>OZ009950.1:8106448-17896111 GCA_963932025.1 Erebia epiphron
AATAATTAAGATTAAAATAGCTTTCATGAATATAGTCCCACAAACTTATCTGACCCGGTGACAGCGTCGCTAGTATACACATATTAAAAACAAGTAATAAAATTAAACATTTTAAAAACCCACGACGAACTGTAGAGCTCCATTATGGCCTTTATAACTTTCAAAAACAACAATTAGAACTTAGCAAAAGTATATATAACATAATATCTAAAACACAAAACTGCATCAGCGTGGTGGACTATGGCCAAACCCTTCTCATTCCGCGATAAGACTTGTGCTTAGTAGAGGTGTTAAATTTTAATATTCTGATAAATAATTGTTAAAAAAATATATCAGTTAAAAAAATACGTAAAAAAAATTAATGGATTAAAAACCAAACTGTGATCACTTAACGAGGTTTAAAGGGCTTGTCAAGATAAATCAAAAGAGTCCAAATACGACGGGTTTACGATTGGAAATTAAGGAGTTCCTATGACCACCTCCTGTCTCCATCATGAGACCCTGGGCATCATCTAGGTACAAGCTAAATATATCTAATTCAAAAAACCGCATCTTAGTCAACACAGTAGTTTTTGTGAAAAATGGTAACATATTGAAAAATTAAAATCATAGACTACATTTCAGCGTGGTTGTCTATGGTCCTAAAATATATCTAAAATAGTAAAATCCTTGTCACAAGCTATACATATCTAATGCAAAATGCCGCACCTCAATCGGCTCAGTACTTATTTTGAAAAATGGTAACATATTGAAAAATGAAAATCATAGAGTACAGCTCAGTTTGGTTGCCTATGGTCTTAAAATATATCTGAGAGCCTTCTCTCAAACTATACATATCTAATGCAAACAATCGCATCTCAATCGGCCCAGTACTTTTGAAAAATTGGTAACATTTTGAAAAATTAAAATCATAGACTACAGCACAGTTTGATTGTCTATGGTCCTTAAATATATAAGAACCTTCTCATAAACTATACATATCTAATGCAAAAACCGCATCTCAATCGGCCCAGTACTTTTTGAGAAAAATGGTAACATATTGAAAAATTAAAATCATAGACTACAGCTCAGCTTGATTGTCTATGGTCCTTAAATGTATCTAAGAACTTTCTCACAAACTATACATATCTAATGCAAAAAACCGCATCTCAATCGGCCCAGCACTTTTTGAGAAAAATGGTAACATATTGAAAAATTAAAATCATAGACTACAGCTCAGCTTGATTGTCTGTGATCCTTAAATATATCTAAGAACCTTCTCACGAACTATACATATCTAATGCAAAAAACCGCATCTCAATCGGCCCAGTACTTTTTGAGAAAAACGGTAACATATTGAAAAATTTAAATCTTAAACTATAGCTCAGCTTGGTTGTCTATGGGCCTAAAACATATCTAAGAACCTTGCCAGAAGTTATACTTATCTAATGCAAAAAACCGCATATTAATCGGTTCAGTAGTTTTCCAGGAAAACGGTAACAAAAAAGTGCACAAACAAACAAACACACAACCTCTTAGGGCAAACACATATACCGTCTCCGTTTCGTCGAGGGTAATAAAATAAAAACAAAAACTAAACAGGCCCCAAAATTAGTACCAATTTTGGCCACCGGGCCAGATGAGTTGGTCAAACATTAAAACAGGCAATAAGCAATTAAGTAAGCTTGTATTAAATGTGACCTCATCAAAAGTTTACCTGTTTTTTATACTATAATGGATAGTTATAATGAGTAGGTATCTCATTTTTTTCAAACAATAATTAAGCAACCTCCCTATCAGTTGGAAGTCAGTTTGCATACGTGTTATGATAGTTAGCGGGAAATATTATTATTGATGTACTTGTCTAGTTCAATGGACACAAAAGTACACATGAGTTCATATCAGCAGTAAGAATACTCACCATCAGACTAAGTCTGTATGCCCTTGCGCACGGGCTTGTCGGGCGCGTGCGTGTACTCGGCGGGTCAGTGGGGCACACATCGTGACGTGTATAACAGATACTCACCATCAGGCGAAGTCTGTATGCCCTTGCGCACCGGCTTGTCGGGCGCGTGTGTGTATTCGGCGGGTCAGTGGGGCACACATCGTGACGTGTATAACAGATACTCACCATCAGGCGAAGT
The DNA here is from genome assembly GCA_963932025.1 of Erebia epiphron. NCBI lineage: Eukaryota > Metazoa > Arthropoda > Insecta > Lepidoptera > Nymphalidae > Erebia > Erebia epiphron. The sequence goes on from OZ009950.1 coordinate 8,108,572, forward strand.
CTGTATGCCCTTGCGCACGGGCTTGTCGGGCGCGTGTGTGTATTCGGCGGGTCAGTGGGGCACACATCGTGACGTGTATAACAGATACTCACCATCAGGCGAAGTCTGTATGCCCTTACGCACGGGCTTGTCGGGCGCGTGCGTATATTCGGCGGGTTTGTCGGGCACGTGCGTGCCCGCCGACGTGCCCGGCAGCGCGGGGAAGTCCTCCGAAGACATCTGGAACTCCGACTGCTCCGACGTTGGCTGCTTCACCATACCCACTGGAAACAAGGCGATCATTTGTCACTGTTTCCATTGCCATATGCATATTTTTTTAAGTTGTCTTTAAAATTAATTCTATTGTCAGAGTAAATTGATTAATCGGAATTAGTACATTATTAGTGTTGCCAGTGAGAACAGTAAACTTACTACACATACAATACATATTCTACGCTTGCTAACTACATATTTTTCTAAATATACAATACAGGGAGAAATATATAAGAGAATGCATACTTTAGGGATAGATATCCAAAAGACATAGTATTGAAACTATGTCGTCTGGCAATCAAAATAAAATGGAAGAAGTGAACCTTTAACACTCTATTAAAGGTTATTCGGTTCCTCATGTAGATCCAACCCAGATTCGCCACTCTGGACTTTATACATCACTGTAAAATTGTAAAAACCGTTAGATTGTAATCTAACGCTTTTTATCTCGATAGATTGTAAGATTGTGAACCGTTCAATATTCTGAGTGTAAATTTTTGAAATATATTCATTGTATTTACGTTTTCTTGTCCCTTTCTTTTCGGTTAGGTTAGGGTTCGACATAAATAATCAGGCAGTGCCTCAGGTTCTATCGGGTTAATTATACCTAACAGATTACAATCTACCGAAAAATAATGCGTTAAATTGTAATGTTTCGACACTTTACAATCTCGTTAGTTAGATTATAATCTAACGGTTTTTACAATTTTACGGTGACATCTACAATACACAGGACGTCTCTTACCGTAAGGTTTAGAGCCGGGGGGCGGCGGCGCGGCGGCCGGCGCCTGGTCGCCGGCTCCGCGCGCCGTAAGTGAGGGGAACTCGCTGAGGTCCAGCAGCGGCGGCGTCGACGTGTCGCCGCCCTCGCCGAACACTGAGTGGTAGTTGTTCCCCGTGTTGAATCGAGACAGATTCGCCATACTTGACTGAAAGAAAACACACACAATAATCAATTACTTAATCCATAACTACCCTCATTATGGGCCAGCATTTTGTGTGATAAAATCAAAAATGAATGGCGACCTCGCACCGGAAAGTGTTGGAGTTGGCGAACGACATCAAGCATATAGAAGGTAGCCGCTGGATCCTAGCGGCGCAAGACCGTGGCATGTGGGGATCCCTACAAGGGACCTATCTACAGCAGATGAAGTCTATAGAATAGCCTATAATTAGATTTGTATACGATTATATATTTATATTTATATACGGTTGAGGACGAAAACGAAACAAGATTTAGCTTAACTACCCTCATTTCAAACACGGAACATGCACTCACCATAGAGTTAGAGTTAGCTTGTGACAGAGGCGTGGGCATGGGTACGCGGCGGTCTGCAAAGGCGCGCTGACCAAACAGCGTGGAACGAGACGCCATAGAAGGCGGCGCGCCACCGGGCATGGCCGTGGAGCGGCCGGGCGACAGCGCGCCGCCGAAAGTGGGCGTCACATGCCCCGACACACCGCCCACTAGCGCCGCGCCCACGCGCCCGCCCACGCCGCCCACCCCGCCGCTTGCTAGGCTTCTAGGAGCTTGTTGGAAATTCAAGTTTGCCATAACCTGCCAAACAGTCATTAGCATTAGCAATTCATATATCACTCAATCACCATGACTTTATGTTTTAACATAGCCATAGACGGCAAGTCCAGGACCTGGAGATCGACATAGGCTACTTTTTATCCCGGAAAATTAAAGAGTTCCCATAAATATGAAAGTTTATCCGACTATCTGCTACATTTTCACAGCACAACAGAGTAAAATCAATACTTAAGGTGAACGCACACTTATCCGAGCCGAACGCGTCGAACGAATCGAAGTCAAGAAGGCCTCGTACTGGGGTTCTTGCAGATTCGGACGATTCGACGCGGAGAAGTATGCGAGGTTTCATGAGATTTCATATACAGAATTCTAAAATTCGTTTAGTTCGACTCGTTCGACAAGTTCGGGTCGGATAAGTGTGCGTTCACCTTTATACTTCTACAAGTATTTATATACTTCTTCTTCTTACAAAAGTTGGCAATGTTTTTGGGGCTTGTTGAAACTATAACCTTGCTATAACTTTGAAGTTTATGTTTATTTACATTATTGAACACCTGTCCAAGTTTTCATACTAACATATTATGTTTCATTGATAAATGATAATAATATTATGTTTATTGCTATTTTATGTTGATTTTGAATACAAAGAAAGAAAAAACAAAAATGAGTTGGTCACACACATCTTGCGTTTAGTTTACTACAAAATTGGTCAAATAATTGATTTACTTTGGTGCACACACGTTTGTACCTGGATTTAGGTTTTTAATCTGTCCTGTGATGCTCTTTGATGTTCTGGGACAAAAACCAGGATCAATGTAAAAGTTGATTAAGACACTTTCACACATGAGTATGAATGAGAAAATAAAAGGGAAAAATACATTTAAATTTCACTAGTGTAAAAATTTCCACATATTTTCATTTTCTATGTATTATTGTGAAACTGATTAGGTATTACTCAAATATGTAATCTATATACTAATAAGTTTGGATGACTCAATCACACCAGAACGGCTGACCAGATCTGGAAGAAATTTGGCACAGAGATAGATTATAGTCTGGGATAACACATAGGCTACTTTTTATCCCTGAAAATTAAAGAGCTCCCGGAGGAACCAAAAAACTTGAACCCACATGGATGAAGTTGCAGTCAGATAGTTAACTAATAATACTAGAAACCTATATTACTTCATTGTAAAGGGTTCAAAGGAAGGTCACAACAAACACAAGTTACTTTAGTACTATGTGCCTAATCACTCCTTTGTTCCATAATTAAGACATCACAATAAAATTAAGCATATCTTTCGAATAATAAATTTACTCCACATACTGTTTAAAAATGTCTTTGTTATCAGGTATTCTATGTAGTATCACAGCATTTGTTATTAATATTAATACCTATGTTTTGATAACCAACAAAGGTTAATTTTGTCAGTTATCTTGACATTTATACAAATAAGTGTCACATATTAATAGCTTGATATAGGGTATAATACTTATTACAAAAGTTGCAGATGATGATTGCAATACTAACATTTCATACCGGAACTTGCAACTTTGATACTTCCAAGGTGTCATTAACACGTAAAATCTTTATTCTCATCTATTGAAATGAAAAAGTTTATTAAGTGAGTGTTAATTTTAACTTCAGCGATGAAAACATTAGTCTAGGTTTGAAAACCAATAAGATTAACAAAATGAAATAATCATATTTTTAGTTCCCTCAAAGATGAACACAGTTCATACCTCACAGACCTCAATTTAGTATTAATATTGAGGGTTGAGCATAGTTTTGAGTTAACAATTTGGATAATGTGAGGGTACAGTGATCATCAAAAATTTTGTTTTTGAATAAAAACAGCTGTAATCAGCATAATACGTACAGATCGAAGTGATACTTATAAAGGGATACTTTATGAAAAAAGCTATTTAAGACAAATATACAATTACGATACCTAGTCAATAATAACAAATATCGTATACCTACATATCAAGATATTTATTCACCTGTCAAACAATGGCGACTTTGAGACGTTCCAATTCAGTTCTACAGCAAATAAATAATATTTACCTAATATGTTTAAGTCAGTTTCTGGTGCACTAATTCAGTAACCTTAAGGTTGGTTCATAATCAAGTCTCTTTCAAGAGAATAAAATAAATCCACTCGATGAAACAAACAAAAGTTTGTTGACTGTTCAATTTGTAAGGCAATTTCTCAGCATTCAGAATTTTATTCACCACCTTAAAGTATTTCTATTGCAGCTTTTTCATGAAACACTGCTATAAAACTCTTAAAACTTTATACATATTTAGGTGGCTAAAATAAATTAAAACAGTTTCACTCAGATTTGTCGAACGCCACATTAGCCTAAACAACTGGCAGCCATATTGTTAAATGCGGAAATAAGCTATATATGTATAAATCGCTCACACAACCCACTTTTTCTAAATACATGGACTTAGAATGTTTTCTACCTCTGTGGTTTTTACACATACAATTTTTCGTGAAAATAATATTTTTAATTATTGTTTTTTATCACACTGTTTCAATTTTTTGGAATAATGACTTTTACTTGATAATAAGAAGCTAGTTTGACCTGAGTTTGACTATTTGATATTTCAGTGATCAGTGATCATTATTATTCTGTGCTTATGATATCAGTGTTACCATATTTTTAATAATAATTACTTTAATCTGTTAAAATTACCGATATCTCCGTAGGTACTTCGAATTTTGTGAGATAAAAAGTAACTCATGTCTTTCCCGGGGACGCAACCTATCAGATATTGGTTGAACTGATGGACCGTGATAGTGTAGCAGACAGACAGACAGACATACATACAGAGGACAGATAGATAATCACATATTTTATAATAATATGTATCACTCAAGACAAAAACACTACACATTATTGAAAGCAATATTTTTTTAATCAATATTTGAAATCTTAATAAACTGTGTGTATATTAAAGTTACTTATTATCAGTATTTTATGATGATATCTCTCTATCTTCCATATCGGGATCATGGGACGGAGCCTTACGAGGGGCCGAAACCAATTACTCGCAGAGGCCCGTTAGACAATTTTACTCTGAAGGAATTAATGTGACACTAACCGGCGAACATGCACTATTAGGTTAGTGTAGCAATATTGCAAAACATGGAAACAAAATATGATATGTATGGGTCTACGGGTTTGGGTTGCTACAATGGACAGATGAACCTTTGATTAATATTAATATTTACATAGCTGCTCGTGCTGATTCACTCACTGATCACCTCTCCTGTAAAATTTTGTATGAAAAAATTTTTTTTACTCATCGTTTCGTATAGAAGACAAAAAATCATTCAGAGGAAAATTACGGAGAGAGCTGATGATTGAGGATTTCGAAGACGGATGAAGAGCACAGCCATTGAAGATAGGTGAGGGGTGCTCGACCAAATGTCATTTGAAACTTCATCCAATTGACAATGAGCTGAAAAAAAATTCAAAATGGCGGATTTAAGATGGCCGCCATACAAACTTCGCCGGTGTTTATCTCGGAGAGTATAAAAGATGGATGAGTGGTTTCTTTGTAAAAGATGATCAGGACTTGAAGGTCTACTTGATGAACAGGAAAAAAATTCAAGATGGCGGAATTTATTTTTCCATAGAAAATGTATGGCGGATATTGAAGAGGCTACAATTTAGTGTTGAACTATGCAAGACTTCTTAAAGACTGTTTTTAAAGAAGAACTCTCCATAGAATAGAATAGAACTCTCAAGAATACTCCATAATTTTTTGGAGAAAAAAATATACCTACTTATGGTGAGCGATGATGATCGAGGGTTTGAAAGATGGGTGAGGAGCACGGCCAAAATTGTTTAAGTGTCTATTTCAGAAAGTGTATTAGATGGAAGAGTGGACGTAGGAAATATGCATGACTTTAATATGGTTTTTTTTTACAAGAATTGTTCTGTATGGTAGAATTGTCGGCTTGCCGTTAGGAAAGCCAAAATGGCAAAATTCAATGGCACCCAAAGGTACCCGATCGTCAGCGGTATAATATTGAGTGTATGCATGTCTAGAAAGTTATTTTACATTGAAAGGCCCTTTTAGATTCTTATGGGGGCTCTGTTTTATGTTTTCTTAAGAGATTTTTTTTACGTCGGACGCTTAGCACGCTGGCGCTTCCACTGTGCTCGCTAGCATAGCAGTGTGTTGTTTACTTCAGGACACGTAGGCAGCAAACACTAGGATAGAAGGAGAGCAAGTAAGTAGACAGTGGTCCGCACGGTTCACTACGTGGTCCGCTTTAGCGGGCCACGCACCCACGCGCCCTACTAGTATTATATATAGCTGCTCGTGCTGATTCACTCATTGGTCACCTCTCCTGTAAAATTTTGTATAAAAAATTTTTTTTTACTCATCGTTTCGTTTATAAGACAAAAATTCATTCGGAGAAAAAATACGGAGAGAGCTGATGATTGAGGATTTCGAAGACGGATGAAGAGCACAGCCAGGGTATTGAAGATAGGTGGGGGTTGCTCGACCAATTAATGTCACTCGACACGTCTTCATCCAATTGACAGTGAGCTGAAAAAAATTTCAAAATGGCGGATTTAAAATGGCCGCCATACAAATTTCGTCGGTGTCTATCTCGGAGTATAAGAGTTGGAGGAGTAGTTTCTTGGCAAAAGATGATCGACATAAAGGTCTACTTGATGAACAGGAAAAAAATTCAAGATGGCGGAATTTATTTTTCCATAGAAAATGTATGGCGGATATTGAAGAGGCTACAAGTGTTGAACTATGCAAGACTTTGATGCGGTTCCTTTTAAAAATTTGTTTTTAAAGAAGAACTCTCCATAATTTTTCGGAGAAAAAATTATACCTACTTATGGAGAGCAATGATGATCGAGGGTTTGAAAGATGGGTGAGGAGCACGGCCAAAATTTCATAGGTGTCTATTTCAGAAAGTATACTAGATGGAAGAGTGGAAGTAGGAAATATGCATGACTTTGATATGGTTTTTTTACAAGATTTTTCTGTATGGAAGAATTGTCGGTTTGCCGTTAGGAAAGCCAAGATGGCGAAGTTCAATGGCACCCCAAAGGTACCTGATCATCAGCGGTATGATATTGATATTAATCAACTAAGGAAGGTTTCTTTGTGTTTTTACTTTAATACACTGTATGCATGTCTGGAAAGTTTTTTTTACATTAAAAGGCCCTTTTGGATTCTTAGGGGGTCTCTGTTTTATGTTTTCTTATGATAATTTTTTTTACGTCTGTCTGCTGGCACGCTGGCGCCAGTGTTGCCAACTTAGTGGATTTACCACTAAAACTGGTGGTTTCGACCCCCACCTTAATGGCGAAATATTGTTTTTAGTGGCTAGTGGAGTTTTCTAGTGGTTTAGTAGAATTCAGTTTCATAAATCATGGACGAAATTTACAGATTCAAATAAATGAAATTAATAAATTAGGTTATTTTTTTAACTCTTTAAGAAATATTTCATGAGCGTTCGAGGTTTGCACTTTTGGATTTTCCAAATTTTTTACTTTTACTGTGTAGGCACTAGGCGATACTGATCCTTCAAAATGACGTGCTATCAAACGTATGACGTATCTGTATCTGCCAGATGCGGGGTAAAAATGTTGCGACAGTTAGACTGTCTTTCGCAGCGGAAAGGTACACGGGGATTTCCCGCAAAATGATTTTTAGTAGTTACCTAGTACCTAGTTAGGTACTTATTTTACAGCTGATATTCTCAGTGTATTCTATTATTTTCACGAGTACGCGCGTGTATTCTATTATTTCCATCTACGCGTACGAAACGCTTTGCGTCATCATTCCTTATACGCATGACTAGGGTCTGGAATACTCTTCCGAGATTGTTTCCTGCCAATTATAATACAGGTATCTTTAAAACAAGAGTGAATAGGCACCTTCTAGGCAAATGCGTCTCATCTTAGGCCACATCTTCACTTCCCATCAGGTGTGATCGTGGTCAAGCATGCGCCTATAATGAATTTAAAAAATCTTTCTTTTATGAAGTTTGTTAAAAAAATTTTAGTGGAAAATTTAGCGGATTTGAGAGTAGAGCCGTTTTTCGTTAGTGGTTTTCTGGTGGTTTTTGATGTTGAATCTGGTGGGGAGTTCATTTAACCGTTGGCAACACTGGCTGGCGCTTCTACTGTGCTCGCTAGCCTAGCAGTGTGTTGTTTACTTCAGAACACGTAGGCAGTAAACACTAGGATAGAAGGAGAGCAAGTAAGTAGACAGTGGACCGCGCGGTATATCGCGCATCCACGCGCCATACTAGTTTTATATAAAGAGGTGAACTGGGTCTATAGAACTACTATGGCACCTGCCTGATGATATATTATTATTAATTTTTACAATACTTTATTAAGCACAGATTTTTGTATAAATAGACCTTTACACATATATATTTATACAGTTATCTATGATTGTCTATAATTTCAATGTGGAAACTGAAAATTTTATTATGGCAACACCAATGATCATATGATTGTTCCAGAGACAAGTTAAGATTGTTCATTGAAGAAGCACGTCTGAATAGGCGTCGACATACTTTTTCTAGCCAGTATTTTAATTTCTGGCTCAATATAAGCCGTTTTTCATATAAGTGGTGCTAAAAATACCCATCAGCCATGGCGCTCAGCGACGCAGATGTTCAAAAACAGGTATATAATCCAAAATCTTGATGTCCATCAATTTTACATGTCGTTCACAGGGGTTTTGTCAAAGTGATTGATCCGGGGGCTTGCTGTTTTGCGATGAAGCTTTACCACCAAAAATACTTTAAAATGTGGTCAAATAATTGTTATATTACTATAATTACATATAACTTAATTCTTTGCTAGATCAAGCATATGATGGCCTTCATCGAACAAGAGGCCAATGAAAAGGCTGAAGAAATCGATGCTAAGGCAGAGGAGGAGTTCAACATTGAGAAGGGTCGCCTGGTGCAACAACAGCGACTCAAGATCATGGAGTACTACGAAAAGAAAGAAAAACAAGTTGAACTCCAGAAAAAGATGTATGTTCTCCTTAAATTCTTGATTACCGACAGATACAGACATACACAGATTAAGTATAACAAGTAATCTATAGAGACTGTTTACCACCAGTTCTGAAAGATTTATATTTAAAAACCCCTTTGAAGAAACTTCCCTTCCGCCCTTGAAGTGAAGAAATCCCTTCTTTTTTGAAGAATTTGATGTTGCTTATCTCTTTGGGCCCATTTTTCAAGTTAGCAATTAGCAAACTTAAAACCAATTCACAAACTAGTGAATTTGTTATCTGAAATAAATAAATTTTTAATTGAAAAGGACGAAAGCACAACTTTTTTAATTAAACGAGGCTTTAAATTGCTATTTTAGCCGAGACTTGTTTAGTGCTTTTCTCTAATGTGTGAGGTATATGGGTTTTTACATTGCCGATAGATGGCATTGAATTATCTTAACTCACACTATAATCTTGTACTTATTAATTATATGATTTCCTATTTGAATGTCAGAAGCCTAAAAAGAGTCAATTTATGTATTATTTTTTTGAAATAATGAAGCTATTTCCGAGCTTTTTCAAATGGACGAATAGTTATTTAGAACCTGTGGTTATTACTCCCTAGAACTTCATTTATAATTATTTTATTTTTACTCAGTAATATCAGTAACCTAGGAATGGGTAGGTTTACCATGTGAGAAAAACAGAATGAATGTAGTCAGATATGGCTGTTATCTTAACAGATAAGAATTAAATCAAGTTGCACACATGTGAACATTTCATAATAAGATGATGTGAACAAACTGACATGTCTGATGGTTATAAATAACTACATAATATTTCAAGATATTGAAGATTAATTAGATCATCATCATCATGATCAAGATGATATTACCATCAACATTCATCATTTCAACCCTTTACCGGCTTACTACTGAGCACAAGTCTCCTCTCAGAATACAGATACAGGATAAACCATAATCCACCAAGCTGGCCAATTGCGGAATGGGGATCTTTGAAAACATTATGGTGAACTCCGATCAGGCATAAAGGTTTCCTAACAATGTTCCTTTACCATTTCTTGGTTTCCTTTACTGTTTTATCAAATAATATTTTCTTAAAAGGCTCATACCTCCCTAATGAGAAGCTGGGCACCTCTTTTAATATATTAAGTAAGGATGTAAGTTAGGATGCTGTTTAAGATGGAATGATTAGCCACTAGTCATACCTCTAATAAAATGCTTGGTACTGTATTTTAGATTAAAATCAATGTAGTCACAACAAAGAAATGCAGCAAGGTGGGCTGCTCTCACTTTGCATGCATTTTCGTGCAAGTAAATATGAAAAAATATGGAGTCATTTTTAAAGTCAGCCATAATATAATGGTATTCACCAAATTCGGCTCTTTTTAAATATGTTACGTGCCCCCATTCGGTATAACGATCGCCGCCGCAATCTCATAGAAGATACAGATTATTCATCACAAACCAAAGAGGACTCCACAAAACCGACACCGCCTATTTGATAGAGAAAAACATAACACTCCATTTGTACAATCAGTATTTGTACGTTTACATACAAACAAGTTTGTATCCAAAGTGAGTTTGTAGCCTTAGTGTTCCGGTACAATGCCTTGTAAAATCCAATAAGGGGTATGTGTTTAATATATGACTGCCATACCCCTAAAATTTTTGCCTACTACCATCTTAGACTCCATCATCACTTACAACATGTGAGATCACAAAGGCTAACTTGTAATGGTTTTTTTTTCTCAGCCAATCATCAAACATGCTGAACCAAGCTCGTCTCAAGGTGCTCAAAGTACGTGAGGATCACGTACGCAATGTACTGGACGAGGCTCGCAAGCGTCTGGCTGAGGTGCCCAAAGACACCAAGCTGTACTCTGACCTCCTTGTCACACTTATAGTCCAGGCTCTCTTCCAGGTAAGCAATAGATTGCCCCAATGTTTGATGCTTTAAGAGTAATTAACCAGTTGTACCAGTATTATTATTAGTATCTTTATTTCATTTCATTAATTGCATAGACTGTGTTACTGTAAAGGTCTCAAAAAATATATAGGCTAAAAGATAGCTGCTGATGTGATTTTCATATAATATTGTTATGTTGGTATTTCAGTTAATATGATTTTTATATAATATTGCTATGTTGGTATTTCAGTAATAATAAATTAGGATTAGATACGTATTGTTTAAATATAATTACATATCTAAGCCAATTATAAAATTATAATAAATCTAATTTAAAAAATAAAAGGGAAAGATGATGTGAATTTTACATAATATTGTTATGTATTTCAGTAATTATAAATGACAGTTCTCATCAAGTGCTTGTATCATTCACAACAGTAACTATCGTCTGGTGGAATTTGTGAAGGTCTGCCTGCAAGTGGCTGAGGACCTGACTACTTATCGCCGCTCAAAGAAGAGTTCTTGTTACCAGAAATGAACAATAACTAGGAAGGCTTATTCTAGTATAGTATTAAAGTATGCGCTGTACCTAAGTAACCAGCATAAAAATTGACTCTATTCATCGGGGCGTTTACTAGAAATTGCCTCTCAAAGACGTAATACGTCGTTAAGTACGTCAAGTAATAAAATTTAAATTTAAAAAAACCCCATGACAAACTGCAGCGCTCCATTATAATTTGTGACCTTATAACTTTGTAACAACAATTAGATCTTCGCAGAAGTAGTTTTATCAACACAAAACTGCATCTTTGTCGGTTTGGCTAATATGTAGGGACTATGTAACTGAATGAACCATTTTATATGTAATTGTACACATATTATGCAAATAAAGTATCTGAATCAGTAGTTTTTTTGACCAGCGTGTTGGACTATGGCCAAATGGTAATGAGTAGAGGTGTCAAATTGTGTTAAATTTTAATATTCTGATAAATAAATGATAAAATATATCAGTTCAAAAATATAATGGATAAAAAACTGGAGTTCCTGTGACCACCTCCTGGTTCCATTACGATACCCTGGGCAGCATCTGGGTTAGCGCTTGTCAAGACAAATAAAAAGAGTCCAAACACGACGGGTTTACACGAGGAGAAGGAGTTCCTATGACCACCTAAATCACGACTGCAGCACAGCTTGGTGGATTATGGCCCTGAAACATGTCTAAGAACCTTCTCAGAAGCTAAACATATTTTTTTTTAAAAACCGCATCTAAATCAGCAAAGTAGTTTTCCAGAAAAAAGGTAACATAATAAAAAAACACAATACCAGCGCGCACGATAGCACGATAACTTAAAATATATCTAAGAACTTTTTCACAAGCTGAACATATCTAATGCAAAACACCGCATCTCAGTCAGCCCAGTACTTTTTCAGAAAAATGGAAACATTGAAAAATAAAAATCAAGATTTCAGCTCAGCTTAGTGGACTATGGCCCTAAAACATATTTAAGAACCTTGACAGAAGTTATGCATATCTATTGCAAAAAACTGCATACTAATCGGTCCAGTAGTTTTCCAGGAAAATCGTAACTAAAAAGTACACAAACAAACAAACAATCTCACAACCTCTTAGGGCAAACACATAATATATACCTACCGTCTGTTCCGTCGTGGGTAAAAAATAGCTCAAGTGTCGCCGCTTTGATGTGCTAATGTGTAGTATTTAAATATCTCCCATTTAAGTTATTTTACGATTTAAGTATTCAAAATAACTCGTATGTCACCTCTTAGATCACATTAAAATTAATAGTAAGGAGATATAATTATTATAGTTACCAAAAGATAGTAACCAGAAATACAGTTATCTCTTAGGCTATAATTTTTGACATTTGGGTTGCACGAGCCAGTGTAAATTTGTATGAAAAATTCGTATGAGGGAACTTTGGATCCAGATTGTACAATAAGTTGTATTGAAATTATTGTTTAATTAAAGTGTTCCTTGATCTTTAATGATTAATTTGAAATAACTTTTGTTTAAATAAGGTCTCAGATTAAATCACAATAGTCGGAACGCGATAACGCCTTTTTTGAGATTTCCATGAATTTCCCGACAATTTTCTGCAGTTACTATACGATTTTTTGACCACTTTTTTTAATTACGTCATACTTCATTTAACTGAGTAGCGAATGGTATTAATTTGGTAATGTAATTTTCATTTTTACTATCCTAAAACGTCGGAACAGAAAACCATGTTTCAGTACTTAGGCTCTTAAGAAGAACGATCACCCGTTCCGCATTTTTACCCCCTACCAAAAAGTGCTCAACGCACCTAAAGAAGTTTTCACTTCAAAAAACAACAAACTTCAAAAAAATCATGACAACAAAGCTTGGCATCAGCTTGCACTTACAGCTCTCATAGTTCTCAATATTTTAAGATGTTGATAATTGAAAAAAATCAGGCTGAGTTTGTTGTGGGCTCTACTCAGACCAGGGCAAGTTAGGCTTATTTTTAAAATATCATAATTTATTGCCACCATCGCGTTTTATATTTTAGTAGCTGATGCCCGCGACTTCGTCCGCGTGGATTGAGGTTTTTTGGTTCCCGTGGGAACTCTTTAATTTTCCGGGATAAAAAGTAACCTATGTGCTATTCGAGACTATAATCTATCTCTGTGGCAAATTTCAGCCATGCCATGATCCATTCAGCCGTTGGGGCGTGATTGAGTAACAAACATCCATACATCCATCCAAACTTTCACATTTATAATATAATAATAATAATATATAATATATTATATACCTATAGTAAGATTCATGTTCAAAAATTCTACAGTGTACCAAATTTAAATAAAGAGATTGCATTGAATCCATACTAATGTTATAAATGCGAAAGTGTGTATGTCTGTCTGACAGCTGACTGCTACGTTTTCACGGCTCATTCTTTCAATCGAATTTGATGAAATTTGGTACAGGGATAAGTTGTATCACGGGGAAGAACATCTTTTTATCCCGTAAAATGACAGACGAAGTTGCGGGCATCATCTAGTCACTAGTGTAATAATAATTTCAGCTGATGGAGCCATCAGTGACAATTCGCGTGCGACAAGTCGATAAGGCCCTGGTGGAGTCTTTGCTGGGCCGCGCCGCACAGGACTACAAGGCTAAGATCAAGAAGGACGTGCAACTCAAGATTGACACTGAGAACTTCCTGTCGCCTGACACCTGCGGTGGAGTTGAGCTTATCGCTGCTAGGGGGCGCATCAAGGTATGTTTAGCTAAATAATCATACAGATATAGCTATGATCAAGCAGGATGTGCATCTCAAGATTGACACTGAAAACTTCCTGCCGCCCGATACCTGCCGGGGAGTTGAGCTTATCGCTGCTAGGGGGCGCATCAAGGTATACAATTTAGCTACATAATCATACCATTCGCTCCACCTGCGCTTAAGTTGAGCTTATCGCTGCTAAGTGGTGCAGCACAATATTAAGAAAAAATTATTTTTGCATATCTTTTCTCTCAATAACTAAAAAACTCACAAGTGCAAGTTAGATGCGCGAACAAATGGTTCCGTACCACCACACAAAATAAATTATTTTAGTAAATAACAAGAAAGATGTCATAACAACACGTAATCAGCTGTGAAATAACTGACTTACATAAGGCGCTAAGCTGGTAGTGGTAACGCCTGACAAACAATTCAAGACCCTCTTGAGTCCTAAGTAACAATACTCAGATTTTTTCCTATATTTGTGCTGTGAGACCTTGCTTCTTGCCAAATGAACAAATGAATATCAATGTGTCAAATCGATTAAAACTTCTTCATAAAGAAAGTCGATTGTTATCTATAATCGAATCAGTAACACATTAAAACATCATTGAATCGAGCTGCTAAAAACAAAAAAACGCGCCGAATTGACAACCTCCTCCTTTTTTTTAAGTCGGTTAAAAATAAATTATTGGACAAAGATTAGCCATTGACAAGATCCATTGTCTCATAGACTAGAAATTGAGAAGTCTTTAAACTTTATTTCCTTGTTTTAATTAGAATTTGTATCATTCCAGATTTCCAACACCCTCGAGTCTCGCATGGAGCTGATTGCAGCTCAGCTGTTGCCAGAAATCCGTACAGCTCTGTTCGGACGCAACCCTAACCGTAGATTCACTGACTAAGGCACCATGGTGAATATACACACTTGTTATTACTAACAACTTATTTAAAATAAAATAAAATATATCTTAGAAACTAAAATAATGTTATAATAAGTGTTTTTCCTTTGCCTAATTAATTATATAATAATATTATAATGCGTACAATTTTATCGCCGTTTAGAATGTATCGTAAATGAAACGATAAAGTCGCCAGAAAGTGTATAATGTGTCGTCATGTGATTATACTGATGCCTGGATTGTTTTGAAGTGAATGATTCTTTACAAAGGACTGACCAGCTCTCCTGGTAAAGAATTCCGGATTTATTATAGTAAAATGAACACAAATATCGATAGACTAAATGATAAAGATAGTAACGACTAAATGAAATGATCCAGTTAATAATTTTCATAAACATTTTTTTGCTCTGTCAAACTTTTTTATTTAGTCTATGGTTCATTAACACATCTATATCACAGAGAAGGCGGTACAATTTGAACTAGATTATATTAATATTTCTACTCGTAACTGTAAATTAGTTTCGCCTATAATGTATGTCTATATGAGTATTTTAAAATGTGTTATTATTACAATTCATTCATAATATATAAATAGCCCGATTTTATCTTTGTATTTAGAGGTAGTCTAAAATAGGGTTTTGAAAACAAGTATATTAAAATAAGGAAATAATGTTTAATTGTATTCCCCCGCATAACCCTAAACCATAGAACGTATGAAAATACAGATGTGTACACACCTTTATCCAAACAGTATTATAATATAAAAACACAAGTTACACTTTCTTGTAGTGTCAAAGTGATGTGTTTCATGTTATTTAAACTTATTATTCATGTTTGAATTGAATTTTCAGATCTATGTTTTCAAGCTTCATGTATGTTCTGATCTTGGAAGCAATTATTGATGGCTGTAAGATTTTCGTTTGACAGCAGCATCCTATGTTGTGTTCACTTAAATCGAGGCAAAGATTTGACTGGTCGCAGTGTAGTGTCACACTGAAACCTTGCAGTACCACAATACATTACTTCTATTTCTTTCTTCCTGGCAATTATGTTTGGACTTGCTTTTGAATACATATTGAGCACTGTAGCTCTGAATATTATTATATATGATTCCAATTATTGCACTGTTAAATTTCTTATGTAAATATATAGATGTGTTAAAAATCAATGTTTTATTTTAATACCTTCGCTTTACCTAACATTTGTACTAAAAGATATAAAAGTAGATTGAACTAGACCTTATCCATTGTATTCAATTTTATGG
The DNA here is from genome assembly GCA_963932025.1 of Erebia epiphron. NCBI lineage: Eukaryota > Metazoa > Arthropoda > Insecta > Lepidoptera > Nymphalidae > Erebia > Erebia epiphron. The sequence goes on from OZ009950.1 coordinate 8,124,734, forward strand.
ATCAATCAAAGTCACAAACTATGGAGAGGGCTATGTTAGGAGTTCCTATTCCATATGAAGAGATCTGCAGAAGAACTAAGGTCGACGACCTCCCTGGCGCAGTATTGAGCTTAACGTGCGGAGATCGACCCGGGCAGGGTTAATTTGGGAATTTGTAAATTCCGAATTGTATGTATCCGGGATTGCAGGTATGAAATTTCTGCTGGTTTGCGAATCTGCGTCACCGTAAGGAACATGAGGTGCGGCTTCTCAGTCTCCAGGTGGTGATGGACTGCGAGGAGATTCGAGTGCAATCCTCTAATAGTAGCCTATTAGAGGATTGCACTCGATATAGTATTGCAGTATATTCTTACAGTAGCCTCGCAATATATTTATAGTAATTTAATCTTCGAAAAACAGCACATCCACAATTACAAAAAAATATGCGATCTGCATGATAGGCAAACTAGAGGCCGCCATAAGCTCGTGTCTCCATCGCTCCGCCTCAAGAAGGTCCGAAGGTCGTTCGTGGGAATGAGCATTCTATTTTATAACAAAATTCCACAACCTATCTTATACTTGCCTTTACACAAGTTTAAGAAGTCCATTAAAAGTATGCTCCTGAAAAAAGCTTATTATACTGTTGGGGATTACGTAAATGACAGGAATAACATTCCGAACCAGTGGTAGATTCACTCGACGATTCAAAAGTACCTACTTGTAAAAGTTTATTTGAATAAAAATCATTTGATTTTTGAAATTTTGAATTTCAATGTTGGTGAGGTGCCCTTTGAGGGAGAAGAAGTGCAGGCGCTGTTTAAACTTTGTTTTCCGTTTCTTGGGTTTCGTAGTTGTGTAGGCTTCAGAGGGGGTGAATAGGTAGGGGATTGGCAATTGTAAGAGTCGCTGCATTCTTAGACTTCGCAATCTACGAAGTGACTGCAAAGTCTAAGAATGGACAAAGAACCGAAAGAATGGACATTTTAGACAAAGTCTAAAATGGAAAAGAACCGAAGAACGGTTCGACCGGAGACAGCGGGGACGCCCGAGCCCCCCTGGGAATCACCATCGGGTCCTCTCTCCGGTCGCCAACCGGGACGATGGAAGCCATCCCAGGATATTTCGCGAGGCGGCTTAGGTAGCTTTCCTACTAGTTGGGCCCCCTACCTTGTTCAGTGACAATGTCATTCACAACTTTTTTGGATGTGTGTTATGTTCTGCTGGTAGTGGAGGTAACCTTTGCTCACGAGTTTACGAATTTTTCTGAGTGATGCAATTTCCACATTCTCACTTACTTCATGATTCAATCATGCACTTGGACTGCTCATCACCACCTTTTCTTCGTCACTGTGTCATTGCCTTTTCCAGGTCCCATTTTCAGTTTAGATTATATCTAGGTTTATGGCCTTCCCTATTGCATGGGCTATCCCATATCCCATAGCATATGGCTATCCCATAATTAAGTATTGGGTTTTTCTGACTAGAAATTCTCAGTACTAGCCCGGAGTTAGGAAGTTGGCGGTGTTTCACCCCCGTGCCTCGGAGAGCACGTTAAGCCGTCGGTCCCGGTTATCATCACTAACATGATAATAGTCGTTAAAGCCCGCCAACCCGCATTGGAGCAGCGTGGTGGGTCTAAGCTCTAATTCCCTCTCTCTCATGAGAGTGGAGGCCTGTGCCCAGCAGTGGGACGTTGCCCACGAGTGTGTAACTGAATTTTTGAATGGCCAATCATCTCAAAATAAGTATAGTATAGTCATTGGGCTATATTTTATTATACCAGTGTACATGAAAATATTGATTATTTTGTACATTAAACTAGATGTAGTTTCACTACATGTTTTATCACATTATTAGTAGGTATAAATAATATAAAAATTATTCAGGTTTTTGGTCCTCAAATGGAGGTAACCCAAATAATACTGGTTCAAAATCCTCTAAGCTTTTCAAAACAATTGTAGCTTCTTCGGTCAAGCTTTCGTCGACTCTAGGATCCGGTACCATTACAACTTGCATGCCCGCCGCTCTTGCAGCCTTTACACCATTCACTGCATCTTCAAAAACTAGGCACTGAAAATTAAAATCATGGTTAAAAAAATATAGGGCTCAGCCCACTTCGGACAATTTTTGTCAACAGAAAATCTTAATATATAAAACAAAGTGTCGGGTTTGTTCGAACACTTATAACTCTAGAACGGTTAGACGGATCTGGATGAAATTTGGCACAGAGACAGATTATAGTCAGGAATAGCACATAGGCTAATTTTTATCCCGGAAAATTAAAGATTTCCTGCGGGAACTGAAAAACCTCAAACCACGCGGACGAAGTCGCGAGCATCAGCTAGTGAACTAATAAAGATTTGAAACGCTCACGGCGTTCCGCACATATAGCCAGTCAAAAACAAAATAGGCCAGTTTGCTTGTCGGTGGAAAATGAAAGGAGTCAGTCACAAAGTTGGCGATAAAGTCAGCCTGATTAGTCGGACCTACAAAATGTTTGATGTGGGAGTAAGTCCCTAAATAATAATATATTCAATCTGTAAGGAACATTCAGTTGCTTAACATTATTAGTATCTACCTGTTCAGGTTTTGGGTTATCAGGAAATTTTGCTGCTGCAACCAAAAATATATCTGGATGTGGTTTCCCACATTTTACATTAGGATCTGAAGACCCAAATGTTTTGAAAGGAAACAAAGCAAATAACTCCTGATGGTGTTTATCTACTTTTAAATGGTAACTTTCTTCACTTGAGCTTGTTGCTAATCCTAATGGAACTCCTTTGTTATGTAAATGCTCTATTAGTCTTCTTGCACCTTTAGAAGATAAATCATCATTAGGTTTTTTTAGTTACAATATATATGTCACCGTAAGATTGCAAAAGCCGTTGGATTGTAATCTAACTAGCGATATTGTAAACTTTCGACAGATTACAATTTAACGCATTATTTTTCGTTAGATTGTAATTGCGGTCGGGCACTACCTGGTCATTTATGTTGAACCCTAACCTAACCTACAAGAGACAAGAAAACGTAAATACAATGAATATTTCAAAAATTGAAACTCGGTCCATTGAACGGTTCACAATCCGTCGACTGTTTACAATATCGCTAGTTGGATTACAATCTAACGGTTTTTGCAATCTTACGGTGACATACCTATACAACACATAATATTATATAACAATACATATGATATGGTTTGCTTAGTTTTGTCCAGAGTTAATTTATTAGGCTTTATTTTTTGTTAATCCTGAAGACTTTTTCTTCTTTGATCCTATGTTCCTCCAGGTAGTTTAATTTGGTGCAAATTTTTTATTTGATTGAGGCATATTGTCTACTTACAATTTTTTTAATTCTTCTTACACCTTACCTATTTACAACTTGAACTTTAAGAATCTTGATGAAATTAGGCAAAGAAATACAAGTTTGCATCTTGGAGACATCTAGGAAGATTTTGATCATGAAAATCAAATAGTGGCCTGTATTCTATCAATAATAATTAGGATGGAATTAATAGCTTACCTGGCATAAGTTCTGTATCTGGAAATAAGGCCTGAAATTGCTCTTTACTCTCTTTCATGAATTCATCAGGTGTCATAGGTAAATCTAAAGCACTAACTATTAATTTTGCAGTTTCTTGTGCCTGACAGCCCATGAGTTTTAATTTTAAATCAAATTTGTAATCTTTACCAAAGCGGGATACAATATTTTGAAAGGCCACAGTGTACAGGTCTTCTGTATCTGAAATTAAAGGACAATCATTTCCTGCCCATTGACCATTCCATGTTTTTGTTGTACACCTAAATACTTTTAGTACAACTCGGGCTTTAACGAGTTTTTTAACCATTTCAGTTAGCCGTAAGTTTTAATGTTTTTATGTATTGTTTTTTTGATGTGTGACATCTCAAATAAGTTTTTTGGTTGGACTATAGAGTATACTAATTTTTCGATTTTCAAAAAATTATTTCTCGAAAAGTATTAGAAATCGAAGTACCACATCAAGGTCTTTCTGTAAAAAAAATATGAACATCCAACTCCACGGGTAGTATACTATAGTTGAGCCCTTCAAGTTGTTGAAAATATAAAGGCGAAATAATTTTATAGAATTATGCTTTCAATAGTCCGGGTGTCCAAGGGGAATCAAAAAACTCAACAAAGAGGTTTTTTGATTGATTCCCCTTGGACACCCGGACTACTGAAAACATAATTCTTTAAAATTATTTTGCTTTATATTTTCAACTTGAAGTCAACAACACAAGTAGTCATAGCAACCAAAATCATCTTTTCATAAAAATATTTCGCCTTTATATTTTCAACAACTTGAAGTCAACAACACAAGTAGTCATAGCAAGTTGATAAAAAATGCTATGCAATAGCTTTACTGCGGCAGTCTCCGAGTGCCACATGTCTTTTTTTTTATATTGGGTTCTATATGCCTTTAAATATTGTTTTACTAACTTATGGAAGTACCTACTACCTACTGTGCATAGTTTGAAGGGAGAAAAGTGAGACCCTGGGGATACCACTGGGGCAGAGTGTTAGCTGATACTTCATACTTGACATATCAACAGTTGTTTTTAAACTTAAAAATTTCATAAGTTTATACAAGTAAGTAATTCTTAAGTATATTATTTTAAGATTTACTGACCGATCTACCATACCGATAAATACTCAACTTACAGATAAGCTTAGCTAAGTATTAAACAAACCATAAGCTTGTAGTTTCAAAAATTTTATTACAAATAGACACAAAAGAATTTTAGACATAGTTAAAACTTACTTAATATCAGCCCATCCATGTCAAAGAGTACGTGTGTTACAGGTTTGGCCATTATAATTTTTGATCAGTCACAATTTAGTTTTCTGTAGAACTAATATTACAAAGGCAGCCTTCGGTTTCAACTTTCGATGTGTTTAGTTAGATATATTTACACTTTGTATTTTCCATTTTTTAAGCTGTTTTTAAGTATTCACCTACTACACCTCTGAACCTTTGAGAAAAGATAATGGAGATAATTGATAAATGTACTAGACACCAACAATAATCAACATACCTATATCTAAAATATGTTTTAAACCGACCAGAACAAAAAAAAGAATCAGGAATCAGCTGACAACCTGCTGATAGCTATTGTTAGTTGTTACTTGATAAGAGGTATGTTCTGATATAGGTACACTGCGAGCACTGTTCACTGTTCAGTGCTCTTACTGAGGAGAAATTCGTATTTCGTACCATTGTGGACTAACAGTATACTGCCGCAGTATCGTAGGGAAATATTTCCCTACGATACTGTGGCAGTATACTGTTAGTCCACACTCCACAATGGTGCGAAATACGAATTTTATATGTCGTCATAAATCGTCGCCATTTTTGTACTGTGAGCACTGGCCATAGAGGTAGTATGGCGTTTTCGAGGTAAGGTGCTCTGCACCGATCAGAATAAGAAGGTGCTCTGTGCTGACTGCGTTCCGTTTCAAACAGTAACCAGTATAGCTAATTACTCTACAGGAATGGCACTAAATTGTCGTCAGACCTTATAGTTCTCGCAGTGTATATCGGAACATACCCATTTACTTTGTAGGTCATACTCAAAAATCGGCCAAGTGCGAGTCGGACTCGCGAACCGAGGATTCCGTACTCAAGAAGTAGGTATAATTACCTTTGTTAATGAACCGCAAAACTAACTTTGTTTGTAGAGGTTTACTGTTAATATCAAAAAATTACGTTTGTTGTATGGGAGCCCCCCTTTAATATTTACTTTATTGATATTTAATTATTTATTTTGAAAGGTAATATACAAGTTAATTTTCTGTGAAAATTTGAACCGTCTACCTGTTACCGTTTTTAATATTGAGCAAAAAAAATACGAAAAAAACACGTTTATTGTATGGGGACCCCCCTTAATATATATATTTTTTTAATTTTTAGTATTTGTTGTTATAGCGGCAACGGAAATACATCATTTGTGAAAATTTCAGCTTTCTAGCTATCACGGTCTATGAGATACAGCCTGGAGACAGACAGACAGACAGACAGACAGACAGCGGAGTCTTAGTAATAGGGTCCCGTTTTTACCCTTTGGGTACGGAACCCTAAAAAGGGTCCACAAGTCCACAATCACTTACAATCGTTTGTTTGTAAACAAACACAGCTATAGGTACCTATTATAGACTGACTGCCGAGTCAGTGCTGACCTGGCACTGCCATCGTGTAAATTGATTTCAAGTCAGTACGGTACTGTCGCGTCAGTACTGACTTCAATATTCCCGCTTCACGTAGACTGAGAAATCTTCGTAGATATTGTATGCTTTATTCTTACTTTTTGCCGCTTCATATTTTTGGCGTCAGTCTGCTCCCCCCGCCACCCGCGCCAGCGCCATTGGCGCCGTGTACGGTGTAAATGCCGAAGTCAGTCGCTGCCGTTCTATTGTAAGAGGACCGTGCACTCGGTGACCGTGCTGCGTCGGACCAAATAAAATATACTCGACTACTGACGAAACACTGACAGCTTGTAAATAGTAAAGAGTCAGTTTTCGGCACCAGCACTGACGACAGCTACTGACCCTGTGTAAATCTGCCTTATTATAGTTTTATTCTGGTTCTGTTCTGTAATAAAAGTTCGACACATACAACTTGTTTTTCTGGTCGGTGCATACGACATTTTGTAATCAATCAGTGGAAGACTTTCTGTGTTCCTCTTCCGATATAAAGTGACATAGCGTCTTTGCGCGTGCGAAACCGCGTTTGAGCAGTTTGTAAAATACCGCGTAACAGCAAAAATTCAAAAATCGGTATCAGCACGATATTTGACGATACCTATTTGAATTTTTGCTAAATCAAACCCATATCAACCAGCAGGGCGACCGCGTATCTTTTGCATCAATAATTGATACATCGCAATTACCTCCGACTGGCTGAATTTATGGCATTCTTGCTGCGTCAATGGATTTCGTCCAATAGTGGAAGAGTGTTAACTAATCAGAGGTGATTGCGATGTATCAATGATTGATGCAAAAGACACGCGCTCGCCCTGCCGAGTACATTATCTATCCTCTATGTTACTTGTCACTGACACTAACCACAGACTTAAAAAAACAGAATCGAGCATGTCACAGTCTGACGGCTGACCTGACAGGACCATAGAAATAGTATGTATATTCATACAACTAGAACGATCACTAATGTGTTTTTGTTAAACAAATTCACACCTTTTTTCTTAAAAAATAAAGTTCAATTTAGATTACCTTTCACTCATAAGGAATTTCGGTCTCGACAAGGACTCACTTTTAAGTCACGCTGTCTCGTTCTCGGAATTAAAAGGATTAGGGTGCCCCTGTGGTTATGAACTTCGAAGACGATTCTCATGATTTCGCCTTACGACAGCCTTTCAATCTTCGCAATAAAAGTTCAGCGTCTGTATTTTTATGAAAAATATTCGACGGATGGAATTGTTTTAACGTTGTATAAAATTATGTAGGAAGGTTTCAAAATGCTCCCCATAGTTTTCAAGGGACTTCTGATAACCGAAATTAACGCGGGCGAAGCCGCAGAAAATACCTACAAAATGAATTTTAAGCCGATTGGTCTTAATTTCTATGATGAGTATTAAAATAATAATTTCAGATTTCCTAATGATGAAGAAACGAAGAGCTAATGGATTCAAGCATTGCCCGTTTCTAAAAAAAATGTCGAAATATAGTGTCGTTTGCAGTATGCATTTCAAAACTGAAGACTTTTTGACTGACGCTAAAAAAAGGTTAAAATCACAAGCTGTTCCTTCTGTTTTTGCAAAGGGAAGTATATCTAATATTATTGTTGCTATAAAAAATTAAACACAGGCTCGATTGTTTATAATAACTGTTAGTATTATACCCGTAATATTTACGTCTATGGAAATAAGGATCATAACGCTATATTTAACGGTTACGGGTCTGTTAAAGTTAGTTGAAACAACTGGGCCTTGCTGTTTTGAAATACCATATCCTATTCCTAATTATAAAAGCAGACAACTAATATCCTATATGTATAATACCTTATACATACCATAATATGGTGTATGAATATTCTATTTTATACCTACTTTTACCTTACCTTTTATAATATTTTTGTTTTTAGGCACTTAGAAAGTGAGAAAAGTTGTAGGTTATTAAAATCACAGGTAATAAGCACTGTTTTGACTTGCGACCTGAAGGGCACGATTCAACCAATGACCAATCTAAACTACGATGTCAACGAAACTAACAAATAGGAGTTCATGTTGTTATTTTTTTATTATTGTTATTAGCCATAGCCATGATCATATTTTTATGGCATCCGTATTTGCATCATGGAACTATAATACATTACAGGTCCATGATTGGCATATGTTCAGAAATATGCTATTTTATTTGATAAAATATAATTTTCATTCGGTAAGCAGATCAGTGAAGATCGACCTTACTTGGGATCCTTTACTATTTAAACTTTTTGAATCAGAGTATACATGTCTGCATGGACCTATAAAGCATGTACGTTTCAATATGTTTAAAAATTTCAATATCTTTTTTACAAATAATTTTGTACTTACCGTCATAATCATGCATCTATCACCGAAAATATTTTTCTATTTTATCCGTAATTCATAAAAAATATGGTGTTCGCTTAGAAAGAGACAAGGCGCCTTAATATTAGCTCTCTTTCGGCCCGCGTTTCGTGCGTAAGTGATCCTTCTAGTTGTATGAATATACATACTATTTCTATGGACAGGACAGTTGACAGTGCTACCAACAGTGACAAGTTAACCAGACCAACTTTTTCCCAAGCCCCAAGCACTCCAAGTCCATAATATAAAGTGGTTCCTTCTGCAAATCAACTAAAAAACTAGAAAGAACTTTGGTTGAATTTACCATGGATTTATTATATTTACTACCGTGGATTTACGTACCTAAGGAATATCATTTACTAGCTGATGCCCGTGACTACGTCCGCGTGGATTAAGGTTTTTTTTGGTTCCCGCGGGAACTCCTTAATTTTCCGGGATAAAAAGTAGCCTATGTGTTATTCTAGACTAGGTATATCTTTGTGCCAAATTTCATCCAAATCCGTTCGGGCGTGATTGAGTAACAAACATCCATACATTAAATGTGAGAGACAATAAGGTTTTTATGAGACACTTTTAATATATTTGTACTCTCATTTGGAACTTGAACGAATAAATGGTTAAACGTGTAGAGGTTCCACGTAAGATTTAATATAATTAAACAAAAGTTGGCTAAACTTATAGATAATATTCATTTGATCCGGCCACGATTGCTATCGTTAAGCTCTAAATCAAAATGCGATCTAAACACAAAAGTATTCAATAATCGCGGAGTCTCGCCGGAAGAAGACTGAATTACCATCGTCAAAACACTCGCATTTATACTATTTTCAACATGGCGTCCGCATCCGCTGATTAAATCGAATGACATGAAACGAGTCAAATTGACAGATATTATACTTTCTGTTCTATGAGATATAATGACAAACAATAATAATGCTAACAGCTACATCCATCCAAACTTTCGCATTTATAATATTAGTATAGATTAGGGTTGTAACGGAACCTCGCCTCCGCTTCCGTAAGTGCAGAACTTTCGCATGAAATTGTACCGTTTCTGCATCCGCCTCCGCCGTTTTTTTTGCGGAGTTGTAACGGAGGTTTATTTATGTTGACTTACAAACTTACAATGCGAAAGGTACAAATCGAAGCAGGTGATGTCAGTTACACCATTACAACAAGCAAAAAGGCAACTGTCCTCAGAAGAACTCAAGAAAATTCAAATGCGGGATTCATCGCATCCTAGAGCACAAAAAATGGACGATGTGATCGTACAAATCCACCTCCGCCTCCGCCTCCGTTAACCTCCGCGTCCGCGGAGGCAAAGCCCCTTCACATCCGCATCCGCCTCTGCTTCCGCTAAGAGCGCCTCCAGTCCGTTACAAACCTAGATACTTTGATTATGTATATAAAATCAAAGTTTTAGATAGATTTATCCATTTGACATAAATAACCGTTTTATTTTCTTATCCTAGCTGATGAAAACCACAGAGGAATTTTCCAGCACCTAACGACCTCAACTTACATTGACGGGCCCTGTCAAACAAAGAATGTGAACTTATTTTACTAACGTCTGAAAAGTGGGATAGCGCCTTTTCTTTATTATGTCTGTGGATAGCGCTATGGTGGGGATAAAGATAGGCAACAAGTTGAAGTTGAACGCCCAACTTTTTTCTATGAAGGGGCTCATCTAGTAGCTACATATTATGCAAAGAGTATAATAATATACAGGGAATTATGTATAGGTAGGTATATCGAATATCGATGCTCAATAGAGGCATGGATGATGGTTAAACTGAGGGATAGACATATTAATAATACGTCAGGCAATCGGTGACAGACTTGTCGGCAAAAAATGAAACATAGTTACCGATTGCAATATTGAAACGCCCACGTTCTACTTATAGTGCAACTCAGTGCATCCTGGCCGATCCTAGTGTTGGTGGAAATTGGAAAATGATACGTTCGGCAATGTATGAGCTAACGCATACTGCTCACCGACAATCGGTGATTTCCTGAAATGCGCTTCCCAAGAAAACGACAAAGTGACGGATATGTGCATCGAATCGGTGATAAAGTCGGTCCAATTATCGAACGCAAAAAGTCTGATGAATATTTATCACAATATGGGGTGCAAGCAATCAAAATCTTTGTGGAAATTTTACCAAGTGGCAAGACTGCAGGGCGACCGCGTATCTTTTGCATCAATCATTGATACATCGCAATCACCTCCGATTGGCTGAATTTATGGTATTCTTGCTGCGTCAATGGATTTCGTCCAATAGTGGAAGAGTGTTAACCAATCAGAGGTGATTGCGATATATCGCGTCGGACATGTTCGCTAAGGCCAGAGTACCGGACTTCTTCGCGATCGTATGATCGCGAATAGCATCATTCTGGAGTCGTTTGCGAGCCTCTAACAACGAGATCCTCAGTACGTTGGCCGAGAATCTGGACTGTTACATTTTTAAACACTGGCTTTCGGTGCACCAGGAGGCAAATAGGAAGTAACCCAGACAAAAAAGTACCATCTAAGTACCTGCTCAATATGTTGACATACGTATGACATGCCTTAATTAGTATGTACATATACTTAATTGCTTATCTATTGCCATTATGGCATAAGTACTATTTATTTTATTTTAATTTTTACTTGACATTGTATATTTTTACATGTAGGGTTTGTACCATAAAATAGAGAATATTATTATTATCGGTATAAATTTAGCTCTCACGCCCGCATACAAAATAAATACATAATATATGGCCAAAAGAGTTATAATAAACTTACGTAAATAAAAATAAATGAATAAACTTACATACATAAATACACAAATAAATAGTTGCAGCGGGCGGAGGATTACACCCCGGCAGGGGAGACCAGACGGCCGGGGGTCAGGGAGACAGGTTGAGAAACAGGCGGACTATCCTAGCCGAGTCTAGCAACACCGCTTTCTGCATCCTGGCTGCGAGCGAACTGCCAAGGAACCCCAGTCGCCTCAGATGGTGAGCAAGGCTGACTGGGACTAACCCATTCGCAGATATTACGATTGGGATGGTTTCAGTGGACTCCAAATGCCACATGGCGGAAACCTCGTGAGCCAGATCGAGATACTTTCGTTTTTTCTCCGTCTCAGCCAAGGGCGTAGCCAGGATTTTATATAGAGGGGGGCAGATAAAGAAAATTCTACACTATATTTTTTTTAAGTATCTCACTATACTACTATACTCGATCTCTATTAGTAGTGGACGTCGGAAGTGAGGGAAAAAATTAAAAACACAATATAATTTAACAATCACAATAATAACTTGACCAGTAATCGGCGCGGTTCTTCACAAAATTTGTTTAAAACTTCTCTCAAAATCTCTTCTTTTTTTTATTTGACAATTTTCCTGTGTACGCTTAACATGCATAGCCCGTTTAAACGGTTTTCGGCCATCGTAGACCTCAGCCACGTTTTGACACATCGCAGGGTAGAAAAAGACCTTCTTGTTGTACACGGTTGTGCCAATGAAATAAGGATGGCTTTTTTAGTTGCTGGGAAGAAAGTGTCTGCCTCCTTTAATACGTCAGTAAAATCTAACTTTTCTAGATCTTCTCTTTCCATTCCTTTATACTTCCATAGTTTGTACCATAATTCTACTTCATGTTCAAAAAGAGGAAGATCATAGTATTGATAGAAATCTTGCGATTTTTCTTTAAAATCAACCAGCGACATATTTAGCATTGAACTGGGATGTATAGACATTAGGCTAAAAGCAGGTAAATGTTCATTAGAAAAACGCTGTTCAAGTGCGGATATCAGCGAATCTAAATAAGGAATGATAACGGACCTCTTCCAAAAATTGCATACACTCTCAGCTGGGTGATTGGACACATGTTGTTGGTGACATGCAACACGCGGGATTTGCAAATCAGTGCCAATGGCAGTTGCAGTTCTAATTGAAACGTCTAAACTATTCTCTCTCTGTCTGCGTTGCTGCGATGATCTTTAATAACGGAAATAATTCTCTTGATAGATTCACGCATGTGTAGGGGGGGGCAGCTGCCCCCCCCCCCCTGCCCGTACCTCGCTACGCCCTTGGTCTCAGCTCTCACAAGGTTCTCGTCATATGGAATGGTGATGTCCACCAAAAACACCCGCGACTTTGCCCGGTCCAACAGCACGATGTCAGGCTTATTCGCTAGAATAGTCCTGTCCGTGATGATGGAGCGGTCCCAATAGAGCCGGACTCCGTCACGCTCGAGTACAGGCACCGGTGTGTACTTGTAGTACGGCAAGCTCTCATCCAGGAGACCGTACTTCAGACCAAGCTCCTGGTGAAGGATCTTGGCCGCTTGGTTGTGTCTGTGCAGATACTCAGTATTAGCAAGCGCCGAACATCCCGAGAGCACATGTCTGAGTGACTCACCGGGATGGCGACAGGCTCGACAGATGTCGCCATTATTATTATTATTTTCTCCCATTTATTTGTATAGATTTTTAACCGACTTCCAAAAAAGGAGGAGGTTCTCAATTCGGCGCGTATCTTTTTATAAAATTATTTCTAAACACATTTAACATAAATATATAAAAATACTACACAAAACACATTTAAAAATAATTCTATAAAATTTCTACCCACTGCGGGGCCTTAAAGACCCAAGCAGCCGGTGGTCAGGGTTCCAGAGAGAGGAACTTCCTCACAATTCGCGCCGTCTCAAGGATATCCGCCTTCTGTATCCGACCCTTAATCCAACAACCAATCGAAAGCTTATTAAGGTGTTGATCGAAGCTTTTCGCAATAAGACCGTTAACTGATATAACCATCGGAACAATAATCGTCGAGTCAACACTCCACATGGCGGTAATCTCGTGGGCAAGGTCCAAGTATTTCGATACTTTTTCCTTTTTCTGCTTATTATCATCATGTGGAATAGTAACATCAACAATTATTGCTCGGCGCGCTGAGCGGTCGACTAACACAATGTCAGGTCTATTGGCAACAATAAACCTATCAGTGTTAATCGACCGATCCCAGTAGAGCAAGGCACCAATATTTTCGAGCACTGACACTGGGTCATACCTATAATATGGTACCTCAGTCTCAACAAGACCGTACTGGAGAGCCAGTTGTTGATGGATTATTTTGGCTACTTGATTATGTCTGTGCAAGTACTCTCCATTAGCAAGATGAGAACAACCGGAGACAATATGTCTGAGGGACTCCCCAGGAAGATGACACGCACGACATGCCTATGTCAACAGTGCCATCTTTCATAATATGTCTCCGATAGTTATTCGTCTTGATAACTTCATCCTTAATTGCACACACAAACCTTCGGTTTCCCCAAAGAGGTCACCGAACTGTAACCAAAATATAGATGCTATTGGATCTACATCCGCCCTGGTTAGGGCCTTGTAAAATCTGCCATGCAACTCCTTGCTCTCCCATACCGCCATGCGATCCGAAGTACTAAGTACTATTGGTTTGCGCCTCTCTTCTCTTCCTAAGGAAAGCGGGGTGAAACCCTTATCAACTGCAACCACATCCCTATGTATACCCACGTTCACCTTGAGAAAATAATCTCTGAGTTTGCAGATCTCACGATTATGGAGGTTCTTGATATTCAAAAAACCACGTCCTCCATACTTGCGTGGGATGTACAATCTCATAACAGATGAGCGCGGGTGATGCATACGGTATGTGGTCAACAGTTTTCGAACCTTTCGATCCAGGGTATCCAGTTCAGTTTGAGTCCACTTTAGGATGCCAAAGGTGTATACAATTTTGAGAGAATCGATCATTGCGTTTTCTATAGCGCCTAATGCGTTGTGCCCATGCATAAACTTTCTGCTTCAGGAAATCAATGCGATCTGTAACCAAAGGCAAATACTGTGTGGGATTAGTACCTATTAGTCCCAGCAAATGCTTGGTGTACAAATCGCATTACTCTCGGGCGATTATTACCCGCCTTGAAACAGCTCAGCTTAGCAATAAGAGTTCTAGTCAAAGTGATTCGCCTTTCGATCCTAGCCTGCCAGGCCGGAATTGTATTCGTTCTTTGTGCTGCACTATGCAGTTCTGGAAATTTAACACATGCTACACGACATGCTGCAACGGCCCCACAGTACAGAATCGAATGCGTATCATTTAGATCACTTGATGTTTCTAAATATGTAGGTACTTAAAATTTGATCTAGACCTCCTACTAATGCCATATTTCGTCGATGCACAGGTAAACAAGGTAATTTTGGTCTTAGATCATTTGGCATGTATCTATACTCCAAAATCGCATCTTCCAAAGCCCTTCTCACTTGCTCATCATCCTGGTTACTTACCAACAAATCAAAACCACCTAGTGACTCCTCTTGTGTGTTAACAATCTCTACCCTATTTGAGACTTGTAGAGTTTGAAGAGCCGAGCTACTGGTGGGATCTATTTCTGGCACAGCTAAGCGAAGCCGCTCAAGTGTAGACTCGTCCAGCATCCGACGACGCTGAATAAGTCGCAGATCCGATAGTCGTTGAGCAGTTACAGTCATTGTTGGTTCAAGCGCTCTGAAACAGAGACAACATCCTTGAACGGTACCCATTGAGGTTAATTCCCCCCTCTGTCGCCCCATAGTACGCTCGCATGACGTTCTCATTCATGTTCTGAGACCATCTCATGCGGCGCACTACACCACCGGCGGCGGGGGCATTATTCGGAACACTTAGTTCCTTTTGCTCCAAGCCATCCCGTGGCGGGCGTATGGCTCCTCGTCGTCGTCGCCCTGGTCGGCTTATTTCGACGGTGGACCCTGCAGATGACGGCGGGGTCTCATATTCATCGCTGCTCGACGAGGTAGCATCGCCTGGTGTTGAGTGTGCGATCGTATCTCTGGCCTTTTTCCGAGTCTGCATTTATTTGAATCTTGTATTTAATAAGATGTTTTGCCACGTATATTATATGCTTCATTTTTCATTTTTAAATATAATATAAAATTAAATGAAAATACGACTTGACATTTGACATCGGTTGCCAGGTTATTATTATTATTATCTTTGGACGACCGCAGTATCTTTTGCATCAATCAATGATTGATGCAAAAGATACTGCGGTCGTCCAGCAGGCCACTCATTCATATGTTTTTGACTTAGGCCAATTTCAAACTTCAAAATATTTTCTTCAAAAATGTCAAAATCATTTCAAAATTCCGCAAAATTCAAGACATTCGAAGATGACAACTTGCCGATGTCAAAAGACCATAGATCAGTACAAAAGCGGTGTTGCATAAAAAAAAAACTATAAAGCAGTTCACACATTTCCCGATCCGATCGAGACTAGTTATCACAGACTACAAGATAGAGGGCGTGGGAAACGTTAGTTCAAGTTAAACACATTGGTGCTAATCTTTAGATTTCATTGATCTTTTTATTTGCTCGTTGTTATTATTTGGTGTTTTGAAATACATTTAAATTCATATCACATTTTAAAACATAATCACAAATTACTAAATACAAATATAATGTGGAATGTGAATAATAAAACGGTACAAAAGTTAAGGACATACCTTTAAATAACTAAAATACAAAAATTCTTCATTAGACTAATCGCCAGTCCTAACAGACTCTGCTGAATATACAGAACATGTTAAAAATTAATTATTATTTAATTGTAGCTTATGTACCTACTTTTTCCAAAATTATTTTTAAAAAGCAAGTATTTTTATGAACAGTTCATAAAACATACTTGCTCTCAAAAATACAGCTCTCAGTGAGAACTAAATTAATGTTTTTGTTCGCGTAAAATAATAATAACCTACTTGCTGGATTTTGAATTAAAATTTTAAAACCAACTAGAAAATTATTACTGTACGTAATCAGCAACACTTAATCAGAAAATCATATCAAGTATTTTCCTTTTCGGTAAAACTCGTACGAGGGATTTTTCAGCATGACTATTTTAGAATTCTAATCGGAATAATAATAATAATTTTTGAGCAAATCTTGAATAACTGGAATTGATTTTTCCAAAATTTATTCTAACCGCTGTTATATATTTTATGTAGGTAGGTACCTATTTTAAAGATGGCATGACCACTTGTTGGATGAAGGAAGGTCGTCACAAATAAAACCTTGGAGAAGTCCGAGATTTACTTGAATTAATTATAGATCTCTTATTTTAATGTAGGTATAGACTAGCGCTTGGCTGCAATCAAACATGCTAGCAAGTGGTGACGAAGACTATGGCGCTTGCCTCGAAGATGCCTTGATTTGAAGATACCAGTATTAAAGGCGGAGGGGAAAATAGAAGGGAAGGGCATTCCGTAGTGGTTCGAATTAGAAACGAGAAATGAAATTGCTTCGTGGGCGTCCGTGGAATTTCAACTATGTACGCACACAGATCCTTACGATGCCTTGCGGCACGACGGTAGAAAGATGAGCGAGGGAGACTTTCGTGCAACTATGTCAACGCAGTACCTATAGTTATCTGTGGGAATGAAAAGTTACAGCTACCGTCCTAAGTTTAACTTAAATACGACAAAGCGCACTCATCATTTTTATATTACTTAGTTATTATAATATGTACCTACTTGACGTAGGTATATAATTTGCATTTAATTATCAATTAATAACATTAAACAACAAGATGTGACACATCAGGTGTATACGCGGGCATATAGCGGGGAACGCGAGGCTCGTCCCGGCGCCGTACACCTCTGTCCACAGCCAGACTGATACTTCCAGTTTCCTTCACCCCGTTCGACTTTGCGCGCCGCTGCGACGGCAAAATAGACGCCCGTAACGATTTCCGTTTCTGTAAAAATTCGTTAAAAATTAGATACAAAACAAATTATTAGTATTACAAAAACACATGTCTACTTACAACCACGACGATATTCCGGAAGGAGCAAGTACGAAATTACGCATCTAAAATGAACGTGAAGTATATATTTATTTATATTAGTTATATTGGTCTTTAACAATATTTTTATAAATGTATCAAAGGGGAGCGCGCGGGTCGTTTTACATTTTAGTCTCGATTTGTTGTTTGATGTCGAGGTGGTCCACGGCGTCTAGTTTTGCTCGGTTTACCTCAACAGCACCGCGCCATCTGTCAGCCGCGTGGCGCGCGATCTCCATCTTCTTCTGCTTTCGAATCTGGTGACGTTTGTACACCACCTCAATCACGATGAGGACAATACCCCCAATGATGCCAGCTAAAACCAGAATAAACACCCCTGCCATGTTTTTCAATCCTAAAGTGTTCGGTGTTTTCTCGTTCTCCTCGCAATTCAGCATATTGTTACGAAGAATCCATTTATTATCCAATCCTTCCATTATTCCACCTGAAAGAAAAAAAATCGGTGCTATAATATTATCCTCATAACACTCTTAACAAAATTGAAACTACGTTCCGATACTTACTTTCATGAAAATCTAATATAGCAAGCGTAACCAAATCAGACCATGGAGATCCTTTTTGTAGGCCAACGCCATACCCAGATCGACCAAAAAGTTCTCCTGCCGTAACTAGCTCACAATCCTGAGCTGCTTCAAACTCGAGCCTCGAAGAGTCCCAAATAAAAGCCATCAACTTCCTGCATTAAGATTTTGTAAGGATTAAAAACTTAAGGGTCAGTCCATTGGAGTAACGATTTTCAAATAAAGTATAATAATATAAATACATTTATAAGTGACATTACCCATTTTTAACATCCTGAATAGCTTGCTCAGCGTTGTCGTAGTTGTTAGCCTCCATTGTCCTATACATATTTGAAAGTTCTACTTGTCTCCGAAAATACATATCTACAGCAGATCCCTTAACCGTAGCACATGTTAGATTTTCCATCGTATTGCGAAGCTGGAACATTTTTTTTTGGATATTCAAAAATCATGAATTAACAAAATACATTTTAACACACAAATTACTATAACTTATTGCAAATATATACGCAAAATTTACCCTTGCATCATTGATGCCTGTAAGTTTTGTCTTCGGTCTCTCAAGAACCAAAAAGGCTGCCAGGTTGGCTGTGTATGAAGCTACTATAATCATTGCAAATCCAGCCCAAACCATACCTAGCACACGGGCTGAAAAACTTCTGGGGGTACCTAAAATGAATATTAGATCATTATTTACATAATATAGGTCAGTAATTTAAATATGTTTTTATAACTCAATTATATAATCGGATCTCGGATAGATAATCGAGGGTAAAAAGTATGCCCTCCAAGATTATTATATGGATTGAATTTTCAATGAACGAACTCTACGAGAGTTGTAATGATAAAATTGGCGCCCAAAGTGGGACGATCCTATATTGGGCGCCAATTCAATTTTGAAACTTAATTGGTGTCCAATCAGCGATGGGATCTTATTATTCTCTAATCACAGGAACTTTCATTTTACAATTGGAAAAATCTGTCATCTTAATAGGTATTTTATAGAATATTAGCCGGTGCCCGCGACTTCGTCCGCGTCGATTGAGGATCCATCCAAACTTTTGCATATATAATATTAGTATGGGTTAACCTTCTCCAATTCCACTGTTTAGTAGCACGCCCCATGCAAACCATATAGCACTGGACAAATTCAAAGCATCTTCTTCAGTTCCATCGATATTAGCAAGCTTGAATCTTCCAAAGGGTGAGAATCGATCCAGAAGATATAATACTAGCGCCACCACGTGAACAGATACCATT
The DNA here is from genome assembly GCA_963932025.1 of Erebia epiphron. Classification (NCBI taxonomy): domain Eukaryota; kingdom Metazoa; phylum Arthropoda; class Insecta; order Lepidoptera; family Nymphalidae; genus Erebia; species Erebia epiphron. The sequence goes on from OZ009950.1 coordinate 8,143,966, forward strand.
ACCAATATCCACAATGTGTTGGAAAACGGTTGTAAGAACGATACTAGCGTTGAAGAACGAGATGGCTGTGTAAAGCAGAAACAATTTCATTAGCGTCTTGTTAGGTACTCGTACTACCTATTTAATTAATGACAATATTACGATTACCTTTTTTTCCAAAATTGTAATGCCTTGGTATTTAAAAGGCTTGCTAAAGTCGATAAATTCCGCTCGTTCCGGATTGATGGTCAATGGGGCTACAATCATATCGGCTCGTTCGTATACCAACTCTCCTACAAAAAGATTCGAAAATACATACATAATATAATTATTTACTGAATAATAGCAGTGACAGCCTAGTGATTAACACTTCGGCCTACTAGTTGGGTCCCGGGTACGAAAACGGTATGAAGTATGTCGATCTGGATTTGTACAGCATGAGAAGGGTTTAAATGTCATAGCTTAAACCTTCACATTCTGAGAGGTGACTCGTGCTTAGTTGGGAGCCGGCAATGGATTTAAAAGGCTGATGAGTGAATAATTATTTAAATTTCTATCCACATAATATTTTCTTACCTATGAGTCCAGTCCATTCTTTCTTAGCACCCGGTTGCGACAAATTACGTATTATGTAATTTCCGAACTGCCCGTCCGGCGAAAGGGCTAACGAGTAAGTGAAATTGATCGCTTTCGCTAATTCTTTTAAAAGATCCATACAAAAGCCTTTACAGCAGTACAATTGATCTGGAAATCGTTGAAAGTAGGTATAATATTAGATAATGATTTATCAATGCTGCCTAAAGTTGTACGCTACAATCAAAAATATCGTTCACTGGTCGAATGTAAATTTCTAAGTATGGATACGTTTTGATTTCGACTTTTTCCATATTAAGATTTTAAATGATGTTGCAGATAGCATTTTGAATCAAATTACAGTGTAATAATTCGATAAATATTGTAGGCTCCTACCGGCTTGGTCACTGGCGTTGTAATGTGGACACAAGATTTCTTCTGCCGCATTGCATTCAGTTTCGTCATCAACTTTGCGAGCATACACAAATGGCTTCTCTTCGATTGTCAAAACCTTGATAGGAAAAAAATCTTTTTACTTATGCACATGTAATTAAAGACAATTTGCTTTGAGTTGAAATATCAACAACGATACGTCCAGTAGTTAACTTATGTTACCTTGAGATGAGTTGGTATCATGAAACCTTCAGGCTTTGAAGGGCTTCTTCCCATCCAAATGATTTCATGTTCTTTAAGTTCTAGGCGCATCTTTTGTGTTTCCTGTAAGTAACCAGAATTAGTTTTTAATTAATCTGGAAAAGAACAAGGTAGTTTGCCGTCAAATAGACAGAGAACAGTGAAGAAAGAAGTACTAACTTTAGAATAAAAGTATTTCCCAACAGCAACATGTTCACCCTGTGCCCTCACATTCACCATATCATATTCCGCATGGACTCTATCTCCATGATCATCAAACGCAACATGTCCTGTGGCTCCGTTTTCTAATTTCTGCTTGCGTATGTAGTCAAACAGAAGACGTCCAGTGGTCCAGATGGATCCTGAATTATCACAATCCGACGGTGGAGCGTAAATTTCCTCAGATGTGTTCATATCACGTATAGCAGATGCGAGGACGTAACTACAAAACCCAAAGCAAAAATAGCTTACGTATATTCGGTATCTGGTAAAATTTATTTTTATTTAGCATTCTAATTTGCATAAAAGCATGAATAATTATTCCATGCAATAAGCATTCCAATGCAAACGATATTATTAGTGTTAAAACCATGAAATACGTACATAGAGTCCTGAATATGAGCATGCTCGTTAGTGGCATTGACGAGTCGTAAACCTAGAAGACCTTCAGGAGCATTGGCAGGATCTAACGCTTGTTCTGTCACTATCCATACGTAGCCAGTTGTCGTCATATTTAAGTAGGATGCATCGCGAAATATAATATCTGCATCGGTTGTGCTGTAACATAAAATAATTAATAGTGATTTAAAGAGGATTCACATTTCTGTGCATAACAATATTACTTAATGCGTTGTTTTGATTGCTGATGGTAATTTTTTATACATTACATATGGCAAACACATTTTTTTAACATACCTAGCATACATAAGAAAAACTCTTGCTTGCGCGGTTTTCATATCCATAAGTTTGTCAATGAAAGACTCCAAACCCGGTTCAAATTCAATCACCTGCTCAACCATCACCTTGCGGTCTACATCTTCGTCGATGCTTTGTGATGTAGTTTGAAACCTAAAATAATGTACTTAGTACTAGTAAGTTTAAAGATAATGTGTCCTAATTTATTTATTTAACGTCATTATTATTAATTGGGTCGTAACATCCTTCCTTGCCATATTCCGTAACTCAGACGTCGGCATGGCTTTAACGTAACGTCATAACCTAGTCGTAACTCATAATCAAATTGAACCGGATTAAAATAAAATACTATTTTGGTTTCCTTTATTTATGAAGCTACCCGTACCTGGATGTCTATAGCGTACAATGTAATTTCTGGATCCAAAATTAATTTTATCTATACTAAAGGTTATATTTTGTACCTTCCCAAAATGGCTCTACCGTCTGTATCAGAGCTGTGTATAACGATGACCTTCATATAGTTGAAGTGTCTTAGTACGTCCACCCAAACATCGGCCTGGTGTGAGTAAGGTGGAACAGTTCTCAAGAACGACACGTGAATATTCTTGTCCGAGAAGGCAGAATCTCTGGATGATATGCCTATAACTGGAATATGGTAAAAGCCGCTGGTGTAAGATACCGCTGCCGGGGAAAGGTCCCCAGTAAGTGGATGTGATACCACTACAGCGTACACCTAAAATATTTAATTTGATTTACCAACCATTCATTAATATATATATAACTTGAAGATGAGGCAAAATTAGTAAAAGAAACTTACTCTATGCCCAATTAGATCCTTGCATACATTCATCGCAGTCTTTATTGGATTCGGGTCCATCAATATTGAGTAGTCATGATACGTAACCCCTCGGGGTACGTATTTGTCTTTAAAGTTAAGATTCTAAAATACAATTTATAGTTTTTATAATAGGTAATTTCTCAAAAATTACCATATTTAAAACACTGCACAATAGTATGCTAATTAGTTATGTCTGTTATGATGAACAGTATCAAAATAATATAATTAAGTATAAGGTTTTTAAATAAATCCTCCCTACCAAGTGTACCTACGGTTTCTGCTTTCTACCCTTACATATACTACCTACCTACATGTAATATAATCTAATACATTGACGTAAGTAAATATAAAATTGAAAGGTTAACGTTTACCGATATGGTATCCTTGAAGAACGCAACAGACTCATTGCTGGATAGCACACCACCTACATTGTAATAAGTAGGATTGGTAACACGTCGTCGGTCTGGTTCTGCCGATGAAGCTATGTGAAAACAGATTGCTGGTACGAGCAGATGCACCCAAATCATGGCTTCTGTAAAAAGATCCTGCCATGTATGGTACTGATACATTTTTTTGGATACTTATGAAATTTTAATGATAACACTCCCTTCATGATATGTGGAAGGGCGAAATATTGGGTCGGTATTTTATATAATTACTAACTGATGCGCGGGACTTCGTCCGCGTGGAATAAGTTTTTGTAATTCCCACGTTTCCGGGATAAAAAGTAGCCTATTCTACAGGTCATCAACTATCCTCATGCAAAAAATCACTGTAGAGACGTGATTGAAGGACAAACCCTGTTGCTGCAGGGTACAGAACTCCTTAAAAATAGCAATTTAGGATTTTTTTATGGTGAATTCATATTGTAGGTGTCAAGCAACGACTTCATACTTAAACCCAAGTCCCAACTCCTCAACTCTGGTGCTGCAGGGTACTGTACTCCTAAGCCGTTACACTAAAAAGTTAAAAATAAAAATTCTTTCCAAAAAACCGTCGGGCGAGCCTGACGCGTCAACTTTGCCTATCTTTGTTATACTCGCCCGACTTCAACATAGTGTGTAGAAATCAAAATTATTTTTTATTTTACAGTGGCTCAGTGGCTTTGGAAGTCGGTTTTTTGGAAAGAATTTTTATAAGTACCTAATAAAGTATTACAACATCGTTAAAGTACCTTGCAGTTTACTATTTACCAAAATAATAATCAAATGAGTACCTCAAACTAGAGTCTTGGCTCACGCAATACAAATCTGAAATACATTCTGACTGAGCTACACAATCACTAGTTATGTACTACAATTATTTGATAAGTTATTTCTTTGTATAACTTTAAAAATAATTCGCGTCTATTCACCACTTATTAAAAGTTAAAACATTGTTTCTAGTATATAAGGTATTATCTATGATTGTTACGTAAGCATTTCGGAGGCTGTAACGGCAGATGGAGCCTCATCTCGCGTTGTCAAGGTAACGGCGCAGACGTGATGACCACCAACCAATCAATCTTTACCCGACTGCGCAAAAGAGGAACAGGAAAACAGGAATATTTTTATTGAAAATAAATTTTGAAAAATAGATTTAAAAACAGATATTTAGTTGTTATAGGTAGTTGTTGTAGCAGAACTACAAATAACGACTATATATTAGGTACTATACCTATAACTATTTTTTACACAAAGTTTTGTTACCTCCAGTCTCAATTGGTATTTTTATTTCTTATTACCTGTAGCTATCCTATCGTTTTATCTACCAATAGAGGTTTTTAAGGAAGTAAAAGTCTACGAGTAAACTGTGGGTTTGGGATAATTGTCTTTCAATGTTACGTATTTTCTGGTCAATTAAATCATGTAACCCATCTCCTGTCGATACCTTTCTAGTTCTACATGGAGCCTTATTAACTTTCGCACACAAAACTATAAAACATAGCAGGCGATTCATCTAACATCATACAGTTGTCTGAAATCAAAAACAGAACAAGTAAAAACAGCACAAAAATGTCTTCAAAGCTTTTGGTAAAATTATTATTTTTTTACTTTTTTGGGAGGTAATCCAAAAGCACGTCTTAAGGTGTTCCATTGACAAATAGCAACGCGCTTCATGCGTAATTAAGTATACTTAATTACTTAATTAGTTAGTACAAAAAAGGGATCAAAAGCACTTTGATTTTAATACTAACTACCTATTTAACTACTGGCAACTTTAATTGATTGTTCAAAAGTATTTAAGAAAGAAATACCTACTTAATTCATGTTCAAATATTTCTCTATTTCGGTTGTTGACTACGTATCACGTATGATGCATAATATGTTTGCAAGAATAACAAAGGCTTGTTGCCAACATTGAGAATTAATTTGGCGACGTTCAGTGTGATCTAAACAAACTTAATACTTATCTTCTAGACTCTCTTTGTGGCAACCGTAGTAGCTGGTGCAGCTGAAATCCAGCCGGTGAAGAGAAGCGCTGGGGGATGGGATGTATCTGGGCTGATACCAGGCCTAATGCAGGTTACCGGTGTTACTGCTGCTCCAGGTAAATATACTCTGTGGTATTAGATTGCTGTGCCTATCCAGATAAACTAAATGTCTACCTGGAATGGTCTACATACCTATTTGCACATATGTACCTATTTGCTACAACTTGGTTGTGTGTAGGTAGATATATGTGTGAAGCGGCTGAAAAAGCTAAAGCTTACAAATACAGGGGTCTAGGCTCCGAATATGATTTCGTCCCATTCGGTGTCGAGACCCTTGGTCCGTGGGGTCCTAGCGCTATAAGGCTTTTTAAAGAAATAGTAAAAAGGTTAGTCGACATCACAGGAGAACGAAGAGCTGGCAGCTACCTCGGACAAAGAATTAGTCTAGCTATTCAAAGGGGGAACGCTGCCAGTATCTTCGGAACCTTGCCTAAAGGGACTCCTTTTAATAATATATTTTAATTATTATATTATTATTATTTTTTTTAAGGTTTTTTATGTTATTAGTAATAATGTACCTATTTAATTTTCCAAATAAATTAAATAATTTTTAAGGTCACTTGACATTGACACTTACTCTGTGTGTACAAGTGTGCTCTTAAGCACATACCCATTAAACAAAGCTTCCCTTATGGGAGGTACTAACAGCTCAACAATACGTCCGCTATTCTTATTTAAAAACTTGAGATATTGTATAATTGCTCAAAGGCTCCTAAAAAAAGGTTTTGAGAAATTCCAATACGATTTTATAAAAGCTAAATTCACACACACGGATTTAAAAGTTGCATAAAATGCTTGTTCTATAAAAGTATGTAAGTTTATATCTATTTGGCCTGTAACAATCAAGTACCTAAGTACCATTCTCAGTGTTAGGATACCAATAAAAATGACAATAATTTATTATTATATTAGGATGGTCATCAGATACAAGTTCGGATGTAGCCGGCGCAATAGCTGCAGCGAAAGCAGCGTCCTCCGCAGTGATGGCAGCTCAGAAGCAAGTAGCCGCTGTAAGACACGCCGCGTTGGAGCAGCAAAGTGCTGCTAGTGCTAAAGAAGCTGAAGCCGCTATTGCTGCTCATAAGAGGTAAGAAAGACAAAGGATCCCAGTAGCAAACTTCACAAATAAAAGTTTTAAAGGTTATTTACTGTAGAGTTAACGCGCGAGTTGAATGCAGAGTAAATGTACGGTGTATTTGTATTCTTCTTACTTCAACTCGCGCGCGAACTGTAGGTACTTATCCCTAATGACTTGAGATTGATTAAGCACTTAAAACCGTTAAAACCCACAGACCATACTACAATTTTTAGTCATGTATCCTATTATCCTCTACCAACTCCAGTACGATAAAGGACATTCGAATTTCCTTCTATTGAAACCTTGATAGATTAAGTTATTTTTTATGTTATGACAGTGAAGAGGCATCAAGAGCTGCTCGAGCGCATGCCCTTGAAGCTGCTCAAGCCGCAGTGCACGCTCAAGCTCAATTGGCTGCGGCTAAAGCCCGCGCCGCAGCTGCCCAGAAGATAGCCGCCGCACGGGAAGCCGCTGCGGCACGTGCGATCCAGCGCGCTGCTCAAAATCAAGCTGCGAAGTTGCAAAATGCCGGTATTTAGTCCCCTCTTTGTTAAAATTATGACATTAGATTTTATTTACTCAAGTAAGTATACATCGGCTTTTGATAAAATATTATGCATTCAATTTTTATCGAACCACTTGAACTACATTGATTGGAACATGGGCCTGATTTCGTCATAAAATATTTTTTTTGTTGGAGAAGCTAATTTCGAACTCAATACTTATTTTCAATGAAAACGTTTTAAGTCAATGTTATTACAGTTTTCCAAAAAAAGTTACGTTTTCATCTGAAATCACCCCCCGCGTAACAGTACTGGAAATCCGACTACCTATCAAAAATCTTAAGGATATCATAGATCATAGATTAATACGTTGCCTGATGTTACCAATAACCACAGATTTATAAAGGGAAGTCTGTGCCAATAACATAATATAATTACGCCGCAGTTTGTATTTTACATGTAACGAAAATGCCAAAAAACAATTTCATCATATTCTAGATCTAGAAGCATTGAAGCTGTCAGTGATCCAGAGCTCCGGAGCTGCTGGCGCAGCTGGAGCGGCACAGCACGCAGCAACCGCCGCCGCAGCAGCTCTACGCCCAGCTGGATGGACACCTACTTGGAAAACTACCTGGACTCCTTCCGGACCCTGGGCTTGGGCTTAAGCTCTTCAAAGTCCCTCGAAAGAATCAAAATTACTTACAGTTAATACGAATAATTTTAATGGGAAAATAAGATTTGTTACTTAGTAGGAAATTGTTATGTAGTTTATTAGTTTTTCAATTAATGTGAAATAAGTATACTTACTGACATAAAGGTGAGGTAGGTTAGTTTCATGTCTTGTTGGGTAAGACTACAACAGCATATTATACGTAGTGCATGTGGAAATCCTTGCAAGAGACCTATGTCCAGCTGTGGACGTCTATCGACAATGACACGATGACATAACTATTATACAGTCCGCGCAGGAGCTCCGAGGAATCGGGATCTGAAGAAACGACGGCTGTGCGCCACCCCCGATCGTCGCTCCATATCCAGCTCGATCCCAGCACTAGTTTCGAGCTTGACGCGTGTAATTTTGCGATAGCAGTATTGTTTTATACTATAAACAACTCGCATTATTTTAACATTTTATAGGATTCCTCGGAGCAAGCGCGCGGACTTATACCTACATAGATAGGTATTTCACATTCACAATTTAACATTTAACGCCGGTGAGCTGTTAAATTAATTTTATGTCGACCTAATTAAACCTACTTACCTAATTAAATTGTTTTTCAATTTACTTATGTAAGTAGGAACACTTAAAAAATAACTAAGTGGTATTTTAAGTTGTGGGCTTACTTATTTTAATTGTTTTGAATCACCGAGTAGTTTGGTTGTATGGTCTGTGTTTTGATTAATAAAAACGTACTTACGCACGAAAATGTTTGTAGTTAATACCTACCGAATATATACATATATATATATATATATATATATATATATATATATATATATATATATATATATATATATATATATACCTACTATAGAATAAAGTAGTAGCGAACTTATCCAGGTTCCTAAACCAAAAACGAAGCAGGTGTATGCTGAAGAAGTCGTGGGTGGTTATGAAATTACATAAGTGCCCAACCCAACTTAAGCACCAATGAAAACAAAGTACGTAGATTGTTGTTTACATCAGTATATATTTTTAGTGCCAGTTGTCAACAACTGCGGTTCGGCAGGTACACAAAAATAAATAAGATATAAATAGCGTACATATTATGAAAACATTACATTGTCGTTAGGTCGTTGTGGGTCGTTAGATCGTTAGTCATTACGTAACCTAGTAATCTGTGATCATTGCAAGTCATTGGCCGTTAAATTATAGCGAAACGAATATCTTTCGCTGGTGAAAAGTCTTCAAATAAAGTGGTCCAAATAAGTATTTTAACACTTTGATTACCAATCACTCGACGTCGCGTGATCGCGTTCCTTTTCAATTTGGCCAATTGACCATTTTTATTTTTCAAATTAGTGGTTAGTAGTAAAAAAATCGTTTTCGGATCGGATCAGAGAAGAAAAATATGTGCGCCAAGTTTTAGCAAACCATTTTATGAATGGCAACACTTTACAGTGGCCAGTGGCAGTGACGTTTGATTGATTGTCAAAATATTTTTTGGAAAATGGAAAAGTTTTCATGTCTCAATCGATCGTGGTTTTATTGAACTAATTAATTTAATATACTCAAAATTCGCCATGGTATTTATGTAGAGTAAAATTGTTTAGTGAAATTAACAAGCGTTTAAAATAAAAAAGAAAAGGTACGTATATTGATATGGTTACGTAAATTGAAAATTAGTTTGAATTCGCGTTTCCATTAAATTTTTTGAGATGAATAATTACTGTACCTATTGAAGTAAATAATTTAGGTATTAATTTAAATATTTTAAATACTTAGTAGATCGTATTAAGTATTTTCTTTTAATTGCTTATAGCAAATAAGCACTGCTACGGTTAAAACGCCGGAGTTGCGCTTAGCCAGTTTTTAAAATTTAACAATTTTATTTTGTATATATAGAGGTAATATTATATTATATTCCTCATTAGTGCCTCAGACCAGATTGTAGTAAATAATTTTAAAGCTCAACTATTCTAATCAATAGTTTTAATTTACTTTACAGAATGTTTGTACTTATAGGTTAAATCGGAATTATTTTATTCTTATAGAAGACCAATAGTTACTTTTTTACAGGTAAATAAACATGAGTTCTAAACAAAACCCACCACCAGCTCAGCAGTTCAAGTGAGTGGATTTTTCTTATAATTGTTGTAAGCGTCATACTAATTAATTTGCTTACATTGTGTTCAGACTGTGTCACCTTCATATAATATAAGGATTTTATAGATTTTTGTAAGGTGTTGGACCTTGTAGTTTTTTAATGCTCTTTTAATGATGTAGGTAAGAATACAAAGAATTTTTTGCTAGTCATAAATTAAAAACTGAAGTTGCTAGTAAGATAGGAGTTCTAGGGGTCTGGTAATCCACATTAGCTTCTTTAAATTTAATTAATATTCAATCAATTAAATATTATACTTAGCAATAAGTAAATTAATATTATAAATATTCCAGATAATCTATTTCTGTGCCAAATTTCATCTAGATCTGTTCAGCCGTTCTGGCATCATTGAGTAACAAACATCCATCCGTCCAAACTTTTGCATTTATAATATTAGTAAAGATCATTATTATCTATTCTTAATTTATTCTTAGCTACTCCTTATCAATTTTATTATAAACCCTTAAAAATATATGTATGATGATAGTAATCAGATTTCACATTTTTTCTGTAATATTCTGGTTATAATTAAAACCACATTTCACCATTTTTTAGGGTTCCGTACCCAAAGGGTAAAAACGGGACCCTATTACTAAGACTCTGCTGTCTGTCTGTCTGTCTCCAGGCTGTATCTCATAGACCGTGATAGCTAGAAAGCTGAAATTTTCACAAATGATGTATTTCCGTTGCCGCTATAACAACAAATACTAAAAATTAAAAAAAAATATATATTAAGGGGGGTCCCCATACAATAAACGTGTTTTTTTCGTATTTTTTTGCTCAATATTAAAAACGGTAACAGGTAGACGGTTAAAATTTTCACAGAATATTAACTTGTATATTACCTTTCAAAATAAATAATTAAATATCAATAAAGTAAATATTAAAGGGGGGCTCCCATACAACAAACGTAATTTTTTGATATTAACAGTAAACCTCTACAAACAAAGTTAGTTTTGCGGTTCATTAACAAAGGTAATTATACCTACTTCTTGAGTACGGAACCCTCGGTGCGCGAGTCCGACTCGCACTTGGCCGGTTTTTATAAAAACGAAGCTTAAATAGCAACTTTAAAAAATGTTTCCAAAACAAAACTATGCATAAACATACAGGTACTTATAATCTTATACTTAATTGAGTACCTATCCAGGAGTTTGGTACATGGCAATTTCAAAACATTACATTTATTTAATTTTATTGTTTTAAGTTAAGAGTTTATGTGTGTTATGTTAAACAGTTAAAACCACAACCATGTCCTTCCTATGCAGTGGCTGGTCATTAACAGAGCTATTTTTAGCATAATTTAAATGTTTGCAGTCCATGTAGTTGTCTGAAAAAAATTTGTTAAGCATAGCCACCTAGGCTAACAATAATAATAAACACATACCTCTATTACTACAGTGTAATATTACTACATTTAGAAACTGGGATCAAAAGAAACCTTATTGTTTATGTCACAAGTTTAATTTTGCTACAAATAGTTGTATTATAATTTAAATGAATTATGAATTAGGCATTTACATTGTACGACTGTGGAGCTGTTTGTCCTCTAAATAGTTACCTCTGGTGCTGGCAATATAATATTACTCTGTGGCAATATAATATTACTCTGTACTCAGCAATACATCTAGTCAATATCCTCAATCAATAACAATTTGGTAAATTAATATTAATATAATAAGATAAGCATATAAAAAAATCTATAATATTAGTAAATAAAATTGATTTTAAGTATAGCTTTATATACAGGGAAAATGAACTTACTTTTCTAATTTCCATAATTATGGGGGTCCAAGGATTTGGATACTAGGCATGAACCTCTATGTTTATGTTTCAAGTTAGTTACTTGAGAGTATAGAGTTCTCATGCTTAACTACTGAGCAAAAAATAGATGAGATGAATGAAGGAAAGATGAAGTTAGAACCTACGACCCTTCAGTCCATAAATAATATTCATACAGTAAACCTATTAGGATTTAGGATTTAAAAGCAATCTTATTAAATGAATATTACTTGTGAGACTCTATAAAGATATTTCAATAAATAAGAACATGGGGATACCAATAATAGTAGTACTGTTTCTATGTTAGTTATAGTTACTTCATTGTAAATTTATGAGGCGCGAGACATTGTATTGTAATGCCAATGGCCTCGTTCGCGAGACATGGAAGTTAGCCAAATTCCATTAATCGACAATTCGCTGCGTCTATATAGTGTATGAATGGTGGAACTCCTTTATATTCTACCTCGTTCGCGTGGATTTAGATTTTTGAAAATTCCGCGGGAACTCTTTGATTTTCCGGGACAGGTAGCTACACACTTTTCCACTTAAGTATGCTAATATTAGTTTGGATGGCTTCAAAGTCATTTTAAATTTTACCCGTGACTTCGTCTGCGTGGATTTATGTCGTCAAAAACCAGTGTACCTTGGTTTTTCCGAGATAATTGTTGCATATTCCTTTACCTGCTTGTAAAAGTCCTCACTAAAATATGCCGTTTGCAAAATTAGCCTGGACATATTTAAAACATGAATGAGAAGCGTATTGGGCGGTGAAATATAGGAAAGCGGAACTAATCTAGGTGGGACAACGTGAGCTAAGTCGAAGAATACAATGGAGACACCTTCACACATAACAATTATGCCATATCATGTAAATGCGCAAACTGTATCTTTACTTCTGTACTAATATATTAAATGCGAAAGCTTGGATGGATGGATGGATGTTTGTTACTCAATCACGCACGAACGGCTGAACGGACCTGGATGAAATTTAGAACAGAGATAGATTATAGCCTGGACTAACACATAGGCTACTTTTTATCCCGGATAATTAGAGAGTTCCCGCGAGAAACAAAAAACCTCAATCCACACCATCATCATCAGCTAGTTATGTAATAACAGCTACGAGTCCCCGATAAATTTGAGCAGTTTTCTAGTGTAACTACTGTACCAAGTAGATTTCATGTACCTAATAAGTTAACTTTTCCAGCTTACTACCGAAAATTATAAATGGCGGTATCGCCGGAATTATCGGTGTGTCCGTAGTGTTTCCGTTGGACTTGGTGAAGACTCGACTGCAGAATCAAACAGTGGGGCCCAATGGAGAGAAACAGTACAAAAACATGTTAGTACAATGAACATACTTTTATATCAATTATTACTGTACCTAATTCCACGAATGAAGGTCCACGAAGCCCTGCAAGTCGCATAAAATGGATAAACATGGCGCGACATCGTCCACAAAAGAATTATTGGAGGAAGGGGTCACGACCCTCAGTAATGGGGAATACGACGCAAGGAGGAAGGTACCTAATTATGTATTTTCATGCTATTAGGATCCACACCGGTAAACTGGTTAGCACTAAGCAGTCAGTTGGGAATTGGCAAGGCAATTCGTGCCTTCCGAGGAATCAGGTGCAGGCTCAGCGTTTTATAGGACGACTTCGAGGTATGGTGGTCACGTAATCCATACTATATAATATTATAAATGCGAAAGTGTGTCTGTCTGTCTGTCTGCTACGCTTTCTCGGCCCATCTGTTCAACCGATTTTGATGAAATTTGGTATAGGGATAGGTTATATCCCGGGGAAGGACATAGACTACTTTTTATCCCGGAAAATTCAAGAGTTCCCGCGGGAATCGAAAAAACTTGGTCCACGCGGACGAAGTCGCGGGAATCATCTAGTACTGACTAATTCTCAACTCCAGGCTGCCAACCTGTTGCCTAGTAAGTAATAGCTTTTAGGTGCGGCTCAGAAGTCGGGCCCTCATGATCTGCACCTGACTATAAGCTAGCCACTTCCTAGACCTACTTACCTAAACTATGAAGAACTTCTACTGTATAATATTTTCTTCAAACCGAATAATATACGCTTTTTATAAATTATTTAGTTTGCTATTCCAATTATTATATTTTTAATAATATCTTTGCATTTTCCTCTATTCACGATGTACAAGACTACACCCGATATGAACCTTCTCCTTTGTGTTCAATACCAACAAAATGAAAAAAAAAACTCATTTAAGTAACTACGTCAAGTACTTGAAAGTGAATAATAACCTGCAATAAGTGTGTTTTTAAACATTAATTTGTTCTAACACACTCTCATATCACCCAGGTTGGATTGTTTCAAACAAACGTACAGAGCGGAGGGCTATTTCGGCATGTACCGAGGGTCGGCTGTCAACATCATCCTCATTACGCCGGAGAAGGCCATCAAGCTCGCCGCTAACGATATGTTCCGGTACCACCTCACACTGCCCGATGGGTATGTATCAACTATACATAATATAAAGTCATAAACTGACCGTCTTGTCTGTCATAAATCATAATCCGCCGGGAGGTATTAATCTTTGCGCCGAGTCCGCAGAAATCTTAGATTTTGCATGTACATTATCTTCTATTATTCTATAACTTCTACTAAGAAAGAGAAAGTTCGCTAGTAGTTGATGCCCGCGACTCCAACCGTGTAGATTGAGGTTTTTGGTTCCCGCGGGAACTCTCTCTCTGTGCCTAATTTCATCTCGATCCATATAGCCGTTCTGGCGTGGATGGATGTTTGTTACTCAATGTAACAAACATCCATCCATCCAAACTTTCGCAGTTATAATATTAGTATAGGTTATATAGGTAGGTATAGGTAGGTATAGATTATACTATAGCACTCCGTGTACCTGACATCGGCAAATTATTTCAAGACGGGTCTGTTTCAGTTTTCATGGAGTTTCAGATAAAAATACGCATTACTTATAACTAAATTACATACAACTGTGAAGCATGTGGCAATGTAGGTATATTATAGTTTACCTGATACACTCCACATTGACTTATCTTTAGATTACATCAAGATGTAATCTAAGACGATCACAGGCCGGCAATTGATAAGAAAGATCTATTTATAAATTGCATCATACTGATTGGTTCCGCTTATATACATTGTGTGCTTAGAGCTATATTATCTCTATCAACATCAGGTTAACGTTTGATTTATTTCTCACAAGATAAATTCATCCACATAGATTTACGTTATAAAGTTTTAATGAGAACCTATTGATTTTTTTAGACAAAACGAATGTCATTTGTCAGTATGCAAGGTTCTTATAGAAAAGGTTTCAACCGCTGGGTTTAATATAACTGTCATACCCCTAACAGGTTAGCCCGCTACCATCTTAGACTGCATCGTCACTGACCATCAGGTGAGATCGCAGTCAAGGGCTAACTTGTAGTGGAACTAAAAATAATAATAATATGCCTCTGCCTCTGCGGTGATAAGTTTCTGTAACTGTATAGCTATTATAGTTGACTAGCGGATGCCCGCGACTTCATACCCTTGGTTCTTTTTTTAAATTCCCACGGGAAAAAGGATTTTCCAGGATAAAAAGTATCCTATGTCACTCTCCAAGTGCTGAACTATACTCATGCGAAAAATCACGTCGATCCGTTGCTCTGTTGCAGCGTGATTAAAGGACAACAAGTCATTTATAATATTTGTATGATTTTCAAAATAGCTGAATTTCTTCGTAAATAATTGGGTACAAAATATTTAAACATAGGTACTAGGGCTTCCAATACCGGGATCCCGGTATTGGCTAATACCGGGATCCCGGACTTTTTTCGCCGGTTTTCAATACCGGTATTGAAATGTCTAATACCGGGATACCGGTATTGGCGACACTATCAACGAAACAGTGACTATTGCATATATTTCTTGGTACATGCCACTGTATTTTATTTGGCTAAGTTTAAAACTTGTATTCATGCATATTAGCTCATAAAAAACGCATTTATTGCTTAAAAACAGTGATGAAAAGTCGTTTTTGTTCACTCATGGGGAAAATTAGTGTTTGAATTTAGATCCCTGTGGCTTGCCATGTCTATTTCATTGTCTCTCAAAACGTTCAGAAATCTGTTTTATAACAATACATATTTCATTATGGCGTATTTTTTTATTAAATAATAGCTATTGAATTTAAGATTAATTTGTTTTTTGACAAAATTATCGTTTTCTTCGACTTCAATCGACTTTTTACAAAAATGTCGTTTATCATATTTTAGTAGTCACAATCTAAAGTGATCTTCGTCTAGCTTATATGAATATAAGCTAGACGAAGATCATGTCTAATGCACACGTTCAGCCCCACCCTGTGTTAGTTGAGAACAGTGCACTCGAAATTGTTGATGAGTACATAAGATACTTGGGACATACAGTCCAGTTAGGTAGGTCCAGTTTCAAGAAAGAGTTCAACCGCTGAATCCAACTCGGCTGGGCAGCGTTTGGGAAACCACGACATCTTCTCGTCAAAAATTCCTCAGTGCCTGAAGACGAAAGTTTTCGAACAGTGCGTGTTGCCAGTGATAACGGCTACGGCTCCGAAATATGGTCGCTAACTATGGGCCGGATTAGAAGGCTCAGGGTCACTTAGCGGGCGATGGAGAGAGCTATGCTTGGAGTATCCCTGCTTGATCAAATGAAATGCGTCAGAAATAAGGAGATGCGTAGACGAACCAGAGTAACCGACATAGCTCGAAAAGTCGCTAAGCTTAAGTGGCAATGGGCGGGGCGGAGCACATAGTTCGTAGAACCGATAGGCGTTGGGATCCCAAAGTGCTAGAATGGCGGCCTCGCACCGCAGAGTCGGACGACTCCCCCAGTAGGTGGATGTCCATCCACCTCTCAAGCGTGTAGCTGGGAGCTGCTCTGTGGAGATTCATGCAGGAGGCCTTCGTCCAGCTGTGGACGTCTATAGGTTAAGACGACAACAATGATAGTGGTTTAAATTACAATTTTTGGCACTTATTTCACTCATTATTTAATATTTCCAGCTTATTCATTTCTTAGTATTTGTTTAATTATGAGTGTAAATTGAGACAGTGCGTCACAAATATACTATATATTGAAAGTTTCTAAATTCAATGGAGGCTATAAATATATATTTTCGTAAGACCTTATCCAAAAATAGTTCTATATTGAAAATCATACAGTTGATGGTATAATGATTGATAATTAAAAAGAAATTGATTATTTGATAATAATATAAGTATTTATAAGATTGTATATAAAATAATGTGATATGTGAAACAAACGATATTTTCGTAAGAATTAAGTCTACGCATAAATAAATATCTCAATTCTCAAAATACAAATAAATCTAAAAATCTATACTTGGTGATTTTTTTTAAGAAAATACAATTTCATACAATATTGCATGATGTAAGATAGAGTGAAGGAGTTATTAAACGTTTCATGAGACAATGAAATAGACATACCAATCCACAGTGTAAAAATCAACCACAGAATTTAAGCAGAATTTTGAGTTGATTTGGTGAAAAAATATTTTTATGTAAAAACTGTTTGTTATGGTGCCGTTTGCTTCAGAAAGTACCAATTTTAAGTTAAAAAACATCTACGCCAATTTAATATTTTTCCAATACCGGGATCCCGGGATCCCGGTATTGAAAAAAATCTTTCCGGTATTAATACCGGTATTGAAAAAAACCGGTATTCGAAAGCCCTAATAGGTACCTACTAAATGCTGGTGAAATTTTACGCCGATCATCACTTTGGGCAGTCATTCTGATGCACACTGTTTTTCGCCCAGATCTCTGCCAGTGGTCCGTCAGATGGCCGCTGGTGGTATGGCGGGCGCGTGCCAGATCGTCATCACTACGCCCATGGAGCTTCTGAAGATCCAAATGCAGGACGCGGGCCGACAGGCTATGGAGGCTAAAAAAGGTAAACTCACTGCCCTGCTTCTAGCCAACTTGACCAAGAAACTGGATAGGTATATCGATGCTTGAATTGTAATTTCTATCGTATTATACCTAAAAACAGTACCATAACTGACTTACTGACAGTCAACAAGGTGCATTTTGAGAAATTGTTGAGACGACAACGACAAGTCGCGACACAGCTAACGCGTGCTCCTTAGTAGAATTTCTTGGTTGTTAACAATTCTTTTTGATATTATCCACTTGCTACCTACCTGCCTACTTTTTGTTACGTAAATATTTTCGCCGATAAGTTTTCTTGGATGAATCTGTTTCCACGTAAAAATAACTGACTAATGTATGTACTTAGTTTTACTTTGAAACACGATTGCTGGACACGATGGTCCAAAGCAAATTCTTACTGATTTGAACATACTATTTTGTTATTACAGCGGGCAAGAAATTCGAGCGCATAACGGCTATGCAATTAACTCGAAACCTTCTCAAAGAGCGCGGTATACTCGGGCTATACAGGGGTGTGTCAGCCACCGCCGCGAGAGATATCTCCTTCAGTATCGTCTACTTCCCGATGTTTGCTATACTCAACGACCTTGGGCCTCGGGAACCCGGCTCTGCTGGTCCGCCTTTCTGGTAAGTTACTGGTTATGGTAGACTGCTCAGGAGTACGGTATATTTGGTGTGCTATCGTTCTTATAAGATTTTAGGATCGCTTTTCTACTTCAACCCATCTCTTCTCTGCTGCCAACAAAATATGTTAAATAAAAAATGCTCTGATTTTTTTTATTTTTTTCTATCCTTAGGTTTTTAAATCAAAAACTATATTTACAGTAAAATACGTAAAAAATGTCCGTAATTTAATTGTCAATGACGTGGTTTGGCCACATTAATAAAAAGTATACTTACTTTAGAAAATCACGCTTAATACAAAGCAATGACGAGGTCTAGGTTGAAGCGCGCCCGCCTAGAAGATGCCTATTCACTCTTGCCTTGAAGATGAAGGTACTTAAGTTATACGTAGCAGCCAGCAGGGAATACATACGCTGGAAGGGCATTCCAGAACGTACCGTTAAGGCGCTACCAGACAATATAGTTTAACCGCTCGTGTGTCGGGGCAGGTGGTCCTTCCTCTCGGGCTGCGCGGCGGGCTCGACGGCGGCGGTGGGCGTCAACCCCATGGACGTGATAAAGACGCGAATGCAGACCATTACCAAGGACGGCCGCCAATACACCTCCATCATGGACTGTATCACGTGAGTCACCTCAAACTCAAACTCAAAGTATATTTATTCAGATTAGGTACACTACACTCTTATTGACGTCCAATCTATACTAATATTATAAAGATGTAACGTTTGTGACTTTGTAGGGGGTAATCTCTGGATCTACTGAACCCATTTTGAAAATTCTGGGACCAATAGAAAGCCACATTATTTGTGAGTGTCATAGGCTATAATATATTAACCCGAAAATTTAGGGAGTTCCCGTGGGAATTTAAAAAACTTAATTCACGCGGACGGAATGCGCGGGTATCTGCTAGTTACTTATAAAACATGATGGTGATAATCAGTTACGGTATCTTAAAACTATTTTAAAACTACGAAGGTTCCAAACGCTCTGAGATTAAGAGCCCACATGCCACAACAAACTCAGTTGGGTCAATTTAGCCCCCAGTTGTGTTTCAATTCAATTCAATTAATGTTTTTGATTCAAATAATCTTTTACAAGTAGGTACTTTTGAATCGTCAAATGAATCTACCTAGTATTTATTACCTACTAGTTCGGAATGCCATTCCTACTGAGAAGAACTTTTTTTTATCTGTCTTATTGTGCGATCAGTCGGTGGACTATGAGTAGATTTGTTGTAGGATGGGTGGGCGATCAGAGCCAACTTCCCCAGCGGGAAGCTCTCTATGTCTGGGCTATAGATATCGTCTAGAGTCTAGACTCTAGGATATGCCTTCTCTTTAAGTGACGGATCGCTTGCGGCATCGACAACTGTGCTGCCAGGCGATTCGGGTGTTTGACAAGCCTCATTTTATAATTGGAGCCATAAGATTGAGACTGAAAAGAACTAGCAAGAAACTCGGCGGTTGCTCTTTAGGTTTAGGTGGTGGTTTTTTTTTATAGACTAGTGCTTAGCTTCAATCAAACTTGTTGGCAAGTGGTGATGCGGGCTTGCCTAGAAGATTCCTATTCACTCTTGATTTTAAGATACCAATATTAAAATTGGAGGGAAAAACAGAAGCCGGAACTTCACTTTCACACACAACGTGACTAAAATAAAATAATGTGTCTGGTCCCTCAATTCATGTAAATTTGATTGAATCTTACTCAACTAAGTTTTGTATGCAATTTACTATATTATAATCTCCTTTCACATATTTTATGAAAGATTCTGTGATTTCCAGAAAAACTTTATCTCAGGAAGGCCCGACGGCTTTCTTCAAAGGAGGTGCGTGCCGTATGATCGTCATAGCGCCTCTATTCGGCATCGCACAAGCCATTTACTACATAGGCATAGCAGAAAACTACCTAGGTGTTAAATAAATTCACCAGTTTTAGAGAAATTGTCGTCATATTTATTTTAATTTATTGTGTTTAGTCTTAAGTGTGTTTGTCCATAGACCATCGCACGACGGTCGCTTAACGTAGGTGTATCGTGACCGCAAGTTTTCGTGCGGTGTATCGTGGAAATACACGCTTGGATAGTCACGTCGTTTTTAAAGCCGCAAGTCACGTGTACCTCATTGTGAATTTCTATTGAGCATTTTTGAAAAAACTCTTATGTTGGCGACATATTATCAACTAAACGTGCGTTTTATTTTTAACGAAAAGTGTGAAGTGGCTATTAAAGTTAAAACTTTTTGCACCAATTATTTATTTAATATTTATAATTTATGTTGTTGCGAAACTTAGTAAAAAGTGACGGTAAATCGCAGATTGTTGTTTTAATTCTGAACAAAATTAAGTAAACGTTCGTTGGTAATAACGATAAAAAATGTAAAAATAATTATTTTCTACCTTTAAAATGATGTCAATTATCTTGTTAGATCAGTTGCAAAATTTTACATATTAGTAAGAATCCAAATTATTCAGGCAAATCTGCAAAAGAAGTAGTATGTTGGCAGGGTGAGACACTACAGTCTGAAAACCAGCTTTATTTCCTTTAGCATACGGTTGAAAACAAAACAGAAAAAGTCATGCACCGCTTGCCATGTTTAATTTAAATCATACTGTAAAGTAAATAAAGATGACTTTTATTTGCTATCAATAAAGCCGCTCCACTCTGCAGGTGTAGATGTAAAGTAAAAAAAAAATTAGTATGTTTTTGTGTATTTATTAATAAATTTATGTAACTTATTATATTTATTGAATTTTTCAGTAATTTATATGCCATTTTGGGTGAACTTTTAATTTATAACATGACAATGAAATTTATTGATAAAACCAAAAAGAAGGCAAAATACAAACGTAGATAAATATCTCAATAATCACAAAATAATGGTGCAAACTTTTCCCATTTTATTTTAAGATTAGCTGTATCGTTAATGACAAATTTAAATGATAAGATGTCTCAAATACATAATATTAATTTTCATACATTAAATTCTTTAAGTACTGTCCTATTGTAAGTCACTGACACACGCTTATAGCACGCCACGCCAATCTTACTAAGTCGTGTCAAAAATACTATTATGACAAGAAATACTTTCAACATCTGACTCGAGGCGTTGTTGTAGACATGGCGTGATATAAGTGTGTCTGCAACATAATTCAATTCAATATTTGTTTATTCAAATTAGGTACAGTGTACCTACTCTTATTGACGTCCGATAATACTCTTTTTGTAACATTGCCGTGACTTCGAATATTGTAATGTTTGATATAGATGCTGCTTCTTAGTTTAATATTTTTAGTAACCGCAAACACATGGCTGTGCTGTTGTGTCGTGACGCGTCAGACATTTTCCTACGTGAGCGACAATCGTGAAAACGCGCTTCGATATGATACGACGCGACGCGACAGCATCATACATACATACACATTCATAGCTTATGTTGTCGCGTAGATAAGTTTATCATTTCCTTATGGAATCGTATCGCGTCGCGTTGTTTTTGTCGCTCATTTAGGGCAACACGTCAGCAGGCGATTAGATTTAATATGTAGAGTGTAGACCTGCATACTTGCCGTGGCGCTCGGCATTGATGCTTGAGATGCGCTCCGATTGGTCCATCGTCACGCCAGATAGCGTGGCAGCACATCACAACAGTTATGTGTCAGTTACGTTAAATTACTTAGCTCAATTGTTTTTTATTTGTAAAGTATAGTGAGAGCTGTGAAAGTGATATTTTTTTAGCTGCTGCTACAATAATGTATAAATTGATTATGTTTGGTATTAAACAAAGCTACAGTGAACGTATTATAGCTATCGTTTGATAATTATTAATATGATGTAAACACTAAAGACGTATAGAGGATGTGGCGGAGGAGCGCAATATTTGATGACAATTGGAAACTCAACTTTAATCATCAGTGGGATCACACTGATAAATGACAAGCGATATTTCACTAAGTCGTTATGTTAAAAATAATATAGTAAGCTCGCTCTGTTGCTTAAGCAGCCTATAAAGCATCTAGCTAGAAACACGCTCTCAATTTATTAGAGCTTTTAGAAACTTTATAGCCTTTTTTGTTTAACTTATTAAAGCTAAATTCCAATTGCTTCATCATTAAAATGCTTCGCCGTCAATATTTGACCGTTTTATGATCTGTGGAACATATTGCATTATTGTAGTTTACCAGCAGGTTTTGTTATCGTGTTTATGTTGTTCTTTTAGTGATTGTCTATTGAGTGTACTCAAAAAATTAGCTTTTAAATTTATTGTTGTTATAATATGATAGTTCCCTGCTAGCTTATTCTTATTATAAAGCATTTAATTTTGCAGGACTTTGAAGGAGAACTTATATATTTATTGCGTTTGACGTTCGGGGTATGGGTCAGGGCAGATAGAACTGCAAAAACTACGCCTATTGTTTTCCTATGGGTAGTTAAATATCGGCTTTATCCCGTGCGAATAGAGTTATAATTAGTATATACTGTAGCGCTTTCGTATTATAACTCAATTTGGACTGGATAAGAATGATATTTAAAATTTAAATATCCGAAGAAAAATGTTGCAATTCTGTCAGCGTTTAGCCCTAAATGTAGCGCTAAATGCAGATTAATTGATGAACTTACATCATTATTATAATACTAATTGCACCGAAGGCATGGTTAAAGAAGATAAGTTCCTAGTGAAAATGGGAGTGTTTCTCGCAATAAATAAATAGTCTAACAGCAATAATATAAGCTTAGCTAGAAAAAAAATGATAAAAATATACAATGAATGATGAAGTGTGGTTAGGAAGAATTAAAAGGCGATATCTTTTGTCGTTTATCTCTCTTCTTTAATACGTTCTATGAATATATTTAAACAGTGATACTTTTTAGAGCTTGGATAAGAATGAAATAGAGCACATTAATAAAGTACACCTACCTACCTGCACCTTTATTTTTCGTTTACATTAGAAGTGTTTGACTCCTATCGGTGGTAACCAAAAATTTAAAATTATTGTGGTTTAAACTACGTATTCATCAAAATATCTCAATTATTATCAACCTATAGAATTTACTCCATTGAGTAATGACAAATGTTAACCAACCCAAAAAAAAAAGGTCGGATAGCTTCCAATAATACAATAATAAATGGTGTGTATGTAATATTTATCATCATATCATTATTGTCGTCTTGATGTGTAACTGGAAGTTAATTCTTGATATCGATGTTGTTCAATTATCAATTTGACAATAAACACATTTATATCGAATGTAAAATCGTTGTTATAGAAGTTTTACTAGTACCTATATAAATTGGTGCAACTCGAATAGGCAAATATAATCGATTGGAATGCATCTTTAAGTTTTAGAGAAACTCTAGTGATAAGTGTTTGTGTATGCCGGTTTCCTAGAATGTAGATATAACAGAATCAGTGTCAATTGTTCTAACTGTTCGTCTTAGGTGAAAAGACGTGATGGGAAAGCGAAGCGTTGCGAAATTTATTTAGATGTGACGAGTAAAAATGTTAATTATGTTTATTTATTCATATAATATTATCTGCGTTTTAGCTGCAATGTATATTGATAATTGAATGTGTCATAATTTTTGAAGATTCCCCAACGCTTCTCTTTCGGTGCGCTTTTCAATGAGTCCCTTGCTTTAAAGCATATTATTATCTGTTATAAACATCGATATATATATATAAGTAGGTACTAGATGGGCCCTTTCATAGAAAAAAGTCGGGCATCCGTTGTGTATATATTTTTTATTATTAAGATAACATCTAAAGTCTTATTAGTTTGGCACTGCATAATTTATTTTTTGAGGTAAGTGTTTCAATTCACAATTATACATTTCCAAAAAAACGTTATTTAATCTTCCTATTTAATATTTTTATCCATTACGCAATTATTTAATTTCTGCGGCAAACTGTATGATATTTTTTTTACTAACTGGCCTTACGGTTTCTATGACTATGACTTTGATTATGTATATACCTAATCAAAGGACTATGACCTATATTATCTATGACCGAGTCATTTATCTATGGCATTTATGTTGCAAGCCAGTTCCCGCTTTTCAGACTAGATGGCGTTGTAAAATACGCCCACATTTGTTCGACAGGGCCCGTCTATGTAAATTGAGGTCGTTGGTTAAAAACGTCTATTAAATGCATCCATCCAGTGTTTCAAAATACAATAATTATTTGTAAGTTTTTGTTTTCGGTACCTAAGACGTTACTGCCAAGACGAAAGCTGAAGCAAATTGTTAAATCTAGTCAAAAGACTTGTTGTTAACAAAAATATTACACTTAGGTATACTCAATCGCTTGTAAAGTGTACAAAATTGTTTAATGTGTGTTTTATGCTGTAAATCATATAACTTCCAAACATTATTTTCTAATTTACTTATATTTTATTGATTTGTACCTATTTCAAATTCGGTGTATTTCCATATAGACACTAGAGTTGAGCTTTAAATAACTGTTATATTATTATTTTAATTTAAATATACTTACCTAACATTACAAATCATGAATTATTATAAAATAAATTGATCTTATCCATGAAATTAATAATAGTGTGTAAAAACTATGGTACACCTGCTGAAATTGCATTATAGTAAAGAATCGGATTTAGATGTTCCAAATAAATGAATGTAAAATGTTTTAATGAAATTTTATTTTATTAATAGTCGGGGGTCCCGCTGCAAAAACTTACCTCACAGGATACTTTCACGGAGTGAATTAATACTTAGTAGCAGAGCTACGTTAGCGTCTGTAGCACTGAAATAGTAGTTTGTAATATGAGAGCGGCACCTAAGTAGGTCTATAAAAACGAGTTGACCATCGTAACGAGTTTGTAAAAACCTTAACGCCCGTGTATCAAAAAGTTTTTTAATACTACGTACAAAGACCATACAACCAATTGACTGAGCATAGCGTGCCCCCTCACCAGCCAAACGTTAGCAGTATCAGTACTACGTTTTGTGCCTATAGCCGCCCTCAGTCCGTATTCGACCGTGCTCGGAAATTGATCGAGTAAAAAACGTAATGGATGGGATAACAATTCATAAGTAAGTGTAAGAGCAATAATGACCTCTTATTGCGTGCATGCCGCGCGGCTCAGGTAAACTAATCCTGTGCTATGATTGGTCAAGGCGATCGTGCTCGGTTAGTAGGCTCATTAGGTGCTCTTTTGTTGTTGTTTATGACTAAAAGTAAAATAGCAGGAAACCATTAAATCTAATAAATGAAATAAACACGAATAAAGTAAATGACGAATGACGAAGCCCCGATGTATTTTAGAAAAAAACTTTAATATAAGAAAATGGATGTCTTATTGTGTTCTTTCAAATAAAATAATTTTCGTGAGTGGCCGCAAACTTAAAAAATCATGCCACTTTTACCCAATCCCCTTTTCCTCAGATTTATCTTTTACAGTTTACAGTTTGGCGTTATTGAAAATCTACTACCTGGTAATAAAAAAACTACACCGCTATTCGTAAAAGGTAGGTATTATACCTAAGTAATAAATGCTGACTCGTAGTTAAAAACGATTTAAATTCACTCAAGCTTACATATCGCCGTATTTACCATACTCAAAATTAATAACATACACACAAGTCAATAGTAGATACAGTTCCGTCAATTTTTTTGACTGCGCAAACGTAGGTCAGCAAGTTCCTACCTAATTAATATTTCGCTTTTAGGCATGTTTTTTAATACTACTAAACTTACTTAACTACTTTTAGTTTAATCCCTTGTTTGGTATTCGAACCGGAACCCAAGCTCGTAGACAAATTCATATTCCTAACCGTAGCCCCTAAAGTTCATAACTGGGTAATTAGGTAAAAAATTAAGTCCATGAAGTAAGATTCTCCTATCTCGATATTTTTAAAAATAGCAAAGGCGCACCGCAATCCCTTAGTAAAAATGCGATCGAAGTACTTACTTTGACTCCTATCTTAGTCTTTATTGTGGCCGGTCGTATCAGGGTTGTACACTTTAAAGTAAAATATGAAATTGAGGTTCTTTCATTTACATTTTACATGAATAAGATAGTATGTTATTAATAGGTACAGGTATTAATAACATTATTAGATATTGAGTTGATCCATGTTTTTGCAGGAAAACATCGTGAGGGAACCTGCATACCTAAGAATTTTCTAAAAATTCTTGAGGTATGTGTAGTCTGCCAATCCGCATTGAGCCAGCGTGGACTATTGGCCTATCCCTTCTCGCCCTGAGAAAGACTCGTGCTCAGCATTGAGCCGAATATGGGTTGTCAATGATAATGAATGATGTTTTTGCTTTAATTTTCAACTCGATCGTAGTTGAAGATTGCTTCGAGTTGCTTTATTAATGAAATGTTGACCATTACATTTTCATTAAGACACGTTTTAATGCTTAGAGGTACATATTCAATGAAATTTAATAAACAACATACGTCGCCCTTTTTTGATCCTGACTTATCTACATCTTTCTTTTCTTCCACATTCATTATTTTTAAATTCATACATGGGTGCCGGTTTAAGCCATAGCCATTCTTTAAAACGATACGAATCGTTTATAAAATTCTAACAAATAAATATTTTTTAAATTTTTCATTAATTCCTTATTGTGACAACCCTCGCTTGTATTAGCAATAACTAATGCACGCACACAGGCGCGACTTATTGCTTGCTGGCACAAAGCAGTTGAGTACTGTTAGCAAAAAATATTTAATTTTTATTCGACGTATGTAACTGTTGCCTGTCTTCAATCTAATAGTAGGTAAATATGCAATCTAAGACGATAGCGTGTTAATCTGTTTGGAGACAGTAGAAACCCCAAACGGTAAATCACATGGCGGTACGTCTTTGTCTGTCGGGTGGTATCTAGCCACGCCAAAGCCTACCACCAGGGCAGACCTGAACTTATTAAGAAAATCTCGATCGGTCCAGCCAGGAATCGAACCTGTAACATCCGTCCCATAAAATGAAAATCCTTACCACTTCGACGTGGACGTCTTCGCTCTCGTCGAAAATGTAAGTAGGTACGTTACTGTTGATCGTTACGAACGAAACCAGACACTCTTTTAATTTTAACAGAGCAACTGTCTCTAATCGCAATAGTAACAAACAATTCTAAATACCTAACTAAGATTTCTAAAATACAAACTGATAAAATTATCAGAAACATATGTAAATCGTAATGTTTTTGCTGACCGTACGAACACTGCTAAGCATAGATTTTATCAATGAATGTTAGAAACATTCGGACAGCGTCCATTGATTTTTAAAATTAAGACCATTCATAATTTATGTTTTAAAATGCGACGTTGTCGCTTTTTACATAAAGGTGTGTGTAACATGAATAGTCAGAAATATTTGAATTACTTTGTATGAAAACTGTACTATTATATTAATATTAAAGAATATTTCTTAAGCAGTTCGATTCTTATAAGTGGCCTGCTCAATACCTCGAAGTTATAGGAATTGCTTATAAACACGTTGTATAAAGGTAAATGTAAGTTTGTTTGTTACGCTTTCACGGGAAAACTACTCAACCGATCATCATGAAACTTTGTACACATATTTTTGGAGGTAGTAGAAGTAACATAGGATAATTTTTATCCTATGTTACTTCTACTACCTACCTACTACGGAAAATTCAAAGGTGCCCGTGGGAATCAAAAAATTTATCTGTTCAACCGATTTTAATGAAATTTGGTACATGGGTAGGTTGTATCCCGGGGAAGGAAATAGGCTACTTTTTATCCCGGAAAATGTAAGAGTTCCCGCGGGAATCGAAAAAATTTAGAATATAAATGTGACTGTAAGTTTGTTTGTTACGCTTTTACGCAAAAACTACTCAACCGATCATCATGAAACTTTGTACACATATTCTTGGAGGTATTAAAAGTAACAATCAAAAAATTGTTTGTCAAAAAATCTCAAAATCTAGCTTCTTCAACGCAATCTAGCGGTTTTATATTGGCTATTTGCTATACTCAGGTTCAATTCAACCACTGTGTAGTCCATACTAATATTATAAATGCGAAAGTGTGTCTGTCTGTCTGTCCATCCGTCTGTCTGTCTGTCTGTCTGTCTGTCTGCTACGCTTTCACGGCCCATCTGTTCAATGATTTTGATGAAATTTGGTACAGGGATAGGTTGTATCCCGGGGAAGGACATAGGCTACTTTTTATACCGGAAAATTCAAAGGTTTCCGTGGGAATCAAGCAATTTATTTGTTCAACCGATTTTAATGAAATTTGGTACAGGGGTAGGTTGTATCCTGGGGAAGGAAATAGGCTACTTTTTATCCCGGAAAATTAAAGAGTTCCCGCGGGAACCGAAAAACCTCAATCCACGCGGACGAAGTCGCGGGTATTAGCTAGTAATATTATAAATGCGAAAGTTTGGATGTATGGATGTTTGTTACTCAATCACGCGCCAACGACTGAACGGATCTGGCTGAAATTTGGCACGGAGATAGATTGTAGTCTGGAATAGCACATAGGCTACTTTTTATCCCGGAAAATTAAGGAGTTCCCGCGGGAACCAAAAAACCTCGATCCACGCGTACGAAGTCGCGGGCATCAGCTAGTATTATTAATGCGAAAGTGTGTCAGTCTGTCTGCTACGCTTTCACGGCCCATCTGTTCAACCGATTTTAATGAAATTTGGTAAAGAGATAGGTTAATGTATCCCGGGGAAGGACATAGGCTACTTTTTATCCCGGAAATGAATTTTCCGGGATAAAAAGTTCGCGCGGGAATCAAAAATATTTATCTCTTCAGTCGACTTTGATGAAATTTGGTTTGATGAAAGATGCGGCAGATCCTAGAACTCGATTGCAGCGCCCCCTACTGGGTTCAATTGTGAATATAAACCATTCTGGGTCCGACTAAAACACACAAAAATTTCCATCAGAATCGGTCCAGCCGTTTTGAAGTGATGCGAGAATATACATTTCGGCATTTTTAAAAATTAAACATAAATTATACATATCAGATAATCCGTACTAATATTTTAAACGTATGTAAGTATGGATGTATGGATGTTTGTTACTCTTTCACGCAAAAACTACTGAACGGATCTGGATGAAGTTTGTCACAGAGATAGAGTTTATTCTGGAATAACACAAAGGCTACTTTTTATCCCGGAAAATTAAAGAGTTTCCGCGGGAACCAAAAACCTTAATACACGCGGACGAAGTCGCGGGCATCAGCTAGTTATCTATAACTATACATAATATGGTGGTATTTTGCTGTTTGAATAAAATGATTTGTATTGATTTTCCAATACTGGTAATATGTATATACCTATTAGACTTTATCGATATATTTTCTGTCGCGCAGCGGGCAGCCCAAGTGCCGCGGTAATATATAACTGTGTACATAGTAACTATAATAAGATCAACTGTTGATCTTGAGCCAGCCAATAAGAAAGTTAGGAAGAATTAAAAGGCGATATCTTTTGTCGTTTATCTCTCTTCTTTAATACGTTCTATGAATATATTTAAACAGTGATACTTTTTAGAGCTTGGATAAGAATGAAATAGAGCACATTAATAAAGTACACCTACCTACCTGCACCTTTATTTTTCGTTTACATTAGAAGTGTTTGACTCCTATCGGTGGTAACCAAAAATTTAAAATTATTGTGGTTTAAACTACGTATTCATCAAAATATCTCAATTATTATCAACCTATAGAATTTACTCCATTGAGTAATGACAAATGTTAACCAACCCAAAAAAAAAAGGTCGGATAGCTTCCAATAATACAATAATAAATGGTGTGTATGTAATATTTATCATCATATCATTATTGTCGTCTTGATGTGTAACTGGAAGTTAATTCTTGATATCGATGTTGTTCAATTATCAATTTGACAATAAACACATTTATATCGAATGTAAAATCGTTGTTATAGAAGTTTTACTAGTACCTATATAAATTGGTGCAACTCGAATAGGCAAATATAATCGATTGGAATGCATCTTTAAGTTTTAGAGAAACTCTAGTGATAAGTGTTTGTGTATGCCGGTTTCCTAGAATGTAGATATAACAGAATCAGTGTCAATTGTTCTAACTGTTCGTCTTAGGTGAAAAGACGTGATGGGAAAGCGAAGCGTTGCGAAATTTATTTAGATGTGACGAGTAAAAATGTTAATTATGTTTATTTATTCATATAATATTATCTGCGTTTTAGCTGCAATGTATATTGATAATTGAATGTGTCATAATTTTTGAAGATTCCCCAACGCTTCTCTTTCGGTGCGCTTTTCAATGAGTCCCTTGCTTTAAAGCATATTATTATCTGTTATAAACATCGATATATATATATAAGTAGGTACTAGATGGGCCCTTTCATAGAAAAAAGTCGGGCATCCGTTGTGTATATATTTTTTATTATTAAGATAACATCTAAAGTCTTATTAGTTTGGCACTGTATAATTTATTTTTTGAGGTAAGTGTTTCAATTCACAATTATACATTTCCAAAAAAACGTTATTTAATCTTCCTATTTAATATTTTTATCCATTACGCAATTATTTAATTTCTGCGGCAAACTGTATGATATTTTTTTTACTAACTGGCCTTACGGTTTCTATGACTATGACTTTGATTATGTATATACCTAATCAAAGGACTATGACCTATATTATCTATGACCGAGTCATTTATCTATGGCATTTATGTTGCAAGCCAGTTCCCGCTTTTCAGACTAGATGGCGTTGTAAAATACGCCCACATTTGTTCGACAGGGCCCGTCTATGTAAATTGAGGTCGTTGGTTAAAAACGTCTATTAAATGCATCCATCCAGTGTTTCAAAATACAATAATTATTTGTAAGTTTTTGTTTTCGGTACCTAAGACGTTACTGCCAAGACGAAAGCTGAAGCAAATTGTTAAATCTAGTCAAAAGACTTGTTGTTAACAAAAATATTACACTTAGGTATACTCAATCGCTTGTAAAGTGTACAAAATTGTTTAATGTGTGTTTTATGCTGTAAATCATATAACTTCCAAACATTATTTTCTAATTTACTTATATTTTATTGATTTGTACCTATTTCAAATTCGGTGTATTTCCATATAGACACTAGAGTTGAGCTTTAAATAACTGTTATATTATTATTTTAATTTAAATATACTTACCTAACATTACAAATCATGAATTATTATAAAATAAATTGATCTTATCCATGAAATTAATAATAGTGTGTAAAAACTATGGTACACCTGCTGAAATTGCATTATAGTAAAGAATCGGATTTAGATGTTCCAAATAAATGAATGTAAAATGTTTTAATGAAATTTTATTTTATTAATAGTCGGGGGTCCCGCTGCAAAAACTTACCTCACAGGATACTTTCACGGAGTGAATTAATACTTAGTAGCAGAGCTACGTTAGCGTCTGTAGCACTGAAATAGTAGTTTGTAATATGAGAGCGGCACCTAAGTAGGTCTATAAAAACGAGTTGACCATCGTAACGAGTTTGTAAAAACCTTAACGCCCGTGTATCAAAAAGTTTTTTAATACTACGTACAAAGACCATACAACCAATTGACTGAGCATAGCGTGCCCCCTCACCAGCCAAACGTTAGCAGTATCAGTACTACGTTTTGTGCCTATAGCCGCCCTCAGTCCGTATTCGACCGTGCTCGGAAATTGATCGAGTAAAAAACGTAATGGATGGGATAACAATTCATAAGTAAGTGTAAGAGCAATAATGACCTCTTATTGCGTGCATGCCGCGCGGCTCAGGTAAACTAATCCTGTGCTATGATTGGTCAAGGCGATCGTGCTCGGTTAGTAGGCTCATTAGGTGCTCTTTTGTTGTTGTTTATGACTAAAAGTAAAATAGCAGGAAACCATTAAATCTAATAAATGAAATAAACACGAATAAAGTAAATGACGAATGACGAAGCCCCGATGTATTTTAGAAAAAAACTTTAATATAAGAAAATGGATGTCTTATTGTGTTCTTTCAAATAAAATAATTTTCGTGAGTGGCCGCAAACTTAAAAAATCATGCCACTTTTACCCAATCCCCTTTTCCTCAGATTTATCTTTTACAGTTTACAGTTTGGCGTTATTGAAAATCTACTACCTGGTAATAAAAAAACTACACCGCTATTCGTAAAAGGTAGGTATTATACCTAAGTAATAAATGCTGACTCGTAGTTAAAAACGATTTAAATTCACTCAAGCTTACATATCGCCGTATTTACCATACTCAAAATTAATAACATACACACAAGTCAATAGTAGATACAGTTCCGTCAATTTTTTTGACTGCGCAAACGTAGGTCAGCAAGTTCCTACCTAATTAATATTTCGCTTTTAGGCATGTTTTTTAATACTACTAAACTTACTTAACTACTTTTAGTTTAATCCCTTGTTTGGTATTCGAACCGGAACCCAAGCTCGTAGACAAATTCATATTCCTAACCGTAGCCCCTAAAGTTCATAACTGGGTAATTAGGTAAAAAATTAAGTCCATGAAGTAAGATTCTCCTATCTCGATATTTTTAAAAATAGCAAAGGCGCACCGCAATCCCTTAGTAAAAATGCGATCGAAGTACTTACTTTGACTCCTATCTTAGTCTTTATTGTGGCCGGTCGTATCAGGGTTGTACACTTTAAAGTAAAATATGAAATTGAGGTTCTTTCATTTACATTTTACATGAATAAGATAGTATGTTATTAATAGGTACAGGTATTAATAACATTATTAGATATTGAGTTGATCCATGTTTTTGCAGGAAAACATCGTGAGGGAACCTGCATACCTAAGAATTTTCTAAAAATTCTTGAGGTATGTGTAGTCTGCCAATCCGCATTGAGCCAGCGTGGACTATTGGCCTATCCCTTCTCGCCCTGAGAAAGACTCGTGCTCAGCATTGAGCCGAATATGGGTTGTCAATGATAATGAATGATGTTTTTGCTTTAATTTTCAACTCGATCGTAGTTGAAGATTGCTTCGAGTTGCTTTATTAATGAAATGTTGACCATTACATTTTCATTAAGACACGTTTTAATGCTTAGAGGTACATATTCAATGAAATTTAATAAACAACATACGTCGCCCTTTTTTGATCCTGACTTATCTACATCTTTCTTTTCTTCCACATTCATTATTTTTAAATTCATACATGGGTGCCGGTTTAAGCCATAGCCATTCTTTAAAACGATACGAATCGTTTATAAAATTCTAACAAATAAATATTTTTTAAATTTTTCATTAATTCCTTATTGTGACAACCCTCGCTTGTATTAGCAATAACTAATGCACGCACACAGGCGCGACTTATTGCTTGCTGGCACAAAGCAGTTGAGTACTGTTAGCAAAAAATATTTAATTTTTATTCGACGTATGTAACTGTTGCCTGTCTTCAATCTAATAGTAGGTAAATATGCAATCTAAGACGATAGCGTGTTAATCTGTTTGGAGACAGTAGAAACCCCAAACGGTAAATCACATGGCGGTACGTCTTTGTCTGTCGGGTGGTATCTAGCCACGCCAAAGCCTACCACCAGGGCAGACCTGAACTTATTAAGAAAATCTCGATCGGTCCAGCCAGGAATCGAACCTGTAACATCCGTCCCATAAAATGAAAATCCTTACCACTTCGACGTGGACGTCTTCGCTCTCGTCGAAAATGTAAGTAGGTACGTTACTGTTGATCGTTACGAACGAAACCAGACACTCTTTTAATTTTAACAGAGCAACTGTCTCTAATCGCAATAGTAACAAACAATTCTAAATACCTAACTAAGATTTCTAAAATACAAACTGATAAAATTATCAGAAACATATGTAAATCGTAATGTTTTTGCTGACCGTACGAACACTGCTAAGCATAGATTTTATCAATGAATGTTAGAAACATTCGGACAGCGTCCATTGATTTTTAAAATTAAGACCATTCATAATTTATGTTTTAAAATGCGACGTTGTCGCTTTTTACATAAAGGTGTGTGTAACATGAATAGTCAGAAATATTTGAATTACTTTGTATGAAAACTGTACTATTATATTAATATTAAAGAATATTTCTTAAGCAGTTCGATTCTTATAAGTGGCCTGCTCAATACCTCGAAGTTATAGGAATTGCTTATAAACACGTTGTATAAAGGTAAATGTAAGTTTGTTTGTTACGCTTTCACGGGAAAACTACTCAACCGATCATCATGAAACTTTGTACACATATTTTTGGAGGTAGTAGAAGTAACATAGGATAATTTTTATCCTATGTTACTTCTACTACCTACCTACTACGGAAAATTCAAAGGTGCCCGTGGGAATCAAAAAATTTATCTGTTCAACCGATTTTAATGAAATTTGGTACATGGGTAGGTTGTATCCCGGGGAAGGAAATAGGCTACTTTTTATCCCGGAAAATGTAAGAGTTCCCGCGGGAATCGAAAAAATTTAGAATATAAATGTGACTGTAAGTTTGTTTGTTACGCTTTTACGCAAAAACTACTCAACCGATCATCATGAAACTTTGTACACATATTCTTGGAGGTATTAAAAGTAACAATCAAAAAATTGTTTGTCAAAAAATCTCAAAATCTAGCTTCTTCAACGCAATCTAGCGGTTTTATATTGGCTATTTGCTATACTCAGGTTCAATTCAACCACTGTGTAGTCCATACTAATATTATAAATGCGAAAGTGTGTCTGTCTGTCTGTCCATCCGTCTGTCTGTCTGTCTGTCTGTCTGTCTGCTACGCTTTCACGGCCCATCTGTTCAATGATTTTGATGAAATTTGGTACAGGGATAGGTTGTATCCCGGGGAAGGACATAGGCTACTTTTTATACCGGAAAATTCAAAGGTTTCCGTGGGAATCAAGCAATTTATTTGTTCAACCGATTTTAATGAAATTTGGTACAGGGGTAGGTTGTATCCTGGGGAAGGAAATAGGCTACTTTTTATCCCGGAAAATTAAAGAGTTCCCGCGGGAACCGAAAAACCTCAATCCACGCGGACGAAGTCGCGGGTATTAGCTAGTAATATTATAAATGCGAAAGTTTGGATGTATGGATGTTTGTTACTCAATCACGCGCCAACGACTGAACGGATCTGGCTGAAATTTGGCACGGAGATAGATTGTAGTCTGGAATAGCACATAGGCTACTTTTTATCCCGGAAAATTAAGGAGTTCCCGCGGGAACCAAAAAACCTCGATCCACGCGTACGAAGTCGCGGGCATCAGCTAGTATTATTAATGCGAAAGTGTGTCAGTCTGTCTGCTACGCTTTCACGGCCCATCTGTTCAACCGATTTTAATGAAATTTGGTAAAGAGATAGGTTAATGTATCCCGGGGAAGGACATAGGCTACTTTTTATCCCGGAAATGAATTTTCCGGGATAAAAAGTTCGCGCGGGAATCAAAAATATTTATCTCTTCAGTCGACTTTGATGAAATTTGGTTTGATGAAAGATGCGGCAGATCCTAGAACTCGATTGCAGCGCCCCCTACTGGGTTCAATTGTGAATATAAACCATTCTGGGTCCGACTAAAACACACAAAAATTTCCATCAGAATCGGTCCAGCCGTTTTGAAGTGATGCGAGAATATACATTTCGGCATTTTTAAAAATTAAACATAAATTATACATATCAGATAATCCGTACTAATATTTTAAACGTATGTAAGTATGGATGTATGGATGTTTGTTACTCTTTCACGCAAAAACTACTGAACGGATCTGGATGAAGTTTGTCACAGAGATAGAGTTTATTCTGGAATAACACAAAGGCTACTTTTTATCCCGGAAAATTAAAGAGTTTCCGCGGGAACCAAAAACCTTAATACACGCGGACGAAGTCGCGGGCATCAGCTAGTTATCTATAACTATACATAATATGGTGGTATTTTGCTGTTTGAATAAAATGATTTGTATTGATTTTCCAATACTGGTAATATGTATATACCTATTAGACTTTATCGATATATTTTCTGTCGCGCAGCGGGCAGCCCAAGTGCCGCGGTAATATATAACTGTGTACATAGTAACTATAATAAGATCAACTGTTGATCTTGAGCCAGCCAATAAGAAATCCCATCATTACCCCGTCCCCCGCCAGAAAGTGGTGAGATGTGTTTCAAAGCGAAAATTAGCCTATTAGCTCTCAATAGGTTTACTACTCGGTGCTCGCAAAGTACAGAAATAACAAAAAAAAAATTACCCTAAATCGCATTATGCATAGAGTTTTATGTATTACCTTGGCAATAAGATTATCGCTATCGAATATTGTATACGCTGATGCCTTGTCTATATCTCTTTCTCTGTCTACGGTGTGACCTAAACTGTCTAGGACAAACAAAAAAAAAAGTGATACGCTGAGTAGGACAAGAGAACATTTTCTCGCTCTGTCACTCGTTGGCATTAGCGTAATATAAAAAAATAAAATAGATACTCAATCCGCTCACCTGTGGTATTATTATTACATTATCTACTCTTGCAATAATATTTTTTCTATGCTGGTAACCATATCTAACGATACCTAATCTGTGGATCTGTCATAGTCAAAAAACAAAAGTCGAAACTCAAATATTGTCTATGGTTTGGTTAAATGCAAGTGTGTAGTGACGCTGAGATTTGCTTTCTTGTATTAAAATATCCAGTTTTTAATTAAATTGTGCTAATTAAAAGTAAAAGACCCAAGCAGTGCTACATTAAACGTTTCTACAATGACAACTTTGGGCCCTAAGAAGGATGGTGGACCGAACATCGAGTTCTTTCAATCGCCGGAATCTCTGACACAATTCGACCAAATTCGTGTTTGGTTGCAGAAAAACTGCAAGAAGGTAAATTATTTCTATAATTCAATCGAAAATTCAAGCTGTTCATTCTAAATGACCTGTGTTTATCTATAATTCAGAGATGCGTTCTTGCTAATGATGCTAACCTATGCCAAGCATCGATGATGCCAAATTGCAGTTTACGTACAGCTTATCCTAATAATAGCTAATGAGAGAGATATTAAGATAAGTTAAGGTAAGTAAGGTTAGATTCAGGTAGCATCAGTTGCGGCTGCAAGATTGGTCTTTGTCATGGTGGTTGTGTGAAACATTGAAAACAGGCCATAGCTGACTAGTTAGTTACTTAATATGAGATTATTGAGATTGCCTGGTGGGAGGCTTCGGCCGCGGCAAGTTACCACCCTGCCAGCAAAGACGTGCTGCCAAGTGATTTAGCATTCCGGTATGATGCTGTGTAGAAACCGATTATGGGTATGGGTTTGATATAACTGCCATACCCCTAACAGGTTAGCTTGCTACCATTTTAAACTGCATCATCACTTACCATCAGGTGAAATCGCAGTCAAGGGCTAACTTGTAGTGGATAAAAAAAATTGTGACTGTGTTTAATTCATACTAAGATGTAGTCTGTGATATTGACTGCAAGAATTTTGGTTTTCATAAATCCTGTGGCAACTGATGTGTGTTTGTCTCCAGGATAAAATGAAGCATATTGCACTCTCTAGGTGTTTAACTATAATAATGCAATCAATCATAATTATGTATTGTGGGGATTGACTTTGTGACTGCCCCAAATGTCAGTAAGAGAACCCATTACTTATTTATAGCCAGGGTATTTGGTTTGCTACTTTTTAGGGTTCCGTGCCTCAAAAGGAAAAAGCGAAAACCTTATAGGATCACTTTGTTGTCTGTCCGTCAAAGTCAAAGTCAAACTCAAATAATTTTTATTCAATTTAGGTAGGTATACTATACTTGTTGACATCCAGTTATTTATAAATAAAATATAATGGTGATAATCAGTAACAGTATCTTAAAACTAAAGCTACGAGGGTTTCAAACGCGCCCTGGTCTGAGAAGATCCCACAACAAACTCAGACAGGTTTTTTATTTCATTATCACCATTTCACAAATCATCTTAACTAAGGAACTATCAAACTAGATCAAATCATTGCCAAGCTTCCTTGTCATTTAAGTAATCCTTTACATGGTAATACGATTTTTTAATAAGTTTATGTTTTACATTAACTTTGAACTTATTCAGACACATTTTCAACATGTCTTCTGGGAGCTTATTGTAGAAGCGGACACTGTTACCAACAAATGAATTGCTAGTTTTACTAAGCCTAGAAGCAGGCATTACAAGTTTATTGTCGGTTAAACGTCTGTGTGTCAAGACCTTTTTTCTCAGGAACGCATAAAGGTATCAAGCTGAAATTCATATCAAATACTCAGGTCTACTGTTCCTTAGAGCTGTGAAAAAATCAAACTTCTAAGCCCACACAATCAAAAGATACAGCTGTTTATGCTGCATTTTCGACACTTGCAAGGGAATCAAAACATACACCTTCTTGTGAACTCAGAATCTTGAAATTTTGTACGAAGCAATGTCTTATAGCACAGATAAAGGAAAAATTGCGAAAAGCATAAATTTTTGGTTACATATAATAAAAGGGTTAATAACATAATCAGAACAATCACAAACGCGCCCTGGTTTGCACGCAACCATGAAATCCATCAATATCTGGATCTGCCAACAGTCAGTGATGAAATCAGCAAGTATTGCAAAAAACACCAAGACCGCCTTGCCAAACATCCAAATCACCATGCTAGCTCGTTACTGCGATCCCCACGAGCGAAACGCCTGAAACGAGCTGATGTGCTTGATTATTGACGGATGGGCGAGCGATGGCTCCCTCGTCTGCAAATGCCATAATGTAACTCAGCCTATCTGATTATAGTCGCAAGACTGATTGCAGATACAAATGGGAAGAAAAATATTTTTATGCACAGATAAAGGACAAATTGCAAAAAGCATAAATTTTAATTACATTATATAATAAAAATATTTTTATGCAAATTTTCGACATTTGCAAGGGAATCAATACCTACAGGGTACTTCTTGTGAACTCAGAATCTTGAAATTTGGTACAAAGCAACATCTTATAGTAAAGATAAAGGAAAAATTGCAAAAAGCATAAATTTTTAGTTACATCATATAATAAAAAATATATTTTTAATAATTTTAAACTTACTACCCCTTTCCGCATGAATGTGTAGAGTTATTAAATTGAAATAGATAAGTGGAATAAAAATACCATAACTTTTACTTATATACCTACAGGTTTGTACGGAACCCTCGGTGCGCGAGACCGACTCGCACTTGGCCGGTTTTATTTGTCAGTGTTTATGTAAATTAAAAGCAAGAAATATTATAATTTTTCATATGTTTGTTTTAGCATGTCACAACTGATCCACCTACTAAAGAAGGCCTGGCGCAACTTGTTATACAGCTCATACAGTATCAAGAAAACAAACTAGGAAAGAATGCTGCTGACCCTCCTTTTATGAGGCTTCCAGTAAGTATAAAACTTTTATTTTACCTGTCACTGTCCTTTGGTTTTTGAAACCATAACAATGAAGACTGCACTCTTAATAAGTGATCATATAAGTGTAGTATCCATCTTTTTTTTACTTACTGGAAAAATGCAATTACGCGTCCTGCACAAGGCAGGTATGTGGGACTCACAGATAAGCAGAATACCCACCAAAAAAACCAGTGGCACAGTCCACATCTAGAATAAGGCATCTCAGGGTTCCAAAATGTACTAGATGCAACTGAGATGTCTCAACGCTAAACCAATAAACTAAACAATAAGCTTAACAATAGGGTCATAAACGCCTATACTAGGGCAGGAGAAGGTGAGCATAGTGTCGCCTTCTTCCCCCCTGTCGTGTTCTGCAGATCGGTGGTCCGTTAATTAGTGTAGTATCCATCTAGCCAATATATAGTATGGACTAAAGAGTAGGAGGTACCACT
Organism: Erebia epiphron; assembly: GCA_963932025.1. Classification (NCBI taxonomy): domain Eukaryota; kingdom Metazoa; phylum Arthropoda; class Insecta; order Lepidoptera; family Nymphalidae; genus Erebia; species Erebia epiphron. Next base: position 8,183,923 of record OZ009950.1, read on the forward strand.
GATCCCAATCAGTACTGCATACTTTGTGGAAACTCCAGTATTGGTATGCAATAGACTGATTAATTGGTCTATAAGACACAGGGACCCGAGGACCTGCATAGTCACATAACCACATAAAAAAAAAGCCTTTCTATTAAATTGGTTTACCTTTAAACCCATAATATATAATTACTCCCTCGGAATTATGTAGAAATTAATTATTACTTACTAGATGATGCCTGCGACTTCGTCTGTATGAATTAAGTTTTTCAATTCCCGCGGGAACTCCTTAATTTTTCGGGATAAAAAGGAGTTTATGTCCTTCCTGTGGATGCAACATATCCCTGTATCAAATTTCATCAAAATCGGTTGAACAGATAGGCCGTGAAAGAGTAGCAGACAGACAGACAGACACACTTTCGCATTTATAATATAAGTATGGATAATCAATGTAATTTTTTATTTAGTTAAGGCCCGATATACAATCAGGCGGCAACCAACTGTAGGTATAAAACTCGCCACACTACAGCATATATCTGTACGCATATATAGCACTACGCTCTACGCTCGATTTTACAGCCAACTAACCAATTTTGTTACTTGATATAAATAATTCTAAATATTTGATTATTATTTATTTACTACATTACATACCTAATATCTATGCCTCCGCGCCACATTATTACAGTAAATACTAGCGGACGCGCCCCTGCTTCGCTCGGGTGAAATTTTTAAAAATTCCTTGGGGGTGAAATATCCAAAAATCCTGTAACACGTGTTTCTTTATATTTAATCGAAAGCCCAAATACCAATTTTCATGAATGTAAACCGAAAAATAAAGAACTTTCATACAAACTTTCCTCCTATATTTCACCCCTTTGCGGGTCGAATTTTCAAAAATAGTAACACACGTACTTACTTCTTCATATTTAACCGAAAGCCCAAATGCCAAGTTTCATGGCTACCTAAAACTTGAAAAATGAAGGACTTTCATACAAGTTTTCAACCACTATTTTACCCCTTTGGGGGTGGAATTCCCAAAAACAGTACACACACGTACACACGTACCCACTACAGCCCATTAACGTCCCACGGCTGGGCACAGGCCTCCACTCTCATAGGAGAGAGGGAATTAGAGCTTTGACCCACCACGCTGCTCCAATGTGGGTTGGCGGGCTTTAACGACTATTATCATGTTAGTCATAATAACCGGGACCGACGGCTTAACGTGCTCTCCGAGGCACGGGGGTGAAACACCGCCAACTTCCTAATTCCGGGCTAGTGCTGAGAATTTCTAGTCAGAAAAACCCAACACTTATTATGGCCCGACCCGGTACTCGAACCCGGGACCTCGTCAGCCGCAGTCGACTATGCTAACCACTAGACCAACGAGGCAGTCATGTACGTCTTTATTTTTTACCAAAAGCTCAAACCCCAAGTTTCATGGATATAACTTGAAAGATGACGGACTTTCATACAAACTTTCACCCCTATTTCAACCCCTTAGGGGTGGAATTTTGAAAAATCCTTCCTTAGTGACCGCCTACATCATAGAAGGAACCTACTGTCAAAATTTCAAGTTTCTAACCCCAGCGGTTTAGGCTGTGCGTTGATAGCCAGTCAGGACAAACGATTTTATATATATAGAATAGATAGAAAAAAGATTGACATCCTACCTACTTACTAATATAGATAGATTAGGTATGTATGCGCCCGATCATTCACAAACGCTAGGTACAGTGTTCTTCTATGTACCTATAGTACGCGCGCGAGTTGAATGCAGAGCTAATATTGTACGGTGACACACGATGCACTCAACTCGCGCGCATACTATACATGTCAAATGTAAAACTAAATGGTACGGAACCCTTCGTGTCCGACTCGCACATGACAGGTTTTCATTGTGGTGTATTTTTTTTTTATTTGGTGTATTTTTATGTGGTTTACCTACAATAAAAGTGTAATTTCATTCATTCTCATTCATACGATTCATGTGATACCTACTGCCCGCTGACAGACAGACGGACAGAGAGCGCAGGCTTAGTAATAGGGTCCCGGTGGCACACTCTGGGTACGGTACCCTAAAAAAGAATAATCGTAAAATATAAAAATAGAAAAGTCCGCCGGAGTGATCGCGGCACGGCCAGGGTTGCCAAATTTGGTTTTGAAATCTACCGAACAAGGACGAGACCGTTGATAGGAACAAACACAACTGATAATAATTATTTTACACAATACTAGCAGATGCCCGCGACTTCGTCCGCGTGAAATAAGTTTTTTAAATTCCCACGGGAACTCCCAAATTTTTCGGGTTAATATATAGCCTATGACACTCACAAACTTTACCTCTTTATAATATTAGTATAGATTTATTTTATAAAATTACACATATTATGGCAGTAGGCATTAAAAGTTACAGGTATGCATAATTTAGGCTTCACCATGTCTACGCTTGATTTGAAATCAAAAATCACAAATCACTGACCTTCGCTCACGTTTCGACACGATTCGAAAGAAAGAAATGGAAAACGTCACGATCTGCGCGTGTACGAACCGGCAACGTCACTTAATATATTGCGGCAAATCTTATACTTCATTATGTATGAAACTGAATAAACCGAACCACTCATACTTCGCCATTTTTGTTATACTTGCTAAAATACCGAACACCTGGCAACCCTGGGCGCACCACTGGCGACGACGCGCTAAGTAGGTAAGTTGGTAACTTAGCGCGTCGCTGCCAGCGTCGCCGAATCAGAGATCCCGCCCCGCGCCCCCGCGCCCCCGTGGCTCTCGTACACAATTCATATTTGCATTTTTCGATACAGTCCATTAGTAAATAATCAAAGCTGTCTCTAGGCATCCATACTAATATTATAAATGCGAAAGTGTGTCTGTCTGTCTGCCACGCTTTCACGGCCCATCTACTCAACCGATTTTGATGAAATTTCGTAAAAGGTTAGGTTGTATGTATAGGTGTAAGGACATAAGCTAGGTACCTACTTTTTACCCTGGAAAATTAAAGAGTTCCTGCGGTAATCAAAAAACCGTAATCCACGTGGACGAAATCGCGGGCATCATCTAGTACGGAAATAATTGAAAAACTTATCCGGGTCACACACAGTTTTTCACATAAAATTGTATAATACACGCCATCTAAATACCTGTTTCTTTTATGAAAACCTAAAACCGTTTACCTATACCTACTTCTTTTTTGCGTTTCAAATATTATATAATAAACTAGATGATGCCACAACAACCGACAATGAACAAACCAACTGACTTTCGCATTTATAATATTAGTATGATTTCATTTATCATCATACTAATATTATAAATGCGAAAGTCAGTTGGTTTGTTGGTTTGTCCTTCAATCACGCTTCAACGGCGCAACGGATCGACGTGATTTTTGGCATGGGTATAGAGACGAAGACCTGGAGAGTGACATAATCTACTTTTTATCCCACAAAAAATTAAGTAGTTCCCTCGAGAATAACAAAAAAACTTAAACCACGCGGACGAAGTCGCGGGCATCAGCTAGTATGCTATAAAAGTTCTTATCTGTATGAAATAGAGCTGAAATTTTAAGAAACGGTCGAACGAAAACGTTTCTTACGAAAAGCACCTACCTAGTAGGTAACTATAGTAACATAATCATACTAATAAAATAAATGCGAGTGTTTTTGTTTTTTGGTTTGTTGATTTGTTGGTTTGTCTTTCAATCACGCCGCAACGGAGCAAGGGATCGACGTGATTTTTGGTATTGGTATAGTTGAGGACCTGGAGAGTGACATAGGCTACGTTTTATCCCGGAAAATTAAGGAGTTCCTGCGGGAATCAAAAAAGCTAAAACCACGCGGACGAACTTGCCGGCATTAGCTAGTCTTACTAATCAAATAATATAATAATATAATATATAATAATAATCAAATAAATATTATAAATGCGAAAGTTTGGATGTATGGATGGATGTTTGTTTATCACGCCCGAACGGCTGAACGGATCTGGATGAAACTTGTCACAGAGATAGATTATAGTCTGGAATAACTCATAGGCTACTTTTTATCCCGGAAAACTAAGGAGTTCCCGCGGGAACCAAAAACCTCAATCCACGCGGATGAAGTCGCGGGCATCAGCTAGTAATAATATTATAATTACTATGAATGTGAAAGGAATTTTTCAAGAATTGAACTTGAAGAGTTCAACCGATTTAGCTGATATTTGAAATATGAACACATGACCAACTTCACGGGTGAACTCATGGTGGAGAACTCCTCAAATAATCATCGTAACTCCTTCGTGTTTGAGCTCATTGGATTTGTCTTATCGTGTAGGTACTAAAGACCTAGAAAGTAGTTGGTGTCCAGGGTCTCATGATGGAATCGGGAGTTGGTCAGAGAAACTCGGTTGATTAAGTACTTTGGTTCAGAAATATTTATGAAACATTTCGTGAACCTCGATCTTTTACGGAAACTGGTTTAGAAATCTCGTAGAAATCGGTATACCTACCTACTTGCTTTGAAAAAAGAAAAAACTCGTCGAATTCAGGATCTCCTACTTTTTGAAGTCGGTCAAAAATAGTTGTTAAATTGTATATAGCTTTTCCAAATAAATTTTAGTGTTGTAATTACTTTTATTTCGGTTCCAAATAAAAATATCAATTTTTTCCATCCGCAGTATACAAACACTGCACTCGCGAAATCGTAATAAAATTTTTGATAAAAAGTGATACACCCGTCCGTTCACGAGCGCGTTTCAGCGCAAACTGAGGCGAAAAATCAAGTCCTCGGATATTTTCCTTAGAAAAAGTATGAAAAAAATATGGTGGGACGCATAAATGACTACGTACTTCACTTGGATGCACAATGTGGCATAGTTTAGATAGAGGACTATATATGCCATCATTTTTTTATAAATTACTAATTAAAATATGCAGCGGATACATAAATGAGGGTTCCTGAACAGACCCCATTTTTCGTCATTTTAAGCGATTCATGCGTTCGATATTACGTATTTATGCAGAAAATTTGTATGGAGTGTGCATTTTTTATATGGTCAAACGAACGCTGAATACATGACCTTTAATTTGATACCATGATATCCCCACAGCTAGAATTCCTATTTCTTTAAAGTGTACCTGGAAAAGTATGAAATTTGTATAAGGCGCCTTAATAAGACAAAATAGTAAAATGAAATTGATATTTTATTATCTTATTTTTAACATTAATATGTTATGAAAAATTACATTTTTAATCAATAGTATGTGGGATACATTTTCTCAGTATTTATCAGCATTAGTGAATACTAGCTCATTTGAGGGATTTCCTCTTGCTCCTGTAAACTCTATAGCAAAAAGCGAGCCGGCTTCTGGTTCCTGAGTCTTCTGCAATGGGTTCAGTCCAAGATTACTAGTGGTCACATATAGAGTAGAGTAGTCATATCCTCCCCAAGTCACTGATGTGACCTTGCTTGCCGGTATTTTGTGATGTTCCATTAATTTGCCTGCTCTTGGATCTATTTTGATTACCTGTAAAATTTTTGTAAGATGGATTTTCAATTATTTGTAAGTTTAACTACAGTTTACAAGTTTCACTATATTATTTAACAAAAAGGTAAATTTTATGAATATTATTAGTTGTAAGATGGAAATTTAATTTAATTGCAGGTTGTATAATTAATGGGGCCACTTTTAAATTGCTGAATAACTGATGGTTAACTAGGTTAAAAGGTTTTGATAGATTGTGTAATGGAAATGTCCCAAAATATGTTCATTCAGATTCTTAGAGATAATTTGGCATGGAAAATCTTAATTTAATATACATATTAAAGGAAGAGCATAATATTTACTTTGCTTCCATCATAACATGCCACCCATAGGTTTCCGTCTCTATCAATAGTCATCCCATCTGGAACACCTGTGACATTGTTTGCTTGGAAACTGAATAGTACTCTCCGATTACCTGAAATTATATAAGATGTCACTGCATATCATATTAGTTTATAGAATACAGTAAGTAAATGTTTATTTTTGCAGTTAGACTTTCGAAGAAATAATCCTTCCACTGGTAACAAGCAAAGACTGAGAAATTTAGAAAACAAATGAAATTAGATAATTATTTTTGAACCTGAAAAGAACTCTCAAGTTCAATCTTCGCCAATTTTTTTTTTAACAATAAAATCCCATGTCTTTAATCGGCTATAACAAAAACTTACGTATAGTTCCTGATTCAAGATCAAAATCGAACACATCTATATTTCTGGTAGGCGAGTCGATATAGAACATGAATTTGTTGTCTGGCGTCCATGCGATACCATTTGATATTGATACTGGGCGCACTTTCTCATCAGGATGCTTATAGTTATGCTCTGATATTGAGTACAATGTGCCTTGGTCCTTATCTATCACTCCATTTACTTCATTACCCATTGTTCCTGTAAGAAGCATAATATGAATTGTTATAGTAAATAAATAGGTAATAGTTTAATTCGCAGCTCAAACTACGCAATATAGCTCTACTCTATGATATTCTTTAGGAATAATTTGAGTAGCAGTACGCGGGCCGATATAATCACATAGTCCATAAGTACCCTATCTACTAAATTAAAAAATAATAATATTGATACTGACAGGCAAAGACCACTTAACCCGGTGGGTTTCGACTGCGGAGGCATGAAACTTTGCACAGGTTTTCCTTTTATAACGAAGGTGAGCACTAAGAAAGCAGTTTCGAAAATTCCTCTCATATGGGGTAAAATAAAGGAAGAACTTATAAGGAACCTCCTGTGCAATATTTGATGCTTCAGCATCCACCATTGTCTGTCAGCAACAACATTCCGTTCATATAATAAGTAAATAAACAAACCTGTTCATTTAATGATATGACTTTTATATTATGATAATATATTGACAATTTACTTTGTATTTTTCCTTTCAATTGGAATTTAATTATAGTTAGTGAAAATAATGATTGGCTTACCAAACCATAGTCTTCCTTTAGCGTCGACCTTGCCATCATTGACTCTATTGTCAGGCAAGCCTATATCAACAGCAGTGAGTAGTCTCAAAGCTTTATCACCGCCAGGTGCATCCCACGGAAGGAAATACAGTTCCGACCTTGCCGAGACAACGACTAATTTGGGATAATCTTTCACTCGTATAATCAGACTTACTGGACCATATTCTGAAATAGGAAAACTAGTATGTACCTATTAATGTCGTATTTACTTTAGTTTGAACATAAGTCTAGTAGGTAGAGTATCACCATATCATAATCGTCAATTTTAAACAGTGCTTGTTTTGTTAAATTGTCTTTATAGGAAAGATTGTATTGTAGGAATGGTCGCGTTTATTGTAAACCGTTACGAAATGTAGACCAAAAATTATTCGTAGGAAGCCGCTGGTGACCAGCGGTGTTTCGAGTGTGAAAACCTTTACCAAATCACCTATCAGCTTTAGACATCTAATTGGTTGACCAAGACTACAAAATGGTACACTTGGCCAAAACTCTGAATATTTACTGATGAAGCACATTTATAGTGCTAGGCGAATAAGTGATTATTGTTTTATTAAATTCAGTTGCGCTTTATTTCAACCGAGGAAAAAATCTCACTGCAGCCTGTGTCCTTTTGTGCATGGATGACTTCATCATTTTGTTAGATAAATTAAATCGATTCATTGAAAATATTACATCAAAGTTCGGCAGATAATGTGATGATCATAATTACTTCAGATTTGCTGATAATTGGCTTAGTGAATTGCAACAAGATAAATTTAGACAACTACAAAATATGCAAGTGTCGCAATTACCATAACATACGAGCTAGCTCTTCTGGAACAGTCTCAGGTGGACCCAAAAAAAATGAACAGATGCTTACCTATATATCTACTGGTTATATTCCCAGTATCTATGTCAAGTCTGTAAGCTTTCTGTTCGGTTATATCCACCCAGTAAAGCGCGCTTTCATCTTTTGCGTAATGTGGCCCTTCCAAGTGTGTTCCATCGCGAAATACCTGCCAGGAATTCCTAATGGCATTAAAAAGAGAGAAACTGGCATTTTAGTTAACCTATATCATGATCTCCTTTCAGCCATGGATTAGTGGAGTATCTATGGTGTGCTTTGCTGGTATGAGCTTACGCATAAAATAATGTACCCTACCTACGTTGTCCATTAGGCGTTAGATTTAGCATCAATGATTGACGAATTATTGATTGAGCAAATAATTTATTTGTCTAGTATTCATTAGACAGTAGGTTGGCTATCAGTCATTGCTGTGACCAAAACGATACGTTTTGGTCACACATCATGCAAGTTCAGGCTGTGATGTTAGCAGGTGGATAAAAATATCTAGTTAGTCTTGATATTCGGCGTCAATCTGGTTAATCAAAAGATTCAGAAGGTCAATCGCGGCCTACACCTGCTTGCAGAAAAAAGAAAAGTCAGAAAGAAAGAATTATTCATTTTCCGTTGCAAAAACAGGTTGGCGATAAATTAATTCATTCTGAGTCTCAAAATTTAAGTGTTGATTAAAACAATTTAATCACAAGACTTTATACAATTTTTGCGATTAAATTTGTTTATTGTTCCACTTAAATTTTTAAATTTGTTTCGTTTTGAACGCAGCGTTAACTTCAAAATATTTTTCTGACCCCGGAACTGAAAACTAAATAAGAATTTAAATGAAAAAAGCTCAGAAAGATTTAAAACTATACCAAGGTCTTACCACAAAAGCTTTAGGTGCTATACCTATATACCTTTAACTCTTGCGTGGTTTAGGATACCTAAACGGGTTTATAAATTAAAGCTTTTGTCGTATTCTGAGCTGGGAAGAAAATAAAATCCCAAACACCTGATGACCTACCCAGAATTTCTGGGTTCATAGTAACCCTACGTTTGGACTAGAAACAGGGTTACCATGCTAATAATCATTGAGCTTAAAGCTTTAAATTAGTTTTTACATTTAAAACTTATTATTATGAGGATAGAATAACGCCTTGAGTTACTTTATTAATAAACTTACATTTTTTATAAGCGGCGTTTGGGTCTGGTACGCACTAATATCGATTACGAGTACCAACACAATCACACAAACACTAATCGATTTCATGTTTCTTGCACCTTGTTCCTATGTAAACACGTCTGCCTTCGATCTCGATTATTCGGTCAATGCTATTAAATCTGCCACTCGCCAATATACTGCCGATCGGCGGCGTATATATTTTGATTTCGTCATCCCTCCAATCTAAAGCTAAACGTGCACTACACAAAAAGTTTCACAAAACTACATACCGGCCAAAGAACTTTCTTGCGAAAATAACATGTAACCATTGCAGACCTACGCCTAAAAACGTATACAAGGAACTTATGAAGTTATGATGTAACGATCAAAGGTTTACTTAAAATTAATTAGAAAGAAAATTGGGACAGTAACTATGCTTTATATTTTCGTCCGTAGTACATACAGTATTTCAAGCCGAGACCAAAATCTGCGTATAAAAGAAAAAAGTTTGCTTGTCGTTACAGCAGTTGAGCATTTCAATAAAAACAAGAAGCCTTGCCAAAGTGCATTTATCTTTTGTATAATAAGCCGGTATGGCAAAATTCATGTTAAGGTAATCAAGTTAAAACAATAACGGATTTATTTAATAAACTAGCGAATGTTCGCGAATTTGTTCGCAAGATTCAAAATGAATCCTCAATCCACGCGGATGAAGTCGTGGGCATCAGCTAGTCATACTAATATTATAAATGCGAAAGTCAGTTTGTTTGTCGGTTTGTCCTTCAATCACGCTTCAACGGCGCAACGGATCGACGTGATTTTTGGCATGGGTATAGTTGAGGACCTGGAGAGTGACATAGGCTTTTTATCCCGGAAAATTAAGTAGTTCCCGCGGGAACGACAAAAAACTTAAACCACGCGGACGAAGTCGCGGGCATCAACTGGTAAATAATAAATCTCGTTTTATTACCTTAAAATCCTTATTTATTTAACAATTTTTTTGCAATGATGACATCCAAATCAATGCACTATTGTATGATTTGCTGCAGCTCAGTAGTTTTTATACCCCGACCGAAACCTTCGGACTGCGGAAGAAAAAACTTCTTTCAGTTCTGAAGAAGGTTAAAAAATACTTAAGTAAAGGCATTAGATTATAGCACGCTATATTTACGATAGATGGTCCATATCCAAGTAGATTGTACCGTTTTTGCGTTGTACCTATAATATCCCCTATAATTTATCGATTAACCGAATATGAGAAAGTACGCTCCGCAGAGATCTCTGTACCGGATCTGATGCGTTCCTAATGAAATCCTTATTCAGTTCCTTTCTAAACACACAGACACGCACAATTTTATAATATTAGTAGAGATCTGACCGACTCTACGATCTTTCCATGCTATTATTTTGTATATATGACCATTACTTGCTAATATGGTCACGCATTATTTTATTCACTAACACAATGATGTCCATGTAGAGTCGTTATAAATGTTTCTATGCTTTAATAGCCTTGAACTTAGCCTTATCGGCGAATGGCGAATATAATAGACTCAACAAAAACAATACTAAATATCTGTACCCTTTTTTGCAACCTGATGACTGACGACAATACAATCCCAATACTTATTTTTATCGACATAGCACGTTTTGGTTGCCTTGTAGGCTTATTCGGTCTAATTGTTCTCAAAAAATATGGAATAAATACATAATAATACAGAACGTATGTGTTGTAAGTAGTCCCATTAGTATTTTTATATACCCCGTCCTGGGTTCGAGTGGCGCCGAGGCGCGACTTTACTTTTTTATTAACTTCTCGCCTTTGGTATAAGTTTGAAATTGATATAATGATGAAAATGAGTGCGCTCAATCTGTTCATCACGTATCGCAGGGTTCTCAGAATCGGCCGGAGCATTATCGTCACTCGTGCATTACCGCCACTCGGCGAGCGCGTCTTTATTCCCGTTCTGGTAACACATTACTCGCCGCAAATCGCTGCGCGAGGTGTGTGCTGGCCTGACGAACTTTTACAAAAACAATAATAAATAAAAAGAAAGAAATGCATATTCTAAAACACCTAATTTAAAAACGCCTTTTAAAAACCTGGACATGAAATCCAGCAATTTCTATTATTGTCTTGTTGGAAATTGCTGGCGTGCGGACAGAAAAGTGTCTATTGTCGTATTCTTTTTTTAAGTATTGAAGCAATTTCTCAAGTGGGAGAAATTTCATAATGCAGAAAGAGCCAAGAGGCGGAAGTATGAAATTATTGAAAATAATTTCATTTTTGTGCATTTTGGTGTGAAAACCATGGGGTCGTGGGGCGAAGATGCTAGATCCTTTTTTAAGGATCTATCTTCTCGTCTCACAGAGTCCACTGGTGACCGGAGGGCTGGCAGTTACCTCGGCCAACATATAAGTTTGGCTATTCAGCGGGGTAACGCAGCCAGCGTTCTGGGCACACTGCCTCATTGCAGCGGGATTGATAATATTTTTAATGTATAGTTTTTAGTTTTTAATTTATTTTTTAATTTAGATTTAATTTAGATTTTAATGTGTATTAGTTTAAGTTTGTTAATAATTATACTCTAAGTTAAATTTCATATATATTCAAATATCTATCTATTACACGACTATCCAAAAAAAGGAGTGTTATGTTTTCAGGGTTCATGTATATTATAATTATATTCATGTGAGTTTCTTTATTTCATTGATGTTTTTTGATTCCCGCGGGAACTCTTCAATTTTCCAAGTGGGCCTAGGGCCTATGTCCTTCCCCGGGTTGTAACCTATCTCTGTACCAAATTTCATCAATATCGGTTGAGTAGTTGGACTGTGAAAGCGTAGCAGACAGACCGACAGACACGCTTTCGCATTCATAATATTAGTATGGAAGTATGGAAGAAAACAATATGGCAACACGACTGCCCAGTCGTGTTTTTAGTTTTTAAAATGATGTTCACTCGTGGGTGGTAATGTGCCAATGTATTTGTTTGCAGATGAAAGTGTTCATGGACATGAAGCCGGGCGGCTCGCTGTGCACGGTGCTCGCCACCATGTTCCGCTTCAAGTCGGAGCAGCGGTGGCGCAAGTTCGACTTCCAGGTCGGTAAGGTATGCACCCGCACGCTGCCTCGCTCACCGCCCCGCCCCCAGCCTCGCGCCTCGCCCGACACCCGGCCGCGAGGCATAACAATGCATCTCCGGTGACACGCGTCTTGCGATCCAATACGTGCGAACAAAAATCGAAAACCCAGAACTTTTTAGTCTTACCAAAAACTATAAGTACCTACTTAAAAGCCTCTAACTATATTCAAATTCAAATATTTTTAATTCAATTAAACTTTTACGAGTGCTTTTGAATTGTCAAGTGAGTCTAGCCGTTCGGAAATTCTGCTGCCCTTTTCTCGAAGCAATTGGTTGATCGTCACCATGTACCTATTCTGTGTCGTCACGCCGAATTGCGTTGCGTCAAATCATAAAGTACAGTGGGTTAAAAATATAAATACTAACTCTGATTTGGTACTTACAATAATAAAAAGGCCCCCTGCCCCTCTAGACCACTACTAGAGGACTACAATTTTAGCTCGATACTCGTATGTGCACAGTTAACAATTACGGGAGTATTGATCGCAGCACGCATGTCATTGCTAATCCAATCGCACGATACTATGGGTATGATATTACACTACATTAACAAGTACCAATTATATTTTCCAAATTATACACTCGTAAAAAAGCTAAATCATAGATTTTTTTAAATACTTATTTTGAAAATAGATGGAATTAAAAAAAAATACATACAATTTAGCACTCCCCAAAGCACTTAGATGAGAAACTTCCTTTTTACATTGAACTGATATGGTTACGGTCAGTTTTGGAGTGTCATCAGTAGATTCCAAGTGTGTTGTCGTTGTCGTCAAGCGATATGGTCTGAATTAATCTAAAGCAGACTTTCATAAGTCTGCTTCAGATTAATTCCAAATATCTTGCACAGTCTGAATTCTTGGTAATGAATAAGAAGTGATAGTCACATTAGAGTCATTACTAAGGTAACTCTAATACTAATTAGTGACGACTCTAGTATAATGTACCTGTATAGAATGACTTCATCAGTTTTCATTCTTCCTTCCATAAAATTGCGGCTATGCGTCGAAAACAGCCAGTAGGTATATGACAATTTTTACCATTGTAAAAAAGTTGATAAGTACTCCAGAATTGACATGACTATATATTTTAAATATTATCTCTAAATAGATTTCTTCTACACACACTTGTACATAATGCGCATTAAACATTGAATCCATTTCCCATTCTCATTTCATGCAATGGTCCATAATTTTTCTTATGGTATAACGGTTTATAAATGTGATATCAGACATAAAAAGTTGTGGAATACAAAAATTGTGATACTTGTGTGTGTGTGTGTCTAAACTGATAACATTTCGTTTTGTCACTAATTTTGTAAATTGGGATTGTGACTCACATTCTGTTGCATGCGATTTTCTGATTCTTTCTTATTTACAAAGTTTACAATACATAATAATATTTATTTTTGTAAAATAAGCAAATGTATTAAAAATATACTTATTAAATTATTGTTTGATTATTGTTGCTAATCTATTAGTCTAGTCTGTGGTGATAAACAAATTCTAAGTTTTTCTTGATGTATCTTTTTAAAAAGGAAACTACATAATATTGGATATAATGTATAATTTATTAGATTTGCTATCAGATATGTATAGCACTTACTTGTACAAAAATTCTTTTTTTACTATTTTGCTGATAATTTAATTTTTGTGTAGTTGTTACTGTTACAATTGTTAATGTCACTGTTTTTGCCAATAATTTAGTCCTCAGTATTGCTTTACTAACACTGTAATCTCTCTTTCCCTCCCCCCTATTCCCCCATTTGCAGAATCCATCCCGCAAAGACCTGAACGTGCAAATGATGATGGACATCGAGACGTCTCTGATAACCGCCGAGATTATACGCTCGCCATGCATCTTCATACGACCAGACGTCGACAAAGCCACGGCCAACAAAGTCAAGGACATCATTGTTAATCATCAAGGAGAAATATGCGGTAAGCAATTATCTATGTCACGACTTGCAACAAAATAAAATTAATAAAACTCAATAAACTCAATTTAATTTATAACATGTAGGACATACAGATGTCTCTTATGTAACGTCATGTTTTGACTCTACCGCCGGTTGGGAAAGCAGATTTATTAATTAGGCAGGCAGGTAATTTTCATAAAAAATCTATGTTCATTGTCAAATGTCAACGTCACAATCAAGACGTGATACCCTCCTTCTCTTCCTGTCCTCTGTCAATTGTATCATCCACATAATATATTGATTGAGGGGAGATTCCAGGTCAGATTTCATAAAGCTGAGGCCCTGAGGGCCTTTCATAAGGCCCTATTAGAAATCTATTATTATGAAATCTGCTTGCTTTAGCTTCTCAAAGGTTTCTTAGACAAATGTTTTACGGCCTTAGTCCGCAAGGGAGGGCTGCAATCGCAATATTTATTTTTTACTTTACCATTTTTCTAAAAAACTACTAGACTGTTACAGATGCGGTTTTTTTGCTTTTAAATATGTATAACTTGTGAGAAGGTTCTTAGATATGTTTTACGGCCGAAGTCCACAACCAACAACCATGGTTGCAGCCAGCGAGGTGGACTATGGCTAAACCCTTTTCATTCCGAAAGGAGACACATATACAGTCTCCGTTCTGTCATGGGTAAAAATAAACTTCACTATTGCAGCGCCCCTTGTGGACTTCGGCCGTAAAACATATCTAAGAACCTTCTCACAAGTTAAACATATTTAAAAGCAAAAAAAACCGCATCTGTAACAGTCTAGTAGTTTTTTAGAAAAATGGTAACATAGTAAAAAATAAATATTGCGATTGCAGCCCTCGCTTGCGGACTAAGGCCGTAAAACATTTGTCTAAGAAATAATATAACTTGTGAGAAGGTTCTTAGATATGTTTTACGGCCGAAGTCCACAAGGGGCGCTGCAATAGTGAAGTTTATTTTTACCCATGACAGAACGGAGACTGTATATGTGTCTCCTTTCGGAATGAAAAGGGTTTAGCCATAGGCCACCTCGCTGGCTGCAACCATGGTTGTTGCAGCCAGCGAGTGTTTAGATATCATGTATACTTCTGAGAAGTTCTTATAGTTGTATAGCTGCAGCTTGTCGTGGTTTTTTTTTTAAATTTTGTAATGTTACCATGTTTAGAAGACGAAGAGGATGCGACGCATATCGTGTACCCGTGCGTTGACCCGCTAGAGGAGGAGTACGCGCGTCCAGTGTTTCGACGCGGTAACAGCGTACTAGTACATTGGTACTACTTCCCCGACAGCCACGATACGTGGGCGCAAGCCGATTTACCGGTAAGTTTTGACGTCATAACGTCTTATAAATCGATGAACACCGGCTGCACGCACGAAAAAGTGTCACGTTACGCCTGAGCCTGAGCGTGCAAGTGAGAGCGGAACAAGCGATAGAGAGCCACGATCGCGTGACGTCAGAGCTAGCAGTTCGAATAGTTATGCTACTGGAAAGCCGCCACGCGAGCTTTTTCGAGAACTTCTAGTTATCACGTAAAACTATAGTCCTTAAACCATTCACAGAGAACCGTAATTTTTTATTTTATTTTTTATTGCGTGATAGGCTTGCGCTTGACGTCAATCATGCTTAGTGCAAAGCAATGTTGAGGTCCTGAACCTGGAGGTCAGGTGAAACCTGTAGAGCGTACTTTGACTCTAACTTCCTTCGGCGCTACAACCCTTTGCGGTTCTTGGCCTCTACGGTTTTTCTTCACTCGGCTCTATCCTTTGCCTCATCCTTCCATGAAGGGAACTTTCCAAGTTTCTGCAGATCTTGCACACAATGCATTTTAATAAATAAATAATAACAGTAATAGCCTTTATTACAGAGACAATAAATATTAAATAAATAAATATCAAAGCTTAATATTTATTTATTAAAGCGTAAACGTTAAGTAGAATTGGGTATTGGACAACTAGTCAAATCACCAACTTTTTCAAACGTCAATACGCGTGCTTAGTATGGGATTTCGGATGAAATACTGAACAGTGACGTCATCAAAGTCGACGCACTTTTTTTACTTTAATCGATAGTTTAAAATGGTTTTCGAACATAAAACTTACAGGGGACGTGGATCTTACGACTTATGGGAGTGTAGTCAAATACACAACTAAAAGGTTTATTTAAACTCATTATTCAAAATTCAAATATTTTTTACTAGCTGATGCCCACGACTTCGTCCGCGTGGTTTAAGTTTTTTATTATTCCCGCGGGAACTCCTTAATTTTCCGGGATAAAAAGTAGCCTATGTCACTCTCCAGGTCCTCAACTATACCCATGCCAAAAATCACGTCAATCCGTTGCTCCGTTGCGGCGTGATTGAAGGACAAACCAACAAACCAACAAACCAACAAACCAACACACCAACAAACCAACAAACAAAGTGACTTTCGCATTTATAATATTAGTATGAAGTATGATTCAAATAAACTTTTACAAGTGTTTTGACTCGTCGAGTGAATCTACCACTGGTTCGGAATGCCATTCCTACCGAGAAGAACCAGCAAGAAACTCGGTTGACGATAAATTGATTGACTTGTATCTGTATCCACTTTGACTTGTAGGTGGATGTACCGGAGAACGTGAGCTGGGACTGCAACCGCGCTGAGCCTTGGCGCGTGTCGGCCACGTGGGCTCTTGACTTGCCGCAGTACAACGAGTGGATGAATGAGGAGGACTATGAAGTTGATGTTAATGGCAAGAAGAAGGTATATTCTGTTTTTTCCTTAACTCAAAAATAGGTAAACATGTAGCCTCTCGAAGAAACGCGTAAGAGACTTAAAAAACCTTGACAATGGTAGCGCTATCTAAACAGCTGTTCTTTATGGCGGCCAATATATTACCTCACTAGTGTTAGACGGAAATTCAAAAGGGATTGTATATGGTATCACTTCTATGGTTTTGTAGTGTGGCAACACTGGTCTAGGACACGATTCGTGATTGTTTAAAAATGGCCAATGTACCTATTTGTGATATAAAGCAATAAATATTATTGGAGTGAATAACCAGTGTTTGGATTAAATACTAGTGGGAAAATGAATGTACTACTGCACTCCTACGTGTCCTAATAAATTGTGTGGTAACATGTTTATCACCCAAGGGTGGAAAAAAGTCTATAGTTTTAATAGCGGTAAATTACGAGCAAATGACCTATTGACATATTGTACAGTATCTTTCATGTTATATTCATTAAAATTCTTTTCTAAGCTTTTTGCAAACAAAATAATATTTAAAAATCAGTTAAGTTCAAAGACAATCTTCCAAAGACTACACTAGTGGACAATAGTGGTGAAGACATTTATCATAGACAATCAATCAATTATTATATTTGTGACAGTGAGGTGACATTGACAGTGACAGTAATTCAAATTCACACTGTCGTCAGGTACACAAGCTGCGGCTGTCGGTGGAGGACCTCATCCCCGGTGCGGAGCCGTCGAGCAAAGTCAAGAAGAGTAAGAGGAAGCGCTCGCCCTCACCGCCTCCGCAGAAACACGGCAAAAGGAAAAGGTATGGAATAACCTCCCTGGCGCAGTGGTGAGCGCTGTGGTCTTATAAGCGGGAGGTCCCGGGTTCCATACCTGGTCAATTCGGGAATTTCTGAATTTTCTCCGGTGTGGTCTGGTTGGCTTTAACATTGTCTAGTTACCACCCTACCGACAAAGAAGTTCGCACAAATTAAAAACAATAGTAAAAGAATACTTGTAAAGTCGAAAGGCTGTCGTAAAATTTTGCTGAGTGTGAATAATAGTAGATTGTATAATAAGGGAGCAAAATAATATTTTTACGGCGAGGGATTCAAAGTACGTCGCCCGATCCCAAAAATATTTTGCGCCCGAATGATACACTCTACTTTTCATCACCCTCTATGAGAAAATAAAACTACAAATCCATGAGACATCCTCTTCAGATACGCAATTAATTTAGAATATGTGTCCAGTTTTACGTCGTTATTAGAACTGACTGTTTTTCATTGAGTAGGTACTCCAAAGAGTGGAAGGTTGTTTAGTTTTTGCTAAGTACTGGAAGTAGGCCAAAACACAGATTCTGAACAATTCTTGGCGCCTCTTGCATTTCTCCATTCAATAAAATTACCATAGGCTTTCATATATTTCTCCCGGAATTTTGCATTTAATAGATCACATTTCTTGCGTCAGTTCTTACTTTCAGGAGTTAATTCTATACTTTCCCTGTCATTTGAAGAACTCTTTTTTCAAAATAAAACCATGAATTTTTAACAATCCGTGAAAATTTACGAAAACGCGGCCTTTAGTTCGCGCATTTTTAATTTTTTAATTTAAAAAAAAAGGAAACCAAACGCGACTATGGGCCGTCGTACCATTCAGTCTCTATTCAAACAATATTTGCGTTCAATTTCTTTAGCGCTGAACACTAAGATGTTCCAAATTCAAAAAGTGCGCGGAAAAGATAAAATTGCGGCGCACTTTTTGAAATAAAGTGGATTAAAAGCTCATTCCTGCCCGCTAAAAGTTCCCTATAGAAAACACCACCTTTGTGCGCACTTAAAGGCGAACCAAGTCGTCCTTTTCGAATAGATGGGATGAAAAATTCATTGAATATGAAGGAATGTTGAATCAAGAACCAAGAATCAACCTATTCTGTTATTTTAGCCGCGTGTCAAAGCGCCGGGACAACGACGTGGAAGATGAAGAAGACAACGCGTCAAGAGATAACACGGACGTCGCTCCCACGCCGGAAATCGAGCGCCCGGTTGAGGGTTCGTATCATAATATATTTTTAGTCTTAAGGGTGTTCATTGATGGGGCCGTTTTCCAAGTTTAGGTAAGTATCCGAGGTCCTTTGTTCAAGTGAACGGAAGTCAGTGCAAATTAGTTTGATTTTGAGTTAATGAAGTGAATGACAAAATATTACGGGACAAAAATGACCAAAATCCTTGGAGCTTTACTGATCCGTCAAAAAATTAAATAAAACCCTAACATTTTATTTTGTATATGCATCCACCATCCCATAGTCTACCATTTCCGACCTAATTTCGCCGCAACTACGCAAGAAATCTGTACAGTTGGTTTCCGGTAAAAATAGTTCTGCCTGACTCGAGAGGCACATACTAAGGAGATAAGTTCTTTCCAACCAGTCGTTCGAAAGATGCGTCCAACTCCAGGGGAGAAATCAGAAAATTGATAGAATTTACAATACAAAATTCTTTCGTATGTAGTTAAACTGTGTACGTATTTTCTAGTTGTTTCCTAGCTCTCTCAACTATAAGTGAGAGTACCGTACTTTTAGGTCCTGAAATGTCTGTCATTTTGGAATGTTGCCTTGTCTAAAATAAATTATATTTCAGTGATTATTCAATAGAGGTACCTGCCAAAAGACGTAATATACACATTTCCTTCTATGTTTGATAAACATTTTTAATTATCTATTGAAGTAAATAAGTGCGTTGACTTTTAATGACGTCACACGTATTTCATACGAAATCTATACTAAGCGCGCGTTTTGAAGTTTAAAAAGGGTTCCTGATTTGACTAGTTGTCAAGTAGCGAAATGGGTATTTGACTACTAGTGAAATAAATTATTTTCTAGTGATTATTAAATAAATGATCGTCCAGAAGTCATAATATCCACGTCCCCTGCTAGTTTTGTATTGAATAACCATTTTTAACCGACGTCCAAAAAGGAGGAGGTTCTCAATTCGGCGCGTTTTTTTTTTTTTTTTTTAATGTGTGTCGGTGCATATCTCCGTGGTTCCTGAACCGATTTGATTTTTTTTTCTATCACTCGTTAGAGGAAGCTCTCGAGGTGGTCCCATAAAAAATTCTGACTCCAAATCCTCAACGCTGACACTAAAAAGTTCAAAATAAAAATTCTTTCCAAAAAACCGACTTCCAACGCCACTGTAATGTACAAAATAATTATGATTTCTAACCACTATGTTGAAGTCGGTACTTATCCTTGTTATACCCGCCCGACTTCAACATCAAAATATAGAAATCAAATAAGGGTAGAAATCAAAATTATTTTGTACTTCACAGCGTTGGAAGTCGGTTTTTTGGAAAGAATTTTTATAAACTATCGATTAAAGTAAAAAAGTGCGTCGTACTTTAATGACGTCACATTTCAGGATTTCATGTAAAACCCATACTTAGGACGCGTTTTGACCTTTGAAAAAAGTTCCTGATTTGTCAAATAGCCAATTCTGTTTGCGCAGCGCCCGCGACTCCCGTGGCCACGAGCAGCGCGGCCACGCCCGCGGCGGCGCCCGAGCCCACGCCCGCGCCCGTCACAGAGGCGCCCGCCACGCCCGCGCCCGCAATGGACGCGCACGACGACTCGCAAGGCAAACACAGCGACTCCAACACGCAGGTATTATAAACAGTTTATAAAACAGGAAACAAGCACCAAAGTTTTAAAAAATCAGCGCCATTTTGAAATTATTTGTTAATTGACCGATTTCGTTCAAAATCGATATTTAGGGCTCTCTGGGATTTTAAAACAGGAAACTGTTACAAAAATTTAAATCAACGCCATTTTGAAGTTATTGTAGCGATTTCGTTCAAATTCGATATCTGAGGATCCCTTATATCCCAAAAACCACATCCCGTGAGCTGCTTTAGCAGCTCGCGCACAGGGCGAAACACTAGTTATTAATTAATATAAATAAAGAGAAATAACCGCGTATAGAAGTAATAACAATAGTTTATCAGGTCTGGTGCTAAAGGTTTGATGGAAGACAGGAGCTCCACTGTTTGCTATGCAGACTGATTTTTAGCGCAGTCGCAGAACACCTCCCTTGTTCTTAAACTAACTTGATTCAGTTAAACTAGCCTGGCGAGGTTTGACATAGAGATGTGTTCCACCTGAATAGTAAGTTTTCCATTGATTTAATTCGAACACAGTACAATAAAAACTTATTTAAGTACCTATAATTATTTATTGTTTAGGAAATGCTGATCAAGGAAGAGTTAGAAGACAATGTAACGGATCAGACCCACCACATAGTAGTGCCATCGTACTCGGCGTGGTTCGACTATAACTCTATACACACCATCGAGAAACGTGCCTTGCCCGAATTCTTCAATAACAAAAATAAATCCAAGACGCCTGAGATCTATCTGGCTTACAGGTTAGTTGTTCTATAGAGCTAGATCCGCCAGTCTTTTTCATTCCACGTGACACTGGAGATTAAATAGGGGATGACGCCTTAATCAAAAATAAATTATTTCTAACTGATTATTGAGTAGAGGGCCTTCCAAAAGACCTAAAATTCACAGCCTCGGTTAGTTTCAAGTTTGATAACCATTTTAAAAGTACGTTGAAATTTGATGACGTCCCAACTGTGAATTTCATACAACTTCCATACTAGAAGTGCGTTTTTAAGTTTGATAAACAGTTGCCGATTTGATTGAGTTGTCATCATCCCTATTGTACCTATTAGGTACAACCACAGCTGTAGCATAAAGAGATAGTACTC
This sequence comes from Erebia epiphron, assembly GCA_963932025.1. NCBI lineage: Eukaryota > Metazoa > Arthropoda > Insecta > Lepidoptera > Nymphalidae > Erebia > Erebia epiphron. The sequence continues at coordinate 8,205,483 of OZ009950.1, forward strand.
TCACTGCATTCAAATTTGACATTAGTGACAGAAATTTATGTTTAAACTTGTTTATGCCCGCGACTTCGTCCGCGTGGGTTAAGGTTTTTTGATTCCCGTGGGAACTCTTGAATTTTTCGATATTTAAAGTAGCCTATGTCCTTCCCCTGGATACAAACTATCCCTATACCAAATTTCATCCAAATCGGTTAAAGAGATCGGCCGTGAAAGCGTAGCAGACAGACCGACACACTTTCGCATTTATTGACCGAGCGAAGCGAAGGTCTCTGAGTCTACTTAAGTGAATTTGCACTTGTCCGTCCGTCCATCTGTCAGAGCCTTATAACTTCTGAATTACTGAACGTAATTACTTCAAATTTAAATATTATATATTATATAAACCGATGGCCTAATATTCCCCTAATATTGACCAAATGGGGGGCTTTCAAAGTGGAGATTTTCTAACGTCCAAAGTTGACCTCAGAACTCTAAATTTTCTGAAATGCTGGCCCTGAAACTTGATCAATTATTTGAATTATATCCTGTACTCGAACAACAAATACTAAAATTAGATAAATATTATAAGGAAACGAAATTATAGAATTTTTAATGAGCCTTAGTATTTACAACAGAACTTCACAATTACCTATGTCAATAGATGGCGCCGCGAGGTCTCAGTTCGGGGCGAACCACTAGTAATATTAATTATTAGTATGGATAAGTTGATTTTTTCTTCTTTTAAAAGTTTGAAAAAGTCTTGTTAAATTGTTTCAGAAACTTCATGATAGACACCTACAGATTGAATCCAACGGAGTATTTGACAAGTACGGCATGCCGAAGGAATTTAGCGGGCGACGTGTGCGCTATTATGCGAGTGCACGGATTCCTCGAGCAGTGGGGACTCGTCAACTACCAGGTAATCGATACTAATATTATTAATGCGAAAGTGTATCTGTCTGTCTGTCTGTCTGCTACGCTTTCACGGCTCATCTGTTCAACCGATTCTGATGAAATTTGGTATGGGATAGTTTGTATTCCGGGAAAGGACATAGGCTACTTTTTACCCCGGAAAATTAAAGAGCACCTACCCGCGCGAAATCAAAAAATCTTAATTACGCGTACGAAGTCGCGGGCATCATCTAGTTTATTTTAAACTAGCGACCCACCCCGGCTCCACATGGGTAACACTGATCATCATTTTGTTGCTTGAGCTATTCTAAGATATATCCTTCTTTCCATTGTGAACTGTACTTAGGAAAATCCAGACAGTAATTTTTTTTAAAACTTTATTGCAGCATGAACTAGCTGCTATGTATAATAGGCGGACTTAAAGCTCGAGAGCCTTATCCTTAGCCTAGTAGAGCCTTAGGAAAGTTGATCAACAAACATTATATATCATATTTATTTTTCTCAAACATGCTTGGAAATTTGGGCATTATTTTGACAACCTTTTTCGAGATAAATCGAAATTGCTGTACTGGCCAAATACAAGTGAGAGCGGCCGGCAAAATTTGTATGAAAATCCATATCTGTCGTGGTTTAGCGGCCAAATAAATTACATAGTAAATTCATATCCGTCGTGTAATTTGGAAACTGGAATAAAATGGAACGTTCTTTTACTCCGAAACATGCCAACCAAAGAGGTAACTTATCAAAGGTTTTATTTAAATTTCGATCTAGCTTGCAAATAGAAAGCTGTTTAATGAAAAAAAAAACAAATGAGCACTTTAACGCGGGAAAAATTATTGTTGTTCGTTGTTCGTCATTGATTTTGAAATGATAAATGATAAATGATAAATGATAAATGATTTATTTATTTCACATAGGACAACTTGTGTCACTTATGATACGTCAAGACTCTACCACCGGTTCGGAAAGCTGGTTCTACTGAGAAGAGCCGGCAAGAAACTCAGCAGTTGCTCTTTTCTCAAAAAAAGAAAGAGGTTACAATATTTAAGCAATACAATACATACGCAACGTTACAAGTATTACACCGACTTGTGGGTCACTGGATTCGAGGCCGGTTGCTTCCATGCAACTTTGTCGTTAATAAAATCGTCGATAGTATAATAAGCTCGACTTAACAAATGCTGCTTGACACAGTCCTTAAATTTATGTAATGGCAAATCTATAAACTCTTTTGGAACCATGTTATAAAAACGTACACTCGACCCCACAAAGGATTTCTGCACCTTACGCACACGATATGACGCTGTTACTAGCTTATGGCGGTTTCTAGTACATAGATTGTGAGTATCAGATATTTGTTTATAATTATTAATGTTCTGCCTAACAAAGACTATATTATTGTATATATATTGTGAAGGCACCGTAAGAACACCAATCTCTTTAAATTTTTCACGAAGTGATTCGCGTGATCCGAGTTTATAAATAGAACGAATGGCTCTTTTCTGCAATATAAAAATTGATTGGATATCAGCGGCTCTGCCCCACAATAAAATGCCATACGACATAACACTGTGGAAGTAAGAAAAGTAGACAAGCCTAGCCGTTTCAATATCGGTAAACTGTCTTATTTTCCTAACAGCAAAGGCAGCCGAGCTAAGTTTTCCCGCTAGTGTATCTATATGAGCGCCCCATTGAAGCTTGTTGTCCAAGGTCACCCCCAAAAAAACTGTGGAGTTCTCCATTTTTAGTGTTTCTCCATTTATCATTATAGTTTTGTTAATATTCTTTACATTAGGTAGAACAAACTCTAAGCACTTGGTTTTCTTAGCATTCAATAATAAATTATTGATAGTAAACCAGTGTGATACGTGTGATATTGCATTGTTTACATCGTCAAAATTGTCCTTACTTCTATCCACTTTAAAAATAAGTGATGTGTCGTCAGCAAACAATACAATGTCACAGACATTATTGACATGGTATGGTAAGTCATTTATATACACCAAAAATAGAAATGGACCCAAGATCGAGCCTTGTGGGACACCCATTAATGCAGTTGAGCCCTCTGACTTCACGTGGTTTACGCATACCCTCTGAGTTCTATCATTTAGATAGGAAGCAATGAGATCGAGTGCAACATTTCTCATGCCATAGTGGCTTAATTTCAGCAATAAAGTTTTGTGCTCAACACAATCAAATGCCTTAGACAGATCACAGAAGATACCAATAGCATTCTGTGAACGCTCCCAGGCATCGTATATATGTTTTAATAGTTTTGCACCCGCATCAGTTGTATTACGACCCTTAGTGAAGCCGTACTGCTCGGGATGCAGTAAGCTGTTTGTGTTAAAGTGATTTAATAATTGGCTCAATATAATTTTTTCAAAAACCTTACTGAGAGTTGGTAAAATTGAAATAGGTCTGTAATTATTAAGATCGTTTTTATTTCCTGACTTTGAATGTATTTGACAAAATGAGTTCAAGTGAAGACAATGAGTGTGATGTTACTTTAACGCCACCTCAAATTCAAGAGGCGGCAAGAGCCGTAATAGAAAACTTGTTACCGCTAAAATCGAAAGAAAAATATTTGAAAACCTATGAAAATTTTGTTCAATGGAAAAATGAAAGAAAATCGAAATCGAAGTTCTGTCTAGGTACTGCTAAGTTTTAATTTCCGTGCATTATTTGAGAAAAGTACTATACAAGCCTTGGCCACAACTAGGCATCGATGGACTTACTTATGTGTGCCTCGGCTTCGCCTCGGCCCACATTTACACGTTCGTCCTTCAATGCCTGTTTTGCTGGCCACTGCAGTATTGTACTATAGTCGTCGTGTGTTATGTGGTTACTGTTAGGTGCATACTTTTCCATTTTAAACCACATATTTACATTATTAGTGGTTTACTGCATGCTAAAGTGGATTGAATTATTGCGTCACTACTAGCTGCCTTCAGTGAATATCGCTATTGGCAGATTCCTTCGACGCGACAGTAAATCTGAATCATTAAATCAAATGCGGCGTGCATCGTTTCGTCGCATGAGTGGAGTTTCAGGACATATTTATTACTTTGCTATTTATTTATCAAGTTTTGCTATTGTCAGGTTCGAAGGGACTCGACAACGATGTCACTCGCTTCTATGACTGTTAGCATAGTCTAAGGAGATATTACGTTCTTTCCTACCAGTCATTCGACAGAGCAACCCTGCGGGGTGATAGGACGTGACAGAGGAAACTGATAGAATTTTCAATACAAAATACTGTCACTTTAATGTCAAATTTGCATGCAGTTTCTTCTGTCTCGCAACCATTGTTGAGAGGTACCGTACCTTAAGGTGCTACAACTGCCATGGTCGTCGGGTCTGCCATCTGTATGGGCGTCGATCCAATGTATGAATATATAATATAATATATTTGTTATTCTGTGGCTATACCATCTACTTTTTTGGTATTTCTATTTAAAAAATTATGTTTTTTTTTTTAAATAGAGATATACCCTAATAAAATTGATCTAGAAGACCAGTTTGGCTTCTTCAAGCTGCGCATCTGATTTTATTCATCTGTTGGTAGGTGGAGACAGAATCCCGGCCGACGGCGATGGGTCCGCCGCCAACGTCACACTTCCACGTGCTGTCCGACACGCCGTCCGGACTGCAGCCGTTGCAGGCTAGGCCTACGCAACCGAGACCAGGTACTATTTCTATATTCTTTCAGTGACTTCATATCTCTATGTTTCAGTGTTATTCATAATCATGATCGGCCCTACAGCCCCGTGCGGGCCCGGGCTTTGTCCAGGAGATTTCTCCATCTGTCTCTGTCCTTTGCGCTCGTTTTCCAATTTTTTACTGCAAGCCGCTTGGCTTCTTGGTTAACTTCATCTAACCACCGAATTTTTGGCCGACCAATGCTTCTACGGCCATCTGGGTGCGACGACATTAGCTTTTTTTGGTGGTCTATGCTCATCCATTGTAAAGTGGGGAATTGTAGCGGAAAGTAAACAACCCGGATTCATAAGCAATCTCCCACTTACAAAGTTACAGAATGATAAACATATATCTATCCAGAATTGAGCGTAGACTAAAAATCAATTTCCCTATTGTTTGGAGGTTGTATAAATGAAATTTTTCTGTACGATTTTTCTGTTCAGGCAAACTTTATGGTATAGTACACCTTACACTATAAACAATAGGTCTCACTTAGTCTAGTGTTCACAAAGATTCTTAAGTTTAATGAGATTTAATATGATTCGAAATGTTCCGGATAGATAATTCTAGATATTCTTTATGTTAGCTAGCCATAGGCAATAGGCATAGAAATTGTTGATATAAAAGTTCACAAGTTTACATCTTTTATTTAGCTCAGCGGTGAACTAGGGTTCGCAGAATTTGACTCACTAAAGAAAACAAACACTCTCTATATTGTCCGGAAAACAGAAAAATTTCTTACTTGGAGAATGGCGAATTTCGTCACCTGGGAACATGGATCAGGAACGTGTGAATCCCTTCAGGGAGTCTGGCTTGTTCTACACATTTCCAAATCCTCGGAATGCTTCTGTCATGATGTGGAACCCAGGAACAGTATACTTTCAACGAAAACTCTTGATACGGCAATATATATAATAATCATAATCCCAACATGATGACAAAGAAGATAAAGAAGAAAGAAAACAAAAACAACCCTATTGAAACATCCTCGAATACAATATTATTGTTTTCGGAAGGTTCCACCCATCCCGACCACTTCTTTAAAATAATATCATTGAACATAAATTGATGCGAAATATTTTTCTTTTGGTTATAACAACTTAGATGGCATATTGAAAATTTGTTTTTCCCCAGGCAAAGCCTGGGTTTAAAGCTAAGGTCCGAGACCTCTTTACATGACCAAGCTAGCGGAAAATCTGATTTCTGAAAATTCAACATAGACTGTTGGCAAGAATGGCTGCGTTCGGGAACGCTCTGACCATAGACTCGTTAAATGTACGAAACTAGTTAATAATAAAAACTCGAAAATTAATTAATAAGCACAATCTTTAAATAATGGGATTATTATAAGAATAACAGAATTATTAGTAGAATAAAACTATCAAATTCTACGACCACAGACAAACAAAGCGCCATCTATCGAGAACTCCTGCGCATCGACCCACGCACGTTCTGCGCCTTGACGTTAGATGTCATTACCTACCTTCCACAAAATGCAAGGGGTACGAAATAATAAATCCTGTGATAAAATCACGACGTGACACCATACGCTGTATGTGTTGCAATCTTGCGATTTTAATGGGCTGAACAACGTTCGGCTCTTTAAAGATTTCATAGAGCTGAAAGTTATATCAAATGCGTATAAACCATTGACTTGAACTACACCGTAAATTAATCTAGATCGAATCACAGCACTAAATTATGTTGAAAGTTGTTCGTTTACTGTTAAACATTTCGTCTTACAGCGGAGAACGCAGCAGTGCCGAAGGTGGAGGCTGGTCTGCCGAATGGAACCGAGGCTGGGGCACCCGTCAAGACAGAACCGCCTACAGTCAAACCCGAGCCGCCAATTGAACTCGGTACCGCGCCTGGACTTAAATTGGACCAGGTAATCATGAAATCAAATAGTAAAAATTCAAAAGTTTTTTATTCAAATAGACTTTTTACAAGTGCTTATGAATAGTCGAATGAATCTACCACTGGTTCGGAATGCCGTTCCTACCGAGAAGAATCAGCAAGAAACTCGGCGAATTTAATTATTTGTAGATAAATGATAAGTAACTGCTTTTTTCAGAAGCATACTTTTAATGGACTTCTCAAACTTGTGTAAAGGCTAGTTTAAAATAGGGTGTGGAATTTTGTTATAGAATATAATGCTCATTCCCACGAACGACCTTCGGACTTTCTTGAGGCAGAGCGATGGAGTCACGAGCCTATGGCGGTTTCTAGTTGGTCTATCGTGCAGATCGCATATTCTTTCGTAATTCTGAAGGTGCTGTTTTACGAAGATTAAATTACTGGAAATAGAAGTTAATAATATAGGCCGCCAACATTTATTATCTAGGACACCTTTCGAACCTCAGAAATGAACGTTATCCTTCTTCATTTCATTAGTGGCGGGCGAACAGCCATGATACGACGCCACCAATCGCTATTTAGTGTGAGACATAAAATTCATATTCCAAGAATACCATTTTATTTCGGTGGCAAAAAAAAAAATTTGCAGACTTGATAAAGACACGCATTTTTGTGGGGTTATTTTTCTTTATCCACAAAATCTTATCCTAATCAAAATATATCTTTAAAAAAAAACACAGTTCTTAATTTAATGTAGTTATTTATATTATTCACTAGCTGATGCCCGCGACATCGTTCGCGCGGATTAAGTTTTTTTGATTCCCGGGGGAATCAAAAATTTTCTCCCAAATTTTACGCGATAAAAATGTCGGATAAAAATAGCCTGTGCCCTTCCCCGAGATGTAACCTACCCCTATACCAAATTTCATCAAAATCGTTTGAAAAGATGTGCCGTTAAAGCGTTGCAGAGATAGGTTACATCCCAGGGAAGGACATAGGCTAATTTTTATCCCGAAAAATTGAAGTTCCCGTGGGAATCAAAAAACATGAATACACGCAGACGAAGTCGCGGGAATCATCTAGTTTATAATATTTTAGTATGGATTTTAAAAAATTTTTTACGGATGTTTGTATATCACAGTACCGAGGCGGTGCTCGCGGTCGCGAATGGACGGAACAAGAGACATTACTACTGCTGGAAGCCTTGGAGCTTCACCGCGATGATTGGAACAGAGTCGCCGCGCACGTCGGATCCAGGACCCACGACGAGTGTATCCTGCACTTCCTACGACTCCCCATTGAGGATCCCTATTTGAATGACACTTCTGCCAGTGAGTATTTTTATTTTGAAGTGTTTTTGAAGTGAAACTTCTTTAGAATCGTTGTGATTTGAAAACTCGATGAAACGAAAAAGCGACACCAAAAAGAGACAAACATTTATAAAAAAATAGGATTAAGTCTGCGAGAGAATGAGAATACAAGTTATATGTTCATGATGACCAATAGATGACGCTGTACGATATTAAGTCGCGCTATTGCCCCATTGTGCTCAAACCATCGATATATATAATATGTGTAGGCACTAGATGGGCCCTTTCATAGAAAAACGCCGGGCGTCCGACTTGCTGAACGAGTTCCACACCTGTCATAAGCCTGTCTCTGTCCCCGTCGTAGCGCTGTCACGATCGCTTAATTAGTCTGGCACTGTATAATTTTTATTTTAAGGTAAGTGTTTCAATTAACAACTATACATTTCCAAAAAAACGTTATTTAATCTTCCTATTTAATATTTTTATCCATTACGCAATCATTTAATTTCCGCGGCAAGCTGTATGATATTTTTTTTTTTACGAACTGGCCTTACGGCTTCTATGGCTATGACCTATATTATCTATGACCGAGTCATACGTTTTCAAGCTTTCATTCAAGATGTTGCAAGCAAGTTCCCGCTTTTCAGACTAGATGGCGTTGCCAGAAATACGCCCACATCCTTTGTTTGACAGGGCCGTCTATGTAAATTGAGTGCCTCATTTATGATCATTTATCTCATTCTCTCATAGGCTACTTTTCTGAAGTTTCAATTCTGACGTATGTAAATTGCACATACATACTTTTCCCCACTATACTAGGCCCACGGCTGCGTTCCTATGAGAATTTAGAAAAAATCGGTTTTATTCTTTGTCTGTCTATGTCTTTTATTGCACATACCAAATACAATGTACAAAGGTCAACTTGATATATATAGGTATTCTCTTCCAGTTAACCTTTGGTAGTGCATGGGGACAGGGTTAAAAACAGTGCATAGATTATAAAAAGAGAAGTTGGGAAAAGAAAAAAACATTTCTTGGTAGTAGGTAGTGAGTGAGTGAATCAAGACTTTCTCTTTTTTCTGGGAATAGGCTTTACTTAGCTGCAATCACACCAATAAGCAGATGATGCAGCCTAAGGTGGAACGCTTCTGTCTGTCTAGAAAGTGCCTATTCACTCTTCGTATAATGGTACCAATATAATAACTAACAGGGAAGCTGGAAGCCGATAGAAGAATGGCGGGAGCACGAATGACTAGGTCGAACAGTTCCCTGGCACTAACTCTGAAATAAATCCTATACAAAAGCGACAGATGTGCCGATACTCAAACGATTCAAAAACAATCTGTAAAAGTATTTTTCATCCCACCATCTCGGAAAGAGTATTTTTAATCTTCGATATCTGAATGCAAAAGCCGTTATTATCCTCTTGAGGATAAAGTAAATTGAATTTAGAACATCGTGTGCACGTTAGTAAATATCACTCGTCTATGAAGTTTGTGAATTCAAAACATCATTAAAACCTTTTTACTTCTACCTCTATGGTGCCGAATTTCCATACAACCTTTTTTAATTTGTTAAAAACTCACACTCGTATCCTTCTTGGTGTACTTTTTTAATTTGCTTTGCGCGCCATTTTCTTTCACGTCATGTCATTTCCTCGCTGAGGTGGGATGAAAAGTTACGTGTTGCACTCGAGTGAAAAGATTTTTCACCTCGTGCTCTTTTGATTCCCTCGCTAACGCTCAGGATTCTAATTTTTGAACCACTCGCTGCGCTCGTGATTCAATTTTAGAATCCTTCGCTTGCTCAGTCATCAAAATTGAGCACGCGGTTAAAAAACAACTTTTCACTCTTGTATAACAAATAACTATTTTAACTGGGCTATAATTATATATATCAAATAATAATAATTTTTACATGTCGACGATATAAATAACGACGATTTTCGTGAGGGTGTGGCTGTACTTGGCTCTGCAATAACGACGATGTGGTAGATTCACTCGACGATTCAAAAGCACTTGTTAAAGTCGATTTGATTAAAAAACTTTTTTTAAATGTAATTATTATTATTTGACCAGATTATATTGTGGCATTTTCGCAGGCGGGGTGTTAGGTCCACTGGCGTACCAGCCGATACCGTTCAGCAAAGTGGGCAACCCAGTGATGAGTACTGTCGCATTCTTAGCGTCAGTTGTGGACCCGCGGATCGCTTCCAAGGCCACCAGGGCTGCCATGGACGAATTTGCAGCTATCAAAGTGAGTTATCATTTGTGGCCAATATTTTACATTATTCAACTTTATTACAGAACTAGCGGATGCCCGCGACTTCGTCCGCGTGTATTGAGGTTTTTTCGTTCCCGCGGGAACTCTTTAATATTCCGGGATAAAAAGTAACCTATCTGTTTTTCCAGACTATAATCTATCTTTCTGCCAAATTTCATTCAGATCCGTTCAAACGTTCTGGCGTGATTGAGTAACAAACATCCATTTGAGGTTTTTGGTTCCCGCGGGAACTCTTAAATTTTTTTATACAAACCTTGTCCTGACTATAATGAACACAAAAAAAAGAATTATCCAATTTGGTGCAGTCGTTCGGAAGTTGATGCCCGCGACTTCGTCCGCGTGGATTGCGGTCTTTTAATTCCCGTGGGAACTCTTCAATTTTCCGGGATAAAAAGTAGCATGTTATTCTCCGGTATGTAAACTACCTCTGTAACAAATTAAAAATTAAATTAAAAGGATATTTTTTTAAATATATAAAAACATTCCGTGGAAGTTAAGGAACATACGAAAAAAAATATTGCCGAATTGGTCGAGCCGTTCTCGAGTTTTGCGCTTAGCAATATGCATTTTTATTTATATAGATTACTAGAGGTTGCCCGCGACTTCGTCCGCGTGCAATTGTTGATTTCCTATGAGATTATGAAATTTTCCCGCTGCAAACAGCCTATCTATAGAGGTTTTATATAGCTTATGCAGGTTTTTTTATTATTTAAAACTGATAACTTAAATGCTAATTTTCATGTCCACACTTCAAAGTCATAAGATTTGTATGTAACCTTTCACCCCCATTTCAGCCCTTTTAGTGAGTTTCACCCCTTTGGGTGGGTTTTCGTAAAATTGCTTATACAGGTTATTATTATTTAAAGTTAATAACCTAAATCCCGATATTCAAGTCTCTAACTTCAGAAACATAGGACTTTCATACAAACTTACAACCCCCATTTCACCCTCTGTGGGGTAGATTTTCCTAAAATTGCTTATACAGTTTATTATAGCTTAAAACTAATAACCTAAATCCCGATTTTCAAGTCTCTTACTTCAAAAACTTGGAACCCTTATGTAAGCTTCCAACCCCCATTTTACCCCTATTGGGGTACATTTTCGTAAAATTGCTTATACAGGTTTTTATTATTTATAACTTGACGTGGATTTTCTCAAAACCCTTTCTTAGCTGGCGTCTACACCATAGAAGGAATCTACCTTCCAAATTTCAAGTCTGTACGCTTTATAGTTCCTGAGATATCGTGATTAGTCAGTGAGTGAGTGAGTGAGTGAGTGAGTGAGTGGTATTTCGCTTTTATATATATAGATTATAGCCTAGTGGCACACATAGATGATAGAAGGCAGAAAATATATGTATTTGTTAGGTTTTTTTTATATCCACTACAAGTTAGCCCTTGACCGCGATTCACATCACTGGTAAGACGTCATGATGCAGTCTAAGATGGTAGCGGGCTAGCCTGTTAGGGGTATGGCAATTGTATTAAACCCATACCCCTAATCGGTTTCTACACGGCGTCGTACCGGAACGTTAAATCGCTTGGCGGCACGTTTTTGACAAAATTTTATACAAGCTCTCATTATGACGTTTGATAAAGAGTTGCTGATTTGACTAGTATAGCCAATTCGGTATTTGACTACTAGTCTACAAATTTTTATCAAACGTCAAAACGCGTGCTTAGCATGAGATTTTGTATGAAACTTTGAATTATGACGTCAACAAAGTTCGACGCACTTTTTAAATTTAATCGATAGGTTATTTTAATTTTATTGGCAGCCTGTGGTGTCCCAACGTTGGGCAAAGGCCTCCCTTTCCTCCTTCCATTTATCTCGGTCCATAGATATTTGGGGCCAGTCCTTTATAAAGGCAATCGAGTTCATCGCGCCAGCGGCGCCTCGGCCTTCCTCGACGTCTTTTTGAATTTTGTGGCACCCAGTGCCTTTGCCCACAAGTCGTCGGGCTCCAACATCTGTGATTCTCGTCGTGGAGTGCAATGTGGTGTTTTTAACATGATCAGTCCGTTTTATTCCTAGAATACTGCGCTCCATTGCTCTCTGGCAAACTCTGAGTGTGGACTTTTGATGATCTGTGAAAAACCAAGTCTGGGCACCATACGTGAGGATGGAGAGAATGCACATATCCATGATAATCGATAGGTTATTCAACATAAAACAAACAAGAGACGTGGATATTACGACTTTTGGAATATCTATTTAATAATAACTAGAAAATAATTTATTTTTCATCCCACCATCTCGGAAAGAGTATTTTTACGCTTCGATATCTGAATGCAAAAGCCGTTATTATCCTCTTGAGGATAAAGTAAATTGAATTTAGAACATCGTGTGCACGTTAGTAAATATCACTCATCTATGAAGTTTGTGAATTCAAAACATCATTAAAACCTATTTACTTCTACCTCTATGGTGCCGAATTTCCAAACAACCGTTTTTAATTTGTTAAAAACTCACACTCGTAACCTTCTTGGTGTACTTTTTTAATTTGCTTTGCGGGCACCATTTTCTTTCACGTCATATTGTTTAGAATTAAAACCTTCGATTAAAAACAAGAAAATTGAAAATAAGTGAAAAACCTAAAATGAGTGATTCTAGTGACGAAGAAGTTAATTTGACGCCAACAGAATTGACTGAAACTGTTAAAAATGCGGAAATGAGCTTTCTCCCTCAACAATCACGCGAGAAGTATTTCATTTGCTCAAGCATATAGCTGAGGTGGGATGAAAAGTTACGTGTTGCACTCGAGTGAAAAGATTTTTCACCTCGTGCTCTTTTGATTCCCTCGCTGACGCTCAGGATTCTAATTTTTGAACCACACGCTGCGCTCGTGATTCAATTTTAGAATCCTTCGCTTGCTCGGTCATCAAAATTGAGCACGCGGTTAAAAAACAACTTTTCACTCTTGTATAACAAATAACTATGAATCAAATAGCCAATTAATGAACCCCTGTGTGCAGGACGAGGTGCCGGCCGCGATGATGGAAGCGCACGTGAAAGCGGCGGGCGCGCACGGGCCGGCCGCGGCGCTCGCCGCGACCGGCATCGCCGGCACCGCGCCGCCGCCGCAGCCCGCGCCCGCGCCCGCACCCGCACCCGCACCCGGTAACTACACCTGTACTACTATTATATTATACACAACTCTTAAGACAATCTTGGAAGGGTAAATGGGGGTTTGTAATTGGTATCAAAATCGAACTTAACGTGAGCGAAGCTATGGACAAAAGCTAGATTATTATAACTTAACACACACACAAGTACCCGAAGTATTTCGAATTTCATGGTTATTTTTTGTTTTGTAGAAGTGAAAAAAGAGGATGGCGAAGCGAAACCAGAATCAATGGAAGTTGACGGTGAAGGAGGAGCTAAGGTCAAGGACGAGCCTTCTGACGGGGCACCCACAGAAGATATCAAGGAATCTAAAGACGACGCGACACCACCACCAGGTTACTTTTTTATGAAATATCCTGACTTCCATATAGCTACGGCTGCAAGATATGTACGTCTGTGTTTGCCTGGAAGAAAATGTCAAAGCAATAAAACCGCCAGTTGTACCGATTTTTGTTTGATTATTTAATGTTGTTGTTTACTTACGTTATGCATATGAGTAGGTGTGCGTGACTCGCAGCGGTCAATAGGACGCGCAATCACGTACACGCACACATTTACATGTATACAGATAGGACTTTAACACAACCATGAGCCACGCTTTCGTACTAACCAGCAGGCGGTCTTTCAATATTACGTCTTCCAGTGTGAGTTAACTTTTTTTTATCCACTACAAGTTAGCCCTTGTCTGCGATCTCACCTGATGCTAAGTGATGATGCAATCTAAGATAGTAGCGGGCTAACCTGTTAGGGGTATGGCAGTTATATTAAACCCATACCCAACCCTGACCGGTTTCTACATGGCAACGTACCGGAACGCGTAATCGATTGGCGGCACATCATTGCCGTAAATAACATTAGTAATGCTTACTTATTTTTGTACACAGAAGCAGTAGTAGACGCGAAGCTGCAATCGGCGGCAGCTGCTTCTTTAGCGGCAGCAGCAGTGAAGGCCAAACATCTGGCGGGCGTTGAAGAGAGAAAAATCAAGTCACTCGTCGCTCTCCTGGTTGAGACGCAGATGAAGAAGTTAGAGATCAAGTTGAGGCATTTCGAAGAGTTGGAAGCTACAATGGAAAGGGAGAGGGAAGGTTAGTTTATTATCATAATATTATATCTACAGCAATTTCCTTAGCAGCAGTGAGGGCCAAATATCTAGAAAGCGGTGAAGAAAAGGATCTAGTCACTTTTAGTGCTCCTGGTCAAAACGCAGATGGAGTTAGAGGTCAAGTTGAGGCATTACGAAGAGTTGGAAGCTACGATTTAAAGGGAGAGAGAAGGTCAGTTTATTATCATAATATATCTGCAGCAATATCCTTGGCAGTGAGGGCCAAACATCTAGAAAGCGTTGAAGAAAGGAAATCTAGTCACTTTTAGTGCTCTTGGTCGAGATGCAGATGAAGTCAGAGATCAAGTTGAAGCACTTCGAGAAGTTGGAAGCTATGATGTAGAGAGAAGGTCAGCTTACTATTATTATCGTACACTTATTTTGATATTGTATCTAGACTTGTGGTAAGGGTTGAGCACATTCGAGCGTCGAAACGGCTTCAGGGTGAACACAAACATTCTTGGTTTAAAGTCCCATATTCAATACCACCGATTTTAATTTCTCAACGTATCCCTTTGGACTGCTGACTGTGGATATATGGACGAACTTGAACTCTAAAACAAGGCTTTTAAGATTTATTTTACTGTAATGCCAAAGTGTTCCGTGTTTGGTTAAAAGTATAATTTTCACAATCATTTCGTCTCGTTTTTTATTTTCTCGTTATTTATTAAATTAGATGAATAAAATTAACATTTGTTGGGACTTAATTTTGTTGCGAATAGATTTAAATCGAATCTAACAACGACCTCAATTTACATTGACCCTGTCAAATAACGCCATCTAGATTGAAAAGGGGACAGTGCTATGGCGGGGACAAGGACAGGCTAATACAGGTGAGGGGCACGCATCACAAGTAGGACGCCCAACTTTTTTTCTATGAAAGGGCCGATCTAGTAACTACATATATATCGATGGAATCTAATCTTGCGAACGGACAAATCTAATGAATTTAGCGCGCTAATAGTTTCTGCTTTGATCACACACGCCTTAATTACTAACGTAAAAATTCAATTCGATCAGGTCTGGAGTACCAGCGGCAACAGTTAATACAAGAGCGACAACAGTTCCACTTGGAACAATTGAAAGCAGCTGAGTTCCGTGCAAGAAACCATGCCATCCAAAGGTAAGATTTATTAAAAGTTAAATTCAACACCTAAACCTTTTAGAAGTCTGTATCTTTCTCTATATATTATATATATATAGAGAAAGATACAGACATATATATATATATATATATATATATATATATATATATTATTATGTTTGTTACTCACGTTTCACTACACAGTGACTAGAGTAAAATTTGGAATGGAGATAAGAGCTTATAACCTGAACTACTATATAGGCTACGTTTTATCCTGGAAAATTAAAGAGTTCCCATAGAAATAAAAAGAAACAAACTACGTCGGTGAAGTCGCGGGAATTATTACTTGGATTTTTTAATCGTAAAAAGGGGTGTTTATTTATAACTTCATCGCTTTGTCTATTTCCCTGTGGCATCACAAATCCCTAACAGATGAGTGGTTTTGAATGCTGTTTATTTTAATTGAGATGGTTCTTATGAGTTGATTTAAGTAATATGTTTATCATAACGACACTGCAGTAATGTGGTAACCCTGACCCGATTTTGCAACCAGGCTGTTCTGCTAACTACCCAACTCCTCGACAGTAAGATTACAGTTGTGACTAATTTTTTTTAATAAATTAACATTATTATTGTGAACGTAATTTCGGCGGAAATAGCAGGTAGTCTATCAGATCAATAATTCTATCAGATCAGTAATCTATCAGATCTGTAATCACCGTCATTACAGATCAGAATCTGATCAGATCAGAAATCAATTGATTAGTAAACGTTCCTAAGTAAGTTACGAATTACGATAACATTTACATAAACTATTTATTAATATCAGCCTTTGGTATAAGTTTTATTCTGAAAAAGAAAAATACATACAATCAGGTAAATCGTACTTAATATTGTTCCATCCGAACCTGTGTTAGAGTCAAAACAAGACCTGTATGTCCTACATGTAATAAATAAATTGATTTTATTCGATGTGATACTGTTTCTTTGTTGGTTTATCCTTCTACCACGCAGCAACGGATCGAGGTGATTTGTTGTACGGGTATAGTTGAGGATCTGGGGAGTAGCATAGGCTATTTCATATCGCGGAATATCAAAGAGTTGCCTGGGACTTTTAAAACTAAAACCACGCACAAAATCACGGGCATCCTGTAGTCTATAATACTTACATAAATAAAAATCAATTGCCGTACGTTACTCTCACAAAAATTCGAAAATGACTGGACCGTTTCTGATTTTTTTTTTGTGTGTTTGAGTGGGTCTCGTAGCAGCTTAGATTCACAATTGGGCCTGGTAGGGGGCGCTGTAATCGGGTTCAGAGCAGGACGACTGCCGTGTCCTCTATATTATTGTAATACTGGTTGATTCCCGCGACTTTGTCCGCGTGGATTGAGGTTTTTGATTCCCGCAGATTCCTTAATTTTCCGTCATAAACAGTAGCCTATGTGCTAATCCAGACTATAATCTATCTCTGTGCCAAATTTCATGCAGGTTCGTTCAGCCGTTCTGGCGTGATTGAGTAACAAACATCCATCCATCCATCCAAACTTTCGCATTTATGATATCAGTATAAATAAAAAAGTCTAGAGAAGTAAGCACTTAGTAGCGATTCGCATTTGACCGAAATGTTTTCTCCGCACATAGGTTACAAGCGGAGACAGGCGTGACAGTGCCAGGGCCGACCGTGGCGGGCCCCGGTGCGGCGGTGGCGGGCGCGGGGGGCGGCGCCCGCGGGGGACGCGCCGCAGCCGGACGCCGCGCCGCCCGTCGTGCCGCCGCACCACGCTTAGAATAATATAATATAAACTATCTTTAAGCTTTTACTCTCTCGACACTATGACTATATTCACATTAATAGCGCCGCATGGAATCGCAGCGCAACGCATTTTGCATGAGATAAAGGTAATTAAAGTCCTTTACCGCAAGATTTTATATCACACTGACCTTGTGCGTATTACGGAGAGTCCACACGGCGCGTTGCGTCGACGTAGCGCTGTCGCTGAGTCGTTTTACATACTAATAATCATAGTGTACACACGGTGCGCTGCGTCGACGCAACGCACTCACGACTGAACTGCAGCCCCGAGACAAAGCGGACGGGGGTGTACTCATTGCGACGCCGGTGTAGTAGCGCACGTGTGGCCGGCTATGCGTCAAAATATATGCGTTAAGACGACGCAACGCGCCGTGTCGAGTCCTGTTAGAGCGTCGAAATACTTTGATATTAGAGTAAAATGAACCCAAACTACCTTGATTTATAGTCGCAAATTCGATACCAGCGATTCTAATTTTGAAATGAAATGAAATGAAATGAGTGTTTCGATATTCGCATCCAGATTTGGAGGATTATTACAACTGGACCTAAATAATAGTTATTTGTTATACAAGAGTGAAAAGTTGTTTTTTAACCGCGTGCTCAATTTTGATGACCGAGCAAGCGAAGGATTCTATCCTGAGCGTCAGCGAGGGAATCAAAAGAGCACGAGGTGAAAAATCTTTTCACTCGAGTGCAACACGTAACTTTTCATCCCACCTCAGCGAGGAAATGACATGACGTGAAAGAAAATGGTGCGCGCAAAGCAAATTTAAAAAGTACACCAAGAAGGTTACGAGTGTGAGTTTTTAACAAATTAAAAAAGGTTGTATGGAAATTCGGCACCATAGAGGTAGAAGTAAATAGGTTTTAATGATGTTTTGAATTCACAAACTTCATAGATGAGTGATATTTACTAACGTGCACACGATGTTCTAAATTCAATTTACTTTATCCTCAAGAGGATAATAACGGCTTTTGCATTCAGATATCGATGATTAAAAATACTCTTTCCGAGATGGTGGGATGAAAGTTTTAGTGTTTAATTTTATATTTTCAGTGAAAAAGGTTTTTTACTACTACTACTACTATTTTAATCGCCATCTCAGTTTTTTAATTAAGTCAGTGTTTACGCATTTACGAATTATAATTAATTAACTCTATCGCAAATACTTTCTGTTGCGTGATAATATGATAATATAGTAGTGAACTGCATGAGTAATGCATTTCATTAAGTTACTATTGATAACTTAATTGATAGATTGTATTTAATTTTTATGCTACCGTCAATCAGGGAATTAATGAATATGCAATCTCATATTTTTGTAACATGGTACAAACCGGGTCCAGTATCGACTGAATTATTAATCTTTGTCAAAGTCCAAAACACAAGTTTACTTTGACGAATTTTCAGCCAACATCTCAAATTATAAAACATCTGCAACAAGGTTTAAAAACTGCCATGTTTGAAATTTTGATGATTCTATGAATCTATTGATATAAATTATTTGGTATCCATACTAATACTATAAATGCGGAAGTGTGTCTTTCTGCTAAGCTTTAAGGGTAAATATTTCAATGAAATTTGGTACAGAGATATCCCGGGAAAGGATACGGGCTACTTTTTATCCCGTAAAATTAAGGACTTCCCGCCGGAATTAAAATTACCGAAACATGGTTTATCCTAATTAAATGCTGTTTCTAGCGAGAAATAAGTAAGTTGAGATAGTATAGGAGATATGAGTGTAACAGATTTTTTCTTGGGTTATAAATTATAACAAAATGTAACGCTTCTCTACGTTATATTAATGAATTGAATGTACCATATATTATGTGAACTGCTTGTGAACTGTCTTTATGTGTAGTAGAAAATACCTATTGATGTTAATTCGATTATTTGTAACTTTCCGAACCGGTGGTAGAGTCAAAACATGACGTAAAATAAGAGACTGACAGTAATAGGGATGATGCCTATGTCAAAAATCAATTATTTCTTACTGAATATTAAATAGTGAGTCTTCCAAAAGACCTAAAATTCACTTCGTTGGTTAGTTTTAAGTTTGATAACCATATTAAACTATAGATTTAAAGAAAAAACTGCATTGAAATTTGTTCATGTCACAACTATGTATTTCATACAAATTTCCATACTTTTTAAGTTTGATGATTTGATTGAGTTGACATCATCCGTATTAGTAACCCTAGAAGTATAAGAAATAGTAACCTTTCCTGCAGAAAACGTTTTAAATAGAATTACACTATTTGACTACACTATTTGTTTTATCGGCTTTGATTAATTATTATTAATAATTATTATTTGTTTTGTCCATTAGTTTGAGATTTGAGTACAATCATATTAGCACCATTCTTTACCTGTTTAAAAATAAATTAGCGTCTTGTTATTTTTAAAAAATATTTGTCGTCTTAATATCCTGTAGGTACAGAAAACTTGATGAAGTTATTTAAATTTGTCAGTCGAATAAAATTGAATAAAATTGTCGTGGTTGAAAATATAATTATAAATCAAAACCTGTGTAAGATTTCCAAATAAGTATTCCATGTTAGTTTTGTAGGAATACAATATATTCTTCGAAAATTAATATATATAAATCTATATTGATGATGTTAAATTAAGGAAACTTTAGTAAGTTTAATTTTAAGTAAATTAATCTAAAGTGTAGCGTAGATTTACCAGTACGTCATATCTCGTGAAATAAAAGGTATGAAACCGAAATGTGTGTATTATTCCGTTTTGTCATTTTGTTGTGTTCATACTGACCGTTTATGGCTTGCCGATAGCACTAATTTTTCTTTTTGCCTCAAGTTAAAAAGTTTGTAGGCGAACTAGTGAAAAGGATTTTTTAATCCTTTTAGTAAAAAACTTAAGTCAATTGTTCACAGTCGTCTAAGTGTAATTTGCAATTAGAGACTGATAATTTCTAAATTGATTTATTAATTTTTATTTATTTTAAAAACTTCTAACAATGTTCAGAACACAGTCAATATTGTTTGTTTTAATTTATTGTGGTAGTGTTTTGACGGCGAAAAGTAGTTCCTTGCGAAGTTTTAAAATTTCTATGGTAAATTAAATTGTCTATCCTTTAATTATATTTAACTTTAATATTTAGTAATTTTTAACAGAATTAAAAATGTAATTTTATTCAATATATATGTTTAAATTAGTGTATGGGTTTTTAAAAACATTAGTTTCTTTTTAAATTCTTGATTCCATAAGTTTTAGAAGTGAACGAAGATAAAACTGAACTATCTAATTCAAATAATAATTCATATTATAAATGCGAGAATTCCTCTGTCTGTTTGTTTGTTACCTTTTCATGGCTTTGAACTGATCTTGAAGAAGTTTGTCATAGAGATAGCTTGCGTCCCGTAAACTACTTTTTTGTGCGCAAAATCAAAAAGTTCCCATTTTCAGAAACAACTCATACATGGACAAATCACGTGCGGCAATTTCGCTTTGCCTGCGCCATAGAGCTAGGATACGTCTTAATGTTGATCTGCGCAGATATTGCGCCGCTCTCGCCTGTTCTTTGACACACCAGATGAGACGATTCTCGCGATTTTGACCGCATGGAGACCGCTATTTGAAAAATCCCGTGGGAACACAGTTTCCGGGAAAAAAGTAACAAAAGTACCAAATAAGTAAAAAGTAATCCTTCCCCGGGATGCAACCTATCGTTGTACAGAATTTCGTCAAAATCAGACACATTTTCGCATTTTTAATAATAATAGTATGGATTTGAGCGGGTTGCCATTACACGCTTTCCGCTCGCGGAGTTCGAATATTTTTCGCCGGTCTAAATGAGAAATTGTATCAGGTTTCAGCAGGGAAATCGAATCAACCAGCGTTGTTCTTACACGCAGAGAGCCCTTATGGGATACGGAAACTCAGTCGCTGTACTTCGTGGACGTGCACCTACAGAACGTACATAGGCTGGATTATGCCACCGGAAAATTATCTACGAAGCCAATCGGTATGTATTCTAAGCGTATAAGCCTTATTTTGAGTAAATTAATAATCTTTCGTAGAAAGCTACCACAATTTATTTTTTAGTATTAATTATCATACACCTTTTAAGGTCATCATTATGTGTGATTAGAGATCACAGATGGAAGATAAAGTACCTATCTACGATCATTATATAACGATAGTAAGCGATGGTAAGTATAAGAGCTATTCCAGATTTTCCGATCCGATATCTCATATCGGTATCGGACGCTGATACTGATATCGGAGCAATAAAATGTATGAATTACTTTCAAATTGTCCGTTCCGATATTGGATTAAAAATTTTACTTGCCCTGATAACATATCGGCGTCCGATACCGATATCGGATCGGATAATTAATCTGGAAAGGCTGTAACGACTAACGTAGGTACTTTACGAAGGACTTAGGAGATGAAAATGTTAAATATTTGAATTATCAAAGACTGTTCTAGATCTAATTATGAGCTAGCGTATTTTTGAACTTTCTCTGGTTTGGCCTGGCGGGAAAATTCGGCCGTGGCTAGTTACCACCCTACTGGCAGAGCCGTGCCGCCAAGAGATTTATAGTTTTCCGGTACGATGACGTGTAGCTGGCTCGTTGGTCTAGTAACTGCCTCGTTGGTCTAGTAACTGCATCGTTGGCCTAGTAACTGTCTCGTTGGTCTAGTGGCTAGTATGTTCAGGCATAGTATGGCAGGTCCTGGGTTCGAGTCCGGGGTCGGGCCATAATTAAGTATTGGGTTTTCTGACTAGAAATTCTCAGTAAACCCGGAGTTAGGAAGTTGGCGGTGTTAATCTATATAAATAAAAATGAATGTTGCTAAGCGCAAAACTCGAGAACGGCTCGACCAATTCGGCTAATTTTTTTTCGTATGTTCCTTAACTTCCACGGAATGTTTATATATTAAAAAAATTAAAAAAATTGTTTAATTTAATTTTTAATTTGGTACAGAGATAGTTTACATGCCGGGAAATGACGTAGGCTTTTTATCCCGAAAAATTGAAGAGTTCCCGCGGGAATTCAAAAATCTCAATCCACGCGGACGAAGTCGCGGGCATCAGCTAGTTGTTAATAAATCTGCCACACCCCTAACAGCTTAGCCCGCTACCATCCTAAACTGTATCACTCAGGTGAGATCGCAATGAATGGCTGAACTTGTGGAATAAAAAAAAACTGTTAAGAATTAATTGATAATTTCAAGGTTACGGTCAAGTCAACGTTGTATCGCTGGTGGCGGGTTCCAAGCGTTTCCTGGTAGCAGTGCGGTCCGCGCTATTTCTACTAGACTGGGACGTGCCCGGTGACCAGGCTCTGAGGCTGCTCACAACTGTGGACCATGGGCTACCTGATAATGTTATCAACGAGGGGAAACCGGACTCTGAGGGAAGGTTTTGGTTCGGTGAGTACTTCACGTTCTGTTCACGAAAGTTCACAAAGGGTTTGGTTGTGAACTTGATTCATCAAAAGTTCCATTATTTACATGTTACCTTTCTCGGATCCAATTATTAACCAAGTGATATTATATCTGTAACTGATAAATCACCCATCTGTTTATTTATTTATTCGGACGACCAAGAAATTGATACATTCATGGAATACATAAAAAACTAAAATACTAATTACACACGTTGTTAAATGTACAATCTATGACAGGTGTCACATCATGCGCCTTAAATGACTAAAAGTAAAAAAAAAAAAGCTTACACTGGGATAGAATCAAAAAAGATACTTAATAAAAACAAAAATTGCAAAAATTACAAAAATTATAGAAAAATTAGAAATGAAATCTGTTGACATCGCCTTTCGTCGCCCGACATGTATAGGGACGCGTCGCGGGACATTTATCTCGTACCGAACACGAGGCATAAATCGAATAGTAAATTATAACTTTTCATAAAAATTCTCCTAATTTTTCCAATGAAGCTACTATTATTGTCATTTAATTCTCCATAGGTACAAAAGGTCCACACGCGGGAGATGATGTGCTACCAGACAAGGCTGCATTCTACAGCATTAATCAAGAGAGCTTCACAAATCCGCGAGCTCATTTACGTCCGGTGACGATCTCCAACGGCCTGACATGGGCGCTCAACAACAGCGTCTTATATTATATCGACTCGCCGACGCAGAAAATAGAGGCTTTCGACTTTGATCCGGAAAACGGAGAAATGAGTAAGGGGATCTATGATTTTGACAACTTCTAAAACAGTGCTTTTCTTAGATTCGGGTTAGTTTACGGACTAAATAAGTCGTAGCATTTTTTCCGACGACATACATTCCTTATAGTATTCACTATTCAGGCCCTGAGTTAGAACGCGGAAGCACCTCGCCAAGCCAGCTGCAGACCTCCTTTTACGCCTGTAAAGTGACGGCCTCGACGTATCTTTCGCGTTCCTCGATAAATAGTGTAATTTATTGACATGGTAGCCTGCCACTAACGCATTCCTCAGAACTGAATTCCATTCGCGCACGTCTGATAATCAACATGGCAAATGCTCCATGTTAAGGATACCTACTATTTATATGCACCAACCGAATATAAATAAATAAATGTTTAATCGTTTTAACAGTCTAACGGTTAGACTGTTAAAACGATTAAACATTTATTTATTTACTAAACATTTATTTATTAAACATTTGTTTATTTATTTACTGACCAAGTCTTGTGGCCTTTACAGGTTAGACCCTGATCTGTAAAGGCCACAAGACTTGGTCAATTTTGACATTTTAATAGATGTTTACTGACGAATCAGTTGTTCCTTTTACCAGGCGGGAGGAGGACAATTCTTGATATATCATTGTACGGGTATGAGGACGCGATACCGGATGGCTTGACTATAGACAGCCGAGGACATCTGTGGGTGGCGCTCATGTTTGGGGGTTCAGTAAGTTTCTATTTCACGTGGCTTAACCGTATGCAAAATTTCCTCTTGCAATAAAACTTGCAGAAGTATGACATTGGGGAACAAGAATATATTGAAATTGATTTGCTATGAGAGTGTTACTTTGACTTACTACCAGAGCTGATTTCTGCAAAATTTTATTGCAATTAGATACTTGGCGTTGTATATTATGGTAAGCAATGTTGAGGTCTAGGATAGAGCGTTTCTGCCTAAAACATGCCTATTAGAAAACCTTCATATACCTCTTCAAGGAAGAGAAATGCTTTCACTTACCTTGAAAGCCTCTTCGTGATTTGAAATGAAATGAAATTTTACATGTATATTTCTGTATTATTGAAATTATTGCTAAATATAAATAATAAGTATTTCAAACCTAGTCTTAGGCTTAAAATTAAAATATACAGGGCAATATTGTATCTGTGGTAGTGGACGATAGACTAGCAACACTTCAAACAAGTGTTTCCTTTTAATACTAGTTATGCCTACTGTTTACAGGTATTACACATAGATCCAGACAAGAGAGATATAGTATTCGGGTACAAACTCCCAGTCTCGCGAGTCACGTCCGTTTGCTGGGGCGGGCCCAACTTGGACGAGCTCTTCGTGACGACCTCACGCCATCGGCTGACAGACCACGAGCCGTTGGCTGGAGCTATATTCACTATACGAGGAACTGGGAGCCGTGGTGTACCTAGTAACGCGTTTAGATTCGATAATGCTGATAACTATTGACGTCCCTATTCAGAAATTTTGTATTTCAGCATGTTTTGATTAATAGCAATAAAAATAATTTATAAATAAGTATCAGTCAGTCACCTTTTTTTGTATGTTTAGATTTGATACAGTGTATATAAATACCTAGTGCTGGTACAGTTCAACATGTGTACATAAAATGTTATAAGATAGTCAATAGGTTATGTATTTAGCTGTTTTAATATCTCTGTAAATAGTGTCGACAATTTTACACCTGAAAATGCAAAATTAAAATTTATTTATTTACAATTCGTCTATTCTTTATTCACCCTATACGTGCAGAATGGAAATAAAACAGTTTGTTGATCCGAAATAATTTATTATAGAACGCGAATACTTTAACAAGAACATGTACAACATGTTAGACTCCATCAATAGATAACAAAAATACGTCACAACAGCGAAAGATGACTAGTAAAATTTTGGGAACAGTAATCACGATAACATTTAAATATTAAACGTAAAATAGACAATATATAAGATTCATATGAGAAAATTTGCGAATTTTAATAATATGTAGAATAGAATAAGAACATTTCCATATCCAATCCATACCTACTGATAATAATCATTAATAATTGATCGTATAAGGTCCCACCCAGCCGAAGTAGCGCGATTAACTTCGCTCAGACCTTTCCACTTATTAGGTATACGCATACGCATGTATGCGTTTCCAGTAAATGTTATTAGTCCCTTTGAGATATTTAAAACGAAACAGATCATAAATCTGTCTCGTTTTATATAATATATAAAACTAGACAGATTTATGATCTGTTTACAAAATTGGTAGTATGCCACGTGTTAATTAAATTTTGTTAATTTATTTGACGAGAAAATACACAAAATAGTAAATAAAAAAAATATTCGATATTTTGACTTGTATTGACATAATCGAAACTTAATCGATATCAACTATCGCAACACTATTAAGATCTTTTTTCAGGTTGCCGGCTCAGGAAGTCACTCGAATGCGCAGAACTAATTGTATAGAATTGTATTTTTTATCAGATCAATATTATCGATATCAGATTGGATATAATATGGAAATTGCAGTAACGATTTTTTTGAAAGATAAGAATATCAATCACACATATTATTAACATTTAAAATCCTAAATACATCCACCAATAATTCACAATCAACATGTATTATTATTTTATCTGTAGGCACATTTTACCCTTAAACAAATTAAAAATTAAAAAATCGCGTCCAAACAACAGGGGCAAAAAATTTGTAAAACGAAGCTTCTAATAAAAAATTTGGGATGTGGGACTAGTCTCAAAGTGAACGATTGAGGAGAATAAACTGGTGCAAGAATCATCAAAATCCACGTCCACGCGTTAAGGCTGTAGCTGTTCTGCAAGGAACAAACAAACACACTATAGACTGATGAACACATAACCCTGTGCGTTCCGCAGTCGGGTAAAAATGCCCTTCATTTGGCTGGACAGCTAGATAATATGTTGCCCATGTTCCGAGTGAGCGGGACAGTACTAGATTTAAAAAAACCGGCCAAGTGCGAGTCGGACTCGCGCACCGAGGGTTCCGTACAAACCTGTAATAAGTTTTAAATTAAATGTTTTTTTTAAAAAATTTGAGTTGATTGAATGAAAGGTAAATTGCGATTTACGATTAATGACGTATTAAAAAAAAACTACTTACTTGATCTCGTTCAAACCAATTTTCGGTGGTAGTTTGCATGGTAATGTACAACATATATTTTTTTTAGTTTTATCATTCTCTTATTTTAGAAGTTACGGGGGGGGGGGGGGGGGACACACATTTTACCACTTTGGAAGTGTCTCTCGCGCAAACTATTCAGTTTAGAAAAAAATGATATTACAAACCTCAATATCATTTTTGAAGACCTATCCATAGATACCCCACACCTATGGGTTAGATGAAAAAAAAATTTTTGAGTTTCAGTTCTAAGTATGGGGAACCCCAAAATTTATTGTTTTTTTTCTATTTTTGTAAGAAAATCTTAATGCGGTTTACAGAATACATCTACTTACCAAGTTTCAACAGTATAGCTCTTATAGTTTCGGAAAAAAGTGGCTGTGACATACGGACGGACAGACAGACAGACAGACATGACGAATCTATAAGGGTTCCGTTTTTGCCAAATTTGGCTACGGAACCCTAAAAAGCGTGTGGGTGTGAGCAATTCACACACGGCAGAAGTGAAACTTCAGAAATAGCCTACGGGAGAGTGAGATAAATATACCTTGTATTCTATCTTAGCAGGCTAAATCTTATTATAAATATAATTGTCTCTTTTTGGCATCGCTTTTTCGTTTCATCGATTTTCAAATCACAACGATTCTAAAGAAGTTTCACTTCAAAAATACAATACGTTGGAAGCTTCGCTTTTGTCGGGTATCCCATGCCAACCATCAGTCCGGACGCGACCCTAAAAATTTAATACAATGATAATAATAAAATCTGATAGGTACACTATTTTATTTTTTAATCATTATTTATTAAAATAAAGCTTAACTAAGTACGTATCCATTTGATACTTCCAGTGATAATATGCGTTTTATATTCCAATAAAATATGACTATCTATCATCTAGTATAGCAGTTTTATAATGCCATTTAACAAATTAACTACGAAAATAATATCACAATGCTCTATGGTACTAAACCAAACCAAATGATATTATTTTAACGATTCAATCCCCTACTTCTAACCCCCTCGAAACGAGCAGCATAGCATGCCGCCGGATAGCAGGCATATGTATAGGCGGGCATTCTCCGACAAGAAACATGAGTTTACAAGCGGTTACATAATATAATATTTGTTTTGTTACAACAAATAATATGATAAATTAATTTACAATTAGAATTAATCTACAATTTGGTAAGTACGACTTTCATGCAACCAAATAAGTATATAGCCAAAATATACTTAAAGGTGCAGCGCAGCGCACACCTACAGAGCGGCGTTGAAACTCAGCTTTATTTAAGGTTTGTCTAATTTAGAATGATAATTTAGACTGACCTTTACTGCTTTAGTCTGTCTCACTCTTGTCCTTCAAGTTTGCTTTACAACTCTCATCTGTCAAAATTGTCATTCTAAATTAGACAAACCATAAAATTATAGCTGAGCTTCAACGCCGCTCTGCAGGTGTCTGTCTCACTCGCAAACGACATTTGCCAAAATTATCATCCTAAATTAGATAAATTTATATATTCATTATACGAATTAAAATTTCAACCGTATGCTCTACGCTCTGTAGACGTGTTATATATGTCACCGTAAGATTGCAAAAACCGTTGGATTGCAATCTAACTAGCGATATTGTAAACTTTCGACAGATTACAATTTAACGCTTTATTTTTCGTTAGATTGTAATCTGTTAGATATATTAACCCGATAAAACCCGAGTGCCCGGCCTGCTGCCGGGCACTACCTGGTCATTTATGTCGAACCCTAACCTAACCTACACGAAAGAGACAAGGAAACGTAAACACAATGAATATTTCAAAAATTGACACTCGGACCATTGAACGGTTCACAATCCGCCGACAGTTTACAATATCGCTAGTTGGATTACAATCTAACGGTTTTTGCAATCTTACGGTGACATATATAACTACAAGCTTTTAATTACAATTAATTAAATTAATAGTAAAGAGCCTCGTTAAAATTAAAATCTGAATCCCACTCATCCAAATAAAATTTATACTTACGATACAATTATTTTTAACATTTAATTAACTAGTCGTAAATGTGAGAATATCGTTTATCTCCTTACATAAACGAAATATAATAACAAAGAGCTTTGAATTCATTTATGACCTAATTTATGACTTTGTCACAAAACA
The DNA here is from genome assembly GCA_963932025.1 of Erebia epiphron. NCBI lineage: Eukaryota > Metazoa > Arthropoda > Insecta > Lepidoptera > Nymphalidae > Erebia > Erebia epiphron. The sequence continues at coordinate 8,234,148 of OZ009950.1, forward strand.
AAGTTAGTCCCACAAACTTATCTGACCCGGTGACGGCGTCGCTAGTTTATATGAAAAATAAAATAAAAACTAAAAAGTCATAAAAATTAGTTCCAATTTTGGCGACCGGGTCGGAAAAGTTTGTGGGACCATACAAAGTGTTTCATAAAATATAAATTGTCATCGTACTTATTTTTGCAAAGCGTATTTAAATACGAAATAGCTAAATCTAAGAGCGACTCAATTGAGTTATGTTTTACATTAAAGCTATTTTAGTCCAGGAAAATCAGTACAAGTCATACGTATAATAAACTAATCAAAGTTGCGGTACAAGTAACTCAGCATCAAATATAATCCAGTATAGTATATCTGACTACGAGTAAATATCAACATGATAAGCAAAACAAGGCGAATTTTGTCACTTGCACCATCTTGCCTAGTGGACACAAGGAAATCTTCAAAACACGACCGCCATATTTTCGTAAGTTTATGTAAGTTTCACATATAGTTCCCGTTAAGTTTGTGGCTACTACGATGAATAAAAATGAAGAGCACCTGGGGAAAGAACGATCAAAGTCACCCTAAGACTGTTTTGAGGTTAATAATGCCATCTTAGACGCTAAGATTGCCTCTCACTAGGTATGAAAAGAATATAAACGTTTATAGTCACGATAAATCACGTAAAAAATGTGGCCGTATAAGTGATAAACACGTTATCTTAGGAATCATTGTTACACGCTAAGGGATCCGTGCAAATGTAAACGTTTCGATTGTTACAATACCGAAAGTAAAACAAAATCAAATTCTAAATAACTTTAACTCAATGAAAGATAGGAATGAGCAAACCCAGTATTTGGCGGGATTAATTACAGTTCTTCGTATAATGAAAAGACGACCTCGACGACCGGAGAATGAGGCAATATTACGAGATGCAGCATACAGTTTCAGAGTCAAAGTGCTACAAGAAACAACTGATACTACTTTAGACATTCAGGTTTGTTATAAGGCGTTTTTTTTCCTTCATGTAATAACAGCCAGAAGAGTTCAAACAATTAAAAAGCAACTGTTTCAAGCAAAACACCACAAGACCACAAATGAAAACCCAAGCAACTAAACAAGCAGTCCATGACTTCATTACTAGTCTACGTGGAAGAAAAGCACACTACAGCTTAACTAAGACAACCAAAACATACTTACCAGAAGAATTAAACATAAAGAAGACTTATAAAATGTACACTGAAAGAAATCCGAACCATCCAGTTTCTTATGAATATTACAGAAATTACTTTAATTGCAACTTCAATATATCCTTTGGATACCCCCGTACTGATACTTGTAGTCAGTGCGATAAATTTTTAATTGAAGAGAAGACTGTGTGTGCAAAAATAAATGATGAACGCAATGAAGAAAGAAAGACAGTTCTCATGAAACAAAAAGAATTGCTACAGAAGAAAAACATGTTACACAAATTAAAAGCTGCAACTTTTTATAACAGAAAAAGACAGGCTAAAAGTAATGCAAAGACAGATTTAAGTTATGAAGGTATAACAATAGACTTTGCAAAAAATCTACCAGTACCAAATATAACCACCAATGATGTGTAATATCGTAGGCAGGTCTCAGTGTACAGCTTCAATATTCACATTCTTTCTGGCGGGCTATCAATTTTTTTTTCATATCCACAAATAATCGCCCACAAAGGTGCAGATGATGTTGTTTCCATGTTGAACTATTTTATTTGGAACATTTTACCTACTGACTGCCGTAAGCTTGCAATTTTTTGTGATTCTTGTGCAGGTCAAAATAAAAACTTTACAATGATCCGATATTTGCATTACATTGTTCACAATAAGAAGCGTTTTGATGAAGTAACTGTGACCTTTTCAGAACGGGGCCACAGCTACCTGGAATGTGATAAAGATTTTGGCCTTATAAACCAAAAACATTTAGTGAACTTCCAGAAGATTGGGCAAGAATTTTTAGAGAGTCACGGGTGAAACCTTGCCCTTTTCATGTTATTGAAGCAAAACAGGAAATATTCCACAAGTGGACTTCTTTTTTGAGCACCCTTTATAAAAAACAATGTCCATTTGCAACAAGGCCAGTCTCGGAATTGAGTATTAAAAGCAGTGATAACTGGCAAATTGTTAAATCCCGGCAAATATTTAATGGACATTGGGAAAGTTATGTCATTGTCGACCAACGTGCAAAAAGAAGAATTCAAGAAACTGATGGACCTGAGATATCTTACAATGAGCTAATTCCAATTAAAAAGGCTCTGTACAGTGATTTACAACATTTGAAACAATTTTTCTCTCAAAAAGCTCAAGATTATTTTACTAATCTGCCACAATTGCAGTGACTTTGATCATTTTTGAGTATTTCCACTAAGACTTCGATCATCTATATGTTTTAGGTTTGGGCCTGAACTTGAAAAATATTAAATAATTCTCATTAAAAATATAAAATATTTTTATTTTTTAGTAAATAATGAAAACAAAGTATTAGCAGTGAGTATAAGACAGAAATTATTATTATTATTATGTCATTTCTTCAAGAACTTATGAGTCTTCAAAGTTAAGAAATCATTTATCTGCTAATTTATAAAAAATGACTCTGATCATTCTTTCCCTGTACTCTTCAAATGTTAAAGTTTTACCTAACTTTGATCTGCGGGCAAATGGTGCTGCCGCGGAATGGAAAATATGGCGGTCGTGTTTTGAAGATTACCTTGTGTCCACTAGGCAAGATGGTGCAAGTGACAAAATTCGCCTTGCTTTACTTAGAAATATGCTGGGAATGGAGTCGGCACGTGTGCTTCTTACGTTGCCTACCTATACCCGTTGAAAAAGCAGGTGATTATAACTTTGTACTGGACGCCATAGAAAAATACGTCAAACCACGTGCTAACGAAGTCTTTGAAAGGTATAAATTTAACGACAGAAAGCAAAAGGAAGGGGAAACCTTCGATAATTTTCTCACTGAAGTGAAACAATTGATGTTATACTGCAACTTTAGCGACAGTTCTAAGGAGTCTATAGAAGATCAATTGTTGATGGACAAAATTGTGCAGGGGGTCTACGATAAAAACACCCAGGAACGACTACTGCGTTTGGATGGCTTGACACTAGTGAAAGCAGCAAATTTCTGCAGAACTTCAGAGCAGAGTAAGCTACAGGTCCAGGACCAACATGTGAGGTTGATGCAAATAAATATAGAAGTAAAAAGAAGCCTAAGTCTAAAGGTAAATTTAAATTTCGTCGGTGTCAAACTCTGCATGGTCCAAGGAAATGTCCAGCTTTTGGAAAAATATGTAAAAAGTGTGGTTGGAAAAATCATTTTGCGGTTAGCTGCAGAGTGCAGAGAAAAGTTAATAATGTTAGTCAGTGTCAAAGTGAAAGTAGTTCTGAAAGTGAAAACAATGACAATTTATTCTGTAATAGGGTAGTTTCAAAATGTAATACCAACTCTGAGTGGGTAGAAACTATACTTATTGGAAATAGACCCGTCAAATGTAAATTGGACACTGGTGCGGACATTAGTATTATGCCATTAAGTATATTCGAACAAATAAATGAAAAGTTAAATTTAAAACTTATTAAAACAATTTTTTTTTTTCGGATTGAGTGCTGCATGGCCCTGCCCTACTGGCCGCTACAGCGTCACCGGGGAGTTGGGCGAGCGCTAGGCTTCGCCGAGAAAAGAGCCCTAGGGCTCGATGACATCGAGGGGAACAAATATTCAGTTGGTATCTTTTGAAAGCAGCAAGGTCTCACCTGTGGGCATGGTAAATTTAATTTGTGAGTATTAAAAAAAAGATAGTATATAAACCTGGTGACAATGTTGTCACAGACTATATGAAAAAATATCAATAAGATAAAGACGACGTAATTCGTAATATTTTTGCATAAGAGCAAAACACACAATACTTAAAGCATCGTCACGTACAGCGGACGCCTGCGTCCAAGTGCGATAAATAATCCCAGGATACAAAGAATAGAAAGCATCAACAATAAGCAATTTGATCGATTTTCGTAAGTTAGAAACTTCGTTTTAATGCCTATTGTATTATATTAGGTTTTAATTAACTACACGTCTATTGCGTCAAACCGTTTATTAGATACTGTCCTACATTATACTTCACATTGTATGTCACAACGTATTATTATAGTTACTTCACATCATACTTCACCTCCGGGGGTGAAAGAAAAAAAAATTAATACTTATTACACATTAAATTTCTTTGTTCTATTCTTATGAATAACATCAATCTTACCATTTCTATCTATCTTAACATTTACGCCTCTATCTTCTAAAACTTTAAAAGGACCCTCAAAAACACAATCTAATTTTCTAGCACATTCATTTTTAACTAAAATAAGGTCATTTTCGTTATAACATACAGGATTACATGATTTATCATATTTTTCCTTTCTTTTTTCCTTACAAGCTATCAAATTATTTCTAGCATCTCTTAAAGCTACTTGCAATTTATATTTTAAATCTAAACAATAGTTATCAGAATTATAAAGTGGTTCTACATCGCGATCTAAACTATTTGGTAAACGACATTGTTTACCGAATACAAGTTCAAATGGTGTGTAATCAGTCTGTGTGTTTATACAAGTATTATAACTAAAACACCAAAATGGTAACCAATGTGACCAAGAATAACACGAATTAGTACAATAAGTTCTTAGGAATGCCCCTAAATGCTTATGAGCTATCTCAAGAGAACCAATCGATTGGTGGTGGTATGCAGTTGACGTTAACTTTTCTATTTCTAATAACTTACATACCTGTTCCATAACTCGCGAAAGAAACTCACTTCCCCTGTCTGTACCTATAGTTCTAGGAATACCGTAACGTAGAATAAAGTTAGATACAAAAGCTTTAGCTACAGTTACCGCTTCCTTGTTAGGTAACGGATATGCTTCTATATATTTAGTTAATTCGCACTGAAGAGTTAAAATATAACAATTTCCATACTCATCTTTGTCCAGTGGTCCAACTAGGTCGAGAAAGACTTTCTCGAACGCTGTCGACGCAGTTGTGGTTAAAGTCATAGGTTGTCTTGTATACTTACATTGTTTCATTTTCTGACACATCTCACATTTACCTATAAATTTTCGAATATCTATATCTAAATTAGGCCAATAATATTTCCTTTTAATATTGTTCGCCATTCTAGTCATTCCAGCATGTCCACTAGTGGGTAATAAATGATAGTTATTTAAAATAAATTGTTTTTCTTTCTCATCATAAATTCTCTCAATTCCTTTCAAAACACATATTCGGGGACCGGTCCAATCCTTCAAAGATTTTATTTCAGAACATAAACCTTTTATAAAATCATAATTTTTATCGTCTCTCACTATGCATAGTTCTTTTACTTTTATTTTTTCACATAACTCTTTTAGCTTAGTTGCAAATTCGGCTCGCGTAAAATGCAATCTAAAGCTAAGATTAACACATAACAACATTTTATTTGGTATATGAACAAAACATTCCTGTTCTTCTAATTCTACCTTGTCTTTTTTAAACTTTTTAATAACATCTTCTTCTACTAATCTCATTTCAATGGAATCAATCGGCTGTCTTAATAATTCCACCACTCGTGGTTGATCAGGCCACTTGTCAGTATCATTATTAAGCGCAGTTCGTTCTTTCTTACTATCCTCTTCTATCCTTCTCTTTTGTGCTCTAGTTGTTACAGCCAAGATTTCCTCATTCCTACCCTTCAACTCATCCGATGTTATACATACTCTTGACAATGCGTCTGCGATTACATTGTCTTTACCTTTCACGTATACTATCTTAAAATCATACTCTTCAAGTATCAAACGGTATTTTATTAACCTACTAGACGGATCCGTTACGCCAAACAAATAGACTAACGGTCTGTGGTCTGTCATTATTGTAAAAGTTCTTCCGAATAAATAAGGTCTGAAATACTTGACTGCCCAAACTATTGCTGTTAATTCCTTTTGTATTACTGGGTAATTTTTTTCGGCCTTATTCAATGGTCTGCTTGCATAAGCAACAGGTTTCAAACCTTTATTACACAACACAGCTCCTACTGCTAAATCTGATGCGTCAGTTTGCAATATGAATTCATTTGTTTCGGAAAAATCCGGATATTGTAATATGGGAGGAGACATTAATGAAGTTTTTAAGAAATTAAATGCATTTTGACACTCTGAAGTCCAAATAAAAGGTACATCTTTTTTTAGTAAATGATTTAAAGGCATAGTAATTGTTGCAAATGATGGCACGAATTTTCTATAGTAGTTGCAGAAAGCAACAAACCGTTTTACCTCATCTGAATTTTTAGGGACTGGAAATTTTTCTAAAACTTTAGTTTTTTCAGGGTCAGGCGAAACGCCATCAGCCGAAACTAAATGACCAAGATATAAAATTTCTTTCTTTAGGAATTGACACTTTATTGGATTCAACTTTAGGTTTACCTTCCTTAATCTTTCAAATACATCAATTAGGTTTTGATTATGGGCTGATAATGACCTTCCAAAAATTATTAGATCATCTAAGTAGATGAAACACTTTTCAAAATTTAATCCTGACATCGCTATTGACATAACTCTACTGAAAGCACTACAAGAAGTTTTAAGACCCATAGGTAAGCGTTTTAATTGGTAATGTCCGGTACTAGTTGAAAATGCAGTGTACTTCCTACTTTCAGGTGTTAGTTTTACTTGGTAATATCCTTGCTGTAGATCTAAATGAGTAAAATAAATCGAACCTGATAAGGAATCTAAAATGTCAGTAATGTTAGGCAACGGAAATTTATCATCTACTATATTCTCATTTAATTTCCGAAAATCAATAACCAAACGCCATTTTTGTGAACCCTCAGCCTTTTTAGGGACTAATAGTATTGGACTCGACCATTCACTAGTAGATTCCTCAATAATATCATCTTTAAGCATTCTTGTTATCTGTTTATTCACTTCTGACTTTAATGCTTGTGGTAATCTGTATGGCTTTGTGTAAATAGGATTAATATTATCTTTTAGCGTTATAGATTGTTCACAAATATTAGTAGTTTCCAATTTATCACCGGGCAAAAAGAAAACGTCTGAATATTTTGTACAAATCCTTTCAATAGACTCTTTTTCTTCTGTGTTTAAATGTTGTAACTCCAATAAAGGTAATAAAGTGTCAGCTCGGTTTGCACTACTATCATTTTGAGTAAATTTAAAAATATTAAAATCACTTAACAATTCTACGTCCAATACAAAATTATTTAGTCTGACCTCTTCATCGCGAGTATTTAAAATTTTAATAGGGACTTTATTCATTTTAGGTCGTACAATGGTACTAGCTAAAAATACATCTTTCTCTAACTCTCTCGCGCTAACAAAACAATCTTCTATCATTTCCGTACTCAAATAAACATAATGAATAGATTCACTCCGAGGGGGGATTAATAGTGAATTACTGTAATCAGGTTTGTCAAAAATTGGTAATACGCAATATCTATCTTCCATTTTCAATGTTAGCAAATTTTTATTTAAATCAATGTTTGCTTTATATTTAGTCATAAAGTCTACACCTAATAATCCATCGAAAACGATAGGTAAGTTTTTGAAACTATAAAATTTATGTTGAAAAATTTCATCCCTGGAAACACATAAGTCTAATACTACATAGCCAGTAGAGCAAACTTTTCCTCCAATTCCATTAACAACCAAATTATCGTAGGAAATTTCACACGACCTTGGAATTTCATTTTCTTTAATAACCGAAATGGATGCACCCGTGTCTATCATCAGTATGATCTTCTTACCATTAATGTAGAAATTGACAAACTTTGAATTACCTCTACAAGCAAAAATTATATTATTGGGTCCGAAAAAACTGATTGTTTTCTCTCTCATCGTTTATCTGTTGTACTCTATCTGCTGTACGTGAGTTTGTTGGACTATTGTTGTTTTGTACCGCAAAAACATTATCCCTGTTGAAAAAATTACCACGCCTGTTATTATATCCGCGTTTATTATTGTATACAACATACTGACCTCGGCCACGAGGAGTATAATGAGATGGTCTGGAGTAGCCTTGGTATCTGTTCATTCTAGGGTTGTAATTATTCCGAAAATTACTCCTGTTATTGCTGTAGTAATTTTGATAACCACCCCGGCTGCTATTTTGTCCTCGAAATCTAGAAAAACGATTATTGTACCTACCTCTTGCTGGTGTCATCTTCATTACCTCTGCTGGTCCAGAAGTTGACGACGTAGGAGTTGACTCGTCCTTGGCCGCCTGGATCGCATCCTGCAGAGAGGTGTAGTTGCGAGCGGCGATTACTGTGCTTAATTTTTCACTCCTAAGCCCATCTGTAAATCTTTTTAATACCATTTTTTCATTTATTGGCTTGAGGACCGCGCATGCAGTTGCGTTGCCGTCAGCCTGTGAAATATTTAATTCTGTTAAGAGCTTTTCTAATTCTGACCCATATTCATCAATAGACCTAAACCCTTGGTTCAAAGATTGAATTCGACCTTGAATAGCGGTGAAAGATTTTTTTGTTAACAGTTTATTCCTAAAATCTTTAATCATATCGCTAACTGACGAATAAGTATTAGCTACTCGTAGTTTAGCGTTTTCCGATAATCTCCCTTTAAGCACAAATTTAATTAATAACTGTTGACCTTCATCACTAAGCATATCTGCATACATTTCCACCGCATCAATTAATCGCTTGGTAGTGTTTTCCTTATTATCTAAAATAGGTATTAACCCACACGCAATTTTCATATCAAAATCCATTTTTTCAGATTTTGTTTCTATATTAGGCAAAGTACACATTTGAGAAATTTCTGAGAATAGGGAACAAATTTTTTCATAAGTTTCAGTAATTAATTTGATTTCTTCCTGTTTCTTGCTAAAACTTAACGTAGAAAACAATGTTTTACCTTCACGTAACAATATCTCGGCCTCTTGCAATTTATTTGATGCGACTAAACCTTTATACCTACTTTGACCTTTTTTTATAAGATACTTTCTAATTTCCAACAATTCTTCATATGTTTTAACTAAATTTTCGGCCATAATACTATGAACAAAACACTATAATTATAATACGGTGTCATATTTCATTCATTTCATTTTAATTTATTCTAACTTGAGGCACAGTCGTACAACGTACCGATAAAAATTTGCTGAGTTGCGTCTGGGCCGAGCGGAATTCTACGAACTATCCGGCTCATATCCTAGGTACTTAATTTAAGTATTAATATAATCTAACATAAGTAGTACTGGTGCGTATAACATAACACTTTTTAACTAAAATATTCACTAAACACATTTAAAAAGGATATTCTTACTTGCGTATTCTAAATAAAAACTAAATTCAAAAAAGTTATTGTCATAAAATATGTTAAACGCACTTTATCTTGAACGTAAAAACAACACTTTAAATCACTTTATAATAAAACTCGTCGCTTTTAAATAATATCTCCATCTTCTCGAGGTTGGTCGCGCCTTCCGGACAGTCTATGACGCATCCTTCTCAGGAACTCAGTATTGACCCTTTCCTCTATCCATTTCTTATGTCGCTGCTTCAATTTTAGGTAGATTGTAACAAACAAAACTACAAATGCCAGCACTAATAATGTAGTCAGGAGGATGTTATTGAATTTTATATGATACTCATGGTCACCCTCATCCGCCGTATTACTGCCTCCAGATGAATTTTGCGCAATAATAACCTCCTTATCTTCAGTTTTCGAATATGTTTTCCCCATTTCCAGCACTTATATCTCGGCTTTATCGCCTCTGTCCATAGCATATCAACAAAATAAAAATAAAAATAATCGCTGAACTGATTATCGTAAAGTTCATCAGCCAGGCTTTAAAAAAACTGTCTATTTTTATTAGAATTTCAGGACTGGTTTCACTCATTTTTAAAACTTATATCTTTAATTGAGGCATCGAGGCACACAGGAATGCGCACCGTCCGCATCTAGCCGGCCGACATCCGACACCGCGGAACGCGCATGGCAAGGGTCGCCATGTATTATATTAGGTTTTAATTAACTACACGTCTATTGCGTCAAACCGTTTATTAGATACTGTCCTACATTATACTTCACATTGTATGTCACAACGTATTATTATAGTTACTTCACATCATACTTCACTATGCTATGTGCGGCTAATCCCTGAAATTGTTGTATTTTTAATTCCACCACACGTTTTATTTTCTATGACTAAAATACACTAGAAATGAAGTCATAGAAAAATACATAGTGGCGTATGGGGTGTTTCGCAATAATCGCCCACATAATATTCATAGTCTCATCGCAAAGCAAAAAATCATAAGTAGATACATAATTGTTTTGTTTATTTTCCATAAACTATAGACTGTAACCAATATTATCATCAATCTTATAAACTTTCTATCGCTGTAATATATATGTATAACTGTCGTAATATTTTAATTTATACACGCTTGGTATAGGAGGATAAATTTCTAAATGTCAACAGCAACTAGGATATAATTTAGAAGCAGAGTAACTGAGGTAGATGCTTATACTAATGGCAACACCTTCGATAAACCCTTTTACCTGACTATTTTTTAACTCCCAAAAAGAGGGCTTTAAAAGTTAAGAAACATCTAAAACTTACTTTTTTTTAACTCCCATTTTAGTATTTTTGAATGTCTGCGGATATATAATAATTAGAATAATGTTAAACGGTTCATGTTATAGTCAAAGATCGATCCTCAAGAATGCCGAGAGCTCATTATGCACTTTTTTAGTCAATTGTAGGTGCTAGGTAATATACTCGTATTTTAATGATTCTAGGAATAACAAAAGTGTAATCACAACTCAATGTTACGAAATGGGCTTTTGTCTAGTGATCCAGAGACTCCTCGTAGGCCTGTAGGGATTGCATAGACAAGCCTAGCTTTGGCAGTATTTCGGCTTTTAACTATCGACAAGTTTCGTCTGATATTTTCATACCAATTATTATTTAAAAAATAGTCCAAATAGGTCATTTTTGTGTCGCGCGATTAATACTGGGCTTGGAAAGTGATCATAATTATTCTACTATCAAACGGAAGTTAGTAAATAGCTCTAACTACTTATGCACAGCATACATTTCGCTAACGACATTCTCAATTTTTTGAGAGCATGATTCTAATTGACATAAATACAAGTAACGGCCAAATCCCCCTTTCGCACACACTTACCCCCGTATGCACAATGATTGTACGTATTTACTTGGTATTTAAAAACCAATAATTGTAAAAGTTAAACAATTCCGTTATCACAACCAATATAATATAGTTACTTAATATTTCAAATCCCCCCTACTCCTTTTAAAATCTTATTCACTGCAATCTCCTATGAATGAATGAATTTGTCAATAACAGTGGTATGACGCAACCACCTCTGATTGGCTGTCACTTTCTCATTATCAGCTAAATTGCAGATGCAACAATAATACAAATATTTTCGCTATGTGCGCTACTACGCTGCCGCTCTAGCAAAGTCCCGCGTGCTGTCATAGTTTTTGAACACAACCGTCAAAATGAGACATACATTGCAAACATCCATATATATCTCGCGAATCGAGAATGTAACCACTTAGCATAAATGCTAAGGCAGCTGACCCCCAAAATGTGAGGACAAGCAAAAAGGGGATTTGTCAACATCGATATACATTACATTTTCTAGATATCGGTAATTTACATATAACTAACCATATCCGATATAGGAGCGCTGGCAGTGGTGCGGCTGTCCCTTTCTACGTGATATGATCTACTCGTATAATCAGTCTATAGACTACGATACTACATTAACGTTTTTAGTATGATCCATTTTTAGTAACTTAATATTCACAAATAAATATTTGCTGGCGAGAGTTGGTACCTACACGAGAAGATTAATTATCCGTCGAGAGATGTTATGGGCTATGGCAGTTTCACACAAGTGCAGGACAGCAAAGCAGTATGGTCAGAACAGTGCATCTAGTAGAAATTAATATTACTGTTATATTCCAGCACACGCGTTCTAACATACAGTACCTATCGTTCTGCCCACTACTTCGTTTGCGTATTCAATAGAAGGCAGTACGGCCTCGAAACCCGCACGGGTTTGATGTGCTAACTCTCTTTTCAAACTCGAAGCCCTTGTTATATCTCCTAGCATATGGACTTATGGAGCCATTAAAGGAGGTTAAATCAGATTACAGACAGAGAAGGCTTTAACAGTACCAGACTCAGTGTCGAGACGGTAGTTGCTATTTCCATATTCTATGTAGGTACACACATTTTGGGACTAAGGCATTTTAAAGATATGACTTTGCCAAGATACGATTTATTATGTCGATTTGATCTTCACGCAGGACGGCTAATATCATTCCTCCTTAATAATATTTTGCTACTATTATATTATATTTTAATAGATTCACTGGTTTATGTCTAATTTAATAGACGAACACGGAGTGTAAAACCGAAGCAGCATCTTTTTTGATAAAAACTCGCTTTTTCTTAGGCTAAGCGGCAGCGGAACGAAATGTGTTGTTTTCATTATTCTCAAAAAAGAAGTTGTGCTTCGACTTCGCTTGACTCCGCAGGTATGCTTTCGGCCTAAGGCTCCAAAGCAGTATGGACTATAAAACTGCAATATCCTGTAGTATGACATTTGTAATCTCACCAACTTTGATACAATTCAGGACTCTACACAAAATCACTTCAGATTAAAATTAATCTATCACTCCTTTATTAAAGTCGAAATTTCATCACTAGAGATTTTATTTCTCAAGTTTACAAAAATGTAGACCTCCGGACGACTTTGAACTTTAAAACAAAGCAGTTAAGGTCAATTTTAAAGTGTTTCGACCTTGAATTGGGCATTTAACAAATCAGCAACATTTTTTCACACGTCAAAACGCGTCCTAAGTATGGGATTTATATGAAATTCTGAAATATGACGTCATTAAAGTTCGACGCACTTTTTCCACTTTAATCGATTGTCTATAATGGTTATTCAACATAAAACTATCAGGGGGCGTGGATATTACGACTTTTGAGAGATCCTCTATTTAATAATCACTAAGAAACAATTGCTTGCCCTTAACAATATACGAATGTAAAAGCTACGGAGCATAGCTTATAGTTTAGGGGCTATAAGTCCGCTCATGATATCGAATGTGTTTCCGTCGGGCGCGACGCGGATATCCCCGCTATGTGTTCTGACCAGCAGCCAGCCGGACGTGTCCAGTCCTTTAATAGTGCCGTGTACGGGAGTGTTGCCATCACTGCTTTGGACGCGAATTTCTTCGTCGCTAAAATACAAAGATACTATTAAAAGGAAATCCTGGTTATCCACTCAATAAAATTATACTTTAACTAGATGATGCCCGCGTCTTCGTCCGCGTGGATTGATTCCCGCGGGAACTCTTTAATTTTCCGGTATAAGTAACCTATGTCTTTCCCCAGGATACAACCTGTACCAAATTTCATATAAATTGGTTGAACAGATGGGCCGTGAAAGTGTAGCAGACAGACAGACACACTTTCGCATTTATAATATTAGTATGGATTTAGCAAGCCACACAAACACGGCCGCGCCGCCACCTTACACAGCGATCTATCGTAGACTAGTGTTGCCAGAACAGTACAGTGTTGTATAGAACAGAGTCGACCATCGTAGAGGCAGTGATGCTATGAGTATGAACGCTTTAATTTTTCCTTGTAACAATACCGACTCTTATTTTACGTAAATGGACATGCAATGCCTTTTCAATAAAAAAAATTGTGTTAGGCCCTATTGCACGAAACTTTCTAAACTGATTCAGTAGTTGAAATGTTGTCAAGTTTACTCCAGGGTTGACATGAAAAGGATACATAGAAAATTAAACACTTGAAATGCGTCTTTACGTTTAAAGATACTTTGATGGGTGTGCTTATGTGTTCTTGAGCTCAGGATTTTTTTTGCATTATCTACATGCATTTCAAATTTGGAAAGCCATTAAAACGAGGTATCGACGACCTCCGTGGCGCAGTGCTGAGCACTGTTGCCTTAACGTGCGGAGGTTCCGGGTTCGATCCCCGGCAGGGTTTGGAAATTTATAATTTCTGAATTTCCCTGGTCTGGCCTGGTGGGAGGCTTCGGCCGTGGCTAGTTACCACCCTACCGGCAAAGACGTACCGCCAAGCGATTTAGCGTTCGGGTACGATGCCGTGTAGAAACCGAATAGGGGTATGTGTTTAATATAACTGCCATGCCCCTAACAGGTTAGCCCGCTACCATCTTAGACTGCATCATCACTTACCATCAGGTGAGATCGCAGTCAAGAGCTAACTTGTAGTGGATAATAAAAAAAAATATCGCTCAAATACACATACATGATCAATGGTCATCAATGTCACCAAATACAAATAATTAATTTGAAGCCAAAATAAAGGCTGAAATAAATGAGCGAGTTTTCCGTGGTAATTTAAAAATCCGATCTTAGAACTTGTGTACATTATAAAGGGAACCTTTGTGCAAAATTTCAGCTTTCTCTAGGTCAATGGATTTGGCTGTCACTGAATGAGTGAGTTGGGACTTCAGTAAGCAATAAGGCCGCCTTTGCATACCTATGTTTAATTAACTTTACTTTGTATTATTTCATGTGTGTAATAAAGTATACATCTATCTATTTATCTATCTGATGTATTGTACTAACCTGTGAAGCCAATATTGGTAATACTGTTCGAGAAATGCACTGACGCCACCCTCAATTTCCATATACTCCAATATTCGCTCCAATTGGGAACAATATCGGGCTAGGAACTTCTCTATCGATATAGATGATAGTGTTGTACCGTGCTTCTTGTTGTAGTCTGCTATAATATCGTTTACGCATGTTGTTGGGACGCTGTTCGAAATGTTAACACCCGTGCCTAAGAAAATTAGAAAATAATAATTAGTCACTCGTTTATGTTGTAAGTTAGATCTTTTTAATAGGCTTCAATCTTAGAAAAAAACTTTATAAGGTAACTTATAAAATAAGAACTACTAGCTGATGCCCGCGACTTCGTCTGCGTGGTTTGAGGTTTTTTGGTTCATGCGGGAACTCTTTCATTTTCCGAGATAAAAAGTGGCCCATGTGCTATTCCAGAGTATCTCTGTGCCAAATTTCAACCAGATCCTTCAGCCGTTCTGGCGTGATTGAGTAACAAACATCCATCCATGCATCCAAACTTTCGCATTTTAAATATTATTTTCTTTATTTAATAATCATTACATGCGGCCCCGTCAGGGCATTGTAATGCTGCAAATGCAATTGCAGGTTACACTTAATTTTAATTATTCTAATTTGAAACATTACTACAAACATATTAGCATTAACAATACAATAATAAAATTAGAAGATATACATAATGTCAATTAATATTTTAAGTACGAATTCAATAAGTTTATTATAAATTATTTCAGGTTAATTACAAACAAAACGCAACTGTCATGCAATTGAGGCCTTGTGTACGGTTAGTTTTGGAATGCAAGTAACTCGTCTATCTCGAAACAATTAAGCATAAGCCACTGCTTGAGTTTCCGCTTAAAGGTCGTGTCATTGTTCTCGTCAGTTATGAATTTAGGGATTTTATTATAAATGTTTACAGTTCTGTATTATTAGTATAGAAGTATAGATACGTACCTATATCGACAACAACATCGTCGCCTATACAGTTTGCAGTAGTGATGGTGCCACCTATTTTAGTATCGCGCCCAAAGTAAATGTCGTTAGGCCACTTTATTCTGGAAATTATTAACCTTATAATAGTTTTAAAGACATAATACCGAAAGAGGTAATATAAATTTATTAAAAAAGAAAAAGAAAGCTTTTTATTCAACTAAACTTTTACAATTGCTTTTGAATCGTCGAGTGAATCTTCCACTGGTTCGGAATGCCATTCCTACCGAGTATAGTTATTGAGTAAAGTAAATAAAGTCGTTTATTACGTGTGTCTTTGATTTGTGTTGTTCGGACGACATCAGAAACGCTGGGTTATGTTTAAGCGCAAAACCCACAGGGAACGGGCGCGGGCCGGGTCGCGGCCACCCACCACGCGCCAGACCCGCGCCCGCGTTTTGTGTGACGTCGTCCATATAAATACAAGGAATTCAACCCGTCGCGCAACCGACCCGACCCGCGCCCGCTCCCTGTGTGTTTTGTCCTTTAACCCAGGAATAAATTTGAAATTTTGACAGAAGTTTGATGCGAATTCTGTCAAAGTAGCAGCTAACTCTGGGTTAAAATTATAACCGGGCATTTCTGCAATCGGGCCTTATCTAAGTTGCGTATCACAACCACACGAACACAGCTCCGCGCGCCCAAATAAGTTGAAATTTCGATTTTCATCAAAGATCCCTAGAGGAATAAGATTTCTACTGGCTAGTTACCGGCAAAGACGTACCGTCAAGCGATTTAGCATTCCGGTACGATGCCGTGTGGAAACCGATTAGGGTATGTATGGGTTAATTATAACTGAGATGCCCCTAAAAGATTAGCCCGCTCCCAACTTAGACTGCATCATCATTTACCATCAGGTGAGATCGCAGTCAAGGGCTAACTAACTTGTAGTGGATAAAAAAAAAAAGAATTAGACAAATAGGTGAATTCTATTATTCTATTCTAAAAGCTGAATACAGACCTTATATCGAGTTGATCGTAGGCCGGATCCGAGCGTACGGCACGCACGGCCGCTAGGGCAGCCGCGTGCTGCACTAACGGCAATGTTGGGGATATTTTCCGCCACACCTGATAAAATATGCATATTTGGGGTTGCATAAATCTTCAATCAGAAGAAATTCCTATACTAGCCTTCAAATTGATTTACTTTTACTTTAAGGTAATATTCTGTTTTTTATTATTATTCTTCTTTTTTTGTATTTTGTTTCCTTAATTATTATTATGAATTAAGTATGTAAGTAAGTTTGTAAGTTTTGAATACCTAGTTTGTAATTTTTATACCTCAATTGCCAAAATTTAGTTTACTTGACATAATATAACCTTTCAATGTTATGTGCACTTGTAATCGATTTACGTATAAGAAATAGTAATAATGTGAACGTTCTTGTGTTTGTCTTATGTAAATTGTTAGTGTACTAAATAAAAAAAAATAAAAAAAATTGACTCCTTTATAATTTCATCTAAGTGGTGGCTGGAGAGAAGTTTGTGGCTTTGAGACCCCTCGAGTCTAAATTAATGCTTCAGAATGATAATAGAATGTTACAATGGAGGAATTCGAAAATAAAAGTTTCACCAGAGGTGGGATTGAAATACCTCTGAAGGATATGTGAACTCTGGTGAAACTTTTGGTTTCAGATTTTGTTCCAGATCTTTTTGTAAAATATTCGAGAAACATCTTCATGTGCTGAAAATTATGGTGTAAGCTCTTTATGGTAGGGGGTAAACTTGTGGATTCGCGTTACCGACACCTCGCTCTGACATGCTCGCGAACACCGACATGCTCGAGTTGTTACGAAGACAAAAGTTCTTAAATATAAAATTATGCTACATTCGTAATTAAACTTTAATGCCTTCGTTTTAAAGTTTATATTTTTTTTTTAGTATTCGTTTTCACTTCTATCGGTAGACTGCCAACTTTTTTTAATATCCAACGCTTACCTGCAGGGACATAGCGGCCTGTCCCGGGGTGGTGATCCAGTGGTTCCCGCCCCGGCCCCGCGCCGCCGCCTGCCGCCGCGCCACGGCCCCCACGCCGTGCGCGAGGGGACTGCTCATCACTGCCAGCGTGGTGGACACCACGTCCGCGTATATTACTACTCGACCGAGGTGGGTTGACGTTAAGTTCTGCAGAATTTCACATACAATGAATCTTTTAAAAAATATAACCAAAAAAAATATTAAGAATGCTTTCCGAGACTCAGACTAAAAAAAAACTAAACATTTTGATCTGCATTTTTTTTCGTGTGGAAAGATGGAAAGACCTACAATTTAATTTTAAGGCCATTTCGTAAACTTCTCTCTCTTCAACCATTTTTGACGAAATTTGGTACAGGGCAAGATTGCATCCCGGGGAAGCATCATCCCGTATCGCGGGCATTATCTAGTATAATAACATGTAAAACTGTAAAATCAAACATTTTACTCATTTATAGTCTCTTACAAAAAAGGTGCCAACACAATGAGTTGTGTAGCGGATGAGAACGTCCGAATACATAAACTGCTCCTAAAGCTTTAGTTAGATAAACAAAACACACGTCAAATACTTTTAAGATATAAATTAAAAATATATATATATAAGAAGATACTACATAATATTAAGAAGATACTTATCTACTCACATCAAAGTATTCTACAGTAGAGAAATGTTCGGGACACTCGTACAAGTGGACAGGGAGGTAGGTCTCGGAGGGGGGCTGCGCGGGGGCCTCGTCCCGCATGCACCACTGTATCGTCAGGCCGGCGAGCCTCTGCACGCGCCGCCCGTCCACCGGTTTGCACCAGCCCTCCACTAACGACATCTTTTGCTACAAAAAATATTTAGTGAACTTAATACTCGGACATATTGTATTCAGGATTTTACATCCCTAATTTGACACCTCATTCACCGGATTTGACAATAAACTAACAACGCCAAAGTGACTAATCTCATTGCTCAAGGCTGATACCGAGCAGGCGTGACCTCAGCCTAATATAAAAGGGCTGAAAACAATAATCCAGGTAGTCAATACTCAATGCCATGTGAGGACAAGGGCAAAGAGGCCCGTACCCCGACAGACATTGGCCTTTCGAGAAGACACCACAACACGGACAGATTGGCGCAGGCCCTAGTCGGTTAAAAGACCATCACCGTGAAATAAAGTTATCCTGCGTCCCGCCCGGGTAAGAAAGGCCATGCCTCGAGGCCTGTACCCCCGACTAGCCCTACAGGTTAATCGGAGAAGATCCGCGCGCCGGACGGATTGGACAAAACTATTTATACTAGTTCAAAATTACATTGATTGATATTTAAACTATTTTTTATCTATAATTTCGTCATCACTTATTATTGTTTTCGATTTTAGAATAACATTAAAAAATAGGCTACAGTGTAAAATTTTATACACATATTCACACCTCTCATAAAATAGCTTTCTACCAATTTTACAGATTAGCAGTAGGTACTTCAAAAGCCATCACAAAATATATTTTTTACTATAAAAAAGGTATACACAATATATTTATTACATAAACTTATGCATATAGAAATATATTTAATATAATATACTGCATAAATAATAATAATATGAAACTTTTGCACAGTGCACAGTGAATGCAAGATTAACACATCACAAAAAGAGCATGCATCCAAGCATTTCGCATCTGCATTGGTAAGCGTAATACGGATACAAAATTTAGAGGGATTTCAAGAAAATTTATTTTTATAATCATAACATTACAGTATTTAAATTACTGTTAAAATTTTTTACTCAGCCCATTTTAATTTAAAATTGAGCGTACACCACAGAATAGGTAATAAGTACGATGTACCTACTTATACGAAAAGCCAGCGTCAGTGAAATTTTCTCAGCATTTATTTTACATCTTGAAAAGGGTTACTCTAGGACTTATGGAATCAAATGAGCGCAATCAACCAAGCAAGGGCAAAATTAAACTACCATTTTACAAGTTATCTTAACTTGTAAAAAGTTAAAAAGTTTTTAAACTTTCCGACCATATAGAAATCATAAAGAAATTTATTCAAAAATAACTACCTTATACTTTTTAAATAAAAAAGATCTTAACAA
The DNA here is from genome assembly GCA_963932025.1 of Erebia epiphron. Taxonomy (NCBI): domain Eukaryota; kingdom Metazoa; phylum Arthropoda; class Insecta; order Lepidoptera; family Nymphalidae; genus Erebia; species Erebia epiphron. The sequence continues at coordinate 8,253,902 of OZ009950.1, forward strand.
TCTCGGACACTTGAGACCTTAGGATTAGGACCTTAAGATAATAAAAGGCATCGAAACATTTTTTTTCTTGAAATCCCTTACAGCACAAGCGATACATTTAGCGAGCGTTCGCTCACCGGGCATCACACCGTCACGTGGCCCGGCCCGCCCGTCCGCACCGCCCATCCGCCCTAAACACACCCGCCCACCGTTAGTGCACACGCACTATGAATATTGTGACTCATGATTATCGAGACAAGGTTCATTTTACAAACAATAGGGGGATGAAATAAAACTCAAATTTTCCACAACTCAGGGCTACTAATTATGTACCAAAGATATGGGAACATTCGATTGTAATCCGGCTGTACACAATCTCGAAAACTTACAGGTCTAGTATCCGCATTCAATGCAAGTCACACGTAGCATTTTTGAACTTTTCTTATACGAACTTTTGAGGTATCATCTGTTGTCCTGGGTGAGCGATGAAAGTGAAGCCTGACCTTGGCCATAACGTAGGCCACGGTGAAGGGTCAGCTACTGTTTAATACTGTCGTGTCGCGGCGTATCGAGTCGCGTTATCCCGTTTGTGGCTCACGTAGGACAATGCCTGAGACGCTTGTTAGGCGTCCGTGTTTCCTGTACGTCCTGTATGTTTGCCACGTAAAAACAAAAGTGAATGGGCATCTTCAAGGCAAGCAAGTACGCTCCAACATAAAATTCATCATTGTGTCCCATTAGGCAATGTTACCGTCGTCACGGGAACATTAAAAGGGACAGCACCATACCATAAGAGCTGTTAGTTTGGAGATTGTGAACAGCTGGATTAGCATTTGACACCATTGTGATTGTACGATCATGGGAATATGATTACTGATTATATGTTTAACCAATGAACGCATGAAAAATATTCCTCAATTCCTTGCCCATTATACTATTTTCTACTTGATACATTTTTCTAGATTACCTACTCGAGACATCTTAATCATAATTTCAGTGTAAGCAAACTGCAATGTTGAGACGTTTCGCAATGTACTATGGGGTGACGATTAACCTACTAGGAGCGCCCTTCGAGCGAATAGTGTGCATGTCTATATATATTATGCCATTATCACCAGCGAGTCAATTAGTGGTAATCGCATATGTATATGACATGCTCGCAATCACTTTTGATTGGCCAACACATTCGAATGCATTATTGTTGCAGCAAAGATACAACAAATTCAGCCAATCAGAACAATTTAGATTATATAGCAATGGTAATCTCAATCAAGTGAGCGCATTTCGCTGTTTTAAAGTGATTGAAAAGTACTGTGGACTATACACGTCTATTCCATAGACGTGTATAGTTGTTCCATCTCATGAAGGCGGTTGGCCTATGTTTGTAGTAGTGCATAGTTTGGTAATACGTACATGCACTACCACAAACGTAGGCGAACCGCCTTCGTGAGATAGAACAACTATACTTATATAATAATGAATAGAAAATATTATTATGGATTGGATGAAAAATATAAGGGCTTGGGAATCGAACGGTTTACATAACTAAGTGAGTATTATTCTCATACAATACAATTTCAGTGCTTTTTCTCGCAAATACCATATGACGGTGTTTTCTATAAGCGCCTAAATTATATTTAACAAAGGACTTCATAGTGTTCAATATTACTTCTATTTTATACGCATGACACTATTTGGTTTTTACTTAATTTATTATGACGTTGTATTTTAATATCATAGTATCGCTGCATGGGACGCTTTTCTAAATGTTTAAAAATCATATACCCATTTTACTTTAATATACTTACTTACTTAGTTAAAATTTTATTGAAACTTTTATTAAGCAGTTTTAGCACCAAAAATGGAAGGAACACGACTTATATCAATATCAGTTAACCATTTAACATAACTAGATATAAAAATATTAAACAGGTATAATATGTATGCGGACATAACCTCAAATATACTTAAGTATATCTATTAGCAGTAGTGAATTATTAATATTAAAATACAAACTTCATAATCCAGCAATAGCTACCATGACACAAAAATGGCGATGCGAAATGATTTCTAACAGCTATAGATATCTCTCTTACCACGTGGTTCCCAAGGAAGTAACCCCTGGTGTACTCCAATTGTGTAATGTCTCGCGTATCTTTGACGTGCAGGCCTAGAATGTCACCTAAGATTTTATGTAGGATTTCTAGCCTGGCTTCGTTGCTTCTGACCCCCTCTTCGCCGAGGTAGTCGCAAGGATCTGCTTCGAGGTGTATCTGGAAAATTATTTAATACACTGTATGACCACCATGCTAATTTCTGTTGAAGACACTTTTTTCTTGCCAGCCACAACTTTATCCCAACTTCTGGCAAGTACGGGGTGTACTTGCCAGAAGTTGGGATAAAGTTGTGGCTAGTTCTAGTTCAAGGAAGTAGAGCACATTAAATTAAATGTAACATTTTGAACTACTAAGTACTCTGACATGGACGAGGAAGTATTCATCAATAGTCATAATGCATCATCCGGACATATTTTTTTAATGTTTTGCCTCGCCAGAAAACCATCCAACAGATCCAAATCCAGAGCGACCCTTTCAGCTTGGCAAAGATGTCAATAGTTCCCAGAAATAGCTAATACTCAATACGATTTGGCGGATAGTAAAATATATTCGTACGTAAATTAGAGTTACGTAATCGAGGTTATATACTCACTTTAGGGTGGCATAGCTCCATTGTTATATCCATTTATTACTGTTTAAAATTAAATAGAGTAAGATACAACGCATTTTATCACAGGAAAGCTACTACTATTTCGATCAATGAAGAGGTCACAACCATCAGATATATAAGCCTACCTGCGAGAATATCGCGACACCGCTGTTAGTAAGGTCAGTAGCCTGCAGCAGGGACGGGGTTCGCCACGTCTCCTCAGAGGCTAACACCTGGATATCAAGCTCGTGACCCGGATGCCCAGTGTATTTTGATGGCCTGGAAACCAATATACACACACCAATTATACCCGAGACACAGGTAGTTTGATAACCATCCTCATGAAATTTTGAGAGTGAATAGTTTTTACTACGGGCAGGCAATAATACTAAAAATGTCATTTAAATTGTGTTTTGATCTCAAAATATTTGATTTTATTAATTTTTCCTTGAAATCTACTAAATCTAATACTATTAAACTGAGAGAATGCACGTCTAAATTGTTAATAGCAAATATTGTATACATACTTCGATAAAATAAACCATTTCCAATTTAGTAACACGTTAAAGTAAAAAAATCACAGCTTTGCACATGCCAATTATATAATTATTACAGCTTTAATTAAGAAAGTTATCTGAGCAATACTACATTCTAAAACTAGATACTTCATAGCCATATAATTTCTTTGTCTACATAATAATTATGCCTTTGTCAAACAGAAGGCGAACCGATGCGAAATTTGCTTCGCTTTCACATACATATATATTATGATAAGATTTGTGCGACGTTTCGCTGCGCATTCGTTTCGCTTTGTGTTTGACAAGGGCTTTAATTTTCTGAATAAAAGTCATTCAAATCAATAATAATATATAATATGTTGCATATAAGATTATACATAGACCAACCATATATATCAAAGATCCACCCTTATAATAGTTATTGCGTGGGTGGGAAAAGGTGAAAAATTTCGAAGGTGTTTCAATGATATAAGAATATGAAAAACTGGCAAAGTTAGCACTAAACATCAAGTAAACAATACGCTTTATAGCGACATTTTAGGCAAAATAATAAGCCAGTGCCCTTACTCGATATAGGGTGTAAAGTTTTCGTACCAACACATATTAGCGTCCTGACTGGCTCTGGAAAACCAATCAATATCAATATTACTTATCAATTTGGCTAGTAAAAAAGACTGTATAGAAATCTGTTTTGCAGAGGTAGGTACGAGACACCAAAGTGAAAAAACATTACACGGCTTTACCATAAAAACTTCAACGGCGAAGCGCGTGTTTTAAACTCAACAGATATTCCATACAAAAATACATTGCGAAGGAAACTTTTAATAGAAAAAAGCACACTCAGATTTCCAGAAATTCCTCAAAAAGAAATTCCACATTTATCTAATAGATAGAACATTAAATAGGATACTGATTACTGATGTAGTTATATGTACTTACTGTCTATCACTCTCTGTGGAAAACTGTTTCTTAGCAGGCGATGCTTGGTAGCAGAAGATATGGTGCTTCATCTTTACTGACTTCCACTTGTCATAGGTGAATTGCACTACTTCATTTTCTCTAATCTGTAACGTTACATACACAATTTCACACATTATTATCTTTTATTGGCGTTGTTAATGTGTTTTCATTGGGTTCACGTTGACTTGGTCTTAGTGACAAAACAGGAACTGATTCATAGTTTGGCTTGATTTTAAGTGTGCCTGGTTGAAGTGCCATAGGACTCGATGAAATCAAAAGATCTTCGTGGTCGTCGGTTTCCTATGAGACTTGCTTATAGTGTAAACATTGGAGTAAAGGGATGGACACTCCATGTCGCCCCGCCACGGCCAAAGCGCGGCCCGGCCTCTACGTAAAATCTACTACAAGTTAGCCCTTGCCTGCGATCTCACCTGATGGTAAGTGATGATGCAGTCTAAGATGGTAGCGGGCTAACCTGTTAGGGGCATGGCAGTTATATTAAACCCATACCCCTACCTCAGCAGTCTTGTAATGCGGCAACACAGTGTGCAGCAGGTCGGAGCAGAGCGCCAGCAGCCGTCCCCCGTCCAGCAGGTGCGCCAGCAGCAGCGGCGCGGCCCGCCCCGCGCACCCCGCCACGGCCACCAGCGCGGCCCGGCCTCGCCACGCGCCTGCGCACAGCGTCTCCGGCGTTACACTGTACACCGTGTACCTGAAAGATTACACCTTTGAACGAAAGAACTACCACCACCAAGTCACCAGTCACCAAGAACTGGACGTAAGAGTAACGGCGGAAAATCAACCCAAGTATTCCTATTCTTGCGTACTCAGTACTCACACACTCCACTGTTATATTCGCGATTAGTTTGCAGAAGTTATAAGTGCTTTAAACCTTAGGTACAATAATATTGTTTTGAACCAACAAAAACCAAGTTTGCACTTACCTATCGCAATCTAATACTTTTTTCAAAGATGCTTCTAAATTATCTCTAGCCACTATACTATCTGAATAGATTAATACATTTGGTGATTTTGTATTCACTAATGGACGGGAACTTTTCGTAGACTTTGGCGTTATTTGAGAAGGCGAGCTTTTAGGTGTTTCCTCTTTTATTTGTGTAGTCATCTCCATTTGACTTTGCGGCCTTTTTGGAACGGTAGAACTGACTACCCTTTTATGAGTGGTTATCGATTTTATTTGACTCGAGATATTGAGCAACGAAGAAGATAGTTGACTCGTCCCCTTCTTCAAATCTAATTTTAGACTAGATTTCTTTGGTGTTATATTGTGTTGGATTTCGACAGTAACATTTTCGACGACCAATTCTTCACCTTCGGGAACTATAAGTTTTCTTTCTGGTGATTTGCCTAGAACTTTCTCGGGAGATTTCCCATGCTTCTTTTCCGGTGATTTACGTATTGTACTTGTACTTCCTGTAATTGTTTCTGTAATTTTGACAGGAGACTGTTTCGGGAGTTTCACCTCAATCTGTGCAACTGATTGGGAACTTTCTGGTTCTTCCTGGTTTGGTGGTTCGTCTTGATCATCTGTGAGGGACTTGGTTGTGATTGTACTAACATCGGTGAGGGTAATATTTCTTCTTCCTACAGATGTTGTATCAAGTTGGTCACTTCCGCCATTCATTTCAACACCATTTCTTCTATCAGACTTGATGTCAACTACTTTGGATAACTTTCTTAAGAGAGCAGCATGTACTGGCCATTGGAACTGTTCATGAGATTGTTTTAAACAGGCTTGGATTTCACTTCGAAGGCCTCTCATTGAGAGGTCTGTCGCTTTATTTGGTTCTCCAGATATTTGAACCGCTAAAATATACAAATAATTACTTAACTGCAACTTTTTCAAATTACGGAATAAATAATACAAAGAGGTACAATAATGTTTGCATTCAAAGTACACAAACAATCACATTGAACTTGTTAGTGCTGGACTTGTGCCAGCACTCATACAATCTTGCTTAAATAATCAAAACAACATGTTCAACAATATTTTATGTAAGTATTTACTTAACATAAATAAATTAGCAGCCATTTTATTGGATCCTGAATGAAAAACAAAAATCAAAAGGAACACATTTCTTCCGTAAAGTTTTAGTTAATTTATAGTTTTGATACATACTTTGAATTCTAACAACTGGTAATTTGTGATCTATGATAAATTCTCCACCAACAAAATGGAAACCAACAATGCTTAGATTTTCAATATTTGTCTTCAAAACAATTGCCAGGTGTGATCCTGCTTTCCACGCTACAGGCCGACCCATAGATTCCAGCTAGAACAAAGAAGGTAAGAATTGTAAAGTATTTTGATGAATCTTTTCAGTTTGACAAAAATAACTTTTTCAAAAGTGCAAAATTGTTTTACAATAGTACAGCATAGTCGTTATAATTCAATCTATACTACTTAACATTATAATTGCGAAAGTTTGGATGGATGGATGGATGATTGTTACTCAATCACTCCTCAACAGCTGAACAGATCTGGATGAAATTTGGCACAGAGATAGATTATAGTATGGAATAACACTTAAATACACTGGAAAATTAAAGACTTCCCGCAGGAACCAAAAAACCTCAAAACAAGTGGATGAAGTCATGGGCATCAGCTAGTAATTAGTAATATACCTATAGCGTAGATGTTGCAGTCACAATTCATTCAACATTACATAATCATGGATAAAAATAAACCCACTGATGTAATGAAGTGAAGCCTTGACAAGATTAATATAATTAAATGCAAATAGAAAACCTATGGTTTTAAAATAGAATAGTAGGTAATAGAATAATAGGTAACCGAATATTGCAAGAGGAGGTAACACCGGAGCAATGGTCTGAATTGGTCATAATTCTATTGCATAAAAAAGGTGACAGAGGTGAGTTGGGCAATTATCGACCAATTAGCCTCATGTCAAATAGTCCATACAAAATACTTGAACCTAATAAAAAGCGTGTACTCAAAATGCCGGGCAAGAGTAAGGCTAGAAAGGGAGGGCGCTGAGTTTGCTGTCACAAGAGGTTTGAGACAGGGTGACCCGACATCACCAAAGATCTTCTCGGCAGTCCTAGAAGTCATCTTCAGGAATCTAGATTGGGAAAGGAAAGGTCTTAAAATTGACGGCGAATATTTAAGTCACTTGCGCTTTGCAGATGACATAATTGTATTCGCCGAAAATGCATCGGATCTTGGAATCATGATAGACGAATTGGCAAGAGAGATCAAAAAAGCTGGCTTATCTTTGAATTCATCTAAAACTAAAATCCTAACTAATGCTGAGGAGAGAGTAGGTAGAGAGAGTATAGAGTACGTAAAGGATTATGTGTACCTTGGCCAATCCGTTTCCTTTGAGAATTGCACTGGAAAAGAAATACAAAGGCGAATCGCAATCGCATGGAAAAAATATTGGAGTCTCAAGGAAGTAATGATGAGCAAGGAAATAAGCATAAAAATTAAAAAGAAACTCTATGAAGTTGCAATATTGCCTTGTTTAACGTATGGGTGTCAAACTTGGTCATTGAAGAAAGAAGAGGAGTATAAACTGGCTATATGCCAAAGAAAAATGGAACGAAGCATGTTAGGCCTGAGGATTAAAGATAAAGTAAGTAATAAAAAGATTCGGGAAACAACCAAACTAGCAGATATAATTAAAAAAGTCAGAATATTAAAATGGAAATGGGCAGGACATGTTTGCAGATTGAACAATACGAGGTGGGCAAAAAAAGTGACGGAATGGATACCAAGAGATAAGAAAAGACAAAGAGGACGACAAAGGAAGAGATGGCGTGATATCTTCTCAGAGAGATGTGGGCCAGATTGGATGAGACAAGCACGTAACAGAAAGCTTTGGAGCGATTTGGGGGAGGCCTACGCCGTAGAGGCGACTATTACGTAAATGAATGTAAATGTGACAATTTTAAATTTAATTTTTATTTTATATTATTTTATTGTACCAGTATGTTTATTATTTTTACCAATTGACATTAATATAAATCTTAATATGTAACTATAATTATTGTAATGGACGAATATGACATTAACGTAATAGCAAATAAAGGCTTTTTTATTTATTTTTATTTTTTATTTAGTAGGTACCTTGGTTTTATTTCTATAAATGAGTGAAGGAATAATATTAGTATATCATGCTAATATTAAAAATTAATGCTTTCACCTATTCCTATCCTATATTTTCAACCAATCTTGGTGTTTGGTAGACATATGGTTGTATCCCGAAAGGACATAGGCTAGGTTTTATTAACCCAGTAAATTATGGAGTTAAAAAAACTTACACCATGCAGATGAAGTTGTGAGCTTCAGCTCGTTGTAGAATAAATACTTTTTTTTTTTTTTTTTTTTTATCCACTACAAGTTAGCCCTTGACTGCAATCTCACCTGATGGTAAGTGATGATGCAGTCTAAGATGGTAGCGGGCTAACCTGTTAGGGGCATGGCAGTTATACTAAACCCATACCCTTATTCGGTTTCTACACGGCATCGTACCGGAACGCTAAATCGCTTGGCGGCACGTCTTTGCCGGTAGGGTGGTAACTAGCCACGGCCAAAGCCTCCCACCAGGCCAGACCAGGGAAAATTCAGAAATTGTAAATTCCCAAATTGACCCTGCCGGGGATCGAACCCGGGACCTCCGCACGTTAGGACAACAGCGCTACACACTGCGCCACGGAGGTCGTCAACGTCAATACGTCAATACGTGCCAAATTGAGAACCTCCTCCTTTTTTGGAAGTTGGTTAATTAAAATTATAGTTTCAAATTTACTGGAAATCCCAGAGTGCTATAGTAATGTGGAAAGGATTATGTATGCACTTGTTTTCCACACTACTACAACAATTTCAAGCATATGCACGATTAAGTATAGCACTAAGTAATTAATTATTTAGTGCAGCTGATTTTTTTTAGTATGTTGCAGAACCACAGAAAACTTTCCATCTGGGTGATTACATGAGCTGTGGTTGACTGATAGACTTCCATTGTCTATATGCTGAGTTTCCATTAGAATTTCCCTAGCTTATTTGGGTTTGAATATCAACGATGTACTAATGTTAAAAGGTAATAAGAAAGATCCATTTTTCTTACTGTAACAATATCATAGTAGGAGCTCTCTTCATGCGGGTCCATTTCACACTCAAATAGTACTTCAACGTTGAGGTCAGACTCCGCTGCAGCTTCCCCGGAGCCCAATGGCAAGCCGCCAGCACAAGACACCCAGTCAGTGACTTCAATACATTGAGTGGGCTTCATGCTACATATCCTAGATGCATTTGTGTAGTCAAGGAGATCACACAAGTATGCATTCTTTGGATTTATACATAATTTTGAACTAAGTGTTGGGGTTTCTGAAAAGTGCAAGGATTATCATCATAAAATGAAGTTCTTAAGTGTACCTATTATAATATGTTATATCTATATATTTTTTATGTCAGTTATACATAATGATTAGGTGTGTACCTATAGTATTTTGACTGTGAAATAAATTATCATCAACAACTGATTTTTCTTATATCGAATTCTTATGAGAAATGACATAAGGATGAATATTTGGATGATATAATCCTAGCCAATAGTAATAGGAACTACTATCTTGATTTCAGTAGTAAAAATAATTTACTTAGGTACTTAAATATTAAGTAAGTATGTATACCTACATTTTATATAGTTGGAACAATAATTCTTATATCAAAGAGACAAATGACATAAGGATGAAGATTTGAATGATAGAATCCTAGCCATATAGTAATAGGTTACTATCTTGATTTCGGTAGTAAAAAATATAACTAAAATATTAAGTAAGTAAGTAAGTATACCTACCTAAATTTTATAAAGTTGGAACAATAAGATGAACTGAGGCATAGAGACACTAGACCTCTTATTATAGGTCTAGAGACTGGAGTCTTATGAGTAGAATAGGTCATGAAAATTATAAAAACATAGATATACACTCACCTGCTGCATTTTCAGGTACTTTGCAAAACGCGACACTCGTATTACCACTTAGAAATTCCAAAAGACGAGCTCTAAAAGAGCGAATACGCCAGGTCTTAATGAAAGTCATTGCGATGTAAATCGGCGTAAAAAGCATAATTACTGTTTCACTTCACACTGACGTCCACTAAACAGAACTCTTTCTCATTGTAACAAGTTTGTTCAATATTAAATCCAATAAAAATTCGCTTGCTATTCAATAATCAATTATTGATTCCAAAGTACACGCTATTCGCACATGATATACTCCAATAACCGATGATAAAAAGGAAAATGGAATTACTACATAAGAGTTTAAAACCTATTCATTTCATTTCTGTAATAAACACAGTAATATTTACTTTTATTTTCACGAGAAAAATTATATTACAAAAATCCAAAAGCCTCGCTAATTCCGCACTTTCCCAGTCGCGTTCAGTTCCAAAATGAAATGTCAATTGTCAATGTCCAACTTAAAACAATTAATGTCACGATGACGTTAATGGGTATGTTCCGATATACGCTGCAAGTACTGTAATGTCTCTGGTTAACTTGTCTCTGCTGTAAGGTGTGACTTCAATTAAGCCTACTGCGAAACCGTTCCTTTATAGTTAGATAATATACTAGTTACAGTTTAAAACGGAACGCAGTCAGCATTGAGAGCACCTTACCTCAAAAACGCCAGTGCTCACAGTACAAAAATAGTGTCAATTTATGACGTCATATATTTTCCTAGGATACTGCGGCAGTATCCAAGGAAAATAGTAGTAGAAAAATAATAGTAGTAGTCCTAGTAGTGGGGTAGTCAGTCCCTAACGGAATGAATTTCTCGACAGTAAGAGCACTGAGCAATGCTCGCAGTGTATAACGGAACATACCCAATGTCTAACCAAAACGTTCCATTTCTCTTGATTTCTCTGTTTGGTTTCTTAAAGTGCCAATAACTTATTAGGTATTTAATTGCCTATTGGTAGCACAGCTTTACGATATTCTATTTAGTAGGTATGTACCTACTACATGTGTGTACATACACACAGGTAGTAGGTACATAACGTACATACGTTACTATGGATGTATGGTTTGTAAACCAATTTTAAATACTTATTCATTTCAGAACAAACTCATATTTTTATTGAGCCTTCATCAGTAAGTGAGTCAAACTCTAGTAGCCTTGTATCAACAACTTCTGGCGATCTGCTCTGGCCCAATGGATTTAACTTTACTTACCAGTAATTTGATCTTATGTTCATATCCAGGCCATGCAGTTACCTGAAGCTTTCCATTACCCCATCGGTCCTTGGAGCTTGACAATCACCACACTAGTTATTATATTGTAAAGTTTAAAGTAAGTTTATATTGACAACATTTGATTTGTCGGTATTTATTGAATGAAATCCATTGTCACAGCAAAAATCTATACTATTACCAATAATCAAAATGCGAAAGTTTGGATGGATGGATGGATTTTTGGTAGGTACTCAATCACGCCAGAATGGCTGAACGGATCTGATATATTAAAGTCAGGAATATCACACTGACTACTTTTTATTCCGGTATGTCATAAATTCAGCAAACGACAACAACAATTCAGACTGTTTAAGAATAGCTGTACCATAGGATTGGTATTAAGGTGTTACATATTAAAGGGCTACAGCGGAATCTTTATCGTGAACTTTTGACCTTAGCCATGTACCTAGGTACAACGATTAGTCTTAACAGTTTCTATGCAATATTAAATATATTATACCATATAAATTAGGTATGTTCAGTGATGATTGTTTAATGTTTCTGCATAATAACACATCAGATAACGGTTATTTATTGAACTAGTGCAATGTCCTGACTATTCTGGAATTAACGATGTTTATTGAACTTAAATGTCTGATAAGAATCAAAACTTTCCGATATCCGTTGTTTAAAATCTATAATTTTCGAACTTACTAGGTAGGTATACTTACATAATACTAACGTCTTTATAAAATATTAAATACGAAGTATCTACTAAGGTCGAAGCCCACTTATCCATCATAATAACTTTCGAGGGAAAATGGAAATGTGACATAAGCCAGTATTAGGCCCTCTAGGGGCCTAAATGGGTAAGTAGGTACCATACTTATAATTTAAATCCCTAGTTCAATATAAGTAATAATTTAGAGTCACTCAGAGAGCTATGGTGAGGACTAGGTATGCTAGAAGTTTCTCTTGCAGACAGGATTCGAAATCAAGAGATCTGCAGTAGAACCAAGGTCACTGGCATAGCCCAAACCATTAGTAAGTTTAAGTGGCAGTGGGCAAATCATGCTTGTTGAAGTAGCGATGGCCGATGGCGTGGATACCGCGTACAAGTACCTAACCGTACAGTATGGGGTGCCTTCCAGCACAATGGACCGAAATTATAAAAAGGAGGCAAGAAGTGGATGGATGTGGAAGGCTAAGGGCCGGAGGGGGTGGCGCTCTTAGAGAAAAGCCTATATTTAGCAGTGGACATCTGCAGGCTGGAATGATGATGAATACTTTCTTGGGTATTACTGTATACCTACCTACAAATATTTTATCACAATAATCCGTGAATATACCCAAGTAATAGGTAAAAATTAGATGCCCATCTACTTAACTATAATTTATGATGACTATTGACATTTCAACCCGTAATTTTAACAATCGCGCAAGTTAGTTAGCCCACTGCCCAATACGAAACGAAAAACAACACAAAAAAGTTTCTCTACCTGCATTTGTAAGAATGAATGAGAGGGTGCGTCGCCGTCGCTTATAGTAGTAATCTCAGTTAAAGTTAGTGATTAGCTGCGGCTGTTTACAACGTGGTTCACAGCCGCATATTGATTACAAAATATTAAAATCAAGCCGCAGTTATTTACTTTGCGTAGTCGAGCTTCGGAGAGCGCGAAAGACACATGTGTTAATTATTGTCAATCATTATCAATCGTTTGTTGAGAATACGCGAACTGTGAACACGCCCGGTGAAAGTTAATTAACAAAATGGAGTTGAATTTTATTACCACCCTTATAAAACACGATGTGAACCACAATGTTAAACAGTGCTTCAAAAATAAAAAACCATTCGGTAAGTTGTTTTTATTTTTATAATGTTTGAAAAATAGTTAATTATTGTACTATTACCACTACCGGTAAATACTTAAGTATTTACGTAAGTACCTACTTACTTATAAGAACTTTCAAATCGGTTAGTAGATAATAGCAGCAATTTACCGGTAGATAAATAAATAAGACTTAAGTATGACAACCTACCTATTAAAAATATCATCAAGTTAGCTATTTAATAATATTATAACATATAATTTTCGCAAAATTTAAGTATTAGCTAATTTAATGCGAAACGTCTGTCAGGGGTTTAGGTTCAAGTTTTACAGATTTTTTAAAATATTTCTTATAATTTTTTGAATAGCTACGTACAGTCTTTTAACTGAGTTTATGTTATTAAGTAGGTACTTTATTAGATTAACTAATGAATTAATTATTTTATTTACATATAGAGTATACAGACATAGGTACCTACTTAAGCCTATAGCTAATGTAGCACTTTTATTAGGTACACCAAGAAAGCATTTATTGCCCTAACGAGTTGTTATTGTATTGATAAGCTTAAGTTAAATAATAATTCAATACAACAAAGTAATAAAGATATCTATATCGCTGCAATATAGTTAAACATAGGTATACAGAATATTGACCCAATGTACTTACGTATAATATGTACCTTGTTTTGATTTTATGGATCTTATACGATTCTTTAGTCTCGAAACCCTAACTTTTAACAAGGTTTAAGTACCTACCTACTAAAAAGTATTTTTAAAGTTAGATACGTTTTGAAGAACCGCAAGAGTTATAATTTATTGGCTGTGCCTATGATAATATCAAAACAGACATTTAATAATTTATCTATTGAGAAGCTGGGTACTTACCTAGTTACCTACTTGTTTGATAAATAAAATAACTTGATTTATTAGGTGGTATAGGTCCCTTAAATCTGCTCTTGTTGAAGTTTTAATAAAATCCTATATTTTATACTTATATACCAATTACAATAAAATGTGAATAAATTTAAAGATACCAACAAATATCACTTCAACTTTAACGTCTGTATTAAAATTTATATTATTAAAATTACGAGCTTTCTCCCTTTAATGGGATTATCTCGTACAACTTTCCCCTATATATTTTACAATCCATACTAATCCATACTAATATTATAAATGCGAAAGTGTGTCTGTCTGTCTGTCTGTCTGTCTGTCTGCTACGCTTTCACGGCCCATCTATTCAACCGATTTTGATGAAATTTAGTACAGGGATAGATTGTATCCCGGGGAAGGACATAGGCTACTTTTTATCCCGGAAAATTCGAGAGTTCCCGCGGGAAACAAAAAAGTTTATCTGTTCAACCGATTTTGATGAAATACGGTACAGGGATAGGTGGGTGTCCCGGGGAAGGACATAAGCTACATTTTATCCCGGAAAATTCAAGAGTTCCCGTGGGAATCGAAAAAATTTGGTCCACGCGGACGAAGTCGCGGGAATCATCTAGTAGGTATATAAGTATAAAATTGAGTCCTCCGTATAATCATTTCGTGACTAGTATCATTATAATGTAGGTAGGTAGGACTTAGCGTACCTAGTTGGTTACAATTTTGCGATTAAGATGGTCTGCAGTAGGTAGTTCATTGAACTTTAGTGCGTATTATAATTTGTTGCTATTAAACTAGGATTCAATATTTGCACGCCTTGTTATCGATTTACGTAGTAAGTAATTAGTAATTACTTAATTATAAATCTTAGGGCGTGCGCGAACTTCTTAAAGACTTTGGTGCCTACTGCCTACAAAGACACCCTACTTTACACATGGACTTAGATAAATGGTCCATGCTTACACACTACATAATTACATTCACACATAGGTAATTTATACATTATAGGAATGATACAAATACATGATGAATATACCTACATTAAATATTACTTATTATATTTATGTTATACATTACAAACATGTACTTAAATGCGACTACCTACAAATTTTTAGGTTAGGACTCTAAATAATTATAGGTACTGAAAATAATATTTCCTCTCGATTTTTACGCACGAATCACGAAAGTCCCTAGTGTGATCCAACGCCCCATCAAGGAATGTGAAAAGCTAACTTTGTTCCGGAATTTCCGGTTTTAGAGACAAGTTTAATAAGTCCCGCTTACAGTTAAAAGGTATTGGGAAAATGCGTGATTATTATGTATTACATAGGTTTAGTGTTATAGTCAAAAGCCGAAATATTTGCCATATTTTGACTCAACGTATTTCCAGGTCTCAATAATGGCCTATGGCTATGGTAAAGAGGTAAAATCTGAATATTTTTATTTTTTTCTATGCAAGCATGCTCCAATCAAGACCTCATCATTGCTTTCTATAGTCATATAGTCAAGTCAAGCGCAACACTATTCTGCAATAAAAAAAATCACAGGCTAAATTTTGGCCTTCGTCCAACAATATTAACGGTCAGTCTTTCAGCATCTAGAGAATCTAAGCTCGAAACTCAGTTTTAATAAATAGGTAGGGAACTCTATCATAGATACCACCCAGGTCCCAGAGGTAGCTGGCACGGGGGTTATGTTGAACTCCAACCTAAACTAATGCCCGACGGTAGGTATACCACGCACAGCCTGGTGGCTGAGTGCCTGATATATGTGCCTCTCTAACTTCTGCATGCAACCGAGAACGATCTATACAACCCACCGAAGCACTATAAGAAGCTCAGATATGACTAGAATTTTTATATAAGACGAGTAAATATAGGCAGAACAGAAAAAATATGAATAGGCAATTCGACACTTGCCGGCTGGGTCCTGTCTGGCTGCGTGCGTCCAGTCCTATAACAAGTCTATGCACCGTGCATCGCTACCTCAAAATCCAGAGAGGTGGCAAGTACCTAATTATTACCAACTAGAGATAGCTTTTCGGAGTTATGTGCGTTTTAAGAAATAACATACTTATCGGTGAAGGAAACATCAGTGCCTGCCCAAGAGATCTTCATTTTGTGAAGAGACTCGTGCTCAGTAGTGAGTCGGCAATTAATTGAATGATGATGATGATTACTGGTAGCTATACATAGTGGTGTCCCGCAGATAAGCCTGTCACCTGATTGGTGACAAACCAGTAGTAGTAACTAGTAACCAGTCGTACGTTTTGACATTACGTAAATTGGCGATGGATCCACCTTTTTACTGTCGAAAAAAAAAAATGAGTACAAGAGCGTAGGTAACTATATTAAGTAGGTAGGTACATTATGTTTTAATTCCATTATTTCTGTGTAAATATAATGTGTCGTCCTACGTATAATGAGGTCTGCGTCTCTATGGTCTTAAACTCAATGTACTCGTATCGTAAACCATCTACGTGACTCGGAGCACATGATTTTTTGGAACGGCGGGGGCCGCGCCGCTTCTAAACAAATACAAATACAAATAGTGATATTTACCGGTTTTCTTTTCGATATTTAAACATTAATCATTTTAGTTTACGGTCTACCTTTTAATTCGTTTTATAATGCTAAATTGCTACTTATTCTGTACTATTCATGTTTTATTTTGTTTCATTTTTGTAATCTTTGAGCTAATTTTAATTTTATATGACATTCGTAAGAGCTTTATACAAGCCAAAATCGAAATAAATAGGTAGGTACCTAAATGAAAAAACCGGGCAAGTGCGAGTCGGACTCGCGCACGAAGGGTTCCGTACCATTATTAATAAATAATTACCTTTGTTAATGAACCGCAAGACTAACTTTGTTTGTAGAGGTTTATTGTTAATATCAAAAAAACTATGCTAGTTAGAGCATTGACTATAGTTTTCCTGTATAGTATACGTAAATTCCTATTGCCCATAATTATTTCAAATTTTTCGATTGGTAAACTCCGGAGATAAGGGGGGGGGAACGGTATTTTTTCAGACATTTTCCCCGATAAATCAAAAACTATCATAACTAAAAATAATTAAAAATCTGTTTTAGAATGTACAAAGTAAACCCTTTCATATGATACCCCACACAGTACAGTTATCTCACTTTTAAATTTCAACCCTCAGATTTTCCCCCCTTTTTAAATAAGAACAAAAATAATTTCCAATTTTTTTTAATTCCAGTGTCTTTGGGCCACTAATATACACAACTATTCCAAATTTCATGTCGATAGCTTCGGTAGTTACTGAAATAATCGAGTGTGACGGACGGACAGACGGACAGACAGACGGAGAAAGTCGCACCATAAGGGTTCCATTTTACCATTTTGGTACGGAACCCTAAAAAAGATCTAGGTAGGTAAATGAATAAAAATCGGCCGTAGTCATTAGTTTTATAAATGTGCATAAATACATACCTCTAAAGAAGATCTAAAATATATTAGCCCTAAAGTTATTAATATTAACGATAGGAAAGTACTAATAAACCATCTAACCTAAGTCGAAAGAATGTGAATACGTGATTATGTAAATGCACCCTTCACAATCGCTCGGAAGAAAAAATAATTCGGAGTGGCGGTGTGGTAGCGCGATGTCACGTTTCTTAATATGTGACTGGGGAATAGTTGGCTCGGGCCTAAGTTCAATAACCTCTGCAATGCATTTCCTAAAATAAAACGTTAGGTTGGTCTAAGTAGTTTGGACTTCGAGCATTTCAGAACTGAAATATTATCGTCTTTTTTGTGTAAATAGTTAAAATATCGCAACACCCATAACTATTGTATTACACAGTACACCTATTGGCTAACACATATTAGTTAATAAGTAACTTCATCAGGTATGAGCATAGATTTAGGAATAGTCTTCAGAAACCAATTTTCAGGTAATCTATGGGTATGAGTTAGGTACCTAGTTACTCTACTGATTTCTGTTATTCTGAGTCAGTCATTCAGTTTGGGCCGCTGCTTTTTCGCAAGTCTGCGCAAAGCAGCATCATTTAGACATCATTGTCTGAAGCCAATCGCCACAAAGAATCGATAATCGGATGAAAAAGATGATGATAAGATTAAGTTATGTAACGGTTGATTTTTTTTGCAGTCACTAGAAAAGAAGAGGTCATGGCGATCAAAAGTAAATTTCCAAACAAAATACCGGTAAGTTAAATTGCCATTTAAATACACGTTCTACTAGAGGTCTATTTACATTGTGTTGGAACTTCGGGAGAGAATAGTAACGAATTTTGTGAACAAAACTGTATTTTGAACTTCATCTCCATTACAGCTATGAGTAATAATGTTCAAATTTTGTAATAAGACTTGAAAGAAACTAATAAAACCAATAGCAGGTAGCTCACCCTCCCAAAAATTCCCAAGATTCTCGAGAATTCCCGCAAATAACGCCAGAATCTAATTTGTATGTTATACAAACCAGATAAAGTTCAAAATTTAATGCATATTGCATACATTCAACTCCAAAATTTAGCTTCCCCTTCATTCCGTCGCCAATGAATATTGACTCTTGCTGACATTATTATAAAATCGAAAACACATTTGCAATACCTCAAGCAAGTATGGTATGTAGCAAGTGTGTTCGGGCCATAGAAAGATACCTACCGCCTGTAAAATGTAAGGGTAAGCTTTGACAAACCAATTTGATTTACAGCTCATCGTAGAAAGATACCACAAGGAGAGAAATCTACCTACACTGGACAAAACAAAATATCTAGTCCCTGAAGACATCACAATGTCGCAATTCCTAGTGATTATACGTAACAAAATTAGGATTAAGCCAAATCAAGTAAGTGTATACCTACCATATCTATTGGCACTTAAAATGAATAAGTATGTAAATTATTCCACTCTTAAGTTCAGTACAGAGCGTCTAGTTTTACCTACTAGCAGCCATGGGGCCAAATACACTCAAACATTTCTACGAAAAGTTTATATTCCTATATGTCAATGTATTATGCTAACCGCTCAGTAAGACAGCCACCACCGCCAAGTCTCATAGAAATTAGCTGCTCTGTGTCTGTACCTATTCAGCTGGTGAAAAAGATGCGGTCGTTCAGGCGATAAAAGCCAATGCACTGCATCTAGCCTTCATCAAATTGGGCCCATCATTGATGAAAACCATTTTTGGCGAAACTAGAATAATAGTTGATACTCGATACTTAAGTACGAGTATACATACAATAAAATGATAAATACATATAATAATGATATTTTACAAACAGTAAAATGATAAATGGAATATTCCCTACCGATAGGCGGTCAGACTATGAATCTGTTTTCTACAAATACATTTTATGACTATTCGATAATGGATTATATTATTGAAAGTGGACAAGAAATCAATAGGTCAACTCTATGATAAGTTAACCAGCTAATTAGTACCTGAAAGTGTTGTGATAGCTGACGCATGCGGGGCGCATAGATGATAATTGTAATTCTTATCTCAGAAGCTAATCATTCAACATTATAAACATGGCATCAGGCCAGCAAACAATTAAGGTTTATAAATGCTAATTGCCACTGCCCATTGATTACTGCTTAGATGCTTACGAATGAAATCTTTAATGACGATAAAAAGGGTTGTGTTTATTAATCAATTCATTAGAATCGTGATTGGAATAGTGAATTACATACAAATGGTCGCCTTTTGTTGTTAATAACTGTTAAATTAAGCTTAAGTGCACGGAATTATTTGTGTTGATCAAGTTACTCATTAATACAACAGTTATAGGTACTCATTGAATTGATTATTTGCGTCTAGTATTATATGACAGAGTTTTCGAATCCGACTCGAAGGACCCAAAGAAACGTTGATTAATAACTTTCCAAAGATTATTCGCAAACTTCAGACTGCGGATCAACAGATGTTCATACTTCGTTGAAACACTTTAAAATTCTACAATTGGAGACAAAATGGACATTCTTTTAATCTGTCAAGTTCTCTCAAAATTCAAATGTTTCGGAATGGAAAGCTGTCGATTTATCAGAGCCCTATAATTTGAAAAATATAACGTTTTTCTTTCTTTGAACAGGCTCTCTATCTAATAATCAACAACAGATCTATGCTAAGCATGAGCCTAACGATGTCGCAAGCCTACGACCTCTATGGAGATGAAGATGGCTTCCTCTACATCACATACGCTTCTCAAGAAGTTTTCGGTTATCAAGACGGTTAGTGTTACCTCTTCTCTACGATTTTATAGCTGTTATAGTTTGTTTGTAAGCGCATCACACAAAACAACTGGACTTTCGAAATCTGTTCCAACGTTGATCATAACTGGTTCATAAATCTGAATCAGTTTGACAGTTGACTACTTAGTATATTTAAAAAGGGCAAAGCAGAGGTCAAAATTCTACTAAATACGACCAAAAACCAAATACAGTGCTGAATCCCGAAATTTTCCGTTAGATTTGTATTTCTAGAAAAATCACAGATATTAGAATCAAGTAGGTTAGTAACTCGTTCCTAAAGTACTGTCTAATGGCAATATATTACATTAATTGAATACAACTTTGTTACAGATATGACGGGGTCAAACAAGGAGGTGCAAGTGATCAGAGACAGATTCCCCAACAAAATTCCGGTAAGCGCAATATTTGAACTTAACTAAACCAATATCTGTGTTCTTTATAAATCTATCTATATATAGTATTAAAACGAAACAAATTATATTGTACTAAATATGATGTAATATATTATATGATTAAAATTAAAATATGATTTAAAAGATAGAACATCTTACAATGCTATGAATTAGTTAATGACGATTAGACGAAATTGAAAAGCTCAGATTATAGTTAAATTATAATAACATTTTGAATGCTTTAGTCCTTTAGTCTAGATCCTATATATGGTAAAGGGTTGGTACCTACATAAATTCATTTTCATACATACCTAATAATTAACCTTGCATAAATTATATTTTTATAATGTGTGACATTTTATCAGTAGGCTACCCTTGATTTGGAAAAACAACTCATGAATGTTTAAAAATAGCACATGCATGACTTTAATAAATATCAAATTAGCACGATGGTCGAGTTCTAAATAACATATTTTTCAACTTGTTTGCAACGGCAAATGTGAAAATAAAAAAAGAATACAGGATATCTAGTGGTAAACTATCAACCATTGTCAATCACCTAAAGTTTGCCTACGTGATAAAATATGATTGATAGTTTGCAGCTTGGTCAAAAAAACTATTAGCCGGAAATTTTAAATATCCCTGTGATTCCGTCGCGTTTGCAGAAGATAGTAAATGTACAACCGTAGGTGCCTTAATATTTTATCTCTATGATAAGACCTTTATTGTAACACAGTTTATATGCAACCAATAAATAAATTAAACAAGCCTTCTAAATCTAACCTAATACAGTTTGCCTATGTGACAAACAATTATGTACCCATACCTAATGCTAATACAACTTTGTCAAAATTTGCTAATTTAATAATTTTTTCCCACCAATTAAGAGTTAATAGGCATCTTCTAGGCAAGCGCGACCCATGTTAGGCCGCATCATCACTTTCCATGAGGTGTGATTGTGGTCAAGCGTAAGCCTATAATGAGTAAAGAAATTTTTTTGTCCATTTGCCGAACTCCACCAATTTATGATAAGGTGATATTTTCTCGGCACCTTCAAATGTTATTTTCGCAATTTGAACATAACTATGTCGGTTTATTTTCTAGTTGTACGTAGAAAGGTACGCCAGAGAAAGAGAAGTTCCGGTTTTGGGCAGAAACAAATTTTTGGTCCCTCAAGAACTCACCATGTCCCAGTTCCTCTACATCATACGGACGAAGATGAAACTCAGAGATTCCCAGGTAGATAACTATGTTTATTGCAAATATTAATTAGTTTAATGATTTATGTAATTAATAATTAATTAATTTAATTAAGTCATCGGTACGTCTCGTTACTTTGTTGGGAACTTAATGACTCATTGTAGCTGATTTGCTACCCTAAAAGGCACACACGTTCGGCCGTCGTGTACCAATAAATACTCACTAATGGTCAAAATATTCCAAGGAGTTATTTGTAAATTGTTCTAAATGCGCCGTCCAACAAGCTGGCCCAATAACGGCCTTGTGTCGACCGCATGGCCAAAGCTTCAAAGGCTTATAGCCTTGAGGATTTGAATAGCGATGATGAATTTCATAGAATTTTGCGACGACTAGTGGACAGGTTGTGCAGGGATAGGCCAATTAGTTGACATAAAAATCTGAGCATGCACTTGCTTTAGCGTCTCTCGACCTCAGTGGAAACACATCCTTATTGGAAATGCAATAGATATCATTTCTCGCATAGCAATAGGATGATAGGTCCCATTTTGCATATGGGATGTTCTAACTTCATGTTTTGTTTCTCAGGCGTTGTACCTACTAGTAAACGACAAGGTGCTGGTGAGCCATAGTATGACGATGGCTCAAGCGTACGAACAGTTCCGTGGCGCCGATGGCTTTCTCCATATCACGTATGCCGCACAACAAGTTTTCGGCTGAAAATACTGGTGAGTTTGATTTGTCCACTTAAATAGACATTAAATAAAACAATTAATAAAGTGCGTGTCACAGCACCCGTAACCTAGGGTTCCGTAGCCACTAGCCATGCCAGCTACTAAAAGCTTTAGCGATTATCTTTAAATTAGTTAATTCCCAAAAACTGTTTAACAATTTTATATATTTTAAATACATATTCAACGAGGTATCTATCACACGGAGGTATAATTACTTATATTTTTCTTTGGGTCTCGCTTTTAATATTCATATTCAATAGATATCTTGAAAATTTATATTTTTATCTAAATTGTGTAGCCGTAACAGCTATACATAACTGACTAGTACTAGATGACTTCAAATATACAGGATGTTAAGGCCGAAGCATACCGGCTGCGTACGCGTGGACGTGCACATGCACGTACCACTGCGTTGTAATGTATGGAACTGTATGAGACACGGTACGTACACCGCCTGCATGACGTGCCATGGGCCATGTCTCATACAGTTCCATACATTAAAACGCAGTGGTACGTGCACGTGCAGTGTGCACGTCCGCGCGTACGCTGCCAAGGTACACCAAGCCAGTATGTTTCGCCTTTATAATCGATTTTTAGGGTTCCGTACCAAAATGGTAAAATGGAACCCTTATGGTGCGACTTTCTCCGTCTGTCTGTCCGTCTGTCCGTCTGTCCGTCTGTCCGTCTGTCCGTCCGTCACACTCGATTATTTCAGTAACTACCGAAGCTATCGACATGAAATTTGGAATAGTTGTGTATATTAGTGGCCCAAAGACACTGGAATTAAAAAAAATTGGAAATTATTTTTGTTCTTATTTAAAAAGGGGGGAAAATCTGAGGATTGAAATTTAAAAGTGAGATAACTGTACTGTGTGGGGTATCATATGAAAGGGTTTACTTTGTAAATTCTAAAACAGATTTTTAATTATTTTTAGTTATGATAGTTTTTGATTTATCGGGGAAAATGTCTAAAAAAATACCGTTCCCCCCCCTTATCTCCGGAGTTTACCAATCGAAAAATTTGAAATAATTATGGTCAATAGGAATTTACGTATATTTTACAGGAAAACTATAGCCAATGCTCTAACTAGCATAGTTTTTTTGATATTAACAATAAACCTCTACAAACAAAGTTAGTCTTGCGGTTCATTAACAAAGGTAATTATTTATTAATAATGGTACGGAACCCTTCGTGCGCGAGTCCGACTCCCACTTGCCCGGTTTTTTTTTAATGGTTGTGACAAACTAACGGCCTGGATTATAGTATACGGGTTTCTCGTTTTAATACACGTACGTTAAGTTTAAGTTATAAGATAACAATACTTTGCGAATTTCGCACAACCGAATTAGGACATAAATAAGGAAAACCCCCAAAATATGTACTCACTATGCACTCGAAGATTCTAATTGATATGTCAACATCTGCTAACTAAGGTCAGCCAAAGTCCTTGTACTTATCTAAATTGCGGATATTTTTCTAAAAATAAAAACAGACCAATCCGCCTGTTTGTATAAAAATAAATTCACCTTGATAGATAGAGATGGAGGACAGGAAACTACAGACTTCCTGAGTGATAAAACAATTACAGGCGGATTAAAAATTCGGGAACATTCTCCAACTCCTGTAAGCTTTAATTAAACTTTTTTGGGAAAACTCAAACTCAAACTCATATTTTTTTATAAAATAAACCTATTAAAAGTGCTTTTGAATTGTCGAGTGAATCTACCACTGGTTCGGAATGGCATTCATACCGAGAAGAATCAGCAAGAAACTCGGAATATTTTACAAAGCGAATATTTTAGCGTTTAAACTATTGTTGGTGATATTCATCATAAACATCGAAAATCGGGTTCGAAACAAGTCGAGCATATTTTGACAAAACAAGTGAGTTAAAACCGCTTACTTAAATACCTCATATGTTAATAAAACAAAAATATAAAAATTCGTGAAGATTTGGGGTTAATAGGAAACGTACTTCAAGATTTAATGTTACAAAAGTCCCAAATAAAAAAACATTAAATGTCCTTAGAGCCTAGCTGTGAGTCAACTATTTAGGGAAATATAGCGAAAATAACTCCGAAACTACTGTACTGATTTTCATACGGTTTCCAAAATGAAATACGACAGTTTCCCAAAATAGGTACAGGTAGGTGTAGATTGAAAATCTAACTACTGTAGCGCTCCTAAGCCTTTAGATGACTTGAAGCAATGTATTATGGAATTGTTCCACTCCCATAAAAATTGTGCTACACGCAAAAACAGATTGCTAGTAGTAGGTGTACAGGTGTGAGTTTATATGAAAATATATGGAACATAATACAATCCCACCAACTTATCTGGCCCGGTGGCCATAATTGTTAACTAATTTTTATGTCTGTTTAATTTTTTTTATTAGCAACACTAAATGTGATAACAGCGACAACTGTCACCGGGTCAGATAAGTTTGTGGGGTTATAATTATTATGTACTAGATGATACCTGCGACTTCTTTCGCGTGGATTGATGTGTTTTGATTCCCGCGGGGACTCTTCAATTTTCCGGGATAAAAAGTAGCCTATGTCCTTCCCCGGGATGTAACCTATCTCTGTACCAAATTTCATCCAAATCGGTTGAGTAGTTAGGCCGTGAAAGCGTAGCAGACAGAAAGACAGACGGACAGACAGACAGACACACTTTCGCATTTATATTATTAGTATGGATATATATAGTATGGGTTATGTAATATAATAATATAAATGTAGTGAAAGTAAACAGGAATGAATGTAGAAAGGACGTCCGTTTGAGGAGATAGCGATGTTTACATTTTACTCCATATTCCATAATATGTAAAACGACCCATATTCACCCAATCTATCGACAGTGAGCTTCTAGAAATATTGTAACAAATATAATTTTCCGCTATGGTCGCTTGTTTACTATAAGAAGTTGTACAAGGAATAGGCATGATGACAGTAACCAAGAATCAATGAAATTATAAATTTATCTAATAAAATAGGATTCATGGATTATAAAAAACGTATTTATTTTTATATTTCGATTAAGATTGCTATTTATTTTGATAAAATAAAACTATAAAATACAGCAATCCGCCATATTGCATAAAACACCAACTAAGCGAATGACGTCACAATTGTTTTCGAGCTTTGACAATCGACAACACAGAGTACCTTGTGTTGTGCGATCGACAATCTCTAAGTACAGATGTTTTATGTGTTTATCAAGTATTTTCGTATTTTTTTGTTCCCAAAGATCATTTCCATATTCTAGTTTTGTTTTACCGAAACCAAAATCAAGAAATTAAAAATCGTTAGCCATGGATCAAGGATTTACCAAGGTTTACCAAGGCTACTAGCTCTAATTTGCCCAGGATTGATTTGTTGATGCTAGGTGAATTTGTTGCATCAAAAAAAGAGCATCAGCAGAATTTCGCAATATCAAAACTTCCATGTAAGTACAATAGCCTTAAAAGGATCGAATTGATTACTAAATTAAGATCTCAAACAAGATTATTAAGCACAGCATAGGTACTAGAATAAAGCAAAAATTTACGCCAAAGTGATCTTCGCAGAAATAAATATTAGAAATTGCCATATAGCTGCAGGATTTCGCCGTGCAAGATTAAGCCAATTACATCGCATTGTGTTTTAAGTGGCACGTGAATAAACAACTTGCTTGGAGTTAATTTTGATGTATTATCACACTGGGGGACCGCACACGACTTACACACTTCTAGAATTCATACTATTCACACAAAATATCTAAATTGCTGTACGAACTTACGAAGACCTATTGTTTACTGCACACGCACAGATACATTGGTAAAAACAATAGTGACGTCACCAACGGCGCCATGACACCAGCGAGCGTTTTGGCGTGAATTTTAAAATTTAAATTTCAAATGCCAATTTTATGTACAAAACCTTATTTTTCTGCTGAAATAAGGTATTTTTTCGAAATAGTAGATACTTCCGAACATAATTCATCAATTTTTCAAAATCAGTCATCATGCCTATTATACTTATAATGTAGGCGTTTGCATGGGTACTGAGATAAGTAGCTTTTATCCAAGAAAATCAAAAGACCCCCCTTCCGGGATTTTTTCAAACCACGTGTAGTCGTGTTATCGCGTTGTAGGGCATCAAAGTAGATCAGTGGCGAAGGGCGCAGTCGGATCTAAAACACACCTCTACCTTATTGACCAACTATAAAGCTCTGATTTCCTAGGCATAACATATTTGTAAAACCGATTACGTTATGCCTAGGAAACCGAGCTGACGTTCCGGTAATTAAAAACCACAAAAACTCTTTTGATTCAAAGCATCATTATTCTTAATTATTCTAAGGCTAAATTTTCGGTGGGCAGCGGAGAGAGCGGATTTGCGGTTGCGATACGCTCGTGTCATGTTTTCGGTGGCGAGTGGAAAACGCGGCGGGCGGCGGATCCGCAAGTGTTATTAGTCACTATTCACTAATGATCGTTTAGCGTTTATCGCTCATGTAGGCAAGTTGACATAATACGCGGTTAGCGTATTCCTCTACTGGTCACCACACACCCGCGGAACGCTGCGTTTTTTTTTTCCGCTTGCGCTCACCGGTTTTCACCGAAAATGCTGTCTAAGAAACTAGATACTTAGATCATTCTATGCAGAAATCACTGTGTCAACGCCCCGTTTCTG
Source organism: Erebia epiphron (assembly GCA_963932025.1). NCBI lineage: Eukaryota > Metazoa > Arthropoda > Insecta > Lepidoptera > Nymphalidae > Erebia > Erebia epiphron. The sequence continues at coordinate 8,281,242 of OZ009950.1, forward strand.
CCACTTAACCACATGCGTCTAAAGAACGCCTAAAACACTATCTTGTGAATCTACTTATCAAAACAGCAGTATCTATTGAACAAATCAATAATGATTAATTTTTTAAATACTGCTTCTTTATCCGACTTCGGTCTGGAATCCCGTATGGTCTGATACCGAGTATCGAATTTAGGACCTCTTGTAGCAAGAGTAAATTTTGCGCCGATGTCCTTTCGAACAGAAAATGTCAGAAACATAATATACAATTTTGATTAATTACTTTGTTGATTCTGTTACAATGTTGGTAGGTACTTTGGTATGGAAGAAAACATACGTGCTATCTCATGAATATAGACTTGCAGAAGCTACGTCAAGACATTAAATGATAAAAACTATTACTTACAGTAATATGTGTTTAAAATATCATATATTGCGAAGTTATATTCACATACAAAAAGTCAAAATCAAATAAATAAGAGAACATTTTTAATTGTTACTTAAACTGTCTCTACTTTTAAAAACCGGCCAAGTGCGAGTCGGACTCGCGCACCGAGGGTTCCGTACTCAAGAAGTAGGTATAATTACCTTTGTTAATGAACCGCAAAACTAACTTTGTTTGTAGAGGTTTACTGTTAATATCAAAAAATTACGTTTGTTGTATGGGAGCCCCCCTTTCATATTTACTTTATTGATATTTAATCATTTATTTTGAAAGGTAATATACAAGTTAATATTCTGTGAAAATTTGAACCGTCTACCTGTTACCGTTTTTAATATTGAGCAAAAAAATACGAAAAAAACACGTTTATTGATGTATGGGGACCCCCCTTAATATATATATTTTTTTAATTTTTAGTATTTGTTGTTATAGCGGCAACGGAAATACATCATTTGTGAAAATTTCAGCTTTCTAGCTATCACGGTCTATGAGATACAGCCTGGAGACAGACAGACAGACAGACAGACAGACAGACAGACAGACAGACAGACAGACAGACAGACAGACAGCGGAGTCTTAGTAATAGGGTCCCGTTTTTATCCTTTGGGTACGGAACCCTAAAAAGTATCTTCTCTAATCTAATTATTATTATTTTCTCTTTCACACCGTTATGTTCAAATACCAGCTTTCATCTTGATCTAACCTTAATAACTGTCATGCCTTTGGGTTTCAACTTAGTAAAAATAGATATTACTCAATATTTTTGACATTGTTTTAAAGAAAGAAAGAAAAAAGAGCAACTGCTTAGTTTCTTGCTGGTTCTTCTCAGTAGATTTTCCGAACCGGCGGTAGAGTCAAAACATGATACACACCTTGTATGTCCTACATGAAATACATAGACTGAGAATTGCAACTTTACCTTCTTTTCCCTTTTTTCGTTTGACAAACTCTAAAAAGGAAATTTTTAAGTGATTTTTTTTGCATGAAAACATCTATAACACAGCATCAAAAAAAATAATTGCGATCTTTAAAACCACATCTTGTATCCAAATGACATGATTATGACACCACAGAGCTTCCCGCAAAAAATAGCATGTTGCCATGGAAATAAACCAAAACGATTCCAACTTCCACTATCATATCCCTTTTACAACTTGTTATCATCAAAGGGTGATTGCCCCCCACAGCGACATAGCAACCGGAATAATAAAGTAACATTATCCTATCGCGTAACAATAGAAGACCTATAATATTTTTGTAACAGCACTGTTTTACTGTTTCCATTATAACTTAGTGCGGAAACTGATACGGCGTCTGTTGACCTCTTTGCTCTGGGATGGGACCTTGAATAGTTCCAGTGTAATTTTCCTTTTTAGGGTACGTGATAGATTAGTTTGTATAGCAACGGATAGTAAAGAAATTTTGAAGCATGACTCCTTGACCCACAGAATGATAACAACGCACAGTTGAAAAGCTAAACCTACTACCTAGAAAGCTGAAATTATAGACAAGGGTTCCCACGAGAACGAAGCTGCGGGAGGTCGCTAGTGAAATTATAGTGTCAGAAGATAAGTACTTAAAAAAATTTAAACAAATATGGCTAAAACTAATCACTTAAATTTAATACCAACAATGTTATTCAATTCAAAAATTTGTAAAAAAAATACATATTAATTTTCTTAGCTTGGGAGTAAGTAAGTCATGAGAGATACCTAATAACATGAATCAACTTCCTCAAAAGATTAATATTAAGACGTCTTTATATGCAAACTTGTAGGGAACCATATAGTAGCTAGTAGAACACTATTAGTAGCAGTAGATTTCATATAAAAGATCATTTGTTTAACTGACCCCTCCCATCCCGGTTTTGATTGAATGAATTTCTAAAACAGTGTGGGAGTGATATTTTCAAAAATTCTGAAACATTTCTTCATTGTTTGTATGTGTTATAATTTCCGCGTTTCTTTACTTATGCGTAGGTACGTGTTGACTTTGTGCAAACACTCGCGTGAACGTTTTTTCAGTCAGCTCCTTCAACGTTACCAGGCAAAGCATCGAAGTAAATAATCCTTTACCAAATACCACAACATCATGGTAACCCTATTCCAGGGTAATATTCCACAGCGGGTCGATATTTTAATTTATGTCACAATAATAACTTTATCTTGGCCCGAGCACAAACAATGTGTCGAGGAGCGCGGCGTATTGATAAAAGTCGATTTATGTCCTTTTCTTACTATCTATCACCCCCCAAGGACTTGATGTCTTGGTGATTTATTAGTTTTTGGATAGTTACAGAACGTTCCCTTATCACAAATGAAACAACGGTTGCAGCTCGAAGCTTCATAATTATTTGAATATTAGTAATTATTTGTATGTATTCTTTTAAAACAAATAACAAACGCGTACAAATCTGTGTCTATTCGGTTGTTTACAAAACTTAAACAGACGGGTCAAGGTATCGTATATGTATGTGTGTATGTATTTATGTATGTTCCACCATAGCGCCTGAACTACTGAGATTACTTTGACGAAAAGGTTACGTTCTCTCGATACGTTATTATGGTCTGGGTAACATCGGCTACATTTTACACGAACGGAATCGATGCCGGAGGTTACAACCAATAATATTTCTAAAAAATTCTTTTTATACAACCGATTTCAAACTCCCGCGCCAACTTTACAACAACAAGAACACGCTATACAAAGTACTTATTTTATTGTTGATATTTTAAAAACCGCTCGACCGATTTCGATCAAATTTATATGGTACTACATGGGAAATCAAGAATCATCCAAATCGGTCCACCCAGTCAAAAGTTCTGAGGTAACAAACATAAAAAAAAACAGTCGAATTGAGAACCTCCAACTTTTTTTGAAGTCGGTTGAAAACCCGTTTTAATGCCAGCTATTGATTATACAGGTTTTATGCGTGGCGGCTATTTCGAGAAAAAAGGATCAATTTGTAAGCTAAAATATTCATACCTCTTTTTGCCATAGTCGGGCTACAGTTTTTAATTAATACTTACTGCTTGTTCTATAGTAGTATAAAGTCCTTCAGGTGTTGGCTAAGAATTGCTTTTGAGGGCGATTCAATATAAGCGCCGTGTAGTGTCAATATAAAATGCAGCACAAACCGGGGTTTAAGGGCGGGGTAAGCGGGGTTGTCACTCTAAAGGCACGCACTCCATCCGATCCGAATCCGAGACAAGTCAGACCCAGCAAATCTCCTCCTCTTCCTCGGATCGAATCCGGATGTCGGTTTCAAGCTGCATCCGTTTCGACGGGTGTTGCTAGCGTATTCTTGATCGCATTCGGATCGGATGCAGTGCACAAGCGTTCATACAAGTAATATAGTGGTTAACTTGGTCCGTGAATAACGCTCCGAATTGGAGATCCTCTCGGATTCGGAAATCGAAATTCGGATCTAGTGCGCAACCCTCTATACAATCATGCTACTGGCATAAAGTGATATAGAAAAAGTGAGCCAGTTTTCCCATACTTCCCCGCAAAGCGAAAAAGTCAAATGGCTTGCGATGTACTGGCATGTGAGCTACTGGCAGAATCTCGATATACACGAGTAACTAGCATGTGTATCACGTGCTTCGAATTTATGCTGAGACCTATAGAGCGTACTTTGTCTTGGCTCAGACTTTACTTAGAGTTAAAACGGGATGGTCTTATGTGTCTTATGGACTTATGTGAAGTCAAAGTTCGCTTTATAGATCTCACCATTAGAATTAAAGCCTAAGGTGACTGGGGAGATAATATAGCGCTAATTCGATCGTACGGAAAAACTAATTGTACTATAATGTTCCTAAAGTGTTAACAAAGTAATTGTGATTTATTTTTTTATTTCTTTACAGGTACATCTGCTCGTGCATGAGAAACTGGCATTTATGAAATGAAAGAAATGTAAAGACTGATAGTATTATACATTATGTGATAAATTCTAGTTTAGGATTTTTTAATTATTAAACAGTTCAGTTTGGCTTCCCTTAGAAATTATATATTGTTTTAGGCAGGTTCAAAATTATTATATAGTCTAATGACATTATTATTATTAAATTGATTATTATTTTATGTAATAGATTTATGAATAACTGTTATTTCAAAAATTTAGGTGTTGATTCTAAACAAAGTTCTAAGGACATTTTATAATGATCTCAAAAATCATAAAATTCTTATCCTTTGATTAATTATAAGTATTTTAAATGTAATAGGTAGGTACTTTGGAAATATATTATATTTAAAATGTTATCGTTTAAGATAGATTTTTAAAAGAGGAAATGTAAATCGAGTTGGTATAAAAATGTTAATAATAAAGAAAATCTCTTGTAAACGTATAACGCTTTAATGATTTAGCTTATAATTAGGCTTAATTAGTACAGATAATAAATTTTAATAAATGATTTACCGCTTAATGGGTTGTTTCACTTGTCTATGGTCACTCGGCGGGCGATATGTTCTGCGCGGCTGCGACGAGGGTGTCGTGAATGTCCTTGGCGTATGAGATCTGAAGTCTGACGGTGTTCAAGTATTGTGGGTAACTGAGCGTCGTCTCCTGAAAGCGCGCAACACTGGAGGGTTATACACATCCTAAAAATCTCTTATCTCGGATTATTTCCACGATTGCAAGATTATTAGCGATATCTTTCGTTAAAAAGATGCTTAATAATCTATATCCATACCTACTAATATTACAAATGCGAAGGTGTATGTCTGCTACGCTTTCAAGGCCCATCTGTTCAACCAATTTCGATGACATTTGGCACAGTTTGTTTCAATTTCATTCGTACGAATGGCTGTTACGATTTCATTTGTGTCACGAGTCACCGTGAGGAGACACATTTTCTCATTCTGAGAAGATTTTTCGAACACTTTTTAGAACATTATGACAAACTCTCGGGCATGCAGATTTCCTCGCGATATTTTCCTTCACTGTTAGTGCAAGTACTAACATTGCTTAAACCGCACATAACTAGCTCCGATCAGTTAGAAGTGCGTGCTCGGAGATAAGTTACTGTATCAGAAAATTAATAATATCCATTATTTTCTAATACGTAACTACAAAAAGGTATAGAACAGACTAGGCTAAGGGAGTTACGTATTCCTACGACATCATGGCAAAAGTCCCTTTCGTTGCAAGATCGCAAACTTGCACTGCCAGCGTATGATCGTGGTACCAGTGGATTGCATCTCGTCGGAAGGAACGTGATTTCAGACATCACTTAGATTTTAGTTACTACAAAGATGTAACATACAAAGCTAATGAAAAAGTAATGAGAAGATCGCTCATTTATTCTGTCGTCACATATCGACACAGAATGTTAGTAAGGGTTGACTGTGTTATCTTTAGATCGTTATAATGTAAAACCCTCGATCTACCATTGACGTAGTAACTTCGTCTTCGTTTCCTTCTGTGATCCTGCCTGCCGCTAAAGTAACTGGCGTCATAATATAGATAAACAATAAACAATCAGCCCTGAACAGACTTCAAGGGCTCGCACTGACCGCCCTAACATTCCACGCAATTCGAAAACAATCCAGAAAAGCCTTGAAATGCGAGATAACACTCGATTGCAATATTTTATAGACAGCTCCTTACTTTGTAACTGTTCTATATTTAAGTATACATATTATATTTTTTTTTTATTTGGCCCTAATTTTGTTCAAATAAACTTTTATAATAGTGTTTGTGAATCGGCAAGTCTTTTTCGGCTCTCGCTGTTCATTTTTAAAAGGTAACTACCCTGAACATTAACTATACTACAGCTGTTAGTAATTATTTATGTATTATTAGTATGTATTGTTTAAGTAGTATATTATTATTGCATGTTTATCTTTATTGTTGCACTTTCCCTCTCCTTTTTAAAGTTCCTTAAGAAACGGGTTGTCTGGAGGAGATCACTTTTAGTGACAAGACCACCCTTGTGCACGCGTTGTTTTCTGTTTTTTGTATATAAGTTATTTCTATGTTATGTGTGGCAATAAAGTAAATATCTATCTATCTGCGCAGCTCTTACATTTTTGAACTGGCTGTAACACAGAAGGCGGACTGGACGCATACATTATTAAGGGTTTTCCTACGGAACCCTAAAAAGCATACGTATTACAGTGAGTGAATTGATGGTGATACTCTAACGTGTAAGAAATCATTTAATTACCTGTGTAGAGGAACCAGAGTCCAATCTTGATGGGATAACTGTGAGGGGCAAATAATGTGCCGCAGATTGTGCTTGCTGTATGCAGGTTATTGCGGTCCTCTGTAAAACAATAATATAAATTTAATTAAACCAGGATTTCCAATAAACTGCCTAACCCTTTCCATGCGGAATCTTGTTTTCAATGTTGCAGTCTCTATATGGAGGACTTTTTATGATTTAGTTCTCCAGTATGATGGGCGCGATATTACGTCATTAACAAAGATGCTCCTACTGTGCGAGGGGCGTATTATTATGTTCCGCAAATTATATAAAAAAGAATGTTGGGGCTCCTCCTCCGTTTCACAAACGGTAGTTGTGTTCTATCCCCCTCATATAGGAGAGGCTTCTTTCTCATTGATTCTACCACATCTAGCATCCAGCCATTTCTGGTTTATTATTTTACATATTTAGTTCCATGAAGTTTTCCTCCTTAGATAATTCTGTTCTTCAAATTTAAATGCTGTTTACTAATATTAATGTGTAAACAAACATGTCAATCTAAGAATATATAAAGTAGAAAAATTCATATAATTATACAACTTTTCACGTCACAATATATGAAGGATATAAAGTCAGTGGTACACATGGAGCTATCTTAACTTTTTTTTACATAAAACTGGCCTTGAGATTTGACAGCATTAATTTTTCACTTTATATTCTGATGAGTTATTTAAGTATTTGGAAGAATCCTGTATTATGAAAATAAATATAAAACGTCTTGTGTTTTTAAGTGGTTCTATGATGTCTTATTGAAAGCAATATTGAGTAAGACTGCAAAAAAATTATAAACCCAAGTCTTACAAACATCCCGGATAAGTTTGTTGTGTTGCTCTTTTCAGACTAGGGCACTTTTGGAACCCTTTAGTTTTAAAATACCGTAACTATCACCATCACGTTTTATATTTATAATTGACGGGCAAATGTGTACAGTGTACCTTATTTGAATAAGTAAAAATTGAATCTTAAATCATAACTGTCAATGAGTAAGATACAAATAAAATCACAATTAAAGATACATTTACTAGAAACATTTCCAACTTACTATCCTAGCTGCTTTATAGTATACTTTTAGAGAAGCCTACTGCCTAGCATCCAAATCTACTGAATGGAACAAGTATAGGTGTATCCCAAGCTTTACCATTATGTCTACATTGCATGTTGTTGCTCACGGTTTGATAAGGAGTCATGCAAAGACATCAGAGATAAGGCAGCCTATAACTTATTCTATTGGTTGCCAGGTCAATAAGTTAATTGTTGCTCATAGATGCATTCACGTAGAGATGTTTACTGTCTAAGTGTTACAAAGTTGTACAGTAGGTATATTTAGAACTATTAAGAGTCGTCCATAAACCACATAAGATTTATTCCTATCCATCATACTAGCTTTTCTATCATTTTATTGAATCGTGTGGCGTTTAGTACATAATAAGCGTTTTTATAAAAATAACGCTTATTTTGCCTGCAAGTCCGTCGCTTGTTTAGCACCACCCAGGGGACACGTGCAGGGAGGTAGAAGGTAGTTCCTGCGGACGTGAGCGACGGTTCCCCCCATTTCTATCATGGGGACTGGTTTCCTCTTCTCTACCTTCTACTGTCTTTCAAAAGATTTGACCATTTCATGTATCTCTTATCAGGATATGATGCTATTTGAAATTAACCTATAGTATTTTACATTAAAAATGCAGCATGGCAAACCTATAGATAGAGGTGGAGAAGCAACACTGTATTATAAAAACCAAGATAGAATCGAATTTAGAAAATTAAGGCTGAAAATACTCTGGTCTAAATAGTGTTCTAAGTACTCAAAGGCTGCAACAGTCATAGGGATGCAGGTTCAAACCTGGTTCTGCAATTATTACATGCATTAAAAATTTAATTTGATGTGCATTTATCTCAATTCTACTGAGTAACAACTACATTGTGGTAGGCGGCTTGCAGTCCAAATAAATACAGATGTGAAAGTCAATTGGTGAGTTTCATAATATGAATATTGTAATGGTATTATTGTCGGCTGGATCATTGCTTGTTTACCTCATTGATGGAAAAAAGGTATGAGAGGTTATTTTTCAGATGTGTGGTTGTGAGGTTGTGTTTGAGATTAATATTTGTAACAGTAACAAACTTGTTGCTTATTAAAATAAACATTTATTATTATATAAACAACTAGATGATGCTAATGCCACAACATGAAACGTTTTTATTTATCTCTGCAGGAACTCCCTAATTTTCCGGGAGCCTTTTCCGGGATACAGTACAGAGGATCTCTGTACCAAAGTTCACAAAAATCAGTTGAAAAAATGGGACAGACACATTTTCACATTTTTATAATATCAGTATGGATAGGGATTTGTGTTAAGTTTTCAACTTTAAATAATAATAAATATTTGTGTTTACTTGAATCTAAATCCCAATTAGAAAGTGTAATTTTGACAACCTTCGTGGCGCAGTATGTAGCGCTGTTGTCTTAATGTGCGGAGGTCCCGGGTTCGATCCCCGGCAGGGTCAATTTGGGAATTTATAATTTCTGAATTTTCCCTGGTCTGGCCTGGTGGGAGGCCTCTGCCGTGGCCAGTTACCACCCTACCGGTAAAGATGTGCCGCCAAGCGATTTAGCATTCCGGTACGACGCCATGTAGAAACCAAATAGGGGTATGGGTTTAATATAACTGCCATGCCCCTAACAGGTGAGCCCGCTACCATCTTAGACTGCATCTTCACTTACCATCAGGTGAGATCGCAGTCAAGGGCTAACTTGTAGTGGTTAAAAAAAAAAAAAAATATACAGATCAATATCTGTGTATTTAAACAAAAATGAACTTACAAGGTGTAGCTCCATTTGATCACAAAGTGAGAAAAATTCCTCTAAATTCTTGTCAAATCTTGGTACAGGATTGTCCATGCCTTTCCTGGAATAATAAGCAGTATAGGCATCATATTAAATATATATTACACAACATATTATAAATTATTAGAAAAATATAGCCTGCAACTTCGTCCACTTAATATATAGCCTCACAAATAATGTGGCTTTCTATTGGTACCAGAATTTTCAAAGTCGGATTACCCCCTACAACGTCACAAACTTTACCTCTTTATAATATTAGTATGGATAAGAAAATTATACATACTGGGTATTTGAATCCACATTATAGTTTTGATGTAAAATTTGAGCTGCCGACTTCAGTGTCATCTGAAATACATTTAATTAATAAATATAAATAAATCTTAAGAGCATTTGCATCCTGGATACATCTGGGCTACTTTTATTTTGTGCCAGAAGAATAGTTTCATGAAAATAGAAAAACAGATGTTCTTGCAGGAATTTAATACTAGCAAAAAAATAGGGTTTGGCCATAGTCAAATTTTCAAAAAATTATTTCTCGAAAAGTATTAGGATTCGACGTAAAATATTTTAGTGCAAGGCTTACCACATGAAGATCTTTCTGTAAAAAAAATATGAACGTCCAACTCCGCGTCCAGTATACTAAAGCTGAGCCCCACTGACCACATGAACTGGAGGCCAAACAATATAGAATAATAATATAAATAAATATAGAATAAGAATAACTTCCCAACCTTAAATTCCAACAGGAATTTGTTAACAGAAAACTCAATAAATTTTTGGTCAGACCTGGGATTGGAAGCCAGCGAGGATAAGTTTTATAAGTACTTACAGGCAATGATTCGCGCAAGGAACCCATTAATGTCTTCACTTTGGATATATTATCCATTTTATCCTGTTGTGTCTGTTGCGGCATAGCTTGTTGAACTTGCATTTGCTGTGGCGATGGCACGGGCACTAGGGATACCGACATAGGCATGCCTACGTTTGGATTGGCCCCTACGGGGTTCATTGGAACGTGCATGTTCATTTGGTTCATGTTTGGTTTAACTTTTGGGAAATCGGTCTTCGGCACAATGAAGAGTAGAATGGAAAATATTCTAAGAATCCACCACTTTCTCAAATTGAAATATTACAAAATTACAACAATCAACAAAAACAAAACTATTATAGAGATAGTGATCTGTAACAGTGTAAAAAGATCTGCAAAGCAATACTTTCGAAGTTTCGGTCAATCTAAATAATTCTACATCAATGAATTCAGTGATCAAATACAAACAAAAAACAAAAACACTAAACAGAAAACTAGAAAACGGCAGCAGAAAACCAGAGACAAGTCAGAAAACTTTGAATTCATTCGAATCGATGGTCACCACTGGTCACAGTTTGGCGTTCTGTGAGTGGTGCCACCATACAAGAAAAAACATTAGAAGTATGCCTAGAAGTATGGAGTGTAGGTAACGAGTAACATCTCATAAAAGTTGAAAAAGTGTCCATTGGTTGCTATAAATAACAGTTCAAAAACCTTCCACAGTCGCGCTGGTGGAGCAAAGTGTATGGTACCGTGACAAATACTTTGAATAGTGATTGCAATAACTCTTTAAACTTGGAAATATGACAAAAGAGAAGCGGGAACATTCAGGCATTAAACTTATTCATCAAAACATTAACCGCTTCTCTGGCAAAATAGTCTAAATTGAATTATTAGTAGATAAATACGATCCTCACTTTCTTTGCTTCTGTGAAACTTGGTTGAAACCGACTAAAATGATGTATGTTAACAACTACCAAGTTGCTAGCTTTTATAATAGAGAGAAGAAAGAAGGTGGTGGTACAATTGAAGGGTGTTTTGGAAAAACAACCATTGTCTTAATCATATCATTTTGTGTTAGAAGCAAAAAATGGTTTTCATAATAACGCCATTATCAAATCTTCCAATAATTACTGTATGTTCTGGGTTTGAATAACCCCTTTGCATTATGCATAGGTTTAGTCCAATTTTGGCCTGTATATTAGAAATATCCCTGAAAATTAGTTTGACAAAGGCAGTTTTTCCACAAATATATATGAGAAATTGAGACATAGGTTGTTTTTCCAAAAAAATTTTAAGAAAATTATTTCTTCAGGTACTAGGTAAATGAAATAAAAGAAAATTTATTAAGATAGATAATTTATTTCTGAATATTTTACTTATAAACTATAATTTTAACTTTAATACTATTATATATTTCATTATTGTTCTTCACACCCATCACTGTTGTCATCATCGTCCACCTCCACATTATCATCATGGGACTCCACATTATCATCAGAGCATAAATTCCTATAAAAGTCTCGGTTCTCAGGAGTACTTAAGTATTTACTAAGAGCTATCAAATTAGCCTTTTTACCAGCAGTCATTTCTATAAAAGAAACATATAAGGGATCCATGACAAGCTCATTAGGTAAGCTTATACGCTTACGTATTTCACTCTTGAATGAAGGCCCTGAGAATGTATTCTTCACCTTTATATACTGGTACTTATCACTGATCTTGATAATTCGTGCTTGTCGCAACTTGAGAGCTGGTTTTGGGGTCTTCAAGAAGTATGGCATAAGTGCCTCCTTCATGTTAAAAAAATTATCTTGTGTGGCACATACAAGTTTAAATGGTGTGGGATATTTTCTGGCCTCACAAATTATCTTGTCCCAATCTGAAGGAACCTCTGCAGAATGTCTTTTTTTCTTGTTGCCTATAAGGGCAAAGTCTGCATCATTAGGCAGGTAAGAATGTCCTCTTACAGGAAAAATGTGTGTAACTGTTTTAAAAAGCTTCAAGACGTGGACCAAAAAGTACTGGAAATAAACCATGATGTGGTTTTTATTTTGGCCACTGCATCCATCGCTCAATAGTACAAGATTTTCAGATGTTATCTCTCTGTTAGTTAAATAATATAATAACAGGGACGTCACATCTGATGCACCTTTCTTGGCAGTTGTTTCTGTATAACAGTACATAGAAACAGCATCAGTAGCTAAATCATGTATACCAAATAAGTAGTACCACATTTGGCGAGAGTAAAATACATCGCTAGTCTGTATGTGCGGCAATGGCAAGTTTTGCATGTAATCGAAGGAAAGCAGCATGCATTCTCCTCTTTGTGCCTTTTCTTTGTAAGTTTTTTTTAGGGATCTGAACTTTTTAGCCTTGTTTAAATGCAAGTGTTTCTGAGTGATGAGTTCAGACTTTGCTACTGGATCAGAAGCACATTTGATTTTTAAATTGAGTTCATCGCAGACACTACATGTATCTGATCGTGGAAAACCAAACTTGATGTTAAAATTTGTCTTGAAAACATTGTAATATACTTTGTAAGGTATATTTACTTGCACTTCCTTTAAGAATAACTCATGCATTCTAGATACAGACAACTCTTCAGGTAAGTAGCTTAAGTTAGGATTATCCCGTAAGGAATAGTGGGACTGACGAGCTTTAAAGCTTTTAATATGCACCTTAATTAATTCCGTTATCTCAGCAGGTACTTTGTGGGGCCTGGATTCATGTTTGCCGCGTTGGTCTTTAGGTAACTGCCCAGATAATAATTTGGTCTGAATGGTGCGCAGTCGTCCACGTGTAATACCATGAAAGCTTATAAAAGCTTTAGCACATATAGGTACTTCTTCACCATTAATTATTCTTACTTTATATGAGTATGCCAACTCATGTTGAAAGACACAATCACTATCATCTCGTTCTGTACGCGGTCTTTGTTGTTTTATGTTTTGATAGCTCATCAGAGCTGAGAGATGTGCGTCTTGGTCATTCTTGCAAGGATATTTATAAAACAGTTTAAGTATCTCCTGCCTCTGTTCTGGTGTTATTTTAGAGAAGCACTGCAGGCGCGAACATCTGTAAAATAGAAAACAACATACTTTTAATAGGCAGGTAAGTATTTTACTTAAAGTCAAGGCGCAGTTTAGGTAAATAACTTTAACTTGAGCCTATATAGCTAAATAAGTACGAGTATTTCGTCATAATTACCGGCAATCGGGTCCTGTAGTAGCGCCACTTATTGAATTTCCGACGTGATTAATATGCGGTTCACCAGCGACTTTCCGTTTCTTTATAGATTCACGAATTGAAATCTTTTTCACTCTCTTTGTGGCCCACTGCACATTTGACTGGCTGTCTCTTTGGATATTGTCCATATTTACTTTAAAAATAATTAAACGCTGTAACTTATTCACGCCAAAAACAAAATTTTATTGAAAACGAGTTCGTTACCGCGAAAAAATACGAAATCTAACCTCAAAGTCAAACTGACAGATTGTCATGGAAAAACCGCCAAAGTCAAAACAGACATTTGTGACAATGGTTCTTTTTCCAAGCAGCGAGTGACAAAGGTTGTTATTCCAAACAATCATACAAACATTTTTAGGGAATATCTTGTGACTAAGGTTGCTTTTCAAAAATCCTATGATAAGGTCTCTTTGCGTTTCTTTCAATACGTCCATAGACATCAAAATCTCATTCTCGTTTTTTTCTGACTATGGTTGTTTTTCCAAAACACCCTTCAATTATATTATGTAAAAATGGGATCACGTCATTTAAAGACTGCAAAGATATAACTATGTAAATTTTCAGTTGATCTTATTTGTGAGATGTTCTGTGTAGAATTCACAGATTTTTTCATATTATGCATATATATAGGCCCCCCATGACAAATTTTAAAGCATTTATAGAGCCTTTAGATAGTGCATTAACGAAACTTTTCAAAAGTAAAAAAAACATTTTAATATGTGGTGACATCAACATAGACTTTTTAAAGGAATCTCCAGAAAAAAATTTGTTAATCTCGTTGTTTAAATCTTTTAACCTAGATACATTGTTCTCAGCACCCACTAGAATAACTGCTCAGTCGGCCACTTGTATAGATAATATCTTTACGAACTGTGAAATCCTACAAAAAGACTTAATAAGCGGCATTCGATCTGACCATCTTGCTCAGGTGGTGATACTTAAACAAAAAAACAAAATTAAACCATCAAATAATATGATACAATGTAGACCCATAACTGAAAGGAGAAAAGAAACATTTAGATACGACATTAAAAATAAAATTGACCGATTAAAATTACCCTCTCATAATGTAAATGATATGTACAATGCCTTTTTCGATATCATATGTGTTGAACATAAGAAAATATTCACTAAAAGGACCTTAAACAGAGGACACAAGCTTTGTTTTAATGATTAGGCAACTAAAGGAATTCGAATAAGCCGCGATAAACTATACGAACTATATTATAGAAGGAGTTTCAGTAACAGTGATGAATTTCATGACCGTGAACTACTAAGGGAAGTTCTACGACTCACGCAGGAGCTGACCTATTAAAACATATATTTCAAGCCTGGGAACATTATCAAAATGTGATCGGTGTATTTTGTGACTTATCAAAACCGTTCGACTGCGTAAACCATGAGATACTGCTTCGCAAGTTAAAGTTTTACGGAGTTGATGGTATTTCCCTGGATTTAGTTGCTTCCTATTTATCGAATCGACAAATGAAAGTATCTGTGGATGGCCGAATATCAAATGGAGTACAAATTAATGTAGGAGTCCCACAAGGGTCCATTCTAGGTCTATTTCTATTTCTTGTCTACGTAAACGACCTTCCGCATGTAGTAGGCGACAGGGCAGAATTGGTCCTTTTTGCAGATGACACATCTATTATATTCAAAGTTGATAGGAAAAACACCACAGTAGAAAGGCATAACAAAACTCTGTCCTGAATTGAAGAATGGTTTTCTATAAACTATCTGTGCTTAAACCCAAAAAAAACTAAATGTGTTTATTTTGCACCCCCAAATACACGAACGAATACGAAAATGGATATGTATCTGACAAACGATAAACTTGATGTGGTGGACACTACTAAGTTCCTAGGAATTAATATCGACCAGAGACTTCAATGGAGTCCTCATATAAATAATCTAGCAAAAAAGTTAAGTTCAGCAATTTTCGCAATACGAAAAATTAAAATAATGACTGACGTGGCTACCGCTAAATTAGTATATTTTGCATATGTGGCGGTCTTCGCAGTCCGCACATAATCCAATAGATGGCATTACTAGTACATGCACGCGACCATGAACAGCCCAACTCACGCTTACGAAGTTTTCTCTGAATTACGCTATATATACGACCTCCAAAGATGAACGGTCGGACCATTGGTCCCCGAGCACAACACCCGCTCGCTATTGTTATGGTCGAGCCATATCACCTGCTCCCGTACATTGGTGACCCCGACGTGATCTCCCAAGCCGCCGACGGCAATCACAACAAGCCGACGTGATCTCCAAGCCGCCGCCGACGCACATCAAGCCGGCGTCACGCCCTCACTCGTCAGATTTGAGCAACATCGCACATCGCAATAATAATCCCTGCAGTCATCGCATCGCGGACAGTATCATCGGTTTGCAGAGCGGGACACTTACAGCATCACAACGCAGCACAGCAACGCAACGCAACACAGCTGATCGATGTTCCGGCACAACAGCAACATACGCAATGCAGCACAGCCGTTCACAGAGCCACACGCTCGGCGGCCCGCACCAGTCGATACGCAACAGCATATCAGTACACAGCCCGTCGACGCCCCGTACCAGCTGCACAAGTGGGTCACACAGCCTCAGAGTCGTATGAGCCTACAACGCCACTACTCTGGTTGTACACGACGCCGCTTCACTGAGTACTTCCCGACGCAGCGCTTACACCTGAATGCTCATCGACGCCACTTCTCCAGATGCTTGCAACGCCGCTCAACTGAATGCTGACGACCTCCAGACTCGAAGGGGAGTGATGTGGCGGTCTTCGCAGTCCGCACATAATCCAATAGATGGCATTACTAGTACAAGTACGCGACCACGAACAGCCCAACTCACGCTTACGAAGTTTTCTCTGAATTACGCTATATATACGACCTCCAAAGATGAACGGTCGGACCAGTGGTCCCCGAGCACAACACCCGCTCGATGAGGATGATCATCCTATTGTTACGGTCGAGCCATATCACCTGCTCCCGTACACATATTTTCACAGTTTGATGTCGTATGGAGTGTTATTGTGGGGGTCTGCCTCAGATGCTAAGACGATATTTATCTTACAAAAAAAAGTTATTAGAGCCGTTTATAGCATGAAACCACGAGATTCTCTGCGGGATTTCTTTAAAGAAATAAATATTTTGACCTTGCCATGCTTGTATATACTCGAAAACATAATGTACGTCCGACAAAATTTACACCTTTATAAGAAAAAAATCTGATAGGTATCCACACAATTAATACCAGAAATAAAAATAAACTCAGCACGAATTATATAAGACTTACAAGAACTAATAAGTCATTTATGGGACACGGTGTTCGGTTAATAAAATAAACAAAATACCAAGCAATGTAACAGATCTACCAGGGCCCGTATTCTTCTCAGTGACTATCAAAAATGAAAGCCACTGACATATATGTAATATCCATTGAAGGTTTACTATGAAATAAAAAGTAACATTTCATAGTAAACCTTCAATGGATATTACATATATGTCAGTGGCTTTCATTTTTGATAGTCACTGAGTTAGAGAATACGGGCCCTGATCGTAAATTTAAAGATTATATTAAAAATAAGTTAATAATTAAGGCTTATTATAGAATCAATGATTATATAGATGATAGACAAGCTTGGATTACATAAAATTATGTAAATAGATCTTTTATACACAAATTGACGATTGTTTCTCAAGACTAATTTACTTATGAATTTATTAATTTTATGACATGTAATTGATTAATTTTTTCTTTTTTTAATTTTTATAATTTTATGATCTGGTTTTATGTTTTATTTTATTTTATTATTGTAATTTTGTAATCTTATCTGAATTAATTGTAATTTTATATGACATTCGTAAGAGCTTTATACAAGCCAAAATCGAAATCAATAAATGAATAAAAAAATAATTATTTAAGAATGTAGCAATTGTTGATTGAAGTGAAGTATGCCGAGTTAAAAAAATTAATATTATTGTTGACTAAAATGGTTAATTATTGAAAATTACAACAACTTACGTTATAAAAAATAATGATGAATGTATTCTTTCCTTGTTTATTTCTCTGGCCTACTCTAGTAATATTTGGCGCTTCATTTTAAATTTACCTTGATGCGAATGTGGCGCCCCCAATATGGGTCATTTCGACGGACACTTTATATATACAGAGATGTTACTCCTTACTTTGAACTCCTTTTCTCTACACTCCATACCTAGAAGGTAGTAATAAATCTATGGCCTAGAAGCTGAAGGTAACTTTGATTAGGTATCTATAGGAACGTAACGATTATTCTATGGTCGTCAGTTATGACCACGAAGGTTTTTAAATTAAATGGAGTGCGCACTCTAAATACCTATTATTTGAAGATCTCACTTCAACAACAACAACATCGAAAGCATGCGAGAGATCCTGAGGTGCGATTACGTAAGGAAATCGTATAAATTTGACAGCCTAAAACGTATGGTTACGTATGTCAAACGGCTAATTCGTATTATCTACGGTGTTCATAGATGGGAATCGATTGAAATCGTTATTTTTGACGATGAGTGAATGAATTGATAATTTTTGTAGGGGTTTGACAGTTAATTCTTATTTTGTAAGAAAAATGAGTTCATCGCCAACGTCAAATCATTGCGGTAGCTCGCAGGCTATGACAATCGTCTAAACGTATAGCCACTCGTATAAATTGTCTTAGTTTTCCTAAAGTTATTTCCTTCTTAAAATACTTCTATCATCTAAAACTAATATCTATTTTTAATAAAAATAACTGAGTAAACTCGCAGCTTGTCCCGTGTACTGTGAGTTAGACTTTGAATTGATAGGAAAGTGTTTTAGTGGAAATATGAGAAAATATTTTTAAGGTTGTGCCTATGTTTTTTGGTTTTTAGTGAAAATGGCGTAGATAGTAGTTAGGTACGCATACATGCTGGGCATGACTGAGCGTGAGCGGCGCATGAGACGCTCGCAGGTGAGGAGATCTATCTCAACTAAGACTAGAGTCGGTCGGATATGATATGCTGGCGATGGAGTTATTAATTATTTCAAACTCAAGTGGACGAACTCCGACCTTATATGGTGTCAAGGCAGAGATGTATAGGCATTTCCATTTTAGGTATTGAACTCAGAGTAAAAAACTACCTTACCTATCTTCTAAGACTTGTTATGAGGAAGCTTTCTTCATTAGGAAGTAATATCATTCATTAAATGATCGAGACAGAAGGGCTGGCTCATTTTTTAAACTTAAGGGCTTAAGGGACGGACCCTCTTACATATCTATATATAACTTATAAAGGTAAGTATGAATGAATTAACTACTCATGTAAAACTATATGATGCCAGCGACTTGTGTAGATTAAGCTTTTTATATTCCAGCAGGAATTCCTTACTTATCCAGGATTAAAAGTAGCCTATATCCTTTCCCAGGATGCAACTTATCTATATACCAAATTTCATCAAAATTGGTTGAAAAGATGGGCTGTGAAAGCATAGCGGACAGACAGACAAACACTTTCACATTTATAATACTAGTATGGATGGATGTAAGACCACCAGCACATAAACTGTGTGTGGTTTTGGCTGGTGGGTCACAATCTTTCTGTATTTTGTATAAATAATAAAAAAATAAGTTAATTTAAGCCTAGTTATGTCAATAGACCACATATTTTATCCTTTTTATTTCTCCAAATACCTAATGAAAATGCAGTGTACTGCTATAAACTAATACAATATAATAATACCTATAGGAAAATTTATTTACCTACTTACTTACATAACACATGTTTCATAGATAAGTAATTAGGCAACTAGGCAGGTACCTAGTTATTACATACTCAATTAATTAAGATACCTTTTCATAATGTTCTTGATTTGTTTTGTGAATCTTAACATTTTACATGTTGATGTATACAAGATATCCAATTTTCTATAAAACAGTAAGTCACTATGATAGGACATACATTATAGCCCTATTTTTACCTTACAGGACAGGGTTTGCGCAGCTTGATTGGATGATGACCCAAATTCTGCAGACAACTCAGAAATCACCAGAAGCTAACTACACAGATGTCAGCACCCACAATACAGTGGACTCAATACAGTGGCAATGTCTCTTCTAGAATATTCTATTCTAAAATAGAGATGGCAGAAGGCAATCTCCACAGCCAGACAATCTTCATGTTAGAGATGAAGCTGCTTCAAGAGAGGCGCTTACCGTGTGGATCTCTCACTCAATATATGGATAATATGTTATTAAAATAATTAGTAGGTAGTTATGTTCAGAGTGGTGGGCCTAAGCTTCAATTCCCTCTCTCCTATGAGTGTGGAAGCCTGCGATCAGTAGTGGGACGTTAATAGGCTGTAGTGGTGGATGTGTTAAAAAGGATGTTATTAGTAACATAATAAGTGATTACTTACCTACCTAACTATGATTGCCTGCTTCCTTCTTTTCTTAACAAATTACCAATGAACATCATAAATCAATTACAAAATCAAAATGTACAAAGTAAAAAAAGATCATTAATGAAGTACTTGTAAAAGTTAAGGGGGCAAGTTATAGAATGTACAATTTTATTTTCATCGGTATGTACCTACCTACCCATAATATTTCAATAAAATTAATACCTATCTTTTACCTCTCTATGTATAACTTCTAATGTATAACTTTTGTATGATAATTAATAATAATTAAAAATATTAAAAAATTAAGTTAATTTTACTTTGATTACTATACTTTGAATTGAGATTACTTTGACTGAATTAAAACCTTTATCAATACAAATTAATCCTTTTTATTTCTCCAAAAAATAAAAATAATTATTTACCAATAGCCAAAATATATTTAAAAAAAATTTAACCACTTTAATTTGTACTGCCTGCCTGCATAATTAAATTATTCACAGCCATAGAGGACTATAATAAAAGGACATTATTTTGTAGCAGTCTCATGACTAATTTTTTTAATTAATTAACTTACTAACATACTAAGTAATTTAATTGATAACAAATTAATTAAAGTGGTCCTAATGCCTATTAATTTCAAGGTGTTGCTCCTCTGCTGATCTGCCAACCTGCATTGGAGCAGCGTGGTGGGTCTAAGCTCTAATTCCTTCTCTCTTAGAGAGTGGAGGCCTGTGCCCAGCAGTGGGGCGTTAATGGGCTGTAGTGGTAGTGGTTGCTACTCAAATCCTTTTTGACATCATCTTTGTATTTGTCATCATATTATGTCCTTATGATTTGGCCACCTTTGGTCTGAAATAATTGAAATTTAACATGTTATTGCAAATTTATTACAGTTACTAGATGTTCTGGGACTTCATCTGCATGGATTAAGGTTTTTAATTCCTGTGGGATTTCTGGAAAGTCTACCAAAATTTCATCAAAATCGGTTAAAAAGATGGCTCATGAAAGCATAGCAGACCGACAGTCACACTTTCCATTTATATTATCTTCAACCTTTAAAACCACACATAGCTTCTGGAGTATTATTTTGTCACTATAATTATGATGCCCATGACTTTGTCCACATGAATTTAGTACTTATTTTGTATTCCAGTGGTAACATCTTAACTTTCCTGGATAAAAAGCCCTAGCCTATGCCCTTCTCCAGGATGCAAACAATCTATATACCAAATTTCATCAAAATCGGTTGAAAGATGGGACGTGAAAGCATAGCAGACAGACAGATATACTGTTGATTGTTGGGGGATAGGTATTTTAACATATTGTGAGAAAAAACCTGCACACTGTGGTAAAAAGCATGCTATTATCTTCTCTCTCTCACTCACATACTCTGCATTAGCCCAGCAATTCGCTATATTGTCGGAGGCCTTCACTTGGAGACACGCTTGCCTTTTAACAATAAAATAAAGAGTGTTATTTCAATTTATGAATTTAACTTTGGTATGAAATATATTATTACGATATATTTAGGTATATTTACAGCAGCTATTAATAAAAAATGTTAGTCTTTGCTGCTAGATTCACGGATTTCGTACTTTCGTACGTATTACTTTATTTACTTTAGAAATGTTTTTAAGAGGTTAAATTATAGGTACTATTTTTAGTTGACACTGACATATTTCGGACATTGACACTTGACATTACTTTTAGCTAAAATGACACAGACTTATATACAAAACCACAGAAAAAGTACAAAAAACGTGAGCCCACTAGCGTCATCTATTGTTGAGTAGCAGTAAACTAGCCGAAAGTCGATTAATATCTTATATCTATGGTATTCATTCGTTCTTGGGCGTTTTGTTAAAGCTTTGTTAATTCTATGGTACAAAATTTTCATAGAGATATATTTCGACATAATTTTCGTTTTAAATAATGAAAAATCATTTTTATGATAAAATTATTATGTTAGCTCGTAAAACTACATTATTTTCGTATGTGACGTAATTAAAATAAATATTAAAATTGAAATATTGAATTGACAATTACGTTTCACTGATCGTAATTGCGTTTTGTTAAGTATTTTCATGATACGTTTTTATACGTTTAGGTGTTCATTTAATGGACAGTTTTACGTAATCGGAATTTGCTTTATACGATCTATGACTATCGTATTTAATATCCATCCATGAACATAAGTTACATAATCGCACTACAGAATCCACTGGCGTCCGACAACTCGCGCTAAAGTGATTTGTTAGTCGAAGTGGGATAGTGGGTAGGTATAGGTATAGGTATTTGCTATATTATGTAGATGATTTTATAGCTGTGGTTTTGACCATAGATTTATAATATTTACTAAAGTTTCGACCGATATAGTATTTTATGCCTTAAATCAAGGTTCTAAAATTCAAAATGCTTTTTATTCAAATAAACTTTTACAAGTTCTTTCGAATTGAAATGAATGATGAATCTAGAGTGTTAACCAATCAGAGGTGATTGCGATGTACTAATGACTGATTCTAAAGATACGCGGTCGCCCTCGTCGCCCTGCAGCTTTATCCATGCTATAAAACCTATAGCCAATTACTATGGTCAACAAGAGTACCTAGCGAGCATGACTGTCGTCATCTGTGTCAAAACCATAGAGCTTGTATACTTCCTACCGCTCCGTAGCGTAGTTTACCGCTCTACGTCCTAATAAGCTGATGTCAAAATCAGAGAAGTCAAAATTTTAGCTTGGCTGAGCTTGGCGGTAAAGGCAAAAGTGTAATCATAGAATATTGTTTTAACCTGAAGTGAAATTATATTATGGTTTTTGTCTTTTGAAACATAGAACCTGTGTAAGAAAGAAAACAACTGGTGCCTGCGGATCACTGCGGATACAATGAGTTTTAGGATTTATAATGCGACTGAACTCTGGCAGGTAAATTGGCCGGTAACTTTATAAATAGGTAGGTATCATATTATTTAGAACCTATTAGTTGGTTTAACTCTTATCAATTTTACTTGGTATTTACCAACGCTTACTATTATATTATCTCTAATACGCGTATCAGTATATTGTGTCTGCTGACTTATTACTCGGAGAGATTAATATAGGCAATAAAGAATATCTTATTGAAAGAACTTCTGAGTATTTCTTTATTTTTACTGCTCTAAATACGCTTTCACGGTCCAACTACTCAACCGATTTTGATGAAATTTGGTACAGAAATAGGTCCCGGAGAAAAACATAGGCTACTTTTTACCCTGGAAAATTAAAGATTTCCATGGGAATCAAAAACATCAATCCGAGCAAACGAAGTCACTGGCATCATCTGGTATATTATATTATTTTCAATACACCTTTTTAAAATATAAGCAGAACAATAGTAAAGATTAGATGAATGTAAATATCTTAATGTTATCTAAAAAGTTATTTTTTGATTTTTAGGTTGATACAAGTTTACCTTCGATACCCACCTTCAGCCAAAGCCTTGACAAAGTTATTGGCAATGATGGACTGCAATTAGGATCACTCATGGAGTTATTAGGCTTACCCGGAACTGGAAAAACTCAGCTATGGTCTATAAAATTATATTTTGATGCTTTTAAGCTGTTTGAATTTTTTTATTATTATAAATATATTATTAAATAAAGATGAGTAGATACTATATCTACTCATCTTTATTTTTAATAGCATATATAAAGCTTTGCCTTATATAATATTATTGCTTTATAATTTAGATATACCTACTTTCTAAGCCTATTGAAATTTATATTTTTAATTTTAAATGATGATGTTAGGTTGCTTAAAGCTAGCACAAAGTAATGCCAAGCAATTCTGTGCTGACATTTAAGACAGGGGGAGGTTATTTTAGTCAGTGCAAGCCGGACATAATAACCTCCCCCTCCCCTCTGCCCGTGCCTAATGGCAGGGATTAGGCAGAAGTCCGTAGGGATTTTTTCCTCCCCCAAAGAAAAAAAAAGGTTGCTTATAGCATACTTTACCCCCCATGAACACTTTCCATCATAACAAGTCAGCAGACCTTTCAAGTTTCAGCATCACTTATCCCTTACCTATAGTTTTATGTTTATTTTATACAATGCAAAACAAATTAGCAGTAGAAAACCAAATAGTTTACTTTAATGTCTTTTCATATGAATACTTTTGCTTTTTCTTATCGTCATCATCATCTCAACAAATCACCATTATTAATATTGGTCCTACGTGTCAACCTTGTGACACTCCACCTCCAGATCTACATTATTGTTATTAATTTAAGCTTTTTACTTTTTTATTTATAAACTTTGCCTTTAGTTTACAGCTCTGTTGCTCAATCCAAATACCAAAAGTATTAGGAGGTTTATATTCTGAAGCTCTTTATGTAGACACTAATACAAACTTTACAATAAGTAGATTTAAAGGTAAGTGTACTTCCGCTTTTTTATATTGTAATATCTATGTATATAAATAAAGAGTAGAGCCATGTTCTCAAGTTATGTTTAGTTATTATATTACTGTAACAACTATTGCTATGTTTAGCTCATAGATTTAGGATTCAGGGGGAGCACAGCGAGACGAATATTAATAAATACTATGGTTTAGCTTTATAAAAGGTCACTTTAGATTAGAATGATAGTGACGAGGTCACCTTTGCTCATAAGCACAGTCTTCTTAATTTGTTGACATCTAAACTATCCACAGTCCCACAAACTTATCTGGCCTGTTGACAGTGTCGCTAGTAGATATTATGAAAAATAACGAATACAAAAACTCAACAGGCATAAAAATTATTTTCAATATTGGCCGCTGGGTTAGATAAGTTTGACGGACTATACATGCATATTTTACGTTTTTTGGCTTATTCTAATTAATATGATGTTCTGTATTTTATAGAAATTTTATTTGCAACGTCAGCGAAATGTCAAAGACTGCTGGAAACTTCCATATCAATTAATGAGGAGGAAGCTCTAAAGAAATTACACTATGTTAATGCATTTGGGCTTGAAAAGTTTTGTGCATTTTTATATCAACTGCCTAACTTTGTGAAAAGTAGACCAAATGTAACAGTTTGTATAATTACTTGGATAATTAAGGATTGGTATTTGGTAGTTTAGAAAGTATGTAAATATTTTTGTTTTCAGATCAAACTTGTAGTGATTGATTCAATAGCTTTCCCATTTAAACAGGGTATATCATTGAAACAAAGAACCGGATTACTATACAGACTGATGGCAGATTTAAACAAATTAGCAGTAGAAAACCAAATTGCGGTATCATCTTTACTGTGCTATTATCCATACCTTCTTAGCTACTTTTGATTTTCTCATAATCGTCATCATCATTTCAACATATCATGTTACATATTAGCTTTAAGTTGATAAAAAGAACCATTATCAAAAATATAGGTCATACTGTATGACTCATACATGACAACCTTGTGACACTCCACCTCCATTACCTATTATTATTGTTATTAACATAGATTTTATTAAATATAAGTTTTTACTGTCGAGTAGTGATTACTACTGATTTCATGCTAACCACTAGACCAACTGCCTCGTTGGTCTAGTGGTTAGCATGTTCGACTGCGGCCGACGAGGTCCCGGGTTCGAGTCCCGGGTCGGGCCACAACAAGTATTGAGGTTTTCTGGCAAAAAAATCTCAGTACTAGCCCGGAGTTAGGAAGTTGGCGGTGTTTCACCCCCGTGCCTCGGAGAGCACGTTAAGCCGTCGGTCCTGCGCCTGACCTCTCACCGGTCGTGTCGGATTTTCCGTCCCATCGGGCTATGAGAGTAAAGGAACAGAGAGTGCACCTGTGTATGCGCACACACTTGTGCACTATAATATCTCCCGCGCAGATGGCTAATCTCTCAGGAGATTGGCCGCCGTGGCCGAAATTCGGTCGGGAGGACATTACTACTGATTTCATGGAGTTTTAAAATTTATTTATTTTATAAGTATTATGAATTGCTATTTTATTATTAAGGAGATCAAAAGCTATACTCAAGTCTACTCTTATTCAAACTAATCAAAATGTAACTAGATAACCTCACCTACTGCGTCTTTCTTTTAGGTAGTTATCACTAATGAAATGGCTACAAGAATAGGTTTGTCATCTGGTGCTATAGTTGGGGCACTCGGCGATGCTTGGGCGCATCGATGTAATAAACGTCTGCTGCTAACTGCGCCTAATCCACTCGAAAATATAAGACTAGCTGTGTTACTTAAAAGCAATAATGCTCCAGAAAATATTGGCAAATTCCAGGTAACGAATGGATAATAACTTTTCTCTGAAATACGCTTATTATTAATTTTTAATTAAATAGGTATTAAATTTGTGTTTCACTCCGCGATCCAGGGTATTATCGCGTAATAAAGTCACCCATTGTAATTGTAGTGATACGGTTTATTAGCTTTTAATCATCGTGTTGGTGGACGCCGCTTCCATACTTCCAAGGCCACACCGCCGCCGCGCCGCTGCGCCTCTCGTATATATCCCGCGCATTACTCGTCATAGTTTTTCTCATAAAGATACCAAAACCTTACGAATTAACTTTTAAGTAATAATAAGTTGCCAATAATTTATTTTAATCGCTAAAAAATAATTAATATTTTGATAAAAATTTAATGGATTTTCAGATAGCACATGAAGGTATTCGGGATATTGATTAAAAAGCTATTGGAACATACATAGTTTTATTAATCATGTATTCAAATATATATAATACATCGTAAACAAAACTACAGCACCAATAAATATCTCATTTTCACAAAAATATCAAGCTTTTATTTCTAAAACATCTCAACAGTTATATTATTATTTAAAGTCAGTTTCATATCGGAACTTAGCTTTGCAAGGGCAATACAAACATTCATTCATTTTGAAGTCTTATTATGCGTTTTCTTAAGAAACAATAGCGAGTAACACCCGTTTGTAGTCTCCTTTCGTATCATCCTGCAAAATATTACATTCATATCTGTAATAGTACTATTTATTAACATGCATTGCTTAGTAATATGTAAAAAAATAAATTATTCGCAAACAATAATAATTATTTTGCAGGACTTAAGCACAAAGTGTGACTAATACTCTCTTGAAGTCACCATCTAGGTCGTCCTGTAAAGATATCGAAAACCAACACTGTAGCGGTTGCAAAAGTGACAAACAAAAAAATCGAAACTGGCCCATAATTTCTATTGATACATCACACCGCGTGCAATCGAGATTAGCATGAGATTACAATTATTCATATATTCAATCATCGTGTATTAATTTAATTTATATAACTTAAACAATAAACGTTTTAAAATGCAACAGTAAGTAAATCGTACCATATAAAAATCTAATTAGGGTACATTTTTTTAAATAACACCACACAGGTTATACAAGGTAGCATGGCGCGTGTATATTGTGTCTTTTATGTCTGTAGTAGGCTTTAGTAAGCCATGGCACACAGGAGATGACCAAGTGAACCATCAACCTCCTCCTGAAAAATGGCAACAACTACTTGTAAAAAAAGCATCCTCCATACGAGGTATATACCAGCCACCATGCGCTCACGTCTAAAAGCTGTTATCTACTGTGCAAAGAAAATTACATGACGATGAAAAATAGGAAGCAAAATATACAGATCTTTATGAAATAAAATTTACACCAGACTTGGATAGCCTGAAGTATGGCACACTGAACACAAAATAGTGTGTAATGATAGTGATGAATTTGAGAGTATTACCTGTATTTGAACCATTGATATTTTAAGAAACCAAGATACACAACGCCTTACACATAAAAATTTAACTTTCATTAACAATTCTTCATTTTCGTCTAAAATTTTCATACAATTCTCGAAGATACTTGTAATTCGGTAAGTACTTGTAATTATTATGAATATGCATTTCGTTTGGTCAATAGTTTAACAAGATGCGTGTGTTATTTGACTGTAGAACTTTTTGGCAACTTTGGGACTGTTATCTTGGTTTTTTATTTATCAGTGCCATTCAAGATTTATTTTGTTTTCAGTGCTCGTGTACCCTAGCACTTAAGAGCCTAACAATTGACAAAAATGATTGAGAACAATAAAAACTAGGTGATTCGTTGCGTTCCTGATCCGTGTCATAATCTACTCAACAAGCGTCAGTAACGCCTTCTTGTAATCTCCGGAAGTGTCGCCCTGAAAGCAAAATGTTTCAGTATTCTAAAACGCTGCTCGTTTGTAACATTTTGTTATTTATAGTCTGTAATATACATATTTTACAATATTGGTTACGTGTAAGCGAGATTGCCAAAAGGATGATTATTAGTACCCGTTGTCAAACCGAAAACGGTTTAGAATCATTTGTGCCGTTGTTTCTTATAGTTTTTACAGATTCAAACTGCTTCTTATTTGAATTTTCAGTTCAACTTTAATTTTGTATTATGTATATTAGGTATAAAGTGGATATTATAATGTTGCGAATATCTAGAGAAATAAAAAGTTGAAATTTACAGCACAAATTACAGCATTCTAAAAAGTGTATCGTAAGGACTTGCTTGCTGTGAAAACAGAAGTATATTATGTGGTTTTATCTACGTTGCTTGCTTATAAGTGATCGAGATAAAACATTAGTGGATTCACGTTAAGGACCGTTTTTCCTTTTTTATATATAAATAAATTTTAGATAAAGTAGGTATATAAATGAAAAGTTTATCTATGTACATATCTAAAGTAATAAAAACCTTTGATTGAACAAAAATTTACAGCAGTTTGATTAGGTACAAGTAGGTGATTTACAAATCACGGGTTAAATTGAAAAAAAAAACACGCTTAGGTATATACAAATTATTGACAAAATAATATGAACAAACACGTAAGTATTAGGAAGGTTCACAAATTTATGTACTTTAAATCCAACGCCACCCTGGTTTTGCTTTCACTTTATAGAAACCCATAATAAAAACTTTCATAAGTATATGAATAGATCTGTATACATTATTTGCCTTTGAGAAAAAGATACGTGAAGTAAGTACAAGTAAAGTAAATAATTAGGTATGATAGACAAAAGAATTTGCTTTAAAAATGGAAATGTTTTCTCATGCTGATTAAAATATTGAAGCAAAAGTATTGTTATTTGTTACGAATTGTTGTCTCGTTTATTATCATAGAAAGTATGGGTCAGCATTTATATAATTTCACTTTAAAAATGTAGGTACGGTACGTTTTCCATGCTGTTAGTTACACTTACGACACTACAAACTACAAATACACATCGTTTGTCGTTCTAAATTGGCACGTAGTAATAATAGTCAATGTTAGTATGTCGAGAAAAATATGAAAAATTCGATATTTAATATGCGTGAATAGTTTGAGCACTTTGTGATAATAATACAATAATAAATATATATTATTAATCGTTAGTTTTCCCAGGTAATCTTTTATTAAATTATATAGATAGGATAGGTATGAATCGATCGAGTGAGATTTTCGGCGCATGCTAATCCGGTCCGTAAACATAAAAATACATAGGTATATTATGATATGCCGCTAATATCGCTCAGGTATATAGGATTTAAAAAAATATATTTAAATATATTTTTTTTCTATTACAGTATCAATTACAAATATGTATATTTATGTTCGAAAGGAACTAGAGCAGCATACGCCATGCAACATTTACTGTCACAATTCGGTAGTTAACTATAACTCGTTAACCGAATCTTGAATGTTTATAATAGAAATAAAGACAGTAGTGATCTACCGAATTGTTCATAAGCATCCAACATACTATCAAGTTCCGACAAACACCAGCAAACACAAAATACTCACAGCGATCCATTCCTCCAAGGGTTTGCCGTATTTGTCGAGGAATGCCTGCTTGATATCTCCAAGGTCGATCTCTGAGCGACTGACCACGATTCTGATGAGGGTCTTATCGCTTGTGCCCACTCCCTTCATGGAGTAATAGAGGCGCTCCGCGAAAAATCCAACTTTGCTCTTCACGCATTTAACTAATACAAAAAAAGTAAATTAATTTAAAGCTAGGTTTCACTTTATTGAAAAGAAGCTACTCAAAATGCTACGGTTGATTTAGTTTAGAGTTCATTTCAAATATAATTTACTCGTAAAAATGTATTATATTCTAAATACTTTGGTTTCTTTCATGTGATTATTGATTAACAATGCAATTTGAGGAAACGTATGATTAATTTTTAGTCATTAATTTTCCTGTTTTAAAAATGGTTTACCCGACATAACTGATAAATAATTGGTGTTTTCGTTTCAAAATAATATTATTATTAAGATCATTGTTCATAACACATTATAATTAGGTACCTACCTACTGAAATAGTTTTTAGTTGTGCTTAATTTTATTTTCCCACTATTCAAAGAACAAACAAATATAACTAGTTCCTTAGATCAAAACACTGACAAAACAAGATAAAGCCTAGTATAATATTCCGTGACGGTGCATGACTCAGTGCGAGGTCA
Source organism: Erebia epiphron (assembly GCA_963932025.1). Classification (NCBI taxonomy): domain Eukaryota; kingdom Metazoa; phylum Arthropoda; class Insecta; order Lepidoptera; family Nymphalidae; genus Erebia; species Erebia epiphron. Next base: position 8,311,637 of record OZ009950.1, read on the forward strand.
CATTGGACTTCCTATTCTAGTTACATCTGACCTTGTGACGTTGCTAATGATTCAAACCTTAGGATCATTCACTACGTCATACGTGTTCTGCATAATTCAATGAAATTAACTTCTTTATTCCAGTGATGCCGGTTTCCTCAAAACATTTTAGGGTTCCGTACTCAACAAGGAACCCTTACTAGTTGTTAGACGGTTTGTTTTTGGATACGTGACAAAATAATAGTATAGTACAGTAGAATACATATATACCGAAGTTAAAAGGAAATCTATCACAGCTAAGGCTTTACAAGTTTACGAGTAATAGTCGACCAACTTATAAAATGTCCGCTTATTGTGACGGGTAACTACGGAACCCTACAGTGCGCGTGGCTCAACACGCACTTGGCCGGTTTTCATGTATCACTTGCATCATCATCTTATGCCTAGTCAGATAATATTTTGATCGAAATTACACTCAATCTTATGTTTTTTTTCAAACGTTTTACAAACCTATCACGATTTTCAAAAATCTTACCAATAGCAAGCATTCCCTTCTCTACGCTTCCAGAGAATTCCTTCTTAATTGATTCCTCGATGTCTTTGCCTGTTAACGCTTCAAATTCAGCGAAAACCTGTAACGAATTGAAGAAATTGTGTCACATTTTAATTGTATTAGACATGAACAATGAATATCGTAGACGTCTGCGGCTATAATTAACTTTTTATGCCTTAAAGAATTATTGTATGGCTTCGGTCTGACTCATGAGATCAGGCTGACGTCACGTTTACTTGTAAAAAACATTAAAAGCTCTTCTTAAGTTTAAGATAAATGTCTTTGGTACATCCTTAATGAAGTCTTGATTGTTTTATATTATGAATAAAACGTTATCTATAGATCTTTACTACCTTCTGATATTTACGATCAAAATATCGAAGCCAAACATGTGTGATGTGATGCATTAGCATGTAGCCATATCGATTAATCGACACTCGTTGAAAAGTTGCGCAAGGTAAATTAACACTAAGTTAGGTTCCCTCGAAATTAACCATTAAAGAACCTCGATTGTTTGATGTTTTTTTAATAACAAGCAATCAAGGTCTAAATTATTTATCATAGATATATCATATTTATAAGAGTAAAAAAACAAACCTTCAAACAAAACAAAACTTTTTTTTTTTAATTTTTGTAGTACCTAATCATAGGTGCTACTAAATCTGGGTCGGTATTTATTAAACTTGGTTTCTTTGTCTCACCTGTCTTAACTGTTGGTAAGAGCGTGTGATAAGGATGGAATTGAAGACGGATTCTTCGGTGCCCCACTGGCCTTCCCCCGCTGCTGCCAAGGCCTCAGCGTCAGCTTTGGCGGCTCCCTCATCGACACCCGCGTTCTCGTCACGGTTGGCCATGCATAGCGATACGCAGAGACGTTTGAAGTGGCCTGATGTGTCACCCTTGAGGTCTGATTCTAGGCTTTTGCCGTATACTGTGGCAGACAGAAATATTATACTGATTAGTACAATGTCAACCTTAAAAATGTAATTTTAGGATAGTCCGTTTTTTAATTAAGCTTTGATAAGTTTTCTCAATTAAGTAAATCAATAGCCATAACAGCGGACGGAAATAATTACTCAACCAAAATTATTCCGTACCTACCGTATCCGGACAATTAAAATTGTCACACGTTAGCTTCACGCTAAGTTGGGTGGAACAAATTTAATTTAAAAAAACGCTAGTTTTACGTAAATACTAGCTGATGCCCGCGACTTCGTCCGCGTGGATTGAGGTTTTTTGGTTCCCGCAGGAACTCTTTAATTTTCCGGGATAAAAAGTAGCATAAGTATGTGTTATTCCAGACTACAATCTATCCCTGTGCCAAATTTCATCCATATCCGTTTAGCCGTTCTAGAGTTATAAGTGTTCGAATAAACCCGACTTTGTTTTATAGGTATCCTACCTATTGGAAGATTAAAAATACGCTAGCTTTTTTTATGCCAGTTTCATATGTTTTTCATAAGGTTCGTGTCTGGCAAATGAACGTTGCATTCTCATTGAAACCATTGAATACTAATGGAGAATGACGTAGTGGCATTACAACGTGACCTAATAACTCATGGCCGGTGTCGATTCATAAGAAATACATACCTACAAATGTAAAAGCATATCAGCAAAACTACCCTCCTACAACCTACATTGAAGACACGTATCACTTAACATTCTTTTTTACAGCAACTGTACACATACTCTACCTAATTACCCGTTCTAAAGGAGATCGGCGAAGTATGACCCAGCTAAAGGAGGTCGGCGAGCTCCCATATAGTGTTTGACCCAAACTTGAGGCTCACGTTCACGCATCAAACTTCTCATACTTTTTATACTAAACAAGACTAACAAAAAAGTTTATGCAAGTCGATCAAATAAAGTTGGGAGAAAAAAGATATTCGTAGTAATAATAGTTAAAAGTGACGTTAGATTTCTATTTCATGGTTTTAAAGCCAGATTACTGTTTAATAGCTTTGAGAAATCTATCAAGCACTGCAGATTAACATTATCTGACTAAATACTAAATAGTAATACGTATTCCTACCTACATAAACACAAGTTACCTACCTGCTGGGTACGTTAAACCTATAGTAGGTATGTAATTCATAACGCGGCCAGTAGTATATTATGACATACAAATTGATGGTTGTACTATTCTTACTGTTTGAAAAAGGAGGTTTGACACGTTAGTTTTTACTTTGATACTCTGTATCTATACTCCGTATTGCCATTAGAACCACTTTTTATTGTTTCGTAATAATTTTTTTTTTTGATCCCCATCTTCAAAAAAATTGGTATTTATACAGAAAAATACTTTGAAATATATTAAAAAATATTAAATGATTTCTGAATCTGAATGGTTTTTAAATTTAGCTGGGTCATACTTCGCCGATCTCCTTCGGTTCTAATGGCAATACGGAGTATAGATACAGAGTATCAAAGTAAAAACTAACGTGTCAAACCTCCTTTTTCAAACAGTAAGAATAGTACAACCATCAATTTGTATGTCATAATATACCTACTGGCCGCGTTATGAATTACATACCTACTATAGGTTTAACGTACCCAGCAGGTAGGTAACTTGTGTTTATGTAGGTAGGAATGCGTATTACTATTTAGTATTTAGTCAGATAATGTTAATCTGCAGTGCTTGATAGATTTCTCAAAGCTATTAAACAGTAATCTGGCTTTAAAACCATGAAATAGAAATCTAACGTCACTTTTAACTATTATTACTACGAATATCTTTTTTCTCCCAACTTTATTTGATCGACTTTCATAAACTTTTTTGTTAGTCTTGTTTAGTATAAAAAGTATGGAAGTTTGATGCGTGAACGTGAGCCTCAAGTTTGGGTCAAACACTATATGGGAGCTCGCCGACCTCCTTTAAAATCATTCTTTCTCATTTAATAATGTACCTAATATGAAATCAATAAACTAGGTATTTTGCATGTATTGAAGTAGATATGTAGGTGCATGCCGTAGTCCGTAGACCACGCAATTGCATGATAGAAACATATTAGTCACATCATCATCATCATCAGCCATTATGCATCCACTGTTGGACATTACTCACATGCTCACAACAATGTACATTACCTATGCACAGAATACTATTAGGTACCTTGGTATACCTATTTATCATCATAAAATGTTATTTAGTTACTGCAGCGTCTATAAATGGAGCACTTTTTATGCTAAACCAGTAAAACTTCACTGCAGAAGCCTCCTGAAAATGTCTAGTCTCTAATAGTCTACTTAACAAGTCCATATTATCTTTTTTGCGCAATGAGTACATTCAACCACCAAGGCCAAATTAGTATTCAAACTAGCGACACCAACAGTTTCGAATCACGCAGGATATCCTAACAGCTTAAATATTTCCAAAATCCTACTTTCTTTTGACTGTTTTGCAATGGCTTCAACAATTCGAATGACTAAATAGGTAGGTATCATAAAGTAGGCAAGACCGACTCATTAATTACGAGTCAAACTAAGCAATAAAACTTGCATATTTTCTTGATACGATGCAGAAATGTTAAGAGGGCTGAGATAAGAAAGTATGTACAAACGGCTTTTTCTCGACCATAATGAACCGATATTTTTACATCCACTCATTTGTGTACCGAACTTTCAATTAGCCTGGTTTTGTTTGTAGATAAATCACGAACTGTACAGATACAAGTTACATTCAGCAGGTGTTTAGTACGTAACTAGTACGTCTAATAAAATACTTGGTCATGAAACATGATCATAGCCTCTGTGTACAAAAGTGTATGGTTATTTCGATTCAGATGACTTCTTGATGAAACTTCTTGAACTGATGAAGGCGTTAGCCATTTTGCTAGAATCTGATTCTACTCAGCAAAATTTACTATAGGGCTTAGACCCCCATGTGCGTTTTGAGCCCTCGAATATTTTAAGGACGTATTTCCGTAACGGATAGGTATGAAATCGCACTACTACACATGCTTCATTCCCACGCACACACATGCACGGATAAGCTGCGTTAAATCAATTTGTATCGATAGTCGATACTACGATATATTATTATTTATTGTTTTATCTATTTTTTATTTCGGGACTTCGGGCTCGTTTTGTTATTTATAATGAGATCTTAGCTCAATACTTGGTGAAGTGACCTGAAGGTATACTTCAACGACTACTACTGGAAATCCTAGACGCGTAGAGCTAGGCATATCGAATTTGGGCTCGTTTTATTAGTTATGATGAGATCTTACCACAGAACTTGGTGCAGTGACCTGAAGGTATACTTCGACATCCACAACTGGAACTCCTAGACGCGTAGAGCTAGGTGTATCGAATTTGGGCTCGTTTTGTTAGTTATGATGAGAGCTTACCACAGAACTTGGTGGAGTGATCTGAAGTTATACTTCGACATCCACAACGGGAACTCCTAGATGCGTAGAGCTAGGTGTATCGAATTTGGGCTCGTTTTATTAGTTATGATGAGATCTTACCACAGAACTTGGTGGAGTGACATGAAGGTATACTTCGACATCCACAACTGGAACTCCTAGACGCGTAGAGCTAGGTGTATCGAATTTGGGCTCGTTTTGTTAGTTATGATGAGTTCTTACCACAGAACTTGGTGGAGTGATCTGAAGGAATACTTCGACATCCACAACTGGAACTCCTAGACGGGTAGAGCTAGGTGTATCGAATTTGGGCTCGTTTTGTTAGTTACGATGAGATCTTACCACAGAACTTGGTGGAGTGATCTGAAGGTATACTTCGACATCCACAACTGGAACTCCTAGATGCGTAGAGCTAGGTGTATCGAATTCGGGCTCGTTTTGTTAGTTATGATGAGTTCTTACCACAGAACTTGGTGGAGTGACCTGAAGGTATACTTCGACATCTACTACTGGAACTCCTAGACACGTAGAGCTAGGTGTATCGAATTTGGGCTCGTTTTGTTAGTTATGATGAGATCTTACCACAGAACTTGGTGGAGTGACCTGGTCACTGTGGTAAGATCTCATCATAACTAACAAAACGAGCCCAAATTCGATACACCTAGCTCTACGCATCTAGGAGTTCCAGTTGTGGATGTCGAAGTATACCTTCAGATCACTCCACCAAGTTCTGTGGTAAGATCTCATCATAACTAACAAAACGAGCCCAAATTCGATACACCTAGCTCTACGCGTCTAGGAGTTCCAGTAGTAGTTGTCGAAGTATACCTTCAGGTCACTCCACCAAGTTCTGTGGTAAGAACTCATCATAACTTACAAAACGAGCCCAAATTCGATACACCTAGCTCTACGCATCTAGGAGTTCCAGTAGTGGATGTCGAAGTATAACTTTAGGTCACTCTACCAAGTTCTGTGGTAAGATCTCATAATAACTAACAAAACGAGCCCAAATTCAATACACCTAGCTCTACGCGTCTAGGAGTTCCAGTAGTGGATGTCGAAGTATACCTTCATGTCACTCCACCAAGTTCTGTGGTAAGATCTCATCATAACTAACAAAACGAGCCCAAATTCGATACACCTAGCTCTACGCATCTAGGAGTTCCAGTTGTGGATGTCGAAGTTTACCTTCAGATCACTCCACCAAGTTCTGTGGTAAGATCTCATCATAACTAACAAAACGAGCCAAAATTCGATACACCTAGCTCTACGCGTCTAGGAGTTCCAGTTGTGGATGTCGAAGTATACCTTCAGGTCACTCCACCAAGTTCTGTGGTAAGATCTCATCATAACTAACAAAACGAGCCCAAATTCGATACACTTAGCTCTACGCGTCTAGGAGTTCCAGTAGTGGATGTCGAAGTATACCTTCAGGTCACTCCACCAAGTTCTGTGGTAAGATCTCATCATAACTAACAAAACGAGCCCAAATTCGATACACCTAGCCATACGCGTCTAGGAGTTCCAGTAGTGGATGTCGAAGTATACCTTCAGGTCACTCCACCAAGTTCTATGGTAAGATCTCATCATAACTAACAAAACGAGCCCAAATTCGATACACCTAGCTCTACGCATCTAGGAGTTCCAGTTGTGGATGTCGAAGTATACCTTCAGATCACTCCACCAAGTTCTGTGGTAAGATCTCATCATAACTAACAAAACGAGCCCAAATTCGATACACCTAGCTCTACGCGTCTAGGAGTTCCAGTAGTAGATGTCGAAGTATACCTTCAGGTCACTCCACCAAGTTCTGTGGTAAGAACTCATCATAACTTACAAAACGAGCCCAAATTCGATACACCTAGCACTACGCATCTAGGAGTTCCAGTAGTGGATATCGAAGTATAACTTTAGGTCACTCTACCAAGTTCTGTGGTAAGATCTCATAATAACTAACAAAACGAGCCCAAATTCAATACACCTAGCTCTACGCGTCTAGGAGTTCCAGTAGTGGATGTCGAAGTATCTGTGGTAAGATCTCATCATAACTAGCAAAACGAGCCCAAATTCGATACACCTAGCTCTACGCGTCTAGAAGTTCCAGTAGTAGCCCTCGAAGTATACCTTCAGGTCACTACCACGCTCGGGGAATAGAGACTAATAAATTTCTAAATTCTATCAAATAATAAAATTATGTTATGTAGGTAACATATTATGTACCTTATCGATATATCAGCATAATCGATAACGTAAAATATAAATTATGTTCGCTCAACTATTTCGTGTCCGTACAGCGATGTTTTGCGACATCAGCGACTGCTTGCAACCGAGACAGGGTCCACTCACGACGGCGGTCAAACGCTGACTAATTTATAATTTGAAATCTAACCAGAGACCGAGTAAGATCAAAATAACCCTTATTTTCACTGTGTTAAGATTAACAAAGTGTGTGAAAAAAATACACGCGATTTTTATTTAATTTCTTGTACAATTCGTACTATTTTTAATATTTTTCTTACCAAAATTTGGAGGTGAACATATCTACTAACAGATGGTATTTTTTAATGACAAAAAATCGGCATATTTACAGTAAAAAATGTACCTAAAGTCACCCCTAAATCGTCAATTTTGAGTGAAGAGGTGAGGGAAAATCATTTTTATAGTATTAAAAATAAAGATTTTTTACAAAGTTATTACCAACAATTGGAGATATAGGATCAATCTATGTATAGTAATTTCTAGTTCCATCTTATTTTGCTTGACTTAGTCACAAAATGTACTGAAAACTCCAATATTTTAAGGGATTTGCAAATACGCCCTTAAGCAGACGAAAACAATTCTCAGCCATTTATAATAAGTCTATGTTCTCATATCATTATCAACAATGTAACATTCGTAAAAATAAAAACAACGATTGCGGCGCAGTTTGTGTGGACTATGGCCTTAAAACATATTTGAGAACTTTCTCAGAAGCTATTCATATCTAATGCAAAAAACCGCATTATATCTAATCGGTTCAATAGTTTTCAGGAAAGTGGTAACAAAAAATTGTGTGTCAGCTCCGACGCACGACTGGACTTTACGTTCCTTACGAACGAAAAGTGTTAACATGGAAACATAAACAAGTGTTACCATGGAAACATAAACATAACGTGACGTAACGTATCGGAGAAAGTTCGATTTTACTCCCCATAAATTTTCATACCCCGGGCGTATCGAAAATCGATTCTGAAGGAGGTAAACTCCAAAAAGTGCATTAACAAACGCACAACCTCTTAGGGAAAACACATATACCGTCTCCATTCCGTCGTGGGTAAAAAGAGAAGAAAATACTCACATTGTTCGTAGAAAGCTGAAATGGTGCGGATGCCATAGTTGGATAGGGTGCATAGGATCTCAATGATAGCTTCTTCATCGGTGCCGAGTCCGGAGACCGCGTCGTGCAACTCCTTGGCGTAGAAGTGAGGTAGAGGGGTCATAAGAGCTACAATGACGTTCTCGAGGTTGCCGGAGAGTTCGCTTTTCAGTTCGCTGATCAAGTCCTATTGGGAAAATTTAGTTTTTTAGTAGGTTTTTTATTCCACTACAATTTATGACTGCGCTCTAACCTGATGGTACGTGATGATGCAGTCTAAGATGGTAGCGGGCTAGCGGGTAGGGGTATGGTAGTTATATTAAACCCCTAGTCGGTTTTTACACGACATCATAAATCGCTTGGCGGTACATCTTTGCCAGTAGGGTGGTAACTAGCCACGGCCGAAGCCTCCCACCAAACCAGACCAGAATAAATCAGAAATTATTAATTCCCAAATTGACCCAGCCGGGAATCAAACCGGGACGCAACAGCGAGTATCCAGTATGTATTTATTATGATATGTATCAGGTTCAGGCTTTCAAACATTCCTCGTTGACAGACATACCTACGTACCGCATGAATGATTTTCAATGCCAAATGACGTCTCGAATAAATAGCTACACAATGAGTTAAACACAGCATGCACTGTATCAGACATGAGCAATATTAGTTTTAGTTTGAAAAAGGATTCGTCCTCTGCTTTGTAAGTCAATAATGTAACCCACAAAATATGTGATGTAACCGAATACCTATACTTAGCGGTACGTAATACCTGCTAGGTAGGTACTTCTTAACCAAGTTACAGTTGATATGCGAGTTACGCCCGTTTTCACTAACAACGAACAAGGCAACGCCTAGTTAAGTAACGCCTAATCTAAGGAGATCCCTAGGCAATACATAACGTTTCACCAATCCATTTTCACTAGGCAACTCCTAAGCTAAGAAATGCCTAAACTTATGTCTATGAATTTCTGTATCGTGTTGTCAATAACTCTGAAGTGTACAAAAACTGACAGTTTTTGTGTGTGTTTGACGTTTAACAGATAGTCTGTATTTGTAGTCTGCGTCTGCGACGTATATATTTCGAACTTTTGAATAGAATTCGGTTTTTTTAATTCGCAACTAGCTGATGCCCGCGACTTCGTCCGCGTGGGTTGAGGATTTTTGGTTCCCGCGGGAACTCTTTAATTTCCCGGGATAAAAATTAGCCTATGTGCTATTCCAGACTATAATCTATCTCTGTGTCAAATTTCATCCAGATCCGTTCAGCCGTTCGAGCGTGATTGAGTAACAAACATCCATCCATACATCCATCCATACATCCATCCAGACATCCATCCAAACTTTCGCATTTATAATATTTACTTGATTTGATTGATTGATATTTGATAGTAAGATTTTATATTAAAATAACAAAATGTATCGTACCTATCACAATGTCGGCTGATAAGATCTAAAAACTCCAAAAATTCTAATAGATCTTCTGTACTCGTATAAAAAGTTAATTTAATTAAAAAGACAATAATAGCAAACACCAATGAGCACGAAAATCGAAATGATACAATATAAACATAACCATTATGAGCGCTGAGCGGCAGATGTTGTTCAGATGTTGTCATTATACCTCTTTTTAGGGGTTGCCTAGCATTACGCACCGCCCAATCGGTGTCGTAACTTTAGGTGGCGCCTAACGTCGTTAGGCATCACCTAAGGGTTGGTGAAAAGTTTTTTCTCCCTAGGCATGTCCTAAATATTTAGGCATCCGATTTAGGCGTCTCCTAGGTTTAGTGAAAACGGGCATTAGGGTATGTTCCGATATACACTGCGAGCACTGTAAGGTGTGACATCAATTTAGTACTGCGAAGCCGTTACTGAGAGCACCTTACCTCGAAAACGCCGGTGCTCACAGTACAAAAAAAAGCGACTATTTATGACGTCATATATTTCACTAGGATACTGCGGCAGTATACTATCAGTCCATAACGGAACGAATTTCTCCCCAGTAAGATCACTGAACAGTGCTCGCAGTGTATATCGGAAAATACCCTTAGTTTTTCTATCTTCATCATTCAAGCGCTATGTTGTTCATACAAAAACCTAAGATCCGGGTTTATCTAGTAATTTCAGAACTAATCTACAGCGATATCTACCTGTCTATTGCGATTTGCGAACTTGAACGAATAACAATGCTAGACTCGCGTATTGTATATTATATTTAATACCCTTATCATAATCAATTGATTAAGGACCAACACTTTCTTAGCTACTATTTTTTAGGTACCGAGTAGGTGCTTCACCACTTAGGTACCTACCTAGGTATTTACCACCACGACTTCTGCTTGCATACTTACCCGACCACGCTTAAAAATTTAAAAAAAACTTTTAATCGTAATATAGGTATTCTATGTAGGTAACTATTTAGTTATGTTTAGGATTTGCTGACTGGCTAGGTCAAATAAACTCCAGATTAGCTATTTTTGTTAGCAGAACAAACTCCAAAAATCATACTAATATTATAAATACGAAAGTCAGTTTGTTTGATGGTTTGTTGGTTTATAATACCAGTACCAGTTTTAAGGATTTTTTTTTCCTTCTACGCTTAGATGACTGACTATGCCTATATTTAGACGTTTTACCTATGCCTATATTTACCTATGCCTATAAACTTGCTTTGTTTATAAATAGTAGCGTGTGCGCGAAGTGGTTGAAAAGCTATCGAATCGCTATAAATAAATGATGCGACCACTGAATAGTAAATAAGGTAACTACAAAATAGGAACTAGGACCCCTAATAATTATTTTACTTAAAAAACAATTTTTTTTAAAGTACCTAAGCCTAAATGTACCTATATTGAAAGTATTTTTGAAATTTTTATCGCTCAAACAATGCGATAACTGATTGAAAATGATCAAGTAGGATGGGATGCCAAGCAGACATTTGAATACATTAATGTATTATGTGGGTATTCAGGTATTATTACCTATCCAATATATTACTGATATCATAAATGCGAATGTTTGGATGCATGGATGTTTAACTACCTATTACATACTCAATCACGCCAGAACGGCTGAACGGATCTGGGTAAAATTTGGCACATAGGTAGATTATAGTCTGGAATTACACAAAGGCTAGTTCCCGCGGGAACCAAAAACCTCATATATTCGGTAGGATTTTGATGCAATTTTTAAGTAGGTAAATAGGTACTTAGTACTTATACGGCCGGTTTCTGAATTGAGAATTTCATGTTGAGTCTGTCTCAAAGACTATACTAATTAAGGACTAATTAAGCAAATTTTTGTTTCAGAATTGATATTGTGTAAGGTTTGAGAGTTGGAACTTGCTGTTTTTACCCTCGACGAAGCGGAGACGGTATATGTGTTTGCCCTAAGAGGTTGTGTGTTTGTTTGTTTGTTTGTTTGTTTGTTTGTTTGTTTGTGCACTTTTTTGTCACCATTTTTCTCAAAAAGTACTGGGCCGATTGAGATGCGGTTTTTTGCATTAGATACGTATAGCTTGTGAGAAGGTTTTTAGATATATTTTAGGACCATAGACAACCAAGCTGAGCTGTAGTCTATGATTTTAATATTTCAACATGTTACCATTTTTCACAAAAACTACTGGGCCGATTGAGATGCGGTTTTTTGCATTAGATGTGTATAGCTTGTGAGAAGGTTCTTAGATATATTTTAGGACCATAGACAACAAAGCTGAGCTGTAGTCTATGATCTTAATTTTTCTATGTGTTAAAAATTTTCACAAAAAGTACTGGGCCGATTGAGATGCGGTTTTTTGCATTAGATATGTTTAGCTTGTGAGAAGGTTCATAGATATATTGTAGGACCATAGACAACAAAGCTGAGCTGTAGTCTATGATTTTATTTTTTCAATATGTTACCATTTTTCACAAAAAGTACTGGGCCGATTGAGATGCGGTTTTTTGCATTAGATGTGTATAGCTTGTGAGAAGGTTCTTAAATATATTTTAGGACCATAGACAACAAAGCTGAGCTGTAGTCTATGATCTTAATTTTTCAACCACTGTTACCATTTTTCACAAAAAGTACTGGGCCGATTGAGATGCGGTTTATTGCATTTAGGACTTCGTGCGATTACAAAACAGGAAACTGGTACCAAAATTTTAAAAAATCAGCGCCATTTTGAAATTCTTTGTTAATTGACCGATTTCGTTCAAAATCTATATTTAGGGCTCCCTGGGGTCACAAAACAGGAAACTGGTACCAAAATTTAAAAAAATCAGCGCCATTTTGAAATTCTTTGTTAATTGATCGATTTCGTTCAAAATCGATATTTAGGACTCCCTGGGGTTACAAAACAGGAAACTGTTACCAAACTTTAAAAAAACAGCGCCACTTTGAAATTCTTTGTTAATTAACCGATTTTGTTCAAAATCGATATTTAGGGCTTCGTGGGATTACAAAACAGGAAACTGGTACCAAAATTTTAAAAAAATCAGCGCCATTTTGAAATTCTTTGTTAATTGACCGATTTCGTTCAAAATCGAAATTTAGGGCTCCCTGGGGTCACAAAACAGGAAACTGGTACCAAAATTATAAAAAATCAGCGCCATTTTGAAATTCTGTGTTAATTGACAGATTTCGTTCAAAATCGATATTTAGGGCTCCCTGGGGTCACAAAACAGGAAACTGTTACCAAAATTTTAGAAAATCAGCGCCATTTTGAAATTCTTTGTTAATTGACCGATTTCGTTCAAAATCTATATTTAGGGCTTCCTGGGGTCACAAAACAGGAAATTGGTACCAAAATTTAAAAAACTCAGCGCCATTTTGAAATTCTTTGTTAATTGATCGATTTCGTTCAAAATCGATATTTAGGACTCCCTGGGGTTACAAAACAGGAAACTGTTACCAAACTTTAAAAAAACAGCGCCATTTTGAAATTCTTTGTTAATTAACCGATTTTGTTCAAAATCGATATTTAGGGCTTCGTGGGATTACAAAACAGGAAACTGGTACCAAAATTAAAAAAAAATCAGCGCCATTTTGAAATTCTTTGTTAATTGACCGATTTCGTTCAAAATCGATATTTAGGGCTCCCTGGGGTCACAAAACAGGAAACTGGTACCAAAATTTTAAAAAATCAGCGCCATTTTGAAATTCTGTGTTAATTGACCGATTTCGTTCCAAATCGATATTTAGGGCTCCCTGGGGTCACAAAACAGGAAACTGTTACCAAAATTTTAGAAAATCAGCGCCATTTTGAAATTCTTTGTAAATTGACCAATTTCGTTCAAAATCGATATTTAGGACTCCCTGGGGTTACGAAACAGGAAACTGTTACCAAAGTTTTAAAAAATCAGCGCCATTTTTATTTATTTTGTTATCACCATAAAAAATGAATTCAGTTTAGTACAGTAAAATCTGTACTACTTGTAAGTCTAACCACAAACCGTGAGCTGCTTTAGCAGCTCGCGCACAGGTCGAAATACTAGTTAGATATATATAGCTTGAGAGAAGGTTCTTAGATATATTTTAGGACCATAGACAACCAAGCTGAGCTGTCTCTATGATTTTAATATTTCGATATGTTACCATTTTTTACAAAAAGTACTGGGCCGATTGAAATGCTGTTTTTTTCATTAGATGTGTATAGCTTGTGAGAAGGTTCTTAGATATATTTTAGGACCATAGACAACAAAGCTGAGCTGTAGTCTATGATTTAATTTTTTCAATATGTTACCATTTTTCTCAAAAACTACTGTGCTGATTTAGATGCGGGCTTTTTGTTTTAGATATATTTGGCTTGTACCTAGATGCTGCCCAGGGTATCATGATGGAGTCAGGAGGCGATCATGGGAACTCCTTAAATTCTCATCGTATACCCGTGGCGTTTGAACTCTTTTGATTTGTCCATTTGAAAAGGGTTTGGCCATAGTCCACCACACTGGTCAAAAAAACTACTGAGCTGTCAAAGATGCAGTTTTGTGTTTTAGATATCATGTAATATATACGTTTGCTACGTTCTAATTGTTGTTTCAAAGTTATAAAGGTCAAAGGTATAATGGAGCTCTGCAGTTCGTCGTGGGTTTTTTTAAAATTTTTAATTTTATTACTTGTTGCTTGAATGCTTAATTCAGAAAACGGCCCAATATCAATCTAGAAACAAAAATTTGCTTATTTAGTCCTTAAGTAGTCTTTGAGACAGACTCAACATGAAATTCTCAATTCAGAAACCGGCCGATACTGTGCGACTTCTATCATTTTACCAACAATTTAGCTCAATAACAACTGAGTCAGCGCTGTAGTTAGGATAATAGGGAAATAACTGCTAGGTTATTCTTCTACCTATGAAGGCTTCGATCGATACCGTGAATCATGCACCATTAATTTTTGAACTTGATAATTAAAGCCGTGCTTTAACCTAGTAGCATAGATTAATTATAATACCAAGCATAGATTGCCAACTCCCTTATAAAAAAATTTCTAGGTTAATACTAGCGTTACATGGCGCTACCAGGCTCGCTCTTTATATGATTATAATAAAATCGGAGAAATATCGTATTCTCTTGGTTCAATTTGTATTAATTATTTATATAAAATTATCAAAATACAAAAATTTGATAAAATCACTTAGGCAAATAGCAAATTTACATTCAACTAATTTTAACAAACAGCTTGCACAGTTACGCCATCTCAGATTGTGCGAAGAACTACAAGGTACCGGCGACTTTAATGCGCATTTAGCGAGCTTTGATTGAATGTATGAAGTGAACAGTCTTAAACTGGTTTATATATTTTCTTTGCTAGTAGGTACCTGCCTTATATAACTCGATTTTATTTTAGCTAACTACGTTTAAAATTATCTTTATGAACTTTTGTACAAGTCGGATAATTACAATGCAAGAAAATACTGTTATGTAGTTATTTTTGCATACAAATACCTATTTGTAAAATTGCAAACACTAGAAACGCAATAGATATGAACTAGTTCACAAAATCAATTGTGTAAATCCAAGCATCATGTAAACTATCTTAAACAATTCGCACCTCGAAAACGTCGATGTTTTCTTAGCCCGGTGCGCCTTATCTTATCATTTGTTTAACCACTTGTGTGTCATACAATCGCAATTTTCTGCACTCATGCAACAAGAACTTACCAAGTGGATTTTGTACTTATGGTTATTGACATCAAGGCTGAAGGGTTCTGTACCTCAAGAGGAAAACAGGAACCCTCATTAAGAAGTAGCCTTAGACCTTCCCCGGGATTCAAACGATCTCTGTACCAAATTTCATCAAAATCAGTCTAACAGATGGTCCGGAAAAGCGTAACAGACAGACACATACCTACCTTTGCATTTGAGCACGTAGCAGAACGCATAGTTACGAGCATGCATGCTGGCAGTAGACGCATTGACTTTATTCATTTTGTGATTCACCAACTAACTGTGCGACGAAATTGACTCAATTGTGTTCCTATAAAAGCCTGGAATTGCCGCCAAGGTAACTTTTACAATGATGTATCTTGAATACTTTGTCTCTTTATGCGAATAGTAAGGAATCTACCTGTAATGCCGTTAGTCTTAAGTCTATACTTAAACCCAACTAAAGACCTCATCATGGTATTGTTATAAATCCCATCAATTTAATGAAAATTTTGGCAATTGGGGTGAACCGACTAACAAAGGGTAAAACAAAGGTAAAACACGATACCACCTAGGCTCTGATCATAATGTCAATGCCTAATATATGATCCAAACATCCAAAGCCTGAATTTGGAACGAGACACTTTGATATAAAAATCTATGGGTTTAACTATTATAGATAGGGGTATATGTAGTTTAGTATTACGAACGAGGGGAAGCTTCACTCCTAAAGGTTCCAGTATTAAGCAACCCTCTTGTGCGTGAAAGTTGTGCACATTGGCATTTGTTTAAGTGTTTCAACCCACATTATGTCTGTGTTTCAACCTTTCAATTTCAATGTATCGAATGACCACCGCACTGCAGGCATGCAGACATTTTATTTAACTGAGGTTACAACTTTCTATGTAGGTCTTAAAGTTCGTTGACTCGTTGTGAGTTGTGACATTATATGTAGGTATGTATGGCGTGAATTCCAGTAAGGCAGAAATTAACTGCTGGCTTTTGTATAAATTCATATCAGCCATCATACCTACTTAATATTATAAATGCGAAATGAAAAAACAAAACAAATAAATGAGATGCGAATGCGAATGAAAATGCGAATGCGAAAGAAAAAAAAACCGGGCAAGTGCGAGTCGGACTCGCGCACGAAGGGTTCCGTACCATTATTAATAAATAATTACCTCTGTTAATGAACCGCAAGACTAGCTTTGTTTGTAGAGGTTTATTGTTAATATCAAAAAAACTATGCTAGTTAGAGCATTGGCTATAGTTTTCCTGTAAAATATACGTAAATTCCTATTGACCATAATTATTTCAAATTTTTCGATTGGTAAACTCCGGAGATAAGGGGGGGGGGGGGGGGGGAACGGTATTTTTTTAGACATTTTCCCCGATAAATCAAAAACTATCATAACTAAAAATAATTAAAAATCTGTTTTAGAATGTACAAAGAAAACCCTTTTATATGATACCCCACACAGTACAGTTATCTCACTTTTAAATTTCAACCCTCAGATTTTCCTCCCTTTTTAAATAAGAACAAAAATAATTTCCAATTTTTTTTAATTCCAGTGTCTTTGGGCCACTAATATACACAACTATTCCAAATTTCATGTCGATAGCTTTGGTAGTTACTGAAATAATCGAGTGTGACGGACGGACAGACGGACAGACGGACAGACGGACAGACAGACGGAGAAAGTCGCACCATAAGGGTTCCATTTTACCATTTTGGTACGGAACCCTAAAAAATGAAATGAAAAATGAAAGTTTGTTTGTTTGTTGGTTTCTCGGTTTGTCCTTTAATCACGCCGCAACAAAACAACGGATCGACGTGATTTTTTGCATGAGTAGGTACCTATAGTTGAGTACGGAGAGTGACATTTTTTTGACGGAGGGCTACTTTTTATCCCGAAAAATTGAGGAGAAACTTAAACCACGGGGACAAAGTCGCGGGCATCAGCTAATATTAAATGAAATCATAAAAATAATGTGAGCTAATGAATTGGTACCGACTGATAGTTTATCGGCAGTAACGGATGGGTTAATGCACTAATAGTAAAAATAATATGAAGGTCATATTATAAAGTATTAAAAAGTTCCACTGAGCTGAATTTAGGCAGGCAGACTTAAATAAGGAAATACCTCCGGCATAAACAATTTTGGTTGGGTAATTTATTAAATGTGCAAAATATGGTTAGAAGTGCACATTTCCTTGATCATCTGCCTACGTTGCAAGAACTAAACACCGAAACTTTTACATTTTATAAGAATAAACTATTATGAATTAAACTATGAAAATTGTAACTTGAGTAATTATAGGTAAGTACACTAGCTGATGCCCGCGACTCCGTCCGCATGGAGGTATGAAAAATAGATAGTAGCCGATTCTCAGACCTACTGAATATGCATATTAAATTTCATAAAAATCGGTCAAGCCGTTTCGGAGGAGTATAAACACTAAAACTGTGACACAAGAATTTTATATATTAGATATAATAAAAGAAAACCTAATTACATTTTCCGAATAAACCTAAAAATATCAAGATTAAGGAGCAGTCCAGTCTTAGAAATATCAGTAAATGTAAATTGTAACCAATCGTGTTTGTCTCACATTACCTATCACTTAGGACATAAAACACATACGTACTTACTTATTGTACCTTAGGTATTTCAGTTTAGTTTTCAAATAAAAACCCTTCAGTATAGGTATTAGGTACACCTACATATACAACTAGATTATCGCATTGTGGAAAATATAACTTACAAGCTTCCTTGATACGCTTAAGCCATACATATAATTAAAAATAAACAACAAGTTTATTCTAACTTACCTTTCCATAGTTAGTCTTGAAGGTTTCAGCGATCTCGAGACGCTGAACAATACCGCGACGGCACAGGACGTCGATAATTGCTTTCTCATCGGTTCCGAACCCTTTCATAGCCTTGCGAAGGGTCTCGGCATCCGCGGCCGGCTCGAAGGGGTCCGCGGGGTACACCGTTGGGGTGCACTGTCGAGAGAAAATTTAAATCAAATCTTTATGAAGGCGGTTAGGTACGTATTTGTCCATGGCAATAACTAGGTACCAGCTTGAGCCCCTAAAGGTACGTTTAAAATACGTCTTTCTAAACTTTAAGACTTTCCTTGGAAAGTTTTCAGGCAATTTGATCGTAGGATAGCATTACCTACTTATTATAACTTACAAAATACCTAAACGTTTTTGTGATCCAACTTACGACCTATTTTTTTAGACCTGCGCCTGACTGCAATTATTTAATAAAATTAGATATTATTAGGGGCATTGGTTGGAGTCCGCTTACGTAGAAAATTCCTGTAGGTACCTACCTACACTTTTATCTACCAGCTGTAAAAAAATATTTTTTATTGCAAACGATATTTTTTTAGTTCTTAATAAATCAGTCGACTCTGCAGTCTGCAGCATACCTTTAATCCGTTAAATTGGACTGTAGTACGTCTACTCTCTCTCCAAACAACAGCGTCACGCTTAGGTAGGTACTTAAGAGTTGAAAGCAGAAAAATAAATGTACAATTCTACCGAATCGCTCCCAAGTCCCATATCCCTATAAATAATATTATAGTGATATACCTAGTAGGTTACTTGAGTATATTAATAGTTTCCAGTAACTGGAAAGGGAGTGGCCCTTGCGTGATACAGTCCGGCTAAACTCCAGTCACCAATTTAAGTACTATTTACCTACTTATCTTTTAGATAGAAAAAAAGGTATATGTTGAATGGAATAAACCTAGTAGTTAAACTTAGTTTATGTACTTAATGGGTCATTTAATTTTAAACCTTTGGGTTTTCTAATAATTTTGTTTGACCAGTGACCACGCTGTTATAGGTTGCAATTATAATAATATGTAAGTAGTTGCAATATAATATCGCAATTTTTTGCTGTGCTGTTGGGTAGGGTACAGTTCAGTTTAAATCAAGTTTGGAGTTTGGAACCTAAATTATTATAATCTATATTTCAAGTTTTTTTAAACAAAAACAAGAGCCTGTGAATCATGTTTCATTAAAATGACATAAGACAATGACTAAGCTATAGGTAGGTACCTACCTATTTTTAATTAAACATTTTTCTACCCTCCTAAAAACAACCGTAAAAATTGTAGAAAGCTATAAAGATACCGCTTTTTACTCTAATAAACATCTAATAAAGTAAGCAAGTTCAGGTGCCTAATTTTCTCGCTTAAATCTAACCTGTTTAAATCTACATAATTTTTAGAACTCGTTAAAGCAGTAACCTTGCCCGGAAAAGATGACATCATCTCGTGAGAATCGATACAGCTAGGTGTATAGGAACAATACTAAGGTAGGAGGAAAACTCACTTTGTAGGGGTAATACTGCTGTCCGGACATGATGACTCCTACAACAAAAGACAAAATGGTGTTAGAACTTGTAAATCAAACACTGGAACGCCTAAACTCCGACTAAAAATAAACTACAATCACGCGAACCGGCTTTTTGAATGCAAACACTAGTGCCGCGCTACAAAAAGGTTAAATCACGTGCTGTGCGGAAAATATCTTCGTAAATATTAAACAATCACTATACCACAACTATATATTGCTCGTTTTACTGATTAGTGTATGGGAAATTGATAGAAAATACGTACTTTTATTTTCTTCTTGCGACACACCCAAAGCACTATGGGACGAATTCCGAAATAAACACGACGAGCGTACTCGGTGAGGTCGGTTGGATTCGTGGCGTTTTTGTTTGCCCTCTCACTCACAGCGCCAGATTAGAGCTTACCAATCTCTGGTTCAAATTTTAAAGCACATTTGTACCCACCTACTTTCTTGAATTGATGATAATAATAATTATAATGTTTAAGTCCTTGATCACGAACAGAATACAAATCACGTTAGAAATTCTCAACCAAAATAGCACGTGGGAATAGCTATGAGCTATGTCATTGTATATTTTGTTGTAGATGCCTAACTACTTAATCTTTTTTTTTACTTCATTGCAAAACCATGCAGACAGACAATAGTCGAACCTTTTTACCAGCTTAGCGACATAAGCAAGCCAGTTATTTCGCAGCAGATTACGTCATTATTGTTATTTACTGAAAGAATTTATATTTTATGGTGGTACGGAACCCATAGTGCGCGAGTCTGACTCGCACTTGACCGGTGTGTTTGTAAGGCAGGACATGCCTTCATTTTGGATTCCAATACTTTTGTTAGAGAGGCAAAACTGTTCTGCACCCCTGGTCCACGTAATCGCGATGATGTCACCGAACGGCGCGGCGTCGCTACGGCCCTCGGAGCCGGTGCCGGCAAGACGCGCGGCCGCGGGCGGTAATACTTCGTCATTGGTATTACACCCAAAACCGGTCTAGATCGGTAATAGGTAAATGGACCAAATAATCCGTGAAATCATACTATTTTCCTGGAGTTTTATGAAATTAAAGGATGGAAATTGGTTAAGGTTCGACAATCAGTCGCGAGCCAGAAACCGTATAAGAACTATTTAATTTCAGCCTCAATGAGTCTCTAACATGCAATGTGCTACGAGCAAATTGTACATACCTATCTATTATTAAATAATAGTGTTAATAATAATATTATCCATTCGATACAAACACGCTTTTCACGTCAAACTGGCCTAAATAAACAGCTAACTTCAACCTTCAACCTAAATTGCTAGGGTTGGTTTGGGGGTTTTTAGCGTGTACCTACCCGTGGCCCCTCTGGATTCAACTTGATGGGACCAAGGGTAATTTTATTAACTATGGCACTAGGGATTACAAATTCTATAATAAAATATTTTTTTCCGGAGTCTCAAAATAATTGTTTAGGCAAATGTTTGAAATTTTGAAGGCTTTTGATCAAGTAAGTAGGTACTTACCTAAATCCTTTATGTACGACCACCTTTACCTTTAGGTCTAGACCTTAGTGTAGGTACTTACCTAATTAGAATAATCACGTTAGGAGTATAACAATGATACGCAAAGTTGACGCATCAGGCTTGCCCGACTTCAACATAGTGTAGAAATCAAAATTATTTTTTACTTTACAGTGGCTTTGGAAGTCGGTTTTTTGGAAAGAATTTTTATTTTTAACTTTTAGTGTATACTCTTAACCCCCACGGCTTAGGAGTGCAGTACCCTGCAGCATCAGAGTTGAGGAGTTGGGACTTGGGTTTAAGTATGAAGTCGTTGCTTGACACCTACAATATGAATTCACCATACAAAAATCCTAAATCGCTATCTTTAAGGAGTTCTGTACCTTGCAGCATCAGGGTTAAGGAGTTGGGACAGAGTTGAATCGTATACACGTGACTTGATACCTACTATATGAATTCACCATCAAAACTTCCTAACTCCTTAGTTTTGAGTCGTAGGTATACCTTCAGCATCAGGATTGAGGATTTGGAGTCAGAATTTTTTATGGGACCACCTCGCGAGCTTCCTCTAACCACAGAAAAAAAAAATCAAATCGGTTTGGAAATCACGGAGATATGCGGTAACATACATTAAAAAAATAAAAAAAATACGCGCCGAATTGAGAACCTTTTTTGGAAGTCGGTTAAAAATAAGACAACAGGTTGCCTGTGTCACTTTTCAACAGGTTCGGCTGGTTCTTGGAAAATTTATTAAAAAATAAAATCGATTAGTTTATGAGATACGATGACTACCTATGTATTTATTAGGGTAGAACACAGAACTACCTCTATGGGGTAGAATTTAACGATATATAAGTTCCTACCAAAAGAGCTCACAAATCGCAACCTCAAATAAATCTACCTACCTACTTAGAAGTTTTTTAAATAGCTGTGAGCCCATTGAAGTTTCTTATTTATATGTCTGACCCTGACTTTTCTCAAAAATTTTTTTGGTAACCTGCAGCCTACTTTCTCCAATTATGGCCCTCTGCGGCGTGGATAAAACCTGACTGACTGACTGACCGACAATGCACAGCCAGCCGGTGGGTTTGGAAGCATGAATTGGCGTAGGTACAGCAGTATCAATAAATTAAAATGTGAAGGTGATTTCTAAAGAATTTTCTTCATTCCATCAGCCTGTACCTATGCGTCCGCTGCTGGCCATAGGCCTTCTCGAGAGCCCGCCGCCACCAAACACGGTGTTCGCCTTCCTCATTCATCCACTTCTCGCCAACGACTTTTTAATATCGTAGCTTCCCGCCACCTTAGTTTATCGTTCCAGCTGCAGCGGGCTTGGAGCAGTCCCATTACCTATAACACTGCGAGTCTCCACTACATGTAAAGATAATCCAAAATGTATTTCTACTTATGTATAGGCACATAGGGGATGGAAATTTTCTACAGAAGTTCGTTATTTTTGAAGTGTCTTGTAACTTCAAACAATAGTGGTAAGTTTTAAAAATGACACATATTTAGTAAATTTACGTATAACCATAGATTAATTATAAACCAAGTATAGATTGCTAACTCCCATATAAAAATTTTTCTAGGTTAATACTATCGATAGGTGGCGCTACCAGGCTCGCTCGACAAATGATTATAGTAAAATCGGTGAAATATCGTATTTTCTTGGTTCAGTTTGTATTAATTATTTATATAAAATTATCAAAATACAAAAATTTGATAAAATCACTTAAGCAAATAGCAAATTTACATTCAATTAATTTTAACAAAATTAACTTGCAGAAGTAATTCGATTTGAAACAAGTTCTGTGTATTCTTATGTTATAATCAGCTAGTTGACCATGCAGTTATGGTGCATTCCTATAGATGGCGTCACAAACTGACGATACACTAAAATAATTTTTTCCTCTTGTTTTGGTGCCGGCCAAAGACGATATACCAAAGAGTATAATAATATACAGGGAATATATATGCGATATACTTATAAACCAGGTTGGTACTTGGTATTATAATTAACTAGCTGATGCCCGCGACTTCGTATGCGTGGATCGAGGTTTTGTTGTTCCCGCGGGAACTCTTTAATTTTCCGGGATTAAAAGTAGCCTATGTGCTACCTATTCAAGACTATAATCTATTTCTGTGCCAAATTTCAGCCAGATACGTTATCCTGTTGGGGCGTGATTGAGTAACAAACATCCATACATCCATACATCCATCCAAACTTTCGCATTTATAATATTAGTACGAGTAAGATCTATGGTGCCGGCTCAGTGAATTGTGCGTTTCTTGTGTTTTTAGGGTTCCGTACCTCAAAAGGAAAAAACGGAACCCTTATAGGATCA
Source organism: Erebia epiphron (assembly GCA_963932025.1). Classification (NCBI taxonomy): domain Eukaryota; kingdom Metazoa; phylum Arthropoda; class Insecta; order Lepidoptera; family Nymphalidae; genus Erebia; species Erebia epiphron. Next base: position 8,335,243 of record OZ009950.1, read on the forward strand.
CTTCGTTGTCCGTCCGTCTGTGTGTCAAGACCCTTTTTCTCAGGAACGTATGGAGGTATCAAGCTGAAATTCATATCAATCAGGTCTACGGTCCCTTAGAGCTGTGAAAAAATCAAACTTAAAAGCCTACACAATCAAAAGATACAGCCGTTTATGCTGCAAATTTTCGATTTTTCTTGCACTCGCGAGGGAATCAAAACCTACAGGGTACTTCCCGTGAACTTAGAATCTTGAAACTTGGTACGAAGCAACGTCTTATAACACAGATATATAGGAAGAATTGCGAAAAGCATAAATTTTTAGTTATATCATTTAATTAAAATATTTTTAATAATTAGGGTTCCGTACCTCAAAAGGAAAAAAACTGAACCCTAGGATCACTTTGTTGTCCGTCCGTCTGTGTGTCCAGACCCTTTTTCCCAGGAACACATGGAGGTAGGTACCAAGCTGGAATTCATATCAAATACCTACTCAGGTCTACTGTCCCTTGGAGCTGTGAAAAAATCAAACTTCTAAGCTAACACAATCAAAAGATCTACAGCTGTTTTTGCTTTGCCGTCTTTCTACACGTGCAGTCTGTGTATAGACTATACGCAGCGGACCTACAATGCTCTGCATGTTCAAAATAACAATGTGCTGAGGGCGGTGCTGAGGAGGCCTCGACACTGCAGCGCGTCGGCCATGTTCGCGGACGCTCGCGTGGATGATTTCTACGCGATCGTGCGCAAGCGTGCTGCGTCTATGATGTGCAGGCTAGTGAGCAGCACCAACACCCTCCTCAGTACGTTGGCTACTAAGCTGGACAGCCCTCTCTGGAGGCGCTGGAATGGTGCACACATTCTCATGAGGAGGCCTCAAAGAGACCTGTAAATGTGTCGAGGCTTAGGTTTGAGAGTAGGGTAGGTTAGTTGAGGTATTTTATGTTGTTTTTTTACTAACATAGGTTAAGTGATTGTTACTAACAAGTTATGGGTGTTGAAGCCTGAAATAAAAAGTTATTATTATTATTATTATTTGCTGCAAATTTCGACACTCGCAAGGGAATCAAATCCTACAGGGCACTTCACGTGAACCCAGAATCTTGAAATTTGGTACGAAGCAACGTCTTATAGCACAGATAAAGGAAAAATTGCGAAAAGCATAAATTTTTAGTTACATCCATACTTCCATACTATATCCATACTCCATACTATAATATTATAGATGCGAAAGTGTGTCTGTCTGTCTGTCTGTCTATCTGTCTGTCTGTCTGCTACGTTTTCACGGCCCATCTGTTCAACCGATTTGGATGAAATTTGGTACAGAGATAGGTTACATCCCGGGGAAGGACATAGGCTTCCGCGTTCAAGAGTTCCCGCGGGAATAAAAAAAAAACATCAATCCACGCGGACGAAGTCGCGGGCATCATCTAGTCATAATATAAGAAAAAAAATATTTTTAATAATTTTAAACTTACTTCCCCTTTCCGCATGAACGCGTAGAGGTATTAAATTGAAATTAAAATATTAGATAAGTTGAATAAAAATACTATAACTTTTACTTATAGGATATACCTACATGTTTGTACGGAACCCTCGGTGCGCGAGTCCGACTCGCACTTAACCGGTTTTTTTTTTGTTTGTGACCGTGATAAGACTAATGGACTCCGAGATCCTGCTACTTAACTGCTGACCTACGCTTGTTCTGGACTCAAAGATTCTGCTGCTATACGATTAATCTTTGAGGTTAAGTTTGGCAATTGTTAGGTATTCTTTAGCCATTTAGCTAATCATACTAATATTATAAATGCGATAGTCACTTTGTTTGTTGGTTTGTTTGTTTGTTGGTTTGTCGGTTTGTTGGTTTGTCCTTCAATCACGCTGCAACGGAGCAACGGATCGACGTGATTTTTGGCATGGGTATAGTTGAGGACCTGGAAAGTGACACCCGGAAAGTTGAGGAGTTCCCGCGGGAATCAAAAAAACTTAAACCACGCGGACGAAGTCGCGGGCATCAGCTAGTAATAATATATTTATCGACATGCAGGGTTCCGAAATATGTAAATCCATATCCATACTAATATTATAAATGCGAAAGTGTGTCTGTCTGTGTGTCTGTCTGTCTGTCTGCTACGCTTTCACGGCCCATCTATTCAACCGATTTTGATGAAATTTGGTACAGGGATAGATTGTATCCCGCGGAAGGACATAGGCTACTTTTTATCCCGGAAAATTTAAGAGTTCCCGCGGGAATCGAAAAAATTTGGTCCACGCGGACGTAGTCGCGGAAATCATCTAGTAAATAAATATAATATAGATAATTATTTTATTTATAGCTAGCTAATTACAGTAGAAGTCTGGTTGATGGCGATATAATTTAGGTAGGTACTGAGGTAATAATCAAGAAAAAATATTTACAGTAGGTATTGTGCATTATTCAAGAAATACCTACTTGATAAAAAAACTAAATTTACCATTACTCTAGACTCTAGAGTCTACCTACTTCAGAACTATAGGCACATGAGTTCTGATCTGCTTAGAGCCTTCGGTCATGGCTAGCTATAACCCTACCGGCGAAGCCAAGTGCTGCCAAGCGATTTAGCGTACCTAGAAATCGATTTGGGGTTTATTATAAGTACCAAGCCGTTATACCCCTTCTTATTAGCCCACTACTATCTTAGGCTACATCATCAAATACCATCAGGTTGAATCGCAGTCAAGGGCTGACTTGTGAAAGAATCAAAAAACAAGAATAACTAACATATATAAGAAATACTTTAAAAAAACACAAAAACAAGTGATCAAGATTGTTTTTTAAAAAAAATATATAATTAGACACGTTTACGTGCTCTCCGAGGCACGGGGTTGAAACACCGCCAACTTCCTAACTCCGGGCTAGTATTGAGAATTTCTTGCCAGAAAAACCCAATACTTGTTATGGCCCGACCCGGGACTCGAACCCGGGACCTCGTCGGTCGCAGTCAAAGACAATAATATATAAACCTGTATTATAATTAATCTATGGTCGCAGTCCAACATGCTAACCACTATACCAACGAGGCAGTCATGGATATATAACTATACGTTAGATGGCACTAGGTAAGTTTGATCGAGTTGATGATTCAACTACTACTCGTTAGATGGCAATAGCTATGTTCGTTATTAATTATTTTTCAGCTTGCACAGTTACGCCATCTCAGATAATGCGAAGAACTACAAGGTACCGGCGACTTTAATGCGCATTTAGCGAGCTTTGATTTAATGTATGAAGAGAACAGTCTTATACTGGTTTATATATTGTCTTTGGTATAACTGCACTTAGGTACCTACGTAACTTTAAGCGCTAAACATTGGTGGTGCAATTCACCTTAGATGCTAAAAATAACCCTAACATAATTTGTAGGACAAGCGTATTGAGCGTCATTGATCTTATTCACGATCATTAGATCATCATCGTTAGACGGAACCTTGTGATTCACAACGTAAACTGTTGTGAGTTTACCAATAAAATCGCATGACGTTCGGACACTGTAGTAGTACGACACACTCTTTTTACTTTAATGACTAATAAGACTTTTTATTAGTGTCGTAAATGTAGACTGCTCGATTCCCGTGGAATCAATTTGAGGTTATTGTTAACATTTTATTTTGTATCTCAACTGGTAAACTATTCTAAATGATTAAATTAAAATTAAATAAATTGTAAATATTATTGTCTGTACCTATGGAATTGAATAATTATTCGTGTTTTTTTTTTTAAATATGTTTTTTTTTAATGTTAAGTAAATATAGTTTGATCTTTATTTTTAATTCTCAGGTTGCAGGGAAGGGTTAAGTTAGTTTTGTTTTAGTTATGTTTGATTTCCACTTTTACTGTCTATTTTTTTTTTCTTTTGTATAATATATAAACTGTAGATTTACTTAAGAATAGTAGAAAAATATATATGAGGCAGAGGGCGCGGCGCAATATATAGGTTTTTTCTGGAATGGAGCAATCTGAAAACCAGCGCTGAGCATTGTTGTCAATGCTCGGCAATGCTGAGGTTGTCTCCAATTGTTTTGTTGTTAGTTTTTAGTTTATTTTTATTTAGTCTTAAGATAAATTGTATTCAAGCACTAACAATAATGTAAACAATAAAGCTTTATTTATTTATTTATTTAAATTATTATGCTAGGTCTAGAGTTAGATATTTGTACTTACCTACTTAAATTTTTCTAGTTTTTATTAAAGTAAAAAAGGTCAATAAAACGCAGAAGACGAGCGTCATTTAAAAATACCTTTTTAAATCCCCTTGGATTTTCAGGTCTTATTTCTCTCCGCAGGGACATCCACTTTATCATTTTGTTTAAAGCGGATGCCCCGGAAAAAGGTTAAAAAAAAGGTTAGGTACAGAATATTTTAAATGTGAAAATGTCTGTCTGTCTGCTACGCTTTCGCGGTCCATCTGTTCAACAGTTTTTGACGTTTAGCATTATGGCGAAGGACAGAGGCTTTTTATCCCGGAAAATGAAAGAGATCCCGGGAATTTTATAGGACCTAAATCCACGCGGACTTAGTCGCGGGCATCTTCTAGTTTATATTATTTAGTATGGATAAAAATGGTATTAAGTAATTATTTAGGTTGTAGATAATTTGAATGTGGTGATTAAAAACGGAATACATTATATAAAACCGATTTATTACAGTAATACAATACATTTAATTGGAAATGGAAATACAAGTATGGTCGGCCATCAGCATAGTGAGACAGAACAGCTGTTATACAATATTATATTATACATATTTCATAATATACACAGGTGGCGAATGTTTTTACAATAGTGTCTAGTCCTCCAGGAAGAAATACTGGCCAGCCCTTTTTTGTTCTATATCCTGTAACAAAATAAAATACATTTTAAAAACTGATGCTTTCTCATTTCATCTTCTTATATTTAGTGTTTATATAAAATAAAATAAGTAATCGACATTTCAATATTTTAGAGATTACAGAACCATAATATGACCTCTACAAATGGAAAAACCGGCCAAGTGCGAGTCGGACTCGCGCACCGAGGGTTCCGTACAAACCTGTAGTAAGTTTTAAATTAAATGTTTTTTTTAAATATTTGAGTTGATTGAATGAAAGGTAAATTGCGATTTACGATTAATGACGTATTAAAAAAAAACTACTTAATTGGTCTCGTTCAAACCAATTTTCGGTGGTAGTTTGCATGGTAATGTACAACATATATTTTTTTTAGTTTTATCATTCTCTTATTTTAGAAGTTACGGGGGGGGGGGGGGGGGACACACACATTTTACCACTTTGGAAGTGTCTCTCGCGCAAACTATTCAGTTTAGAAAAAAATGATATTACAAACCTCAATATCATTTTTAAACACCTATCCATAGATACCCCACACCTATGGGTTAGATGAAAAAAAAAATTTTGAGTTTCAGTTCTAAGTATGGGGAACCCCAAAATTTATTGTTTTTTTTCTATTTTTGTAAGAAAATCTTAATGCGGTTTACAGAATACATCTACTTACCAAGTTTCAACAGTATAGCTCTTATAGTTTCGGAAAAAAGTGGCTGTGACATACGGACGGACAGACAGACAGACAGACAGACAGACAGACATGACGAATCTATAAGGGTTCCGTTTTTGCCAAATTTGGCTACGGAACCCTAAAAAGGTGATAACAGATTGTTAACTATAACAGTGAAAAAATATGGGCATGGCTAAAGGATATTATTGTTTGTACCTCAAATTATCTGTAAGGTGAGTGGGGGTAAGATGAAAAATGGGGGAAGATAAAAAAAGGAAAATAGCGCCGAACATTGAGGAATTATTTTAATACAGGCAAAATCGCTGCATACACCCTTTAGTCAGGTCCCGCCCTGCAGCCTTCATCAGTCGCTTAGTGAAAACGCGCGTGTGTTACGTGGTGATTTTTGTAACGACACATTTCCCGCGAAAATTTGGGATTTTCAATCTTACCCCGCTTGTTGTATCTTTTTACGCAGATAAGTTACATTGATTTTGTTTAGATATTGACAATTATACTTCAAATGTAATATGCATTATATAGCGGAAATTAGTAAATTTCTCATATTTAAAGATTTATCGTGCCTTTCAAACTAATCCCGGCAAAATTTAAAGGGGTAAGATGGTAATATAAATTATTCCGTCTTACCCCGCTAACAAAATCCATAGAAAAAGTCACTGGTTCTCAAATTGTAGCAAAAGATCGATATTCAAATCATTTTAAAATTTGGTTGAAACACCTGTAATTTTTTTTTTGTATAAAATACTAAAAATACTAATATCAGCTAATACTCAAATATAAATAAAATAAACACACTTATTCTTTGCAGAAATTTCGTTAGATATAAAATAATAAGACGTGAGGCTAAGTACGGTGGATACAATATTTTTTTGTTTCAGGAAGAAAATGACGCGTAACTATTTCAGAAAATCCTTAGGGGCAACTTATTATATCTACTGCAACTGCCATACGGAGAGTGCAGAACAAAGAAATGACAATGTACGCAGTAGCTTAGGAATATAAGATACTAGCTAGTTCGACTACTTTCGTTACCTGAGATTTATGCTTCGAGGCTTTGAAGTGTTTTGTTAAATGGTTAATTTTGTATTTTTAAAAATATACTAAATATTGATCGTTTTTATTTTTATTTATCTACTTGAAAACGTGAGCCTGTATTTTTTTAATATCGTATCAAAATATTTGAGAACCTCAGGCTGTCTACCTTTTTATGGAGTAAGATTGATATATATTTTTGATGAATTATTATTTTTTGCATTTAGCAAGGCGATTTTTGAATTTCAGTTACTTTCAAGCTATTTAGGTCGTAGAAATAGGGAGTTTATTTATCATCACGAATGGATAATGGCCGTAAATACGATTCTAGTAACTATATCAATCTTACCCCACTGTAGTTCCATCTTTCCCCTGATTTCTTTTTTCTAAAGTGCAAACTTTGCAACCTCTTTTTAAATCAAACAATGTTTCAAACTAATTTCTGTCAACTCTAGTATAATATTTGTACTATACTTTTTCACTCAAAACAAAATTATTAGCATTTAACATAAAACTCTATAATTTACAACAGTTTCAAATCAACACTATTTATCTCACCAAAAAACCATTTAGACTTGCCCCCACTCACCTTACTCAGAAGTTATTTAGGTTGGAGTTTGCGCTCTGAATACCTATTTGAAGCAAACACCTTTTTTAATCCCACTACAAGCTCAAGACTGAGATCTTACCTGGTGGTAAATGATGATGCAGTCTAAGATGGTAGCAGGCTAATTTGTTAGATGTATAGCAGTTATATTAAACCCATGCCCCTAATCGGACGGCCAATAGTACTGGAACGCTAAATGGCTTGGCTACAGATTGTAGGGTTACAAATTGTCACAAATAATAGGAGATTATAAATTCCCAAATTGACCTGGAAGTTCACATCACTCAACAACACTGCACCAGGGAGGTCGTCAAACACTATCGTTTAGACTTTAAGACTCATGGAGCATATTAATTAGTTGGCATTTGCTAAAATATCTCTTTCTAATCAGGCAGTTGAAGCTGGATAAGAAGAAAAAGATTTTTCCTTCCAATAGGTATTAGGAGTGCTCAAAGAAACTTTATCAATACATTCATGTTTTATAGTACTATGCTAAAGCTCGCCACTTCACACCAGAAAGATCGATCGCCCACTGCACAGGTACTATTGCTGATTTCCGTGACTTCGTCCGCGTGGATTGAGGGTTTTTGGTTCCCGCGGAAACTCTTTAATATTCCGGGATAAAAAGTGTTATTCCAGAGCCAGACTATAATCTGGCTCTGTGACGAATTTCATCCAAATCTGTTCAGTCGTTCCAGCGTGATTGAGTAACAAACATCCATCCATCCAAACTTTCGCATTTATAATTATTAGTGTACCTACCTTAACAGAGGAGTGTTTGTTGATCCTAGGCCGGAAGTTGTTGGGATCTCTCCGGAAGGTGATGCCGAGCAGTTCCAGGAACTTGTTCATGCCGTTGAGCAGCGATTGCGGCGCGTGCGCAGTCGCATTCGCGGACGGCGTTCCCTCGAACACTATGACGCGGTCCGCGAGATATGTCGCCATTATGAAGTCGTGCTCCACTACGAAGCCTGTGCGTTTTGCGTGTAAGATGAATCTGAAACAAATATTTTATGTCGTAACCCGTTGTTCTACATGATCGACAAATATGACGCGACGCGACGCGACAATATCAAGCAGTAGCTGACCCTCACGTGGCCTATGTTGCATGTAGACAAGTTTGTCATTTGCTATGACGTCGTATCGCGTCGCGTCGCTTGTGTCGCTCGCCTAGAACAACGGGTGAAACTTCGTTTACAGACGTTTGGAATACAAAGTAAAGTCAAATGAAAAAAAAAAGGTTCAAAATATCAAAACATTAAAAAAAAAAATAAGTTCAATATAAAAATCTTTAACAATCATGGATCATTAGATGTGTAGAGACTGACACATATATATTGCAACCCAACTTCTAATGCTAAATCAGCAAATAGAGGCAGCAAACAGCAGACAGACAAGCAGAAAAGTTTTATGTTCAAGGAAGTGTCTGTGACTCTTGTACTGTACACACCACACGGAAAAAAATGGGGTCTGGCAAAGTTTTCATTCAAGAATAAAATTATTCTCAAGTATATTGTTTAATCTCAAGCATATTTTTACTCAAGGTAACAATAATATCTTGAATAAAATAAAATGGAATTCTTCTAAATATATAATATTATTCTTCATTTATTTATTTACATCAAGAATATTTTTTTGGATCAAGACGATATTTACTCTTGACTGCAGAAAACATTTGCATTTTGAAACAAGTAATTAGGAATTCTTACTCTGAATATAAAACGATTTAGCATAAGAAGCTCAGAGATTAGGGCCAAGAATAAAAAGAAGTTATTGGTTTAAGAAAATGTGTAAATTCGTTCAACAATTATATTATTGTAACAAAAGTTTCATACTTTTGATTCAAAATACGTAAAATACTCATTTTAAATAGAGCCTACTTTTTAAAAACAAGAAAATTATTGTTTCGTTAATGCTCTCAAGAGATACTTCAATTTCTTAATATAAGAATATGGATTTAAATATCAGCCAAGAACAAAGATTTTATGTAAAGAAATATTTTTTTCATTGAAGATTGATTGATTTTACAGTTAACAATCTGTCTATATTGATTTGAATACTTACTGTTCTTCAATTAAGAATTATAACTGTCTGCCATTGAGACCTCCTTTTCTTGGTTAATCAAATTCAACAGCTTTGCTGTGAGTGCAATGGCTCTTAACTGAAGAATATCGTTTAGAAAATTGATTAAGAACCAACATTTTAAGTCAAGAAAATATCTTCTTCGGTGAATATGGTTATCTTTTACAATCAATTAAGTATGTGTCTGTGTTAACTGGAATACTTCATTATTCTTTCGTAAAGAATTACCTACAGTTCTTTATCTAAGAATAACTTATTTATGGCTGTACAAAAATACTTTTTTGCTTACAAATCCAGACAAACAAAAATGATAAAAAAAACCGGCCAAGTGCGAGTCGGACTCGCGCACCGAGGGTTCCGTACAAACATGTAGTAAGTTTTAAATTATTATAAAACCTCGTTCAAACCAATTTTCGGTGGAAGTTAGCATGGTAATGTACATCATATATTTTTTTTAGTGTTATCATTCTCTTATTTTAGAAGTTACAGGGGGGGGGTTACAGAAACACACATTTTACCACTTTGAAAGTGTCTCTCGCGCAAACTATTCAGTTTAGAAAAAAATGATATTACAAACCTCAATATCATTTTTGAAGACCTATCCATAGATACCCCACACGTATGGGTTAGATGAAAAAAAAAATTTTTAGTTTCAGTTCTAAGTATGGGGAACCCCCAAAATTTATTGTTTTTTTTCTATTTTTGTAAGAAAATCTTAATGCGGTTCACAGAATACATCTACTTACCAAGTTTCAACGGTATAGTTCTTATAGTTTCGGAAAAAAGTGGCTGTGACATACGGACGGACAGACAGACAGACAGACAGACATAACGAGTCTATAAGGGTTCCGTTTTTGCCAAATTTGGCTACGGAACCCTAAAAATTGCATTAAGAATTCATGTATAATATGTTACGGGTAATACTAGAAGATGTACTTAGTAAACCTAGGTTTACACGGTTTAACTTAGTATTACCCAAACAATACCCAAAAATAATATGTAAAATAAATTTTAATTCGGAATTTACCCATACTCACCTAGGTCTACCCAACTCTGGCTTAATAATGTTAGGGATATGGGTTCAGGTTTCCTTTAGCTGGTTACAGTAGTTAAAATACATACTTTAGAAGGGGAGGGGGAGTAGAGGGGAGGAACTGGGGACGCTAGGAAAACTCCAATAGACTTCACCTTCTCCTCTCACTCCCTCCAAGGTCCGGTCGACGGTCTTATTTCTGGGTGGTCTAAAAAGGAAATAACCGTCACCTATACTATCCGAGTCGGAGCGCCCCCAGTCCCGAGCTCGCTTCGCTCGCCTACGGCCTAACATTATCCAGCCAGAGTTGGGTAGACCTAGGTGAGTATGGGTAAATTCCGAATTAAAATTTATTTTACTCATTATTCGAACTTTACCCAAAACGTTTGGGTAATACTAAGTAAACCTGTGTAAACCTAGGTTTACTAGGTACATCTAGTATTACCCGTGACAAGGTATATACCTATACGTATTCCTTCAACAATAATATTGTTTAGACAAGTTTTTTTTACTTTTGATTCAAAATACGTTATACCTATGTAGATATATTTTAAGAATCTACTACCTAGGTAGGTATTTAACAACAGGAATAGGTATGATTGTTTTATAGCTCTCAAATGACAACTATTGTCTCTTAGCCTAAGAATATGGATTCAAACATCAGCTAAGAATAAACATTTTAGGTAAAAAAATGTTAACTTCATTCATGAACCTATAAAAAAAACTTCATTGACGATTGATTTCTTTAACGATTAAAAATTGTTCTCTATTGATTTGAATACTTCTACCACTAAACCCATTATCGACCTACTGCTGGGCACCTAGGCCTCCACTCTCATAGGAGAGAGGAAATTAGAGCTTAGATCCACCACGCTGCTCCAATGCGGGTTGGCGGGCTTTAACGACTATTATCATGTTATAGTGATAATAACCGGGACGGCTTAACGTGCTCTCCAAGGCACGGGGGTGAAACCGCCAACTTCCTAACTCCGGGCTAGTAGGTACGTAGGTAGTAGGTAGGTATCTACTGTGAATTTCTAGTCAGAAAAACCCAACACTTATTGTGGTCCGACCCGAGACTCGAACCCGGGACCTCGTCAGCTGCAGTCAAAGACCATACAACCAAACTTCTCGGTTGCCGGCTGCTGCAGTCAAGTCAAAAATTGAGACCTCTTTTTCTTGATTAGACAAATTCAACAGCTTTGCTTTGATAAGCAAACCGTGAAACCGGGCCAGACTAAGTTGAGGTTTCTTGGTTTTGAATGGAAATCTTGAAATATATATACCTTTAAGCTACGATATTACCTTTAAGAACAACAGTTTTGAATGTAAACAATAATTTCTTTGTATGAAAACTAAGTAGGTACCTACGTACCTATGATACAAACATATAATACAAATGAGCGTTTTAAACCAAATTCACGTTTCTTGGTTGTAGCTTTGAAATCTTGAAAAAATTATTAAGAAAAGATGTCTTGAGTCTAAAACAATAATATTCTTGAATTCAAACTATGATTCAAATATGTGTTTTGAACCAAATTCACGTTTCTTGGAATTAGTATACCTACAAAACAAACTACCTGGCTATAGTTAAGCTTGTGTACGGTGTTGCAAATGCAGTATTTCTCCCAAGGTGTAGGGAAAATAATTGAACATTCCTCCCTTCACTCCGTTGGGCTGGGAAGTCAGGTTTGCAGTGAGTACTGATTATAAAATACATTTAAAATACACACGGGAGGCCACACATAATCACATAATCGGTCTATATACGGATAGTAATAGTACCTACATAGGTTTTTCTCCTACTTGCTGGAAAATTGCTTCATTATTGAAGAAAAACAATACGTAGGTACATTGTCCGGAGGATGATATTAAGGTGTTTTAAAATGTCAGTTGAGACTTGAGAGTTTGAAACATTCTTAGCCTATGGTTGAGATTATCATCTCTGAAAAAAAAATAGAACAAAAATAACACACACAGTTGAGACGGGAAGGGATTGCGGCGGGTGTAATTCCTAGTATTTTTAAAGACGACAGTACATGGAACGCTCACGCACCGCGCCTGACCTGCACTGTGTGAATTGCTTTAGTGTAGATGTAGAGCGCAGCCTTCTAGATTTTTTTTTTTTATGTAGAAGGCCATGGCTCTTGGCGATCTAGATTAAGTAGCTATTCAGTGAACCCCGTTTTACATATTTTTTGTGAGTATAGGCCTAATACACTGCACTTTTCACAGGGACCCTTACCTTGATTCAGTGCAGTGTAATAAGTTTTAGGGAGGCAGGGTCCCTAATTTGGTCCTTATTGCTTTGAAATAAGCGATGCCAAAACTAGTGGCCACGGCCACCCTTCCCACAGGGCCCTGAGAAAAGTGCAGTGTAATACGCATATTAAGTCCTACTAGTTAATATTGACAAAATAAAAATTAATGGATAGTTCGGAAGAAGAGTTATTAGATTTTACGCCGCCAGAATTAAAGGAAGTAGCAAAAATAGTTTCTTCTAACCTATTACCACTTAAATCAAGAGATAAATATAAAAAAAATGTTTTATTGTTTCCTCTCAAATTAGAGAAAAATACTATACAAGCCTCGGCCGAAATAGCAATTAACGGTCTCGTTTAATTAAAAAGGCCTCGGCTGGCGCCTCGTCCTTCCAATATTACTCACCGTGAATTGCTTTATTTTCAGCCTCGGCAGTAATGTACTATTATGTATGCATAGTGATTATTAAATTAATTTCGTAGTAAGTCAATGTCAGGAAAAATAGTGGAGACGTAAAAGATTGGGCCTTATTTTTGGTAATTAACATTTCGTAGCAGGCAACACCGTTTTTGTCTTGGATGTGCCGGCGCAGTACACCGCATCCGCTTTACGTCTTCTCATTCTGCAAGTGTTAGGTCGTGGTGAATCTTTTGCGTTGGGAGATTGTGTTGTGTTGTGTTGTGTGTGCTATAAGGTAACGGTAAGTGTTTAATTGGAATATAAATAGTAAGTTATTGACTTATTGTATTTAGATGGGCTGACACACGATGAATGACATGGCGGCTAGGCGCCATGTTGTGAGCAAAAAGCATCTAACTGGTTTTACCTATTCGGTTCGATTAAGTTCACTTGTGAAATGATCAAATGATAGGCTGGTAGGTAGTAGGTAGATATGCGAAGCGGTAGACATTTCGCGGTTCCCTTACGAATGCTTTGCGCTTCAATGTTCAAATTTACCTACCGGTAACTGCCACGCAACCGCATTCTCGGCATTCTCTTCTCACACCGTTCTAGAAAGCTGCTTTTTACGTCCAGAATCTAGGCATACCCGGCCGGTAGATGTAGGTATCTAGCTGGTGAAAATACCACCAGCCGCCTGACCGTCAAGTTCGATGAAGTTCATCGAGCATAGGCAACTTCTGATTCCAATCAATCAGCTTCAAATCTTTCCGGCAAGGCGGCAAGCTGGTAGGTCAGAATCACAGAACTTAAATATAGTGTCTATAGACACCTCTAAGCTCGGTGATTCTGCCCTGGCGGCTGGTGGAATTTCCACCAGCTAGATACCTATCTACCGGCCGGGTCTGCCTAGATTCTGGACGTAAAAAGCAGCTTCGTACTTCGCTGGACTGAATTTCACGTAATGTTTCTAGGTGATGGAAATATATTATTATGTAATCACTACCTTCCTTATTAAGCTAGAGGTTTTTGTTACTGTAATATAGGATCTACAATGCTAAACCTGCTGAATGCTTATCCTACCCGGCTGTTTTTTTACATAGTTAGGTACTAGAATAATCACTAATTTATGTTCTGTCTATTTGCAGATTTATATATCAAAACCTGTATCAGCACCTATCCTACCTACTATCTATCTATAATAATAATAGTGTTGTTTCTATATACTACATATCAATAATAATAATGGAGTTGCTTCTTAGGGAGTGGAATATCCCACAGGATATAATCACAAATTTTAACGGTAGGTGAATATTTAGATAAACATTTTGTCTGGAAAAGGTCATCAAGTGAGTACTCTGCTGTACTACCTAATAATATTAGGTACTATTCCAAAAAAAAATGTGCAAAGTTGTAAATTATAGCATAGTGTCATAAACACAATTTTAATGTGTCAATGAACTTTAGGCTGCTTAACAGCCGGTATATTAAGATACATCAGCATCAGCGCTTGTTCGAATGTTGTAAAATTTAGGTAATTAGTATTTTGTCTAGTAATTAAGGAAATTTATGTTTTAGAAAATGATGTAACTGTGGATCAATTAAAGGAAATCAATGACAATATTCTGAAAGAACTGTGCCCAAAGATTGGACTAAGAATAGAACTAAAAAAAAAAATTGACGAGTATTTAGTAGCAACCAGCATAGTAAGTTTCCTACCTAACTATAGAGTATTCTGTTTACCTATAATGATAATATTATAGTATATAGAATATATTTGTTTAAAAACGTATATATTTAAACTCTTGTAGGTACTTATGTATATTATGTATGTAGTTATTTAAGTAATGTAATTTGCACACCCATTAGTATTCTCTTATCCTGTCTCCAAAGGTTGTCTGGAAGAGATTGCTTTAGGGATAAGACCTTCTTTGCATACTGTAATTGTCCAATTCATTGTTTTAATGTCCTCTGTTAATTCTTGTCCTACCTACTTGTGTGCAATAAAGATTTTCAATAAATACCTAAGTTTAAAACATCAAACAAGGCAGAAAACGGGTTTTCTGTTTTCAGACTAATACAGTAACAAATAGCAGCATCACTGCTCCTAATCTATTTCCGGACAACGAGGACCTGGAAGACTTACAAGATATCCTTACAGGCGATATTTATGTCCGACCAAATTTCCCTGATTTTGACCTCAAGACGCTTCTAACAGTGACACCATGTGGCAAGAGCATATTAAATTTTACGCTGCAAACAGTACCTTGACAAACAAGCACCGAAATCAACTCACTGATATCATTGTTAGACATCTCTTCACACGAGTCGTAAATTAGTAAGTACCTACCAGTACATACTCGTTCATTCATGTTCTCACTAATTTCATGTGGTTCTTTTAGCACAAACTGGGGAATGCAATAAAAGCATTGCCCTTCTCTTGATGGACCTTGTGGATGGAGAGGGCCTAAAGATAATTTATTGTGACATTTTAGATAAACGGGAAGGCAGTATTCACTAGCTGATGATGATAATACTTTGTTTTATGCTAGCTGACCTGCAACACATCATTCCTGTATCATTCTTCACTTTTCTTCATTCTTGTATCATTCTTACTCAAACTTCATTTTTGTATCATTCTTAGGCTTCCGAAGTCCAACAAGGTCCCCTAAAAAATTTATTTTTACCTATTTCAGTAAAATAACATATGAAGAGTACAACATTTTAACCGCGAAAATAATAGCTTTATTCCCATGTGAAAACACTGGCACATACTTTGTACCACCAATTAAAAAAAGACAGTCCATATCAGGTAAACCTTCATTTGCTAAGGGCAAGCTGGTCGATAAAATTCGGAATACCCTGTATAAGTCTGGTGAAAAGAGAAAAATATCAACATCAGAAGAGAATGTCATTCCAAATAAAACAAAAAAATATGCGGAGTTGAAAGGTTTTAAATGATTACTTGACCTACATAAATAGTAGCTAGAGTAGTTACTTGTCTGTATACTTGAGATTGTGAATTTTTGCAATATCTTTATGCATGGCTGTACACATTGGCCCAAGAGACAGACAGTGGTGTAGAGATCAGTCTTCTGTATGATATATTTTTGTAGATTTAGACACTCTAGAGTAGATTTGTTTGCATTATCTTCATCTATAATCAGCACCGGTGGTCTAGAGGGGGCGACCCTGCCTTCTGGTCCTAAGGTGGTGGGTTTGAATCTGGAGGTGCACCAATGGTTTTTTTTTTTCAAAAAATACGTGCGCCATACAAGTGATCTCGAACTTTAGTATTTTAGCAGCAGCGATGGGCTTGCAACCTGTCATTTATGGAATACCAAACCAACTGCTGCAAATAGAGGGTACCTTACCAAAAAAAAATGCCAAATGTAATATTTGGATATACCTGACCACCCCTTAGATATTCTCCAAAGGTTATCCAGTGGCATTAAGAGATCTGAGAGGATATTATAACCTGGAGATTAAAGTTGTGAGGATATTTTTTCCATCTTTTAATATGTACTTTTATAAGTAGTCGGTAGTTAGGTACTTACTAAGTAGGTACTTTGTAGATCATAAAATATAGGGTAAGTAGTAGCGCCCTGTCAGGTAGTTTGTCTTAGTAATACCTACAAACAATTTATCTGTATGTATAATTTATGTCTTACGTATTGGCTAACATAACATTTTTATATTACAGAAGATCACACAGACCAAATAATTTTTCTTACGAATAACAATGAGCCATGGAGTGAAATCATTGACTGTTGGAACAAAACATTCAAAGTGCGGCAGTGTAGCACCAACAACAACATTTCGGATTTTATTGATGAGTGGAACATTTTAAATGATCCAAGGAGTGATAGTTTGGTAAGTATTTTTTTTGTACAAATACAAAAAGTTTTTTTTAAAATTATTGCAAGATTGCTTGCGTTTGACGACAATCACGCTAAATACAAAGCAATGCTGAGGTCTAGTTTGAAGGGCGCCCGCCTAGAAGATGCCTATTCACTCTTGCCTTGAAGGTACCTACTTAAGTTATACGTGGCAGGGAATACATGCTCTGGAAGGGCATTCCACACCCTGGCGGTTCGAACCAGAAACGTAGAGCAAAACCCTTTCATTCGAGCTGACTGGACGTCAACCAAATAAGGATGCCAACGCAGACGGTTTTTTTTAAATTTTCTTAACTGTATTTGAAACCGTTATTGCTTAAAGTTGTAGTTACATTTTATACAGCTATGTGTTGGTGAATCAAAAAACCTTTTGATTCCACTTGGACACCCGGACTATTGAAAACATAATTCTTTAAAATTATTTCGCCTTTATATTTTCTTGAAGTCAACAACACAAGTAGTCATAGCAACCAAAATCATCTTTTCATAAAAATAAAATCTTTATTTGCAAAATTACACGATTCAATATTATAATTTGGCCTCTTAAGTCCCAAAAAAGTAAGGACTGTGTTATGGGAGTTAATAGTCGTTTTATTTTCAACAACTTGAAGTCAACAACACAAGTAGACATAGCAACCAAAGCGTTAGGTTTTTTTTCGTTACGGAATTTCTGGATTCGGTCTCCACGCTCAAGGCCCGCGATAGAAGCTATGCAATAGCTTAATAAAATAAAAGTAGTTATGTATTTACAAAAAAACTATAATATGAATATCAGAGCTTTGCTTAGTTTGTTTAAGTTTATTTATTTTTAGCTTCACATTTTCATAATTGTTTATCTTAAGCTATTTGAATTTGAATCTACATTTACTAAGGAATTTAGGGCTAGATAGTGTTGTGTGGATTGCCTACAAATATTCATTTGTTTATGTTGGCTCTAACTAGATTGGTCCAACACCAGCATGCCAAATACTTTTCTGTAAAATTATAAATGTTTACAGATAATCAATTTTTGTTTCTAGATAAACCTGGACTTTGATAGACTGTATCCTGAAAGATCAACATGCTTTTTCAGGAATTGGAAATGGTTTATTAATAAAATCATCAGTCTCAAATTTGGTGAATCAAAAGATGACACATTGATAACTTTATATGAAAGTATTCAAGAGCAGCCTGATGATGGTAATAACATCCATTTTCATTTACTTTTCACTCCTGTCGGCACTCCCGGAGTGCCACTGTTTTCTTTAATCTGACCCTGAGTTTTATAGGCATCAACTAAGTATTCTTATCTATATTATTTACGTTACTAGCATCCGCCCGTGGCTCCGCTCTCATGGTACTTACTTGTAAATAAATCACCTGTTTTATACATTTTAGATCTAAAAGTGCCAGATCAAATAAAACTGTTGTCCTACCTGATTCCCCCAAGAGGAAGACTGAACAAGCGTAGAAAATTTTCCACATTAGAATGCGTCGAAAACTTCATAATTGACGTCCAGGTAAATATATTGGGGTACTATTTTATTAAGTCGAATGGTATGCTTTATAATATCTATATCTCGCGGGTTCACTCGCGGTTATGTAATTGTATGGTATGTTTTGGTTTTTTCCTGGATAAAGAGTATCATCTGTTATCCAGGGTATAACAGGGTAGGGTAATGTAAATACATTCATACCAAATTTCATCCAAATCCGTTTTGCCTTTTCGGGGATAAGTGGAAACAAACATATTCTTTCAATCACTAGCTTTCTCATTTATAACATTAGTAGTAAACTCGCGTGCTTTGTAGGTATGTTTATCAATTTTGTAATTTTTATATGTTTGCTATTGTTTTCAGAATCCTGGAGATATACAAACGAAAATTGATGAAGTAAAAGAAAAGGCTCTACGCAGCAAGCAAAGTGTTCAACCGTACCTAATTAAATGTGGCGCTGGCGATGATGATAACGATAACTATTATTTGGTAATAGACAAGGTTATGTGGAAGTTTACCTCGCCAATGAAAGCTTTTGACACATTGTTCAAATCATACCATGTGCTCCACGCCACGTATCCAGCAGCTGCTGCGCATTTATACTTGCTGATTCAGCGTTGTGTCTATCAAATAGAAACAAAGTATGATAAGATAGTACCATACATCGCAGATTTGTTGTCGCTTGCGAAAATGTAAACAAAATTGTTGTTTAATCTTGTTGAAATACTGTACTTTAAATAATTGCACGATGAAGTGCCTTAAATGTCGCAAGGAATATCGAGATTTTCAGCAATACTTTGTGCATTTGCGTTACGCGCATAATATTGTCAATTATTTTAAATGTCCTGAAGAAAATTGTGCCAGGTTATATCACTCTAAGAGTGATTTAAAGAAGCATTTATCTCATTATCATGAAACCACAAGTAGCAATCTCGTCTCAGATGCCAATGTATTTGATGTTAGTGGTAAAGCAAACTGTGATTCCGGTTCAACGTCTGAATTAACACCTTTGAATGAAGCCCCTAAATTGAATAATAATACTAGAAATGAAACCTCAAATTTATCTGATTATCAAATAGAAGTCAATAATACGTTACTTACATTTATTGCAAAATTATATAACATGTCCAATTTGCCAAGAAGTGTCATCCAAAATATAATTGAAATCGTGTCTGAGCTGTTTATATCGCAGCCGTTTAACATTATTAGACAATCCCTAATAATGTCAAAGAATGATTTGAATAATGATAGTTTGCTGATGTTATCAATACTTCAAGATTCGTTTAAAAACATCAATACCGATTATAAAAGAATAGAACATTTAAAACAATTAAGATCGTATGTCAAACCTATTAAAAAAACCATTGGTGTTTCCGAAGATAGTAATCGTAGGAATAATACTATTGAAATGGTAATCAAAAATAGATTTTCTTATTTTATACCTTTGCGTGAAACTCTTAAGGAGTTCCTTGAAGCACCAAATACATTAGATAGTATAATTAACTACCAGAAAAAAGTAAGCGAAGAGACAGATGTCCTTAGAAACATAATAAATGGCACATCTTGGCAGGATACAAAAGAAAAATGTAATCACGGAACCATTTTACCTTTGACAGTGTATTATGATGATTTTGAATCTGGCAATCCACTAGGCAGTCACGCTGGAAATCAGAAAATAGGTGCTGTATATGTAACTATATCTACAATACCACCACAGTTCGGCAGTCGTTTAGATAATGTCTTACCAGTTCTTTTGTTTTATACACAAGATAGAAACACTTTTGGTAATGAACCTGTTTTCAGACCGTTACTTAAAGAATTAAAGTTTTTACAGGAGGAAGGGATAAACGTAAAATCTCAGAAATCTAATATATCTGTTACTTTTTGTATAGCCAATATTTCAGGAGACAATTTAGGGCTTCATTCAATTTTAGGTTTTCACGAAAGTTTTTCTTCCAATAATTTTTGTAGATTTTGTACAGTACAAAAAGAGCAAACAAAAACTGATACCAAAGAACGATCTGAATACATTCGCAAAAAGGAAGAATATAATGCACATTATACTAACAAAATTGGCGTTAAAGAAATATGCATATGGCATGATTTAAATTATTTCCATGTTTACAACAATTTAACGTGTGATGTTATGCACGATTTGTGTGAGGGCATACACCGTTATGACATGTGCTTAATTATCAAACATTTTACTGACAACAATATTTTTGATTTGGAAAACTTAAATTCAAGAATAAAATACTATACTTATTTAAAGTCTGAAAAAAATTGTCCTCCACCTGTCACAAAACAAAACTTGTTAAATGGCAAAATAATGTTTTCGGCTTCTGAGATGTTGTGTCTTGTTCGTAATTTTAGGTACATAATTGGTGACTTAATTGCGGAGCATGATCCAGTATGGAAACAATATTTAACTCTGTTAGAAATTACAGAGATATTAACATCTCAGATTTTCACTTCACACTTGATTGACTACCTGAAAATTTCAATCGAAGCTTACTTGGAAAATTTAATTCAATTATTTAACTGTACATTAAAACCGAAACATCATTTTCTCCTACACTACCCAAGAATAATACAAAAAGTTGGTCCACCAATATTAATAAGTGCCTTTAAATTTGAGGCTAAGCACAAAGAGTTGAAAAAAATAGCACAATCAATAGCTAGCCGTAAAAACTTGCCACTAACACTTGCAACAAGACATCAATTGACAAATAGTCATAAATTACTTGTTAACACTGGACTTACTGATCGCTATGTACACGGAAAAATATTAAAACTAAATAATATGACAGAAATTGATGATGATGTTTATAATTGTGTTGGTTTTATAGAGATTAATGGTATAACATATTGTGATAAAAATGTTATCTTGTATAGATATGACCAAGATCTACCATTATTTTTGAAAATTGAACAAGTGCTATCTAACGAATCTGATAAAAGTAAAATTTACTTTAAGTGTAAAGTTCTTAAAACAATTAATTATTCTCCTCATTACATGGCGTATTTGGTCAATTGTACAAGTAGTTTTCAAATTATTTCCTTACAAGATTGCTATAGCACAACACCGAATATAATTCATAAAATAGGTATAAATCAGTATGTTGATTTGAGAAGTTGATTCATTATTAATGATTAGTAACAATACAAATGGTACTTACAATGATGGTATAATAATAACCTGCGCCAATAAAGGAACGAATTAAGTTTCGTTTCTTTATTGGGGCAGGTTATAATAAAGTAAAACTCACTTAGTCAGCTACTTACGTTTAGGCATTCTTAATATAATATAATTAATACTATTGTTTTTTTTACAGTATGTATGTTCATAACGTTTTTGAGCGGTGATATCTAGTGAAAGGCCCAATGTATAGCGTCAGTTCTTATACTGTTTACATAGGTATTGCGTATACTTTAATACTGTACAAGAATCAGCTTTTCTAATTATGGTTCATTTTTGGTAACGATAACACGGCTTTGACCGGTCATATCTAGTGAAAGGCCCATCAGCGTGCGGTCAGACTTTCACTACCATTATCAGTGGAGAGTGTAGCACACACCTATTACTGAATCAGCTTTCCTAGGGATGGTTACCAAAAGTGCAGCTATCTCTTAGTCTATTACTAGGTATTACTGGGTATAAGAATCTGATGGTATAGGTCCAATTAAGAAACAAATCTTAAATGGCAGCGCTAATCTATACTTTTCACGAGTGAAGCTGGGCAGCTAATGTAAGCAATAGTTTGCGATACGCCCATAAATAATATTCACAGTAATAACATTATTAGGTAATATAGTTCATACCTCGAATATATTAATAAATATAAATATATTATATAATAAAATGATCAATACTGTTGTTTTAGGAAGTTTATTTTTTAATAAATGTTTTCATAGAATTGAATCTATCTTGTATTATTTTATCTATTATTAATTTGAGTACCTCCCACTTATTTACCTACCTCTATTTTCAGGCATGAAATGGCACGCGGAGATCAGATTGAACGATGTGACGGTGCATCAGGCTCGAAATTCTGTAAGTGAGTTTTAGTGCTTTTTCTTTTTCATTTCATGTTTCAAATGGTACTCAATAATCATGGTATTTTAGTGAAGCCGTTTCAGTTCTATGTACAGCAGATTCAAGAGCTTTGTTACATACGGAGTTAAGATTGTCTTATTTGAATTACAATAGTCTTGGTTCAATGGTGAAGATGCTTTTCAGTAAATATTTTTCTGTTTATCGTTCGATTTATTCAAGCTGAATTTAGTCAGAATGTGAGTAAACAAATATTTTTTGTAAAAAAAAATGTTCATTTTTATTTACCAACTTTTGTTACGAAATATGTGTGTTAACATTGTTAAACTTAAGCTTGAATAAATCGAACGATGAACTGAAAAATATTTACTGGAACGCATATTAACCATTGAACCAAGACTATTGTAATTCTTCAAATAAAACAGTCTGACCTTCGTGTGAAACATGTCATGATTTGAATCAAGAACTGAAAATTCTTACAGTAAAATACTTTTATTATTGAGCCAAGAGATTTCTGATCTCAGTATGAAACATGCAATGAATTAGGTCAAGAACTAAAACTTCTTTGCTGAAGTACAGGGTTTTTAGATCAATAATAATGACATTATACGTTGGAAACAATCTGATCTTCGTATGAAACATGACATGCATCGAACCAAGAACGATTTCTTGCAGTGAAATACACTATTATTGAGCTAAAAGATTTCTGATCTCCGAATGAAACATGCAATGAATTAGATCAAAAACTAAAACCTCTTCAGTTAAGTACCTGCACGTTCTTAAATCAACAAAATTAACATTATTGGTTGGAGACAATCTGATCTTCGTATCGATTGCTTATTATTTTTGGATTAAGAACTGGGCTTCTTCACTGAAATACGCATAAATATTGAACTAAGAACATTGATATTATTCTTTCTAGACAATGTACTCTCCGTTTAAATTAGATAATATTATTAAACTAAGAAATAAAACTTCTTCACTAAAAACGCATGATTATTGAACTAAGAACATTGAGACTATCTTTTTAAAACAACGTGATCTCCAGAGAATAACTTGTAGTTATTGAACTAGTAGCTAAAACTTCTTCACTCAAGAGCATCAACTCAGTAACTAAGATTGTTGGTATTCTTTACTATAGATAAATGGTTCTCAGTGTGAAAATAGAATTAATTGATGCAAGAGATAAAGCTGCTTCACTGAAATATGCTGTAGCATACAGATAAATAAATAAAATTCTTCTTACAAGGCGTTTATTTTTCATACTGAGAATTTATTTTCTTGTAAGAAAACTCCGGGAGCCGTTTTACAAAGTGTTCAACTGAGAAAAGCACCATTTTCAAATATATTTTTTAATCAGAAGTATGTAAATTCTAGAAGGAAGACACATATCTTGACTTAACTATTTATTTACTAGCATTGAAAATAATTGTGTTTTGATACAACCATTTATTGTTTTCCCCATATATGAATCACGGAAATTCTTGACCAATAGAATTATTCTTGATCAGAAACAATGACATTTCTTGTCCAATAAATATATTCTTGATAAGAGATATTACTCTTCATACTCGAAGGAGTAATCGGAGTAATCAAGCGTAAATTCGAAGAGTACATTCTTGATTTAAGACATAATTGTCTTAAATTTGAGAGTTTAAGATTCTAGACTTAAAAAATAATAATTACTTATGCAAAGAAAACGTTGCTTTCTCATTGCAAGAATAAATATTGCCTTGGTTAGTGAATATATATACTTGGAAGAAAAATGAATAACAAGACAAATATTTACTAATTTTAAGAGTATAATGTTTTCCCCATATATGAATCACGCAATGTCTTGACCAAGTGAAATATTCTTAGTTTAAAACAAATTTTTTTTTCCGTGCACAAGGATTCTAATTGTCACTGGTATATTAGTTCATTTGTATTCGATATTAAAAAGGAAACTTGGCTTTCTGTTTTTTTTATTGTGGTGACGCGTCACACGTCATAAGTCATAACCTCTACAATTCTCTAAATGTGGTACTTCAAGAAATTGTAAGAAACACTATAAAAACATTTTACTAACTAAAACTATGAGGTAAATCTCTTTTATTATTTACAAGTTTATAAAAAGTAAAAGTGTTATCAGAATGCAAGCTAAATCTGTGCTTAATTTTATCGAAATTGATACAGCCGTTGAATGATAAGGAAAAAGTAACAATGGCTGCACTTTTGCATTTATATGCATTTCAGGCAATTTAGAAGTGAGGACATTTATTGTGGATGTAACATAATATAATTAATTTAATTGACTTACCGTTTAATAACTTTAGCAGCAACCAGACGTTGCTCGGAGTCAAGGTAGGCCGACGGCTCATCTATGAGGTAGACTTCAGCAGGTTTTCCCAGACACAGCACAAGCGCAACCCGCTGCAACTCACCACCAGACAGGTTTTGAACCTCCTGGTCCATTATCTCCTCTATCTTCATCGGCTTCATCACATCGGTGATAAACTGAAATTCAAGAGTATTTTTAGGGTTCCATACCTCAAAAGGAACTCTTATAGGATAACTTTGTTGTCCGTCTGTCAACTACCTTTTGCTCGGGAACGTGTGAAGGTATCGAGTTGAAATTAATATCAAATCGAGTCTGAGCTCGTTTTTAGCAAGATCAGATTGTGTAGGTTATATGCGCATCTAGCACAAACATCAAGGGACTAAACATTTTGCTTAGCTATAGCCAAGTTTAGTCTAAGCTGCCAAAATTCTAACAAAAAATATTAGCAAAACATTGTGACCTCATATAGAAACACGCAACAAAATTGAAGTCGGCTTAAATTACGTTAAATTAAACATACCCTTCCCCCTACAGGCAAATGCAGAGATGTTAAAGTTAAGTTTTTGTATGGCCTAAGAGATAAACCACACTGTATTTGGTACTAAA
This sequence comes from Erebia epiphron, assembly GCA_963932025.1. Classification (NCBI taxonomy): domain Eukaryota; kingdom Metazoa; phylum Arthropoda; class Insecta; order Lepidoptera; family Nymphalidae; genus Erebia; species Erebia epiphron. The sequence goes on from OZ009950.1 coordinate 8,360,540, forward strand.
AAACACATGCCAAGTTGAGAGAGGTAGAATAATCATACAAATTTGACATTTGAGTGTTAATCAAATGTCTGAATGTTGTATTGAAAATTCAGCCAGTTTCCTCTGCCCTGTCCCTGTCACCTCACAGTATTGCTCTGTCTAGACGCCTCCATTGAGCGACTGGTGGGAAATGGGATGATGATGTCATTGATAAAAATTAAAAATTAGATGCATTATGTCTTGGATGGTTTACCTGCGGATGTGTGTAAGCATCTCTTATCTTGTCATGCAGCAAGTTGCGAACCTGCCCCTGCGACTTTGGGGAGATTTTCTGTGGCTTATAACTAATGTGTAGTTGCGGCAGTTGGTTTGCACCTGTGAACACACAAGGTGTTAATGCTCAAACACATTATTTGTTGAAAGCTTGGTGTTTGATGTATCAACACCAAGCTAGGCAGTGTGCATGGACTATAATGGTCTTACTGCTAAGCTAAGCACTTGCAGGACCTTAAGTTTGTTGATGACTAACAGTGAGAAAGCTGTAAACTGCAATTACCTCTTAACACACTCTCGCTATTGACTAAACCCACAGTTTTAGGAAAAATACCATAAATTATAGCAATTATTACAATTATGACTTGATTGCATCAATGTGATAATCACAACTTTCTGGCTGAAGGAAACCAGGAGAAACTCTTTCATTTTCCTTTAAACCAAACAAGGAACTATTGTTATACTGAGTAAATTTAATTCTTCATCATTATCCTCATTTTGTACTATTCATTATACTATGGATTACTGAACTTATTTTAACATTATATTACTTGAAGTACTGTGTGACATGTGTATATTATTATTTTAGCTCATTTCAATGATTCAAAGTAGTATACATATATTTAAAAATATATTGATTAAGTACTTAGAAGTAGGTCACAGGCATATTCTCTTATTTAGGACGCATTTTTCATTTAAATAACTGAGTGAATTGAAACTAAAATCAAGTTTACAGTCTATATCATCATAACGAACAGAAACCGTACACTAGTTCAGGTAATTACTATTTACTTTCAATACTTTACCATCTGCAGGCAATGTTGATTCTGCATGTCTTAAACACTTTTGGAATACAGGATGAAAAAACAAATCAAATAATTCAGTCCGAGCCATTGTAAAGGCCTGATATAGCCGTTTTATTCATTAAAATATACTTAAATTTAGTACTAGTCTATAACCTCAATAATTCGGCGTCATCTACATTTTTATAACGAAATCTATGAAATCAGTTTTCGCTGTTGCTAGTTTATACATTAAATAAACTGTAATTACACAAATTTAACGATAAAATACGATATTTTCTAATTTTTCACGACTATTCCAACACGTTTGACAAGTTTCACAAATCTGACAAGTGACAGTTATGACAGGCGCTAATTTAAATTGTCACATTGACGTATCACACGTTCGGATACACGTTTAATAATGAATTTCACTTTGTACCGGTTTTTTGTTACGGTTTTTCGTAAAAGTCAATTTTTCAATATTGTTTACAAATATTGTTATAAATGTTTTTATAGTTATGTAAAAATTTTCCATACCTTCATCAGGTTCCAGATTTCCAGCCAACATTCTGATGAATGTTGTTTTGCCAGTACCATTCTCACCAAGCAGTACTAAGATTTCAGAGTCTGAGAACTCTCCTTGTTCGACTTGCAGGTGGAAATCACCCATACTTTTGCTCATCTCTGGATAATCATAGTGGTTCATTCTTTTTATCTGTACCAAATTTTACTCACATAAAACTTATAGCAAATCAAGAAAATTTAATGCAAATCTTGGAAAATATATTTAAACAAAACTTACCTCTTCTTCTGTGGCAGACTCTGCTACTTTGAATACTAGGGATTCGGTTCTGAATCTCATATTTTCAGTGGGCACAAACCCATCTAAGAAAATGTTTATACCTGAAAAATTGATATTTTAAAACACTGAGCGTACAAATGTGGAAAATGGGAGCAGGCAGCATTCAGTGGTTCAAACTTTCTAAGTCCGCTTTCGCCTTTGAAAATGCAAACATGACGATTTAATACTGTTTAACATTAATAGATCTTTGCTTGTATGAAAGGAAACTAGAGAAAAAAAACGTTAATGGCATGCTCAATGTTCGAATGCAGATTAGCATCTTGACTTTGCTAAAAATGCTTAGCATGCCCCTCTTTGTGCTCCTCCATCACCTTATGGTAAAAGGTAGAATATTTTATGTTTAGGACTAACCTTCTCGAACGGAGAAAGGCATAGTAACTACACCATAAGCACCAGGAACACCGTACAGACAGCAAATAAAGTCGGATAGATAGTCCAACACAGATAAATCATGCTCCACCACTATTATAAACCTAGAAAGAATAAAAACGTTATACTTATAATTACTGTTTTCTGGATACAGGACAGTTTCTACTTTTAAATACCTATACTTATAAATATAATGGATGCATGTGACTTCACTTCTCCATTAATTTTAAAATTTATTTAAATAAAGATTGAACTACTCCTAAGCTGATGTCAGTCATACCTTAAGAGAATTATTATCACTTATTTATATGGGTTATGCTTACATTCTGTACTATCTGCTCTTTCAGCAGAGCATAACTTGTGTATGATGAACAATCTTAAATACATATAAAAAAATACAGAACCAGAAAGATTTGACCTGTGTCTCTCTGGGATTTGCACTTTTGACCACTAGATCAAAGTTCTTTATTAATATGTATTTAAGATTGTTTAGAAACCCTAAGTGTGGATAATCACTATAGTAAAAACAACTAGAAGGAATTCAGTACTAAAAAGCGGCATGAATATTAGACTTCTTACTTATCAGGATCTATGAGCGAGCGTATAGTCCGCGCAGCGTTAAGACGCTGCTTTACATCTAGATATGAAGACGGCTCGTCAAACATGAAGATGTCACCGTTTTGTATGCACACCATTGCACACGCGAAACGTTGCAATTCTCCTCCAGAGAGCGCACCGATTTCACGATCACGAATATGCGACAGATCTAGAATATAACAATATTATAAAAACATAGAACAATAATATGAATATTATCAACAAAAAAAAAAAAGGTAAATTGCTTGCTAAACACAACTGCTTTTGTCAATGACTTCAATTCTTGTGTATGACACAAGAAGACATAAGATAGGGAATCTTTTGTCTTCTGGTGACAATGAGAATCCTGGAAAATTGAAGCTATCTCGCACTTCATAACCAAATTTTATCAAGATTGGACAAGTAGAGGCTATATTATGAAATAAAATTGGATACTAAGCAATAGCAAGCTATTTTAGGTTCTAGTACAAATGCATTAGTAGTTACTGTAGACAGTTTTTATTTTAGACAATAATATAGATCTGCAGGTCGACCGCGTATCTTTTGCATCAATCATTGATACGTCGCAATCACCTCTGATTGGCTGAATTTATGGTATTCTTGCTGTGTCAATGGATTTCATCCAATCGTGGAAGAGTGTCCAATCAGAGGTGATTGCGATGTATCAATGATTGATGCAAAAGTTACGCGGTCGCCCTGCAGAGATTCAATGATTCTAAACTTACCAAGCATTTTACATATTTCATCTTGGTTTTTCCTTTCATTTTTCTTATCAAGCAACTGTCCAACAGTTCCTTTCACAGCCTTAGGGATTTGATCCACATACTGGGGTTTGATAAGTGCTTTGAGGTCGTCCTCAAGGATTTTAGTGAAATAATTCTGAAGCTCTGAGCCACGGAAATGAGAAAGAATCTCTTGCCAGTCTGGAGGGTCCTGTTAGGGTGAGAATGTAATAATCATTAACTAGATATTCACAGCGGAAATGTCAGCTCAAAGGGAATGTTTAGTATTTATATTCTTTAATAGTCTAAAGATTAATCAATTTGACTGTTCCATAGTAATTTTTTTTGATGTTATAATACATTAGGCTATCTATTTATAACTTGTTGACTTAGTATCTCACTAGCAGATAGTGTTGTTGTTCTAGTAGGTGTTGTTGTAGGTGGAATTTTCATATAATCTATCCCATGTTGGGTTATCTTGAGCAATCAGATTTTATAATCAATTCTGCAATAATTCTATGTGGCATGCAAGTGTGTTACAACAGCACATAATAGTCCTAATCCTAATAATAATATTGGCTTCCAAAAATATTGCTTATGTTGCTAATAAATACATAAAATATATCTTAAGTTTTTGGATCCTGATCAGCTATATGTTGGATATGACATTGACTAGTTTCTCTAGTTATGTGATAAGTATATAGTTTGAAAAATATAATGTTTAGGAACTTACAGCAAATCTACCCAAATTAGGCTTCTGTTTTCCAGCAAGGATCTTCAACGCAGTGGACTTGCCAATACCGTTTTGTCCAACAAGACCAAGCACTTCACCAGGACGAGGTATTGGCAGCCGATGGAGCTTGAATGAATTCTTGGAGTAACGATGAGTTGTGTGTTTATCCAAGTTTGATGGTATATTGATGATTGTTATAGCATCAAACGGACATTTCTGAAATCAAAATCACCATGATTGAAATACTTTTGCAATATTATGAGAATTAAAATCTTAGACCCTACAAAATCCCATATGGTATTGACTAAACTAACTAAAAAGTACATACTTTAAAATCATAACAATATGATATTTTTATGATAACCTTAATGATATTCACTATAGTTTTGAATAATTTACTCAAATAACTAGTAAAATATATTTCGTACTCTGATTTTGAGGATTACAAGTCAATAATATTTGGGCTAAGTAGGGTAAAAGTTGTATAATAATACAATCTTACAAACCTTGACACAGATACCACAACCGATGCAAAGCTCCTCGGAAATCGTGGCGATCTTGTCATTGGGAGTCACCTCAATGCAGAGCTTGCCCATACGCACCACTGGACAGCTCTTTTTACACTCCTGCCTACATCTTTTAGGCTTGCAACGATCAGCGTTCACGATTGCAATACGAGTAAGTTTGTCCGTTTCTTCATTGCCTTTTTTCCGTGACATCACTGCCAAAACAACAAATAGTACTTGTAACAAAATTGTACAACGTTAATTTGTAATTTTAAACACTTTTCTTTCGATGTGGCACTCTTTTAAGCTTACGAATATAACCTCAACAATTATCATATGGTAAAAGCAAATTGTTATCAAAAACACTTCAAATTTAATTCTAATTTAACATAAGAACTAGCACTTTCTTTTTCATATATTTTGAGTTTAAAACAGTCAAAATACCTAATAAAAAGAAGCGAACGTCGTGTAGCGTTCGCGTGTCCCAAGTTTGGAGACGTCAAAAGGAACATATTCTGTGAATAATGTCTTATGTCACGCTCAAGTGACATAAAACGTTCAGATACTTTTTGTTTAATAATGGCTTTCCCATCAAGCATTGGTTAAAAATTTCAAAAGGCTTTCCGGATCGGGAATAAATGGGTATCTTGAAGACCATGCTGAAGGTGAATAAATGCTGAAGACATAAGGTTTAATTTGCATTGCCTGTGCATAGATGAATGAATAATATCGCTATTTTGAAAGAGAAAACTTCTACGTTTTGTTGTCCCTCTCGCACACATGGCAACTGCCAGTTTGTATAAGACACAGAGTACTTTGTATAAGATCAAAAATATTATAGATATGTCATACATGCCACGTTATGGAAATAATTTATTTAACTTAGAAATATGGTGTGTATGACTAAAAGTAGTATTATTTTTCCGCAGAGGTTTTTTTTTCCAGGTCAGGCTATATACTATTATTGATAAGTACGAGGTTTTCATCTCTGTACATCTTTGCTTTGCATCCAGGGCCGTCAAAAATGCAACCACGAAGCTGTAGGAGTGCTTACTCTACTCGAATCAAATACTTGTTCATCGCTTTCCCACTTCTACTAACAAATTCGAGCGAGATCTCTCGCTTTCGCTCAGCAGTCGAAGTGGGACTGCGACAAAAGGGATCCGGTTCAAATAGGTATTTAGATTTTAGAGTGCGCACTCCATCTACTATGTAATCTTTAAAAAATCAAAGCTAAATTATAAATATTTATATTTATTTATCTGGTTTAACGGCTCTGGATTCTAGTCAATCTGAGTTTATAGTTTATATACCTTCTTGGGTGCAACCACCGACTATATGAGACCCTTTTTAAGACACCTGTGATGAGACCGCACCGAGCAAAACTCAAACCGTACCTAGTAGGTACTCAAAATATGACAAGTGGCAACTGACAAGGCAAGCGCGGTAAAAGTTAAAAGCGGCGGGTTAAAAGTTCAGTTATTTATGTCTTTGGTTATTTACAACTACGACCGAAAATAAGTAACCATCAAAAGTCTAAAATGATAGAAGTTTGTATCGATAGCTTAGAATCAGCTCACAACGCGATAAAGGGTGATGCAAATGAGCTGGAGCTATGTAGTTCCCTGATAGAGGGTGGTCTTACTCCGTCGCCAGGGCTATTAGTAGAAATCATGAAATTGGTTTGTATATTAGATTGGGTGCCATAAGTGTGATTTCTTTACGCATCACTGCTTTGCTTATTCAATGGCTTAATTATTCTTAGGCACATTTTTTATTATATCATTGGCAAAGGATTCATACCTGCTTAAAAATGCTATGCAATCATTATCACATTTGGGTTAAAGACTTAGATTTATAAAAAAAAAAATCTAAGTATGAGATTTTAAGATGTATTATATTCTTGCAGGTCAAAAAGGATGATTCCCCAATATCTAAGGTAAAGTAAGTAGGTACTTATGTATTTTTTATTATGTATACCTATCTTATATTTATATTGTACCTACATATGAAAATGAGATCTCTAAACTAAAATTGCAGCTTTATATCTAGTTCTGTCCCGTTCCGCAGCGAATATTATGAAAGTGTAAGCTATATTTTTAATGCTGTCATTTTAGTTTAGTGTTTGTGAACAACAGAATCAGCCCCAATATCTGATGTTTAAACTATTCAGTATTCATGCAAAGGAAAAGATAACATAAGCACTTTTTATGTTATAATTAATATTTTAAAGTTACTATGCTTACTTACTTGGAATTATAAGTTTCTCAGTTTATGACTGAGAAACTGGCCGCATTTAGATGATAATTTTGCTACTCCAATGTCGCTCCATTGAAGTTCTAAGCTAAGATTAAATCTATATGAGCTACAACTTGACCCAAACTTTATCCTGATGGCAAGGGATGATGTCTAAGAAAAAGATTTATTACAGCCAAAAGTGAATGTGATGATAAGATGCAGAGGAGGTTCCGACTTCTGTTACTCAGACCAGGAAATGGACACCATGCTTGCTGATATTGAAGTCTACAAAAGCTTTGGTGTGGACAGATTTGTCTTTGGAGCTCTTACTGATGAACAGGAAATAGATAAAACAAACTGCACAAGAATAATAGATGCAGCGCATCCCCTACCGGTGACGTTTCACAGAGCTTTTGATTTGTGTATGGACCCGAAAAAAGCTATTGAAGATGTAATAGCACTTGGATTTACAAGACTCTTAACAAGTGGGCAACAAAATTCAGCTGATAATGTTAAGGCAATTGAGCTTCTTACCTTTCTATTCAAAAATTACAGTAAAAAGATAGAGATTATGCCAGGTGCTGGTATTAATTGTGATAATGTACGCAAATTTATTGATATTGGATTCAAAATTATTCACAGCTCTTGTAAAAGAACAAGGCCCCTGCCTGAAGTTGGTAATTTGGGGATGGGATGTAATGTAATCTATGTGGCCGATGAAATCATAGTACTAGAGATGAGGAAAATTATGAAGTCCAATTGAAATTAAATACATAGTTTGAAGGTAAATATATTTTTTATTTTATTTTCCTCTATATGTCTTTAGAAACATAGCAATAATAAATAGCTACTTAAGCTATAAGTACTTGCTGATGTCCGTGACTTCGTCCACCTGTTTTTTTTAGTAATTTTCAGAGATAAAAAGTAGCCTATGTCCTTCCCTGGGATGCAACCTATGTCTGTAACTACCACATTTCATCAAAATAAAAAAAGATGGGTTTTGAATGTGTAACATATTTGTTAGCTCTCTCACTCAGTCGCTCACCTGTTGTCTTAGGTGAGCGACGAAAGCGACGCGACTCGTCGACTCGCGTTACGACTATGCTACGTGGAGGGTCAGCTACCGTTTGTTCCTGTCGCATGGTGTCGCGTCGCTTCGCATTACCGCGTTAGTCATTGGTTAGTCGTTCACCTAGGAAAACGGGTCGTTCACCAAGGAAAAACTAAGAGAAAACAATTTGTCTACAAAACTTCAATTATAACATAGTACTTGGAGTGCGAATAACGAACTCGTCATTAAAATGGTCAGAAAAGATGTTACTATTTTGTGTAATTTATCAAAGCATAGGCATATTTCGAGAAAAATATCCGAGGCGCTTTAATGGCGCCATTATTACGCAGAGGGAAACAATATCAGGCGTGGGTCAAAGTCGAAACGACTTTGTTACTGCGACCTTCTCTCCATTAAGAATAATTACCTGCCCACTGTGAAGGGCGTAATGCGTTAGTGAGAGTCTCATTTTGAGTAGATATTATACATTTATTTTGAATCTCAAATTCATAACATACCTAGGTAGGTATATCTGTTATATTCTTCGCATAAGTACGACAGAATTAACAGAAATTGTAAGGGTCTTACGATAGTAATCGCGTCTATCGGTGGCGCTTGAGATGCACCACACTGCAACGTTAGAATCGCTATCAGTGTATGAGGAATTCCGACAAGTAGAGATTTACTTCTTTCAGCTGTCTTTAATATTAAGTATACCGAATTTATTTGAAAGGTTGGTAGGCAGCACAGATCAGCCTGCATTCATCCACTGCTGGACATAGGCCTTTTGGAGAGAGCGCCACCACCCACGGTCCTCTGCCTTCCTCATCCACCCACTTGATACCCTTTTAAGGTCGTCGGTCCAGCGGTCCAGCGGTCGTCCCGCACTGCGTTTACCGGTACGCACTCCAGCGCGTCTGTCCCAACGGCCATCGGTTCTGCGACAGACATGGCCTGCCCAATGACACTTCAGCTAACTAATTCTCTGGGCTATGTCAGATTTCCTCTCTATCCCAAGCTTAAAGACAAAAGATTTAACGAGTGTGTCCTACCTGTGATCACATTTGCCTGCTTATGTGTAATTTATTTTGAGTTAAAAACTAAACTCTGCCGCCTTATTACGTAAAAAATGACGGCAGTTTAATCAAGGAATATACTACTCTCTACCGAGAGAGTTTAATTGGCAACTCATTCATTGACGTGGCAAGAATACTATAAATTAAGCCAATCACAACAAATGAGATTGTAACAATGAATGATGCAGGTTTTACATACTTAGGTATAATTACTTAGGCTACTGATGAAAAGCTTAAATCGGTTTCTCATTACTTTATAATCTACATACTTACTTAAGTAAGTACCTACTACTACATTAATAAAAGCTGCTTCTAAGCATCTGCAAAGATGACACAGCAGTGTTTTTTTTATACTGACAAGCAAGTTATTCCTTTTCTTTGTGCTGTTACCAAAAAGTAGATTCACAACTGGTTTACGTTTGCAATAATCATCTACGTTTTGTTGATAGGCAAAGGAAGCTCTTAATGGCGTCTGAAACAGACCTGAAAAGCTGCCGATGTCATTAATTTTGATGCCTTTTATTCCGGCGTACATTCCGAAATGCGCTGCGAAGAAAATTTTAAAAGCAGCGTTGTTAATGATTCCTAACACCAAGGTATAATTTGTCTGCTGTTGGCTGGGGTATTTTGATTTAGAATGATTGATGCTGGATCCCGGCGTATTTTTAAAGGTCTACCGAAGCGTGTTTTTAGTTAAGATCGCGTCGCTCAATCTTTGCCCCACCATCACTCATTTAAAACAAATTTTAGCATATTTTTTTCGTTAAAATATATGAGAAGTTTGCGAATAAATTCGATAGAGCTACTTGTGTTTTTTATGTAGGTACCTCTATTTTGAAAGGTACATATTACATAGAAAATATGTACTAATAATATAGACGCGAAAGTGTGTTTGTTTGTTGGATGGTTCATCAATCACGCCGCAACATAATAACCCAATGATATTTAAATACATTAGGTACTTAGGTACTAGAAAAACGGTTCAACGTTAATTTTTTCATGCCTATATAGACAGCTTAAAACCTGGAGAGTAACATTAGACATCTCAGGAGTTTTATTCCGGAAATTCAAAGTTGGAGAGTTGAATATTTTATTGTAATACTTACCACAATCCAAGTGGATTAGCCAAGTCCCGGGCATTATCTGGGTAGATAGGATAATATGACAGTTCATAATATCTGTCTCATGAAAGCGAGAGATGTCAGAAAGGCTTTAGCCAGTCTACTAGGATGGGGAAGAGGAATGAGAAAGAAAAAGTCATTAAAAAGATTTAATTTATTTAGGTGGATTCAAGTGAACAATAATTGTTTCTCTAATTCATTAATTATTGTGTGTACCTACCTAAATTAGTTAGTCTAAGGTATAAAATAAGGCTGTATGTGAAATGTGAAGACGCTTACTCTAAGGCAGTTCTTGCTTACCGTGTCGTGCAACAGATGCCTTGTAGTGTAACTTTTTGTTGTATTGGGTAGTTACTTGTTCGGAAAATCTGTCAGATCCAACGACCTCAATTTACATAGACGGGCCCTGTCAAAAAAACAATGTGGACTTATTTTACTAACGCTATCTAGTCTGAAAAGCGGGACAGCGCTATGGCGGGGACAAGGACAGTCTTATACAGGTGAGGGGCACGCACCACAAGTCGGACGCCCGACTTTATTCTATGAAAGGGCCCATCTATGTAGTAGGTACCTACATATGAATCAATGGTCAGATCTTTTTAGGGTTCCGTACCCAAAGGGTAAAAACGGGACCCTATTACTAAGACTCCGCTGTCTGTCTGTCTGTCTGTCTGTCTCCAGGCTGTATCTCATAGACCGTGATAGCTAGAAAGCTGAAATTTTCACAAATGATGTAAGTATTTCCGTTGCCGCTATAACAACAAATACTAAAAATTAAAAAAATATAGATATTAAGGGGGGTCCCCATACAATAAACGTGTTTTTTTCGTATTTTTTTGCTCAATATTAAAAACGGTAACAGGTAGACGGTTCAAATTTTCACAGAATATTAACTTGTATATTACCTTTCAAAATAAATAATTAAATATCAATAAAGTAAATATTAAAGGGGGGCTCCCATACAACAAACGTAATTTTTTGATATTAACAGTAAACCTCTACAAACAAAGTTAGTTTTGTTCATTATCAAAGGTAATTATACCTACTTCTTGAGTACGGAACCCTCGGTGCGCGAGTCCGACTCGCACTTGGCCGGTTTTTTTTATTCCACGTAAGATGGTGGATGGTGCTATGGCGGGGACAAGGACAGTCTTATACAGGTGAGGGGCACGCACCACAAGTCGGACCCCCGACTTTATTCTATGAAAGGGCCCATCATGTAGTAGGTACCTACATATGAATCAATGGTCAGATCTTTTTTTTTTCAACGCGGCAATGGAGAGAGCTATGCTTGCAGTATCCCTGCGGGATCAAATCAGAAATGAAGTGCCGTAAATCATTTCTTTCATAATAATTTTTATGAGTGATAAAAAATACAGAGCCTACAGAACTTCTTATAATATAGAAAAAACTTTACATTGCTCTATTTTACAAGTTGAATTTGTGCTAAGTACTTGTGTTTCATTTCGAAGTTACACTATAAGGCTTTAATGTTTTAAAATATAATTTTATTATTTACACCGTAACATTACAAAAGAAGCTCCTATTACCTAAATATCATAGTAATTGGTCAAATTGCACAAGTTTAGGGTAGGTAAAGCGTTTCAAGCTAATTGTTCATCTGAAGTACCTAGTTACCGAGATACATAATATTATCTATCTTAAATTTTAATGTATAACAATCTTTTACTTTTGTTAATTACTTAGTTATTTGTGCATATCAACCAATTCGGTGTTAGTTTTTCGGATACTTATTCATAATTAGCAAGATCTCGTATATTTAGTAACAAGTAGGACATTATAATCATATATCATCATCAGTTAAGACTAAGTATAGGCGTATTAAGGGACTATTAAATTTGAAGTTTTTTACTCAATTATTCTAATGCTGAGATCTAGAGACTTTCACTTAGTGTTAAAACGAGATGGACTTATGTGAGTAACATAAATCTGTCTCGTTTTAACCATGTCTTAAATCTGAGCTAAGTCAAAGTTTGCTCTATAGATCTCACACCAAGAGTAGGTACTTTATATACTGTAGGGTCTAACTTTTGAGGTATCACACCGCCATCTACGAAAAGCAGGTACTTACAACCTCCGACTACGTACCTAGTCAGTAAAACTAAATAGCACATAGTCTTTGTACTGCAAGGTTAATTTAGGAAACAAGTCATCGCGCTATACCTATTTATGTATATTGTATCCCCATAAATGTATATATAGTTTACGTATAATACGTTGTTATTCGAACAATTCCCATAATACGTTTCCTATAATGTAAATTAATAATATTTGTCCATACATGATGTGCGAAATTCCGTCCTAATTATTGACAGGATTCGATGAAACAGTTCGTTTTGTCTTATGATGTCCAAAGTGATAATTTTTCATTGGCTTGTACCTATAATAGGTAGGTACTGTGAGTTTAACTAGATCTGTAATGAAGCATTCAAACAAACATTGCTTGCATTTCAAATATTCAGCAGACACCATTTTATACATTCCACGAACAGTTTATTACTCTATAGTCTATTCTATACTATGACAGAATGTCTGTTAGTCTTTTTGTCGGGCGCATAGGGTTCAAGTTTCGCTGGTTCTGTATTCAAAGCGCTGTAGTCTACGGGGAATGGCGGTTGTGGTAGGGAATCCTTTGGTGGTACCAGCACCCACTGACCGGGTCCGTTCGGGTTCTTTCCCATTAGCCAGTTGGTGAAGCAATGCACGAACGTCCCGTAGTCTAAGATGAGGTAGCTATTCTGAAAAAAAACCATTATTAAATTTTAAGGTTCGATAGCTAGGTATTTTTGTAAGTACGCACTTGTATAGCCTCGCACGTGGCATAGTCTTTTAAACATAGATTGTCGTGTATCTAATTATTACGAAAGGGTGTTTGTTTCTTTCTAGAGAGCGAGAAAATTTTACGTAGCCTTATAGGGGTCAAATTATGTACCTATCGGGTATAATATAGGCATTGGCGGTAAATACGGGAAGGTAAATATACCTCAGCTTAGTTCCGCGCCTGATCTTGATTACTTTGTATAGGTATATATTTGAATCATATTAAATCACAGAATAACGATGGTTACGATATAAACGACAGCGCCGAGACGACAAATCCCGTCACGTAGATCTACACAAAAACATGATAAAACCATGTATACTTACGCTCGTCATCCTGTCGTAAGCTGTATCGATAATCTCTTCGACTCGCTTAGCAGATAGTCCGATTACAGAGCGGTAAAAAGCTGCCAGCGCCGGCTTCCTTATTTCCCCCGTACCTGGCAATATGATGTTACAATATTTATTTTAATAAATAATTAATAATCAAATTCCTATCATATACTATGAAATGGTGGAATATTGTAGTCAGTATTTATTTCAAATTCAAATGTTTTTTTATTTAAATAAACTTTTGCAAGTGCTTTTGAATCGTCGAGTGAATCTACCAATTAATAATATGCACATACTACATACAACCTCACGTTGGGCGCCAATACAGAAATGGCGTCCAACATGGTGCCGTTTAATATCTAACCCTACGAAGATTTTAAACTTGATGATGCCCGCGACTTCGTCCTCGTGAATTAAGTTTTTTTTTCATTCCTGCGGGAACTCTTTAAATTTCCGGGATAAAAAGTAGCCTATGTACTAAACCCTGTACCAAATTTCATCAAAATCGGTTATACAGATGAGCCGTGATAGCGTAGCAGACAGACAGACTCATTTTCGCATTTATAATATTAGTATGGAGTATGGACGTGAAAGTTTGTAAGTTTGTAGTTTTAGCCCGGAAAATGAGTTCCCGCGGGAACCTATTAACCTTAATCTAAGCGGACAAAGTCTCGGGTATTATCTAGTATTAGATATTTTATAACTAAAACAAAAAATTATCGCTAATAGTTAGTTTAATGTTATTATGTAACCTATTGGGATGTAGGTATACCTGAGTATTGTTTTAGTGTTGCAATAACGTACGGTCTCTAATCAACTGTAGTGCACTTAGAGAGGAGTAGGTAAGTAGGTTAAATGAAACGTGTTTAATTTATTAAAAAGAGGACTATGCTTTCGTAAACATGACGTTAGGGCAGAATTTTTGTAGAAACATGCATTTTACTCCTACATTATTTTGTGTTATTATGTATTTTGTTAGCTTATCCTAGGAAAAAAAAAATCCTATTAATCAACAAGAAATAAGACGCGAGCATCAGCTCTGTAGGCTCTTGTAATATTTTTAACTCTTCAATTCCCATGTCCAACTTTTTAACATTCTTACCTTTCTTTTTAACTAAAATAGAATACGTACATTTGGTTAGGATAAAAAAAAATTAAAAGAAAAAATAAACCACCCCCCCTTTTTTTTATGGGGGTGTCACCTACAGGTGACACTGGGAATTGTGTAAGGACACAGGATTCTAAGGGACACAGGATTTTTCTTATTCTTTTCATAAAAATAAAACGTTTTTATATTAGTATTTATTTATATGAAAAAATAATATGTAAGTATACACTTATTTATGAAAGCTGTACCAACATTTTAGGTGTAAGCCGATATTGCACTTGGCACACATTTTTCTAGTGCGTTTTTGACATAATCCGCATCTTCGTTGAGAGCAGTCGATTTGTGAGTGATCATTCGCACTTCCGGCACTCCCCACCTCTGTAGGCGCTCTTATCTGCATAGGAACGCCACATGCAGAATTGCGGGTTGGAAGGCATGCCATTTGTTTGCAGATAGATAGTTGCCACATTTCGCCGAAAATCGCAGTAAGTCCAGTTGTATTCTGTCTGTCTTTTGATCAGCCATGAATTTTGGCAAGCTGCATCTAAGCCAAAAGCAAACAGAGGAAACCACCACTTTTTGCCACGAAAACCTACCCTCTTGGAGTCAACGTTTTCGTCAAAACGGTCCACCCCGCCCATGTACTTGTTATACATTTTGATGACGGCTGGACAGTCCACTTGAATTTTAGTTCGCTTTTTATCTACAAATCCAATCCGATCCACTTTTGTGATAGGATCCAGGTCGTAGCAGTTAGATGCAATGGTGACGATGCTGTTGTCATGCCACTTAGCAGCAATAATTTCTTTAGAAGCTTTATGACAAAGCTTACCTCTTGGCTCTTTTTTCATGTCCTTTGAGCTTGGCAAATTGCAATTCTCCAGACGGTTTTCCCGAACAGTACCAGTACCCCCAACATTCTGCTCTCGTAAAAACTTTAGCAGTGGTAATGGTTTCTCCAGAGACAGAAGGCCTGTTTTGTAATTCTACTTGAGATCGAAGCATGCGACTAGGCAAATGAAGAATATTAGCTTCGTTTTCATCCCCACTGTCTTCGTCAGTCACCACACCATCTTCAGGAGGAAATAAAATAATATCGCCTGGGTCATCTCCGGCCAGCAACTCCTCGGCAATCTAATCTAGCGTTAACTTGTAATAACGTAAACAAGCTCTCAAACACCAACACCATAAAGAGATAAGACCATTCATAAATATTCAACGTAACATAATCAATATTCTTGTTATTGCTTCGAATGCATTTAGAATAGGTAGAGTTCTTGTATTGCCCAGTGTCACTCTCAGGTGACACGGCATATTCTCAACGTTGTAGCAATGATACTAAAAGCTATTATTATCACAAAATACGTTTTTATCATAGCTTATTTATTCATTTATTATATGTAATAGGAAAAAAAACAATACTTACGGTCTGGGCATTTTTATTTCACTTTATATCGCAAGAAATGACACAAACTCAGAATGCTCCAATCACGCGCGAAACAACTGAATGAATTTGACAAATGACGTTTGGTGCGTGTTACCAGAAAAAAGTAACGAAAAGTCCTACTGATTGGCTTTGCTACAATAGTGGCGGAATTAAAAAATAAAATGTCTTTATGGTAGAAAAAAAATATTAAACTTCTGTCACCTACAAGTGACACTGGGAATTGAAGAGTTAATAACGGCAGATACTTTTGTTTCATTTAGGTATGAATACCGAAAATCCAGTTTTATTTCAAACAAAGGAAGTACTTACCAGATTAGTAGGTACAATAAGAATTAAAAGGAAACGTGCATCAGAGCTAAAAAAATTGCTCCTATTGTATGCTTTGTCCTTAATAAAATAAGAGTTCAGTCTTTCATTATATTTTAGTGACTCAACTCTCAAAATGGCAGTTTAAAATTATTTCTGTTAATGCCTGTTTTAGTTGGCTAAGTATTTCAAGCAAGCTGTAAAAACGAGTGGAAAAAAGTACACCTATTGAACGTTTGAAAAACTAATAGTTTTTTTCATTTTCTTCTATGCTGTAGCCTTTAGGTAGGTAAATTAGATTATATTTAGGTACCCCACGGTCACGACCATCAGAAAATAGCAATGTTTGCGATTCAAAGAGAGAGGGTAGGTACCTGCGATTAAGTGAGTTTCTCAATATACAGTATGTTTATAAATCAAAGATATTTAATAGATATAATTTAAAAATATATATATTTTGAAAAGTAAATTTCAAAATATAATTAGCCTAATTCATAATGTATTGATAGCTGATGTATTGATGGATGTTGTCCGTACTAGTTAAATTAAATAAATTAATATAATATACCTATTATATTATTATTATAAATCCTTTTAGAGCGTGTAATAAATCTCGTAAATATAAGGCCGTAGGCGAGGACTGGCTTAAATTGTTGGGTTTTGGAAGCACTCTCGTCTGGACGAGTAATATTGTTCATAAATTAGAATTTTAGTTAACTACTTGTTTGAGCAATAATTTATTAACCAACAGTTAGCTATTCCGTACGACCGGTGACATGGGTAAACGCTCAGAATGGATAGTAATTAATCACCCAATTATTGAGTCGACTATTTTATACAGGATGGTCAAACACGGCAGAAGTGAGACTTCAGAAAAGTAGCCTACGAGATAATGAGATAAATATAACTTGTATTCTATCTCATTTTCTCGCAGACTAAATCCTTTTATGTATATGTTTGTCTCTTTTTGGTGTCGCTTTTTCGCGTCATCGAATTTTCAAATCACAACGATTCTAAAGAAGTTTCACTTTAAAAATTGACTCCTTGTACCTAGAGTCTAGACCTACCAGATGTATAGGTACTACATGTATGTTTAACGATTGTTGCTAATTTTGAGTTATTTATTTAAAAGTTTTATCGTGAGATATCTTGAGGTTTATCCGAGCATTTATTATTTTGCGAATATGCTTGTTATGAAATGTACTATGCATAAAATATCTATTGTTATGAAGTGTACAATGCAGCCAAATCTTTGGTTGTACCTAATAAGTGAAAAATTTACGTTCGACAGGGGTAGAGTCGAATTTTCAACTTTAGATTAAAAAAGCAATAAATACTTACTGTCTCTATCGATTACATTAAACATAATTTTGCAAAGGTACTGCAGGTAAAGCGGTAAATCAACGAAACGTTTCATTTCTGTGAGTTGTAACGCCCATCTTGCCAACCAGCCTTCGAGGGTAGTTCTTCCAGCCATTCCACCGGCTTCGGGTCCACAAACTCTTCTGTAATATGGCAATTCTGCAAACCTGGTAAATAAAATAGAGTTAAGAATGTGTACAGGCATGATTTAATTAATTTAGGACTTAAAAAAAGTCCAGTTGATTGATCAAGCTGCAGTAATTATTCAATCAATAACATAAGGTAAATTATTAACACTAAATTATTCAAAAAAATCATTGAAGAAAATTACCCTCTAATACCGATTTTGTAAATTTTTTTTTCGCAGACCAATTTCTAGCTGTCACTTAAACTAGTCGGTCAACATGTTCGAGTACTTAGATAAGTCCACTTACTTTGTAGGCAATGGGTTAATGAAATGCTCGATAAATTCTCCTTTGACTTCCAACATCATGTGGAACTCTGACGAGTTGCTCGACCAGTCTGCGAAGTGCGCCAGCTTCTGTAAGTTTGCCGCAAATTAATGCACAATTTCTTTTAGTTTTAATAAAGCACAACGACTACATACCACCGAAATGAAATTTTTTCGTTTTCATTGAAAATGTTACGCTGGGCGGGCGGCATGACTCGTTTAGACAAGATTCGCAACGAATACGTTGAAAGGGACCTTTCAAGCACCGGTGCAGCAAAATCTTAAGGAGAGTAGGCTTAGATGCGAAGAAGCGATGACAACCCTATGAAGAAAGTGCTGAATATCCCCAGCAAACCACGAGGGAGAGGTAAACCCCCAGCCACATGGCGGTCCAATGTCGAGAGGGACGTTTTGAGCCCTTAACATCACGCCAATGACAACCCGAACAGAAAGTCCTGGCGTCTACGTACAAGGAGGCCCGACCCCAAATGAAATAGGATGAGGGCATGGGAAAGAAGAAGAAGATTTAGTTTTAACAAAGCGTTTAAGACTATTAGGTTTGTTTTAATTATGATAAGGTTCAACCCAGTGTTTTGTCCCGTTTTCGATTGTCATCATCATCATCATCACTACAGCCTATTAACGTCCCACTGCTGGGCACAGGCCTCCACTCTCATAGGAGAGCGGGAATTAGAGCTTAGACCCACCACGCTGCTCCAATGCGGGTTGGCGGGCTTTAACGATTATTATCATGTTAGTGATAATAACCGGGACCGACGGCTTAACGTGCTCTCCGAGGCACGGGGGTGAAACACCGCCAACTTCCAACTCCGGGCTGGCACTGAGAATTTCTTTATTGAAAAACCCAATACCCAACTTTAATGCCCGACCGGGAATCGAACCCAAGACCTCGATGATCCGCAGTCGACTATGCTAACCACGAGACCAACGAGGCAGTACGAGCAGTCGAGGTTTTCGATTGTAATTAATTGTATTCAAACGAGAATATCTCTTGGAAAATACCGGTAGGTACTTAGTACCTTTTTAAGTAGTAAAATTTTCATAAGAAGCTTTTAGGAGAAAAAGAAAATAGTCTATGTCACTAAAATTCTTTATCTTGAGATTAAGGCGGATAAGAGGCCGGAGCGCTATTGCGCAGGCAAAACATATTTCTCTTTGCAGGAAACCCCGTTTCAGGGATTATTATGAACTCAATTTTTGAAATGACGCACGGGAATAAGTAGGTTTTACCAACTGTTTGAATTTCAGAGGCTCAGAGCATGTGATTTATACCTAAGGATATTTGGCTCTTATAACATCTATCTATCACCGTAAGATTGCAAAGGCCGTTGGATTGTAATCTAACTAGCGATATTGTAAAATTTCGACTGATTACAATTTAACGCATTATTTTTCGTTAGATTGTTATCTGTTAGATATATTAACTCGATAAAACCTAAGTGCCCTATCCTAAGTTATAAGTAACCTAAGGGCACTATCTGGTCATTTATGTTGAACCCTAACCTAACCTACAAGAAAAAGACAAGAAAACGTAAATAAAATGAATATTTCAAAAATTTACATTCGGACCATTGAACGGTTCACAATCCGTCGACAGTTTACAATATCGCTAGTTGGATTACAATCTAACGGTTTTTGCAATCTTACGGTGACATATCTATAGGTACTTGTGTGATATTATAAAAGCGAAAGTTTGGATGCATGGATGTTCTTACTCAATCACGCCAGATGGATCTGGGCCCTTATTCTCTAACTCAGTTGCTATCAATAAACGAAAGCAACTAACATATATTTTTTATCCATTGAAGGTTTCCTATGAAATGTTACTTTTTATTTCATAGTAAACCTTCAATGGATATTACATATATGTCAGTGGCTTTCATTTTTGATAGTCACTGAGTTAGAGAATACGGGGGCTGGATGAAATTTGTATAATAGACTGTAACGTATCCCGGAAAATTAAATAGTTCCCGCGGGAACCGCAAAACCTCAAACCACGCGGACAAAGTCGCGGGCATCAGCTAGTCTTTCATAAGCAGATATCCAATATTCACTCATCAAAATGTTGAACTTTGCTAAACCTAGATTTTAGTTTTTACTATCATGCATGGGTACCTCGAAAAAGTTGTCAAAATCCTGGTCACAGATGACGTCATCTCGATCGTGGTCCAGAAGCTCGGTGAAGAAAAGTGTCATCTTGTCTGTTTGTATGGAGCTCAGTTGTGATAACGGCTGCTCCTCCTCCAGGTCTAAGCATTCCAGATCTTGACTGCATCGGTTGACCCATGTCGCTGATAAATAATAAAAAAAACTTGTTTAAAACTCAACATTCCTACAATTCAATTCCAACCAAGTGCCTACGCAGTCATATGCTTGAGTATCACCTACTCCTTGGATTCTGGACGTGATTCGATTCTTCTACTCTTAGCAAAGAGGAATTAAACGTGTCCCTTTGCTACATTCCTGGCAATACGCATTGCCAGGAAAGTAGCAAAGAAAAATACGAAACTGTGTCCTCATTCGCATTTCGTCCATATTCGCTCAGTATATCATTTGCACTAGTGACTAGAATGCTTAAGGGGCTCCCTTCAAAATTTGGTCTAAAATATCTGTAATTCAACTTGATTCAGCTGGTTCAAATGACTTCATAAAATTCTGAAAAAAATATATGTGCTACTTTCGTTCATCATCTTCAATTTTGTACAATTATTTTTTCAAAATATTATTTATTGAATTAAATACAAACCGTACCAAAAAAGCGTTTTTTCACTAATAATGCCTTATAACTTTTATAGCTTTGCAGGTATTAAAACAAAATTTACATGAGTATAATGAGAAAATATTTGTCCTCAATTCTGTAGAAGCACTTTATTTAATTTCGATATCCCAACAAAGTTATGGCGTAGTTAGTTGTTTTTGTGAAATTATAGTGCAATGCGTCCCTGTCGCACCCACATACTGTGTTCGCAAGAGCGAGGAGAGGAAGTGCTCAAGGTCGTTGGCGTGGGTATGAGCCTTAAAAGAAGACGGTAGAAAGGTAAAGGTAAGTACCAATTTAGGCACAATGCGAGTTACAGTTTCGTCTGGCGAGGTTATTTTCATTCAACGTTGCGTTTATATCTGTCATCTGTGGTGAATTTTCTTTCCTTAACCAAGTATTTACATTTAGTAGATACTTCGATTTGGTCGTATCTTTTGATGGGAAAGTTGAAATGGCTGCTTACATTATTTATACTGTGGCAAGGGTCGTTGTGAAGATATCGTTTCGGCGAAATGAAAGCATCCCGTCCATAACAAGCTTGATATAATACCTACTGCACTGCGGAACTTATTGTGTTAAAGTTAAATCGGTACTGTAAGTACGTGTTTGTTTGAAAACTGTTACAGGAAAGTTTGTTATCTATTATGCGAATATTTTTTATCTTAATAAGGTAGGCTTTTCTCATGTTCTATTGAAAATAATTCAGAGTCCCAAAGTGAATAAAGTTACGAGTAGGTAGTAGCTGTACCCTGGCATTTTGGACAAACTAGACAAAAATTTTAACTTTGTAATATAATCAATGTGATCGTTATTATGTATGTGTAGTAAATTTTACCAGTTAAGAGTAACTTTTGCCTATTAATACTGGATTATTAAGTAACAAGTTTAATTACCTACTCATTTTCATGTCTTTAGGCAGGTCATCGTATAATTTTTCACTATCGTAACTATAACTTCGCAAAAAAACGTGAATAAAATAAAATTCAATTATTATTTTTAAATTTTGATTAAATAAATAAATCGTTGACCAACATCATCAACTAATTTTATTATTCAAGTAGGTATCTAGTCCAGTACCTACTTATATACTTAACTTTAAAAATCTATCTATTACTATAAAAGTAAAAAGTATAAATATTATGATAATCTAAACTAATATTATAAAGGGGAAAAGGATTTGTTTATTTGTTTGATTATAAACTTATGGCAAGGGAAATTATATAACCTACCCCATACCGGCTAGCGAACGCAAAGATGTTCTAAGTTTAAGAAAACATAAGAGTGCTTAAAGTCATCATATAGCTATTTATGCAACTGTATCGTAATGAGGGTCATTTTAATTCGAGTGCTGTTTTTTAACTAGGATAGTACGAGAATTAAAATGACTAATTACGTACAGTTGCATACAAGATTTTATCTACGACAAGGACGTCTTTATAATTTTTTACTTTATAAATTAATAAAAACCAAAAGTGCCAGAACCCAGAGCCGCTAAGCTATAGGTATCCTATTTATGAAGATAACCATATCGATACAGCTACGACTCATAACGATACAGCTCTCATACAACGAACTGTATCGTTATGAGAAGCAAACACGAAAGAGGGTTCAATTCGGTATAGTTGTCAAATTCGAAATTGGAACTTTTCGATGCTGGAGTAGATAAATTCTTTTCTATTATAAGTTTTCTATTACAACTTATTTACATCACGAATGATTAAAATGATTCAATAACCTCAATTGTCTCAGGAACAGCAAAATCTGTATCATCAAATTCACAAGTTTTTGGCATAGCTTCCCTAAGTTTAACACTAAAAGGGATCACCACTTTTAGCACTCTATTCACTATGTACCATTCGGCTCGTTTCACATCTACCATCATAGGTAACAGCCTCACATCTACAAAAAGATCGAGATTGCTTGTCTGTTATATAATCGTGAACAACACGCTATTTTGGATTTTCACATCAAGAGTAGATTCGTTTAATCCACCAAGGTCATATGAAATCGTATAACCATTGTTTGTATAGGTCTCCGTAATACAATTTTTGCTATCCTCACAAGTAATCTTCAGAAGACTGTCCAGTCTGTGGGCATATCTCAAGACAGTTTCAAAATACTCTGACCGCGTTAAATACTTTTTTGTGCTTTCGTTCTTTTTTGAAGAGCGGGTTTCAGCAAAGCTGTTGAGAACTAGAACGGTACACAAAAGTGGTAAACAGTTCATTTTTAGGGTTCCGTACCTCAAAAGGAAAAAACGGAACCCTTATAGGATCACTTCGTTGTCCGTCCGTCTGTGTATCAATACCCTTTTTCTCAGGGACGCATGGAGGTATCAAGCTGAAATTCATATCAAATACTCAGGTCTACTGTCCCTTGGAGCTGTGAAAAAATCAAACTTCAAAGCCATCACAATCAAAAGATACAGCCGTTTATGCTGCAAATTTTCGAATTTTCTTGCACTCGCAAGGGAATCAAAACCTACAGGGTACTTCCCGTGAACTTAGAATCTTGAAACTTGGTACGAAGCAACGTCTTATAACACAGATATATAGGAAGAATTGCGAAAAGCATAAATTTTTAGTTATATCATTTAATTAAAATATTTTTAATAATTAGGGTTCCGTACCTCAAAAGGAAAAAAACTGAACCCTAGGATCACTTTGTTGTCCGTCCGTCTGTGTGTCCAGACCCTTTTTCTCAGGAACACATGGAGGTAGGTACCAAGCTGGAATTCATATCAAATACCTACTCAGGTCTACTGTCCCTTGGAGCTGTGAAAAAATCAAACTTCTAAGCTAACACAATCAAAAGATCTACAGCCGTTTTTGCTTTGCCGTCTTTCTACACGTGCAGTCTGTGTATAGACTATACGCAGCGGACCTACAATGCTCTGCGTGTTCAATATAACAATGTGCTGAGGGCGGTGCTGAGGAGGCCTCGACACTGCAGCGCGTCGGCCATGTTCGCGGACGCTCGCGTGGTTGATTTCTACGCGATCGTGCGCAAGCGTGCTGCGTCTATGATGTGCAGGCTAGTGAGCAGCACCAACACCCTCCTCAGTACGTTGGCTACTAAGCTGGACAGTCCTCTCTGGAGGCGCTGGAATGGTGCACGCATTCTCATGAGGAGGCCTCAAAGAGACCTGTAAATGTGTCGAGGCTTAGGTTTACGAAGCAACGTCTTATAGCACAGATATAGGAAGAATTGCATAAAACATACATTTTTAATTACATCATATAATAAAAATATTTTTATGCAAATTTTCGACACTTGCAAGGGAATCGAAACCTACAGGGTACTTCCCGTGAACTCAGAATCTTGAAACTTGGTACGAAGCAACGTCTTATAGCACAGATATAGGAAGAATTGCGAAAATCATAAATTTTTAGTTACATCATATAATAAAAATATTTTTATGCAAATTTTCGACACTTGCAAGGGAATCGAAACCTACAGGGTACTTCTCGTGAACTCAGAATCATGAAACTTGGTACGAAGCAACGTCTATACAGATATAGGAAGAATTGCGAAAATCATAAATTTTTAGTTACATCATATAATAAAAATATTTTTATGCAAATTTTCGACACTCGCAAGGGAATCAAAACCTACAGGGTACTTCCCGTGAACTCAGAATCTTGAAACTTGGTACGAAGCAACGTCTTATAGCACAGATAGAGGATGAATTGCGAAAAACATAAATTTTTAGTTACATCATACATAATAGTATTATAAAAATATTTTTAATAATTTTAAACTTACTACCCCTTTCTGCATGAACGCGTAGAGGTATTAAATTGAAATTTAAATAGAGAAGTGGAATACTACAGGTTTGTACGGAACCCTCGGTGCGCGAGTACGACTCGCACTTGGCCGGTTTTTTAATCTGGACGAATCTTGGACGAATGGCCGAGTCCTTTGAAGACCAAACTAAGAATGAGTAAATACAAGCATCAATGAATACTAAACGATTATCAGCTTATTAGTCGCATTTGAGGTTTCAGTAAAATTTACTATAATATAGCAGGAAAATCCTTTTTTGATAAAACCGTGATGGGAAATAAATATCTGTTTCGCTCAATGTATCTAAATCCCTTTGCTCTTAAGACTAAGAACGGCAGAGTTGTAAATTCTTTACATGGGCAGCCCACAATATGGCCCAGTGCCCATGAATCGTACGATTTTGTGTTTGATCATCCTTTGTTTTAAAATACTTACTGCCTTTTTAAAAATTTATAGAAGTAGCGCTTGGCTGCAATCAAATTGCTGGCAAGTTGTGATGCAGCTTGAGGTGGAGCGGGCTTACCTAGTAGATGCCTATTAATTCTTAAATTGCTTGGTATAGGTGCTCTTATTTAAAGAAAATGGGGAAGCTGAAAAGACATCTCATGAGTATATCAAAGCTGTTTGAATTAGAAACGAGGCAGTATACAATTCGACTTTCGAGTATCGAAATTCTGGGCAATTTGTCAGTTTCTAATAATAAAAATGTACCCATTGTACATTTTGCGGTGGCTATTATTCTAACACATAAATTGCACCTACGCGTCATAAATTCCGCACTCTAGACAGGGGTTTTCAATAAACTTTCCCCAGAGTAGGTACTTTTTACTCCTGCGTTTGATGTACACTTCAATATTATGTTACGAATTTGGATTTTCTAAGATGTTTATAAAAACTCAATACCTAGAAAGGCAATAATTATTATAATTCCATGTAGACACGTGATAGACTAACCTTAAAACCGTCTCACTCATTCTAGTCTAATTTAATTTAGTTTTCAAAGCTATACTCGTTTCGCAAAACGCATATGAGAAATGTTCTTTAATTCATATAAATTTATCATGCTTACGTAATAATTTATCTGAAGCGTTGAATTCACGATAACTCGGAACAATCCAATTTACAACTAACATAGATTAAATTGCAACGGATTCCCTACAAGCTATGCCGAGAAGCAATCTAATCAATCTTGAAACTCAGTGCAATTTTACAAAATTGTAATAGCTTGCAAGGAATAAAATTGATAGCTAGGTACATAAAGAATCCTACAATCTAGGACACATTTCATCTAAAAATATCACATTATGGGGAATGGCTCCCTATATTTACTTTGAAATATGTATGTGAGATATAAGATGCTTCTGATGCACTGCAGCTCTTTAAATAATTCATGAGAAGACAAACGAATCAAACGTTAGTTTATTTCAAATACCTTTTTCCTTTGTTCAGTGCAATTGGAGAGGACAGGATATAAAGACTAAAATGAAGCTTTACTCCATCTGAAATGAACTAACATATATTTTCCACCTACGATGCAGCATGAAGAGAAGGTAATGAAATTATTGTTTTCGTATTTCGTATACCATTTTAGAGAGCGCTTGGGCCGCTTGGTGTGTGCAAAATTTCTATCAGCTGTTTAAAATTTGAATAATTTTGCAACATAAATTAAAAAAAAAAATCCGGAGTCAATTAATACTAAAACACATATAGAAATGTTTATTTTAATGTATTCAATAGATGAATTAATGGATAATTGTTCAAGAATTATACATATTTCAATTCTCTCATAGCGAACGCTTGTCGTTTGATGATTTCTCAGTTGTAACTGCTTTCTTTATCTTTTTCGCTTTCCTTATCGCCGTAGCTGCGCCTTGCTGGTTCACATTCCTTATCATCATATTTTTGTATGTGTAAAACCCTCTCTCTTTCAAGTTGGCTGCTCTTGGTGATCTTTTTGGATTATCATTGGCCTTTCTGTCCGTTACATTTGTATTGCTTACGTTTGGATTTACATCCATTTTGGTTTTATCTTGAGGTATTTCTTTATCGTGTTCTCTTTTCTTTATTACTTTAGACATTTTTCATAGCAGTAGGAACCACATTTATAAAATTTTGAAATACCGAGCCCACAGGGTTTTTTATTTTTTTATTAGCTAGTAACTACTGTCAGTGTCACTAATCTTGGTTATAATAAATTCAAACTTTTTTTGAACTTCCGTGGTCAAAGATTTCATAATAGTGCAGTACAGAGTACAGTAACGGAGTCCAATTTTGTGTTTTATTTGCAAAGATTTATGTTACTACGAGTACATGTAGTAACTTGTGTAAGACCAAGGAAATAGGAGGATGTTAGGATGCACCTATCATCGATATATATGTAGGTACTAGATGGGCCCTTTCATAGAAAAAGGTCTGGCGACCGACTATGAGAACGCGTTCCTAACCTGTCTTTGTCCCCATCGTAGCGCTGTCACGGTCGCTCGTCGTGTAGATAATTTGTTATTCTTAAGTTAACATCTAAAGTCTTATTAGTTTGGCACGAAACAATTTTTATTTTAAGGCAAGTGTTTCAATTCACAATCATACATTTCCAAAAAAACGTTATTTAATCTTACTATTTAATATTTTTATCCATTACGCAATCATTTAATTTCCGCGGCAAACTGTATGATATTTTTTTTTTACTAACTGGCCTTACGGCTTCTATGGCCATGACTTATATTATTTATGACCGAGTCATACGTTTTCATTCGTCAGTGGGTCTTCTCCGTTATGCCCGAAAGGGCCAAGCGGGGGTACGGGCCTCGAGGCTGAGCCTCCTTACCCGGGCGGGGCGCGGGGCAACTCTGTGCCCCGGTGAATGGCTTTAAGCCGTAACGACGGCTTGGGCCTGCCTGGGAGGCTACGGGCCCTAAAGTTTGGTGTTTAGTGGGTCCGCACTGCGGGTGACGTCATCGTCACCACGTGCGGGACCCGTTTCTTCTTTTTAGGCATGGAGGCGCGTAAGCACCGCCATGCCTGCTGTGAGGGTTTGTGTTGCGCCCTGGCCCTGCAGGTACGCCGTCAGCCCAGTCATGAGCGCCTCGATCACGGCCCGGACTATAGCCACAATGTCCAGGTCGGTCTGAGCTTCTTGTTGGGCCGGTTGGTTTGCAGGGCGGGCGTTAGCGGAGATTGACGGTTGTGGGGCGGGTTGGCTGGCCGGGCGTGCAGCTGCGGCCTGGCGGGGACGCGGTGCGTCGAATTGTGTCGGGCT
Organism: Erebia epiphron; assembly: GCA_963932025.1. Classification (NCBI taxonomy): domain Eukaryota; kingdom Metazoa; phylum Arthropoda; class Insecta; order Lepidoptera; family Nymphalidae; genus Erebia; species Erebia epiphron. The sequence continues at coordinate 8,388,524 of OZ009950.1, forward strand.
TGGTGCAGCCTGACGCGTGCGAGTAGCTAGTGGTACGGTTGGTAGGCGGGTGGGTGGCACCTGGCTTGTGGCCTCGGCGGGTGATCGTCGGCCAGCGGCGGGCTCCGGCTGTTGCGGAGTCGAGGCCGCCGCCGGTGCGGTGCGGCGCGAGCGAGGCGCCCGGTTTCGGCGGCGTCTTCTCGCTCGCACCGGCTGGCCCCGTTCGGTGGGCGGGTTTGCGGCCGCTGCCAGAGTCGTAGCACTCTCAGCGGCCGCAGGTTGCGTGGTTCGTGGTGCCGATACAGGTCGCGTGTCGGTCATCACCGACTGTGCGACAGTGGGCGGCTGCGTTGTGGTTGGCGGTGCAGGGGTTTGTGCGGTTGATGGAGCGGCGGTGGTTGCGGGGCTTGTGGCCGCGCCCCGCTGTTTTTGTCGGGCGGACGCGCGAGGTGGCGGCGGCAGGTTAATGCCTCGCTTTCTCGCCTCGCGTTTATAGAGGCTGCAACGGCGGTCGTTCGCCGAGTGCTTTTGCCCACAGTTAGTACATGTGGGCTCAGCATCTCGGGGTCGTGGGCAGTCCTTCACGCTGTGTTCACCGGCACAGCGGACACAGCGGAAGGGTCTATGGCAATTGGCCGAATTATGGCCGTAAGTCTGGCATCGGTGGCACTGGGGCGGTTTCGATCCTCCACGCCACGCCTCAACAGTGATTTGCGGCATGAGCAGGATTTCATTAACTTGGTAGAGTTGGCGTAGTTCCTCCTTCGTCATGTGCGCCAACCGCACGAAGTAGGTGCAGCCATGTCGTCCATGTCGTCCTCGGGGCGGTGGGATGGCTCGCACCGCCTCGGCGGGGAAGCCGAGTTCGCGCAGCGCGGCAACCAGCTCGTCCACTGGGGTATCGAGGGGGAGGCCACGGATGGCCACCTTCGCTGGGATTTCGGAGGCCGGGCTGTAACAGTACCACGATATGGCACTGTCTTTTGCGGTGGCTTCTGTGAGATGCCGCTGCACAGCCCGGAATTCGTCGGCGTCTTTGGGAAGAAAGCGGACCCCGCGTCCCAACGGTTTCGCGTTTGGTAGCCGTCCGAGCACTCGAGAGAGCGCCTGGAAGTGCCTCGACCAGTTAGGGAGGCACTCCGCTACTATTGGCGGGTAACCTGAGCGCGGCGTTGGTTGCGCAGGGTCGGCGGTGGCAGTGGGTGCGGTGGTCGGCGCGGCTGGCGTGGGCGATGGCGGCGGCCTCGGCATACGAGGCGCTCGGTTGTGGCGACGACATTTGCACGTCGCGGTTGGTTGGCGAGGCAAGACCTGCGTAGCTGGTCGAGTCTTTCGACCAGCTAGCCGAGTCGTATGACTCTCGCGCTCGAGCGGGCGTCGGGGGTGCAGTGCGGCGCGCGGCGACAGGGGGGTGCGGCGGGGCAGCGGTCTCCATGCATGAGGGAGTATCAATGCGGGAGAGTGGGGGGCACGGCTCCTGTAGTGGGAGGCGCCTTCTCGGGGTCGGTGATGATGATGGCGGCGGGTCTTGGTAGTCAGGAGGCGGCGCGGGTAAGGCTAAGCTGAGCTTAACCCGCTTGTCCTCCTGGTTACCCGACGAACTGGAGGAAGAGGTGCTTGAACGAGCCCGTTTTGCCAGCTGGCAGCCGGGCGTGGACGCAGCTACGCGGGCTACGATGGCAGGCGGGTCGTCGTCGCTATCCTCGTCTGATGAAGATGGCGGCGATGTTGTAGCGGACGTGGTGATCGGAGGACGCCTCGTGGTCGCTGCGACAGGAAGCGGAGTCATGGCCAAGTCCACGACGTTGCGACGTGTAACTGCGCGCGGGATCCCGGTACGTCCCCTTCCCAACTTGTGCGGTCTCTGGTCGAGCGTTCGTCTCTCGGCCATGGCAGCATATGGTTCGAAATGCGTTAAAATTGATTAAAATAGATAAAACGGTAACATGGGTAAAACGGTAAAACTTATTAAAAATGGGTAAAAACGATTTAAAACTGCGGCCCTAACAGGGCGAACTGCAACTCCTCGCGTGCAACCCAGCCAGGTGAGACCCCAAGGGGAGGCCCAGCTTAGGCGCCCGCGGACCGGAGTATACGGGTCAACCCTGCATGGTGTGGAGGGCGTAGGCAGAAGGGTTTGATCCCGTGCACCTTTTTCCTCACGAAAAAGGGCAGTAGGGATACGCGGCGTTTTCGTCCCGGTCGGGGGCAGTAGCTAACGCGAGATCGACCCGGCTGCTTCCTTAAACTGCAAGCAGTGAGTACAACTGGCACCAGGGACCAAGGTAGCTAGGTACGCGGAACCGAAACTAGACGCGATATACCTCAATCGGATGCAAAAACGCAAAGTTTTTTTTTCCGTTCAAAACAAACCGATACGTTTTCAATATATGTTGCAAGCAAGTTCCCGCTTTTCAGACTAGATGGCGTTGATGGCGTTGCTAAAAATCATGGACGTATTCTAAAAATACGCCCACATTCTTTGTTTGACAGGGCCCGTCTATGTAAATTGAGGTCGTTGGCACCTATACGGAGTAAAACTTGTTGTAACACAGGCGAATGATTTATTATTTTCATCCCATCTATTCGAAAAGGACGACTTGGTTTGCCTTTAAGTGCGCCCAAAGGTGGTGTTTTCTCTAAGAAACTTTTAGCGGGCAGAAATGAGCTTTTAATCCTCTTTATTTCAAAAAAGTGCGCCGCAATTATCTTTTCCGCGCACTTTTTGAATTCGGAACGTCCTAGTATTCAGCGCTAAAGAAATCGAACGCAAATATTGTTTGAATAGAGACCGAATGGTACGAAGGCCCATAGTCGCGCCGCCGGCTTTAATTTTTAATAAAAAAAAAGGAAACCAAATTAAAAATGCGCGAACTACAGGCCGCGTTTTCGTAAATTTTCACGGATTGTTAAAAATTCATGGTTTTATTTTAAAAAATGAGTTCTTCAAATGACAATGAAAGTATAGAATTAACCTGGATTAGAACTGACGCAAGAAATGTGATCTATTACTTGCAAAATCCCGGGAGAAATATATGAACGCCTATGGTAATTTTATTGAATGGAGAAATGCAAGAGGCGCCAATTGTTCAGAATCTGTGTTTTGGTCTACTTCCAGTACTTAGCCAAAACTAAACAACCTTCCACTCTTTGGAGTACCTACTCAATGCTAAAATCAACAGTCAGTTCTAATAACGACGTAAAACTGAACACATATTCGAAATTAATAGCGTATCTGAAGAGGATGTCTGATGGATTTGTGTTATTTTCTCATAGAGGGTGATGAAAAGTATTACATAATATATTATTACATAATATTTTGTATATATAGTATTACATGTATATACAAAATATTTTTGGGCTCGGGCGACGTAGGTACTTTGAATCCCTCGCTACGTTCAGGATTCTACTAAAGTACAGGGTTCAGGGTTCTACTCTAGAACCCCTCACTTCGCTCTGTATTCAAAAAAGCGCCCTCGCCGTAAAAATATTATTTTGCTCCCTTATAATACAATCTACTATTCTAAATCCATTTATCATCAGTAAAATAATATGTTGCCATTGTACCTTTCTAAACCATCAAATCGATAACTTATGCATGCAGAGGAAAATGTTCTAGTGACTAACCAAATACAATAGGTATGTCACCGTAAGATTGTAAAAACCGTAAGATTGTAATCTAACGTTTTTCTTTAGGTAGATTGTAAACAGTCGAAAGATTGTGAACCGTTCAATGTTCTAAGTGTCAATTTTTGAAATATTCATTGTATTTACGTTTTCTTGTCTCTTTCTTGTAGGTTAGGTTAGGGTTCTACATAAATAATCAGGTAGTGCCTTAGGTTCTATCGGGTTAATAAACCTAACAGATTACAATCTACCGAAAAATAATGCGTTATATTGTAATCATTCGACAGTTTACAATTTCGCGAGTTAGATTATTAATCTAATGGTTTTTACAATCTTACGGTGACAGGTAGACCGTATACTTACTCCAAACATGGACACTCCATCCATGATTTTTCTCGTCTTCACTATGCTCCGTCTCTTGCATTGGAGTTCCAGGAACTTCCGATTCTGGTAGCGTCCTCCAACGTTTTAACAATTCCTTTGTTTTATCCTTCGTCTTATCGCATGCTTGTCGCCAATTGGTGAAGTATTTGCGGGATACCTTCGGACTTAGTGTGGTCGATTTTGAGTCTTGCCTGAAAAGTATTTTTTGAATAACGGTTTTGTACGGTAGGTTATGTCTAGTTTGAAAAACTTGACAATGAATAGTCCAGGACTTAAGAGTGAGATCAAACATTATATATTGTATGTATGTATGTATGTATATTCTTTATTGTACACCACACAAACACGAGAGAAACAGATTACAAACATGAAACCTTAAAACGTAGGTACAATAAGGCGGTCTTATCGCTAACCAGCGATCTCTTCCAGACAACCTTATCGATACGGAGACAATGAACAAGTGGACAGTGGGAGGCGGTGCATAAAAATAAACTTAAATACTAATAGATACATAAAATAACCAATATCATAAAATTATAAAGTATAAATACACTAATATATACAAAATAAATAAAATTGACATACTTAAGATTAAATACATAAATAAATACATACATAAATAATGGAAAAATTAAACATGTCGCTATTGATGATTACAGTGAGACATGTAATGATTTTTCACGTCAATTTTAAACTTATTAAGAGTTTTAGCTCGATGTATTTGCGAGGGCAGTTCATTCCACAAGCTAATGGCCTTAAACATAAATGAATTTTTGAAATATTTTGTCCTATAAGTAGGCACTGCAAGAAGAGTTTTCCGGCTGACCGAAGAACTCTTTCTGGTCTGTCATGACCAAGATATTTAAAGTTTTCCTTTAAATAACTTGGAGTCATAGGATTGAATAATACACAGTACAGAAGGGAAACAATATTTTGATTCCGGCGAAAGCGGATGGGTAACCACTTGAGCTTTGAACGAAATTCAGAGACATGGTCATATAATGCGCAAACCAAATATGAACCTAATAGATAAATTTTGAATTCGCTCAAGTTTATTTAGCTGGTCCTCAGTTAAATCAAGATAGCTTGCGTCCGCATAGTCAAGAATGGAGAGAAGAAGAGATTTAAACTTAGTAAAGTAAAAGTAAAATATTCATTCATTCATTCATATTCATTTGTTTTGCATTTCAAGCGCTGTTAGGGCAAAGCAAGTACATACATTAAATAAATTTATTATACAAATATATAGGTACTTTAAAGCACACCAAAACAGAGAGAACAAATCAATAACCTAATGGACAAGGTACAACAGGCGGCCTTATCGCTTAAATAGCGATTACTTCCAGGCAATCTTAGGGTAGAGATCGCAATAATAATTAGGTTAAAAATAAATGTTGCAAAGTCATCTTAAAATAATTTAATATAAAAAATTCTTTTTAAACAACCGACTTCAAATTCCCGCGCCAACTTTACAACAACAAGCACACGCTATACAAAGTACTTATTTTATTGTTGATATTTTAAAAACCGCTCGACCGATTTCTATAAAATTTATATGGGACCACTTGGGAAGTATGCCCTTTCAAATAAAAAAAGAATCATCCAAATCGGTCCACCCAGTCAAAAGTTCTGAGGTAACAAACATAAAAAAAATACAGTCGAATTGAGAACCTCCTCCTTTTTTTGAAGTCGGTTGACAAAAATACGGTAAAGTGGTAGCTGGCCGCGCTTGTTACAATATAAGCCAGCTTTTAGAAAACTTGGCAGAATGTATGTCGAAAAATTTTCTACGCGTGCGGTATCTTTAAAATTACATACCGTAGCCTGTTATTACGAAGATATTTTCTGCTTATTGTGGTTTTAAAAAAATTCTTATCTACACTTTTTTTATGTTCCTTATTAAATAAATAAAATATTGTTCTTCCTTGAACCACAGGAATTTGAACAATACACACTTAGCTTTAAGTAGGTAGGTAGGTATACGTAGTTTTGTAGATTTTTCAAAAACCTACATACACGAGTACGAAATCACGGGCACCTGGCTTAGTTTAGAGATTTGTGTGTACCATTGAAATAGTATGAGTATACTAAAATTCTACATCAATGGGTGTGTACCTATAGAGCGAGGGCAAGTGGCATAGTTGCGCACACATCGCGCGAATTTGGAAGTCCGAATTTTGTCTTTTCGCTTCCTCTGTGCCTCGGAGAGCACGTTAATCCGTCGGTCTCGGTTATAATAACTGAGAATAATCGTTAATAACCTAAGAGTTGAAATAGTACTCTTAGTAAAGTCGTATGCGAAATGACCCGGGAAGTTCCCGGCGGGAACCCACCGCATTATTATCTCAAGAAAACCTCTGCCATTATATGATTAATGCAATAGGGTTACGACTCACGACCCTCACCAATGAGGAATATGACGCAGAGAAAGATTGTAACTACAACAGAGAAAGTATATTTTATATTTTATACCTACCTATTTTAGTATAATACCGTTTGATTAACCTAAAGTAAAGCAATCAATTTGATTGCATCGTCAGTTTCAAAGAATGTTTAATGTTTATACAAAGGGCACAGAGCTTAATCAACGCTGTGCGAACCAAAATGTTAAAGCTTGATTAAAATGTCGGATGAAAAGCTACTGTGCTCTACACACTTCCTAAAATTACTCAATAGCTATACAATTTGGGACATAAGTAGACTTATTGTTATGTTTACGACCTCCCTGGCGCAGTGTTGAGCGCGTGCGAAGGAAGGTTCAATTTGGGACTTTAAAATTTCTGAATTTTCTCTGGTCTGGCCTGGTGGGAGGCTTCGGCCGTGGCGAGTTACCAGCCTACGATTTAGCTTTCCGATACGATGCCGTGTAGAAACCGATTAGGGGTATGGGTTTATTTTAACTGCCATGCCCCTTACAGCTTAGCCCGCTAACATCTTAGCCACCATCAGGAGGGATCGCAGTCAAGTTCTAACTTTTAGTGGATAAAAAAAAAACTAACCGGAAGTATCGTACCTACTCAACATCGATGTATCTATGTTCATAATTTATATCGATGTTTCAAGTCACTATAATGAAAATACTCTTCATCAAACTGATGGTGATATTCCCCTATATATTATTATATTCTTTTGTGATATTCTTGACGTTTAACAATGATGGCTTTCTACCAGAAACGTGGAAAGCTGCGGAGCAAGTTATGAGGAACCCTACGATATTATGTTGTCATACTTAATAGAAAAATAAGGCTGATACGTTTCCTATGGAAGAACAAATATCGACGGCTTCATCAGTCATTGTAATTTGTAGCTCATCGATCATCCACCGGCTGGGAAACTACGGTATGAATTGAGTATGAACTATTAATGCTTCGTTAGGCAAATGTTATGTTTACCGAATAAATGTTTGCCAAAATTCTATCATAGATGTGTGTACTCTATACCGCATAGCACAGACGTATTACGGAGCTCATCAATAATGATCACGGTTTGCTTTGGGAATTGTTGTGCTTATTGGGTAAATGTTTACTCGAGGACTTTAGAACTTGTCTGTAACTACTAAATTTGCTAAGCCAGTTTGTGGAATTCGAAGACTTCGAAGTAGAGAAGGAATTTATTTTGGGAATGTTTAGAAAGTAGGTGTCCTATTATTATTTTCTTTTTTTGTAAGATGATAAATATTCGTTAATTTATATTTTCCTAATATATTTAGTACAGCAAATATATAATAGCCTAGGCTCAATAGAAAAAACCTTATTTTCTGTTAGCTAATCTATAGCAATAAGCTGCTTATCCATCTGAACTTATGGCTTTAGGTACAATCTTAGTAGGCATCTCTCCATCAATCAACAGATTGTTTCTTCCCTCGATCGTGCCATTTGTTTGACGGAAAATGTTACACAGTGCAGGAATCTGCATTATATACCTCTATCACAGAATAGGTAATAGTATGCCTTTACTGATCACTGACATACAATATCCAATAGATTGTACCTACCTCGTTCACTCTGGCCCTTTACTATCAAAATCTAAGTTATTTACTGACTACAACAGTCAATAACTGATGATGTAAGGGCCGGAAAATCTTAGGTAACCCTTTGTCCTAGGTGAGCGACAAACGCGGCAACGCACGCGATGCAACGCGACGCGACAGTATCAAAAAGCAGCTGACCCTTTCACGTGGACGTTTGTCTTTATCTATAGCGTCGTATCCCATCGCGTAGCTTATGTCGTTCACCTAGGACAGCGGGTGTAATACACGGCGTCCACCATCGCAATATAGTGCGGTAAAACGCAGACTGCAGTAAGAGCTTGCGACGAAATGGAAGATGTTTCTGTTAGGTTATGGACCGCACGTAAGTGATGGTGATGTAGGGCGCGAATCATGCTGCGGTACATACGAGTATCAACAAATAAACTACTTCTATTTCTTCCGCATCTATAGTTGTACATATTTTTAGTTTTTACACAACATGATACGACACTACACCGAGATGTGTCCTGGATCTATGATTTATTACTGTAATATATTGCTAATTATACAATGTTTGGCTGTTATCTTATCAGTAGCTAATTACAAGGCATATCGATTCCATATATCATCCATTGTCAGCTGATAGATTAATGTTCGTTACGTAGATGATAGATGTTTATTCCTTTGTGGAAAATAACTTATTTCACGACCCTTGTTGTGCACTCAGATGAAACCACAGGCTAATGTTAATCATAATATAGGTTATAGCCTTATAATAAAGTCGTACTATTAAATTGAAGCGTTTGGAATATGTAATTGGGTCAAAAAGTATTCCGAAACTTTTCAAATAGATGCGAGATAAGTTTTACTTAATTGTAGAGCGGCTCTGAGTAGGGTTCCCAATTATCCTTTCCTCGTTGACTCCAGGAACATAATCTGACCGTAGATATGTAATGTGTCTAAACGATAGATATAAGATGGGTATACCTAGATAACAGCTTTAAATACTAAATAGTAATTTACCATAAGATGGTTTTAATTTTATTGATATACTCGTCATTAAGTAGTTATTTTGCCAAAATTCAGCAGTTTACCGCAAAAATAGGTCATTTCTAGAACATTGACAACCCTGATTGCGAGGCACTCGAGTGAATATTTCAATGAAAACTGAAAAGTTAAGTTGTACGCTATATGCAAACAACCTCCGTAGAGAACGGTAATAACGGTATAAAACTTTGCGGAAATTCATTGAGCCATATTGGTATTTCATAACCAATTTTATTGCTTTTCTAATTATTATAATTGCGTTAACGCAAATCAAGCACGGATATTTAGAAATCTTACTATACCTATAACAAAATTATTTTTTTGGTTCTAGGTTACTACTTACTACATAATGTAGTTCAGCAATTGGTAGTATCATAATATTTTCATAAATTTTATCATTCGTGGTATTGAGGTAGTTATGGCATTTAACGCCCAATGTGGAATAACGCCCGAATGCTAAAAATTGGAGATAATGCCGCACGAGTTACGTTACACTTCACGCACACATAGAATAAACCAATAGGAACGCACGGACGCGACGCGACGCGACTCACGCCACCATATACTCAGTTGCGAACTTTACCTCAAGGACGCCGGCAGTGCGCGCTGTTATTATAAAAAATACTCAGCCAAATTCGTAAGTTTTAGTATATTTTCTATAATTTACATTTCAAATTTTGTGATTAGCGTCCATTTTAGATACTTTTATTTCATATTTCATTGAAGATTTGATTTATTTGTTTGTAATTATGTGTGAAAATGTGAGAACTAGGTAGAAGGTACTATTCGGGTAATAACGCCCCGTAAAGTGAGGTTTGGGCGTTAATAGCCTGTATGGGCGCTATTATCCTTATGTGGGCGCGAATCGCGAATAAATATAAAACGTATTTAAATTCCCAAGGATTGTAAGACTGATTACTGATACTGTGAATAATTCTTAGGATATTAGTTGATTACTGATCTCATTCATGTTTAAGCTATAATGTTGTACCTATTTAATTTCAGGGCGTTAATTGACGCACTAGTCTGGGACGTCATTAGCCATCTACGTTTAATAGCGCCCAATAAGCATTTTATAATTATCTGTATTTTTATTTAAAATCCTTTAGATGTTGATGTTCTATAGTTTTAACACATGTTAGAAGTGAGATATTGTTGTTAAAGATGAATATGTAGAAAGTACGTGATGTGTTGGACGTGTTACAAAATTTGAATATTGTAGTATTTGTAGTTCATATAATGATAATTATAGTGCTATCTAAAAAAGACAATATAATATACTTTTAGGTTTTGTACGGCTCTAAGACGAAATATTTATGTTTATTAAGATAATACGTAAATTAATATATGGGCGTTACTAAAAACTGTATGTTCAATAACGCCCATGACAGGGTATTCAAAAAGTCTTTGTTTGCTTAATCATATATGACTGATAACACTTATGTGGTTATTTTTCTGTATTATTTTTTGTCAATAAAACTATTTTCCCAAACAGTTTTTTAATTCAATCATTTCATTAAATAATATATTAATTTGAAATTAAGTGGGCGTTAATTGCCTGGGATACTAATCATTTATTAGAAGGGAGTGACAATATTAAAACTATATTTTAAGTTGCTTTTAATTTAATAGTAATTTACAATCTGCAGGAAAAGAAGCGTTGAAGGTGGATTCGTTTACCTGTCAAAAGTGTCTCTGGAACTCTCGCTGGCCCTTGACAGACGTCTATCTGCTCTTCTCAAGCCCTCTTCGCTTGGAGACTTGTCATGAACTCTTAGCTCCTTCTCTGACTTACTGCTCGACCTGGAGGTCTTGCCTTCTTCTTCCTTTTTGGTAGCCGGGTTCAAGGGCGACAGGTTGCCCGGCTTTTCATGACGTTTCATCTCCATATTTCAGCGTGGGTGATCATCGTCGCGGCTCGCCTGTAGAAGAAGATATCGTATTACAAACTCAAATGTTACAGCAATTATTTATTGGATGTACTTTGGATAAAATGTAGGTACAGGTGTTGTGGTACAGCAGTAATGTGTTTTATGTACAGGTAAGTAGTAATGATGTTGACATCACACAATGATGAGAGACGTTGGCTTTTCATTAGTCTTTTTACGTTCTTTAGGTAAATATGAGAGTAACGAGCTCAAAAAGTTAGTGTCTCATAATTTCTTCTATACTCGGGATGGCTGTGTATTGTTGTATAGCGCAGATGTATTAATGAAAGACTATGATGAGAGATTGTCATAATAGTATATGTAGACAAATGGGGAAAGCCATTGGGATATTCAATATTTGACAAAATAAAGCTGATGTTGACATGACCAATGTGATTCTAAGATGGTTTCTACCATGAAGAGCTATAGGTATAGGAATTAAAGTTAAAAAGACCTACCCAACTGTCTTCTAGATAAAAAGTACCTATGCTATAGGACAATATAGGTACTGTTGCTTATTCTGTGATATAGGTATGCTCAGGCAGGAATTCCCACAAAACGATTTTAACACTTCCACCGCGGAGATTTTCATTCAGTGCAACTAATTGACATTTAAGTACTTACTGAAGGTTAATAACGATGGAATCAATCTCGCAATTTGGATGCTCGTAAAGCCTCTTTATGCGTCAGAATAGATGATCTTAGATCTATGTCCCTGCGCAAACTTTAGATCCAGGCTTTGTCCCGTAAGAGTAGGTACACATGGTAATACATTAGAGCTCTGTCAAATAAAATAGAAACTTAAAGGATTATCTATTATTTTAATTTGCTAACAAAAGCAAACAAAAGATAGCATCGTCCTAATCCTGAATATAAACAATGGCGGTTCAGAATCAGACAGATACCCAGAGAAAGGCTCTTTTAAGCGGTTTAAACGCTGTAGGTAGGATACCCTTTCATAAATTCGGTTTTCATATTAATTGTCATTGGGTGTTTACCTAAGTTGGCTCTTGCTTTTTCCTTTTTTTTTTTTAACTTGTTAAACGTAGAATTACAAGGTCTGGAAAACTCTTTTTCCGTGGTCATATAGGTAACCTCTTTCTGTAGTTTGACAAGTTTGGCAAGGAAATTACAAAGAATCCGCAACACGAAGCGAGACGAAGAAGAAGAAAGAAGTCTCGAGATAATAATTTTTATGCTACTTCTCCCTATTGGAGGTCATATAACTTTACAGATGGGCGTTTCCACTGCCTTTCTTATGTCTGGTCAATGCCTCGATCGCAGTCCACAGGGTGTCTTTCCTACTTACATGTTATCTTTGTTATGCCATAATATAATGTCACCGTGTATCTTAGATATCTTTTCCGGGACATAAATATCTACGTAGCTATGTAGAACCTACCAAAAAGCGAAATACTTACTGTAAATTCTTTTTCTGTTGTATGTTACGCATTGTCAGTGAACAGTGAGGTAAAAATAAAATCTTTTTATTCGTGCCGTGGGGATTTCACTGCGTCGAAATGCATGAAATATGTATTTCATTTCAGAATAGGCAGGCTTCCAATGGTTCTTTCCATGAAATATATTATGTATTTACTATAGTTTTAGGGTTTTTTTTTTAAATATGGAAGTAAACAGATTTAGCAAACTAGCGAGCATAGCAGTAGGTAGGTACTCCTCAGGCAATGAAGTGAATTTTTCATTTTCCACGGTCGTATACTAAAATTTTTAGAGGAAAATACTCGGACTCTGTTTGCACGACCCAATCTGAATTTACAACAACTTTTTTTAGTTTTTTTTTTTTTTTACTTAGTATTGAATCTAGTGTTTGTGTAACGGTGCACATTAGTTGGTATGTGCCTGTGTAGTGATGACAGAACATTTATATGAAGACTTTATTCTAGGTACATCAATGGAAGACGTGCACACTGTTGACGTGTGAAAGTTTCTTCTGTCACAAAAAAGCCTACAAGAGTCTCAAGTTACACCTTAATAAGTTGATAACTAACCCTAATTTCAATAATCAGATGTTATAGAATTGTTGTATGTGTGTGTACAATAAGTAGTTGTATGTGTCTTCAAGCGAGAGACTTTCATTGGACGCAGGACAGGACGTAGGCCTATTGTTGAGACTTCCGCAGATGTTACGCACTTGCGCCGCCTGAATAAAGCAGAGAGATAGAATCATCGACATAGTTCAACGAGTTGCGAAGTTGAAGTGGACACGGCACACGGCATCGTACCGGAACGCTAAATACACTAAAACGCGCACAACGCTTGGCGGCACGTTTTTGAGAAAGGGTGGCAACAGCCACGGCCGAAGCCTCCCATCAGGCCAGACCAGGGAAAATTCAGAAATTATAAATTCCCAAATTGACTCTGCCGGGGATCGAACCCGGGACCTCCCACGATGAGACAACAGCGCTCAACACTGCGCCAGGGAAGTCGTTGGTCTGTAAAGTCCTCCTCGCGCCGTATTCCTCGCGCCATGTTGCTCGGTTTTCTGCGACATGCAGGGCTTCGTGGACCTTGCTATCGAGAGCGGTGCGGATTTGATCCAACCAACGGATCGGGCTACGTCCCCGAGGTCTCTTTCCGTCCACTTTGCCAGTAATGACAATCTTTTCAAGATTGTCCCTCCCTTCTGGCAATGTGGCCGAAATAATCAAGGATCCTCTGGAGATAGGTGGTTGATAGCCTTTTTGAAATTTTCAGCTGTTTGAGGATCGATGCGTTAATTCTGTGCGCTGTCCAAGGTATCCCAAGCATTGTAAAGTGATGTAGGTAGAAACGTACAAAATATTCATTAAGTTGGTTGGATTAATTATGTACTCATATAATTTAGAAGGCAAATTGGGTATACCCAGCCTTAATTGAATATTAAGACCTCCGGCTGCAAACTTCTGAACAATTTCAAGGGTAGTACAATCAATAACAGAAACTTAGAAATGAAGTTAAGAACAAACTTCGCCACGTTACCGGTGGACACAGAGCTCTTAAATAGTAAATGCTGATCGATTGAAAAATTTCTCTCCAGAGAAATACAATCTTTAATAATAAAATAGTAAGTTTGAATTTTTTATACATAGCCTCAGCCCTTAAACTTTCGGGACTTATCGAAAAATAACTTTTGAAAATATTGCTAAAAGGGACCCTTCAAAGATTTAATTCGCTTACAATAAAACCAGGCACTGAATAATTGAGAACCTGCTCCATATTAATGATAACGTGTTGTCTTATCGGATAATTTTTAAAGTTAAGGTAGGACGCTAATGCTCCGTTGATCCGCAGAAGAAGACAGGGTGGAAGAGGGCGACGATTCGCTCACCTTCTCCCGCCATAGCACAGAGTACATAGGACATGTATACTCGTGTAGCCATAGTGTAGGTGTCATGACACTATGCTGGTTAACGTCGAGTCCTCCCAGTCGCATCCAAGATTTGGTACTCTGAGACGATTCATTCTCGACGGGGACTGTGCCGCTGGTTTTTACACGACTGCGGAACGTACAGGGTTATGTGTTCATCAGTCTATGTTTGTATGTTCCTTGCAGGACAGCTACAGCCTAAACGCGTGGACCGATTTTGATGATTCTTGCACCAGTTTGTGCCGAATATATCATTAGAGTGTCACTGTGGAAGTCAAATTTGAGAAAAAACAAAATGGCGCCCTCTAGAAGCCATAATGTAACAAATTAAAAAATAAAAGTCGATGGACTATGGCAAGGTTTCAAAGGAAATGTTTAAAGTTCCTACTCATATCATCTATATCTATCATACTAGGTGGATTATCTCAAAAACCACTCAACCGATTTTAAAACTTATATCACTTATAGAAAGCTACATTATTAACAAGTAAAATAGGCTATATTTTATTTCCAAACAAATTAGAGATCCTTAAGAAAATTGCAATAATGTTAGTTAAGTCGGAAAAAATCATGTATTAATGCCGCTGGTTTTTTAGTAGGTATTCTGAAGTGAGTCCCACATGACCGTTTATTGCGGAATGCGTAAAAGCATTTTTCCGATGAAAAAAAGGATGTACTAATAATACATACTAACATATACTTTGCTAATTGCTAAATATTATAACAATAGATAATAAGTAGCAATTGATATTATTAAACTGGTTAGAAAAAAAACCGGCCAAGTGCGAGTCGGACTCGCGCACCGAGGGTTCCGTACAAACTTGTAGGTATATAAGTAAAAGTTATAGTATTTTTATTCCACTTATCTAGTTTAATTTCAATTTAATACCTCTACGCTTTCAGGCGGAAAGGGGTAGTACTAAGTTTAAAATTATTAAAAATATTTTTAATATATGATGTAATTAAAAATTTATGCTTTTCGCAATTTTTCCTTTATCTGTGCTATAAGACGTTGCTTCGTACCAAATTTCAAGATTCTGAGTTCACATGAAGAACCAAGTTTTGAGTCCAGAGTGTCGAAAATTTGCAGCATAAACGGCTGTATCTTTTGGTTGCGTTGGCTTAGAAGTTAGATTTTTTCACACCTCCAAGGGACAGTAGTTTGTTACAGCTTAAAGGTATTACAGACCTGAGTATTTAATATAAATTTCAATTTTATACCTCTACGCGTTCATGAGGAAAGGGATAGTAAGTTTAAAATTATTAAAATTATTTTTATTATATGATGTAACTAAAAATTAATGTTTTCCGCAATTCGTCCTATATATGTACTATAAGACGTTGCTTCGTACCAAGTTTAAAGATTCTGAGTTCACGGGAAGTACCCTGTAGGTTTTGATGCCCTTGCGAGTGACGAAAATTTGCATAAAAATATTTTTATTATATGATGTAACTAAAAATTTATGTTTTTGGCAATTCTTCCTATATCTGTGCTATAAGACGTTGCTTCGTACCAAGTTTCAAGATTCTGAGTTCACAGGAAGTACCCTGTAGGTTTTGATTCCCTTGCGAGTGCAAGAAAATTCAAAAATTTGCAGCATAAACGGCTGTATCTTTTGATTGCGTTGGCTTATAAGGTTGATTTTTTCACAGCTCCAAGGAACCGTAGACCTGAGTATGTGATGTGAATTTCAGCTTGATAGCTCCATGCGTTCCTGAGAAAAAGGGTCTTGACACACAGACGGACCGACAACGAAGTGATCCTATAAGGGTTCCGTTTTTTCCTTTTGAGGTACGGAACCCTAAAAAAAAGACGTGTGGCACTCGGAGACTGCCGCGGTAAAGCTATTGCATAGCATTTTTTATCAACTTGCTATGACTACTTGTGTTGTTGACTTCAAGTTGTTGAAAATATAAAGGCGAAATAATTTTAAAGAATTATGTTTTCAATAGTCCGGGTGTCCAAGGGGAATCAAAAAACCTCAATATGTTCGCCTTTATATTTTCAACAACTTGAAGTCAACAACACAAGTAGTCATAGCAACCAAAATCATCTTTTCATAAAAATAGTCTTTTTATTTTCAACAACTTGAAGTCAACAACACAAGTAGTCATAGCAACCAAAGTGTTAGGTTTTTTTTCGTTACGGAATTTCTGGATTCGGTCTCCACGCTCAAGGCCCGCGATAGAAGCTATGCAATAGCTTAAAAAGTTCTCATTAGATTCATGCCTAATTTTTGCATTGGTTTTGTATCACACTACGGCAAAGCAAAAAGGAAAACTACTGAGCCGATTTTGATGAATGATTTTACATTCGATTCTTTATTATGGTCCGGGTACAAAATCGACACAACGGATGCTAAGTACATCCAAAAAAGGTGGGGGCTCTAAAATTACTTTTGCTACTGTATCGAGTGGATACCAAATCAATGAGGAGAAAATTCTGAGTATATATGAATATACTTACAGTACCGTTTTAAAATACATCCAAGCCACAGAAAAACAACTTTACAATATTATCTTCATAGACGGGTTAAAGTTTTTTACTTATCATACTCCAGTAATTCCTCTCGAGCGAAGCTGGGGCGGGTCAACTAATAAGTAGCTGTACATACTGATTGAAAGTTATCTTATACTATCCTGTTTAAAAGCCACTGCGCTAAGCAAAAGCTTTTAAAAATATTGCACCGGCGGCGATCGCGTTAAAACGATGTCAGATATTGCAAGCTGCAGGCAGCATGCAGTCAGTTGATTAATCCATTTACGGGCCACTTCAATAATCGACTTGCTTGCTTAACCTGTCCAAATGATGGAGCTATTGAATCGGCCATAGAAATCATAAGGGGTATAGAGGTATATGAGGTATATGAGATTTTCGCCGCCCAGAGGTGGAATCATGCATGGATTGTAAGTAAAATAAACTTTTTATTAAATTTAAATTTAAATTAGGTATGTACGATAGCATAAACGTATGAGAATGGATACACGAAATTGAGCTCTAATTCAATCCTGTTATGGTTTATTTTACTTTGAAGCCGAACTTTAACGATTTGATCGACAATCCTTACATGATTCCACCTCTGCCCCCCAATCATGTAAGGATTGCCGATCAAAACGTATAAGTTCGTCTTCATAGTAAAATAAACCATAATTGCATTGAATTAGAGCTCAATTTCGTGTATCCATTCTCATACGTTTAGGTATGTACGATACCCTAAACGTATAAGAATGGATACACGAAATGGAGCTCTAATTCAATGCTGTTATGGTTTATTTAGTTTGAAGCCGAACTTATACGATTTGATCGGCAATCCTTACATGATTGCACCTCTGATGTTTTTTTTTTTTTTTTTTAATTTATTTAGTACCAGAAAGAAGAGAAATACGAAGAAAAACAGATAAATAGTGGACAAGGAAGCACTTATCTCTATAAGAGATCTCTACCAGTGACCCTTGGCAGTGAGAAAGGTTGCGGAGGAAGAATAGGTACAACAAGATATGAGATAGCATGAAATGAGATATTATATCATAAACTTACATAAACACACAAATATACATACTAATGATATAAATATATAAATATATAATATATTATATATATACATAAATAAATACATATCAACATACATATTATATAATATAATACTTAATGATATAACAGATACATATTATTATTTATGATTATGATAGAGAAGATAGATAATGATGTTTCAGACGAAGTTTAAATGTGTGCATAGATGGGTTATTCATAAAAATACTATCAGGTAGTGAGTTCCATAGGCGCGTCGCAGCTACCGTAAAAGATTTACCATAGTAAATGGTGTTATAATTTGGCACTGCAAGTGATTTTAATTTTACACACGATCGCACAGGCATCACACGAGGAGGAGCCTCGTGAAAGCGCTCACGTAAGTATGAAGGGGAGGATGTGTTTAAAATCCGAAAGAGTAACGTGAGAATATGAGTATTCCGGCGAAGTCGGATAGGGAGCCACTGTAACTTGTTTCGAAATTGAGATACATGGTCGAATTTGCGCAATCCGTAAATAAAACGAATGCACAAGTTCTGAAGGCGATCTAGTTTGTCAAGCAGCTCTTCAGTCGCATCTAAATAGCAGACGTCGGCGTAATCTAGAAGTGGGAGCAGAAGGGATTGTGCAAGTAAGATTTTAGTTTTCAAAGGAAGGAAATTCTGCAAGCGTTTCAAAGAATGAATAGAGTAGTGCAAGCGCCTACTAACATTGTTAATGTGATTTGACCAGGATAAATTACCATCGAGTATCACCCCAAGGTTTTTTGCTTTTCCTGTAAGTTGTATCGGAACGCCATCGTAAGCTATGATAGGAAGATTTTTAAAATCAACACGACTTCGCAATTGCTTGCTCCCTATTATCATAGCCTGCGATTTGGTAGGATTTACTAGAAGACCGTGTTCATCAGCCCAGTCCTTTATTTTTGCTAGATCCGTGTTAATATCATTAACCGCAGAAGCAAGGTCAGTGACAGCGGCATGTCTATAAATCTGCAAATCATCTGCATAGAGATGGTAGTGAGAAGAAATGATTTTTGTGATTTCGTTTATAAAAACAGAGAAAAGCAGAGGTGACAATACGCCGCCTTGAGGTACACCAGCAGAAATATCAGCCCAGTCAGAGTAAACTCCGTCAGCACAGATTCTCTGACGGCGACCGAGAAGGTAGGACTTAAACCATTCAATTACGGACGGTGATAGATTAAG
The DNA here is from genome assembly GCA_963932025.1 of Erebia epiphron. Lineage (NCBI taxonomy): Eukaryota > Metazoa > Arthropoda > Insecta > Lepidoptera > Nymphalidae > Erebia > Erebia epiphron. The sequence goes on from OZ009950.1 coordinate 8,407,563, forward strand.
TGAACAGAGAATGCAGAGTAGCACGTCAAAGTCAACAGAGTTAAACGCATTGCTAAAGTCGAGAAGAACAAGCACTGTTAGTTTTTTATTGTCCATAGCATAGCGTATATCTTCAGTGACCTTGAGTAAAGCTGTAGAAGTGCTGTGTAAATGTGTGTCTATTGAAACAAAAATGCGCGTGATTGGAATGTAAATAAATTTAAAAGGTAATAATAAAAAAAACCCGGCTGAGTTTGTTTTTGATGAGTTATTGAACTGTACCTAACTTCAAGGCACTGATCTGGTAGGCGGACACTGCATTGAACTGTGCTGCAGTTCAATTTCTGTCCTGCTTTAAGAGCTCATAGTAACCCCCCAGGGCGCGTTTGGAACCCTCGTAGCTTTAGTTTTAAGATACCGTAGCTAATTATCACCATCACGTCTTATACTTTGTAAGCATGACGTTCAGAAGGTGTACTTTGTGTACCTATTTTGAATAAATATGTTTTGAATTGAATTGAATTGTGCAGCCTTATTTGCTTAGTTTGATACAGGTTGGATAATTTAGCTTTCAAATATCTATTGAATAGCTTAGAATTTAACTTGCGACTATTCTAGCATTTAAAGGGTTGCCTCGATTAATTTCGAGCTTACCTACCCATCCCTATATTTTGAGACTTGGGTATAACCGGTGCGATGGGTCAGTGGGGATGAAGCTATTTAAATAGGTACTTAGTACTTAAGAATTTTAGTAAAATATAAAATAGAATACGCGTAGATTTAGTTTTCCTGAGGAACCCTAAAATTTTCCGGAATAAATTAATGTAGCCTATGTGTTAATTTAGGTTAAAATCTAGATTCAAACCAAATTTCTCTGTAACGTGAAGGAGATGTATGAATGGATGAACTTTAGTTACTAAGTTTAGTATAATTTTAAAATATACCAAGCCAAAGAAAACAATTTTAGGTAAGTACAATATTATCTCCATAGTCGGGTTAATACATAGAGACAATAATCCAAACATTCACATTTATAATATTACCAGGACAGTAATATTGCTGAGAAATTAGCTCTACAGCTATTCTATCATTATTATAACATTAGGTAGGTATTTCAATACCACCTAGTATCTTGCTATTGAAATAATGATGACCGAGTTTTGGTTCCAATACAATGTAGGTAAGTAGGTGTCTACAAAAATTCAGTCAAATAACGACTTCGAAATTAGGCGCATATTGTAGACAGTGTACCTAGGTAGGTACTTAGTATATTCATTTCAGTCCAGGCGTTGAAAATTAATTCAATTAGTACATTCCCAATGAATATTCAAAAGTCAGACGTAGGACAGTCCAAGAGATTCAAGAGATTACCAATGGGGAGGCACACTGCCAATTTATCCCGCTAGGTGACGCATCGTCGCTGGTGTTGTTTACCTGTCAAACACCATATATTTTTTACGCGATAGTTTCATTTTCTTAGAATAATTCATTTTTATGCCTAAATGTTGTGCATTCCGTTTTCCTGCTGATGAGGAATGAAGAAGACTATGGTACAAAGCCTTGCGCCAATAAAATTGGAAACCCAGTTCATCGGCTAGGTTATGTAGCGCTCACTTTAGACCTGCCGATTATTATGGCAAGAGCACACACTGGTTTTTTTCCCAGATTCAGTTAAAATAGGACGCCTAATTACCTCAATTTTGTACGCAAATGAACCTGACAGTTACCAGCGAGGGTGGCGCCATCTGAGATTAGCTTTGCCTGTGCCTCCCCATTCATACGCCGCAGTCTCACTTTACTTATAGATTAGAAGATTAAATACATAATAAAATGGAATATACGAAATAAAAATAATTACCTAATTATTTCGACTCTGTGTTGAATCTTTTGTCAGTGCATTTTCTAAATGAATAATCATTGATGTAGAATTTTAGTATGTGAATAACAATTCATAAGACAGCAGGGCTGGTGCTTATTTTTATGCTTCTTCCTTTTTATTATTTAAGTACTTATCCAAAGGAGAAACTTCTTGGGTTGTCCTAAATAAGTTTCAGAAGAAAGAAGAAGAAGAAAACGCATGATGTCTATGGGTAACACTTGAATAGAGTTTTTTTTGTAAATAACTTAAATAGATGTTGTATAGATTACCTACGTATTATAAAAATGCCTAACAATAATATTAATTTGCCAAATAAAAGTCCCAAACAGTCGATAGGATTAAAATTGATTTGATGTTTGTGCAGAGGTGCTCACTGAACCGTAGCGTTGGAAACGCAATCGTTATTATAACGTAGTAGGTATCACAGAACACGCCAATGAGAACCGTTGTTTTGTCCAGTGGCGGCCTTAGCCATTGCGAAGTTCTGGGCGGTAGATATTTGCGAGGCCCTTATAAGGGCCAAGCTTTGTGCAGTAGGCACAGTCCATTCTTTTTCGTTCACGTTTTTTTTACCTTTCGCAGTTGACAGCACTGGCATCTCAGATCAATAAATAGAATAGATAGTGTATTGTCTATGTAGTTTGTCACTAGTTTGGATTTTCCTAGCTCACTTACTATTGACAGGTGGGACTTTTTCTACTTGGGCTGTAGTTGCAGGGGCGCGAGGCCCCTGCAAGAGCGAGGCCCCGGGTGGTTGCCTTGCTTGCCACCCCCTAAGGCCGCCACTGGTTTTGTCGGTCCACCACATCGCCACCACATTATTCACAATGAGATTCGATGGGAGCAGGATTTCGGCCCAACATTTGCGTATTTTTAATTGGAAAAAGATAATAAGTATTTTATTATTTATTTATTTTGTTGGAAAGCCATTATCCGAATCCGAATTTCATTGCTAACAAGGATTGTAATTTAATTCGTCGAAAGGCAACGCCTGCAATTAGTGAAATGTATTGGAAAGTAAAATTTTTTTAAATATCAAGAGATATTTAAAAGTTTGAAGTTAAAAAGTAATTGGATATTTATTATTAAGAGAATACGTAAGTATATTGGGATACGTTTATATGAAAAATACTTGAGCAGTTTCTTTTGTCAGGCTCAGAGTTAATTTTTTTTCATTTTGCCCTAAAATCCTTGTAAGCAATAATTATAATCCTCGTAACCTAAAAGGAAAACATGCAATTTAACTTTGGTTGAAAATATTATCTTTACAACTCCAAGAACTCCGTTTATTGCGTAGAATCGAAGGCAACGTTATACAGGTAGTTATCTCGAGGTACCTTGTTACTGATATTCAATACGTGACCTTTTTCAGGAAGTTTCCCCTTTCAAGTATCGTAACACTTGAAAAGGTATAAAGGATACCGTTCCGAGTTTTCGGAACATGTTTTTAGATAATAATGTGTAAGTATCTTAAAATTTGAAAGTCCTTGGCTTTGTGGGGATCTACCGTCTATATAGAGAGATAAAAATTCTTTCCAAAAAACCGACTTCCAAAGCCACTGTAAAGTAAAAAATAATTTTGATTTCTACACACTATGTTGAAGTCGGGCGAACCTGACGCGTCAACTATGCCTATCTTTGTTATACTCGCCCGACTTCAACATAGTGTGTAGAAATCAAAATTATTTTTTACTTTACAGTGGCTTTGGAAGTCGGTTTTTTGGAAAGAATTTTTATTTTTAACTTTTTAGTGTACCTACTCTAAATCCCTACGGCTTAGGAGTGCAGTACCATGCAGCATCAGAGTTGAGGAGTTGGAAATTGGGTTTAAGTATGAAGTCGTTGCTTGACACCTACAATATTAATTCACCACAAAAAAATCCTAAACCACTATGTTTAAGGAGTTCTGTACCCTGCAGCATCAGGGTTGAGGAGTTGGGACTTGGGTTTAAGTATGAAGTCGTTGCTTGACACCTACAATATTAATTCATCATAAAAAAATCTTAAATCGTTATTTTTAAGGAGTTCTGTACCCTACAGCATCAGGTTTGAGGAGTTGGGACTCAGGGTTGAGGAGTTGGGACTCAGAGTTGTATCGTATACACGTGACTTGATACCTACTATATGAATTGACCATCAAAACTCCTAACTCCCTAGTTTTGAGACGTAGGTACACCTACAGCATCAGGATTGAGGATTTGGAGTCAGATTTTTTTATGGGACCACCTCGTGAGCTTCCTCTAACCAATGTAAAAAAAAAATTTCAAATCGGTTTAGAAACCACGGAGATATGCACCGACATACATTAAAAAAAAAAAAAAAAAGATACGCGCCGAATTGAGAACCTCCTCCTTTTTTGGAAGTCGGTTAAAAACCGCAAATTTCTAATACAGGAAAGAGCTCTCTCTTTGTGTATACATATAAGTATAACAACTATTAATAGGCCAGCCAGTCAGTTATTACTTCAAGGTAAACACATCATGCAAGAGTACGGCATACCCCAGTATAGGTAGACAGATTAGATGGGCAGATGACAGCAAACGATTTGCAGGATGCCGCTGGACAGTGTCAAAATTCCCACAAATGTTCAGCAGTGGAAGTAAGTATATCGGTTGTGATGACGCGATGGTTGTAAGATAGAAATATTCTCATGAGTAATACCTTGAGGTACCTTGTTGCTGACATTCCATACGTGACCTCTTTCAGGGAGTTTCCCCTTTCAAGTATCGTAACACTTGAAAAGGTCCAAGTTTTTGGAACTGGTTTTTAGATAATAATGTGTAAGTATCTTAAAATTTGAAAGTCCTTGGCTTTGTGGGGATCTACCGTCTATATAGAGAGAAAACCGCAAATTTCTAATACAGGAAAGAGCTCTCTCTTTGTGTATACATATAAGTACAACAACTATTAATAGGCCAGTCAGTCAGTTATTACTTCAAGGTAAACACATCATGTAAGAGTACGGCATCCCCAGTATAGGTAGACAGATTAGATGGGCAGATGACAGCAAACGATTTGCAAGATGCCGATGGACAGTGTCAAAATTCCCACAAATGTTTAGTAGTGGAAGTAATTATATCGATTGAGATGACGCGATGGTTGAAAGATAAAAATATTCTCATAAGTAATACGTTCAAAATGTATCCATCTTCACCTTCATATTGGGCTAAATTTAACTTAGACGTTTTGTCTATTGATCGTGAAGCTAAAGTGCCACACTCCAACGATCCAAACATAGGTACTCCGATGTCCTAGCAAGTCAATGAAGTTGCATGGCACTCTCTGACTTCAAGATAGAGATACGATGTTTTCGTGTTCCTCTGCCAGCTACGATAAAGGCTTCGTAAATACGAATTAATTAATTCACAACGCTGCGATTTTCATCACTACATTATTACGAACAATTAGTAAGAAATATGTTTTAATAATTGTTAATTCGATAACCCCTCTACATTCGCGAAGTATTCGTGACCAGGAGGTTTATTTTCGCGAGGAGGAAGCAAAATATTTCGTTCGTGTTACCTTTACAAGTTTGGCATGGAGCCCGTATAAATTCTAATGCCAATACTGGCCTATGTTAAACGTCAGTTTTTTGTTTCATTTTAGGGTTCTGTACCAAAATGGTACTTACAGAAGAAACTGTTCTAATGGCGCAACCGGTAGTTAATTAATATTAATTATGATGGGTGCCACTAAGTCTTTTCGTCCGTCACAATATCACTGTAACAACTCACAATCTTAATAATTCATAATTCACATTATATTAATTCACGTAAACGTGAATGTTATAAACCAGATCCTAAATTTTCTAGCGCTGTCTTTTTAAATAGCATAAGTATAACAATATAGTTATTTAAAACCTTTATTTAAAGTATATTTAGGTGGGTCAAGCACGCACGAATGAGCACAAGTGGTAGTGCATGATGGGCGTATTGATTAACTTTACCGCGTTGCTTGCAGATTGTATGAGTAATCAGTGAATTGGTGTAATCTGATAAAGAACTACATGGAATATTTTAAATCAGCCCCCAGCGCACGAACTTCTAAATGGTTTTTATACCTACTATCAGGTTTGTGCATGATGAAAATCATGTTTATGGTAAGCATTGATGAGGTCTTGGGTGGAGAACACTTGCCTAGACGATGCCTACCTTCACGTTTGGCTTGAAGACGCAAACGTATGAAGGGCGTGACATATCTACATCATGCAGACCCTATCTGAAATTATGAATAAAATTGTTTCGTGCGAGTTCATTTTCATCCTCAGCTTGTGGAAGTCCGCGCTGTAGGATATAGGCCTTCCTCCTCCGGCCATTCTCCATAACCCTCTTTAGATCGTCGATCCATCTTGATGGGGGACGCCCGACACTACGCTTACTTCTTCGTGGTCTCCCTTCTAGACTCTTTCGGCTCCAGCGACCACCATGAAAAACAAATGCTATGAAAAACATGGTCACTGCCATGCCCTGCACTGCCCTTTCACCTTACTGATGATTTATTATGTTTAAAGCCGGCTGAGTTTGTTGTGGGATCTTCTCATATCGGCGCGTTTGGACCAGCTTTAGTTTTAAGATACAGTAGATAACCACTAAATTTTTTAAAACGATACAATCATGTTTATTTTCCAACCGTCATTACGGAGATCAAAGACAGTGTGTCGCTGAAGAGTTTGGCACGTGACCTCCTTCACAAAGTTTCGAGTGTCATCTACATGCTACCCATAAGCCTCTCGAGTTCTCGTGGAAAAAATCCGCAACTTGTCTAATGATACTTTATATCACTTCAGAAGAGCAATTAAATAAAAATCAGAACTATTTAATTTGTAACGCCATCGCACGTCAAATATTAATTGCACAATCGATTATGGTTTATGTTGTAATCAAATAATAAAATATATAAATGCGAAAGTTTGGATGGATGTATGGATGTATGACGCCAACGGCTGAACGGATCTGGCTGTAATTTGACACAGAGATAGAATATAGTGTGGAATAGCACATAGGCTACTTTTTATCCCGGAAAATTAAGGAGTTTCTCCACAGGAAAACCTCAATCCACGCGGACGTAGTCGCGGGCATGAGCTAGTTAGATTATATAAATGCGAAAGTTTGGATGGATGGATGGATGTATGATGTTTGTTACTCAATCACGCTAGAACGATTTAAATTTTAACGGATCTGGGATGGGCACAGAGATAGATTATAGTCTAGAATAACACATATAGGCTATATATACTTTTTATCCTGGCAAATTTAGGAGTTCCCGCAGGAATCAAAAAAACTTAAACCACGTGGACGAAGTCGCGGGCATCAGCTAGTAATGGCTATAAAAAAGCTAGCAAATTGAATGGCACAAGTGTAGTGAAAAACAGATTGACCCTGAATGTTGCAACCCAATGAGGCATTTTAGGTACTTAGTCAAAATTTATGTAACGTTAACGTAACGACCCTTATAGTTGATTTTTTTTTTTTTTTTTAAATTTATTTAGTACCAGAAAGAAGAGAAATACGAAGAAAAACAGATAAATAGTGGACAAGGAAGCACTTATCTCTATATGAGATCTCTACCAGTGACCCTTGGCAGTGAGAAAAGTTGCGGAGGAAGAATAGGTACAACAAGATATGAGATAGCATGAAATGAGATATTATATCATAAACTTACATAAACACACAAATATACATACTAATGATATGAATATATAAATATATAATATATTATATATATAAATAAATAAATACATATCAACATACATATTATATAATATAATACTTAATGATATAACAGATACATATTATTATTTAAGATTATTATAGAGAAGATAGATAATGATGTTTCAGACGAAGTTTAAATGTGAGTGATGTAATTTAATACCTGAGACGCACAGACGCAAAGTCTGACTGCACGTTACTACGAGGGTTCCTTGTTTTACTACGGAACCCTAGTAAAAATGTATAGTTCGCACGGGAGTTGAATGCAGAGCTAATGTAATTATGGTGAGTTGTGACACATACATTAGCTCTGCATTCAACTCGCGCGCGTACTATAACTACCTACTAATAATAAAAGCTTGTTGAAACAAAGAATTTTCCATAACAATATACAATAAAAAGGAAAATTTTACAAAAACAACAACCTAGGCCACTTAACTGCACGCTACGGCGGTTATTAGGGTATCCTTTACATTTCAGAGCACATGTTACTCAATTACCGGGGTTAACTGTATACCTAGAAAGATTTTTAGTATGAAGTTTTAATAATATCAAGTTCCCATAAATAATAATTTAATAATAAAAACTATCAAGGCGCAGTCGCATATCAATGTTGAGTCGGTATTGAACGTGCGACTGCGCCTTGATAACTCAACCAAAATGAGGACGAATAAATAATATACAAATTGGTAATCTATTTCGAGCACTGTTACATAAGGTTTGAGCTGAGGCTACAACAAAATTAGCCGATCAGGAGCAGCAGATCCGTAATTTAATATGTTGCAACTTAGGTTGGTATATCACTGGGCAATGTTACCAGAAAATAATAATAATGTTAGTACGTTTCTAGTTATGTATAGTATAGGTGGTTACTGGTTAGTTTTATTGGAGTAAAGGGTAGATTGCTTTATAGGTCAAGTATACACGAGTGGGTACAAGGGCCGGTGGTGCATAATATGTATATTGATTTAATAAATTACTTGGTACGTCATAGAAATAGAAATAAGTACTAAAATTCTACATTAATGCGGTGCGTCTATGTTCTTCATAAATCAATTTTAAAGAAGGTTGTATAGCTTCTATCTTTTGCTTTTCTTTGTAAGTAGGTATCTATACTATAATATATTGCGCCATCACTTGTGATCACAGTAAAGCGCTAATTATTATTTACTAGCTGATGCCCGCGACTTCGTCCGCGTGGTTTAAGTTTTTTGTTATTCCCGCGGAAACTCCTTAATTTTCAGGGATAAAAAGTAGCCTATGTCACTCTCCAGGTCCTCAACTATACCCATGCCAAAACTCACGTCAATCCGTTGTTCCGTTGCGGCGTGATTGAAGGACAAACCAACAAACCAACAAACCAACAAACAAAGTGACTTTCGCATTTATAATATTAAGTAAGTATGATTTGTTGTAAGTTTATATACCTAAAACAATAAGTAAAATCTTGTAAGGGGGGCCAAATATCGAGTAAGATATATAAACAAGTAATAAAATTAAAATTTTTAAACAAACTCACGACGAACTGCAGAGCTCCATTATGCCTTTGACCTTTATAACTTTGAAACAACAATTAGAACTTAGCAAATGTATATACTTATTACATAATATCTAAAACACAAAACTGCATCTTTGACAGCTCAGTAGTTTTTTTGACCAGCGTGGTGGACTATGGCCAAACCCTTCTCTTTCCGAGGCGCGCTTGTCACGACAAATCAAAAGAGTCCAAACGCGACGGGTATACGATGAGAATTTAAGGAGTTCCCATGATAGCCTCCTGACTCCATCATGAGACCCTGGGCAGCATCAAGGCACAAGCTAAATATATCTAAAACAAAAAGCCCGCATCTAAATCAGCACAGTAGTTTTTGAGAAAATGGTAACATATTGGAAAAATAAAATCATAGACTACAGCTCAGCTTTGTTGTCTATGGTCCTAAAATATATCTAAGAACCTTCTCACAAGCTATACACATCTAATGAAAAAAACCGCATTTCAATCGGCCCAGTACTTTTTGTGCAAAATGGTAACATATCGAAATATTAAAATCATAGACTACAGCTCAGCTTGGTTGTCTATGGTCCTAAAATATATCTAAGATCCTTCTCTCAAGCTATACATATCTAATGCAATAAACTGCATCTCAATCGGCCCAGTATTTTTTGTGAAAAATGGTAACATATTGAAATATTAAAATCATAGACTACAGCTCAGCTTGGTTGTCTATGGTCCTAAAATATATCTAAGAACCTTTTCACAAGCTAAACATATCTAATGCATAAAACCGCATCTCAATCGGCCCAGTACTTTTTGTGAAAATTTTTAACATATTGAAAAATTAAAATCATAGACTACAGCTCAGCTTAGTTGTCTATGGTCCTAAAATATGTCTAAAAACCTTCTCTCAAGCTATATATATCTAACTAGTATTTCGCCCTGTGCGCGAGCTGCTAAAGCAGCTCACGAGTTGTGGTTAGACTTACAAGTAGTACAGATTTTACTGTACTAAACTGAATTCATTTATTATGGTGATAACAAAATAAATAAAAAAGGCGCTAATTTTTTTAAACTTTGGTAACAGTTTCCTGTTTTGTAACCCCAGGGAGTCCTAAATATCGATTTTGAACGAAATTGGTCAATTAACAAAGAATTTCAAAATGGCGCTGATTTTCTAAATTTTGGTAACAGTTTCCTGTTTTGTGACCCCAGGAAGTCCTAAATATCGATTTTGAACGAAATCGGTCAATAAACAAAGAATTTCCAAATGGCGCTGTTTTTTTAAAGTTTGGTAACAGTTTCCTGTTTCGTAACCCCAGGAAGTCCTAAATATGACTTGGTCCCATCTGCCCCGCTGGCTCTGCCCCGCTAGCGGGGCAGTTGGGAAAAAAAGTGCCATCGTCCCCGCTAGCCTCGGCGTCGTCGCATAGCGGGGCAGATGCAACTTTTTCTCACAGATCAAGTGCCATTTGCCCCGCTACGCTTCCGTAAGAAACTTACGAAAAACTTATTTCTGTTTTTTTACCCATAAATGAAAAAGTTTGAATATTATAATAATCAGCTTTCATTTTTTGAACAAAAATAATAATAAGAAAAAGAGTTTGGCAAAACATGAACACTATATTAAAACATCAATCAATCAAATAAATATTATAAACTAGATGATGCCCGCGACTTCGTCCGCGTGGATTGTTTTTTTTTTATTCCCGCGGGAACTCGTCAATTTTCCGGGATGAAAAGCAACCTATGTCCTTCCCCGGGGTACAACCTCTCCCTGTACCAAATTTCATCAAAATCGGTTGATCAGATACATTTTTTTGATTCCCGCGGGAACTCTTCAATTTTCCGGGATAAAATGTAGCCTATGTCCTTCCCCGGGATGTAACATATCTCTGTACCAAATTTCATCAAAATCGGTTGAGTAGTTGGGCCGTGAAAGCGTAGCAGACAGACAGACAGACAGACAGACAGACAGACAGACAGACGGACAGACAGACAGACACACTTTCGCATTTATAATATTAGTATGAATGCGAAAGTTTGGATGGATGGATATATGGATGGATGTATGGATGGATATTTGTTACTCAATCACGCCCGAACGGCTTAACGGATCTGGATGAAATTTAGCACAGAGGTAGATTATAGTCTGGAATAACACATAGGTTACTTTTTATCCCGGAAAACTAAGGAGTTCCCGCGGGAACCAAAAAACCTTAATCTACGCGGACGTAGTCGCGGGCATCAGCTTGTTATAAATAATTTCCTAAACAGCTACATTGATAAGTCTTTCTAGATCAAAGGTAAACACAGTCAAAAATGAGCATTACAAAACAAGATCATTATAAAGTATATTTACTAGTACTTATTATATACCTACTTCAGACTACTAAAATCACATTTATGTTATAATTTGCAAACGATGAAAGGGTCATCCATAAAGTACGTCACACTCATTTTGTGATTTTTTGACCCCTCTCCCGTCCTTGTCACAGTTTGTCACATATTTTGTGAGACCCCCTCCCTAGTGTGACGTCACATATCTTGCAACTTTACATCTAGAAATTATTTTCATAAGAAACTAGAGTAACTAAATCGCGTCGAAAGAAGCTGCTCACATAATCATAATCGAACTTCACTTGGTAAGTTCGTTTGATTCTTTATTTTTAATATTTTTAATACATCTGTGATTTCAGAAGTTAAAGAATATATATATATATATTGGTTCCCGTGGGAACTCCTTAGTTTTCCGGGATAATAAGTAACCTATGTGTTATTCCAGACTATAATCTACCTCTGTGCCAAATTTCATCCAGATCCGTTAAGCCGTTCGGGCGTGATTGAGTAACAAATATCCATCCATACATCCATCCATATATCCATCCATCCAAACTTTCGCATTTATAATATTTATTTGATTGATTGATGTTTTATAGTGTTCATGTTTTTCCAAACTCTTTTTCTTATTATTATTTTTGTTCAAAAAATGAAAGCTGATTATTATAATATTCAAACTTTTTCATTTATGGGTAAAAAAACAGAAATAAAATTTTTCGTAAGTTGCTTACGGAAGCGTAGCGGGGCAAATGACACTTGATCTGTGAGAAAAAGTTGCATCTGCCCCGCTATGCGACAACGCCGAGGCTAGCGGGGACGATGGCACTTTTTTTCCCAACTGCCCCGCTAGCGGGGCAGAGCCAGCGGGGCAGATGGGACCAAGTCCTAAATATCGATTTTGAACGAAATTGGTCAATTAACAAAGAATTTCAAAATGGCGCTGATTTTCTAAATTTTGGTAACAGTTTCCTGTTTTGTGACCCCAGGGAGCCCTAAACTCGATTAGAAATAGTTAACCATTAAGTCCATAGGAATAAGAACGTAGTTAAGCTAAGTAAATGTGTTAGCTAGACTTAAGTCCTTTTGTTGGTCGACCAAATTATATAATGTGCCCCTATAATAAGGTAGACTAAGAGAACAGTCTCGATTAGAGAGCTTGTGAGCAAAGACGTGATGTTTCATTTAAATCCTGAATTAATTAACCCCTTCTATGATACCTTTTGCTATCATTCCGTACCAAAATGGTAAAATGGAACCCTTATGGTGCGACTTTCTCCGTCTGTCTGTCCGTCTGTCCGTCCGTCACACTCGATTATTTCAGTAACTACCGAAGCTATCGACATGAAATTCCGAATAATTGTGTATATTAGTGGCCCAAAGACACTGGAATTAAAAAAAATTAGAAATTATTTTTGTTCTTATTTAAAAAGGGGGGAAAATCTGAGGGTTGAAATTTAAAAGTGAGATAACTGTACTGTGTGGGGTATCATATGAAAGGGTTTACTTTGTATATTCTAAAACAGATTTTTAATTATTTTTAGTTATGATAGTTTTTGATTTATCGGGGAAAATGTCTAAAAAAATACCATTCCCCCCCCCTTATCTCCGGAGTTTACCAATCGAAAAATTTGAAATAATTATGGTCAATAGGAATTTACGTATATTTTACAGGAAAACTATAGCCAATGCTCTAACTAGCATAGTTTTTTTGATATTAACAATAAACCTCTACAAACAAAGTTAGTCTTGCGGTTCATTAACAAAGGTAATTATTTATTAATAATGGTACGGAACCCTTCGTGCGCGAGTCCGACTCGCACTTGCCCGGTTTTTTTAATTTTGGTACCAGTTTCCTGTTTTGTAATCCCACGAAGTCCTAAATATCGATTTTGAACGAAATCGGTCAACTAACAAAGAATTTCAAAATGGCGCTGTTTTTTTAAAGTTTGGTAACAGTTTCCTGTTTTGTAACCCCAGGGAGTCCTAAATATCGATTTTGAACGAAATCGATCAATTAACAAAGAATTTCAAAATGGCGCTGATTTTTTTTAAATTTTGGTACCAGTTTCCTGTTTTGTGATCGCACGAAGTCCTAAATGCAATAAACCGCATCTCAATCGGCCCAGTACTTTTTGTGAAAAATGGTAACAGTGGTTGAAAAATTAAGATCATAGACTACAGCTCAGCTTAGTTGTCTATGGTCCTAAAATATATCTAAGAACCTTCTCACAAGCTATACACATCTAGTGCAAAAAACCGCATCTCAATCGGCCCAGTAGTTTTTGTGAAAAATGGTAACATGTTGAAATATTAAAATCATAGACTACAGCTCAGCTTGGTTGTCTGTGGTCCTAAAATATATCTAAGAACCTTCTCACAAGCTATACGTATCTAATGCAAAAAACCGCATCTCAATCGGCCCAGTACTTTTTAAGAAAAATGGTAACAAAAAAGTGCACAAACAAACAAACAAACATACAAACAAACAAACAAACAAACAAACAAACAAACACACAACCTCTTAGGGCAAACACATATACCGTCTCCGCTTCGTCGAGGGTAACAAGTTAATCATAAAAATGTACCTAATATTGATATCGAGATCACAAAGCCTTTGTCCGTACATTCTGTTAGCGCAAATAAAGGAAATAGCATAACGCGAGGGCACAGCGAGAATGCTTTTTGCCATTGCAATAAAAATAGTGGGGTTTTCAGAGCTGAGTATTGGATTTCGTACATCGAAGCATCGGGGAGTGTTATTTAGCTCTCAGTGTATTTTCATTCTTATTTCTTTTGGCATACCTTTCAACTTTTCATGTTTTGCTATATACAAGCATTGAACCATCGAGGCGCACGGTAGTGCGCCAGGAAAAGTTTTATTACAACCACAGTCTAAATATTCCAATACAGTCGGCAAACGGATAGGTATTTCTAGAGCTAGATAGAGCAATAGAGTGGGGTGGGGTAAGATCACCCTAGCTGCATACAGCATATACCTTGTAGTTATAGCACGTACAGTAACTAAGTGCTGCGACAAAAAATACGATAGACGAGAAAAAAATTCATCCCCACTACGAGTCTGGGACACCTACTCTAAAAAATATCTTAGTTTTAATTTACCACATTCTATCCATGGTATACCCTGCCAAATTTACAGCTTTCTATGTAGTACTAAAGGCCTTTTACGCCAACATTTAGCGAAAACCAATTTAAAGCAATCTTAACTAGATTAACTAAAATCTATAATTCTATCATTAAAGAGGTTGATGTCTTTCATGACACACTGCCAAAGTTCAAAAAAGAAATATCAAGATTGTTAAGGTCGTCTGAATACTACAATATATTATAATACTTGTAAGTGTAGGTTTTAACAAAACAGCTTCCACGTTCCCTCAAAATTACCATGATTATTCAAGGGGTAGAAAAATTATGTCTGAGTCAGCAACGCATTTCTCTTTTGCTGCAGATATTTTGGGTAGCAGTGATAACTTAATATCACATATTAAAAAAAACCGGCCAAGTGCGAGTCGGACTCGCGCACCGAGGGTTCCATACAAACCTGTAGTAAGTTTAAAATTATTAAAAATATTTTTATTAAATGATGTAACATAAAATTTATGCTTCTCGCAATTTTTCCTTTACCTGTGCTATAAGACGTTGCTTCGTACCAAATTTCAAGATTCTGAGTTCACGGGAAGTACCCTGTAGGTTTTGATTCCCTTGCAAGTGTCGAAAATTTACAGCATAAACGGCTTTCTCTTTTGATTGCGTTGGCTTAGAAGTTTGATTTTTTCACAGCTCCAAGGGACAGTAGACCTGAGTATTTGATATGAATTTCAGTTTGATACCTCCATGCGTTCCTGAAAAGAAGGGTCTTGACACACAGACGTGGACAACAAAGTGATCCTATAAGGGTTCCGTTTTTCCTTTTGAGGTACGGAACCCTATAAACCGGCCAAGTGCGAGTCGGACTCTTGCACCTAGGGTTCCGTACAAACTGTGACGTGGTAGGCCGTCTACGATGTGGTGGCTAGCCCTTGGAGCTGTGAAAAAATCAAACTTCTAAGCCGACGCAATAAAAAGATACTGAATTTTAAAATTATTTAAAATTATTTTTATTATATGATGTAACTAAAAATGTATGCTTTCCGCAATTTTTCCTTTATCTGTGCTATAAGACGTTGCTTCGTACCAAATTTCAAGATTCTGAGTTCACGGGAAGTACCCTGTAGGTTTTGATTCCCTTGCGAGTGTCGAAAATTTGCAGCATAAACGGCAGTATCTTTTGATTGCGTTGGCTTAGAAATTTGATTTTTTTACAGCTTCGAGGGACAGTAGACTTGAATATTTGATATGAATTTCAGCTTGATACCTCCATGCGTTCGTGAGAAAAAGGGTCTTGACACACAGACGGACGGACAACAAAGTGATCCTATAAGGGTTCCGTTTTTTCCTTTTGAGGTACGGAACCCTAAAAAGGAAGTTAGTAACACGTCAATGTAAGTGAAAAAAATATGAACAAAGTTTAAATCGTTGTAAAATCTCGAGACTCCGGGAGTGAACAAAGAAAACTTTGAAAAGTCGCCATGTTTTTACGTCTTGACTTGTTAACTCTTGAACAAACAACCTCCCTATTATTTATCTTAAAACTCTAAAAACAAACAACCATCGAAAACATAGACTTTATGGTTGTTTTAAGTTTTAAAAGCTTTATTATCAAATTAAATATGTCAATTTAAGCTTGGAGGAAATTACGTCTTGTGCGTACCGCCTCGTAAAGGCTTAACAAAAAATCACGCGTGACGGCCATATTGTGACGGCAGCGACAAGAGTCCGCACGGCGCGGGCAAGAGGAGCATAACCTGTGCGACACATCGTCCCCTCTCGACGCTTTTAGACGAAACCACTGCGAGAAAGCCGCGAGAAATAATTATTTTCCCTGTGATTGTTGGGCTGCAGGACGTTACACAAAACGATTGTGTAACGTCCTGCAGCCGATGTGCAGGTACGATATGGATTAAGTACCTACATTGAATTATAATATGAGACATATTACTGCAGAAAAGTGCTTGGCCGTGTTGGCTACTTTCGAGGCATCTTAGGTGCTGAAATAGCCAACTCCATCAATCATATCCATGAGTTGAATAATTTATAGACATTAATGTAGAATTTTAGTACTCATTCTATTTCAATGTTTATATGTAGAGCATAAATTATCAAGATATTTGTCACACCACATGAGCCACCGCTGATACAATCAAAACAGTGCCTGTGGTAAAACTGACACTGAAGGACGAAAACGCACTAGGGACCAGACGTTTGCGCGTAATGTTTCCTTTGGAGTAGGAGCGACGTTTTGTCCTGTAGCACTAGTACGCGCTCCATTTAAAGATGAATGACGTGTTTTTTCCGCCTGACAGTTTTAGTCTCTATTGTGTGTTCGCTGTAATGGATACCACAGTTCTTTTTGTATTACTGCTTGTAGGAGCTACAGCATTCCGCTCTCTGTTACCGTTGCGCATTTCGTTTGTCTAAGCCCTTAGACCTTTACTGTTGGGGAAATTGTGATACCGATATAGGCTGTAGAGAGGGTTATGAGTGTCATGAAGCTTTTTCAATTTGGAATTTAATGAGGAGCAAAAATAGGGGAAGGTATACCCTACTTACCTCTGAAATGAAAGGTACAAGGAGTTCGTTGAGTTGAACAGGTTTTAAAAGCGCAAAAGAATTTACGATGAAAAATCAATCTATTCACGTTCCTCATTTAAATAGTTTTTTTGATGTTTTGATTTCGTGAGGACATTACGAGAGGGATAAAGTTAAGAGGATGATGAATAACCTGTATTGGTAAACATGAAAAGCCTTGCAAAATGCCTTATTTTTTACATCGATGATTTTTATTATAATTTTTTATCTTAGTACTTATCGATTTAAAAAACCGGCCAAGTGCGTGTCGGACTCGCGCACCGAGGGTTCCGTACTCAAGAAGTAGGTACTGAAGCAAAACAATCAGGCAAAAACCAATATGTTTATTTGACGACGAGTACGAGGTTTACTGTTAATATCAAAAAAACTATGCTAGTTAGAGCATTGGCTATAGTTTTCTTGTAAAGTATACATAAATTCCTATTGACCATAATTATTTCAGATTTTTCGATTGGTAAACTCCGGAGATAAGGGGGGGGGAACGGTATTTTTTTAGACTTTTTCCCCGATAAATCAAAAACTATCATAACTAAAAATAATTAAAAATCTGTTTTAGAATATACAAAGTAAACCCTTTCATATGATACCCCACACAGTACAGTTATCTCACTTTTAAATTTCAACCCTCCGATTTTCCCCCCTTTTTAAATAAGAACAAAAATAATTTCCAATTTTTTTTAATTCCAGTGTCTTTGGGCCACTAATATACACAACTATTCCAAATTTCATGTCGATAGCTTCGGTAGTTACTGAAATAATCGAGTGTGACGGACGGACAGACGGACAGACGGACGGACGGACAGACAGACGGAGAAAGTCGCACCATAAGGGTTCCATTTTACCATTTTGGTACGGAACCCTAAAAACAAAATACTGCTCGGCTTATTTTTGCATCCTTTGAACAGTTATATACTAACTAACTAACTGAGTTATAATTACTAACTATTAACTACCTAACTAACTAATTGAAGTATTATTTGAGCTGCCCCACTAAATTATTTCCATAAATAGTGACTCTAAATTATTCTAAGACGACTGCATACAGACGGCTCAGCCTCGATGGCTTTAGAGATTAATTTATTTAAGTCTCTCTGAGCTTTTGACCTGCAAACCTCTATCTAATAATACACTTGCGTTTAGTCCCTGTAAAGAGTTGGTTATTTTGAGTGATTTATTATAGTAATACTTGACTTCATCCCCGCGGTTTACACAAATTTCAAACTCCTATTTCACCCTCTAAGGGGTTTAAATTGGAAAAAACATTTTCCTAGCAGATTTCTACGTCATTATAGCTAACAGCATGCCAAATTTCAGCCCGACTCGGTTTGATCAGTGCGTTGATAGATCAATCAGTCACTCACTCACCTTTTCCTTCTATATAATATGTATTTTCAATAGTCAAATCGTTTTGGTTTTTAGGTACCTAAGCATCGATCGCAATCAATCGAAAGTTTTATAATTGGTACAATCTGTATTTTGTAGACGAGTACCTAGAAACTTATAAATCCATGAACAAAAGTTTGTTATTAATAACGCTAAAGTTCGAGCTTAGGTATGGTTCACATAGATTGCATTACAGTCTATTTTTTTTATCCACTACAAGTTAGCCCTTGACTGCGATCTCACCTGATCGCAGAGGTAGCGGGCTAACCTGTTAGGGGCATGGCAGTTATATTAAACCCATACCCCTATTTGGTTTCTACACGGCATCGTACCGGAACGCTAAATCGCTTGGCGGTACGTCTTTGCCGGTAGGGTGGTAACTAGCCACGGCCGAAGCCTCCCACCAGGCCAGACCAGGGAAATTCAGAAATTATAAATTTCCAAACCCTGCTGGGGATCGAACCCGGGTCCTCCGCACGTTAAGGCAACAGCGCTCAGCACTGCGCCACGGAGGTCGTCAAAAGCAAAGCAAATTCATAGCTCCAAAGCAATTTAATATTTTGCGTGGGCCAATGTTGTCATAATATATACATTGTCCTAGCATTATCACTTTATTATTCAATGGACAATAATTTTCTAAATCCACTTCATCATTTCATTTTCCGGTGGACTTCTACCTACTGCTGAACTCAGTCCTTCCTCGGCTCACAAGTCACAACCTCCTTCATTCAGATGTTTCATCACCTTCACATCTCTCACCTTGTTTACATCGGCACTCCATGTTATTGTTCCCACGATACGAACCTCCAAGGTTCTAGTAGGTATACCAATCACTATTAGAGATAGATTTTCCACATTAGTACCTAAAGTCCACTGAGTAAAATTAAGTACATCACTTACACTTTACTTGTAGGTAGGTGGTAGGTACGTTCTACGACTCTGTGGAAAACTCCAGCTCATAAAATTTTATAACACCTAAAAATATTCCATCCATTCAATGTCATCCGTAAAGCTAACGGGAGCTCACATATCAGCGAATTATCGGTGTCTGGTTTCATTCTCTCAAGCGGCAAATTAAATCGATGCAATCAAGAGCTCATCTGATTTCCACCAAATATACCTACTTACTTCGCCAGTTACGCAAATCCTTGTATCTATCTCCTTAACATTTGCATGTATTTACATTGGTTCCTGCTACTTTTCAACCGACTTCAAAAAAAGGAGGAGGTTCTCAATTCGACTGTATTTTTTTTAAAATGTTTGTTACCTCAGAACTTTTGACTGGGTGGACCGATTTGGATGATTCCTTTTTTATTTGAAAGGGCATATTTCCCATGTGGTCCCATATAAATTTTATCGAAATCGGTCGAGCGGTTTTTAAAATATCAACAATAAAATAAGTACTTTGTATAGCGTGTGCTTGTTGTTGTAAAGTTGGCGCGAAAGTTTGAAGTCGGTTGTTTAAAAAGATTTTTTTATATTAAATTATGCACGTGACGCATTTTACGTCTGACGCGCTTCAGTTTCACGTCAAAATATCGCCGTGAAAATTATTTGCTTAAAGCTTGATATGAAGTATTTGTTAGGTTAGTTGCAGGTTTGATTTGAAACCTTTACCTACCTCCAAAACATTACCTATTTACCAAACTCAACCAGACTCAACTTTACTAACCCAACAATGGAAAGGTATACTCCCACCTAAATGTGACATAATAAGTGGGGCAAAGTCCCCTCCACTATAAGATTTTTATCGTAATAAGTATTACTACCTCATATCTAAAGCAAACAAAACCCTCTCTGGAGGCAATTTCTCATTAAGCTAAAAGTTTTCCATAGTCACACATGCAAAAGTACCAACTTTCAGCTGTTATCAAACATCATCTCGTGTCGCCTACGGGTTCTTGGTCCACATAGAATTATTAAGGCTAGTATAATATAGCTGACGTCAAATATTAAGCGTTGGCGTGTAAATAAATAAGACCAAATGTTAACAAAATATTCAGAGAATTATTATCATAGACGCTTCAAGCGTGCAAAAACCGTCTACAATTTTCGTCACTCCTTTATCGTTCCTTTGTTATTTTCGGGCACGGCAATGTAAATATGCCCTGACAAAGGGGAAGATGGGCAAATTTTCCCTAAAGAGTCTTTTAGGTAAAATTTATCAGTATATTAGATATTTGAGGACTTTTAACGTTTATTAAATTAATTAATTAAACGTGAACGCGACGTGAAGAAATGTTAAATTTAGAGCGACCTAATTCAAAACGTCTTCGTTGTACTTTGCCGCATTGGTGAAGTGGAGAGGGACATATGGGTTTTGGGAGTTAGGATTAAGTACAAAGCTGCCTATAATGGAGAAAGCTTGACTAAGGCTCCTTTTACATCAGGGAGTTGCTACTCGGAGCTACGAAGCGAGTTGTTGTGCAAAACTCCTAAGCTAAGCACACATGAAATTATAATTAATTCATCGTAAGGTATGCTTATACACAAGGGAGAATCTACTCGAGGATGCGAAGCGAGGGATACCTATGTGCCAAACTCTTCTTCAGGTATTACGTCGTTTTCTAAGATGTGAAAATCAAACATTTTTAATGGGTTTTACCTTCGCTACGTATTTTTCGTACATCATCCCGTGGCATAAATTTTTAAATTCCCACAGGCACTCCTGAATTGTTCTGGACAAAAAATAGCCTATATCACTCTCCAGGTCTTGAACTATACCCATGAAAGAAATCACGTTGATCCGTTGCTCTGTTGCAGCGTGATTGAAGGACAAACTTTATTTAACGTCCTTGGGGATAAAATTTACAAAAACTGTAAATCGCTTATTTCTTCAATATTCCAAATATCAAGTATCATGGCTTTAAGGGGGCAAGCTTTCAAAAAATATATAGGCTAGGAGATAGCTGCTGATGTGATTTTCATATAATATTGTTATGTTGGTATTTCAGTAAAAATAAATTAGGATTAGATACGTAGGTATTTTTTTAATATAATTACATATCTAAGCCAATTATAAAATTATAATAAAACTAGATGTACTTATAATATACATTAAAAAATAAAAGGGAAAGATGATGTGAATTTTATATAATATTGTTATATATTTCAGTAATAATAAATGTCAGTTCTCATTAAGTGCTCGTATCATTCACAACAGTAACTATCGTCTGGTGGAATTCGTGATGGTCTGCCTGCAAGCGGCTGGGGACCTGACTACTTATCGCCGCTCAAAGACGAGTTATTATTACCAGAAATGACCAATAACTAGGAAGGCTCTAGTATAGTATTAAAGTATGCGCTGTACCTAAGTAACCAGTATAAAAATTGACTCTATTCATCGGGGCGTTTACTAGATATTGCCTCTCAAATACATAATACATCGTTAAGTACGTCAAGTAGTACTTACGTCAAGTAATAAAATTAAAATTAAAAAAAAACCCACGATGAACTGCAGCGCTCCATTATAATTTGTGACCTTATAACTTTGTAACAACAATTAGATCTTCGCAGAAGTAGTTTTATGAACACAAAACTGCATCTTTGTCGGTTCAGTAGTTTTTTTGACCAGCGTGTTGGACTATGGCCAAATGGTAATGAGTAGAGGTGTCAAATTGTGTCAAACTTTAATATTCTGATAAATAAATGTTAAAATATATCAGTTCAAAAAATACGTTATAAAATATAATGGATAAAAAACTGGAGTTCCTGTGACCACAGCATCTAGGTTAGCGCTTGTCAAGGCAAATCAAAAGAGTCCAAATACGACGGGTTTACGATGAGAAGGAGTTCAACCACCTACCAAATCACGATTGCAGCACAGCTTGGTGGACTATCGCCCTAAAACATATCTAAGAACCTTCTCAGAAGCTAAACATATTTTTTTTTAAACCGCATCTAAATCACTAAAGTAGTTTACCAGAAAAAAGGTAACATAATAAAAAAACACGATAGGAGCGCGCACGATAGCACGATAACTTAAAATATATCTAAATCTAAAGAACTTTTTCACAAGCTATACATATCTAATGCAAAACACCGCATCTAAATGAGCCCAGTACTTTTCCAGAAAAATGGAAACATATTGAAAAATTAAAATCAAAATTGCAGCTCAGCTTAGTGGACTATGGCCCTAAAACATATTCAAGAACCTTGACAGAATTTATGCATATCTATTGCAAAAATCTGCATACTAATCGGTGCAGTAGTTTTCCAGGAAAATGGTAACTAAAAAGTACACAAACAAACAAACAATCGCACAACCTCTTAGGGCAAACACATAATAATATATACCGTCCGTTCCGTCATGGGTAAAAAATAGCTCAAGTGTCGCCGCTTTGATGTGATAATGTGTAGTGTTTATATATCTCCCATTTATGTTACGAGTATTTTAATTTACGTATATCACCTCTTAGACCACCTGTGATAATACTAACATAAATCTGAAACATGGAAATTAATAGTAAGGAGATATAATTATAGTTACCAAAAGATAGTTACCACAAATACAGTTATCTCTTAGGCTATAAGTTTTGACATTTGGGTTGGACGAGCCAGTGTAAATTTGTATGAAAAATTCGTATGAGGGATCGTTGGAACCAGATTGTACAAAAACTTTAAGTTGTATTGAAAATATTGTTTAATTAAAGTGTTCCTTGATCTTTAATGATTAATTTGAAATAACTTTTGTTTAAATAAGGTCTCAGATTGAATCACAATAGTCGGAACGCGATAACGCCTTTTTTGAGTTTTCCATGAATTTCTCGATAATTTTCTGCAGTTACTATACGATTTTATGACCACTTTTTTTAATTACGTCATACTTCATTTAACTGAGTAGCAAATGGTATTAATTTAGTAATGAAATTTTCATTTTTCCTATCCTAAAACGTCGGAACAGAAAACAATGTTTCAGTACTTCGACCCACACTTTCAACTCCTTTTTTATACCCCTTTGGGGGTGGAATCTTGAAAAAATGTGACACACCTACTTATTTATTTTTCACCAAAAGCCAGAATACCAAGTTTCTTTGAAATAACTTGAAAAATATCTTGAGAAATGAAGGACTTTCATACAAACTTTCATCCCCTATTTCACCACTTTGGGGGTCGAATTTTCAAAAATGGTGAAAGACGTACTTTTTTATATCTAACCGAAAGCTCAAATACCAAGTTTCATGGCTATAACTTTAGAAATGAAGAATTTTCATATAAACTTTCAACCCCTATTTTACCCCTTTGTGCGTAGAATTTTGAAAAACTGTGACAAACGTACTTTTTTATTTTTTACCGAAAGCCAAAATATCAAGTTTCGTTGATATAACTTGAAAAATATTTTGAGAAATGAAGGCCGTTCATACAAACTTTCAATCCCTAATTTACCCCTTTGGGGGTGGAATTTCGAAAAATCCTTTCTTAGTGGATACCTAATCTTCACAAAGAACACACTCTGCAAATTTCATGTCTCTAGGACCAGCGGTTTAGGCTGTGCGTTGATGTATAAGTCAGCCAGTCAGTCAGTCAGTCAGGACTTTTATATATATAAATCATTTATTCTTTGCATAAGCGCTGGAAGCGGTCTGATGGTCACAGATATACATACCTAGATGGTCAGCAAGTTTATTCAGTAAAAACATCTTTGTAATTTTGCAGATGAATCCTGATCAAACCTGAAAATTTTTGTAAACAAGTGAATATACGAGTAATTAAAATTATTAAAAAATACGACTGCTCTGCCGTCACTGGATATTGAACTATAGTGTTATATATATTTTTGGTATCTACTCATCATTTTCTAGATGATGATTAAATAGTTAATCTTGTTTTCGAATATTTTTTTCAACTTTAGTCTTTATTGGGGAACCATGGTCACCCCATCAATTTTTTTTTAATTTTACTAGCCTATGTCACCTGGAATAAGCTAAAGATACCTCATTTATCAAAATCGGTTCAGGCGTATAGAAGTTATGGTGGAATATACAAACTCACATTCATACATACATACATATACATACATACATGAACCCTGAAAACAAAATACTCCTTTTTTCAGGCAGTCGTATAAAAAATCAGAGTTGCATAATTAAAATGTATCTATTAAAAGTCATAAATTATGAAACTAAAATAAACAAATGATAAACATTAATATACTAAAATCTAAAACTACTTAAACTAACTATAAAATCAATTTTAAATAAATCTTTATATACCTAATAAAAATACCCTAACCTGAAAATATGACTGCAATTTTAATATTTGTGATTGTGGTGTCTACAATAATTGGCTAACAATAAGTAGCTAATAGACATAATTAATTGTTGTTTCTTTAAACAGTCTTAAGCTTATTATTTATGCATTTATCACTACAATAGGCAACTATTTAGATTTCTTTAAGGTAAGTATATTGTACGTCTACACCTGTGCTATTAAAATTATATGAACGTGCAAAATGTAAATTACAGTAAATATAGTAGCAACTAGGCCACCACTTAACCCTGCCTCGTTCAACATTTATGCTTATTGTTCTACCCGTATATTCAGTGTGCGACGCCCTCACACTAAGGGTCGATTGCACCACCATAGTTATTTCACCACCAAAAAGCTAGCAAAGTTAGTGGCCCAAATCAGTATCGTAGAAATATCCCTAGTCGAATTTCAATAAAATAAATAGCCTTACAAACTAAGGGGGGGGGGGGGGGGTAAGGGAGTGCACCTCCATCTTAGCGCTCCAACTGTCAACCTCACCTGCCCGTGGTACCCCCTGCTGATTTACAAACGAGGCTCGGACGACCGATAAATGTCGGTATACCCATTTCGAACAAGCTAGACTAGACAAATGCCACAGACTGGTGTTGGGCAGCAGCGACACCAGTGCAAGCAGTCTAGCCCTGCGATCGCCAACCCGCATGCCCAGCGTGGCGATTATTGGGCATAACCCTAAATAGATAGCTCACGGACAAAACAGCCCCTAGTCCCCGGCAGTCCCACTATTCCTAGCTCTGGCAGCGGCTACGGTAACGGTGGGGCAGGGGGTGTCAAGAATCTCCGGCAGAGATTCCGCTGCCAACCCCGACGACTGGACCTGGCAACATATAACGCAGGCACTTTGAGGACCGACGAGAAGATTGTCGAGCTGGAAGAAGCAGTAAGCAAGTTGCGCTGGAGCATTATAGGATTGTCTGAAGTCCGAAGAGAGGGGGAGGACTCGATAATCCTGAACTCCGGCAACTTGTTTTACTACCGGGAGGGCGACCAACAGTCCCAGGGTGGTGTCGGATTCATCGTTCACAAGTCCCTCGTTAGCAACATTGCACAAGTCGAAAGTGTGTCGAGCAGGGTAGCGTACCTTATACTCAGAATTACTGAACGGTATTCGCTGAAGGTTATACAGGTTTACGCACCGACCTCGGCACATCACGACGAGGAGGTCGAAGCCATGTATGAGGATATTTCGAAAGCCATGCATGCTTCTAACACCTATTACAGTGTTGTGATGGGGGATTTCAACGCAAGACTAGGCAGGAGAAGCGGCGCAGAGTTGAAAGTGGGTCAATTTGGGTTTGGGCGCAGGAACCACAGAGGCCAAATGTTGGCCGACTTCATGGAGAAGGAGAGCCTCTTTATGATGAACTCCTTCTTTGAGAAGCGGTCACATAGGAAATGGACATGGATGAGCCCTGACGGTTCTACGAGGAATGAGATTGACTTCATCATGTCGACCAAGCGGCACATATTCAATGATGCCTGTGATCAACAGGGTGAAAACCGGTAGTGATCATCGTATGGTAAGAGGCACACTGAATATCAACATAAAGCTGGAAAGAGCCCGACTTATGAAGTCTACGCTCCGACCTACTCATGCTCAAATCCAGAATCCCGAGAGTTTTCAACTCGAATTGCAGAACCGCTTCGCTTGTCTGGAGAATTGCGTTACGGTGGACGAATTAAACAACAGGCTGGTGGAAACTGTGTATACGGTAGGGTTGAAATACTTCAAGACCCGCCGTACGAATAGAGCGAAAAAGTTCTCAGACCACACCCTTAAGCTCATGGGGGAGAGACAGGAAATGAGACTGCAGTCTTCAGCGGACGCGTCTGCCTACCGACAGATTAATGGACAGATTTATAAATCACAGACTCGTGATTTGCGACACTTTAATACTGAATATATTAGGGAGACCATAGAGCAGAATAAAGGCTCAAAAGTGTTCGCAAGAAATCTGTCCATTGGTCACAGCCAGTTGACGCGGCTGAAGACCGACAGCGGTAGCCTCATTTCTTCTAAGCCCGAGTTATTGGGGGAGGTTGAGAAGTTCTATGGACAGTTATACACCTTAACCCAAAAATTTGGCCAAAGATCCAAGAGCCAAATTGACCCGACACTATACCGAAGATATCCCGGACGTCAGCCTATACGAGATTAGTATGGCTCTCAAACAGCTTAAAAACAACAAAGCGCCAGGTGATGACGGAATCACTGCAGAACTCCTGAAAGCGGGTGGAAGACCAATACTTAAAGTCCTTCAGCGATTGTTCAATTCCGTCATTCACGAGGGTACAACGCCAGAAGCGTGGCACAGAAGCATGGTGGTTCTCTTCTTCAAGAAGGGAGATAACACCTTATTGAAGAATTACAGACCCATCTCGCTTCTGAGTCACGTCTATAAGTTGTTTTCGAGAGTCATAACGAATCGTCTCGCTCGTAGGTTCGACGACTTCCAGCCTCCCGAACAAGCCGGGTTCCGAAAAGGTTTCAGTACCATAGACCACATACATACGCTGCGGCAGATTATACAGAAGACAGAAGAGTATAACCGGCCTCTTTGCTTGGCGTTTGTGGACTATGAGAAAGCCTTCGATTCGGTGGAAACTTGGGCAGTGTTGAGGTCTCTACAGAGATGCCAAATTGACTACATACAGGTGTTAAAGTGCTTGTACGAAAACGCCACTATGTCAGTCCGTATACAAGACCAGACTACGAGACCTATCCGATTGCAGCGAGGAGTGCGTCAGGGAGATGTTATCTCTCCGAAGCTGTTTACCGCTGCGTTGGAAGACGTCTTTAAGCTTCTGGAGTGGAACGGACTCGGCATCAACATCAACGGCGAGTACATCACACACATTCGGTTTGCCGACGATATAGTTGTTATGGCAGAAACTCTGGAAGACCTTAACACAATGCTCAATGACCTCAGCAGAGTTTCTCAACAGGTGGGCCTAAAAATGAACATGAGTAAGACGAAGATCATGTCCAATGCACATGTTCAGCCCCACCCAGTGTTAGTTGAGAACACTGCACTAGAAATTGTTAATGAGTACATATACCTGGGACATAAAGTCCAGTTAGGTAGGTCCAATTTCGAGAAAGAGGTCAACCGCCGAATCCAACTCGGATGGGCAGCGTTCGGGAAACTCCGCGACATCTTCTCGTCCAAAATCCCTCAGTGCCTGAAGGCGAAAGTTTTCGAACAGTGCGTGTTGCCAGTGATGACTTACGGCTCTGAAACATGGTCGCTAACTATGGGCTTCATAAGAAGGCTCAGGGTCACTCAGCGGGCGATGGAGAGAGCTATGCTCGGAGTATCCCTGCGTGATCAAATCAGAAATGAGGAGATCCGTAGGCGAACCAGAGTAACCGACATAGCTCGAAGAGTCGCCAAGCTTAAGTGGCAATGGGCGGGGCACATAGTTCGTAGAACAGATAGGCGTTGGGGTCCCAAAGTGCTCGAATGGCGGCCTCGCACCGGGAAACGCAGCGTTGGACGACCCCCCACTAGGTGGACGGATGATCTCAAGCGTACAGCTGGGAGCCGCTGGAAACAAGCGGCACACCGCACAAGACCGTGCTTTGTGGCGATCCATGCAGGAGACCTTCGTCCAGCAGTGGACGTCTATAGGTTGCGACGACGACGACAAGCTAAGAACTTTTTAACCCAAAAAAAACATTTTGGTTACATGAATCTTCTGTTTTTTAAAACAATTGATTTTTAACCTTATTTATGGGTGAAAGAATATTGATTTATGCCTCTCACTGTGCAAGCATTTTGGTGGTGAAATTTAACCTTAACTTTAACCGTCAATGTTGCAATTGAACCTAGGAAACTTATAATTTTTGGACTTAACTTATTCATAAGGTTTGATCAGGTACACTGAACATTTGCAGCCAACATGTTTTTCGTGACCGTTGACGCAAGGATGCAGTGTAGTTTCTAAACATAATCGTATAAGAATACATGGACGCTAGAAATCGAGTTTTGTCACAATTTCGTACGGTAATTGGTTTTGTGCGCCAAGTGCAGTTGAAGCCTACTGGTTATAGCCTAAAACAGACTAGACTGTTAAGATCCAAACACAATTGCATGAATAATTCTTAAATTAGTAAATTACCTAATTAGCTAGATTTTTGCTTTGCAAGAAGCTTGCTCACATCAAGTCCAATTTTGAAAATTACAGTTAACATACTTAACATTATATGAATCATAAAATAAAATAAAAAAAACCACCAATGCAATAGGGAAGGCACTAACTTCTATATCATAGTTTTTACTTTTTTGGGAGATAATGGGCCAATTTGGTAATGTGAACTTTTGTAATTTTGCATATACATACTTACTTAAAGAGATTATTTATTTACTAGATGACGCCCGCGACTTCGTCCGCGTGGATTAAGTTTATTAATGCCCGCAGGAACTCCGAAAATAAAATTTTCCGGGATGAAAAATAGCCTATGTCCTTCCCCGGCATACCTACAATCTACCTCTATGCCAAATTGCATCAAAATCGGTCTAAAAGACAGACATACACACTTTTGCATTTATAATATTATTAGTGTCGATTATTAACATATTTATAGCAATTAGTCTTTAATTGATAATTGACCTGACTAAATACGAAGGGGTAAAATAAATTTGTTATTTCGATCATAACATCTTAAACCGTATATAATTTGTGTTCTACTCGAATTTATTGGACTGCTTAAAAGTACGAGTTGGCCTAATGCCAGGTCACTTAACTTCGAAAACCTCATGTTCAAAACCCAACATACAGTAACGAAGATATTGGCTCAGAGTTTAGACAGTTTTATGTTAACCAACACAATGCAACACGAATTTATGTCACAGGGCTCTTCGATTGGGTAAATGCTCGAAAGCAGGGCTGCACTGCATGCTAAAATTTTATCAAATAAAATTTCACAAAGTATCTTAACATAGTGACACGATAAGCCTGCATTGTCTGAGATACACTTAACAAGAAAGTGAGTATTTATCAAAAGAAGATGTTATGATAAGACTTGTAGCTGCTTGTAGTACAATAGGTTCAGTGTTCACGTATACTCAGGTAGATCAAACATTTGCACAAATCACAAAATGTTGGATCCAAATGTGAATTCTAATTGGCAAAAAACTTAAAGCATTCAGTAATTCTGCTGTTCATTTCAAACCTTACATATTATCTAATAACAGATAACAGGAATATAAGTTGGTCTGAAAATTCGCAGACTTCTGAATAATAATTTTCCAGAATTACCACTAAAATAATGTTACGTGTATACTTGGTATTGGGCAGTGCGAACTCAACACACTTAGTTTTTTTTTGCATTTAAAAGTAAGTTATTTACAGTAAACCAGTGAATATTTGATCACATATCTATAAGAGACATAGGTACATCGTAGGAGGAACGCTTACTATAAGCTACTGCTTACATACTATAAAGCACTATTAGCATAGCCTTAGTAAATAGGAATATGTACATAAGTACCTACTGTGCTATTTAATCTACATTACATACTCGAAATGGATTTGTCATATCATACATTAATCATTGCTCAAATCTTGGTGGCTTTCTGTTTGTCTTATGAGAACATTAATAAAATTATGAGATAGATAATTAATCTATTCTGAGGTAGATTAATAATACATCTCATAATAATTAAACAATAATTAATATTCAGATTTTAGTGTTATTATTTAAAAAAAATTTTTACTAAATATAATATTCTGGTGTGATTCCCTGTTCAAATAGGTAGGTAGGTACAATAGTACAATAGTATTTTAATAATTATTGTTTGTTGAGATAAGGTAGTAAAGAGCAACGGCAAACTTCCATACATGAATAGTATTGAGAAAAATAAATATATTTATCTACTCCAGCATCGAAAAGTTCCAATTTCGAATTTGACAACTATATCGAATTGAACCCTCTTTCGTGTTTGCTTCTCATAACGATACAGTTCGTTGTATGGGAGCTGTATCGTTATGAGTCGTAGCTGTATCGATATGGTTATCTTCATAAATAGGATACCTAAGCTTAGCGGCTCTGGGTTCTGGCACTTGACTTTTTTATTAATTTATAAAGTAAAAAATTATAAAGACGTCCTTGTCGTAGATAAAATCTTGTATGCAACTGTACGTAATTAGTCATTTTAATTCTCGTACTATCCTATTTTGATACTCGGCAAGCCTCGTATCAAAAAACAGCACTCGAATTAAAATGACCCTCATTACGATACAGTTGCATAAATAGCTATTTTATAAGCGTCGAATACGAAGCTCACAGAAGCAAGATTTTTTTTATGAACCTAGAAAAGAAAGATATTTCGTTTTAAAGTTTTGTAGGTCATGTGGTAATGTCACTTCTAAAAAGCCACAATAACAAAGACAGGTGACAACCACAGACCAGTAAAACATTTAGCACAACCACAGACAATCAGCATCAGTGCTGCCATAATATTCTTTCAATTATTACCATTCTGTTAGAGATTATTAAATAATGTATGCGAGAAAATTTTACTTAAATAATATAAAATACACTTAAACAAAAAAGTAATCCTATTATTTATGCAAACATTAATCAGACGAAATAATTTCAATTTTAAAAAAATCAGAATAATCTACCAATTAAGATTTATTCTAGCTACTTTGTAGATTATACATAGAATGGTAACACTAAACTGAGAAACGGGACCTAAATAATCAAAAAAGATTCCCTAAATATTTTATTTTTTTACCTAGTTTCAAATAATTAAGGTGAATACTTGATAAAATATAAAAAAATAAGCAAACTCCTTTCGTCTTTACCTTACTTGTGTACAAACAAGATTTAGTAAATGTGTTCAATACTAATTTCGCCATTGATCTTTGTTTTGGCTCTATAATGTGAAAATCTCACGTTGTAATTATTATTTAAAAAATGCAGATTTTCATTCGTAGGTACTTACATAAAATACGTTTTAAAATAAAAACTGAATGCACTTGCTACATTTATACAGGGGAACGTACGTTTGGTTGTGGCGTATGGTCTCTTTTACGCTTTTTTGGAAACGTAACGTGAAAAACTTTTTCGGATATTTTTTTGACCAGCGCTAAAAGCACTGTGCATAACAGACTCTAAAGTAATGGAAGTTTAATAATAACGTGCGAGCTGGTTACATTCATTTGTATGAAAAAAATGAAAATGTGGAATCGGCAACATCTAATTCTGGCCGATTTTGTCGGTGTATCAAGTGCCATCAGAATAATATGAGTTCGAAACTAGCCGGATAAATTCAGGCTGTGACTAAAGTTTATTTCAACTTTCTAGCACAATTTGATTGCGGCGCTGAATTGAGATCCTCCTCCTTTTTTGGGGTCGGGTAGGTTTAAAGAGATTTATTTTTACAAAAAAGACCAAAAGGTCATTTACATGAGAAAACTTACAATAAACTATGCTTAAACATAGTACATTAAATACCAACTTACAAACCTATCATTATATTTAGGTACTAAAGTTCATCATGTAAAAGAGTGCAATGTTTCTTTTGAATTTAAACACATCACTGCTATAGATATTATAAAAAACTTTAAGTTATTAAAATTAAAAAATACTGGTGACCTATGGGGTATGTCTGTGAAAGTCATATCAAACATAATAAGCGACATTGCCCCTTACTTAGCTGTAATTTTTAACGAATGTGTAGATTTAGGCACCTTCCCGAGTTTAATGAAACATGGTAAACTCATTCCTTTATTTAAGTCAGGAAATAAAAACGATCTTAATAATTACAGACCTATTTCAATTTTACCAACTCTCAGTAAGGTTTTTGAAAAAATTATATTGAGCCAATTATTAAATCACTTTAACACAAACAGCTTACTGCATCCCGAGCAGTACGGCTTCACTAAGGGTCGTAATACAACTGATGCGGGTGCAAAACTATTAAAACATATATACGATGCCTGGGAGCGTTCACAGAATGCTATTGGTATCTTCTGTGATCTGTCTAAGGCATTTGATTGTGTTGAGCACAAAACTTTATTGCTGAAATTAAGCCACTATGGCATGAGAAATGTTGCACTCGATCTCATTGCTTCCTATCTAAATGATAGAACTCAGAGGGTATGCGTAAACCACGTGAAGTCAGAGGGCTCAACTGCATTAATGGGTGTCCCACAAGGCTCGATCTTAGGTCCATTTCTATTTTTGGTGTATATAAATGACTTACCATACCATGTCAATAATGTCTGTGACATTGTATTGTTTGCTGACGACACATCACTTATTTTTAAAGTGGATAGAAGTAAGGACAATTTTGACGATGTAAACAATGCAATATCACACGTATCACACTGGTTTACTATCAATAATTTATTATTGAATGCTAAGAAAACCAAGTGCTTAGAGTTTGTTCTACCTAATGTAAAGAATATTAACAAAACTATAATGATAAATGGAGAAACACTAAAAATGGAGAACTCCACAGTTTTTTTGGGGGTGACCTTGGACAACAAGCTTCAATGGGGCGCTCATATAGATACACTAGCGGGAAAACTTAGCTCGGCTGCCTTTGCTGTTAGGAAAATAAGACAGTTTACCGATATTGAAACGGCTAGGCTTGTCTACTTTTCTTACTTCCACAGTGTTATGTCGTATGGCATTTTATTGTGGGGCAGAGCCGCTGATATCCAATCAATTTTTATATTGCAGAAAAGAGCCATTCGTTCTATTTATAAACTCGGATCACGCGAATCACTTCGTGAAAAATTTAAAGAGATTGGTGTTCTTACGGTGCCTTCACAATATATATACAATAATATAGTCTTTGTTAGGCAGAACATTAATAATTATAAACAAATATCTGATACTCACAATCTATGTACTAGAAACCGCCATAAGCTAGTAACAGCGTCATATCGTGTGCGTAAGGTGCAGAAATCCTTTGTGGGGTCGAGTGTACGTTTTTATAACATGGTTCCAAAAGAGTTTATAGATTTGCCATTACATAAATTTAAGGACTGTGTCAAGCAGCATTTGTTAAGTCGAGCTTATTATACTATCGACGATTTTATTAACGACAAAGTTGCATGGAAGCAACCGGCCTCGAATCCAGTGACCCACAAGTCGGTGTAATACTTGTAACGTTGCGTATGTATTGTATTGCTTAAATATTGTAACCTCTTTCTTTTTTTGAGAAAAGAGCAACTGCTGAGTTTCTTGCCGGCTCTTCTCAGTAGAACCAGCTTTCCGAACCGGTGGTAGAGTCTTGACGTATCATAAGTGACACAAGTTGTCCTATGTGAAATAAATAAATCATTTATCATTTATCATTTATCATCTAGAAAATGCTTGATCAATTTTTTCTAGAATTTTACAAAAGATGCCTATAATTACTCACATCTTAAACTTTTCCCTGGCAAATAAGGTCTTCCCTACACTGTGGAAAATGGCTCATGTAATCCCCCTACCTAAATCCTCCAATCCTAATTCTTTTTCACAGTTTCGTCCTATTTCGATCTTACCTATCCTTTCCAAAATTATAGAAAATGCAGTATTTAAACAGTTGTCTTCTTTTCTCTATAATAGTAAGCTCGTTTCAATCTGGTTTTCGTCCATCTCATAGCACCGTCACAGCCTTACTCAAAGTCACTGATGACATTCGTTATGCAATGGACCACAAACAGCTCACTATTCTTGTCTTATTGGATTTTAGTAACGCCTTTAATTCAGTGAACTTTGAGGTTCTACTTGGTATCCTACGCTCCCTTAACATATCTTCTTCTGCGATTGACTGGTTCCACTCTTATCTTCATGGTCGTCAGCAGAGAATCCGCGCAGATGAGGCTCTCTCAGACTGGGCTAACCTTCCTGCTGGTGTACCTCGAGGCGGCGTTCTTTCCCCTCTTCTCTTCTCTATATTTATTAACGAAGTTACAAAAAATCTTTCTTCTTGCTACCATCTTTACGCAGACGATTTGCAACTCTATAGGCATGCTGAATTATCGGATTTGGACTCTGCGATCATTGCAACTAACGCGGATCTTGCTGCTATTCAAGACTGGGCTGAAGCCTACGGGCTGGTTGTCAACCCAAATAAATCGCAGGCCATGATTATAGGCAGCAGACCACTAAGGAACCGCATACAATTTAACAATCTTCCTCGTATTCAATACAACGGCATACCCATAGAAAACACCAGTACCGCAAAAAACTTGGGTTTGACTTTGGATGGCAACCTGACTTGGTCAGCCCAAATAAATCAAGTCAGCGAAAGATTGCATTATTCGATTCATTCCTTGAGGAGGCTGCAGAATTTCCTTCCGCTACGTAAATTATGCTTGCACAATCGTTGTTGCTTCCTATCCTCGATTACGCTGACGCCTGCTACTTAGATGCCACTGAAGAGCTACTTGACAAACTCGAGCGACTCCAGAATTTGTGCATACGTTTTATATACGGACTGCGCAAATTCGACCACGTCTCCGATTTCCGTCGTCAATTAAAGTGGCTCCCGATCCGTTTTCGCCGGAACATGCATATTTTAACCATCCTTTTTAATGTCCTCAAAAACTCTTCTCCTGAATATTTAAGGGAACGTTTTACACTGTCGCTTCCATCTACAAGACCCTTGCGAACATGTGTCACTAAAAAACCTCTTGAATATCCTAATTATAACACTATCTTCTATAAAAAATCTTTCACAGCAGAAGCTACTCGTCTTTGGAACTTCCTTCCTGAACAAATCAGGGAAAGTCAGTCTGTACATATATTTAAAATCAGAGTTAAACAGCATTTTCTTTCAATGTTATAGTATACATATTTATCATTAAAGTTTCTTTATAAATAGATGTATGTATTATATAGTATATATTATATAGTATATATTATATATTATAAATATTATATTAATTTATTTATTTTGTATTTATATGTTTATGTATTGTATATATTATGTTTTTAGTAAGTGTAAGTAGTATAACTACATACTTATATTAACTTTTATAGTAAGTATATAAATTTTTGAAGTAAATACTGTACATTTTCTATTTTTTTAAATTCCAATATATTTTATTTTTGTACCTATACCACTTAACAATTTCACCTTACTCACTTTTAAGGAAGGCTGGAAGAGATTTCTTTTTAGAGATTAGCTTTACCTTTGTCCACTTTTTTAAAATTAGGTTTAAGACAATATTTTGTACAAAAATAATAAAAATAAAAATAAAATAAAAATAAAAGATTTCTCATTGAATACTTCGTTTGGCAAACTGTTTTACCTACCCACTTACAGTAGCGCTCCCTGTGTTATTGTGTAGTTTTCGAACCATAAGTTTTAGTCCTAGCTTTTGATACCTAATTGTAATTTATGTTTGTTTTGTGTACAATGTTTATGTGATTTAGTTTTAAAACTTATTTGTGTGTGAATTGAATTTGAAAGAATTTGTCTCATAACATGCATGCATGCAGATTAAAATGAGAATTCAATTTTTGATTACAAGATTGGTTTTTATCTTTTAATCGATATACGTTTGAGTATTGCAAATAACGACTTCCTACCTATGATTGGACCTCTATAAATAATAACCCCTTAAAAAAAACCGGGCAAGTGCGAGTCGGACTCGCGCACGAAGGGTTCCGTACCATTATTAATAAATAATTACCTTTGTTAATGAACCGCAAGACTAACTTTGTTTGTAGAGGTTTATTGTTAATATCAAAAAAACTATGCTAGTTAGAGCATTGGCTATAGTTTTCCTGTAAAATATACGTAAATTCCTATTGACCATAATTATTTCAATTTTTTCGATTGGTAAACTCCGGGAGATAAGGGGGGGGTAACGGTATTTTTTTAGACATTTTCCCCGATAAATCAAAAACTATCATAACTAAAAATAATTAAAAATCTGTTTTAGAATGTACAAAGTAAACCCTTTCATATGATACCCCACACAGTACAGTTATCTCACTTTTAAATTTCAACCCTCAGATTTTCCCCCCTTTTTAAATAAGAACAAAAATAATTTCCAATTTTTTTTAATTCCAGTGTCTTTGGGCCACTAATATACACAACTATTCCAAATTTCATGTCGATAGCTTCGGTAGTTACTGAAATAATCGAGTGTGACGGACGGACAAACAGACGGAGAAAGTCGCACCATAAGGGTTCCATTTTACCATTTTGGTACGGAACCCTAAAAACCGTAAAACTACCAAATAATACCCTGCCGTAATAGGCACATCGCATTTCTTTCTTTATAGATTCTCCTAAGCGTCTACATATTAAAATAATGGCCCATAAATCTTTAAAAGTACACGAAATGGGTTAACGCAATATCTTCAAGGTGTGCGAAAATATTCGAAGATACCTTCGCTCTGCCGTTAAGTGCTGGGTCATTTACGTTACTTTTACGCTCC
The DNA here is from genome assembly GCA_963932025.1 of Erebia epiphron. Classification (NCBI taxonomy): domain Eukaryota; kingdom Metazoa; phylum Arthropoda; class Insecta; order Lepidoptera; family Nymphalidae; genus Erebia; species Erebia epiphron. Next base: position 8,444,723 of record OZ009950.1, read on the forward strand.
AGTCAGTTTGCGTAAATAATGAAGCTCGGGACCCGTAACCCTTAGCTTAGAGCAGAGGGATAAATTTCAACATCTCATTATTATGCCGTTACGTATAACTTTTGTGAAATACAATGTTGCGGGGCTTCACAAAATTAATCTCGTAAAATATTATTAGGTAGATACACAAGCAATATCCTTTTAAATTGCAAAATAATTGCTTACTTTGCATAATTTTGAAAAATACTCACGAAAGCAATATTAGATACTAAATTTCCAATGACAAACCGGTTAGACTAAGTGTAAAGGAAATATTATGTGTTCAGAGTAGATACTTATTTTTGAAGGCCAACCTGCAAGATTAAATTAAAATACTGTTAATGAGACCTAGAATGTATTTTATGTATTTAGAATAAGCTTGAGAATAAGTTATAATAGGCATGTCATCAAGCATCAGAATATTATTTTTATTGTATAAATATTTTATTTTGTTCAGAAAACTTACAGCTACAAAGAATAGAAGCATCAGAACATGATGTTTTGCCATGACGACAACATATAATTTTTGATAGATGAATGAATGTTTTAATGTCCTATGTCCCCCTGGTGGGGCAGAAGGCGTTTACAGTGTTGCGCCATCCCGAGTGGTTAGAAGCTACACCCTTAAACTCATCCCACGTCATCCCTATCCTCGCGACTTCCGCTCCAGAACCGTACGTCACCAAGTTTGTTTGGATCGGCCACGCTTTCTGAAGATGAATTTAACTATGTTATTAGCCTTCTGGGTTTTTGCAATACTCGTATAAGACCTCAAGGGCTTGATAAATTTATATAAACTCCTTACCGGTTGATTTACGTAAACGGCGAATATGGACCCGGACCCTTTGGGCCTGGAGATAAATTTCAGCGCCACGTTATTTTGCTGCGTAATGTTGTGTGAAATACAAGATTGTGGCCTCACTGAATAACGGCGCCTAACGAAATGAGCTCTATGTTAAGATAAGATCTCATTTGATATTTAAAAAAAAAAGTTGCCCTGACTGACTGACTGATCACCAAAAAGCACAACTTGCCGCTGGGGTTAGAACTTTGAAATTCTATCCTCAAAGGGATCATAGAAATCTCTTCAAGAGATAAGTTGTCCTTGTGCATGCCCTTTCAATTTTCATCTTTTTTTATCAAGTTTCTGGTACAAAAAAAAAGATTTTTAGTATCAAAGTCCGTAAAATTATTTTCAGTGTCTAAGTAATTTATGAACACGTAGTTATTTCAGGACTTACGACAATTCTAAATCCACTCGAGCGATGCTGGTCCGGTTCAGCTAGTTTCATAATCGTTACATATTCTCTACGAGGTACTCATACTTAACCTATTAATATTATTAGTATTAGTTCGTTTCTAAGTATTAACCGATAGATATCTACAGATGGACGTAACCTATTTGAAATGAATTTCAAAGATCATGGTCTCGAAAAGCGTCGAATGACTTGTTCAAGAATTTGAGATGACCAATGGGATGACCCATTGTGATTGCACCCTCGTGAAGTGACCGACAATAGCCAAAACCTTTCAAGGCGACAATAGTCAAAAAGTGTGACATGTGAATTGATATACGAGTACTTACCTAAACACCGAAACATAAATCTATAAGTGAGGTCGGAAGTTATGGTGAACATCTGCTGTTTTCCCTGAAATATGGCGTCAGTAAATCATTACTTGTGAAGTAGGTAATGTACTCGCACCTTAAATAATAAATAGCGCGTTTTACCCTTTAGGGATAGCATGTTTCTGTTTTTATTTAAATTTAGGTTTATATTCCTGTATGGAAATGGTACCTATTTTAAGCTATTGCATAGCTTCTATCGCGGGCCTTGAGCATGGAGACCGAATCCAGAAATTCCGTAACGAAAAAAAACCTAACGCTTTGGTTGCTATGACTACTTGTGTTGTGGACTTCAAGTTGTTAAAAATAAAAAGACTATTTTTTGAAGGTGTCCAAGGGTGTCCAACTGTCCACTGCCTCGTTGGTCTAGTGGTTAGCATAGTCGACTGCCGATCACGAGGTCCTGGGTTCGATTCCCGGTCGGGCATAAAAGTTAGGTATTGCGTTTTTCAATTAAGAAATTCTCAGTGCCAGCCCGGAGTTGGAAGTTGGCGGTGTTTCACCCCCGTGCCTCGGAGAGCACGTTAAGCCGTCGGCCCCGGTTATTATCACTAACATGATAGTAGTCGTTAAAGCCCGCCAACCCGCATTGGAGCAGCGTGGTGGGTCTAAGCTCTAATTCCCGCTCTCCTATGAGGAGGCCTGTGCCCAGCAGTGGGACGTTAATAGGCTGTAGTGAAGGTGAATAGTCCGGGTGTCCAAGGGGAATCAAAAACCTTTTGATTCCCCTTGGACACCCGGACTATTGAAAACATAATTCTTTAAAATTATTTCGCCTTTATATTTTCAACAACTTGAAGTCAACAACACAAGTAGTCATAGCAAGTTGATAAAAAATGCTATGCAATAGCTTTACCGCGGCAGTCTCCGAGTGCCACACGTCTTTTTAGGGTTCCGCACCCAAAGGGTAAAAACGGGACCCTATTACTAAGACTCCGCTGCCTGTCTGTCTGTCTGTCTGTCTGTCTGTCTGTCTGTCTGTCTGTCTGTCTGTCTGTCTGTCTCCAGGCTGTATCTCATAGACCGTGATAGCTAGAAAGCTGAAATTTTCACAAATGATGTATTTCCGTTGCCGCTATAACAACAAATACTAAAAATTAAAAAAATATATATATTAAGGGGGGTCCCCATACAATAAACGTGTTTTTTTCGTATTTTTTTGCTCAATATTAAAAACGGTAACAGGTAGACGGTTCAAATTTTCACAGAATATTAACTTGTATATTACCTTTCAAAATAAATAATTAAATATCAATAAAGTAAATATTAAAGGAGGGCTCCCATACAACAAACGTAATTTTTTGATATTAACAGTAAACCTCTACAAACAAAGTTAGTTTTGCGGTTCATTAACAAAGGTAATTATACCTACTTCTTGAGTACGGAACCCTCGGTGCGCGAGTCCGACTCGCACTTGGCCGGTTTATTTTTTAATTTGTTTGATTGACACAGAATATTAATAGTACGGGACTAATAAACATTGACCCTAAAATAAAAAATGTAAAGCTGATTTTTGGCACAAGTGTTCCATTCCTATCCCCCCCCTACCCCCCCCCCCCCCCTCCCCCTAAAATGTCTCCCTGAGCGCGGTATTTTATAATTTTCTCAAAAAATATTAGTGCTCGAAATAAACTTTCTGTGGCGAAAATTATCTTCATTAAATTATATACAAAATAATAACTTAGTTAACGATAAGACTAATAGTTTAGGAGATACGTTAACCCTTTGTGCATGAAAAGAAAATATTTTGCATGAATGGCTTTTTGTAATGTAGTTTCTTGTAATTTCCATAAAAACTGATAGAGCTACGTAAAATGTTGTCTGAAGCAAAATGAAAGGTTATTAAATTTGCTATAAAATGATATTTAGTTTATTTTGATAAGAGTAATATTGGAGATATGCCTACCTATTGTGTAAGATAAAGAAAATAATATATAATGTACGTGTGTACGTTGATTTTAATTTCCGAAAAAAACAGAGTTAGGAAAAACTGATTGAAGCAGTAAGAAACATAGTTAAATTACCTACAAAATAGTATCTTGATCATTTTGATAGCACTAATAATTTCGAAAATATACCTGTCATAGATAACACGAAAACAATATTTTTCAAAATTTTATATGTTTTCTGTAATTTCTAGAAAACTATTAGAGCTAGGCAAAATACTCCCAGAAGTGAAAATAAACACCATTTAACCACTTATCAAAAATATTTAGTTCATAAAGATAGGACTAATAATTTCGAATATAAATCCATGTATAGTGTACAAAAAGAAAAAAAAAATGCTAGAATTCTGTGTTATTTGCAATTTCCACAAAAACTATTGGAGCTGAAAAAAAATCCTTGGCAGAGTAATTAATTTCACTAAATTACCTACATAGTTCGAGAAATATGGCAACCTATATTTCAAGTTTTTTTTTTTCCAACAACCGTGGATATGTTTTAGAATTTTCACAGAAACTATTAGAACTGGGAAAAAAATATCTCAAGCAAAAATTAACTTCATTAAATTATCTTCAAAATACATTTTAGTTTATTTTGATAGAACTAATAGTTTCGGAAATATACCTGCGTAACTGGAATAAAAAATTAAACCTTTGTAAAATCCGTGAATGTTTTTTGTAATTTCAAGAAAAAGTATTAGAGTTAGGAAAAAAGCTGTCAGTACTAAGTACAACGTTTATTAATTTACCTTTAAAATAGATAGGACTAATAGTTTTCGAAATATACCTTGCTGTTGTGTAAGAACCGGTAGTAGTCATGTAGACTTAGCATAATACTACGGAATAAATAGAAATTAACCCATAAATAAATAACATATTTTTGTAACAACCCCCCTCCCACCTCCCACAACCCTCTCCCACTTTCCACAACCCCCCTACTACATCTCACAGCCCCCTGCCTACCCTCCACAACCCCCGCCCTCCACCGCCCACAACCCATCTCCTCCCTCCCACAACCCACAACCCCCTCCCACAACCCACAACCCCCTCCCACAACCTCCTCCCCCCATTATTATCGAAGTGTGGTGTTGTTTTGTAGATAGATAAAGATATAATGATTATTACTATTAGTTTATTACTACTATTTTATTATAGCATCGATGATTTTCAAATAAAATGTCATGCACATTTCCGATCATAATATTTCCGAAAGTATTAGGTCTATTGAAATAAAATAAAAAGCATTTGGTAGATGATTTTATGAACTTTCATTTTGTTTTTGTCGTTTTTTTCCTAGCTCTTATAGGTACTTTTCGTGTAAAACACAAGAAACTAAAACAATTTAAAAAAAAAAAAAACACGCAAAATAAGCCGGCATATTTCCAAAACTATTTGTCCTATCATAATGATTTAAATGCTATTTGGTAGATTATTTAATTTGGAATATTTTCGCAATAAATAGTTTTTTTCTAGCGCTGAGGGAGACATTTAAGGGGAGGGATAGGAAAGCCCGCGGCCTAGGAGGGGGGAATTATTAAGAGGTACTTCTGACCCCAAGGAACACTTGTGCCAAAAATCAGCTTTACATTTTTTATTTTAGGGTTCCCATACAAAGCTTGCATAAGTAGCCTGACCTATAAAAGGTCAGTACGATACTAATTTGAATTAGAAATTGTACGTAAAAAACCGGCCAAGTGCGAGTCGGACTCGCGCACCGAGGGTCCCGTACAAACCTGTAGGTATATAAGTAAAAGTTATAGTATTTTTATTCCACTTATCTATTTTTATTTCAATTTAATACCTCTACGCGTTCATGCGGAAAGTGGTAGTAAGTTTAAAATTATTAAAAATATTTTTATTATATGATGTAACTAAAAATTTATGTTTTTCGCAATTCTTCCTATATCTGTGCTATAAGACGTTGCTTCGTACCAAGTTTCAAGATTCTGAGTTTACGGGAAGTACCCTGTAGGTTTTGATTCCCTTGCGAGTGTCGAAAATTTGCATAAAAATATTTTTATTAAATGATGTAACTAAAAATTTATGTTTTTCGCAATTCTTCCTATATCTGTGCTATAAGACGTTGCTTCGTACCAAGTTTCAAGATTCTGAGTTCACGGGAAGTACCCTGTAGGTTTTGATTCCCTTGCGAGTGCAAGAAAATTCGAAAATTTGCAGCATAAACGGCTGTATCTTTTGATTGTGTTGGCTTTGAAGTTTGATTTTTTCACAGCTCCAAGGGACAGTAGACCTGAGTATTTGATATGAATTTCAGCTTGATACTTCCATGCGTTCCAGAGAAAAAGGGTCTTGACACACAGATGAACGGACAACGAAGTGATCCTATAAGGGTTCCGTTTTTTCCTTTTGAGGTACGGAAACCTAAAAACTGCGATTAGTGTAAAACTTGCTCTCGTATTCACTTTTTATCGCGCATGTGGGTTATAGGATTAAAAATCTCATTAATATTGCTCCAGATATCAGGAAGAAATCGCCGTGTACAAAACGTAGAATAAAAAATATGTGCCGAATTGAGAATCCCCTTTTTGAAAAGCGTTTAAAAATTTGTTTGAATGATTTTAACACGTATCTAAATAAATATTTATCTACGGAGTTAAAAACTGAGTTAAAATTATATTATTTTAACGAAATGGTCACGAAAAGCATAAAGATACCACTGAGAATGATTAGCAAAGGCGATTCAATAAAAATGTTAATTAGCCGCTATGGATCTGATATCTACCCAGTTTTACAGAGTTTTTAGTCTCCGAGTGCTCATCAAAGGATATATCTCTTTTGACCAAAATTGCCTCAATTTCGTATGAAAACCTTTCAATTCCTACTCTTGCTTGTAAATTGGCCCCGGCAGGCAATTGAGTGCGTATGACTTTTAATCAAGTAGACAAGCAGAGCCATTTAATTTAAATTTCGAAATGCAGAGTCATGATACCTTTCCATTCTGGAGTAAGATTGGTGTTATTATACATACTTAATTACGCAATTAAGGCAAATTAATTCGCATTTAACCAGGCGTTATTACAATCAATGGGCATTAATCACAATTTGTATGGGTCATCACATTCAAAACACATTCTTTAGAGCCTCAAGACGAAAAGTCTTCGAACAGTGATGACTTACGACTCTGGAACATGGTCGCTTACTAAGGGCCTGATAAGAATGATCTGGGTCAGCGGGCGATGGAGAGGGCTATTGCTCTACCTGATCAAATAATTAGAAATGAGGAGATTCGTACTAGGGGAACCAGTTTAACCGACATAGCTCTAAGAGTCGCTACTCGCTAAGCCTAGTTGGCCCATAGTTCGAATAATCTAAGCTTGTTTGAATGCCGGCCTCACACCGGAAAGGCTTGGACGACCCCACACTAGGTGGTCAAGTCTAGTTGGGCGGCAGTCTCAAGCGAGTCGCTGGGAGTCGCTGGAAACAAGCGGCACAAGCCGTGTCCATTTTAGATCCATGCAGGAGACCTTCGTCCAGAAGTGGACGTCTATCGGTTGAGACAATAATCCAAAACACGTAACCCTACCTATGAAAGAGTCTTTTTTTCGAATTGAATATGCTGTGTAGCCCTATTAGCAAGCAAAGCCATTTGCTTATATTGTTTATAGAAGTCATGCACCAAGCTATCATAGAAGCAAAAATCCTCGCAAAGTAAAAATAAAAAATAGAGCCAAAGTTACCTAACTGAAAAACTTGAAATTGAAAGCGAATGCCACCTTTGTTGGCCGGACCTTCCATTTCATTTCGCAGGCACTCGTGACATGAATTTTTAAGGGGCTTAGGATGTTGCCCGACTCGAAACAGGGTAAAAAAGTATTACGAAAAGGTTTCAAAGTGACGTGAACTCGGTTATTATGTAACGCTGAAAGTAAAATTTTGGCTTTGCTGGACAAATTACTTTGTTTGTTCTTTAAGTTTTGAGGGTCTCTTTGAAGTAAGGCAGTGGTCATGCGTGATTATTACTAATTATCTTTGATTATCTTTTTGAAGTCAATCAAATGTAAGAGCTATTGAAGTAGATCTGTTATCTACGTTAAACGTTCTTGGATTTTTGTAGTATAAACGGTTTCTATATAAACCATAAGAACATAAATGGTATCATAACTAGACAGAAAAATATGACAAGCAATAACGTTCGTAACAAGAGATCAAACCATATTTAAAAAAATACGACTGCCCTGCGATATTCCTATCATTCCATCATCCCTATTCTCGTGGTCTAAGCCTGTGCTTCGGAAAGAACGAAAAGCCATCCTTCCTGCCCCGATCATGTCGGATTGCCGTCTCATCGGACTACGACAATCAGAGATAAAGTAAGCAATACAAGTACCTCTCCCTTTACTTATCTCTGATGAGAATAAATATTGCACCCAGGAGCACAATAATATCTCCCGGTAGAATGTTAACTATAATGTCTGTTATTATCAAGGGTGAGGTTGCTTCTCGTAAAAGCGACAAAATATTCGTAAAAGTAGTCCCAAGTTGTGGACGAATGAATTTATAATAAAGAGCAAAGGAATTTCTGTAAGTAAGAACCTACTTCAAGTTGTTTTGAATCTTAAAGTTTGCGATAGATCTTTTTGTATACGGATTGTATTTACAATCTTACAAATGCCAGAAACTTGCGCAGTATTCACTTGACCTATTTAAAAACGTTTTTTTAAAATTATTCAACTAGCCATGATGAAAATAACTCTTGGCTGCAATCAAACTTGCTGGTAATTACTAGCAAGTTGTGTTGCAGCACTCCAAGGTAGTCCGCACTTGCTTAAAAGATGCATGTTTAAACCTACTCTTGATTCGAACATACAAATAGGGGAAAACGAAAGCCGGAAGGGCATTTCATCTAAGCAGTTTGAATTAGAAACGAGGAAGCGTACTTAGAATCTCAACTGGATGGTGGTAATGATTTTTGAGTGATTAGTCATCCAGTCGAAAATCTGTTAATTGGTAGGCGATTAATTATGATTTAACACTAACAATGATAAGATTTTTTTGGACATTGGCTTTAAATTTGACCATCTGCGTTCGATTAATCTTCTATTTGGGTATCATCTAAAAATGAATTACTTATCGTCCAATTCGAAGCAGAGGATGGGACAAAAAGATAAAATACACACTACTTAATCACACATCAATCTGAGTACATCTCTCAGATTGATGTGTGATTAATAAAATACTTCTAAAATACTATTAAAAGTAAAAGTAAAATACCATTCCATAAAATACTTATGAAAAAAATAATATGGAAATACTAGCTTCTAGCCTTCTACAGCGAAAATAATAGTTGAAACGTTAGCAAGCCTTTGAGCTTGCGCACGTACTTCGATTTAATATTATACATGCGAAAGTGTGTTTGTTTGTTGGATTGTTGGTTTATTGGTTTTTGGTTTGTCCTTCAATCACGCCGCAACAGAGCAACGGATCGACGTGATTGTTGGCATGGGTATAGTTGAGGACCTGGAGAGTGACATATACTACTTTTTATCCCGGAAAATTAAGGAGTTTCCGCGGGAATCAAAAAAACTTAAACCACGCGGACAAAGTCGCGGGCATCATCTAGTTAATAATATGGAAATACTAGCTTCTAGCCTTCTACAGCAAAAATAATTGTAGAGCTCTCAAGTTGAAACGTTAGCAAGCCTTTGAGCTTGCGCACGTACTTAGATTTGAGATTTAATATTCTGAATTTTAAATGAGTGAAAATCAACCCAGGGTTTCTTGAACATGCTGACACTTTCATGAAATATCTTAATAGGTAGGTAGGTTAATAATTAATACCTACTACTTAGAGCTCATTCGCACAGCGCCGCTTTACAGATACGTTTAGTCATAAACTACTTTTTTGGCCATGGCGTATGTAGCTGTATCTTGTATGGCGGTTGGTCCCGTAAATACTGTATGAACATAGGCTCCAGTAGTGACGGATCCGTTAAAAACGATCCTGTGAATACGGACCTTCTGTCACTAATGAGCACATAGGTAGATTGTAATTTGTAAACCTAATATGTTTGTAGGTAGGTATATACAAAATTTAAGATTTAGAATGAACTAGAATACGTCAGTACTATTATATTATTCTGTGACTAGAACTAGATGATCAAAATCACAATCGGTTTTTAAGATGGGCCATAAAAGCGTACCAGAAGTTTGATATAATAGCTGCTAGCTGATGCCTGTGAATTAATTTGCGTGGGATAAGTTTTTTGATTCCCACGGGAAATCCGTAATACCTATTCCGTGATAAAAAGTAGCCTATGTCACTCTGCAGGTCCTCCACTATGCCCATGCAAATCACGTCTATCCATTGCTCTGTTGCGACGTGATTAAAGGACAAACCAACAAACAAACACACTTTCGCATTTATAATATTAGTAGGTAGGTACCTAAGATGATCAATATCCTAAGTTAATATGGATATAGATTAACTTTTAGAAAAAACAGCTCCAGATCAATAAAGCTGTCTTATGTCTGAATGTTTAATTTATAGACATGATTCTGTGTCCTTCATTAAATGGGTAACATTAATTTTGCTTGAGCACTTAAGTAATTTTATAACGAGACCTTTGCGCATAATCTTTATTTTTCTTTTAAAAACTTCCAAGAGACGAATTAAATTCATTTTATCTCCATTCCTTTGATTTAGTCCAAGCTTTTAAAAAATTATAATATCTAAGTACTTACGTTCATAAATATAACATTAAATAGCTATTTCTACCTAATTTAGGAGTAGAGACTCAATCACAGACCAGTCATACCATAAAAATTCATTGGACTCAATAGTTTTTTCTCATGGATGTTGGTTGAACAGGCAAATGTTAGATTGGTAAGCCCTATCATGTGACTTACGTGAAAAATAAGCTTTAATCGTGTCATACAAGTTAAACGTGCTTAAATTAAAGCCCTAGTGGTGGCTTTAGCAAGCAAAAACGCGAAATCGCGTGTTCCTCCCCCGCACCTACTCGTATATTATGTTCGTGCTCTCTCCAATAAAACGAATACCTACCTATAACTGAGCTTTGTGTATTGAGGTTATCTATTTACGTTTTTAAATAAGCACGGTATCATCTGAAGGTCAAGTCGGATATTTTTTTTTGAAGTGAAACTTCTTTAGAATCGTTGTGATTTGAAAATTCAACGAAACGAAAAAATGAAACGAAAAAGCGACACCAAAAAGAGAAAAACATTTATAGGATTTAGCCTGCGAGAGAATGAGATAAAATACAATGTATATTCATCTCATTCTCTCCGCTACTTTTCTGAAGTTTCACTTCTGCCGTGTGTTAATTGCACACACACACACGTTTTTTTAAATTAATTTTGTACCAAAAGGATATAAAATATGAAGAAAAACAGACACATAGTGGACGAGGAAGTACTTATCTCCATAAGAGATCTCTACCAGTGACCCTTGGCAGTGAGAAAGTGGAAGAATAGGCACAACAAGATCTGAGATGGAATGGAATGAGATATTATATCATAAACTTGTACAATTATACATATTAATGAATGATATTCTACAATTCAAAAGGGATTTCTATAGCTATTCAGCGCGGGAATGCTGCCTACGTGTTGGGCACCTTACCTTAATTTAACCTTACCTTACCTTATCTTAATTTAATTGCATTTACTGTATTCTTGGTCGGATTATGTGATATAATGTTAACTTATTAATAGAAATAAAATATATTGCTTAGTTATCTCTAAAGGGATGATGACAACTCAATTAAATCTGCAACTCTTTATCAAACTTAAAAACGCACTTCTAGTATGGAACTTTATAATTTCTGTTCTCTCTGGTCTGGTCTGGTGGGTGGCTTCGGCCGTATTATAGGTTTAATATAACTGCCGTATCCCTAACAGATTAGCCCGCTACCATCCGAGATCGCATCATCACTTACCATCAAGTGAGATCGCAGTCAAGGGCTAACTTTTAGTAAAAAAAACAGTAGCATGTACCATTTCTCATCCTTTTTGAAAGTCGACCTTTTGAGAGATGAAAACCCTTTTTGGTTGCTGTGTCATTGTTACAGGCATAAGCTTTATATCTCTTTTGAGTTAGCAAAAAATTACAGTCGTTAGAGCTGACATTTTTTACAAGTTTTGTATATTTGAAACTCCAATCACAATTTTTTGGTGTGACATTTTTTCTGGTTTAAACAAAAACTTGCAGCAATGCAGAATTCTATACAGAATTCTATACGCAAGAGTCAATACTCAATTTGTTTATTTCATAAAGGACATACAGGTGTCTCTTATGTTTCGTCATGTTTTGGCTATACCTCCGGTTCGGAAAGCAGATTGTAAACAAACTAATAAATCATTAATGGTTTAGAGTTTAGACCGTAGCCCATGGTGTGGATGGAAGGTAAACGCGGTTTTAGTTACAATAAGCTGTGACGTAAAAGTTAAATCAATATTATGCCGGTAGGAGGGCCAGTGACCGAGTGACGGGCGGTCGATATAATGCCACCACTGGGACAATGTTATTAGTATGAAATAATAATGTTTTGATTTAAATAAAAACACGCTTTTAGGCCATGTTGACAAAAATAATATTATGTCGGTTTTGTGGTTTTGTGGTAGTGCTTCATGCGACTGGGTTGAAATATCGATGGTCAAATGAATCGTCATATTTATCGTAAGTGCATACCTACTCGTTTTTAGATTATGTACCTTCGTAAATCCTTAAAAATGCGAAAGTGTGTTGGTTTGTCTATCTGCTTACTGCTACGCTTTCGCGGCCGGATATGCTGGATTTTGACGAAATTTAAAAAGTTAGAGATATTTTGCAATGGGAATGAAGGACGTAGATACTATGCTACTTACTTTAAATATCCCGGAAAATCAAAAAGTTTGCGCGGTATATTTCAAAACCCTAAATCTACGCCGAATAAGTCACGGGCATCTAGTAAAAAGTTAGAGAAATACGTCAAATCGCAACGTTTTTCCGACCCTTTCCCTTCAATACAACACACAGATTTACGCACACTTTAACTAGGTAGTCTCTGGGCTCAGGTTGATAAACTTGCTCTAAATAAAAGTGTATTTCTTTGTTCCCACTAAGTTAGAGCACGTTTTGTAATCTTAAGTGCAAATACACGTATGTGCTGAAAATCAATAGCACGCTCGAGTGCACGCCCGCTGTTAAGGTCTAGCCCCACTACAAATGCATGGTGCGGCGCGACACGCAGTGGCAAATTCTTTGTATGAGTTTGTATGGAGTTGGGCCCACTTATGCGACGCGGCACAGAGATGCACTGCGTCATAATAATTGTACAAAGAATACTTGCCGCTACGCTTGCGCCTCGCCTCTATAGTGGGGCTAGACCTTTAGCCGCTTTCTTGCAATTAGCCATTTATTGCAGTGAACAGTTTCTTGTTAATTCTTGAAAAAAATAAGTATTTTTAATTCCCACGGAAACTCATTAATTTTTTGGGATACAAAGTGGCCTATGTCACTCTACAGGCCCAACTATGCCCATGCATGCATAGTCGCAAATCACGTCGATCCGTTGCTCTGTTGCGGCATGATTGAAGGACAATACAACAGACAAACACTTTCGCATTAAATGTCATTAAATGATAAATATCATTAAATGATATTCGTAAGCATGCAATATGATTTTAATTAAGAAAAGAAAACTGAGAACTGGGGGATATAATTTTATTATTAGATAAAATGCCTTTAACACTTTATATTAATAATAATTATCTTTCCAGAACTTGGTCCGCGTGGAGTGAGTCAAAGATCCCGTTGAAAGTGATGAAAATACTTTCAACGTAACAGAAATAGCTCACATGAAAATCTTAAGTTTCTAGACCCAACGAATTAAGCTGTTCATGCGTTGATACGTCAGTCTAGCATTTCTGCATTTATATTAATAAGTATGCATACCTCTGAGAAAAATCTGACAACAAATCTTTTTTGTCTTTATAAATTCAAACATTTTTGAAGTGAAACTTCTATAGAATCGTTGTGATTTGAAAATTCGATGAAACGAAAAAGCGACACTAAAAAAACCACATATCCATAGGATTAAGCCAGCGTAGTGAATGGGAAAAAAAACCGGCCAAGTGCGAGTCGGACTCGCGCACCGAGGGTTCCGTACTCAAGAAGTAGGTATAATTACCTTTGTTAATGAACCGCAAAACTAACTTTGTTTGAAGAGGTTTACTGTTAATATCAAAAAATTACGTTTGTTGTATGGGAGCCCCCCTTTAATATTTACTTTATTGATATGTAACGATCGATACTGTAGTTACTCAAAATTCTTCTCAAAGTTGGGAACATTTACTAACTTTTGCTTACAGAGTTTTAAATGTAGACAAAAACGAGAGCTGCTCCCTTACTCAGAAAATAAAAAATAATTGCGGTAAATGTTATGACCCAAATTCAAGTTATAGCCATAATATACCAGAAGCAAATAATAAAATTAGCAAAAGATTTGATTCGGTACTATATATTGAAAATAAAATTAATGATGGCGATTATAAGGGTGCAGCTCGGCTTTTATTTTCAAGTGATGTGTTGGCCCCTGATACAGAAGAGACCTTAGAGGCTCTTCGATCAAAACATCCGCAGCCTATTTCTTCTGTTTTATCAGATCTGAATATTTCAGGCACAACTTCGCTTCTGGCTAAGTTGGAGGATGTTCGTGCAGCAGTATTGTCTTTTAGAAATGGTTCTGCTGGCGGTATAGATGCTATGTCACCACAGCATTTTAAAGACTTAATTGGATTAAACTGTGATATTGGCAAGGGACTTTTACAACAATCAATCACCAATTTAGTTAACTTAATGTTATCGGGCGTCCTACCTAAAGAAATAACACCAATTTTGTACGGCGCCAATCTTTGTGCCCTTGCCAAAAAAGATGGTGGTGTACGACCGATTGCTGTGGGTTCCACCATAAGACGCATTGTTTCCAAAATCTGCTGCAGGAACATTGCACCATCTATGTCAGAATTTTTTCAACCTATACAACTAGGCTTCGGATGTAAGGGTGGTTGTGAAGCTGCAGTTCACGCTGCTCGTACTTTTCTATTAAACTCAGGTGAGGAGGTGTTGCTGAAAGTTGATGTTAAAAATGCTTTTAACTCAATTGATCGTAACATCCTCCTCTCTGAGGTTATAAACAAAATTCCAAAAATTTTCCCTTACCTTTGGCAATGTTACGCGGAACCTACCAAATTATTATATAAATCCAATTTTCTAAGCTCTGCTGCTGGCTGCCAACAGGGAGATCCACTGGGACCTGCTATTTTCAGTTTGGCTATTCACCCAATTATTTCGGAATTGAATTCTAAATTTAACATTTGGTATCTAGATGATGGAACTTTGGGAGGTGAAGCTTCATCTGTTTTAGGTGATCTTGCGGTTTTAATTGAACAATTTAAATCTGTTGGTTTGGAATTGAATTTTGGCAAATGTGAGCTCTATATTCCAAATTCAATGGAAGACCAAAAAAGACACATCATTACTGAACAGTTTAATCATTTGGCTCCAGGAATCAAAATTTTAAGTGAAGACTCGCTTCGCCTTCTTGGGGCTCCCGTCTTAGTTGATTCTATTCCACTTTTTATCAATGACCAAATTACTAAATTTGATCAATGTTCGGAACGCCTCTTCCAAATTAATTCGCACATGGCCCTTTTTATTATTAAATATTGTCTTTTCGTTCCAAAATTTACATATTTTCTTCGATGCTCACCACTTTGGAAGTTCCTTCCCTTATTGAACGATTTGGATAAGAAAATTAAAAACACTCTATCCAAAATTCTAAATTGTCCTTTAGATGGCACGACTTGGACACAAGCCTCTCTCCCAGTTCGGTACGGTGGTTTAGGCATTCGTAAAATTAGCAGTGTATCATTACCAGCATTTTTATCTTCTGCTTATAGTACGATTAAGCTCTTTGGCAATATTTTAAACCAATCTTTAGGTCCCATTGAGCCGTCGTATTTGGCTGAAGCTAGAGGTGCTTTCAATGTGGCATGTCCTAGTAAGGAACCGGTATCTTTGTTTTCTCAAAGACAATGGGACGACGCACTATGTTCAGATGTTTTGCAGGAGCTTATAAATTCATCACCTACTGCAAGCGACCGTGCTCGTCTTCTTGCGGTGTCTACGAGGGAATCAAGTTACTGGCTTCATGCTCTCCCGTCTAAGCATTTAGGCACTCTGTTGGACCACCTCACTCTGACGATTGCGGTTGGTCTTCGACTTGGCGCCAAGTTACAACAGCCACATCTTTGCCACTGCGGTGGGGCAGTGGACGCGTATGGCCATCACGGGCTTTCTTGTGTTAAAAGTGCCGGTCGTCTTTCGCGACATGCTTCCCTGAACGACATCATTCGTAGGTCTCTTGCCACCGCTAAAGTGCCTGCAGTATTAGAGCCTAATGGCTTCGCGCAGTGATGGTAAGAGACCTGACGGGATGACTCTTGTTCCGTGGAAGCAAGGAAGGTCGCTTGTTTGGGATGCCACATGCGTGGATACGCTAGCGTTATCCCACTTGCAGGCGTCCTCCGTGTCAGCGGGGGCGGCGGCCACTAATGCAGAAAGAGCCAAGAGGCGCAAGTATGAAATTATTGAAAATAATTTCATTTTTGTGCCTTTTGGTGTTGAAACCCTGGGGTCGTGGGGCGAAGATGCCAGATCCTTTTTTAAGGATCTATCTTCTCGTCTCACAGAGTCTACAGGTGACCGGAGGGCTGGCAGTTACCTCGGCCAACATATAAGTTTGGCTATTCAGCGGGGTAACGCAGCCAGCGTTCTGGGCACACTGCCTCATTGCAGCGGGATGGATGATATTTTTAATGTTTAGTTTTTAGTTTTTAATTTAGTTTTTAATTTAGATTTAATTTAGATTTTAATTTTATCTACTTATATGTTCTTACTTACCTAGTTTTCCAATAAATATTAACTTTATTGATATTTAATTATTTATTTTGAAAGGTAATATACAAGTTAATATTCTGTGAAAATTTGAACCGTCTACCTGTTACCGTTTTTAATATTGAGCAAAAAAATACGAAAAAAACACGTTTATTGTATGGGGACCCCCCTTAATATATATATTTTTTTAATTTTTAGTATTTGTTGTTATAGCGGCAACGGAAATACATCATTTGTGAAAATTTCAGCTTTCTAGCTATCACGGTCTATGAGATACAGCCTGGAGACAGACAGACAGACAGACAGACAGACAGACAGACAGACAGACAGCGGAGTCTTAGTAATAGGGTCCCGTTTTTACCCTTTGGGTACGGAACCCTAAAAATACATTGTCTCATTCAAATATAACTTCTATTACAGATGAGATTGAAGAATAGAATACAAGTTTTTTTTTTAACCACTACAAGTTTGCCCTTGACTGCGATCTCACCTGATGGTAAGTGATGATGCAGTCGAAGATGGTAGCGGGCTAACCTGTTAGGGGCATGGCAGTTATATTAAACCCATACCCCTAATCGGTTTCTACATTCTTATATTCGGAACGCTAAATCGCTTGGCGGCACGTCTTTGCCAGTAGGGTGGTAACTAGCCACGGCCGAAGCCTCCCACCAGGCAAAGTTACAGAATACAAGTTATATCTATCTAATTCTCTCGTAGGATACTTGTCTGAAGATTCGCTTCTGCCGTGTGTGAATTGCGCACACACACTTTTTAGGAGTATAAGTTTTAAATTATAGTTCCACCAACTTATCTGGCCCGGTGGCCAAAATTTGAACTATTTTTCATTTTTTTTTCTGATGCTTTCGAGCACACCCACAACACGTCTTTTCACTTCCAAAGGTTGACTGGGAGATAAGGCTTTCGCCGCATATTATACATAGAAAACAAAATGAACCACATAAAAATGTACACCATGTACCTAAACCTTAAATACAAATTGGTCGTAAAAACCTCCCGTTGAAACGGTAAAAAAACAAGAGCATCGTTCCCTAAATTCGGATACGGAAATACGAGTATTCACAGCCCGGCGAATCCCCGAACAAGCCTTTTTTTGGAGACATGTTTATATATTTTCTGAATCGAAATACTACCTTAAGCTGAGCGCACATTTTTTTTAACGTCGCTGGAAAGTTATTTTACGCATTCCGCACTAAGGGGTCATGTGGGACTCACTCCAGAATACCTACTTAAAAATCAGCAGCACAGTCCGCGTCGAGAATGAATCGTCTCCGGGTCCCAAATCTTGGATACGACTGAGACGACTCGGCTTCTTCCACCACTGTGTCCTAAAGGTACAAGTTGGTAGCGGACGACATGAAGCTGCAGCAAACGACGTGTCGCAGCGACACTACTGGTTTCTACGTATTTCTATGAAATTCCCTCCGTAGTTAGCGACATGAAGCTAGCGACGCGTCGTCGAGCGGCAGACGGCAGTGTCGTCCGACCGCAGATCAGTAGTGCCGCTGACGCTGGAGCAACGACACGTCTAGCGTGTTTCTTTTCAAAATGGATTTTTCCGATTCTGAAGAAGATAAACTCATAAACCAGGTTGCCCAACATCCTGCACTGTACGATGCATCTCACAAAAACTATCTAAACACGGTCATAAAAGATAATATTTGGAAAAATATTGGAAAGGTGTTAAATAAAAGCGGTAAGTAATTAATTGTTTCTATTTAGTAATTTTAGTCATATTATAGTCAATATATCATTGAGATAAATTAATTCAGATAAATTCTGATATATTTTAGAGTTACCTACTTTCGGACATAGGTACTTTTGTTACCTACTATTTATCTGCCACAAGCTCACGGTGTTTTACGCGCACGAGTTTATGCGAGTATGTAGGTGTCACCGTAAGATTGTAAAAACCGTTAGATTATAATCTAACTCGCGAAATTGTAAACTGTCGAATGATTACAATATAACGGATTATTTTTCGGTAGATTGTAATCTGTTAGGTTGATTAACCCGAGAGAACCTAAGTGATTATTTATGTCGAACCCTAACCTAACCTACAAGAAAGAGACAAGAAAACGTAAATACAATGAATATTTCAAAAATTGACACTTAAAACATTGAACGTTTCACAATCTTTCGACTGTTTACAATCTATCGAAAAAAAAGCGTTAGATTACAATCTTACGGTTTTTACAATCTTACGGTGACATAGGTATTGTAACGAGAGTGAGTGAGATAGGTTGATGTATGTACAGACAGATGAAATTCAGTTAGTTAGATAATGGTAACAAGTAATGAACAAGTGAGTTTTTTTATATATTTTTATTGCAATATTACATAATTATGTGAAAAATAGTAATACTTGTGGCAATGTTCTAATTACTATTTAAAATAACTTTTTTGTGGCATAATGTCTGAAAAGAATGAAAAAGATTTGACACATTCTATTACATTCTATCTATAGCAGCTTCTTGCCATGAAACTGCACCATTTCCGTTACAAAAGAAATCTTTAAGTTTGTCTCTAATTTCGAAACCGTCGCTACTAGCAAATCCACCAAAACGGGCAAAGTCTATCATGTTATCCTCGGGATTATCTGTATCATCGCGGCTATAGAATGGAACTCTGTTACGTTCAAGATAACCATCCCGAAGAAGATTATGTAAACAACAAGCTGTTAATACTAGGTCATCAACTACATCTGATGCTATAGCAATCGGAGTATAAAATACTCTGAATACTTGACTCAATAGCCCAAAAGCATTTTCTGCCACCCGGCGGCCTCGGCATAATCTGAAGTTATAAATTTCTTTATTTCTTTCAAGCCTTGCCACTCTTCTAGGATAGGGTTTCATCATGTATCTACTTAATGCAAAGGCTTCGTCTCCGACCAGAAATTGAGGGAGGATTACATTTGTTCCTGGTAAAACTTTTGGTGGCGGGATATTAAAATTATTGGTTTCTATTTGCCTCCCCATCAATGATTTTTGAAATACACAATTGAAAAGTAGTTTTTGTAATTAAAAAACAATGATCCACTCTTTTTAGGTGCCCTAATTCGCACATGTTTCCCGTCGATTCCTCCTACGCAATTTGGTATATTCCATTTTTCCCAAAATTCATGTTCTATGCGTTTGAAATCGTTTTGTGATGCAGGTTTCATTAAAATAGGCACTAATTTCTGTCTTATAACTTTAAGAACACTCTTCAAAATTTGGGATATGTAGCACTC
Organism: Erebia epiphron; assembly: GCA_963932025.1. NCBI lineage: Eukaryota > Metazoa > Arthropoda > Insecta > Lepidoptera > Nymphalidae > Erebia > Erebia epiphron. Next base: position 8,464,480 of record OZ009950.1, read on the forward strand.
TGATATGCGGTATGCAGTTGACAAAGACTTATAGGTTTCCCCTGTGGCCAAAAATCTGTAACAAATTTTATATTTTTATTATTTTTGTTTGCAGGTGAGGACTGTAAAAAGAAGTGGAGATCAATTCGTGACAGTTATCAGAGATTAAAAAAAAACTCAAAATTGGGCACAGGCTCGGCTGCCCTAAAAAAATCGAAGCAAAACAGACATCTACAATTATCATTTCTAGACAATGTTCCACACCACAGAGCCGGAGGTACCAATGTAACTCCGTCACAACAGGAACTTGATGTCAATAATGAAAATGTTAGTGTTGATGAACAGGAACAAGATTTGGAAACGACTTTTTCTTTTTTATCCAGTAATAATTCAGAGCAAAGTAATACTGACCAAGAAGTTGAAGAAGTTGGCACCGAGGCAACTGAAGTGGCGCCTAATGTTGTAAAGGCAACAACACTCAAAAAAAAGAAGAAAGAAGACAAATTTTTGACATTATGGAAAAAAAGAAACGAACAGAGGGAGACACTATATAAAAATATGGTCAGAAGGATGGATGATGATATTGATCTATTTTGTAGGCATATTGGTGAAGTTTTACGTAATTTACCACCATATGAAAAAGCAAAGGCAAAGAAACATTTGGGTGAAGTTCTTTCAGACTACGAGATTATGGCAGCGAGTCACTCATCTGGAAGAAACACAATTATTTCATCTCCCTCAAATTCAACGTCGAACGATCGTGCATCGACATCCTCAGAATTGTACACACCGTCCCCACCACATAGTCATTTTATATGATCTTACTCTCCTCTTGGTACGACGACAGTTTCGCCAGAACTCGCCGGACAAGGCAATGCACCGGGTGATTTCCACTTAGATGCATATTCTCCTATTAGTTCCGCGGCAGCGTCACCAGGACCCTCCGGAATAACTAGGGGACTAGGCTATGTACCAGGGCCAGTACACACGTCATATTATGCCAATTCTCCCATGAGTACTGAGGTAGGGTCACCAGAACCCACTGATTTATCCTTTCGGGTCAACCAAATCGACCGAGAGGAAGAACATAATTTTGTCGACTCAGTCCTAAATTTTAAGTAATAAACAAATAGACTCACTCAAAACGTGTCCGCGGTGCATCCTGTTTATAGACGTAATGACGATTGCGTACAACTGACATTGCACCTTAAACTAATGGCACAAATACTTCATTTGGTTAAATTAATTTTTATTATCTCTAAAAGATAAAATGTATTCGTATATGCATCGCCGTTCGGATGCATTGTGAAATTTTCTTAGCGATTGTGAGTCTATTTGTTTAAGTGAGGTCAATGGTAATAATAAGTAAATTACTGACTTACCTCAATGTTAAAAATAATTTTTGCTCAGCATTTATGGCATTTATTTTCTTTGGCTCGATTTCTTCTCTGATTAAACTTAATATAAAATCGAACTGTTTTTTATTTAAACGACAATACTCTCTGAATTCTTTCATATCGCTTTTCAAATGGTTTTTGATCAGTATTGAATAAGTTCCCTCACTTTCTCTACATTTAAGCATAGGACGTGTGGCTTTTCGTCTTTTTCTGTATAATAAAAGCAAGTCATCATCGTCTTCTTCCTCTTCTAATAAAATATATAAAAAAATGCGATCACTATTCTCGAACACGTCAGACATCTTGTTTCACGGAGCACTCGGAACCAACTGGATGCCATCTGCTGTTGCCGTCTGCAGTCGGGTTCGAAATCATGACTGCAGCGATATGACGCAACGACATGTGACGACATGAAGCGACGACATGTCGTCTGCTGCTGCTGCGTGCAGTCGGCTACCAACTTGTACCTTAAGTCACTTCTGCAGCTGAGCGTCTAATTTTTGGCAGCTTATTCTGGTGCGACTTGAGTGTCAAAATTTACGTAAGTAAGTATAAAGTAAATAAGAATTTCACAATTGAGTATTTTAAAGGATTTTTTAAGTATTTAGAATGAGGTATTACTCGTAGATCGAATACGTCCGTAGAAGTATCTGTAATTTGTTGACAGTAAATGATATATTATTATATGCAACTTTGGTAAGTAGGTATTTGACAAAAAAATCTGTCTTTCATAATATTAGAATGTTAGAAAGAAAGAAAAATCTTTTTTTTGAGGAACTTCTGCACAGAAATAAACTTAAACTTGCAAAATCAACACTATATCGTACAGTACTGCAACAGACAGGTAAACCACTCAGCTTCGACAGCATATGCGGTGCCGGTCGGTCTTATGTTTTCGAGTAGTCTGTGGAGTTTTGACTTTTCTTTGAACCACTAAATAAATAAATAAATCAAATAAAAATATTATAAATGCGAAAGTTTGGATTGATGTATGGATGTATGGATGTTTGTTACTTAATCACGCCCCAACGGCTGAACGGATTTGGCTGAAATTTGGCATAGAGATAGATTATAGTCTGGAATAGCACATAGGCTACTTTTTATCCCGGAAAATTAAGGAGTTCCCGCGGGAACCAAAAAAACTCAAACCACGCAGACGAAGTCGCGGGCATCAGCTAGTAAATAAATAAAATCTTTATTTGCAAAACTGCGTCTAGTATAGAAATATGAGCAAGTGTACGCCTAGCTTTCTTACGGGAGAAATAGCTTTGCATAAATTCTTCCCATATTATACCAAAACAAGGATCCACAATGTTTCCGTAGCGAAATAATTCGTGACATAATAAACATTTTTTTGCGTACATGGTAACTTTATTTGTAACTAGCTGCTGCCCGCGACTTCGTCCGCGTGGATTAAGATTTTTTTTATTCCTGCGGGAACTATTCCTTAATTTTCCGGGATAAAAAGTAGCCTATGTCACTCTAAAGATCCTCAACTATACTCATTCCAAAAATCACGTCGATCCATTTCTCCGTTGCAGCGTGATTTGAAGGACTTAACAACAAACCAATAAACCAACAAACAAACACACTTTCACACACTTTATAATATTAGTACTTATGATACTTTATGCTGTAGGCTGTTTCGAGACTTACAAATACCTAAGAGTTTTCTCGTATTAAATTTATCTCCGTGGCTCAGTATACATATAGGTAGTGCTTTTGTGGAGGGTGAGCCCAGGTTTGATTAATCTAACTGGTCTATCAATTGTATTATTTGACGACCTCCCTGGCGCAGTTGTGAGCGCTGTGGTCCTATTGTGAGAGGTCTCGGGTCCGATTCCCGGCAGGGTCAATTTGGAAATTTCTAATTTCGGAATTTTTTCTGGTTTGGTTTGTGGGAGGCTTCGGCCGTGGCTAGTTACCACTGGCAAAGACGTACCGCCAAGCGATTTAGCCATCTGGTGCGATGCTGTGTAGAAACCGACCAGGGGTATGGGTTTAATAAAACCCTTCCCCATAGCCCTTCCCCATAGCCCTTCCCATAACAAGCTCGCTCGCTACCAGCTTAGACTGCATCATGACTTACCAACAGGTGAGATCGCAGTCAAGGGCTAACTGGTGGAATTAAATAAATATTAGGTCTGATCTGGTGGAAAGCTTCAGCCGGGTCCAGTTACTGCTGTCAACATATTATGTCGCTGTGCAATATACCTTTTCCGGTATATGTTGCCGCGAGCGAACCTATAGGTGGTTACTACCTATAGCCTAAGTAACGTACCTACTGTAGGTACCATTATACTTAGGCTCAGGGGGACAATAGCTATTTATGCAACTGTATCGTAATGAGGGTCATTTTAATTCGAGTGCTGTTTTTTGATACGAGGCTTGCCGAGTATCAAAATAGGATAGTACGAGAATTAAAATGACTAATTACGTACAGTTGCATACAAGATTTTATCTACGACAAGGACGTCTTTATAATTTTTTACTTTATAAATTAATAAAAAAGTCAAATCAATCAAGTGCCAGAACCCAGAGCCGCTAAGCTATAGGTATCCTATTTATGAAGATACCTAACCATATCGATACAGCTACGACTCATAACGATACAGCTCCCATACAACGAACTGTATCGTTATGAGAAGCAAACACGAAAGAGGGTTCAATTTGATATAGTTGTCAAATTCGAAATTGGAACTTTTCGATGCTGGAGTAGATAAAGTAAATTATGAAGCATCACTTACATTTACCCCCAAGTGTGATTGAGATCAATCACACTTGGGTGTAATGTGTCCTGTTTTGTCACCGGGTGATAGCCGATACTTTACACAAAATCTTAGATTGCATCATCGCATAAATCCACTTAGCATTGCTTTGTCTATTTCTCTAATAGAAAATGATTCAATTAGGCGAATGCTCGACTAGTTTTAGACCCATCTAGAATCCTCCTCTCAGCACGAAGCAAACTTTAGTCGATTTATTTTTCTAAATGGCCATAACTAGCTGGTTATAATTATTTAGAATATGTTCTCAATCTTGCAGCAACCATGTTTTAGTGCAACAAATGTTTAAATTGTCCAAAAACAAACAATTTTAATAACTTTTAAGTAGGTCAGGCTCTGTCTTCGCAGGTCAAGCCGTGCAGTTTGTGGAATAAAGCCGACTTTGGTGATAGTGTTTATAATTATTACCATGTAAAGCTATATTTAATTAATACAGATTGATCTACGACTATCCATTGTGATTAATAGAGTGAAAAATACTTAAGTGCAGTCAGTATTTTCCTGACTTTCCTACTATTTTTTTTCTTTCAAATGGAAGAATGTTTTCTACCCGGAATTTGGTAGGAATTATGCAGTTCTCCTATTGTGTAGTTAATAGCTAAAGGTCTTTTTTATCTTTCCAAAAGGAAAAGAAAATCACGCAGGACAAAATTTATCTCAGTGTATCTGATTTAGATTCATCCATAGTGGCTAAAACTGGTGCTAATTCGGTTGTACACGAATTTAAAAGCTCAATTGATTGGTCTAAAAGTATTAATTATATATTTTTTTGGAAATTTGACATGCATGTCTTTAATTTGAATTGTATTTTATTATTAGGTATTATTTTGATAATTTATTAATTGTAAATCGGATATAATCAAGACACGCGGAAGCGTGTCCAGCCAAAGTCCAAAAAAGAAAGAACTGGCAGCACCGTGTGTAATATTACACGAACCATTTGGAGCCACTTTTGACCCCCTCATAACTCAAAAACTATTACACTTAAACATGTCAAATTTGGCTCATATATTGAGACTCGCGAGATACGTATGTGCTCCAAAGGAGATCGGCGAAGTATGACCCAGCTAATTTAAAAACCATTCAGATTTAGAAATCATTTAATATTTTTTAATATATTTCAAGGTATTTTTCTGTGTAAACATCAATTTTTTAGAAGATGGGGATCAAAAATAAAAATTATTACGAAACAATAAAAAAAGTCGTTTTAATGGCAATACGGAGTATAGATACCCGCAGGGTGACCGCATATCTTTTGCATCAATCATTGATACATCGCAATCACCTCTGATTGGTTAACACTCTTCCACTATTGGACGAAATCGCCATTGACGCAGCAAGAATACCATAAATTCAGCCAATCGGAGGTGATTGTGATGTATCAATGATTGATGCAAAAGATACGCGGTCACCCGGCAGAGTATAAAAGTAGAAACTAACGTGTCAAATGTCAATTACTGTCAAACTCAATCAAATGTCATTCGTGGACCGTAGTAGAGATGTGTCGGAAAAAACACATTAACTCGAGTTGAAATTCAGGTAACTCGGAATGGAATTCGAGTTACACAACTCTGCTTATCATAAAGAAACTAAGTGTATTTTATTTGTTACAAAATACTTTTTTCCATACATATTTGTACTTCAATCCAACTATCTGTTACGACAAGTATTATTATCAATGCTAAACTTCGTAGGTAGGATTGAAATAAAAAGGTTTTTATAGTTTACATAAATCATAATTTATATCGTTCTCATTAGAGTTAGTAGGTACACATTTATTTTTGGTTTTAGTCTTAGTTAAGTTATAGTAAGTACTGATATTTAACAACAAAACTAGTTAGTTATAAAGCAGTCTTCACAAAATAATATCAGTCTAACTTTATAACTAGGTACATATTATGCTATTAATAGTTTAATCATCACAATGAAAATATTCATAAATAACTTTGTCATCGTTAGTGTCATTCGGTCGATGCAATGGCGGGAGTACGTAGACAGAGAAAGAGATATATTAGACAGGGCGTCGGCGTATACAGTATGCGATAGTAATTAATTAATAAATAATTAATTAAAATTAATTAAAATCGTTAATTTAATTTAAAGGCGATGCATGATCGATACAGTTCTGCACTGCCGGCACCCCTCGCTTTTCTTTTACCCCTGAAAGCTCACGCGTTATAAATACGATACATCGCGACGCGATTGTATCGCTACTGTTTTGCTTCTGTTGCGCGTTGTAAATGCGACTAACGCCCAAAAGTTGCGATGTATAAGAGCGTTAGGGTTAACCCCCTTTTCAAATAGTAAGAATAGTATAACAACCACCAATTTGTATGTCATAATTTACTTACTGGCCACGTTATGAATTACATACCTACTATAGGTTTAATGTACCCAGCAGGTAGGTAACTTGTTTTTATGTAGGTAGGAAAGCGTATTACTATTTGGTACATAGTCAGATAATGATCTGCAGTGCCTGATAGATTTTTCAAAGCTATTAAATGGTCACCTGGCTTAAAAACCATGAAATAGAAATCTAACCTCACTTTTAACTATTACTACGAATATCTTTTTTCTCCCAACTTTATTTGATTGACTTTCATATACTTTTTTGTTAGTCTGGTTTAGTATAAGAAGTATGAGAAGTTTGATGCGTGAACGTGAACCTCAAGTTTGGGTCAAACACTATATGGGAGCTCGCCGACCTCCTTTCATAAGCACACCTCAAATGGTTATTTAGATATAAACGTCCAAAAATCGTCATTTTTATGATCTACCTACGGATAGATCAAAACTCTGACACGGGGCATACTACCATCGCTTAAAGCCGTATTATTTTAATATTGTTGACGTTCATGTTGTAGTTTTATAATCATTATTATAAGGACGTCAAAGTACGTGACATTCAACCGTTACTTTGAAATAATACTGCTTTAAGCGGTGGTAGTAACTCCCTCGTCCACTTCCTGCGGCAACTTGCATTACATTCTACGCATAGTGCATGCACAACTAAATAAAACAAGAGTTGTTAAGTAAAAAAAAAAACTCCTATTACATAAATCATACTGCAGGTCTTTGTTTAAATTCGTTATTTTGTGTTGTTAACTATTGAAAATGACACATAATTATTATTTTAATGTAAATAATAATGAATAATAATATAGTTGCATTAAAACCTTACCTTCGTATTCACGCATTTTGTGCAACGAAACGTCATTGACAGAAAAGAAGAAGAAACGTATTTGAAGTCGTCAGTTCAAGTTGTCAGTCATTGTGATTTTTAATCATTGTTTATAGTGGTTTTAGTGATATCGACTGTTTACCGTGCTTGTTTTCAATGTTTCACTAAAAACTTTTGCTATACTATAATATGGATTCGATCTCGCCGACTTCGCGCTATATTCCATGGATGACCATTGTTTGCAATTTGGGTACGTTACGTTGAGGTGCATAAATTGTCACCTGAGTGTAAACAGGATGCTAAGACCTGTTGTTACCATGGGTGGGCTCACCATCGAAATGATATTGTTGCACCGGCAGCTTTCTTGATAATGTAACGACAGTGATTACCTATTTAATATGAAGATGAATAAATCAATGAACTAATAGAAAAGTCCTATTACAGTGTAAAGGATTATTTGAATGATAGCAAGGCATGGGTATGAATTGTTACAGCGGCTGATTATGTAACTGTTATATTGTATATATAATTTCAAATATTTGTGAGATGGTGATAATAAAACAAACACAGTTGAGTTTGTTGCGGGCTCTTCTCAGACCAGGGCACGTTTGTAACCCTCGTAGCTTTAGTTTTAAGATACCGTAGTTAGTTATCACCATCACGTCTTATGCTCTGTAAGCATGACGTTCAGAAGGTGTACTTTGTAGGTACCTATTTTGAATGAATATGTTTTGAGTTTGAGATTGTGTTCAATAATTTCTGTACAAAAAGAAATGATATCCCATCAAAAACATAAATGTAAAATGAGAGCCAAAATCCAAAATTGTGATATGTATATAATATATGCATTGGTTGTTGACTTCAGCGACAAAAGAAGTGAGATCTAAATGGGTGCCAAAGTTCAATGGTCAGTCCTGCAATTTATTTATAACAACATAAAATATTTTATAACAACTTTAAATATCATTTCTTCTTATAACTTAGGATAATATGTTGAAGACTAAGGCTTTGGCTTGGCTAGTTTTCATATACGAATTATAGCCTTCGCAAGTTGTAAAGCTGTAAGTTCTTATTTTATTCTTCCGAAAATTTGGCTTGCTAGTAGAAACTGTACTTTTAGGTACCTACTTAATAATAATTCGTATATACTAATGGTGAAGTCAGGCTGACATTTTAGTTTAGTTTAGAGATGATGTACTAGAGAATTGGCCTCAATTATTGGTTACGAGAGTCTGTTCTTGCATCCTGGAGGTGTATAGGCTATAAATATGTTTGATTTCCTTTCAAAGATTTCAAAATATTTAGAATCCTAAACTCTCATCAGTAGGTAGTATAAGTTGACTACTCAATGAATGGTTTTACCATTTGCTCTCGTATTTTAAAACGGGGAAAGATTGTAAAAGCTGACTGCTTTATACTCGTTCAAACTAAATCCAATTTGTATGCACCCTTGATCCGTAGAGCTAGTTCCGTAAACCTATTCCCCGGCGTAGAGAGCATAGACCCAAACAGCGAGTAAAACAATAACTAGATGATATTGAAGAGGCGAGCGATGTTAGCCAGGAATTTCCACGCGGAAATTCATACTAAGAATCATTGTTATGTCATGTTGTGTCAGCTACGGTAATGCTCACAAATTCTATAAATGATTGAAAGGTTTTTGAAGTGAAACTTCTTTAGAATTGTTGTGATTTGAAAATTTGGTGAAACGAGAATGAGACAAACATATAAAATACTTACTTTGTTGTAAACGAGGGAGAGGGCTAGTTGACCTTAACACAGATCTTAAAAAATCTAGAAAGGACAACTACCATTGATCTCATTACTAATTTTTGTTATTTTCATTTGAACACTGAATTGTGCATTGTAATAGTAATAGATCTAACCATTTGAACAATGTATATATGCATGTATGTGAGAAATAAAATTTGATTTGATTTGATTTGATTTGATTATCAGATCAGAATTCAGAATTGCTAACATTTATTTACATTTATATTCATAGTTAGGATTTAGCCTGCAAGAGAATGAGATAGAATACAAGTTATATTTATCTCATTCTCTCGTAGGCTACTTTTCTGAAGTTTCACTTCTGCCGTGTGTGAATTGCACACACAAACACACTTTTCCTGCCTGCCTCATTTGGCCTGACTGAGTTTGTGTATTCTTCTTTATAATTTAACGATTTTAGCCTCCGAACCATAATAATATTATGCTAATAGGTCACTATTATAATAAATGCGAAAGTGAGATTATTGGCTTATCCTTCAATCACGCTGCAGCACGATTCTCGAACCGTGCTGCAGCGTGAACGTGATTGCCGCCGATGCTCACTTATACGAATCTCGCATCTAGGTGACCGGACGTAGGTGTGATCCACAAGGCGTAAGTTGAACTTAGTGTGAGTTTTTTTATATAGGTACTTGAGTATCCAAAACTATAGTATTGGACTAGATTGACATCCTCGCGCAACTCCTGCACTGTTTGTATTGCTTTTTACATTGACATTAACACACAAAATATTAGTATATTGCAAGCCTCGTGGTGATAATAAAACAGCGCGTGAAAACGCGAGTGACATCAGCAGCACAACTATATTAGCCACGCCGTAAATATGCTGAATCAGAGGTCATATCTACGACATCTGCTTTCATCGTAAATCTTCTACACTCCCAATGCGCCAGGTTTCGCTGACGTCACACAATTTTAGCCAGGCCTCTAGCGGACTCTGAAGGCTCTATACAGATCGTGTGCTTCTCGTCACGGACCTGCGAACTATCCTCTATTAGCAGTTCGATTATAAGTTAATATACTACTAAGTATATTAGGTATAGAGGGCGATGATAAAAAGCAACGATTTTATAGTTTAAGCTAAGTGTCCATTTTAGAAATAAATTTTGCATAAATAAGCTCTAAAGTCTGAAAGTCATTTACACGATACGTAAATACTCGCAGTTAGTTTCTGAAAGTTTTCCGTAGGAGAGTTGCAACAATGCTTTAAAGGACACTTGGTGCTATGCAGACCAACTGTTCGTACTTCAAATTGATTTGTTTTAAAATAAAATATCTATAAAATGATGAACAATATTTTCTGAAGGTGGGCAAACAATCTGTTTTTATTAGGTATCCTCAGAACAACTAGCTTACTCTCAGAACAACAATGGGTTGTTTGAAATTGAGATAGCAAAATAATATTTTATTTTCTTCTCTAATTTTCTCTACCCTTTTAAAAGAAAATATTTTGTTGCAAGCAAAAATTTCAATTAAATCTAACTGTATACATTCACAAAAGCTCTGTAATGCAAACAAAAAGAACAATTTTTTCGGTGCCTTATCTTAAATGCTCTTTGCACGTCCCACCGGGTCTTAAAGTTTGTTTAAAATTACTTTCTATTGTTTGCCTCGTATACGCTTTCTTGTACACAATTTCTTTGTAACAGTCGTCAATTCTATACTTACACTTATCAATAGGGCCCTACTGATTTTTGTTTTTATTTTTTAAAGCTAAAAATAATGAACAAAAAAAACGACAATAAGAAAAGAAAGCCTAAATAAAGCCAATTAAAAGGTTTTACTGTTTTTTACAGAAATAAAGAGAGAAGCTCATACACAATAAATGCTATAACTTTTAACTTAGTAACAGAGTGGAACGTCAAGGCCGACTTTGTACGTCTAAAGTCGACCAAATACTGATTCAGATCAAACAGCAAAACCGACTGATTCGCAGTACTGCAGCTAGGCCACACGACAGTCTCTCCAAACTTAATGTTAGGAATAAATGCGGAACTATTATCGATGTATATATCTGTCTGTTCGTTCGGTACCTTTTCACCCATCTATCTAAGCCCATTTAAGTTAACGATTTGGACGAAATTATGTACAAAGATATATAGCATCCCCGGACAGACATAGATTTATTATACTTTTTATGCCAATAGTTACGGACGGAAACAGTCCCTCCATAAGGGTTGCTTTCCTACCTTTTAAGTCCACCACTAAAGCCCATTAACGTCCCACTGCTGAGCACAGGGCTCTATTCTCATAGGAGAGAGGGAATTAGAGCTAAGACCCACCACGCTGCTCCAATGCGGGTTGGCGGGCTTTATCGACTATTATCATGTTAGTGATAATAACCGGGACCGACGGCTTAACGTGCTCTCCGAGGCACGGGGGTGAAACACCGCCAACTTCCTAACTCCGGCCTAGTACTGAGAATTTCTAGTCAGAAAAACCCAATACCTAATTGTGGTCCGACTGGGGACTCGAACCCGAGACCTCGTCGGCCGTAGTCGAACGTGCCAACCACTAGATCAACGAAGCAGTTTTAAGCACGCAACCAGTACGCAAGTAAAAAAAACAGTAGAAGTCGAAGGTTTCCTTTGATTATTATTGGTTAACCAATATTGTGTTTCGAGTTGTGCGGTGTGTTCCCGACACCCCTCCAGTTCCGCAGATTTCCCGAGTCCCGACGTATCGCAATAATAAATCAAGTGTGGGAAAACATGGAACGTACCATTCAGCTGTGTTCATGTTTCCTCCGATATAGCAAATTATTGTTAAAATACGGTTCATGGAACAAACATTCGGTACAATATTATTTTCGACTAGATGATTCTCACGACTTCGTCCGCATGGTTAATTGGGCTTACGATCCCGTGGGTGCTCATTTATTTTATGCTATAAAAAGTAGCCTATTTCACTCTCTAGGTCCTCAACTATACCCGTTCAGAGTTCTCGTCTTTCGAGCCGGGGTAGTTTAATATTTCTAAAACTCTAGGACTGGTGGAAATCGGTCGTGGCTATACTGTTACCACCCTACCGGCAAAGACGTGTCCTAGAATTAATTGAACCCCAATAACCCATTAGAAACCCTTTCGCCACTGTTTGTCTACAATTATAACACCTTATAACCATTTTCCTTTGCAAGTAATTAATGTTTGCTAGAAAAAAATCCCTGCCAAATTAACCCGCTTACTTTTTCGACTGCGTAGTCCGTTACCATCTTAAGAGATCACAATGAAAGGCAATAATAGTTATTATCTGTAGTGGGGCTAGACCTCTAAAAAGTCTACTATCGTAAACCACGAGGCAAAAATGTTGGAAATGTTGAAAAAAAGAGAGTTGTAATGTTAGTTAGTAACTACCTAGCTTTACAACTCTCTTGGTGTTTTAGTTTATAGTTAATACTAGCTGATGCCCGCGACTCCGTCCGCGTGGAGGTATGAAAAATAGATGTTGGCCGATTCTCAGACCTACTCAATATGCTCACAAAATTTCATGAGAATCGGTCAAGCCGTTTCGGAGGAGTATGGGAACGAAAATTGTGACACGAGAATTTTATATATAAGAAGTTACTGACACAGTTTTATGACGTTTCGTTGTCCTTCGTGTCTCGCATCCGTAAGTGAAGACAAATCATACTTACCTACTTTTACGAGGGTTGTGTAGAACAGGAGACTTACGTATTTCATCATCATCATGAAGTCCTATGTTACCCCCTTTGGGGCAGAGGGCAGACGCTACTCTTTTCCAAGCCGATTTGCCGGACGACTTATGCTTTGACTTATGTATTCGGTGCGAGAATAATTGAGAGTTTCCAAACTTTACTCTTTACAAAGTTTACTCTATTACTATATACTACAACATAGTATTTATTATTAATATGCTACTTAGCTATAAAATACATATAGCTTTAGATAAATTCATTCAGTTACAGTACTTACTATTTACAAAAAATAACCTACTACACACCGTCCAAATGATTATTCATGGGCAATAGACACTGGCGCTATTGAATCTCTGAATTGCCAGGCTAAGCCATTGAGCCAAATAAGCACCAGCTCTTGGGTCACCCGAAATGTGTGATGTTTTAGAAAATTGGTTTATGAAAATTCCTTTGAACCAGATTTAATTTTGACCTATATTCTATTACAAGAAGTTGCAATGGGGTCTAACATGAAATGTGGGTTAACTTGGTAGGAGTATGGTCGTTAAAAGCTACGGACAAAGCTCACCTGATCTAAATAGAATTTTCAAAATGTGTAACCCTTAAAGATCAAATCTGAGGCCTTGACCACCTTACCGCAAGAGAGATGAGGTCGTAAGGAGATACTATATACTTAATGTTTCACGATAAGTGGTATGAGGTGGACTCGAGTAGATCGATGGGCGATCAGAAATTCCCTATTCGTCATTAAATATTCAACGTTACATACAACAGGACTCAAGATCGGGTGAGATTCTCGTAGCTTTGGACCTTAATTTTATTTTACTTTGGCAAACATGATGCCCGTATATTTGGACAACATCCTTGGATCGGCCGGGTGTAAACTAGCTAATGTTTTTTCAGGTATTTACTTTTCTAATCGGCAAGCCGGTGCTAAGATCCCATGCAAATTGTTTATCTGATAAAATTACTAAATGATGCCCACGACTTCGTCTGCGTGGACTAAGTTTTTTCGATTCCCGGAACTCCTTTATTTTCCGGGATACAACCTATCTATGTACCAAATTTCATCAGAATCGGTAGAACAGGTGCGCCGCGAAAGCGTAGCAGACAGACAGACACTTTCGCATTTATAATATTAAAGTACGGATAGTATGGATTTACTTTATAAACTAAAAAATTGGCCTATGGTCATAATATTATTTATTCTAGACAGGACGCATTATTTAATAATATGTTTCTATTCATAAGCTTCGAGTGCTTTTCAGAAGTTTTCAATCCGCATATTTACGAAATTTACGAAAGCTTTGAGGACTTACTAATGCTTTCTTTTATATAAGTACATGAAGCTAAATTATACGGATACAATTTTGTTGCATTGTGTTTGGATTCTGTTTAATTTTTTTCAATCATTTTTCTGGTTTCATGAAAACATTTAAAGCAAGCAGATTTCATCACAGCATCGTTATACATGTAAGATCACTGACTACCCCTAAAAAGAAAGTTTTAAAAATTGCTATTAACTAATTTAAATTAGTTTTTAGTTTTAATTTTTGTATAAAATGTAAATGATTTAATTTTATTCTAAAGCAATATTATATTTGGTAACTAATTTGCTCATAAATAGGGAGGAATATTAATATGTACGTACGACGTAGGTATATACGAAATATTGTGGGGTAGGTGGAGGGTGGTGGCGGTCAGAAATTCGAGTGGCTTGCCTAAATAATTTAACCTAGTTGGTATCTAACAAAAGGAAACGCTGCGCGCTGTATCGTGTCGGCTAAAACCGAACCGGAATTCAGTATTACGTAAGTACCTATACTCATTAAAACTTAAACATTAAGTTTTGTTTACTGAGTTTAAGGGTGTGGTCTAATTAGGCACGTTGTTTTGCCTTTATCTTTTCTGTGTTGGTACACACGACACAGACTTGCCGCGGCGCGGCTCTGACCACCATATGATTTTTCGCGAAGCAAACTCTAACAGAGAGAACCTGTTACGCTCATACTGTTTACAACGCACGATTGTTGGAGGGTTACCTTTATGTTGCAGGATCGCTAACGCATTACAGCAATCGGTCAAGGCATTTCCTGCTGTCTGGTCGAATAGGCAGCTCAGAGAACGGCGAACCGAAGACGGCTTAGTAGCCTGACTTGTAATTGTAACTTCTGGCCAGTTAACATCCAGTCGCAACCTATACCTACCCCTGGTGTGATCGCGCCCTTAGTGAGAGACTTACTTGGATTATAAAGCGGATTATTCACGTGTGGGTTACTTTAGAAATGTTTCGAAATGTAAATTGAATTATGTAACACGCTTGCTGCTTAATTCTGTATTTGATTATTATATTACGCTACCTAGCAGGAATAATAAATGTTACATTAAATATAGATTATACAGAAATAGAGAATAAAATTATAACTTCATCAGGGGTGTTGTACTGTAGTGTAATGATAATAGTAGGTAAATAGGTTTAAGTTAGAATACCTACGTAATACGAATTCCTAAACTTTTTATGCTCTCAATTAAGTTAGTAGGTACCTACATACATAGGTAAGTAATCATAAGCAATGAAATTTTCAGCCTAGAAATCTTGTTGACCACAGCCGATAGTTTAATGGCCGAGACGTCTACGCCAACTCTTCACGCGGTTATTTAAGCTATTATAAATACCTCATTTTTATCCAGTGTTCTAGTATGCTAATCTTATTATCTATTTCACTCTGGAAAAATCAGATCAAAGTTAGTCATAAATTCCATGGAAATCTTAATATTAAGATTTCTATGCTTACTTCATACAGATCATAATCATGAACCTATCAACCCTCCCCAACCCAACCCCACTGCTGATCACATGTCTCCCTCTCAAAAGGGCGTTAGGCTATAATTGTCCATTACGCTGGCCAACTGCCTCCCGACCACAACAGCTTCTCAACTTTATAGTTATGAATAGATACCCTACCCGATGTTTGTAGGGCTTTGTAACACTGAATCATAGATTAATTATAATACCAAGTATAGATTGCTAACTCCCTTATAAAAAAAATTCTAGGTTAATACTATCGTTAGATGGCGCTACCAGGCTCGCTCTTTATATGATTATAGTAAAATCGATGAAATATCGTATTTTCTTGGTTCAATTTGTATTAATTATTTATATAAAATTATCAAAATACAAAAATTTGATAAAATCACTTAAGACAATAGCAAATTTACATTCAATTAATTTTAACAAACAGCTTGCCCAGTTACGCCATCTCAGATTGTGCGAAGAACTACAAGGTACCGGCGACTTTAATGCGCATTTAGCGAGCTTTGATTGAATGTATGAAGTGAACAGTCTTAAACTGGTTTATATATTGTCTTTGCACTGAATAGATAAATAATATATTATATTCAGTGTTTTGCAGTAGGAAATGTCTCATATGCTATTTTTATTAGTTCCATGGACATAATATGACTTTTAAATACTATTAAAATAACGATATACTAACTGCCATGACATGTTTCAAAAATTTACCAAAACGGTTAATTCGTATTATGTTAATTTAGTTTTATGTTAAAAGTGAAAGTCTAGTATTAATTTTCGATTTGAAATTTTGATAAATTAAGTTGACATTGTTTATATTATCGTATCATGTATAGAGTATCCTTAATTTAAAATATTCATTATTGCAATGCCCTGACGGGGCCTCACGTCTCTGTAATTTTGTATTATGAACATTGTACATGAAAGCAATAATAATGAAGGGAAATGAAATGAAATGAAATACCTAATACAACATATAAAAAAACTGAGCTATTCCTGAATTTCAAGCATTAAAATTTTAATAAGTAAAACGATAAAACTCCGTTATAAAACATTAATGGCGTCATTAATGGCGTGTCTACGAATTATTATATTAAAGGTATGAACTTTATGCAAAATTGTAGCAGCACCTTAATTATACCACATTTCGTATTCATAACAGAATAGAGTAGTAGGCTTAATTAAAAACATACAAGCTTATTACAGAAACTTGTATGCAGAATGTGAAGGTTTAACCTACCTATATATGTGTCAATGAAATGAAATGATTTATTTTACGTAGGACAACTTGTGCCACTTGTGATAAGTCGTAAGAATCTAACACCAGAATCTACCAGAATAGCCTCAAATATTGCATTCAAATTATAACTTTAAATAGCCTTAAATTTTCAGCGTACTAGCAATTTGAAGCAGTTAATTCTCGAATTATTTAAATTTAAGCTAAGTTTTAAGTGATGTGGGTGCAAATTCGAGCTGCACGAGTAGTTAGTTTGTGAATTTTAACTCAATCATAGCCAGAGAACAATGAAGAGGAATTACGCGCGCAAAAAAGGAACGCGGAAATCCGCCCAAGTTACTTATATGAAATTACGTGTAAAGACACGTGCTTGCTTTATTGGCTATTCTGTAAGCTACTAAGGTAGGTACAGATGTAAATGCGGCCCTATATTTATACTCAGGAAGGCAGGAAAGGGCAAAAAAACATCCGCTGCGCTAAAGGAATTTTAATTAGCTCGTAAAAATAAAAACTATAGGCAAAATAATAATGTAGTTATTTATGAAACGGTGCATTGGTTTGGTTCTTAAATCAGAGGCCCAATTGTCTAAGCAAATCGTACAATCATCATATTGTGATTTGACAGCATAAAACGTAGGTACTTCTCGAACTTTTTTTAATACATGCTTATTGACGTGCAGGCATCTATGAACTCCTTAGACAGGTTGGATTATCCGTTTGACAAACTTTACGATTTCCTTACACAATTGGGGGGCAGATGAAAGTTTAGATAAATGTGAATGCGCTTCGGTTTGCCACTAAAATGAACATGTGAGCCGATATATTTATCACGCGGTGTCAAAGCGCATTTTGGCGTAGCGCCAGAACTTCGAACGAGTCTCGTTAATGCT
This sequence comes from Erebia epiphron, assembly GCA_963932025.1. Taxonomy (NCBI): domain Eukaryota; kingdom Metazoa; phylum Arthropoda; class Insecta; order Lepidoptera; family Nymphalidae; genus Erebia; species Erebia epiphron. The sequence goes on from OZ009950.1 coordinate 8,482,208, forward strand.
AATGTAACCGAAAATTGTGTCTACTCTTTAGATTTGATTTATTAAGCTATTGCATAGCTTCTATCGCGGGCCTTGAGCGTGGAGACCGAATCCAGAAATTCCGTAACGAAAAAAAACCTAACACTTTGGTTGCTATGACTACTTGTGTTGTTGACTTCAAGATGTTGAAAATATAAAGGCGAAATAATTTTAAAGAATTATGTTTTGAATAGTCCGGGTGTCCAAGGGGAATCAAAAAACCTCAATGCAAAGAGGTTTTTTGATTCCCCTTGGACACCCGGACTATTGAAAACATAATTCTTTAAAATTATTTCGCCTTTATATTTGCAACAACTTGACTTGAAGTCAACAACACAAGTAGGTAGTCATAGCAAGTTGATAAAAAATGCTACGCAATAGCTTTACCGCGGCAGTCTCCGAGTGCCACACGTATTTTTTTATATCAGAAACGCACTGAAAAACTTCATCTGTTATAGCTCTACGAGTCTATTAAACTTAGTATTTACACCATCTTCAGAATAATTCAGTCTGCCTCGATATTGCAGTTAAGTATACCTAGTAGGTAGGCAGTAGTGCATTCGAGGTAAGTTTGCGGAGAACTTGAAGGCTTCGCGATTGTACGAAAGAGAATTTAAAATGTTAGTTAAAAGAAGAGTTAAGTAATATTGGAAGCTGCATCCAATATTATTCTGAAAATGATAGTGGACAGAAGGGACAGTGCGTTCACAAAGTAGGTCCCTAGGTACCTACTGGATAGTGTATACTTGTGTTAGTTTTACAGCAAGTACCTACCTAAGTATTTTGGTATACGGTATACCCCCATCGATCTGCTGTCAGCAGTTAGCACTTATAAAGAAAATAGGTATCGTACCTATATTGTTTTTTGAAAACGTTACAATAATACATGAATATTAATACTGAGTATGGACCAGGACCGCCTTTTTCTTTTGATTTATGGCTTGAGCTGCAGGTGTTCGTAAAAACTGTCAGAGTAGTTATTAATGATTTCTATATTAAGCAAACTATGCTTGAAAAAGTAACTCACACCTTTGTTGCTTTAAACCAAAGAAATTCAAGGAAGTAATCTGTGCCAGGGAGGATAATTACCTAGTTCTTGTGTACACTAGGTACTTTTAGCAACAATTCGTTTTGTTACGTGCTTTGGAAGCTGATAGCACTTTGTCGACTTACGTTCCTTTAATGTAGTGCCAATTAGAACTGTAAATAACAGTGAAAAAGCTACCAGTGCCAGAAATTTAAAACCACATTTTTTATTCGTTTATTTGGTCCACCAACAGCTATATCATTTAAACATACGAGAAATTCTCGTACACCAGAAATTTTACACTATATTAGGTACTAAGATAAAACGATTGGCCACCTTAAGGTAAACACCGCATGCACTTAAGTGATGAGTTCATTTACAACTCATTACAAACACAAAATCAATTCCATGCATTACATTACAATTTTTTTTTAAATCTTTATTTTTAGAGAATATTCGCTTGGCGAATATGCCTCAATTAAGTATGACAATAATATAAATACATTATCCACTAATCATAATATTATATGGTACACAGCAAAAATGGCTAGGATTGCCATCGAAACTCGAGATATTATTCTCTTTTTTCGATGCCAATCCTAACCTTCCGCAACACTTTCGGTGCTTTGGCTGAAAGCGGGTAAGCCAACACAGTGTTGAATAAACCGACAGCGTACGAGTTTACGGAATCCCTAAAAATTCTCCTTCTAAAGTCTTCGTTTCGGGCACATTCCATTAAGATATGGACCACATCCTCTGGCACATTGCACACACTACAGTTGGGTGAATTTGTTTTTTTTCATTAAGTATGCAAATTTGTTCAATGGTAATGAGTGCCCGGAACGAAGACGCATCATTTTTTTTTTTTATACACTACAAGCTAGCCCTTGACTGCGATCTCACCTGATGGTAAGTGATGATGCAGTCTAAGATGGTAGTGGGCTAACCTGTTAGGAGCATGGCAGTTATATTAAACCCATACCCCTATTCGGTTTCTACACGGCATCGTACCGGAATGCTAAATCGCTTGGCGGCACGTCTTTGCCATCATAAGGATCAGGTCTATTCTACTTCTGCCATTGTCAATCTACGGCAGTTTGGGTGGCTGTGGCTGGATCGTTTTGTACCATATACCTTTCTCCTTTGATCTTCTGTCAAAATGTTCTTGCCAAATGTTATAACTTGCTTTCTTTAAAAAAACAACTCAATCTCTATTGAAATTATAAAAGAAGTTTGGTAAGATAGGAATCTTAAGATGAAAACGTGTGGTGACGTGGAACACCAGATAGGAACAAAGTTCCTTATTACATATTAAATATTAATTTCAAGTACTTAGTTAATATTTTTACGTTTTTTTTTTTAAATATACAAACCTTAACACTAAAGCATTAAAGTTTAATTTCGAATGTAGAATTAAGGTCTTAAATATAAAGGTCTTAAGGTATTTGGGGCGACAGAGGGGGGAACCCCCTAACCTCACTGGGTACCATTCAAGGATGTTGTCTCTGTTTCTATCAACTGTGACTATCAACACCTCAAGAAGCTTTCGCTTGATTGTTGGATTAAGGATCGGATACAGAAGGCGGTTATCCTTGAGACGGCGCGAATTGTGAGGAAGTTCCTCTCTCTGGATCCCTGACCACCGGCTGCTTGGGTCTTTAAGGCCCCGCAGTGGGTGGAAGTTTTATAAGATTATTTTTAAATATATTACTAGTATATTTATATTTAAGACCTTTTGTCTTCGTAAAAAAATTTACTCATTTTCGTTATGGACGTTTTTTGCCGGCTAGGGTACCCCTCCGCCTCATGCCATAAGGAACTTCGTTCCAATAATACAAATATTAATGATTACAAATCATAAGCCATCAAATATCAAATAAATATTATAAATGAGAAAGTTTGGATGGATGGATGTATGGATGTATGGATGTTTGTTACTCAATCACGCGCCAACGGCTGAACGGATCTGGCTGAAATTTGGCACAGAGATAGAATATAGTCTGGAATAGCACATAGGCTACTTTTTATCCCGGAAAATTAAGGAGTTCCCGCGGGAACCAAAAAACCTCAATCCACGCGGACGTAGTCGCGGGCATAAGCTAGTCTTATAATAATTGGTGGTAGATACATTTAACATTTTATAAACCCTTGAAATGGTTCTTAACCATAGCTTGATATAAATGAAACATGGACCCTCAGACAAATTGACCGGCGAAAAATCGATGCCCTAGAAATGTGGTGCTGGAGACGCCTATTAAGAATAAGCTGGACATATAGCCTAATATAACCCAAAGGCTTTCGTCGCTTGTTCAACTGCGAATCCTTAAGTTCTTTGGGCATATAACAAGGAAGACTGGTACGATAGAACACCTCGTCGTACAGGGTTGAGTTGAAGGCACACGTCCACGTGGTCATTCCCCTACTAGGTGGACGGATTCTATCCGTTCCACCACAATTTTTTCCGTCTCCGAGTGTTCCCGAGATGCCGCCAACAGAAGTCGATGGAATGAGATCGCACGAGCTGCTGTGAAGGCCCAATCATAGCCACGACCACTCTGCCAAGAGTGAACGAATGAGAAGAAGAAGAAGAATATAATTCTACTTGCTTTTATTCCTCGGTCGGGTTTATTTTACAATCATTGCATAAACCTGACTGAGGAATAAAAGCAAGTTTTCCAACAATAGTTTAAAGTCGTACTCGTGAGATTGTTGTAACGAATAAAAGCTCTATTCAAAACCTGGCGACAAATATGCTCTGTATTATATTAAACAGGCGAATATCTTGATCCAAGATATCTTCAAACACTCGCCAATTTAAAATCAACCCTATCGTGAAAGCTTCAAAGGCTAGGTTGGTGTAAAGTTTATTAATACAATGGCTTATATCTGTCACCGTAAGATTGCAAAAACCGTTAGATTGTAATCTAACTAGCGAAATTGTAAACTGTCGACAGATTGTGAACCATTTTTGACACTCAAAACATTGAACGGTTATACGAACGGTTAACGCAATATTCATTATAAAATTCAAATATTTACGTTTTCTTGGCTCTTTCTTGTAGGTTTGGTTAGGGTTCGACATAAATAAGGCACTAAGGTTTTATCGGGTTAATATACCTAACAGATTACAATCTACCGAAAAATAATGGGTTAAATTCATTGACTTAATAATACATGGACTTCGGGTGTAATGCAAAATTCACGAAAAAAGTGTCCCGAGAAAACCTTTATGTACGAGTATACATGTATATTTTTATAAACAAACTAAAACATTGTAATTTGTGTCTTAGATCATTATGATACAGCCTTATTTTGCTTGCAATAAGCTATCCGCCTATGTAGCTTCGACTGACGGTCGCCCATTTTTTTATCATAAGAAGCTTCTAGCGATAAATTTGATAAAAATATTGCACTCCCTCTGTCTTATACGCGCGTAGTGTATTAGAAAAGGACAAATAGTTAATTTTTTTTCATTTTGGTTGGGCCATTTGTTTTTACAATTAATTGAAATTTGGATGGAATATTATGTTTCTAAGCGAAATAATACTTTTATATCGTTAATAAATGCTTAATTACTGAAAATATGATACACCATCTTCTTTTCTCACCTTGCTCGGGTAGTTTTTGCAAGATTTCTTAGCTCAGTGCGGCATTATTGACGAGTGTTCTTTCTGATGACAAACACGAGACTGAAATGCGATTGGAAACCCTTTCGCGTTTTGGATCTCTTTCGGTTCGGACACTTTTTAGCGCTGACCCGAAGTCCATGTATTATTAAGTCAGTGGTTAAATTGTAATAATCTGTCGACAGTTTACAATTTCGCTAGTTAGATTACAGTCTAACGGTTTTTGCAATTTTACGGTGACATATTGATTGTAAATGCACGCCAGCCGAAAATATTCGCGAGTGCAATGTGAAAGGAAAATTGAGTTTGCTTTTTACTGCTTCGATGAATCTCTTGTATTTTTTTTAACTTTTATGATTTTTATTACGGTTATATTGTTTTTGTTATAGGGATGTCAATTATTGTTAATTGATTTAAAAAATAATACAATAGAACTTAATGCTAGCTAGAGCTCGGCCTCGGCCTCTAGTTCGATCCCCGCTTTTCGGACTTAATATGGGCGTTATAAGCAAAAATCACTTGCTTTAGAAAACATCATCGTGAAGAGACTTGCATGCCCGACAGTTCTTCATAATGTTCTCAAAGGTATGTGATTTTATTTCATTTTTATTTATTAGGTTTACGAACAATCACTTTCACATTCACAAAAAATCTGTGATGGTTGGCAATCCGTAGCTACTTAGCCAGCGTGGTGTACTATGGCCAAAACTCTTCGCATTCTGTGAGATGACTCGTGCCTGGTGATCCGGGTACGGGTTGAAATGGTGATATATAGGTATTTAGGTAAGTAAATAGGTTTTGTATTGCTGTATAAGTTTAGAACCATAATTGAAAGTGTAATTAATTTAATGGACTTTGTAAGTAATAGACTTTAGTAACAGCCTGAAATAAGTTTCACTGTAAGTAGCTTGCTTGTCCTTTATTCATATTGTTATTCAAGTAGGTAGGTACTTGAATAACAGTTTCCCTGGTCTGGCCTGGTGGGAGGCTTCGGCCGTGGCTAGTTACCACCCTACCGGCAAAGACGACAAAACAAGAAGCGATTTGCCGCCAAGCGATTGAGCGTTTCGGTACGATGCCGTGTAGAAACCGATTTAATATAACTGCCATGCCCCTAACCTGTGCCCCTAACAGATTAGCCCGCTACAATCTTAGCTCGCATCATCACTTACCTTCAGGTGAGATCGCAGTCAAGGGCTAACTTGTAGTAGATAAAAAAAATAAAAAAAAAGGTACACTACACTGAACTTTTTGAGAATGATTTTTTATCAACTTAGTAATAAATATTAAAGTTGTTGTCTTTTGCCCTCAAATCACATTGCTGTAGGTTAGCAGTAATATTGAAATCAATATTATGCCGAAAATGTTTGCCTGTGACCGGGTGGTGAGGGATCGATATTACTTTAAAGGCTTTGACAGACAAACCGCGCGGCGGCAGCGACGTGCGGTGCATCGTCGTTTTAAATTTTTAAGGTTGGCGTCCACTAAGCGAGCCGCCAGCGAGCCGAGGCGAATCGAATAGCAATAATTCGCCACTTAAGTATATTCTTGCTGCGTCAATTAGCGGCGCGCCAAAGTGAAACTATTCCTATACAGAAGAAATACGACTCGATTCAATTCGACGCGATTTGGCTGCAGTGAAATCCAGGCTTTAGTCGCGGTATGTATATGCACTGTAGTCCTGTAATAATGTGAGCAATACCGAGGTCAATTTCAGATCAGAGCTACTCGTTTTAAATTGAAACATTTGCTGTCGTCGCGCTTGCCACTACGCAGATAGGTTCAGCTTCGTAAGTATATTATTTTGTTGATACTTTACATAGATCTTGTAGTATTACGTTGAAAATAATTTTTAAGTAAGCCAAGTATTTTTCTTGAAAACCGTAAATTTTAAGTATCAATAATTGACAGATATAGGTCATTGTCCGACCTATTTTTAGTTTGAACGCAGTACGTACGACCATGCTGTACTGTAGCTGTCGCGACGCGTTTTGTGGGTACAAGCCTTAACAGTGGAATGGTTTCGTTGAATATATTTCTAAAGCCAGACCGATTTTATTTAGAGAGACTACAAATAAATATGGGGTACCTATACGGGCTTATATATGACCTAGTTACGATATAGCATACTTATTATGTATCTAACATATAACAGACATAGCTTTTGCCTTCAGTTCTGCATACATTTAAATTACTTGAATGTGTTCAATGGGGTTTACTACTTTATAGATATACTTTTAGTATATAGGTAAACTTAAAAAATCTAATAGCGGTTCTTCATTTTGTAAGAAAAAGCTTTAGTGAAGCTAACGGTAAAATGCGTGCTTTAATGTTACAAGGTATCCCTGGTTATAAAGGAAAGTGTAAAGTAATAATATTTAAAGAAATCCATTTAGTTTATTAACAACAGACCACTTCATCGTAAACATGATGTTGGAAATGATAACGTCCTCAGTTACCTCCTTCATACACAGAAAGCTTTGATAAACTTTGAGCAGAACCATTCAAATGCAACTTACTCAACTAAATCTGGGTTAATTCCTCCAGGGCTCGCCACATTCAAGGTGTTCCACAGATTATCATTACGGAATAAAACACCACTCAAACTGTGCACTCCTAAACTATCTTTTATTCACACGAAACATCGCGCAAATTTTTTATACGTGACACATGATACAAGTGTTTTGTTGTTACGTATTTTAGTTCAGCAAAGTTAGGAGCAACGTGGTCGTAATGTAGGGGATGAGGACGCGTGCATCCACCCCCGTGGTTCGTTAGCAACTGTCGTCAGGCACAATTTTCATGCTGAAAATTGAAAGAGGCTTCTGAAGCTTTAACGCCTTCGAACGGCTTTGTGGTGATTATTGCAGTGCTTTTGCTTTGGAATGGAAACTATGCACTGAAGGTCGCCGTGTTTTTCTTTAGCACTCGTTGTGAGCTTCGGTTTTCATAATTTACTCGTAGTTTTTAAGCTTTTTAAGTTCATAATAATTATGTAACATTAGCGAATGCCTCAGATTTCAATTAAATTACTTAATTATTCTTATATGGCTTTAGACTCTGACACGTTTCACGTTTTCACCTACAACGCCTAACTTTTAGCGAAAATTTATGATTTAAGACCAATATGTGGCCGTTTTCACGTAGGTACAATTACAGCCACCTAATAGGTAAGCTTAGGCATCCCCTAAAATACAGGCATTGCTGGTAAAAAAACGGGCATGAATCGTATATCGAGTAAAACAGTTTCGATTTTGAATAATATTGATTATGATTATATGATCTTTTATGAAATCTCGATCTTATTCATTCGGCTAAAAGGTTTTTAGAAAGGGACTTAGGTATTACTTACGAGGATTGCTAGCGAACAAAGATTAAAAATAAGCTAAAAATGTTTCAACACTCATTGTTTACCTCTTACCGTAAAAAATATGGTCTATCCAATATCCTTAAAAGGCGCTGCCTATATTATCACTTTATTAGTTCAATTTATTACGAAGTCTTTTCAATCCGGGACTTAAATTAAATTACCTATTTTCAGACTTAGATTAAGTGAAACTGTGATACTTCGGTTCCTCCTTCCTTATTACGCTTTACGTTAATTGTTTTAGTAATTTATCATATTACATATTAGGATGTTTCTAATATATTTAACACCTTTTGCCTTCGACTTGCTTGAAATTAAGGTTAGGGTTTAATTAGGGTGCTGTCTGTTGGTTAGATCAGCGTTGCTACACCTTACAACTCCTAACGGCAAATCGACAATTCTACCATAGGTACAGAACAAATCTTGTGAACAAAACCATATCAAAGTCATGCATATTTCCTACTTCCACTCTGGATGGCGCAGCGTTGAGCGCTGTTGTCTTAACGTGCGGAGGTCCCGGGTTCGATGCCCGGCAGGGTTAATTTGGGAATTTATAATTTCTGAATTTTCTCTGGTCTAGCCTGGTGGGAGGCTTTGGCCGTGGCTAGTTACTCCCTACCGGCAAAGACGTGCCGGCAAGCGGTTTTTTTTCCGATACGATGCCGTGTATAAACCGATTAGAGGTATGCAGGGTTTAATATAACTGCCATGGCCCGTAGGTTAGCCCGCTACCATCTTAGACTGCATTATCATCTACCATCGGGTGGGATCGCAGTCAAGCGTTAACTTGTAGTAGATAAAAAAACAATAAGACAATTAGCAACACTCGCTCCAAAGATTTATATGCAAATTCAGCGAAATGCAAATTCTGAGAGCTGGACACGGAGGAATTTGTTCACGGTATAATCCATAAAATCCCTGTAACTGAAATATTAATGGCCAAATTTTAATTCAAAAGGGAATTAGAACGACAGGAATCTTTTTCTAATTGAATTTATAACTTCTTTTTGTCCTTATCAAATTATAGGAATTCAAATACAGATAACAGTATTTAACACAACGACCTCAATTTACATAGACGGGCCCTGTCAAACAAAGAATGTGGGCGTATTTTTAGCAACGCCATCAACGCCATCTAGTCTGAAAAGCGGGAACTTGCTTACAACATTTTGAATGAAAGCTTGAAAACGTATGACTCGGTCATAGATAATATAGGTCATAGCCATAGAAGCCGTAAGGTGAGTTAGTAAAAAAAAATATCATACAGTTTGCCGTGGAAATTAAATGATTGCGTAATGGATAAAAATATTAATAGGAAGATTAAATAACGTTTATTTGGAAATTTATAATTGTGAATTGAAACACTTACCTTAAAATAAAAATTATACAGTGCCAAAGTAATTAAACTTTAGATGTTAACTTAATAATAACAAATTATCTACACGACGAGCGACCGTGACAGCGCTACGATGGGGACAAAGACAGGTTAGGAACGCGCTCTCAAAGTAGGTCACCCAACATTTTTCTATGAAAGGGCCCATCTAGTACCTACATATATATCGATGATTTAACAGCATAATATTGTGGGATAAACATTGATTATGGGATAAACAGAGAATTTTAGTACCTGGGATAAACCATACTACCAAGCTCCCAAAGCTTAAATGTCACAGCATAGGTAATGTTTCATTGTTGTTGACTTTCGTGTTTTAGAATTGTAATCTTTATTTTAGGAGCGTCAAGGTACGAGACATCAAACTGTCATTTTAAGTAAAATTGCTTAAGTATTGCTATAAGCATTGGCAGTAGGTATGGCCCTAGAGAGACAATGCAACGAGGCGTCAGAGAGTTTTGCAATTTACAATGTAGAATTTCGGCACTATTACATCCAAACACTGGTTAAGCACTCCAATATTATTTATTGCTTATTTTATAGCACAGACACAGTAGCCATTTTGATATAATACTCACCGATCCCCTGCCAAGCGCCCATCGCGCTGTCACTGTCCATCGAGAACCATAGAGTAGAGACAGTGAGACCATGAATTTAATCTGTCAAATGTCAGTCTAACAGGTAAACTGAAGCTGTTTTTCCATGAGTTAATAAAAAGGTTTTCTTCATTGAAATTACTAAAATTCTACATCAATGGTTTTCTCACATGTGAGAATCAAAGTCATCAAAACAAAACTATCGCATTTGCGTTTTTTTTACTAGGCAATAAGAAATCAAAAAAGTAAGCAATCTATAAACGCGTCACTTCGCTTGTACCACAATGTGTTTTGCCAGACCTTAAACCACAAACCATAAAAATGCTAAATAGATTTAGTTATTTGCTACCTAAACATTGCGTATTTCTCAGCATAAAGCACCGTAATATCAGTTGTTAATTGTCATTCTAAAAAAAAAATACGCGCCGAATTGAGAACCTCCTCCTTTTTTGGAAGTCGGTTAAAAACGGACTAAGTCCGACAGTTAGCACGACGCAATAAGTAAGTACAAAAAAGGTCAACGGTGAAGGGTTTTTAAACCTTCTGATATAAATTTATTGACACAGAAAATGAACTGCTCAGATTTAAAAGCATAATATTAACTAGCGTAGGTATTAACACATTCGCTGCGGCAGCATTGGATCCTAAACCTACGGCTCGTGCGGTACGAGACAAATACTGCCCGTATCTATATTTCCTGATATGCGTTACGACCTCTATTTTGCCGTACCGGAACCTGACTTTCAAAGTCCATGGAGACGTGGAAACTCACCATATCAATGGGTTTTTTGAACAAATCGATAGGCTACATCCTCGTGTATACCTAGCTGCGGTAGCCCCGGGTTCTCTATGATATTTCGAAAGATACAGAGATTTTTCAAAATCAGTCATTTACGGCAATATATATGCCGTATAGCATAGAAGTTAAAAAATTGCTAGGGATGGGTTTACTTCTGAAATGACAATCGATATTTTAAAGATATTCTTTATTAAAGACACAACAAATTTAAGTGTATAAATCAACATAATTCTTCATAATTAGTCAACATAATAATTACTCTTACAAGTACCTATCGCCAATTTAAAAAAATATATTTAAATATAAAAAAAATTAAAATAAAAAGCAGTCACTCATGTAAGTTTAGTACAAATACACTGATTAATAAATAAATAATAATAAATACAAATAGGTTTTTTAAATTTTGATTCATATTAGGGTACCAAATTATTATTGACCGAGCGAAGCGAAGGTCTCTGAGTCTACTTGGGTGAATTGGCACTTGTCCGTCCGTCTGTCAGAGCCTTATAACTTCTGAATTGCTGAACGTAATTACTTCAAATTTAAATATAATATGTAAATCGATGGCCTCCCGCCGAATATGGCTTAAAAAGTTTTAAAAATCTTTATTTCAGGGGGGCTCTCATAGAAGCGAATGCGAAGTAAAATATTTTTTATAGCGTTACATAGGGTTGCAGTATATCATTTTAAAGATAATTAAGAATAGAGTCCAAAAATATTTTTTTTTGAATTTTTCCCCTAAAATTGACGAAATGGGAGGCTTTCAAAGTAGCGATTTTCTAACGTCCAAAGTTGACCTCAGAACTCTCAATTTTCTGAACTCTCAAGCCTGAAACTTGATCAATTATTTGAATTATATCCTGTACTTGAACAACAAATACTAAAATTAGATAAATATTATAAGGAAACGAAATTATTTAATTTTTAATGATGATGATATTTTTAACAGAACTTCACACTGATGTCAATATATGGCGCTCTGTGAAACCGCGAGGTCTCAGTTCGGGGCGAACCACTAGTAATTACTTTTTATTTTTAATCTATGATGAGATCATATTAGGAACTTTAACGAAATAAAATAAATTTTAAAAAGTAGGTAATTCCCTTACTCATATCATGTTTTTTACGTGAAAGTCTCGTCGCGTAGTTTTTTGCATAAAAAATATCGAGCACTTACGGCCAACACTAATGCAAACTGCGAGGCCGCGCGGACGCATGCAGTGAGGCGCGGGGTTGGGGGGGTACGGCAAGATAGTCGCCGTACCGCACTGAATAAAAATAATTACCTTGCTGTGCGTTACGGCAACTATTTTGCCGTACATTATTAGTATACAATATCATTATATTAAAAGCAACCATATAGAAAAAATCACTGTCTCTTTCCTACACGTACGGGAACATAGATAAATCACCCCCGCACCGTGCGCAAAACAAGGAAAACTAGCTGCCGCACTGGCTGACCGTCAAATACGGCAAAATACTTGCCGTAACGCAGCGAAAGTGTTAATATAATTAGGTAATGTAAGTGAGTCAGATAAATTTAATTTCAATTCTGCAGCCGAGGTAAATTGCTCGTAGGTATTTTTGTTTGAGGTATTATTTTATACGTGAGACATGAGAGTGAAAAAAATGTTCGTAGAATAAATCTTTTCACTCCGAGAATATCTTTTCATTTCATTCGTTTTATTTAAGTTTTGATGAAAACTGAGAGCTTAGATCCATCTCATGATTACTTCATACGTTCACGTTATATTATGGCATCATTTTATGCTTTTATCAGAGTTGTTACTTTTTCTTCGTATATTATACCTAACCTACTAAATGAAGGCCACGACTTCGTTAATCGTGGCTTAAGGTTTTTTTGATTCCCGCGGGAACTCTTTAATTTTCCGCGATATAACTAGCCTATGACTTTCCTCGGGAAGTAAACTATCTCTGTAGGTACCAAATTTTGTCAAAATCAGTTGAACAGATGGCCGTGAAAGCGTAACAGACAGACAGATATCTACAAACAGACAGACTTTCGCATGTCTAATGTTAACTATGGACATAACAATGATAATTTAACTATCTCACATTATGAACAACATAATTTACATTACACCCTTCACTTATTTTAGGTATGTATGATAGATGATTTTTTGGAATTTGTACGCGTGGATTTAGGTTTTCGGAAAATCCTGTGACCTTCCCTCGGATAACCTACCTAATGATACCTAGATAGAAGAGAAGATAAAAAGTTACGGTTCACGATATTACATCCATACTAAAATGTGGCTGTCTGTCTGCTACGCTTTCCCGGTCCATCTATTTAACCGTTTTGGACGAAATTTGGTAAAGAGGTAAGTTATATCCTGGGTAAGGACAAAGGAGACTTTTGTCTCGGAAAATTTAGAAGTTCCCGCGGAAATCATAAAACCTCATTCCACGCGGGCGAAGTTATTTACCATAGAATATAGAGAAAACCGTGTATGAAGTAGGCACGTAACATGTTTATTATTAGTAGATACATACTTATGTACTTGTTTTCCATTAATTAACTTGTGTCGTTATGTACGACATCACCCGGGGGAAGAATAAAATTATAAAGTTAATACAATTAAATTTGACAAAGTTATTCATTATTTTTATAATTAAAAGCAATCTAAACTAAGTACTTCCGCAATTTCAGAATAATCAGATAAAGGCTTAGGTTATTATGTTCTATGGTACAGGCTTCATATACCTACTTAGGTGAAAACCGAGAATAGGTAATTATTAGGTAAAACAGTCTTGTTAGTAAATTGGCAAGGGGCGACTTAGTAATATTGTGGTAGGAATTGGTTTGGTGACACATTTAGAATTTCTACAACAATTTACACAGAATAAAATGAATGAACTCAGGCATTTTTTTTTTGTTTCATGTAGATAAGCCAAATAGTTTTGAGTAATTTGGCCTGCCTATCGTTCCGCCATTTTTAATTAATTTTGTTTTCGAAATAGCGGTCACTCTTAACCTGCTGACATTAATACAAGCAAGTATTATATGAGACAAAATCTTCTTGAGGACAAGGGTATAAAATACTTGTATCTTATGATGCCAGAGTAACGGCCACTATGTGAGTAATTTCGAAAAATAAAAATGGCGGAACGGTAAGTAGGCCAGACTTCGTACAAAAATATTCAAACTCCCTTTTAGGCTATATTATGACATTTAGCATGATTCTACCACCAGTTCGTATGAGCTGTACGTAAGCGCTTCAGACGGCAAGAGCGCAAGAGGCAGTAGGTAACTCTTTCCGAATAACAGTATGATCCATCCATCCATCCACTACGGCCCATTAGCGTCCCACTGCTGGGCACAGGCCTCCACTCTCATAGGAGAGAGGGAATTAGAGCTTAGACCCACCACGGTGCTCCAATGCGGGTTGGCGGGCTTTGACGACTATTATCATGTTAGTGATAATAACCGGGACCGACGGCTTAACGTGCTCTCCGAGGCACGGGGGTGTAACACCGCCAACTTCCTAACTCCGAGCTAGTACTGAGAATTTCTAGTCAGAAAAACCCAATACTTAATTATGGCCCGACTCGGGACTCGAACCCAGGACCTCATCGGCCGCAGTCGAACATGTCAACCACTAGACCAACGAGGCAGTTTGCTACAAAATATTAAAACCTCTTGTGGGGCGTAGTTGAGTGCAGTTTTTTTTGTAAAAAACACTCTAACCCAAATATAAGCCAAATTGTGAGAATAAAGCATTCAGCATTTGGGTCTTACACAACCTTAAACATTTAACCTTAGTCGCCTGGAATCTTTTATATTTTTACGAATATTTTATTACATAATATTCCCAATTCAGCCGAATATAACTCTAAAATATCTCGTATTCTTGCCAAAAAAGGAAAAGAGTTGGCAGCTGGCATTAAAACAAATCTTATATTGCAAATAAGAAATCTTTGACCGGATTGGATGGGTTTACCTTCCGGATTCATATTTTTTTGTTCCTACAACTATAGGTAGATCAAGTGACATAATGATATGCAGTATGCTATGCTAAGCTGATGCCCGCGACTTTGTCCGCATGGTTTAAGCTTATTTTGATTACGTCAACTCCTTATTTGTCCAGGCCTTCGACTATACCCATGCACAAAATTACGTCGATCCGTTGCTCTGTTGCAGCGTGATTGAAGGACAGACCAACAAACAAACACATCTTTCGCATTTATATACTACTAGCTGATGCCCGCGACTTCGTCCGCGTGGTTTAGGATTTTTTGATTCCCACGGGAACTCTTTAATTTTCCGGGATAAAAAGTAGTAGTAAAGTAGTAGCTTATGTCCTTCCTCGGATACCTACAACCTAACCCTGTACCAAATTTCATCATAATCGTTTGAAAAGATGGGCCGTGAAAGCGTAGCAGACATGACAGACAGACACACTTTCACATTTATAATATTAGTATATGGATTAAGTAGGATTTAGTTCAGTTCCTCTATAGGTTGTAAATAAATATTGAGTTTGTGTGCCTAAATTTTGATCGACTAACGAGTTATAAAAAGTCACAATAGTCAAGTTTTTTGCCGCGTACACCGGCAGCCATTAGCCGCTCCGAGCAATCACTCTGCGTAACGGTCCTCAGTCCTCACGCAACACTTCTTGCTGAGTGCAGTGACTGTAACAAATTGGTAACATTCACTTGCTGAACACCAATCAGATACCAGGGCCTGAATCGCACTATTAAAGTTTTTTGATCGTTAGAGTATATAACACGGTGAGGTGTTAGTTCTCTCGGGGAGTCCGATGCTGTCGGGAAGACCGGCCTTGGCGAGGGGCCGGACCTTATCCTCGCTATTCAAAATTCAAAAACAGTAGAGTGGCCTCTGCTTCGTGTATGAGCTTGTTAATATTAATCTCTTGTAGTTAAGTTAACCGTATGTATGCGTTAAGATTAGGGACCCCTCTTCTTCACCGTAACCGGTCGACAGCATGTTTGACTTCCTTTTGCTAAAAGATTTTGTGATCTTGATTTTCTGCCCATTCGGTATATTTTTGTAGAATCTGTATCATTTTCGGTGGGAGCAAGAAATGAGTACGTGATCACATGAGGTTTAACGAGCCCCCCGGTCGTGTAAGAAAATTGTAATCGTTTGTAAAACGGATAATACGATCTGTTTAAGGAGTTCACAGATGCCTGCACGTCACAAAGCATGTATAAACTCCTTAAATAGATCGAGTAATACGTTTAAACTGTCAAATGATTACCATTTGCATAGACAGTTGGATCTCGGAGCAACCGGCATTGCTCTAATAACAATGGGACGTGTTAAAGTTTTATATAGTTCATTTATTATCCACGAATTGCTAATCCAAGTATTCTGTGCCCAAGCCGCCCATTTCACGTTCTCTTAGCGAATCTTTTCATATTTGCTGGTTTTACTAAAGACAACTCTCATTAATTAAAAAGTAGGTAGTGAGTTTCCCAAAGAGAAAATACAATGTTAGGGACACACTCTTCTGGGAAACTAAAAATTAAATCTAATACATTCTGGGTCTCTTTTGGGTTCCAACGTTCCATTTCTAAATGAACCGTGTAAGATATATATGAATAGACGATTGAATTTAGGGATAAACCATACCTGACTACTTCCCTTCGACAAAAATTTTTATAGTGCAAGTTATTAACTTCTTACTATAAATACTAAAAAGTACCTAGTTGGTATTCTGTGCTATAAAGTCAGTCTAAAATAGATAAATCGAAAAGTTTGTTTTATTTTATCGGAAGCGAAATTTAGTACTTACTAGAGAGAACTACAACTTTACTGAGCGTAGGTAGAGTTTTGTTCCGCAACTCATTGCTTGTCTAGTGAACTCGCAACTTGTCTGAGATGTGCACAGTGCATACGCATACGTTTCGCAAGTAGGGCGTGCAATAATGCAGGCCTCTGCAGAGAGTACAACTGTTACTGTGGTACAACTACCATGTTTATTTCCAATTCCGCGTTTATTGTCTACTTTCTTGGCAAAGTACTTTAGTTACGGCTTCCTATTTGAATTGCATGTTCTATTGTTGTAACAAAGAGTTTTAAAACATGGTCTTGCATGAAACATAAGCTCTTATCATCATTTTTTATTACTGCTATTTAATTTACAACCCATGGTTGATACAAGGAGCCGAGGAGGCTGAGGAAGATCTTTCGGCTAGTGGAGAAGAACATGAGTGTTTTCAGAGTTGGGAGGAAGCTGCTTCTGACCGCCATATCCATGGAGAAGTTTCCTTGATTAAGCAAAGGCTGATGATGATATATTTATGGTAAACGTTAACCCACAACTTCGGTAAAGGAGAGAGGAAATCTGGTGTTAAACGCTGAAACATAAATATACTGGCTGTGCGTTATATTGAATAATATTCCTGAGCTACGAATATATATTAACGTAGAAAAAGACGAAAAAATAAATATACCAATTTTCAGTGTACGGAAGTACGGAATTTCTTTTACGGAAGTCCTTTTGATACAGGCGTACCTTTAAACGACATCACTAGCAGTAGCAAATTCAGGCACCATGCAAACAATGAATGTTTCAAAAAACTACGGGCCGTGACGTGCGACCTAATTTTTAGTGTTACGTACCACGTATTACAACAATCACGTAATTCACGCAATCGATGTGTGGCGGTCGTATAAAATCCATACTAATAATAAAAGTGCGAAAGTGTGCCTGTCTGTCTATTTTTCATGGCCCATCTGTTCAAATTATTCTGAGTTTTGACTAAACTAAGGAGAAAGGCTACTTTTTATCACAGAAAATAAAATGCGTTTTTTCAAAACTCCAAAAAAAAAATGATTTTTCCAAAACCTAAATCCAGGCGGACGATGTTTCATCTACTTAGTAATAGCATCAATGATCTTTATCCACTTAGTAATGCCTATTCCTCGGCTCGGACTGCGTTACTCCTATTCTATAATCTAGGAAACGGTGCGGTTCGTTGTATGGAGACCCCCGCACTAAATCCTTAGTCGTTGTAACTTGGCATTATTTTTGTTTACCAGCCATCATATCAGATAAAGCAAGTACTATAAGGTATACCTTACTGCCGCGCTCAGATTCGCTTAATCATTACTTAAGGAACTCCCTATAGTATAGATTTCAATACATAATCTATACTCTCTCTTTCTGTGTCGTATTCCTCATTACTGAGGGTCGTGACTCCTTTCCATTAATCAAATAATGGTAGGAGTTATCTTGAGATAATAATGCGGTGGGTTTCCACGTCCGACTCGACTAAGAGTATTTAGACTCTTAGGTTTTCTCCGAGGCACGGAGATCTATACTCAGGAGTTCCTAAAGTAATGGTTAAACCGCTCTGAAAGGGGCGGCTAGTTTATTATCTGATTGTTTTTGGTATTAAACTAACAAAAATATATGACGTATACTTACATAAACTGTTTTCACTTACGGATCCAAAAACGCTTTTGTAAAGTTTATTTGAATACAAACATTTGAATTTGACCTACTTTCCTTCACCTCGTGTATATTATGGGAAACACCTTGCGAGTTTTCCCACAAAAACAGATGGGGCTTTGTTTACGTGGGAAACTCCAAATGGCCATTTTGGGCGAAAACACACTACGGACAAAATATAGTCATGCATTATGCGCTTGACGGCAAACATGTCTATAGAAAGCAATGCTGAGGTGTAGGTTGGAGCGCACTTGTCTAGAAGATGCCACTTCACTCTTGCCTTGAAGGTACGTAAGTTGTACATAGCAGGAAAAAACGCCAAAAGGGTTCTCCACTCCTAAACGGTTCGTACCAGAGAAGTTGAATAAAAGTAAAAGTTGAGTTGAGTCACACAAAGATTATTTTCTTATATTCCTTTCCTTATATTTAGGTAAGCGTGCAAACTAGGCGAAAGGACAAAACGTCGTTTCCCTTCGACGCGGACGCTTAGCGCGAACGTCATATCCTGTCCGGACCCTAGTGTGGTTTTGCTCTTTGGCAAGACCAACATGAACACGACCGGAAGTGATTTTGGGGTCGTAAGATAATCCAGGACCGGAAGAGGCCTCCGGGCCGGAACTTTCCACACGCTCCCCGTTATTTTTGATCAGGTAATCCCATAGTCTAACGCTGCGTTCTATAAAGTTTACCTATTTAAAAAGTTCCCAAATAAGATTCGGAGATATTCAGGTTTTAAGTGTAGGTATACCTACTGTAATCACTTGATCACTTGGAGGTCTATACACATAACTAAGAACATACTACTCCTACCTTGCCACTGTAAAATAAATGTTAATAATTATTATCATAACTTATGAATATCGGACGCTGGTGACCCATGGTTGACACATAGTAAGTGGTAAGTATATTAAGATCCACCTGCAGTCTTTTTTAGGGTTCCGTACCAAAATGGTAAAATGGAACCCTTATGGTGCGACTTTCTCCGTCTGTCTGTCCGTCTGTCCGTCTGTCCGTCCGTCACACTCGATTATTTCAGTAACTACCGAAGCTATCGACATGAAATTTGGAATAGTTGTGTATATTAGTGACCCAAAGACACTGGAATTAAAAAAATTGGAAATTATTTTTGTTCTTATTTAAAAAGGGGGGAAAATCTGAGGGTTGAAATTTAAAAGTGAGATAACTGTACTGTGTGGGGTATCGTATGAAAGGGTTTACTTTGTACATTCTAAAACAGATTTTTAATTATTTTTAGTTATGATAGTTTTTGATTTATCGGGGAAAATGTCTAAAAATACCGTTCCCCCCCCTTATCTCCGGAGTTTGGTATCGAAAAATTTGAAATAATTATGGTCAATAAGAATTTACGTAAATTTTACAGGAAAACTATAGCCAATGCTCTAACTAGCATAGTTTTTTTGATATTAACAATAAACCTCTACAAACAAAGTTAGTCTTGCGGTTCATTAACAAAGGTAATTATTTATTAATAATGGTACAGAAGCCTTCGTGCGCGAGTCCGACTCGCACTTGCCCGGTTTTTCTCTTATTTTCTCCTTTTCCTAAGGTTGCCTGGTAGAGATCGCTACCTAAGCGATACCTTTTGCTTTTGCTTTTGCAACGCCTTTTGTATCCTACTTCTGTCTATGTATATTTTTTTCCTATTGTTTTTGTTATTTTTACTTGTGGTACCTACAATAATTAATATTGGCATGTTGGTCATCAATGGCCACAGCCAATTTCGCCTGTCTTCTTGAGTTTGATAAAGAGTTGGTCTGCTTTCCATCGGTCAGATTTCAATGTATTTACCTAGATTCGAGGAAGTGTTTACGTGGTATGTATGCGAATCTTAAAATTATCGCATCATATCCACGATTCATTACCTAGACTAAACTATGAAACTGAAGCGGTTTTGACTGACTTAATTCGGCATGTAGTTTTATTAATGGATTTGTGACACACAACCCTTAAAGGAAAGCCCTTAGTAAATAACTTAGATATGATTGTACCGTAGGATTAGGAGAATCAATCATATGGATTATAAAACTCTTTTCAGGCAGACTAACTGTGCAACATTTACCTATACAAGTTCAATTTCAAAGAAATGGTAAAGCAAAGCTCAAAAAAGGCAATACATAGAAGCAAAGTAAGAGCCCTTAACTTTAAATAGGTACTTATACATAAGTAAGTTTTTTTCGATAAGCTGAAAAGATTTTTACTGAAGGCCTTATCGAAGAATTTTATAAGTTCACAAACTTTACTTGTTACATTAGCAGAAAAAACTTTTAATTCCAAAGTTTTCTCAATATAAATAGCCTGGCATCAGGCAAGTACGGGCTATTGGATCCATTTTTAATCAGACGTAATCAGGTCAAAGTAGTTAAAGAACGATTATTTCCCTCCGCCCACTGCTACGTTCATTTTTAGGGTTCCGTACCCAAAGGGTAAAAACGGGACCCTATTACTAAGACTCCGCTGTCTGTCTGTCTGTCTGTCTGTCTGTCTGTCTGTCTCCAGGCTGTATCTCATAGACCGTGATAGCTAGAAAGCTGAAATTTTCACAAATGATGTATTTCCGTTGCCGCTATAACAAAAAATACTAAAAATTAAAAATATATATATATTAAGGGGGGTCCCCATACAATAAACGTGTTTTTTTCTTATTTTTTTGCTCAATATTAAAAACGGTAACAGGTAGACGGTTCAAATTTTCACAGAATATTAACTTGTATATTACCTTTCAAAATAAATAATTAAATATCAATAAAGTAAATATTAAAGGGGGGCTCCCATACAACAAACGTAATTTTTTGATATTAACAGTAAACCTCTACAAACAAAGTTAGTTTTGCGGTTCATTAACCAAGCCTACCTACCTATTATACCTACTTCTTGAGTACGGAACCCTCGGTGCGCGAGTCCGACTCGCACTTGGCCGGTTTTTAACTTTTTTCTTTTGTTTTATTATGCAGGATTGATTTGTTTAGCACTCTTTTTTTTGTAGTAAGTATTTATAGCACGGCGATTTATGCATCCTCTTATTTATTACGACTTTATTTATACGTATTGTCCCTAATATCTATACTTACAGTTAAATGGAATAGAGCCGAGTTCTTTATATCACCACTTAAACTCAGTTTTACAAGTATAAGTACTAGCTGATGCCTGCGACTTCGTCCGCGTGGATTGAGGATGTTTGTTACTCAATCATGACAGAACAGCTGAACGGATCTGGATGAAAGATAATAATGTGAATAACGCATAGGCTATACTGTACTATTTCTCCCGAAAAATTAAAGAAATCCCGCGGAAACTGAAAAATCTCAATCCACGCGAAGTCGCGGGCATCAGCTAGTGTCTACTTACTAAAAACAGAACACCCGCGGCGCGCTTGGCGCACTTGAGCGCAATGAATAAAGCATATTTGACGACCTCCCTGGCGCAGTGTTGAGCGCTATTGTCTTAGCATGCGGAGGTCCCGGGTTCGATCCCCGGCAAGGTCAATTTGGAAATTTATAATTTCTAAATTTTCCTTGGTCTGGCTTGGTGGGAGGCTTCGGCCGTGGCTATTTACCACCCTACCGGCAAAAAGCGATTTAGCGTTCCTGTACGATGCCGTTTAGAAACCGACGCCGTGTAGCCCGCTAACATCTTAAAATGCATCTTCACTTACCATCGGGTGAGATCGCAGTCAAGGACAACTTGTAGTGGATAAAAAAATATTTACTTGGTATCAAGAAACACGCGCATCGTCTCTGTCGGACTAATTCTTTATTTCTTGGTTTACAATAAGTGTTCTTATTCATTTTATTTATTGACTCGCAACTTCGTCCGCGTGGAATGCGAGTAAGTTTTTTTAATGCTCGCAGAACTCAGCAATGATCTGGGGCTTTCTCCTTCTTTCTCTGAGATGTACCTAATCTATGTCTATAAGTACCAAATTTCATAAAAATCATTTGAATAGATGGGCCGATAAAGCGTAGCAGACAGACAGACATACAGACTTTCGCATTTATAATATAGATAGTACTAATTCCTAAAAAGTAAACAGGTATTTATCAATAATTGCATTAGGTATAATATGAAGCAATTTCATTGTGTCGTAAAATAAAACTAATAAGGCTAGGACAAACACACCATACGACGGAAACGTGTCCAACGTAACCGAGAAGTGGTTCAAAACATCGAACTGGAGGAAGTATTATTTTAATATTATGACGCTCTTGTTTCAGTATTATGATCCTTATTGTAGGGAGACGCCAAGGTATGTAATATAAAACTACAATTTTAAAATAATACTGCTAGTAAGTCCACTGTACGGTACCTATTTACACCGTGGAGCGCGTTTGGGAGCAGCACAGCAGCCATAACTATTATAATTAGCATATTATATTATCAGTTCGCTTATTTTCAAATTTTGAGACTTTGGTAAGGTCATAGATTAACTATAATACTTATATATTGTCTTTGGTAAGGTGCAGTGCAGTTCCATCAAGGGGCAGCATACGCGCGTCGGCGTCGCAGATCATAATATGTCCGTGACGCGTTGTATCTGACCAATATACTTTATTGGATTACAGGCTTTTTGCTGTTCAAGTAAAGTAGGTATATGCACCATTACTGAATTAATTAAGCATTTCTTACAAAATCACCATTTGCAGTAATCTCACAGTTATTGCGTGTGGCAACGTGAAATGGTCCATTCGGTACAGATATTTATTTCGTAAGAGCATCTTTATACTATCCGATACGATATCAGCTCTGGACTTCAATATGATTAAAATGTTGTTTATCATCAATTTAGTTCATTATACCTAATTACTTCTGCCTGCGGAGTGCGGACGTGGTTTTCCAGTTTACAAGTTTAAAAACTTAATACTTACCATGTGTGCTCATTAACCTTTGTTTCGGATTAGATAAATTCTGAAACTGGTAAACTTGATAATTACAAGCTCTAAAGGGCATGAGCGGAAATGTGGTGTAAATTTGACAGTAGTAATGTCGAGTTATGAGACGTTGAAATATTATCCTTCAAACTACGAAGATACAAATTATGCACACTAATTATTTAGTTCGTGCTTTTACGTAACTACTAATACTACCTACTATGAAAAAAAACCTTAAACTATTAACTATGTGAAATACTTGATACTTACCACAAACATCATTCAGAAATTTATGCCTAGTTAAAATTTTATCAAATAACAGGTGATCATTCGATATGGTTTCACGGCCGAAATCTACATCTACACTAATATTATAAAGAGGAAAGATTTGTATTTTTGTATGTAACGAATAAACTCAAAAAGTACTGGACCGATTTTAATAATTCTTTTTTCATTAGAAAGCTACATTATCACTGAGTAACATAGGCTATATTTAGTACTAGATTACTATAGAAATCTTTAGAAGTTCCTATTAAAACCAACCGAAGGTGTAAAAAAATTAGCCATAAAATGTCTTTCATCGCATACGCTGCGAAGAGTATTAATGATAGGACAAAAAAATGTTCTACAATATTATAGAATATATCAATATCTACAAAAAACTTCGCAAGACCATGTGTCTAACTATTGTAGTTACGTCACTATAACTACTTTTTTACATTTAACAAATTGATAGAAATGCCGATCAAAATCAGACCGTGTTATCCATACCATTTATAAATTTTTATCCAAATAAATAATTTAATATTCAAGACTGTCTCAATACCTGATGATTACTTCTTGAATTATTGAAATCGGACATTCCATTCAAAAGATGTCATGAAATTAAAATAAAAATACATGCCGGCGGCGGCCGCCACGGAGCGCATCGAGTAACTAAACTCTTCGTGAGAGGGGCAGTGCGGGAGAAGGGGGTGCACCATTATGAAAAATATCTGTACCTATGTCTACCCGTGCGAAGCCGGGACGGGCCGCTAGTAAATAATAATGATGTTAATACAACGTTGTTATAGGAACCTAGAAATTAAAAATGTTAGGTCTATTTACTATGCTACATACCTACCTACAAAAATCCTGTAGATTATGTTCAGAATCGGATAGTGTTAAAAACCTTTTGTGCGTTTATAATTTTGCATTTGTCTGTACAAGTCACTAGGTGAGAAGTTTCTAACTGAGTGGCAGTGTAAAGAGATTAATTCAAATTATTAAAATGTCGTTGAAAAGTTTAGTTATTTTTATGATTGTGTGCGTTTGTATTAAGTCCAGCTTACAAGGTAGGTTAAACCCACTCAAACCTAACCTAAACCCAATGTTTTTTTCTGTTTTCATTTCTATATTTTAATAGAACTATAATGGTGTTTGATTCTTATTCTGAAACATTTAATTATTAAAAAATTACAAGCGCCTTTATATTTATTTATATTGGATTGAAATGAAATGATTATGCAGAATACCGACCATTAAATTGAAGGAAAATTATATATAAGTAAGTGTTTCAAAATTTGAACAGTCTTATCATCGGCCCTGTGGCGCAACGGATAACGCGTCTGACTACGGATCAGAAGATTCCAGGTTCGAATCCTGGCAGGGTCGCTAAAACTTCTTTTGCTTTTTTATTTTTTATTTTGGCGTTCTTTACTACTATTAAGTAATTTCAACTAACGTAATTTGTTCCTTTGAACTTTTTAACATTTTTAAAAGTTGATTTGTCTTTCCTAGCTCCTAGTAAAATACTGTCAAGGCCCTCTTGCCCTATGACGATCTAAATACATTAATTGATCACGTCGGTCGTCCGGTTCCCATATCCTATCCTATCCTCACGACCTGCACCAGAGTACGCCGCCAAGTTCTTTAGTTCTTTCAGAATACCTAATAAAGAATCTTCAAAGAACGATGTCGTCAGTCCACGATAGGCACTTACCTACAAAATATAGCTTCAATAAAAAACCAAGGTCCATTTTCGAAATGGCAAGATTCCGTAATAGCATGCCTACAAAGTACGAAAGCGCTGATTTGCATAAAATACCTCCCAGGCGGCCAGAGTGGTAATACGAAATGCTGTGAGAGAAATGTCACACCTTCCACAAAAATATCTTACTCCCTTGAATTATTTGGGGTGAAATTTTTTCTGCGTTATTTTAAAGAAAACCTACTTGCTCTAATAGGTTTTTGCAAATTACCTATTAAACTAAAAAAATATTAGAATTAGTTATCTATACATATAAAGTTTTGATACATGGATGAATTTTGTTACTCAATCACGTCAGAACAGCTGAATGGATCTGGATGATATTTGGCATAGTGATAGATAACATAGATCTAGAATAACACATAGTAGACCGGATTTTCTGCGGTAACCAAAAAACCTTAATCATCATCACCTAGTACCATTGAATGTCGTAATAAAAAAGTAATTTATAAAAAACAAAAAACCCGACTGCTTGGATACCAAAAAGTATAAAACAAGACATGAATTGAAGTATTTCATTATTATCAATTTAAATCGTATAATATTAATAAAATTTATCAAGGCGCAGTCGCACGTCCTTAAATATTTCAATCATCAATCGACAATCAGTTGAAATTTGGTCGGGAGGACATTAAAGTAGGTAGGTACATATGTATTACTTTTTAAATCTTAGACCTAGATATTGACAGAGACCTAACTTTAGCAACCTATTTGCGAGATCTACACACACTGTCTAAAAAGTACGCATAAATATAATTTTCAGCTAAAACTTAAAATTTTGCACAAGTAATTGGTTTTCTTGAGGTATATATCGTGTTTGTACGACGTCTTTAAAGTGGGTGGTCCCGGGTACGATCCCTAGTAATTCATAATTTCAGAATTGTCACTGGTCTGGTCTGGTGAGAAGCTTCGGCCGTGACTAGTTACAACTCTCCCTAGACCGCATGGATTAGCTAGTATTTATTAGGGGATTGTTATGTTATATCTTTAAATATATATAATAAGCCATTTCAAAGAAATCCTTGACAGATTGACAGTCTACGTCAATTGCAAAATAGATTGTGTCTACGGTCTCCCCTTTGTCTTGTCGGGAATCAAAGACCTTTGTCCTAGGTGACCCCAATTTGCGAAATTGCCTTTGGCAATTAAGTTAGCTCGCGTGTATTATGTACGAGCTTGCATGTCTCATGAAATGACGATTTATGAATGGCCTAATTTGTAACTAAGGTAACAGGTATATTTAACTGCCATTCTCCAGTTGTAATTCTCTATTATATTACTCTCCAAGGTGTGTGAAGTTTATCAATCCACACTCAACGTTGGACTATCTATACCTCTTTACATTCCGAGATGAGACAATGTAGGTACTTACTCAAAATGGTTGGGCGATAATGATCTACATTCTTTTTATAAGTACATATGCGAAAGATTGGATGGATAGATGGATAGATGTTTGTTGCTCACGCCACGCCAATCACGCCAGAACGGCTGAGCGGATCTGGATGAAATTTGGCATAGAATAGCACATAGGCTACTTTTTATCCCGGAAAATTGAAGAGTTCCCGCGGGGACCAAAAAATCTCAATCCACGCGGATGAAGTCGCGGCCATCAGCTAGTAAGTTATAACCCAAACTTAAAGGTAGGTAGATATACTAGATACCTACATAACAGACTACGAAAAGTCAAAGGACTGCATCAAATTATTATTAATTTTAATAATAGTTTAGCTTTTATTGTGATGAGAGCCTTGAAAAGGATAACTCTGGATGTCGTAATAGATATTAAGTTCATAGGCTTAAAATATGTTCCCATCTCTCTGTACTGTAAACTTTACCGAAAGTTAGAGTAACTATTCTTATAAGCGGGGTATTTCGAACCTATATTTCATACAAGAGCGACTCTTGATGAAGTTTCCCCAGAGAATCGTTCGCGTGAAGTGCAGTCACTTTGGATCTTTGCCGTGCGGATATTACACAAATTGACATACATTTTCCGCTATATTGATTCTTCATAGTCATTGACCTTTAATATTCATGAAAGCTCTCGAAGTGTGGAACATTAGGTACGCTACTGCTTCATATTTGGGTACTATACTTACTTATTCTATGTAATTAAGAACCTAGGATATATTGCAAAAAAATATTACATCTTTTTTTACATTCACTACAGCCTATTAACGTCCCACTGCTGGGCACAGGCCTCCACTCTCATAGGAGAGAGGGAATTAGAGCTTAGACCCACCACGCTGCTCCAATGCGGGTTGGCGGGCTTTAACGACTATTATCATGTTAGTGATAATAACCGGGACCGACGGCTTAACGTGCTCTCCGAGGCACGGGGGTGAAATACCGCCAATTTCCAACTCCGGGCTGGCACTGAGAATTTCTTAATTTAAAAACCCAATACATAACTTTTGTGCCCGACCGGGAATGGAACCCAGGACCTTGTGATCCGCAGTCGACTATGCTAACCGCTAGACCAACGAGGCAGTTTTTTACATATAAAAAGCAAAATAGCTTCCAAACGTACCTCCCTATAATACTATACAATTGACGAATAATTTCCTTGTGACAAAGTTGTATGGATGTAATCGACTTAGCTGCCAGCTCTTATACAGAATAGTGTAATAAGTTACACTATTGGATAATAATATATACCTACTACATAATGTAACATTTTGTTTCTTGGCGGCTCTCAGTAGAATTTGTTTTCCGAACCGGTGGTCGAGTCGAAACATTACGTATCCTATGAGCCACTGTAAGTCCTAAATGAAATAAACAAATCGAGTACAGGGAGTACTTTTGCTTCGGTTAAAATTAGTTTTGGGGTTCTGACTTCTGACTTTAACAAATATACCTAATTATTATAGATCAGTTTAAAAAGGAAATGGATGAAAAAGTTGAGGCCAATAACATTTAAAGGGACACAATTACTATAGGACTGTTTTTTGTTTCTCAACTTAAAGGCAGCAAGGTTTTGTAACATTCAAAGTTTTTTTTTGTTTCGGTTTCCTATACTCTATGAGTACTTTTTAGGGTTCCGTAGCCAAATTTGGCAAAAACGGAACCCTTATAGATTCGTCATGTCTGTCTGTCTGTCTGTCTGTCTGTCTGTCTGTCTGTCTGTCCGTCCGTATGTCACAGTCACTTTTTTCCGAAACTATAAGAGCTATACTGTTGAAACTTGGTAAGTAGATGTATTCTGTAAACCGCATTAAGATTTTCTTACAAAAATAGAAAAAAAACAATAAATTTTGGGGTTCCCCATACTTAGAACTGAAACTCAAAAATTTTTTTTTCATCTAACCCATAGGTGTGGGGTATCTATGGATAGGTCTTAAAAAATGATATTGAGGTTTGTAATATCATTTTTTTCTAAACTGAATAGTTTGCGCGAGAGACACTTCCAAAGTGGTAAAATGTGTCCCCCCCCCCCCCCCCCCCCGTAACTTCTAAAATAAGAGAATGATAAAACTAAAAAAAATATATGTTGTACATTACCATGCAAACTACCACCGAAAATTGGTTTGAACGAGATCAAGTAAGTAGTTTTTTTTTAATACGTCATTAATCGTAAATCGCAATTTACCTGTCATTCAATCAACTCAAATATTTAAAAAAAACATTTAATTTAAAACTTACTACAGGTTTGTACGGAACCCTCGGTGCGCGAGTCCGACTCGCACTTGGCAGGTTTTTTATTTATATCAAGGACTTTATAAGTTTTTTCATTTAGGTACATTCAATTTATACTTGCCTACCTCGAAGCTGCACAAGCGTTTGTTTCTAGCAGACTAATGATATTTTTACTCACACCAGTTAAGTTTTCACTTTTATATATAAATTACCTACTGTTTACTTTACACTTTACGTTAGGTTAGTTAAGGACGCGAGAGTGTTACGTGGCTAATGCTTTTACATTGAATGATTGATTCGGGTTAAAAATCCAAGGAATGTTCTAGCGTTATTACTTAACCGTTGACACAACTCGTCCTGATGACCAAAACGGGTAGCATTATCGATACGGTGATTTAGTAATGCATAGTTAAATGATTACAACACCCTAACCTAACTAGACTGAGTTAGACACGGTCAGTTTTAATAAGATATCCAGCTAAGGTCGTCGTGTATTAGGAACGGATTAGATACGCAGTTTCAACCCTGAATTTAACATTATTTTTAACACATATTTTTATAGAGCGTTCTGAATGAGTGAACGAAAATTTGGCAAGTGTTATAGTGATTATTTTTCAAAATCGTTCTGGAGGAGTGATTGAAAATATTATTGTGAAGTGAAAAAAGTGTAAAAATGAAACTTATAAAAATCTGCTATGTTTGGATTGTTCTTTCGTTCGTCGTACTACAAAGTGTGATTGTAGGAAGTGAACAAAGCTCGTTCGAGCTTCCGGTGCAATTGTTTGGTTTCCCTTTCATTATAATGGCGGTTAGGATCACCAACTTCATTAAAAAACTTTCTTATGCTTTGAATCCAGGTAATAATTTTATTATGTAATTATTTCTCACTATCAATATAATTATTATAATATAATATATTATCAAATTATATAATATAATATATAATTTGAACCCCTGAATCGTTTTACATTAAGTAAGTAAACGATATGTACTAATCTAATTACAGACATACATTTTGTAATTATAGTTGCATTTTTAAGTTCGATTACGATTTGATTCGATTAAATTTTAGACGCAATAACCGCAATTTTTTTTAAATTATTTATTTATAGTATAGGTATGTTGTTGCAGTGATATGGCAATATATTGTGGTCCGGTGACCTTGAGCCATATAGGTACATAAATATTTGGAAAGGCATTTTTAAAGTCCGGAGTGCCGCGGCCGCGTTGGGTTTTTGCCTCTTATCAATGTAATTTATTTTTTTACTTGAATGGCGCCTAAGTACTAGGTAATTATTATTTTAAATTATCAATCCGTGACCTTGGGTTAACGAGATTGACGCTGAAATTAAAAAGTAGCTAGATAGGTAACTTTTTATTTATATAATACGAGATGACCTGACCCGTTTTCGCATAGCTGCACCTAAACCTTACCTAAAGTCCTACCAAAAACATGAAAAAATCTTCCTTTTACCAAACCATTACACTGATCACGATTGATTTGTCGTTACCCGTTGAGGAGTTCCACCCTTCATCTACGAACTACCCATCAGATCTTTACATACCTACCTAATTCACTTATGATCAAACTGACAGCATCTAGATGAAAGATGGTAGAGTCGGAGCTCTCATAAAATTTAATCATTTCAAACCCTACATCTCCTAAAAGTATATTCGTTCCAAAGCTCTTAAACAAAAAGTTAAAAAAGTTAGATCTAAGACAAACAAAGTTTGTATATTATTATGTTGTGACTTCGGCCTCTAGTGTGGGAACTTTTGATATTTTTAATCAATTATTCATTAGGTATTGTTCTTTTGGTGGAAATATGCAGTTGATCTGATATGCTAGATCTCGATAACCTACTTCCAGGTGACCGCGTGACATAACAGTCGTATTGACTAACAATCTGAAGCGGGGACGGACAATATTTCCGAGCAGTCCGAACACAGCCTTACTCTCACTAGCACTTAATATACGTGCAAATCTTTATAGTATTTTGTATCGAAAATTGTCGTATTAGTATTCAAATAGTAATCTTAACAGTGCTAATGAATATTCATAGTTTGCGAAATGTTTCACTATAAATATCTGTAAAAGTGTTTAGTTGTGTGAATTTAAGTTATCGTTATAGTTGTATGATGTTTACATTTCACTATTTTTAATATTAATTACTTGCTAATTAATATTTTTACTTTCGATTTTTTTTCTTTCAATATCTTTAAAAGTGATATAATAATTTTACTTCCGATTTTTTTTTCAATATCTGTAAAAGTGATAGAAAAGTTACAATGAAGTGGTGCTTTGTTGTTGTTTCATTATTTTTAATTGTTTCCATTGATTTTAATAGTGTGCATGGTCAGGAGGCGCCTTTTGAGTTACCAGTGCAGTTAGTCGGTTTTCCTTTTATCGTAGGAAGTGTAAAATTTACTAACTTTTTGAAAAAGTTGTCCTATTCACTGAGCCCTGGTGAGTTGAAATTACGTCATTATGAACACATTTTTTTTGTTCTATTAGAATAGGTACGCATTTTTATCCTACCTATCTGTTTCCGAAATTTTAGAATAAGTACTACAATTTACTACACTAAGTATACCTTTTTAGTAATAATAACTGAAAATATTAGATTACCATGAATCATTAAAAATAATTAATAAACCATCGTCAATATTCAACCCCGAAAGGTGGAAATTCACTTTTACATAACCACTTAAGCTGTGTTACATACATAAAGCGTAATTCAAGTATTAAAATAATAATATAAGTGCAATGGGCCATCGTAAAACACAACGTTTGTTAAACTTTTATGGCCATTTCGCAAATAATGTGTATAAAATAGGTATGTGAAAATGTGCACTGATGTGTCCCACTCGTTTAACGCGACAGCCTGAAATAACCATTGAATACATGAATAACCAGCGCCTGTTGGCATATTCGCTTATCACACGAAATGGATTTTATATTGGCTCTGGCTCTATTGATATGATAATTTATAATATTTGCTGCGTTTTTATTGCGATGCGATTCATTATTTATTGGATTTGAACACATTGAGTCAATATTTATTGCATAGCGGTTAGTTTTAATTTTAAAGACCAAAATAGTGAGTAAATATAGAGGTTGAGTGCTAAATCCATTCGATTACTTAGTATCTTAACATTAGCCTTATTGCACAGTAGATAAAGCTTAGTTTGCGTTGTTGTCATAAAAGACATTGCGCCTTGGCCCCTCTCCACTCTGCCCTTTCTCAATAGAGTTTAGTATCTAATAAGCTCCTCTTGTGTTATCAATTAGTTAATAATAAGATGGTTTAATAACAATCCTTAATGGATTCGTAAATACCTAATTTTTAATTAATTAATTATTTCACATAATATCCCAGGACTATGCATAAGTAGGTACTTACCTAAATAATTTTAGCAACATGAAAGTCTATAATGTTTCATCGCAAATTTTATAGACATAGCCAAATCAAAACTCTACCACTTGATCGATGCAGAGTTGCAGACGACCTTATCGTGGTCGCATGAATTATTTTATTACCAGGTTTAGAAAAAAATACCTACAGGATTTTAGATGGTTTGAGTTGGCCCTTTAATAAATAATAAAATGGTCACAGATTAAAAGTTCTACGGTAGGCGACGATATTAACATAATATAAATTATAATATCAAAATTTTGTGAGCATTCTAATTCTAAAGTATGAAGTAAACATAAAACGGACTCGCAGTTTTACATAATACTTACAAAGTTACCTAATAATTATCCACCGTAATGATTTTTCGTTTCGCTAAATATACTATCCTGATTGAAGACTTAAGTGTATGTTTGTCTGTCACATTAATATGTATGCTGAAAACAAGTTTCGCCGCTCCATTTATTTGAACACGAAAACGATTATTTCGCTCTTGAATTTATTGCTTGAAAGCAATTCATGCAAGAAAAACATTACAACATAGGCAATTTTTTACATAATTATTCTTTGACCTAGTATTTAAGCAATAAGGCTGCCTTTGCATACATAGTTAACTTCACTTTGTATTACATATTTCATGTGTGCAGTAAAGTATTAATCTATCTATCAGAATCATTTTTCCGAACCGGTGGTAGATTCAATATACTTATCACAAGTGGCACAAGTTGTCCTACGTGAAATAAATCATTTCATTTCATATAATTTCATTTCATCTATCTATCTATCTATTTACCTCATGCTTCGATTTTAATGTCTGAATATTTATAATTCTACAGCTACAGATCATATAGCTATACAGCTGACTATAGCTACAGTATATCATGAAAAAAAATATATGCTTAGGTACTTGTAATCGTCGATGTTAATGACCTATGTCCACTGCTGGACATAGGTCTCTTGTAGGGATTTACACAAGCCACGGTCTTGCGCTGTCTGGATCCAGCTGCTCCCTGCGTCTCGCTTGATGTTTTCCGTCCACTAAGTGGAGGGTCTCCCGATGCAACGCTTTCCAGTGCGGGGTCGCCATTCACACACCTTGGGACCCCAACGTCTTCGAACCTTCGAAGGGGCTCTGGTGGTTAACTCATAGGTTAGGTACCTATCATTTTATCTACGACATCGCGTCGGTCCGGATCGTTAAATCGCTTTCAGAATAGCTTTTCTTCTTGAAATTGGTCACGGATTACGAGTAATTCTCCTATTTTCAGATCTTAGTAAATATGGAAACCCAAGTCCCAATAAACATTTATTGAAAATAATACAATAGAACTTAAACCTAGCCAGTCTAATCTAATTACTATAAAAATCATGCCCGCATGGAATGGTCGCAAGAATGCTGGCTGCATTTCCGCGCTGGACAGCCAGGCTGATCCTTTGCGCAAAAAATGTGCCAGTCCTTCTGTCACCAGATATGGGAATAAACCGCGTTGAAATATCAAGTCCTTAACCAACAAAACCATCAAGCAAAAACTCTTTCGCCACAGCTATATAATGTCATTCCTTTTCTAAATTAATCTCTCTTTCTAATTCCAGCTACATATCGCTCGAGAAATCGCCGTGAGCTGTCATTCGCGAGCGACTCCGAGCCGTTCGATTCGCAAGAGGTTGAGAAGTACATCATCGGAGAGTTCGGCGCGCGAGCCTGCGTGTTTGAGCGTGTCTGCGCGCACTATGCGACACGAGCGCGAACGCAGCCTAGACCTCAAATGGACTGGTCTGATGTTTTTAGGTAAGTAATGTAAAGGTAAAGTAAGTATTGCTATTAATAGTTATTTAATTCGTCCGCGTGAATTAAAATTTTTGATTCCGCGGGAACTCTTAATTTTCCGGGATACAACCTGTCCCCGTTCTAAATCGGTTAAGCAGATGCATGGCCGTGAAAGCGTAGCAGATAGACAGATAGACAGCCAGCCTATGATAATTTCTTAATTTTGGTGTCGTAAATTTTTTAGGTGAGTAATAAGTATACGTCCTTGTTTCATCACCATTAAATAGCATGTCCCCCTTCGGGGCAGAGGACAAAATACTACACTACTCAAGCCGATCCATCGACATTTCAACTCACGCCTCAATCACTTGCAAAATTATTTAAATGATCAACACTATCAACTATTTGAACTAGGCAATAGTTTGAATTAAAATCCACAAGGTCGAAGAAAGTGGGTCATAATATGGCCGGATACTTAACCGATCTAAAAGACTTTGTGATCTACAGGTTGATCTTGACGTTAACTTAGCCTCCAATTTCCACAGATTTTTGGTAGACTTCATTGCATAATATATATCAATCAGTCCATGTCCAACTACAAAAACTAGTCATAATTCCTATGAATATGAATGGAGACAGTAGGCAGTAAGGTCAGAGATCAGAAAAAATCTCTTGCACTGTGATTATTATTTGTAAAGCTTCAGCGTGTATTTCCTAAAAAAAATAGAAACAAAAGGTGAAACAGTAGTTCGTTAACCCGTCTTTCACTTAGAACTCGTAACAATAGGCAGCCTTGACCCGGCTGGCCGTCCGAAACGATGGGTTTCTCTTGCAAAACCAATTCAAATGCATCATTTCAAGGACACGCAAACTGCCTACTGCTCACGCAATAGCCGATAGTGGCAACGATTCGTTAAGCTGGTTCTACACATTGATGTGACGTAACTTAAAGTGGGGTATATAAATAAACATCCTGGGGGCTAGCATGGATGATGGTGATTATTGCTATTTGTCTTATGGTAATCTTGCTGCAATTTGCAACCGTTTATTTACTTAAGCCAATATTGAAAGAGTTATAATAGAACGTTTTTGCAATCATCATAATTGTTAACCTATGCCAGGTCGGCTTAATTAATGAATAATAATAATTACTTTCTGACGGTGTGTTTTCGTAAAATGTTACAAACTTATAACTATCACAGTTACAGGTTTGTGTGAAGCAGTTGCACCTTTGTTTAAAACCTTACAAGGTTTACTAGCTGATGCCCTCGACTTCATCCGCGCGGAATAAGTTTCTTAAATTCCAACGGGAAATTCTTACTTTTCCGGAAATACAGGTACCTATTTAAAAAGTAAAATAAATAAATACTTACTTATTTGAAAGCCAGAGGGTGCTTTAGCACCCGTACTAGGAGAACCTGTGTTACGGGCACCGAGAAGACAGAATTGGCAAATTGTTTTACTCATTTCTGGTTCATCTATGGGTACGCGACATAATTTTTTTAAATATTTGCCGCCAATTTGTACTGTCAGCATTAATTAGACAGAACACAATAACATCTGAACTTCTGAAGTAGTACGATTCGTACTACCTACTTTGACTTTAGAATGATCATTCCGATCAACTCCTATAGTTAATTTTATTAATAAACCGGTTGGTTGTTCTTGGATAGCGCGGTGTATAAGACTACTAGTGCCATCTAGTTCACGTTTATAAATTAACTCACACTTTTGTTACTCTGAGGCTCAGACACTTTCATCCAAGTTCAGACACCGACTTGTTACTCTTGTTACGTTTCTCTCCAGGTCCTCAACTAAGTATAGGCATGCAAAAAACTGTTTCATCCGTTGATCCGTTTCTCTATTGCGACGTGATTGAAGGAAAACCAACAAACAAATACACTTTCGCATTTATAATATTAGTATGATGTACCTACCTAAATTTTGTAGGTATTATGTAGGTATGACGATAGTCCAAAGGGCGGAATGACCTACGATTGTCGGGATTTGAGCCCACCGTTGCGCCGTCCTGAAGCTGTCATCTATACTCACTTACTTACTAAAATTATAAACTAGCTTATGCCTGCGACTTCGTCCGCCTGGTTTAAGATTTTTTGATTCCTGCGGGAACTCATTAATTTTCCGGGATAAAAAGTAGCCTATGTCACTCTCTAGGTCCTCAGCTATACCCATGCCAAAAATCTTGCGATTCGTTGCTCCGTTGCGGCGTGATTGAAGGACAAACCAACAATCGAGTAAACCAACAAACAAACACACTTTCGCATTTATAATATTAAAGTATACGAATATTAAATGGACGTATGGATGGATAGATGGATAGATGGATGTTTGTTACTCAATCACGCCAGAGTGGCTGAACGGATCTGGATAAAATTTGGCAACGAGATAAATTATAGTCTGGAATAGCAGAGTTCCCGCGGGAACCAAAGACCTCAATCCACGCGGATGAATTCGCGGGTATCAGCTAGTAACATATAAATCGGATTACGTGTTGTGACTCATAATGCTAGGTGTTGTCTGCGCTAGGCTTTACGTGGTGAGCATGTAGGACAGTGATGTAACGACTACGCAACCGGTCCGTGTAGTGTCGTGTGGTTGTCGGTCGCGGCACGTAGACGTGTTAATAATGCGTAGGTATGTAGTATGTAAAATGTCATCTATGTGTTAATAAATTGGTTCAGGGGCCATAGTGCCAACGCTTAAAGCCATATTGTTTCATTATTGTTGACTTTCGTGTCTTAGAATTATAATCCTTATTTTGGGAACGTCATGATGCGTGATATCAAACTCTCATTTTGAGTAATATTGCTTTAAACGTTGGCAGTATGCCCCAGAGCTCAGTTCAGAGGCTCGTGCAGTTATTATTGTACAAGTTGACGTAAACTGTGCGTAAATATGTCACTTAGATTACTATAATACCTACCTTACGGAACGGGAAAGCAACGGGGTAACATTGTGATTTACTTTTGCCATTTAGTTAGTGGCAGATTTACGCACAGTTAGTAAGTATCTTGAAAAGTGTCTTGAAACTTCTATGTTGTCTCCTAAACTTACGAAATATAAAACTTCAAAAAAGTTATTTGATTTTTAAGCAATTTAAATAAAGACACAATTCACTGTTGACCAGCAGGGAGACCGCGTATCTTTTGCATCAATCATTGATATATCGCAATTCAAAAGATACGCGGTCGCCCTGCTGTGTCAGCTATGCTCAGCTAGTATTTCTGAAAAGACATAATACACAAAATACATTTTTTTAAATGTGGTTTAATGATGCTTCTTATATATTACAATTTTTATATAATACCTACATAAATATATGCGGAACTTTGCCCTGATAGCCATCTTTATGACTATAAAAACCGCAAAGAAGTCGATGTTACTTATAACACTCAAAACAAACCTTATTGCTATTGTATTGGAAAATATAACAATTATTCTGCAAATTAACTGTGTTTCACACCAAATATAGTTTTATAGTTTTGTAAATAAAGTCCATTTTTGTTCAAAAAATGTAATGAATAGTGAAAGTGTTGTGTGGTCTTGTATAATAGCTGTTCACCTCGGACGTAAAACCTAGAACTACTATAAAATAATCCACCATGTTGTTGATGGGGAATTTCAACTACTAGTAAAATAGTAAAAACGTAGCTAAAAATGTTTTCCACTCATATCTTCGATTCATAATCAAGTTGAAATCCTCGGGTCCACACGATTTGTAAATTCATTATTTCTTTTCATCATTTGATCTTATACCCGAGGATTACTGAAACTTTCAGCAGTCCCGGGGAAGGCTACTTTTCATCCCGGAAAATTAAAGAGTTCCATCTACTGACCTGAGAGTATCTCAATTTTATAATAGGATATTATGACATTTCAATTTAATAAGTAAATAATCTAAAAAATCTATTTTAATGTTGTAAGCTGATATATAATCTAATAATCTATCTTAATTTTGTAATTTTATATGTTAGTCTAATAATTAATAGGTACTTAATTTTGTAACTTATTATTATAACGCATATTATGTATTTTGAGCAGTATGTATGTAATTGTACTGCCAATTTTGCACGCCAATTATTTGGCAAAATGTGTCAGGCACAATAATTTAATTTCCATCCTACTATATTCTGTACCACATTTGGCAAAATAAAACATTTGTATTTGTATTTGTATTTGTACTACTTATTTTAAATCGCTGTTGATATTCCAATGATAAAAAGTATCTATACGCACAATAAGCTATGGTTTTAAATTTTAGAGCAGAACATACTTTATTCATGCATAATATACAAATACCTGTTATACATATATACAAATACATAATACAAATATTCGTCATGAACCTGCCATTCAATTTAATCTAAATGGTACATATCTCGAAACTTAGTGCTTTTTTAATAGACTCTAGGAGTTAATGATGAAAATCAAATCAATGGCATTGTATTCTAAGTACATAATATATAGTTTGTATAGGATCGATTTATTAACATCTAATAATAATGTTTGCAACATGTTCCTCTTGCTTTCTCTCTGAATTCAAAGAATATTTTAATCTTGTTTCCAGACAGTACAAGCGGTCACCAGACCAGGCCAAGGAGTTATACCTACTCAGCGTGTTCCTCGGGGACATCGTGGGGTCACCCCAGCTCTGTCACCAGCTAGGCAAGAGAAGAGGATGTGATGCCACCCTTCTGGAAAATACTAATTAGCATTTAGAAATTAGGAGAATATTACAAAGTACTTAGCATATTACTAGAAAATCTTTTTCGAGTGCCTCTCTGACTTGCGAAGGTTGCACTTTACTAAAGGTTACTCGTAATTCGCGTCATTTATGAACTAGTTGGCCAACAGATCTAATTCATGTCTAAATAACCAATGGTTGAACCACATATGAAAGAAAGAAAATTTATTGGTAATAGAACTATCCAAAAGATTACACTGGAAGAAAAGGAATGCTAAAAAAGGATAACTTTGAATAAAGTGGAATCCTGAGTTTAAAAGCCTTCAATACCGAACTTAAAATTAGTCATAGTCTCTGAACGCGACGGTTCCCATGCTAGTCATTTCTTTTCAGAAGTTGATGATTATGCATTCTAATTGACATTCCTTGTTTTTAGGGTTCCGTACCCAAAGGGTAAAAACGGGACCCTATTACTAAGACTCCGCTGTCTGTCTGTCTGTCTGTCTGTCTGTCTGTCTGTCTGTCTGTCTGTCTCCAGGTTGTATCTCATAGACCGTGATAGCTAGAAAGCTGAAATTTTCACAAATGATGTATTTCCGTTGCCGCTATAACAACAAATACTAAAAATTAAAAAAATATATATATTAAGGGGGGTCCCCATACAATAAACGTGTTTTTTTCGTATTTTTTTGCTCAATATTAAAAACGGTAACAGGTAGACGGTTCAAATTTTCACAGAATATTAACTTGTATATTACCTTTCAAAATAAATAATTAAATATCAATAAAGTAAATATTAAAGGGGGGCTCCCATACAACAAACGTATTTTTTTGATATTAACAGTAAACTTTTACAAACAAAGTTAGTTTTGCGGTTCATTAACAAAGGTAATTATACCTATTTCTTGAGTACGGAACCCTCGGTGCGCGAGTCCGACTCGCACTTGGCTGGTTTTATTTACGTATCGTCTTCACGTCCAATTTGTATGCCTACATTTGCATGTGAGCACTGAGCCTAAACACATTGGATGCACTTTCTCTGTCATAGTAGAGAAATTTTTATATGCTATTCTAAGCTTGAAGATGTAGAGAAATGTAAGAGCCGGGTTCCATTATATTCGAAACATAGCAAATACATGAAAAACCTCAGGTTACCTATTTTAAGGAATAGGTACGGAGTTTTTTATGTAAGAGCCGGGTTCCATTATATTCGAAATATAGCAAATACATGAAAAACCTCAGGTTACCTATTTTAAAGAATAGGTACGGATTTTTTTAAGCCAAGGGTTATTTAAGAATGAACTTAATATAAGAGTCGGCTACGTAAGTGTGGTGAAAATTACGAGACCAAATTATGAGATCTTTTGTCGTAATCTGCAATCAGTAAAGAAAAAAATGTAGGTAAAACATTTTACAGTTTTAAAAATATTGTAAAACAAAAGATTTCCTAGCATTGTATTATAATTTTATCGGTAGGTATCGTACAAACAAAAGATTTCAACGCGCTTGCGATTTTAAAAAGGTTAGAAATTGACTTCTTAAAATTTTAGTTTTAATGTAAGCTATGGGCGTTTATACTTTTTGACTTGGAACGATCAAACTTCCAGGGGCTTACGCTTCAGACAGCATACTGAGAAGAGCCGATCAATAAATAATTAATTCACTGAAGTTTTGATTAAATGTATTGATAAAAGCTTTTTTTCTTTAAATTAAAATTACAAAGATGTTGACGTCAGCGTTCCGTTTCACCTAGTTACTTGTAATAGTGTAAGATTGTTTAGTATGTTAAGTTTACCATGTTTATGGGTTTTTAATTTTATTTTACTAAACGTTATTTTAGAAAAAGTTACCACATCAAGAAAGTGATGAATACCTAGTAGATAAGTAAGTTTTGTATGCACTTGTTGGATATAACATTGTTACCCATGTGTTATTTTTAAGTCACTACTTATGTGTATTTTTGCCCTAAATAAAATGAAATGTTTCATTTTGATATTAAACTTTACAATTAAATGACTATTTTTGTAATTTAAAGATAACCACAAAAATAGTAATCTCACTGTAGTTATACTGTCTGTATAAACCTATATTTATACCATAGCATATATTAATATATATATTTATATATAATATATACGGAATACTTTCCTGTCCACTTTATTTTGACTAGAAAAAGTCTTTGATTTTGTAAAAAATTTTTATGGAATAGGAGGGTAGGTTTGCAAGTTAATATACTAAAGTATACGTACGTAGGTATACGTAACAACTAACATATTAAATACGTAGTACAACGGTGTGCTTACCAGAGGGTACCTAATCTGTGATTCTTAAAAAAAGTTAGTTATTAGATTAATGTTGGAACAATTACCCTATAGTTGATCTAGCATTTATTAATCACATCGCTTTAATCACTTCGAGTTGATTTAATTAATTAAAAAAAAAATTAACTAAAACGAATTTTAAAATAGATACCAATAGTTTTATTTGATTAGGTACACTTATAATATGAAAATATTTAATTTAGAGTAACTTTTAGAGTAATTATAACACTTTCATCGTGTTTAAAAAACTTTGTTTATATATGCTATCTTTTAAAATAAATAGTCATTTGGTGCCGTGAATTTTTCCAGTAAGATGCCACATGAAAATGCATATGAAAAAAAAAAAAATTCTATAATAATTTTAAATTCAAATTTAATAAATTCCGTTTAATATTCTCCTTTGTTTTATTTTATTAACCCTAGAATTTCAGAATAGTATATTGTCAAGCGTTGTCAATCATTTAGATTTTTGAAATATGGTTTAAGTACATAGTAAGCAGTAAATGATCTTTTCCGAGTTATAAATGATCGGAACATGATAATTATAAAAAATCCATTCTTATGGTGTTCATCAACGTCAAAAAGAAAACAAAGTATAGTACCTAAGAACAAAAAGTTTCGGTTTTAGGACCCAGCTATTTAATCTGTAGTTACGTAGCTAAGTCAGTAAAATTATCCTTTTATACCTTACTTAAATATAAAACGACTAGCTGATGCCCGCGACTTTGTCCGCGTGGATTGAGGATTTTTGATTCCCGCGGGAAGTCTTTAATTTTCCGGGATAAAAAGTAGCCTATGTGTTAGTAGTTATTGTGCAGGCTATAATCTATCTCTGTGCCAAATTTCAACCAGATCCGTTCAGCCGTTGGGGCGTGATTGAGTAACAAACATCCATACATCCATCCACCCATCCAAACTTTCGCATTTATAATATTATAAATATAGTAAGAAGTAAGTTAACTATTGACTAGAACGTACGTAGGCAATGTGTTAGTGACTGAAGCACTTAACAACAAAACAACATCATCTTAATTTTCGTATGTTAAAGTTTGATAGTCACTGAATCAAACATTTTCACACTCCATTTTACTATACGTCAAAAAGCTCAAAGGTAACATAATAAGACAATCATTTATCTATGCTATCTATGCTTTAATTTCAATGTGTTACTTTTCCCGATATTTTAGCCAAATTAAAAAGCGCAAGCATTATTCTTTATAGGTGGTTACAAAAATAATAAAAGAGCGACCCCTTTTCCGGTAGAAGCTAACACGGCGTAAATTCCGGAGCAACCGAAATATTTTATGCAGGGTGCGTGTTTTTTCCCCTATTTTCTATTAATACGTGACGGCGCCATCTAGTTCTACTTTAAAGAACTGCATCAAGAATTTCAGTGAAAGGTTCTAGCCGGTAAACCGTACATGATTTTCACGTGAGTGGACTATCTAGTTTGCATATTTACACACAGATGACGTCACTGTTCATGTTATTAGAATGGTAAGTTAGTAGGCTGTGAATAATGGATGCAATCATTTCATTTTTAACCGACTTCCAAAAAAGGAGGAGGTTCTCAATTCGGCGCGTATTTTTTTATTGTATGTTACCACATATCTCCGTGGTTTCCAAACCGATTTGTTTTTTTTTTCAGTGGTTAGAGAAAGCTCGCGAGATGGTCCCTTAAAAAAATCTGACTCCAAATCCTCAATCCTGATGCTGTAGGTATACCTACGACTCAAAACTAGGGAGCTAAGCAGTTATGATGGTGAATTCATATAGTAGGTATCAAGTCACGTGTATGACGATTCAACTCTGAGTCCCAGCTCCTCAACTCTGATGCTGCAGGATATCTACTGCACTCCTAAGCCGTGGGGATTAAGACTACCTGCACTAAAAAGTTAAAAATAAAAATTCATTCCAAAAAACCGACTTCCAAAGCCACTGTAAAGTAAAAAATAATTTTGATTTCTACACACTATGTTGAAGTCGGGCGAGTAGGTATAACAAAGATAGGTAAAGTTGACGCGTCATGGCTCGCCCGACTTCAACATAGTGTGTAGAAATCAAAATTATTTTTTACTTTACAGTGGCTTTGGAAGTCGGTATTTTGGAACGAATTTTTTTAAATAAAAATAGGACCTTCGTACAAAATTTGTTTCGTTACAAAATATGATAAATGGGAAAATCCATAGACTTATTATTGGGTAACTTAGTAGGTAATTTCTGTAGATTACGCGGAAAATATACCTACTTAAAGGCCCAGAGTATATTTTTGCAAGCGTTATATCTCCGCTCACGTCAGACAATTGATGACCGATTTTTTTTTGGCAAAAAATTTAAACATACAGAATGCAGTATGAAACGCATACGTCCTGCAAAAAGTAGGTATGTCAAAAACAAAATTGGCCGACAACTTCTGACATGGGTACAAACAATAATATTTTTTCCTACGACAGAACAGCGAGAAACCGTCAGCGTTGGCATCCTTATGTGGTTGATGTCCAATCTACCAGCACAAATGCTCGACGTTTCTGATCCGAACCGCTAGGGTGTGGAACACCCTCCCAGTGCACGCATTTTTCCTGCCAAGTATAACTTAGGTACCTTCACGGCAAGAGTGAATAGGCATCTTCTAGACAAGCGCGCTCCAACCTAGACTTCATCATTGCTTTGCGCTAAGCATGATTGTCGCTCTAAAGCTCCAAAAAGTCTGACGTAGGCGGAGCCGAGCCCACTCAAAATATCTAGATTCTGAAAAAGTTAAGAAAGTTTATACTAGGTACTTCTTTATCTTTTAATAAACAATTAACACTTATGAGGTTATTTCACATACAATTTCCAAAAACGTAATAAAATTTGTTATTTTGTGTACCTAGATGAAGCTTAAAAAGTCTAGGTACTGTTAGCAAGTGTTTTGCTCCCGTTGCGACCACCTACCTAGTTACCTAGCCCTAATTTCACTTCTTACTCGGTACCTACATACACAACAGTGAATAAACCTGTTCATGTTATAATTTGTTTCGTTATGGCCCCTTAATCAGTAATTATGTTAAAAGCATCAGCTGGTGTTCTTGACTGAGAGACAGAACATCTCTGTCTTACTGTGCGGTAGCGTTTATTACATAAGTCATTATGGTTTACGCTTTTCCTCCTCAGTAGGTAAACAAATAAGGAAAATGAGATAATTTACGGAAACTAAACTTCATTTAAAGCCCGCACAATTCAAAAGTTCTTATTATGTTCATCTGTACAGTCAGTAGTGACTCCACCACCAGTTTTCAGAGTAGATTTTTTAGAGAGCAGTAGAAAACAGATTTAAGAATCAG
This sequence comes from Erebia epiphron, assembly GCA_963932025.1. Taxonomy (NCBI): domain Eukaryota; kingdom Metazoa; phylum Arthropoda; class Insecta; order Lepidoptera; family Nymphalidae; genus Erebia; species Erebia epiphron. The sequence continues at coordinate 8,526,560 of OZ009950.1, forward strand.
CTTACAGAGTCCAAAAGAAGCTCCATTAATTATTACCTATCGATAGCAAATAATTTGTTTCATCCAAGCAAATACTTAACAATCAAAACCTCTTTTCATTGGCAAAATATTATTGCAATTTCCTTTTTAAATGGAAAATTCGCTCGCATAAGGAGATTATAATATTAGTTCATTTTCTGTTTGTAGAAATACAAATAATAATAATAATAATAATAATATATAATGATTATATCACTACAACACGAACGTCAAGAATATTAAAATAATACGCCTTTAAGCGATGGTAGTATGCCCCGTATTAGAGTTTTGATCTATAAGTAGGTAGAGCATAAAAATGACGATTTTTGGACGTTTATATCTAAAAATAACCATTTGAGGTGTGTTAATGAAATTTGGAGCACATATATGTATCTCGCAGGTCTCAATATATATGAGGCAAATTTGACATGTTTATGTGAAATAGTTTTTGAGTTATGAGAGGGTCAAAAGTGGCTCCAAATGGTTCGTGTAATATTACACACGGTGCTGCTCGCCAGTTCTTTAAAGTTCTTCCTTCTTTTTTGAACTTTGGCTTTGACACGCCACCGCGTGTCTTCGTAATCAAAACACTCTAGCATAGTTGTTAAATGAACCGATTCTTATCTCAAAAATATGACTACTTTCCGACTTAAATATCTTAAAACAAACAACACATATAGTTGAAAATATTTTGACTGCAGAGTTTAGCGATAGAGGTTCTAGTGTGTAGTAAGTGAACAAACTGTTGCGCGAAATGAAACTAAATGATTTAATTTACGTAGGACAACTTGTGTCACCAAGATCTATGTGTGTCAAGTGACATATTATGTTGAGACTCTACGTCTATATCGGAGGTATAGGATCCTGTGTCCTGTCACACTAGTGTTTGTGTGAAAAAAAGTGTGTGGCTCCACATAACTCGGCCGATTGGTCCACCAGACAACTTAGTGTGTTTGCGCTCTAAATAAAGGAAAAGATTTTCCGCTACACGCATGTGACAGATGCAATAAGTTTGAAGGTTTGCCAAATCCAGGCTGAAACACACGCGGAAAAATGCGTGCGGCCGATGTCTTGTACGCCCAAATATGACACTGATGTCGTAGAATCGAAATTCCTAGGTTGTCCCTGGCCTAAAATATACAGTTCAAAATAGTCTCTCTACATTGTTAACGAAATAATAGATCATTACAAAGTACCTATATGTAACTATTTCGCCACCAGTGGTCTCTGACAACTAGCCTTAATTAAGCTAACAATCCTCCTAACTATTTGAGGGTGGTATCATTAGAACGTATGTACTTTGCGAATATAGTTGCACCATTGTTCTCATTATTAATGTAGTGTCTATTTATTTTAATATAAATATAAGTAGACTAAGTAGACTAGACGATGCTTGCGACTTCGTCATCGAGGATTTAGGGTTTTGTAAAATTTTGATTTATTGATTTATTGATTTATTTATTGATAGCTTTCATGTCTTACATACTAATACAAATTATTCATAATATAATTAGCAGTTAGCATGCATGGACATGAGGCCCTGTCAGGGCGTTGCTAAATGTTAACATTATTATTATTAGTTTTATCTAGTTATTATTATTAATTTATTTAGCACATAATAGATGTAACATACAATATTTACCTACTTATAATTTAAAATCTATTAAAACATGTGATGTGATTTCGTGGGTACTTTTCGATTTTCCGGGATTAAAAGTAGCAGCTTCCTTTCCCGGGATACAATTTACTTCTGTTAAGCCTGTATGTACTCAATTTCGTTTTCGTTTCGTTTTTTTTTTTAAATCTACTACAAGCTAGCCCTTGATGGCGATCTCACCTGAAGGTAAGTGATGATGCAGTCAGATGGTAGCGGGCTAACCTGTTAGTGGTATGGCAGTTATTTTAAACCGTACCGGACCGCTAAATTTCCGACCTCCCGGCACAGTATTGAGCGCTGTTGTCTTAACATGGAAGGTCCCGGGTTCGATCCCCGGTAGAGTCAGTATGGGAATTTATAATTTCTGAATTTTCTCTGGTCTGGCTTGGTGGGAGGCTTCGACGGTGGCTTGTCCACCCGACCCTACTCGGAAAGACGTGCGGCCAAGCGAGTCAAGCCGTGAGTCAAGGGCTTACTTGTAGTGGATAAAAAAAGTGTAGAGTACATGAACCTAGCTCAAACTCGGAGTATATTCAAGACCTATTCAAGACGCTCTCTTGTAAGCCATCACATGCGGGAGTCATAACTCATCTGCGTGTGACACAATATTGGTAATACGTCTTAGCTGTTAAAGCCATTTTTCATCTACACGGAGACGGCAGAATGCGAGCTACGGCAGCGTGAGAAAACTACATGAGATAACTTAGTTTTCTGGCTTGGAAAGGGTCCAGCAAAGCCGCTTTTTGAAAAAATATGTATAAAAGATTAGAGTAAGACAACTTTTTAAGAACTAGCTGATGCCCGCGACTACCTCCGCGAGGTTTAAGTTATTTTTTATTCCTACGGGAACTCCAATTTTGTGGGAAAAAAGTAACCTTGTCCTTTCCACCTGTCTCCTATACCAACACTGTAACAGGTCTAGGTCCTCAACTATACCCATGCTAAAATCGCGTCGATCCGTTGCTCTGTTGCGGCGCGATTGAAGGACAAACCAATGAACCAACAAACGAACTTTCGCATTTATAATATTCGTATGAAAAATAATATGAAGTTTGATGATGGTATAAGTCAGAGCAAAGTTCTTATAATTAATATAGTAATTGTTGCACTAATGATATCTGAACACAATTGAAAATCTCCCACCATCCCCGCTGCTTGACTTATTAAAATGTACAGCTACAATATAAAGAGTAACTAAAATTGAAATTTTAAATGTAAGTTTGCTCTATAACGTATACCTGCAAAAGATTTCCACCAAAGTGAAACCAGGATTAATTAAATAAAATGTTAGTTGAATATAATGATATATATTACACTCGTTAGAATTTTCCGAGTTTCTGGTATAAGGATGTTGTACGGTCTAACGACAAGATTAAAAACTAGTGTACTGCGCAACTATGTTACCTAATTCAATGTCTACGTACCAATTTCTTATCTTATTTTAATAATTTATGGAATACATATCGAAAGTAAGATTATCAAATTGCTTTACAAATACCTATCATCAATTGCATGCAATTAGTTCCCATTGCCCAACGCTGTTCATGGTATTTATTCAAAGAATAGTCCAAATTCGCCTTTCTTATCTCAAGGTTGAACGGTGACTGTGTGATGAATCAAATATGTCGGCAAATGATAGTAAATTACATACTTAGGAAAGCTACTGTTAAATATGTCGTTATTTTGCGCTTATAATGTTGCCGTCACGAATTCACGATAGAGGTAGCTTGATAAAATGCCAATACTTTGGTAGGTTGGTACTTGAGTTTAATACTTTTTTATTGCCTACAGCTGGGGCTGAGAGCTTTTCTAATGAAATATGCCCTATAAATTAAAAAGATAATAAAGTTGAACATTTACCTACGTGAAGACATAGACAAAGGCCTCTACAGGCGCCTGCCTCTGGGTAACAACGTATAAGTTATTATATATGTCACCGTAAGATTGTAATCTAACGCTTTTTTTTCGATAGATTGTAAACAGTCGAAAGATTGTGAACCGTTCAATGTTTTAAGTGTCAATTTTTGAAATATTCATTGTATTTACGTTTTCTTGTCTCTTTCTTGTAGGTTAGGTTAGGGTTCGACATAACTGCGGCCACTTAGGTTCTATCGGGTTAATAAACCTAACAGATTACAATCTACCGAAAAATAATCCGTTATATTGTAATCATTCGACAGTTTACGATTTCGCGAGTTAGATTATAATCTAACGGTTTTTACAATCTTACGGTGACATATACAAGCTTATTGTGTATATCGTACTAAACGGTAGGCGTGGTCTAATCTAAGAATGAACACACCATCAATGTGTTTACACTCTAAGAGACGCATATCAAAATGTATAAGTAGTAATAATTAGTAGCGTTTGTTATGTGGTAATACACAAATAAATTGGACGGCGTTATTTGTCGTTCAATCATGACTATTTAGGAATTTAAACGACCTGATTTGTTGGCCAATTAGTGCATAAATGACGCGAAGGTTTAGTGAGGCGCGTTCATTTTTAGATTAGACGGGCTGGAAGGAAATCACAATTTTTTTTTAAACTGCGATATGATTCTAAGGGGTTAAGTCGCAAATTGCATTGATTCCCATCTATAGGTACATAATATGTATTCGAAATATTATTACGCTAATTACTAATCGTTATTTGTTAAACAAGAGTGAAAAGTTGTTTTTTAACCGCGTGCTCAATTTTGATGACCGAGCAAGCGAAGGATTCTAAAATTGAATCACGAGCGCAGCGAGTGGTTCAAAAATTAGAATCCTGAGCGTCAGCGAGGGAATCAAAACAGCACGAGGTGAAAAATCTTTTCACTCGAGTGCAACACGTAATTTTTCATCCCACCTCAGCGAGGAAATGACATGACGTGAAAGAAAATGGTGCGTGCAAAGCAAATTAAAAAAGTACACCAAGAAGGTTACGAGTGTGAGTTTTTAACAAATTAAAAAAGGTTGTATGGAAATTCGGCACCATAGAGGTAGAAGTAAATAGGTTTTAATGATGTTTTGAATTCACAAACTTCATAGACGAGTGATATTTACTAACGTGCACACGATGTTCTAAATTCAATTTACTTTATCCTCAAGAGGATAATAACGGCTTTTGCATTCAGATATCGAGGATTAAAAATACTCTTTCCGAGATGGTGGGATGAAAAATAAGTTTTTCACACCACAACGCCTTATTACATGGCCTGTTATCTAAGGTTAAAGTAAGACATTAAATCCCTAGGGTTATAATGTTGTACTGAAATCCATTATTCCCTAGGGTTATAATGTGATTTGAATTTAGAATCATCGCGCATCTGAAGCAAGATCTGAAGGAAATTCTATTCATTCCAAAGAGGTTTTATTCATAATAGGCATGATGACTGATTTTGAAAAATGGTCAGATTATGTTCGGAAGTATCTACTATTTCGGAAAAATATCTTATTTCAGCAAAAAAATAAAGTTTGGTAGATAAAATTAGCATTTGAAATTTAAATTTTAAAATTCACACCAAAACGTTCGGCGCTGTCATGGCGTCGTTGTGACGTCACTATTGTTTTAACCAATGTACTCTGTGCAGTGTGCAGTAAGCAATAGTGTGATTTTCAAAGCTCGAAAACAAACAATTGTGACGTCATTCGCTTCTTTGTGTTTTAAGCAATATGGCGGATTGCTGTATTTTATAGTTTCATTTTATCAAAATAAATAGCAATCTCACTCGAAATAGAAAAATAAATACTTTTTTTATAATCCATGAATCCTATTTCATTAGATAAATTCATAATTTCATTGATTCTTGGTTACTGTCATCATGCCTATTCTTATTGCTATATCCATAAAGTCTAATTTCGGTAAACAGAATGTGTTCTCAGCAGACGCGGCCAACTCGATTTTCGAAAACCGAAGCCGTAGCCCACTAGATTCGCACTGACGACATTTGTTTGTCAAATCGAGTAGGCCACGCTAGCTGAAAGAAGTGGTTGTATTGCGAGCTGTATTAAGCTTGGGCGCCCCTAATTCCCGCGCTACTCTCAGGATTCTAGATGCAACACCCTCGCTACGCTCGGGAGTTACTCTAAAATCCCTCGTTCCGCTTGGGATTTATCCCGGCGCCCGTGACATAATACATCGCATTACCCCCGTGGTGAATAATCTACTATTATACGTACACTCACTAGCAACCAAAAGCTTGCGTTCTGTAAAGGTTCTATAACTATCTAGGCTATGAGGCATGAGTAACATCAAATCACGAACGTAAAGGCCTTGGTTCACCAGCACTTACGGACGGCAAGCAAAGAAAATTTACCGGTCTATTTGGGCCCATTAATGTCACATAAAATTCCATTCCAATCGTAAAGACGTCAGAAAGGACATGGCACGTAACTGTTCCTGTTTTTATTGGTTTGTTTGTGCACTGACTTTCGGCGATAGATTTAATCTAAGACTAGCGGACTTGCCCCGGCTTCGCACGAATGGGCTAACCTTGTAACTGAATACTTTCGTTTATTTCATACAGGTGACTCTTACAATATGCTGCGTCACGTTTTGACTTTACCAGCGGTTCAGTTGTACCCCGAAGAGCCGACAAGAAATTCAGCATAGCTATAACTACCTACTACATCACTACCGCATTTAACTGTGTATCATCATCATCGTCATAAAGACTATGTACTGAGCATAAGTCTCTTCTCAGAATTAGAAGGGGGTTGGTCGTATCCACTACGCTGGCCAAGTGTGGATTGGTAGACTTCACACGACTTCGAAAACATTATGAAGAACTTACAGGCATGCAGGTCTCCTCATGAGGTTTTCCTTCACCGTTTAAAGCAAGGGTTACTTATTTGAATATTTTTTAGGCTTTAATTTAAAGTGAGAAATGCTTGCCCGGGGATTGAACTCCCGACCAGTCAAATAAGAGGCCAAGATTATCACCGATCTAAGTAAGTACTTTACTATCATGAATGAATGAATGAATTAAATATTCATATTTATAAATATATTAATATTAATATTTGCCAAGATCTTCTCTATCATTCAATAATCTGTTAAAAAAGAATACTAAGCTAGATTTCTTTTGCACCACGGCCTCCTCCATGCGTAGAATTCTAGCCAATGAATTCTTTGACTCTCACAGCCTGAGTTGAAGTATTTTGCTGGCTGGTACCTAATCTTAATAATTAATAATGTCTAAATTTTCCCTAATATTAGTTTACTCTGGTTCTTCTCTTGTGTTAATTCATCTTCTTAACTATAAGCTTTTTATTTTCTAATTATTTCCTATGTAGTTTATATTAATATCTATTTTTCCACCTATCTTTCATAATTCATAATGAATTATGAATTCATAATTCATTATGAATTATGAATTATGAATTATGAATTATGAATTATCTTTTGTTAGTAGGTATATTTAAGGATTAGTTTAAAATTTTATTTTATAGTTAATTTCCTGTAACTTGTGGTAAATATAAATCTATCCAATTTTTCCACCTTTGCGAGCTATTTTTATCTCATGTAAATTCTATCTGTGAAAACTTGTAATTGGCGTTATACTCATTCTTTATTTATGTATCCATCTTTGTTGTAGCTGTAAGTTTTCTGTACAAAAAAAAAAAAAACACCAAACACAGTTTTTTTGAACACCAAAAACAGAAATGAAACAATAAATAAAACCTTAAATAAAAAAGACGGTCTAATTAGCGGCCTTATCGATTTGAAGCGATCTCTACCAGACAACGGTCATCTTCAAGTTTGATAATAATATGTTTGCTGGTAGTCTTTATGTCATGTAAATTGACATAAAGACTACCAGCATTGTCATAAAAAAACATGTTCCGAGCTCAAGGAAAGTAACCTAGTGCAGTTCGTATGGTGTAAGCGCGGTAATATTCTCATTAGGAAATCCGAGAAAGATAAAATTTACTCCATAAGGTCGGAAAGTGACATCGAGAAGTGGATAGCGGAACTAAAAAAATGAATACGAGGTTTGTGTATCCATCACTAACTTATGGTTTAAATATTTGACTTTTTGTGTTTATTCAAAATGGACAGTAACTATTACAACTTATCGGAAGGAAATTTTAACTCATGGAATGAGTATATTAGCTCTCTTCCAAAAAAAGAAGAAGGACTTATTACCCTAACTGTCAACATAAGATCAATGTTACTTAATTTTCCCGCTTTAGAACATATAATCATTAATAGCCAACGCTGTATAGATATAATAGTACTGTGTGAAGTTAATATTAGGGATACGACTAAAAACCTATTTGAATTACCAAACTATAATATGTACACGAACTTGCGAAAACACAGAAGAGGTGGCGGTGTCATTGTATATATATACATAAGAACCTAAGATTTACTTTGTTATCTTCACCCACACAGAACTTTGAATCCATTACTGGCTATATTCAACTTAAACATAATTATAAAATAAGCCTATGTGCTGTGTACCGGCCGCCGAATACTTGTAAAAGAAAATTCATCTCAGAGATATCATCTCATATTAATAGAATGACGGACAAATCTGACTTATTATTCGTAGGCGATATAAACATTGACTTAAAACAAATATCTAGTACAAGCACGGCCTACTTAAATGAAATGTCAGAGTTGGGTCTTAGCTGTGGTATCTCCCAATACACTAGAATAGAAACAAAAGGCCAACGTATTACTCAAACATGCATAGACCACGTATTCACGCGCCTCGCTTCCGCACACCCAGTGTATACTGCAACGATAAATGAATCAATAGCTGACCATAACATTATAGCTTGTACGCTTATGTGCGCGAGCGCAGCTAGCGGGCAGCGTCAAGGCCACGGTCACCGCGTGAGTTTCAAGTCTAATGCATCGAGACTTATTACGATACTTAATAACAAGGAGGTAGCTCAACAGCTAAGTCAGGTAGAATGGAGCGCAGCGCTCTCGTTCAGTTGCCCTACCAAAGTGTACAATTTTATTTATAACCAGTTTAATACTATCTACAACAACTGCTCGCGAGTTATTAGATTTAACTGTAATAAAAGGAGTAATTGCAAATGGGGAAATAAAAAAATGATAAAAATGTGTGCCCAAAAGAGAAAATTGTATTTAATATGGCTGAAAGATCCAAGAAATATTGATAATAAAATCTTATACAATAAATATAGAAACAAAACAAATAAATACATAAATTATTTAAAAAACAAGTATATTAGGAATGAAATTCGGAAGCATTTTAAGAACTCTAAGAAATTGTGGAATTTAATTAATGAAATATGCGGTAAATTTAGAATATCTATTGATGAATTAGTGATAAAGTCTTTTAATTTGGAAAAAACGAAATTGGCTAACAGCTTCGCCCAAGAGTTTGAAAATAATGTCAATGCAATTTCTGTAGCATGTAACCAACCTTTGTACTATTCATCTGGAGGGTCGGAGGGGGCAGGGGTGACAATGAGATTAGAGCGGGCAACAAATAACCAGGTGTCCAAAATAATTAAAGACATTGATGCAAAAAAAAGCCCTGGATATGACAAAATTAGAGCATCCGATATAAAAAATTTAAATAAAAAAATTACACCGGTGCTGACTCATTTGATAAACACCTGCATTGCCACCTCTTCCTACCCCGACTCTCTGAAAATCGGTATAATTAGGCCTATCTATAAAGGCGGTAGTCATAAAAATGTCAATAACTATCGACCAATCACCATACTGTCATGCATCGACAAGATATTTGAGAAGTACCTAGGTGACAAAATAAAAAAATTCTTAGAGGATCACAGTATCATAAACATAAAACAATTCGGCTTTCAAAAAAATCGAAGTACGTCTCAATTATTATGCCAGTTCACAAATGAAATAAACGAGTACATGAATGAAAAAAAACATGTGCTCGTTGTTTTTATTGATTTTAGTAAAGCTTTTGACTTGCTGGTGTATGAGAAGCTATATACAAGTATGATAAATTGCGGAATACAGGGACCCCTCCTGGAATGGTTTAAAGATTATCATAGAAATAGAGTAACCTGTGTCAAAATTGATAATACCATGAGTGACAAGATACATACGACTAAAGGAACAGCCCAGGGATCGATACTCGGACCTACTGAGTACTTATTATATGTTAATGACATGTGCAACCTATTCCAGGAGGGATCCGTGTACCAATTCGCCGATGATACATGTATCATTGTTGCTAACAAGGATCTGCGGGCGGCCGAGCGCATGATGCAAGACAACTTCGACACCCTCAGTAAATGGGCGCATGATGTCGGACTAGTGATAAATACCAAAAAAACTAAAGTAATGCATATTCATTCCGCACATAATAAAACAGATAATAGGGCCACTATAGTTGCACATGCGCACGACTGCCTGCATGGCAGGATAAAACACTGTGTCTGCCAACCTGTTGATATGGTTTCTGAACATATGTATTTAGGTCTCAAAATTGACTATCGTTTTAATTGGCAACCACATATAAATTATATCTGTGATAAGCTTAGAGCTATTCTTAGTAGACTATACATACTCAAATTTAAACTTCCCTACAAGACGCTGAGATTACTTTACTTGGCACTGGCTGACTCAATAATTGGCTATGGCTTAAGTAGCTACGGAAAAACTTTCAAAACATATATTATACGTATATATAAACTACAATTAAAAATGCTAAAAACTATTGTACCTAGAAAAATTAAATTAAAATATTGTGAGGACTATCACAAATTATTTACATACTGCAATGTGTTGCCTGTGCAAAGTAAAGTAAAATTAGCCATACTTAAGGAGGAATTTAATAATTTACAATATCTAAGACGTAAAGAACGAGGCAGTAATTTACGCAAATTAGCGAATTATGCAAAGTTCACCCTACCGAAAACAAATAATATATACGGCAAAAGAAATTATAAATATATGCTTCCTAAAATTCTCGAAGATCTTCCATCGTTTCTACAATATAATAGCAAAGAAAAAAAACATATTTATATAAGAAAGTGTAAAAGATATTTATTAGGTAAATAATGATAATACTCACTAACTAATTCAATAACCTAATATAGAACATAATGTACATTATTTGTCTGTGTAACTGGTAAGTACATCCAAATATTCTTAATATTATGTATTAGTTTATTAAGGCGAACTCGCCATCCTCACCATAAACGCCAAGTTTTTTAGAGGATGGCTCCGATATTAAGATTTGTATATTGTAAAGTTTGTTTTGATCAATAAATAAAAAAAAAAAAAATGTGCACACTTTTGCAAGTAACTGTAACATAATAACTAAAAGCAAGAGAGCTTTTACTTTAGCCTGTTCTGCATAATGTGGAGTAGTTTATGAACAGTGACACAGCCTTTTCTTCGTGAAATAAACATTTTCTTACTTCTTTTAGAGAATATCTTACTCACAAACCTTTTAACAAGAAGAATAATGAATTTTTAGAAAATAGTTCTTTTAGGCTGGAAACAAGAACTGGAAAAATCGCACGAGACAAAAAAACGTTAAACTTTGTCTCTTTCACTCTAGTACACATGTAGAGAGGTAGAGTACCTATCTACCATCCATAGCTGTATCTATATCTACTCATATTATTAATGCGGAAATTTGGAAATTTGGCACGTATATGTCACCGTAAGATTGTAAAAACCGTAAGATTGTAATCTAACGTTTTTTTATTTCGATAGATTGTAAACAGTCGAAAGATTGTGATTCGTTCAATGTTTTAAGTGTCAATTTTTGAAATATTCATTGTATTTACGTTTTCTTGTCTCTTTCTTGTAGGTTAGGTTAGGGTTCGACATAAATAATCTAGTAGTGCCCGGCACTTAGGTTCTATCGGGTTAATAAACCTAACAGATTACAATCTACCGAAAAATAATCCGTTATATTGTAATCATTCGACAGTTTACAATTTCGCGAGTTGGATTATAATCCAACGGTTTTTACAATCTTACGGTGACACATATATAGATTATAGTCTGGAATAACACATAGGTTAAATTTTATCCCGGAAAATATAAATAAATCCCGCGGAACCAAGAAACCTCAAAGTCGCGGGCATCAGCTAGTGAATATAATAAATACGCTATGCGTTAAGTAAACGACAATTTAAACCCACTATAGCAGCAGCTTTTTTTCTGACTAGAAATTCTCAGCACTAGCCCGGAGTTAGGAAGTTGGCGGTGTTTCACCCCCGTGCCTCGGAGAGCACGTTAAGCCGTCGGTCCCGGTTATTATCACTAACATGATAATAGTCGTTAAAGCCCGCCAACCCGCATTGGAGCAGCGTGGTGGGTCTAAGCTCTAATTCCCTCTCTCCTATGAGAGAGGAGGCCTGTGCCCAGCAGTGGGACGTTAATGGGCTGTAGTGGTGGTGGTGGATAGCAGCTGCCTCTTTCTGTTTTCAATAACTTAGTTTGCGAAGAAACATATGAAATATAACACAGTTCTCGGAAGATCTAAGACAGGAAACGTATTCCTAACTATAATTCATAGATCAATAATATTTAATATGTGCGATTGATACTTTATTCCACGTTCCCTAATAGGAATAATTCCTTCGAGATCTGTGGTACGTGATGGGAATTCTGTGCCACCGGGATCTATCTTTAAAGCATAAAGCTGCTGAAACCATTCATTAAAGACCAAACGGTATATTATCGTTGTGATAAATATATTGCAAACTTGAATTTAAAGTACCTATTAAGTAAATGAAAAGTTTATTGTGTCTCAAGTATAGAACTAACAAAATGAACAATATTGTACATTAATAAACTAAAATCTAAATATTGTATTAACTATAAAATTAATGAAAACTAAATTCTTATATAATAACAAAAAAACCTAATCAAAAGAACCACCGCTGGTGGCGCCTGGGCCAAAGGTACTCATCAAGCTTGCAGCGTAGCAGCAACTGCTGTGGCGTTAATGTAACGCCTCACTGCTGGGCACACATAGGAGACAGCTGGGAATTAGAGCTTAGGCACACAATGCAGGTTGGCGGGCTTTAACATGGTAATGATCCCTACCATAATAATGGTCATGGTAGTGATCTGTAATAATAACCGGGACCGACGGCTTAACGTGCTCTCCGAGGCAAGGGGGTGAAACACCGCCAACTTTCTAACTCCGAGCTAGTACTGAGAATTTCTAATCAGAAAAACCCTACACTTATTATGGCCCGATCCGGGACTCGAACCCGGGACCTCGTCGGCCTAGTCTAACATGCTATTCTAACCACTAGACCGGGAAAACCGAAGCAAATACCGGGAAGTATTTGTTTACAAAATAAATATCCAGTAGGTACTTTTCTCGTAACTTCTAGATGGTAACGATTCAAAAACGTGACTAACACAGTCGTTAGATTGCATAGTGTGATGGCATTATTATAATGATGATTGATCTTAAAGCTTCTTAAGCTTTCGATTTTCTTTTATTGTCAACCAGTTTGCGGCATCTGTTTCACCAAGTTATCGAGATTGTTGCAAAATATTGTGCAATTATAATAGTACTAGCTAATGCCCGCGACTTTCCAGAACTCCTTCATTTTCCGGGATAAAAGTAGCTTATGATTCCAGACTATAATCTATCGCTGTGCGTTTCATCCAGATCCGTTCAGCCGTTTGGCGTAATTAAGTATCCAAACTTTCGCATTTATTATACTAGTAAGACGTACCTATGATAAGACGACTTTGACTGTGGAGGTTTGACTAAGATGTGCAGAATTCATGTTATTACTAGATATTGCCCGCGACTTTGTCTGCGTGGATAAAGGTTTTAGAAAATCCCCGTGAGAACTCTTATGTGTTTCTCTCTTTGTCGTGGAATCCTGGAAAATTCCAGGATTAAAGAAGCCTATGTCCTTCATTCCTGTAGTAACTGGAGGTACGGTACTGTCACCTATGGTTGAGAGAGGTAGGAAACTGCATACATATTTAGAGTGACAGAAATTTGTATTGAAAATCTGCCAGTTTCCTCGTCACATTCCTGTCAGTCCGCAGCGTTGCTATATATACCGTATCTCCTTAGACTGTGCTATTACACCGTAATATATAATTAACTAGACAATGCCCGCGACTTCGTCCGATTTCGCGACTTCGTGGATTGAGATTTTTGATTCCCGCGGGAATTCTTTGATTTGCCGGGATAAAAGTAACCTATGCCCTTCTCCGGGATAAATACTATCCCTATACCAAATTTCATCAAAATCGGTTAAACAGATGGGCCGTGAAAGCGTAGCAGACAGACGGACAGACAGACACACACACGCATTTATAATATTAATATGGATAGTATGGATCTATGATTACATCCGTGTTCAGTAGCAGGCTGGCAATGGATTGTCAAGATGATGATGACAGTGAATGCGTATCCGCCACAATTTATATAGCTTGTGAGGCACAAAACAAATAGCCATATCGAAGTATTGACACTGTCGATTTCTATTAAAAAGTATATGATCGATTGATAAGCTAATATCGTGTGAGGCCCCGTTAATTACTGAATTAACCGATTATAAATGGTCGTGCAACCCAGTGTCAACAAACCCTCGGCTTCCCGGTCCTCTCCTGGACTGCCCCACTACCAGAACAGACATAGAAAGTGAATGCGCCTGCGCATAGCATCTGGTACCGCTCATACAAGCGGCTTGGCGGTCACGCGCGTCGTACGCCGCCGTAAAAAAAAAAACAATTTTCCAATCTCAAAGTCTCGAACTGACTTCCCCTTAAATACTTCATAAAAATTTCAGGCGTATTTTGTGTTAGTGCTTCCGCTTAAACGTGAAAAATGAAGACAATTTTTCTGCTTCTCGGTAAGTAATACGAATAAGGACCATTTATTTCCTGTAAAATAAGTGTAGTTATTATTTATTTTGACGGTGGTAGTTTCCTTCTTATTTTCTGAAAAATCTTAGTGAAACCTTCATTAAATTTAAGGCTACTTTTAATATTATAAGATTTCCTACTCAATATTTTTTTGGGTAAGTACTTGTCTTAATGTACTTATTTCGAAAATAAATGGTAAGTGTTGTGAAAGAGAGTTGATATATATGCCAAATTCAATTTAGAAGATCTTCAGCATTTGTACATAATATACTCGTACTTTGGTTTTAATAATTTTCTATGCAATATTACTTAAATAAGACTTAAACTTAATAGGTTTCTAAGTTTTCACATAATTATGCCTTTAACTACACGCACGTGAAACTTTACGCTTTACGTAAAAGTAATAAAAAAAACTTAATTTGTATTATATTTTTTGTTACTTGATTTAATGTGTGTTTTCTATAAACTTTACAAGAAACACTTGCACTTATCCGATATTTTTTTAGTGTTGAAATAAAATTATACTTTTGAATATTCATATAGTTATAGCATAACTAATCATTACTTTTATATAAATAAATAAAATTAATTAGAAACACGTCTTATAACACGTGTTATACTACACTTGAACGCGTGTTTAGTCAACGGAAAATGCGCGGGAAAGTGTTAAGAGGTGCTGAAAGAATTTTTTATCTGTGACTTAATTATCTTGTTCATTAGAACGCTCATATAACATTTACATCAAAGCATGATTGAAGAACTAACCAAGAAACAAACTCTCGCATTTATTATGTGGTATATTAGGAATTTTGAGTGTTAACATGCATGCAATGTTGAGTGAAACAGCAGCGGATTTCAGATTCCGTTGGCACCTCTAACGCGCTATGTAAATATATACCATCCTCATCAGAACCCTGAAAATAATATAATTTATATAATATCAAATTATATTTTTAAATCTTTTTCCCGCGACTTCGTCCGCGTGGTTTAAGTTTTTTTAAATTACCCCGGGAACTCCTTAATTTTCCGGGATAAAAAGTAGCCTATGTCACTCTCCAGGTTCTCAACTATACCCATGCCAAAAAACACGTCGATCCGTTGCTCCGTTGCGGCGTGATTGAAGGACAAACCAACAAACCAACAAACAAACGCACTTTCGCATTTATAATATTAGTATGATTCCTCAAACAGATAATTTTGTCGACCCCCTGGCGCAGGGGTGAGCGTTGTGGTCTTTTAAACGTGCGGTTCTGGATTCACTTCCTGGACCAACTGAGGTGGTCAAAACTTTTTTGGCGGTAGGCTAAAGTCGTGGCTAGTTATCACCCTACTAGTTTAGCCTAGAGATTCACAGTCCTGGTTCGATGTTGCGTAGAAACCCATGGTTTTAATATTTAACAGCAATACTCCCCCACATGGTTATCCCGCTATCTATTCAAATTAAAATTCAAATAGACTTTTTACAAGTTCTTATGAATAGTCAAATGAATCTACCACTGGTTCGGAATGCCGAATGCCGGAATTGGACTGCCATGGGAGACAATCAAAGGTAACCTTTCCATTGAAGAAAATAAAACAAATGTAGGTCAACTGGGCAAAAGCTTATATATAGGTTAGGACGTGCCTTCATATCAATTTCATTAAAATAATTCTTTAACTATTAGCATAAAAGTGCTTGCTAGTCGTTTTTTGAGGCGTTTTATCATTTTCCTTTGCACTATTAACCGTGATCTAGGACGCGTTTTATGACGCAATTTACGGCAGCTGGAACTATCGTAAAAGATCTTCACAACCTATTCGTTCGGTGAAACTGGCGTTTTACTTCTCTAATCTTATTTGGGGCTTTAAAGCTAGTGGTCAGAATTTCAATTATGTGGGTCACTAAGACAGATGATTAAGAGTGATTTAGGTCAACGCAGGCGATTGTATTGGGTAAATCGATGACATTTCAGTGTTTTTAAAATTGGTACATGTACCGTGAGTATACAGCTAAAATATTATGGAATCAATACTGCAACTTCTCAAAGGAATCAGAAATCAAATGAAATGTTTTCTGTTTATGGTATTTCATCTAGTATTTTAACTAGTGTCACTCATGAGATGTCAGGATTCTACCACCGGTTCGGAAAAAGATTCTTCTGAGAAGAGCCAATACAATTTGAACTTCCGGATCCATGAAAAATGATTATAAATCCGAAAGTGTGCTAGGTTGTTTTTGACAAAGAGAACTAAGTATAAGATTTTATTCATTTTGCAAAACAAAGTGATCTCACAGTATTGAAATATAGGTACGCGGCTAGTCACGGGTAAAGCTATAGTTATACACAAAAGCAATAAACACTTTAGCTTTTCAGCTCCATTGCGCAAATAACATTAAATTAAGGCGGGTTCAGATTTGAATACTTATAAGCGTTTTGAATATTCATGGAGCATAATAAATTTATTTTACGCCAAAATATATTTATTAACGGAATATACCAGTAAGTAAATAATAATTAATCAGAGATCGTACTAAATTAATTTTATTTGGTGATTTACGATAATGTTGTTGTGCTATTTTACGCATTTATTGTGAGATGAGAAAGTTTATTTATTATATTAATATCATTAAAAAATACGCCCCTTATCCCTCTCTGAATATATTTTCGTGTAATATATTGATCAGGCCTATACTGCTAACGCCCTATTGTTTCAGACTATCGTGTTTTAGAATTATTATAAATCCTTATTTTAGGAACTTCAATGTACGTTACATCAAACTGTCATTTTGAGTAATATTGCTTAAGTATTGCTTTATGGCAGTATCGGCAGTATCGCCCAAGTACGCTTTCTCTCAAATGGAGCTCGAAATTAGGGTGCATGACTGTGAGTTTTCTTAAACATCCTAGTATGGGACCAATTAGAGCCAACAATAATATTAAATAATATAGTCAAACATATTATTAGATACTTAGTATTAGTCTTTAGTAGTACTCCTATGAGAGTGGAGGCCTGTGCCCAGCAGTGGGACGTTAATAGGCTGTAGTGAAAGAGAGAGAGAGTCTTTAGTAGTACTCTTTCATTTTTCTTTTTGAAAGACTAAAAAATTGGTTCAGTATCACGGTACGTTAGAGTATCAGTTGTGGTAAAATAAAGGCGTTTTTCAGCAAAAGTGATTATTAAAAAAATA
This sequence comes from Erebia epiphron, assembly GCA_963932025.1. NCBI lineage: Eukaryota > Metazoa > Arthropoda > Insecta > Lepidoptera > Nymphalidae > Erebia > Erebia epiphron. Next base: position 8,544,217 of record OZ009950.1, read on the forward strand.
TAATGTATGAAGTGATATAAGTAGTACCATAATGTAGCGTAACTATTTAACTTTATATCTACGAAAATTAAAGTCATAACTACTTTCTATTATGTAAAAAACTGTCTATACATCATCTTCATTGATACAGCCTTCTGTGTCCGACCTTTGATCGGGCGGGCAAGTGCCTCTTGAGAAGTTGGCCGAGTCAGCTTTTAGACCGTCGAACGAAAGATATACGGTCTTTTTACTTTGAGGTAACGGCTTGAGGTTAATTTAAGTGATTTGCATAGGTACATAATTACTAATTATATTTATATACTAGCTTATGCCCGCGACTACGTCCGCGTGGATTGAGGTTTTTTGGTTCCCGCGGGAACTCCTTAATTTTCCGGGATAAAAAGTAGCCTATGTGCTATTCCAGACTATATTCTATCTCTGTGCCAAATTTCAGCCAGATCCGTTCAGCTGTTGGCGCGTGATTGAGTAACAAACATCCATACATCCATACATCCATACATCCATACATCCATCCAAACTTTCGCATTTATAATATTTATTTGAATATTGATTGATTAGTCCTAAAATGTACTAATAGTACTGAACCCTTACTTAAGGTAATTATAGTACAAGTCGTAGCAACCCGTTATTAATGTGCTAAGGTTTTTTCTATAGCAGGAATGCCCCTTTCATTTTTACCCTGGAATTAATTTGTTATCATAATATTTGCATGGGATGAGTAATTTATCTATTCGTATGTATGAATGTGATCATCATCTTAACCTATTGCACCGACCCAACATGGGTCTCCTAACAGAAGTTTTATGATTCAGGCCATAGTCTAACACGTTGGAGAACATTATGAAGAATTTTCAGGCTTAGATTTCCTTACGATGTCTTCCTTCTACGTTAAAGTGTAGTTCAAGGTAATAAAATGCACATAACTCCGAAAAAAGTTAAAAGTGCATATCCGGGATCGAACCGCAGACTCCTCTTAAGAGAAGCCGAGATCTTAACCACTAGATATTCTATACTTAAATGGGGTAACAAACATCGAAACTTTTACATTTGTAATAAGCAGAGGCGGCTCGTGAAAGATCATATTGGGAGTTCACTAAAAAAAAAAAATGCTTACCAATTATTTGTAAATGAAGTCCATTCGGCGGTCATTACGTTATATTGTTCCATTTTAATCGCCTACCTACACTATTTACATAAATCAGTCTTTTTCACATAAATACACAACACAATATGTACACTATTTAAAACAACAATACAGATTTTCCAGCCACTGTACAATGATCCAACGCACTCGCGAAGAAATCAAAATAAATTTACTTTCATATTTTGTGTTTTGTTTACATCTTACCGGCATAATACGAATAAAAAAAATACTCGCGAGTTTTAACTCTTTCTTCGTGACAACAGGCCATGTCATTTAGTCGGATAATATCGCGCATGCGTACTTCGTGTCAGGAGCGCCGCTCCATATTTACCAAATATCTCATACAAATCTTTTGTCTCACGCGCCGCTCGCATCGAATGCTCTCTTTTACTCTCATTACATTTCAATAGGAACGTTGTACTAAACTTTCGTCTATAGGAGCGTTGTTCTAAGCGCTCCACTTAACAAAAATACCATGTATTAAATTTGTGTTGATTGATGAAATAAGTAGTAAAGTAGGTAGGTAGGTACATAAGGATATTCATGATTAAAATGACAGTGGGAATAGATTTATATAAAAATATTTAAAACGTTTATAGCAAAGTTTATTTGATTATTATACCTACCTAGTACCTATGTATTTTTTAAAATTTTGTGGGAGTTCACTGCACCAGCGCTCCTTTGAGCGAGCCGCCTTTGGTAATAAGTATTAAGTAGGATGGACTTTTGAAGTCGACTGTACATAACTTCTTAAAAGCCTAAAGCGGCAATTTGCGAACGAACACCGAACAGAATGTATTTTATTTTATCGAATGAATATATTCGCATTTCTCTCGATGGCAATACATGATTTGTCTGAATCGCACTATTTGAGCGACAATTTTCTAAGTTATTTTGCTTCCGTTAACCGCCGCGGGCGGGGATATTTAATCTATTCAAAGTACACCTAGCGAATAGCTACTTATTTCTGCAAGCTACATCATAAACTTATGCGGTAAAAAAGCGGTGATAGCTTAGTGGTTAGACGCCCGGCTTACTATTCGGGTGGTCGGGGGATCATGCACCTCGACCTCGTACTTTTTGGGGTTAATTATGTTTGACTTTGGTTTGACGACCTCCGTGGCGCAGTGTTGAGCGCTGTCTTAACGCGCGGAGATCCAGTTCGAACCCCGGCAGGGTCAATTTGGGAATTTATAATTTCTGAATTTTCCCTGGTCTAGCCTGGTGGGAGGCATCGGCCGGCTAGTTACGACCCTAACGGCAAAGACGTACCGCCAAACGATTTAGGATAACGATGATCTCTTTAGTCATTTGCGCAGGAGATACTTATTCCCTTAAACACATAGCCCAATGGCATGGAAAATACGACAAGACCGGAGAGAGATCCGGCTCAGGACCAACCGCTCTCCGGGGCAAAGACATGAAACACCAGGTCAACTTCCTGACCGGGCTATAGTATTGAGTATTTCTTATCAGAAAACCCCTATGTATTTATGGCCCGAACCGGGAATTAAACCCTGGAACACGTCAAACGCAGTCGATCACGCCAACCGCTAGACCAACAAGGCCACCACAGATATAAATAGATAGGTACCTATCTAGACTGGAAATCATCATTCGTAGGAAATAACGTATTTGTCAAAGGGAAATTGGGACGCAAATGTGAAATGTTTCGAGCCTGATAAACGGATGGTATGCAATATGAAATGAGATCTGATAATAGAAATACGCAAATAGGTACCTGAATATTCAAATATATAGGTAGATACTTAGTTTGTATGGTACATTTTATAAATTGTGAAATTTATAAAACTGAACGTGCCTTCAATGTGACGAACTCCTCACATGGATGATGCAAATTTGACGTCGTTATTATTCGTTCAGTCGTCGACTATTGTGACATGAATCTGTTGGCGGGCTAGAGCGTGACGAAGCTAACGTTTACTGACACTCGTTCACTTTTAAATTAGACGATCTGTATCATTGACTCGTTGTACCTACGAGTACGAAGCAAAGTATTTAGTCGGCAGGACAGTAAGGCCCGTATTTAAAACACGTTTTAGATATCGGCCAATCTATGGTTAAGACCGATTTTAAGAGCATAGATTGACTGAATTGAGAACCTGATCTTAGCTGGTGACGGCTTATTTATACGGACCCAAAACAAGTAATTAGGTTAAAGTAAATAATAAATAAGTATAGTAAAGTAGTATGGAAATGGCATAGGTTAGTTTTGTAAAATAAAACGAAGAAAATTATGATGAAATCAAGATACAAATATATATGTCATAGGTAAAGATTTTATTGAAACGCATCAGTCACTTACTTACTTACATGTTCCTAAGTATTATTTAATCTGTGGTAGATATCGGTGTTGTAAGAGCATGAACAATCTTTAGTTGTTAACGTTTTGTTAGCGATAGGTAAGTCCATGGTAAAGTAAAGGCCTAGACCCATGAGACGTGGCACGTAACGACAAGTATTCTTTGTAAAATATATGTCTCAGTGCATCTCCGTGCCGCATCACTTAAGTGGACCCAGCTCCATACAAATCTTAACGTACAAAACGTACATCTTTAGTGGGACTAGACCTTATTAGGCTGTGGATAGTTGGATAATATTTTTATTTTTTATTTATTTATCTATTTGTGTATTTCTCTTTGATCCAATTGTTGTCTACTGTTCGACTTTCTACCTGCTGTTGCATACATACCGAGTTTCTTGCTGGTTCCTCTCGGTAGGATGGATTCACTCGACGATTCAAAGGCATTAAACCATAAATATATTATATTAGTATACGTTGTGCCGTTAATATACCGACGACTTTATGAGTATGAAACAGCTGAGTAGGCGCCTATAACAAAATTGACCAAATGTTATCAGTTACTTAGACAGAGTTTTCCTTCTAAAAAAGTTACACAATGCTCATATTTCCACAAAAATTGCGAGGTTATCCGCGGAAGCAAACATTTATACCGCATTGTAAAATAGAGTTTTCCACACACAATATTTCCGCAACAAATTAGTGAGAACAATAAACCCAGAGACACAGTGGAACAATTATTTGATATTGATCACACTCCCACACCGGGCCTTGTGCATTGTTAGAAACTCTATCAGTTCGTACATCGCTAAGATTCCTCGTTTTTGCTAGCGAAACCTATGGTTATAGTTGTTTTATGAAATTAATATTATTCTTTCCTCATACACTCATATTTTACGCTTATTATAAAATGAATAGGGTTGATAATTACTGGTAATTTGGTGCGGCTGCGTGACTATAATACAAATGAAGGCTCCCCATAATTCTGTACACTGCAGCCTTCTAATAATAATAATATATGAATTCCTTAAAATAGCATTTCGGTTCAAGGTATATTATTATGAGTGAGCAACTTCATCTGCGTGGATTTGTATTTTTAAAAATGCGCGTAAGAACTCTTATTTTCCCGGATAAAACGCCTATATATCCGTCATGGGATGCAATCTACCTTCCGCCAAAATCGTCTCACAACGATACGTAACATTTAATATTATTATTAACGTTCAACAATAATGTTTCCTATTTTCTATTAATGCAACGTTAATTATTTGTACTTGTAATTCAATAATATTGAATTTATTTTGCAGGTGAATGTTATGAAGACATTTATCACGAACTTAATCCAATATGAAACGATTTTGATATACTGCGGCAAAGTATTACGAAACAGCTAATGTAAAATCATTTTTCTATTTTTCTCTTCAGAAATTGCTACAAGAAATTTCTGGTTTTAAGCAAAAATACACTAAGGACCGAACAGGACAAAATGCGAACCTTCTCTGGCTTACCTAGTACAACGACGCGCCCTATAGCGTGACGTGTTGTAGGAGAACGACGTGTTGTCTTTTCACGCTAGGGCTCGCGCCAAATATAAAATTTATAAAGAACATGGAGTTTTTGTCCTCAGAACATCGTTATTCAAAACATCCCCTACTTACCATCGCTTAAATCGCATATTTTTAATATTGTTATACGACTGCCTGAAAAAAGGAGTATATTGTTTTCAGGGTTCATGTATGTATGTTTGTGAGTTTGTATATTCCACCATAACTTCTATACGCCTGAACCGATTTAGATAAATGAGGTATCGTTAGAATCTCTAGCTTATTCCGGGTGACATACGCTAGTAAAATTTTAAAAAAATTTGATGAGATAACCATGGTTCTGCATTAAAGACTAAAGTTGAATTTTTTTTTTCGAAAATAAGATTAAGTATATAACGATCATCTAGAAAATGATGAGTAGATTCCAAAAATATATACCACTATAGTTCAATATCCAGTGATTCTCTCAAAAATATCATTTTATAAAAATGTAAATAAGATTACAAAGGTTATATAACGATAAGACTGTGGTAGGTATCGTTAAGTAGTAGCAGTGGTAGCCGTATTTCCATTCGAGGGGGATTTTTTATTACACGACTGCTCAAAAAAGGAGTGTTATGTTTCAGAGTTCGTGTATGTATGTGTGTCAACGGAAGAGCAGTCGTATTTTTTAATAATTTTAATTATATGTACTTGTTGACGTATGTGTTTTAGAATTAAAATCCTTATTAATTTAGGGACATCAAGTACGTGACATAAAACTTTAATTTTGAAATAATACTTCTTTAAGCGATGGTAGTAACCCCCCAGCAAGTTTCAACATCAAACTCGAAAGGTTTTTTCTCGAGTCGCTGGTTTAACTTGGTTTTAATTTGGTCGTTGGGTTTATTAAGTTATTCAATACTATGTGGAAGTTATTCAATACTGTGTTGTTCGTTTGTTTGCTATTCGTAAACTTGACCCAAGGTCCAACCGTTTTAATATGGAACGTTAACAATATTTTCTCCTTGAGATGACGATACATAAGTATCAGTGTAGGTATTTTCATTTGTACAAATATATTATGCATATCGAATTGGAATGTGAATGAAACTCGATGGAAATACGGAGAAAAGTTAAGCAAAATGCTGCAAATATATCGGCAAACATTTGACGTTCAGATATTTCGTCTGTGTGACATGATGGAATTCCATTCAACTTATATATTTCGATGGAGAGAAATTCACATGAACTATATCTTATATATATATATATATATATATATATCATATATATTTTACTGTGCTTGGATTGTAACTAAGTAAGAGCTAAAATTGGAGTAAAGCACTCTGTTTAAAAATATATAATTTTAAGGATTTAATACAAGGCTTAGAGCGAAAGCACACTAGGGACTAGACATTAGACGAGACAAAACGTCGGAGTTACGTCATCGGATGGAAACCTGTCCATGTCCTGTCTCGTTAGTATGTTTGGCCCCCGTATTAATATAAAAGTGTGTTGTACGTGGAATTTCTTGTGAGGCAAAAAAATAATTCTCGGAGTGTTTTCGCTTGCATCAACTAAATAGGTAAATAATATCTATCGACGTTTTGTGTGTATTTAATGTTATGGTTTTCATGAAAAACATCATCCTTTCTAGGCCTTGAACTGCCTATTTCAATAGGTAGCTCTACCGAGCGGGTTCTACATGTTTATTAGTAGGTACCTACTTACTAAACCCATTTTAAAACGTTAGAAATTAAACACTCACCGTCTTAAACAGAATAAAATTGTCCTTAGCTATTTCTTAATTTGTGCCTTACTCAATAGTCTAACAAGTTTCTGCCTAGATGTGTCTAAAGTACAGACAGGTTACAAATAATATCCTGTACAACTTGTACCGGCTGGGGCACTAAGGGCAAAATCACACTACGGTCAGGACAGGACTAAACGTAACAGTGGATCGACGGCGTACTTTTTACAAGTTTTTATTTAGTCACTAGATGATGCCTGCGACTTCGTCCGCGTAGGGTAAGTTTTTGATTCCCGCGGGAACTCTTTAATTTTCCGGGATAAAAAGTTGCCTATGTCCTTCCCCGGAATACAACCTATTCCTGTAACAAATCTCATCAAAATTGTTTGAACAGATGGACCGTCAAAGCGTAGCAGACAGACAGACAGACGGACAGACAGATACACTTTCGCATTTATAATATTAGTATGGATTTAGTCGCAGCTTTTTTTAGGGTTCCGTAGCCAAATTTGGCAAAAACGGAACCCTTATAGATTCGTCATGTCTGTCTGTCTGTCTGTCTGTCTGTCTGTCTGTCTGTCTGTCTGTCTGTCTGTCCGTGAGTATGTCACAGCCACTTTTATCCGAAACTATAAGAGCTATACTGTTGAAACTTGGTAAGTAGATGTATTCTGTAAACCGCATTAAGATTTTCTTACAAAAATAGAAAAAAAACAATAAATTTTGGGGGTCCCCATACTTAGAACTGAAACTCAAAATTTTTTTTTTCATCTAACCCATAGGTGTGGGGTATCTATGGATAGGTCTTCAAAAATGATATTGAGGTTTGTAATATCATTTCTTTCTAAACTGAATAGTTTGCGCGAGAGACACTTGCAAAGTGGTAAAATGTGTGTCCCCCCCCCCGTAACTTCTAAAATAAGAGAATGATAAAACTAAAAAAAATATATGTTGTACATTACCATGCAAACTTCCACCGAAAATTGGTTTGAACGAGATCTAGTAAGTAGTTTTTTTTTAATACGTCATAAATCGTAAACCGCAATTTATCTTTCATTCAATCAACTCAAATATTTAAAAAAACATTTAATTTAAAACTTACTACAGGTTTGTACGGAACCCTCGGTGCGCGAGTCCGACTCGCACTTGGCCGGTTTTTTACCTATTCGAACGCGTTAAAGTTAACTGTAATGTATGGAATTGAACGAGCGCCATCTGTCATCAAGCGCTTGACAAATTCATACAAACCGTAGTTAGCTTTAACGCGATCGAATCTGTAAAAAATCTCACACTAATCTCCCTGTCCGTAGTGTGTTTTCGCCCTAAAGACAACTTCCTTTCAATACTGGACACCGGCGCGGAGCTTAGAAATTAAGTCGGTTTACCTTGGTTATTATGAAATGTTATTTAATCGTTTTACCAATGTATAATTTCTTCCCCATTCCTTCGCATGTTAGCATATAAAAATGCTAAGCAGATTCTAATAATTATGTATTAGCAACTGGCATCGTTGCAGTTCAATGTTGAAACTCGGGGAAATTATAACTTCCTCGTGTAAACAAAATGTATGCATAATAGGTATTAAATACCTATAAGCAATATGGTATGCAATTTAGATTTAATTAAATTAAATTTGAATTTTCCCTGGTCTGGCCTGGTGGGAGGCTTCGGCCGTGGCTAATTACCACCCTACTGGCAAATATGTGCTATTTAGCGTTCCGGTACGATGCCGTGTAGAAACCGATTAGGGGTATGGGTTTAATATAACTGCCATGCCCCTAACAAATTGCCCCAACTTAGACTGCAAATCACTTACCATCAGGTGAGATCGAAGTCAGAGAAAATTATTAGCTAAAAAATTTCATATCAATATTCATGTGGCCAATTTTATACGAAGAATTCCTTTCTTTAATATTATTATAGTGTTTTAAAATTCAAATATGCTGTTATTCAACTAATAACTGTCATAAAGAAATTAATACAATTTTAAAACCAAATCAATATATTTCAACAATGTTATAAAAGCGTGCTTAATAAAAATATATTTATTAAAATTTTGGTGTTAAAGTTTAATCTAATAAATTTTTATGCAACATTTATACGTCATTTAAATTACACAAATGTATTATGATATCGATTTATCAATGTACTTAACTTTATCTGATTTCTCCTAAAGCTATGCGAGATGATGCAGTAGTGTATATGTTTTACACAGAAGTGATACGGCGGTGTGGCTCGAATCCAGACGATTTGGTATTCTTCATAGGTGTTGTTTGTTACATCGACGCTACGTGGCAGAACGTAATAATAATATATTCTGTAAAGTCTTTGTTTTATTCCTAGCTTGATCTAGATCTCCTTTTTCCGTTACCACCACTCTCAGATGGAACTTAACTTCCAAAGACGTTACAGAATAGGAAACAGTATGAGTCCTACCTAGGATACTAGAATACTCTCTCAGGGATTAAATCCGGAACGAGGAAATTCGTAAAAGAACTAAAGTGACCGACATAGCTCTGAGGATTAGCAGGCTGAAGTGGCAGTGGGCGAGTCATATATGTCGCAGAACCGATGGCCGTTGGGGCAGACGTGTTCTGGAGTGGAGACCGCGTACCGGCAAGCGCAGTGTAGGACGACCTCCAGCTCGCTGGTCCGATGACCTAAAGAAGGTGGCGGGAAGCGGTTAGATGAGGAAGGCAGAGGACCGTGTTTGGTGGCGCGCTCTCGAAAAGGCCTATGTCCAGCAGTGGATGCATACGGGCTGGTAGATGGATGAGTACCTATAGGTACACAATCTCGTGAATAATACTGAAATGAAATTCTCTTCATTGCAGGGATCTTAATTGCTGCCTGCGGAACCTATCGCTCACGAAACAGATTCCATTCCGTGTAATCACTAGAATAACAACAGGACCTGTCAATTTAGTATAGTGTAGAGATAGTGTACTTACACAGGGCCATCTTTAACATAATGGAGGCTCTGGGCACATAAGGATAATAGGGCCCCTATGAAAAGGCAAATGCTTGTTTTAACAAATATTCCTCTGTCTATTTTGTTAAAACGTGCATAAAGAGTAGTTAAGCAATATTCTAGATTGATTCAACTGTTATTTTAAACGGTTACTTTAAAAACTTCAAGATCAATTAAAATCTAATTAACCTGCTATTGAGGTATATTTTGAACGTAATAATATAAGTGTATAGTTATCGTTAATGAATATCGGTTATCTATCGGTTGGTGATCTGGCAGTAACAAGGGGGCCTTCATCGCTCGCGGGGCCGTGGGCACTTGCTCAGAGTGCCCAGCTGGAAAGAGGGGCTTGGTACTACAGAATTAGCTACACAGTTAACATAGATATATATATCTGGTCTACCAGTCTTGTGACTGACCTTCAAAATTCGGCCAATGAATCGTGGGAGCTTATAACAATCGGAACCGGTGGTAATGCGCCGTGTGACCTCGCCTTATTGTATTTAATATTTTGTTCTCATTTCTTGAGATCGAATAATGGAATAGGCAAGTTTGTGGGAATTACTAATTAAAGGTATGGTTTAATTGGGTTAAGGTTGGGTTACGTATCGGTACATGTATTTTTTGGGAAGTATTTTTTTAAATTTTATATTACAAAACTTAAATCTATTCTTATAGGTAACCTAATGCGATAGGTGAGCTTAATTACTAAAATTACACATAAATATTTAAAAGTTGTAGATAAATATTAGCTTGTGTCAGACTTAATGTCTTTTACGTTTTCTACTCAAAAAATCACGTCAGCATGGCTGCGGCGTGATTGAAGGACTATCAAACAAATAAATACGGGTAACGGGGATTATCGTTCTCTGTTTCTTGTTAGCTGATCCAAGGTACCTATACCTACCTTAAGCCGCCTATGTTGTCACGAATAAGCCATCATCCATCCATCTCCAGTAACTAGGCCTCAGTGCCTCATGTTCCAAGTACTTTTCTCACGAACTACAATCCCCTATAGTTTCCGAAAACATTTAAACGCAATAAATCAACGAGCTAGGTTCTCGGGAAGGCTAAATAAAGTTAGATTGATGTTTGCAGTGCGAAGCAAACGACTCTAATATATTGAGAAGTATTGGAAGATTCTTTTTAAATATACTCTTTGCGATTACGACACGACTTCGACTGTTCCTAGGTTTTTTGCCTGAAATCATCATCATTAATCTTTATTTCAATCCATAGCCGGCTCACTACTCGACACGAGTCTTCCTTTCAGAATGAGAAGGGTTTTGGCTACTCTTGAATACTGACTACTAATCACTTTGCTCATTAAAACCACGAAACTAATAATTAGCAACATTTTAAAACTAGCTGTTTCTTTTCGATACAAGATAGCACAGTGATGGAGGAACAAAATCATGTGACACTACCTTCAAACAGAAGCTCGGGGCGGCGATCAGTTGAAAAAAACTTTTGTGGCTATGCGCTATTTTTCTTTGTTTCAAGTACTTACTACTACTTGCACTTCTTTCGTACTCGGTACTAGTTTCGAACTCGAGTCCACTACCTTACTTTTCCCTTTTACTTCTTCCTTTCAGTCAGCTTATGACACTGACGATTTAGGCACAAAAAATTGTCTTGCCATCGTATCGGATCCTTTCCGATGCTTGTCACTGCAAAAAAAAACGAATCCATTTGTTTGCAGGGCGCCAATTGCGCTTAATCACTTAAGACTCGCCCACTTTGCTTATACTAAATCTATTCAACCAGAAACAGGTCGAAGTTTATTTAGCTTTCTGGATGAGATACGAATATTTGAATAAACAGCAGTTTTGCTTTGGTTTTTTTTTTGTAAAAAAAGGTATAAACGGTAAGGGATAAGGGCCACTGGTTGTACGGTTGTGTCTACACGAAGGACAAGGGCCACTGGTTGTACCCACGGTTGACTGCCTATGTAAAGTTTTATACTGAACTAGCTAATACCCGCGACTTCGTCCGCGTGGATTGAGGTTTTTCGGTTCCCGCGGGAACTCTTTAATTTTCCGGGATAAAAAGTAGCCTATGTGTTATTCCAGACTATAATCTAGCACTCTGCCAAATATTTGATGATTCCCGCGACTTCGTCCGCGTGGACCAAATATTTTCGATTCCCGCGGGAACTCTTAAATGTTCCGGGATAAAAAGTAGCCTATTTCCTTCCCCGGGATACAACCTACCCCTGTACCAAATTTCATTAAAATCGGTTGAACAGATAATTTTTTTGATTCCGACGGGAACCTTTGAATTTTCCGGGATAAAAAGTATCCTATGTTACTTCTAATACCTCCAAGAATACCTATGTGTACAAAGTTTCATGATGATCGGTTGAGTAGTTTTCGCGTGAAAGCGTAACGTATACAAACTTACATTCACCTTTATATATTAGTAGGGATTATTGACTGAAAATGGTCTACATAATTCTTTCAAATCTGTTCTATATAAGGACTATCCTTTTCGGGAACGTAAGTACACGGGTAGGTTTATTAAGTGATTATAAACAACTAGCCACAACCAAGAGTTGTCAAGGATGCTAGAGGTGTAATGGGTCCTAATCTATTCAGTTCCATGACCTTCAACTCATAGTACATAGTAACGTTTCTATATTATACTCTGAGTGAAATATGGGCAAGCGTAATCCTATTAAGAACAAAAGAAGCGCGTATTCATTGCGCATATATAAATGAATTATGCAAAAAGTTCGTTGATTAAAAGCAGAATATTCAAATGACCACGAAAAAATAATTAACAAGTAAAATTTAAACAATGCCATGCATTCACGGCCGGATAATCAACAAGAGGCTGCAATATGAGGTTTCGCGTATAACTACAATCGTGCTCTATAGAGCTATTATACGGCTTACACAACATCGTTTTTATTTACGTATTTTATATTTTATTATTTTTACCGCTGAACGGAATGGTGAAGGATGGATGGATGAATGAGCTATATATACTTTTATATATATCATACTAATATTATAAATGCGAAAGTGTGTTTGTTTATTGGTTTGTCCTTGAATCACGCAACGTAGCAACGGATTAACGCGTTTTTTATCATCGGCACAGTTGAGCTACTTTTTATAGTGAGGAGTTCCCCCGGGAATGTATAAAACTTAAACCACGCGGACGAAGTTGCGGGCATCAGCTAGTTTTATATAATATCTATAAAATTATATGTAGTTTATTCATACGTACCCAAAATGCCTCATGCGTTTCGGGCAAGAGGTTGTGGGTTAGCTCATTCCCATTTTTCTTAAAAACTATCACATTCAATTTTCAGGCCTCTCAGGCATCCATAGTCCATACCGTCTCCACGGGCAGCGATATACCTAGCCACCCGGGCTATTTAAATCTGTTCTAAGCATGGTTATTTCAAATTCTTATCAACTTCCTTCAATAGGCATGATGACTGATTTTGAAAAATGGTCAGATTATGTTCGGAAGTATCTACTAAGTATTTCGAAAAAATATCTTATTTCAGCAGAAAAATAAGGTTTAGTAGATAAAATTGGCATTTGAAATTTAAATTTTAAAATTCACGCCAAAACGTTCTGCGGTGTCATGGCGTCGTTTGTGACGTCACTATTGTTTTTACCAATGTACTCTGTGCCCACCACCACCACCACTACAGCCCATTAACGTCCCACTGCTGGGCACAGGCCTCCACTCTCATGGGAGAGAGGGAATTAGAGCTTAGACCCACCAGCTGCTCCAATGCGGGTTGGCGGGCTTTAACGACTATTATCATGCTAGTGATAATAACCGGGACCGACGGCTTAACGTGCTCTCCGAGGCACGGGGGTGATACACCGCCAACTTCCTAACTCCGGGCTAGTACTGAGAATTTCTAGTCAGAAAAACCCAATACTTAATTATGGCCCGACCCGGGACTCGAACCCAGGACCTCGTCGGCCGCAGTCGACATGCTAACCACTAGACCAACGAGGCAGTCACTCTCTACTCTGTGCAGTGTGCAGTAAACAATAGTGTGATTGTCAAAGCTCGAAAACAAACAATTGTGACGTCATTCGCTTCTTGGTGTTTTATCCAATATGGCGGATTGCTGTATTTTATAGTTTTATTCAATCAAAATAAATAGCAATCTCACTCGAAATAGAAAATAAAAACGTTTTTTATAATCCATGAATCCTATTTCATTAAATAAATTCATAATTTCATTGATTCATGGTTACTGTCATCATGCCTATTCTAACCTATCTTTAGCTATTTGTGTGCTATATTCACCTCCGGATTCATATATGGTTTGATTATATTATTTTGATTGATGTAGTGATTTCGCTTCGTGCGGCTGTAACTTTTTACGGAGTATTCCTTTGGCTGTGGTTTTTTGTGTACACGCAATACCTGCTGCTTTGTAACAACTAAGATTTGAATGGGAATGAAATAGTATTGATTTTAATCAAAATATATTACTCAATTTTTTATTCTTTTTTTTAATTTAAAAAAAGTTGAGGCCTATCAAAAATTAGTTACGGAAATAAAATTTATTTATTTTTAGAAGCACATTTAAAATTCTATGCATAATATTAATTGTATAAATCGATACGCAAGCTAATCGTAAATATTGATTACTATGTTTATTTTGATGATCCTGTCACGACTCACAACCAAGGTAAGGTCTATTGGTACTTACCAGTAATGCTTTTACGAATATAATGAAGAAGGAAACAAGAACATAATAATTTTATTATCATAGGGTATTTCTACTAAAAACCCCATGTCCAATCGCTATTTCAATACTATGTTTCAATAATAAGTTTCCTAATGATATTGATCTTCCATCATTTATCTACTGATAAAATACATCAAAGAAAGATTGTTTGTACTTCCATACTAATATTATAAATGCGAAAGTGTGTCTGTCTGTCTGTCTGTCTGCTACGCTTTCACGGCCCAACTACTCAGCCGATTTTGATGAAATTTGGTACAGAGATAGGTTACATCCCGGGGTAGGACATAGGCTACTTTTTATCGTGGAAAATTGAAGAGTTCCCACGGGACTCAAAAAAATTTATCTGTTCTACCGATTTTGATGAAATTTGGTACAGGCATAGGTTGTATCCGGGGGCTACTATATATACTATATATACGCTACTTTTTATCCCGGAAAATTGAAAAGATACCGCGGGAATCAAAAAACATCAATCCACGCGTACGAAGTCGCGGGAATCATCTAGTTACTAGTAAATAAATAACGTATCCAATGTTGTCGAGACCTCAACCCGTAATTTTCGCTAGTAAATTTAAACGCACATTATAATGCTTTCACTGTTCACCGCGCAATAATCCGCGGTTTGAAAATGACAAATATTATAATATTCACACACTTATTACAGACATAATTGTGATGCTTGAGAAGTTTTAGAGGTGAAATTCCTCAAGCGTAAGTTTGATATTGAATAATATTGTGGTTCATGTTAATATGTTTGCCACCAAGTTTGCGTGTTGTCATATTTATTTAATGTAGGTGCATTACTGTATTTTGGAAAAAATGCTTGGGAAAAGGTGATTTTCAAATAAAGGCGTACAGGTCGATTCCTTTTTGTAGCCATGAAATATGTACACTTTTATCCAGGAAAGCAAATTCAAAATCTATTTGTATACGGTCTATACGGTCTAGAGACATGTCCTGAATCCTGATGGCTGATGTATCAACGCAGCCTAGACTGCTGAGGTTAGGAACTTGATTATTGGAAATTTCGCCACAGAGGGATTAAAAGGGGATGAAAGTTTTTTTGCGATTGATTTTTCAAGTTCAATTGTGTCGATGAAAATACATACATATTTGGTCAAAAATGTAGGGATAAAGAAGTGGGTTAGGAATTTTTGGATACACATTCCATCCCCAAAGGAATTTAACAAGTTCCACCCGAACAAAGGATAGGCGGGTTAAGGGTGAAAATGCACACTTAGGACTGGAATGGACAAAATATCCTCGAGGGTCGCAATAGATGACGTCCATGGAAACATGTTTTGTTCTGTCGCGCTAGTTTGTGAATTTCCAAGTGCGATCACGCGGACGTAAGTATCCGTTGTAAAGCGTGTTTTCGCCGCGTGTTTTCGCCAGAATTAACAAAAAAACATATACCTAACACAGTAACTGCAACATACCTACTCGTTAAGCATAGCTAGTATTAGTTTGTATCATGTTATATAAACGGAATTAACATCCATGGACCATGACAGTGTTGTTACGCCTAAGATTAAATTTCTAAACCACATTGACACTTTCACTGTCCTATCCCATTATAATCTGCGAGGTTACAAAATTATAACAGCACAATGGTTTCCAGTTACGACGTATTTTATACCCAGGATGGACTTGGCGTGACTAGTAATTGTTTCTTATCCATTGAGGGTTTGATAGGAAAGTTTTTGAATATTTTAGAATAAAATAGTCATTGTATATAAAACAAGTTTGTATTTAAAAGGATACATATCTTAGAGTTTGTCATGCAATTCCTAAAGCGGAATTTTAAAGCAAGCATATTGTGGGTTGTTATGATAAATATGTCGTCTTCTGCGGCGGAAGAAAGTTTTCATCATTGTGTAGTAAAGTTGTGTTTTGTAGTTATTTTAATATTAACAATACAGAATCTGAGGCAATAGCATAACTTACTGCTAGTAGGTACTATTTCATATGTACCTACAGAGATGGCTACCTTACCGGAACGAATGAAATTAATAAAGTGTACCTACACAGTGTAAATAAGACTAGGCACTTATCTAATCACTATCAGAATCAGTGGAGAGTCAAAATGGTAATGTGATTATGATTTCCTGATGTACACACACTCAAAGCTAAACAGGCCTAATGCATTGCTATCCCTTTTTGGCCGACGCCTCCAAAGCATGCTAACTTTTTCTAGGTAAAATGACTAAAGGCACCAAGGTGAGAGCATTGAAGTCGATACACAGCATTGGATGAGAGCAAGACAATGCAAAAACTCACTAGGGACAAAAAAAGCTGTCAAAATGTCTTCGTAACTCATTTTTACATTTAAAAAAAACACAACAACTAAAACACATTAAAAAACAAGACACGCTGGGACAAAACTTCGGTCGCCTCTGACGCAGACGTTTTGTGTTTTCGCTTTCTCCTTCTTCTTCTTTCGCCTAGCCTTTTCCAATTATTTGGGGTCGGCTCTCCTCGTCTTTTTACGACGAGACATTCTGTCTTGAGTTGTCTGCTCCGAAGCTGCTTCGCGCTCCATATCCTTGGCTACAGTTGTCCACCACGTGGCTGCAGGGCGCCCTCTTCGCCTCGTATTCTGCGGGAGTGCCAACACTCTCCTCGTTTTCATCAAAAAAATATTAAAACTTACAAAAATAAAACAAGAAAAAGAAAGACTAATAAAAGTTTGTTTAATGAAATTGTTAGTTCTGCTTCATAAAAGTCAATTCCCTGGCAAAAACACCTGGTCGTACAATAAAACGCCGGTAAAGACCTCGTTATATGCATGAGAGGGCTCGCGTGCCGTCTCGTTTCCATTTTATTTCTATCTAGCTTTTGCGCCGGTCTACTCACATGGAAATTGAAAGTTTTTATTTACTTGCTTAAATTTTCCAGCTTTTTTAAGCTATTGCATAGCTTCTATCGCGGGCCTTGAGCGTGGAGACCGAATCCAGAAATTCCGTAACGAAAAAAACCTAACACTTTGGTTGCTATGACTACTTGTGTTGTTGACTTCAAGTTGTTGAAAATATAAAGGCGAAATAATTTTAAAGAATTATGTTTTCAATAGTCCAGGTGTCCAAGGGGAATCAAAAGGTTTTTTGATTCCCCTTGGACATCCATCTTTTCATAAAAATATTTCGCCTTTATATTTTCAACAACTTGAAGTCAACAACACAAGTAGTCATAGCAAGTTGATAAAAAATGGTATGCAATAGCTTTACCGCGGCAGTTTCTGAGTGCCACACGTCTTTTTTTTTCTTTTTTATTCCACTACAAGTTAGCCCTTGACTGCGGTCTCATCTGATAGTAAGTAATGATGCAGTCTAAGATGGTAGCGGGATAACCTGTTAGGGGTATGGCAGTTATATTAAACCCATATCCCTAGTCAGTACACGGCGGTAGGTATTTGCCGGTAGGGTGGTAACTAGTCACGGCCGAAGCCTCCCACCAGACCAGATTATCCTGCCAAGAATCGACCTCCTACGTTGAGACAACAGCGCTTAACACTGCGCCAGGGAGGTCGTCAATCTAAAATTTTATACCTTCACCCTGTGGCTACCTTTACCTTTTACACAATCAAATACCTTTTAAACAATAAAAAGAAAATTCGTGACGCACTCACTCACTCAGTGACTCATTCACGCCTAAGCTCTTTGTAAAACAAGACTAGAAAGGTGAAATTTTGCACAGGGGTCCTCTTTATAATGTAGATAAAATTATCTTCTTGAAATTAGCTAAAAAGCAGGCTAGTTTGAGTGGAGAATATCCTCGGGCCCTATATCGATAACCGTTTATACATATTTACTCTAAGAAATAGGTATGGGGCACGGTAAAGGCGTAACCTGGTGATGATGGTCCAAAACATAAAAATACTAGCTGATGCCCGCGACTTCGTCCGCATGGACTGAGGATTTTTGTTTCCCGCGGGAACTCTTTAATTTTCCGGGATAAAAGCCTATGTCCCTCTCCAGGTACTCAACTATACCAAAAATTACGTGATTCGTTTTTCCGTTGCGGCGTGATTGAAGGACAAACCAACAAACCAACTGACCAACAAACACACTCTCGCATTTATAATATTAAGTAAAAATATGAAATGGACGGTTTGAACGCCATGCGGTGGAGAAAATTCCATTTCTCAAAAAGGAGAGTGTTTCGTCCTATTCATTTTATTTGTGTGTAGGTACCTATTTCAAGTTAAAAATAAACAATTTTAAAGCAGCAAAATCCTTTCAAGTCTGCTTGTTTGAAATTTAATAACTCAAACACAAATAAAAATGAATCTTCTGACCTTTGTTACAAAAGAAAAAGATGCTATTTTCGTCGAGAGATGAGCCTGTTACTTTTTCTTATCCCCTGCGGTTAATACCTATGTAATCAGAGGGGATGATTTCTCATCTCCCATCTAAAATTACATTAAACGAAACAATAATATGATTTAGAAAATATAACTCAAAATGAAATTGGCTTTTGGGCAACATTTATGTTACATAATAACAATTACAAGTGATCCCATGATATTTTTCTTTCATATTACGGTACTAGCTAATGCCCGCGACTTCGTCCGCGACAAAAAGTAGCCGATGTGTTATTCCAGACTATAATTTATCTCTGTGCCAAATTTCATCCAGATCCTATAACATACCCCAACAAGAAATTCCCGTGGAAACCACGGGATTTTCCAATAACTTATAAATCTGTTATACTTAATTTTCTGGGATAAAGCCATCTCTGTAACAGATTTCGTCAAAATTGGTTGAACAGATGGGGCCGTTAATGTTGCGGACAGACAGACACAAATACACATTTTCATTATTAACTTGGACATCCATTATGGTATGGTATGGTATGGTAATTAATAGGAACAGCTCCCCTTAAGATCCATTAAACCTAAACCAACGTGAACTTAATAAGTATTAAGTATATAAAGACGATATAAAAATAGTACACCCCGTGTTACGGTCTTAACTGCGCTCTAGAACTTAATGTTGTAACTTCCGTCTACGTCGTCTAATAAGGTTTATTTCTAACTGGGGCAATCTTGTCGGAGCACCTGTCATTAGTTAATGGATATCACAATTTACAATCAAGCTATTGATTTAGCAGATATTATAACGGTCCCATGCTGCATAGAAAGTAGAAACTGTTTATGGATATACTTAGGTATATGGGCTATACCTTCAGACGCGTTTTCAACCATCCTTTTGTTGTGTCTTCTCAACAGACCAAAGCCTATCGGGATGCGGGTATCAAGGCGGCTCGGTCTTCTTTGGCTTCTTCCAAGTCTTTCTTCCATCAGATAAGATTGCAAGGGCTAAGATATTAAAATTATGCTATTAAAGCTGTTATCGAAAATAATTATTGACTTCCTAGCACACTGGCGTAGACACTTGAGATTTTTCAAGGTTTTTTAAGATCCTAATCTTGTTTAAAAAGGATTATTCAAAATTCTACCACGAGCGACACCACCATGTTCCATGTTCAGACGGAAAAAATCTTTAAGAGAAATGATTGAACACGATCAAAAATTAGGTCATTGCATGACATCAAAATGTTAATCTGAAGTGCGTTAACATGACGTGATTATCCATACATGATAGATGCCTTCCAATTCTAGAACGTCGGTACTCGTAATCAGTTATGTTGTCGTAATAACAGCACTGGCTAACGACTTCATTCAACGCTGTCCAATGTTTGATGAAATCAAACTAGAGCCGTTTGTTACAAACCCGGGTAACATTCCGGGATCCGCTGTCATCGTTACTCGTGCTTCTGTACACAATTGGTGATAATACAAATAATAATCTGAGACAATTGATCACCAATATTGGCAAAGTGTCATGTTTCGACCTCTATGTATGTATTTAAGCTTGTTCGTGATTCGCGATGACAATAATGAACAAATTTTGTTATTTCTTTTATTTGGTACCTACTTAGCTTAAAATACATAGTATATGGTACTTAGCCTAACATACAATATTTGTTTAGACCTTTATTATAATAAAAATAGATATCATTCTTATGTACGAAGGAACTGCCTCGTTGATCTACTTTAGTGGTTAGCATGTTCCACTACGGCCGACGAGGTCCCGGGTTCGAGTCCCGGGTCGGGCCATAATTAAGTTTTCAAATCAAATCAAATCAAATTTGCATGTTTGGAGTTTTCTGACTAGAAATTCTCAGTACTAGCCCGTAGTTAGGAAGTTGGCGGTGTTAAACCCCCGTGCCTCGGAGAGCATGTTAAGCCGTCGGTCGCGGTTATTATCACTAACATAATTATAATGGTCGGCTAAGCCCACCAACCCGCATTGGGGCAGCGTGGTGGGTCTAAGCTCTAATTCCCTCACTCATATGAGGGTGAAGGCCTGTCCCAGGAGTGGGACGTTAATGGGCTGTAGTGGTAGTGGTACGAAGTAATGTACATTAATTTTAAGCAAGTGAGCAGGCCTCAATAATATGATGTTGAGCGATTATCCGCCACCTTGGTATGTATATCTGCAGCATCAGGCGCCACTTTAATAGATCATACCATATATTATGGCAACATCGCATGAGCTTGCAACTTAATTTGCCGGAAACCCTTTATTCGTAAGAATAAGACATTGTTTTAGAAAATGTCCGTTTCGTGCATTCCTAAGATCAGTACGCTTCATCTAAACGGTTTATCCAGTAAAAAACTATAAATAAACGCTCTTTATAATTATTATAAATCCTAAAGTAGTAAGTAGGTACTTCTGTTTGGAGCCTGTAGGCTAGATTTGCATATAAACGATGTATGCAGCATAGGATCGAACGTGGATAAACTTTGCGAGGTAATTTGATATGCATTAGCTTGTCCTGCTCACAGAGGCTCAAAGGCCAACAGCCAATGTATAGAAAACAGTTTATAATATCTAAACTACCGCCAAAGTTCCCTGATAAGGCTTGGATTAATACGTCAATTACGAGGATTGTAATTAGTAGTACGTATTTAGGTTTATTTAGGTAAGTTAGTACAATGTATTTTTCAACCGACTTCAAAAAAGGAGGAGGTTCGACTGTATGTTTATTTTTGTATGTACGAGTATGTTACCCGATCATTGCGCCAATTATGAATCGATTAAAATTTTATCGAAATTGATTTAGCGCCTTTTTGAGAAAATTAACAAAAACAAAATATATACCCAGATAGTGTTTTTTACTTTTTAGTTCAAGTTGGTACTTATAATGTATACTTAGTTTAGAAGTCGGTTTTTGTTTTAGATGAAAGCGAAGCGAAGAAAAAGCGAATAATTATAATATTACTAGCGAATGCCCGCGACTTCGTCTGCGTGGTTTGAGGTTTTTTGGTTCCCGCGGGAACTCCTTAATTTTCCGGGATAAAAAGTAGCCTATGTGCTATTCCAGACTACAATCTATCTCTGTGCCAAATTCCAGCCAGATCCGTTCAGCCGTTGGGGCGTGATTGAGTAACAAACATCCATCCATACATCCATCCATCCAAACTTTCGCATTTATAATATTTATTTGATTTTGCTGACAATACAATAAATACGTAAAGCTACCTAGCCTTTTCTAATTACTTTACAATTAATAATGCCCATGTAAAATGGTGGCAAGAAATTTTTCCCTGCATTTCCGTACTAAAAAGATCACAACAAGTATCTTAAATAATATCAAGAGAACCAAGTACTAAAATTCTTGTTACATCTTTGCCCTTTACGCTTTCACCTACAAATGACTTTCTTGGGAAGCTTAACCTTGAGACATACATACGAGTAACTATTTAGTGTTATGGGATTTGGCTTAAAATATATTAAAGTTTAACTAACTACTATAAGCTCCCAGAAGACATGTTGAAAATGTCTCTGAATAAGTTCAAAGTTAATGTAAAACGTAAACTGATTAAAAAATCGTATTACCATGTAAAGGATTACTTAAATGACAAGGAAGCTTGGCAATGATTTGATCTAGTGGCTCAGATAGTTCCTTAGTTAAGATGATTTGTGAAATGGTGATAATGAAAAAAAAACCCGGCTGAGTTTGTTGTGGGCTCTTCTCAGACCAGGGCGCGTTTGGAACCCTCGTAGCCTTAGTTTTAAGATACCGTTACTGATTATCACCATTATATTTTATTTATAAATAACTGGACGTCAACAAGCGTAGTATACCTACCTAAATTGAATAAAAATTATTTGACTTGGACCTTGACTAGCAGATCAAAAATGATGATGACGGAAATTATACTAAATAATCGCAACAGTATTCAGAAACTGTAGAGCACGCACGGTAAAATATTGAAAATCCCCATTAATTATATCTTTCTAAGAAAATCACACATAATGTATAACAAATGACTAGGATTGTGACTTGCATTTTATTTAGCCGTTTTTTATTTTTTTGGCAAATTACATTTCTGTCTAACATGGAAAGCGAACATGCGGTAATATCGCGTTTGCTTTCTACGGAGTCATTTATACGGGTGATAAAACACTGTGTTATAGATATAACACGCCTGATTTATTAATGACTAGATGATGCTCGCGACTTCGTCCGCCTGGATTGATGTTTTTTGATTCCCGCGGGAACTATTCAATTTTCCGGGATAAAAAGCCTATGTCCTTCCCCGGGATGTAACCTATTTCTGTACCTACCAAATTTCATCAAAATCGGTTGAGTAGTTGGGCCGTGAAAGCGTAGCAGGCAGACAGACAAAGTCAAACACACTTTCGCATTTATAATATTAAGTATGGATATGGATTTGATTATTTAATTTAGAAAATCAGTCTCTCGAATGAAACTTCGACCTGAAAATTTTCAATTCAATTTCAAGTCTCAACATCTACTGGTGAAAGAAGTCTGCTGCTTGTATCTCCACAAGACATGGTCTTATATAGCATGTTTCGACTAGCGGCTTCCAGCTACTTGCTTGAGATCGTCAGTCCACATCATCGGGGGTCAAGAAACTTTTTTTTTTTTATATACAGGGTAGCGCTTGGCTGCAATCAGACTTGCTTGCAAGTGGTGATGCAGCCTAAGGTGGAGCGCGCTTGCCTAGAAAATGCCTATTCACTCTTGATTTGAAGGTACCTATATTAAAAGAGGAGGGGAAAACGGAAGCCGGGAGGGCATTCCATATCCTAGCGGTTCGAATTGAAGTACTTGAGATATCTTTAATGTACATTTTATGTAGAGGACTAAACGAGAAAAATGTACCTATGACGGTTCGAAAATACGACGAAACGCTTCGAGAAAAGGTAGGTAGTGCCCCGTTCCTTTGGCTTGGCTCGTTTTGACGGGGTCACTACCGTGACCCCAGATTTATGGTATAGTAAGGAAAACGAATTCTTAGAAAATCCTTCTGGTAGAATTTCTAAAAGGGCTTAACTATCCAGGTCTTGTTCACCAGGCAGAATAAAGGTCCAATACACTAAAGATAATTATGTTGTAATTTGATAACCACTACAAGAAACCTTCGGAATCTAAGATTTAATCTAGCGAGGCTTTGTTTTTTCGTCCAATTACAAGAGAAATCCCCTGTAATTGCGGGAAAAAAAGAGCCCCTAAAGGTTAAGATCCCACTACCAGAGGTAATTTTTTGTTTAAATTTGGTACTTAACCAGAGTTAGCGTCTAAAACTGCTCTCAATTATGATAATCCAATGGACCTGTTTGTAAAACAATTTGCCGACTAAGACCCGAGTGTAGGCAGCGGGGATTATTTAATTTCCAACGTTTTAGGCCCCAATCCCAATGCTCACGGCTTCAGTTCTGAGTATAAATTTGAGTTCTGCGTTCATCGCTGTTTGTCCTTCAATTACGGCGCAACAGTCAACAGAGCAACGGATCGACCTGATTTTTTGCATGTTTTTTGTATAATTGAGGACCTGCAGAGTGACATAGAAAACTTTTATCCCAGAAAATTAAGGTCTTCCCCCAGCGTTTTTAAACCTAGATCTACGCGGATGAAATATACTAGATGATGCCCTCATGATGATGATACTAATTTCATCATATACATTTATATCCAATTTTACTTAGCTGTCGAGCGATTAGTTTGATTGCGGAACGCAAAACTCTGAACTAAGAACGCTAGACCGTCGGCTGCAAAATCGAGGCCTTAATCGTAGGGAATTAAATAACCTTGATTGTCTTTTTCCGGCTAAATCTTTTACTTGCGGATTTTGCATGACGGACTGTTATTTGGATAAAAAATAAGAAGTATACATTTCCACATTCATTCAATTCATTTGATTCAATATGGAGATTAGATTTTAATCATAATGTTGCTAAAGTACTTACCTATTTGTATTTCAAAAATATATTTCTTTCATTTATGAATATTAATAAAAAAGGTGTATCCTTCAGTACTACTGAACGAAACAGAAAATTAATTTGCTTTTACGTGAATTGAGTAGGTAAAAGCATATCCCTTAATTTTTATCAAAATTATTAAAGTTATAACTTTATGTGTGTGTGTGTGTGTTATGGTGTGTTATAACACACCAGGGTCGACCAGAAAGTAGGTACAATTCGTCTGTAGTAGATAACGATACGACGCGAGAGGACACCGTCGTGTCCTTTCCTTGTGTGTGAAAGACACAGTTAAAAAAGTTAACGCTATAACATTTTTAACCGACTTCAAAAAAGAAGGAGGTTCTCAATTCGACTGTAGATATGTTTTTTTGTAAGCATGTTACAATTCCGCCAATCAATTTTGATGATTCTTTTTTGTTTGGTAGATCATACTTCAGAGGGGGTCCCATATAATTTTTATCGAAATGAATTTAGCGCTTCTAGAGAAAATCGACAAAATTTTTAGTTTAAGTTGGTACTTACAGGTATAGTTTTGAAGTCGGTTTTTGTTTTAGATGAAAGCGAATAATTACCTGTTTATAATATTTATTTAACTTACAAAAGTACTCGTGCCTATCTATACTTAATATTATAAAGCTGAAGAAGAGTTTGTTTGTTTGAACGCGCTAATCTCAGGAACTACTGGTTCGAATTGAAAAATTATTTTTGTGTTAGATAGTCCATTTATCGAGGAAGGCTTTAGGCTATATAACATCACGCTGCGACCAATAGGAGCGAAGCATCAGTGAAAAATGTTGCAACAACGGGGAAAATTATCCGTATTTGAGAGAATCCAATTTACCGTTAAGTTATCTTTTGCCGTAACAATTAATAAATCACAGGGGCAAACATTTAAACACGTAGGAATCGATTTACGTCAAGACTGCTTTTCACACGGCCAACTATATGTAGCATTGTCAAGATCGGGTTACGGAGAAAATCAGTACGTTCTTCTGCCACAAGAAAATAAAAATAAAAACATCATTTACGCAGAAGTACTTTAAAATATATTAATATATATATAGCTGCTCGTGCTGATTCATTGATTGATCACCTCTCCTGAACAATTTAGTATGAAAAAAATTTTTTTCACTGACCATTTCGTATAGAGGGGAAAAATTCATGAAGAGGAAAAATACGGAGAGAGCTGATGATTGAGGATTTCGAAGACAGGTGAACAGCACAGCCAGGGTATTGAAGATAGGTGCTCGACCAAATGTCACTCAAAACTTCATCCAATAATTGACAGTGAGCTGAAAACAAATTCAAAATGGCGGATTTAAGATGGCCGCCATACAAATTTTGTCGGTGTCTATCTCGGAGAGTATAAAAGATGGAAGAGTGGTTTCTTAGCAAAAGATGATCAGGACATGAAGGTCTACTTGATGAACAGGAAAAAAATTCAAGATGGCGGAATTTATTTTTCCATAGAAAATGTATGGCGAATGTCTTCGTACTGTCATTCTGACAAATAATTCGGAGAAAACATATGGAGATCGAGGGTTTGCAAAATGGGTGAAGAGCTAGCTAGAGAGCAGGGTATTAAAGATAGGTGGTTGGGTTGGGGAATTAGGTTTTTTTAAATTCCACTACAAGTTAGCCCTTGACTGCGATCTCATCTGATGTTAAGTGATGATGCAGTCTAAGATGGTAGCGGGCTAACCTGTTAGGGGTACGGCAGTTATATTAAACCCATACCCCTAATCAGTTTCTACACGGCAAAGGTACCGCCAAGTGATTTAACGTTCCGGTACGATGCCGTACGCGGTCCGCTTTAGCGGCCCGCGCATCCACGCGCCAAACTAGTTCTTTTAAAAACTTCTTAATCGCGATCATAATAAAAGAAACTGACGCGGACGAAGTCGCGGGCAACAGCTAGTGATTGATATAATTAATCAAATATGCGACATAAGCGTTTGCTAAGCTATACAATAGTCATGAACACGATATGCTCTATTAAGCTCGCTGGATATCGCATCGCTGACGGCTGATGAGCCGATTAGATCTAATTACACTAATTGATTCGGTAAAACGAATTGATGTTTATCGGATTACTACTTTACTTGATAATTGGTTGTAAGGTTTGATAATTGATTCTTTGATAACTTTGATAATTGGTTCTGATAGGATAGAGAACAAAAGAATACAAATTTTCAACGAGATAAAATTAAATGAAGTAGCCAACTAAGTGCCAAAAACATTTTTGCTTAGGCACCGCGGTTAAATGTTAAATCGCTCATCTGGTGACAAAAGGGCTGGCCCTTTTTTGTGCAAAGGATGAGCCTGGCTGTCCAGCGAGGAAATGCAGCCAGCATTCTAGTAATTCCAGAATCGAGGGGGCGGGGAAGTAGGTAGCCTGTGCCCTGGAGAGTTCCAGGGCGTTTTTAACTAGGGCAAACACACTTGTGTCTACATAAGACGAAACTAGGCGAAAAGTTCATCGGAGCGGTACGACTATTAGTCCTGTCGCCATAGTGTGTGCGGTTCCATATAAAAGTAACTTACGCGGACTTTAAGTAAATTTTTTACCCCTAGTGTGTTTTCAAGCTTAATCAATCAGACGATCTCTATTCTATATGATAGTATAAGACTTGCAAAGTATTTTCTTGAGCTTCTACATAACTTTTGCATAAAAATCCAATTTATTGGGTTCAATATCCATACATTTTATTCCTGAGAGGGATTCATCCATCACTGTACTAGGGATGTTGAAGTTGCCTACTTTAGAATCTAGGTTACCTATAATATCATGCAATGCGCTACAAGCTCCTCGTTGAGGCCTGAATCAAATTATGTTCCTGAAATCACGTTTTGATCGGGTTAGTCATAAAAATAATTACTTAGAGATTTCAATGAAAATGTTGATGAAAAGTCATTTCTGGTAGATTACATTCTGAGAAAGCTGTTAACTTACCTCTAAGGATTTCCATATTATGCTAGATGACTCATACTAGATCTTAGTCTGAGACATATCACTTTGGGTCAAGACTAGGGCATGCTACCGGGAATTACCGCTACCAAAAGTACCGGGAATTCCCGAGACTTCTGAATATTTTCAGTCCCGGTTCTCCACACCACAAAACCGGTACTTTTGATACTTTCGAGACTCGAATTAAATAGATTACTCCTCTAATTAAGTGCGGATATTTCTGAATGTAACAAGAACTTCGTTCACTACACTGTATTTTATGATCACAAATTCGAGGTTTTAGTATAAAAAATCCTATTTTTACTTTGAGTATTTATACTTAGTCTTTCTAAATATTATTTACCAGCTTTTTTGAAGATCAGTTAATTGATGAATCTGTCACTCCAATAAAATTTGTTCTGCTTTAATGAGTTACAGTAGATTAATTATGCTACTCTGATAATCGTATTATATTTCAGTTCAAAGTTTAGTTTCAAAAAAAAAGAAAGAAAATTGAATGACTGGGTTTACTGTAATATAAAATATACCTCATAAGCACCAGGATTATGGTTGCTAAATTTTGATTTTTGACTCCACTGTCATTGAAACCAACGGCAGAGGGGAAGAATTCATAATTCTCTAAAATGCTCAGCGTTTTTCCGTTAAATCTTATATACCAAGATAATTAGTGAAAAAACCAAGACTGTGGTCGGTCCAATCTTGATGTATGGAACTGGATTCTGGACAGTAAACTGGAGGCTCTTAGTGGCTGATAGGAAACATGATAAGAAGATCCTATAGTGAACCACACGCACGGAGAGGACGGTGGTTGGAGACATAGAAATACTAAGAGGTACCGAACCCAGACGTATCCCCAACCCACCCAGAACCCAGAATCGACCAACCGATTGACCAACCAATTGACCAACCGATCGACCAACCAACCAGCCAACCAATCAGACAACCAACCAATCGACCAACCAATCACCCAACCAATGAACCGATCGACCAATTGATTGACCAACCAATCGACCAACCAATCGAACAACCAATCGGACAACCAATCGACCAACCGATCGACCAACCAATCGACTAACCGATCGTTCAACCAATCGATCAACCGATAGACCAACCGGTCGACCAACCAATCGACCAACTGAGCGACCAACTGGTCGACCAACCAATCGACCAACCAATCGGACAACCAATTAGCTAACCAATCGTCCAACCGATCGATAAAACCAATCGACCAACCGATCGACCAACCAATCAACCAACCGATCGAACAACCAATCGACCAACCGATCAACCAACCAAGCGACCAACCTACCGACAAACCAATCGACCAACCAATCGGACAACCAATCGGCCAACCAATCGGACGACCAATGAACCGATCGACCAACCGATTGACCATCCAATCGACCAACCAATCGGACAACCAATCGGACAACCAATCGACCAACCGATCGACCAACCAATCGACTAACCGATCGTTCAACCAATCGATCAACCGATAGACCAACCGGTCGACCAACCAATCGACCAACTGAGCGACCAACTGGTCGACCAACTAATTGGACCAACCAATCAGACCACCAATTGGCCAACCAATCGTCCAACCGATCGATCAAACCAATCGACCAACCGATCGACCAACCAATCAACTAACCGATCGAACAACCAATCGACCAACCAATCGACCAACCAATCGGCCATTCGATCGAATAACCAACCGATCAACCAACCAATCAACCAACCGATAGACCAACCAATCGACTAACCGATCGTTCAACCAATCGATCAACCGATAGACCAACCGGTCGACCAACCAATCGACCAACTGAGTGACCAACTGGTCGACCAACCAATCGACCAACCAATCGGACAACCAATTGGACAACCAATAGTCCAACCGATCGATCAAACCAATCGACCAACCGATCGACCAACCAATCAACCAACCGGTCGAATAACCAATCGACCAACCGATCAACCAACCAAGCGACCAACCTACCGACAAACCAATCGACCAACCAATCGGACAACCAATCGGCCAACCAATCGGACGACCAATGAACCGATCGACCAACCGGTTGACCAACCAATCGACCAACCAATCGGACAACCAATTGGCCAACCAATCGTCCAACCGATCGATCAAACCAATCGACCAACCGATCGACCAACCAATCAACCAACCGATCGAACAACCAATCGACCAACCAATCGACCAACCAATCGGCCATTCGATCGAATAACCAACCGATCAACCAACCAATCAACCAACCGATAGACCAACCATCGACCAACCGATCGGACAACCAATCGGCCAACCAATCGGACGACCAATGAACCG
Source organism: Erebia epiphron (assembly GCA_963932025.1). Lineage (NCBI taxonomy): Eukaryota > Metazoa > Arthropoda > Insecta > Lepidoptera > Nymphalidae > Erebia > Erebia epiphron. The sequence goes on from OZ009950.1 coordinate 8,574,267, forward strand.
ATCGATCAAACCAATCGGACAACCAATTGGCCAACCAATCGTCCAACCGATCGATCAATCAACCAATCGGCCAACCAATCGGACGACCAATGAACCGATCGACCGACCGATCTACCAACCAATCGACCAACCAATCGACTAACCGATCGTTCAACCAATCGATCAACCGATAGACCAACCGGTCGACCAACCAATCGACCAACCAATCGGACAACCAATTGGCCAACCAATAGTCCAACCGATCGATCAACCCAATCGACCAACCGATCCGACGACCAATGAACCGATCGACCAACCGGTTGACCAACCAATCGACCAACCAATCGGACAACCAATCGGACAACCAATCGACCAACCGATCGACCAACCAATCGATCAACCGATAGACCAACCGGTCAACCAACCATTCGACCAACTGAGCGACCAACTGATCGACCAACCAATCGACCAACCAAGCGGTCAACCAATTGGCCAACCAATCGTCCAACCGATCGATCAAACCAATCGACCAACCGATCGACCAACCAATCAACCAACCGATCGAACAACCAATCGACCAACCAATCGACCAACCAATCGGCCATTCGATCGAATAACCAACCGATCAACCAACCAATCAACCAACCGATAGACCAACCATCGACCAACCGATCGGACAACCAATCGGCCAACCAATCGGACGACCAATGAACCGATCGATCAAACCAATCGGACAACCAATTGGCCAACCAATCGTCCAACCGATCGATCAAACCAATCGACCAACCGATCGACCAACCAATCAACCAACCGATCGAACAACCAATCGACCAACCGATCAACCAACCAAGCGACCAACCTACCGACAAACCAATCGACCAACCAATCGGACAACCAATCGGCCAACCAATCGGATGACCAATGAACCGATCGACCAACCGATTGACCAACCAATCGACCAACCAATCGGACAACCAATCGGACAACCAATCGACCAACCGATCGACCAACCAATCGACTAACCGATCGTTCAACCAATCGATCAACTGATAGACCAACCGGTCGACCAACCAATCGACCAACTGAGCGACCAACTGGTCGACCAACCAATCGACCAACCAATCGGACAACCAATTGGCCAACCAATTGTCCAACCGATCGATCAAACCAATCGACCAACCGATCGACCAACCAATCAACCAACCGATCGAACAACCAATCGACCAACCAATCGACCAACCAATCGGACAACCAATCGGACAACCAATCGACCAACCGATCGACCAACCAATCGACTAACCGATCGTTCAACCAATCGATCAACCGATAGACCAACCGGTCGACCAACCAATCGACCAACCAATTGGACAACCAATCGGCTAACCAATCGGACGACCAATGAACCGATCGACCAACCGATCTACCAACCAATCGACCAACCAATCGACTAACCGATCAACCAACCAATCAACCAACCGATAGACCAACCATCGACCAACCGATCGGACAACCGATCGATCAAACCAATCGGACAACCAATTGGCCAACCAATCGTCCAACCGATCGATCAAACCAATCGACCAACTGATCGACCAACCAATCAACCAACCGATCGAACAACCAATCGGCCAACCGATCAACCAACCAAGCGACCAACCTACCGACAAACCAATCGACCAACCAATCGGACAACCAATCGACCAACCGATCAACCAACCAAGCGACCAACCTACCGACAAACCAATCGACCAACCAATCGGACAACCAATCGGCCAACCAATCGGACGACCAATGAACCGATCGATCAAACCAATTGACCAAGCTTATAAATTTATTTTTATAGCAAATTAAATGCCTCAATCAATTTATTACTACAAGCAGTTTCTAGAAAAAAGCCTTGAGGGACAGAGGGACAACAAAGTGATCCTTAAAGGGTCGTTCTTTTTAATATGGCATACGCCACCTCAACGAATCTATCAATTGGTCAATTGGTTGGTCGATTTGTTGGTTGATGGTTGGTCGATTGGTTGTTCGATCGGTTGGTTGATCGGTTGGTCGATTGGTTGTTCGATCGATTGGTCGATTGGTTGGTCGATTGGTTATTCGATATGTTGGTCGATTGGTTATCCGATTGGTTGGTCGATTGGTTGGTCGATCGGTTTGTCGATTGGTTGTTTGATCGGTTGGTCGATTGGTTGGCCGATCGGTAGGTTGATTGGCTGGTCAACTGTTGGTCGATTAGTTGGTCGATGCGTTGGTCGATTGGTTGATTGATTGGTTGATCGGTTGGTCGATTGGCTTTTCGATCGGTTGGTCGATTAGTTGGTCGATCGGTTGGTCGATTAGTTTGATCGATCGGTTGGACGATTGGTTGTTTGATTGGTTGGTTGATCGGTTGGTCGATCGGTTGGTCGATCGGTTGGTCGATAGGTTGGTCGATGGTTGGTCTATCGGTTGGTTGATTGGTCGGTTGATCGGTTGGTTATTCGTTCGAATGGCCGATTGGTTGGTCGATTGGTTGGTCAATCGGTTGGTTATTCGATCGAATGGTCGATTGGTTGGTCGATTGGTTGGTCGATCGGTTGGTCGATTGGTTTGATCGATCGGTTCATTGGTCGTCCGATTGGTTGGCCGATTGGTTGTCCGATTGGTTGGTCGGTTGGCTGGTCGATAGGTTGGTCGATTGGTTGTCGGATTGGTTGGTAGATTGGTTGGCCGATCGGTTGGTCGATTGGTTGTTTGATCGGTTGGTCGATTGTGTAAGAGACAATCCAGAAGTAGGTATTTATGAGACACTTTTAATATATTTGTACTCTCATTTGGAACTTGCACGAATAAATGGTTAAAAAGAACTACATATTAAAAAGATGATAAGGATCACTTTGTTGTCCCTCTGACCAAGCCTCAAGGTTTTTTTCTAGAAACTGCTTGTAGTAATAAATTGATTGAGGCATTTAATTGCCATAAAAATAAAATTATAAGCTTATCACGATACAAAAAAACAGCTTTCCGATGTGTATTTTCAGACAAGATGTCCCACGCTATCACTGTAAAACCTATACGCCGGCCCTTCGCGTTGAACTACAATAATAGTTTGAAATTTGGAACGATGCGAATTATTGCACAAGTTCATTAAAAAACATGAATTTATGATCCTGTGTGGAAATATTACGCGACATTTTATATATTATGTCAAATAGTTGGTCTATTTCATACTTTCTGTAATGTATTTGCCTTGTTTTGTGATAATTTATGGTAGTATCGAAAGTATCGAAAGTACCGGGAATTCCCGGTTCTATGCCAGTATCGGTCCGAAAATTCCCGGTACTCAGAATGCATGCCCTAGTCAAGACCCTATCTATAACTCACATACCAGATGGTGTTTTCTTAGGATATTAATGCTGTAATAATATTCATACCCTACCCATACCATACCATACCATAGGGATTACCTTATTCATATACTAACCTAATAAATGAGAAATTGTGTCACCTAAATTTGGTATGAAAATAGGTTGCACTTGTATCTCAGTAAGCGCTACTTTTTTTCCTGGATAATAAATGAGTCCCACAGTAATTTCAAAACCCTAATCCACGCGTACGAAGTCGCGGGCATCATTTAGTAATCTATCGTCATTTAGTATGTCATTAAGTAAATGCATTACAGTACACGCGCGAGTTGAATGCAGAGCTTTTGTATGTGTCACCATACATTAGCTCTGCAATTAACTCGCGCGCGAACTGTAGCTATACGATATCACACCAAAAAAAAAAAAAAAAGTAAACGAATATTTCGTAAATACGGGTCAAATGTTAGCCGAACAAATAGCCATAACTGCTGAAGATGACTCTCTAATAAACTGCACTTATGACCCCTCACATTCCCCTCCAAATTCGTTTGTACTTTTAGATACTGATATACAGGAAGTAATTTCAATCATAAACTCGCTCAAAAATACTAATTCTGTAGGAATCGATGGTATTTCAGCTAAGATCATAAAACAAAATAAAGAATCTCTAGCAGGTCTTTTGGTTAATATATGTAATTTATCTCTTGAAACCGGAACTTTCCCAGATATTTTCAAAAAATCAGTTATCACGCCTATCTTTAAGCAGGGGGACAAAAATATTGTATCTAATTACCGCCCCATATCAATATTACCCACCATGTCAAAAATTCTTGAGAAGATTATAAATAAGCAACTGGTAAATTTTCTTGAATCTCATAACTTACTAGCAAAGAATCAATATGGTTTCCGCAAAAAAAGATCCGCGACGGATGCGGTAGATGATCTGGTCGACTGTATTGTCAGACACATGGATGACGGTAAAAAGTGCATTACTGTCTTTCTAGACCTTGCTAAAGCATTTGATACCGTGTCCACACATATACTTTTACGCAAGCTAGAACAGATAGGGATAAGAGGTTTACCATTACAACTTCTGAAAATTTACTTGTCAAATCGACACCAGTCTGTTAAAATTGGAAATATTACCAGCAGTCCACTCCCAATCACACATGGCGTGCCGCAAGGAAGTATCCTGGCACCAACTCTTTTCCTAATATATCTGAACCAACTCTGCAATCTCAAAATAACAGACGGAAAGATCATGAGTTTTGCAGATGATACAGCTTTAATAGTATGGGGAGAGAGTTGGGACGAGGTGTTTTCTGAGGCACAAAAGAACTTTGATTCTGTATCTCAGTGGTTAAGACTGAATAGACTAAGCCTAAACGCAAATAAAACGAAAAACATTACATTTTCTTTAACAAATAAAACCCAACCATCTTTAAACTCACTTAATATTTACGCCCATTCGGGATCATGTCAAAGCCAGACATGCTCGTGTCCAACATTGGAAAGGGTTCCTTACATTAAATACTTAGGCATTCAAATTGATAAAAATTTAAACTTTGAACAACATATTAAAACATTAACCAATAGAGTAAGAAAACTGATAGCCATTTTTAGGAACGTTAGGGAGGTTGCAGATCATAAACTAATAAAAACAATATACATAACACTTTGTCAATCCTTGCTAACGTATGGCATTGATACTTGGGGGGGAGCAGCAAAATCTCACATGATACAGCTCGAAAGAGCACAGAGATTGCTTTTAAAAGTAAGCCACATCTTACCCTATCAATATCCAACAGCATCACTCTACCGCGAAAGCAAGGTCCTAACAGTGAGACAATTATTCATTCACAAACTTATAATGAGATACCATGCTCAAACAAAAGGCAAAGCGAATAATTCAGGAAAGAGACGTCATCACCAAATATTCACAATCAAAAAATTTAAAAAATCATTCACGCAAAATTTTCCATGTTTTCTTGGCAGCTACCATTATAATAATGCTAACAAAAATCTGAGTATAAATGAGCTGAGTACACGCGAATGTAAAATACGACTATTTGATTGGCTATCAAAGCTAAACTATGAAGAAACGGAGAACCTGATAAAGATTTTAAAATGAACAAAAACCATAGAAATCAAACACTGAATACATTAGTATTAAACACGTAGGTAGTATAATTAGTATTAAACAGTAACAGAAATACACACTCACAAAATTACACTTACACTTAAACTCACAAACATACACACTCTTATTATATCTACTTAAATAGATTTATAAAAATAAAAAAATAAAACACCTAGGATCTAAGATATGTATTTTATTCAATAAAAAGAAACAAAATGTATGTTACGTCAGTCTATTAGATATATAATTTAAAATAATTTTTGTTGAACGTTACTTTAAATATTATTTTTTTTTTTTTTCGAAAAAGTATAATTTTATGTATTACGGGGATAGGGCCTGGTGACTTGAATCACAGGCATTTGCTTAGTTCAAGCACCAGTCCCCACATTAAATTATCGTAGCAAATAGAAATCTTACAATAAGTACTTGTATGTAAAGTAATGTGGACAAATAAAGAATTCATTCATTCATTCGAAAAAAAAAAAAAAAAAGAAAAGTTACCACCATACAAAGCGTCACACACCTATTCTGTGTTGACACTTCCGCAATACATTTACCAGAGTCCTAATTTTGCTCTTTTATTACAAAGATTCTTTTATCTCTCTGATGTTTTTGTTATAGGAAAATCTATTATATGTAATGAATAGTTAGAAAACAGCAAGTCATCGACCCAATTCTGATATTTAACCCGGCGGGAGGTGGGCCCTCATTTATAATAGGTACAAATGGTTGCAACTGGGTTAACGATACCCACAATTTATTATTTTCTAGCTAATGCGCGCGTTTTCGGTTCCCGCGGGAACTCTTTAATTTTCCGGGATAAAAAGTAGCCTATGTGTCCAGATTCGTATCTATCTCTGTGCCAAATTTCATCCAGATCCGTTCAACCGTTGGGGCGTGATTGAGTAACAAACATCCATCCATATATCCATCCTTACATCCATCCATACATCCATCCATCCAAACTTTCGCATTTATATTATTTATTTTATATTTTATGATTTATTTTATTTTATATTTTATGATAGACATTATTATAGAATGATGTTATATATTTAAAAAAATCGGCCAAGTGCGAGTCGGACTCGCGCACCGAGGGTTCCGTACTCAAGAAGTAGGTATAATTACCTTTGTTAATGAACCGCAAAACTAACTTTGTTTGTAGAGGTTTACTGTTAATATCAAAAAATTACGTTTGTTGTATGGGAGCCCCCCTTAATATATTTTTTTTTTTAATTTTTAGTATTTGTTGTTATAGCGGCAACGGAAATACATCATTTGTGAAAATTTCAGCTTTCTAGCTATCACGGTCTATGAGATACAGCCTGGAGACAGACAGACAGACAGACAGACAGACAGACAGACAGACAGACAGACAGCGGAGTCTTAGTAATAGGGTCCCGTTTTTACCCTTTGGGTACGGAACCCTAAAAACTGAATTCACTATGAAAAAGAAAATTTAATTAGATCCAAGTCCTAGCTCTTTTTAGCCGTTTGAATATAATCACATCCTATTGGGAGTGTGATAATTTTGAAACGATATAACGTCTAGATAGGACCGTAGTATAATTATTATGATTCACACAGGGAAAAAATGTTGCCTCTACTTCTGTAGCATCTGAAGATAGATTTGATAAATACATTATTTTGAGACAGATGAACTTAAACTCTGTGGTATTTTTTACCCGATAGCTCTATTTGCCGGGTTAATCCAACAGAAGAAAATACCAATGATTGCTTTCCTAAGCGATGCCAATAACCCCAAGATTGATGTATAGCTCCGTACTACGAGTCACCGCTAACCGAATTTCTTATTACTTTACGCGAAATTAAGAGTAAGGCCAAACTTAATGAGATTGACCGCTTTTTTATGTTAAAAAGGAAAGGGTTATAAGAGATACTGTTCTGTTGGGGTTTAGTTATTTGTATTTCGAGGAAATTTCTTGTAACACGGACCTTGGGGATAAAGGTCCTGGGTTACGAATTTCATTTGGAGCAATTTGAAAACGGATCTTTTCTAACTATTTTAATCCTACGTGTCCCGAATGTAATTGCGATTTTCGGACTTGTTTAAACCCTACTCAACGATGCTATCCCTCGGTGCGTAGAAACTGGAAGTATTAACACAGAATAGGTATGGTATTAATAACAAGAAAATCCCGTGGGAACCCTTTAATTTTCCGGGACACAAAGTAGCATTTTTATTTTGTCATTACTTTATAGGATTAGTGTGATGTGATGTGAAGTAGCGTCTAACAGTGCTTACCAGATCGTGCATGACATCGTGCGTGATTATCATACATGACACTAAACTTTCGTACTTACTAATCCAGCTACTTAATGCTAATATAGTATAGAAATTTGAGAAGCCTCTAAAACTTCAAGTAAGTTCTACAAAGAATCTTAAAAGTCGTGATCGCATCTCATCATATAAGTGAAATAACTTGACCTTCAAAACTGACACAGTGTACTAAATAAACTCACGTGACTAATTGCCTATTGTAATAAAAGAGTCGAGTTTTTATAATACGCGATAAGATCTTACGACACGATGTTAGATTTTAGAACAGACAGTATAAAACCAAGTCACCTAAGTGCTAGTTGAAATTGCATAATCAGGGTACCGCAATAAAAAAAACACTCCTATACTTAGTAGAGTTTTTCTAAAATCTTTGATTCGTAGATTTTTCTTGCGGTTTTTTAAGGAGTTTAATTTATAGTATCACTTATTCGCTTAAAGTACTAGTGAAGTACCTATAAGCACAGAATAGGTAATGTATAAGCCTTCGATTATAATTAATCGTAAAAAGTTATTAAAAGTATAGTCATTTATATTTATAGTTTAGTAGTTATTGGGGGGCACGCAAAAAAATTAACGAAGTTAAAGAGCAATATTTCGAAAATAAACACTTTTATGAGTTTTTTTTTTAGTTACTTTACCCAGGTTTATTCAAACATGCATGTTCATTAGAAAACTATGTCACATTCCGACTTCGTCCGCGTCGATTTCGGTTTTTTAGTGATATTGTGTGACCTCTTTGATGCCTGTCTCTAGTTTGTTTACTGGTAAAATTTTAATCAAAATTGCTCTAGCGGATAGGCCGTAAAATCGTAACATGACGTTACACAGACATACGTTTCCATTTGTAATATTAGTAGAGACATAGCAGCGGATTAGTCGTATAGCGTAAAATCATTCATTGGTTTAGGAAGTTTACTTTTACTGGATAGGAACGCGAAGGCGCACGCAACACTTTCTACCTGTAGTGTGGTCACGGCATGATGACAGTATTATCCGTGGATTCTCTATTTATCTAAAGCATTTATAAAATACTAGATAATACCCGCGACTTTGTTTGACGCGTTTATTGGTTCCCGCCTAATATGTTATTCCAGACTATAATCTATATTTGTGCCAAATTTCATCCAGATCCGTTCAGCCGTTCTGGCGTGATTGAGTTACAAACATCCTTCCATCCATCCAAACTTTCGCATTTATAATATTAGTATAGAAGTATAGACTAGTAAGTACATTGTATCATTTGAACATATTATAAGTTACTCAATAAAAAGCCTATGGTTTTATATTTAAAAAAGGTGTAGGTACTCATCTTATGTTACATACTAGTCTGAAATGAAGGCTTCAAAACGACTTATGGTCCAGTTGATTCACCTACATGATGCTAATATCACTGACAGTTTGCATTGGGAACGGATTTCATATGCCATATCTTATGTTAAAAAAACGTAAATTATCGAGATTCTCCTTTTTGAAAGTCGGTCAAAAAGGGCAATTAATGTCAACGTCTCCTTTAATGGTACTGGGCTGGTTATTTTGCAACCTAGAATTTGGCATTAGAACTAATCTTTACACGATCAAATTATTTATTGGAACGCACATCGATTCTGATCAGTTTTAGGAATGCAACTTATATCCGCTCTGTGCAGTATGCAGTATGTATCTACGCAATATTGAGTAGGTAGACCGCAATCTATATATATATAAAATCGCTAGCTAATCAACGCACAGCCTAAACCGCAGGGGTAAGAAATTTGAAATTTTGACAGTAGGTTCCACTCGCCGCCACGGCGGCCAATCTCCTGAGAGATTAGCCATCTGCGTGGGAGATATTATAGTGCACAAGTCAAAGTGTGTGCGCAACCACAGGTGCACTCTCTGTTCCTTTTACTCTCATGGCCCGATGGGACGGAAAATCCGACACGTCCGGTGAGAGATCAGGCGCAGGACCGACGGCTTAACGTGCTCTCCGAGGCACGGGGGTTAAAAACCGCCAACTTCCCAACTCCGGGCTAGTACTGAGAATTTCTTGTCAGAAAAACCCAATACTTGTTGTGACCCGACCCGGGACTCGAACCCGGGACCTCGTCGGCCGCAGGCGAACATGCTAACCACTACACCAACGAGGAAGTCAACCTTAAACCACCACTCACCACACACTTAAATTTATAGTGGCAGTGAGTGGCTGGATGATGGACCGTGACAGGTGGGAGCACTCCATAAAAGGCTTATGTCCCATAAAGGCTGATGGATGGACGGATAGAGCTTGTAATTAAAAATCGTGAATAATACTACTACTACATTTTCATTTTTTTTTTACTTCACTATAAGTGAGTGATGATGCAGGCTAAGTTGGTAGCGGGCTAACCTGTTAGGGACATAGCAGTTATATTAAACCCATACCCCTATTCGGTTTCTACACGGCATCACTATAAATCGCATCGCGGCACGTCTTCGCCGGTAGGGTGGTAACTACCCACGGCCGCAACCTCCCACCAGGCTAGACCAGGGAAAATTCAGAAATTATAAATTCCCAAATTGACCCTGCCGGGGATCGAATCCGGGACCTCCGCACGTTTAGACAACAGCGCTCAACACTGCGCCACGGAGATTGTCATAAAAAATATAAAAACAGTTGTTTGGCATGATGAGATTCAAAGGCGAATAGAGTTTACTGATTGCGCGGACGGAAAGCAATCCAATTATGAAGTCATAACTGAGTTGAGTGTCCCGTCCCTGAGCACCTTTAATGCAGTTTATTTGCAACTTGCAACCTTTGACTTTATATTGGTACAGCGCCTCGCTTGGATGCCTATAGTAAATGACATTTGAAATCGTTATAAGCTCGCTTCTACGGCATCAAAAGAGGAGATTTCCGATTGATTTCACGCGTAACTTTAGATAACTTTTTACTTACGTCCATTTTTAAACAGATATCGTAACATTTTTCTATTTTCTATTTTTCTATTTTCTTACCAAATCTAATGGATATCTTTAGATGTCGAGGTAAAGAAAGAGTTGCTATGAGATTAGGTCGGTAGGTAGAGCAGATAGGCAGGGAATAATATTAGTCGAAAAATTACTTAAATCTGAAATTGTTTATTGTTTACTTCCTTTTTGTAATGTTAGGTATTTACAACGAATTATATTAAAATTGCCTAATTATCACCCAAACACATCAGTATAAGATCCTAAAATGTAAAGTACGAAAAATTCAAATTTCAATCTACTAATATTATCTGGATTTTACTTTATTTAAGTAAGGCTTAGTAACAGGTTCATAATGTTTAATAGCCACTGACAGTATGTACACTTTATCAATATCAATGTTCCTGTTATTGAATAACGTTTCCGTTGAAATAGGCAATAGAATACAAATGGTGGGAATTAGATAAATTATAACTATTTCTCTCCATACGAGTAAGTAATTGTTAAGTAAAATGTCCTACAAGTAGATTGTACAGAATGATTGAGGAAATAAACAATTTTGGTCAGCTATCTTTTATATTGAGGAAACAATTAAGATTTTTATCGATTACCTATAGTGAAAATTAATATGATGAAAAATGCATCAAAAAAGGCGACAATTATAAAAAAAATTGCTCCTGAACCTAATAATAACATACCTGACCATAATTTCAAAAGCACAATTTTTTTTCTCGCATGCAATTAAACGTACGGTAACGTAACGGAAAAAAAACAGCCGGTTAGTTCCGATTTAATCATCGTCAAATAATAATTTATGTTCAGAATTCGTCATTCAGTAGGTGTATTGGACGATTAAAAATCTGTCCTTTTATAAAGTAAATTGAAAAGCGTATAGTAAAAGCTTCTGCGTTAGAAGTGGCGATCGCCTCAGTAAAACGACATGGCCTTGGTCACAGGAAATACATCATTAGCATTCTATGCAGCACACCTAACTCTATTAAACAGCTGTCCAATCCCTTTTAAGTGTAGATAGTGCTCGGTTCTCAATTCCAAAGGTCATCCGAATAATCACAGCTTAGCTTGGGAAAATGGGAACAGGATTAAGCTAGATTAAATTAAAATCATTCGGTATATGCAGATAGTTTTACGGTTTAGAAAATAACAACTACTTATTAGATTTTATTAAACAACAATCATCGATAACATTGTAGTATAGAAGCATTAATTATTAGGGGTAGGTATGTTCTGATATACACTGCGAGCAGTGTGGAGTGCTCTTACTGGGGAGAAATTAAATCCGATATGGACTGACAGTATACTGCCGCAGTATTCTAGTGAAATATACGACGTTTTGTACTGTGAGCACTGGCGTTTTCGAGGTTAGGTGCTCTCAGTGCTTTGATCACGTGATCAACAGCTGGACTGCATACATTCCACAGACCACACTAGAAGCGCGTTCTTAAGTTTATTAAAGAGCTTCTGGTGTGATTTAGTTGTCATCATCTCTAACGCAGATGATTTTACTATTATTTACCCATGATGAGTGTGTTTTTCTAGAGAACCTAAATGTGTCGTCAGCGACGTCACGACGCGAGCAAAGTCGTGCGACGTCAAGTTGCTCAACATACTTATTGGCTAGTCGCCGGTCTACTTAAACCCAGCACATAATGACATGAGTCCATTCCCCGATCCCCGTCCGATCTGTTTCTCTGTTGCGACGTGATTGATGGACAAACCAAAACATAAACATACTTTCGCATTCATAATATTTCATTTGGCAACATTAAAAATAAAATGGGCCCTTTTCCGGGCTATTAAGCGCTTATAAATTCGTAATAAGCAGTGGCGTGACACAGGGTTTGAAGCTAGGGTAAGCATTAGTTAGTCAGAATACTTATTTTCTAACTTGTCATGATGAAAAATAAGCATTGGCGTATTTTTATTTGCATAAGCCGTGCCTTTACGCCTCTATGAGCTTCACGCCACTGGTTATTGTGGGAGACTTAGTGGACTGTAGGTTGGTTTGGGTGCTTGATGAGGTAAAACAACACGACTCGTGGCACAATAATTTAAATTTGATTTATGTTACAAAGTAAGCGAAAATAAAATACGCCTTAGCCCTGTGGCAATTTTTAAGGTACTTAAGGGACAGATAGACGTCCTATTTTACATAATAAGTGACAGGGTGAATGAATTTTGAACGATCTGTCTATAGACTAAAAATACATTTTATAATGTGTTTCCAACAGTTTTAAGATCACTAAATGATGGTTCTGAGAAACCGCTATTTTTTAGGGTTCCGTACCCAAAGGGTAAAAACGGGACCCTATTACTAAGACTCCGCTGTCTGTCTGTCTGTCTGTCTCCAGGCTGTATCTCATAGACCGTGATAGCTAGAAAGCTGAAATTTTCACAAATGATGTATTTCCGTTGCCGCTATAACAACAAATACTAAAAATTAAAAAAATATATGTATTAAGGGGGGTCCCCATACAATAAACGTGTTTTTTTCGTATTTTTTTGCTCAATATTAAAAATGGTAACAGGTAGACGGTTCAAATTTTCACAGAATATTAACTTGTATATTACCTTTCAAAATAAATAATTAAATATCAATAAAGTAAATATTAAAGGGGGGCTCCCATACAACAAACGTAATTTTTTGATATTAACAGTAAACCTCTACAAACAAAGTTAGTTTTGCGGTTCATTAACAAAGGTAATTATACCTACTTCTTGAGTACGGAACCCTCGGTGCGCGAGTCCGACTCGCACTTGGCCGGTTTTTTTTTCTTTTTGGGTTTTCACTCTACGAGACCACACAGGACACATAAATAACATTAGCGTGTCTAAATGCATGTAGGCGGCAACAGATTAGGTTTCTCGTCTTTATAAAAGGTCTAAGGTTAGGCTTCTTCAACAGGTTTACTGAACTTTAAACCTTTGAATACTGCGTCGATAGAAAATAAACTGATGATATTATCTATTACTTACTCAATGTTTATTTGTAATCTAAGTAAACATCGAAACGTGATTTCAAACCTAAGTAAATATCAAAATACAAGCATAGTAGGTATTTAACTAGGTAAATACTACTTTAGAAGAAACAAGTTTAACACTATGTTTCTAAAAAACTAAAATGAAAATATCTATTCAACTTAACTATAAAGTTATTACATAGGTAGTAGTAGTATAGTTCATGTATAGAACATTTGTACAGGACATAAATAATACTAAGCGCAGCTTGTTGTTGTAGTTGACGACTCAACTCTTGTCTTAGTATACCTATCCTATCAGTCTTTTGTTTTTGATAATGAATAAGATACTTGTAAATTATTATTACTCTGGTGTTAGTAAGGTTAGTATATTAAATAAATACAATACAATAGCAGTTTGAGTTTGTAGTATCACCTGTCATGGTATCACGTGCTGAAAAAAAAATTGATCCTAATGGTTCTTACAGTAAATTTAGTAAAGGATTCTTTTTAAAGAGGGTCCGATTAGTTACTAACTTATTACTTACCCACCTTATTACCTTTTTTCACTCGAAAATACTATTTTCTAAATTTGTGTTTACATATCTAAAAAGTCATTTTGTAACTTTGTTTTATCTTGTTTCGTAGAATCGATGACTTATTCGGATTAACTTATATTACGGAAAATACATGACTTGTCAACGGACAAAATTATTCGTAGACAAGCGTAAACGATGTTATCTACTAAATTGCAGACAAAACTAGTACGAGCATAGTACGAGTATCAAAACAAGTGCTTCAAGTAAAGGGAAATAATACAATCCATTTTGTTACAGCCCTCGCCCTCTGCGCTCGCTCCGAAGACGCAAACAAGACCAGCCAGCCCGTGGAAACTCAAAACAAGGACAAAAGACAAACTCAGGAAGGCACTCAACAACTTGTTTATAGAACAGCAAGAAAACAGGTAACACTATTTACATAATATTGTTACTTATTATTATTCTCCGCGTCACTATTATTTGCTATTATTAAATTCTTCGCAAACATACATTTTTCTAATAGGTAGGTACACTATTGCAATTTAAGAATGTATTTCGATGTTGCTCGACCGTGTGTGCAAACCAAAAAACGGAATCACATTTTCGGTTTTGTACTCCTTGAGGCCTTTTTATCGCTGTCCGTCCGTATTTCACCTATGAATCTCTCCATACAATCTCAGCACAGAAAACATGGCGAGGAAACAGGCATACCTGATGCCTGACAGTTCTCTATCTTTTTGCGTCGGGGGTTAAAAAGGATGATCTTGCTCAACCTTTAATACTGTTTTGAAAACCAACCAATAAACTTGGTCACTGCAAAGTATCACAGAAATCACAGGTCTATCTTCGGAATACTCAGAATATTGCTTAGCCAATCGTAATTTATTAAAGAACGATTTTAGGTATTAATTGGTATAAAAGAAGAGCTTTTAAGCCTTCTTTTATATCAGTTACGTAAAGTTAGATAGTGGTCAAATTAGGTCAAAAAATAGTACTCACTTAAACTCAAAATGGTAATAAATTTATCGCTCATTTGCATCTTAAGACCATCAGCTAAATGCTTAGGCTCTTTAAACATGCGATTAGCTTATCAGTGAGAGGGATCGGTGTAGATTAAACTTTAACTGGCATATTGTTTGTGTAGTAAATGAGCGAACCGCGGCTGTTTTTTACAATTTATTATGACATAATAGTAATTAAAAACATTACTTTTGCTTTAATTTGACGGTACATGTTACCTACTGTGTTTCAAGTAGAATATTGTGTAATGATACTTATTACCTCCGTGGTAAGAACGTAAGTTCTTTTTGTCATCTTTTTCGGAGGTTGGCCTGGTTGGTTAGCGCCTATACAGTTCCGACGACACAGTCAATATAACAATTTATCTATTAGATGATATTTAAATTATAAGATTAAATTTTAAATAATAATTAATGATTAAACGAACTTACCTGTAAGTGAAGTTCTATCATAATTATATGAGTCGCTTCATTCGAAGATATAATCATAGACAACGTAGTTTCCTTTACGACGTAAAGGAAACTACGTTGTCTATGATTATAACGATGAATGATTATAACGTAAAGTTTACGTAATAGCAACCAACCGCACAGACTTCAGAGGAGTTATAAAAAAGAACCCCCACTACCCGCCTCTGTGTCGCACGACAGAGTAGCGGCTTCGTTCGTCATTTAGTTTAGAGATATACTTATACTTAAAGCTCTTGCGAAAATATGTTTCGGGATGGGTGGGTTGGGAGCTTAATATTATATCTTCGAATGAAGCGACTCATATAATTATGATAGAACTTCACTTACAGGTAAGTTCGTTTAATCATTAATTATACTTCGTCGCTTCATTCTTCAGATATAATCATAGACAACGTAGATGTTAAGAGATAGGTATATATTTTTGCAAGAACTATATCTACGCTGAATAGATACTAATTATTGTTATCAATAATTTTATTTATTCTTCTTATCTCTTATTTGAGCTGTAATGTTTTAAACAGTTTATGTTTAAGGTTAGAATCATGTACCGATTTCCCGTGATGTCTATCTACGTACATTTAATATGACTTTAAAATTTCTCTTAAGTATTTATTGTACTTAAGTTTCAATTTAAATAACTTTCAATTTACCAATAATAAAATCTTGCGCTTTTTTGCTTTAGTTGCTAGTAACAAGCATAAACGTATTATAGTTTCGATGCAAGCGAATGGAACTAGTTATTGATGTCAATACTGCAAGATTTACTACAAAGTAAATTAGCAGGGACAATACTTCATTTTATTTGCACAATTAGCCCAACAGACGTCCAATGGGACGTTTAAGTGCGAAATCCTGCCCAGTAGCAGAAGAAAGCATATTTTGTTTTTTGGAAGTGCGGCGGGAAAAGAACAGGTATATTCTGGTCCTGTTGTGAAGGTATTTCGGGTATTGTTTTAGCTATATGTTTAAGTAAAATTTTATATTAAAATACATAATAATTACATTATTTTTGTCGAACAATTATATCGTCATTAAGGTTATGGAATTTAATAAATTCCTATCCGCGTAAAAGTTAGCCCTAAATTATAGGTGAAGAATGAATATTCGGTCGATATTGTGACAAACTACTAATATCGACTTTGAAGGGTTAATCAATTGGTTTGAACTTTTTAGCCCCACTGACGTTAGGTGCTTTGAAGTAAGTTATTTAAGGAGTCTTTCTATACTTTTCAACGATGGATAACCTAGCTGTGCAGGTCATTGAATGTAGAATTTTTGTTATTTTTTTTTTTTTTTTTTTAAAAACATCATTATAAGCTATTCAATTCATAATAATTTTTGAATGGATGCATTAATTCCCTGATATTTTATGACACGGCTGATCTATGTGAGGTAAGCGTGATCCAAATGTTACATTTGCGGCCGCTGCTCCATGCCGATTTTTGTTTTTCATTAATGTCTTAATTGGTTACTCTCATTCAGGGTCTGAATCGACTAAACATGAATTTTAATTTTGCTCTAGGCAAGTGTTGCGGGAGCATATTATTGTTTACGCGAGTAAATTGTACCTACCATGTTTGCCACGATGATTACGATGCCTACATCGTACGTATTATTATAACGAAAGTTTTATAACGGGTTTTCGAAGATTGTTTCTAATATGTGGATAATGAATATAATTATATGAATGGATCTTAAACTTAAAATTCTTTTTTATTTTATTTTGTACCAAAAACTTATAAAATACTTAGAAAAACAGAAACATAGTGGACAAGGAAGCACTAATCTCTATATGAGATCGCTACCAGTGACCCTTGGCATCCTGCTTGGATTCCCGTTTCGGGTAAGACAACCTGCGCATTTTACTGTGTTTGCAGAAACAAATGCCCACGAAATATCTTTAAAGAAGAAAACAATAATACGATGGAGATTTTACACTATTACGTTATGTTATATAATCTACATCCGGTCATCAAAATATTCGCCGTTAGATTATCTTTATTTAAAACCCGACTTCCAAAAAGCAGAAGGTTCTTTGTTAGTTTTTGGTTTTCCGAACTGTTTTAAGCATAATCAACCGTATTACACGTCAGCGGGTGTATGATATATGCTTCCCGGGCACTATTAAGTTGTAAAACTCGAGAGTACCTACGTTGTTAGGGACAAAACATAAAACTTGTGGGTAATTTTTGCAATCTTACCACACATTTCCTTCGTAAATGTTCTTTGCATACCCCTGCCACGCTGAGGGTAGAATATTAGCAGGTATTTTATTTCAAATTTGACGTATCTGTATGTACAGTATTTGCAAACAAATTGATTTATTGCTGAAGTAGCTGATAAAAAAAATAAAGATATTTATTACCTCAGAATTCTCTGAACTTTCGTTACCACTCCGCAGGTGTATGTAAGTTTGATACCGAGAGGCCTTGCAAACAATTACATCTGAACATTTTGAACCCCAGATCTTGAGTCTGCATACACTGAATGAAACATTTATGTTTCTTTTAGGTACCTATATAGTGCAGTCACTATAGACTGAAAGGCGCTGAAATCTGTAAAAGCTGAAAACTTAAGAAGCGGTGTTACGCTGTATATATATATATATATATATATATATATATATATATATATATATTATATGTATATTTTTTACCAAGTAGGTAATAGTGCTTCAATATTACTATATTGCAGTCTCAAAAATAAAAATCTGAAATGCTAGATCTTTTCATGTTATATCCGGGCAAATATGTAAGTAACGTTTGCAGAAATGACTAGAACCACCACAAGTGTTTCATTGAAAGTAAAAACACTGGTATAGAATTTTACTAGTCTTCTTTATAGTGGATTAGACATACCTTTTTTATAAGACGGTACTCCAGAGATTATATCATGGAATCTGTTCCATAGGTTTACATTTTAAAATAAGGCTTTGTGGTAACGGTATTAGATTAATAATTGCATTTACTTGCTAAAAGAAATTAAATACATACATATTTCTAAGTATTCTGTTTATCTGTCACCGTAAATAATAAACACTTTTATTGTGCCCCCATGCTAATAGATTTATTCTTGAAAACAGAACCTCATTAGTATAAGGTTTCTTGGCCTTATTGGTGATAGTGTATGAACTATGAAGACAAAGCAAAAAAGGGTAGGCGATGCAAACACTAATAATATAATGTATTATATTACATGATAGGTACTTGTGATTGAATAAATCATGTCCACTATTTTGATATAACTAGCGGTAACACCTAGGTACGAAAGATCTTTTAAAGCTTTAGCTTTGATTTCGAATTAAGTAAGTATCCATACAATCTTTGATCCAGTAAATACTGAAGATTGTTAATAATTTACAGCAGAGGATAAATAAAGTAGAAGGTAACCTTCTTTATGGTAAGTACATAGTATTTACCTGAGTCCCGGTTACTTCTCAAGTATTGGTCGAAATCAATTTGTGTTAGGCTTACTAAGCTGGGCCTTGGCGACGTATCCGATCGTTGGTCCACTTTGACCCTCAACGCCTTCCCCCTTGTTCAGAGAACGGTGAACAGCTTGCTAAATGCCAGCTATCTTGATTTGGTGGACAAATAATTCTTCATCGCCGGACTGCTAATTGAGCAGATGCCATCGCCAGGCGCGTCTAGCTGAAAGGTTTGATTTCCGTCGTGCTACTTCGCGGGTGACCTCGCAGTGTACCATTGTCGTACCTTAGCACTTCTTCGTCTAAGTACCTATTTTACTCAAGTGAATCATGCTGAAACGCTTAACCTTCGTGTTACCTTTTAGGAAACCCGCCGGAAAGACCTTTAGTGCAATTAAGCACTACATGGACGAGTAATTTCTTAAGTGCGTTCCATGCTGAAAAACGTTTATATTCTTTCGTGTTACCTCTCGGGTAACCTCCCAGAAATCCTTTAGTGCATTTTAACATTGCATGAAAGTATAATTCCTGTAGGTAATGAGCGCGTATAGATGATTCAATACTAACTTTTATTTTAAGTACCCTCTTTAGGAAATCATACATTTTACATAGTAATAGTATTGTACCACAATTCCTCAGGCGCGTCGTACTGAATGGTTTATTCTCTATCGCAGTGACTCTCGGGCAACCTCCAGGAAAAAACTTTAGTGTAAATAAACACTGTATGAAAATATAATTGATTAGGCGCGCCATGCTTAAAAGTTTATTCTCCTTCATGTTGACTCTCCGGCAACTATAATTGATTAAGCGCATCATGCTGGAAGGTTTATTCTCCTTCGTGTTGACCCTCGGACAACCGCCAGGAAAACCTTTAGTGTAAACAAACACTGCATGAAAGTAAGGCGCGTAATGCTGAAAGGTTTATTCTCCTTCGTGTTGACCCTCGGACAACCGCCAGGAAAACCTTTAGTGTAAACAAACTGTGCATGAAAGTATGCTTGATTAGGCGCGTCATGCTGAAAGGTTTATTCTCCTTCGTGTTGACCCTCGGACAACCGCCAGGAAAACCTTTAGTGTAAACAAACTGTGCATGAAAGTATGCTTGATTAGGCGCGTCATGCTGAAAGGTTTATTCTCCTTCGTGTTGACCCTCGGACAACCGCCAGGAAAACCTTTAGTGTAAACAAACTGTGCATGAAAGTATGCTTGATTAGGCGCGTCATGCTGAAAGGTTTATTCTCCTTCGTGTTGACCCTCGGACAACCGCCAGGAAAACCTTTAGTGTAAACAAACACTGCATGAAAGTATAATTTATTAGGCGCGTCATGCTGAAAGGTTTATTCTCCTTCGTGTTGACCCTCGGACAACCGCCAGGAAAACCTTTAGTGTAAAATAAAAACACTGCATGAAATAATGATTACTCAAACACGTGGTGCTGAAATAAATTGCTGAAAATGAAAGATTAAAGAGTCACCTGCAAAATGCATTTTTTTTTTTTTTAATATTATTAAATATGTAAGTATTTAAAGAGAAAATTATCTTTAATCTATAAGTGTGTAGAAAGTAGGAACGTGAGATCGTTGCTACGCACGAAAAAGGAATGACGAACGAAGCCGCTACTCTGTCGTGCGACACAGAGGCGGGTAGTGGGGGTTCTTTTTTATAACTCCTCTGAAGTCTGTGCGGTTGGTTGCTATTACGTAAAGGAAACTACGTTGTCTATGATTATATCTGAAGAATGAAGCGACGAAGTATAATTTCACAGAGATACGCCATCTGCGCGGGTGATATTAAAAACTTCAAAGCTTCAATCTTTATTTATTTATTTAAATATTTATTGCACACAAGCACACGGAGAAGACAATGAAACTACGAATAATTTCTTCTTCTTTCTAATTACTTTCTTTTTTCAATCATTTTTATTCTAATAAACTTTTAATCTACCGCTGGTTCGGAATGCCAAAGTGCACAAATATGTGCTCAAACACACTCACCTCTGTTCCCATACCCTCATAGCCCGCGGTGGGACGGAAAATCCGAATCGAACGGAGAGAGATCAGTTGGTGCTTTAAATGTGCTCTCCAAGGCACGGGGATGAAAGACCTCCAGCTTTATTTCAGCCAGGCCAGAATTCAACCACCTATCAGGTGATATGTGAATCATTCTACTTCTAGGTAGGTACTTAATTCAGATCAGATTTTTCGTATCCATTGCCTTATTCGTCGATTTTCCTAAGTGTCCCTATTTACTGTACCTATACCTGATAGGCGGTTAGAACAAAGCTACAAAGTGTGAATCACCAATATTACTTAAACATTTGTTACCAATTACCAGTCACCACTCGGTTACCTATTTCCAGGCCCTTATCTCCGTAGTGCGACGCAAAAGTTGTCGCCGTGTATATTGTCCTATCCCTTTCACTATGGCCTAGATAGCAACACCGTTCCTTTGACCGTTCGTACCATAGACATACAAAGCCAATGATCGGGTATTTTCCTGTGCCTCTAGTCACATAAATACAAGCACCTCACGAGTCACGAAGTGACTATCACGAACAGCTATCGTACTAGCTTCATAAGAAGATATATTATATATTTATAAAACTCTACAAGCAAATTTAGATATTACCTACATTTAAAATTTCGCAAAGGTATAATTAATATTTCATATTTTCAAGTAAGGGTTCTGTCTTTTGTATATAAATTATTGTCGATTACTCACCCGCGCGAATTTAGATCTAAAAATCCCTCGAGAACTCTTGGGCTATCCGCGATATAGTTACTCTGTCCTTCCCCGGCAAGCAACCATCTCTGTAGTTATATTTCTGAAGTTTATTTTTAACATTAAATCATTAAAAATCATCATCATTTTTGATTAAAATAATTTGTCTAATTATATATAATTTTTAATTTGTAAATTATTGGAATATTTCTGGAAAATATATTGATTTATTTATTTATTTATTTAGTTTGTACCTCTTTTGTAATTTGGCTCGGAAACCTATCAAACCTAGACAAACCAAAGAGGTAGTATAGACAAACAGACGGACAGACAGACACTTTAAATTGATAGGCATTCAAATTCAAATCTTTTCAATTTCAAAAAAAAAAATTGGAACCAATTTACGAAATCCTAGGCGGATCAGCTCGTTAAATAATCATAGCCATATTAAAAATATGATAATGCGTTTGTTTGTTAGTTTGTTGGTGTAGACACAGAGTGACATAGACTACTTATCTCGGGAAATCAAAGAGTTCCACGAGAATGAAGTCGCGAGCATCATCTAGTGTAAGCCATTAGACTCGCACTGTAATGT
This sequence comes from Erebia epiphron, assembly GCA_963932025.1. Taxonomy (NCBI): domain Eukaryota; kingdom Metazoa; phylum Arthropoda; class Insecta; order Lepidoptera; family Nymphalidae; genus Erebia; species Erebia epiphron. The sequence goes on from OZ009950.1 coordinate 8,596,710, forward strand.
GCTATCAGCAACTATTATTTTGTTTATCTACTCCAGCATCGAAAAGTTCCAATTTCGAATTTGACAACTATATCGAATTGAACCCTCTTTCGTGTTTGCTTCTCATAACGATACAGTTCGTTGTATGGGAGCTGTATCGTTATGAGTCGTAGCTGTATCGATATGGTTATCTTCATAAATAGGATACCTATAGCTTAGCGGCTCTGGGTTCTGGCACTTTTGGTTTTTATTAATTTCTATAGTAAAAAATTATAAAGACGTCCTTGTCGTAGATAAAATCTTGTATGCAACTGTACGTAATTAGTCATTTTAATTCTCGTACTATCCTATTTTGATACTCGGCAAGCCTCGTATCAAAAAACAGCACTCGAATTAAAATGACCCTCATTACGATACAGTTGCATAAATAGTTATTATCTACTCCAGCATCGAAAGTTCTAATTTCGAATTTGACAACTATATCGAATTGAACCCTCTTTCGTGTTTGCTTCTCATAACGATACAGTTCGTTGTATGGGAGCTGTATCGTTATGAGTCGTAGCTGTATCGATATGGTTATCTTCATAAATAGGATACCTATAGCTTAGCGGCTCTGGGTTCTGGCACTTTTGGTTTTTATTAATTTATAAAGTAAAAAATTATAAAGACGTCCTTGTCGTAGATAAAATCTTGTATGCAACTGTACGTAATTAGTCATTTTAATTCTCGTACTATCCTATTTTGATACTCGGCAAGCCTCGTATCAAAAAACAGCACTCGAATTAAAATGACCCTCATTACGATACAGTTGCATAAATAGCTATATAAGCACCCATTCTTGAACCGACAATTGCTAGTTAAGAGTTTGAGCAATTAAAGATTTGAGGCCAGCGCGGTCCAAATGGTTTTGAATTCCTCGACAAACAAAAACTTTCACTGGAATGACACTCTCCATTTAATAACTAAAGAAAGTAAGTAACAAATAAACGGTAATGGCTGTGAAATTAGGGAAAATTGGGCACTTATACATAGACTCATAAATTAGATTAAGTATATAATATGTACTACCAGTTTTTTTTTATCCACTTCAAGTTAGATTGGCGATCTCACCTGATCGTAAGTGATGATGCAGTCTAAGATGGTAGCGGGCTAACCTGTTAGGGGCATGGCAGTTATTTTAAACCCATATCCATACACACAACGTACCGGAACGCTAAATCTTTTGCCGGTAGGGTGGTAACTAGCCACGGCCGAAGCCTCCCACCAGGCCAGAAATTATAAATTCCCAAAAGAGACGGTTCAGATTTGTATGGGGCGTCGGCCTGGTCTTGTACAAGAAGAGAAATGAAGGAAAATAAAATACTAGACCAGTTTTAATTGGTCAAATCTACGAATTCGTCGTAATTTCAGTGGCGAAATTATTTAATCTTTTCAAATTAAGCAACACTAAACATGAGTGGGTAACAATGGCGGATTCATATTTTTTGACGTTTTCAAAAGAAAAACATGTTATTTTGAAAGTGACTGTCAGAAATGACATTTGATACATTTCGCGCCTACTGCGTTCTCTATGGCTGAAGGTTGCCATCTTGGAAACGTATCGAAAACTTGAAATACATTCTTATTTTTTTCTCGTTATTTACTTTACTTTTACTTAATTATTATATTTTTAATACAATCTATGTATTTTCCTCTATTCATGGTTGATTGTACAAGAGTAGGCCTAAAATGAACCTTTTTCTTTACCCTGCTGGGAATCGAACCCGGGACCTCCGCACTTTAAGACAACAGCGCTCAACACTGCGCCAGGGAGGTCGTCAAGATGAAGCCCGTGACTTCGTACGCGTCGATTAAGTTTTTTTTAACTCCCGTGGGAACTCCTTAATTTTCCGGGACAAATAGTAGCCTATGTATACTGTACTCGTGCGTAAAGTTATTGTGAATTGCATAAGAAGAGCCGATTACAAATAAACAAATTGTCTTTGGTAAACAAAATGATACCTTTGTTCAAATCGTAACGGAAACGCTGAGAAACGCCCCTATTTCCAAATGTCCATTTTATTTTTCCTTCCTTTCACTAGCGCACCGCATGTAAGACATAATTATAGTGTTGAGACACGTAGCCATTAATTTGTTACTGCGACAATTCTTGTACAATTGACGGAAATTTTGTAAACCGTTCGCGGATTACAATCATAGAAACTATGCGGTTGTTATATATTACTAGATGATGCCCGCAACTTCGTCCGCGTGGATGATGTTTTTTAATTCCTTTCTTCCGGGAGCTTTCCGTGACAAAAAGTAGTTGTGTAGTTATGCCGTGAAAGCGTAGCAGACAGACAGATATACATACACACTTTCGCATTTATAATATTACTAAGCATTAAAGCATATAAGCAAGTATGGATGTTGTGGTGAAATATGTGGTGAAAACTAAACTTACTACTTTTACTTTTACTTACTTTTTACTTTTTCATGTAAATTTATGTAATGTATTTTTTCTTGTTTTATTTCAGGAACAAGTCGCACCTGTTGAAGAAAATCACCAAGAAGATGATAAAGGACAGAGGTAATTAAACACATTTTTTTTTAAATGTTCTATTTACTACGTTGACAAGCTTTTCCCCACGACACAGTATCTCTCTTCTTCTCTTCAGATTATTTTCTTTCCGGGACAAATAGTAGCCTATGTCACTTTCCAGGTCCTCAACTATTCCCACGCAAAAAATTACGTCAATCCATTGCTCTGTTGTGGCACGATTGAAGGACAAACCAACCAAAAATTTAAATACAGCGAATCATAAGCTAAATAAATTAAAAGTAAAAAACTTTTTTAAAAACAAGCTTTAATTTAAATGCGCTAAAAATAATAAAATAAACTTTTCCTTTAAAACTTTTACTATCAACTTATACTATACTACTATAACGTCATTACACAATTCATATTATATATATATACAAGCTTGTCGCGAGACTTAAGTATTCGTGTTTATATAGATTGAAATTTTAAAAAATTAAAATAAATCAGATCAAGTTATTTAATTTACTTGTTTAACTACACAGGTAAATATCACGACAAGCTTTTAAATAAAAACTGTGAATGATTTCGCGAAAGACGAAGCGGGTCGCTGGTTACAAAAGATACGTAGAATAGAACATAAAATAACGTACAATACAAGAAATCACTCTAGCTCCATTACACAGACTACCGCGTAAGCCCGTGTTATAATGAAAAGGAATTTGTGTGGGAAACATCAATTAATTTCACTCATGAAATAAGCGAACCTTTCTCTAACAACCGAACCGCAACAGAATAGCGTGATATGTACCTCTACTACTTGGAACTACATGATTAATTCTCTGTTGTAGGTACATATATTAAGAATGTGTTTCCTTTGGAAAATGATAAATTTTTAGCTATAAATCAATTTAGGTAATCCGTACCTAATTGGTTGCAAATTAGTTACCTTTAATAAATTAAAACATAACTTATTGAATAATAGGTACGTGGTAACTACCGCTAGGGTATAATTGGATAATTCGATGTATGTAACAATGAAATGAATGAAATCTTTGATGTAATCCAGAATACTAAATGTAGGTAGGTATTGTGGTTAAGCATTTTATTATTTTCAATATTTTATTATAGAACCAAATACTTTAATCGCCATAGCGCATGATGATGTTTAATCATAGGATATATCCGTAGGCTTAGGGCGATTTTTTTTACCTAGTCAATTGCGCCTAAAATAACTCAATAGTCTAGTAATGTCAATAGTCAATAGTCAATTGAATATTCCCTGGTCGTGAGGCTCGTTTAGTTCCCAGGGTGCTTTAATAGTGAACAGGAAGCGCAGCGGTGGGAGACCATCCCTCACTGGAATAGCCGATATGGACATCAAGCTTGCGATCATGTTCTATGGCGACCTCAGCAAGAGATCTAGGTTCAGCCATGCGCGTTTATCGGTTGATACGACGACGAGTCTGGAATAATAAAGAAAGAACTAACTTTTTAATAAGACCTGTGCCACACATATACCTATAATAAGGGTGAAAACACAACATGGACAAAACTCTCTTAAGCTCTCGCTCTTATTTGAGATAAAACTTGTTCTCCTAAAAAGTAACAAAGTTTGGTCCGTCCTATACGTAGTTTGTTTTTACTTGTCGCTTTATGCATCATCTTGTATCTTGTAGACATCTGTGTGTACGTGTGTACCTACACGAGAGCTTACGATTAGAGTTCTGTATTCTGTTTTTTCAATTTACAGAGGTGGATCCGAAGAGTATCGACCTGGCCAAGTGTACTCCCTCAACGTGCAAGAGCTATTAGAACTGCAGCCAGAGAGAAAAGCACCGCTCGGAAGCAGTCAGCAGTTGCAGCAGTTATACTCCAATCCTCAACAGGAGCACAGGCAGGATCTGCAGCAGTTTTACTATCTGGAGCCGCAATTGAGTCGACAGGTAAATACTACTTAAAATTAAGATTAATGTTTTATGCTTCAAATATGGACCGTCCGTGGCTTCATTTCCATGAGAATTTCAAAAATCCCTTCATTATAAAGGGAAATCCTGTGCGAAATTTCAGCTTTCCAAGGGTTTGGTCGTAAACGAGTCACTATATGAGCGAGTCAGAACTATTATTTTTAATTTATAACAACGTTTTGTCTAATCGCGCTAGTGTTCACGTTTTAAAAAAGTGAATAACGTGGACTAGTTATTTGTTTGCCAGACAGCAAGTGTGTTTTCGTTCGTTGTCGCTTTTAGAAAGGATTTTCAGAAATTTCAGTTAGCTAGTTATAAATTTTATATCTTGTCTATTGCAGTTCTCTCTTCAACCATCATCACGCACTGTAATCGCACGTCCACATTACTCGTCTAACGGCGGTGAAGCATCTGTAGGGGCAGCTCTGTCGGTCAGTGACACGGCAAGTTCCTCTGAAGCCTTGGACCAGGAGCTCCTAGCTCTCCTCAGGCAGCAAATAAGACAGGAGGACACCCGCGCTCAGACATTCACTCAAACCCAACAAACACCTCAATTGCAAGCACAAAGCGTCGCCAGTCAATACCAGCCAGTATGTTTCTTCTTTTATTACCTATTCATTTCTTTTCTTTTTCTTTATTCTATCAAAAAGATCGTCTGTGATCAAATGATACGGTGCCAGCATATAGGGGTTTGGTTTAGCGAACTAAGACTTCTGCCTGCGTTGCTTATTAGATTTGAACCTTTTTATAAATTTCCAAATGTACCGTTGGAAGCAAACGGCACAAGACTGTGTCCTGTCGAGAATAATACAGGAGACATTTGTCCAGAAGTGGAAGTTTATAACTGTATAAGTTGATATAATGAAATATCAAAATTATTCCAGCTGAAAATCCTATTAAAGGCCTAGAGGCCGTTGCACACACTGTGATTTCCAGAAAAAAGTCCTTAGACTGTACAGTCTTTATAATTAAACAAAAACCGGCCAAGTGCGAGTCGGACTCGCGCACCGAGGGTTCCGTACTCAAGAAGTAGGTATAATTACCTTTGTTAATGAACCGCAAAACTAACTTTGTTTGTAGAGGTTTACTGTTAATATCAAAAAATTACGTTTGTTGTATGGGAGCCCCCCTTTAATATTTACTTTATTGATATTTAATTATTTATTTTGAAAGGTAATATACAAGTTAATATTCTGTGAAAATTTTAACCGTCTACCTGTTACCGTTTTTAATATTGAGCAAAAAAATACGAAAAAAACACGTTTATTGTATGGGGACCCCCCTTAATGTATATATTTTTTAATTTTTAGTATTTGTTGTTATAGCGGCAACGGAAATACATCATTTGTGAAAATTTCAGCTTTCTAGCTATCACGGTCTATGAGATACAGCCTGGAGACAGACAGACAGACAGACAGACAGACAGCGGAGTCTTAGTAATAGGGTCCCGTTTATACCCTTTGGGTGCGGAACCCTAAAAATATATATTACTTTTACAGGTGGACGTTCCCTATGTTCAAAAACCATTAAAGAAGCCATTGAAACTGCGCTCTAAAGTTCAAACCACTTCAACGCCAACATCAGCACCACAACAATACTTGATAGAGACAACAAACATTCACCAGCAGCAGCAGCAGCTTCAGCAACAACAACTACAATTCCGCCCGATCCCCCAAAACCAGAGAGTACCACAGACTCTCCGCTACGTCCCAATCCAATCCGCTCAAGCAGCGGTTCAGCAACCTTTGTACGAAAGGCCAGAATCCCAAGGTCTCAAAATTGTTCCCGCACCACAATTGCAACAGCTCAATCCCCAATACAACTACAGAATTCAATATCAGCAAGAAGCGGCTCCGAAGCAATACCGAATCATCGACACTCCTAGAGCTCAGTCAGCGAGACAGGAGCAATCCCGTGTATTATCCAGCGAGAGACCAGTCACATATCTAAAACGCTTTCATGAACCTGAAAAACTACGAGTAGTTCCAACTGAACAAAGTGTTCACGAAGGGCTATCTTCTGTCCAACGGCCTGTTCAAGTCTCTGATCAGTACTACTTACGTCCCGTTTACAGACAAAATGATCAACGAGCTCGGTATGAATTACCATCTGCAACACTTAGACCGGTGGAGCAAGCAAGAAGCTTTGATACAGTTAAAACGCCACTCTCGTCAATCTATGTAAGCAAAAACATTGCACCCAAGAAGGTTGCAAGACCCGTTGTTAGATATGAACAAGTCCCCAAGTTAGAGCAACCTTATAGAGAACAAGCTAGCACAGATCAAGTGAGTATTGAACAGCACTCCCAAAATATTGAGGAGCAAAGAGCACATTTGCCTCCTCCCAGAAATAACAAGGCGTATACTCCCGAGGAATTCGCTGCCTTGGTAGCCGCCGGATATTCTGTGACACCTGTACCTGTAACTCAAGCAGGCAGTCAAGTGGCCCAATCCAGATCATCATCAGAACCCATAACAGTTCAACAGCGCAGGCTTTACAGCAGACGCCATCAATATCTGCCGTTGAGAGGAGATGATGCACCATGAATAACAGAACAATGATATGTACATAGTTTTAGGCTTAACTTTATAGATATAAAAATTGATATTACAAAATAATAACGAACTTGTTTTTTTGGAATAACGAAACATTTATAAAAATAATCATTCAACCGCCATATTTCACCATACTAAAGATTATTTTTCATTTATTTTTTAACAAATATGAACCAAGATTCAGGGTAGGTAATATAATATGAATCATATTGGACGTTACCTATCGCACGATGAATTCATTTAATATGAGCAGAGGATATTAGTTCGATTTACAAGGAATGAATAAATCAAAGAAATAAATTGGACATCGGACACATGTCGTCCCTGAAAATATATACACATGGATAAGCGAAGGAAAAATTTATATCAAGGTTCATCCTACGAAGGTTTATCGGAGAAATTCTTTGGTATGATAAGTTATATTATATTGAGAGAACCGATAATTGAAGTAGACGTATAAAAAGATCGGCAAATTAGATTCGCGGATCTCTGATGGATTGGATTTCATTGAAGTCGTTAGACAACGTGGTTTTAAAGCTCCTTTGAAACTACTTATTTTATACAAATTAGAAATAGAAATAATGCGGATGCTATTGAGCTGGGCTATTTCTACAGGCAATTTCAAAAAGTATATCAGATTGTTGAGAGCTTACAAGGTCTGATTTCTACATTGTAATTCAAAATCTAAACTATTATTTATAAATGTAACAACTTTTTTTTTGTAAAAAAAAATATTAAGTCTTATGCATATATTTAAATAATATTATGGTATCACGGCTTGCATGAATTTTTATGCAAACTTTATTGATTTTAACTTTGCTTTTAGCATAACATCTTTTGCTTTTCCCCAAATATGCGTCTAACAATATAAAACAACTCAAGTCTTAAATCATCAAAAATATTTTTAAGTAAGTACAAGCTGTAATCTTCAGCCATATTAATTTTAGTGTGATATTATAAAAACTTGCTATTTGAAGCATAATTGAAGACACTTAGTTCCTGAGTTTTTAACCGACTTCCAAAAAAGGAGGAGGTTCTCAATTCGGTGCGTATTTTTTTTTTTAATGTATGTTACCGCCACAGACCATACAACCAGTTGACTGAGCATAGCGGGCCGTCTCACCAGCCAAACGTTAGCAGTATGACTGCTAACGCTACGTTTTGTGCCTAAAGTCGCCCTCAGTCCGTATTCGACAGTGCTCGGAAATTGATCGAGAAAAAAGACGAAAAATATGCCTCTTTGCAGCATTAAATGGCGTGGAAAGAGAAGCAATACCTCCAGCTATGCAAAGGATGGGATAGCATTTCCTAATTAAGTGTAGTTAAGTAATAATAAATAAAAATCATTAATACGCATAAAAATAATGTCTTTCAGTTTTTCTTTGTCTTTCACATGTAGTTCTACATATCTCTGTCTCTTCCACGCATTGCCCAGTGTAACCTGTGCAACTATCGATAAGTTATATCGATAGTTGAATGCCAATACATTAATTTATTTAGTAATTCCGAACAATTCTGAAGTAAAAGAGCAGGTTAAAGGTTTATTATTTATTTGATTGTTTACTACTAATATTAAAAAGTTTCTGTTGAAAACTTAAGTTCTTTAGTATACATACTAATCCATACTAATATTATAAACGCGAAAGTGTGTCTGTCTGTCTGCTACGCTTTCACGGCCCATCTGTTCAACCGATTTTGATGAAATTTGGTACAGGGATAAGTTGTATCCCGGGGAAGAACATAGGCTACTTTTTATCCCAGAAAATTCAAAGGTTCCCGCGGGAATCAAAAAATTTATCTGTTCAACCGATTTTAATGAAATTTGGTACAGGGGTAGGTTGTATCCCGGGAAATTCAAGAGTTCCCGCGGGAACCGAAAAAACTTGGTCCACGCGGATGAAGTCGCGGGAATCATCTAGTTTTTCAATAAAGCGCATTTGGATACAGCCGTTAGTTTTAACTTTAATGCAGATGGATGGATGGTTTTAATTTATGATCAACACTAGCTAATGCCCGCGACTTTATGATTCCCGCGGGAACTTTTTAATTTTCCGGGATAAAAGCCTGTGTCCTTCCCCGGGATAGAACCTACCCTGTACCAAATTTCGTAAAAATCGGACATTATAGAAGAAGAATAAACTGATATTAATCCATACTAATATTATTATTATTATTAATTAATTATCATCAAATAAATATTATAAATGCGAAAGTTTGGATGGATGGATGTATGGATGTATGGATGTTTGTTACTCAATCACGCGCCAACGGCTGAACGGATTTGGCTGAAATTTGGCACAGAGATAGAATATAGTCGGGAATAGCACATAGGCTACTTTTTATCCCGGAAAATTAAGGAGTTCCCGCGGGAACCAACAAACTTCGATCCACGCGTACGAAGTCGCGGGCATCAGCTAGTATTATAAATGCGAAAGTGTGTCAGTCTGTCTGCTACGCTTTCACGGCCCATCTGTTCAACCGATTTTAATGAAATTTGGTACAGAGATAGGTTGTATCCCGGGGAAGGACATAGGCTACTTTTTATCCCGGAAAATTCAAGAGTTCGCGCGGGAATCAAAAATATTTATCTCTTCAGTCGATTTTGATGAAATTTGGTATGAAATTTGTTTTGATGAAAGACGCGGCAGATCCTAGAACTCGATTGCAGCGCCCCCTAATGGGTTCAATTGTGAATATAAACCATTCCGGGTCCGACTAAAAGACACAAAAATTTCCATCAGAATCGGTCCAGCCGTTTTGAAGTGATGCGAGAATATATATGCGGCATTTAAAAAAAATTAAACATATAAATTATACATATCAGATAATCCGTACTAGGTAATATTTTAAACGTATGTAACTATGGATGTATGGATGTTTGTTACTCTTTCACGCAAAAACTACTGAACGGATCTGGATGAAGTTTGTCACAGATATAGATTTTATTCTGGAATAACACAAAGGCTACTTTTTATCCCGGAAAATTAAAGAGTTTCCCCGAGAACCAAAAACCTTAATACACGCGGACGAAGTCGCGGGCATCCGCTAGTTATCTATAAGTATACATAATATGGTGGTATTTTGCTGTTTGAATAAAATGATTTGTATTGATTTTCCAATACTGGTAATATATATACCTATTAGACTCTATCGATATATTTTCTGTCGCGCAGCGGGCAGCCCAAGTGCCGCGGTAACATATATAACTGTGTATAGTTGATCTTGAGCCAGCCAATAAGAAATCCCATTATTACCCCGTCCCCCGCCAGAAAGTGGTGAGTTGTGTTTCAAAGCGAAAATTAGCCTATTAGCTCTCAATAGGTTTACTACTCGGTGGTTACCGCATACCTATCTCCGTGGTTTCCAAACCGATTTGAAAAATTTTTTTTAGAGGAAGCTAGCGAGGTGGTCCCATAAAAAATTCTGACTCCAAATCCTCAATCCTGATGCTGTAGGTATACCTACGGCTCAAAACTAGGGAAAGAATTTTTATTAAGGCAGCACTTACACTATCACTTTCAACCTCAAATTCTTTTGTCAGACCAAAATTGTGTGTCGTTACCTAAGCTAGCTAAATAATGGCTTCAAAATGAGATGCAATTCACTTTGTGTGTTGAATTAACTCGCAATAATTGTTAATGTGGGCCCATAGAGGCTGCTATTACCTTTCTAGTGAACGTTAACCTTAATAACGGCAGTGCAGGTAACAACTTCCTAATGGATCCCCATTACTTAATGAAACTGCTTCATACAATAACCTTCTACTATCGCATAGCACTCGTACTAGAGGTATACTCATACTTTAAATTAAAACATTCAGTCAGTATGAAAGGCTTTTAACATGTCTTAAATAGATAGATTTCATATATAAAGCGAATGCGGTATTTTAACTAGACCAGAAAATAGTTAAACATTTAAATACTACGAGTAAATAATATGCTATGTACAATTTAATGAGTTGAAGTAGTATAGTACAGAAATAAAGTTTGTGCACTCTTGCGGGGTTTTATTGAAGTTAAATAAAGTTGTTTCATATTATTTCCTCTAACTCAAATGTTTTTTTATTCAAATATATTTTTACAAAGTGCTTTCAAATGTTACCATGGATACCTACTCTTTACCACTTAAGGCCCTGTGTAGCGTAAAAGGGAGTTTTTAAAAGCAGTGTATCCATCAAACGGTGGCATAATGTATGCTTGTAAAAATAATTTGCCATTTTCAAGACCTTTATGCAGCCATTAACGCATCTCAAAACACAAATTAATAAAAATCTCTGCATTTTTAAATTTATTTTAAACATATCTCTTAATTTACCTTTTAAAGCAATTTTTCTTCTTATTGAAACCAATAAATAACTCTAGAAATATAAAATAAAATTCATATTTCTAAATCAAACACATTGTCGGATTCATTTGTATTGAAAAGTAAATATTAATATTTTTACATTTTTTGATTTCATGCATTTTTTGCGACATGCGCTTGCTCGATTTCACTCTCCCGCGCCTGTGTTTTTCATCTCGTGAGCTCACAGCGCCTTAAAATCTTTTATGATTAGAAAAAGTCCTAAGTTAATGTCATTTTAGAGGGTTTTCTAAAGTAATTAACGCTTCTGGTGAATATTGCACCGAGGTATTCCTAACTTTGCTAATCATATACTTACTAGTATAAGTTTTACTTTTGAGAAACTTATGAAGAGCTGTCGGGAATATAGGTTTCTTAATGTTGTTTTCCTGCACCGTTAAAGTTAGTGTTATTTAATTTGCTTAAAACGCATTACTCCGATAAGTTAAGACAAATTTGATGAAAATTTCGCATCATTTAATTTTAATACTGATATTATTTTCAAGTAAAGATCTCCAAACTGTCATTAAAAGTTACACCAGAAACCATGGACTTAAAAAATGCCCGAAACTCAAACCGAAGGTAGGAATATCTTCAACTCAAAACAAGTATCATGCAAATACGAAGCCGGAGTCTCGAATAAGTTTACTGCTTTCTTTGAATAGTTAAAGCAAGCAGTAGAGAATAGAGTATGAAACAATCTAATCGAGGCTAGGAAAATAAGTGGCTACATACAGGAAGTACAGCACACACTGAGAGTTAAAAGGCTTTTTACGTTTATTGCAGTGGACCGCCATCGCCGTAAGCATTCCATTGCCTACTATTTTTAGAGACATTTAGAACTCAACTCGAAGAGGTTTCTGTTAACTTAGCTCTATTTCTTTCTATAGTTCCATCAAATTTGAGCAGTCATTAATCAACGACCTTCTTGGCGCAGTTTTAAGCGCTAGTTGTCTAATAAGCGGGGCATGAAGGCCGCGGCTAGTTAAACCTTACCGGCATAGACGTGGTGCCAGGTGATTAAGCGTTCCGTTACGATGCCTATAGAAACGGAATAGGGTTATGGGTTTAATATACCTACCCCTAACAGGTTAGCCCGCTACCTATCTTTATTATATTCATATTCATATTGCAGCTTCATATTGCTTTGAGATCGCAGTCAAAGGTTATAAGTAATAGTTATAGTGGAATAACAATAAGTCTGTAATTATAATAATAATTTATAAAGGTATAGGTTAGCTAGCTGTAAGTTTAATTGGAACATTAGCTTAGAAAATGAAAAAAAAAACACCAATAAATTAATTTCGTAATTTGCATTGAAAATTGAAATTCATTCATTGAAATTCTCGAAGTAGGTACGAAGTATGGTAGAGTGAATTTGGTTAGATACTCGATTTCGTAATGAAAATTCTCTAGACAATGCGGTGCGTATGTAAATATTGTCACAGAACTCAGAACTCAACCGACGGCCTTGAGAAACTTGAAACAACAATTTTGTTCTGTTTTCAAAGTTATAACAAACTTGAAAGTTTCAATAATTTTGATTGTCTTTGTATACCTACCGAGGGTAAAGTTTAGGATCGACGACCTTAAAAAATGGGGTCGGAAAATGGATGAAGGTGGAAGACGGAGGGACCGCGTTTGATAGTTCTTTCCGAAAGGCGTTTGTCCAGCATATAATACAAGCGGTATACTAGTATAGAAGCATGCAAAGGCTGATAGGTTAGCTGGATGGATAGTACCAGAGAACAAAGTAGGGAACAACTTCCTATACGATATATAAAAGGGGACGATATATATTTGGACGCAATTCTTCTCTATTTTCGTCTCATCATGAGATTACCTGACGGCAAAGAGACGAAATACAAAACGACGATGCCTAGGTAACATTATTAATATAGACAAAATAAAATATATTTAGTAATACTTTATTATTTTCTTTGTCACTGAAGACGACGAAGTTTTCAATTTAACGAGAAAACTTTGACATATTTCGGCAGGGAGCTTTAGTAGGTAGAAATTCTTTCTGTCCATAAATATAGCTATACGAAAACAAAATTGAACTGTGTGAAATGTGAAATAAGTAAAGCTACATAATATCTAATAGCATTCACCCAAAGCGTATCTATAAGTTCCATAAGCAAAGTACTCGTACATAACATGGTGTCGCTTACAGTGACGGACTCAATTAAATATTTGCCTGCGAAGTTTACACAAAACCTCTACAAGTTTGGAACTGGAGCAACTACGTGAATTTCTCAATCCGATTTGAAACTTGAAATTATTGGATTAAAAGCTATATTACCACAACTTTATAAAAGCAATAACGCACTGATATGAGTATGAATGGGTTTGTGATAAACGGTACACAACCTGAAAGCTTTTTAGCGCTACTTGGTTTAATATAATAGAAAGTCTAGATCTATCCGTGACTTGACCTACCTTGGTAGGTGACCTTCATTATGATAGGTACCTTGGTAGGTAGGTACTGGTATATGATCAAAACAACGACGTCGTAATACTAACCAATCAAATCGTCAAACATTTAGCGTCATATTTTTATGTCATCGGTATAATATCACTGTCAGTTATGTTAAATTCCACTGACAAAACTGAGTTAGCCAATACGAAGATTAAGAGTTAGCAAAATTAATATGTAAGACTAATTTGGTGTATAGAAAATCCAGGGTAAAAGACCCTCACTAGGTGGAAGAATGATCTCAAGGGAGTTTATGGAAGCTGCTCGATACAAGCGGCGCAAGACCCCAGGTGGAAAGAGGTATTCGAAGCCTTGAACCCTTGGAAAACAGGACAGTACAAAACTCAATCACGCCAAAAGGGCTGAATGGAATTGGATGTTTGGTACAGCGATAGATTGTAGTCTGGAATAACACAGCTTATTTTTATCTCGGGAGATTTCCCGCGGGAATCAAAAAACCTAAATCCACGCGGACGAAGTCGCAGGCATCATCTAGTGTGTAATGAAAATTCAATATCCGATTCCAATCCAGATTTATCCCTGAATCATAAAAATTGAATCACGCTGGTCAAAAGGGAATCTGGGTCGAGATCTGTCGGAATTGTCAGAGGCGACCCGGTTTAATACTCTCAGCGTGACGAGATAGACGGTCGTCACTCGATTTCAGACAGTTTGAAAGTCGGATAAGGGATGACGATGACGTTGATTTAGGTACAGTATCAAAGAGACGTGAGCGATGGTCGCGGTAACAAAACCCTCAATTAGCCAGTTATCTAGGTTACGCACCGAGTAGGTACTAGGTAGGTTAACAGACTTTCGCACGAGGAAGTACTAAGTAAATATACGAATCTTGTTTGTGCTAATAATTATTAGTTCCATGCATATATTTTGTTAAAGTCTTTACTAAAACCTGACCTGACTACCTGTCTTATACTAAAACCTGATTGACTTCAAACTAATAGAAGATTTTTTAGCAAGAAAAGAATACAATTATTTTGCTATAATCCGCCAACAGAAAAAAATTCTGTATGGTCAAGCATGCAGTTACAAGAGAAGCACCGTTTACCTTTCCAACCAAGCAAGAAAGCTAAGTTCCCAAGCAAGCAATGCCACCACCACTCACATGCACCACCACACAAGACTTTTATACTATTCTCGACGCACGTTTCTCCCCGACACCGGAGCATCTTCAGGAGATGTCGACCTTACAATGCAAGATTGTCTAGTGACGTTTGTGTCAAATGCGCGGTGTTATATACCGTGTTTTAAACCCCCACCACTATTGCCCCGCGCATTACCCCCGGGAAACCTACCCCCTCCAAAAAATCGAAGTAGTGGTGAATTTGAAACATTAACTTGTTCATTAAGTAATTTTAATTGATTATTATTATTATTATGTTTTATTATTTCTAATTGTTCCAACATGCTCAGTCGAATACCTTTATCGCAAGTGTGTAAGATTTCATATGAATGGTTGGAAGATAATTTGTGCCCACTATCTAGAAGATGTTTAGCAAAATGTGACTTTTGGGGTTGGTTGTTCCTAGCCGCGGCCATATGTTCTTTGTAGCGTGTATCAAATTTACGACCTGTTTGACCAATATATGTGGCATTGCATTCTGAACATTCGAGTTTATAAATGCCCGATTTTTGTTTGTTGTTTAATTTATCTTTACCGTTACAAATATTTTTAAGTGTATTATTGGTCCTAAATGCAACATGTATATCATGTGCTTTTAAGTGTCTTAGCAATACGCTCCGAAGCTGGCCCAAAATAAGTTAAACTGGATTTGTATTTATTTATTTTATCAGGTGATGATGAATATAGGTCCTTTTTGATCTGCATCAAATGTTGTTTTTTTATTATATTATCAACAATATTAGTGTTGTACCCATTTGCCTGTGCCATATGGTAAATAACTTTTAATTCTTTTAAATAGTTTTCTTTCGTGAGTGGAATAGACAGCAACCTATGCACATAGCTGTGGAACGCTGCGAGTTTATGCTGCCAAGGATTACAGGATGAAGCGGGTATGGTTGTGTCTGTATATGTGGGTTTTCGGAAAATTCCAAACTGATGTTTAGCAATAGCACGAGTTATAGTTAGATCTTATAGTCAAATTCACCACTGCTTCGATTTTTTGAAGGGGGTAGGTTTCCCGGGGGTAATGGGCGGGGCAATAGTGGTGGGGGTTTAAAACAAGGTATATGACACCGCGCATTTGACACGAACGTCACTAGACAATCTTGCATTGTAAGGTCGACATCTCCTGAAGATGCTCCGGTGTCGGGGCGAAACGTGCGTCGAGAATAGTATAAAAGTCTTGTGTGGTGGTGCAGGTGAGTGGTGGTGGCATTGCTTGCTTGGGAACTTAGCTTTCTTGCTTGGTTGGGAAGGTAAACGGTGCTTCTCTTGTAACTGCATGCTTGACCATACAGAAGTTTTTTCTGTTGGCGGATTATAGCAAAATAATTGCATTCTTTTCTTGCTAAATCATGAACTTCCGCAAAGTAACGCCTGATTCCATCCAATAGAAGATTTTTTATTATTTAAAATACTTAAAACATGCCAGAAAGGCACTCTTTGCCTAAGAAACCTTGTTATTTTTTAAGTTCAAACAGGCACAGGGTATAAATACATATGATTTAATCATCATGGACGTTGCGCCAGTAATCAAAAATCCGAGGAAGGTTGTTCAAGGAGGGAATTATTCAGGTCTGGGAATAACTTGAGAAGGTGAGCGATCAGGAGCAGTAGCAAATCAAATCAAATAATGTTTTATTTAATTTAGGTAACTACACTACACTTATTGACGTCCACTTATTTAAAAAATATAATGGTTATAATCAGTAACGGTATCTTAAAACTAAATCTACGAGGGTTCCAAACGCGCCTTGGTCTGAGAAGAGCCCACAACAAACTCAGCCGGGTTTATGAGCATTGAGGACTACTGTCGTTATTATTCCTTACGATAACCCACATAACTTTAAAAAAACCGGCCAAGTGCGAGTCGTACTCGCGCACCGAGGGTTCCGTACAAACCTGTAGTAAGTTTTAAATTATTAAAAATATTTTTATTTTAAATATTTGAGTTGATTGTATGAAAGGTAAATTGCAGTTTACGATTTATGACGTATTAAAAAAAAATTTTTAAAATAAAAATTGTAAAAGGTAGGTAAAGCTAGGTAGGTACTTTTAAGATTCGTTCGTAATACTGTAGGTGTAACACGACTAAAACTGTAACGACCAAAGATGTAAAACGGTAATAATTACCTTTGTTAATGAACCGCAAAACTAACTTTGTTTGTAGAGGTTTACTGTTAATATAAAAAAACTATGCTAGTTAGAGCATTGGCTATAGTTTTCCTGTAAAATATACATAAATTCCTTCATAAATTGACCATAATTATTTCAGATTTTTCGATTGGTAAACTCCGGAGATTAGGGGGGGGGGGGGGGGGGAAGGTATTTTTTTAGACTTTTTCCCCGATAAATCAAAAACTATCTAAAAATAAAAATAATTAAAAATCTGTTTTAGAATGTACAAAGTAAACCCTTTCATATGATATCCCACACAGTACAGTTATCTCACTTTTAAATTTCAACCCTCCGATTTTCCCCCCTTTTTAAATAAGAACAAAAATATTTTTTTTAATTCCAGTGTCTTTGGGCCACTAATATACATAACTATTCCAAATTTCATGTCGATAGCTTCGGTAGTTACTGAAATAATCGAGTGTGACGGACGGACAGACGGACAGACGGACAGACAGACGGAGAAAGTCACACCATAAGGGTTCCATTTTACCATTTTGGTACGGAACCCTAAAAAAACAGTTGTTGAAATTAGAGTAGAATAAGGAAAATAAAATAGCAAGTTATAATAATGAAGACTAACACAACATTTTCGGAAGAGAAAACGCTTGTAATACAAATCTTGAAAAGTTTGATAAACAGGGCACTGGTAATTTTCCTCTAGGAAAATTCACAGAACTTTCACAGAAAATTCCTCTAGGTATCTGTAGAAAACAAAGCCACATAAATACTATGATAAATAGGTTTTCTAGTGATGAATTTTCCACACAAAAATAAAAAAAAACCGGCCAACTGCGAGTCGGACTCGCGCACCGAGGGTTCCGTACAAACCTGTAGGTATATAAGTAAAAGTTATAGTATTTTTATTCCACTTATCTATTTTAATTTCAATTTAATACCTCTACGCGTTCATGCGGAAAGGGGTAGTAAGTTTAAAGTTATTAAAAATATTTTTATTATATGATGTAGGTAACTAAATATTTATGCTTTTCGCAATTTTTTCTATATCTGTGCTATAAGACGTTGCTTCGTACCAAGTTTCAAGATTCTGAGTTCACGGGAAGTACCCTGTAGGTTTTGATTCCCTTGCGAGTGTCGAAAATTTGCCTAAAAATATTTTTATTATATGATGTAACTAAAAATTTATGTTTTTCTGCAATTCTTCCTATATCTGTGCTATAAGACGTTGCTTCGTACCAAGTTTCAAGATTCTGAGTTCACGAGAAGTACCCTGTAGGTTTTGATTCTCTTGCGAGTGTCGAAAATTTGCATAAAAATATTTTTATTAATGATGTAATTAAAAATTTATGTTTACGCAATGCTTCCGTTGGTTCGTACCAAGAGTCAAGATTCTGAGGTCACGGGAAGTACCCTGTAGGTTTTGATTCCCTTGCGAGTGTCGAAAATTTGAATAAAAATATTTTTATTATATGATGTAACTAAAAATTTATGGTTTTCGCAATTCTTCCTATATCTGTGCTATTAGACGTGGCTTCCTACCAAGTTTCAAGATTCTGAGTTCACGGAAAGTACCCTGTAGGTTTTGATTCCCTTGCGATTTATGCAAGAAAATTCGAAAATTTGCAGCATAAACGGCTGTATCTTTTGATTGTGTTGGCTTTGAAGTTTGATTTTTTTCACAGCTCCAAGGGACCGTAGACCTGAGTATTTGATATGAATTTCAGCTTGATACCTCCATGCGTTTCTGAGAAAAAGGGTCTTGAGTTGACACACAGACGGACGGACAACGAAGTGATCTTATAAGGGTTCCGTTTTTTCCTATTGAGTTACGGAACCCTAAAAATTATAATTAAAACAGTTAAATCTACCATAGATTATTGGTTTTGAAAAGAAACGCTCAATTTACTTACTATGTGTACAACAAAAAACAGATAAGGAACTAAAAATGTGTAATTTTTATATTTCTGTTTTTACTTTTTTAAAAAAACAACAATAGCAATAAATTACAAATGTAAAAAAATAAATGGTGATGATCTTGATGGTGGTGGTTTTATAAACGGGTGACAATATTATTCAAAAATGTGGATCTGTCCCAAAACTGAATCAGCATAACCCGACCCCACGTGTGAGAGACCCCAACCCCTAAAGTGTTTTGTAAAGCGCGAAGGGAGTCTTCTGGCGTAGCCCATCCTTTTTACATCCATACATTTGTATGGACTCTCTACATCCTAGTAAACTAGGTGATCATTCTTGATAACAACTATAATTATTCAGTAATATACTTCATGAATGAAATGATCAATTCTGCTATATGATTTCGCGCTTTAACGGTGAACGGACTGTTAATGTAGACTATTCCTATGTAGGTTAAACTCTTAAATCAACGTATTCGAAATTAACGTATTTCGAACTCCAACGTATCGAAACCATTAATGTCAACATTTCCTAAGAAATGCTGACATTAAAAGTTTCCGGACGACATTTACATTACATGGTTCAGCTCTTCTTACCTAAAACGCATAGTAGGTAGGTACGGAATGTACTGTATGTTTGTATAGTCACAGCTTAAATTAAACGTTTAATAAATTTATTTGAGAAATCTAAAGGCCGGATTATTTTCGATACTAAGAGATTTAGGGGCGAGTGTTGTTTACTAATTATTTCAAGTCTGGTGCCTTTGAAGATTGAAAATTTAGGTAAGTAGGTACTTTGTATAGCTATCTGAATAGAAAATTGAGCGGTTGACTGTAGAATTGAAATGCATCTATACTAATATTATAAATGCGAAAGTGTGTCTGTCTGTCTGTCTGTCTATCTGTCTGTCTGCTACGCTTTCACGGCCCATCTGTTCAACCGATTTTGATGAAATTTTGTACAGGGATAGTTTGGGTCTGGGATCCCGGGGAAGGACATAGGCTACTTTTTATCGCGGAAAATTCAAGAGTTCCCGCGGGAATCAAAAAACTTAATCCACGCGGAAGAAGACGTGGGAATCATCTAGTATAAAATAAATAAATACATAAGCCATTTATTCCCAAACAAGACATTACAGATTCATACAATTTACTTAATATTATTTATTATTAAATTTACACAATATCAAATAGAATTGAGTTAAGTAATTAAGTCAATACAATATTAGGTAACTAAATTCAACTAACAGGTAGGCTCTAGGGATATGGAAAAACAATTATTTTTTAAAGGAGCATCCGAGTTTCTTGCTGGTTCGACTCAGTAGGAATATCATTCCGAACAAGTGGTAGATTAATTTGACGAGCGGAGCCGCGGGAATAAGCTAGTAGGTAAATAAGAGGTTTCTAAACTTACTTACAAGTAACACACGATATCAATCTATGGTTGCGGTATGTTTACAAAATATATAGGTATATCTAACGCTTAGTTTGCCCACCCATCCACATCTACATTAAGTTTCAAATCTACAACACAAACGCCGATAACTAGGCGGTGCCGTCTTTCTAAGAGTCTAGGTCTACCCTAATATAAATTTTGACGACCTCCATGGCGCAGTGGTGAGCGCTGTGGTTTTATTGTGGGAGGTCCCGGGTTCGATTCAATTAGGAAATTTCCTATTTCTGAATTTTCTCTGGTCTGGTCTGGTGGGAGGCTTCGGCCGTGGCTAGTTACCATCCTACCGGCAAAGACATACCACCAAGCGATTTAGCGTTCCGGTACGATGCCGTGTAGAAACCATTAGGGGTATAAGTTTTATACTATAACTACCGTATCCTTAACAAGTTAGCTCGCTACCATCTTAGATTGCATCATCACTTACCATCAGGTCAGATCGCAGTCAAGGGCTAACTTGTAGTGGAATAAAAAAAATAAAAAAATATATAAATGACATCCAGCTAATATGTTAAAAGGGTTCTACTTACTTGTTACACTGCATCGGACCACGTTACCGCCATGATTTGAGCGTTTCCATTAAGATTACTGTTATAGCTCTCAGAATGGACCATTCTAGAAAGTGGCTTTTGTTAAGTTTGCCGCTATTATCCCTTCAGTCCTTTCAACTCAATGAAAAGTTGGAAAAAAGTCGACTCAAAAGAGGTACGTGGTTGAAGGCTGAATATATTATCCGAAGGTTAGGCTTGCGACCTTTTTCCAAACGATGCCACTTTAGATAGGGCACCTAAGTACCTACGTAAAGGTGATTACATACGACTAACTACAAAATTTCCCGTTATCTTACTATGTGTTGTAGGGTTTCCTTGACTCGATACATGGTTAACACAAAAGGTTAACATAATATAATATAAAAAATTATTTTTAAACAACCGACTTCAAACTCCCGCGCCAACTTTACAACAACAAGCACACGCTATACACAGTACTTATTTTATTGTTCATATTTTAAAAACCGCTCGACCGATTTCGATAAAATTTATATGGGACCACATGGGATTATGCCCTTTCAAATAAAAAAAGAATCATCCAAATCGGTCTTCCCAGTTAAAAGTTCTGAGGTAACAAAAAAAAAAATACAGTCGAATTGAGAACCTCCTCCTTTTTTTGAAGTCGGTTGAAAAAGGTGTAAGAGACGCGCTTTGCACGGCGCATATTATGACGTTGCTTTCGCGAACTGAAGACAAAATCGTGATACGAGTGAAAAACTTAACTCGAGATTTTGGTTAATTCCACTACAACGTCTGCGTCTGCGTTTCACTATTATAGTCGTCGTCGTCGTCGTCGTCGTCAACCGATGGACGTCCACTGCTGGACATAGGTCTCTTGTAGGGTCCTCCACAAGCCACGGTCTTGCGCCGCCTGGATCCAGCGACTCCCTGCGACTCTCTTGATGTCGTCTGTCCACCGTGTGGGGGGTCTGCCGACGCTACGCCTTCCAGTGCGGTTACTATTATAGTAACTGCTTTCATTTCCTATAGGTTCTATAGGTACTTTAATGAAAAATGGACATTAGACGACCCGTGAAAGCCGCCGTGAAGCATTTATACGGCGCTCCTGCTGACTGCGCAAAATACGCAGATTTTAGTACCTACTGAAAACTAAAAGGCCCTGTGGCTATGTGTTTTAATCTTAGGGTTGGTTCTTGGATTACATTACTATCGGTGACCAAGCCATGGACCAGTAGCAATAGCAATAGCAATAGCATTATGCAACAGTAGCATGTTGATAATATGTATATATATATGTATATATATATGTATATATATATGTATATATATATGTATATATATATGTTATAATATATGTCTGTCAGTCTATCTTTCTGTTTGTCTGTCTGTTGCCTTTTCACCATCCCATTAAGCAATTTCGGCGCAATACTTAATTTATCTGTTCCGTGTAGGACATATAAAGTCTCTTATGTTACGTCATGTTGGAACGAACGAACCAGAGAATAACCACGAAGAAACTCGGCAGTTGCTCTTTTTTCCATTTGGTCCATAACTATGGGTTTCAACTTGCATATAAGAGGCATTAACGCTACTTTTTACGGTGGAAAATGCCAGAACCTAAATCAACAATCGAATAGGTAGGTACTTTATAAAATGTGAAATAACAAGAATATATTTATTTTTATTGTAAGACAAAACAAAGACCAATAAACACAATAGCTAATTAACTAGACAAGTATTATTGGCACAGTAAATCTTCCCACATCTTAGAAATAAATAACCTGAGGGAGAACGGCCTTGTTTTTCTGAAACTCAATGTTTTTCTTTATCGGAAGTGGGATAAGTCATTTTAATCCAAGCTTGTACACTTAGGTAAATAAAATACTATAGTTTATCACAATCTATACTAATATTAAAATTCGAAAGTTTGAATCGATGGATGGATGGATGGATGGACGGATGTATGTTACTCAATCACGGCAGAACGGCTGAACGGATCTGAATGAAATTTGATACTTTTTATACCGGAAAATCAAAGAGTTCCCGCGGGAACCAAAAAAACCTAAATCCACGCAGACGCAGTCGCGGGCATCAGCTAGTGAACGTATAATTATGAGTAAAATACTATTTACTACCATGAATGATACCTACTAAGTAAACTAAAAAGTAATCTAAATTAAATTATTTTTCTGTAAAGTATATCTCGCGCACCGAGGTTTCCGTACATCCCTGTAGTAAGTTTTAAATTATTAAAAATATTTTTATTTTAAATATTTGAGTTGATTGAATGAAAGGTAAATTGCGGTTTACGTTTTATGACGTATTAAAAAAAAACTACTTACTAGATCTCGTTCAAACCAATTTTCGGTGGAAGTTTGCATGGGAATGTACATCATATATTTTTTTTAGTTTTATCATTCTCTTATTTTAGAAGTTACAGGGGGGGGGGGACGACGACACATTTTACCACTTTGGAAGTGTCTCTCGCGCAAACTATTCAGTTTAGAAAAAAATGATATTACAAACCTCAATATCATTTTTAAAGACCTATCCATAGATACCTCACACGTATGGGTTAGATGAAAAAAAAATTTTTGAGTTTCAGTTCTAAGTATGGGGAACCCCCAAAATTTATTGTTTTTTTTTTCTATTTTTGTAAGAAAATCTTAATGCGGTTCACAGAATACATCTACTTACCAAGTTTCAACAGTATAGTTCTTATAGTTTCGGAAAAAAGTGGCTGTGACATACGGACGGACAGACCGACAGACAGACATGACGAATCTATAAGGATTCCGTTTTTGCCAAATTTGGCTACGGAACCCTAAAAAGGTATTATATAATTAATATACATAGAATAAGTCATACTAGCACATATTTTTATTGTTTATTATTTATTTATTTAGGAATAAAAAGTCTGTTACTAACACTTACGGGCCTTTGTAGTCTGGGCAATAAATTTGATTCATTCATTAATTCTAAACCTTAGATACAGTAAGGGTGAAAAACACTAGGAACAGCACAGCACAAAACAGCGTGAAAGTCCCGCGTCGTATGGAAACACGTTTCGTCGTGTCGCGCGGGTCTGTGTAGCTCCATATACAAGCCCTGTCCTTTCCGCAATATATTGTTACTAAACTCTACACTAATAATAATAATATTATCGAGCCGTAGCTACTCTGTAACCCCAGTGACGTCATGAATCTGCAATGTCGTCATACAAGTTTAACCTACTAGTGGCGGCCTCTTACCCCTTTCACACTCCTACAAAGGCTTTGATAAAACTTTTATCGTAATTTTATCAGGCTGCATGAAACTATACTGTACTTATATACAATATATAATCACATTACAGATATTATGATTTAAATAAATGGATAAAGCCTATATCCATTTCTCTGGATAATAATATCTTGAAATATTAGTCAGCTGTGGAGCTATTGAGATAATGTGTTTCAGAACCTGCGTTAGTTACCTTACAAAAAGACGTACTTACCTATATTTTATGATTTGATGTACCGTACTCACAGGTAAGTACCGAAATACTAGATGATGCCCGCGACTTCGTCCGCGTGGAAAAGTTTTTAATTTCCGGAAGTCTTTGTGTTATTCCAGACTTAATTTTACCAAATTTCATCCAAATCTATGACGGAGTAGAGTGGAGTCCAGTAGTGGACGGATTAATTTTTTGATTCCTTCTTCTACTTCTTGATAAGAAGTTGAGTTGGACAGATGGGCCGTGAAAGCAGACAGAGAGATGATCCTGGCGCTGTTGTCATAATGGTGTAGGTACGATGCCGAGTAATCAATCAAATCATTTAATTGCATAGATTACGTAGGTACTTACCTACATTGAAACGGATAGGTACGTGGCAGAAACCGATTACGGGATTAAAATAATAGGCGTAGGTACTTCTACAGCCGCGTAACAGGTTAGCCCGCTACCATCTTAGACTACATCATCACTTACCATCAGGTGAGATCGCAGTCAAGGGCTAACTTGTAGTGAAATATAAAAAATAGACAGACAGACACACTCCAACATTTATAATATTAGTATGTATTTTAGACTGGCTATTGCCCGCGACTTCGTCCGTGTGGATTGAGGTTTTTTGGTTCCCGCGGGAAGTCTTTCATTTTCCGGGATAAAAAGTAGCTTATGTGCTATTCCAGACTATAATCTATCTCTGTGCCAAATTTCAGCCAGATCCGTTCAGCCGTTGGGGCGTGATTGAGTAACAAATATCCATCCATACATCCATCCATTCAAACTTTCGCATTTATAATATTTATTTGATTTGATTATTTGATGCGTTGAGAAAGAAAAATAGATACATAATAATATAATAAAGTTGAATACGTGGAATAATCTAAATTATAATAGCTACTCTCAAGTTATGCCTAAATAAATTTTACTTTTTTTAAATGTACTCGCTAAATAGGTACCTACCCAGTCAAGTTTATGCAAACCTAAACGCCTAGTGAGTACCTACCTACCTATGTTTTATTCCCTCGGGGCCCTTATGTTTAGCTACCCCGCAAAAGATCATTCCACAGTTTATGCTTACGTTTACACCCCACTTTGTATATTTAATAGGGCTACAGCCTACATACCGTACCTATAAGGTACAGTATTCACTTTGTTACTGGTAAAACGTCACGCTCCTTGGTCATTTTGCTATAAAATAACTCCTCGGAGGACCATTTTATGATCTTTCCAAACTATTCAAAGGGATCGTGCCATTTTTCTTTTACTACTCTAACGTTAAAATAACTGTTGTTTAAAATTATGTAGAGTTCAGATAAAAAAATTTACACACCAGTGAAACGTCTATACTTAAATAAGATTCAGTTTAGAAAAATAATAATATTTATTATTTTTCTAAGCTGAATCTTGATTGATAATAATCATTGATTGATTTTTCTAAATGTATGTACTTTTTCTAAATTCGAGGAAACCTGTAAGCGAAAGCGAGCAACGATATAATTAATCCGAGACGAAGGAATACAATTCTACGTGGGTAAGTATTATCAAGCCCTTCGATTTATATTTTGTATATTTAATTGATCTATCAGTTTAATGAAACTCAACACAATAGGTACTTATTAACTTTTCGCAATAATTCGTCGGATCTTTCATTCTCTTAGAATAATTTAATTAATCCTAAGAGAATTTAACCAAGGAGTCTGAGTAGGTATCCACACTTATCTATCTATGTGTAGGTATATGTCACCGTAAAATTGCAAAAACATTTACATTGTACATTGTAATCTAACTAGCGAGATTCTAAACTGTCGACAGATTACAGTTATTTAACGCATTATTTATTGGTAGATTGTAATCTGTTAGGTATATTAACCCGATAAAACCTAAGTGCCCGCCCTGTGGCCGGTCACTACCAGATTATTTATGTCGAACCCTAACCTAACCTACAAGAAAGAGACAAGAAAACGTAAATACAACGAATATTTCAAAAATTGACACTCGGAACATTGAACGGTTCACAATCTGTCGACAGTTTAATTATAATTAAAGATTACAGTCTAACGGTTTTTGCAATTTTACGGTGACATATTATATAAGAAAAAATCAGCATTCTTGCCACCATTCCACGTGGGCATGATTTTTATAGTAATTAGGTTAGGCTAGCTTAAGTCCTATTGTATTGTTTTCAATAAATGTAAAAAAAAAATATTGATGTAAAAATTAATTGCCAAAATGTATGTCGCATTACTTGAGAACGACTGAACCGATTCTGATGGTTTTTTTTTGTGTGTGGGTCCCGAGATGGTTTATATTTATTGCACCCCGTAGGGGGCGTTGCAATCGGTTTCTAGGTTCAGGACAGGACAACGTCTGCCGGGCCCGCTAGTTTTTAAATAAATCCATACTAATTTATAAATGCGAAAGTGTGTCAGTCTGTCTGTCTGCTACGCTTTCACGGCCCATCTGTTCAACCGATTTTGATGAAATTTGGTACAGGGATAGGTTGTATCACGGGGAAGGACATAGGCTACTTTTTCTCCCGGAAAATTCAAGAGTTCCCGCGGGAATCGAAAAAACTTGGTCCACGCGGACGAAGTCGCGGGAATCATCTAGTAAGCTAATAAAAAGCTTATTTCAAACAGTTCTCAGGCCACGATTTCACTTTAGTTTTGCTCACGTAATTCGCTTAAATGAGTAACTTGCGATATGTAAACAGTCTTGTATAGTAAGTCGCGTGTTGTATGCAAATGATAGTTATGTAGGTAAGTAAGTAGTTAACTAACAGACGCAAAATAAGAACGTAAAAGTTTAGTGTAATCGTGGCCTTGAAGTTCGAAGTCTAGATTCCAATACTAATTACTGGTTATATTAATTGTAACAAAGTTCAGTGAGCTTCATTAATCATTACAGCTAAGCGATATTTGGGAGCGGTCCAAGAATCGTTATAGATTGAAGTTATCTCCACCCTTCCTATCAAATATTAAGGGAAATTGATTTATTACTAAACTCGACCACCTCCGTGGCGCAGTGTGTAGCGCTGTTGCCTTAACGTGCGGAGGTCCCGGGTTCGATCCCCGGCAGGGTCAATTTGGGAATTTATAATTTCTGAATTTTCCCTGGTCTGGCCTGGTGGGAGGCTTCGGGCATGGCTAGTTACCACCCTACCGGCAAAGACGTGCCGCCAAGCGATTTCGCGTTCCGGTACGATGCCGTGTAGAAACCGAATGGGTATGGGTTTAATATAACTGCCATGCCCCTAACAGGTTAGCCCGCTACCATCTTAGACTGCATCATCACTTACCATCAGGTGAGATCGCAGTCAAGGGCTAACTTTTAGTGGTTGTCCATTTTATTCACAGTTATAGCCTATCCATATATACATGGATAGGCTATAACTGTGACTACAGTCAAACTAGTAGATATTTTCAAATATTTAATTTGAAATGAAGGGTGTAAAAGCAGTTCGAATTCCTGCGCATAGTGTAAACTGTACCTACGAGTATATAGGATGATCATTGTATTTTTTGATAAATAAATTATTAATAATTATTTAAGTAAGCAGTTCTTGTGTGGTGCAAATAAAGTGTTTAATAATAATAATAATAAATATAGAGTACCTATAGCCATAGGTATTTTTTCATTACTATGCTATGCACATAATATTAAACTATGGTATTAACTGTATAGGATGACCATCGTGTTTTTTGATAAAAAAATTTTATCCACTACAAATTAGCCCTTGACTGCGATCTCACCTGATGGTAAGTGATGATGCAGTCTAAGATGGTAGCGGGCTAACCTGTTAGGGGCATGGCAGTTATATTAAACCCATACCCCTATTCGGTTTCTACACGGCATCGTACCGGAACGCTCAATCGCTTGGCGGCACGTCTTTGCCGGTAGGTTGGTAACTAGCCACGGCCGAAGCCTCCCACAGGCCAGACCAGGGAAAATTCAGAAATCATAAATTCCCAAATTGACCCCGCCGGGGATCGAACCCGGGACCTTCGCACATCAAGACAACAGCGCTACACACTGCGCCACGGAGGTCGTCAGTCGTCGTCGTCGTCGTTTTTTGATAAATAAATTAATAATGAAATATTTAAGTGGGTAATTAAAGGGTTCCTATGGGTTTTTTTTCGTCCTAAAAGTTTAGGTCGTGTAGAAACTGATTAGGGTTAGGAAAGTACAATGTTTTTTTATGTGAGGTACTGCATAAAGGCTCACTATAAGCACAGAATAGGTAATAGTTGCTATAAGTATTAAGTACCCAGTACCATAGCTCTAAAAAGCTAGCCCGCTACCATCTCAGACTTAAAATCACACATCTTATAAAATCGTTGAGATCACAAACCTAGCTTGGAGTGGAATAAAAAAAAGGTTGCAACAAAACAGACGAAAAACAATGATTTTGAATTATTTTAGTACTTAAATTATTTTATTTCCAAGTTCTTCTGTTTAAATATCTCTTTTTATAAATAAAAACTCATAGATGTTATCAAAAATATGTTGATGATAATATGTTGATGATAATATGATATGTTATCTATTTAACATGAAGAGAAAACCGCAATCTCTAAAACTTGGAAAATTTATTATTTTTCGTTGACGAGCCAGCAAAGTTTTCAATTTAACGAGAAAACTTCGATTCCCCTCGACCGTAACTTTTAACGGCTGTCGAATTCGCTGCACGAAATAAAATATGTAATAATATTTTACTTTGTACAAGTAAACTAGAAAACTCCTTTAGCCTAGTACCTAACTGATGTTAATATTGTATCGCCATGCTAATTTAGCATTCTGGTATCGGATACCTAATTCAACTGTTAAACTACTTACCATTTATATATCCATTTGTGTCGTATTTCCATATACATACATCGTTTCGATAATAGGTTTCAGCATTACTCCAACAAATAATTTGCTTCGAACCTTGTAAAATTTTAGGAGTTCAAAGTTTTGGACTCACTAAAATGGTCTGCCACTGAATCATCAATATTGTAATATCAATGATCGAAGGACAAACCAACAAACAAACACACATTCGGATTCGCATTTAGGTATACTATTATAGTATAATAGTAGGTTTAGGTATGATTTATTTATATATGACTCTTGAAGAATATATTTAATATATTTAATAGTCCTTTTATTTTAGGTGCTTTAAATTTAGTTCAATTGTATCTATTGAGTTAATCGTTATTATATTATAAATATGAAAAGATTATAATAGAAGCAATCATACTAATATTATAAATGCGAATGTGTGTTTGTTATTGGTTTGTCCTTCAATCACGTTGCAACAGAGCAAGGGATCGACGTGATTTTTTGCATGGGTAATGGGTATAGTTGAGTACTTTTTATACTTTTTACTTTTTATCCCGGAATATTGAGGAGTTCCCGTGAGAATCAAAAAAGTATTCCAAGCAGTCCAAGTCGCGAGCATCAGCTAGTAACTAAATAAAATGCAATCTTCCTTTTTCTGAAATAACTAAGTAGGTACCACTGTACAGCGTCGTGTAAATTGAAAATGCGATTATATCTAAGCTAAATTTTAGGGCTCCCAAGTTGATAATAAAAGTTGGTCGAACTTAACTTGAATAAATGTTATAGATTTGGCAGGTTCTTATTTTACCCAAGAGATTCTTATAAAAATTCTAGTTCATTCGACCAAAAGTTACGACAGTAGATTTTTTCTTTAAGGAAAATTAACTAAGTACAACTTAAAGCCTTATAAAGGTACATCGTACTAATAAAATGGGAAAGTGTGTTTGTTTGTTGGTTTGGAAGCAGTTCGGTGTCAAGAACATGGTCGGTGTACAAATCTTACGAGAATGAATGTATCTAGTGTTGCCCAAAATCAGTCTTGGTCTTGCAGTCTTGGTCTTCTTCTTGCATTTTTGTAAGACCAAGACCAAGTCCAAGACCGCCTAAATTTAGCAAGACCCAAGACCAAGACTGACCGTGCAAGATTTGAGCAAGAACAAGACTAAGCCTGCGAGACTCTTGCGTCTTGCAGTTAGGACTCAGTGTCGTTTCAGGGAGTAATAAGTATCGGGTATACGCTTAGGAACTCTATGAGACGCAAAATAATATATTGAAAAAAATTTGGAAAATGGACTTAAATGCATTACTAACAATACCATAAACATATATAGCGAATGAAAATATCCATAAGAAAAAAGATTGCATCCCTAGTTTTGCTCATCGGCACTTTGATAGTGCGCGGCGTCTTGTTGTCGGCATCATCAAAGGTCGGATACTGACTTGTCAAAGAAATTTTGCAGATATTCGGAAGTACAAGGTCAAGATACACGCGCCGGCGGCTTCTATTGATATCGCATACAATCGTCGCCGCCGCGCCGCACGCACAACATTGGACACTGTTCGATTGCCGCCACAGAGTACATGTTCCAAATAAATAATAAGTTTCCGGGTGCTCAGAATTTACACGAATACATTATATTGATCTCGCAAGGAATATTGTAATTGGATAATGGTAACTTCAAACCCCACCCGGTGTCAGTTGATTTTTCGAATTTCTCAATAAATGTTTAGCCATTTATTAATTTGGTTGGTCTTTACTATGGCTATGTTAATTCAAGCTCAAAATATACTTACTCTGTTACGTTGTTCTAAGATCTAAAGTAACGTTTAATTAGTAGCGATAGGCTAATAGGTAAATGCGAGACTTGCGAGACTCTTGCTGCAAGACCAAGACCGAGACCAAGACTAGGAGTGCAAGACCAAGACCAAGACCAGGTGTATTGGCGCAAGATGCAAGACCAAGACTGGCTCAGTCTCGTCTTGTTCTTGCATTTGGGCAACACTAAATGCATCATTCAAACTATAGATCGCTGACAGAAAATCGTCGTACTGATAATGGATTATAACAATAGGAGAAACACGAAAAAGGACAAACTCGTATACGTCTTCTCCGAAACAATTTTCATACAACATTCTAAAACAAATCTTGCGAACTGTGAATGATATATGAACCGATCTCAGAAAATTGACATTTAGGTTCGTTGAAATTGGAGCGACATTTCAGGTTATTGGATTTCATTTTTACTCCAACATTCATAATATCTATCGAAAAGTTCTATTTTTCGTTCTAAAAATGATTTTTTTTTTAATGGCTAAAAGGTAAAATTTATCATAGGTCATACAAAGATTGGAGAGCTACAATTGGCTATTTGACTGTTTTCGGGAAATTACTTAAAAATGTACGTGGGTTCATTTTATACCTCTTACAATTATCTTTTTCTCAAAAAAGCGTTATTTATTAGAAAAAAATACATTTTTTAATACATAAATTTTAAATTCGCGCGGAAACAGCCGGTCAAGTGACATTTGCTAGCTGTGACGTTATAGCTCAAAATAAAATAAATTTAACTACGACGAACCGAGTTAAAAGTGTTTTTGAGTGAAAAGTTTACAGCATTTTTGATGCAATTGTGAAAATTACAAGCTACAAGACGTGTGTAGAAATACTATAAATAATAATTAATTCGTATCCTGTCAAATTGTATAAACACATTCCTATATATATACAATAACTATTACCTATGTCATAAGCGTCGAAAGCAGTGGTTATAGTATCTGCCGAGACCTGGAATTTACGAGTAAATCGGATAAATCTGCGATATTACTTTGTGAAGACCACTTTGACCACGTTAGTGTTATAAAGAAATCAACTAAAAACTCTGATCTAGCAAAAATGAATTAAACCTAACCTAACATTTTCTTCATAAAACATATAAAATTAACATAAATTATATTTCTGTCACTTTACAGCAGCACTTTCTTAGGTCTTAAACACGAGACCTAATTAAACTATTACTTTGTGTATTTCGGCAATTACATGTAAGATTTTACATTAGGAAACTCGGCAGAGCAAAAGTTTACAGGCAAATAAATTTGCAACCACAACTGAATCGACTTTAGGCAGATTTTCACCATCAGCTGTGTAGCATTCCATTCCTCTCACAATCACAAATCGAAATATATTAGTGTTAATTTTCTCAACAATTCGCAAACATTAGTACACACGACGTTTTTTTTTGAAATGTGACGTCACACGGCGCTCTATCATGACCGCCCGCGTTTCGCTTCTTGTAATCCACAGATAAAAATCTCCAATTTGTTTTGCAAAAATAAAATATTTACAATTTATTTTAATGCAAAACACATATTGTATAATTATTGTTAATCTACAAGCTACCAAATCTAACATATTTCATATTTTATAGTTACAGCTGTCAAGTAGCCAATTATATGCGCCTGTGTGTACTATTAAATATTCTGCGGTAGTTTAAGGTTTTATTTTAATACTTTAATGAATAGATCCGCAGTGGAAAAATCAACCACCAAGACGAGTAAATCAGTCAAAATCGTACCTTTATATCGCTGGATATCTGGTTTTCTTCCACCTCTCGCTATTCTAGATCTTTTCTACCACGTACCTGCAAATTTTGGAACTAGGTTTGCTGCACCTGCTGTGTTCCCTTAAAACAAGAATATGGGGCTATATTCAAGGGGCGGTAAGGCAAATTCCTTAGAGGCCGGCAACGCATTGGTTGTCCCACTGGTGCTGCAAATACATATTCGTGCTGCGGTAAGTACCTAATAGCTTAACATCAGGTGATCCACCTACTAGTTTGCCCGCTATTTAATATATAAAAAAAACCGGGCAAGTGCGAGTCGGACTCGCGCACGAAGGGTTCCGTACCATTATTAATAAATAATTACCTTTGTTAATGAACCGCAAGACTAACTTTGTTTGTAGAGGTTTATTGTTAATATCAAAAAAACTATGCTACTTAGAGCATTGGCTATAGCTTTTCTGTAAAGTATACGTAAATTCCTATTGACCATAATTATTTCAAATTTTTCGATTGGTAAACTCCGGAGATAAGGGGGGGGGAACGGTATTTTTTTAGACATTTTCCCCGATAAATCAAAAACTATCATAACTAAAAATAATTAAAAATCTGTTTTAGAATGTACAAAGTAAACTCTTTCATATGATACCCCACACAGTACAGTTATCTCACTTTTAAATTTCAACCCTCAGATTTCCCCCCCTTTTTAAATAGGAACAAAAATAATTTCCAATTTTTTTTAATTTCAGTGTCTTTGGGCCACTAATATACACAACTATTCCAAATTTCATGTCGATAGCTTCGGTAGTTACTGAAATAATCGAGTGTGACGGACGGACAGACGGACAGACAGATGGAGAAAATCGCACCATAAGGGTTCCATTTTACCATTTTGGTACGGAACCCTAAAAACTACATAGCATCAACGACTTCAATTTACATAGACAACCCTGTCCTAATAGTAGTGTAGTGGGTCTCTAGATAGGCCCTGTCAAACAAAGAATGTCGACTTATTTTTAACCCCCGACGCAAAAAGAGAGGGGTGTTATAAGTTTAACGTGTCTGTCTGTGTATCTGTGTATCTGTGTATCTGTGTATCTGTGTATCTGTGTATCTGTCTGTGGTATCGTAGCTCCCAAACGGATGAACCGATTTTCGTTTAAAAATTTTTGTGTCATAGATAATTTTATCCCGAGTGTTCTTAGCCATGTTTCATGAAAATCTGTTCATCCGTCTGAAGTTCATCAGCTTTTTTCTAGTCGGGGGTTTTTTAAATTTGTAATTTATACTTGTACCAACGTCATCTAGTTTGAAAAGCGGGACAGCGCTATGGCGGGGACAAGGACAGAGTCATACAGGTGAGGGGCACGCCCTACAAGTCGGACGCCCAACTTTTTTCTATGAAAGGGCCCACCTATAGTACCAACATAATATATTATATCGATGCATAGCATAGGAACACGTTTTACATTACATAACAAAAATTAAATAGCGCGCAGGCACCACAGCTAAATAGTATCCTATCGTAGGTGATCCTTGCTGAGAATGGAGATATTCGCCGACGATTACGCCATCTAGCCATTAATGGCTCCTCGGTCATCCCCCATTGCTCTAATATGCCCGTTTATGGGCCATTTAAGGGTAATTTAATTCTATGCAATATAATTCGAATAAAATTACTTATCGGTTTTATTGCGAGCGGTATTTCAAGCCTGAAATTAACTGTGTTAGTGGTACTTAATGGATCATAATGAAATTTCTTGCTAAAAGGCCAATTCGATTTAGTTAATTTGACCTTTTCCATGATGGAATAAATTAATTTGAACCATGATATCATCCTGAATATAAATGAAAAATCAACGTTATTATATGTATGCATCTACGTTACTGTTGGCTTATTCTATATTTATCTCAATTTGTCGTTCGTCGTTCGTAGATAACGACGAAATCAAGTGGTACCGCATTTGGCTACTGCTTGAAATAGCTATCAAATTGCCTGATCAAAGTCATTACGGTTTTTATCGACTTTATGTGGTCAAGTTATGACAGATAACTGCAAGCTTGAATTTATTTTGCTAATGTTGTAACCATCAAACTTAGAGAAATACTAGTTCCATGTTTTGGTATAATCCCCTCTCTCATTCTTACATTACCACAGACAAAGGCACGACTTGTGAATTTGTACTAAATCAATGTTAGTAAGTACTAAATGTTGGGTATTGTGTACTTGTACATTTCTCAGATTGAGAGATTGTATGATTGCACTTTTATCGTCGTCGTCGTCGTCAAATGATTGACGTTCACAGCTGGACATCGGTCTCTAGCAAGGCTATTGATGTAGAATTTTAGTTTCGATGAGCAAGG
Source organism: Erebia epiphron (assembly GCA_963932025.1). Classification (NCBI taxonomy): domain Eukaryota; kingdom Metazoa; phylum Arthropoda; class Insecta; order Lepidoptera; family Nymphalidae; genus Erebia; species Erebia epiphron. The sequence goes on from OZ009950.1 coordinate 8,631,939, forward strand.
CCTTCATATGCTGAGATCTTGCACCACCGCGCCTGATACCAGCGGCTCACTGCGACTGGTTTGATGGAGTCCGTCCACCTATACCAATACTAAGGGCTTTGCTTTCCAGTGCGGGTCGCCATTCTAGCACTTTGGCAACTCAAAATCAATCGAGAAGTATGTTGCGCTTTTATAATGCAACTTCAATGCTAAACAGAAGAAAACACAAATGCTTGAAACATTTATTTACTCACATATTGTATTTATGATTTGACAGACTGTTTCTAATACAAGGAACTTGAAATAATTACAAATATTGTAATAAAAAATTAAAATAAACGAGTCACAGCTCTTATAAAAATCTTGTACTATTTAACAACGTTATCACAATAAAACACCTACGACTACTTTGACTAGAATCTTTGAAATCCCTAACTGAAATGGTAATAATATTACCAATATTCCCTTTGATATAACAACAAACAAATAACAGTAATAAAATATACACTAATAAAGAAAAATAATAAAATATAATAGGTAAAAGGCAAGTCGAGAAATATACAATATGAACCAAGAAAAAAAATTCATCCGTGTATGCAATAATTTGTTAAATATATACACAAGACTTAAAAGGTACGGAAGTAGAAAAGGTTGGTAAAAATACTACAGGGACTAGTGTAAAATACAATAGTTATCTGAAATCTTCTATATGCACACAAATTCTCACTACTGCTTTCGGTTTTGTCGCTTATGCGTCATTTTACAAGTATATTAACGTAATAATATTGTTATATTTAATAAATTTTATCTCATCTACATCATAATATTCTCTATTATAAGCTATACTTACTTTAAAATTCGGAGTAGGTTCTTTAGTCACCCACAATCAAATACTACAGCTAACATTATTGTTAAGACTTATCTTAATATACGAAAAAATCTTAAATGATTGACTAGTCCGTTACTTTACGTGCTTTGCACTACTTTTTAATACTACTTTAAATACCCATTAATAATATACATATATTTTAAATAAATAATATAATTATAGTGATTGAGATCATTTTAACTCCTCTTCGAAAACATTAGAACCATACGTTGATTTTAACGTTTCAGTCTCTACTTTTTACAAGTTTCGCCTTTGGTATTCTTTATAGCTTCATTCGTGTTAGTCATAGTATTGTTTAACCTGTTAACGACGTCTCGCACTTTTCCTTTATTTATCACAAGCCCTTTATCATACGTAGGAGTAATTTGGCCTTTTGCATTACCATTACAGACTGGTTTATAGCTATTTAGTACTGCAGCCATAGTTGCACTTTGAGATAATCTAAACTCCCTAACAGCATTATCTATATTATTGATGAGATCTTTTGCTACAAATGTCGCTATTTCATGTTTTATGCGTTCCCTTTCTGTTATTATCTCTTGTGTTTTATTGTTAACACTGTCATTAGTGCCATTTCTCTCCGGACTTTGACTGTGTTTCAAGGAATGGGATGCTGGACTATCAGGCCCTTGAAATGTGATGCTTGGGTTGCTTGTAACTGTACTTTCATTGTGATGGATCTCGTTCGTGGTTTTATTATCATTTGGGCCTGGTTTTTCACCCAGTAACCAATATGTCGTCATCTTTCCCTTTCCCTGTTGACAAATATATTTTTTAAGCTGAATATAAAAGTAAAAACAACATCAAAGAGACACTTAAATGATTAAATGCGGTTGAAATATGGAACAGAAGTGCCTACTTAAAATGAAATCTGGCAAATTATACCTTCATTGTAATCTCCCCCCGGCACTCAAGTTCAAAGCAATCGTAAAGGTCAAGAACTTCTTTAGTTTTCGGGCTAACGTGAATTTTTAGTGCCTCTCCGTGAGACTCCATTCTTGATGCCGTGTTAACTGTATCACCAAACAGGCAGTATCGAGGCATCTTCAACCCGACAACTCCAGCTACACATGGACCTGTTGTCACAATACAATTTCTATAAATATAAATGGAAAATTGTTAATCGTCTGGAATTGGGTACGAATAAATAAATTGTTCTGGGTTAGATAAATAATGAACACGTTTCTGATGTATAAATCTTATTATTGTTCTATTTACAGTTAAATAGCAGTCAAGATATTGTGTTCGTTTAATTTTTTTTTTTTTTAATCTTTATACCTATAAATGGATAAGCTGGATCAATGCATATCAAACCGCCGCGTCTAGATCCAGATTTTGCGATAACTAGACATTTTGCTCGTAAAAGATTTTTGGAAGTTCCACCAGAGCTTAGCTTTGATATTTTTGATTTATTATATTTAAATCATGTTACTACTTAATTAAATACGTTATTATAATATTATTGCGTTTTTTTTTCAATAGAAGAATGTCAAGCAAACTACAAATTATATTTTAAATTAAGTTAACGAGGCATGATCTTGCTCAAGTTCGACAAAATTAGCTTTTGACTACTCACACAAACAAAATCTTTAGCATTCTGAACAAGTCCGTGACATTTATAAGGGTCATTCCGTGGTAAAATTAACTAGGCTAAAAAAATTTAAAACGTTTATTTTCACCGAGTGTGATCTGGTAACCGTACCACGCGTTACCAGAACTACAAAACACACCACACACTTGTATGCTTGAATTACCCCTGCGCATCTGCTACTTAAGCTCTTTAAGCTCGAATAATTGAAGTGCCTTAAAAAGCATGTCATATTGTGGCGCTACTTAAAAATGTTCCAGTTTAGCACAATAAGCCTCGGAATAAATTCAAGATTATACAGCGGGGACATAAGCAGTGGGGACCCTAATCCAGATGATCTAATATTATTTACATACATTTAACTTAAACGGACTGAAAATCAATGAATGCAAAATTCAGTTGAAGAAAGCTAACAGTGACAACAACTATGTAACTTTTTCAGTAAAAATCCTCACCATATATGGTGAGGGGTTAATGAACACCGCCTCTAGCGGATCTAATGACCAGTTTCAATTTGCCGTACGTATTGACAGAGTGATTATTTCTTTCTCTAGTGAAGTTTTGGCGTTTATTGCAAAACTAACACTCAATTAGGGTCCAAATTTATATTGGTGGTGCGTTGCACGCTAGGACAAATTACTGGAATTTTATAAAACGTAATAAGTGGATAATGCGATTTATAATAATAGACTTACCTCCAATTTATAATATAAATATAATATATCTCCGGTTGTCATGTTAACATCTATATATACTCGGATTATCATCTACTTATTACATTACTCACCTTAAATTACTATTATATTATATTCTTTGCCATAGTACAATAGTTAGCAACTCAAAGAAAACACATACCTGAATGCATTCCGATTCTAAGGAGTAATCTCTCTCCAGGCCTGTGTGGAACTGTCTTCACCCGTACCGCTCGAAGCAGGGCAAGGGACATCCGAGCTATTTCAGCTGCATGACGGTTGCCGTTGCGCATTGGGAGACCAGATACCACCATGTATGCATCACCGATTGTCTCCACCTAACGCCAAGGCAGCACAATTAATATAAATTATTTATTTATTTTTGCAGCACTGGATTATGGAGTCAGAACCTAATTCAGTAGAGGTTTATCCACTACAAGTTAGCCCTTGACTGCGAGCTGACCTGGTGGTAAATGATGATGCAGTCTAAGATGGTAGCGGGCTAACAACTATCTAACGACCTACCTACCTACGTGTAGTAGTAGTATTGCTACAAGTTGGAAGCGCGTCTTCACCGGTAGGGTCGTAACTAGTCGTGGCCAAAGTTTCCCACTAGATTATACCAGAGAATATTCAGAAATTATAAATTTTCTAAATGACCCTTCCGGGGATCGAATCCGGGCCTCCCACTTATATAAGAAAACATCGCTCACCGCCAGGGAAGTTGTCAATAAGCAAATATGAGAAAATGATGCTAAAGCACACCTTAAAATACATAGGCTGCACTAAAATGGAATATTTCCACTGTTCCTGTCATTTTAAAATCTTTTTAATTTAAAACTCCTTGGTTTTATAAATCGAATACCGTTTATTTATTTAAAAAAAATATTCTCGGTCTTGTCAAACTTGTTTAGTCGTTGAGAAAATGGAATTGACTCGAGAAAATTCTAGAGCGATGATTTATTATGACTTTCGAAGTGGTTTAACACAAAAACAGTGTGTTGACCGGATGATTTCTGCATTTAGTGATGAAGCCCCATCCAAAACCACAATTTATCGCTGGTTTGCTGAATTTCAACGTGGACGTGTCAAGCTCCGTGATGATCCCCGTCAAGGTCGTCCAAAAACTGCAGTCACCCAAGAAAACGTTGATGCTGTGCGTAAGCTGATTGAGGAAGATCGACATGTGACATACCGCGAAATTCAGGCAACTTTAGACATTGGCATGAGTCAAATACAAATAATCTTGAACAATTAGGTGTAAAAAAGTTGTTTTCCCGATGGATACCGCATTTGCTCTGTGAAGAGCAAAAAGCGGCTCGCGTTACTTGGTGCGTCAGAACTCTCGAAAGATTCCACGCAGGATCCTCAAATGCTGTATACAACATCGTATCAGGTGATGAATCCTGGATATACGCGTACGAACCCGAAACTAAAAACCAGTCACGAGTTTGGGTGTTCGAAAATGAGTTAAAGCCAACAAAAATTGTTCGTTCACGGATTGTTGCAAAAAAAATGGTGGCCACGTTTGTCTCCAAAACCGGCCATGTTGCGACTATTCCTCTTGAGGGACAAAGAACGGTTAATGAAGAATGGTATGCTAACATTTGTTTGCCAAAGGTCGTTTCTGAACTCCGTAAAGAGCACTGCAACCGCCGCATCATCCTCCATCACGACAATGCGAGTTCTCACACCGCGCACAGAACAAAAGAGTTTTTAGAGCAAGATATCATAGAATTATTAGACCATCCGCCGTACAGCCCCGACCTAAGCCCTAATGATTTCTATACTTTCCCTAAAATAAAGAATAAATTGCGTGGTCAGAGATTTTCATCACCTGAAGAAGCTGTGGACGCCTACAAAACGGCCATTTTGGAGACCCCAACTTCCGAATGGAATGGTTGCTTCAATGATTGGTTCCATTGTATGGAAAAATGTGTGAAATTTCGCGGAGAATACTTCGAAAAGCAATAAATACATTTTTAAACAGTAATGTTGTGTCACTTCCTTGATTCCCGAAATTTTCAGTGCCGCCCTCCTACGTACAATTTATCAACTCACCTTATAAACATCGAAGTTTTCAATGATGGAGTCGAAACTAGTGTACAAGTCGTTGAGCAAGTCCACAACTTCGAGAGGAGTAGATTCCGCTGAGAGCTGGGTGAAGCCGATGATATCGCTGAAGTAGATGGTGACTTGGTCATACGTCTCCGCCATGACGGGTTGACCCATTATAAGTTGTGAGGCCACGGATCTGACAGAAAACAACATCCATACTTCCATACTAATATTATAAATGCGAAAGTGTGCCTGTCTGTCTATCTGTCTGTCTGTCTGTCTAACTGTCTGTCTGCTACGCTTTCACGGCCCATCTGTTCAACCGATTTTAATGAAATTTGATACAGGGGTAGGTTGTATTCCGGGGAAGGACATAGGCTACTTTTTATCCCGGAAAATTTAAGAGTTCCTGCGGGAATCATCTAGTAATGAATAAGTATGTAAAAATATAGCATTTATGATATTTAAAAAATATCTATGCTAATCCTTTCGACAAGATTACTTTAATTGTTATACTATCTTTCATTAATTTAACTAAAAAATATTGTATTTCGTAGAAGACGAAAAAATTTGATTTCTGTATAATGTTATATTATTCGTCTTCTACGAATCAAATATGAAATTGGTATTATAATTTACGTTTTCCTTCGCAAATAATTATTTTCTGTATTCTGTTCAAATCCAAATGCTCGCGTAGGCAATATTACTTCACTAACTCTAAATTATTAACAGTGAAATTACGTTATGAGAAAAAGAAAATTAGCAAACATTAATAGAATTTTTCACGAGAACTTACTTAGGCAGTAACTGGTACAACAATTCTTCGCATTTTCGTTTCTCTTCCAAATAGTCTGACGTCCGTTCCTCCACCAGAGCCTCCAGGTTGTTAGCGTATTGTTCCACTTGTGTCAGTAACATGTCCAGGCGTGTTGAAGTTTCGCAGTCCCTTTAAAGTTCAAAATCATTTAAATTTTTACACTTTCAAACTTTTTTATTTTAATTTAAAACCACTTCAAAGAAAGCAGACTGTACTCCTTCTTTATTCCTTTATTCAACTGGTATGGTAGTATTTATTTTTTCAATGTAATCTATGCATAGTTTCCTCAACTTTGAATATCATCATGTTAGTCTCATTCAGACTTGGTTACGATTTGATGAAAATATTTAGAGATAAAGGATGTTACTTCTCACAGGACATCAGCAAATAACTCGAATTCCATGATAGTTTGGATGGGTGGAAGGAGCTACATGAACAGTATTCAAAATTCAAAATTCAAAATTCAAATGTTTTTTATTCAAATAGACTTTTTACAAGTGCTTATGAATAGTCAAATGAATCTACCACTGGTTCGGAATGCCGTTCCTACCGAGAAGAACCAGCAAGAAACTCGATGGTTGCTCTTTTGAAAAAGTATATGGTATGTTTACAATAATTGCAATAATCTACATACACATACACACAACTTAAACAGATACATAAGTAACCGCAGTCCTGAGCATTGCTGGAGCGAGTCAAATCCACGCGCCTTTATCATTAATATAAGAGAGTATACATCCAAGATCAGTGAAATTGTCTCCTCTTAACAGTATAAAGACGAAACACTCAATAACTTACTTGTTAATCCTATGTATGTTTTCTTTTAGAGCGGAGAAATCCGGTCGGTCGTCATCCGGCAATGTCCAAGGCGGCTCCCCGGTGAGAGACTGTCGCGGTGACACGGATAGTGGTGATGTGCCCCGATTTCGCATGTCTGCACTACCTGTAAATAGTCTTAATTATTATAAGAGTATTCCATATACAACATATAACTTAAGCGAGACAGTAAAAGTGTTTGAGACCATGGTCAGTTTGTTCGTCGATATAATCTGTCGCTGCTATCGTCATTGACATCATTGTCGTCATCTCAGCCTATCGAGAGCTCATTACTGAGCACATCACCAACAAGCTGGTATCAAGTGCAGATTGGCAGCTTTAAGGTCACGTTGCAAAACATAATATACAAACACAATCTAAAGAACAATAAGATGGATTCAATAAAAAGGCATATAAACTGCTCTTAACAATACAAACATCACCTTTTCACCAACAGACACGCATATGAATAGCAGAAGTGTGGACGAGTGCTTACAATGAACACAGCCTTTCATTTTGCAATAATTAATGTTCCTCAGGCGTCCCACGATGAGATGTTTTGTGAATGTAAACACAAAAGGTGCTGGGATTTTATGAAATTAATGGAACACTGTTACAATGTGATTTTTCGCTGACTAATTTTGGGTAATTATCGAGTGTAGTAGGGCCTAGACTAACATAATAAAGTCGATTGTTCTAGGTACGCAACTTCGACCAAAGTCAGCAATACTACAGCGTACATGTAGAAAAGAACGTACCTACATATCTACTGAAACTGTGACAGTACTTCAGGTCAGGTTGAATACTTTTTTTCTCTTCTTCTTTATGCTTTGGAAAGTACTCTAAGCCATTATGTTAATAACTGGTGTTCAGCGTTAACATAGAGCAGCTACTCAGTCGACTCATAATACCTACTAGGTATGTGTAAGCATCTGGGAGCTAACCGCACTTTTATTCCGAGAAAATCGCTGCCTTAATGTGAATTGAGTGTGACTTCTTTTCACACTACTACCTAAGGGCACCCTGAGGTGCAGTTTGATGACCGATGGAAGTTATCAACAAACCAAAAGTGTTGCACAACTCTGGATTTCTTAACATTGAACCAAATGTTGTCTTTAACCTTATTCATGAAGGTATTTTTTCTTGTGCAATGCGATTTACGAAATAGATGGGCCCCATACTGCCAACGCTTAAAGCAATACTTAAGAAATATTACTAAAATAACGAATAAAATAAGGATTACAGTTCTAAAACACGAACATCAACAAAATTCAAAAGATTCAAAATTCAAATGATTTTTATTCAAATAAACTTTTACAAGTACTTTTAAATCAACAATAATGAAACAATAATATGGCTTTACGTGTTGGCAGTATGGCCCCCGTAGGCTGTAGCCCTATTCCGAAAAAGCTGCACCAATCATTATTACAATCTCAATAGTTGTAATTGGCAGAATGTATGTCATTCTAGCTGCTACAATGAATATTGACCGGCGATAGAGTGTTACCAATATGAAATGATTGCGATCGTTACACTATAGCACCGTTACAGCCTACAGAGCCCTTGATCACTTTAGTGGGTGTCTGACTAGTGTGTCACTCTGGCAGGATGTTCGATAATGATACACACAGATGATGCTTCGTATAGCATAATTCCATGTTTACGTCTTATTTTATGCGTAATACTTGTAACATAAATAGGTTAGCCCAAAATACTATTTCTTGAATTAAAATTAAAATCAAATGAGCACATAATTTTTCATTAATGCTAACACTATTTTTATTATACGACTGCCTGAAAAAAGGAGTATATTGTTTTCTAGGTTCATTTATGTATGTATGTGAGTTTGTATATTCCACCATAACTTCCATACGCCTGAACCGATTTTGATGAGGTACTGTTAGATTCCCTAGCTTACTCCGGGTGGCATAGGCTGGTAACATTTTTAAAAAAAATTATGGGGTGACCTTATCCCGCATTAAAGACTTACGGTGAAAAAAAAAATCACTTAAGTTGAAAAAAAAAATCGAAAGTAAGATTAACTATATAATCATCATCTAGAAAATGACGAGTAGATTCCAAAAATATAGTTCAATATCCACTGATTCGCAAAAAAATATCATTTAATAAAAATGTGAATAAGATTCCAAAGGTAATTATATAATTAATGACTGTGAAGTATTTATAATATACCTACCAGATTTCAACTTTACAACTCTTAAAGATTACATTTTTTTCAATATTTTTTTCAAAGAAATCAATATGGCAGGGCAGTCGTGTTTTTTAATTCTTTTAATTATGTTTACTTGTTAAATAGTCGAAGCCAAAATTACAATGCAATTTCATGTTTTAAAAAACAATACATGATGGGATATTATGTGATACGGAAAATGAATGACGATAAGCTTTACAATATAAATTACCTTTAATAAGAACGCTATAGGCTGAATCCATATCCATACTAATATTATAAATGCGAAAGTGTGTCTGTCTGTCTGTCTGTCTGCTACGCTTTCACGGCCAATCTGTTCAACCGATTTTGATGCAATTTTTACAGGGATAGGTTGTATCTCGAGGAAGGACATAGGCTTCTTTTTATCCCGGCAAATTCAAGAGTTCCCGCGGGAATCGAAAAAACTTGGTCCACGCGGACAAAGTCGCGGGAATCATCTAGTTTATTATAAAAACATATTTACAGGGCGATAGCCTTTTATCTGGAATGAGACGCTTAAGATTTATGATCTAGATAATGTATCTCACGAGAGCGAAAGATGTTATTCAAATATTTTATCCTGGATACAATAAAAAGACCCATAAAAGAAAAGTTGGGAGCTTTGGCAAATAATGGTTATAGAGGTACTGTGTAATATATTATGTTTTATAAGAAACTAGATATTGCACCCGAATTCATCTGGATATTCTAATGTACTATTGTTTTTTTTCGATTTTTTACAGCCATTCCCATATCCTTTATTCTCTTTTGTACTGAGAAAACGGAGACAAAATCTCTTGTCTTTTAAATGACGTGATAAATTTCATTATCATGGATACATTTTATTTGCGTAAACCGACCGTTTTCTACCGCCAAAATGCAAAAAGCTTTTTCTGAAAGCGTCACTTATCTCTTTTGGCAACGTTGCACCTCGTAAACTGCAAAATACTTTCCAAGCGATAAGGATGATCTATATTATAACCTTTATTCAAAATGTTTTGAGTTGCCTATTTTCCCAAAGTGAAATTTATAATTTGATGCCTGTAATGTACAATCTTCATAATGCAGAAAGCACAAAAAATGCGATAATGAAAAAATTATATTATGTCCCTATAATATAACTGACTAAGAAAACACTTACTGTAGAAATAAACTTTTTAACATTTAGGTATATTTTCCGCTAAGTACCTAAGTATGTAAGTATATGAGTATAGAGAGAGATTCTTCGATCAGGAATGCTTTTGTAACAAGTTACAAACTTACAAAGTCTACTAAAACATTGTTGGGTTTTATTAAATCTCCTTTAAACCTTTTTGAAATTCCTCCGATTATACATTTCTATAGTCCACTTACATCATTACAGTTAGTACCTACCTACTGCGGGACTCAATCTGATTTGTGGGTAGATGGCAATACAATCAACTCACCCTGGTTTGTAATTTAAAAACGTTTGCCTGTCATAGGCAATTGCTTATTTTTATTCAATGATACATTACAATGATACTTAACAATAATTCATTGCGTCTAAATTTGTCTTCCAATATGGCCGCTCATTAGTCACATGTTAACTTGCTTTGAGGCCTGCGGGACTTGAGCAGGGGATTGACGCCGTGGCGTGGACTGGGCGTATCTTTGCTGCTCCGTAGTACATAATATGTGTAGGCATTTACAAACACATATCTGCATACTATTATTAAGAAGTTGCATACTTTTAGTGATAAATACGTCTAAACTTGTCTTCCAAGATGGCGGCGCAGTAGTCACACGCTAACGTGTAGTGAGGCCTGCGGGACTCGAGCAGAGGACTGACGGCGCGGCGCGGACTGGACGTATCATTGTCGCTCCGTAGTACCTAATATGTGTAAGCATTTATAATTATTATATCTTCGCAATAGTATTATGAAGTTGCATACTTTTAAAGATACATACGTCTAAACTTGTCTTCCATGATGGCAGCGCAGTAGTCACATGCTAACGTGCAGAAAGGCCTGCGGGATTCGAGCAGGGGACTGACGGCGCGGCGTGGACTGGGTGAGTCTCCACCACCCGGTGGTACCAATGACATTCTGCGAACAAAAGTATAACTTAAACATTTAAAAGTATTTGAAATTGATAGTTCAAATGTGTATGTATTTAAGAAACTGATCCAATTTAACACAAAACTGTGAAAACGTGAAAAGTTTCAATTATTTGACAGCAAGGTATTTTATTGGTTCAAACAATTTAAGAATACGCGTAGCTATCATTATCATATAACGACACAGAAATATCATCAAACTTTTAAAAGTAGTGCGCGCGCACAGATTAAAAAACGCAATTACAAAAACGCGTTTTTGTAATTGATTGAATTGAATTGAATTATCTTTTTTAATCTATAAATCTTAATACAATTTTAATTAATTAAATGAAACACAATTTTTAATTTCATGAACTTATTTCATCAATCCACATTTAAATATTATTATTTTATAAGTTTTCTACATATAAAGTCAATATCATTAAGAACCTGCTTGCAAGAAAACTTTTTATTTAGAAGTAGAATGGACCTAAGAAAAAAATTAAAAAAAAAAACTGAAAATTAAAAAAATTGCATGGCAGTAAATTCTGCAATAATTAGTTGGTAAAAGCCTGCTACACACCGTTGTAGGTATAATATTATATCGCGGAGCGAAAATCTTTAACAAAAGCTTGTCGTTATTCGTTCTCGTAGTGTTTTCTCATAAAATTTACGAGGGTGTTTCTCATAAACTACACACAGGTATTCGTAGAATAGGTAATACATAGTACGTGTACTATGCTACGTGCGTAGTACCTACGTACGTGCTGCGTACGTGTGTATGTGATACGAGTACGGAGGTATTTTTTTTAATGTGATTTGGTGATTTCAGAACAGCATACTTCGTGGTTAAAAATACAAATGTTACATACGCAGTTAGTAAGGAGATTTAAAAGGAGAAAACCCTATATTTATGAGCTAATTCTCAATAGTAATTAGTGTTAATAATGTCCTCCAGACCGAATTTCGGCCACGGCGGCCTATCTCCAGAGAGATTAGCCATCTGCGCGGGAGATATTATAGTGCACAAGTGTGTGCGCATACACAGGTGCACTTTATGTTCATTTACTCTCATAGCCCAATGGGACGGAAAATCCGACACGACCGGAGAGAGATCAGGCGCAGGAACGACTGCTTTTGTGCTCTCCGAGGCACGGGGGTGTAACACCGCCAACTTCCTTACTCTGGGCTAGTACTGAGAATTTCTTGTCAGAAAACCCAATAATGGCCCAACCCCAATACTTGAGGGTGCGACCTCGTCGGCCGCAGTCGAACATGCTAACCACTAGACCAACGTGGCAGTGATTAGTGAGAGTGTAGTGTACGCCAAGAACACCTGAACAATGAACATAGTGTCTTCCATTGGAATAAAGAAAGACTAACATGCGTCAGTGGACTGCTTCTTTGTATATAAGCTAATTTAAAAGTTTAGGTTATAGTTAAATATTTATATTTATACCAGACTGAGTAAGTGCAGTTAATAATACACTATAGATCCCTGTTTACAATCGTTTAGAGCTTTTATTTCTGAGCCTCCCTTTTATTTCAGAAGGTCTATAAAACATTGTTTTATTATGATTTAATGTCGAGGAAAGACTGCGAGACCGAGCGGCCAATCAGGGCCTAAATCTGGGATTAGGGTTGAAATGGGGTCAAGCTTTATTTGGGAAACAATAAACAAAACCTTTTAAAATTGTGTGCGCGTTATCTATTTTTCAACTATGGAGTAAAACTTTGTTTGTCGGATAATAGTAGATTATTCACCAAGGGGGTAATGCGATGTATTATGTCACGGGCGCCGGGATAAATCCCAAGCGGAACGAGGGATTTTAGAGTAGGTAACTCCCGAGCGTAGCAAGGGTGTTGCATCTAGAATCCTGAGAGTAGCGCGGGAATTAGGGGCGCCCAAGATTAATACAGCATTACCCCTACGGTGAATACTCTACTTTTCACACCTCGCGATACAACCACTTCTTTCAGCTGGCGTGGCCTACTCAATTTGACAAACAAATGTCGTCAGTGCGAATCTAGTGGGCCACGGCTTCGGTTTTCGAAAATCGAGTTGGCCGCGCCTGCTGAGAACACATTCTGTTTACCGAAATTAGACTTTATGAATATAGCAATAAGAATTATGAATAAAACCTCTTTGGAATGAATAGAATTTCCTTCAGATCTTGCTTCAGATGCGCGATGATTCTAAATTCAAAACACATTATAACTCTAGGGAATAATGGATTTCAGTACAACATTATAAACCTAGGGATTTAATGTCTTACTTTAACCTTAGATAACAGGCCATGTAATAAGGCGTTGTTGAGCGAGTGGTGTGAAAAAAGCTTTTTTTAATCTCCTTTAAGTTAGCTCCTGACTTCGATCTCGGCCCGGTGCTCTCGGCGGTGATCGAGCCCGGGGGCCAAAATTTAAACTAATTCTTATGCCTGTTTAGTTTAATGCATATAAATTTTAATTTTAATATTTTAGCGACCGGATCAGATAAGTTTGTGGGACTATAATAGTAAGTGGTGATGCAGTCTAAAATGGTAGTCTGTTAAGGGTATGGTATGTTATATTAAACCCACACCCCTAATTGGTCACTAGCAAGAATAGCACCATGCTTCAAAATGTACAGAACCTGTATATTCTGTATCTTGGCGTCCGATGGCGATATAAAAGGCAGGTGGAATTTTCATGTACATTTTCCGTGCTCTGGTGTCGAAGCGATATAAAACGAACCAGGAGTTGCAAAGAAGCTTACATTCGTTCAAAAATTGCAAGCAACTTGAAATTCTAACGTGTACAGTAATCCTGTTGTAGGAACTTGTCAGGCGAAATCAAACTACGGACATCGGACAGTAGAATAAAATCGGCCGTATGAAACTTCAGCGTTGCATGGAAAATACTTTCATCAGGTCGTGCAGGTCTGTACCTACAGTTCCATATTATAAAAGATCGCGCGCGGACTTTTTGTCGGTTGTGTTTCTTGCTACGAGTAGATTACGGAGTTATTGCAAAAATGAAATATTATACTCGGACTTCGGAGACACAGAATTCTAAATAATATAGTAAAGAAGTGAAATATTCTGTCTCTATTACCAGGATATCGGGACAATCTCTGAGCTAAACTGGAATGTAAGCTCTAAAAAATATTGCAATACTCCCTGCGGAAAAGGACATGCACAAGATTAACACCTGTCAGTTAAGCTTATTTTAGAGATTGTGTTTATGGAAACCCTCATTTACCACTTCTATTTGGATTCTATTCTAATTTATGTGTTTGTAGCAATGCAGTTTGCAATTAACACAGCATTGCAGTACAAGCATTCCGCACGCATTTCGGTTGCAGTAAATCAAGTACCTACTTACGTGTTGGCGCATATTTCTAACTTCTAACGTTAACGAATTTGCAGGTTACTGCACGTTTTTTCCTTAGTTACTTAGTTTTTAGCAGCTATTCAAGTCTTAAAAGATAAGTCATTAGTCTATTTATAGTCTGGTTTCCTTAATAGACAGATAGAAAAGCTAATAAAAAATTCTTTTTAAACAACCGACTTCAAACTCCCGCGCCAACTTTACAACAACAAGCATACGCTATACAAAGTACTTTTTTTATTGTTGATATTTTAAGAACCGCTTGACCGATTTCGATAAAATTTATTTGGGACCACATGGGAAGTATGCCCTTTCAAATAAAAAAAGAATCATCCAAATCGGTCTACCCAGTCAAAAGTTCTGAGGTAACAAACATATAAAAAAAAAAAAAATACAGTCGAATTGAGAACCTCCTCCTTTTTTTGAAGGCGGTTGAAAATAGCAATAGTCCATAGCTTTGTTGATAGACTACGAGAAAATTTTATCACCGGAGCCATACTGCCAACGCTGTTTCATTATTGTTGACTTTTGTGTTTTAGAATTATATTCCTTATTTTCGGAACTTCAAGGTACATTATATTACAAGTATTTCGGAACAACAAGGACCAAACTGTCATTTTTTGTAAATGATAATTGATTTATTTATTTCACATCCACATATATCACGATACGTTAAGACTCCACCACCGGTTCGGAAAGCTGAGTAATAGTGGTTAAGTATTGTATCAGGAATCTGGTTGGTCCGTCTGCTAAGCACATCTCCGCTCCCTTTCACTGGACAGGCCTTAGACTGCACAGACCCCCGAACTAAGGCTAGCGCTACGTTCTCAAGTTAACTTTTTCACTCGTATCAAGAGTTCGTCCTTAGTTGGCGATAACAACGTCCATTAAAGTATCCACTGTACAAAGCACCGCGTTTCAGCTGAAAGCTACTTTTTCGTTTTTTTTGGGAAAAGAAAAACTGAGTATGTTGACTATGTCCAGATTGCACAGATACGCTAATTTAGATATAAAGTATAAACCTATGGATGCCTCGTGATATATTCTGAATGATGAAAACCGCATTGAAATCAACATACTAAGTGGATTGAGGATTCGTACGTTATTCATGACTGCACTAAGCTGATAAGCAACATTTCAAATTATAGGAGGTTTTTAGTAACAGGTAGCGGTCGTATAACCTTAAATGAACGCCCCTCTATAAAAGTTCGCATCCTGCACTTTTCCGTTATTAGCAATACAAAGACATGATTATTTACTTATTAATTTTAATTATATATATGTTATGTGCTGCCTCGTTGGTCTAGTGGTTAGCATAGTCGACTGCGGATCACGAGGTCCTGGGTTCGATTCCCGGTCGGGCATAAAAGTTAGGTATTGGGTTTTTCAATTAAGAAATTTTCAGTGCCAGCCCGGAGTTGGAAGTTGGCGGTGTTTCACCCCCGTGCCTCGGAGAGCACGTTAAGCCGTCGGTCCCGGTTATTATCACTAACATAATAATAGTCGTTAAAGCCCGCCAACCCGCATTGGAGCAGCGTGGTGGGTCTAAGCTCTAATTCCCGCTCTCCTATGAGAGTGGAGGCCTGTGCCCAGCAGTGGGACGTTAATAGGCTGTAGTGATGATGATGATATGTTATGTGCACTTGTAATCGATTTACGTATAAGAAATAGTAATAATGTGAACGTTCTTGTGTTTGTCATAGTTATATGTAAATTGTTAGTGTGCTAAATAAATAAAAGATTAGTAACCACTAAATTCGATTCTGATTAGTAAATAAACCCCTTTACAGGGTTTGAATTTTCAAAAATCCCTACTTAGTACTAAATACCTACTTTTGTAATATCTGTACCTACCTATTCCAAATTTCAGCCTGATCCATCCAGTGATTTGAACTCTACGTTGATAGATCAATCAGCCAGTCACCTTTTCCTTTAATAAATTTAGATATGAATATAATATCTTATTCATATTGTTTCTTTTAATTTGTGTGACATGATTATTTAGCGACAGGTTTAGCAGACAGCACAAATGGTTCTGAATTTCTAGGTAACAATGCCCTATTACAGCGAACGTCCTGGAGGTGACAGGTGAAATGTATTCAATGTTTCTACATTAAAATATTCGAGTTTGGGAATTGTAAATAGTTGTTTTCTAAAGAAGTAGGTACCTGTAGTTTGTTCCAATAGTTTACTGACCAATAGTGATGTACCTAGATATTCCCATTATTATTGGTCGAATAGCAGATAACTTGATCAGTGTTATGTATACAGTATTGCTATGATGAAATGTATAAGGTATGTTTTGTGTAAGAGTACTTGTTTACTTTATTTGTCAATAAAGTTAACTTAAGTGGGTAGGTCGCGATACTGTATGTCATTTTTGAGTTCGTGTCAAGCTACCTAGCTAATACATGTGTTAAATCGAACTCCAGTGTTTTCTTTATGTTTCCAAACATATTAGTGGCGACGATTGGTGAAAATTGGAACAAAATGGATAAAAAAGCGATAAGATTTGAGGAATACAACCCGGACTCGGCTAATTGGGACAGTTACATAGATCGACTTAAGTTCTGTTTCGAGGCGAATGGCGTCGTCATCGATAATGTTAAACGCGCAAACTTTTTCACAGTGTGTGGTTCGCGGGTGTACGATACTTTACTTGCGTTAATTACGCCGCGAAAGGCGACTGAAGTGACTTTTACAGAAATAGAAACTATTTTAGGCAAACATTATAGCCCTAAACCAAACGAAATTTCGATGTCATTTAAGTTCTACAAACGTGATCAAAAACGCAGTGAGTCGGCCTCAGACTTTATAGCTGACGTGAGAAAACTTAGTTCCAAGTGTAATTTTACCGAGTTAGAGAGAATGTTACGTGACAAACTCGTATGCGGGATGAGTGATAGTAGATTACAGTACGAACTGTTGAAACGGGACAATTTACGATATCAAGACGTGGTGGATGCTTTGTTGGCGTCTGAATGTGCGGTGCGCGACGTTCGCATGATACACGCCGCCGCAAGCACCAGCGCCGCGAGCACTAGCGCCGCCGCCGCCGCCGCCGACTTAGCGCCGCACGCCGCGACGACCGCGCGCGACGACGGCGAACCAATGGACGTCAACGCCGTACAGTCGACGTCGGCTTCACGAATGTGTTACCGGTGTGGAAGCCGGCACTCTGGAGAGTGCCGATTCATCAACGCGATCTGCCGCTTTTGTAAGAAACGGGGACATATTGAAAAAATATGTATAAAGAAAAAGAAGTCTGAGAAGAAAGATATTAATTTTACACAGACAGAAAATGAAGACGATTTATTAAACGGCATATACAGCATACATAGTGCAACGCGTGTTCCGCCCTACGAGGTGAATGTATTGATTGCAGACGTGCCCGTCCGTATGCAAGTGGATACGGGGGCCAGCTTCTCTCTAGTCAACGAGCGCACGTGGGACGCGCTCCGCAGACGCCTGCCGCGCGACGCGTTGCGTCAGGTGCAGCTGTCGCTGCACACGTGGAACGAATCTCCAGTTAAACTACTTGGACAAGCTACCTTACCAGTTCGCCATAAAGACGTCGTTCAGGACTTAAATATGATAGTGGCCAGAGGCAATGGACCAAACCTGCTTGGCCGCGATTGGCTCGCACCTCTGAACATATCTTTGAAGATAAATTTGATTGCTAGCGACGATCTTGTACAAATGGAAAGAATAATAGCTAAGCACAGAGAAGTATTTAGAGATGGGCTCGGTACGTACAGTGGTGATCCAGTAGCTATACATACAAAACCAGGCGCAAACCCAAAATTTTTGAAAGCACGCCCCGTGCCATACGCTCTCCGAGAACGAGTCGAGAAGGAAATAGACAGGCTAGAGCGAGAGGGAGTATTGCGACCGGTTTCATTTTCAGAATGGGCTACACCGGTGGTCCCTATAGTGAAAAAATCTGGCGAAATTAGACTGTGCGGAGATTACCGCAGCACAGTTAATGAGGCAACTGAACCGGATACTTACCCGATGCCAACAGCCAATGAAGTTTTTGCCACGGTCGCTGGAGGAAGATTCTTTACGACTCTAGATTTAGACAGGGCATATACACAGGTCGTTGTGGACGACAATACTGCAAAACTACTCACTTTGAATACGTGTAAGGGCCTATACACAGTTCACAGGCTGGCTTTTGGCGTAAAAGCATGCCCTGGCATATTTCAGCGACTGATGACCTCTTTGCTGGCAGGTATACGAGGAGTTGCAGTTTTGATCGACGATATTATCATCGCTGGTCGATCAATGCTAGAAATGCAAGACAGACTAGAACTGGTACTTACTAGAATCGAAAAGGCTGGACTGAGGTTAAACAAAAATAAATGCAAGTTTGCGAAAGAGAGGGTAGAGTTTCTTGGATTTGTTATTGATTCAGAAGGCATACATCCGGCACCGAGTAAAGTGGAATCGATTGTAAAAACTCCTGCGCCTAAAAACAGAAAAGAACTGCAAGCATTTCTTGGGCTTTATAATTTTTACGAGCGATTCGTACCACACAAAGCGACTATACTGGAGCCTTTGCACCGGTTATTGGACACAGAACAGGTTTGGAAATGGACTGATCTAGAACAGAAAGCATTTGAAACAGCAAAGCGTCTACTTACATTTGATGTGACATTAGTGCATTACGACGTAAACAAACCCTTGATACTCACGTGTGACAGTTCAGAGTACGGAGTAGGCGCTGTGTTGTCTCATAAGATGGATGATGGCCGGGAACGTCCAATAGCAATGGCCTCCAGGACGCTGCATTCACATGAAAGGCGCTATTCTCAGCTTGATAAAGAGGCTGCATCGATTATGTTTGGAATTACAAAATTTCATAATTACCTTATGGC
This sequence comes from Erebia epiphron, assembly GCA_963932025.1. Taxonomy (NCBI): domain Eukaryota; kingdom Metazoa; phylum Arthropoda; class Insecta; order Lepidoptera; family Nymphalidae; genus Erebia; species Erebia epiphron. The sequence continues at coordinate 8,651,295 of OZ009950.1, forward strand.
AAGACGTTTTCGTATAATCACGGATCATAAACCTTTACTGGGAATTTTTGACCCCAAAAAACCGATGCCAAACATGCTTTCACCTCGCTTAACCAGGATTGCAATAGCATTGACTTCACATGATTATGAAATTGCATACAAACCTGGACCAGAAATTGGTAGTGCTGATAGCCTGAGTAGATGGCCACAACCAGTTCCAGAACAACCCGAGCAGCTGTTGAGTGAAGTGCTGCTAATGGCTGAAACACCTGAGGACTTTCCATATGATGCTGAACACATAGCTTCTGCGACAAAACGAGACAATATTTTGTGTCGAGTTATACATTATATTCAGCGCGGATGGCCTGCCAAAATGAATGATGCCGAGCTACGTCCGTTTTGGTTACACCGGACAGAGCTATCACTGCAAAACAACTGTATACTTCTTGGTTGCCGCGTAGTAGTGCCGCGATCACTTAGGCAACATATATTACAAGTTTTACATAAAACTCATACAGGAATAGTACAGACTAAGGCGGTAGCTCGAAGCTATGTATGGTGGCCAGGGCTCAATGAAGATATTGAGTTATTAATAGGCAGTTGCACAAAATGCTTGGAAAACCGGCACATGCCCCCTAGAACGAGTCACGAATGGATTACACCAACTAGACCATGGTCAAGAATCCATGTTGATTTTGCTGGACCATTTCATAATAAATATTTTTTGATCGTTGTGGATGCATATTCAAGATGGCCGGAACTTTTTATGGTCAACAACACTACATCGGCTACAGTTATTAGACTTTTGAGATCAGCATTCGCTACACATGGTTTATGTGAAATTCTGGTCTCCGACAATGGCACATGTTTTGTTTCGAAGGAAATGTGGGATTTCTTAAGAGCTAATAATATTATACACAAGACTTCAGCGCCGTACCATCCTGCTACTAATGGATTAGCTGAGCGAATGGTCCAAACGATCAAAGATAAACTGAAAAAAATGGACAACTTGACATGGGATGTCAGAATTCCTAATTTATTGCTGACCCTCAGAACTACGCCATGTACGACAACGAACAAATGTCCAGCCGAATTATTAATGAATAGACGTCTGCGCACTTTGTTGGATACGTTACATCCAGACAATTTACAAAATAAGAAAACTGAGCAACAAATCAGCAACAATAATCAAAGAAAAGCGCGGCAGACCAATGTGAATCAACATATAATGTACAGAAATTATAGTAGTAGTGGTCCAAGATGGCTACCTGGTGTAATAAAGGAAAAAACTGGTCCATCAAGTTACAAAATTGAAACCAGTGATGGTATGACAATTAATCGACATATTGACCAGTTAATTAAAAAGATATCTGCAACAACGCATACAGGGGAAAAAAGTAGAGTAATAAGTAGAGCTCATACACCCAATCAAGGTACGGAAGAGATAGATGAGGACATGGAGGACATAAATGAGGGAAGAGAGGAGATTAGTGAAGAATCAGAAACTATCATTACAATACCAGATGCCACAGAATGGGAAGAAATGTTAGGGATTCCTTCCACTTTGGGCATGCAGAACAAATAAGAAATAGTTAAGTGTAACATGTGTTTGAAGGCTCCATATCAGAGACCTCAAGTGAATGACTTGTAATAATTATAGTTTACAGTAGTTTATAGATTTAGTAGTTGTAGTTTATAAAGCGTGAGTAGCTAATTGATTTGTTTTGTATTTAGCGTAGATTATAAATAATGCTTATTCTTTGTTCATTCTTAGAAGTTAATTAATTTGAGTTCAGTGTAAAATCATTCTTGTTGGGGAGGTATGTTATGTATACAGTATTGCTATGATGAAATGTATAAGGTATGTTTTGTGTAAGAGTACTTGTTTACTTTATTTGTCAATAAAGTTAACTTAAGTGGGTAGGTCGCGATACTGTATGTCATTTTTGAGTTCGTGTCAAGCTACCTAGCTAATACATGTGTTAAATCGAACTCCAGTGTTTTCTTTATGTTTCCAAACATATTAATCAGACGTTGAAGAAATAGCTCATCTCTAATCAACAGACTTTAAAGAGTAAGTGTTCACACCTAGGTACGTTAAAAGTCTAGCCCCACTTGAGATGCACGGAGCGGCGCGGCACGTAGCGGCTAATATAGTTGAATGAGTTTGTACAGGGCCGCGTCGCGAATTGCATCGCCGCGCCTTCGTAGCTTAAGTGGGCCCAGCTCCATACAACCTCCGCGTGTCTGTAGTGGAGCTAGACCTTATAAGTAATCTGCCATTAAGTTAAGTTCATGCAGATGTGAATAAATGAAGTGGACCCGTACCCACAAACCTACTAAATGAGATATTAATCTTTTCTCCCAAAGTTCAACAAAGATCTAGGTATTGAAATAAATCTGTCATTTGGCATTGGCTTGGCATTTTTATTGAGTAGAGCGAAGTAGATTTCATAGCTTTTATATAAATGGGTAAAGTCAGCTATCGTTTAAAGGTCGAATAAGTAAGTAAGTTAGGTATAATTGTTGATTCTCTGTCCTTAATAATAGTTGTTTAGGGAAATTTGGATTGAGATTATAATTATTATTTTTAAGTGAATATTTTTGAACAGAATTTGATTCAAAGTCTGATAAACTGAAAACTTGAATTCTAGCTTGAAAAATATATTATCTCTTGTTTGAAATCTACTAATCTTTACGTAGAAGATTGTAAGTAATCTGTACGTAGGTATAAAATTTCAAGTTTTGTGTTAGTTGCACCAACTTTTGTCGAGTACGAGTCGAAAACTGTAACTGGAAGCTTGCGGTACAGTAAATATTTTTTGTAAATTTTAATAAAAGGAAGCTGTAGTATAAAAGCAGAGCCGATTTTTTTTTAATTTTTGTTGGTCTGTAAGTACTGCGTCACACTGAAACTCCGAACAGGATGGAAAAGAATAACAAGAACTAGAACGAACGTTTGCAAATTAGACTAAACTATAAACTACCTTTATCTTTTCGAAACATTGGTTTTTATCCGATAACAAATTATAGCCCTTGACTTCAATCTCACCAGTTGTATAAGTGGTAATGGGTGGTAGACACAGCCATAGCAGAGTGAAAGCCTAAGTTTAGCTAAAAGAAATTAAGTGAATAAATTACTGATCACGGAGCACTTAACCTTCACCTAACTATAGATTTCAATATCGAACAAAGAAAATCGATTGACTATGTACTTGATATTGGCATTTATAAATAATAGCTAACCTAATGACAGCAGGGTGAACGAAGGTACTTACCTATCAGTGTACGTGACGCAACGTGGGTTGTTATAGTGATAAGTAATAAATAGCTGGTATTACGACTGAAACATTTGAAAAAATATATATTTCTTGTGTTCCCACAGCAAAAATAATGTAGAATTTAAAAATACAGAAAAACTACAAAATTTGTTACTTATGTTATTTTTTTTTATTTAGTACCAAAAGGTTATAAAATATGAAGAAAACAGATACATAGTTACAAGGAAAAAAAAAAAATTTCGATATCGAAAAAAAACAACGTATTTTCGCTTTCGCTAATCGCTACGATTCCCGTACTTACATTATTTAATCGTCAACTAATAACTAACGATTTTCTACGCCACCTCTACGGTGACGTTTAAATGCGATATAAATAAAGTTTGTTTAGGTACCAAATGTTTTTCTTAGCTCATCAAGAAACTTAGGCATCAACCATGAGTGTCCCGCTGGAATTCAGGAATTACGCCAATCAATTCAAAAGACGCCGTTCGCACCTACTTAGATACTATGTATTATGCAACGATACATGTCCTGTCACGTTCTACAAAAGCTTCACAACCACAATAAACCTATATTCGTAGCACAAAACATAGCTTTTAGTATATTAACTGAGTCATAAATTGACTTCCTGTATAGCTCGATTAATGGAAATGCAAACATTCGCGTTTTACTGTGCGAAACTATAGCTTTTTTATGCTTTGATAGCCAAGTCGCTTTTGATTAGATTTTTCCATGGCTTCTATAATCTTCACACAATTTGTTCAACGCGAATCATGATTGGCATTTTTATTCTTTGTAATTTTGTCGTAAATTGCTACGAGAAAAACGTTGTCGAGACAATAGACGGGTTGTCTGGAGTATTCTGTTATCAAGAGTACTTGAATGTATGTATAGGGCCTTGAGAAACATTCATATAGACCGTACATATTTAATACTAGATGATTCCCGCGACTTCGTCCGCGTGGACCAAGTTTTTTCGATTCCCGCGGGAACTCTTGAATTTTCCGGAATAAAAAGTAGCCTAGGTCCTTCCCCGGGATACCCCTGTACCAAATTTTATTAAAATCAGTTGAACAGATACATTTTTTGATTCCCGCGGAAACCTTTGATTTTTCCGGGATAAAAAGTAGCCTATGTCCTTCCCCGAAATACAACCTATCCCTGTACCAAATTTCATCAAAATCGGTTGAATAGATGGGCCGTGAAAGCGTAGCAGACAGACAGACAGACAGACAGACACACTATCGCATTTATAATATTAGTATGGATTATTATGGATATGACACCAATTGATAGCAAAATTATTCATACATTCAAGGTCTTTCCTATCTTACAGGCCCGCCCACAAATTTTTGAACCCACTTTGAACATCTTTATGCGATAGCTTAGCGCAGTGTGATCGATGGCAGAAACGTTACTCTATATTCGCCCACATATTATTTACTAGATGATGCCCGCGACTTCATCCGCGTGGATTTTTTTTTTTGGATTTTGTGGATTCCCGCGGAAACCACACACACAACTCTGTACTTTTCCGGGATAAAAAGTCTATGTCCTTCCCCGGGATAGCACTTATCCCTGTACCAAATTTCATTAATATCGGTTAAAGTTTGAACAGATGAACCGTGAAAGCGTAGCAGACAGACAGACAGAGAGACAGACGGACAGACAGACACACATTTCGCATTTATAATATTAGTATGGATATTATTTACAACGTCAACTCGTACAAAAGTTTTATGTTTACAATTCTAATAAAATAAAAAGTTTTCATCTGACAATGGTGGAGTTAGTGTAGTTAATAAACTGCATAAACCAGTAGGTTCTGCTCGTTTATCTGCTCAGCAGGATATTATAAATTTCATTAGTAAGTTGTGCATTGTTTATTTCATCCAATATCAACAAGTGTACGCAACTATACCAAGTGTACTTCGTTATTTATCCAGGACTACAGTTATGCATGAACTTTGCACAACCCTAACATTATTATCTAGTTTATGTCTTTGCCTGCAAAATTATCTGGAGCGAATTTAGGAAGTTAACACGTCATATTCTCACGCATTAGGTATGCCTTAGTCACATTATGCGCCTTAATAATATGAACTATAACCTAGGTCTGGCTTTACATTCCTTGGCCTTATCCTGGCCTGGTAGGAAATTTCAGCCGAGTCTAGTTAGTAGTTAGAACACTAAAAAGCGAATAGACATAATAAAAACTCATACCCCGTCCTTTAGCCACTAGTGCTTGTCAGCAATTAAAATATGCTTGAATTTGACCGAGGTATATATAAATACCTGACTTACAAATAACATGACTTACCTTAAATATTGAGAAACTTTTTTTTTTTTTTTTTTTTTTTTTTTTTTTTTTTTTTTTTTATTGAAAATAATACAATAGAACTTAATTGAGAAACTGGAAATAGGTATCTATATTGGTATATTTCATGAGAGTTGCCTATACCACAGAATAAGTAATAGTACAGCTGAAGACTACTTACCTCTTAGGTTTATCTAATGCTGTATATTATTTCATTCATATAGCTAACCTACCAATACATTTTAACTTCTCAGCATTTTCTTAAAGCTAAGAATTTCTTGCTTAAGCTCAGGCAACAAAACATTTCCTGGAAGGCAGGATACAAAAGTAGGAATGCTGTGAAGGTTAACACTCATATTTCGACATAGCGACTTGACATTCCTTTTTCACAGAAAGGGAAGAAAACAGTTTTTATTTTCATAACAAGTGAATATAATTAAAATTATTAAAAAATACGACTGCTCTGCCGTAGACATACTTAAATCCCTTAGAATCTTATTCACAATTTTATTAAATTATATTTTTTTGTGAATCACTGGATATTAAACTATAGTATTATATATTTTTGGAATCTACTCATCATTTTCTAGATGATGATTATACAGTTACTCTAGTTTTCGAATATTTTTTTTCAACTTTAGTCTTTAATGCGGAACCATGGTCACCCCCAGCAATTTTTTTTTTAATTTTACTAGCCTATGTCACCCGGAATAAGCTAGGGATTCTAACAACACCTCATTTATCAAAATTGGTTCAGGCGTATAGAAGTTATGGTGGAATATACAAACTCACATACATACATACATACATACATACATACCTACATGAACCCTGAAAACAATATACTCCTTTTTTCAGGCAGTCGTATAAAAAAGATTATTTTGCTTGTTATTCTGATAATTATGACGTGTTTCTCTAAGTCTATAGTATAAATATTCCACTACGCCTACTTCTATACAATGAAAATATTATATTCAAGAGCGTGGGAGGCACTGACGAAGCTGCTGGCAACTTTTGTGAATCTGATTAAAATAATCTCCTTTTAGATGATGATAAATAATTTATTTTACAATGAATGCCTATCCCAAAACTTCGTCAATATTTTTGTTGAACTCTTTTCAGCATAATAAATGAACTGCGTAGGCTTTACAACACAAATTTTCTCGTTGTTCAATTTTTGTAATCAAATTAAATCAAATGTTCATTTATTCGAATTAGGTACACTGTAGGTAAACTTTTTGACGTCAAATTTCTTATAAAACATGATGGTGATAATCAGTTACGGTATCTTAAAACTAAAGTTACGAGGGTTCCAAACGCGCCCTGGTCTGAGAAGAACCTACAACAAACTCAGCCGGTTTTTTTAAATTGGATATGTATTTACTGAACGTCTAGCCTTCGCTATAAAACCTTATTACCAAACCAGTAGATAAACGCAGTTAAGTCAATGAGTACCTAGGCATACAATTCAACCAACTAAGCAATAAACTAGCGGCTAGATAGAACTATATCTAGCGATCAAATAGTCGCTTGGCCTTTGATTTAATTTTCTCTTTACAGAAGGCGATGTGACGCCTTGAGTAGAGAAAATTTTCTCGAATAAAGAAAAACCTTTTGTATCTTACTTTATCTTTAAAGTGCTATTTGTTCCGGAAACAAGGAAATAAGCATCGGAATAACGGTAAGCGCACGGTTTACCCCTTTTCGTTTTTCTATTATTACGGATATGGACTTTTTTTTTTTTTTTTATTTGGGCCATAAAACTGGTAACAATCGTGTCTTAACTTATAATTAAGCTTAGATAAGGAATGAGATTGCACCTTCTAGATATGACCACAACATGCAAAATTAAGCTGTTAAGCTGTCAATATACTAACAAGCTAATAACAAACAAAAAAGATAGAAAAAAACAATTAAATATCACTCGCATAATAGCAACTCCAGTACGAAGAGTAGGCTTAAATGTAAAATACATTGAGAAAAAGATAAACAAATTACTTGAAAATATGTTTTAGCTGTTTTTTAAATGAGGTCAAAGAACTATTAAATATGTCGCAACTATTTCTGTGAGCATTAATAAAAGTGCAAATGCGGTAGACAGGCGCATGTTGGCCTGCATTGGTACGACATGATGGCAAATGAAATGGCTTGCGATTTTGCAGGCGACTACAAGACCGCGGTACACAAAACTTTAGGCGCTCTAATATCTCCGGTGAGTCAATATAGCCATTGATAATTTCATAAAAGAAAACCATGTCCAGAATTTTACGTCTGTCCCTAAGTGATAAAAGATTATATGATCGTAAGCGCAAATCATACGAGTCTAATTCTCGACATTTGTTATTATTGTAGGTTAGGTGGTAAATGAAGCGTTTCTGAATACGTTCCAATCTGTCACAATGAACGTTATACGACGGGCTCCAGACTGGGCTACAGTATTCTAGGATACTCCTCACAAGAGAGTTATAAATGGTAACGGACAGATTCGGATCGCGGAACAGTTTCATCTGACGCGATATAAAACCAGATAATTTAGATGACTTTTTTGCAATAGCGTCAAAATGATGGCGAAAGGACAGTGAGGAGTCTATGAGGATCCCCAAATCTCGGACAACATCAACTTCCCTCAACGGAACGTTATGAGCATAATAAAGACAGTCGGTTTTAGACTTTTTCCTGGTGAATTTTATAAGCATACATTTATCCAAATTTAAAGCCATTTCGTTGTTTTTACACCAGTCAATAACCTTTTTAATATCATTCTGAAGTAAAACAGAATCATTTTCATTTAAAATGGTACGATAAATCTTAAGGTCATCCGCGTAAAATTTAAAATTCGACGTAAGAGTCATACTGAGGTCATTAATAAAAATCAAAAATAGCAGAGGACCCAGGTGAGATCCTTGAGGAACACCGGAAGGAATGGACTTAATGTCTGATTTAAAACCGAAGAGAGATACTAATTGAGAACGATTTCTTAAATAAGATTCACACCATCTTAACAGAGAACCGTGTATTCCCATCTGATTTAGCTTTATTAATAATAAATCATGATTCACTAAATCAAAAGCTTTTTTGAAATCGGTATAAACTGCATGTACTTCAACATTATTATCTAAAGCTTCGGCTATATCAGTGACATAACCAATTAAGTTGGTGGTTGTGGATCTACGTGGCAGAAAGCCATGTTGATTGGGGTTAATGTACTTTCTTAACAGATAAAGTAATTTCTGCTGTATGAGCGCTTCAAAAACTTTGGCACTAGGTGACAATATTGAAATTGGTCTATAATTACAAACGTTGTTTATATCACCAGCCTTGTGTATTGGAGTAACATGAGCTATTTTCCATCTGTTTGGAAATACACCTGATTTTAATGATAAATTAAATATAAACGTGAGGGGATAAGCTAGATGTTCTGCACATTTCTTGAGTAAAATTGGAGGGATCAGATCTGGTCCACTACCTTTATTAACATTAATAGAAAGTAAGTATTTGCGTACCTCTTCCAAACTTATAGCGACAAGAGATGCTGACACTGTTTCGCCATGATAACCATGACAAACATTATAAGATTGAGAAGTTAACGAAGTAGAGGTTTGATCCTTGTACACCGATTGAAAATATTCTGAAAATAAATTACATATTTCTTGACCATCTTTTGCGGATTCATCACCAAATACCATTTTATTTGGGATCGGAGTACTATTCGTCTTTTTATGATTACAAAAACGCCAGAAATATTTAGGATTATTACGTAGATGATCTGCGGCGGAAGTTTTGAACTTCTTATAACACTCGGGTATCAGTATGTCACAGCGGTGTCTAATTCTTTCAAAGGCAAGCTTATCTCTTTCGTTTTTGTATTTTTTATATCTATAATGATATTTGGCTTTCTCGTTTAGAGCTTTTATTAGGCTACGCGAAAACCAAATAGGATACTTGTTTGATTTGCATTTGGTAAGAGGAGTATGTAACTAAATTATCGGCATTAGAGTTTTATAAAATATATCTACAACATTATCAACAGACTCACTAGATTTTAGAACTTTTTCCCAGTCAATTTGAGACAGATCGCTATTTATTTAATCAAAGTCACACAAATTAAAATTGAGGGAGGCAGCTGAATGACTTTTGAGTAACCTCTCACTGCAGATCTTGAAATCTATCACTAAAGCTGGGTGGTGGGGATCAATAGGGAGTAACGGGGAGATAGATTTCGTTACAGAAAATGATGAGTAGTTAGATATAACAAGGTCGAGCATCCGTTCACCATCATTTAAGACATGATTATACTGGCGCAAATTACAAAAGGATAAAGTATCAAGAAAATTATTAATGATTGCCTGATTGGAAGACTGAGGGACGAGAGAGTGACTTCCGGGTATTGAGTTCCAAGATAGATGTGGTAAGTTAAAATCCCCTATAAGTAGTAGATGCGAAGTTACTACTGTTTTATGGCATGCATTTGTTAAGTTATTCAAGAAAATGTCCATGTAATTAGAATCAATCGGAGGTGGAATATAAACAGCGCACATATACAAGCTTTTATTTCCACCAAGCCCGACAGAAACCCATAATTCTTCACATGAAGATTCAAGCTCCAATTTTCTATGTGCTTGGTATTTCTTGTGGATCGCCATTAACACGCCACCACCGTGTTCAGAAACGATGAAGTTGACGCACGATCCCGGCGAAAAACAATATACCTATCATCTACCAATTCGTGATCGAAAACCGTTTCATTCAGCCACGTTTCAGTAAAAACAATTGCATCATAATCAGATTGCAATATAGATTGATATAGTTCATCAGTTTTCGTTCTTAGACCTCTTACATTTTGGTAAAATACACTAAAATTGAATGTGAAAAAAGTAAATAAAACGTAAGTGCATGCTTAGACTGTACATAAAAATAAAATCAAAGGAAACTAAAATTACATTGCGCTCAAAGCGTCTACACTTTTTATCAGAATCGACGGGGACTTGTCATTTCGGCGCACAAAAATACGACCTCCACGTACCCATACGTAATTGTATTTTTTCTCTTGAGCGGCTATTCTGGTTGCCGCATGTAAACGTTTATTATTTGGAGATAAATGTTCTGTGACATAAACTTGCTGTTTATCTCCTGCTATGCCCAAATGCGAAGAGTTGAGTTTGTCGCTAGCATGGTTTTTATTAAACTTTCTAACAGCTGCCAAAAGATTATCTCGTTTAAGTGGGCTTGATAATTTAACAATAATACTACGAGGGCGTTTAGACTCAGCATTCATTTTTGCAACTCGATGAAAATTGACTATGTCGCTGACTCCTATATCAAAGTTCACCACCTTAGCCATTTGATTTATGATAGTCAGTAAGTTTTCTGAGCGATGCTCGGGAACACATTGAATTTCTAAATTACACTCACGTGATTGTTGCTCCATTTGAGATATCTTGAATTCAATTTCAAATGATTTGGAGCGCAACTGCGAGTTTTCAGACTCAAGTTTTGATATTCTTTCTGTTAATTTTTCATTCACGACTAATTGGTCATCATGACATTCAGCCAGGAAAGTGACGGATTTTACTGCCTCATTTAATTCAGCCTGTATAGCCGTAAATTTAGAGATAACGCCTTTGACTTCCTCTTGCATCTTTTGAAGTGTTCCGTTGAAGTTGTCCAGCGTAGATTGCTGAGATTCGAATTTTTTACACATCTCTGTAGGTACGGAAACTACGTATTTCTCTCATCAAAGAATTCAGAGACGAGTCAGACGAGTCAGATGTAGGTGAGACAGCAACATCGGCAGGCTGCATTCTTTTCGCTTTGTTCGGTATTGGAGTATTGCTATTACCCTCTTTGGGACGGCTTGCAGTACATGCTGGACATATCCACTTAGATCGGTGAGTAGTGTTTTCGTCGTAATTAACGCATTCCGAGTGATAAAGGAGCGAGCAGTCGCTGCGAGAGCACTTCACGCGTTTTTGAGTAATAGAAATGCCAGAATTGCAAGCGCTACAATTCATTTTTTAATTTACAAAAAGAACTCCTCTGAAACGATACTGTACTATTCTCTCAAATTCCAAATTATATTACGAGTTAAATCACAAAAAAAAAAAAAAAACTCTTTGAACGAGGTTTGAACACAGCGCGCACGCCCGCTGCAAGCCAAGCGTACTTCTTACGGAGCCAATCTGGATCTCACTTAAGCGACGAATTATGTCAGCTAACTATAGCTTATCGGCAGCGTAAACAGTCAACAAAAGATTAATGTATTGATTTCAAAAACACTTGCACATAAAGTAATAATGTTCACTAGTATAATTTATTTAATATTATTTACTTATAATTTAGGCTGATATTTCGTTTCACTTTGTTTATTAGTATTATGTAAAGTAAACTGGTAAACAGAATATACCCTCACTGTTTCGATTGTTTATGAAACTAGTTGTTTTTTGGGCAAATTTACTTATTTTTACAGCAATTACGCGTTTAATTAATGCGTGATGAAACTAAATAAACCGTTTAAACAGTAGATTATGTACACTTTGTTCATAATTTAATCAATTTTGAATACGTTTTACACCCGTTGTGGTTTGGATTGACAACCGTTAGGCCTGAAAATGTTACAGGGATTTTTGCAGCTATTTATGCACTTAATACTTAGATAACACTTGTACACATTAGTCACACTACTTTTGATCCACTTAACGTACGACAGTTACTTTATATCAATTATAGTTATTTTTAAAACAAATTATTTGCGGAGCACTTAATTCTTTGACAAGCGATGCGATGACGTCTCTCGATGACTTGAACAAATCACAAACACTTTCACGGATTGTCCTGATTCTGTAAAAGTTTAACACAGATCTTACTGTCTTGCTGTGTAAACAAAATAATAAAGGTAAAATCAGACGCTGGAAAATATATTGGGCCTTTTGATGCTCCAGAGGCTGGAGAGTCTCGTCGCTCTTTAGCCGTAAGGGCAAAAGCACTCTACGGACAAGACAGAGCAAAACGTCCACACGACGCACATCGTATGGTCACGGTAGTCTGTGCAGCACCACATAGAAATGTGCGCGCTGTAAAATTAATACTAATACATTTTTTTAAATTCCACTACAAGTTAGCCCTTAACTGCGATCTCACCTGATGGTATGTGACGATGAAGTCTAAGATGGTAGCAGGCTAACGTATTAGAGGTATGATAGTTATATTAAACCCATACCCCTAGTCGGCTTCTATACGAAATCGTAGCGGAACGCTTAATCGCTTGGCGGTACGTCTTTGCTTGGTAGGGCGGTAACTAGCCACGGCCGAAGCCGCCGACCAGACCAGACCAGGGAAAATTCAGAAATTATAAAATCCCAAATTGACCCTGCCGGGAATCGAACCCGGACCTCCCACGTTAAGACAACAGCGCTCAACACTGCGACTGGAAGTCGTCGAAAAAGTAAAGTATTTACTCGTATTATACGGTTTACATACAGCCTAATAAATTTAGCCGATAACAAAAACCGCAATTATTTCAATGAATAATGTCATAGTCACAACTTTCGTGCTAATCTCAGTACTTGATTCCCGCGATAGCCGCAGCTAAAATAAGTACTTACCTAAATTATAAACTGTAAACTATAGGTACTGAAAGTATTTTTACGGCTTTCAGATTCATAAGCGTTCAAATCGCGATAAGCTCACGTTTTATCCGTGGTCCAGAGTCTAGACAAGCGGATCTAGAAATAAACAACTCTATCCCAACCTCCCTTTACTCTACTGGAATTTAAACGATTACTTTAAAATGAAATGGAAACTATTTAGTCTACGGTTGCACAATACTTTTTATTCTTATGAATACTTTTACCGTTTGCGACGAGTATCAAAACTACATAAAATTGAAAATTTAAAGTCCAACTTTGAAGTAAGGAGGTTCTTTGAATAATTCGTTATGGAATAACGGCTAGTCGTTTTAAGGTCTAGCCCCACTTGAGATGCACGGAGCGACGCGGTACGTAACAGCCAGTAATATTTGTATCAGGTGGCGTATTAGTATTTATACTATCAGTGTTTAGTCTATAAGTATATAGTAATAGTGTTTAGTCCGTAAGTTTTTTTGTACCTTGTAAGTTGTAATTTTGATTGTTTTCTGGGTATCGCAAAAAAAGTTTTTTTATTTATTTATTTAAGACGTTGATGACGACATTTTCGTCATTTACGTTTTTTTTTTTTTTTTATCCACTACAAGTAAGCCCTTGACTGCGATCTCACCTGATGGTAAGTGATGATGCAGTCTAAGATGGTAGCGGGCTAACCTGTTAGGGGCATGGCAGTTGTATTAAACCCATACCCCTATTCGGTTTCTACACGGCATCGTACCGGAACGCTAAATCGCTTGGCGGCACGTCTTTGCCGGCAGGGTGGTAACTAGCCATGGCCGAAGCCTCCCACCAGGCCAGACCAAGGAAAATTCAGAAATTATAAATTCCCAAATTGACCCCGCCGGGGATCGAACCCGGGACCTCCGCACTTTAAGGCAACAGCGCTACACTGCGCCACGGAGGTCGTCATAAACGTGCATTTTCTCTGCTCGCGATTTTCCATTAGATCTGTCCATGGCCTTAGGCGGCACATTTTATTTCACTTAAATTATGTCCCATTCTTTGCCTAGTTTTATGTGCACGTAAAGGTAATGCGGATTATGTAAATAGCGAACTAGTTAAAGTCCTATCTTGAATTTTAAAACGCTTTGCGAGCTTTCTTGCTAATTATGAATAATAATTAACTGCTGCGTCACTCTGTTATTTTTTTTTTAATTTTCCTAATAAAAGTATTACTTATAACGCTTTGTAATTTATTATTATGTTTAAAAAAGAGCTACTGATGAGTTCTTCCTGGCTCTTCTCGAAAAGCTTGACATTTCGAACCAGTGACACTTTCACTTGACGATTCAAAAGAACTTGTAAAAGTTTATTTGAATTTGCACCTAACCTTGAACCTATTATACTTATTATGTACTAGCGAATGCCCGCGACTTCGTCTGCGTTGTTTGAGGTTTTTTGGTTCCCGCGGGAACTCTTTAATTTTCCGGGATAAAAAGTAGCGTATGTGTAAGTAAGTAACTATTCCAGACTATAATATATCTCTGTGCCAAATTTCAGCCAGATCCGTTCAGCCGTTGGCGCGTGATTGAGTAACAAACGTCCATACATCCATACATCCATACATCCATCCAAACTTTCGCATTTATAATATTTATTTGATTTGATTGATTGATTTGATGATAAGTTTAATTTTCAAAAGCAATAACTTCCCTTCTGACATAACTTTCGCTAAAGCTTCACACTGACCCAGGACAAAATTACGACTAAAGCGCCCCTTTGTGGCCTTTAACTTTTTTAAATTTGCAAGAACCTTTTGCATTTGTTGGTAAAATAATTGAAGGTTATTGCAAATTTTTGATGATTACCTCTTCTAAAATTATTGCCAAGAGTATCTATGGAATTTGCTCATAAAAAGGCTTGACATTCCTTCAAATTCAAACCAATGCACACCACACAATTTCTTACACCCTGACATCCGTTCCATCCGCATTTGCTTCCATTACGACTTGGTAGAGGGCACGCTTCTCAGGTAAATATTAATATTATCGCTCTTTATACTCTGAGCATAATAAACCTACACCGATCTTTTTACTACATTTTAGAAAGCAGCAAGTTAAAAGGAAGAATCACTTAAAAATACCCAATAAACTCTTCAGTGCCTCCAAATTTCAAAGACTCATAAAATATATCTTTTCGTTCGTTGATATTCTTCATTCTACTCGAGAGTCGAACCACTAAGAATTTTCACTCGAGTGAAAATTTAATCTCGACCGCGTTCCGACGGAATAAGGGAAATACGTGAAGAGTGTTATTTATTTTGGCATCTTCTCGTCTTACTTCGCAATAAAAATAAAACGTGTTACAACAATAGGTACTCTGAACTTTGGTCATAGTTCTCTTAAACAAATAAAATGAAAAAGTAGGTAATTTATTTTTCTAATAATAGTAGATAATCTTATTAAAGTCCCTTATGAAAATCGGACTCTTCTAGATCACTTTGTTGTCCGTCTCTCAAGACCTTTATTCCTTTGGAGTTGTACCTATTCTTTTTACTATGGAGGTAGTTATTTATGAGCGGTTGTTCCTTTTCATAAATCTTATTTTGCAATAGTTGTGTATACTTTCATGTGGCTGCACAAGGATAAAGACCTTAATATGTACTATTATTAATTAAAGCTTTGTGTACTCGCCGTTGGTATACCGTAACACAATAAATAAATTTACTATTTTCAGTTGAATTTTAAATTACGGGTAGGTACTACAGTCTTATTAGCCAATAGATGTTAGGTAAGTTCTTCCAAAAAACAAATAACTAGTTTTACGCAGGTTTCTTGCGAATCAAGCGAATTTTCTCCCCAACATGACAGAATGAAGATGAAGTAAATGAAGATGAAGAAGAGAAGAAGAAGTAGGTATAAGATCAGACTTCCTACAAACCTGTAGCCCATAAATGAATGACGTTAGAAGAAATAACAGTATTAAATGTTCCGATAGTTCTTCTGAAATGGGAATTTTTATGCATGATTTTTTGCACTATGCATGCTCCTTTATACCATTCAATCCCGCTCCATATTAAATTATGCAAAACACTGCCTTTGAAAATCTAACAGAATCCAAGCCCCGCAAAAAAGGCGAGCAGAAATTAAAACGAGGTGAAAAGAAAATAATTATACTATACTAGTCGACATTTTCATTGAAAGAGGTTTTAACATGCTCGCAGTTGCAATGAGAGCATACCTATAATATGTTTAAGCTATTTTTTGATAAGTTTTATGCACTTATAATAATATAAAGTTTTACCTTCCAATCAAGTGACGTCAGCCTTTCACTAACATCCGAAATACTTTTTCAGTACAATTCGATCTGGATACGTCGAGTGTTTTTACATTCGAATTTATTTCCAATATGAAGGTTTTATTTTTTTACTCATTCTCATACATAACTCTGCCTACGTTTAAACTATATGACGAATAGTCCAGGTTTCAAAAGTTTTGCAATTTATTTTTCATTCGTAAAACATTCACTCTACTGTATATTATTTAAATGTCGAATGTTTGAAATGCTAAAATACAACCATAGAAATCTAAATATCAACAGCCCGATCACATTAATAGTAACACAATATTATATCTACTTACTTTACGACTTTTAAAATGTTTTCAGGATAAATTAACCACCAGTGAGAATTGTAGCACTGATAGTGCTTGCGGGCTGATACTCTACATCGATAAACAATGTAAACAAACCAATATTTTACAAGGAACAAGCATTGCATTCCCCATGGCTATTCGAAGGAATCCAAGTGACAATGCAACTACAATAATTTCTCCATGGATATTCAACAAGGGAAACATGCCTCCTTTTGGAAAGAGATACTTAATATCAGAGAGGCAGGCCACCTAAATTATGGTTCAACTATTTGAGGGCTAAGATAAAAACTCCAGATTTGTTATTCTCTCTCTCTCAGAGCGCGCTTACCTAGAAGATGCCTATTCACACTCAATTTGAAGATACCAATATTACAAGCAGATGGAAAAACGGAAGCCGAAAGGGCGTTCCATATCCTAGCGGTTCGAATTAGAAACGAGGGAGCAAATCGCTTCGTACCATGAGATTTCAACTATCCTGACGATGCCTTGTGGTACGATAGTAGAAATCCAAAATATAGTCTCCTGCAACTGGCTTATCAATGTACCCTATAATTATAATGTAAGGATAGAGCTGTAGGTAAGGGCGAAGGGAAAAAGACGTGGGCGTATTTGGTTTCCCATATACCGTTATTCACTATACTACTGAGTGATTTAGCAACATCATTCATGCGGTGTGGGTTCAATAGGCATTTAGGTTAAGGCATAATCCATACTAATATGAATATACTGGTGTTTGTTACACTTTTCATCATTGAAACATCCATCCAAACTTTTGCATTTATAATATGTACTAAATATTGATGTTCAAGTAGGTACTAATTAAACAAATTTTATAGCTTTAAGAAAATTAACGGTACAGTTTTCATCACTATTAATACTCGTAAGTACTATAAGAAGAGATTTGGTAAATTACTTTGAGTCACTTCACCTTCGAGAGATTTATATCTATCACCCGCCCCACATTTCCAATGATAAATGTATATCTCACTGCCTGGTAATAATCTCGAATTCAGGCTGATCGAAGGTTATATATTTTTCGTTTCATGTAATTCTACGCAGTAATATGCTTTATTTTTTTAGGACATTTGAAGACTACACAGGAAAAACGAATGGGAAAAAAAGGAATGTCAGTAAAATCCAAATTTGAGTTAATAGTGCCATCTAATATTTTGAATTTGAATATTATACCTCTCATTAACTCAAACTGAACTCATACTCATATTTTTTATCCAAATTATTAAAAGTGCTTTTGAATCGTCGAGTGAATCTACCACTGGTTCGGAATGATATTCCTAGCGAGAAGTACCAGCGGGAAACTCGGTGGTTGATTAAAATTTCAGTTCTTAAATTCACAGGAAAATAAATTGCTTTGAACACAGTCCAGGGTCTCACAAGCTGCGCTAGTTTTTTAAAAATAAAATAGGATTTCTTTGGTCCCAAGAAAACATTGAATTATTCATACGCTCAGATATTCTGCAGAAAGCTTTTAACCGCAAAAGTAATCTAAAACAAACGTTACATGTTAAAAATACAATAGTTCTGGAAATAGATTCGTACAGTTCAGTCGTTGAACTTACGAAAATAAATGAATTTTTTTCTACTTGCTTGGAAATTGCTTCATTATTTAAAACTAGCTAATGCTTCGTACGCGTGGATTGAGGTTTTTTGGTTCCCGCGGGAACTCTTTCATTTTCCGGGATAAAAAATAGCTACAATCTATCTCTGTGCCAAATTTCATCCAGATCCGTTCAGCCATTGGGGAGTGATTGAGTAACACACATCCATCCATACATCCATCCATCCAAACTTTCGCATTTATAATATTTATTTGACAAACAATAAGTACATTGGCTCCTTTCTGACCGCTAAGCTAATACTCCGAATTTTAGATCATTACCATACAAACACTTGACTGCCTCGTTGGTCTAGTGGTTAGCATAGTCGACTGCGGATCACGAGGTCCTGGGTTCGATTCCCGGTCGGGCATAAAAGTTAGGTATTGGGTTTTTCAATTAAGAAATTCTTAGTGCCAGCCCGGAGTTGGAAGTTGGCGGTGTTTCACCCCCGTGCCTCGGAGAGCACGTTAAGCCGTCGGTCCCGGTTATTATCACTAACATGATAATAGTCGTTAAAGCCCGCCAACCCGCATTGGAGCAGCGTGGTGGGTCTAAGCTCTAATTCCCGCTCTCCTATGAGAGTGGAGGCCTGTGCCCAGCAGTGAGACGTTAATAGGCTGTAGTGATGATGGTGATGATGACCATACAAGCACAAGGTTTTTAGAAAAAACTTGTATTGTATAGAACTTGTGTGAGGAGTGAAGGTTTCTATCTACCAACAAATTCTGTTTATTGTTTCCTCACTAATGAGGGAAAAGTTCTATACAAGTCTCGGTCGAAATAGCAATTCACAGCCTCTTTTACTTAAAAAGGAATCGGCTGGCGCCTCGTCCGGTTAAAATCACTTGGGACGTCCTCGGTTTCACCTCGTCCTTCCAATATTACTCAGCCGTGAATTGCTTTATTTACGGCCTGTGCAGTAATTTACTATTATTCAAATATTTTTTATTCTCCTTGCAAAGAATACTTATCTTTCTAATAAATGCCTGTTTTAGTTCCTCCCTGCCCTGGAAAGAGAATCAAGTTAAATTATCAAGTGGTATATTATAAGTCTATAAATCCTGCCCTAAAACCTGATCTTTTTACGTCGGAAAGACCTCACAAAAGACATGATATATTTCGCATAACTTCAGTGATTAGCAACGATTGACATTCTTAAACATATTCTTAAAGGTGTCTTAAGAAAATCACTTAATAAAATTGTCTACGCCATATAAAGAGTTTAAATAAAATCGATCGAGAGAGAGTAGTAAAAGTTTGCTGCGTTAAACATCTTCCAATAGCTTTAGCAAGCTGTTAGAAAATAGTGATTTTAAAGTAATTTTGCTGAATAGATATAAATTCGTATCTCAATAGAAAATATAATACTTGAAATACGAAAATATAGTGTACAACCCTACCTCAACAGAAATTCCTGTTATTAAATATTTATTGTATTTTCTATGATGCCTGGAAAAGATTACTTCTCAGAGATAAGTCTGCACAGTTTTCTTGTCTAACCTTGTATTTTCAATTATTTTTTGTTCAAGAAAATGTAATTAAGTTCATTCTCCTTTGCGTCTTATCTACAACTTCAACTTTCCTTTTAACAATTTTCTACTGAGGTTTTTCTTCAGTAATTAACAAGAGAACATTTGGGCACCGCCATTACCAAGCTCGAAGGATTTCATAAGAGATCGAAGGGGGCAGGTTAAGACGCATATAACCGAATGGCCGATGTAAGAAAAAGGTATTCGTGAGTGACGACAGCTTAACGGTAAATGTAGAACGATCTTCACCCAGCTGGACCGATGACCTCAAGAAGGTGAAAAGTGGACGACTCAAAATGTTCTATTTTCTCTAGTAGTGGAAACATGCAATCAAACCCATCAAGGTTTTGATTGTGTTTAATTTTTTCTTAAATATGTTTCGCACACAGTGATGTCAGAGACCTTTTTAATGCGAGTTTTGCTCTTAGGTGGTCGTTAAGAGGTGGTGTTTATTTTTACATAATATGGTATATTACTATACATATATTTAATATTTAATATTTTGCGAACAGTGTTTTTTTGAAGTTATACTTCTTTTGGCGCGTTAGGCCAAAATTATCAGAGTGAATTTTTACGATGCGCGCGCACACCCAAATTCGGCACCCTGAAGTTAGTTGGTCAACCTATATTATGGTCTTGCAGAAAAAGGCCTACCAACAAAATAAAAAATAAATATATTTACTGTATGTTGGGTGAGAACTGATAACTAATAAAATATTCAAGATATTTATTATTTGCTATCAAAAAGTATAACTTCTTGCGTGCACACATAAGTACACACACACTTTTTTTCTAGTGTATGTTAGTGTGAGCGGCCCTGAATTCTCCTGAAAGGTTTTGATTATGTTCGATATAGTACTTGAATACAACTGCATCTGATGACATGGCAAGTAGCAATTCAGTTGTAGATGAAAGAAGGTTGTAAAGGGAGGAACGATAAAAAGGGCATGGCAGTTCATTAAACCTTTATTTTATTTTTATAAGGCTACGCAATATCAAATGGGACTCGGTGCGTCATACCTACTGGCGTTTCCAGTGATAGAAAATCTCTTACACAAATAAAATCGAGACCGATATCAATATCACCCGATGTGAATGCTGGGCGGATGTTATTTGATTGTGAGGCTAAAATATTGTGACACATTCATACATATTTTTTTCATGTCTATGATTGGTTTTTGCTCGAGGGTGCGCGATGGAACTCACTTGCCTGGTCAGGATATGCAATACATAATCTAAACCAATATTTATTATAGATGACGCGTGGAGTGATGTTTTTTTGATTCCCGCGGGAACTCTTCAATTTTCCGGGATAAAAAGTAGCCTATGTCCTTCCCCGGCATATAACATGACTCTCTATCATCAAAATTGGCAGAGTAGTTGGGCCGTGAGAGCGTAGCTGACAGACAGACACTTTCGCGTTTATAATATAAGTATGGATATGTCACCGTAAGATTGTAAAAACCGTTGCAGGCCGGGCACTACTTGATTATTTATGTCGAACCCTAACCTAACCTACAAGAATAAGACAAGAAAACGTAAATACAATGAATATTTCAAAAATTGACACTTAAAACATTGAACGGTTCACAATCTTTCGACTGTTTACAATCTATCGAAAAAAAAGCGTTAGATTACAATCTTACAGTTTTTACAATCTTACGGTGACAGATATGTAACGTTAAAATATAAACCTAATAATTATACAATTTGAAATAAAGAAAATAATAATTGGCCGGCGATTTGTAATTAATTTGGTGCGCACTATGAAGGTTGCCTGATGGAGATAAAGGTAGCCTGATGAATATTGCTCTGTAAGCAATAAGGCCGCTTTTGCATACTTATTATAATACTCTTTCTCGTGTGCAGTAAAGTAAAAAATGTATCTATCTTTGTATTTATGAATAAAATAAAGTCCTAAAAAAGATTGTAGCTTAAACAAAAAATTTTACTGCAAACAAGATAACTTTTTCATTCTCCAAATAAAAAGAAAAACAAACAACAATGTTGGAAGTTGAGAAGGTATTTTGATCCACACAAAAGTCGGCTGCGAATAAGTTTAAAATATAACTAAAAGAGATTATTTAAGTAAGTATTTAATTAAGTAATTTGTAATTATTTAAGTAATTTGGTCAAACAGTGAAGTTTTTACGTTAGAATATTGTTAGTTAAAATGTTGGCTTATTACGATTTTGGTTTTTCGAAGATTCTTTGGATTCGAGAAGAAAACTGCCCAATAACCGTGTTTCGAACTTCGCTGTCTTTATAGAATTGCCATGTGCATGCTAAGTATAATTATAGATATATATTTACGTTCTATATTACGTTCATATTTTTTTTTTTTAAATAAATATGAACGTAATTATAGAAAATAATTTCATTTTGGTGTTGTGGCGCAGATGCTAGATCCTTTTTAGGGTTCCGTACCTCAAAAGGAAAAAACGGAACCCTTATAGGATCACTTCGTTGTCCGTCCGTCTGTGTGTCAAGACGATTTTGTAAAAATTTTATCTTCTCGTTTCACAGAGTCCGCAGGTGATCGGAGGGATGGCACTTACCTCGGCCAACATAAGTTTGGCTATTCAGCGGGGTAAAACAGTCAGCGTTCTGGGCACATTGCCTCATTGCAGCGGTTTGAATGATATTTTTAATATTTAAATTTTAATGTAGTTTTAATTTGATATTTTTTAACAAAGTAAATATTTCCGTTAAATTCTTATACATTCTCTATATATATATAAAACTAGATGATTCCCGCGACTTCGTCCGCGTGGACCAAATTTTTTCGATTCCCGCGGGAACTCTTCAATTTTCCGGGATAAAAAGTAGCCTATGTCCTTCCCCGGGATGTAAACTATCTCTGTACCAAATTTCATCAAAATCAGTTGAGTAGTTGGGCCGTGAAAGCGTAGCAGACAGACAGACAGACAGACAGACACACTTTCGCATTTATAATATTATATAGTAATAGTAATATAGTAATATATAGTAAAATATAGTAAATATAGTAATATAGTAATATAGTATGAAGTATGAATTAGTATGAAAGTATGAATTCTCGTGTCACAATGTTAGTTACCATACTCCTCCGAAACGGCTTGACCGATTTTTATGAAATTTAATAAGCATATTCAGTAGGTCTGCGAATCGGCTACTATCTATTTAGTAGCCGATATATAAAATATACTCGATAGTACAAAATTAAAATAAGAGCCGATTGTACCAGTACTCTTAGCATATTATTTTATAATTCTCGTTCTGTAATGAGGCTTGTGCCCATTAATGTGCCGGTGACGGATTGAAATGATGACGATGAGGATATCAGCTTTTAAGCGGATGTTTCACTTCACGGCCAAACAAATTTTCCAATTCTCTACCGAGCGACCGGAAGTAGACCGCAAATTACACAACTCATTATACGAAATTAATTAAACTTTCGTACAAAATAAACAGCGGTTATAGTTATTTGTTATACAAGAGTGAAAAGTTGTTTTTTAACCGCGTGCTCAATTTTGATGACCGAGCAAGCGAAGGATTCTAAAATTGAATCACGAGCGCAGCGAGTGGTTCAAAAATTAGAATCCTGAGCGTCAGCGAGGGAATCAAAAGAGCACGAGGTGAAAAATCTTTTCACTCGAGTGCAACACGTAACTTTTCATCCCACCTCAGCGAGGAAATGAAATACTTCTCGCGTGATTGTTGAGGGAGAAAGCTCATTTCCGCATTTTTAAAAGTTTCAGTCAATTCTGTTGGCGTCAAATTAACTTCTTCGTCACTAGAATCACTCATTTTAGGTTTTTCACTTATTTTCAATTTTCTTGTTTTTAATTTTAAACAATATGACGTGAAAGAAAATTGTGCGCGCAAAGCAAATTAAAAAAGTACACCAAGAAGGTTAAGAGTGTGAGTTTTTAACTAATTAAAAATGGTTGTATGGAAATTCGGCACCATAGAGGTAGAAGTAAATAGGTTTTAATGATGTTTTGAATTCACAAACTTCATAGACGAGTGATATTTACTAACGTGCACACGATGTTCTAAATTTAATTTACTTTATCCTCAAGAGGATAATAACGGCTTTTGCATTCAGATATCGAAGCGTAAAAATACTCTTTCCGAGATGGTGGGATGAAAAATATATTTTTAACGTATAATAAATATATTACTTACTTAATATTATATGTTCCTACGTATTGTAAAATCTAGTTTAAAAAGCTGCTGATTTTGTTGCCGGTTCTTAGCAGAATTTTCTTTCCGAACCGGTGGTAGAGTCAAAATATGTCGTAACATAAGAGACACCTATGGTTTAATATAACTGACATACCCCTAACAGGTTAGCACGCTACCATCTTAGACTGAATCGTCACTTACCATCAGGTGAGAGAGCAGTTACGGGCTAACTTGTGGTGGATAAAAATAAATTATACTAACATTATAAATGCGAAAATGTGTTTATATGTCGGTTTGTTGGTTTAATGGTTTATTGGTTTGTCCTTCAATCACGCCGCAACAGAGCAACGGATCGACGTAATTTTTGGCATGGGTATAGTTGAGGACCTGGAGAGTGACATAGGCCATAGAGACATAATTTTTATCTCGGAAAATTAATCAGTTCCCGCGGTAATCTGAAAAACTTAAACCACGCTGATGAAGTCGCGGGTATCAGCTAGTACTACATATTTCTAAACTACTCTGAATATTGAACGAACAATTTATTATGCCTAGGAATTTATGAGTGAGCCAAATGTCAGTTAGGTCATCAACTATTCACTTTGCCCGCAAAGTTGCCTTTACCGCATTAATCACTGTGACCCGCCAAGACCGCAACTGAATATTTTAGCTGTCCCGAGTTCTCCTCGAAATTCTATACGTACGAGAAGGACCAAATATTCAACCCTTGCCTTTGAAAATTTCTAGGCTAGTTTGTCAAGCCCATAAGCAGGAAGTTGAGCCCAGAACTAACAGTCAGCCACAAAATTATCATACGTATTTATTAGGTTACTACAGGATTTTTAAAAAACATATAAACTGATCTAGGGCTGCTGGAAGAATTCTCTTCAAGAGATAAGTTGTCCTTATATGCATGTCCTTAAAATGTTTTATGTTTAGTTCTTAAGTTCGGTTCTAAATATATAAATAAATAAATAAAAACCGGCCAAGTGCGAGTCGGACTCGCGCCCCGCGGGTTCCGTACTAACTGTGACATGGTAGGCCGCTAGGCTTAGAGCTGTGAAAAAAATCAAACTTCTCAACTTCAACTTCTCAACTTCAAACTTCAAGCCAACGCAATCAAAAGATACAGCCGTAGGTACAGCCGTTTATGCTGCAAATTTTCGACACTGGCAAGAAAATCAAAACCTACAGGGAACTTCCCGTGAACTCAGAATCTTGAAATTTTATATTATAATATTATTATTTTATTATTATTTCAACTCATTGCTGACTCGCTATACTGACCACGAGTCTTCTTTCGGAATTTCTAAGGTTTGGCTATATAGTTCACCGGGTTGGCCAAGTGCGGATTGGCTAACTTCAAACTCCTTCGAGAACATTATGATGAACTCTCGGGCATGCAGGTTTACTCATGAAGTTTTCTTTCAGCGTTTGAAGCAAGTGATATTTAATTTCTTATAACGCGCATAACTCCGAAAGGCACGGGAATCGAACTCGCAACCCAGTATAGGAGGCCGGGTGTCTAAACCACTAGGCTATCACCGCCAATCATACTAATATTATAAATGCGAAAGTGTGTTTGTTTGTTGGTTTGTCCTTCAATCACACCGCAACGGATCGACGTGATTTTTGGCATGGGTATATTTGAGGGCCTGGAGAGTGACATTATTAATAGGCTAATAAGGCTAAGAAGGCTAATTATTATCCCAGAAAATTAAGGGATTCCCGCGGGAATAAAAAATAAACTTAAACCACGCGAACGAAGTCGCGGGCATTAGCTATTAATATACCTAATACTTTAATCAGTCCCCAATCCATTCCACGGATAAATTAAAAAAAAACCGGCCAAGTGCGAGTCGGACTCGCGCACCGAGGGTTCCGTACAAACATGTAGTAAGTTTTAAATTATTAAAAAACACGTTTATTGTATGGGGACCCCCCTTAATATATTTTTTTTTAATTTTTAGTATTTGTTGTTATAGCGGCAACGGAAATACATCATTTGTGAAAATTTCAGCTTTCTAGCTATCACGGTCTATGATATACAGCCTGGAGACAGACAGACAGACAGCGGAGTCTTAGTAATAGGGTCCCGTTTTTACCCTTTGGATACGGAACCCTAAAAACAAATCGAGAATGTCATTTGAATAAACCGTCCGATCTTATTCAACTTGAACAGATTGGTTTCCTTATCTTTTAACTTTTTAACTTAGATATCGGAGAAAACTTTTTATCCGTGGCATAAAAGATGCCAAACTAAAATGCATTTTTTATTTAGAATATTTATGCCTTGTCACGCTCGCTTTAGCAGAAGCTATGTACTGAATCCCGGTCCCGGTTATTATCACTAACATGATAATAGTCGTTGAAGCCCGCCAACCCGCATTGGAGCAGCGTGGTGGGTCTAAGCTCTAATTCCCTCTTTTCTACGAGAGTGGAGGCCTGTGTCCAGCAGTGGAAGGTTAATGGGATGTAGTGGTGGTGTTGGTGGAGGTACTGAATGGAAATTCTCACACATTGTTACATAACTATCCAAATAAATAGGTACAGATCGAGCGCGAGTTGAATGCAGAGTAAATGTATGTGTCACTCTGCATTCAACTCGCGCGCGAACTATAGTTAGGTACGATAAATAGGTATATCAGTAGTAGACATCTATTGCTGGACATACCTAGTTATCTATATATATAAAATTCAAAGTCCTGACTGACTGACTGACTGACTGACTGACTGACTGACTGACTGACTTATATATCAACGCACAGCCTAAACCGCTAGGGTTAGAGACTTGAAATTTTGACAGTAGCTTCCTTTTGTAACGTAGGCGCTCACTAAGGAAGGATTTTTCAAAATTCCACCCCTGAGGGGGTGAAATAGGGGTTGAAAGTTTGTATGAAAGTCCGTCATTTCTCAAGTTATATCCATGAAACTTAGTATATGAGTTATCGGTAAAAAATAAAGAAATACGTGTTTCACAGTTTTTCAAAATTCCACACCTAAAAGGGTAAAATAAGGGATGAAAGTTTGTATGAAAGGTCGACGTTTTTCAAGTTAAATAGCCGTAAAACTTGATATTTGGGCTACCGGTTTAAATTATGAAATACATAATCCACAGTTTTTATAAATTCTATCCCAAAGGACGTTAAATAGTCCTTCAATCACGCCGCAACAGAGCAACGGATCGACGGGTTTTTTTCATGGGTTCTTTTTATTCCGGAAATTAAGGAATGCCTATGGGAATTAAAAAACTTATGCCACGCGAACGAAGTCGCGGGCGTCCGCTAGTCATGTATAGGGACTTCCACGGGTGCACATTCTGACTCTTACTTACTCGCTTGCTATAGTCCTACTAGCAGAGGATTTGCAAACTCTGCGCTTTCCAGGTTGCAAGGGGGCGTCATTGGGACGACCTCGTGACCCAAACGTCAATCGGTTCTTCGAACTATGTGCCCCGCCAGGCGCCAACTGCGATTTTAGCTTCGCAACCCGTCCAGCTAATACAAAGAACTAAAGTAGGTACCTAACTGAAGGTTAATTCCATACTTCCATACTAATATTATAAATGCGAAAGTGTGTGTCTGTCTGACTTTCTGTCTGTCTGTCTGCTACGCTTTCACGACCCATCTGTTCAACCGATTTTGATGAAATTTGGTACAGGGATAGGTTGTATCCTGGGGAAGGACATATGCTACTTTTAATCCCGGAAAATTAAAGAGTTCCCGCAGGAATCAAAAAAATATCTCTTCAACCGATTTTGATGAAATTTGGTATAGGGATAGGTTTTATCCCGGAAAATTCAAGAGTTCCCGCTTGAATCAAAAAAACTTAATCCACACGGACGAAGTCGCGGGAATCATCTAGTTACAAATAATTTCCTTATTTCTGATTTGATCACGTGAAAAGCCCCTAGCATACAAAAGCTCTTAATGATGTCGATTCTTCGACTCTCGTTGGTTCAGACTTCCGAAAGCTAAATCGACAAAGAAGATGTCAACTAGAAACTCAATAACTAGGTAGTATTACTAAAGGTTATAATTATGATTTCATTAATGCATTATAACATGTCTCGTGGGCAAACTATAACATGTCTCGTGAGCAACTAAATGCAAAAACCCGCGCAGATGATGTGAGAGGTCGTCTAGTATAAAAATGAACGTGCCTGTAATGTGTTATATGCCATATGAGTATGTATGCTTACATACAAAGTACGACTTGATGGCGCATGTGCCAACTAGTGCATAGGTAAATGACACGAACATTAGTGAGTTTAGTTTCAATTTTAGATTAGAAGACTCGCAGCATTATTCATTGAGTATTTATGTCCAGACATGTATTTTTTATACATTGATGGTTCGCTATGGAATAAGAATAACATTTTTAAAGCAAACATTCAATGGGTGAAAAACATAATTATGTTAGTGAAGATGGATTAATATAATCGAAGGGAACTTAGGTCGACTTAATTGGCTCTTATAAATCTTCTTACTGAGACATCGAGAAAGTATTCGTCATCTCAAACTCTATTATGTTTTATCAGTGCCGGATGCAACAAAAGCTACAGCCCCCTGCGCCTTGGGGGGCCCGCGCCTGTGCCCAAAAAACTACAAATATAAGAACCAAAAAAATAAATAAAAGCCGCCCACTAAGCCGGACACCTAGTGCCTATGTTTAAAGTGAGCGCTTGTTTACATGTGGAATCCCCTAAGATCCCCCGAATCGAATAAAAAGACGTGTCATTTCTAAACTTGCCCACATTAAATTACGAAAAGCCTTTTTGTTAATGTTTTGTTTAAGTAGTTAATGCAATTCAAAGGCCCCCCTTGTTCGGTCTACTGTGGACTGTACACCCCTATTCACTCGGTACTGTGTTTTAATCAAATATACTTTGCCTTTTTTGTAAAGGTCTCTTGTAAAGGAATTAAATATTAATTCATTTTATAGGATCGTAGTTTTACTGAGTACTAGATGATGCCCGCATGCACCGCCCGTCTGTGGTTAGCATGTTTGTTTGACTGCGGCCGCCGAGGTCCCGCGTTCGAGTCTCGGGTCGGGCCATAACAAGTATTGGATTTTTCAAATCAAATTAAATCAAATTATTTTATTTGTGGAATACGGTACAAAGATGTTCAACTCTCAGTACTACCCAGGAGT
This sequence comes from Erebia epiphron, assembly GCA_963932025.1. Classification (NCBI taxonomy): domain Eukaryota; kingdom Metazoa; phylum Arthropoda; class Insecta; order Lepidoptera; family Nymphalidae; genus Erebia; species Erebia epiphron. Next base: position 8,680,577 of record OZ009950.1, read on the forward strand.
TAGGAAGTTGGCGGTGTTTCACCCTCGTGCCTCGAAGAGTACGTTAAGCCGTCGGTCCTGCGTCTGAACTCGAGACGTAAAGGAACAGATGGCTATGGAGAGTAAAGGAACAGAGCGTGCACCTGTGTACACACTTGTGCACTATAATAATATCTCCCACGCATATGGCTAATCTCTCTGAAAATAGGCCGCCGTGGCCGAAATTCGGTCGGTAGGACATTATTACATATCTCAACCTTCACAGTACTGTTAGTGCCAATGATGTTCTACCTATATATAATAAATCGGACACCGGTCGTGTGTGTTTGCGAGCATCATTGATTTTCTAGGTACGCATAATTCATTAGGTACTAAAATTCTGCATCAATGGCATAAATGTTGCAAAATTTACGTGACAGTAAACTGTCAGTCTTTCTCTATTGGAAGTGGATAATAAAGAGCACGAGTGGAAAATCCAATAAATCAATTCCTAAAATTAATGACTAGCAAAGCCCCGGATGAGTCGAACTCAATCTATCTCAATCCCGAATTCTCGTATTTCGGGCAAATCGTGATTGAGCAGTGAAATGGAAAACTAAACCTGTTTGGGTACATAGTACCTTTAGGTATACTTGTAGTTTAAGCATATCGAGTAAGTCAACTGTACAAAACTATTAAATATATATTATTATCAAACAAACAAAAAAATTGCAAAAGAACAAGTGAAAATGAAGTTTAAAAATCCAATGTTAAATCGTTTTTAGGGTTCCGTACCAAAATGGTAAAATGGAACCCTTATGGTGCGACTTTCTCCGTCTGTCTGTCCGTCTGTCCGTCTGTCCGTCCGTCACACTCGATTATTTCAGTAACTACCGAAGCTATCGACATGAAATTTGGAATAGTTGTGTATATTAGTGGCCCAAAGACACTGGAATTAAAAAAAATTGGAAATTATTTTTGTTCTTATTTAAAAAAGGGGGAAAATCGGAGGGTTGAAATTTAAAAGTGAGATAACTGTACTGTGTGGGGTATCATATGAAAGGGTTTACTTTGTACATTCTAAAACAGATTTTTAATTATTTTTAGTCATGATAGTTTTTGATTCATCGGGGAAAAAGTCTAAAAAAATACCGTACCGTAATTATTACCGTTTTACATCTTTGGTCGTTATTTATTAATACGTCATAAATCGTAAACCGCAATTTACCTTTCATTCAATCAACTCAAATATTTTAAAAAAACATTTAATTTAAAACTTACTACAGGTTTGTACGGAACCCTCGGTGCGCGAGTCCGACTCGCACTTGGCCGGTTTTTTATACTCTAGTTAATGGTCTTAGATTTTATAGACTTAATCCACCAATTTATACACGTACCTACTCTGGGACACGTACTTCAGTTAATAACCTCAAGGTTAATTTTTCAATTAACCTTGGTAGTATTACAAAAGAAATGTAAAGAACGTTATTCGTTTCACTAATAACGAAAATATTAATTTGAATACATAACGTTACGCAATCTAAAGCACGTTTGAATAATGTACCTAAAGAAGTTTTTTTCGAAGAACTTCCGCATAAAGCTAGCGTGACACGACTGTATTGACCTTCACAATGCGACATGTTAATATCTCAATAATAGCAGCTACATAATGTCAGATTTGCGTTTTAAATTGAATTGAAATTTTGGAAAAGATAAAAGATTGTATATTTGTTTAGTGATGAAGGTTTAATTAGGCTGATATTTGACTCATTCGATGTATTTCACTCGGTTCGTTCTTTGGCGGGGATACGCCATATTGGAATTATTTGCATAAATACGAGTATTTTGACTTTGGTAAATCAGTCTCCTACTGGCAGACTCAGCGATTATTGAATACTTTTGTGTTTAGATCGCAATTTGATTTAGAGCTTAGCAGTAGCAACTGCGGTCTGATCAAATGATCAATTTACTGTTGTTGTGATGCTTTGGCCAAGTTTTTATAATTAACTGTTTACATTAAATCTCTCGTGAAACCGCTATACGTTGTGACCATTCGCTCGTGGAAGTTTTAAAGAGAGTACAAACATATTTCAAAAGTAATTTTAATTATTTGCCCACTTCTGGAATTATGCTTACAATAATATCACGCTATTCAACTATTGTTGGTCTCAGCTGTAAAGGAGGTTGCCTAGGAGAGCGTTGCCGCCACCATGCCGCCGCAGTATATCGTCGAGTGCTCAAGCCGTCTATGGACGTAACGGTATCATATCCTGCTTTATATGAACATAATATACCGTCTATAGTAAGAGTTATTATTCAGTGATACCGTCTTGTTTCTATAGAGTTTTCAGCTCTTGAATAATGAATTTAGGCAAAATTAACTTACAGGGGCCATATTGCCAACGCTTAAACTCATAAGCTAATAAGTTGTAGTTAAGTTTTTGTCTCACTCTAATCCTGTAGCCTGGAGAGACGCATTGGGCAACTGTAAGGTCTCTTCAGTTATGTTGTCTAAATAAATAAATGAATAAATATTGTTTCATAATTGCTAACTTTCGTGTTTTAGAATAATATAACCCTTATTTTAATAATGTATAGTATTCAAACTGTCATTTTGAGTAATATTGCTTTAACGTTGGCAGTATGGCCCCAGGCTAAGAAAAGCGGATAAATGACAAGTGACACAATTACTAGTCTTTTAGGGAGATATAAAAACATGACAAAAATCATGACAATTCAGCGGAAATATTCATCCAACAGCGATTTCCCAATAAATATGATAGGAAGCGAATAAAAGTCAGAAACAGTTGGTCGCATGCCAAATAAAGATACAACCGTACCTTTACTTATAAAAAACGCTTTGATGAAAGTTTTTGAAAGTCTTGAAAGACCTCCGAATAGTAAGTGGGTTATTATCATAGTTATTAGGTAATTCCAGTGGTGACACGCCTACCGAAGTAATTATATTATTACTAGCTGATGCCCGCGACTCCGTTCGCGTGGACGTATGAAAAATAGATAGTATAGCCGATTCTCAGACCTACTGAATATGCATATTAAAATAACTAGATAAATGACGATTGATCAGTTATTGACCGGAGATGAAATAAATGATTAAATTACTAAAATAAAAAATAAGGGTTGATCGTAGAAGGGTGAAAATTTAGGATTGTATGTATTTTTATATGGTATCATAAAAAAATAAAAAATAAAAATTTTGTCTAAAAAATAAAAATAAAAAATTTAGGGGTGGACTGGACTACCCTTAACATTTAGGGGGATGAAAAATAGATATTGGCCGATTCTCAGACCTATAACTCAATATGCTCACAAAATTTCATGAGAATCGGTCTAGCCGTTTCGGAGGAGTATGGGAACGAAAATTGTGACACGAGAATTTTATATAGATATAATATGTACAGGGGCGAATATGATTTGCAATCTCATCTAGGCCTATGTGTCATTAAATTATGTATGTGGAGGAAAATTATATAAAAAATTCAATGCCAATATTATTTATTTCAAGAATGCTGACTCCATCACACTGGCCCAGTGTTGAGCACTTTGTCATATCACAAGTCCTTAGTTTAGTTTCCGGCAGGGATCATTTGGAAAAGTAGACTTGTTTATGATCTTACCAACTGATCCTTATACCCAGGAAAGCCAACTTACAATAGATTTAAAACAATTTGTAGAACTCAAACCAGCACATATCAAATCCATACTAAGTAATATTATTTATGAGAAGGTGCGTCTGTCTTTCTATCTGTCTCTCTGCTACGATTTAGCGGCCGCGGATTTAGCAATCTTTTTAACCGATTTTGCTGTAAATTGGTACAGAGATAAGTGGTAACCCGGGCAAGGACATAGGCTATTAATTTTTATCTCGGAAAATTAAGGAGTTTCCGCTGGAATACAAAAACGGACATTCATCTAGTTTATACCTACATATTTCTATGTACCTAGCAACTATAAGTATATCGCCTTGGATTCCTGTCTTACTATTGTCTCGTAAATGTTTTCGCGGCTCATTTGTAGTCGGGCGGCGCTTTCCTCTTCCGTTGTGACGACCTTCACGCGCCGACACCATATAAAAGTTAACCATGCTTTATGTGGTTTATGTCACGCCATCATTGACTCAAAATGCTGACACATCGTTCAATCATAATTTCATCATAATCGTACCTACCAAATATTGTAAACGCTAAAATGTGTTCGTTTGTCGGTTTGTCCTTTAATCTCAACCTAATAGTGCAACAGATCAGTGTGATGTATTGCTTGGATACGGTTGAAACCTGAAAAATAGTGACATAACTATTTACCTAACTCAGAAAACTAAAAGCTTGGCATGGTATTTTTTTAAAACTTGAATATGAACGAAGACGTGGGAATCGTCTAGTGAAAATTGATAATTATTGTCCATCTGCTATGCTTATGTACCGTAAATCTTTTCTTGTGTACAGTATTACATAAAATTTATATTATACTGTACACGCGATTTTTTGTTCTACGTTTATTACTTTCTCAAAGTAATTTTATTTAATTTATAGACTAGCGCTTGATTGCAATCAAACTTGCTGGCAAGTAGTGATGCAGCCTGGTGGAGCGCGCTTGCCTAGAAGATGCCTATTTACTCTCAATTTGAAGATACCAATATTATAAGTGGAGAGAAAAACGGTTCGAATTAGAAACGAAGGAACAAATTGCTTCGTACGCGTCCGTGGAATTTGGACTCGGCTGCAGACCCTGACGATGCCTTGCGGTACGATTTACTTTTTTAGTGACTATGCAACATTTCATTCCTACCGGTATCGGTTATCTTACTTATACTACAAATGCAAAAGTTTGGATGGATGTATGGATATATGGATGTTTGTAACTCAATCACGCCCCAACGGCTGAACGGATCTGGCTGAAATTTGGCACAGAGATAGATCTGGATAGGTCTGGAATAGCACATAGGCTACTTTTTATCCCGGAAAATTAAAGAGTTCCCGCGGGAACCAAAAAACCTCAAACCACGCAGACGAAGTCACGGGCATCCCTATGCCTATATAGCCTATGTCACTCTCCAGATACCCATGCCTGCTATGCAAGCTGCATACAAGATACTGAAGAACATTAGATTAGATAACACTAAGGCGCAACTGTTTACTGGCCACGGAGGTTTTAGAAAATATCTGTTTAAATTTAAACTTGCTCCCAGTCCATTCTGTAATTGCGACGACAGTACAGAAGAATCCATAGAGCATATTCTGACAGAGTGCCCCAGATTTCTGGGCAAAAGACTGGACTGCAAACTCAGATTGAACAGGGAAATAGAAGTGGATAGCATCTGCGAGCTGGTCAAAGACGAAAATTGTCGGGCTGCCTTCTTTGAGTATGCCATTAAGATCGTCCAAACTGCAGCCAGGGCAAATGGGTCAACAATTTAATAAGAGATTTATTATTAAGAGTAGTAGGTATTTAGAATAGGTAAATAGTTGTAGTTTAATTTATTAGTTATATTTATTGTATTATAGTATACCTATATATCAATAGGAGAAAGAAAATAAAGTCACAAAGGTGCTATACATTATAAATAGTAGCAGAAAACAAGTTAAAAAAAAAAAAACTATGCCCATGCCAAAAATCACGTCGATCCGTGGCTCCGTTGCAGTCTGATTGAAGGACAAACCAACAAACAAACACACTTTCGCATTTATAATATTATAGTATAATACAGGAAAGAAACTGTAACCCATGAAAAAACGCGTAACCAAAGGAAAACACAAAGACAAAATGAACTGTTATCTACATTTCTTTTTAAATTCCCTTATAAATAAATAATCTTTTAATCAACAAATAAATATCGCTAAGTACTTATTTATAAAAAAATCGAAGAGTTCGTCGAACGCATTAAAATTTAATGTTAGCTGCGACGAAACCAATCTCTATTCAAGTCTGAAAGCTGGGGCTTGTTTTATGTGTAAATCTATAATAGCATTCGTCTAGATTGGATTACCTGCTTACTTCATTTTTGTCAAGTTAACCATTGTTTAAATTAACTCCGTGAAGGTTTTTGCGCAAAACATTTTGGTGTTGAGTTTTTGTGTCAATAATTAATCTGCCTGTCGTTAACTTAGCACAGCAAGAGAGTTAAACTGATTTTGACAAAATTTGATAAGTTAGGGATAGGCACCCCGGGGATGGACAAATGCTACGTTCTATCCCGGAACATCAAAGAGTATTCACGGAACTTTAAAAAAAACCTAAATCCACAGGACGAAGTCGTAGGCATTATCTAGCTGCATAATACTGCCTAAAGTTTATTTATCTTTCACCAAAGGTTGTCTGTAAGAGATTGCTTTAGCAATAAGACCGCCTTTGCACATTTCTCTGTAGTTACTACTGCTTCTAAACTGTATGTTGTGTAAATTTTGTGTGTGCAATAAAGATATCTAAATAAATAAATAAATACATAAGGTTGTCCAAGCTTTTAATTAAATTCAGAGCTTTGTATGCTATTTAAAAAAACTATATTAACACTAGATGATGCCCGCGACTTAGTCCGCGTGGATTTTTGATGCTCTTTAATTGACTCAATTAAAGAGCATCAAAAATCAATTAAATAACTCAATTAAATTGAGTTATTTAATTGATTGTGAACTCTTTAATACCCTGCCCGGGATAAAAAGTACCCTATGTCCTTCTCCGGGATACAACCTATTCATGTACCCATCAAAATCAGTTAAACAGATGAGCCGTGAAAGCGTAGTAGACAGACAGACTTACAGACACACTTTCGCGTTTATAATATACCTAACTAGATGATTCCCGCGACACTGTCCGCGTGGGCCAAGTTTTTTCGATTCCCGCGGGAACTCTTGAATTTTCCGGGATAAAAAGTACCCTCTGTCCTTCCCCGAGATACAACCTACCCCTGTACCAAATTTCATTAAAATCGGTTGAACAGATACATTTTTTGATTCCCGCGGGAACTCTTGAACTTTCCGGGATAAAAAGTAGCCTATGTCCTTCCCCGGGATATAATCTATCCCTGTACCAAATTTCATCAAAATCGGTTGAACAGATGGACCGTGAAAGCGTAGCAGACAGACAGACAGACAGACACACTTTCGCATTCATAATATTAAGTATGGATATAATTAGGTATGGATTTTTATTTTACCACGAAGAAATAAAACTAATATGATTCACGGTAGAGATTTTTCTATAACAACTGAAGTAGGTATGCCAGAGCGGTAATATTATTTTATCGTGGAAATCAATTTTCGAAGCATGAAATTAAGTTTTAACGACCGCTTGACATAAAACCTCTCACTGGGAATTATAAAACAGCCGATGGCGGCTTTTCGTGAAATTTGTTACATTGTGCTAACAGCAATTTATAGCTTACAATAACTATAAAAGATTTTTTATACCTCTATCAATGGCTGAAGAAAGCTCTTGTTCGCAAACCTATAAAAGACCTGTAAATTATGCTATGGTGTAGTAAACTATAAAGAAATGAGTACTCTTTAAATTCATAAATTTAGTTTTAATATCGTTGGTTGAACCGTTACTTTTATTTCTTTAAATGTTTTATGGAATACTAAAATATAAAATATCACGCTGTCGGCAAACCTAAATAAAAAAATATATTACATTAGGATGGCACTTATACGAACATCTAGAATCTAGATAGTTGGCTTATGAAGAACGTAGAACCTCGATGTTTTCCCAGTTAATAAGATGCTACGTGATGTTAAGGTTATTAACTAAGTATAAAGTATAGTGAATGATTATTATTATAATTATAGCGTGGCTAACTCGCAAGCAAAACCTCTAGTATATTTTACAGAGCTATTTACCAGTTAATACCTTTCGTTGGCACAGCTGTCCATAAAGTTTTATATAACTCCGCATTTTACTAATCCTCAAGCGGTTCTACTTTTCATACTCTAATCTTATTTGTTAAAATTATTTCTACTACACAGACCCATAATGATCTTTACAATACATCGCCGGCTCATTACTGAGCAAGAATCTCTCAGAAATTAGAAGGGGTTGGCCATAGTCCACCACGCTAACCAAGTGCGGATCAGCAGGCTTCACACACCTATATGAACATTACGGAGAACTCTCGGGCATGCACATTTCCTCACGATGAATGTTCTTTCACTGTAAGTGATATTTAATTTATTAAAACTTAAATCCCCTAAGTTGGTTTTCCGGGGATCGATTCAATGACCACCTGAATTAATGAGGCTGGGTGTCTAAACCACAAGGATGTCACCGTTGTTAGTAAATATTTCTACTATAATATTAAGCTTACCTTTAAAAGCTGATAGATTTGTTAAGAAGTATGAATGACTTTATAATATTACTAGCAAACCCGGCGAACTCCGTTTCGCCACCAGATGGCTTTCCCGCTATAAAGATTTTCCCGCTTTTCTGTTGAAATTTTTCCTGAATTTTCTTTGCTATAAACCTAACGGAGCCCGAGACCTTTCCAACGAATGCAATACCGTGGAAATCGGTTCGTGCGTTCTGGAGTTATAGCGTCAGGAAGGAAAACCCGACTTATTTTTATATAGTAGATATTTAATTGCAATAATGCTTGTAATACTTAAAAATATTGTAGGTAACTTAAAATTACTTGGAAATTATGTATTTTATTTTGCATTTTACTTTTATTATGTACGTCAATGAAAATGATCCTTACTAGAAATAATGAAAGAAGTACTTTTGAGATTTTGTCGGTATATTATTAAAGTAGGTAAAGAAGTATGCATATATATTTAAAAGTTAAATTTTTAAAATAAAACTAAATTGTCTATTTATTTATTGAAACAAAAACAGTAATCATCATTATAAAATAAAATGTCTAACAACACAGAAATAAAAAAAAACACCTAAAAACTACGAACGACCAGGCTAATTACAGAGCAATTAAAATAATGAACATGTCCACGTTCCGTACACGTACCAGAGTGCGGAAAAATATAAACAACACATAATATCAACTACAACTTACGTTGAGACTTCCACGGTTAGTCACAAAAAGTCACTTTACACACAAAAACACTTCATACACTTGTAAAATACTTGAGTTCGGGTACTATATTTATTTCGTGAAGCGTGTAGTACTTTGCTACGGAAACAGCTACGAGCGTAGCGTTCTACAGGCGTAGCAAGACTGTCGTAGACGCGCTCGGCCTACGAAGGCTCACAAGGAACTCTGATCAATGAGGCCACACGCCTCGGTCGGAGGTACTGTACGCTTACTCTGAGTTTTAACATTGCAACATTGATATAGAATTTTAGTACCTATACTCATTCTATTTCAATGCATTGCAAATACGATTGATCGACGTGAGAGCTCACCACGCCAAGTGTAAGCGAACGTCAAAGTAAAATGGACCCAAAAGCTCTTGCTTTAATGTCACAAAATCAGCGTTTGGAGCGCTGGCTGTGAATAAATACACGAAATGATGAAATGAGCTCTAAACCAATGCAGTTAAGGTTCATTTAACTTTGACGTTCGCTTACACTTGGCGTGGTGAGCTCTCACGTCGATCAATCGTATTTGCAATGTTAAAACTCAGAGTAAGCGTACTGTTTATGGTCCCATGATTTACTCGCGTTATGACGTATTTATGATGTGTTTGGAGACGTTACTTCACAATGATATCCCCATCGGTCTTCGTTCCGTGTCAAATTATTTTTCATTGTGTTTGAACTTTCTTTGTGTGAAATTGTTTATTGTGTATCCTTTCGTGCCTTTTATCAATCTTAAGGACGAGGGTTGAGTTATTAAGCGTGTACATAATATATACAATATAAACACATATAGTGTGTTTTAAATAGATTGTTAATTTTTCATGGTTTTCTTGCATGTGTATTGCTATGAGAACGGGTGGAGCATGGGCCATGACGTATGTTGCATATTGTACCTAATTTAAACGAATTATAATGCAAGAAACTATTTGTTACTTGTGTATAATGGACTTTACCAAAGTAACAACTGCTTCTATCTCACGTTAATGGAGTTATCATTAATTGAAATTATTGCAATGCAACGGGAAAGATACTCTTCATTGATTTATCAAACATTGAATGTTAAAAAATGGTCAGAAGGATTATCCTTCTGAAAGGTTTATGAGGATATGGACCGAGTACCGGGTTGAGGAAATGGAATCCAGAATTTGCCCAATCCAAAAATCCATCAGTGCAACAGAAGAAATTTAGAATTCGTTTCAAAACTCGCAACAAAAATATGAAAAGGAAGGCAAATAAGACAGTATAATAAATAATATGCCTCACGTACTAAAAAATCGAAAACAGAAAGTTATTTTAAATTTGCTTTTTGTCGCCGAAAATTCTTAAGACATTTAATTTGAAAGTAAAAGAAAGGAAGCTTCTGTAATTCATGTTGGGAAGATTATTGCAATTTTCTTTTCCACTTGAAGAAGGCTCGGTAGCGTGTCGTATGCCGAGCTGGTTGTGTCATTTTCGTTGCGTTTAAAGATAATCAGACGTCCTTGACATTTTGAATATAAAAAACTCAATATTCTTGTCCATGGGTGTGAGTAGAAGGTAAATACAATGGTAACATGTGTAAGTGCTTTATAATATAAACAAGCTGATGCCCGCGTCTTCGTCCGCGTGGATTGAGGTTTTATTGTTCCCGCGGGAACTCTTTAATTTTCCGAGATAAAATGTAGCCTATATGTAATTCCAGACTATAACCTATCTATCATCCAGATCTGTCCAGCCGTTCTGGCGTGATTGAGTAACAAACATCCATCGATCCATCCATACATCCATCCATTCATCCAAACTTGCGTTTTTATAATATTAGTATAGATATAGAATACCTGAGGACGCCCTCGAATTCATCCGCGTGGTTTTGAAATATCCCCTGGAAATTCTTTGCATAAATATAAGCCAATGTCCTTCTCCGGGTTTCAACCTATCTGTGTACCAAATTTCGTATAAATCGTTCGAAGATGAGCTGCGAAAGCACAGCAGACAGATAGAAACATTTTAGCATTCAAAATATTGTTATGGAATTAGAATTATTACTGTCGAATTTCAAGTTAATACTCTTTATACCTAGGTAGGTTTAAAGATTATTAACTTAAATGCTGTGTAAATAATTAGAAAAAGTATTAATACCCAACCTCATAAAGTGCTTAAATAAGTCTTCCTTAATATTTTCCTACGTCGTCATTATTTTACCTAACACTAGATATTTGTAAGTTAAACCTTACCCGAAGCAATTCTGTGCACGAAGTAACTAAACAAGGTCTTAAAAGTTCGTATTATAATGTTTGTTGTAGGAGAGACATCATATTATGACAGAACTTCATAATTAACTATCTAATCTACCCATTCATAACGTATTAATCAAACCAGATTAATAAGCTCATATACAAGACTAAAATCTGAAAGGTCACGAATCCAATATCTAGAGGTCTTGCGTATCTACACGAACGCCTAGAATTGATGACAGTAATCACTGACTAAGCCACTTGGAACTACGTGTTCCCAATAAATAGAGAAGCTGAAAAGGAATTAAGTTTCTCTACTTCTCATAATTTTAGTTATACCTACCACTTGTAATTTTAGTTTAGGGATGAGTGACCTACAAATTGTGACAACATGTATCAGTAAATTATGTCAATTAATAATTATTGTTCTTAAACCAATTAATCTTTTCTTGTCGCTCTTCCTTTCGCCAAATTCGTCCAAGAAAAAGACACTTTCGTATACTGATTTTTAAGAACCCACAGTAATAAATGTGGACAAACATGCGAGTATCTGCTAGTTTTATATAAAAAATCGAGTTCAGAGTACAATAGACTCAAGGAAGTGGAAGCAGATAAGGCTGTAAGTGGTTCAAATTCCAAATTCGGCAAAGCCGTGCTTGAAATGGCCTATTACCGAACGAGCCCCTGTAATGTAATTTGTCACGCACATTTTTCCCATTATCCCGATAAAAATCAACACTGAATATTTGCATTATAATATACCATTAATTTATACAATGAATATCTCTTGAATAATCTTTTTTGCTGTGGAATCATTTGCCAAAATGTGGAATATATTGCCAGCTCAAAATTCTTCAAAATTGGTTTACTTACATATTACCTATCCGATTTATTTTTTGCTTTTACCAATTTATACATACCGGTGGTAATGAATTGACGTAATATAATCATGGACCACAAATACATAGGTAAGTATTTCAACTTGAAATAAGTATTTAAATGAATAATTATTTTTATCAATAATATGAAGACTTTATACTTGTGTAGATTTTAAGAATTCCAGCAGTTACGAAACATTATTAATTTATAAGTAAAGAGATAAAGGGACTGATTCGTATTTGGCCGTAATATCCTTTGGCAGTTTGACTTTATCTGTAGAGTAGTAGCGGCTGCAATCAAAGCCTCCAAATCCTAGTCTCCGAATTACATTACGTAAGTTCAGATAAGCGGGTATCTATCTTAACTTGTTTTACTGGGAATTTGGGAACTCGAGCATCTCTAAAGTTGATGTTAACGGCCACAGAACTACAGAATTAAGATAAATAGAAATGGCAGGTATGCAAAATGTGTATAAATAGAATATTGTACAATAACGTATGAAAGAAATATGTCTAAAGATCATTATATGTAGCATCCAAAGCCACTAAAAATAAACTGTAAAGCCATGCAAGCAAGCTAATAAAGTGCTATATGATGGGTAACTGCCGGTGCCCTGACAAGGGCGGATCCAGCTTTGGCGCCAGGGGGGGGTCACATAGTCGTGGTTAAGACACAATTAGAACTTATAATTTAATTTTGATTATAATAGATACAAGTATATTTAAATGACAAAATCAATTTTTCTTTTACGTCTTCTCCCAAACGCGTTATCACTTCATCTACTTCAATGGGTACGTTTTTATGGACGTGGAGAAGTGCCAGTCCGGTTAGACGTTCTTCAACCATGGAAGCTCTTAGCCACGATTTGATTTTTCGTAACGTAGAGAACGATCTTTCCGCTGTCGCTACACTAACAGGTAGTGTAGCCTTAATACATAAAAATTTTCTTATATTAGGAAACATCTCAATATCGCAATTTAAAGATTCCCGCGGGAACTCTTCAATTTTCCGGGATAAAAAGTAGCCTACGTCCTTCCCCGGGACACAACCTATCTCTGTACCAAATTTTATCAAAATCAGTTGAACAGATACATTTGTTTGATTCCCGCGGGAACTCTTCAATTTTCCGGGATAAAAAGTAGCCTACGTCCTTCCCCGGGATACAACCTATCTCTGTACCAAATTTTATCAAAATCAGTTGAACAGATACATTTGTTTGATTCCCGCGGGAACTCTTCAATTTTCCGGGATAAAAAGTAGCCTATGTGCTATTCCAGACTATAATCTATCTCTGTGCCAAATTTCAGCCAGATCCGTTCAGCTGTTGGGGCGTGATTGAGTAACAAACATCCATACATCCATCCAGACATCCATCCAAACTTTCGCATTTATAATATTTATTTCATTATTTGATTTTTGATATTTGATTTGATTAAATATTGAAAGTACTTAAATAAAATCTATAAAAAAAATCAGTATGTTTAACAATTTTACTTAGTGGTTCACCTAGGACCTGGACCCAGCCCAGGGGGGGGTCATGACCCCATGACCCCCCCCCCCCCCCCTGGATCCGCCCTTGGGTGCCCATCGGTTTCTTTAACACTTCTACTCTTATTCTGTTTTCTGTGGTTTAAACAGATACAAAGCGTATTGGGAATAGAGCAATTGCATACCATTTATACTGAACTCAAAATGTCTGATCTTTTACAGTTTTGACGTCATAAAAATGTATGGCGATATGACCACAGCGATAGGAAATGGATGATAAGCAAATTTCGCCAATAAACTGGAGATATAATAAGCAACGACCTCAATTTACATAAACGGGCCCCGTCAAACAAAGAATGTGGGCGTATTTTTAGCAACACCATCAGCGCCATCTAGTCTGAAAAGCGGGATCTTGCTTGCAACATATGCCTCCATCTTGAATGAAAGCTTGAAAACGTATGACTCGGTCATAGATAATATAGGTCATAGCCATAGAAGCCATAAGGCCTGTTAGTAATTTAAAAAAAAATCATACAGTTTGCCGCGGAAATTAAATAATTGCGTAATGGATAAAAATATTAAATAGGAAGATTAAATAACGTTTTTTTTGGAAATCTATAATTTTGAATTGAAACACTTACCCTAACATAAAAATTATGCAGTGGCAAACTAATAACACTTTAGATGTAAACTCGTGACAGTGCTACGACGGGGACAAAGACAGGCTTATGACAGGTTTGGAACGTGTTCACCAAGTCGGACGCCCGGCTTTTTTCTATGAAAGGGCCTATCTAGTACCTACATATATATCGATGATAGTAAGTATTAAAAGATTTCTCTGGCCCAGTGGGTCTACTGTTAAATGGAATGTAGACCCACTGGGACTACGGGTAAATGCTGAAAATATTATGCAATTTGATAGGTAAGAATAATATTGTTAAATACATATTATGGTTTTCGTTTTACACGCACACCATACAATAAGATAGTTTACAGTTCCCCTTTACATAATTTAGTTCCCCTTTCTATAATTTAGGTATTTATTTATATAATTTAGGTATAACTGTCGTTTGGGGTCTTTGAACCTGCAAAGTTCACATCGAGCGAGTCCTGGCTAGGTGCCAAACAACTGTGACCCCGCGTGAGGTAGAAATAAGTATACGTGCCAAGTAACAAAAAGTACGTATGACATATTAATGTAAAATAAAGGCTTTTTTCTTTACCAATCCCACAACACCCACCCACACCAATCTACAGCCCATTAACGTCCCACTGGGCACAGGCCTCTACTCTCATAGGAGAGAGGGTATTAGAGCTTATACCCACCACGCTGCTTCAATGCGGGTTGGCGGGCTTTAACGACTATTATCATGTTAGTGATAATAACCGGGACCGACGGCTTAGCGTGCTCTCCGAGGCACGGGAGTAGAAAACCGCCAAATTCCTAACTCCGGGCTAGTACTGAGAATTTCTAGTCAGAAAAACTCAATACTTAATTATGGCCCGACAGGAGACTCGAACTCGGGACCTCGTCGGCCGCAGCCAAACCTGCTAAACACTACACTAACGAGGCAGTTTTTCTTTTTTCGATGCAAAATTAGCCCTTGTCGGCGATCTTACCTGGAGGTAATGATGTGTTCTAAGATGCAAGCGGAGTTTCCTGGTAAGGGTACCCTTTGTAAATAGGAAAGGCTTTATTGCTCAAAGGCATACATTATGTCACCGTTTGATGGATACACTGCTTTAAAAAACTCCATTTTACGCAATGACACTCGTTTCTTGATGAACTTCGTTTTGTATCCTTTTTAATCCACTACAAGAAAACCCTAGACTGCGATCTCACTGGACGATAAGGGACGATGCAGTCTTACCTGCCGCAGATAAAGCCATTGTCATCATTAAGTCCTATGTCCCCCCTTCGGGGCAGAGGGCGGACACTACTCTTTTCCAAGCCGATCTGTCGGACGCCTTATGCTTTAGCTCGCCCCACGTAAGGCCGATAAAGCCTCTTTACCTCCCGCCAATAAAACCACTGCGCTCACAATTGCGCTAGTGTGGTCGTCACACCTTTTAAGTAAAATAAATAATTTGTTTTGAGGTGTTATAATATTCTTGCGTTCTTTGGAATCTGCTTAGTTAGTACTTAAGTTAGTATGGCTCTACGCAACTATACTGTTTCCTACCTTTCGCACGCGTCGGGTTATTAACCTCAAGGTACATCATATAATAAATAGGTACGCAAACTTTCAACGTTAACCTGAATTGTGCTTATAATTAATTGCTATCGTATTTCGATTCTCAAGTCCCAACAGAGTAGGAATATGGTAAGTTTACCAGTTAACACAGTTACTTATCTACAACTTTACATCAAAGGGTTCGTGTTTCGTGTAGTATGTAGGTACCTTCCTACTTACTATTTTTGTCATTTATTTTGTTGAAAAAACTATTAAAGTGTCATTCCTTTTAAGATTTTCCTTCTCATCTTCCTAAGCGCACCTCTGAGCCTCACAGGAGGCACCCTTAAGGCCCAATTTAAATTTCATTTATATGTGAATACAGTTACAATAAGATGTTAGATTTACAGTTATAATCTTACCCATTTTCTTGGCCGTTGCGTGCAATAAAATTGAATCAATAAATGACTTGCATTTTTTTTACGAAGAAGTAGTGCCCTAGTGCTCACTTCTGATTTATAGGCGATGCTTCGCGTTGTTGTCGCCAGTTAGTAGGGCTTACAAATCAATCAGCATACAGACTCAGTTTGAAAAAGTTTACATTACCTTTTTTTACACTTGATTATTATACAAACTAGATGAAGCCCACGTCTTCGTTCGCATGTATTAAAGTTTTGAAAATTCCGGGGGTGAACTATATGATTTTCCGGAGCGAAAGACCGCCTACGTCACTCTCCGGGTCCTCGACCACACCTACTCATGCAAAACACCTTGTCGATTCCTTGCACTGTAGCAGCGCGTTATAAGGTTTAACGAACAATCAAACACTTTCGCATTTATTATATTAAGTAGTAGGTAGGTAATAGTGGAGTACGGTCCATATTAAATTTTATTTTATAACCTATTTCCTATCTACTTATTTTCTTCTAGGTAATAACAAGTGCAGAAAAATAGCAATAACGATATAAACTCGACGCAGACGAACTCTTGGGTACCTAATTATAACTTCCCCCTCAACTTTAGCACAAGGCCACGACTTTTGGCTTCGTGAAATATAGAGAAGCGACAAGCTACGTTGCAACAAAATCAATAAAAAATAATTAGAAACATGAACGCTTTCAATACTAAGGTTTAGTTAGTGATTTTTTTTTTTTCTTTGTTTTGTGTTTTGTTAGATTCTGTTAGATAATATTATGTACTGTTTTCGTTGTAGATAAGGGGCCCTTTAGTGCATGCCATGTCCACATCCAGAAGGCTCAATTCTATATATTTTAATGTATCATGTTTTTTTAGCCTTACCCGTAGCAATTGCAGTCAGTTTTGTGGACTATTCCATAATAAGTATAAGTACTATATTTTTATTTTCGCCTGTCGTACTACAAATCGCTGGTAAGACAAAGTTATGGTCGCTGGGACAACACAGATGACAGAGATCGTTCACCCGCTAAACTGACAAAAAATATATTTTTCGTACCACTTGCTCAAAAAAGTGACATTCTATGCCACAAAAAGCGAACATAACAATAGTCATTTTTAATCTGTAAAAACAGGGAAAGAAAATTGTACTGAATTTCATTCATCCTCTAGGGGGAGAATGCAACGACCTCAATTTACATAGACGGGCCCTGTCTAACAAAGAATGTGGACTTATGTTTAACAACGCCATCTAGTCTGAAAAGCGGGAACTTGCTTGCAACATATGCGCCATCTTAAAAACGTATGACTCGGTCATAGATTAGTACAGATGCGCTTGTCGAAAATAATACCTACATGAGTGTACTCTCTGAGGTAAACGATAAATGTTAGTATGACGTTGTTATTTTTACCACTTTTTTGTTACCAGTTTCCTGGAAAACCATTGAACCGATTATTATGCGGTTCTTTGCATTAGATATATATAGCTTGTGAGAAGGTTCTTAGATATATTTAAAGGTCAAAGTCCACTCAATGGGGCGCTGCAGTTCGTCGTGGGTTTTTTTAATTTAATTATTTGTTAATTGTTGATACTGAAGTTTTGTCGAAAAATTGACAGAAATAAAGTCATTTTTAGGGTTGCGTACCAAAATCATAAGAAAACAACCCTTGTGATGCGACATGACTGTCCGTCACACTTAGCATAATTCGGTAACTACTAATGCAAAAAACTTGAAATTTAAAATAATAACAGCTAAAACAGTTTAAAATAATCCTCGCCAAACCTTATTGCAAATGAAAGAATTCAAAAATAATTATTAGTACTATTATAATAAAAAGGGGTTGGAATGGGAGAGGTGAAAGAGTACTAATGGATCGAGTCACAGAAAATACTTCATTTGAAATTATTTTATTTTATACATATCTAAGTATGCTACTTGCCATCAAAAGAAATATTAAAAGTTATTTTGAGATAAATCACTTACACAGTGTGCATTTAAAAATACGATTAAGTAATAAACACTTGTAAGCTGTACATAATAGGTACTGAACAACTTTTGTTCAACGAAATAATAAAATTCTGAATTTTGAATTAACTATTTATTTTTCATCAAATATCAATCAATCAAATCAAAAATAATAATATATAATATATAATATAAATATTATAAATGCGAAAGTTTGGATGGATGGATGTATGGATGTATGGATGTTTGTTACTTAATCACGCCCCAACGGCAACGGATCGGGCTGAAATTTGGCACAGAGATAGATTATAGTCTGGAATAGCACATAGGCACACACATACTTTTTATGCCGGAAAATTAAGGAGTTCCCGCGGGAATCAAAAATCCTCAAACCACGCAGACGAAGTCGCGGGCATTCGCTAGTACAAAAAGATACGCGCCGAATTGAGAACCTCCTCCTTTTTTGGAAGTCGGTTAAAAATAAAAATTATCAACTTTAATCAATAAAAACCCTTTATTTATTGAAGTTGGTTAAACATTAAACTCACGTCAATAACTAATTTTATCATATTATTACAATAGCATAATATTGCGTCTCGGAAGGTATTAATGCCTACTGTCCGTTCTGCCCATCTATGCATTAACTAATCTTGGTTGCATTTTTTTTATCGTACTGGACTGGACTATTCTAAGGCTGGAACCCAAAGCCGTAAGGCCAGTTAGTAAAAAAAAATATCATACAGTTTGCCGCGGAAATTAAATGATTGCGAAATGGATAAAATAACGTTTTCTTGGAAATGTATAATTGTGAATTGAAACACTTACCTTAAAATTAAAATAATACAGTGCCAAACTAATAAAACTTTAGATGTTAACTTAATAACAAATTATCTACACGATGAGCGACCGTGATCGCGCTACGACGGGGACAAAGATAGGCTTATGACAGGTTATAGGAGCGCGCTCTCATAGTTGCTCGCCCGCCATTTTTCTATGAAAGGGCCCATCTAGTACTTACATATATATCGATGGGAGAATGTGATTTAAATTTGGAATACCTACTTAAAGAAATTTATACTGAAATACATCTGTGTTTACACCGTTGAGTTTGTAATATAAAGCATTAAACATCTTTTTGAAAAAGGAATACGCATTTATTATGCAGTTATGATTTAAATAAAATTACGAAAACCGACGAGGCCGTATGGGCTTGATGCCTTTGCTTCTCCGACAAAAAAATATTAGTCTAGGAATTTGCCGCGTTTTTGTTTTCTTCAAATACATAAACGTTATGTTTATATAAATTTATTTTTATAAATAAGTTACTGTTCTAAAAATACGTTACGATGTTAAATCAAAGCGACAGTGACAGTGAATGGTCGGATTCCATCAGTGCAAATGCTGCCGCAATTATAAATAATTTGCTTCCAACAAAATCCAAGGAAAATTATTTAAAAACTTATGAACTCTCTCTATCAATAATTCGACCAATGTTTCGAATGTTAACTTTTACTTTTGATTGTCATTATTTTTAATAAATGATAATCTCATATTATTAGTGTTAATTTTTTCGCAAATGGTACGAAAAGTAGAGTATTTTCCTCGGTGATAAAGCTGTCTTAGTCTTGGGTGAACTTAAATCCCTCGCTACACTCAGGACTCGTCTTAAATCCCTCGCTTCGCTCGTGATTTAAGTTTTTAACACCCTCGCTACGCTCGGGAGTAAACCTCGAATCCTTCGTTACGCTCGCGATTTAAATCGTCACCCGCGACAGAAGACACTGCTTTATCCCCTTGGTTAATAATCTACTATTTCGTACCACTTGCTCAAAAAAGTGACATTCTATGCCACAAAAAGCGAACTCAATAGTCATTTTTAATCTGTTAAAAACAGGGAAAGAAAATTGTACTGAATTTCATTCATCCTCTAGGGGGAGAATGTGATTTAAATTTGGAATACTTACCGAAATTTATACTGAACTACATCTGTGTTTACACCATTGAGTTTGTATATAAAGCATTAAACATCTTTTTGAAAAAGGAATACGCTTTTATTATGCAGTTATGATTATTAAATAAAATTACGAAAACTGACGAGGCCGTATGAGCTTGATGCCTTTGCTTTTCCGACAAAAAAATATTAGTCTAGGAATTTGCCGCGTTTTGTTTTCTTCAAATATTTTAATTTATTTTTATAAATAAGTTAATGTTCTAAACAGTTTCTCAGACGCAAGAACAGAGAAATAATCAAATCAACTCATCAAGAAAAAATGTACCAAACAAAAATGTAACTCTCTCTGTCAATAATTGGACCAATGTTTTGAATGTTAATTTTTACTTTTAACTGTCATTATTTTTAATAAATGCTTATCTCATATTATTATTGTGTTAATTTTTTCGCAAATGGTACGAAAAGTAGAGTATTTTCCTCGGTGATAAAGCTGTCTTAGTCTTGGGTGAACTTAAATCGTCACCCGCGACAGAAGACACTGCTTTATCCCCTTGGTTAATAATCTACTATATCGCTCGTGGAATTAACAAATAATAGTAGATTATTAACCAAGGGGATAAAGCAGTGTCTTCTGTCGCGGGTGACGATTTAAATCGCGAGCGTAACGAAGGACTCGAGATTTACTCCCGAGCGTAGCGAGGGTGTTAAAAACTTAAATCACGAGCGAATCGAGGGATTTAAGACGAGTCCTGAGTGTAGCGAGGGATTTAAGTTCACCCAAGACTAAGACAGCTTTATCACCGAGGAAAATACTCTACTTTTCGTACCATTTGCGAAAAAATTAACACTATAATAATATGAGATAAGCATTTATTAAAAATAATGACAGTTAAAAGTAAAAATTAACATTCAAAACATTGGTCCAATTATTGACAGAGAGAGTTACATTTTTGTTTGGTACATTTTTTCTTGATGAGTTGATTTGATTATTTCTCTGTTCTTGCGTCTGAGAAACTGTTTAGAACATTAACTTATTTATAAAAATAAATTAAAATATTTGAAGAAAACAAAACGCGGCAAATTCCTAGACTAATATTTTTTTGTCGGAAAAGCAAAGGTATCAAGCTCATACGGCCTCGTCAGTTTTCGTAATTTTATTTAATAATCATAACTGCATAATAAAAGCGTATTCCTTTTTCAAAAAGATGTTTAATGCTTTATATACAAACTCAATGGTGTAAACACAGATGTAGTTCAGTATAAATTTCGGTAAGTATTCCAAATTTAAATCACATTCTCCCCCTAGAGGATGAATGAAATTCAGTACAATTTTCTTTCCCTGTTTTTAACAGATTAAAAATGACTATTGAGTTCGCTTTTTGTGGCATAGAATGTCACTTTTTTGAGCAAGTGGTACGAAAAAGTTATTAGGTATCTGTAAAGAGTTTCGTGTTCAATATAAAAAATTCATTCACTTAAAGGA
The DNA here is from genome assembly GCA_963932025.1 of Erebia epiphron. Classification (NCBI taxonomy): domain Eukaryota; kingdom Metazoa; phylum Arthropoda; class Insecta; order Lepidoptera; family Nymphalidae; genus Erebia; species Erebia epiphron. The sequence goes on from OZ009950.1 coordinate 8,702,149, forward strand.
CAGACTTATTTAAGACTTTCTTTTAAAGTTGTTATGTTTAACTTATAAGAATGGTAGTGGAATTTAATTAAACTTGATATTTTTAGACGAAGCACTAGACATTTTTAGGTGGGCATCAAATGAGTTAGTGGCCAAATCCAAAACTTGCTAGGACACCAATGTCGGTATGTAACTACCTCATCAGTCTAGTGGTTAGCGTGTTCGTCTGCGTATGACGAGGTCCTGGATTCGATTTTCGGGGCGGGCTAACTAGAGTTGTGGGTTTCTCTGTCAAGTTCAGTACGAGCCAAGAGTTAGGCAAGTGATGGTGTCTCACCCCCGTGCCTCAGAGAGCACGTAAAGTCGTCGGTCCTGCGCCTGATCTCTCTCCGGTACTGTCGGATTTTCCGACCTATCGGGCTATGGGAGTATAAAGTAATAGAGAGTGCACCTGTCTTTGCGCATACACTTGTAAACTATACTTGACTAAATGAGGCCCGCGACTTCGTCCGCGTGAAACATTTTTTTTTTAATTCCCAGGGGTTTCCCTGGGGATTCTTAATTTTCCAGGGGTTCCTTCATTTTCCGGGATAAAAAGTAGCTTATATATCCTTCCTCGGATGTAGCCTATACCTTTATACCAAAATCGGCGTAGCAGACAGGCAGACAGACTTTCACTTTCGCATTTAGATATAATATTAGTATGGATGGATTATTTCAGTTGCAACATCAACAAAAATTCCAATAGGTACACCTACATTAGATATAGGTAGGTAGTCATGACATAGCTGACCGTTAAAGCTATTTGCCGAATGCTTTTCCAATACGAGTAAGTATTATAGCAAGTAGTATAGAGTCTAATGGAAGTGTGACCTACATTGTGCCTAGGTACATTTAGGACATAAAACTACCTACTACCCATCTAGAATAATTATTATAGTAGTAGATATCTATGAATGAATCTATGAATATATTAAGGTAAATGAGATTTACATATTCAAACTATACGCATACCTATGACGCAGTGGTAAGCGCTGTGGTCTTATAAATTGAAGGTCCTAAGTTCGATCTGGGACATTTGGGAATTTATAATTTTTTCAAGTCTTATCTGGTGTGAGGCTTCGGCCGTGACTAGTAACCATGTACTAGCGGCAAAGATGTGTCTCGCCAAGCGATTTAGCGTTCCGTTACGAAACCGTGTATAAACCGATTAGGGGTATGGGATTAATATAACTGCTGTACCCGGTTTAACAGGTTAGCCCGCTGCTATCTTAGACTGCATCATCAATTATCACCAAGTGAGATGATCGTGGAGGTACGAGTGGCCTAGTTGTGACAATACATATCAGTCGATTGCGAATGTTAAGCAACGTTGTCCTAAGTCGGTAACAGGATGGGTGACCGGATTTGGAGGTTCAAATTTCGTCTTTTCGTTTCGTCCGTGCCTCGGAGAGCACGTTAAACCGTCGTCCCGGTTATTACACTATCTACAATAATCGTTCCAAAAACCTAAGAGTTTAAATACTCTTAATCGAGTCTTATGCGGTAGGACCTGGGAACCCACCGCATTATTATCTCAAGAAAACTCCTACCATTATTTGATTAATTGAAAGGGGTCACGACCCTCAGTAATGAGAAATACGACGCAGAGAGAGAAAGATGAACTTGAACAGCTAAAAAAAGCTTAAAAAATTTCAGGTAAGGTCATTAAATTAAAGTAGGTTACATAAAACTAACACGTAGCAAGTTGTATCCCCAGCGGAACACTTAGCGTAACTCCGCTTTGTCAACTCAACTTAGGGGACCTTTTCACGCGAACATAATGTGACCGCTTTTGTCGCTTTCTTCTTACTCGAGGATGTCCAAGTAACGTTTAAAACCCTTTGAAGTAACGTTTTTTTTTGCACTACATACTCTTACAAAATACCGGTCAAATGCAAGTCAGACTCGCGCACAAACGGTACCTAACCACCACACAATGTAAATTATTATAGTAAATATGGAGAAAGATGTCACAATACCGTATCACAATTTACGGGACCTTTTAAACGAAACTTTTGGAGATTCATTTCTTATTTGATGCGTTTTCATGAGACTGCTTATTCTTATTAGATGACGGGTGACTCACCTTAACTAATTTTGTAATTATTTGCTAAATCGGTTCTCAGCGGTGTAAAACCAAGTCCTGCATACCTAGGTCCTAGATGCCTGGAGCGCAAAATTAACAAGTTTAATATAAACAAGTATAAATCACAAATTAAAAAAAAACCCCGACTAGAAAAAAGCTGATGACCTTCAGACGGATGAACAGATTTTCATGAAACATGGCTAAGAACACTCGGGATAAAATTATCTATGACACAAAAAATACTAAACGAAAATCGGTTCATCCGTTTGGGAGCTACGATACCACAGACAGATACATAGATACACAGATACACAGACAGACACGTTAAACTTATAACACCCCTCTCTTTTTGCGTCGGGGGTTAAAAACGCAATTAAACTTTGGTAATTGCATTTCAGATAGACTCATTAAACGAAACCGCTCTGTAAGATCAAGGTAGTCTTTTTTTTCAGTTACATTAAACCCTACTCGGTTTCTGCACGGCATCGTACCGGAACGCTTAAAAATTCAGAAATTATAAATTCCCAAATTGTACCTGCCGGCGATCGAACCCGAGACCTCCGCACGTTAATACGACAGCGCTCAACACTGCGCCACGGAAGTCGTCAAATGGAGGTACTCCGTAGTACTAAAGGATTTTTAAATCTACATAAGTAGTTTTAGATCTAAAAACCATAAGATTAAATCTATCTATCTGCTAACTTTCAACTCGTTGACCCGTTGTCTAAGGTAAGCGACGTGACGCAACGCTAGATACACTATAGAAAATGCAAACTTATCTACGCGACAACGTAAGCTACGTGAAGGTCAGCCTGTTTGATATTACTGTGGCGTCGCGTCGTATCGAGTCGCGTTGTCGCGTTTGTCGCTGACGTAGGACCTTTGCCTTTAGCCTCCACGAATCCACATCCACGAATCAATTTTAATGTACAAAAAAATGCGATTGTGAAATAGGTATTTCATACGATTTTTTAAATCATGCGAAAACAATAATGCTTTGGGGAAAGTAAGTCTGGTGCTACTTATAGGTAAATATTATTTTATGGGCAGTTGTATAGCCCGCCTGCTCGTTTAAAAGATACGCCATAGATAAATATGTACAACCTGAAGATACGCTTGGTTTGAAGGGACATAACGGAATGAATGTTAAAGAAACCCGCATAATTAAAAAGAAACCCTTTGGCCTGCCTTGGAATATGGATGAACATAAGACTTTATCGTGTAAGACTTGAACCTACTGCTAACCAAGTACCTACCATACTACTATGTTATAATGTGCAGTACAAACTAATGTTAATAAACTCGGAGAGCACGTTAAGCCTCGGAGAGCACGTTAAGCCGTCGGTCCCGGTTATTATCACTAACATGATAATAATCGTTAAAGCCCGCCAACCCGCATTGGAGCAGCGTGGTGGGTCTAAGCTCTAATTCCCGCTCTCCTATGAGAGTGGAGGCCTGTGCCCAGCAGTGGGACGTTAATTGTAGTGATGATGATGATGACAAACTAATGTTGATAACACAGATCTGTGGTTGATATTTATACCTACTTTGTTTTCGTGAGAGAAAGTAGGTTTTAAGTATAATTAATTAATTAGTGTTTAATTTTAAATCTAATTATCATCAAAAAACCAAACTATCCTATGATAATATCATTAGCGAGTTATGGAAGATCGCGTTAATACAAACTAAAAACAGCAAAGGTCCTAAAATACGACCGCTTTCCATTGACGTCTGGGTACATAATATAGGTAGGTACTATTTTTTGGAACTCTTATTCTCCAGTGCTACATCCCTTATTCCATAGCGCGTAGATATGGTTTCTAACTGCAAAACATTGTAAAAGCAACGTAGCAGTCACACTGGTTGTGCCTAGACTAGACTAGAAGTACTTATAAGCTCAGAGTAGGTAGGTAGGTAGGTACTTAATAAAAAAATCCTTCCTAAATTAATTCTGAAAACATGAGTGGAATAAAAATGCTCCACAATTCAATATCCCCTCAATTTTCTCGCACGTTGACATTCCATATTCACGACCTCCATGTTTCGTTACACATCCCTGTCGCGGCAAGCGCACGTCGCGTCGCATGAATGAATTTTAGGGGAACTGCATTAATATTAACGACTTACTTACGGATGAAATTAATAATCAACTAATTAAATTAATTAAATTAAGAATAAATCTTTATGTACGGTCGGAATTAATCTACTTAAACAGTAGAGCTGTATGTCATATCAATGGACACAGACTCGGATCTACGATTTATCGAACCGGGGCAGAAACTTGATAATAGCGCCCCATCTCTCCGGAATTATATCTTTCAACTCACAAATTAATATACAGGGAGACAGGAAATGCGACACGTCCCTTGCAGGGGGTTAAGTTAATATTATACCTACAGCACATTTGAAGGTAATTTATTCTGAATATGATAAGTACCATATCCGTAACAAGGTACCTAAGTACTTTTACCTACTAAGGTTATATTTTGAATAATACCTAGGCAGGCATTTTTTGTGACAGGGAGAGTAAGAACCCTTTAATAAAATAGCACTCTTTGCAACTCGTAACTACTTAACTCATCATATAAAATCAGATTTTAAGCTATCTCCATTCCAAATTTCAGCCAAATCGGTTAAATCGTTGCGGCGTGAAGGAGTAACTAACCAACATACAAACTTACATACGATGATGTTATATATAAAACTAGTATGGCGCGTGGATGCGCGGCCCGCTGAAGCGGACCGCGTATCTACGGCATCGTACCGGAACGCTAAATCACTTGGCGGTAGGTACGTCTTTGCCGTGTAGAAACTGATTAGGGGTATGGGTTTAATATAACTGCTGTACCCCTAACAGGTTAGCCCGCTACCATCTTAGACTGCATCATCACTTAACATCAGATGAGATCGCAGTCAAGGGCTAACTTGTAGTGGAATTTAAAAAAACCTAAGCCTTGACAATATGGTCAAAAATTGTTTAGCATCTATTTTAAATATTAATTTGGAAGATCGAGTATGGATGCAGGCGTCGCTTCCTGTGCGACTGGGGGGCCTGGGCATCAGATCTATCTCTGGTGCCGCTCTCCCCGCTTTCTTGTCCTCAGTCCATGGCACCCTAAATTTATCCCAAAAGATTCTTGCGTCCTCTCTAGATGATTTCGTCATTAGTTTCATGGATGAGGCCAAGTACGCGTGGACACACGACTGCCCAAACCGCGAGTTCCCGATATCCCTCTCGTCACAACGGCAATGGGATGGGCCGATCTGCGAGCTAGCGCGGAAAAAGCTTATTGACACCTGCTCAAGCTCTGCAGATCGTGCCCGCCTTCTGGCCGTGGGGGAGTGGGAATCCGGTCTGTGGCTGCAGGCCCTCCCGTCGCCCAACACAGGAACCTTAATTGACTCTTCCGCTTTTCGGATAGCTGCAGCGCTTCGCCTGGGCGCATCGTGCTGCGCTCCACACCGCTGCATTTCTCTGCCGTCGGCCGACTCGGTCACCATGGTCTCTCCTGCGTCAGCAGCGCAGGGCGTATCCCCCGTCACGCCAGCCTGAATGATATAATCCGTCGGGCCTTTGCCACTGCCGGATATGCGGCTATTCTGGAGCCAGTTGGGCTCATGCGAGACGATGGCAAGAGGCCCGATGGTATGACCCTGGTTCCTTGGAGTTTGGGGCGGCCCTTGGTGTGGGATGCCACATGTGTAGACACTTTGGCTCCTTCCCACCTTCCAGGCACTACCGTTAGGGCTTGTGCGGCGGCGGAATCAGCGGAGGGCCTCAAGGTGCGTAAATATAGCACACTGGATAGTGGCTATATGTTTGCGCCTTTTGGGGTCGAGACGCTAGGGCCTTGGGGGGCTGGGGCGCGCAGAATCTATAAGGAACTTTCTGCGCGCCTGGTCGAGGCAGCACGTGACCAGAGTGCTGGTATATATTTCGCTCAGCGAGTGAGCATAGCAATCCAACGCGGCAATGCTGCCAGCATTCTGGGCACGCTGCCAACTGGTAGCGGTCTTTTAGATTAGGTTTTTAGTTTTTAGTTTTAATTTTTTGTTGTCAAATTGTAATTACAATGTTGTAATAACAGAGTACCAATAAAAAAAACCTAATTCCCCAACCCAACCACCTATCTTTAATACCCTGCTCTCTAGCTAGCTCTTCACCCATTTTGCAAACCCTCGATCTCCATATGTTTTCTACGAATCATTTGTCAGAATGACAGTATGAAGATACAAACTTTGAAAAGGTCTTGCATAATTTCCAAATCCTAGTCAACATTCGCCATACAATTTCTATGGAAAAATAAATTCCGGCATCTTGAATTTTTTTCCTGTTTATCAAGTAGACCTTCATGTCCTGATCATCTTTTGCCAAGAAACCACTCTTCCATCTTCTATACTCTCCGAGATAGACACCGACGAAATTTGTATGGCGGCCATCTTAAATCCGCCATTTTGAAATTTTTTTCAGCTCACTGTCAATTGGATGAAGTTTCGAATGACATTTGGTCGAGCACCCCTCACCTATCTTCAATACCCTGGCTGTGCTGTTCACCCGTCTTCGAAATCTTCAATCATCAGCTCTCTCCGTATTTTTCCTCTTCATGAATTTTTCCCCTCTATACGAAATGGTCAGTGAAAAAATTTTTTTCATACAAAATTGTTCAGGAGAGGTGATCAATCAATGAATCAGCACGAGCAGCTATATATATATTATAATTAATTAAAGAGGCAGATATGTTATAAGCGCGCGCGTTGTGATGACTCAAACACGTCCCAATTGGGACGTCTTGTGATTAGTCTGCGTCGATTGTATGATTTTAAAGGTTACTATAAGCACAAGAAAATATTTGAAGCTTCGTACTTAATAGGTATATCTCTTTCGTTTGGGTGCTGTTTCGTATCTTTTGTTTTACTTATCAGTGAACTTGTCAATGTGTACGTAGGTACGTACATGTAGCTTTGGGTTGCTCGGCACAGATTTAAAACGCAATAAATACTATGAAGGTAACGTATCTTTTATAAAATATCATTGCTTACATATTTATTATTGACCAAGCGAAGCGAAGGTCTCTGAGTCTACTTGAGTGAATTTGCACTTGTCCGTCCGTCCAGCTGTCAGAGCCTTATAACTTCTGAATTACTGAACGTAAATAAGTTACTTCAAATTTAAATATAATAATATGTAAACCGATGGCCTCCAGCCGAATATGGCTTAAAAAGTTATAATAGAGGATTTATAGCATGGGAGTAGATAAACATTTTTTATAGCGTTACATAGGTTTGCGGTATATCATTTTAAAGATAATTATTAGGAATAGAGTCCAAACAATTTTTTTTATAGTACATTACATCGCGAGACCGGGAAGTACGCGTTTTCTGGTCGAGTGTTAGTTAGACGGCCGAGCTACGCGAGGCCGGCTATACACGATGAAATTTTAGTGGTATTAAAGCCGCGGCGAGTTGAATCGCCTTTTGCAGTACTACCGACTCCACTTGTTTCTTTTTATTTTTAAAGTAGGTATTTACTTTGTTAAGTTAGATTTTTTTTTCGAAATAAACTCGTAACTGTGAGAAACATTAGTACCGCTACGCGGTGAAATTCCAAGAAGCTAGCCGACGTATCGACGCTATGGCAGCGCGAGCGGCGTCTGGCGTCCATTAATGCTAAGCGTGCACTTGTCCGCATCGTACGCATCGGACGCATCGCATCAAACGGATCGTATTATTCTTTGTATAGAAAGTCACACAAGTGCGTCCACTGATCCGCACCGTACGGATCGCTCAAATCTGCTCATTGGCAATTCCGACGCCGATGCTTCGAGAGGCAACTTTTGCGATGCGTGCCGATGACGTCATACGGAATGCCGACCAGGTGGACGCGCCCCGGCGCTCGCTCTGCATCGTCTGTCATTTGCATTTGACGATCGTCCTGTCCACACGCATTTCGCACGTCCGCTCACTACGAAAATCTGAATGAAGTGGCGTCTGCAATCCGATTGCTGGTAGTTGCGTCGGCAAATCCGATCGCTGCCGATGAGGTGGACGCATTGTGAAAAATTCATCCGTTTGATGCGATGCGTCCGATGCGTACGATGCGGACAAGTGGACGCTTAGCTTAATCGAAGCCCCGACCCTCAATCCTTTGACGGACCGCGCGCCGCCGGCCGCGTTCGGCTAGCCGACTTCCGGCTTCAGTTACGCACGTTACGCAACACGCGTCACACGCTCGGTAGGTGACGCTATTTCGGTTTTCAAATACGCGCAAAAATGGATCGCAATTACGAATACGCCAATTTGGAATACATAAGTATGGTGCAGACTGCAGATGTACGCCATTACAATGCGACAGAAGCTCGACGGCTCTACTTGCAACCGGATGGCTTAAACTCCTTTCGTATGCGAGGAATCCGAAACCCACAAATTCCGTCGAGTATTACTATCTTAGCTGCAACGCAGCGTTTAATCGACCATGGGCAATTCCGAGCACCAGAGCATGCTCAAGGTCGAGGTCGTTCCCGCATGTAGGTACTCGCCGGAACAAACGATGGGCCAGCCAGGATTGAGTTTTGTCAGTGGTCATTAAATTGTATTGGAATTTTTAACCAGCACAATAAACATTTTTGGGCCTTTAACAACCCCCACGTGATCCGCGAAAGTTCTTATCAAAAAAAGTGCGTAAATACGTGTAAATAAGATTGTAAAATTTAACACCTAAAATAAGTGTACCCACCTACTTCGTGAGCTGTATATAGCTGCAATGATGGTAAGTACATCGAAACTTTACCGAATGTTTAACAGCTGATAGCCAAAGGTGAACAACCAGCCGCGCGCCGATCGGTTCGTGCGTCACGTGACTCGCCCAGTCAGCTGGCGCTAGCGCTACTAATTGATCGCAAAATTTTCGACATCATAATTTCTCGATTTTTTATTTTTTATTTTAATACTAGGGTCAGGATAAATGGTAGAAATATATTGTACTGTTAATTCCGAATCACCTCTCTGAGGCCTTAAAACCACTAAAAATTCAGCTTGTATACGAGACCAGAAATGCTCTCCCGGTCGAGGTGTGTATAGTTCTTTTCTAAAAAATGAAACAAGTAACTTTTCTTTGGATTTCGGCGGAAGCAAATTATTTTTAGCTAATTCGGCCTCCGCTCTCAGAAAAGGAGGCGTAGGTACAATCTAAATCCATAATATCCTCACTCGAGCTCATTTTTTCGTCACTTTAAATAATAAATTATAACGATTAGATATGTAGTTAATTCCCGCCTTTCAATATTATAAAGATAAAAAATAAATATTATACTTTTAATTATTTTTTTGCGCTGTGAGTGCTGAAGGCGTAATACGGTAGAGTTCCAAATTTAAACTATTTAGGCCAAAGAACATTATAACAAGTTACAAGATATGCAGGAAGAAAGATTCCAAATTCAAACTTATGATATGTACCTAATGAAAATAAATGAAAATACATTATTTACTGGCCTAGGCCGGGAAGTTTAACTTTCGAACTCATTTACAGGGTTTGAAATGTGCACATTTCATATCATTTTTTAGAAAAATAAATATATTCAAGTTTGAAAAGGGCACATGTCTGAATATTTTTTCAGGAAATGAAAAAACCAACGACCTCAATTTACATAGACGGGCCCTGTCAAACAAAGAATGTAGGCGTATTTTTAGCAACGCCATCGACGCCATCTAGTCTGAAAAAATATCATACAGTTTGCCGCGGAAATGAAATGATTGCGTAATGGATAAAAATATTAAATAGGAAGATTAAATATAACGTTTTTTTGGAAATGTATAATTGTAAATTGAAACACCTACCATAAAATAAAAATTGTACAGTGCCAAACTAATAAGACTTTAGATGTTAACCTAAGAATAACAAATTATCTACACGACGAGCGACCGGGACAAAGACAGGTTAGGAACGCGCTCTTAAAGTCGATCGCCCGACCTTTTTCTATGAAAGGGCCCATCTAGTACCTACATATATATCGATGGAAAAAACTAATTATTTAGAACTATAATATTAAAAAAAAATTGAGTTACATTTTGGGGCCAATTAACAACCGGAAGCTATAGAAATATTTTGAATTTAATGTTATTATGTATGTAGGTACATTTAGATATTTTAAATTTATGAGATAGGTATGCCCTTTTCTAAGTTTAAGGTATTGAATATATACCTACATAATTTAAAGGAGAAAATCATGATGAAACATTTCTTTTTGGTATCTGAAATGTCATCTGGAAAATCTGGGGGCTCTCTTTCATATGTAATTGGCCATTGCAGTATTTCGTCATAATATTCTGTAAATGGTTTCACTTTTGCCATAGATGCAATTTTCTGATGATTGATATGTACTTTTTCAATAAAAGCTCGATTAGCTTGGCTTAGTAAGATACTGCAAGTGCCTTTTACGAAAATTTCCTGAAAGACGTCATTATCTATATAATTTTTGTTGAGTTGTGACCTTTTCGAAATTATTACTGTATACGCCATGACGTCGACAGTAGAACGAATGACAGAAATGTGCCGATTTCGAACTTAATAGGTGCAGGGACGCCTTTAGAACCAACGACCTCAATTTACATAGACGGGCCCTGTCAAACAAAGAATGTGGGCGTATTTTTAGCAACGCCATCAACGCCATCTAGTCTGAAAAGCGGGAACTTGCTTGCAACATATATTGAAAACGTATGACTCGGTCATCTATATATTATATAAAATTCAAAGTCCTGACTGACTGACTGACTTATATATCAACGCACAGCCTAAACCGCTTGTCCTAGAGACATGTAATTTGGAGGGTGTGTTCTTTGTGATGACTAGGTATCCACTAAGAAAGGGTTTTTCGAAATTCCACCCCCAAAGTGTAAAATAGGGGTTGAAAGTTCGTATGAAAGTCCGTCGATTTTCAAGTTATAGCCATGAAACTTGGTATATGAGCTACGGGTTGAAAATAAAGAAATACGTGTTTCATAGTTTTTTAAAATTAGACCCCCAAAGGGGTGAAACAGGGGATGAAAGTTGTTATAAAAGGCCTTCTTTTCTCAAGATAAAAATTAAGGAGTGCCTGTGGGAATTAAAAAACTTAAGCAACGCGAACGAAGTCGCGGGCGTCCGGGCGTCCGCTAGTAGATAATATAGGTCATGGCCATAGAAGCCGTGAGGCCAGTTAGTAAAAAAAAAAAATATCATACAGTTTGCCGCGGAAATTAAATTATTGCGTAATGGATACAAATATTAAATAGGAAGATTAAATAACGTTTTTTTGGAAATGTATAATTGTGACTTGAAACACTTACCTTAAAATAAAAATTGTACTGTGCCAAACTATTAGGAGGGACTTTAGATGTTAACCTAAGAATAACAAATTATCTACACGACGAGCGACCGTGACAGCGCTACGATGGGGACAAAGACAGGTTAGGAACGCGTTCTCATAGTCGGTCGCCAGACCTTTTTCTATGAAAGGGCCCATCTAGTACCTACATATAGACAGATGTTTATAACACATTGATATGAAAAAATTAATTTGCCAAAATATGCGACATGTGCCCTTTTCGATATTATATATTTTATTTTTCCCCTAAAATTGACGAAAGGGAGATTAAAATTTCAAAGTGGAGATTTTCTAACGTCCAAAGTTGACCTCAGAACTCTCATTAGGCATGATGTCAGTAACCAAGAATCAATGAAATTATGAATTTATCTACTGAAACAGGATTCATGGATTATAAAAAAGTAGGTAGGTATTTATTTTTCTATTTCGAGTGAGATTGCTATTTATTTTGATAAAATAAAACTATAAAATACAGCAATTCGCCATAATGGATTAAACATCAAGAAGCGAATGACGTCACAATTGTTTATTTTCGAGTTTTGACAATCACACTTTTGCTTACTGCACACCTCGTGCACACTGCACAGAGTACATTCGTAAAAACCAAACAATAGTGACGTCACAAACGACGCCATGACACCGGCAATAGATTTCAAATGCCAATTCTAAGTACCAAACCTTTTTTTTTTTCTGCTGGAATAAGATTTCGAAATAGTAGAATATACTTCCGAACATAATCTGCCCATTTTTCAAAATCAGTCATCATGCCTATTTTCTGAAAGACTGAGCCTGACTTGATAAATTATTTGAATTATATCCTGTTCTTGAACGACAAGTATATAAATAATAAAATTAGATAAATATTATAAGGAAACTAATTACCTATAATGAGCTTCAGTATTTTTAACAGAACTTCACAATGATGTCAATAGATGGCGCTCTGTTATAGCGATACTGCGAGGTCTCAGTTCGGGGCGAACCACTAGTATTAGTAGGATCAGCAGCAGTAATTTTTTAAACTTTAATGTTTGAATGGGAGCACATGGTTTAAAATTGAGCACATAAAAGTAGAAAAAGATCCGCTACAAACGCTTCAGTGAGTTTGTTTTGAGCACAGAGTTGAGACAATGGAGCAGTAAACCCCTGCATCGCAACAAAAATCTCTTTTTAATCCCATCTATTCGAAAAGGACGACTTGGTTCACCTTTAAGTGCACCCAAAGGTGGTGTTTTCTTTAAGAATCTTTTAGCGGGCAGTAATGAGTTTTTAATCCTCATTATTTCAAAGAGTGCGCCGCAATTATCTTTGCCGCGCACGTTTAGAATTTGGAACATCTTATTGTTCACCGCCAAGGAAATCGAACGCAAATATTGTTTGAATAAAGACTGCCTGGTACGACGGCCCATAGTCGCACTGCCGGCTGAATAAATAAAAAAGAAATCAAATTAAAAACGCGCGAACTACAGCCCGCGTTTTCGTAAATTTTCACGGATTGTTAAAAATTCATAGTTTTATTTTGAAAAATGAGTTCTTCAAGTGACAGTGAGAGTTTAGAATTATTATAACTCCTGAAATTATTAGAACTGACGCAAGAAATGTGATGAATAAATAATCTATTACTTGCAAAATCCCGGGAGAAATATATGAAAGCCAATGGTAATTTTATTGAATGGAGAAACGCAAGAGGTGCCAAGAATTTTTCAGAATCTGTGTTTTGGCCTACTTCCAGTACTTAGCCAAAACTAAACAACCTTCCACTCTTTGGAGTACCAACTCAATGCTAAAATCAACAGTCAGTTCTAATAACGATGTAAAACTGGACACATATTCGAAATTATATATAGGTAAATAGCGTATCTGAAGGGATGTCTGATGGATTTGTAGTTTTATTTTTTCGTAAAGGATGATGAAAAGTAGAGTGTAGGTATCATTCGGGCGCAAATTTTTTTGGCTCGTGCGACGTACCTACTTTGAATCCCTCGCTACGTTCAGGATTCTATTAAAGAATCCCTCCCTACGCTCGGGATTCTACTCTAGAATCCCTCCCTACGCTCGGGATTCTACTCTAGAATCCCTCAATTCGTTCTAGATTCAAAAAAGCGCCCTCGCCGTAAAAATATTATTTTGTTCCCATAAAATACAATCTTCTATTACTACCCCCTAGCCAAGTTACATTCGTTGTATACACTATGCTTTGATTAGGTATATAGAGATAACATCAAAGACACTATGTGCCTATCACATTATATACTCCTTGGTGTCTATTCTTTTTCGAATATGTAAAACGCTAACCATAGACTATTCACTTATTTTTTCTGTGGCTGTGGTATGGTAACATGGCAGAAGGTGATCAGATTCATACATTTCAATTTAATTTGTATTAATTTGAACAGCTTCAATCAAGCTTCAGCATCTGATCTCAATGGTGAGATTATTCCGCCGAAACATCTCCGTACTCCGCACCGCTCCGCTTCAGTCGACAGGCGTTCAGCAGGTGGCGTTTAGGTCACATGAGTTAGGATTCTGGTGACATTTATGTACATCGATTATGTAAGTCGTACGTGTAATCATGTGACAAAGATAGCCATAGCCCATTTATAAATATTCCTCCAACAGCCCCGTTAATTTAATGAATTGGCGGATTCTTCGAGCATAACAACTTTCAACCAACCTTTCAACTTTTCAATTTTCCGGAATATTGGCTGCTCTAGTGAACTTAATAACAGCTCTCTGGTTTTGAATAGAGTATAAATGTATTTGTTTTATTAATGGCCGTCGTCGCTTTGCGCTAATGCTCCGTGCTGTGAGAAAACTTGAAAGCTTTAAGAACCGTCTTGGGGAGCCCAATTTCGATATTACTACTTACAAGTTAAGTAGGTTGGGTGCTACCTAAATAATACTTGCGTATTCCAAAGCGTATTTAAGTATAGTATAAACTTGTACTTACTGTAAACTTACTTATTACTTACTTGATTACTTGTTGTAAACAGTATAGAATAAACTTGAGAAAGGATTCTTGTGACGATGGCGACTTGAAAATCAGCGAAACAATCTCGTGGGAACTCTATGATTTTCCGGGATGAAAATATCTTAATACCATATTTCGTCAAAATCGGTAGGACCGTGAAAAAGTAGCAGGCAGACAAACTCAAATTCGCAATTTTTTTAGCTTCTATTCGCTGCTAATGTGAATCGCACCTAAGGTTGAGGTAAATTAGATGTCGGAAAACACGTCATGTTCCCCGACAAGTTGCTTCATAAGTATAACCATCACCATGACATAGTGTGTTAAGTTTTACCTTATACCTAGGAAATATAATAAAACAAAAAATATTTCTGACAGTCTTTATTGTTAAGTAGTTAGCTTAATAACAATGTACAGCGTCTAAAATCAACTTTCGTATAGCATAGAAGGGAATGAATAACAATAAAGAATTGTAAATATCGAAATAACAATTACAAGAAATATAATCTCTTACGCTTACAATCGGTGAGTTTTTGATGAGAAAGCCTCATAGGGATACATATTATAGAAACAAGCAAATATTCAATTCAAAATTGTATACAAAATAGTTAAGTAAGGCAACATCAGACTCGTAACGTTTTACTGCATGACTTGTAGTAGAAAAAAAAAGGTTTCAGACAAGTAGCCTACGAGAGAATGAGATATATCTTGTATCCTATATCATTCTCTCGCAGACTAAATCCTATTTAGGTTTGTATCTTTTTGGTGTCAAGTTTCACTTCAAAAATGAGATATCTGTTTATCTACACATATCTAAATGAAATATAAATCTGTAGTACAAAATCTTGATAATGCAGACTCGTGCTAGGTGGTGGTAGGTAAGAATACAAATACGCTACGTAGTCTGGTAGGCCATTAACAACATATTTTCAGCATTGCAATTCAATGCAAAACATTTTCCTATCGTGTTTACATTACGCTCAACGCTGCATGCATGCATACAATGCGTGGAGCATTCAGAAATCACAGAACATTAAGAGCCACAGAATAATTATGCAAACAGATATTACAATTCAATTGATATGTCTTATTCGTACCTACGATATGGCACTCAACGTATGATCGTATGAACTTAAAAAAAATGATTTCCTTATTTATAAAGTAAGAGCTGCAACAAGAAAAGTAGAATCAATATAATGAACCGTTACGACTGTAAGTCGCTTGAAATTTAGATGGTTTATGATTTTACGTAAGTCGCACGCAGGTCATTTTCGCGTCTATAGTTTAGAAAAGTTATGACAAGAAATTTTAATATTTCAACATACGGTCAGAATAAAACAAGTCAGAATGCTTCTTGCATTATTATTCCATGGCATAAAGATTGATAATTTTCTAGACAGAACCCAAACACACTAGGTACATTCTTACTTATTTTGCGTACGTTTGTATATCGAAAACTATGGAAGATATGTATCTATTAAAATATTACTTATAGATATAAGTTATAACAATCTGTGCTATCACTTAATACTTCTTTTTATAATTACAATTAACAATATAAAAGTACAAAATGCTATTATTCTACACTATAACAACAATTTCGACTCAACATGAGCCAAGCTATGTTGAAATTGATTCAACAATTATAAAAAAATATAAATCGCATTATAAAATCATTGTAGAAATAATTGATTTTTTATACTTAAAATATTAATATTACATATTTCGCCAAGGCATCCACATTTGTACTCGTATACTTAGTGAATACATAAAAATATAAAAAGCACTATTATTTATTTTATAAAAGAATTCATCTATTCTTATTTACATGGCACATACTTTGATCAACTTTCATCAAAGAACTGTTCTTCAATAAAATACATTCAAATTAATATTTATATTATGATAAAAATCTAAAATACTACTTTTTACAACTTTTTAACCATGGCACTGGATTCTTCAACTATACATTGGGAAAAAATGGCGTTAAGTAGTTTAAACTAAAGCCTTACTCAGGGAGAGGGAAGTTCTCTGATCTATACGAGTATACGAGTCAAAAGAACCACATTCTTATGGTTGAATTCACGCTGAGATTGTGAACTTCTAGAATTTAGACTTTCATAGGTGGTAACCCTAAGTTAATTATAATATAAACTGACCAAAATAAATAAGTTATATATATCAGGAATATAATATTAGTTAGTTATCAGCTATTTGTACCCAATCGTTTTTCAGTTCTGGAAATGCGCCGTAAATAATTTCTAAAAATCATTACACGTGCGGCTCATACCGTGAAAGTAATGTGTTACTAGCATTATTTAGTTATAAAGTACTTAACGTCATTTAGAGATTAGATATCTATCAAAAAAAACAAAACAAAATATTTCAATTATACTATCACAATAATACTTTTTTTAGTATTACAAATACTCCGTATTATAGAGGCGTCAAATACTAAATACATAAAGCTGATAGCTGATACATGAAGATGACGACAGCTGATACGCCGCGCGACGGCGTTACATTGAACACCGTGATGGCGTTTTCCTCTGTCATTGGCAAAGAAGTCGAAGCATACCCTGGTCGAGCAACCTACACCTGGAGATGGTCCCTCCATTATAATTAAGAGTGGAACTCCCGTGGAACCACATCAAGGCAGACAAAGCAAGACAGGGCAGCAACCTTATGTTCTCCATAAATACCTAATTAGTTACCTACCTAATTTGGTTCCCCCTGAAGTAAGACCTCCGCGTCCTATTAGTTCTGAGTTCAGCCCTAGCAATAGACGTACCTACAATTAAAGAACCTATTTTTCACGTCTTGTTTTATTTTACGACCTTTTTATATTTAATTAATTTTATTCTGCCCTAAACAGAGCCACGATAGTTGAATATTGTCTGTGTAGCGTCATCTATGAAAACAATAATTGGATTCAGAGGAAATCGCTTTGGAGTCGCTCCCGTAGCGCGTTGTGTTACCAGGGCTCAAACGAATCGTTTCAATTCGATTTGAAACAAAAATAAACGAAACAAAAGGAATAAACAAGCTCGTGAAGGAAAATTCTCAGAGAATTTCTGGCGTAAACTGTTTTATTTTATTAGATGAAAACAAGACTAACATTTTTTTCAAATTAGCAATGCTTTGGGAAACACGCTTATATATTTTTTGAACATGCCTTAATTGAAATCGTTGGCTACTTTGAAATTGATTCGGTTTTATGTTTTGGATAGAGATCTTTGTTTTTGTGCTTAATTTTTTATCAGCGCACGTTAAAGAACGTTTTCCTAAATCTACAAGCTGACGTAAGTTTTATTTTTAAATTAAATAATATTTCCGCTTGACGAGAATCATGACTTATGTAAAACAATGATGAAGTCTCGGTTGGAGCACGCTAGCCTAGAATATGCATTTTTGCGCTAGGACTGAGCCCAATTACGGTACGGCATTTCGTATCCCGAACTTCGGTCATAATGGGAAGAATTCCGCACAGGATGTGGAGATTTACTCGCGTCGATTGTGTCAACGAATTTGTTCATTTGGCGCATACCTACACTAATTCGCCTACCAGTATTTGATAATGAAAAGGGTCACGACCCTAAGTAATGAGGAATACGACGCAGAGGGAGAAAGACACTAATTAGTGTCAATTTGACCTATGCTCAACTCATTTTAATTAAAGGGTTTTTTCAAATAACCACAGACGATCTTCGCAAAGAAAATACGGCACGTGTATTTCAGATTTCTGTATACAATTCTAAATTAACATACAGACAAAGGGAAAATCAACATAGATCTTTGCGCCATGCATATAAATGTTAGTGGAGATTAGCGAATAAAGTGGACTGGAATTGAATTTAGAGGTATTGTTTGTATTGTATTGTCTAGGGGTCAATACTCCCTTGAAAACTCAGATTTTATACAAAGGGTAACAAGTAGAGGACTTCGTACAACCTGAATCAATATATTATATGTTATATTGCAAAGATAAATAGTCAATATAACTCGCGAGTCAAATGCAAGATAGTGAATACTACTCATACGCCTGTCATTCATAAATTAATAAGACAATCACCGCTTCCACATTCCACACGTGATGGTAACACGAAGGTGAGTGTCGAAGGATCCTTCGCCTCACTTTTGATGCACGCAACTCTATCTACGTGGCGGCTTTTTGCTGGAGAGAAACGAATGAGTTGCGGGCATATGAATATTTGGAGAGAATGGACGACTAACATCGGTTTACCTTCGCTCTCCTGGACTTGCGCGTGGACCTTCAGAAGGCGGCTTGTGTTACTCCCGATTAATTATATTAATTCCCTTTCCACGGCGTTGACTACTTTAACAAATATATTACAGTGTGGCTCCTACTTTCTTCAAGTTAACCAAAAAAAGTTCTACGACAAAGATATTGTTCTATTTTATTCCTCGGGGAAGAGGTACGAACTTAAGCAATTAATCGTTCCGGCCTAACTATTAGGTCAATCTCGCGATTTACCCCCTGAGGATTATAAATGATGAAAATTTTGTGAACACAGTGGGGAAATAAAGAACAAAGTAAGTATTTGTTTTGGTGAAAAATATCATGAACTCATACTCATAATGAATAATAATGGTTCAAAGAAACATTGACGTACTTTACGCTTTTCCATTACATATCGGGGTACTTATGTTAATATCATCTCATAAAATATAGAGAAAAGTCGCGACGTACTCACTCACTGACCCTTGAACATGCAGCATTATATTGAGCTTGGCCGTTTTTCAGGCTGTGCCACACGTGACACAGTTCATGAAACAAGATAACGTGGAAATACTCTAAGTCTAAGGAAAATTTACCCAAACTTTAAGACCGACGGATACGGTAATAGGATCAATAACGAAACTTTCTTAATATAATTATATTGGACAGAAAGAATATATCTTATCAGAAAGTACGAAGTCCAAAGTCCCTTCACTCCTCAATAATGTATACGCTACGAACTTGGCTACGAATAAAGATCTATTTCCTTGATGTATCTCACGGGAATTGGGCATGCTTTATTTTCACAGCAGGGCAATTTTCAATATTTTTCGCTGAGACGGGGCATCGACCTGACGCTGGTCTTTACTTTACACAATGTTGTACACAATATTTACATTAAACTAAATTGACCGGCCTTAATCTAGCGCTGTCCCTGTAATTATGAAAGGGACAGCAATAAAAGTTAGTATTAGGTATTTAGTATTTATATTATGTACAACATAATTAGCCACATTGTAATACTCAGATCATATACCAATTCTTTTAACCGTAACATAATATCTGTGTAAAATAAATCCATCGTAAGTCGTACAAATTTAACTGTAAGCGTCTATCAAACAGTCGTCTCTGAGCTGAGGTGCGAGAGCTTGTTTGCGCAGCTCTCAAATAAACCGTCAAAACCCGTTCCATACTACGCTACGAAAATATGCTATTGCTACGCGTCTTGCAGTCAACTTCAGACACGACTAAATGATTGGTGCAAGCTTTGCCTATCCGAAATTTTATTTGGTTACCCGTAACTCAGGTATTGTTTTTTGTTTTGGCAACAAAATCTGGACAGTCCCATAAACTTAAATTACGATTTAAATATCTACTGTTAAGTACCAAAGACCCAAATCTATCTATCGTGTTCATTGAAGCAGCTGTATCGCGTTCACATTACATCTGACTCAGTATTGGACTAAGGGACGGCTGAAAGCTCGGGCCACGAGTCTAGGGGGCCGCCAAACGTTTAAAAATCTTCATTGGTCAAATTCCAAACATTGCCAATAATAAAAAACTCAACTTGTAATTAAAACCCCCCAAACGATTGTTTCTGTGTAATGGCGGTCACTTCCGTTTATAGTTTTCGAAACTAGGAAGGATTTTTTACAAAACCTATCATCATCATCATCATCACTACAGCCTATTAACGTCCCACTGCTGGGCACAGGTCTCCACTCTCGTAGGAGAGCGGGAATTAGAGCTTAGACCCACCACGCTGCTCCAATGCGGATTGGCGGGCTTTAACGACTATTATCATGTTAGTGATAATAACCGGGACCGACGGCTTAACGTGCTCTCCGAGGCACGGGGGTGAAACACCGCCAACTTCCAACTCCGGGCTGGCACTGAGAATTTCTTAATTGAAAAACCCAATACCTAACTTTTTATGCCCGACCGGGAATCGAACCCAGGACCTCGTAATCCGTAGTCGACTATGCTAACCACTAGACCAACGAGGCAGTTAGGAAACTATAATTCCTGTTTGCTTTCATTATTCGGATCTCTTTGCACAAAAAAAACATAAAAGAACCCGAAAGCATCGTTCGAGAGATTTCATATCGGAACTCCAACGGTCTTTAGTCCGTCACTGATCTGACGCGCTTACAATGAACCTACATGGTCTTATGAAGTCAATATCACCTAAACCATACATTAACAATACAATATGTACTGCCCGCAATACGCCTTGTCATTATACAAGGTATGTCTTTTTATCAAGGCTACGTATTTTTAATGATAGCCTCATAGCCTAATCATAAAACAAACTGTCTTTTTCTGGATGAAGAGTTATACTCTTTTAGAGCCAACATTAATGGGTATGTATAAATATACATAATTTTGACCCATGAAAATTATGTTACTAAAATTATTAAATGCTAACTTCAATATAATTCGTCTAATTCGATGCCAAGATTGGTCAGTTGGCTGGATGAGATGCCTTTGTACCGCGCCCATACAGTCTCATTTATATCCAATACCCAAAAATAGAAATCATCACGGTATAAAATATTGAATGCCATTTGAAAATGACATCTCAATAATATACATTTTGTATAATGCCTGTAGTAAAACAGGCTGTCCTTTTCGGGATGTAGAGTATGAACTCTTTAGGAGTGAATATACATAAAAAACATGATAATATGATATATAACCATGATAATACATGATAATATTAAGCTTAGTTTCAATAAAATGTATCTTCTGCTTGTTTGTAAAGTCTTTGTAACTTGTCCATAAAGAGTAAAAGAGTTTGATATCAATATCAAATATGCACTGGGCGTTATACTCTTGGAGCTAAAAGGAATTTGCCCGACAATTTTTACGACGTAACACACAAATTAGCTTCAATAAAACTTGTCCTCCTCAATATCAAGGTTGGTTTTGTTGTTAGGCTGGTTGGAATGTCTCCTCAGTGTGCCCATAGAGTTGTATTCGTTCGCTATCGCCTTGGGGTACAGTTTCGGTGGTGTCATCGGGTTGTATGTTCGTATTGAAGAGGAATTTCAAGTATGCACTGGGCATTATACTCTTTGAGAGCCAAAAGGAATTTGCCCGATATTTTTTACAACAAAACACACAACTTAGCTTCAATATAACTTTTCCTCCTCAATATCAAGGTTGGTTTTGTTGTTAGGCTGGTTGGAATGTCTCCTCAGCGTGCCCATAGAGTCGTATTCATTCGCGATCGCCTTGGGGTACAGTTTCGGTGTTGTCATCGGGTTGTATGTTCGTATTGAAGAGGAATTTCAAGTATGCACTGGGCATTATACTCTTTGAGAGCCAAAAGGAATTTGCCCGATATTTTTTATAACAAAACACACAACTTAGCTTCAATAAAACTTGTCCTCCTCAATATCAAGGTTGGTTTTGTTGTTAGGCTGGTTGGAATGTCTCCTCAGCGTGCCCATAGAGTCGTATTCGTTTGCGATCGCCTTGGGGTACAGTTTCGGTGTTGTCATCGGGTTGTTATGGTTTGCGTTGGAAAGGTTGTTGCTCTTTGACAGGAGAATACCACTGGTGTTCCCGATGCCCGAGAACGATGGCTGGCGTTTCGCTTTTCGAGGCTAAGGAATAACAATATTATATTTTAAACTCAATAATATGATTAGCAGCGGTGATGGACTGGTGGTTTAGACGCCCAGCTTCTTATTCTGGTGGTTAGGAATCAATTAACTTTTCACGCACCTTAACTGTTCGGTGTTATGTGCGTTTATAAAGTCTTAAATATAATTCGTAAAGAAAAACATCGTGGGAAAACCTGCATGTCCAAGAGTTATTTATAAAGTTGTCATAGGTGTCAAGTCTGCCAACCCGCACTTGGCGAGCGTGGTGGACTATGGCCAAACTCGTTAGATTAGCAGGGTCCCCCGACAGAAACGGTAATGCCTATCGTAGCTTCTAATGACTGTCTCTCTCACTGACCAGACCAGAAGAGACAAATTTAAATTCTTCCGGGAACCGATATCATACCTCACATATACGACCACAGCACTCAGCCAGTGGTGCCTGTTGCAAAATCAAAATTGGTGGTAGAATTAATTTAAATATGGCGGGAAATTCAAAACGGCGGTAAATATATGTACTTAGACACTGAAATATTACATTTGTACATTATCCGGTAGTAAAGATTCCGTGGCTTCGTAGAGCGTCGTCTCTGTCACTCCTACCTATGAGACGTTTAGTCGCTGTTAGTCTGAGCGACAGAGACACTACGAAGCCGAAGCAAAATTATTTCTTTTTGAAGCTCAATGTGCAATCTTTACTGCCGGGTACTGTATTAGGTTTTGACTTACCACTTCCTTCAATGGCACAGTGACGTAACTGTTCTGCTTAGCTGTGATATAGTGCGGGCTGGAAGGAACGCGCGGCTGGCGGTTCCACGGCAGAGGACCCCGTCTTTGGCAGAAGATAACCGCGGCCAGACACACCAGACAACCTATGTAAATAAAGTATTTATAGAAAGTTACTAAAAAAAACTTTTCGAAAACCTGACTGCGGTTCGAATTTCATGATAGTGTTTATTAAAATAACAAGAAACATGCATAGATTCTACCGAACCTACACAACTTTCAGGTTGCGTAATTCTTCAACGTGCCACCAAGCGATTTAGCTTTTAGAATCATTTTTCCGAACCGGTGATAGACTCATACGACTTATCATAAGTGGCGCAAGTTGTCCTATGTGAAATAAATCATAAATCAAAGCGTTCCGGAACTATGCCGTGTCGAAACCGATTAGGGTTATGGGTTTCATATAACTGCCATCATAACTTGCCACCAGGTCAGATCGCAGTCAATGGCTATACTTAAGTGAGAAACACCCCGCCTTTACTTTCTTACCCACGACAAAACGCAGTCTTCCCGCCTCTTACCTGTCTCAAAATTATGTGAATTTCAATTGGGAATTTCATCCTGCACGTTCGTCGCTGAAATCCTGCACGTTCGTCGCTGAAATCTTGCACGTTCGTCACTGTAATCTTGCACGTTCGTCACTGTTCAGAAAGTTAACTAATCTACTCGTACAAGTAAGATGTTACTTACCCACAACAAACGCAGCTACGACACAGCCAATAATGCCGCCGATGCTCAGCGATTGGTGGCCAGACATGGTGACGAACGATGCCATTTCCACATTCTGAGTGTAAGCCGGCATCGCGTGTAACTCTGCAACAAAATTAATACTTTTAAACGACGAGCTGATGCCCGCGAATTCGTCGGTGTGGTTTCATCGGTGAACTAAAAAAAAATTCCGGGATAAAAAGACAATGGGGGATGTATGTACCACAACCTATGTATGCACCAAATTTCATCAAAATCGGTTGAAACGATGGGCCTTGAAAACACAAACAAACCGGTACGATGCCGTGTAGAAACCGATAGGGGTATGGGTTTAATATAACTGCCATACCCCTAACAGGTTAGTCCGCTACCATCTTAGACTGCATCGTCACATACCTTGAGGTGAGATCACAGTCAAGGGCTAACTTGTAGTGGAATAACAAAAACTCACATTCGCATTTTATAATATTGGTTTGATTATACTAAGACACCGCTTCCCCCACTAGCCCCATGAACCCCTGCCCACCTCCTCACATACACCTAAAGGTATAGTAGATTTCCTTATACCTATTTGAAGCAAATACTCAATTAGAAAGACCTGTTCCCGCTGTCCTCCACTAAGCTTATGGCCCCAACCTACTTCGATATCTGTCAGTATCTGCCGTCATCTGTCATGATCTGGCCACTTGTAGCTTCGACGTCGTCTTCGAATCTTGCATTCCACCGATCGCCCTATGGCCCCCAGCCCACTTCGGTTTCTGCCAGTATCTTACCGTTGTCCATCTCGCCGTCATCGGTCGCGCATATAGCCACTTGTAGCTGCGCGCCGACACACGCGCCGGCCTGCAACTGCGCCGTCTAACCCTCTCCCCGCCCTCGCATTCACCCCACTCGCCCCATGGCCCCCAGCCCACTTCGGTTTCTGCCAGTATCTTACCGTTGTCCATCTCGCCGTCATCGGTCGCGCATATAGCCACTTGTAGCTGCGCGCCGACACACGCGCCGGCCCGCAACTGCGCCGTCTAACCCTCTCCCCGCCCTCGCATTCACCCCACTCGCCCCATGGCCCCCAGCCCACTTCGGTTTCTGCCAGTATCTTACCGTTGTCCATCTCGCCGTCATCGGTCGCGCATATAGCCACTTGTAGCTGCGCGCCGACACACGCGCCGGCCCGCAACTGCGCCGTCTAACCCTCTCCCCGCCCTCGCATTCACCCCACTCGCCCCATGGCCCCCAGCCCACTTCGGTTTCTGCCAGTATCTTACCGTTGTCCATCTCGCCGTCATCGGTCGCGCATATAGCCACTTGTAGCTGCGCGCCGACACACGCGCCGGCCCGCAACTGCGCCGTCTAACCCTCTCCCCGCCCTCGCATTCACCCCACTCGCCCCATGGCCCCCAGCCCACTTCGGTTTCTGCCAGTATCTTACCGTTGTCCATCTCGCCGTCATCGGTCGCGCATATAGCCACTTGTAGCTGCGCGCCGACACACGCGCCGGCCTCGCAACTGCGCCGTCTAACCCTCTCCCCGCCCTCGCATTCACCCCACTCGCCCCATGGCCCCCAGCCCACTTCGGTTTCTGCCAGTATCTTACCGTTGTCCATCTCGCCGTCATCGGTCGCGCATATAGCCACTTGTAGCTGCGCGCCGACACACGCGCCGGCCCGCAACTGCGCCGTCAAACCCTCTCCCCGCCCTCGCATTCACCCCACTCGCCCCATGGCCCCCAGCCCACTTCGGTTTCTGCCAGTATCTTACCGTTGTCCATCTCGCCGTCATCGGTCGCGCATATAGCCACTTGTAGCTGCGCGCCGACACACGCGCCGGCCTCGCAACTGCGCCGTCTAACCCTCTCCCCGCCCTCGCATTCACCCCACTCGCCCCATGGCCCCCAGCCCACTTCGGTTTCTAAACGAAAACAAAAATGCTATGTAAGCACAATCAATAGGCATGATGACAGTAACCAAGAATCAATGAAATTATGAATTTATCTAATGAAATAGGATTCATGGATTATTAAAAACGTATTTATTTTTCAATTTCGAGTGAGATTGCTATTTATATTGATAAAATAAAACTATAAAATACAGCAATCCGCCATATTGCATAAAACAGCAAGAAGCGAATGACGTCACAATTGTTTGTTTTCGAGCTTTGAAAATCACACTATTGCTTACTGCACACTGCACAGAGTACATTGGTAAAAACAATAGTGACGTCACAACGACGCCATGACACCGCCGAACGTTTTGGCGTGAATTTTAAAATTTAAATTTCAAATGCTAATTTTATCTACCAAACTTTATTTTTCTACTGAAAAAGGATATTTTTTCGAAATAGTAGATACTTCCGAACATAATCTGACCATTTTTCAAAATCAGTCATCATGCCTATTACAATTATTGGTATGCCTAACAAAAATTATAAAAATGTGTACGCTTTGGCTAGAATGTCAAATATGTGCATAGTAAGTGTGGTTATTTTTTATTAAAAGTAAAATGCATAGCACTAATTATATTATTTTCCATTGCCACAGGGAAGGTAGTAGTGCCGTTCATGTCTATAAAATTTAGTATATAGTCCCACAAAGTTATCGTGGCTAAAATCAGAACTAATTTTTATGCCTGTGCAGTTTTTACTTTTATTTCAATTTTCATAGATACTAGCGACGCTGTCACCGGGTCAGATAATTTTGCCGGACTATAGGTTGGACATCTAGTTCAACAGAATTAGCAACAATTAAAATGACAAAAATCCCCGTTTTGAAATTTATATTAACACTAGATGATTCTCGCAACTTCGTCCGCGTGGACCAAGTTTTTTCGATTCGAAAAGTAGCCTATGTCCTTCCTCGGGATACAACCAATTTCATTAAAATCGATTGAACAGATCATTTTTTTGATTCCCGCGGGAACCTTTGAATTTTCCGGGATAAAAAGTAGCCTATGTCCTTCCCCGGGATACAACCTATCCCTGTACCAAATTTCATCAAAATCTGTTGAACAGATGGCCCGTGAAAGCGTAGCAGACAGACAGACAGATAGACAGACACACTTTCGCGTTTATAATATTAGTATGGATGATTTTGAGGCATATTCCGATAAAATACCTGCCTAGAACCCCTGTTCCGACTCAGTTACCTGCACAAGTGTTAACGCAGATGCGCCTCTCGAGCGCCGCGCCTGCGTCCGCGCATCCTTCAGGCGACAGACACATGCGCGTGCGCGAGCGGTGGCCGGTCGAGGCGTCCTCGCAGCCGCCGCTACACTCGCTCCACTCGCTCCAACACGACCACTCGCCTGCCACAACCAAAACTACTTTCAAACCAGCCCCCCTAGTCAAGTTACGTTTCGTGTCTATTCTCTTCGCTGATCAGCGAAAACACACAGCCCTGCTCATTCATTTTGTACTATTAGACGCGAATACAAGCCGAGCTTAGGCCAAGGAATAAAGCATAGTTAAAGCTTCGATAAAGCCTAGTTAAAAATTCGTTGTATAATAAATCAATTCGATAAATAAGTATGTATAAATGCATGTCTATTTTCTCGTCGTCGAGCGATATACGGTACATGTCCGTCTATTTCTTATAAAATAGGAAAGTTTAATAAAATAAGTCTTTTACCCAGACCCAAAAATTACTTATACCTATATTGGATCTTTTTAAAATGCGGAACACACATACTACGGCCGCCCCCCTTGCACCCCACGTGAGAGGCTGGCCTCACAATACAACGTGCGTGCTTGTTGGCCCCCACCTCACGCGGCTGTTCAAGCCCCTAATACCCCACGGCCGCAAGGCCTCTTCAACCTCAATAAGAGTAAGTACTAAAGTCTTCAATGCATTAAAACTAAATAACTTTAGGTGTCTACTCACCAACGCACGCGTGCGTATTGCAAGCCCGCAACATATCCGCAGGCCCCTCACAAGGGGGCCTTCGACAGTGTCTCATGCGGGATTGTTGGCCCCCACCGCAATTAGCTGAGCAGGCCCCCCAAGGCCCCCACGGCTCCCAGGCTGCATCTTCCTCAGGGGGCGTACTGCTACAGGTCCCCCGTGCATTGCAATACCTTTCTTCTTCTCTTGCCAACGACAACTGGATGAAAACATTCCAGATTAAAACCAATAAATACAATAAGTGTACTGGAGTAAAGTCAAAGTTCATACTGAATTACAAATGTAAGAGGGAAGAGGAATGATAGGCACGTTTTATAATACCAAATATCTCTTAAAATTTTTGAAACACTTAGAAATATTTGATATTTTATGCACTGCCCAAATTTTGGGAAATATTCCTGCCTTAATGTATTATAAAAACTCACCCTTATTTGTTCCGGTGTTGGCGCTTTACACAAAAACTTGAATCTCTTTTCCATGTAGCTTCCATCTGAAGAATTACCTGTAAAAAGAAATAGATTTTTTGGTTTGGGGAAAGTGATCATGCTAGAGACCTCTCTCTGAATCGTATTCCTTATTACTGATTCCTTATTACTGAGGGTCGTGACCCCTTTCCATTAATCAAATACTGGTAGGACTTTTCTTGAAATAATAAAGCGGTGGGTTCCCACGTCCTTCCGCATACGACTCGTCTGAGAAACTCTTAGGTTTTTATAACGATTATTATCTCATGTTAGTGATAGTAACCGGGACCGACGGCTTAACATGCTCTCCGAGGCACGAAGGAAACGAAAATACTAAATTTGAACCTCCAAATTCGGTTACCCATCCAGTTACCGACTTGGGCCAACGTTGCTTAACATTCGCAATCGACTGATATGCGTTGACACAACTAGGCCACTCGTCCCTCATTCTAGAGATAGAGCCCTGTTAAATGACTGTTTAGTCCCTTTAGGACTGCCACAAATTGGCGTTATTTCTTGCATTCAATTATTACAATTTTATTACAATTTAAATTAATAATAATGGTCACACTAAACTCACTTGGAATCTGCACCCAGGGCGTCCAAGCAGTGGCCTTCCTCAGCTCGCACGGCCGCAAGTCGCAGGGTTGTCGCTCCGACCTCGGCCCGTCACAGTCCGCTCCGCCGTGTTTGGGCGCAGGGCTGCCACACACGCGCCGCCTCTCTCTCATCCCTGCACCGACGCCACAGCCCGAGCCAATACATGGGGACCAAGCGCCCCAGGGGGACCACGATCCGTCTACTGGTGCTAACGCTGGATCTGTAATACAAGCTTACGTTAGCCATTAAGATTTTTCTAGATGCAGGGTGGACAGAGATAAGACAGAACGTTCAGCACATGGTTCGTTCAAAATTATGTGTCCAGTAGTAGGTATTCTAGTGACTAAGTATAAATTAATAATTATCAATCTTCTTTCATCAAGCATCTTTAAGTATAACTGTAACCTACTATCTATAATGTAACCCATGTTTCAAGCAAATAAATGAATTTATTATTATTGTTATTACCAGAATGAACAAAATATTTCGGATTTATTGTGGTTATCTGTCTCAAACAACATTACTTCGCTGTCAAGTTCAGCCCCAGAGATCTATTATTATACAAGTTACAAATTTTTAAAGTTACTCTATTTCCAATACACTCACCGGGACAAGGCGGCAGATTGGCGCAGTACATATCCTGGACATCTAAGCCGACGCAAACCCGACCACCGAACTTAGGTTCAGGCGACGTACAGGACCTGCGCCGCGATTTGACGGCGATGCCACACGACGCCGAGCATTCCGACCATCCCGACCACGCTGACCATCCGCCATGGATCGTACAGTTGGCCACTGCTATGCCTGCGCCTGGAAATTTAAGAGAAGTTAGACTTCTTTTTTTTTAAAGTGAAACTTCTTTGGAATCGTTGATTTGAAAATTCGATGAAACGAAAAAGCGACACCAAAAAGAGACAAAAATATATATAGGACTAGTTAAAGCGCGCGACTTCGTCCGCGTGGATTTAGGTTTTTCGGTTCCCGCGGGAACTCTTTAATTTTCCGGGTAGCCTATGTGTTATTCGAGACTTTCCAGACTGTCACTGTTATTCCAGACCAAATTTCATCCAGATCCGTTCAGCCGTTGGGACGTCATTGAGTAACAAACATCCATACATCCATACATCCATCCAAGCTTTCGCATTTATAATATTAGTAAATATTTAGCCTGCGAGAGAATGAGATAGAATACAAGTTATACTTATCTCATTCTCTAGTAGGCTTCTGAAGTTTCACTTCTGCCGTGTGTGAACTGCACACTGTTTATCTGTCATTTAGGGCTACCTTTCTACTATATTTGAAGATACACGGACTACACGGGAAAAAAAGGATTGTCAAAAAAGGATAACTTTGAATAAAGCGGAATCCTAAGTAAAAAATTTAATTTTCTTTGAAATATATATAGAGATACAGTCATAATTAGACCTTCATAGCCTCTGACTGTTATTGATAATACCGTATGGTGAAAGGTACACTAAAATGCCATTAGATGACACTGTTAACTCAAATTAGGATTGTAACTAGGGTTGCCAACCGTACTATAAATATATAGTATTGTACTGTATTTCGGGTCTGCGTACTATATACTGTTGAAGTAGCTGCACATAGTACGCAAAAATACTATATTTTCTCGAAATCTAACAAACAAATCCTTTCTTTTAAAAATTTATGAACGTGCTTTTTCATTAACTTTTGACTGATGCAATAGCGTATAGCGTATCGGAACGTATCTACGAGTAATAAGTATCTTACTGCGTTTCCAGCTTGTCAAAGTCAAACGAATGATTGGTCATTGGTCTGCTTGGTTCTGCTGCTTTATTTTTATTTTGGGATTTTGGTAATTATTTCTAATTATATATTGTTCTTACTTTTGAGCAGTTAAAGTCGTAAAAATTGTTAAAAAATTCAAGAAGTGCAAATAAATATAGTTTTCATAAAAATAAATAAGTAACAAATATATCTTCGTCTACTTTTTGCGTTTTCCGTAAAATACTATTTTTTTGAAGTGTACTATATTTTTTATAGCTTAGTCTGAAAATACTATATTTCGGTGAAGAAATGTTGGCAACCCTAATTGTAACTGACATTCCTTGTTTTCCCCGAGTAGTCTTCATTTGCAAAGTTACCTTGACAGTTCTGCCCGCCGTTCGCAGGTGTAGGGTTGTCGCAGCGGCGCGTCCTGCACATGCACATGTCTGGTTTGTCGTCGCCGTACACCGCGTGAGGAGTGCCGTCCTGCATGCATTGCTCCCACTCAGACCACGACGACCAACCGCCGTCGACTTCAGCAAAAAGTTCATCGGTATTATGTTGAACCCTTGGACGAATTAACCACGGGACGCGTGAAATCGGCCATTTTCGCTTTTCCCCTCTAGCCACCAACTCTGCAGTTTCGCCATTTGTTGTCATAGTGATCGACTTTTTCAGAGATGTTAAGTGGCCCCAAAGAAGAGACTATACATATTTGTTTGTATTGTTTTTAATAACGGTGATAGCCTAGTCGTTAAGACATCTGACCTCCTGTACGGGGTCGCGGGTTCGATCCCCGGGCACGGGCCTTTAACTCTTCGAAGTTATGTGCATTATAAGAAATTAAATATCACTTCATTCAAACGGTTTAAGCAAACATCGTGTGGAAACATGCATGCCCGAGAGTTCTTTCTAATGTTCTCGAAGGTGTGTGTGAAGTCTGCCAATCCGCACTTGGCCAGCGTGGTGGACTATGGCCAAACCCCGTGATCACGAGTCTACTCTCGGGGATTGAGCCGGTAATGAGTTAATAAGATGATAGAGTATCACTTACCAGGCGTGCTAACAGTGGGGCAGCTAGCAGTGGCCTGCACGAAGTATGCCTCGTGTATATTAGCGGCCGCTCTCACGCAGAGCTCGCGCGCGTCGTCCCAGCCGCAGTGAGGGTCCACGGCGCCCACACAACTCGACCTCGACTTGTATCGGGAACATCTTTCACTTCCTATTCTCATAACGCCTTTATCACTGCCTATGTAGATGGACATCTGCAGGGAACGAGTAAGATTTTAGTTTGGATTTAAAACTTACAATAATTTGCGTGTAAATGTTACTTGAAACTTATAAATAAGTATATTTCAACCCCTGGTCTGTATGCTTAATCAAATCACCCTTATTATGCTACAAGAAATTCATTCAGGAAACCCGGTATATTAGAGCTAGCAGCCCTACAGAAGATATAAAAAAACCTTTAATCTGTGTGGCACATGTGGGCAACTCAATACGCACTGCCCAGCAAATCAGGTGCGTTTTATCGACGAGTTCGTTTCTTTTCAGTTTTTTTGTGAGCTAGGACACCATCTCAAACATCTGATGCATTAAAAAAATTGCGATGAAATTTTAAGTCAGAAGCCTGAAAAGACACTATGATCTAAAGATATTCCAGCTACTTAAGAACAAAAATACTCACAGTATCCTTAACAAACTGAATCTTCTGTATATTGAATCGCTCCTTCCCATCTCTCAATCTCCAAGTCTCCACAACACAGGCGCCTTCATACCTCGGCAGTATTGCCAGCTTCTTAATATCATTGTTTTGTGTTGCGACAAATACTACCAGCTGCTTGGCCACGTTTTTAGTGTTAGTAACATCGACGGTTACGTGCGTGAACCGTTCTAGTGTAGCTTTGTATACGGGTTCGCCCGATATGGGTTGAATTGATTCATACATTAGGTGGTAGCTATGGTATTCGATAGTTTCATGAGGTCTGAAAATAATTTTCAAAATAATCATTTTTTACCGTTGACATTATACGATTAGCTGTACACTTAATTTTGATCTAAATACCTAATTGTATATTCCTACCTAATCTAGTAAATAGGAAAAAAAAAATCAACAATAGGCGAAATAAATTTTTAAAAAGATTGAAACAGAGTAGAACACAGAGACAGAGTGCAAACAAAGTTCAACGGTTTCCAATATCCCTGAAGCTTTATCTCTTCCTTCTGCAGATCCCTTGTACCTTTAACCTGAGTCCTGCACTTTGTATGAGTATGAGCGAGTTTCCCGCTGAAGCTTTGACCCTTTCTCTGCCCTTTGTCCCTTTTATTTTAAAGCCAACTAAAAGTGTACCAACCTGGTATCATTATTGCTGGTGTTGCATCTAAAGTGTTCCCTGGCTTGCCGCGACGGCGAGCGAGGCTCCCAAGTGGACATGGGGGAGTCTTGCACTTTGTAAGGGCCTTCGAACGCCATGTGGATGTCAGACATATTGTAGATGCATACTGCACTGCCGGCTATACTGTTGCTGTTGAGAATAAAAATTAAGCATTAACAAATCTAATATTAAATTTGAAATTGGTAGTGTATTTTTCATTTATTTTTCAAAATCACTGCGCCTCGGTTCTGTTTTATTTTTCCGGTATTAGATGCATCTGACATAAAATTTTACAAGACTTACGTGGGAGTCGTAAAGACAGCGACCAGTATCTTCTCCTGGGCCAGATACTCGACGCTCTGTACTTCGTCATAGTAAAACGGTAAATCCCCGGGCACGGGGCATTTGAGGCGAGCCTTGAGGAATGTACTCCAATTGTGTTTCATTACCAGGTGGCCACCTGAGTCGTTCTTGCAGACGCGTGCTATACGCGAGTATATTGTCTAGAAAATAAAATCATACTCTAAGTCTAAAGTAAAATTATTCAAAGAAAAGCTTAGGCCATAGACACAGTAGGTACACCGAAGAAAAAATACGTTCTGAATTAAGAAACTTCTTAAATAAAAACTTTGCTTAAATAAATAAACCGGCCAAGTGCGAGTCGGACTCGCGCACCGAGGGTGCCGTACTCAAGAAGTAGGTATAATTACCTTTGTTAATGAACCGCAAAACTAACTTTGTTTGTAGAGGTTTACTGTTAATATCAAAAAATTACGTTTGTTGTATGGGAGCCCCCCTTTAATATTTACTTTATTGATATTTAATTATTTATTTTGAAAGGTAATATACAAGTTTATATTCTGTGAAAATTTGAACCGTCTACCTGTTACCGTTTTTAATATTGAGCAAAAAAATACGAAAAAAACACGTTTATTGTATGGGAACCCCCCTTAATATATATTTTTTTTTAATTATTAGTATTTGTTGTTATAGCGGCAACGGAAATACATCATTTGTGAAAATTTCAGCTTTCTAGCTATCACGGTCTATGAGATACAGCCTGGAGACAGACAGACAGACAGACAGACAGCGGAGTCTTAGTAATAGGGTCCCGTTTTTACCCTTTGGGTACGGAACCCTAAAAATCATAGCGTGGCTAGTTAGCAGTCAGCATTCAATACTTTATTTGTTTATTTCATTTATGATACATAAGATATGCGTATAAGGTAAATGTTATCAGATTATTCATTGGGTGCTTTCACTGCTATCGTAGTCCTCTACTCTGATTTTGTACCGCAGATGTTAATGGGTGGCGAAAATCTCATTAAATCTTGACCCAAACACTTGTCACCGAATATTAAAAAAAGTTGTTTGTAGATATTCGTACTAATTAAGATAATTAAGCGGTTCTTTTTCTTGTTAATTAGTATGTAAGTGTCACGTATAAAATATCATGAGCACATGGATTGGTACCAAGAATGCTGACTACATATCAGCGCTAAAACTGATACTGGTTTCGTGCGAAAAACTAGCCATAACATAAGTGCAACTTGACTCTGACATCAATGATTATTATATTGCGTATTGCGTAATTTGAAGGCCAGGGAGAAATGCCTTTCCCTCTTTCCCACGGATATTCATTATAACGTTTATGTATTTTGATAGTGTGAAAACTATTGCTTTAAAAACTTAACTTCTTTAAATTACTACGACCCGGCTTCGCACGGGTATAGCAGTATTTCTATTTATATCAAATTTTTTACTGCATGATGCCTGAGACTTTTCCACATTGATTTAGGTTTTTTGTCCCGTGGGAACTCTAATTTTGCTGGAATAAAAATAGTATTATGTTACTCTCCAGATCTTTAAAACCAAATCCCTGCAAAAAATCACGTCGATCTGTTGCGGCGTAATTGAAGGACAAACCAACATATAAAATATAAACACACTTTCGCATATATTAGTAAGATAGTTAATACGATTAAATTTTTAGATTGGTAGAAGATAGTAGCAAAGCATCGAATATTTTATTTTTTAATTGAGAGGAACCCTGCGAAGTCGGAGCGGGTCGCTTTTTTATATTTTGGTTTTTAGTAATTTGTACTTAATTAATTTTACTTAATTAGTTTTATTTTTCATAGTTAAGGTAGAATATTGTTACTTCGTTATCGCATTAGGGAATCTCTGTAACTATAATAAAAGAGCAAGAATAAATAAATAAATAAAAAATAATCAGAATCTACGCTCACCTTTCCACAGTTCAAGTACTCCACAGCAATTTCTCTGAAGACGAAGTATATAAAGCTTTCATCTTCGAAACTGCCCACGAACTGCGGTTCATTCAACCAGTTGAAGTCGTACTGCGTCGTGCGAAGCATCTCAGACCTGCGAGGAGATGCACCGCGACTCCTACAAAAATAGCCTGATTTTAAAATACTGAATACATATCAATCGCGCAATAGGGCCTGCGTTTTAGGGGTGTTAGTCAAGAGAGACATGCCCTGCTATTAGGCAGAAGTCAGTAGGGATTTTTTCCTCCCCCGAAGAAAAAAAAAGTCATGATAGGCATTTAACGTCTCCCTCTGATTCAGTAAGCGTAGTAGTGGAAAGAATTCGACCTAACACCAGGACCAGGGGTTCTCTATGACCTTTCATCGCAAAGTTAAGGAATCATTTTCCGGGATTTAGACTGCGGCTGATAACTATGACATGACGCTGAGCTGTACACCCATCCTGGGTGGTATCACAAACGGATAATATGTTGCATTTCTATCTGTTTTGTCTGTAACACAATTAGTGAATAAACAGTTTTTTTTTTATGTGTACCTTGGATTGGTATCAAACGATAGGGAAATGTACCTCTGTAGAGCCTCTCAAAAAAGGATTGGTTCATTTGCCTAAATGTACCTAAATGGTCCTTGAGTGAGAGTCTAGCCTTGGCAACATTGGTCGGGAACGCTACTATATGTCTGTGATAAGGCGGTATATTGTATGAATTGCTAAATAAAGTATAGTAAGTTACATATAAACGTGTTCCTTTTAATACTACCTAATCATGTCCGCCTATTGCCTGTGAAGATTGCACGCCATTATGGACCTATCCATTTATATTTAGAACTCAGTTTATCTTGACACGGTGTATGACTAAATTCAGTACTAACCTACATATAGCAGTGTCTGAACTGGAGAAATCCGTCGGGGTCCCGGCGTAGTACTCCCCACTGCTCGCAAATATAGCAGTCACATTCGAGAGCGGGTTGTGTGGGCAGTTCGCGACGCCCGACACCCATTCCGACACCAAACTTAGGGACTCGATCTAAAAAAAAGTGTAGAAAGATACTTAGCTTATATACCACCATGTAGGAAAACTTGTCATACATATACTATCCATACTTCCATACGAATATCATAAACACGAAAGCACACCTCTATGCACGAAAGTGTGTCTGTCTGTCTGCTACGCTTTCGCGGCCCGATTATGATGAAATGTGGTACGGAGATAGGTTGCATCCCGGGGAAGGATTTAGACTACTTTTTATCTTGTAAAATTAAAGAGTTTCCACGGAAATCTTAATTTACGCAGATGAAGTCGCGGTCATCATATAGTCTTGTCTAGTACTTATTTTATAAATGCGAAAATGTGTACGTCTGTCTGCTATAGGCTTTCAAAGCCCATCCTTTAATCTGATTTTGATGAAATACGGTATCGAAATATCAGCAGGGCGTCCGCGTATCTTTTGCATCAATCATTGATACATCGTAATCACCTCCGATTGGCTGAATTTATGGTATTCTTGCTGCGTCAATGGATTTCGTCCAATAGTGGAAGAGTGTTAACCAATCAGAGGTGATTGCGATGTATCAATGATTGATGCAAAAGATACGCGGTCGCCCTGCTGGTGTATACCGAGGAAGGACATAGACAACCATTTAAATCGCAAAATTAAGGTGTTCCCGCGGAAATTAATCTTATAGACAGACAAATATATGATAAATCACAAAAGCGGTGTGATGTTTTTTTAGCTTTTCAAAATGAGGTAAGATCACTAAGTTCATCCCTATTGCCTACTCATACTCGTTATAATTATATTCCACTGATTGTTTGAAATAGCCAGAGGCGGAAATTGGCTCTACAACAAATCATTAATCATCCCATTGTATTCGCGATTATATGATGCTGAGTGATCTATGTTTTGTTTATCTACATAACTATTTATATTGGTACGTTGCAAGTGCAAAAGAATTGCGTGCAGTTTACACTTCGTCCGCGTGAGTATTTTTGTCATTCCCGCGGGAACTTCCTTCTCCTCAGGGAAAAAAGTAGCCTATGTCAATCTCCAGGTCCTCAAGTATATACATGTCAAAATCATGTCAACCCGTTGCTCCATTGCGGCGTTATTGAAGGACAAACCAACAAACAAACACAAATTCGCATTTATAATATTAAGTAAGTATAATTAAAAATATGTAGTGTACGTATCGCATGATATACTTTCATCACATTTTTTTCTAGACGGCAAAACTTTTGTCCGTTTCTGTATTAAATTTTATTGTTTTTGTTTTATATAGTAGTTATCACTCTATAGTTCAAGGCTTAGGTACAATATTCAAGTTCTTATTTATTATATTTTAATTAACTTGTATAACTTTTAAACTTTTTAATTATTTATCGAAATATCAGCAGCTCCTTTACCGATAAATTACCCGTAACCTGAATTCTTTAACGCGCTTGTTGTTTAATTAAGGTCAATTAACTGGTCACACTAATTGTTTCGATACCTACGTAACGTGAAGCCAGTTTTCCCAATCGAACTTCTGTATAAAACTATAATGTTCTATAAGTGTAGGTGACAGCTTGGATATCTTAGAACTTCCCAAATCCCACTTTACAAAGTTACAAAGGCTCCCTACGACTTAAAACCATGTCACACTCATAGCTGATTTGTGATAACAAAAGCAAAATGTTTACCTCCTACCGCTACCGCTGAGTCTATTTCTTTTATAATATAAGTAATCATGACCTAGGAAAGTGCACAGAATTAACTGTCTCATGGAGCATAAAATTATAACAATCTGCTACAGTAAACTACACCGTTGGATTGTTTAGTCCATAAGTCCCCCTCCAAATGTAACCTTAACTGAAAGGGCATCGGTAAAACTTTTTTAAATGAGCTGAAAATTTAGTACCTCTCTCCAGCTGCAAATAGGACTGAAGGCATTAGTCCCGCACGCAAACAGCTTGTGCCCGTAAGGGAGCAGGACTTTGATATAGTTGTGACAGTCTTCTTCGGTCTGGCCCTTGTCTTGGCATAGCTTAGCCTTTTCGGGGGGTGCAGGCCAGTCCGCGCGCTCCAACGGCCTGAGGCCACGAAGTGAGAGCCGGTATAGGGCGTCCCTGCAACAAAATAGTGGTTAGAGTGGGATAGACTCATGTAATTTCGCAATTGAGACTTCTCAAGTGATGTGAAAATGGATCCTCGAAAGAGTAATTTGGTAGTAGTAGTGGTCTTTATTGCATCTTAATTCTAATAGGAAACTGTGGTAATCAATAATTTGGTGTTCAATAGGCGTAAAAAATGATCGTCTCATACAAAGGGGTTCTTCTAACAGAACTTTCTTATGGTAATTGGTATCATAATATAGTAATGATTGCTACTGCTACAAAAGCTCTGTGTGAGTGCAAATCTCTGTTTTTGTCTCAGTAGGCATGACTTATTACATATAAATTTTTAGACCTTGGTTAAGTCTAGCACGCATTGTGTTCAACCAGACCATTGAATGAGAATGAGAATGTTTTGGCCAGAGTTCACCATGCTGGCCAAGTGCGGATAGGCAGACTTCACAAACCTTCAAGAACATTTGAGAACAATCGGGCATGTAGGTTTTCTCACATATATTTCCTCCATCGTTATAGCAAGTGATTGTGGGTTATAAACATGTGACTTGTGAATGTAAATGATTGTGATTTGTGAGTGATTTAATTGCTTGAAAGTTGTTAAACGCACATGAGTGCGTGCCCGCGAATCGAACCCCCGACCAACCAAAGAGTAGGCAAAACGTCTGAAAGCCTATCCCCGCTTCTCAAAATTATCACATCTGTTAATAATGTGGCTCTATTTAGTATTATTTATTCACGTCTTGCTCTCGCCCCCGTTCCGCTCCCTTAGAACAACACATCTGGATGTGTCATATCGTCCACCATATAATAGCTCCGTGAGTAAACAATAGTTACGCTTTACTGACACCAATCAGCACACCTGTTTCTCGATATACAGATACGAGTATAAAGTAAATAGCAATAACATCTGCAACACATTCACAGCGAAACGCACACATGATACCTGAAATGGTTGGCATTGAATCTCTATTGCAAGGTATACAATTATACACAGCTTTACGTTTGCATATTGCAAACAAACAAGTATCGCCTTACTTACTCCTACTTGCTATTAGGCTCAAGTAAATGTACCTAACTATAATGTCCATAAATTTAAATATTCTAGGACTTGTAACTGAAAAATATGTATGTACCCGAATGTTCACGTAATCATTCATCGTTAAAAAACAATCGAGACACGCAGACATGTCACATAATTATTATACCTATGAGTTTCTATACCCATCACCACCACTACAACCCATTAACGTCCCACTGCTGGGCACAGGCCTCCACTCTCATAGGAGAGAGGGAACATAGAAACCCAACGAAACTAGCATGAGTTTCTATATACTTAGATAAAATATAATATCGGATAATATAATCAAAATATTACCTACTAGCTAATGCCCGCGACTTCGTCCGCGTGGTTTAAGTTTTTTTTAATTTTCCGGGATAAAAAGTAGCCCATATCACTCTTCAGGTCCTCAACTATACCCATGGCAAGAATCACGTCGATCCGTTACTCCGTTGCGGCGTGATTGAAGGACAAACCAATAAACCAAAAAACAAACACACTTTCGCATTTATAATATTAAGTATGATTTCATGTAGTCCAATTTAATAATATGTATCTTAAAAGCTGACAGAAATAATATCGAAATCGTAAAAGTTTCTTGCAAAAGACATGCTATTTTATTTAAACGAGTGCCGAACATGAAGATTGCCATCGACATTTATTTTTCCCAGATAATCCAATAGTTTATTGGCCCACTCTATTAAAGCCTTGGTCCAACAGGACGCGCGACCGCCACGACGCGTAATGGACTTTACATAATGTTGAAAATGGGAACAAGCGCGTAAAATTCATGATTTACTACCTTTTAAACCTGCCTGCTACTTTCAGTCATCCTTATAAGGATTTTTAATCGTCCTTATACGGAAACGCACTTACATATTGAGACATCTTTACACAACATAGCCCGTTCGGACTCAAATGAAAAAAACATTTATCATCCATAAACAAGAAATGTTTTTAATTAAAATTGAAATAAAATTAATTAAAATAAAATTTTATACAAAAATTACCTACTGTATGGATGTATAATCCTACTAAGTAATCACAAACGAATGTACTTATTACTGTTTACTAAACTATATATTGCAATACTTGCGAGTTATTCCTCTCCCAAATCGTTATTACATCATCATCATCATCATCATCATCATCATCATCATCATCATCATCATCATCATCATCATCATCATCATCATCATCATCATCATCACTATCATCCCATCATCGGTTGCTATAGTTAATGTAAAGTAAATATATCACAGGGAAACAGCTTTGTCTGGTTATGGTAGGATAGTTCTCCATAAGGTTCTCAAAGGTGTGTGTAGTGGTGTGAAGTTTGCTAATTCGTATTTGGCCAGCGTGGTGGACTATGGCCTAACTCTATGTCATTCTAAGAGGACGATTTTGATTACATATTAACCAAAATTAAGTTGTAAAACCCATATGGTGCTCCATTTAGAATAATACAGACCACAGTCTATCTCTATACCCTATTTTTCTAAGCTTTTTTTAAAAGATTCATCAAAATCGGTTCCGTTTTTAAAAAGTACTTATGTGATTCACACGACTCACGAGTCACGACAACAAACAGTAAGTCAGAATTTTTGACTACATATATTGAAACAGTCCATCGTAAACAAAATTAATGGGCACCTTAAATATAATCAACTTATTATAACGAAACAATATTATGTTCTCAAGTGTGATTATTCTCTTGTTACATCCACACTTAAGAAACATGAAACCGTATGATGCATGTGTTACCCGCAATTTGTATAATATCTCACATTATTTTAAGTAAGTAATTAAGTTGGTATCATTGCTTTTAGGCGGCTATTAGACGATCAGTCCGGCATCTAATAAATGTTTGACCTCATACCTAATATATACCTAGTGCTTGATGCGGAAGGTGGCCTGGTGTAGGTTTTGACGACCTCCCGGGCGCAGTGTTGAGCGCATTTGTCTTAACGTGGGAGGTCCCGGGTTCGATCCCCGGCAGAGTCAATTTGCGAATTTATAATTTGTGAATTTTCCCTGGTCTGGCCTGGTTGGAGGCTTCGGTCGTGACTAGTTACCACCCTACCGGCAAAGACGTGCCGCCAAGCGATTTAGCGTTCCGGTACGATGCCGTGTAGAAACCGATTAGGGGTATGGGTTTAATATAATTGCCATACTAGGGGTGTTCATATGGGTTAAGCCCGCTACCATCTTTTGACAGCATCATCACTTACCACCAAGGGCTAACTTGTAGTTGATAAAAAAGTAAAGGTACCTATCTACTATCTACTGTAATAGCAAGAGAAAGGCGGACTCGTGTGGACGTGGCACGGACGTAAATCGTCATGTCTCTGCTATAGCCCGAGCTAAGAGGATAAGTTACAAAAAGGAGATACGGCACGGGCCCTGCTACTTTAAGATCTTGGATAAAGGTTAACGTCTCATATGAAATGTTATGAGATTTTTGGAAGCTTTTTATTTAAAAACTATAATTAATTCTGATATTTCAATATGTTTTTTTTCCCGGGTTGGCTTTAATAGGCATGATGACTGATTTTGAAAAATGGTCAGATTATGTTCGGAAGTATCTACTATTTCGAAAAAATATCTTATTTCAGCAGAAAATTAAGGTTTGGTAGATAAAATTGGCATTTCAAATTTAAATTTTAAAATTCACGCCAAAACGCTCGCCGGTGTCATGGCGTCGTTTGTGACGTCACTATTGTTTTTACCAATGCACTCTGTGCAATGTGCAGTAAACAATAGTGTGATTGTCAAAGCTCGAAAACAAACAATTGTGACGTCATTCGCTTCTTGGTGTTTTATCCAATATGGCGGATTGCTGTATTTTATAGTTTTATTTTATCAAAATAAATAGCAATCTCACTCGAAAAAGAAAATTAAATAGGTTTTTTATAATCCATGAATCCTAATTCATTAGATAAATTCATAATTTCATTGATTCTTGGTTACTGTCATCATGCCTATTGTTTTGTTTTCTGTTATCAATGCCCATCGCCATTCGATTGATAGTCTAATGGCCACCTTAATGCGTGAAATTTAACTAATAGATAAGTTGTGGCAAAATTGACTAAACTAAGAGATATTATTATCATAACTTATATTGCTTCTGAATATATTTTTTTAACTAGTAAGACGCTTCGTCAATACTCCTTAAGTAATTACTAATTAGGTATGGCGTGTTTCAGCTTTGTTTATCATCGCGCGTTGTTTGTTTTGGTCTTTATAATAGTCGATTTTTAAAAATATTATTTTTTTCGCAAAATGGATTTAAGTAGCATTATTGTTTTTCTTTTTATCCACTACAAGTAAGCCCTTGACTGCGATCTCACCTGATGGTAAGTGATGATGCAGTCTAAGATGGTAGCGGGCTAACCTGTTAGGGGCATGGCAGTTATATTAAACCCATAACCCCTATTCGGTTTCTACACGGCATCGTACCGGAACGCTAAATCGCTTGGCGGCACGTCTTCTCCGTTAGGGTGGTAACTAGCCACGGCCGAAGCCTCCCACCAGGCCAGACCAGGGAAAATTCAGAAATTATAAATTCCCAAATTGACCCTGCCGGGGATCGAACCCGGGACCTCCGCACGTTAAGACAACAGCGCTACACACTGCGCCACGGAGGTCGTCAAACCTCCGTGGCGCACACCTGTCCTGTGTGGTCCTGTATTGATACACATTGTATATTGAAGAATAATATTTGTTTGTTAAAAATAATAAAAGAACAACGAAATGCACTCAGAAAGCAAGGACACTGCAAATGTCAGCGCTACTCGCTAAATAAAATTGTCACAGTATTGACGACATTATAAAATTAATAAACATTTCAATAAAATCAACTCCATTATTTAAAGCGTTAACTTATTTAATTCAGTTTCAATATGTCACCAATCTCCATATCAGGTTTACGGCCTTGCTAAAATGTTTAAAAGGTGTATGAAAAAAAAAAAACGAGAAAACTCGGCCCTTGCAGTCGGTCAACAAAGTATGAGAGGCATCTAATATTCAATCAATATAAACAAGTTTCCCTTAATGCATAGAGTTCTTAACTATACCGCATGCAAAGAGTTCTTAACTAGTTACTAGTAACTAGTTAAGAACTAGTTACTAGGATCTAGATTCTAGATCCTAGTCTAGCTGCTTTAGGCAACTAGATCTAGTAACTAGTTAAGAACTATATCTAGGCAGGAAGCCAAATAACACAATATTTTCAAAATCATTTTCATAGATTTGTTTTTAACACGCCACAGGTGCTGAATTGTAAATAAGTATGAGAGGCATCTAATATTCAATCAATATAAACAAGTTTCCCTTAATGCATAGAGTTCTTAACTATACCGCATGCAAAGAGTTCTTAACTAGTTACTAGTAACTAGTTAAGAACTAGTTACTAGGATCTAGATCCTAGTCTAGCTGCTTTAGGCAACTAGATCTAGTAACTAGTTAAGAACTATATCTAGGCAGGAAGCCAAATAACACAATATTTTCAAAATCATTTTCATAGATTTGTTTTTAACACGCCACAGGTGCTGAATTGTAAATAAGTATGAGAGGCATCTAATATTCAATCAATATAAACAAGTTTCCCTTAATGCATAGAGTTCTTAACTATACCGCATGCAAAGAGTTCTTAACTAGTTACTAGTAACTAGTTAAGAACTAGTTACTAGGATCTAGATCCTAGTCTAGCTGCTTTAGGCAACTAGATCTAGTAACTAGTTAAGAACTATATCTAGGCAGGAAGCCAAATAACACAATATTTTCAAAATCATTTTCATAGATTTGTTTTTAACACGCCGCAGGTGCTGAATTGTAAATAAGAATTCAAAAACATCAAAAAGCTTCAGATGTACCTATTGAAATCCGCAGAAATCTGACACGATATACCTACTTAAGACTGTGCCTAACGCCTACCGCCGATTTCACATTTTGTGGTTCACCACTAGCCCTAACTCTTGCAAAATCAGGACTTCGTAAGCCCGCTTTAAACTAGCTCGGTATGTAATATCATCTCGTGTACTAAGTGATATCACATTTCAGTGCGATACGGAGTAACTGTATAGTCCTAGGAAACTATCAATCAGTGGCGGCCTTAGGGGGTGGCAAGCAGGGCAACCGCCCGGGGCCTTGGTCTTGCAGGGGCCTCGCGCCCTCGCGCTACATCCTAAGTAGAAAAAGTCCTACCTATCAATAGGTAGTGAGCTACATAGTTAGATCCAAACTAGTGACAAACTACATAGACAATCCGCTATCTATTGTATTTATTGAACTGAGATGCTGCCAACTGCGGAAGGTAATAAAACGACGATTACTCCACAAAGCTTATGGGCCTCGCAAATATCTACCGCCCAGAGTCTCGCACTGGCTAAGGCCGCCCCTGCTATCAATCCGTTATACTCGGACCAGAGGCTGTCAAATTGCGGCCCGCGCAGTGAATTCAGCCCGCAATTAATGTGCTTTATGCTGAATGATGTTATTGCAATTACCTCTATATGGGTAACACTCTTTCGCTTTAGATCAAAATCCT
This sequence comes from Erebia epiphron, assembly GCA_963932025.1. NCBI lineage: Eukaryota > Metazoa > Arthropoda > Insecta > Lepidoptera > Nymphalidae > Erebia > Erebia epiphron. Next base: position 8,747,011 of record OZ009950.1, read on the forward strand.
TTGTTGCTGCTGGAATACCATAAACAAAGCCAATCACAACAATAGGCATGATGACTGATTTTGAAAAATGGTCAGATTATGTTCGGAAGTATCTACTATTTCGAAAAAATATCTTATTTCAGCAGAAAAATAAGGTTTAGTAGATAAAATTGGCATTTGAAATTTAAATTTTAAAATTCACGCCAAAACGTTCTGCGGTGTCATGGCGTCGTTTGTGACGTCACTATTGTTTTTACCAATGTACTCTGTGCAGTGTGCAGTAAACAATAGTGTGATTGTCAAAGCTCGAAAACAAACAATTGTGACGTCATTCACTTCTTGGTGTTTCATCCAATATGGCGGATTGCTGTATTTTATAGTTTGATTCAATCAAAATAAATAGCAATCTCACTCGAAATAGAAAAATAAATACGTTTTTTATAATCCATGAATCCTATTTCATTAAATAAATTCATAATTTCATTGATTCTTGGTTACTGTCATCATGCCTATTGAGCACTGCTTGGCTGTTTTACCATAATAGGGCAGCAGAAAGGAGCAGATATGACATCGTGCACATTGACATTTTATCGGCCGATATTTCGAACAATTTTCGCAAGTCTTCTAATATTGTTTTTAATTTATTATTGTTCTTATTTTGCAAACGGCAGTCTAGCAAATACTGTCTATTGACATGCATGTATGCTAATCGACTGCCTATCGAAATAAAGGAAGCATCCTACCTTAAGCCTGCCCAATTCTTCTTCTGGCCTCATCAAGTTCCAGTTCATGGTCTGGGCTGTGTCTCGTTTGACAATATGCCTCTACTCTGACGGTTGCCTTAGTTGCCACTCATGTCTACTTATACTTATGTCTTTATTTGAGCCGTTAATTTCGGGAGCTACCTGCATGCTTTGTTGCTTTTTGACTCTCCCTTGAGGACACACCTTCACGCCTCGACACATTCAGACTGAACTAGTAAACATGTCGAGCGAAATATAGAAGCAGAGATGGTAAATCTTTAAATTCAGAAGAAGAAATCAAGGCAGAAGAGAACGTGAAAATACATCGTTAGTAAATCCTTACAATTTACTGCGGTATTAATAGCGAAAACATTGGAAACTCCTGCATTATAGGTATTGTATAAGGGCAAGAAGGTCAGCCTTTGTGTAAATCGTATTGTACCAAGTCAGTTTCATAATATAAGCGGAATTACAATTGCTCGACCGTAATAACTATTTTAACTTTATTGAGTAGATAATCGATTACGATTAATAGGATAATACAGAAATCTACAAATCGATCGGTTTTATTGGCTTGCCAGATATATAATTGCAATTTGATTGTAATTTGGTTTTGCACAACATTATAATTTATTTTGAAATATACAGATAAGACACTATACACTTCATTAGTATAATCAGTATATTACATCTGGCATTTAAAACCGATTATATTTAAATTAAACAAATGAATAAAGTTGAAGATTCTGTTTTGTATTATGAAATATTATGTAATTTGCGTGAAATAAAAACCCATAATTACCCACGAGTCACGACGGAACGGAGACGGTACATCAACATGTGTTTGCTCTAAGAGGTTGTGCGTTTGTTTGTGTGTTTGTGCACTTTTTTGATTAGGTAAAACTTTTGTCAGTCTATACTCTATATATACCAGTCTGCCTCACCGGCATAGACTTATTATTTCACCGGGCTAATCTTCGAATTGACTCAACTATTTTTTACAGGACATTTAAAGGAACGTAGAGACTAGAGAACTTTAAAAGCGTGCTCAGCTATATTTTTCAGGGATCTTACTTACTATAGGTCCGAGTAGCTATGCGCAAAAATGATGTTGGGTTCAAGCGCAATCAGTTAACTACTTACTGTACCCGAGGCAGTACGAATATATTAAGTAGGATTAAGGATTTCACCTTTACTTGTATGTTTATAAATTAAGATTATCCTAAGAAGAGGATGATAAATGACAGCATTATATCAAGCAAGAGCCAGTCATACGTTAGGTTGCATTGCGAAACCGGATTGGACAACTAGCTCATATATCTTCCGCGTTAAGATAACTTGGTGAAGCCTGTGCTAAAATATTGACTGGATCCTTACTGTTGGGTTTGTAAAAGTAGGTAGGTACTTACTTACCTACATAAATATTATTCTACTTTTCCCAAAAACTAAGCTTTGTTTATAAATTTTCACAACTTCGTCCGCGTTGATTAATTCCCTTATATCAGAAGCCTTTCTCTTTTCGAGAAAAAAAAAATAATTTTCTTAAATTTCTCAACTCTTCCAAAGTCAAGAAGTCTAAAAGATAACTGATAGACTCATTTTTCGATTAATAGGTACACGAAAAGTGTAACGGACTCCATGACTAGCTAGCTGTATGCACTCTGCAACCAAGATTTGAAAAGATATATTGATCTTTTGATGAATACTACTTATATCTAGCGAATAGCGACGACAATCCCTACAAGCAATCTAAGACCAAGACGATGAGACTAGTACTAATAGGTCCTAGTCTCCTATTAAATTGAGACTTGAGACACACCTTATATATTATCTGTATGTATTCCAGTAAAAATGACCCAACCTCTTATTCTTAACAATGTAGTAAAAACTCCCAACGCAAAAGGTGTATTAACAATTCAAAGTCTAGCTTCAAAGTACAAAATAAAAGGCAATATTATTGTGGTGAGGTGAACACACCAACTCTTTACTTCTTGTGTTAGAAAATTCGATACACTTTCTAAATAATCACAAAAGACATTTTATAGAAATCAGTAGATCTGTAGTAATGGAATCACACAAAAACTTGTAAGGGAATAGTTAAAGGTAATGAATAGCTCTCACAATAATTGCTTTCTTGGCTTGGCTACTGCGAAGAAAACTATCTAAACTGGAACTTTTTCTGTACAACCCTTTTTTGGGTTTATGGTATAGCAAGTAGAAAAACCAGGCTTCTACCGTACCGTTTGTGTCGATAATACATACGGCAATACATAAGATAGTTAGCACTAAGAGTGGCACATCATTTAAGTAAAACAATGAACAAATGAATGTCGTGGACATCATTTAGTAAGCTTAAAAAGTTGTGTTCCACAGCACAATGGGCGTCCTTTTATGCTTAGAGGTCACAAATAGCAAACGAAGGATAAAATAATACAAAAACAAACCACGAAACTTGTTCACAAAAACAATGGCGGATCGAAATATAAAACCTAGGTAGGAATACATAGATTTATGTTCGGCAGAAACTTGTTTTTATATTTATCTACTAGATTATGTAAGTATTTTCGATTCCCGCGAGAACTCCTCAGTTTTCCGGGATAAAAAGTATCCCAGTACCAAATTTGATCAAAATGGGTTGAACAGGTGGGCCGTGAAAGCTGAAAGCGTAGCAGACAGACAGACAGACAAACACACTTTCTCATTTATAATATTAGTAGGTATGGATTGTGCAGGTGTGATAACCTACATGCTTGCTTGTAAAGCTTGATGCAGTACATCAGCCAGCGCAAACACAATATATGACAGGTTTCTCGTGGCTTTTGCGTCCTCAAATCTTTGTTGAGTTCATGATGAACTGATCAGGTTATGATCAGGAACTGATGAGGTCAGTGGTAGATTCACTTACCGATTCAAAAGCACTTGTAAAAGTTTAAGAATAAAAATCATTTTGTTTTTGATTTTGATCAGATGCAGCAAAGTTGATATGCAGCAAGCAGCAACGAGTTGCGGCAGCAGATCTTCGAAAATTGTAATACAAGGAATTTTATGTCATTGTATTCCTTTACCCAGTTTATTAAATACTTTAGAGTTAGACGATGCCGCTATGCGTACCTATTGAGTCGAGGGTTTTACGGTAGCTGTTTACTCCGCGGCGTGCAGCAGTAGACATCGACAGGCTAATGCGAAGGTTTGATTCATTACATGTACCAGTTAGATTTAGGTATACTATGTAAATAAAAGTAATAACCGGCAATTTAAAAATTATAAAACATAACGATAACATACGAATTATAGGTCAGAGGTCTTGTCTATTCTCATTAAAGAATTACCAAAATAAACGAGGCATACTTAAACGAGACTTTTAATGGAACCGGGTGGCAGTTGAACAAACACCGTGTTTTAATAGCTGCTTATATGTTCCGTGCAGGTTACACAGTAAATTGTACATGATATGGACAACAGACATTACGTTCCTTTGATGATTGCCGCCTATTTACTGAGAATTTCGTACAAGATTTAAGGCTTCGTAAGTACACATTAGGCTGTGGTAGCAGTAACGTGGTAGTTGTAAGACAGGTGAATTATTTCATTATAGAATTAAAGATTTCAAATCCTTTAAAAGTTAAAGATTTAAGAAAGTTACAAAATAGAAACAGCCTCCAATAGGTAGTGTATTAACGATTAAGTATTCAAAATAACATACATATCACCTTTTAGATAGATCGCCTGTGATAATACTAAAATCGTAAATTCAAACTGAAACAGGAAAATTAATATTAAGGAGATATTTAAATACTACAAACAAATCATACTTCATCATATTATCATCATACTTCATACTAATATTATAAATGCGAAAGTCACTTTGTTTGTTGGTTTGTTGGTTTGTCCTTCAATCACGCCGCAACGGAGCAACGGATTGACGTGATTTGGCATGGGTATAGTTGAGGACCTGGAGAGTGACATAGGTTACTTTTTATCCCGGAAAATTAAGGAGTTCCCACGGGAATAACAAAAAACTTGATTAAGTTGATTAACCACGCGGACGAAGTCGCGGGCATCAGCTAGTTTCATATAAAAGATTTAAAATTATTACAAATAATGCGAAATGTACGAGAAAGGTTTATATTATATAACCAGCTTTTTATACATAATTAAATAACTAATAAAGAAACTATTTTATAAGAAAGGAGATGTTTTTAAATAACCATTGGCAACTGGGCTACTCTATAAAATGTCATTTTTAGGGTTCCGTACCCAAAGGGTAAAAACGGGACCCTATTACTAAGACTCCGCTGTCTGTCTGTCTGTCTGTCTGTCTGTCTGTCTGTCTGTCTGTCTGTCTCCAGGCTGTATCTCATAGACCGTGATAGCTAGAAAGCTGAAATTTTCACAAATGATGTATTTCCGTTGCCGCTATAACAACAAATACTAAAAATTAAAAAAATATATATATTAAGGGGGGTCCCCATACAATAAACGTGTTTTTTTCGTATTTTTTTGCTCAATATTAAAAACGGAAACAGGTAGACGGTTCAAATTTTCACAGAATATTAACTTGTATATTACCTTTCAAAATAAATAATTAAATATCAATAAAGTAAATATTAAAGGGGGGCTCCCATACAACAAACGTAATTTTTTGATATTAACAGTAAACCTCTACAAACAAAGTTAGTTTTGCGGTTCATTAACAAAGGTAATTATACCTACTTCTTGAGTACGGAACCCTCGGTGCGAGAGTCCGACTCGCACTTGGCCGGTTTTTTATAGTCTATAGATTGCTTTTGGTAAGCTCTTAAACATCGAGAAAAAACCGTGGGCTTCAAAATACTTCCTTGCGTAACTCCTTGCATAATCAATCTACCTTACCTTTACAGCCGCCCCCGTGAAAACCTTAAAAGCACTATTTACCAACTAATTTTACTATCCAGAATCATGGAAGTTTACGTAAAAATATACGTCTTACTTACTACCTTTCTTCTTTTGTTGCTATTTAAAGTCAATGATACCATATTTGCAAACAAATTCGCAAGAATGTACATATTTGTGATAACATAATATGGATTACTATAATTTATCGGTAAGCATACCAACTTAACCTCAATTTGGCTATGCTATGCAATAATAATATTGTGTATATTTTATTAGCATCTGGTTATATGGTCAACAATACGTAGAAAAGGTCAACAAGCTTTATCAACAACTATCAAGTCGCATTCACACTCACAAATCACAATCTACATTGAATAAGCATTTTCTTGATTATATATTTTAAACCGCCTTCAAAAAAGGAGATTCTGTATTCGACACGTATGTACGTACTGTACTATGTATCTTGTTCTTTTCTCTCTGGGCTTTTCCGCACTTAAGCAAGCCCGTTGTGCGTGAGACCTCTGGTGCGACTCCCCGCCGGATCATTCCAGCCAGCCGAGCTCACTCCAGAATCCACGCAGGCCGCCCAGGACGGCGAGGACTTCCGGGAGTGTTGCTGGGGAGCCAATGTAGGCTTCTCGTTGAGTGGATACATGTACTATGTATAAGAACTAAAACTCCGCCTTCAAAAACTACCTACAATATAATTTTTGATTCTTTGTTCATTTGCTTTTCACTTTCCTTCTTTTATGCTTTTGCCTGAGATCAGCAGCTAATGTATTTAATCATAATTAAAATAGCTTTGTAACTACTCTGGCGTTTCCGACTTTATGAGATACAAAACAAAATCGGACTAAGTTAATGATAAAAATTATGACTTTATCTACAAAAGTAAGTCTATTAAAACACCGCTACCACAGCGCAACTTATTCAAGATTAGAAGCTTGTAAAAAGAGTATAATATATATTTTATAGACAAACAAAGAAAAAATTGGGGCAGACGTGTTCTGGAGTGGAGACCGCGTACCGGCAAGCGCAGTGTAGGACGACCTCCAGCTCGCTGGTCCGATGACCTAAAGAAGGTGGCGGGAAGCGGGTGGATGAGGAAGCCAGAGGACCGTGTTTGGTGGCGCGCTCTCGAAAAGGCCTATGTCCAGCAGTGGATGCATACAGGCTGATGGATGGATGGATGGAAAGAAAAAATAAGAATTATTGTGAGACTAACAAATTTGATAGGTGTTTTCGCTAGTCTTCCATTAAGTATAAACATAGTACCTAATGTTTTCACGGTGTGTCAAGCTTGTTCGTCGAGCAGACAAGTATATATTTAGCGTGGGGACCATGGTCTATTCTATAGGTACCTGTATTATAGCGTTGTATTTTAATCATTGCATATTAAATCAGGTTTCGTAACACATTACACAAAGATAACATTAGCGCCCACGGATTAGCATAGCCAACTGGTTTTTTTTAATATAAGTAATTAATCATAATCATTGTGATAGGTAAAATTGAACATTTGGTTATGTCGACGTGATCACATTTTATTAACGTGTAAACCGCTATTCGCATATTATCATAATATACCTACAGACCCAGGATTGTTGGTAGAAAAATGTTTGTGAGATCATTCATCTGAATTAGTATCACACGTGTTCTATTCCAGCTTAGTACTCGTAGGTAGCTACGAGCCGTTCTATTTTTGTCTAAAATGGCTGGTATAACATAAAATGGAGTTCTGCAGTACACTGTCAAAATAGCAGGTCATGGACTTGAAATATAAAAGACCATAATATACTAGGTACCTACCTGAGTACTTGAGTAGCTAGTCTAGCTGAACTAAAGCGGTGCATTTCGATACTCTTTGTCTAAAATCTTTAAGACCAAAGTATTATAAGCAAAAAGTTATAGAAAATTCTGCATTTAGGTTTTTGAAATGTTTTTTGAGATAAAAGGAGCCTACGACCTTGCTCAGGCTGTAAACCTACCTTTGTAGTTACCAAAAGCCGCAGGAGGCAGACAGACAGACACACTTTCGGAATTATAATATTATTAGGATGTTTAACGTACGAATCGAACATGAATTTGTCTAATAAAACGTAACTACATCCGCGAAAAGATTAGTGATTACTATTACATATTATAATGATTTAATTCGCGAGCTAATCTCGCGAAAGTTGGCTCGTGATTGAATTCAAACCAGGCGTTTTACACAGCTCTCCTTGGGTTACCTAACAAGAAGTGGTATTAGAATACTTAGCATCTATTTAGCTACTTATTACACAGGAAATAACCAACTCACTATACTATGTATAAAATTATATGATTATAAAATGAATCTTCATCAAATCTAAATAAAAACTTGGTTATTTAAAAACAAACTATATAGAATGTATGAAATGATTTTCGATAATTCAAAAGAAAAATAAAAATAGTTGCATCGAAGTTTCGTAAAAAATGGTTTTGAATTCCTTTTTAAGATAGAGGTAACCTTTAACTAGTTTCAACATAAAGACAGAGATCTTGTTGGACTTTTGAACTAAAATGCTCAGGCTCCTAGGTGCTTCTAGTCTCAAGGCCTTCGAACAAATTGTATGCTCGAAGCCCAGGCTCTCACTATACAATAGTAATAGAGCAAAATTTATATTGATACCCTTTTATTGGGTAACTAGCTGATGCCCGCGACTTCGTCCGCATGGTTTAAGTTTTTTTTAATCCCGCGGGAACTCCTTAATTTTCCGGGATAAAAATGCCTAATAGCAGTAGTAGCCTATGTCACTCTCCAGGTCCTCAACTATACCCAAACCTATGCCAAAAACCACGTCGATCCGTTGCTCTGTTGCGGCGTGATTGAAGGACAACCCAACAAACAAACACACTTTCGCTAGTATGATTATTTTGTGATCAATAAACTAACATTTTAAATATTATTATTAGGGTCGCTCACAATTTTTTGAGGAAATTCGACATCGAATTCTGTTTTCGAAATCTATGACAAACCCACCTACTAGATTTTAGCTAGAGGTACAGAAAATGGCGCAAATAAAATCCTTCAGGGTAAGAACATTTTAAACTACAGTTACAGCATATAGATGCATAGATGCAATTCGCAGCACTAATTAACCAACGTTCACACCATACGAAACAAGATAGCAATCGCTGATTCAATTCTTGCAAGTGGTTAGTATGCATTAGTGCTAACAGATCCCGTTATGCACAGCTTTGTGCCGATTAGCTCCGGAGATTGTTTACCTAAGAATTCTCGGGTCACAAGATTTCTTTGTAGGGCCTCCAGGCTCCATATTATGCCATTTCGACCCGTCCATAATAATACGTTTTATGGAAACGACGAATAGTGTAGACTATGGACTGTGGTCTGTGTCTTGCATATGCTTTAAAAACAAAATAAGAAGTGAAGTTTGGAAAATAACATGAGTATGGATCTCACTCTTTGGACTCTGTAAACTATTAAGTTAAAGAAAGATAAGAAGGAGAAAATAAATTGAATGAATTCATAAGAATGGCTCGAAGGACTATCGCGGATGAGAACACAGTTACTCTAAATCAAATCAGCAAATCAAATAAATATAAATATTATGTATTATAAATGCGAAAGTTTGGATGGATGTCTGGATGGATGTATGGATGTTTGTTACTCAATCACGCGCCAACGGCTGAACGGATTAGGCTGAAATTTGGCACAGGGATAGATTATAGTCTGGAATAGCACATAGGCTACTTTTTATCCCGGAAAATTAAGGAGTTCCCGCGGGAGCCAAAATACCTCTAATGGATGTTTGTTACTCAATCACGCCAGAACGGCTGAACGGATCTGGATGAAATTTGGCACAGAGATAGATTATAGTCTGGAATAGCACATAGGCTTTTTATCCCGGAAAATTGAAGAGTTCCCGCGGGAATCAAACAAATGTATCTGTTCAACTGATTTTGATAAAATTTGTTACAGAGATAGGTTGTATCCCGGGGAAGGACGTAGGCTACTTTTTATCCCGGAAAATTAAGGAGTTCCCGCGGGAACCAAAAAACCTCAAACCACGCGGACGTAGTCGCGGGCATCAGCTAGTAAATATTATAAATGCGAAAGTTTGGATGGATGGATGTATGGATGGATGTTTGTTACTCAATCACGCCCGAACGGCTGAACGGATCTGAATGATATTTGGCACAGAGATAGATTATAGTCTGGAATAACACATAGGCTAGGTACTTTTGAGTTCCCGCGGGAACCAAAAAACCTCAATCCACGCGGACGTAGTCGCGGGCATCAGCTAGTAAGTAGATAATCAAAATGAAACGAAACGCCACATTTAAAGTGGTACTCTAACTACTTAAAGTACCTCAACTCTGGTTTAAAATTGATAAAACTTCTCAGTCTAATCAAACACTTTACACACAAAGAAGGTACTATACATTATTGTACGTAGGTCCCGTTTCAAGCAAGTTTGTTCTAAATAACCCGAAAAATCGAATGAGTCAAAAATAGTTAAACAAAAGTCAAAACCTATGCAGCTGTATATTATAACCTACTTACTTCTCGGAATACAGAAACAGAGAAAGTTAGGCGTGGAACTTATTGATAAATAGAAATATAGGCTTGCTAGATCATGCGCGCGACTTCGGTTGCGTGGATTAAAAGATATGATTTATCACTCTCTTAAAGACTGACTCCTTGACTGAACCCAGGAAAATATTCACCGAAATCGTCTGCTAGGACTTGAAAATCGAGCTATTTCAGCACTGAAATTGGCTCGGTCCTTGATGCTAGTTAATTAAATCGACACCTGTAAGGAAGAACGATGTATCTCAGTTTTTAGCGATGTTTATGAATAGGTAGGTAAGAACTAAGAATGAGAACGAAACTTATGGTGGAAATTGATTATTGGCAAAATCTAAAATACAATATTCTTCTTTGCAGGTGTCGAAAAAAGTTAAAGACAAGTTAAAGAAGTATTTAATCCTACAAGATTATGTTATTTAATGTTAGGAACTGTTTGTTACGATTGTACTTCTATATAAAAGAATATGAAATCTTTTCCGTTTCATAATTAAACTTCGTAGTATGAGCACGAGGAAGAACTATTCCTCGTGCTCCCATCGATAGGACAAATTAATAGGAGCACGAGAAAACGCCCGAAATGACGTGCAAATCAAATAACGTACTTTCGCTTTACAAATTAATTACTTAATAGTAATGTACCTATTTATAGATGCACACGTGAGTGTGTATAATTGCATAACATAGCATAAAAACAAACAAAAATAACTATAACTTGTTTACACACCAACATATCAATCGATGAAATACGATTCTCAAACAAAAATTTATTTTATTGCTTTTTAACTAAAATAGACCAATACTGATATTGAATGGATACGAGTGCAGTATGTAGGCGATATTTGATATAAAATCTGCCCACGACTTTATGATAGCTTTCACTACTCGATGCGAGTCTCTCATAAAGGGAATGGTAAGTAATATAAAAACATAAGCGATGATGGCTTCAGACCAGTAATAATAATCATTCTTTCCTTAATTTACTTGCAAGTTAAAACTCAAACAATCCTCAATCTCAAAAATATTGTTTCCTCGAAGAAACTCTTCTGTTATTCCTTTTAACGCATCCATAAGGTCACCAAAAGGTACCGTAACTTTTTAATTAAAATTCTTTTATGTTTTAATGTGATGACTTATATTATGAACGTCATGTTTATGCCAGGTCCCGAATTTAATGAGCTATGGGATGGAGACTCGGAGAGGTATACCTAAGTTTAAATACGTTAAGTACTTGTCCGTGAGGTGTCTGTGTAGGTAAGCGACACAAGCGACACCACGCGACGTAACGCGATACGAGACTCCGTACGCAGACGTATGATCTAAACGACAACGTAGACGTAACGTCATTTTATATAGCGTCGCATCACGTCATGTCGCGAGGCGCCGCTTCTGTCGCTCATCGGACAAAAACACGGACTTGCTGTAGGTACCTAATCTCTTTTTTTTTCGTTTTCACGCTAGTGTTTTATCCTAAAAAAAGGCTTCAAACAGTTATTTGAATTATTAATAACTAAATGAGGCCCGCGACTTCACACGCGTGGTATTCGGTTTTTGAAAGTCCTGTACGAAATATTTCATTTTGCGGTATAAAAAAGTGGCCTATGTCAGTCCCCGGAATGCAAACTATCTCTGTGCCATATTTCGTCGAATTCGGTCGAACAATTGGGCCGTGATAACATGGCAAACAGACAGACAAAACACAGGCACACTTTCTCATTTTTGATACCTATTTGAAATTTGAACGGATATGTCACCGTAAGATTGCAAAAACCGTTAGATTATAATCCAACTAGCGATATTGTAAACTGTCGACGGATTGTGAACCGTTCAATGTTCCGAGTGTAAATTTTTGAAATATTCATTGTATTTACGTTTTCTTGTCTCTTTCTTGTAGGTTAGGTTAGGGTTCGACATAAATGATCAGGTAGTGCCCTTAGGTGGGCACTTATGTTTTATCGGGTTAATGTACCTAACAGATTAGGTACAATGTACGGAAAAATAATGCGTTAAATTGTATTCTGTCGACAGTTTACAATATCGCTAGTTTAATTACAATCCAACGGCCTTTGCAATCTTACGGTGACACATACACGCATTCAGTGTTGCGTTTGCCCAAGCCTTAGTACCGAACGGAATGTATCCGTTATGAACCTGTTCCACTGATAAGAAACCCTATCTTATATCAACCTGACAAACAGGTGAACGACTCAAAAAAACGTTTTATTTCCCCTTTAATCTGTTAGGGTAAGCTCGGAGCAAACAGAATTATCGAAGGACTTTATCTGGCCCACATAACATCATTTTAATTTATTTGTGCTACGATTACGTTACCAACACATGCTAATAAGTAATGTATTATAAATTATGATGGATTCGATTACCTAAAATGTAATCTATACTAATACTAGCAAACCCGGCGAACTCCGTTTCGCCACCAGATGGCTTTCCCGCTAAAAAGATTTTCCCGCTTTTCTGTTGAAATTTTTCCTGAATTTTCTTTGCTATAAACCTCACGGAGCCCGAGACCTTTCCAACGAATGCAAAACCGTGGAAATCGGTTCGTGCGTTCTGGAGTTATAGCGTCAGGAAGGAAAACCCGACTTATTTTTATATAGTAGATTATAAATGTGAAAGTTTGGATGGATGGATGTATGATCGTTACTCAATCACTGTATGATGTATTGTTGGTTGTTCTGGATGAAATTTGGCAGGGCAGACAGACAGACACACTTTCGCATTTATAATATTAGTATGGATCTTATTTGATTAGCCTTAGATTCGCAAAAGAATAACCACCAATCCGATATAAAACATCGCAATTATCCCCAAACCGTTATGATCAAGAAACACGGTCGCAAGTCAGCCAAACGACTATTCATTGAGAAAGAGAGCATTTCTATCATCAGATTCCTCCTCGTACCGTATGCTTCCAGATAACGACTAACGATGTCGTGAGAAGTAAGGCAGATTCACAGTAGGTGAACTATTGTTTGTTCGATGACGAGATCATCACAGATCGTAAGCAGTTAAGTACCGTAGTAGTCTTGGAAGTGCGATAACCTGAAAGAATGTGTGGGTACGGCAATTGATGATACCTGTAGGCGGTATCCATAATGGGTTTTATTTATACTTCTATACCAGTATTATAAATGCGAAAGTTTGGATGGATGGATGTTTGTTACCCAATCACGCCAGAACGGATTAACGGATCTGGATGAAATTTGGTACAGAGATAGATTAGAGTCTGGTATAACACAGGCTACTTTTTATATCGGAAAAAGAGTTCCCGCGGAAACCGAAAAACCTCAATCCACGCGGGCGAAGTCGCGAGCTAGTGCAGCATAAAAATGGAAATTCGCTTAGCGGTAGCGACTTTATCGGTTGCTAGAACTTCTACTAAGAAAATATAGACTTCCAAATAGACCCAGCTGGGTATCGAACGCAGAATCCCACACATAAAACAACAGCTCCTGCGTCGAGATCGTCACAATAATCGATTTAGGATTGAGATGTTGCCCTACCATAAACACAGGATGAGGTTGTAAAAAAAATTATCTTCGGTTGTAAACATTGGTTGTAAATGTCACTTGAAGCTAAAATCCATAATAATAAAGCGAAAGTGAGAAATTCTGAGTCGGACGGCAAGTTGCCACGACTGGCGACAAGCAACCATTTCGCCCCGACCACAAACCATACTAGGTACCTAATTCCTATACATTTTGCTCTGACTGCGCATGAAGATAATATATTCCTATCGAATAGGTACAGAGAATATTATATTATATCTTCTTATAAAGTCATAGAAAATGTACTGCTGCTTATGATAGGCGACTCGGTCGCTTGTCGCTGTCGCCACTTGCTGCCGCTTGCCGCCAATCTCGGATTGGAGCCTTTAATCAGTGTGTTGAGACAAAATTATTATACCTACTAGCTGATGCCCGCAATTTCGTTCGCGTCGCATAAGTTTTTTAATTCCCACGGGCACTCCTTATTAATCCGGAATAAAAAGAAGCCTATGTCACTCTTCAGGTCCTAAGCTATACCCATGAATAAAAATCACGTCGGTCCGTTGATCTGTTGCGGCGTGATTGAAGGACAAATCAACAATCACACTTTCGCATTTATCATATTAGTTTGATGTATAATACCTAGGTACTTGTAGTCAAAAGTTTAAGTTTTTCATTTGGAATCCATAAGTCTGAAAAATAAAATCGCATTGCATGGTAAAAACGCACAGTTCGTATAGGCAAGTAAGGATTCTGTGTTATAATTAATTCATCTCATACGAAAGAATTTGTAAACTAAATTACAAGACGTAATTACGTAAATACTTTTCGACTTTTTATACCAGGCCAGACTTCGTAATAAAAAGTAAAAATCATCAAGTCGCATCAAATAAAAATCGCTTTATTATAAACGACGGAAGATTCGCAATTTTCTTCAACGAGTGAAAGTATAAAAATTTGAAGACACAATCATCTGGCGACGTGATAAACACTACATTATACGAAAGTAATTGCCAACAAGTTATACGTAAACAGTTTTACCGCAATCAAATTATTTCTTTGAGATCTTCGAATTAATTTTAAAGTCTTGACCCCTAAAGTCACCTTGTTACTGACACGGATACTGGTCCCTTAGTACCAGTTTTGATATTTCGAAAAGTTTGATGGTTTTTCGAATAATGTTTTCATACTCGTAGGAGTGAAATGTTTTATTACACCGATTTTGATTTCACAAATATTCTAATTATTATACTGGCTATTTCAATTCTATTCTAGATGTTCCTTTGGATTCTATCATGATAACGTTTCAAACCAGATTTTTTGCAAAGCGTCGACTGATCAAATGATAATGCATTTTACGACGCTACTGTTTCCGGGAATTGAAGAAACGAGTTCAAAACAAAAGTAAACTTGAGGAGAGTTGAAACACAATGTTAGATCTTTGGATAAGCATTGGTGGCAAAAGATAACATAATGTAAACCAAGGCAGACAGTTGTAATCGGGGAGAAAAAGCCCGATGGGCTGACGATATCACGATTCACGACTGGAACTGGAGGAAACTTGAAAAACAAACGGTAAGTTATGTTCGACAAGATTAGGAAGACTTGAAGCCAACGTTGGACAAATAAGATGCATATTCCGATGAATAGTAAAAACCCTGTTCTAGTTTTCTCCAACTCTAAAATCTCCTTTAGCTCTTCACGTCCATAAATATAAAGACGCTTATTATTAAAAGTTGATTGAAAAGTAAAGTGAAAATAATTTTTGTTAGTAATTTTTTAATGAACATTTATTATTGTTTTGAAGCATCTACAATCAAAAAAATTAATCAATTAAACAACATAGAAATGATAAACTGTGTACAATTTATTGAATACTAGGCGAACATGAGGCTATAGGATCATCATGAATAAAATATTTTATCTGTAGTCTTTCTTTACTCACCTTGCGCCCACTATCACTTGGTCCCTCGCCACGTCAAACAGCAGTTGCGAAAATGATTTGCCATCCTTATCTTCAAAGATATCGCTATCTGACGCCAGCAGGTCTGAAAGGTACGAGATAACGCTTTATATTCATACACTGAAGTACATTTTATGTAAAAAAAACTACTGCTAAGTATAAAGTACTTGCGGAATTCACTTGATACTGACACTGTTAATGGTGCATCCACACCAGACTCAAAGGAATCAACGAATGAGTTTGATAATCAAAGTTTGTTCACATTCATATATATCCAATGAAAAAACAAATACCCCGAATTTATTTCTCTATTTTTATTCGTGGTATTTGTATTAAACCGTTCAAAGTCAAAGTCAAATAACGTTACGGTAGGTATACTACACTTATTGACGTCCAGTTATTTGTAAAATATAAATATAATGAATAAATATACTTTAACAAGTCAAAACTTAATAGGCAACAAGTAATATAAACCATAAAAATTAAAAAAAAACATGGACAAAGAAACGTCTAGCAAGTGTTTCATTGTCTACGTCGTGTCAAACGATGGATGTTGACCGCAGCGCATGACAGACGACAAGATAACCATAGGGTTCTGTTGTTTGGGCCGATGATGTATACGCAGCTTAAGTAGAATGTAGATACAGGTTCTGATATAGAATTCTGCAGATATCCAACAAGACTCTGCTAATAAGGAATTGCGATTTCCATCTGACATCTGCACTACTTTAATAAATAAAGTAATTCTGCACTCAGGATTAATGATTACCCACTTTTTCCTTGAAGGTTCTAGATAAGAAATACTAGAAATAACAAATAACGGACACCAGTACCCGTAGGATGAGTTTGCACATCCCAACAACTTTGAAACATTTCGAGTGTCGCAATATAATAACGAAACAATCAAATGGAAATCAGCGAGTTTACCTTATTTTTCAGCTAGTGCCCCTATCGGAAACTCACTTTGTTAAAAAATCTGTAGTTAGAATATACAACTGTACGTACATAATAATAATAGTACCTACGACTAAAACAAAGGAGTTTAGGTAGAGTTTCTATTAATCTAAATCGACCAACGTTGTCGGAACGTGCCCACTCATACTACGGGTTTGAAATTTAATCCATTTATTTATCTGGTGAGCATTACCTACTATAGAATGTATAGCTTTTTCTAACTTAGTTTAATTACAAGCGAAATCTTAAGATAATTATTTTATAAATCATGTCTGCGTGGAATTGTACCAAGAATGTGTAGAGCAACATTTCCGTGCAAATGGCTTAGATTACTGCGAGTAAAAAATAAGCCTGCAGGCAACCTGAAGAGGCTATTTAGCAGTAAGCCTGATGTTATACGAAATAAATTACTTTATTACATAGTAATATGAACTATAATTACTAGTTTATAACTTCCTATGCTTAGATTTGGGTAAATTTTTAAAACCCGTGCGAACTTAAATATCCTGAGCTAAAAGTAACCTCACTAAACATTGATGTAGAATTTAAGTAGTCACTAAATGTCTCTAAAATCTACATGTCTATCTTTGGGATACCAGCTAGCTCTGGTACAGAGTTTCATCAGAGTCGGTAAAACGGATGTACCGTGAACAGATAACAGACAGACAGGTAGACGGAGAAACAGGCAGACATAGTACTATCGCATCTATACTAATACTGTAAATGCAAAAGTTTGGATGGATTGAGGTATGGACTATGGATGGATGGATGTTTGTTACACAATCACGCCAGATCGGCTGAACGGATCTGGATGAAAGACACAGAGCTCGATTATAGTCTGGAATAACACGTGGGCTACTTTTTAACTTGGGAAATTAAAGAGTTCGTGCGGAAACCAAAAAACCTCAATCCACACGGACGAAGTCGCGGGCATCGGCTAGTTTAAAATAAAAAAAGGAAGATATGGATTTTAGTTAGACCTACCTATACTAGAGAGCTCAGACAGTCTCTTATTTAGATGATATCAAAATATAATAGGAACAAGTTAGCGCTTGCAGCTGGTCCAGGATAGGTTTACGAGGTCTCGCATGATGGAAACAAGTTGTAATGAAGTGTATTTATAACCGTTGTAGATATGGCCAGTCTAGTATGTAGGTGTTGCAAGTTCCACAAACGACATCCTGCAATACATTCGCGAGGTCCCTCAACTTCCTCACGCTTATTACTTACTTACTTACGGCCGGTTGCTGAATTGAGAATTTCATGTTGAGTCTGTCTCAAAGACTACTTATGGACTAATGAAGCAATTTTTTTTGTATCTGAATTGATATTGGGCCGGTTTCTGAATTAAGCATTCAAGCAAAAACAGCAAGCTCCAACTCTCAAACCTTACACAATATCAATTCAGAAACAAAAATTTGCTTAATTAGTCCTTAAGTAGTCTTTGAGACAGACTCAACATGAAATTCTCAATTCAGAAACCGGCCGTTAGGCACCTACAAGTAAGTTACGTTAACTTTATTCTTGAACTCAATTTATTCCACTACTAGAGGATGCTCGCGACATCGCGTGGATTAATCTAAATCTGTCTGTCTGGAACGGATCGACTTGATTTTTTGCTGTTGAGAGCCCGGAGAGTGACAGGCTACTTTTTATCCCGGAAATATTCATTTCATTTAATAATTAGTATTCTCTTCAAGTCAAACTTAGTGAAGTGGGGACAGGGAGAGTGACGTACCAATTATTTACTTTTTATCTCGAGAAATATTAAGATTCCACAGAATTTTGAAAAACCTATGCGCACGAACCGTGTTACTTTAAAACGGCACAATCAATATTATTTCGCAAGACCGCCGGGATAGAGACGTATCTTTCAATAATGTTCACGAGTCGAGAGATTTCTCAAATGCTCTTAAGATTCTTGTCATAATCACTAACCGCGCTTTACTAGTTTTATCGAGGTCGTTCCAGCATTTAGAAGATTATAAATAAGGTCTCACGCAGACTGCTGGATTTCTCTGTAAATCTATTTTTACCCTCCAACGACTAAAGAGACGGTGAGTAGCGGTATGGACAAAATGTAACTAGGTATTCGTTGAGATTGTGCCGTTTTATAGTAACACGGTTCGTCCGCATAGGTTTTTCAAAATTCTGTGGAATCTTAATATTTCTCGAGATAAAAAGTAAATAATTGGCACCTCACTCTCCCTGTCCCCACTTCACCAAGTTTGAATGCCATCAATGCATATTTGTACCTCTTTGGAGATTTCAATCGGTGTAGCTACGTGTAGTGGTAAATCCAAATCCTTGTTAAAGTATTGCTACTCGTACCTGAAAATCGCAATTACTGATTGGCTGACCCTTTGATTGGTCAGATCTCAATTGTCTGCAATGCTAAATTGCAGCGAGATTGTAATAAAGTATGCAAAATATAATATTGGCGATGTTCGCAATGTGATAGGTAGCATAAACTTGCTAGCTCGCCTATTTTATACCTACTTGGAACTTCTATCCTAGTACCGAGTGGCGAGTACCGACTAGGTATTATCGGTCGTTTGCGATAGCCATAAGACCTGCTAAGCATTAAATATTTGTCAATCAAATTAGCTTACAATATTTGCTGTTCTTTTAGTTGTATTTAGAACATATATTTGATTTTACAACTTTGCCGTTATACGCATAATACTTACTAGATGATGCACATGACGTCGGTCGCGTGGATTGTTTTTTTTTTATTTCCCGGGGAAATACGTAATTTTCCGGGATAAAAAGTGTGAATAGAAGATAAAAAAATATCTCGGCAACCGATTTTGATAAAATTAGGTACAGTGATAGTTTATATGCAGGGGAAGGATATAGGCTAAAATTAAAGAGTTCCGCGGGAATCAAAAAAATCTTAATCCACGCGGACGAAGTCGCGGGCATTATCTAGTTATATTATACAAAAGTTCATGTCCGAATGCCGTCAGTACCGTTTCGATACAAAATGTTCTAATATAAAAAGCTTCATTTATCACTAAGCTTGACCGTCGAGAATCGGTTAGACACGCAGCATTATATTTCCCAATTCTGTCCCGCCGAAAAGTTTTAAGGCCTCGATACACAATTACAGAGCACGCGACGTCTACGCGTCGAACCCTCCACGCTTTCTTGGCGACTCAAATCTGTACTTATGAGAAAAAAAAATATCATTGTATGGTTGGAGATTTTGTTTGATTCCAAACAAGAAAACAATTTCCGCTTTTAGGGACTGACAATTTTCATTTCGAAAGTAAAATCGTTTATCGAATTCAACTCAGCTTTGGTGGACTCATGTTTTCAGATACAAATCACGCAACTGCAAGCGAACTTCAACTTTCTCACCTAAGACATTATGAAAGCGTTCATTATCGACTGTTCTACGCGCGTTCCCATTTTCCTCATCTTTCTCGTACAGTTTTCTGTATTACAAACCTTTCGCTACACAATATTATTTTCTTTATGACCTGACCTTCTAGTGTGTCCAAACCTTTAGGCTTGGACACACTAGAAGGTGAAGCACACTAGAAGCTTATGCTTCAAAGCACAAATCATTTAAAATACAGACGTTAAATTCATGAGTACATTTTCCTCATCTTACTAATTACAGTTTTCTGTATTACAATATTTCGCTACACAATATTATTTTCTTTATGATCTGACCTTCTAGTGTGTCCAAACCTTTAGGCTTTAAGCTTTACAAATCATTCAAAAGACAGAAATTAAATTCATGAGAAGTGGGTACATCGATCGCAGACCACGTATTATGTAATGCATTCTTAAAGTTCTAAGACCTAATATTTGGCACTAAGATATAATGCTCAGATTATAAGTTATGCATAACATAATGTGAAAGTTGTATGTATAAAAACTAGATAACGACTTAGTTGACGCTCTCTTTTATAACGACTAGATTGGCTAAATGGCTAGTAGGTAGGTAAGAGTAGTTGACCATTCGAAATCTAAAAACTTTGTTAGCCGCATCTCTTGATACAAAATTCCTACTAGTTTTTTCTTAATTACATATTAATGTAAAATGCAAGTGAAATTAAATTACATTTTACTTATTTGGTTAGGTACGTATTAACTTAATTAACAGAATCTATAACTTACTTACCTAAAACGCGATCACAGCCTGTTCTAAAGACCCACTTTATATATTAAAATCTAATGCCTGAAGAGAATTTACATACCTATTAGCCTTGCTCATGGTGATTTGTTACACATTAGCTGTATCTTTGGGTACAATTGGGTTTTTGAACTCTACTTTTTATCATAGCAGTGTGTGTTTGTTTATTGGTTTGTCCGTCACTCAAGCAAATAAACGACGAATCAACGACATCTTTAAATGCATAGACATACGACTGTCAAGGAGATCCCACGGGACTAAACTAAAAACCTAAATCTACGCGGACGATGGTGGAAATCATACATGCTAATATTAAAAATGTGAAAGTGTCAGTCTGTCTACCTGGACGTAGCCAAGGACAAGGACACTACGTAAAATGAAACGTACGTTTATCCCGTAAAATGAAAGACTTCCCGCAGGATTTAAAGAATGTTCACACAAAAACCCAATTTAACCCACGTGGACGAAGAAAATTTCTATATTTTACTGGTCGAGTAATGAATACTAGGTACCTACTCGTTTTTTTTTTAATTTCGGTAAATGACATGCTAAAATATTTTGTGTAACGCTCGAGGAAACATCGATAACGATCGTCTGTCAACAAAAAATGCTGTAGACGTGCTTCCTTTACAAAGTTTTTAGGGTTCAGTAGGTAATAACAAGTCCCGAGATCACTAACCCCCTAAGTGAAATCCCCTAATATACCTATTCCCAGAGTAAAGCCGTCTAGGCCCTAGACCTACGTTTTTGTGTAAAGAGTCAGGAATAATATCGCCCCATCAAAAATTATTAAAGGATTGAGAGGAGAGCAAGGTCTCGTTGTTTGAAATCTAGTTAATGAACTGCATAGTTATTCATTTTTCGACTTAATATAACAGATAGACATGTATGTCATATATTAACTACATTATTTAGAATTAAGGTATCTTTACTAATATTATAAATGAGAAAGTTTGGATGGATGGATTGATGGATGGATGTATGGATGAATGGATATTTGTTACTCTATCACGCCAGAACGGCTGAACGGATCTAGATGAAATTTGGCACAGAGATTTTAGTCATAAGTAATTAATCCCGGAAAATTAAAGAGTTCCCGCGAGAACCAATAACCCTCAATACACACGGACGAAGTCGCGGGCATAAGGAAGAATAACAAAATATATTTAGTAGCTGAGTTATATTTTGTTATTCTTATACCCCTAGATATACGTATTAGTTTTTTAGTACAGCCCAGTTCCGGCTACGTTATATTGAGATTTAATGACTCCAATCACTGAGCAAAAACTACATAATATAAAAGCCAACTGCACACAAAAACTAAAACTAGTTTCAGTTTGAATCGGTAGTTAGCTTGCTATAATACCTATACCTAGAGTAGCCAAGACAGGTTCATAGTTTTTTTTTTTTTAAATATATAGGTTAGCGCTTGGCTGCAATCAGACTTGCTTGCAAGTGGTGATGCAGCCTAAGGTGGAGCGCGCTTGCCTAGTTTTTTAAAGTACATACCTAATAGGTACATATTGTATAGTCATAGAATTGAATTCCTTTGTAAATGACATTAAATTAAATAAGAGAAGATCACTTAGTATATTATAATATGTCTATGTGGATAAGGAGGCAGTACCTACTGAGAATTAGGTTTACCCACAAAATAATAAGTTATACATAGGTATAGACTTTGGGATTTCCATTACGTAAAATAATTTTTGGATTTACACCACATTCCGTGAATGAATGATTAATTTATAGAGATCCTCTATCTAACTAATAAAATCACTAACAATTTCTTTGAAGAGTTGTCAAATAGGTACCCATCTAGATTAAAAATCTGTAAGGTTCTTCTGACCTTGTCTGTTGATTATCCTGAAGTCATCCTCGGGGAGTTCTCCTTTGCTGAGTGCGCCGAGGAATATGATCGCTGCAACTTTGTATATCCCGAGCATCCTGCTTGAAGGCTATGTGCTCTGCAACAAAGAAAATTGGAATTAAAACAATGCTCCTTATCTTTCATAGACGCTACCACCAACCTGATAACCAAATAGTTAAAAACTAATAAAAAATAGGATAGTAGAGGTTATTATGTACTAGAATATATATCGAGTGCACCGAATTGGGAAAAGCCGTTTTGCACACCTCACTGCGGCATTTGCAGTATTCAACTGTAACCACCTATGACAACGACATCCGCAGGGCAGCCTAGTAGCAATAACCGTTGATTAATTATCACAATGTAACAATCTTCTTTGTTGCGATTGGCCTAAGATGATGATATTATTGCTACAACTAGTCTAATAATCAGAATTCAGAAGTGATTGCGTCCGTCGCGCCTCTGCCAAACTACGATGGCATGTAGGTATATACCTACCTCCTGAACCAATTACAAGTAGGTAAAATGAGAAAGCCGGGGATAACCAAGTGACTAACTTTACAGCGTAAATATTCACTACATAAGTGAGCATTTAGTCTTCTCCCTTAGCTAAAACTTCAAATACTACAAAGAGAATTTGAAAACGTTTAAGAAAACTGTTGTTCCCATGTTATCATGCCACTGTCAATCTTCGAGTCCATTTGCGTATCTATTTACCGTGGCTTTATCTGTACATACTTAAACTATACTTAAAGTAAAAATGATGCTTTGTTTCAACATTTTAAACGCCGCGCCGATAACATTACGCGCGGCTGTCCCTTTTTAAGTTTTTACAAAAAGTTCTGTCGGGATCCGTTGACAACTAGCTAATGATCTTCATCACCCATCTTTTTTCTTACCCTACCTATCTATTTGCTTTATTGGAACGAAGTTCCTTATCGCGCGTTACGAAAGGGGGCTAGACGGAAAAAATTAAGACCTAAAGTTGTAACGACACTTTTTGGTTGCTATGACTACTTGTGTTGTTGACTTCAAGTTGTTGAAAATAAAAAGGCGAAATAATTTTAAAGAATTATGTTTTCAATAGTTACCTATGCTAGTTATAGTTTATACCTGGTTAGTGTCCCTTGACACCTCTCAAGTTTTCTTTACTTTAGGTAAGTACTAAGTTAAGTCTTGATCTTTACTGATGCAAATTTAATTATGTTATACAAAGAACTAATAGTAGTGTTCTGCGAAAAGAGCATAATAACTTCTCTAACTAATAGCAAAACCCCTATAATTTGGGACTTATTTGAATAAATTGACTTTGACTTTGGTCCTCAGACTCCACAGTTATATTGTTGTATGTATGTCAGGTCTCTCGTAGGATCTTCCACAAGCCACGATCTGGCACTACTAGGCTGAAAACCGCAGCCATAAGCCGCTGCTGGGGTTTTCCGCCTATACGTATACCTAAAGTAAATAACTACCTAATACACGGTGCCTGTGCCACCGTCGTGCAAAAGCGGCCCCAGTTATGAGTCCGATATAAGATATCCTTGAGCAATATTAAAAATGACCTCATGTCAATACACACACTAGCGAAAAAAATTTATTAAAATTTCGAAAAAATTTGAAACATCCTGTTTAATTATGTTTACGAAAGTACATGCGAAGTAACCTCTGTTACAAGTTCAAGGAATTCTCTTCCTCACATTAATCGTGCAAGAGAAATTTTGTGAACCAATAGCGAATGGTTATTTGAAAAGTCCACGTGGACCGAGGTCCAATCATGCGCTCGCGCTATCCTTTTGACCCATCGGCCCCGCCCCCTTTTTACAGGAAATAGCAAAATGCAAAAAATAGATTTACTCAGTTACGGGTCGGCCACCGAACGTGCGAAAGCGGAAGTATAGTACCTACGCATAATTTTCGTTGTTGTTTCCGTAATTATTATTTTTCTTAAAACATGGTACAAAGTCTAATTCTTGAGTTACTGTAAGACGTACAGCGTAGTGTTAGATGTCTAAACTACCAGTAGGTACAGCGCGAAGTGATGTGAAAGTGATTAAACTCAAACATTTTTATGTCTTACAAAAACATGCTCTTTTGTTTGGAGCAAAACAGCAAGCAATTCGAATAATTACTTCATTACAGGAAGATAGGTTAAACTTTTCTGTTCTGTGTGGTTTGTGTGTTAATCTACTCATGTGGCATGAACATACCTATGGAATTAATTATGGAAAGGTACTGTACCTAATTTTGTTGATTTTAATCGAAATAGCTGGTAAAAAGTGTAACTTTGTTACCTAGGTACTTTCTTGATGAGTCTGAAACAATTGACTACTTACTTAATTCCTAATCATACCCACCGAATTATTATTAAGAAGAAAGAAAAACAAAACCCTTGCCATTATGTGATTAATGGAAAGGGCCCTTAGAAATGAGGAATACGACTCAGAAAGAGAACCACCTACTTATTTTTTAAACCAGAGTAAGTAGGTACCATTTCTACCTACCATTTCTTGTTGAACATTTTAGTTGGATTTGAAATGAAATGTTTATTTCATGTACTTAGAACAATTATTGTTTCCGAAAGTCCGTAAAAAGTACGAAAGTACGAAGATTGAAATTAAGTAAGTAAGTACCTAGTACCTAGTACCTACCTACATCAATAATACGAGCTTGCATTGCAAACAGCTGATCGAATGAGGCACACGGTCTGTGCCTTGGTAGGTACTCGGCAATTTTTACGTAAGTAGCGTACGTAACAAGTTAGTTTGACGTACTTGACTAACAAGTAACTTCTCAGCAGAGGGTCTTAACTCATAGTCTTAAAGGTTACTGCATTTACTGCACGTATTCCAGTACATTTTCGTTAAAGTGAATGACCTTTAGGGACACGTGCCCGCGCCGTGCTACTGTAGGTACTCGAGCGCCGCCGTTCCGCGAGCGCCATATTTACGTGCGCTATGGGGTGTTTTCAAATGAAGCTATTTTTTATTTATTTTTTAAATGAAACTCATTGAAATGTTCTTTATTTTTTTTTGTATTTTACCAGTGGACTGTAGGCATTGGGTACATTAACTGGTTTGCTTTTCAACGACTATAAAAAAAGCACCGTGTATACTTCGGTATCGGTGAGGTACAGTAGGAGAGGTCCGGGAGAGCATGGCCAAGTTTTAGTGGCCCAAAAAGTTAGTAACCTGTGATTTACTCCTCCAATAACGTGTAAAAAACATGACCTTACTCTTTCCACCAGGCGTGACTGCCTGTCGATACTTTAATTGCGTTTTTCTGACTAGGTAGAAATTCTCAGTAGGTACTAGCCCGGAGTTAGGAAGTTGGCGGTGTGCCACCCCCGTGCCTCGGAGAGCACGTTAAGCCGTCCCGGTTATTATCATTAATAATTAATATGATAATAGTCGTTAAAGCCCGTCAACCCGCATTGGAGCAGCGTGGTGGGTCTAAGCTCTAATTCCCTCTCTCCTATGAGAGTGGAGGCCTGTGCCCAGCAGTGGGACGTTAATGGGCTGTAGTGCTGGTGGTGTTGGAAGTTACTACTTATCCAGTTAAGTAGGTAAGATATATCTGATCTAAGTAGAAAAAGTAGATTTCAAATATTATGATGTCGTATAAGTAATTACTTATGGCAGTGTGGTCTGATACTATTAGTCTGATATTACGACCGAAATCGTGTTTTTTTCTGGCGCAAAAAAACCAATCACCTGGTAACTGTAACCAGCTAACTAGTGATGCGAAAGATTCGAGAAGTCAATCAAGTTTAATCCTACCACAACATAGCATTCTAACTAGATATTCACTATTCACTCATTGAATAGGTAACCTACCTATTCAAATTATTTTTCGGCATGTCATAGAGACTTTATTTGATGTTAATTTTCTATTAGGCACCTGCCTACTCCAACTGTTCTGCTCTTAAACTATAAAATTAACTAGATGATGCCCGCGACTTCGTCCGCGTGGATTGATGTTTTCTGATTCCCGCGAGAACACTTCAATTTTCCGGGATAAAAAGTAGCCTATGTCCTTCCTCGGGACCAAATTCCATCAAAATCGGTTGAACGGATGAGCCGTGAAAGCGTAGCTAGCAGACAGACAGACAGACACACTTTCGCATTTATAATATTAGTATGGATTACTTAAGTGATTCTGATTTACTCGTAAGTAAGACGTAAGTAAATAAGTTAAGATTTTTTTTCTTTTGCAAAGATTTTACAATCGGTTATACATAATAATAAGAAAACAATTTATTATATTTTAAAGATTGGAATTAATTCCGCAATCAGTAGCAAAATAAACAACGATCACACTGTAATGCAGATCTATCTATACAACTAGAGGTCGCCCGTTGCAATTGTTGATTTCTTATGAGATAATGAAATTTTCCCGCTGCAAACTGCCTATCTATTGACGCTTTATAATATAGCGCAGGTTTTTAATTATTTAAAACTGATAACTTAAATGCTGATTTTCATGTCTATACTTCAAAGTCATTAAATTTGTATGTAACCTTTCACCCCCATTTCACCCCTTTTGGGGTGGATTTTCGTAAAATTGCTTTTACAGGTTATTATTATTTAAAGCTATTAAACTAAATCACGATTTTCAAGTGTCTAACTTCAGAAATATAAGACTTTCATACAAACTTACAACCCCCATTTCACCCTCTGTGGGGTAGATTTTCCTAAAATTGCTTATACAGTTTATTATAACTTAAAACTATTATCCTAAATCCCGATTTTCAAGTCTCTTACTTCAAAAACTTGGAACCCTTATGTAAGCTTCCAACCGCCATTTCACCCCTATTGGGGTACGTTTTCGTAAAATTACTTATACAGGTTTTTATTATTTATAACTATTAACTTAATAGCCTATTTTCAAGTCTCTAACTTCAAAAACAAAGGACTTTCATACAAACTTCCAACCCCTATTTTAACCCTTTAGGGGTGGATTTTCTCAAAACCCTTTCTTAGCTGGCGTCTACACTATAGAAGGAATCTACCTTCCAAATTTCAAGTCTGTACGCTTTATAGTTCCTGAGATATCGTGATTAGTCAGTGAGTGAATGGTATTTCGCTTTTATATATATAGAAGAAGATAGAAGATAGATAACAGAATGAAACATCTTAGTTTCAATCAAATAAAACATTTTTCACATCACTACTTAATAAAATATTCAATAACTGGCTGTAAAAACAAATCTAATCATTAATCGAATGAAACATTTTTCACATCATTATAAAACATAGCGATCAATAGAGACGACAAATTCCGACTGTGTGATTGAATGTTATGTCGACGACAAATTAATACGACTTAATCGCTCCTTTTAATGAAGTGGAGAAATTTTTCTTCATAATTTATAGCGTTTATTTATCATTCACAAGCATCATTGAGGTTCTTGACTTTCTAAGGGTTTTAAGAGGTACTCTTGATTAATAATTGCGGTGTCTGTCTGAGTCTCTAGTCTATAGTGTAACTATCGGTGCATCGTAATCGTAAACGCTAGGAATCTGGACTAGAGTCTAGAATAGACAGACGAACAGCAGTTGACATGCAGTCCTACTACGGATACCTATACAGTGTGAATTGTACGCGGACAGTCGGTCAGCAGTTCCTAACTGTGCAGTTATCTCAACTGCAATACGTACACTACCACTGCATCCCAACAGCAAATAGTACATTACTGCAGCGGCCAGCAAAATAGTCGTTGAAGGACGAACGTGTAAACGTGGGCCGAGGCGAAGCTGAGGCACACATACGTAAGTCCATCAATGCCTAGTTGTGGCCAAGGCTTGTATAGTACTTTTCTCAAATAATGCGCGGAAATAAAAACTAAGTAGTACCTACCTATATGTACAGAACTTCGATTTCGATTTTCTTTCATTCTAGGGTTGCCAACCGTACTATCAATCAATCAAATAAATATTATAAATGCGAAAGTTTGGATGGATGTCTGGATGGATGTATGGATGTATGGATGTTTGTTACTCAATCACGCCCCAACGACTGAACGGTTCTGGCTGAAATTTGGCATAGGGATAGATTGTAGTCTGGAATAGCACATAGGCTACTTTTTATCCCGGAAAATTAAAGAGTTCCCGCGTGAACCAAAATACCTCAAATGGATGTTTGTTACTCAATCACGCCAGAACGGCTGAACGGATCTGGATGAAATTTGGCACAGAGATAGATATAAATATTATAAATGCGAAAGTTTGGATGGATGTCTGGATGGATGTATGGATGTATGGATATTTGTTACTCAATCACGCCCCAACGACTGAACGGATCTGGCTGAAATTTGGCATACGGATAGATTATAGTCTGGAATAGCACATAGGCTACTTTTTATCCCGGAAAATTAAAGAGTTCCCGCGGGAACCAAAAAACCTCAAATGGATGTTTGTTACTCAATCACGCCAGAACGGCTGAACGGATCTAGATGAAATTTGGCACAGAGATAGATTTTAGTCTGGAATAGCACAAGGGCGGAAAACTGAAGAGTTCCCGCGGGAATCAAACAAATGTATCTGTTCAACTGATTTTGATAAAATTTGGTACAGGGATAGGTTGTATCCCGGGGAAGGACGAAGGCTACTTTTTATCCCGGAAAATTAAAGAGTTCCCGCGGGAACCAAAAAACCTCAAACCACGCGGACGAAGTCGCGGGCATTCGCTAGTAATATATAGTATTGTACTGTATTTCGGGTATGCGTACTATATACTGTTGAAGAAGCACATAGTACGCATAAATACTATATTTTCAACACCGAAATCTAACAAACAAATCCTTTATTTTAAAAATTTATGAACGTGCTTTTTCATTAACTTTTGACTGATGCAATAGCGTGTAGCGTATCGGAACGTATCTACGAGTATCTTACTGCGTTTCGAACTTGTCAAAGTCATACGAATGATTCGTCATTGGTCTGCTTTATTTTTGTTTTGAGATTTTGGTAATTATTTCCAATTATACTTAAGTAGGTATATTGTTCTTTCTTTTGAGAAGTCAAAGTCGTAAAAATTGTTAAAAAATGCAAGAAGTGCAAATAAAAAACTTGAGAGGTATCAAGGGACATCCGATGGAACGAAGTTCCTTTCGATTAATTAATAAAAAATACAAAAAAATAAAATAAAAAACAAATTTAAAAATACAAAAACTGCTATTTCGTGAAGGGGATTCGTACCTGCGACGTGTTACGAATACGGGGCACCATATTGTACGCGCCACGGAGATCTATTTGAAAGCGGAGAATATATGCAACCGTACGTCATATCAACAACTATTGCAAAAAGTGTCGTTCCAACTTTTGGTGAGGGTCGTTACAACTTTTGGTCTTAATTCTTTCTGTCTAGCCCCCTTTCGCAACGCGCGATAAGGAACATTCGTTCCAATATAGTTTTTATAAAAATAAATAAGTATCTTCGTCTACTTTTTGTGTTTTCATAAAATACTATATATTTTTTGAAGTGTATTATATTTTTTATAGCTTAGTCTGAAAATACTATATTTCGGTGAAGTAACCCTATTTCATTCTTCCATTGAACAAAATTTTCATAGGTTTTCAAATATTTTTCTTTCGATTTTGGCGGTAACAAGTTTTCTATTACGGCTCTTGCCGCCTCTTGAATTTCAGGTGACGTTAAAGTAACATCACACTCGTCTTCACTTGAACTCATTATGTCAAATAGGTACTTACATTTCAAAATCAATGACGAACAACGAACAACAATAATTTTTCCCGCGTTAAAGTATTCATTTGTGTTTTTAGGGTTCCGTACCAAAATGGTAAAATGGAACCCTTATAGTGCGACTTTCTCCGTCTGTCTGTCCGTCTGTCCGTCCGTCACACTCGATTATTTCAGTAACTACCGAAGCTATCGACATGAAATTTGGAATAGTTGTGTATATTAGTGGCCCAAAGACACTGGAATTAAAAAAAATTGGAAATTATTTTTGTTCTTATTTAAAAAGGGGGGAAAATCGGAGGGTTGAAATTTAAAAGTGAGATAACTGTACTGTATGGGGTATCATATGAAAGGATTTACTTTGTACATTCTAAAACAGATTTTTAATTATTTTTAGTCATGATAGTTTTTGATTTATCAGGGAAAAAGTCTAAAAAAATACCGTTCCCCCCCCTTATCTCCGGAGTTTACCAATCGAAAAATCTGAAATAATTATGGTCAATAGGAATTTATGTATATTTTACAGGAAAACTATAGCCAATGCTCTAACTAGCATAGTTTTTTTGATATTAACAGTAAACCTCTACAAACAAAGTTAGTTTTGCGGTTCATTAACAAAGGTAATTATTACCGTCAAAGATAGGGACGCAAGTTCTTCTAAGTACTCGTCGTCAAATAAACATATTGGTTTTTGCCTGATTGTTTTGCTTCAGTACCTACTTCTTGAGTACGGAACCCTCGGTGCGCGAGTCCGACTCGCACTTGGCCGGTTTTTTTTCAATAAACAGCTTTCTATTTGCAAGCTAGTTCAAAATTTAAATAAAACCTTTGATAAGTTACCTCCTTGGGTGCCATGTTTCGAAGTAAAAGATCGTTCCATTTTTATACGACTGCCTGAAAAAAGGAGTATATTGTTTTCAGGGTTCGTGTATGTATGTATGTATGTATGTATGAATGTATGTGAGTTTGTATATTCCACCATAACTTCTATACGCCTGAACCGATTTTGATAAATGAGGTATCGTTAGAATCCCTAGCTTATTCCGGGTGACATAGGCTAGTAAAATTTTAAAAAAAATTGATGGGGTGACCATGGTTCCGCATTAAAGACTAAAGTTGAAAAAAAATATTTGAAAATAAGATTAACTATGTAATCATCATCTAGATAAAAATTCTTTCCAAAAAACCGACTTCCAAAGCCACTGTAAAGTAAAAAATAATTTTGATTTCTACACACTATGTTGAAGTCGGGCGACCCTGACGCGTCAACTTTGCCTATTTTTGTTATACTCGCCCGACTTCAACATAGTGTGTAGAAATCAAAATTATTTTTTACTTTACAGTGGCTTTGGAAGTCGGTTTTTTGGAAAGAATTTTTATTTTTAACTTTTTAGTGTAGTCTTATACCCCACGGCTTAGGAGTGCAGTACCCTGCAGCATCAGAGTTGAGGAGTTGGGACTTGGGTTTAAGTATGAAGTCGTTGCTTGACAGTTGACACCTACAATATGAATTCCCCATCAAAAAATCCTAAATCGCTATTTTTAAGGAGTTCTGTACCCTGCAGCATCAGGGTTGAGGAGTTGGGACTCAGAGTTGAATCGTATACACGTGACTTGATACCTACTTTATGAATTCACCATCAAAACTGCCTAACTCTCTAGTTTTGAGTCGTTGGTATACCTACAGCATCAGGATTGAGGATTTGGAGTCAAATTTTTTTATGGGACCATCTCGCGAGCTTCCTCTAACCACTGAAAAATTTTTCAAATCGGTTTGGAAACCACGGAGATATGCGGTAACATACATTAAAAAAAATAAAAAAAAAAAAAAAAAAAAAAAAATACGCGCCGAATTGAGAACCTCCTCCTTTTTTCCTTAAAAATGATGACTAGATTCCAAAACTATATTTAAACACTATAGTTCAATATCCAGTGATTCTCAAAAAAAATATCACTTAATAAAAATGTGAATAAGATTTCAAAGGTAATTAATGACTGTGGGGTATCGATACGTAGTGGGAGTGGTAGCCGTACTTCCATTCGAGGAGGATTTTTTATTACACGACTGCCCAAAAAAGAAGTGTTATGTTTTCAGGGTATATAGGTATGTGTGTCTACTGCAGAGCAGTCGTGTTTTATAATAATTTTGATTATATTCACTTGTTTAGGTTACTTTAAACTTGAAATAAAATGCTCTGTAGCAAAACATTTCGTACTATTCTGGTAGGTACGTAGAAGTACGTGAGGTCACATGCATCTGCAAGGCCCTTGTGAAGTTGTGATGTGATTGATTGTTATGATCTCTGTGTAACGGATATGGACCCGCCCGCGTGGTGGTAGTTAGCAATAAAATGATGTTTCTCACGACTTTGGATAAATTATGATCATTGTTGAGTAGCATTCAGCGCTCAACCTACTCAACATTAACTACTTATTGTACTACTAGCACTACCAACTTGTAATACAAATATTAGGTATAAATGCGAAAATGTGTATGTCGGTCTGTTTGCTAAACTTTCAGGTCCTAGGTCAACCTATTTTGGAGATAGATTACTTACATCCCGGGGAAGGACATTTTTATCCCGGGAAATTAAAAGAGTTCCCTCCGGAATCAAATAACATGTACTCGTACCTATATAAGTTACTCTACGTGGTTATACCTACTTAGGTATTTTATGATTTCATGTCTCATGATAACCAATCATGATTGTAGACGTACGTATTTAAATAAGTAAGTTTATAAATAAACACTTGTTAGGAAGGTAACTATGATTATAAATTCGCCTGCGCATTACATTAAAACTCAAGTACTCTTAATAGGTTTGCTCTACATATCGAGCACTCACTGATTTAGATACACATCGAGGCAGCCATTTTAATGTGTAGATAAATAAATCTTTATTACTCCACGCGCGATAGAGTTTTTGCTTTGATGCAGTGAACATAACAGGTTACTCAATGAAAATTATCAACATGAAAGCAGTCATCATAAGTTAAGGGTATTCCCAAAAATGCAAGGATTGTCGTTGGAAATGGGCATTTAAAGAGAACTCAGGCACTAGTAGAGCCACGCTCAGTGTAAATATTCAAGTTATCAGGAATATGAAAAGTTATTCGAAGAACCAGAAGAAACGACAGCCAACATCTCAACGAGTTATAACTAATAACTACCTACGATGAGACACGACGAAGTATCGACCTATCGTCACTGGTCGTCATCATCACATCAAAGTACCCCCGAAACCACTCGATCAAGAAACAAGATTTTACATTTACTTAGGTTTTTCTGAGAGTTTTTTTTTATTGCACCCAAGCAGGGTTGGCCAGCTACACATTAAATATTCATAAGATGTGTATAAGTAATAGCGCGTCCGCAAATCCAGTTTAACATTCAAGTAGCTACAGGTGTGTCGGGCTCGGAAGCTTTATTGATATTGCCGATAGCGTGATCCATTTCGATACTGCAGGCTGATTGCCTAAGATTATTTACCCGTGTAACGACGCCGAGTATTTACAGAGATAAAGTGCTTTTTAACCTAATTGCGTATGAAAACCATTGGAGCCACTGATCCAGGGTTGCCACGTTGCCACTTCTTAGGCTCGACGCGATCGGGCCACTGCTAAGTCTTTAGTGAACCAAAGAGGTCACATGGTTTTATCAATTCAAAAAAATCAACTAAGAATTAAATATTAATTAGGTACTTAATAAATAAAGTTGTTGAATATTCATAATTCGTTTATTGAGAACGAGTAGTTACCGATCCTACTGTGATTCTAGACATTTAGTGATAATTTTAGAATTCTTCGTTTATCATTCTCAAAACTATACCATAAATCTTAACTAGTAAGTTATATATTTTAAAGCCTCCGACTTTCTGTTTCAAACGGGTAAAGTGGTCACCGGTCACAGCCCTGAGTATAATCATCGCGTACATGTCATTGCCACCTCGAGAAAATGTAACTTGATCGCGCTAAAATATCTGGCTACTTAAGGCTTTACACAGTACAGTAGTTATAGCATTTTGAAGGACTGACTGCAGTTAAGCGCAATTCATTGCAGTGATCAGAACAAAAAGAATTCAGTAACTAATTATATTGTTATCTTTTTTAGGGTTCCGTACCCAAAGGGTAAAAACGGGACCCTATTACTAAGACTCCGCTGTCTGTCTGTCTGTCTGTCTGTCTGTCTCCAGGCTGTATCTCATAGACCATGATAGCTAGAAAGCTGAAATTTTCACAAAATATGATGTATTTCCGTTGCCGCTATAACAACAAATACTAAAAATTAAAAAATATACCTATATATTAAGGGGGGTCCCCATACAATAAACGTGTTTTTTTCGTATTTTTTTGCTCAATATTAAAAACGGTAACAGGTAGACGGTTCAAATTTTCACAGAATATTAACTTGTATATTACCTTTCAAAACATTTTTAATAACTAGACAATTATTGACATAATGTCATACATTACAATTTTAAGAAAATAATACAATAGAACTTAATGCTAGCTAGCCTAACCTAATTACTATATAAATCATGCCCGCGTGGAATAGTGGCAAGAATGCTGGCTGCATTTCCGCGCTGGACAGCCAGGCTGATCCTTTGCGCAAAAAATGAGCCAGCCCTTCTGTCACCAGATGAGGCAATTAACCGCGGTGAAATATCTCGTAAAAAGTTTTTTGCACTAAGACTCCATGGCCCCAGGGTCTCCACGGCAAACGGAACAAATATGTAACTCTCTATGAGAGAGGCATAAAAATAAATAATTAAATATCAATCAAGTAAATATTAAAGGGGGGCTCCCATACAACAAACGTAATTTTTGACTATATGGTATGCTTCGTATTCAAATAAAGACTTCATTTGTATGCGGTGCGCTCGACGGGCACTCCTGTTAAACTATCTTGCGTTTTTAGGTTGGGAAAAAAAAGAAACCTATAATTATGCTTTAATACAAATATTTCCGAAGCACTTACAACTGATAACTAAGTCGCATCAAGCCGATTGACCTGTATTGATAAGGAATAAGTACCTACCTATGTTTACTCAAATGGTAGTAAAACTCCTTAACAGATAAACTGATATAACCACTCGTAGTTCGTACGTAATTACACGCTACAGGCGAGGCGAGAATAAAATACAGTAAAATAAAATGTGCACCTAGGTATTTGAGTACTTATAAGTACTTTTTCATATTAAGTAATTAAGTACTTAGTTATGTGCCCACTGCCTAGGCCCTAGAGATAGTTGAGTCGGTTAACTAAACCTTTACATATAGTTAGGGAGGTCGCCCACGGCGACTATTTGCATACTCCTGACTTTGCAGGGGTTAAGAAAGGTTCTTTTCAGAATACGACACATTTAATGTAGCACAGGCATAGGTAAGTAGTAAGTACTATCATTATCATACCATCGCATAAAGCCGTATTGTTTTCATCTATAGTTTTAATATTGTTGACGCTTGTGTTATAGAATTATAATCTTTATTTTATGGACGTCATGGACATAAAACTCATTTTGAAATAATACTGCATAATATAAGCGATGATATTGATAGAGGTCTATTAAGTAAGTACCATCACATAAAATTTAAATAAAGGATTCAACACAACTGAAGCCTATTTTAGCCTCTCTTTTGGCTTACAGTTACATGAGAATTTATGCTGGGTATTAAAATTACATCAGACTGCAGAGTGCAGACATGAAAATAAAACCTTAATTAAAAAAATATATCAATTAAAAACAATCGCGGCATGACGTTCCGCCCGCAGTGCTTTCAAAAAGTTAATTAACACGAACGCGGACCACTTATGGTGGTGATATCACAATACGCTATTGACACAATAAACCCGTATATATCATTTTTGATTTTTTCATTGCTGAAGACGGCATTGTGTAAGGCCATAAGATACTAGCTTTAATCCGGAGTCCCGACACAAAGAAATATAAAAAAAACTAAGCATCTCCATAGTGCATAAAAATAAAATAACTGAACGCCCTCACTTTTAGCGCTTTATTTTATTTTTATTATTTGTTATAGTTAGCGTCAATAAAAATACACACTTTGTGAGTGTTGTGAACTGTCTAACTATCTATTATACCAACAGATGAACAGACGGACGGACGACGGATGGATAGCGGAGGCTTAGTAATAGGGTCCCGTTGGCACCCTTAGGGTACGGACTACGGAGCCCTTAAAAGGACTCACTAGCTAATATTTAGTTAGCTATAATAGATATTGAGAAAGCTCATGACATAGAGGGTAGAATAGGTACAACAGAAGTCAATTGCTAACAGCTTTAGGACCACGACACAAAAGCCTCAATCCCGCTTTGTGGCTTTCGAAGATTGTTCAATCAGCATTGAATGTTTCCATTCTTGGAAGTTTAGAGCTTTACACAATTTAACAAATACTGTTAGCACCGCATACTTACTTACGTATAATTATACACTTGTATATTTATCGCTTGGTTTTATTACTAAACTAAACACACAAGAACTACCTAGAAATCCTAGAATCATGTAGGAATATGAGAAAATTATAGGGTAAAACTAAACAAGTAGACGCGAACGTGATGATACAAAAGCGTTAAACGCTTCTTCAAGTTATGAAAGCCTGGTACTTAGATACTTAGATGCCTAGTTACTACCTATTTTCTAAATTAAACTTAGATCAACATGTTTACACAATTACTTAAATCCATTTAAGACACATTTTAATCAAACGTTACGCATGCGGACCTAAGTAGTCTATATTATGTCACCGTAAGATTGTAATCTAACGCTTTTTTTTCGATAGATTGTAAACAGTCGAAGGATTGTGAACGGTTCAATGTTTTAAGTGTCAATTTTTTAAATATTCATTGGATTTACGTTTTCTTGTCTCTTTCTTGTAGGTTAAGTTAGGGTTCGACATAAATAACCAAGTAGTGCCCAGCCGCAGGCCGGGCACTTAGGTTCTATCGGATTAATAAACCTAACAGATTATAATCTACCGAAAAATAATCCGTTATATTGTAATCATTCGACAGTTCACAATTTCGAGTTAGATTATAATCTAACGGTTTTTACAATCTTACGGTGACATATACATATGGATTAGCGAATAAAAATGTTTGAAAATAATAAATTATAGATGTTGGGAGTTAAGACGTACTCTGGATCGGACTGTCGATGCACGTAAAACGATAAAACGTCTAAACGTCGATGTCGATAAAACGTAAGGAAGGAATCCCTCTGCTAATTATGGGACAGTCAAAACATAGAAACCGCAGTTCTTGAATTCAGTTTGCATTTTTCGAACACTGATGCTCTCAAGTCTACTTAAATATTTTTAGTCGTATCCTTATTTTATTTTTATCCAAACAATTTTTCACATCACTGTACAAAACAAACGCTACGTGCCTGCCAGCATGTCGGTCACAATGAGCGCACATAATATCGCCTGAAAACAACTATTACCTATAGCGGACAGAACAATGGACTCTTAGAACTAAGCCAACAAGGAGCTACTGTGCTCAGAATAGGTACGATACGTTGAACCCAGCGATCAAAGCTGGTCTGGATAAGATCATGGGCGCAATCAAAGTTTATAACGCGAGCAATAAAATGAGATGGTAGGAATAATACATACAGTCCACGCCTGTCCCGCTATAAAAACTCCCTATAAGACTTCAACCTGTTTATAAAACTGTTGGGTAGAAGAGTCTTTACTAGAAAGAAACTTAGAAGGGTCATTCGTACCGAAGGTTCATTACGAAGGGTATTCGTAACACTAGCATATGAGCGCTACTTCGACGTATAGGGCCACTAACAAGACTCGACAATGCATCAAAAATTAACTAGCTAATAACTAGTTATAGTTACTGAAATTGGCAGTCATACAAAGTAAACCATTTAGTTTTAAGAAGGTACAAGTAATCTTTAGTAATCTACACAGCATCGTACTAGAAGCTACAAGACCAGAGACAAAATTTAAAAATCTCAAAATACTAAGTATCGAACCTGGGACCACTCACTAATAAGATCACAGCACCACTATGCTAGGGAGGTCATGAATAATCTGCCATCATTCTAGCTGTTCTACCTACCTAATTATCTACTAGGTAGTTTAGTTATCAATGAACAATTTACTGTTTCAGGAACTGATAAAACTTTATACATAGTTACTTAGTTATGTTTTATTTATATAGACTGGAAGTCAGTACTTACTTAGACTAATTTTATAGGGGCATCAAAGTCAAAGTCAAAGTGAAATAAATATGTTTATTCAAAATTGGTACCTACACAGTACACTTCATGAACATCAAGTAGTTATATAATGTAGTTATATATGCTGATAATTAATAACGGTGTCTTAAATTTAAAGCTACGAGGGTCAAAAACGCGCCCCGGTCTGAGAAGATCCCACAGCAAATTTAGCCAGGTTTTTTATTGTCACCATCTCACAAAAACCTTTATAATACTGCAACAGCAGACCACAGCTATAATAAAATATGTACATAGTTACCTGGTTACTGTGAAATTAACATACATACTTTATTGAAAGTGTAGAGTTAGACAGACTGTTGATTACATTATTATCATTTCATTAGCAATGAAATCATTATCATTTTTATACCTTTTAATAAAAAATTGCATTTTTTTTAAATTAGAATTACTTATGTAAATTGAATTTGTTTACTATTAATATTCAATCAAGATTTTTCAGTAGTACCTACCACAGAATACATAATTTAATGTTCCTCTACACCTTTCAGGTATAGAGGAATTTTAGAAAAGAGAAACTACTGTAAGTAGTAGGTACTAGCTACTACTTAGTTATAATGCCTGCAAAAACGTCAAATAGTTAAGTACTTACAGTAGGTAAAGTAAGTACTTACTAAACTAAAATAAAAAGTAAGATAATTAATAAAACCTAAATTTAAACTAAGTACCACTCATACCTCCATCCCATACACAAAATCAGACCATTGAAAAATTTTGTAATGAATTGTGCAGCTAATTTATAAGTCTCTTACTTGGAATAACCCACAACCATCTGTGCAAGTTATTTAAAATAAAGACAAAAGCAAGACAAGAGCATCAGTACAATAATGTCTTCATTTAACAATACAATAGCATGTTAGGATAGTTCCCGGCAACTCACAAGCAAATGGTTCAAACACATGCAAATTGCCAGCAATGAATACAATACAGAGTCATTACCAGGCCACGCTGCAATTTAGATGAGGCCAAACTAATGATTGAGTCTCTGTGATTGTAAATGGGTTGTCTTGTGTGAGTAATATTGATGTGAAAGTGTAGAATAATAAGTAGTGCGATAGTTAAATAGGGATTGATATCCACATTACTCTTGAGACTTGACCTTATTAATAAGAAAAATTTACTTATGTAGATTATTCTTGTTGACTAGTTTGAGAGATAAAAATTATGTGCTTGATGGTTTTTTTTAATTAACATAAATAAGTAAAATTACTTAAGTACCTATGTATGTTAGCAAGATAAGTAAAATCATTTTCAATTAAAATTTCAATTTACTTTAAAGTACTTTATGGATTGTTACCAAGATTACTAGATGCATTTCAAAACTGAACAGATGATTACCTACTTAGTTTATGGATTGCTTTTCATTTAAGTATCTACCTGCATAATTACATTGCTGTATTAAGAACTAGGTAGGACCTAACTACTTTAATCACAAAGCCTACCTGAGTGATTCAAATTGAAGCAAATTAAAAAAAAAATTGGGACTAAACTACTTTATTTAATCCCAACAGTAATGGATA
This sequence comes from Erebia epiphron, assembly GCA_963932025.1. NCBI lineage: Eukaryota > Metazoa > Arthropoda > Insecta > Lepidoptera > Nymphalidae > Erebia > Erebia epiphron. Next base: position 8,787,112 of record OZ009950.1, read on the forward strand.
TGGATTCTTGTGAGTTAAATCACTGCTTAAATTTTTAATAACTCTACTCATCTCAGCATTACCAATACCAGCAGCAACATCCTATCAGCAGCAGCAGCAAAGCAGATTTTTTCTATCCACGTCTCTAGACTATCATTTCTAAGATTTCTATTTTGAAGTACCTACCCACATACATATTCAATTTAAAAGTTGTAAGTATTTATGTACTAAGTACATAACTACTTGTGGTTTTAATATTTTGGTACCAATAATGTTAGAAGTAGAATATATTAGTTGCAGTGACTTGCTGTGGAACATAGACCCTATCGTATATTATATACAGTAAGTAGGTACAAAGGGCTATAAATCAAAAAGAAACGAACCTCACAAGTTGGGTGCGTGGGTTCCCTGCTTACCGTAGTTTCGCAAACCACAACCTGCGTGCAATAACATTTATAGGTACAACCCAAGCCAGTAATACGATACAACTTAAAAATAAACGGATGCATAAAACAAAAAAACTTACGAGAACCGTCTCGCGAAAAAGTTGGATGTTACGAAACAAAACACGAAACTTTTTGCTTACCATAAACGTTATGTGGGTGAAGCTAAAGTAGAAACTCTCGGATTGATAATAATCACGTTCCTATACTGAACGAAGCCCATTCTCGTCCAGGATTACCAGTTTAGATCATTGTTTAATTCATCACAATACTTTTTGTTAGGAAACAGCAACTTGTAACCACTGTTTATTTTATTTTGTTGACACTAAACGAGGTTATTGCCGCTCGTTATAACATCTGGAGTTTCGGAGGTTTCACTTCGCGATTAAAACTGTACAAAAGTTATTTACACTGAACCAGAGGATTGAAAACATGAAACAGTTTGTAAATCATAAGCACGCGCAGGTAAAAGACGACCGAGCAAGTGGTTGCCTTGCTGAGAAGTTGAAAAAAAAAACAAAGTTACCGCGCCAGCCCACGAGCAAGTAGCAACACAACAACACGCTTCGACTTACGCAGCAGTGTGCGTGAATGAAAATGCGCATTGCGCGCAAGAAGAGCCGTGCGATAGTGTTGCAAGCGTCTTGTGAATAGATTCCACTAATAAAATAAAATGATAACGTAATCTTATCTTAATATTAAAATTGAAAACGTGAAAGTTTTATGTTTGTATACATATTTGGATCTCTGTTTCTTTTTCACCGAATGACAACTGATTTGGCTGAATTGGAATGGCGATAGCTTATAACCTAGAACCATGGGCTTTATTTTATCTTGGTAAATTAAAGAGCAGCGGGAATCAAAAAACCACACGGACAAAGTCGCAGGCATTTTCTATTTTTTATAAAAATGATTTTTCGAATTGTTTTTTTAAATCGAATATGCCAGATTGGACTATATAGTGATATTTAGATATTATGAATACTGATTGTACATAACTGACATTTAGGCCCTATTACAGTAGAGCAAATTCCATTCGCCTTAGGCTAGGCTAAATAATGCCGGAGTTTTACCGGCTAAAACACCTTTCTTATTCGTCCAAGCTTTCTCTTTATGGTCTAAAATGTAAATAGGTCACTCATGCTCTTATGCTCATGTTAATAATATTCATTTTTCTTCTCCTTTTACTCCATTACTTTCTCCAGCTAGCTTTAGATAGCCAGACCTAAACATCTTAAATTCGTTATACTACTTTACATACAACTTGAGTGCCTAGGTACAGTTCGCGCGCGAGTTGAATACAAAGTAAAAAATATGTGTCACCATAAATTTTCTCTGCATTCAACTCGCTCGCGTACTATGCCTATTATTTGATATTTTGATCTCCAGAAAGCCATTGTCATAAATACAAGTTTCTTGCGACTTCGGAATGGATTAAGGTCTTCTTATGTTACTCCTTACTAATATTTTTTAAATAGTTAAAAAAAACAAAAGTTAATATATAAACATAATTATTCATTTAAAACGATGAAGCCAAAAAAGGATAGGTTAGAATTATTAGGCAGAATTAAAATGTGCAGCAAAGAATTAGAAAGTTATAAAATAAATTATGAATCTGACACACACATACTAGAGGTTCAAATAGCTCGATTGCAGGCTTCTTTGCGTTCATTGTCAGCAAAGTATGATTCATGTCAAAAAAAATATGATTTCACAGTATACACAGACAACTGATGAGCTCGACCCATTAACTAGTATTGAAAGTATTGAAAATATTAACTTCACTCAAAAACAGTGTTCTGATAATAGTGCAGTTCATCCACAGTCTGTGGCTACAGCATCATCAAAGAAGAGGAAGGTGTGTGACAGGTTCCCCAAGCAAAGTACCAATAGTTCCTTTACTCTCACAAAACCTAGTACATGCAATACAAACACATTTATGTATAGCGATGGAATTGGTAGTGGTATGGGCATACTACTTCATTCACATCTACAGGGACATACGGTTTTGAACTGCTGTTCACCTAATGCGGGACTAATTTCTATTGTCAAGTCAATTTATAGAAATAAAAATAGCTTTGATTTAAACACAAACTTAGTGATTCTAGTTGCAAACAGAGGGACAATTAATGAATATGACTTGAAAAAATGCTATCAAACCTTGGAAAAATTAAATGTTAATAAAATTATAATATATACCCTCCCTTACTGTGACAATTTGCCACACCAAGAAAATACCTATAGATATAAGTTAAATATGACATTATATAATTTATGTACCTACAATAATAAATTTAAAATAATTGACATAAGTACCCAGTGTGGTAAAGTTTATTATGACTTGGAACAAGATAGGTATAAACTATCATGTTATGCTAAGGGACAGATAGCTGTTTCGCTATCATATTTTTTTTCAACACTAGCCAAAAATGTGGCTAAACAAGCTGCTTCTATTGAGCAGTGTTTTTACTCTGACATTTTGGATATAAGTCCAAGTAACTTTACTTTAAACTAGATAAGGAGACAACGGAGGTTTCCTCTTGCTTGAATAGTATAAGTTATAATAAGGCTTTGCACACACTTGACGCAAAGCAAATAAAAAATAAAAAATGTAATGTCATCAACCTGGTTCACCAGAACATTCAATGTATTAGAGGGAAGGATTTGGAGATTGAATTGTTCCTAAATAATTTTAATATTGATATTTTATGTGTAACTGAGCATTGGCTAAAAAACCATGAGTACATGTTCAATTTTAGTGACCACCAGGTTGGTAGTTCGTTCACCAGATCTAATGCCATCCATGGAGGCTCTTTAATTTTGTTGAATAAAAAATTTAAATTTAAGAACCGAAATGATATTGTGAGCCTGTCTGTTGAGCGAACAATAGAACTATCTTCAGTTGAATTGGAGCAATTTATTGTTGTGTCTATATACAGACCACCTTTGTCTAACTTTGAACTTTTTGAAAAGGTAATGGATGATGTACTATTTAAACTCTCTAAATCAAATAAAAAGCTTATTGTGTGCGGAGACTTTAATGTAAATATATTGGAAAGTAGCCCTTTAAGTGGCAAGTTATTGAATCTATTCAAATCCTATAACTTATCCAATATGTTTATGGAGCCAACTAGAATAACTGCAACTAGTGCCACATGCATAGACAATATTTTTACAAATTTTACACCTGTTAATAAAAACATTATTAGTAAATTAGATTCAGATCATTGTGGACAACAAATTCAGTTTGAAAATTTAAATAAAAATGTATCAAAGCGTAGAATAACTTTTGTACCAGTAACGTTGGACCGTATTGAAAAAATAAGAACAAGTCTTACAGAGGAACTCCCTTTTTTACCAAATGGGTTGAGTCCTAATGAAATGTATAACATATTCTTTAATACTTTCAGTGAAATATTCAAATCAATATTCACCAGTAGAACGGTCTTAACTACTGATGCAAACGTTTTTAACGACTGGGCAACAAATGAATTACATAGAAGTAGGCAAAAATTATATGAATTGTATGCGGAGCGACAGTATGATACTAGTGATGAGTTCAAGCAGCATGTTCAACTGTTTTCCAAGAAATTTAAAAGAGATTGCATTGTGGCTAAATCAAAACATATTCAAACTAAGATAAAAAATAGCTCCAATGTAATCAAAACTACTTGGAACATAGTGAATGAAGAAACAGGAAGAGCAACACGGAAAAATTGTGAATTTAAACTTAATGTCGGTAATACACCTGTAACTTCGGACTCCGAAGTTGCTTCTGTTTTTGAAGGCTTCTTTACGGATATTCCTGTATCTACCACAGAATCGTTGAACTCCTCACCAAATGCCGCTCTTACTTTACTGGAGGATAACGTGGCTGAATGTAATAACGTTTTCAAATTCTGTCACGTTATATGCTCTGACGTTATTAAAGCTTTCAAATTAATTAACAATAAGAAGACAAATGATTTGTGGGGCATTTCCGTTAACGTTGTAAAATCATTGATTGATATCGTTGCACCCGAGTTAGCTTTAATATTTAATAATTGTATTGATTGTGGTGAGTTTCCTGACTTAATGAAGCACAGTAAAATAATTCCTCTATTCAAATCAGGTAGTACCAATGACCCCGCTAACTTTAGACCTATATCTGTAATACCCACTTTTAGTAAAATATTTGAAAAATTAATATTAATTCAATTGCTTAAATATTTTTGTAATAATGACTTATTACATAGTAAACAGTTTGGATTTACACGGGGTCGCTCAACAATCGATGCTGGTGTTGAGTTAATTCAAAATATATTCGAAGCCTGGGAGGAATCACGTGATGCACTTGGCGTTTTCTGTGATTTATCCAAGGCTTTTGATTGTGTTGATCACGAAACATTAGTCAGAAAACTGCACCATTATGTAATTAGGGGTGTAGCACTGGATATGATGAATTCCTACTTAAAAAATAGGATGCAAAAGGTAGACGTCAATGGAAAGCGGTCTTCCGGATCGATTGTAAAAATGGGGGTTCCACAAGGTTCAATTTTAGGGCCTTTTCTATTCCTCATTTATATTAACGATCTTCCTTACCTTGCCAAGGATAATCATGGGATAGTATTGTTTGCTGATGATACATCACTTTTGTTTAAAATAAATCGTTACGAAACTACTCTTGACGAAGTAAACAATTCTCTCATTTCATTTCATTTCATTTCATTTATTCAATCGTTTGACTGTTACATAGTTTAAGATCTTAAATAAATTTAACATAGGAGGAACAGTCTACCTCTAACAGGCATACGATATTAAGGTCATTATTAATATTAACATTTGATTAGATTAGAGAAGTTATTAATTACTAAAAACAGATTGGTTATTATTACATATAATATGTCAAAATTACCTAACCAAGTTAATTTTTAAATTTGTTAAGTCCTTAGTTTTGTCACGATTGAAAAAGTCATTTAAGCTATAAAATGTCATGTTAATGAGCCATAATTTCAGGATTCTTCTATATTTATTAGGGTTTTGAAGCGCTTTTATTTCCAAAGGTAGATTATTAAATACACGTATTGCAGTTACATACGTACTGTTATCATACATTTTACATGTTGATATCGGTAATTTTAGGTCGTGATGATCTTTTTGTCTTGACGCCACCGTTCTAGTTCTATAGCATGACTTGTTTTTAAATACGTCTTCATGATTTTTAACAAGTAAACACAGCTCTAGTAAGTAAATACCAGTTAAGGTTAACAGTTTCTTTTCTTTAAATATGAAACGAAGTGATTCGTCTTGTTTTTTGCGGTATATTATTCTTATAGCCCGTTTTTGCAGTACGAATGTTCGTTTTATGTCAACCGAATTTCCCCAGAAAATGATGCCATATTTTAGCAAGGAGTAGATATTAGCAAAATATGCGTTAAGCGCTACCTTTTCATTTGTAACATCCATTAATACGGAGAGTCCATGGCAGAAGCTTGCGATTTTATTATTTACTTTTTCAATATGACTCTTCCAATTTAAGTTCGCATCAAGCATAACTCCCAAGAAATTAGCATTATCAGTACTTTCGATGTTACATTTATTTATTTCTATATTAAGTTCTAATGGTTTCGTTTTATAATTCCTAAATTGTATCATTTTAGTCTTGGAAGTCACTAAACTGGAACTTGGAACTCACTAAAGTGGTACAGTGGTTTGAAGCTAATAACCTACTACTCAATGGTAAAAAGACAAAGTGTATCAAATTTACATTACCTAATGTCAAACAGGTAAAAACCACTGTACAGCTTGATCATGAGGAATTAGATTTTGTGGATACCGCTGTTTTTCTCGGAATAACGTTAGATGCTAAACTCCAATGGGGCCATCATATAGATGACTTATCGAACAGACTTAGTTCTGCTGCATACGCGGTTAAAAAGATCCGCCAGTTGACAGATATAGATACGGCGAGATTAGTTTATTTTGGTTACTTTCACAGCATTATGTCATATGGTATATTATTATGGGGTAATGCTGCTGATATTAATTCTGTTTTTGTACTGCAGAAAAGGGCTGTTCGAGCCATATATAATATGGGACCACGAGAGTCACTAAGAGATAAATTTAAAGAAATCAATATTATGACAGTGCACGACCAATATATATTTGAAAATTTAGTATACGTGCATAAACACATTGATAAATTCAAGAAGAAAAGTGATTGTCATAATGTCAATACTAGAAATAAAAATAAACTTGTAATGCCTGCTTCTAGGCTTTGTAAAACTAGCAATTCGTTTGTGGGAAGCAGTGTCCGCTTCTACAATAAGCTCCCAGAAGGCATGTTGAAGATGTCTCTGAATAAGTTCAAAGTTAATGTAAAACGTAAACTCATTGAAAAATCTTATTACCATGTGAAGGATTACTTGAATGACAAGGAAGCTTGGCAATAATTTGCTCTAATGGCTCTGATAGTTCCTTAGTTAAGATTATTTGTGAGATGGTGATAATGAAAAAAAAACCCCGGCTGAGTTTGTTGTGGGCTCTTCTCAGACCAGGGCGCGTTTGGAACCCTCGTAGCTTTAGTTTTAAGAAACCGTAACCGATTATCACCGTCGTGTTTTTTTAAGTAAGTAATTTTTAACGTCAATAAGTGTACCTACAGTGTACCTATATTGAATAAATGATATTGAATTGAATTGAATTGAATATTATAAATGCGAAAGTTTGGATGGACTATGCCTTTTGATTGATATTTTTGTCTCCAGAAAGCCATTGTCATAAATACAACTTTCTTGCGACTTCCGAATGGATTAAGGTCTTCTTATCTTACTTCTTACTAATATTATAAATGCGAAAGTTTGGATGGATGTATGGACGTTTGTAACTCAATCACGCCCCAACGGCTAAATAGATCTGGCTGAAATTTGGCACAGAGATAGATTATAGTCTGGAATAGCACATAGGCTATCCCGGACAATTAAAGAGTTCCCGCGGGAATTAAAAAACCTCAAACCACGCAGACGAAGTCGCGGACATCCGCTATTTTTAAAAATACCGTTGGAATACATTCTCGGAATAAAACGATTCCTTTACTAGCTTAATAAAAATTGCATTACTTAAATTAGATTAAATCGGGCGACGGGCAAAACTTTTTAGACTAGCAACATTAAATCCCAGAGTCAATCCCCGCCAAACGGCCAAACCACAAAAGCTTACGAGATTTACGCACACTACAAAATAAAGTTTGAACGTACACCGCCCGCGCACCAACGTCCTTGCGGCCACCGACCGCTTGCTTACCTCCGTCAACACCCAAACACGAACCTATGTAAATGAATAAACGTAGTTGTTTAAAGTACATTGCCTCGTAACGTGGGATTTTTAATAATAGATTGCTTATGCAATATTCAGTGTATACTGAAACAGCTTTGTATATTTAAAAACAAAAAATGTAAGTATTTTAATATTTATTTACATATTACATAATTAAAAAATATACAAAAACAGTAGGCTTCTGTCTGGATGGTATCTTACGAAATAAATGAGGTACCTACAAGTAATTTGAGTCGAGGTTGTGGATGTTTAACTCCGTGCCGGGAAACAAGGCGATTTTATGAATTTTATTTGATGATTGCAGTTTAGATGCTTCAGCAGGGAACCGGGTTCGATTCTGGCAGGTAGTAGTTGGCGTTATGCCGGAAAATAGGTACAACTTGGCGCAGTATGATTTGTATGTACCTAGTTGGTAGTAGTGGAGGCTTGACGGCTGGACTTGGAAACTGACAAGTTAACCTTGTCTTACCGCGAAATATTAAAAACAAAAGTAAGTAAAACAATTCTTAAAATTAACTAGGTACCTGCTGATTAAATCCAAAAACAAAAGCAAATCATGTACCTACCTACATAATATGTTAATAACAGTTTCATTAGTTAGATACCAAGTACCAACCAGTCGTATACCTAGGAACTAGCTACAGCACGTCCCAGAATCTTCACAGTTATTTCATCCAAGTAGGTCCAAAATATTATAATACTAACATCTTCAAAATAAAATCTATACCTACTTCTGAAACATAGAGAGAAACAAGGATTTCATTATTCATTAAATATGTAAAACCTGCATCAGTACCTACATCAATTTTTTTATTCCCAATCGGAATACAGTATATAAACATTTTCTTTTTTTCGTAGGTATTCGGGTTACAGTTTTCAAACTCTTATTTGTATCAAACTTAGAGGTAGGTAGAACACCTATAGTCAAACCAAGCGCCCTCTGAAATCAGTATAAATTCGGAATGAGATTGTGGTTCGAATAACATGAGGTATTGCGCAATATTGTTTGAATTCGGTAAGTCAGTTGCTTTATTATAGTGCGTGAGGTACTCTACTATAGGTATCCCTTATTCAATACTTACTTATTGGGGTCAGTCGTGAAAACTCGCCTCTTGTCTTACCTTATTGGTAAATGCACTGAACACTAACAGCTGTACGTAGGTACTTGTTCTTTATTATTATTTTTCATATTTATTACATAGTTTTTCAGGCTGTTTAAAAATAATCTACAATCTGCCGCCTGCCACCGTCGCGTTGGTGTGAATTTTTTAAAAATTTGATGATTAGAAGATAGCGGGGGGTTGAATTCCTCAATGCGAAACAGCATATTAATAATAATTATTATTATTAATATGCTGTTACCTTATTAAAAGTAATTTTTATTGTTTTAGGTTGTTGTTTTTTATTCACTACTAGTTCGCCCTTGACTGCTATCTCACCTGATGGTAAGTGACGATGCAGTCTAAGATGTAGTCTAGTAGGCAGTTGGCACTAAGCCATAAGGTAAACCCATCCGTACAAAGAAGGATCGAATCAGCTAGTAAAAAATATGTTTTAGCGATTAGAGGTTCAAATTATTGTTCAACCGCTAAACGCTTTAACAAGTAAACTTGATAAATAAAGTACAAAACAACAGAATTTAGGTCAAGTCTGATATGAGAGTGTTACCGATAAATGAGCCGCGTCTAGGAAAGGCTATCAAAAGTAACTTCTAATTACTGAATAACGTACGCTTAATTATAATCAAATTAGGTATAAAGGTCCTATTTCTGTAGTCTTTATGTTTTGACTAGCTGATGCCCGTGACTTCATCTTGGTGGTTATACCTATAAAGATTCAGTCAGAAAAGTTTACAGACAGATAGGCAGAGACACTTTCGCATTTATAGTAGTAAGAACTACCCAAAAGGTAGGAAAAAAGTAACTAGGTATGTATTTCGATACGCACAAAATCCATGCTAATATGAATATCCATACTTCCATACTATCCTAATATTATAAATGCGAAAGTGTGTCTGTCTGTCTGTCTGCGACGCTTGGACGGCCCAAGTACTCAACCGATTTTGATGAAATTTGGTACAAAGACAGGTTACATCCTGGGGGAGGACTTATGCTACTTTTTATCCCGGGAAATTGAAGAGTTCCCGCGGAAATTAAAAAAAACCAATCCACTCGAACGCATACGCGGGCATCATCTAAAATATTTCTACAATAAGAGTTCGATTTTTTTCTGATACCTAACACCAAAACGGGACAATCCAAACTCTATCTGGAATAGGTACACGCCAACAATTAAAGCTCTAGGTAGGTACGTGGCGTGTCGTGGGCCGTGGCCCGTGGCTCTACCTACATAAGCGATTTTTCAACATATAGGTAGGTAGAGTCAAATCCGAACTAGGTACATAGCAATATTAAGTTTTATATATCATGTTCATGTGATTTGTGATAAGTAGTTAGTTAGTGTGCACTTATTTGTATCGAATCATGTTAGATCACAGCGGTAGGCATGTTAACGCGCAACACAGAATCTAGATTCTAGATAGGAAAAATAATTCTCATCGTTAGGTGCATTTTTGTTTGAAAAGTAAATCTAATTAGTGTTATTTCTAACTTAAACATCTGTTTTTATCTAAGTATCTAAGCACCCACTACTAGACCTGTCTAGAATAATACTTAGGGTAACTAAGTTTTAAGTTTTATACCTATATCAGTAGCAGACCCTGATAGATAACCCATATTCATTAACGATAACTAGGTATACAAATTAAAAATATACCTCAATAATAAGTTAATCAGATTTTAAATTGATCTTAAAGTTTTTTTTAAAGAAACCGCTTAAAATAACAGGTGAGCCAATCTAGAATATTTCTTATCTAGTCTATATGCATGTTTTAAAAAAATTGACAGAAGGCTATGTAGGTATAACAGGTATATATAGGTATATATTGCCTTTTCAATGGGGCGGGACCCTGATCAGAAGGAACTGAGGGACGAGCGGCCTAGTGCGATAACACATTTTATCAGTCGATTGTGATTGTTAAGCAACGTTGACCCAAGTCAGTAACTTGATGGGTGACCGAATTTGGAAGTGCGAATTTGGCCTTTTCGTTTCCTTTCCTCCGTGCCTCGGAGAGCACGTTAAGTCGTCGGTCACGGTTATTATCACTAACATCAGATAATAATCGTTAGTAGGTACCTAACCTAAGATAAGAACCCACCGCCATATTATCCCAAGAAAACCCCTGCCATTTATGTGATTATTGGAAAGGGGCACGACGACTCACGACCCTCAGCAATGAGGAATATCTAAGTAGGTACTTACTTACACAAACAACATGATTAAGATTTTCACAAACCATACAAGAACCTGCCTAAATGATTCGTATTTTTTAAGTTTTTTTTAACACAAACATTATATTTACTTTTATAGGTACCTATCTATTTTAGAGTGTGCAAATATATCTAGGTAGGTAGGTAGCTACGAACGTATTTAAAGTAACCATCCCCCATTTCAGCTCATTTTGCAGCTTTAGTCATACATCATACGGTCATAATATTAGATTTAACGTGAAAGTGTGTTTGTTGGTTTGTCCTTCAATAACGCCGCAAATCGCAATATCGTGATTTTTGGCATGGGTACCTATAGTTGAGGATGGAGACGGAACCGGACAATAAACCTATTATAGCTACCTACAAGCCAATCTAGAGCACAGAATAGGTAATAGTATACGTTTAGAGCCTGCAATTACTTAGTTTTGGTATACCAGGTACTTAGTCAGTCCTATCCTATCTCTTAGTCTTATCATGCCTATCAAAATATCGTCCAACAAGAAGATAATTTATTGAGATAAGACTTAATAATATATGAGATCATAACTACTGGATATTCGTTTCTTTAAATATGTTCAATTTGATAACGCGAAATTTGTAATAATTATAGTATTAAGATACACGACCGATTTTAGGCCACGGCGGCGGCCAATCTCGAGAGTGATCAGCCATCTGCGCGGGAGATATTATAGTGCACAAGTGCACTCTCTGTTCCTTTAGGTACTCTCTTAGCCCGATGTGACGGAGAATGCGAAACGATCGCAGAGAGATCAGGCGCAGGACCGACGGCTTTACGTGCTCTCCGAGACACGGGGGTGAAACACCGGCCGCAAACTTCATAACTCCGTGCTAGTACCTACTGAGAATTTCTTGTCAGAAAAAATCCGATACCTAATTATAGCCCGACCCGGGATTCGAACCCGGGACCTCGTTAGCCGCAGTCGAACATGCTAACCACTAGAATCTAGATCAACGAGGCAGATACATAGAGCCATAGACTCTATACATAGGTACAAAATTGCATTAAACCTCTTATCTCGCCACGCCGCTTATCAAAGTACGTCGCTTATCACTCCCTCAAATCACTGATCTAACATAAGAGGCATATCAGATAAACTGCCTACCATGTTTTGTGAGGCCCGTGTCACAGCCTTTGATATTGATACCTAAATGAGGTAACACCGTAGGCGTCGGCACTACTTTAGACTAAAATAGGTAGGCACTTATTTTACAATGATTTTCTTAGATCGTTTACATAAACAAAGAAATTCGAGACCTGGATTTTATCTCCGAAGCACTCGAAAGAGCACTTTTCAATATCTTATCTTATTTTATTTGGACAAGCTGCAACAGTTTTCATCAGTGGCCGAGAGCCCTGCATAGGGCAATAGGAATTTTAGAATAGGTCTTTGATAAGAACTGAAAGTTTTTAATCACATAAACCGAAATCACTAGACGAGCATGTGCATTCCGATTAAATGAAGTCAATTTAAATATTAATAATTAAATTAATGTTCACTAAAAATCCTCTAAGTGACTTGGGAGTCGTCTCGACCGAAAGACACTCGGCCGGATGACCCCTTTTCAATTTTTTAAACTTTTTTGATTGTCATAGGTAGTATGATAGGTACAGACTACAGGCACAGAACAAATGCTTAGTACCTAATAAACAGATCCTATTTATGTGGGTATATGCATGTATATGTAAGTAGGTATGTAACTACAGCATATAGGTACCTATTTAGAGTACCTACATACTGTCATAGTGTTTGTTAAAGACTTAACATGGATCATGAGATATTAACTGATGACGCAAATAAAAATCTGAGTGCATAATGTATTAAGTACCTAGGTACGTCATAATAAATATCTTATCTGCCTGGATATGATAATAGGTAAGTACATGCATGAAATGGAACACATTAGATTTAGCACAGAATATAATACCAATTTTTGGTAAGTTATATACTAGTTGTTAATAACTAATTACATATAAATTGCTGAGTAATATAGTAAGTAATATGTTAAGGTACAGCCACGTTCAGCGGCGGACTAAGACGTTCAGAAAGGATGTTGGAGTTGGGGTTGAAGCCCGGACGGCATCAACGAATGAGATTTTCTTTTGGGTTTGGCAACGAGGTGATAAGTACTTAACATCCGAATAGTTAACTGAGAATTTTCCAACGGTTGGAAGCCCCCTAAACTCGTGGCCCAGGACAGACCGCCCCCTCCCTTAGTCTGCCACTGCTAGGGTATTGCTATTGTAATACGGTTTCTCAATAATTAATTACTAGATGTCAATGTCTATTACTAGTGGCGGGCTCTCCAAAAGGCCTATGTCCAGCAGTGGACGAACGCAGGCTGATGGATTGATAGATGAAGATGTCATTATAGACGTTAGTTATAGTGGTAGGACTAAATTCTATATCTGTACAAAAGAGAGATTCTAACTATTATTATAGATAATAATATATTCTAGCCTCAAGCGCCTACAGACCAATAAAACTTGCGCCAGAGGCTAACAGAAGCGAGGAGAAAATAACAAGGCACCAGAAACCCCTGACCTCTCAAGGCGTCGCTGGTTGTAACAAAAAATAACCTGAACCTGATATCGTTTTGAAGTTCCGGTTGAGAACGTGGCTCTTGATAAACTGGCGACGCGACGCATAGAAAGTCGCGACTCCGCGAGCTTACCATATCGAGTGGGCCGTCAAGCCTGCAATGATTTTAAATATCATATTTTAATAGCATTAGCAGTTTATATTAAAATTTTGAGTTAGAAGCAAAAAGGATTTCATGTTTATGTTTTAATCTCTAAGTCGGTTTAAAAGCTCATGAATATTGCTATTAAGACCATTTCCGAGGCGTCTACGAGACCATTAATTAGTAAAAAGATAAGGTTATTTTCTAGGTTGGATTGCCAATGGGGAATATGCATGTGATTTAGAAATGGACAAAAAAAATTATGTGTATTCTTTCTTGCTAAATAAACATATTCAGATGATTATTTTTACAAATTATCATGTTTCTATTAATAAATTTAATTATTTAAAAGTAGCCTTTTTCAAATTCCGCCAAAACGCAACGCTATTGGCGGAACGAAACATGACGTCACCATCCACTCTAGTCTGTGTCGACTGTTGACAGGTCGCTTGTTTTGTAGGATTATTTCGCATTGTTTTGCCGCTATTTTAAGATAAATTATTAGTGTTTTTGGGAATTATTAACTGAAAGCAGTGATTCCTTGTGAAATAACCCTGTGCGTTCCGCAGTCGGGTAAAAAGACTCGCCACAATGACTGAAAGCGGTTTTGTCAAGGCAACTGAGAAATTCTTTTCCAATAGAACTTATCAACAGTGCAAACAAAAAAACCTAGTTATAACGTTTTGTGATCAAAATCAACACTCGTAGTCAGCAATGAAAATCATAATATTTATAAATTTGTAACATTAATAAATAAGTAAAAATATAGGGAATCAGAACAGTTTTATGAACATTTAATTAAATTTTTAGGTTAGTTTATTGTATATAATGCTCGCGAGTCCTAATGAAAAAGATTTTTGATAGGTAGGTATATACATGTTTAATACTCACGTCGAAATGATCTTCACAACAATATAAACTACTCAAGCACGATACATTTTCTCTCCTCATCACCTTACACCACTTTTTCTTTATATTTGCATCTTTGGGCATATGAAAATAAATCTAGTCAGGTGCAGTTTTAATATTATTTTTGCACATAGGAACAATACAATATTTATAATAGATAAGCTTTTGGGTGCTCTTCCATCACAATATAATAATCTTTTACGCTTTACTTCACTCACTTTTATTAAATCTGTGAATCAAACACTTCGTTGTTAATTTATTCCTATGAATAAACGACGTCGAACGACGACAATGAACGCACCGTGACGTCACAGAACGAGCGCGCCAAAATGGGGGCGTTTAAATCGTCCGGAAATGATAGTGGTTTTAATTAATTTTTCTTAGCTTATTTAATAAAATTGTGCAAGTGTTATATTTTTTTCCTGTTATATAATTACTTAAAGAATGGTTTAAAATAATAAAAAAAATACATGCATATTCCCTATTATTGTAGATACGATTTATAAATATATGACCGCGACTCCGCTCGCATTGATTCAGGTTTTTAAAAATCCGGAAAAGATTTTCTGTGATAGAATTTAACAAGTAAATATGTTCTTGATAATGATGCGCGCGACTACGTTTTGTAGGAACTCATTGATTTTCATTTTCCTTGGATGAAAAATCTATGTCCCATGTTAAAGAGTATTTAACTATGCCGGTCTCCGGGATACCGGATGAAAGCTGTAGCTGTATCAAATGGCATTATAGTCTGTCAAACGGATAAACCGTGAAAAGGTACCAGACAGACAGACAGACACTCTGTCACGTTTATAGTATTTTTAGTAAGTATACATCAATTTCAGCGTGGGAAATCACGGAAACTTCAAACTACTAATGAACCATCAATTTGAAAATGCTTTTTAAACCGGAAAAGTTGACAAGTGAAGGGATTCACAATCGTGCATTGTGGAGGCAACATCTCATGAAGATGGTCCGGTATCGGATTGAAACGTACGTTGAGGGTCGTTTTTGGGGGGTTTCTGTGGTGTGGTGAATAAATATAAGTACTTATATATATAAAATAACTAGTATGGCGCGTGGATGCGCGGCCCGCTGAAGCGGACCGCGTAGCAGACCGCGCGGCCCACTGTCTACTTACTTCCTCTCCTCCTATCCTAGTGTTTACTGCTTACGTGTTCTGAAGTAAACAACACACTGCTATGCTAGCGAGCACAGTGGAAGCGCCAGCGTGCCAAGCGTCCGACAGACGTAAAAAAATTCTCATAAGAAAACATAAAACAGAGACCCCCCTAAAAATCTAAAAGGGCCTTTAAATGTAAAAAAACTTTCCAGACATGCATGCAGTGTAAGAGACCGTTGAAGTAAAAATACAAAGAAACCTTCCTAAGTTGATTAGTATCAATATCATACCGCTGACGATCGGGTACCTTTGGGTGCCATGTAATTTCGCCATCTTGGCTTTCCTAACGGCAAACCGAGAATTCTCAAATCTTGTAAAAAAACCATATCAAAGTCATGCATATTTCCTACTTCCACTCTTCCACCTAGTATACTTTCTGAAATAGACACCTATTAAATTTTGGCCGTGCTCCTCATCCATCTTTCAAACCCTCGATCATCATCGCTCTCCATATATTTTTTTCTCCGAAAAATTATGGAGAGTTCTTCTTTAAGAACAAATTTTGAAAAGGAACCGCATCAAAGTATTGCATAGTTCAACACTAAATTGTAGCCTCTTCAATATTCGCCATACATTTTCTATGGAAAAATAAATTCCGCCATCTTGAATTTTTTTCCTGTTCATCAAGTAGACCTTCATGTCCTGATCATCTTTTGCCAAGAAACCACTCTTCCATCTTCTATACTCTCTGAGATAGACACTGACGAAATTTGTATGGCGGCCATCTTAAATCCGCCATTTTGAAAATTTTTTCAGCTCACTGTCAATTGGATGAAGTTTCGAATGACATTTGGTCGAGCACCCCCCACCTATCTTCAATACCCTGGCTGTGCTGTTCACCCGTCTTCGAAATCCTCAATGATCAGCTCTCTCCGTATTTTTCCTCTTCATGAATATTTCCCCTCTATACGAAATAGTCAGTGAAAAGAAATTTTTTCATACAAAATTGTTCAGGAGAGGTGATCAATCAATGAATCAGCACGAGCAGCTATTATATATATATTAATTAATAATAATATATGTTTATATATGTAAAATCACTGTACCACATAGATTTTCCTTTTGTCGCGGATTATAGCGAATTAAACTTCTGGTTCCTTCATTATGATGGACTTCCGCAAAGTAACGCCTGCCTCTATCCAAAGTTAACAAGTACCTACTTACACTCAATATGTCGTTAATGCTATCAGACTATTACCTATTCTGTGTTATCAGCTTTAGTATTGTGGACTAACTACACAGTTGCATTAAGCAAATGGAAGAACTTAATATTATGTTAATAGGTAAACTGCGCTCCGTGACCGTAAGCAGCTTTGTAGTTAGTACCTACTACTGTTATAGGTACCTTAAGTTAGTACCTACAGCTCGTCATTACCATGTAGAGGTAATCCAATCCAAGCTGAGCATTAGTAGACTTAAAAGAGCATCTGACTTAAAACCAATGCTCTGTGACTTCTGTTATGGTCTTGAGGTCCCGAGATTAATAGCCGGTCCACTTGGAGCTTTCGTGTTCTACATAAAGTAGGTAATACAATTAAGGGATAAAACTATTGGTAAGTCAATGGATAAAACACTTAAAATTAATGTGGTGGTGAGTGAAGTAACTTTGAATATAATCCTAGGTACTTTTATATATCTGACTACCTCGATTTTATTATTGGGTCTATTCCCACTATAAAATCACGCAAAAGTCAAAGGGGCTTTTAATTAATTTTTCGGAATTGGCAAATGTATCTTGTCTGGAGACTGAAAGGTAGGGTTGCCAACTCTATACCTATCAAGTCGGTAGTCGGTACGGTATTGATAGGTAAGTCAATGCGGAGGTTGATAAACGAGTGAAACGAAATATTGTGACCTCGAGTCTCGAGGAAATGCGGTAAGTAAATCAATAATAATTAGGTATAATAAATCAAACAAATAATAAGAAATCGATGTTTTCCGGGTAGGTATATTAAAAATTCCACGCGTAATTTATAAAGCTTACATAAACCGACACTCACGGTTCTGTGCTCGTGTAAGTAAACTTATTTAAACTTGTTACTCGTATAAGGAAGTGAGGGGATAGCGTGCGGCCGTGATCTCCGTGCATATCCGTAGGCTGATGTGTTAATTACTACATTTATTTAGAGATCCCCGGCCATCACGATAAACCATAGGCCCAATTGTCTAAGCAAATCGTAATCATTTGAAAGCTCAAAACGTACATTACTCGAACTGTTTAAGGAATTCATAATTATATGCATTTTGACGTGCAGGCATTGATGAACTCCTTAAACGGGTCGAATTATCCGTTTGGCAAACGATATCGATTACAATTTCCTTACACAATCGGGGGGCATGTCTCACTAAATATGGATTTGGATAGGTTTTAATATCAGCAGGAGGCATTGGTGATTGGACTGAAATAATAGTGGTAAATGTCGCGATTTTTTCGTAAATCCATTGTAGTCGAAATCAAAAGTAGTTATAGTTTTATTTAAGCACACTAATAAAAAGCATACGATCGCGATTTGCGACAGTGTGTTACTTAAATAGATTTATATTATAGCTAAAAGTGCGGTTTAAATTCAAACTTGGCAACCCTAGAGTACATAACTAATCAAGAAGCTGCCTCACAAGGAACAAGCTTGTAAAACATAACTAATATTTCTCTTTAACCTCATATTAACCGCGAAGGCCTTACAAGTGGGCACGACAATGGCCGAGGTCGGAATACGAACCTATGAACCTGAGGTCGAGGATCGAAGTCTCTGATCTTATGCGCTGGAGCTGATATCCTGGACTTAAAACGATTAAAATTATATTCGTTTTCAGCTGCTTTTTGTTTCGCAGTTGAGGTACCTAAGTGTTGACAAATGACAATGCATTTCTGTCGATTGCCTTTTTTTGAGAGAGGGTCCTCGACAGTCGTCAATCATATTACCTAAATATCTCCTGTTATCAACACACACGTGCTTGTACCACAATCCACATGCCGCGATCTTGCACCTCCGTGGATCCAGCGACTCCCTGCGACTCGCTTGATGTCGTCCGTCCATCTATTGGGGGTCTGCCAACTGAGGGGGATTGTGCTTTTCGTAGCCATATTCCGTAAAAGCTGCATTCTTCATTGTTAGAAGTGCAATGCCAATTGTCATTGTGATTGGCTAAATTAAAGGTAAATAGGTACCTACTCGTATTTCGTGCTGTAGCCTGTAACAATGGATTTCCGTCAGTGCGATCGTTTGACTGTAGCAGTCATAATAGTAGATTGTTCATCAAGGGACTAAAATGAGCCATTTCATACAAGGTATTTAGCTTCCCGAGCGTAGCGAGGGATGCTATAGAAACGAGTAGAATGGCTTCTAGTCCCGTGGTAAACACTCTACTTTTCACTTCAATTGCGAGAAAAAAAATCATTTTTAATTATTTCTTTTCCTTTCTCTTATATTTT
The DNA here is from genome assembly GCA_963932025.1 of Erebia epiphron. Lineage (NCBI taxonomy): Eukaryota > Metazoa > Arthropoda > Insecta > Lepidoptera > Nymphalidae > Erebia > Erebia epiphron. Next base: position 8,806,405 of record OZ009950.1, read on the forward strand.
CATTTTAGGAGTAAGATCTTTGTTAAATTACTTGATGATACTTATTAACAAATAAATAGTCACATTCACTTTACCTGCCTTCACTTTGTATTATGTACTTGTTGTGTTTTGAAATGGATTAATTATCATCAATAAAACATCCATTTAAATAAATGTAATAATTACAACAAAAAAATCTATGATTTCGCGGCAAACTGCAATACCAACTTTATTTTTCTAAGTATCGTTACCAAGAAGGAATTTAAAAAAATCAGTAGTACCATAGACATAGAACTGTATTATAATGGTAGGATACGATAGGTAACGCCTACGATAAGCTAAAATGACACCTTTTTAGAGCATGAGAGGTGAAAATAAATATATAAACGTTACTAAAACCAGGGTGCGAGGTCGCTATTCCCAGCGTCTCAGGACACAATCATCTATCGGTTCTTCGAACTGTGTGCCCCACATTGCACATTCAAGCTGAACACAAGTTTATTTCGTTGAGCTTACGGAACCATCAGAACTCATGCACTACTCTACCTTACATTTTATTACTTACTAAAACTTTTAAAAGGAATATATAAGAAACGAAACGTGTTAAACGACTGATTATTTTATTTTTATCGTTGTGTTAACATCCAGCTTGGATGGAATCTTGATTGGAAATCAGTACTTAAATTAAATGATACCAAAAATCATCCTATTTTATGAAGGACTAGCTGTTGCGCGCGACTTCGTCAGCGTCAATTTCTGTTATTATGATCGCAGCGTGATGTTATATAGCCTAAAGTCTTCCTCGATTAATGGACTATCCAACACAAAAATATTTTTCTAATTGAACCAGTAGTTCCTGAGATTAGCGCGTTCAAACAAACAAACTCTTCAGCTTTATAATATTAGTATAGTTATAGAAATCAACATAAGTCAAGGAACCTCGACGCAGCGGTAAACCGATGTCTCGTTCATTATTATTATGTTAAGATCATCCTTAGCATTTGCAAAGGTTAAGCAAGTAGATTGCTATCGATTCACGATAGGTATAAATCTGAATTAAAACAGGTGCCTCTAACCTTTAAATCTTTTTAATTTGGTTCGGGCATGATCTGTAGATGCTTTGTTGATTATTTACCTGTCTGGGTGCCACAATAAGATCAATTATCAAGCAGCTATCCTTTCTCATCATCATCCTCATCACTACAGCCTATTAACGTCCGACTGCGGGGCACAGGCCTCCACTCTCATAGGAGAGCGGGAATTAGAGCTTAGACCCACCACGCTGCTCCAATGCGGGTTGGCGGGCTTTAACAGGCAGTTCATCATGTTAGTGATAATAACCGGGACCGACGGCTTAACGTGCTCTCCGAGGCACGGGGGTGAAACACCGCCAACTTCCAACTCCGGGCTGGCACTGAGAATTTCTTAATTGAAAAACCCAATACCTAACTTTTATGACCGACCGGGAATCGAACCCAGGACCTCGTGATCCGCAGCCGACTATGCTAACCACTAGACCAACGAGGCTATCCTTTCTACTTTACTTAATTTATCAAACATTTTTTTTTATCCACTACAAGTTAAGTTAGCCCTTGACTGCAATTTCATCTGATGATAAGTGATTATGCAGTCTAAGATAAGTATTAGGTAGCAGGCACGTCTTTGCCGGCAGGGTGGTAACTAGCCACGGCCGAAGCCTCCCATCATAATTCATACCAGACCAGAAAAAATTCAAAAATTATACATTCCCAAATTGACCCTGCCGGGAATCGAACCAAAGGGTTTTAGGGTTGCGTAGGTACCTCCAAAGGCAAAAACGGAACCCTTATAAGATCACTTTGTTGTCCGTCCGTCTGTATCAAGACCCTTTTTTTGTATAGAAGACAAAAATTCATTCGGAAGAAAATTATGGAGAGAGCTGATGATTGAGGATTTTGAAGACGGATGTAGAGCACAGCCAGGGTATTGAAGATAGGTGGGGGGTGCTCGACCAAATGTCACTCGAAACTTCATACAATTGACAGTGAGCTGAAAAAAAATTCAAAATGGCGGATTTAAGATGGCCGCCATACAAATTTCGTCGGTGTCTATCTCGGAGAGTATAAAAGATGGAAGAGTGGTTTCTTGGAAAAAGATGATCAGGACATGAAGGTCTACTTGATGAATAGGAAAAAAATTCAAGATGGCGGAATTTATTTTTCCATAGAAAATGTATGGCGAATATTGAAGAGGCTACAAATGTAGAACTATGCAAGACTTTGATGCGGTTCCTTTTCTAAATTTGTTTTTAAAGAAGAACTCTCCATAATTTTTCAGACCAAAAAATATATGGAGAGCGATGATGATCGAGGGTTTGAAAGATGGGTGAGGAGCATGGCCAGGGTATTAAAGTTAGGTGGGGGCTCTTCAAACAAAAATACTCGAAACCTCATCCAATTGGCAGTGAGCTTAAAAAAATCCAAAATGGCTGATTCAAAATGCCTTAAAGACCTAAAGTTAGTAACTTACGTTAGTACCTTACGTTAGTAACTTACGTTAGTACCTGACGTTAGTAACTTACGTTAGTACCTTACGTTAGTAACTTATGTTAGTAACTTACGTTAGTACCTTACGTTAGTAACTTACGTTAGTACCTTACGTTAGTACCTTACGTTATTAACTTACGTTAGTACCTTACGTAAGTACCTTACGTTAGTACCTTACGTAAGTACCTTGTGTTAGGACTTACGTAAGGTACTTACGTAAGTACTTCACGTAAGTACCTTACTGAAGCACATTACGTAAGTACCTTGCGTAAGTACCTTACGTAAGTATCTTACGTAAGTACCTTACGTTAATAACTCACGTAAGTAACTTACGTTAGTAACTTACGTCAGTAATATACGTTGGTATCTTACGTTAGTAACTTACGTAAGCACATTACGTAAGTACCTTGCGTAAGTACCTTCAGTTAGTAAGGTACTAACGTAAGGTACTAACGTAAGGTACTTACGCAAGTATCTTACGTTAGTAACTTACGTTAGTACCTTACGTTAGTACCTTACGTTAGTAACTTGCGCTAGTACTTTACGTTAGTAACTTACGTTAGTGCGTTACGTTTTTTACATTTAAAGGCCCTTTTAGATTCTTAGGGGGTCTCTGTGTGTGAGTGTTTATGTTTTCTTATGAGATTTTTTTTTACGTCTGTCGGACGCTTGCCACGCTGGCGCTTCCACTGTGCTCGCTAGCATAGCAGTTTACTTCAGAACACGTAGGCAGTAAACGCTAGGATAGAAGGAGAGCAAGTAAGTAGACAGTGGGCCACACGGTCTACTACGCGGTCCGCTTCAGCGGGCCGCGCATCCACGCGCCATACTAGTAATATATATATATAGCTGCTTGTGCTGATTCACTGATTGATCTCCTCTCCTGTAAAATTTTGTATGAAAAATTTTTTTTTTACCTATCGTTTCGTATAGAAGACAAAAATTCATTCGGAGGAAAAAAAAGGAGAGAGCTGATGATTGAGGATTTCTAAAACGGATAAAGAGCACAGCCAGGGTATCGAAGATAGGTGGGTACTCGACCAAATGTCACTCGAAACTTCATCCAATTGACAGTAAGCTGAAAAAATTTTCAAAATGGCGGATTTATGATGGCCGCCATACAAATTTCGCCGGTGTCTATCTCGGAGAGTACAAAAGATTGATGAGTGGTTTCTTGGCAAAAGATGATCAGGACTTGAAGGTCTACTTGATGAACAGGAAAAAAATTCAAGATGGCGGAATTTATTTTTCCATAGAAAATGTATGGCGAATATAATTGAAGAGGCTACAATTTAGTATTGAACTATGCAAGACTTTGATGCGGTTCCTTTTCAAAATTTGTTTTTAAAGAAGAACTCTCCATAATTTTTCGGGGAAAAAATATACTTATGGTGAGCGATGATGATCGAGGGTTTGAAAGATGGGTGAGGAGCACGGCCAAAATTTCATAGGTGTCTATTTCAGAAAGTATGCTAGATGGAAGAGTGGAAGTAAGAAATATGCATGACTTTGATATGGTTATGTCATGTCATGTCTGGAAAGTTATTTTACATTGAAAGACCCTTTTAGATTCTTATGGGGGGTCTCTGTTTTATGTTTTCTTAAGAGATTTTTTTTACGTCGGACGCTTAGCACGCTGGCGCTTCCACTGTGCTCGCTAGCATAGCAGTGTGTTGTTTACTTCAGAACACGTAGGCAGCAAACACTAGGATAGAAGGAGAGCAAGTAAGTAGATAGTGGTCCGCACCGCTTTAGCGGGCCACGCACCCACGCGCCCTACTAGTTTACTTATATCCCTACAGGTTTGTACGGAACCCTCGGTGCGCGAGTCCGACTAGCACTTGGCCGGTTTTTTTTCCTTTTGAGTTACGGAACCCTAAAAAGATAAAAATCTTTGAAGCGATAAATCATTCATCCACGCAAAACGCGATTATGCTAAATTTCAAAATCTTATAATAGCCTCCAATATTAACCGTTGACACAAATCTCGTAAGCAGGCATCAAGTGACACAGCTTAAAGTAGACTAGCGCAGCTTTAATTTGCTAAACCGACATTTCTGCGAGAGAGGGATATGTAAAATTACGAGTAGGTCCCTGTGCCTCTGCAGCACGAAATGGTACGAATAACGTAGGGCTTAAGTATGAGTACTAAGTTTTAAATTTAAGCAAAGACTTTGGCTTAAGTGGTTTAGACTCCTCCGGCCTCCTATTCGGGGCTTCAAACCCCGAACGTGCACGTCTAAGTTGTGTTGGAGTTGGAGTTGTGCGCGTTTTAAGCTACTAAACATCACTTGCTTTAACGGTGGAGGAACACATCATGAAGAAACCTGTACGCCCGAGAGTTCATTATAATGTTCTCAAAAGTGTGCGAATATTTTTAATAATATTTTCTGTGCTCTAGGACACGCTAAGGAAACCTAGATTTACACATATTTATGTATGTTCTGTCACCAATTAGAAATTGAAACAATTAACCTACACTTCGATTACCTACATGCATCTGCATGCTTTTAGACCCAATGGTCCCACACTTTAGCAGAAGGGCATCGATGTTATATCATCTCCCCATCGTCTGGAGGAGAGACTGTGTTGCATTTCACTGGCAGGCAGGCAATAAATCTTAAGATTAACTCGCGGCGCCTACGTAGGCCATCGTTACATTTAACTGGAATACAGTAATTATTAATGTCTAATATGTCTCACTTTGCGATAGGTAAAGCTATAAAGTCACAGCTTAGGTGGCCACACATGTTCTTAGAAATTTGTAATATCCAATAGATTTGCGAAAACTAAAACTATAAAATTGATTCCGGAAATGCCTGTGTGCGTCGGCTGTTCTTTTTTTGGATATGATTGAGTAATAATATTACGGTGATGAGTGACTTAGTATGCTTTTATTTGAAAGTAGATTGTATTTTTAGGGGCGTTACACCTTTACATAATTACCATTACATTACATTTCAGTTAGCATTTTTAAAATAAAACCATTTTGCTTGATTTCGTACATCTCGAGAAACATCTCGTATGGAATGACTCGTTTTAAGTCCCATATTTATTGAACAATCAACAATTTTGAATGACTTTCAAAGCAGGGTTCTACTGGTTAAATTCTGCTGGAAGATCGCCTCTATGTTTAAATTAAATTTTAAACCGATAGCCCTAGTATAATTGCTAAGGAACGTGGTTCTGTCTATAATCGCCTACATATCGAATATACTTCGAAGTACGGTCCCATATTATTATGGAATACGTGCTTAAAATTCAACAGACGCGAAATTAAATTCGTGACCCTGCAAAACAATAGGTAGGTAACTACCTACTCGGCAGTTTATTCTGATGTGAACATCGATATATAATATGTAGGTACTAGATGGGCCCTTTCATAAAAAAAGGTCTGGCGACCGACTATGAGAACGCGTTCCTAACCTGTCTTTGTCCCCATCGTAGCGCTGTCACGGTCGCTCGTCGTGTAGATAATTTGTTATTCTTAAGTTAACATCTAAAGTCTTATTAGTTTGGCACTGTACAATTTTTTTTTTAAGGCAAGTGTTTCAATTCACAATCATACATTTCCAAAAAAACGTTATTTAATCTTACTATTTAATATTTTTATCCATTACGCAATCATTTAATTTCCGCGGCAAACTGTATGATATTTTTTTTTTACTAACTGGCCTTACGGCTTCTATGGCCATGACTTATATTATTTATGACCGAGTCATACGTTTTCAATATATGTTGCAAGCAAGTTCCCGCTTTTCAGACTAGATGGCGTTGATGGCGTTGCTAAAAATACGCCCACATTCTTTGTTTGACAGGGCCCGTCTATGTAAATTGAGGTCGTTGGATGTGAATACTTACATACTCTACCTACCTACTCGTATATCTATCAATTGATTATTGTGTTATCCCTTGACCTAGAAGTGGTATTTTAGTATGTGAAGGTAAAAGCTCTACTTTTCAAATCAAAAAGTCGCGTGTGCATTCATCAATTATCTAAGGCATTCATAATATCCACTGAATGAATCCCATCATGGATTTATTTGCGTATAGAATATTAAAACCTTTAGAAATTCTAATCATACGGTTACCGCGCAGCAAAAAATCTAATTTACATTGACTTGAAAATATAATACGTTTGCAATAGACTTTAAAATAAAATAAACAGGATATCTACCTGTTAATTCTGCCATTACTTATCTATGTTTTTGACAGTTGCAATTACAATAAATACTAGATGGTGCCCGCGGCTTCGTCCGCGTGAATTGATGTTATTTTTAATTACCGCGGGAACTCTTCAATTTTCCGCCTATGTCCTTCCCCGGGATGTAACCTATCTCTGTATCAAATTTCATCAACATCGGTTGAGTAGTTGGGTCGTGAAAACGTGGCAGACAGACAGACAGACAGACAGACAGACACACTTCCACATTTATAATATTAGTATGGAAGTATGGATTAAAGTATTAACGTATGGATATAAGAATATACTAATATAAGATATAAGCATTCTGATCAACCGCATACTTACTCACTCACTTTAACCCCTAATGGGCTCACGAATCTCCTCAGATTCCATCCTATGTTCCCCTTCGGGGCAGAGGGCTTACTCTTTTCCAAGCCTCTCCTCATATTAAGAAGGATTAAATAGCTTGGAGGTCCAATGAAGTTCATAGGGAGTCACTGCAAGTACAGAGAAGTTGAAATCCCTAGTCCCTAGCAGGTTTCCAACCAGAGCGCTGCTGTCCAGAAGGCGCCACGATCCTCAAAGCTAAGCAGATACGGCCCTAAGTCAAACATTTGACACTCATCAGTTTAGACAATGACGACTAGCTGACCCGCCCTGATCTCGCTTTGACCTCGGAATGGCCGTAATCCAATTATTAGCGCATTGAAATAATCCTTCAATGCGCGTCTAAGAAAAATCTCAAAATCTTTTCTTTTAAAACCGGTCTTAAGCATAAAATATTGATCGATACTTGAGAACGCGTTCTTAGCTGATGTCGGTTAATGAATAGAAATCGGTTAGCGATTTGAATGTATCTCCGTTACAGTCAGTTTCTTCTTTCTGGACGGGTAGAGTTACTTACAAGACTTAGCTGATGTTGGCTTTTTAATACATCGATAAATATGGGCCTGATCTCCAGGCGATTTGAAATGTACGTTACCGGTTACAGTCAGTTTATCTTTCTGGATAATGCACTAAGGGTACAGTAGGCCAGAATACTAATTGTAACAGAATAATATTAACACTGCAACTCTGACCTCTGTAGTTAAAAGGGAAGCGTGTCAATTTATCTCGCGGAATCTACCGGAACACATAATTTAATAATTCATTGCTCCCATTCCCCATATTATCTCTCTATGTAACATTATGTTTTATGTATGGTACATACTTACCTGCTTTCCAATCTCGAATTAGGCGTACATGAGTGTTGTGAATGTGTACAAAAAAAAAGAATTACTAGTCGTAACTCGTTCATTAACGATTTCCAGTCGCATTACCGAGGCAAAACTTCAAGAGCTGGTGAACTGTAAGTGCTATTTTATATAAACAGTGCTAAAGCTTTTTGTCACAACAAATTTTATTTTATTAACTTGTCCGTGATGCCACTACCACATTTTATTGTTATTTATGTTATGATGCGAAAGAGTGTTTGTTTGTCCTTCAACGCCGCGACAGCGCAACCGATCGACGCGTTTTTTTTACTTTAGGGCCCATCGCTAACCTAGTAGATAATAGGTTATAGCATTTAGAAAGGAACTAAGACGTTCACGGGTTTTCAATATATCGTGCTTAGTTTGGGAGATATATTGGAAAACCCAAAAGGGGTGCTTATTCGCCCCTATCTTCAATTTCCACCCTCTAATTTAATAGAACTCCGCGGTTTTTCTTCTTTTATAACCCATTGAACGATTCCTGCAATAAAAACCCGTGAACGTCTTAGTTCCTTATTGACCAGTTTTTTAAGTTATAATCAATAGCCTATAAATACATATTTATATCAATTCAAAGAATAAAAAGTACTTTTCAGATCCTTTTTTTTAACTACGCTTGCATTAGGTGTAAGTCAAGCAAAAGTGCATTTTTTAAATCCAAGAGTTTAAAAGATGTAAGGCCGCCCTACAACGCAAAGTTTAAAATAGGAACCGTATAACATCGTTTAACAAGTACCTAGTTTAACCGGCTCTCAGCCTAAGCAAAACGTAAAGTTGAATCGAGTCTTTCTAAGTTTCTATCAATGTAAATCATTCTTAGCAATAACTAACTTGACTGCGGAATTGTAAAATCGTAATTGCTTTCGACTATTAGAATATAAAACTGTTAAATTGGTGTTCGGGTGACCTGTCGATATGGAGTGAGTAATGACTAATGATAATGACATTTCTCGGTATTTCGTATTTGTATTTCCCGACTAAAACTGGTTTGCGCTTGACTAGGTACTATCTCGCTTAATGTTCAGTGAAGAAGTCTCGAAGGATTTCATTAGAGGCAGCTAAAGAGGAAAACCCAGCCATGATCCGTTGCTCCTAGGTGAGCGACAAAACCAACGCGACATAAGTTTCCACTCTTTTAAGCTATTGCATAGCTTCTATCGCGGGCCTTGAGCGTGGAGACCGAATCCAGAAATTCCGTAACGAAAAAAAACCTAACACTTTGGTTGCTATGACTACTTGTGTTGTTGACTTCAAGTTGTTGAAAATAAAAAGACTATTTTTATCAAAAGATGATTTTGGTTGCTATGACTACTTGTGTTGTTGACTTCCACTTGGTCTCCAAGGGGAATCAAAAAACCTCTTCATTGATGTTTTTTGATTCCCCTTAGACACCCGGACTATTGAAAACATAAATTCTTTAAAATTATTTAGCCTTTATATTTTCAACAACTTGAAGTCAACAACACAAGTAGTCATAGCAACGAAAATCATCTTTTCATAAAAATAGTCTTTTATTTTCAACAACTTAAAGTCAACAACACAAGTAGTCATAGCAACCAAAATCATCTTTTCATAAAAATATTTCGCCTTTATATTTTCAACAACTTGAAGTCAACAACACAAGTAGTCATAGCAAGTTGATAAAAAATGCTATGCAATAGCTTTACCGCGGCAGTCTCCAAGTGCCACACGTCTTTTTTTTATATCCACTACAAGTTAGCCCTTGACTGGGATCTCACCTGATAGTAAGTGAAGATGCAGTCTAAGATGGTAGCGGGCTAACCTTTTAGGGGCATAGCAGTTATATTAAACCCATACCCATGGAGGATCAGGAGAGCTTACGTCCTGCAGAATTTGTGTGTTGTAGTTCTTGGCCTCTCTGTATTGAAGAATAGTCATCAGTAGGTAGTCAGGGCTATTTCCTAATTTAAAATACTTACAACTGTTGGATGTTTAAGATAAGAGCTGTAAACAGGCTTGATTGCGTTGCGCACGATGCGCGATGTGACATTAATTAGTTAGTGTAAGGCTTTTATTTTAATGTTCTCGACTATGTTTTATCGGTTGACCAGAATTCTAACCTCCTTTATAATACTGCAGGGGCCTGGTATAAGCTGTGGTCGGCTGTTTTATAAAGGAAAGTTTATAGGCTTATAGTTTATAGGGTGAACAAAAAAACAACTGCAGACATGTGGTTGTGTAAGGAAATCGTAATCGTTTGTCAAAAAGATAATTCGACCAGAGTTCATAGATGCCTGCACGTCAAAAAGCAAATTCGAGTAATACGTTTTAAGCTGTCAAATGATTACGATTTGCTCAGACAATTGGGCCTCTGTAGTCAACGACCTCAATTTACATAGACGGGCCCTGTCGAACAAAGAATGTGGACTTATGTTTAACAACGCCATCTAGTCTGAAAAGCGGGAACTTGCTTGCAACATATGCGCCATCTTGAAAACGTATGACTCGGTCATAGATTAGTACAGATGCGCTTGTCGAAAATAATACCTACATGAGTGTACTCTCTGACGATAAATGTTAGTATGACGTTGTTATTTTTACAACTTTTTTGTTACCAGTTTCCTGGAAAACCATTGAACCGATTATTATGCGGTTTTTTGCATTAGATATATATAGCTTGTGAGATGGTTCTTAGATATATTTAAAGGTCAAAGTCCACACACTGGGGCGCTGCAGTTCGTCGTGGGTTTTTTTAATTTAATTATTTGTTAATTGTTGATACTGAAGTTTTGTCGAAAAATTGACAGAAATAAAGTCATTTTTAGGGTTGCGTACCAAAATGATAAGAAAACAACCCTTGTGGTGCGACATGACTGTCCGTCACACTTAGCATAATTCGGTAACTACTAATGCAAAAAACTTCAAATTTAAAATAATAACAGCTAAAACAGTTTAAAATAATCCTCGCCAAACCTTATTGCAAATGAAAGAATTCAAAAATAATTATAATTACTATTATAATAAAAAGGGGTTGGAATGGGAGAGGTGAAAGAGTACTAATGGATCGAGTCACATAAAAATACTTCATTTGAAATTATTTTATTTTATACATGTCTAAGTATGCTACTTGCCATCAAAAGAAATATTAAAAGTTATTTTGAGATAAATCACTTACACAGTGTGCATTTAAAAATACGATTAAGTAATAAACACTTGTAAGTAGGTAGCTGTACATAATAGGTACTGAAAACTTTTGTTCAACGAAATAATAAAATTCTGAATTTTGAATTAACTATTTATTTTTCATCAAATATCAATCAATAAAACCAAAAATAAAAATATATAATATATAATATAAATAGTAAAAATGCGAAAGTTTGGATGGATGGATGTACGGATGTATGGATGTTTGTTACTCAATCACGCCCCAGCGGCTGAACGGATCGGGCTGAAATTTGGCACAGAGATAGATTATAGTCTGGAATAGCACATAGGCTACTTTTTATCCCGGAAAATTAAGGAGTTCCCGCGGGAATCAAAAATCCTCAAACCACGCAGACGAAGTCGCGGGCATTCGCTAGTACAAAATAAAAATTATCAACTTTAATAAATAAAAACCCTTTATTTATTGAAGTTGGTTAAACATTACACTCACGTCAATAACTAATTTTATCATATTATTACAATAGCATAATATTGCGTCTCGGAAGGTATTAAATGCCTACTGTCCGTTCTGCCCATCTATGCATTAACTAATCTTGGTTGCATTTTTTTTATCGTACTGGACTGGACTATTCTAGGGCTGGAACCCAAAGTCGTAAGGCCAGTTAGTAAAAAAAAATATCATACAGTTTGCCGCGGAAATTAAATGATTGCGAAATGGATAAAAATATTAAATAGGAAGATTAAATAACATTTTCTTGGAAATGTATAATTGTGAATTGAAACACTTACCTTAAAATAAAAATAATACAGTGGCAAACTAATAAGACTTTAGATGTTAACTTAGTAACAAATTATCTACACGATGAGCGACCGTGATCGCGCTACGACGTGGACAAAGACAGGCTTATGACAGGTTATAGGAGCGCGCTCTCATAGTTGGTCGCCCGCCATTTTTCTATGAAAGGGCCCATCTAGTACTTACATATATATCGATGTCTGTAGTGCGATTATGTAAGACAACTGAATTAATTTGACAGCTTAAAACGTATGGTTAGATACGTCAAACGTCAAATTCGAATCACGGGAGTTCATTGATGGATAACGATCAAGATCGTATCGAGATCGCTGATCTGAAAAGCGACAAGTTTCACAGATAGATAGGGGTTTGCAACGGTACGTCTGTAGCCGCTGTTATTGCACCAATACGCGCAGGAACTCTCAATGAGTCGTATTGCACATCGTTACCGCTGAAAAAGGGCAAGACGGGAACGCTAACTACGCACTGAATTCTCTAGTAGATATGTATCCGATTGATAAGGAAAAGTTTACAGTATGACAGTAAGGCAACGCGTGTGGCCGTATAGAATCTAAGTGGGCTTGTAAACGTCGTGTAGGATTTACCGCAACTCTGTCTAGCTTTAAGCTTCTTGGCATTCTTTATTGAATTGAATTGCTCCATATTTCACTAGTCTTTCTAGTCTGTCTAGCTCTAGCTATTAAGAAGTCTGTAGTAGCTGTACCTACGCTAAGCAACCAAATTATTTTAGCTAATAAGGTGAAATGCTAATTACCTAACCAATTTATTTTAGCCATTAAGTAAGGAGAAATGCTATTTTGGGCATGTCATTGCTTCGAACTAATTCAACATCTGACGATTCGTGGATATTTAATACCAATTAACCATTAATGTACAATTTATTATGCAATTACCATTAACAATAATTTAAATAAAATAGAAAGTCTAAATTAAAACTACGAAATACATTAAAATCCAAATTAAAAACTAAACATTAAAAATATCATCCAAGCCGCTGCAATGAGGAAATAGAAAGTCTATAAATTAAATAAAAAGCTTATTTCAAAAGTACTTAATACAGTTCTTCCGGTTCCCATTTACCTACACTGAAGACAAAAGCAAAGCTTGCAAAAACTTGTTTCGCGATTCTCTTTTCATGTCATTTCAATACATATAGTTACAAAAACTCCGAGAGATCAGTCCCCCGATTGTGTAATGAAATCGTAATCGTAATCGTTTGTCAAACGGATAATCCGACATGTTTGAGGAGTTCGTAGATGCCTGCACGTCAAAAAGCATGTATGAACTCCTAAAACAGTTCGAGTAATACGTTTTAAGCTGTCAAATGATTTCGATTTGCTTAGACAATTGGGCCTCTGAACCCGGATTTCCTTGTTAGTAAGAAGGTCCATGTTAACAACAATTCGCGAAGTAAAATACGATAAAGTATAGAATTTATTGGAATTACAATGTACAATGGAATTAAAGATTGCAGATTAACTTTGACCTTATCAACGCGACGCGAACTCAAAAGGCGTGTCTTTTTAGCTAGAACAAACTAGAAAGCAGGCAGTTGACCGCAGTCTTAGCGTAAAGATCGCTACCTTATCAGACTAGAGAATTTTTGTTTCCAAATCTTTTCTCCTGACGCTACTCGAACTTATCTACATACGAGTGCATGCATGTTTCGGAGACTATAATTTTAATTAAAAACCAATCAGAGGCCAAACCTAAAATTTCGAATCCTTCGTCCCATTCAGTGACGTTAATTACAGTAAAATAACATAATATTATTAATTTATTTATTTTATTTATTTATTTATTTAATTTAAATTAATTAGTACGGACAGGCCAATTACACTAATTAATAAAAAAATTACACAGCACAACTTACAATTAATAACAGTAATAATTACTTAAAAATTAAAATCATACAAATTTGTTAAAAAAATTACATAACACGAATATTTTAAAATACGTGAATAACACCGTGTTCCAAACTCGTAGAGCTTTGGAACACGATGCGGGCTTGACGCTGGACTTTTGGCTCGGGCTTTCTTCAGCGATCACATTTCGAATGTCTCTAGTTTTTTTGTGATGTTGTGTATACTGCGATGTATATTGTCTCTAACTGTCCGAGATTCATAACGATTGGTTAGATTAGCATTAGGGTTGCCACCCGTACTTTATAATAAAGTATTGTACGTAATTTCTGGTAATTGTACTCTATACTTTATGAGAACAATAAAGTACGCGAAAATACTTTATTTCGCATGATTTGATTTGTCTGGGATTACAAAAAGCAAGTAATAAAACTAGGTCTATTGAAGCTAGCCTCATATGGATTACATGTACCTATACAATAAAAGGTGCAAAACGTCTTCATTTGTTGCTGGACAGGAACACTTCCGAGAGTGATGTAGCCTGCCTCTTGCAAACTTATTTCGGGCTTCCTGAGCATCTTCAGACAATTTCCCTAGATGCATAACTGCATAATTCTCTATTATTTTAGCACCATTTATAAGTATTTTATGGACTGATGACGGCAAAAACTACTTAAGCAGCAATATTTTTAACATGCCTGTGGTTAAAATATAATAACCACAAAAATCGGGTCACAGGACGATATATTTTTAAATTTACAAGTGAATATTAAATTTAAATTGCATTTATACCATAAAAAATTTAACACAAAATAAAAGTAGGTACTTAATTTTACCAAAAAATTACCCTAATAGACAGAAATAAGAAGAAACGTAATTTTTAAAGAATTTTTTTTTCTTCCCTCGTTGGACATTTTTGCTTCTAGATCAAAATGGCGCGCCTAAGACGTAGATTTTTTGTTTCCTTGTATTTATACAATATTCCTTTAGGAATATTTAAGGAATCTAAAATAATGATTAACTTAACACCGGTAGCTTTCAGCAACAAAGAAACCTCCAGTTGAAACATAAAAAGATGGAAAATTGCCTTATGTCACTTAAAAATTTACAAAAATATACACAATATTTATTTTAAAAAATCGTAATTTATTTGTAAAGTGGCGATTCTAAGCAATCTAAAAATATATAACACTCAAATACTTTCTTCTAAAATTTAAAAGTAGGTAATCTTAAGTTAAACTTTTAATATCGGCTATTTGGTTGGATGTAAATCGCATTGATTATTTATCGCATATGTTTGAGAGTAATTTTATATACCTAGAAGTAAAATATTTTTATTTTTTGACATTATTTATAAAATTCTTATTATCTGAGAAAATTAAATCATGGAAAAAGTTTTGGAATTACAAAATTCGTTAAAACTATTTATGAGACTGTTCATACCGTTTCATCGTGCGACGGAACAGAATAATAAACGATTACAGAAGTATTTAAAAGTAAATTAATGGGAAATCACATTGACATGAACATGGTGATTGGTTAAATAATGATCCACTAAAAAAACCAAGGATCTCTGAGTCCGATAAAAACTAATTACTTAAGTACTTATTTACTTTAACTTAAATATAGACTGCAAAGATGCTGGCAATTATTGTTTAGCAGTGATATTAATATGATGAAACTTGCAAAAAGCAATCAAAATACGTTTTTAAACATAATAAAGAAAAATAAATTGTACTTTATTTTGACACTATGTACTTTTTTTTCTTACGTATAAATAGCCTATGTACTTTAATTGCCAAAAAAAAAGGTGGCAACCCTAATTAGCATTATATTTTTTTTACTAAAATGCTTTTTATTTGGTGACTTATCGAATGTCGCTATTAAGTTATTCGAAGCGTTTATATTAAAAATAACTTAAGCACTTAAGTAAAGCGACTTTTTATCACACGTCATGTCGCAAGTATGATCTTTCAGCAAGGCGTACCGTCATCGGCACAATATTGACGCATTCCTGCGACGGGACGGGTCTCCTTGTAAGGAAGGCGCCCGACGCACTAACTGTAAACCAGCTTAGTAAAAAGACGTCTAATTGCCAACAATCCTGAGCTCTACCGCTACGTACTTATTCCGGCTTCTTATATGGTTTTTCTATTGACGACTAGCTTGCGATTGACTGCAGGGTTCTTATTCCTACCACTGTTGCATTCCAGGATGACCATTGCTAATTAACGTGGATTAAGTAAGAAGTGCTTTGCAGATTTCGCAACAAATTCCTATAACAAAAATGTCAAGAAATGATTATTATTTTGTCATGGTTCCCCGCATGATTCAGATTTCAGGCAGGGATTTGGCTGTGCGTTTTCGTGTTGCCAAGCTACCTACCGTTCTGAAACGCTATACCTAATTCTCTAAAACTCTCTGAATACTTATTCCAAATTGGGCCGCAACTTTCTTAGATTATGCATAGTCAATAAACTTAAGATATTATATTCTAGAATTAAAAAAACTAGGTATTTCATTTATTTACATCGAAGAAAATTCTTTCTATTTAACCACGCTACATTATAAGACTGTCACAAGATATACCTAACAAAATGCAATATCTATGGCACCGTAAGATTGCAAAAACCGTAAGATTGTAATCTAACGCTTTTTATCTCGTTAAATTGTAAACTTTCGAAAGATTGTGAGCCATTCAATGTTCCGAGTGTCAATTTTTGAAATATTCATTGTCCTATTTACGTTTTCTTGTCTCTTTCTTGTAGGTTAGGTTAGGGTTCGACATAAACATTCACTTAGGTTCTATCGGGATAATATACCTAACAGATAACAATCTACCGAAAAATAATGCGTTATATTGTAGGTAATCTTTCGACAGTTTACAATTTCGCGAGTTAGATTATAATCTAACGGTTTTTACAATCTTACGGTGACATCTATAACCCGACTCGACGACCTAACCTTAGGTACCTACAAGTGTAGGTATGTATCTACTTTATTGATTATTTTATAGCTGGGTTAGATAGGTATGTCAGCAAAATTTACTGTAAGACCAAGATGTATTTAATTTATAGCCCCTGGCGTTGTACAAAAACTGCCAAATAGCGATTTGAATTTCCGATTTCGACGTCCGTAGTAGATAATGAACGCGTCAACAAGTTCCGGTGCTATTAGTTAACACGCATTAGAATAAATAATACCGACAGCTCTCACGTCTGATTGATCGTGTAATAACCTATTATACTTACATTCTAAAAGCTTATCGTGTGTAACTTCTTACTCGGTCATAGTGAGGTCTGTTTCTAATCTCTAGAATTGAGCACAAGATAGTTATGCAAATATGCACAAAACATGCAAATAACTGAAATAACAGTGTAGATAGGTACGTAAAGCTTACACACACATTATGAATGTCAACTTCTTTATATTCTTTGAATATCTTAGTATGTTAGAAAGACGTAGAACAAATTGGTACTTACCTACTAAAAACTTCGTCTAGAACTCTACAATATTATATTAATGCCACTACAAAAATACAATACTTACTGGCGAGGATCCTGAGTGTCGATATATGTATAGATACTTACTAATGTTATCCAACGCATTTAGGGTTTCGTAACCATAGATTTCTGAACGGGACACTTTTATTAAGTCTTGCTCACAGTTTAGTTTACCCCTGTGGCAAATTATGCATTTTCGATCTGCAAGTAAGTAGGTACTTACCTAATAAAAATATTAACAAAAACTTGATGCTGCAGCGACATCATCCTATTCAATTTTTACGATTTTTAACGATGAAGCTGCTCACATAATCATAATCGAACTTCACTTGGTAAGTTCGTTTGATTATTTATTTTTAATATTTTTAATACATCTGTGATTTCAGAAGTTAAAGAATATATATATATATATATATATATATATATATATATATATATATATATATATATATATATATATATATATATTTTGGCTCCCGCGGGAACTCCTTAGTTTTCCGGGATAAAAAGTAACCTATGTGTTATTCCAGACTATAATCTACCTCTGTGCCAAATTTCATCCAGATCCGTTAAGCCGTTCGGGCGTGATTGAGTAACAAATATCCATCCATACATCCATCCATATATCCATCCATCCAAACTTTCGCATTTGTAATATTTATTTGATTGATTGATGTTTTATAGTGTTCATGTTTTGCCAAACTCTTTTTCTTATTAATATTTTTGTTCAAAAAATGAAAGCTGATTATTATAATATTCGAACTTTTCCATTTATGGGTAAAAAACAGAAATAAGTTTTTCGTAAGTTTCTTACGGAAGCGTAGCGGGGCAAATGGCACTTGATCTGTGAGAAAAAGTTGCATCTGCCCCGCTATGCGACGACGCCGAGGCTAGCGGGGCCGATGGCACTTTTATTCCCAACTGCCCCGCTAGCGGGGCAGAGCCAGCGGGGCAGATGGGACCAAGTCCTTTTTTTCCCAACTGCCCCGCAAGCGGGGCAGAGCCAGCGGGGCAGATGGGACCAAGTCGAATTGGTACTTATCTAGTCTTTATCTCTCATGCAATATGCTAATGATCTAGACCGTCTAGAATGTAGACTAAGATTTTTCAGGCTTCCGAACTTTCAAAAACACAAATTAGTACCTACCTATACAGGTCTGCGTATCCATCCAAGGTATGGAACTACGGATTACGGAACCCTCGGTGCGCGAGTCTGACTTGCTTAATAGGCCGGTTTTTTAATGCGATCGTGATTCGCACAATAATGTCCCATTAGGAGCACAAAACCAGTAGCTGCTTTAAAGAGTCAATGAGCCAACAGACCAATTGAAATTCGGGAATTTAAATGGACGAGACGAGTCGCGAAACGTACCTACAAAATACTTGAATACAGCCATCCATTGAATGAAAGATACAGGATGCTACTTTTTACAACCCCTAGCGCGAATCGGTAATTCTTGAATCGCAAACCAAAAGAGACCTTTTCTTTTATTTAATATCGTTTCTAAAGCGAAACTTTTTGCATGTAAACTCGCTCTCTACAGTTCGTGTAAAATTTATATTATCATGCATCTAATATTTCTATACTAATATTATAAATGCGAATACAGTTCGTGTAAAATTTATTTTATCATGCATCTAATATTTCTATACTAATATTATGAAAGCTTGATAAAAAAAATATCTCTTGAAAACGTATGACTCGGTCATAGATAATATAGGACCTATATTGCTATGACTTATTAGGGTTCCGTAGCCAAATTTGGCAAAAACGGAACCCTTATAGATTCGTCATGTCTGTCTGTCTGTCTGTCTGTCTGTCTGTCTGTCTGTCTGTCTGTCTGTCTGTCCGTCCGTATGTCACAGCCACTTTTTTCCGAAACTACAAGAGCTATACTGTTGAAACTTGGTAAGTAGATGTATTCTGTAAACCGCATTAAGATTTTCTTACAAAAATAGAAAAAAAACAATAAATTTTGGGGGTCCCCATACTTAGAACTGAAACTCAAAAATTTTTTTTTCATCTAACCCATAGGTGTGGGGTATCTATGGATAGGTCTTCAAAAATGATATTGAGGTTTGTAATATCATTTCTTTCTAAACTGAATAGTTTGCGCGAGAGACACTTCCAAAGTGGTAAAATGTGTGTCCCCCCCCCCCCCGTAACTTCTAAAATAAGAGAATGATAAAACTAAAAAAAATATATGTTGTACATTACCATGCAAACTTCCACCGAAAATTGGTTTGAATGAGATCTAGTAAGTAGTTTTTTTTTAATACGTCATAAATCGTAAACCGCAATTTACCTTTCATTCAATCAACTCAAATATTTAAAAAAAAACATTTAATTTAAAACTTACTACAGGTTTGTACGGAACCCTCGGTGCGCGAGTCCGACTCGCACTTGGCCGGTTTTATTATATTATTAGGTCATAGCCATAGAAGCAGTGGCCGTAAAAAAAATATCATACAGTTTGCCGCGGAAATTAAATGATTGCGTAATGGATAAAAATATTATATAAGAATATTAACGATGACTAGACTAGTTTTAATTGGTCAAATCTACGAATTCGTCGTCATTTCAGTGGCGAGATTAAGTATTTAATATTTCCAAGTTAAGCAACACTCAACATGAGTGGGTAACAATGGCGGATTCATATTTTTTGACGTTTTCAAAAGAAAAACACGTTATTTTAACAGTGACTGTCAGAAATGACATTTGATACATTTTGCGCCTACTGCCTTCTCTATGGCTGAGGTTGCCATCTTGGAAACGTATCGAAAACTTGAAATACATTTTTATTTTTTTCTCGTTATTTACTTTACTGTTTTAAAGTATTATACTTACTATTTTCAATACAATCTATGTATTTTCCTCTATTCATGGTAGAGTGTACAAGAGTAGGCCTAAAATGAACCTACTTTTTGCCAAACCTCAATCCACGCGGACGAAGTCGCCGGCATCAGCTAGTTATATACATATGTTTATAGATAGATTATCAAGTGATCATCAAGTACAATTACCTATTCAAAGCCGTAGCTCAATCCATGTAAGACCGGTAACTCATGTGAGTCATGTCCTAAACTATGTAAAAGCTAAGCTACGTGCAAAAGTACTGAAAGTAGGTCAAAAATAATACTTTCTCAGATAAAAAAAAGGCATAACATGTTTTTCTTCTCACGCAGATGTAATTTTCTGCAGGTGGGAAAAAGATGGAGTATTATATTCAAAGTAAACTGAACGATGAGTGATAATGATTGAACGCTAACGAGACTAATGGTGGAGCAAAACACTGCGCTTACTGCTACGAACTATCAACTAACCATACTTGGTACTTAGTTACCACTTACAGAATAACTTGTACATGTACTTACTCGTATGGTCACCTTTCTATGTGAGAAATGTGTTCAATTCAGACTATATGTATATTTCAGGCCGTTGGATTGTAATATAACTAGCGATATTGTAAACTGTCGACAGATTACAATTTAACGCATTATTAACCCGAGTTAGGTTGTGTATATTAACCCGATAAAACCTAAGTGCCCGGCCTGCGTGGTCATTTATGTCGAACCCTAACCTACCCTACAAGAAAGAGACAAGAAAACGTAAATAGGTACAATGAATATTTCAAAAATTGACACTCGGAACATTGAACGGTTCACAATCCGTCGACAGTTTACAAAATCGCTAGTTGGATTACAATCTAACGGTTTTTGCAATCTTACGGTGACATATATATACCTATTTACAGTCATTTTATCCTCATAATATTTATCTTTACCCAGTCTATACCTAAATGGGAAAGCGTGGATGGAAGTTTCGATTTATTTTATTCGATAAGTCCTTTAAACATAAACCGATTTTGACAAATCTTTTTCTCTATAAAGTTCATATTGACACGTTGGTCTCATGTCAATTTCGTGATGATCAGACGAGTACTTCGGAGATGGAGGGCGATACTTATCAACGGGAAACAGATAAATAAAGACTATTGATCAGTGGTTCTTTGATTAGTAAAAGGTAGATTTGTAACGTTTTAAGTGCCTAGTAGGTACATAAAGTTAGCCCACTGGTGCGTAGCCGGGTCGGGTCGTCCCTATAATAATTATATACCTACCTAGCCTATGCAGATTTGAAGCACGGTAATAGGTACCAAATACCAATACTGTGGTTGAAGACAAAAAGCATAAATAAATACAATATGAAGTCACGTAGAAGCTGATTGAAACGATGCAGACACTCGTTATTTCCCTTTCATAGTTCATACTCGAAATAGGTAGGTATGTCAGCTTGAAATCCAATGCAATGGCTAGGTAAACCTAGATTGTGTGGATACTAGGGTCTTAGGTTTAGGGATCAAGCGAGGTCACGGGCGTGGTCAGGCGTGATTGGACCTCGTGGTTAGTATTTGGAAAACGTGATGAACTACATTTCCTTACGAGCCATCCATTGTTTTGAATTTGTTATTAAAATGATGTTGATAATTTTAAAGTTTAAAGTCTGTCATTAGGAAAGCTGTTCTAAGAAACACGAAAGTGAAGTTGAGTTGGCGCGTTATACCTACTATTACGAGTACCTACCTATGTAATGCCCGCGACTTCGTCCGCGTGTTTTAAGTTTTTTCCCCCACAGGCACTCCTTAATTTTCCGGTTTAAAAAGTATTATGTCACTCTCTAGGTTCTCAACTATACTCATGCAAAAAATCACGTTGATCCGTTGCTCTGTTGCGGCGTAATTGAAGAACAAACTCTCTAGGTATTTAGGCCTTTGGGGGCAAAGCTTCAAAAATGGTGAAACAGGTACTTCTTCATATTTAACCCGAATTTAACCCGAAATTCTAAGTTTCATGGCTATAACTTGAGAAATAAAGGACCTTCATACAAACTTTCAACCCCTATTTTACCCCTTTGGGGATGGAATTTTGAAAAACAGTGATATACGTAGGAATAATTAAGGCGCAGGCCCCTCAAAAATGTTCTAAGTAAACTCAGCATCGATTTACCTTGGTAAGTCAATGAAATTCAGGAAAGATGTGGCAGTTTATGCACTACATACGTACCTACTTAGGTAAATAATAATAACCATTATAATAATTTGTGTTTTATTGGTTGAACCGGGAGAAACGGGTAGTCTGAGTTGAAGACCGGCGCTGCAGGTAGGTATACTTTCTCTTCAAAAACTCTGGGTTTTCCCGGATTTTCAAACTCCGAGTAACATGGTGCGTAGGTACTTACGTACCCTTGTACCAACACAACATATCCTTAATTTTCAAAACTAATGGCAATTTATTTAATAGGTAAAGTAATCCCTAAAGAAATTGCATCCCAATGTTCAATTACCTACATGTGGAACTTCAATATATTATCAGCTGCCATCAGTTATTGCTGAAAAGCAACACCCTCAGGAGATGATTACTCTACAATGCACAACCAACGCAAAGGTCACTGCATTTTCAAACTAATGCTTGCTTCAACTTCAACGTGTCAGGATTCCTATCATGTAGGAACTACAAGTTTAATTCCCTATAATCCGGGACAATAGGTAAATCTACAGGTACAGTGTGTATCCCATAGATTTACCTACCTATTGTCACGGATTATAGCGAATTAAACTTCTAGTTCCTTCATCATCATGTACTCCCGCAATTTAACGCCTGACTCCCAAACTTTCTATCCACCGGCTACTAAGCTAACGATGACTTTAGGTACTAAGAAAACGCCAAGAAACACACTAGTGTTTATGAATAACTAGTTGATGCCCGCGACGCGTACGAAACGCGTGGATCGAGGTTTTGTGGTTCCGCGGGAACTCTTTAATTTTCCGGGATAAAAAGTACCCTATTATTTAATCCGGACTTCTAACTTTACGTCTGCAAAATTTCAAAGCAATCGGTTCAGTAGTTACGGCGTGAAAGCGGAACAAACATACAAACAAACTCACTTTCCCATTTATAATATTAGTAAGGATAAGGATAAGGTTATGAGCTCATTTGACTTTAAATTGAATCAAGAAATATAATATCATGACAAAAACGTCATTATCCTAATGTGTCTTCTATAAATAAGATCGTTTGGCGGTCCTTGGGTCATTCTTTATCTGTTGGTGAAAGTGTAATTATTATTGTCACCAGTAATTGTGATTGATGTTTCGGGTTAGCTAAATCGCATTATATGTATTTAACACATGAAATAACCGAACGTGGAGTTATACTATACGAAGCATCATCTGTGTGTATTATTTACATGAGTTTCCTGCCTTCGTGTAGCACTAGTTAGCAGGTAGTAACTACCTACTTAATAGTGAGTTTATTGGCTGTTTCTTATTCTTTCTCATATCTCATCTGATGTCAGATGCCCCGCGTGCCGCTTGAAGAGAGATATAGCAATTCACCCGCTGAATGCAATCGAGGCGGCCTACGCGCTCCCTTCACTATCACTGCGTACAACTTGTAACCTACTATACCCACCAAGGACGGCCACTTGTTGCTCACGAAAACCGTTTTATTCCATCATTATCACTAATACCTATTGAAATAAGTATTAAACGTGATTTTAATGTACGTTGAGCAACGACCTCAATAATTTACATAGACGGTCCCTGTCAAACAATGTGAACTTATTTTACAAACGCCATCTAGCCTGAAAAGCGGGACAGCGCTATGGCGGGGACAAGGACAGGCTTATACAGGTGTGGAGCGCGCTCTACAGGTCAGACAATTTTTTTCTATGAAAGGGCCCATCATATATAAATATATTATATATATCGATGACATCGAGCGAAACATCGAGGACCGAGATTGGATTTTCTGCGTGGAAACTAGAAACTCGTTATGAGAAAAATTATTAATCGAAATAGCCAAAATTCTGTGTTTTTTTAACGATTATACATTTAAGTACTTACCTAATTAGTTAATTAAAATAATAATCTTTTACAAAAGAAAATAATCATAATTATTGTGTACTAGATGATGCCGGTGACTTCTTCCGCGTGGATTAAGTTTTTTGATTTCCGCGGGAACTTCTTGATTTTCCGGCATAAAAAGTAGCCTATGTCCTTCCCCGGGATACAACCTATCCGTGTAGGTACCTACCAAACATCAAAATCGGTTGAACGGTTGGGCCGTGAAAGCGTAGCAGACAGACAGACGGACACACTTTCGCATATATAATATTAGTATGGATTGAACTCGATGCAAATTTTCGTCTTAGGTACTTACCCTAATATACCTACTCGTACTAAAATATTATGAAATAGTTTACTAGATTTACTTAGAAGATACCTATATATTTATAACTTAAAAACAAGTTTCGCATATTTTGTGACTTATTGAACACTAGATGATGCCCGCGACTTCGTTCGCGTGGATTAAGTTTTTTTTATTCCCGCGGGAACTGTTTAATTTTCCGGGATAAAAGCCTATGTCCTTCCCTGGGATACAAACTAGTTATCCCTGTAACAAATTTCATCCAAATCGATTGAACGGATGGGCCGTGAAAGTGTAGCAGACAGACAGACAGACAGACACACTTTCGCATTTCATCATCATCATCACTACAGCCTATTAACGTCCCACTGCTGGGCACAGGCCTCCACTCTCATAGGAGAGCGGGAATTAGAGCTTAGACCCACCACGCTGCTCCAATGCGGGTTGGCGGGCTTTAACGACTATCATGTTAGTGACAATAACCAGGACCGACGGCTTAACGTGCTCTCCGAGGCACGGGGGTGAAACACCGCCAACTTCCAACTCCGGGCTGGCACTGAGAATTTCTTAATTGAAAAACCCAATACCTAACTTTTATGCCCGACCGGGAATCGAACCCAGGACCTCGTGATCCGCAGTCGACTATGCTAACCACTAGACCAACGAGGCAGTCACTAGACCAACGAGGCAGTCGTAGTAGCCTATAATAAAATGAATGTTATGGGATCATTTAGCATGTGATTATTTAACTAATAGATAGAGAATAAGCGACAGCAATTATCATTTTATAAACCTGTAGCCCCATTTGAACGTGCAAGTAAGGTAGCGTACTTTCTGTGGAAGTTGACACCAGTTTGAGTAGGTATTATTGGAGTCATTGAGGGAAATTGACTAATTTTATATGAACTGAATAGGGATGACGCCTATATCAAAAATAAATTATTTCTAACTTATTATTAAATAGAGGGTCTTCCAAAAGACCTAAAATTCACATCCTCGGTTATTTTTAAGTTTGATAACCAAAACCTTAATCCACGCGGACAAAATCGCGGGCATTAGCTAGTACTAACATAAGTCAAGCATTTAAGCTTTTTTTTGGTACTTACATAGGTACATTCCTATAACGATAAGTATAAATTCTGATTCTAAATGATAAATATTATACTGTACTCTCAATTTTAACATGGAGTACTATTCCAGCTGAGCAAGTAGTTCAAAGGCAGCACATATCAGTCATTAGTTAGGCAAGCCCTAGACGCCGCCCGCGCCGGCGCCCCAGCTGGCATGTGGCCAGTACTTTAATTGCTACATAATCTACCTGCATTCTGAAATACAATCCACTTGATATTTGCATAGCGATTGCAGTTCCAATATGATCTACACCAGGGGTTCCCAAACTTATATGTATCACGCCTCCCTGCTGCATAAAATTAATATACCCACGCCTCCCCTCGGCCCAGGGCCCAGCAAGTAGCAGCAAGCGGGCTCGCCAAGTAATAAGTTGTAAAATAAAATAACGGTAAAATACATTTTCAAATGTTTTAATTAAAAAAATATTTCTTTCACACACTAATTGATAAAAGAAGAGTCAATGTAACGGTTGAGCTTGCAAGTTTTTGACAAGATTTCCAATTCTGGGTTCAATAGAAGACAGTGCACAACGTAGATCACTAGCAATATCTAGTTTGCTTCTGTACTTTGTTTTTATTGCTACAACTGCTGAAAACGCTGTTTCGCAGAAATAGGTTTGCTATTAAAGCTTTATAAGCTATGCTATGCGCGGGCGACCGGAGTTATAACCGCCGTCGCGCGCCGCACCCGCGCCCCCCTGCGTATGTCTTCGCGCCACCCTAGTGGGGCGCGCCCCCCACTTTGAAAATCAATGCTCTACACAGACTTATGGAAATCGAGTTAGGGTCGTTGCTCGTTAGGTAGGTAGCTCTTACCATTTGCGTCAGACGTCAGTAAATGGTGTAAGATCTAATCAAAAATGAATCGGTGCCTTCTAGGCATGGGCATTGGGCGCATCGCATCGCATAAGCGTCGTCTCTTGTAGGCTGAGTTGATTGTGGGCTTCTTTTTAGACCAGAGCGCGTTCAAAACCTCCCTCCCTCCCTCCTCCTTCCCTCTCTCCTATGAGAGTGGAGGCCTGTGCCCAGCAGTGGGACGTTAATAGGCTGTAGTGGTGGTGGTGGTGGTGGCGTTCCAAACCGAGCATCGTTTACTTATTTATTAGGTAATATTTAGCAAGAGCAACAGGCAAAGTCTTACTTAAAGCTCCTGAGGGATAAATCCGGATTAAAATGGGATGCGGATGGGATGGGAAAAATAGCAGAATATGAGTCATGGTGGCCAT
This sequence comes from Erebia epiphron, assembly GCA_963932025.1. Classification (NCBI taxonomy): domain Eukaryota; kingdom Metazoa; phylum Arthropoda; class Insecta; order Lepidoptera; family Nymphalidae; genus Erebia; species Erebia epiphron. Next base: position 8,833,221 of record OZ009950.1, read on the forward strand.
CGACTTAGGTAAACGAATGGCCACCACGATTTATACCAATTTCATGCAGTTAATCCTTAAAGTATTTAATTATTAATATGATGGTTCTTCTCATGTTTAAATTATACCTAATAATTATAATAAACTTTATTACACGATAGGCGATGCAAGCCTGCGAGTTACGTAACAAAGGAATTTAACAACAGCCCGATCGCAAGTAGGTAACGGCTGCTTGTTATGAGAATATTTCCTATTATCTTTAACATTTGTACAAATAACTCCCACTCGTCAGTACCAATCGCACAGCCAGTAGGCTGGCTATCATAATAAAATCTTATTACGATTGGAATAATATAAAATAGATATAGTCAGAGCAGTTACGAAACATTTTGATTCATGCCTCGCCATATTTTTTGACGCATGATTTTTTTTTAAATTGCGAGATAGGCTTGCGTTTGACGACAATCAATGATGAGGTTCTATAGATAGAGCGCGCTGGCTCAGAAGTTTTTAAGCTATTGCATAGCTTCTATCGCGGGCTTTGAGCGTGGAGACCGAATCCAGAAATTCCGTTACAAAAAAACCTAACACTTTGGTTGCTATGACTACTTGTGTTGTTGACTTCAAAGTATTGAAAATAAAAAGGCGAAATAATTTTAAAGAATTATGTTTTGAAACATAATTCTTTAAAATTATTTCGCCTTTATATTCCAAATCATCTTTTCATAAAAATAGTCTTTTTATTTTCAATACTTTGAAGTCAACAACACAAGTAGTCATAGCAACCAAAGTGTTAGGTAAGTTGATAAAAAATGCTATGCAATATCTTTACCGCCGCAGTCTCCGAGTGCCACACGTCTTTTTTTTTGGTAAATAGGTATATAAGGTCTCTTAAACGGCACATGCCCGATTTTATCAACAAATCCTAAAGATCACCTATGCCCAATTAGATGACAGTCAGCAACATGAAAACTGTCACCTAATCTATACGTAATCCAGCACGATGGACCGACGACATTAAGAGGGTGGCGGGAAGTGGCTGGATGAGGAAGGCTGAGGACCGGGTGTGGTGGCGTTCTTTGGGAAAGGCCTATGTTCAGCAGTGGACGTCCGCAGGCTGAGATGATGATGATGATGAGGCTATAGGTTCATCAACTTAATAATATTATGTAAGTACTAAACTCTCAGGGATGGATTGTCAGATTTTATACAGGTATCCCACAATTTTACCATTCTCATGATACAATTAGTTACCATAGAAAAACAAAGCAAAGTAAGATTTAAATTACCTTCTCCTTTATGTTTTCCAGATAATAATTATTCAAAGGAATCTTCCTGGTCACGACTCATGACGCATCCATCGCGATGCTATCATTTGGAAGCCATCAAGGATTAGGTGTAGGTTTCTATATTGGAAACGCTGACAGTAAAAGTGCTGATGACTGCATCATTTATTCATAGCTGTTCCAACTTCCAATGAACCGTAAGCGGCACACCTTTAAGAAGTTACATTTTGCATTGGAGAAACATTCATGCCCAATTTCCCTAAATTTTAGGGAAAATGCCTTGGTCGAATATTCGTCCAAGGAGCAATCCTAATAGATTAGGTGACAGTTTTCATGTTGCTGACTGTCATCTAATTGGGCATAGGTGTTCTTTATGATTTGTTGATAAAATCGGGCATGTGCCGTTTAAGAGACCTTATAGGTATACCTATAGCCTATTACCTACCAACTCGCAAGTTCTAGCAAAGCTCTAAGGACTAGGTAAAATATTTATTGTAATTATTTTACCTAGATAAGTTTTGGTATTAATTACTAGCCTTTCTAATTGCTATATCACAAACCGAGACCTGAGGCACCTTGTGTTCTATTTATAGAATTTAGTGCAACAGAATTTATTCTCAGCCTGTTAGTACGTGCACAACACCGAACACAATCAGAAACCTGGTGCCAAACCGTCGCACCAATTTACGCACAAATTTAATAAACAACATAAAGCCTATATTCAAATAAGATATTTGTGGCAGAAATTATTTTAATTTGATGCGGTATTTGAATGGGCGTTTAGGATATTCAAATAATGCAGTACCGATGTCGTAGCCAAAACAATTGCCCTTAGGAATGTTAACGTAGTATTTCAACACCCGGCCAACCCCACCGAGGTGAGAATTGGGATGCTGCATAATTTAAGTCGAAGAAGACAAATTCCAGGTTCACCAGTTTTATTTTTATTGTAGAGCAGCTATTAGAGGCTCAAAAGCTCAAACAGCTTCGTAGATGCCCTACCGGTATAGACACATGCCGCCAAGCGATTTAGCGTTCCGGTACGATGCCGTGTAGAAAGTGAGAAACCGATTAGGGGCATGGGTTTAATAGGTATAACTGCCTAACAGGTTAGCCCACTACCATCTTAGACTAAGTGAGATTGCAACTTGTAGTGGATAAAAAAAAAAGTTCTGGTCTATCGGTATAGGTGCGAGTCTCACAGGGGAAAGTAGTTAATGTGCCCAGCCTTAGCCTGAGTCATCACTTAATTTTGATTCAGGATCTTAATATGTCGCACTCAAAGAATGGGTACATTAAAATTAAGTCACATAGGCATTGACTTGGTAAATCGATGCACATAGGTAATAATAATATGTAGGTAGCATCTAATACCTATGTCGCAGACATCAATAGAAAAAAATCTTTGTAATTAAATTCCAAGGATTTTGAAGATCGCCCACGATAGAAATAAGTACATACATAATTAAGTAATTACATACATTACATACATGTGCCTATTCAGTATTTGTACATAATATGATATATCCTATTGAATGCAAAGGCGGATTAGAATTTGCTCAGTGGAACAGGTTGCTATATTCTTGGAACAACTGCAATAATTTTAAATCAAAGACTGGTTTATAAATAAGTTATCTCTATTCCCATTGACCACATAGCTCTTGAATTAGTTTATTCTCAGACAAGGCGCCTAGGTATGTAGAATGTACCTATACTAGGTAGGAAGGAAGAATCATATTTATTGTGAAACTAGCTGATGCCCGCTACTTCGTCCGCGTAGTTTAAGTTTTTTGTTATTCCCGCGGGAACTCCTTAATTTTCCGGGATAAAAAGCCTATGGCACTTTCCAGGTCCTCACCTATACAAAAAAAAAGAATTAGCGAAATTGGTCCAGCCGTGCATCGCGTGATGCCGTGACCAAGGGAAACAGGGATTCATTTTTATATATATATATAGAAGAATATATACCGGAGACCATGGAACTAGGAATCTGATTATTATTCTTAGTTCTATCACAGAAGAGGTAATGTTCAGGTACTTATTTATTACTAATAGTAGCAATTATAAAATTTGCAAAGAAATAACTAGTTGTTAGGGTTCCGTACCAAAATGGTAAAATGGAACCCTTATGGTGCGACTTTCTCCGTCTGTCTGTCCGTCTGTCCGTCTGTCCGTCTGTCCGTCCGTCACACTCGATTATTTCAGTAACTACCGAAGCTATCGACATGAAATTTGGAATAGTTGTGTATATTAGTGGCCCAAAGACACTGGAATTAAAAAAAATTGGAAATTATTTTTGTTCCTATTTAAAAAGGGGGGAAAATCTGAGGGTTGAAATTTAAAAGTGAGATAACTGTACTGTGTGGGGTATCATATGAAAGGGTTTACTTTGTACATTCTAAAACAGATTTTTAATTATTTTTAGTTATGATAGTTTTTGATTTATCGGGGAAAATGTCTAAAAAAATACCTTTCCCCCCCCTTATCTCCGGAGTTTACCAATCGAAAAATTTGAAATAATTATGGTCAATAGGAATTTACGTATACTTTACAGGAAAACTATAGCCAATGCTCTAACTAGCATAGTTTTTTGATATTAACAATAAACCTCTACAAACAAAGTTAGTCTTGCGGTTCATTAACAAAGGTAATTATTTATTAATAATGGTACGGAACCCTCCGTGCGCGAGTCCGACTCGCACTTGCCCGGTTTTTTTATTAACCCGCTATCTTCTTGATACACTCTACTTTCCAAATCTGAGAGACTATATCTATAGACACTACAGTGACCAAAGACATTAGAAACTACTAAATACTTACATGTTTGACTTAGGTACGCCTTGAAATTGGTCCCTTTAATTCAAATATCTATAGTATTTTCTACATATATATCGCTGTTTTTTGCATTATTTAAAGAACTTGATGACAGTGATGACAGCTACATATATATAGGTATCCTACATATATCATGCTTTTAAAATGTGTCTATAGATATAAATATTATACAATACCCATTAAACCTAAAAGTTTTCTGTTGTCAATTTTGCACATTGCGTATCAAACCAACATCCTGCGATGTTATCAACATCCTATGCCCCTAAAAGCCCCGTATCATTTAGTAGCGGGAAGAACACCAGCCATGTTGCGTCTCCTCGTTCTGATTTTTGTTATTACTACGTGTTTTTGTGATGGAAAAAATTACAAAAGTGAGTAATAAAGTATTAATAATTTATTTTAATTATTTGAAACACATTTAAAAAAAATATCACAACTTATTGCTTTATATTAATTATTATCATCAATTATTTCCCATAGGCTATTTTCAAACTCAATAATAGACTTTGAGAAGTGTTTTTGAATCTACTTACAACTGACCTGACAACGGCTCTGATAGTTCCTTAATTTAGATGATTTGTGAGATTGTGAGATGGTGATAACAAAAAAAAGAAAAACCCGGCTGAGTTTGTTGTGGGCTCTTCTCAGACCAGGGCGCGTTTGGAACCCTCGTAGCTTTAGTTTTAAGATAGGTACCGTAACCGATTATCACCATCATGTTTTTTTTAAGTAAGTAATTTTTAACGTCAATAAGTGTGACAGTACAGTGTAACCTATATTGAATAAACTAGTATGGCGCGTGGATGCGCGGCCCGCTGAAGCGGACCGCGTAGTAGACCGCACGGCCCACTGTCTACTTGCTCTCCTTCTATCCTACTGCTTACTGCCTACGTGTTCTGAAGTAAACAACACACTGATAGGCTAGCGAGCACAGTGGAAGCGCCAGCGTGCCAAGCGTCCGACAGACGTAAAAAAATTGTCATAAGAAAACATAAAACAGAGACCCCCCCCTAAGAATCTAAAGGGGCCTTTAAATGTAATAAAACTTTCCAGACATGCATAGTGTAAGAGACCGTTGAAGTAAAAATACAAAGAAACCTTCCTTAATTGATTAATATCAATATTATACCGCTGACGATCGGGTACCTTTGGGTGCCATTGAACTTCGCCATCTTGGCTTTCCTAACGGCAAACCGACAATTCTTCCATACATACAAAATCTTGTAAAAAAAACCATATCAAAGTCATGCATAATATTTCCTACTTCCACTCTTCCATCTAGTATACTTTCTGAAATAGACAACTATGAAATTTTGGCCGTGCTCCTCACCCATCTTTCAAACCCTCGATCATCATCGCTCTAAATAAGTACCTATATTTTTTTCTCCGAACAATTATGGAGAGTTCTTATTTAAGAACAAATTTTGAAAATGAACCGCATCAAAGTCTTGCATAGTTCAACACTAAATTGTAGCCTCTTCAATATTCGCCATACATTTTCTATGGAAAAATAAATTCGGCCATCTTGAATTTTTTTCCTGTTTGTCAAGTAGACCTTCAAGTCCTGATCATCTTTTTCCAAGAAACCACTCATCCATCTTTTATACTCTCCGAGATAGACACCGACGAAATTTGTATGGCGGCCATCTTATATCGGCAATTTTGAATTTTTTTTCAGCTTACGTGGAGCACCCCCCACCAATCTTTAATACCCTGGCTGTGCTCTTCATCCGTCTTCGAAATCCTCAATCATCAGCTCTCTCCGTATTTTTCCTTTGAATGATTTTTGTCTTCTATACGAAACGATGAGTAAAAAAAAAATTTTCATACAAAATTTTACAGGAGAGGTGATCAATGAGTGAGTGAATCAGCACGAGCAGCTATATATATATTAACTAATAGTAGGGCGCGTGGGTGCGTGGCCCGCTAAAGCGGACCACGTAGTAGACCATGCGGACCACTGTCTACTTACTTGCTCCCTTCTATCCTAGTGTTTACTGCCTACGTGTTCTGAAGTAAACAACACACTGCTATGCTAGCGAGCACAGTGGAAGCGCCAGCGTACCAAGCGTCCGACAAACGTTAAAAAAATTCTCAAAAGAAAACATAAAACAGAGACCCCTCCCAAGAATTTAAAAGGGCCTTTAAATGTAAAAAAAACTTTCCAGACATTCATACAGTGTAAGAGACCGATGAAGTAAGAACACAAATAAACCTTCCTTAGTTGATTAATAAGAATACTATACCGCTGACGATCGGGTGCCATTGACCTTCACCATCTTGGCTTTCCTGACGGCAAACCGACAATTCTTCCATATAGAACAAATCTTGTAAAAAAAACCATATCAAAGTCATGATACTTCCTACTTCCACTCTTCCATCTAGTATACTTCCTGAAATAGACACCTATGAAATTTGATTGGCCGCCATCTTGAATCCGCCATTTTGGATTTTTTTAATCTCACTGCCAATTGGATGAGGTTTTGAGTATTTTTTGTTGGAGGAGCCCCCGCCTATCTTTAATACCCTGGCCGTGCTCCTCACCCATCTTTCAAACCCTCGATCATCGTCGCTCTCCATATATTTTTTTCTCCGAAAAATTTTGGAGAGTTCTTCTTTAAAAACAAATTTTGAAAAGGAACCGCATCAAAGTCTTGCATAGTTCTACACTTGTTTCAATAGTCGCCATACATTTTCTATGGAAAAATAAATTCCGCCATCTTGAATTTTTTTCCTGTTCATCAAGTAGACCTTCATGTCCTGATCCTCTTTTGCCAAGAAACCACTCTTCCATCTTCTATACTCTCCGAGATATACACCGACGAAATTTGTATGGCGGCCATCTTAAATCCGCCATTTTGATATTTTTTTTCAGCTTACTGTCAATCGGATAACGTTTCGAGTGACATTTGGTCGAGCGCCCCCCACCTATCTTCAATACCCTGGCTGTGCTCTTCATCCGTCTTCGAAATCCTTAATCATCAGCTCTCTCCGTATTTTTCCTCTTCATGAATTTTTCCCCTCTATACGAAATGGTCAGTGAAAAAAATTTTTTTCATACAAAATTGTTCAGGAGAGGTGATCAATCAATGAATCAGCACGAGCAGCTATATATATATATTAAATAATAATAATGATATTGACTATTGACTGGTTCCGAATGCCATACCTGATGTTTTCTTCCTCATAATCTGCGTGCTCAGCTTTCCATCTATGGGTCAAACCCTCTTTTTTAATTGCGCTACACTAAATAGGCTTAAACTTTAAAAGGTGAGAACTTTACCAGTTTGGAAAGTAGAATCTATTGCCAAGAAACCGCCAAGAAAATCATTGTCCAATTACCAATAACACTGATTTGTCAACATTGTCTTGTCTATAACAGCGGATTTGCTGGATCCAGAGTGGCAGGAAGTGGTGTCAGCGGGAGGCATGCACATCGGCCACGGGCGCACCAAGAGATTCGTGGAGCTCAATGAGAACCAGGTTCGCACCATTATTTTTATTTTTATTTTGGCACTATTGGATAGCATATTGGAGGGATCATTCCCGTTCCCAAGAATCTTAAATTCCTATTTCAGACCGTGTCTTAATACCTATTCTACCTAAACCTCCGGCCCATTACCTATGTATTTAAGTAAAGTAAGGTAAGTTTATATATTTCTATGTAAGTATGTAAGTTTACTATTATATAACATAAATAATATTTGGCCTATATACTTATGTATGTATTTATTATGTACAGGGCGTGAGAGTATAATAAAAAGTGAATATATTATAGCCTCACGTCCGTAGAGTTATTTCCAAGTCGATAGGTACTTAAAAGAGTAATTTTTGCACTTGCACCGAAGAATAAGGATCTGCAACTCGTCAAAAAACTCACAACTTAGATAAATTCTTCCAATTCAAGCTTCAGCGTGTTAAACTTAAATCCCGTGAGAGCACACAGTCATACATCAATAGAAACAAAACCTACCTATTAAGTATTACAGAAACAATAAAGGGGACGACAAAAGGCAGACTAAACATTTTCCAAACCACAAATGCAGCACTAAAAACTCTATCGCTCGTAAATGATGATCGTCCATTGACCGTGGCTTCATCACACTTAACCGATGTGCGAAAGACATTTGAATGATTGTCGCATTCAAATTGGAGAGAGTTTACAAATTCAATTATGTGAATTGTGACCATTCCAATTTAGCGGAACGACGCGTGGCGCCTGCTAGTCGCGCCTACGCTCACTCTTGGCTCTTACTTACCTAATACTAATAATTATGTACCTATCTCAAACAGGGAACCGTATGATAAACGGCAGGCTGATTACGTATCAGCAGACGATTCGCGATAGCAAAAATAGCAAAAATTGTACAATATTTGCTGTCTAATCGCAAATTTGTAATAGGTATCGACGATACATAATACGAATTTGCGGTTAGACAGCAAATATTGTACAATTTTTGCTATAGCGAATCGTTTGCATGATACGTAATCAGCCTGCGGGTTTTCTATTTCATTCCAATCGTTAAGATATTGTGCATCGCCATTTTTAATCAGTTAAATATCGCTTGTTAGGTATAGCTTAGTACTATTGCCTTTTCTGTGCTATAACCTATTACGGTGAACCATAAGATCGTGATGGAACCTTGAGAGCTCTCCAATAAGTCCTCAAAGATGTGTGAAGTCTGCCAATGCCAATCGGCCAATTGGTGGACTATGCTACACCCTTCTTAATCCGAGAGAGAATCTTGTTCTCAGCAATGGGATAATGATTATGATGTTGAATGCTAATTCCACACAGTATCTAAACTAAACGACAGCTTGCATCCGGAGATGAACCCCGGAGTTTTCAAAAGACCCGTCGTGGATGAAGTAGTTCGTTTTAACCTCTGGTTAGGTAAATTGCCTATCGTCATTTTTCCATCATTCATCAGGCCAGTCTTACCTCTACTTTCCGAAGATGAGGCACTGAGATAACTTGAAAGAATTCGGCAAATCAAAATATAGCGTTTTGTTTCCAGCCGAACATAGCTTATCAGGCCTGTCTCCTTCCCAACGGCGCCAGCGGGCACTGTCGTCATCTCCATTACTGCATCCAGGATGATTTCAAGAAGGATTTCATGAAGTTCATGGATTACCTATGTATCATCAACCACTCGTAAGTGTCCCCAATGTAATGTAACTAAACAACGTAAACTTAAAAGTACAATTTAGTTAATTCAAGAACATTAAAGTTTTTCATCGGCTCAGCTAACTTAACCTGAGGACCAATATTATCTTAGCAAACCGTAATCATTTGACAGCTTTTACGTATTACTCGAACTGTTTAAGGAGTTCATGCATGCTTTTTGATGTGCAATGCTTCGACCGTGGTTGTATAAAGCTGTACCGCAAAGTCTTGTAGCCGTTTGGGAAAATTCCTCCTATAGAAACTGATAAGGGATTAATATATAACTACTAATTGTACCATTCATTCTATCACAGACCTAATAATTGTTGTCATTTGAAACGGCGAAATCGAGGTCAGACTCTAAATAAAACAAGAATAGTATTATCACTATCTGAAAATACTTAGGATTTATATTGATTTCTAATAAATGTAACGTTTCCATTGTCGTAGAGCTATCGGGGTTTGCTGCCCTGACAGCAGAGGTGACGGCAATCCTGACGCCGTAGCGGGTGACCTGCCTGCCACTGCACCGAGGGAGGAAAACGACCTGTCGCTCAAGATTGATCGCGCTGAGAACAGAGGTCTGTAATGTTTTGATTAAAACACATTATCAATTTGAACAGTTGTTTTATTTGAACACCCAAACCTATAAAATAGGTAAAGTTAAAAAAATCATTGTCATATTTTATGTAGGTAATTTATGCTTTAAAAACAAGCATATTTTTGTGATAGGACTTAGATTTAGAGAATCACAGTTTGGCTGAGTAACAGGATATTATCATCCTGTTATTCAAACGGAAGTGAACCAAACAGAAGCTAATAATTTAAAATAGGTAATTATGATACAAATAAAACAACTGGTGACCTCAAATATAATTTTATTTCTTTTATTTTTGTATAAAATATTGTCTTAAAACGAATAGAAAAAAGTGGACAAATGTAATGCTAAAGTAAGGTAATTATGAAATTTAAAATAATATTTAACAAATTATATAATTTATGAAGTAAAATGAAGATGAGAACAACAACAGACAGATCTTCCATGAAGGGAAAGAGTAAGTTTAGAGTTCTTAATTTTCCCTTTATAGCCAAGTTCGTACTTCAAGTTCAAGTTGAAAATCGTACTTCATCAGTAACTTATCTAACTTGTTTGAAGGTCTCCTAAATTGCAGGTTGCGGTCTGAGCACCCGAAACCAAGGCAGGATAACTGGTGCTCAGCAGGCGAATCCTCGCGAATGGCCCTGGATGGCCTCCATCACCCCTGATGGCTTCGAGCAGTACTGTGGAGGAGCACTCATAACCGACAGACATGTGCTCACCGCTGCCCACTGCGTTATTAGGTAAACTGGCTCATATTACTGATATACCAACGGCTGAGGCTTTTTTCGAACCAGAATTAGCCAATGTCCATTTTCAGGATGCAAACTATCTATATGACCCGTAGTATTATTTCCTCAAGATATTTTAGATGTTAGGAGGTTCTTAAAAGGTAACAGACACACACTTACAACGGTCGGTAATAGTTAATATACTGTATATAGCAAAAAAAATGATATCAACGAAGAAATTTTGAAGTAACAATGGGTGGATAATGATATAATTTTGGAAAACAGCTCAGTTTGTTTTATTATAAGTACGTATCAATATTTAATTAAAGTATCATTTTCTCGATGTTAATCTGCCTTTCTAAAACATCAACAGATGGACTGCCGAAGAACTGTTCGTGCGTCTTGGCGAGTACGACTTTAAGCGCAGCAACGATTCCCGTTCCTACAATTTCAGGGTTATTTCCATTCGTCGTCATGAATTGTTCGACAAATCCAACTACCATCATGACATCGCCATACTGAAATTACACAGGCCAGCCGTGTTCAACACCTATGTCTGGCCTATTTGCTTACCACCACGCGGCTTGCAGCTGGATGGCGAAGTTGCTACCGTTACTGGTAAGCATCCACTACCACTACAGCCTATTAACATCCCACTGCTAAGCACAGACCTCTACTCTCACAGGAGAGAGGGAATTAGAGCTTAGACCCACCACGCCGCTCCAATGCCGGTTGGCAGGCTATAATGACTATTATCATGTTAGTGATAATAACCGGGACCGACGGCTTAACGTGCTCTCCGAGGCACGGGGGTGAAACACCGCCAACTTCCTAACTCCGGGCTAGCACTGAGAATTTCTAGTCATAAAAACCCAATACTTATTTATGGCCCGACCCGGGACTCGAACCCGGGACCTCGTCGGCCGCAGTCGAACATGCCAACCACTAGACCAACGAGGCAACGAGGCAGAGGAACTAGTAAGCATATCTACTGGTAATGCCTCTTTTCCGTGATTTAATTTTGAATTGCGTAGTTGCTATTCAGTTTAAAATGTACTTTATGTACCAAGGAAATCTTATATTAATTAGACACTAATTTTCTTTGTTTCACAAGGATGGGGTACGCAGTGGTATGGTGGTCCTCACAGCAACATCTTAATGGAGGTAGCCGTGCCGATTTGGAACAAGGAAAGCTGTATAAAGTCCTTTACTGACTCAGTTTTCAATGAAACAATATGCGCCGGTGGCAAGGAAGGAGGGAAGGATGCTTGCCAGGTTAGTGCGATTTTATAGGTAGATATCACTGAGCCGTAAAATAAAGTAAATAGGGAATATATCTAAATATTATAAGCCTTTCCGTAAAAAAGGTCAATAATTATATGAAAATCAGTAGAATCAACGCAAAATACAAAATATAGGGAGCTACGTTGATTAAAATTTAAATGATATCGTTGGTACTACCAAAAAGAACCTACGTATGATAGAGAAGCCGTAAAAACCAGGAATGCCATATAAAAGCCAAACATAGGAATCGTAGTGTAATTGCTAGTAGGTATAATTTGTGAAGACAAATGCAAGAAAAAACAGAATCTGTTCTTGAAAGATATAGCTGTTGTCCATTGGTTTTGTGGTAATAAATGGTTGTGTAGAACAATCTAGGAGCGAGCTAGGAGGATCTCTAAATTAAATCTAAATTACTTATGATCGATTTATTTAAATGGGACATAAGTACATAGGTAAACAGGAAATAAATAAAAGTCAATTTTAAGTTACTACTATAAATATCACCGTCAATGATCAAACCAATCTCGATCCGAAGATGACCGTGAATCGTGATTTCATTACCTAACTACTCACAATTCAATTATTTTGTTCAGGGTGACAGCGGCGGTCCCCTGATGTACCAGATGTCTTCGGGACGCTGGTCGGTGATAGGCGTGGTGTCGTGGGGCATACGCTGCGGAGAGCCCAACCACCCCGGCCTTTACACGCGCGTTGACCAATACCTCGAGTGGATTCTCCAGAATTCTATATTCTAAATAGGTACTTCTTTATTTTAAAATTTTGATGAGCAAAGAGGATGCGTGACATAGTAATTCATAATTGAATAAGAACTTTACGAGATCCACTACACACTACTAACTTTTGTTCACAGACACATTATGATAAGAGCAATAAATAATTAAAAAATATTAGTATTATTATTTCATTTGAGCCCCGTTATTTACAACCAGCCCCGTCACAGCCAAGTTACCTACACGCGCATCGACCAAAACATCGAGTGGATATTGCACAATCATAGTAGGTATTTATTTGTTTTGAGAATCTAGTCCTCCAGCATTTGTGATATTAATAATTAGGTTCTACTTCTTGGATGAGCGATCATTAATTTGTTAAGCTTTTTAAAACTTCAGTTAATTTGCAAAATATTTATGAAAGTTACTTAGAATTTGGATTCTCCTGTCATGGTTAAATACATATTATATCATAGTATATCTAAACCTAAATAATATTACAGTTATTTTTACAGCTTTCACAGACCTTAGATAAGACGAGGTTGGTACCTAACCTACTGTTAAGTTCACTGTATTAATCTCGAAGTCCATCTCGCCTTTCCATAGTATTTTCTTGCTACCATTAATGACAGTCATAGAAATCTAAATTAACTTATGTGCCAATATAAGCATTAAAAATACAATATACAAGTAGGTAAATTATCCCTAAACCTTAGACTAATAATGCGTTATATTTCGATGCCCTAAACTATTACAAAATGACAATGCAGTCACAAAATATCCATCGTGATAATTTCTCCACACTCCTCTATAGCTTGCAATATATCGAGCACCTGCTTCTTCTCGACAACTGGGTGGAAGGTGAACGCTAGCCGGAAGAAGTTCTTGCGTTGCCGTAAGGGGGAGTAGGCTACCATAGCTCGGGAGTTGAGTGTCAACTGTTCTTTGATTTTTGGGGTGATCTGAAAGAAATTAATCAGGTAAAAAGGAAAAACTTCGCGCTATAAACTAATTTTTCTTCATAAAGGAACTAGAAGTTTAATTTGCTATAATCTTAACTTCTAGTTCCTTCATTATCATGGACTTCGGCAAAGTAACGCCTGCTTCTATCCAATAATATTTCTTCGATGAATTGATAGTAAAACCTAAAACAGACGTCATCTTACGATGATGTGTACTAAAAAAAATGTGCTATTCAGCCACAGAATCTTCACTCTAAATTGTTGCAATTAAAACACTACTCAGGTGAATGTGGAATGGTAGGACCGTAGGTGTAGTATTTATCACCATATTCACCTAGTTTAAATAATTACCAGTAAAAAATGGCTTCGATCATGCAGTTTATCACTAATAGGTTTATGGTTATACCTTATGCATAATTTCCCACCAGTCCTGATTTTCCTCTTGCTTTCTCATAAAAGATGGGATGTACCAGAAGCAAACGTTAGGGCACTGTATAGGCTTTGATACGAGTTTGAAGCCATCTTTAGAAGCAACCGTTTGCATGCAGAACTCTGCTATTTCCATAACGTGGTCTGTAAGGATATTGAGACCGATATCCCCGCGTACTTTCCACATCATCCACAGTTTAAACGCATCGATCTGAAAAAAACCTATTTAATACCTTAGGAAAATATTTTATAGATGAAGCACCGCATACTTTATAGCCAATTCGTTACTATCAGCAGCAGTATATAGTAGACTATAGATGATGCCCGCAATTACGTCCGCGTGGATTATTTTTTTTGATTCCCGCGGGAACTCTTTAATTTTCCGAGATAGCCTATATCCTTCCCTGGGATACAACCTATCCCTCTACCAAATTTCATCAAAATCTGTTGAACAGATGAACCGTGAAAGCGTAGCAGACAAACAGACAGACACACATTCGCATTTATAATCAGCTTCCGATATTTAAAAGAAACCTAGCTGATCTACCTCTGCTTCGATAAGTCCTTTCTTAATGAGAATCTTCTTTTCATAGAAAACCTCTGTACGAAATCTTAATTTTTCAGGCAGGTATTGTAATATACCATGCCATTTATTTATGGCAGTCAGTTTATCCTTACGTACGGAACTGATATATTTACCTTTCTTCCACACTGGATGCTCTTGTCCCCTGTGTCGTAGCTGACATCATAAAACTTATCTTGTTGGAATAAGTACTGCGCCGCGGCTGCGTTTGCCTCATGCAATAAACCCTTTTCTCGAAGAAGAAATACTGAACATTGCAGGGGCGCTCCCATCATTTTGTGTGGATTCCATGATATTGAATTGGCACTGAAATAATATTTTGCGTATTTATTTATGAATTAATCATGGTATGAGCATATTATATGTTTGTACACTAAGTAAATATCTCCCGCGTAGTATCAACAAAATATCATTAATTAAGCTAAAAAAAATTAGTTTAAAATAAAATATTTCACTGACCGTTCAATCCCTCGTAACTTTTCTCGAAACTTCTTTGACAGCATCAAAGTTCCACCCCAACACGCCTTAAAAATATTGGAATTTACTTTTAAGCATCTGGAAACTAATTGCAGTGATCGTCAAGGAAAGAAAGATTTTAAGGTCAAAACAAGCTATTGAGAGAGCGTTAATAGCTGTTGCGTCAGTAGCAAATGTTCAGGAAGGTCACTAAAATCAGAAGGATTTGATTCCTTTGTTTCTCTATAGTCTATACTTACATCGACATGCATCCATACACCATATTTTTCGCATATCACAGCAACAGTTTTTAGGTCGTCAATAGCTCCCAGTACCGTAGTGCCTGCGGTTGCATTCACCATTACAGGATGTTTCCCAAGCGCCACCTCTTGATGGAGAGCTGACTCAAGTTCTGATGTTAGCATCTGACCTCGGTCGTTCGTCTTAATTACTTTAACGTTCTCAGTACCAAAACCAAGCCAATGTGCTGCTTTCATTATGGAGTAATGACTCTGAAAGAAATAAAAAATTAAGTGACTTTTTTGGTAATCAGAGCTTTTTTTATGTTAAGTTATAATTAGCAATGACCACGATATCTTCTGATTAATAATTAATTGACGTCCCATTTAAGCTTAATAACTCGTTTACAGACCGTAGTTAGACTTTTCTCCGACTTGACAATGGGATAAGTAAGTATAAAGTCTGAAGTGCTTACGGAAAGATAGGAGTGTAGGCATAGGAATAAAATTAAGACTCTTTATAGATGTTTCATTACGCAGGGTCGTACCGGAAGATTAAAAGCGCGAGGTATAATGTTTATACATAGTAGATTGAAAGAATTCTTACATCTTCAGAAGTAAAAATGACCATTTCAGGCAAACCACGCATACCCTTCCTCTTTATTTCAGGAAACGCTTTAAACCGGGCAGCGACCAGTGCGTATAGCATCGATATGCTACCACCAGGGCTGAAGATACCATCTCCATTAGGAATATGAAAAAGCTTGAGGATATGATCAAGTACTTTCAATTCTATGAGGGTGAAAACTGGCGCAACTTCAAATGTGTATCTGGAATTAGAAAATAAACCTGTAAGCAGTGGAAGTTTTGGGATTTCAACGTACGAGTAGATTGTCACATCACACGAAGGCCAAAGTTTGTGTGTGTGTGTTGTTACTCTTTCAAGCATAAACTACTGGACGGCTTTGGTTTGACGGTTTGGAATGGAGACAGATTAATTATTATAGTCTGCTCTGGAATAACATATAGGCTACTTTTTATCCCGGAATGGAATATCAAAGAGCAATTCCCGCGGGAACCGAGAAACTGCAATTCACGCGGACTAAATCGCATCAGCTAGTACTTATTATAATATAATAGGTCTAACAAAGCTACGCTTTTCAGTGCGGGTCGCCATGCTAGCACCTTGGGAGACTTGGGACCCCATCGTCTGACGTCTGTCGGTCATTCGAACTATATATTCCGCAACTTGTCGAGCTACTTTATTTCGGTGACTCTGCATGGTCCTCTTTAGCATCTCTATATTTCTGATCGCTAACTCTGGTCCTGAAAAGAGGGTTCAGACCCTCAGGGTCATTTAACTGGAATCTGCTATGCTCAGAGTATCCCTGTATGCATACTACCATCGTTAAAAGCCGTGTTGTTCTAATATTGTTGATGTTGTGTTGTGGAATTATAATCCTTATGTTAGGGACGTCAAGGTGAACGACTGACTGAGAACGTGAGAACGTGAGAACGAACTGAGTCTGCGACTTAAACTGTCATTTAAAAGTAATACTGCTTCAAGCGATGGAAGTCACCCCCCTGCGTGATCAAATCAATCACCGCAGTAAGTACTTACTGGCTAGTATTATAAGCTTCTGCAATCCAAGCTCCAGCGAGGCCATATGGGTCCGTCCCGCCGTACAGTTGATTTCTGAACGTTGGCTTGTTAGTCTTGACACTGTATTGCAGCACTCTACGGACGGCTTTCTCGAGCTCCCGGTCGTTTACCTGCTTCGATATGTCCAGATCTTCGCGTAATATTTCCTGTGAAATATACGAAAAGACGCTAAAAATCTCATTAAAAAAAAGAGTTTGAACCTGCTTCTACATATCAGACATCAAACGGGACACGTTGTGAAGGTATTTAACAGCTTTTAAGTATACGATTGTTTCAAAGCGACAGTCGTGAGCTTTCATGCTGCACGTGTCTCGTAAGTCGTAACCCTAGATTCAACCCATCGACCGGCGGTCTACTACTGAGCACGAATCTCCTCCCAGAATGAGAAGGACTTGGCCATCCATCAGTCCACCACGCTGACCAAGTAGGTACGAATCGTCAGACTTAACACACCTTTGAGAACAGTAGATATAAAGAACTCTGTGGGAGGGCCCGGGTTCGATTCCCGACAGGGTCAATTTGGGAATTAATAATTCTCGGTCTGGTTTGGGAGGCTTTTTTTTTTATTTATTAAAAGCGGAACAACCCCCGATGTGAATTGTGATGGTCGGAGACCTTGTTAACAATAGTTATACGTACTATCCGGGAGGCTTCGGCCGGGGATAGTTACCAGCCTACCGGCGAAAACGTACCGCCAAGCGATTTAGCGTTCCGGTAAGTTTAGAAACCGACTAGGGGTATGGGTTTAATATAACTGCCCGCTATCAGGATAGCCCGCTACCATCTTAGACTGAATCATCACTTGCTATCAGGTGAGTTCGAAGTCACGGACTTAGATGTAGTGGAAAAAATAAATTAAAAGCCTTCAACAGCTAGCTAACCTAACCTAAGATATAACAGGATAAAATAGGTAGGTACCTACGTACGAGTAGTTAGGTACCACGGACTGACTAGGTCAAAATGATTTATTAGCTATAATAATTATGATATAATTACTCTGATAAGTATATGCTTAATAAATAAATAAACAATATTATTATAATTGCATTGCTTTTATCAACCCGGTAGTGCACGTCACCCTACGAGCTATAACATAGCATTAAATGTTATGTAAACAATTTTTCAGAAACATTCTTAACGCATTCTTTTTGCAAGCAATTTTTCCTTAGACGATACCAAAGTTAGTACCCGTCCTTTCGGTACGTAAAAAGTTACCGCGTAAAAATAACAGTGGTTGATTTCTCACCATTATGGTACGCAACCCTCAAACGGACTATTACCAGGTTACTCACTTCCCTCTCGGACTGCATTGTCACTTACCACCAGGTGAGATAGATCACATTCAAGGGTTCGCTTTGTCATAAACAAAGGGGTAAAAAATTCTACATACACTACATAAATTATATATACCGACTAGGGGTATGGGCTGCCATACCCCTATCAGGTTAGCCCGCTACCATCTTAGACTGCATCATCTCTTACCATCAGTTTTTTTGGAAATGTATAATTGTGACTTGAAACACTTACCTTAAAATAAAAATTGTACAGTGCCAAACTAATAAGACTTTAGATGTTAACCTAAGAATAACAAACTACCTACACGACGAGCGACCGTGACAGCGCTACGATGGGGACAAAGACAGGATAGGAACGCGTTCTCATAGTCGGTCGCCCAACCGTATAGAGTTTGACGGACATGGTTTGTCTGAATAAAGCATTGATGTAGAATTTTAGTTTCTATTTCAATGAAATAAAGGATGACAATTTTGACAGATGAGTGTGGATGAGAGGTGTATTAATAGCAATAGCGAAGGATAAGACTAAAGAGTGACTGAAGCAGTAGGTACTATTTTATTCCTGACTCGGTACATGCGTTTTAGCATTGCTGTAACTTGTAAGCGTATCGAGGATATTGTATGAGTAATAAAAGTAAAATGAACTTCTACTATAGTCGCACAAACATAGCCGACCCAGTGGCCAAAATTGGAACTAATTTTTACTTTTTTTGTGTCACCGTAAAATTATAAAAACCGTTAGATTGTATTCTAACGCTTTTTATCTCGATAGATTGTCAACTGTCGAAAGATTTTGAAACTTTACAACTGCTTACAATTTAACGCATTATTTTTCGGTAGATTGTAATAATTAAGATTTAAGATGGTAGCGGGCTAACCTGATAGGGGTATGGCAGCCCATACCCCTATCAGGTTAGCCCGCTACCATCTTAGACTGCATCATCTCTTACCATCAGGTGAGATCGCAGTCAAGGGCTAACTTGTAGTGGAATTAAAAAAACACTATTTTTACCTCTAACTCCTTTGGATGCTTGAACTGGATAAGAGAAGTCTTATGGCCTGCCTCTTCTTTTACGATACCCAAAACTTTGTCCAAAAACGTATGTCCATTTGTCTCCATCGCGCAATATGTGCACAGGTCAACGCACTATCTCGGTAAGTTATATAGTTATTGTGAACTTAACAAATAACTTAACTGTAGTTTATTACTTAACCAGGTTCAATGAATAAGTAAACAAGGAAATGTTTAGAATTCAAACGTGTACGGTGTGGTCAGAGAGCCGCTCGTGACTGCAGTGTTAAAGAGATGGAGTCGGAAAAGCTCTGAGACATAATAATAATATATTATTACCTAATTGACATCGTTTGTTGCAATCATTTACTCATATTGCAACTGGACGATTGCCTGCGACTTCGTCCAAGTGGATTTCGGTTTTTGTAAAATCCTCGGTTAGTTTTCTACTTTTCTAATCGGGGATGCCAAGAAAACCCCTGCCATAAATCATAATGTGAATAATGGAAAGGGGTCACGCCCCTCAGTAATGAGGAATATGACGTAGTGATAGAATGCAACTTATTTCCGTACCTACCAAATACGTTTTTTTAACAGATGCATGGGCGGCCGGGCCCTTATAATTTTGCAGACTGACACACATTCGCACTTATAATATATATAATATATATATATATATATATATATATATATATATATATATATATATATTGTAGTTATAAAATATATGCTGCAGTTATGATGTTATTCTTATATGTAGGTATATTACATTCTACTCGTACGTATAAGTTTGAACTTTGACTGCATTGGTTGGAAATGACTAGCCAATTCACTTGTGCACCATGTTCTCAGGACTAGACTACCGATTCCAAAAAAAAGGTGGTTTCTATCAAGAAATTCTCACGAGCAGTCCGGGAAAATTCCTGGGTAGAAAAGTCCTGCGTGGGATAGACACACGTTGGAACTTGGAAGGGCTTTCGTAGCTAACAGCTAAAGGTACCTACCCCAAAAACTTCGCCTGATCTGTCTCTGTTAAAGGCAGGATTAGGTACGATTCTAGTTAGCCGCTGGTTCAACCCAATTTTTCACAGTCCACACAAAAAAAATAACTGTAAGTATTACCTACTCTCGTAAGTCGTTCACATAAGTAACTTACGAAATGTAAACAGTCACGTATTTTAAATGTTTAGTTACGTAGGTACGCTACTAACTTACAAGTGTAATCCTGGCCTTATAGCCACTATATAATATCAATAAATTATCGAATCTATCTTTTTCATGTACTTATGTAGGAATCTTTTTCCACAAACTTATATATATGTCACCGTAAGATTGTGAAACCCGTCAGATTGCAGTCTAACGCTTTTTATCTCGATAGATTGTAAACTGTCGACAGATTATGAACCGGTCAATGTTCTGACTTTCTGAGTGTCAATTTTTGAAATATTCATTGTATTTACGTTTTCTTGTTTCTTTCTTGAAGGTTAGGTTAGGTTAAACATAAATAGTTCTATCGAGATAATAAACCTAACATACCTATTACAATCTACCGAAAAATAATGCGTTAAATTGTAAGCAGTTGTAAAGTTTCAAAATCTTTCGACAGTTGACAATCTATCGAGATAAAAAGCGTTAGAATACAATCTAACGGTTTTTATAATTTTACGGTGACACAAAAAAAGTAAAAATTAGTTCCAATTTTGGCCACTGGGTCGGCTATGTTTGTGCGACTATAGTAGAAGTTCATTTTACTTTTATTACTCATACAATATCCTCGATACGCTTACAAGTTACAGCAATGCTAAAACGCATGTACCGAGTCAGGAATAAAATAGTACCTACTGCTTCAGTCACTCTTTAGTCTTATTCTTCGCTATTGCTATTAACATCTAAAGTCTTATTAGTTTGGCACTGTACAATTTTTATTTTAAGGTAAGTGTTTCAAGTCACAATTATACATTTCCAAAAAAACGTTATTAATCTTCCTATTTAAAATTTTTATCCATTGCGCAATCATTTAATTTCCGCAATAAATAAAATCCGCGGCAAACTGTATGATATTTTTTTTTTTACTAACTGGCCTTACGGCTTCTATGGCTATGGCCTATATTATCTATGACGGAGTCATACGTTTTCAAGCTTTCATTCAAATGTTGCAAGTTCCCGCTTTTCAGACTAGATGGCGTTGATGGCGTTGCTAAAAATACGCCCATATTCTTTGTTTGACAGGGCCCGTCTATGTAAATTGAGGTCGTTGGTATTGAGTAACAGGTATGGAATGCGTTCCAGACTTTCTTTAGTGGAGTAATTTCATGGATGATCTCATTATTAGAAGTAAACTGGTTGTAAAGTTTAACTAGCATAAAGAAATCAGAAAAATATATTATTTTATTGAGACTCTTCGCAAATAGATGTATTGTCGTCATCTTCGCTTACATTTATAATTAATTGTTATATTTTTTATGTGATGAAATAAAGTTAAATTAAGCTGAAAAAAAAACTCCAGTCGTGCGTTGGAGCTGGGAGCAGCACAGTTTTTTTTTTTTGTTTTTCTTTTTATTATCTTGGCCCAGCATCTGCATATTTCCGTCGACCCCTTTTTTTGTAGCCAATTCACCTATTCTGTATTTTTTTATTGGCTTGTGTAGGTGCTGTATCTTTTTGCACTGTATGATAAGGCTCGTTGTCCATTAAAATATAGAAAGGCCCTGGTAGACCGGCAATAAAAAATATTCTTGAATCACTCTTAAAGGTAGCAGAATTCATTTCTGTAACGTTATTGACAACAAAACGTAAAAAGACAATTAACGTTATACTTGCATAATATTCTGTACCCCATCACTACAAATATATTCAGTTGGGTTCACCTTGTAGCAGCGTCAAACAGTATATGTTTTCTTATTTAATGAACTTCGAATTTTGCAATAAACTTTAACGTTTATTACAAGACGACATGATATTATAATTTTTGATTGACTTGATTGAGCGAAATAATTTTAAAGAACTATGTTATTGAAAACATAATACCTTAAAATTATTCGCCTTTATATTTTCAACAACAACTTGAAGTCAACAACACAAGTAGTCATAGCAACCAAAATCATCTTTTCATAAAAATAGTCTTTTTATTTTCAACAACTTGAAGTCAACAACACAAGTAGTCATAGCAACCAAAGCGTTAGGTTTTTTTTCGTTACGGAATTTCTGGATTCGGTCTCCACGGTCCACGCTCAAGGCCCGCGATAGAAGCTATGCAATAGCTTAATATTAGCCGTATATTTTCGTTCGTCACTTCAATGTTACCTGGATCACCTCACATCCAACTGTCAAAAATGCATTGTTATAACTCAGGTTATATCATCATACTTTTTTTGTAGATATGTACCTACCTTCTAGCGACCACAGAGTAAGTACTTTTTAGCGACGCTGACACCGGGTCAGATAAGTTTGACAGACCATTTAAACAAATATTAATTTCTGAATTAATAATAAAATAAAATTGTTGCACGCAGTATACCTATTCTAATATATTATTTAAAAAATAATACTGAGTAACTATATTGTGGATACGTAAATGTTATCAAAGAGGATATAATCACTACGTTTTTAGAGGCGGACCTTAGAACATTTGTGTTTGATGTGAATTTGTGACCTTCTTTAGCCAATCGCATAAAAAAAGCAGTGCTACCAAACTATACTAAGAGAAAATGTCACTGATCTATGGTCTGCAGTGACCTTGGCGAACTGTCAAAAGTAGTGATGTGCAGCGTATCAACAGTTACATATCGATATCGAAAAAGTAGGGATGAGCAGCGATCGAAAGTTATCGATATAATATTATGTAGTTAAAATTATAATTTTATTTAAAAATGAGGGCAAAATAAAACAAATTATTTATCAATATACCAACTATTTATTTTTATTTAATCTCTACAATAAAAATTCCAGCAGATATTCTAAGTTTACCAGAGAGGAGGTTTAAAAGTCATATTAAAAAAAGCCTGTTTAGTTGTGCTTGTTTTAAATGTTGTGCAATGTTTTCACACTGGGCAATGGCATAAGATGCTGCAAATATCTGTACGCTTTGGGTGATCTTTTAAATATAGCTAAGGCTGATATTTTATTTTTTGATGTCCATCGCCTACCCTTAGGTTTTCTGTTTTGGTTTTTTATGGCTGAAGTTACCATTTCTTTGAGCATATCAGATTCCAATTTTTCTAAAATATTGGCACTTCGTCTTAATGATGCCAAAGTACATTTGGTTTCCCATAATTGCTCCATCAACTTTTTTTCTCTAGTTGTTAGGTCTGTAACAAACATTACATATTGTTATTTATTATTATTAATTATATTCTAAAATAATAGTATAAACAATGTAAAATTGAAGTATCGAAAAAAAGGCAAAATGAAGATTGTTCTACATTTTTATTGCATAGATAATAAAATTAGTGATCTGTGTTTCCACCATGAACACGAATCATACAATTTGGCATGTGCAGCGATTTGGCATGCTTCAGTCAGCAATCAGTTCATCAAAATCACTTTGAGGAATGGTCGCCCACATGTTTTCTATCAAGTCAAAAAGTTTGTGTTCATGGTGGAAGCACAGATTACTAATTTTATTAAATAAAAATGTAGAACAATCTTCAGTTTGCCTTTTTTTGCAAATAAAATAAAAAGCTAATCTGGAAGATATTGCTGAAAATGTACTTGATCCCTAGACACTTGATGTGTGTACTATGAGTATGAGCTCAATTTAAATGAGTTAAGAAAATCATAGATATCGTAAAATGAAATGCGAAATATTATCATTCCACAATAAAATAATAGAATTTTACTTACTGAATTTATCTTGTGATAATTTTATAAATTTAGCTTCACGTGTAAGAACTTCACCAGATCTCTTTTTTGGTTTGGAATGTGTCCTTTCTGAAAAAGGTAAATGCAAATTATTAAATACCTTCCTCTTTAAATACCTACCTAAGGGAGTTCCTTTAAATACCTACCTGTACCTTGAGAGTACCTTTGTAAGGGAGTAACCAAACCTCAATTCAAGCAGACAAAGTCGCGGGCATTATCTAGTAATATAATATGTTTAATATAAAATACCCGGAATAATAATTTTAACCACATTCTTTCCCCCCCGCTTTTGCCCATCTGTGATCAGTCCCAGGGGCCAGGACTATAAGCAGATCTGTGGTCTTTACATAGTAACCACATAACTATAAAATACACACCATTTTGAGACAGCTCCCCAAGGATGCTCCTGCCTTGCTGGCTTGTGGATGGCTCTTCTTCAGGCAAAAGATCTAAAATAATAATTTATCTAGTAAAATAATATGTTTAAGATAAAATACCTATAATAATAATTTTGTAACCACATAACTATGAAATACACACCATTTTGATACAGCTCCCCAAGGATGCTTCTGCCTTGCTGGCTTGTGGATGGCTCCGCTTCAGGCAAAAGATCTAAAATAATGATTATTATATTATTCCCAATATGAAATGAGTATGTGTATTATTTCTAATGAATCCAAACTAATTATTATAAATCTGATAGAAGCACTGTGTTCTTTTCATGTATGGCCCCATCCATATAAATGAATTAACCGGAATTTGGGTTATTCTATCTCACGAAGGTTTGTCTATGTTTGTGGTAGTGCATACATACACATTGTAATGGTGTGCTGGGTCGAGAAATCATTCCTGCGTTTACATACACTAGAACAATTTTGTTATACGTACATGCACTACCACAAACATAGGCAAACCACCTTTGTGAGATAGAAAAACTATACAGATGTAGCTTGCATCCCAGGGAGGGCATCTAGGCTACTTTTTATCCCCAAAAATCAAGGAGTTCGGATAGGATTTTAAAAACCTGTGTAACACAAACAAAAATGTGACATTTACTAGTTACAAATAAGTACAACACAAATGTGTATAAATGATTTTAATTTTTAAATGATATGGTGATTCAAATATAATAAGTGCATATATATGAATGAATTACTATTGAATTATTCTCATTTTTGAATTTGTGACTGTTCTTACCTTTAGGCTCCGTAGGCTGATACAGATGTTGTGGAAATTCTTTGAACAGATTTTCAGCTAGAGGTGCTGCCTTTAAATTTAAAGTGGGGATTGCACTTCTTTTAAGCCTATTTCCTTTTTTGTTAAAGTGTTTTTTTTCAAAGTGGTCTGCACACACATATCGCATCTTATGCAGTTTTTCTTATGGTAGGAACACTAGATCTTCTTTACCCACTACTTTTAGCCACGCACGACAGCTGGAAAATATAAATTATAATTAAAATTAAAGATTAGTATGCTATGCTACACTACATGCAATGCTTAGTGAAATTAATGAAAGTAGTTTCATTCTTCTTTAAGAATTATGATTGACATACCAGAGATATTTATTAGGTATGCCTGATAAGTATACCATCAATAACATTTTATTGCTATTGAATGACTTGAAAAAAGTGTCAGGTTATAGGTTGTAACTATCATTACTTACTTAATATATTGTAAACATTTTACTTATTAATCATTTTTAAAAAGGAGAGAAAATGGAAAGCCTCCACAAATGTCGATTGACAATATTCCAATTTTTGTGGAACAGCCAGGACATTCAGTGACGATGGCAGACTAAAATACTAATATAAAATAGCCATAATAGCAATAGGCACTCACCGGTTTGGCTCCAATGGAAATGATGAAAAAAGCAAGGAGTTTTCACCATATCTCTCTCTGATACCGCAAACCTCACATGTTCTGTGACCTTTACCCATGGTGTTTTTCAGGTTTTATCACAAATTTACAGTATCAATTCACACAAATATTGTCAAATAGGTACCTAATAAATAAAGAGTCCCTAACACTAAATAGAGTCAAATATCACGAAAAAACTTATGTGATGATGATGAAACGGAGGAGCAGTGGCTCAACTCGACGTTACACAATAATCAGTAGTCACATAAAATAAAATACTGAATTGGCAAACCAAAAGCAAAACAAAAAGAAACTGCACAATCACAAACACGGTTACAGATCAGCAGACATATTTGTTTCTTGTTTGGTTATACCCGTATATTGTACTCTGTGTTTGGTTATTTGAATTTTGTGAAATTATGTTGGTAAAATTACTTTACGTCACGTCAGTTTCTGAATGTTGGCTAATGAAAGGAACGAATTGCATACAAAAAAAATTTGTTCCTAGTTTCTCGAGACTATGGTGACTTTCCATCTATGGGTCAAACCCTCTTTTTTAATTGCGCTACACTAAATAGGCTTAAACTTTAAAAGGTGAGAACTTTACCAGTTTGGAAAGTAGAATCTATTGCCAAGAAACCGCCAAGAAAATCATTGTCCAATTACCAATAACACTGATTTGTCAACATTGTCTTGTCTATAACAGCGGATTTGCTGGATCCAGAGTGGCAGGAAGTGGTGTCAGCGGGAGGCATGCACATCGGCCACGGGCGCACCAAGAGATTCGTGGAGCTCAATGAGAACCAGGTTCGCACCATTATTTTTATTTTTATTTTGGCACTATTGGATAGCATATTGGAGGGATCATTCCCGTTCCCAAGAATCTTAAATTCCTATTTCAGACCGTGTCTTAATACCTATTCTACCTAAACCTCCGGCCCATTACCTATGTATTTAAGTAAAGTAAGGTAAGTTTATATATTTCTATGTAAGTATGTAAGTTTACTATTATATAACATAAATAATATTTGGCCTATATACTTATGTATGTATTTATTATGTACAGGGCGTGAGAGTATAATAAAAAGTGAATATATTATAGCCTCACGTCCGTAGAGTTATTTCCAAGTCGATAGGTACTTAAAAGAGTAATTTTTGCACTTGCACCGAAGAATAAGGATCTGCAACTCGTCAAAAAACTCACAACTTAGATAAATTCTTCCAATTCAAGCTTCAGCGTGTTAAACTTAAATCCCGTGAGAGCACACAGTCATACATCAATAGAAACAAAACCTACCTATTAAGTATTACAGAAACAATAAAGGGGACGACAAAAGGCAGACTAAACATTTTCCAAACCACAAATGCAGCACTAAAAACTCTATCGCTCGTAAATGATGATCGTCCATTGACCGTGGCTTCATCACACTTAACCGATGTGCGAAAGACATTTGAATGATTGTCGCATTCAAATTGGAGAGAGTTTACAAATTCAATTATGTGAATTGTGACCATTCCAATTTAGCGGAACGACGCGTGGCGCCTGCTAGTCGCGCCTACGCTCACTCTTGGCTCTTACTTACCTAATACTAATAATTATGTACCTATCTCAAACAGGGAACCGTATGATAAACGGCAGGCTGATTACGTATCAGCAGACGATTCGCGATAGCAAAAATAGCAAAAATTGTACAATATTTGCTGTCTAATCGCAAATTTGTAATAGGTATCGACGATACATAATACGAATTTGCGGTTAGACAGCAAATATTGTACAATTTTTGCTATAGCGAATCGTTTGCATGATACGTAATCAGCCTGCGGGTTTTCTATTTCATTCCAATCGTTAAGATATTGTGCATCGCCATTTTTAATCAGTTAAATATCGCTTGTTAGGTATAGCTTAGTACTATTGCCTTTTCTGTGCTATAACCTATTACGGTGAACCATAAGATCGTGATGGAACCTTGAGAGCTCTCCAATAAGTCCTCAAAGATGTGTGAAGTCTGCCAATGCCAATCGGCCAATTGGTGGACTATGCTACACCCTTCTTAATCCGAGAGAGAATCTTGTTCTCAGCAATGGGATAATGATTATGATGTTGAATGCTAATTCCACACAGTATCTAAACTAAACGACAGCTTGCATCCGGAGATGAACCCCGGAGTTTTCAAAAGACCCGTCGTGGATGAAGTAGTTCGTTTTAACCTCTGGTTAGGTAAATTGCCTATCGTCATTTTTCCATCATTCATCAGGCCAGTCTTACCTCTACTTTCCGAAGATGAGGCACTGAGATAACTTGAAAGAATTCGGCAAATCAAAATATAGCGTTTTGTTTCCAGCCGAACATAGCTTATCAGGCCTGTCTCCTTCCCAACGGCGCCAGCGGGCACTGTCGTCATCTCCATTACTGCATCCAGGATGATTTCAAGAAGGATTTCATGAAGTTCATGGATTACCTATGTATCATCAACCACTCGTAAGTGTCCCCAATGTAATGTAACTAAACAACGTAAACTTAAAAGTACAATTTAGTTAATTCAAGAACATTAAAGTTTTTCATCGGCTCAGCTAACTTAACCTGAGGACCAATATTATCTTAGCAAACCGTAATCATTTGACAGCTTTTACGTATTACTCGAACTGTTTAAGGAGTTCATGCATGCTTTTTGATGTGCAATGCTTCGACCGTGGTTGTATAAAGCTGTACCGCAAAGTCTTGTAGCCGTTTGGGAAAATTCCTCCTATAGAAACTGATAAGGGATTAATATATAACTACTAATTGTACCATTCATTCTATCACAGACCTAATAATTGTTGTCATTTGAAACGGCGAAATCGAGGTCAGACTCTAAATAAAACAAGAATAGTATTATCACTATCTGAAAATACTTAGGATTTATATTGATTTCTAATAAATGTAACGTTTCCATTGTCGTAGAGCTATCGGGGTTTGCTGCCCTGACAGCAGAGGTGACGGCAATCCTGACGCCGTAGCGGGTGACCTGCCTGCCACTGCACCGAGGGAGGAAAACGACCTGTCGCTCAAGATTGATCGCGCTGAGAACAGAGGTCTGTAATGTTTTGATTAAAACACATTATCAATTTGAACAGTTGTTTTATTTGAACACCCAAACCTATAAAATAGGTAAAGTTAAAAAAATCATTGTCATATTTTATGTAGGTAATTTATGCTTTAAAAACAAGCATATTTTTGTGATAGGACTTAGATTTAGAGAATCACAGTTTGGCTGAGTAACAGGATATTATCATCCTGTTATTCAAACGGAAGTGAACCAAACAGAAGCTAATAATTTAAAATAGGTAATTATGATACAAATAAAACAACTGGTGACCTCAAATATAATTTTATTTCTTTTATTTTTGTATAAAATATTGTCTTAAAACGAATAGAAAAAAGTGGACAAATGTAATGCTAAAGTAAGGTAATTATGAAATTTAAAATAATATTTAACAAATTATATAATTTATGAAGTAAAATGAAGATGAGAACAACAACAGACAGATCTTCCATGAAGGGAAAGAGTAAGTTTAGAGTTCTTAATTTTCCCTTTATAGCCAAGTTCGTACTTCAAGTTCAAGTTGAAAATCGTACTTCATCAGTAACTTATCTAACTTGTTTGAAGGTCTCCTAAATTGCAGGTTGCGGTCTGAGCACCCGAAACCAAGGCAGGATAACTGGTGCTCAGCAGGCGAATCCTCGCGAATGGCCCTGGATGGCCTCCATCACCCCTGATGGCTTCGAGCAGTACTGTGGAGGAGCACTCATAACCGACAGACATGTGCTCACCGCTGCCCACTGCGTTATTAGGTAAACTGGCTCATATTACTGATATACCAACGGCTGAGGCTTTTTTCGAACCAGAATTAGCCAATGTCCATTTTCAGGATGCAAACTATCTATATGACCCGTAGTATTATTTCCTCAAGATATTTTAGATGTTAGGAGGTTCTTAAAAGGTAACAGACACACACTTACAACGGTCGGTAATAGTTAATATACTGTATATAGCAAAAAAAATGATATCAACGAAGAAATTTTGAAGTAACAATGGGTGGATAATGATATAATTTTGGAAAACAGCTCAGTTTGTTTTATTATAAGTACGTATCAATATTTAATTAAAGTATCATTTTCTCGATGTTAATCTGCCTTTCTA
This sequence comes from Erebia epiphron, assembly GCA_963932025.1. Taxonomy (NCBI): domain Eukaryota; kingdom Metazoa; phylum Arthropoda; class Insecta; order Lepidoptera; family Nymphalidae; genus Erebia; species Erebia epiphron. The sequence goes on from OZ009950.1 coordinate 8,863,369, forward strand.
AAACATCAACAGATGGACTGCCGAAGAACTGTTCGTGCGTCTTGGCGAGTACGACTTTAAGCGCAGCAACGATTCCCGTTCCTACAATTTCAGGGTTATTTCCATTCGTCGTCATGAATTGTTCGACAAATCCAACTACCATCATGACATCGCCATACTGAAATTACACAGGCCAGCCGTGTTCAACACCTATGTCTGGCCTATTTGCTTACCACCACGCGGCTTGCAGCTGGATGGCGAAGTTGCTACCGTTACTGGTAAGCATCCACTACCACTACAGCCTATTAACATCCCACTGCTAAGCACAGACCTCTACTCTCACAGGAGAGAGGGAATTAGAGCTTAGACCCACCACGCCGCTCCAATGCCGGTTGGCAGGCTATAATGACTATTATCATGTTAGTGATAATAACCGGGACCGACGGCTTAACGTGCTCTCCGAGGCACGGGGGTGAAACACCGCCAACTTCCTAACTCCGGGCTAGCACTGAGAATTTCTAGTCATAAAAACCCAATACTTATTTATGGCCCGACCCGGGACTCGAACCCGGGACCTCGTCGGCCGCAGTCGAACATGCCAACCACTAGACCAACGAGGCAACGAGGCAGAGGAACTAGTAAGCATATCTACTGGTAATGCCTCTTTTCCGTGATTTAATTTTGAATTGCGTAGTTGCTATTCAGTTTAAAATGTACTTTATGTACCAAGGAAATCTTATATTAATTAGACACTAATTTTCTTTGTTTCACAAGGATGGGGTACGCAGTGGTATGGTGGTCCTCACAGCAACATCTTAATGGAGGTAGCCGTGCCGATTTGGAACAAGGAAAGCTGTATAAAGTCCTTTACTGACTCAGTTTTCAATGAAACAATATGCGCCGGTGGCAAGGAAGGAGGGAAGGATGCTTGCCAGGTTAGTGCGATTTTATAGGTAGATATCACTGAGCCGTAAAATAAAGTAAATAGGGAATATATCTAAATATTATAAGCCTTTCCGTAAAAAAGGTCAATAATTATATGAAAATCAGTAGAATCAATGCAAAATACAAAATATAGGGAGCTACGTTGATTAAAATTTAAATGATATCGTTGGTACTACCAAAAAGAACCTACGTATGATAGAGAAGCCGTAAAAACCAGGAATGCCATATAAAAGCCAAACATAGGAATCGTAGTGTAATTGCTAGTAGGTATAATTTGTGAAGACAAATGCAAGAAAAAACAGAATCTGTTCTTGAAAGATATAGCTGTTGTCCATTGGTTTTGTGGTAATAAATGGTTGTGTAGAACAATCTAGGAGCGAGCTAGGAGGATCTCTAAATTAAATCTAAATTACTTATGATCGATTTATTTAAATGGGACATAAGTACATAGGTAAACAGGAAATAAATAAAAGTCAATTTTAAGTTACTACTATAAATATCACCGTCAATGATCAAACCAATCTCGATCCGAAGATGACCGTGAATCGTGATTTCATTACCTAACTACTCACAATTCAATTATTTTGTTCAGGGTGACAGCGGCGGTCCCCTGATGTACCAGATGTCTTCGGGACGCTGGTCGGTGATAGGCGTGGTGTCGTGGGGCATACGCTGCGGAGAGCCCAACCACCCCGGCCTTTACACGCGCGTTGACCAATACCTCGAGTGGATTCTCCAGAATTCTATATTCTAAATAGGTACTTCTTTATTTTAAAATTTTGATGAGCAAAGAGGATGCGTGACATAGTAATTCATAATTGAATAAGAACTTTACGAGATCCACTACACACTACTAACTTTTGTTCACAGACACATTATGATAAGAGCAATAAATAATTAAAAAATATTAGTATTATTATTTCATTTGAGCCCCGTTATTTACAACCAGCCCCGTCACAGCCAAGTTACCTACACGCGCATCGACCAAAACATCGAGTGGATATTGCACAATCATAGTAGGTATTTATTTGTTTTGAGAATCTAGTCCTCCAGCATTTGTGATATTAATAATTAGGTTCTACTTCTTGGATGAGCGATCATTAATTTGTTAAGCTTTTTAAAACTTCAGTTAATTTGCAAAATATTTATGAAAGTTACTTAGAATTTGGATTCTCCTGTCATGGTTAAATACATATTATATCATAGTATATCTAAACCTAAATAATATTACAGTTATTTTTACAGCTTTCACAGACCTTAGATAAGACGAGGTTGGTACCTAACCTACTGTTAAGTTCACTGTATTAATCTCGAAGTCCATCTCGCCTTTCCATAGTATTTTCTTGCTACCATTAATGACAGTCATAGAAATCTAAATTAACTTATGTGCCAATATAAGCATTAAAAATACAATATACAAGTAGGTAAATTATCCCTAAACCTTAGACTAATAATGCGTTATATTTCGATGCCCTAAACTATTACAAAATGACAATGCAGTCACAAAATATCCATCGTGATAATTTCTCCACACTCCTCTATAGCTTGCAATATATCGAGCACCTGCTTCTTCTCGACAACTGGGTGGAAGGTGAACGCTAGCCGGAAGAAGTTCTTGCGTTGCCGTAAGGGGGAGTAGGCTACCATAGCTCGGGAGTTGAGTGTCAACTGTTCTTTGATTTTTGGGGTGATCTGAAAGAAATTAATCAGGTAAAAAGGAAAAACTTCGCGCTATAAACTAATTTTTCTTCATAAAGGAACTAGAAGTTTAATTTGCTATAATCTTAACTTCTAGTTCCTTCATTATCATGGACTTCGGCAAAGTAACGCCTGCTTCTATCCAATAATATTTCTTCGATGAATTGATAGTAAAACCTAAAACAGACGTCATCTTACGATGATGTGTACTAAAAAAAATGTGCTATTCAGCCACAGAATCTTCACTCTAAATTGTTGCAATTAAAACACTACTCAGGTGAATGTGGAATGGTAGGACCGTAGGTGTAGTATTTATCACCATATTCACCTAGTTTAAATAATTACCAGTAAAAAATGGCTTCGATCATGCAGTTTATCACTAATAGGTTTATGGTTATACCTTATGCATAATTTCCCACCAGTCCTGATTTTCCTCTTGCTTTCTCATAAAAGATGGGATGTACCAGAAGCAAACGTTAGGGCACTGTATAGGCTTTGATACGAGTTTGAAGCCATCTTTAGAAGCAACCGTTTGCATGCAGAACTCTGCTATTTCCATAACGTGGTCTGTAAGGATATTGAGACCGATATCCCCGCGTACTTTCCACATCATCCACAGTTTAAACGCATCGATCTGAAAAAAACCTATTTAATACCTTAGGAAAATATTTTATAGATGAAGCACCGCATACTTTATAGCCAATTCGTTACTATCAGCAGCAGTATATAGTAGACTATAGATGATGCCCGCAATTACGTCCGCGTGGATTATTTTTTTTGATTCCCGCGGGAACTCTTTAATTTTCCGAGATAGCCTATATCCTTCCCTGGGATACAACCTATCCCTCTACCAAATTTCATCAAAATCTGTTGAACAGATGAACCGTGAAAGCGTAGCAGACAAACAGACAGACACACATTCGCATTTATAATCAGCTTCCGATATTTAAAAGAAACCTAGCTGATCTACCTCTGCTTCGATAAGTCCTTTCTTAATGAGAATCTTCTTTTCATAGAAAACCTCTGTACGAAATCTTAATTTTTCAGGCAGGTATTGTAATATACCATGCCATTTATTTATGGCAGTCAGTTTATCCTTACGTACGGAACTGATATATTTACCTTTCTTCCACACTGGATGCTCTTGTCCCCTGTGTCGTAGCTGACATCATAAAACTTATCTTGTTGGAATAAGTACTGCGCCGCGGCTGCGTTTGCCTCATGCAATAAACCCTTTTCTCGAAGAAGAAATACTGAACATTGCAGGGGCGCTCCCATCATTTTGTGTGGATTCCATGATATTGAATTGGCACTGAAATAATATTTTGCGTATTTATTTATGAATTAATCATGGTATGAGCATATTATATGTTTGTACACTAAGTAAATATCTCCCGCGTAGTATCAACAAAATATCATTAATTAAGCTAAAAAAAATTAGTTTAAAATAAAATATTTCACTGACCGTTCAATCCCTCGTAACTTTTCTCGAAACTTCTTTGACAGCATCAAAGTTCCACCCCAACACGCCTTAAAAATATTGGAATTTACTTTTAAGCATCTGGAAACTAATTGCAGTGATCGTCAAGGAAAGAAAGATTTTAAGGTCAAAACAAGCTATTGAGAGAGCGTTAATAGCTGTTGCGTCAGTAGCAAATGTTCAGGAAGGTCACTAAAATCAGAAGGATTTGATTCCTTTGTTTCTCTATAGTCTATACTTACATCGACATGCATCCATACACCATATTTTTCGCATATCACAGCAACAGTTTTTAGGTCGTCAATAGCTCCCAGTACCGTAGTGCCTGCGGTTGCATTCACCATTACAGGATGTTTCCCAAGCGCCACCTCTTGATGGAGAGCTGACTCAAGTTCTGATGTTAGCATCTGACCTCGGTCGTTCGTCTTAATTACTTTAACGTTCTCAGTACCAAAACCAAGCCAATGTGCTGCTTTCATTATGGAGTAATGACTCTGAAAGAAATAAAAAATTAAGTGACTTTTTTGGTAATCAGAGCTTTTTTTATGTTAAGTTATAATTAGCAATGACCACGATATCTTCTGATTAATAATTAATTGACGTCCCATTTAAGCTTAATAACTCGTTTACAGACCGTAGTTAGACTTTTCTCCGACTTGACAATGGGATAAGTAAGTATAAAGTCTGAAGTGCTTACGGAAAGATAGGAGTGTAGGCATAGGAATAAAATTAAGACTCTTTATAGATGTTTCATTACGCAGGGTCGTACCGGAAGATTAAAAGCGCGAGGTATAATGTTTATACATAGTAGATTGAAAGAATTCTTACATCTTCAGAAGTAAAAATGACCATTTCAGGCAAACCACGCATACCCTTCCTCTTTATTTCAGGAAACGCTTTAAACCGGGCAGCGACCAGTGCGTATAGCATCGATATGCTACCACCAGGGCTGAAGATACCATCTCCATTAGGAATATGAAAAAGCTTGAGGATATGATCAAGTACTTTCAATTCTATGAGGGTGAAAACTGGCGCAACTTCAAATGTGTATCTGGAATTAGAAAATAAACCTGTAAGCAGTGGAAGTTTTGGGATTTCAACGTACGAGTAGATTGTCACATCACACGAAGGCCAAAGTTTGTGTGTGTGTGTTGTTACTCTTTCAAGCATAAACTACTGGACGGCTTTGGTTTGACGGTTTGGAATGGAGACAGATTAATTATTATAGTCTGCTCTGGAATAACATATAGGCTACTTTTTATCCCGGAATGGAATATCAAAGAGCAATTCCCGCGGGAACCGAGAAACTGCAATTCACGCGGACTAAATCGCATCAGCTAGTACTTATTATAATATAATAGGTCTAACAAAGCTACGCTTTTCAGTGCGGGTCGCCATGCTAGCACCTTGGGAGACTTGGGACCCCATCGTCTGACGTCTGTCGGTCATTCGAACTATATATTCCGCAACTTGTCGAGCTACTTTATTTCGGTGACTCTGCATGGTCCTCTTTAGCATCTCTATATTTCTGATCGCTAACTCTGGTCCTGAAAAGAGGGTTCAGACCCTCAGGGTCATTTAACTGGAATCTGCTATGCTCAGAGTATCCCTGTATGCATACTACCATCGTTAAAAGCCGTGTTGTTCTAATATTGTTGATGTTGTGTTGTGGAATTATAATCCTTATGTTAGGGACGTCAAGGTGAACGACTGACTGAGAACGTGAGAACGTGAGAACGAACTGAGTCTGCGACTTAAACTGTCATTTAAAAGTAATACTGCTTCAAGCGATGGAAGTCACCCCCCTGCGTGATCAAATCAATCACCGCAGTAAGTACTTACTGGCTAGTATTATAAGCTTCTGCAATCCAAGCTCCAGCGAGGCCATATGGGTCCGTCCCGCCGTACAGTTGATTTCTGAACGTTGGCTTGTTAGTCTTGACACTGTATTGCAGCACTCTACGGACGGCTTTCTCGAGCTCCCGGTCGTTTACCTGCTTCGATATGTCCAGATCTTCGCGTAATATTTCCTGTGAAATATACGAAAAGACGCTAAAAATCTCATTAAAAAAAAGAGTTTGAACCTGCTTCTACATATCAGACATCAAACGGGACACGTTGTGAAGGTATTTAACAGCTTTTAAGTATACGATTGTTTCAAAGCGACAGTCGTGAGCTTTCATGCTGCACGTGTCTCGTAAGTCGTAACCCTAGATTCAACCCATCGACCGGCGGTCTACTACTGAGCACGAATCTCCTCCCAGAATGAGAAGGACTTGGCCATCCATCAGTCCACCACGCTGACCAAGTAGGTACGAATCGTCAGACTTAACACACCTTTGAGAACAGTAGATATAAAGAACTCTGTGGGAGGGCCCGGGTTCGATTCCCGACAGGGTCAATTTGGGAATTAATAATTCTCGGTCTGGTTTGGGAGGCTTTTTTTTTTATTTATTAAAAGCGGAACAACCCCCGATGTGAATTGTGATGGTCGGAGACCTTGTTAACAATAGTTATACGTACTATCCGGGAGGCTTCGGCCGGGGATAGTTACCAGCCTACCGGCGAAAACGTACCGCCAAGCGATTTAGCGTTCCGGTAAGTTTAGAAACCGACTAGGGGTATGGGTTTAATATAACTGCCCGCTATCAGGATAGCCCGCTACCATCTTAGACTGAATCATCACTTGCTATCAGGTGAGTTCGAAGTCACGGACTTAGATGTAGTGGAAAAAATAAATTAAAAGCCTTCAACAGCTAGCTAACCTAACCTAAGATATAACAGGATAAAATAGGTAGGTACCTACGTACGAGTAGTTAGGTACCACGGACTGACTAGGTCAAAATGATTTATTAGCTATAATAATTATGATATAATTACTCTGATAAGTATATGCTTAATAAATAAATAAACAATATTATTATAATTGCATTGCTTTTATCAACCCGGTAGTGCACGTCACCCTACGAGCTATAACATAGCATTAAATGTTATGTAAACAATTTTTCAGAAACATTCTTAACGCATTCTTTTTGCAAGCAATTTTTCCTTAGACGATACCAAAGTTAGTACCCGTCCTTTCGGTACGTAAAAAGTTACCGCGTAAAAATAACAGTGGTTGATTTCTCACCATTATGGTACGCAACCCTCAAACGGACTATTACCAGGTTACTCACTTCCCTCTCGGACTGCATTGTCACTTACCACCAGGTGAGATAGATCACATTCAAGGGTTCGCTTTGTCATAAACAAAGGGGTAAAAAATTCTACATACACTACATAAATTATATATACCGACTAGGGGTATGGGCTGCCATACCCCTATCAGGTTAGCCCGCTACCATCTTAGACTGCATCATCTCTTACCATCAGTTTTTTTGGAAATGTATAATTGTGACTTGAAACACTTACCTTAAAATAAAAATTGTACAGTGCCAAACTAATAAGACTTTAGATGTTAACCTAAGAATAACAAACTACCTACACGACGAGCGACCGTGACAGCGCTACGATGGGGACAAAGACAGGATAGGAACGCGTTCTCATAGTCGGTCGCCCAACCGTATAGAGTTTGACGGACATGGTTTGTCTGAATAAAGCATTGATGTAGAATTTTAGTTTCTATTTCAATGAAATAAAGGATGACAATTTTGACAGATGAGTGTGGATGAGAGGTGTATTAATAGCAATAGCGAAGGATAAGACTAAAGAGTGACTGAAGCAGTAGGTACTATTTTATTCCTGACTCGGTACATGCGTTTTAGCATTGCTGTAACTTGTAAGCGTATCGAGGATATTGTATGAGTAATAAAAGTAAAATGAACTTCTACTATAGTCGCACAAACATAGCCGACCCAGTGGCCAAAATTGGAACTAATTTTTACTTTTTTTGTGTCACCGTAAAATTATAAAAACCGTTAGATTGTATTCTAACGCTTTTTATCTCGATAGATTGTCAACTGTCGAAAGATTTTGAAACTTTACAACTGCTTACAATTTAACGCATTATTTTTCGGTAGATTGTAATAATTAAGATTTAAGATGGTAGCGGGCTAACCTGATAGGGGTATGGCAGCCCATACCCCTATCAGGTTAGCCCGCTACCATCTTAGACTGCATCATCTCTTACCATCAGGTGAGATCGCAGTCAAGGGCTAACTTGTAGTGGAATTAAAAAAACACTATTTTTACCTCTAACTCCTTTGGATGCTTGAACTGGATAAGAGAAGTCTTATGGCCTGCCTCTTCTTTTACGATACCCAAAACTTTGTCCAAAAACGTATGTCCATTTGTCTCCATCGCGCAATATGTGCACAGGTCAACGCACTATCTCGGTAAGTTATATAGTTATTGTGAACTTAACAAATAACTTAACTGTAGTTTATTACTTAACCAGGTTCAATGAATAAGTAAACAAGGAAATGTTTAGAATTCAAACGTGTACGGTGTGGTCAGAGAGCCGCTCGTGACTGCAGTGTTAAAGAGATGGAGTCGGAAAAGCTCTGAGACATAATAATAATATATTATTACCTAATTGACATCGTTTGTTGCAATCATTTACTCATATTGCAACTGGACGATTGCCTGCGACTTCGTCCAAGTGGATTTCGGTTTTTGTAAAATCCTCGGTTAGTTTTCTACTTTTCTAATCGGGGATGCCAAGAAAACCCCTGCCATAAATCATAATGTGAATAATGGAAAGGGGTCACGCCCCTCAGTAATGAGGAATATGACGTAGTGATAGAATGCAACTTATTTCCGTACCTACCAAATACGTTTTTTTAACAGATGCATGGGCGGCCGGGCCCTTATAATTTTGCAGACTGACACACATTCGCACTTATAATATATATATAATATATATATATATATATATATATATATATATATATATATATATATTGTAGTTATAAAATATATGCTGCAGTTATGATGTTATTCTTATATGTAGGTATATTACATTCTACTCGTACGTATAAGTTTGAACTTTGACTGCATTGGTTGGAAATGACTAGCCAATTCACTTGTGCACCATGTTCTCAGGACTAGACTACCGATTCCAAAAAAAAGGTGGTTTCTATCAAGAAATTCTCACGAGCAGTCCGGGAAAATTCCTGGGTAGAAAAGTCCTGCGTGGGATAGACACACGTTGGAACTTGGAAGGGCTTTCGTAGCTAACAGCTAAAGGTACCTACCCCAAAAACTTCGCCTGATCTGTCTCTGTTAAAGGCAGGATTAGGTACGATTCTAGTTAGCCGCTGGTTCAACCCAATTTTTCACAGTCCACACAAAAAAAATAACTGTAAGTATTACCTACTCTCGTAAGTCGTTCACATAAGTAACTTACGAAATGTAAACAGTCACGTATTTTAAATGTTTAGTTACGTAGGTACGCTACTAACTTACAAGTGTAATCCTGGCCTTATAGCCACTATATAATATCAATAAATTATCGAATCTATCTTTTTCATGTACTTATGTAGGAATCTTTTTCCACAAACTTATATATATGTCACCGTAAGATTGTGAAACCCGTCAGATTGCAGTCTAACGCTTTTTATCTCGATAGATTGTAAACTGTCGACAGATTATGAACCGGTCAATGTTCTGACTTTCTGAGTGTCAATTTTTGAAATATTCATTGTATTTACGTTTTCTTGTTTCTTTCTTGAAGGTTAGGTTAGGTTAAACATAAATAGTTCTATCGAGATAATAAACCTAACATACCTATTACAATCTACCGAAAAATAATGCGTTAAATTGTAAGCAGTTGTAAAGTTTCAAAATCTTTCGACAGTTGACAATCTATCGAGATAAAAAGCGTTAGAATACAATCTAACGGTTTTTATAATTTTACGGTGACACAAAAAAAGTAAAAATTAGTTCCAATTTTGGCCACTGGGTCGGCTATGTTTGTGCGACTATAGTAGAAGTTCATTTTACTTTTATTACTCATACAATATCCTCGATACGCTTACAAGTTACAGCAATGCTAAAACGCATGTACCGAGTCAGGAATAAAATAGTACCTACTGCTTCAGTCACTCTTTAGTCTTATTCTTCGCTATTGCTATTAACATCTAAAGTCTTATTAGTTTGGCACTGTACAATTTTTATTTTAAGGTAAGTGTTTCAAGTCACAATTATACATTTCCAAAAAAACGTTATTAATCTTCCTATTTAAAATTTTTATCCATTGCGCAATTATTTAATTTCCGCAATAAATAAAATCCGCGGCAAACTGTATGATATTTTTTTTTTTACTAACTGGCCTTACGGCTTCTATGGCTATGGCCTATATTATCTATGACGGAGTCATACGTTTTCAAGCTTTCATTCAAATGTTGCAAGTTCCCGCTTTTCAGACTAGATGGCGTTGATGGCGTTGCTAAAAATACGCCCATATTCTTTGTTTGACAGGGCCCGTCTATGTAAATTGAGGTCGTTGGTATTGAGTAACAGGTATGGAATGCGTTCCAGACTTTCTTTAGTGGAGTAATTTCATGGATGATCTCATTATTAGAAGTAAACTGGTTGTAAAGTTTAACTAGCATAAAGAAATCAGAAAAATATATTATTTTATTGAGACTCTTCGCAAATAGATGTATTGTCGTCATCTTCGCTTACATTTATAATTAATTGTTATATTTTTTATGTGATGAAATAAAGTTAAATTAAGCTGAAAAAAAAACTCCAGTCGTGCGTTGGAGCTGGGAGCAGCACAGTTTTTTTTTTTTGTTTTTCTTTTTATTATCTTGGCCCAGCATCTGCATATTTCCGTCGACCCCTTTTTTTGTAGCCAATTCACCTATTCTGTATTTTTTTATTGGCTTGTGTAGGTGCTGTATCTTTTTGCACTGTATGATAAGGCTCGTTGTCCATTAAAATATAGAAAGGCCCTGGTAGACCGGCAATAAAAAATATTCTTGAATCACTCTTAAAGGTAGCAGAATTCATTTCTGTAACGTTATTGACAACAAAACGTAAAAAGACAATTAACGTTATACTTGCATAATATTCTGTACCCCATCACTACAAATATATTCAGTTGGGTTCACCTTGTAGCAGCGTCAAACAGTATATGTTTTCTTATTTAATGAACTTCGAATTTTGCAATAAACTTTAACGTTTATTACAAGACGACATGATATTATAATTTTTGATTGACTTGATTGAGCGAAATAATTTTAAAGAACTATGTTATTGAAAACATAATACCTTAAAATTATTCGCCTTTATATTTTCAACAACAACTTGAAGTCAACAACACAAGTAGTCATAGCAACCAAAATCATCTTTTCATAAAAATAGTCTTTTTATTTTCAACAACTTGAAGTCAACAACACAAGTAGTCATAGCAACCAAAGCGTTAGGTTTTTTTTCGTTACGGAATTTCTGGATTCGGTCTCCACGGTCCACGCTCAAGGCCCGCGATAGAAGCTATGCAATAGCTTAATATTAGCCGTATATTTTCGTTCGTCACTTCAATGTTACCTGGATCACCTCACATCCAACTGTCAAAAATGCATTGTTATAACTCAGGTTATATCATCATACTTTTTTTGTAGATATGTACCTACCTTCTAGCGACCACAGAGTAAGTACTTTTTAGCGACGCTGACACCGGGTCAGATAAGTTTGACAGACCATTTAAACAAATATTAATTTCTGAATTAATAATAAAATAAAATTGTTGCACGCAGTATACCTATTCTAATATATTATTTAAAAAATAATACTGAGTAACTATATTGTGGATACGTAAATGTTATTTTAAAAGCGTGATACAAGCACGACCATATCGATTTTACTCCATAGGTTAAGTTAAAGTGATTGTTCTATTTGGTTTTTGTAAGAAAAATTATAAGTAAGCGCAAAAATGATGAATTTCCGAAGATCGCGCGCTCGGTCGCACCGAAACTCAATGAATATCATGGTCACTACTGAAAAGTGGCGAAATTATGGAAGAAGACTGTCCCGAAAACGTAATGAATGTCTCAATGAAGACTCCGAAGAAGAAATGCCTAGAGAAAGTGAACTTAAAGACTGGGTCGATGAATTTTTTGTTCAAAAGAGCACGGCGTCCAATCACTCCGATCAAGATGTTGAAGTCAAACTAACAAAAAAACAAACTTTAGTTTTGGCCACTTTAGTGCCAGATGAAATACTTCTCATGGAAAAGTAATTTATGAAATAAATTGAGTTTTAGAATTATAAAAATATCAATCAAATTATCAATTCAATCTATCACTTAATCGAAATTGAATTTAATTTAAATTGCAGTTTCCAAACATTCGAGACAAAGCGTTTCGTTGGAGTACTAATGATGGCAGACGTGTCTGGATATACAGCTTTGTCAGAAAGATACAACAATACAGGAAAAGGGGGCACATATCGCTTGACAGTAACATTAAATACTTATCTTGGATCTCTCATAGAAGTCATATACAGTCATGGCGGTGACATAATAAAATTCGCTGGTGACGCATTTTTAGCTCTGTGGAAGACAGATAAAAGAACTTTCATAAGCCATACAATTCACACAGCGATCGCGTGCGCACTCATAATACAACACTCTTTTGGTTCATATGAAACTGATGTTAAAGTAAACCTTAAAGTAAAGCTTGCTATATCAGCAGGTAACCTAATTTTTGCTCCAATCGGTTCTGGAATTGACATGAATTACATTATATTCGGCTTACCTGTAATAGAAGCTAAAATAGCTGAGAGCTTCTGTGATTCCGGAGAAGTAAAGTTAACCCCTACAGCGTGGGGGCATTGTTACTCAAGAAATTATGATCATGTTATCAATGACGATGGTCATGTTACGATAAAAGCAATTCTTTACGATCCACGTGAAAAGGATGTAAGTAAACCATTTCTTGGCTTTGGAACAATGATCCGTCAAATTAACAAATCATTCGCCGCTTTAGAAAATCTACCAGATTTTCTTTTAGATGATTCTGAAAAAATAAACACTATAGACATGTTAAAACAAAATGAGGTGTTTAATTTACGTAAAACTATTTTTAAAGCTGAAGAGAGAAATATTGGGTCAGAAATAAGAAAATTTATGATCAGGCCTGTTTTAACTCAAATCGATGCTCATCAGCCTTTGGAATATCTGACGGAAATGAGACAAGTCTCCATCCTATTTGTTACCCTTAAACCCAAAGACTGTCCTTTACCGCAGCTTATAACCATTGTAAATAAATCATACCAAATAACTAGCGATATCGTTTATAAATCAATGGGTTGCGTGAACAAAATTATTTTGTTTGACAAAGATGTTATGATTTTGGTTGTTTTTGGGCTGCGAGGTTTCAAACATGAATCAGAAGCCCAAGCAGCTTTAAAATGTGCTTACAGTATTAAAAAAAGCGTCTCAGCCCTAGATGGCGTTCTGGAAGTGTCTATTGGTGTCACTACTGGCCAGGTATATTGTGGAGTGGTTGGTCATCCTTTGCGAAGAGAGTTCACAGTTATTGGTGCGATTGTTAATAAAGCTGCAAGATTCATGTGCAATTTTCGCAATAAAATTACTTGCGATGAGGCAACTTATGTTAAAAGTAAAATGTCTAGCAATGGTTTTACTTTACAACCACCAACACAACTCAAAGGAATCATCCAGCCTGGCAAGATTTATGAATATACGGAAGAGATTAGAATTAAGGAATTGTTTAGTATCCCCTTAATTCCGCCACTGTTAAACCGCTGCGATGAAATGGAATATTTTGAAAAGTGGCTTGATGACTTTCATTTATCTTATAGAGACTTTGATGCTTTATTACTTATTGGCGAAAGTCGCATTGGCAAAACGAGACTATTGGAATGGATGGCACGATATGCTAGAAACAAGGATCTCAAAGTATGCTATTTAAGTTTAACTTCAATACATTCTGCAACACCATATTTAGCTCTAGGTCAAATTATTGAACAAATTATTGGTATCAAAGAGCCAATAATCGGATTCGCAAAGGAAGAAAAAATTGTTCAATTATTACAAAGGTATAATACAGATTTGTGCTATTTAAATAATTTAATCAAGGTTCGATTTGCTTATCATGAAGATGTGTATTCCCAAAACGAAGAGGTTCGTAAGGCAAAAGCAAAAAAGATGTTTAAAAAATTGCTTTTATCTATACCTGATACCCATGTTATATTTCTAGATGATTTACAAAATTTAGATGCTTCATCGTGGGAATTTCTGAGGATAATAATTGAAGTAATGAAAATGTTCACCGTTTTAACGGTAACTCGAGGTAAGTTCAGCTCAGTACACAGCTGGCTTTACGGAGTGTTTTTAGAACATAACATACGAAAAATCCATTTAAACTCCTTACACAGTGATTGGATTGCACCATTAGCATGTCAAATATTAGACGTCGAAGCTGTGCCATACGATTTATGTAACGCCCTTGAGAAAAAATGCAATGGAATGCCCGGTCTAGTTGAAAGTTTTATTATCTATTTATTTTCGAGCGGCGCTTTAGAATTGAAAAATATCCACAAAAGTGAGCTAGATGACTGGGTGGATGAAGATTTACAGTTTCCAGATTCTATTTTTCTACGTCCAACAGCTCTAAACGCAAATAATCAATCAACTTTGGACCAACTAATAAAAGAAAATTCTACAGAAGAAATCTCAATATGTTTAGTAACAAATAAGGGCGAGCTTGAAACCGACTTAAATATGCAAAATTTTGATGCTTTGATTATGATCCAAATAGATTCATTAACTCCGTATCAGCAGCTACTCTTAAAAATAGCTTCAGTTATAGGAAACATACTTTCGAGAGATCTTTTAGAAAATATAATGTATGATAATAACCCTTTAACTACAGCAAAGGCAATCAAGAGATTGTTTGCAATGCGTATATTATCTTGTGCTAATAACAAAAGAAACACTTCGCTAGGAACTATTTGTTCAAATTATTCTGATGGTCATTTAACTTGCGAATGTTCATTTGACTATGATACTGACAATTGTGATAATTTACCAAAGTATGCCTTTTGCAAGGTTATGAAATTTCGCAATAAAAATTCAAGAAAATCTTTTTATGAACTATTGCCTTTAAATCAGAAGAAAGAATTCCATTCGCGTATCGTTAATTATTTTGAGAATAATAGGCAAAAGTGCCCAGAATGTGGCGGTACGATCATGGTTGTTCAATCGACAACATTAAATTTACCTTCTCAAACCGATGATTATAACAAAAGTTTCACAAATAAGAAACTTAAAGAAGAAGAAGAAGAAGAAGAAGATAGTGATCGTGAGTCTGAAATAACCAATATAGATATGACACAATATACCTCAACACTTGAAAAGCAAGAAGCAGTTGATGTCCAAAAATCTAGGTCCGACGTTTATTCTAAAACACATACAAGAACATCTTACGAAACTTCGGTAAAAAGTGAAATATTTCATAAAACTACACCAATTTTAAAAATCAAGCCAAATGATGATGACGATGAAACTGCTACGCGGAGAAGATCCACTAAAAGAGTTACAATGACAAACATGGTTTTCAAAAAAAAAAGTTCCGAAGAAGTAAACAATCCAACTATATTTAATATGTTAAGGGCTGTTACCGAAGCAAACCAAATAAGTCAATGGCATGATTTAGGTGTAATAGATAGTGAAGATAATCTGAAAACTAATAAAATTGAAACAGAAATTAAATCGTTTTGTATACATATCGATAAGGGCGTTTCTCAAACAAACTTTGATCGATGTACATGTGCAGAGCTTAATATCATGATACATGAGCAGCTTATTTACCACTCGAAAGAAGCTGATCTTAAAACCAAAATGGTAGAATTCTTAATAAAATTTAGTTATTTAAATATCCTAGCAAATAACTGTGATGCAGCAATGCCCAAACTTGAAGAAGCTGAAAAAACTTGCCAAGAAAAGCCCAATGCTGTCATCACAAATTTTGACAGAGAGCGATTTTTAGGCAAAATCTACTCTTTAAAAGCTGCTGCGTTTTTAATGAGCGGTAGACTAGCGGCTGCTAAATTAAATGTACTGAAAGCTGCAAAAATCTATCGTATCAATTTAAATAGAATATCAGATATTTTTCAAATAAGAGGTTTGAAAAGTGTAATTAATCTAGAACGTGAAAAGCGTCGCATTCATAATATGCGTATGAAAACTGATTCTGTTTTTTTCTTAAATGTTGCGACCGTATTATATTCCACATTAGATGACGATCAAACGTCTAGAATAGCAGCACTTCGTTCTATTCACCTAGTACAAAGAGTTGAATGCAATGTTATAGACGTGTGTGATGCATTCACTAACGCTATTCAGATGGAGCTTGATAGAGGTATGCCCGAAGCTACTTTGGATTTGGAAAAAAGTGCTATCAATACTCTACAGAATATGCAACGACCTGTACAAGCTGATGAACTATTTGCTTTCGGCAAGATATTTATGACCATCTTCCGTGCTCGATTTGCACGTGGAGAACTTGCAGCTTCTATCCGATCAGGTTTTCGAACGCTAGTTGTTAGTCGTTTTCTAAATGCTCATAATATATCGATGGATATTATACCAGATTTATTTTACTTGTTATTGTCAAGATGCCGCATTGAGGAAGCGGTTGATGTCGTTAAATTATTGATGCAATTAAATGAAAACCAAGTGACTCTTGAAAATGAAACCTGGTATTATGCGCTTTGCATTGATTTGATATTAGACGCTGGAATGCAATTGGAATCACCAAATGAAATCAGTCACTACGCAGAATATTCTATACACAAAGGATCAACAGCAGGAGAAAGTCGTCGAAGATTGGTCGTAGGACTGTGGACTTATTGGTTAAGAGCCGATTGCGAGCGCAGGGCTAAAAAATTTGAAACGGAAGCATTAATTTGGTCAAATCGCAATGAAGAAGATTGTACCCTGAAAACTATGATAAGTGCAATAAGACTAGCAGAAGGAATGTTAGAGAGTTTAGCCAGGAAAATGGACGATTTACGAAAGGTAGGTAAACTTAACTACGGACCCAGTGCTTCATCAGTTGAAGCCTTCTAGATAGAATAGGATACATTTTATCCTGGAAAATATTTTTTTTATAGGGATTAATAGTTTGTTATTATAGATGGTTGACTAATATAATAATAATAGAGGTAGGTAGGCTTAAGTCACCAATTTATTTTATTTTAATTCGTTTTCGAAGGTAGTTGATCTAATGGAGTTACGTTCTTTGGCCGAGCGAGAGTTTATAAGGCTAGAGAAGGATGCTCGCGACTTACGCGCTGTCTATCCACGCTGCATTTTGCTAAAAGCCAACTTACTCAATATATCCGGTCGAAATTCAACAGCAATGGCACTTTTTAACCAGGTACGATGTTCTTAAGTGTGTACTCAATTATTCTTGAAATATTCGTTTTCAGGGTTCCGTACCAAAATGGTAAAATGGAACCCTTATGGTGCGACTTTCTCCGTCTGTCTGTCCGTCTGTCCGTCTGTCCGTCCGTCACACTCGATTATTTCAGTAACTACCGAAGCTATCGACATGAAATTTGGAATAGTTGTGTATATTAGTGGCCCAAAGACACTGGAATTAAAAAAAATTGGAAATTATTTTTGTTCTTATTTAAAAAGGAGGGAAAATCTGAGGGTTGAAATTTAAAAGTGAGATAACTGTACTGTGTGGGGTATCATATGAAAGGGTTTACTTTGTACATTCTAAAACAGATTTTTAATTATTTTTAGTTATGATAGTTTTTGATTTATCGGGGAAAATGTCTACAAAAATACCGTTCCCCCCCCCCCCCCCCCGCTTATCTCCGGAGTTTACCAATCGAAAAATTTGAAATAATTATGGTCAATAGGAATTTACGTATATTTACAGGAAAACTATAGCCAATGCTCTAACTAGCATAGTTTTTTTTATATTAACAATAAACCTCTACAAACAAAGTTAGTCTTGCGGTTCATTAACAAAGGTAATTATTTATTAATAATGGTACGGAACCCTTCGTGCGCGAGTCCGACTCGCACTTGCCCGGTTTTTTTATCTGTTCCAGTCAAGAAAAATAATATGCTGCCAATTTATAGACGCTGTTTTATAGAATTTCGGCCACTCAATCTCAATTACGACCACCCAATTGCACTGAAGATACTATACCTAGTGAACAAGTGTGTAGATTGCAAACGCAGTTGCACTCTCTATTCCCTTACTATCATAAAACGATGGAACAGCAATCCAAAACAATCGGAAAGAGGTCAGGCGCGGGACGAACGTTGCGTTGCATTACAAAGACCCTCAGGGAGAGGTTCTTGTACTGCCTTCTTAAGTTACTATTTATACTTTTTTAGGCGTTAGAACAGTCTCGTCGCATCCACAACCGTTTAGAAGAATCCTTAGCTTTAGCCGCTCTATGTAACTTTCGCGTCTGGATACATAGTGCACGAAGCGGCCACTTCATGCATTGGAGAGATGGCGCCGAACGAGCACGAACATCATGGCATGATCTTCTTTATAAAATAACGACTAATCGCCAATAGCATTTCATAAGATACCGGTACTTACAATAAAATCCTGTATATGTCAATAACCGTGGTAAATACCTGAAAACATTTACTCTTTTTATTAACAACTAGCTAATGCCCGCGACTTCGTACGCGTAGATCGAGGTTTTGTGGATCCCGCGGGAACTCTTTAATTTTCCGGGATAAAAAGTAGCCTATGTGCTATTCCAGACTATAATCTATCTCTGTTCCAAATTTCAGCCAGATCCGTTCAGCCGTTGGGGCGTGATTGAGTAACAAACATCCATCCATACATCCATCCATCCATACATCCATCCATCCATACATCCATCCATCCAAACTTTCGCATTTATAATATTTATTTGATTTGATAACAACCCATCGCCGGCATGAGTCCTTTTAAAATAAGAAGGTATTTTGCCATAGTCCACCACGCTGGCCAAATGTGCGGATTTGCAGATTTGCAACTTTTTAATGGTTCAACCAATAGGTACTTGGCCATGTTGGCCAGTATGGTGGAGGGCTACAAGCTGAAAGACAGAGAGTCCAATAACACGTTGGTATAAGTGGTTAGCCCACATGGAGCCTTTGCCACAAGTGGAACGCCTTTCCTTACAAACATTATACGTTTCTGAACGGCAATAAAACTTGTCAATGTCAGTTGTCAATATTTTTGACAACGTCAAGTGTGTTTGACTTGACAACAAAATTGATAACAAACAAAAGTTCAAAACTTACACTTCAAAGATTATTTAAAAAAAAAATATTACATTGCATTACGTTATATCTTTACGATAACACAAAAGTCAAAATGTTAATTTACTTAAAGTAACTTTGAACGCAGCCCGTTATTTATATTCTGAATCCATTGTAATAACTGGCCGTAAGTCATAACCTTAATGCAGAATATATTTCAAGACAAGCTACAACGTCGAAAATAATTTATATCTTGTTAGCCTTGCCCTTTTTTAAATTGAAAATGTATAAATCTTCCATTAACAACAGTAAATTCGTCATCGTGGGCGATATTATCTCGCCAATTTCGTTGAAAGAGTTACAGTGCTTTGAAGGATACATACAGGTTGATAATGGAAAGGTGAGTTTGTTGCTTCTTTCTTCTATACCTACGTGCCTTTTTTAACGTTGTTTTAATATTATCTATTGTACTAGCCGATGCCTGCAACTTCAGTACCTAGTTAAATAGGTACATATACCCATAGTTTTTATAAGTACATTATATTTATTTTATACATACAACATACCACATTATTATTAAGTACCTACACGTTTAAATATATTTCAGATAACAGAAATAGGCACCAAAGAAAAGTTTACACAAAATAAAAATATTGGCCATTATAAGGACATTGGAGTTGGCCACTTGTCACAAGGCCAGTTCTTACTGCCAGGTTTTGTGGACTGCCACACACATGCTCCACAGTTCCCCAACATTGGCCTGGGGCTTGATCGCCCACTGTTGGAGTGGCTTGACAAATACACATTCCCTTTAGAAAATAAGTATGGAGATAGACAGTTTGCTGCAAATGTTTATAAAAAAGTTGTGGTAAATATCATCATTATCATAGTATCATTTTGTTTGAAATCAATAAATTATTTAAAAAATGGCTGTACTCAATGCCATGGAGAAGAAAAAAATAAGAATAAGTCATTTTAGAGACCAGTTTAATGTCTTCTATTAAAAGAAAAACCCTAATGCAAAGAATTTAACAGTATGTTAAATGTGACTGTTAAACAATATATTGAATGGAATTTACAGGTTTAGAGAGCTTCCAGATTATCCTCCAAAATTGGAACCAACAATGTGAACCAACAATGGATACTGATATCAGATCGGATAATCTGGAAGTGCTCTTAGTATCTGTTTATGCCGCCCTTAATTTTGTTTTAACAAGGTTGTTTATAGTTGGACCAGAAAAAAACATCAAATTCATTTATTTGCAGATACATCTTTATACAAAAGATTATAAAGGTGGTTTTTCCTGTAGAGTGTGGTATTTATGTTGACCTACAATATTTTTTAGCCTTAGCTATAGTATAATTTTGTGAAATTTTTCAGGAAAGACTCCTAAAAAATGGTACAACAACAGCCTGCTATTTTGGATCACTCCACTTGGAAGGCACCCTGGAACTTGTGAAGAGTGTCATAGCTCAAAAGCAGAGGGCACTGGTGGGTAAAGTGAGCATGAACATAGAGAATGATGCTGGATACTTTAACAAGACTGAGGATGAATTGAGAGATGTTGAAACATTTGTAAAAAATGTGTATGCATATAAGGTTTGTACCATTAATAATAATAATTATTATTAGTTCCTAATTAATTATAAAATACTAGCGAAAGCCCGCGACTTCGTCTGCGTGTTTTGAGGTATTTTGGTTCCCGCGGGAACTCTTTCATTTTCCGGGATAAAAAGTAGCCTATGTGCTATTCCAGACTATAATCTATCTCTGTGCCAAATTTGAGCCAGATCCGTTCAGCCGTTGGGGCATGATTTAGTAACAAACATCCATACATCCATACATCCATCCAAACTTTCGCATTTATAATATTAGTAAGAAAGATTATAAATGGGAAAGTTTGGATGGATAGATATGTACAGTATGGATGGATGATGGATGGATGTATTCCTGCGGGAACCAAAAAGCCTCAATCCCCATGAACAAAGTCGCGTGCATCAGCTTGTTAATTATAATTAGTATCTTATTATTTAAAGTTAAAATTGGTAGTATTGGTACATAACAACAATCTAAATATTATTAATAATGTATTGTCAATGACACCACTGGGGTATAGTTTTTTTACCATACTGCCATATAATATGGTATATATAATATTTGTATGTAGTCATAATAATGTTAAAAATATTTATATATGATATAATATGTAATTGATACGATATAATATAAAGTTTATTGAATTTAAAATGTTATGAAAAAATAAATAATGAGTTATTAAATGAAAATAAATTATGTATTATAATTTATAACGTCACACACACACAGCTCATCTGTAAGGTGATGTCATGTCATATTACACATATAGATAGATAGATCAATGCTTTATAAGAAATATTAAAGTTAACAAGCAAAAAGAAATAACGAGTGTGCAAAGGCAGTCTTATCACTAAAAGTGATCTCCTCCAGACAACCCTTAATTATAGAATAATAACCCTTAATTATAGATAATAATTAATAATGATATTTAATGCACCAGTTTAATATTCTTGTAGAACTTCACTATGTTGGTGTTGTGACGAAAAAATGTTTGTAAACAACTCCAGTGACATCATTCAATCGTACTACTACATAATACATGTACGTAGTGGCAGATGTAGTAAGTTTACTGCAAGCACAGAAAATGAACACTTACGCAGTATACTTATTAATTATGTGAGTGATGTGAAATGAAAAATTACCAGCTTCAAAATTAAAGCATCAGAATGAAATTGATGTAAAACAATTTGTTTCAAAATATATGAAAAATAACTTTCTATAGTTATTATTTGTTTTGGTTTCAGAATGATCTTGTTGAACCTGTAATAACTCCAAGGTTCGCAATAAGTTGTGACCGAGAGCTCATGAGAGGATTATCACAGATAGCAAAAAAATATCAATGTGCCACACAGGTATTTAATAGCTATTCCAATATATTGCTAGAATCCATACTTAAAATCATAAATGCGAAAATGTGTTTGTTTGTAGGTTTGTCCTTCAATAACACATCTTGAACAAAGCTTTGAATCAAGTTGATTGATTGCAGGGGTATAGTTGAGGACATGGAGAGTTGTAGAGGGTACTTTTATCTTCGGAACTTGTCATTTAGAACTTCTAAATGACAAGTTCCCAAGATAAAAGCATGGATTATTGTCTTCTAAATTAGAAGACAATAATCCATACTACCATACTAATATTATACATGCGAAAGTTTGTCTGTCTGCTACGCTTTCATGACTCTATTTAACCAATTTTGATGCAATTTGGTACAGGGATAGGATGTATCCCGGGGAAGGACATAGGCTACTTTTATCCCAGAAAATTAAAGAGTTCCCACGGAAATGAACAGAACACAATTCACGCGGACGAAGGCGCAAGCATCGTCTAGTGCAGCGGTCCGCAACCTTTTTGATATTGCGACCCCAAAATTCAAAAAAGATTTATGAGCGACCCCAGAAAAAAAAATCACTAAGTTAACAACTGCCTCGTTGGTCTAGTGGTTAGCATAGTCGACTGCGGATCACGAGGTCCTGGGTTCGATTCACGGTCGGGCATAAAAGTTAGGTATTGGGTTTTTCAATTAAGAAATTCTCAGTGCCAGCCCGGAGTTGGAAGTTGGCGGTGTTTCACCCTCGTGCCTCGGAGAGCACGTTAAGCCGTCGGTCCCGGTTATTATCACTAACATGATAATAATCGTTAAAGCCCGCCAACCCGCATTGGAGCAGCGTGGTGGGTCTAAGCTCTAATTACCGCTCTCCTATGAGAGTGGAGGCCTGTGCCCAGCAGTGGGACGTTAATAGGCTGTAGTGATGAAGTTAACAAGTGCAAAGGTTGGTTCAGGTAACGAAGTTAGCTGTTTTTATTTCGTAAATTATTTATATTGAAGAGTTTATTTATTTTGGAAAGTAATATTAGAGCAAACTAGAAAATATGCATTTAACAAACGACATTTAACAAATGCATTTGACATCAATTTAGTATGTATTTGCAATCGACAAAGCGGCGATGAGTACGCACGTGCGGATAGAACTGACTGAACAGAGAGACAGACTGAACGAAGAAAGAGAGATCGGGGTGGGGGCGCGGGCGCGGGAGCGGTGAGGTTGTGACGGGTGGGACTGGACAGGTCTAACAGTCGTAATTATTTTCGATTCTCTCCTTTTTAAGGACATTGTGTAATTGTGTATGTAAAGAGAGGTTATATTTTATGCATAAACCTTAATAAAATTCGATAAGTACAGGACCTTGTGACTTTTTTGGCGACCCCATAAATATCTTTCGCGACCCCACACGGGGTCGCGACCCCAGGGTTGCGGACCGCTGGTCTAGTGCACAGATAAGAATAATGAGGGAGATTAAAAAATATGCTTAGTTAACATGACGTCATTTACCAGTATAAAAAAAAATTGTGTTACTATCTTGAAAAATAAAGGTTTTCTATTTAATAATAATAATTTTATTTACGTTACCTACTTTCAGAGTCATATATCGGAGAACAAAGAAGAAATAAAATGTGTGTTAAAAACAAATCCAGTCTGTTCGAACTATGCAGAAGTTTACGATCGATGCGAGATCTTGAGTAACAGGGTAATGTTTAGAATGTTTTATTGTAATTAATACTTTGCGATAATCGCAATAAATGTGATTTCATGTAGCCCTATATTGTAAAGGCTGTTTCAATCTTTGTCACAATCTCAATTGTTGTGATTGACTGAATTTATGGTAATCTTGCTGCAAGGAAGAATTTTGGTCAATAGCGAAATAGTGTTAGCAATGACATTTAGTTATTTGACTGCCTCATTGGTCTAGCAGTTAACATGGTTGACTGCGAATCACGAGGTCCTGGGTTCGATTCCCCTTCGGGCATAAAAATTGTTGTCTTGGGTTTTTCATCAGTTAAGAAATTCTCAGTGCCAGCGCAAAGTTGGAAGTTGGTGGTAAGTCACCCGCGTGCCTCGGCGAGCACGTTAAGCAGTCAGTCCCGGTTATTATCACTAACATGATAATAGCCGTTAAAGCCCGCCAACCCGCATTGGAGCAGCGTGGTGGATCTAAGCTCTACTACCCTCTCTCTTACGAGAGCGGAGGCCTGTGCCCAGCAGTGGGATGTTAATGGGCAACAGTAACAGTGGTGGTGGTGGTTGACAATTTGAATTTTTTTCTTGTGAACAGTGCGTAATGGCCCACGCGGTATACTTGAGCGAAGCAGAGATGTCTTGTTTCGCTCGCAAGGGCGTCTCCGTAGCGCACTGCCCCGCTTCTAACACGCGGCTCAAGTCGGGGCTTTGCCCCGTCAGGAGACTGCTGGACCACAATGTACGCGTCGGTCTCGGAACAGGTCAGTTTGAAGGATATTGAGTTTGATATTAAACAATTCTTAAATACGTATCAAAAATTGTGGAACTGACAGGATTTGAATCTGCGTCTCTCTGGGAATCGCAATCCTATGACCAAGATCACCTAATTCATAATTAAGTTTTAGTTTAGATTTTCATTTATTTTATAATAATTCGAGATTTTGGCCGCTACTTTGTCTGCGTAAATTTAGGGTTTTTGTAAATCCCCGGATTTTCAATTTCATTTTGATCCCGAAAATCAAAGGTTGGATATAAAGTGGCCTATGTCACTCTCCAGGTCTTTAATAATGTCCATGCAAAAAATAGGTCCGTTGCTTCGTGGTGGCGTGATTGAAGGACAAGCCAATACTTTCGATTTATAATAAGGGTAGGTAGTGATAATCTTACGTTTAGAGAATATTTTGTACCTTATTTGAAAGTCTTAAAAAATTAATGATTAGACGTTTTACCTAATTCGGCATCGTCGGTCATATTAGATTTTGAACGACTTGAAATATGCACTTAGTATCTATTAATAGCTTTACGCAGCTGAACGGATGTGTACATTATAAATTCAACTATAGCTAAATATCAATAGGTATTATAGCCAACTACAAAACTATTAACTATATCAGTTTTGTCTGGGCAATAGTTGAATCGAGCTGAATTACTATACCGAATTCATCATTCAATTCTATGTCCCCCCTTCGGGCCAGAGGGCAGCCACTATTCTTTTCTAATCCGATCTGTCGGACGCTATTATGCTCCAGCTCGCCGCACGTGAGGCCGATCTTTTTCGCCTCATCTAGTATAGTACGCCGCCAAGTTTGTCTTGGCAGGCCACGTTATCTTTGACCTTGCGGGTACCAGTCCAACGCCTGCTTGGGTATATGGTCACAGGTCAGGTACCATCGAAATATATGTAGGTACTAGATGGGCCCTTTCATAGAAAAAAGTTAGGCGTCCGACTTGTAGGGCGCATGCCCCTCACCTGTATAAGCCTGTCCTTGTACCTGCCATAGCGCTGTCCCGATTTTCAGAGCAGATGGCGTTAGTAAAATAAGTCCACATTATTTGTTTGACAGGGCCCGTCCATGTAAATTGAGGTCGTTGTATGTCCCCCCTTCGGGCTAGAGGGCAGACACTGGACTTTCCAAGCCGATTTATTGGACGCTATTATGCTTCAGCTCGCCCCACGTGAGGCCGATCTTTGGCCGCCTACGTTATCTTTGACCTTGCGGGTTCCAATCCATCGCCTGCTTGGGTATATGCAGTCAGGTACTTTACCGAATTAGCCCCTATTCATCCATTCTCTCCGGTGTTAGCGTACTCTGGTATATTGGATTTTGTTTGTCGCAGACGTGTCGGGAGGCGACAGTGCCAGCATACTGGACGCGATGCGGCGCGCTATGGACGTGTCGGAACACCTACACATGACGGGAGGCAGCGGACCCGCGCTCGGCTGGAGGGAGGTCCTCTATCTGGCCACTGTCGGCGGCGCCAGAGGTAATATCCTCCCGACAATTGGGTATTTGACAAGTAGACAAATCAGCAACTTCTTTTCAAACGACAAAACGCACGCTTAGTACCTGGATTTTGTAGGAAATATTGAATTGTGACGTTATCAAAGTTCGACGCACTTTTTTATTTTAATCTATAGTTTGAAATGTTTATTTGACATAAAACTAACAGGGGACGATGGTATTACGACTTTTGGGAGATCCTCCATTTAATAATCACAAAATAATAATTTATTTGACTAGTAGTCAAATACCCAATTTATCTGTCCGGTACCTAGCTTACTATGTCTTACGTACTCATTGAGGTCAATTCTGTTGTACACTATCTCTAAATTAAACTAAAGGCCTTTTTTAAAAAGTATTGTTAGAGGGATTGCAATACATGTAGATCTGTTATTTTGTATTATATAACATATAATATATGATAATAATACATTTAGAGGTGTCGTCTTAGTTTAGAGAATAGGGACAATAGAATTAGCCGTATTGACCTTCAAACACCCTTTCAGCTTTGGGCCTTCAGGACAAGATCGGTACATTCGAAGTGGGCAAATCATTTGACGCCCTGGTCATAGACGTGGCCGACCCGCGCGGGCCAATAGACACCTATACGGGCTCGTCAGCTGGAACTGAAGATATCGTCGACAAAGCACAGAAGTTCGTATATTGCGGCGACGACAGAAGCATTGTACTAGTGTACGTCAACGGCGAACAAGTTAAAGTTATACCACCCCCTGATGCGCAGGCGCATTCGTATACATTTTTGAAATATGAATGCGAATAACTTTCTAATGCTCGTGACTTGTTTTCGGTAAAAAAAAAAACGGTTTTTTTTTTTGAAAGTTTTATAGCTTAAACTAGCTGATGCCCGCGACATCGTCCGCGTGGTTTAAGTTTTTTGTTATTCCCGCGGGAACTTCTTAATTTTCCGGGATAAAAAGTAGCCTATGTCACTCTCCAGGTCCCCAACTATACCCATGCCAAAAATCACGTCAATCCGTTGCTCCGTTGCGGCGTGATTGAAGGACAAACCAACAAACCAACAAACCAACAAACAAAGTGACGTTCGCATTTATAATATTAGTATGATATATGATATAATAGCTTGTCGTTTCAAGTCAGGAGCAACAAATCGGTTTTATATATTTATTAAGGTTAGAGAGAGACTCCGCACAACGCAACACGACTCACGACACGACACTCTTCTAGGTATAGTCACAGTAGTGTCTAATCATACTATGTCTGAGTCTATCTATCTACTCGTATATCTATATATTTATTTATATCTAGTATATTTTAAGCTTACCCGTTGTCGCTCTTTCACCCGACCCTTCACGTGGCCTACGTTATCGCGTAGATAAGTTTGTCATTTTCTATGGTGTCGTACCTAGGGCTTTTGAATACCGGGTTTTTTTCAATACCGGTATTAATACCGGAAAGTTTTTTTTCAATACCGTATTGAGAAAAACTTAAAATTAGATAGATTGTTTTTGACTCAAAACTAGCCTTTTCTGAAGGAAACTGCACCCCACATTAACCCCAAAAGAGCACTTTTCTGCTTAAATTCAATGAAGAAATGCCATTTTTTTACTCGTTAAAATACATAGTTTAGTCAAAACACTAATTAAAAACACTAATTTTTCCCTCTGAATGATCAAAAATGACTTTTCTTCACTCACACAATTAGTCTCAGCAGATGAGCAGCGAAAAGTTAACACTTTTGCATTTAGAACTTTACAGAATGCTTTTACTTATTGCATTTTACTATTATTTATTAAAACATTCCCAATTTAATACCAGTTGCTTATTCTTGGTAGGTCTTAGTGTACAAATTGTGATAATACAGTTGTAAATATATATTTTTATTGTGAATTATGATGGTTAAAATACTTACTGTTCCTTATTATGTCATAAAGATAAATATTATGTTGAAGTTGTAGTTAATAATAATTAATTAAAATACTACGTATATTGAATATTATATTTTTGAATATATTTATATGTTATGTACTATTGTACACATTTTTATCTTATTAGATAGCTATGTCTGTATTTTTAACTACCTACTTAAAATATTTACCCATAATGGAAACGGTTCATTTTAGGCCTACTCTTGTACACTACCATGAATAGAGGAAATTACATAGATTGTATTAAAAATATAATAAACAGTAAAGTAAATAACGAGCACAAAAAATAAAAATGTATTTCAAGTTTTCGATAACTTTCCAAGATGGAAACCTTCGACCATAGAGAAGGCAGTACGCGCGAGATGTATCAAATGTCATTTCTGACAGTCCTGTCAGAATAACGTGTTTTTCTTTTGAAAACGTCAATATGAATTCGCCATTGTTACCCACTCATGTTTAGTGTTCCATAACTTGGAAAGATTAAATAATTTTACCACTGGAATAACGACGAGTTCGTAGATTTGACCAATAAAAACTGGTCTAGTATTTGATTTTCCTTCATTTCTCTGCTTGTTCAAGACTTGGCCTACGCCCCATACAAATCCGAACTGTCTCCTGTGCTTCTATATAGTTATATTTAATTAATTTTATTAATAATATAAAATATAATGAATTCCAATTATTAAGTAAGCCTGATAGGCTTTAAGGACTATTTTCCTATTAAATGTTAAATAAAAATAGGAAACGTTGACTTGTATAGAATCAAACAATTATTAAACTGGACCTGGTAAACAAACGTAAATAAAAGTCATAAAATATACTTTCATATTCTTTTATTTTTGTGTAATTCTTTATAATTTGTATAGAAAATGTGCAAATATAATGTGACAATCTATAAAAACTTAATACACAAAAGCGAATACCATAATACAATACTTAAAAAATTAATTAAATCTAATAGATACTATTTTTCCGACATACTTAAATCATAAAGAACTTCTCCGAAACTATAACATAACTAAGTCCTTAACAATTTTATTAGTGTAACAAAACAACTTGAACTATTTACCATACAATCAATTATTGTAACATGACAGTTCAATTTATCTAATTAATCAATTTTGTTCTATTAACTAAAAACTAGTCTGTCTAGATACTGTTAAAAAGCTTCGAGATCTACACTTCGTTCCGATCCAAATTTTGATCACACAACTCTTAAGACTATAAATGTATCAAAAATATTTAAAAAACACTTGAAATTTAATAAAAACTGACGTCTCCTCGAAACCCAAAAAAGAACTGTGATGTTTTTTCCTAAAACCCATCTTAACTACTACTAGTACGGGACTAATAAACATTGACCCTAAAAAAAAAAGCAGATTTTTGGCACAAGTGCTCCTTAGGGTCTGAGAAGAACCTCTTCAAAAGTCCCCCCCCTCCCCGACCGCAGTTTTTTGTATATTTCTTAAAAAATATTAGAGCTAAGTAGAATAATTTAATATAAAAAATTTTTAAACAACCGACTTCAAACTCCCGCGCCAACTTTACAACAACAATCACACGCTATACAAAGTACTTATTTTATTGTTGATATTTTAAAAACCGCTCGACCGATTTCGATAAAATTTATATGGGACCACTTGAGAAGTATGCCCTTTCAAATAAAAAAAGAATCATCCAAATCGGTCCACCCAGTCAAAAGTTCTGAGGTAACAAACATTTAAAAAAAATACAGTCGAATTGAGAACCTCCTCCTTTTTTTGAAGTCGGTTGAAAAACTATTTATGGTGTAACACGTCTTGTGCTAAAAATCAGCTTTACATTTTTTATTTTAGAGTTCCCATACAAAGCTTGCTTAAGTAGCCTGAGCTGTACGCATACAACAGTTTAGTAAATTACTCTCCCTGCGACAACTTTTTGTAATATTAAAATTGGATCGGAACAAATATTGCAATTAATATTAATTATAGTTAATACTCAAAGCATTTGATTTTGTTCAATACTCAAGTCGGTGGAATGATAATCTAGGAGCTGTCGATTTAGGTATATAGTGCATCCGACACCGGCGCAACGCGATTGACAAACGCCGGCTAATATATGATCGCTTTTTGCGGATTACACAAAGACCCTTGGACCCATTCACCTACATCAGCAAGATGCAGCCGATCGGTCAGAAAGAGGGCCAACGCTGGACGAATGCGACGAGTAGATAGCCAACGCGCCGAGTGCATTCATTTAACACGTTCACCACGTATACAAAAGCCTAATAGGTTATGGCGAAAACACAGTACGGACAAAATATTGCCTGACCGCACCTATAGTCCGCGTCATTTACTTTTATATGGAACGCGCATACTAGGCGACAGGACTAAACATGTTTCAAGCGAATGTTTCTTCCTGTCCGGACTCCGGTCCGTAGTGTTATCGCTGTTAATAATTAGGACTTGCGCGATAAATGTGTAGTACCTAGTTCCTTAATCCGGGTCTCCACGCAAAATATGGAGGAGTAACCGCTTAGAGCGATACTTTACGTCGCGGCTTTTATCATATTCAATTTAAAACGAACCTAAAACGCGGAACAGTGTCTTACTTGGAGACCTATCATATTCGAGTGTAAATATTTAAAAAAAGACACGCAATAATTAAACAGTCTTATGCAAAAATCTTATTTCTTATTGTACATGTAAGTATAGTATTTATATCAAATTAAATAGATATATTTTTCCGGATGCAAAAACTCAAAATGTCATTATACACGTCTTATAATATCTATTGCCGAGATCTATACGTTGACTTTGCTCCAACTTAAAAAATAATAAATTTTAAAGGTAAAACGAAAACTAAGAGCAATGTAAGCAAAATTAAATCTGATCCAACAACAACAAAAAAAAATTGAAAATTCCATGTCGAAAACATAATTTTATATCTATTACACCAGTTTTAAATCAGGTCAATACAGGCTAAATTGTTTTAATAAGATAAATAAAAGTGCTCAGACGCGACGGGTACTTGCGACATTTAAAAAGAACAGCAACTTTTCATAAACTAAAAATTGTCTATTACTCTATACTTACATAAATTGATTAAACTATCCAAATCCTATAATATATCTAATCAATGAATACAGGAACTTGGATACCATATTATTATATCCAAGAAAACTTTTCTAACTAAATAGGGCGGGAATTGACCCAGGGCTAAAGCCTTGCACAAATACAACGCGTGACGATAAACGTGTTACGGCAGCATGCCACACCGGACGTAGAAGTAGTAGGAGGGCAGACTTTTAACGGAACAGCGAGCGCTGCGGTACACGGTTAAGGAAGAACACCCGGATGAGTTTGTCGTGGACTTATTCTCAGACACGAGCGCGTTTAGAACCCTCGTAGTTTTAGTTTAAAGTAACAAGTTTACAGTGTACCAGAATAAGCATCTTTTGGCTTTGACTTTGAAGGAACAAATCTGCCCACGAATTTGAAGTTGGCATGCCGCTAACTTGGACCATGGTACCTACTTACTTTCTTTCGAGAAATACTTTTTATATCGATGACTTTTCCAAATCAGGTCATCCCCACCTTAAAATATATTCATTTAATGAATGCCTTAGCCACAAGCATTCCTAAAGGCTTAAAATATACCTAACGCACCACGGAAGTCCAATCTCGACGGAGACCAGCCATTAGCAAAATATGCATTGATAAAATATAGGGCAGAAGGTCACTTCAGATGGGACGGCGACTCATCACGATAAAAGAAAGATTAGAAGCGGGAACAACGGGCTTACGTGCTTTCCGTGGTACGGGGTTGCACACCGCCATCTTCCCAACTCCAAATTTCTACTGGGAATGTTTTGATAGAAAAGCACAATAACTTTTTTGGCCGACAATTTTACATAACTGCAAAGCGTCAAACAGTAAGGCAGCACCTACGCACACTTTGCTGTAAGCTATGCTTTGCTTTCATACTACTGAGAGTCGCAGACAGGTTTAAGTCGCGCGTTACGTGTGTTTCAAGCTTTAATAGCGAATTGGCGTAAGATTGTAAAAAAATGCTAATAAGAATGATTGGTTATCCTATAATATTATGGCCACCAAAAGCCTAACGCGTAGCTGCTACACCACAACCACAAGGAATTCATAAATACATTGAGCTGTCTTTCGCGTGACAAAATTAAACTATAACACCGAACTATGAAATATTAATATAGACACACTAGAATATGTAAGCTATACATGTGTAATGTAAAGTACCTATAAATATGGGAACCTCCAAGCGAGCTCAAGCTATCAAAGGCTAGGGATAAATCTAGTCAAAATTCGACGGCGGAATATTCGAGCTGAATTCCGCCAAGTGATAAATTTGAGGAGCTATTTCTCTTCAGTCTGGTCTTTGACTTTGGAATAGGTGACAGTTGCACAAAAGTATGTCAATTTTAATAGTTCACAAGCAGAACCCTTCAATCGTTATTTCGGCTAGATTTTTCCCTGGCTTTATAAACAAAACCAGCTGAACCTCCTAATAATAGTTACTCTCATACTGAGCCACAAATTGCATACAACAACAAGC
Organism: Erebia epiphron; assembly: GCA_963932025.1. NCBI lineage: Eukaryota > Metazoa > Arthropoda > Insecta > Lepidoptera > Nymphalidae > Erebia > Erebia epiphron. The sequence continues at coordinate 8,896,042 of OZ009950.1, forward strand.
TTAGGTTGAGAGAGAATGTAGAAGTGATATTTATTACCCAGTCTCTAAAATATATTTGACTAAAATATTAAAATCAAATTTTCCTCTAAAAAGTTTATGAAAGTTCGCAAATAATGAAAATATTTGAACAAAACAAAGGTATCGAGGATATCGAGAGCCTGCTTTAGCACTACTGCTTTAAAAATCCATTTTTTCCTTTCATAAAAACTAGGTACGCGATTATAATCCGAAGCGATAAAACAGGCTTTTCTATAAGAAATTTATCTCTAAAATTTTATTAAATACATATTTACATATTAATAACATAGAAATAGAGCTTATAATCAAAGGCGGCTCGCTCAAAGGAGCGCTGGTGCAGTGAACTCCCACCAAATTTAAAAAAATACATAGGTACTAGGTACGTATAATAATCAAATAAACTTTGCTATAAACGTTATAAAGATTTTTACATAAATCTATTCCCATTGTCATTTTAATCATGAATATCCATAAGTACCTACCTACCTACTTTACTACTTATTTCATCAATCAACACAAATTTAATACATGGTATTTTTGTTAAGTGGAGCGCTTAGAACAACGCTCCTATAGACGAAAGTTTAGTACAACGTTCTTATTGAAATGTAATGAGAGTAAAAGAGAACATTCGATGCGAGCGGCGCGTGAGACAAAAGATTTGTATGAGACATTTGGTAAATATGGAGCGGCGCTCCTGACACGAAGTACGCATTCGCGATATTACCCGACTAAATGACATGGCCTGTTGTCACGAAGAAAGTTAAAACTCGCGAGTATTTTTTTTTTATTCGTATTATGCCGGTAAGATGTAAACAAAACACAAAATACGAAAGTAAATTTATTTTGATTTCTTCGCGAGTGCGTCGGATCATTGTACATTGGCTAGAAAATCTGTATTGTTGTTTTAAATAGTGTACATATTGTGTTGTGTATTTATGTGGAAAAGACTGTGATTTATGTAAATAGTGTAGGCGATTAAAATGGAACAATATAACGTAATGACCGCCGAATGGACTTCATTTACAAATAATTGGTAAGCATTTTCTTTTTTTTTAGTGAACTCCCAATATGATCTTTCACGAGCCGCCTCTGCTTATAATAACAGTATTTTATGTAAATCTGATAAATGTATCGATAAAATTAAAGTGATCTTCAATAATTATGTATGTAATTTATTTATAAGAGATTTCACAATCAAGTAGCACCTATAAATTATGTTATCAGAATGTTGACACTTATCTCGAGCTGGGCATCCACTCTGTTCTCTTCCCCCTGATTGTGTAAGGAAACCGTAATCGTTTGTCGAATAGATAATTCGGCCTGTTTAAGGAGTTCATAGATGCCTGCACGACAAAGAGCATATATGAACTCCATAAACAGTGCGAGTAATGCATTTTAAGCTGTCAAATGATTACGATTTGCTTAGACAGTTGGGCCTCTTATCTGCAGCTCCTCTATATACAGCTCTAGAGTGCCTTTAATTTTCGAACATGTGGGTAATCTTAATTTGTACTATACTTAATAGACAGCAAACTGCAAATCCCTGAATTTAAACATACAAACAGACATCAGAAATTGAGTAATTATACTAAGAAGAAATAATTCGTAAAAATTCAGAGAATAATTTAATAATAATAATTAATTAATTTAATTATTTTTCAAAGATAATTTTCAGTCTTTCATAATTATGTGGCCTAATTGTAAAAGAAATGTTGTAAACCTACGGTTTGATGTATGATGTTAAAAATATGTTATTGTTGTATTAGTACTAGCGACACCTCGACAATACTCGACAGTGAAGTAGTTTAAAATTGTACGACTTTGGTGTTTCATCATTATTGCTATAAGAATATTCTTAAAGTTCTGTACAGTAGCAAAATCTCTAAATGCTCTAGTTTTTTATATGTCTACTATCTAAATAAAAGAAGAAAAAAAGCTTTTCGTTTACTTGGTGGGTTTTCAAACACGACAAGACCCTTGCAAATGATAGATGGATGCCTAAGTGAAACATAAATTATTTCTTTCTGATTATTATTAATTATTGGGTATTCCAAAATTCACATCTTCTGTTAGTTTTAAGTTTAAAGAAAATCGACCGATTTATCTATATATCGATCTATCGATTAAAGAAGAAGTGTACTGGATGACCAACTATGTATTTCATACAAACTTCCACATTAGAAGTTTAAGTTTGATAAAGGATTGCTGGTTTGATTGAGTTGTCATCATCGCTAATGTGTTGGGCTTTTTTAATTTGGTATAATATACAGTGAAATTATAGTTACATGAGGTAGTCTGAAATGCAGCGTTGTATATAAATACGATTAGTAAGTAAACCTTACATAAATATTCTCGTAGTCGTCTAAAATACTTTCAATTACAAATAAACTAACTAGATAAATATATATAGGAATGTTTTATATCAATAGTCCAAAAGTTCTTATAATTTAGAAGTTCAGGAACTTAATGTAATTTTGACATGAGGTTATAATGTTATAAATCAATTAGATGTCGATTTAGAATTTTTTTTTATCCGTTTGATGCATTCATAGTTTATTTATTATATATTTATTAAATAAGTGTCTTTATAAAAGGGCGAAAATGAAAAAAAAAAATATTAGAAATGGGCGACTGTAAAAATAAGTCTGACTGTACTTTATGGCAAATGTCAGATTTTAAAAACTCCTTGTTGCTCATATTTAAACCCGTAAAACAGGTATACTTGTATATGAATAGTAATTTTTATCAATTAGGTATAATTCTAGTCTAATCACTAAAAACTTAGCACATAGTACATAGATAGAAAATATTTGTAGAGAGTCGCAATTTAGATTTTTACACCGATAAGTTGCCAAAATTTACAATTATTAATGATGATTTCAGTTTTGCAATCTTTATTTTTGTTGAATATGTAACCGCATAAATCAGAATTAATTACATATAAAACTAGCAAACCCGGCGAACTCCGTTTCGCCACCAGATGGCTTTACCCGCTAAAAAGATTTTCCGCTTTTCTGTTGAAATTTTTCCTGAATTTTCTTTGCTATAAACCTCACGGAGCCCGAGACCTTTCCAACGAATGCAAAACCGTGGAAATCGGTTCGTGCGTTCTGGAGTTATAGCGTCAGGAAGGAAAACCCGACTTATTTTTATATAGTTTACATATAAAACTAGCAAACCCGGCGAACTCCGTTTCGCCACCAGATGGCTTTACCCGCTAAAAAGATTTTCCGCTTTTCTGTTGAAATTTTTCCTGAATTTTCTTTGCTATAAACCTCACGGAGCCCGAGACCTTTCCAACGAATGCAAAACCGTGGAAATCGGTTCGTGCGTTCTGGAGTTATAGCGTCAGGAAGGAAAACCCGACTTATTTTTATATAGTAGAAGATATATTTGCTTGAATTGAAACAGAAATCCGTGTAGCATTAAAATTCATTATTTATATTTAACGTATTTTCTGTTACAATCATTGATATAAAAATTACGACATTAAACTTTGCCCTGCAAGGAGTCTGAAAGCTTCGTCTGTCAGGCAGGTCGTATATCCATACTCAAATTTTATAAGTAAGATGTGTTTCATATTCCAAACGTTCCAATTTTACATAACTTGCCAGCTTTGTAACAAATTCAAATCTGTACCTTTAAGGACATGTAATTTAGTTATACACAATATAACTACACATACAACTGTCGAACTCTTAATTTATTACAGGGTAACTGATGTTGACCAAATAAGATAACGTCATAGGGACTTAATTCCTGTTACAGACACCGAAACAGTTGCTTGGACAATGCAGTTACCTTGGCATAGTAGAGTACAACTAAATCACATGTCCACACTAGTAAAATACGGGCATGACATGGAATGAAGTTGATATCACCGTGTGAGGCCTATTGCGCATTATAAGGAAATTCTAGTGCCTTATGAGTAATGTCTATTTTGTATACGCGTGTCTGATCCGACATTAAAAAAAATCTTGTAATATGTATGGTCTCATACAATAACCATTGCGACTGAATTTCTTAAAGTCATTATTCATAAGACAGAACAAAATTTTCTCATGATTCGCAAAAGGCCTGATAGACGTCTTGTCTTGTGTGACGCGTATGACGATGATATCGTCTCGTTTAACATATGACGGTGCGGTGCGGTTACCGGATGTGCGTGCGGGTGCCGAGTTCCGCGGGTGTCCGGTGCGGAGGTCGGGGTCAGGGTCAGGCGGTCACTTGACGAGGCTGGAGAGCGAGCGGGACCTCAGTGTCGGAGTGCGTGAGGGCGCGGCACACACGCGCGCGCCGAGAGCGACGCCGCGAGCCGCCTGCACACACGGACGCGCGCGTTAACACGATGCCATCTGACGTGTCCATTGCACACGGGGACAGTAGGCGTATGATCGCATTATTGCTCCTAAATTTCGGACGACTTGCACTTTTAACCAAGCTGCATACCATTATCAGAAATATATGTCAGAAAATAGCGTCCCTGAAGGCACCCAGTTTATATATTTTGTACTAGACTCGGCAAACACGGCAGACTGTCAGAATCTTGCTAGATTATACGTAGGTAACTCTAACTCAGAGGTTAAACTCGTTTTTTTTTACATAAATTTTTGATAATATGCGGCCGGGCTTAGTCTGCCAGTGTCAAAAAAACTGAATTTGCACAAACGACGTTGATGTGCCTAAGTTTAAAATTATAATTTACATCAACACCCATATCACGTTAGCTAACTTGATTCTGCTTTGTCTCGTGAAGAGTTTGAAGCCACAATTATTGAAAAGGCATCAAGTTTTGTAAAATAATATTAATGCGATCTTACGCTGAGTGCAGTGGGCAGAACAAGTGCTTGCAGTGTTTGAATTAACACGCATTCGGTAGATTTTTTCTGACTGACACATAAAGGATGTCTGCCCACAGAGCTCTAGCCCAATGTGCAATCGACTGCTCATTTATACCAAAGATTATACAAAATTACTACACACAACAGAAAAAGAGCTGTACATATTACGTCACACAACATAAGAGCTACTAGATAGGCCCTTTAGTATCCTTGTCTCACAGTCACTAAAAATTGTCATAAATTTAAAACTGTTCTTTTTACTGTAAGGATGTGGTTTTTATTTTTTAAAGATTGTTATGACGTAATAAGTGATAAATAAGCTCTTAACATAAGCAAGGCTTCATGGCTCAAGGGTATAAGGGCGAAAAGATACTACAAAAATAAAATTGTCTAGCGGGCAAAAAGTTCGCACGCGCACTTTCATATAGAGCACAGACTAGATAAGTCTAGGGTTGGCGGACAGTTAATAGTATTTCCGCTGCGACGCGGGCGTTTCGCACTGGCGTTTTGTCCTGACCTGTCCGTAGTGTGTTTTCGCTCTTAATTACTGATTTGAATCTCACCGGACAAGACATGGCTAGAATAAAAACATTCTCAAACAGCGACTTAAACATGACAGTATATCGCAATTTTAAACAATAATTATGTGTAGTAAAGACTTGACACAGCAACAGTAACCGAAAAAATATAACATCGATGCACACCAAAAATTAAATAAATGATAATAATAGGTGCCAAAATCGCGATATTGATTTTCAGATGATCAGGCTATATCGTGCCTTTATACACGACGTCATTTTCAGGTGCAGTTAAGTGCAGCAGATAGTAGCTTACGCGCTATCAGATCGAATTATCGTCGCGTGTAAAGACTCTCGATCACATTATATTTTATAAACTAGCGCACCAAGCAGTCGTCTGTAATGGTTCTATTTAAATGTGTATCGGATTGGCCATGATGTAAACCATGCTATGTGGTTGAACAAATATACTATTGTTATTATATATATGTTACAAATATTATATATGTTACTTAACCCTGATTAATTCAAAAACAATTTTAGTGTTTTTTACGCCGCTGTCTAAGCGAAATGTCCTAACCAACCAAAACAGAAAAATATAATGAAAAAAAAAACGAAAATAATCTTAAAAGTAAATACACATTAAAACGTGTTTAATAGCTGTTGTATTAAAAACTAAGTTTGCTACTAGAATATACAAGAATCAAGTGAAAATACAAGAGGTCCGCGTTGTAAAGAATTTTATACACTTGTCAGTAATACCTAACATAATGTATGAGAGACGCCAATGATAAATGTAAAAGAAGGAATATGGTACTTAATGGTTTGTAAGAACAGTTGTGAAAGTATAAGTATATCACTAAACGTCTCCAAACGTGCAAAAAACGTGCGTCACTTAAAGCAACACAGCATGCAGAAGCTTAATAAGGAATAGCAACCACCTTCGCCCACTTATTGTGTTAATGTAGCGTAAGAGACGCCTCTATTTCGGCTCAAAAATAAACCAAAACACATAATGCACGCTATAGTATCTATATGCAAAACTATGACTTTTCCACCACAACCAAAGTAGATCCGGTACCGATATTTTGGTACTGGTAGTAATAATTATTTTACATCACATAATTGTTATTTACTCAAATTTTTTTTTTGAAAGGCTATGAAATAATACCTAGATTACGTCGATTTTACCCCATTAACAATCTTAATCCGCAATTAATATAGTGCTTGCAAACCATTTCACAAAATAAACGTGTTATGTATAAAAAAATATATATTTATTATTTACACCAACGGGAAACATCTAATTAATTTCAATTATTGGACTCTGCCCCAATCGTGGGGCGCCTTGATGGGGCAGAGTCGACGAACCCAATACTAGAAATATATATTCATTTAGTCCACCTCAATCTACAAACTTTCCATTTCAGCACGTATAAAAAAAATAACCACTAAGCGCAAATAATGATTCAAAAGAGATCGCACACGTCCGCATGACTCGCAGGGCTCACAAATGCTGTATTTTTCAGTACTGAAAATCAAAATCACAACGTCAGCAGCAGCGCCGAAAAATGTGTGAGGTCTTTTCAGCACACAGCATAGTGCTGAAGTCACACACATTTTCAGTACTGAAAAGTTTCGTTGATCGTCTCGAGTCTTGCGGCTCGTCACCTTAACCCTCTCAAAACAAACAAAAACAAAGCGTCCGAAAGAGAAGCGTCCCGACAGTTAGTCCTCAAGCGTAACACATGATCTCAGTACCGGTGGTACGAGGCATCCGATCTCAAAACAAAAACTCAAGGCAGGCGACGAGCACGTAGAGAGCGGTGCTCTCGTCGCGCTCGGCGCACGCGGCGCGCGGGCGCGGCGGGTGGCGCGGCTGGGGCGGCGGGGGCGAGGGCGGGAGGGGCGGGGGCATACTTGCGCGCGCGCGGGCCGCGTCCAGCGAGGCGGCGGGCTGCAGGAACCACTCGGAGCGCGTCCGCATCCGCGCCTGCTGCCGCTCGTGCACCTACGCACCGGCCGCCCGGGGACCGCCCTACCGTTACCGCTATCCGCTTGTCGCTTTACCCACACCCGCTCGCGGCGATTATACAAACAACCACAGTATGGATTGACTTTTACTTTCTAATTTGTTTTTTTTTTACTTTAAGTATGTGCCAAATCAACATAATTTCAAAAAATACACCTTTTTCACAGAAATTTAACAATACACAAAATTTCCCTTTGCTCAATATAATATGTTAGCTCCCGGAAAATATATGAAAATGTGTGATTTAGCCAAGTACTCGCTGGCGAACTTACTTCAAGTACCAAAAACATGTAACACGTCGTTTGCAAACCAACAGTATTGTCAATTAGTAAATAATAATTTTCGCCCTGCATGAAAATCCATAGTTTTAAAATATTATGGTAAGCGTATAATATATAAGCGTATATAAGCGTAACTGAATATTTTACCGTCTCTATAAATTCCTTATGCCACACTTGAAGGTTGTTTATATAATCGGGCGAGCATTATTTACAGATAATCCTAATTTGCTTATTTACTGATTGCTATGTACATGGCACCGAATCAATATATGCGACAGTATATATTTCGGTGTCTTAAACCTAAACTAGCTTACGTAATTAATTAATAAAGATCTTATTTTAGAAATCCTTTCATTATAATTATTATTTTCTAAATTATTATTTATTATTATTGTATTACATCAATATATTTTATCGTTATTTTGATTCATCTCAAAAGATAAATTTTTATTGTAATCTACCCACCTTACTTATAAATTAAGAAGAATAGTACTGCACTATTGTTCATAATTCATGTTAGTTCATAATTTAGTATATTAAACAATATGTTAGAATCATTAGTAAGTAATATTAGAGGTCTGAAAATGACAGGTTGGGTTATCGACAGCAAAAAAGTACGAACCACTACCAATTAAAATGTTACCACAGTTGTTAATAATATTACTATTTGATGATTTTATACGAGACACAACCACAAATTGACATTAATTGGAATAAAAATTCAAAAAACCGATCACAATTTTTTTTTAAAGATTCAATACAATAAAATATTATGTAAAAGTTCTCATCCTGTAATGTATTATGTAAATGTCCTGAACAAGCTTCGAGCCGGATGAACCAGCGACCTATGGATTATTAGCGACCTATTAACAGTGAGAGAAAAACTTAGAAAATTAATGCATCATTTGTAGACTTGTAAAATTTGCAAAAGTGTTAGCTAGGACTTAGAAAAATTCGTTGAAAAACGACCAGACGGGGAACCTATGTCCAAACTTACCTTGATATTTAACGTTTCAAAAACTTAGAATTTTTTTGGACTTACAACTTCAAATAGAAAAAATCCAACACTTAGCAAAATATTTGGACTCGTACGATTGTGAAGAGTTGAAAACACATAGAATAAGATTTGGACTTAGAAAATTTCAACTAAGCTAACACGTCTTAGAAAATTTTTGGACAACAATAGTAAAATTAAAAGGGGTTAAAATGGAAGCTGATTTAAGAGTTATGCAAGATTTAAAAAATCAAATAGAAAAGGCTAGAAATAATTTTAAAAAATCCCCTAAAGAACGAATCACAGAATCATGCGTCACGGCAAGATTGGAAGGAATAGAGGAGATAATCAAACGATTCTCTAACAAACATGAGAGCATCATTTCCAGTTATGAGATTGAGACATTGGACAAAAGTGGTTACTTCAAAAGTGATATCTTTAATTTAGGTTACGAAAGTTACTTAGTCTATAAGAGTGAGTTGATGACGTTATTAAGCTCAACAACTAGATCTAGTACAAATCTTGATACTTTTTCATTTAATGCGGCTAAGGATTCTCTTGTGCGGTTGCCGAAAATATCTATACCGGTGTTTAGTGGTAACTATGAAGAGTGGTCGTCATTTAAAGATCTTTTTATCTCTTTAATACATAATAACGCTACTTTAGATGACGTCCAACGCTTACATTATTTGAAAACTCAACTCAAAGGAGAAGCGGAACAGTTAATAAAGCATATTCCCATAACTCAAGCTAATTATACAAAATGTTGGAACTTATTGCAGAATAGGTATAACAATAAGCGGTTTATGTCAAACTGCATCCTTAAACGATTATTCAGTCAACGACCCATGACGAATGAATGCTCTAACGGTCTCAAGGACCTCCTAGATACCACATCTGACTGTCTCCACGAGTTGTCTAATTTAGGTATTAAGGTAGATTCTTGGGATATACTTATTATCTATATTGTAAGCTTGAAGTTGGATACTGAGACGCGTAAACAGTGGGAATTACATGTGAATAGTTTAGGTGAAGAGTTGCCGACCTTTACCCATTTAAAAGAATTTTTAGAATGCCGCTTCCGAGCTTTAGAATTTGTTGAACCTGTTAAAACTAAACCTAAGTTTACCTCTAGTATTTCAAAATCATTGCATGCTATTCCAGGCGTAACTTGTCCTCACTGCACTGAAAATCATCGACTATTCTCATGTAGTAAATTTATCGAAGAAGATGTGAACGGTCGACAAGAACTAGTGAAGTCATTAGGACTTTGCTGGAACTGCTTAGGCCCTAATCACACAGAAAAATCCTGCCGTATATCTACAACTTGCCGTATTTGTAATAAGCGTCACCACACTCTCCTCCATGGAAAACCCCCTTTTTATACCGTCGCAATTGCCACAGAGGCCATAGAGACTAACCAAGATGATGAGCAAACCCAAAATAGCGAAGTAGAAATTGCTGAATTAGGGGATGCTAAAGTAGCATCAATTAATGATGATCTTAAAAAAAACGATAATTGACATAGATCTCTCCGATGAGATAGCAGGTTTTTTAATGACTGTTTTCACGTGCCTTCGAAAAGAAGAAAATGATAAGCCCGGTCATATGAGGTTTTTGGAATACTCAGCTAAAATTGAAGGTATAGAAGTTACTGTTAAGTCAGTGGTAGAAAAGATAAAGATACAGAATATAAATATCAACTTCTTGATCAGCACACCTATAGTAGAACTCATCACTCTCTTTAGAGCTTTTTATGATGAAGTGCGAACAGGTGTAACAAGATTCCGAGTAAGAGAATCGGTCGCAAAAAGAGGGTTTAAGAGAACAAAAGAAGGTAAAATTTTGCCTACAAATAAAAAAAAAAAAAAAAAACTTGTTCAGGACATTGATATAATAAACACATAAAACATATCTACTATTATAGCAATTACTATGAATCCAATCCACACACGTGTCTAACTAAAGGACAGCCAGATCACCCTAAATACGTCAAGAGTTAATAGATATTTTACATGCATTCCTGAGTATGAAACATAGTATGACAATATACCGTACCATATCGGAAACATAATATGTTATCTGTGTGACATTTTTTTCTTTATTCAGGTAAAAACGAAATTTGTAAATTTTTATTACCGTCACCACACTCTCCTCCATGGAAAACCCCCTTTTTATACCGTCGAAATTGCCACAGAGGCCATAGAGACTAACCAAGATGATGAGCAAACCCAAAATAGCGAAGTAGAAATTGCTGAATTAGGGGATGCTAAAGTAGCATCAATTAATGATGATCTTAAAAAAAACGATAATTGACATAGATCTCTCCGATGAGATAGCAGGTTTTTTAATGACTGTTTTCACGTGCCTTCGAAAAGAAGAAAATGATAAGCCCGGTCATATGAGGTTTTTGGAATACTCAGCTAAAATTGAAGGTATAGAAGTTACTGTTAAGTCAGTGGTAGAAAAGATAAAGATACAGAATATAAATATCAACTTCTTGATCAGCACACCTATAGTAGAACTCATCACTCTCTTTAGAGCTTTTTATGATGAAGTGCGAACAGGTGTAACAAGATTCCGAGTAAGAGAATCGGTCGCAAAAAGAGGGTTTAAGAGAACAAAAGAAGGTAAAATTTTGCCTACAAATAAACAACAAGAGAATACTCAAAATATATCTCAATACGGCCTCACTAATCAGCATATAGCACTGCTTCAAGGGATTACTTTAGCACCAGAGAGAAGGACAGGAGTGTTAAGAAGTTTGGGTCCACTTACTCAAGCTATACTCTTAATAATGGAGGACAAATTTTTTGATAAACTTAAATCCGCATTAAATAATAGCCTCCAAATGCTGCCTATGGCTCCTGAAATCATTGCATCACTTAAGGAAGCCAATCATCCTGGAAATGTGTCAGGAGTAATGAAAGAGTTGGGTGACATTTTACTATTAACGACAGCAAGATCAACACAAAAAATTTATTTCCCATTATTGATGTTTTATCTTTTTTGGAAAAATAAAGGGAATCTGCAATGGAGTTTTTCTGGTGCTCCTATGCTAAAATTTTATACCAATTTTGTATTAACAAACAATTTGAGATTCAAGATGAGAAGTGGGTCAGATATGCTTAAAACATCTGAAATTGTATTTCATGCAATGTTTGGGACATATCTGGAAAACTTGAATGTTCTAGAAAAAATTACAACTAAAGCTAAATGGCACACACGTAAGGAGGTAAACACTGTATTTCAAAAGAGAGCTGAAAAAGATAAAATAATATTCAATCCGATAGTATTTAAATATGTCTCAAAGATGTCTCAAGCTCTGTTGACTAAATCCTTAGGAAACGTAGATCCAATGTCCATAGGAAGACCGTCATTCACAGGGTTTAGAAAGAGAACATTTACTCAAGAATTTCTGACCTACATTACTACAGGACGGAGTGCATTAAACTTTACAAGTGAACCCACTCAATTACAGTATGCTCTGAAGAAACTAAAAGATGAGCTTCTTACTGAAAAAGATAAGTTGATTTCCGCAGGAACTAACAAGTGGGAGGTGAGGAAATCCAACGGTGAATGGGAGAAGTGTGATTTCATTGTTGAAGAGGGCAACTTATTCTTTTATGGGAATTGATTAATTATAATTATTTGTAAGCATTTTATTGTTTTATTTTAATTGACATTTATTGTGTATTTTATTTCCAACATTATTTTGTAAATGTAAAAAAAAAAAAAAAACTTGTTCAGGACATTGATATAATAAACACATAAAACATATCTACTATTATAGCAATTACTATGAATCCAATCCACACACGTGTCTAACTAAAGGACAGCCAGATCACCCTAAATATGTCAAGAGTTAATAGATATTTTACATGCATTCCTGAGTATGAAACATAGTATGACAATATACCGTACCATATCGGAAACATAATATGTTATCTGTGTGACATTTTTTTCTTTATTCAGGTAAAAACGAAATTTGTAAATTTTTATTACCGTCACCACACTCTCCTCCATGGAAAACCCCCTTTTTATACCGTCGCAATTGCCACAGAGGCCATAGAGACTAACCAAGATGATGAGCAAACCCAAAATAGCGAAGTAGAAATTGCTGAATTAGGGGATGCTAAAGTAGCATCAATTAATGATGATCTTAAAAAAAACGATAATTGACATAGATCTCTCCGATGAGATAGCAGGTTTTTTAATGACTGTTTTCACGTGCCTTCGAAAAGAAGAAAATGATAAGCCCGGTCATATGAGGTTTTTGGAATACTCAGCTAAAATTGAAGGTATAGAAGTTACTGTTAAGTCAGTGGTAGAAAAGATAAAGATACAGAATATAAATATCAACTTCTTGATCAGCACACCTATAGTAGAACTCATCACTCTCTTTAGAGCTTTTTATGATGAAGTGCGAACAGGTGTAACAAGATTCCGAGTAAGAGAATCGGTCGCAAAAAGAGGGTTTAAGAGAACAAAAGAAGGTAAAATTTTGCCTACAAATAAACAACAAGAGAATACTCAAAATATATCTCAATACGGCCTCACTAATCAGCATATAGCACTGCTTCAAGGGATTACTTTAGCACCAGAGAGAAGGACAGGAGTGTTAAGAAGTTTGGGTCCACTTACTCAAGCTATACTCTTAATAATGGAGGACAAATTTTTTGATAAACTTAAATCCGCATTAAATAATAGCCTCCAAATGCTGCCTATGGCTCCTGAAATCATTGCATCACTTAAGGAAGCCAATCATCCTGGAAATGTGTCAGGAGTAATGAAAGAGTTGGGTGACATTTTACTATTAACGACAGCAAGATCAACACAAAAAATTTATTTCCCATTATTGATGTTTTATCTTTTTTGGAAAAATAAAGGGAATCTGCAATGGAGTTTTTCTGGTGCTCCTATGCTAAAATTTTATACCAATTTTGTATTAACAAACAATTTGAGATTCAAGATGAGAAGTGGGTCAGATATGCTTAAAACATCTGAAATTGTATTTCATGCAATGTTTGGGACATATCTGGAAAACTTGAATGTTCTAGAAAAAATTACAACTAAAGCTAAATGGCACACACGTAAGGAGGTAAACACTGTATTTCAAAAGAGAGCTGAAAAAGATAAAATAATATTCAATCCGATAGTATTTAAATATGTCTCAAAGATGTCTCAAGCTCTGTTGACTAAATCCTTAGGAAACGTAGATCCAATGTCCATAGGAAGACCGTCATTCACAGGGTTTAGAAAGAGAACATTTACTCAAGAATTTCTGACCTACATTACTACAGGACGGAGTGCATTAAACTTTACAAGTGAACCCACTCAATTACAGTATGCTCTGAAGAAACTAAAAGATGAGCTTCTTACTGAAAAAGATAAGTTGATTTCCGCAGGAACTAGCAAGTGGGAGGTGAGGAAATCACACACGTAAGGAGGTAAACACTGTATTTCAAAAGAGAGCTGAAAAAGATAAAATAATATTCAATCCGATAGTATTTAAATATGTCTCAAAGATGTCTCAAGCTCTGTTGACTAAATCCTTAGGAAACGTAGATCCAATGTCCATAGGAAGACCGTCATTCACAGGGTTTAGAAAGAGAACATTTACTCAAGAATTTCTGACCTACATTACTACAGGACGGAGTGCATTAAACTTTACAAGTGAACCCACTCAATTACAGTATGCTCTGAAGAAACTAAAAGATGAGCTTCTTACTGAAAAAGATAAGTTGATTTCCGCAGGAACTAGCAAGTGGGAGGTGAGGAAATCCAACGGGGAATGGGAGAAGTGTGATTTCATTGTTGAAGAGGGCAACTTATTCTTTTATGGGAATTGATTAATTATAATTATTTGTAAGCATTTTATTGTTTTATTTTAATTGACATTTATTGTGTATTTTATTTCCAACATTATTTTGTAAATGTAAAAAAAAAAAAAAACTTGTTCAGGACATTGATATAATAAACACATAAAACATATCTACTATTATAGCAATTACTATGAATCCAATCCACACACGTGTCTAACTAAAGGACAGCCAGATCACCCTAAATACGTCAAGAGTTAATAGATATTTTACATGCATTCCTGAGTATGAAACATAGTATGACAATATACCGTACCATATCGGAAACATAATATGTTATCTGTGTGACATTTTTTTCTTTATTCAGGTAAAAACGAAATTTGTAAATTTTTATTACCTGGTACAGTGAATCATAGATCACCACTTTAAACTATAGTTTCTGCTCAAGTGCAAAAAATACTAGTAACATAAATAACTATTTTCTCAAACGAAACTTAAAAACACAGGTATAACCAAAAGAAATATGAATCACGTTATAAATTAAATTCACCATAACAATAATATTAATATTATTGCTGAAATTCTCTTATGGTTCATACCCAGAAATAGTGAATACAAGAAATAAACAGTTCGCTTTTAATTATCAAATTATCAGTTTCTACAGGAGTTTACAGGTCAAAATCTCATCACCATTTCTTTAAGAACAACCAATCCTTTCGTGTGCGCTAGAAGTCAAACATATCATAAATGTATAATGCCCGAAGATAATTAAGTAGTAAAAATGGTAAATATAAAAAAATATATTTTTTGTGAAATCACTAGAAAGCTTTAAAACAGTACACTACTCTATACTGAATCCTAACAATATGGATAGAACCGTTCAAATCTACATTTAGTAAAGGCATCATAATAAGAGTAGCGATAGAGGACTTCAAAGTTTAAATAATACTTACCTACCAAGATCATCGGATGCAACAAAATGAAAGTTGCTAGCAAGAAAATGCAGTAATTTTTCGAAGTTCAATTATGTTCCTGAATCTCCACAGTTTAGGAGAGCCCTGTAGCATCAGAATTGAGGAGTTGGGACTTGGAGTTCAACAATAATCAAGTATGTGCTTGTCAGCAACAATATTATTTCACCAACATAAAGTACTTTACTGAATTAAGCGTTCTACCTTTTGGAAGACTTAAAAGTTAATGCACGATTTCCCATGTCCAAGGAGGATCCCCTATTTCACAACTTGAGTACGCTCAAGTATTATGTTAAGCAGTGCATTAGTGTGTACCAATCAACCGAGCATACTATTTTTCAAGGGTATTCGAATCTGAGATGATGAGATATGTATAGATGTTCCCCAAATTCCCTTCAATAACAGAAGTGGGCTATTATTGAAGTCGCAATTAATTCACTAACCTGCAGAACTATACAGTTTATATTTTGTTTTTGTTGTATTTGTACTGCTGTGTTTTTCCCAAAAAACACCGTGTACATGTTTTCAAACGCCTACGTTAATACAAATTCTCGAATTTTGTGGCATCCGATGATCGTTGCATTTAGTTGTAGCTCTAGGGAGCACATGAATGTCGAAGTTACAGGAGCAGCTTCAAGACGCTCGTTACCTGCGTAGGAAGGTAGGTCGTAGGTATGGTGCTCTCCGCGTGCTTGTTGACGGCCCGCAGCTGAGTTGCTGCGCGACGACTGGGATGATGAGCTAGTTGTAACTCTACAGAGCACATGAGTGTCGAGGAGGTCACAGGAGCAACTTAGAGGCGCTCGTTACCTGCGGCAGATAGGAGAGGCTCTTGGTACTCTCCGCGTACTTGTTGACAGCGCGCAGTTCCTCCAGCGTCATGTGTGGGCTAGAGTTGCTACGCGACGACTGGGACGATGAGCTCACGGATATCTGAAAGGTGTGTTAAGTGTGATTTTATACCACAATATCTTCTAGAATATGTCAGAGAACCAATCTCGGGCGCTACGTCCTTCGTGCTTCCGATCCATGCCGATACTTGTAACATTTTCAAACCCATAGGCCAGCCAATCACAGATATTGATATGAAATCTATCGTCGATGTTTCATGCCAATCGTTAGGTCATTATAGCTGGCGCCAATCATTTAGTCACGTCTTAGGTTATCCGCAAGACGCAGCACGTTTACTTCGACAGTTTGTTTGAGAGCTGCGCAAACTAGCACTCGCACCTCAGCTCAGAGACGACTATTTGATTGGCGCTAACTATACTACAAAGGAACAATATCTGGACCAATCTGAATTCAAGAGATGTGGATTTTAAGAAAAATAACGGTGTTCAATCAAGTATCGACTGATATTCCTGGCCAAAGGTAAACTTGGCATACCTTGAAAATGCTCTCCTCGAGTGATATGGAGAGGCGCGTGCAGGAGTCCAACAGACTGTGTTCAGGGATGATCCCGAGCCCCGCGCCCGCACCCGTGCCGCCCACAGCGCCCATCAACGCAGGCATTGACTGACACTCCTCCGATTTTGACAACCCTGACCGAAATTTAAATGATCCTTAAAAATTTCGGCACTATTTTGCCGAAACATAGATAGCTTCGAAAGGTACTAATTTGAAATAGGTTAACATGTTAACAATGTTGACCGCAAGCAAAACTGAAAAATTCAGTATTGGAATTGCATGGTATATGACGTCGTCGCGTACAAAATCTTCTGTTATGTGCGCTTAGCAATAACAATACTTTGGCCTTATTAATTAAAGTGCAGGTTAACAAAATACTGGCAAACGGTGCAGTACATATACTCCTGATCCTGACATCAGTGAATTGTTACAGTACCCTTTGCATTCACTATTAATCTTTAAAAACTACGGTCAACATGAGGTCAAGCAAATCTTTTGCATAGTATTGCTTTTTATTGTGGATTCATTTATAGTCTAGTCTATAGTCAACAAAGATTGAGAAGTAGTAATGGAAAGATTTTTAACCATGGTGACAAAAATACAATTTTGTCGATTTCAATAGGTACGATAAGAAACTAATACATAAAACTGCCCATTTGAACGTGAACTTAAATACATTTGAATTATGACTACTATTACTAAAAAAGTGTACTTAATTCAAAATGGTGCTTAATTTGTGAAATGTTAAATATCCAATGTTATTAGTAATACTAATCCTGACGTATACCAATGTTACTTTATGTTTTCACTAACCAATGAACACAAGTTTATAGAGTGCTACCATTTTCCACGCCCAGTTAATAATGAAACTATGTGAATAATATGCAATGCAAGTACAAAATTGCGAAATGATTACGTAAATTTCTAAACTCACCAAATTTTTTATTACTATACGAAAACTTAACAAAACTTGCATTGTTTAACTTAAAACGTGGACTATTGTGGGTTTGGATTGTCACGACCTGTGAAAATTTACCATCTTGAGCTCTTAAACGACAATCAAATTATGTTTGTGCTATAGAAAAATGTTTACCTACGTCCTACACAACTCTTGATAATGCAGATGAAAGCTTGTAAAAATGCCTTATTTTTATGGTATTCCCTTTTCTTTCGACTAAAGGTTCGAAAACTATTGCCATAACAGGGTCACTTTGTGGAGTAGCACAGCCGATGTGTAGAAGAGTTGCGGCGATTTACCAAAAGAACCTCTTCCAGAATGGAGGTTTATCCACATTCCGCACCGACAATGCTCCCACGCAAAGCAAAGCCTCACGAAGCTAATATGCTTAGTATTGACGCTTAACGTTATATTTAGTACATTCTAAGAAGCATTCTTAAAATACTCAAAAGATGTCCTTATAAAACAGCAATATAACTTCAAATTATGGTGTCGGCTAGAAGGGCATAAGATACACGCTTCGGACGCTATATTAAGCGATAATATCACGTTACGCAGTGCGTTTGCGTTTATGATAAATTCAATCGTTTTCGACTTCTGTATTTCCACTTTCAACGTAACGTGCATGTATTTATACGCACCAAGGACTATCTCTATAGTATGAGGTACAGTCGACGTCAAAAGTCCATATAGAATAAGCAAACAATATGGCTTGTTAGTTACGAAGTCACCCTCAAACTTACATAAATATTATTCATCATGTTGGTTGACATTGCTGACAATTTATGGCAATAATTGAAGTATTGAAAAGTTACGGTTTTATCCTAATGTTGTTAAATTAAAGTAAATATTTTGAACAGATTATGTTTGTGTGGATGAGTGATTCAGATTACTTCCACACAGTTTTAGCAGATAAGTTATGTATGGACTTTTGATGTCGACTGTACTTATGAATTTTTATTCAATAAGATGCATCGTGGTGTCATAATATCGCCTTACTGCAACCGCCTTGGACTGTAGTATTAATATATTAGATTGTATGGTTTCCTTACCTTCTAAATTAAACTTGTTGCCCCAACGGTCGCATTCGCACTGAAGCCATGTTTTCTCCGCTTCTAATGATAACTGTCCTGTAACAATGGAAAATTGAAAATAAATTACAGACAGCCAAAAATTTAAACTAGATCACCACAAACGAGCAGTAAATATTTTAAATTATGAAATGCAATGCGACCTTTTATTACTACTACTAAACTTATCCCAACAGAACCAACCTCAACCAATTATCAAATTATCCGTTCGAGGTAAGAATCTAGCCAGGACCACTACCTTCAGTTAACGACCGAAGAGAAAGAGAGAGAAACTACTCCCAGTCTTTTTTTTTCATACTTTTGTTCGTCATGTTATATTCGTCATGACGTCATCCTATCACATGCGGAACCCTGAACAAGCCAATGACACTTCATTTACCAAATGTCAGAAGTGGATGGAGCTAATTTATAGCTATAAGAGTTCCTGTAAAACCGAACAGTATAAGCAGAAATATGAGAGTTCCATTCAAAACTAAAGTTTATTTACAAAGACTAATACAGATAAAAAAAAATTAGTACTACTTAGCCATTTCTCGAAAGAATTGCCAGCAACCTTGCCCACTTTACAGTTAAGCAATAAACTTTTTATTGCTTAACAAGTTTAATAAAAAATTGTAACGCTCAAATAATTATCTCGTAACAAGAAGATCAAGGTTGCGAAGAAATCTTTATGCTCCTGTAGATACAAACAAACATAAGATTAGATAAAACGAATATGTACATATCTTGTAAAATCCAGAAGAGTACCTTTACGATAAAAGCATCACCTTGAATGATTTTTGAAGTGAAACTTCTTTCGTTGTGATTTAAAAATTCAATAAAACGAAAAAATTAAACGAAAAAGCGACACAAAAAAGAGGCAAACATATATAGGATTTAGCCTGCGAGAGAATGAGATAGAATACAAGTAATATTTATCTCATTATCTCGTACTTTTGTGAAGTTTCACTTCTGCCGTTTGCGAATTGCACACACACTTTTTTCTCTCTTTCTCTGAAACCCTTCTATTTATTTTTCGGGGTCCTTGTGTCCTTTACTTAATATATTAGAAGTAAACTAGCGACCGCTTGTGAGCATTTCGAAAAATCCGGCCTAATTGTCTGTTTACATTATATTATGTATATGTAACCTCTGTACAAAAAAAACATTTTGATAGGTCCAAAAGCTTGGGCTGGGCGTTTAATTGTATGAGAAGATTATTTTGATATTAGTACACAAATAAAAAATAATTTCCAAGTTACCAATTTTCTACTTTCTTCTCTGCTTATTAAAATTCATTTTAGGAAGCAAAAATTTGATGTCGTGTTTTCTATTTAAGCAACCGTTTTAATTTAAATTGTGAACCTTTTTTTTTGTTTTGATGAAGATAACACAAGTGTTATGGGACTAATGCGTCTGTATGTTTGATGAAAACACAGAAATGTTATCATTCTTTCCAAGAAACATCAACAGTTGAACAAGAAAATTGCACCAAGTGTCTGATTGAATTAATCCAAAGCAATTGCGACAACAGGATTTGATCTCTCCGGCTATTAACTCGTTAATTGTGATGGCCCAGAATGTTTTTACGACTGTACCGAATAACCCTTTGTCCCGTCGGAATCGGAACATTGTGAAAATGACAAAACTATTTTAAGCTCCATAATCCATTAGCACCGTTGTTTTAACACATTGTTTTAAAGTGATCCTTTATTATTAAAGAAATAAACGTTTCACAAGAAAATTACTTAAGTGTCGTGCCCAATTAATCCGATGCACTTTCAGCAACTGGATTCGATGATTGGTGCAATTAACTACTTAATTGATGTCCCAGAATGTTTTAATACGATACTCGAAAGTACAATATTTATTGGCATATGCACATATTTACGGGATTCCTATAAAGAAATTCACATTGACTTGTGACGACACACACACACATTTTTCAAATTAGAGGTTGTCACACTGTGAGATGATCGAAAATAATGTCTTCTTTATAAAGAGAATCTCTGTGCAAAATTCCAGATTTATAGATCCAAGGGTTTAAGCTGGGTGCAGGCGTAGATTTGTCAGTCAGTGAGTGAGTCAGGACTTTTCTTTGTGAGCTTATAATAACGAAGCCTACCAGATTTTGTGTGACGATCAATGATCTCTGATTGGTTACTACTCTTCCGCTATGGCCAAAAATCCACTGTCGCAGCAAGAATAGCATAACTGCAGCCAAACACAACAATTGAGAACAATCATTGATGCCATAGGCGTGCACAGGGTTTCAAGCTAGAGTAGGCATTAGTTAGTCAGAAAGCCTATTTACTGTCTATTATGTATAATGAAATGAACATTGACGTATTTCCATTTGGGTAAGCGGTGCTTTTATGCCTCTATGAACTGCACGCCACTGAATTTGATGCAGCTTTTTCGCAATATAGAGAGAGTCA
Source organism: Erebia epiphron (assembly GCA_963932025.1). NCBI lineage: Eukaryota > Metazoa > Arthropoda > Insecta > Lepidoptera > Nymphalidae > Erebia > Erebia epiphron. The sequence continues at coordinate 8,917,392 of OZ009950.1, forward strand.
GTAGTTACTTTCTCAAGTGGTAGGTAGTAGGTACTAAAGAGGTATTACTTACTAGCATAAGCCTCCTGGTCGCGATGGTGGCGCGGCGGCGGCGGGTCGCGGAACGAGCAGATCCACTCGTCCCGCACGCGCAGTATACGGCCCGTCACCCGCGCGTAGTACTCATAGTTGTCTCTTCCGAATAGATCCCCAGCGCTAAATTGCTCGATGAGTTGCCGCATTATGCGAGTTGCCACCTGGTATCAATTGGACTACTGTTAACCGCACATTTTTGAAATTGTTAACTATTAAGGTGGAAACAAACATCTAGGTATATCATGCACGGCATATCGTGATGCAACAGAAGACCATCGCTTTTTACAATGAAGACTTGGACAGTAAAATAATAATTAGTCTACATTACAGCACGTCGTAACGCGCTTCGATTGGACGATCGTGTTGCCGTCGTAACGATATACTATACGACACGGCAATTTGCATGCAAACATACTTAGATTTTTTTTTACCTTATATCAACTAGTAGCTACTACGAACATAATGATTGTATAGCTATTCTAGCTAACTACAGTGAGAGTCATGGTATAAAAAGACAAACTAGAGTTAAAGGAAACCGTGATCAACATAAACAAAAACTTAACAAGGAAATTTCATTTAGCGGAAGAGTATCACCAGCTACTCGTACAAATTGAATACGGTAGATTAAACAATATCAAGTTCGTTTTTTCTCAAGGCCAATTGGTCTAATTACAGTAGGTGCAACGCAAATTAGAAACTATCACAATAACTAAACAAAAGCCAATTTATGCTAATTACTCTTGAAAATGATCAAGAGTAATAACTTTCTACAGCAAACAAAAAAAATATATCTATGTAACTTCAAGATCCCTAACTATAAATAGATCTTACTAATATTATAAATGCGAAAGTTTGGATGGATGTATGGATGGATGTATGGATGTTTGTAACTCAATCACGCCCCAACGGCTGAACGGATCTGGCTGAAATTTGGCACAGAAATAGATTATAGTTTGGAATAGCACATAGGCTACTTTATCCCGGAAAATTAAAGAGTTCCCGCGGGAACCAAAAAGCCTAAAACCACGCATATGAAGTCGCGGGCATTAGCTAGTACCTTATAAAATCGTTTAAAAAGGCTATAAAAATAAATGCAATGATAAAATCCCACTCTATCCAGTGGCCGAGATTAAATCTACGGAGTCAGATGACTCAGGGTGAGATGGGAAATGAGTAACTGATTCAATTTGTGAATCAAGCGCTTATCTACACTACAACACACTACAGAATGTTGCAACTTAAAAATCGTGATCCAAGAAAAAGCGAATCGTGACTAAGTTTGGTGTTTAACGTACAGATAGTTTCATACTATTTTCATCACCATGATATTTTTTAAGTTACATATAAATTTTCAACATCAAAGAATAGATAAATCATGATATTTTTTAAGTTACACAAACATTTTCAACATCCACATCCATACTATAATACCAAGATTATAAATGCGAAAGTGTGTCTGTCTGTCTATCTGCTACGCTTTCACGGCTTATCCGTTCAACCGATTTTGATGAAATTTGGTACAGGGGTAGTTTGTATCCCGGGAAGGAAACAGGCTACTTTTTATCCCGGAAAATTAAAAAGATCCTGCCGCCTGCGGGAATCATAAAACCATTTTTGATCCACGCGGACGAAGTCGCGGGCATCATCTTCTAGTTATAAATGCGAAAGTGTGTCTGTCTGTCTGCTACGCTTTTACGGCATATCTATTCGACCGATTTTGATGAAATTTGGTATGGGAATAGTATGTATCCTGGGGAAGGACATAGGCTACTTTTTATTCCGGAAATTTAAAGAGTTCCCACGGGAATCATAGAATCTTAATCCACGCGGACTAAGTCGCGGGCATCATCTAGTTTCTTATAATGCTTGCTCCACTCAAAGCGCAACAGCAGAAAATTTTATCAAGGACCTTAAACCCACTTTACTTTGATGTTATTGTGTTACTACACGTTCGAATTCTATAACCATTGATGAGATGCAAAATCTACTAAACCTTCTGTAGGTCCATATTATATACCAGCCACTATGTATAAGATACTAGCTCATGCCCGCGACTTCATCCGGTGGTTTAAGTTTTTCTTGATTCCCGAGGGAACTCCTTGAGTTTCCGGGATAACCTGTCACTCTCCAGGTCCGCAACTATATGCGAAAAATCACGTCAATCCGTTGCTCCATTGCGGCGTGATTGAAGGACTAACCAACAAACAAACAAACACACTTTCGCATTTATAATATCAGTAGGATAATCGTATTATGGTTTACAGTATACACGTTTCCGTCGCGCTTAGTGTGACCAACTCTTTATTCCATGACTTTGAAATTATCTAAAATGTATCATTGCCGATTTCAAGAACATCCATACGTAATAAAACTAATGACGTACATAAAACTTATCCTATGAAGGTGTTTGTAGTGCGTATCGTGGTACTTACAGAGACTTCAGCCTTAAGCAGCGTAATTTAAATAGATTAGTAAGCAAAACTGTATAAAGCTATTTACATATAAAACGTAGTACTTATTTGATAGTGTACAATTTTGCATGTTGTCGTGTTCAATGCATTTTTTTTTCAAGCAATTGAACTTAATAAGAAAAAAAATTGACAGAAGTAATATCCTATATAATTTTCCACACGAAACAATGTGAAAAATATAGCACTGCTATAGACGTGTCAATATATTTTGGGTTAGGCTAGAGATTCGTGAACAAACGAATTAGTTCTTTAACTTCTACACATAAAAGGCTCTATTTTAGTTGTTTTTAAATTTCCAAATATACACATCAAATGCGACAACATTATGTAAATAATTAATAATTTATCTATATTTATATCACACACAAATAAAATAAAATCACACAAAGTGTTACAGTAAGTCCGATTTTTACAGCCATACCAATTACCATACAATATAATGTTTTTGTACATTTATTTTGGTAAATAATATTCAAGTTTCAATTTAATTACTTATTTGCAATGATTTTCGTACGAAGATACGTAGCAAGGGATATGTGTAAGACCCCACCAATAAGATCGCTTCATTTTCCTGACTTAGTTCATTTTATCTCTATTGAAATAGGATTAATAATTGAGAAAATATGACTTAACACCCTCGCTTGGTACACTACCACACAAATCATTGGTGGTAACTCATGGAACGGCATCCAAATAGGTAATAATATTAAAAACGCTGTATTTAAAAAGGGGAAAACAGTTATATAACTTTGGATTCCATATAAAACCAATCTTAGTCATTTATACTACTAATAATTATTTTAACTTCTTCCAAATGTAAAAAAAACATATGTGCTGAAAACTAGTTAAGATTACTGTTATCAGATTACCTCAAGCATTAGAGCCATTAACTTCGCACTTTAAATTGAATTGTGCTGTCTGATAACAAGACGGTATGATCTCAACTGTACTGATAAGGGAACTAAGAAATTACGACTTTTGTAGTGACATAGTGAGGATAAACAATAAGGATTTTTATGAGAATTTGCGAAGACAATAGAGATGGCGAAGATAATATTTGCGTTTGTTTAAATTTAATTGAGTCAAAGAATTTTATGAGTTTTATTGTCAAATGTTTGGTGTTACTCATTGCTGACTAAACGTTTATACATTTTTATCTAACGGCGAATTTCCATGGTCAATTGAAAAACACTTCCGCTCATAACAGAGCCTGCATTTTGTATTGTTTGCCGAAACTTGCGAAATTCCATGGTCAATGCTTAATACGGGACTAGTGCTCCTTTATTCTGTTATACAATATGTTTATTATAAACTGTTAGTTTATATCTAGTTCTGTAGTCTACGAATGATTTCGTTTATACCGGGGACCAACGGGGTATAATTTTAAGAATTTAAGCATAGTATGAAGTTGGTAATTCTTTAAATATGCCGCCTTCTCACTCCGTCCAAATGCTAATTTATTGATAGTTGAAAACTATATGAACTAAAATCAGGCCTTCTGTTAAGACTATCGACCTCTAGGTAACTTACTAGACTTATCCGCGTATTTGGCTACATTTCCTACATTAGCTGTCAAGTAAAATGAGCACTGGAAGACAATGTAAGTTGTGACTGCGCATAGGGACTTTACTTTCACACTACCAAACCAATCACCCACAGCGCAGTTTCAAGGTCAGCTGTCATTTTAAGGACGCCAACATTCCGTCCTTATCAATACAGCCAGTCACACGGGAACGTCGCATTATCCACTTAACGAGTCTATAAATGCAGCGGGCCGCTAGACTCGGCATCAGAGCGGTATTGAGCTGCATCGGAACAATCAACTGACCTTGAATCTCTGCACATCCTCCATTGTGGCGGTCTTGCCGTCCGACACGCACGAGTGGAAGAACGACGGCGCTACCGACACGCCCAGGGCTTCTGATGTCATGCCGGTGCCTATAAAGCATTGGAAATGGGTTAGTGATGCGTTGCGTAACTTTGTCTCTTGGTTTGTATAATGTACAACGACCTCAATTTACATAAACGGGCCCTGTCAAACAAATAATGTGGACTTATTTTACTAGCGCCATCTAGTCTGAAAAGCGGGACAACGCTATGGCGAGGACAAGGAACGGCTTATACAGGTGAAGGGCATGCACCACAAGTCAGACGCCCATCTTTTTTTCTATGAAAAGGCCCATCTAGTACCTACATATATTTCGATGATAATGTGCTGCAATACTAGCAACTGCTACGCGAAGCGTATGTGTGTTATCTCCCTGGCTAGTGGCAGGACTTAATAATTGGGACGTTCTAGGATAATCTGGGAAAATTACTCATACTTTCTAATTTCTCAGGTCTAGCTACGAGTACAGCAAAAACTTGTGGGCAAGCGTCGCCAGTTTCAACCCCAACATTATAATTAGAAGCAAAAAGACTTGGTCTTGTTTTCTCTTTCTACATTTGTTGTTAAATTCGGTGTAATTTTTCGTACAGTGTAATTGTTTTTTTCTATTTAGCCGTAGGATTGAAACTTTTCTACGGGATACAGAGAAAATCCTGGAAGCCTTGAAGTAATGTACCTTTGTGCCAAATTCGAGCTCCGAAAAGACACTTTTTTACATTCATCTGAAGTTAGTCAAACTTGAGGGGGCGTAGTTATAACTACCGACCCTGGTTTTATTCTCGGTTGGGGTGATTTGGAAATCTATAGATTCCAAATTAGCTCAGCTCATCATAGTCGAATCTCGTAAAGCTCCACCAGAATTCAGGTTGAGTTGTTAAAGAGCTATAATTTTAAATGCAACTTGAAAGAACCAACGCGAACATCAGTGAAATTGCAAGTAATTTGGCCACTTACGTAAACCTAACCATATGCAGTAAGAATGATTGTTATTTATTATTCTTCGTATGAGGGAAATCCATAAACATTCTCGCGTGACTGCGGTTTCGCGTGTGAAGTACTGAATTGTTGGTATAATACTTTTCTTGTTCCTGCTGTCTTGATTCATGTTTTGATGCATTTTTCATAAAGTGGATTGTATTTGTTAGCAAAAAGTACATACGTAATCCCTATGAAATCGACTATATAGTTTTTTTTATCCACTACACGTTAGCCCTTGACGGCGATCTCGCCTGATGGTAAGTGAAGATGCAGTCTGTAAGATGGTAGCGGACTAACCCGTTAGGGGCATGACAGTTATATTAAACCCCCTAATTTCTACACGGCATCTTACCGAAACGCTTAATCGCTTGGCGGTACGTCTTTGCCGGTAGGGTGGAAAATAGCCACGGCCGAAGCCACCCATCGGGCCAGACCAGGGAAAATTCTGATTTTATAAGTTCCCAAATTGACCCTGTCGGGTTTAACCCGGGTCCTCCACAGTCCACACGTTAAGACAACAGCGCTCAACACTGCGCCAGGGAGGTCGTCAAAGCAAGATCAATTATTCAGAAGCAAATTATACTTTAGAGAGATTAGAAGAGGGTTTGGTTACAGTGTAACCATGCAGGCAGTACATAACAATCTGATCAGTTGTGTAAGGCTATAAAAGCCCATGGTATTTTCACACTTGATAACCCCGCGGTGTAGCGGCACGCTCAATTAACTGTCATTCTATCCGCTTTTGCTCGATCACCATTGGGTGGCATTACGTTGAAATGTCACCCAATGGTTCAATCAACTGAGAAAAATTCAATCAACAGAGTACGGTTTATTGAACTTAAAGCATCAAATGTATATGTATCGACCTACCACCACTACAGCCTATTATCGTCCCACGGCTGGGCACAGGCCTCCACTCTCACAGGAGAGAGGTAATTAGAGCTTACACCCACCACGCTGCTCCAATGCGGGTTGGTGGGCTTTAACGACTATTATCAAGTTAGTGATAATAACCGGGACCGACGGCTTAACGTGCTCTCCGAGGCACGGGAGTGAAACACCGCCAACTTCCTATCTTCGGGCTAGTATACTCAGAATATCTAGTCAGAAAAACCCAATACTTAATTATGGCCCGACCCGGGACTCGAACCCGGGACCTCGTCGGCCGCAGTCGAACATCCCAACCACTAGACCAACGAGGCAGTTAAGTCGAGGCAATTGATCTACCTTTTCCATATTTATAACGTCCAAAAAAATTACTTACTAGAGTTACTACAGAATATAGTTAAAGTTCTTAACTCACACGACTGATGAGCAGTCGTGTGAGTTAAGAACTCTAGGCAGGTATTACACACGAAAATACCAAAATCAAAAGTACCCACTACAACCCATTAACGTCCCACAGCTGGGCACAGGCCTCCACTCTCATAGGAGAGAGGGAATTAGAGCTTAGCCCACAGCGTGGTGGGTCACCACGCTGCTCCAATGCGGGTTGGCGGGCTTTAACGACTATTATCATGTAAGTGATAATAACCTAGACCGACGGCTTAACGTGCTCTCCGAGGCACGGGGGTGAAACACCGCCAACTTCCGAACTCCAGACTAGTACTGAGAATTTCTAGTCAGAAAAACCCAATACGCAATTATGGCCCAACCCGGGCGTCGAACCCGGGACCTCGTCGGCCGCAGTCGAACATGCCAAGTGCCAACCACTAGACCAACGAGGCAGTTATCGTAGGACATCGAAAGGTTGTCTCAATCTCGGAAAAGAGTCTATGATACTGAGGTTGATAAATAATATTATAATCAACGGATCACTTACCCAATAAGACAACAACGATCAAATCTGCTCAGTATCTCAACGGTCAAGGGTCAGACAGAAATCCAATCACAGCAATCCACATCCATAAGATTCATATAATGGAATGGACGACTTGCTTGCATTGCAGCATCCAAGTGTTATAGAGAATAACTCCAGCTATACTATAAACTTGCACCACAAACCTTGGAACCTAATGTGTATGACCAAGATTACCATATCCAATTCAATTATAAACTCCCATCGCTCGACAAGCCAAATTGCAGATTGCAGCCAATTTATTAAAAAAAAACTTGGATCCTGATTCTGAACCACCACAATTTAGGAGAATTTAGGGGGGAAAAATGAATCTATGAATCTATGACACTCAATTGCACCCAATAAAAGATTGCAACTGCCTTGCAAAGCTCAAGTTCATCTATTCATCTAAAACCAAACGCTCCAAGCGGGAACCTCGGGAAATTAAGATCTGTAAGACTTTTTTAAAAATTCCTACTACAATCCGGCTTCCGGATTCTCTCAACGTCTTTGCAGAGACGTAAAAATCTCGTACTGTTCAAAAAATTTATAATTAGAAATGAAATTGAATCCGAGATTGTACCGCCAATTAGTTGACAAAAACCGGCTGTTCTTACATTTTTATGGGTCAGGCCACTTGATGTCCCATTGCCAAACGAAATATTTTAATTAGTTCATCTATTGCGTGCTATTGCATAGCATTTTTTATCAACTTGCTATGACTACTTGTGTTGTTGACTTCAAGTTATTGAAAATATAAAGGCGAAATATTTTTATGAAAAGATGATTTTGGTTGCTTTGACTACTTGTGTTGTTGACTTCAAGTTGTTGAAAATATAAAGGCGAAATAATTTTAAAGAATTATGTTTTCAATAGTCCGGGCGTCCAAGGGGAATCATAAGGTTTTTTGATCAACATCAACACAAGTAGTCATAGCAACCAAAATCATTTTTTCATAAAAATAGTCTTTTTATTTTCAACAACTTCAAGTCAACAACACAAGTAGTCATAGCAACCAAAGTGTTAGGTTTTTTTTCGTTACGGAATTTCTGGATTCGGTCTCCACGCTCAAGGCCTGCGATAGAAGCTATGCAATAGCTTAAAAACTTGAGAGGATGTCAAGGGACACCCGGAACGAAGTACCAAAAGTTGTAACGACACTTTTTGCTATAGTTGTAAGCCTTGCGGCGTGCGCGTGTTTCTCTGTGTAAATTTTATTACAATTCCTTCACTAATTACTCGAAAGGAACTTCGTTCCATTCGGAACGAACGAATAACTAGCCTATGTAACTATTGAAAACATAATTCTTTAAAATTATTTCGCCTTTTTATTTTCAACAACTTGAAGTCAACAACACAAGTAGTCATATACCTAAACCAAAATCATCTTTTCATAAAAAGTGTCGTTACAACTTTTGGTCTTAATTTTTTCCGTCTAGCCTCCTTTCGTAACGGGCGATAAGGAACTTCGTTCCAATAAATAAATGTTTAATTAGCTTTACCTGGAAAATAAATACAGAATTGAGAAGTTATAACTTCAGAATAAATACTTACTAAACTTACTTACTAAAATACAAGATGTATTTTACAAAATAACTACAAAAAATAAAATAACTCCGTGTAATCGCTAAAAAGGCTACCTCAGCATGTTGCTGCAGTATATGATAACTGCAGCGCTGATTTTCAGGCACAGCCTTGTGTGGCGTCACGACTCACGAACCGGAAGCGACCAGCGCACACTATTCTCAAACATGGTACCTAAGTAGGTACCGTGTTTGAGAATAGTCTGAGTTAGGTAACAAAAATAGGACAAAAATTTGGTAGTAACAGAAAACATAGCATATAATTTAGTAAGACACGATTATAGAGATACTAAATATAATGTAAAAGAATATACTAGATTCTGTTATGAGTAATTTTTTTTCTTGACTTGTAAATCTAGTGAGGATGTGGGAACATAGCAAAAACACAAACAAACATTAGGAGGCCTTATGGTCCGAAATAGGTCAAGAGAGCCATTAAGAACAGACTCGCAACTAGAGATTATTTAATTGCGCAACGCATGCTTAGTGTAACGACACACTAGGGTCGTAATACGCGACTTTAGTAAAGGAATTCTAGGTTGGATAAATATTTTTCCGCTAAGCGTACATTAGCTGAAATCGTCCAAGCGTCTAGGCTCTCTCGCAGCTTCTTCTCTCAAAGAAAAATGACTAAGCAAATGCCAAGCCCTTCGATGGAATGTCAATCTGATTTTTTAAACTATAAGTTAGCCCTTGACTGTGATCTCACCGGAATGCTAAATGATGATGCAGTCAAAAACGGTAGCGAGCTAAACTGGTAGGGGTATGACATTTATAAACAAATATTAAACCCAAGCTGAAGTCTCCAAAAGACAAAAATCTGCAAAAAATTTAGTCTCACCTGATGAAGAAGGTTGATCGGGGTTGATTCTGTAGTGCACAATCTTTAAACTAAAATAATAGCATAAAAAATATTGCTAACCCTTTCATAATACTCCCTGCGGAAATGGACAGAACTAGATTTAAGTTGTCATTTTAGTTTAGTTTAGAGATTGTGTTACACAGAATTGGCCACATTATCCTTTGGTATGATACGAGCCAATGCCAATGGGTATCAAGATCTTGACTACACATTATTATACCATTGTGGTTCGATAAGTGTGCGATAAAATGATAAGGCAATTGCCTGCTTGTATTGTATGTCAAAGGTCTGTCCAATTTTAATGATAATAATTGAATCTGACAATTTAACATCCACAAGGAACATCCGCAGCAAAGCTTGGTTGTTAGTCTTTAAAAAAATATACGCGCCGAATTGAGAACCTCCTCCTTTTTTGGAAGTCGGTTAAAAAGATTCACATATTATTTTAATATTTTCAGGAGGTTGACTTAAACGGTTAATGGTTAATTAATTCTTACTTAAAAGGTTAATTCTTGAAAAGAATCGCCCGCGTTAATTTTATGCATCGACAAACTTGTATTTGCGTTTAAAGTAAGAATGCCACTGAAAAAAATTACGGTTTGCAAGAAAAATACTTTGCCATCGTAACGATTATTTTCTACGTTACTTCAATAAAACGCTTTTTATACGGCTCAATTTGACCGAAGCTTCTGGGGGTTCACAATTCATGCGACAACTCAATCATATCAAGAAAATCAGTCGCGGATCTTACTTTTGGTGTGTCGTTACACTTATCCCGTACAATTGCGTAATTTGGCTATTCTACACCAAAGCGGGTTAATTGGCCAAATTAGTCGTATTATTTTCACGTTCAATGAACTCACGGAATGCATCGTTTTTTGTCAGCGCGTACCTAACTATAGCATGAGAAATAAATTGAGCGGTGCGCGGGGCGAGAAAATTATCGACATACTCGTATCACTTCTTTTTCATCGATTTTACCACTAACGATGAATTATTATTAAATAAAATAGTTTTGATTGATAAGATTTTATGATGATACTTTTTACCCGGTTTTTCTTTTCACTATCGCTAATTTGCGCTTCAATGATTTTCATTGTAAAGCCCACCTAGATTCACTAGGGGACAAATGTGACGCTATAGAGATACCGGGCTACATCGCCCGACTTCGCTCGACATCGCTCAACAACTGTGACAATAGGTAACAACAGGCAAAAAGTAATAATACAAGTTGTCTGGCGACGTTTGTCGACATCGCCAAAAGTCGTCCTACATATCTGAGGACACATGTCAACCCGCTCGGTCTAGAACTCTAGACTCTAGACGCCTATGTCCAACGACTGGTAGGAAAGAATGTATGTCCTTAGACTGTGACACTACGGTGCGCGACATGAAAAGCTCGGTACGTTAAACGTTTTGGACAACTTACCGGCTTTGTCAGCATTGGACGCCATCACCCGGAACGTCCCGAAGAGCAGAACCAATAGCTTTTGCGTACACACTGGCAACGCCAAGAGAAGCCTGCGAACAAAAAGTTGTATTTCATTTCATTGCGATCACATGCATACGAAACCTATCGAACTTTGTTTTAGCATAAGTATCTATCTAGAAATATGATTTTTTGGGCTTTGTTGGCCAATGCTACCATGTCAATAATTATGAAACTTCATAGGCGTGCTTAGGTCAAAAGTAAAATAAATAGTCGGACAGATATAGTAGTTATTAAGATAATTTTCATACATTTTTGGATCTCAAATATTTTCTATTTTGTTTTGAAAACGAAATTTCCTTTTAACATTTAAACTATATTCACGAAGATTTCGCTTCTAAATTGATTTATTTTCACGTGTTTAGGTACATGCATAGCTCCTGCATTGAATTTAGATCTTGGACTTTGATATGGATTACCGTGTAAGAGCACGGGAATCCATATAACTATACTGTTTACAATAAGTACCTACTTTACGACAAAATCAGCTCAAAGGCGGCAAAATATAATAGGTACGATCGTTACGACCTAATTTATAGGGAAAATTAAAATATAGGCACAATATAAACAAGGGAGCGACGACCTGACGCCATCAAAGACCAACACAAAATTACGTTAGATGAGACGAAATAACATTATAATTGGATAATGGAGTAGGTAATCTCAAATCTACGACGCAACAAAGGCAAAAATAAAAATCGCAAAAAGAAATATAAGAATTTACATTGAAGTTCATTATTCTCATTAAAAATTACTAATTCAGTAATGATGAATAATTAATTAATTAATGTTTAAGATTAACTTAATTTATAACTGAGGGATTTTCATTAAATACTCATTGCTTCATTTCTAAATTTGTTTGGTATTTACGAGTAGATATGGTATAATTCGCCCGTGAGCGATTGTTAGGCATAAGTTGATAGTTTAGGTTGTAAGCTGATATACTAGGTATTTTTCTTTATATTTGATAAAGAGAATATGGTTGCAAGGAATATCTGTGAATTGACCAAAAATCTTATAACTTATCAAATACATGTTGCATTTTTTGTTTGAGAGTGCATTTTTGCACTACTAAATAGTAATAATAAATCTTTTAATATAAATTAACAGGAACGTTTAGTGCCTGTTATCCTTCTAGCAATCCGTTATTTCCCACTAGCAAGGAAAATGCGTTAAAAACCTTGATTTAATTGTCTGTACTACATTACAAGATAAAATAATTATAAACTAAAACCGACCAACTTCTATAAAATACTACTACCATTGACGAACAGTCCATATCTATCTATACATATATATAAAAATGAATCTATATATATATATATATATATATATATATATATATATATATATATATATATATATATATATATATATATATATATATATATATTTAAAAATGAATCCCATTTCCCTTGGTCACGGCATCACGCGTAAACGGCTGGATCAATTTCGCTAATTCTTTTTTTGTTGTGTTTGTTTATATTCACAATTGGACCCGGTAGTGGGCGCTGCAATCGGGTTCGAGGTTTGGGGCAGGACAAAGTCTGCCGGGTTCACTAGTAGATAATAATTCTTGGGTCCCGGAACCGTCCCGACTAGGAAACAGATTTCAAAAAGCTTGCATTACCTGTGTACACGGAATAAGTAAGAGAGTCATGATTGCTATCGTTATCAACTTACACATAATAATATCAGCTAAAACAATGGCAGATCTTATCAAATCGGTAACTAGGTATGAAAATATAGTAGGGTTGTTATTTTTCCTTGTTATTTTTATAGGCCAAGTCGGAAGAAGATTGTACAACATCGCAACAAACTCTTTTAAAGCTGTTGTGTTTGATCTGCTCTCATCGGCCAGCAGATCAAACTCGATCGAAAATTAAACCTGCCTCCCGATTGTTTAAGGAAACTGTAATCATTTTTCAAACGTATAATTCAACCTGCTTAAGGAGTTCGTAGATGCCTGCACGTCGAAAAGCATGTGTGAACTCCTAAAACAGTTCGAGTAATACGTTTTAAGCTGTCAAATGATTACGATGTGCTTAGACAATTGGGCCTCTGCTCTTTAAAAGGAACAAAAGAGTCAACTGAAGAGTGAGAGAGAGTGGACATATTGTTTCAGCCTGGTAAGTGGTAGCGTATAGGTAATCCAGTGGCCGAGATGCTGACAGTTTTACTATAAAGAACCAGGTAAATCTGTTTTGACCTTGTCTAAAACGTTGTCTAACTACTACTAACTAAATGCTTTGACGACCTCCCTGGCGCAGTGTTGAGCGCTGTTGTCTTAACGTGGGAGGTCCCGGGATCGATTCCCGGCAGGGTCAATTTGGGAATTTATAATTTCTGAATAATCTCTGGTGTGGTCTGGTTCGACCGTGGATAGTTACCACCCTACCGGCAAAGAAATACCGCCAAGCGATTTAGCGTTCCGGTACGATGCCGTGTAGAGTCCGACTAAGGTTTAATATAACTGCCATACCCCTAACAGGTTAGCCCGTTACCATCTTAGACTGCATCAACACTTACCATCAGCTGAGTTTGCAGTCAAGGGCTAACTTGTAGTGGAATATAAAAAAATACTACTAACTAAAATGCTTACAACCCTACAGCAAAGTGATCAAAATTCAAGTAGGTAAACATGCATTGTTCTGCCCTAACACTGCGTGGATAGGTATGACGTCCAAAACCATCTTCCATTGTGGCACACAATGACCCGAGCGCCATTGATGCATGCTTCATAAAGCTTACGCAAAATAACAGTAAGTAGTAGTTCAAATATCACTGGCTATAACGGTGATGGAAACATCCTGGTTCTGGAGGAAACCTTCCTTCATTCCTTCCATTCCTGGAGGAAACCTGCAAGTCTAAGACGTTCTCCATACCCTATGTTCTCAAAGGTGTGAGAAGTCTGCCAATGCGCACTTGGCTGGCGTGGCCTAAACCCTTCTCATTCTCAATTACTGGTCGGGCGATTGGTTGAAATGATTATGACGATTTTTTAGGGTTCCGTACCTCAAAAGAAAAAAACGGAACCCTTATAGGATCACTTCGTTGTCCGTCCGTCTGTGTGTCAATACCCTTTTTCTCAGGAACGCATGGAGGTATCAAGCTAAAATTCATATCACATACTCAGGTCTACGGTTCCTTGGAGCTGTGAAAATATCAAGCTTCTAAGGCCTAAGCCAACGCAATCAAAAGATAGAGCCGTTTATGCTGCAAATTTTCGAATTTTCCCGTGAATTCAGAATCTTGAAACTTGGTACGAAGCAACGTCTTATAGCACAGATATAGGAAGAATTGCGAAAAACATAAATTTTGAGTTACATCATATAATAAAAATATTTTTATGCAAATTTTCGCCACTCGCAAGGGAAACAAAACCTACAGGGTACTTCCCGTGGAATCAGAATCTTGAAACTTGGTACGAAGTGACGTCTTATAGCACAGATATAGGGAGAATTGCGAAAAACATAAATTTTTTGTTACCTCTTATAATAAAAATATTTTTAATAATTTTAAAATTACTAAGTTAAAATAGATAAGTGGAATAAAAATACTATAACTTTTACTTATAGACCTACAAGTGTGTACGGAACCCTCGGTGCGCGAATGCGACTCGCACTTTGCCGGTTTTTTTATTTAACTATAATTTACTTACAATTACAATAATTTATCTACTACCCTAGACTGCGATCTCACCTGATAACAGACTAACCTGTAGGGGTATGGCAGTTATATTAAACCCATGCATACCCCTTTTCGGTTTCTACGCGGCATTGTACCAGATCGCTTGAGGGCACGTCTTTGCCTGTAGTGTGGTAACTAGCCACGGCCAGAGCCTCCCACTAGACAAAAGTAAAATACCGGCATCGTACCAGAACGCTAAATCATTTAGCTATTCGTTTTGTCATTTCAGTGGTTAGGGTGACGAGCGATAACCAACCAATTTTCAGTAAGTAAATAGGAAAGAAATTAAACAAAAATTGAATAGTCGCTGAAAAAAAAGTCGGGAGTCATCAACGCAAAGTAATTATTTATTAGAAGGAAATGCAAGGCTAATGTATGATAATGAACTCGATTTGCGTGACATGCTAATTATAATCGCGGTCTTTCGATATAACTTGTAAATTGACCAAACAGATGAACTAAAATATGATTGTTTTGTTATCATTGGAAATGATATGTACAATATAGGTACCAACCTACCTACCTATTTGTAAGTTTGTACTTTTGTTACAATTTTAAGACACAATGACAAAACCGATTGAGCTGAAACTTGGAATGGAGATAGCTTATAGGTACCCTGAATTACCATGGGCTGCCTTTAATCCTGGAACATTAAAGTTTCCGCGAGAATAAAAACCTTAATACAAGCGAACGAAGTCGCGGGCGTCATCAAATCAAAGTACATACTTATATTTATTCAAAATTGGTACCTACACAGTGCACTTTGAACATCGATTATACAAAGAATAAGCAACAATATCTTAAAACTAAAGCTACGAGAAGGAGTTTAAGTATAATTTTCAGGTGGATTCTATAAATCCATACTTCCATACTAATATTATAAATGCGAAATTGTGTCTGTTTGTCTGTCTGTCTGTCTGCTACGCTTTCACGGCCCACCTATTCAACCAATTTTGATGAAATTTGGTTCAGGGATTGGTTATATCCTGGGGAAGGACATAGGCTACTTTTTATCCCGGAAAATTAAGGAGTTCCCGCGGGAATCGAAAAAACTTAGTTTACGCGGACGAAGTCGCGGGAATCATCTAGTATTTTCATAATTTAAACGAACCTATCACCGAACCACTAATCTTGATTCCTCCTACAGGGAAGATAATATTTGTTGAAAATATTAAAAGATAACATCACACTAAGTAATATTATAAATGTGAGTGTGTTTGTTTGTTGGTTTTACCTTCAATCACGTCGCAACAAGGCAACAGATCAATGTGATTTTTTGCATGTGTATATTGAGGACCTGGAGAGGGACATACTTTTAAGCACTGAGAATTTCCACTACAGAAAAACTTAAACCATGTGGACGAAGTCGCAGGCATCAGCTAGTCATACTTCATATCATACTTAATATACTTAATATTATTATAAATGCGAAAGTCACTTTGTTTGTTGGTTTGTTGGTTTGTCCTTCAATCACGCCGCAACGGAGCAACGGATTGACGTGATTTTTGGCATGGGTATAGTTGAGGACCTGGAGAGTGACATAGGCTACTTTTTATCCCGGAAAATTAAGGAGTTCCCGCGGGAATAACAAAAAACTTAAACCACGCGGACGAAGTCGCGGGCATCAGCTAGTATTGAATAAAAGGTGTTTGCACTAACCTTCTGATAGCATCCACTTGCTGATCAGCCGGTAACTCCACAACAGCAAACAATTCCATCTCACCATCTCTCCCAAACACACCTCCAGGTATTTTCCTACAATACAATATTTGTGTGACCGAAAATTCATAGTAAATCATCTATAGTTGCAAAATCAAAATTGTCAAAATCAAAATCCCAGTCCATACTAATGTTAATAATGTTAATGTAATGTGTACTGTGACAAAAGTGTGTATGACTGTATGCTTTAGCTACGCTTTCTACACCTATTCAACCAGTTTAGACCACATTTTGAACAGAGATAGGGTACATCCCAGGGAAGGATATAGGTTAATTTTTATCTTGGAAGATCAAATTGATCCCATTGGATTTATCAAAAACCTTACTCCACACATAGTACAAAGTAGTGATCAAGTACTTAGTATCATTATACGCAATAACAATGGATAATCCAAACTTTGGTACAGGAGCTAATAAATCTGTTAATTATTATCATCATACAATTCATATAAATACAGGCTAAGCCTAGATAATCCAAAACATTTTAATCTTTGATTACAATTAATAATCCTTGTGTATTGCCCATATCACATATTATTAGATGTATTAAAATATGTGAAAGCGTGTTTATTTGTCCTTTAATCATTCCTCAACAGAGCAACAGCTCAATGGGGTTTTTTGCATGGATTTACTTAGTTGAGACTTGGAGAGTGGTATTGGCTACTTTTTATCTCAGAAAATCAAAGTAATCCTAAAAGAATTTTTAATACCTAAATAAATGTGGATGAAGGCTTAGCTATAATGTATTTCAACATAAGTGCTTTCAGCATCAGCTAAGCATATTTACGATAATTTTACTTTGAAAAAGAGCTGGCTTAGTTTGAGATAGATTCTTTCTGTGTTTATACGGACAATATTTCAATGCTTGTTATTCATAGATAGAGGATATGGTATTTAGTATTTACAATATACCAAATATGTATATGAAAACTGCACACATGGTTTGATTAATTGCAATGGAATTACAGGAGATATCTCCTAACTTAGCAGAATAAAATGAAAAGGTTGATATTAAAAAGATGACAATCTTACCTCAAGAACTTTTTGAGCACACTAGCAATAGTGTAAACAGAATAATTATCAACATTGACTAGCCGGCCAGTTTGCAGGAAGTGAATCAACTTCTTCATGGCCCCCTGGTGGCCGGGGGCCCGGAAAACATCACGACGGAGAGGTGCCTCCTTATTTAGCTTTAAAATCAGCACCTACACAATACGTAGTTAATAAGTAGTTAATATTAAGTTAATAAAATTTGATTCAAGATATAGCCCCTGAACTTCTTATAAATTCAATTATTATTAAACTTTATTATCCAGACTATGTAATAAATAACTGAAGAGAATACTAACAAGCAAGGGGCCCGGTAAATCATCCTTACAAACTTCATGGAGCGGGACACCAAACTTTACTTTTTCAAGCCTTCGTGGATACGGCAGCGAGTTCGGATGGCCGCAAGATGTGACTACATTGCTCAACGTAGCCGCTCGCCGGTGCATGCGCCTCGCCCAGTTGCTCATCTTACTTTATGAAGTATTTATCCTTCGTATTGGAACGATGAATCCGTTTAGTGTGTAGACTTGATTGCAAGCATTTTCTGAATACATAACTTCACAAACAATACACTAGCCATTGCCGTTGTACACACTATATTCACCGATATTCACATAGATTGAAAGGAACTCATAGTTTATGTTTTAAATCCACCTTCATTTTTGTTAATTGTAGTACACTTTCAATTCAAAAAACAACTCGCTCGATCAAAAGAACAATGTAATTTGAAATGTTGAAACTTGAAAGTTGAAACAACACTGAAAACGAATCAAAAAGCCTCTATGGCCCTATTGCGAAAAAGCTGAATGAAACACTGTTACAATGCAATTGTTGTAATTGGCTTAATAAATGGTATTCTTGCTGCGACAGTTTATTTCGGCCAATAGCAGAAGAGTACTTACCAATCAGAGGTGATTGCAATCGTAAAACTGTAGCAATCATTTATAGTTATTTACCCTTCTATTGCTGTCAAGTGTCATGCTGTGGTTTCCTTTCCATTCTTCTTTCTCACAACGTCTACTCTAATGTTTCTATTGGGTTCAAACCACAGGTTCAAACTGTGGGTTCAAAACAGCTGGAGCACTGAGCCGTAAAGCCAATTTAAAAAAAACATTCTGCTTGTACCATAGAGTAAATATAGCAAAATAACACCAAAGGCGAAATAAGCATAGAATAATTAACATATAGAATCAAGGCCAGCCTGTAACCGAAAGGGATAGGTAATAACTTGAAACACCTCTCAATCGTCATAAAAACGTCATAATTTGTCTGGCACAATAGTATGCATTAAGCACAAAACCCGTGATACGCTGAAAGAGATAGAAAACAACATATTGGAGTTTACTCCTTAAGAATCGATTTTCATATATAAGGCGCCCGGTATGAGAAAAATATGAGAGGTAAAATCTACTGATGAATGACCTCGTTACTTTTTTGGTGCCACCTTTCTAATTTGGTTGTGACGTAAGAGTGAGACGTACATAGTGTATGCTGCAAGGCGACTATACCTATATGTTATTGGGCTTGTTTGTTTCTATCAGTGTCAATGTACTTATATTGCTGTTTTTGTTATACATATCAATATAGCTATTTATGCAACTGTATCGTAATGAAGGTCATTTTAATTCGAGTGCTGTTTTTTGATACGAGGCTTGCCGAGTATCAAAATAGGATAGTACGAGTAAACTCCAGTCGTGCGTCGGAGCTGACACACACAATTTTTTTTTTCTCATTCTATCTTGTGTAACATCCCAACACTGCATCTCTTTCATGTGGGAGTGAAAAGGAGATATGGCTAGATCTGCATACCTCTCTCTGTCTACGGAAATAAGTATATTGACAGAGCGAGAAAATGTTCCTTATCCTACTCAGCGAATCACTTTTTTGTTTGACTTATCCTACGTTGACGCCATGTCTACATCTCTTTCTCTGTCTACGACTCAGAGTAAGTATTTACTTCAACTTGTCTAATCTGTGTCCCCACCTTATGGTATTTTGCCCTAGATTAAGGGGATTTTTAAATACTTAGGGGCTTTTTAGGGTATAAAATTATTTAGGGGAATTTTTAAGGGAAAAAAAAAATGTTAGGGATTTTTGACTGAGCGATGCGAAGGTCTCTGAGACTACTTGAGTGAATTTGCACTTGTCCGTCCGTCCGTCCGTCTGTCAGAGCCTTATAACTTCTGAATTACTGAATGTAATTACTTCAAATTTAAATATAATATGTAAACCAATGGCCTCCAGCCGAATATGGCTTAAAAAGTTATAAAAATCTTTATTTCAGGGGGGATCTCATAGATTTTATAGAAGCGAATGCGAAGTAAAATATTTTTTATAGCGTTACAAAGGGTGGCGGTATATTATTTTAAAGATAATTAGGAATAGAGTCCAATAATATATTTTTTTTAATTTTTCCACTAAAATTGTCGAAATGGGGGGCTTTCAAAGTGGAGATTTTCTAACGTCCAAAGTTGACCTCAGAACTGTCAATTTTCTGAAAGGCTGAGCTTGATCAATTATTTGAATTATATCCTGTACTTGAACAACAAATACTAAAATTAGATAAATATTTTATGGAAACGAAAATTTAATTTTTAGTGAGCTTCAGTATTTTTAACCGAACTTCACAATGATGTCAATAGATGGCGCTAATGTAAAAAGTTAACTATTACAATATATAGGTAGTTAAAACTATCTTATGGATACCGCGAGGTCTCAGTTCGGGGCGAACCACTAGTTTAGTGAAAGTTTCAACTTTCGGTTCGAATCGGTGACTGCGTGTATCTGAACGTAACTTGGTGTGCCGATGTAACCCATGGAAGTGGGAATCAAGGAATCTGGAATTACGACTATGATGTTAAATTTCTCTATGGCTAGTACCAAACAAAATATATTTTTCTCTTTCGCACTCATAGATTTGTGTACGCGGTTTGTATTCTTTTCAAAATACCGACTTCATTGGCTAAGGTTTCTTCTTCTTTTCTTGGTTTTTGGCTTTCAGTAGTGCCAAAACAGCACAGTGCACTTCGCCAATGTCAAGTAACTTGAAGGAGGCACGAAGGAGATTGGCCGGTTACAGAGTGCCAAAATTACTGAAATTCTCTGTAATAGAAGGCATATTTATATATTTGTTAGTAGACTACACTAAATAATAATATACCATATAGAGACAAACACAAATAAATATACAAATAAAAGGAGACTACTATAGTATAAATTACATTTTAAGTTTGTTAATTTTAAAATATTTACAAAGATACTTAGCATAAGGGCTATAGGCTAACATTAGGACACACTCAACATTCAAGGGGCGGGGAACTTTAGGGGGAAGAACATCATATAATTTATAGAGAAGTTTAGGACAGGAGAACAAAATGTGAGAGACTGATCCCTCGTCCAGACCACACTCACACAGGGAGCATGATCTTCATAAATTTGTTTTAGGCATGTCATTAATATGATCGTTAAATGTAATGTGACTTATGGCTGCATAATTAGATCTTCACCATAATAATTGGTCAAAACTTATCTGATGGTAAGTATTGTACTTCCTACATAAAATAAACCTAATCAGATGGTAGGTATAGATTTAGTAGGGTGGCAAAACTGCTTGTCTTGTCTCTGGTTACTTAGACTGGTAGCTTAGACTTGATCCTGATTCCTGACTTGCCCTATGTTCCGATATACACTGAGAGCACTGTTCAGTGCTCTTACTGGGGAGAAATTCGTCGTTCCGCTATGGAGTGACAGTATAGTGCCGCAGTATCCTAGGGAAATATATGACGTCATAAATCGTCGCCATTTTTGTACTGTGAGTACTGGCGTTTTCGAGGTAAGGTGCTCTCAGTGCTGACTGCGTTCCGTTTTAAACAGTGTTAATAAAACCTATTTAGGTAAACTCACATTCTACGTACACAGTATGATGTGAACTGTCATTGTGAAAAAGAATATTATGTTATTATAAAATGGTGGTCATGAAGAAAGTATTTTTATTTAATTTTTAATAGGTTATGGGCCCAGAAATAGAGAGAGATCATAAGAATAACGTCATCAAATTACATCAAAAAACGTATATCGAAAATTTATTAAAACGATTCAACATGCTAGAATGTAAAGGTATATCCACACCGGTAGAGAAAAATCTTAAATTGATTAAGGAAAGTAATACTGAACTCTTTACTAAGAAACCTTATAAAGAATTAATTGGCTTAGCAAGAAAAGAATACAATTATTTTGCTATAATCCGCCAACAGAAAAAAATTCTGTATGGTCAAGCATGCAGTTACAAAAGAAGCACCGTTTACCTTCCCAACCAAGCAAGCTAAGTTCCCAAGCAAGCAATGCCACCACCACTCACATGCACCACCACACAAGACTTTTATACTATTCTCGACGCACGTTTCGCCCCGACACCGGAGCATCTTCAGGAGATGTCGACCTTACAATGCAAGTAGACATGTGTAAGTAATGCGATTGATGCATTACGCGTAATATTACCCGACCGCGTACTGTAGCATTACATATTACACGACAAAATCAAGCATGACACATCACACTAAAACATGACGCGGACAGCGTTTCGCGCTCCCTGAAATCTGTAATTCTGTTCGGTATTCGGTCATGTCATTCGGCAATTCGGCATATCTCGGTGCGTGGTTTGAGAAACGTAAGTCGTGCGAGAGAGAGTGAGAGAGAGATACTCGTAGTGCTCGTATCGTAGCTCCATATCGTTTGCGATGTCTCGCTATCTCATGTAATATAGTATCTCAAGTAATGTGAAATGTCTCTATCACACCCGAACATATTTTCATTTCATTACATGGCGCACTATGGCCGTCAGCCCGTCACTAGCGCGCCAGCTCGCTGCTCGGGTGATGTTCGGAGTGATGGTAAAATGTAATATTACTTAGTACGAAATGTAATGCCATATGTCATCACTTTTTAAAGTACTGTTTTGCGCATGTCTAAATGCAAGATTGTCTAGTGACGTTCGTGTCAAATGCGCGGTGTTATATACCGTGTTTTAAACCCCCACCACTATTGCCCCGCCCATTACCCCCGGGAAACCTACCCCCTCCAAAAAATCGAAGCAGTGGTGAATTTGAAACATTAACTTGTTCATTAAGTAATTTAAATTGATTATTATTATTATTATGTTTTATTATTTCTAATTGTTCCAACATGCTCAGTCGAATACCTTTATCGCAAGTGTGTAAGATTTCATATGAATGGTTGGAAGATAATTTGTGCCCACTATCTAGAAGATGTTTAGCAAAATGTGACTTTTGGGGTTGGTTGTTCCTAACCGCGGCCATATGTTCTTTGTAGCGGGTATCAAATTTACGACCTGTTTGACCAATATATGTGGCATTGCATTCTGAACATTCGAGTTTATAAATGCCCGATTTTTGTTTGTTGTTTAATTTATCTTTACCGTTACAGATATTTTTAAGTGTATTATTGGTCCTAAATGCAACATGTATATCATGTGCTTTAAGTGTCTTAGCAATACGCTCCGAAGCTGGCCCGAAATAAGTTAGACTGGATTTGTATTTATTTATTTTATCAGGTGATGATGAATATAGGTCCTTTTTGATCTGCATCAAATGTTGTTTTTTTATTATATTATCAACAATATTAGTGTTGTACCCATTTGCCTGTGCCATATGGTAAATAACTTTTAATTCTTTTAAATAGTTTTCTTTCGTGAGTGGAATAGACAGCAACCTATGCACATAGCTGTGGAACGCTGCGAGTTTATGCTGCCAAGGATGGCAGGATGAAGCGGGTATGGTTGTGTCTGTATATGTGGGTTTTCGGAAAATTCCAAACTGATGTTTAGCATTAGCACGAGTTATAGTTAGATCAAGGAAGTTTATAGAGTTATCTTGTTCTAATTCTGATTTGAATTGAATTTTAGGGTGTATTTTGTTTAGATTTTTGATAAATATGTCAAGTTGTCTGTCTGTCCCAGTCCAACATATAATTATATCATCTACATATCTGTAGTAATACAGAATATTATTATTTTTGACAATATGTTTGTTTTCAAAATCATCCATGAATATATCAGCCATTAGAGGACTTAGAGGTGAGCCCATAGCTAAACCGTCTTTTTGCTGATAAAATTGGTCATTGAATTTGAAATAGTTTTGTTTCATGCAAATTTTGGTTAATTCTATTAACTCTGTTATTTCGTTAGCGTTTATATGATTATTTTTTAATAAATCGGTTAAGATGTTTAGGGTTTCGTTAACTGGGACATTGGTGAACAGGCTGTCCACATCTAGTGATATTAATTTACAATGGTCCGGTAATGTCAAGTCTTTAATATTATTGACCAGTTGGATACTATTTTTTAGGGAATAGGACGGATCGAAGGATGTTTTTGATTTTATAACATTGTTTAGTTCTTTTGCTAGCTCATATGCTGGTGCTCCAATATATGAGACTACCGGACGGATAGGAATATTATCTTTGTGGATTTTTGGTAAGCCGTATAATGTGGGAGCATTAGTGTTCATTTGAATGACTTTTTGTTTTGATGTATTTTTTGGAAAGATGTATTTTGATTTATTAACGATTAGTCTAACTTCTGCTGCGTATTTATTAGTTGGGTCAGAGGATAACTTAGAGAATTCTTCTCCAGAGATAACCTCTTTGACTTTATTTTGGTAGTCGGTCCGCTTTAGGATAACGATTGCATTACCTTTATCGGCTTTTGAAATAATAAGGTCATTATTTTTTATCGTATTTTGCAAAGATCTGTAAATTATGTTGTTGTTATTGTTTACGTTGTTGTTATTGTTTTTGTTGTTATTGTTTATGTATGTTTATAATAATAACAACATAAACAATAACAACCAGATAAATAATAATATCCACATAAACAATAACAACAAAAACAATAACAACATTTTTTTTTTTTGCTACAAAGAACATATGGCCGCGGTTAGGAACAACCAACCCCAAAAGTCACATTTTGCTAAACATCTTCTAGATAGTGGGCACAAATTATCTTCCAACCATTCATATGAAATCTTACACACTTGCGATAAAGGTATTCGACTGAGCATGTTGGAACAATTAGAAATAATAAAACATAATAATAATAATAATCAATTTAAATTACTTAATGAACAAGTTAATGTTTCAAATTCACCACTGCTTCGATTTTTTGGAGGGGGTAGGTTTCCCGGGGGTAATGGGCGGGGCAATAGTGGTGGGGGTTTAAAACACGGTATATAACACCGCGCATTTGACACGAACGTCACTAGACAATCTTGCATTGTAAGGTCGACATCTCCTGAAGATGCTCCGGTGTCGGGGCGAAACGTGCGTCGAGAATAGTATAAAAGTCTTGTGTGGTGGTGCATGTGAGTGGTGGTGGCATTGCTTGCTTGGGAACTTAGCTTTCTTGCTTGGTTGGGAAGGTAAACGGTGCTTTCTGTTGGCGGATTATAGCAAAATAATTGTATTCTTTTCTTGCTAAATCATGAACTTCCGCAAAGTAACGCCTAATTCTATCCAATAATTAATTGGCTGTCTTATCTATTTAGTTGTTGGCACTAGACCAGATTTAAGTTTTGCAGTAAGTTTCTTTAGTCGCTTCCAAAGTTGTGCTAATGATAATCATTGGAACTATTTAAAAAGAGTGTTACAATATTTGAAATTTACTAAAGATTTAGCAATTTATTATAGAAATGACATACGCGTAGAACATGATGTAATTGGTTATTGTGATTCTGATTGGGCGGCTGATTGTACTGATAGAAAAAGTGTTTCAGGATTTTGTCTAACGTTATATGGCAATGTTGTTAACTGGGGAACCAAAAAGCAAAAAACAGTGTCACTCTCAACAGCAGAATCTGAATATATTGCTCTTAGTTCATTAGTTCAAGAATCTTTATGGTTTAAAGGATTGTTAAAAGATTTACACCTAAATTGTGATAACGTTCTAATATTCGAAGATAACTTAAGTTGCATCCATATAGCAAAAAATAGGGAAAGTAAAAGAGTCAAACATATAGATATTAGACATCACTTTATTAAAGATGCAATACAGAATGGTAGTGTAATTTTAAAATATGTAACTTCTTCAGAACAAAAGGCAGATATATTCACAAAGGCTTTAAGTAAGGACTTGTTCACTAAGTTTAAGAATGCCTTAGGTTTATTGAATTGTTAAATTAACTATAACTAGGCAGTTTATTGTTTCCATGATTAGTATTACCTAACTATTTGTTCACGTATTTTTTGTTTAAGTTATTTATATTAGTTATTTAGTTTAGTTTGTCTTATATAAATAAGTCGTATGTAGAATGTGGTTTAAGGGGGAGTGTTAATAAAACCTATTTAGGTAAACTCACATTCTACGTACACAGTATGATGTGAACTGTCATTGTGAAAAAGAATATTATGTTATTATAAAATGGTGGTCATGAAGAAAGTATTTTTATTTAATTTTTAATAAACAGTGACCAGTGTATATAGGAACGGTTTCGCAGTATACTAAATTGACGTCACACCTTACAGTGCTCGCAGTGTATTTCGGAACATACCCGAGTCTGCTTGATCTCTCTGGCCACTGGTGTGAGTGTCTGACTTCTAGTTCTGAGTGAATTCTGTTTTTTTTTTTAATGGTTAACTTAACTTGTCTCTCTGATGTTTAGCTCATTGCATTCTGCATAGTGCATGTGATTCTGCATTACATCTTCACCATCATAAAATTAAAAATCCTAGGATAATAAGACAAGACAGTGATAGTTTGCAGCTTAAACAATTGTCGATTAAATTCGCGTGAAAGTTTTATTACTCCAATAGAGATTGAATTATGGCGGACTGGGAAGATGATTGGGAAGAGAGCGCGCCTGTAGCCGTAGCACCGGCACCGGCTACTTACAGTCACAATACCCGCGTGTTTAATAGTTCTAATTCAGGGCGTGGAAGAGGCAGAGGCAGTGGAAGAGGCCAAAGCAATGAAACAAACTGGAGAGCACGTGGAGGAGACGACGGTCAAAACCGGCGCAATTTTCGTCAAGACCATGGTAACAAAAAGGTTATATCCATCCCATCTAATAAAGTTGGCCGGGTCATTGGTAAGGGCGGATCTAAAATACGCGATCTCGAGTATGAATCTGAAGCTAAAATTAAGATTGGAGATTCGAATGGCAACGACACGGAAGTGACACTTACTGGTACAGATGATGCGGTATCTAAAGTCGAAGGTATGATCGATGAACTCATGCAAGATCGCAAGCCTCCTCCACCTAAAGACACGTCTGATGCAAGCCGCAATGATGGTGCAAGTGGCACTTCTAACTTTTTGATTGTCAATGAAAATGGTGATGAAGTAGTTGATTGGGGCAGGTTGAATGCTGAATATGATCGGAATCAACAAGAAAGATGGAGTAAGCTGCCAAAAATTGTAAAAGATTTTTATGTAGAAGATCCAGAAGTGAATAAAATGTCTGTAGCTGATGTAAAACGCTGGCGTTTAGCAAACCATGACATACAAGTTAAAAGGACTTTTGAAGACAAGCCAGACTTGAGACCTTTACCCAACCCAGTATTAACATTTGAACAAGCATTTCAGCACTACCCAGAAATCTTAGATGAAATCTATAAACAGGGTTTCAAACAGCCGTCCCCTATTCAGAGTCAAGCCTGGCCAATTCTCTTAAGAGGAGATGACATGATTGGCATTGCTCAAACTGGTACTGGTAAAACTTTAGCCTTTTTGCTACCTGCCCTAATACATATTGATGGTCAACCCACACCTAGAGAAGAGAGAGAGGGTCCCACTGTTCTTATTTTGGCGCCCACTAGAGAACTCGCACTGCAGATTGATAAAGAAGCTTCTAAGTATCAATATAGAGGGATAAAATCTGTATGTGTTTATGGTGGAGGTGATAGAAGGGAACAAATCAAAGTAGTAGCTAAAGGTGTAGACATAGTTATTGCCACACCAGGAAGATTTAATGATCTTGTGATGGCAAGACATTTGAGTGCAATAAACTTCTCTTATATTGTACTAGATGAAGCTGATCGAATGTTGGATATGGGTTTTGAGCCACAGATAAGAAAGTCTCTATTTGATGTAAGACCAGACAGACAGACTGTGATGACATCAGCCACATGGCCATCTGGAGTCCGCCGTCTCGCAGAGACTTACATGAAGGACCCCATTCAAGTTAATGTAGGATCTTTAGATCTTGCCGCAGTCCATACAGTAACACAGAACATTGTTTTTGTTGAAGAAGAAGAGAAAGAAGCTGTGCTGTTTGATTTTATCAAAAACATGGAAGAGAATGATAAGATTATTATATTTTGCGGCAAAAAGGCAACTGCCTCACATATCTCCACTGAACTTTGTGTGAATGGAATAAGCTGTCAGTCCTTACATGGAGACCGGGACCAGAGTGATCGTGAAGCTGCCCTGGATGATATGGTCGATGGTACCGTTAACATACTAGTCGCAACAGATGTTGCATCAAGAGGAATTGATATAAAAGACTTGACACATGTTATAAACTTTGACTTCCCACGTCATATTGAAGAGTATGTTCATAGAGTAGGTAGAACTGGGAGGGCTGGCAAAACAGGTATATCCTTGTCATTTGTCACAAGACAGGATTGGGCGCATGCCCGAGAACTTATAAAGATATTGGAAGAAGCGAATCAAGAAGTACCCGATGAGTTACTGTCAATGGCTGAAAGGTTTGAAGCTATGAAAATCCGTAGAGACAGGGATGGCGGGGGAGGCAGAGGTGGGAGGGGGCGCGGAGGCAGAGGGAGAAGGGATTATTATTAGTGTTGACATTTTATGTATTCATTTTGCATTTAATAGAGGTTAATTGGCATTCTTGTAAGATTATAGATTCAATTACTTGTAATTGCCTATATTTATTATATAGTCTTCTTGAATAACTATAGCTCACAAGCAACTTGTCTCCACAATTGTTTTATACATTGCAAGACTAAGTGCACTTTAGGCTGTGCTAGTATTTATGATGAACCCTAGACATGTGAGAGATAAACTGTTGTATACAAAAACTTGCTTGTGTATTTCATGTATTTATTACTAGACTTTTGTAATATGGGTCTAATAGACTTGCTAAGCCAAGCAATTTTACATTGTACGGCAAGTAACCTTACCATAAGTTAGTAAATCACACTGATGTGTCATTGAACGTATTCTAGCATCGTAACATTTAACATCAGAGCAAAATTGACTCAAATCGTCATGATTTAAAGTTTCAAATTATGTACCAAATATACAAATACTTACTGTACAAAATATACCACAATTTTTTTGGTTTTGTGCTTTGAGTGCAGATTGTGGCTGTAAAACAGGAATTAAGGTTAATTTTACTTTTAAGAGTTTTGAGGCTTGATAACGCTGACAGTTTGATTTAAAAACTTGTGGTAAGGGTAAAGGTTGATTCGTCCTGTAAAATACAAGAGTCAATAATATTTAAATATATTTTGGTATAAATATAATATTAATCACTCATAACTACTTTGCTACCTTTTTTACAAAGAGCCAAAACTAAAATCGTAGATCTGAAATGTTATGGAAAAAATGAGTATGGAAATTATGAAATTAAAGCATTGTATTCATTTTCATACTCAATCTGGCTGTGTCTTGGTTTTCAATGACTAGATTCATACTTTCAAATTTAGGCATCCTAATCTTTTTACAATACTGAAAAGCTGAACCAATAAATTATTTTAATAGGCCTTCTTCAAAGGATCTTATTAAATTCAAATTTACCTGGTTTGACTGTGATATAGTAATATGTACTAATAGATATTTTTAGTTTTAGGCAGCTTTTCAAGTACTGGCATGAATCTGGCCTTGAATGCCAAGAAGTATTTTATTTTGATTTCGTTGATTGGTTAATTTTTCCTACTACTATTGTTGGTCATGCCTGTATTTTTCTCAAATACTTACCTATAGATGAATAGTTAAGTCACTAATGTGGAGTTATTTGTAACAAATTCAAAAATTTAAGTGGTTATCAAACTGATTTAATCACGTACAAGATTTCATTCAATTCTTGTGATAGTATAATCTCAATTTTTTAGGGTTCCGTACCAAAATGGTAAGATGGAACCCTTATGGTGCGACTTTCTCCGTCTGTCTGTCCGTCTGTCCGTCTGTCCGTCCGTCACACTCGATTATTTCAATAACTACCGAAGCTATCGACATGAAATTTGGAATAGTTTTGTATATTAGTGGGCCAAAGACACTGGAATTAAAAAAAATTGGAAATTATTTCTGTTATTATTTAAAAAGGGGGGAAAATCCGAGGGTTGAAATTTAAAAGTGAGATAACTGTACTGTGTGGGGTATCATATGAAAGGGTTTACTTTGTACATTCTAAAACAGATTTTTAATTATTTTTAGTTATGATAGTTTTTGATTTATCGGGGAAAATGTCTAAAAAAATACCGTTCCCCCCCCCCCTTATCTCCGGAGTTTACCAATCGAAAAATTTGAAATAATTATGGTCAATAAGAATTTACGTATATTTTACAGGAAAACTATAGCCAATGCTCTAACTAGCATAGTTTTTTTGATATTAACAATAAACCTCTACAAACAAAGTTAGTCTTGCGGTTCATTAACAAAGGTAATTATTTATTAATAATGGTACGGAACCCTTCATGCGCGAGTCCGACTCGCACTTGCCCGGTTTTTTTTCTTTTGAACAACTCAACACTAGTTTATTAGAATTCTAATTTATATTGAAATAGCAGATGCCCGCGACTTAGTCTGCGCAGATTAAGGTTTTTTGGTTCCCGCGGGAACTTTAAGTTTCCGGGATAAAAAGTAGCCTATGTGCTATTCCAGACTATACTCTATACCTGTGCCAAGTGTCATCCAGACAAACATCTATCCATCCATCCAAACTTTCGCATTTATAATATTAGGATGGATTAGTATTATTAAGTATTATAATGAATCGTGTCACCATTTTAATATTCAATTTATGAAAGGTGGGACAACTTTACAAATAGTGTCATCTTTTTCTTCAGTAAATATTGTGAAAAGATTAAAGAACCATTACCTAAGTAACTATGTAGATTAACCTATCTACATATTGTACAGCAAAGTGTATCAAGCCATAATACTATGTTTTCATATTTATAAGTTCTTTAAAGTTACTTCCTTATTTTTAGCGTTAAGAATGCCCTCCTCCCAAGTGCTGAAACACTACATATAAATGATTGAATATCAATCATTCCAAGTGAATAGAGGTTTAAGTTTTTTTTCTTCAATAAAACCGTAAATCTTTAATAATTTGTTTTTATTATTTCACATCAATAGTTTTAAACAGGTCTTAATAGGCTTTATGCATGATTAGAATATACACAATATATTTAAAAATACAACAAGTTCAAGCATCCCCTACAATCCATATTGTATGGTAACTTAACATAGGAGTGGATATTTTATCAGATTATTTATCACTTATATTACAATTGAGTGCTTGTTATTAGGTATACCATGTGTTATAAAATGAGAATTTGAACACAAACAAAAAGAAAATTGTCTGAGTATTATCATGGGCGTAACCAGGCAGAGCACCCAAAAATTAGTTGTCTTTACAGCACCTATAAGTTTTGCGTGTGCTTGAGTTCTAATGCGTCTCATTTTTTCCAAGAAATGGACCGACATTTCTCGTAAGTATATTTTTTTTGACACTGAAATACATGTTCTTTACAAGAAAACTCAATAAAACATTCCTACTACGCCCATGACTTACACATTAGTGTCACATTCTCCCATCGTACATCTATCACAGCTCCATCTTTACTCGCAGACAAACAATGGTGGTTAATAAATAAATTTCGGTATAATTACTAAGAGTCTATATAAATTAAATGGACAGAGCGTGCACAACTGTATAGTGTATACTTTATTCGCGGAATTAGACAATTTCTAATCGTTTCATTTCCTTGAATAGTTCAACGCCCATTTTGGCGGGTGAGCGTGTGACGATTACGTTGGCTTTCTCAAGTGCCTTGATCTTGTCCATGGCGCCTCCTTTACCGCCCGAGATGATGGCGCCCGCGTGGCCCATCCGCCGGCCCGGTGGCGCCGTGAGGCCTGCGATGAACGAAACCACAGGCTTGGCCTTTTGTCCCTGTAAATAATAAGTACACGTGACAAGAATGTTCGTTCATGTGATTCGTCGATATTACCAACAATTGACTAAACCAATCTTGTGACTCACTGCAGTGGCGTGCAAAGTATTAGGAGCCTGGGTAGGCATTGGTTATGTAGATACCTAATTTCAGATATGAAAATTATACATTGAGCTTTTTTAACTAGGGTAAGCAGTACCTTTATGCCCCTATGTCGTGCACGCCACTGCTTGAGAGGCATTTGGATGCCATCCAACTATACTAACTATATGATAGGTTTTTATTATTAATCAATGACAAGGTAGCGATCAAAGGGTCATTGACGATGCAGAATTAAGAATGAAACGGGCTAGCCAGGATTCAGCCGACTTATTACTGAAAATCTGCATCAATCTTTATCAAAATCTCAATCATTGTAATTGGCTGAATTCATGGTATTTTTGCTGCAACAATGCATTTTAGCCAATAGCGAAAGTCAACCAATAAGGAGGTGATCGTTAAACCGTAGTTGTAATTAAATTTTTACCATTAATAGGGGGCACTTAAACTTTAAAATATCTATTAGTTTCAACATAACTTTTGCTTGGGTTGCATAGTGTGTTGATTCAATGTGTGAAAATCATTATAAATCCTGTGAATATGCAGATAAGTGAGGTGTACTCAAATATTTGTAAACGTTTCTAATATATGTGTCGAGTCTAAAACATCAAACAATTAACATAATAGGAGATAAGGAAGCTCATCATGTCGCACGTTGGTCGAATTGTTTATTGGCAACCTTGTATTTAATTACAGGTTTGATATTGGATGTATGTAATGAAAAAATTACAATGCTGACAATTCATAATGCACTATATTTTATATAGTTTAAATACCGTTTTGTTATATAACACCTACCTACTTAAAACATTTCATACACCTACCTACTAAATCATCTACTCTGGTACAAGTTACAACACTGTTAGGTTGATGATTGATTTAATTTGATATGCCAACATTCAAATGATAATATTTACATACAAATATATCATGATGAAATTCACACCTGAACTTGTACTAATCTACTTAAATGGAAACTATGTATTTTATTAAGAACGAAATAAGGATGTAATTGCAAAATAAAAAAATCTCAAATAAAACCTTTTACTCCGAGCTATATCCTTCTTACCTTGCTCTGTTAAAAGAAAAAAATAAGTATATTAAAATCTTAGGATTGAAAATGGAAATATTGACTTTGGTTGAGATCTCCTAAGTACTAATATTTGTTAAAAACATTGTTAAAAACACATTCTACACTTTGAGTTATTGTAGGCTTATTGCGTAACTCAGTGGACAACTTATACATACACTATCAACAGACAAATCATAATCATCATCTTTGATCTTAAAAAAAAATAGGTCTTACCACAAAAAAATAAAACGAGCGATAATGAATGGTTGAACAAACAAAACAAAAACATAAATGTTGCAGTTTCTGTAATCTGTATGGCAAATCTGATAAGTTTTAAAATAAACCCTGTTCAATGCTTTAAGTTTTTAGTGGCAAGGCCAATTATTATGTTTATTATAATTAAAATGCCCACAACTTACAGTATTATTCTGTATCAGGTATTCCGAGGCAAGTTCCTCAGCGTTCCCTCCAATCTCTCCAATGAGAATAATTCCCTTCGTCTCTGGATCGTTCAGGAACACTTCCAGGCAGTCAATAAAGTCTGTACCGTTGAACGGGTCACCACCGATACCCACACAGAGTGTTTGACCTAGACCAGTCTGAAAAGTAAAACACCAAAGACTAAACAAAAATAAAATAAATAATTGGTGAAAAGGCTGCATTTGGGAAAGCTATTTAAATAGGAAATGACTCCAGCCTAGGACCTGTTTTAGTGGCATATTTTACCTGTTTGGTATGAAATTGAATAAGCACCATCGGCCACCTGTCAGAAAGCGCTAAATAAATCCATACAAATCCTAACACAGTTTTGTGTATTTTTGAAAACAACTATTATACTAATCTTGAATATTAATGTCCATGACTAATAACAGTAATAACTCTTATCTTAACTCGGGCATATTTTTCTTTATTTCGTTATTATATAATCACATCTGACGACCTCCGTGGCGCAGTGTTGAGCGCTGTGGCCTTAACGTGCGGAGGTCCCGGGTTTGATCCCCGGCAGGGTTTGGAAATTTATAATTTCTGAATTTCCCTGGTCTGGCCTAGTGGGAGGCTTCGGCCGTGGCTAGTTACCGCCCTACCGGCAAAAACGTGCCGCTAAGTGATTTAGCGTTCCGGTACGATGCCGTGTAGAAACCGAATAGGGGTATGGGTTTAATATAACTGCCATGCCCCTAACAGGTTAGCCCGCTACCATTTTTGACTGCATCATCACTTACCATCAGGTTAGATCGCAGTCAAGGGCTATAAAAAAAACATCACATCACATAGTGTGACCCTTGACTAGCTATTATAAAGGCGAAAGTTTGCATGTGTGTGTGTGTACGTTTGTTACTCTTTCACCGCGTCTCCGCGGGAACCAAAAAACCTTAATCCACGCGGACGATGTCGCGGGCATCATCTAGAATCTAATATAAATGCGAAAGTATGTGCGTCTGTTACATTTTCATTAATTGATCTGACGAAAATAGGTCAGAAATAGCTTCCATCCCAGAGATGAACATAGACTACTGCGACAAGCGGCAATTTGAAAATACTAAACCACACTGCCAAAGTTCCGAGCACCAACTAGTAAATTAAAAAGTCGAGTTTTATTCACAATATGCGGCCCAAAACAACTCCTACAAGTTTTTGATTACAAAAACTAATGGAAAAAAGTGACCTGAAGAAAAAAAAAATTTACCTGAAAAATTGAATTGAAAAACGGACCGTTAAGCCGTCGGTTTCAGTTATTATCACTAACTTGATGATAGTCGTTCAAGCCCGCCGTGGTGGGTCTAAGCTCTAATTCCCTCTCTCCTATGAGAGTGGAGGCCTGTGCCCTGTGCCCAGTGGGACGTTAATGGGCTGTAGTAGTGGTGGTGGTGGTGGTGTGTTGGTATAAGCAGTTAATGGTGAAACCCATAAGACCTGTAGCTGATTTCTCAGTGTATTTTTTCAGTTTAAGCAAACAAAGGTATCATCATATCATTATGATGCCAAAGTATGGTGTTCTCAAATCAAAATGTTGGCCCATTCACAAAAAAGCGGCCAAGTGCGAGTCGGACTCGCGCGCCGAGGGTTCCGTACAATCCTGTAGTTTAAAAATATTAAAAATATTTTCATTATACTATGATGTAACTAAAAATTTATGTTTTTCGCAATTCTTCCTATATCTGTGAAAGACGTTGTTTCGTACCAAGTATCAAGATTCTGAGTTCACGGGAAGTACCCTGTAGGTTTTGATTCCCTTGCGAGTGTCGAAAATTTGCATAAAAATATTTTTATAATATGATGTAACTAAAAATTTATGTTTTTCGCAATTCTTCCTATATCAGCTGTGCTATAAGACGTTGCTTCGTACCAAGTTTCAAGATTCTGAGTTCACGGGAAGTACTCTGTAGGTTTTGATTCCCTTGCGAGTGCAAGAAAATTCGAAAATTTGCAGCATAACCGGCTGTATCTTTTGATTGTGTTGGCTTTGATGTTTGATTTTTTCACAGCTCCAAGGGACCGTAGACCTGAGTGTTTGATATGAATTTCAGCTTGATACCTCCATGCGTTCCTGACACACAGATGGACAGACAACGAAGTGATCCTATAAGGGTTCAGTTTTTTCCTTTTGAGGTATGGAACCCTAAAAATGACAGATTTACCTTAATTCTTATATTGTTGCAATTTGAGGTCACAAGTCTAGTCAAGTTAGCCCTTGACCGCGATCTCACTTTACGGTAAGTGATGATGCAGTCTAAGATGGTAGCGGGTTAATCTGTTAGGGGTATGACAGTTATATTAAACCCATACACCTAATCGGTTTCTACACTGCATTGCCGATAGGGTACCTAGCCACAGCCAAAATCTCCCATCAGGCCAGACCAGAGAAAATTCAGAAATAAATTCCCAAATTGACTCTGCCAGGGATCGAACCCTGGGCTTTCCACGTTAAGGCAACAACCATGCTCACCACTGTGCCAGGGAGGTCGTCAAAATCAGGGAAGTTATCATTATATACCAAGAGATGCAAAAGGGACTTGAGGATGTAACTATTAAGTGATACTTACTACAGTAGTTTGATGGCAAGCTTCATATGTTAATGTACCAGATCGGGAGACAACTCCGATGCAACCTTTTTTGTGGACAGCAGCTGGCATGATGCCGATTTTACATTTTTCTGGTGCAATGATTCCTGGGCAGTTGGGACCCACCAGCCTGGATTTTGTCTGACGTAACAGCGCATGTTTTACACGCACCATGTCCTGAAAAATATTGTTTAATTTTCTATTTAATTTTTTTTTAATGCCACTTGTTAAATACTTTGTTGGTCATTATTTCTTTTATTTTATTAGAACACTAATAGAATTACATGTAGAATGTATACAAAATGTTAAATGGCTTAGGGACTAGGTACACACGCAATTCAACTTATAAGTAGTAACAGCATGCAATTAAGAAAAGTCATACATAAGTTTACATTGAGAACACAGATGCTTACAGTACTTCAAACAGTACAGATTCATAATGTTTGTCTTGAGGACTATTCAACAGTGCGTTAAACATTGTGAATTGTGAGAATTGGAATTACTAAACAGTAGAGCTGCATATATAAATGGCAGGTAACAAGATGGTATGTTTCTAATACAACATCAAAAGAATTGCAGTGTACAGCTGGATCTTTAGGAGACATTTTTAACTTCAATCTTTATTGTTGTTTTATGTAGAAGTACAGTTAGTTTACTGTTTCGACAAAGAAACATTCAGCCATGAATAATAATGAACCAATTAAGAGCAGCCAATTGATCAATTGGCTGACAATTTCTACAAGTAAGCATTACATAGTTCAGCTATAAGCAGCTGAATTTATAAAAACTAAAGTCTCTCTTCAGATTGCGTTCAGATGGTCAAGGGTACTTCACACAATAGCCCTTCATATAGATAGCATGTCGAGAACATAGTGATATAGTATAATTGAAAGCTAAAAAATTTGCCTGATTTGTTTGGATAGAATTTCGAAAAAATCCTTTCATATCTATGCTATTATCTGGATCTGGATCTTACATGCAAAATATCAAGTTTCTAGCTATTTAAAACACTCATACACCTAATTGCATGTACCTAAGCAAACCTTCAAGTAATGGAATGGTATGAAACTTTACAAGTTAGTAAGTGGTTGTTCAAAGCAAACATTTTTTTATAAATAAACTTTTACAAGTGCTTTCGAATAATCAAGTGAATCTACCACTTTCTCAAATTGTTATAGTTTCTCAATTTTCATAATTGTTAAATATAAATTCAGAGTGGTTTAGTAGGGCTGACATGATCACAGGTCATGTAGAAAAGTTCCATAAAAGAGTAAGAATAAAATAAACCACTCACATGCTGTGGCACGCCCTCAGTAATGCACACAATAAGAGGAACTTCGGCTTCAATAGCTTCTAAGATGGCAGCCGCTGCCGCAGGTGGGGGCACGTAGATAACGCTTGCTTCTGCCCCAGTCTTTTCCTTTGCTTCCTTTACAGTTGCGAACACTGGCTTACCCAGATGATCAGTGCCAGCCTTCTTTGGAGATACACCACCAACAATCTTAGTTCCATAATCGAGAGCTTGTTGGCTATGGAATGTTCCCTGTTTGCCAGTGAAGCCTTGCACAATGACTTTGGTCTCACTTGTTAGTGCCAAGTTTTTCCGAGTCTGAGTGTATGGTACATTACTTGAGTATCTTATGTTGCCAAGCTTTAAGCCATCTGGAAAAAATGATTAAAATAGAAACTTTATTCAGTACTAGGTATAATATAATGATGTCCATAAATATTTCGGTCACATAAACCCAGTGGTATTTTCTCTTCAATTTTCTGCACTGCATAGTTTAAATAAAACTTTTATACTTCTCTACTAATATTATAAATGCAAAAGTTTTGATGGCTGGCTGGATGTTTCTCAATCACGCTAGAACAGTTGAATGGATCTGGATGAAATTTAGCATGGAGATAAAACAATAGTCTAGAATAACACATAGGCTTCTTTTTATCCTGGAAAATTAAAGAGTTTTCTGGTCCGTATCTTTCTTGGTCCGTGTGGATTGAGGTTTTCTGGTTTGTGGGAACCAGTTGTGGGGACAAAGTCGGGGGGCATCAGCTAAACTAAACTAATAAGCTGATCTTAGATTTTGTTACTTTATAAGAAACAGTTAAGTATATTTCATCTAATTAGATAAAGTAGTGCAACCACATCCATTTTTTAAGTGTTTACTTTTATAACTGCTTGTTTTTCTTCAGATAAACAGTAAAACAATACCTTATAACAATACTTATGTATATAAAGTATGTTCTCATATTGTTATCGTCCAAAGGTCAACATATTGATCCACTAATCAATACATTGCATAGCAAGAACTGCTCTAATGCTACAGGAAACTGTTATAACATCAATGTTTATCCGTTATATGTAGTACCAAAAGTTATCTAATATAATATTCACCAATTAGACTATATTTTTAGACGAAGGTTAAACTCTAATAAGAATGACATTGATGACAAAATTTAGCAACATAATTGCTGTATTAAATGTTGTATCAATTAATGAATAAATTTGTTTAATTAAACTGCTACGATTTAAACTAATCAATCATACTACAAGGTTAATATCACGGTGTCACGGTCCTACAAAAAAATATCGAAAGAGCAATGGAGCAAAAGTGATCATACGTTCGTCTATCAAAATCTTGGGTGATATATTCAATATTGGCAAATCGAGGATAAAATTAGTAAACAACATTTACCTTTGCAACGAGATAAAATCCGGACCGGTAAAGCCATTGTATAAAATGTAAAGAGGGAATTTTTATAGGTTTTAGTGACACTGACAAACTACCAAGTTTCAGCCATTACGTAATGTCACAAAGTATAATGTACTCTGTGACTCTGTGTCACAAACTGACAAAAAATTACATTTTGAATTTTCAAATGCCAAATCTTTGAGAAAATCTTGTTAGATCTGGCAACCTTGCAAAATAAATAATTTGCATCAAAACCATAAAAGACAAGAACCTAGAACTCAAAATAATGAATTTAAAAAAACAAGCCATTACGTAATGTTACAAACTGACAAAAAATTACATTTTGAATTTTCAAATGCCAAATCTTTGAGAAAATCTTGTTAGATCTGGCAACCTTGCAAAATAAATAATTTGCATCAAAACATAGTCGTCTCTATCCCCTACAGGAGATAGAGACGGCTATGATCAAAACCTAGAACAAAAAAGACAAGAACCTAGAACTCAAAATAATGATTTAAAAAAAACAAGTGACATTGAGTTCTTGCCATGTTCTTGCTGCAACGTTTCAAATGTTGCAGTATTACGTATCTTGTATGCGGATTGCGATCAATTCGACAATCGCAATCAACATCACACAGTGGCTAAAAAAAAACAGTGGTTATTCTCTTTGGCACTATCCATGGAATTAGTAAGTACTTCGTACCTTACTAATTCCATGCAATATGCATGATGCATGCCAGTTGCCACTATCAATTACGAGATTTGGGAAGACAGAGATGCCCAATTCAACAGGTCGAAAGCTCAGATTAAGTACCTAATCTGAGGTCGAAAGGTTCGACCGTAGACAGAGAAAGTAATGGTTCGACAGTGGATTAATCAACTAAAATCAAAGAGTATAATAATATATTATCCCCTTGAAGTTGAAGTGGTAACAATTCATTCAAAAGTCAAAACCAACTACGATTGCAATTATTTCAATGCACTATCACAAGTTTCGTAATACATTCACTGATAAATTGTTTATTTCTTGAATTCCATCAACTTGGACCATTCTTTGTATTTCTGTTACGATAGTAATTAATAAAAGGACGCCACGTAAGCTAATGTAAGAGAATAATTTACGAAGCGGTTTGCAAAGTTCGTATGAACTTCAAGGAGATCTTGAATATTTGTAACATTCAACAATAAATATGTGCGGTACTGATAAGAAGTTGGGTGATATTCGGGCTCTCATACTTGTTGGCGGGTATGGTACCCGCCTTAGGCCCTTAACGTTGAGTAGGCCTAAGCCGCTTGTGGAATTTGCCAATAAACCTATACTATTGCATCAGATAGAGGCGTTAGTGGATGCTGGAGTAACACAAGTAAGTTTACAAATACTATTTTGCCGGTTTTACAATCACTTACCATATTATAAATGCAAAATTGTGTTTGTTTGTTGGTTTTGTCCTTAACACGCCGCAGTGGGCCAACAGAGTGAAGTGATTTTTTGAATGGATATAGTTATTAACATGATGAGTAACGAAGGCTATATTTTATCTGGGAAAATCAAAGAGTTCCCACAGGCTTAGACTTTGAAAAACCTAAATTCCCAGGTTCAAGGAGGAGGAGATCCCAGGTTCAATTCCTGGCAGGGTCAATTTGGGAATTTATAATTGCTGAATTTTCTTTGGTCTAGTCTGGTGGTAGGCTTCGGTTGTGGCTAGTCACCACCCTACTGGCAAAGATATACTACCGGGCAATTTAGCATTCCGGTACGATGCCATGTAGAAACTGATTAAGAGTATGGGTTTAATATAACTGATATACCCTTAACAGGTTAGCCTGCTACCATCTTAGACTGCTTCATCGCTTACTAACTTTTATAGGAATAAAAAAAAAAGATGAGCTCACACTCTTATCATGATGTTAAATTTTTATTGTTTGGTATGTATTTTTGAGTGCTACAAGTATTTTTTATCTTATCATAAATTACCACCAATCCATATTTGTCCATTATCAGTTTAAAAGTTAAGTAAAAAGAATAAGGTTTGATTTCAATCCACCTCAACCTATTGATAAATTTAAATGACAATATGGGTCAATTTTGTTTACTAAACACATGCTTGAGTCATCTGGGTGCTAGTAGAATCTAAGACGTGTGCCGAAATGCAAGAGTATTATCAGTTCATTGCACTAAGTAAAATTGGTGCAAGCCTCCAAGGTGGTAACTGGATGACTTTACTGATGTTTTTCTGTTATTTTTTTCAGGTTATTCTAGCAGTGTCCTACAGAGCAGAAGATATGGA
Source organism: Erebia epiphron (assembly GCA_963932025.1). Classification (NCBI taxonomy): domain Eukaryota; kingdom Metazoa; phylum Arthropoda; class Insecta; order Lepidoptera; family Nymphalidae; genus Erebia; species Erebia epiphron. The sequence goes on from OZ009950.1 coordinate 8,958,405, forward strand.
GAAAGAGTTAACAGAGCAAGTGTCTAAACTTGGTGTCACTCTCACGTTTTCCCATGAGACAGAACCTCTGGGAACCGCAGGGCCTTTGGCCTTAGCTCGTGAATTGCTAATTGCAAGCCCTGAGCCATTTTTTGTGCTGAACTCTGATGTTATATGTGAATTTCCATTCAAAGAACTGGCTAGATTCCATAGGAGTCATGGAAAGGTATCCCTATGTTTTGTTTGTAATTCTTAAACTTACTTAGGGGCTGCCCCACCATCTGATAACTGGTAGCAGAGTAGCTATTCATATGACAATCCACACTTGGCCAAAATGGAGGACCAAAACTCTTTTCATCCTGAGAGGATACCCCACACTTAGTACCATTTATGGGTCAAAGTGATGACAATAATCTAATAATTATCATCTTGCAATATCTACTACATATATCAAACATAATATCAATATTCTATATGTATAATATGACATAATGAAATAGTAAAAGGAAAAGGTTCATTTTAGGCCTACTCTTGTACACTCTACCATGAATGGAGGAAAATACATAGATTGTATTAATAATATAATAATTTAGAACAGTAAAGTAAATAACGAGAAAAAAATAAAAATGTATTTCAAGTTTTTGATACATTTCCAACATGGCAACCTTCAGCCATAGAGAAGGCAATAGGCGCGAATTGTATTAAATGCAATTTCTGACAGTCACTGTCAAAATAACGTGTTTTTCTTTTGAAAGCGTCAAAAAATATGAATCCGCCATTGTTACCCACTCATGTTTAGTGTTGCGTATGTTGGAAACTCAGAGTACATTGAATATAGGGGTATAGAGTTAACACTCAGAATTATTGCATTAGCGCCATCTAGCGAAAAACGACGTCCCTGAAGCCAAGCAAATCGCGGTTCATGGTATTTTTTATATTATAGTACCTGGGTGACCAAGCTTTGCTTAAAACTCCGTGTTTTTTTGAAAATTATATATTTAAAAAAAAAAGAGAAAAAAACGGACTGGAGACATCGGACTCGAACCGGTGTCTTCTTGTTTGGGGCCGCTTAATTTCCCACCTGTGCTATTTTAACATTGTATAGTGGCGAAATTTACCTTCTTTAAGTTTTTCATTGCCTGAAACACATAAATAAAAATAATAAACATATAAAACAATAAAACGTCATTTTCTAAAAATGATCAATTTTACGGTGACATATTATGTATATAATATATCGTTTATAGATTTTATATTATTTCCCCAAAGAAATTTCGAAAAGTCAAATCATATTTTGAATTAATTGATTTGGCTTTTGGAAATCACTTTGGAGACATGGAATTTAAGTTATTAAGGCAAATGAAACAACAGTTTAGCGATTGGACGGTTTATTATGTTTCTTTTTCTTATAAAATCCAAATTTTCGAGTCCAAATCGTTAGGCATATCAGTGTCTAGGGGGTTGCGCGTAATTCCAATGACACAGGTAAAGTCGTCGGAGTCCAGGAATCAATAGCGCCATCTGCGATGGTGATGTTGAACTTTTGTTCTCTAAGAAAAAGATATTTGTATGGACTATGGAGTGTTAGGGCACTGGTTGGAAAGATTAAATAATTTCGCTTCTGAAATTACGACGAATTCGTAGATTTGACCAATTAAAACTGGTCTAGTATTTTATTTTCTTTCATTTCTCTATTTGTACAAGACCAGGCCTATGCCCCATACAAATCAGAACCATCTCTTTAGATATAAATAAAATGATAACAGTAGTGGTTGATCTATCAACTTGTGTAGGCTAGTTGACTTAACATGATTTTAAAATTCATTAGTTGATAAAAACATAAATGGTCATTATAATTGATAACTTATACAAAACTTTTTCTATTACAAAAGTACTTAATTATTAGGTAGCAATATTTTCCTACCTACCTACCTACTTACATTATAAATGCGAAAGTGTGTTTGCTTGTCCTTCAATCACGCCGCAACGGATCGACGTGATTTTTTGCATGGGTGTAGTTGACAACCCGGAGACTGACATAAGCTACTTCCTGTGGGGGTAAGAAAATTAAAAAACTTATTCCACGCGGATGAAGTCGTGGGAATCAGCTAGTTTTAAATGAAAGTCATAGAGTACCTATTTTTTGTTGCAAGGAAGGGACCATAGTAGTGACAAAAGTAGAAGAACCGTCCAAGTATGGTGTGGTAGTGTACAAAGAGGATGGTGAAATCAAACAGTTCATTGAGAAACCACAAGAGTTTATATCTAACAAAATTAATGCAGGTATTTAAAGGAGTATTTATCAATTTGTATAAAATTTATCAAATTAAACAAAATTTACTTGTATTTTGATCACTACATATTATTTTTTAAAAAAGTTAATGAAGACTAGTTAAAATCACTACAAATGCCAATAAAACACATATTTTTTCTACTATAAAAAATAATGTTTTTGTGGCTGTTAGATAGGAGTACCGATACGAGAATTATTTCACCCTATTAAGTTTTAAACTTAATTGATTAATATGAAACTGTATATATTTGCTATCGGCACTTACGTGAAGGTTTCTGCCTTCGTCACGTCTACGTGCGTCAAATAGTCATATAATATGCTATACATAAGTAGTAATTAGTAGTCACATTATAGAAGTGATTATCGATCTTATTTCAGGCATGTACATACTTAACCCGTCAGTGCTGAATAGAATACAGTTGCAACCAACTTCAATAGAAAAAGAAGTGTTTCCGTTTATGGCTAAAGATGGGCAGCTGTACGCTATGGAGTTGCAAGGGTTCTGGATGGATGTTGGACAGCCAAAGGATTTCTTAACAGGTGCGTATTTTAACTCAAACAAATCTAAAACTAATAACAAAGTATTTAATCTACTAATATTTTATTGCAAAAACAGGTTACAAGAAATAAACATGGTCAAAGTTTTGCATGCAAAGGGGTCTTATCGCTTAGAGCGATCTCTCACATACAACCTTTGGTGAGAAGAGCAAGAAGAAAGAACAAGATTGTGTAAAATCTTAAAATAGACACTTGTACTACATAATAACATATAATAATATATAAGTATGGCTAAAATGAATATGGCTATAAAATAATTTATATAAACAGAAACTACATACTACTTAGATTCTACTTAGATAATTATTAATTTTTCAAACAACTGAAAATATGTGATGTGATATTAACTAGAAATAAAAATTTTACAGGCATGTGTCTATATCTAAACAGTCTACGACAGAAGGATTCAGACATGTTACATGAGGGGGGTGGTGTGGTGGGAAACGTGATAATTGACCCCACTGCCACCATCGGCAAAGGCTGTCGGATAGGCCCCAATGTGACCATAGGACCCAATGTGGTTGTTGAAGATGGTAAGAAAAGTTTACCAAGCAATTCTTTTTAATGTAACAAAAAAACCCCAAATAAATTAGCTAACAAAAAAAAGCACACCAATACTGGCAAGTGATTCAGAGGTTTGATAAGTACCTAGTATACGAATTATTTTCACAATATCGCGCAATGGCGATAGCAGGCTCCTCGTAATGTGGAGATCCACAGTTTCTAATATTACAAGTTCTTGAAGCATAGTTCACACAATAAAAGTTCGACTGCACATAATATCAAACAAATACACACGCAAGAAGTTATACTTTTTGATAGCAAATAATAAATATCTTGAATATAGTTATCAGTTCTCACCCAACATACAGTAAATATATTTATTTTTATTTTGCTGATAGGCCTTTTTCTGCTAGACTTATAAGTTGACCATCTAACTTCAGGGTGTCGAATTTGGGTGTCGTTTGCGCGCGCATCGTAAAAATTCTCTCTGATAATATAATTGTTCCCTAACGCGCCAAAAGGAGTATAACTTCAAAAATTTTCAGGTGCGTGTATAAAGCGCAGTACAATACTCAGAGGTGCATGCGTGCGTCAACACGCTTGGCTCGATAGCTGCATCGTTGGCTGGAGATCCGTCGTAGGCCGCTGGGTCCGAATGGAAAACTGCACAGTACTGGGCGAAGACGTCATAGTTAAGGACGAACTCTATATCAACGGGGGGCAGGTCCTTCCGCACAAGTCGATCGCGTTATCTGTGCCCGAACCACAGATTATAATGTAGGAGTGACTGATGTACTACAGATGACATTAAACTTATTTTGTGACAGATTGTAATTTTTACTATAATCTGTCACAAAATTAAAAAAGTGTGTGTTTGTGTGCACACACAACACGGCGAAGTGAAACTTCAGAAAAGTAGCCTACGATAGAATGAGATAATTATAACTTGTATTCTATCTCATTCTCTCGTAGTCTAAGTCCTATTATGAATATGTTTGTCTCTTTTTAGTGTCGCTTTTTTCGTTTCATCGAATTTTCAAATCATAACGAGTCTAAAGAAGTTTCACTTCAAAAACATTCAGTGAAGTTGGGTATACCTAAATTATACGTATTATCTTTATTTAATGTTAAAAGTGCGATAAACATCATGATTGGACAGAATCCGCTCTGCAGTCCGTTCACAGTTATTTTACCTCTCGCTGGTTGACTAACCTGAGTATCCGAGTTTTCACTTGAGTTTTCTATTTGATGACTAAATATATAAAGTACACTTTTGTATTGTAAGTTCTATGTTTGAACTGCAGAATAAACTCACATTCAGGCATTGAATGGACAGCACTTTATGGATTTTACAAGGCAACTTTATTATGTTCAGTGACAATGTTAATCGCGTTTCTAAAATTACCCAGTTTCACGATTATTTTATATTCCTACATTACATTTAATTTATTTCAAAATATTAACATTGGCAATTTATTCTAATTACATATGTACTTATTTAATTTGATAATTTTAATTGATTTAGTATAATATAAAATTTGATAAATATGTATCTACTTTGTTACTTAATATTAATTCTTTATAAACATAATCTTATTTTATCATCACATATTTTAAGAGATTTAGTTTTATTAGTACGCATCTTGGGTACCTATATTAAATATTTCTAATAAGAAAGTTAGTTATTTTTACATAATAACATTATAATACTATTACATAACATAACATTTTAATAATAGGTAGGTAAACAATCAAATATTCTTCAATGAGACTTTTTGTGACATTGTACAAACAAGATGTAATACATTCCATACATTTATATGAATAAACTATGTATTGTACTTGAACATGGTACACTAAATAATAAAATTGTTAAGTTTAACGTTCTTGCTGCCAGTTTACAAAGAAAATGTAATTTTGTAATATTAAAAATAAGCTCAAAAATGTCATTGTATTGCAGTGTTCTAATGGCAATGATGGCAATAAATGGCATGAAATACTACCTATATTTATATCTTTTAGTATGATTTCTTATTCTATTATACTTGATAACTTGTAAGAGTATGTAAATATACTAGAATCATATTTTGTCTTCAGAGAATTCTGTCAGATCAGTTCATTATAATACTAGATGATGCCCGCGACTTCGTCCACGTGGATGTCCGGTTCCTGTTCCGGGATAAACAGTAGCCTATGTCCGTCCATGGGATGCCACTTACATCTGCACCCACCAAATTTCATCGAAATCAGTTGAACAGATGGGCCGTGAAAGCGTAGCAGATTAGCAAATGCCTTCGCCTGCTTTTTATGCGCTCTATATGCATGGGGGGGTACCTCTTTAAAAATCCCAATGGAAACTGATTTTCCGTCTTTCCGAGACAAAAAGTAGTTATGTTTGGGTACGCTAACTCTGCCACGGAATAAAAGGGCAACACAAAAAAAAAAACATCTCTGTTTTCTTACATTTATCACTGATTTGTCAATTCAGCTATCAGGTTGTATAAGTTCCTTCTAATATTTCGAAAATAAAGGTGAAATAGTGAAATAATAGTTAAACCTATTCAAAGTAAAGTGTGCGGGTTGATAGATAACATGATTAATAAATTTCAAGACGTAGTAAAGGAAGCACACGACGCTGTCTCTATCCAAAAACAATGTTTACAAGAAATCGAAGAGTTGTCAAGTAAGCTGACCAAACGGTTTTGATATTTTGCCTTTCGATCTTTGCTTAAAATACTTAGAATATTTATATAAAATGCGCTTTACATTCGCCTGTTCATATGGTATAATTATGATGCATATGAAAAAATATAATTGTTTTCATTTATTTCCAGGTGAAAGCGAACGAATCTTAAGAGTTATTAAAAACCGGCCAAGTGCGAGTCGGACTCGCGCACCGAGGGTTCCGTACAAACCTGTAGTAAGTTTTAAATTATTAAAAATATTTTTATTTTAAATATTTGAGTTGATTGAATGAAAGGTAAATTGCGGTTTACGATTTATGACGTATCAAAAAAAAACTACTTACTAGATCTCGTTCAAGCCAATTTTCGGTGGAAGTTTGCATGGTAATGTACATCATATATTTTTTTTAGTTTTATCATTCTCTTATTTTAGAAGTTACAGGGGGGGGGGGGACACATTTTACCACTTTGGAAGTGTCTCTCGCGCAAACTATTCAGTTAAGAAAAAAATGATATTACAAACCTCAATATTATTTTTAAAGACCTATCCATAGATACGTATCCATAGAGACGTATGGTTTAGATGAAAAAAATTTTTTGAGTTTCAGTTCTAAGTATGGGGAACCCCCAAAATTTATTGTTTTTTTTTCTATTTTTGTAAGAAAATCTTAATGCGTTTCACAGAATACATCTACTTACCAAGTTTCAACTATAGTTCTTATAGTTTCGGAAAAAAGTGGCTGTGACATACGGACGGACACACAGACAGACATGACGAATCTATAAGGGTTCCGTTTTTGCCAAATTTGGCTACGGAACCCTAAAAATGAGGGCCAATCTAATAAGGGAATCTGGTGAACTCCCTGCAAAAAGCGATTAGCACGGGAAATGAAAGTCAATATTTGGCTTTTTTCAGACCAGGACGCTTTTGGAACCCTCCTAGCTCTAGTCTTAAGATACTGTAGTTAATTATCACCATCACGTCTCATACTTTACTGAGGTTCAAAAGTGAACAGTGTTGAACTATTTTGAATAAAACGGTTTTGACTATTGACTATGTGTTTCATTCATTTATGTTGTTCATAAGTAGTTCAGAAGATCTCCCCTGATCAAGTAATAATTTTTTAGTAATTTTTATACGACTGCCTGAAAAAAGGAGTATATTGTTTTCAGGGTTCATGTATGTATGTAAGTATGTATGTATGTAAGTATGTATGTATGTAAGTATGTATGTATGTACTTATGTATGTATGTATGTATGTATGTATGTATGTATGTATGTGAGTTTGTATATTCCACCATAACTTCTATACGCCTGAACCGATTTTGATAAATGAGGTATCGTTAGAATCCCTAGCTTATTCTGGGTGACATAGGCTAGTAAAATTTAAAAAAAAAATGATGGGGTGACCATGGTTCCGCATTAAAGACTAAAGTTGAGAAAAAATATTCGAAAATAAGATTAACTAAGTATATAATCATCATCTAGAAAATGATGAGTAGATTCAAAATATATATAACACTATAGTTCATTATACAGTGATTCACAAAAAATATCATTTAATAAAAATGTGAATAAGATTCCAAAGGTAAATTAATGACTGTGGTATCATTACGTAGTAGCAGAGCAGTGGTAGCCGTACTTCCATTCGAGGGGGATTTTGGATTACACGACTGCCCAAAAAGTGTTATGTTTTCAGGGTTCGTGTGTATATGTGTGTCTACGGCAGAGCAGTCGTATTTTTTAATAATTTTAATTATATTCACTTGTTAGCGTCAGTAGATTCACACTTATATTAAATGCGAAAGTAACTGTCTGTTACCTTTTTTTGACTCATTCCCTGAACAAAAATATACGGTTCTGCCTGAGTTTAGAGCCGAAATCCACGCAGATGAATTCACGGCGAATATAATATACAGAATTTATATTATAAATATAATGTATACGGGGATCATGTATGCTCTACCATAATATTACGATGTCGAAACTGTGCCCTATATTTACATTTACTCTTTAAAATGTACTAAAACAACCAATGACCACACTCCCAAGAAAGCAGATTAAAAACAAAAAACACAAGTATCAAATGCGTTTTTTCGCATTACAGTCTGTGTTATCATCAACAGATTTTCAAATTCTACCATTCTACCAGTGCTGAAGACTTAGCGTAGCCAGTATGTCGTTATTAACTTGTGGACCCAATTTAAATTCATAAAATTTTATTTTGCTGGCAGTGGTTCTATAACGAGACATAGTAAAGTGACAAGCGGATTCATAATTCCGTTGGCACTGGGTGAGTCCGAGTAAGATTGCTATAAATGTTTTCATTTTCAATAGATATGGGTTGTTGACTCTGTGTGTTGACTCTAAAAGGTGAGAACCCAGAGCCGTAAAGCCAGAAAATTAATTAGATGACAAGCAGAGACAAGTAACTTATAGGATAGACAAGTTAAAATGGTGACAGGCGACAGCTGACAATTGGTGGCGCCAAAAATTTTGGCCCAAAATCAGCGATTTACAGCGATTGTTTTTTTTTGTGGTGTTTTGACTGTTTTGTGCAAAATAATATTTAATAATTATTGGTTTTGTTTGTGATCAATAACATAGAAGAAATATGTCTAAACGTAATAGCAGTGCAGCTTCGAATACATTATTTAATTATTTCACCAAAACACCGCCTAGTAATAAAAAAGCAAAGCTGAATGGCGATGCCGATAATTCAATCAAGTTTGTAAGCAGCAAAGAAAAGATAGCTGAAAGTAAGTGTGTAAACTGGAATAGATTTAAAGTTTACCAACTGCTCTGTAGGTATTACATTTATTCATCTAGGTTTTCATATCCATCCTACTTTAATCGCTTATAAGTAAGTACATCTTTGCCGGCAGAGGGTTGGGCTTTAGTATAGGGGACGCGGCGGAGGGGGGAGGGGGTAGGGGGACGGGGGGGAGGGGGTGAACCCCCCCTCCAAGGGAAAAAGTGCGGAACGCAATAGTTTTCGAGAAATAAATTTTTAAAGTTTTGAAATTATGACGTAATTTTATCGTAAAAATGACTAAAATACATACTTTAGAGGGGGAGGGGAGTAAGGGGGAGGAGGTGGGGACGCTAGGAAAACTCCTTAGACTTCACCCTCTCCCTCTCACCCCCTCCAAGAATCCTCCTTAAATAGAATGGGCTACGCCAGAAGACTCGCTTCGTCGCCCCTGAATGAAGCTTCGTCTACTCGACCTTCGTTTCGCTGCGGAGGTCGCCGGCTCGCTTCGCTCGCCACCTCCCCCCTTCGCTCCACTCGGCCTCGTAGGCTCGCTTCATTCAGGACCTCCTTCGTGAGCTTCTGGCTTCGCGCTTAAAAAAAACACTCTAGGGGTAGGGCAGACAAGACTGCGTGGAGTCGGGGTGTGCTGATTCGGTTTTGCCTATCACATGCTGAAGTACCTAATTATAACTAGAACCGACCTTTATACCTTTTAATTAATTGTACCTCCTTTAACCTTCTCAACCTTTAACCTTGAAAAGCGCGTAAAACGATGACTCATAGATTTGAATTTGGCGCCAACGCACGCGTTCCGTTCCAATAATCGGTATAGACATTATCTATGGTTTGAATACGAATAATAACATTTTATGATACTTTTCATGTTTGGAACGGATTTTAATACGTAAAACGAAACTTTAGTACGCCAACTAAACGTCAATGAGTCTGTAATCTATGGCAAATGTCGTAAGAAATAGTGAAAAGTGGTGAACATTTACGAATTTTCAAAAAATTATATCTCGAAAACTATTGAGTTCCGCAGTAAAATATTTTAGTGCAAGGCTTACCACATCAAGGTCTTTCTGTAAAAAAAATATGAACGTCAAACTCCGCGTCCCCTATACTAAAGCTGAGCCCGGCAGAGTGGGTAGCTAATCACAGTTAAAGCAGCGGCTCAGCTATAGTATACTCGCCGCCGAGTTGGATGTTCATATTTTTTTTACAGAAAGACCTTGATGTGGTAAGCCTTGCACTAAAATATTTTACTTCGAATTCTAATACTTTTCGAGAAATAATTTTTTAAAAATCGCAAATTTCCACCACTTTTCACTATTTTTTACGACATTTGCCATAGAATACAGACTCATTGACGTTTAGTTGACGTACATAAGTTTCGGTTTACGTAATAAGATCCGTTCCAAACATAAAAAGTATTATAAAATGTTACTAATCGATTAATAATCATAATATATGTGTACCGATTATTGGAAAAACGGAACGCGTGCATTGGCGCCAGAATTCAAATCTATGAGTCATCGTTTTAGTTTTACGCGCATTTCAGTTTATAGGTCTTAAAGGTTATAAGGTTAAAAAAAAAACGTTTAAAGGTTATAGGTTTAATTATTTAACTAAAAAGGTTTAAAGGTAGGTTATTATATGTAGATTTAGGTACTTGAGGATATGATAAACAAAACGGATTCGGCACACCCCGACTCCACGCAGTCTTGTCTGCCCTACCCCTAGAGTGTTTTTTTTAAGCGCGTAGCCAGAAGCTTGCGTAGGAGGTCCTGAATGAATCGTTCGTTTCGCTGCGGAGGTCGCCGGCTCGCTTCGCTCGCCTCCTCCCCCCTTCGCTCCACTCGGCCTCGTAGGCTCGCTTCATTCAGGGGCGACGAAGCGAGTCTTCTGGCGTAGCCCATTCCAATTAAGAAATTAACCTCTCCCACTACCTAAAACACAAGGTATTTAGGTTATCAGAGTTAAGCAGGAATTTCGGTAAAACTAACCTCAAAATTTTAAAAAATTAATATCTCGGAAACTACTAATAATCGAAACGTTTTACTTGGAGGGGGGGTATATCCCCCCACCCCCTTCCCCTCCCCCCTCCCCCCTTCCCCTCCCCCCTCCCCTTCCCCCTCCGTCGCGGCGAGTATACTATAGCCCACCCAAAGCAGCTTCCACCAGAGTATATCTAAGCCTACTTAGAAGTTATAAACCTTAAATTGGTCTTGCTGGGAAACCCACTATCCACCACTTAAAAGACCATAAAAGTCATCACACGGTAGATCACCAACAATTATTTATGTTTGCCTTGCAGATAAGAAACGTGAAAGGACATCCACTATATCACCAGAGGTAAATAAGAATAATAGTGACAGTGAAGAAGAGGCACCCATATCTAACAAGAAGAGGAAAAGGATTAGACTTAATCCTGTGGATTCTGATGATTCAGACGTTGAAAATAAAGGTGAGACAAGTTAAGATTTAAATTAAAGGAAAAATATTTATTTTATGTTGGCAAGTTGATACATTACAAATTGTATTGATACATTACAAGTTTTGTAAAAATAAGTATGTAATATATATGTAAGTAGTACTAATATAATTATCCAGTTGCTATCATATTTTATTTTTTATAATCTGGGCTTCTGAGACTGAACTAAGTTAAGGAACTTATGGCAAGTAATATAACAGTTTAGAAAGCATGATTCAACTGAAAAAAGCTTGTAACAAACTCAGCAGTTATCCATTATGTTATTACAAATACAACAGTGTGTTTGCTTTACAAATTAAAAGAAATCTTGAATAGATCAATGTGATTATTTGCATGAATATTGTTGAGGACCTGGAAATTGATGTAGGCTTCTTCCTGAACAATTGAAGTTTCTCTAGGACCTAAGACCTAAATCCACCCAGACAAAGTTCAGACATCATCTAAGTAGTTAATTATGTAAAAAATTATGAAACTTGGTTTTAAGTTAAATACGCAGCTTTATCAAGTTCTCTTTACTCTAAGTTTCCGCTTTTCTAGTTGATTAAAACAGTTTCACATATTTCAGCAGATAATAAAATTGAGACTTCAGAGGAGAAAGTGTCCCTTGGAAAGAAATTGCAAGAAAGTTTCAAATATGATCCCGGAGACTCCCCAAAGAGCAATAAAACTAAGAGAGTTATTACTAATGATGAGTGAGTTACAAATCCTTTCCTTATTAATTTACCATGATCGCTTTGAAAAGGAATACTTAAGCCATATTCAGAACAAGTTGGCTCCAAGTCTTTTGTAAACTTAACACATATTTAAGCTTTATTAACAACTACACAAGTTTTCAGTGTTTCCCATTGATTTTCTTTGTTAAATTGAGTGATAGCTAATTATTGAGTTAAGTAAATAGAATTGAAAGCTCTAACCCCCTAAAATGAGGCAGTTATCTGAATAACCAGGCTATCAATGCTAATATAGTTACCCGCTTGTTGTTATTTCAATTTTTTTTTTCTTTCAAAAATTTTGTGTTTAATTTGTACTAGATGATGCCCGCGACTTCATCCGTGTGAAATAAGTTTTTTAAATTCCCACGGGAACTCCCATATTTTTTCGGGTTAATATATAGCCTATGACACTCACAAATAATGTGGCTTTCTATTGGTACCAGAATTTTCTAAATTGGTTCAGTAGATACAGAGATTACCCCCTACAACCTCACAAACTTTACCTCTTTATAATATTAGTATGGATTAAAGTTTTCAATCAACATTTAATCATTTCAGCCCTCAAATAAAACCTGAACTTCAAGACACACCAGTGGGACCATCACTAGCAGACGAAGGCAGCTGGGTACACTGTAAGCTAGATTGGTTGAAGCCAGACAAGATAAGAGATGCCCACAAACGTAAACCAGATCATCCCGACTATGATCCCTCAACGTTATATGTACCTCCAGACTTTATGAAGACCCAGACACCAGTGTGTACCTAAATGCTACCTATGTCTCTCTATGCATTGATTCTTCCAATAATAGTAGACATATTTTAAACCGATTTTGATGAAATACAGTATGGGGATAGTTTGGATCCTGGGGAAGAACATAGGCTACTTTTTATCCCAAAAAATTAAAGAGTTCCCGCTGGAATAAAAAATTCTCTATCCACTCGGACGAAGCATGAATAAACAAATAAAAAAAATTAAATAGATCTTGCTCCATTTTTAAAATACCCTCGGGCCGATCATGACGTATTAATGTTCGTCATTCCAGGCGCACAAGCAATGGTGGGAGATGAAGTCTGCACACTATGACTGTGTATTGTTCTTCAAAGTGGGCAAGTTCTATGAGCTATACCACATGGACGCAGCCGTTGGTGTAAATGAACTTGGCTTTTCTTATATGAAGGTAGGAAGGATTACTTCTAACTAAATAGGGTAGAATAGAATAGAAAAATCTTTATTGGCAGCTATAAACACAAAACGTGCAAACTTAAAAAATTAAAAATTATAAGTACTAAATATTTAATAACTACTTGGGTAAAAAAATTAAATTGAATACATATAACATTAATCATTTTTTTTTTGTTAATCCGCGTGGCACGAAAAATATACTCAATAGTTTGGAGTGCACGTCCACTTGCATTTTGAACAAGTTTTAGCCGGTTGAGTGTTTGTTTCGTGCGTCGCAGATTCCGCATACGCGATGCATCGTTACTCAGGACGTGTACTTAGATTGCTATAACTGCTCTTGGATTCTAGAGCGATTATTTTGTCTTTAGGGTGAATTTGCGCACTCCGGCTTCCCCGAAAGCGCATACGCGCGTATGGTGTCCACACTTGTGTCCAAGGGATATAAGGTGGCGCGCGTGGAACAGACCGAAACTCCTGATATGATGCAGGAGAGATGCAAAAAGAGTGAGTGACAGTTTCATTTATGATATCTTTCTTTGTTTGATTACTTGCGGGATCTAATTATTCGGAATAAAGTGTATTCTATGTGCTAATTCAGGTTATGGGCTCTATTCCAAATATCAGCCAAATCTGTTCAGTCATTAGGTGGCATAAATCGTGGTATTTGGACATACTCGCAAGAGACCTATGTCCAGCTGTGGACGTCTTTCGGTTGACGTCAACAACATACTAAATAATTTTGTTGATCCATATAATAGCGATGATGAAAACTCAATCAACTCTTTAAACTATAAAGCGTTTCTTGAAGCTAATTAAGTATGGAAGTTTGTATGAAATACGACGTCATCAACACACTTGTTTTATATAATCTATAGTTTAAAATTGTTATCATACTTAAAACCTGACCGAGGATGTGAATTTTAGGTCTTTTGGAAGGTCCTCTATTTAATAATCAGTAAGAAATAATTTATTTATTATATACTTATCATCTTTGTTTTCAGATGGCCTAACCAGCAAATATGACAAAGTGGTGCGTCGAGAGATCTGCCAAGTGAGCCTCCGGGGCGCACAGGCTTTAGGCCTCCAGGACAGTGGGCCCGCGCAGGCGGCTTCCGAACACATGCTTGCGATCGCAGAAGAGGTACTTTTTACACTTTCCAATCCTTCTAGAAGCTTCTAGAAATATAAATTCTTAGGCAATGGCGTGCTCAGAAGTAAATTATAGGCCAAGTCTGGTATAGATATTTTTTTAGATAGGGATAAAGATGCTCTTATTTAATTTTTCCCAAAATAAAATAAACAAATATATTAAAAAAATACTTCTAAGGTATTTTTGTCGTTTTTTTTGGCTTTTATTACAGTTCCCACTACCCTCACAAATTAATTGATCTACTTACTTAGGTATATGAAATAATTAATCTATTTACTTATTGGAAATTGGCTCCATAATCATTTATGTTTTGCTGGGGCTTTGTTTTTCAGGAAAATAATGGTCGAAGCACATACGGTGTTTGCTTTATTGATACCACGATAGGGCAGTTCCATATGGGACAGTTCACTGATGACAAACATTCTTCGCGACTGCTCACTACGCTCGCGCATTACCCGCCAGCTTTGGTATGACAGCTGTTATTTAAAATAGTACACTGAAAAAATTACATTTCTAGTATATCTTAACTAGCTGACGTCTTCGACCGCGTTGTTTAATTCCCGCGGGAACCCTTTAACTCCATGTATGATACATAAGGTAAAATGTAGCTTATGTTCTTCCTCGGGATACAACCTGTGCCTGTACCAAAATTCATCAAAATCGGTAGAAAAGATGGCGTAAAAGCGTAACAAACGAACTCACATTCGCATTTGTTATATTGAGTTAGAATTATCTCTTTTGGGCTGTGAAAATGACAATGTAGTTTGCGTACCATCCCGATTGTATTCTCTTCTCCTGTCTACGAAGGCTGACTGGAAGAGATTGTCTAAGGCGATAAGACCGCCTTTGCATACAGTCCTATTCGTAGTTTTAATGTCCTCTTTATTTCCGTGTACTTGTGTGCAATAAAGCTTTAAATTAAAAGTCTAATAAGTAAAGTAAAGTAAAGTAAAGTAGTAGTAAGTAGTTTAAGCTTTAAATAAAAGTCTAATAAGTATTATTTATAGATCATCTTCGATCGTAAACACACAACCGCGCGTACCAGCAAACTACTAAGCACGCATTGTCACAACGCACGTAGAGAGCCCGCCAACATGTGGGCGCCTGAGAAGACGCTAAAAGCACTCGCCGAGAAGTATTACAAGACCAACGCGGACGGCGACTGGCCGGAGGGGATCAGGCCGTTTTTGCATGAAGGTAATATTTTGACGTCTATATCCTTCAGACTACTAAACACGCATTGTCACAACGCACGTAGGGAGCCCGCCAATATGTGGGCGTTGGAGAAAACTCTCAAAACACTCGCCGAGAAGTATTACAAGACCAACGCGGACGGCGACTGGCCGGAGGGGATCAGGCCGTTTTTGCATGAAGGTATTATTTTGAGTTTTGACGTCTATTTCTTCAGGTGGTCGCAGGTCGCAAACCTCAAATTTTTCGGAGTTATCAAAAAACAAGATGATGCCCGCGACTTCGTCCTCTTGGACCAAGTTTTTTCGATTCCCGCGGGCACTCCCTAATTTCCCGGGATAAAAAGCCTATGTCCTTCCCCGGGATCAAAATTGGTTGAACAGGTGAGCCGTGAAAGCGTAGCAGACAGACAGACACACTGTCGTATTTATAATATTAGTATGGATTACATATCATGCCCACATCAAACCTGCATTCCCGAGAGTTCTTCCAAGTGTGTGGGTTGTAAAAATTAAAATAGACACTACATTAAAGAAACGTCCTTTTTATAATCCTACGATGTAACTATGCACAGCGTCATGTGTATTTAGTTTTGTAAAATGTGTATAAAACACTACAAAATATACACAAAAAACAACAACAAAAATATACACGCTCCAGTAATTACTTTTATTACAGGCGATGCATTAGGTCTGACCCCAGCTGCTAACTGCTACCTAGCAATCAAAGCACTAGGAGGCTGTGTGTCCTATCTCACAAACTGTCTCCTAGACATACAAATCTTAGGCATGGCCCAGTTTGAGCAATATTCACCCCCCGACGTGCTAAACACGACCTTAACACCTGAAGATAAGGTTGAGGATCAATGGAGAGGCGGTAATACGATGGTGTTGGATGCTATAACGTTGAGAAATTTGAGAATAGTCCAAGACGAAGGGTGTCTGTATGATAAATTGAATTTCTGCTCCACACCAATGGGTAAAAGGTAGGTACATCAATCAAATCAAATAAATATTATAAAAGCGAATGTTTGGGTGGATGTGGATACTTTACTCAACTTTACGTTACTCAATCACGCCCGAGCGGCTGAATGAATCCTGATGAAATTTGGCACAGAGATAGATTATAGTCTAGAATAATACATAGGCTACTTTTTATTCCGGAAAACTAAGGAGTTCCCGCGGGAACTAAAAATCCTCAATCCACGCGGTCGTAGTCGCGGGCATCAGCTAGTATCTATATTCTATATATTATATAAAACACAAAAATCTGTCTGTTAAAGACTTTGAAACCATCCAACTGATGTGGCCTAAACCGGTTTCATTAGCAAAAGTATAGGAAAAAATCGTTTATTAGGGTTCCATAATAATAGGGTGCCGAATTGTCAATTGCCAGGCGAAGTTAAGCGCCATAATATGTAAGCCAGTTATTTTACAGCTGGTTACGTGTTGTTATGACATTCTTGTTATTTACTAAAAGAATTTATATTGTGTGCTGGTACAGAACCCTTTGTGCGCGAGTCTGACTCGCACTTAGGTGGTTTTTTATTAATAGTTACCAACGATTATTTTCAGGTTGCTTTACCAATGGGTTTGTTCGCCCAGTTGTAACTTATCAGTGATCAAGGAGAGACAGGAGGCAATCAAGGCGTTATTCGAAAACCAGGAACTATGTCAGGATGCTAAGAATATATTGACTACATTGCCCGACTTGGATAGACTTTTGGCCAAGTTAGTGACTATTTATTTTCTATAATTCTTTAAACATCTTAAATTAATTATTATTTAAAATGGAACTTAACCTAATTAAGTAATACATTAATATTTTTAACCCGCAATTTGGCAAAACTTTCAGGTGAGGTAAAGAACAGAGCATACTCTGTTCTTTACCTCACCTGAAAGTTAGATTTAACTAAGTAATTACTTTCCTTACTGAAACGCCGTTTCAGTATCAATCAAATAAATATTATAAATGCGAAAGTTTGGATGGATGTCTGGATGGATGTATGGATGGATGTATGGATGTATGGATGTTTGTTACTCAATCACGCGCCAACGGCTGAACGGATATGGCTGAAATTTGGCACAGGGATAGATTATAGTCTGGAATAGCACATAGGCTACTTTTTATCCCGGAAAATTAAGGAGTTCCCGCGGGAACCAAAATACCTCAAATGGATGTTTGTTACTCAATCACGCCAGAACGGCTGAACGGATCTGGATGAAATTTGGCACAGAGATAGATTATAGTCTGGAATAGCACATAGGCTACTTTTTATCCCGGAAAATTGAAGAGTTCCAACGGGAATCAAACAAATGTATCTGTTCAACTGATTTTGATAAAATTTGGTACAGGGATAGGTTGTATCCCGTGGAAGGACGTAGGCTACTTTTTATCCCGGAAAATTAAGGAGTTCCCGCGGGAACCAAAAAACCTCAAACCACGCGGACGTAGTCGCGGGCATCAGCTAGTTTGTTATAAAAGATATTTAAGGGCTTTTGGTTAAACTTCAAATGGTTTTAGAATACACGCTCTGGGAAACTTTAACAAGTCAAAACACCATCCTGACTCGCGAGCAATATTCTACGAAGAGAAAACGTATTCAAAGCGAAAAGTACTAGACTTCATATCAGTACTCAACGGTTTTGCTGCAGCTCTTAAACTTGCCGAGTTATTCAGCGACACAGATTCTGATATGTTGAAGAGAATAACTCAATTCAGTCCGGATGGAAGGTTTCCTGATTATAGGGATACTTTGAAGTTCTTTAAGGTAAGGGAATTTTTCTATTAGTTTTGAGATCTGTGATTAAAAATAAATAATAAATACACAAAAAATCTTACCTAATATTAAAAAATGCGAAAGTTTGGATGGACGTATGTTTGTTACTCAAGCACGCCAGTATGGCTGAACGGATCTGTATGAGAGATAGATTATAGTCTGGAATAACACATAGGCAATTTTTTTGCGGAAAATCAAGGAGTTCCAGCGGGAACCCAAAACCTAAATCCACGCGGACGAATCGCGGGCATCAGCTAGTAAAATAATAAATTCAGGTTGACAAACCCACACTACAGCTGAAACCATTTCTATGCAAATTGTTTTCTTCTAAAGACTTTTTGGGTTCGCTTGACCGCATGGATGTAGTACGAAGCGAAGCGACCCCACCTCCCGTCACGCCTGACTTTATACCAACTAATGTCTATGAATATTATAAATGCGAAGGTACGTTTGTTTGTATTGTTGGTTTGTCCTTCACAATGCAACGGATCGACTATTTGCATGGGTATAGTTGAGGGCCGGTAGAAAGCTAAATTTTATCCCGGAAAATCAGAGTTCCGCAAAACCGTCGCGCGCATTATCTACTAAATCGATTCATTGCCTGCTGAGCAAGTATAATGTCAGTGGTATTTTTACATGAAACGATTGTACTGATGACGATCTATACTCCACTATAGCCCATTAACGTCCCACTGTTGGGCACAGTCATAGCCCCCACTGTCATAGGATAGATGAACTATACTGATTTCTGACGATATATTAATAGATATTTTTATTTTCCTAGGAAGCTTTCAACCAAAAAGAGGCGGAGAAAGAAGGACGCATATTGCCCGGAGCGGGGGTGGACCAGGAATACGACAGCACGCTAGAAACTATCAAGGAGATTGAGGACGACTTGAAGGAGTACCTCGCTGAACAAGAGAGGTACTTTAGATGTAGGGTAAGTGTTGACATCAAACTCAAACTCATATTTTTCTATTCAAAAAGTCAAAGTCAAAGTCAAAATAACGTTTATTCAATTTAGGTAGGTATACTACACTTATTGACGTCGAGTTTTTTATAATATATAATGGTGATAATCAGTAACGGTATCTTAAAACTAAAGCTACGAGGGTTCCAAACGCGCCCTGGTCTGAGAAGAGCCCACAACAAACTCAGCCGGGTATTTTTTTTTTCATTATCACCATTTCACAAATCATCCTAACTAAGGAACTATGAGAGCCAATAGATCAAATCATTGCCAAGCTTCCTTGTCATTTAAGTAATCCTTTACATGGTAATAAGATTTTTTAATGAGTTTACGTTTTACATTAACTTTGAACTTATTCAGAGACATTTTCAACATGTCTTCTGGGAGCTTATTGTAGAAGCGGACACTGTTTCCAACAAATGAATTGCTAGTTTTACTAAGCCTAGAAGTAGGCATTACAAGTTTATTTTTATTTCTAGTATTGACATTATGACAATCACTTTTCTTCTTGAATTTATCAATGTGTTTATGCACGTATACTAAATTTTGCAAATATATATTGGTTGTGCACTGTCATTATATTGATTTCTTTAAATTTATCTCCTAGTGACTCTCTTGGTCCTATATTATATATGGCTCGAACAGCCCTCTTCTGCAGCACAAAAACAGAATTAATATCAGCAGCATTACCCCATAATAATATACAATATGACATAATGCTGTGAAAGTAACCAAAATAAACTAATCTCGCCGTTTCTATATCTGTCAACTGACGAATCTTTTTAACCGCGTATGCAGCAGAACTAAGCTTGTTCGATAAGACATTTATGTGATTGCCCCATTGGAGTTTAGCATCTAACGTTATTCCATGAAAAACAGCGGTATCCGCTAAATCTAATTCCTCATGATCAAGTTGTACAGTGGTTTTTACCTGTTTGACATTAGGTAATGTAAATTTGATACACTTTGTCTTTTTCCCATTGAGGAGTAGGTTATTAGCTTCAAACCACTGCACCACTTTAGTGAGAGAATTGTTTACTTCGTCAAAAGTTGTTTCGTAACGATTTATTTTAAACAAAAGTGATGTATCATCAGCAAACAATACTATCCCATGATTATCCTTGGCAAGATAAGGAAGATCGTTAATGTAAATGAGGAACAGAAGAGGCCCTAAAATTGAACCTTGTGGAACCCCCATTTTTACAATCGATCCAGAAGACCGCTTTCCATTGACGTCTACCTTTTGTATCCTATTTTTTAAGTAGGAATTTATCATATCCAGTGCTACACCCCTAATTCCATAATGGTGCAGTTTTCTGACTAATGTTTCGTGGTCAACACAATCAAAAGCCTTGGATAAATCACAGAAAACGCCAAGTGCATCACGTGACTCCTCCCAGGCTTCGAATATATTTTGAATTAACTCAACACCAGCATCGATTGTTGAGCGACCCCGTGTAAATCCAAACTGTTTACTATGTAATAAGTCATTATTACAAAAATGTTTAAGCAATTGAATTAATATTATTTTTTCAAATATTTTACTGAAAGTGGGTAGTACAGATATAGGTCTAAAGTTAGTGGGGTCACTGGTACTACCTGATTTGAATAGAGGTATTATTTTACTATGC
The DNA here is from genome assembly GCA_963932025.1 of Erebia epiphron. NCBI lineage: Eukaryota > Metazoa > Arthropoda > Insecta > Lepidoptera > Nymphalidae > Erebia > Erebia epiphron. The sequence goes on from OZ009950.1 coordinate 8,979,290, forward strand.
TTCATTAAGTCAGGAAACTCACCACAATCAATACAATTATTAAAAATTAATGCTAACTCGGGTGCAACGATATCAATCAATGATTTAACAACGTTAACGGAAATGCCCCACAAATCATTTGTCTTCTTATTGTTAGTTAATTTGAATGCTTTAATAACGTCAGAGCAGTTAACGTGACAGAATTTAAAAACGTTATTACATTCAGGCACGTTATCCTCCAGTAAAGTAAGAGCGGCATTTGGTGGGGAGTTCAACGATTCTGTAGTAGAAACAGGAATATCCGTAAAGAAGCCTTCAAAAACAGAAGCAACTTCGGAGTCCGAAGTAACTGATGTATTACCGACATTAAGTTTAAATTCACAATTTTTCCGTGTAGCTCTTCCTGTTTCTTCATTCACTATGTTCCAAGTAGTTTTGATTACGTTGGAGCTATTTTTTATCTTAGTTTGAATATGCTTTGATTTAGCCACAATGCAATCTCTTTTAAATTTCTTGGAAAATAGTTGAACATGCTGCTTGAACTCATCACTAGTATCATACTGTCGCTCTGCATACAATTCATATAATTTTTGCCTATTTCTGTGTAATTAATTTGTTGCCCATTCGTTAAAAACGTTTGCATCAGCAGTTAAGACCGTTCTACTGGTGAATATCGATTTGAATATTTCACTGAAAGTATTAAAGAATATGTTATACATTTCATTAGGACTCAACCCATTTGGTAAAAAAGGGAGTTCCTTTGTAAGACTTGTTCTTATTTTTTCAATACGGTCCAACGTTACTGGTACAAAAGTTATTCTACGCTTTGAAACATTTTTGTTTAAATTCTCAAACTGAATTAGTTGTCCACAATGATCTGAATCTTCTATCTTATTAAAAGTGCTTTCGAATCGCCGAGTGAATCTACCACTGGTTCGGAATGACATTCCTACCGAGATGAACCAGAAAGACACTCTGTGGTTGCTCTTTTTTAAAAATAAATAAATTCATTTACAATAATTACATGTGTAGTAACCGCAGTCCTAAGCATTGCTGGACTGAAACAAATCCGTGGCTTTTTATCATTTACATAATCTTCATCAGTATAATAAGCTTTTTTCAGGAGCATACTTTAATGGATTTCTTAAACTTATGTAATGACAAGTTTAAAATAGGTTGTGGAATTTTGATTCCCACGAACGACCTTCGGACTTTCTTGAGGCGAAGCGATGGAGTCACGAGCCTATTGCGGCCTCTAGTTTGCCTATCGCCATCAAAATACACTAGAATATTACTTAAGTTAATTGGAAAGAAGGGCGTAAGACTAGGAATATGACTAGAAAATAGCCTCGAAATTGAAGACTGCTTTTAATTTAATGTTTACAGATTGCATGCAATATTTTTGCATGATAGGGAGTTACTATGAAAATGGTTGGTTTCTTGTGCATCCTTTTACATATGTAAAAGGATGCACAAGAATAATGAATATTTTGAGATGTGAATATTTTTTTAGCTCCATTACGTGGGTACAGATAAGAAGCGTTACCAAATCGAAGTTCCACAGAACGCGGCGTCGAGAGCCGGCTCAGAATATCACTTGGAAGGTGCTAGGAAAGGGTTTAAGAAGTTTTCTACCTCTGAGACTAAGGTAAGATGTGTTTAGCACTAAACACTCACTCACTCACTCACACACAAACACGTTTTTTTATGTATTTCAAACCATTAAATTGTTGTCTCTGGTCGGGTCTGGTGGGAGGCTATGTCATGGCTAGTTACACTACCGGCAGCCTTCACAGATGTGCCTTGAATGAGCATTTCTGGTATTAATGTCAGAAAAGCTATAAATTATTAACTAAAAACCGGCCAAGTGCGAGTCGGACTCGCGCACCGAGGGTTCCGTACTCAAGAAGTAGGTATAATTACCTTTGTTAATGAACCGCAAAACTAACTTTGTTTGTAGAGGTTTACTGTTAATATCAACAAATTACGTTTGTTGTATGGGAGCCCCCCTTTAATATTTACTTTATTGATATTTAATTATTTATTTTGAAAGGTAATATACAAGTTAATATTCTGTGAAAATTTGAACCGTCTACCTGTTACCGTTTTTAATATTGAGCAAAAAATACGAAAAAAACACGTTTGTATGGGGACCCCCCTTAATATATATATATTTTTTTAATTTTTAGTATTTGTTGTTATAGCGGCAACGGAAATACATGATTTGTGAAAATTTCAGCTTTCTAGCTATCACGGTCTATGAGATACAGCCTGGAGACAGACAGACAGACAGACAGACAGACAGACAGACAGACAGACAGCGGAGTCTCAGTAATAGGGTCCCGTTTTTACCCTTTGGGTACGGAACCCTAAAAAGTATAGTTGAAAAAAAATTATGATTTTATGTAAGTATGTCATTGGTTCATACATCACAGTCAATCCAATAGAAGAATCAAAGGTTCATAAGAAATGAGTGTTAGTAAATTAATATTACTAATCTCATATTCTCATTATATTTTAATCAGGAATTTCTAGCGAGAATGAACGCAGCAGAGGAACAAAAAACGAACGTATTAAAAGACTTGAGTCGTCGAATATTCGAGAAGTTCTCATCAAGTTACAACCAATGGGAGAGCGCCATAAGGTGTATAGCGACGTTGGATATATTGTTATCCTTCACCGAGTTTGCGAGGCAGCAAAGTGGGGATGTGTGTTTACCGGACGTTACATTTGAAAAGGGGAAAAAGGTCAGTTGATTTTGTTTAAATGATTTATATTTATGTTTTTTTTTTGTTTTCTATTTGTACAGTAACTTTTTTATAATTGGACAGTATGTAGAAAACTGAAACTATCCATTCTAATATTATAAATGCGAAAGTTAGGATGGATGAATGGGTGGATGGATGTTTGTTATTCAAGCACGCCAGAACAGCTGACCGCATCTGGATAAAATTTGGCAAAGACATTATGTTCTGGAATAGCACATAGGCTACTTTTTATCTCGGAAAATTAAAGAGTTCGCGCGAGAACCAAAAAACCTCAATCCAAGCGGACGTAGTCGCGGGCATCAGCTAGTAGGAGATAAAGGGAAACTTTCTTAGGAACCTTTAGGTTTTAGCTTATAGTAAATTTTTGTAATCAAGCATGAGTTGTCCCTAAAAATGAATAAAATTGACAGTTTTTTAAATGCTGATCAACTCCGTTTTATATGTAAGGATCATTTCATTGTAACTGAGGAAAAAATCGGGACAGCGGAAGTTCATTAATAAAATGTTTTTCATACAAAAGTTCCAATGGTAGATTAGTTTAATAATAACCGAAGACAATTGTAAGTCTTTCTATTTCTTTTCAACGTGCATCAGCATTTCATGCAATATTGTATTTGAAAAAGAAATCATATTTTTTAATATTATAAATGCGAAAGTGTGTTTGTTTGTTGGTTTATTGGTGCGTTGGTTTGTCCTTCAATCACGCTGCAACGGAGCAACGGATCGACGTAATTTTTGGCATGGGTATTGGGTATAGTTGAGGAGTGACATAGGCTACTTTTTATCAGGGGCATCAGCTAGTAAATTATATTGAAAATTTATTTTGCAGCCATACGTCGATATAGTGGAAGGCAGACATCCTTGCATTCCGATCGTGAACGATTTCATTCCGAACGATACACAGCTAGGAGTGGATAATGCAAGATTACTGCTTCTTACGGGGCCAAACATGGGCGGTAAATCCACTCTTATGAGACAAGTGGGACTACTCACTGTTCTGGCGCATTTGGTAAGTTTAATTAAATTCTTTGAAGGAATAATATCCAAATCCAAATTTACAGTTACAATCGACTGTGTGTCTGAGATCTATAATAACATTATAAATGTTAAAGTGTGTCTGGCGAATTTAAAACATAATATGTGTAGACACTTTAATTTTCTTAAAACACTTTAATTTCCTTTACGGCATGTGAAAAGCGGTGCGCAAAAGTACTGCATACCTTGTGATAGCTCAATATTTATTTTTCTTTGCTTTGTATTTTATTTTATTCCACTACAAGATGGTCAGTGATAATGTATGGTAGCGGGCTAACCTGTTAACCCGTACTCAGTTTCTACGCGGCATCGCACCGGAATGAAAAAAAATTGGGACTGTCGATAGAAGTGAAAACGAAAACGTTTTTTTTTTTTTCAATTAAAGTTATTAAAAAACCTTAACACTGAGACCCTAAAGTTTAATTTCGAATGTAGTATATTTATATGTTCGCGAGCAAGTCGGTCTCGGTCACGCGAATCTACATTTTTTACCCCTACCAAAAAGTGCTCAACGCGCTTACAGAAGTTTTCGCTTCAAAAATATCTTGTCTTGGCGGCACGTCTTTGCCGGTAAAGTGGTAACTAGCCACGGCCTACCCTGGCTTAAAACTGCACACCATTGTGTTTATGGTTACTTATGCACACCATTGTGTTTATGGTACTTACTTATAAACTGTCATTGACATCGTCACTTTCAGGGCAGCTACGTGCCCGCTCAAGAGTGCCGCCTCAGCTTGGTGGACCGCATCTTTACCCGTCTGGGCGCGTCCGACGATATCCTCTCGGGACAGTCCACTTTCCTCGTGGAGATGAACGAAACGGCTGCCATCGTCAAACACGCTACCTTGCATTCGCTTGTGTTGCTTGATGAGTTGGGTATGTACTCACTTTTAAAACGGACTATCTTTTTTATAACGGATGAAGGGTAAAAAATTACCTACAGCTTTTAGCTTCACCTGTACCTAGTTATTATCTGAGGTTTTTTTAGCATATACATTTAACTAGTTACACGCAATCGTACAAAATACTCGTTTTACCCAAATAAAGGTTTTAGGTTCGCTCAGATAAGTCGTTTGACCTTAATAAAATGACTTACGCCAACATTTTTGCACATCATTCCACGATGAAATTCATGATGATTCATGAAATTATGCAAGAAGCAAGGTCTCACAACACAAGTATAGGAAATTAGGGTTCCGTATTTATAGGGTGACGAATTGTTTGTCAGGCGCTATCAGTTTAGCGCCTGATAAACAAGGCATATGTTAGCCAATTATTTCACAGCTGATTACGTGTTGTTATGACATCTTTCTTGTTAGTTACTAAAATAATTTATATTGTGTACGGAACCCGTTGTGCGCGAGTCGACACGCACTTGACCGGTTCTTGTCAACATTGCACCAGGTCGCGGCACATCGACGTACGACGGCACGGCCATTGCGTCGGGGGTGTGCGTCGAGCTCGCGGAGAGAAGCTGTCGCTGTGTGTTCTCTACGCACTACCACTCGCTGGTGCACCATCTGGCTTCACATCCCGGAGTGCAGTTAGGGCATATGGTAAGTTTTATCCCATCTATACTAATACTATAACATTATAAATGTGAAAGTTTGGATGTATGTATGGATGTTTGTTACTCAATCACGCCCGAACGGCTGAACGGATCTGGATGAAATTTGGCACAGGCTTTGGAATAACAAATAGGCTACTTTTTATACTGAAAAATTAAAGAGTTTCCGCGGGAACCAAAAAAACTATTCACGCGGATGAATTCGCGGGCATTGTTCAGTGATTTACCATCTACCGATCAACGGATCAACGTGATTTTTGGCATGGGTATAGTTTAGGACCTGGAGAGTGATATAGCTTTTTATCCCGGAATATTAAGGCGTTCCCGCGGGAATCAAAAAAACTTAAACCACGCGGACGAAGTCGCGAGCATCAGCTAGTTTATGCATAAAAAGCGCTTTTCAAGAGTGTCCAACATTCAATATTCCAACATGAAATATTATTCCAACAGGCCTGCATGGTAGAAACAGACGAAACAACACCCGACAACGAAGACGACATTCCAGAGGAAACCATCACATTCCTCTACAAGCTATCCCCGGGAGCTTGTCCCAAGTCCTACGGCTTCAACGCGGCGCGACTGGCGGGGATCCCCCGGGATATAACGGCGCGCGCACACCACGTGTCGCGTAACCTGGAGAAAGAGGCCACGTGTGTGCGCGCCTTTAGGGACATCCTCAGGAACAATAATGCTGCAGAAATACGGAAGATGTTGTCGGGTTTGAGCATTTGATTTGTATTTTTCCTTTAATAAAAACTGGAGGTTTTGATTTCTATATGTACTTTTTACGTAGCGTTTCCTTGGTGTGTATTTACTCGTATACCAACTTAACCAGACCCGTGGCCAAAATTGGAACTAATTTTTGTGCCTGTCTAGTTTTAGTTTTTATTATATTTTTAATATCTATAGCGACGCTGTCACCGGGTCAGTTAAGTTTGTGGGACTATATTATGTGCCCATATCACAGAATTGAAAATTTCATGAATAGAATAGAATATAATATATCATTGAATAATCAAAGTTTTCATCATGAACGGAGCCATACGGACCATATCATTAATGTAGGGTGTCCATAAAATTAAGATGTAAAGGGATGGGCTACGCTCTGCAGACTACAAAAACACATTCAAGGCTCTGTCTACGATTTGGGCACGACATACGCATCGTAATACGCTAAACTTTTGTGATTCACGTGCAGTGCGTACGCATCAAACAACCTGAGAAGGGATTTCAATAGTTAGTGTGCGTTGCGCGTTGTAATACGTTGCGTTCATAGGTCATACGAACAAGGAACTCTTAAGTCTTGCCTTTGTTGATTTATATCGTGCTATATTTTTTGACTGCCTCGTTGGTCTAGTGGTTAGCATAGTCGACTGCGGATCACGAGGTCCTGGGTTCGCTTCCCGGTCGGGCATGAAAAGTTAGGTATTGGGGTTTTCAATTAAGAAATTCTCAGTGCTAGCCCGGAGTTGGAAGTTGGCGGTGTTTCACCCCCGTGCCTCGGAGAGCACGTTAGCCGTCGGTCCCGGTTATTATCACTAACATGATAATAGTCGTTAAAGCCCGCCAACCCGCATTGGAGCAGCGTGGTGGGTCTAAGCTCTAATTCTCCTATGAGAGTGGAGGCCTGTGCCCAGCAGTGGGACGTTAATAGGCTGTAGTGATGATGATGATGATGATGATGATATTTTTAGAACGTTTTAATGCAGTAAATGTCTCCACAATTATTGATTTCTCGAGTAAAATTTTTATATATGATTCTTATAGTTAAGTAATAAGCTTTCAATTTATATAAAAACGTCGCATTTCAATCCCACCAAATTTTTGACTTCTGTTCTTAATTCTAGTTGTTTGTTGTTTAGAATAAAATTCATCATTAAAATAAGTATTACCTCACCAAAACCTGTGATTTTAAATGATAGGTAATTGTCTAGACAGGCAAAAATATTTCAATAATGTGATTATGCAATTTAATTGAATGACGTTAATGTTGTCTTTAATTATTTCAATAAATATTTTTCAAAAACTACAGACTTTATTTTTAAATCGAGAAATTAAACAATTTACTGTTTCTCATCCTTTATTACTAAAATCACATATATTTTATACACACTAATTTAAAGATGAGCTTACAATAATGGTGTTCTTTCCGTTTTATTTTTTATTTGGAAACATTTTAGATACCTAAGTATCTATTTTAAGTAACGGGTTCTAAGTGGGTTGTAATCTAAATTCAATATTTCGTTGTTATCCAGACTATTATAAAAGCAAAACTGTGTTTGTCTATTACCTTTTTTGTCTCTAATGATGAGATCTATAGAGCGTACTTTGACTTGGCTCAGACTTTACTTAGAGCTAAAACGAGATGGACTATGTGAGTAACATAAATGTATCTCGTTTTAACCATGTTTTAAGTCTAAACAAAGTCAAAGTTCGCTCTATAGATCTCATACTTAGGCAGATCCAAGCTTGGAGATAACTGAGATGAATTGCATCTTGAGGACGCTTATGGATAGGTATATCTCAGTTTTAGAGCCTTCATTGGTCCGAGTCTGACCTTACCCTGTTAAATAATTCATTATAGAACCCACTTTAGAAAGAATAATACCAACTATATTTTTATCATGATAAATAATTATTTCCTAAACTTATTAATATTAAAAATTAACGTCTGTATAAAAAACCTTAACTATATTTAATTATAACTTATCCGCTATAAATTAATTTGTAACAATCATTGACTAGGTACATATTACTCTAAATTCATATTTTCTATAAAATCAACATTAAAGATGGATTGCTTTTTTTTAAATGATAAACAACATGCCTCATTATAGCTACTCAATTTTTATTTGGTTACTACATAATACAGATAACATAATTTTTGAGTAATGTTTTAAACGAATTTTGAGACGTTCTATTTCAAGAAGTTTGTTGTAGTGCATACGAACACATTGTTCTAGGCCCACTTGCACAAGGACTCTTAAATTGATTTAGGTAGTTAATAAATATTTTAATGCTGTCCCTTTTTGGCAACAACAAAATGCATTTGCCAAAAAGGGACAGTATTACATAGCGTCGGGACTGAGCGCTTCTGACTCTGAGCTTACACATACAACAATCGTGTGAGGAACGTATATAATATGCACTACGAACACAAATCTCTCATATATCGGTACCGCGTTGACACTGCACTGATAGTATAAGTCTCAGATGTTGTTAAAATAACGTTTCCATTATTGCATTAAAATCCACATACTTCGTTTGATTTCGAAGTTTGTTTTATACATATTAAATGACTAAAGTATTAAAACTAAGGTTAGCCATGTCAACACGATAACATGACGTATGAAAATTCCACAACTGACTTTCCCTTTACTGATGATATTAAAATTTGCAAGGAATGAATATGTACTATACTTTTTTCTATATATTTTAGCTAAAATGCTCATAAGGCACCAAAAATCCGATAATGCATAAGCCTGAGACAGGCACATTCTAGTAAATCCAAAATATAAATGCGAAAGTGTATCTGTCTGCTTTTTGTTCCATATCTCTGTAGATAAGGAACAAAAAGTTTTTACTGGATTTTCAAAAAATCGGACGAAGTCGCAAGCATCGTCTGTATGGCGAATCCTGCACTGCGACGCGCCCCGTGACAGATCGCGGGCGTTGGGCCTTCACCGTAACTCGTAAGTATGTAAAATACGCGTAACTTACCTTTTAACAACGCCTCTCCGCGCATTGAATTGAATGGATTTGCCGCGGGGCATGTCGCAGTGTGGGATTCGCCTAAGTATGCAATAATAATCTACAAGTCGCCTTGATACGAAATATAAAGGGTTAATAAAAAGCCCATTAAAGTTCTAAAATAATACAAACTTTCAGTTGTCTTTTAGGTACTTAATGAAAGTATAAAATAAATATAATATATTTATACCTGACAATGGGTATAATTGATGCAAAATTAGCTTTTTAATTTATTTTGCACTCAATCAGCAAATGATGAACTATATATAAAAAATTGGCAACTCACCCTTAAACTACCTACCTACCCTATTAGACAATTTTTAAAACCAAACCTAATGTTTAGCACACTTTTCTTGCTAAAACTAATAAGTACCAACGCGATTTTAAGAAATAAATTCTATTAAAAACTGGATTGCTTAATATTTGTGTGTTAGAAAATCTACGTCAAAACTCAAACCATTAAGTATTTTATTACTTATAGTAATTTAAAAAGTCTCGAAACAATTCGATATATTTTGTGAACGTATATTTAACTAAACGTGAAATTATAAGGGAATTTTAAAAGTCACATTAAAATTATTAGAACCTAACTTCACATTGCATTGTCTTAGCAGTTTTGTTATGCACTTATTAATTTTATTATACTATGTAAATTTCATCATATGCATTATTAGATTTACTATTTGACGTCCCTAAAATCACTAAGTATTAGAAATGCAAATACAAATTTTGCAAAGCACTATCTAAGAAATGCTTTATGAATGTAAAATCAAACCTTATTTATTACGCTAAAAACGATTTATATCTATAAATTCATTAAGTATGTGTATTCGTTACTGTAGCATTTCTATATACTTAAGCTGTTTACAAATTCGCGCGACGGAAACGAGACCAACACGGCTCCAAAAATGTTATACATAGTCACAAGAAACTATTATGGCTCATAGGTTCACACTACAAAGCGCATTTCGAAGTCGTTGCAGTTCGGTTGCGTTAAATAGATCTATACGCTACATATGGAACACGCGTATACGCGCGTTTAGTGTTGCACCTTGCGCGCTCGCGTTTTGTTTTTAGGTATTTCAGGCTTCATATTATACCTAAAGGAAAATCATTTGAGTAAGCCCCTTTGAATCGAGCGTTTGTTTTTCCTCAAATAAAAAATAACGTCAACGTCCGGCATAAAAAAGAGCTAGTCTGAATGGGGTCTTACTGTGCTTTGCTGAACTGATTATGGTGAAATAGCTACAGCTAGAATACTTAATACTAGGTACACCTGATCTTGATAGGAAACATATTTCCTCTGTCTTTTTTCTCTAAATAATCATTACAATATTGAACAGCACCAGTAAACCTATTTTTTATAAAACTATCACACCTTCATAAAGGGACCGTCTATATTATTACGCCTCAGTCTTCGAGGTGAAAAGGGCAAAAGTGAAAAAACGCGGTTGAAGAAGTACTAATAAATGAATATTATAATTTTTTCTTTGCCATATAGAAAAATACTAAGCATACAAAAGCAGAGCAGATATAGTTATGACAATCATTATTATCAGTTGCATTTGGACTTGAACAATAATAATTGCAAGTGCAATTGTTTATGATGTAAATTGATGATAAACAGTTCGGGTAACCGTACATTTTAAGCCGCCAAATGATTACGATTTTCTTACACTATCACACTTTAGATTATTATATAGTAGCATAGTAAATTAAAAACCGGCCAAGTGCGAGTCGGACTCGCGCACCGAGGGTTCCGTACAAACCTGTAGTAAGTTTTAAATTAAATGTTTTTTTAAAATATTTGAGTTGATTGAATGAAAGGTAAATTGCGGTTTACGATTTATGACGTATTAAAAAAAAACTACTTACTAGATCTCGTTCAAACCAATTTTCGGTGGAAGTTTGCATGGTAATGTACAACATATATTTTTTTTAGTTTTATCATTCTCTTATTTTAGAAGTTACAGGGGGGGGGACACACATTTTACCACTTTGGAAGTGTCTCTCGCGCAAACTATTCAGTTTAGAAAAAAATGATATTACAAACCTCAATATCATTTTTGAAGACCTATCCATAGATACCCCACCCCACACCTATGGGTTAGATGAAAAAAAAATTTTTGAGTTTCAGTTCTAAGTATGGGGAACCCCCAAAATTTTTTTTTTTTTTCTATTTTTGTAAGAAAATCTTAATGCGGTTTACAGAATACATCTACTTACCAAGTTTCAACAGTATAGCTCTTATAGTTTCGGAAAAAAGTGGCTGTGACATACGGACGGACAGACAGACAGACAGACAGACAGACAGACATGACGAATCTATAAGGGTTCCGTTTTTGCCAAATTTGGCTACGGAACCCTAAAAAGGACACAACATAGAGGAAAAGATTCAAAACCAGGAAGAGAGGATAACATAGGTAAGACGTAATTAATATAAGATCCCAAAATGGTATTTAGGTATACTTAGCGGCCACATATTTACAATACAGGCTTGACATAATACAAAAACTACTCGAGTTTATAGATTGCATGTAACATGTAGCCACATTTCCTTAAAAAATCTAAATCATACCAGATAATACGAATACATTTTTCAGAGACACGCGCTAAATCTTATTTAGTAGATTCATAACAAAAACAAAATCGAGACTAAGAACATGTTTACAAAATTTTATTAATAATAATTGGAAATCTATAAATATTTGTTTAAAATTACCCGCAAGGCTCAAGGTACACCGTCGGAGATTAAAAGAAATGTTGTAAAATAAGCTAAACATTATTTCTACAAGGGGATAAATAGCCTGACCAGTAAATAAAAAAACCTGTTTGGTGGCGCCACTATTGCATTTCTCTTTATTAATCGAAGTGATAGTCATTGGTTACTTTTTTTTCCCCCGTAACATGGTGTGGTTTTTTTTTCTGGTCAGGATATATACGTCTAAGTTTATAGATACTATTTATTTGATGGAGTTACGGTTTAAAATATACAAACAACTAAGCTGTATCAACAGAAACAAATCAACATAAATAAATGTACTAAAGGGGCGAGCCTAGAGGAGATCTTAAAGCGTTAATTATACATTAATTTTTCAAAGCAGAATCATAACGTTGCATATTATTATATTCAAGTAATAAGTTATAATTACAATAAAAAAGTAACATAAAGTTAATTATTGTGTATTGCTTTTCTACTTGAGAGTAGTTTGTAAATTATATAAGTATGATAAAACTTTGTACCAGGTCATATTATTGTTTGACATTTTTTAGATATAAGAAAAATTATAACATGTTATATCATAGATAGCATGGACGCAACTATAGAAATTATATAATTAACAGAGCATACGAAGGCTATTAAAAACTGCAACTGTATATGCCCACCAAATTATCTGGGCCAGTGGCCAAAATTCAAAATTGGAACTAATTTGTATATGTTTTTTTTTTTAATGTGTACTAGCGACGCTGTCACCGGGTCAGGTAAGTTTGTGGGACTATACCACATAATATAACTACTAAAAGAATCAAGACCATTTAAATAAACCGAAATATAGGCGTTTCATCATTTTTATTTTTTTACGGCCCTGGATTCAAGTCTTTAGTGGCCTATTTCGTACCAGGAAATCATAGATCACAGAGCACAAGCCTGCATCGAGTAGTGGCCACCTACACTCATAGCTCGTCGAAGGAAGAACTCTCGCGTTCGTCGAACGGTCTCGCGCGTTCGCCCCATCGGTCCCATCGCTCCGAACTGAGCAAAGACTCCGTGTCTTCGTCTTGGGTGGGTAGGGGATAGATGATGCCGTCGCCGCAGCTAAATTTCAAGTAGTATGTCAAATTAGGTAATCATACAGTACACTTACACTGGTAAACGAAATATGGTCTGGTCATATGTTCTGGTCTACGAGTAAAATTTTAGAAGCGTCAAAAAAAGTATGTTCTATAGTACTATATACTATGAAGTATGAATGTCAGTTTTTATCTTTTATGTAATATATTATAGTAGGTCTAGTGAACCGCTGAGAGTCAGATAATATTTAACGTTTTTAGATACTGGCAACAGCCAAACAAAACTCAAGGCAACAAAAAGTAGGTATATTGTGGATGCCCAACCTATATTAACCAACTTCCAAAAAAGGAGAAGCAATTCCAAAAAGGCTGAAATCCCAGCCCTCACTAGACACTCTATCTTGTATTTCAATAGCAAGGTTCATTTTAAATTGTAGGATCTTGCTTCGATCGAAATGAATCTGACTTCAGCCGTGCTGCTGCTGCTATAAAAAGCAATAATCCCGAGGCAACCGCCACGGTTAATACATGTACCACGAAGCTATTACCCGTTGTCCTAGGTGAGCGATAAAAGCGACGCGCCTTACGACGCCATAGAAAATGACAGACGCGAAAACGTAAGCCACGTACGGAAGATCAGCTACTGTTTGATACTGCCGCATTTTTGCTCACCTAGGACAACGGGTAAGTAAAGACTGAAGTGCTTAGATACTCATAATATGAATTTACTTGAAGCAATTATTTCAAATAGGTAAGTATTTAGAGTGCGCAGTCCATCTAAAGTCCGGACGCGAAGCACGAAGAATTTCGTACAATGAACTGTTATTACTTGTCTCTGTCACTCTCGCGTAAATATAATGCGTCTCGTTCGCACAGATTCAATGCCAATGCCTCTGTGCGAACGAGACGCATTATATTTACGCGAGAGTGACAGAGACAGGTAATAACAGTTCATTGAACGAAATTCTTCGTGTCTCGCGGCCGGACTTTACTTAATATACCTACCTTTGTATGAACCCTGCTAATGATAGGTAATATTTAAGACGTGTTATCGATAAAATTATACTAACTCAAACTGGTGCTAAGTATAAGCAGTTGTCATGATTCTTCTTACAGTACCTACGCAGGTGGTGACACATTACACGATAGCATCGGGAAGTTTGAATTTTGGGTCAACAACAAACGAATTTTGGACAAACTTACCTACTGTATTTGGTTACTGAGAAATGTTGAATGAAATTATTTTGTTCCTATTTACTTCTGATAATTCAAATTGTACTCATTATGAAATTAGTATGCAAAATAATTACGGCAAGTATTGAAAAAAAATCTTGCAATCGTTTTTTTTTAACCACTTTGGCTGCTAAATGCATGGTTATCAGCGTTTACTGCAATTGAGCTGCCTGATTTTCTACTAGTGCTAATGAATCTACTCGACTACAGTGCGGGTCACTTGCACAAAAATAACTAAGGTGGGTATTATGATTTAAAACAGTACAACAAAAGTACTTTTGCTTCGTATTTTAGTTCAATCAAAACTCACTTTGACTAAAATGCCCAATGTGTATGCGTTTCATACATTTATCTGCTGAATCGAGCTAAATAAGTCAATAATTATTTCATCAGGTCATTAAATCATTGACTAACTGATGTTGACTAGTGAGATGACTATTATTATCAGAAATAGTTCCAACGCACGCCTCAGCACTGCTCCTACATTTTGTACTGAATTTGTACATATATTATTTAATTTAAGTCACGAGCTTACTGGAAATTGCGAACGAACTATATGATATGGAATAATCCTTGATAAATGTATGAAAGCTCAACTAAGTAACTTCAACTCAACCAAAAAGCACTATATGGTGTGGCTCGCATATCGCACTTGATTTTTCTGGTATTGTGGATAATTCTGTTGCACACAATCTCTAAAGTCTAAACAATATATTATTGGCAGCTGTTATTCAAGTTAAGAGATTGTGTAAAGGAGAATTAGCCATGTTGTTAAACTAAGCACGCACTACCCAGATACTACTCGTAGCTCTTGGCTCAGCTATACAAAAACTGGGAACATATTTAAAATACCCCACGTATTCCAACGCCACGCATAGAGCCAAATCATATATACTACATTTGACTATCCGCATGACGTCGAATATAAGCGGGAATAGTGGAAGATTATTTACCTATTCGAACGCGTTAATGTTAACTGCGATTTGTAAGGAATGAAAGAGCGCCATTCGTCATCAAGCGGTTGACAATTCCATACAAATCATAATTAACTATTACGCGATCGAATAGATAAAAAATCTCCCACTAGGCCCCCAGTTCAATATCTAGCGGAAAGTCGTCATTGGAATTCCGCACACACATCGATTTGACACATTTGAGCGGAATTTCGCAAGGGTTTTTCCGCTAGATAATATGTCAGAGGATCATAAAAGCTTGTTTTCGGTGGAATTATTGCATTCGCTAAACAATATTAGCATGCAAAAGGACATAGGTCTTATGTATTATAACCAAAACAAATCTCAACCGAGTACGACAAAAGAAGTGAATGACGTTACTGGAAAAAAAATTTGGTTCTCGGATGTCTGCCAATGAATGAAAAGCATGTTTGTTCGTTTGTATGGTTTTATTTAAATATACTGTTGTAAAAATATTATGAATAGAAGAATTAATTAATAATTAAGTATATACGAAATATGAATTTTCCTTATACTATTTGCGGGACGGTCCGGCCCCTTCTGGGGCAAAGTCTCCATCTCTCACTCTCGTGTGCCATCTCCACGCTAAAATAGTAAAAAGCTCATTCGAAATTTAACTTTATTGATACCGTGCTTAAAGTACTTATTAGAATAAATTTGGAAAAGAAAATATAATCTCAAGGTGCTTCCTTATCTGTCGAAATACTTATGTACGCTGTAATGGACGTGTCACTGTCACGTATATAAAAACATACATCTATGTCATAATAGCGTAAGTTTTTATCTGTGTCATACTGATTACTTCTCGCTCGCACACCATAAGATCCAACTAACAATGTGAGTGTGAGAAAGGGATAAAAAAAACTTCTTTTATTCGTGAAATTCTTTTATTCGTGTACGTGCTTTGTATTACAGAACTGGCTATTCTGGCGTACACACACATCTCTAAACTAAACCTCGTTTACGGGCTTTAAAATTAGTGTCATCTTTAAGCGTTAGAAATATTCTGCTAAGGATAACAACACTTTTAAAGCTTTTATTTAGTTTAGAAAATTGTGTGCGACCTGATTTATTAGCACCAATGTCTAAAATGTGTTAAAAAGAAGCACCTTAAGATGTAGAAGATGAAAGAAAGTAGAAGAGTGAGAGAGAATGAGAAAAAGTATGGAATTTTTTGTTCTTTTGTCGGCAACTTTTGCTCTTAATCGGCTGCTGGTGCCACAAAGCTAATATTTAAAAAGTTAATTACTTGCAAAGTAAACTTAGGCATAAAGCATTTACTAAATACTCTTAAAAAGCGTTGGGAAAAGGTATAAATACTCCGTAATAAAATATTAACACATATTTTTAAAAGCCTCAAAATTATGCAGTGCTTAAGCATACTATTGCGTTTCTATAACTATTAGTTCCTAATACTAATTAAAAATAACATAATTATCACAGTTTTCTTTATCAGACTTAAGTTGGTAAATGCAAGTTCAGCTTACTTAAATTCATTGTGAGATTTTTGAATAAAATAATTTGTACAATCCCAACTTAGCAGATGTTTAATAATGACTTCGGTTTTGCGCAATATCTGCTAAACCTAGAGCTATCCCTTATCCCTTTCCACATGTGTCACTGTGAAAGGTATAGTAGGTAAAAAGGTGTAAAGGTAAAGGTATATATTATTCTAGTTTAGAGATTGTGTACATTCAAACAACATTATTTTCAGTTTAAATATCTAATATTGTAGCAGCCGACTAAGAGCAAAGTAAATCATTGTTCTTATACATCACACAGACCGCAGATATAAGGTTAACCAAATATCGTATCCATTTGCGTGCTAACTTGGGTGTACTGAGATAGTTTTGTCTATGTGTATGAATGGGCGTAGCCAGAGTTCCCAAAAACACCTAACAAATAACTAAACAGATTAAAAAATTATTATTCAAGACATGGAAAATGAACTAATTATTTATAACATCGCTCACTTATACACAAAATAATACTTTCTTATATATGTATTTATTATGATTCAATTGATAATTGAAAAAAAAAATTGCTGTCATTAAATAAAATTTCAATTATATTTAGTAGAAGTAGTAGTTAGTGTCAGTAATAATTAATAGAGTTTAAGCCGCTCCTCTAAGCCTCCTTAAGCCGCTTCGAATGCACTCTGCAGGTAACACTTTTAAATATATGTATACTTTTACAAGAAAATAAATATTTTAAAGCATTATTTTAGCATAGTCGATGGAGATATAGACCCTTCTTAGAATACAACTAGCTACGCCCACGAGTTCGTGTGAAAAGACTAATAATTAAAAAAAATAAAAGAACCAAAAATAAACAAGAAAACAAGTTTATTGTGCACAAATACAAACTTATAAAATACAAATAGAATTCTTTCTAACTCCATCAGTCTTGTGTGTTGTATATTAGCTCCAAAAATAAATGCGTTTAACAAGCAATCTGCATATAATAATAGAGGATATAAATTCATTATAAATTATTTATTGTAGTTAAAAAATGTCAGCACCTCTCCCAACACATACTTGAGTTATACCAGAGAATTGATGTCAAAAATATATTTCGGATTTTTTATTTAACAAATTCTGATATTTATTATATTTTGATATTCATAACATTCATACTACGGATACAACACATTAGTCACATAATAAATCGAATATAATTGTAAACTTTTCTAAACTGGAGTTCGTACCATTACATAATGTAAAGCTGATTTTACTCAATAAATTTACGATACAAAACGTGATACCCCTTACCTATTATCCTAATTTATTAATTTAATTGAGTATATACAAAATACAAATATTCGAAATCTTTTACTCAATGGTGCTAACTCGGTTGTACACAACCTAACTAAACTAAATCGATGGGTCCAAAGAAATTTTATTTTCAATCAGTTAAGTTTGGAGATTGTGTTCAACCTAAACAGCAGTAAAAGTAACAAAAATTTTAAGTAGGTTGACTGGACGTAAGTTTACCTATGATATAAAAAAATCTATGTTTGGCACGTGAAGGCAAGTTAAATCTACTCAACATATTTTATCCAGTTTTTTTAGTCTGGTCTAATCACTAAAAAACATCGATAATATTAAAGACTTCGAAAATATTGCAGTGTTGTTTTGTATCTTATTTGTGACATTAATGTCATATTATGGTCTAATTCATACAAACCGCACCAATTTAATTCAAAATTAATTTTAGTAACGTATTTATTGTCATATTTCTATTCATATAACATTAATACTATATAAAGATTATTATTAAAGCTACGCGTCCACAGATTTAGAAAATTCTGAATAATAGTATAGTACTAAACAATTAAAACACGACTCTTTCTTTTTGAACTTACCGTATCTTTACGAACGGTATCCGTAACGAACAGTATCTTTTTAATAACCCAATGCTAAAATAAACAGATAATCAGTGAACAGCGTGATTTTGAGCGTGTTTCTGTAAACACGTATATAAAAAACGTATTTCTATTTGATTAGAAATACGTTTTTTATATACGTGTTTACAGAATGCCTGTATTAAACGGAATGCCAGACTGCGCCAATCAACATTATAGTCAAATGGCGCTATATCTATTTACCTATTTGAAAATTCGACAAAAAATATATATTTTGAACATTGCAAATAGCTCTAAGCAATAAAACTATGCCAAATAAGACAAAATGGACTTCTTCAATCTTTGAATATCCTAAAAAATAGTGAAAAAAAGTTCTGAGCAAACGTGACATAATTTCCTGGATTGTCGATACGGTATCGGTATGCTTATGTGGAACTGCAAGCTTACCGAGCGCCACATAAGCGCTTCTCGGTTGAAAGTTCGAGTTCGAGAGTCACCGTGAAAATGTTCGAGAGAGTTCTCTTAAAATAAAATTCTGGTAGAGCTACGATGAATCCCAAATATTTTATTTTTCAAATCGCGAACAATTTACGGTAAACGATATAAACATAAAAGAGAGAGAGTTTCGTTAACTGAGAATACCGATCCTGTGATGCTATTAACATTATATTATTAAAAAAAAACCCGGTGGAGATGAGCAAAGAGGTAGAACGGGTATAGGTCAAGGTATGTGTTTGGAGGGCACTAATGGCGCTAGCGGCGGCGTGTCGCCGGGCTCTGACCTGGCGCGCGTGGTGCCCATGGCGTCGTAGCCGTGGTCGGGCGGCGCGAACGGCTGCAGCTGGTGCTCGCGCCGCACGGGGAACTCGCACCCGTCCCCCGCGCTACGGACACCACACCCGGTTACCATCATTGATATAATATGTGTAGGTACTAGATGGGCCCTTTCATAGAAAAAAATTGGGCGTCCAACCTTTAGAGCACGCTCCTAACCTGTATAGCCCTGTCCTTGTCCCCGCCATAGCAGTGTCCTGCTTTTCAGACTAGATGGCGTTAGTAAAATAGGTCCACATACATTGTTTGACAGGGCCCGCCTATGTAAATTGAGGTCGTTGGTTACCATCAGGGGAGTGGCGCGGAATAAACTTTGCGAATTGGGTATTTGACAACTAGTCAAATCAACGACTTTTTTCAAACGTCAAAACGCGTGCTCAGTGTGGAATTTTGAAATGAAAAAAAAAATGTTTCTCTGTGTGTCACTACTTTATCTTCTCGAGTCTCGACTTAATCGAGCTTGCTATAATGGAATACTGAACTGTGCCGTCATCGAAGTTCAACGCGTTTTTTTTACTTTAATCGATAGTTTGAAATGGCTATTGAACATAAAACTAACAGGGGACGTCGATTTTACGACTTTTGTGAGATCCTCTATTTAATAATCACTAAAAAATCATTTCACTAGTTGTCAAATACCCAATTCACCCAAAATAGAGATTTTTTCTCGAAAGTCGAACGGAGTTAAAATCGATTATTCAGATTAACTAGGTAAGTAAAGTGCCGATGCCGAATATGCCGAGTCCAGTATTTATAACGAGACTTGGCGTCAGATGCGTCCTGGAGTTTAAAGCTTGTACTTTTATAACATTGTGGCGTTTTAGATCAGCACACTACGTATTTTCAAATGGTTTTTTAGGTTTACTTTCAGATATTTATTTCAAATTTTAATTTCGACTCTTATTCTGATGCTATCATAATCGCAAAATCTAAGAATCGCTCGAATTGTGAAATTGTTACTGTGGATGGCAATTTAAAAAATACTTTGTTCTCGATCAACTCCTAATTCCTAATGCTTCGTAGGTATTTTTTAAATAAACCGGAACAATAAACAATTAATTAATTGAAATTCAGGCCAACTCTGTTGTACACCATCTCTATGACGTAAAATGACAGCTCTATTTATATTGCACTATTAATATTATATTTCATAATACTCCCAGCAGAAAGGCAGCAGCACTAGATTTAGAGCTCTTATTTGAGTTTAATTTAGAGATGGCGCTAAACTGAATTGGCACACAGGCGGGAAAACACCTACATGTGTTTACGTTAGTTTATATCTCCGTTTCGTGATTTGTTTAAATTTATTACACGCCACTCCTTTCCATGTTTTATCTTATAGGGTAGCTGTAAAATGTACTCTATTATAATATATGTGATACAATGCTACACTGATAAACTATATTAACAGTGAGTAATAGTAACATCCGCTTAAAACAAATTGCGTTACTGTTTGCTGATAGCGTGAATCATGATTGAGTTGCTATGAACTAATGATAAAAAAAACCTATTCGTATATGGCATGATAACAAAACACTCCTTTATACCAGCACTCCTATTCTCTAACCCAGTGGTTATCAAATAATGAAAGCCACTGACACATTTTTTTATTCAAGGTTTCCTTAATACATCTGTAGGGGCAAAATACCTACATGATAAATATAATAATAGATGGCGCTGTTAGATGTACGACGTAAATACGACGCAGCCCGAACAAAGTACTAACGTTAGCCAATCACGTGCCGCCCCCTGAATCACGATTACAAAGTTCTTTCGGAATTGAACTATATAAATAGAATTTTCAACCTACAACAGTGGATTATTTTTGATAGGCAGTGAGTTAGAGAATAGGGGGCAGAACTATGATCAGTTTAATGCCAATACACTTTTCAGGAAACCAGAAATTAGTTAAATGCAAACCATTCATTAGCACCTATAACTACCCATATTAGAGATTGATTTGCTGATTGCAAAAACACCTTTTCGAAAACCAGAAATGATACGATTAGTAAAATGCTAAAACACTATTTAGAACAGTATAAATATATAATAAATAGTCGAATGCATTAATTATTTAATTAATACTTTGTTCACAATCCAAACATATTGTAGGTACCTAATATTTCCGCCCACTACATAGCCCTGTTTTTATTATTAAGAAGATCATTTGTTTAACTCTTAAAAATGCTCACGATACGTTTTGTTCCGTAGGATATTGTGTTTTAAACTACCAGATCTACTTTAGTACGGAATTCCATTAAGGGTCACCCTTGGCCCTCCTGTTAACCAAGTGAAGTTTTTTACCAATCTCAATCAACTATATTATGGTTTTCTAAAGGAAATGTTCAAGGGCGTGGGTTGTCGCGCATTCAAATTTCGCAACCTCTGTTGAATATAAAACACTTGTATAACTGATGGATGAAAGACAACCCTAAGCGTGATCTCCAACCAAGTTATTCAACATCCACGTTGCATCAGAGACTATAAATATGAATGAGTGAAACACGATGAATGAATGAGTACATATTTAAACTGCAAATGCAATGGGTGACTTGGAATTATACAATCTCTCATTGCAGACATAACATGTGAATTGTGAATGACATAGGCGTTTGAAGTGCTGTGCCTATTAAACATATAAAGTTGATCTCAAATACTCGTATACCAGTGACGTTCTCGACCGGTTAAACCGAAATGGCAAAATTGTACTTATTAAAATTTGAGGTGCACTTTAATTTTAAGGTGTTACAGGTGTTTTAAACATGCCCTACTATTATTGGCTCAGCTATATGGCTACGTATTTCATGTGTTCTATCATCATCTTTAGTAGGTACTTCTGTAAACATCTACATGTTCTCTTTTATTTTAACGAAAATACTTCTATTAATAAGGTTCCCTTAGTTAATAAGGTGTCTTTGTAATATTTGTATGGATAAATAAATAATTTAAAAAAGCCAGAAAAAAATTCTGCCGAAAAGAGATTAAAAGAAGAACATAAAAAAGAAATTCATTTTTTGACAGCCCTAGTTAGTGGGCGGAAACACTTCAACCACCACTTTTAATACAAATACAAAGTTCAACTGGGTATAATTCAGATATATATATTCAGTTAGTATTGCCATAGCATCCTCAAAACCTAGAACTAAAACTACAAAAACGAGTTGGTTAGGATATGTCATTCACTTCTTTTCTCATACATTTGGGCATGCACATTGCACATGTTAACACACAAAAGGTCTATGTACACGCACACGACCCCGTTTGACACACATGCATGTGTTTTACATGCGTTAAGTAATGTATTCTTCGTGTTCACTTGTAAAACTATGAATAACAGTCAAATTTTGATTTTCGAAACCTACAACGCTTAATACAACCTAACATTAACAAAATAAGTAGAATTTTATATGTAAAAATATAACATAAATAAATACACATAACCCAACCCAACATCCCAAAACATAATTCGGAGAATATTATGTAATTATGTAGTCAATATGAAACAAGCAAGGTTGTATAAGAGCAATATCTTTTACGGACATGGCTATCGATTTTGATGAAATGGTCGAAAGTATGGGGTTTACTAAATATTTCTCCATAGCAATATAATCCATACTAATAATTTTATTATAATAGAAACTTGAAAATCCGGACCATTTATGGCATGACGATTTCCGAACGTGGCCAATAAGTTTTGTATCTCAAGAAAATTGATTATGTCATATAGAACACGAAAAACAACGTTTACAATATTCCTTGTCAGTAAGAAAGTCTAATTTGTATTTTGTCAAGGTCTATTTTCGACAGTCTGAAGACCCACTAAAGCAAAAAGTGTGTGCTTTAGTATAGACTGTGCAGTTGATGTAAAACAAAATGTGCGCAAGATTTCATTTTTTGAAAATGAGTCTGCGAAAGGCGTTTATTCATAGCATGTACTTCGTCATGAAAATATCATAATATATTCTGTGGCACTTATTAGATACTTGGTACTTTAAAACATCTCGAAAAATTTGTCGGCAACAGCAGTACTGTTTGGCGGCCTGTTACGACAAAAGTGACGTATGAACATTTCTTTCACCCGAAAAAATCTTAATTACTCTTAAGTCGCGCCTAAAAATGTTTTGCTTCAATGCGTCCGGATGATCGAGTTATTGCTATAGTATAAAAAAACAGTCTTGTACAATGATAATAATGTAAATGATATAAAGTAATGCTAAAGTTTACCTGGTAAATACAGGCACTATCCAGAGGTTTGGGCTGACGCCGAATACTTCCTTGAAGTTGTTGTAGGCGCCCAATGAAAAGCCGTTCTTATCTGCGCCACCGCGGAACATTGGCGCTCGGAACGCTTCTGAAAAATTAAAGCAACATAAAAAGTTTCTTGCAAGTAAGTTTGGAGCCAACCAACAGGAGGAGGAGGAATGTTATTCCAGCACTTTGAAGCACATTAGAACTTCCACGAAATGCTGCAGATCTATCGAAATCGATAATGGAAGCACTATTATTGTCCTAAGTTCAAAACTTGGTTCGCGCCATACCGCCTTCTTGTCCTCTAGTCGTATAGCGTTGATAACACAAAATAATAAAGGGCCTAATAGAAGATCACATCTATTTTTCATTTTAAACATATTGTTATAGGAAAAGATAAATATCAAACATAATAATATGTATTTAAATCTGGAGCATTTTAAAACGATCTCGTTCTATACTCACCATCTGCTTGATTAGAAAATAATGCCATTACTATTACTTCTATCAATAGTAGTACATTAATATAGCTTGAAGTAATATATACTCCTACATAATACAATAAACCTACATTTATAAATACAATAACCTATATATTTTATACTGACTAGTATATTAATGTATCTACAACAACGTTAAACCCCAAAATACCCGGACTACTAGTTGGTAAAGTGACTGCAATTACCATTGAACATGGTTTTAAGCATATTGTTTATAATCTGACCGGTGGGGCTTCCCTCCCGGTGGTACGTTAGCAGCATATCTGAAAAACAAACTCGAATTATAGCCGTTGACTTTTTTTAAATAATGATCAAACAAACACCTTCTGTTACGAGACATCCAATGCTGATGAGGCATAAAATCGGGCTCTACACAATTCTAAAGGTATGTCGACGCCCTGGAATGCCACCCGGTTATTGGACGTCTGCCGCGCGTATAACATTCGTGGGTATAGTCCTCAATTCCTTATTTTCTAAATAATTCCGACTTCCATCAGCTGTCGCCCAGTTTCATGATTGTTGTAACATAAATTACTTGATGCAAAGTACCAGTTTGATAGTGCAGCTTCAATTCAAGCCAGTAATGGATACAGAAAATCATATTATACCTACAGTCCATAGATACATGATTATGCTCACCCGCTGTATGTATGGTGATTGCAGTCACTTTACCACTCATTAAAAGCTTACCTAGCATCTATATTTCACTAAACGCTTCCCGACTAAAGGATTTTCTTACTTAAAACACTGTCTAATCCCAGTAAAAAGTTATCTCAAAGCGAATAACTAGACCCTGGTATTAAAAATATCTTGCAGTGACGGTATGTGTGAAAATAAAAATTAAATGTCCAGATAAGTGAGGGGATAGAATGCGAAGTTTGTATGATATTCCACGTATGAGACCAGCGAGACAAACGCTGATGCATGAACGTTCCTATGTTGGTGTGCACACTTTGGTGTTCGTATTATAAAGTTTGGATGGAAAATTGTATGGATGTAGGGATAGATGGATTGAAAAACCTCAATCCACGCGGACGAAGGCGCGGGCATCAGCTAGTGAAATATATACGTTTTGTATGTCCATTTGATTCTGACGTCTTACGCGTACGGTCGATCTACGGACACGCGTAGTAAATCCTGTCAACATTATAACGCGCGAATGTTCTTTTTTATTCTTTTACTATTCGACTTCCAAAAAAGGAGGAGGTTCTCAATTCGGCGCATATATTTTTGAAGTGAAAACTTCTTTAGACGCGTTGAGCACTTTTTGGTAGGGGGTAAAAATGTGGAACGAACGAAACCGTTAAGACAAAAGGACTTAAGTATAAATAAATAATTTATAAAAAATTAAATATTCGTTTTCACTTCTATCGGCAGTCCCTATGACTGCCAATTTTTATTTTTGAGTATTGTTACTAAGCAGAGCATACCCAAAGTGGTCCTATTGTGCGCGACGAGGTAGCAATGGTAGCCGAAGAGCGAGCCGAGCGATATCGCGAACATGAGCGCCACGAAGAACGCAAACACTATGTGGTAGCGCCCGGCGCTGCCTGAGATGCCGAAGTCGCCCTGTGTGCCAATAAAAATGTTCCTTATTCACAGAGAATAAACAAGTAAATAGAATTGAATCGCAATTCCGGAACTGGAGTTTTATTTTATTTTACCAAAAATTCGTACTAATATTTATAAATGCGAAATTGTAACTGCCGGCCTGCTGCGCTTTAACCTGTCCACCGATTTTGACGTTTGGCATTCCGGGAAAAAAAATAGACCCGGAAAAACAAAGATAACCCAAGGGAATATCCAAATACTAAAATCCAATAGGACGAAGTCGCGGGCATCGTCTAGTAGGAAATATATTCGTCACTAAATCTACTGACAAATACAGTGCATTTAAATAATGTTGAATATTGTACATAAGAGTTATAATTAAGTTATCAGTTCATAGTAAGATAGTAATCAATTTAATTCCGATAATCTTATTGGAATTTTTAAATAGTTATTAACACATTAGTGAAAAGTTTTTACTATCTTTTCATGAACAGAATATAGTATGTTTTCCACACTGTTTAAATTTTGAGTAAATACAATGATATTTCAAAAAAATATATTTTATATTGGCATTCCCACTGCGACGGCCATAATTTATTCAATGTGGATAGTAAAAAATGAATTTACTTTACATGAAACAAGAAACCATATTATGATATAAGTAATAAGTTGTTCTGGTGGTAATAATAACGTAACAATATTCGTACTTTGATCTAAGGGAAGCTAATCTATCTAGCGCGGTTACAGGTGACTTAGTGAACCTAAATATTTACTATCGTTGTATGGCTGCAGAGCTGGTGTGAAATTTTTAGTAAATGCTTGATAAAAGCTAAAAGTTTTTATACATTGTATTGCAAAACAGTTCTCCTATTTACTTGAGTGTGAAAGCCAAACTTAAAACTGTCATAGACCAGCTAGTTTACCAGTTTAATTTGCCAGGTAATCACATCGAGTAATTGAACATCTTTTTTGGGACGAAGCGCAAGATAAGACTGCTAAATTGCTTTAATATTTTCCATTTCTTATTTATACATATAATTTTATTATGTATTTTTTAAACATAAATGAATATTTCGCCCTTTTTACAAGTTTTTCATTAAATCATACTAACGGCTAACCCATCACTCACGGTATAACTCTGATCGTAAGCAAGATATCGTCACAAACTTTAATCATTCATCAAAGCACCTCCTCAAAATTACCACAAGCTCTAGAGCGAATATGAAATGATATCTAAGCTAAATAAACGTAAGCAGGAAGAGTTACATTGATTATGTCCATGCATTGTTTAGAATATGTGCGTGTGTCAATCATGAGATCGCAGTGGGCTTGCTGGTATGCCTTATACATCTGTAAGGATACCATCAAAGTTGTATCTAAATATGTCTAGACATTTGCCAACCAGAAACTAGATGCAGGAAAATCGAATTTGGCTTCTATACTTTCGTATGAAGGTATTTACTGGACTAACAAAATTCTCGCACTATGCTATTTAGTAAACAAATATAAGTCAACTTCTTCAAATAACAACTACCTAATCTTTTGAGTTAGAACTTGAGACTGATGTTTTTATAACATTAACTAAACATACACACAGATTTTAACGTGAAATTTAGCTACTCTTCCTAAATAGATGTTCCATCTTGAGCGCAAGAGGCACCCCTAGCACATTAGGGCCGGTATTAAAGAACCAATATAAGATTATGAGAGATAGCTGCACTTTTAGTAACTATCGATAAGAAGGCTGATTCAGTATTTAGTGGGTCCTAGGCTATAGGACTTCGTTCTTATCTTATAGGTCCTATAAGACAAGAACGAAGGTTCTCAAGTGTCGATGAATCTATGCAAGACCGATACTGGAGAAACTGTTCTTAACTGATGTTGGTTTAATAATACGGGCCTAGGACAGCCAAACTTAGCTAAAGTACACCCACTACAGCCCATTAATGTTCCACTTTTGGGTACAGGCCTCCACTCTCATAGGACAGGAGGGAATTAGATTTTAGACCCACCACGCTGCTCCAATGCGGGTTCGCTTGGACTTTAACGACTATTATCTGGACTGACGGCTTAACGTGGTCTCCGAGGTACGAACGCATTCAACTTCCTAACTCTGGGCTAGTACTGAGAATTTCTAGTCACAAAAACCCAATACACAAAATATATGGCCCGACCCGGGACTCGAACCCGGCACCTCGTCGGCCGCAGCCGAACATGCCAACCCCTAGACAAACAAGGCAGTCCAAATAAAGTACACACGTAAGTATAAAAAAGTCAAAGAAGAAAAAAAAATAGCTACCTTCCAGAACCTGATGAAGTAAGGCAGACACGTGGACATAATGAAGAGACAGTAGAGCAGCGCATAGCCAAGGAAGAGCATAAAGAACTTGTAGTTGTGGAAGCAGACACAGTTGTTAACCCAGGGGCAGTGGTGGTCCATTTTGAGGACGCAACGCGCGCAGATGCTACAATGATGCGCGCGGTCTGGCTTCACGAGCACGCAGCGGTTGCAATAGCGCACAGAGCCAGACATTGTCCTGGAAACGGACATACCAACTAGCATCACATAGTTTCTTTTTTTCTTAGAATCCACACAATCAATTATTAAGTGTGGGATCAGGGCAGGCAGAAAGAGAAGGTATTAAATTAAAAACTGTAACCCACCTATGAAAAAAAAACGGAATTTTTTTTGCTGTGTGTTTATGGCCATCTTTTCAACAGATTTTGATGACATTTGCTATAGAGATAGGTTGCATCACAGGCAAGGACATAGGCATTTTATCCCGGAAAATAAAAAAACTTTATCAATGCAGATAAAGTCTGAATCATCAAGTTTAAAATAAATAAATAATACATAAAATAAAAGCAGAAATTCATGAGCAGTACTAGTTAAATGATTATTATTATACATAAATGATTATATATGAAGGATTTGAAAACATGTAAATACTCCTAATGTAGTGAAAATGCACTATAAAAATTACATAACATTTTAAAATCTTCAATAGAATATTATTTTTTTATAAAACAATTAAGTTAAATATAGGTAAATTGTGTTATGAGTATGTTACAAGTTTTCTCAATTCTAGCTACAGAAACTATAAACAAACCTGGTTAAAACCGGGATAGAGTTAGCAAAATTTTCTAAAATTTCTTTTTTCGTTTCCATCTTAAAGAAACGCTGGCTGTATTTTCTTATTGCTAGTTTGAGTCTAGGATTGAGAAAATTTATCAAAATAAATAATTTTGCAATCATTTTACTTAATTAACAGTAAAATCACATGTTTCTCACTATGATTGATAAGTCGAATTGAGTGAGTTACATAGAGTATGGCATGTTAACTTAGTAATTGTAAGATCGCATTTTATCTAAATGTTCTACTAAGTGTTGTTCCCTTATTATCTTTTCCAATGTGAACTTAAGTATAAAACTGGGTATCTTACTATCTACTATTTTCGAAAACCTATTCCTCACTTCAATGAAGTGACTTCATTGAACCTGTGTGCTACCAAAGTAAAGATATTTATATGTTGAAATACTCAGATTGTACAAGTGTCCTACTCAATATTTATTTTTTCTGCAAATATTGAAGCATGTGGTCATGTGCAAAAAAACCGGTCAAGTCTAAGTCAGAACAAAGGGTAATACAACACAATATAATTCTTTTAGTAAACAACAAGATGTTATGACAACATAATCAGCTGTGAAATAACTGGCTTGCCTATGGCGCTAAGCTGGTAGTGCCTGACAAACAATTCAACACCCCTATGAGTATGGAACCCTAATTAACGATTTTCGGATTTTTTCTTATACTTGTGCTGTGAGACCTTGTTTCTTTCCAAATTTCATGATTCTAGGTCAACAGGAAGTATCCTATAGCTTTTGATTAATTGGCAAGTGTGAGGTTTTTGGCAAGTGTCAAAACGTGCAAAATATGTAGCTTAAACGGCCGTATCTTTTAATTGCATTGACATAGAAGCTTGATTTTTTTACAGCTCCATAGGACCTAAGGATTTGATATCAATTCCAACTTGACCTCCACACGTTTTTAAGAAAAAGGTGGCTCACAGACAAACAGACAACGAAGTGATCCTATAAGGGTATATTTTTTCTCTTGTATTACAGAATCCTAAAACTAATGATTACTTATGATGAAGACTTATCTTTTTTAACTACTATTAAATCATTGTAATATTTTGTGTACTGTACAATGTACATACCTGTTATTATGTGATAATATAACATCTATATACAAATATAAAAGCGAAATACCACTCACTGACTAATCATGATATCTCAGGAACTATAAAGCGTACAGACAAAGGTGTAGACGCTAGCTAAGAAAGGTTTTTGAGAAAATCCACCACAGAAAGGGTTTTTGAAGTTAGAGACACGAAAATTGGCAGTTAAGTTATTAGTTATAAATAATAAAAACCTGTTTAAGCAATTTAACGAAAATGTACCCCAATAGGGGTGAAATGGGGGTTGGAAGCTTACATAAGGGTTCCAAGTTTTTGAAGTAAGAGACTTGAAAATTGGAATTTTGGTTATTAGTTTAAAGTTATAATAAACTGTATAAGCAATTTTAGGAAAATCCACCCCACAGAGGGTGAAATGGGGGTTGTAAGTTTGTATGAAAGTCCTATGTTTCTGAAGTTAGAGACATGAAAATCGGGATTTAGGTTATTAGCTTTAAATAATAATAACCTGTATAAGCAATTTTACGAAAATCCACCTCAAAAGGGGTGAAATGGGGGTGAAAGGTTACATAAAAAATTAAATTTTATGACTTTGAAGTATAGATATGAAAATCAGCATTTAAGTTATCAGTTTTAAATAATAAAAAAGCCTGCATAAGCTATATAAAACCTCTATAGATAGGCTGTTTGCAGCGGGAAAATTTCATAATCTCATAGGAAATCAACAATTGTACGCGGACGAAGTCGCAGGCGACCTCTAGTGATATTATAATTTTTAAGCAGTTCAGGAGAGATGGGCCAAAAGTTCATTAAGGTAGTGGATACACAGCTTATGTAGTTATAATGTAGTTATAACAATCAAGTTTTACCTAGTAACTATGGAGAGATCTTTTGCAAAGTTCTCTAAAATTGTCCTTTGAGCATCCTCTGTTTCTGCACTAAGTAACTTTTCCAACTCTGCCTCTGGTAATTTGTACTGAAAATAAAATACTTCTGTGGTAAAATTTGATAAATCATCATTTAGTATTGAGATCTCTAAAATTTTATCAGCAAAAAAATTATTTTTGATTTGATACTCTAGAGTCTAGATATATGAGGCCACAAAGAAAAGAGCAGGAGACATAAAACTCAAGAAATAAATGTTACTAATTGAGAAGTAGTTTTAATACATTGATCACTATTCATATTATTAATTCAAAAAATGTTTGTTTGTTGGTTTGTCTTTCAATCATGCACCAGCAGAGTAATGTGATTTTTGCATCAATATAGTTGTAGTAGAGACGAAAACTACTTTTTATTTTTAACTAGTTTTTACAGGGCTCTTATACAAAATGTATATGACAGTCCTATCGTACCTTATTAAAAATACTTATCCTAATCAATGAGACATTTATTATCACCTAGTTAGTAATAAGTATGGGGTCAAGAATTAGATGGGCACTTAGCTTTCTAATACCAATAAGGCATACAGCTAACTTGTGTGTGTTCTTAATTATGCAAGTGAGCTAATTCTTACAACTTTCCTTTTTCTATGATATTGTAATTGTACAAGGCCTAGTACCATGAATAATGAAACGCAACTTTGAAGGCACCATCAAGTCACTTAATATGTGAAGTACTCTTAGTGACTTAGTACTCTTATTGAAACATTAGTCACTGAATAAGGTTAAGCGGGTTGTTGTCAATATTTACACAATAGGTGGTAACCGTGGTATAAGGAAACCTGATAGCAGGTGGTCAGTAATCTGTAACATTGAAGATATTGTTTCATGCTCAAACAGGAAACTCAATCATAAGATCAGTAATTCGGAACTAAGGTGGGATAGTCTAGTACAGTCTTACCTTGTCTGGAATTGGTTTGATATCAGCAAAAATAGTTCGCCAATATGACCATGCAAACATTATCAGCAATATATGATAAAGGAACAGATATATACATTGCTGTACTGTACTCTCAATGGTACCTGTGAAAATGTATTTTTAATATAGATAAGCTTCAAAAAATATCATTTATACTGATGATTCAGTTACTTACAAAAGCACAACTGGTAAACGTAGGCATAGTACGACCATGTCACTATAGCCACTATTAACAATACTGGGAGCCATTTAAAAGCCCTCCAGCACCACATATTGCAAGTTCTGCAACACACACAATATCCTGGAGGCGACACTCTATTATTTTGCATTGAAGAAGCCATTTATTGATAATTTAAAGAAAATAGGTATCCATTCCATTACTCAACTTGCCATGACCATAGATCAGATATCAGAGAGGTGAGAGCCAGAGACAAGTAAGTAGTAACCTTTACCTAATCAAAGGTAGTAACATACAGAAATTAGGATGACAGAGAGCTGCAGGGCGACCGCGTATCTTTTGCATCAATCATTGATACATCGCAATCACCTCCGATTAGCTGAATTTATGGTATTCTTGCTGCGTCAATGGATTTCGTCCAATAGTGGAAGAGTGTTAACCAATCAGAGGTGATTGCGATGTATCAATGATTGATGCACAAGTTACGCGGTCGCCCTGCTGTTAAATCATGGAGGTAGGAAATAAGATCTTGATTTTTTTATTTTTAGTAACTGGCTTTACGGCTCTAGGTTCCAGCTTCCATCCTTCTAGTGATCCATGCCAAAGAGTATGTAATACTTAATAAGCGCTCATGAGCTTAATCGCTCGAACCATACTCGGGAACTATAGAATAACTAGATGATGCCCGCGACTTCGTCCGCGTGAATTGATGTTTTTTTAAGATTTAAACTATCCTATCTCTCAAGTTGGATCGAACTGCACATGGTGTGCGAATTTTATTATAATCGGTTAAGTGGTTTAGGAGTCCATTGAGGACAAACATTGTGACACGAGATTTATATATATTAAGATATTTGTATAACAAGCTCGGTCTCCTGCGCGTGTTTTGCCCTACATACTCAACACCTACACAAAACATTCCGTGCGTCGCCTCCTGCGCATGCGTTTTTGTTATGGTGTTTTTAAAAAAATGCAGTCTAAATTTGTATAAATAATTTTAAACGTCTCAAAGAGAAAAAATTGATTTTCTGTGATTTAAATATCTTTAACCCGCTTTTAGGTTGCTAGCTTAGGCTACCTCTGGGTCAAGATTACTCGCAGATTTGCATTTGATGGACATATAGATTGTAGATAGTAGAACAAAAGAAAATTCTACTTGTATTGAACTAGTAGAATTTTCTTTTTTTATCTTGAGAACTTCTGTCGTTTTAGTAAAAATCTGATTTCGAGGAACTTGTGCGAGTGACACCAACTCACAGTACCTAGTATTCTTTTAAGAGACGAGTCAAAGTCAAAGTCAAAATATATTTATTTAAAGTTGGTACTTAAGTACCTTGTACTTACACAGTAGGTACGCATAAATTATGAACGTCAGGTTACAAAGTATACGACGTGATGGTGATAATTAACAACGGTATCTTAAAACTAAAGCTACGAGGGTTAAAAACGCGCCTGAGTAGAGCCCACAGCAAACTCCGTCGGGTTTTATTATCACCATCTCTCAAACTTCGTAAATTAATTAACTACCTAGTTCTTTAATAATTATATCAATAAGATTATTATTAGCCTCTAAACAATTCAGACCTATTTCAATTCATGCTTTTTTAACAGGTAAATTATCCTTTACATTGTAATAGGGTTTTTCCAACGACCTCAATTTACATAGACGGGCCCTGTCTAACAAAGAATGTGGGCGTATTTTTAGCAACGCCATCAACGCCATCTAGTCTGAAAAGCGGGAACTTGCTTGCAACATTTGAATGAAAGCTTGAAAACGTATGACTCCGTCATAGATAATATAGGCCATAGCCATAGAAGCCGTAAGGCCAGTTAGTAAAAAAAAATATCATACAGTTTGCCGCGGAAATTAAATGATTGCGCAATGGATAAAAATATTAAATAGGAAGATTAAATAACGTTTTTTTGGAAATGGATAATTGTGACTTGAAACACTTACCTTAAATAAAAATTGTACAGTGCCAAACTAATAAGACTTTAGATGTTAACCTAAGAATAACAAATTATCTACACGACGAGCGACCGTGACAGCGCTACGATGGGGACAAAGCCAGGATAGGAACGCGTTCTCAAAGTCGGTCGCCCAACCTTTTTCTATGAGAGGGCCCATCTAGTACCTACATATATATCGATGGGTTTTTCAATTAGTTTGCATTTACAAAAGCTTTGAACTTGTTGAGAGATATCGCCAATATGTTTTCTTGGAGTTTACTATATTCTAACAAGTCAACGACCTCAAATTACATAGTCGGGCCCTGTCAAACAAAGAAAGTGGGCGTATTTTTAGCAACGCCATCAACGCCATCTAGTCTGAAAAGCGGGAACTTGCTTGCAACATCTTGAATGAAAGCTTGAAAACGTATGACTCGGTCATAGTTAATATAGGTAATAGCCATAGAAGCCGTAAGGCCAGTTAGTAAAAAAATATATCATACAGTTTGCCGCAGAAATTAAATGATTGCGTAATGGATAAAAATATAAAATAGGAAGATTAAATACCGTTTTTTTGGAAATGTATAATTGTGACTTGAAACACTTACTTACCTTATAATAAAAATTGTACAGTGCCAAACTAATAGGTCTTTAGATGTTAACCTAAGAATAACAAATTATCTACACGACGAGTGACCGTGACAACGCTACGATGGGGACAAAGTCTGGTTAGGAACGCGCTCTCAAAGTCGGTCGCCCGACCTTTTTCTATGAAAGGGCCCTTGACCATCTAGTACCTACATATATATTGATGTATTATATACTTATGCCTACCTACTGTTGCCGACAAAAGAATTACTAATTTTACAAAGTCTAGAAGCGGTTACTACAATTTTATTTTTATTTCTAGTATAGATGCCGTGACCAAGGGAAATAGGGATTCATTTTTATATATATAGATTATGCTGGTTGACGAACGAGGCTCTGGCGACCGACTAATGGCGGTATAACCATTACAAACTAGCTAGACTTGAACAAATGGCTCAGGCCGGTGTCGGGCAGCAGCGACACTGGCGCAACAAGTCTAGCCCTGCGATCGCCAACCCGCCTGCCCAGCGTGGCGATTAGGGCATTAATCCTTATAAGTAGCGTAACAACAAACAGGCCCCTAGTTCCCGGCGGCTCCGCTTCTCCTGACTCTGGTAGCGGTCATGGGGATGGTGGGGCAGGGGGTGCTAAGAATCTCCGGGTTACGGTGGGCTACCGAAACCAACTGACCTTGGCGACGTACATCGGACGGACACTGAGGCTCTAGCTTGAGGTAGAGCTGGAGAAGATAGGGTGGCATATTTTAGGGTTGAGTGAGGTCCGTAGAGAGGGGGAGGACACAACAACCCTAGAATCGGGCCATCTCCTCTACGCGTCGGATTCCTCGTCAACAAGGTCCTCACTGATAACGTTGTTGAGTATCCAGTGTTTCAGCACGGGTGGCGTATCTCATAATTAGACTGACCAAACGGTATTCCCTCAAGGTCATCCAAGTATACGCGCCCACTTCATCACACTCGGATGAAGAAGTCGAAATGCTGTATGACGATATTAGTCAAGCCTTAGAAAACACCACTAGGGCCCATTTCAACGTTATCATGGGGGACTTCAACGTGAAAGTAGGTACACAAGGTGGTTCTGAGTCTGTTTTGGGACAGCATGGGTATGGGAACCGAAACCGGAGCTTCAACAGATGCTTGATAGCCTCCACGCTGCCTCCCGACGTGTCGGTCTCCGGATGAACCTAGACAAGACCAAAGTCATGTTAAATGACCTGGTCGCTCCGGAGCCGATCAATGTCGATGGGTCTATTCTCGAAGTTGTTCAGGAATATACATACCTTGGGCAAATTTTCCAATTGGGTAAAAACAGCTCGAGAAGGAGATCGATAGGAGAATACAGCTAGGCTGGGCAGCATTCGGTAAACTTCGTCGTGTCTTTTCGTCGCCCATACCGCAGTGCCTGAAGACTAAGGTCTTCGACCAGTGCGTCCTACCAGTAATGATCTACGGTGCCGAAACGTGGACACTGACAGCGAGACTGGTACACCGACTGCAGGTCGCTCAGCGTGCTATGGAAAGAGCTAAGCTCGGAATTTCTTTGAGGGATAATGTCCGGAACGAAGTGATTCGTCAAAGAACTAAAGTGACCGACATAGCTCTTAGGGCTAGCACGCTGAAGTGGCAGTGGGCTGGTCACATGTGTCGGAGGACCGATGGACGTTGGAGTCGAAAGGTCCTCGAGTGGAGACCGCGTCTTGGTAAACGGAGAGTAGGGCGCCCCCCAGCAAGGTGGAGCGATGATATCCGGAGGGTGGCTGGCATCGATTGGATGCGGAAAGCCGAGGAAAGAGCACGTTGGCGCTACTTAAAAGAGGCCTATGTCCAACAGTGGATGCGTAGTGGCTGATGATGATGAGATTATATAAGACACTTATAGGTATACCTACTTACTAAATTTTCAAATATCAAATATTGGTTGTGGACTGACGACAACTTCTATAAATTTAGTTCTTTAGGACTCTCTTGGTCCTGTATTAGGCTCGAACAGCCCTTTTCTGCAGCACGAAAATAGACAGAATATCAGCCTCCATACATACATACATACTCAAAGATATCAGCAGCATTATCCTATACTAGCTGATGCCCGCGACTTCGTCCGCGGGGTGTTTTTTGATTCCCGCGGGAACTCCTCAATTTTCTGGGATAGGCCTATGTCACTCTCCAGGTCCTCAACTATACACATGCCAAAAATCACGTCAATCCGTTGCTCCGTTGCGGCGTGATTGGAGGACAAGCCAACCAACAAACCAGCAAACAAACTGACTTTCGCATTTAATTATATTAAAGTATGATTAATATGTCATAATATGACATAATACTGCGAAAGTAACCAAAACTACTCTCTACTCTTTGATTTTATATATCTCCCTGACTGCGGCGACGCCTTTAGACTGTCGATCTTACTAATCTAGCAGTTTTTTAGTCTGTCAACTGGCGAATCTTTAGTCTTTACCATGCCCCCCGCCCCGACGACTCAAAGCTGGTTAAATAAGTGGCTAGTGGTCACGTTTAGGCTCCTAAAAGCTGGAACCTAGAACCGTAAAGCCTGTTAAATTATAGTAGAAATGGTCTGTGGTCATAGACGTCATCTCAGACTTCAAAGATCTCGGAGCATAAAGCATACAATAATTAAACCTCTAGAATCAATGCCAGCGTGTAACCGAAAGAGATACCGAGGTAATAATAGGTAAAACGCTGCAACGCATCAAGCACAATAAGTGCTTTAAGAACAAAACGAACTAAACCCGTGACACGCAGAAAGGGATAGAAGAAATCATATTTTGTTCTCATTCTATCTTGTGTAACATCTCAACACTGCATCTGTTTCATGTGAGAGTGAAAAGGAGATATGGCTTGGTCTATATTACTTTCTCTGTCTACGGCATAAAGTAAGTACAGAGTAAATCATGAATAAGTGGACGTCATAGATCACAGAATATTTTCAGAGAATGTTACTTGTCTCTGATTGAGATTTACTTGTCTCTGATTGAGATCACAGACATAGAGTAGGATAGAGTAGTATGGTATATAGATCACAGAGTACCTACTTTGTTTTATTGAGGTCCTTCATAGTGCATTGCACAGCACATTACTGATTATTACTCCTTGGTGCATTGGCGTCAAATTTTGCTGTTTATATTTTCAAGTATTCTAAAACACTCAAGATAATAACAGTTTTAAAACAATGGAGGTGAAGGAGTGTAACGATTTAACTGAAGAAGTAAGCTAACATTTAATTACAATTACTTTCCATCAGAGAGCCATCGATTGCTATTTAAAATCCGACTTGACGTGTTTCAGAATCAATTCATTGTAGACGATGTGAGTAAAATTATAAAAGAGGCGATCGAAAATTCCATTGGAGGAACTGCATATCAGCATAATAAAGTAAATCAATGGACTTCAGCTGTCGTGGAATCTTGTCTAAGTCAGCTCACAAAGTTGCAAAAACCTTACAAATATATTGGTAAGTAGAACAGTATTTTGAAGGCAAACTGCCGGTATCGTAACTTTCATGTTATTCGTTTAATCGGCCGAAACCATTGCCTATCATGAAAAGTTCTAAAAATTAAAGTTTTTCTGAAACCAATTATTTATATTGTGCTGCTTTTTTAGTCTATGAGTTTGGATACAAACTAGTTTGATTAATCCTTCTAATGGGTGGTATACTCTGTACCCAGGTAATTACAAAAAGAATCAGCCCCAGTGGCCTTGCCAAAGTTAATAGCACATTGATCATATGCAGTCATAGATGAACCCATGAACATTTGCAGCACCAGAGGAACAGTATCATATCTAAATCCAACACAGAAAGATTAGGCATAGGACCATAGGCTTTTATGTACTTTCTGAGACATGGGGGTAAAATGCCTCCAACTTTGTAAAAGTGCTAAGAATTCCTTATCAGAAAACCCAATACCTAATTATGGATGTTTTATTCCAGTGACATGTACTATAATGCAGAAAAATGGTGCAGGCCTACATACTGCATCATCCTGCTTCTGGGACAACAACACTGACGGCTCCTGCACAGTTCGCTGGGAGAACAAAACCATGTACTGCATTGTCTCCGTCTTTGGCCTAGGCATATAATACATACATAAATCTTTGTCAAATTATTTTTGCCTTCAATTCAAAATTGTCTATGCACACTATACAAATTATTAAATTTTTAAACCATATGGCTTTCTCTTCTAAATGCATAAATTTCCATTTTGTTTCAATCAAATAAAAAAAATTAAGCCTTTGATTTCAAATAGCTTGTATTTTAAAATAATTGCAGTTGTAATATTACTATTAGGTATAGTGTACTTTAAACCACATTGATTTATTTATTATTAAATGAACAAGAAATACTTCCAGTTTTTGTTGAAAGTTGACCATGTATACAAAAATCTTACTTTAATATCAATCGAAATTAAGTATAATAGTCATTACTTAATTTTAAGTAAGTAGGATATATTTTCGTACACAATAAACATAATTATGAAAACCCTGTTGTATGTTTCCTTTTTTTTCTATCAATACCAAGAAATAAATTAGAAGTATTATTACAGTTAAAGTTTTCATTTTTAGGGTTCCGTACCCAAAGGGTAAAAACGGGACCCTATTACTAAGACTCCGCTGTCTGTCTGTCTGTCTGTCTGTCTGTCTGTCTCCAGGCTGTATCTCATAGACCGTGATAGCTAGAAAGCTGAAATTTTCACAAATGATGTATTTCCGTTGCCGCTATAACAACAAATATTGGATAGAGGCAGGCGTTACTTTGTGGAAGTCCATCATAATGAAGGAACCAGAAGTTTAATTCGCTATAATCCGCGACAATAGTAAATAAATATAAATATATATATATAAAATAATAATATATAATCAATATATATTTATAATATATAAAGGGTAGTTTTTGGGGGAATTCTGTGGTGTGGTAAATAAATATAAATATAAAATAAATTAATAAAATATAAATAAATTCACGATATATAACTAAAAAATATATAAAATATATAATCAATATATATATATAAAATCACTGTACCACATAGATATTCCTATTGTCGCGGATTATAGCGAATTAAACTTCTGGTTCCTTCATTATAACAACAAATACTAAAAATTAAAAAAAATATATATATTAAGGGGGGTCCCCATACAATAAACATGTTTTTTTCGTATTTTTTTGCTCAATATTAAAAACGGTAACAGGTAGACGGTTCAAATTTTCAC
Organism: Erebia epiphron; assembly: GCA_963932025.1. Taxonomy (NCBI): domain Eukaryota; kingdom Metazoa; phylum Arthropoda; class Insecta; order Lepidoptera; family Nymphalidae; genus Erebia; species Erebia epiphron. The sequence goes on from OZ009950.1 coordinate 9,018,907, forward strand.
AGAATATTAACTTGTATATTACCTTTCAAAATAAATAATTAAATATCAATAAAGTAAATATTAATGGGGGGCTCCCATACAACAAACGTAATTTTTTGATATTAATAGTAAACCTCTACAAACAAAGTTAGTTTTGCGGTTCATTAACAAAGGTAATTATACCTACTTCTTGAGTACGGAACCCTCGGTGCGCGAGTCCGACTCGCACTTGGCCGGTTTTTTTTGTTGTTTTTACAACATTTGATGAAGTTGCAGGAAAAGCTTTTTTGACGACCTCCGTGGCGCAGTGTTGAGCGCTGTTGTCTTAACGTGCGCAGGTCCCGGGTTCGATCCCCGGCAGGTTCAATTTGGGAATTTATAATTTCTGAATTTCCTTGGTCGCCTGGTGGCTTCGGCCGTGGCTAGTTACAACCCTACTGGCAAAGACGTGCCGCCAAGCGATTAGCCCGCTATCATCTTAGACTGCATCATCACTTACCATCAGGTGAGATCGCAGTCACAGTGAGACGTAGTGCATTAAAAAAAAACCGGCCAAGTGCGAGTCGGACTCGCGCACCGAGGGTTCGGTACAATCTGTGACGTGATAGGCCGTCTACGATGTGGTGGCCGGCCCTTGGAGCTGTGAAAAAATCGAACTTCTAAGCCAACGCAATCAAAAGATGCAGCCGTTTATGCTGCAAATTTTCAACACTCGCAAGGGAATCATTTGATTGCGTTGCTTTGAAGTTGGATTTTTTCACAGCTCCAAGGGACAGTAGACCTGAGTATTTGATACCTATGCATTTCAGCTTGATACCTCCATGCGTTTCTGAGAAAAAGGGTCTTGACACACAGACGGACGGACAACAAAGTGATCCTATAAGGGTTCCGTTTTTTCCTTTTGAGGTACGGAACCCTAAAAAGCTAGTCTTGTTAAGAAAATGTGAAGGATACAATTATTTTGTCTTTTACCTTTGAATGAAATATACTTTATTAGCACACATGATTTTGACAAAAACATGATATCCTAATGAAGAAAGCATACAATTTGGCGGCCTTATCGTTAGCACCGAGTAGTAAAGGTCTGTGGGTAGAAGTCTCTTCTGTTTTCTGTAATTTCTATAAAACTATTAGAGCTAGGCAAAAAACTCCCAGAAACAAAAATTAACAACATTTAACCACTTATTTAAAAAAAAATAGTTTATAAATATAGGACTAATAATTTCGAATATATATCCATGTATAGTTAACGAAAAAAAATAAAAACATTGCTAGAATCCTATGTTATTTGCAATTTTCACAAAAACTATTAGATCTGGAAAAAATCCTCGGAAGAATAATTAATTTCACTAAATTACCCACAAAAAAGTCTTATGGTGAATTTAGATAGGACCAATAGTTCGAGAAATATGGCAACCTATATTCCAAGTTTTTTTTTGTAGCAAAAATGAACTTCATTAAATTATCTTTAATATAATTTTTAGTTTATTTTAATAGAACTAATAGTTTCGGAAATATGGCTGCCTAACTGGAATAAAAAACTAAACCTTTGTAAAATCCGTACCTAAATGTTTATTGTAATTTCAAGAAAAAGTAGAGTTAGGAAAAAAGCTGTCAGGACTTAGTACAAAGATTATTAATTTACCTATAGGTAAAATAGTTTTTAGTTTATTTTGATAGGACATATAGTTTTCGAAATATATACCTTGGTAGTTGCTATTGTGTAAGAACCGGTGGTAGTCATGTAGACTTAGCATAATACTACATAATAAATAGAAATTAACCCATAAATGTAACATATTTTTATAACATCCCCTCCTCCCACAATCCCCCTCCCCCCTCCCACAACCCCCCTCCACATCCCACTGCCCCCCTCCCACCCTCCACAACCCCTTGCCCTTTATAACCCACAACCCCCTCCCCCCTCCCAAAACCCCCCTCCCCCCATTATTTACGAAGTGTGGTGTTGTTTTATAGATAGATAGATAAAGATATCATGATTATTACTATTAGTTTATTGTATTATAGCATCGATGATTTTCAAATAAAATGTCATGCACATTTTCGATCGTAATATTTCCGAAAGTATTAGGTCTATTGAAATGAAATAAAAAGCATTTTGTAGAAAATTTTATGAACTTTCATTTTGTTCTTGTGGTTTTTTTCCTAGCTCTTATACTTTTTGTGTAAATTACAAGAAAATTAAACAATTTATCAAAAAAATAAAAAATACGCAAAATAAGCCGGCATATTTCCAAAACTATTTGTCCTATCATAATGATTTAAATGCCATTTGGCAGATTATTTAATGTAGAATATTTTCGCCGTAGATAGTTTTTTTGTAGCACTAATATTTTTTGAGAAAATTACAAAAAACTGCGGTTGGGGAGACGTTTGTGGGGGTGGGGGGGAACGCCCGCGGCCTAGAGGGGGGGAATTTTTAAGAGGTACTTCTCAGACCCCAAGGAACACTTGTGCCAAAAATCAGCTTTACATTTTTTATTTTAGGGTTCCCATACAAAGCTTGCTTAGCCTGAGCTAGTATTAGAGAACATGGATGGTTGCAGATACCGGCAGTAGATGGTGCAATTAAATACTATATAAAATTAATATATATTATTTTTACATAATATAAATAAAATAGGTATGTACCTATATATTTAAAAAAAATACTATAAATACCAATAAATAAAAGTAAGTAATCCTCATCTAAATATAGTTTGTACTCAAAAGTATTACTAAGTAAATTGAATGTGATAATTAGGATGATTTTTAACATAAGGACTTCTCTTGAAGACATTAAAAGACTGATGTTGAGATCTATAGAGCGTACTTTAACTTTGATATACTTAAAGTTAAAAAGGGATCGACTTACGTGCGTATCAAAAATCTGTCTCATCTTAAATCAGTCTGAAATCACAGCTAAGTTAAAGTATGCTCTACAGATCTCACACTGACTCTCTCTGATGTAAATTATTCCACAGCGTAGTAGCTTGAACTGTAAATGATTTGTGGGAGAAATTAGAATTATGTTTAGATGTCCTTAAAACTAACTTCCTTGTAGCACGAAAAACTTCATCAGGACGACCTAAGAATTCACATTTCTCTCTAGTAAGAAGAAGTTTGGTTAAGTAGTACAGTCCACACAATACAGTAAAGAAAGGACATGCAAGTTCTGACGAAGTCGTGCCTTGAGTGCACTCGAGTGGGTTAAACACCAGACTGGCCTATACGGGGTCGTGGATTTGATCCCCGTAGCACCTAGAGATATTATGAGCGTTTTATGAAATTAAATATCGAATACTTCAAACGGTGAAGGAACACATCGTGAGGCTGCCAATCCGCACTTGGCTAGTGTGGTGGACTATGTATATACTTCTCAATTCTTATTCCGAGAGGAGACTCGTGCTCAGCAGTGAGCCGGCTATGCCCAATGAGTTGAAATGATGATGCTCATTAATCCTAAATTCCCAAGGGTACCTACTCTAATTACTTTAGCGTATAACCTATCCTAGGAATATATTGAATTGACTGATGAGGAGTATCCATACATTATCCCCATATAAATAGGAATCTGCGTAAAAATATTACTAAATTCCACAGTCTTGCAAAAATACCTAATCCATACTAATATTATAAATGCGAAAGTGTGTCTCTCTGTCCGTCTGTCTGCTGCCCATCTGTTCAACTGATTTTGCTGAAATTTGGTACAGGGATATGTTGTAACCCGGGGAAGGTCATAGGCTACCCCCATCCCGGAAAATTCAAGAGTTCCCGCGAGAATCAAAAAACCTTTATCCACGTGGACGAAGTCGCTGGCATCATCTAGTTAATAATAGAAACCATAATATAGAAACTGAAACAAAGCAATACAAGTATTTGAAAATCGCGGGGCGTACTTGCACCGCGACGTATTTATGTCACGTGACCGTCATCGATCCAATGGTCGAGCGCGTCTCGGGTCCATTCAACTCTGTTTCGGGCACTGCCGGGGAGGGACACTTCACAACACCGATTCTATTCATACATAGGAAATATTTATATATTTCTATCTCCCTCACTCGTATTGAGAAATAATCAAATGAATGGTGAACGAGCGAAATAGGAATATGTTCGAGTGGAAATTATTATGGGACAGGACAGGCCAGCCAGTGAGGCCAGTCGCCATGTAGAATAGTGTGGGTGTTTTGTCTCGATTTGTCAAACGCTGCAAATGCAATGATTTATTTTCAAGTGGACATATTAAAATCGGTGCAAAACGTTATTTACCTATTCTAATCGTGGTGTTTCTCAATTCTTGGTGCAAGTGAACAAAATTGGTGGTGGTGAATGATTGTGCAGTGAAGGCTGTTAATAAATTGGTGGGGGGCTGCTGAAATACTACGATAGGATAGGTTAATAACAACGTTTTACAACTACAGAGGTGTCGTTTGGAGTTCGGGTTGCTCATTAATTTTCTCATCTCGGTGCGGGCGAGTCGGACATCCATTTTGTTTTAATATGTGGTTTGGTTGTTTACACTGCGCGTCGTGCTCGCGACAATGGAAAGCGACGGTGAGTTCAGAGTTGATTCGAGGGAGTAGCACCAGTAGAACATAGCGAGACGTTGTGCGCATGTAGGCCGCACACGACAATAATCTTGCATCAGTGAATAAGTAATGGTATTCGATTTTGTGCATCGTGTGGCGCAGTCGTGGTTTGCAGTGCTCTATCCACTGTAGGCAGGGCCAGGGCGACAACATCACGGCAATCGCCATGCTGCACGTTTGTCATTAGTCATAGTGTGTAGCCGCAAGGTGCAAGCGCCAACTCGACGTAGCCGCGTCGAGTGCGGGCCGGGCCAAATTGATTTCGCTTAGAATCTAAGCATGCGCCTACCGTATGCACCCTGCCGTACGTCGCTCGCGGCCTGCCGCCATATCGCGCTTATCAGCTGATTACACTACAAAATGCACTGGCAGCCTTGCTACATGAAATGTTTATAAATAATCATGCACTTGCTGTGGAGTTGGAGACTGCTGCTATACTGTAAGTGCAATACTGTCTTTCTGCAACTCTTTTATTGTGACGTTGCTCAAACCATGCATCATATAAACAATACCTATTATTCTTTAGTAATATTTATATGAATAGAACAGCTCTACTAGATACTAGAGCTGTTCTATTCATAAATATTACTAAAGATGTGTAGATAGGTACATAATATTATGTTCATTTATAGGCACAAACAATGACTCGCTAACTATTTTCTCGCCCATTTACCTTTTTATAAATTATGTACTTACTTAAGTGTTCAGAAGGATAATTGTTAAGTTATAGATTAAAGTCATAATAAAAATATTTCAGTCATATTGTAATTCCAATCTAAGTAAATCACATGCACATAAATCTGGGGGTTGCTTTATTTTTGCCCTGCACATTGCAATCTGCACACTGAATATTGCCCGCAAAGTCATTGAGTTAATTAACTATTAGTCTTACATAGTAGCAGAAGTTGCATAAATAAATGCACTTCAACTTGAAAGTTGTATACATATATGCCTATACTTTATTTACTTAATTCCCTAGATTCTTTTAAAATTTACTATTAAAAAGTTGTAGTTATTTATTGTATTTAATCAAGTTCTTCACCTTGGTGTGTTAAGTAATATATCATATCATATAATTATACTTAACACACATAATTATACCGACATCAGCTAGGAAGAGGTTCTCTAGTATTGGTCAATCCATGTTTAAGACAATTTCACATCAAAATAGATGTGGATGTGAAGTTTTTTAGTATTGATATTGAAATATCAAGTAAAAGTAATATAACTCGGTTGGTCACTTAACACCACTGTCTAGTAAAACGGATGCTAAAAAAAATATAAAAAGAACTAAGAGCAAGATCATTGTTGAACTAGTTCGCATAGTTCACCTAAAGGAGAGCTCTTCCCACCTAGTTCATTCGCGAACTACCCAAGACTACTGGTCTATTACAAGCCTAAGATGTTAGGGATCTTAATGTTGTCAATAAGATTTTTTTTTTTAGCTTAGCTTAACCCCTTTTCATCTGAACTATTATTATTTTAAGCTCATCCATGGCTTGGCCGTGTAAATAAAATACAAGCTTTTAGTGGGCTTTATCCAAATTGATTGCACTTATGCATGTAGAAAAGGAACTTTATGCTGGGTCATCAACTTATCACATGCATCTACGATTGATGTTTTAAAATTTCATCAGTAATCCTTAATTCAAGTAAATTGCAATGTGTAGATGAAACATTGAGATCTATCTAGTTAATAATAGGTAGATAACTGAATTGTAATGGATCTGTGGGGGCTATTTCCCCATTGGGGACCTAGCTTAGAGTAAAGCTGTGGTCAAGCTATGATGCCCATAGGAACTCCAAAAATTTCCAGGATAAAAATTAGTCCTCCAAAAATCCAGGTCCTCAACTATATCCATGCAAAAATCACGGTGATCCATCGCTTTTTTGTGGAGTGATGAAAGGACAAAGAAACACACGCAGTATGATGATATACCATATTTTATTTATGTGTTGGCATGCACTGGTATTTGGGCTTTCGGGAAATAAAGAAATACATACTTATTTAGTTGCCTATGTGTTCCAAGATTTGCAAAATTCCACTCAAGCAAAGCTGAAAAGGTAGACATAACTAGTTTAATATAGGATCCATACTAAGTAATGCAATGTGCTGCAATGTCAGCTACAGTTTCTTAGTATGCTATCCGTCCGGAAGTGACTTAGCTTCTAGGAATGCTCTCTGAATGTTCTTTAGCATAATGATTATTATTGTGAGGTGGTATTTTTTACGCACGACTACTTGCGTCATTCTACACGTTAGCTCAAAGATAGGCCATAAACCTAATCTTTTAATCCTTCTATCTGCCTTAAAAGTTGTAATTCTATCTTTTCTTTTACCTTTGCCTTTCGTAGTTAAGTACTACTTAAATGGTTATTTAGTAACTTTTTATTCTGTGAAATTTAGAATTTATGAAGTTTGGTCATAAGATAATTAATAATTTTTATACTAAGTAAGTAATAGGCCTGTATGATACAGAAACTTGGACGAATTAATTAATTCTTTATATATTTATATTATATTTTTATTATTATTTCGCTTATATTTTTCCCTGAAATTTTTAGAAGTGTGCTAATTCAGTATATCTACCTAACTGAAATGACCTATCTATCTCAATATAGCGTTTTTCCTGCAATTTCACTGATCTAATATAAGCAAATCCATAGTAATATTATAAATACGACAGTGAATCTATCTGTTTTTCAGTTTCCTGTTCATGACCGATTTTAACTGAAATTGTTACAAAAATAGGTTGCATCTTGAGGAAGGACAAACTACTTTTTACTCTGGTAAATCAAACAGTTCTCACAGGATTTACCACATACTGAAATCCATGCGTACACTGTCATTATTTTGTCCATGCATAAATGATAATTAATTAATTGATACTTTTTTTTTTTAACCATTACAAGTTAGCCCTTAACTGCGATCTCACCTGATGGTAATTGAAGATGCAGTCTAAGATGGTAGCGGGCTAACCCGGGGATCGAACCCGGGACCTCCGCACGTTAAGACAACAGCGCTACACACTGCGCCACGGAGGTCGTCAAACTTAATATTACAAATGCGAAAGTGTGTCTGTATGCTACACTTTCAGGGCCCCATCTGTTCAACTGATTTTTATAAAATTTGGTACAGGGATAGGTAAGGTTGTATCCCAGCCAAGGACATACACTACTTTAAATCCCGCACAATTAAAGATTTCCCGCGGGAATTAAAGAAAGTCACAGTCATCATTTAATTTATTATTATTTGGCTTTCTTTAATATTATTTTGTCTCGCAGATTCCATTCAGATTTTAAATAAAGTGTTAAGTAAGTAATAATTTTATAATACGCCACGACTTAAACTTCTTTTTAATCTTAGGATATAATTTTACTTCTAGGAATCTTTTCCATTATTCATCTGTAGGTATTTTTCATGTAGGTACCTACACATAATAAATTGCGTCACTTCTTTAAATATTATAAGTAGGTAGGTAAGTGTAAAAGTACAAGTTCTTACAGGAAGAACTCTTTTCAACAAATTACTTAAGTAATATTTGTCCATCTGATCTTGCCCTTAAATACCAATTTTAACACTAGTTTGTTTCATTAGGTAGGTTTATTAAAAGTCATTGATAGGTAACTCATTAAAATGCTATCACAGTAGACGCAACTGATGATGAAAAAGTGGGGTAGAAAAGACTACTCCAGTGAAGCAGCTCTACCATAGTTAATCAATAATCCACAGTCAGTTTTACTTTACAATTACAAAAAAAGTATAAACATAACAAAACTACTTAAGTACCTACTTGCATTATACGTGATCGTATCGATTTATTAATTATACAGTTATTGTTCTGCTGTTGCTAAAACTTAGAAGCATAGTGCTTTAACGGTGATTGTATTGTCTGAGCATTTTTCTCAAGCCCTTAGACTCCTAACAGTAAAAATAATAACAAATCATACTGAAGGAAAATACGAATTATGATATTGATGTTGAAGTTTTTTTTTCAAATGGGCTGATGCTCACACTTGTGCTATCTCTGTGTTGCTGAGATTTCGATTCAGCTTTCTACGCTCACTTCAGAAAGTAGAAACCGAGCAGCTCGTCAGGGTTGCCAAAGACTCCCCAGAAAATCTATACTTGCTGAAGACCCAGGTAGATTTCGCATCGGTTTGTTAAGCCGTCTTTGCATTCCAGCAGCTCACGTTGTTACTTAGTGGCTTTACTTTCTTCTTCAGCCGTCTACGTTCATCTCAAGATCGGTCGGTTTGAGGATCTGTCATCTGAGTGCTCATTGGTCATCATTTCTCGTTGGTCTGATAACTACGTACCTACGTGGCAGCTCCCCGTGACATTTCCATTATTTAAGCAGGCTCTGCATAGAAAGTTTTCAGGTTGTCAAGTAATTGCCTTGTTAAGTTATTATGACTGGGTTTTATTGTTATTGGTCGTATCTCTTTGTCCCATTCGCATGCGCTAACAAAAATTATGATTAAATTATTGCCTTCATAAGTATTAACTACTTTTGGCTTATAGGTAGGTACCCTTGATTTCGGTTTATTCAAATTAAAATGACTTGTGCAATAACTGTACTTACAGTGTCTCTATTCCCCGGGCTAGAAGAACCCTTAATGCTATTAAAATCACAAAGTCAATGTTTTTAATTGATCACTTGTAAGTTGGGGCATCGTTCGGATTGAAAATTGAAAATAAAAACTCATTTTATCGAAACGCCACGAAGCGCGAGTTCCTTTTTAGGGTTCCGTAGCCAAATTTGGCAAAAACGGAACCCTTATAGATTCGGCATGTCTGTCTGTCTGTCTGTCTGTCTGTCTGTCTGTCTGTCCGTCCGGAAAAAAGTGGCTGTGACATATCACAGCCACTTTTTTCCGAAACTATAAGAGCTATACTGCTGAATCTTGGTAAGTAGATGTATTCTGTAAACCGCATTAAGATTTTCTTACAAAAATAGAAAAAAAACAATAAATTTTGGGGGTTCCCATACTTAGAACTGAAACTCAAAAATTTTTTTTTCATCTAACCCATAGGTGTGGGGATCTATGGATCTATGGATCTATGGATAGGTCTTCAAAAAGATATTGAGGTTTGTAATATCATTTTTTTCTAAACTGAATAGTTTGCGCGAGAGACACTTCCAAAGTGGTAAAATGTGTGTCCCCCCCCCGTAACTTCTAAAATAAGAGAATGATAAAACTAAAAAAAATATATGTTGTACATTACCATGCAAACTTCCACCGAAAATTGGTTTGAACGAGATCTAGTAAGTAGTTTTTTTTTAATACGTCATAAATCGTAAACCGCAATTTACCTTTCATTCAATCAACTCAAATATTTAAAAAAAAACATTTAATTTAAAACTTACTACAGGTTTGTACGGAACCCTCGGTGCGCGAGTCCGACTCGCACTTGGCCGGTTTTTAATCTGTCTTTTTATGTTAGACTAGCGGACGCCCGCGACTTCGTTCGCGTGGCCTAAGTTTTTTAATTCCCACAGGCACTCCTTAATTTTCTGGGGTAAAATAAATATGTCACTCTCCAGGTCCTCATCTATACCCATGCAAAAAATCACGTCGAACTGATGCTCTGTTGCGGCGCGATTGAAGGACAAACCTCTCCTTAATTTTCTGGGGTAAAATAAATATGTCACTCTCCAGGTCCTCATCTATACCCATGCAAAAAATCACGTCGAACTGATGCTCTGTTGCGGCGCGATTGAAGGACAAACCTTCAAATTTAACGTCCTTGAGGATAAAATTTTCAAAAACTGGGAAACACGTATTTCTTTATTTTAAACCAGAAGCCCAAATACCAACTTTCATGGCTATAACTTGAAAAATGAAGGACTTTCATTCAAACTTTCAACCCCTATTTTACCCCTTTAGGGGTAAATTTTGAAAAAACTGTGACACGTACTTCTTTTTAGGGTTCCGTACCTCAAAAGGAAAAAACGGAACCCTTATAGGATCACTTCGTTGTCCGTCCGTCTGTGTGTCAAGACCCGTTTTCTCAGGAACACATGGAGGTATCAAGCTGAAATTCATAAAAAAATTTCAGGTCTACTGTCCCTTGGAGCTGTGAAAAAATCAAACTTCAAAGCCAACCCAATCAAAAGATTATGCTGCAAATTTTCGAATTTTCTTGCACTCTCAAGGGAATTAAAACCTACATGGTACTTCCCGTGAACTCAGAATCTTGAAACTTGGTACGAAGCGACGTCTTATAGCATAGATATAGGAAGAATTGCGAAAAACATAAATTTTTAGTTACATCATATATTTTTATGCAAATTTTCGACACTCGCAAGGGAATCAAAACCTACAGGGTACTTCCCGTGAACTCAGAATATTGAAACTTGGTACGAAGCAACGTCTTATAGCACAGATATAGGAAAAATTGCGAAAAACATAAATTTTTTGTTACATCATATAATAAAAATATTTTTATGCAAATTTTCGACACTCGCAACGGAATCAAAACCTACAGTGTACTTCCCATGAACTCAGAATCTTGAAACTTGGTACGAAGTAACGTCTTATAGCACAGATATAGGAAGAATTGCGAAAAACATAAATTTTTAGTTTCATCATATAATAAAAATATTTTTAATAATTTTAAACTTACTATCCATTTCCACATGAACACGTAGAGGTATTAAATTGAAATTAAAATAGATAAGTGGAACAAAAATACCATAACTTTTTTTTATATAACTACTGGTTTGTACGGAACCCTCGGTGCGCGAGTCCGACTCGCACTTTGCCGGTTTTTTTTTTTACCGAAAGCCAAAATACCACGTTTCGTGGATATAACTTGAAAAATATTTTGAGAAAAGACGGCATCTCATTCCGACTTTCATCCCCTATTTCACCCCTTTGGAGGTCAAATGTTCAAAAACTGTGAAACACTTATGTCTTCATTTTCAACCCGCAGCTCATAGGTATATCAAGTTTCAATTCAAGGGCGGATCCAGCTTTGGCGCCAGGGGGGGGGTCACATAGTCGTGGTTAAGACACAAGAACTTATAATTTAATTTTGATTATAATAGATACAAATATATTTAAATGACAAAATCAATTTTTCTTTTACGTCTTCTCCCGAAACGCGTTATCACTTCATCTACTTCAATGGGTACGTTTTTATGGACGTGGAGAAGTGCCAGTCCGGTTAGACGTTCTTCAACCATGGAAGCTCTTAGCCACGATTTGATTTTTCGTAACGTAGAGAACGATCTTTCCGCTGTCGCTACACTAACAGGTAGTGTAGCCTTAATACATAAAAATTTTCTTATATTAGGAAACATCTCAATATCGCAATTTAAAGATTCCCGCGGGAACTCTTCAATTTTCCGGAATAAAAAGTAGCCTACGTCCTTCCCCGGTACACAACCTATCTCTGTACCAAATTTTATCAAAATCAGTTGAACAGATACATTTGTTTGATTCCCGCGGGAACACTTCAATTTTCCGGGATAAAAAGTAGCCTACGTCCTTCCCCGGGATACAACCTATCTCTGCACCAAATTTTATCAAAATCAGTTGAACAGATACATTTGTTTGATTCCCCCGGGAACTCTTCAATTTTCCGGGATAAAAAGTAGCCTATGTGCTATTCCAGACTATAATCTATCTCTGTGCCAAATTTCAGCCAGATCCGTTCACCTGTTGGGGCGTGATTGAGTAACAAACATCCATACATCCATCCAGACATCCATCCAAACTTTCGCATTTATAATATTTGATATTTGATTATTTGATTTGATTTGATATTTGATTTGATTAAATATTGAAAGTACTTAAATAAAATCTATAAAAAATCTATAAAATCAGTATGTTTAACAATTTTACTTAGTGGTTCACCTAGGACCTGGACCCAGCCCAGGGGGGGGTCATGACCCCCATGACCCCCCCCCTGGATCCGCCCTTGAGTTTCATGGCTATAACTTGAAAAAACGGCGGACTTTCATACAAACTTTCAACCCCTATTTTACCCCTTTGGGGGTAGAATTTCGAAAAACCCTTTCTAGTGGATACCTAGTCTTCACAAAGAACACACTCTCCAAATTTCATGTCTCGAGGACCAGCGGTTTAGGCTGTGCGTTTATATATAAGTCAGTCAGTCACTCAGTCAGTCAGGAGGTCAGGACTTAGAGTTTTATATATAGGTACATATAGATAATTTATTTTAGATAAACTGTGGCAGGTCTAATATTAGTGCTATCCTTTTCCTCAAAGAACAACATGAAAAGGATAGCACGACTTTTAGACCAAGCCCTATCGATTTAGTTTATAGGTAATACAAGCACCATAGTAGTTTTTTATATACGTAACTTTAAATAGAGTTTTCCTAGTTTAGTAAACCTGGTAAATGGGAACAGTGTTTTGGAAAATGCTATGAGTTATGACGCTGTATGGTTAGAGGTATTGGCCGCATCTATAATTACTTACCGGCATATTCGTATCGATAAGCGAATAATAAAATCAATTTGAAACGATGCTGTGTAGAAACCAATTAGTCTAATCATCTAATGGGTATTATGCAATGCATGCAATTCAACTCAATTCCAGGTGAATATATAGATTCTAGACTCTAGAAGTCTAGAGCATGTGGTATCTAAACCCCGATGGTCACGACTCACACGAGGGACTCCGAGATTGTGGATTTCGGGTGGTGCTGGTATGTAGTTTACCCTTTTGAACGGAGATTTTGAGGCCATACGGCAACTCTTTGGAATAAGTAGGTATACAATTTTGTTCATCGCATTTCACTGCAATGTAACATAATGAAGAAATGTCGAAAAGAACGCGCTTGCTCACGATTCTAGATTCTTCCCTTGCCGAAATTCTAGGTCATTTATTACTCATTAATACGATTTAGGTAAGTACTTAAGTAATATTAAGTATCTACTTAATTGAGTAAGTTACTACAACCATGTTGAGTCAAATTATGGCTGCCATATGTTTGCCGTTTCGGGTTTCCCGGATTTGAGCATCGTGGTAAGTTGTAAGGCTTCGTGTTCTTTAGTCGACCGTTCAATCAAGCTTTTTAAGTATGTTTTTTCGGTCAATAACTTCAATGAGGATTTCAGTCTGACAGTCTTATCTTGAAGGCTTTGATTTATTCTTATATTATTACACTAGATGATGCCCGCGACTTCGTCCGCGTGAATTGATGTTTTTTTAAGATTTAAACTATCCTATCTCTCAAGTTGGATCGAACTGCACATGGTGTGCGAATTTTATTATAATCGGTTAAGTGGTTTAGGAGTCCATTGAGGACAAACATTGTGACACGAGATTTATATATATTAAGATTATTCATCTATCATCATAGATAACACGCGGGGTGTCTTGATATTAAGCGATTTCTGTCCGAAATTTTAGAACGTAAGTAAGTAAACTGTCCGAAACTAGGGAAGTCGTGTTATACCTACTAGCCATTAATCTCTGTAATAATAATTGACTGCATAGGTATTTCTTTTAAGTAAATAGCGTATGTGCTTTCCTCGTCTGATGGATTTGGGAGTGGGAACCTCTATCAGAGAAATAGTCGACTGTAGGAAAACTGCTAATGAAAAGTTCTACATCCTAGTATGGCTATCAAAAGTATGAGCATAATTTTAGATAGGTAGGTAGGAAAACGGTACAAAAATACAAAGATGCTTGTCCGAGACTACCGAACAAGAACGGTAATAAAAATTAAAAAACGATAAGTAGGTAAATATTTTTAGCCACCGTCATACTTAAAGCCGCAAACCAATATTTGTATGCGATTGTTATCTCGTGAATAATCCTCCACCCATGACTAAGTGTAGATTTATAAACAAGCTAGCACAATATCAAGGCCTGTTCAACTTGGTCTATATGTGTAGGCTAACCAAGCATTGTTGTGTGGTCAGGTTTTTCCTACTTCAGTAAATAATCTTCTCTAGGTTTTGTGTCGCTGTTCCTGTTAACTACTTACTAAACTACAATTTTATTGTTTTGTCTGCGAGTTGAGATCTTCTAAAACAATAATTATACCCATTAACGCCTCGTCTACCAACTATGTAGTTTATGTCTAGACATATCTATGAGAACACGGTTTTTAAAGAAAAAAATAAATAAATTTTTTAACACGGCATCACTGTAATCGTGGCAACACTGCCTGCTAATGTCATTATGTTTTTTCGTGTCTACGAGAACTGGACGAGTCTATAGTAAAAATGGAAAATACAAGGAAAAAACGTAAGGACTTCAAGAGAAAATTAATACAACTACTCGAGTCTTCATCGGAAGGTGTGTATTTATAAGTTTCACGGCGCGTTTGCTGTTAAAAGTGTTAAAACACTTGATTGAACGCCGCCATGATAGCCGGCGTACCCAGTACTTTTATACATGTTTTGAGTTAGGACGGGCGCCTAAACGAAACATAAATAGGTTTGTTTTCCTTGCGATATTACGAGCGAATATACGAGGAAACGTGACCTTAGCGATAAAATGCCTAGACATTCAAGGTCTATGGGTACCTACATAAAATCAAGAAGTTTTCTTTTGAGATTCACGTTGTGCAATGTCACAGCCGTGTTTATTTCCTGATTCCTCTGATGTTAATCATACGGTACTACGAGCGAGTGCATGTGATTAAAGATCAGTATTATTACCAAATTTCAGACGAAAACGAAATTTCCCCGCCCAAGAAGTGGAGGCGAATTGTTTCAAGTGACAGTGACAGTGATCATGAAAATATCCCGCCATCCAATCAGACGGCGATTGCGTCTAGCTTATTACAGAAAATTGGGCATGTTACGAAGAATGAAAACAATTTTCTCCTACATGACGACATTAAAGCTATTTGGGAGGAGATCCTTAAAAGAGGTCTGGAAAAAGATAGCAAGGACTCCATCATTAAGAAGATACCCAGCATAAGGGGCTGTTTCACAGCAGCTCCTGTTTTAAACCCAGAAATTAAGGTTACACTATCTTCACAGGCAGTGAAAAGAGATGAACGTTTATGTGAGAAGCAGTCTCAAATTGGAGTGGTATTATGTGGGTTAAGTGAATTGTTACAGGAGATGTTAGAGGGAAAAACTTTTGATGAGTCTACTATTGAAAGGCTTTCAAATTATATTCGCCTTTTATGTGATGTTCATCATATGGAATCCCAAACAAGACGGGCGGTCATTCTACCTGGCTTGAATAAAAATATAAAGGAATCTCTCGAGAAAACTGATATTAATAACAATCTGTTTGGTAGAAACTTGTCTGATATTATTCGTGAAGCGAGGACCTTGGAAAAATCAAAGAAAGACCTTGTTAAGAAACCTTTAAACAACTGGGGCCCGTCCGGGGTGACGAAACAGGGCGGGCCTCTTACTTACAAGCGTCCTTACCATCAACCTCCAGCCAAGCAACCGGCATCCAACCGGCAGCATCAGCAGCGACAACAGTTTCGGACCATGAAGAGATACAAGGACAAGGAGATATCACGACGTGCTCCAACAGACAGTCGTCGTCGCAGGGACTAGAGGTACGAGCTGGTAGAATATCTAGATATTTCAAAAATTGGATTTTTACCAAAAATTCCCAAGTACTACATTGGGTACAAAGAGGTTATTCTATTCCCCTTATCCAAAAAGTTTATCAGTCATCTATTCCCTTTAATAATAACTTTTCTAATGCAGAAAAATCTAGAATTTATACCTGCATAGGTAAATTGTTGGAAATTGGAGCAATAACTGAGTGCACTCCTTGTAAGGATCAATATTTATCTAAGATTTTTATTGTTCCCAAACCAGATGGAACCTTTAGGTTTATTCTAAATTTAAAGAAGTTCAATAGTTTTGTTCAGAATACACACTTCAAAATGGAGGACATTCGTACTGCGGTTAAATTAATTGAAGTGGGTCATTATATGGGTTCAGTTGACTTGAAAGATGCATATTTTTTAGTCAGTATGAATAAACAATCTCGGAAATACCTTAGATTCAGTTTTGAGAGCAAATTATATCAGTTTAATGTTCTGCCCTTTGGTTTGTCGACTGCACCTTATGTCTTTACAAAGATAATGAGACAAGTCACCACTTACCTGAGATCTCAAGGTGTTACTATAGTAAATTATTTAGATGATTTTTTAATAATTGCACCTACACGGGAACAATGTAAACAAAGTATTGGTTTTGTGTGTCAGTTCATTCAGTCATTGGGTTTTATAATTAATTATGAAAAGAGTCAATTACATCCTAGCAAACAATGCAGATTTTTAGGGTTTAATTTAGACACTAATCACTTTACAATCAATATTCCTGAGGACAAAAAACAGGCTATTTTGGTAATGATAAAAGCATTCTGTAAGAAAAAGATTTGTAGTATCAGAGAGTTTTCATCTTTGCTAGGTACTCTGACTTCAATTTGCCCAGCAGTCCCATATGGCTGGATGTACACAAAATTGTTAGAAAGATGTAAATATCTTGCTCTCTTAAATTCTAATGATGATTATGAGGCTAAGATGAAAATAACTCCCGAGATTGTTGAAGAATTAAGCTGGTGGTTGAAAACTGTGCCGACTTGTGCTGCCCCTATAAGGCGAGAGAATTACAAGCTAGAGTTATTTTCAGACGCCTCAAATACAGGTTGGGGAATTGTATGCGGGCAACAAAAGTTTCATGGCATCTGGACAGTTGAAGAAAACAGATACCATATTAATTACCTTGAATTGCTTGCAGTTTACTTTGCAATTAATTGTTTTGCAAAAGATGAATATAATTGTGAAATTTTAATACGAACAGATAACACAACAGTTGTTTGTTATATTAACCGTATGGGTGGCATACAGTTCCCTCACCTTAACAATCTGGCTAGGAAAATATGGCAATTTTGTGAGAAAAGGAAGATTTATATATTTGCTTCTTATATACCCTCTAAAGAAAATACAGAAGCCGACACTCAGTCTCGTATAGTCAACATCGAAACTGAGTGGGAACTGGCACCATATGCTTTTAACATGATTACTTCAAGACTGGGTAATCCCCAGATTGACTTATTTGCAACTAGAGCTAATGCAAAGTGTGAAGTCTTTGTCTCTTGGCATGTTGAACCAGACTGTTGGTCAGTTGATGCATTTACTATTTCTTGGAAAGACCTAAAATTCTATGCTTTCCCTCCCTTTGCCTTAGTTCTGAGATGTTTAAGGAAAATTCAACAAGATGGCGCTGAAGGTATACTTGTTGTACCAAACTGGCCTTCACAAGCCTGGTACCCACTTTACATGTCTATGTTAAAATCAGAAATAGTTAAATTAAACGCAAACCGAGAACTCCTTTTTTCTCCTTTCAGATCTTGCCATCCTCTCTGCCAGAGCCTTACACTGATTGCCGGAGTAGTCTCGGCAAGGTGTTCTTAAAAAAAGGCTATACTAGAGATAGTGTTACAATTATTTTAAATTCTTTGGCGAAGAATACTATGCAACAGTATGATTCATGTTATAAGCAGTGGTGGAAATTTTGTAAACACAATAATTTTGATCCTGAAAGTATTTGCATATCAAATATACTACAATTTTTAACTGAAAAATACCATAATGGTGCAGCATATGGTACATTAAACAGTGTTAGGTCAGCTCTATCTCTCTTGTTAGATACTGAGTTGGGAATGAAAAAAGACATTAGTAGATTCTTTAAAGGCATTTACAGGGCTAGGCCAAATAAACCCAAATATAAGGAAACTTGGGATCCAAGTGTAATGCTGGATTATGTGAGCAATTTATATCCAAATGTAAACCTTAACTTGCAAGTCATTTCTAAAAAATTGTTGATTTTACTAGCCTTGACTACTGCTCAAAGATTACAAACTTTCTCTTTAATCACAGTGAATAATATTAGTATTAATGATTCAGGAGTTAAAATTAAGGTTCCACAGTTGATTAAAACTTCAAAGATTAACAGATTTCAACCCTTACTTAATTTGCCGTTTTTCAAAGAGAAAGAATGTATCTGCCCAGCAAGAACGTTAATAGACTATCTCAGTGTGACGAGTCACTTACGTAAAGAACATAACAGTCTATTTATAACAACCAGGAAACCACATTCACCTGCCTCTACACATACTCTCAGTAGATGGGTGAAGGACATCTTGTTTGAGGCTGGTATTGACACTGAAACTTTTAGTGCCCACAGCACTCGGCATGCAGCCACATCATGTGCGAATAGAAAGGGTCTTAATATTGATTTGATAAAGGCTACTGCTGGTTGGACAAAAAGATCTAACAGTTTTGCTAAATTCTATAATCTCCCTCTACAAGAGGAAACTAACTTTGCTAATTATATAATTTCAGATTCATAAAATATGTAGGTAAATAACGTTATTTAAGATTACCTTGTAGTAGATAAGACGTACATGTTACTTTTATATGAGTAAAGTTCAATTTTCATTATTTCGCGTTGTCTCCTTTCAACATCTACATAGTTGGTAGACGAGGCGTTAATGGGTATAATAGAATGATCAAAGTAACTTACCTGTAAGTGAACTTCGATCACTATTATACTAAGTTAACGCCTCGTCTAAGTTAATCCCTCCCTTTTTTTCTTTTTTCGTTAATCCCACCCTGCTCAATAATGAAAAAAGAGAAAAGATGTTTACATTTAACTTTGCATTCAGGGTGGTCACCTATACTGGAGTTACCTCAACCTTGATTCTTATCGTACACAGGATAAGTGGGAGCACCAATCAAGGAAGGATAATCTCTTAGTGTCGTTGACTGTACATCTAACAAGGTATTCTGTAGTGATCGATGTACTTACATGCTGTATGCAGAGCTTTAAACTTAATGACATTAGCAGGCAGTGTTGCCACGATTACAGTGATGCCGTGTTAAAAAATTTATTTATTTTTTTCTTTAAAAACCGTGTTCTCATAGATATGTCTAGACATAAACTACATAGTTGGTAGACGAGGCGTTAACTTAGTATAATAGTGATCGAAGTTCACTTACAGGTAAGTTACTTTGATCATTCTATTATTAATGATTTTTCATCTAAGGTGTTAGAAAATGTAGTAGGTACCTGTTTACCTTGTAATTAAATACTGAGTTTCAAGCCCGAAGCTTCGCTATTTAATCGCTTGCACTTCACTTTTGTTTAATAATAATTACCTATATTGGTGTGAGGTGTCGTGAATTTTGTGATTTGCTGCTCAAAAAAAGGTGTTGCTGTTGCATGAAATAACTACTTTCGATAACATGCCAGTACCAATCGGACGCAGTATGACTTGAATCATCTACACATTTCTCTTTTCGTTATGCTATCTCACTTCATCTTTGGGTTTGCTTTTGATCTTTTAGGTTCCCAAATCTTCGTTGTTTATTACGCCCTGTTCCTTTTTCTTTCCAGTTCAAATAAATTAAGGCTACTATTGAAACGCTCTTTCATAAAATGGTATCGTCAATTTTCTCATTTACGCTGAGTTGCACGAAACAAATTCAAAAATTTAAGCGGCAGTTAAACTTATCTAATCGCAAGAATTGTATGAAGTCTTGTCATTAAATTATTTTAATCAACACTTAAATTTATAAAATTGTTTCGTGCAACTCAGCGTTAGTCTCGAATTTTATTTTGAAATTATGGTTAGCTTACACTCTAATGGACATGTCGGAACTTGCTTTAGTTCTTTAAGCTCTTCGAACTACTATTCTAACTCAACCGTTGAACTCAAAGACTTTCTAACTGGCTAATTCGCGGTTTCCATTGTGAAAAATAGGTGGATCCCTTAAATTTTTATCTTTATCTAAGTAAGTAATTAAGTGATAACAATATTTTATTTCAAAAATGCATCATGTACCTACTTAATAAATTTTGAGCTTTGTCGTTTAACGTGTCCTCTTTTTGCTGAGAAACTAGAAGGATCTTGCCTTTCAAGTAAGTAAAGCTACACTCTATCTAAACTAAACTTCTCTTGTTAAGGAAGACGCTACGTCTTATCTTGGAGAAATTTAAATTAGATTCAGACATTTCTATTAATTAAGCTTAACTCTAGTAATTTTATGGTTAATTGATAAGTATGCTTTTATCTCAGTAACTAGGTAAATACTTATTTTTAATACTGGAAATGTGGATCAATTTAATAACTATTGCACTGGACTTATTTTTAAATACGTTCTACATTGATGTAGTATTTTCTACCGTGGACAGGTGAAACATACCTATGTGTAATAATTGTTGAGTACCTATAGGGTATAACAGTTAATTTTAAATAGTCAATAACGGAATCCTTTCTATAGAAATAACACGCGCAATTCTATATCGATTAGATTGCCATTAGACATACGAGCTCCAGTCTCAGCCGCCCCTCTTCGAAAAAAGATGCAAAAAACCACAAAAGAACGGTTCCACCCTTTCCGTTGCTAAGCAAGGTAAAGGCGTACGTTTCGTGTTGCATAAAAATAAATTACTAGAGCTCCCAGTAACTACTCACTAGCTCGTAAAAGTCAACGCTCACGCACTTCACATTCAAAGTAATCACACCTTGATTGGTGTTTAATATCTTTGCTACGCGGCATTTTATACGCTTGGCTATGCGGATATTTCAATGTTGAAGATTGTTGTATTCGTCGCACTTACTCATATCTGAACAATTGGTAATTTAAATTCTCTTTATTTTTTCTTTCACTTGTTATCTTCTATGTTCTATCACCCGTCAATAGATTTCACATGACACGATACTACAAATAGGTGAACGTTCTTAACTTATTCTTACATAACTTTGAGCAATTCCCATCTGCAAACTAAATAAGTAAGTACAGTGTGATTAATACCAGATGTATTAATTTGGTTACTGTCAATTGGCCTTATTCCTTACACGAAACGTTGAGTTATGTAAACTTTTACTTACCTAATATCTAATTCTTATTCTACAGTAGTGACGATTATAGACTTTAATACTACTACGCCTTTTCCAACATTTATTAAACTTAATATTATACTTCTTATAGTTACAACTAGTATGAAATAGGTGTTCATCTTTACAATACTCAATTCACCATTAATAACGTGTGGCCAAGAATGTCATTCTTGTTCAAAAGGGCCATCCGCTCATCCCAGGTTATTGATCCAGACTAAATCTATTTCGAATTAAACCAAAATAGCTAACTCACATCTAAGAGCTGGAAAATTTTCATACATTATTTAAACGCTAATGGGAGTAATGTTTTGTATTTTGATGTGAATACTGAACTAGTTAGATAAATAGGTTTTTACGTTTGTAAATTCGTACCTGATAAGCGTCATTCAGAAAGGTGCCAAATTGTTTTGATAAGATTTTAATATAGGATAGCAATGATAGCATCGTTTGATATGACGTAGTGGTAAAATAATTTGATTTGATGTCGACAGTCATTCTGTTGTTGTACTTTGTTTATAGTAGTACAAGTAAGAGTAGCTGTTATGAACGTGTCATTCAGAATACAGACAGACTAAACGAACCATATAAAATTGTTGATAGGTAAGTATATGTTCTAAATAAAAAACCTGCCGTTTATACATTAGGTATATCTAAATTAGTAAAAGCTGGCTGATTGGGTAGGTACTTCCCATATAATATTTACAATTTCAACTACTATTTTCAAATATTTACGATTAAATCAAGTTGAACTAGTGAATATTTGATTAAATTATTGAATTCACTATAAGTAAATAGGATTATATTATAGTAATTTTTGGTTTGTAATTTGTGTTTAATTTTGATTTTAGATTGTAACTTATTCAATTGAAATCAGTTTCGGTGATTTCAACTATTTATTCCCAGTAGTTCAACTCTCGATTTATCTGCAGTTGAACTACGGGTACAAAATTCCTACTAAGTAGTTCAACGGTTGAACTAATCAGTTGAACTAGTGGTACCCGGGTACTTCACCCGGCTTTCCCAGAAATTCCCAGTTACACTGACCGTTATCTAAAACCTGTCTCTTTCATTCCACGTGTGGAGAAAATTCTAATTCATTCGGTACAACTGCGAGCCATCAAATGAAGAAGTAAATTATCAAGATGTTAGTTGTGGGCTGTGGCTGCAGCGTTGCTTTGAATCTTCTGTTCCAAATATTATAATCTCATCTAACTATCTTTTTTAGAAGACAAAATTCGTCGAAAAATTATAGGGATATCTCTCATCGAAATATTATATATTTCAATGAATTTTACTTCTGAGCCGGTAGACTTAAATAAAGACTTTTTTCAGGTAATATAATTCGCGAGCAATGAGCGACCCGTGGTAGCGGCAGGGTGATGCAGCGGGCACACGCGGGCGGCGCCTTGCAGCCGCAGCCGACCGCCCCTCGGCCGCTCTACCGCTCGCAACACCTCTACCCGGACATTGATGAGCAGGTACTGTGAACATTGATGCTCTACCTCGCGAGCAATGAGCGACCCGTGGTACCGGCAGGGTGATACAGCGGGCACACGCGGGCGGCGCCTTGCAGCCGCAGCCGACCGGCCCTCGGCCGCTCTACCGCTCGCGACACCTCTACCCGGACATTGATGAGCAGGTACTGTAAACATTGATGTTCTACCTCGCGAGCAATGAGCGACCCGTGGTACCGGCAGGGTGATACAGCGGGCACACGCGGGCGGCGCCTTGCAGCCGCAACCGACCGACCCTCGGCCGCTCTTCCGCTCGCGACACCTCTACCCGGACATTGATGAGCAGGTACTGTGAACATTGATGCTCTACCTCGCGAGCAATGAGCGACCCGTGGTACCGGCAGGGTGATACAGCGGGCACACGCGGGCGGCGCCTTGCAGCCGCAGCCGACCGGCCCTCGGCCGCTCTACCGCTCGCGACACCTCTACCCGGACATTGATGAGCAGGTACTGTAAACATTGATGTTCTACCTCGCGAGCAATGAGCGACCCGTGGTACCGGCAGGGTGATACAGCGGGCACACGCGGGCGGCGCCTTGCAGCCGCAACCGACCGACCCTCGGCCGCTCTTCCGCTCGCGACACCTCTACCCGGACATTGATGAGCAGGTACTGTGAACATTGATGCTCTACCTCGCGAGCAATGAGCGACCCGTGGTACCGACAGGGTGATGCAGCGAGCACACGCGGGCGGCGCCTTGCAGCCGCAGCCGAATGGCCCTCGGCCGCTCTACCGCTCGCGACACCTCTACCCGGACATTGATGAGCAGATACTGTGAACATTGATGTTCTACCTCGCGAGCAATGAGCGACCCGTGGTACCGGCAGGGTGATACAGCGGGCACACGCGGGCGGCGCCTTGCAGCCGCAACCGACCGTCCCTCGGCCGCTCTACCGCTCGCGACACCTCTACCCGGACATTGATGAGCAGGTACTGTGAACATTGGTGTTATACCTCGCGAGCAATTAGCGACCCGTGGTACCGGCAGGGTGATACAGCGGGCACACGCGGGCGGCGCCTTGCAGCCGCAACCGACCGCCCCTCGGCCGCTCTACCGCTCGCAACACCCTACCCGGACATTGATGAGCGGGTACTGTGAACATTGATGCTCTACGGAAATGTAGGCGTAGGTATGGTTGGCGCTCCCCTGACTTCGGTATATAATACATAATATTATCATTATGGCATTGTGCGCGGAAATCCGCTAGATTTGCCCCTGGCCATTGGCTCGGCTATGTAGGCTTTTTTAGGAATAATTATTATTATTAGTCACATAAGAGTAATTTACTCAGAGATAATGCATTTTAATGATACAAGCCCTGTTGATTTAGGTTTTTTAAAAATCCCTTGGAAACTGTTTGTTGTTTCGGAATTATAATTACCTACGTGTTTACTTACTTCGTCAAAATCCGATGAGCATATTATATGGGCCAAATCGTAGGGGATAGGCAGAGAAACAGACACTTTCGTATTTATAATAGTACTTGTAGAATTAATTAATACTAATATTAATTAATTCTGCAAGTTAGTAGGTTAATAAATATTTTTAATTCTTCGTGAATGACATATCGGATCCTTAATGCTAAAGTAATGCATCGATTTTCTTAGTGTTAATACTGCACAAGTGCACACCTTCGCCAAGGACTCGATAGGTTTTCTTATCGATTTGGCAGACGAGCGCTCATAGTCTGCATCAACTAGCCAATTACGCTGGTCATCGAAGGTTACCCACGACGGAACGGAGGCTGTATACCTATGTATCTTTAGGGTTTTAAGGCTGAGCGTTAATTTTCCTGAAAAACAATTGCTGGGCTAATTAAAAACTTTATTACATAATATGTAGGACATACTTGTGTCGTATAAGTGTGTTGTTTTGACTCTACCACCGGGTCGGAAACAAAATTCTACTAAGAAGCTCCGGCAAGACTATTTTCAATAAGCTCAATGTAACGTTAATAAGATTAATAATATTCCTATATAAGAAAAATAATAAAAATAAAATAGGTATCACACTAGAGCAGGTTTTTAGATGTGTAGAATACCAGAGGCGGTGCAGTAAGTCGCGGGTTTATTTGTTTAATTTTACGTCAAGTTCTTTACCAAAGCATAAGCTTTACTCTTACTTAATTGCAAGTATCAGAAAGTCAGAAGTTAATTTTTTAACGAATTCGGTAATGCTTGATCTTTATTTGCTAATTCATTTTTTTCTCTACTTTTAGATACCAGCGTCTGTAATCAGCAGTGTCGGGACGGTGAGCTTGTCACAATCCACGACAAATCCGACGCCAAACATAGCCATGGCCAATCCAACCAACCTAGGGAACGCGAACAGCAACAACAGCCAAGCGCAGCAGACACCCGCGCAGGCTCCCGTGAGGAATCTACCCAAGAAACGAAAGTTCAACCCCTCCGACTTGGAGGAAATTGAGCGGAACTGCATGACCAGTATACCCGAGAGAACTTGCATAACTGTCTCCGTAGCAGCGCCTGCGCCGATGGACTATACACCCCCGACGTACCAAGCGACGGTACTCCAACCATCGCCAATAGTCCAACGTTCTTCGCCACTCGATTTCCACTACCCAAACATCGACCTATCCGAATGGCGGGACCATCGGATCTTGGCTAAACAACGTGGGCTATACATACCAGGTGTGATACGCCAAGCTGACGGTTGCAAAGTGGTTGTGGAACTAGATGGACAGGAGAACGAACCGATCGAGTACAGTGATATATTTGGTGGGAACAAGTATGATGTGATAAGTGACGCGAGCCCTCAGCTCAGCCATTTGTTGATAGGGTCCCCTTGTGTTGTGAGGACTACGGACCCGAGCCGGGAAAGTGTGCAAAATGTGTTTGTTGAGGGACTTGTGTTTGAAGTGCTCAGTTCGCCTATTAGGATCAGAGTTAAGGTGAGTTAGTAAAATAATTTGAATAGAAATAGAAATCTTTATTTGTGGAGTTAACTGTGTGGCTAATTCTTCTGTACTGTGTCTCTAAATCTTACCTTTTCTGTCTAATAAGTTAAAAGTTCTGATCGAATAGCAAGTGTATATGTCACCATAAGATTGTAAAAACCGTTAGATTATAATCTAACTCGCGAAATTGTAAACTGTCGAATGATTACAATATAACGGATTATTTTTGGGTAGATTGTAATCTGTTAGGTTTATTAACACGATAGAACCTAACCTACTTGGTTATTTATGTCGAACCCTAACCTAACCTACAAGAAAAAGACAAGAAAATGTAAATACAATGAATATTTCAAAAATTAACACTTAAAACATTGAACGGTTCACAATCTTTCGACTGTTTACAATCTATCCAAAAAAAAGCGTTGGATTACAATCTTACGGTTTTTACAATCTTACGGTGACATATACACCTAATCGGAAGTGCATTGTTATAAGTAGCACATAATTATATATCTTTTTATAAGGATTTCAAAGATTCAACATTGATATCTAGATACTAATATTATACTTAAGTGCAAAAGTTTGTATGGATGGATGTTTGTTACGCAATCACGGAAGAACGGCTGAACGGATGTGAATGTTTGGCATTGAGATAGATTATAGTCTGGAATAGCAAATAGGTTACTTTTTATCCCCGAAAGTTCCCACGGAAACCAAGAAACCTCAATCCATGTGGACGAAGTCGCAGGCATCAGCTACTAGCTAGTTTCCAATAAATTATTAATTAATGCTGTCAATGATTGACTAAGGAGCTAGAACTTAGAACTACGCCCAACTGTGGTATTCCATCGACTGAGTCAACCATGTCGTGTTAGGTATTACTCAGATGAATATAGGTTGCTGCTAAGTGTGAATTGTGACGCGACTGCAATGATACCAGAATAGACTCAATTTGTATCTCTAAAAAGCTGTCATACATGGGTACCACTATCAACGTAAACAAGTTTTTATTAGCGGAAAGTAAAACGGTCAGTTAGGTCACCTGGGGCCTTATTATGTTAAAATGACAGCTACAGTGTAGCGATCGCAATCACCTCTGATTAGATAACACTCTTCTGCTATTCGCCTAAATCCATTGACGCAGCAAGAATACCATAAATTCTGTCAATCACAACAATTGAGACTGTAATAATGATTGATGCAGGTTTTACATAAATAGGCCACTGTTGTCTTTCAATCTTAGACTGATAACAATGACAATCATGTTTACGTTTTTATGTTTTTTGTGTTAATAACATGGCCAGCTTTTCAACTCTGGACTTCTCTACTAAAGAGTAAAATATATCTTGTTGAAATAGTAAATAATTTAGGTCTAGATCGATATGGTTAATTTAGTTGATGCTGACAAAAGCAAAACGTCACCCAATACGTCTTTAGGTGAAAACAGAGTCTTGGGGGCTTAGCCGAAACGCATCACAGATTGTTTGTAGTAAATGACCTTGTAATGAGCAAAAAGTAGCTGAGAATAAATAATTATTTATTCCGCCTTCTACATTTTGAAAGGTTTATTTGATCCAATTCGCGAGGCATTCTTTTAGGAAATATAGTTGCCTCTATTCTAATTTCTAGTTGATAGATGATTTATTATAAAAACTAAATTTTATTCTTTATCTTATCGATGCTATCTCCAATGTACGGCTTTTATCCATGAAGGCATAAATTGTTATCCTGGGAACCAAATAAAAGCCACATTCAACCTTAGGTATAGATTGCATAGACAGAAAAGATTGCCAGGCATAGACACAATTAGTCTCTCCTTGGGATTCTGAGCAGTCTTAATTTTTGCATTGGACACGGAAGCACTTTATGTGCAGTCGATGTCAAAAGTCCATATAGAATATAAAGCAAACGATGGTTGCTTGTTAGTTACAAAGTCACCCTAAAACTTACATAGATAATACTCATTGTAGATTGATATTGTTGGCAATATATAGGGCAATAAACCTAAGGGTTATTGAATACTAATGGTTTGAACCTAATGTTGTTAAATTAAGAGGTTAATATTTTGGACAGATTTTGTTTGTGCGGATGAGTGATTCAGATTGCTTGCACACAGTTTTAGCAGTTAAGCTATGTATGGACTTTTGACGTTGACCTTACATATATACTTCACCTATGGAATCTTAAAGCTTTTTCTCATAGACTTTACTGAAATCGGTAATCGGTATTAATTATTTTCGTAATATTAGTACTTTAACATAAAACCTTCCGTCGCAAGCAGGTGACAGACGGCGAGAACATTTGCAAGGAGATGGTGGAAGTAAAACGGGCGGACATCCGTCTGTTGCAACCGCCGTGGGCGGACGAGCTCGAGGACGCTGGGTCGCACGCTTCGCCCGCGCTGATGACGCAGCACAACATGAGGGTGCATCATGTGTCTTCCGTGTCGGTAAGCTATTGCAACAACTGTATTCTGTAACAATATTATTATGAGTCGTATTACGTTAAGGAACATCTGCAGGTGCGTGTGCAGGTTTGCGTAGTGGTGTTTTCGAGACTGCAACTGGAGATGAGTCGTCGTCGTCGTCAACCGATGGACGTCCACTGCTGGACATAGGTCTCCTGTAGGATCCTCCACAAGGCACGGTTTTTCGCCGCCTGGATCCAGCGACTCCCTGCTACTCTCTTACTCCTGGCACATAGTTCGGAGAACCGATGGACGTTGGACTCTAAAGGTGCTGGAACGGCGTAGCGTCGGCAGACTCCACAAACGGTGGACGGATGACATTAAGAGAGTAGCAGGTGATGAGTGTGACCACATATTCAAACTCCTACCACAGATTAAGTAAATAACTACATACTTACAGATCTGGCCTGGTGCAAGAACGTGTTGCTCAATGCGGATTGAGTATGCTCTCAGGTCACATTGCCAAATTGCCACAGCGGTGTTGGTTTTATGGGCTTTGTTCTTTGGTAAAATAATATTAATATGACATTGTTTTGGAAAAACTTAATGTCTGGGCAGCCAATATGAGCGAGTGAGAAGGACTACAGGATCGGTTTTGTTAGTCTCACGGACGCACGGATGGACTTTCTTTCCAAAATTCTCTAGAACATAACGTTTCAGTACCAGCTGGGCGGGGACCACTTTGTGACGTCATCGCCGATGCCGAGCTCGCAGATGGTGACTGTGGGCGCACTCTCCAACGGCTCGCGGCCGTTCGACGACTACGGCGAGAGCGATGACGACCTGCCCAGTGAAAACATCATGTTTCCCACTGACTCATCGCATATGGGTAAATTTACTGTTCATGACCAACCACCTTTATGAAAAACGAGTAAATTAAAACGACTCATGTCTGTCACCTCATTCAATCATCGCATCAAAATATGAATAGGTCTATAATATCAGAGCTTTTAAAAAAAATATATATAGCGAGCAAACAAGCAGGCAACTTAACCGCCTATGAACATTTGCAGCACCAGAGGAACTGCCAATGCGTTGCCGACTTTTGAGATAACATTACAATTTATTTCTCTTCAATCCATTTACTGAAGGATTTAATTTACTAAAGTTTTGCGAATTTACTGAAGTTGTGATTGCATTGCTAGGAATAAAATGATGCCGTTCGGGCGTATGACGTCATAACCTGTGTTAAACTCTGACGTAAACTTTGAGCGAATAAGCAAACTTTGATCTTCAATCTCACTCCAGCTAACATATTTCAAATAACTGGTTTTGAATATATTTTTGATATCCTCTTAACTGATGATGTTAACCAGACCCATTACACAGGAAATAAAAAAAAAATTATGATCACAGATTGCAGTAACAGCAAGCGAAGTAGTCTGCAAAGTCGAGGCAGTACGTCCAGTCTCATTGAAGGCAGCCTCACACCACGATCTCAACCCCCTACTCCTAGGTAAGTGATCAAATCAAATCTATGATAAAAAATCTATCTATCTAAGATTAATTGATGATAAACAAAGGCGAAGTTGGTTGGTAATTAATCAATTACGATATTATTGATCATCACAAAAAAGTATGAAAATTCCATTTAATCATAGAATGCTACTTCAAATGCAAAGTTACCCCAATCTATACTTAATACATACTTAATATTATAAATTGCGAAAGTGGGTCTTATGTCTGTCTATCAGCCGATTTTGACGAAATTCAGTACAGGCATAGATTGCATCCCGGGGAAGACTTAGGCTTTCCCGGCCTCATATCCCGGAAACTTAAATATCCCTTGGAATTCAATAAACCATAATCCACGTTGACGAAGTTGCGCGGGCATCATCTAGAATACTTTATCAGAATCAACATTGAATGATTTTAGATCTCAAGCGGCAACCCCGCACAAATACAAGAAAGGTGACGTAGTCTCAACGCCTACCGGTATCAGGAAGAAGTTTAACGGCAAGCAATGGCGAAGGCTGTGCTCCAAAGATGGGTGTACGAAAGAGAGCCAGAGAAGAGGATTTTGTTCGAGACATCTTTCTTTGAGGGGCGTCACGAGGTCTTCTAATACACCATTGGCTCAAGGCTCTAATCATACGCCACAACAAAGGTAAGCTTAAAATAAAGTGTTCGCATAACTAACTTTTAGGCGTCCTTATCCAGATTTTTGGACTTTCTTGATTTTTATCTAAAAAAATCTATTTGTTGAGCCCCTCAACACATAATTTTAAGTCATTCTTCCCAAAGATTTTGTATAATTTATTAAGTGTTTCTATTCTCCGAAAAAGCTACATTTTGCAGCAGGTTTGGGTAATTTATACTTAAATTTATGAATGCGAAAGTGTTTTTTTAGACCAAAGCACAACAATAAAAAGCCAAGGCTAGTGTTTAAAATCTACAGCCCAAATAGACCATTGTCTGTATTCGACCTGAGAAAAATTATCGACCTAATATGTGATTTGAAATCCTGAGATTCTTTTCTTTAAAAACACTAACTACCTACTAAACTCTACATTGCCAGCCCTAGTGGGGCGGTTTCCACTATGAGCTTTTCTTCGACGTAATCTGCCCCACTAAAATGAAAAACTGGGGCAAAGTCAATGGTGAAATTTTCATAATTGAACTCTGCCCCACTGCATTGGTGCGGCAGAGTCCACAAACCCCTCAAAACAACAAAATATAGTAATACAAATAGTTTGTATTGTTTCGCCAATAGGGTGATGACAACTGACTCAAATCAGCAACTCTTTATCAATCTTAAAAACGCACTTCTATAAATGAAATTCACAGTTGTGACGTCATAAAACTTCAACTTTTTTCTGTAATCTATATTTTAAAATGGTTATCAAACTTAAAACTAACTGAGGATGTGAATTTTAGGTCTTTTGGAAGACCCTCTATTTAATAATCAGTTAGAAATAATTTATTTTTGACATAGGCATCATCCCTACCGAATTTGTTCCAGAAGCAGCAGCAAGTCACTGTCGTCGAGCGGCACTGGCGTGGAAGGGGACGAGACATCGCGCGAGTCCGACACCACGCCGCCCAACTATCGGGTCACGGGCAGGTTCGACCCCGATGAGACGGAGGCTGCCAATATGTTAGGTGAGCACTCTTTTATCATCGAAGAATGATAATCCGCTAGATCTAGAACTTCACCAAGCGTCTCACCGAAAAGCTTAACAAATAAAGTATAGTCCGCGCGCGAGCTCTGAGGAATCGGGGGCTGAGGTAGCGGGCGTGTGCGCACCGCGCCCGACCCGTCGCTTCATACCCCGCACACTCCCAGACTAGTGCCAACCTTGAAGTGAGGGTACGCTTTATCGAGCCCTGCTTTTTAATTTTGCGATAGCAGTGTTATGTTGTACTATAAATAGTAAGTACTAAAATAAAAAATTTCTTTGTGTGTGCAAATAGCTGTTTAATTTTTAAATTCCTTAAGTACTGATTATTCTGATTGCAACAGTGATCGATTAGATTTTACGTTCATTTTTTACAGTTCATTATAATTAAATTTTATGATACAATTTGTTTTTTATTCCTTATTGTACATATTATCCTCATAGAATTATTATTTCATAATTGATTAAATGCACGCGCACAGATACTAAAGATGTGTTAGATCAATAGCGTAATATCGACTAAATCACAACTCTATCTCGTCAACATTCCTTAAGATTCCTCAGACCTCGCGCGCGAATTTTTACTTTCAATATGTAGGGTTGCAATTTAGTAGGGTGGTAGTGTAC
Source organism: Erebia epiphron (assembly GCA_963932025.1). Lineage (NCBI taxonomy): Eukaryota > Metazoa > Arthropoda > Insecta > Lepidoptera > Nymphalidae > Erebia > Erebia epiphron. The sequence goes on from OZ009950.1 coordinate 9,050,998, forward strand.
TATAATATTTTGTGCATGTGTGTGCAGTGTCGCTGGGCAGCTCGCGGTCGGGCAGCCCGGGCGCGTCGCCGGTGGGCGGCTCCCCGGTGCTGCGCGGGAACGTATTCGTGCCCATCTCTTCGCCGCAGCCGCCACACGCGCCCACCTATCATCACCTTATAAGGTAGTAACAATATTTTTACTTCATTTCACACTAAATTTATACATTGCAAGACATACATTGCATGATTATAATATGGGGGATTATATACTCTTCAAAGGGCGGATTAATAAATATCTCAAAAGCAGGCAACGAATTGGCGGTACCTCTCGTGCTGCAAATGTTCTTGGGCGGCGGTAATCACTTAACACCAGGTGACCCGCCAGCTCGTTTGCTTGCTATTAATAATATATTTAAAAAATACACGTCATATGACATTATTCACAAAAAAAATATTATTAAGTAGCCAGTGTAACATTAGGTCCTTACATATGAAATTGGCGTTTTGTTGTTCTGGCCACTTTGATCTCAAATATCTTCTCTTTGGTTAGGAATTTCAATTTCAAATTTATACAGCTATTTACTCATGCTTTTATGTTTTGAAAACCCTAATTCATTTGTTTTTTCCTCTTTTGGTTTTTTCTTTGCGTCACTCAGTTAACAAAATGGAAAACTTGAAATATCGCGTTATTTACGATAACGAGTTCCATCGTGGCACCAGTGCTGCAGAAACGGCTCGAAGGATTAATGATGATGTTTGGCGGCGGTGTCGCAAAAGAAAACACAGTGCGTTTTTGGTTCCAACGTTTTCGTTATGGAAATTTCGACCTGCAGAACAAGCCCCGTGGACGGCCGAAGCCCCCACGGGCTAGTTACCATCCTACCGGGAAAGACGTGCCGCCTAGTGATCTGGCGTTTCGGTGCTATGGACTAAATTGACAGGTCTAAATGTAGTGTTATCTTTCTCACAAACAACTTATTTTCATTTTCCACATAGACCGGAGTTGGTGCGACCGGATAGAGTCCGGTCACCGGTGGGTGGCGTCGCCACTAGCGTCATTAGAGTGTCACCGGCACCGACCTACCACTACCAGGTATTTATATATCACCGAAAACACACAAACACCTCTAATCTATATAGAGTTTTACCCTAAATTGTGAATATATATTCTTTGCTGTTTTTATTTCTCGAGATCAATTGCAATAATTAAGAAGAAAGACTGAAAATACGTTTTTGAATCTCTAAAATATCATATCTGGTTTTTTGTCGATGCATATTGCAAATAGTTATATGTGCAAATTACATAGTTTCATTTCAAAGGTCCAAGCGCTTACAAGCATGAAGGAACCAGTTTTTTTTTAAATAATCTTTTAATAATGAAATAAACAACTAGTACCAAGTCAATCCAGAGTTTTTATTTATTGAGGATTCGGAAAACCAGACTTCAGTAACAGCAGAGTTATATCCCACAAGTGAGTACAGAATAACAGATAGAAGTAACCTCTGTTTGCAGGTAGACAACCGCAATGGTCCGTCCGGCCTACAATCAACCCAGCCGAGCTCGATAGGCCTCCAACCGTCTATCAACATTCAGAGTACGATACAGAGCAATCTGAACGCACCAACGTCCATACAATCATCCCTCAACCTTCCATCCAGCATCTCGATCATCAACAATATCAACAGCCAAAGCCTACAAACTAGCATAGCGTCCATACGCACTAAAATAGACGACATTCCCCATAACCTAGTCGTGCATCGTATGCCGACGACAAACGGCATCGATTTGGACCACATCTACAGAAGTCCGTTGCGACGAAACGGTATACAAGACCAGTACAGACGTGAATCGGATTCGTCGCCGTTGAACAACCATGAAAATTTTGTGAATAGACGGGTCTCGGAGTATGAGGAGGAGGATCATTCCGCGCCTCAGACTGACCACATCGGCCGTGATCCGCGGTCTTTAGAACTCTCCGAGGCTCGATTGCAGGAAGAAAAAAGGATCATCAAGCCCGCGCCGATACAGGCTCGGTTCGTTTCCCTCGTGGACCCCGATATGAAGGAACCTATGAAGAGGTTCTATGTGCTCCCGTCGAACAGTCTCGATAAGAAAATCGTATTTATAAAGAATGAACCGTCTGAAGCAATCCAAGTGAGTACATCAAAGTTTTTTAATTATGTGTCGCAGTAATGTTAGATTTGTTTGTTATTATTATACTTATTGGGCGTTACATTACTTTAGTTTTTTTTTAATTTTTAGAGTGAAAAATGCTAGACTATCTAATGAAAGCTGACAGTCAATTTTAAGATACTGGCATTTTCAGATAAAACTCTTGGTTAAAAAAAAATCTAGTACATTTACGGATAACCAAGCTAACCTTTAAATTAAATTTTCCGCCATTTTGCACTGTCAGCTTTCGATTCGATTATGTCAAATAGACTACCAGGGGGGAAACGTTGGTAGGGACTAGTGGAACAGGCCAAACTAACACTTTGAGTGAATTACTGTTTTCGAAGAAGTTTTAATTGATTCGGCACATTGATATTTTGATTTTTGCTTAACGTTTTTGGTAGGTTTTCTGTCAATAATTATGAAACTTCATAGGCTTGCTTATCAAAAGTTAAATAAATCATTGGATGGATATATAATATCATTGGATTTCTTTTTACGAAAAGATGTATTCTGATCCTTAGATTGAGCACAAACAACACCAGATGTCTCAACAGTTTAACAACAATGAACCTGAGCCAGAACAACGCACCATGGATAACGGCGATCATGTATGATATTTTATTTCAAAACTCTCAAAAAATATTTTTGTTGTTAAGTTTTATTTTTTACTTTAGTAAATTAACAAGTTTATTCTAATTTTCAACAGACAAAAGTGAGTTTAAAATCATTTGTTGGTATCTTTTAAACATACTATATTCTCTATCAGGTAAATAACGTAAACAGCAGTGCAGTGATTGTTCATCCAAGCAAATTACTCCCAGTGTTGCCTCCGCCTACTTCACACACAGCTATTATTGGTGAGTTCCGAGATCTGTGTTTCTTCTTAATTATAATCCGGGTATCTTTATAACAAGAGTGTATAATAGGCTATACCTTCTAGGAAACGCGTCTTAACTCCTATCTAAAGCCACATCATTACTTCCCACGAGGTGTTACAAATTTTTAAGGTGAACAATTTAAAAAGAAAATACCGATATATACCTTAAAAAAATAGCTAACAATAAAAAAACTATAAACGTAGCGAGTTTGAAATGATTTAACGATAATTATACAAAATTGTTTATAAAAGGATTTGGTTATCAAATAAGGAGCTCATCCTCCTATAGCAAACCAGAGCCATTCACGTTATCCCTTCCCGCTGGTTATCAAACACCTCGTGCAATAGACTTTATATGCTTAAGTTAAACATTGTGGCCAAAACTACTGAAATGGCAGCTTTAAATCTAGTTCTGTCCTTTTCTGAAGGGAGTATTATGAAAGAGCAATATTTTTAATGCTGTCATTTTAGTTTAGAGATTGTGCACTACAGAATCAGCCCTTTTATGCTCTTAACATTTAAGTTAAACATTGTCCACAGTGTCAACAGGCGGCGTGCCCAACGTGTTTCCGTGGCAGTCTCTCGTGCCGCTGTTCCGCGCGAGCTCACCACCCGCGGCGCCTGCTCCGGCGCCCCCCTCGCCCCGCACGCCGCGCACGCCGCACACGCCGCACACTCCTCACACGCCGCACACGCCACACACGCCGCACATCAAGAGCGAGGACCAGATCAAGACTGAAGGTAAGAGCAATAGAGATGATGACAACTCAATCAAATCAGTAGGTAACTCATTAACAAACTTAAAAACGCGCTTCTAGTACGGAAGTTTGTATGAAAGACATAGTTTTGACGTCATTAAATTAATTATCAACACACTTCTTTTTAAATTTATTTGGTACTGAAATCTAATAAAATACGTAGGAAAACAGCAGCATAGTGGACAAGGAAGCACTTATCTCTATAAGAGATCTCTACCAGTGACCCTTGGCAGTGGAAAACGTTAATTAATAGTTTAAAATGTTAATAAAACATAAAACTAACCAAGGATGTGGAATCTAGGTTTTTTGGAAGGCTCTCTATTTAATAATAGTCAGTAAGTTTTTTTTTTGATATAGGTATCATCCCCATTCCCACGTGACAGCAAGCCTTCAAAACAAAATAATTGTATCAGGAGTTAGTAATTCTTTTAATTTTAAAGATGGTGCTACGTCAATGTGCACGGATGAGGACGACGAAGTGTTCGAGTGCGAAGACAGTGGCGGCACCAACGGCGATAACAACAACCGCCGGTCGCAGAGCCTTTCCTCCTTGAACCAGCAAGCAGCTGGGCAAGAGAAGGTGAGTAATCACTGCTGAGATACTTGTCAAATGGTAAAACACCGTGTCCATCACATTTTGTAAGATGCGCACGCGTCACGCACTCACACTTTTAAACCAAGCAAAGAAACATTAATCAATAGACTGTTGTGTATATTTTGATTAAGTTGTACATTCACATTTAAAATTATTTTAAAGGTTTTTTTATTGTTATCCTCGAAAGGAAGAGGTTTCCACGATACAGGGAATCCTAGTCTGGAAACCACTGCCTAGTTTCAACCGAAATTATTGTGATGATTTTAGGAACAAATAAATGAAATGAAAAATGTAATGTCGAAACGGCCATCTTAGCGTGCCGTGATTTAGTCGTTATATTTTTGGGTTCCTATAAAACTCGTTTACCCGACGGACAGACACTCGACGCGAGCCTACTTTCCAACTATATGTATATACTTGGGTATTGGGTTTTCCAATTAAGAAATTCTCAGTGCCAGCCCGGAGTTGGAAGTTGGCGGTGTTTCACCCCCGTGCCTCGGAGAGCACGTTAAGCCGTCGGTCCCGGTTGTTATCACTAACATGATAATAATCGTTAAAGCCCGCCAACCCGCATTGGAGCAGCGTGGTGGGTCTAAGCTCTAATTCCCGCTCTCCTATGAGAGTGGAGGCCTGTGCCCAGCAGTGGGACGTTAATAGGCTGTAGTGATGATGATGATGATGATGATGATGTATATACTTGTAGCTGGTACTAAATATCGGCACTTCTAAGAACTCTTTACTTTATCCTTAAAATAAAAAGTCTTGGATGTCTGTTTGTTGTTTTTAACCGACTTCCAAAAAAGGAGGAGGTTCTCAATACGGCCCGTATTTTTTTTTTTTAAATGTATGTCGGTGTATATCTCCGTGGTTTCTGAACAGATTTGATTTTTTTTTCTATCAGTCGTTAGAGGAAGCTCTCGAGGTGGTCTCATAAAAAATCTCCAACTCTTTCTCTGACCCCAAATCCTCAACCCTGACACTAAAAAGTTAAAAATAAAAATTCTTTCCAAAAAACCGACTTCTAAAGTCGCCACTGTAAAGTACAAAATAATTTTGATTTCTACCCACTATGTTGAAGTTGGGCGGGTATAAAAAGGATAAGCAAAGTTGACGCATCAGAGTCGCCCGACTTCAACATAGTGGGTTCAACTTCAATTTTTATGTCAGTTTCAGTAATATTGGGAAAGTTTAAGATATATACTTTCTAGTTTGCACTAGGTATAATATTATAATCACTTTTTCGGCATTATGGTGGTATTTTTACGTGTTTTGGATGTTTTTGTCCCTAACTTCTAAACTGTATTGATTTTGTTAATTGAAATAACAATATGGTTTCCCCGTTCCGCAGAAGGAGCGCCGCATAAGGCGTCCCATGAACGCGTTCATGATATTCTCGAAGCGGCACCGGCAAATGGTGCATCAGCAATACCCCAACCAAGACAACCGTACCGTTAGCAAGATACTGGGCGAGTGGTGGTACTCCCTCAAACCCGAGGAGAAACAGCAGTACAACGAACTGGCCAGTGAGGTGAGTACGGTTGAGAGGGTATAGGAAACTGCATACAAAGAGGTTAATATTTTTGTATGCCAGAGCCTGGCCTACTTACAGCTTCCTGCGCAGACCTGGCGCAGTGTTGAGCGCTGTTGTCTTAACGGCGGAGGTCGCGGGTTCGATTCCCGGCAGGGTCAATTTGGGAATTTATAATTTCTGAATTTTCTCTGGTCTGGTCTGGTGGGGGAGGCGTAGGCCGTGGCTAGTTACCACCCTATCGGCAAAGACGTACCGCCAAGCGATTTAGCGTTCCGGTGCGATGCAGTGTACAAACCGACTAGGGGTATGGGTTTAATATAACATACCCCTGCCATACCCCTAACAGGTTAGCCCGCTACCATCTTAGACTGTATCGTCACTTACCATCAGGTGAGATCGATGCATTAAAATACCGCTGGTTTCGTGAATTTTCAAATTGGTTTCGCAAACACTTCAAAATTATAAGTTAATACAGTACAGTATATTTTTTTTTATCGACAGGTCAAAGAAGCTCATTTCAAAGCGCATCCAGAATGGAAATGGTGTAATAAAGATCGACGCAAATCGTCCAGTAGTAGAGATACTACCGGTTCAATGCCACAGGTAAGACAAATTGGCTTATTACTGAAGTATTTTTTATTTTTTTGTAATAGCTTGTAATTTGCCTAAATGTGTATGACGTCATTCATTCAAATTTTAGCCCGATCCGTCCAGTGGTTTGAGCTGTGCGTTGATAGATCAGTCAGTCAGTCAGTCACCTTTTCCTTTATTATTTGTTAGATGATGCCCGCGACTTCGTCCGCGTGGACTAAGTTTTCTTGATTTCCGCGGGAACTCTTTAATTTTCCGGGATAAGAAGTAGCCTATGTCCTTCCCCGGGATATAACCTATCCCTGAACCAAATTTCATCAAAATCGGTTGAACAGGTGAGCCGTGAAGGCGTAGCAGACAGACAGACAGGCACACTTTCGGATTCATAATATTAGTATGGATTTAGATATTATGATTTCAGCTTATTAACTGTCGGGAGGCAATTTTTTAGGGTTTCATGCCCCAAGGGCTGCCAGGTTTTTAACCCCCGACCAAAGACAATATATAAACCAGGTTAAGACTGTTCACTTCATACATTCAATCAAAGCTCGCTAAATGCGCATTAAAGTCGCCGGTACCTTGTAGTTCTTCGCACAATCTGAGATGGCGTAATTGTGCAAGCTGTTTGTTAAAATTATTTGAATGTAAATTTGCTATTTGCTAAAGTGATTTTATCATTGTATTTTGATAATTTTATATCAATAATTAATACAAATTGAACCAAGAAAATACGATATTTCACCGATTTTACTGTAATCATTTATAGAGTGAACCTGGTAGCGCCACCTAGCGATAGTATTAAGCTAGAAAAAAAATTATAAGGAAGTTAGCAATCTATACTTGGTATTATAATTAATCTATGCCCCCGACGCAAAAAGAGAGGGGTGTCATAAGTTTAACGTGTCTGTTTGTGTATCTGTCTGTGGTATCGTAGAGCCTAAACCGATTTTTGTTTAGTTTTTTTTGTGTCATAGATAATTTTATCCCGAGTGTTCTTAGCTATGTGTCATGAAAATCTATTCAGCCGTTTGAAGATCATCTTCAGCTCAGCTCTTCAATAGTTGATGAGGGGATCTGACCATATGTCGACCTATCGATTCGAAATTTTGTACCGTATTACTTCAATTATACCTACTTGAAAAAGACAAAATAAAAGTAAAATTAAAAATTTTAAAAACCCCCCGATACAAAAAATAAACTCTAAAAACTAACAAATATTATTTTAAACCTATTATAATTATTATTGTCGCATATATTATGTAAGTTCAAATATTTTTATTTTGACCCGAGTGTTCTTAGCCATGTTTCATGAAAATCTGTTCATCCGTCTGAAGGTCATCAGCTTATTTCTTAATCTGTTACTTCCATATTGTGTCGGGGGTTGTTTTAAATTTGTAATTTATACTTGTTAATGTTATAAATTTATTTCCAGAGTCCCCGCACACCATCGGAAGGGCCGAAGCCGTGTGTTCCCACGAGTGGGGCGGAGATGTCTGTTGGTACACCGCAGTACAACCACGTGGGATCGCCGCAGCTTAGCGACGATGAACCTATGGTACATAATATTCATATGCTATGGACCTACTTCTTTTAGTCCACTATCAGAGATTGGACTCTTCAGCTCCTCGACAATACAGATTTAGTGCTTAGACTCAAAAGGACTAACAGCCGGTTTCTAAATTGAGAATTTCATGTTGAGTCTGTCTCAAAGACTACTTAAGGACTAATTAAGCAAATTTTTGTTGCTGAATTTATATTGGGCCGGTTTCTGGATTTAAGCATTCAAGCAAAAACAGCAAGTTCCAACTCTCAAACCTTACACAATATCAATTCAGAAACCGGACGTAAGCCTTTTGAGTTAGTGTAGTGAAGTGAATGTGTAGTGCTAAGTGCAATGCAAAGAACATAGTGTCTCATTATAAAATCTAACGTAAACTAAGATAAGTCAATGGACCAATTCTTAGATATAATTTTAATGGTATAAGTTTAGGTTAAAATAATGTGACTTATTAGCTTTACTTACTTATAAGCTAGATAGTAGGGTATTGACTGTTGTTAGTACTTTATGATATAAAATAAAAAGAGATTGGTTAACAAACAGGCTATCTGCACTTTGGACGTTGCTGCGGAGACTAATTGGTCGCGTATATACTAATTTATTTATTTACTCTTCGCGTACTATTGCCGTAAATTCTTCAGCCAAGATGTTCTTCCATGGCCAGGTGGAGCGTCAATGAGTCAGTTTATCTCTTTATATGAATATACATATAATAGTTCCTTGTCATTAAAAAGAAGCAGATCTCAATAAAATCATCATGTGTATTTTGCTTAAATACCGTTACACCTACCAAATAACAAGTTTTGAAACACACTTTTAAAACTGTGGAGCTATATACAATTACGTAAAATTTGTCTGTAAAATGGCCTTTACAGACATTAATTATAATTATGACACTTTTAACTTAATGCCATATTTCTATTTATATTGGCAGCAAATAAGTCAAACAATAGAAGAGCCGCCTGCGCCGGTCCAGAACATCGAGATCGATCTGAAATGCGGTGAGAAAGTCACGGACTCAGACTCTGAGGGTCTGGACACGCGCGATTATCTGCCGCACCACGACCACACGAGACGACCCAAGGCCATCAAAGCGAGGTATGTGATTATATTCAACTAGCTGACGCCCGCGACTTCGTCCGCGTGAATTGAAGGTTTTCTGTTCCCGCGGGAACTCTTTAATTTTCCGGGATTAAAAGTAATGTGTTCTTCCAGACTTCTAGACTATCATCTATCTCTGTGGCAAATTTCAGCCAAATCCGTTCAGCCGTTCTAGCGTGATTGAGAAACAAACATCCATCCATACATCCACGCAATTTTTCGCATTTATAATATTATAGTATATAGTAAGTACAGATGTACAAACTAATTTATTCTAAAAAAAAATAAACTCTTTCTCATTTTCTGGGAATAAAAAGTACTGTTAAAAGTAAGTAGAAGATGTGTTAATCCGAGGTCTAAGTATATCTATTCCAAATTTCAGCCCAATCGGTTCAGCTATTATGGTGTGAAGAACTAACAAACATCCAAACATCAACAACCTTATTATATGCAGTTATGCCAATTGCAGAAAAACAGCTTCAAAACTGCAATTTTGCAGTCAGCCTGCAGTCCTAATGCAGTCTTTTTGTCTAAACACTTTGAGAAAAAATAATAGCATTACTGATTATGATTTATTTTGTTTTATAGAGCTGGGTCATCCGATAATCTACTTGGAGGCATCACAGCTTCGAGCCCTGGCGGTTCTAAAGTGTTCCAGCCTACCGGTGGTGCTTTCAAATCCACACATGCTGATAATGGTAAGTTCTTATTGAACCGTTTTTAGTGATTACATATAAAGTGAAAAGTCCTGACTCACACACTCAACAAATGTATAGTATAGTCCCACAAACTAATCTGACCCGGTGACGGCGTCGCTATAGTATATTATTATTATATGAAAAATTAAATAAAAACTAAACAGGCATAAAAAATTGTCCTAATTGTGGCCCCGGGCCAGATAAGTTTGTTATATGGACTGTAACTTATCTGGCCCATACTAATATTATAAATGCGAAAGTGTGTCTGTTTGTCTTTCTGTCTGCTACGCTTTCACGGCCCAACTACTCAACCGATTTTGATGAAATTTAATACAGAGATAGGTTACATCCCGGGAAAGGACATAGGCTACTTTTTATCCCGGAAAATTAAAGAGTTCCCTCGGGAGTAAAAAAACTTAATCTACGCGGACGAAGTCGCGGGCATCATCTAGTACTTAATAACGATGATCAATGACAAAAATAAATGATTTCTTAATGATTATTAAAAACTGAGAGTTTTAAGTTTGATTATCCTTTTAAATTATCGATTAAAGAAAAAAAATGCGTTGAAATTTTATGACGTCACAATTCAGTATTTCATTGATTTTACTAGTTCACAAATACCCAATTGTTTACACCACCACCATCACTACAGCCCATTGACGTCCCACTGCGGGGCACAGGAGAGCCACTCTGATAGGAGAGGGAATTAGAGCTTAGACCCACCACGCTGCTCCTATATGCGGGTTGGCGGGCTTTAAAGACTATTATCATGTGGACCCAATTGTTTAGATTGTAAAAATGTTTTTTTTGTCAACAGGTGATAACCACAGACAATGGACAGCGTTCACGTCGATAAACAAGCCAAACATGAACCACGTGCCAAGTTCGCCCCATCCGTCGCAAGCGCTAACAGCAAATACTCAGAGCATCACCAACAGCGTCCAAGGGATATCTCTTAGCACTCCCAATCTAGCCAACCAGACAGCACTAGACAACGCCATCGCATCGATAATGAGTCCAACCACTAGTGGTGTGCAAGTGTTCACGAATTCGATGTCGATACCCAGCGTATCGATGACGAGTGCCCCGACGTCCGCCTCACTGAATAACACGCTGCTGAAAAGCGTCACATTGGTCAAGAGGAATATTGGGGACAATGCCACAGGTTATTGATTTTTTATTTAAATTATTATCGATATTGACATGGACAGCATTGATTATAGCAATTAAGTTGCAACTTGGTAAGCAAACGATAAATTTATGGAATCAATATTAGTTAACGTAATCTTATCGCAATATTGCTCACGTGTTTTCGAATTTACCGTCGATACTTAACGCATCGATGCTGAGAACCTATCTGCTTTACTAGATAAAATGCTACCGAAAAGGATCTCATTGTAATATTTTTTATTATTAAAGTATTTTCCTCGCAAACAGTAATTTCGTGTGTCAATAATTGGTTTGACTACGAGTGAAATAAATTATTTTTTAGTGATTATTAAACAGAGGATCTCCCAAAAGTCGTAACATCCACGTCCGCTGTTAGTTTTATGTTGAATAACGATTTCAAACTATCGATTAAAGTAAAAAAGTGCGTCGAACTTTGACGTCACAATAATAATATATTGAATACATTGGCTCAAATAGTAAGACATAAGCATAAGTTTTAACTGCTGTCACACAGGTTTCCTAGCGCAGCAGTAACTAGAGCTCTGTTTTAAATGATGTATAGACTAATTAAGTTATATTAAAGACAATTTTTGAATTGATATGTAAAACTTTATTGTAAGTATTACTTTTGATAGCGTCATTGTATGTTTTTGATTAAATAAATAAATGAAAATAAGGCTAACACCACACCAGACTTTATTCTCCGCGGAAAATAGTCCCTTGTGCTTGTAGGCCTCAAGTGTATTTGGTAGTAGATTCTTACGACTTATAAGTTTCACAAGTTGTCCTAAGTGAAATAAATCATTTCATTTTCTTTTCATTATCATTTGGTATTAGGTCCAATAACGCTGTCAGTGGACGCGTCGGGCAACCTCGTGATAAAGACGAGCCAGCCCGACAGCCATCCCGGCGACCAGCCGCTACACTGCGTGCAGCTGCAGCGGCTCTACGTACCTTGTGCCACGGGTCAGTAGCTCTATACGCAGTGGCGTGCAATTCATAGAGGCGTAAAAGCACTGCTTACCCAATTGGGCTAATTTTTCATCAAAACAGCTAGTATAGGCATATAAATAGGCATTCTGACATTAGGTATGCCTACCCTAGCTTCAAAACTTGTGCACGCCACTGTCTATACGTTCAATATAGTCTCTGACCCGGTGACTGGAACTATTTTTTGTGCCTGTTTAGTTTTAGATTTTATTTTATTTTTCACTAGCTGATTCCCGCGACTTCGTCCGCGTGGTTTAAGTTTTTTGTTATTCCCGCGGGAACTCCTTAATTTTCCGGAATAAAAAGTAGCCTATGTCACTCTCCAGTTCCTCACCTATACAACAAAAAAAGAATTAGCGAAATTGGTCCAGCCGTTCACGCTTGATGCCGTGACCAACGGAAATAGTGATTCATTTTTATATATATATAGATATAGGTACACATATATGAGATATATATGTATCTTTAATCCAGTCTTTTAACGCGAATGTTTATGCCATCTAGTAGCTATATCTTTTTCTTCTTTCTCTGGGCTTCCGCACTTAAGCACTGGTGCCCGCTGTGCGTCTAGTAGCTATATATTGCAGTATCGAAACTACAATCGGTTCCGCAATTTTTGATATGTATTTAAGTAAGTTTAGAAACTTTCCTAGTGTGGGAAGCAAAAATAAAGTTATAAAATTAAACAGGCATAAAAATTTGTTCCATATTTGGCCACCGGGTCAGATAAGTTTGTGGGACTATACATAATAGGCCACGATTACTCTTTTAAGTTTTCCGCGAGTTAGTCGCGTATATGGCTAACTTGCGAAATAGTAAACAGGCTTGTAAGCCACTTATCGTACACAAATGATGGTTAAGTAAGTTACTTACGTGAAAACACACAAGAGTAATCGTGGACTTACATATACAGTGCTTTCGATTTAAGTGCATCTACCAATGGGTCGGAATGCCGTTCGAACCAAGAAGAGTCAGCAATAAATTTAGCGATTACACTTTAAAAAAAATATTACTAACTAAATGATGCCCGCGACTTAATCCACTTGTCCGCGTGGATTAAGTTTCTTTGATTTCCGCGGTAACTCCATAGTTTTCTGAGATAAAAAGATTCCTATGACCTTTCCAGGGATGCAAGCTATCTCTATTCTGAATTTCATCAAAATCGGTTAAAAAGATGGGCCGTTAAAGCGTAGCAGACAGAGAGACGGACACACTTGTGCATTTATAATACCAATATGGATTATTACAGTGTAAATAAACAACTGCATTCCCACGCATAGCTAGAGTGATAATCCACACTGTTTTATCATTCACATAATCTTCAACACTGCAGTTTTAGTGACTCCAGTACATAGTATGGAAATATCTCCCATCACATTAATGGAGTCAACCTTATTGAAATAAATTGATGAAGATTTTCCTTACAGAGGCGGATATCAATAAGAACCAGAATCAGAACGTACAATGTGCTCAATCTGTGATAGTGTCGCAAAGTAATAATAACACTGTGCCGAAGACTAATACGTGAGTACCACACCCCTCCTTTACCCTTCAGCACGTCCACTCGATCACCTTACTATCGTAAATTGCTTATCATCATCATACTTTTAGCCTATGGACTTGCACTTTTGTACCAAATTTTAAGGATATATATTAATTAAGTATATTAGGTTCTTTTCTACCAGTCGTTCGATGGATGAGTCTCGACAGATTAATGCTGCAAAATTTTCAGTTCAAAATTCTGTCACTCTAATGCCTTTGTATGCAGTTTCCTACCTGTCTCAACCATAGCTGAGAGTACCATACCTCCAGTCGCTGCAACTGTAATTTGTATGGGCGTCGACTCACTATAAATATATACGTACTACGTTTTTTGCAAAGGCAACCAGGAAAATAAAAAATCGTCTCGGGAGCGCCTCTGTTGCATTTCTCTAAATAGTCATAAAAAAATAGTTCGTTTTTCCCCCGCAACATGGCGAAGTTTTTTATGTTCCCGGTGAGGCCATAAATAAATGTAATTCATCAAAAGCAATGAATATCCATCCAGTTACGTCTTCGCCGTAAGAACTGCAGCCATATTTGTATTTGCGCAGGCAATGGGATACTCCGATCGAAGAGGCCCGTCCATTCCCACTCGCGCCCACTCCCGCGCAGCTTGGAAGAGCACCTTTACAGAAGAGGCTCAGTCGAGGTATGATATGACGATGTTGGTTAAATTTGTCGATATTTATTTAATCGTATGGCGTTTAGTATTTATAAGCGTTTTATAATATTATCAAGCTAATTAAAAAGAAGGCTCGCTTAGCACCACCCAGGAGACACGTGCAGGGAGGTAGAAGGTAGTTCTTGCGGACGTGAGCGACGGGGCATCCCCCATAAATTTATCGATTTATAAAGATTAAACTGGACATGTGGCAACAATTTATTGATGCCGAGACCAATAACTGCTTACCTGTAAAGCATTTTACTGACATAAAATGATTTTTGGTGTCAGAAAATTGATGAGTTTTCAAAGAAGCCATGATGGTTTTAGTTCTTTATTTAAAATTTTTGTCAAATGTTATGAAGTTATATTGTCTTTTGATGACTTATATAATTTAAATATTTTAGTGTGGATATTGAAACATAATTGTATTATTTTTCAATGATTTCTTACAATATCTAATCAATATCTGCTTACCTGTATTTATAAAATACAGAATTTTGATAATATAACGGACTTGCAAATAAACTATTATGATTATGATTTATCAGTGAAGTTTGGAGGCACACAAAACAGTATTAATTATACAATTTAATAATTTCACTACCTCAATATTAACCAATAATCTTGGATTGCATACCATCAGTAAAAATCACAGTGATATTTTTTTAATCCACTAAAAGTTAGCCCTTGACTGCGATCTCACCTGATGGTAAGTGATCGAACCGGAACGCTAAATCGCTTGGCGGCACGTCTTTGCCGGTTTGAAATGTTCAATAATAATTGCCTTTGCAAAAAAAAAAATGATTGGCACCTCCATTATACAGGTACATCAACTGGCTCGACCGGTGCTTGTGAAGCTAACATCCCGCGTTCAGAGAGCGGCCCCACCACTCCTCACGAGATCGTAGAGCCGCTGCAATCGCCCAAGAAGATGGAAAATCTGCCCAGCCCCTCGTCAAAGAAGTGCCTCTTCAAGAAAGGCAATGAGGATGGACGGGATAAGTAAGCAATATTCTAATTGGTTCCATGTTAAATCGTTTCCAAAACATATATCTATCAAACTTTTCATTAAAGAATAGTATCAAAATTCTATAGATAAACTGAATTTGGGTGCCATTTGATTATCTTCAACTAAATCTGAGGAGCTTTTGCGCCTTTAGGCCCCAATTTTCTTTATCTTTCCTTTTCATATCCACCATGAAATATACTTGCCAAAAAGTGACAGCATCACAAAATTTTACTAAATTAGTTAAAGCAGTATGGGGTAAGCGGGCCCAAGACAAAAAAGTGAAACTTTTTTAGAATCGTGATTTGAAATTCAACGAAACGAAAAAGCGACACCAAAAACAGACAAACATTAATAGGACAAACATATTAGCCTGCAAGAGAATGAGATAGAATACAAGTTATATTTATCTGATTCTCTCGTAGGCTACTTTCTGAAGTTTCACTTCTGCCGTGCGTGGATTGCAAACACACTTTTTTTGTTTAAAATGTAAGTCTGTTCCTACCAGGGTGCTAGAGACAGTGAACTTCGAGCAGAAGTTCAGTACGCTGCCTCAGTTCAAGCCCGAGGCGTGCAGCCCCAGCGCTTGCGTGGTGCCGCGGAGTCCACAGCTCTACGTGCGCAAGAAACACAAGAGCTCAATGGGTAAGTCGACTATGATGGAAGGATATCCAAACGATGAGCGTTTCTAAGACGAAAACGTTCTTTTGGTTGCTTTTATTTAATTAGATGTCATGCAAATTTGGAATTAAAGAAAGAAATAAACCTTTATTTTAGGGTACTAATATAAAAAAATATCAATGAGAGCTTGAGAATTTTGTTTGTTGTTGCTTTTCAAATCACGAGTAAATAGGCATGTTCTAGGCAAGCGCATCCCATCTTAGGCCGCATCATCACATTCCATCAGGTGTGATTGTGGTCAAGCTTATGCCTATAATGAATAAAAAATTAATAAAGCCTTTTTTATTCCACAACAAGTTAACCCTTGACTAGAATCTCACCTGTTGGGCTTTGAGTGATGCAGTCTGATGATAGCGAGCTAACCTGTTAGGTGTATGGCAGTTATCCCTAATTACCCCTAATTGGTTTCTACACGGCATCGTACCGGAACGCTAAATCGTTTGGCGGCACGTCTTTGCCGGTAGAGTGGTAACTAGCTACGGCCGAAGCCTCCCACCAAACGAAAACCTCCCTTTTTAAAAACGAAAGATTTTTTTGTTATTCTATTTTGAATTATTGTTGAGTAGAACTATTATTTTTTGTCATGCCATTTATATTCTAAATAATTGTTGTGTAGAACCTCTAATACAATGTTGTTTTACGTTTTAACAGACGAAGAACCAACGGTAGTAACACCGCAGATTGAAGCGGAAATGATCAACGGCAACGGAATGCCAACGCCGCACTCGTACGGAACCCCGCACAAGCTGGTCGGAACCACGTTCTTCGGACCGGACTTCAATATCGACAGCTTTAGAGGTGAGTGTTATAGTTTTCTACAGCAAAGTTTCTTACCGCATGTTGCTAACTCACAAGCGAACCTAACAATTTCGGCGATTTACGGCGTCCATGTCAATCATCTTTAGTTTTTGGATTTAGATCTAGTTCAAATTCATAGCAAGAGAAATGAGCGAATGAGCGAGCGAAGCGAACACTTGAAAATTGGCTGGGCGGCGCGGCCATATATCATTGAGCTTTTTGTTTTGAGATGCAGATGTATAACCCACAGAAAGTGAAATGAATTTGACCATGAAATGTATGTTATTGGAAGGGCATCTTATCCATAAGAGTACCTAGTTTGTGAAAGCAATAGGAAGCACTCGTCAGTTAAACGCCTTTCGGTCCAAGTCTATGTGAACGAGACAGTTTACGCGGCGCGGCGAAAAGCAACCAGCGTATTGCACGGGTGCCAAGACGCGGCTGAGGATGCGGAATAGGTGGCTCCTCTAAGTCTCCCGATGCTTTCTGCTGGCTTTCATCCACAGCCTTCCAACAGCGCGCAGCGCTCGATTACCACAGGGGGGACACTAGTGCATACTCAGACTTGTGTTGAACCGTTTTTGATTGTTTTTATAATTACCCACGACAATTGAAACGCTAAAATTTTTAATATTATTTATCCTTTGTCATGATTTTTGTTCTCCGAGATTGTCTGTACGAAGTTTTACTCGAAATTCGAAGCCTTCCTAATGTTTGCAAATAGTTTTACTTGAAAAATGTGACCATAACGGTATTTATCAAAGTCCATTCCCCCTACGGTGCCCGCAGCGGCTGACAGCATGGAGGACATGTCGCCGCGCACGCCGTGCTCGGGCGCGGGCGGCGCGGGCGCGCGCGGCGAGGCGGGGCACCGGCGCGTGCTCGAGCAGCGCCGCCACCTGGTCATGAAGCTGTTCCACGAGCACGGCATGTTCCCCACCACGCAGGCCACCACGCACTTCCAGGTAACACACTGTTAACATACTCAGGACCACAGACCATACAACCAATTGACTGAGCATAGCGTGCCCCCTCACCAGCCAAACGTTAGCATTATCAGTACTAACGCTACGTTTTGTGCCTATAGCCGCCCTCAGTCCGTATTCGACAGTGCTCGGAAATTGATCGAGTAAAAAACGAAAAATAGGCCTCTCTGTAGCATTAAATGGCATGGAAAGAGAAGCAATACCTCCAGCTATGTAAAGGATGGGATAACATTACATAAGTAAGTGTAGTTTTGTAATAATAAATGAAAATCATCAATACGCAAAAAAATAAAAAACATAAAAATATTTACCAAAATGAAAAGGAACCCGTTGATGTCTTTCAGTTTTTCTTTGTCTTTCACATGTAGTTCTACATAAGGTGAACCGAGGCTATTGTAACTTCGGGGCTATTGCATCTTATCATTTTATCTTCCTTTACAAATAGATTTACGGGAAACGACATCTACTAGTGGATAGAGAAACTAATGTTTATGTTTATGTTTATTAAAATCGATCATAGAGTGTGCTTTTATCTCGTCTACTGTTTTATTGATGGCGTCTTTCTTTTTTTCGGTCATTTTTCGATGAGTATGCTGAAAACTTACTGTGTTGTTTTAGTCGACAAAATTTTACTGTGAGCTTTTTTGAACAAAATTTTACGCTAATTGCAAATATAATGAATAATTCCTTGTTATTTGATAATTAATTTCTTTCTCTGCCGTAGTTATCTGGAGTTATTTATAAAAACACATTAGCCCCACTAAAATTGTGACACGGGGCTATTATATCTACAAAGAAAGACACAATAGCCCTGTTGATTTTAGTATGGAAATAAAAGTATTAGTGATGCCAATGTATTTTTTTATCGATAAAGTTAAAAACAGAATTTGTAAGATGATAGGTAAAAGTTTTGAATCGTGCTACCTACCTTCACCGATGGTTAAGTATTAGCTCCCGCCTCACACAGACCCAACTTTTGTTTTATAATTTAACCAATATATGTTAAAACGCCCAAATTTTTGTTTTGAAATGTGCTCGTTGTGGTTACTATTTTAACAAGACGATAAAATACAATCGTTTATTTGCTAGAAAATTTTCCCACCTAATACCTAACCTAACTTTTCAAAAATATTACTTAAATGATATATGAAAACGTATTTCATTCAAAACATTATCGATAATCGATACTACATACTTATCAGGCCTACTCCCAACACTAAAGTAAAAAAAAAGCTACAATAGCCCCTCTTTTACCAAAAAAGTATTGTTAAAGAGAAATTAACCTTCCTACATTGAGGTAGGGCTCAAATCATTTTCTTAACTGCCTTTGTTTATCATATTCAGTGAGTTTGAGCATTATAACTCTTAAGTTTAGGAATTAAGAGTGAAAAGTTACATTAACCCCCGATACGGGGCTAATGTGGCTAAAATCGGTCCTTGGAATTAACATCAATTTTAATAAGAATATACTGGGTGTATTTTAATGCAATTAAGTAAAACTAAGTCTTAAGTATCTGATCTTTTCAAATATTTAAAGAGTTTATCCGTAAATTATTCTGTAGCAGAAATACAGCTTCTTAAACATACCTCGGTCAAAAAAAATTCACTTTTTAGATGCAATAGCCTCGGTTCACCTTATCTCCGTCTCTTCCACGCATAGCCCAGTGTAGCCCGTGTAACTATCGATAAATTATATCGATAGCCTAGACTACTTGAATGCCACTAAATTAATTTACTGAGTAAAAACTTATATTTCATTAAATTCTGAAGTAGAAGAACAGGTTAGATGTCTATTATTTATTTGATTAAAACTTGTTGTTGAAAACTTGAGTTCTTTAGTATAGAACTTGGGCACTTGGGTAATTAAAAAAAAATTATATATCAGATAATTATCTATAATTATACATATGGTTGTCTTTTGCTGTTTGAATAAAATTATTGGTATTGATTTTCCAATGGTAATTTTTATCGATATATTTTTGTCGCGCAGCGGAGAGCCCAAGTGCCGCGGTAACATATTATACTTTGTACTTATAACTCTGTAAAGTTGACCTTTAGCCAGCCAATAAGAAATGCTATTATTACCTCGTCCCCCACCTGAAAGTGGTGAGATGTGTTTCAAAGCGAAAATGTGGCTATTAGCTCTCAATAGGTTTACTACTCGGTGCTCAGGACACTTCCGTTTCCCCCGCTGGATTTAATTTTGGTATCTTCAAATCAAAAGCGAATAGGCATTTTCTATTGGCAAGCGTGCTAGATTTATAAAATAGGACTACAGACAACGACCTCAATTTACATAGCCCTGTCAAACAAAGAATGTGGAGTTATTTTACTAACGCCATCTAGTGTGAACAGCGGGACAGCGCTACGGTGGGGACAAGGCCAGGCTTATACAGGTGAGGGGCATGCACCACAAGTTGGCCGCCCAACTTTTTTCTATGAAAAGGCCCATCTAGTACCTACATATATATACCGATGGCTGTAATACATTCAGGACACTTCCGTTCCCCCCTTTGCATTTAATATTGATATCTTCAAATCAAAAGCGAATAGGCATTTTCTATAGGCAAGCGTGCTAAATTTACAAAATAGGGCTACAGATCATTATTGATCTTGTGATATACATGTGATATATATGGACGGAAAATATAGTTGCATTTTTTTATCAACAGGCTGCTCATACAGACATATTCCCGACAAAGACGTCCCTGCAACTCAAGATACGCGAGGTGCGACAAAAGCTGATGGCTCAGTCCAATCTCACGCCGCACTCCGAGGTCAACACGCCTACCAGTGAGTATTAATTTCAAATTTTCCTTTACTTGCATCCTAAAAACAACTCAAATAATTAGGACATTTAACAGTTGCAACAAATCAAACAACAGGTTAGCTTATTTTATCTCAGTTGCCGCAAACTAAATAATTTATATATAAGACCTTTTGTCTTCGTAACAAGCTCGCTGTTCGCGAGCATGTCGGTCACGCGAATCCACAAGTTTACCCCCTACCAGAAAGTGCTCAACGCAGCTCAAGAAGTTTTCACTTCAAAAACTTTTCAATTTCAAATACACTTCACTACATCAACATCAGCAACGTACTAATTCTGTTGTGTCATTTTTATATGTGTCGAGTTAGTTTAGAAATTTTGTAACAAAGAGATGACATCATAAACATTGAATCTCGGTGATAGGTACTGAATAGGGATGATGATAACATGAGCTCCGTAACGCTCTTATTGTTGGGCACCTAGTATACACAAAGACCAGTAGATGGCCTATTAAAAATTCTAAATTCTAATGTTTTATTGTTAATTGACAGATGTGAATTCTCCAATCGTTTCCGCCGCGTTGCAGCCAACTTCAACGGCCAGTTAGCGATGCGGATACACCATCTCCATTGTGGTACGCGAGTAGACTGCTGAGGCACGTGACCGATATAATCGGCCGTTTCAGAAATCGGCTTGTTCCAGAAATCGGCCCGTTTCACAAATCGGTTAGTTTCGTCAGTGAAAGTGGAGTATGGATACGTACAATAGAACAAGACTTTTGGACACTTACACAAAAACGGATTACTTTTTCATATTCATGGATTCGATAATTCAAGTGCAATTATAAATGATTCAGTCACAATTTCGAATAATAATGTGGACCTAAATATGTGGACTAAAGCAAATCTAAATTCTAAATTAGCGTCTCTAATGTCCAATAGAATAACGTTCAATATTTTGCCGATAACATGACTGCCATTGTTTTAGCAGTCGTCTACGTCTACAATTAGACAATGGAGTTGTGAATGTACGAATTCTAAATATTGTTGTTATGTAATACATCAAGAGCTGTTGAACGCAACGTTAAGGCGCAAACAGATTACTGTGTTGTGAACCGATAAAAGGCGATTTGAGTCGTGATAAGACGTGATCTTACTTTCGTAGCGTCAACTTACGTTGCCACACACCATAGCACGGTAATGTGTCTGCAACTTTACATACATTGCTCATTAGCTCATATACAAACGTATGTGTGATTTTAATGTGAAAAATGCCTATATGCATTTAAGTTTAGCGTTTTATTAAGGCGCCAATTGGTTATATGTTATATATTAATACAAAATACGTTTAAGAAATATAAAACGAGAAAAAAACAAATAAAAATAGATGGAATATGTGCAGAATGTGTTTGCGATGTGAGATGGACTTGTAATAGGGACGTGCGACCGATTTTTTAAATAACCGATTTAGAAATCGGTTTCTTATGGAATTACAAATGTATGAGTATATTGTCGACCACATACTTTCGTAACAATCTGATTTCTAAGTGAGTCTTCCAAAATCGGTTCTACGCACTTAAGCTTGTATGAATTTCATATTTTATACATAATATAATAATATGCACATTATGTATTTGAAATGACACATTTTATGTTTGGTAGTTGTAATCCGCGTTTAAGATTTTACTGGATGTATCATTGGGGGCTAATAACATAACTAAACATAATTAAAGTCAGTCAAAAACAGGTACGGAGATATTTCGAGGGAGGGTATTTTGAATATTTTGTCGCGTTCAAGATGCATCTAAGAACTAAATAGTAAATAGTCGAACTATCTTAATAAATTTCATGCACGAGTTTTGCTGTTAAAATATTTTCAATAAGAAGGGGGGACTCGCAAAAGTTTAAATTCGAAAAGATATAAGTAGATTTTACTCATTGCCTTTCTTCAATATAGCACATTATTCGTATGGGCACGATCTCAGTACATTTAATTGTATGTAATTTTTATAGTCGATAATCGATATATAAGATTTTCATTTTAGTATTTGTATGTATGGATGGATTATTTTATTGAATATTTTATTATTTGCTCTCAGTAATAAATATTTATTACATTTGAGAGATATTTCGATAGGGAAGCCTTCCAGCTTGCTAAAGAGATTTCAGCCTTAAACCATTGCATTTACAGTACCAAATGCTGAAGCAATAACATTGTGTACTGTTTTTATATACTTTAAGATGGGGTTTGCAATACGAAACAAAATTTATTTTCCTTATTTCTTTTTAAATAAAGCTTTTCAAAATTATTGCAATATAGCGGTCGATTAAAGATCATAAAATGTAATAATGTGATCATAACTTTGGTGCAGACATATTGATTATTTTTTAAGTCATTAAATTGTCGTTTTTCTATTTATGTTGTGATGTTGGTCTTCCACATGTTTAAAAAAACATTTTTATAAATGGATATCTACTTATTTAATTTAAAATCATGTGTACAGTGATTTAAGTTAGGTGGAGTGGTTTGAGTTGTTAGATGCCAAGTCTCTTCGTATAGTTATTAGGAAGTAGTCGGACTGACGGACTTAGATAGGATTTTATAGGCTTGCGGGATTTTTTGTGCGGTTTCGTTTGTGAAGCGGTTCTAACTAAACAAATAGACTTTAGACGTGGAATGAAGGTGCACACAGACTTTTTTGTTTGTGGTGGCGATTTTGAAGTCACACATTGTTTATGAAGACGTGCACGTCAATGTATCGTGGCCCTAAAGGTGCAAACCGAGTATTGCAAAATACGACAACACAGCAATCGGTCTGCTACTTAACCTACCAGTCTTTAAATGCTGAGTGAAATCTGTCAGTCCGAAGAATACTTTATTCTATGACGAACCTAGAAAACGGTACGATAGTTTGTTAGTAAATTCAGAGCCTTAATACTTTTCTTACTGTAAGTAGTGTAGTGACCTTTCGTCTTTTTCAAACTTATTATAATTCACACCTGCAAGGTAGATAGATTCATATCTCAGGTTTTGGGGATTTTATCATAAAGATCACAAATTCAATGATCGAAATTTAATGTTGCCCAACTTTTGAGATACAATATTCTTTCTTGCAGGTGTCGATATATCAACCGATCGCGGTTTATGGAAATCAGCTCAAATCATTTACGACATTAGATAAATCAATATTTATAAATTAACAATCTCAATGTAAATAATAATATTAGAGTTATATTATTATCTGTAGATGTAAGTGTTCCTGGCTCTCAAAGTAATTAGGTTTTTTTTTATCTAGGCAAAGCTAATTGTAGACGGAAATGATGCATTTTGTACAAGTACTCGTCCAAGTTTCGGCCAATACAAATATTTATATGTATATGTACAGTGATGTTTATTTATCTGCGAAAGTATGAGAACACTAAAGAAGTTCAGAAGTTATAACCAGTTACATAGATTCTGAAGCATAGGTCTTTTCCAACCAGGTGTTACCAGTTAATTCTGTTTTGACCTATCGTCCATAGTGTCGCGGCCATCTTCTTTATATAGTTAACCCAGCGTTTCCTTTGCCTTCCTATTTGCGTTGAATTCCAAGCGCAGTAAAAACTTAGTCCTTTTAAATGGCTGAGTTTCATTTGAGCAGATTTGAGTTCCCCTTTTGATATAAGAGTTCCCACATACACTGCATAATAAATACAAAATGCTGTATATCAAAATTGTATTCTTAAATGATCTCTTTTTGGCGTACTTTTATTATAATATTGTTACTAGGTAATTAATTGCTTTAGGAGTCCGGAAGTCAAGAGAATTTATTAATAAAATTAAAATAATGATATTAATAATGCCTAAAACGTAAGAGATATTTTCGCACTGTTAAATCTATCTTTGATAATGTAGTTTGATACTGACAAAACAAAATTGAAATGGAATATTCAGATATTTTTTTGGATCTTTCGGCGTGTATCTGTATCATTAATAGTGTCGTTGATTCAGGACTTCAAAAATTATGCCAAATCTAGGATCAGTAAATCATCTTAGTTCACGTTCGGTAAAAAAAATTATATAATATATTATATATTAATTTATTACAGAAACCGCGTAAATATAAGTGTATCGAGTAAAGAAGAAATAGAGATACCAAATATATTGAAATTTTTGGTTTATCCATTTGGGAAGCCTGAATTGACACCAATATTTTGTGTAGTCAATTATTGTTTAAATTGACTACACAAATTAAAGTAGACTCAATAGGTGGTACTGGCACATATTGAAACCACTACATAATATTGTTACCATAGTGTAGATAAATACATGTAAAGTTCTGATTATGAAGCTGCTAGATTAACGCTGTTGTATTGCTCTCTCGCTCATGCAAACGGTTCTCCGCTATGGGCA
The DNA here is from genome assembly GCA_963932025.1 of Erebia epiphron. Classification (NCBI taxonomy): domain Eukaryota; kingdom Metazoa; phylum Arthropoda; class Insecta; order Lepidoptera; family Nymphalidae; genus Erebia; species Erebia epiphron. The sequence continues at coordinate 9,075,863 of OZ009950.1, forward strand.
AGTGAGAGGGGAGGTACCTAAATGAAATGTTAAAATAGTTACCTAAAAATCAGGACTTTGGGCGCAAATTGAGTCATTTCAAATCGTTGTCGTCGACCACAACCGTACCACTAAATCCTTTTGGCGTTGCTTGTTATAAGTATGCTTCCGTAAAGTAGGTATACTCTATAGTTTCTTTTTCTAACTCTCATTTTATTTGTGTCTCGTGGATTCATGTTTTGCTCTTACCTGATTAGAGGAATAGCGATATTTTCATATATTTCGATTCGAGCGAACTTAGAAGTGTACAACGAGTCGAACGAACTTTTTTATTAGGAAAATAATAAAAATAAAAAACCGGCCAAGTGCGAGTCGGACTCGCGCACCGAAGGTTCCGTACTCAAGAAGTAGGTATAATTATCTTTGTTAATGAACCGCAAAACTAACTTTGTTTGTAGAGGTTTACTGTTAATATCAAAAAATTACGTTTGTTGTATGGGAGCCCCCCTTTAATATTTACTTTATTGATATTTAATTATTTATTTTGAAAGGTAATATACAAGTTAATATTCTGTGAAAATTTGAACCGTCTACGTGTTACCGTTTTTAATATTGAGCAAAAAAATACGAAAAATACACGTTTATTGTATGGGGACCCCCCTTAATATATATATTTTTTTAATTTTTAGTATTTGTTGTTATAGCGGCAACGGAAATACATCATTTGTGAAAATTTCAGCTTTCTAGCTATCACGGTCTATGAGATACAGCCTGGAGACAGACAGACAGACAGACAGACAGACAGCGGAGTCTTAGTAATAGGGTCCCGTTTTTAGGGTTCCGTACCAAAATGGTAAAATGGAACCCTTATGGTGCGACTTTCTCCGTCTGTCTGTCCGTCTGTCCGTCTGTCCGTCTGTCCGTCTGTCCGTCTGTCCGTCCGTCACACTCGATTATTTCAGTAACTACCGAAGCTATCGACATGAAATTTGGAATAGTTGTGTATATTAGTGGCCCAAAGACACTGGAATTAAAAAAAATTGAAAATTATTTTTGTTCTTATTTAAAATGGGGGGAAAATCTGAGGGTTGAAATTTAAAAGTGAGATAACTGTACTGTGTGGGGTATCATATGAAAGGGTTTACTTTGTACATTCTAAAACAGATTTTTAATTATTTTTAGTTATGATAGTTTTTGATTTATCGGGGAAAATGTCTAAAAAAATACCGTTCCCCCCCCCTTATCTCCGGAGTTTACCAATCGAAAAATTTGAAATAATTATGGTCAATAGGAATTTACGTATATTTTACAGGAAAACTATAGCCAATGCTCTAACTAGCATAGTTTTTTTGATATTAACAATAAACCTCTACAAACAAAGTTAGTCTTGCGGTTCATTAACAAAGGTAATTATTTACTTAATAATGGTACGGAACCCTTCGTGCGCGAGTCCAACTCGCACTTGCCCGGTTTTTACCCTTTGGGTACGGAACCCTAATAACGATCATTCTGAATAATTATTACGGTCTACGAGATTCTAAATTATGTCATACTGACCTCTGGTAGCTTTTTTCAAAAGTTTAGTTATTGTACTGGATAGCCGAAATCCTACTAATACTATAAATTAAGTAAGTTTCTATGTTTGTAACTCCTTCACGCCGCAATGACTGAACCAATTTGGCTGATATTTGGAATGGAGATAACTTACAACCTGAATACATAGGCTACATTTTATGCCGAAAAATTAAAGAGTTTCCGCGGGAATTAGAAACCATCTATTTACGCGGACGCTGTCGCGATCATCATCAAGAATAAAGGCCATTGGATTGATTCTGCGAAATATAATAATTATGTTAAAAAATTTCTTTACCTATGAAAAATCTGAGAACTTTACTTCGTTATTTTGTAACACAATATTTAATTTTGTTGTAGGCATTTCGGCTCTTTAACAGTAGTAATATTATTTCATTATTATTATTCAAATCGGTCCATAGCTCATGATTCTAATATAGGTAAAATAAGTTTTAATTTTCATTCATGATAAACACATCTTAGTTAATCTGAATAATATGATTTATGTTTACAAAATGCACAACAATTAATAAGTATAATATTATAATGATGGATTTTGTTCTGTTAATTTTATTTGATTATTGAATCAAATTTAAATGTGTTAGCTTTTTATGCATAAACTTCATACAATTCAATGTTTAAATATTATGACATGGTTATAAATTCATATTTTGCTTGTGATTGTTTGTAGTGATGTTTCAATTTGCTTTAATATTGTCCATACTTTTAAGTTTGTCTCTTGTTAGTATGCTATGTGGTGATTATGTTGAATTGAATGGACGTATTTCAATGTGTTAGCATAATAACAAATATGAAAACCTTATCTGCATATTACTAGTGCCTTATTGACTTTCAGAACTTAGTGTAAGAACTGTACGATATCGTTTTTGAATGGTTGTATTCAGTGTCACTGTACTAAGGTGTAGGTCTAGGCTTTGTCAGTCAATAAACAGTGTGTAATAGGCAGTTTCTTTTAGACTGAATTAACTTTGTTGCTTTAATAAAGTTACAATGTTGTATTTTAAGAATATTAGCAATTATTTCAAAAGGACATTTTAAATGAAGCATTTCATATTCGTTATTTATTTCCTTCTAAATAAGGCATTAGTCTAATTGTTTAGTCAAATGGCGTACATGTAAATATCTTGTTTAGACATTTTATTTAGATTTAAGTGTTCAATTTTAATGTATACTAGATTGAATTAGACAAAATGACCTGAGAAATATCTGAAACGGTGATCACTCATATTTGACATAGGGGATGTTTTTTAAACGTTTATGAATACAACTCAATGGACCAATAAATAGCTATTTAGTGATTGTAATCAAGGACACCAAGAATACGCTCACCTTATGCAGGCAGACAACCGACCCATAGAAATGTGGACAGATTGTTCAAGCATATTGGATCATTGTACGAACTTATGTTAAAACATAAAAACCTCGAAAACATTGCTGTTTTTTATTTCTTATTATACCTTCCTTAGTTAGGGTAAGTCTTATTACTTTCTTGGTTTAAGATCTCACCAACACTACTGTAGTAAAATACCTGAACAGTAACTTTTTGATTTAAAGCTAAGTTCATCCAACTCTCAACAAGGAGAGTTGGATGAACTTGAACTGGAGAGTTGGAGACTCCAACATGTAACATTGGTGATTCTAGATTTTCAGCTTTAGATGAATCAGTTTTAGGTTCATTTCACTTTGATGTTATTGTTTTTGGAACCTTGAATCATCGACATTGGGTAGGAGTGTGATGCTTACCATTTGCACTCTATGCAATATGGTAAAACATGGCTTTCTAACATAATCATAACTCGAGTCCCCAAAAGATTTTGGGTCGATTGCACCATGGATGGTAATGGTTATGCTTTGTGTTACAAAGGCCTGGGTTCTTCTGACTTAAAATCTTCATCTTCAATCTTCAAGTCTCTTCAATTCATTATGGATGTAAGAATACTGACTTGTGCCACTTTGCTGAGCAAAATAAACATAACCATCGATGGTGCAATTTACCCTTCGTTTCATTACCTTGAGTAAATATGTTACTTGTTCTTGACACCGGCACAGCAACAGGGCGTGAAAGGCAAAGGCATAGCATGCCTGCTCATAATTATTGTACTTTCTTTAAGTCACTGTGAACTGTGAATTGACAATCCTCCTTTGCTAGCAATAATAATCAATCAAATAGATATTATAAATGCGACAGTTTGGATATTTGTTACTCAATCACGCCCGAACGGCTGAACGGATCTGGATGAAATTCGGCAGAGATAGATTATAGTCTGGAATAACACATAGAGTACTTTTTATCCCGGAAAATTAGAGTTCCTGTGGGAACCAAAAAACATCAAACCACGCAGACGAAGTCGCGGGCATTCGCTAGTGAAAATATAAATGCGAAATTATGTCAGTTACCATTTCATGGCCCATTCCAATTAGATTTGATATTTCCTGGATATGGGCATACCTATAATTTCATCCAGTTATCCTAAACCATCAAAAACCTAAATCTGGCAACATTGATGAATTATCTAGTCTTACGTAAGAATATAATATCTCTATGAGACTTTCATACCAGGCCATGGTCCAAACAATTAAAGCTGGACCACCGCCCCTACTGAAGGCCCATGGTCTAACTGGTTGGACTCAGTTCTTGGACCATAACCCCTGCGTATTTTTAGAACATAGATCTAGTCTTACTGAAGTCTGATATCATTGTTTAAGAATAATAATCAACTTAGACTCAGTATGATCTCCAACAAGAAGGATGAAATAAAATAATTAAAACATGTTCTATAATTTTATTATTTTTATATACTCATATTTACAATTCTTACAGCAATTTATACTCTAATCTAAAGCACTACTTGTAATTTATGGCCCATCCTTCAAAAAATTATCTCCAGTATCAGCATTGATCAGTAAGTTAGGCCTCTCTTGCTCAAGGATAGACAAAGCAGCTTGAAGCTCAACATTTTCATTCGGATCGCTGATTTTCAAGAACTTGAGAGCTTGCATCCTTGCAATAGCGTGTACACCACCTGGACACAAGTTGCAGCCTTCAATATTCAAATATTCCAAGCTATCCCCATTCTGTCCAGCTATTCTATCTAAGCACCACACATCAACATGTTTATTGTCCTTCAGGCATAACCATTTGAGGAAACTTAACCCTGACAAGTTTTGTAGTCCCTCATATCTGATTCCATTATGGTGAAATTTGGTGCAATCTATAGCTTCAACAAAATAACCATCTCTGTATGTGTCGGGGAGGTTTAATGTTGTTAAGTCACCTACAATCCATTCTGTTTGGTCTTTAATCCTGCAATACAGCAATGAATATTATTTTATACTTTAATTTAAATATTCATTTAAGCTTAGTAGCAAGTTTTAGCTTCATCATCACACTATAGAATTAGGTAAGCTAATTCTATAGTGTGATGATGAAGCTAAAACTATGAGAAATATGTAAGGATGTATAAAAGAGTAATAGAAATTAATAGAATAATAGTAAAAGAGGTACCTACCTGACTGCACAATGCCGATATGTAAAAAAGTGAACTGCTCCCAAATTTGAACCCAAAGCAGCTACTCTTTCTGGTAAATATTTCTGGTTTTCAATTTCCTGTATCATTTTCATCTGTCCCCACCATTCTTTAATATCTTGAACTGTTAAATTTGGTAATTTTTGCATGGCGTTTAGGACATGCATGCTAGGACTTTTTTCTACGAAAACGGATAATTTGCTCCTGAATTCTCCATCACGGTTTATCCAGGGCCTTCGCCATTCAGGGTATAATTTCCCGTGAACTTTACGCGGCTGGGGGCCTGCTTCATTGCGTTCGTAAATCGATTTGTATTCGCAATAACTACGACAGGTCGGGTATAGTGATCGAAGGTAGCGCGGTTTTAAGTTTAGAGTCATGGTTGACTTTTTATTATAAATCTTGAGTGGTATCGTTGATAACGATGTTTAAACTTACAAGTTTTAAAAACTACATTATTTTTAGGGTTCCGTATTAAAATTCAATTCAATTCTTGATTTTATAAAAAAATTAGGTTAAACAGCTGACATTGACAAATGACAAGTGACAAATGACAATCCAGGACCAGAAAGTGACCAGCCGACCGCGTATCTTTTGCTTCAATCATTGATACATCGCAATCACCTCTGATTGGTTAACACTCTTCCACTATTGGACGAAATTCATTGACGCAGCAAGAATACCATAAATTCAGCCAATCGGAGGTGATTGCGAAGTATCAATGATTGATGCAAAAGATACGCGGTCGCCCTGCAGGATACTTGACCCGCGAAATGCACAATTATTAAAAAAGTGCATCGTACGGGAACCATTGTGACAACTAAAAATTTTGGCAGGTGATTACTTGTAGAAGGAAGGAGTGTCATCTCTTCTTCTTCTTCTTCTTTTGTTTATTGGCTCCGCGCGAAGTGTCATCTCATATGTTGAAAAAGGGAGAAAAGTTGAAAAAGTGTCCAGTGGTTGCTTTGCTATATATAACAGTTCAAAAACCTTACACAGCGGCGCTGGTGTAGCAAAGTGTATGGTATGAATGTAGCAATTGTAGATGGTAGTGAAGTATTTGGCGAGGTATAATGTACCATTCGGTACAAACGCAAGCCATAAAACCAACAATTGAATTGAAGTGAAGTATGCCGAGCTACGAGTAATTGTTGAAAATTTCAACAACTTACGTTGTACAAAATATTGATGAATGTTTTCTTTCCATGTTTATTTCTCAAACCTACTCTAATAATATTTGGCGCTTCCTTTTAAATTTACCGTGATGCTAATGTGGCGCCCCCAATTTAATGCATTTCGACGGACACTTTTTATATGTATACAGAGATGTTACTCCTTATCTCAACACTCCATACTCTGACTGTAACCGTCCCGCTGATCAAACATAATACTAGTGCCCGAACTGAGACCTCGCGGCGCCATCTATTGACACCATTGTGAAGTTCTGTTGTAAATACTAAGGCTCATTAAAAATTCAATAATTTCGTTTCCATATAATATTTATCTAATTTTAGTATTTGTTGTTCAAGTACAGGATATAATTCAAATAATTGATCAAGTTTCAGGCTCAGCATTTCAGAGTTCTGAGGTCAACTTTGGACGTTAGAAAATCTCCACTTTGAAAGCCCCCCATTTCGTCAATTTTAGGGGAAAAATTAAAAAAAATATATTTTTGGACTCTATTCTTAATTATCTTTAAAATGATATACCGCAACCCTATGTAACGCTATAAAAATATTTTTTCTTCATATTCGCTTCTATGAGAGCCCCCCCTGAAATAAAGATTGTTATTACTTTTTAAGCCATATTCGGCTGGAGGCCATCGGTTTATATATATATAATATTTAAATTTGAAGTAATTACGTTCAGTAATTCAGAAGTTATAAGGCTCTGACAGACGGACGGACGGACGGACGGACAAGTGCCAATTCACTCAAGTAGACTCAGAGACCTTCGCTTCGCTCGGTCAATTATTTTTGGATGAAACAAACACAACGACCTCAATTTACATAGACGGACCCTGTCAAACAAAGAATGTGGGCGTATTTTTAGCAACGCCATCTAACATTTTATATGCCCCATCTTCATAGAGTAAGAATAAAGCATAGAGAAGGCATTGTAATAATAATACCACAAGCACAGTATTGGTATATACTTACATAGGTAATATTACCGTGCCACAAGTGAGCGAAATGAGTATATACGCTAATGCCAAGGAGTGACAAAGCGCGAAAATCTCTTTTCTTGTCCTGCTCAGCGTATTACTTTTTTTTGTTGGACCTATATGCTAAAGGTCAAACAATCCTGTGTCGTTTTTGTTATTCGCCCATATTCGTACGAAATCAGAATTGAACAAATTGCTAATTATTTTTTACAGTAAGTATGTATGTTCATAACGTCTTTGAAAGGTGATATCTAGTGAAAGGCCCGGACAATAGCGTCAGTTTTAGTACTGTTTGTATAAGTACTGCGCATACTTTAATACTGTACCTACAAGAATCAGCTTTTCTAATTATGGTTCATTTTTGGAAACCATAAACCGTTTTTGAGCGGCCATTTATTGTGAAAGGCCCATTTGCATGCGGGCAAACTTTCACTATCGTCATGAGTAAAGAGCCTTTCACCCACCTAACACTGAATCAGCTTTTCTGGCGATCGTTACCAAAAGTGCAGTTCATACCTACCGATATAACCTATTGTTATTAATTAAGTTTACAGTAACTAAGTACCCATACGCTTTATTCTACTTCTCTAAAAGCTCAGTGTCACTATAACAACCAACAATATAAGACTTCGCCTTAATCCCATTCAGATTAACACCAACGTAGGTTCCTAATGTAATCCAGCAGAGCAGTTACAGTCGTCTGCGTAATTCCGACAGCGCACGGAACGACTTCGGACAGTTTGTCGTTAATTTTGCTCTTAAAAGTACAGAGTGGGACAAGGCTGATCCAAACGGCGTTAAATCAAGATTGGATTGAGAATATGCGACCGTAATTGAGATGTTAATTTGATTGGGCCCCCGGGAGTTACGGGTTCCGTCGGATTGAGTGAGTGGGTAAATGGTATAACTCCTAATGCGATATAGTTACTGGCATCCACGTGGTAGATTAATGGATAAATTTGTTCTAGCGTATGGTAGGATAGTAACTAGTAGGTTATTTGATAAGGCTAGGTTATTTTTTAAGAATAGTAACATTTTTGCATTATCTGCAATTCAAAACTACATCTTCACTTACCACCAGGTGTAATAGAAAAGTTTTACTGATTAGCTATGCAAATACCTACATGTACTTAGTAGGTAGGTAGGTAGGTAGGTAAGGTACTATTATTCGAAGAAGAAAATGTACAGTGGAATGTAGAACAACGAAACAGAAAGGATTTAAATGAAACAAACGAATACCCCGGTATAATAATTTTGATTTTTATTTCAATAATAAAATGAAATGGATAATTTTCATATTTCCGGGAGTTTCCGGTAGCTTTGGCAGAAGATACACGGTTGTTACTGTAACGAGCATTATTATGTGGAGCCGTATGCGGTATCTTCCCTGCTCACTTAGATTTAAATATACCTAGGTAATTTAATTTATTTTAGTCTAATTAAAAAATTTAATTTTGGGGTAACGCATGCCAGCATTTTGGGCACATTGCCTCATTGCAGCGGTTTAGATGATTTTTTAATGTTTAGTTTTAATTTAGATTTTAATGTATTTCATAGTTTTAATTCGATATTTTTGGAATATGTAAGGTCCAATTTTATTCTATGTGTCTAACAACACCGTGAGTAAAATTCTTTCAAGTCTTGTCCTCTAAGTTTTAGTTTAGCCCAATTATTTACAGCGACAGGGATGGTTTAGCGACCAGGTGAGACCATGGTTAAGAATGTTAGTCATATCTTGTAATGGAATAAAAAATCGAACCATCACACTCAATAATATAGAGGGCACCTGTGATTACCTACGCATTAAAGCACTACAAGTTACAACAGAATACTACATAACAATCTTCTCCGTTGGCTAGTCTCCGTCGAAATTCCGGCTGCCAAAACTATGTCAAGATAATATTATAGCATCATGCTGATAGTATTAACAATGATCATCATCAACATTTCAACCCATTGACGGCCCACTGATCACGAGTCTGATCTGAGAATGAGAAGGGTTTGTTTAAGGGTACATAGTCCACCGCACTGGCTAAGTGTGGATTGGCTGACTTCACGTTTACACACCTTAAAATTGAGACCGTGTTAAATTGGAGAACATTATTTCGAACTCTCAGGCATGCAGGTTTCCTCACAATGTTTTCCTTCACGGTTAAATAGCAAGATATATTTTTATTAAAAACGCACATAACTCAGAAAATAAAAACGCACATTACTCAGAAAATAAATACGCACATAACTCAGAAAAGTTAGAAGAACAACTAGGAGGCGGAAGTCTTAACCACAATACTGCTGCTTTAATTACCAAGTATCATTGATGTAGAATTTTAGTATTATATTTCAATGCCAAGTATGAAAATATTAAGTAAGTAAGTACATCATCTTATTGTACATAGATAGGTTTTCACCCAATTACCCAATTTATAAGTTTCCTTACATAAACTTCTTACGTGTTTTTTGTGTGCTTAAAGAATTTACAAGATAATAGGTACATATCACAAGCAAACCTTTACAAAACGAGTATGGGGTACTCCATATTCAGACAGAAGCATTATTTCTAGTTGGATGGCCGCCAGCACCACGACGTATCCTCACGTTTTCTTCCGAGCAATTAATCATAATTCAATGACCTACGCTCGCTTTTGGCATAGGTCTTACGATTTGATTTACGTTGCCCGCTAAGTTACATATCATTTGTGATCGAGAATTGACTGTAATGCCTTTGCCTTTAAATAAGTATATATTTTATAGAGCACTTTGCTGATACAAGAGATCTATTGTAAAAATGTTATTTGTAGCTTTTAGATAAGTATTATAAGATGAGGATGTTCAGCAAATATTAATGTACCTACTAGCTGATACCCGCGACTTCGTCCGCGTGGATGAGCTCTATGGTTCCCGCGGGAACTCTTTAATTTTCCGGGATAAAAAGCAGCCTATGTGTATATAGGCTATGATCTATCCCTGTACTAAATTTCATTCAAATCCGTTCAGCCGTTCTGGCGCGATTGAGTAACAAACATCCATCCATACATCCATCCAAACTTTCGCATTTATAATATTAGTATAGATAAGCCGCGACCTAGTCGCTTAAACGCCCGGATTCCTATTCGTGTTCTGTGGTTTGATACCCGTAACCCGTCCACACACCTGACGTTTCGAACTGCGATATCCATATCTCGTTACAAAAAATTGTACCATCATAGACATAATCATCAGAGTGAGATCGCAGTTAAGGACTAAAGTTGGTGGTTCAAAAATCAGTAAGGTATCTATTTACGATGAGGTAGACACACACTTAGTCATTATTATGCCTTCTAGTATTGAAATAATGGTACTAAATTCTACATCAATGCCTTCTAGTATTAATCTCCCTGTATTGTGCAAATAAATAATATACCTACCTAACTGATCTCGTAGAAATAGGTAGAGTTATGAGTACTAAGTATACGAGCGCATGCAAGAGCGGAGAGAATCTCGCAAAAGTTACAAAATTGCATGCCACGTTTCAACACACAGACATTGTTTTGCCGGAGTTGATTAATTCCTAGTGTAGTTTTAATTCCGAAGTTTGTTCGAACGTCAAGTCGCGGTTAGTGGGGGTGGAACGTGCGGTAAGCTTTAGTAGTTTTGTTCCGTTTATGGAACTTCCTGACGGTTTTGAGATTGTCTCGGTATTGTTATGGTTTAAGATTCTGTGTTATTAGAATTAATAGCAGTTAGATGACAGGAACTGAACCAATACTGACGCCACTTTACACCTACGAAGAGGAGTAAAACAAAGCAGCGTAGCGGCGCGATTATGATAAGAATCAGTGTCGTGTAGTCCGTGTGATACGTTGTTTCTTCAATTACGACGGGATAATACTTAGCCTATGTCACTCTCTGGGTCCCACTCTGACTCTGACTCTGGGCAGCGGTCGACTCTACCCACGCGAAAAAACCGTCGATCCGTTGCTATGTTGCTGCGTAATTGAAGGACAAAGCAACATACAAACAAACTTTCGCATTTATAATATTAGTATGATGAGTACGATTTTCACTGAAGTATTATGCAAGTACCTATACTAAAGTTTTTTTAACCGACTTCCAAAAAAGGAGGAGGTTCTCAATTCAGAACCTTTTTTTTTTAAATTTAATGTACGTCGTCGGTGCATATCTCCGTTGTTTCTGAACCGATTTGAAAATTATTTTTTTCAGTCGTTAGAGGAAGCTCTCGAGGTGGTTCCATAAAAAAATCTGACTCCAAATTCTCAACCCTGACAATAAAACGTTAAAAATAAAAATTCTTTCCAAAAAACCGACTTCCAAAGAAAACGCGAGAAGAATGAAAGCTTCCCGCCTAGGAGTTAATAAAATATTTTAAAAATAGTGACCAATAGCACAATAAACAGACCAACTTGCAACCACTGATATAATAATAAATAAATAATTAGCTAATTAATTCCATGCATCATCCACCGATGGCTATGACATGTCATTATGAAACCGCGACCTGTCAGCCCTGTCACACTGCAGCACTTGCAGTTTGATGTGTGTGTGTGGGAGTGGAGAGAACTTAGGAAGAAGTTAGGTACTTACTTAATTTTAAGTTGTTCAAAGTTATGATTGTCGGGAATTGATTAACTTTTAGCGTCGTAGTTGAACCGGAAGTTTGTCCTCGCGTCGTTAGTATATAGCTTCTAGGAGGTACCTTACTGTGCCTGAACCTACTTTATGGGTTGTAGCCTGAAGGAGGCTTTGGCCGTGGCTAGTGATTAATTAGCAGTTATCAACTTACCATCCTCACGGCAAAGACGTGCCGTATTAGCGTTCCGGTATAACTCGATTATGGGTATGGGTAATATAATTATACAAGGTGTAAGGTAATTAGTATAACATACCCGCGGCTACCCATGTTAGATGGTGTATAGATATATTGGATAAATGTCATAAGACGTGTAGCTCATATCCTGGGGGAGTTATGTGGACTTCAAAATTTTAGCATAAATATTGAGGTGGCATCCCTTAAAACAGCTGATTCAATATCAATGAACTGCGAACAATACGATGTATTTTAAGCCTCGTTGCCAGCGCGAGCGTTGCGATAAAATCCAGTCGGGATATTAAAGTAATCATTATTCCGCATGCAATTAAATTGTCAAAGCAAAAGCCCGGCTGGAACTTACGTATTGTTGTAAAAAAATGTCCGACTAGTATCGGACTTCGTAAGTCGAAGTCAGTCACTTATCCTTACTTTATGAGCCGCCTTTCCCTGTGATTGATTTCTCGACTTACTCCGTTTAAGTTTTGATCAATAATTAATTATTCTGTGTAGTTTGTTCTTTCAATGATTTGCAAATTGTAATGAATGGCCAAATTGCATAACGATACGATAATAATTATTATATTATCGCTTGTAGTACAGTCCTGACTTTAGGTGTAGAAGGAACAAAGGACTCCACAGGGTTGCGAAAATTTATTTTCCATAATTAACTAATTAATTTTGCATGGAAGTTTTTGATAATTAATTTTGACTTTTTAACTCTACCATAGTGTTTATAACGTCAAAATGGCATGGGTAGCCGCCGGTATGTTATACCATTTACCTTACACCTTGTATAACCGCCATACCCCTAACAGGTTAGACCGCTACCATCTTAAACTGCATCATCACTTAACCGCCAGGTGAGCTATTTGAATATTCCTATGTAAAATATACTTAGAAGTTGTAGCCTACTTATAGCTCTAATTTACTGTACCTGTACTGTACCTAACTCTCATTAACGCCAAAGATGTTGGTAGATACAATTATTTACCATTATTTGTAATTCCACAGAGAGAGTCAACGTTAGGATGGTTACATTACATTTGAGTCGCTAAAGAGTCAGGATTTTGAACTATATATATGTCACCGTAAGATTGTAAAAACCGTTAGATTATAATCTAACTCGCGAAATTGTAAACTGTCGAATGATTACAATATAACGGATTATTTTTCGGTAGATTGTAATCTGTTAGGTTTATTAACCCGGTAGAACCTAAGTGCCGGGCCTTAGGCCGGGCACTACTTGATTATTTATGTAGAACCCTAACCTAACCTACAAGAAAGAGACAAGAAAACGTAAATACAATGAATATTTCAAAAATTGACACTTAAAACATTGAACGGTTCACAATCTTTCGACTGTTTCAATCTATCGAAAAAAAAAGCATTAGATTACAATCTTACGGTTTTTACAATCTTACGGTGACATATACAACGCGCGGGCGCAGCGTTAAACGACGTCTACGTGCAGGCCTAGATACTAGTCGCTGGGTTTTTACTCTAGCTTTGTCTTTGCCACACTCTAAAGTCCATCCATTACAACTATTTGGATAATTTTCTCTGCTACTTCATTCATTTATCAGTGAATAATGACGGGGTTAATGTATGTTAAAGTATCATCTAATGACTGCTGCTTCTAGAAATTTTATGAATGTACAGCAATGTACTTAAAATGTACCTAATCATAAATTAAACTAGCAGCCTTATCGCCTACTAGAAGGGAATCTCTACCAGGCAACCAACCAGTTGCACAGGTTATAAAGATTACTGAAATAGTTGTTATCTAGAGTCTAGATATGTTATATCTTAGATTTAGCGCGACACTCACCCTGTCACCCGCAATACTTAAAAAAGTACATTATTATCTCCATAAGTCCTTAGACTGTGGTACCTAGATGGATAAATCAACTGTAGCAGGCCCTGGGTCACAAAGGGTTTATCTATAATATTTAATTCGTTGTCCTTGTTCCTCTCGACTTACGGAAATCTTCTAGTCATAGCAGTAGGAACTGAATTAAATCAGTTGCAGAACTTATGTGTAGTTCTAAAGGTTTACGCCGTTGCGCTGTTCGTTTGTTCAAGCCTTATCCACAAAAGAGTTCAAAAGAGTAACGGTTAGGATCTACATTACGTTACACCGCCTCTGGAGGACAGTCAAGTTCGAGCGGGCAATTTCAAAACAATTTCTGTTAAAGATTTCCCAGCTGGCACGCAGAGCTGTTCGCGAAAATAGCTCATAATAATGTATGAAAATTCAATTCGCGAAGAACTGCAGGTAACTTTAAAGTTATTACATTTTTGCATAATATTATGATAACATAAAATATGAATAAAACTCTGTTTAGTAAAAAACTTACTTTTAAGTAATAAATTAAGTTTTAATAGTAATAGAATTAGTGGAAAAGTAATTTTTAGCCCTAGATTATATTATATTTGATGACCTCTCTGGTACAGTGGTGAGCAATGTGGTCATAATATAAGACGGGAAGGATATAGAATGGGTTCATATGGTTCGATTTCCGGTAGGGACAATTTATAGTTTTTTAAAAGTACAGAGGGTCTGGTCTTGTGGGAGGCCGTGGCAGGAACTACCATCCTACGGGCACAGCTACCGGTAAAGACATGACGCCAAGCGATTTGGCGGTACGCGTCTAGCAACCAAGAACGGGGTTTGAATAAGGGGGTAAAACTTGCAATAGTCCAGGTTAGCCCGTTTCCATCTTAGACTGCATTACATTGTAACCCATACTAATATTATGCGAAAGTCTGTCTGTCTGTCTGTCTGTCTGCTACGCTTTCACGGCCCATCTGTTCAACCGATTTTGATGAAATATGGTACGGGGATAGGTTGTATCCCGGGAAGGACATACTTTTTATCCCGGAAAATTAAGGAGTTCCCGCGGAAATCAAAACATCTCAATCCACGCGGACGAAGTCGCGGGCATCATCTAGTACTGATATAACTGTAGATCGCAGGGTTGGCTTGTATATGAATAAAAAAGGTATATGTATAGAATGTTGGTTTATACATATTATGGAAGTATGTAGATGGAATATACAAAAGGTCGGCACTCGATACGCGAAATCGGATGGGTGATTATTTTGATTGTGATTGTCGCAATAAAGCTCGATGGCTGCCAATAAAGCTGTTTAAGCGTACACTGCTATTACGACCAGCATTTTATTGAAAAAGTTCGCATGCCTTTGTTATATTGTAGGTAATGCTGCTGCCAGACCAGTGTCAGAACCAACCAGAGTAAAAAGTTGTAAGTTTTAAAGTTCAATCGGCCTGCCTACCCAGTTCCTTAAATCAAAGTTTGTTTAAAAAGTTTGTGAGGATTATAAAAAAAATATTAGGCGTATCAGCTCGCAGTTTGAGCTCGCAGCTCAGAATAATAAAGTTCTAAAATGTTTTAAAACATTTTAGAACATTTTTTAATTTAAAAACTAATGCTCTGTTACTCAGTTAACTACACATATAATTTAATAAAGTTTAAATAAATTGTCACTTAAAAAGTTAGCGACTTTACCTCGCGGACTCCAAGTCCAAGTATTTTCGGTGGTTGGGTTCGGGTGATTGATTGCTTTGTTGCTATATCAGCTGGCAGGCAAAAACCGGGTACGTAGCTGGGTAGCAATTCGCAAAACGACAACTTTTCAAAGTATGTATTTTTTTAATAACACAAAAAAATGATTTTTTTTGATTAATTTAATCAAAGTAACAATTTTTTAACTAGCTGATGCCCGCGACTTCGTCTGCGTGGTTTAAGTTTTTTGATTCCGCAGGGAACTCCTTAATTTTCCGGGATAAAAATATATTTCCGGGATAGCCTATGTCACTCTCCAGGTCTTCAACTATACCGATGCCAAAAACCACGTCGTTCCGTTGCTCTGTTGCGGCGCGATTGAAGGTCAAAGAAACACTCTTTCGCATTTTTATTAACCCCCGACGCAAAAAGAGAGGGGTGTTATAAGTTTAACGTGTATCTGTGTATCTGTCTGTGGTATCGTAGCTCCCAAACGGATGAACCGATTTTCGTTTAGTATTTTTTGTGTCATAGATAATTTTATCCCTATTGTTCTTAGCCATGTTTCATGAAAATCTGTTCATCCGTCTGAAGGTCATCAGCTCTTTTCTAGTCGGGGGTTTTTTTAAATTTGTAATTTATACTTGTTATATTAGTTTGTGTGGTCTGGCCGAGGTATTGTTATTATACACCTGCAACAACAATAAGTAGTCTAAAAAAGACATTACTGCAAGTTGCAACTGCGTGCAATGTGCAACTGGAACTTTTTTACTGATACTAAACCCACGTTTATTGCTCGCCTAAATCGGAAAGCGCTGCTAATCGTCCGGTGCTTTTTAATCCGTTCGCTGTAAGCGGATTTTAACGCTAGATCGTGATAGCTAACTGTTTGATTTTAATGCAGAACGACGCGATTTAAAGAATTACTAGCTGATGCCCGCGGGCCGCGACTTCGTCCGCGTGCATTCAGATTCCATTTCCGCGGGAACTCTTTGATTTTCCGGAATAAAAAGTAGCCTATATGTTATTCCAGACAAGTTATTTCTATCTATCTCTGTACCAAATTTCATCCAGATCCGTTCAGCCGTTCTGGCATCATTGATTAACAAACATCCATCCATCCATTCATCCAAGCTTTCGCATTTATAATATTCGTATAAATTTGTATAGATACTGCACGTATATTTTATATCGATACCGATATCGCACTATAGCAACAGGTTAAATTTATGTCACGGTTACGGGCTTATACCCAACAAAAAATGAGTGTGGTGCACTAGTGTATTGATACATCCATGATTAAGGTTAAAGCCACAGATCACTATTAACTGATCTATGGTTAAAGCTATAGTTGTAATTCAAATACTGACGTGACAATGTTCAATCGGTGGACGGTGTGCGTTTGGAGCATAGAACAAATGAAGATTCCCATTTTCGTGGTCTGGAGCCTCAGCACACCTGTACTAGTAGGTACGCTCGACATCATATTATAAAACGAAAAACCGGCCAAGTGCGAGTTGGACTCGCGCACCGAGGGTTCCGTACAAACTTGTAGTAAGTTTTAAATTATTAAAAATATTTTTATTATATGATGTAACTAAAATTTCATGCTTTTCGCAATTTTTCCTTTGACTGTGCTATAAGACGTTGCTTCGTACCAAATTTATCTCATTTGAGTTGATTGAGTGAAAGATAAATTGCGGTTTACGATTTATGACGTATTAAAAAAAACTACTAACTAGATCTCGTTCAAACCAATTTTCGGTGGAAGTTTGCATGGTAATGTACATCATATATTTTATTAGTTTTATCATTCTCTTATTTTAGAAGTTACAGGGGGGACGACACACATTTTACCACTTTGGAAGTGTCTCTCGCGCAAACTATTCAGTTTAGAAAAAAATGATATTACAAACCTCAATATCATTTTTGAAGACCTATCCATAGATACCCCACACGTATGGGTTAGATGAAAAAAAAATTTTTGAGTTTCAGTTCTAAGTTTGGGAACCCCCAAAATTTATTGTTTTTTTCTATTTTTGTAAGAAAATCTTAATACGGTTCACAGAATACATCTACTTACTAAGTTTCAACAGTATAGTTCTTATAGTTTCGGAAAAAAGTGGCTGTGACATACGGACGGACACACAGACAGATAGACAGACATGACGAATCTATAAGGGTTCCGTTTTTGCCAAATTTGGCTACGGAACCCTAATAACTAATTTGGAATTTACGTTAAGTAACAGGTTCTCTGTTCTGTAGTAAATAAATCTAGTGTAAATAATGTCTACCTACCACTGCAAATACAATGTAAGCACAGTTCTCAACAACAGTGCTCTACAGTACAAGCTGTGGGTAGTCTTACAAAGGTAACCGGTGTGAGACATCACAGTTTATTTATTAGACAGTTGTAATATCATTCAGATTTACAACGGGGCCGGTTCAGCTATAAATCAACTGAATAATTCGCCAATTACAAACGCCAGGATTCGACCATTATTCATTTGTGGATTAATATTAACAATAACAAATGATTGTGTTTGTCGCGACGCTTAGGAGTTAGGGTCTGATTGCCATGTCAATTGGTACATTGTTTGATCGCTTTGTATAATCCGCATTGAATCCATACTAATATTGAAATTTGTAGTGTGAAATTTTAATAATTAAGTATTGGGGTTTTCTGACTACAAATTCTCAGTAATAGCCTTTACCCGTGCCTTGGAGAGCACGTTAAGCCGTCCCAGTTATTATCACTAACATGAAAGTAGTCGTTAAAGCCCTAGCTAACCCGCATTGGAGCAGCGTGGTGGGTCTAAGCTCTAATTCCCTCTCTCCTATGAGAGTGGAGGCCTGTGCCCAACAGTGGGACATTAATGGGCTGTAATGGTGGATATTTGAAGGTATATCTGTAGGTATGCTTTACTTTCACGCTACAATGACTAAACCGATTTGGCTGTAATTTGAAATAGAGATAGCTAATAGCATAAATTAACAAATAGGCTACATTTTATCCCGGTAACTAATAATCCTACTAATCAATTTGGATGTTTGTATATTTTTATGTTTGTTACTCGTTCACGTCACTATGACTGAGCCAATTTGGCTGCAGATAGTTTATTTGGATACTTGGAATAGAGGTACCTTAGAATTTGAATTAACACATTTTTCCCCGGTAAATTAAACTACCACTGAATTTAGAAAAAAAATCTAAATCCACGCGGACGCGCATTCGCGGGAATAGGCATGGTGACAGTAACCAAGAATCAATGAAATTATGAATTTATCTAATGAAATAGGATTCATGGATTATAAAAAACGTATTTATTTTTCTATTTCTAGTGAGATTGCTATTTATTTTGATAAAATAAAACTATAAAATACAGCAATACGCAATATTGCATAAAACACAAAGAAGCGAATGACGTCACAATTGTTTGTTTTCGAGCTTTGAAAATCACACTATTGCTTACTGCACACTGCACAGAGTACATCGGTAATAACAATAGTGACGTCAC
Source organism: Erebia epiphron (assembly GCA_963932025.1). NCBI lineage: Eukaryota > Metazoa > Arthropoda > Insecta > Lepidoptera > Nymphalidae > Erebia > Erebia epiphron. The sequence goes on from OZ009950.1 coordinate 9,094,978, forward strand.
AACGACGCCATGACACCGCCGAACGATTTGGCGTGAATTTTAAAATTTAAATTTCAAATGCTAATTTTATCTACCAAACTTTATTTTTCTGCTGAAATAAGATATTTTTTCGACTTAGTAGTTACTTCCGAACATAATCTGACCATTTTTCAAAATCAGTCATCATGCCTATTGTCTAGACATTTAGAGTGGTATCTAATAAGTTAGGTAATTCTCTAGTCTCTTGCTGGATCAATTAAATACGAACATGTTCTCTTTATTACTTGTGCTTATACTATTTATTTGTCTAATATGCGTTCGTTCTGTCCCGAGAGGCGGGTTTTACGTAATCGTATTCACGTTCTGCTAGTCCTGTGTCTAGACCAATTTGCTTTCACCTTTGTCCTGTAAAGTTACTTAGAGCCAATATAAGACTTATTTTGGACATGAATAGGGAATATGCATGATTTATTTTTATTTCTTATATCAATCATTTACATCTTTATAACATAGTAAAAAATATAAATATCTAGGTTTGAAAATAGTCAAATAATTACGTTAATTGGTGTTTCAAAGTTAAGTATAAATTTGAGCCGCTTTTGATGACGTCATTGGTTATGTCCCGTGTTTGTTTACTATAGCGATTCAGTTCAGTTACTTCATATAATTATTATTATTTAACAAGTTATCACACAGGAATACAGTTTTAAACAATTTTTTCTCACAAACACTACTAACACAGTATGAATATCGACGCCGCTAAATCCACTGACGTGACCATTTACGTCACATTTCGTTTCGACCAATGGTGACGTGTTTTGCAAGTTTGAATTTGCCTCCCTTATTTTTCACTTTCTATTTAATATTTTCTGGGTTTAAATAATAACTAAATAAAAAAAATACCTTTTAAGTATAATGTAAAGACAATAAAGAATCTAGAAAAAAATATTTGAGACAAATTTAAATTTTATGCATATTCCCTATTAGCGTGGGTAGAGAATATCACAAAATAAGTAACATATTCACAAATATCCATACTAATATACAGAAAGGCGAAATTGTGTCTGTCTGTCTGCTGCACTTTCACTGAACCTGAGAACCTACGCTATGCTACGCTACGCTAGCGTAGCAATCTCTGTAGGCACGTGTGTTGAGATCTATAGACCGTACTTTGACTTGGCTCAGACTTTACTTAGGGTTAAAATGAGATGGACTTATGGAAGTAACATAAATCTGTCTCTTTTTAACCATGTCTTAAGTCTAAGCAAAGTCAAAGTTCGCTCTATAGATCTCACACGTAGAGTTAGATCGTAAACATAAGACGACCACGACATAAAGCCGTGTATCTTTTTTATATTAATTTTGATAACAATATATTCCTTGACTGCGATTTCACCTGGTTTATGAGACTGTTATTATCACTTAGCCCGTAGTACGATAGCGGGTGCAGCTATAGAATGTTTAACTTTGCAAAAAACAATAATGTAACGACGTTAATTCATACTCTGACTATTAAATTATATTTTCGAAATGTCTGTCGTTTGACACAAAGTTTAACTATTATAAGGAGAATAACATAGGATACTTTTAATACCAGTAAAACGAAAGGTTACCACGAGATTCATAAATACATATCCTCGGACGAAGTTGCGGTCAAATGTTACTTAAAAATAAATTTGAGAAAAAAGATTTTCAGTAGGTATATATGTAGCGAACAAATTTCATACAAATCATAAAAAAAGTTTAATTTTCCGTACGTCGTATATCCAAGGCAGCGCCTGTATACGTCGGACTTAGAAAATTTACAACCCTATATCTTTGCGCTCCAAATTTAAAAAAGTAGAACGGAATAAATTTTTAAATAAACCAACTTAAAGAAAGACGTAGTCCCAATTTGCCATAGTATATTCACTACCAACACCACCACATCGCCGGCAATCTACTGAGCACTGGGCCCCTCATAGAGTGTGAGGTATTTAGATTTTAGATCGTAAGTTCACCACGCTGGCGAAGTGCGGATTGGCAGATTGCGATCAATGATCATCTAAGAGAACACTATACAGAGCTGTTTCACTCTTTGTCTTTTTCTTCTTGTCGTTTCCTTCAAAGTATTATAAATCCGAAAGTATATGTTTTTTTCTTCTTTACGTCTCAAATACTAAAGGTTGCCTGGTGGAGATTGCTCTGTTAGCAAGAAGGCCGCCTTTGCATACGTAGTTTTTAGATATCTGTACTCTTTGTATTATTTTGTGTGTGCAATAAAGTATTAATCTATCTATCTATCTACTAAAATATTTGCTTTCAATAAAAATTGTGTTCATTCATTTACATACAAAGCAACCAATATTAAAATATTTCGTTTTTTTATTCAAATAAAATTTAAATTGCTGAACTCGACGCTTTTAACTGTTTAGTAATTAAAAGGATATATTTTTCTACTCTTTGGTTTTTGATTCATACCTAATAAATTGTTAAAACTTTTATAAAATTGTTTAATTTTGTACCGCTGATATGATGTTCACAATATCTTTCATCTGTTTTGTTAGCTCATTCGTTCATTCATTCATTCACAGGTGTTCATTTTTGAAATTGAAAAACTAAAAATTCTACTAAGCCTACTAGCATAGATAAATTATAAGGTTTATATATTGTCTTTGCTACTAGATAACCAATGTGCGCCGAGTCCAAGGCTACATAATGATGTCATCCCGACCGAATTTCGCCCACGGCGGCCTGAGAGATTAGCCTGTGCGGGAGATATTATAGTACAGTAAGTGTGTCCGCTTTCACAGGTGCACTCTCTGCTCCTTTACTCTCATAGCCCGATGGGACGGAAAACCCAACATGACCGGAGAGAGATCAGGCGCAGGACCGGCGGCTTTACGTGCTCTCCGAGGCTACATACGAATACTCTGTATCAGTTTTACCAACAATAAAAGGGCAAATAGGTATAAATCTAACAAAGGGGAAAACTTTTCGTAAAGTTTGATTTGATTTGATTGAACGCAAATAGAGTTTGGGGAGGACTGAGGAATAATTGACTTGACTGCTTTGATCGAAGTAGGTATGTAGGTATTATTAGATTTTATTTGTAATTTTATTTAAGTAAAAGTTTGACAGAGAGCGGGGAAAGCCTACAGTTTTTCCTTGTGGCTTGGACTTTCGATCTCCAATTCGGGTTGGTGTGCCGTCTTCGAAAGTTAGAGAAGTGCGTAACTTTCCTGAGTTAAATGCATCTTTAAATCTTTCAAAAAATCTTTTCACGCGGATAAAGTCGCGGGCATCATCTAGTGGGTTATAAATGTACCTAGTCTAGAAAAAATGTCCAGAATACTACTTTAACCCCACAAAAGACAATAGCGAGAGCGTGTCTGTAAAAAAGAGTAAAAACCCTACAAAGGTGCTACGCTACATAATAAATAGTAGCAGAAAACACGATTAAAAAAAAACCACAAACAGATACCATAAGAATAATCTTATCTTTATTGATAACAATAAGATAAGAAATTGTAATATTCAACTTAACTGTTAAGTTACAACTTATTACTGTTTCATTACTGTTCTAAAATTCACTTTGAAATAATAAAAGAATATCCAGTACGGCTGTTCGAACCAAAGTCTCAAAATTGTTACAACTCGATTTACAATGTCTGATTCAGCACTATTCGCCGCCAAAACGAATTTGCAATATTTTCTTCGCCGGCATCAAATCCGAAGAATCGAATCAAAGTAGCGCGAAAAGTCTACCTCTAGGGATTCGACACCGAGTTTGATAGACCGAAATGTATCGTTATAAATACAATGAAACAGAACTGTCGTCCCCACCGAGTAGTAAACCTGCATGGTTGTATGATATGTGGTCGTCCCGTCTCATTGAGTTGACAGGCCGGGTGTCATTATTATGGCTATGCGAATTTTCTGTAGGATTTCGTGGGAATTTCGAAAAATCTGGCCTCCTTATACAAACTTCCAAACCCCACTTCGAGCCCTTAGGGGTGAATTTTCTCAAAACCGTTTCTTAGCAGATGTTTACACTATAGAAGGAAACTACCTTCCAAATTTCAAGTCTTTATGCTTTATAGTTCCTGAGATATCGTGATTAGTCAGTCAGTCAATCAGTCAGTGAGTGAATGAGTGGTATTTCGATTTATTATAAATAGAATAAAGGGAATCTCTGGCAAAATTTCAGCTTTCTAGGTCCAGCATGTTCAAATTATAATTAAACTTATTCACCTCTAAGGGAATCCGAACTAATCCTTAGGACTTACTTAGCTGTCCAAGCTGCTAATGAAACTGCTTAATTTCCGTAGTTGCTAATTGCGGGTAACAAATCAACCTTTCTACTTTTTTTTTTTTTTTTTCCGGATGAGGAGGAAAAAATCCCTACGGACTTCTGCCTGCTGGCAGGGTGTGTCCGACTTGCACGGACTAAAATAACCCCCCCTGTCTGCGAGATCAGCACGGAACCGATTTACATTTCTTCATGCTGACCCTCAAGTTGTTCTCTCTCCTTTTTTTCTTGTTTTTCTCTTTCCTCTCTTCTCAGCATTATGGCCTTCAGCATCTTGCTGTATCTCTGCCACTCGTCCTCACTTGACAACATGCGACTGATTAGGGTTTGGGCATCCACACACTCGCTTGTTCCTTGTGCCGCTAGTCTTAAGTCCGCGCAACCCGGACATTCAAAAATCGCATGTCTAGGGGTGTCCTCCTCTCCACAAAAGTTGCAATTTTCGCTTGGCGCTTTCCCTATTGCAAACAGGTAGGTGTTAAACACCCCGTGGCCACTGAGTGCTTGTGTCAGCCAGCGGTCTACTTCCCCATGATTCCTCATGTGCCATGCTTTTAGGTCGGTGATCAATTCTCTGGTCCATGTCCCTTTGCCTGTTCCCGACCATTCCGTGGACCACTCCGTCAAAGTGCTCTCTCGCACTTGTACTAGCGTCTGTTCTTTGCTGCTAAAAAGCTTCGCCCGTTCGTTGACCAGTTTCGCTATAGGGACAAGTCCTGCAATCACTAGCACGGCTTCAGTGGAGATTGTTCGGTACGCTCCGCAAATGCCTATCGCCAATCGTCTTTGGACTCCCTCCAATTTTTCCTTTCTACATAAAAACTAAGAGGCGTACACAAGTACAAAACACTGGTAATTTCCCTATTTCCTGCAGCACAGAGACAGTAGATTTGTGCGCTCTAACGAACAGTAATAGTTTAAATCCACAAGTGTGAGGCAAACGCGCCTTGCAACTTCCTATTTACATATGTAATTGCTATTTCTTTTACTAGTAGTAGGTATATGTACCTAGAAAGTCGCGGTACTTTTGGTCTCTTTGGAGTTACTCCTAATGAGGGCTACCGTTTTTATGCTCACTAGTTAGCGCCACTTGCGAGTAAGGTCCTAAAGTATAGCTGTAAATTCGGTAAACAAGCATATTTCTGGAAAAAAACCCCCTTTTGTAAATAGTAAACATACAGGAACCAGGGAAATACTACCTAACCTATGAATTAGCTGTTCTTTCAGCCCGCTTATTTTTGCACTTCTTTTTCTTAGCCCCGCTTTCAAAGCACAGAGCACTGGCATTTATTGACACGTATCTTACATCTTCCATAATTAATCGGTTGTTGCTAAATATTCACAACATTAACTAAATAATTAGACTCGCGATAAAAGCCCAGTGATATTTGACATTTCGTAGACCTCACTCTACACTAGCGCCCCTAGCGGCGAATTTAAACGCGGTAGCCCTCATTTCCTTTGTTTTTGTAGCAACTAAAATGTGGAGTTCTCATTTTGTTTAGAAACATTAGAACTAGGAACAAAATAGGTAATAGTTTTTAGAGTTCGTTGTGGAGTTAACTATAGAGTTTTGGTAGTCGTATTGTCATTAGTTTTAAACAGCGTTTAAGTGTTCGAGACCTTTAATCTGAACACTCAATGTTGTTTTTCGTTTAAATAATATGAAACTTTTACTGTTATATGTCTCTAGGAAGCATGTATACGAAAGCTTTACAAAAGTATAGAGTGGTGGACAATTGGCATGGGTTCATATTTTCATCAAATTATGTAGGTACCTATACTTTATATTTTATGTTTATGGAAAATGCGTATAGGTACACATATATGCGTATATGTTTGCGTTTATACATCTCTAGCACTGAGCCTATATAAAAAATATGCCTAAAATTAATGTAAGCAGCGTTACCCGATCAAGACTTCGGCCGCCTATTCGAAGGTTCGATCCTCGTGCGCGCGCCTAAAAATTTTCGGGGCTATGAGCATTTTAAGCAAAATGAATTATCACTTGCTTTAATGGTGAAGAAAAACATCACAAAAAAGATTTTTCCATAATATTCTGAAAGGTTTGTGAAGTTTGCTAATCTGCATTTGACCACCGTGGTGGATCATGGCCTGAACTCTTCTCATTCTGAGATTACACCCGTGGGTCGGCAATGAGTTGATCGTATCAACTCGTCTACACTAATCTGAAACCTTGGATTTTGAAACAGATTCCGCTCCGGGCGTATAGTTACGTAGGCTATGTACTCTTTACTCTATGGTGCATAATGCATTATAATGCATTCATAGACATTGTCCCGAAATCTCACTTCACGGACAAAAGCCAGTAATTCCCAAAGGGCGTGGCGCGTCTTGCAGCGACGGCCGACGAGTATTTATGAATATAAAATTTTAAATTACAAAGCAAAATTTTATGTTTAAATTTTCTAATTTAAATACAGAAGATAAGAAACAAATATCAGCCAACTATTAACTTTATTTATTAGCTATGAATAAATAATTAATAAATATTATGGCACATTGAATTGAATGAATTTGTTGGCAGTTTCCGTACACATTAAAAATGTATGTCTTCTGAGATTGTGAATTAAATCAGAGCTAAGCCAGAAGTGGGACAATTGCCATTTCGCGGCAATGTATCGAATTGATTGTGCTAGATAGAGTTGCTGGTTTTAAATGCGTACTCACCCCCAAATAAACGCCATCAAATACAGTGCTTAGTTTGTTTATAGTTTTATATGTTTAAGCAATTTTTAGAAGTTTAACATATTTTCTGGTTATTTCATCGCTGAGCCTGCATTGTCATTAGGTATACATTAAATTAAATATCTAGAATCGCTTTTCCGATCAAAAATCGTGAAGCTGTTAAGTTTAATTTTACACTGGCCATCAAATTGTAAGCAAGCAGCCAGCAACTTTTTTGCTCGGAATGGCAGTACAAAGAGATCGTTGCCTTTCTGTAAGATGTGGGTATTTCTCGGTTGCACTAGCACCGCGCCTCATCCGAGGTCAGTGTTGGATTAGTCGTTATTACGCGTGAATATAACATCACAGGGCGTGAGCTGTCAGATCAAAAACCCGAATGGCCGCCGCTGGCAGGTGACCCGCAATTCCACGCTCCAATCCGTGTCACGCAATGTAATCTGCATCCATTGGGCGTTTTCACATTATCCGGTGACGGAACGAAGACGATACGACCGTGACACACGTGATCACCACAACACGACATTGTTACCGTAACGCGACGCAGAGTCATCGCCGACTCAGATTAGGTCATCAAGATCTTTCTAGTTAGTGAATGCGATTGTGCAAGTATAGCGTAACCCTGAGGGAGGAATGGCCTAGCTGTGACAACGCGTATCAGTCGATTGCGATTGTATAGCAACGTTTACCTAAGTCGTTAACTGGATGGGTGACCGAAATTGGAGGTTCATTCGTTCCCTTCGTGCTGGTCCCGGTTATTATCACTAATAATTGACTAACATGATTGAATAGTAACAAACCTTAGATTTTAACTACTCTTAGTCGAGTCGTATGCGGAAGGACGTGGGAATCCACTGCATTATAATCCTAAGAAAACTCCTAACATTATGTGACTAATGGAATAGGGTCACGACCCTCAGTAATGAGGAATACGACGCAGAGAAAGAGAGCGTAACTTGACCGCACATGCGTGTTGTAGAGAGACGCAGACCGTAGTGCCTGATTCATATTTCTTAGTGGGGTCCATATTGTGTAGGATAAATGTACCGGTGAAGGCAAACCATAAACTCTGCCAGTTCCGTCAAGTGTGAAAACGCGTTCATCTCTATCTTATATATAAAATTCTCGTGTCACAATTTTCGTTCCCATACTCCTCCGAAACGGCTTGACCGATTCTCATGAAATTTTGTGAGCATATTGAGTAGGTCTGAGAATCGGCCAACATCTATTTTTCATACCTCCACGCGGACGGAGTCGCGGGCATCAGCTAGTATATATATAAAATTCTCGTGTCACAATGTTAGTTACCATACTCCTCCGAAACGGCTTGACCGATTTTTATGAAATTTAATATGCATATTCAGTAGGTCTGAGAATCGGCTACTATCTATTTTTCATACCTCCACGCGGACGGAGTCGCGGGCATCAGCTAGTAATATTATATTTACATATTTTCGCTGTCGTCGTCGTGCCGATGGTAATGTCGTACCGTCGTCGGTCGTATGAAAGCGCCCATTGTAGCGGAACGCAATAATACCTACAATAAGAATTGCGGTGCACCAACAAAAAAGCTTCGTTGTTCCAGCGGCATTACACATTTTGTCATATTTAAATGTTTCAGATTAATAGCTAAGTACGAAATTATTCGCGGGTTTTGTGAAAGTCCCGCCAATATTTAACAGTTCAGCCGTTTCGAGGATAAGTCCAGACAAATAGATAGACATACAATAATTCGTCAATAAAGACCAACGTTATTCTTGCAAATATTTGGAGATATAGTGAATCATGCCGAAATTAACCGACACAGGAAATTACTAATTAAACGCCTGTGCTTACGCTGTCATTTTATTTTAGTTCGTATAAAATTATAATTCGAATTCTGTATGTTTTAATGATTTTTCACACCACTCGCTCAACAACGCCCAATTACATGGCCTGTTATCTAAGGTTAAAGTAAGACATTAAATCCCTAGGGTTATAATGTTGTACTGAAATCCATTATTCCCTAGGGTTATAATGTGATTTGAATTTAGAATTATCGCGCATCTGAAGCAAGATCTGAAGGAAATTCTATTCATTCCAAAGAGGTTTTATTCATAATTCTTATTGCTATATCCATAAAGTCTAATTTCGGTAAACAGAATGTGTTCTCAGCAGGCGCGGCCAACTCGATTTTCGAAAACCGAAGCCGTGGCCCACTAGATTCGCACTGACGACATTTGTTTGTCAAATCGAGTAGGCCACGCCAGCTGAAAGAAGTGGTTGTATCGCGAGGTGTGAAAAGTAGAGTATTCACCGTAGGGGTAATGCTGTATTAATCTTGGGCGCCCCTAATTCCCGCGCTACTCTCAGGATTCTAGATGCAACACCCTCGCTACGCTCGGGAGTTACTCTAAATTCCCTCGTTCCGCTTGGGATTTATCCCGGCGCCCGTGACATAATACATCGCATTACCCCCGTGGTGAATAATCTACTATTATATTACAGCAGCTTTAAATTTCCAAGTTCGACACATTTTAAAGCCGGACTTCACTACTCCGTAAGAAACTTTTAATATTTTCTCAACCAAATTCCAAGAATCAAATGAATTTGCCGCAAAAGTCGCCCCCTCGGGGTATTTACCGTGTTTGCGGAACCGGGATTTATCTTTTCACATCCAAAATATTGTGTGTTTACGGTTTTATAAAGGCTGCCTTTAAATTTTCTGGTCTCGAGACTTTTGAAGTCAGATGCGAATGTATTGAATTTAATATTAACTTCAAAATAATCTCAGACGTGGATTTCTGTAACATTTGGGATATTGCTTGCCGAATTGAGAATTCATTTTGGGCATTCGATATTTTTAAAGCCATACCTACGTACCTATAGTTAAAAAAGTGCTCAACGCGGCTAAAGAAGTTTTCACTTCAAAAAAAAGTGAAGGCGCACTACATTTAGGCTTGCTTTACTTATGCCAGTTCTTTGCGTATTTTGAATTCTGTGGCCACACCATAAGAATCAAATCTGAGAAGGAGAGTGTACTCAGTACTGTATACGACTCGGGATTTCACCATGTTTGAGAGATCGGAATGTATCTTTTCACATACGAAAGTTGTTTACTTCCTTTAAATTTGCTATCCTCAAGACTGTTTGAACTTTGAAGTCGGTCGCAAAATATTGAGCTTTATACGAGTGAGTATAAACTTGAAAAGAACCACAACATGACTTCTGTCACGTTTCAATTGTTATTGCGTAACTTTAGTTTAACCACAGATTTAGGATTGGTCTTCCAATCCTAAATCTATGAGTTTAACACATTTGCGATTTGGGCTAATTCCTTATGGATTCTATTTCAGAAACGTTCCTATTAAGCTACCAACGTTTTTTGAAGATCTCTGTGGCACAGCATTGAACGCTGCCTTTAAGCGGGGGTTCCCCAGGCAGGGGGAAATTTGTAATATCAAAATTGTCTTCGATTTTGTTAGATCGTGGCTTTCGGTCGTGGCTTTATTCGATTCCTGGCAGGGGCATATTTGGGACTTTATAATTGTCTTTGCCAGAATATGGTAGGCTTCGGCTGTGTATTTATTACGTTACCTTCACACCGGCAAACCCGTGCCTTCAAGCTATGAATTATAGTTTTTATGGAAATCTGCTGATTTCAAAACTTCTGATTAGATAAACAGTAGCAAAGGGGCTGAAAATCATTTCCACTTCAGCATTTTTGTGGTAAATTATATAATAGTGTAATCTATAATATTTTGTTATCAATTTTTAGCCATGTTGCACAGCTCACCCAATTGTAGTTTATCGGAAATGCAGTCCATTCAAATTCGCTGATAAAATATCCGAAAGCGCTGAACTGAATCAACTGGATCCTATCATTGGCATAGTGAACCAGAGAGATGTCAATACTAGAGTGTGTCGTTAACGATAAACAACAGCCTCAAAAATGTTATCACTTAATTATCAGTTGTGTTTGTGTTATTCGAAACCTTTTCCACGATGTGTTAACGTGGTGAAAAGACGTCGACCTTCTATTTTGGTGGTTGGCGGATCGATCCTCGGGCATGCACCATTTTTAACTTTTCGTTATGTGCGTTGTAATTTTAGCAAATTTTAACTTGTTACAATGGAGAAGAAAAACTTAATTAAGCAAGGACCCGAGATTTTTTCGTAATGCGTAAAGTGTGTAAAGTCAACCAATCCGCTCTTTACCAGCGTGCGTGGTGGACTATAGCCCGTGTCCGTGTTGCAGTAACAGGTATTTGTGTGGTGTGGTGTTGTGGTTTATTTAAAAAAGGACTGTGATACACAGACAGACGGATTAATCATAATATTTTGTTACATAGATAAGTTATAAGCTTCTTTCTTGACGTCTGTTATACATAATATAATGGTTTGCTACTCCATATATGTCATCTCAATGTAATGAACGCTTAAAATATCTGCATTTCGTTTCAATAGCTCCTGATTTGTAACTTTATTTTCCGCTTAAAAAATTCAAAATTCAAATCTTTTTTATTCAAAGCTTACTTAAACATGCATATCCAAAATTCGCGGAACCGGCAGGATTTGAACCTGCGTCTCTCTGGGAATCGCGCCCTGAGCGCCTTTGACCGCTAGGCCACGGTTCACTTACCTACCAGTGCCGAAATTTGAGATATGCATCTGTAATCCAGTCTTCTAACGCGACTGTTTATGCCATCTAGTAGCGATACATTGCAGTATCGAAACTACTTTCACTTTTACTGGATTACAGATGCATATCTCAAATTTCGGCACTGGTAGGTAAGTGAACCGTGGCCTAGCGGTCAAAGGCGCTCAGGGCGCGATTCCCAGAGAGACGCAGGTTCAAATCCTGCCGGTTACGCGAATTTTGGATATGCATGTTTAAGTAAGTTTAGAAACTATCCTCGTGTGTGAAGCACTGTAATAAAATTATAAATTTTTTTATTCAAGTTGACTTTGACAAATGCTGTTGAATAGGCGAGTGAATCTACCACTGGTTCGGAATGCCATTCCTACAGAGAAGAACCAGCAAGAAACTCGGTGGTTGCTTTGAAACTTTTGTAAACAGCCTTCGGATTTGTAAATAAACGGTTCACCATACACGAATGTGGTGTTTTGTAGTAGGTAGGTATATTAATTATTAATGTAGTTTATGTAAAAGAAAATTCTACTAATATTATGTAAACTAAAGTTTTGTGAGGATGTATGGATCGGGGTTTGTTACTCTTTCAAGCAATTACTCAACGGATTTTGATGAAATTTAGTATCTCGGTGGAAACGCCTTAAGAAGTTTTAAAACAATAATTATTTTCTAACAGTAGCTCAGGATAGTGACAAAACCTAAAACGCCAAGTAATAAAAGTTACATATTTTTCAGCAAACGATTGCTGTCAATAGACTGTATGTTTTAAGATAAGGTTAGTGTATGCAATTAATATTTTTATTAGCTTAATGCTGTCATTAAAAATAGCAGAAATTAGCCGGAAATATATAACTTTTAACGGTCTGAACGGGCATGACATTTAAAAGCAAGGGTACTTATAAAATACAAAGAGCCAGCTGATGGTTACAATAATTATTATAATTCCAGGCGGTAATAGCAGCTCTGAATGTGTGCCCGACGGGCGACGACATTCGACTAATCGAGAATAATATTTTGATACCCCATTTAGCATAATCGTTCCAGATGCTTTAATCCCATTTGAAAGTACCAGATGAAATTTTAGAAGATGAAAGTTGGAGCGTTGACAGTTTCTTTTATTCTAATGAGATTTGTAATTTTTTTTTGTGTTTCATAATCTCGCGTAGATTGTGGAAAGCTGTTCGGGTGTAAAGCGTAAGGGTTTATAATATTTTATCACTAAGTAATTTAAATAAATTTATTCTACTAAAGTTCTGACAGACAGCGGGGCAGACGCGTTCTGGAGTGGAGACTACGTACCGGTAAGCGCAGTGTAGGACGACATCCAGCTCGCTGGACCGATGACCTAAAGAAGATGGCGGGAAGCGGGTAGATGAGGAAGGCAGAGGCCCGTGTTTGGTGGTGCGCTCTCGAAAAGGCCTATGTCCAGCAGTGGATGCATACAGGCTGATGGATGGATGGATGGATGGATGATTCTACTAAGTTAGCCCTTGACTGCGATCTCACCTGGATGGTTAGTGATTAAGTCTATTGATATCTTTTCGGTTCGTTAAAGAGATCTCAAAGCCGCTTAAAATCTGGGCAGGTAGAAATGAGGGTGTTGCCTATGTCATAAATAAATTATTTCTTAGAGATTATTAATTGGTGGGGCTTCTAAAGACCCTATCGATTGACGTAACAAAATGCGTCTAAAGATGACGTCACAAAAGTATTTCATTAATATACACGACGCGCGTTTTGACTTTTGATTAAGAGTTGCTGATGGCATCATCCCTACTAATTCTATGTTATCCAATGCCCCGAGAAGCCAGTACACTTACTCTGGGGTTTGATCGAGTTTGAAATACGTCTCACTAAAGTGAGCTCCTCCATACATCTACAGCCAGCGCTCCAAGCGGAAACATGGTGAACAAAAAGTCACCGAGTCCGTCCCCAGGTATCTATTAAAAAACTTTTAAACTCAAAGTATATTTACAAAGTATAAGACGTAATGGTGATAATTGATTACTACGGTATCTTAAAACTAGAGCTATAAGCCCACAACCAACCTCGCCGGTTTTTTTATTATAACCATCTCACAAATAACGTAAATTACTTCATTAGATTTATAATTATGGAACAATTCGTACTAAAAAAGTACTTACCAAATTAAAAAAAAACAAAAATTCTAAAATGTATGCTGTACGCATCACTGCGGCAGTGATACCATCAGAAATTATTGTGCCATCAGTCTACATTTCTGTTTTTTCGTTGTTTTCAGTATTTTTCAGGCTTGTCAACGTTTTTTCAATCCGCAATTTGATTTCCCTCGGGCACGTTAGTTGGTAATGTTCATTTGGAATGGAAACATCGAAATAGCGTGTTCAAAAATATCTAAAATTTATTATAATACTATCTTTTATACATTTTATAGGTAAGAGGTCTCTCAGGTTTGGAGAGGCATATATACTCGTACAAAAGAGGAAACTTACGTGCTCGTAAATAAGATCATATGCGAGTACACCAAACACGAGGGACGAGTGGCCTAGTTGTGACAACGCGTATCAGTCGATTGCGATTGTTAAAAGCAACGCTGACCCAAGTCGGTAACTGGATGGGTGACCGAATTTGGCCGTACACATTTGGCCTTTTCGTTTCCTCCGTGCCTCGGAGAGCACGTAAAGCCGCCGGTCCCGGTTATTATCACTAACATCTGATAATAAACATTACAAAAACCTAAGAGTTTAAAATATACTCCTAGTCGAGTCGTATGCCGAAGGACGTGGGAACCCATCGTATTACTATCCCAAGAAAACTTCTATCATTATTTGATTAATGGAAAGGGGTCACGACCCTGAGTAATGAGGAATACGACGCAGAGATCTACCAAATGATTAAAGCAGATAATGCCATGAGCAGGAAGATAGCTAACTCAAACACTAAAATACTGTGAAGTATTCATGAAGAAACTTTTGGCTTTTCTGGAAGTTTCCTTGTTATGCTATAAAATACACAATTAAAAGTTCCTCGCACAATTAAAAGTATAGATGCATATATTAAACTAGATGTCGCCCGCGACTTCCTACGCTTACGATTTCTGATTTCCTATGAGATTATAAAATTTTCCCGCTGCAAAATTTAATCTAAAGCCAAAGAGGGTTTTAAAATGCACGCTAATCTTAGAAGAAGCCCACCATAAAGTCTGATATAAATAATTATACTAGCTGATGCCCGCGACTTCTTAGAGATTATTAGAATTAAAAGATGTTTTAATTCCCACGGGAACTCCTTAATTTTCCGAGATAAAAAGTAGCCTATGTCACTTCCTCAAGTTTAACTATGCAAAATATCACGTCGATTTTTTTCTTTGTTGCGACGTGATTATGTCATCTCCAGGTCCTCAACTATACCCATGCAAAAAATCACGTCAGTCCTTTGCTTTGTTGCGGCGTGATTGAAGGACATCAAACAAACACACTTGCATTTATAATATTAAGTATGATTAGTACTTACGATTAGTATGATTGTCTCTTATCGCTTATATTACTAGATCTGAGATCTTACCACGGATAAATAAAATCAGGTAAGATCACAGGTATTGCTCAGAGAGTCATTACAATTAGAGTACACTTTAGAGTCGTAATCGTGTCTTAAATGACAAAGTGGGAATCTCCATATAAATTGTGCGAGTGTCAGAGAGTGGTCTGCATAGAGGGAATAGATTAACAGCGGATGTGGAGCGATTTAGTGCTAAACGTTTTAGGCAAGGTTGTAAGTAAGTAGCCTTTGGTTAGGTAAAACGGGTAAGTATTATTTATTAGTCATCGTTAGTGTTATTATTATCCTTTATATTAGTCGTTAGCCAAAGCTTTCTAGCCTTGGGCATTCCGATGCCGATTTTGCCGATGTTGTAGAGAATTATTTAGAGACGAAGAGGCCATTTTGTTATATCATTTGCTAACTTAGAAACTATTTAATTACTAGATGATGCCCGCGACTTCATTCGCGTAGATCAAGTTTTTGAAGTGTAAACTTCTTTAGTAGCGTTGAGCACTTGTTGGTAGGGGGTAAACTTGTGGATTCGCGTCACCGACGCCGACACCGTCACCGCATTGTTACGAAGACAAAAGGTCTTTAGTATAAATATACTACATTCGTAATTAAACTGAGATAAACGCTCGCCTTAGAGTGTTCCTAACCCAGCATTGCAAAGAGTGTAAATCCGCTTGCAGATCGATTAAATCTGCATTTAAATCGCGGTGGATAGCAGCGAGAGGCGACAGGATCGGATTGGAAGTAGATTGGCACCAGATGTGGGGCGATTCATCATTAGCTGCATGTGCGATGTGTACGCGATGTGTGTCGACTGATGTGAATTACTCATTAAGGTTTTCGTGGATCTAAATTTGATCGGTTGAGGATGCGAAAAATTTAAGACAATTAAAGATATATCTGTACATCTATGCTAATATTAGGTATAAATGCGAAAGTTTGGATGGATGGATGTTTGTTGTACTGCATGCAATTTTGTTACTGGCACAGAGATAGATTATAGTCTGTAATAGCACTCGTAGGCTACTTTTTATCTAGCTATATACAGTATACACTACACGACTACTACAGTACAGTATCATACTTAATATTACAAATGCGAAAGTGTGAATGTTTGTTGGTTTTATTGGTTTGTTGGTTTGTTGGTTTGTCCTTCAATCACGCCGCAACGAAGCAACGGATCAACGTGATTTTTGGCTTGGGTATAGTTGAGGACCTGGAATTCCCGCGGGAATCAAAATAACTTAAACCACGCGGACGAAGTCGCGGGCATCAGCTAGTACTATATATAGTTTATATACAGATATGGTTGCCGCATGCCATACTGTGAATCTGCATATAAATCGTGGGGCTGTCGGCAAGGGCGACATGAGCGAATTGAAACTGTATTGGCAGTGGGCGAGGAGCAGTCCATTGACTGACTGACTGACTGACAGACTGAGCGGGCGGGCTTTGCGGTACAGATGTGTGGACACATGCAAATCACTTACTACTCAATGTGGTTTCGACAAAGAGCCAGGAAGGACGGCATAGGATAGCAATTAATATCCATACTAATACTAGTTATAAATGCGAAAGTGTGTCTGTCTGTCTATCTGTCTGTCTGCTACGCTTTCACGGTCCATCTATTCAACGATTTTTATAAAATTTGGTATAGGGTTAGTTTGTTTCCCGGGGAAGGACATAGCCTACTTTTTAGCCCGGAAAATTAAAGAGTTCCCGCGGGAATCAAAAAACCATAATCCACGCGGACGAAGTCGCAGACATCATCTAGTAGTATTTATGTATTTGTTTACTTTTGTTAAGTAGGTCCGAAATATTTATATATGTATTATGATTAAATGTATTGGTATTTTATTATTTATATGTTTTAGTATTTTATCTGTGTAATTGTTTATGTATTAGAATGTATAGTTTATGTAGTATATTATAAATATGCATTAATGTTGTTGCACTATCCCGCTTCATTGCATTAGCTTCTTTAATTAAAGGTTGTCTGGAGGAGATCACTTTTAGTGATAAGACCTCCTTTGCGCACTTGTTATTTCTTTTTGATTGTTAAATTGATTGTTTCTTTTTAATGTTTTGTGTGGCAATAAAGCATTTATCTATCTATCTATCTATCTATCTAGTATGGAACAAATAAATTAGTGTAACTAGTAGAATAACAAAAGCATTTGATTTTTCTCTCTAAAATAACTTTATACGATTTGCGTGATTGCAGGAAATTTTTCCGTGTGCATTTTTTATATTATTATGATGCCAGTTCATCAAGCACGTATCATGATTTCCCCATGGTGCATGTACCTGTGCCTATTAATGATTCTCGTATTTTAGCGAAATGGCTGGCAATTTTTACGCGTATATATTTTTAATTTTGACGACCTCCGTGGCGCAGTGTGTAGCGCTGTTGCCTTAAAGTGCGGAGGTCCCGGGTTAGATCCCCGGCGGGGTCAAATTGGGAATTTATAATTTCTGAATTTTCCTTGGTCTGGCCTGGTGGGAGGCTTCGGCCGTGGCTAGTTACCACCCTGCCGGCAAAGACGTGCCGCCAAGCGATTTAGCGTTCCGGTACGATGCCGTGTAGAAACCGAATAGGGGTATGGGTTTAATATAACTGCCATGCCCCTAACAGGTTAGCCCGCTACCATCTTAGACTGAATCATCACTTACCATCAGGTGAGATCGCAGTCAAGGGCTAACTTGTAGTGGATAAAAAAAAAAAAAATTGCAATGCTACATTACGAAATGTGTAAAATATGTGCATTGGCTCTCTTTTCCAATTTTTTTAAAAACATTTATTGGAAACAATACAATAGAACTTAAAGCTAGCTAGCTTAACCTAATTACAATATTTTATTTTGTAAATAGATTTTTTTCAATTCCATACTCCATTTTAAACCATACTAAGTATTAATATTTTAAATGCGTATAAAGGAAGGAGGTCGTCATTCAGCTGCCGCGTGCGCGAACAGGCGACGAAATGTGAAATGTGAAAATGACGAAATCATTAATAAATGCCCCGGACTGGTTCGAAACTAGTCGGGCGCTTTCCGACAAAACACGTGAGTTACAACCGGTGATATATTTTAAGTTATAATGAATATCACTCATCGAGTTTCTTGCTGGTTCTTCTCGGTAGGAATGGCATTTCGAACAGTAGTAGATTCACTCAGCGATTCAAAAGTACTTGTAATAGTTTATTTGAATAAAAAATATTTGAAATTTGAATAGTTTCAACGTTAAAACTTATAAAGGAAAGACATGCCCGTCCGTATGATATCTGCCACACGATGTCATGGTCCATTTGATCAACTGATTTTGACGCAACTTGCTTTAGAGATAGGTAACATCCTGAGAAGAATTTTTTATCCCTTAAAATGTAAAAGTTTTCACGGGATTTTTTAAAACCAAATCCATGTGTGGATCAACTATAGTTTTTAAATAAAAGTAGTTGAGACCAACGTGTGAGCAGGTGTTATAATGGAATCTATCCATCAAATTATTATATCCAATGCGTTGCGATTATTAATGGGTTAGAGTGCGAATCACGCGAGCTTCTGAAGATCATTTTTTATAGAAAAAACCAAGGAAACTTTATTTGTTCAATATATTATATTTCTCAAAATATCTGTCATAATTCTAGTTAGGGAGTTATAAGAGAACAGAGGCTCAATCGTCTAAGCAAATTGCAATCATTTGACAGCTTAAAACGTTTTACTCGAGCTGTTTGAGGAGTTCACATATGCTTTTTGACGTACAGGCGTCTATTAACTCCTTAAACAAGTCGAATTATACGTTTGACAAATGATTATGATTACAATTTGCTTACACAATCGGGGGATTTGCCGTAAGTTGGATAAAATGGATATTTTATTAGTAGTATTCTAACAACGATTTATTAAATAAAGTTTAGAGTTTAGACTTTAGCAAAAAGGTTCAATATATTCTGTAGCTGTTAGCTACGGTCGTCCAAAACGTTTATGAATGCATTGAAGCGTCCATAAATCCAGCTGTCATCTAAGCAAACCATTTGAATACTGTTTGAAAACACCATGCGTGCACTATTGTTATAAGTAGGGCTACCATTTCTATAGCACCGTTTAAGTTTTTTCCTGTCATGTTATTTTAATACCTAATTTGATTCACGTGATGAGTCAAAATATTTTTCTGTACCACTACAATTAATAAGACGTTAATTATGTATACTAATATCATAAATGTGAAAGTTTGAATGGATGAATATATAGATGGATGGAGGGATGTTTGTTACTCAATCACGCCAGAACGGCTGAACGGATCTAAATGAAATTTGGCACAGAGATAGATTATAGTCTTGAATATCACATAGGCTACTTTTTATCCCGGAAAATTAAAGATTTCCTCAACCGCGAAGTACCTCGACCGCGAAGTCGCGGGAAATAGCTAGTTATGTAATGTATCGTAAATAATACATTTCTGGTGGAACCTCCATTACCACGGAATGGTCCGTCGTGCGCGCTAGAACAGTATGGGTTATGGCACTAAAATATCCAGTAATTAAAAAAAATGGAAAACACAAAACGCTTGAAAATTGTGAATAACAGAACTGATGACATTGAATTAAAAAAATCAAATCGGTTCAGAAACCACGGAGATATGAGAACCTCCTCCTTTTTTGGAAGTAGGTCAATAAAACAATAACGCTGTGATCTTTTCGACCTCGATTTTGAGACTGACTGTTTTTGCCACGTTCTGTCGCGCCTCACAACAAACACTTGACGTACCGTGCTTAAATCTTTTTTCCCAGAGAGAATTATGAAAAGGATAGCTAAGGATAAACTTTTAGACCTGAAAATTCAGTTAAGATTAGAGATGGAAATAGAAATAACCTTATATTACCTTTTAATTTTATGAATATGATCATGATAACCCTAGCAGGCTGTCCCAGTGCTAGCCGGCCACTCCAAGCGCGTAAGCAATTATGTTTTCGAGTGTACCCTCTATAAACGGCCTTTGTCTCGCAGATAAATACAGTTTTATTCTGGCGTACGGACTTCACTTAAGGACAAGTTAATATTCTGCAAGACGAGTTTTTATCTCAACGTATATTGTTTAATAATATTATGTTTAATTTTCTTTCAGCTCAAAAAACAAAATATTTGTAATTTAATTCTATGGAAGTTTATAAAAGTAAAAATTGGCTGATTATATTTGTTTATCTTAATACGTTGGCTTTAGAAATGAGACATATTTTCTGTGTTTGCATGTTTTTAGATTTTTCGTGGTTCATTCTTTTTATACCGTAGATTATTTTTATAACTATTGTAACACAGGCCAATACTAAACACGATCGTTACCTTTTTCCTTTAGATAATGTATCTTTTTATTACGTAGTTATTTCAACTTGGCTCTCGTGGAATTTTCCTAAACACAATACTCTTATATTTCATAGACTGTATATTATTATGATATTTCGATTGTATGAGTTATGGTACTGTAAAGTTTCATGAAAACCTCTTGAGTTACTTTTGCGTTGAAGAATAACAAACATCCATTCTCACAAACCTTCGCGTTTATAAATAAGAGTAAGATTATTATATTATTCTTATTACTGTTGAGTGTTGACAGAACGCGAGAAATTGATGTTTAACAGACTATATTCACCAACATAATTTATTAGTAGGGCCGTTAATGTTTCATGAGAGCTGAAACTAAGCTCAAATTGAAATGTAAATTCGAAATTAACGTCATATTGGGAGCCAAATCATAGCAAATGCAAATGGATCAAAACAGTAGGTAACGATCGTGGCATCAATTCTCATAGTCGGAGGTCATAGATGCCTGCACGTCAAAAAGCATGTATGAACTCCTAAAATAGTTCGAGAAATACGATTTAAGCTGTCAAATGGTTACGATTTGCTTAAAAAATTGGGCCTAGTCTTACAAGTAAGTATTATAAGTTACATACGCTTCTTAACAAGTGTAATTGCGGCCGTACAAATGGGCTGTGAAAGCATAGCAGGCAGACAGACACACTTTTGCATTTATCACATTAATTAGTATGATTTAAAACTGCTTCAATTTGAAATAGATGTGAAAGCGCCAGCGCCCGAGGAGGCAGATGACTGGGAAACTGACCCTGACTTTGTGAACGATGTTACGGAGCAGGAGCAACGCTGGTTCATTTTACTTAGACGCTAATGTGAGTGAACGCTCACTACGTCAATCGAATTTGCAATGTAAAAACTCAGAGTAAGCGTACTGTTTTTGTATGATTTCGTAGCTATTGTAGACTGCAGTGCTACGAAGAGATAATCAAGTTCAAACATCTATGCAGCTACGAAGATCTACGGAGCTACAAGTAGGTCTACGAATATGTCTCTCGCCTTTTATTCCACATTACTGAGTGTCGTGACCTTTTTTTATTAAAGATATAATGGTAGGAGTTTTCTTGAAATAATTGTAGGTATTATGTATGTATTGTATATGGTTCGTTTCCAGATTTCTCTTAAGTTTAACAGATCAATTAAAATCACGTGACAAGTCAACGCAATGGGCCATTACTTGCTCGAGATATGGAGGATGGGAAAAGGCCTTTTTTCTAATGTCGGTCACAGTTACACCCAGTTACAGGCTTTGGCCATAGATAAATTATAAACCAAGTATAGATTGCTAACTCCCTTATAAATTTTTTTCTAGGTTAATACTATCGATAGGTGGCGCTACCAGGCTCGCTCGACAAATGATTATAGTAAAATCGGTGAAATATCGTATTTTCTTGGTTCAGTTTGTATTAATTATTTATATAAAATTATCAAAATACAAAAATTTGATAAAATCACTTAAGCAAATAGCAAATTTACATTCAATTAATTTTAACAAAATTAACTTGTAGAAGTAATTCGATTTGAAACAAGTTCTGTGTATTCTTATGTTATAATCAGCTAGTGGACCATGCAGTTATGCTGCATTCCTATAGATGGCGTCACAAACTGACGATACACTAAAATAATTTTTTCCTCTTGTTTTGGTGCCGGCCAAAGACAATATACTTATAAACCAGGTTGGTACTTGGTATTATAATTAACTAGCTGATGCCCGCGACTTCGTACGCGTGGATCGAGGTTTTGTTGTTCCCGCGAGAACTCTTTAATTTTCCGGGATTAAAAGTAGGTAGCCTATGTGCTATTCCAGACTATAATCTATTTCTGTGCCAAATTTCAGCCAGATACGTTATGCTGTTGGAGCGTGATTGAGTAACAAACATCCATACATCCATACATCCATCCAAACTTTCGCATTTATAATATTAGTAAGATCTACGGTGCCGGCTCAGTGAATTGTGCGTTTCTTGTGTTTTTAGGGTTCCGTACCTCAAAAGGAAAAAAAGGAACCCTTATAGGATGACTTCGTTGTCCGTCCGTCTGTGTGTCAAGACCCTTTTTCTCAGGAACGTATGGAGGTATCAAGCTGAAATTCATATCAAATACTCAGGTCTACGGTCTCTTAGAGCTGTGAAAAAATCAAACTTCAAAGCCTACACAATCAAAAGATACAGCCGTTTATGCTGCAAATTTTCGATTTTTCTTGCACTCGCAAGGGAATGAAAATCTACAGGGTACTTCCCGTGAACTCAGAATCTTGAAACTTGGTACCAAGCAACGTCTTATAGCACAGATATAGGAAGAATTGCGAAAAACATAAATTTTTAGTTACATCATAATATAATAAAAATATTTTTAATAATTTTAAACTTACTTCCCCTTTCCGCATGAACGGGTAGAGGTATTAAATTGAAATTAAAATATTAGATAAGTTGAATAAAAATACTATAACTTTTACTTATATACCTACATGTTTGTACGGAACCCTCGGTGCGCGAGTCCGACTCGCACTTAACCGGTTTTTTTTGTTTGTGACCGTGATAAGACTAATGGACTCCGAGATCCTGCTACTTAACTGCTGACCTACGCTTGTTCTGGACTCTGAGATTCTGCTGCTATACGATTAATCTTTGAGGTTAAGTTTGGCAATTGTTAGGTATTCTTTAGCCATTTAGCTAATAATAATATATTTATCGACATGCAGGGTTCCGAAATATGTAAATAAATAAATATAATATAGATAATTATTTTATTTATAGCTAATTACAGTAGAAGTCTGGTTGATGGCGATATAATTTAGGTAGGTACCTACTTAGGTAATAATCAAGAAAAAATATTTACAGTAGGTATTGTGCATTATTCAAGAAATACTTGATAAAAAAACTAAATCTACCATTACTCTAGACTCTACCTACTTCAGAACTATCTAGCACATGAGTTCTGATCTGCTTAGAGCCTTCGGTCATGGCTAGCTATAAACCTACCGGCGAAGCCAAGTGCTGCCAAGCGATTTAGCGTACCTACAAAATCGATTTGGGGTTTATTACCATAATATACCATACCATAAGTACCAAGCCGTTATACCCCTTCTTATTAGCCCACTACCATCTTAGGCTACATCATCAAATACCATCAGGTTGAATCGCAGTCAAGGGCTAACTTGTGAAAGAATCAAAAAACAAGAATACCTAACATATATAAGAAATACTTTAAAAAAACACAAAAACAAATGATCTAGATTGTTTATTTAAAAAAATATATAATTAGACACGTTTACGTGCTCTCCGAGGCACGGGGTTGAAACACCGCCAACTTCCTAACTCCGGGCTAGTATTGAGAATTTCTTGCCAGAAAAACCCAATACTTGTTATGGCCCAACCCGGGACTCGAACCCGGGACCTCGTCGGTCGCTGCAGTCAAAGACAATATATAAACCTGTATTATAATTAATCTATGGTCGCAGTCGAACATGCTAACCACTAGACCAACGAGGCAGTCATGGATACATAACTATACGTTAGATGGCACTAGGTAAGTTTGATCGAGTTGATGATTCAACTACTACTCGTTAGATGGCAATAGCTACGTTCGTTATTAATTATTTTTCAGCTTGCACAGTTACGCCATCTCAGATAATGCGAAGAACTACAAGGTACCGGCGACTACCGTGCGCATTTAGCGAGCTTT
Organism: Erebia epiphron; assembly: GCA_963932025.1. NCBI lineage: Eukaryota > Metazoa > Arthropoda > Insecta > Lepidoptera > Nymphalidae > Erebia > Erebia epiphron. The sequence continues at coordinate 9,119,171 of OZ009950.1, forward strand.
GATTGAATGTATGAAGAGAACAGTCTTACACTGGTTTATATATTGTCTTTGCTTTGGCCAAAGTTGTTAACTTAACTAAATCGAATTATATGCGCCATCATAATATGGTTTAAAAAGGCTCGTTAGGGTAGCTCAAGTGAAGTTTTGTTTTTGTCTGGTAGGCTTCGGCTGTATTTAGTTACAACTACTGGCCAAGCGATTTAGCGTACCGGCACGATATAACTGCCATAATTCTTCCAGACTAGCCAGCTACCTTCCTGGAATGCATCATCAGGTGAGACCACAGTAACTAACTTATCATATTATACTAATATTATAAATGCGAAAGTGTAATTGTTTGTTGGTTTGTCCTTCAATCATACCGCAACGGACCAACGGATCGACGTGATTTTTTGCATGGGTATAGTTGAGGACCTGGAGAGTAACATATGCTACCTTTTTATCAAACATCAATCAATAATCATCATCAATAATCAATCAATAATAATAAATATTATAAATGCGAAAGTTTGGATGGATGTCTGGATGGATGTATGGATGTATGGATGTTTGTTACTCAATCACGCCCCAACGACTGAACGGATCTGGCTGAAATTTGGCATAGGGATAGATTATAGTCTGGAATAGCACATAGGCTACTTTTTATCCCGGAAAATTAAAGAGTTCCCGCGGGAACCAAAAAACCTCAAATGGATGTTTGTTACTCAATCACGCCAGAACGGCTGAACGGATCTGGATGAAATTTGGCACATAGATAGATTTTAGTCTGGAATAGCACATAGGCTACTTTTTATCCCGGAAAATTGAAGAGTTCCCGCGGGAATCAAACAAATGTATCTGTTCAACTGATTTTGATAAAATTTGGTACAGGGATAGGTTGTATCCCGGGGAAGGACGAAGGCTACTTTCTATCCCGGAAAATTAAGGAGTTCCCGCGGGAACCAAAAAACCTCATCCACGCGGACGAAGTTGCGGGCATTCGCTAGTATCTAAATAAAATCAATGTAACTTATCTGCGTAAAAAGATACAACAAGCGGGGTAAGATTGAAAATCCCAAATTTTCGCGGGAAATGTGTCGTTACAAAAATCACCACATAACTCACGCGCTATTTCATTAAGCGGCTGATGAAGGCTGCAGGGCGGGACCTGAATAAAGGGTGTATGCAACGTTTTTTGCCTGTATTAAAATAATTCCTCAATATTCGGTGCTATTTTTTCCTTTTTTTATTTTCCCCCATTTTTCATCTTACATTACACTCACCTTACATTAATAAAATTGTAAATAAATTTTTTTTCAAAAGAGCAACCGCCGAGTTTGTTGCTGGTTCTTCTCGGTAGGAATGTCATACCGAACTAGTGGTAGATTCACTTAACGATTCAAAAGCACTTGTAAAAGTTTATTTGTATCAATAGTTTTTTGATTTTGATTTTGATTTTTTCCCGGAAAATTGGAAAAGTTCCCGCGGAAATCAAAGAAACTTAAACCACGCGGATGAAGTCACGAACATCTGCTAGTAAAGAATAAAAAAAGTACGGAACCCCTTTAGAGCAAAAGTCCTTTCTCTTGACGGCTTTATATTTTTTGTAATTTAGAGAACTGAACTGTATTAATGTATTCGCAACACTAATGTATGTATGTATATGATTAACATTCCATTATAGAACTGGGTATTCGATGAATTACATTACACAGTGGAATTGGTATGAAACCGCACGTTTAGATTCTAAAATAATATAAACATTGGTCCTTGCAATAACGAGATCCACTGAATATTAATTAATTTCGCCCATTCGATACACCGGACTTGTTTAAACAAGTAGAAATAACATTTTGCGAAACCAGCTATGACAAATGTTGAATAGGATATTCTGTTTACATAATAAAGAATTTATAGGTGATTTTATAAGAGAAAAATGTTAATTGACCGAATGTACAGAACCCCAATTACAAATAAATTAATTTACAATACATGTTGCTTGCAAAATTTTTCTTTTGAAAACATAAAATAGACTTTTCCCACCCTTGGGCAATTAAAATATTACCGCACAATTATTATCCTAAAAATATTAATTTTCGCACTAGTACGGTAATGATAATGGCCGCCATATCAAACTAAGTATAGCTGTTAGGTATGTCTTGAGTGTAATTAAATAATTATCATACCGTACAGTACAATTTCGTTATTCAGATATACTTATTTCCACGTAAGTTTTTTCAAATTTGAATAAAATACACTTTCTATTATATTCTATAAGCAGAGTCTAAATTTATACGAGTAAGGAAGTACATTTAACTTTGTGCACCTGTTGTTACAATAAAGATAATAATATTAGAATTTACATTACACGTGCGATTTGTAACTTGTAATAGCAACATAAATTTTTACCCTAAAGTCTACAGTACCTCTCTCTCTCTGCGTCGTTTCCTTATTACTGAGGGTCGTGACCCCTTTTTATTATCAAATAATGGTAGGAGTTTTCTTGGGATTATAATGCGGTGAGTTCAAACGTCTTTCCGCACGACTCCACTAAGAGTATTTAAACTCTTAGGTTTTTTGTAACGATTATTATCAGATGTTAATGATAATAACCTGAACCGACGGCTTAACGTGCTCTCCGAGGCACGGAGGAAACGAAAAGGCCAAATTTGAACGTCCACATTCAGTCACCCATCCAGTTACAGACTAGGGTCAACGTTGCTTAACCTTCGCAATCGACTGATATGCGTTGTCACAACTCGGCCACTCGTCCTTCAACAACTGTCCACTAACCTACCTACTGAGTGTACAGTTCTCGCTGTGCTAGTTTAATCAAATAATTCAACGGAACAGAATTCATTAGTTAAATATTATTATCATATTCGGAAAGCGTTTTATTAGCCGCCGGTTATACTTTGATGAAAATTTAATGTCCCTCTCCGGGAACTGAATTGGAGTCGAGGTAATATTCAGAGGAAAATTTTAATTAAACCCGTTCTTCAGCAATAAAAATAAAATTTTGATTCTTAGTATTTTGATTTTTGTTAAAGCTTCCAGTCCTTCCTCCTTCGAAAATTAATTTTCAAAGGACTCCTTTTGAAAAGAGCACAAAATTTAAATTGTGGCGGTTGCAGGTTTGCTGTTATGCTTTCATTAACCGACTATGAAAAAGGAGCAGGCAATTTGAATGTGCACGATTTTTCTACCATGTCGGTACAGTACCTACGTGCGTTTTTGTCATTTTTTTAAGCCGTCAAACCCTGAGGCATTTTCAGACCGATCGAATACCCACCAATTATATTATCACGAGAATACCGCCATGGAATTTGGAATGGGTAAAAGGATCTTTGAATGTGTTGGTGTTAAATAAGCACAGTATTGGTAAGTGAATTAACTAGGGCTTAATAAAGGTATTTACTAAACATAATATGGTACTTTTATATTAAATGGTTATCTAGCACTTAGCAAAAGTCTTTTGTAGGATCTTTAAAAAACTCTTTTTTTTATTTTTTTATTGCAAGATAGGCTTGCCCTTGACGATAATCACGCCTAATATAAAGCAGTGATGAGGTCTAGGTTGAAGCGCGCTCGCCTAGAAGATGCCTATTCACTCTTGAAGGTACCTAAGTTATACGTGGCAGGGAATACATGCGCTGGAAGGGCATTCCACATCCTTGCGGTTCGAATCAGAAACGTAGAGCAAAACCGTTTCGTTCGAGCTGACTGGACGTTAACCACATAAGGATGCCAACGCAAACGATTTCTTGCTGTTCTGTGGTAGAACGGTGAAGGGGGAACAAGATTGAAAAGTTCCTGAGCATCGGATATACATCGGATATCTATCGGATATACTTTGGAGAGTGCTCCAAAGTATATCCGATAGAAGACCGATAAGCGATCAATCGAGTCTAATGCATCGAGTTGGTACTTGGCGGATCCATCCCAAAGGTGGCTGCAGTACTCCATGCCAGAACGAACTTGGGCATGGTAAAGAGCGAGGCGCTGTTCCGGTGTGAAGTACCGCCTCACCTTGTTCAAGATGCCAAGTTTTTTAGCAGCTGTTTTGGCCTTTAACTCGATGCATTTCCCGAAATTGAGATTGGATGAGATTTCAATACCCAAGAGCTCAATATGATCACTAATCGGGACGGATATACTTTGGAAAGTCGGAGCCAAGGTAAAGGGGCTCCTTTTCGCAGTGAATAAACACGCCTGTGTTTTGGTGGCATTAAACTTGACTAAATTGGCATCACCCCAATCGGAGACCTCCTCAAGAGTCAAGCTAACGCGATTCACCAATGCCACTCTTTGCTCAAGTATCTCAGTAGCACTAGCTCTTGAACTGGACATGTATCTCTCCGTAACAGTGCTGTCATCAGCGTACCCAAAGATACCGGGTTTGAGGAGATCGTTGATATGCTGCAAGAAAAGTGTTGCGGAGAGAACAGACCCTTGAGGGACACCGGCATTAATAGCCATTAGGTCAGATGAGCTGCCGTCAACGACAACTCGAAATGACCTCTCCCTCAGAAAGTCAGATATCCAGCTACAAAAACCAGTAGGAATCCCGTACGCTGGGAGCTTACTGAGAAGACTGCTGTGCCAGACCCGGTCAAATGCCTTCGATATGTCCAGAGATACGGCGAGTGCCTCACCGTGTTTCTCAATGGCTTCACCCTAAGTGTGCGTGGCATACACCAGAAGATCTCCTGTAGACCGATTTTTCCGAAAGCCGTACTGCCGGTCCGACAGAAGATCATTGTCTTCTAGGTATGCCACGAGCTTGCTGTTGAGTACCCGTTCCATCTTCCTGGTCTTGTGCAAAAAAATCCCCGTGAATCGCTTTTAATGTCCGTGCCTACCTTATTTGGAAAATCGGCGGACGCTTCTTCAGTAGGAATACTAAAATTAATGAATAATATTATAATAGGGAACAGGGATAAGTTGGGTTTCTTGATTCCTAACATATACTACATAGACTGCCTCTTTGGTCCGGTGGTTAGCATGTTTGACTGCGGCTGACGAGGTCCCGGGTTCGAGTCCCGGGTCGGGCCATAATAAGTGTTGGGTTTTTCTGACTAGAAATTCTCAGCACTTGCCCGGAGTTAGGAAGTTGGCGGTGTTTCACCCCCGTGCCTCGGAGAGCACGTTAAGCCGTCGGTCCCGGTTATTATCACTAACATGATAATAGTCGTTAAAGCCCGCCAATCCGCATTGGAGCAGCGTGGTGGGTCTAAGCTCTAATTCCCTCTCTCCTATGAGAGTGGAGGCCTGTGCCCAGCAGTGGGACGTTAATGGGCTGTAGTGGTGGTGACTACATAGTTTGGTCAAGAGAAGGCCTGAGATAATTTACTTATTTCCTACTTTTCATTGATTTCGAATTTCGTACTTTATGTAAAATAGTTTAGTTTCTATATTTTTATTACAGTGCTTCACACAAATTTTACTGCCCGAAATTTTCATCGTCCATATCCATACCTATCCATGCTACGATATTATAAATGCGAAAGTGTGTCTGTCTGTCTATCTGCTACGCTTTCACGGCCCATCTATTCAACCACTTTTGACGAAACTTCATACAGAGATAGCTTGTATCCCGATCCATTGAGATTTTGCAAAAACCTAAATCCAGGCGGACGACGTCAAGAGCAACCAAAAAAATATGTTAGCTTTTAATCGAGCACAAAGTCGGATTTAATTATTCATATCGTGTTTCCTTTTGGTTTTAACCCTTAAATATTTATTAAAGGCCATTCCATTTAGCAACCCTTGAACGCCCTGTGTGCTGTTTATGTGTAACGTTAAAGGTCATTTCGACCGACTGTTTATAAAAACAATCATTTACAATAATCGTACGAGTATATTATTGTCTTTCTAAAATACTTGGTTTCGTTTTAGATTGATGACTTGTTTCCCTTTGTTTATGATTTACGACTAGAAGTAAGTCTTTAGTAGTAAAGCCCTTCAAGCGGTGATGGTCTTGGTAAAGGCTAGCCCCACTTGTGGTAAATATTATTTGTTTGAGTTTGTATGTGGCCGAGTCGCGCAGTGCATCTGCTTGCCGCGTCGCTTTAGTGTGCCATACAAAAAATCCGTGCATCGTCGCTTCGTGCATGTCAAACCTTCAGACTTCAGCCTTCTATTCGAGGGTCCAGGGTATGAATTCCAGGCACGCACCATTGTGCGTGCATTTGAAATTGCTTCAAAAATCAAATATCACTTATTTCAACGATGAAGAAAAACATCGTGAGAAAACTGGCATGCCTGAGAGTTCCCCATAATGTTGTCTAAGTTTGTCAATCCGCACTCGGCCAGCGTGGTGAGTAAACTTATAGCGTGAGCTGCGAGCTGCATAAGGGTAAAAACCACCAAAGCCGTTGGGCACAAAAATTTGTCAGGCGTACAAAAGTCCTCACCGTCACTTTTGTGCGCAGCTGCACAGACTAGAGCGGAAGGACGAAATATGCTTCTCGTACGACGTGGATATCCTTTTCCTATTGTGTCATGTTTATTGTCCTATTGTGTCATATCCTTCTCTCCACCACCACCACTACCACTACAACCCATTAACGTCCCACTGCTGGGCACAGACCTCCACTCTCATGAGAGAGAGGGAATTAGAGCTTAGACCCACCACGCTGCTCCAATGCGGGTTGGCGGGCTCCTTCTCTCCAGTCTTCTCTAATCCAGCATACTAGGTAAAATATAGATATTAGGTAAGTAGATTAATAATTGTGGTATCAAGTTTCTTCTACAAAGGTTGTCACTTTAAATTCATTTCATATGTCCAGTGCGGATATAAAATAAATACTGCTCTCACAGAAAATAGCCCAGGTTTTTGTTTCAAGTGTTTTCATTGTGATATTTTTTGTGTTAATTTTATTGTTTAATTGCATTATGTTTTAGTTTTTAATTTTTGCTATTTTTTGCTAATTTTTTTTTGTGTGTTAAGTATTATTTATAATCTTTGTTATTTTTACTTAGTTGTAGCGCCAAGCTACTGTGCCAGGATGAGACAGTCGGGGTGACATGTCACAAGATAGCGTTCGCTGTGATTAGTGTTCCAACCCTCGTTTCTTCAAAAATCACAAAGGCCTGAAAATTCATGTAGGAAAAGTACATAAAACCATAAATTCATCATCGGTACCACCCATTTCATTCTCCTCCATTCCAATCAACTCACCTGCTGCCCCCCTATGGGAATCCTTAAGCACTTTTAAAAACTCAGTCCCTGTAATCAGACGCATTCCACGAGGTTCACGTCATTCAGTTTCCTCATCTCTTAAAAAAACCATACAAAATGTTTTATGTCATAACACCTACCATAGCTGGGAACTCTTGCTCACGTTCGCGTACCGTACGCTACACGTGGACAAAGGTCAGAGCCTCTCCCTTACACAAAAAATAAAAAATAACTGCTCTAATAATGATAACAATTACATCAACTTTTCTTCCCCTTCGCTTCCTCCCTTAAAACGCAGTGTTACTTTAAATAAATTAATTGAAAATAAAGTAGGTGATGGTGATCTTAAGGGAGCGGCTCGGATTTTATTTTCTAGTGACACTGTTGCCCCTGACACGGCGGAGACTCTGGAAGCACTGCGTTCCAAACATCCATCCCCATCTCATAATTCTTCTTTTCCAGACGCACCGAGCAGTGACGATTTGGTTTTTCAGGCCACTACAAACGACGTGCTGGGAGCTCTGTTGGCTTTCAGGAGTGGTTCGGCTGGAGGGCTCGATGGTTTGTCCCCACAACACTTCAAAGATTTGGTTTGTGGTCCAAATATCGACACAGATGGAACACTCCTCAAAGCCATCACTGATTTGGTGAACCTGATGCTATCTGGACGAGTACCTCAAGAAATAGTTGAAACTTTATATGGTGCCAATCTATGTGCCCTCAAAAAAAAGGATGGTGGTATTCGTCCTATAGCAGTAGGTTCGACGATTCGGCGCGTCGTTTCCAAAATTTGCTGTAAAAAAATATTACCATCAATTTCATCTACATTTGTCCCCGTACAATTAGGCTTTGGAGTTAGGGGGGGTTGTGAGGCAGCTGTTCATGCGGCTCGCACGTTCCTACTTAACTCCCGGGAGGAGGTACTCCTTAAAATTGATGTCAAGAATGCTTTTAACTCAATAGATCGTGGTGTCCTCCTCTCGGAAGTAAAAAATAAATTTCCACAGCTGTATCCATACTTAGCGCAGTGCTACCGGAATCCATCTAAACTCGTTTATAAAAAAAATTTACTGAGCTCCGCTGTGGGCTGTCAGCAGGGGGATCCTCTTGGACCCGCTGTTTTTAGTTTGGCTATCCATCCTATCATTTCGACGCTAAATTCAAAATTTAATGTTTGGTATTTAGATGATGGGACCTTAGGTGGCGAAGTGAACTCAGTTTTGGACGACCTAAGCTGTATTATATCAAAATTTGAATCTATTGGCCTAGAACTTAACTTTGATAAATGCGAAATATATGTTCCAAATTCTTTTTCGGCTGATTCTAAATTAGATATTTTAGAACAATTCCAAAATTTGGCACCTGGTATTAAAATATTAAATGATGAGTCACTTCGTCTCCTAGGGGCTCCTGTACTAGAAGCATCAATTCCTCAGTTTGTAGAAAATACTATTTCAAAATTTAGTAATAACTCCCACCGTCTGCTTGAAATTAATCCACATATAGCTCTTACAATATTGCGTTTTTGTTTATTTGTTCCAAAATTTACTTATTATCTAAGATGTTCTCCATTTTGGAAATTTAATACTTTATTGGACAATTTGGATACTTTTGTTAAAAATATTCTCACTAGTATTCTAAATTCTAAATTTCTAATTTTCTTCCAATTAGGTATGGAGGTCTGGGTATTCGCAAAATTTCTAGTGTTTCGTTGCCAGCATTTTTTTCCTCTGTTTACAGTACACACACTCTCTATGGCAAGATTATATCCAATTCTTTAGGATCCATGGAGGTGTCTTACTTAGCAGAGGCAAAAAATGAATGGTCAAGTCTTAGTCCCAGCCAAGTGCCGGTTTCTCTTTCATCCCAGAGACAGTGGGATGACATTGTTTGCAAAAAATCATTTGACACCTTATTAGCTGAGGCCATTTCTGAAAAAGACCATGCTCGTCTTCTCGCTGTCTCTGCAAAAGAGTCTGGTTACTGGCTACATGCTCTTCCCTCCGCCAACCTGGGCACTTTGTTGGACCATACAACACTCACTGTGTTGATTGGTCTTAGGCTTGGCGCCACAATAAACCAGCCTCATCGTTGCCACTGCGGTGACAGTGTTGACGCCTTCGGCCACCATGGACTCTCCTGTTCGAGAAGCGCTGGTCGCTTCTCCCGTCATAGTACTATTAACGACGTCATCCGGAGGTCCCTTGCCACCGCTCATGTGCCAGCTGTACTGGAACCTATTGGTTTGGCACGTAGCGATGGCAGGAGACCTGATGGTATGACGCTCGTTCCTTGGAAGATGGGCAGGTCGCTTGTTTGGGATGCAACGTGTGCAGACACTTTAGCTGCATCCCACATTCAGGCGACCTCCTCTGTGGCGGGTGCAGCGGCCATCAGCGCCGAACAGGCCAAGAGGCGCAAATATGAAGACCTCGATGGGAGCTTCATATGTGCCTTTTGGTGTGGAGACCTTGGGGCCGTGGGGCCCGGGGGCTCGAGCTCTTTTTGAGGAAATTTCGAAAAGGGTTATCGAGTCAACCGGGGACCCGAGAGCCGGCGGCTACCTTGGTCAAAGAATTAGTTTGGCCATCCAAAGGGGTAATGCTGCCAGCATCTTGGGTACAATGCCTCGCTGCGGTGGTCTCGATGACGTTTTAGACGGAGATGTCAATGAGATGTCAATGGAATAAATTTTGCTCGCTACAAAATTTTTATTTATAAATATTGGGCTCGGTTTTTTGGATTATTATTGGCATCAAATTGGCGCTTATTCGCGAAATACCCCGTGGTATTATTTTCACTGTTTCTCGATATGCGATATTAACAGTCGTTTTTGTTTCAGAGCGAGGCGTTGCCACGCGGTGTCGCGGTTTCCAGGGGCCTCAGCGGGCAGTCGCCTGCTCTGCAGGCCTTCTGGTTGCCGTTGCCGGGGCTTCGCGCGCTTATAGACGCTATTGTGTAGTGTTTTAGTTTTTTCTTTATTTTGTTGTGTTGTGATTTGTGAAGTATGATCCCTAGTGCTTCTCAAGTTGAGTACATAGAATGCCCACACTGTAGCGATGGCAGGCTGTTTAAAGGTCGTAAAGGCCTTAACATACATATCGCACGATGTCACGGACCACCAGCAAGCTCTTTAACTTGCCCAAATTTCATGTGCGATCAAACGCAAACAAGGAGTCAAAACCAGGTACCCTTCGAAATTTTATTATCAAAGTATAGTCAAAATATTCCTTTAATAAAACGCATTCCGCGAGGGGCGAGAATATCATTGGCTAGATCCTTATCACATACAATCCAAAATGTTTTATCAAATTCACTTTTGGCTTGGCAAAATCTTTTTTTGTTTTCATATAAACATTTTTCAGTAGATAAATCAGAAAGCGGGTCGCTATGTTCAAAATTAAAAAAAAATTGTTCGGTTGATCGCGTTTTCCAAATTCCTGACTGCTCATTTCGAACACAAAATTATAATTTGAAAAAAATTGTGGAAAACAAGGTTATGGATGGGGATCTTAAAAACGCAGCCCGCATTTTGTTTTCTAATGATACGCTGGCTCCATTTAACGATGAAACGCTAGAAGCCTTACGTGACAAGCATCCTTTACCAAATCCCGACTCTTTGCTTCCAGACCCACCTTCAAACGTTTCATTTTTACAGATAAAGGATGAAGAAACTTACGCTGCGATAATGTCATTCTCCAGTGGCTCTGCTGGTGGCATGGACGGCATAACACCACAACATCTAAAGGATCTTGTGGGAGTTACTGCTGGGGACGCCGGCAGGGCGCTTTTGAGTGACATTACCAGACTTTGTAATTTTATGTTATCTGGCGAGGTAAATTCATCCTTTCTGCCATTCCTTTACGGTGCGAGGCTCTGTGCTTTTAATAAAAAGGACGGTGGGATCCGGCCCATCGCTGTTGGCTGCACTTTTCGCCGATTGGCATCAAAATTAGCGTGTAGACACATAGTGTCGACCCTAAAGGATAAATTCCAACCTATTCAAGTTGGATTTGGCAGTAAAGGTGGTTGTGAGGCAGCAGTGCATTCGGCTTGTACTTTCTTAGCGAATGGCGAGGTTGAGGTACTGCTGAAAGTAGACGTAAAGAATGCTTTTAATTCATTGGACAGGGCAACTCTGCTGAACGAAGTTTCAACACAGCTTCCCGAAATTTACCCGTATGTTTGGCAATGTTACAGCTCTGCTTCCAAATTATTTTTTGGAGATGGCGATATTAAGTCCTCTGTAGGTGTTCAGCAAGGGGATCCCTTAGGTCCAGCCCTGTTCAGCTTAGGGATCCACAACCATATCTCAAATTTAACATCGAAATTTAACATATGGTATCTTGACGATGGAACCATTGGAGGCAACGTGGATGACGTTCTAAAAGATCTTAACAATGTTAAGCAACAATTTGGCAAAATTGGCTTAGAACTAAATTTTTCCAAATGTGAACTGTTCTTCACAGGAAAACTATCGCAATATAGAATATTATCGGCCTCTGAATTATTTAACGAAATTGCCCCTAATATTAAGATTCTTGAAAAACATTCACTTTGTCTTCTTGGTGCTCCTCTTTTTAACGAAGCCATACAACCAATCTTGGACAAAAAAGTCAGAACATTTTCGGCACATTCTGACAAATTGGGCGCTCTAAATTCTCACATAGCATTTTCGATCCTAAAATATTGCCTTTTTGTACCTAAATTAATTTATATTCTCCGTGCGAGCCCAATTTGGAAATTTCCTGGACTACTCGATATCATGGATGCCACCTTAAGAGATACGCTAGAAAAAATTCTAAATTTATCTTTTGATGATCAGTCCTGGAATCAAGCTACTTTACCGGTCAAGTATGGTGGCATCGGCGTGAGAAAAATTTCCAGTGTTGCTCTTCCGGCTTTTCTGTCCTCTGTGCATAGTATAAAAGAGCTTAGTTCTCAAATTCTTAATTCTAATTCAGTTTCATTGATCTATGCCACAGAGGCCCTAGAGAGTTGGAAGGTCAGGTGTCCCAATGACGACATCCCGAAGGAATGTTTCACACAAAAACTTTGGGATGTGCCGTTGGTTCGGCTGACACATACAAATTTGGTTCAAAATCTTACAAGTGAAAGAGATCGAGCAAGGCTTCTAGCCTTATCTGAAAAAGAATCCGGGTATTGGCTTCATGCCTTGCCATCGACAAATCTCGGCACTCTTTTAGATAATGAAAGTTTTCGTGTGGCTCTAGGTCTCAGATTGGGAGCACCCCTGTGCTACGAGCACAGATGTCCGTGTGGAAAAGAGGTTGATAAATTTGGAATTCACGGACTCTCTTGCCAAAGGAGCGCCGGTAGGCTTTTTCGGCATGGCTCTCTCAATGATACGATCAAAAGGGCTCTTGCCACCATAGATATTCCTGCGCTCATTGAGCCGGCAGGGATAAGTCGGGATGATGGCAAGAGACCTGATGGATTGACGCTGGTTCCCTGGGAACGGGGACGGGCGCTAATGTGGGACGCAACATGCGTAGACACATTGGCCCCGTGTCATATCAGGGAGACAGCATCAAGGCCGGGAGCCGCAGCAGAAAAGGCTGAAACCGGCAAGCGGCGGAAGTATGCCTCTCTCATAGAGAGTTACATATTTGTTCCGTTTGCCGTGGAGACCCTGGGGCCATGGAGTCTTAGTGCCAAAAACTTTTTACGAGATATTTCACCGCGGTTAATTGCCTCATCTGGTGACAGAAGGGCTGGCTCATTTTTTGCGCAAAGGATCAGCCTGGCTGTCCAGCGCGGAAATGCAGCCAGCATTCTTGCCACTATTCCACGCGGGCATGATTTATATAGTAATTAGGTTAGGCTAGCTAGCATTAAGTTCTATTGTATTATTTTCAATAAAAAAAAAAAAAAAAGTTTTAGATTTAATTTAATTTAATTTAGTTTTAATTTAATGTAAATAGTTTTAATAAATAACATCAGTTATTGTATCTAAATAATATATGTATTGTATTTAACTAGTACGGACAACATCTTTCATATGCATACTAAATAAAATGAAAAATTTCATATTCTGATGAAATTTTAAACTTGCTTGAAAGTTGTATAACTTTTACGTCAGCGAAAAGCATGCTTCTTTTTCCGGCTTAAATTATCCGAAGTAGGTATATTATGAGCTAACAAGACTAAAGAAAAAAATAGATAGGAAATGGTATGTAAAATATGATACCAAATAGTACAGAGCAGTGTAATTACTAATTATTGGCTTATCTTATTACCGCAGTATATAACCATCTAGAGCACTTTATTAAAATAGAGGGCAGAGGGGTCACCTAATCTGAGGTGATTAACGCTGCCCATTAAAGTTTGCATCCAATATTAAAGCTAAGTTGGAAGAACGCCGAAGGGTCAGGTTCAACATTATTTGAGATAGTCCATAATAATAGAATTATGTTGCATTGAAGAACTTCGAATTGATTACCAAAGAAGAACTGCACAATACTACTTGAGTTACTCAGAACGCGCGCGTACGAGTGAACGATTTGATTACAAGGAGTTGTATGCTCTAAGTGCGCTTACAGTGCAACTTCTACAGGTTATGCAGTGTACAACTTCTAGACACCACGTGGGACTATGTTAGACGTCGCGCGGCACTATGTTAGAGGTCATTGATTCAAAGAATGAACATGCGTACAATGTGCTTAGGCTAAAATGCAAAGTAGCTGTACAAAAAAAACACAAATTAGACGTTATCATTGGTAATTCTGTCACCGGCTCTATTTATATGTCACCGTAAGATTGCAAAGGCCGTTGGATTGTAATCTAACTAGCGATATTGTAAACTGTCGACAGATTACAATTTAACGCATTATTTTTCGGTAGATTGTAATCTGTTAGTTATATTAACCCGATAAAACCTAAGTGCCCGGCCGCAGGCACTACCTGATTTTGTATGTCGAACCTTAACCTAACCTACAAGAAAGAGACAAGAAAACGTAAATACAATGAATATTTCAAAAATTTACACTCGGAACATAGAACGGTTCACAATCTATCGACTGTTTACAATATCGCTAGTTGGATTACAATCCAACGGCCTTTGCAATCGTACGGTGACATATACATGCATTCTAATGCCGGCTGGATAATATTTCTACCACAAAACAGCGAGAAACCTTATAGGCACCCTTATTTGGTTGACGTCCAAACTGCTCGCACGAAGCGTTTTTGCTCGACGTTTCTGATACGAACCGCTAGGGTGGAACACCCTCCCAGCGCTCGTGTTTCCTGCCATCATCATGCCTCATCATTGCTTTGCACTAACCATGATTGTCGTCAAGCGCAAAGCATATCTCGCTACACAAAAAAGTTGACTAACTAGTGCAATAATGATACAAATTTTTAGGAAAGTACAGAACTTTTTAGATTAGACGACGTCTGTCAACTTTTCACTCAGTTTTTCACATGAGTCTGCGATCGGGTGATGAAATTTGCGTGTTGTGGCGTGAAGGCAAATCCTTTCTACCCGTCAATCAGCCGCTGTGACAGTGGTCGCCCCGGGGAAATACACTAAGTGCTTTTACAGTTCGTACATACTATCTCGTGCCGCGTCCCTACGGGCGAGTTAGCAGGCGTTAAAGCACCGACTAAAAGCTTAGCCATGGAATTTCGTGCCCGATTAATACCATGCTAAGTGCATTTGCAAAGCAAGTTTGCAATCTTGAGATCTGCTGTCCACCTAATAAAAAAATAAATAATCATTTATTGGCAAATAATGTTGTAGGACAATATTTCAATGGTAAGAAATGTCAATGAGAGGCCTGAGAATAGCGTGCAAATTTCAGGTAGGTATTTAGCAATTTTTAACCGACTTCCAAAAAAGGAGGAGGTCCTCAATTCGGCGCGTTTTTTTTTTAACTTATGTCGGTGTCTCCGTGGTTTCTGAACCGATTTGAATTTTTTTCTACCAGTCGTTAGAGGAAGCTCTCGAGGTGGGCAAATAAAATTCTGACTCCAAATCCTCAACCTTGACACTAAAAAGTTAAAAATAAAAATTCTTCCCAAAAAACCGACTTCCAACGCCACTGTAAAGTACAAAATAATTTTGATTTCTACCCACTATGTTGAAGTCGGACGAGTCTGATGCGTTCAACTTTGCTTATCCTTATTAAACCCGCCCGACTTCAACATAGTGGGTAGAAATCAAAATTATTTTGTACTTTACAGTGACGTTGGAAGTCGATTTTTATTAAAGAATTTTTATTGAATCAAATCTTCAGAAAAGTAGCCTACCAGATAATGAGATAAATATAACTTGTTTTCTATCTCATTCTCTCGCAGGCTAAATCCTATTATGAATATGTTTGTCTCTTTTTGGTGTCGCTTTTTAGTTTCATCGTATTTTCAAATCACAACGATTCTAAAGAAGTCTCACTTCAAAAACCCGATCAATTCAAAGGCAGCACAGTGATATCAGTCTCATCATTGGCTGAAATGTATTCGCACCAAAGTGTCATTCAACCCGCACTCTAATAGTTATACCTACTCTAATAGTGTATCATAACAAGTTTCTTGGTTATGATTGCTTCATCATTTCAAGATTCAACGGCCTACTGCTAAGCATAAGCCGCCACTCAGAAGGGTTTAGCTATTTTCCACTACGCTGGCCAAGTGCGGATTGGCAGGCACATTTGAGAACAAGAAGAACTCGAATAGAAGGCTTAGTGTCTAAATCAGGAGGCTATCACAGCTATGATTGGTTAGTTAATCCATACTAATATTGTAAAAGCGAAAGTGTGTCGGTCTGCTACGCTTTCACAGCTCATCTATTCAACCGATTTTGATGAAATTTGGTACAGCGGTAGGTTACATCCCGGGGAAGGACACAGGCTTTTTATCCCGGAAAATTAAGGAGTTCCCACGGGAATAAAACAAAATTATTCCACACGGACGAAGTCGCGGGTATCATCTAGTAAATAATAAGGAGGAGAACCCTAGAAATGAGAAAGCCCGATCGATTTAAAAGTACACGCATTACGCTGCACAAAGAAATTGTGGGAAAATGATACTTTAAAATGGTTTCATCTTTAAAAGTACCAAGTCCCACTCGATATCGAAGCCTGAACGTTCCGTAGCACTGCACATTAATTTTTCAGCGTCGCCCGCCGGAAGCTGTCGGTACGCGGCAAGATAAATTGATACATCATGGCCGGTAGATAACATCTCGAAAACGGTTAAGCTTGTAGCTATACGGAGTAATAGCCGGTTTACACGGTCCGGGGATCTTGCATTTGAACTTCCCCGCCCCGGAAACAAGAAAGGAAGAAGAAATTGTAAAAATGTATCCGATGTTCTGTAAAGGAATTGTTAAATGGAATTCAAAGTAAATAGTTCTTATAGGTCTGTTTAAAACGCTTTAAGAATCCGTATCCCCGCTAACCGAAATTTTAAGAACTTTTGATGAGCTTTGTGCATGAGATATTAGTATTATAACAAAAAGAAAATTAAAACATTAAAGTTTAATCCCTCCTTAGTAGAATGTTGCAAAAAGAAAATTAATTTTATTGAAATATAATAGTGAAATTCTCATTCTTGCGGAATACGATTACCATTTTTACACTTTTAGGCTATACTTTTGACCCATATAAATCCCAGAAAAATTATAATAAATGACTTACAAAAAATATTAATATGATAAACACACTCTTAAAATTGGACTTTTGCAATTCGTTTTTATACGTTCTATACAAAATTAATTATTAAAAAAATCAAATCAATGTGCACGATTTATCAAAATTTACGCGTCACAATAACCCCTATTTTTCAAAAGTTTGGCGAATTTACTGATAAAATAAAATTTCCCGTGAATGTTTAGTATTTAAATAACATAAATTGTAAAAAAATAAATTTCTATAAAATACCTATATGACCAAAAAAAATTATCAAAAGTCTGATAAATTTCACGTTTAAAATGCTACTGCAGACCACACGACCGGCATACCGAGCCCAGCGCTCTTCGAGGGAGGACGTGTTGCTGGATGGGCTCTTTTGTATGTGTGCGTGAGCTCTCTCACAAGCCTTTGTAAAAACGTGTTGCTAACAATACATAGCGCGACTGCCTTAGTTTGATGAGCAGAGAATGTTAGGTTCTTGATCCGATTCAATCGATATTGAATAAATGCGTGATACGTATTTAATTATGAATTAATAAGAATATTTTTTATAACTATTAAATAATTTTGAACGATACAATATTATAATCTCATACTGATTTTCTCGTCAATTGGGATTTAAGTATGCGTTATATTTGTATGGGTTTTGAATTTACTATCCTGAAATATTATATTTTCTTTGAAATCGTAATTGCAAAACTCAACGTGGCATACGTTGTTGCTGAGAGATTTTGGTAAATACAGTTTTCATAGGATTACTTATATTGAATTTTTATTTATCCACTACAAGCTTAGCCCTTGACTGCGATCTCACCTGATGGTAACTGATGATTTATATTCTACGAGGCATCGTACTGGAGCGCTCAAGGGCTTCAGAAATTATGAATTCCCAAATTGATCGTAAACAATCATTATATCGCGGCCCGCGGGTCAATAAAAGGTACCTATTATAAAAATGTTTATACGACTGCTTGAAAAAAGGAGTATATTGTTTTCAGGGTTCATGTATGTATGTATGTAGGTATGTATGTATGTATGTGAGTTTGCATATTCCACCATAACTTCTATACGCGTGAACCGATTTAGATAAATTAGGTATCGTTAGAATCCCTAGCTTATTCCGGGTGACATAGGCTAGTAAAATTTTCAAAAAAGTGATGGGGTGACCATGGTCTCGCATTAAAGACTAAAGTAGATTTTTTTTTCGAAAATAAGATTAACTATATACTCATCAGCTAGAAAATGATGAATAGATTCCAAAAATATATACTAATATAGTTCAATATACTGTGATTCCCAAAAAATATCATTTAATAAATATGTGAATAAGACTCCATTTTTAATTAATCAATGACTGTGGTATCGTTACGTAGTAGATAGTTACAGGCTACGGCAGAGCAGTCATATTTATTAATAATTTTAATTATATTCACTTGCACATTGTTTGCATAGATTTTATTTATTCTTTAACCTTTCGACAATAGTACCGTGCAAATCGCACTGCCTTTCAATCAAAATACTAAACAATATTATAAGTCATAAAATATTACCGCAACGATTTGAAATTCTAAAACGTAGAAGCTCATCATGAATACAATTTAATTTGTACTTTATCGTAAGCTGCATAAGGTATATATTGCAATACACATTTTAATACAATATCATTTCTTTTACAAATTTACTTAGAGTTACAAAGCTCATAAAGTTTTTATTTATAGGATATTGTTTCGTTTCTGGTAAACAAGACGAGTTTGTTTGAAATTTTATTACTCAAATCGACTGGAAGTTTTTTGACTTTTAGTTGTCTTGGATTTCTTATCTAAACTGATCTAATTGCATGACCCGCGTGAAGTATGGTATTTTTATATTACCTAATTTATTATTGAAAGGGTCGCTTTTAATATTATTTATGACCTAATCACGTGCAGATTGCACTTGCATAATACTCAAGTAAACCTGTCTATCGATTACTTGAAAGTTGTTTTGTTTTTATCAAAAAACCAAGGGTATTTCCAAGACAACTAAATTGCAAATGGCAGGTATGTCTATATTTTTATATTCTATGAAACCCACAAATCTCTTACTGTCACTTTTATAGTCGCTTGCGATCATTGAGGTACTCTGCTCTGCTCAATTGCTTCCAACAAAACCATACAAGTTTAGTGTTTTTGTTTTTCTGACCTTGGCATCTCTATATGGACTTTGACATTGTAATCAGTGAAAATAATATTTAGGGCCTTGCTTTGTAATTGGATTAGAGTATTCGCTTCTGGATTTGATTTTACTTGTTTTATATATCACAAGGTAAGATTATTTTATATTCAGTTACCTGAAAGTTGCATAGTCACTAGCCACGGCCGAAGCCTTCCACCAGACCAGACCAGAGCAGAAAATCCATAATAATATTATAAATGCGAAAGTGTGTTGTGTCTGTCTGTCTGTCTGTCTACTACGCTTTCACGGATAATATTTCAGCTATACAACTTGGTAGAGAAAACGAAGCTCTACTGCTTTTTTTTTGGGTGCCACGCCAGATGCATTGTGTAAAGAGATAATAGAAATAAAATGTCCCCAATCTGCCATTGGAAAGGATCCTGAGGAAGCCGTAAAGCAAAATAAAACAAAATAAAACAAAATAAAATAAAATTAAATGTGGAAAGCAGTAAACCAATCAATGACACAAAATAAGAGCTATGGTATTACCAAATTAGGGCCAGTTACACATAACTCAAAAACCCAGATGTTTATTTGCCGTGTGGACTGGCCCTGAGCATAATCTAAAAATCGAATTGAAAGAGATTCATATTTTTGAAAAAAAAACATGGAAGCTAAATTATTATAATTATTTACTCCAGAAATTTTGGATTCCTGAAAAGCTAGATCTATGCCTCTCAGAGACAATGTTTTATGATAAAAATATTTATATAAGTATACTATATAAGAATATTTAAAACTCAGCCCTTGACTGCTTTCTCACCTAATGCTAAGTGATGATGCAGCCTCAGACGGTAGCAGGCTAACCCGTTAGGGGTGTTGACATCCCTAATCGGTTACAACCCATAACCCTTATCGGTTTCTACACGATATCGTACTGGAATGCTCACTCCCTTGGCGGCTCATCTTTGCAGATAGGGTGATATATAGCTACGGCCGAAGCCTTCAACTAGACAATACCAGACAAGATTTGGAAATTGCAAATTCCGGAAATAACCTTGCAGTGGTCAATTTGTGAATTGTAAATAGGGTTAGGTTTTATTTATATATTTTAACTAATCATGATTACAATTTACTTTGTACTTTATCATAAACTGCATAAGGTATGTTTTGCAAAGACATATTTTAATACAATAAAATGGTAACATTTACATTACCTGATACCTGAGAGGGTCCGCGTGTTTGTGATATTATTTATGACCAATCCTCTGCACGTGCTAACTAACTACACCTGCGTAATACACAATACCAATCGCTTATCTGTGAGTTGTTTTCAAAATAACAATGGTGTTTTCGAGACAAACTAATTACTCTTATTAGTAATTAGTATGTAGTAAAACTTGGTCAATAATCGTGTACCTCAATTGTTAGTAACAGTCAGATAGCCGTATAGGTTTTAAAATTTAAGAAATCATCAATTTTAATGATAAGTAAATAAACGAAAAACTTGTAGGTGTATCTAGTTTTTAGTGTTATATTATGATACCCATGTGTAAATATATTTTATAAAAGTTTATGTACGCCAAATAAACATTTATCAAAAGGGAAAATAATATTTAAGTGATAACTAAGATTATACAATTTTATTAATATAGTGAAAATATTACGAACTTGACTACACAACATGGCAAAGTATCAAAGTATCTTTATCGGCCTATGCCGTCTTTGTGTGAGTGCAGCTAACGGTCTTACTGTGCGCTATACCTACAGATTCCAAAATTGGCCGAGCGCGCAATTAGGCGGGCGAGAATACGGACCCTTAAATAATTCCTTTCTACTTTTATGTATTTGAAAGTAATGTTTTTTTAATATTGTATTAGTAAACTAAGTAAAGTACGCCAATAAAGTAAATAATTTGGCTAACTTTAAAGAATAGTTTAAATTAGTGTCTATTTTTTTTTAGAAAATCTGTACCTAATGGGCCATATTTCTGTTTTATAGTGTTTCAAGTATTTTATAATTATTTATTGTTCTAGATCGCTGTTGATTTTCCTAAGACAGTAAAAATATACTTTCAAATAATGAAAATCAACAAATGATATTTTGAGTTTTGTATGTTAAATTTAATAATATAATTGTTAAATTTTAATTTGTATTTATAACTTTTAATGATTTGGTATCCAAGGGATGCAAGTTTATGTAGCTTATTTGGGTATACTTAAACTGCAATAAAGTGATTCCAACATTTACGTGCTAAATTATAAATATCTACTTCTACGTGTGAAAAACTTAAAATGTATATCTCAAACGCTTGCTTGCCAGAAAAATACCTACTTTAATTTAAATCCGTACCGTGTAGATGGGCTATTAGGTTTTATTCTAACTTTGTGTGCGATAAAAATGCAAGCCTTTTTAAAGTGAAGATTTACTGTTATTTTCTGTTTGTTGTTTGCGGTTCATTATAGCAATTTATGCTGTGTTAACAGACTTTTTTTAAACAACGCTGCATTACTTAGCAACTATTAGAAGAACCTACTTATAGGTAGGACGTTTTGTTAAACAAGGTTGTTACTCTTGTAACTTTTTGTAGAGTTTAGAGTTTTGTAGCACGCGCGCACGGGCGACTAAAAATTGCCCGGCTTTTTTTACACGGGCAACATCAACTCCATGGACGTTGCACGCCGACAAAAAGTTGCCGTGCGCACGGACTTTTAATTATCGCGTCAAATTTGCAATACGGGAATGACACAAACTTTTAAGACATGGAAAAATATCTGTACCTACTATTCGTAGCTTTTAATACCAGGAAATGACGTATGAGGGCCGCATTCACCTTTTAATTTATGACATACTCTATGTAGGTTATTGTCCTTCACTTCGCTACAGCCCATTAACGTCCCACTGCTGGGCTCAGGCCTCCACTCTCGTAGGAGAGAGGGGATTAGAGCTTAGATCCACCACGCTGCTCCAATGCGGGTTGGTGCATTTAACGACTATTATAATTTTAATGATAGTAACCGGGACTGACGGCTTAACGTGATCTCCGAGGCACGGCGGTGAAACACCTACAACTTCCTAACTCCGGGCTAGTAGTGAGAATTTCTAGTCTGAAAAACCCAAAACTCAATTATGGCCCGACCCGGGACTCGAACCCGGGACCTCGTCCGCCGCAGTCGAACATGTTAGCCACTAGACCAACAAGGCAGTTATGTAGTTATTTGTATTACTACTAAATCAAAATCAGTTCATCCGTTTGGGAGCTACGATGCTACACACTGATACACACGTTAAACTTATAACACCCCCTTCGCGGAGGTTAAAACCTAGTATCTACCTATTCCTGCGTATCTAGGAACATACCAGAATGTCGTCAAAATAAATAATCACATGCGATTTATGTTCCCCATCACAAAAGCTATGACCCCTTACCTAACATATCCCTTTAGGCTGTAAACCGAAATCTGTATGTTGAAAAGGCCGACCCGTGATAAAGTGGTCCAATTGGGGCGAGACTGAAAAATGTTGCTAGATTTATAAACGCTGCCTGTATCGGCTGATTGATGTTTGCAGGTAAGTTGTGTAAATAAGCCAAGAAAGTATCTTAATTACTACTAAGCATTTGTTGTTTAACTACAGAATAAAGTATAACTAGTGAAAGCTACTGTTAAATATGATTTAAAGTTTTTTGATACTTGCAACACTGGGGCCACCTTACTCAAAGCGAAACAAAAAAACTGGTAAATTCAGGGATATGTTTTTTGATTTCCTGCCAGCCCTGAAATTATAAATTACACTCACTCAACACTCTCACTCCTCTATGCCATGTTACGTCATTGATAAAATTATAGGGCACAAGGACATTTAAACTGATTTAGTTAAATTTTGTAATGCTGTCCCTTTTTAGAAAATGCATATTGTAGTTGCCAAAAAGGGACAGCATTAAAATATTTAACTAAATCAATTTAAGAGTCCTTGTGCAAGTGGGCATTAGTGTCGTATTAAAAAAAGTAATTAAGATCGGTCTAGAATCCCTGGATATGAGAAACGAACAACGCGACAAGAATGTGTTCTTTCTATTGAGAACCTCCAACTTTTTTTCTGTCCGTACACACATATGTAAATAATATACACAAGCATATTAAATTTACATATATTCAAGCTGTAAAGTGCCATCTGTATGTTGAAAGGACGGGTCGCAGTGATAAAGTGGGCTGATATCGGCGAGCCTGAAAAATATCCGTGATTTATGCCCGTGCTGGACTGGTATTTCAGCCTTGATTAAGATTATACTCCTGGATTGATATTTTTATCATGATTGAGATAGTATCGACGTATATGAAAAAGTAATCTGTAGTAGTCATAATCAGTCATCTGTAGTTCCGTAAAAGATGCAGCAATTATTGTTAATTGGAGAAGTTTCATGATGTTGTGAATATCATACCTAACACAACGGAAGTAAAATATAGATTAAAACTAATAAATTTGTGTTTTTTTTAAATCCATCAATAAATGACTGAGAAATGACGATTTAAAACTTTAATTATTTAATGTACCTACCTACACCGATTGCTGTATCTTACTGGAGTGAGAAATTTTGTGAGTGAGTTTTAATACCTAGCCGAGATTTAATACTTTCTTATCTTTACTTAATTATCTTCACACACAAATTAAGTGCTTTTCGTTAAGTCCATTTATTTCTTTTATTCGGCTTTATAAAGTCGGTTGATAGGGAATTATGACGTACGAAGTATCTTGTTACGTCTATCGATGGCCAATAACGAAAAAGTGTCTGTCACATAAATATAGAATCAGTAAGACGTTCCTAACTCTATGGTTTGTGATCTATCAGCGCTTTTTTTTTTACCAACTAACTTAGAACCCCTCACTCGGTGGTTAGACGACACATAACAAATCGCAGGAAGCCGTTGGATCCAGGCGGTGCAAGGACGCGACATGTGGAAGTTCCTGCAAGACACCTAAGATGTTCAGCAGTGTTCAAAAACACTTGTCAGAGTCGACTTGATTAAAAAAAGATTTTAGGCTGAGTTTGAGTTCAGTGTGATCTATTGATAAACGACGACGACGAACTTTGTTTCCAAGACGACCGGGTGAATTAAGTTTTTTTTAGAGTTGGAGTTTTTAAAAAGCCTTTGTTGGGGTTCTTCGATAGTTATACATAGAGAGAACCCATACCTCTGTAAGATTCTAGATCAACAAATCAAAATTGTTATCAAAAAATCCGATTTTATTACACTATGACAAGCTAAACCTTGCCTGCGATTTAACCTGGGGTAAGTGAGGATGTATTCTAAGGTTAAAGCGGGCTAACCTGTACGGGGTATGCATACACATATTCCTAAATGGCTCCTACGTGATATCCTAGCCGAACGCCAAATCTAAAAATCTTAAACTATCACCTGCCATCTGACGAAGCCCATAAAAGACCATCTTAGACAAATTAGTCTAAATGTCCTGCTGGTTATTGAACTCGGGACATTCCTAGGTATTGAACCACAACATTCAACAGAACGCTAGAAAGGTCGTAAGGTCGTATGTAAAATATACCCATAAGGTTATACACGGTCATCTGCATATCTAAAGGCGTCTGGCGTGCCCGAGTGATAAAGCGATGTAATTGAAGGTGGCGTGAAAAACGTGGCGGCTCACGAGGGTCACAATAGCTCCGTGTATCACCTCCACTAGTAGATTGATTATACTGGGGGCTTACTACCATCGCTTAGAGCAGTATTAGGTAAGTATAAGTTACTTATTAAAATGTTAGTTTTACATGACGTATGAAAAATTAGGTATTTATGAGACACTTTTAATATATTTGTACTCTCATTTGGATCTTGCACGAATAAATGAGAGGTTCCACGAGAGATTTGATGTAATTAGATAAAAGTTGGCTAAACATAAAGATAATATTCATTTTATCCGGCCACGATTGCTATCGTTAAGCTCTAAATCGAAATGCGATCTAAAAACAAAAGTACCTATTCAATAATCGCTGAGTCTACCGGCAGAAGCTGATTTACCATCGTCAAAATACTCGCATTTATACTAACTATTTTCAACATGGCGTCCGTATCCCCAGATTATAGCGAATGCACATGAAACTAGTCAAATTAACTGATATTATACCTCCTGTTTCATGAGATTTATTTAATGACAAATAGTAATAATGCTAACATATTATAGAAGCGAAAGTGTGCTTGTTTGGTTGTTTGGACAAACTTTTGCATTTATAATATTAATAAGTATGATCTTGATATTTTGTTCGTATATAGTTGAAGTCCCACGGACGCGTACGAAGCTATTTGCTTCCTCGTTTCTTATTCGAACCGCTAGCGGCTAGAATATGGTAAACCCTTCTTGCTTGCGTTTTTCCATCCGCTTATAATATTGGCGTCTTCAAATCAGGAGTGATCAGGCATCTTCTAGGCAAGCGCGCTCCACCTTAGGCTGCAGCACTACTTCCAAATTACAGCAAGTCTGATTACAGCCAAGCGCTAGTCTATAAAAAATAATAAAATATGGATTTTTCATCACAGCGATCATAGTCAACTTACCTACTATTGTTCAGAGAATGTTATTCAATACAAACAGTGTAGATGGTTTGGTCAGACCGGCATATCGGTTTTTAAATACAAATAATTACCGTATTTATTTGATGAACGAAAAAATGTTTACGGTAATTGGCGATACTCTACGTCACAGATGTGGGTTCCACCACACTGAATTTAAGTCTGTTTCACATTACCTTTAACAAATTAAAGTTTTCAACAGATACGTGTATTTACCCGTGAAATTCAGTGAACTATGTTTTTACATGGGTCTCCTTCTTTGAAGCGATCTGATTAAAAATAAACTCATTTTCCTAAAAGCGCTCATCCAACTTATATTATCTGTGCTTCCAACAACTTATTTTCAGATTAAAGTAGGTAGTACTTGATACTTATTCAATTACGCATTTCACTTTTACGTTAAAAAATAAAATTTTTTAACAAAAGATAATTAAATAAATACTACATCGCAAATAGATTGCAAAAAAATTGCACTTGCATCAGCTGTTATCGTCACGTTTTCCTACCTGTCAAAAACTGATAGACATTGATCTATAATTCTATACTAATATTATAAATGTAATGATTTTTTTTTTATAGCCTGGAGTAGCACATAGGCTACTTTTATCCCTGGAAATTAAGGAGTTCCGCGGAAACCAAAATACCTCAATCCACGCGGATGAAGTCGCGTTCATCAGCTAATTGATAATATGATTAAATAATATTAAATTTCATTTATACAGGAAAATTACATGATTCATAGCTCTAGTCTAGTCTCTAGCTATCATTAACAACCTATTATTTTAATAATATTTATAAAATTCTTCAGTTCTCAACCGTACAGTCGTCTCGCATGTCTGGTTGGCTGGTCTGCGTACTATTGTTGATTGTGATTTGATTGTTTTTCCTTGCAGTGTGCACACAGCCTTACATTCTGTAGTTGTGGAAATGTTGAATTTTATTTAAATGAAAGCTTGCGGCTGTTCCAGTTTCATGATTAATTGCTTCCTTGTTAACGTGTGGCTATTGTGCTTTAATTTATCAGTTTCATGCTTTAAAGCGTATTGTTAACGAAACCGTTGATTTTTTGAAGGTTTTTCATTACTTACGTTTTAATTTATAAATTTGTAAGTTACAATTACAATTATAATAATAAAAGCTATATTATAATTATCACTTAAACCCCTTGTCGGAACGATACTGAGTACGGGCCTCCTCTCAGAATGTGAAAAGTTTAGGCCATGTCTACCTCACTTGCTAAGTTAATAGGTAGGTATACGGATAATCCATTCACAAAAAGTTGCTGTTTCGCTGTTGTGCTTATAAGCAACTAACAATATAAGTATTTGACTGGTGGGAGGCTTCGGCCGTGGCTAGTTACCACCCCAACGGCAAAGACGTGCCGCCAAGTAATTTAGCGTTCCGGTACGATGCCGTGTAGAAACCGAATAGGGGCATGGGTTTAATATAACTGTCATGCCTCCAACAGGTTAGCCCGCTACCATCTTAGACTGCATCATCACTTAACATCAGGTCGCGTCAGTCAGGGGAGATCGCAGTCAAGGGCTAACCTAGGGGATAAAAAAAATTTATAATATACGCGCTCGAGATTACATTCTTGAAAATGTGAGAGATGATTTTAGTATGTTATTAAGAAAAAGTGTTTTAAACTAGATATAGTTCTAAACTAAATCGTATTAACTATAGATGTATCATTTTAGTACCTGTACTAACTATATCAAACACCTCGACTAAGATGGCGAAATCGAGGCAGCTTTATCATTTACTAGCTGAATGCCCGCGACTTCGTACGCGTGGATTGAGGTTTTTTGGTTCCTGCCTCTTTCATTTTCCGGGATAAAAGTAGCCTATGTGCTATTCCAGACTATAATCTATCTCTGTGCCAAATTTCATCCAGATTCATTCAGTTGTTGGGGCGTGATTGAGTAACAAACATCTATCCATACATCCATCCATACATCCATCCATCCGAACTTTCGCGTTTATAATATTTATTTGATTATTTGATTGATATTTGATGGCAGCCATCTTATTACCGCTCTGTAGGCTAATATATCTGTAATTTTTATTCGCCCAAGAGTGGTAATAATCTAGTTTAGATTTTTTGTAGTTTTACTTTTAATAGCGGTAAAGCAAGAGCCACTTTACGAGCAAATGCAACGTACTCACGCATACACCACGCAGACCTACTTATGGCGTACGTAGTGGTTAATTCGTCCAAGCGTAGGTACGTACAATGATGATTACATATACATACTTATTTACGTTCAGGTATAGGCAGGTACGAGCCAGTGCGTGTGTGACGTGTAATTAGGGAGATTGCCCGCGCGTCCGGGGAGCACAGCTGATATTAGTCATTTGACTGACTGCTTTAGCCTTTTGGGAGGCGACTGTCGACTGAAATACTGTTCACGCACCTTTCGGTTGAAATGTTCGTAATATTGTCGCATTTAACTGAAATTACGGTATTATTAGGGATTGTCAGGGCATCATCAGGGACTCATCGTCAAAAATAACGATTTCGATCGAACACGATCTATGAACACCTTAGATAATACGAATTAACCGTTTGACATACGTAACCATACGTTTTAGGCTGTCAAATTTATACGATTTCCTTAGATAATCGCACCACAGAGCAATGAAAAATGATAGCTTTTACCAAGTGATGCTTGGGACTCCGTGGATTTAGATTTTTGAAAGATCCTGCGGGAAATCTTTGACCTTCTCGGACATGTGACATGTCTACACCTCGAGAACGGTAGCCTTTCCGGGGATGCTATGTAATGTACCAAATTTCATAAAATCGATGGAATATATGAGCCGTGAAAGCGTAGCAGAGACAAACAGAGACTCACTTTCGCATTCAGAAAGTGAGTCAGTTTGTCTCGTTCGACCGCTCGAGTCTGTTATCGGACCGACTGACCTATCGATCAACAATTTAATATTAAGTAGTAATTAATATAATTAAAATAATTTAATTGTTTTCGGGGTTCTTAAAAATCGATCAGACGGACCCAATGATAAAATACTAACTAATCATACCTGCGTAATTTTGGTTAAAATTATCTTCGTTGTCACTAATAAAATAAAATATCATCATCATTAAGAAGCGGAGTGCTTCATTTTTAAATAATATTTATAAATAAGCTATTTCAGTCCGAAGTTGGTACACTGTGCCTAGTACAGTATGATTAATATAATTAGCGTAGCACTATGCGGGCTTATTGTGAAACGTTGGCAACAATACATACGGAACCCCGTCTTTGTTCAATTTGTAAACAACGGAGTTCGCCTCACGAGAGAAAGCGAATTATTATACTTACCCACTTTGAGTTACATATTACAAGAACATTGTGTGTCTTCAGAAATAAGCAGACTTGTACCTACTTACTGCTACTACGGGCTTTACAAATGACGACACTGGCGCAGTGGTAAGTGGTTCCGGGTTCGATTCGCAACAGGGTCGGTTTGGGAATTCATAATTTCTGAATTTTCTCTGGTCTGGTGAGTTACCGGCAAAGACTTGCCGGCAAGCAACTATGCGTTCCCGTGGGTTATCGTGTACTGATTACCCGTGTGGGTTTAATATAACCCGCTACCATATTAGACTGCATCACCACTTACTATCAGGTAAGATCGCAGTCAAGGGCTAACTTGTAATGGACTGATAATAAAAAAGAGGTGGCACGTGGAACGGCAGGCCCTATAGCAATGTGTGATCCCAACCGTGAGTTAATGCGCGTGAATAAGATTCTTCAAAAACGTTTTCATATTCGCATTTGACTACGCAACGTTGCGCAACGCCCCACGTCTCCCTAAACGGGACTCAGGTCTAGCCCCACTATAAAAAGGTGCAGCGCGGCGTGGCACGTAGCAGAAAGTATTTTTTGTACAATTATGTCGCAGTGCACTCCCTGCTGCGCCCAGCTCCATAGGTATAAACAAAAAATACCTATCTGGCACTACGTGCCGCGACGATCCGTGCATCTGCAGTGGTGCTAGACCTTTAAGCGGTAGGGCTAAATAAGCGCCAGCTCTTGAGCAACAAGTTGCGCTTAACCGCCAATGCTTCGCAATAATATATTCTTTAGTAGTACAATTGAAACAAGACGGTTCTGCGCGCATTGTTCGAAGTGACGCCACAATGAGCCCGCATGACGCGAGATAATTGAGCTAATCGCGTTTGAGTTACGAGAGCTCAAAAGCTAATAATAATATTATTGGGTTTTGTTTACTCATTAATTTTTTACAGAAATAACATTTTCTGTTAAGTGAAAAGTTTATTTTTATTTCATGACTCCATTGAATGCGATCGGCGAGTGATGTTATTGTTAAGACTATGTTTGCGAATTAAGCTTTGAATACTTTGATGTTAAGATAAGATAAGATATCTTATCTTATCTTATCTTACTTTGATGTTAAATATTATGAAAATAAATCCGTATAGTCCCACAAACTTATCTAACCTGGTGACCAAAATTGAAACTAATTTTTATGCAGGTTTAGTTTTTGTTTTTATTTAATTTTATAGATACTAGTGACGCTATGTCGGAGTCAGATAAGTTTGGCGGATTATACTATCTAATAATATAAATGTGAAATGTGAATGATTTACTGTCTGTCTGCCACGCTTTGACAGCCTGATTTCGACCAAATTTGGAACAGCGATAGGTTACATCCCGGGGAATACTGCTTTTTATCTAAACAAACTTTACAAATCGTGCACAATTATACGCGCGCTTAGTGTGTTTCAGGTATTACAGCCCAAAGAAATAGCCCAATTTTTCAAACTTGACGAAGGCCGTTCGCTTCCGATTCCGCTTTATTTGTAGGTAGGTACATTATTAAACATTCCTTTGTTCTTCAGTACTTGATCGACCTAAAAAGTATCCTTTGAATAAATTATTGCGAACGCTTAACTTTAATTATTTTTTGTGTGTTTCTTTTTGTATGAATTTCGACTCTTAAATTGTTTGGAAGACAATTCCGAACACTAACCTTTTCTCTCTATGGTATCTATTACTTTAAAAGTTAAAATCAATGTTCAAGTACTTCCTTGCTGAACAAACCCTCTTTAAATTAAGATTTAAAAAGTATGTACTTCCTTAATTCATGTTCAGGGAATTCGATCTCATTTCAACTCATCGCCAGCCAACTACTGAGCACGGGTCAGCTGTCAGAATAAAAACCAAGAAATGTACAACCAAAAAACATTAGTACGTATAATATAATGTACATGAAGGGAGCAAAGAGAAGTAAACGGTGGAAGCATCTACGTGGCGCTCGCGATTCGCTCCAATACATTATAATCCCGAATGATTTATATAGAGCAATAAATATCTCCTCTCTAATTCATGCTGCGCTCGTATAATTCATACCGAATGTGAATACTAATAAAGACGTTGCCTTTGTACTCGAATGTAGCGGGTAATGTGCGCAGAGTTTGTAAAGTTAGGATTGCCCGGGAAGTACTGAATTAGCACAATTTTCAGGATATAGATAGTTCGCGTGGCGCCTTCTTCAGGAGAGTAAAAGTTAGTTTTTCTTTAATTTACTACAAGACCAAACCAAGAATCCGTCCAACCGTCCCACCGTCCGTTGAAGCACTAAATAAAATTTTAGTGTTGTCCGCAACATCTTTTGGTTTCGCAATACAATTTTCAGTAATAAAAAGTGATATTATGTCCGTATGCATAGTGTAAGCTATCTTTTTGTGCCTTTCATCAAGATCTCTTTATATGTTTGAGTTGCGTAAGTGAACAGACATACAGGCAGCTATTTGCATTTCAGTTACCTTATATTTTGTATTATGTGACTTACATATAAGTATGGATTAAAATTAATGTCCATAAATCATCAAAGCATCTAGCAAATATTTCTTACATTAACTTTACTATTTTACTATTCGTCAATCAAGATTTGGCAATGAAGGGCAGTATTAATTTGCGGTACCTACATTTCGAATTCTGGCCAGAGGATCTTACAAAGATAATTTACCCATACCTACTGCCCGGGTTATCTTAACATTGGCCAATATGTTAACTTTTACCGTAGCAGAAAACATAATTGTTATAAGATTTTCTTTTCTCCTTTCCATCAGTTTGTAACGCAATCGTAAAGCGATACATTTTTGGGGACTATATCGTTATGGCCGCAATATCGATAAATTTCATCCCTACCTATGTTCCCTTTATTCCTATGATAGATGCGCTGAACTTTCATTTTTGGGGGAAATCCCGTCATTTCTTCGGCGTGATATATCGCTGTAATATAGAGTTGACTGTTTTGGACATTTTTATCGAACATCTTTTATTTTATGATGTTTGTATTATTTTCTCTTTAGCGGCGATAGTATAGTCACTAGTAGATGATATTTAGGCCTTTTAGTTGGTGATCTAAGGTTTGATGCACGCACCTGTAATATTTTGAAGAGACTAGCATACCTACCTACCTATACCTACCTACCCACATACCTATGTGAATTTCAAGCAATTTAAAAGCAACTAACTATGACTACGTATTAATAGTTAGTTTTTAATTTAGATTTTAATGTTATTATAATGTATGGATTTTGTAATTAATATATTTTTATCACCGATTTAATTTTCCAAATAAGTAATTAATAGTTAGTATTTCTGTGTTATAACGATAAAAGAAAACATAGAAGATGCGTCATTGTACAATTTCTTAGTATTTAAGGTAATATTATTAGGTTAAACTATATTACCTACTAATTAATAGATCTGCATAATTATGTAAATACATAATTAGCAAAATAAATGAAATCGTTATAAACAAGTTAGCAGAACTGAAATTAAAATGAAAAATAAATAATCCAGTAGGGCCTTCTTCTTCTTCTTTCTCTGGGCTTTTCCGCACTTAAGCACTGGTGCCCGCTGTGCGTGAAATGGAGTAGGGCCATGGAGTCTAACTTTTGACGAGATATTTCACCGCGGTTAATTGCCTCATCTGGTGACAGAAGGGCTGGCTCATTTTTTGCGCAAAGGATCAGCCTGGCAGTCCAGCGCGGAAACGCAGCCAGCATTCTTGCCACCATTCCACGCGGGCATGATTTATATAGTACTTAATTAGGTTAGGCTAGCTAGCATTAAGTTCTATTGTATTATTTTCAATCCAGTAGGTACTTATGAATAATTAACATGATATTAATTATTCACAATTAATTATAATGTCATACATTATCTGTGTGTAATTAATTATTCCGGTGTTAGAGATTTCCTATAGAATATTTATGTGCATTACTTAGTTGAATGACATCAGTCGCTCAAAATATTCATTACAGCTGATCTAGTATGTGTATGAATAGTGTCCAGGTAGGTATTTATTAACTGTATCATGGAATGGGTCACTGCTTGTGAGACTGAGGATGACTGAGTCCTGGGTCCAATTTTAGAGTTGAGCTGTTAAAGCGTAGCAGACCGACAGACACACACACTTTAGCATTTATAATATTAGAATGGATACTGGTTTAAGCTATGGTTGTAACTTTTAAGCCCCCTGAAAAGGTTTCAGTGTTAATAATTAATTATTATTATTTGCGAAGAAAAACACCAAAGATGAACTGAAAAATGTCAATACGAAGAACCTGTATTCACAGGTCCATATTTAAGTACAAAAGTTACCGTCGAGAACCTTCAAAGCCAAAAAGGCAATAAAATATTTAGCGGGTAAACAAATCTTACCTTCCCGAATAACCCGAGCCTTTTAATTTGCATGTTTAAAGCCTGCTCCGAAACCCGAAGGAAGATCTTTAAGGGTGTTGCATACCAAAAGCTGAGCTATGCCGCCGCTGAGTGACGGCTTAGCGGCGGCTAGTTTACATATAGGAATTTGTTTGAAGCGAAAGGGGCACTAGCTTAGCTTGCGAAGCCTCGAATAAGTATACGTAACTAACTTAGCTAATACGTAACACATATTTCAGTTAGTTTACATAGATTGGGCCTTCCTGCACTACTTAAACTTTGATTTAGTTTTTGTGATGCTGTCACTTTTTTACAAGCTTTTTCGGGGGTTGACATAAAAGGGACAGACTTATAGAAAATTTAATTCGTAGGCCTTGTGCAAGTGGGCCTTAGTTTGCGTTCTGCACACAAGTATGAAAAATTTACTATTCTATTCGAACATAGGAAATTTTTGTTGGACACCTAGAGCTAAGCTAATTATATACTTAGCTTGGCTCTAGGTGTACTACAAGCCGTACGCTCAGGCGGAATTTGTGCGGCGTTAGCTAAAACACACAAGGGCCAAAACAAAACCGGCGTACAAAAATCCGCGTAAGTCACTTTTATATGTAGGTACACTGTCGTTTCTTGCTTCTGCTTCCCGGTATTTTCCGCCTTGGCATGACTTCGTCTATCTTCGGAAATCCAGGCGTCTTATCCGAAAGGTGCAACTAAGTACTCTGTGTTCTAACGATGAAAACTAAATCGCATGGCACCACATCTTTGCCGGTAAGATGGTAAGTAGTCAGCCGAAGACTCCCAGACCAGACCAGTCCAGAGAGAATTATTCAAAAATTCCAAGTCCAAATTGAACCTGTCGGGGATCGACCCCTGACCTCCCACTTGTAAGACCGCAGCGCTCACTACTGAGCCAGGGAGGTCGTCAAAAAATAGTACCATCAACATGGAAAAAAGTCGGAAGTACCTATAACTAAGCCTTGCCGTAACTATGGAGAAACCTATTGAAATCCATGCTTTTCCGTTGCCAATAAAAGCTCATATTGCTGCTATTTGCTCTGCGCTCAGTACTCAGTAGCCTTGTTTAGTGCACTCACAGCGGAGTGCCGTGACAAAGTTGGGCAATTTAGCCTTTGACGAATAGAATAGCCGTCTTTGATGTACGTACACATTGTTTGGCATACCTAGGTACCTATTGGGCATTTTATGGTTTTACTATACGGCGTACTTAGGAACCGAGCCACCTTAATAGTTATGGAGTGTATCGAGTTTTTGTGGGGTTTGACTACCACCCTGGCGCAGTCGTGACAGGTGAGCGCTGTCTTAATATAATTAGAGTACCTACATATTCCTGCGACTTCGTCCTCCTGGATACAGATTTTTGAAAAATCCGGTGGGAACTTTGATTTTCTGGGATAAAAGTAGAATATCCATCCCTGGGATACCTATCTGAGCGCAATATTTCATGAAAGCGTAGCAAAAGGACACACTTTCGTAATTATAATATTGGTATGTTTTATAGTAGGAAGTAGGATTTTGTAAGTAATAGGTACCTACATGTATATTGTATTGTGTATAGCATAGTAAAGTTTATCCAGAACAATAACTCAAGGCGACGTTTAAGCCAGCTATCGAGTTTCCCTCAATAATGAGGTTAAAGGGCGACGCCGGTCCCGCCTAACTAACTTATAGGCGCCTACTTAATAATATCATATCTCTGGTGTCCTGGGATCGTTAAATATAACATTTACAGTATCGGATTTTGAGGTATCTATAATCAGTTTTTAGGTATAATAAAACTGTTTTAGAACGGTTACCGTAGCTAAAGATACCATCCAACTGTCAAGGACGTGCCGCCAAGCGATTTAGCGTTCCAGTACCAGTTTCCTTAGTTTTTTATATATTGCAAATTCGCCAAGCCAAGCCATAGAACTCTTTGATTTTCCTCCTCCTCTTTATTTCTTCAGCTTTGGCGAACGAAGTCGCGGTCTAGTCCTATTAATCATCTAGTCCTAATTATATAATAAATGTGAAAGTTTGGATTTTTGTAAGTTTTTATGTTTGCTACTCCTGCACCGCAACGATTGAACCGATTTGGCTAAAATTTGGAATGGAGATAGCTTATAACCTGATTTAACACAAAGGACATTTTATCCCGGAAAATTAAGGAGTTCCCTCGGGAATAAAAAACCTTGATACAGGCGGACGAAGTCGCGGACATCATCAATTTCATTATAAATCAAAAAATATCATATTTATATTCCTTCTAAATTGCCAGCGTACTGGTGGCTTTTTCCTGTACAACTCAATTTAGATGTTAATCTTTTTCATTCGAATGTCCCTGCAGGGAGTGGCCTTCGTCAAAACATCTGTGACAAGATAGGTACCTTTTGTGTTTCTTTTTGTTTTGAATTCACGATATTTCTGTTTTAATTTTCAGGTCAAATTTTAACTAGGGTTGTAACGGAGGCGTTCTTAGCGGAAGCAGAGGCGGATGCGGAGGTGAAGGGGCTTTGCTTCCGCGGATGCGGAGGATGACAGAGGCGAAGGCGGAGGTGGATTTCTCCGATCACATCGTCAATTTTCTGTGCGATGAATCCCACATTTGTTTTTTTTTGAGGATTTTTTGACAGTTGCTTGTTGTAATGGTGTAACTGACGTCACCTGCTTCAATTTGTACCTCTCGCATTGTAAGTCAACGTAAATAAACCTCCGTTACAACTCCGCAAAAAATGGCGGAGGTGGATGCGGAAGCGGAGGTACGATTTCTTGCGAAAGTTCCGCACTTACGGAGGCGGAGGCGAGGTTCCGTTACAACCCTAATTTTAACCACGACGGAACGGACACGGTATCTTATGCGTTCTTCATTAGACCAAACGAACACGCACCCTTTATGTTCGTTCGACCGTTGCGTCGATCCGTTCGTTCGTTTGTCCCTTCGTTTGTTACTTGTGTTTGTGTACATTTTTTTAAATGATAATACGTTAGCCTGGTACATGTTTTTGATGAAATTTGAATGCTCAAGTTACTGTATTAAGGTGTATTCCAAAAGAGTTCTTAGATTTGTTATTGGTTAAGAAATACAGTATCTGCTAAGTTATGCTGCTTACCCGGGATGCTCTTATTCGCATTTATATATTCTTAGTTAGGAAGTCACTCATGATAGGAAAACATGATAGGGCCAAGCAACAGAAATAGTAGTAGGTAGGTATGTCATTTTGCTTACAGACTGTATACCCGTCTCTAACAATGCTAAGGTATTAGACGGTATCAACTTGCATCCCTTTGTACCAGCGACAAAGGGCTGATTATAGAAGGAACTATATTATCCCACTCCACGAGTAAATTTGCATCCAATTCACACTAGCAGAGTCAGAGTAAGGTCTTCGCACATTACACTCTACTTTGACTCAAATCACATTTTTTTAACAAAAATTTAACCACATGATAAGAGTGTGAGCACAACTTTTTTTTTATTCCACTAAAAGTTAGCCCTTGACTGCGATTTCACCTAATGGTAAGTGATGATACAGTACATGGTAGCGGGCTAACCTGTTAGGGGCATGTTAGTTATATTAAACCCATACCCCTAATAGGTACATCGGCATCGTACGGGAACGCTACATCGCTTGGCGGCACCTTTTTGCCGGTAGGGCGGTAACTAGCCACGGCCGAAGCCTCCCATCAGGAAAAAGTAAAAGTAAAAGCAAAAGTATGGAAATGTGAGTTTTATAACGTGTTCCGTACGGTGGAATTTTCAACATTTAATTGAAAGAAATGGTCCACGTGTCGACTCGTTTGTTCTGGTGTTAAAAATTCTACCGTAAGGACTACAAGATAAAGCTTACATTTCCTTCACTCTGAATTGAGTTGGAGTGGAGTCCGTGTCCTGTATAATGTGCGACTACCTGTATTCCTTAAATTAGATAAGATATAGCTTGAGTGCTAATTCCTCAGGTTACTTTCAGTTTAGATTACGCAGTGCGCAATGGAGTTTGCACTTACAGCTTATATCGCAATTAGCAGTACTGGTGTTTGAATAATACAGTTATTAATATTACAATCAAGTTTGTTATTAATGAATGACTTAATTATCAAGCCGTAATTACACTTGTGACATTTAGACATTACTAAAATTATACATCAATGCATTTAGATGTATAGAACATGTGTTTTAGTATTTTTTAATATTTATTAAATAAAATACGAGAAGCTATCCACAAGAGTATTTACATTTCTTAAGTTACTCACGTAACTTACAGATGTACCTAGTTGCTGAAATGTACTGTGCATCTACAATACCATAAATTCAGTGAATCCATACTAATATTATAAATGCGAAAGTGTGTAGACACACAGACCTGTTTCTGTCTGTCTGCTACGGTTTCACGGCCCATCTGTTCAACCAATTTTGATGAAATTTGGTATGGTGATAGTTTGTATCCCGGAAAATGAAGGAAAATCTTAATCGACAAGGACGAAAACCCTTGCATCATCTAGTCACTCAATACTTACCACCGAAATTTTATCGGTAGGACATTATTACTTCCATGCTCTAAGGAGCCTTGTTTGTAAGGATAACATCAAGAGGGAGCTTTCTTAAAAATGTAAAGGAAGGCCTTACTGAATATAGGTAATCTAAGCTTCACATCGAAGTTAGGTCAACGAAATAAGAGTAGGTAAACGACTGAACTTTTACTTACAAGGAAACCACGCCATTTTGATTCGATACTTGTAGACCAAGTTTTAGTGAGCAGTATAGTGGTGATACCTCCGTTGGCAGGTGGTCCTAGGTACCTAGTTAAAATTAATATCAAATACTTAGGTCTGCGGTCCTTTGCAGCTGTATAAAAATCAAGCTTCTAAGGAAAAAAAATTTAATTAAAGAAAGATATTAAAGAATTTACATATTTTAACACTCGCCAATAAATCGAAACCTATATAATCGTATGAAATTTGGCAAGAAGCTAATACACATAAAAGAAAAGAAAAATACGAAAATAGTTAATTTGTATTTATGTCGTAGTTTTTTTAAATTCTATTATTGTAAACTTGCGTCTTCATTATTTAGAAGTCGAATAATTAAACCAAATCCTACCAAGGTAACGTGACCCACGGTGCGCGAGCCCGACCCGCACTTGGTCGGTTTTTTAGGGTTCCGTACCAAAATGGTAAAATGGAACCCTTATGGTGCGACTTTCTCCGTCTGTCTGTCCGTCTGTCCGTCTGTCCGTCTGTCCGTCCGTCACACTCGATGATTTCAGTAACTACCGAAGCTATCGACATGAAATTTGGAATAGTTGTGTATATTAGTGGCCCAAAGACACTGGAATTAAAAAAAATTGGAAATTATTTTTGTTCTTATTTAAAAAGGGGGGAAAATCGGAGGGTTGAAATTTAATAGTGAGATAACTGTACTGTGTGGGGTATCATATGAAAGGGTTTACTTTGTACATTCTAAAACAGATTTTTAATTATTTTTAGTCATGATAATTTTTGATTTATCGGGGAAAAAGTCTAAAAAAATACCATTCCCCCCCCCCCCCCCCCTTATCTCCGGAGTTTACCAATCGAAAAATCTGAAATAATTATGGTCAATAGGAATTTGTTTATTTTACAGGAAAACTATAGCCAATGCTCTAACTAGCATAGTTTTTTTGATATTAACAGTAAACCTCTACAAACAAAGTTAGTTTTGCGGTTCATTAACAAAGGTAATTATTACCGTCAAAGATTGGGTTAAACGCAAGTTCTTCTAAGTACTCGTCGTCAAATAAACATATTGGTTTTTGCCTGATTGTTTTGCTTCAGTACCTACTTCTTGAGTACGGAACCCTCGGTGCGCGAGTCCGACTCGCACTTAGCCGGTTTTTTATTATTATTCAAGGAAAATCATACAATTCCCGTCAGAATTTCAAAAATAAATCCACGCGGATATTATGTCATGATATGCCATCTAATAAAACGTAAATAACAGCTACTATATTTTATCGATATCCTCAGCCCCGATGGAATTACTTCTCGGTCGATCTTTATAAAGAACAAAGGAATGTTTAATAAAGTGTGTCGTAAAGTTAATCTCTTGGGAATGATCTCAATTTCGATCTCGTGATACAAACCAATATTTTGATGCCGCTTCATAATTTAATCGCAGATTTTCAGCAGTTCTTGCAGCCTTTTATTTTATTTCAGGCTTTTTCAGACCAGGCAGGTTGACTGGTATTATATCAGTGGATATTAGTTAATACTGATAAATTATAATCTTTAACTTTCCGTGATAAAAAGCACACTTTTGCAGGATTGATTATGATTAGATATATTTTTATGGGTTAGGCCCATAAAAATATATCTATAGCCAGCTACTATTTTTATTCTATTATCGCTTACTACAAGGTTAAATCGTTGTCAAGGGCTAACTTGTAGTAGATAAAAATACAATAAAAAATTATTTAGCTTACCTACCTAATTAAGTTATATTACTTCGCTGAAAGCTGAGTATATAAGTACAAAAACACGATGTGAACAAATAAATTGTCTGGGAGATAAAACGTAAAAGCTTGCACTTGTAAGGAACTGCTCAGATTAACGCGACAGGATGAAACGTGTTACGACTCGGATGTTGATGTTAACTTGATGTAAAAAAGGATCGTTTGTACTTCATTCCATCTGCAAGCGTTGGCTCTTTCATGTAAGATATTATATTTAAGCTTTGCTAGTTTAAATGAACCGCAAATCTTTCGACGGCGGTGTAGTGCATCGCATCGTTGTCTCTAATTAGTTGTAAACGCTGCCAGAATAATGATATCCTTCACCGAGTTTCATTAGCGATACATCCGTCTATGAGACTAGGATCAGGGTCGTCTTTAACTTAAGGAGGCCCTGGGCACATTAGGATAGCGGGGCCCCTATGAATTTGACACAGGACTATTTTGTTGAAACAGGCATAAGGAGTATATTCTAGATTTATTCAACTGTCATATTAAACACTTTCTTTCTTCTTTTCTTACTTGAATATCGGTTATCTATCGGTAGGTGATCTGGCAGGAACTAGGGGGCCCCATCTATTGCGGGGCCCTGGGAACGTGCCCTTAGTGCCCAGTGGGAAAGAGGGGGCAGTGACAAGGATATCTATAATGTTATAATCTAACGTGAGACAATGATTACAATTTACAGTGTGGACTATGGCCGACCCCTTGACATTCTGATCTGAGAGGAGACTCGTACTCCAGGGCTCCGGCGTAGAAAATAGAAATGACGATGATGAATGCAAATGATGTCGTATTGCCGTAAGCAAATAGAATTCTCCGCCACAATGATTAACCCGTACTTGCTAATTAGTTTCACAGAGCCTATGCATTATGAATTTACATATACCTGGTGCGACCTGTTAGTCTAATTACCGTGCCCATTTATGTGTAATAACTTGTGGCCTAGGGTTTACCTAATCCAGGTAAAGTAAATAATTTCTACCCACTACAAACCAACAAACAAACACACTTTCACATTTATAATATTAGTATGATATGCAGTGGCTTTGGAAGTCGGTTTTTTGGAAAGAATTTTTATTTTTAACTTTTTAGTGTACTCTTAATCTCCACGTCTTAGGAGCAGCATCAGAGTTGAGGAGTTGGGACTTGGGTTTGAGTATTTAGTCGTTGCTTGACACCTACAATATGAATTCACCATAAAAAATCCTAAATCGCTATTTTTAAGGAGTTCTGCAGTACCCTGCACCAACTCCTCAACCCTGATGAGGGTTGAGGAGTTGGGACTCAGAGTTGAATACCTACTATATGAATTCACCATCAAAACTTCTTAACTCCCTAGTTTTAAGTCGTAGGGATACCTACAGCATCAGGATTGACGATTTGGAGTCAGATTTTTTTATGGGACCACCTCGCGAGCTTCCTCTAGCCACAAAAAAATATATTTTCAAAACGGTTTGGAAACCACGGAGATATGCGGTAACATGTACATTTTAAAAAAAATACGCGCCGAATTGATAACCTCCTCCTTTTTTGACAGTCGGTTAAAAATAAACGCGGACAGAGTCGCGGGCATCATCTAGTTATTATTTAGTGTAGATGTATCAATATTGACCATCTGATAAAGTTTCTTATGTAACTATTTTATCCCTCGTGTCGATTAATGCACTAGAGGCTACATTTATGTCAGAACTATTTATACTCAGTAATAAAAAGCCAATTAATTGAATAGTCACCGATATTTTTGGGAGACAGCTTTAATACCTTGTGGAAATAACTCATCAAAAGTTTTTCCTCTCTTCATTTAATTAAACCGTTCAACGTAACTTGATATTTTAGGAGACGATGGATAATTTTATTTCGTCAACTTGCTGCAGTTTTGTATTTAAAAAATCCATACTAATGTCATAAATGTGAATGTGTGTCTGCCTGTCTGTTTCCTTTTCACGATCGTGAGAGCATGTTAAGCCGTCGGTCCCGGTTATTATCACTAACATGATAATAGTCGTTAAAGCCCGCCAACCCGCATTGGAGCAGCGTGGTGGGTCTAAGCTCTAATTCCCTCTCTCTCGTCAGAGTGGAGGCCTGTGCCCAGCAGTGGGACGTAGTAATGGGCTGTAGTGGTGGTGGTGGTGGTGGATTTTTAAAAGATTTTTTAAAGATTAGCCGATTGTGAAAATCTTTAAAAAAATCGTTTATAACTCCGATTTAAATATGAGACGCCAGCCGAGGCCTTTTTACGTAAATGAGGCCATGAATTACTATTTCAGCCGAGACAAGTGATTTGCCGAGAGTGTTTTGTACGCCAGTAGGACTAGCATGCGCACAACTAGTAAAGTTTTGTCTACCCCGTTTTTTATTTGTCTACTGAAGATAACATGGTTACCTGTCAGTTGTCTCGTTACGTCACTTTTGACGCAAAATAGAGATAAAAGTATTATTATGTTATTTTAGTCTTATCGTCTTCACTTCATATAATTTATAGATTTAGAGGCGTTATCGAATTAAGTGACCCAAAAACTACTTTTTCATTTAATTTTTTACAGAAAGAGTTCGCGTGCACTCAAGTAATTTCTGAAAAATTTAATCAAGTCAGTGTATTTATTTTGAGTTCTTTGTTGCAGCTACTTTCGGAGCGAGACGGGCCGCGCGGCGGCTAACCGCTAAAAACTACTTCTAATTAGTAACTTTATTCTCTCTTGAATGAAAACATGAGTAGAAAATTAATCTTTAGCGATCACAGAGGAAAATATGTACCAAATATAAATATTATGCCCGTACCGGAACGTTAATCACTTCGCGGCACGTCTTTGTGCTGCGAAGTGATTATAAGCCACTACTCTACCGAGAAGGACTATAGGTAGTCTTTGTCGGCAAGGCGGTAACTAGCCACGGCTAGCACGGCCCTCCAACTAAAGACCTGAGAAAATTCAGAAATTATATATTCCCAAATCGACCCTGTCAGGGTTCAAACCCTCAGGTTGACGTAAGCATGAGGTCCCTGTCAGGGAGGTCGTCAATAAACCTAAACATATCGACGCGATGTTAAATGGAATCTCTTCATTTTTTCAATTCAATTTAAGTACCCATTTACGAATTGTTGAAATTCCCTGTATAAATTACAATGTCTGCTATACGCTTCTAATCATTGCCTAAGGCAAATAATAGAGTTTAGAACTACCTATAGAAATATGTAGTCAAATATGAATGAACCGCAAAACCGCCGTACTTAATAAATTCAGCCACTTTATCGCGCTACGTCAAATTGGCTATACAAGGCGACTGATTAATTCAGGTGGCGTTTGATATTCGGTGGTTAGTTGATACTCTTACTCAGAGACGAATCTAATACACAGTTGAGGGATTAGCTTGGCTCTCGTCTGTATTTTGCATACACTTCTAGCGGCTATTCGGGGAACTCTGGGAGAACTAGCAAATTTTCATTGAGGCCACACGAGTTAATATCTTCA
This sequence comes from Erebia epiphron, assembly GCA_963932025.1. Lineage (NCBI taxonomy): Eukaryota > Metazoa > Arthropoda > Insecta > Lepidoptera > Nymphalidae > Erebia > Erebia epiphron. The sequence continues at coordinate 9,162,385 of OZ009950.1, forward strand.
AATGAGGCGTACTCATATAATATCGATCGAACTTCACTTTGCAAGTTCGTTTGATCATACATACTTCATAATAAGGATTTAGGACATATTATATTATATTATATAATATGTTTACACATTTACCGGGGAAGCCTTCCTTGTGTTGATGCGTGTGAAAGAAGCTTTGCCTGGAATCCCGCATTCTCTTTAATTAAGAGTTAAGTTAATTTTTTATCAAAAAGCTATTATTATTAGGATGATATTTTAATTCTCATTTCACGACATGGCGTTAGGGCGAAAACACTACGGACAAAAAAAAAAGTATTGTGGATGTTTTGTGCAGACCTGTCTGTGGTTTTTTCGCCCTTAGAATATGATTCGGACATTAAAATAATGATATATTTTATTTATAGAAAGTCTTTGTATCGCGTGAAATTGCCGTCATGACGTGACGTCAGAGATGTCACTCTTAATAAAACGGTGCATTTTTGATAGCCACGTTCGCCATATTAACTACGTATTTCGGGAAATAATTTTAAGTTGCGGCTATAATTAATGATATCGTATAATATTATATGGTTCCGAAAAAGTGATATTATATTTTGGTGGCATTGAAATACAATGCTTTGAGTAGTCATCGAGTTTTCGTTAATAAATAAACACTTGAATTATTATTTTCAATGTTTAGAAGGTACATAGACTTTGGAGTTTGTTTCTAGGAATGTAGCAGTGATTAGATAAGTCGACAAGTGCTTAAAAGCATCTAGAAACCAATAATTATTGTTAATGTAACGGTTTGTATTTTTGAAATAAATAAATTAAAGTGACCTGTATTGTAGGTGTATTTCTGATTAAAACGTTTAACGCAGACGATTGTAAAATAATAGTAGATCCGACAAATATCTTCAAAAATAGGACCCAATTGAATCGAACAATCGAAACAGGATTGTGGATAACACTTTAACAGCCGACCGTTATAAAGGCGGCTTTCCCTGGTACGCCGGCGTTTTTTGCCGATATTCTATGACTCATAAAATAAAAACTATCTGTGATATGTCTATTATTCTTTTTTTATATGTACTATTGTTCTTTATATTTTTAGGGATGAAATAAAAAACATTTGTAATAAAAAATAATATTTATGAAAAAAAATTAAGAAAAGAGGTCTAAAATCGAAAAAAAAAAACTCCAACATAAACAATCTTACATACTTGAGCTAATTATGTAACGTAATTTTTTTTTGTGTGGAATATTTTGAAGCAGGGATAGTAGCACAGGGGAACATTGCAGTCTGGGCAGTAATAAATGGTCTCTTTGCGCCCCCTTTTTCCGGTTTCTTTTTTTAAAATGTCGGCACACACTTTGCAAACTCGTGCGACTTTATCTTTCTTTTCCGAGCTTGGAATCCTCTCCATGAAGTGCCTGCCGACGAGCCTCGTGCTAGTCCCGACAGCATGTGGACCACGGGAGGGTCCTGCTTCAGCATCTGATGCAGTTTCCACCAGCTGTTCACCACAGTCCATCAGAAACTGCGAGAATCGCAGGCGGCGTCGTTGTTCTCTGGATTTATTGTATAAAATGTAAGCGTTTACCAGAGAACGCGCTACTAAATTGAAAAACATTTTTTTCCACCATTTCATACTTTTTCTATTTAACGAATAATAGGACACATATTGGTCATTGAGATCTACGCCAATTTTATAATGGTTATAGTCGAGGATGCAGTCTGGTTTCACCTTTTTGGTTACGCCCACACCTTTGACTTTTGCATCCACCTCTGTCCAGCTAGCTCCATGTTTCGTCGTGAGTATAAGTACATCACGCTTATCTCTCCATTTACAGGCAGTTAGATTTCCGCGGTGACAAAAAGCCATTTCATCTTTTTCCAAAGATTGTTGTCGCCAATCCTGTGGCAGACCACGACGATTTGCCATCACTGTGCCGACAGTGCGAGTTTTCTTCAGCCAAAGTAAGTCTGCAATTGTCGGACTCGTAAAAAAACGATCCATATAAATGGTGTGCCATTTACCAAAATATGGTTCACTCAATTCCGTGATAATAGTCTCGACAGATTTCGAGTCGCCGACATAGGGAACCATGCGTAGTATGTAGCCCGTTTCCGCGTCACAAAGCATGTACACTTTCATACCGTATTTATCGGGCTTATCTTTATTGTAAACTCTGAAGTGCACTCGACCCCTAAATCCACAAGTGCCCTCATCGATCAAGTTTTCGTTGGGATAAAAACTGTTCTCACACAGAAAACACAGTTCATTGAAATACGGTCGGAGTTTGAAAAAAGCATCGTATTCGGGATCATTACGTGGTTTATAATTTGAGTTGTCGTTCAAATGAAGACAGCTGTAAATAGCTCTGAATCGGTTCCTATTCATGTGCTTTCTGGCAAATGAAGTTTCTATTATTTCACGAGTTGACCAGTAAGAATCGAAACTTTCTTTTTGAACGAGTGTCATATGAATCACTATGGAAAAAAAAGTTTTTAGTTGCTGTTTCGTGACAGGTTTCCATATATAAAGCATAGTGCCAGGTTTCAGGATACCTTGTCGCGTTTGTTTAGCCTTCATTTGAGCTGCATAACGATTTGTTTCAGTCTTGAGCAAGTTTCAAAAAGAATCAGGAATAAAAATTGAGAAACAATCGAACAGTGACGAATTTTCATCAATCGGAGCTAATACGCGAGATATTTCTTGAAATACTGGATTTTCTGGCGGCTGCTCCGCTGCTTGGTATGACCATCCATTACCTTCATCCATTTCCCTGATAGAAGTTGTTGCATGTCTGCCGCCGCGACAGCGGGTGGTCGAGCGCGCTCCTGACCGAACGCGTCCGCCGCGCGATCTCGTTCTGCCACGAAGTGTAGGTCTCGAGCGACCCCGGCTCCGTCCCTGGTCTGGTTCAGATACGTTTTCTGACATGTCAGCATCATCATTTACTTCATCTTGGACCGATACCACCTCTTGTAAGTCTTGAATTACCTCTGGAGAGAGAAAACACTAATAAAAATCTATACGTCGCAAAAAGGGTATATTTGAATAAAAATACAATAATAAAATACAATAATTTACCTTCAATTTGAATTTCCGGGTCTTCCTCAATGTCTGAGTCAACATCATTTACCAAAGCATCAAGAATTTCTTTAGAATTGAGCCGGTAACTGCGCCGAGCGGAAGCCATTTCGCGCCAAAATGCAAGGACGTACTCTCACGTTAGTGGCGTGGGCGCACTGGCGACGCGCCGTGAAAGATCGCTTGTCCTGTCTCCACCCCGCACCTCCCGTCGGTGAATCATACATGTGTGCGTAGATAAAGAGTCATTCTACACCGGGGTTACACGCCATTCACGCACCGGGCACGTGGTATTTAAACAGACGATAGGAAAGTCAAAGCCGTACGGAGTACGTGATCGGCGTACCGAGTTGATCGACACTGCCCGTACACAGTACGTGATCGGCTGTTAAAGTGCAGTGATCAGCTTAGCACGCCCAATAAAAAGTCGTGTAATATTTTTTTTCTGGGAACGATTAATTATCAATACGAACTTACTCGTATATAATCAACAAGCGAATGCCCGCGACTTCGTCTGCGTGGTTTGAGGTTTTTTTTTCCGCGGGAACTCCTTAAATTTTGGGGTAAAAAGTAGCCTATGTGCTATTCCAGACTATAATCTATCTCTGTGTCAAATTTCAACCAGATCCGTTCAACCGTTGGGGCGTGATTGAGTAACAAACATCCATACATCCACTGGCTGGCTGAAATTTGGCACATAGATAGATTATAGTCTGGAATAGCACATAGGCTACTTTTTATCCCGGAAAATTAAGGAATTTTCGCGGGAACCAAAAAGCCTCAATCCACGCGGACGTAGTCGCGGGCACAAGCTAGTTGGTTATAAACATTTGAAACAACCGCAATAAATTTCCATAGATTATATTTATAATTATTGTGTGCCAGAACATTAATTATTTGTATGATTTCATTGATTACTAATAGAAAGGGTGCAGTTTGAAACGAGTGGAAATATCGAAATTTGAATGGACCGCAAACCGCGGCTGGATCGCACAACAGTTAATAAATTCAACCGCTCTAACGCACTGGCGCTTCGTCTACTTTGATACAACGATTAATGGTAGTTATACATATTATAATATGTATAAATTTATGTTGAGATCGTGATGATACAATGAAATCAACTGGTATTGGATCACCTCCAGGTTTTTTGTTTAATCCACTACTTGTTAGCCTTGTAAGGAGGGTAATTAGGGCAGAATGGAAATTACCCGGGTTCGAAAGCAAACACCCACTTACAAAGTTACAGAATGGTAAAATGTACCTATCTAGGGAGATGGAATAAATATACAAGTTCTTTTGTTCAGGCAAACTTTACTGTTGGTATATATATAGTACACCTTATTGTTAAATCTTAATAAGTAACTTAAGGCTACTTAATTAAACACCCAAGATACACAGATACTTAAGTTTATGGAGATTTATCAGGGACGCTTGGGGTCCAGATAGATTATTATAAAAACCTTGAATTTACTATTTTAAAGTTTCTTTAGATTGTTTAATTAGCTCAGCGGAATAGGTTCAAGGAATCTGACTCACTCCTTTGAGAACACTGAATTTAAAACCACTATATGTTCGGAAAGGAAAAAAAAGGAAGATTTCCTTACTTGCTGAATGTGAATTTGGGGTCACCTGAATACATGGATCAGGAACGTGGTCTACTTCCAGGGAACAGCCTCGTCAGCTCACTAACCCAAATCCTTGGAATGCATTCATCACCGGAGAAGGCATCGACGAGAATTCCCAATCTCGGAAATATATCGAGGATATCAAAATATAAAAATGAATAGTCATAGTAGTAATAATAGCAAAGATAAATTAAAAAAAGAAAGAAAACCCTGAAACAAAAGAGAAGCGAGTTTAACAAAAGGCATTGTGACACCATCCACGTGTACAATTATCCACTTCACACAACTTACCGAGGACATCCTGTAAATTGAACATTCCAGGATAGTCCACCCATCCCAACCTTCTTCAAAAATAATACGGGATAATATGGGAACTGAAAAGACAAACAAGACTAATTAATTATATTTTCCTTAGCTACGTACGCCATCTTGAGAAAGATGTCATACGTGAAATCGAATATCGAATTTTCTATCACTCACCAAAATTGATGTGGAAAAATAGGCAATTGTTAAGATGACTAGAATAACAGCATTATTCCATAATTTTCCAGGCGAAGCCATGGAGAATGCTGGAATCTGAGATATCCCGACAAACGGCTATCACATCTTCAGCGTTCGACGGAAATCTGCTCTCTGAAAATTCGGTGTTGCCATAGACTCACAGCGAGTGTGGCCGCATTCTGAAATGCTCCACCATAGACTAACGTGAATTCCAATAATTAAAAAACTCGAAAAATATATAATAAAACAATGTTTTAATAATAAAAAAAAATATTAATGGAAAAAAATAATAATATCATCGTGTTTTTATGGCCAAAGACAACAAGCGCCATCTATGGGAAATCCTGCGCATCGACCCAACACGTTGTGAGCCTTGACACTAGATGTCGCTAACGTACTTTCAACAGGAATACAATATAATCCAAGTGATATTAAAATCACTACGTGACAGCCTTTGACTGCGATCTCACCTGATGGTAATTGATGATGCTGTCTACTGTCTAAGATCGTAGCGGGCTAACCTGTTAGGGGCATGGCAGTTATATTAAACCCATACCCCTATTCGGTTTCTACACGGCATCGTGCCGGAACGCTAAATCGCTTGGCGGCACGTCTTTGCCGGTAGGGTGGTAATTAGCCACGGCCGAAGCCTCCCACCAGGCCAGACCAGGGAAAATTCAGAAATTATAAATTCCCAAATTGACCCTGCCGGGGATCGAGCCCGGGACCTCCACACGTTAAGACAACAGCGCTACACACTGCGCCACGGAGGTCGTCAAAACCTCTGCTAATCGTTGCGTTGCGTTGCGTTAGTAACGCAACGCAACGCAACGATTTGCGGACCCAAGTTTCATCTACTGTATTCCCTCAAAACCTAGGATAGGGATGTTGCCTATTTAAAATATTAATCCTTTCTAAGTGACTTTTAGATAATATGGGTCTTACAAAAGATTTAATAGTAGATTATACACCAAGGGGATAAAGCACTGTTTTATGTCACGGGCGCTACATTGAATCCTGAACGTAACGAAGGACTCCAAATTTACTGCAGCTCCAAATGCCCCAGCCATCGACATCAAAATGTCAAATCAATGTAGTGCCGCCGTCAACAGCAAACCCAAAAGTGGAGGAAGAAATACCAACTAACATAACAGCGTCACAAGTAACTACTAATTTCAATAAAAACAGTGCACCTAATATCATTCTTAATTTTCAGAACTGGACAAATGTGACTCTATCGAACGTGAACATTCACTTTTATTTTGTCTTTTCTTTTTATTATTTACTAGACCTATGTATCCTACTTACTATGATTTGCAATAAATATCTAACCGTTACATTTTGTTTTACTGTTTTGGTAGAAGTATAAAGTAGAGTACACCACCGGGATAAAGCAGTTTTTTTCTTGGGCGCTTGAATCCCTCTCTGCACTCAGGACTCAATCTTAATTCCCTCCCTTTGGTCGGGAATTAACTTATAACACCCTCGCTGCGCTCGGGAGTTAAATTTGGAGTCCTTCGTTACGTTCAGGATTCAATGTAGCGCCCGTGACATAAAACAGTGCTTTATCCCCTTGGTGTATAATCTACTATTGTTAGTTTTAACCAAACTAAAAGATTCGAGAAAAACTCGGCAAATGTTTTATGTGTATAAGTATGTTAGTAAGCTTATGTTAGTAAGCTTGTTTGAAATAGGTACTGATAGGTACTATTTCAAACATTTCGACATCAAGAGAGTCGCAGGGAGTCGCTGGATCCAGGCGGCGCAAGACCGTGGCTTGTGGAGGACCCTACAAGAGACCTATGTCCAGCTGTGGACGTCTATAGGGGTCAGCAATTTAGAGTCACCAATATAGGGTGGTGTTGACCGCCTATGTTATGTGGAAATAATAAGCTTCGTCCACGTTTACAAGTATAATATTAGATACAATAGATTATATAAAACTGTACAATAGAAATATATCAAAGGATGCGTTGCGCTGGACGTCCAGCAATAGAATGATGTGTCGTCTGTTGCTACAGCGCAGCTCTCGCGCGCAGGACGTTCCGAATCCAAAAAGTTCCAAAAGCAAGTTCAAATTCCGAACGCGTAGCTTGTGACTGCGTTGCCAGTTAGCAAGGAGGTAACGCCACACGTCCATCGGTTGACGAAGACGACGACGACGACTATTTCAAATAGGTACTATTTTGAAGTTGGATTCGTTAGCATAATTCCCTAAAATACTGTTCAATTATAAGACTGTTCGAGGGGCGAAGAAGTAAGTAATTCCTTGAAAGCCGTAAATAGTACAGCACTACCTACTGGTACTATAGATACTTGTACCTACTGGTTTCAAAATAAAATTGGTTTTCTATCAGACATGATTAAGTAATTCAATTAATGCAAAAGTAGAATTTTTGTCACTTCAATTTCGTAATACATTAATTATTTAGCAACAGAATAATTTAACTTAAAAGCTGTTGGTAAGCCATTAATCCCGGACATGATGCACGCAGGGCGCCAGAGGCGACACTGTACATATAATTGTGATGCATTTTTAATATATTGTCGCAAACCGTGTATGTAATCGTTCCCGAAAATATTGATTAAATAAATTTTTGAAAGCTTTTTTAAATAAACTGTAAGTGTGTGTGTGTGTGTAAATTTTAAAATGGACACATCTACGTCAAGTAGAATTCGAAGTTTCAGTTGCATAATGCAAGAGTTGAGCAATAGGTAGAGGAAAATAACTAAAACTCAAATCCATCAGAATACCATTATTTCAATTTTCCAATTTATTAACATAGTAATTTTTACATTGACATGGTTTCTTAGCACCCCTTAAGCCTTGTCGACTGGTCTGGGGGCTGCACATTCCCCTTAAATCTAGTACATAAATATCTATCTATACATACACATATTATGCGGACAAGTAAAATAACAGTAAAACAACAGTTGTTTACAACAATAAACAATTAGGTAAAAGTAAGCGGAAAAAAGTTAACAAAAAGTAATACAAAGGTAAACAAGCAACATCCAAACGAATACCCAAAAATTTCAACTATGAAATCGGTAACTACTACAAATATTTCCAATATAGTATGTATATGTTTTCTCGTAACTTAATTCTTTCATTTCACCTCGATTCCATCCGGGTCCGATCTCAATAACACAAAACGTAACTTCTTTGTAAGTTAGTCTGCTATATTTTTTATACCAACACAGTACAACGCTTTCCACCGCCACCACCACTACAGCCCATTAACGTCCCACTGCTGGGCACAGGCCTCCACTCCCATAGGAGAGAGGGAATTAGAGCTTAGACCCACCACGCTGCTCCAATGCGGGTTGGCGGGCTTTAACGACTATTATCAAGTTAGTGATAATAACCGGGACCGACGGCTTAACGTGCTCTCCGAGGCACGGGGGTGAAACACCGCCAACTTCCTAACTCCGGGCTAGTGCTGAGAATTTCTAGTCAGAAAAACCCAACACTTATTATGGCCTGACCCGGGACTCGAACCCGGGACCTCGTCAGCCACAGTCAAACATGCTAACCACTATAGACCAACGAGGCAGTTTCAACGCTTTCATATTGAGTTAATATTAGAGATAGAGAAATACTAATTTTTTAAACTTATTCCTACGATTGAGGTTTCATCAAAAGTTGAGTGCAGTATTACACAACACTCTTCAAAAAACTTATTGTTCCAATATATTTCTTGTACAGACTATTGATATTACGTTAGCTTTTAACAGAAAGGATTGCCTTTACCCGAGTCAGGTCTGAGAAATTAATTAAGTTAGACTCACTCCTCGTTTTTACGACGCTCAAGACGCCCGGTTTACCATTAGCAACTACTTTTTGCCTTTCACTTACAGAGTCTAACAGATGATTTAAAATGAGAGTATAACTCTGGGTAATTGTTTCACGACTCAATTTGCTTTTGTTAAGTGAACATTGATTTATTCTGATACTTTTAGGCATGATGACAGTAACCAAGAATCAATGCAATTATGAATTTATCTAATGAAATAGGATTCATGGATTATAAAAAACGTATTTCTTTTTCAATATCGAGTGAGATTGCTATTTATTTTGATAAAATAAAACTATAAAATACAGCAATCCGCCATATTGCCTAAAACACCAAGAAGCGAATGACGTCACAATTGTTTGTTTTCGAGCTTTGAAAATCACACTATTGCTTACTGCACACTGCACAGAGTACATTGGTAAAAATAATAGTGACGTCACAACGACGCCATGACACCGCCGAACGTTTTGGCGTGAATTTTAAAATTTAAATTTCAAATGCTAATTTTATCTACTAAACTTTATTTTTCTGCTGAAATAAGATATTTTTTCGAAATAGTAGATACTTCCGAACATAATCTGACCATTTTTCAAAATCAGTCATCATGCCTATTCTCTCTCTCTTATTATCAATCACTATTGATCACGAGTTTTCTCTCGTAATGAGAAAAACTTGATCTTAGTCCACCACGCTGGCAAAGTGCGAATTGGCAGACTTCACACAACTTCGAGAGCATTATAAAGAACCCTCGGGCATGCAGGTTTCCTCACGATGTTTTCCTTTACCGTTTGAAGTAAGTGATATTTAATTTCTTAAAACGAACATCACTTCGAGGTGCTTGCCCGGGGATCGAACTCGCGACCCCTAACACTTTACACGGTGTCGGGTGTCTTAACCACTAGGCTATCGCAACTTCAAATTGCGTTAAATTAGTAGGCAAATATTACATGTGTTGTAAATTCATTAATCATACTAGTAATATAATAAATTCCAAAGTGTGTTTGTTCGTTGGTTTGGCCTTCAATCACGTCGCAACAGAGCATTACGGATCGACGTGATTTTGGCATGGGTATAATTGAAGACCTGGAGAGTGACATAGCTTATGCCACATAGGTTACTTTTTATCCCGGAAAATTAAAGAATTTTCGTGGGAATTAAAAGAAGTGGGAATTAATACATCAAGTAGTATTATTATGAATGCGGAAATAACTATGTGCGACTTTTTGCTTTCACGGCCCATTTGTTGCACGTCTACGTACGAGATACTACATCATAATAGGTATATCGCTTTGAGGATAACATCATATACTTCATTACATTTTTAATCGGTCTTCCTTGAAGGAATACGCCTTAATAGCCTTTGCCCCAGATATGGCTGCATCGTTCTAAATACCAGCAGACGCGAATTTTAGCACAATTAACCTAAGCACATAATTTGCGATTTTAATGTACGTTTTCATTATATTCTTACGTTACGATACGACAAATAGTTCATGCCATTTTGTCGTTCACGTTTTGTTTGATATATCAAGATACTTACCCATGTCATAAAACCGTGAACTAAATAATTGAAAATTTTCTCGTATAAATTATTCGATACTTATTTAGGTGTAAGTTCAGGTGAAAAATAAAAAATATAGCTTTAAACTATAATATTAATGTACCAGATGGTACCAAGCTTAAACAATATTCCAAACATATAAAACTAAACAGTAAGTTTATTCTAATGCATGTTAATAATTTTAAAGAGGTTAAAAAAAGCCACTCAGAAAGCGACAGTATCCCACGCTCCCCTCATAGGAGAGGAGTGAACGATCATCGAGGACTAACGGCTGGAGCCGTTGTCCGCCTCACGCTCAGGACACCGCGCCACGTCTCATCATCGTGACTAGTTGCGCGCTCACATATTGTGTATGTCTCGTGAAGAGCTTACTATAGAAATGATCCTATGAAGTAAGGTCTTGCTGTTGCTGGCAGATCGGCCTGACCTGGTTCGAACAGAAACGATCTCCTCAGCGCAATATCATATTGAGTGCATGGTTCATAACGCCATCTAGCGGTGATCTATGAAAGCATTTGATGGATCTATAGATCCAACTATTGCGTGCAGCGCCATCTATTTTAATACCGATTTTCCCCAAAATAAAACTAGGGTATCTATTAATTTTATCTAAAGTGATTAATGATTTATTTTTGCGTGTTAGCTTTCAAGTAACATCTGGATCGATTTTAATATTGATTTACAATGTATTGTACATTGTTGTATAAATCATAAATAAATATAGCTATATACTACGTAACATACTACCTACTACTACTATGTACTACTATATATACTTACTTACTACATGTACTATATATACACATACTTGCTGTTGTCCGTCCGTCCTACGATTAATATACGACGGCCTGCATAAAATAAATGTTGACGATGCATTTTGATGACCTTTAATATAACCTGCCATAGCTCGATATCTAGCTTGGTAGCTAGCTACATCGAGGTATGGCAGGTGACAATGATATTGTAGCAGTCCAAGATGGTTCTTGGGCTGCTACATCATTGTCATCCACGAGAGATTGCAGTCAAGGTCTCTATTTTCTTTTTTACTTACTTACTATTGCATATAAGTGATTTATTTAAATACATAGTACATGAATATACTTAGTCATTTGAACGCTTACGTATGTTTATAAAACAATAACAAAATATTGAGCAAAGATAAATTTATCAATGTGTCAAATCGATTAAAACTTCTTCATAAAGAAAGTCGATTGTTATCAAAAATCGAATCAGTAACGCATTAGAACATCATTGAAACGAGCTGCCAAAAGTAAAAGAAATGGTTGGACAAAAAAAAATTATACGCGTATGACTTCCTTATCACAGTAAAACAAGATTTCGATTAATATTATCCGAGTTGGTAATTGGTTAAAGGAGTTGGGCCGGAAAAGGTTAAGTACGAGGTCAGTTACCCACACAGTTACCTTCAGAGGGATTGATCGATCATAATATCTCCTCCCGAATGAATTTCGGCCACGGCGGCCTATCTCCAGAAAGATTAGCCATCTGCGCGGAGATAATATAGTGCACAAGTGTGTACACAGGTGTACTCTGTGTTCCTTTACTCTCATAGCCCCGATGGGACTATGAGAAGAATAATATTATAAATTCCATCAATCACAACAATCAATCAATATTTATTTATTCAATTTAGGTACACCGAACACTTTGACGTCCGAAACTTATAAAACATGATGTGATAATCAATTATACAACAAAAATTGAGCGTATGACTTTGGCGTGGCTATTATACCATCCGCCATTTGTTGGTGTATTACATTATATCGTACTAGTGCGAAAATAAGTATTACCGCACGATACCCTATGATGACCGTATGTTTTAACGCCCTTAGGTGGTAAAAGTCTACTTTAGGCGGATGAACCTTGGAACCCACCGCATTATTTTCCCAATAAACCCCTGCCATTATGTGATTAAAGGAAAGAAGTCACGACCCTCGGCAATGAGGGATACGACGCAGAGAAAGAAAGAGAGCGGTAACGTTAGCCACTTTATGAGCAAACTAGATGATGGTCCAGAAAATGCAGGTTTCTAAGTACTTTTTTAAGTACTTTTTATTTTTAATTGACTATTTAATTACTAGTAATTAAATAAATATACTAAACTAGCTGCTGCCCGAGAGTTCTACCAAGTGGAAAAAGTTTCTTTAAGTTCCACAGGAAATCCTTAATTTTCCGGGATAAAAGTAGCCTATGTCACTCTCCGTGTTCTGAACTATACCTATTAAAAAATCACATCGGTCCGTTGCTCTGTTGCGGCGTGATTTAAGAACAAATCAACAAACAACACACTTTCGCATTTATAATATTAGTATGATAAATAATAATTATAATGTCGTTATTGGACGTCAATAAAGCGCAAAACACGCAGGGAGCGGGCGCGGGTCGGGCGCGGGCAGCGTCACCCGCCACGCGCCCGACCAGGGCCCGCGTTCTGTGTGATGTCGTCCATATACATGAAATTCAACCCGCCGCGTACCCGACCCGACCCGCGCCCGCTCCCTGTGTGTTTTGCGCGTAAGTGTACCTTTTAACAAATAAATATTGATTGATTGATTGATTGATATGCTTTTTTGCCGCGATTATGTCTGATGGTTATAATGCGAACAGTGTTATGCGCCCTAAGTCGCGGAATGGCGGTAATGTTGAGCAATAAATAACAACTAAACAGGCTCCGTATATTGCAGCGAAATGCCATACGAGTAACGGAATTAGAACAAGAGTGTTATTACCAATGGACCGAGCCCCTAACTAATTTTGGTTAATGTTAATTTGCATATTTATGGTAATGAGGCGGGAAATATTAGAGATTATATAATTTATTAACTGCCTCGTTGGTCTAGTGGTTAGCATGTACGACTGCGGCCGACGAGGTCCTGGGTTCGAGTCCCGGGTCGGGCCATAATTAAGTATTGAGTTTTTCTGACTAGAAATTCTCAGTACTAGCCCGGAGTTAGGAAGTTGGCGGTGTTTCACCCCCGTGCCTCGGAGAGCACGTTAAGCCGTCGGTCCCGGTTATTTTCACTAACATGATAATAGTCGTTAAAGCCCGCCAACCCGCATTGGAGCAGCGTGGTGGGTCTAAGCTCTAATTTCCCTCTCTCTGACATGAGAGTGGAGGCCTGTGCCCAGCAGTGGGACGTTAATGGACTGTAGTGGTGGTGGTGGTGGTGGTGGTGGATATAATTTATTGGGATACTTAAATATTTGATGTTGGTATAATGATAAAATCCATACTATCCATATGAATATGTGCGAAATAAATCCCTACTAATATTATAAATGCCAAAGTGTGTCTGTCGCTCTGTCTGCTACGCTTTCACGGCCCAACTACTCAACCGATTTTGATGAAATTTGGTACAGAGATAGATTACATCGCGGGGAAGGATATTTGCTACTTTTTATCCCGGAAAATTCAAGAGTTCCCGCGGGAATCAAAAAAATTGTCTGTTCAACCGATTTTAATGTATTTTGGTACAGGGGTAGGCTGTATAGGACTTTTTATCCCGGAAAATTCAAGAGTTCCCGCGGGAATCGAAAAAACTTGGTCAACGCGAACGAAGTCGAGGAATCAACTAGTATGTAATAAATGCGAAAGTGTGTCTGTCTATCTGTCTCATGTCTGCTACACTTTCAATGCCCATCTATCTGTTCATCGGATTTTAATAAAATTTTTGGTATAGAGATAGATTACATCCCAGGACATAGGCTACTTTTTATCCCGGAAAATGAAAGAGTTCCCGCGGAAATCAAAAAATCTTGCTCCACGTGGACGAAGTCGCGGGCATCATCTAGTTACTTACAATTATGGCCGAAACTTACGACCTCCCTGGTTCAGTGATGAGCGCTATTCATAAGTGGAAGGTCTCAGGTTCGATTCCCAAATTACAAAGGCAACCAAACACGTGATGACAGGCTGATTGATGGATGGAATATGGATTATGTACGTATATGAATAATTGAAATCGTTTCAAGACGAGAAGTTCGTTAAAACTGTTAAGTAAGTCGGCAAACATCGTACTTTATCGTATAAAAAGTTGCGGTAAAAAATCGGAGCGATCAAACTTTTCCAATACCAATAAAAGTTCGCGAGGCTGTGAGCTAAGACGGATCGGTTTTATTTACATTATGGAGGCAAATATTGTCTAACAACGGCTCTTGTATAGATCTTATTCCCTGGAGAATAGGGGGCACAACGCTATGATAGTTATTATACGCTTTTATTCATGTAAACATGTTTAAAGGTGTCAACGCAAAAAAAGGATCTTTTTCCTTTTGTAAATGAGTTATGCACAGAATCTTATATTTGACTGCTTGTCGTAATTATAAACTAGATGACACACGTGGTGTTTTGATCACCAAGCGACCTATCTCTGTACCAAACTTCGTCTCAGTCGGTTGTATAGATAGGCTATGATAACGTAGCAGACAGACAGACGAGTGGACAAAGCACACTTTCACATAAATAATAGTATGGATTAGTTTGAATTATTCTTTAACTTCTATGCAATGATCATTTATATATATATGTCAATACCGT
The DNA here is from genome assembly GCA_963932025.1 of Erebia epiphron. Classification (NCBI taxonomy): domain Eukaryota; kingdom Metazoa; phylum Arthropoda; class Insecta; order Lepidoptera; family Nymphalidae; genus Erebia; species Erebia epiphron. The sequence continues at coordinate 9,177,495 of OZ009950.1, forward strand.
ATCTTCGCGAGATTTAACTGTCGAAAGATTGTGAACCGTGACTGCTTACAATTTAACGCATTATTTTTCGGTAGATTATAATCTATTAGGTATATTAACCCAACCCAAGCTTTTGAAGTGTAATAGTAATTTGCCAAAATAAAGTTTTTATTTATTTTTAATAGAATCTGATACACTTTCGCGTTTATAAATATGGTCAAGTGCCGAATTGCGCGAAAACAAAACAACATTGTAAACAGAATTTGTTAAGAACAGTGGAAATGGAATAAAATACACTCGTACAGCTATGGTAGAGCAATTCCGCTGCGCCATACAGTATGTTCGCTATTGTTTCACAAAAATTGTTGTTCTGAATTCATTCTTGCATAATAAAACGACCAAAAAGTATAAGCGTTGTTTGCGAGCGGCCTAACAAAATGTTTGGACTCTTATTTGGACTACGTCTGCCATCTGTCATATTGTCGTCCTCGTCTGCCAATGTGGCTGTCACAAAATATGATAAACCACATGTTTTTGGTAGACTAACATGCATCATCATCATCACTACAGCCTATTAACGTCCCACTGCTGGGCACAGGCCTCCACTCTCATAGGAGAGCGGGAATTAGAGCTTAGACCCACCACGCTGCTCCAATGCGGGTTGGCGGGCTTTAATGATTATTATCATGTTAGTGATAATAACCGGGACCGACGGCTTAACGTGCTCTCCGAGGCACGGGGGTGAAACACCACCAACTTCCAACTCCGGGCTGGCACTGAGAATTTCTTAATTGAAAAACCCAATACCTAACTTTTATGCCCGACCGGGAATCGAACCCAGGACCTCGATGATCCGCAGTCGACTATGCTAACCACTAGTCCAGCGAGGCAGAGGGAGCCTAACATGCAAAGTTGTTAAAATCGTTGGCGTTCCATTCGCGGGTGCGGAGTTTGGCTCCCAGGCAAACAGACCTTTCGGTATTTCTTTTCTCTATTATTATTTCATACAACCGCCACTTGGTGGTGAAGATAATGGTCGTGAGGAAGCCTGCTTAGGTTTAATGTTGAAACGTTACGCGTTACGTTACGTTAAGGTTTATGACAATTGACAACAAACTGTTGTAGGTTGTGCGCTGTCCGACAGAGTCAATTTGGGAATTTATAATTTCTGAATTCCCTGGTCTGGCCTGGAAGGCTTCGGCCTTGGCTAGTTAGCAAAAGCAAAGACGTGCCGCCAAACGATTTAGCGTTCCGGTACGATGCCGTGTAGTAACTGAATAGGGGTATAACTGCCATGCCCCTAACAGGTTAGCCCACTTCCATCTTAGACTGCATCATCACTTACCATCAGGTGAGATCGCAGTCAAGGGCTAACTTGTAGTGGATAAAAACAAAACAAGTACAGAAAAGAATTCGTTCATTTCGCGGCACATCAACAGTTTTTCTACAGATCGGCCCTCCTAATTGTGTCAATCAACCTAAACATCTTTCTAATGGTATATCATTTACTCTAACACTCAGCTATTCATTTCTCAGAGAGAAAATATTGGATATCAAGATTATTATACCGAAAAAGCCCATGTGACATGTAATTATTGGAATGGGAAACGAGGGAACGAAAATGTGATCAATATCTAACGAAAATAATAACTAATACACACTCATTATGACCTTTATTAAGAGTAACAATAATACCAAATCTCGTAATATGTAAAGTCTCTCAACTTATTACGTTCATAAGCCCATTTCTTGGTCCAACGTGTTAAGGAACTTAAGGGTGCGTATTATTGTAGATATAACCCAGTTACCCAGCACTTACTTGATGGTATGATATTAGAAATAATAACCCTCTGTAGGGCGTCGATTACCCAATATTCAGCAGAGAGTTTTTGCTAAGCGGTGTTATTCTGTAGAACTGATACGGTCGTCGCTGAGATCGCGGATGATAACAGCATTATTATGGACAGCATTTTTACCACTAGACACTATATGGATGGATGATCTCAAGTGAGTACAACATAGTACTCAACTATTGATAAGTGATTCCTCTCCTCACCTAGCATGTAATAATGCCACAAATTCTTCGTTAGTATAGGTAAACAACTTGCAGATAATATTAGGCAGAAGTCACCAAATACTACCTTTTGAACATCTTCGACCTCAGTTAATTGCTTATCCTCTTTTGTTCTTGAACAAACTGATACTGATGAAATTACTTCTATAATCAATTCCCTAAGAGCCAACGCTGCAACTGGCTGGGATGGCATATCTCCAACAATACTTATTAGATACTCTCAAATTTTAGCACCTATTCTATGCCATATCTTCAATCATTGTTTCTCTTTGGGTATCTTCCCAACGGCTTTCAAAAAAGCAATCATCATTCCTATTTATAAAAATGGCGATGAAAAAGCAATTAACAATTATCGACCCATTGCTATACTTTCCGCCCTATCAAAGATACTGGAACGTTTGGTTTGTAATAGGCTTGTGTGCTATCTTGAACATTTTAACTTAATATCACCTCAACAATTTGGCTTTCGGAAAAATAAAAGCACATCGGATGCTGTTCTTGAACTCACTGATAATGTTATTGAACACCTTAATAATGGAGATAAAGTTATGACAGTATTTTTGGACCTTGCCAAGGCGTTTGACACAGTACCAATCCCAATTCTCCTAACGAAGCTTGAAGGAATGGGTATTCGTGGAAAACAGTTAAATTTTTTCTGCGACTACCTCACTGGTCGGTCTCAAATGACTAAAATTGGAAATCTATTGAGTGACGAGCTACCAATATCTTATGGTGTTCCACAAGGCAGCATTCTAGGCCCGACTCTTTTTCTTGTATTTATTAATGATCTCTGTAACCTTCTTATACCTAATGCCCAAATAGTATCATTTGCTGATGATACTGCCATAACATTTTATAGCAAAACATGGCCTCAACTTCAAAAAACTGCCCAACGAGGGTTTGATACTGTCTATGATTGGCTACTTTCACATTCTTTAACACTGAACATCTCCAAAACCAAGATTATAGCCTATTCGATCCGCTCAACCTCGCAGCCTTCGACCCCATTAACGCTTAAAGTTCACTCTTGTTACGACAAGCATAGTACAACCTGCCAATGTCCCTCCATAGCTTCCACTAATAACATCAAATACCTGGGCATAGTTTTGGATGAGCATTTAAATTTTAAGGATCATGTTGCTTTGCTTACAGCTAGGGTCCGCAAATTGATTTTTATTTTTAAAAACCTTCGATATGTTGCAAATTCTCAAGTGATCCGCAAGGTGTATTTTGCGTTATGCCAATCTACAATTCAATACTGCATCACATGTTGGGGAGGCACAGCAAAAACCACACTCAAGCCCCTTGAAGTCGCGCAACGGGCTGTTTTAAAGGTGGCAACTTTTAGACCTATTCTTTTCCCCACCACACTATTATACAAAGATTGTGGAGTCCTCAGTGTTAGGAAACTTTTTATCTTAAATATAATTCTACTTCAACATAAATTAACTCCATACCGCAACATTGAAGGCCGTCGCAAAAACAAAATTTGTACCTTGCGTGCACCTAAAATTGCCTTCACCAAACGATTTTGTTACTTCCTAGGCCCATACCTATACAATAAAATTAATCTTACTTTACCCATATTCAACCTGTCATATACTCACTGCAAACAAAAGGTTATATCATTTCTTATTGATAAATCATACGACAAAATAGAGGAATTCTTAAAAATTCAAAATTAAATTAACCTACACTCCTTTTAAAAAAAGCATTAGTCACTTACATGCACTTAAACACTTCTTATGAGCACGCGCGCATACACACACACACACACAAACACACATACACACACACAGACACACACACACACACACACACACACACACACACACACACACACACACACACACACACACACACACAAATTAAGCATAGCTTTGGATTGTTATTACTATACATTAAAATAAATTGAAATCTGTTCAATATGCACTTGTGTAAAAATACTTACTTTGTTGTAAACGAGGGAGAGGGCTAGTTGACCTTAACACTAGGGCTTCCAATACCGGGATCCCGGTATTGGCTAATACCGGGATCCCGGACTTTTTTCGTCGGTTTTCAATACCGGTATTGAAATGTCTAATACCGGGATACCGGTATTGGCGACACTATAAACGAAACAGTGTTTATTGCATATATTCCTTGGTACATGCCACTGTATTTTATTCGGCTATGTTTAAAATTTGTATTTATTCATATTAGCTCAAAAAGAACGCCTTTATTGCTTAAAACCAGTGATGAAAAGTATTTTTTGTTCACTCAGGGGGAAAAATTAGTGTTTGAATTTAGATCCCTGTGGCTTGGCATTTCTATTTCATTGTCTCTCAAAACGTTCACAAATTTGTTTTATAACTAATACATATTTTATTATGGCGTATTTTCTATTAATAAATAGCTATTGAATTTAAGATTAATTTGTGTTCTGACAAAATTATCGTTTTCTTCGACTAACAAAAATATCGTTTATCATATTTTAGTAGTCACAATACATTTTAATATAGCGTTTTAACGCTCAACGACCTCAGCAGAGTTTCTCAACAGCTGAGCCTACAAATGAATATAAGCTAGACGAAGATCATGTCTAATGCTCACGTTCAGCCCCACCCAGTGTTAGTTGAGAACACTGCACTCGAAATTGTTGATGAGTACATAAGATACTTGGGACATACAGTCCAGTTAGGTAGGTTCAGTTTCGAGAAAGTGGTCAACCGCCGAATCCAACTCGGCTGGGCAGCGTTTGGGAAACCACGACATCTTCTCGTCCAAAATTCCTCAGTGCCTGAAGACGAAAGTTTTCGAACAGTGCGTGTTGCCAGTGATGACTTACGTCTCCGAAATATGGTCGCTAACTATGGACCGGATAAGAAGGCTCAGGGTCACTCAGCGGGCGATGGAGAGAGTTCGCCAGATGCTAGGCTATGCTTGGAGTATCCCTGCGTGATCAAATGAAATGCGTCAGAAATAAGGAGATGCGTAGACGAACCAGAGTAACCGACATAGCTCGAAGAGTTGCCAAGCTTAAGCGGCAATGGACGGGGCGGGGCACATAGTTCGTAGAACCGATAGGTGTTGGGATCCCAAAGTGCTTGAATGGCGGCCTCGCACCGGGAAGCACAGCGTTGGACTACTCCCCACTAGGTGGATGTCCATCCACCTCTCAAGCGTGTAGCTGGTAGCCGCTGGAAACAAGCGGCACAAGACCGTGCTCTGTGTAGATTCATGCAGGAGGCCTTCGTCTAGCAGTGGACATCTTTAGGTTAAGACGACGACAATGATAGTGGTTTAAATTACAATTTTCGGTCTTTATTTCACTAATTATTTACCAGCTTATTCATTTCTGGATATTTATTTAATTATGAGTGTAAATTGAGAAAGTGCGTCATAAATACTTAATATTGAAAGTTCAAAATTTGGACGCTATAAATATATATTTTCGTAAGACTTTATCCAAAAGTAGTTCTATATTGAAAATCATACAACTTTATATACCTGAGTTCCAACATAACTAACACCGGGTCATGTGAGGTGGAAATCAGGAGGCGGATTGGAATGGCCAAAAGTGCCATGTCACAGCTGCATAAAGACTTGGAGGGACAAACAGATATCAATCAACACCAAAATGCGTCTTGTTCGCACACTTATATTCCTGATTTTTATGTATGCAGCTGAGACATGGGCAATAAAAGCTGCTGACCGACATCGCATTGACGCTTTCGAGATGTGGTGCTGGAGGAGAATGCTTCGGATACCTTGGACAGCACACAGAACCAACGCATCGATCCTCAAACAGCTGAAAATTACAAAAAGGCTATCAACCACCTGTCTCCAGAGGATCCTTGGTTATTTCGGCCACATTGGCAGAAGGGAGGGACACAATCTTGAAAGGATTGTCATTACTGGCAAAGTGGAAGGTAAGAGACCTCGGGGACGTAGCCCGATGCGTTGGTCAGATCAAATCCGTACCGCTCTCGATAGCTAGGTCCGCGAAGCCCTGCATGTCGCAGAAAACCGAGCAACATGGTGCGACATCGTTCATAGAAGGATTATTGGTGGAAGGGGTCACGACCCTCAGTAATTGGGGAATACGACGCAAGGAGGAAAATAGAGTGAAGGAGTTATTAAACGTTTCATGAGACAATGAAATAGACATGCCAATCCACAGTGTAAATAAAAATCAACCACAGAATTTGAGCAGCATTTTGAGTTGATTTGGTGAAAAATTTTTTTATGAAAAAACTGTTTGTTATGGTGCCGTTAGCTTCAGAAAGTACTAATTTGAAGTTAAAAAGCATCTACGCCAATTAAATTTTTTTCCAATACCGGGATCCCGGGATCCCGGTATTGAAAAAAATTTTTCCGGTATTAATACCGGTATTGAAAAAAACCGGTATTCGAAAGCCCTACTTAACACAGATCTTAAAAAATCTAGAAAGGACAACTACCATTGATCTCATTACTAATTTTTGTTATTTTCATTTGAACACTGAATTGTGTATTGTAATAGTAATAGATCTAACCATTTGAACAATGTATATATGCATGTATGTGAGAAATAAATTTGATTTGATTTGATTTGATTTGAGTAGCGAGGAGCGGCTGGAAGCAAGCAGTACGAGACCGAGTTGAGAGTTCCATGCAGGAAGGTTTCCTGTTTTCAGTCATTTCGTACAGCAGTAGACGTCTATATTAGTTGAGACGATAACGTCTAATAAACATAAGGTTATTTCCTTATCTATCTCGCTTTCCACTATTATTTTTTCATCTTACATTTTATTTCATCGTATCCTTTGGGACATATCAGTAACTTTTATCTTTCTCCTGGTTTCATCTTTGGATGCAGATATTACCATTAGCCCCATTATTTTAACATTGTTTTCGTCGTAAACTTGAGAAGGCACCTCGAAACAATAATAAAGCCCATCTCGTGAGAATCTTTATTTTAAGCTCCGGCTACAGCTTACAGATACTTAACTAGACGTGGATATATAAATTACTAGACTAGATGATTCCCGCGACTTCGTCCGCGTGGACCAAATTTTTTTGATTCCCGCGGGAACTCTTAAATTTTCCGGGATAAAAAGTAGCCTATGCCCTTCCCCGGGATACAACCGACCCCTGTACCAAATTTCATTAAAATCGGTTGAACAGATAATTTTTTTTTGATTCCCACGGGAACCTTTAAATTTTCCGGGATAAAAAGTAGCCTATGTCCTTCCCTGGGATACAACCTATCCCTGTACCAAATTTCATCAAAATCGGTTGAACAGATGGGCCGTGAAAGCGTAGCAGACAGACAGACACACTTTCGCATTTATAATATTAGTATGGAAGTATGGATAAAGTATTAGGTAAAGCTAGTGCGATTTAAAACCTAATCTAATAACTTTAATAAGGTTGCGTCACATCGATGCATCAGCGTTGAAACTTTGAAAGTTATACAGTAGTCTTAGAGAATAGTTGATCTGATAATAATGGTCGCCCGATGGCAGCCTTTATCGCGTGCTTTTTTGCGAAATGATCATAATTACACTTCCAAGTGCTTTTTATGGACAGAAGATTATTTTGAGTGTTTTAGAGAATGGATCCCAGATTGTTTTTTTAATTTGAGTAGTATATATATATATATATATAAATAATCATGGATTCAGGGGTTGTAACTCGTAGTCATACCCGTCAAGACCAAACCAATCAATAAAACTCGGTAGACCTACGCATTAATAGGTCCTGTGAACATCTTCCTAGGTCCTGCTTTATCTACTCACAGTAAATCAGTTGGACCACGGATGCAATGGGGTCACGGTCCAACTAAAAATGGATCACAACCCACACCAAAGGCCCGTGGTCCGACTGGTTGGACAGAGTAGTTGAACCCTGAATGTAATTTTGTTACCAGGACTACATAACAAGTGCACCTACAAATTATACAACCAACACGGAATAGTGGAGTGGACCTCTGCAGGACTTAATTATTAAAACGTCCACACTCATCCTGAAAAGCATGCAGAATGAAGAGTGGTGGACTTGTTTCGGGAATTTAAAATTCGGTAGCTGTAAACAGGAATAGCCTCAAAGAGGGATAGTATTAAAACTAACTGAATCTTTCGTGATATTAATTAAGCAATTTTATATTAATAATAATAAAAGTGTAATGAAAGTAATTTTCGGTAACGTCGGAAAGGATCTTAGAACGTCAAGATACGTCTGTATATATTATACCAACATCAGCTAAGACTGGTCATAAGCAAAGATTGACTGATACTTAAGAACGTGATCTTAGTTGATGTCGGTTTATTAATACGGGCTATTTAACATCGATTTTAAACAAGATTTTAAAATAACTGCTTTAAGCGATGATAGTAAATCCCCTACGTGTCAGTAGTGACCAACGACCGCAATAGACGGGCCCTTTCAAACATAGAATGTGAACATATTTTCAACCGACTTCAAAGGAGGAGGTTCTCAATTCGACTGTATATTTTTTTTTTTTTTAATGTTTGTTACCTCAGAACTTTTGACTGGGTGGACCGATTTGGATGATTCTTTATTTGAAAGGGCATACTTCTCAAGTGGTCCCATATAAATTTTATCGAAATCGGTCGAGCGGTTTTTAAAATATCAACAATAAAATAAGTACTTTGTATAGCGTGTGCTTGTTGTTGTAAAGTTGGCGCGGGAGTTTGAAGTCGGTTGTTTAAAAATATTTTTTTATTCGTATTTCAACAAACGAAGAGCAATAGACGTGCACTGGGAATTTAGAATTTGCGTGCTGTACGTACACAAGAATAGCTTGAAATGACATTATTTATAGTCCAAATGCCGCGACTGGGTTCCTCTCATCACTGGCTTGGAAGAAAAAATTAACTTACAAAATATTATGAAAATATATGTTTTATACTTAAGCCCAAGTCCCAACTCCTCAACTCTGATGCTGCAGGGCACTACACTCCTAAGCAGTGGTAATTAAGAGTAGGTAAGTACACTAAAAAGTTAAAAATAAAAATTCTTTCCAAAAAACAGACTTCCAAAGCCACTGTAAAGTAAAAAATAATTTTGATATCTATACACTATGTTGAAGTCGGGCGAGCCTGACGCGTCAACTTTGCCCATTTTTGGAAGTCGGTTTTTCGGAAAGAATTTTTCCCAAGACAAAATAGGTTATTCGGGTGATCGGAGGTTCGATCCCCGAGACCTACGAGTACGTACAGCAATGGATTTCTACGAGTATATCGGTTGATGAGAGCCAGTATTTTTAGAGTTTAGTGCTTTCAAGCACACTGGCATTGTCGGGCTGACTTTACACCATGAAATTAATTAAAATTTAATTTCATATTGTAAAAGACAATCCAGAAGTAGGTATTTATGAGACACTTTTAATATATTTGTACTCTCATTTGGAACTTGCACGAGTAAATGGTTAAACGTGTAGAGGTTCCACGAGAGATTTAATGTAATTAGATAAAAGTTGGCTAAACTCAAAGATAATATTCATTTGATCCGGCCACGATTGCTATCGTTAAGCTCAAAATCAAAATGCGATCTAAACACAATTAAGTATTCAATAATCGCTGAGTCTGCCGGCAGGAGACTAAATTACCATCGTCAAAACACTCGTATTTATACTAACTAATTTCAATATGGCGACCGTACCCGCCGATTAAATCGAATGACATGAAACCAGGCAAATTGACAGATACTTCCTGTTTCATGAGATATAATGACAAACAGTAATAATGCAACAATAACAATATGTTCACCATTTCCATAAAGCAGTTATAAAAATTCTACTTGGTACAAAAATTTTAATAGCCAATTTCATAATGTTTTTAACGTCTATTGTTCAGAAACCTTTGTCCGAGTCCGGTAAAGAGCGCCGAGCGTACCTACAGCTATTGTAATAGTGACTGCAATTGATCCTGTCGACGGGGAAGCCGAGAAATGCAATATTGACCCTTGCTCAGACAGGTAGATTTTACCAGCGAGATTTTGTAACAACATTCGGCAGCTATAGGCACTATTATTGTACCTACGTTTTAAGTTTTCATGTTTGTTATCTGTTTCTTTTGTACTTTTTTTGGTGTACAATAAAGAATATACATAATACTATTATATGGAAACTCGGTTATTCGTTTACTTATGATGTTATTTAGCAATTCACCCAAACCTTGACCCACTATCCTTGAGTTAAGACCATTGCTGTCAGTCTCCACTAACCATTGTTGTTGAGGGGCGAGTGACCTAGTTGTAACAACGCATATCAGTCGATTACGATTGTTAAGCAACGTTGACCCAAGTCGGTAACTGGAAGGGTGACCGAATTTGGAGGTTTAAATTTGGTCTTTTCGTTTCCTCCGTGTATCGGAGAGCACGTTAAGCCGTCGGTCTTGGTTATTATCACTAACATCTGATAATAATCGCTAAAAAAAAACTAAGAAAAAAACCTATAATTAAAAATAAAAGCTTTAATCAAAGAGGAATAATTATTTCGTCGCATATAAAAGTATTTATCGCATTTCATCGCATATAAACTGCAGTTACGGATAGTTAATGGAAAGTGGAAACCAACCCGAGAGTCAATCAAACGACGTATCACCGGCGTACGGCGGATCCCATTTCCATTATTTCATTAGCTCCGGCTCACGTGGCAAAGCTAATGCAAATACACCTCTATCGCAAACAATAAACAACTCAACCCAGGGGCCATACTGCCATCGCTTAAAGAAATACTTAAGCAATATTACTCAAAATTACAGTTTGATGTCACGTACCTTGACGTTCCTAAAATAAGGATTATAATTCTAGAACACGAAAGTCAACAATAACGAAACAATATGGTTTTAAGCGTTGGCAGTATGGTCCTGATCCCATTGCCCCAAATAATATACAGGTAATTATACCTGTATATTATTTGGGGCAATGAGATAACTCGAATAACTCTCGAATAACTTTAATCACACGCCAAACGTTTAGCTACATTAGTAGCTAAACGTTTGGCGTGTGATTAAAGTTATTCGAGACTCACAGACGGAGTACTTAGTGCTTCAACTTAATATACTTGCTCGTTTACCTGATTCTTAATATCTAACTAACCCCGTGCTTTAGAGATCTCTTAAAGCTGTCAGTACTGCACCTGATGTCTTTCGGGCTATGAGAGTAAAGAAACAGAGAGTGCACCTGTGTATGCGCATTGCGCACACACGACACTTGTGCAGTGTGCACTATAATATCTTCCGCGCATATGGCTAATCTCTCTGGGGATAGGCCGTCGTGGCCGAAATTCGGTCGGGAGGACATTACTTACCATGATAGCCAACAACAATAATTGAGATTGTCAACGAGCATATTAGTTTTTAATGTTGTCCAGTTTCAATAAATAAAGTAGTATAGTTATATCAGGGAGGGAATCCCAGACGTTTTCTCTCCATGCTTTTTCTGTTGAATTTCTCATTACAGAAAAATTCTTAAATTTTTACTATCTTTACAATGATCTTTCATTATTTTAATTTCATCTAGCTAAGATATTAAAGTGTAAGAAGATACTAGAAAGCGAAATATGCCTTAAACTAGTTAAACATTTTTAATCTCAGCAAACTTAATCCCGGTAAATGAGATTGTAGCGTTTACCTCAAGTCCTCAGCGGGTATTGCAAAGTTAATGGGAGGGCTTAAGAAACGGTCGATCTTGTAGTTTGCCTCTTTGGAAACTTTTCTTTTTTCTTTGGAAATTTACAAACGTATTCTGATGTTTTTATGAAAACAATTTCAATTTTTTCAATGTATTTAATACGAGTACGAGAGCGATGCTGTAGTGGTTTCGGTGACCTCCCTGGCACAGTAAGTGGGAGATCGTGGGCTTGAACCCCACCAAGGGGTACTTAATAATTTCAAAACTGTCTTTGATTGAGTATGATGCTTCAGCCGTCAGGCAAAGACGTATCGCTAATTGATTATAGAGTCCCAGTGCGATGCCGTGTGAAACCGATTAGAGGTATTGACTTAATTTAGCCACACCTCTTTCAGGCTACCCTACGGTCGAACTCAAGGGATATGTTGTAGTGGAATCAAAATCAAAGTCAAAATATGTTTATTCATAATTAGTACATACACTTTATGAACGTCAAGTATACAAAGTATAAGAAGTGATGGTGTTAATTAACGACACTATCCTAGAACTAAAGCTAGGAGGGTTCCAAACGCGCCCTGCTCTGAAAAGAGGCCACAAAAAACTCAGCCAAACAAATAATAATATTGCAGCTACCGTTCTTTTGATACAAAAATTGCATAATTAAAGTAAATATTTTCAACCAATTTAGTCTGCAGCCGTATAAGAAGCCAACGAGTCATAAAAAATAAAAAGTTCTTCAGATGTAAATGCGCTTGTACTATTTAATGTTTGCTCCAGGTTAGACAGTTAAGTGGGTTTACCTAGTTTTTACATTTTTTGCCTTTAAAGTGCAAACAAGACGAATACTAAGTTTACCTTTTAGACTCTGTTGATACTAGATTTTAATTGCTAAATTAGGAGTGTAGCTAAAAGAAAATCGTACAACATAGTCATATGAAATATAAACTAGCTTTTAGCTTAGGCTTCGGTGCAGTTTTTAGGTCTGGTACAGGGAGCGGGCGTGGTCGGGTGCGCGGCTGGTTGAATTCCTTGTATTTATATGTACGACATCACACAGTGACACCCGCCACGCGCCCGACCCGCGACCGCGTTCTGTGTGATGTTGTCCATAGAAATACAAGGAGTTCAACCCGCCGCGCACCCGGCCCGACCCGCGCTCGCTTCCTGTGTGTTTTGCCCTTTAATCATAAATCATATTAATTTAGTTATATTTAATGTTAATGAACAGGATGTATTGTTTCACCACCAACTCATCAACTCGAGATTCGTGTGATAAGAGTTCTGTCATGCGGGAGTTGTAATCGTCAACTAATTTAACGCTTGGAAATATTCTTACAGCAGCGCCGTCCGCAAAATTTCCAGCCTGCTCTACATGACGTTTCACATAAAATTTGCAATTGCGCTGCATCGGTATCTGACCTTTGACGCATGTTTCGCAGTTTTGTGGGTGAGCAGTAAGAAAATTGATGACCTAAATTTACTTCGGCACTCAACCACGAAGGCTGCTCGAAGCTCGAAATGACCTTTCACCGGTGGGAGCTGCATGATGTCCCCAAATAACACATTGATACCACCAAACAACATGCTGCTATTTTTGTATTCTTGCAGCCTCAAATGAATGTGTCGGAGACTTTCGTAGGAAACCATTGAAATCTCATCGATGATTAGCCACTGGATGTGCCACCGTCCGTCTTTCTCTTTCTAATCTTTCCCTGGTCATTTTTCTAAATGACGTTGAGCTTCCTTTTTCAATGGGCAATGAGAAAACCGTATGTAGAGTTCGGCCATTAATTTGTTTTGCAGCAACTCCTGTGAGAGCTGCTACTTCAACAAAAGTAGGTTGCAGCATGGGATCTACAGTGGGCAAATGCTCTACAATTAATTTTAGTAAATAATCTTTTGTGTTGTATGTTTAAGCGACGAAGACCGCCTAAAAACATGTCTTCTGGCATTGCTGTCGGGTTATTTAAATCTTCGTAGTTTTGAGTCGTAGGTATACCTACTTACAGCATCAGGATTGAGGATTTGGAGTCAGAATTTTATATGGGACCACCTCGCGAGCTATCTCTAACCACTGAAAAAAAAAAAAAAAATCGGTTTGGAAACCACGGAGATATGCGGTAACATACATTAAAAAAAAATACGCGCCGAATTGAGAACCTCCTCCTTTTTTAGAAGTCGGTTAAAAATGAGGTCTGGAAACTTAATCTATTGCGATAAAGTTTAACAACGCCCTACATAAAGTTAGCAGACAAAATCCCTAAGAATTTTTAATTGGACTATTTAAGTAAATGTTCATTTTAAGGACTGATAATTTAAACTAACAATCTTTTGATCACGGCTTCGCTCGGATTAAGCTTTAGTTTTTGATTATAATAACGAAGTAATATAGTTAATACTATGTACCTAGCTTACCTGCGAATGCGCAGCGGATCGGATTTTTTGTATAGGTATTTAAGTAGTTGAGGAGCTGCAGAGCGACTTAGGCTACTTTTTATCCCGGAAATGCAAAAATGGATCCCTTGGATTTTGAAAACTTAAATTCACGCTGACAAAGACGCGGGCATCATCATCATACTATTGTATATACTATCATACTAATACTAATATTTGTTTGTTGGTTTGTCCTTCAATCAAGCCGCAACGGAGCAGCGGATTGACGTGATTTTTTGCATGGGTATAGTCGAGGACCTGAAGAGTGCCAAAGGACAATTTTTTATCCCGGAAAATTGAGGAATTGAAAAAACTTATTCCACGCGGACGAAGTCGCGGGTATCAGCTAGTGTTTCAAAAAATAAGAGAGATAGGGTACAGTTTATATAACTTATACATATTCTGGCAGTATCAAAGGCTTGTCTAATTAATTTGTATAGACGCAGCGCGGCAACTTCGGAGCTACTAAAGCGTTGAATTATAACGAAACCCCAATTAAAAGTGTCTCAATTCTGAGTTTTCTCCTTTATGACACAAAATGTGGCGGGGAGAATTATATTTTCCTCTATGGAATCCATACTAATATTATAAATGCGAAAGTGTGTCTGTCTGCTACGCTTTCACGGCCCAACTTCTCAACGGATTTTGATGAAATTTGGTACAGGGGTAGGTTAAATCCCGGGGAAGGACATTGGCTACTTTTTATCCCGGAAAATGGAAGAGTTCCCGCGGGAATCAAAAAACATCAATCCATGCGGACGAAGTCGCGGGAATCATCTAGTACTTACGTAATATTGTAGTCATCAGGCAATTCCATTTTAGCATTTTCTGGCGTAGTCGGTAAAAACATTTTACAATACACCGCCATTAGAACTATAAAGTACTTTATCTACTCCAGCATCGAAAAGTTCCAATTTCGAATTTGACAACTATATCGAATTGAACCCTCTTTCGTGTTTGCTTCTCATAACGATACAGTTCGTTGTATGGGAGCTGTATCGTTATGAGTCGTAGCTGTATCGATATGGTTATCTTCATAAATAGGATACCCATAGCTTAGCGGCTCTGGGTTCTGGCACTTTTGGTTTTTATTAATTTATAAAGTAAAAAATTATAAAGACGTCCTTGTCGTAGATAAAATCTTGTATGCAACTGTACGTAATTAGTCATTTTAATTCTCGTACTATCCTATTTTGATACTCGGCAAGCCTCGTATCAAAAAACAGCACTCGAATTAAAATGACCCTCATTACGATACAGTTGCATAAATAGCTATTTCCTACCCTTGACCGATAAAAATGTACAAGCACAGTTATGAGCCCACAAATTAGTGCGATATTATAGTGCCCCTACAAAACCACCACACAGCTGTTTATTTGCCGCTATCAATACCAACCGTTGCAACGACTCTCGGCGCTATTTTACGCGTAAATTTCATCATACTGCACTAGATAAATAATAAATATATTTATTTCACGTAGGACAAATTGTGTCACTTATGATACGTCAAGACTCTACCACCGGTTCGTAAGAAGAACTACTGCTGAGAAGAGCCGGCAATAAACTCAGCAGTTGCTCTTTTCTAAAAAGGATTTTTTTTAGAATAAGTTAACAATGCAACACATACGCTACGTATAAGTATTACACTGACTTGTGGGCTACTGGATGCGAGGCCGCTTGCTTCCAAGCAACCTTGTCCTTAAGAAAATCATCGATAGTATAATAACCTCGACTTAACAAATGCTGTTTAAACAATCTTTAAATTTATGTAATGGCAAATCCAGAAACTCTTTTGGAGCCATGTTATAGAAACGTACACTAGGATTTCTGCACATTGCGCACGCGATATGACACTGTTACTAGCTTATGGCACTTTTTTTTAAATAATATTTATAGCGAGCAAACGTGCAGGCGGGTCACCTGATGGTAAGTGATTACCGCCGCCCATGAACATTTGCAGCGCCAGAGGAACCGCCAATGCGTTGCTGGCTTTTGAGATGTTTGTTTATCCGCCCTTTGAAGAGCCCCATATTATAATCATGGGGACACAGAAGATGGAAGCTGGTTCCACAATTTGCGGGTACGTGGCAGAAATGACCTGGAATAACGGGTGGTGGAAGAGGACCAGGCATCCGGGTGGTGAGGATGAAATTTGTTTCTGCGACGTAGGGTGCGACTGGAGAACACGGCAGGTGGTATTAGATTGAATAACTCTTCAGAGCACTCCCCATTGTAGAGACGATAGAACACAAAAAGAGATTTAATGTCCCTTCGGTGCTCTAGGGACTCCAGCGTGCAGGTAATTTTGGGATTGTCTACGAGTCGAACTGCCCGCCTTGCTAGCTTGCTAGCTTGTAGCATAAATAACTATCACAGACGCACAGACAGCAGAAAAAAAGGCACTGTCACTTTTATTTAATAGCTGCGCATAGAAAATTGCAAAAGTTGTTTAAATTTCTTATGACTACTTGTAACTGCATTCATTTAATCTGGAACCGTGGCTGCAACGGAAATTAAATATAAACCACGGCGAGATTCCTCCATTTATTTTGAACTTTTCTTTTAAATAGATTGGTTAGTCTTTTAACCACTTAATTATATGAAAAGAACAAATTGTACAAGTCGTAGCTTGTACTTTCCATTAGATAAAGTCCGCGACTTTGTCCGTGTTAAAGCCTCTTTAAAATTCCGCGAGAACTGGGAAAAAAAAAGAAAAAAAAGAAAATATCAAATCAAAAAGAAAATATCAAATGACCTAAATTAATTCACATCTTCTGTTAGTTTTAAGTTTGATAGTAGTTTGAACTATCATTTAGAGAAAAAAAGTGCGTTGAAATTTGATGACGTCAGAACTGTGTATTTCATACAAACTTCCATGCAAGCATCAGGTAAAGTGTTGTTGATTTGATATGAGTTGTCATCAGATTTTTCGAGATCCGTAGACTTGTATTTTCCGGAATTAAAAGTAACCAATGTCCTTCCCCGGGAATCCCGGGGAACGGGATACAACCTACCCCTGTACCAAATATCATTAAAATCGGTTGAACAGTTAAATTTTTTGATTCCCGCGGGAACCCTTAAATTTTCCGGGATAAAAAGTAGCCTATGTCCTTCCCCGGGATACAACCTATCCCTGTACCAAATTTCATCAAAATCGGTTGAACAGATGGGCCGTGAAAGCGTAGCAGACAGACAGACAGAGAGACAGACACAGATCCCCGCGGGATCTCTTTGATATTCTGGGATAAAAAGTAGATGTGTTATTCCAGATTGTCACAGAAATATTAAAAAAGTAATCTATTCATGTGACAAACATCCAAATCCGTTCAGCCGTTCTGACGTGATTGAGTAACAAACATCTATCCATCCATCCATCCATCCATCCAAACTTTCAGATTTATAATATTAGTAAGTATAGAAGTTTTAGTGACCATAGAATATCGAAGAATGCATTACT
This sequence comes from Erebia epiphron, assembly GCA_963932025.1. Lineage (NCBI taxonomy): Eukaryota > Metazoa > Arthropoda > Insecta > Lepidoptera > Nymphalidae > Erebia > Erebia epiphron. The sequence goes on from OZ009950.1 coordinate 9,195,059, forward strand.
GAAAATATTGATGATAAACGTAAATTGATGTATTTTCTACAAGACTTTTAATTTTAAGACTTAAGTTTAGTAAGAAATTACTTTCTTTTAATTTAACTTTTTTTAGTAAGAATTTATAGAAGTAAAATGTAACGGACACTGGTAGGATTAACTCAGATTTCACTTGTGTAATTAATTTGCAAAGATGTGTCTGGCGGAAGTTACGTGGCGCCTAAAGCTCGGCATTATAACGGAACCCTAATTAAATGTGTCACGAACGCTTCTCGGCTCCCTTTATGTAGCAAACGGGGGTAAAATTATATTTTCTGGCAGATCGTTTACCGTTTTTTTTAAAACAAACACAAACAGGTTTGTTTTAAAAAAACGGTAAATAATCAAAACAATTATTTTTTTGATCTGATGTGCTTGTTTTATCTGAGCACTGCAAGTATATATTCGATATACGCTTGGCGGCACGTCTTTGCCTGTAGGGTCGTAACTAGCCACGGCCGAAGCCCACCAGGCCAGACCAGGACAAAGTCAGAAAATGTAAATTCCCAAATTGACCCTGCCGGGAATCGAACCCGGGACCTCCGCACGTTAAGACAACAGCGCTTTACGCTTTGGCAGGGAGGTAACCTGAAGTAAATGCTTCAAATGTTGTTTTCTTTATTTTACAGGTGAGTGAATCTTTTTACAGACATTGTAAATGCTTAATTAATTAAATGTAAATTGCTATGTTTTGTAAATAAGTACTTTATTTTACAGAAAAACGCCTTTAATTCATTTTCCCCAAATTTCTGTAAATAAATTCTTCCACATACACATTTCTTTTCGTACTATTTTAATAAAATTTGTCCCATGTAAGGACAGTCAAAGGAGCAATTAAAATAACGCTTCCACAAAAGTGCCTCGTATAATTTCTTCCACGGCAAATATAATTGTTAGCGTGCGCTACGTTTCATGCATAAAGACAATGATCTAAATTCTAATACATAACGTTGCTTTGCATAAAGGATATACACAAAACAACTTGCCTTAGGTAAGTGTCTTCAATAGGTATAGCTACTTAGCTAAGGACGCTAAGGTATATAGGTAAGTAAAGTTTTCATCCTCTAGAATGCCACGTTCAGTTTTTGAGCCGTGAAGAGAAAGACAGACCTAAATAACTTACCTATTCTACCAAAAAGCGAAATTTTGTGTTGCTCTGTCTGTCTATTACATTTTCACGTGAACCGATAGATAGATAGCCGATACGTACTTTTTACCGGAAAATCAAATTCTAATTTTAAAATCTTAAATTCTCGCGGACGAAGTTATTTGATACATCATATTGCACGTAGTATGGACACAGAATACCGTAGTAACTAAGCTATGTATAAAATACTAGCTGATGCCCGCGACTTCATAAGCGTGGATTAAGGTTTTGTGGTTCCCGCGGGAACTCTTAAATTTTTCGGGTTACAAAGTATTATGTGCTATTCCAGACTTCTATCTATCTTATCTCTGTGCCTAAATTCATACTACTGTACTGTAGCTGATGTCCGCGCTTTCGTCTTAATGGATTGAGGTTTTTTGGTTCCCGCGGGAACTCTTCAATTTTTCGGGATAAAAAGTGCCAAATTTGATCCAGATCCGTTCAGCTGTTCTGGCGTGATTGAGTTACAAACATCCGTCCTTCGTTCCCATCCAAACTTTCGCATTTGTAATATTAGTACAGATTTTCTTTAAGCATTGTTAAGAAACCCTCCAAACTGTATAGTATAGGTAATGCAAAACACAAATTAATATTGCGCCGTGAACAGATTTCGCCGATTCACGTTTAAATCGCTTCTTTATAAATCTCCACAAAAACGCTTGACAATATTAGCTTTGTGAGTCTTTGTGAACAGGACAGCTATAAAGCGCGAGGACGCTATTGTACCGGACTCTATGAAAAATCCAGTAAAAAAAACATCTCGATAAGATATGCCTACAAAAGGGAAGATAAGTATTTACGCTTAAGCTTTTTCAATTTCAGTCCCTTGTATACAGCTATACCGTTTATTATTAACTAAGGATACCTTACAAAATCGTGCCTGGCCTGTATTATAAATTAATGTTTTATCTCGGATCTTCTTCGTAGACATATTACTCTCTGCTATTTTTACGGAGGTTTATAGCCATCTGCGTGGGTGATATTACTACGGGGTAACATCACCCACACAGATAAGTAGATTCCACTTTCATTAACTGAAATGAAAGCGGAATCTCGGGTAATGTAGATATCTCTATAATTTTGGTGGTTTCATTTTATCGCTAAGTGATGGAAGTATGATCTATGGTGGTGTTTCTTTTCGAAAACAACATATGAATAAACAACACGTACCAGGGTATCTAGTTTTTGAAAACAAAATTTGATATAAGTACCCATTGCTAAACTATTCGAAAATCTAATAAATGAATTTAAATGATCACCAAATAAGCCCACCATAGTAAGTGAAGATAACGGGATTGATTACGTCAGAAATACTTACAAATAGGATCACCCGATTATTATAAATGTGAATGTGTGTTTGTACGGAAAAAATACCTACGTTTAAACGAAAATTTGGTACAGAGAAAGGTTGCGTCCTGAAGGCAGACGTCCGCGTCGTAGGCTCCTGGAAAATCCAAGGGTTGTCACGAGATTTCTAAAAAACCTATTAAATGGCGCCGGGGTATCTATCATACCTTTGAGGTAAGGTAATGTGTGGCAGAACTGGTAAATAATATTTTTTTCTCTCTTTCAATTATTTATATAGATGTGTATTGGACCTAAAATCGAGTTGAGGTACCAATCCTACAATTTAAAGTTACTAAATATACTCGTATAGCTCAACCAAACACTCAAAAAAGTTATGTCCCGACAGAGTATTCCAACCTGCCGCAGGTTATACCATCGTCCTCTATTTGTTCGATGGCTCATAAAACTTGACTTAGAGTACTCCTTGAGCTATATTGCGCCGTTTATTGAATCCCAGTTATATGCAGCCCTCGATATTTGAGAACCACTTCAAGTCGCCCGTATGAGATCCAAATTGAAATGCTCTATGAGAGAACTTTCAATAAACTTTTAAAACATCCTTTTTTAGGGTTCCTTACCGAAACGGGACCTTAATACTAAGCCTGTCCGCCCTCCTACACAGCAAACATAAAAAAAATCAAATATCTACTCTATATTATCTGTTTGTGTTTGTTGCAAATTAAAATAATGACTACTTTAGGAGGCAATGCAATGCATCAATCATTATTTCGCATTTTTGTGGTTCTTTTTTAACATATTATAAACATTGACAGGATTAAAAAAAAACAGTTTCTCCGGAATTTTCAAAATTTAATATACTACGGGTATCGTATTCGTATCAGCCAGAGAGGTCATCAAAGGTAGTCAAAAATAAACGTTACAAATTATTCTTCCCCTGTTCGAACTATTATTACGAAACCATGTTTGTGGACGTGGTCCGTATTTTTGATTCCACTGTCAATTGGATACCGCGCATCGAGTTTTTGAAAAAACAAACATGGAGATAAAAAGTTCATAGATCTAAATTCAGCTGAATTTATATCAGTTTGACTAAAAATATTCGTTTCTAGTTTTTATTGTCGGGGTAAAGGCTGAGACAGACAGAACGCGCAACGGCGTGGTCTCCAGTCCATCCACTCTCTAACACATTACACAGTTACTAGAACAAGGAGCTGCTGGACAATTATGTAAAAGCCAACAATTATTATCGTTACAATTTAAAATTGTGATCATTGGCTGAATTTATAGTATTCTTGCTGCGACTATGGATTTTGAAGAGTCAATCAGAAATGTTTGTGATTGTTACACTGTAGCTAACATTTTTACATAGGGCGGCACAAATAACATTTAACATTTTACATTCATTAACATACTGCTCAATACATCCATCGCTTCTCCGAGAAGTAGAAGCGAAGTATGATTTTGGACTTTTTACGATTAAATTTCATTTGGAAAATTTTTAGACAATATGTGAAAAAAACATTGAAAACATTGGAATCCTAGTTTGGGGGCCAGGAACTTAGCTAGACACTGTTTCTGTAATGGTCTTGTAGGTATTTACCATAATATATGTACATTGATTAGTTTTAACCTAATAATATAATTATTGGAAGGTAGGTACGGGCGAAGGACTGGCTTCCCATAGCACATGGAATCCTAGTTTGGGAGCCAGGAACTTTAGCTAGACAGTATTATGTTATTTTTTTCTTTCTTATTTAGCTACCTACCAGTTAAGTTTATACCTACTTGTACTATATTTCCTTTTTTATTAACAGTGTATATGTGAGTTTTCATGAATAAATAAATTACAAATTAAATTACTGTTATAGTTTAAGTGTAATGTTATATTTGTTTTACCTATTGTTTGTTATATTACTGTATATTTTTCAATATAAAATAAAAATAAAGATAAATAATATGAATGATCTTAATATGGGAAGCTTGCATCAGCATTTCTAGAGAATGTACGCGGTTTTGAGATTTCAGCGCTATAATATAAAAGTAACTGTATATAAAGACGTTCAAGACGCACGTTTTATTTGACGTTCTAGTGTGCAGTCATAATCGCGCAGAGCTGCCGTCACGCGTTGTATGTGTATCAAGCTCAAAACGCAACGGTGTTTCATCTCGATACAAACAACTTCGTCAAAGCGAGCTTTTTCGCTGAACTGAATTCAAACATGTTTCCATTAGTGGTTCATAGATACCTACCTCTGTCTGATGTTTCTATGTCTGGTTTTATCTTACCAACGACTTTGCTTCACATATATACCTACTGCTGAAATCCTTTAACATGTGCACCTTCAGAAAATATAATTGATGGATGGAGGCGAGGCTCCCCTTCAGATTAAAAAAACTTTTTTTATCAAAAAGGTAAATTAATTGTATCTATCTCACAGTGGGCAAAGAAAACCTCTCCCCAATGACTCTCAAGTCTTCATCTTAAGTACCTTTCTATTGTCATACAAAATCACTGCAGAAATTGGTCATTAAACTAACAATACTAATATTACAAATGCGTGGATGGATGGAAGGAAGGATGGATGGATGCTTGTTACTTCAATTACGCCAGAACGGTTAAACGGATCTGGATGAAATTTGGATAGAATATAGTCTGGAATAACGCGGTCGAAGTCGCAGGCATCAATCAGCTAGTATATTATTAGTACAAGGTTGTTTTTCACAACTGTGTGAATGTTATGTTACGAGTATATTCGCAACGTTCATATATTTTGCAGACGATGCACGCTAGTTTGATGTTTTGTCATTTCCTTAGAGATAGGAGTATGCTAATGTCCTTTGAAGAAATAGCTTGATATGCAGACATGCAGTTTGATTTATTAACGTTGTTGTTATACGCTTATAGAAATCATTTGCTTTTGACGTACATAGAGTTTTAACGACTGCTCTATTGCAAATTGCAATGTATTCTTGCTGCAGTATCGTCCGGGTCACGAGTTCGATTACCGAAGATAACAACTGAAAAGTCGAAAGTAAAGAGTACATATTTGTTTCCGATCGACATACCTCGAAGAGTCGCTATGCTTAAATAAATAAAATAAATAAATAAATAATCATTTATTTGCCAGAATGTTTGTACATAATGTTGGTAAAATAATACAGCCTGTTCATAAACATCCAACTAACTTAATAGTGTGCAAATATTAGTAGGTAGGTAAATTAAAAAAAAAAAATTAGGATTTAAGCTCAACAATATTAAACAATCTCTATGTATAAAAATGAACCCCTATTCCCCTTGGTCACGGCATCACGCGTGAACGGCTGGACCAATTTCGCTAATTCTTTTTTTGTTGTATAGGTGAGGACATGGAGAGTTACATAGGCTACTTTTTATCCTGGAAAATTAAGGAGTACCCGCGGGAATAACAAAAAACTTAAACCACGCGGACGAAGTCGCGGGCATCAGCTAGTTCAATATAAAAAAAACCAATGTCAGAGAAATTACAGGAATTAAGTGGCAATGGGCGGGGCACAGTTCTTATAAACAATAGGCGTTGGGGGCTCAATGTGCTTGAATGGCGGCCTCGCACAGGGAAGCGCAGCGGTGGACGACCACTAGGTGAACGGACGCTCTCAAGCGTGTAGCTGGGAGCCGCTGGAAACAAGACCGTGCTCTGTGGCGATCCATGTAGGAGACCTTCGTAGGTACAGCAGTAGACGTCTATAGGTTGAGACGATAACGACGATTTTTTAAGCATAGCTTCTATCGCGAGCCTTGAGCGTGGAGACCGAATCCAGAAATCCCGTAACGAAAAAAAACCTAACACTTTGGTTGCTATGACTACTTGTGTTGCTGACTTCAAGTTGATGAAAATAAAAAGACTATTTTTATGAAAAGATGATTTTGGTTGCTATGACTACTTGTGTTGTTGACTTCAAGTTGTTGAAAATATAAAGGCGAAATAATTTTAAAGAATTATGTTTTCAATAGTCCGGGTGTCCAAGGGGAATCTAAAAACCTCAATGCAAAGAGGTTTTTTGATTCATCCGGATATTGAAAACAATTCTTTAAAATTATTTCGCCTTTATATTTTCAACAACTTGAAGTCAACAACACAAGTAGTCATAGCAAGTTGATAAAAAATGCTACGCAATAGCTTTACCGCGGCAGTCTCCGAGTGCCACACGTCTTTTTTAAAATATTTTGTTTTCATTCTAAAACGAAATAGCCACATTGGCGGACCTTCATTAGTCGTGTAAAAACACCACCTTTGCATTGTAAATGTCGATACAACCAGCACAAAAAACTGCCGGCATTCCGGCCCGTACAAACATTTGAACCCTAAGAGATTCACCTGATATTCAGAGCGGCTAAAATAAACTATTTTCGTACAAACTTTACGCTCTCTCTCAACTCCATACTCCAGTAAAATTACAGTTCAATGTAGTGGTTGCTTCACGAAAGATAAGTTGCGCGTTAAGATTTTACCTACTGATAGTTTTAGAAGGGCAGTTATTTGTAATACTGATTAGAATTCAATGGTTATTTAGATTTTAGATTAACAGACTTCGAAATTCGGAAGTTCAAAAAATTCACTGAGACTTACCATACACAAAATAAAACAAGTTTAAATTTTTTGAAAAATACATAGATGGAAAACAAGTTGAATGTTTTGCAAGTTATTACGTTGGAAAATTTGTCTGGTTAATACGCGTATAACTTTTGTTTAAGTTAGTTGTGTAACCATTGTTTTATGCTAAGTTAAGCATAGACCAACCAGTTGGCCAGTTTTTCAGGACTTCATCGGTTTGGCTTATCTTTCACTAATGTAACGTTCAAATATCTCCGTTTGCGCCACTTTTCACGACGGGATGCAAAAAAATAAAACATGGTATGGAAAACAGGCACTCCTGGAGATCGCTTTACATTTACCGCGAAGTGTGAATGCCGGACTTTTTGCGATAAAAATGATTTTTAACGAGGGAAGCTTGATATTATCAGTACTAGAAGAAATTTTGAAGAAAAATTAGAGTCAATTTTTTAAATATTATATCCTAATGACGTTTCTTAATAAGCATTTATTTAAACTCGCCCCATATTGGGCTTCGTCAAACTCAAACTCACATGTTTTTTATTCAAATCAACTTTTTCAGGTGTTTTTGAATGGTGGAGTGAATCTACCACATGTTGGTAATGCCATTCCTAGACAATAATACAATAAGTAATGTTACTATCTACTTACCTACCTACTTATTTTAAAATTTTAATATCATCAAAATAAATCATATTTGGTAACATCGAATGAATATTAAGCCGGCCACTAAGCGAATATGGAAAGAATGTTTAGTAAAGAACTTAACCTGTTCGCTCATTACACCCGCAGCGCACATGCCACAAAGGCAAGACAAATGCGAGTGATTTCAGCATTAAACTTTAAACTATCCGCATTTATTTTAAGGCGCGTGCCTCGATAGCGTCTATTTCAATTCAATGTAACTTAGGTACATATTATTTTCATCCATTGTGTGTGGGTTCTGTGGTTACTCTGTGCCTAATGTTCCGCCCATTTTTGTATTGATAAGTGCGTCGTGTTAACAAGTTTTGCATCGCGGCTTTAATCCCCCTGCAGAGTAATTTGAAAATCATTTTCAGTTCTCGGCTTGACACCTCTGACAAGCGAATTAAATAATTTCAATCTTATAAGGACAAAAAAGCGTACGGCTATTGCGGCGAGTGCGACTTGCCTCTTATCACTTATGTGCAAAGAGTTTTAATCCGCTGGCAAGCGAATATGAAAAGAATTTTCCAGTGAAGAATTAAACGTATTTTAGGCGCTTTACGACGGCGCCGGTATGAATAGTCGATGGAAGCCATTGTTGCAATGTTACATGCGATGGCTTCAAAAAGTTTTTCTTCAACTATGTAAACTTTTCGTGATAGAATATACCTAATATTTAAGTATTTTGAGGCGTTTGAAAATATTTCGTTCGATGGCTCTTCATAAAAAGTTGTTTCTTAAAAATACTAAAACTTACTTATATACTTACGTATATTTATGTGTGCGATAAAGATATCTGAATAAATAAATAAATAAAACAAAAGGAAAACTCTCCATATATTTTTCCTTAATAAATACGTACCACTAGGTTATGCGAGCTTTAATAAGGGCGAAAACAGTAAAAGGTCTCGGTTTGGATGGAGGCTTCGGCCGTGTCTACTGTCAACAAAGTCATGCTGCCAAGCGTTCAAGTTCAATGGCACGCCGAAACCAATAAGGGTATTGGTTTAACAACACTTCCTTCAACTTCAAGTTAACCCCGCCTTCGTCTTTAATCGTCATTCAACACTTAGGTAAGTACCACCCGGTGAGATAGCATAACTTATCATGGAACAAGAAAGTTTATTGCGGCTAAGCGCTAGCCAATATATTTAAAAAAAAAGTGTGTGTGTGAAATTCACACACGGCAGAAGTGAAACTTCAGAAAAGTAGCCTACGAGCGAATGAAATAAATATAACTTGTAGTCTATCTCATTCTAGACTAAATCCTATTATGAATATGTTTGTCTCTTTGTGGTGTCGCTTTTTCAAAAAAACAAAAATAGTTTTACAAGAAACACAAGCTGTATATATAATATTTCGAAACTGAAAAGTTTTTAGTAAGTTATCGTTAGAGATAAGTACGGTATCGCTCTCTATTTGTTCGTTAGCTCATAAACTTGACTTAGAGCGCCGGCACTCCAGATATATTGCGTCGATTATTGGTAATCTCAGTTATATGCACCACTACATATATTTTAGAAACTACTCGACTTCTACTTGAAATTTTCAAATAGAGTTTTACAAGATATTTAATCCATACTAATATTATAATGCGAAACTGTGTCTGTCTTATAATATTTTACTAACTGATGCCCGCGACTTCGCCCACGCGAATTGAGGTTTTATGGTTCCCGCGGGAAATCTTTAATTTTCCAAGATAAAAAGTAGCCCATGTGTTATTCCAGACTTTCTATCTCTGTGCCAAATTCAATCCAGATCCTTTCAGGCGTGATTTAGCAACCAACATCCATCCATCCATCAAACTATCCCATAATATAATATTAAAGTAGATAAAGTATAGATTTACCAACGGTCCATCTGTTTAACCGTTCATAACGAAATGTCGCAATAGAGTTGCCCCATATATTCCATGACCAGTTAGTAAAAGGTGGTTGGTAAGTAAGTTTATTGTTTAGTATTGCTTTCATTTTATCTAGCTACTCAACTACTCAAAACACTGAATTGAACCGAATTGCTTTACAGTTATCTTGTAGTGTATATAATAACTTAATGAGTAGACCATAAATTTTAGTTGAGTATAGTTTCAGGGCCGAATTTAAATACAAATAAAGTATCGAGGTTTTATAGAACAATGCTGTATAATTTATGAAACCAAAAGAATAGCAATAAGTATATCTTTACCTCAAACGGGAGCACAAAGTTCTCAGTTTTCCGATAGAATTATGACAATATTATTTTACCGAATGAACTAGAGCTAGTAAATTTTAGAACACCAAAGTAAGTTTGAATAAATTTAGGAAAGTTGCACGAATAGGTAAGTACGTATTTGTTACCTAACTTGGTTCTATTTGAACAAATAGTCGAATAAAGTTATGCGTTTAAGTATAATCGTGCGAAGTTTAGACAGCGAGCAGAGATTCTGGAAACCAGTGCAGAAGTTCAGTTCAGAGAAACATTTTTTCAGGCACACGCAAAAAAGTATAATAATAATATTATGTTGATTCGTATAACATAAACAAGAAGAAGTTGAAATTTTACATGCACTTGTATAAATGCTTGACTAACTATCAAAAGTTTTGTAACCACTTTTCTTTTTACATATTGGAGGGTATTTTTATTTTATTGTAATAGTGTGAACAAAAGTGAAAATTCGTGCATATTACAGCCAATTGTGGAACCAATTCCCAAAATATATAATTTATATAATATATAATCAATATTTGTATATATAATCAATATATGTATATATAATACTAGCTGATGCCCTCGACTCCGTCCGCGTGGAGGTATGAAAAATAGATGTTGGCCGATTCTCAGACCTACTGAATATGCTCACAAAATTTCATGAGAATCGGTCAAGCCGTTTCGGAGCAGTATGGGAACGAAAACTGTGACACGAGAATTTTATATATAAGGATATAAAATCACTGTAACACGTGGATTTTCCTTTTGTCGCGGATTATAGCGAATTAAACTTCTGGTTCCTTCATTATGATGGACTTCCGCAAAGTAACGCCTGCCTCTATCCAATAAGAACCAATTCCCTGCAGCGGTGTTCCTACAAAATTTTCAACATGGGTGCCTTCAAGGGGCGGATCAACTTTGGATAAAGCCGGCAAAGGCATCGCTGAGTCCTCTGGTGCTGCAAATGTTCATGGAAGCGACTTGCCAGTCCGTTTGCTCACTATTTATTTACATATTCTTTTAAAAGAGATCTTAAGTAGTTGGCACCCTATGCATTTTAAAATACCCTTATCCCAAAGCCTCGCGTGACTATCGCGTTTAATAGGGACACTTTTAGACCAGATCGTATTGCTAGCACAGTCTAAGGACATACGTTCTTTCCTACCAGTCATCTAATGGAGAATTATTGGCAGAGCAACGCTGCGGGACGTGACATGGGAGGGTATCTCCAATCTGGCAGAATTATCATTACAAAATTCTGTCACTCTAGCACAAAATTAGTATGCAGCTTGGAGGCGTATACGAAAGTGTATGTATAATCCCAGTTAGTCTGCAATTTGTATGGACGTTCGACAACTGTACGAATATAATATACTCATGCTGTTGACTGTGGTTCTAGTAAGATTTGTATTGTAGCACATTCTGTCCATCAATACAGAGATGAGCGTTGAAGACAGTGTGCTAAACAATACATCATACTCGCAGCGAACATATTGCAGTTCTGGAATCACGACGTAGCTGTAAATTGGCTATCCCACAGCAATATGGAACACAAATAAATCATGCGCCTGGTCACATAAAGGTCGTTACTCTAAATATATTGTGTTGGTTCCATTTTTCTGGTCAACTGTTTATATGTCAGCCATTTTTAGGGTTCCGTACCAAAATGGTAAAATGGAACCCTTATGGTGCGACTTTCTCCGTCTGTCTGTCCGTCTGTCCGTCTGTCCGTCCGTTACACTCGATTATTTCAGTAACTACCGAAGCTATCGACATGAAATTTGGAATAGTTGTGTATATTAGCGGCCCAAAGACACTGGAATTAAAAAAAATTAGAAATTATTTTTGTTCTTATTTAAAAAGGGGGAAAATCTGAGGGTTGAAATTTAAAAGTGAGATAACTGTACTGTGTGGGGTATCATATGAAAGGGTTTACTTTGTACATTCTAAAACAGATTTTTAATTATTTTTAGTTATGATAGTTTTTGATTTATCGGGGAAAATGTCTAAAAAAATACCGTTCCCCCCCCTTATCTCCGGAGTTTACCAATCTAAAAATTTGAAATAATTATGGTCAATAGGAATTTACGTATATTTTACAGGAAAACTATAGCCAATGCTCTAACTAGCATAGTTTTTTTGATATTAACAATAAACCTCTACAAACAAAGTTAGTGTTGCGGTTCATTAACAAAGGTAATTATTTATTAATAATGGTACGGAACCCTTCGTGCGCGAGTCCGACTCGCACTTGCCCGGTTTTAACTGTTTGTTGCGACTTGCTAGCATTCCCGCCAACGCGGTTAAAATTAACTAATTCAGTCGGTATAGGTAAAGTATTCAAAGTGAACCAAATTCGTTAAATCATACCTGAGATTATATGATTTGTTGAATATAAATTATTTATTATGAAATATATTACTTATTATGGCAAAAAAATCAGTACTTAGCCATATTATTACAATTTCATAAATGTGTTTGTTTCTCCTTTAGGGGGCCTGGGATTATTTCAAGACCTCCCCAATGGAAGGAATCGCTAGCCTCAGCAATAAAGATTACGAAGCAGCGCGTATGTGTACCTATAACTATTATACGTAGGTATATCGTGATCTTAACCTTACATTCATAATTCAAGCAGCGATAGCCTAGTAGTTAACTTCTTCCTGTTCCGATGGTCGGGGGTCCGATCTTAGGACATCATCATCATCATCACTACAGCCTATTAACGTCTCACTGCTGGGCACAGACCTCCACTCTCATAGGAGAGCGGGAATTAGAGCTTAGACCCACCACGCTGCTCCAATGCGGGTTGGCGGGCTTTAACGATTATTATCATGTTAGTGATAATAACCGGGACCGACGGCTTAACGTGCTCTCCGAGGCACGGGGGTGCAACACCGCCAAATTCCAACTCCGGGCTGGCACTGAGAATTTCTTAATTGAAAAACCCAATACCTAACTTTTATGCCCGACCGGGAATCGAACCAAGGACCTCGATCGCCAGCTTGGTGGACCACGGCCGAATCTTTCTCATTTTGAGAGGATACTTGTGCGCAAGAGGGCATGCGCGAAAGGTTGAAATGATGAATGAATGATGATGTAGGTAATCAAACCCAGAAAATACAACAGTCACAACTTACTCCAAAAACAACTATACGCGTTTGCATTTATCTTCCCTCTGGAATGAACATTCCGGCACAGATAGGTAAAACGTAAGTACCAAAATTTCAATTTGCCTACCCTGACTATAAACCGTGCTCACCACTGGAAGTGAACAGGTGGTAGTATATTACATCTATTACGTATTTCAAAGCCTCATTCCGAAACAGAGCAACGCATTTAGAGTTGCCCCGTAATTAAGTTTACCCCAGAACACAAATTCCACGAACCTATGTCAGTACAACACGTCACCCGCCTTTTGTTCAACGCGTGATCTACTCAGACATACTAACATAACTCACAAACTTATAAAGGGTAGGTAATTGCATAGGTGTAATTAAGTCAAAAACTTCCTAAACTGGTCTTGCCTTTCTTAGCTTTATTACTTCGTGTAAACTTGTAAAGATGTCCTTACATAATATGTGGATATTGAAGACAGAAACCAGGTTCGTAGGTACAACAATAAAGTACTATTACCTATTCTGTGCTACTACCTAAATAAAATAATTACTTACTAACTGCTAATTTTCCCATACCTTCATCATCATCTTAACCTATCGCCGCCCACTATTAAGCAAAGGTATCCCCTCGGAATGATAAGGATTTATTTAGGTCATAGTCAACCATCCAGGCCAAGGGCGGATTGGCACGCTATACGCACCTTTGAAAGCATTTATAGAAAACTGTCAAACGCGCAATTTTCCTTAAGATTTTTTTCAGAGCAAGCGATATCATTAAGGGGATAAAGTGCATTTAACTCCGCAAAGTTAGAGGTGTGTGCCCGGGATTAGAAACCCATAACATCCGAATAGGGGATCGAAGTACCTCTCAGTAAACCTATTTGATTTATACACATACACACACACACACATACATAGACACATAATACACTACTTGCTCCTGCTTTTTAAACTGAAAATATTCGACTTTTTATCTTTAATTAATTTTAATCCACAGTAGCCGGTCGTTTAAGTAACCGAAAAACAATTTTTAATTACTTTTTTAACACTGTAATCAAACGGGCAGAGGAAAGTGTCAATTTACAGGAATTAGCCGGCGAGAAACACGACGGACGCTCTGATTATAGACAACCGACAGTAATCATTGAGTAATTAACATCAAACCCTCCTTCTCCTAAATTCCGTCAACGGAATGCTAATAAAAAATTTACACTTTCCGAGATTTATTTTTTGTTGTTTATAAATAAGTTTTTAATGGAATATGTAATTTGCAAATGATTTCTTAAATGATACGCGAAGGAATCGTGTGATACGTGTCCAACGTGGCTTCTAAAAGTTCGGACGAAATCACTGGGCGAAATGGATTGATTGTCCTGTCGGAAGAACCTTTTTGGGGACGTCAGTCTTTCAGTCACTCACAGTCTCACTCACTCTTATACGTCACTCTGTCACTTTTAGTGATAACGATAAGACCGCCCTTGCGCACGCGTTGTTTTCTGTTTTTTTATATGTGCGACAATAAAGACTTTATCTATCTATCTATCTATCTGTCTGTCAGTTGGGGTTGGGGCTCGTCTTATAAGTATTTGATGACGTCACAACTATTTATTTCACACAAACCGTCATACTAGAAGTGTGTTTGTAGTTTGATAAAGAGTTGCTGATTTGATTGAGTTGTCATCATCTCTATTCGCTTAGACTAGAGTCTTCATCTGCAAACATGGCCGGTTCTATGACAGGGATGGCCTGACCCACTGCTACTTCAGCTTGCAATCCTTTGAGCTATATCGGTTACAGTAGGTAGTTCTCCCACTAATTTCCTCATTACGAACTTTTCCCTGAGGGTTTAATTGATGATAATAATAAATCACGAACCAGCCATATGGGATAAGCATAACACAATCGCGGCAAATTAATACTCAATATATTACGAATTAAATTGATTTCTGTTTTGTTGGCCTTAATAAATACCTACTGGTGTTACGGATTTAAGTAATCATTACAATGAAAACGGTTTTGTTTTGCGGATTAAATTTGCGGTTACGGACAATATTTGATTATTTGCGGTAATCACGTGCATGCAATACAGGCGAAGGCATTCTGAGGTAACGCATAATATGATTTAAATGCATTTTGAAATAAATAATACCTACCCTATTCTGCAATCTCTTGAATCCTGGGCTCAATCATGCGCGAAGATTGTGCCTGGCGGCAAATGAATCAGGTTTGTCAAGAAACTTTATATGTCTTATCTTAAACTAAATCATTAGGTAAGTATGCCCATACTTACCTAATGATTTTTATCCTAAAACGTTAAAATCTACTTATTATATAAGCTATTACACTGATCGCAATTATTGTTTTGCTGTACCTGTAGAGGAGTTACGCCAAACTACCCATCTGATCTTCACGAGATTAACAGGGCTCCAACCTGGGAACATAAACCTAGAAAAAAAAAATGAGTTATTGAGTAAAATCGACCAAAACTTTATTTCGTCCGTCCGTTTTTACAACCATTACAAACTAGTTTAATAATATAATCACTGTATCTATACTAATATTATAAATGCGAAAGTGTGTGTGTCTGTCTGCTACGCTTTCCCGGTCCACCAGTACAACCGATTTTGAAAAAAATTTGATACACTGATATTTTGTATCCCGGGGAAGGACATAGGGTAAGACCTTTTTATCCCGGAAAACTAAGGAGTTCCCGCGGGAACTGAAAAAACTTAATCCACGCGGACGAAGTCGCGGGCATCATCTAATCTATTTATATAAAATTCAAAGTCCTGACTGACTGACTGACTTATATATCAACGCACAGCCTAAACCGCTGGTCCTAGAGACATGAAATTTGGAGAGTGTATTCTTTGTGAAGACTAGGTATCCACTAAGAAAGGGTTTTTCGAAATTCCACCCCCAAAGGGGTAGAATAGGGGTTGAAAGTTTGTATGAAAGTCCGCCGTTTTGTAAGATATAGCCACGAAACTTGGTATATGAGGTGCGGGTTGAAAATGAAGAAATACGTTTTTCACAGTTTTCGAAAATTCAACCCGCAAAGGGGTGAAATAGGGGATAAAAGTTGGTATGAAAGGCCTTCATTTCTCAATATATTTTTCAAGTTATATCAACGAAAATTGGTATTTTGGCTTTCGTTAAAAAATAAAGACGTACGTTTGGCACAGTTTTTCAAAATTTTACCCCTAAAGGGGTAACAGTTCGACGTGATTTTTTGCATGGGTATAGATGAGGACCTGGAGAGTGACATATTTATTTAATCCCGGAAAATTAAGGAGTGTCTGTGGGAAGTAAAAAACTTAAGCCACGCGAACGAAGACGCGGGCGTCCGCTAGTAATATAATAAAATCAGACGCACAACATTTTTAAGGTTATGATTAAGTTTTAATACCACTGTTCTGAACTTCTGAATTCTCGTAACATCTGGTAAGTAACCTTTATTAGTTGAAAATATTAATCTATCATTTAAATTCTCGACTCTATCATACAAAGTTTACTTCGATGAGTCAAGAATTTACTTGTTACTAGTTGCTTAGTAGTAGTAGTAGTAGTAACAGTAAACACATCTTTTCCGGGAATAAACCACTCAACCCTTTAAGCACGAGACAAAGAGTAAAAGCTTCCGACGGCAACACCCAGCCTTTGTGTCAAAGCCAATTTAAGGTGTCGTGTTGTAGATAATTGGAGGACAAACGAAATGTCCCGTTTGGAACATTACAACTTCATTAAAGGTCCGGACTCCGGTGACTGGTTGTTTGGATGCTGTTGTCAACGTTTGTTTTAACTTTAGTAGTTCATTTCAGTGAATTTCAGTTCATTTTTGAAGTGAAACTTCTTTTGTTGTGATTTGAAAATTCGATGAAACGAAAAAGCGACACCAAAAATAGACAAACATATTCATAATAGGATTTAGCCTGCGAGAGAATGGGATAAAATACAAGTTATTTATCTTATTTTCTCGTAGGCTATACTTTTCTGAAGTTTCACTTCTGCACACACACACTTTTTTAGGGTTCCGTACCTCAAGAGAAAAAAAGTACCCCTACAGGATCACTTCGTTGCCCGACTGTCTGTCTGTCTATCAACCACCTTTTTCTCGGGAACGCGTGGGAGGTATCAGGTATTAAATTACCTCCTTACTACTTAGGTCTACAGTCCCTTGGAGCTGTAAAAAAAATAAGCTTCTGAGTCAACGCAATCAAAAGATACAACAGTTAATGCTGCATATTTTGCATATTTTTACATTCGCCAGTAAATCAAAACCTCTCCTCCTCTCCTCTATAGGTTACTTCCCGCTGACCTAGAATCATAAAATTTGGCAAGACGCAAGGTCTCACAGCACAAATATAGGAAAAAAACGAAAATCTGTTATTATCGGTTATCGGAATTAGGGTTCCGTACTCATAGGGGTCGAATTGTTTGTCACGCGCTACCAGTTTAGCTCCTAGTTATTTCGCAGCTAATTACTTGTTGATATGACATCTTTCTTGTTATTTACTAAATATTGTGTGGTGGTACGGAACGACTTAATAATATAATTATCGGTTACAAACATGACAAATTATACGTCCTCCTTTTGGAAGTAGTAGTAAAAACACTAATCAAAGTTCATTACAAGAAAATATGATTATGAAGAAAAATTTCCTGGCAATATTTTTTAAACAAGATCGCCAAGCAGAGACTCAGTTTAACGAGGAATTTTTAATTTATCGTCAGCGTTACAGACGCTGCGAGATTAAACGATATGGCGGCGAACTTGAGAAATACTTTATGAAATACTCTCTTAAGGACAGCGACTTTGTGGCCAATTCTGAATAACACTATGTAACAGTGTATTCTGTATATTCTGAGTGTTTGGGGCTGATTCTGTTGTACGCAATTTCGAAACCAAACTAAAATTTATATTACAGCATTATAGTTATTGTTATACAAGAGTGAAAAGTTGTTTTTTAGCCGCGTGCTCAATTTTGATGACCGAGCAAGCGAAGGATTCTAAAATTCTAAATGGTTAAAAAATTAGAATCCTGAGCGTCAGCGAGGGAATCAAAAGAGCACGAGGTGAAAAATCTTTTCACTCGAGTGCAACACGTAACTTTTCATCCCACCTCAGCGAGGAAATGACATGACGTGAAAAAAATGGTGCGCGCAAAGCAAATTAAAAAAAACCGGGCAAGTGCGAGTCGGACTCGCGCACGAAGGGTTCCGTACCATTATTAATAAATAATTACCTTTGTTAATGAACCGCAAGACTAACTTTGTTTGTAGAGGTTTATTGTTAATATCAAAAAAACTATGCTAGTTAGAGCATTGGCTATAGTTTTCCTGTAAAATATACGTAAATTCCTATTGACCATAATTATTTCAAATTTTTCGATTCGTAAACTCCGGAGATAAGGGGGGGGGGGAACGGTATTTTTTTAGACATTTTCCCCGATAAATCAAAAACTATCATAACTAAAAATAATTAAAAATCTGTTTTAGAATGTACAAAGTAAACCCTTTCATATGATACCCCACACAGTACAGTTATCTCACTTTTAAATTTCAACCCTCAGATTTTCCCTCCTTTTTAAATAAGAACAAAAATAATTTCCAATTTTTTTAAATTCCAGTGTCTTTGGGCCACTAATATACACAACTATTCCAAATTTCATGTCGATAGCTTCGGTAGTTATTGAAATAATCGAGTGTGACGGACGGACAGACGGACAGACGGACAGACAGACGGAGAAAGTCGCACCATAAGGGTTCCATTTTACCATTTTGGTACGGAACCCTAAAAAGTACACCAAGAAGGTTACGAGTGAGAGTTTTTAACAAATTAAAAAAGGTTGTATGGAAATTCGGCACCATAGAGGTAGAAGTAAATAGGTTTTAATGATGTTTTGAATTCACAAACTTCATAGACGAGTGATATTTACTAAGTGATATCTAATAACGGCTTTTGCATTCAGATATCGAAGATTAAAAATACTCTTTCCGAGATGGTGGGATGAAAAAAATATTGCTAGGTAACCCTTTCAATTCAACGTTCTACAGTAAGGGTCGGATAGTTTAGGAGATTGTGTTATACAGAATTGGCAATATTAATAATATTATCTATGCATTGCATTCTGACGTTCTTTGGCTCGTTTAAATCATCGAAATAGTTAAGGAATTCCTGGAGTATAGACAGTATAGAAGAATAGATTAAATCCGCTTACGAATACAAGTAACTCCAAAACGGTATATGTTTTCGGGCATTGATCGACATCACAGACAGATTATTTATAATTTCAGTACTTGAAACCACAGAAATAGAGGTGTTTTCACATCTTCTTGCGTTACCCATTTTGGTAGCTAAAATAACCTTATAACGTAAAACTTAAGTACCTTCAAGAGTGAGTAAGCATCTTCTAGGCAAGCGCGGTCCAACCTAGACCTCATCATTGCCGTGATTGTCGTCAAGCGCAAGCCTAACTCGCAATAAAAAAAAACATTAATATTTTTCTCTATAGGGAATGTAGGTAGGTGTTTTATGAGTCCAATGGTTATTTTTGTAAGTGGGAGGAAATACAAATTATGTTATAATATCTGTGGAAAAACACGTTTAATATTTCCAGCATTGAAATTTTCCTGAAGGTAAATAACGTTGAAGAATACATCAAAGTGAAAGCGGAAACTTGTAATTATAAAAAAAAAGAAGTGAAAAAGGAAGGTCAAATAGCAGCGAGTTAATTAAACGTCCCATTGGGCGCCGATGGAAATTAGAAAGTTGGATGTTTTTGAGACGGACTTCTTTATAAATTAATAGCTTAATTTAAAAAGTGGACCTACGTATTTTGTTACCATCCGTATTTACGGCTGCGTACCCAAAGGATGACGGCCGAATGGCCTAGCTGTGACAACGCATATCAGTCGATAGCGATTGTTAAGCAACGTTGACCGAAGTCGGTAACTGAATGGATGACCGAATTTGGACGTTCAAATTTGACCTTATGGTTTCCTCCGTGCCTCGGAGACCACGTTAAGCCGTCGGTCCCGGTTATTATCACTAACATCTGATAATTAATAATCGTTATAAAGTTTAAAAACTCTTAGTCGAATCGTATGCGGAAGGACGTGGAAACCCACCGCATTATTATCCCAAGAAAGCTCCTACCATTATGTGTGTAATGGAAAGGGGTCACGACCCTCAGTAATGAGGAATACGACGCAGAGAGAGAGAGAGACGACCAAAGGATGCCAAACGGCACCCTGTTACAAAACCTCCGCTAGTGATATTTTGCTTCCGCTCCACCAATTAGGTATTTGAAAACTATTCAAATAAATTATTATTTAGTCATTATTATTTATGGAGGATCTCCCAACCGTCGTAATATCCACGTCCCCCGTTAGTTTTATGTTTGAAAACCTCTTTTTAAAACTATCGATTGAAGTATAGATCAGTATTTCATGCATCATCCTATAATGAGCGCATAGGCAATATCCGCTTTTCTCAGCGATCTATTTTTCGGTACCAGCTGTCCACTAGCTTTTTACTACAGCTTTATCCGTAAAAATGTGTAGGTAGGCAGTTAAAATATTCAAAGAACACGAAGTACTACCTTATCAGCTATGGCCTCTATATCAATATGCACAGAATTCCACCTTTTCAACCGACTTCAAAAAACGGAGGAGGTTCTCAATTCGACTGTTTTTTTTTTTTATGTTTGTTACCTCAGAACTTATGACTGGGTGGACCGATTTGGATTATTCTTTTTTAGGGTTCCGTACCCAAAGGGTAAAAACGGGACCCTATTACTAAGACTCCGCTGTCTGTCTGTCTGTCTGTCTGTCTCCAGGCTGTATCTCATAGACCGTGATAGCTAGAAAGCTGAAATTTTCACAAATGATGTATTTCCGTTGCCGCTATAACAACAAATACTAAAAATTAAAAAAATATATGTATATTAAGGGGGGTCCCCATACAATAAACGTGTTTTTTTCGTATTTTTTTAATAATTTAAAACTTACTACATGTTTGTACGGAACCCTCGGTGCGCGAGTCCGACTCGCACTTGGCCGGTTTTTTTTGTTTATTTGAAAGGGCATACTTCCCAAGTGGTCCCATATAAATTTTATCGAATTTTTTTAAAATATCAACATTAAAATAAGTACTTTGTATAGCGTGTGCTTGTTGTTGTAAAGTTGGCGCGGGAGTTTGAAGTCGGTTGTTTAAAAATAATTTTTTATATTAAATTATTTCAAGAGTAAGCAAAGGAAAAAAAAAAATTTTCACGGACACAGCTATCTTTGTTCTTAGATTTTACATAATACTTAGGCCTTAAGGTATGGGTTTAATATAACTGCAATACACCTAACAAGTTAGCCCGCTACCATCTTAGAGTGCATCATCACTTACCATAAGGTGAGATCGCAGTCAAGGGCTAACTGGAATAAAAAAAAGATTCACTGTTTCATGGATTTTACTAAGTGTTATAATATTAAGCCGTAAATTAATTTGAACAACAGCTAATCTTCCTTGATGGACACGTCCGAAAATTAACTTTCTTTGTTAAAACGCAAAATTAATTCAATTTCGCGTAAGGTTGCCTAAATTGGGTCCGCGATCGTCGAATGAAACTTCACCGACGTCTTTTCGGCTTTCGGCAAATTAGATTTTGTAAAATGAGGTTCATTTAAAAATTATTTAATCGATCTCTTTTTCTTAATTTGGTTCTGAGTTGGTTATTGATATAATTGAAATTTGAATAATAATTATAACGTTAAACTTTAATTATAACATTAACGCCTACAACGCCCCTTTATACAGCTTCACCTACTCGATGTTCGCAGGCTCCCTTATCCTTACGAACTTCCTTCGAGAGTTTCTGGCTTCGCGCTTTACAAAATCACTCTTGGGGTAGGGCAGGCAAGACCGCGTCTCACATACCTATGACTTGTATCGTTACGTAAAATTAGAGATAAAAGTAATATATTTTCGAATCTGTGGTATTTTTCGGTAGGATATGCGGAAGGACGTGGGAACCCACGGCATTATTATCCCATGAAAACTCCTACCATTATGTGATTAATGGAAAGGGGTCACGACCTTCAGTAATGAGGAATACGACGCAAAGAGAGAGAGGGGTATTTTTCTCATACGAACCCTTACAATGCCGACTATTTTTGTCTTGTAAAATACCGGATTTGGTGCATCTCTCTCGCTCGTCGCGAGATATCTCGTTGTGCGCATGCTAAGCCTGTTGATTTGTTCTGTGTGATTTCATCTCACGCTGTTTTACGAAACGGCGCGCGGTTCATGATCCGCCTTAAACGGCTAGCCACATAAAGCTCAGTCCCCCGATTGTGTAAGGAAATCGTAATCGTAAATAGTTTGCCAAACGGAAAATTCGACCTGTAGATGCCTTCACGTCAACAAGCATGTATGAACGTCTTAAACAGTTCGAGTAATACGTTTTAAGCTGTCAAATGTTTACGATTTGCTTAGACAATAGGGCCTCTGACTGGAAGGTAACATTTAATATTAAATTTGGTTTGTTTTTAAATAGATTTTTGTAAATTAACTACATACTATTTTTGATTATAATCTCTATGAACAAACAAACGAACTGTTTATGGAGTTCATACATAAGTTTTGACGTGCAGGCATCTATGAACTCTATAAACAGGTCGAATTATATGTTTGGCAAACGATTACGATTACGATTTCTTTACACAATCGGGGGGCTGGATTATATTTATAAAGCAGGCAAGCATCACTGCTGCCTCTTAACATAATGTCCTCCCGACCGAATTTCGGCCACGGCGGCCTATCTCCAGAGAGATTAGCCAACTGCGCGAGAGATATTATAGTGCACAAGTGTGTTTGCAATACACAGGTGCACTCTCTGTTCCTTTACTCTCATAGCCCGATGGGACGGAAAACCAGACACGACCGGAGAGAGATCCGGCGCAGGACCGACGGCTTTACGTGCTCTCCGAGGCACGGGGGTGAAACACCGCCAACTTCCTTACTCCGGGCTAGTACTGAGAATTTCTTGTCAGAAAAACGCAATACTTGCTGTGGCCCGACCCGGGAATCGAACCCGGGACCTCGTCGGCCGCAGTCGAACATGCTAACCACTAGACCAACGAGGCAGTTAAAAGCCTCTTAACATAATAAGTGGTAAACTAAACACTAAACAGGGGATCCATCAATTAACGTCTTGTCGCATTTGATGAATGCTCCCCAACAATTTCATTCATTAACATAAATTAAGAATACGAGTACTCGTAGGTACTTTGGTTATTAATTCTAAATATTATCTAACTAGCTGATGCCCGCGGCTTAGTCCGCGTGGATTGAGTTTTTAGGGTTCCTGTGGGAACTCTTTGATTTTCCGGGATAAAAAGTAGGCTATGTATTATTCCAGACTATGTATTGTTATGTAGGCTATGTATTATTAGCTATCTCTGTGCCAAATTTCATCCAGATCCGTTCAGCCGTTCTGGCGTAATTGAGTAACAGACATCCATCCATCCACCCGGAAAATTAAGGAGTTCCCGCGGGAACCAAAAACTCTCGATCCACGTGTACTAAGTCGCGGGTATCAGCTAACTAGTTCTTCATAATTTTCTCGAAGGTGTATCATGTCTCCCAATCCGCACTTGGCCAGCGTGGTGGATTATGGCCAAACCATTTTCATTCCGAGAGGAGACTCGTGCTCTGTAGTGAGCCGGCGATGGGTTGAATCCTAGTTTGTGTTATCTGTGGGTTGAATAGATGATGAAGATGATAAACTATATAAATAGTATATTCTTGTGTAGTGTCTCATTGCAGGATTAAATTCCATGTGCATTGTGACAGTATAGTTTGCGTTGTCCTAGTGCGAACTGTTTCAATATGAAACGTGACTGGGGGTACGAAATACGAATAAACATTGTATTAACCTTTCGTGACATAATTATAATGTCAGAGTATTCACGTTCTAGTTTCCTAAAATTTTAAAGCCTATGGCTTCGGATACACGGATAGCTTGAAGCAGTCAAAATAGACTGCTTACATGGAACCGCTCGAGCAGTTGCGACTGCTTCGGGCGGTTGGCAGCAGTTATCAATGGTAGCTACAAGCTTTTGACTATGACTGCAAGCGCGGTCCGTGTACCTATGTTGTGATCACTGGCTCGAGCAGTCCGTATACGGCCGGCCTAAAACTAATTGCTTATTCGACAGTTAATGAATTAAAACATGGTGAAGAGGAAAACGTTTCGTCTAAAATTTAAATGATAAAAGCGTTTTAAATATTGAGTCTCAGTAATTAAAAAGTACCTACTACTTACAGATTCGTATATTATGGAAAGCACTTCCAGTTTCCATTTTTCTTACTAATCATAATATTGGTACTTGAAAAGCAGAGTGAGTAAGCATTTTCTAGACAGGCGCGCTCCATCTTATACCTACTGCATCATCACCTACTTCTTGGTGTGTTTGCACTGAACAATATTTTATTTAAAACTAGCTAATGCCCGCGACTTCGTCCGTGGATCGAGTTTTTATGGTTCCCGCGGGAACTCCTTAATTTTCCGTTGTAAAAAGTAGCCTATGTGCTATTCCAGACTATAAATCTATCTCTGTACCAAATTTCATGCAGATCTTTTTAGCCGTTCTGGCGTGATTGAGTAACAAACATACATCCATCCAAACTTTCGCGTATTAGTAATTAAGTAAGTATAGATAGAAAATAAGTATAGATAAATATCTTATTCTGATAGGAGGCGAAAACTTAGGTACGAAAGATCAAAACGTTCTGTGATGTGTGGATGCATTCTAGTTTAAAGTTTTGGAACTTCGTAAACATGTTTTCAAGTTGAAGCTACCTATACAAGAAGTTTGTAATAGAATCGCAGACATTGTTGTAAAGACTATATTTAAGAATATCGGATCTTATAGGAATAAAACTGTCAAAAGTTTAGATACATCCAGTATCTAAACTGGGGGGTTACTTCCATTGCTTAAAACAATATTTTGATATTGTTTCGACAAACCCTACCAAAAGTAAGCTTATTTAAACTAGTGGTTCGGCCCGAACTGAGACCTCGCGGTATCCATAAGATAGTTTTATTTAACTATATATTGTAATAGTTAACTTATAACGTTAGCGCCATCTATTGACATCATAGTGAAGTTCTGTTAAAAATTCTGAAGCTCATTAAAAATTAAATATTTTCGTTTCCTTATAATATTAATCTAATTTTAGTATTTGTTGTCCAAGTACAGGATATAATTCAAATAATTGATCAAGTTTAAAATATTGTTCACTCAATGCATACCATCAAGAGTTTTTTCAGATCTAGCATTACTGTTTTACGTAGGATTTACGTTAAATATAGCAATCATAAATAATTTAATTTTTTTTTTATTTTTAAATGTTTGTTACCTCAGAACTTTTGACCGGGTGGACCGATTTGGATGATTCTTTTTTTATTTGAAAGAGCATACTTCCCATGTCGTCCCATATAAATTTTATCTAAATCGGTCGAGCGGTTTTTAAAATATCAACAATAAAATAAAAAAGTCGGTTGTATAAAAAGTATTTTTTGTATTAAATTATTAAACAACCGACTTCAAACTCCCGCGCCAACTTTACAACAACAAGCACACGCCATACAAAGTACTTCTTTTATTGTTGATATTTTAAAAACCGCTCGACCGATTTCGATAAAATGTATATGGGACCACATGGGAAGTATGCCCTTTCAAATAAAAAAAGAATCATCCAAATCGGTCCACCCAGTCAAAAGTTCTGAGGTAACAAACATAAAAATTAAAAAAAAAAAAAAAAAAAAAACCTTTTTTTGGAGTCGGTTGAAAAGTTGCGTTCTTGCGACGAATCAACGACGCGACGGATTGACTTGTAAAGTATAGGTACTAAAATTCTACAATAAATCCGAAAGTTTGCAGGTTTGCCCTTCAAAGCCGTTGGTCTCACATTCGTATAAATCTCAATAGTGAGCTGCTGATAGGTTGACATGTTGATCGTAGGTGTCTATCAAGATTCCCTCAAAATATTTTAATTCATGAATCTTTGGAAAAACTCGACGTCATGTCTTTCTCTATGCACCGTTTAACTCTTTGGGTTATGACCCCTTTCCATTAATTTCACATAGTGTAAGAAGTTTCCTCAGGATACGAGTAATAATAATACTACTAATCAGTGGCGATTCCTCTAAGATTAGGGTATTACGACTCGAAAATATAGTAAGTAGGTGCTAAGCTATCACAACATAAAATACTATGAATTTATTTGTAGATATAATTTAAAAAAAGGTCCGAGAGGTTGCTTATAACAACGAATATCTCCGGTCAGATTCCTTAAGCCGGGTAAAATAGAAAAAAGGTGTTGGCATCTGTATTATAATTCCGAACGAATTCTCCTCGGGTTTTTAAAGATATCTTGTTTGTTTTATCATGAAAATGGCCTCAAAAAGGATTTCAAACGAAAGACCAGTTCTGGTTCTCAGTACTTTATAAATAATGCCTTATAGTTTAAATACAATCCAAAGACCATACCAATATTACTTATAACCGCGATAGTGTAATGTTTATTTGTTTATCTTTGAATCGCAGAGCAACGGATCGACGTGATTTTTGCATTGATATTCCTACCTAGTTTCCCGAAGAGTGACATAGGCACGAGAGATGCCTCCTATCCAGCCAACCAGGAAAATCAAAGAGTTCCTATGGGATTTTTAAAAACCTTAATCCAAGCAAACAAAGCCACGGGTCAATGTTATAGTATAGTGATTTATAAAGTATTAGACAGCAAATAAGTATACGGTCAAACAGTGTTAGTTTTGGAATTTTGAATTACATTGTTATAAGAAAATTATTATAATCCAATTCTAAATTGCAAAATATCAATAATAATTACCTTTTTGGGTAAAAATTATAATTACCGTCAAACGGGGTAACATGAGACATTGGCATGGTATTGAGACGTATGGCAACATTATTTATTTTCATTTCTATGCCAATATTATAAAGTTTGATTTTAATCAGTTTAAATTACATTGTTATCAGAAAATTATTAATAATCCAATTCTAAATTGCAAAATAAGAATAATAATTACCTTTTTAGGTAAAAATTATAATTACCGTCAAACGGGGAATAATGAGACAGCGGTCTTGAGACGTACGGCAACATTATTTATTTTCATTTCTATGCCAATATTATAAAGTTTGATTTTAATCAGTTTTTGTCTTCAAACTTTTGACTAAAATCAAACTTCATTTCGTTGACATATAATTTTTTTTAAATGCCTTCTCAAGTAAGACCATTGTCCCCGTTTGACTGTATTAATAGTAGCAGCAAAGTTTTTGCAATAATTATTCAAATTTAATATTATGGTCACGAATATAATACAGATTATGTAAATCTTTTTCTAGATATTCTTTTAAAATTTAACTTGGATATTTAAAACTCGAAGGTATAAAGTGGGGCCGAACAGGCTTATTTAATACTCTCGTAAATATAAAAGCTTATCTTTACTGTCAAATTTTAGGACAGCTATTTTATGTTTAGGTATCGAGCTCTAGGTCGCCATGCGACGCAGTAGAAAATTTAGTATTTCGTCAGACATCATAAAATTTTAATATTTATTGTAATGGATAACATTGTAGGATATCATTGAAGTGCTTAAAGTTCCGATAAAGAAAGTGATATTTAATTATCTCTGTGTGCCCGGGGATCGAACCTCCGACCTCAAAACAGGGGGAAGAAATTTTAGCTACTAGGCTAATATGTATTTAATTGTGTCAAAGTTTAGATTATAGGTAATACTAGGACCGTTAAAGCGTATGTATGACTTTAAGAGTAGATATGTAATACACTTACATACACATACTCACACACGCACACGGATATATACACGCTAAGGCAAATATCCACACATACACCCAAAATACGAAAACATCTATTTTTATAACTAATACAGAAATTAGTTCATACTTCATAACTATTTTTACGACATCCAATGCAATCATTTCAGCACCGTTTGCGTTCTACTATGTGATAGTTTAGACATTCGGTAAGTCGTCGAAAGTCTCATTCAAAGTTTTGATTTCCCCCACTTTATGACGTCATCGCCTCGTCAATGTTGCCGCTTCAGTAATTTTATTTCCTTACATTTTTATTGAGTGGAAGGCTAAAAATCCTTTTTTATTATGTACTGTGGTGTGTTCTACGCTTTATAGAGATATCCGATCAGCAGCTATACTAAACAGTGGCGTGCATGACATAGAGGCATAAAAGCATTGCTTACCTCAGTTAAAAAACAGTAATACTTAGTCAAACAGACAGACATACTTGTACTATTCGTATCATATAGAAAATGTGTCTGTTGTTGGTTTGTACTTCAATCACGCCGCAACGGAACCTCAGATCGACATGATTTTTGGCATGGGCATTGGGCATAGTTGAGGACGAGTTTCAAAGGCTACTTTTTATCCCGGAAAATTGAGTAGGTAGTTCCCGCGGGTATAAAAAACTTAAACCACGCGGACGAAGTCGCGGCTATCAGCTAGTTAAAGATAAAGAAAGATTCTGCATAGCCTTTAGAAATCATACTTTTCTTTAGTACCTAACATATAAAGTCGAACGTTTTCAGTAAACAATAATATCTGCGTATTCCAAGGAAATAAGTATCGGAAAAGTTTAAAACAGGAGTTAATGCTGCACTGTCCCGTACATACCCGCGCTATCTGACGAGTTATTGCTTTAGTGAAATCTGCTATACTGCGAAACTGTGTTCTAGATCAAGACAAACAGCAATACTATCGTCTAATATAACATTATTTAGTTTTACTCAGTGCCTATTCACACGTGCCATAACGCACGCGCGGTATAACAATAATGTCTTTAGAGTTTAGTAAAATCTGCTACACTGATACTCTGTTCTAGATTCAGGCAAAAAGCAATACTATCGGCTAATATAACATTATTTAGTTTTACTAAGCGCTTATTCAGACGTGTCATAGCGCACGCGCGGTATGACATTATTATCTTTAGAGTTTAGTAAAATCTGCTACACTGATACTCTGTTCTACACCAAGACAAACAGCAATACTATCGTCAAATATAACATTATTTAGTTTTACTCAGTGCCTATTCACACGTGCCATAGCGCACGCGCGGTATAACAATAATGTCTTTAGAGTTTAGTAAAATCTGCTTCACTGATACTCTGTTCTAGATTCAGGCAAAAAGCAATACTATCGGCTAATATAACATTATTTCGTTTTACTAAGCGCTTATTCAGACGTGTCATAGCGCACGCGCGGTATAACAATAATGTCTTTAGTTTAGTAAAATCTGCTACACTGATACTCTGTTCTAAATCCAGGCA
Organism: Erebia epiphron; assembly: GCA_963932025.1. NCBI lineage: Eukaryota > Metazoa > Arthropoda > Insecta > Lepidoptera > Nymphalidae > Erebia > Erebia epiphron. The sequence goes on from OZ009950.1 coordinate 9,224,514, forward strand.
AAAAGCAATACTATCGGCTAATATAACATTATTTAGTTTTACTAATTGCTTATTCAGACGAGTCATAGCGCACGCGCGGTAATACATTATTATCTTTGGAGTTTAGTAAAAGCTGCTACACTGATACTCTATTCTAGATCCAAGCAAAAAGCAATACTATCGGCTAATATTATAACATTATTTAGTTTTACTAATTGCTTATTCAGACGTGTCATAGCGCACGCGCGGTAATACATTATTATCTTTGGAGTTTAGTAAAATCTGCTACACTGATACTCTATTCTAGATCCAAGCAAAAAGCAATACTATCGGCTAATATAACATTATTTAGTTTTACTAAGTGCTTATTCAGACGTGTCTATGTAGCGCACGCGCGATATAAAATTATTGCCTTTAGTAAAATCTGCTATATATGCGGAACTGTGTTCTAGATCAAGATACACAGCAGTACTATCGGCTAATATAATATTATTTAGGTAGTTATAACATATTCGACTGCGGTCGACAAGGACCTGGGTTCGAATCACGGGTCGGGCCATAATTAAGTGTTAACTAGAAATTCAGAGTACTAACTAGCCCGGAGTTAGGAAGTTGGCGGTGATTTACCCCCGTGCCTCGGAGAGCACGTTAAGCCGTCGGTTCCGATTATTATCTTTCACTAACATGATAATAGTCGTTAAAGACTGCCAACCCGCATTGGAGCAGCGTGGTGGGTCTAAGCTCTAATTGCCTCTCTCCTATGAGGGTGGAGGCCTGTGCCTAGCAGTGAGACGTTAATGGGCTGTAGTGGTGGTGGTGGACCACGTCGCAACCATCGTATCATTCTCAGTAACTTTGCTACTTGGCTGCAACTTCAAACAACTGCAAGTTGCAAAACAACTTTCAGACAGCGAAACTGCGAGATCAATAGAACACGAAAACTGACTGACTTTGTTATTTCCGCGTTCCATCTGAATAGTCACTTACAGTTAAATGTTACCTTTCTTAAGCTACATTTCTCTTTGTACGGTGTCTTATAAACGAGTTGCAAAACGTAATGTTTTCCCCCTTCACAATTAGTCCTCTTAACTAGGTCGAAAATGTTAAACTATTTAATTCAAACGATAAGCTTAATCATACCAATATTATACAACGGAAAGTGTTTGTTTGTTGGTTTTTCCTTCAATCACGCCGCAACGGAGCAACGGATCGATGTGATTTTTGGCATGGGTATAGTTGATGACCAGAGTGACACAGGCTACTTTTTAACCCGAAAATTAAGGAGTTCCCGCGGTAATAAAAAAACTTAAACCACATGAACGAAGTCGCGGGCATCAACTAGTTAAGTATATTACGTCAAACCCAGTTGTCGAATCAGCCATATTTATTGACCATATAGTCTAGCAAGTATTTAGAGAAATATTCTACTATATACTAGACACAGAGATATATCGTAGCGCCTTTGAATTGAATGCAAACGTCCAAGGAGAAATCTTCTTCGCCCTTAGAAATTTTATCAGATAATTACCAACATTTACTACTATCATTATGAATATTCTTAAAGAGTCTACTATCTAACTACTTAAAAACCCACCTGCGATAGACGTAAGGAAACTTAAAAGCTATTTTTATCTAGAACCAGTAAAAGGAAACTATAAAGATGAATAAAGTAAAGAATAGATGACCTCACCGGATTCGACGTAAAGTCGAATACTTTTCTGTTCGACCTCAATGAGACTGGAAACTAGGTGACTATCACATCACACCTATTGAATTAAAATACGAATCTCTCCCTCTACGTCGTATTCCTCATTACTGAGGGTCGTGACCCCTTTCCATTAATCGCATAATGGCAGGAGTTATCTTGAGATAATAATGCGGTGGGCTCCCACGTCCTTCCGCGTACGACTCGACTAAGAGTATTTAAACTCTTACTCTCTTCTCTTACTCTTATACTCTCTCTCTCTCTCTCTCTCTCTCTCTCTCTCTCTCTCTCTCTCTCTATCTTACTCTTCTTACTCTGACTCTTAGGTTTTTGTAACGATTATTATCAGATGTTAGTGATAACAACCGGGACCGACGGTTTAACGTCGTGCTCTCCGACGCACGGAGGAAACGAAAAGGCCAAATTCCAAGGCCATCCAGTTACCGACTTGGGTCAACATTGCTTAACAATCACAATCGACTGATATGCGTTGTCACAGCTAGGCCACTCGTCCCTCAACAAACATAAACTTTCAAAAACAAAATAAGAGTAAGTACAGTATTGGAATTGTTCCTATAAAAAGCAAATATTATAATATTAGCTACTTTTTATCCCGGAAAATTAAGGAGCTCCCGAAGGAATAAAAAACACGAAGTCGCTGGAACCATCTAGTAATTTATACGTGCCATTTTCAGTAATGGAAAATGCGTTGCGTATTCCACTTGCGGCTGCTAATCCTACAAGTCGCTTTCCTCTAAACACAAATATTTTTCCTAAATAGAAACGTAAAGCAGAACCGAAACCGTTCTGCTCTACGTTTCTGATTCGAACCGCCAGGATGTGGAATACCCTTCCAGCGCATGTATTCCCTGCCACGTATAACTTAAGTACCTTCAAGGCAAGAGTGAATAGGCATCTAGGCAAGCGCGCTCCAACCTAGACCTCATCATTGCTTTGTATTTAGCATGATTGTCGTCAAGCGCATTCCTATTCTTTGATTAAAAAAAATCAAAAATCTAATAAGCATATTCAAGCATTTAGGTGAAACTGCTAAACTGCATTACTAGTACATTTTATCTGAGGCTTTCAATTTATATACCTAGTGTAGCATACCACAAACATGAGAATTTCATCCAAACTAAATGTAATGTACGAATATAATAATTTTATAAGCTTTCAAGCTAAAACTTTCATGAGCATAATGAATACAAATTAAATTTTTATAGCTACTCTACCTGTATCTATTCTAGTTTTGTTAGTTTTAATAAATACTTACTCAGTGCGAATTTTTAAAAGGAAAACATTTTTTTTCCTTATGAGGTGGAGGTTTGTTGTCTTACTTTACTTGTGGAGTCTTACAAAGTCTTCTAGTGATCCTAATAGTTACTGTATTACCACTTATAAAAAATTAAACAATAAACTCCTAAATAACATTTCCTGCAAACAAACAGAAACAAAATACATTTTCACTAATAATTCTAAACCATCGAACATAAATAATGCTAATATATGTACAGGAATATGAATAATTTGTGGTCATTTGGTCAGCCACCACATGTTTATTTGGCCAACCAAATAGAGATTGGTATGCCGCCGGTCACCTGTGTTTATTCATCGGAATACAATTCAAAACAAAATGTCGTCGTCTACCTATATGACTAAGTACTACATTTAGGTACAGAAATCATTTATCTAACAAATTGAAACGCAATTCGATTTCCTTTTAGAAATGGAGCATATTATATAATAGAAACACTAGATGATGGCCGTGACTTAGCCCGCGCGGATTCATTGCAATGTCATTCGTTAATTATTAATAGGTACTTAGTCGTTACATAACAAAAGGTATTAATGATTGTATAATAACATAATTTAATATAAAAAAATATTTTTAAACAACCGACTTCAAACTCCCACGCCAACTTTACAACAACAAGCGCACGCTATATAAAGTACTTATCTTATTGTTGATATTTTAAAAACCGCTCGGCCGATTTCGATAAAATTTATATGGGACCACTTGGGAAGTATGCCCTTTCAAATAAAAAAAGAATCATACAAATCGGTCCACCCAGTCAAAAGTTCTGAGGTAATAAACATTTTAAAAAAAAATGCAGTCGAATTGAGAACCTCCTCCTTTTTTTGAAGTCGGTTGAAAAATGGTCGTATCTTTACAAAAGGATAAAATTTTGAAGTTACCTAATACAATATGGTTACTTTCAAATTCATTCATTGGTATTCGAAAGGATACATACATATAGGTGATATAGGTACGCATTAAGGTACCTACCTCTACTCTATCTAAACCTAATCTAAAATTAAATAGTGTATGATACTACGTATCTATAATAAATCAATAGTATACATACAATTAATATTATAAATGCAAAAGTGCGTTTGTTTGTTGTTGGTTTGTCCTTCAATCACGCCGCAATCGACGTGATTTTTGGCATGGGTAATGACTCTAGAGCGACATAGGGTTACTTTTTATCCCGGAACATTAAAGAGTTCCCGCGGGAATAATAAACTTAAACCACGCGGTCGAAGTCGCGGGCATCAGCTAGTTTGCTATTTTTTTCAGTCTGATCAGTAGTTGCCGCGGTCAACCATAAAGTAAATAGTTTTACCTGAATAGTAAAACAACAATACATTATAAAATATCCTTATTTTGTGGGTAAAATAGATCATGCCATACACGTTCACATTTTGGAGCATTTTGGTGACAATAATTTCGTATTCATCCGCTGGATGTGGTCTCATGTTTTCCATTGCAAATCGCGTATGGGGGTTTTAGCCATCGTTTAGCGTTGAATTCTATATCCATGTTGCTCATTTGTTTGCTGACTATTAATTAATAACTACAGGCTTACAATTGAAGCACCTATTTAAATGTGTTAACACGTCATGACAGCTGGTACCTATTTACAATAACTAATTAACGTGTAAAGATTAATTATTGATTTTTTGAATTTTTTTAATTATATTGTGTCTAATAATGTTGTACTAGCTGACGCCCGCGACTTTGTCCGAGTGGATTGAGGTTTTTTGTTCTCCATCATGTTCTCCAATGTCCTGTTAGTCTGCCAATCTGCACCTGACCAGCTTGGTGAACTATTGTCTTACCCTTCTCATTATGAGAGGAGACTCGTGCTCAACTGTAAGTGAGCCGGTGATGGGATGGTGATCATGATGGGTAATAAGCTAGGTAGATAATTTGACAATCTCCCTGGCGCAGTGTTGAGCGCTGTTGTCTTAACGTGGGAGGTCCCGGGTTCTATTACATTGTACTATTACCTATTCAAAATCAAAAATCAAAAATCTTTATTTGGAACATATTATAAATAGTTTACAATAGTTGGCAACGGTGGCACCGCAATAGTGTAAACTGTGCTGCAGATGCCACCGCTCACCTCCGAGTTTCAATGGACTTAATAATAATAATAATGCAGTTAAAAAGTTACAAAAGAAAGAGGCATGCATGTGTGTATGTATGTGTGTGTGTATGTGCGTGTATGTGTGTGTATGCGTATGTGTGTGTGTGCGTGTGTGTGTGTGTGTGTGTATGTGTATGTGTGTGCGTGTGCGTGTTTATGTGTGTAGACAAGAGAATATAAATTACTGTGTATGTTTATTGAGAAATTTTGAAGTGATTGTTTTAGCATAATAACTCTTCAGTTTCAGTCGTCAGTCAGCCATGTGGAAATTTTTGTTTTAGCAATGTATTTAGTCAAGGGGTAGATATTTAAATGCTTGTTGATTTTATTGTATAAGAAGTAAGCTAGAAATGAATGATGGTGTAAGAAGAAAGATGTTCGGGACCTGTATGTGGTAGGAAAAACTATATCGCTTCTGCGCTTGTTAGCCTGGAATGTGGGATCAAATACCAGCGAAGAATGTATCCTGAGGGTAATAGATAAGAGAAACAACTGTCGAACTGTAAGTACTTTGCTAGTAGCATATAGTAATTGAGTCGGAAAACGATAGTGTTTATGGTACAAGACTTTGAGAACTGACCTCTGTGCCCGTTCAAGGTGAATTAAATGGGTTTTGCCAATACCTCCCCACACAGAAATACAGTACGACACTATGGATTGACACAGAGCGAAATAGACAGTCCGAAGTAAGTCAGGTTTGAGTACATTCGTTAATTTCTTAAACAGCCATATAAGTTTTCTTACGCGCCCTGTTAATTGGTTGATTTGTGGAACCCATGACAGATGTTCATCAAGAATGATTCCTAGATATTTGATACGCTGTACGCGTTCAATCTGTGGACAATCACATGTTTCGGAGGAAGTGTCATTACAGTTATGTGCTTGGATTATGTAATTTGACCCAGTTGGTAAATCAGTTCTTTTTGAAATTGAGAATGCTAGGTGCTTGGTTTTACTTGCGTTGAGTGTTAGCAGATTAAAATTGAGCCAATGGATAACAGTCTGAAAACCCTCTTGTGCGAGTGAGTAGGCTTCCTCCCAGCTCTCTCCTTGAAATACAATAGCCCTATCATCCGCAAATGTAAATATTTTTCCGTTCTTTAACTGGATTTGGCACAGATCGTTAATGTAGATCAAGAAGAGAGTTGGCCCTAGGATGCTTCCCTGAGGGACGCCGTACTCCACAGAAATATCATCGCTAAGGTTGTTTTCTATCTTAATCTTCTGAACTCTGTTATTGTTTATTTATTGGTATTCTGTGGTTCTATTCCCGGCAGGGTCAATTTGGGAATTTATAATTTATGAATTTTCTCTGGTCTGGTCTAGTGGGAGGCTTCGGCCGTGGCTAGTTACTACCCTACCGGCAAAGACGTGCCGCGAAGCGATTAAGCGTTCCAGTACGATGCTGTGTAGAAACTGAATAGTGGTATGGGTTTAATATAACTGCCATGCCCCTAACAGGTTAGTCCGCTACCATCTTAGACTGCGTAATCACTTATCATCAGGTGAGATCGCAGTCAAGGTCTAACTTGTAATGGATTTAAAGATAATTAAGCCTCAGGCCTTCCTTTCGGGCGGCAAAGGAAAAATGTCGTGAAGGATTGAAGGTACTCTATATATGTATATTTTTTTCGTATTTCATTCTCAATGTCTGCGTAAGATTATGCGGCACAGGTCATGCGTATAAAGAGTTAGAGCGATCCTATTTGAATGTGAATACAAAATCGCTGAAGTACTTGATGTCGGCTGGATGCTGGATTCCTTTTGAAATTACCCGAAGGAATTCATTGTCATGGGAACAAGAAACCTGAGTGTGAAGTGTAAACTACAGTATGCAAACAGGTTATATATCTAGTAGTAAAATAAAACTAAGTTGTAATAATATTAGACTACTTACTCACTTTGACCTGAAATAATATAAATCAACCGTATGTAAAAAACATGGTTTTATCCTGTATATGTATTCTATTGTTTAATTGTGAATAAAACTAGCTAGTGACTATAAAGGACTACTCTTTTTGTAGTGTCTACCAACATTATAATATTATGTATAGTACGAACTGACCTGCAGGGCGACCGCGTATCTTTTGCATCAATCATTGATACATCGCAATCACCTCCGATTGGCTGAATTTATGGTATTCTTGCTGCGTCAATGGATTTCGACCAATAGTGGAAGAGTGTTAAGCAATCAGAGGTGATTGCGATGTGTCAATGATTGATGCAAAAGTTACGCGGTCGTCCTGCTGGTGGGCGGTGGCCAAAATTGGAACATTATGCCTGATATGTTTTTTTTTATATCCACTAGCGATGCTGTCATCGAGTCAGATGTTTGTGGGACTATATTCAAATGCCAATGAGAAAAATCCAGAAAGAAAGTGTAGATAAGTTTAACTATTTATATATTTACTAGAATTGCAACGAATATTCGGTTATTCGGTAGGTATTCGGCCTATTTTCCGCTTATCTGTCCATCTTTTCAACCGATTTAGATGATATTCGGTAAGTAAAGAGATAAGGTTGTATCTCAGGAAAGCTAGGTAAAATATGTACTTTTTATTCCGGAGGAGTTCCCGCGGACAGAAAAAAGCACCAGACGATGTTGCGGGCGACATTTAGTAGGTACTTACAACATCTTGGCAAAAATACTATAGTAACTAATAATCAAGATTTCTATAAACAACAAGGAAGGCAAGGCATGTTCCTACCTACTACTTAATAAGAATAGAGATGTTTATCATTTATTATGATAACGTCACCCCAAAGAACACGTGCCTGTCTGTAATAACTTGGTAATAACCTTTGAAATGAACCGATTCTCATCAATAATGAATACTCCGATATTTTTGTTTTTCCCATTAAGTGTGAAGGAAGTGTATATTACCACAGAATAGGTAATACAGAACTTCAAATAAGACTAGATGATACCCACGACTTAGTGATCGTGGATTGAGGTTTTTTGTTCTCACCGCGGGAACTCTTTAATTTTCCGGGCTAAAGATGTAGCCTAGGTGTTAATTCCGGTTATAAGCCATAAGCTGTTCTATATTATATACTGTACAATTCTATTTCTATTTTACAATATTTGTAGGACAGTAGGATAATAGAAAAGCTACGATTTTTTATGTTAGGAAAATAAGATAACTGTCTCGAGTAGACCGTTTTCAAAAAATAATTAGTGTGAGGAAAATTGCATAAAGTTATTCCCATAACGTTCACATTGATGTATGTAATCCGCCAATCAGCACTTATCGTGGTGAACTATGACCTTTCCTTTTTAATCTGAAGCCCGCGTGTTCATCATCATCATCACTTTAACTCATTGTCGGCTGCCAGCACTACTGAGCAGTTTGGACATAGTCAAGCACGCTGGCCAAGTGCGGACTGGCTGAATAAGTTGCAGAAAATAATAAGTTGCAACCCGGGGCAAGGGCGGATCCAGGGGGGGGTCATGGGGGTCATGACCCCCCCCTGGGCTGGGTCCAGGTCCTAGGTGAACCACTAAGTAAAATTGTTAAACATACTGATTTTATAGATTTTTTATAGATTTTATTTAAGTACTTTCAATATTTAATCAAATCAAATATCAAATCAAATCAAATAATCAAATAATTAATATTATAAATGCGAAAGTTTGGATGGATGTCTGGATGGATGTATGGATGTTTGTTACTCAATCACGCCCCAACAGCTGAACGGATCTGGCTGAAATTTGGCACAGAGATAGATTATAGTCTGGAATAGCACATAGGCTAATCCCGGAAAATTGAAGAGTTCCCGCGGGAATCAAACAAATGTATCTGTTCAACTGATTTTGATAAAATTTGGTACAGAGATAGGTTGTATCCCGGGGAAGGACGTAGGCTACTTTTTATCCCGGAAAATTGAAGAGTTCCCGCGGGAATCTAACAAATGTATCTGTTCAACTGATTTTGATAAAATTTGGTACAGAGATAGGTTGTGTCCCGGGGAAGGACGTAGGCTACTTTTTATCCCGGAAAATTGAAGAGTTCCCGCGGGAATCTTTAAATTGCGATATTGAGATGTTTCCTAATATAAGAAATTTTTTATGTATTAAGGCTAGGGCATGCAGTCGATACTGCTTCTGAGTACCGGGAATTTTCGGACCGATACTGGCATAGAACCGGGAATTCCCGGTACTTTCGATACTTTCGATACTACCATAAATTATCACAAAACAAGGCAAATACATTACAGAAAGTATGAAATAGACCAACTATTTGACATAATATATAAAATGTCGCGTAATACACAGGATCATAAATTCATGATTTTTAGTGAACTTGTGCAATAATTCGCATCGTTCCAAATTTCAAACTTTTATTGTAGTTCAACGCGGAGGGCTGGCGTATAGGTTTTGCGTGGGACATCTTGTCTGAAAATACACTTCGAAAAGCTGTTTTTTTGTATCGTGATAAGCTTATAATTTTATTTTTATAGCAATTAAATGCCTCAATCAATTTATTACTACAAGCAGTTTCTAGAAAAAAGCCTTCTTTTTAACCATTTATTCGTGCAAGTTCCAAATGAGAGTACAAATAGATTAAAAGTGTCTCATAAATACCTACTTCTGGATTGTCTCTTACACAATCGACCAACCGATCAAACAACCAATCGACCAACCGATCAACCAACCAATCTACCAACTAATCGGACAACCAATCGACCAACCTATCGACCAGCCAACCGACCAACCAATCGGACAACCAATCGGCCAACCAATCGGACGACCAATGAACCGATCGATTAAACCAATCGACCAACCGATCGACCAACCAATCGACCAACCAATCGACCATTCGATCGAATAACCAACCGATCGACCAACCAATCCACCAACCAATCGGCCATTCGATCGAATAACCAACCGATCAACCAACCAATCAACCAATTAATCGGACAACCAATCGACCAACCGATAGACCAACCATTGACCAACCGATCGACCAACCTATCGACCAACCAATCGACCAACCTATCGACTAACCGATCAACCAACCAATCAACCAACCAATCGTCCAACCGATCGATCAAACGAATCGACCAAACGATCGACCAACTAATCGACCAACCGATCGAACAACCAATCGACCAACCAATCAACCAATCAATCAACCAATTAATCGGACAACCAATCTACCAACCAATCGACCAACGCATCGACCAACTAATCGACCAACCGTTCTACCAGCTAATCAACCAACTGACCGGCCAACCAATTGACCAACCGATCAAACAACCAATCGACAAACTGATCGACCAACCAATCGACCAACCAATCGAACAACCAATCGGACAACCAATGAACCGATCGATCAAACCAATCGACCAACCGATCGACCAACCAATTGACCAACCAATCGACCAACCAATTGAACAACCGATCGACCAATCAATCAACCAACCGATCGACCAACCAATCGACCAACCAATCGACCAACCGATCGACCAACCGATCAACCAACCAATCAACCAACAAATCGACCAACCAATTGATCAATTGATAGATTTATATTTGTTATTCGTTGAGGTGAGGTTACTGCGTATGCCATATTAAAAAGAACGACCCTTTAAGGATCACTTTGTTGTCCCTCTGTCCCTCAAGGCTTTTTTCTAGAAACTGCTTGTAGTAATAAATTGATTGAGGCATTTAATTGCTATAAAAATAAAATTATAAGCATAAGCTTATAACACGATACAAAAAAAACAGCTTTTCGAAGTGTATTTTCAGACAAGATGTCCCACGCTATCACTGTAAAACCTATACGCCGGCCCTTCGCGTTGAACTACAATAAAAGTTTGAAATTTGAAACGATGCGAATTATTGCACAAGTTCATTAAAAATCATGAATTTATGATCCTGTGTGGAAATATTACGCGACATTTGTCATATTATGTCAAATAGTTGGTCTATTTCATACTTCCCCACTACCACTACAACCTATTAACGTTCCACTGCTGGGCACAGGCCTCCACTCTCATAGGAGAGAGGGAATTAGAGCTTAGCACCCACCACGCTGCTTCAATGCGGGTTGGCGGGCTTTAACAACTATTATCATGTTAGTGATAATAACCGGGACCGACGGCTTAACGTGCTCTTCGAGGCACGGGGGTAAAACACCGCCAACTTCCAACTCCGGGCTGGCACTGAGAATTTCTTAATTGAAAAACCCAATACCTAACAATTTTTATGCCCGACCGGGAATCGAACCCAGGACCTCGTGATCCGCAGTCGACTACGCTAACCGCTAGACCAACGAGGCAGTCATTCATACTTACTGTAATGTATTTGCCTTGTTTTGTGATAATTTATCGAAAGTATCGAAAGTACCGGGAATTCCCGGTTCTATGCCAGTATCGGTCCGAAAATTCCCGGTACTCAGAAGCAGTATCGACTGCATGACCTAATCGTTTGGTCGATTGGTTGGCCGATCGGTTGGTTGATTGGTTGGTCGAACGGTTGGTCGATTAGTTGGTCGATGGGTTGGTCGATCGGTTGGTCGATTGGTTTTATCGATCGGTTCATTGGTCGTCCGATTGGTTGTCCGATTGGTTGGTCGATTGGTTGGTCGATAGGTTGGTCGATTGGTTGCTTGATCGGTTGGTCGGTTAGTTGTTCGATCGGTTGGTTGATTGGTTGGTCGATCGGTTGGTTGATTGGTTTGATCGATCGGTTGGACGATTGGTTGGTCGATTGGTTGGTCGACCGGTTGGTCGCTCAGTTGGTCGATTGGTTGGTCGACCGGTTGGTCTATCGATTGATCGATTGGTTGAACGATCGGTTAGTCGATTGGTTGGTCGATCGGTTGGTCGATTGGTTGTCCGATTGGTTGGCAGATTGGTTGTCCGATTGGTTGGTCGATTGGTTGGTCAATCGGTTGGTCGATCGGTTCATTGGTTGGCTGATTGGTTGGTCGATTGGTTGGCTGATTGGTTGGCCGATTGGTTGTCTGATTGGTTTAGCTGGTAAATAATATTTAGAAAGACTAAGTATAAATACTCAAAGTAAAAATAGGATTTTTTTATACTAAAACCTCGAATTTGTGATCATAAAATACAGTGTAGTGAACGAAGTTCTTGTTACATTCAGAAATATCCGCACTTAATTAGAGAAGTAATCTATTTAATTCGAGTCTCGAAAGTATCAAAAGTACCGGTTTTGTGGTGTGGAGAACCGGGACTGAAAATATTCAGAAGTCTTGGGAATTCCCGGTACTTTTGATACCGGTAATTCCCGGTAGCATGCCCTAATTAAGGCTACACTACCTGTTAGCCTGTAGCGACAGCGGAAAGATCGTTCTCTACGTTACGAAAAATCAAATCGTGGCTAAGAGCTTCCATGTTTGAAGAACGTCTAACCGGACTGGCACTTCTCCACGTCCATAAAAACGTACCCATTGAAGTAGATGAAGTGATAACGCGTTTGGGAGAAGACGTAAAAGAAAAATTGATTTTGTCATTTAAATATACTTGTATCTATTATAATCAAAATTAAATTATAAGTTCTTGTGTCTTAACCACGACTATGTGACCCCCCCCTGGCGCCAAAGCTGGATCCGCCCTTGACCCGGGGACGGACATACCTGAGCTAGTTCCGTCGAGATTTTTCAAACGCCTGAACCCTAAACCCACGTAGCCAAACCTACCGAAAAAGGTTGACAATTTATGTACTGTACTTATAAGATTTATTTATTGGGCAATCTGAAGGAAATTAAGGACGATAGGTACCTACTATTTTGTATTCGGCACGGCGTGGCAAATAAAATGATCCGCAAGCAATAGATTATATCCTTGATTCCGCTCGTGTGGGCTTTCGGATAGGATATCTCGCCCAATTATTTCATGTCCAGTGCTTTATACATCCAAGCAGTTATTTATTTTTCCATAAAAAATATATATGGGATAGAGATAGTTTAAATAATATTTTTCTGCTCTTTTTCATTCTCCTACAAGATAGTTTTTGACTACGATCTCATCTGTAGGTAAATTATAATGCAGTCTAATATATATAATATATATATATATATTATTTAATATTTTATATACATAATATATATATATATATATATATATATTATGTATATAAAATTGCAAAATTGCAAAAACCGTTAGATTGTAATCTAACTAGCGAAATTGTAAACTGTCGACAAATTGTGTACCGTTCAATGTTCTGAGTGTAAATTTTTGAAATATTCGTTGTATTTACGTTTTCTTGTCTCTTTCTTGTAGGTTAGGTTAGGTTCGACATAAATAATTAGGTAGGCACTTACGTTTTATCGGGTTAATACATACCTAACAGATTACAATCTACCGAAAAATAATGCGTTATATTTTAATCTGTCGACAGTTTACAATCTCGCCAGTTAGATTAAAATCAAACGGATTTTGCAATTTTACGGTGACACATATATTATATCACAGATCCTGAAGTGCCTGAGGACCAAAAGCTCAGACTAACGAACGGCTTTACGGCAGGGTCCTGTTAAGATAGCTTCGAATCGTTGAGTGCTATATAAATAATATTTATATAGCACTCAACGATTACCTATTCGCTATGAGTCTGGGCACTCACCTATGGCACGGAATAGGTAATAGCCTTAGGCTATTAGAGAGAATCTAGTAGATTAAAATATAGCCGTAGGTGAGGTAGCGTCAACCCATGACTACATCCGCGTGGCAGTGTTTCCCATTGGTCATATTGGTGGTTAGACTAATCGGACCAACGGGAATTTTTATTCCGGTTGAAAATCCCCGTGAGGTTTACGAAAAATCTAATGGGAACTCTTTAATTTTCCGGGACAAAAATAAACTTATGTTCTTATGCACTGACAAACAAACAGAAAAACTTTCGCATTTATAATATTGGTATAGATTCTATCAATTCACAACGAAGCGGATTGGTTTATATCAGGATACACTTTTTACCTTCAGTTCTCTTTGCCATAGAACTGAAAATCGAGTATCAGTGTTCTATCAAAAAGAAAAAACAAGCTATGTGATGTAGTTCCCACAGATTTATTCGCCGATGGGATTTTGATGGGATTCATAATAATATAATGCCGGAATCCGTTACGGCAACATGATTACAATTTGAGATAGAGTGCTAACAGATTCCATATTAAATATGCATTCACAATTATAGTCCCGTTAATGCATTCCGGGAGTTAATTTCAGAAGCTTCATGCATTATTAGATGCTAGAGCTTTGTGCACACTGCGATATATTAGGTTAGTTTGCTTTAGGTATACTTACAATTATAACCAACTGCGTGTTTTAACAACAAATTTTCCAACTGCAAAGCCGAAAAAAGAGCATGATACGTGGTAATCCATTTTAGGACAGGAGGATTTAAACTGAGGACCAAACTAAAAAGGTAATTCCCTCAAAATATTATTATGTGTAAAATGGCTGTGTGTGTAAAAGTAATGTCAATTTTGGGAAAATCATCAAACATAAAAAGCACATTTTACCACTGCTTGCTTGCTTGCTTTTATACTAGAAGTTTTATAATCTTTTTTAAAGCAAAGGAAACAAAAAAGCATGTAAAATATGATTCTAAATTCATTTTAATCTTCCCTTTAACACTTTGGTTATGGAATATTTAAAACTCTCGGGATTTAGGTTATAACAATTAGAGAAGTTGAAACACTATTTCATGTGGTATTTTCACAATGATGGTAAGAAATATTATGAAGAAAATATATTCAGTGGATTCTGGCGCTTATTTGAATACTTTAAAGTTTAAATGTTATAGCCCAAAATATCAGATAATCAAATTACAATTAAAACTTTATACAAAAGTGTATTCTAGAAATGTTTTTAAATAAAAGCATTGTTATAACTGCACAGCGGTTTATTGCAACTCTAAAGTCGAAAAGGGTCCTATAAGTACTGTATAAGTAACGTTTTGAGTAATCTTCTGTACCTACCTTACCTATTTGCTTCAGAAATAAGAAAGTGCCATTCGCCTGGTAATAATATTAATTTGCAAATTTGGATGTTTGTATGTTTGTTAATTTGTAAAAAACCGGAAGAAATGAACCAATTCGGCAGAAATATGGACTGAATTAAGTAACACATACGCCAAATTTTATCCTGTAAAATTAAAAAGTTCCTGCGGGGATTAAATAGCTTTATCCACGCCATAATAGCGATTGAGCTTTATTTTGATTCCGTCCAATGTGAAGCGTGTCTTATTCTTTTCTGGAGCGTACCAACTTGGCATCCATCCAAACGGACGTTCCTTCGTATTCAACGAACACAATTTAGTTGACGCTAGGTTAACCTAATAGATTCTGCCGAATTCAATCGGCACATTCTAGTGCCTAAGTTTGCTCTAACGCGTTTATATTTGAAGATTCCATTAAAACTTTTGGACACAGAAAGTATTTGTGTGCTATATTTTGTGATTTAAATCTTAAATCTCTCTCTATTTATTCGATGTGTTTACAAAACACAACCGTACACGAATACAATGTGAGTACTTTTAATAAATAATTATAAAATTTACATCTGTAGAGAACTGAATGCAACACATTTTAAAATTACTTTTTTCTAAACTCATTTTTATTGGCGTTTAAATTTACATAACTTGCAATGTTTGTGTGCTTGTTAAAACAGTTAACCCCAACCGATTAAACTAAAATTTTGCATACACGTTTAGTTTATAATAAGACATAAACATGGCTAGCTAAGTGACGTCATTCTAAATCCAATATGGCGGACGATAAAAGCTTGTTTTTTATTTAAAATGTTTTTTGTGGATTTGGGGCTTATTCTAGAACTTAAGTATGTACCTATATTTTAATACTTGTTTCTACTTGAACAGATAATTGTAATCGAAACAACCACACAAACAGTGATAGAATACCTACCTACCTAATTAATAGATACAGATTGTAAAAGTATATTACTTGCATGTTTAAAAACAATGAATGGGCTTAGGTATTATTTCTAGTTACTATTGCACTGTTATCCTAATTAGAAATCTAAAATACAAGCCTGTAGACTGTGGACTTTGCTAACAACATTAATTCTATTTTATAACAGGAAATCATACCTCTATTTTGTTGTTACGTAAAATTGTTATAAATAAAACGCAGGCGCTTGTATTTTTAGGATTTTAACACGTCTTTTTTAAAAACAAATAAATAATTTCGGTTTATGTGGTGGCCAAATCTAGCGAAATTTCGCACCACGAATTCCTCTCACGGCAATAATACTAAAAATATATTAGACAAGCACCATAATCTACGCGGAAAAAATGTCGATGAGAAATTTTCGTGTGTGATTTTCCGCTAGATGTGTCCCTGAACTTTACGAGTATCTGCCTTCAAGATTATTTTCCCTATTATGCAGGTACATAAAGCTCATCATAATTTTGCTGTTCAGCATATCTTTGGCTTCGGGGCTGCCAGGAGTCTGCGACCACACTCCGCGACAAGCGAAAGTGTTCACGCCGAGCGAAAATAATGGCTATTATCGTATAACTATCGATACAAAGAATTCGAGCATATATGGAGTGGGCCAAACCTACGTTAGTAAGTAGAATCGTAAGTAGAGTCGTAGTAGACTAGAGAAAACAAAACCCCTTCTTCTTCTTCAAATATTTTGCCCATTATAAAAGTGAGATCAAAAATATTACGGAAAATCACACACGAAAATTTCCCATCGACTTTTTTTACAAGTTCTTATGAATTGTCAAATGAATCTACCATTTACTTTACCACCATATTACTAACTCTATGGCGCTAGTGTCCAGCGCCCGCCTCATGCGGCAAAAAAGTGAGTCGATAAAGTAGGTAGTTTGAAACTCACCACCCAATCAATACCGAATACATTTTTGTTAGTCCAATATTTATGAACAACCTCGTTTTTTAAATGTAGATACATATAATACCGTGCAAGAAGATATCATGCTATCAAGACGATAAATTACAGTAATCCTGGAATCTATTGAACGAAAACGTCCGTTCAGATGGTTCATGATCACGGTCGAGGATGCGTCTTTGGATAACAACACCTTCGCCTTTGAGCATCAGCCAATTGATGTGGGTAGCCTTAAGACCCTGGACACCAACAGACAGGCTAGGTACAGTGAACGGTGTTACAACACTATTGAAAACTCGGATAATTCTGAAAAGCATCGAGTGGAGGTAAGTATCTAACTTTTTTCCATTATAAATTTTCAGATGAAGGACCTATTTGTTCGGATAGTCATAAGACACATATGAGATTTCATCTTACTTTCGGAAGAATTTCCCAAATCAGCAGTAGATTCTGGCCCGACAACTTACGGTTGCAGAGCTGGAATACTAGAAAACTGAATAAATATAACGTCATACGTGCTTTTATCCCGAATCTATATTATACACATTATTCATCTTATTACATAACAACTCAACTCTTTCATTTAAGTAGCATTCAAACTGGAAGATATATTGGCTTTTATAGATGAAAGCTAATAAAAGAAATAAACTCGTAAAAGCTAGAAATAAAAGTAAAAAGTGGCTATGCAATACAGATATTGTTGCTCCTGAAAATGAAGCCCAAAATATGTTGAAATATTTTCAGCTCCACTGGGTGTCGCCCAAGGAAAATCTTCGAAACAGAGATCAGACGGTGCGTATTCGTGCAATGGTAGCTGAAAATGAGGAAGTATGGTACACTGGAGACAGCTTGACATTAGTGTTGAAGAAGGATGATAGCAAACCCTCGGATCAGTTGCCAACAACGCCGGCAGAATACTGCGGCTTGTGCAGCGAAGCACGATATGAGGTTAATCGATACTAAGATTATAAATGCGAAAGTATGGACGGATGAATGTATGGATGGATGTTTGTTACTCAATCACGCCATAACGGCTTAACGGATCTGGATTAAATTTGGTACAGAGATAGATTATAGTCTGGAATAACACATAGGCTACTTTTAATCCCGGAAAATTAAAGAGCTCCTGCGGGAAACAAAACAATCTCAATCCACGCGGAAAAAGTCGTGGGCATCAGCTAGTATTGATCATAAATATGTTTTCCAAATATGGAAAAATCACAGAAAATATTGTAGGTAGTTAAAAACGGAGTCTTAAAGATGTAGGGTAACATGTAAAAATGGTGGAACTTCCAAAAATCTGAGCGAAAATCAGATCAGGTTAACCTGATCCGATTTTCGAAATTTCACTTTTTGAAATTTTAGGTGTATATCTAGTTACCACTGTCGCGATTTCGTTATTTCTGTTTAAAAAAGTTTGAACTTAAAATTATTGCTCTTCCATTAACTGGACAACATTTATGGATTAACATTGTTGGAACTTCCATCCTCTTGCACTTACTAAGATTTCGATGATTTTTAAATGATTGTTTTCTAATTAATGTGCGATTACAGGTCATATTTAAAGGCCAATGGTCTAGAATGCTACACCCTCAACAATATCCGACCAAGCCAGATGAAAATGAGTACAGCAATTTAATTGGCGCATCTCACGCTTTTGGTTTTACGCTGTGGCAGCCAGGTGACAACGCACGTCCTGGTTTAAAAATGTTAGCTGAGGTGGCAAACGTCTCATTGTTGGAACGAGAAATCATCGATGCGGTAACGTAACTAGTATTTTTGCTGTCCCGTTTGATATTCTCTGTATTGTATGTGATGAAATACCGTACATTTACCTTCTAGATGCCACTGGGTTTGATGGTTGATTCTAGATCTTAAATAACTAATTATTATCTTGGTCCCTTGGTGAGGGACGAGTGGCCTAGTTGTGACAACGCATATCAGTCGATTGCGAAGGTTAAGCAAGGATGACCCAAGTCGGTAACTGGAATTTGGAGGTTCAAATTTGGCCTTTTCGTTCCCTCCGTGCCTCGGAGAGCACGTTAAGCCGTCGGTCTCGGTTATAGTGATAACTAACATCTGCTATTAATCGTTACAAAAACCTAAAAGTACCTATAAATACTCTTAGTTGAGTCGTATGCGGAAGGACGTGGGCACTATTATCCCAAGATAACTCCTACCAATATTTGATTAATGGAAAGGCGTCACGACCCTCAGTAATGAGGAATACCACGCAGAGAGAGATCTTGGTCCGGTCACACTACTGTTCGCATCGGTGTTCAGCTATCAAGCTTAGGGAAATAGGTCACCTTGTTTATTTAAAATTTAAAACTGTATATGTCACCGTAAGATTGTAAAAACTGTTAGATTATAATCTAACTCGCGAAATTGTAAACTGTCGAAAGATTACAATATAACGCATTATTTTTCTATCGGTACTACGCATTCGGTAGATTGTAATCTGTTATGTATATTAACCCGATAGAACCTATAATAAAGAAACAAGAAAACGTAAATACAATGAATATTTCAAAAGTTGACCCTCAGAACAATGAACGGTTCACAATCTTTCGACAGTTTACAATCTAACGCGATAAAAAGCGTTAGATTACAATCTAACGGTTATTGCAATCTTACGGTGGCATATACATCACGATATCTTTACCGAATGTTTGTTTTCAGATGTCCACAGAAAACGGTACAAGGACCCTAATAAGGGGTAAAAGACATCGTCACCCATACATGTCGGAGCCATCAGACTCAATTTTCAGAGTTGATAGAATCCACCATCTAGTCTCCGTGGTGATAGCCATAAAGCCATCCCCAGATTGGTTCTTGGGTGTTACGAGATTTGAACTCTGTACTAAATTAGGTTGGCTAGAAGACAGTACTATACCGCTATACCCTTGGGATGCAGGAGTAAGGGATGGTATATCATATGAGGTAATAACATAATAAATAAAGTAGGTGATTCAACAAACATTGTAATCCATACTATATATACTAGTGCCCAGCAGGATGATGCGAAAGTGTGTCTGTCTGTCTGCTACGCTTTCACGGCCCATTTGTTTAACCGATTTTAATGAAATTTGGTGCAGGAATAGGTTGTATCCTGGAGAAGGACATAGGCTACTTTTATCACAGAAAATTCAAGAGTTCCCGCGGGAGTAAAAAATCTTAATCCACGCGGACGAAGTCGCGGACAACATCTAGTTTGAATATAAAAGGTATTGCTGTACAATCGCATATTTAGAGTTTGCTATATAGAAAACTCTACCTACATTACTCTACTAACTTTACTTCTTCTAGGAATAACAAACAAACCACATTGTGGGTAGTTTGTTATTCCTAGTATGTACTTACTACTTATATTAGAAAGTTCTGTCATTATAATATTGTACACTCGTACACTCTTTAAAAGAGCATTTAACTTGGATTTATCAGAAACGTATTTCTGACTGGCTAATGCCCACGACTTCGTCCGCGTCGATTGAGGTTTGTGAAGTGGTGTGAGGATTGTGGCGTGGCGTGAGGGAACTCTTTAGTTTTCCGGGATAAAAAGTAACCTACCTATGTGTTATTCTAGATATGATCTATCTCTGTGTCAAATTTCGTTTAGATCCATTCAGCCGTTCTGGCGTGATTGAGTAACACACATCCATCCATCCATCCATCCAAACTTTCGCATTTATAATATAAGTATAGATTAGTATAGATTAGTATAGATTAGTATAGATTAGTATAGATTAGTATAGATTAGTATAGATAGATAAGGGAAAAAACTTTTTGTAGTCGCCAACATCAATCACAACCCCAGTGGATCCGGTGAGCAGAGTGGCGTTCGGCTCATTTGACAAACAGTCGCCATTTTATCAGATGAACCTTAACGATTTGAAGGCGTTCGCCTATCTCCACGTGAGGAGACTTGACGTTTATCCATTGAAGTATAATTGTGAGGAAGGTAAGAAAAGTACGTCGGAAGTCGGCCATAAGCAAAGCACATTGGTGCCAAGTGCCTCTGGTTGGTGCTAAGCAAATAGGAGGAAGTAGCCTCTGGTTAGCGATGGGGCTATAACGCTAACCACGATTTTCTTTGAGTTACGTAGCCAGCGATGCACCTGAGTGCTTTAGGTATGCCGAAGGAGCGTTAAGTATCAGGTTGTCCTTAAAAGCTCTACCATACCACATCATCATCATTCCCCGAATATTGAAGCGAAGCCGCATTTTTTAATTCAGGGTAGGTACCTAAGAAGCCCTTGTATTGTGCAATAATTTCGGTTATTACACAATATATTCCCTGCAATCCTTTCTTCCAACACTAATCTTGGAGCATTGGGTTTCAACAGCTGATATTAAAGTAATAATTAATAATATATTAAGCACACCAATATTTTTGGTTCAATGATTGATTAGAAACCAAGCCAATATGACCGCTATGTGTCAACAGCATTGATCCAAAGACTAGTGATAAATAATTAGAAATGACCAAAATAAACAGATTTATCTTTTAATGGATGTACAATTCAAATTTCATCACATTTTTGTCCCATTAACATTCCCAAGTCTTTAGATGTGGCTTCAAGCTTTGTAATGCCATTAGCTAAAACCCAGTGTATCAATAGGGAGACCGCACAATCTTATCTCAGTACAACATCAGCTAAAGAGCCAAAAAGGTTTTATTCAACAGATCGATTCGACAGATTAAAACATTTCCGATCTTTTGCAGAGGAGGGTACAAATACTGAGGGCGATCAGGAACTAGAGGACCAAGCTGGAAACCTCGAGTAAGTATTACATTTATTCATTAGACTTATCTTTAATCTCATTATACTGAAGGGTAACACTTCAAACATGAAGAAACCCACGTAGGATTTAGACCTGTTTTTTGAGTTTGTTTTTTTAAACCTTTTGTTCGGTAAAAGGGGAGTAAGTAACATTAAACTTATTATTTTGTAAGTTAAATTTACTGCCCTCGTGTATGGAGGGTAGAGTAGTACTCCCTCCATACCCTCGTGCAGTTATGTATTATTTATTTATTTATTTATTTTATTTATTTATTTATTTATTTATTTCACCCAACTTAATTCTATCCTTACAGGTCACCTAATGCGATAGATTACCATAGTATTTGCAGTTTATTTAATTTAAAGTTAAAGTTTTCTTGCAAGAAGGTTCATAATGATATTGACTTTGTATGTAGAAAACCTAAAAAATAATAACATTTAAATGCGGATTGATAAAATTAATTCATGAAATTAAAAATTGTATTTAATGTAATGATTTAAAATTGTTTTAAGTTTTATAAATCAAATAATTAAAGGTTGAATATAGTCCTGGCTGACGAAATTAGAGCTAAAATCTAGACTTAGAGCCATGAAGCCAATTAAAAAAACGCAAAATACAATAACACGCGCCATTTTTAAAAGTTTAATTGGATTTTCTTAAAAATTATTATTCATTTATTATTAAGTAATAATAAATGGTATAAGTGATGTGGAATAATAAAATTAAATCAACAATTAGGTATTTTAGATGTCAGAAAAAAATCGCGCTATTAGTAGACGCCAAAAATCTCGAAATAAGTATGGGTGTGAAAAACCATTTTCTAGTGAGTACCTACCTAATAAAACTCGAGTAGGTACTAGGACCTACCTAGTACCTACTCGAGTTTTATTTAAAGTTTTCTCACAAATGTATTGAAAAATATTGTGTAACAAACTCGTGACATGACATGAGTCAATTCGTATGTAAAAACCTACCCGCTCTTAAATCACAAACTACTAACTCAATGATAGGCGAAATGTTTTAGATTTAATGTCTTTGTGCTGGGCTTATCATTATGAACCAACCGATGATCTCTTATTCCGTTTTGCTCTAATAATTAATTTTTCCTCTAAAACCCGATGTCAAAATTATCTCAATAGATCAATTATACTAGTGTATAGAATAATAGTTTCCAATAATTTTATTCCACGAACATTATAATTGGCTGCTTCAATTTTGGAGTAGGTACGCAATATGAACACAGAACACTTTGTTAAAGGGACTACGTTGAAGAGCCTCTTCTACAGCCATTGAAAGACAGAACAAAGATTGAATGCGCGATCGGTGAATGGACCGATTGGTCAGAATGTGTGCCTGACGCTGGTGCATGCGGCCCTGGTACTCAAATAAGGACTAGGGACTTGGTAAAGAAGGTGAGTCTTCTTTATTTTACAGCATAATATTCCCTTAGCCATGTTTATTATTCAGACGACCTCTCTGGCGCAGTGTTGAGCGCTGCTGTCTTAACGTGCGGAGGTCCCGGGTTCAATTCCCGGTAGAGTCGATTTGGGAATTTATAATTTCTGATTTTTTCCTGGTCTAGCCTGATGGAAGGCTGCAGCCGTGGATGTGTATGTGTGATGATGATATTGGTGGGTTAATCTGGCAAAGTGCAAGATGATCTCTTATATTAAGTACCTCAACCTCCGTACCAAATTTCGTCAAAATTGGTTAAATAGATGAACTTTAAAGGGTAGCAGACACACAGATGGACAAATTTTCGAATTTATAATATCAGTATGGATTTGTAGTGTACAACTAAGTACAGAATTATTGCCTATCTTTCAGGTAGAAGTTAAGATACCTATTTATTATGTTTAAATTACTTACCTACTTAGTTTTAAAAGGTTTACTAAGGTACTTAGATAGTCGTTGGTGTACTTCAGCCTTCAGGTAATTTTGGTATGCTGTATAGGCTGAAACTTTAAAACTTTAAGTACCTACCTACATAAAATAAACAACTAAAAATCAACACTCAGGCACACTAGGGCTGATAAAATATTGTTCACTTCAAGGTGATGAACTCCTAACAACATTAAAAAGTCAACTGGATCGAGTAAAATGTCAATTAAGTATATTGGAAAACTGGAGAATCAGGTTGAAAGCGAAATCGTGTTAGCATTAAGATTTAAATAACAATAAAAGTCTGCGAAGGATCTTGAAAATAAAGCCCTTTGTCTAGGTGAAATTGATCTTTGTATCTTATTGGCCAACGAATTTTCATTTTTTATTTAGAATTCTATCAGAAAAAGGTTTCAGTTGGCTTAAAGAAACCATCCATACCTATGCTAATATTATAAATCAAAAAGTGTGTCTGTCTGCCCGTAATCTTTTCTAGGCCCATCAGTAGGTTACAGTATTAAGTATAGTTACCTAATTAATATTTAATTAAGTAATGTCTTTGCCATCAGGTTAACCGATTTGACGTAATTAATAAGCAGGTATAAACCATAGACTTAGAATTTTTTCGCTACGGTACATTCTAAGCCTATGGGTATAACTAAGGTAGTGCTAGTGAAGTTCTGCGATTTTTTAAAGTGTGAGAATTTGTTCTCGATTACAAATTGAAAGATCATCTGGTAGTTAGTTACCTGATCCTAAATTTAACCAATCACCCACTGCTGAGCACGAGACTCCTCTCAAGATTATAAATGAGGTGAGGCCATAGCCCACCACGCTAAGTGTAGATTAGCAGTCTCCACACACCTTTGAGAACATTACAGGAAACTTTCATGTGTGTTTTCTCTTGATGTTTTCCTTCACCGTTTTAAAGCAAGTGATGTACTTACCTAAATTAAAAGCATGTAATAGATCACAGACCGTACAATACCTACTCGGTGTAATAGATAAAATATGTGTGTCCGGGAATCATTCATTCATTCGTTCATTCCATACAGGATACTAGCTGATGCCCGCAACTATACGTCCACGTGGATTGAGGTTTTTTTGGTTCCCGCGGGAACTCCTTAGTTTTCCGGGATAAAAAGCCTATGCCTTTGTGCTATTCCAGACTATTATCTATCTCTGTGCCAAATTTCATCCAGATTCGTTCAGTCGTTCGGGCGTGATTGAGTAACAAACATCCATCCATACATCCATCCATCCATACATCCATCCATCCAAACATTCGCATTTATAACATTTTGATGTACCTACCTACCTTGACGTATGAATATAATCTTAAAGAGCTAAGGGAGTTTGTATGCACCTGTTTACATTTTGGAACTTTATTTTCAGAACTTATATTCACAAGTCGATGTGGAGGCAAGTCCAGAAGTTTGCCGACAAAGTTACAATGGCGGTCTGACCGAGTTTCAAGAGTGTTTCGTAAATTGTGTTTGAATACCTACTTTCAGTAGGTATAAACACATTTATTGAATTTAAGTTATAATTAAAATAAACTTATTTACTTAGTTAAGTATATTTTGATTTTTTTTAAATTTTATATAAGTAATTTTAAAGTAGGTAGGTAGTTAGGTACTCCGTACTAGCACCTATTTCAAATTACTTAGGCGCGGGATATAGGTAGGTATACGAGAGGCGCGGAGGTGCAGCGTCGGTGGAAGTATGAAACGCGCCTGCACCAAGCCTGCACCTCGTCCGCACATCGCTCGCACCCGTCATTTTGTATGAAATATGATATGCAAGCGACGAGGCGCCAAGTTTACAGAGGCGGCGAGGCGCGGACGCCTTTAGTAGGTATTCAAATAAGGCCACACCGCTGCGCCTCTGCGCCTCTCATAATTTCCTACTCTTATAAATATATTAGTATCCACTATCCATACACGGATATTATTCTTCAAGTACCTAGGTACTACCTAGATACAGTGGGACTGGAACCAGGTTCGCAGAGGGTAACTGGAGAGATCCCACTTCTTGTTTTTTTGCGCGAAAAATACCGGTTCCAAAGTTTTGCCGGTCGACGCTCTGTGCGGGGGAAGACGCGGCAAAATCAACTTTGTAAATTGCACGAGTCGAGTATGAACATAGAAGCGGATGGCGCATGCTCCAACGAAAACGGCCCGCCTCGCCACCGAGCGCAACTTGTTGATTGTTCGCTCACTTCACGCCAGTCTGCCGCGAACGATGCGTCGGGCGGTCGTGTTTCGTGTTACGCCCGTAATCGTTCCCAACTTCGAAATTGTTTTACGAAAATATGTAAAGTTTCCAAACATAAAATTGTGCAGAACTGCCGCGTTGTACTAAATGCGTAGTGTTTAATTGACTAGGAACAACCTAATTAAGTAGTTTTAAACTTTTAAGTTATTGTAACTTAATAGGCTTACTCGTTTTACCTGCATGCTTCGTCCCACGAGTCGTGCGAAGCGGTTACCTTCAGCGGATAAAACGAACATTTTTCAAATGGATGTGCGTTCTTATAATGTGATAGTGTGCGTGATTTATGTGAATACAAGACTCCGTGTGTGCTCGTTTGCTTGTGACGAGTTTTTACTC
This sequence comes from Erebia epiphron, assembly GCA_963932025.1. Lineage (NCBI taxonomy): Eukaryota > Metazoa > Arthropoda > Insecta > Lepidoptera > Nymphalidae > Erebia > Erebia epiphron. Next base: position 9,250,761 of record OZ009950.1, read on the forward strand.
TAGTGACGTGCTCAAAATCGTAATTCTTCGAGTTGAATTGAGAAAATGGTGCGAGGGGGAGAGCGGGGCTTACTCGCTGCGATTTTGGTTGCCGTGGCGTCGGCGCAGTATACGAAAGGTGGGCAAAAACGGCTATGTAGTGGATGCTTTCTTTACCTGTGCCCGCGCAACCACGACAGCGGTTGTGTGTTGCGCTTTGTTCTATAGCCTATTGTTCGCCGTCACTTCTCGGAAACTAGAAATTTTTAACCATTCATTGTATCATGAATTCATGACGTCATATTTTTTAGGATTGTGATTCATTTATACTTTATCGTGGTATTTACCAGGTATTATATACATACATGTAGGTGCAATCTAAGTCCATAGTTATTAGTTATCATTTATCAATGACGAGGATAAGAAATGTTATCTTCACCTACCAGTAGGTATATAGACCTATAATAGACCGTACCGTAAAATAAAATAGTGTAGGTACATAGGTACCTACTTACTAAGATATTTATTTTATGTAGATAGTAGGCAGGTAAGTAGTACCATTGTATTATTGTACTTATTTGATTTTAATGACCCCAGGTCTACGGGCCAAGAAGCAAAAAGATACCTTCGTGTGCCCAGTGCCTTAGTCTTTGTTACCTACTTACCTACCAAGATAGGTGGTAGTTACTAGTTACTAGTTATGTATGTCTACTATGTAATCAATTGGAACTCGTTATAAATAACCGACTCCGTGATAACAACCGTAGAAAGAGAGTTATACCTATTATAAGACTAAGTACCTACCTGGACAGTGACCGAACTGCTAGGCTCAGAAAGGGCCGGATCCCAGAGCTGTTAAGCCAGTTACTTATTAAAAAAAACTGATCTACCTATTAATTATGTAATCATCTTACTTACCTACCTGTAAGTAATATTGCCATTGCTAGGCTAGGTACGAGTACGTACTGTACCGATATAAAAAGGTCATAGGTAAGTAAACAAATTGAAGAAAGAACTTAGAAAAATTAGAGCTAGGTAATAACTAATTACTTACCTAGGTAGTACCTACCTAAGTAAATTTTTAAGGGAATCGAACCCGGGACCTCCGCACGTTAAGACAAAAGCGCTCAACACTGCGCCAGGGAGGACGTCGACCGTCGTTGCCGTAGTAAGTAGGTAGATAGGTAATTATTTTAATGCTACTACTGTCAGAGACTCAATTAATCAAGTATCTACCTAGGTACTAATTACTTATCTTATTATAGAAATAACCACTTACCTAGTGCCTACCACCAGTTCTCAATTCCAGTTGTTCAAGCAACATACCTACCTACTTAACTCAAAACTCAGAAGCCTAAAAGTTACATAATTTTTCTTGTCTGCAGTGGATAATGCTAGGTAGGTACATAGTTATACTAGTTATGTTCATGCCTTGTAGGTAAATAGCTACTACTATTATTCATTCATTCAATTTCATTTCAATAATATTATAAATGCGAAAGTCACTTTGTTTGTTGGTTTGTTGGTTTGTCCTTCAATCACGCCGCAACGGAGCAACGGATTGACGTGATTTTTGGCATGGGTATACCGTGTAGTACCTACCTAGTTGAGGACCTGGAGAGTGACATAGGCTACTTTTTATCCCGGAAAATTAAGGAGTTCCCGCGGGAATAACAAAAAACTTAAACCAAGCGGACGAAGTCGCGGGCATCAGCTAGTCCATACTAATATTATAAATGCGAAAGTGTGTCTGTCTGTCTGTCTGCTACGCTTTCACGGCCCATCTGTTCAACCGATTTTGATGAAATTTGGTACAGGGATAGGTTGTATCCCGGGGAAGGACATAGGCTACTTTTTATCCCGGAAAATTCAAAGGTTCCCGCGGGAATCAAAAAATGTATCTGTACAACCGATTTGAATGAAATTTGGTACAGGGGTAGGTTGTAACCCGGGTAAGGACATAGGCTACTTTTTATCCCGGAAAATTAAATAGTTCCCGCGGTAATCAAAAAACCTTAATCCACGCGGACGAAGTCGCGGGCATCATCTAGTACGAAATAAATGCGAAAGTGTGTTTGTTTGTTGGTTTGTCCTTCAATCACGCCGCAACGGAGCAACGGATTGACGTGATTTTTGGCATGGGTATAGTTGAGGACCTGGAGAGTGACATAGGCTACTTTTAATCCCGGAAAATTAAGGAGTTCCCGCGGGAATAACAAAAAACATAAACCACGCGGACGAAGTCGCGGGCATCAGCTAGTTATTCAATAGGTAAGTATCCACTTAATTACTTAAGTTCAAGAAAAAATCTTAGCTAGGTATACCTAGGTTCGAAGTTCAATCTAGCTTAAAATAAAAATCCTACCTGGATTTAATTACTATTTTGATTTAAATCGTTATTTGCTTACTTAAATAGCTAATAAGATCCATAACTACTTAGGTCATAGCTAGTATTATGTGTTTAGGTAGGATAGCTAAGTTAGGTAAAGCCATCTGCCATAGATAGGTAGTAGGTAAATTGTCTCTGTAAACAATGATTCAGAATAGGTAGGTCTGGCTTTAATAATTTTGATTTCACTAAATCGTGATTTACCTAAATCAATATACTTACCTACCTAGAAAAGGTCCGTAACTACCTACCAACTCAGGTATAGCTGGTAGGTATTATGTGCTCAGGTAGGAATACTAAATTATAGCCATCTGCCATAGGTAGGTAAGTAGGTAGGTAGGTAGTACCTAGATAGGTAAATTGTCTTTGTAAACAATGATTCAGAATAAAATAACTGGTTATAGGCGTGTAGGTAGTAGGTATCTACTTCTCTACTACGTGTAACGTAAGTTTTTAATAGTTGTTGATGCCTGCGACTTCGTCCAGGTGGATTTATATTTTTGAAAATCCCTTTGATGTTCCGCAATCTGTCATATAGGTACCTACCTACTTATACGTATAAATAATAAAACACAAAAATTGTTTCGACTTCATCCGCGTCGAATAATTTTTGTGTGCCTGTCACTCTCTAGGTCCTCAACTAAACCCATGCAAAAAATCAAGTCAATCCATTGCTCTGTTGCGGCGTGATTGAAGGACAAACCAACAAACTTTCGCATTATGACTTCTAAGGTAGGTGTAGGTATAATTAGTTACTTACTTAAATGCACTTGTGCAAACATCTTGATCCTATTGTATTGCATTGCAAGGTTAAAATAATGCAGCTCCCATTTCTAGGTAGAAATGTATGTCAAGGAATTACTTATGTAGGTACCTATATTATTATGTCTTTTTAGGGCGTATTAGGTAGGTAGTTATTGAAAGAAGTTTACTTGAGGAAGATAAGTGAGGTTTGAAAGGTAGGTACTTAAGTACATACTTATAGATCGCGCGCGTGTTAAATGCAGAGTAGATGTATGGTGATAGGTACATTACATTTACTCTGCATTCAAAACTCGCGCGAACTGTTCCTACTTACTTGCTAATGGTTGTCAAAAAATAATTTTAACGGTTAGGTACAGTAAATAAGTACTTAGTTACTTATATTGCATTTACGGTTACTTTAGAGGTTTTATTATATTGAGTAGGTAGGTATGTGGTCAACCGTGGTTTAACCGTACTTAACTGTGACGTACCTAACAGCATGTCACGCAACTGATCCCGAGCAGCCAAATCTTACGTGTCCAAGCCATGACATGAGTACATACTCACCTAAAATTTTTTAAACTAATTATTATTCAGATTAAGGATTATGACTACATCATAAACGGGATCCCTACGCACATGTCAACCCTTATCGTATAACGTGTAGGCGTTTACATTAACTTTTTTGGCCTTTGGATAGGGTTGTCACTCGCTGCGGGACTTTAAATCGCCTGATCCTGAATACTAGGTGTAACATTGCCGCAGAGATTTGCTTGTTACTTCTTACTCGGAACTTATGTTAGCAGCTGCCTCTGTGAAGTCGTCACTTCTTAGCCTTATTTATAGATAATTCGCTTATGCTCTTCTTAAGCAAATTAGGTATTTCCGTAAATAAAGATAGCTCATAACTAGTTAATAGTTATATGTATACAGATTACAGACTAATATGTAGGTATTTAGTTACAATTTTCGGAATACTTGACTGGTTAGTAGTTAAGTAGGTAGTTACTTACTTAACTGAAAAAAGCTTGCATAGTTTGTTCGCGGCTTTCGCCTCTCACTGAGCTTCCTCTAAGAATGAGAAAATTTGGCAATAGTCCACACCACTAGCCGATTGCAGATTGGCAGACATACAAACTCCACTACAGCCTATTAACGTCCCACTGCTGGGCACAGGCCTCCACTCTCCTAGGAGAGAGGGAATTAGAGCTTAGACCCACCACCATGATGGACCGACGGTTTAACGTGCTCTCCGAGGCACGGGGGTGAAACACCACCAACTTCCTAACTCCGGGCTAGTACTGAGAATTTCTAGTCAGAAAACCCCAATACTTAATTATGGCCCGACCCGGGACTCGAACCCGGGACCTCGTCGGCCGCCGTCAAACATGCCTACCACTAGTCCAACGAGGCACTTACAAACTCACCTGATTATAATCCCACAACTGGTAAATGGTAGCCCTGACCTTACCCCGCCAGCATCCTACAAATTCTACAAGTGTGCACGAAGCTGATAAAAAGCTTATAGGTATCGGGGCTTGTTAGCTTAGGTACTTTTACTTACTTTAACATGCAATTTTGAGTAAGTAAGCAATTATTAAGTAACTAGCTGATGCCCGCGACTTCGTCCGCGTGGTTTAAGTTTTTTGTTATTCCCGCGGGAACTCCTTAATTTTCCGGGATAAAAAGTAGCCTATGTCACTCTCCAGGTCCTCAACTATACCCATGCCAAAAATCACGTCAATCTGTTGCTCCGTTGCGGCGTGATTGAAGGACAAACCAACAAACCAACAAACAAAGTGACTTTCGCATTTATAATATTAGTATGATGATTAGTATGACTAGATGATTCCCGCAACTTCGTCCGCGTGGACTAAGTTTTTCGCGGGAACTCTTTAATTTTCCGGGATAAAAAGTAGAATAATTATGACCTTTCCCGAGATATAACCTATACCTGTACCAATTTTCATCAAAATCGCTTGAATATGTGGGCCGTGAAAGCGTAGCAGACAACACAGAAAGACAGAGAGACACACTTTCGCATTTATAATAATTATTAGTATGGATGGTTTAAGTAAGTTATTTAGTATTTTATTTAGTTTCAGAAAAGTAAGTAAGTAGGTACTTTGTTATTTAAAAATGCAAGATCATTACGCACCATAGAAAACAAAATAACATGAAAACCACATTAAATTTGCTGATTCAGAATAAATAATAACCGTTGCATGTCACACGTTTTTAATACGTTTGATATTACTCACAATAACGGACCCATTCAATAGTCGAAAGATTACGTAACCCAGAACCTCACTTTATTTCTTTGAATACTTACCTACTTATTAACACATACTTATTACTTACCTACTCGAATGTAAGAGCATTATTTTAATACAGCACCCTTAGCATGAGGTTGCGCGTCTCGGTAACGTTTGGAAATTTCGAGTATCGAAACAACACTGTGTGAGATCCATAGTGCGAACTTTGACTTTGCTTATACTTAAGACATGGTTTAATTTAAACGAGACAGATTTATGCTACTCACATAAGTCAATCTCGTTTTAACTCTGAGTAAAGTCTAGGAGCCAAGTCAAAAGTACGCTCTATAGATCTCAGTATAAGGCTCACTTGCTCAAGGCCTTTAAATCAAATTAAATTTTCTATACCTGCCCTGTTCATGTATAAACTGGAATAAAATTATAAGAAAGTGACAGCATCAAAATATTTTAAGAACGCTGGCTGTGGATTAACGCACGGGCTTTTCGAAGGGTCTTTTAAATTTGGGAGTTTAGATTTTACTTTAAAAGGGAAAGAAAAAAGAAAACCTTTATTCAGTGCCAAATATTATCACTATCCCTTAGCTTAGGGTTTAACCGGCACCGTACGCTTTGACGGTAAAGAAAGTCGTTCCATGCTCGAAATCCATTAACGTTTTCGAAAACTATGCAGTCGTAATAAGTCTCTGTACGTGTACGGTGTTACTCGACCGGTCCAATAGTAATTTCCTGTCCCTCACACAATAAGTCATTCATTAGCCTTAATTTATTCTCCTTGCACTCACCTCCACAGCAGATAATGTAAAAATGTAACTACTACTGGTTCATTACTACAGTCCGGTGTACAATACGCTTTTTACTTCATGCGAGCTTAAACGGCGGTAAATTGAAGTGGCAATGTATGGCTCATTGTGATGAAGTTCATTTGCCTGCGCGAGCGATCGTTATGGCTTCTGTAATGCGGCTGCCAATGCGGTGACGTCACGCGACACCGACCGCGGTCGCGGCGAAGCCATGCGGTTACTAAACTTGCGAATATGAAATTCCTCAGTCGACTTTGTGCATTCGTCAATTAAAGTATGCAACTTGCAAGGCCAATTAGATACGCAATAATGAGCGCTGTGGTCTTATTATTAGGAGATCCCGGATTATATATATAATTTATTTATTATTTCTAAATAACTATATCGTCTCTGGTCCGATCGGCGATGGAAGAATCCTGTCGTGACTGTTACCATCCTCCGGCAGATATGCATCCAAGTGATTTATTTACCATAACATTAAGATGACATTCAAGAAACCCATAGTTAATTAAGGAAACTAACTAGTTATGAGTTAAATTTCCAAGTCCGCTTTCAATCAACGAATTCTTAGGGGAGGTAGGAAGACATATGGCTACTTTTTATCCCGGAAAAATTGAAAAAAAAGGAAACCACGCGGACGAAGTCGCGGGCATCATCTGGTTAATCATCATCATCATAATCCCGGAAAATCGTAAAGCTCTCAGAGGATTAAAAAAAAACTAAATCCATGAGGTGGCAATCGCGGGCGTCATCTAGTTAAAAAAAGAAAGCTAAAGTAGAAATATCGTGATATAGCACAAGGCAGGTGTAGAAATACTTGAGAAGTAAGGAGTTTTCGCGCAGCCAATAACGATGAGCAGTCGGTCGGGCGCTTGTTATCGATAAAATGATAACAGGAGTAGCGCAACGATTGTGCATGTAGGTATAGTTAGCTAGGGTAGACCTGATTTGACTTCCTTTAGGGCTGTCCTAGTCGAGTTTTTTTTTAAAGTTCTGGACCCTTAGTAAGTTAGTATGAGTTTATACATCTCGACAACGTTTATAGATTTGAAGCATTGTTACAACTCTAACTATAAAGCCAAGGTCTTGGGGGGACTAGGTTTCGTAACTAAGTAAGTACCTACATTACCATTTTTCTTTTTAATGACTGGTTTTCAGACTAGTTCATTAGGCCTAGCCGGTATTTTAACGCACCAAATCTATCATCGTCTTCGAGTTGTGGTAATTTTAAATCCTTACAATTTTTGGGACGTTGAGGATTTAAAATTTTGATTTAAGTAAACGGAAAAAGTACATACTATTTTATCCCACGAGGTGTAGTTCACACTCACATTTTCAATTTTAATTAAGTCGGTACCTAAATAATTTAGTGATAATATAGTAAGAAAATAATAATAACTTAAGCATTTATTGATAAAGGTACTAAGTACTTGATTAAACTGGATGTGCCGGGTAAGTACTTACTTTAGTGTTACAAAAATGGTTTATTGGTTACACTACATCTAACAATACAGTTTCGTGATTAGAGACACGCTAGCTTGTCCAATTTTGATGAATTTCGAATTTGGCCGGTTTTAATTTGGCAGTAATTATCCATTTGATGATTAGGCCCGTTTACGTCATTCAGTTCGATCGAAATTGAACCTACGTGCTTAGCAAAAAAGGTTTAAAATTACATTGCAGTGCAGTGACGTTAAGTCGATAATCGAAATAACTAGGCATAAACTCATTTGTAATAACTAGCTGTAGATGAAAGTGTCAGTTGTCATTGTACAATGTTCTGATGGCTTGTCATTACTATTTCTTCGCAATCTACTGTAAAGTAGCACAGCCTAGGGAGACTTTATACCACATACTTACGCCACCAGTAGACAATAAGGCAAATTCTGTTTTACACAATTAAAATGACAGCTCTATTTATATTGCTCTCTTTCCATACCATATAATACTCCCTGCGGAAAGGTGCACCACAACATTTAGAGCTGTCTAAATGCTGAATAAGCCTATGCGTTATTCCAGACTATAATCTATCTCTGGTCCAAATTTCATCCAGATCCATTTATAGATAAGATATCATTTCAAGTTTACATTTAGATCATGTTTCAAACACTAGGAAATTCAAGGGAAAAGTTGTTGTGAGTTGTGACAAAGGCACTTGCGAGTAAATCGTGTACATACAGTTCCTTGTGTCTAGTGGATTGTTTTTTTCTTGCTTTCAACGACCTCAACGCCATGAAATGTAATAGGATACCGAGTGAACGGGAAAGTCTAATAGTTTGTAAGATGATACTTTTAACATTTTTACTGTGATGGCAGTAATAATGTTAGAAGGCGACATCTCACTGCATATTACCATACGACAGTTTGCTCTTGCCTTGTCACACTGAGTACTAACTATTTCTGCCTAGTGCTTAGATTTTTGCAAATCATTTTTTTATTCCACGCACGATTGTAAAGACGATCTTTACAATCGTGCGTTGTCGAGTCAACATCTCCTGAAGATGCTCCGCTATCGGAGTGAAACGTACGTTGGGAATAATTTGGAAGATTTCTGTGGTGTGGTGAATAACAAGTGCAAGATACACACTGTACCACATAGATTTACCCATTGTCGCGCCATAGCGAATTAAAGTTCTAGTTCCTTCATTATCATGGACTCCAAAATAACGCCTGCTTCTATCCAATATATGGTATGGTAAGTGATGATGCAAGGTGCTATGGTGGTAAGGTGGTAGCGGTACAGCAGTTATGTTAAACCCATACCCCTAATCGGTATCTACGCTGCCGGTAGGGTTGTAACTAGCGACGGCCGAAGCCACCCTGACCATTCAACCGATTTATCACCATCACAACACACTAACATTTCCTCCTAATTCTCAAAACACACATTGAATTGAGTAGTTACTGCTTTTCTCTCCACCAAATCACCCTCAGAAAAGGTTGAGTTTACAATGCCGGATCGATAAAAAGATACTGTTAGGTAAGTGGGTACTTACTTTTTTTGTGTGCAATAATTAAGCAAGTACTTACTTACTTAAATTGAAAAAATCAGTGACATACAATAACTTAGAGGTTGGTATATTACTTAAGTACATATATTGTGGAAGAGGTTATAAATTTGTATGTTTTCTACAATAAATAGGGTCATGAATAATTAAGAAGTAAGGTAAATAATAGCGTTTCTCTAACTACGTAATAGATTAAAATAGAGCTTCTAATGTGAAAGAATCGTCTCTGTGGCTGCTCATCCCCTGTCTACTCACAAAGCTACATAGGATTTCCATTAGATGCCCTTCTTCGCTTGACAGCGCCTGTCATGGTGCTGGCGTGATTAAATTACGTTTTGTCGATTCTTCAGTCTTAGCCTTGAAAAAATTGGAGTTAACTATTTGTGTGACATATTTATTATCTTACTAGAAGATGCCCGCGACTTCGTCCGTGTTGATTAAGTTTTGTTTGTGTTCCTGTGAGAACTTCTTTATTTTCCGGTATAAAACGTAGCCTTTACCCGGGATGTTGCCTACATCTGTTCCAAATTTCGTCAAAATCTGTTGTAAAATGGCAAAGAAAAGCATAGCAGACAGACGGACACTCTTCCACATTTATAAGATTAGTTTGGATTAACTGACACTATTTCAGTTTAGCAATAACTGTCAAGTCAAGGTTAAACTGTAATAGGGTCAATATCCCTATCTCTAAGACCTAGTCCTAGGTTTAACCAGATCTATTTAAAAATGATCGCTATATTTTTTGATTTGTAAGGTATTATTTGACGGCTAAAACTTGTACTTACATAACTAAATAACTACTACTTATGAAGTCAGTACTTAAGTTATGGAGAGAATAATGAGGTAAAAGTAAATAAAATAAGTAACAATTTACTTCTTACTTTAACGTACTTAAGTAAGTCAACGTAAAAAAATAACGGTCTTATCCAGTAATAATAGTAATATCTATGGTCCTATAAAAATAAACTTGAACGCGAGCGGTTGGAAGCGTGTTTATTTTAAACCTGACAGATAAGTTAGTCATAAGTTAAACTAATTTCCCATACAAAAGCTGTCATAACGTCACTTTAGGCAAGCTTAAACTCGTTTTTAGGGTTCCGTACCAAAATGGTAAAATGGAACCCTTATGGTGCGTCTGTCCGTATGTCCGTCTGTCCGTCCGTCACACTCGATTATTTCAGTAACTACCGAAGCTATCGACATGAAATTTGGAATAGTTGTGTATATTAGTGGCCCAAAGACACTGGAATTAAAAAAAATTGGAAATTATTTTTGTTCTTATTTAAAAAGGAGGGAAAATCGGAGGGTTGAAATTTAAAAGTGAGATAACTGTACTGTGTGGGGTATCATATGAAAGGGTTTACTTTGTACATTCTAAAACAGATTTTTAATTATTTTTAGTCATAATAGTTTTTGATTTATCGGGGAAAAAGTCTAAAAAAATACCGTTCCCTCCCCCTTATCTCCGGAGTTTACCAATCGAAAAATCTGAAATAATTATGGTCAATAGGAATTTATGTATATTTTACAGGAAAACTATAGCCAATGCTCTAAGTAGCATAGTTTTTTTGATATTAACAGTAAACCTCTACAAAGTTAGTTTTGCGGTTCATTAACAAAGGTAATTATTACCGTCAAAGATTGGGTTAAACGCAAGTTCTTCTAAGTACTCGTCGTCAAATAAACATATTGGTTTTTGCCTGATTGTTTTGCTTCAGTACCTACTTCTTGAGTACTTCCGTACTCAAGAAGTAGGTACTGAGTCCCTCGGTGCGCGAGTCCGACTCGCACTTGACCGGTTTTTTATTTTTTGTGGTAAGGCTGTAAGTTGTCAGGAAGAAACAGGAAGTCGTCGATTCAGTAAATAACGGTCTTGATTTCAAGGACTCGATTAGCGGTGTCGCCTTAAATTGAGGCATAACTTTGCTGGGTTTTAGTCCTACTTTACTTTTAACGTGAAGGCCGTCGACCCGAATGAGACGACCTTTCATGAACCAAGTCGACAGTTCGACAGGAAAATGTTTTTGCCTTTGAATATTTTATGACGAAAATCACATAAGAATATTTCAGTAAGTAGTGTATTGAATATTCTGTAGAAGAGTTAGGCTGTAACAAAAAACTTGCTAGAATCGATTCCTTATATATGTCACCGTAAGATTGCAAAAACCGTTAGATTGTAATCCAACTAGCGATATTGTAAACCGTCGACGGATTGTGAACCGTTCAATGTTCCGAGTGTCAATTTTTGAAATATTCATTGTATTTACGTTTTCTTGTCTCTTTCTTGTAGGTTAGGTTAGGGTTCGACATAAATAATCAAGCAGTGCCCGGCCTCAGGCCGGGCACTTAGGTTCTATCGGGTTAATAAACCTAACAGATTACAATCTACCGAAAAATAATCCGTTATATTGTAATCATTCGACAGTTTACAATTTCGCGAGTTAGATTATAATCTAACGATTTTTACAATCTTACGGTGACATATATAAATATCTAAGTTTCTTACAAAGATAGTCCATAGATAGACACATAATTGCGATTCTCGATAAATTTTTGTTAACAGGACTCCCCAGGAGTGCAGTAATTTTGATAAGAATTTTTGTTAAAGCTGTAACTTGTAAGGTGGTTCTAATCCCTTTAACTGGACTGCGCTAGTTAGACTGTGCGGGTAAATTTAGTCATTGGATGTTATATCGTTTTGTATTTAATATGTATTTCTATTCATACATCTTCTCAAGGGACATGATCAAAGTCAATAAATGCAGTAACTAACGCGGGTTGTGGCGAAATATAGCCATTGGTAACTAAAGCTTTTCCGCATCATTCTCTCGTAAATAGAAGTAATTAACACTGAATAGGGCAATAGATCCCAATTACAATTACATAGCAATGCGCCCCCAGGGTCCCACTGGATTGGGTAATAAACCCACTACAGTGATGAACTGTTGAAGTTTTATTAACAAAAGATTTCCTGTTGGACTTTATTTTCCTCAGAATATATGTATGATTTTACGGAATTGTAGCTTACAAAATATCTTTGTGGTGGCGGTGGGGTGAAGAAAGTGCTTCTCACCCGGCACTTCGTTTTACCATTGTCGATCCTACGGTAGGTCGTAGATGTTAAGTAGATGTTAAGTAGATACAATAACCTAACAATACTCTGCTATTTAAGGAGAGAGGGATAAAGATTTGAACCCAGTCTAAGATGTTCTAGAGTACGTTGGCAACTTAAAGACCCCCGAAAATAACTTAGTTATCAATTGAGTTTTTAAGTGCAACTGAAAACTGCCTTTCCGTGATTTAAACCACAATTCCTGGTTATATCCATGCGTTACAACTGTTAGTTCTGGAAAATGTCTCAGTGGTAACTATTGCTGGATTGAACTTAAGATATTAAATCCCTATTACAATTAGGTAATACCGTTATTGAAATGAAATCCATTGTGAACAAAGGGAGATGTAAATGACAACTGCTAAATGTCCCGTCAAAGTAATCTTATAGGAATTACTTAATCTCTGTAATTTTCAAACCTTGAACCAAATTCAGGGCTCCAAGGCATAGTTACGTTGAAATTTAATTAAACTCAATAAATGAAACTCTCACAACCAAGTTCATAGTTTTCCATTCATTTGTTGCCGCCTGGTTACAATCCGTACTAATATTATGCGAAAGTGTGTTAGTTTGTTGGTTTTTCCGTTAACCATGCTGCACTAGAGTAACGTATCGACGTGTTTTTTTTGCATGGGTAGTTATTTGACCTGGACCACTTTTATACCAGAATATCAACAGTTCTCCCGGAATTTTTAAAACCAAATGCATGTAAAAAGCCATTGTTACCTAAGTCCATAACCGCAGTCTGTTTAGTTCCCAATTACTTAACTAGTTCCAGGTCTTGGTTCGCGTGGTTTGGGTTTTCAAAATCCCGAGGAAAGCGTTTGATTTTCCAGAATGAATAGTAGGTACCATATGCCACTCTTGAGATCCTCGAGGAACTACTTAAGTAAGACAACCAAAAAGTAAAATCTAGCATCTGATCATTATATTTTCAAAACCACTGTCTGATTTATTTGCTCCCCTATTCTCAAGCTTCTATTGATTGTTGAAAATAATTGATATGGAAAATGGAAACTATGATAGGGAAAGTCAGTCGAGTCAGTTGCAATTATGTCACCGAAAACAAAATAGAGTTTATTTTTAAATCAAGCAACCGTATGCTTTGTGGGGAACGCCGAACGACACCCTGGGGAGACATGCGGACGATATTCGCCTTAATAGGGATGTATTGTGCGGTCTCTGCCTTTTAATTGCAAATATTTACAGTTGGAGAAAGTAGATTAAGGACACGACGACAGTCTCGAGGAGCGACGAGAGTTCACTGCTAGCTTGCTTGAGGAGTCTCTACTTTTATCCCTCGCCTTAGCCCGTTTAAAAAATATTTCTCGGGCACTCATGGACAGAAATTTTAAATGCGTTTAAATGTTTCATAGTTGAATTATGGAGTAAATTTCTATCAATCAATCAATATTTAAGTATTTACTCAAATTAGAAGTACCTAACAATACAGTCAATTCAATACAGTGTACTGTATTGACGTACAATGACTTATATAAAGCATGATAGTGATAATCAGTTACGGTATCTTAAAACTAAAGCTACGACGGTTAATAATATTTTAAGTTATTCCTGATATTTTTCATGCTTATTACCATTTTTGATACAATGTGCATCTACATACTTAATATCTGTTATTCGAATTACTTAACAAAATGAAGACTAGATAGGAGGAAAAGTGTAATTTTCACATGAAAATAGATAAGTCAGCGTCGATTGAATGTCCGATCTCAAGACACGTTGGAACGCCTCTCGACGATTTCCGATTGCTCTCGTACAATGGGTCTTCACGTCAAAAACCGAATGTAGGAAAATGAATATGTTACCTACTGACTTTGTGAAGATAGATTTTCTGGTAAGTCAAGTACTTACACTAGTTAAGAGCATTATTATTGTTTATTTTTTGTACTTAATTTGTAAATAGGTTATTCTTGTTAATGATTTCACTTCATCAAGCCATGGCCAGGACCACTTTTGAGCGCAAGTCCTCCCAAAATGTACATTGTACCTACACTTTCACGGCCCACCTATTTAGCCAATTTGAATGAAATTTGGTACAGGGATATGTTATATCCCGGCGAAGGATATAGGCGACTTTTATCCCAGAAAATTAAGGAGTTCCCGCGGGAATCGATAAACTTAGTCCACGCGGACGAAGTCGCGGGAATCATCTAAGTAGTTACTTATATAAAACATGATGGTGATAATCAGATACGGTATCTTAAAACTAAAGCTACTCTCTTCTAAAAGAAGAGATGATCGTATTATGAGGTCGCAGTTAAGTAAGTGAAAACAAGACAAGACAAAAATAATATCCCTCAATTACTTAAGTTAAAGCTAAGTATTATCGGCTTGGATTAATTTTGCTTATATTTTCCATTTTTACTTAAAGCCTTCGATCCCTACAAAAAATATTTCACGGAGGAAACAGTTCATTAACAACTTTACTTCGGCAATATTTTCTTCTTGTTACCTATAAATTTATATTTGCCATAGGAAAAAAATTAAAGAGTTACTTTCACAAAACTTTTAAGTATTGAAAAGTTTTTAATGAAAATTAATTTTCTTAAAAAACAATATGCTTTCTTAGATGTTAGCAAAAATTATAAGAAAGATTATTATTAGGTAAATTATTATTATTGTATTCTTTATTGCACACAAGAAATATAGAAACATATTAATTACAAAAAGAAAGAAGCTTAATCTTAGTGAAGCGTGCAAAAGCGATCTTTATATCGCTAAAGCGATCTCTCCCAGGCAACCTTTGGTGATCGGAATGGCAAAATCATGGGTTGGGTGGCAAGCAATTTAGTTTTATAGAATAAGATAGACTACATAAACACTACATACTAATACTACACATATAGATATCTACCATAAATAACAATTTATACATAATATACTACATTCTACTCCATTACATAGAAGATAATGGAAAAATAAAACAAATCAGTGATGTTGATTTGGATATTGAAACGACCGAACTTGCCCTGAGTAAGCACGATTTTGTGACGTGATTGGGGGATTTTTAACAGAGTATAATAGGTACTTTATTAAGTCGCGACTCAGCGATTTGATTGTTTTATCGTGGTCGTCCAAATTACATTGTTTTTCGGAAACAATTTTACTTAGTTACAATTTCGTTTTTTGAAGGGGAAAATAATAATGTTTCGACCATTCCTTTTGTTTAAAGCTTTACAAAGGAATGACCCTCCGGGGCTGTATCAGGAAACGAGAAAAGTGTCTTCACACTCACAGAAACCCGAACACAATCAGCGCGGCAGACTATCTCGGAGTCTTAAAATACGTACACATAATTACTTAATCGGTAAATGAGAATATCACGCCAAAAAATTCACGGCATTGGTAATGAAAATGAAATGATTTATTTCACATAGGACAACTTCTGCCACTTATGGTAAGTCGCAAGAATCTACCACCGGTTCGGAAAGTGATTCTACTGAGAAGAGCTGAGAGAGTAAGAAACTCGGCAGTTGCTCTTTTCATAAACTGAAAAATGTTACACTTTGTAAATAATATAAGTACTTACGTGCATTGTATATTACGTTACGTAACAAGTATTCCTAAGAGTTCTCCATTGTGTTATGGCCAGTGGCTTAAAACCATGGAAGGTATTTTGAAAGTTTCCGTTCAGATAATAATTTAAAACGTGTATTGAGTTGTTGTCAGCCAATCCGCACTTGGCCATGGCCAGCGTGGTGGATTATGGTCAAACGCTTGTCATACTAAGAGGAGACTCGTTTCAATAGTGAGCCAGAAAAGTGGTTGAAGTGATGATTGAGTTATTACAACGGTATAGGTAATGGTTTTATGCGTCCATGATTGCTGACGGCTGACGGCTTAAATTCTCATAATGAGAAAGATAGGAGACCCGTGCTTAAAGTCAAAGTCAAAGTCAAATAACGTTTATTCAATTATTTAGGTAGGTGTACTACACTTATTGACGTCGAGTTTTTTTAGTGTGACTAGTGAGCCCGCGATGGGTTGAGATAATTACGACAACGCTTTCTCGCTACCTGTTCATCGAAAAAGCTTTTGCAATAGGCATAAGAGTTAGCGTCGCGCTGTTGATAGGGATGGTGTTTCCACGTGTGGTATGCGATACGCAGGCCGAGGCGAAGACAATAGCGTGTCTTTCCCTTCAGGGCGTTGGAAACGGTCGTCACTGGCTGTCGTAAAATTGAGCGCGGCCCAGGATTAGCACTAAACCAAATGATTGCTTATTGTTGCCCGCGACAATGCCCAATCAACGTTCATTCGTCATTTGAACTCGAGATTTCGCGCCGTCGAGTGTCGAGTCCGTTGAAATGACGAACTAAACACGTTTTCAGCTGAATTGAATATTAGCTTCGATGAATAGTTAATACGTTTTGAGTGGCTGTTCAATAATTGATTTATTCAGAGCCGTTTATAGAAACTGATCACGAATTCTTCCAGATTTAAAGCGTATCTCCGTAAGTTGACCTTGTAACAAGCTCTATCTCTGGATTATGGGATTAGGGATGGTTCACGCTCGACGTACACTTATAGAAATTAAATTACTTACTACATAGTTTTATGATCTTCTTCTCTTTTTTGTTTGTATTACCTAGATAATAATCATCTAGTTAGTGTAAGTGGCGTTGCCGTTCTGATTAGCTTTGTTAATAAATAATAATAAATAAAACTTTTTTTTTTCGCATGGGACATGTCCGCTACAAATTTTACCTAACTAACTAATATAGTTTCTTTCGCACGGTACATGGGCCCTACAAAATAAATCCATACTAAATATTATGACTTATTTATGTAGCATATTAAGTAAGTTACTTTGTGTGATTCTGTTTCGTATATGTCACCGTAAGATTGCAAAGGCCGTTGGATTGTAATCTAACTAGCGATATTGTAAACTGTCGACAGATTACAATTCAACGCATTATTTTTCGGTAGATTGTAATCTGTTAGATATATTTAAACCCGATAAAACCTAAGTGCCCGGCACGCGGCCGGGCACTAAGTGATTATTTATGTCGAACCCTAACCTAACCTACAAGAAAGAGATAAGAAAACGTAAATACAATGAATATTTCAAAAATGGACACTCGGAACATTAAACGGTTCACAATCCGTCGACGGTTTACAATATCGTCGATTACAATCTAACGGTTTTTGCAATCTTACGGTGACATATACATTTGTAACTTTACTTCGATATTTTTCAATTTATTTTAGGCGAACAAAATAAGCTTCCCCTTAAGTGAAGAATTACTTAATAATTTAGTATCCCAAATGATGTATTCCTTTCACGAGTGGTTTCTATTAACCAGAATTCCTCGTTCCTCGCTTATAAGTTTATACCTTACCCCCATTTCCCATATATACATGGTACATTTAAAACCTAAGACCGGCTCGGAAGCTTACTAAAATCAATCGCAGACAACCGACCACACTCATCATCATCATCGTCATCAATCATTTTACACGAAAAACCAAGCATTTAATAAGATTACAACGCAGAAAGGCTGCTTCTAAATTGGAAAAAGTCCAGGGCCAAATCTAGGTAAAGTCTGATGTCCGGAAGTCAACTTCTTCGTCATGTCCACGCTGAAATTATTATGCCGCATGTCTTACTTTGTTTAATATGTTACAAATATTGCAGTGATATTACGCTAATTACCGCCAGATTTTTTTCTGTACAACTCTGAGTTCTGACCACCTAAGTAGTTATCTCGTTGACGGGATCCGTTTGTTGTCGTAGAAAAGACAATTCCAACAACACTTTATAGTTATAATATATACTTACTTAATTTTAAGACGACTGAAATAAAATATATAAATAAAGAGTTGAGACAAAAAGCAGCTGTCTGCGCTTGCCCTTACTTGAATATATATACTTTGCACGAATGCGCAAATTGATATAGAATTCTTGGCTTCACGGTGTCTGCCTCGCTTGCCAAGTTACAAGTTTTTCTCTAGAAGTTATTAAAGATTTCTTATCTCACGAAAGTGTAGGGAACTTTTGGGTGGGAAAGTAATCTTTTTCTGACTTAGTCCCTAGACGCTAAAACTAGACATTTTGCTCGTTCTATTATTATTCCGTTCATGATAATTACATTTTCTTGACTGTGTAGGTAGACGGTTTGGTTAACAATATTACTTAGTTACTCACTCTTATTTGTAGATTTCTGCATGCTAAAATGAATAGTTATCTACCTACTTAGTATTTTATGTAAATAGTTACAATTAAGTAATTATCTGTAAATTAGTTATAAATTATTGATAACTACATAATATGTATTATGATGACCTCGCGACTCCACGTGAATAAAGTTTTTTTAATTCCTGGGCGAACTACCTAATTTTCTGGGTTAAAAATTAGCCTCTGTCCTTTCCCGGGATGCAACCTATCTTAGATACCAAATTTTATCATAATCGGTTTAAACGATGGGGCGTCAAAGCGTAGCAGACAGACAGACAGACACACTTCCGCATTTATAATAACTATTAGTATGAATATGAAGTAAGCGGGTACGGTTACTTAATTAACTTTTTTTTTTTCAGGTAAAATATCAACATTTGGCTCTGCCACCTTTTCTCGGACCGTCTACCTGCGCAATGGATGATTTATTTGCTGGTAAGATAAAGGTGCTCCCTCACCGGGAGCATTCACGTGTACTGTAACATTATAGATTCGTCTTTGAGCATTACATTACAATAATACCTCCCTGACAGACGAGCATTCGCGTGTAATGTAATATATAGATTCGACTTTGAGCATTACATTACAATAATACTACCTCCCTGACTGACGAGTATTTGCGTGTAATGTAATATTGATTCGACTTTGAGCATTTCCAGGCATAGGCGAGTCTGTCATATCTATGAGCATTTCATAGCAAGTTGTATCAAGATATTACACATTGTATCATTACAAGGTGCGCATTGTAACGCTCGGTTCTCCTCCTTCACTGATGTATGCCCGTTTTGTATCATTACAAGGTGCGCATTGTAATGCTCGGTTCTCCTCCTTCACTTATGTAATGCTCAAATCTGTAACGTTACAAAACACGCGAATGCTCCCGGTGAGGGAACACCCTTAGAGACGACTCCGGTGAAATCTCTATACTGCCGCGCATTGGTTTGCACTAAACTTTTTTTTGGGTTTATAAGGTTAGTAACTAAGTAAGTACACAATATCCTTTTTTTTAACATCACAAATTATTGTGCCCTCACCAACATTTGAATTGTGTCCAAGCATTGGTGAGTCCACCTTAAGGTGAACGCACACTTATCCGAGCCGAACTCGTCGAACGAATCGAACTAAACGAATTTTAGAATTCTGTATATGAAATCTCATGAAACCTCGCATACTTCTCCGCGTCGAATCGCCCGAATCTTCAAGAACCCCAGTAATCCTAGACAAATTCGGATGACGTCATCAGATTCGGCGCGGTTTATGCGGTCGACTGGACCGATGCGCTCGCATTTTATAAGTTGTGTATGACAGAGCAACGCGATAGTACTGTATCTTCATTGTTTTAAAATTGAGTGATTCTAATTTAATTGAATATTAAATTAGAATCACTCAATTTTAATACTCTCCAAACCACTGCCTTTTTAAGTTGATATTATGAACCCACATTCTGGTTTCCCTTTGACTTATTTCACTTTCTTCATCTTCCATTAATAAACAATAAAAACCTCGTCAAGATCCATCACAATTCACATGTAATAACAGTGCGACAGGCGTAAAGGAAGTACAAACGATTTCTTCGACGCGGTCGATTCTTTCGGCGCGGTCGATTCTTCTGGTGCGGATTAGTGTGCGAGGCCTCCTTGACTTCGATTCGTTCGACGCGTTCGGCTCGGATAAGTGTGCGTTCACCTTAACTCGCAAACATTCTTAAATTTTAACTTAGGTAGGTACAACTTATTTTTGCTAGTTGCCAGACAAAGTTTCAAACACAAAGATCCGTTGTATGTTACTAATAGTATAAATACGAATTTGTGTTGTTTGCTGCTTTGCAAATTCTGGGTTAACCAATGTTAACCCAGAATTTCCGCAAATGACTACCGGTAGATCTAAGTGTATTTTTTTCACTTATCCCTAGGGATAAGTGGAAAACCAGTAGGGATATATAAGGTTAGGATAGCTGGTGTACCAGTCGATTTTTGCCGTGGGTATAGTTAAGTAGTTAGGAAAGGTAAATATGATCAATGGAGAGTAACAAACAGGCTTTTTAATTGCAGAAAATTAAATAGTTCCACCGGAATTTTTAAAACCTAAATTCAGCAGACAAACTCGCGGGCATCAGCTAGTAACAACATAAATCTGAATAACTTTCTTCTCAATTACACATGTTCGTGCTAACATTAGAACTTGTCACATAACTCATCCCTTTAGTAGTTTTTGAACGATCCCTAATCGAGTAGGGGAGCATATGGTGTTGCCATAAAAAGGTTTTTATTTTCCGTCAGTTTTTCTAATGACACGAGTGACGTGTTTGTTCACGCGTGTCCGACACATGTTTTGTGGAAACATAGTTTATTTATAACAGTCCAAGAGCTAGAATTTGTTTGGTGTTTTTATAACGGGGTGTTCCGATCAGATATCAGGACTTTGGGACGGGATCTCTAAGGTAACCTTTTTCTATAAGCATATCCTATCTCCGTATCATAGATTTAGGATTGGTCTCGCTCCGCATGCTAAATCTATGCTCCGTACCAATTTTTGTCGAAAACTGTCGAATCGTGAAATCGTGGCAAACAGGTAGGTTGACAGACACACTTACGAATTTATGTTACTACTAAACTATGGTTTGGCCATAGATTTAGCATTGGTTTTGATGGCCGGATTGGATTGGACGAGACCAATCCTAAATCTATGGGTTTGGCAATTTGCTATAGCTTCTTAGCTTATTAGGTATTGTTCTTTGATACTAATTTTAGTGCACTGTTTTATAGGTGTAATAACAGAGAAGAACGTGTTCATTTGTTAATAGCATTTCCCTCATTGAAGTAATATGTACATTATACCTCAATGGTTTTCCTACGATGTCGTCCGCGTGGTTTAAGTTTTTTTTAATACCCGTGAAAACTCCTTAATTTGCCGGGATAAAAGTAGCCTATGTAACTCACTGGTCCTCAACTAGGTATACCCATGCAAGAAATCATGTCGATCCGTTGTTCTGTTGCGACGTGATTGAGGGACATACATACCCACTTTCACATTCATAATATTAGTATGATTCTTAAGTTCTGAGAAGTTACTCTTGCCGTAAAGCATAATGCCTCAAAAAAAAAGGTTGTTGTAGGTAGCCTGCCAGGTAAATTTTGGCGATTGTTTTTGTGCCAAGCCTAGTTTAGCCTAGAATAAATGCATAATATAAATAATAATGTAGCATCTCTTAGCCTAACCAACAAGATATTTGGACCGGAAGTACTAGGGTTCCGTTCGAGAGTCCTGCCGGCACCTATACAGAGTCCCCGCTGCGTAACAACGAGTTCTGGTTGTGACATCCCTATTTCATATAGAAATTGTCCACCGTTTGTCACCGTTCTGTGACAGCTTTTTCACCATTATTTTTCCCGATTCCTGATTTCCTGACTAGCTTTTGCTAGTTACACCGCCTACTCTGTATCTTTTTTGACATTAAACTCATATTTTGATTGCGGCAAACGTTTGAGCTTTGTATGAAAACGACACAACGACTGAAATGCTAAATTACACTTGCACTAAATTGCTGACTCAAAAAGTTACAAATCATACTAATATTA
The DNA here is from genome assembly GCA_963932025.1 of Erebia epiphron. Lineage (NCBI taxonomy): Eukaryota > Metazoa > Arthropoda > Insecta > Lepidoptera > Nymphalidae > Erebia > Erebia epiphron. The sequence continues at coordinate 9,272,846 of OZ009950.1, forward strand.
TACAAATCAGTGATGTTGATTTGGATATTGAAACGACCAAACTTGCCCTGAGTAAGCACGATTTTGTGACGTGATTGGGGGATTTTTAACAGAGTATAATAGGTACTTTATTAAGTCGCGACTCAGCGATTTGATTGTTATATCGTGGTCGTCCAAATTACATTGTTTTTCGGAAACAATTTACTTAGTCATAATTTCGTTTTTTGAAGGGGAAAATAATAATGTTTCGACCATTCCTTTTGTTTAAAGCTCCGGGGCTGTATCAGGAAACGAGAAAAGTGTCTTCACACTCACAGAAACCCGAACACAATCAGCGCGACAGACTATCTCGGAGTCTTACTTTAAATACGTACTTACACAGAATTGCTTTATCGGTAAAGGAAAATATCACGACAAAAAAATTACGGCATTGGAAATGAAAATGAAATGATTTATTTCACATAGGACAACTTCTGCCACTTACGATAAGTCGCAAGAATCTACCACCGGCTCGGAAAGTGATTCTACTGAGAAGAGCCGACAAGGAACTCGGCAGTTTCTCTTTTCATAAACTGAAAAATGTTACACTTTGTAAATAATATTAGTACATACTTACGTGCATTGTATACTACGTTACGTAACAAGTATTCCTAAGAGTTCTCCATTGTGTTATTTAAGATGTCTAAAGTCTTCCGCACTAGGTGACAGTGTGAAGAACTATGGCCAGTGGCTTAAAACCAAGGTAGGCATTTTGAAAGCTTCCCTGCAGATAATAATTTAAAACGAGTCTTGAGTTGTTGTCAGCCAATCCGCAATTGGCCATGGCCAGCGTGGTGGATTATGGTCAAACCCTTGTCATCCTAAGAGGAGACTCGTTTCAATAGTGAATCGGAAAAGTGGTTGAAGTGATGATTGAGTTATTACAACGGTATAGGTAATGGTTTTATGCGTCCATGATTGCTGACGGCTGACGGCTTAAATTCTCATAATGAGATTAGAAAGATAGGAGACCCGTGCTTAAAGTCAAAGTCAAAGTCAAATAACGTTTATTCAATTTAGGTATACTACACTTATTGACGTCGAGTTTTTTTAGTGTGACTAGTGAGCCCGCTATGGGTTGAGATAATTACGACAACGCTTTCTCGCTACCTGTTCATCGAAAAAGCTTTTGCAATAGGCATAAGAGTTAGCGTCGCGCTGTTGATAGGGATGGTGTTTCCACGTGTTGTATGCGATACGCAGGCCGAGGCGAAGACAATAGCGTGTCTTTCCCTTCAGGGCGTTGGAAACGGTCGACTGGCGAGTCATCACTGGCTGTCGTAAAATTGAGCGCGGCCCAGGATTATAGCACTAAACCAAATGATTGCTTATTGTTGCCCGCGACAATGCCCAATCAACGTTCATTCGTCATTTGAACTCGAGATTTCGCGCCGTCGAGTGTCGAGTCCGTTGAAATGACGAACTAAACACGTTTTCAGCTGAATTGAATTTTAGCTTCGATGAAAAGTTAATACGTTTTGAGTGGCTGTTCAATAATTGATTTATTCAGAGCCGTTTATAGAAACTGATCACGAATTCTTCCAGATTTAAAGCGTATCTCCGTAAGTTGACCTTGTAACAAGCTCTATCTCTGGATTATGGGATTAGGAGATGGTTCACGCTCGACGTACACTTATAGAAATTAAATTACCTACTACAATACATAGTTTTATGCTCTTCTTCCCTTTTTTGTTTGTATTACCTAGGTTATAATCATCTAGTTAGTGTAAGTGGCGTTGCCGTTCTGATTAGCTATGTAAATAAATAATAATAAAAAAAACTTTTTCTTTTCGCATGGGACATGTCCGCTACAAATTTTACTTAACTAACTATACCTATATTTAGTTTCTTTCGCACGGTACATGGGCCCTACAAAATAAATCCATACTAAATCATCATCATCACTACAGCCTATTAACGTCCCACTGCTAGGCACAGGCCTCCACTCTCATAGGAGAGCGGGAATTAGAGCTTAGACCCACCACGCTGCTCCAATGCGGGTTGGCGGGCTTTAACGATTATTATCAAGTTAGTGATAACAACCGGGACCGACGGCTTAACGTGCTCTCCGAGGCACGGGGGTGAAACACCGCCAACTTCCAACTCCGGGCTGGCACTGAGAATTTCTTAATTGTAAAACCCAATACCTAACTTTTATGCCCGACCGGGAATCGAACCCAGGACCTCGTGATCCGCAGTCGACTATGCTAACCACTAGACCAACGAGGCAGGCATTATGACTTATTTATGTAGCATATTAAGTAAGTTACTTTGTGTGCTTCTGTTTCGTATACATTTGTAACTTTACTTCGATATTTTTCAATTTATTTTGGGCGAACTAAATAAGCTTCCCCTTAAGTGAAGAATTACTTAATAATTTAGTATCCCAAATGATGTATTCCTCTCACGAGTGGTTTCTATTAACCAGAATTCCTCGTTCCTCGCTTATAAGTTTATACCTTACCCCCATTTCCCATACATGGTACATTTAAAAGCTAAGACCGGCTCGGAAGCTTACTAAAATCAATCGCAGACAACCGACCACACTCATCATCATCATCGTCATCGATCATTTTACACGAAAAACAAAGCATTTAATAAGATTACAACGCAGAAGGGCTGCTTCTAAATTGGAAAAAGGCCAGGGCCAAATCTAGGTAAAATCTGATGTCCGGAAGTCAACTTCTTCGTCATGTCCACGCTGAAATTATTATGCCGTATGTCTTACTTTGTTTAATATGTTACAAATATTGTAGTGATATTACGCTTATTACCGCCAGATTTTTTTCTGTACAACTCTGAGTTCTGACCACCTAAGTAGTTATCTCGTTGACGGGATCCGTTTGTTGTCGTAGAAAAGACAATTCTAACAGCACTTTATAGTTACACTAGCGGACGCCCGCGACTTCGTCCGCGTGGATTGAGGTTTTGTGGTTCCCGCGGGAACTCCTCAGTTTTCCAGGATAAAAAGTAGCCTATGTTTTAATCCAGGTTATAAGCTATCTATGTTCCAAATTTCAGCCAAATCGGTTCAGTAGTAGCGGCGTGAAGGAGTAACAAACATACACACAAACTTTCGCCTTTATTATATTAGTGTGATGTGATACTTACTTAATTTTAAGACGACTAAAATAAAATATATAAATAAAGGGTTGAGACAAAAAGCAGCTGTCTGCGCTTGCCCTTACTTGAATATACTTTGCACGTATGCCTAAATTGATATAGAATTCTTTACTTCACGGTGTCTGCTTGCCTGTGCCTGCCAAGTTACAAGTTTTTCTCTAGAAGTTATTAAAGATTTCTTATCTCACGAAAGTGTAGGGAACTTTTGGGTGGGAAAGTAATCTTTTTCTGACTTAGTCCCTAGATGCTAAAACTAGACATTTTGCTCGTTCTATTATTATTCGGTCCATGGTATAATAACATTTTCTTAAATGTGTAGGTAGACTCTTTGGTTAATAATATTACTTAGTTACTAAAATTTGTAGGTTTCTGCATGCTAAAATGAATAGTTATCTATCTACTTCGTATTTTATGTAAAAAGTTAAAATTAAGTAATTATCTGTAAATTATTTATGTATAACTACATGATATATGATGCCTTCGCGACTTAGTCCGCGTGAATTAAGTTTTTTTAATTGCTGGGCGAACTGCTTAATTTTCTTGGTTAAAAAGTAGCCACTGTCCTTTCCCGGGATGTAACCTATCTTAGATACCAAATTTTATCATAATCGGTTTAAACGATGGGGCGTTAAAGCGTAGCAAACAGACAGACAGTCACACTTCTGCATTTATAATAACTATTACTATGGATATGAAGTAATTGGGTACGGTTACTTAATTAACTTTTTTTTTTTCAGGTAAAATATCAACATTTTGTCTCTGCCACCTTGTCTCTGACCGTCTACCTGCTCAATGGATGAATTATTTGCTGGTAAGATAAGAGACGACTCCGTTGAAATCTCTATACCGCCGCGCATTGGTTTGCACTAAACTGTTTTTGGGTTAATAAAGTTAGTAACTAAGTAAGTACACAATATCCTTTTTTTAACATCACAAATTATTGTGGTCTCACCAACATTTGAATTATGTGTCCAAGCATTGGTGAGTCCACCTTACTCGCAAACATTCTTAAATTTTAACTTAGGTAGGTACAACTTATTTTTGCTAGTTGCCAGACAAAGTTTCAAACACAAAGATCCGTTGTATGTTACTAATAGTATAAATACGAATTTGTTTTGTTTGCTGCTTAGCAAATTCTGGGTTAACCAATGTTAACCCAGAATTTCCGCAAATGACTACCGGTAGATCTAAGTGTATTTTTTTCACTTATCCCTAGGGATAAGTGGAAAACCAGTAGGGATATATAAGGTTAGGATAGCTGGTGTACCAGTCGATTTTTGCCGTGGGTATAGTTAAGTAGTTAGGAAAGGTAAATATGATCAATGGAGAGTAACAAACAGGCTTTTTAATTGCAGAAAATTAAATAGTTCCACCGGAATTTTTAAAACCTAAATTCAGCAGACAAACTCGCGGGCATCAGCTAGTAACAACATAAATCTGAATAACTTTCTTCTCAATTACACATGTTCGTGCTAACATTAGAACTTGTCACATAACTCATCCCTTTAGTAGTTTTTGAACGATCCCTAATCGAGTAGGGGCGCATATGGTGTTGCCATAAAAAGGTTTTTATTTTCCGTCAGTTTTTCTAATGACACGAGTGACGTGTTTGTTCACGCGTGTCCGACACATGTTTTGTGGAAACATAGTTTATTTATAACAGTCCAAGAGCTAGAATTTGTTTGGTGTTTTTATAACGGGGTGTTCCGATCAGATATCAGGACTTTGGGACGGGATCTCTAAGGTAACCTTTTTCTATAAGCATATCCTATCTCCGTATCATAGATTTAGGATTGGTCTCGCTCCGCATGCTAAATCTATGCTCCGTACCAATTTTTGTCGAAAACTGTCGAATCGTGAAATCGTGGCAAACAGGTAGGTTGACAGACACACTTACGAATTTATGTTACTACTAAACTATGGTTTGGCCATAGATTTAGCATTGGTTTTGATGGCCGGATTGGATTGGACGGGACCAATCCTAAATCTATGGGTTTGGCAATTTGCTATAGCTTCTTAGCTTCTTAGGTATTGTTCTTTGATACTAATTTTAGTGCACTGTTTTATAGGTGTAATAACAGAGAAGAACGTGTTCATTTGTTAATAGCATTTCCCTCATTGAAGTAATATGTACATTATACCTCAATGGTTTCCCTACGATGTCGTCCGCATGGTTTAAGTTTTTTTTAATACCCGTGAAAACTCCTTAATTTGCCGGGATAAAAGTAGCCTATGTAACTCACCGGTCCTCAACTAGGTATACCCATGCAAGAAATCATGTCGATCCTTTGTTCTGTTGCGACGTGATTGAGGGACATACATACCCACTTTCGCATTCATAATATTAGTATGATTCTTAAGTTCTGAGAAGTTACTCTTACCGTAAAGCATAATGCCTCAAAAAAAAAAGGTTGTTGACCGTAGGTAGCCTGCCAGGTAAATTTTGGCGATTGTTTTTGTGATAAGCTTAGTTTAGCCTAGAATAAATGCTTAAATATAAATAATAATGTAACATCTCTTAGCCTAACCAACAAGATATTTGGACCGGAAGTACTAGGGTTCCGTTCGAGAGTCCTGCCGGCACCTATACAGAGTCCCCGCTGCGTAACTACGACTTCTGGTTGTGACATCCCTATTTCATATAGAAATTGTCCACCGTTTGTCACCGTTCTGTGACAGCTTTTTCACCATTATTTTTCCCGATTCCTGATTTCCTGACTAGCTTTTGCTAGTTACACCGCCTACTCTGTATCTTTTTTGACATTTAAACTCATATTTTGATTGCGGCAAACGTTTGAGCTTTGTAAATGAAAACGACACAACGACTGAGATGGTAAATTACACTTGTACTGAATTGGTGAGTCAAAAAGTTACAAATCATACTAATTATTATAAATGCGAAAATGTGTTTGTTTGTTGGTTTTTGGTTTATTGGTTTGTTGGTTTGTCCTTCAATCACGCCGCAACAGAACAACGGATCGACGTGATATTTCGAGTAACATAGGCTACATTTTCTCCGGGAAAATTGAGTAGTTCCCGTGGGAATTAAAAAACTTATTCCACGCGTACGACGTCGCGGGCATCAGCTAGTACTTAGACAAGTGTAACTTTTGTCTGTTTTTGCTCAAGCTCCGTGCGTTATTTTTTTTCTCTATCTTATTTTTTTGGGTGTCTAATCCATTAATTCCCTCTAATCTTTAGTTGATTGGAATAGTTAGGTATTGGTTCATTTCTAGAGGCTGTACTACAGCAACTGTAGGCATTAATAGTTCTCTATCTAAAAGAATAGTTATTTGTTATACAAGAGTGAAAAGTTGTTTTTTACCGCGTGCTCAATTTTGATGACCGAGCAAGCGAAGGATTCTAAAATTGAATCACGAGCGCAGCGAGTGGTTCAAAAATTAGAATCCTGAGCGTCAGCGAGGGAATCAAAAGAGCACGAGGTGAAAAATCTTTTCACTCGAGTGCAACACGTAACTTTTCATCCCACCTCAGCGAGGAAATTAAATACTTCTCGCGTGATTGTTGAGGGAGAAAGCTCATTTCCGCATTTTTAACAGTTTCAGTCAATTCTGTTGGCGTCAAATTAACTTCTTCGTCACTAGAATCACTCATTTTAGGTTTTTAACTTATTTTCAATTTTCTTGTTTTTAATCGAAGGTTTTAATTTTAAACAATATGACGTAAAAGAAAATGGTGCGCGCAAAGCAAATATAAAAAATCACAAAAAAGTATACAAAAGAGGTTATGAGTGTGAGGTTTTAACAAATTAAAAACGGTTGTATGGAAATTCGGCACCATAGAGGTAGAAGTAAATAGGTTTTAATGATGTTTTGAATTCACAAACTTCATAGACGAGTGATATTTACTAACGTGCACACGATGTTCTAAATTCAATTTACTTTATCCTCAAGAGGATAATAACGGCTTTTGCAATCAGATATCGAAGCTTAAAAATACTCTTTCCGAGATGGTGGGATGAAAAAGGATTTACCTACTTGTTATTTAGTAAGATCATAAATTGGACAACTTATGCTCATCATCATCATCATCATCACTACAGCCTATTAACGTCTCACTGCTGGGCACAGGCCTCCACTCTCATAGGAGAGCGGGAATTAGAGCTTAGACCCACCACGCTGCTCCAATGCGGGTTGGCGGGCTTTAACGACTATTATCATGTTAGTGATAATAACCGGGACCGACGGCTCTCTCCGAGGCACGGGGCTGAAACACCGCCAACTTCCAACTCCGGGCTGGCACTGAGAATTTCTTAATTGAAAAACGCAATACTTACCTAACTTTTATGCCCGACCGGGAATCGAACCCAGGACCTCGTGATCCGCAGTCGACTATGCTAACCACTAGACCAACGAGGCAGTTATGCTCGGTTATAAGTTAATCTACCTACTGATTTTCGAAGTTGTGTTCATGCAACATACACTAACTCAATACAAAAATCTTTAGCGTTTGAATTGGAACTTTATGTCGATTGGGGATTGCGATAGTTATTATAAAAATGTTAAACGATTATTGAACACTTTCTTTGAAACAGTCCAATAATGCAACCATGCAACAATTTTAATAAGCGCTAATTCTTTCAGACACATTTTGACAAGCGACCGTAAATTAATAATATCATTTGCGTACCCTACTTTGGTAAAGTTGTTTCGAGGTCACTTCTCACTTTCACGTTTGTTCTCTACATGAGTCATAATTCCAATAATGCAAGTTGCAACACTGGTATGCATATCTCATAAAAATGTGGAGTAAAGTCGCTATTTACTGGCATACCTGTTATCTAGAGTCTTGACACACCTCGACTGTTATCAGAATCGATAATGATTGTACAAATGAAAGGGGTAGATAACGTGATAATTTGGTTCACTAACGTATTTTTGTATTAACGTCCAGGATTTTACGTGTTGCTTCCTAGAGGATTTCGTATGTTAAACGAAAGAGATACATTTTACTTAATCCAATTTAATTAAATTAAGTGTCGATTTCACTCCGAATAACGTAAACCTGGGATTAAAATTGATATTCTGACAGAATTACTATACAAAATCTGTCAAAACATCAATTTTAATCCTAGGTAAAACGTAACGCGGAGTTGGTGTAATTGGCACTTAAGTAGGTAAGTAAATACTTAGTAGGTAATGATTTAGTGAAGGAGCGTAAAGAGAAATTTTATCTGATTATTATTTGAAGATGAGATGCTATACATGAGGTTTGAGGTATAGACAAGTAAGTAGATACAAACTTCATATGCTTAATTAATTACAAAATACTTACTAGTACATATTAAGATAACTTCCAATCAGTATTTAGTGTAGGATCATGAAGTGCGATAGTCTAGTACTTCATAGTCCGTTTCTGAATAGAAATGTTCTATGCTACAATTAACTTGCTATAAGATATTACTTAATAAGATATTATATTTATAAGAATGTGTCATATATTTTAAGAGAAGTTTTACAAATAAATTATTGATAGAACTCTATGATTGACTCACACTAACATTACCATAAAATAAACATGATTCATCTCTCCTTGATTCATCTCTCACATGTTGTGATTTAGGTTTCGTATCATTACTCATTATGTAGGTAAGTACAATATAAGGTCTGCCATTAAAGCTGTCTCGTCAGTGGAGAGGCTATTCTTTATTCGGGTCATGAAGTCCCGGCCCGGTTCTGAAAAAGTTATTGGGTTTATCGAATGTAGCCCAAAAGTTGAGAAGTTTGCAGTGTTACCACGGAGAGCCCCTAAATCCGTTCTCTCCAGTCGTATCGCATTGCCGTCCATCAGCATATGATACTATATGGATACTAATGCATATTCTACCGGTACATTCTACTTGACCCAAAAATGGTGGCCTCCAAAGATTGAAGCAGTTCGACGCAGATCGCATTACGAGCCAAAAGAACTTACACTCGGTTTCTTTGCAAATGTATGAATGCTTTGTGATTCAGAGTGGCATTTGCTACAGGAAATCGATAGCACTTCTACTTGGCGCTGGATATTTATAGCTGGAGCTGAGATAGTATATAACTACATAGCTATTTTCTAGAAATTTCTCTCTTTTGCTGACAAAGTACTGAAATAAAGTACCTATTTACTGGTGTCACAAAATTGCGGCTGTCCTACTCCTTTGACTTGCGCAGTGCTTAATATTTTTTAGTGATACGAAGTAAGGGATGAACGTCGGAAGGGTCTATTGACCCTCGCACATGTATTCTTCCACCTCTTTACTATAAAGGACACAATAAACTATTCATTAGCATTTAACATTTGCTAGTCAGAATTTCTTCAACAACTTGTATAATTATGGTATGTATGGTAGTCTCGACAAATCGTAAGTGGCACAAGTTGTCCTTCATGAAATAAACATTTCATTTTATATGCGTAGCACTTGCATAAAACCTAACTTTCAAACACCGTTTCAAGGACAAGTCAGCCAGCTTTTATAGGTTATGTTTATAAACTGGCCGCCTGTTTAATATGTATTAGAAATGCAAGGTCTTAGAGACTAGAAAGACGATGGCTTTCCCATAGAAGGCGCTTGAAATATGCATATTAAACCACTTATGACATATTTGCATAAATTTGCTGTTAGTTATGGAGGAACAATATCACTTATTTTATTAGTAAGTCTACTGTCTAATATAATATTGAAAGGCCACGTGTGGAATGAGATTTAAAAAAAAAACTTTTATAATGAATCCTTGAATAGTATAACAGAAAATACTACAGAAACGTATGGAAATGCGTTATTAATCGTTATTGACTGCCTCGTTGGTCTAGCGGTTAGTATAGTCGACTGCGGATCAAGAGGTCCTGGGTTCGATTCCCGGTCGGGTGTAAAATTGTTAGGTACTGGGGGTTTCAGTTAAGAAATTCTCAGTGCCAGCCCGGAGTTGGAAGTTGGCGGTGTTTCACCCCCGTGCCTGGGAGAGCACGTTAAGCCGTCGGTCCCGGTTATTATCACTTACATGATAATAGTCGTTAAAGCCCGCCAACCCGCGTTGGAGCAGCGTGGTGGATCTAAGCTCTAATTCCTTCTCTCCTGTGAGAGTGGATGCCTGTGCCCAGCAGTGGGACGTTAATGGGCTGTAGTGGTGGTAGTGGTGGCGTTATTAATCTATACTTCTATACTAATATTATGCAAACATGTGGATGGATGGATGTTTGTTGCTCAATCACGCCAGAACGGCCGGACGGATCTGGATGAAATTTGGCACAGAGATAGATTATAGTCCGCGGGAACTAAAAAACCTCAACCCACGCGGACGAATTTTCGAGCATCAGCTAGTAAGTAATAACTCCACTATGCATTTTGAAATCTACCACTAACTTATGCACCCTATGGAAATCTGCACAGATAACGGAACCTCGTTTCCCGTTTTTTGGGGAAATCTACTAAGTACCATGCGTAAGCACTAGTTTTTGCAAGAAAGTACAAAAATCTCAAATTCTGATGTTAAGACAAGTTAAATAAATAAATAAATAAATAAATCGTTTATTTGCTGGAAACATTGTACAATAGGATGACAAAGACTAAATTTGACCATACATGTTTCGTCATTACTGACATACAAATTAAAAACATGAGTTATACAATGAGTTTAAATTATTAAAATTAATTTATACAGCCATAATCAGTTATACCACGAAAATAATTTATGCATAAAGATAATTATTATAACTTGTGTATGATTAATGTCTTAGATAAAATAATGTCTTGATAAATTACATAAAAATTATTAAACAAAACAAATATATTTTTTATTATTCTCACTACTAAATAATTAATTCTAAAAATTCCTTCAGCGAGTAAAAACACTCGTCTATGAGCCATTCATGCAGCTTTCTTTTAAATACACTGAATTGTAATTTCTTTAAGTTTTCAGGTAAGTTAAATTAAACTCAGTATGTTGCTCGGTTGAAGCGTATTTATCCTCATCAAATACACTAAAAAATTGTACAGCTTATAGTGTCGAATTAGGACTAATATTGAAATAAATTCCCACATTGTTGAAATCTACTTAGTTAGCTAGTGGCCACCAGTCTACTGGAACGCAGAGTGGAATTCTATTAAAGTCCTCTCAAGAAAGTTCGAGGCATCTTAACAAGTTTCAAGGATTACTTAGCAAGAGGCATTTTATAGCACACGCATACTTTATCCCACTTTGGTAACCGAGTATACCTACTTCAAGAATTACTTTAGTTTATAGAAGTCTTAGTCATACGCTTCCATAAAACTTTGTGGAACTTCAGAATATCAACAATGAAATCGGCGTTTTTAAAGAACAGGTCTGCAGTGTACTCAACTTCAAGAATAGAAATAATAATAATCACAGGTATAATCACTATGGTGGTTTATGGCCATAAGATCATAACTTCAGGCAAACATACGTCAGGCAAAATCCCTGCACATTTTCAAACGTCTTCTGAAAAATTACTTTTTATCTATGTAGTGGAGTAGTATGTAGTATATTTTAATATTATTTAAATAGTTATTTATATGGTAGATATCTATATGTGTAATATTTTTATGTAGTGTATATGTAGTCTATCTTATTATAAATTGCAGGACCTAAACTGCTTGCCACACAACCCGTGATTTCGAAACTCCTATCACCAAAGGTTGTCTGGGAGAGATCGCTTTAGCGATAAGACCGCCTTTGCACGCTGCTATTAGATTAAGCTTCTTTAATATGTACTTTCTGTATGTATCTTTCTTTTGTATTTAGTTGTGTGCAATAAAGAATTAAATAATAATAATAATAATAACTTCTTTGTCTTATATTTTTAAACGTGACGTTAAGAATTGGTCCCTACTTTGTAGGTACCAATCTTGAATAAATATACTTTGAGTTTGACTTCACTATCACTCCAAACTGGCCCAAACATGGAGTATTTTAAGTAATCCATGATATTCGGCTTCATATTACTTTGCAAGAATCATTGTGTAATTTTGATGTTTGTTATGACAAAAAAGAAATTGGATTTTAGCTCGTCATTCCAATTTCATTTTTTCTTACCTGTAAAAGCAAACCAAATCGCGCAGTGTGAACAAAGGATAGCGGTTCTTCAGATTGAATAGAATAGTAACTGTATGATCATACTGGCGGCGACGTGTCGAGCGATAATAAGTTGTTGTCTTGTCTGCTCTACTGCATACTGCATTTTCCTTGGAAACATTGAACTGTGCTACGTGCACGTCTACCATCGTACATACAAAATCTTCGATGACCCATTACAGGTCTTCTATAATCTCTTGTCGCCCCTGTTTTACCTTTCCATTTTAGTATTATAGCGGTTGCCTGTGGCTTGGTTAGTTTATCGGTTTGCTCGTGGGATAATATTTTCCCCCCGTTTGGGCTTAATATGCTTTTCACCTTTGAGTACCCAATTTCCACAAATTTCTTTGTTGCCACGTTCCTACACTATATGACGAAATCTACCTACGAATAACACTACCAAACGAGTTTGTAGGGATCCAGTTCGTGAGAATTCGTTGTTAGTCTTTGGTGGTATTTTAGTTTACGATTTGTCTCAATCATGTCTTGGGAAGTTTAAGGAATGGAAACAGTGTCAAACATTTCGAAACGAAAAGTCCCCAGTGTGATCTGATTCAGTTCAAATTGAATCTTGAAGTTTCGCAAGTTTGCTGCTCGATTGCGCAGTGAGTCATTGCACGAGATCGTTTAAGTATCGAACGGTCAAACTTTCCACCTTTTATTGCCTCTTGAAGCCTTAGAAGTTGCATTAGGTAATTTGGTGCACGCATTCTTTTGTTACACGTTGCATAAGTCGAAAGACGCTGTTTTGTTTTTGTTTAGCCGACCTTTTTGGCTCAGCTGAGGTTCCAGCATTTCCAGAAAAAGGTTCTGGGATTAGGTTTCCTTAGTCTAGGAAAAGGGGCGGGGCGGGGGGGTATGGAGACCCCTGCACTCAATCTCAGTCGTGGAAACTTGGTAGGGTTCTAGTAAGGTATTCAGAACCAAAACGAATACAAAAAGATCCAAAAAGAGTCCATGCGGTTTGGGGAGTTACCTTCAAGGGTAAACTTGTCACCAACAAAAGAATTTACTAATAACTAGATGATTCCCGCGACTTTGTCCGTGAGGATTAAGGTTTTTTGATTCCCGCGGGAACTCTTGAATTTTTCGGGATAAAAAGTAGCCTATGTCCTTTCCCTGGATACCAACTATCCCTATACGAAATTTCATCAAAATCGGTTGAATAGATATTTTTTTTGATACCCGCGAGAACTCTTGAATTTTCCGGGATAAAAAGTAGCCTATATGTCTTTGCCCGGGATACAACCTATGCCTGTACCAAATTTCATCAAAATCGGTTGAACAGATGGGCCGTGAAAGCATAGCAGACAGACAGATAGACAGATAGATAGAACAGACAGACAGACACACTTTCGCATTTATAATATTAGTATGGATTTAGGTACTCTGTGCATTTCTGTAACTATGCATACATGATACGGTCGTTTTTGAGACATTCCTTTCTTGCCAATTATTATTTTAATTGTATGCTTAATTCTATAGTGAAATGTCTATTGTTTTTATGTAGGAACGCATTATGGGTTATTGTATGTCCTTGAAAAGATACGGCGCCTGGGGCCACCTGCTGTTCGACGCAGCAGTTGAAAAAAAGGGGACGATATTTTGTCGCCCTCTGGTTTGTTCGGTAGCTAGGGACGATTTGGATGGTAATGTTTATTGTTCTTTGTGACACATGTTGTCTGTATTTTTGGACAACACTTAATATGCGGGATGTGCAAGATTTATTTTGTGTAATTTTGTTCGTGGCATTTATTTCAAGAGTTTTTTAGTCAATTATTTATTTAATTATTTCCGAAGCACGGCATATGCCATTGTATAACGTAGTATTTAAAACGCATTGAAAAAATTCGCTTTAGGATTTGTGGAGTGATGCATGATGAAATCTAGTTAGTTATTGTTGTTTTTTATTCTCATGTACTTTTAAAGATAAAACGCAATGTCTAGTGCATGTCGCTACACCCTTATATTGATTTTCCATATATTCTTCTGATAATAAAAATCGTTGTTTATCGTCTTGTCTAAACGTTGAGTTTAACGAAATCCGATTCAGCTGCATATTGTTAAGTGTTATTAAAATTTCTCTTGTAGAGCTTCTTGGCTGCGAATAATGTGGTGAAATTACTACCTTTAGCGACGGATGAAGACAATTTGTCCATTGAAAATACGTTACTCAGCACGCAAAGGGCATATGACACGCGATATTTTATTAAAAAAGGATAAAGCATACACTCTGATGAAAAATGATATAGAAAGGGATTGTCTCCACCATTTGTTATATTGTGGATGTGCTTGTCAGAATTTTTTTATATTTTAAGGCGCTTCTCACACAGCCTGCGTTCTTCATTTCGCATTCACTGTACAGTTATCTTTCCCATGGGAGCCATGGATATGGTTAAGCGCGGTGATAATCTATCTAATTTTTTGAGAATTTTCTGAGATAAGGGGCAATTACGCGTTTTGCATTACTTAGTTTCGTAGTCTTTCTCTCTAACTACTCATACGGTCATACCTAACTATAAATTTGAGGATGTTTACCATTCCTGCAATACTAAATGACTCTCATTTACAGAAACGCTTTTGTCCTGTTAGCTGACTTAAAAAGATACTAATGTTTCAGACCGCATCAGGCATCTTAATAAAGAATGCAAAAGCGGACCGCTTGACCGCATGCGACCTAGCTGCGAAATCCCACAGAACTCTAGACCGTTAGCTGTGAAGTCGTTGACTATTATCCTACATTTTTCACATCATTCCATTTCGAAATTATAATGTACCTCCATAATGAAATCTCTTGTGGGATTGATACCGCTGAGTCTTAATTTTAAGAATAACGTTGGCATCTTTTATCTACTTCAGATTTTCATTCGCCTTTTAGAACTTTGCTACTAAATTTTATTTGTTCAAAATTGTTTTAACTGTGATTTATAGTATTATGAGATCCAAATAAGGTCGGACGCTTAACTGCTGGCCGGAGTTCGAAAGGATCTGCAGCCCTATTCTGTAACTCAGTGGCTATCAAATAATGAAAGCCATTGACTTATATTTGTTATCCATTGAAAGTTTGCTTTGAAATATTATTTTATTTTTTCATAGTGAACCTTCAATGGACAAAAAATATATAATATGTCAGTGGCTTTCATTTTTCGATAGCCACTAAGTTACAGAATAGGGGGGCTGGGAGTACCTGCACTTATAATATCTATCAAGAAAACCATAAAACACGTCATTGTTTACCTGATTCCCTGTTCTGTTAAGAAAACCCGTATCATTATAGTACCGTGTATTGTCGTTAGTGTTAAGGCATCACAAAAAATGTGGAAGACGACGACAAAAACAGGAAAAAATAGGTAGGTGATATTTGAAATGAATAGCTCTCGCCATCTAAGAGTAACACTGTACTGTGTTGTAGGTATAATTGGTACAGTTCTGTCTATACAGTATACAGTCGTATAATTGAAGCGCGTCAAGAAATCAAATTGTACACACCAAGTTAGTATTCAAACAGGAATGAGGCCGGTGTTCTACTTTCCGGTTAAAAACAGGTTTTAGTTGCTGGGAATACTCTTACCGCTACTCGTTACCGACGGTCTTGCAGTAATTATTATTTATAGAAATATAATTTTTATAATATACGCTCCTCGAGTGCACTGTGGAATGCGACGTTATTTTTTTTAATAGTCTAACTTCTGACGGGCAGCCAACGTAGGCTTAATTTTTTATTATTGGATATTTAACCAAGTATAACTAGTAAGTAATTTTTTAGTATAATGACTTGGAAAGCGACATAGGCTAATTTTATTTCGAAAAATTCCCTCGGTATTTTAAAAACATAAATCTGCGTTAACGAAGTCGCGGGTATCATAGTTTTTTTATCCACTACTAGTCAGCCCTTGTCTGCAATCTCACCTGATGGCAAGTGATGTTGCAGTCTAAGATAATAGAGGGCTAACCTAATAGGGGCATGGCAGTTATATTCAACCCATTCCCCTAATCGGTTTCTACACGGCATCGTACCGGAACGCTAAATCGCTTGGGGTACGTCTTTGCCGGTAGGGTAACAAGGCACGGTCGAAGCCTTCCACCAGGCCAGACCAGGGAAAATTAAGAAATTATGAATTCCCAAATCGACCCTGCCGGGGATCGAACAGCGCTCAACACTGCGCCAGGGAGGTTGCAAGTTAGCTAAATAGCTTGGTTAATAAGCTGGTGAGGTTTATAGGTTGGTGGTGGTAGGTTAGTTGGTAAGGAGGTAATAGGATGGCGAGTTTTGGAATATTTATTTTGTTGGCAAGTCTATGTTTGTTGGTAACTATTTTGATAAGAATTGAATGATATAGCGTTAACTTAACACCTACTACACCTACCTTTATCTCCTACTTAATTAAAGCAGTTACTAATTACTGTGACCAGTAATAAATAATTCATTTATTAACTTACTATATTATTATTATAGAACAAGATTATACTTAAGGCATAAGGTACTTAATATGCATTCGCAAAAAGTATAAAAATTAACTAAACAGGCCTTAAATGTAGTATTAAGGCACGCATAACACGCAAACATGGTGTTTGGGAATCGATATCTCCATTTGTTTGTTATCTAATGGTGTCAGAGAGTCATCACTACAAACACGTAGTAATTTCAGCTACCGTTATATTGGTGATTCATTTTTAGGGTTGTCCCAAGCGAACTAAGTTTACAAAAATACAGTGCTGCATAGTTTGTAGGAATAAATATCTTAAATTCCAAAATACACGCTAAGCTACTAATTAATATGCTCAGGTGATATATTCTACTTATATAAAGTCTTTCTTTTTAACGAGATGAAGCCGGCAACTTCGTCCGCGTGGATCGACTTCTCTTCTGGATAAAAGTAGTAACCCCAGGCCCTATCCGAGATGCAACCTATCTCGGTACCAAAGGAGACAGATACGCTTTCATACAATCTTGGGCCTGATTGTAAAAAGATGAAAGTAGTGTCAATAAATAGCTTATATATTATCAAATCATTCCTGAAAATTAAGCGGAATTTGTCAATCTGGGAGTAGAGATTAATGAGATTAAGTAAAAGTGAGGTTATGCAACAACCTATACTAAACAGCTGATTTTTGAAGTGTACGAGTGTTTTTTTTTTATAAAACTTAGACCGTTACTAATATATTTCTAGAGTGGAAGGATGTTATAAAACTCAAATGATTGATAAGATCATAATAAGTAAGGGTAAAGAGATGATTCTTAAAATAAAATGCAACACTTTTTTAAGTTGTTTTTTATTCCTCTTCAATTATAATTAGAATATCGTCTAAGAATTGTGCAGGTGGTAATATATTTTCTTGGTACCTAGCCCAACTAAGGTACCATATTATAGACATGACATGCGCGCAGCAGCCTACAGTCCGTTTTCCTACGATACAGTTGCAGTAATATTGTAGTAATGCTTCCCTACCTCTGCGAGAGCTGTCGACTATGGTATACATTAGGACTATGGCGTATTAGGACGCGTGGTGGACTATGGCCTATAACCCTTCTCTGAGAGGAGACCTGTGCTCAGTAGTTAGCCGTTGATGGGTTGTTAATGATGAGTACTTACAGGCTGTGGTGCACGCCATCGACGAACCACTGACAGAGTTATTTCATCATCCAAGGATCGTCGACCAATAGTATTACAACTACTAGTTGCTATACCACAATTCACGCAACGATCCATGGTGTCAATATCCAATCGATAAGCCGGCCAGAAAATCCATTAAAACGAGCCAAAGTCAGACGTGTAAACGAGATTCTTCGTGTCCGGTGTGATAGCAAGGGTCGTACAAGTTAGGCAAGATCAGAAGTCCGTAGAAAAAAAGCAGTAGTCGAGGAATATATATCAGAAGCACACTCAAAACGCAAACGCAGTAAACACGATACGAAACGAATAGCGAGTGATTTAGCCGGGAGCTGTCAGCCTGTCACTGTCAACACAGGTTAAAAATACAGCAGTGATGAAACACAATAATGAATCGATTTTGTAAACGAGAATGGGTTTTAAGATTTCACTTTATTACACAGATAATATTATTGTCTTGATGCACAGCTGAATATTTTATTAATATTTGTAATAGTTTTATTTATATTGATTGAAATCTCGTGAAAAGCCTTTTTACATTTTAGGTAACTTATTCACATTAATCGATTATAATAATCGATTTCCTATTTTATTTGTGATCTTAACTTATTTTTTTGATTCCTCATCTTCCAGATTGTGAATTGAGCTGATTTTTAAAATTTTGTAATGGAAAAAAATAACGGTTTTTTTAAGCTAAGTCTCAACTTATTACAATTTGGCCCAGAAATTCCCATCTCCTTTCGTCAAAATTGGTTAAACGGATGGACGCTGAAAACGTAGCCGACAAATAGACACACGGACTGACACTTTCTCATTTTTAATAGAAGTAAGTTAGTGCTAGACTGATATCTCAAGCAGACAAATGACGATGTAGTCTGTAATCAAAATGAGGAAGATCCGATAAATTTGAAACGCGTGGCAGCCCTATTCATTGTCATTTTTATCGACTCAGTGGCAATCAACTTTGTGAACGCTTATAGTTCTTGTGTGAAATGATCCTCTCTCATAATTGTTACAGTATTGCATTAAGAATTCATGAATACTTTAAACAATATGATTATTGCAGAGCATTTAGTTATATCAATCAAAGTATATATCTTGCCCACTGATTTGTTATACGACAGTTTGCCATATTAGGTATATTAAAATCAATATAGGAAGATAAACATTCGTATTGGTTCTGATCAGTTTATTTGTGAAAAAGAGGAAGCCAATTGTGATTGCGAGTGCGGTGCGTAATTAACCGGACTGATCGCAGTTAAAATGGGGATAATTATATCAAGCTGGCAAATGGACCATGTCAATGAGGTGCAATTTGATTTTATATTTAAAACCGGTAAAGTGCGTGTCAGAACACGCATAGAGTAGGGTTCTATAGTCATTGCTATTTGGTTAGTTTTAAGTACTTACACGCTTTGGGCAGTCTGAAGATTGCCTAAACTTCACCCATAATTGCGGCTTTGGACTATAACATGACATACATAAGTATGTGAAGTAAAATACCAAGTCGTGTACTTTTCTTTCCGTAATTAGAATTAACGAGCGAATGCCCTCGACTTCGTCTGCGTAGTTTGAGGTTTTTTGGTTCCCGTGGGAACTGTTTAATTTTACGGGATAAAAAGTAGCCTATGTGCTATTCCAGACTATAATCTATCTTTGTGCCAAATTTCAGCCAGATCCGTTCAGCCGTTGGGGCGTGATTGAGTAACAAACAAACATACATACATCCATTCATCCATCCAAACTTTCGCATTTATAATATTAGTAAGATTTGTCTATATATGTAGAAAACTACGTTAGGCCGGCGCGACGCCTCGTTATTAACTAGTAGGCGTTAGTTATTCCAATGTCATATGATATGGTGATAGCTAAGTACAGTTTCTCTATACTTGTTTTATTTTCCTCCATATTATTTTATAACTGAACCGGCTTTTATTCATACAAACGGGTTTTAATTCATAATGTTGGAAAACGCTTCACATAATATGCTTGCGACTTTCACATAGCAGAATTATATGTCATACATACTCGTATGCTGAGTGGCAGTTGGTGTGACCAAATAAAGAATAGAAGAATTGGGATTTGTCTCATCTTTTCTAATCCGAATCTAATATGCTAGGAAAAGTTAAATGTATTTATAACTATTTATATGATTGTAGAAAAGACAAGGTAAAACAAAACATTCAGACAATTCTGTAATTTATATATAACTAGCTGATGCCCGCGACTACGTCCGCGTGGATTGAGGTTTTTTGATTCCCGCGGGAACTCTTCAATTTTCCGGGATAAAAAGCCGGGATAGCCTATGTGCTATTCCAGACTATAATCTATCTCTGTGCCAAATTTCAGCCAGATCCGTTCAGCTGTTGGGGCGTGATTGAGTAACAAACATCCATACATCCATACATCCATCCAAACTTTCGCATTTATAATATTTATTTGATATTTGATTTGATTTGATTTGATTGATAGCGTACCTTTCAATATTCACAAAATCCTAACTCTGTCCCATTGATATACGCTTATAGGTATGTATTTAAAGGGAAAAACGTACATTATCTGCAGTAAATTATCATTTATCGAATAAGTATTTGCTGCGATTAATGAAATTGTAAATTTTAACGAGAAATTTTAAAACAATTAATTTTAATGTGTTATTGTTGATCGTCCCCAATAAATAAAAATAAAATAAAATAAGTAATGCTGACAAGAATAATTAGTTTTGGTGTCACTTTCACGTAACGTCTGATTTAACTAGTTGAGTAGGTAGTTGCCTGCGAAATCAGGAATGGCTTAGAAAATTTAGACTTCTGGTCACACCACACAATATGATACAAGCTGAAACATTTTTATGATACACTAGATGATACCCGCGACTTCGTCCGCGTGGATTGTTTTTTTTTATTCCCGCGGGAACTCTTCAATTTTCCGGGATAAAAAGCAACCTTTGTCCTTCCCCGGGGTACAACCTCTCCCTGTACCAAATTTCATCAAAATCGGTTGAACAGATACATTTTTTTGATTCCCGCGGAAACTCCTCAATTTTCCGGGATAAAATGTAGGCTATGTCCTTCCCCGGGATGTAACCTATCTCTGTACCAAATTTCATCAAAATCGGTTGAGTAGTTGGGCCGTGAAAGCGTAGCAGACAGACAGACAGACAGACAGACAGACAGACAGACAGACAGACAGACAGACAGACGGACAGACAGACACGCTTTCGCATTTATAATATTAGTATGGATTTTATTATTGCAAATACTTAATGTAGGTCGTTAGTATTTCTTGGAAATTTATTTTGTTGAAATTTTTCATTTAGTATTAGAATTTTTAATATTATGGCTTCCACAAAAATACTTTGGCTTCTAATTGTTAAGGAGGGGTTGGGCTCTTTAAATGTATTTTTATTCGGTGTTAAGGTATTCTTAATGGCTGTGTTTTGCGTACAACGAATCGGTTTAGAATTTAGATACATACTAATAAGTATTAGAATGTAGTCTCGTTATAAGAGCGTTTTCACATCATCCGATTGGATATCCGTTGCGCGAAAATAGGTATGCAATGTGAATCCGATATTTCCACGGAAACTGTGGCATATAACTGGTAGGTACCTACATTATTCGCTCGCCTGGGGCCATACTGCCTGACATACTAATAACTCTTAAAGCCATCCTAAAGTAATATTAGGTACTCATTATGACAGTTTCGTTTAACGTTCCTAAAATAAGGATTAAAATTCTAAAACACGAAGGTAACAGTAATTAAAAAATATGACTTTAAGCGTTGGCAGTATGGCCCTTGATGGTTTTAATAAGGTATAGTCTAGTCTAAGAAAGGTATAAAATAATCAAAATATTAAAAAGAAATAAAGGGCCGGTCCATTACCCTACTTGTTCTCTACACGGATCATAAAGCCCACAATCGCAAATTTCCGTCTAATTACATCCGGATGTTTCCTTTTCATCTTGCGTTGTTTTCCTCCCTAACCTCGGTAAATGGTTCCGCAGATAATCCCGTCTTTAACAATATTTACATTAATTAATTACTACGTATTGTTCGTGAAGTTGCCTTACCCTGAAAATGAATTTGGGCTAAGGATTAAGGTTATTTTCTTTGGGGCACGTGTCATATTATGTATCCGATTTTTAGCTTCAACTACAATTAAAAGATTAGGCTAAGTAAGGTAATGAAGTTTTGAATTAGTTATTACGAGATTGATTAAATTAGAATTTTCTTAAGACTAGACTGACAAAAGAATACTTTTACTTTAACAAGGTTTATTTTTCCTAGCAAGAAATGCATTTCTCAAACTTTCAGAAAATACGGGAATAGTTTCTTGCATTTTGCGTCATTTCTGGTATCTAAGTACTTAGTTACTTAACTAAAAATTATGTACTCCGAATTATAATACCTGAATTGGCCTCAAAGGATGGTTATTCTATCATTAAAAGGAACAAGACATATAAAGGTTTTAGGTCCAGATAAGAAAAGGCTACCGAGTACCGACAGTACATTCCTTTTTCTGAAATTTGTGAATGATAGAAGAACCAATTAATTAGTAATATACATGGAAAAAGCTTATTGACCCATTTTGAACAACTCCTACCACCCTTAAAGGTGATAAAGTCGCGGTTGCGAGACAGTAAATTATAAATGCTCCCGCCCCGTGTTCACCCCCGCTTCATCAACAGGTGTAATCATGTTATCTCAAAGTGTTACATTGTAATTATTCATAAGTGCTGATGAGACTATCAAGACTCCAGACAAATCAACATCGGTGTACTTAGTAATGTTTGGTTTGAAGGTCTTGACCTAGATAGTAGAAATGTAGATGCTTTGATTTTGTTGAGACATTACTTGAGTTAAAGCTAAGATTAAATAAACAATGGAAGGTAGCAATTTATCTAACTGAAATATATAAAGGTTAAAAACAAATACCTACGCAACGAATTGTGAACCTCCAATTTGATTACCATCACTTTTCACAACCCTGTGAAAATGTGCCATAACTCAATATCACCCAATAATATCGAGTAAAAGTATCGTTTCATACCCCATGGCGTTGAAGTATATTTTTACCCCTTTACCTGATGAAATCGTCTTCGATACTTATTACTTACGTATACCGTATTATCCTACCTATAGTTACGCACTTCGTCGAATTTTACGTTGTCAGCCATACTTGGCTACCGTAAGTGTCTCTAAAAAGTCGGGCCGTCACATAAATTACGATTATTGATCATGTTTACGGTGAGTAGGTAAACATCTTTACTATGGTGAGTTTAGTATGTGTGGATGCGTTTCCGCTGTACCGTCCTTTGTTATATTTTTTTAATGGAAAACGTTATTATAAAACTTATAGCTAGCCAGCCTAATCTCATTAATATACATGTCACCGTAAGATTGTTAAAACCGTAAGATTGCAATCTAACGCTTTTATTTCGATAGGTTGTAAACAGTCGAAAGATTGTGAACCGTTCAATGTTTTAAGTATCAATTTTTGAAATATTCATTGTACTTATTTACGTTTTCTTGTCTCTTTCTTGTAGGTTAGGTTAGGGTTCGACATAAATAACCAAGTAGTGCCAATAGGCACTTCGGTTCTATCGGGTTAATAAACCTAACAGATTACAATCTACCGAAAAATAATCCGTTATATTGTAATCATTCGACAGTTTACAATTTCGCGAGTTAGATTATAATCTAACGGTTTTTACAATCTTACGGTGACATACATATGACGCCCACGGGGAATGGTGGCAAGAATGGTGACTGCATTGCCGCGCTCGACCTTTGTGCAAAAAATGAGACAGCCCTTCGTCTCCAGATGAGGCAATTAACCGCGGAAATTTTTGACTCACATTTTAAGTAATATTATCTGCCGATTCAGTAGTCTCTACAATCCGGTTGTGGCTTAAACCTTTGTAGTATGTATAAGATCTGTTGTTCTACTAATATAAAACTATAGCTCTTAAATCACAAATTCGACCAAGCCAAATTATACCTAATCTATTTTTGTAAGCCCTACCACGAAATGCCAAGCTTATGTGATATTACTTAGTCAGTCGCTGTAAATAGAAATTAATCAGTTGATAAAATTGTTGCCAAGTATCGGATACGTCCATAATAAATATGGATACGTCAGTGGAAACGCGCGTGTAGGTAAGACGATAAAACTGAGACCGGCTTATCTTCAGTTTTTATGGTGCGTTGCGCTGGGAGACCACGTCAGCGTAGGGTGTGCTATGAATTGCGCTAGCCACACCATGGATGTTCTTGAACCATGTCTGTATTTACGTCCACTGCTGGACATAGATCTAATGTGTAGACATCCACTCATGGCAGTGCTTGTCCTTCAAAGATTCGTTTGATGCATAGAGTTAGGAACGTCTTACTGAGGACGTTTTGAAGTCGTTTCTCTATCTGCCAAAACTCGTGTGAAGTCACCATTCCTGCACTCAAGCATCCCAACGTCTATCGGTTCGTCAAACTACATTATCGTATTATGTGCCTCGACCATTACCAACACAATTCTGAATTCACCTTCGCAAGCCTACCTTTAGCATGACCCAAAGATCTTTTAGGTGCTTTATTTACGAGTACCCTTGAGGTCTTCGGCTTACACAAAAACAAGATATTTTGTATCTTTTTTTCTCCCAGTAACTATAGCTGTTCGTACATATTATTTTATTTTATTTTTGCATTGCATATTATGACTCCGATCAATCAGACTCCGTCGCAATCTGCACATGCTGACACTCCTCTACTCTATTCTATACAATCCTCATACTCCTTCTTACCTCAAACAACGTTTCTCATTCCTTGGCTCTAACAACGAACGACAACACCTACGGTCATGTACGGATAATCGCTTGCACATTCCTGCCAGTCGCACAGGATATTATGATAAATCTTTTACCCGTAAATCCGTATTACTGTGGAACAGCCTACCAGCGGATGTACGACAGTCTAAGTCGCTCCCTATCTTCAGAAGTCGCTCGCATAAACATTTCTTATCAGGTAGCTACTGTATTAAATTCACTTTGGTCCTATATTTTATCTTTTTATTTAGAATTATTTAGTATTTATGTTTATATGTATCTTTGTATGTATGTATGTATGTATGTATGTATGTATGTATGTATGTATGTATGTATGTATGTATGTATGTATGTATGTATGTATGTATGTATAATATGTATGTTTGTATGTATGCGTGTATGTATATATATATTAGGTATATATTTTAATGTTTAGTTGTTGCACTATCCCGCGCTCTTGTTTTATAATCTCTTCTACCCAAAGGTTGTCTGGAAGAGATTGCTTTAGCAATAAGACCGCCTTTGCACCCTTCTGTCTTGTATTGTAAGCTTTTGTTTATTGTTATTTTTAAGTGTGTGCAATAAAGTGTTCATCTATCTATCTATCTATCTATGAACATCACAATTCACAAAACTAACAATTAAGTATTTATAGTTTAAAATTTAAGTAAATAACTCTATTTACACAATTTATTGAAGTTTAGTCAGATGTTGGTTTGCAAGATTTGAAACAAACAAGAAAAGCTACCTACATATCTTAACTTGTCAGTTACCTAGTAATTTTGTATTTTGGTCCCTAACCTGTAAAGCCGTAACGTCTATCTGTAGGTTGTACCTATGCCTAGGTTTAAAACACATTATTGGACGTAGATTCTCTGAGAATAGTTATCTGTAAGCTGGTACAGTTATCTGCGGTATCGACGGAAGTCAATACTTAGTTCCCTGAGGTCGTAGCAAAACATATCAATGCACGTCATCAACCTGTCATCGAATAGAAGTGTAAACAAATAATACACTTTCCTCGCGAATAGTTCGCAAAATTATAGATAAAGAAAACAATACAATGCTTGTGAATCATTTGTTTGTCGAGACAAAGGCTGCATTGTCAATCGCCGATGAAGTCAACGAGGCATGAAGGGGGTCGGATTAGCGGTTCTTATGCGTTGAATGACTAAATAGGCGCCGATGTTTTGTCGTCCACACACGTAGAATTGCTTTGGATTCTTTTGCACCGATTTACTTCTGTAAAATTGCTTACCTTATTATATTGCAATGGGCTAATTTCGACCATGACCTCTGATCTCAAGGGTGACTAACCAAGTACGCAGGAGATAATATTATAGTGCTCAAGAGAGTGCGCCATAATGGTATGTTTTAAAATTGCCTTACTATCATAGTTGTTCGGCCCGTTCAGCAATCTGTAGAGATTAGGCGCAGGATCAATGGCTTTTCGTGCTCTCCGAGGCCCGACCTGTAGTTTCGCTAACTCCTACTGCGAATTTCACCTCATCCCATCAGCCTCTATGCGTCCACTACTGGGCATAAGCCTTTTCGAGAGAACGCCACCAGACAGTGTCCTTTGCTTTCCTAATCCACCCGCTTCCCGCCATCTTTCCCTGCCCTTATCCAACCTATCCTTTGACTGACTAACTGATTTATAAACGAAACTGATTTATAAAGCCCCTGAGGTAGCCCCTTGGATGTAGCAAGCAGAAGTATAAATTTTGGTAGCGTTCTTAATTATTTTAGCGAAATGTAGAATACAGATCTTGTAAATACGTGAACCTTGTATAGTAATAATACGGGGATAGAGCCTAACCACACTCCTAGAGGCATCATCATCCGATAGGCTGGTACCACAAAGCTTATAGCAGAATATTTTGTGTTCGAAAAAGATCGCAGTATCAAGGAAATTTCCCACGCTAAATGCGGCACGTATTGCTGATTGCGGTAGTTTATTTCTTTTCATACCGCTTCGGTGCCGGATCGCGCGGAAATTCCCTGTATAATCCTGTTCATGGTAAAGCTGCGGAAAGATTTTATTTTTCTACGATTAAATATCAGAAAGTATAAGGTCTGGTTAAAGATTGAGCCTCTATTACATGCTGTAGCGATGCATGTTAATCATTTATCACACACCTCTGAAAGTATTGGATTCTTATATAAATACCCAATTGAATTCTGTATCACCTTTTTCTATAGTTTCCATTTTCACACATTCAGAATTTCAAATGACAGATCGTCCAATTGTTTTTACGGTTACTTGGGTTACCCCGTTAACTAGTTTATTTTTTGTCACTTTTACCCTTAGTTACATTAGACATAAGTAATTTATTTGCTATAGGTAAACCACCATGCGGGCTTGGTCGCCACGTTTGGATTTATAACGTTGAAAAGAATAATTTGAACCGAATATAACAGAAATATTATGTTTTGAGCCGCCTTTTTACTTACCTTGTCCTAAATTAAGGAAGTGCGTCAATTGCATTTGGAGAAATCGATGTCTAAAAAAAATCTATAAAATCTATCATCTGAGTGTTCATTCTGTCTAATGTAATCCTGTAGCTCAGAGACTTTATAATAATACATTGTTCACTGAGGCAAAAAAATATTTTTCTTTATATTTGTGCCAGTTTTTCCTCGTATATTATGTGGCATCGTGTCGATGGGGGGATCCCTTTATGAATTGTCGGTGTCTGCTGCGCCCCAACATTGTTAACACGTTTTATTGGGTCGAAGCCGCGAAAGGCAAATGTTTGCCATGTGTCCCCAGCAGTGTCATGCATGTTCCTCGCTGATAACTTCTGATGGAATATCGATTTTGTGTGTTTTATGATGAGTTTAATAAATTTTGACAACAGGTTGCAGAGGTGATAGAAGGAAAAAAGCACAGAATTGTAGATAGGAAAACAGCACAGAATTGTAGCTAAAATCATACTAATGTTAAAAATGCGAAAGTGTGTTTGTTTATAAGTTTGTTGGTTTGTCTTTCAATGATGCCGCAACGGAGCCACGGATCGACGTGATTGTTGGCATGGGTGTAGTTGAGTACCTGGATAGTGGCATAGGCTGGCCTGGATAGCGACGTACTTTTTATCCCGGTACATTAAGGAGTTCCCGCGGGAATAAAAAAAACTTAAATCATGCGGACAAATTCGCGGGCATCAGCTGGTTACTTATAATTTTGAATCACTAAGGGTCTGTTTCACAATGTCCAAATATAGTTCCGAATAAGCTATTTGTAACTTATTTGGCAAATAAACACATTGTTTGCGTTTCACAATCATCTAATAAAGCTAACCATAACATAAAGTTCTCAACAAGTTATAGGTCGGATCGAGTGGCCAATAGCAGTTATTTGATGGATAACTATGTAGTTTGACAGGTGTCGTCTTACCCGCGTCAGCGTTTCACACGCTGTTTACTAACATTACATATTCAATCGTAAATAAAATTATAGTATTTTTGTAAAAATGGATATTTTTGAATTCATTGAGGACGAATTTGATGATTTTTATGATCGCCTGATGTTATCGCGAAGAGTTCCGGTATTTGGAAATCGGCAAAACTATATGGAGTAACTGGATGAACCGATTAGTAGGTAGTAATAGAGTCAGATTTTAATTAAAAATCACCACGAAAGAGCCACAAAATCACAAGTTTACTTGAACTCTGAAAGTAAATGTCAAAAATCAAGATTCGTTATACGCATAACGAATATTTTTTTTCATACAATATCCATACTAATATTATAAATGCGAAAGTGTGTCTGTCTGTCTGTCTGCTACGTTTTCACGGCCCATCTGTTCAACCGATTTTGATGAAATTTGGCATAGGGGTACTTTGTATCCCGGAGAAGGACATAGGCTACTATCCCGGAATATTAAGGAGTTCCCGCGGGAATTGAAAAACTTAACCCACGCGGACGAAGTCGCGGGCGTTATCTAGTCTAGTTATTTATAAAATATGTCAACAAGAAAGCAAAAAAAATACTGAAAAACAATGAAAAACATGAAAGTATAATGAAAAACATGTAATGCGAGTATTTACGCGTAGATAAATATTAAAAAAATTAAGATTTCCCTAATTTGAGAAGTGTGCCTAATTTTGAAACTGCCTAAAAATAGGAACGTAGCAATCATAATGCGACGTTGCCGCCTCGACCTTCGGATAAACTGTACAATAGTTATCTTGCAAATATTTTATTAGACACTTGAGTTGTGAAACAGAAAAAAAATATCAGACCTTTATTAGACAGATTTACCCAGCAAATATTTTATTTGTTAGGTAAGTATTAGGAACTTTATTTGGACATTGTGAAACAGACCCTTAATCTGACTTTTTTTAACCTTAACATAAGTCGACATCGCGGCGTTTTTAGAGTATATAATTTTATTTCAAAAAGTTTACTCAATTTGAACTGCCATTCTATATCTTTGAAAGGCTTTAATGATTTTACCAGAGGTGAAACGTGATGCTTCTGTTAATTAGAAAAATTAAATAAACCTAATTGGTTGGTTTGAAACCGTTTTGGTTTAGCGGTGTGAATATCCTCTCCGTATCATTCAGGTGTGGGCTTTCATTTAAGGACCCTAGAGGTTTATTACGTAAAAGTTGAGTGTTATTAAGTAATCTGGATGTTAATATGATTTTTTTGATTTACCTAACCAACATCAACAGTATATTACGTAAGTCACAGATTTAGATTATTTAAGATTTTCTTTTTTATTGGTAGGATAATGTACTAAATCGGTGGTTCCCAATTAGTGGTACGCGTACCCCCAGGGGTACGTGAAGTTGCATCAAGGGGTACGTGCGGCTATCAGTAAAAACAAGAACAATTTCCAAAATATTATTTTATTACGATCATCATCGTAAAAGCACGGAGCACCGAGCAAGCTATGACCGACCGTGCGCTATCCCGCGCCTCCCGCATCTCGCGTCATTCGGCCGCCCCCGCCACCCGTCACCCGTTTCCGCTTCCCGCCAGTTCGGCTGTTGTCGTGAGCCGTGTGACAGTGTTTTGTTTTGATTGTGAATTAAGTAATAAGCGTCGCGTTACTACTTTGGAAAAAGGTAAGATAATGTTTTAAAACTACTTTTAAACTTCACTTTCATTATAAATTGTAATAGAACGTAACGATGTTTAGTTTGTTTTTCTTATAATTTAAAAAACTTCGAATAATTATAATAATAATATATGAGTTGAGTTGCTTCAGTTATACACGTGTTTGCGGTTACTGTCTTTTAAGCTTTGTAATTAAAAAATATATAAGCCGGCTTATTAAGTCCAGTTGTATTTCAGATGGAAAAGTGGCTGATAAGTCACCAAAAGGTTGTCGAGGTTTCAGGCAATACTGAACAGTCACCTGATAATAATGTGTCATCCTCTACCAGTACTCCGATACAAGAAAAAAGAAAACTTGATAACAAGGAATCGTCTCTCAAAAAAAGGAAATATGATGATAGTTATATTCAGTTTGGTTTTACAAGCTCTGGAGACCCTGATTCTCCATTGCCACAGTGTGTCGTTTGTGCAGAAACGCTGTCAAATCATTCGCTAAAGCCGTCTTTACTACGTCGACATTTAGAAACCAAACATGCTAATTTGAAACACCAGTCTGTACCCTTCTTTCAACATAAATTGAAAGATCTCAAACAAAGACAAAAATCTATTGAGGCGCTCTCCCAAAACACGAATGACAACGCTCTGCAAGCCTCTTTTAGAGTGAGCTATTTAATAGCTAAGCAAGCGAAACCTCACACTATTGGGGAGAACCTTATATTGCCTGCAGCAAAAGAGATAGTAAAATGTATGTTTGGAGAAAAAATGGCAAGAGAACTTGATGTTATTCCTATGTCAAATAACACTGTCTCTCGTCGTATTGCAAACATGTCAGAGAATCTGAAAACCCACCAAATTAAACGGATTTTAGAAAGCGATTACTTTGCCATACAACTTGATGAATCCACAGACATAACAAACTTGGCTCAACTTTTAACGTTCGTTATGTTCATTCCAAAAAGTTTCATGAAGAATTCCTGTTTTGTCGTATCCTTTCGATTCGCACCACCGGGGAGGATATATTTCATATGGTCGACTGTTTTGTAAAAGAAAACCAATTGGATTGGTCAAAATGTGTGGGAATATGTACTGATGGTGCCAGAGCAATGACTGGTCGTTTTTCAGGACTTGTAAAGCGGATACAAGATATAGCCCCAGAAGCAAAATGGACGCATTGTGGAATTCATCGAGAGGCACTAGCTTGTAAAAAAATTCCAGCCAGCTTAGACATTACTCTCAAAAATGCTGTAAAAATTGTTAACTTAATCAAGGCCCGTGCCACAAACTCTAGAGTTTTTGCAGCTATTTGCAAAGAGCTTGGCAGTGAACACGAGACCCTGTTGTTACATACTGAAGTGCGTTGGCTGTCCAGAGGAAGAGTTGTTTCGAGAATGTTTGAGTTAAGACATGAAATTGAGTTATTTTTGGTCGAGCAGGGACACGATGAGTACAAACAGATGCTGACTGACTCTTTGTGGGTGCAAAAATTGGCTTACTTGTCAGATATCTTCACAAAATTAAATGAGTTGAATTTGGGACTACAAGGCCGTGATACAACCATCTTCACTATGCAGGAGAAAGTTGAGTCCACTATAAAAAAACTATCCCTCTGGACATCTTTGATTGACAAGTGTAAATATGACCAGTTTCCGAATCTTAAACTTTTTTTGGATACAACTTCTTCGACAGTAAATGAAGATTTAAAATCGGACATAGAATGCCACTTGCAAAATCTGTCGGCGGCTTTACGCAGTTACTTCCCAGAAATATCGCCGCAATGGAACTGGGTAAACAATCCTTTCGCGAACCATTCCGTCGACCACCTACCCATCTCTGATCAAGAGGAATTAATAGACATCTCATGCAACAGCAGACTCAAGAGTTGTTTTGCAGAGCAATCACTGGGTGACTTTTGGGCTAATTTAAAAGATATTTATCATATCAGCGAATCAGCAATAAAATATTTACTGCCATTTTGCACAACCTACCTTTGCGAAAGCGGATTTTCGGCCATGACGAACTTAAAAACTAAACATCGTCACAGACTTCAACTTGAAGACGATTTAAGACTGAAGCTGACTGAAGGACAACCAGATTTTCAAGAGCTGTGCAAAGAAAAACGTGCACATTTGTCACATTAGCGTCTTCGCCAATACATCATATTATTTTGATTTTTACTATTGTACTGTAATTTGAAAATAATAAATATTATTTAAACTGATATATTTTATTTATTTATCACTAGCTGTGCCCCGCGGTGTTACCCGCGGTTTAAGTAGCCTATCTGTTAATCCAGGGTGTCAACTACCTGTATACCAAATTTCATCAAAATTGGTCCAGGCATTTGAGCGTGAAGAAGTAGCAAACATACACACACTCAAAAACTTTCGTATTTCTAATATTAGTGTGATTGCTACAATAAGGGGTACGCGGGTTTGAGGTCTTTTTTGAAGTGGTACGCAGCAAAAACTAATTGGGAACCACTGTACTAAATACTTACTTAATACTTACTTACTTACTTACTTACTTAATACTTACTTACCTATTCCAAATTAAGATTGCGTGTCCAATTTTGTTTATTAAGTAAGTAAGTACTTATCTATTTTAAATTTTTTTATAACTTTGGTAAAAAAAAAGATTACCTACTTACCAAGTTAC
This sequence comes from Erebia epiphron, assembly GCA_963932025.1. NCBI lineage: Eukaryota > Metazoa > Arthropoda > Insecta > Lepidoptera > Nymphalidae > Erebia > Erebia epiphron. The sequence continues at coordinate 9,305,229 of OZ009950.1, forward strand.
CAAGTCTAATGCTGACTAACCTACCCATTAATATTTCAAAAAAAGTAGTTAGTCTTAGAAAATCTTTACATCCCCTTTTAAAGGATTAAGAAGCTATTCGGTTGAACGAACTAAGCACTAAAAAAGTAAGTTTATGAGCGTAACGGAATTTTCAAAGTTATTTAGTGGGTTGCTCTTAGCCCAAAAATATAATTCTACACGTGATCCTTCCAGATAGTGTTTAACTTTTTTTTTCATTACATATAAGTAATAGGTACTTTTTATGGCTGAAGATATTCTTGACTAACTAGTTACTATCAATCTGTATAATAATAAGTAATTTGTACTTAATTGTCAAATTGTCCTCCACCAATAAAGCTGGATAGAGAAGACAGATGACCGGTATTGGTGATTCTAGGAGACGGTAAGCCCAACAGTGGATGGCCACACCACAAGCCATCCACTGTTGGATGGATAATAATTTTACTAGCCTATGTCACCTGGAATAAGCTAGGGATTGTAATGATACCTCATTTATCAAAATCGGTTCAGGCGTATAGAAGTTATGGTGGAATATACAAATTCACATACATAAACATACATGAACCCTGATACTCCTTTTTTCAGGCAGTCGTATAAAAAGCGTTAAGGTCTGAAATATATTCGGAAAATGTATGTTATAAAATGTGTCTCGATATGTTTTTGTATATTTTAGGACGTAGATACAAAATGATAACGCCTGTCTGTAAGTATCAGACAGCCGTTAAGTTATAAGGTAAGGCAGACCAACACAAAAACCTATTTGTAACCCAGGGTGGGTTACAAATAGGTTTCTTCTCTAAACATCTTTATAATCTGTATGAAAAACCAAATCATGGGCTAACTTGTAGTTAGTAGAATAACAAAATAGAAGGTGTACTCATAATATTATAATGATCTAAAGCAGGTAAACTCGGAACAAATGTCGGTTCCGAGCAGAAATTAATTCGGGTCGTTAAACTTATTTCAGAGACACCTAAAATGTATTAAAATTTTGGTAAAAATGTCCCTGTTACTAAGTCGTAATTTAACTTAAAACCATTGGTACATTACCGTCGCGACCTCGATGGGAAAAAATGCGCGAAAAATTTTTGGGTGCGCCACCGTTAAAATGGGCGGAAAGAAGCTATATAAGAACTACGGAAATTGTTGCCTAGCTTTTATTTTTATAATATCATCATCAACAGTGTTATGTGAATTTATGTTATTTCATGCAGATAAATCAAATTATGGAGCTTTTTAGTTAATCCTATTAGCGGTTTGGATGGCAACTACTACTGAAAAGAGCCAGCTTTTGTTTAAATAAATAGATACTTATATAATTAAAAACTAGTGGTTAAAACTATAAGGTATCTTGATTCCCGCGGGAACTTCTTAATTTTCCGAGATAAAAAGTAGCCTATGCCACTCTCCAGGCAATAATCACGTCGATCCGCGTTGTTCCGTTACGGCGTGATTGAAGGACAAAACAACAAACAAACTTACTTTCGTATTTATAATATTAAAAGTATGATGTTGGCACACCATTAGTGAATAACATAAAAACTGCATCCAAGAAAACATTTTAAATCAACGCCAGCGTGATTCAAACAGAAATGCATTTGCTTCATCTTTGCACAATCTTAGTCACGGTCAGCACTCAACTAGTTTAGAAAACCTGTTTTAGGTATTTATTTTAAATATCTAACAACTTAATTTATCTATACTTCTATAGTAAGTACTAAGTAATCTATACTTTATAAATGCGAGAGTTTGGATGGATGGATGTTTGTTACTCAAATACGGCAGAACGGCTGAACAGATCTGGATGAATTTCGGCACAGAGATCATAGTGTAGAATAATACATAGTCTACTTTTACCATGGGAAAGCAAAGAGTTCCCGCAGGAACCAAAAGACCGCTGCTTTGGCTGGCGCTCCTAAGTCCTATTCCTTGTCCACATTAGAAGAGGAACCTCTGTGCATAATTTAGTTTTCTGAGTCCAAGGGTTTGGGCTGCGCGTTGATGAGTCAGTCAGTGAGTGAGGGAGTGAGTTAATGAGTCAGGACTTTTCTATAAATTCGTAAATATAAATCTAATAAACTGCCTCGTTGGTCTAACTCTAGTGTAGTGGCTAACTTAGTCGGCTGCAGATAATAACCCAGGATAGGTTCTAGTCCCGGTTCGTGCCAAAAAAAATTGATAGCATCCGAGATTCGTGATGTTGGCGATGTTTTACGCCCTGAAGTCCTGCGCCTAATCTATATCAAACCGTGTCGAATTTTTAACCATTTGAACTGTGAGAGTGAGGCAATATAGAATGTAGATGCATCTTTGTTTGCGCGTACAGTTCTACAGTATCTTCTGCCCTGCGTAGACGATTTCTATTGAGATTGGCTGTGGTGTCTAACATTCGAAAGGAAAACATTACTACCACATACCGTATAATTTTGCACCGTTGTTATATTAAGAACGTATAAATGTTACATAAGTAAATGTGTACATACAAATAGTAATGCACCGACAAGAAATGTGCGTTTATCAATAGTTTGCCAGCGTTTGCCAATACCGCTATTTATTAAGCAACCTACTGCCCTACAAGATCGGTTGTACTGCAGTCGCAAGACAAAGTGATTGTCCAGATAGTATCTCGGGCAGAAATTAACGATTTCTGGCTGTGTTTAATTTATGGCCGTAAATAAATTGTGTATGCCGTACACGCGTGAGGTCACAAGTTATGATAAATTGCTTGTACCCGGAAAATGGTAATGAGATTAATGTCGTTATAAGAAATGATTTATTTGTTTTGGCTGAAATCTATACCAAATATTCAGAATATAAGATCAGTAGGTAAATATTGCTGAAGATAGAAGTCGTTCGTTTTACCACCATAGTTTTAGTTAAGTTAACGATTATCAACATTACCTACCTGACTTATTGGATTTTCAAAAAATGTAAGAAGGTAAAATATTTTGAAAATTAAATGATCTGATTTTAATGTTTATCACTAGCCCTAGGGCTATTCCATAGGGAGCTGAGACATTCTTTCCGCTTATTTTATCGTAGCGATAGGATGAACTTCTGTGAGCTGGTTAAACGCACTGTGCACTGAACACTGACTTCCCCCGAGTTTCAGATCGGCCCGGAACCATATGTCAGTTTTTCCACGCTTTTTTTTCATCATATACATACTATATTACTTATGTACCTACCTATATCTATGGAAGAAAATAAAATCTAATCATTGTTTCAGACTAAGGTGATAACAGTTGGTATTAATTTTATCCGTTATTAAGTAAATGAAGGTCGGGTAAATGTAAAGGTACCAAAATAACTCCAGTGTTACGTGAAGTGTTGATTTCAGACATAAATTCACCTCATTAAAAGTTGCCTTATTTGAAGCAGAAAATCAAACACGTATCCAGTTACGATCTGAGTTACTCAAGTACTTCCAAGGTAGGGATGAACTTCCATTGGAGAAGTTTACCATTACCTTTTTTGAACTTATTATGAAAATTAAGACAAAATAAAACAAAAATATGAAAGAATCATCAAAATATCTCAACAAAAGTTGCGCTTGCAAGACGGGAGACGTGACGTCATAATTCCCTATCAACCAACTTTATAAAGCCAAATAAAATAAATAAATGAACTTAACGTGATTTAATTGAATTAAAAGCACTTAATTTGTGTGTAAAGATAATTTTGAAGTATTAAATCTCGGCTAGGTATTAAAACTCACAAAATTTCTCACTTCAGTAAGATACAGAAATCGGTGTACATTAAATAATTAAACTTTTAAATCGTCATTTGTCATTTATTGATGGATAAAAACAAAACACTGATTTATTCGTTTTAATCTACTTATATTTTACTTCCGTTGTGTTCAATATGGTATTCACAACATCATGAAATCTGATCAAGTCTTCAAACTACAAAAAATCTATAAAAACAAAAAATTACAAAAAACATACACCGTCCAAATGATCGTTCGTGGGCATGGTATCCAATACAGGCGTCTCTGAATTCCCAGGCTAAGCAGTTGGGGCAAATAAACGCCAGCTCTTGGGTCACCAGTAGCGAGCACCAACTTCAGTCCTCAAACTGAAGATTTTTTAGATAAGCCTTGTTATTGCGATGGGACCTATGTGCATTTCTGGCCCCTTATTGTCTATCTCAGTGTGTATCAAAAATTAAAAGCCACTCGTATATTTTTCATCCATCCAAGAAAGCGAAAGCGTTTTTTATGTATGTTTTTCTGTCGTTAAATCACGAAGCAGCGAAGAAACGGATCGAGGTGATTTATCCATGGGTATAGTAAAAGACCTGGAGAATGACATAGGTCTAATTTTTACTAATTTTTAAAATTTTCAAAATCTTTAGTAATAAAATAAGCTTTAAATTATAAGTTTCAAATTGCCCCTTTCAGGGATGATCATCGAACCCAGGTCTTCCTACTTACTACCACTGCGGCAGGAAGGTCGGAGTTTTGCTTTATGACATTCAACAAAAGAATTTGTTTAAAAGTTTCTGAGATTTATGATAACACGAGTTCTTACTTCTCATTATAATTTTTTAGTATTGAGCCATTCTTAAAGTATATCCTCTAGACTTTGTTAGTAGGTAAGACGAACTTAGTCAAACGAACGAACGTCATAAGTGCACTTCAAGCTCCTAATTGGCATGGATAGATCACGATCTACAGTAATGACGTATCTTGAAAGGGAAAGTGAATGCTTTGGAGTTCTTAATGAAAAGTTGATTATATAATTTGTAATTTCCTACTTTTTTTCGGTGTAAAAATCTTAAACATTTTTTATTATTAACTATAAACTTATAACCATTAAAATAGCACTGTTTATCATTACTGGATGATTTAGGTAACCGTCATTGTATCCCAGGAGAATTCTTTGATTTTTTGGGATAAAAATAACCTAGATATTACTCTCCAATTCCTCATTTATATCCTTGCAAAATTAACGTCGATCTGTTGCTCTGTTGCGGCTTGATTGAAGGACAAATAATAATTAATTATTAATCTGCAAAATATATATTCTAACGAGCTCATTAGCTCTAGATTAGATGTACGGGGACTTCGAATGTTTTAAGCAATAAAATATATCACTTGTTGTAACGGTGAAGAAAAACATCGTATAGACCGTATCGTATGTACCTGTAACCGTGTCGTATGTGCCTGAGACCTATCCATAATCAGCTAGTCTAGCTAGTAGCTAATATACTTATAAATGCGAACGTTTGGATGGATGAATGGACGGATGGCTGTTTGTTACGCCAAAACGGGTGAACGGATCTTGATGAAATTTGGCACAGAGATAGATTATAGTCTGGAATAGCACACGGGCTACTTTTTATCCCGGAAAACTAAAAAGTTCCCGCGGGAACCGAAAAAACTCAATCTATGAATTAATTATATGACTAAGTCATATTATTAATGTCAAACAGTTTTTAATTCCCCCTCTAAAATACGAGTATAGAAAAGTCATACAAAGCTATCCTTTGATAAGCATCAGCAAACACGGCTGGAGTGCGGTTCGACGGCAGTTTCCCGTACTTATTCAGCTTCCAGTCAGGTTGGGTTAAATCAGCCGCAAATATTGACTTGCACATTTGAATAGCTTCGTGGTTAGCCAACTTGAATATATAGTTTTCCTTTGTGTATATTTTATTCTTAAGTAAAAATATTTCCTTATTTCATCATGTAATATTGGGGATTATTTATAAGGTATCCAGTATGCTGATTTTTAACGTTTGAATTAATATGATAAATCAGTAGATGTCTGGTATAATAATTAGTTAACTCGTAAAAAGTTTCACGTAAAAAGAGCAAGATGTGAAGGCGCAAAGCGTTACCTTACCTTAGTTAAGGTAAGGTGTCTTCTCATAACTACTGCGCATTAAACGACAGGTTGGCTAAGACTTCAATAGAAATAGAAGCATTCTCACGTCACCCTCACGTGGATTCATACCACAGTCCAACCGACCAACTAATCACCCAACCACCCATCCCCCCCAAAGTCATCCTAAGCGCGCTGCGACCTAGGGTGACATAGGTCTTTGTTCACGATAAAAGTAGTATACTTAAGATCATCTAGCTGGCAAAGTACAGGTTACAAATGGATGATCACTTTATTTTAAAAACTAGATCAATTTCACAATTTGTAGAAAGAATACTGAAATGGTGGAAATGGCGGCACCAGAAAGACGAAACTGTACAATATTTCACGTCAAAACGCGTTTTCCGTGGAGCGTGTAACTGTAAAGAATTATCTAATTCAGTTGATCGTCGATCGCGTGTTCCAGTGCCAACGATTTGTTTTGATTACAGCTGGGGCAAAGAGGAACAAGCTATAAATTAAATGCAAAGACTTAATTAGCCACGCTGTTTCCAATACCATTAGTGGTTCACGATGACAGCCATCGGGTTCGTATACAAAATTGATGGTGTATTTGCGAAGGCGTTCCCGGCGTTAATGGAGCGAAAATTAGCGAGTTCGAAAAAAATATCGCCTGCATTTTTCATTCGATATGGTAACAGCGACCTCAATTTACATAGATGGGCCCTGTCAAACAAGGAATGTGAACTTATTTTACTAACGCCATCTAGTCTGAAAAGCGGGACAGCGCTATGGCGGGGACAAAGATGCGCTTATACAGGTCGGACGCCCATCTAGTACCTACATTTATATCGATGTATGGTAAGTATAAATTAGCTACTGTTTTATTATCGAGTGATCAGAGGAAAGCGACCTTGAAAACGTAGCCTGATACCTACGTTTGTCATAACAGAGGCCTAATTGTCTAAGCAAATCGTAATCATTTGAAAGCTTAAAACTTATTACTCGGACTGTTTAAGGAGTTCACACATGCTTTTTGACGTGTAGGCATCTATGAACTCCTTAAACAGGTCGAATTATTACGATTTCAAAATCAGGGGGGCAGATAAAAGATACAATCTGCATTAATGCCATTAACACGGCCACCAACAGGAAGGTAGTAAATGGAATATATATCAGAAAATACTGGTATGCCAGAATTTAAACCTTTTCTGAATGTCACTTCCAGGGTATTGGTATTAGAAGTTGTAAAGACCTTACTTGGCTTCCCCAAAGTACCTTTTGTTACCCTAAGTCCATTGTCGATATTGATAATAATTCTACTAACTCACTTTTGGGTATTCATATTTAATTAATACACAAAAGTAAGCCAATTTGAAAGATGTTGTAACGAAGAACCAAGAACGAGCTAAATAAATCCAGTCGGTGGTCTAAAAATAAATCAATTAAACTGAAAATAGTTCTATATATTGAAAAATCGATGTACAAGAAAAATGCTTTATAGTTTTTCATTCGAGGCATTCCATTTGCTTTATATAATGCTTTGAAATTCTACTCAAGTAATTAAAGTGCATACATTAACTATGCAAGTATTACATGATGTTGAAATGTTATTAAAATAACTCAATTTGGATTAGTACAAATTGGACGACACAGTTCTGCTATTGTTTAATTTAGGATTTCTACTTTGGGCGCACGAAATTGTTTGTTGGACAGTTTGTTGAAACCAATTCAGGGAGAGCTGATGTCCTAAGGTGAAACTATGAGTTGTGACCTTGTTGCACCAAATATTAGTCAAAATATTATTGCGGAAGATTCACATTTCTAATTTTGAATAACCGATCTGTATGTACGGGAATAAGCACGGTATATCTCCGTAAAGATATTCTGTTTTGTATACTTAAAACGGTACCAAGTTTAATTAAAAGCGCGCTTTGAAAGATTTTATTTGAATAAATGGAATCCCGAGCTTAACCTTTTGGGATAATTTGAAAATGTTTATCACGCTATCTTGAGGTTGAAATTATGCGACCGTAGAAGGAATTTCATTGCGTGAAACAGTCCTTGAACACGCAAGATTTTATTAAGTGTTGCCTTAATTGCACTTTTGTTCTCAAAACTGGGTATTGTGAGGTTGTATACGTTCCCCAGTAAATTCAAACCGCGATAAGCGAAATGAACTGTAAATTGCTCCACCGGAAAATCTAAAATTGGGAAATTTTGGACGTAGAATTACGTAGGTATCAGGACGTTTCTTGGTATATTTATGTGGATACAGTAAGTATGAGTATTTGACTTATTTTATTCGTCCTTTCTGCCAATCCAATCCATTTTTGTTCTGTCTCCATCAGTCGCTTTTTCTATGAACTCTTTTCTCTATCTAGATTCTAGATCAAGCCTGATTAAATAAAGTTGCTTTAGGTTTTTCTTTCAATTTATAGCCCTTAGCTGCAACCAGACCTGCTTGCAAGGGGTGATGCAGCCTCAGGTAAAGCACGCTTGTCTTGAAGATGCATATGCATATAATTCACTTTAAAATTGAATATGCATCTTCATTCAATGGACGGGCATTCCATATCCTAGCGATTCGAATTACAAACGAGGATGCAAATCGCTTCGTGTCGATTAAAGTTAACATTATTCGTTAAGTTCGTGTACTATACTCAATCTTTTATCTTAAAACTAACGCCTGCTATCAAATAATAACCAATAACCGCGTCCCTTTTGTAGTTGTACATTCAATTTCAAAAACGCAAGTCAACAATACTGGTACGCTTTCGGGCAGTCAAGATAAGGCTGCAGTGTTTTATTTATGAATGTTGGTTTAATTTCGGCACTCCCGTTCACTATATGCCATTCAGCCCGAACTTAATTGGATTTCGTGTAAGGAATACAACCGTGCGGTGAGTAAATAAAAACTTTTTAAAACCCCTACGTGTATGGAGCAAAGGCTTTAAACAAACGTGACGGAGCGCTGCTTCTTGATATGAGTGAAAACAAAACTGGACAAAACGAAACATGCGCATCAGTGTGGTTTTGTCGAGGGTGTGTGCTGGCATATTCGATTAATCACATAATTTTTCTTTCGTTTTTATAGTAGGTACAAGGATCTGTCGTTCATGCTGATCTTGGTATTTTTCTGGCATTTTTATCGCACTTCGCATTCTCAAATATGACGCGTTCCATTCAGTTTCTTACATGAGAAATCACACGTTATAACGCGTGTGATTTTTGTGAGTGTTTGTGAGTTTTATAAAACTTACAATAGTGTACAGAGCGCTGTATGAAATTTTACCACGCTGCAGCCTCGCGCTTTTTATGCTGCAGACCTTAACACGCCATGATGTCATATGAACTTTATTTTGTTAAAAATAATTATTCGTTTTATTTTCTTGGATTTATTTTATTTCATTCAGACTTTCATGAACGAATTTGCATCTGGTTTTTTTTGTTTAAAGTGCTGGTTCCTGAACGTGAGGTGAAGTTTGTTTTTCAGACATTAATGAGAGTAGGCAACGAATGAAGAGTGTGCGCGATATTGAAATGTCAGATTGATGAGTCGCACTCGTCCGAGAGCAAGAATAATGAGCAAACTCCGATAAAATCCATGTACCTATACTAGTAATATTAACTAATAGTAAAGAAAATGTTAATGAAATAGATAGATGCTCACAAAAATTATTACATTCCGTATTTAACTATTTACCTTTTAGGAAATTATATAACAAACATAAAATTGAATTTCAATTACGCAAAACCTCAATAGCAGATAGCTACTTAACTATAAAATAATCTATGGTTCATCCACAACTACAGCCCATTAACGTCCCACTGCTGGGCGCAGGCCTCCACTCTCATAGGGGGGAGGTAGTTAGAGCTTAGACCCACCACGCTGCTCCAATGCGGGTTGGCGGGCATTAACGACTGTTATCATACTAGTGATAATAACCGGGACCGACGGCTTACGTGCTCTCCGAGGCACGGGGGTGAAACACCGCCAACTTCGTAACTCCGAGCTAGTACTGAGAATTTCTAGTCAGAAAAACCCAACACTTAAATATGGCCCGGCCCGGGACTCGAACCCGGGACCTCATCGGCCGCAGTGGAACATGCGAACCACTAGACCAACGAGGCAGTATGGTTCATAACGTAAATGAATCCAAATAAATGCTACCTACTCGTTGTATGTTACATTAAAGTACTTCGCAGAGGTAGGCAATAAAAGTTACAAGAAAAAGTCGTAATACACGAGTAAGTAGTCAAACTTTCTGCTATAAAACAGCAGTTGAAGCAGTCTCCTACACATTTTTATAAACTTTGCATATGTGTTCCAATTTCATATAACGCAACAAAAGTTTATAAACACCGAGTGTGGTTTATAAGCTAAACAATACACCAAATGTGGTTTGTGGGCGTTACGCATTACATTATAATAACTACATAACTTTTTCTCGACCTACACCCAGATACAAAACAGATTCTGTTACTTATACCTAACTGGTTAATGTGGGTCAATATCATCGTTTATATTCAATATATAGATATATGAATTTTGAGAGGGACGAGTGGCCTAGTTGTGACAATGCAAATCAGTCGATTGTGATTGTTAAGCTACGTTGACCGAAGTCGGTAACTAGATAGGTGAACGAATTTGGAGGTTCAAATTTGACCTTTTCGTTACCTCCTTGCTAGCCGTCGGTCCCGGTTATTATCACTAAAATCTGATAATAATCGTAACTAACTAGTTTAATACTCAAAGTCGAGTATGCGAAAGGACGTGGGTATCCACTGCATTAGTATCCCAAGAAAACTCCTACCATTATGTGATGTATGAAACGTACGAGTATAGGTTAATATTAACCCGATGGATATTAAGAAGGTGGTGGAACTGGGAAGCCGTTCTGACATGATTGATTGTTTGTATGGATGGATGGATGTATGGATGGATAACAAACATCCATCCATACATCCATCCATCCATACAAACTTTCACATTTATAATATTAGTATAGAAGTATAAGTTTAGATTTGAATTGGATGCATTATTGCAAGGTTTAAAATTATTATTTCTTAATTCTTTTATGTTGTTATAGTATAGTTATAGGGCCAAGTAACGGTATTACTACACTCTTGACTACATTCCATTCTTGTGAATCAAGAACACGGTTGAAGATATAATATTATTATCTATACAGTGTTATTATAGCAGTGTACACTGTAAGATATACCTACTTTATACAATTATATTTTATTTTATGGTCACAACTCTTTGGAACCGCAGGGCACGAATTGAAAAAGAACTTACAATAAAACTTAAACTTAGCTAGATTAATATAATTATTTACTGTACAAATAAAACCCACGTCGAAAGCTGGCTAGAATACTTCCTGCATTTCCGTACCAAATAGTTAGGCTAATCCTTTGCGCAAAAAAGTAAATTTCACTGGTTATGGCAATAAAGGTGAAATGTCACGTGAGTTTTTCTTAGACTCCAGGGGCTCGACGAACTTAACAAATATGTAACTGTCTATAAGAGGAGCATGTAACTTACTAATTTAACTTACTGATTGCGTTGCTTAATGGTTTAAGCTATTTCTACTACGGATTCAGGCCCGGCTTCGGATATTAGAATAAAAAGAAAAGTACGTATAATCCTGATCAAAGTTCTAGATTTTTAATTTAAATTTACAGAATTGAATTTGTATTTAAAATTTGGTTAACTCAAAAAAAACTATATCGACATTTACTTAAGTAAGATATCTAGGTAACAAAGTTGGAAAGATTAATTAAAAAAACTCTCAATCATGCAATGAAATCGAAATGATATGAATGAAAAGAGAGCCCTTGCCAATGTCATCATTCAATGTCAATCATTAAAAATAAAATAAAATATAAGTTTATTTTCTCCAGTAACATTATTTTAACACATAAAAGGTTGGAGCCATCTTTTATTGAGTTAATGAAGTATAATTTATATAAGTAACATTAATCTATTGAGTTTCAAAAGCTAAGTATAAAAAAACAAAGTCATCAATTAAAATCCAAAATACTCTGTTCTCTAACGAAAACAACGTTTGCATTGTGCGTTATTGTTCTGTGAACATTGCTCAGTATTGGTGACAAGGTAGTTTCCTAATTTTAGGGCGGCATTTTTTCCTCGTGCGGGTTTACTCCAGCTATTATCTTTACGAGGGTTGAAAGCTCTCACTTTTTGCTATTGGTATTTTTTTTATTTTCCATCTTGCCGAGTAGTAAACTCTTAAACCGAGGTCAAGGCTCGGTACGAAAAAAAGTTGAATATTCGTTACGACTCGCACAAATTTAAATTATTTATGGCAGTTCATAAATTTCTCTTTTCAGCTTTTTTGAGTGCGTTGCGAATCGTAATTGGTTTTATTTTTGTTGAGTGCTATATCGTTTTTTTTAACTTGACGCTATGTGGACTTTTGATGGCATTTAGGATAGGTATCAATGTTTTAGGGCATTCATACGACTACGTAGCTACGTAGTACGTACGTATTTATAGCTATAAACATCGATATAGAAATGGAATCCATATGCTAGAGCTAGGTTACTGCTTAGCTTGTGACTAAGTTAATCTAACTAACTCTGATGTTCTGAACTAATTACTTACAGACGAAATGGTTCAATAGAAGGCTAAAGTTTAAGGTGTAAAATTTAAACTGTCTAAAGCCTTTTACGGTATCTTTTAAACAACTCCGTTTCCCGTTGTCTCGAAATAGGTACTTGAAATGTATAAATTACTTACTACATTTTTGTTATTCACTTTACCGCGTAATAAGATAAAGTCTCGAGACTTTTCATTTTGTTCGTTTCATTAATACCAAGTAGCGTCTTCACCTCCTTACTTGTCTGATGAGTAATTATACAATTAACTCAACAAGGCGCCTTATTATATAAAAGGTCGAGGGGAAACTTTGTTTTTGTGTGAAATAAGAAACAACTCTCATTGTTTCTGTTTGTTTGTTCCAAATTTCCTTCATCGCCGCACTTGGGCCAACTGCTCTTTGTAAGTCTACCGTACTTAAGAGCAAATCTTCATATAAATTGTTTTTATCGATTTACTGTACTCAAGCCAGTTGGGAATACATTGGGAGAGCGGCGGTGTGCTTAATTATTTAAACTTTTTTAAGTAAATATTGCTTCGGATTTTTATTTTTGTCTAACTACCTACTTACTTACCTAATTTTTTTTTTTGCGAGTTGTGAGTTGTGACATGGTTTGATTTGAAATCGAAAATATCTATTAGAAATCCTAATTACCTAAGTTGGTATTTTAAGTTCGGATTTATATATTATATATTATCTAACTAGCTGATGATGGCTTTTATCTATATCTGTGCCAAATTTCATCCAGATCCGTTCAGCCGTTGTGGCGTGATTGAGTAACAAACATCCATCCATCCATACAAACTTTCGCATTTATAATATTAAGTATAGATTAGTATAGATGAAAGCACTTTAAAAGAACCTTTTGTGGAAATTGAAGTGGGAGCACTACACAAAAGTACTTGCCACGTAGCATAATACATTTTGCTCATCTTCACATCAAAAGTCTTAACTTAACCAATTTATTCCGTTAAAAGTGTTGGGTATTTTTGCAGGCACCAACGTGTACCAACTTTCTAGACTACACAGAAGTTATATCAGGGCGAGAAATATTTTCAGAGCATTCGAAAAGTGACCAAATAGGATTAAAAAAATAATAACGTACCGAAATAGGTGGCTGAAAAACCTCGACAAACTATAAAAATACTAGAGCTCCGATCAATCGACTTCGGTGCAATAAAATTTATACCGGCTATGAATTTTCAAACATACTTTGGCAATTGGTTGACGTTTACGGCGAGAGTTTTTGCCCCCAATATTTTTTGCGCTATGCACAACAATATGCTGGCTGGTCGTCAAAAATGTTCCCTCAATTTTTGATTGTTTGTTATTAAAGTTATTGAGGGTAATTCTGTTGTATAGTTTAAACTAAAATGACAGCATTCAATATACTGATAACCCTTTTCTTAATACTTCCTGCGAAAAGAGACAGAACTAGATTTAGAGCTGTCATTTTATTTTAGTTTAGAGATTGTGTAATACAGAATAGGCCACAGTGTCTACTATTTTAATGTAATTAAGATAATGGTAGATTTTCATATAGACAATGAATTAGACAGCATGCTAACCCTTTCATTTTACTCCCTGCGGAAAGGGACAACTAGATTTAAAGCTGTCATTTTAGTTTAGAGATTGTGTTTAAATACAGAATTAGCCACAGTGTCTATCTGTGATTCGTGTTCTATTTTAATGTCATTAAGGTAATGGTAGATTTTCATTTAAACAATGAATTAGACAGCAAGATTATATTGTAGTCATATCAAGCACATAGTTATTGTATATAGACAATATTTACGTCTCCCCAACCGAATGTACCGAAATTCTATACGCTTACAGTAAATTATGATGCTACGTAAATCGTAATAGGTATCAGGGGACTGAAATAATTGAAGTTGTTTATCTGAGAAGGCCTGACACCTGAGGCGAGATGATAATAAAAGTTATGCGGCATCAAAATTACTTATTTCTTTTTTAATACTCAATATTTTTGTCTACTTAAGCCCCAATTAGAATTCTTAATGAAGGCGTAAAAGAGATGATGAAGAATTAAAAGCGCTTTTTTATTTCTAATCCCTCAATAATTTGTAGATTGCTTCTCTTTCGCTGTAAAAATACAATGAAATTTTCTTTAAGTGCTCACAGAACAAAGAATCAGCTTTTTCCCAAAATGACTAGAGATGAAAAGGAAAACAATTAATGTAAGTAGGTACACGTTCATTTATCAAAGCAGATAAAGGCCATCAAAATATCACTTAACTATATAGATAGAATTTTAGGTCTCTGTTTTCTCTTTAATTAAATCTTTTGGATCCTCGAACAGATGCGTGGTCAATGCATTAGGTAAGTACATTGTAATGTGCTTTGACATTCCAGTGTGGTTGTTGCCAAGCGCAAACCTGTCCTGCAATTCTTTAAAAAAAACTAAGCTAGTCACTTATGAACCTTATAAGTTACATAGATCCCACGTTAGATAATTAATTGCTCATCTATCGTGAAATCATCGATGAAAAAAAATAAGCCCTCAGAGATATGAACCGCGCTCAGAAAATCAATCCGATATGCAAAATTAAATCGATCTACTCGACAGTCGGATAAGTTTTGGTTATGTTTTTAATCGTGGATCTAGGAATCGTGTTTTTACTTAATAATACCGAACCAATGTCACGTGTAGGTGTAGTTAAATAAATACATAATATTGTAAAAAAGCTTTCGATAAGATATAAAGGAAAAGGAAATATATTCCTCGAGAGATGGATTTTTCAATAAACACGGGCTTTATGTCTCATTTATTATGGAATTGTTGGACTTATTATACTATATCTACCTATATAGCTATAGTTGATACAAAATATGTTTGTCGTTTCCTCCACACCTACATACAGGCAAAGTTATCAAATAACTTACGCTTATATTGTTTAAAATGCTTGCAGAATTCCAATCACTGCGAGCTCCTAATCTTCTGGGATTAGAGAGTGCTATATATTTCCCTACAACACAAATAATAAGATCACTCCAGGACACTTTTCTAGCATCACGCGCCGGTCATCTTGGGAAAAGTAATCCAGTTGGACCCTTGTAATGTGTGACCATAACATCCTTATAATGGTATTGGTCCGTTCACGACAATTTCGGCTGTCCGAAATCTATTAGCTCCAAGGGTCCAGCAATTTTTGGCTTGTTTAAAAGGTATGGGAGGAGGACGACGTATGTGTAAAGTGGGTTTGATCGCTCTGGGTCTGGGGTAACATTGATCCCTTTTTTATTGGGCATTATTTTAGAAGTATTTCTTCAATACACACATTTCACTACAGGCACACTACACAACACGTTACACTAGTAACGTATTTCTTCTTATTGGATAGAAGCAGTCGTTACTTTGCGGAAGTCCATGATATCAATCAAGCTACAATTGTAAAGACGATATATATAATCGTGCATTGTCGAGTCAAAATCTGCTGAAGATGCTCCGCGGAGTGAAACGTACGTTGAGAATAATTTGTAAGATTTGTGTGGTGTGGTGAATATCGCAAGATACACACTGTACCTGTGGTGGCGAATTATAGCGAATTAAATGTTAGTTCCTTCATTGTCATAAAATTGTAACTGTTTTTTTCTTTAATTTGACATAAGAATTTTCATATCTTAATACTGCTCAAACTCTGATCACAAAGGGTCTGCCAGACTAGAAGTTACCTATATTAGAACATGGCAAAGTTTACTCAAGTTTTACGGAGGCAAACTTGTAGACGAAAAACTTGCTACATGGTCCGAATTTAATTTTTAATGAGGATAACGATGTTTTAGTCCATCCTTTTTCTATAGCAGCTAAAAACTATAACTAAAACTTACAAACCTCTTGCTCTTAGTTCATTGATGTTGCTTCCATGAACCTTCGATAAATGATCCGCTCGGTCTGTTCTCTTTGATATTCCGCTCGAAAACGGAAAATCCAAGTGTTTATTAAATTTTTAAGTAATTTAATCATCGAATTTTGTTCCTTTAAATCTTTGACAACGCCTGAAAAATTGTGTACACGAAAATGTAATTATGATTGCCGCGTATATAAATGTTTTTGATTTAATATACATGAAGGCCGAAAGTACCTTTTTATGCCTACATTAAATACTTTTAGATCTAGATCAAAGAAATTTTAAATATTATTCGTACCCATTTCAAGCACCAGTAAAGAGCTTTAAAAACATCTAAAACTATTAGGGTGTATGCAGACTAGGTCTTTTATACGCAGACTTAACGTTTATAAAAAACACGATATTCAGGTAACTACGAGATTAATTTTTCTCATTTGTATCGACATTACCGCACATATATGTATAGATGTAGAATATGTTTTGACTTTTGACATCCGTGTTCAAAATATAGAGGCTATTTCGCTAGATTTGCATTGGAAACGGATGTCATACGCCGTTATATGGACGAAACAAATCTATGATGAAAATATTATCATTGAGCAAAACACAATTTAATAATATTATATTACAATTTGTATTGATGGAATGCGAAAAGGAGCATAAGCCATAGGAAATTTTAAACCGTTCATGTAAATGTTCGTGGCTTGATAAATATTTAGTTTTCAATTTACTTAAATGAAAAATATTACCACTCGTAGGCAAGTTATGTTCATGACAGACATGTACTCATATAATTCCCAAAGGAGTTATTAAAGGGGATCATCTGCGCGTAAAAAACATCATATATGCATTTGCCTTTAGAACGAATATTAATCTGACTTAGACCGACCTACTTCGGAGAAACATTTTATCCGTGCATTTATTGGTCTTAATTCCTTATAGCTCCTTCCTTGTCTCGCTTTAGCTTCAGGTGAGTTGTTAGAGCGGGATAGACGTCATAGTTGAGTCAGTGTCTAAAGGCTGAGTCATTTGATCTTGTCAATGATTCAACGTAAACGATTGTTCCGGCTCATCGACGATGTCTTTGGATTTAACCTTATTTATTACAATCACAGATTACAATATGAACTCCAAGGATGTTATTTTAAACCAAAATAGAGACTGACGTCTGTAAAGACGGGGTCTACACTAGGTACTTAAGTATATTAATTTTTTTTACTTCACGCAGTACTTCGTAGACGAGTCAACTCGTGTGTAGCTTTAAGACGCTCATGACGCTTTACAAGCGTATTTCCGTGATATAGAACATCTATTTTCTTCTTCAAATGACATCACATAATTTTGAAAAAAAATGTAATGCAATACTTAGATTCATGCTCTTCAATTGTGTGGAGGCCTTTTTATAATTTTTTGATTATTTAGATTAATACAAGCAATTATAAAATAAATAACTTCGCACATGATTGTCTATTAACTTTATTACCTGAGGACCCACGAAAGTGAAACTTACATAAAAATAAAGAGAATATTTATAAGGTAAAAACTCAGCAGTGATTTTTTTAATTTTTGGCGATTTTCCACGAAAATTCACATATTTCGGCCAAATAATGCTAGCGGGTGTTGCGCGGGCGACGGGCGGTAGATGGCAGATGCCTTTCAGACGGGGAGGACGTATCCATTTTTCCCGCCAAAACGCTCTCGCGCCAACACGGCAGACGTAAATGAAATATTGAAAAAGTAGTGAATTCTAATAATTACTGAATGAATGATAATGGAAGATTTTTTCCATATCTTAGCACTGCTGGACAATATATTAAAACTGGTACATATTTTATTTTCCTTGTGTATTTTTCGTTTCTTTTTTTAAATTTTGCTAAATCAAACAACGCCATCTATTGTGAGATGGGGAACCATATGGGTTTATTCCTGCAGCAGAACTATTTTTAACAATGCCTAAAATAAAACAACACACAAACAAGGTAATTAAAAATATGAATATCGCGTAAGTATCTAGTAAGTACCCATAATTTTTTTACTAGCTAAATTATGAATATACCCAAGTTCAAATCAATACATAATTCTATACACGGGAACACGTAGGCTAAAAGTCTGGCCAGTATTACCTAAGTAAGTACCTAATGAAAATTTCTTGTCAAAAAAAAGGAAAAAAGGGTAAAAAAGGCAAATAAAGGTAACCAAATCAGTTTTTAAGCCCGAACCAGGAATTGAACCCAGAACTACGCCATCCTCAGTCCAACATGCTAACTAATACACCAACGAAAATCAACCGATCTAGGTAGGTAAGTACGTACCTAGTTTGTGTTCAGACATATTTTATAACTTATTTTAGAAACATCTTTCATTTACGAGCTGATAAATCATAATAATGAAAAATGTCCTCCCGACCGAATTTCGGCCACGGCGGCCTATCTCCAGAGAGATAAGCCATCTGCGCGGGAGATATTATAGTGCACAAGTGTGTGCGCATACACAGGTGCACTCTCTGTTCCTTTACTCTCATAGCCCGATGGGACGGAAAATCCGACACGACCGGAGAGAGATCAGGCGCAGGACCGACGGCTTTACGTGCTCTCCGAGGCACGGGGGTGAAACACCGCCAACTTCCTTACTCCGGGCTAGTACTGAGAATTTCTTGTCAGAAAACCCCAATACTTGCTACGGCCCGACCCGGGAATCGAACCCGGGACCTCGTCGGCCGCAGTCGAACATGCTAACCACTAGACCAACGAGGCAGTCAAATCATAGTAAGGTAGGTAGGCAGTCTGATAAATCATAGTAAGGTAGTAATAGGTATACCTACGTGTAAAAATCTTGAACTGAGTGACTGATCTACCTATCAACGCAAAGCATAAGCAAGGGCTGGGTGGGGTCAGCTACCTATTAGCTATTCTTTGCTATTACCTAGCTACCTAGATAATGTACATACTTACCTACTAAAGAAACATTTTTGTTTTTTTATTTATTTTACTTATCCAATCTATATATATCATACTCATGTGTGTTTGTTTGTTGGTTTATTGGTTTGTTCGTTTGACCTTCAATCACGGCGCAACGGAGCAACGGATCGACGTGATTTTTGGCATGGGTATACCTAGTTGAAGACCTGGAGAGTGACATAGGCTTTTTATACCGGAAAATTAAGTAGGTAGTTCCTGCGTAAATAAAAAAATACTTAGACCACGCGGACGAAGTCGCGGGCATCAGATAGTATCTTATAAATAAAATCGTTCAACAATCACTTACTTACCTACTACTTACTTACTAACGGCTACCTAAATATGGAGAAGTACCTACATGTTTCATCACTTTTGAAAATTCGACCCCCAAACGGGTGAAATAAGGGATGAAAGTTTGTATGAGTCTCAAGATATTTTTTAAGTTATATCAACGAAACTTGTACTTATTTTGGTCTTCAATAAAAAATAAAGAAGTACGTGTGTCACAGTTATACCTACAAAATTTCATCCCCAAAGGGGTAAAATAGGGGTTGAAACTTTGTATGACAGTCTGTCATTTTTCAAGTTAAAGCCATGAAAATAAGTATTTGGAATTTTGGTGATTACGTATTGAAGAAATACGTGGTTCACAGTTTTTGAAAATTTTATCCCCAAGGACGCTAAATAGATAGTTTGTCCTTCAATCACGCCGCAACAGATAAACGTGATTTTTTGCATGGGTATAGTTCTGCCGTCAGTCGACTTATACATTTTGCCAATTTTGAGTTATATATACTATGTGAAAGAGCAAATTTTTCTCTATCGAACAGTCTGGGTCACATTTTTTTATAGTATCTTTGATAGTCTTATGAGATCTGCAGACCCCGAACACGGCTAACTACATCATTTTCGCGATTTTCCGATACTTAAATACGTTTATGTGACTTTTCGACAGTAGAATACGGCTTTGCGTTTGTAACCGTCTATTTCAAGTTTATATTTCAGGTACTTTGAATTTCTAAAAAACGGTTACATCAAATTACGACAGTATAAAGCCGATAAATAAGTTTATAAGTACGTAATTTAGTGATTTGTACTAAAAAAGTTGTAATGGCATTTACGAAAACTAAGTGACAGTTTTCTTCAAATACTTATCTACAACACAGTAAGGCACACTAAGCTGACTTATTATCGGAAAGCTAATGTGACATTGAAAATTGTACGTGTCTAAAAGGCAGTGAGCGTTTTTTAGTTGTCATATTTTTTGTTAATAAGTTTTTAAAATATACTATACTGCCGTCCGTTTACTTAAAGGCCGTTAAGTGAAAAACCAAATTTTGAGTTATGGCCAAAAAACATGAAAATTAAAGTTTCTAGAGTTTTATTAGACGTACAGCTATATTTTATATACCAAATTATTTGTTTCCTTTTAAGCTTTCATTTTATGAGTCTGAATGAGTGTTAAGGTAAATAATATAGTTTTAAATAACGTTTTTGTGTTTAAGCCATGTTTATCTATCCCTTGATGCGACCTCTTAAAATACTAAAAAACAACTGACTGAAGCGCAATCGTATTATAGAGTGGTAATGGAATCGTAATTGTTGATACATATACCTTGTGTCACAGTTTTATGCAAATTTTTTAGCTTAAAAGCCGTTAAATCGCTTAGTCGTCTTTTTAAACATGTGAAAATCGATGGCTGGTATTTTAAAAAAACCGTTATGAGACGAAAACTGTTTATTTCATTGTGTAGGGCTACTAATACAAAACAGATTTCTTATCAAAAATAAGGTCTTTGAATAAACCACGCACACTAGCTGTCTTTTAGCTAGGCAATAACTGGTACTTTCATAAAGCTCTAAATTAAAATTAACAACTAAATGCCAAATTTAGATATATTTGTCAAACTTTTAATGCTTTTAAATCGAGTGATAGTTAGGGAATTAAAATAAAACAGTTATTTTCATTTATATTCAAATAAGTAAATTGTAATAATCATTAAAAATGTAGTAAATATACCTTTGTGGCCCATTACATAATATTTAGACACTCTCGCTACGGTACAGGTTGGTGAAGTTTCGTATCTGCGCTACGTTGGTGTGCACTGTCCACTGACGAATTTCATGAATAAACTATGAATACATTAAAATGTAATATCGTGATAGAGAACCACTAGTGTACGTTCAAAATAAAATATCGGAAATGTAGATGAAGAAATCTAAAAAGAATATGTACATCAGCGTTCACGAGCAGTAAAATTAGCAAGTCCAATTTGCACTATTTGATTCTCTGCCATCGGGGCAGCGGAAAAATTTGAGGAAGGGTAGTAGAAGATATGAAAGGTGTCTTCAAAACAATGGATCCTAATATAATTCCAGTGTTTGTAGCACGGGTTTTCAAAAACTATCTCTTATTTTGTTTGATCATCTTACCGCACTAGTAGTTCGCTATTACGATATTACACTTTAATGTATTCAAAGTTTATTCGCGAAATGCGTCAGCGCACATGCAGTTACAAAACACCACAGACCTGTATCGCGAGAGTAGCTATCTAATTAAGTTATGGGCCACAAGGGTCTATTGACTACTTTTTTGTGATTGTTGCATTTGAATATAAATGGTAAATAAATTAAAAAGCATTAAAAGTTTGGCAACTATATTTAAATTTGGCACTCAGTTGTTCATTTTAATTTAGAGCTATATGATAGTACCAGTTAGTCAAGTCAAGTCAAGTCAAGTCAAATAATTTTTATTCAATTTAGGTAGGTATACTACACCTGTTGACTTCCAGTTGTTTATAAATAAAATATAATGGTGATAATCAGTAACGGTATCTTAAAACTAAAGCTACGAGGGTTTCAAACGCACCCTGGTCTGAGAAGAGCCCACAACAAACTCAGTTGTTTTTTTTTTCATTATCACCATTTCACAAATCATCTTAACTAAGGAACTATCTGAGCCACTAGATCAAATCATTGCCAAGCTTCCTTATCATTTAAGTAATCCTTTACATGGTAATACGATTTTTTAATCAGTTTACGTCTTACATTAACTTTGAACTTATTCAGAGACATTTTCAACATGTATTCTGGGAGCTTATTGTAGAAGCGGACACTATTTCCAACAAATGAATTGCTAGTTTTACTAAGCCTAGAAGAAGGCATTACAAGTTTATTTTTATTTCTAGTATTGACATTATGACAATCACTTTTCTTCTTGAATTTATCAATGTATTTATGCACGTATACAAAATTTTCAAGTAGCGTAGGTTGTGCGCTGTCATAATATTGATTTCTTTAAATTTATCTCTGTTGACTTATTTGGCTCTCTTGGTCCTATATTATATGGCTCGAACAGCCCTCTTCTGCAGCACAAAAACATAATTAATATCAGCAGCATTACCCCATAATAATATACCATACGACATAATGTAGTGAAAGTAAGCAAAATAAACTAATCTCGTCGTTTCTATGTCTGTCAACTGGCGAATCGTTCACATAATTCTTGGCGATAAGTCATTTATGTGATTGCCCCATTGGAGTTTAGCATCTAACGTTATTACCAGAAAAACAGCGGTATCCACTAAATCTTATTCCTCATGATCAAGTTGTACAGTGGTTTTTACCTGTTTGACATTAGGTAATTTAAATTTGATACACTTTGTCTTTTTCCCATTGAGGAGTAGGTTATTAGCTTCAAACCACTGTACCACTATAATATATTATTGACTAAAAGACAGCTATTGTGCATGGTTTATTAAAAAAACATATTTTGATAAGAAATCTGTTTATATTAGTATAGTATAGTTGTATTATTAGTAGCTCTAAACAATGAAATAAACAGTTTTTGTCTAGCAACTGTGTTTTTTAAGTGCCAGACGTCGATTTTCCAAGCTTTACTGTTTTAAAAGAACGCTAAACGATTTAACGGCTATTAAGCATAAAAAATGCATAATTTGTGACACAAGGTAAATGTGTCAACAGTTACGATTCCATTACTACTCCATTATTACGGCTGCGCTTCAGCTAGCTGTTTTTTAGTATTTTTAACCGACTTCCAAAATAGGAGGAGGTTCTCAATTCGGCGCGTATTTTTTTAATGCATGTTACCGCATATCTCCGTGGTTTCCAAACCGATTTGAAATTTTTTCAGTGGTTAGAGGAAGCTTGCGAGGTGGTCCCATAAAAAATTCTTAACCCTGATGCTGACTCCAAATCCTTAACCCTGATGCTTTAGGTATACCTACGACTCAAAACTAGGGAGTTAGGAAGTTTTGACGATGAATTCATATAGTAGGTATCAAGTGACGTGTAGGTATACGATTCAACTCTGAGTCCCAACTCCTCAACCCTGATGCTGCAGGGTACAGAACTCCTTAAAAATAGCGATTTAGGATCTTTTATGGTGAATTAATATTGTAGGTGTCAAGCAACGACTTCATAATTAAACCCAAGTCCCAACTCCTCAATTCTGATGCTGCAGGGTACTGCACTCCTAAGCCGTGGGGATTAAGAGTACACTAAAAAGTTAAAAATAAAAATTCTTTCCAAAAAACCGACTTCCAAAGCCACTGTTTAGTAAAAAATAATTTTGATTTCTACACACTATGTTGAATTTCGACTGCCTCGTTGGTCTAGTGGTTAGCATAGTCGACTGCGGATCATCGAGGTCCTGGGTTCGATTCCCGGTCGGGCATAAAAGTTAGGTATTGGGTTTTTCAATTAAGAAATTCTCAGTGCCAGCCCGGAGTTGGAATTTGGCGGTGTTGCACCCCCGTGCCTCGGAGAGCACGTTAAGCCGTCGGTCCCGGTTATTATCACTAACATCATAATAATCGTTAAAGCCCGCCAACCCGCATTGGAGCAGCGTGGTGGGTCTAAGCTCTAATTCCCGCTCTCCTATGAGAGTGGAGGCCTGTGCCCAGCAGTGGGACGTTAATAGGCTGTAGTGATGATGATGATGATGATGATGTTGAATTTGGGCGAGTATAACAAAGATAGGCAAAGCTGACGCGTCAGGCTCGCCCGACTTCAACATAGTGTGTAGAAAGCAAAATTATTTTTTACTTTACAGTGGCTTTGGAAGTCATTTTTTGAAAAGAATTTTTATAAGAGATCGCATCAAGGAATAGATAAACATGGCTAAAACACAAAAACTACATTATTTATCTTAGCACTCATTCAGACTCATAAAATGAAAGCTTAAAAGTAAACAAATAATACCCCAGATAAGTACCAATTTCAAAAATCAGTACCTACAATAACAAATACCAAATGGCGCTGACTTCTTTAAAATTTTAGTAACAGTTTCGTCTCTTGTGATACCAGAGAACCCCAAATATCGATTTTGAACGAAATCGGTACTATAACAAAGAATTTCAAACTGGCGCTAATTAAAGAACTCTAAAAATAAGTAATGACTATTCAAAAACACTCGAGTCCGTACTTGAGAACCTCCGACTTGAACCCCTCTGTGATCCAAACCCTGTGACGAGAAACCATTACCTACGTAGAGACTCGATGCAGCGACGCGAGATGGCGCGTAGATGACCTCAGTTATGTGAAAATAGCATTCGGTCATTGCCACAGGCGGCGGTAAAAATTATTGGACATGAAGCGAGGGGGGGAAGGGAAGTCGAACGCTCAAGGCCATTGGTAGCTTGGAGCCCCTTAATTAAATTAAACGAGAAATCCGGGATAAACATTAAACTACTTATGTTCGTCTCCGGAATACCAGCTAACCGAATTTAATCGAAATCGGCCGTGAAAAGGTTATAAAAACCATAAAAATTTTGATACATGAAGTAAATAGTTGTTTTGTCTTGGTTAAGGCGACGTCCACCTCAAGATCAGTTTATCGGCTAGACGCTTGTACTGAAACCTACAACACGGTTCGCTGTATTGTTCAACATTTCACTGGAACATGTATAATGTCTGTGGTTTGGTAAGCTGTTACCATAAAGCCCTGTACATAATAGACTTATTAAATAATTATTTGACAAAGAAATAATATTGCCAAAATCTAGTGCATTTTTTTTTTCGGTTTTCGCTTGTAGAACCTTTTAATCCATACTAATATTATAAATGCGAAAGTGTGTCTGTCTGTCTATCTGTCTGTCTGTCTGCTACGCTTTCACAGTCTATCTGTTCAACCGATTTTGATGAAATTTGGTACAAGAGTAGATTGTATCCCGGGGAAGGACAAAGGCTACTTTTTATCCCGGAAAATTAAAGAGTTCCCGCGGGAATCAAAAACCTTAATCCACGCGGACGAAGTCGCGGGCATCAGCTAGTTAACATTAAACTATTTTGCTTTTGCTATTGAAGGTATACTTAATTTCATTAAGTTTATGTACTTAGTTGTAGTGTGGAAGATTGTTTACAAGAGGCTTTGAACTGCGGAGCTGTGTATTTCGTTTAGTCAAATTATAACCATAGATTTAGTATTGGGCTCGCTGGCGCTTCACAGCAAGCCCAATACTAAATCTATGATTATAACTTTTAATTACTTGAACAAGCCAACTTGTGTTATCTTTTCAGGACAATACCGACTGTATTGAAATAAATAAAAGAAACAAGGTGACTGACTGACCTATCATCGCACAGGTCAAAATAGGAACAATAAGCTCTAAATAGTCTTCTTGACACCTTCAGAGGCACGTGCGAACCTGCGGGGAATCATCTCAGCGCCGTCGTCCGCACACTATCAATGTCCTCTTCATCTTTGAGAGCAGGTGTCAATACGTGCCCAAGGTACTTATTTAAATTGATAAGGTTCTGTTTTACATGATGCGTTGAACCACCTGTGTTACAGTGTGGCCTGAAAACATGAGCAGCGATCGCGTTGACTAGTAATAAGTATTCTTGACCTGTATAATTGTAATAAACTCAAACACAATCGTTAATGTATGACATAACAATAGTGGCGTGGCGCTTATGATATTTTCTTTTGCTTAATTCTCCACTGGTTCTAAAAGCAGATTCTACTGAGAAGAGTTGACATTAAAATACGAAAACCTGCTCTATAAGTTGCCATATTTCAGTTTATCCTCTTACGATACTCAATATTCAATTTATTTATAACATGTAGGACATAAAGGTGTCTCTTATGTTACGTCACTCTGCCACCGCTTCGGAAAGAGTTCTACTGAGACGAGCTGGCAAGAAACTCAGCAGTTGCTCTTTTTAAAAACAAGATATTCAATACGTTGGTATATAAATAACTAGATGATGCCCGCGACTTCGTCCGCGTGGATTAAGGTTTTTTGATTCCCGCGGGAACTCTTGAATTTTCCGGGATAAAAAGAGGCTTACGTCTTTCCCCGGGATACAACCTGTCCTTGTACCAAATTTCATCAAAATCTGTTCAAAAAATGGGCCGTGAAAGCGTAGCAGACAGACAGACACACACACTTTCGCATTTATAATATTAGTATGGATTTAATAACTGTTTTAGACGTTTAATCTCTATGTCATCCTAGCCTATCAAAGATCCATATAACCCCCAATAAAAAAATAAAAATCTTTAACACTATATTACTATAGAAAAGTGTAATCTGGTCCGCCACCTCATTATAAAAATGATCACTGGAATAAGTTTAAAGTAAAGCCCTTAGAAAACAAGTGATTTATGTATAACACCCTCATTCAACAGCCTAACACGATCCCGTTAACGTTATTGGGGGCACAACTAAACTCATAATCGAATTACCATCAGTTCAAGTTAACAACCTGTCGAAACTGACACGCAATTTTGATGCTTAAATGCAAACAATAGGGCATATTCTGGCGTGAGCCTGACTACATTATGATGTGGCATGGTGCAAGGCATATGCATAGCTTAGCTATTATACAGTTCTGAAACGAGCAGTAATGACTTTGAGGCTTCACAGGCTGCATCCAACAAACTCTTACGTTTAGTTACTTATCTAAATTGAGTTTGAAAAAAAAACTTCGACAAGCGTTGGGGGACTTTTAATCATACACGCTGATAAAAAATTTAAATTAAAACAACAAAAGTCTAAGATACGAGCTTCATGTTTTTGGTGTTCTGTACTTTAAGTTAAAAACTGAACAATTAAGGCCACTTGCGCATGGCAAGGCGAAAACGACGTTTTATCCTTTCGCCTTTTTTTTGCGCCACTCCGTAATTCGTATGAGTGAAGCGTAGTTTTTTCTGACAGATTTTTTTTTGCCCTTTGTGTTTTCGCTCTTTTAAAATGTTATCGAATGGTGTCCATCGGTGTGTAATAGCAATTTTATTTTGTCCAATTGGTTCCCGTTCTTTTACTCAGCTAAAACTATTAAACTACATCGAAAGGAAGAGTCGTCGCGTTGTTTTAAACGCTGACGCTGACTTTCATGTTTTTTTTTTGAAACCACATTGTGTGTGCACTCGCAAGCCATGTACCGTAAAAAGGAGTTTCCTTACTGTATGAACGCTAAACAGCGGCATATATGGCTTAGTACACGACTTCTGTTTACTCTCATGCCTTTCGTAAGAGCAGGAATTGCGTTTTTATACTCTATGGTTAAGCGTTTCCGCTTCTCGTATTGTAATAAGTACGTACGAGAGGATTTTTTCCTTGGAAAGTTAAACAGCTCTAACAATCGTCTGAGAAAAATGGTAAGCATGCATTGTTTGTATAAAAATTGTTTTTTAAGCAGGGAGGTTTTGACTAATAAGGTTTCACTGGTTTAAAGGACTCGTTTGTCTAGTGGTTATCACGTTCGACTGAGGCGGACGACGT
The DNA here is from genome assembly GCA_963932025.1 of Erebia epiphron. Classification (NCBI taxonomy): domain Eukaryota; kingdom Metazoa; phylum Arthropoda; class Insecta; order Lepidoptera; family Nymphalidae; genus Erebia; species Erebia epiphron. The sequence continues at coordinate 9,333,286 of OZ009950.1, forward strand.
CCCGGGTTCGAGACCCGGGTCGGGCGATAATTAAGTTGGGGTTTTCTGACTAGAAATTCTCAGTAGGTACTAGCCCGGAGTTAGGAAGTTGTGGTGATTCACCCCCGTGCCTCGGAGAGTACGTTAAGCCGTCGGTCCCGGTTATTGTCACATGATAATAGTCGTTAAAGCCCGCCAACCCGCATTGGAGCAGCGTTATGTATCTAAGCTCCAATTCCCTCTCTCCTATGAGAGGGGAGGCCTGTGCCCAGCAGTGGGACGTTAAAGCGCTGTAGTGATGGTGGTGGTGGTGGCGTAAGGGCTCCAGCAGGTACGTTGCATATTATTACAATTTACAATGCATGCAACATGCCGGCAAGTGTGTGAACTGTGAACGCTGTTTCCGAACTGCACCGAAATCCTTTGCTGTTTATTGTTCGTATGGCAAATGTGCAAAAACAATGCAATTATTATGTCTGCAAGACGTGCCAAATGTATGCCAAGTGCCAGTGGCCCTTTACAAGTTCACCAAGTAGGTACAAAATACTAACATTGGCTGAGTGCATTGGATGAATGTGTTAAGGCTCTAAGAGTCTTAAAAACTGAATAAGTTACTAAATACTTATCGCCTGCCCCCATTTTCTCTAACTCAGTGGGTATCAATATAAGAAACCACTGACATATTTTTTATCCATTGAAGGTTTGACACGAAAATGTTATTTTTATTTCATAGCAAATCTTCAATGGATAGAAAATATGTCTCAGTGGCTTTCAAAAAATGAAATAGGATAAAGCTGCTTGACCTTTGTCCTGAGGCTTTGGTTCATTTAACAACCGAATTTTCACAAATACGAGTAGGTACTTCTAGGTACTCAATACTGCAAAAGTTAAACCAAAGTTTGGAAAAGCTCTCTTGGGGTCACTAATGGATCTATAGATTTCGTGATAAGTCAGCGAGGTATTTGGGTGTTATTTAAGGCATTAATTAGATTGTTAGAATTCTGATTTCTGATATCTTGTTTTATTTCATTGTAGTAATTATTATAAGTCGAAGATTCTTATGTACTGCTCTACAGTGCTGGAATTTCTTTAAATCTTTTATGACCTAAATGTTTAAAGCTCGAGTTTCTAGGACCAGCGATTATAATGCTGTACATTGAATTGCCAGTTGGTCAGTTAAACCTTCCAGTTATATATTTGGGTGTTATTCAAGGCATTAGATTGTTAGAATTCTGATTTCTGATATCTTGTTTTATTTAAGTGTAGTAATTATTATAAGTCGAAGATTCTTAAGTACTGCTCTACAGTGCTGGAATTTCTTTTAATCTTTTATGACCTAAATTTTTAAAGGTCGAGTTTCTAGGACCAGCGATTATAATGCTGTACATTGAATTGCCAGTTGGTCAGTTAAACCTTCCAGTTATAATGAATCGTTCATAGATTTGGTTGTTATTTCGTATGTATTAATTAGTGTTTTTATTCTGTTTCAGGTACACAATAAACCATCCTTATGTCGCAGTATTATAGAAAGATATTATACTTATATGCAAATCGTAAGTATCTTTAGAGTATTAAAATTAACAAAAGTTCTCAGTTACAGAAGCTAAGGCACATAAGAAACAAACAGACGTTTCGCTACGGAAAATTGGAAACTTTGCAGTTTGTTCATCTCCTTGTTTGAGACTCGAGAGTTAATTGAATTAGTTACTGAGCATAACAAACTACAAAGCTTAAAGCTCAGTGTAACCGGATTCGTTGCATAGGTCACCGTTTAAGGCCGCTCGGGATATGGCATTTATCAGACACTTTCAAATTTAAAGGCATGCACACAATGTTTAAAAAAACAATTTGAAACAAAATATGATGCCTGGTGATATGATTCGGCTGTGACTATTTACCACCCTACCGGCAAAGACGTGCCGCCAAGCGATTTTAGGGGTATGGGTTAGTTACAACGGCCATGACCCTAAGAGGTTAGCACGCATCCATCTTAGACTGCATAATCACTTACCATCAGATGAGATCGCAGTTAAGGGCTAACTTGTAGTGTATAAAAAAAATGAGACCACAGAAAATAGGACCTACTCCCTCAACTGGTTCTTAGAGCTCTATGATATGGAACAGAGAATCTGTTTAGTGTGTATTACCTACCCAGAATGGTAAAGTTAAAAAGCTCCTAGAACCTAGGTTGTAGGTATAACACCAGGCCGTAAACTGTCTTAAGTCACAATCAACAACTGACATAAATAACTCATAGATAAGGGCTATTTTCGCTTGCACGTAATATTTAAAAAAAAACACTAGGTACATATTATCTCAAGTGGCATTATGAAAGGGCATATAAGAAAGTGGGTCTTATCAGCTGCAGCTCATAAAACGTATTTCTTGAAAGACTGTATTAAGAAACCAGTTTCGTGTTACCATTGCACGACTTCGCTATTGTCTTATCCAACTAGCGACTGCATCCAACTTTGTTTAGGTAAAAGGGATTGTTTAAAATTCTAGACACTAGCTTTTCTGTAAAGAAAAATATACTTACTTAATCGTAATGCATGTTTATTAGTAATACAAGAGCATTTATTCCAAGATAAATAAATTCATAATAATTATTTTATTGAAAATGAAAAAAAAAAAAATGAAATGATTTATTTGACGTAGGACAACTTGTGTCACATATTATGATAAGTCGTAAGAATCTACCGCTATTAATGCGCTAAAAGGTTTTTACAGTGCCACGATCACTTTCGTTATGGGCCAAAGCCCAAAATCTATTGTCGCAGCAAGAATATATACCTAATATAAATTGAAATTGTCACTATTGCTATAAATTACGAGAAATTAAAGATAAAAATATATTAAGATCCAATAAATCATAATATGGAAAACGTATCAATTAACAAAAAAAAAAAAAATGGTTTGAACAGAAAGATATTCACTGCTGAATACCGTCGCGTAGAGATAGATTCCTTTTACCTAGACGTCACTGTCTTCTGTCATCTCTATAGTCTAACCAGGAGATTAATCGTGCGTAAACACATTTATATTGCAATTTTTTTCTACATCTTCTACAAAATGTATTTATTTGAGTCCTTGATAACAGGACAAAGATAACAAGTTTTCTTATTAGCTTAATGCGTCCTAACTGAGAGATCCCAAGAATTTAAAGGCTTAAGAATAGTTAAGCCAGATTAGTGTAATAAAGATATAAAAGATCTTTATAGGGCGAGCACTTTGTGCATAGCATTTGGCTTCTCCATTTAGCAAAAGTTTTTAAATCGCTTCTTTCAAACAGATTTTATTAAGACTTCTTTAGCGAACATCTAGTTCTACCTGACTCAAACATTAAGGTCTGTCGAATGGAGTTCTCAGTGTTTTCAGGACGAATTTATATTTCCTAAATTGATTCAGATTGGATATGATTTTTGTCGCAGATATTATCTCAGATGAGATTCTGTCAAGCAATCTCGAAATTACAGTTTTTCCTAAATTTACCAAACCTCTAGTGACACATATTCGCAAAGCCATTCAAAGAACTTCATTAATTAAGTTTGATCAGATCTATCGTCCCACAAAATACTCGTTTTGAACAAGCACGATCGACTCCAAATTCAGGAAGCCACATCGTAAATTGAAAGGTAGATCTATAAACGATAACATCAATAGGAGGATGCTATCATAGTAGAAAATAAAACAAAACATCACACAAAATTAAAAGAAAAAAATCATCAAGAAGCAACTTTTGTAAAATCTATAAGACAATGTCAAAAGGAAGACGCTATTTATAAAAGGAAAAGGTTAATGACCAAAAGATATAAAAATCAAAGTCTGCAAGGCGTAACCGACACCGAACAAACTAAGTGTATTTGTAAAAGTTCATAACTTTGGGAACACTGATCGCTGTTGCAGTTTCCTCGTTATTTATTTAAGAAGAAGTTGTAAAGTAGTCAAAGTTCGGTTTAAAAATGTTTCTCGCGGCGTATCGCAAACAGAAGTTACATCGCTTCGAACACTTTGCCTTGGGCCTTGTGTTTTGCAAGATTTTTACTGAGCAGAGTTTACTCACAGTAAATGGATGTACATGTTCTGAAGAGTCAAAGAACTTGGAAGCAAATAAGATAGATAACTATTTATTGAAGTTTCTTCAGTTCTTTTTTGTCTGAAACTGAGAGTTATAACTGTAGCTGATCATATTATGTTATATGATGACCTGCTATTGTGGTAGCATAATTTTGCCTCGTTGGTCTAGAGGTTAGCATGTTCGACTGCGGCTGACGAGGTCGCGGGTTCAAATTCCGGGTCGGGCCATAGTTCAACATTGGGTTTTTATGATAAGAAATTATTAGAAGTGGTTAGGTGTAAGGAAGTTGGTGGTGCTTCACCCCCGTGCCTCGGAGAGCACGTAAAGCTGTCGGTCCTGCGCCTGATCTCTCTCCGGTTGTGTTGCATTTTCCGTCCAATCGGGCTATGAGAGTAAAGGAACAGAGAGTTCACCTGAGTTTGCGCTCACACTAGTGCACGCAAATAACGCAATAACGTAATATCTCCCGCGCAGATGGCTAATCTCTCTGGAGATTGGCCACCGTGGCCGAAATTCGGTCGGGAGGACATTGGCATAATTTTAGAGACCTCCAGTAGAAGCATGTTCTGAACGCACACTTTTTTGTCTTACTGAATAACTAGTAAAGTATACTTACTAAAAAGCACAGGTTCTGCTGCTTGTACCGTCTGGTCTGTCCTACGGAGAACTTTTGTAGGACCTATCTAGCTTTTTACTACTCGATTACAATCTAATTCTAGAGAAATGATGAGATTTAGGTTAAGGTTGAGGCGGGCTTGCCTAGAAGATGTCGATTCACTTTGCCTTGAAGGTGTGCTTAAATTTAATCCGCGTTTTGCATTAAGTAGTTATCTCTATCAACTTTAGTTCGCGCGCGAATTGAATGCAGAGCTTATGTATAAGTCACCTCAGGCCCCGACTGCATTAAACTCGCGCGCGTACCTACTATACCTTTTAGGTACCTACTCTTCTACGCTTGCATGATTAATCTTGCCCAAAATCCCCGAGTCTCTTTTGTCCAAATTTGCTTAAGTATCCCGTATATTATGATGTTTTATAATAATATAAGCTTATAGTAAGACGAATATTTAACTAACTGAATACAATTTGAGCTGAAAATCTGTTTTACGCAACATTTCGCAATTTGTATCTGTAATGAGTTAGTAGGCTACATTCAGAACGCTGAATTGATTCGCGATTCAATAACGCTCACTGCTTCTGAATAAATCCCCCTTCCGCGTACGAGGAAATCGTATAAAATTCGGGTATTGTGACTCATTAGAAAGGCTTGTGTGATCAATTGATAATGCTTTTATTATACCTGTTGAAGGCCTTAAGGATCTTTAAACGCCTTCCAGTGGTTGACTGACTTGTATGATAGTCTTGTAAAAGTAGATTTAAATAAAAAGTAATTCTATACATCCTGAAAAACGTTATGGAATCAGAGGGCTCCCTGCACAATAGGTATAAATTACTAGATAGTGCCCGCGACTTCGTCCGCGTGGATTGATGTTTTTTTAATTCCCGCGGGAACTCTTAAATTTTCCGGGATAAAAAGCTACGTCCTTCCCCGGGATGTAGACTATCTCTGTACCAAATTTCATTAAAATCGGTTAAGCAGTTAGGCCGTGAAAGCGTAGCAGACAGACACACTTTCGCATTTATAATATTAGTATGGATCATAATAAATAACCAGAATGTTCTCTCTCTTTCTCTTATTTCTAATTTCTGAAGATCGTGACCCCTTTCAATTAATCACATAAGCATCCTTTTTATACACGGTTCGCTTCAAAGATGACGAAAACTCCACATTATAGTTTCGTGATATTGACCCAGATGTATAGTTATTAGATAAACAACCAGAACAACGTGGTTTTAATAGCGGAGCGCGAACAAGAGGTGCGCGGGCGACGGTCAGTCGGGGTCAATGCACTGCGGCTGCCCGGCAACCTCTAGTCTCGACGAGTTGTCCACCTCTAGGGCTGCTACTCGCCAGGTTATAAAAATACTTGTTCGGTTATTGTAACTAAATCCAGGGCACTTATTTAGTCATTAAAACGTTACTAAGTACTATTGTACTAACTTGAGGTTTTTTTCCAATGTATACAGTCAGTCAGATTTGATAATGAAGCGCGTCACTAAACTAATCTATTTACTTACTGTAAGTGTAGACTGTACCTAAATTGTATTTTTTATTCGTATCCTAAATCATAACTCTTTTTAAGTAATAAGTAGTAAAAAGTAAAATATACTTTATTGTACACCAAAAAGAAATAAAATGACTCAAGTAAAACAATAAACATAAATAGATATGGTACAACTCTCTCTCTTCCAGGCAACCTTAGGGCAGAGGAGACTTTTCCTTCCAAGTTTCCACGGAAATATTTCCCATAAACCTCATTTGCTGTGTTACTGTCACTGATTTGCTCAAAATCTATCTGATTTTGTTTTATTTTATTACATAACTATATTGGCTCAAACTGGACGAATTTTAACAGAAAAATATAACCGTAATTTGTGAAGCGTCAACCCTACCCCGGGGCGAGTGTCCAGTGACATAAGTCACGACATTCTTCACGGGGATTGAGAGCAATACCGTATTATAATTCCACTGCATTAAATACCTGGGTAATGGAAATGTGGATTAAAGTTCCGACTGAATTAATTATAATGTGTGTGTTTGCATTAACGCAGGTAAATTTTATTAAAGAGGGAATTTAGTTACTTGATTAATATTGGGGTCGAAGAGGCTTCTTTATTAAACCGCTTAGTTAAAAAAAAATATAAACCTTTCATATCTAAAGCTATAATTAACCGTTCCTGACTTTACCTCTAATTACAGAAAGAGATGCACGCATCAATACGTGACATCACCGCCTTTAGAAGCGGGCTTGCGAGGGAGATAACGATAAGTTCAAACTTCTATCCCATGTCTTTTTTAAAAAGGTACCGCCTCCAACAATTCTTTTTTTTAAAGTATAGTATAAATTAAGATATGCAATTAAATCCTTTACAATCAATAGCTGCCGATTCTAGGTTAAGTAATAATTTGCAGTTATTCAATAGTTATGTTATTCGATGGGTCAAGTAAGGATGGTTTCTGTATTACCAAACTACCTTACTTGGCGTATCCCATACTAGAATGGCGCCTACACTAATGTCTATTAATTAGTAAGCTCGTTCATTACACTCAAGCATTTAACCTGTTTAAGAATATTGAAATCTAAATCACGTAGCAATTTGCTATTTAATTGATCCCTCTATGGTAGAATGCTATAAAAACTTACCCTCATAATGAGTCATCGTAGGCCTATGGGACATACGTAATCCATATAAAAACTGGAACGGAAAAGACAACTCCGTAATCCGATTGCGTTCAGATGATTTTCCTTGTTGTACCTTAAACTTGTGAGTCACTGGCGTTACAGTTAACGTACATTACCATCAAGATTCAACATATAGTTTAAGGTAATACTGTACTTTCGGCCGGTTTCTGAATTGAGAATTTCATGTTGATTCTGTCTCAAAGAGTACTTAAGGACTAATTAAGCAATTTTTGCTTCTGAATTACTATTGTGTAAGGTTTGAGAGTAGGAGTTTGCTGTTTTTGCTTGAATTCTTAATTCAGAAACCGGCACAATATTAATTCAAAAACAAAAATTTGCTTAATTAAAGTCTTTGAGACAGACTCAACATGAAATTCTCAATTCAGAAACCGGCCGTTAGTCATTTAAAACCTTATAGTTTCCTCTGTATTAACTAGTTATGTAGCAATGGTTACAGCTAGTTGTTTTTAGGGTTCCGTACCCAAAGGGTAAAAACGGGACCCTATTACTAAGACTCCGCTGTCTGTCTGTCTGTCTGTCTGTCTGTCTGTCTGTCTCCAGGCTGTATCTCATAGACCGTGATAGCTAGAAAGCTGAAATTTTCACAAATGATGTATTTCCGTTGCGGCTATAACAACAAATACTAAAAATTAAAAAAATATATATATTAAGGGGGGTCCCCATACAATAAACGTGTTTTTTTCGTATTTTTTTAATAATTTAAAACTTACTACATGTTTGTACGGAACCCTCGGTGCGCGAGTCCGACTCGCACTTGGCCGGTTTTTAAATTATTATTCGAAATACAAGAAAAAGTATTATAAAAGAAATGTCGCGATCCACCAGTTAGATAAATCGCTTACTTTAAAGAGTTATATATATAGGTTATGTACCTACTAATTTAGTACATTACCAATGATTTATTATAAAGAAAGTAAAGAGTATTTGATAGAGATGTACAAGACTTAAATAAATTCATTTGTAGCAAGTAAAATTGAATTTTATTACGTTGTTTGGATGATGTGTTGGAATAAAGAAAACAAGATGGAGTCATATTTTTTAAGGTTCACCGTAAAAATATTATAGCTGCGTCAAAACAAATTGTTGCTAACTATACCTACAGCTTTCTCTTGGTCTATTAAACTGCATCATTTACTGGGTTGAAAGATAAAATATGTTGTTAGGTAGATTCTGATTTCTGATATCATCATCTCAACATTCTCAACCCATGGCCGGCATACTTCACAACAGGTCTTCCTCCTCAAAATGAGACGGATTTCGGGCCATAGTCCACCACTCCTGGGGCCTTTTTGCCATCGAAATATTGCACTCGCAACTATAAAAATACAATGCTGATTTCTTATAACAGGTATTATGTAACCAAATTTTGAAAACCGATTGCGAAAGATATTCTAATTTTATTTAGCAAGTAATGTTAGGAATGTAGTAATTGAAATAAGAAAATACGTCGTTATGATGTCTGTTAAATTCTTGGTTACAACTTGGTTTGATCTTTTTGAATTCTCCTTATAAGTAAATTAAAGAAAATATTATGAGTAAATCTTTATTATTCTGGTATACGAGTAAGTACTACGCTTCATTTGATTTATTATTTCAAACAAGAAAGCACCTTTATTACCACAACATTTCGAGATTGCCTCTTGTCTAATGCTATCATAAAATTGCCACAGACGTGTAAAATAACTAGATTGTCTTTTACGGCGTCTGCTTATTATATTTTAGTACCTCCAAAAAGCGATGTTACGATCATATCGCAATCAAGACACGAATCATCAGCGTAATAACAGGGGTTGGTAAACATTTTTATTACTTACTCTTCAGGGATCCATCTGCAGTACGCAGTCATGAGTGCTATATGAGACCCTGATATCGATTTATGGCATTTTATTTTCTAAATGATCTGTCAGCTTTATCTTATCACCATATGCTAAGGCTGCAGCAATGCGACCTTACGCGCAAAGTCCTGATACCGCTCGATCTTTCGTTCACAAACGATTCCATCATGTAGAAACCGACCAGAGGTATTGTTTAAAAAGAAAACTTATCCCTTCCAGGTCAGCTCGCCTTTATCTTAAGACTACATAAACACGATAGAAGTTATAACTTTCCATCGAAAAAAGGGTCCAGCTCTAAGGCTCACATGTACTCCAGAACTTTCCGACCTTTCCTTGTCGAATTAGCCATAAATACACTTTAAGCTAAGAGCAAAGGCCAAGGAACAAGTGACCTCAAACCCGCAGGAGATATTTCTTGGTTTTATTCAAGTTAATAGCATCTAAATTGGCGACATGGAAAGCCACTTCTTATTTTTGCGTCAAGACTCAACCGCGCGGTGTCGATAAGTAATCGCACTTAGTTTGCTAGTTTTATGATACCAACGTCTACCACTCTATATGATAATGTTACAGGTCCCTGGTAATCTTGAAATCTGTATCCAATTTTAAACTTGTCGAATTTTGATACAAAAGCAAATATTGTACCTACCTACTCTTATGATTTGCCAGACATTACTTATTGATTTCTTACTTATCAACCCGTTGATCGCATATTCATTGATAAATAAGTCAGCAGCATTACGTATGTGATCTCATCTCATACATAATATTAAAAAAATTCTTCATCCTATTTGAATTAGATATATTATTCATCTCGTTCAATCCTCTCACCAAAGGTTGCCTGGTAGAGATTGCTCAGTAAGCAATAAGGCCGCCTTCGCATACCTAGTTATAGTTATTTTTACTCTGTATTCTTTTTCTTTCATGTGAGCAATAAAGTATTTATCTATCTATCTATTATTTAGTCAGGTTATGCTCAAATTTGAATAAATGATTTTCAAACAGTGTTTCAGAGTTTCAACGTTGAAGTCATGTCAAAATGAAACTATCCACTTCGCAACTGTTGTGATTGGTATTTGGTGATATTCTGGCTGCATCTAATTTTTTTTTTGTTTCATACAAGTTTATTGTTTACTTTTCTACTGCTTTGAAAATTTCGAGATATTCATTTTTGCCAACTACTAAGACAAGGTAACATTAAAATCTAAATTAAGTCTAAATTAAAAACTAATTTTATATTAGATTTTAATTTGTAGACACTACACATTAAGTTTATGATGTTGGCCAGAGTTGCCATATTATTACTTATTAGACCAGCAATATTTCGCATAATGAACTAAGAAGACCGACTGAGAAGAATTTGCCAATCATGCATTTTAGGAACTCGTTGCTTACATTATTTACAGCTTTTACTCAGTGTGGCAATGATAAGCTATCTTTATCATAGATTGTACACTTCTTCTGATATTCTTCTTTATTGCAGCATTAATATTGTTAGGACTCTTTGTAAAAATATTAGCTCACACTCACATTACTTCTGTTTAAATCTTTACTTCACGCAAATACTTAAAAATATTAAAAAAGACGTTAAAACAAAGTCAAAGTCTTCATAGAACTAGATAAACAGCGTTGTTAAGTAACTGGTTTGATATTAAATGAATCTTAAAAACAAATAAAAAGTCATAATTTAAATAAATTTACTTGAATGCGCTGCGACAGAGTAATTTTATTTATAAACCCAGTTAAACTGTTCTAATTAATTACAGAAAGCTTCCGTCATTTAAAGAACTGCTTATGCAAATTCGTCCAAAATATACCTTTAAAGTACCTATACTTAAGTACTCCTTATATTTTGAAATTTACGGCTTGCTATATTTCAGCGGACCAATTTTCATTTAAATAGGACTCCACTTAAGCTAGCCTTTCAGTTTGGACGTTATCTTCACTGATTTTATAAACATGGTGATCTATTTCATCTCCGCATAAAAGGATAGCTTTAGTAAAAAATATAATTTTTTTTAATTGTCTCTTAACCTCCAAACTAATTCAGGTTCCAGGTCCTTTTCGGATTTTGACATGATTTTTTAAACAACTGCTCGAATTACTTCTTCTGGTCTTGGGGTTTTTTTCTCAAAAAGTGATAGCAATTGGTAGTTCTTATGTAGCGGAGCTACAGTGTTCAAGTAGTTTGAATCCATACATTTTAATATTTTAAATGCGAAAGTGTATCTGTCTGTCTATCTGTGTGTCTGCTACGCTTTCACGGCCCAACTACTCAACCGATTTTGATGAAATTTGGTACAGAGATAGTTTACATCCCGAGGAAGGACATAGGCTCCATAGAATCCACGCAAACAAAGTCGCGGGCATTATCTAGTTTTTCATAAATTTCTTTGTGACTTCAGTGTGAGATTATAAATAATAGTTTGTTCCACGACCAACAGTTTATCCAACGAAAATATCTAAAGTGCCTATAGTTGGTGATTTGCTTGGTTTCAGGTTCGGTAACAATTCGTAATTTACATATTTTTCGCATAAGTTCTATTTTATGATCTGCCGGTCACAGATAAAATGTAATATGTGGTTTATGAGAAGCATACCGGCGATGAGGCAAAGTAATGCGGAACGACGTCAGGAACGATCCATGAAAATTATGGTTGGTAATATTGAAGATTATAAAAGTAAGCTATCGGCCTTCTTTATTGGGCTTTATTTTGTTATGCTTCATCTTTATTGAAGAGCCTTTATTTTTTTGTGAGACTCGTGCATTGAGTTCTTACATTCCCAATACCCTTTATGTTTTGACTTTCGAATTCATACTAATATTATAAATGCGAAGGTGTGTCTGTCTCTGTCTGTCTGTCTGTGAACGGCCCCACTACTCAACCGATTTTGATGAAATTTGGTACAGAGAGAGACATAGGGTACTTTTTATCCCGGAAAATTGAAGAGTTAAAAAGTTCCCGCGGGAATTAAAAAACATCAATCCACACGGACGAAGTCGCAGGCATCATCTGGTCAGTCATATAAACTCAAAACACATACTTAGTTACTTTAAAATTCCATAGGACATTGTTGTCCAATGTCGTCACGCCTGTTACCTTTTCACGACCAATTCGTGTAACCGATTTTGATGAAATTTTAAAACTTTTTTTCTTTTTCGGGTTTTTCATCCCCGAAGATCGAAGAGTTCTCGTGGTATTTAAAACGACGTAAATCCAGGCAAACGAAGTCGAGGTCACGTATATAACTGATAACATAGTACCAACAACCAAGTAAAAGGTAAGGTAATAATACACAAGAAGGCAAAAAAGTTTGTTGGCTCAACTCTTGTGTAAAACTCAAATTGATTCATGCTCCAAAATAAAATGTAATCACCCATTTCAATAGTAGAAACGAATCGGAGTCGCTTCCTTTTGTCAACAAAGGAACAACTTTACACGCGACACTGGATCCAGCAGGCGCCTGAATCAGTGTATTAAAACAGGTTTGAATTACTCATTTCCACTCTCGTCTGCGAGTTACGTTTTATTCAAAAGTCCTTTGTCAGAAGTGTCACAACGAACCCGGAGAAATAAACCAAGAGGCTGGCTTCGAGTCTAATTTATGTGCGATGAATGTGCAAGCCGAGTATCTTAAGGCTATTTTGTTAGGATTGCCTTGAGGAACGCCTCAGAAGACAAATCTGGCTCGAATATTTTACGAGGATACTAAAAATTTTACTACACTGGCGTGAATGAATATTCAATAATTTTAAATAATAAAGTTAAGTAACCCATTAAAGAATACTCTTGAAAATGTATCTTTCGTACTTGATCATAAATAGGTTCATTTAACTCAAGTTCAATCACAGAGTTGTTTTTTATAATTTATTAAACTAAGAAAGTAGTTAAAAACGCGAGAAAGAGTAATTAAACAATTTTCCCGCACTTCAAAAGTAATCGAGCATTTCTATTTGGTACAAAGCAGACGAAGTTTCCAGAACACTACTAACTATAACATTTCGAGACACAAATAGGGAGTTAATGTAATTTAAAGTTTTAATTAGTTCATTGCGCACAATATTTTACCTTAAAGGATGACTATGAATTCATCTTTGGCTCTGTTAATACTATTTACTTAATTTAAAATCGATTAATTGATGGCATGAATTTAAGAATCATGGATGAACGTAGTACTTACGTATTAAATTCATGCTAATCGTACAGTTCACACTTCACAGTTGCAAAACTTGAGCTTGAGGTAAGTAAGTACTTATTATTTGTATGAATTTAAGACTTCCAAGCAAGAAAATGAAATTACCTAAATTTAAAAAAATATCTAATATTAAATATTTCAGTCAATAAATTAAAAAGAACTACTACAAACAAAACTGCCCTAGTTTACATGCCTATTTCCTCTGCCTCATTGGCCGGCTTATTAGACTTTGAATCAGTAGTTGAGAAATGAATTTCGACAATGTTTAATGTTTTGTTTTAAGTAAATCTATACTAATATTATATTATAAATGCGAAAGTTTGGATGGATGTTTGTTACTCAACCATACCAGAACGGCTGAATGGATCTGGATGCCATTTGGCACATTGATAGATTATAGTCTGGAATGACACTTAGGTTACTTTTTATAGTTATAGATTTAAGAGTTCCCGCGAGCCAAAAAAATTTTAATCCATGCGGATGAAGTCGCGGGCATCAGCTAGTGTGCAATATTTTTTAAAGAATTATGTGCTCGAAAACCACGAGTTATTACAAAAACATGACTTTGTGCCACGTAGAAATGACTAATGTTTCCCCCCGGTGACTTGCTGCTACGTCTTTTATGCTGTTTCATTCAGAACGTTTCCATGTTCTATCGTAACGTTTGCAGGTAATTTATGATGTACTTCAACTTTGATAACAGTCTGTAGTGACCCTTTGTTGGCTCACTTACGTTCTATAAAGACCTATTGTTCAGGAAATTTTTATGTTTGTAATCATGACTTGTTTATTCTTGTCTATTCTTTAATCGCGAAATTGATTTTGTCTTAGTTACAGAGCCTTTTAGCTCCTTTAAGTGCTGCAAATCTTATTTGAATCTGGTTTTTACTTAAGTTTCTTGTAATTGTTTCATAATTTGGATTTCTTTGTTTTTTTTTTGTTAGAATAGTTTCTTGTCATGAAATGTGGAGGATTTTTTAAAAATTAAGTACCCACCATTGGAATAGTAAAATGTATAAATACCCTACGATTATTAAAGAAGAATTGAAAAGGAACTTCCGTCCTTGTGTGTACACGAGCCAAATGGACCACGCTCTAGTTTTAGTAGTTTCTATTCATGCTCGTAGCTAAACCACCACAAAGCTCAATCGTCCCTTAAATTCAAAACGAATCAAAAGAATGGCAATAAAAACAGGAGCGTCGAAAGAAACTTCCCGCTCTCAAACATAAAGGCATAATGAAATTCATCCCCAAGTGTGTTGTGGGCTATTATTCAACCACATACAATATGTAGTGTGCGGGTAACAAATGCTACTGGGCCGCGGAGCGGAAATAAAACAACTAGATGTACCTTTGTGTAGTTAAACCGCAGAGTTATTTTATAAATTTGATTTATAATTAAGGTTTCAGGTGTTGGTGAATGGTCCTTGTTCAGTGGAGCTTTGGGTGTAATTAATTTGTCTACCTCGGTCGAACCCTTTTTGTTATGAGCTCGAAAATATTTGTATCGTTAGAGTTAAACGACTCTATTATTGCACATTTTCTTAAGTTCTTAAGTAAATATATTAAGGCCTACTTGCGCAAAACCGATTTAATATGTTTACTTAAATTATCAAACATTGACAGTATTCAAAAAATAACTAAATCAGTTTAGGTAGTGTTGGGCAAGTCGGCCTAAATCAGATTGATTATATTATTATGTTTCCTTTCTTTGATTGTTTAAAGTGAAAAACTTTGCTGAATGCTTATTAACGAAAATAGAAGTTTTAATTTAATTTTAAGTTAGTCAAATAGGTAACGATTGACTGGGAGCTTACCTAAAAAAGTATCAACACAAAGCTAAAAAAAAGCTTTGATGTAAATTTGATGTAAGTTTAATTAAACATACCAAAATGATACAAATGCATATTTAATTGCGGTTAACATCACACAAATTAACAATAGTTATAACGTTTAATTAATTAGAGTGCATTGTTAAGTACCTAATTACAAGCGTACATATGATTGGTTAAGTTTTCGAATTTAAAATTAATTGTTGAGAACCTTTGCTTCTAACTTATAGGAGAGGAATTCTGAAATTTTGCCTCTCTAACCTTCACTTCATAAGGCAAGCAACTGAATTGAGAGAGTCCATTATGAAAGAAAGAAAGAAAAATCTTTATTTGAGGCACTGCACACAAACTAAACACTTACATATAAAATCAATGTATTGTACAGAGCAGTATAACAAACAGGTAAGCCACTCAGCTTGTGTTGGGACTCAGGGACTCTCAGATACGAAACCACTAGAATGGTAATCTGAGGTACCAGGTGCCCCAACGGCCAACGCTGATTTCCAGTGGCCGCCATTTAGCGAAATGTATATAAGTAAATATGTAATTTATATAATTATGAGTTTATTCTTAGACCAGAGCGCGTTCGGAGCCCTAGTAGCTTTAGTACCTATCGTGATCTAAAGAAGATTAATAAAGTCCCTACTAGTAGTTAACTTTAACTGAATACTTAATATGTACATTCAAAAAGTGTACAGCGCTACTCGCTTCAAAATAAATGAGTTTAGATTTTGAATTTGTACTGCGAAACTTCATGAAAATCGTTTCAGTGTTTTACATTTGAAAAGTTTAAAATCAGGCATGTTTTCAGTTTTTACAATAATATGATGTAGTTTTAATAGAGATTAGCCGTTCCATTAGTTGAGTTTCTTTGAACCTTCGTGTTACCGCGCCCCGCGATTTGTATAGGAATAATTCCACCGCTATACGGCGTTGCCATACTTCTTGCGAAGTGTAATTTGCCACAGGAATTTACCTGCAATTACCGTGATTCCTTAGCCCTCCACCTACACGTGTCCTTGATGTAACAAATGTGTACTATTCCCTTGATGCCAAACGTGCGTATTTTACTTTCTTTACAAAAAATATAATAATTGGGTACCTACTTCTATTCTGTCTTTTAATAAAAACATTATAATTTATTCTCATTTATTTTTGTACTGATTTCTATAAAATTATTCCTAAACATGAAATATATAAAAATAAGAGCACTAAAAATCATCCTGATAAATAATAAAACAGTATTATTTCTTATTATGATGTAATGTAAAACGGTTCGAACTCAAGGGTGTTTTGTCGTATCATGTACGACTAGAAAACAAACAATGAAAATATAACTATAACGATGTTTCTACTTTATAATATTATAAGCAGTAGAGTTTACCAGTTATAGTAATAACTAGCTGATGCCCGCGACTTCGTCCGCCTGTTTTATGTTTTTTGATTCCCGCGGGAACTCCTTAATTTTCCAGGATAAAAAGTAGCCTATGTCACTCTCCAGGTCCTGAACTATATCTATGCCAAAAATCACGTTGATCTGTTGTTCCGTTGTGGCGTGATTGAAGGACAAACCAATAAACCAACAAACAAACACACTTTCGCATTTATAATATTAAGTATTGTTTTTTGTAATGTTTGTCAAATTTTGTTTTCTAACAATATATGTAAGCCTAAGCGTACAATGTTACTTTGGCTACGTATTACGAAACAACAAGAACTCTCGACCACTTCAATAAACTTAGTTTGACCTATATCAGATAATCTGACATATCCCACGAAAATGCTCGTTCTTCAGTAAGTTTTGCGTCAAGTTTGTGGCCTCAGGCCCCCTTATCAGGCCCTTGAATGTTCCACTCACAGTAATTTATGTATATTTGAGTACCGTCGCCTAGCTTTTGACTTCAAAAATGGTTCCAAACATTTTTACTAAAATTCCGTTATCTTATCACCTTTACCATATACTTCGGCGTTTGCTATCCCTTACGCCTTTTCCAGTTTTAAGCAATAAACTTTTATGACTATTTCGTTAGCTTACGACTAAAAAGTGTTCGAAAGGACATTAAACAAATCTCTTACTATTATTACAAATTAATAAAACTTAAATCACAATAAGCGTTTGTATAATATTTTTTCGCTATTAACTTATTAAGTACGTGAACTTAAATTAAATTTTGATGAAAATTTTACGATGAAACTTATTAATTGAGGAGTTACGTACTAAGTTATTTATTAGGTACCCTTAATTTACACACAGGATGATTCCCGCGAATTCGTCTGCGTGGATTGAAGTTTTTTGGTTCTATTTTGAGGAGATAGAAGATGAAAGTTAAATATAGTTTGTAAGTTAACCTATTCTTTGTTTGCTGTATATTAAAATGGTAATCCAGACGTCCAGCTCTAGCTGGCTGCTAGCAGGGAGATTACTTCATTCATTATTGTGGCAAGTAGAAAAATGTGTGGAAAAGCTAAAAGAGTCATCTAGTCATATGTTTCAACAATTTTTGAGATATTGTTACATTACAATACATGAACCCACCTCGTGCATAACTGTGGTATCATTTGGTAACGTACGGGGTGTAATTCAAGAAGGCTGTAAATTCTAAGTGGCCCAAATTCAGAATAGAACACGCCATCCCGGAAGAAGAGACAGCAGGACAGGGAAAGATAACACAACTATTTTTACCTTAGTTATTTATAAATCTTAGATTACGCAGAAGAACCCCAACTTTTAAATCTCTACTGCCTGATCCCTTCGACTTCGTCCGCGTGGAATGAGATTCTTGTTCTGTCGTGTCGTCGTCGTTCTGACGTAATTACGAGAAACGTAAACATAAGAAATATCCATCCATCCATCCAAAGGAGTAAAATGTACTACGGGCTCTCGGACTATAGCAACAAGTAGAACGAAATAAACGACATCCACAGTTATTTTTCTATTTCAAAGATCAAAATTTAAGTTGCAAAGTTCAGTCTGACGGAGATTGTATGGGTCGTTTCACTCAGTCCTCCAGAATTTGTTTGCTTTAATGTTGTGTAAGTCGAGAAACTCCAACTAATCTTAATAATATTTGCATTATAGGCGCTGTTTGTTTTCTCTGTAAGTATTCGAGCTCTGAACATCAATCCACGCTAATATTATAAATCTGAATGTGCTCCTCCTCCTTCGTACTATGTGAATTTAGGCGCAAAGCTCACAGACGGAGTATAGTGGTGCCAAGCAGCGGCTTCCCTCCTTTTATCAAATGAAAAACCAGCTTATTTGCTTTTATATACGGTTGAAATTGTTTATATTGCCCATATCACTCTGGCTCAGCTGCCATTCGGCGAAGCTACACTTTTTCTCGCCGCGACATGCTGCGCTGCGAATCGATCGGTCCCACTACTAACATACAAACTTAATAGCATTAAGTACCTAAATCAAAGTGGACGCGTAGTCGTCATCTAGTTTATGAAAACATAAAATGAAATTCGGACATTTCTTTATTGAGTTTCGATATTGTCTTTAAGCAAAATGTACTTGCTAGAAGTTGGACAAGAAAATGCTGAAGGCAAAGATGTATTAGTTGCGAAATCCGATTTGGCCGCAACAATGTATTTGTTTCAGAACTTTTTGCAAACGTGTTTAACGTAACGCACTTCAGTTTTAAAGTAGTTTTGGATGTTGAAAGTCTCGAAAGATTGAAGAGTCGGTATCAAGAAAATAACGTAAGTTAATGCGATATCAAATATTGTTAGAACTGTGGTCTTCACAGGTCTGTAATTTAAGAAAATTAGAAACAAACAATGATGGAACTGTTTAATTCTCTATAATACGCGGACCGCGACAATAGGTAAATCTATGTGGTACAGTGTGTATCCCGCATTTATAGCCAGCGATATTCACTACACACAGAAATCTTCTAACTACATATTCTCAAAGTACGTTTCACTCCGATACCACATATATTAACCTATTGTCGATTACACTGAATTAAACTCTAGTTCCTTAATTATCATGGACTTCCGCAAAGTAACGCCTGCTTCTATCCAATATTTGGAAAACAAACAGACAACTTATTTTTATTCTAAAGCTTGTACTTATTATCGTCCTTTTTTCATTTCACGTAGATACAAAATCCCCAATTTGAGACTAGACCGGTGATTGGTGCAAAGATTCCAAAGGACAAAATCTTAAATAAGTACACGAAGCTTCCAAGAAAAGCAATCGCTTCGAATTTTCGTAAGGAAATATCAGCATTTACACCGCTTAACCTTCATACAGATACTAATGATTGATAACATAAAAATGTTGGTGCCAAATGAACCATGAATTTAATGTACACAAGCATAACCATTACATCTAACGTTTATTGAAAACAAATAATTATATGAAATCCATTGATTATACTATATGAAATCTCAAAAAATGAAATAAACTCTCTGGCATGAAGTTTATATTTTTAAATGTATCCACGCGCTATTTAGAAAGAAGTATCGATTCTTCTTTAATTGAAAAATTCAATAAAGGTTTTAAGGTCTATATATTTTAACTCTCATAATTACTGTTGTAATGAAACTGTTTATTAAGTTTACCTGTTGGGCAAGAGCACAATCGCATCAACGGGTGCTGCGGAATTAAATGTCATTCACACTGAATGCTTGGAATTCTTATACCACTAAGTTCTAGATCAATATTGCCACACTTTTACATACCTACGTCTGTAATAAACTTCCATCTGGTGTGTTCCCTTTATAGTTACTACATTAAGAAAATATTCAAGGGGCAGGTAATTTTTTATACATAATCCTAATATGCAATACATAATTTTATATACATATGTATAGCAAGGACTCGGGTTGTGCTAATATCAAGGCTCTAAAATCCGGCAACGCACTAGCAGATCATCTGTAGCTGTAGATCTTCATGGGCGGTGGTGATCACTCAACGTCTATGGTAACCCGCCTACTTGTTTGCTCAGAAAACATCTGCTGTAATACTTAATATTTAGTTAATTACAAAATGGAATGGATGACATAAATACGTTCTGCGTATTTCAATATAACAATTGGGAAACTTTTAACAAGGTTTCGCCGCTACAATATATTTTGTCGTGCATTTAATTTAGCATTCGGAGTGAGTGCTGGTGTAATTAAATCGCTGGCTCTACCAGGGCAGGAAGTTGGCGTGATCAATGACGAATTCAGTTTATGACAAACGCAGACGACTGGTTTTTATTGAAGCCATATTATATTTAACAATGACCGTCTTTAGACAGTGAGAAACGATGTCCAATTTTCGGCCGACCATCGCTTGAACGTTAGCACGTATTTTGTAAGTTCTAAGCATGACTTATACCGAATTTTAATTTAATTAGTCTGCTGTGTATTCCCTCTCTCCTACGAGAGAGGAGGCCTGTGCCCAGCCGTGGGACGTTAATGGGCTGTAGTGGTGGTGGTGGGCTGTGTATTTGGTTGCATCATGATATTATTATCTAGTTACTTAGTACTTGGTTTAATCTTTGGTACATTGGTGGTAGTGGATTTACTTGCGTTGGTTCACTGGTTACTTTTCGAATTCCTAGCAGGATACCTACCTACGTGATAACCGAAAGGATAGCTACCGAAAGTAATCTGTGACCCTGTATTTAAGTAAATGCATGTGGATTGTGGGTACGAACTATTCTACTGTGTATGCATGGGACCAAAGTTGTTGCTGATTGATTGACAGATGTAGCGACCAGCTATGAGCGAACCTATAATGGTGAACAAAAAAAATCTGCGTTCTATTTTGTTGATTATAATTAGACCGACTATCATATCGGTCGTCTGCTCTAGGCTCAAGTTCGCCAATCAGAGCAAGCTCGGACAAGTTCGATGTTTACAAAACTCTTCAGTCTATTTCTCTTTTGGAGAGTTCATATCGAAGTTTTCTTATATTTTCTTTTTGTTTGTCTTTTCATGGCGCACGAAAATCACTGATTGAATTCTGAAAGTTATCCTAATTGTTAGTTTGATTAATTTTGTCGATAAATAGATTTACTTACTTATTATATTTGTGTAGTTTTGTGTTGTGTAGTGCCGTACCTAAAGTGTTCTTCTTCGTTTAATTGCTTACCCAGGTCCCTGCTCCGTTTTCTAAGGGGGGGTTTTTTTTTGAGAAAAGGTGAGCAAGATTCCTACCCAAAAATTGTAGTCTCTACCTTATTAAAAGAGCGAGTAGGTATAACTTTAATTTGATGTCACTTTTACGTTGAGAGCCCCGTAATGATATTTTATAGTGAGCTTTACAAAAGATTCTAATGGAGTAATAAAGCAGAGATTACTCGAAAATTGCCCATTAAGAAGACAAAAGGCTAGTATTCGTAGACGAAATATTAAAGGAAGCAACTTCATTAGCTTTGAAAATTATATTTTTAAAACATCTACGGTTTCAGTGGTGTAAGGTTGCAGCAATAAGGTTCCAAAGTCAGGACATTAATTTTTGTTGAGAGAATCATCGAGTAGTAACAGTAACTACCATATAGATTATAGACACAGCTGTGATATATACCAACAGCCGGCATCTTTCTTGATAATAACTAAAACTATGCTTTATGTACTTTGACATAAAGACGGCGACGCGTGGCAAGCCTGTGCGGTTGCGTATCTATGCATTTTGTTTTCAATATACCAAGTTCAAGAGTATATTAAAGAACATAAGGGTGAATTTAAGATGTTAATAATTAGACACGGCTCTATTTCTTTATTGCGCTGGCCCTAAAGAGAGATTTAATTTTTTAGATAAAGTGAACATAGTAGTGCATGGCATTGGTATTAAAAATGGACGATTCGGGATGCGATGCGATTGCAAATTGCTGTGAACAGGATCCGAGAACAATCCAATGAGCATTCCAAAGCGTTTTTATTCGCTTGCATTACCCTTAGAATCTGTTTGCACATTTCGACAACCCTGGTAGATTTCGAGTGGTGAAACAATGAATATCAAAGGCCAGAGTACAATCGACCCTAGGACTTGTACAACCCCTTTAAATGTAGTTAGATATGTTAAATTATCTGTAGTGCGGAAGTTGTTATGTCTACACATACTTGTCAAAAAGTGATAGTATACTTATCACAAATTTTAACTAAAGCAGTTTGGTGCAAAAAGACTGAAAGCATCATGCTTTAACGTCATAGTACATGCTATCGATTTATGATTTGCAAAATATTTTTTTTTTTACTTAATTCAGAACTATTTCAATTTTATGTTTAGAATTAGATATTCAAAATCTATCATCATTTGCATTTGCGAGATGTTCAAACTCGTGCTAAGCCTCTAAAAGCTCGATTGAATCGTATGTCCGTATTCAAGTTTCACGACATGTTGCGCAATTTTATGCGTCTGCAAGAGTAATTTTCGTCGGGTAGTTGTTTATTAACTCGCGCTGGAGCTGTGATTTAACCCTTTCCGCCATTTGTGCTAGTTTTGCTTGCACACTGTTTGTTTTCGTTGATTTTCTCGTATTTCTGTGACTTATTTGTTGAACACAAAGGAGAATGTTATGTTATTTCGGTATTATAACATACTTGCTGACTTGCTCTAGCTTTTCAGAAGAATGGCGTACGGAAGAATACGACTTAATTTGCTTTACGATCTGAACTTTTTAAATTTCAGAAATTGCTTTTTGAGCAGGAAACTTCAATACTTTGATATCAACTGCTCTTATCATAGATAATAATACACTGGCTCTTATAGCTAAAACTTCAAATGACATCACCTGTCGCCCTGACATTGACGCCGATTCTTTGTTTTCAAAAAGTAATATTTCACGTATCTTTTTTCATACAACAGAATGGTGTCCAACAAATGTCCACGTTTCACGTCATAAATCATGAAAACGAGAATAATAATGATAGGTACTTTGCTCTTTAGATATATTTCAGACTAACTGACGCCCGCGACTTCGGCCGCGTGGTTTAAGGTTTTTTTATTCCCGCGGGAACTCTTTAATTTTCCGGGATATAAAGTAGCCTATGTAATACTTTAGGTCCTCAACTATACCCATGCCAAAATCACGTCGATCCGTTGCGCCTTTGCGGAGTGATTGAAGGACAAACCAACTATCACTTTTATAATAGTAGTATGATATTAAAATTTCCTAAAAATCTGTAAAATGTTTGCAGATTGCGAATTTGTTTTTTCAGAAATATAAATAAAACGGTGGGTGGTCCGAGTATGTTGTTCCAAACTCATATACATAAATTACATTGTTTACATAAATTGTTGATGCTAGAATCGTGAATATTGTAAGTAATCTTATTCGAGGCATGTAACACAAATAAGCCCAACAAAGTTGATTGATAACAATCAACAATCATATGCAAATGATGAAATAATAGGACCTCTTCTCATAACATGACTCCATATACAATCTTAAAGCTACACCGGAGGCCTGCGTCATCAATCATGTATTGGTCATGAATGGAGGTACGAATATTACCAGAGAGATATCATGTTACAGGAGGAGCAAATCTGGGACAATATATCAGTAGCCTGAGAACAGTCAGTGCGACTCAGCTCCCTTCACAGCTTTTGCAACCTGTAATCGATATTAAGATTAAAAGTAAAGAGAAAGCTTTCTCTTGGATCTTTATATCGCTAGTTAAGCAATTTTATTTATAATTTTTTTTTTAAATTATCTAGTAGGTACTGGTTAGGCTTGGGCTGCAGCCGTTAAAATAGCACTCCTGGATTCCAGGCGATTTTTAAAAAGATTTACAGATAAGCATCCATACTAATATAATAAATGCGAATGTGTCTGTCTGTCTGCTACGCTTTCACGTTCGATCTTTTCAACCTATTTTGTTGAAATTTGGTACGTAGATTGGGTGCATCTCGGGGAAGGACATAGCTACTTTTTAAGGGCGAGGAGAAAAAATAAAATTAAGGAGTTCTCGCATGAATAAAAAAACTAAATCCATGCGGACGGGCATTATCTAGTATTAAAAAACCTAAACATAATATGTATTATTCTTGTTACATTACCGTAAGATTTGCATCATATGACAAAGCTACCAACATTGATGAACAGAGTAAAGCCAGCAGGGGAAGCATAATTAGAGCGACAGTGCTTTCTTGGGAGATTTCAAAGCTTTGCCTATAAAAACTGTATGAAAGTCGCGAAAGCGTCGCTTTGACTGCAGCTCCTACTGATTGACAACAAGAGCAACTGCTGTCCTTGTTAAAAAATTAGGTTGAGGCATTTTTCGGGTGTGATTGCACAGCACACTCTAGTTATACAACATCAGCTCTATGAATATTAGGGGAAATAGCAAAGATCGATAGAACAACATTGAATATAGAAATATTTGCATAATCAACTGATTCCTTATACACGTCGCAGAATTCAGATCACGCGCCGCTCGGCAAAAATATTTTAGTTGGTTCCGAGCGCAGAATTAGGGAAAACCGGGAAATCGGTATTCGTCGCACCGAATGCCGATGCGAATGGAACAAATTGCCCGATTGAGATAGTATCGAGTACTGGATCGGTCTCTATTCGCGATTCTGGGAACCCGCCACACGGCATGACTCAATCTGCAACGTGTTTGCATTCGAATGCAAACCTGGCGAGCGCAATGGTGATCTTTCAGTGGCTTTTGTCCATAGATATTCTCGTTGGGAGGTGCTAAATGATTGGTAGAAATAGCTATTGCACATTCTTATTTCAATCTTCTTTAATTTGGGCACACTTTAGTTTGAGTGGCATCATGCTAATTCAAACCACATTGCTTCTGAACTCCAGAAAATTTGTCATACGTTGGTACAATTTATCTGTTAGAACTATGTATTATATGTTTTTACTAGCTGATGCCCGCGACTTCATCTGCCTGGATTGAGGTTTTTTGGTACCCGCGGGAACTCTTTAGTTTCCCGGGATAAGTAGCCTATGTGTTATTCCAGGCTATAATCTATCTCTGTGTCAAATTTCACCCAGCTCCGTTCAGCCGTTCTTGCGTGATTGAGTAACAAACAAATATCCATCCATCCATCCAAACTTTCGCATTTATCATATTAGTATAGATAGTTTATCACTTAATAATAAAAAATCCGAAATACTGTATTCCTCATTTTATTATCTTCCATGGTACTTATAGGGAAATAGAAACTCGTAGGTACTTAATTCGATACGAGCAAATTAATTTTTATTGGGACAGTCATGAAGATTTTTTTATCTCCATTTCATTCAAACTTTAGTCGTATTGTTAAGTGCTATAAAATAAAATAATAAAAGTCCTTGAAAGTAATAATCTAATACTTTAATATTTTGGTCGAATTGCCGAAGATCGCCGATAGCGAGCATCGGGACAGGCTATCAATAGATGAATGGCTGCTGATAAAGATGATATACTTCACTTTTTGTTTAAACGTTCTTTGAGAGCTTATCTTAAAGGAAGGTTTGGTTTTTGATTAGGATCATTGGTTAATTTTTTTTTAAATTTCACTACATTTTAGCCCTTAACTGCGATCTCGCCTGATGGTATGTGATGATGCAGTCTATGATGGTAGCGGGCTAACCTGTTAGGGGAATGGCAGTTATATTAAACTCATAATACCCCTAGTCGGTTTCTACACGGCACCATACCGGAACGCTAAATCGCTTTGCGGTACGACTTTGCCGGAAGGGTGGTAACTAGCCACGGCCGAAGCCCACTAGGATATGTAATTAAATCGTGACATATTTTATTCTCCGGTTGTGCAGTAAAGTAACTATTAAGTATCCTGGCAGTTCTTCTCCCAATTGTCTACTACCCAAACAGGTAGAATCGTGGTAAGTAATACCTAACACCAATAAGTCTTCCTAGGCAGGTTCAATTTGGGAATTTATAATTTCTGAATTTTCTCTGGTCTGATCTGGTAGGAGGCTTCGGCCGTGGCTAGTTACCACCCTACCGGCAAAGACGTACCGCCAAGCGATTAAGCGTTCCGATACGATGCCGTGTAGAAACCGGCTAATATAACTGTCGTACTCCTAACAGGTTAGCCCGCTACAATCTTAGACATCGTCATTTACCATCAAGTGAGATCGCAGTCAAGGACAAGTTAGCACTTTTAGTGGATTAAAAAAATCTAGTCTGTTTGTTGAGTTTTTTTATCGAGTCTGTAATCTGATTAAAGCATCCCAGCGCTGCATGAATACTAACTTGAGCTACCTTACTAGATTTAACTACTAACCTGCACTGTGTAATATATTCATTGAAGCTTCGCGAGTTGCTTTCTATCTGCGTGCAAAACGTGAGATGCAAAAATTTAGCATATAAATAAATGTTATGGCTAAGATACGTGCCTGGTTCCTCGACGGTCTGTTTACTTCGTGGCGCGAGAGCTCGTAGGAATTTTTAATAGATGGTTGATAAAAGATTTAAAGAAAGAAACTACTTACTAGTTAAAATGCCTAAGTATATTTTTGTTTTGTTAAAACTAGGCTGACATAGTTTAGATTGAAATTTATACTCAGGTGATTCTTAATGAAAAACCTCACGTCAATATAGTTTTGTTTTTTCGAGTTTCGAGGTATGGCTACAAACACAGATACACAATTAAAGAAATGAAAATTTACTGTTACTTTCATCCAACTTCCTCAATAAATCAACGCCGTCAAAGAAGAACATTGTATTTCAGTATTTGGCGATTTCGAGTTTTATCCTAATGAAATCGGAACTCAAAAAAAAGATGAGCAAATTCAATATTGCCAAAATGGTAATTCTTTGCATTCTTTGTATAATTGAAAACAGAAACAGATAAAGCAGGCAGGTCTAGTTTGTCATTTTCTTTAGTAACTTCTACTATACGAACTTACAGATTATAAAACACCCCCGCAAAAACTCCTTCTAGCTCTCGGTGCACCAGCCTTTACCCAAAGCCAGTGTTGAAGTGAACGGGTAAAAGCTTAAAAGAATGTTGTTTTATTTCTAATTGCAATATATTGGATTCTGTCTAAATAACGTCCGTAGTTTCCACTTTATTTTCCGCGTTGTTTTGTTCTATTCGTTCTTGTATTAGAACCCATTTAACTTGTATAGTAACAGTTTATAGTTTAACGAGATTTCCGTTATTTCATTAGACTACTTTTAGTTCTAAACATACTGTTTAAATAAATATGGTTGATTTTTTATTTTTCATTCATAATTTAATTTATTATTAACTAGCTAATGCCCGCGACTTCGTCCGCTTGGATTGAGGTTAAAAAGGCGGGATAAAAAGTAGCCTGTGTGTTATTCCAGACTATAATCTATGTCTGTGCCAAATTTCATCCAGATCCGTTCAGCCGTTGGGGCGTAATTGAGTAACAAACATCCATCCATACATCCATCCATCCAAACTTTCGCATTCATAATATTAGTATAGATTGAATTAAGACTGATCTCCATGGTCGTTCCAAGCAGATAATGAGTCTGCTATTTCAATCAACATAATATTTAAGAGTATAATGCGTTTAGCATTACTTATGTTACTCTTTCGCATACTAATCGAAATTTTAAAACAAACTAAAGACATAATTGGTATTTTTATTGAGTTAATTATTGAAATTCGTAAGATTTGATTTTTATTAAGACTTTGTTAAATTGTCCTAAAATGGAAATGTTACAAATGTTACAAGCATGGATGTAGTAATGTTACAAGGGTCATACCTTTCAAAATAAGCACTATTTAACTTTATTAACATTGTTGATCAAAGTTTACTATCCAATTACTCTAGTTTCAAATTTAAATCTTTATGTTGTTTTCATAGATAAGGAAACAAATATTATATCAATTTTCAAGCACTTACTTGTTAAATATATCACTAAGCTCTGGTCGTTACGTCTTATCCGGAGTCCTTTGCTAAAAGTTCTGCAAAAAGACAACGCTGCAATTTGCAGCAAGCGTTTGTCTTTTCATTTCATCTTTGAAGTAATGACGACTGACTAGACAT
Source organism: Erebia epiphron (assembly GCA_963932025.1). Taxonomy (NCBI): domain Eukaryota; kingdom Metazoa; phylum Arthropoda; class Insecta; order Lepidoptera; family Nymphalidae; genus Erebia; species Erebia epiphron. Next base: position 9,361,468 of record OZ009950.1, read on the forward strand.
CGTCCTTCCTTCTTTTTAGATTATTTGTCCTTTGTCCTTACTTCTTAACTTTTTCTAAGCCCGCAAGTTGGTCTCCTAGACCGACAAATTGCATTTTTTTTTAGAATGCTGAATTAAATAATTGGATTTTCTGGTAGCTTCTTGAATTTTTGTAAGATTGTTTCTTGATTGATCGCCGCCGATGCGCCTGATTGGGGCGAGAGTGTAAAAGAAAAATTACTAAATGTCAATCGGTCTCAAAGACCCACGAAAATGTAAGGGTTACGTTTAAATACTCCAAGTGTTTATTTGCAGCAGGTACATAATTTTTCTTCATGATCTGTGAAGATTTGAGATCAAAGAACAAAAGGTGTCATTTCATCTCAAATCTTCACAGATCAAGAAGAAACCTTATGTACCTGATACCTACAAATACAACCCGACGGTATTGAATACAAATGGGGTAAGTGCATTTGCAGAATGCCGTTTCAAGCTCTACATTTCCCGATACTCGTTTTCAAATGAGCCTTAAATTGTACGACGGAATTGTGTACTTTTACCCTGAACGTGGTTTGAAATGATCCAGTAAAATCTCGCCCGTTCCAGGATATCCGAGGTCGTCATGCGAGCGCCGTAATCGCGCCGTTTGGAAAATTATCGCTTCGTGTTAACACGCCGCTGTGCAAACTGCGTTCGCTTTAGCTAATTTGTGATTACACGTGTAAGCCCGGCTTAAATACACGCGGTTAGTGATATTTTGACTGTTGGCTTCAATTAGACGAAGGTTTGCTGCCAGTTTTGCAACAGACCCAGCTGTGGCTAGCGGATAACCTGCCATATTATATCCATTTGCTAATCTACCATCCTACCATATTGGACGGCAGCTTATTCGATGGATCTGGCATTAACCTATGAAGAAACTGAACCACATCCGTATCAAGTTGAAGACCGCCGTGGTGCAGTGTTGAGCGCTGTTGCCTTAACGTGCGGAGGTTCCAGGTTCGATCCCCGGCAGGGTCAATTTGAGAATTTATAATTTCTGAATTTTCCCTGGTCTGGCCTGGTGGGAGGCTTCAGCCGCGGCTAGTTACCACCCTACCGGCAAAGACGTGCCGCCAAGCGATTTAGAATTCCGGTACGATGCCGTGTAGAAACCGAATTGGAGTATGGGTTTAATATAACTGTCATGCCCCTTACATGGTTAGCCCGCTACCATCGTAGACTGCATCATCACTTACCATCAGGTGAGATCGCAGTCAAGGGCTAACCTGTAGCAGATTTTAAAAAAAACAAGTTTGGAATTATCCATGTCGCGTACTATTAGGGGTATGGGTACAGATAGAAAAATAGTTATAATTTCGTAAAGGTTCTATTATTAAATATTTTTACAGTTTCAATTAAATAATAAGTAATATTGTTTAATTTGACTGCCTCGTTGGTCTAGTGGTTAGCATAGTCGACTGCGGATCACGATGTCCTGGGTTCGATTCCCGGTCGGGCATAAAAGTTAGGTATTGGGTTTTTCAATTAAGAAATTCTCAGTGCCAGCCCGGAGTTGGAAGTTGGCGGTGTTTCACCCCCGTGCCTCGGAGAGCACGTTAAGCCGTCGGTCCCGGTTATTATCACTAACATGATAATAATCGTTAAAGCCCGCCAACCCGCATTGGAGCAGCGTGGTGGGTCTAAGCTCTAATTCCCGCTCTCCTATGAGAGTGGAGGCCTGTGCCCAGCAGTGGGACGTTAATAGGCTGTAGTGATTGTTTAATTGAAACTGTGATTACCGTTCCTAGTGTACCCTCAAATCGTTGACGCTATCATCAGATACCACCAGTAGTAATCGCGTAGCAACTCGTGTGATAAGTGATTATGTAGTCCACTATCCAAGACTTATATCACCGGTTCGGGAAGCAAATTCTACTGAGAAGAGCCGACATCGAATAAATTCAGCCGCTGCTACCGCTGCACTTTGTGTCTGGTCAGGCCTTAAAACCTTAGCTATTTCAATATTGATTGTTATTGTAACTGTAGGTATTTGATTAGTCGTACGATTCGCGCCGTCTTACCTGCGACCTCGGTTTAGGTCGTGACTTTGTGAATATTTCGCAGATGTTCATTTCAAAACAATTCTCTATAAGTGGGTACGATTGTTAACTTTCCGGGTATACAATTTGAGAATTAGTATATTTCCATTGAAACGGTGGCTGGAATTACTGCGTGTTTTATGGGAAGGTGGCCATTTTGTGTTGCGAAGCTGAAGTAGCGGGGCACACGTCTGTAAAGCTAGAAAGGTTAAGTCGGCAGAATCACTCGTTTTATATCTCAAAATTTAGTGCTCATTTAGTGCTAATTTAGTGCTGATAACAGATATTTGGTGCTGTGATAGGTGGACTAAAAATGAGAACACTGCTAACTTTTAATTAAGCTAGCAGTGTACTATTCGTTACCGCGCTATGATACAGTTGGAGCGAGAGGCACATCAGCTAATAATTTAGTGCTCAATTAGTGCTGCTTGTACAAGCAAAGAGATTTTTCGAAAAAATTTTTTTTCAGTTTTTAAGTATAGATTACTGCTGACTTAACGACACGAGCAATCATAGAGCTAAAAGATGACTTAAAAATCAGTATTGGTGAAATTGAAAAGAGTTACTAATTAGTGCTCAATTAGTGCTGTCAGTACAGCAAAAGATTTTTAATTTTTTTTCTCCAATCAACATTGAGATTTTTTTTTATATTTTTAAATATAATTTTTTTTAACTCAAAATTTAGTGCTCATTTAGTGCTAATTTAGTGCTGATATTTGGTGCTGTGATAGGTGGACTAAAAATGAGAACACTGCTAACTTTTAATTAAGCTAGCAGTGTACTATTCGTGACCGCGCTATGATACAGTTGGAGCGAGAGGCACATCAGCTAATAATTTAGTGCTCAATTAGTGCTGCCTGTACAAGCAAACAGATTTTTCGAATTATTATTTTTCAGTTTTTAAGTTTGGATTACTGCTGATATAACGACACGAGCAATCATAGAGCTAAAAGATGACTTAAAAATCGGTATTGGTGAAATTGAAAAGAGTTACTAAGTAGTGCTCAATTAGTGCTGCCGGTACAGCAAAAGATTTTTAAAAAATATATTATTTTTTTCTCAAATCAACTACTGCTAGTATAACGACGCCAGCAGTCGTAGGAGCTGAAAGAAGACTTAAAAACGGAAACTAATGGAATTGAAAGACGTCACTATTTAGTGCTCAATTAGTGCTGTCGTTGTAGCAAAGGATTTTTGAAAAAGATTTTTTTTTTTCAAAGCAACTACTGCTAATATAACGACGCCAGCAGTCTCAAGAGCGAGAAGAAGACTATAAAACGGAAACTATTGGATTTAAAAGACGTCACCATTTAGTGCTCAATTAGTGCTGCCAGTACAGCAAAACATTTTTGATAATTTTTTTTTATTTTTTTTCAAATCAACTAGTACTGCTAGTATAACGACGCCAGCAGTCGTAAGAGCTAAAAGAAGACTTAAAAAACTTTAAAGGGGTTTGGGAGCTTCAGAATAATCAAATCCTTTTAATTGAGCTTATGAAATTTTACAATATGTTTAGAATAATCTTTCAAATTTTTTAGTCGATCGGCGTAAAAGTATAGGAGATAGAGCTTAGAAAATTTTGCTCTCAAGCTGAATTGAACGTAATCTAAAAACAGTAAACACGTTTTACTTGAAACGGTGTTCTCAAAATCGGTCGACAGCAGTAATTCAGCACTAAATAGTAACGTCTTTCAATTCCATTAGTTTCAGTTTTAAAGTATTATTCTAGCTCTTACGACTGCTGGCGTCGTTATATTAGCAGTAGTTGATTTGAAAAAAAAAAGAACTTTTTCATAAATCCTTTGCTACAACGACAGCACTAATTGAGCACTAAATAGTGACGTCTTTCAATTCCATTAGTTTCCTTTTAAAGTCTTCTTCTAGCTCTGAGGACTGCTGGCGTCGTTATACTAGCAGTAGTTGATTTGAGAAAAAAATAAATTTTTTTTTTAAATCTTTTGCTGTACTGGCAGCACTAATTGAGCACTAATTAGTAACTCTTTTCAATTTCACCAATACCGATTTTTAAGTCATCTTTTAGCTCTATGATTGCTCGTGTCGTTAAGTCAGCAGTAATCTATACTTAAAAACTGAAAAAAATTTTTTTCGAAAAATCTCTTTGCTTGTACAGGCAGCACTAATTGAGCACTAAATTATTAGCTGATGTGCCTCTCGCTCCAACTGTATCATAGCGCGGTAACGAATAGTACACTGCTAGCTTAATTAAAAGTCAGCAGTGTTCTCATTTTTAGTCCACACCAGCACCAAATATCTGTTATCAGCACTAAATTAGCACTAAATTAGCACTAAATTTTGAGATATAAAACGAGTGATTCTGCCGACTTAACCTTTCTAGCTTTACAGACGTGCGGGGCACATAGTTCGAAGAGCTGATAGACACTGGTACCCTGAGGAGGTATTTTTTTTAATGGTAGCGGGCTAACCTGTTACGGGCATGGCAGTTAATTAAACCCATACCCCTATTCGGTTTCTACACCGCATCGTAGCGGAACGCTAAATCGCTTAGCGGCACGTCTTTGCCGGTAGGGTGGTAACTAGCCACGGCCGAAGCCTCCCACCAGGCCAGATCAGGGAAAATTCAGAAATAATAAATTCCCAAATTGACCCTGCCGGGAATCGAACCCGGGACCCGCTCAACACTGCGCCACGGAGTTCGTCGAAATATAATCGTGTGAATAGAAACCTCACACGGGATAGTAGGTAAGTATAGCGTTGGCAGACAAGGTGGATGGACGGCATCAAATGAGTCGCAATATGACGATCGAAAACACCAACAACGCAAAGTTGCAGCAAGAACTTCATTTCAGCCTATCACAAGAAATAAGGCTGAAGCCATGATAGATGCAGCTTTTTCGCGCTTGACCACCAGAACTTGTAGCCAAATTTTATTTTGTCTACCTGCTATGTGAGTATAAATCTAAATCATAAGCAGAGCATTATTTTAAGAGCATAAAATTAAACAGACTGATATATCAATGCACAGCAAAATCGCTGGGAGTATTAACTTGAGGTTTTGCAAATTGAGGATTTTTTCTTGAACGTAGAATTTCACTATGAAATGATTTTTAGAAATAAAATTCCACGATATATACACATTAAGTTATCTACATATCTACTCAACTATTTACTTTAATTTATAAGTAAACTAGCTGATGCCGGGACTTCGTCCGCCGCGAGGAATTGAGTTTTTTTTGGTTCTCGCGGGAACTCTTTAATTTTCCGGGATAAAAAGTAGCCTTTGTGTTATTCCAGTCTATAATTTATCTCTGTGTCAAATTTCATCCAGATCCGTTCAGCCGTTCTAGCGTGATTGAGTAACAAACATTCATACATCCATCCGTCCAAACTTTCGCATTTATAATATTAGTATAGATAATACAATCGAATTCTCTAGATGTACCTATGTCAGAATTATTTGTAAATGAAATAAATGTGTTAATTAACTATACGTATTTTTAATTTACAATTGTCACATAAAGCATCATTTCATGCGGTACCTATTAGTCATTTAACGAATTTTCAATTACGTACAGTGTGCATTGTGCAATTATTTTGCTCTTGTTGACATAATGTTGCAATTAAAATTTCCATGGTTTTGCAGCTTATGTTAATTTTTCGATAATATTAATGTCAGTAACAAACAGTATATCGATAAAATCTAATCGACATTCTTATAATACTATTCATAATATGTGCCAATACATACGTAACAACTAATAACGTCTCAAACAGATTTCCCGAATTTTCTCCAGAGATACCACTCCGACGGCTTGCAAAAAAAATAATTCATACATACGAAAACAAACCTTATTGTATTCAAACAAACGTAGGATTAGCGTGCTCGTGTAGAAAACATTGAGCGTTTGCGCGAGGTTTATTAAAGTTTCCACTTTCAATGGCTGCAATTAACATTTTGTCGCCGTCCGCTAGAGACTGGCGGTTGTTAAATTGAACCCTATCGCGTGGTCCCCTGTTAAATTTCCCACTGGTTTTAACTCTGAAACTAGAGACTGATTAACTTGACCGAGCATAGACTTAGTTGGTTCATAGCGAATTCTGAACTAGTAGACGAACAATTTTGAAGTTCGACGGTTATATGAATTTATGAAATTAATTCGGATCGATCATCATCAGCGATTTTCTCAATAAGTTAGGGGAACTCTCATTATTATATTCTAGGATCTAATAATGTACATACTTATATATTAGGATCTTTATGCAGTCAACTTACTAAAAACTTAATAAAAATGTATGAAAAAGACCGATTCTGCTCATACAGTTGATTGATTAGTTGTTGTCAGTTGGATAGTTTCGTTCCGTTTTTCCAAAGTTTTTAAAAAGTCTTCACAAAACTACACTTAGCTCTGGAGGCTTTCCTCGTTCAAATAGATAAGCCCTAGTTATCATAAATTATTGATTATCGATGACACACTAATACCAGTAACGAAATAGTAACATTTATGAAATTGGTTCAAAATAAACGAAACATTTGGGCAAGATATTCAAGAGATTATACAAAATCGAGCATAGCCGCACATCTCACAGGAACGTTGTCAGATAATCTTCAATATCGGATCGACCTTCCTCGTCTCCTATATTATTTACTTTATTAAAAATTCATGACGCACTCTTCCTTCTATGTTTTATTGTTCCTCCTGAACCGGTTACCTCGAACCCCTCGGATGCACCTGTTTTGAATTAACTTACCATTCGAAGTCATTCTTCCGTTTATTTGGACCGTTTTGCATTTTTTATTCACCATTTATTAGCTGACGCCAAGGGAGGCCGAGGGATAAATTAGGGGAAGCCTAGTTGCCAATTCATTGGGGTCCGGAAAATATGTCAATCGTTCGGTTCAGGGATTACGTTATAGTTTAATGAACCGTGATTGTGTTGAGCACCCCACTAAATCCGATTTTTGACGGCTACAATGTAGGCTAATTTATCACAAGTGGCTTCATTTTTTTTTAACGCATATGGCTGTGTTTTTGTATTCAAATTATGCACATGTCGTCTGTTAGGGTCCGATTTTATTTTTATTACTTTAGTTGTACGTGTTTTTAGTTTTTGTTTGTTTTTTTTTGTTTTTTTCTTACCCAATTTTTGAAAAACTGCTTTGCTTATTGGTTTAGTTTAGATTAGTGACTCCTTGCTTCGCTTAATTCACATCACCAAATTTTGTTTTCTCTAATGTCGCGAATTTTAATCATGTTCTTTCTTGCTCTTCTTGCAAATCTATGATAAACAATATGATTATTTCACTGCATTAAATATTATTACTGAAGAGGGTATAGGAAATATACCGTTTTATGATATTACGGCTGACACAGTTGTCCGTAAGGTAACTGTGTCAGTTTGTTCCACAAACAAAGTTTATCGAAAGGAAACAGAAATCACTTCGTTTAAATTACTGGTCATTAAAATAAATGTACTCGCTCTGGACTCGCAAGCTGCCTTTAAAGATGTAGGTATAGCTGCATGGACTACGTTCATTGATGTAGAATTTTAGTACCTACGTTGCTACGTTCCACCTGCCTTGTGTTGAATCCTTATCAGTCATTCTCATTAGCTAAATGTAGGGGTACGTGTAACGAGAACAAGATGCATGCATAAAGGAATCAAGAATTGCAACTTGTATTTCCCTGCGTTCCTTGTCGTTATAGTTCTTACGTGGACATACTTGCAAGATTTATGAGCCGAGATTTGTTATATTTAGTCAAAAAATATATTGTTTTATTACGTTGCATTAATTTATTATTAAGAAGCTAGATAATGCCCGCGACTTAGTCTTAGATTGATGTTTTGTTTGATGTTCCGGTATAAAAAGTAGCCTATGTCCTTCCACGGGTTGTAAACTACCTCTGTACCAAATTTCATCAAAATCGGTTGAGTAGTTGGGCTGTGAAAGCGGAGCAGACAGACAGACACACTTACGCATTTATAACATAACTAGATGATGCCCGCGACTTCGTCCGCGTGGATTAAGGTTTTTTAACAGACACACTTTCGCATCCATACTAATATTATAAATGCGAAAGTGTGTCTGTCTGCTACGCTTTCACGGCCCATCTGTTCAACCGATTTTGATGAAATTTGGTACAGGGATAGGTACAAAAAGTACTTTTTATCCCGGAAAATTCAAGAGTTCCCGCGGGAATCGAAAAAACTTGGTCCACACGGACGCAGTCGCGGGAATCTTCTAGTTTATAATATTAGTATGGATAGTATGGATTTATGGATAACGGATATGGATACCGATTCATTTAAAAATATTAAGAAATCATACTTTCGAGATTATAAGGTCGACTATCATAACCAAATGCGAAATGTTTTTGTTTTCTTGATTCCTTACTCCCCTCAAAGGGAGTCACGGAAAACAACCAAATGTATTCGGACGTGAAAATTAAAAAAAGAACCAAACCGGTTCCATTGAACGCTCCAGTGACCTCTTGTGTTAACCAAGCATTGGCTCAAATTTTTCGATCTACTGCTCAAAACGTATTTCAACAACATCTGACGGTGTTTGTTGAATTTAAAAAGGCGTCATTATAACAATCATACAAAAATCGTTTGGGAAAGTGCAAAAGCGCCGAGATAAATTAAATATACTCGTATCTGACAAAACAAACGGCCATCGGATTCAAATAACTGTAATGGGAAAGGCATTCGTGTAAAAAAATAATTGGTTCTCCCATAAAGACCGCCGCCATCTATTTCCGATGAACCAGAGTATTTTTTTTCGGGAATGTTCTAGAGCCGTTTGTTTTGATGATGTCTGAATCTGATTCAGAGGCCCAATGGTCTATGCAAATCGTAATAATTTGACAGCTTAAAACGCATTACTCGAATAATTGTTCAAGCAGTTCATACATGCTTTTTGACGTGCACTTATCTAGGAACTCTAAGAGCCCCCGCGCACAAGGCAGCCAGGCTGAGGCAGCCAGTCGAACATATGACGGTGTATAGGAGCCCGCGCACTTAGCAGCCACGAACTCCCTGCGGCAGCCATAAAGCTACGCCTGTATTTATAAACTCGGATCACGCGAATCACTTCGTGAAAAATTTAAAGAGATTGGTATACTTACAGTGCCTTCACAATACATTTACAATAACATAGTCTTTGTCAGGCGGAACATTAATCTTTATAAGCGAATAAGTGATACACACAATCGATTTACTAGAAACCGCCATAAGCTTGTAACAGCGTCATATCGTGTGCGCAAGGTGCAGAAATCCTTTGTGGGGTCGAGTGTACGCTTTTATAACATGGTTCCCAAAGAGTTTCTAGATTTGCCATTACATAAATTTAAAGACTGTTAAACAGCATCTGATAAGTCGAGGTTATTACACTATCGATGATTTTCTAAACGACAAAGTTGCATGGAAGCAACCGGCCTCGTATCCAGTCACCCACAAGTCAGTGTAATACTAATTGTAACGTAATGTATTGTTACTTATTGTAACCTTTTTCTTTTTTTGAGAAAAGAGCAACTGCTGAGTTTCTTGCCGGCTCTTCTCAGTAGAACCAGCTTTCCGAACCGGTGGTAGAGTCTTGACGTATCATAAGTGTCACAAGTTGTCCTACATGAAATAAATAAATCATTTATCATCATTTATCATGTAACAGGTAGAATTATCCGTTTGACAAACGATTACGATTACAATTTCCTTTCACAATCCGGGGGCTGATTCAGATACCAAAGAGAGCGGATTATTGGCAGTCGTTAAATATTTGGGGCCACTCAGTGGCGGTTTCTGGAAAGCTCTTCGTTGATCTAATTTACCTAGTGAATAGGTATAATCATTAACATGTGAAACATATTATTAAATCCTACATATCCTACAATCAAAGCTCAATAAATTAGTTTGTGAGTATTACTTAATTAAATCAATTGCTTAAGAACAAAGTTATTTACTTAATTAATAAAGAAAAAACAAACATCGAATTAGTCTTAAAATTGATTTGATGTCGAATTAGGTATGGTAACTTTTAACAAGAATTTTAATTTTCGTTTTTTTTTCATGGGATATATTATTAAAATGGGAATTGATTTGAATTCCCCAAGGCTTCAGGTTTTCCTCTTACAATAATACAAGCCGTAAAAATATAATATGAATTTTGTATTCCAATTAACAATAATTGGCAAATCGTGTAACGTTATAATACAAACAGTTGTTGTGCAAATAAATTTTTTCAGTGTCACTTGTAAATGACCTACGTGTTTTGCCTTAATAAGCTGGAATTCATTTAGCGGAAACAATACACAACGGTATTCCGAGTTCATTGTTAACTGCATATGGTAGAATTACGTTACGTTTTGTTTACACGTATTTGCATTTAGATCGTCTTTCGTGAATTTTAATTGAGGATAAATCACTCCGTGTAATCAAATTTCTGCTTTTGGTGGTAAATTGCGACGACGTGCGACCTTATGTAACCAATTTGGGACGCCGTCAAACATCGCGGGGGCGCTTTCAATAAAGGAGGGTCCTTTACGGAAAGTTTCGTTAAATTTCGTATTCCACATTTGCCGTCGTATTATGCAGACGCCTTCGATGCTCCAATAGAAGCCACGTCGCTCGACCGTCCCCAAAATTTCATTTAGGTACTTACTTAGGTCCCCCGCAAAATTTGAATACATTTTCGCCGTCATCACTAGATTTCTCTAAATTAACGTCTCGGAAATTAATGGGGCTTAACTTGGCAATTAAATTGGAAATAAGACTAACATTTAGGCGGAGAGAGAAATATTTTAGGCAAACCTAAAAATGCTCGATCGGCTGTAAATTATTTTTCATGTACCTACCTACCTACCTCGAGGGACGAGTGGCGTAGTTGTGACAACGCATATCAGTCGATTACGATTGTTAAGCTACGTTGACCAGGTCGGTACCTAACTGGATAGGTGACCGAATTTGGAAGTCTGAATTTGCCATACCTTTGGCATGCAATACCAAGTATTAGTAAGTACCTACTCTTAGTCGAGTCGTATGCGAAAGGACCTGGGAACTCACCGCATTATTATCCCAAGAAAACCCCTGCCACCTCCAGTTTGAGAATTTGACTATTTTATCAATAGACAAATGTTATTGTTTTCTGATTTCGGAGCTAACTTAATAATTTAGATAGACCTTTTTATGTAGGTACTTAACTATGATACACTTCTATTAAATTCTACTAGGTACATCCTTATGGGAAAGTGAGTTTGTTTGTATGTTTGTTCCGCTTTTACGCCGTAACTACTGAACCGATTGCTTTGAAATTTTGCAGACGTAAAGTTAGAAGTCCGGATTAAATAATAGGGTACTTTTTATCCCGGAAAATTAAAGAGTTCCCGCGGGAACTAAAACTCCTCAATCCACGCGGACGAAGTCGCGGGTATCAGCTAGTAATGATTATAATTTTTAGACAACATACTATATGTGAGGTCGAAATTCCTTAACTTTGAAAATAAAGTTACTAACCACTTTCAGGCGCTTTGATATTCCATTTTGCCTAACTAAGCTATCAAGCGCTGCTCAAAAGATTTAGTCAAGTATAATCGAGGCTTAACTTCTCCGAGTGGCTGGGGTATTTCGACTTTTTTAGAGGATTATTTCTCTGAGCCCGAACGTGTACGCTTATTTGGAGATCATTGTTCTCAGTTTTCACTGTAGAAAAATATGTTGTAATATTATGAATGCGGAAGTGTGTTTGTTTGTTGGTTTATTGGTTTGTCCTTCAATCACGCCGCAACGGAGCAACGGTTCAACGTGATTTTTGGCATGGTTATTGACCTGGAGAGTGATATAGGCTACTTTTTATCCCGCAAAATTCTCGTAGCGAGTTCCCTAATAATTAAAAAAACGTATTACACGCGGACCAAGTCGCGAGCTACAGCTAGTGATTGATAGGTACATAAGGGTGTCGTCAAATAGGTCACCAGCCACAACCGCATGTCGCCTGGACAAATGCACTTGTCATCAGTTTTGTAGGGACTTACCGCTAAAGTGTGGCCACAAAAACTCACTGTGGCCCTCAACGTACCGCAATATTTTACTAAATAAACCGAGGGGATCCAGAGACCACATGCTGGTGTCATACATTCGCCGCTTAGGGGGCGCTTCTGGTCTCAGGTCGGAAGCCTTGTGTTGGTATCTTTTTGTTGAGTCCAAGAATCCTAGATCTCCTGTTAGCGTAGAAGACGAAATCAGCTACAGATACACATCAAAATAAAGTTAAGTAGGTACGCCGGTAAAGCGGTGAAAGCCTAGTGTTTAAGACACCTGACCTCCTGTACGGGGTCGCGGGTTCGATCACCAGGCATGAAATGAAATACCACTTGCTATGTAAACATCGTTAACAAACCTACACGCCCGAGAGTTCTTCATAATATGCTCGAAGGTATGTGAAATCTCTTACTTAATATAATAATATTATAAATGCGAAAGTTTGGATGGATGTATGGATGTATGGATGTTTGTTACTCAATCACTCGCCAACGCGACGGCTGAACGGATCTGGCTGAAATTCGGCACAGAGATAGATTGTAGTTTGGAATAGCACATAGGCTACTTTTTATCCCGGAAAATTAAGGAGTTCCCGCGGGAACCAAAATACATCAATCCACGCGGACGTAGTCGCGGGCATTAGCTAGTCATTCATAGATTTCACATACCTTCATATCTATATCCGCACTTGGCCCGCGTGGTGGACTATGGCCAAACACTTCTCATTCCGAGAGGAGCCTCGTGCTCAGTAGTGAGCCGGCGACCGCGGTTGATAAGAGAGATACACCGAATCTAAACCTCACCACCCCCCAATTTGAAGATAACACACTACGCAAATCGTCTGGGACATAAATTGTTCCAAATCAAAAACGCGGCTTTAGCCAGCGATCGCGAATTTACATTCTGGGTCGACGAGCGATGCTGTAAATCATTGTGATTTCATTTAGCCTTCAATTCCTTTTCACGTATTTCACTCATTGCTTTCACGTCTTAGAAGAGCGGTGCCTCTTATATGGATTTATCTGGTGGATTAGGAAGTAAACCTCTATTCGGTTCTTCTTTAATTTTACATACTTACTAAATAATTTCTTACAGAACTATTTACTTAAATATATTTTTATAAGTATAGCTTATTTGAAATCTTATTTTATCTCTAAAGTATTTACTTAAATACTTTTGTCAAGTCTGTTGTTGGTCTTATAATTGAATTTTGACGGACTTCTTTCTTCAAAGACATGAAAAATATTGGATCAAGACAATTTCCTTCCACGCTTCATTTTTATATTAAGTAGGTGCCTTGTAAGGTATAAGGCAATTTGGTCCTTTCATGTGCCCACGAAAATGAGCAATTGCCTTTTATTAAGTAAGACGAAGTAAAATGTCCTTCCTGGCGCAGTAGTGAGCGCTGTCTTGTAGTGGCAGTTCCCGGGTTTGATTCCCGGCATGGTCTATTTGGTAATGGGTCCGGTGGAAGGCTTCGCCCGTGGCTAGTAACTACCCCGCCAGCAAAGACGTACCGTCATGTGGTTAAGCGTTCCGGTACGACGCCGTGTAGAAACCGATTAGGGGTATGGGTTTAATATAACTGCCGTTCCGCTAACTGCTAACAGGTAAGCCCGCTACCATCTTAGACTGCATTAACACTTACCATTAGGTGAAGTCGCAAGGGCTTACTTGTAGTGGAATTTAAAAAAAAAATATGTAAAAACGTTGGACATATTGTTGGTACCTCAAGTAGGTAGGTATAACAGCGTATTTTAGTCTTCGGTATTTCTGCATTGCACTTAATTGGGTTTTAAGGCTTACGTGCTACTTTTTACATAGTTATGTTATACTAAACACGTGTTCACGGAATGCTTTGAATATTTTATTATTAAATATTAAATACAGTTTTAAAATACTAAGTAGTGATCCCTGTTGAGAATGCCCCTGTAAATATGTAAAATAACGTGCAGTTCCGATAGTATGATGAGTTGGTCGAAACAAATTCAAAAATTTACTAGGTACGCTCCATTTTACATCAAACTACTCGTAGATGATGCCCGCGACTTCGTCCGCGTGGATTGAGTTTCTAGATTCAGGGCCAACTCCTTAATTTTCCGGGATTAAAAGTAGCCTATATCTTTCCCCGGGATGTAACCTCTACCCCTATACCAAATTTCATCAAAATCGGTCCAATTCAACCGTTAAAGCGTAGCAGACAGACACACACCTATCGCTTTTATACCAAAGTAAAAAACATTTATACATGTCGTCGTCGACAACCGATGGACGTCCACTGCTGGACATAGGTCTCTTGTAGGGTCCTCCACAAGCCACGGTCTTGCGCCGCCTGGATCCAGCGACTCCCTGCGACTCTCTTGATGTCGTCTGTCCACCGTGTGGGGGGTCTGCCGACGCTACGCCTTCCAGTGCGGGGTCGCCATTCCAGCACTTTGGGACCCCAACGTCCATCGGTTCTCCGAACTATGTGCCCCGCCCATTGCCACTTCAGCTTCGCAACTCTTCGGGCTATATCGGTGACTCTGGTTCTCCTACGGATCTCTTCATTTCTGATTTGATCACGTAGGGACACTCCCAGCATAGCCCTCTCCATCGCCCGCTGAGTGACTCTGAGCCTTCTTATCAGGCCTACAGTCAGCGACCATGTCTCGGATCCGTAAGTCATCTCTGGCAACACGCTCTGTTCGAAGACTGGTCTCCAGACACTGAGGTATGTTGGACGAAAAGACATCTCGAAGCTTCCCGAACGCAGCCCAGCCGAGTTGGATTCGGCGGTTGACCTCCTTCTCAAAATTGGACCTACCCAGCTGAACTGTGTGTCCCAGGTACACGTACTCGTCTACAATCTCGAGTGCAGAGCTCTCAACGATCACTGGGTGGAGCGGAACATGAGCGTTAGACATAACTTTCGTCTTACTCATATTCATTTTTAGGCCCACCTGTTGAGAAACTGCTGAGGTCATTGAGCATTGCATTGAGGTCTTCCAGAGTCTCTGCTATGATGACTATGTCATCGGCAAACCGAAGGTGAGTATTTAGTGAGTAGTTTATACATGTACAACCTACTAAAGGTATAAACTCAAAAATATTTTTCTTTTCTTTATCTTTTTTTAGATCTACTGAATAGAACGTGCCACTTGGGGATAGTTTCTTTCAGACAAAATTTAAAATATTTGCGCTCTTTCATTTATTAGTTCATGACCTCTTAAAACATCTTAAATATTTAAGTAAGGCTTTAACTGAAAAATAAAAAATGTAAGAAAACTTTTTCTTCTGTTTTAAATATTTTCATTACTTACTTACATTTACTTACTTACAAAAAAAGCAGTTCACTAAAAGATTTCGTGACGAATACTACTTAGTAGTAGTAGTAGTATATGTCGACTAGTACGTATAAAACATTGCGCTTCAGTTATTTATCTCATAAAGTTTAAATAAGTGTGCATATACATTTAGTTAATTATGTACGAACTTTAACATTTTATAATTGTTGTAGAGGAATGTTATGAAATATAAAAATCTTAAGCAATTTCTATTTTCATCTCTCACA
The DNA here is from genome assembly GCA_963932025.1 of Erebia epiphron. Taxonomy (NCBI): domain Eukaryota; kingdom Metazoa; phylum Arthropoda; class Insecta; order Lepidoptera; family Nymphalidae; genus Erebia; species Erebia epiphron. The sequence continues at coordinate 9,377,092 of OZ009950.1, forward strand.
AAGATTTGTTATAAGTATTGAGGATTCAGCATTTGACCATATTATGCGCTATTATACCCGAAAATAAACCGTAATAGGTCTATTAGGTGCCTAACGCACGTAGTAGGTATTTTAAAGGAGCAATTTTGAGGAAACTGATTTATCTTTCTAGAGACGTGGTAGCCCGTTAACTCATTTTATCCAGTTCCAATTTTGGCTGGTGATTTATTTAATATTTTAAACGTGGTGGTCATACTAATATAATAAATGCGAAAGTGTGTTTGTTTGTTGGGTTGTCCTTCAGTCAAGCCGCAACGGAGCAACGGGTCGACGTGATGTTTGGCATCGGTATAGTTGAGGACCTGGAGAGTGACTTAGGCTATCCCTAAAAATGAAGGAGTTCTTCATCTTTAAAAACTTAAACCACGCGGACGAAGTCGCTGGCATCAGTTAGTTTATTTCAATCATGCAAACTTTCATACCCTGTTTCACCCCCTCGGGGGTAGAATTTTCAATAACTGTGAAACACATATTTCTTCATTTTCTACCGGTAGCTCGTACACTAAGTTTCATGGATATAACTTTCACCCCCTATTTCACCCCCTTGGGGGTAGAATTTTGAAAAACCTTCCTTAGTAGTTCCTTCCTTTTTGAAAAACTGTGAAACACGTATTTCTTCATTTTTAACCCGCAGCTCATATACTAAGTTTTATGGCTATAGCTTGAGAAATGAAGGACTTTAACTTTCAACCCCTATTTTTTTTACCCCCTTGGGGGTAGAAATTTGAAAACTTGTGACAGACGTATTTCTTTATTTTTTAACGAAAGCCAAAATACCAAGTTTCGTTGATATAACTTGAAAAATATCTTGAGAAAAGAAGGCCTTTTATAACAACTTTCATCCCCTATTTCACCCCTTTGGGGGTCGAATTTTCAAAAACTGTGAAATACGTATTTCTGTATTTTCAACCCGCAGCTCATATACCAAGTTTTATGGCTATAACTTGAAAAACGACGGACTTTCATACGAACTTTCAACCCCTTTTTTACCCCTTTGGGGGGTGGAATTTCGAAAAACCCTTTCTTAGTGGATACCTAGTCATCACAAAGAATACACTCTCCAAATTTCATATCTCTAGGACCAGCGGCTTAGGCTGTGCGTTGATATATAAGTCAGTCAGGACTTTGAATTTTATATATATATATATATATATATATATATATATATATATATATATATATATATATATATATATATATATATATATATATATATATATATATATATATATATATATATATATATATAAATCAATTGCTGTTCGTTTGTCTCGCTAAAACTTGCGAACGGCTGGGCCGATTTAGCTGATTTTGGTTTTGAAATGTTTGTCGTAGTCCAGGGAAGGTTTAAACGGTGAGAAAATATGGAAAAATTGCAAGGAAGATAGGGCAGGACAACGTCTGCCGGGCCCACTAGTATAAAATATATAATATTATATATGTCATCGTAAGATTGCAAAGGCCGTTGGATTGTAATCTAACTAGCGATATTCTAAACTGTCGACAGATTACAATTTAACGCTTTATTCTTCGGTAGATTGTAATCTGTTAGGTATATTTACCCGATAAAACCTTTATGTCGAACCCTAACCTAACCTACAAGAAAGAGACAAGAAAACGTAAATACAATGAATATTTAAAAAAATGACACTCGGAACATTGAACGGTTCACAATCTGTCGACAGTTTACAACATCGCTAGCTTGATTACAATCTAACGGTTTTTGCAATCTTACGGTGACATATAGATTGTCAATACTGCGTTATGGTAATAAAACTCAGAATCATAGAGCTGTGCTCAGAATGCAGTAACGCGAGAGACCTGTATAGATTCATCTAGAATACAGAGGAAAGCCTCTAACTGCCTCGTTGGTCTAGTGGTTAGCATAGTCGACTGCGGATCACGAGGTCCTGGGTTCGATTCCCGGTCGGGCATAAAAAGTTAGGTATTGGGTTTTTCAATTAAGAAATTCTCAGTGCCAGCCCGGAGTTGGAAGTTGGCGGTGTTTCACCCCCGTGCCTCGGAGAGCACGTTAAACCGTCGGTCCCGGTTATTATCACTAAAATGATAGTAGTCGTTAAAGCCCGCCTACCCGCATTGGAGCAGCGTGGTGGGTCTAAGCTCTAGTTCCCGCTCTCCTATGAGAGTGGAGGCCTGTGCCCAGCAGTGGGACGTTAATAGGCTGTAGTGATGATGATGATGACAGAGGAAAGAAAGAAGTGCTGTAATTAGTCAAACGTGTACCCGTACCTACTTACCAAAGGTCTTGTAGAGACTCACAGTATCACTAAAAAACAATTAAGAAAATCGATGTTAATAATCGCTTGTAAACTGAATTGCTTCAAGTGCCCTTAATTCGGGATCCTTCTAATCGTATTACAAAATGATATGTTCATAATCTGATTATCAAGCAGTTAACTTAAACCTTCGTTTTTATTTGGTAAAATTAGGTCAAAAAGCACCCTCATCGTGGAGTCTGGAGCCCGAATCACAAAAGTCAAAACTTAGACTTTTTAGAGTTTACTGTAAATATGTACTTACACGTCGTGTCGTGAGAAAACCTGCATTGACAGAGATTTCGCAATGATCTCGTAGGTGTTTAGAAATTATGAAATTGTAATTTTAAATTGCTAAAAAATCTAACCTGAACCTTAACGGTCTTATAGACCATTAACCTCTGCGCCAAGTCACTCTGTTCGTAAAGAAATCTGTTATTCTCAAACCAATTTGGTTGAGGAAAGTTGACGTTTAAATTTGATTCCCGTCCCGCCAGTCTTCATTGAATCGTTTATGGCACCGCTCCTTCAATTAATATCGAATTCCGTCCCCTTACGTTTGATTACTGACAGCCTTTTACGGGACGATGACATGACTACAGATTGCTGTTGATTTTTTGTTTTAATTTACAAATAAAATTGTTAATGTTACATTTTTGACGACCTCCGGTTCTTCAATGTTGAATGGTCTTTCGCACGAGCAATTTTAAATTTTAAAATAAGTTTCTAATAATGGTCAGGTCTGGTGGGAAACTTTTGCTGTGACTAGGCTAATTACTTAAATGAATATTCGTAATTAGGTTATTGATGATTTTTACTAATGAAGCTTTTATTTGTTACAGGTACGCATATTTTTCAAAAAAGGAAAGGACGAAAAATATTTGCAAATTTTATTCAAGAAGCGTGATCTAAATAATAGGTAACAGTTATAACGTATTTTACTTTTTATTTATAACATACCTAAACGGGATACATCAAAACGTTTTCCAGGAAAACAATGAACTTAATGGGTAATAAAAAAATACAAACTGTGGCAGACTATGGGGCGGAGGGAGTAGTCCGCCTTAGGCCTAGTATCTAAATGGCCTCCGTGACGAATCCTCGTCAGTAAAACCCAAATCCGAGCATAATAATAGTAAGCTAGTTAGGTAGTATAGGATCGTTTATATGTAAAAATTTAGTGCTCGTTTCGCTCACGCTTGTGTTTCTTCCGAACAAGAAAGTCCAACAAAAACACCGGGGCTTTATTCAGTGTACTTTCCCGGGCCTCCAAGCGTATATGTATTTCGCCGATGAATACAAGGATATCATCTGTGATAAATTGAGTTCGTAAAGGTAGTAGGTATAGTACCTACGTAACTTCATTGCCTAAATAACAATACATCACGTCGAATCGATGTGACACGAAAACCTATAGCGTTAAGGAAAACCTACGTCATGTGTATCCATTTTTCATGACATAAAAGATAACTAACCCACTTTTTGCGAAGCGAAATTGAGATTTATGATTGTTATTATTTCGAAAAATGGTAAGAACTTAGAACCGCCCACGTGACAATTTCGTTTAAGTCGATAAAAGGCTTATGGATAAAATAGCTGATGCCCGCGACTTCGTCCACGTGGATTAAAGTTTTTTAGTTCAAGAGGGAACTTTTTTGTTAGCCTATGTGTTCGGACAACAATGTGCAAAATATTCATCCAGATCAGTTCAGACATTCTTGCGTGATTGAGTAACAAACATCCATCCAAACTTTCGCATTTATAATATTAGTGTAGATTAAAATCTAGGCTTTCATTTAGGAATTATGAAAGTTATCATCGTACTTATCTACTAACGTCTTTCCATAACATCGTGTGCATTACGGTTTTAAGAAATCCGGTTGGAGTTTCTTATAACAAGCAACCTATCTCTGTAGATCAACTTTTGTACTAATTGGTTGAACAGATGCGCTGTCAAAGCATTGCGATCAGACGGACACACTATCACTTTTATAATATCAGTATAGATATCTGCCGAACAAGTATTCAAACAGTCTGTAGTGAAATAGGAAATATTGTCACACTTTATTAGATTTTTACATACAGAATTTTTACTAGGCAGAAATCTTCTATCGAATATAGAAATGCAATCTTTACCGATATCACTCAGCGTATACATAATTCAAACAGAATAAAGCCTTATGTTTCTATTACATTTGCTCTCGACGCGAAACTCGGTATTGAGTTACAGACCATAGAGTTGCAGTCCTCATACAACAGGTTATAAAATGCTTTCACCAAATAATTATGAATGAAGAATTACCTACATAATGCATATTTTTTTGTAAACATAATATATTTATGTCTTTTACACTTGTATCAATTAAAGGAATTCAAGTTTCACTGAAAAATAAGCGTCAAAGGGTTGAATTAAAAAAAACAATCCATGAGAGGTACGTCTTGTAATTGTGATATTATTGTTAGACAAAGTGTAATAATGTGATCCACGCATTTTCACCAGTCGGATTGCTGTTTTGTGAGCAACACAACTTGTAATAGTATGTGGTCCCTCTCGACATAGTACTTAGTATTGAATTATGAGAAACTTGCTTGCCCAACGTTTTTTCATTACAAAAACTTAACAAACGCCGTGATTCTGCTTGGTTTGCATACAAGTTGATGCTTATATACGAGTTATCATAAATCTCTTTTAAAAGGGCACATTTTCTACTGAAGAACGTTATAGCCGACTGATCCTCGTGTCATCAGTCCAGATGAAGTTGTTGCGAGAGATCTTAACCTCTAGTATATGACCACTCTCTGACACTTTGTGAGATAGCCTGTTCCCGTTTACAAAACACATAACGAAAATCAAATACAACAAATTGAAATCTATCGTGCGGGGCCAACGCAAACATCAGGATCGAGGCGTTTTATACTGGAAAATTCAAAAGTACAATATTTATTGTCTCAGCTACTCCCCGACTTGATAAACAACCGGTGTTATTCTCTATGCGACTCGTTTGAAGCGTAATTTTTCGAGCAGTCCCAGTTTTTTAAGTCGGTTTTTTAAGTTTTTTTTTTGGTAAAACAGAAGAAATCATGGAATCATGATTCCAAATAAACATTACATCGGAAATCGAAATGCGTTGGTGCAAGAAATCGACACTAAATAAGTTCAATAATGTTTGTTCACGCATATCTAACTATCTAGGTATAGTTACTTACACTATTCCATTCAAAATCACACGTTAACACGTCACACAAACAAAACAACTAAAATATTCCCGGAATATATGCGATTAAAACAATTTGCGAACTCGTAATTTTCAAACAATTTGCAAACAATTTAATAAAGGCCCTCCTCCGTACCTAAAGCGGTGAGTGAATTTGTCGCTTACAAATGTCATTTTGGGTCCCGGGCCCTTAAATAAACAGTTCTTGTTATTCTCCGTCGTCCGTTTTAACAATTTGCTTGCTTATTAGGCTTTTGTTACTTGAAAAGTTTATAAGCTCCTTTTATTGGTTTGTTTACGGAGATCGCACACGGCCGCAGAAAGCTCAGAGCTCAGAGTGCATTTTAACAATTCTGAAAATACGACGCAGTGTCGAATGAGATCGGCACTGACTTTACTTTTATTTGCTTATTGACAAAAGATCGCGCAAAGCCGCAAGTCCGCAATAGATGGATATTCAGTTCTGAAAATGCAAGTAAAAAAACGTCAGTAAATAATGCACAGACATAATAAAGAACTAATGTTATTCACCGGCATTTCTTCGACGCGTTTGCTGTGACAGCTTTTTGGTACAAACATGAGTATCGATTAATGCGTTGTCATGTTGTTATTAAGATGAATGGAAGGGAAGAAGCGACGAGGAATTTGATACAGTGAGAAAATATTATGCATGCGCTTCTTGTGGCTCTTACTTCTTAGTATGCGATCACCTTTCGCACTTGCAAACTTACGGAGCTCTCTTTATTGGCTTATTAATTTAGAAGCTCTCTTAAGAGGTCGCCGTTCGATTAAATACGATAAAGCGACTCATACGCCGTCGTCGTCGAGAACGAAGTTACTTTGAGTATTTCTCTTGATTATTTTTAGTTCTGTCTCAGTATTTTTGAATGGCAATTTGTACTTTTCTTTGCCATTTCATTGAGTAGACGTGGTAAAGCCATCAAGCTTTCATATCTTTAAATAACGTAGTTAATAAGGAAACAAATGTTGAAAATTTGTGTTTTATATTATTTGATGCTTACATGGTTTTTAGGGTTCCGTACCCAAAGGGTAAAAACGGGACCCTATTACTAAGACTCCGCTGTCTGTCTGTCTGTCTGTCTGTCTGTCTGTCTGTCTGTCTGTCTGTCTGTCTGTCTGTCTCCAGGCTGTATCTCATAGACCGTGATAGCTAGAAAGCTGAAATTTTCACAAATGATGTATTTCCGTTGCCGCTATAACAACAAATACTAAAAATTAAAAAAATATATATATTAAGGGGGGTCCCCATACAATAAACGTGTTTTTTCGTATTTTTTTGCTCAATATTAAAAACGGTAACAGGTAGACGGTTCAAATTTTCACAGAATATTAACTTGTATATTACCTTTCAAAATAAATAATTAAATATCAATAAAGTAAATATTAAAGGGGGGCTCCCATACAACAAACGTAATTTTTTGATATTAACAGTAAACCTCTACAAACAAAGTTAGTTTTGCGGTTCATTAACAAAGGTAATTATACCTACTTCTTGAGTACGGAACCCTCGGTGCGCGAGTCCGACTCGCACTTGGCCGGTTTTTGCAATTTTTTATTTATTTTATTTAGAAACTTAGAAGGGACAAGGCCCCTGAGGTTCATCAAAACATTAGTAATTGTATGGAGCCATTGGATTCAGCCATTGGATGTGTAAAGAAATCCGTACAGAAGACCAATGTATTTATTACTAGCTGATGCCCGTGACTTCTTCCGCGTGGATTGAGGTTTTTTGTTTACTGCGGAAACTCTTTAATTTTCCGGGTTAAAAAGAAACCTATGATTATCCCAGACTATGATCTATCTCTGCGCCAAAATTCATCCAGATCTGTTCAGCCGTTCGGCCGTGATTGAGTAAGAAACATCCATAAGTATACATCCATCCAAACTTTCGTATTTATAATATGAATTATAGATATTTAAAATAGCCCAAACACTATTTGGCTGGGTATGTTAAATTTAAGAATTTCCTTTCCCTATTTTCCGCAATAAAATACATAAAAAAATAAATAAAATACATTGAATTTTCATCTGCAATCATCTCGAAAACTCTTAGTTAAGACGCAAAGGCCCGTAATGTAGCTTAAAATATAGCACTTAGGTACCTACTTACTAAGAAAGTCCGTCAAAATATTATCATAATTTTTAGCACTCAGCAGAATGATGACTCTAATAATAATACTTCAAAGAGAGTTGGCAGAATTTGCATAGTATGATAATAAGTAATTTCACGGAAGATTCCTAACGCCTACATTTCTAAGTTTATCTGCTGTGTACGTAAGGCAAAGGCCACACTGTAGCCACGGTAGATATTTGTACGCTTACCGTGTCGCTTATGTCGCGAGCTTATGTATACTCAGCCTTACCTGTGTGGACATAAACAGGATCCTCCTCAGGGATTGGATTCCCACTCGCTGTTTGTACACGACTTCTTTATTTGGTTGACTGAAATGTAATATATTAACTCACTACTCTATTTCGATACCCGAGAGATAAAAGATAGATAAAGTGATAACAACATGGGTCATTTGAATTTTTTGTACTTATAGGTACGTATGCTTATATAATAAAACTGTAATAATGAGACGGTTGTTGTGCATATTTTTTTAATTAATTCTTTTTAAGAAAGTAATTGAAAGAAATTTTTGATCAGTCTGTCTGTAACGGCATCACGCTTTAATTACTGAACGGATTTCAATTTTCAAAGCTTTTTGGCATTAATATAGCTAATATTCAAGTTAAAAATTTTGGATTTTTTAATAAGAATTCTTTCGAAATAGTGGATTAAAGGTTTTGTCGTTTTTGTTTGATGTTTGACGTAGTATACATAAGATAAGTCCACCCAGACGTATCCGGGTAGGGTAAGTTAGTCTTCTATATAAAATTCTAACACTTTAAATTCAAATTCAAATGATTTTTATTCAAATAGACTTTTTACAAGTGCTTATGAATAGTCAAATTAATCTACCACTAGTTCGGAATGCTGTTCCTACCGAGAAGATCCAGCAAGAAACTCGGTGGTTGCTCTTTTGAAAAAAAAAAATATGGTATGTTTGCAATAATCTACATACACAGACATACAACACATACACATACGCTTAAGTAACCGCAGTCCTGAGCACTGATACTGACTGGCAACACAGCGTAAACCGGTGGATTTTTCTATAACGTAGATGAGCCCGAACGATTGAAATTTTCGCTTCGTTTGTTTTCTTCGCCGCAGAGGGCCTGAGTACAGCAGGTTGCCCAAAAACTAACATTTGAGAAAAGCCGGATAGTTCCAAATGTCGCCAATGGGAATTCTCACCGGGCTTACGGCAAGTCAAAGGTTTACCTGCAGCCCGATTATAATCAGTGTAACACATCTCTCTCGCTCGTCTAGTCGACGAAAAAACCTAGAGAAAGCGGGTTAACATGGAAAGAATATGACAGTTTTGTTACTACCTCTAAACGGTATCACCGCACGATAGGGTGGTCGTTACCTCTCACCAGACCATACTGATCCAAGAAATTTTAAATTCCTAAAGTGAACCGCCATGCCATGGAACCGAACTCAGTATCTCTCTCTCAGTACAAGTGCAATACAAATAGAAACCACCGACAGAAATTAATATAAGTAGTCGAGAAAATTAACCACACCATTTTATTAACCTACCCTCAGATATCAAGGCTTGGAGCACTGTCGCGAAATTAGGAGCGCTATTAAGCCGCGTTCACACTGTTAATCAATCGCGTCGGAACGTGTGTGATTCGCGACGGTATCCCAGTGAAATACTGCCTACGTGCCGGTACGTCCGGTTAGATATTAGGGTCGACGTAGACGGGCCAGTCGCCACAGCCAGAAAGCGATTGAATTTAATCACAACTTCACGTCAACGTGTTGCGTATTTTTAATTGCTAGGCAGGCTTGAATACAATAACTCATTAACGGAAAGCAATGATAAGATCGAGCTCCTGTTCACTCATACATATGATACATACCTCCTTAAAGACACGAATCGGGATATTATCCATTGACAAGCCGTAAGATAAATGTTTGCAAATTATAAGTACTGCTCGCACTCGCTTATAGTCAAAATAAATGCGTTGAGAGAGAGATTATTGGCGCAATTCGGCGCAAGGCACTTCGAGCGATCTAAGTTTTAATGGATAATGCACACTCAGCGATCTGTCAAGTGAAATCTTTTGTATAGAAATAGCGGAAGGGGTTGGCCCAGTGCCCACTGTTTGTCGATTTTTGCGAGAATGACACTAACAATGTATAAAGACTTTGCCTAAACTGAGGCTCAGCGTGTCATGAGGCAATTTTCGTCAGACCATATAATTACACTCACACAGAGATAGATTATAGTCTGAAATAATACGTAGGCTTCGTCCAAGCGAAGTCGCGGGCATCAGCTAGTCGAAACTCAAACTATTTACTCAAGTTTTTGAGAATAGCAATCTCCTAAGTACCAGGGGTTCAATACTTTTAAGACTATTTTCTCATTGCATTACAGTCTCAAAAAAAAAAAGGGTTTGGAATAAAGGTAAGGGTAAATTAAGGTAGGGATGTTTTAAACGGCTCAATCTTGAGGTCAGCTTTTAGGGAATTTCGTCCGCAATTTACCCTACCGGCGCGCGTTCCGGTTCGTTGCGATGAAAGTGAATTAGGAAGTTGTTAGCGTCTATAGGTACTACATACTATGTCACTACTCCAGTTTCTTTCATTTTATGTCTACTGGCTCATCAGTCATCATAATAACGACATTCATTGTCAATTATTGTATTGTAATAGTGTTGTCTATTAACATAATAGGTTGCCTCTTTATTTATATTGACCGATTATGATAAATAAACGTCCACAGTAGATCAAGCCAGCATCTTGCATCCCCAACGTGCTCGTTAAAGTGCCTATTTATTAAAATTTGACTTCAATAGAAATTTAAAATATGGTTAACTTAAACCAAATTTAATATGCCCACATAAGGAGACAGTACATCATTGTACCTACTCGTTTGTAGAAGGTTTTTACAATCCAGTGGATTTTAAAACCATTCTTAATATCAACTCATGTCGTTTCATGCAACAAAGGAAAAGGTTCATTTTAGGCCTGCTCTTGTACACTCTACCATGAATAGAGGAAAATACATAGATTATTTTAAAAATATAATAATTTAGAATAGTAAAGTAAATAAGGAGAAAAAAATAAAAATGTATTTCAAGTTTTCTATACGTTTCCAAGATGGCAACCTAATAACCTGGAGAAAGCAGTAGGCGCGAAATGTATCAAATGTCATTTCTGACAGTCATTGTCAAAATAATGTGTTTTTCTATTGTTACCCACTCATGTATAGTGTTGCTTAACTTGAAAAGATTAAATAATTTCGCCACTGAAATTACGACGAAGTTGTAGATTTGACCAATTAAAACTGGTCTAGTATTTTATTTTCCTTCATTTCTTAGTATTTTTCTTCAGTATTTTATTTTTCTTTAAATTTCTCTACTTATGCAAGACCAGGCCTACGCCCCATACAAATCTGAACCGTCTGTTTTGACTTAAATTCCAGCATTTTTTTGTTGCTAAAATAACGTGTCAATTAGAATTTATTACAGCTTTTATTCACAACTTGTCTTGCATACCACGTCTATCCATAGTGATCTTGCTGTAAGTATAATAGTGATACAATAATTTATAACCCTCACGTAAGCCCGTCTCAGAGGTCTTAGTCTATGTTCGTACAAGATATTCTGTGACGGGACGTGTGTGCTTGCCTTAAACGGATTATAAAACTGCCTATCTATGTTCCCTACAAGGATGAAGATTCTATATTTACCGAAGAGGATTTTATAACAGCTCTTAAGTTCCGTTTAAGGCCAAGAAGTCTATAACTCACTAGAGTTGACTAGACTCTTCTCTACATTGTAAAAGGTATTCGGCCAAACGTTCTCAATCCCTCTATAGTGTCTAGGCAGACTAGCGTGTTCTCTAATGACCAATTAAAGACGATTTATAAATGCCTATTTAATCGTCGTTGATAACTCATTTTACATTGTTTTGCTTTGCATCTACTGTCATTAGACAAAGACAGGTAGAATCAGAAGAAAAAAAAGATCGATTTCGAACTACTGGGATCGCAGAAATCCGTACTCTAAACCGTTTAGGTGATTATCATTGTGAAAAAAAATGTTTTGAATTGAGTAAGTACTAAAGTAATTATTATTATTCGAGGACCTTAACGGTCAATATTATCCGTTTCAATTAACTAAAGAGTAAAACAAATGTAACAGTCGAATTCCGCGAAATCGAATATCGCTTACAATGTACAAGCGAAGACTTTAACGAACAGGCTATGAAGATTTACAAAGATACCATAATTTATAGCCTTCAGTATTTCTTGTTCTAGTTCTAATGTTTAAATCTTAACCGATGGCCCTTTGTATACATACCTTTGTAATAGAATGTAAAAGTAACATACAGATGTTACTTACATTCTATTACGGTCAAAAATTTGATTTTTATTAAGAAATCTTCATGTTCTTATCCGATAAGTTCAGTAAAAATAAATAAAAGGAATGGAGAATAATAAAGAATAGATATAATTCATATCTGCTTGGACCAGGGAAAGGTTGGAAGTTACTCAATAGGTGAAGGAGTTTGCCAAGTTAAACGAAGATGGGTAAGGCTGCGAGCTTGACTGCAGTTCAGAACGACTGCAATTTAGTAAAACAGTTTCATTAGTGTTGTTTGTTTTCTAGTCTTTATTAACTAAAGCTCAGATTATACGGGAAATGTACAAGATATTATATCAGAGCTTAATATTTCTATTCAGCTATAGGACTTAGAAAGGCGAGAATGTCGTATTCTAATCGCTTAAACAACCCTTCTCCCTTCAAGGGTAAGGCACTTCACTTCTAACATGGTTTCCGTAATCCACCAGAGTCTTACGTTTAATTCCGGTAAAATTAATTGCTCTTTAGCAAGCTTACCATTTTCGGTTTAATTAATTGCTCTAATATCGGAACAGACTTAACGAATTTATTGCATCGATAAAGATTTTGTATCGTTTTATGATTGTTCATTTAGTGTAACCACTTCAACTCCATGGTTAATTATATTTATGTATACATATTGATGCATAAGTAACCTATCTTTTTTAGGACATTGGTGGAGAAAAATTTATTAGAATAGGTTTTATACCGGGTCGGGCTTGGGTCTTAGCATTAGAGGCCTTAGGGAATAGGTTGAGACAACTCTTTAGCAGCTGCTTACGATCAAGTGTATTTCCATCTGGTTGGAAGGAAGCGAGGTTAGTTCTCCTGAAAAAGGAAGGTAGGCCCGCTGATTCTCCATCCGCCTACCGGCCCATATGCTTGCTGGATGAGGTGGGGAAGCTGTTTGAGCGGATCATTGCCGCACGCCTTAGTGACCACCTGTCTCACATCGGCCCTGATTTATCTGAAAGCCAGTTTGGCTTCCGGCAGGGCCGATCAACAGTGGACGCAATCCTCTGCCTCCGGAACATTACGGAAAGGATAGTTTCTAAGGGGGGAGTCGCATTGGCGGTGAGTTTAGACATCGTTAATGCTTTCAATTCGCTCCCGTGGACAGCTATCAGAGAAGCGCTGACTCACCACAATGTGCCTCCATACCTGCGAGACATCATAGTGGCGTATCTATCCAACAGGTGTATCCAGTATACTGGGCGAGAGGGACGCACGTATACGAGGGAAATAAGTTGCGGGGTTCCACAAGGCTCTGTCTTAGGGCCACTTTTGTGGAATTTAGCATACGACGCTGTCTTACGTACTAGCGTCCCTGCAGGAGTTAATTTAATCTGCTACGCGGACGACACTTTGGTGTTAGCTGAAGGGGATTCCTTTGAGGAGACGTTGAGACTCGCAGAGGTCGGTGTGTCTCGGGTAGTCTCGAAGATCCACGGGCTGGGCCTTAAAACGGCGCCTCACAAAACCGAAGCCATTTGGTTCCACAAGCTTCCTAGGCAATTGGATCCACCCAGCCTTTCGATTCGAGTGGGGGACACGGACGTCCAAGTTGGCCGGTATCTCAAATACTTAGGTCTGATCTTGGACGGCCGTTGGGGCTTTGAGGAACACTTCGAACGCTTGGTCCCTCGATTACAGAAAGTAGCAGGTGCAATGCACGGCCTTCTGCCTAATCTCGGGGGACCGCAAGATGGAGTCCGCCGACTATACGCGGGTGTTGTGAGATCGATGGCCCTCTACGGGTCACCCGTTTGGTCGCAGAGACTATCTAGTGTGCAACGCCTTAGGGCAAAGCTAAACAGCGTGCAACGCAAGATAGCGATCAGAGTGGCGCGAGGATATCGTACTATATCCTTCGAGGCTGCCACTATTCTGGCCCGTTTCCCGCCATTGGATATACTGGCTGATATGGATGCGAGAGTGTATGCCCAAACCCACGATGGCCAGAAGGGTGAAGACGGGCTGGAGCCCGAAGGGTTAAGAAGGCGAGCACACCAGCAGGCACTAGTGAACTGGCGTATGCGTCTAGAGGAGGAAAGGAACGTACGCCAGCGCGCTGTTGGTGCAATCCTCCCAAGTTTTAAGGCCTGTTTTAACGTTTAAACTATCGTGAGAGATATTCATCATAAATATACATAACCCGGATACACTCACGTTTTATGTCGGAAAAGTGCCCGACTAGTTTCGAACCCGTTCGGGGCCCTTATTCATGAGCCTGTTCGCGCGACGCGGTCGCTGCTCGACTACGGTTCGCATGTCGTGCAGCCCTCTGCGATGGTTGGGGTGGAGGGGGAGGTGACAATGCGTCTTCTCCCGACGACTCCTGCTGATCGTCCTCACTGGGGTCGTCATTTTGATGCAAGCACGCCGAGCTAATCGTGTCAGATTCCAAGTTTGCAGAGTGTACTATATTAGTGTTAAAAAGCGGTTTCCACGCCGGGGGCAGCATCCATCCACAATCACGGTTAAAATTCGGGTGACGACTGATCTCTATGGCTTCTCGTATTTTCCGAGGTACTAGTAACCGTCGCGCGAACAGGCTCATGAATAAGGGCCCCGAACGGGTTCGAAACTAGTCGGGCACTTTTCCGACATAAAACGTGAGTGTATCCGGGTTATGTATATTTATGATGAATATCTCTCACGATAGTTTAAACGTTAAAATAGCTAACCTTTACGGTATGGTATGGCAAAACAAAGTGAAACAGTTCGCGCGCTTAAGAACAAGACGCGTAAAATTGGAGTGTGGTTTAGAATACACAGTGCAGTGCCATGATAATGGTGTAGTTCCCAAGTTTGTACGTATTAAACCTATAAAGTGTATTCCGAGTTATGAGAGTTTCTTCCGTACGGCTAATGAGAAGTTGCTGAGACGGGTAATCAGTGAGTACCGGCGTAAAGTTATGTGTGTAAACAAAGACCTTTATACTTTACACCTAGAACTATCGGGGATTATAGATACTGAATTATGGGCGTCTATTGATGCGATGACATACAGTAGGTCCGAGATGATTCGTTTGAATACAAAACAGGTGCATAATAAAAAACTGAGACGACTGCTAAATGGTGTAGGCCGAAATGTACCAAATATCGAGGAATACCCGCATAACGTCTCGCAATGTAATGAATCGCGACCAGTTGTAGTGAATTTGTCGTCGTTAGAGATAGAGGAAAATGCGCTTAATGCCTTGTCCAAAGGGTTGAATTTTGCTCCGACACCCCGAAACATTCCGATGGAATCAATCGTATGCAGTATCGAGGACACAATAGTGAGGAATTCGATTCCTGCTCGGGATGTTGAATGTTTACGGCAGGACATAGCAACTTTTTTGCGTAGGGCAAAATTACCGCAGAATAATATCAGCAAAGAGGACGTTTTGTCTATACGGGAATTGCGCAATAATAATGATATTTTAATCTTGCCAGCGGATAAAGGTAATTCTACGGTTGTTGTTGATACGGTGCGGTATGAAGACAAAATTACCGAATTATTGTCCGACAAGAACACATATAAAAAAGTAAGTTATAACCCAACGAACCGTATTGCGAACAAAACTATTAAATTATTGCAGGCGCTGGAAGACAAAACCCTATTAGCACGGCTGCGGCCCCATAATCCAACTTCCCCAAAAATCTATGGTTTACCTAAAATCCACAAACCAAACTGGCCCCTAAGACCGATTGTTAGCCAGATAGACTCACCAACCTACAAGTCTTCCAGACATCTAGCCACTGTGTTAAAACCGTTCACGGGTAACACATCCAGTTATGTGAAGGATTCGAAACATTTCGTAGATATAATTAAAAACGAAACCATCGCAGATACTGAAATCATGGTGAGTTTTGATGTGGAATCTTTGTTTACTAATATCCCCGTGGATGAAGTAACCGAGTTAATCTATAACATGATAAAGGAGTCAAATCTGTCTACGGGGTATTTAGATCTGAGTACGTTCTGTCTCAAGAGCGGCTATTTCTGTTGGCGGGGTGAGTACTACCTTCAGATAGACGGTGTTGCGATGGGTTCCCCTATTGCACCCGTGACGGCGAATATTTTCATGGAATGGGTAGAAAGTGAGTTGGTAGACAAGATGCCGGTCAAACCGCGACTCTGGCTACGTTACGTGGATGATGTGTTTGCCATAGTTAAAAAGGATGAGCTGCCAGGTATATTCCAGCATCTTAATGGGTTACATAGGAAGGTACGGTTCACCATGGAGGAAGAGAAACAGGGAAGGTTGCCATTTTTGGATGTGATGGTTATAAGAGTACCAGGCGGTGGTTTTTGTACGACTGTTTACCGAAAACCCACACATACCAATAAATATCTACACGCGAATTCACACCACCATCCCTCGCACCTGGCGTCTGTGCCAAGAAGTCTCATGAACCGAGCCCTGAGGCTGTGTGACCCACCGTACATAGAGGAAGAACTTGATCGTGTCAGATACGCCCTGGAACGTAACGGGTATAACTGGCGTCAGAGTTCACGGTTGGGACTTAATACTCGGATTCAAAAAACATTGAGCGCAGATCGTTTTCCAGCCTTCTTGCCTTATATCAAAGGAGTGACGGACAAGATAGGTCATTTTCTACGAAGAAAATGTGATATCAAGACCAGATTCCGTCCTCCAGGTTGCATACGTAGTATGCTGCGCTCACCGAAAGACCGGGACCCATTAGATGTGCCGGGTGTGTACATGATCCCGTGTGACTGCGGTAAAAACTACATAGGTGAGACGTGTCGGAACATCCGGATAAGGGTGATGGAGCACATACGTAGTGTTAAAAATGTGGACACCAATGGGTCGGCCATAGCGGAACATCTGCTCAGTTCGGGTACGACTCACTACATAAGATTCGACAAGACGTCTGTGTTGGCCAGGGAAAAGTTACTAGTACCTCGGAAAATACGAGAAGCCATAGAGATCAGTCGTCACCCGAATTTTAACCGTGATTGTGGATGGATGCTGCCCCCGGCGTGGAAACCGCTTTTTAACACTAATATAGTACACTCTGCAAACTTGGAATCTGACACGATTAGCTCGGCGTGCTTGCATCAAAATGACGACCCCAGTGAGGACGATCAGCAGGAGTCGTCGGGAGAAGACGCATTGTCACCTCCCCCTCCACCCCAACCATCGCAGAGGGCTGCACGACATGCGAACCGTAGTCGAGCAGCGACCGCGTCGCGCGAACAGGCTCATGAATAAGGGCCCCGAACGGGTTCGAAACTAGTCGGGCACTTTTCCGACATAAAACGTGAGTGTATCCGGGTTATGTATATTTTTAAGGCCTGGTTAAAAAGAAAAAGCGGCAATGTCACCTTCAGACTGACACAGGTGCTAACTGGACATGGGTGTTTCGGTGAGTACCTGTGTCGGATTGGTCGTGAAGCTACTCCCCAGTGCCATCATTGCGATGAAGACAGAGACACGGCACAACATAGCCTGGAAAAGTGTCCTGCGTGGGAAGTACAACGTAGCGCCTTAGTTAACTATGTGGGGAATAACCTCTCCCCAGCGGCTATAATAGCGGCTATGCTGGAAAAAGAGGAAACTTGGAGGGCAGTGGTCTCCTTCTGTGAAACTGTAATGGTTGAGAAGGAGGCTGCTGAGCGGGTCCGAGAGCTAGCCGATCCCGCCAGGAGACGAAGGCGCCGGGGTGATGCCGTCAGCCGGCCAGTCCATTCAATAGACCCGATGTAAGGGACCACGAGGTCGAGCGGCTGGAGTGGGGGCTCCAGTCGTTCCATTGTCCATATAAGTGGCCTTGGGAAGATGGCTGCTTGCTGTGGCGCAAGCAGCCCATAGCGCGTACAGTGTAGTCTGGGGTGTGAGCACCGAGATGAGCCCAACGGGCATTGTGCAAGGGAGGCACCGGCGCGTTCTTTATAGAGATCTCGGAGCCTCCCAACATGCAGATGGTGGCCACCGAGGGGGTTTTAGTAGGTACAAATCCTACATAACCCGACTTCTCCCCCAGAAGTTGGGTATCTTAGGAAGATTTCCCCCTCGAAAAAAAAAAAAAAAAAAAGGGGAGAAAAAATAGGGGTTTATACCGACAGTTAATTTTTTTAACCGTCGTACCCCTAACAGGTAAGCCCGCTACCGTCTAGACTCGATCATCACTTACAATCTGGTGAGATCGCAGTCAACGGCTAACCTGCAGTGGATAAAAAAAGGTACCATGTGCCAGTACCAATCCCATTGTGATAAAGGTGTTAAAGAGACCCATTAAATTCCAGGCTTAGATAATTCCTAAAATAGCAGCACTCAGGTTAATGGGTAGCAGCGTTAATGAGCAGGTTTAAAGGCTGACTGCATTCATCATACAGTAATGAGGTCATCGACACGCCAGCTGCGCTCCTAATGGCCCGTGAACTATGCTTGTCGTGTGTTTTTTTGTTAATTAAAAGTATCCCGCTGGAGACATCCGTCATCAGAATCTATGGCTGGATGCGCACTAATTGTCCGTAGTGTTAAACAGTTGATTGTGAGTAAGATTCTGATGTGTGCGTCAAATTCCCTTCTCCCATTATTTGATCTTCTCGGGGTATTTAATTGTTTATTTAAATTACGTCATGTTACCTATGATGAAGTATACAGAGACCGTAGACAGAGATTATACATACTCTGAGACCAGTCTGAGACAGAGACGTAACTCTCACAATCTTACCTGCCCGGTGACAGCGTCATTAGTTTAAATTCATACTTATAGTATTCTAAATGCGAAAGTGTGTCTGTCTGTCTGTCCGCTACGCTTTGATGAATTTTGATGAAATTTGGTATAGGGTATAGGGATAGTCTGTATCCCGGGGAAGGACATAGGAATAACATCCCGAAAATTTAAAGAGTTCCCGCGGGAATCAAAACCTAAATCCACGCGGACGAAGTCGCGGGAATTATCTTGTGAAAGATAAAATAAAAACAAAAAAGAATAAAAAGACTTAAAAAAATTAGTTCCATTAATTCTTTCATTGTCAAATATATATTTTTTGTTTTAAAATCATCATCGATTTAAGTTACAAGAATAATAGTTACTGGTTTTACAATGTATCTCCAACGTAATTCCATAATGTAATGAAGCAAGTTTCGCACGCAAAAAAGAGTTAAGAAAATCGATTTACATCACAGAAGATGTGATTAAAAATGGTGAGACGAAAAAACCTTGTCGGCTGACATTTATTCTGATGGCGAAGCTCTAATTAAAACGAAGTTTTTATCGTCAACTACAATTTGTCACAGCTCGAGTCACCGCAATCCAGTGCTTTTTTGGTGTTTTCTTATTGTTCACTAGGACTCATTGCCTTTTAGATCCCTCTGTTATTCTCGAATTAATCGCACGAAACGTAGCGTTTCTATTGATTTGGCTTTGTTTTTCTAAAAACGAGATATATTACGTTGGCTAATGTAATGAAACAGGAAGATTTTGTTAATTAAGATAGTAATACAATATAAAATCCCTTAATAAATATTAATAAAAATATAAGCCGGCCTATAACAGCAAAATGGAACCAAAAGCTCTTGATTTAAAGACACAAATTCAGTACAACCGATTTTAATTTAGTAACGTTTATTATCGTTTGGAGCGCTGTCTGTGAATACATACACGAAATTGAGCTCTAAGTCAAACAGTTAAGGTCCATTTTACTTTGACTCTAATGTGATCGAACGCTCAATACGATCAATCGAATTCGCAATGTAAAAACTTAGACTAAGCGTACTGATCATGTCGTGAATTACTCTGATACTATTATCGAGAACGAAAGTCGAGACCAATTTTGATACTTAATCTATACTAATGTTATAAATGCGAAAGTGCATCTGTCTGTCAGTCTGTCTGCTACGCTTTCACACCCATCCGTCCAACCGATGTTGATGAAATTTGATACAGAGATAGATTGTATCCTGGGGAAGGACATAGGCTACTTTTTTAAAGGAAATTAAATCAAACTTAATCAACGCGGACGAAGTCGCTGGCATCATCTAGTTAAGTAATAGTTTTCAGTTTAGATTAAGTAGTACCTACACATACGTGTTTAGCAGCCATAGCACAGCGGAACCTTAAAAAAGGAGCCCAAGTCCCTTGACGTCAGCTATAACATTTGTCTAATAGAATTATATCAAAGAAGAAAATAGGACAGGTACGTATAAAAAGTCGTGTTTTATAGAAAACGAACAATTATTGTTAGGAACTTGGGAGATCTTCAAAAACGCGGCTCTCATTATTCCATTCTAGTCTTTTTATCTAAAGATATTATGACTATCATTCGGTGAAAAACAAATTTCGTATTCAATTTCTTAGCGTAAAAAAGACAATATTATGATGTTTGTCAGAACGAATCATGATACGACTCACTGCGAATTTATCACAACGTTACAGTTGAAATTGCTGTTTTTTTATTTCTATGTATATTTTAGGTATCATACGGTATGACATGTTACGAGTACCGAGGTTTGGTGACTTGGAGGTCTGCTTTATTCGACTAAATTCATGCCCATTCGTAAATGACTTGACTACCAAGATTTATTCTTTCTTTTGAGGAGCGCTCCCGATGACCGATCGCGCTGCTTACGGCTTATTTTTCATAGTCACACTCTAAAACGAACAGTAGTTTATGTAAAGTATGTTTAGGAATAATCTTAGGAACAATGTGATACAAATCCTTATACGAATAGATGAGAGCAAAATCAAAATTTACTTCGAAGAACCGATAACTAACCGATGGAGTTCCAAAGTATGCGTTCCAAAGTATGGAATGCCAATCCTAGATTTGAAAGCGCAGCGTTCGACCCCCATAAGGTGGACAACATCAAGCGACTCACAGGGTTGTATGACGCGTTATGTCTGTCTAAGCCTCAAGCCATCATGGCTCATGCTCGGAGCTTTAATCCACTTAGCAAAAAATTACGACCTCATTTCAACTCTCTATAAATTACACGGCGTCTTATAAAATATTTTGCCACATATTCTGCATAGCATTCCTCCATCCAAAGAGAAGAAAACGAGGATGACTCAAGGGTTGCGCTTGCGCCTCAGATCCGGAGATAAGGCCTACACGAATCCCTCCGAAGACGGCCGAGCGACTCTGCAGAGGTCATTCGCTTCGTTTAGGCTCGATCTACACTGAGTGTGGTTGCAATCCGTTTCACAATGCTTGATGACGTGACGTATCCGGTTGCACGTGATTACACATTTTTCGTTCATATTTGCAAACTCGACGTTCACATCGTTCAGTTACAAACTTGACTCCGGATTTATCATAGAACTGATCAACTGAGTAATTTTTTCACGACATTAGATATACGCCAATGCCAATATATTATGTGTTTTTCTACTTGAAAACAACACTATGGGTTCCCTAATTGCTTCATAATATAGGTAAATAAGATAACTGTTCGTAGAGCGTAGTTACTTGGGTCGCAAAGTAGGAAAACGCCCTTTGGAAGCTCTTTGGTCTCTCTGGTTGGGCAAAGTTATTGCTAGATGATAGATGACGTGAAAAAAATATCATTTATCAATCATCTGATTGGTCCGCTAAACACATCTCCTACTATTTTTATTTTATTTTATTTTATGTCCAAGAAGCGTACTGTCTCTCGGAAGCAACCAAACCGGAGTACAACCGGACTTGCGTGTAATCCTAGCCTTAATTCCTAGGTATCCCTTATTAACCTCTCCCATTTACGTCTCCCCTCTCTGTCACTCGTATGAATATTTAAATTATATAGAATGCAGTCTGACAATGATTTAGAAACGCTATGGATGACGAGGGATATTATTTATGCTTGATAGACCCTTGTGATAAATTAAATTAATACCGTCATAAATTTACTTTGAGAAATTGTAGGTTGACGCCCTTTTAAGGCCAATTTACTTAGGGTACTTGATTTTTTATGATTTTGTTAGAATTTAAATTTTTTTTTCTTCTTTATTTAAGTATTTGCTTAGTTGTTGAAGTATTTTTAATCCCAAAATTAATAGATGGAGGCGCTCACTATGGCTCGAAAAATTCCATGAAAGAAAAGAAATCACTGATAAAAACCTAGTTACTGAATTTTAAAAAATCTATATGCTCAAATCTACTAAACATAATAATTAAGAACTTACTCTTAATAATTTTCCTGCATTGAGTAAACAGTGAATATACCAGGGAGCAGGAAGCCAGTCTAAACCAAACTTTGCTAGTTCAAACTTGCCGTTCGGTGTTCTAACAATTCGATAGTGCATTCAACTATAAATTTCAATTCCACTTCTATAATTATTATTATGGTTAATTTGATAACTTTCATAACTGTGCCGGGATGTTCTTATTTATTCAGAGCTGGCTCAGTAGGCTTTGACCCGTGCGCTGCGCTTCCTCAACGATTTAGTTCGCGAAAATTCGGGACTGGACTTCTCCCAACGCTTCAGCTCGCAAAAGTAATAAAAAAAATATTGGAAAATTGATAGCCTTATTATTATTTTAGTTAATTTATTAATGTGTATTATGTTTATAGTGTAGTCTTATAGGAATTATATTGTTTTTGTGATCTGTGTACCAAATTATATGTTTATGTTAATTGTAAGCTAAATAGTATAGTAAGTTTTTTTATCTGTTGTCACTCTATTTCTGTAGCCCGGAGAGACACATTGGGCAACTGAAAGGTCTCTTCGGGTATGTTATCTAAATAAAATAAAAGCTGCTCGCATAGTACCAAATGTACCGCAAACTTCGTATTTCATGAGTTTGAAACTTTTTCAGTTTTTCTGACGACCTTCCTGGTGTAGCGGTGAGGGTGTTCTTAAAAGATAGAGGCCCCAGATTTTGTTGCGCTGGTTGTTGCCTAAGCGCGCAAAAAGGCCGCGTTACTCACTATGGAACCGCTCACAAAATTTTTACGCAGAAATTTGTACGACAATTCCATTTCATACCCCTGAGGGATTAAATTTCGAAGCACTTGCTGTTTTTAACATCGCCTCGGGTGTTGAAGCTGTATTTTGTATGGACTTGAATCTTATACTTACTTAGTTTATAACTAAAAACAAGTGAAAAAAGTAAACAAGTAGCTTCTCACTAAAATGCGTAATATAAACTCTAGCGCTTTGCAACTTGCACAACGGATAGAACGTTACTGCGAACTAACAATGAAATGGCGATATGAGGCGGTACTAAAATTACACATCAATGGATATGAGTGAAAACTTGACCCGGACAAAGCTCATCGCTTACTAGTTTTGCTTAGAAAATAATACGGTGATTTGTGAGGAAAACTAGGCAAGAGGTACTAGAAAAATCGACAACACGACTACCGTGAAAGTGAGAAAAGAACCGGTTAAGGCTCCGGTGACTTCATTTTAATTTGCTGTCAGTAAATTACATCTCCTCATGGAACTCAAGTGAATCACATTTTTAATAAAGATTTTCTAAAAACGTATATTTATTGTTGTTGTACTCGTACCTACCTAAAAAAAATTATCGATGTTTTAGCAGGACTAACGCCTACATAGGTGTTTTATTGGAGTTTACAAGAGGTAAACTCCAATAAAACGCCTATGTAAGAATCCATTTTCACATAATATAAGCCCGGGGTATGAACATTTATGGGGAGTAAAATCAAACGTTCTCCGTTACGTCATTTACTTTAAGTTTCCATGGTAACACTTTTCGTTCGTAAGGAGTAAACTCGTGCGTCGAAGCTGACAGTTTTTTTTTCATTCTAAGTTTTTGTAAGCTGGAAGAAATTAGTAATTAAAAGCCGAATAAAAAACCAACGCGGGTATCGTCTAGTAACTTACAACTAGCTCTGATACTTTGTCCGATCTGTCACTAATAAATGTTGTATATCTTTATAGTTGCTATAACGTCCACACAATGCATACTTCGGGTTCGTTGGCCCGCTTATCTGCTGGATCGGACTCCACAGCCGTAGATATCGTCAATCAATTACGGAATGTCACAGTCATATATCATGCAGATGTCAACCCGATCTGAGTACACTGTAAACGCAGACTAAATGCACAAGATAGACAGTTACCGTACCGCTATTTATTCAAGCAAATCCAGGGAAGCCGATAATCCTACCTGCCTGAGTCCCTAGAACGATTACCGCGACAGCATGGTAAATAGATCCCTATAGGTGAAAACATGCTTTTAACTATCTTGTTAACGTATAGACAGAAAAAATCCATATTAATATTATAATTTCGAAAGTGTGTCCGTTTATCTGTTTGCTACGCTTTCACGTCCATTTTTTCAACCGATCTTGATAAAATTTGATATCTCTATGTAGTTTTTGTGCCGGGGAAATATATTGGCTACATTTTATGGAGTTTCTGCGGGAATCAAAAAACTTAATCCACGCGAATGAGAAGAGAAGAAATAATCCATAGGAGAAGAAATGTACGACCAATAAATTAAACACGTCTGGATAAGCGTTGTAAAATAGGATTAAAACATCTACTGAATCAAGTCAGACTAAAAATCGTACTTAACGCTGTTAGCTAACTTGCACGAGGCAAGTTTTTAATGTAACTAATAAAAATATCTTCACTTTTAAAGCCACTATTTTTACGCGGTCCCCGTCCAGTTTCATATTTGCCTGTTTATAGCATTGAGTTGGAAAGTTATCTTATTGTTATTACCACAGTATTACAATACAATATTCCTCTTGGAAGCCAGCAGTCAAAGATGGAGACGTAATCGAATGACTGAAGAATGAAGATTACAGAACTGAACAGTATTAAAGGGCTTAAGACAGCAGAACTGACTTCACTTCAGAAAAAGCCTTTGTTTGCGCAATCTCCGTCCATCGTACTCCTTTAGTCTGTCTGACTTCGAGAGTAATCTTATTGTAATAGGAAGCCAGTAGTCAAAGTTGGTTCGTAATCGAATGACTTAACTCTCAGTCGGATATAGCCTTGATATTATAGTCGCGTAACTTGTTATCTGCTCCCGATACTTTTATGGACTTTGTGTATTAAATATTAATGCCGTAGGAGTTGTAAAAGTTGTTCGTGACTGTATCAATGCAGAATTCCATTTATGATTTGTCGACTTTAACCCTTTGTTGAATTTCAGTTAAGTGCTTATTTGAATTTATATTTTAAAGTTTGAGAATTAATTAAGCGGATTTGGTTTACCTATATGGAATTAAGGTGATTTTTGCTAAGGACAGCGGTTACTTATTACTTACACATTGATGAAATTGTAAATTATGATATATATTGTAAAATTATCAAAAGAGCAACCATCGAGTTTCTTGCTGGTTCCTCTCGGTGGGAATGGCATTCCGAACTAGTGGTAGATTCACTCGATGATTCAAAATCACTTGTAAAAAGTTTATTTGAATTTTAAAAAAAACATTTGAATTTGAATTGAATGGCGGTACGAAAATAATTAAATAACTACTTATTTAGTCATGTCATTTTAGTTTAGTTTAGGGACAACATTTGTTGTTACATAAAATTAGCACAATGTTGCGATATAACTCCACAAAGAAATATTTGCAAAACCAGACATAATCAGTAGGAATATGGGTTTATTATAAGTAACTGCCTTACCCCTAACAGGTTAGCCCGCCACCATCTTTGACTGCATCATCTATATCCTGACTGACTGACTGACTTATATATCAACGCACAGCCTAAACCGCTAGGGTTTGAGACTTGAAATTTTGACAGTAGCTTCCTTTTGTAACTTAGGTGCTCACTAAGGAAGGATTTTTCAAAATTCCACCCCTAAGGGGGTGAAATAGGGGTTGAAAGTTTGTATGAAAGTCCGTAATTTCTCAAGTTATATCCATGAAACTTAGTAGGTATATGAGTTATCGGTAAAAAATGAAGAAGTACGTGTTTCACAATTTTTGAAAATTCTACCCCCGAAGGGGTAAAATAGGGGATGAAAGTTTATATGAAAGTCTTTCATTTCTCAAGATATTTCTCAAGTTGTATCAACGAAACTTGGTATTTTGGCTTTAGGTAATAAATAAAGAAGTACGTGTGGCACAGTTTTTCAAAATTCGACCCCAAAAGGGGTAAAATAGGGGTTGAAAGTTTGTATGAAAATCCTTCATTTCTCAACTTATAGTGATGAAACTTAGCATTTGGGCTTTCAGTTAGATATGCAGAAGTACGTGTTTCACCATTTTTTGAAAATTTGACCCCCAAAGGGGTGAAATTGGGGATGAATGTCCTTCATAATTATCAACATATTTTTCAAGTTATATAACAACGAAACTTGGTATTTTGGCTTTCGGTATAGTATAAAGAAGTACGTGTGTAACAGTTTTTCAAAATTCTACCCCCAAACGGGTAAAATGGGGGTTGTAAGTTGGTGTAAAAGGCCGGCGTTTTTCAAGTTAAATAGCCGTGAAACTTGATTTTGGGCTACCGGTTTAAATTATGAAATACATAATTCACTCTTTTTATAAATTCTATCCCAAAGGACGTTAAATAGTCCTTCAATCACGCCGCAACCGAGCAACGGATTGACGGGTTTTTTCATGGGTTCTTTTTATCCCGGAAAATTAAGGAATGCCTATGGGAATTAAAAAACTTATGCCACGCGAACGAAGTCGCGGGCGTCCGCTAGTTACTTATAAGGTGAAATCGCAGTCAAGGGCAAACTTGTAGTGGATAAAAAAACCGTACCACTACAACCCATTAACGTCCCACCGCTGGGCACAGGCCTCCACTCTCATAAGACAAAGGGAATTAGAGCTTAGACCCACCACGCTGCTCCTATGCGGGTTGACGGGCTTTAACGACTATTATCATGTTAGTGATAATAACTGGAACCTGTACCTGCGGCTTAACGTGCTCTCCGAGGCACGGGTGTGACTCACCACCAACTTCCTAACTCCGGGCTAGTGAGAATTTCTAGTCAGAAAAAACCCAATACTTAATTATGGCCCGACCCGGGACTCGGGAACCTATAGACCGACTAGGCAACGAGTAAAGAGCCCAAAACAACTGTACAAAGTATTGTAACTATCACCAAATGGATCGTTACCGGTCTATAGCAGTCCGATATTCCTTTGTTTTCTTGGACATATTTTGTCGGATGAGGCCGAGGCTATCTATTTTCAGCCTCCCTTATAAATCATCCCGCCTGTCTCTTTGCGCTCATGAAAAAGGGATGTTTGTATTATTTTGACCCAATATTCTCGCTGTACACTGTACAGGTATCATGGGCGCTTAAAATGTATTGGTTATCATTATTTGACTCTTAATCCAAACTATCCATATCGATACTTATATTATAAATGCGAAAGTGAGTCTGTCTGCTACGCTTTCTTGTCCTGTTTCCTTTCAACCGATTTTAATAAAATTTGATATAGAGGTAGATTGTATCCCGGAGAAGAACATAGGCTACTTTTTATCCTACCTCTAAATCATTTCCTGTGGTGGACACTGACAGTTGACATTCCGCTGTTTGGTATATATGTCACCGTAAGATTGCAAAAACCGTTAGATTGTAATCCAACTAGCGATATTGTAAACTGTCGACGGATTGTCAACCGTTCAATGGTCCGAGTGTCAATTTTTTGAAATATTCATTGTATTTACGTTTTCTTGTCTTTTTCTTGTAGGTTAGGTTAGGGTTCGACATAAATGACCAATTAGGTTTTATCGGGTTAATATATCTAACAGATTACAAATCTAACGAAAAATAATGCGTTAAATTGTAATCAGTCGAAAGTTTACAATATCGCTAGTTAGATTACAATCCAACGGCCTTTGCAATCTTACGGTGACATATACATAAAGAGAGCAAATCAATAGTTTTTAGACCCCGGAGCAAACAGGATGGTATTATATGTTAAATGTGTGTGTCTGTCTGTGACATCGTAGCTCCCAAACGGATGAACCGATTTTGATAAGGTTTTTCTGTTTAAAAGGTGACTTGATCGAGAGTGCCCTTAGCTATTACCGGTTGACGACTACTATGATGAAGCTCTTTTCAAGCCCTACGGAGGGCAATATTCAAAGTCAAAGTCAAAGTCAAAATATATTTATTCGATTTAGGTACAATGTACACTTATTGACGTCCAGTTAGGTACTTATTTGTAAAATATGATGGTGCTAATCATTTACGGTATCTTAAAACTAAAGCTACTAGGGTTCTATACGCTCTGGACCGAGAAGAGCCCACAACAAACTTAGCCGGTTTTTTAAAAATATTATATTCTTATACGATGTCAAGATTCTGCGTTACGATTTTTATTACCAAAACAAAAATCGAACTACTTTAATTTACTCACGTTTATTTATTTTAAAGCACTCCAATTAGTCCTACTTCAAAAGTTCATAACGTCAAGTCCATTTGTTTGAAACCACAGGTTTAGATTTGGATCGTTTCATTAGAAATTAGAATTTATCTCTCACGTGGTATTACTACGTTAGCTTTTTTTACTTAATGGAGCCACGGCACTGATTAAATGGCACAGGTACAAAACTAGCACAAGTTAATTTGTAGTGCGCTCGTAACAATTGGAAAACTATCCATACACTTATTATAAAAAATGCGAAAGTGTCCCTATTTGCAACATTTTCACGGCTCATCTTATAAACCCATTTTGACGAAATTTTTCGTATAGAGTTACATTGCTTCCAGAGAAAGATTTTTATGCCGGAAAAGATATCCCACAGGAATTTCAAAACAAGTAGATGCTCGTCGCAAGCATCACCTAGTCTCCCTAAAACTCAGAAACGGTTTGATCGATTGATCGAACCATTGATGATGAAATTTCTTGAGTTTTTGAGTAGGTCCCAGGATGGTTTATTTTCACAATTGGACCTGGTAGGTGGCGCTGCAATAGGTTAAAGATTCAGGACAGAAAATCGTCTGCCGGGCCCACTAGTAGGTACAAACCTCATAAGACCAACGCAATAATTTTTAAGCTTTCTTATACATGTAAACTGAGGAAATACTCCAGCTGATCACATTTTCTTCTAGGAACTTGTACAAATACTATAATATTATAAATGCGAAAGTGTGTCTGTCTGTCTGTCTACTACGCTTTCACGAGGTTATATCTCGGGGAAGGACATAGTATACTTTTTATACCGGAAAATTCAAGAGTTCCCGCGGGAATCAAAAAATGTATCTGTTCAACCGATTTTAATGAAATTTGGTACAGGGGTAGTTTGTATCCCGGGGAAGGACATAGGCTACTTTTTATCCCGGAAAATTCAAGAGTTCCCGCGGGAATCGAATAAACTTGGTCTAAAATCATCTAGTTTACCATAATTACATTTTCTAGTCTAATCCCCTGTTTGACGAGTGCCACGCCTACCCAGTACCCACGTCTGATGGAATCCTTATGTCAACTCGGATCCAATATTAATTTCTTAGTGCCCGTCCACCGTCAATTTGTTTGATGTAGTTATTGATTAGGACTTAATCGATTGTGTCGTTACTTTTTGTTATTACTTACTAAGTTTTTTCATTAGAGACAGACACAATTCTAAGTAATGTATTGACATTGTAGTGTCTGGACTTTTCTGTTTACTTTTATTTTTTTCATGCTATTAAAATGTGGTGTTCTGGTGAATTCGATCGATTGTATAAGTAATTCTTTCTCCAAAGTAAAACATATCTATAGCATTTTACTGTAGGATCTTATTGTATCTTTTTGACTACTAGAATCCTTTAGATTTTATAACATTATAAATATCTGTCACCGTAAGATTGTAAAAACCGTAAGATTGCAATCTAACGCTTTTTTTTTCGATAGATTGTAAACAGTCGAAAGATTGTGAACCGTTCAATGTTTTAAGTGTCAATTTTTGAAATATTCATTGTATTACGCTTTCTTGTCTCTTTCTTGTAGGTTAGGTTAGGGTTCGACATAAATAATTAGGTTCTATCGGGTTAATAAACCTAACAGATTACAATCTACCGAAAAATAATCCGTTATATTGTAATCATTCGACAGTTTACAATTTCGCGAGTTAGATTATAATCTTATGGTTTTTACAATCTTACGGTGACATATCCATCAGCAAATCTACTTTATCGT
This sequence comes from Erebia epiphron, assembly GCA_963932025.1. Classification (NCBI taxonomy): domain Eukaryota; kingdom Metazoa; phylum Arthropoda; class Insecta; order Lepidoptera; family Nymphalidae; genus Erebia; species Erebia epiphron. The sequence goes on from OZ009950.1 coordinate 9,407,134, forward strand.
CATCAAATTATCACTATGCTCTTCACCAATACAATTTCTGAGGTAGGTACCTATCAATTAACGTTCAGCATAATTCGATGATAGCTACGGAAATAATTACACAAGTCATAAAACAAATATTGTGGCCAATTCCGTACAAAACAATCTCTAAACTAAAATGACCTCTAAATGTATTTCTGTCCCTTTCTGCATAGAGTATTATGAAAGGGTTGGCAATATTTTTAATGTTGTCATTTTAGTTTAAACTAAACTAAACTAAGAGATTGTGTACTTACAACAGAATCATCCCCATTTTCATACTTAACTAATTAAATGCTTCTCAATTCCTAAACGTTATTTCACCCTTTACAGCACAAAATATAAACAACAACGGGAAGAGAATAATTTTGCGAATTATAAAATTTATATTCATTAACGAAATTATGTGCGGAGCATGAAATAAGCCGATTAACGTGCCTACTTAGTTAATAGCTTTAACGAAATCCGTCTTCACGCAATATTACGAAGCGCGAACTAAATAATCGGGTACTCACCCTACGAGCCGGTTCCTACAGTCATTAATATTATAATTGGGCTTTGTATGGAATATTTAATGCGCATGGGAAATTAATTATGATCGCATTCTGGAGAAAATTTTCGTTATAATGTGTTAAAACTTAATTTTCACTACGTTGCTCATAAAGTTTTCATTTGGTTGTTTAACTTATTTTGCTCATTATCCATAAAAGGATACAAGTAGAGCAGCATCGAATTGAGAGAAAACAGAAATGTCTCTTTCGTTCATATGCCGTACTACTTAATAAATGTTTGGTTAAGAGTTAAGACTGATGCTAAGGAGCATCATAGGTCTATGATGCTCTGTTGAATGTTTGAAAAACTAGACAAATTGAGGGAAAATAAAAACGTCTCTTTCGTTCATATGCTGTATCATCGATGGCCGTAGGTATCTACTTAATAAATCAACTATGATCCTATTGACTAATGAACTGTGAAATTTATGATAGCCGTGAAATTTGCCTCATGCACTCGTACGTTGTGTACCACAGATTGAGCGTCACAGCGTCAGCAGAAGCATGATACAAATGTTTTTTTTATCTCTGAACTGCGATTTTAAATTTTTAATTTAATCAAAGTTTTGACTAAAGAACAAATATTTTAGTTAACAGAAATCATAGACCTGCTTCGCTTTGGTATAGCAAGGCAAAGCAAGTAACTAAAAAGTTAAAATGAACACTTAAAAATTCGCCTTCCCAATTTTTTAAACATAAAAATGCGCTTTGAAACATTGCTAAACTATCTTATTGAGCATTTTAATAAAATTTAATATCCAAAGCCTCATTTAAATTTCACTAACTTCATATCTTAAAGTGGCGTTTAGCGGCCGTAATTTTGAATGGACTCATAATGAATAAAAATATTTTTAGAGTTCCGAATTCAAGTCAACGTTTTCAATTTAATACTAACTTCTGTTTGAATGACCTCCTTTAGTTGGAGTAGGGGAGATCCTTAGGGCTTCTTCAAAAACTTCTCGTTTACTACGTTCATGATAATTTGTTGGACAGTTCTTGACTGAATTTAATAAATTAATTTCAATTTGGTAATAGTTTACCACTGTCAAATCCTTAATTTTACTTTAAGTATCAATAACAATTTATTGAAAGAATGAAAGGAGTATCTTTATTTTGTTAAAACACTGTTTGTGCAATACTTAAAAATAATTTTGTAGGTACATCATTTACAAGTCGAAGATTAATGGAACGTTTATTTTGTAAAACATTGTTACACCACCAATAGGACACTGCTATTGCGTTGCATGATCCCTTGACCCTATCCATCAAAGCTTTTATCAAATAAAAGATTTCTTTGAGATCTTACCTGATAAGTAGAACGCAGTCTTAGATGGAGGCACTCTTAACTTTTAGGGCAATGAATAGTGCGGCTTATTTTAATGCTCCCTAAGTTTTTAGAACTAAATCATCATATTATGCATTCTGTAATTCTGTTCTCTCTCCATAACTACAGCCCATTAACGTTCCATTGCTGGGCACAGGCCTCCACTCTCATAGGAGAGAGGGAATTAGAGCTTAGACCCACCACGCGGCTCCAATGCGGGTTGGCGGGCTTTAACGACCATTAAAATGTTAGTGATACCTAATAACCGGGACCGACGGCTTAACGTGCTCGTGCTCGGGGGTGACTCACCGCCAAATTCCTAACTCCAGGTGAGCACTGAGAATTTCTGGTTAGAAAAACCCAATAATTAATTACAGCCCGACCCGGGACTCGAACCCGGGACCTTGTCGGCCGCATTCGAACATGCTAACCACTAGACCAACGAGGCAGATCACCTCTATTGCAGAGTGACTAATAATAACTTAGAGCGTATTGTCAATAGCTTACTCCATTTTACACGCACATCCGTACAAAGTCAACTCGTGTAAATTATTTGACTGATCCATTTGGCAACACGGGCCACGGCAGATGGATCAAATTAAGCTCGCATGTCTACAGGTAGTGCTGAGGCATCCACGTTCAATTTGCACTTAAATCACGTGAAATATTGCAAAGCGACGGAACAGTGCCGTTGCCAATAGACTTGCGATTGGACCTGAATACTGGGAACTGGTATACGTGACAACATTTCAATATACGGTACCCTACGTCGAGTTATGTGGAGACTAGTTCAAAGTACTGATACCAAACCGTTTGCTTTTGATAACTGTGATTGACTGCTTGTTGTCTTTTAATATGGGACTATAGCTTTTTCCCACAGCTTCGCTCACATTAGGTTCGATTTTCATACAAACTTCAAACCCCCTCAGATGAATTTTCAAAATCCTTTCTAAGCTGATCTACGTTATAATATCTAGCTGTATGCCAAGTTTCAGCCCAATCTGTCCAGTTGTTTGAGCTGTGTTGATAGATCAGTCAGGTAGTCACCTTTTCCTATCCTAGATTATATTTAGATACACATTTTTCATATTTGTATTTTTTTGGGAACCAACCGTCGATATATGTAGGTACTAGATGGGCCCTTTCAAAGAAAAAGTTGGGCGTTCGATAAGTTCACATTCTTTGTTTGACAGGGCCCGTCTATGTAAATTGATGTAGTTGGAACCAACAATTTGGTTTGCCCAATAGTAATTACTGGTCTGGTAGTCTGGTAAGCCCAAACATTCGCAGTGAGCAAAGCATATTATAAGGGTACGATGCATATCTGGGCAGTGCAGTGGACTGAACAGCACTGAACCCGACGTGCGTCTACTCAGCTTTATTTACACGGACATATGGTTGAATTTTGTATGATAAAAATAAAGCACGGTTAAGTTTAAGTTAGTAAGTAAAGCTTTGTATCAAAACATACATGTTCTTTCCTCTCCAGTCTTCACTGTAAAGGCATGTGCAGGTGTGAGTTGCGTCTTAAACACTGAAGGACAGTATTTAATTTTATCATTATCGGTCCAATCGAACCTTCTGTCTATAACTAATACGATTGAAAGCCATATAATTACCTTAATAGGCATGATGACTGATTTTGAAAAATGGTCAGATTATGTTCGGAAGTATCTACTATTTCGAAAAAATATCTTATTTCAGTAGAAAAATAAAGTTTGGTAGATACAATTAGTATTTGAAAGGAGATCGGCGAAGTTCGCCCCAGTTAATTTAAAAACCATACAGATTCAGAAATCATTTAATATTTTTTTATATATTTCAAAGTATTTTTCTGTGTAAACACCAAATTTTTAGAAGATGGGGATCAAAAATAAAAATAATCACGACACAATAAAAAAAGTCGTTCTAATGGCAATACGGAGCTTGCTATAATGCTTTATTCTTACTCTATGGAGGACCGTGGTAGACACAGACCATACAACGTGGTAGAGATGTGCCAACTCGGAAAAACACGTTAACTCGAGTTGAAATTCAGGTAACTCGGAATTGAATTCGAGTATCACAACTCGAGTTAGCAGAAACTAAGTGTATTTTATTAAATAATTTGTTACAAATTACTTTTTTACATGTAATTCGAGTTACACAACTCGAGTTAGCATGAAGAAACTAAGTGTATTTTATTTGTTACAAATTACTTTTTCACATACCTATTATTTGTAGTTACGACAAATTATTATCATTGCTAAGCTTCGTAGGTAGGATTGAAATAAAAAGGTTTTTATAGTTCACCTACATAATATTAATTTATACCTTTCTCACGAGATTGAAGAGACACATGAAGAAGAGAGACGAGACACATTTATTTTTGGTTTTAGTCTTAGTTTAGTTTTAGTAAGTACTCATATTTAATAACAAAACTAATTAGGTATGTAATTAGCAGGCTTCACAAGATGATATCAGTCTATCTTAGTGTAGGTACATATGCTAATAATAGTTGAACCATCACAATGAAAATATTCATAAATAACTTTGTCATCGTCAGTGTCATTCGGTCGATGCAATGGCGCGAGTATTAAAGCGCGCAACCAACGCGGTATGAATCGCGCTCTCGCTCGTTCGCTTGATTCGTTCGTTTACCGCCAGCCCAAACACGAGTTAGGGAAAATTCAACTCGAGTTAACTCAAACTTAGCACAACCCGAGTTAACTCGAGTTAGTAAATCAAGTTGACACATCTCTAGTCATTCGTGCTGTTTCAAATTCGTTGCAGTTCGTTGGGCGTTGCGTTTGTTGGTTCGTTCGTTTTGTGCATTATATTGAATTATTACTGATTTTTCTGACGATTTGGCGTGTTTTTGGACTTACGATTTCTTCTTTTAAACGATATACCACATAATTTCTTTCTGGACTTTTTGATTGCATGCAATTTGGAGTTTTCGTTGATTAATATGTCTCTTCGATGTGTTAATTGTTCCTTGCGTATCGCTCGGATAAGACGACATCGTTTGTCCGAAGAAAGTGATGAAATAGTGGAAAGAGTGAGAAGATGGGTGTATCCTCGCGATGTAAGTAAAACAATAACAGGTATTTCATAATCTCAGATTCACATGGATCGCATGGATCACATGGATAGAAATCCATTTATATTTTTTACAATACTTACTTACTCAATACACTGTCTTCCTATACTTGCCAAGTATAATAAATGCATCAGAGTAAATGGTTATACCATGACTATTGTATGACGTCTTGCCACCAGGGCCCGTATTCTCTAACTCAGTGACTATCAAAAATGAAAGCCACTGACATATATGTAATATCCATTGAAGGTTTACTATGAAATGTTACTTTTTATTTCATAGTAAACCTTCAATGGATATTATATATATGTCAGTAGCTTTCATTTTTGATAGTCACTGAGTTAGAGAATACGGGCCCAGGTCAGGCGGTGAGTTAGCGACTAAAATGTAAACAAGGCAATATTAGAAGAAAGTTAATACAATTATTGTCATCATAATAATCATTATCAGCAGAATGATATCTACTGTTAAAAGAGGCCTACTGGAGGGACCTTCGCACACTACATCCAGCAACTCTCTTTATATCTCTTGATTTTTAAATTCACCTGTCTCTGACACAGTGCTTCCTGTTGCAAGTGAATTATAACTAGAATACAATAAATGTAATGTAAAAATATTTTTCAGATATCAGGGGCAGACTATGTGTGTCATGCATGCTGGGAAATCATGAATAGAAACTATGAGCAACAACCTGTTCGTGCTAGTGGTCACCACAGCGTCTGTCTCACATGTGGCAGATCAATTTTAAGAGTGAGAAGTCGCATGGTGCTTCGTGATGAGAGGTCCGAAAGAGAAATACTTATTCAAGATATAATTTCAGAGTGGATTCATCCTCGCCAAGTAATTAATTTAAATAATTATTTGTTTATAATATCATCTTTAAACAGGCAGTATTAAACTGGTCAATTCAATATTTATCTGTTTACTTACATCTTTATTAATTAAAATGAATTGCAGTTCATTGGTAAACACATCACTTGAAAAAGGCTGGGCCGACTAAGCTCTTAAGTCTAAGTCTTTTTTTACTCACTAATAATACTCTTAGTAAGGTTTAGACAGAAAGAAAGATAATCTATGTACTTGGAGTTTTGTATAGGTGGTGTATGATCCACTACAGCCCATTAACATCTCACTGTTGGGCACACGCCTAAACTCTCATAGGACTTAGGAGAGAGGGAATTAGAGCTTAGACTTACTATGCGCTCCAATGCCGGTTGGTGGGCTTTAACAACTATTATCATTTAGCAAGAAAAGAATACAATTATTTTGCTATAATCCGCCAACAATTATCATGTTCATGATAATAACCGGGACCGACGGCTTAAGGTGCTCTCCGAGGCACAGGGGTGAAACACTGTTAACTTTCTCCGGGCTAGTACTGGGGATTTCTAGCCAGAAAACTCAACACTTATCTGATTATCACCATCATGTTTTATAAGTAATTGACGTCAATAAGTGTACCTAATTTCAATATATAAATATTGATTGATTGATCAATGGCCTGACCTCATTGGCCGCAGTCGAACATGCTAACCACTAGACCAACAAGCCAGTTACGGTGTATGATCAAGTGATTAATAAATCTGAAAGACACTGTCTGCCTGGATTATTAATATTTCTAAAGAATTTTTGATGGCTCTTCCATATAATTCAGTTTGAAATTCAAGGTATGTTATCATTTATGAATGAGATTTACATGATTAATCATTGTTGCAGTTGCAACCTTCGGATGAGGTATGCATACCATGTTGGCTAAGAGCACAGAGAGCAGCAGATAGTCGCTCACAACAAAACCAGCAAGTTGAGGCATCAGCTGGGCCTTCAAATGCACCAAATGTGTATCAAGAACCACAGCATGAGGAAGCTCCAGTACAACATGAAATTATTGCAGCTGAGCCAATATCTCCAGCCAGTATAACTCTTCCAACTCTAAGGAGAGCTGCTGCTACAGCTCGACGTTGCTTATTTTCAGAATGTGACGATAGAGAAAAACGTTTCGTGCCCCATTCAATCCGAAAACAGGTTATTTTGGATTATAATTTTTATATTCCAATAAACTCTAGAATTTGTGATTACCATCTAGAAAGTAATTCATATCATGAACTTTATGCAGCTGATAATGCTTTATCTATGTTTACTGCTGATATGATAGAGGAAATTATATTTTTGCTCAAAGATAACAATCTATTAGACTTTTCTCAACCTGAGAATATTGATGACCACCTTTTTAAATATTGGTTTGGCCGTACGAAACCTGAGTACAATGCCATTTTGACCGAAGTGCCAAGACTCAACACTTTAAAAATGAAATTATGATTGAATGCACTACTGTGTAAAATGCGTACAGGGGACAGTGATGAGAGAATATCAGCCTTATTTCAAACACCAAGGAGGACTTTAGAAAGCTACATGGAACAGGCACGAGATATCCTCTTACAAGACTATGTTCCCCGACATTTGGGGCTCGATCATGTTTCAAGGGAGGAGGTAGTTGCCAGGAACTCCTACTTGGCCAATCATTTATTTGGTAATCCAGAAGAACCTGTACAAAATAGAAACCTAATTACGATAGTAGATGGTACGTACTTAAACATTCAAAAGAGCAGCAACTATGCATTCCAAAAAAACACATATTCACTGCATAAATACCGAAACTTGGTGAAACCCTTTCTAATAGTGTGCTGTGATGGTTATATTATTGAAGCCTTAGGTCCCTACCCAGCCACCAAAAACGATGCTGAAATAATGAAAGAATTCATTGAAAATGATTCACTCTTAAATATTTTTAAAGAAGATGATATTTTTATATTAGACAGAGGATTCAGAGACTGTCGGGATGACTTATTTCAAAAAGGTAACTACCAATCATATTATTAAATGGCAAAACACACAGGGAGCGGGCGTGGGTCGGTTCGTGTGCGCGGCTGGTTGAATTCCTTGTATTTATATGGACGACATCTTAGCGATACCCGCTACGCGCCCGACCCGCGGCCGCGTTCTGTGTGATGTCGTTCATATAAATTCAAGGAATTCAGCCAGCCTCAAACTCACGCCCGCTCCCTGTGTGTTTTGCCCTTAAATTATTTTATTTATTTATTAGTAACTTTTAAGATGATCACTTGATTTTTTTACAGGTTTTCAAGTGCATATGCCAGAGACAATAGAAGATGGAGAAAGGCAACTCACCACCCTTCAAGCAAACATTACAAGATGTGTAACTATGAATAGATGGGTGGTTGAGGGAGTCAACGGACGATTTAGTCGAGATTTCAAAATATTCAGGGCCGACTTTTTGAACAAAAGATGCCCTGTCATAATGAAAGAGTTTTCAATTGCAGCAGCATTTTTAAATCACTTTGCCAAACAATTTACTGAACGAGCAAATGTCCAATCGGTACTTAATATAATTCAAGACAAACTATTTCAAGATAATAAATTAGGGCAAATTGTTCAAAGCAATAACATGAACATGCGACACACAATGTTTAATAACATATCTAGGTCGAATTTAGTGTTCCCAGAACTAAGCGAAGAGGATTTACAACTTATCGCTCTTGGAACATACCAGATTCGCCAAGCGAAATCGTACGTTGGCGAACACTTGAGAGCTCATGGTATGTACACTATCGAAGTTTGCAGGGATGATGTGAATGCTCAAATCCTATCTGCTTTTGGGGGTATTGACCCTTATATTTTGAGAGCTAGAATAAAATCTAGATATGTGGGCAGCAAGACCTACTTTACATACATAGTAGTAGACAGGGGGTTACAAGGCTACCAAGCTATCCTAGGCTATTACTGCCATTGTGCAGCAGGTAAACGAACAGTTGGCTGTTGTTCGCATACCATGAGCATACTATGGTACATGGGGTATGCAAGTCGTCAGGGCCATATTGAAGCCCCTGCTTCTTTTTTAGATGAAGTTCTAATCATTTAAATAAATATGTATCCTAAAATATCTTTTATTTCACACTACCTTACCTACCTATATAAGGTATGGTAAAGTACCTAGTAGTGTAACCAAGTAGGTACTTTACCATATCTTCTATTCTTACATTACAGCATTATAATGTATAACTTATTCATTATTTTAGATTGAAAAATAATGCTAGATGGTAATACTTCTATATTATTTTTAAAAGTTTGTCAATAATAATTATTAATTACAGATAGGCTCTGTCTAAAAAAAATGTTACAACCTACAGGGACTTATTTCTTAGGTCTCATTCTTATTAAAGGTCGGCGTATGCACCTCCATGCAGGTGGCCTCCTTAATGCCTCTATTTTCATACTAATATATTATACTGTAAATGCGAAAGTGTTTGTTTGTCCTTAAATTACGCCGCAACAGATCGACTTGAATTTGTGCATGGGATTGCAATAGAGGACCTGAAGAATGACAGGCTATTTTTTCCCCGGAAAATCCAGTTAAGATCCAGGAAAATTAGAATTAAAAAAACATTCCACGCGGATGAAATAGCGGGCATCAGCAAGTATTTTATTTAAATTAATATGGTGACTGATCACTGAATACTTCAACACAGTAAGGCGCCGTTCTCATAAGCGGACGGCGGGCACGGGCACCTGTTATATCATTAGGGAGGTCGCGAATCAGTCGCTGGTCTAGAATCTAGATATATCGGACACGTACCTAATTACGATTTTGCATCGCTACTTACGCGATGCATTATCGATACAGTCTTGCGGTGTAGTAGGTACCTACCGGCACCCCCGCTCTTTAACCGATGTGGGGCTACTGAATCGATGGAAGAAGCCGCCGTGGGCGACCTCCTTTACCTCTTGCATGAATAATTATAGTTCATATCCCTAATACTAATCCTTTTCTTGTATGTCATACTGGCCACGTTATGGATTACGTAGTATACTTTTAACGTACCTAGGTACGCAGAAGCCTGTACCTAGTGTTTTAATGTACCTACATTAAAAGAAACCTTGTTCTCTTTGGTATAATAGACAGATAATAGGTAATCTGCAGTGCCTTTTAGATTTTTAAAAGCGAATAAGTGGTCATCTGTCTTAAAAACAATGAAATGAAAACCTAACCTCACATAACTATTACTTAGAATATCTTTTTTCTCCCAGCTTTATTTGATTGACTTTGATAAACTTTTTTGTTGGTCTGGTTTAGTATAAAAAGTATGAGAAGTTTGATGTGTAAACGTGAGCCTCAAGTTTGGGTCAAACACTATATGGGAACTCGCCGATCTCCTTTAAATTTTAAAATTCACGCCAAAACGTTCGGCGGTGTCATGGCGTCGCTGTGACGTCACTATTGTTTTTACCAATGTACTCTGTGCAGTGTGCAGTAAGCAATAGTGTAATTTTCAAAGCTCGAAAACAAACAATTGTGACGTCATTCGCTTCTTTGTGTTTTATGCAATATGGCGGATTGCTGTATTTTATAGTTTTATTTTATCAATATAAATAGCAATCTCACTCGAAATTGAAAAATAAATAAGTACGTTTTCTATAATCCATGAATCCTATTTCATTAGATAAATTCATAATTTCATTGATTCTTGGTTACTGTCATCATGCCTATTCACTCGTGCGCAGTCGAGGGCACACGTAAGGCAAGGTATGAAAGACTTATGGAATAAAGATAAGTACTTATCTCAAAGTAAATACTCGTATTTCATGCTACTTGAATTTAACATATATTAACGAATGACAAGGCTTTTGACCCCAAGATTTAACGGTTTATAGTCACGACCTAGGGTTTTATCGGAACAGTTAGTTTGGTAACAATGACCTTTTATTTATGTATCAGTCATATTTTATATTTAACCTATTACAACATAATGAAGAGCTTGAATTTGCCAAAAAAATGCTTACTGGTATAGTAGAGGACCTGAAGAGAATAAATTATCCTACTTTAGGTACTATACCTACTCGTTTTGCTTTTTGTTTTGTATTTTTAAAATAGTTGTCATGATAGGCCGAGTACATTTAAGAAAACCTGGTTTAATAAAATGATTTTTGTGCTTTCCTAAATAGCTAATTCAAGCATCACTAGACGTTGCGAAAACGTTATTTCGTTATACGGTGTTCGTTTATAGAACGGTAGTTTACAAACGTAAGTTCAATTTGGGTCAACCTTGCCAAAACATCTGGACATTGGTTCTGTATTTTTATCTCAGTCCATGCTAATGCTGACCTCCATGTTTGATCCCCTGCAGGGTCAATTTGTTATTTCTGAATTTCTGAATTTTCTCTGGTTTGGACTGGTGGGAGGCTTCGGTCGTGGCTATTTACCACTCTACCGGCAAAGACGTACCGCCAAGCGATATGGCGTTACGGTACGATGCCATACAACCGAAATTGGGAGGGGTGGAGGGATTTGTTTAATATAACTGTCATACCCCAACAGGTTAACCCGCTACTATCTTAGACTAATTCATCATCACTTACCATCGATACTCGGTGAGATTGCACTTGTAAATGTAGTGGCGTAAAAAAAACTTCCTGTAATTCCAGGTCTTTTTTGCCACCTACCTGCAAATTATTCATAGAACCAGCTTCCATCTTCTGCGTTCCCTCATAGTTACAATAAGAGGCTATAATCTTTAAAAGGCCCATAAGAAAAATATTTCAAAAGCCGGCAACGTATTGGCGATTCCTCTGGTGCTGCAAATGTTCATAAAATCAGGTGACGCTTGCTCGTTTGCTCGCTACGAGTATATCCATATCCATACTAATATTAAAAATGCGAAAGTGTTTCTGTCTGTCTGTCTGGTACGCTTTCACGGCCCATCTGTTCAACCTATTTTAATGAAATTTGGTACAGCGATAGGTTGTATCCTGGGGAAGGACAGTAGGTACATACCTACTTTTTATCCCGAAAAATTCAAGAGTTCCCGTTGGAATGAAAAAAAAATCTCTTCAACCGATTTTGTTGCAATTTGGTATAGACTATAGGCAAATACAGTTTGTATCTAGGGAAAGGACTAGGCTACTTTTTATCCCGGAAAATTAAAGAGTTCCCGCGGGAATCAAAAAATCCTAATCCACGCGGACAAAGTCGCGGGCTGATGCCAAGAATAGAATAGAATATATATGTCACCGTAAGATTGTAAAAACCGTTCGATTATAATCTAACTCGCGAGATTGTAAACCGTCGAAAGATTACAATATAACGCATTATTTTTCGGTACATTGTAATCTGTTAGGTATATTACCCCCATAGGCCGGGCACTATGTGTTTATTTATGTCGAACCCTAGCCTAACCTACAAGAAAGAGACAAGAAATCGTAAATTCAATGAATATTTCAAAAATTGACACTTAGAACATTGAACGGTTCACAATCTTTCGACAGTTTACAATCTATCGGGGAAAAAAGCGTTAGATTACTGTCGAACGGTTTTTGCAATCTTACGGTGACATATATAAGTTTTAAAAAACGTACACCGCACGCTTTTCTTTTATGCTAATTCCAGGTGGGAAATGAAAAAGCCCTTGGTCGTTGTAACCGTTTATAAAGGAAAGTTTCGTTTTGGGTTAACAGCGCCATAACATCTGGACTCCTGTAATCACGGCGAAGTGAGGGCGGACCTCTGGGGAACAAACTAACACTGCAATTTCGAAAATTGCGACGCGATAAAGGACAAACGATTTTGTCTTTTCGAACCAGCGTTTTCAATTTACTCCGACTTGCTGTCGCTATGTTTCTTTAGGTGATTGTAATTCACCGATTTATTGTATTCGTGTGACAATTTTCGTGTTCTGTGGTAAAATAAAATTACAAATACTTACTAGACCAAGTATTTCGTCCTTGTGGTTTAGGAGTTTTCAAATTCACGCGAGAAATCAAAAGTACCCTTAAGCCTCTCCAGGTGTTTAATTATAATATTATCTATCCATGCATAAAATCACGTCGACCCGCTCCGCTCCGGCATAACAAACCGTCAATCAAACACACTTTAGTATTTATAATTTGGGTAGTGGTTAGTGGTTACCTAGTTAGTACTTCCCCAAAACGATATTGAAAAGAAATTTCATAAATACGGTTTTTTTACTTATTCTTGATTATAGTCTCATACATATTTTCTATTACATCTTCTGTCTGTAATCTTTAATAGGCGTAAGCTTGCCTCTAACGCTACGCTACGTAAAAAAAAGACGTGTGGCACGGTAAAGCTATTGCATAGCATTTTTTATCAACTTGCTATGACTACTTGTGTTGTTGACTTCAAGTTGTTGAAAATATAATAAATATTTCGCCTTTATATTTTCAACAACTTGAAGTCAACAACACAAGTAGTCATAGCAACCAAAGTGTTAGGTTTTTTTTCGTTACGGAATTTCAGGATTCGGTCAAGGCCCACGATAGAAGCTATGCAATAGCTTAAAATTATTGACAAGAAATAATTTCTAAAAACAAACAATCACTTAGTCCTGTTTGGTATCGATATATTCAGGATGCGGGCTAAAAGTACGCCATAGTGAGGAATGCTTTCGGAGCTCGGGGCATCTTACCTGCATTATGAATTATTGCTGGCCTTTGGTGGTTGCAGGCAGCAGCAATTCGACCTGTCGAGCTGTAATTTCGACCAATTAAAAAAAGCCTTCTTTTGGAATTATTTCAAGCACAATTCTCGAGTTTAATCAAACTGGCGATAAGTTATCTATACTTATATTATAAAGAATTAAAGAGGTAAGGTTTGTGAGGTTGTAGGGTAATCTCTGGATCTACTGAACCGATTTTGAAAATTTTTGTACTAATAGAAAACCATATTATTTGTGAGTGCCATGGGAATTTAAAAAAACTTATTTCACGCGGATGAAGTCGCTGGCATCTGCTAGTCTTTGTATATAGCAGAAAGTAGAGAACCCTCAAAAAATTGTAATTTGTGCGAGCGTGCCTACAATTTTATTCCTTTGAGAGCATTTGAGAGATCGCGGTGACATAGCTTTTGTCCCCGTTTTTCCGTTCTGTTCTTATCGTTGGCCACAGACAATCAGTGCATAACAAGAACAGGCGTTTGTTCTGCACTGTTTTAGCCTGAAACACACTAAAAGCGCGACGGAAACTTGACCAACGCAGATTTTAGAAGTTATCAATTATCGTACAAGGAAATCCGTTTTGATGAACTCCCAGACCCAGGGCCAATGGTGGTTGCTGTAGTTATACATATAACTATGTGGAAAGTTTTGATAGATAGATATATTTTACCTTTTCTACGCTAACTCGCGTCCATCTATATTCTAAGACTTCAACATCATGTGCCACCTGATGAGATCGCTGACAAGGGCTGACATGTATACGTATAATAACCTACTAGTGTTAAGAAGTGCGACTACCGCTGCAAAGTGCAATGTACCTACATGCAGCGCTGTTACAGTGTGATCAATGCATTACCTAAACACTCGTACGCGCGCATTTAGTGTCGCGTTCTGTCGTGCATGTGGCGACGCGCTTTGTGCCTGTTTGGGAAAGAAATGAAAGGGTGTTTGTTTGGTAACTAGTTGGAAATGAAAATACTGTTGCCAAATCCCCACACGTTCTCTATTTAGCCACCATAATATCTTTTGATTCGTACGTGCTTGTTTAATGGTTTGGCGAGCTAAAATTGCGCTTACCGAGAAGTGAGAACAATGGCGGACGTTTGAAAGAACGTCCGATTCCGAAAAATGTACTGGCTTATAACTGTTTCGAGTTCGGACGTTCCTTCAGAATTAACCAGTGTTATAAAGTAAAAAGAGTAGTGTCCGCTCATGAGAATATTTTAATGTTTGCCGCTGCGTTAAAAGAATGGGCTGGCAGGACTTTTTATATTAAAACATCTTGCTTTTAAAATTTTCACATTTCAAAAAGGAAACGTGGTACCAACTGTCGCAGAGTTCTTTTGTGTTCTAATGAATAATGATGAACACATTCCATGAATAATATTACGACGTATTCATTTTGCTTATTATAATTTTTGACTTATTGAAGTGGATTTTGTTTAATGTTGCTACGGCCTAGATATTTACTATTGCTGAGAGTGAGTGAGTGAGTGAGTGAGAGTGTATTTTGATTTTGCTTTAGAGTTAAAAAGATGTTGTGTGTGTGCCCAGCGTTGGCAGACCAACCCTTATGTGGAACGATGATATGGAGTGACTCGCAGGGAGCTGCTGGATTCAGAGCGCAAGCGGTGCGAATCTCTGTGAAGAAAACCTCTTTCCTCCTTTTGACGAGCTCCCTGGCGCAGTGTTGAGCGCTGTTGTCTTAACCTGAAAGGTCCTGGGTTCGATTCCCGGCAGGTTCAATTTGGGATTTTATAATTTCTGAATTTTTTCTGGTCCAGTCTGGTGGGAGGCTTCGGCCGTGGGTAGTTACCACCCTACCGGCAAAGACGTACCGCCAAGTGATTGAGCGTTCCGGTACGATGCCGTGTAGAAATCGACTAGGGGTATGGGTTTAATATAACTGTCATACCAGGTTAGCCCGCTACCAGCTTAAACTGCATCATCACTTACCATCAGGTGAGATTGCAGTCAAGGGCTAACTTGTAAATGTAGTGGCGTAAAAAAAAAACTTTTAGGTTAGTCATTGAGTGAGTCAGGACTTTTCTATATGAGCTTCGTACCAGTATCTTGTGCTAGTAATGTTCAGTTCCAAAGTAATTAGCACATCAACGCCGTGAACTACTTTCTCGCAGTGTTTATTGTTGCAGACGTTTGGGATGTGCTAAATACTTATCACCAGTTCGCGGCGAAATGTAAACACGGTATGAAACAATGTTCTTAAACCTTAGTACCAGATACGACAACGTTGGTAGATTTCGAAAATTGGATCGCCATACTTATCTTCAGAACTTAACCTAAAGTTATTTGTTTTAAGTCGGTTTTTAAGTAGGTGCATGTAAGTGAGTTTTATTGCGCTTAGGACCGAGGAGTTGTCTTCGGGGGTACTTTAAAAACCTCGCGCGGGTGCATGGAGCGGGTGCCCGCTCCGGGCGTTTGAATTGAAATACGTAATACCCGTCACGCGCCCGTGCCAGTAAGCGCTGCTCATACTATTATGCATAACTAGCGAATGCCCGCGACTTCGTCCGCGTGGTTTGAGGTTTTTTGGTTCCCGCGGGAACTCCATAATTTTCCGGGATAAAAAGTAGCCTACGTCCTTCCCCGGGATACAACCTATCCCTGTACCAAATTTTATCAAAATCAGTTGAACAGATACATTTGTTTGATTCCCGCGGGAACTCTTCAATTTTCCGGGATAAAAAGTAACAAACATCCATACATCCATACATCCATCCAGACATCCATCCAAACTTTCGCATTTATAATATTTATTTGATACACCCTGTTCGTAAAACGTGTAGGTACGTTGTATAAACGTAGGTACTCACACCTTATAGTAGTCTGTTGTTTGACTTTCTTTCAAATGAAAGTTTCTTTCGTCAAAACGAAAACGAAAAGAAACGAGTTTCGATAAATCTATTAATGCCGTCGAGATTTGCTCATACTAGGACTAACGGAACTAAATGTTTGACCTATTTCAGCTGAATCACTTTTTACTCGCAAATACGCTCGTGAGAGTTTGGAGATGAAATTCTTCCGTGAAATAGTATTATTCATTCTTACTGGTTTCTGTTATTATAGCCAGTGACGTGTAGTTAAAATAATAATAAGAATATAATAACAGTTTAGCAAGTAAGCAAAAACTAAAAGTGAAAGTTAGTTTATTGTTTTGTCCTACAATCACGTTGCAACAGAGCATCGGATCTACGTCATTTTTTGCATGGGTATAGTTGGGGTTGAGGACATGGATAACAACATAGACGCACCCTAGCCGAGATATACCTATAAAGTAATTAAATCTGTACCTACTAAGTAATGGATCGTTATTATATATCCTAATTTAAAGTTATTAGTTATCCTAGTTTGAAGTACTCTTAAAGAAATTTAAACCGTGGAAGCATAACAATGTTAATTAATTATTGACTTCGCGGAAAATTGCTCTACTGAGACGCAAGTATGTAACGAACTTATTAATACTTATTAATACTACCAGGAGCATCTTCAGGAGATGTTGACTCGACAATGACTTTGCAATCGTGCACTGTCGAGTCAACATCTCCTGAAGATGCTCCGGTGTCGAAGTAATACATAAGTTGAGAATATTTTGGAAGTTTTATGTGGTGTGTGGCTGGATTACTGGACGGTGAATATCGCTTCACACTGTAGGTATAAGCGGATTTTAGCGAATTAAACTTCTTGTTCCTTCATTACACTAAAGATAGACAAGCAAACATACTTTATGTTTTCAATAAAGTGCAAAAAAGAACCACTTTGAACATTGTTTCCTACTAAACGTCTGACCTATTTTCGATACCTCAACTTTTTACGGAAAATTTGCTCACGTGAATTGCGTAGATGGAATTTCCCCAATAAAGTTGTCTTTAAGTACATACGCGTATTTTGTTTTATTCTCATTTTAACAATTATTGAATTTTTTTATTCTCTACGCTCTCACGTTTCGTTTGATATTTTGTGTCGCCATTTTGAATAGCTTTTTCAGATCGAATTTGTTCTAAATTCCAACATTGTACAAACGTTTTTCGAGAATGTTCAAATAATTAATTAATTAAAAGTGCCTACGGCTTTTGCTGGCGTAATCCTAAGTAGACCTTTTAAAATTCGTGGTAACTTCTTGATTATCCGGATTAAGTATGATGATTATGTTCGTCTACATAAAATATGCTAATATTTTATTTTGTATTTATTATTACAAAAAAAAAAATGCCAGCTCCAACGTGTTGTCGTGAAAAAAGTGAATGTGCGCAGGTGATAATTTTTCAATTGGAATCTAAAACTAAGAAGACGCCTTGCAAGAATTACAAACGCTTTTCTAGGAGCTCTTGCAACACTATCTATGAATAATTATTCGCTTTCATCTAAAACAAAAACCGACTTCAAAACTATACCTATAAGTACCAACTTAAACTAAAAATAAATAACATTAGCTGGGTATATATTTTGTTTTCTGTTGATTTTCTCAAAAAGCACTAAATCAATTTCGATAAAATTTATATGGGACCACCTCTGAAATATAATCTACCAAACAAAAAAGAAAAATCAATATTGATTCAAATATTATAAATGAGAAAGTTTGGATGGATGGATGTATGGATGGATGGATGTATGAATGGATGTTTGTTACTCAATCACGCCCCAACGGCTGAACGAATCTGGCTGAAATTTGGCACAGAGATAGATTATAGCCTGGAATAGCACATAGGCTACTTTTCGTCCCCGAAAAATAACGAGTTCCCGCGGGGACCAAAAAACCTACAAAAAAAACACAGACGAAGTCGCGGGCATTCGCTAGTTGATTCTAAATTGACGAAATGATCGCGTAACATACTTTTTTGAAGTCGGTTAAAAAATTGAGAGAAACCGTTGTGTTAATTGTGCTTGGACTGTTTTGACAGTGTGAGAAAAGCGCAGAAAAAATTAGTTTTTATTTTCGTTCTAACCCCGTGTCAATGAACTAAAAAATAATTTTACTACTAAAGCTGTGAATTTTAATTTTGGCGCCTATGAATGCGCTAGAACTAACCGGCCTGACCTATTTTAGCTGCCAACCGATTTCACTCGAAGTCGAAACTATGCTCGATATGGAATTTCTCAATAAAACTGTCTTTATGTTTTGTTTTAGTTACGCTGGTAGACATCATTCAATTTTGTTTATATTGCACTCTGTTACGTCTTGTTTGATGTTTTATTGCTTTTGTATTATTTAAATTTTTGTAGTTGCTCTATAGTTTTGAAATATAAGTTTGTATTTTGGCATATCATCATTTTGATAACGTTTTCTTATTTGTTACAGGTATGATTACTAACTTCAAAACCAATTATGTGATAAGTAAAAGTGGTGATAACTTTATAAATAGGTAAGTATATTGATTGTCAGCTTTGTTGACAGTTAAATATAAAATTACCTATAAATAAAAAGGAATAGGTTGTTTGAAGACCGATAAGTAAGTACCATTTGTTGTGCCGTTCATTTTGAACACCGAGCAGATGGTCTGTGATTTTGAAGGTTATTTGTCTGTTTGTGGATAATATTCTCAGTCGAATGATTCTTATTAATTAGAGCGAAAACACACTATGGACAGTGCAGTACAAAACGTCCGCGTCATAAAGGGAACATGTTTTGTTCTGTCGCGATAGTCTATGCAGTTCAGAATTTTTGGCCGTTGTGTGTAGGTACCTGTATTAAGCTGCTTTGAAACTTATTTCTCGGTTGAAAAAGCTTTTAAATAGAGTAACTAAACTTCTAAAGCTGTTGAACTCGTAACTTCCTTGTTCCGAATGCACTTTTTTTTAGTTTTAATCATAGTTTGAAAGTACAATTGCGTCCGAAATAAAGTTATTTAAAAATAAGCACGTTAAAGGAAATGGGCTAACAAGCAGGTGGAAGGATCGCGTGAGACGTGACGCGTGTATTGCGGACCCCAACCATTCGGCTAATGTACTTAAGCCCAATGCAATTAGGGTTAGCATACAGCAGGGGTAAGGAATTAGTTTGATAAAAACGGTTCCTTTTATCTCTATTCATTTTGTAGATATGTGTGATGAAGTTTGGTCGGGGACCGGGGTCGTTGATTATGGGGTCGTCATCTTTTTGGGATCTCTGAACTAGATTGTAAAATATGGACACCTACTTATAGTTAGAACTAGCTGATGCCTGCGGGAAATAAGTGTTTTTAATTCCCAGGGGAACTCCTTAATTTTCCGGGATAAAAGTAGCTCATATCACTCTCCGGGTCATTTGATTGAAGGACAAACAAACACATTTTCGCATTTAAAATATTAGTCTGATATCAAGATAATATGTTGATTACTACGTAGGGAAGGATATTATGATCGCAGGTTTCGGTCACTTATGGTAGCTATATTTTAAGCAAAGTTAGCTTGTTTACCAGTTCTACTAAATCTTATCTAATATATTACTTACCTCAGAAAACTTACCGTGAATCTAATAAGTTGATATGAATGGAAAATAATAATATCATATTTCATAATATGTATTTATTTGCATTTCAAAATTTACTCGTACGTGTAAAACAATTAGTATACATGGGATCCTGTTTGGGCCTAGTTGTAAAGTTAAATATGACAATTACAAATAAATATAACATTATCTCAGAAATTCTTACATAATCATTACTCCAATATAAATATTGAACGAAAATAATATTCATGAAGGAATAATAATGCTTGAGATTTAATAAACGAAATAAGACGAAGTAACCCTACACACTCCAACATAATATCCCCAAAAGGAGTTTCGCCCACAGGCATGATGTTTGTGACGAAATGCAATTATGCCTGAATGTGCCAATTGTGTACCGCTTGGGGCCATTTGACACCCCATAATTACTTTTTCTTATTTACATTATGCAGTATTTTTATGGAGAAAGAAATAAAATGGGACGTTATTTCGTTAGGGTTAACATTATGTTATGTGGAAATAGTTTTTTTTTAAAGTTTTCTTTTAATGGATCATTTTAACATAACGTCGCGTCGGGACTGTGATAAGGTACGTTTGCTTACTAACGTGAATAAAATATGATGAGGAAATTTAAATTATATTTAAGTAATTGAAGTTTTGGTTAATTTTACACTAGATAGTTTTAAATTTGTAGATTATTTGAATATAACTAGGCGTTTTGTTTCTAAGCGAGGTTTGTATGCGATACAGTGTTGACGAACAAAACATGTGGTACCTAGTAAGACTTCAACAAATTAATTACTAACTTATGCTAAATTCATATTTATTATGAATAAACATGCAAATTGTATGAAAGTGTAATTGTAATCGTGTCAAACAAAGCAACCCAAGTAACTAATCAACTGCAGTTGGCCTATAAACTTGGCGAGAATCTGTAAAAGCAAACAAAAACGCTGCTGGGTCTTTTAGACCCCTAATTGCATCTGTTCCTGATTGATAACACGGTTGCAAAGATTTAACACTCCCCCTCTATTAATATACACATTGCCCAGAAATTCAATTTATATAATGGTAGCGTATTATTTGGGAAATTCGCTGCCCAATTTAGGAAAGACGCCCTGGGGCGAGCTGTACCCCCCAATGCGCCCCATCCTAGTGTGTAACGATATTAATTTGCCTGTTTCCGACTCCATGATTCTTTATCAAAGGAAATCTGTTTTGTTGTTGAAAAACTCTTTTTCAATAAACTGCCGAGATACCTCAAAGGTAAATTGGATGGTACTAACAACACGTAAAGCAATTTTTGTACCTATTATATTATACTAGACTAGCGGACGCCCGCAACTTCGTTCGCGTGGCATAAGTTTTTTATTCCCATAGGCATTCCTTAATTTTCCGGGATAAAAAGAACCCATGAAAAAAATCCCGTCGATCCGATGCTCTGTTGCGGCGTGATTGAAGGACTATTTAACGTCCTTTGGGATAGAATTTATAAAAACTGAGAGTTATGTATTTCATAATTAATTAAGCCGGTAGCCCTAATATCAATTTTCACGGCTATTTGACTTGAAAAACGTCGGCCTTTTACACCAACTTACAACCCCCCATATTACCCGTTTGGGAGTGGAATTTTGAAAAACTGTACTGTACTGTACTGTACACACGTACTTCTTTATATTATACCGAAAGCCAAAATACCAATTTTCGTTGTTATAACTTAAAAAATATGTTTATAAATGAAGGACATTCATCCCTTATTTCACCCCTTTGGCTGTTGAATTTTCAAAAATGGGGAAACACGTACTTCTGCATATCTAACTGAAAGCCCAAATGCTAAGTTTCATCACTATAACTTGAGAAATCAAGGACTTTCATACAAACTTTCAACCCCTATTTTACCCCTTTACGGGTGGAATTTTGAAAAACTGTGAAACACCTATTTCTTTATTTTTTACCGATAACTCATAAACTAAGTTTCATGGATATAACTTGAGAAATGACGGACTTTCATACAAACTTTCAACCCCTATTTCACCCCCCTAGGGGTGGAATTTTGAAAAATCCTTCCTTAGTGAGCGCCTACGTTACAAAAGGAAGCTACTGTCAAAATTTCAAGTCTCTATCCCTAGCGGTTTAGGCTGTGCGTTGATATATAAGTCAGTCAGTCAGTCAGGACTTTGAATTTTATATATATAGATGACGCTCGCGACTTCGTGAATTAAGGTTTTTGATTCCCGGGGAACTCGTAAATTTTCCGGGATAAAAAGTGTGTCTTTGTCCTTCCCTGGGATACCCTCTAACCCTGTACCAAATTTCATGAAAATCGCGGTTCAACAGATGGGCCGTAAAAACGTAGCAGACAGACAGACACAATTTCGCATTTATAATCTTTTTAAATATATAAATTGAATCCCTATTTCCCTTGGTCACGGCATCACGCGTAAACGGCTGGATCAATTTCGCTAATTCTTTTTTTGTTGTGTTTGTTTGGACCTCGGGATGGTTTATATTCACAATTGGACCCGGTAGGGGGCGCTACAATCGGGTTCGAGGTTCAGGGCAGGACAAAGTCTGCCGGGTTCGCGAGTAATAATAATATTAGTATGGATTTTGTTTTAATGTTTCATATTTTTCCTATATCATCATCATCATATCATCCTGCCGTCGCGTCGTCCAGTATTGAACATATGGCTTGCCTCGTAAGCGCCTTGTCCTCAGCCTTGCTCATCCAGCCACTTCCTGCCAAACGGAAAAAGCTATCGTCAATGTACCGTACTGGCGGTTTTCCACGCGATCTCCACTCTACGACATTTCGACTCCAAGTGCAAACCCACTGCCACTTCAGCTTGATCGCGTTCGGACTATTACACTACTCAGCACGAGTCTCTTCTTAAAATCTTAGTACAAGAACAGCTTTAGCCATAGTAGGTACATCATGCTGACCAATTGCGAAAGGACAGACTTAAAACAATTTTCAGAACATTATTACTGAATACTAACTATACCTACATTATGAAGAACTCTCGGGCAGGTTATTTCACGATGTTTTTTTTTTCACCGTTATAGCAAGTAATATTTAATTGCTTACTTCGAAAAGTTGGAAATGTATGCCCGAGGATCGAACCTCTGGCCACACAATAAGAAGTCGACATAAATCACTATGCTGTCACTGCTCACCTGGTTGTCTTTTTTATTTTATCCACTACTAGCGGTCCGCCCCGGCATCGCACGGGTAACACTTGATCAAAATAGTCCATACCCAATAATGGCCAGTCGGCACTGAGACGACAACTCCACCATACGTTCTCAAATTTTGTTCAGCAAACCGCTGTGAGCGCTTGGCACTTGAGTCTCCAATACGACGTATTCTCGCTGCCCTCGCCTGGGAACTATATTTATTTAGAATTAACAACTAAGTTGAGACCTGGTTTTTTCAGGCATTTCGCAGTCTGTCTACAACAGTTAGATATTAAAATGTTTGAAAAAATGTTAGTAAGTTCTCTTTTATTTTATTTATTATGTTTGTCTTGACAAATATGACATAAAAGTGTCTTGACAAATATGACATAAAAGACAGTCTGAAAAGTTAAATTAGGGGAATTTTTCCGACTTAATTCACATTATTGCAATTTTCGAAGGTATCGAGCTAATTTATTTTAAAATAAAATGCAGCCTATGTTACTCGCTGATAAAGTAACTTTCTATAGGTGAAAGAATTTTTAAAATCGGTCCAGTATTTTTTTAGTTTATCCATTACAAACAAACAAACAAATCTTTCCTCTTTATAATATTATAGTTAAGAAGTTTAGATAAGTTAGTTAGGTGAGTGGTGATGCGCTCTAAGATGGTAGCGGGCTAACCTGTTAGGAGCATGGCAGTTAGTTATATTTAACCCCTACCCCTAATCTGTTTCTACACGGCATCGTACCGGAAGTAACGCTCAATCGCTTTGCGGCACGTCTTGTCCGGCCGAAGCCTCCCACCAGGCCAGACCGTGGAAAATTCAGAAATTATAAATTCCCAAATTGGCCCTGCCAGGGATCGTACCCGGGACCACCTCCGCACGTTTCTCTCTTTCTTCTTTATTAGCTAAGGGAGGGAGGGAGGTCTACTTTAATAGCTAACATTCGTTCCACATCTATGTTTTACAGCCCTATTAGCTGAAATGCTAGTAATTAACTGTGCATAAATAGTGTTGCGCGTTTAAACGTCTCTTTCAAACAGGTGACAAGTGCTAACTCGTTATTTTTTGTCCCAACCCACGCTTACCGATTCAGCGCGGAAATGTAGTTTTGCGCTCAGTATAATAGGCAAGCTGACTGTTGCATTTTCAAATTGCAACTAAACTCTTTATTTTAGTCTTTAAATGTGAGTTTGACTGTGATCTCACTAACGTAGACTGCCTTTTGCGAACGGCGCAAAAATTTTAATTAGTTATGACTTTCAAAATTCATATTTTTTTTGCATTTGGTGGAAAAGTTTCCTATTTTTTTAAGGTTTATGACAGTTTCAAACAAAATAATAAGGTATTATAAGATATACCTTACAAATTGCGCTCACTGAGGAAGGCTTATATCCAAAAGTGGACGTTCAAAGGCTGATGATAATAACGATGAAGATCTTAAGATGAAAGCTGACTACTATCCTTTCTTAGGAAGCAATCACACTAGGAACAGGGCAAAACGTCTGCGCGAAAAGTATAGCCTATTTTTTGGGAATTCCCAATACAAAGTAACGCATGTGAACAAAGTCTAAGCTTTTCGATCCTAATTTCAATCAACCTCACGCTCACACTCAAATATATTGCACTAATTTTGCCGCTTAATTTCACGTCCATTGGATAGAATTGAAGTGTTTCAAGCCTAAATTATTCCCATGAATAATTCCGCACGCGGCTCCATCAACACGCAATGTGCATTTGGTTTATAAAGAGAACCAACCCCTCGTATTATTTGGGGTCCGTGGGCATGTGCTTATGGCGTCACAGTTCCCTTTGCCTCTTTGAAACGCAAAATCCACTGCTCACAAAGCTTATGTGTAATACCTAGTTACAAACCTAGTTTATGAGTGAGTTAGCGTTACAACGTATTTTTTTCATACAACATTTTTCACAAAACAAAAGTTTTGATCTCGATGGTACCGAACGTTGGTTGGATGGACCGGACGTTTTCTCTCGTCACGTCGCCTAGTGTTTGTGCTCCGCACAAAAATGAGTGGTGCGGGCTTTTTGTACGCCACACATTAATATAAAAAATAAATAGCAAACAAACGGCTTCTTACTATTTATCTATTATCAGACGTTAATGATTGGACCTACGTATGCTCAATTGCAGTATCAGAGGAACCGCAAATGCTGCCAACAAATTCCTTAACTGTGACTTAATTTGTGACTATCTTCCCCGCGAACAGCCTCAAATTGTAGTCTTGGGAGAACACACCAGGAAAATGGTTCCAGTATTTGAACTTAAGCGCAGCTACTTTGGAGCTAGGCGACACTCACGTGCGTCCAGCCTTGTCCTACGTCAGCGACAAACGCGACTATACGACTCCACATGACGCGATACGGCAGTAGGTTTTTGTAGTTTTGTACATGTCACCGTAAGATTGTAAAAACCGTAAGATTGTAATCTAACGCTTTTTTTTCGATAGATTGTAAACAGTCGAAAGATTGTGAACCGTTCAATGTTTTAAGTGTCAATTTTTGAAATATTCATAGTATTTACGTTTTCTTGTCTCTTTCTTTTAGGTTAAGTTAGGGTTCGACATAAATAATCAGGTAGGTTCTATCGGGTTAATAAACCTAACAGATTACAATCTACCGAAAAATAATCCGTTATATTGTAGTAATTCGACAGTTTACAATTTCCGAGTTAGATTATTATCTAACGGTTTTTACAAACTTACGGTGACATACATATTCCTTTTCTTATTTGTGTCACGTGATTACACCTTCCGACGGTATGCTCTGATTTTGTTGGTAACTAATTCATTACAATTTTATTGTAATGTCTGCTTAGTACTGATTGTAGTAGGTAAGGTTTGCTTTGAGTTTAAACAAAAAGCATAATCAAAATAAAACATTAGGTATAGGTACTTATCACTTTTAAACTGTAAGTATATTAAAGATACTTAATTTAATCAGTTAAATCATAGGTATCTGCCTAAAAATATTTCTCATTCATTCACTCGATTTCTAAATTCCACCCCTGGGTTTCATGTTACACAGTTGCATGAATGTATCAGAATTGGGTTAATCAATGCTATTGGAAATATGAATGAATGTTATAACAACCCTATGCAACCCTATGAATATTATAATGGAAAAATTGCAATTTTGTTTGCAAAGATTACTAGCCGGCCGGCGTTTTTCCGGCATTTTCACCGGGCATATCAATTTTAACCTATTTTTTTTCAGTGTATGGTAGCTCGTTATCAGGTTTTTAAGGAATAACCGAATTTTAGCTATTTTTAGAATATTTGAAACTATAACTCGTTTTTAAGGCAGGCGGAAAATGGACGATTGTTTTTACTCAATGAATCAGTTATTTTTAACTTAACTTAAATTTTTTACTTATTTAACTTTCAGCGTATTTAATACTTATTATTTATTTAAATTGTTGTGAATTTGCTTAAATATTGGTATAGGTACCGTTTGTCTTAGAATTTTTACTGTTTTCGAATAAAATATAACAATTTCGTCTCCTTGACCGAATTTCTGCCAGTCCGAGATAGCTATAGTTAGGTATAGTGGTCTTTATAATCACATTTTCTGTGGCCAGATCAGAGCAGATCTTAGTAGTATTAAACTTACTATCGGGTAAAATCGTGGTTAAGTTGAATTAATCTATACTAATACTATAAATGCGAAAGTTTGGATGGATATATGGATGGATGAATGTTTGTTACTCAATCACCCCAGAACGGTTGAACGGATCTGGATGAAATCTTGCACAGAGGTAGATTGTAGTATGGAATAACACATAGGCTACTTTTCATCCCGGAAAATCAAAGAGTTCCCGAGGGAACTAAAAAACCATAATACACGCGGGTGAAGTCGCGGGCATCAGCTAGTAAAAAAATATTGTTAACTTAACTTGTACGTAAGCCTGACAGGATTTCAGCTGGTAACTTAACTAAGACTTAACTCAAAGCTTACCTACAAATCATTCACACTAATCCGAAGTAAACCTCGCGTGGTTATCGCGTTTATTTATGCGAGGATCGTAAAGAAATAAACATTTAATTCTCCGCAAATCCGATACTTTCTCGACATCTAAAATACTTAATTTATAACAGAATGACGGCGTGGAAATATTCGAGATTTTAAAACAATATGTTACTGATAGGCGGTACTTACTCTTATTTACCGGCAAAGACCGCCAAGCGATTTAGCGTTCCGGTACGATGCCGTGTAGAAACCAATTATAGGTACGGATTTAATATAACTGCCGTAGTACCCCTAACAGGTTAGCCCGCCACCATCTGAGACTGCATCATCACTTAACATCAGGTGAGATTGCAGTCAGGGGCTAACTTGTAGTGGAATAAAAAAATATGATGAAAATCTCAGGCATAGGTTGGAACGGAGAGGCATATAAAACTACAAAGCGTATGGACTAGTTTATATTACCTAATGAAGAAATTCTTTGTAACTCTATAAATCTGAGTGGGGATAGACAGCCTTTAGGGTTTCGACCTGCACTAGTTAGTGCCAAATCTTTGATTTGTGGAGGCTTATGAAAATCGGAATATTGATTGCCCTAAAATGTTAGTCTTAAACTCGAAAATAGATAGCCCGATTTAAATTCTCAATCTGCTACCCATGAAAGTGCCTAATGAAAACTTCATGACCGCAAAAAATCAAAAGATTTATTTTATCCCATGTCTTATGATCCTCGAATGTTACAGAAAAAAAACCTTTCAATAAAACTAAGAAAACTAATTCGTATAAGACCCTAGGGTGATATAAATTCCCATTTGCTGACATAAAAGGGGAGTCTCGGTAGTAAGTCCTAATCAAATAGTTGCTATTGTGTATAAAGTAGCTATGTGTATAGAGACCCCTGACTAAGGCCCACTTTTCACTCCCTCTATAAAGGAAAGACCCTCAGATACAAAGCTAATAACAATTTTATATCGTAAGAACTGAGCTAATAAAAGGGAAAGATGAGATTAAAGTTTTCATAGCCTTTCTAGAAAGGATGAGGATGCAAATATTACGTTTTGAAAAAAGATCTTATTTCCTGTTTCGCCAGTTTAGAGGATTTTCATTTATGAGACTCGTTTTATATAATATATTTACTTTTAAATTAGTGCCTAATGTTCATTTTCTAGCTAGTAAAATCTGCTTACCAATTTGTCATTAGTGGACTACATGAAATAAGTACCTACTCACTTAATAGTTATTTGTTATACAAGAGTGAAAAGCTCGCTGCGCTCGTGATTCAAAAATTAGAATCCTGAGTGTCAGCGAGGGAATCAAAAGAGCACGAGGTGAAAAATCTTTTCACTCGAGTGCAACACGTAACTTTTCATCCCACCTCAGCGAGGAAATGACATGACGTGAAAGAAAATGATGCGCGCAAAGCAAATTAAAAAAGTACACCAAGAAGGATAAGAGTGTGAGTTTTTAACAAATTAAAAACGGTTGTATGGAAATTTGGCACCATAGAGGTAGAAGTAAATAGGTTTTAATGATGTTTTGAATTCACGAACTTCATAGACGACTGACGAGTGATATTTAATAACATGCACACGATGTTCTAAATTCAATTTACTTTATCCTCAAGAGGATAATAACGGCTTTTGCATTCAGATATCGAAGATTAAAAATACTCTTTCCGAGATGGCGGGATGAAAATATTTATTATTCGGGTCTTAATTTGCTAGGTTAAGGAAAACATCCCGCTGTCCGCCTACATCCTCTTTCTTGACGCATAAAAATATCAGTGACTCACTGAAGTATAGAATTATCTTATCAAGAAATCTGTGGTCCAGAGACATATGAACAACCTTACCGAGGCAAGTTCCTAAGTGATTGCGCCCATAGAATTGAATCCACCGAGTAATCCTGGGGCGTAAAATTTAAAATTTCAAAAGTGCATTACCAGAAATGCACCGAACTCTTTCACATTTCGCTCGCGTCCGCTAGATGGGGCAATCACAGGAGTGGTGACGCGGTTTCACGGAGCTTTAGTCGCGAGTCTGGCGTTATGGGGCTACGTGATCAGCCTCGCTGATCCATTGGCGTCGTTTTTGGTATTGTCGGAACGTTCCAATTGATTCCTACTAGATACTCCCGGATACTCGAATAATAAAGATCGTGTTTACCTCGATGTTTCGAATTTCGGATAGTTTAAATAAAGAACTGTAGTTTTTATTAAGTTGTTTTTTATATATTAGTTTTTTTTTCTAACGTACCTACTAGACGATGTCCGCGACTTCTTTCGCGTGAATTTAGGTCTTTTAAAAATCCCAAGGCTACGTCGTCTGTTTCTATATTTCCTAAATGTTCTGGGCAATGTTAGAATCTGCCTTGCAGTGCGATCTCATGACATCCCAATGGATTTCAGGAAACGAAACGAT
Organism: Erebia epiphron; assembly: GCA_963932025.1. Lineage (NCBI taxonomy): Eukaryota > Metazoa > Arthropoda > Insecta > Lepidoptera > Nymphalidae > Erebia > Erebia epiphron. The sequence goes on from OZ009950.1 coordinate 9,436,664, forward strand.
AGGTACAATTTCATCTTACTCATCATCAACTAAAAATTAAATAAAATCCATCGATAACTATTTTGTAAGTAAATAAAATAACGCTGTAATTTTTCACTACACATTTTCCATTAAAAATGAAGTAATATTTATCGACAGCCATCTCTATATTTTCATACGCGCAAAATAAATAAAATGATATAATGGAAAGTGTGAGCAATAAATTCGGGGCACAAACTGTGGTGTCAGAGTTGGTGGGAATTTTTAGGAAGTTCTGCACTTACTGATATACTTTAAAAAATGCAGCTTTGTAGTCCTGCTAAAGTCTATACTTGATGACATTTATTGATTTAATACTTTGCATAAAAAACATTTGTAGTTGTTTTATTAAACGTATCCAATAGAAAATATATTGAAACTTTGTAAAAGTTAAGACCATATAACAAACAATAAAATAATATCAGTTAACTAAATCCTAATATTTTGTAGGTGGTTTTATAATCGCAAAGTGAATTTGCCACTGATTCGGGACCCCATTTAGTAGTCTTTTAGAGTGACAATAGTTAAAGCAGGCGAATCGTTTGATTCAGAATACTTGTCTATTGTCTAACTAACCAGTACCACGCTATTATTATACCTATGTACGCTCTTACCTAAAGTTCTAAACCGTAATATAACTTTACCTCTTCAAATTTTCTACCTGCTCTTCATTTACACAGGGTTGTGCACCCCGCGGTCTCGTCATTAATCAGCCCCCTCGCGTCAGGGTTGACGCATTATGTAATTTTTATCATGCATTACTGTTGCGTGACACGCAATGTACAGCCCTTGACATAGGGCATCGTGCATCAGCCCTGACCTTATCCAAGGTTTCAGACGTAATTATAATTTGTGTTTACCTACGTCGCGTTGTTTGATAGCTACCATTTGTTTAGAAGCATTTTTCTGGTGTTTATCTAGTATAATATAGTTAGTTTATACGTTTTAACAAAACAATAAAAAAGTGGAATGGTCATATTTTAACAGTATGAACTTATTGTAGCCGAGTGTCAGTGGCTCAGTGTGATTATTATTGATCGACGACAAGTTAGCTTTACTATGGTCTTCGCGGCAGCCCAAGAACAATAAGTGCGACAGGCTTTCTCGCCGACGTTCTAATAAAAATATTTAAATTAGTCGCAATAAGTTGTTCTTCGGCTGCTAATTACAGTGATAAATATGCAGGTTTAGAACGGAAGGGGTGCGTATTAATTCTTTCGTATTAATCTCCAATTTGTTTCCTAGCGTCATTGTGCTCAATAGGTAGGTAAATCTTTGAATTTTGGGCGATGACTAGCCACGGCCGAAACCTCTCATAATTCAGTCTTAGTTTTTTATTTATTTATTTACTAGATGATGCCCGCGACTTCGTCCGCGTGGATTGTTTTTTTTTTTGATTCCCGCGGGAACTCTTTAATTTTCCGGGATAAAAAGCCTATGTCCTTCCCCGAGATACAACCTATCTCTGTACCAAATTTCATCAAAATCGGTTGAGAAGTTGGGCCGTGAAAGCTTAGCAGACAGACAGACACACTTTCGCATTTATAATATTAAGTATGGATAGATTAGCTCTTGACTACAATCGCGCTTGCTTAGAAAATGCCTATTCGCTCTTAATTGGAAGATACTTACCAATATAATTTAGAAATCAATTCTATAAAGGGACCCATTCGAATCCAGAGAACCCTTACTCGAAGTTACTAGTATTTCATTTGTGCCCCATGTTATTATTATTTTAAGTTAAAATGTTTATCAACTTAAAATGATTGCTGCAGTGTAACGATCGCAACTACCTCTAATTGTTTAACACTCTTCCACTATTGGCTAAAATTCATCGACGCAGCAAGAATATCGTCCTTTTCCTACGAAAGGACCTATCTGACACTTTTGACGTAACTGCACTAAATACATCATAATAATGTAGTACTTTTGATTCTCTGTCGATCTGTCTTATCGACTTTTTCATATCTTTTACCGTTTACTGGCTAGGACAATCGGTAAGTATGGCGTATATGCTCATTTGCGAAAAGGAAATCATACTAAGTGGCGTATTTTATACTTAGGGCTATTAGAAAGATGTTTATTTAGTGATCAGCTAAATAAAAATCTATCAACTATGACGTAACTGAAAATACGTCATTTAGTGTGAACTAGACTATATTGAATAAAAATGGGGTTTTCACTTACGTCTGAATTTTGATTGCGACGGAATACCTTAGACATTAACTAATAGAGTTAAAAATTTATGTAAATTGGTGACAAAAAATGTATAAAACCTTGGGCAGTAAAAAAATCCAAAATAGTACGAATCCAAAAACTTTCAGTCAAAAAATGATTTAAAACTATCCTAATTATTATTATATATAAAGAAATAAAAATAAATTATTTTGAATTAAATGTGATTTAATTATTCAGTAAAAAATACAGTCGTATCTCCTAAGTAATTAATTTTTCAGAAAAACAAAGTTCTTATGAAGTGGCGTATAACTGTTTTAAATATTTTTACCTAAATGAATACGCACATTTAAATAAGACAATTCCTACTTGCAAAAAGGCCTTGATTCACAGATTATAAGAATATTTTTTTAATTTTAATATAGCTTTATTTGAGCAAGCTGTGGACAATACAGTTGAGCACGAAACCGAAAAACGCTTGCCCTGAACAATTAACTCGATGTCAGTTAGGTCCTTTCGTAGGAAAAGCGACGATATCATAAATTCAGCCAATCACAACAAATCGAGTCAATTGTTAATTGAGGCTGTAACAATGATTGATGCAGGTTATACATAATAAGGCTATTCGGACGGATATTCTATCAAGGCGACAGTGCAAACCAGTGAGCCTCAAAGCCGTCATAAGAGGTGGACGACAACTAAGAGCATTCGCTATGATCTAAGCTAAGACATGGTCTTAGTACGGCATGCGGGTGATCTTGTCTAGGATTAATGCGGCCGAGTCCGCATGCATGGCATGTCTGTACATGTGGAACATTTGAGATTAATTCGGTGTGCTCGGCCTGTTTGAATATTGCAAGTTGCTACCTAGGATGTTGTGTGTACAATATTAACAGCGAAGACGCTACGGTCAATTTTGATGGTTGACGGCATACGGGAATAAAATTAGCTTATAAAAATATTTTTTTCATCCCACCATCTCGGAAAGAGTATTTTTAATCTTCGATATCTGAATTCAAAAGCCGTTATTATCCTCTTGAGGATAAATTAAATTGAATTTAGAACATCGTGTGCACGTTAGTAAATATCACTCGTCTATGAAGTTTGTGAATTCAAAACATCATTAAAACCTATTTACTTCTACCTCTATGGTGCCGAATTTCCATACAACCTTTTTTAATTTGTTAAAAACTCACACTCGTAACCTTCTTGGTGTACTTTTTAATTTGCTTTGCGCGCACCATTTTCTTTCACGTCATGTCATTTACTCGCTGAGGTGGGATGAAAAGTTACGTGTTGCACTCGAGTGAAAAGATTTTTCGCTGACGCTCAGGATTCTAATTTTTGAACCAAGATTTGAGAATCCTTCGCTTGCTCGGTCATCAAAATTGAGCACGCGGTTAAAAAATAACTTTTCACTCTTGTATAACAAATAACTATTATATGGAACACATTAGCCGGACAGGATAAAGCATTGTTTCCCTCTCCGATGCGACCGATTTGTCGGCTTTCTAGTGTATTTTTCAGCACTTTGCCAGCGTTGTAGACTATTATTTTACCTGTACCAAAATCATAAACCAAATTCTCATTGTGAGATGTAATTCTTGGTCACTTTGCTAGTGTGGTAGCCTACACTATGACCAAAACTCTTCCCATGCTGAGGTGACTTTTTTAGCAGTGGGCCGGGTACGGGTTAAGATGATGATGGAGATTAAGTTACCTTTATGATCAACTAGCTAATGGCTGCGACTTATCTTAAGGCCTTTGATTATATTAATGATGATATCTAAGAAGAATCCTTGGGAGAGAAGCCCAAAAACTGCTTTAGTAATTTTATTTAGGTTAAAACCGTTGTTCGACATCTTTATTACCTTTTTTTTAACCGACAAAAAAGGAGGAGGTTCTGAATTCGGCGCGTATTTTTTTTTTTTAGTCAGAAAACGGTTAAATATACTTTCGATTGGCTGCAGTAGGCCTGGTTACAAAAAAGTAAGCCATCAGCTGTCCTGCCCATGTCTAACATACATTGGAACATTCCTCTTTCCGATACCTTTGTGTTAATGAATCGCCTAATTGGGGAGCAGTCCGTGTCCATTTCAAATGGCCTCAGATCGTTGCGAGAACGAAATTGAATGTTCTAATTAGATGGTGTAGAGTTCTAACAAGTTGAGGGTACGGCGGAAAAGGGTTAAATGAACACGTTACACGTTGGCTTTGTTTTAATGGGCAAAACGGACACCGTGCAGATAATGTTACTTTGTTACTAAAGATAAAATCTCTTTAATGAGTTACCGGATTTATGAGTGATAGATGTAGTTGTTGACGGAAAACATCGTGAGGCAACCTTCTTGCCCAAGATTTCATGACCATAGAGGCCATAGTCCACCACACTAGGCCGATGTGGTGGACTATGACCAAAATCTTCACATTCATAGAGGAGACACGAGCTCGATGCCGCGTAGAAACCGATTAGGGGTATGGGCCATTACCCTTCTACGTTATCCCGCTTACCATCTTAGACTGCATCATCACTTACCAGCAGATGAGATCACAGTCAACTAACTTGTATTAGCATAAAATAGGCAGAGAAATCCAGAAACAAAAATAAATCAATACTAATCCATGCTACTTAATATTACTTATTATAATTAATGCGAAAGTGTGTCTGTCTGCTCCGCTTTAACGGTCCATCTTATCAACCGCTTTTGATGAAATTTTTTATAGAGATAGATTGTATCCCAGGGAAGGACATAGGCTTTTTATCCCGGAAAATTAAGTTCTACAATCCACGCGGTTGAATTCGCTGGCATGATCTAGTTAGTAATATAGTCATTTGGCCTGGCTTGTAGATAGTACAGTTTATACCACACACGTTCGGTAGTATAGCTATTTATGCAACTGTATCGTAATGAGGGTCATTTTAATTCGAGTGCTGTTTTTTGATACGAGGCTTGCCGAGTATCAAAATAGGATAGTACGAGAATTAAAATGACTAATTACGTACAGTTGCATACAAGATTTTATCTACGACAAAGACGTCTTTATAATTTTTTACTTTATAAATTAATAAAAACCAAAAGTGCCAGAACCCAGAGCCGCTAAGCTATAGGTATCCTATTTATGAAGATAACCATATCGATACAGCTACGACTCATAACGATACAGCTCCCATACAACGAACTGTATCGTTATTTGAAGCAAACACGAAAGAGGGTTCAATTCGATATAGTTGTCAAATTCGAAATTGGAACTTTTCGATGCTGGAGTAAATAAAATATTTTATGATATACACCCCCTAAAGTATGAACCTATATTTGAATGACAGAAATGAAATATCGACTCAATATTATTTCGCAAATTTTCATTAACAAAGAAGGCGGAGACGCAGAGGACGAAATGATTAATTTTGGGGATGCAAGGCAACTAAAATGGGAATATGAGCAATTGGAAACGATAAATAAAAACCCCCCTAAGCTTATGAAAAATGTTATTACAGAAGCCCCCGCGATTATTGTGAGTTCGTCGAATAAATATGGCGACCCTAACTGTAAACAGGGCTATAAAATAAACAGTAACAAATTAAAAGAGACGCATCGGTTCTGAATATTATTTACTGAATGTTTTAAGATAGAGAGATTGCAAACGTCTTTAAAAACTATAGCAATCCGTGTCTGTTATATCGTCTAATAACTGCCATACCTCATACCATTTAACAAGTTAGGCACATCGAGATTGGCCTGAAAACTCATTTCAGCCGAAGTTTTAGCTTTGAACCAAGCGCTCTGGCCGTGTCTGAGGATTATCTAGGGCTAGGCCAATCGCGATGCGCCCGTACGTCGTAAAACATTTAAACTCTAAATTTTGAAGTTTTTATCACACTTAGGGAAGTTTCTTAACTATTCTTAATTATACATATCTCTTTGGGAATCACGCCCGGAACGCCTTTGACCGCTAGGCCACGGTTTTCTTATCAGTGCGGAAATTTGAGATATGTATCTATTTTACTCCAATACACGCGACTGTTAATGCCCAGAGATTCGCAGAGAGACGCAGTTTCAACACTAAAGCTTATCAAAATTAACAAACATTTATTTTGTTACCCTTATCAAAGATAAGCAAGTAAACGATCTCTAATATATTAATCATGTTATGTAGGAGAATAGATATATGGAGGAATAAAAATATTTTTCAATAAAACTACTAAGTTTTATCTTCTATAGAATGATAAATATTTAGTAAAAAGATAGGTTTCAGTTCGCAGGAGGTCTCAAGAGAACGAGTCCAGACCTAGTGTAAGATAAAGCACATAAAATAGATTGTCCCGGGCAGGTACATGCTCTTTGTGGATTTATTGCCCTTTTCCTACATCGAAATTGTATTAAACTGATTATAACTTATATAAATCCTAGTTGTAGGTACAATATACTTAATATCGTTTTTCATTACCATTATCTTAATTCTTAGTACCATTGCATTTCTACGATTATGAAATTGTAAGGCGTTTATTCTCTTTTCAGATAAATTATTTTTAGTGAATAAAAATATCCTTACCAATATTACAATTATTATTATAAACGCGCAAAGTATGTATGGATGTTTGTTACTCTTTCACGCCAGAACGGCTGAAAGAATCTTAATGAAATTTGGCACAGAAGAAGATTATAGTCTGTAATAACGCATAGGCTACATTTTATCCCGGAAAATTAAACAGTTCCAGCGGGAACCAAAAAATCTCAATCCACGCGGAGGAAGTCGCGGGCATCAGTTAGTCGCTGATAAAATCCAATTTCATTGTGATTTTTGTTTGCAGTCATGTTCCTTGTAGCTTTTTTGACTTAAACTGACTTGTCGGCATTGATAAAAATGATTTCGATATGCGAACATGCATCTATTTGTTGTAACCGACACAAAAATAAAACACCTTTTTTTAGATAAAATAATTTCATGAAAGATGGATGGACGCGCCAAAAAACCGCGCAAACAATTTAGGAATATAAATTTTAACATGGCCAATAGAGCGAAACAACGGGCAAATCGGGGCTATACATTAAACGTATGTACCAGAAAAGCATAAATTGTGACGTATGATGTTGGTTATTGGAATCAGTCGAAATGTGTGTAGTGCTTATTTATGTTGAAGCAAAACGTTTGGTCCTCCTACTATGTAGTGTAAACATACTTAGGTACGTAATACTATTCATATTCATATATATATATCTTCTTTCTTATATATAAAATTCTCGTGTCACAATTTTCGTTCCCATACTCCTCCGAAACGGCTTGACCGATTCTCATGAAATTTTGTGAGCATATTGAGTAGGTCTGAGAATCGGTCAACATCTATTTTTCATACCTCCATGCGGACGGAGTCGCGGGCATCAGCTAGAGTATATATATTGAACCACTACAACCACCCCCTAACACAGACTACTGGGGCCTTACTGCCAACGCTTTAAACCATATTTTCTTTCGTGTTTTAGAATTATAATCTTTATTTTAGGAACGTCAAGTTACGTGACATCAAACTGTTATTTGGAGTAATAATGTTTAAGTATTGCTATATGCGTTGGCAGTATGTCCCCAAATCAGTCATTACTCACCTGATAGTAATCTGTACCGAATAGGTAGTAGGTACGTTTTATTTATTTTATTTATTCTGTCATGACTAGGAAGAGGTCGTCTTTCTTTATTCCACTACAAGTTAACCCTTGACTGCGATCTCACCCATTAGGTATATAAACCCATATCCTTAATCGGTTTCTACACGGCATGGTAGTACCGAAACTTTAAATCCCAGCGGCACGTCTTCGCTGGTAGTGTGGTAACTAGCCACGGCCGAAGCACGGTAATATTAGTGGCCGTTGCATCCCACTAGGTATAGGATAGTCTAATCGTATAATCTTAATATAAGAACGCGCCTCACTAAACGTTAAAAGTAATTTATACATTAGTTGTCCAATAGATTCGGAATTCACGTCTAAAATCTAAATACTTATCCGGTTACATGACGGTACAACCAATGATGCAGTCTTATGTGAACGTCAGAACATTGAAAGCGCGTTCATTTTTAGATTAGATGACCACTACCAAACTTTTGATTACATGCGCGTTCATTTTTAGATTAGATGACCACTACCAAACTTTAGATTACATTCTGTTTATCGCAATTGTTTTTATTAGCTAAACTTACGGTAGGTATGCCATAGCGGAACAAAGTTGAACATAATTCCGTCAAAGTGCTCAAGGCTTCGTAGGTAAGGTAGTTTACGACCCGACCGTACTACGAGTATATAAGTACATAATACCTATAGCATAGGCGGAAAAACTGTAAGTGAGACTAATCGATCGGCCCCGTCATTTTCACACGAAAATACGTTTTCTTATAAGTACTCTGAGAGAAAGTTATAAAAGCAAAAACCCGGTACTTTTCGAGGTAAACTTGCTTACTCAGCAAGTTGTAGTGGAAGGTTATTAGATTGTATTTGAAACAATTTTTCTTCTAATTTGCTCATGTTACATAATATATCTTGTTTATTTTTGGGATCTTAATTTTTGATAGGTGAGTTATTTTTTTTTCTTGTTTATTGGATAGAAACATTCGTTACTTTGCGGAAGTCCATCATAATGAAGGAACCAGAAGTTTAATTCGCTATAATCCGTTTTTTTACCACTGTACCACATGTGTGGGTGTGTGGGTGTGTGTGTGTGTGTGTGTGTGTGTGTGTGTGTGTGTGTGTGTGTGTGTGTGTGTGTGTGTGTGTGTGTGTGTGTGTGTGTGTGTGTGTGTGTGTGTGTGTGTGTGTGTGTGTGTGTGTGTGTGTGTGTGTGTGTGTGTGTGTGTGTTTTAATAGGTAGGTAAGTAGTTTTTTAAAAATCTTTAATTTATATTAACAGGGCTTCATCGCTTGGTGATTAGTACCTATGTCGCCCCCTTAAAAAACACTTTTTATAAAGAATTAAACTGAATAATGACTTCAATTATAACTAAAAAAGACTTGATAGTTTGCAAACAATTTAAGTTGTTGCAATTCTGCAGAGTTATTTATAGACTATAATCTATATATATGTATAATTCAAAGTCCTGACTGACTGAGTGACTGACTGACTTATATATCAACGCATAGCCTAAACCGCTAGGGTTAGAGACTTGAAATTTTGACAATTTATTCAAAATTCCACCCCTAAGGGGGTGAAACAGGGGTTGAAAGTTTGTATGAAAGTCCGTCATTTCTCAAGTTATATCCATGAAACTTGGTATATGAGCTACCGGTAAAAAAATGAAGGAATACGTGATTCACAGTTTTTGAAAATTCGACCCCCAAAGGGGTGAAATAGGGGATGAAAGTTTGTGTGAGCTGCGGGTTGAAAATTAAGAAATAGGTGTGTCACAGTTTTTCAAAATGTTACGCCTAAAGGGGTAAAATTTTGGTAAATAAATAGGGGTTGAAAGTTTGTATGAAAGTCCTTCATTTTTCAAGTTATAGACATGAAAGTTGGTATTTGGGCTTCTGGTTTAAAATAAAGAAATATGTGTTTGGCCATTTTGGAAAAGTCTACCCCCAAAGGGTTGAAATAGGGTAGTATTTTATTAAACAAGATATTAATTTTCAAGTTAAATCTACGAAACTTGGTATTTTGGTAAAAATACAGAAGGATGTGTGGCACATTTTAAAAATTCTACCGTTAATGGGGTTAAATATGGGCTGAAATTTGGTATTAAAGTCCGTCGTTTTTCAAGCTGCTATAGCCATGAAACTTAGTATTTCGGCTTCCACTAATGATGAAATACGGATTTTACAGTTTTTAAAATTTCTATCCCCAAGGACGTCAAATAGTGAGTTTGTCCTTCAATCACGCCGCAACAGAGCAACGGCACGACGTGATTTTTTCATGGGTATAGTTGGGCACATGGAGAGTGACACAGGCTTCTTTTTAGCCCGGAAAATTAAGGCGTGCCTGTGGAATTAAAAAACTTAAGCCACGCGAACGAAGTCGCGGGCGTCTTCTAGTCTAGTTATATTACACTACCAAATATTATATCCATGAATTTAACTGATGCGTTCGATCATCCTCAAAAACAATTCCATTACTTACCAAATATGGGTAAACTAAAACGATATCAGATTAGAGCATTAAACTAATTCGAATTGAAAGTTGTAATCGTAATCACGATATCCTATCACTCTGTCACGAATAATTCATTTCTAAATGACATGTCATTACCTAAATCGTATAGTCAATTTTATTACAATTATTGAAATTAAAAAAAAAACAACGGATGAACACGAAGATTGTAGAGAATATCTTGATGTCCGTTACTTCGACCGCCTGGATTTTTAAAAATTCCGCGGAACCTTTTTTTTTCGGGATAACTTTGAGAAAGGCGATGTTCAGCAGTGGACGTCCGCAGGCTGAGATGATGATTATGATGAAAAAGTAAGCATTGTTACTGTCTACTTGTCCAGGTTTTCAACTATTAGGATTATTCTAGGATAATATTGGAATACTTTGTTAACTTAATTAGTCTTAAGAGCCTTGCCTTTTAACTATCTTGTTATCTCAAAAGCATATAACTCCTAGGGTATATCCTTATCTGACACTCCGGGTGGAGTGTCAGATAAGGATATACCCTATGGGACCTAGGCATCGCTAGTAGAACAGTGAGAACAAATTATAGCCGCTTCTGGAGTTACTTTAAATAAGCCAGTTAATGAGAAAATAACGAATAGTATAAAATATGTTAATTAAGTAGTGGGATGCGTAACTAGGGAGTAGGGACAGTCGCAAAAAGAGCATCCCACACTTAAATTAATGGGGATCACAGGGCCCTCCAGATTAAAGGTTCTCGCACACTCAACGGATCGTTTTTGTTGGATGACGACAACCAAATCAGCTCCTCTTTATCAAACTTAAAAACGCGTATGGAAGTTTGTTTGAAATACATGATAGTTGTGACGTCATCAAATTTCAGAGCATTTTTTTCTTTAATCTATATTTTGAAATAGTTTAATCACTTCAAATTAACCGAGGATGTGCTGAGTTGTTCAAAGAACCGATAGACGTTGGGGTCCCAAAGTGCTAGATTGGAGACCATGCATTGAAAGTGCAGCATCGGCCGTCGACAGACCCCATCAAACGAGTCGCAGGGAGCCGCTGTGAATATACAGTGCCTATAGGCGGCGCAAAACCGCGGCATGTGGAAGTCCTTACAAATAGTGGCGTGCACGGCGTAGAGGCACAAAAGCATTGCTTACGCTAGTATAAAAAGCTCAAAAATGCTTATGATTAATCATGCCCTGCCTGAAAATAGGTATCCACCTAACCAATGCCTACATTGGCTCCGAATACTGTGTACGCCACTTCATGCAGTATACCTATGTTCAGCTGTGGACATATATCGGTTGACGAATACAACGACAGCTCTATTTGTAATAAACATCAATAATTTTGTGTTGAAGTTATATGGTTTAAAATTATTCAAAATGGAAGGTAATATGTGGGGTTAAACCCTTGGGCTATGAATGATGACGCACGTGTCCTTTCGGATCCAGACAATTTCACAATTAGGTCCTCACTAATTCGGCTTAATTCAGGCTGTCCCATTCGTTCTAGATCTAGGTGGACAGTTTTTCTAGATTCCAAATTAAACCTAACTATGAAACCTTTTAAAAGCTTTTAGGAGGCTTACGAGTACCTATGTAAAGTATGCCACGTTATCAAAGCTTTCAGGTAATGAATGAAAATAATTTATCCAATTAACCTTTCATTTCAATGTGAGGTAATTTGTACCCTACCTGGATAGCCGTGTGGATTTAGGCAATGATGTATTCCCAGGGGAAATTGCGCGTTCAGAAATGGGATTCGCAGTTTCAAATGTTTAAAATTAACGTGTTCTCCGAGGCACGGGGGTGAAACGCCGCCAACTTCCTAACTCCTGGCTAGTACTGAGAATTTCTAGTCAGAAAAACCCAATAAGTGCTTAAAACTATGGTCCGATTCGAGACTCGAACCCGGGACCGTCGGCCGCAGTCGAACATGCTAACCACTAGACCAACGAGGCAGAGGCAGAGCAAAATATTTTTCTTACCTCAATTCTAATTTCAGTTCGCTGTTATTCAGTTAGAGTAGGTTATAGTACGAAACGCACATCAAAAAAATTGATGAAAATATGGTCTATGCATTTCGCTGTTATTTTAAATATTCATACCAAACATCCGCACTCCGTGTCGCATTTAGATGAACCGATCGGATATTTGATGTATACGTGTTGAAATTTCAACACTAGGTATATTTGCTTTACCACCACAACATATTTGAGTGTGTTAGTAAAATAACTCGTGAATGACCTGTTTGAACGTTTTTACAGTTTAACCTAACTGATGTGTAGAATGCGATGTGAGTTAATTTGTTAGTTTGTTTGTTACAGTACAGAAATAGGTTGTTGCATAGATTGATTTTTATCACATATATCCTTCCCCAGAATGCAACGGGCAACCTATAACAGCATGCGACATGTATATCTATAACAGACAGAACACACTGTCCCATCTATAATCATACTAATATTATAAATGCGAAAGTCACTTTGTTTGTTGGTTTGTTGGTTTTTCCTTCAATCACGCCGCAACGGAGCAACGGATTGACGTGATTTTTGGCATGGGTATAGTTGAGGACCTGGAGAGTGACATAGGCTACTTTTTATCCCGGAAAATTAAGGAGTTCCCGCGGGAATAACAAAAAACTTAAACCACGCGGACGAAGTCGCGGGCATCAGCTAGTATTTAGATAGGTACATGGATAGTATGGCTTAGTAAGTGTGATATTCTTGCAAAAAAATAGGCCCATCTGTTTTTACATTGTAGCGCGATTGAAAGACGGAACCATGATTAAGAAATAATTAGTAGGATGGTAAGATTTGTATATAAGAAACTAGCTGATGCCCGCGACTTCGTCCGCGTGATTTAAGTTTTTTTTATTCCCGCGGGAACTCCCTAATTTTCCGGGATAAAAAGTAGTCTATGTCACTCTCCAGGTCCTCAACTATACCCATGCCAAAAATCACGTCGATCCGTTGCGCCGTTGCCGCCTAATTGAAGAAAAATGCGAGGAAAAGAGCATACTATCCCACAGGAACTGTTTGTTTTTCCGGGATATAAAGTGGCCTATGTCACTCTCCAGGTCCTCAAATATACCCATGCAAAAAATCACATCGATCCGTTGCGCCGTTGAAGCGTGATTGAAGGACAAACCAACAAACCAACAAACCAACAAACCAACAAACAAAGTGACTTTCGCATTTATAATATTAGTATGATATTAAAAGTAAATTGGTAAAATAGTCATTATTCACACCATTCATTTACAATCGCCACTACACAGCGTCAAATGGAGCGTTCGGAGGCTAATAACACAAAGCACATTTAGAAGCACTTAGCGAGAAGCACTCCCTTCCGATTGATTGCCCGACTGACAGATGGTCACTTAGACCCCAACACAAATAGACCCGGAACACGGCTGTGAAATATAATGTTTTTGTTGGTTAACTATCGATTGAACACTTGGTTCTTGTTTAGTTGAACTTCAGCTGACCTTAGGGCATTTTTCTAAACATCCAGGCATCAGCGTCTATATTTAGCTACTTAGCTAATTATTTTATTTTCCATAATTCTACGGTTTATTTAATAGTTTGAGATTCACGCCGTCAGTTTGAGAGCTGCGTAATCATAAAGTGGTAAAGTTGTAGTAGTAATCACTTTAGCTCGGAGGATCGATAGGCCTTGGAGTCCCAAAGTGTTGGAATGGCGACTTTTCACCGGAAATCGCAGTGATTGAATACCTTTTAAAAACAGCGGTTGTCTTTTCTAAGTCTGTGGACTACAGGGGACATACTGCTAACTTCAGTACTTCAGCAATATTACTCAAAATTACAGTTTGATATCACATACCTTGACGATCCTAAAATAAGGATTATAATTCTAAAACACGAAATTGAACTGGCATTATGGCCCCTGAAAAACGAATAGGTCGCAAGTACGATGTTACGAATTACGATGTACAAGACTGGGCCTGATTCTGTAGTGCACAATCTCTAAACTAAACTAAAATTAGAGCATTACAAATATTGCTGACCCTTTCATAATACTCCGTACGGAAAGGGACAGAACTACATTTAAAGCTGCCATTTTAGTTTAGTTTAGAGATTGTGTTATACAGAATCAGCCCCATTGTCTGTCTAAAAATGATATTTTTATGAAGTACCTATATAGATGTAAGTACTGAATGAAATGAAAATCGAACCTAAAACTTGCGAGTTTCCGGTATCGGGTACACATAGAAATATCTATGATCTACATAATTTGGTTAATCCTATCTTAAAAGCGTCAGACTCCACACACGCAGTACACAACTATATCCTTGGAAAATGAAACCACGTATAGAGTGTGTGTTATGGGCTATGGCGATGCCGACCTCACATCCCAAGCATTACCGAAACCGTTATGTAGATTAAGTGCTCAAACGACATCCGTATAAAACCTCCGGGTGACTGTTATTAATGCTTGGGATCTTGCAAAAACAATGTTTAAGAAAGTTTCCGATGTTTACCATAAAAGGTTTTGTACACATTGAACAGTTGGCCAATGAATAAATAGTCTCCTCGTTTTTGGCAGAATGCATTTAAATGCGTGTACTTGACCCAACAAACTCGTCCAATGTACTCGTAGTTATAAGGTATATTTGCCATACTATGTGACCAACGCTGACCGGCCTGATGACTTTTGTAGGTCCTTTTACCAATATCAAATGATTATCGGCGCAATTCAGAAAAAGCGTACATTGTCTGGCACTTGCCGATCACATTAGTCCAATGTGAAGGTACCTTTTTTTTTTTGCTGGACAAATGCATTTACGCATCCCGCACAGGGCGGGTATGTGGGACTCACAGATGGAAGCAGAATACCCACTAAAAAACCAGCAGCACAGTCCGCGTCTAGAAAGAGTGGTCTCAGGATCCCATGACTGGATTCCACTGAGACGTCTCGACGCTGAACCGACCATCTTGGATGATGCTCGGCAACGAGAGGCCCCCCCTTAATATTGACGATAGAATGTGTCGCTGAGGTCCCCACGCTGCACACTCCACTAGGGTATGGTGCGCTGTGTCCTCTGGAGCACCACACTCATGACAAATGGCTGTTTCCTCCCGCTTCGCAATCTGGTGCAAGTACTTACCGAAACAGCCGTGTCCCGTAAGTACCTGCACCAGCCGATACGTCAATACTCCATGCTTCCTTTGAAGCCAATGTTCGCCTCCACCGTCCAGATACCAGCAGCGGGGGACTACAGGTCCTCTCTCCATCTATGGACCAGCACTGTATTAGCAATGGTTCTCAAGCTAGCTACTTCCTCTGGTCGCAGTCGTTCGCCTCGGGCCCTCATGTCAGCTCGGTAGCGGTACGCTTCAGTGAGTACTTCGGCCTGAAGTTCCCAAGGTGGATCACCCGCCAGAAGAGTTGCAGCTGTCCAAGATACCGTGCGGTACTAACTACCTATTGCAGTAGTGATTATATAATAAATCCAAAAGCTACATATATATACCGGTAAACCAAAAATAATTAAACGGCTCAATCCAATTTTATGTTCTGCACATGCCTAAATAGCAAATTGCCCAGCTATTTATGTGTTCGCGTATAAATAAAATCGTTTTAGCCGACATTAGTGCGGCTCGGGCGGGAAATCTGCCGGTTTATCTCAACTATCTCTGTGTATCGGGTTTAGGATAGCGTGGCGTAGAAAGAGGATTTTGGTAACGACCTCAAGTAAAGACTAAGGCTTGGAATACATAAGGCTAGTGGTTGGCGAGTAGCGACGCCTTAGTATGTGATCAGGCTTAAGTGATGACTGATGATGCGATTAAAGGTCATAGGTAAATTAACGAGGAGAAACAATCTATATTTAAAGTAGCTGATGCCCGCGACTTTGCCCACGTGGATTGAGATTTTGGTTCCCGCGGGAAATCTTTATTTTCCGCGATAAAAAGTAGCATTTGTGTTATTCCAGACTATAATCTATCTCTGTGCTAAATATCATCCAGATCCGTTAAGCCATTCTGGGGTGATTGAGTAACAAACATCCATCCATACATCCATCCAAACTTTCGCATTTATAATATTAAGTACTACTTATAGATTAATTTTATTCTGCCCGAAACAAAGCCTCAATAAATATAATTTTCGGCTTTAGGCCATCACAAACCATTTGTGAGTTGAAAGCATAGATTTAGGATTGGTCTCCCAAAACTTAAATAATTATGGCCCGACCCGGGACTCGAACCCGGGACCTCATCGGCCCCTGTCGAACACTAATCACTAGACCAACGAGGCAGTTACGCAACAAGCTTATAATTTATTTTTCTTTTCCAGGTAAAAGCTTCTTTTGATCATCTTGAGCGAGCTTTGAGGTAACATTTTATATTTTTCTGAGAATTTGCTTAACTTATAATATTTAAGTAGGTAATTCATTGTGAAATATTTCAAAGATCAAATTATTCGAAAAGGCTCGTGTCTATTCTTCATAATAAAAAATTCGCTATTTCGAAACAAAAAGTTTCAAGACGTCACAGACAAGACTAACTTAGAACGAAAGTTAAGCCCTTTGTACTTATTGGCCCTACGCGCTCGGCGAATGCTCTCCCCGAACTCTTTGCGAACCACGCACGTCCGTTTGTACTTCTATAGGCTTTATATTAAAACTAAGTAAGTACACTGTTGTCTGTATAAATCAATTGAGTCTTAACATGTAAAGGATTAATACCGCAGAAAGATGAACCGATCAAAGGATTAGTGCACTCTCGAGGGCGTGAGTGTGAAATTCCATACGATATTTAATATAATTAACTACATCTTTCTTGATAAATTAATTATTTAAGGAACTTATACTTAAGGAACTCCTTAGTAAAGATTTCATGCAAAATCTATAACTAAGGAGATCAGGAATATATAACGATTAGCGACTCTGAGAGCGCCAGTAAATAACTGTATACATTTTGCTAGCTTTTTGTTGGGCAATATTTACGAATTTATTAATTTATTTAGAGCGTACTTTGACTTGGCTCAGACTTTACTTAGAGTTAAAACGAGATGGACTTAATATGTGAGTAACATAAATCTGTCTCGTTTTAACCATGTCTCTAGTCTAAGCAAAGATCTCACGCTTAGTATGAGATCATACTTAGACTTAGCTCTATCTAACTTAAGACTGAGTTGAAATGACACAGATTTATGATACGCACACAAGTCTATCCCGTTTTAACTCTTAAGTAAAGCCTGAGCAAAGCGAAAGTATGCTCTATAGATTCTCCATTAGACTTAACATTAATAAACCGACGTCACATATTCTCAAGTATCCATCAATGTATGCTTACAACTTTAATTATAAAATTGGCCAATACTTGAGAACGTGTTCTTAGCTGATGTTGGTTTATGAATACGGGCCTTAGTGATACTCAAAATATTTGTAGTCTCCCAAATTATAACTCAGGTATTTTATATAGGTACCTTACTATTAATGTTTTATCGTTCTTTAAAACTGTTCTAATCTTTTCGATGTTAATCAGGGCGGAAAACATTAGTTTTCATTAGTGACATATTTATAAATGCAATTAGACTTAATTCCCTAGCTATAGAATTTTGTAATACACGCTATGAACTGAGGTTTAATTAATACTTAAAGCATAATCAAATTAACAATCAAAGTAAAAAAGATTTTAGTACTAATTGCTAATATTTTAGATGTTACGACAATATTGCGTGTGGTAACTACTTAAAATTTAATTTAATAAAGCGGATCACGGTAATCAATTAGAAAGGGCAATTTCAGAATTATTAAAAGGGAAAAAATAATAATTTTAGGTAATTTTCATAAGCCGCTGGCAACGTATAACTCCAACACAATAAAATCGAGTTTCACAGACGAATGAAACCCTGAAAACTTGGTGAAGCTAATAATACGTAAGTTAGTAAAAGTATCTGCAAAATCCATACTAATATTATGAACGCGAAAGTGTGTCTGTCTGTCTGTCTGCCACTCTTTCACAGCCCAACTACTCAACAGATTTTGATGAAATTTGGTACAGAGATAGTTTACATCCCGGAGATGGAAATAGGCTACTTTTTATCCCTTAAAATTGAAGAGTTCCCGCGGGAATTGAAACCTCAATCCACGCGGACGAAGTCGCGGGCAACATCTAGTATTTTCAATACAGATTGCGAAATAATCTTACCCAGTTTTCGACATGAGTAGGCATGGTGGCTATAACCTCCAATGATTCATCTTAATACTTTTCCTTTATTTCATGTTGAAAAATAAATTAAAATTATTCTATTGACTGAGATAGGAGTATCAGTTTGGGATGAAATAGGGGTATAGATTTAATTTAACTGCCATACCCCTAACAAGATAGCTAACTTATAGTGATATTTAATAAATAAACATCATTTTGCAACAGAGTCAGTTGTGTCCTGACAATAATATATTATCAACGATTTTAATTACGCCACCAACATATTTCAATGGTCTTATGCACCGGATGCATTATTCAAATGCGGTGTAGATGGGGTTACGTTGGCGTCACGACATTTCGTTATTGTATTGTATTTAAAGTTAAAATTATGCATGACATGTCAGTGGTGCCGGGACGGGGCTCAAACACTTTTAACACAGGCTAAATGCCACTCCTACTGAGTTAAATTAAAATGCATATACTTTCTATTCTTTTGAACCCCAGTATAGAAACTTGTTCATAAGTTATCATGAGTCATGACTGAAATCATGACGTGATACCTAAGTACATGAGTTATATAGGGTGTGTGACAAGTGAAGAAGTATACCTACGTTGTTTTTTTAAGATGAGTTGTAATTTATTTTGTTTAATTTATTATAAATTATTAAAAAAATATTTTGTCATACTTATTGGGACATTTTTAAGTAAATAAGCTAATCATCACCCTTTATTAGAGATATAACTCCGTTGCACACAAGATAAAAAACTTGCACACAAGATTAAACCTACGCATGCAAAGGCGTCCTTATTGCTTACAGAACTATTTCCAACCAGGCAAACTTTTTGCGTATAATTTCAAGTCGAATAAACTTGTAGGTGCTTTGGAATTTTAGTTTATGCTTATTTCCTTAACTAATTTGCAAAAAGATGCGCGCCGAATTAAGTACCTCCTCGTTTTTCGGAATTCGGTTAAAAATTTAATGATTGAGGCTACAACATAATTTACAGCCGTAGGTA
This sequence comes from Erebia epiphron, assembly GCA_963932025.1. NCBI lineage: Eukaryota > Metazoa > Arthropoda > Insecta > Lepidoptera > Nymphalidae > Erebia > Erebia epiphron. Next base: position 9,456,153 of record OZ009950.1, read on the forward strand.
CATAATGTGCAATTAGTAAAACGTATTTTTTTCACTCATTAACTAATCCCTAGAAAGTTAATCACCGTATTTTACTAAAAAAACGAATGCTTAGAAAATTCTTAGCATGCCGTTGCTCGTTTAAATGTCTATTTCTCAGATTTAAGAGTACTTAAGTGGACACACGGAATTCCTTCATCAATCACACGGAATTAAATACATAACTTCGCCCGTGACACCGCTTAAACCTCTTACGGAAATTAACGAAGGAAATACGAACCTTAAGTGGAAGTAGGAATAGTTAGATAACAGAGAATATTTTAATACCTAATATTATGTGAACGTCAAACTTCATTAACTATGCATAAGTATATAACCCAATCCAGATGCCATCAGGATAATAAATAAAGGTTTATCTCTTTTCCTCTTATTATTACAGTGATTATACAGTCACTTGAGAGAAAAAGATAGAATGATAACTTTCATCCCAAATTCCTAATAGCATCTGGATATAATAGTACATTTTCGCTTTTTATTCATACGTTGCCCTGGCTATTCCGACCATAAGTATAAAAAATAAGCTAATAGAAAAAATACGCTATGAATGGAAAACCTCTTCCCTTTTGGAAGTCAGTTAAAAATGACGACGTTTATTACAATACTTATTTCATCACGCTACTTCAATTCTTTAGGGTTATGATTTTCAAAAATCCTTATGCAGCCCTATGAATTTCAATTCTCCACTCCCCAAGAGATCGTTACACTGTAGCAATCATTTTATCATAATAAGAAAACTGTTTTATAAAAATTATAGACGACATAAAATATCAATATCAATTATGAATATCATTACCATCAGATCCATTACCCCATACTCAATTAGGTCCGGTCCACTCTGATAAAACAACGTATTTGACTGTATGCAATACAGCTGAGTGCATTTCCTTCATGACATGTTATGCTTCGATACACTGACATCAATTGAACCTTGTATCCATGACCATAGGGTACAAAATACATTGATTTATTACATGTCACCGGACATAATCCATCATGCGGAAGTGTCGGGCAAACATAACTATTTAGGAAATGGGTGTTTTAGTAATTAATTACTCGAGTCTAAGCAAATTAAGTTCGGTAAGTAATGTGAAGTGTATGAAACTGCTTACTTACTGATGAATAATCCTATTTCTAATTGCACCGCTAGGACATTAAACCCTTTCGGCTTCCGGTTTCACCTCCACATAAAATATAATTAGTTATGTAGCTTCACGTCAAAGTTATAGTCATCTTTTAGGCAAACATTCACGTTAGGCTGCATCATCACTTTCCTCCAGACTAAGCAATGATCTTTAAAACACCTGATAGAAATTCCAAACATTACCTCTAGAAGCACCTTGGGGCAGGGATCCCAAGGTGCTAGAAAAGTGATTTCGCTCTGGAAAGTGTAGCTTTGGTAAGTAAGTGGACAGACGTCAAACAAATGGCAGGTATTGTTCAAGAAGGTGAGCTACACCGTGGCCACACCGTGGCAATCGTCATTTGAAAATCCGTCCAAAAAATGTGTCCAGCTGTCCTATATGTCTAAACTAATATTATAAAGAGGAAAGATTTGTTTGTTTGTTTGTTTGTTTGTTTGTTTGTTTGTTTGTTTGTTTGTTTGTTTGTTTGTTTGTTTGTTTGTTTGTTTGTTTGTTTGTTTGTTTGTTTGTTTGTAATGGATAAACTAAAAAACGACTGGACCGATTTTAAAAATTCTTTCACCTATAGAAAGCTACTTTATCAGCGAGTAACATAGGCTGCATTTTATTTTAAAATAAATTAGAGATCTCTTCGAAAATTGCAATAATGTGAATTAAGTCGGAAAAATTCACCTAATTAAACTTTTTACGTTAAACCTCTATTCGTCTATTAATTCAGACTGTCTTTTATGACATATTTGTCAAGACACTTTTATGTCATATTTGATAAGACAAACATAATAAATACAAGAGAAGTTACTAACATTTTTTTAAACATTTTAATATCTAACTGTTGTAGACAGACTGCGAAATGCCTAAAAGAGCCAGGTCTCAACTAAGTTGTTAGTTCTAAACATAGATCCCAGGTGAGGGCAGCGAAAATACGTCGTATTGGAGACTCAAGTGCCAAGCGTTCACAGCGGTTTGCTGAACAAAATTTGAGAACGTATGGTGGAGTTGTTCGTCTCAGTGCCGACTGACCATTATTGGGTATGGACTATTTTGATCAAGTGCTACCCGTGCGAAGCCGGGGCGGACCGCTAGTCTAAAATAAAATGATCTGTCCATACTCCATAGATTTCTATGGATCTATGATTCAAAATTAAAATGACAAAGGCGTCATAAAGTACAGTCCGACGAACTTATCTGACCCGGTGACAGCGTCGCTACTCGCTAGTATCTAGATGTAAAATAAAATAAAAACAAATCTAAACAGGCATAATAATAAGTTCCAATTTTGGTCACATTAGTTTGTGGGTATAATGAAAGTTTTCTGTATTTCTTTTTGTAGAGGTTCAAACTACATAACTAAAATAGTAAGAGAGGTAGGACTAAAATCAACGAAAAGAAAATGTGTTTAATTTAGAGTAGGCATTAAGAATAATGCTAATACCGTATTTAAATGCCAAATGGATGATAAATAAACATTTCTACGTGACGTCGTCTGAGATCTATTCAGTTGAGAGAGAATCAGTTCATTATTCAGTCGCTTTTAGCTCCTTACAAAAATTGTTAGCACATTCTCACGATACTTAAATATCGCTTAGCATAAGTACTTTGAACGAAATTCTTAAAAAGAAAGTGCTTTTAAAACCTTGGCGACGGCCTGTTAGTGATTTAAAACAATTTTCCAATTTTCTCTTAGTGAGACAATAATAAGGATTGGGGTCCTGAAGTGCTGGAATGCCGGCTCTGCACTGGAAAGCGCAGCGTTGGCAGACCCCAAGGTGGACGGGCAATGTGGCTACAATCTGTAATAACACAATCTCTAAACTAAATTAAAGTGCCAGCTTTAGTTCAGTCCCTTTCTGCAGGGAGTCTTATGAAAAGGATGGAAATATATTTAATGCTGTCAATTGTCATTTTAGTTCAGAGATTGTGAACAACAGAATTAGATTAATTATCAAGCTAGTCCCAGGGAGCCGCTAGATTTAGGCTGCGTTAGAGCGCATCATGTAGAAAACCATATAAGTAATTTAATATAAAAAAATCTTTTTAAACAACCGACTTCAAACTCCCGCGCCAACTTTACAACAACAACAAGCACACGCTATACAAAGTACTTTTTTATTGTTGATATTTTAAAAACCGCTCGACCGATTTCGATAAAATTTATTTGGGACCACTTGGGAAGTATGCCCTTTCAAATAAAAAAAGAGTCATCCAAATCGGTCCACCCAGTCAAAAGTTCTGAGGTAACAAACATAAAAAAAATAAAAAAATACAGTCGAATTGAGAACCTCCTCCTTTTTATGAAGTCGGTTGAAAACAGACCTATGCCTAGCGGTGGACGTGTATCGATTGATTATGACAGCTTAAGGTAGTTAGTTTTGACTGCTTGAAGAGGGACGAATGCAGTTGAGTGCGGCCTGGATTATACAAATCTTGTAAACTTCATAAGTAAGTACGCGCGCAATTTGTGTGATGGTCTGCTGACAACGACCTCAATTTACATAGACGGGCCCTGTCAAAAAAAGAATTTGGACTTATTTTACTAACGTCATCTAGTCTGAAAAGCGGGACAGCGCTATGGCGGGGTCTAAGACAGGCTTATACAGGTGTGGAGCTCGCTCTACAGTTCGGACGCCCAATTTTTTTCTACATATATATCGATGTCTGCTGAGCTTTCCTGTGGAATCGATCATCACCTTAACTTACTTAATTTTATTATCATTACCGTTTTTACACCTAGGTATGAGTCATGTAAATAATGAATAGTGAAAATGTTATTCGAAATAATACTAACTCAGATTTACATAACGCTATAAATGGAAATGACCCTTTGATTTATTTTCACAAGTTAGTGCCAGTTAGTTATTGTTGGCTTGTGGGTTAGATATTTATTGCACTCTCTTGTTACCATTCATCACTCGCTGTCATGTAATTTTAATTATGTTTGACGTGGCAACAATAGAACTGAATCTATTTCAAATAGAATAGAATATTTCGGCAGTGATATTCGAGTATATGTAGGTACTAGATGGGCCCTTTCATAGAAAAAAATTGGGCGTCCGACTTGTAGAGCGCGCTCCACACCTGTATAAGCCTGTCTTTGTCCCCGCCATAGCGCTGTCCCGCTTTTCAGACTAGATGGCGTTAGAAAAATAGGTTCACATTCTTATTGGATAGGGCCCGTCTATGTAAATTGAGGTCATTGCAGCTACTTTCTTTTTTTCAGCTTGGCACACTTATCTGTGCATCTCATCCGTAAGACGGAGGCGCCACTGTCTATCAAAAAAAAGAAAATTTGAAGATCATCACAGAGTAAATTCTGTTAGTTCTGATTTTCGCCACACGCGCAGTACATAAGGTTGCCATGATATTTATTTACATTACGCAATTGGGCCGTGGCTTTAACCGGCTGCATGACGTGCTGTTAGTATGTTTCCAGTCTAATATTGAATGTCACTATAGTAATATAATCCATGTTCCCAGCCTCCAAGTATTGAACAAACACGTAGAACCTTCCTCCCATTTCTCCGAACAACGCGCCATATAATTTAATTGGCGACACTTCTAAGAAATTAATTATAATGAGGCTTAATTAGAAACTCGATTACTTAAGCTTCCAACGACGTCGTGTACACGCACGTTTTACATTACCGCCTTAGTTTACACTTGTGAAAGTGATAAGCTTTGTAATGAGGCAATGTATGTGCGGTTTTGACTGGGAATTAATTTCTCGTTTGTGCTCTATAATGTTGTTTTGCCACGGTAAATGGTAAGTGACGGTTAACCGGGTATCGTAGAATTTAATGGTTGGATGAAATGCTTGCAAGATTTTACTAAGAACCGTAGAGTTAGAGAGCGATAGAGCGTTGGAAAAAATGCCTCAATTCTATATTTAAAAGGTGGATTCACGTTGCACCATGACGGACCGGCACCTTAAGCACCCGGTTTATGAGGTATGTGCCGTGTCCTAACTCCGAACATAAAAGTATTTCTTAGACTGATTCGTTTCGAACTCTTGTAGTTAGAATTAATTGTATTACCATCACGTCCCTAAGTATTTAGTTGTTAAATTAAACAATAACTTATTATATAACTATATTTTATTAATATTGAAACAGTGTACAGTGCTACCCAGTTTGAATAAATGAATTGACTTATAAAGTTCCGTTCTAATTCCGGCCTTGGCACGATATTCAAAATCGTATATCACGGATTCATGTACGGTGTAGGCTACTTTTTATTCCGGAAAATTAAAGAGTTCCCTCGGGAATCAGAAAACCTCAATCTATGCGGACGAAGTCGCAGGCATCAGCAAGTACAAAATAAGCTTTGTTGAAAAACCCTGCAAAATATATATTACGCAGCGCTGTCAGGTTGCAAATTTTAACTTTACGTTTTTCCAGTTTATTTAACGTGCGAGCGAGTGCAGCAAACAAAAACATCTAAAACAATCCTGTTACTGGTTCGGACATGTTGAATGGGAGTCGGGAGCACGCGGGGTTATTATGACCTCATTCGCTATTCCAAATATGAAATTACTTTTTTAACCAATTTTTAGGGTTCCGTACCTCAAAAGGAAAAACGGAACCCTTATAGGATCCCTTTGTTGTCCGTCCGTCTGTGTGTCAAGACCCTTCTTCTCAGAAACGCATGGAGGTATCAAGCTGAAATTCATATCAAATACTCAGGTCTAGGTACTGTCCCTTGGAGCTGTGAAAAAATCAAACTTCCAAGCCCACGCAATCAAAAGATACAGCCGTTTATGCTGCAAATTTTCGACACTCGCAAGGGAATCAAAACCTACAGGGTAAGTACTTCCCGTGAACTCAGAATCTTGAAATTTGGTACAAAGCAACGTCTTATAGCACAGATAAAGGAAAAATTGCGAAAAGCATAAATTTTTAGCTAGGTACATCATTTAGTTACAATAATAATATTTTTAATAATTTTAAACTTACTAATGTTATGGATTTCATTTAGCAATAAAAATATCATAACTTTTACTTATATACCTACAGGTTTGTACGGAACCCTCGGTGCGCGAGTCCAACTCGCACTTGGCCGGTTTTTTTTAAAAGGCCGAGGCCTTCTCTTCTTCCATACAAAATTTCGCCTAGCTCGCCTGCCCTGTGCGATCACTAAGCAACAATGGCGCTCTGGGCAGGCTTGTTGGTTATTGCAGAACTAATTGATCGCAATATTTTCTCTGAGCTGCTACTCAAAATAGGTCTTTGGCGGTGCAAGATCAAACGAGAGAGGATTTAACCAAGGCGCACCTATAGACCAGAGAAGATGTTCTTAGGTATATTATCCCAGACAACATATTCCAACTTAGTTTTCAATTATTTAATAATTCTTACTGGAAGCGAACCCTTTTTTTTTTTTTTTTCTATCCACCACAAAGCCCTTGACTGCGATCTCACCTGATGGTAAGTGATGATTCAGTCTAAGATGGTAGCGGGCTAACATGTTAGGGGCTTGGCAGTTATATTAATAAACCCATTCCCCTATTCGGTTTCTACACGGCATAGTACTGGAACGCTAAATCGCTTGGCGGCACGTCTTTGCCGGTAGGGTGGTAACTAGCCAAGGTCGAAGCCTCCTACAAGGCCAGACCAGGGAAAATTCAGAAATTATAAATTCCCAAATTGACCCTGCCGGGGATCGAACCCGGGACCTCCGCACGTTAAGACAACAGCGCTACACACTGCGCCACGGAGGTCGTCAAAACCTTTGAAGACGCAACATTTCGTTTTCCAAGTTTTCTCACCGTTACCACAGATTACATGCGTATATTTACTAACGTTATAACAGAGTCTTTATAAAAATGAAGAAGTAAATCAAAACGTTTTTAATTTCCCATCTCGCACCATTTGCGACCCTCACTGGGTGTTATTGCTACGTCTTTATTAAATTCTCCCATACCAGTGTTTCTATTCTTATGAACATTGTGTAATTGTGTAACACCCGTCGTTGAGGTCGACGTCGAAAGAGATTTCTCTGAAACTGAAATATCAAACTCATCTTCGTACTGAGGACCTAAAATTCTAAAAATCTTAAATTCCTTTACTGCGTTGCTAGTTTTCGTAAATATATTTCACATACTAGTATTTATCTTACTTAGTCGTATAAGAGCGTTATTGGTGTGTATCAACAATCAGCATCGATAGTGTGGCTAGTTGCGTACAACCTTATTAATTTAGTTAGGTACCTCAATTTTTAGTTCTATTAAAATTTTAATTTTAATAAGCAAAATATGATAGGCATACTATCATACTTTGTTTATTAATGATTAATGATAGGCATACTATCATATTTTGTTTATTAAAATTAAAATTAGCACAGATGAGTTAACGGTTTACTTCATCGCTGCGTCAGCGTTGTAAACGTGTTTAGAAAATAGCACGTTATTTTCACGACAAAATTGAAAACACCTTGGGGCCGGATGGAAAGAAATACGTTCGCACAATATAAAGATTGGGTTTATTGGCTGTATAGATCGAGTCCGAGATGGCAGGTAGGGCTGACTTCTAGAAGTGAGAGGCTCTCGTAAATTCCTTTACGACAAATAAAATACACCCTTTCGTTCGATGCCGTTCCCGAGTCCGCGGCGCGAATAAATCATTCAATCTAAAGAAATTTCCTCTAGGGTTTTGTAAACTAAGCTTTTTTATTACATTTTTTTTGTAAAGTAAAAAAGTAAAATGTTATCAAAGGCAAAGTTCGCACAGCCTCAAAACTATGTAGGAGTTTTTATTTTTCATGATACATAATATTGAGTATTGACAACTTTTCTTATTAATCAAAAAGAGATTGTGTAGGTGTTTCTATTTATTATTATAGGTAATACTATTCAGTGGTTACGTTTGACAGTAAGTATATTTTCTGTATATTTTTGTCATGTTTTTCAATCAGTGAGTAGGTAATAGATACAACAAGACAAACAAGCTTTTTTACTTGCTTTGTAACTGTTTACTACTGACTGAAAAAACACTGAAATGTTAAACCTACCGCTATTTAGGTATTGGGGCGTAAACTGAACATTATGACATTCTGATAAAGGCTTTGTCAAACAAACGGCGGGCTTGAATAGGTATAGGAGCGTCGAGCTAGCGCTGTCTTAGAAAATACCTACTTCAAACTTGAAATTTTCTCCGACATTTCCTTTCCGGCTCGCTCCCGGTATTTATAAGGGTGCTTTTGTTCTAAACCTTATTTGATTTAGATTTCGCAGGCTACCCATTTTCAACGTTTTATACTTAAGGATGAAACGTAAGCATACATTAAACTTATAGTAGGTAAGCATTTTTAAAGCTTACTATAAGTTTTTTGCTTTTGGAAAGATGCCACTTGTCAACATCCGTTACAGTATTCGGCTGATAGACTACTTTATAAATTGAAGTCCGTAAAAGATTTAAAAAAACGCTTTCCGTTTATCATTCACCTTAAACAGACCATTCTCCACAAAACAAGGCCGCCTTTCACCTCTTAGGTTTTTCGCAAATAATTCTCTTGACTTTTATTTTCGTCGCCATAGACGTAACGCCGGTATTGGCTAGGAAACTATATCTATTGGAATATAAACTCAGAATTGGATCAAGTGCTTTGACGCTTGATTAAATGAATAAGGGATCTGACAAAAGTAACACCGAAAAGGCTGCTCATTCGTCTCTTGACAAATTGAGATAATCTTTGAAATAATTTTAGAATAGCTTCATTCAATGATTTTGCATGCTTTCACCTCGAACTTCCTGACGTAATGGTGAGCGATGTCTTGTCTCTCCTTTACTCATAGTTAGTATTTTGAGCTTGGAGCGTGGTCTTAACTGGAAGGTTAAGACCACGATTGTCGTCAAGCGCAAGCATATCACGCAATAAAAAAAAAGGTCCTGATTCCCGGCAGCGGCCATTTATAATAATTTTTAAATTGTAGTTTGATAGAATATTTCCGCCGTGTGGTTACAACTTGCAGCAATACTGGCCACTGACACATATTTTTTTTTTATCCATTGTAGGTTTGCTATGCAAAAGCTCATAAAAGCTCATTGACATTGAAAAATCTAAAAAGAGGAAAAGAAAGATGGTTTTGCACACGATTCCTAGTAAAACTAAATTTGCTTCCCGACAATTCACAAGGAAATCGACTCATCTTTACAACATAATAAACAACAAGTTGAACATCTATAAACTGTCCTTACATGATTGTAAAAAAGTAGTTTCTGAGTGGTTGCTTAAATTAAACTATGATGAAACAGAAAACTTGATGCAACAAGTATACATATAATAACACGTGCATGCACCGACCCACATGTTCCTTTTGTACTCTTATAATAGCAGTGAGTTTGGGTAGTCACTGCCAAGTAGCTCACCACATAGACACACACACGTTTACAAACACTTACACACACGCACACACATAACACACCACACATATTTTTATTGTACTATGCTTAATTTACAAAAATAACTTCTAAATTTAACTAATTTATGTTAGTAATATGTTATGGAAGAGCGGGGCCGCCCGCCACAAGTACTAGTTGTTACTGGTAACTTAAAGGGTTGGCCCCAATCACTATGTAAACATTTTGTAACTTATTAAGAAGAAATAAATATTTTTGTATTTTTTGTATTTTTGTATGTAAAAAATAACTTTTCATAGCGAACCTTCAATGGATAAATATATAGCGCTCAATATGGAATTCTAGCACTCTACCAACTCACTAAAATTTGCTTGTGTACAAACTATCCATGAGCATCGAAATGCAAACGCATTATGCAGCCTCGCGGATTTATTGAGTAATAATCCGTTGAGTCCATAGAAGTAGGCTTTGCAGGATTTAGGTATGGCTAATGGGAAAAATATCTATTATTTTAGTGTACATAAGTATCTGCAGAACTTAACTGCATTATATTTTACAATATTTTCCTTTTCCTGGAGTAACATGAAAAACAATTGCACGCGCTATCAAAAAGCTTAAATGTTAACGTATCATTTTAGTCAACCACCTTTTAAACTATCCTCTTTTACGACCATCCCAATTTCAAGAATGCATTTTATCCCTCAAGGGACTGTTCGCATTCGATGGAGAGTTTAATGTTAATATATTTGCTGCGGCTTTTTAGTAAACTAGGTTTTTACATCAACGTATAAACCTATTGATAAATGAAGCAACACGAGCCTTTGTTTTTTATAAATAAATAAATAAATGTTTATTTAGCTCTACACGGAAAAGAAACACAGAAATGAGAAATTATAACTACAGAATAAATACTTACTAAACTTACTTACTTACTAAAAATACAAGATGTGTTTTACAAAATGATTACAAAAATAAATTACTCCGTGTAAACGCTAAAAAGGCTGCTACCTCAGCATGTTGCTGCAGTATATGATAACTGCAGCGCTGATTTTCAGGCAGAGCCTTATGTGGCGTCACGACTCACGACCCGAAAGCGACCAGCGCACACTTTTCTCAAACACGGTATTTAAACAATATGTTTAAACTTATAATTTAAGTGTCGTTTAAACTATCCGTAATTATCGTACAAATGTATGATTAGGTAAATTTAGTTTGCGTCACAAAGAAAAACATTACATAAACAAAGTGTACTTATGCGTTTCGAAGATTGACACCACTATCTTGAAATATAGTGTCAAACTTGACTTGTTTTCTGACCAAGTTCTCCTGATATTCTGACCGAATTTCTGCCACGGCAGCTAATAACGACGATTGGCCAATTATGCAGGATGATGACGTTGACGATGTTTTTGCTCCGTCCAAAGAGGAAAAAAAATTATAAGTAGAATAACCGTATCTACATAATTGCCCGAGCGATCGCGACGAGTCTCATATGAATGGTCCCTCGAAGGTACATAAATGGGTACTTGAGCACGCGCAGAATTCCTGAATTATAGATCCGAAGACAAAAAGTTTGATTTACGAACACCGTTCAAGATTTATGTTCACTCCATTTCACGAATTGAATATATAATGTCGTTTAAGGGTCTCTCCGTATAATCTTCAACTCAAATTGCTTATGGCTTTGCCAATGTAACGATTTATCAAATTTACTTATTCCGCAGTACCGTCTGAAATGATTTTCCTCTTACTTTTCTGTACTGATTTGCTCAATTGAATCTCATAACATTATTCCTATTCCGTAGTTATAACAAGTAAATTCCAGACTATGATAAACTTTGACGATTACTTTATAAATCCAACCATATGTCTCAAAATCCTTTGCGAAACGAGTAGCCATAGGTTAGGAAAATGTATTACTTTTTTTTATCGTAAGTAGTTCTCCGAGAAACGGAAGAAAGGTAAAGGCCAAAGTCGAACATCCAATATCGATAACTCACAAGGTTACTGACCTGAACCTACGTTGCTTATTCAGCGAAATATCCATAGTTCATCCTGCCTAAGAGACGCAACGCCTATACGTGGTCTCCACTTTTGGAATTTTCGCGTCCAACCCCACTGCAATTTCAGGTTGCTGTTGGTTTGGACTATGTCAACGACCTGAAAACACCTGCGAATTATTTCGGATCTTATCCTCAGGGAATCTTCTAACATAGCCTCCTTCAAAGTTCGCTGAGTAACTTAGATTATTTGGATGAGGTTGCGACAGAATTAATCAGTCTTCATTCCGAACCCTTATGCAAATTTTGGTCAAGAAAAGTGTGTTAAAGCAAGCATGTCATTACATAAAGAACCGGGCTTAGCTATTATCGCAAAGATTTCAACGTGGTGGTTTTTGGCTTTTCACTATATCTTTTGTTATCTGTGCGTGTAGATGAAGGTCAGACAGGAGCCCCGTTAAGTGTCATCGTTGTCGGTTTAAAAAGCCCTCGAGGAGTCCTCCTATCCGCCCTTTTTTATTCGTTTTTTATGTAAGAGTGCTAATAAGAGTTTCCTTGTGTTAGCTTTTTTGTTGGATATAATTAGGCGTTACTTAGCTGAAGTCAATGATACGTTAGGCACAACAAGCTCATTTTTGCTGTAATCCACTGAACCAGATAAATCATTACAGAATAACGTAACTACATATTATACAGGAGGATTTGTGTGATATTACTGGTGCTTATAGACATCCAGATTCCAGAACTCTTAACCAAAATATACCTGCTATAAAATATACTACCACGACTTCAATATTTTGCCGTACCTTTATCTTAGTGGAGGGTCCCTTCAATAGAGTCCGTCATCATTGTCCAACCTCGTCCCTTCCCTTTAAGTTAAATATAAGGAATACAAACACTTTCAAGTGCAAACAAAGTGTTTATTTTCGCCTTTATTTCATGGGCGATAAGGCTTTCAAAAAAGGTTCGAGGTAAATAACAAGGCCTTCAGAAGTCGAGAAAAGACATTTCTCTATCGGACAGTTGACGACTTGTCTACAACGTACCCCTTACTTCTTATTGTATTATAATAAAGACTATTTTTGGGTAAGAATATTTTGAATGGATGTCTTTACTTACTGTTGTTCGCTATATAAGAGTGTAAAATCGATAGGTAAATATTTGTTGACCCTTGAACTTTGATTATTTGATTATTGGCCACAACATTGGCACAAATTCCGAATATTTAATGTCTTACAAGTAATGTTATAACATGCCCTTCGAACTTGTCTTTGAAGCAAAGAGTACCTCTGCCACAGATTAAAATTGAACTGTGGACGCGCGGTCTCACATACCGCTCCTTTGATTAGGTATATCAAAGTACCGCTCGCAGTTTATGATTTCCGTGTTACCCTCTTCTCCTTATAGCTCACCGTCACATCAGCGTGTGGGCAAAAGTTTTATAAACCAAACATGAAAAATATTTAGTATATGTAAATTTATTTTAGCCTTTAACTATGGAAGTTAAAACCTAAAATATAACAGTTACATCGTAACCTCTGCAGTCTCCACCTATTTACATTCTGACTACCTGAATACCAGAACAGAATAACCATCTAACCTGAAAAGGTGATCCAAGTTGAGTTTACGATCCTCAGCAATAGGTATGGTGATGACTGATGAATCAAAGATACACAGGGAGACTTCTCATATAAGTAACTTGTCCTTTTGACTTTTAATACCTAAGTCTTAGGTACTTTGATCCTCTTAGGTCCTAAGAGGATCAAAGTTCAACGTAAGGTATTTTGAATTTGAATATTATCAGGTAAGTACCAACCTACACTGAAAAATGAAGAATTGTATTCTCGGTACTTCAGTTCTCATGTCCATTCCCGTTATTGTTCCATTGTCTATTTCAATGTTCCAACGAAAAATCTAGAGTGTTTTTGTAAAGTCCTGTGTTGTGTGGGGGTTGCTAATGAAAATGCCAGCCGGTTTAAAGTTAAAAGTCGCACTGACATTATAAGGTATTTTTGTTGTTCGCTTTTATTTCCCCAAAATTTGTTGTGTGTTGTAGCAGATATCTCGCCTTTGGTGTTTGTAACTGAAGTTTTTAACTTTTATATTTTTGATAGAAATTTTCTAAATTAAAATGGCGCGCTCCACTCTTATACTTTTTCGCATATATAAAGCTTCCAGATGACCTTCATCGTTGACTTTAAATCTTAAGTATACAAATTTTATAAATAAATTGGTTTTTTTTTTTATAAATACCAATAGTGTACGATTCAAAGAGGCATAAGAGCACTACTTATCTGAGTTGAAATAGCTCGATGCTCAATTTTTTTTACCTACCATCAAATAGGTACTTATTACTTAAAATGCAATACTTACCCAGTGGACGCCACTGCTTATAACAACGTTTTATTTTTTCAGCTTCAATGTTGTGACTCGTGTAGTTAGAACTGCAATTGCTTACGTATAGTGTTTAGTATTGTACTTGTCCTGCTTTATTGGTTATGCCCTACACTAAAACCGATAGGCCGATGCGTCTGTAGTACCTACATGTATATAGCTGATGGTAACTAATTTAATTAGTTTGCCTTGATGGAGTTTCGGCCGTCAGGGGTGTGTTTAAAGATTAATCGCATAAATTTTTACTGCAAAGCCTATTTATTTCCTATCTGTATAAAATCAATGGCTCACTCCTACTGTTTTATTTATTCCCCGTTCCACCAGCGGTATTTATTACACGCTTCCTTAATATCTCCCATTACTATCCGGCTAAGGTTCGAGGATATGGGGTATGCATTCATATTGCAGTTTTCATTACGCATAAATAAATAAATGATTATGATTATTATGCATTTATTATTCATACGGTTATCGAGAGGTAATAGCTTAGATACTATTTGTATCGCAAATATGGCTTAATGATAATAATATTGCATTGTTACACCTAATATAGGCTTAACTGACACTAGCATGGCCTATCTAGGCAGTCAAATAGCAATTCAGAAATTAGAATTATAAACATGAAATGGTGAAATTTCAGTGCATGATTTGATAGTGATGGTTATTAAATGTGATAGGTTAATTAAAGATTATGTGTTGAACTATTGATTGCTCGTAGAAATTAGATTCATCGTCTCAACCTATAGACATCCACTGCTGGACGAAAGTCTCCTTCATGAATCGCCACAGAGCACGGTCTTGTGCCGCTTGTTCCCAGCGGCTCCCAGCTACACGCTTGAGATCGTCCGTCCACCTAGTCACTAGGAAGCGGGAAGCGCAGCGTTGGACGACCACCCACTAGGTCCTAGTGGGTGGTCGTCCAACGCTGCGCTTCCCGGTGCGAGGCCGCCATTCGAACACTTTGGGACCCCAACGCCTATCGGTTCTACGAACTAGAACTATCTAGAATATAGATTAGCAAGAACTTATTTTTCTGGAAACATAAAATTACTAACAAACGCTGTGCAAAGAAATTAGTTATTGACCCCTACTAGATGATGCCATGCGGCTTCATCCGCGTGGATTAAGGTTTTTTGATTCCCGCGGGAAATCTTTAATTTTCCGGGATAAATAGCCCATGTCCTTCCCTTCCACGGGATGATACTTCTTAGATACCAAATTTCATCAAAATCGGTTGAATACAAGGGCCGTGAAAGCGTAGCAGGCAGACAGACGGACACACTTTCACATTTATAATATTAGTATGGATATTAGTATGGATCACGTACCTATATTACATACAGTAGAAATTGTAAATTATATCATAGAAAATTGAAGGCAAACCCACTATTTCAAATTTTGCGAGCGTCAAAGTAGTATAATTTACATTATTGACGAAACCTACTTAGAGGCATAGAGTTAGATTTGGAATAGATGTTATGTTACTTGTACATAATATAAATTATTGAAACATCCATGAATACTGCCTATGAGTTATACGTGATCTGGATTTAATTTGTCTTAATGATCACCCTGGCGCCTACTTATACACTTCATTACTTAACCTCGAATAACTCTTGTTATCTTCGTAATAAGATTCATAATTCAATGAAACTCTTGATTTAGTACAGAGTGCCTACTAATATACAGAGGATTTCTTTGAGCAAATTAAAAAGGAGAGCACGGGGAAGGTTGGTGTAGAATAACGTCTATGATTAAGATCTAATCTGGTCTACGTAATTTAATCTAATAGTAGATTTTCGTAACTACAGATCGATCAGTATGTTATTATTAATTCATTTCAAAGAGGATTAGGTATGCAGTACAAGTACCTACATAGAACTTCGTACAGCCAGGGCTATTTAGGAATTATATTATAGGTGCCGTTCCAAGTCATAAAAGGCCTAAAATGTTGGTAAGCACTGAGACCCTCTCCTAAGTCAGCGACAAAGGCGAGAACGAGACTCGATACGACGCGACGCGTCTGTATCAAACAGTGACCCTCCACGTGATCTACGTTGTTGGGTAGACACGTTGTCATTTTTAAGTGTATGGAATCGAATCGCGTAGCGTTGCGACTCGTCGCTTTCGCCGCTCCCCTAGGCAATTGGCAGATCCAAAAGAAGTGCTATATGTATCTGGAAAAGTATTACGCCTCCTATGCACGTGGAAGCAACTTTGCATTATTGGACGATGAATGGCACATCACCCAAGTATGGTGAAATTAAGAAAATGTACAGTTCGCGCGCAAGTTGAATGCAGAGCTTATGTATTCAACTCGCGCGCGAACTATCCCACCACCACCACCACTACAGCCTATTAGCGTCCCACTGCTGGGCACAGGCCTCCACTCTCATAGGAGAGAGGGAATTAGAGCTTAGACCCACCACGCTGCTCCAATGCGGGTTGGCGGGCTTTAACGACTATTATCATGTTAGTGATAATAACCGGGACCGACGGCTTAACGTGCTCTCCGAGGCACGGGGGTGAAACACCGCCAACTTCCAACTCCGGCCTGGCACTGAGAATTTCTTAATTGAAAAATCCAATACCTAACATTTTTTTTATGCCCGACCGGGAATCGAACCCAGGACCTCGTGATCCGCAGTCGACTACGCTAACCGCTAGACCAAGGAGGCAGTAGAGGCGCGCGAACTATACATATTCTAAAATTAATAACTTAATCGCTATTTATTGATAACTGGAATCGTCACCTCCGCTTTATGATTGTGTTATTTGCATAACACCAATAGATATCGGGGTTATTGAATCCTTATCAGCAGGTCAATGAACTTTGATAAGTTAAGTGACAATTTAAGTAAATTGGGTGTGTTTGATTTAGTTTACTTTGACCTGGGTCCGATTGTATTGTTGTTTTATCTATTTGTTAAAGTAATACATAGACATAGCTATTTTTATCCTCATAAACTTTCAGCTTATATGTTTAATTTAGTTAAGTATCTACGAAAAAAAAGAAAGTATTCCAAAAGGTTCAGAAATGGTTCGTAAATTCTAAGGAAATCAATGAAGGAAAAAGGACCCATCGTTAGACAAATCAAAGACGCCTAATAATGTGGAAAAATTACATCAGTCATTGCTTTATTTTCCGTACTAAACTGGTTGTGATTTGCTCAATTTTTAGTGTTCTTGCCACCGCATTCAATTTAGCGTACAGCGAAAAATTAAGTGATGTCAGCTAATCAGAACCCCGGTTCTGTAAGGTAATCGTAATCGTAATCGTTTGCCAAACGGCTAATGCGACCTGCAGGCCTACCGGCTAAAAATTGTCGCAATATCACATCCAAAAATATCCTTAAGGATCGTATTCGTTACAGTCCTTATAGTCGGCTTCGCGTAAGCTTTTTCAGGAATGTATCAATGGGTCGCAAACCACAGATTACTAGTCACGAACGCTGAATATCGACATTTTGGTGGTGCAAACCTACTTATAAACCGACTAGTTTAAATATCTATGGCAACCTAGCAATTTAAATCGGCATCGCAGTCTTCCAAATTTAACTGCGTTACCTATCTAACCAAGTAATATTTTATTATGTGGTATCTTGTGATTTTCTATTTATTATTTGGTTTTGTTTTTTGATAAATTAATATAACAAAATACTTGTTAGTAAATTTTCTTTTTATGATACAATCAAAGGTACCATAAGCTAGAAATATCTCGAGATACTGAAATTGTCTATGGATATTTTCATTTAGTACCACAGATATCATAATTTTTTGCGCAAAGGATCAGGAAAGTGATTTAGAATAGTAATTAGGTAGCTTTAAGTTCTATTGCATTGTTTCCAATTAAGATTTAAAAAAGTACATAATTTAGTAACTTATTTTTTTAAAGTTATCAACAACTAGCTAATGCCCGCGATTTCGTCCGCGTGAATTGAGGTTTTTCGGTTCCCGCGGGAGCTCTTTAATTTTCCGGAATAATAGCTTATGTGCCTATACCCTATATGCCAGACTATAATGTCTCTGTGCCAAATTTCAGCAAGATTCGTTCAGCCGTTGGCGCGTGTTTGAGTAATAAACATCCATACATCCATCCATACATCCAAACATTCGCATTTAAAATATTTATTTGATTGATGTATATATATATATTTCTTAGTAGCGTTTGGTAGCGTGAGTTGGTAATAAGTACTGCCGATGAGAATATTTTATTAGGGTACTAGGTACCTATACATAGGTATAGCCATGGTAAAGCTAAATTATCAACAGTAGGTCATAAATTAAATAATTTTTGAAGTCATTCCAATCTACCATACCTACTTGCTTGAAATAATAGTATTTTCTATTTTTACATAACTAACTATGTATTCGAGCTAAATAAATCCTTATAATATATTAATTTTAGTTTAATGAGTAGTAAAACGATTAACGGACACCTTATGTCACCGCTAAAAACACCTCTTGTGGTGTATCAATGAAAGCCTAGTTTGAAGTAACGTTTGTCGTGGTCCATAAACGACATCCTACTTCAAAAGCCTTACGCGACACCAATTTTCAGCAATTATTTTTATCGATAGTTACTGCATCAATGTCAAAACGTTTTTTAACCGACTTCCAAAAAAGGAGGAGGTTCTCAATTCGGCGCGTATATATTTTTTTTTTTATTTTTTTTTTTTATTGTCCTCAACGATCCTTTACGGACAGTCTCAATGATACGCGAAACCAAAACCATGTTTTGGCATTGATGCAGTCCTTTAATGATTGATGCAAAAGTTACGCGGTCGCCCTGCTGTTTAAGGAGTTCATAGATGCCTGCACGTCAAAAAAATTCTTTCCAAAAAACCAACTTCCAACGTCACTGTAAAGTACAAAATGATTTTGATTTCTACCCACTATGTTGAAGTCGGGCGAGTCTGATGCGTCAACTTTGCTTATCCTTGTTATACCCGCCCGACTTCAACATAGTGGGTAGAAATCAAAATTATTTTGTACTTTACAGTGACAGTCGGTTTTATGGAAAGAATTTTATCTTTAACTTTTTAGTGTCAGGGTTGAGGATTTGGAGTCAAAAATTTTTATGGGACCAACTCGAGAGCTTCCTCTAACGACTGGTAGAAACATTTTTCAAATCGGTTCAGAAACCACGGAGATATGCACCGACATACATTTAAAAAAAAAAAACGCACCGAATTGAGAACCTCCTCCTTTTTTGAAAGTCGGTTAAAAAGCATGTACAGTTCGAGTAATACGTTTTAACCTGTCAAATGATAGCGATATGATATTAGACAATTGGGCATCTGAAGGGATTGCGTTCATCCTTATGTTACCGTAATTTTACCACATGTAGCCTATTTAAAAAAAAAACAAATCGTTGTTAAAAACTCAACTGTTTCAGTAATTGGCTGAAATTATGCTATACTCATTTTGACCAATAGCGAATGAGTGTTAGCTTATCAGAGGTGATAGCGATCTTTACATGCAATGTTAGCAATCATTAATTTATCGTTATTAACTACCCCTGCAGGCCGAGCATGGGAGGGGACAAAAATCTTATCCCCCGATTATATCCACTGACAAGAGATAAAATTATGCTATAGCATGGCAACAGGGGAAAGGAGGAGTATATCCTTGTTTGACTTGTGCATAGGACGTAGGTTTAAATTTATTTTCATACCATTAAATTATAAAAAAGATGTCTCGAGCCAACTGGGACATCTTATCCTTATAAAATCTCCCCGCCTATGCTCGGCCTACTGGGACTAAACTCACTAAGTTTACTACCTACGTTTTCTTGCCTCTATGCAGCTAGCCGTATCTTCCAACTTCTGATGCGTTTTCTTTCGCAGTAGGTAGTAGGTACTATAACTTAAAGTCACCAATAAACCGTACCTACTGTATTATAAAATGTCCCCCCGACCAAGTTTGCGCCCTGCGCGGGAGATATTATAGTGCACAAGTGTGTGCGCAAACACAGGTGCACTCTCTGTTCCTTTACTCTCATAGCCACTCTCTGAGGCACGGGGGTGAAACCGTCAACTTCTTAACTGAGGGTTAGTACTGAGAATTTCTTGTCAGAAAAACGAAATCCTTGTTATGGCCCGACCCGGGACTAGAACCCGGGACTGTGTTGGCCGCCGTCGAACATGATAACCACTAGAGACTACTCTAGACCAACGAGGCAGTCAGTGTACCTATTATATTATATGTATTATGGTACGTAAATATACCGTAGCTTTTAAACGCATTCTAGCTTTCTTCACCCGCGTTTATAGATACGGGTCATTCGTACTAGCTTTTATGAGCTACTAAATTTATTATTTCGTACCGCGCTTCGTTTTATATACCGGTATATTTTATATGCGGTCATCCGATGTCGGGTTTAATTAGACTCCTTGTATACCCTGTCATTCGGGATTAGTATCTCTAATGGCAAACACAAGGAATTGTGGGCAGTAAAATTTTACTGACTACTGTTTATGTCTTCTTTATTTATCTAATAGTCCAAATAAAAAAGGCAAAATACCGATATTATTTGGAGAAAGGCTAAAACAAAACTTTATACATTTCTAAATATTTCAATCTAAAGCTTCCTAACCACAGATTTAAATTTTTTTCGGAGTTAAGTAGTTATAAATTATATGCTTAGTAGCAATTAAGTTAATATCACAATTGATAACTAAGTGATAATTACCTAGAGAAATACCTAAAGAAATCTAGGTATTAATGATCTCAAGCATGTGTCAGTCAAGTTTCCCGTTTGTTTGTTTGTTTGTTACGGGAATTGTTCTTAAACCCTATAAATCTGTTTCTTTTTATACTCTGCAATTTTACTATTCCGGTACGAAACGATAAATTGTCTCTTGCCATTAGAGTGGTAATTAGCCACTGCCGAAGCCACCCACCAGACCAGACCAGAAAAAACTTAGTAATTATAATTTTTCCTTTGCTTCAAGATTTGCTTTGTCATCTAGACATAAGTCTAACGATGTTTTTTATGGTAACTAATGATAGTAACCATAAATAAACATCGAAACAATGGGCAAGAGACTAATTGCTAATAAAATAGTATACTTATAGTGAGTCCTTAAATTCTGAGGTAATTAAGTAAGAAAGAATAGCTTAGATATTATGTAAAGATAACGTAGGTACTCATTCGACTGACGAATTCATTTTGCAAATCTCGTCTTGGTCAGGACTCAGGAATGTCTCATGACCCGTGAATAGATGGCTGATATCGGCAAAGTTATGTCGGATCCATTTCCGACTGAACCCGGCTGATGCAGGGTGTTTGGAAGGTGCTTTATACCTAGGGTTGATAGTTGAAACTAAGACAAGAAATGAATACTGTAATAAATATATCTTATATACTACATAACTGATTCCCGACTACGTCTGCGTGGATTGAGGTTTTTTGGTTCCCGCCGGTTAATTTTCCGGGATAAAAAGTAGCCTATGTAACATTCCAAACTATAGTCTATATCTGTGCCACATTTCGTAAGCGTCAAGCATATGACATTAACGTTTTAATTTAACCCAGGCAAAGATATTGTAATTCTTAAAATATTTTAAAATTAAGATGGCAACCCTAGTGACGCCAATCGCTAAGGAATTTGCAAATTGTGTGCAAGCGAACTTCGTACTTAAATACCTTGACGTGTTTAGACGCCTAAGTTTTGCTTTCCTTTGTACATTCTCTTGCCAGGAACGTAGTATTGAAACCATAACTCAGCTTCTTGAAATAATGTAGATTTTTTATTCTTCCTTTCTTGATTTCGCTTCCTCTACAAAAACTCGTAGATAAAGGAAAACTTAGCGGTTAAAAAAGAATACAATTTACAACAAAAGAGAATTTAAGTTTGGTAGTTTAAAAAGGAGCTATTCGCACAGATAATTTAGCGGAAGTAGAACACAAAATAAATAAGGAAAATTCAATTAGCAAAAATAAATTGCAGACACAATTGATCGAACTGCGTAAAACTGTCTGATGGATTTTCTAATTCTATATCATAGATAAGGGATTGGTCTCCACTGCGCTCCTACGGAGACCAATACTAAGGAGGTTAAGATAGAAGAATATCGAACGTAGATATGTGCGATATACTCCTATCTTAAACCTTCTCCTGGGCTGTGGTTTTAGTATGCTCTAACCACAAATAAGTAGTTTCTAAAGCAAATATTTTGGTCAAATACAAATAAAGCATAGTTCGTTAGGGCCGTCTCACATGTCAGGTTTTCGCGTCAGGTTCCCCGACGCTTTTACAGAATCAGAGCACCCAAATGTGTAATTCCATATGAAAGAACGGCTCATCACTTATGCACGATTGATTCTACCCACGTTTGGTTGAAAAAGCTAATGTCCGGTAAGAATGCACGGATGATACGTTGCGTCGGGTCGACCGGAACGTTCATATAGATTAATTGGGTACATGAGAGCTTTCTCTTCTTCATTTCTTGTGACAAATTGAATGTAATCGAGAGTTAAAATTCGTAATCGTCCATGTCCATTCTACACGTTCGTGACTCGTGGGTGTTGACTTCGTGAGCCCTGGCGCACGACTGCGGACTGAGTAACTTGGTGGTAAAACATATACTTACTTACAATCAACTGATTTTGTTCGGGGCTCATCTGATTCGGAAACCGAATCGGAGAACCGGTTCTGACATGTGTGACGGCCCTAAATGGTAGATGGTAAACATTTATGTAAGTAATGTAAACACGCATATGCTTAGGTACATTCCAATAAAGTTGATCTTAGCCTTTGTGGTGGGTGGGTGCCGGTGTTCTTACGATTCCTGTAGGCGTAGTTTATGGCTCGTGGGCACCAAAGTATCAATGAAAACGATCTTTAGATGGATACTGTTACTGACCTTCCCTCCGAGGTGAAATATCTAAAAATTCTTGTACACGGAATGTACTTCCATTTGTTAGTTAAAAGTTATCCGACGGAGATGTCTAGATTCTACATAGATCAACGCTGGGGGGAGGGGGGGGGGGGGGGGGGGTGATTTGTGAGAGACGGGGCAGGTTATCTCCAAGCTGGCAAAAAGGGGTTGTTTCAAATTTATATGGAGCCTGGGCCAGGTATTTGTACGGTATTTTAAAATGTTCGGGGTCACAACATAGTAACATTTTTTTCTTTATTTCGTACTGAAAAGTTCAATTTGCGAGGTACAATGCGAAATTATTTTGCAAAATAAAAGCGCAGCAACATGCATCCATTTTGACATTGACGTATATTACACGTGTCATGATGACATTTGACATAAAAATAACATGAGAAATGAGAATTAACCTTAAAATATCCAACAGCAGTCAGCGAGTCGATCGAAAGATTTTATTTTACAAGTTGACGGAATAAATAATAATGAGAGGTTTATGTATTCTCGTTTATGTTGTCTCGACGTTTGACAATAGAAATGACATGTAACGTCATTACAAACATAGACAACAAAAAAGATGGATGCGCTGCGAGAGTTGCTATTCTACAAATGTACCTAATTAAATAGTTTATTTTTGTACCTCTTAATCACTGTAAAACTGCAAAAATGCATATTTTATTTTGTTTTCTATGATTTTATACTATTTTTTGGAATACTGTACAAGTACCTGGCCCAAGATGCAACAACCCCTTTGAATACAAAATAGCTAGTAGTAGTAGTACCAGGGTAGGTAGTAGGTACTAGGTACGTATAGTATAGGTGGACTTGTGATGGTCTGCAATAACTATCTATGAGCGTCGTTATCCGTAGTTATACTAATTATGCTGTGATATTAAAACTCTTCACAGAATACTAACACAGTTATTTTCTTATGGATTTTCATAGGTAATTTTGATACCTCTGCAAAGAAATTGCACATACCTAGTCTGTAACTGACAGACTACACATTTACTTTGCATTTTGCTTCGCAAAAGCAACTGTGGTATCGATTTCCGCTTACCTTTTAAAAAACCGGCACTTAAAAAGGGTACTCTGCCAAAGTAAACGACGCGTGTTAAGTTACCTTTTTTTAAGAGCTCCTCAAATTCTTGAGGTCAGTATGAGTCACGTTTTTTCGGGGAAATAACACTGGGTTAACTTAAAATATTAATAGGCATGATGACTGATTTTGAAAAATGGTCAGATTATGTTCGGAAGTATCTACTATTTCGAAAAAATATCTTATTTCAGCAGAAAAATAAGGTTTGGTGGATAAAAATGGCATTTGAAATTTAAATTTTAAAATTCACGCCAAAACGCTCGCCGGTGTCATGGCGTCGTCTGTGACGTCACTATTGTTTGTACCAATGTACTCGGTAGTCGGTACTCTGTTCGCTGTGCAATAAACAATAGGTCTTCAGGTCTTCGTACATCAATTTAGATATTTTGTGTGAATAATATGAATTCTAAAGTGTGTAAGTCGTGTGCGGTCCCCCAGTGTGATAACACGTCAAAATTATCTCCAAGCAAGTTATTTATTCACGTGCCACTTAAAAAAACAATTCGATTTAAGTGGCTTAATCTTGCACGGCGAGATCCTGCAGCTATAGGGCTAAATTCTAATATTTATTTCTGCGAAGATCACTTTGACGTAAGTACTTGCTTTATTCTAGTATGCTGTATGCATAATAATCTTGCTTGAGGTTTTAATTTAATAATAAATTCGATCCTTTTGAGGTTAGGTTTTATCTCTTAAAAATCCATAACTGTTTGTCTAATGGGTACTTTTTATTTATATTCCAGTTGCCAAACGATATGGAAAATTATTATGAGTATCATGTGATGGGATCAGTGTCAAAGATCCGTATGAAACCAGGTTGTATTCCCAAAAAATTTGAATGCCAACCTGATAGAAGAAAACGAACATCAAATACCACACAACGAACATATATTCTCA
Organism: Erebia epiphron; assembly: GCA_963932025.1. Classification (NCBI taxonomy): domain Eukaryota; kingdom Metazoa; phylum Arthropoda; class Insecta; order Lepidoptera; family Nymphalidae; genus Erebia; species Erebia epiphron. Next base: position 9,480,958 of record OZ009950.1, read on the forward strand.
AGAAGCAAAGAAAGATGTTGATTGAAGAATGTGAAAAGGATTTAGATGAAAGAAATATTATTTCCCAACATTTGGAACTTGGAGAAACTTCATCTGGAAGTACAGGTACCTGTTTGTTTATGTATCAATCATAAGTAAAGTGGAAATTGATTCATTTTAATAGACTGTCTAATTAATAACCATACTGAATGTTTCTCATCACATTTCTCTATTTAATCATGATTGACAACAATATAGATAGCTGTCTTTTATCAGTCGCTTAATATACAATGCAAAGAAATAAGGTATATTTTTATATAATATCAAGTAATATACCTAGTATGTGGCCCTACTGCTTGGTTCTACTAGTAGTATCACTTGTAATTTCCATAATCTATAGGTATTGTAATTTTCCATGACACTTCCAGTAGAACCAAGCAGTAGGACTATGGGCAATCACTGTATCAAATATGTATCAGTACAAGTAGGTATATATTGAATTTTGTTTACAGTTTTTCATGCAAACATAGAAGAACAAGAAAAAGCACATATGACTGTGGATAAATCAATCCAAATACATATTATGACACACAAGTTCAGAAGTAAAGCCATCCAAACAGAAATTAAATTAGTAAACCAGATGACATCACCCTTGAGACCTGATCTCAAATCTGTTTCTACATCACCATTTAAAGTTATGAGATGTATTAGCACTAAGCCATGGACATCCACCTCACAAAAACCTTCAAGAAACATATTTATGATTGAAGCTCATTCTGATAGTGATTATACACCATCTGTAACTCAAAATGAATTATCACAAGCTTCAGACTGCAGTGAGTTTATTGTAGATGATATAAAACAAGAGAAATCAAAAATTCTGGAATATACTTTGCTCAAAATTATGAAGAATCCACGTTTTTACATTGGTGTTCCTAAAAGTTGTTATTACCTCATTGATTTAATTGAAGGACATACAAATATTCCTGCTAACCATATACTTATGTGTTTAAAAAAAATTAGATTAAATAATCCATTTAGAGAGCTCGCTGATGATTTTTCCATGACTTCCACTTATGCTAGTAAAATATTTTTCAAAAATATACCTCTGTTAGCTAGTTTAATGCATCCATTTATTGTAAAATTGGATAAAGATCTTACTAAAAATAATCTACCCAGGGCTTTTAGGCATAAATATCATAATGTAAGTTGCATCATAGACTGCTTAGAAATTGAAGTGCAAAAGCCTTCGAAAGCCTTGAATCAATCTCTGTCATGGTCAGAATACAAAAAAGCTAACACCATAAAGTATCTTGTGTCCTGTATACCTAATGGTTTAGTGAATTATATTTCACCAGGTTATGGAGGAAGAACAACAGATACATGTTTGGTTGAATCGTGCGATTTTATTAAGGGTTTGCAACCAGGTATGTGTGTAATGGCTGATAGAGGATTCAAACATGTAGAACAATATTTAAGAAAACAGGGAGTACATCTAGTACGCCCTCCAAGTGTTACAACTGGGGCTAAATTAACAAAAAGTGAGGCAAGGGAAACCAAACAAATTGCCAGTTTGAGAATACATGTCGAGAGAGTGATTCGACGCTTACGAGAATTTAATATGTTAAAGCCACATGCATGTCTAAACCATAATTTAGTCAAAGTACTTGATGATGTTATTACCATTGCCTGCGGTATAGTAAACCTGCAAGGTTCATTAATAAAATAAAACTACAAAGTTATCATAAAAGTATGTATGCATTTTATTTAATAACCACAATCCACACTAATAATATATATGCGAAAGTTTTTCTGTCTGTCTGTCTGCTAAGTTTTCATGGCTCATCTGCTCAACCGATTTTGGTTTTGTACACGGGTAGGTTGTATCCCAGGGAAGGACATAGGTTACTTTTACAGTACCATATCTTAATACTAAAGCTACAAGGGTTCCAAACGCGCCCTGGTCTTAGAAGAGCACACAACAAACTCAGCCAGGTTTTTTATTATCACCATCTCAAAATTATCATATTTTACTTAATTAGATTTATAATTTTAACAATATATTATAATTATAACATATTTCGTTGCTGGAAAAATTCATACTGCATGTCTACCTATCATTCAAATAATAATCCTTTACACTGTAATAGAACTTTTCAATTAGTTTATGTTATACAAAGACTTTGAACTTGTTGAGAGACATCTCCAATATGTCTTCTGGGAGATTATTATAAAAATGTACATACTGTTACCAACAAATAAATAACTAATTTTACAAAGTCTAGAAGCAGGCACTGCAATTTTATTCTTATTTCTTGTATTAACATTATGACAGTCACAATTTTTTCTTGAATTTTGCATGTCTTCTAAATTTTCAAATATGTATTGGTTGTGGACCGTCATAATTTTAAACTCTTTGAATTTAGTTCTTAGGGACTCTCTTGGTACCATGTTGTAAATGGCAAAATCAGCCCTTTTCTGCAGCACGAAAACAGCGTGTATATCAGCAGCATTATGATAAGCTCCATAATAATATGCCATTTATAATATACTTTGGTATAGTAATGGATAAACATTAACTTTCCATAAAGAAACTAAAACTCTTAGGAAATCTGATACATAGTTGTCATCAAATGTAACACTTATTATTTCTACATTTTTATTTGTACTGTAGTTGCAATCAGCCACACAGAAGTAGCCTTTTTGAAGTCCTGTTAAATACATTTGTAACTGCATCTGTACATAAAACTTCTGAGTGGGTTTCCCATTTTCCACATAATTTTTATAAGTCTTTGCACTCATGGGACACTTAATTTCAATAATACTGTCTTCACAGATCCCATCAGGCGATCCTGCTATCATGGGATAGTTTTTACAAATCATTAGACCACATTTTTTTATTTTTTTCCCAAGTCTAGTACTCAGGGTTTTCTTCACATCATCCTCTAACATTCTACCGCGTTTCATGGCCGGTGTGTCTGGGATTTTTCCTCCCATTATTAATGCCATCAGAGTTCCATCATTGGTTTTGCACCGGCTAAATTCGAATGCTCGTGAGGCTGTCACTCTGCCATATCTTAACTCATGCCAAAGCCAGCTTTGATGCTGATCTCTCGTCTCTTCTTCAACTTTCATGATATCTACATCAGTCAATGCAAGTTTTTGTAAAAATGTGTCACAGGACTTTTCTTTGTATTCCAGCACCAATTTATGCATGGATAAACATTCTAATTGATTACAAAGATAGCCTTTTTGATATTTTAATAACTCGCAGTTATTAAGTTTTCTTTTCTTCCCTTCTTCTAGAAACTTTATAAATACTCCATTATTTGATGGCAAGCTGGGCCTACCATTAGATAACTCCTTGGCAGTTATATATTTTAGGGTAGTCCCAACCCTGGACAGTTTGGACTTCTTCCAATAGCATTCTACAGATGTACAGGATGGCTCCTCACTCCTGCGATGTGCCCACATGAGAAATGCTATGGCATGTTTGCAGCCTCCTTGTGAAGCAATACAGTCATGACATTGCACTGATTTGACTGCTTCATTATCTTCGTCCACTACCAACGTCACTGCATATAACTTAGCATGGACCTTATGTTCCGGGCAGATTTTACCCTTCACTGTGCACAGATTATCATCGCGTTTAAGCTGTACATAGCTTACAGCATCATCTCCATAAGATGGCCTGGAGGACCTGAAATAAAGAAAACAATGTGTAATAATAATTATATCATCATCAATCCACTACACACACTACATCAGCTAACTACTGAGCATTCATCTCCTCTCGGAATGAGAAGGGTTTAGGCCATAGTCTAGTCACTTCACACACCTTGGAGAACATTATAGAAAACTCTCAGGTATGCAGGTTTTTTCACAATGTTTTCCTTCGCATTCTATGCAAGTGACATTTAATTGCGCAATAACTCAGAAAAGATAGAGCGGCATGCCAAGGATCGAACCCCAGACGCCCCGAATATGAGGCAGACGTCTTAATCACTAGGCCATCACCGCTCATATTAAAAATTATTATACGGTAAGTATAGTTTAAAGAAACAACATTTCATAACATAACCTCTAATAACTATCATGAAGTGCTTAATATATAAAATAGCAGATTTTACGGGTTTAGGACCTTTAAATTATTATGTTATTAATGTACTTACATGGAAGTTTTAACGTTGCGAAATTCTGCTGAACAAAAGTCTTTGTTTGATGCAAGAAATTCACCCAGCATCAACAAATCAATCCTGGGCAAATTAGAGCTCGTAGCCTTTGTAAATCCTTGATCCATGTTTCAGTAAAACAAAACTAGAAGGAAATGATCTTAGGGGAACAAAAAAACACGAAAATACTTAAACACATGTAGGTACCTACCTAAAGACTGTCGATCACTGTCCAGTAGGTATATACTTAGACAAGGTAGTCTCACAAAGCTCGAAAACACAGCCTCTATGCTCGAAAACAATTGTGACGTCATTCGCTTCATGGGTGTTTTATGCAATATGGCGGATTGCTGTATTTTATAGTTTTATTTTATCAAAATAAATAGCAATCTTACTCGAAATAGAAAAATAAATACGTTTTTTATAATCCATGAATCCTATTTCATTAGATAAATTCGTAATTTCATTGATTCTTGGTTACTGTCATCATGCCTATTCTATTCGAGTGTAACTTGACGGCTGACGACTCTATTGTTTTCGTGGGTTTTGGTATTTTACTGTGTTTTATGAACTTTTACGGTTTAAAGGTGCCTGGACACTAAAGTGTTAAACAGGTTAATCAATCTATCACATGAAATTATCACGAATCGCATTGGTCGATAGAATTTTCTACTCCTCAGTTGACAAGCTCCCTTTATGGCTGATTGCACCATCGGTGGAAGGTTATCAATAAATTTGACCAAGCCACAGCCACACCTTTGCAAGCCACAGTGGTTGTTTTAAACCACTGTGGCTTGCAAAGGTAAGGGTCCTACTACCATTAACCTAAATCTGACTAATAACTTAAGGAACACTGATTTGTGCCATTATTTTTACTAATTTTAGCAAATTGAACGAGAACGATAACCGTCGATGGTGTAATACATCCGAAGTGCAGTAGTTAATGCGTAACATCTAGGATGAGAAAAAGGAAATAGATCGTCGGGATTGTAGATTTGACATTGACAAGTAAGTAAGTAAAAACAGGTACTAAAATTATACATCAATGGTAAAAACACTTTATTACGCACCAACATTGATGTATTATTTTAGTGTACCTACTCATTCTATTTCGATGCACACCAACAATAAACAGAACAGAGGTAACACGAATCGTGACAAGATATAGCAAACCTTGTCAATATCAAATAAAATATCACTTTCTCCTTTGTATCTTTTAGGTTTAGAAATAATTAAGTATAACATTAATTTTTACCAAAGTTACCAAATAAAAAAATTGTTAAATTCCCCAAGCCCCTAGGAAAATAATAAAAGGGCGTGACTTGAAAATGTTGTATTGTACCAAATTCCATTAGAACTCAAGATTAGTCAAGGGTCCACGTCCCGACCTTTTATGAGTGAGTCTAACGTCGGACCGTAAAAAGTGGGCCAGATGTTGATACTGCTGATTCACTCACTGACTTATGACCTTATCATAACCGGTACATGCGTTAACGATCCTTAATGTTAATGTAATAAAGTTTAAAATGTAATGGCTTGAGAGAGAATGTGACTGGTAGGTGGACATATTCTCCAGTGTTGGTCTCGTTTGATCACGATTTATTATCCGTTATAAAGGTTTTGTACTGTTAATGCATTTGAAGTGCTTACGTTACTACGTATAACATACATAACTGTTCTTTTTATGTTGTAGGAAAAAATACTGCCATAGTTAAGCCTTATCTCATGTTACATGTTATAACGGCTACGGGCCACGGCCGATGTCATAAGAATAATATACTTAGTAGCAGTACTCTCACTCAGTAGAGTACAAACTAATTGAAGGTCTGGATCTTTGGATCTTTATTGTGTGTAATTGCTAATTGCCAAGCGGCTTCCTGATTGGTGCATTCCGTTAACTAGTTAGTAATCAAGGGTAAACCTTCTCAACACTATAAAAAAAAGGTATACATCTAATCAACCGATTGATTTTGTGAAAAATCCACAAATTAAGGTCATAGTTTCATTGAAAAGTCTTTACATGAGTAGGTAACTTACATAACTAACATTTGGAAATACGGGAATTACAAGATAGTTTACATTTCGTAAGTTACTCATGCCAGCGACTTATATGAGTAACAGTAACAAGTGAAATTGCGGCTAAGTTAGATCGTAGTCAGGGACGAACCACCAAGAGAAATAAAACCATGGTCCATAATAATATACAGTAAATATTTATTTAAATTAACTTATTCGTCTCATAAAAACTGGCTTAAATCCTATACCACAGAAAAGGAACACGCCGTTTCGCAATCCGAAGTAAACTTCGGCTATCGGTGAACTGTTCGCCAAAATGTGTTCCAAAAAGTTCAAAAAAAGCACTATAAAAAGCCGGTCCCGCTTTCCTAAACACCTGACTGAAAACGACAGGTGCTCGAAACCAATATCGATACACAATCGGCCGATTTTGGATCGGGCCCGACGAGCAGATGGCCAAATACACGCCACTTTGTCTTAGTAAGGCTCAATTTACACCGCCGCGGAATGGAATGGAATGGAAGCGTCAATTTCGCCTCATGACGCGAGAAGGCGCGCGAATTCGCTGGAATGCTCCAGCATTCTCGCGCAATCCAGCGAATTCGCGCGACTGCGCCTTGAGGGACGTTCAGTCTAGATCTATTACTTGACAAGAATAGTTGTCTTGGATATTAATTTTATATCGCTCATTTGTGAGGCAGAAGAAGAAGAAATTGATGAGAAAAGGACCCCAAATGACTCCCCGTTCGCGCCACTTCCCGCGGATTCCTAAATTTCGTTGCAAAAAGTCGCTTCTATTCCATTCCGCGGCGGTGTAAATTGAGCCTTAGTCGATGGACTTTTTACTCGTTCCATAGCTTGGTTTTTTGTGCAGTCTGTCGTCGTCACTCGTCTCATACTCGTACCTCTAGTGTTCGCTATGTCAATCTTTCAGAACTTAAAACTTTTTATCGCGAAGGTACTTTTACAAATATAGATATAATAATAGACTACAGTAATAGGATCACAAGGACGACCTATTTCCAACTATTCCTCGTGCTCCCACTAATAGGACAAATTAATAGGAGTACGAGGAAACGCTCTTTGGTGTAAGTCTTCGTCCGCTTGGATTTGGGATTTTAAAAAAATATGACATAGGCTACTTTATTCCGGAATATTTACTGAATGCAGCATTCTCTAGGTCGTTCATTATATCCGCTTAAGTAATTATATCTAAAAAATTACGTCGTGTGGCGTTGCGTGATTGTTGTAGAGTGATTGAAGGACAAACCAACAAATAAACACACGTTTCCATTAATAATATTAGAAGTCGCTAAAGACTAAACGTTAGGTACCTATATAAATAGCTCGAACTCAATAGTATCAAATTAAGAATCCGTTTCAATTAAAATAAACTTACCTATTAAATCTTCAATCTGTGCAAATAAATAAATGAATGAATGAATGAATGAATGAATAAAAATCAATCTTTATGTTTGCATATCCACTGCTGGACAAACGCCTTCCTATGTTATGTAGGTAGTTTTTCAATGATTTTGAACTTACCGTAACACCGTACATAAATGCTATTACATAAAAGACAAAGATGTTTGTTCGTGTTAAAAAAAATAGTCCTAATAATTTTCATGTCGCAGTAAAACATAATTGATCTTATAAATGAACCCCTATTTCCCTTGGTCATGGCATCACGCGTGAACGGCTGAACCAATTTCGCTAATTCTTTTTTGTTGTGTTTATTTGGACCTGGAGAGTGACATAGGCTACTTTATATCCCGGAAAATTAAGGAGTTCCCGTGGGACTAAGAAAAAACTTAAAACACGCGGATGAAGTCGCGGGCATCAGCTAGTGTACAATATATATCTCTTCACAACATCTGTGATTAATGACTTGTCATTATTTTACTTGTCTACGCCCAGCCCAAAACAAAGTTAATTTTCTGTGCTAAAACCTTGAATACGTAGAACTAATTAGGTTTTGAAATTTGGTAAAATAGCTCAGTTCCTTTTTATCGCTACAAAATAGGTATTTTCATTCTTCTTTAGACACGCTCAAACATAATTCAGCCTGTTAAGGTAAAAGACGGATCTAATTAAATGTTGCTTAAGCAAAGAATTGGTTCGGTCTTGTTCGCTTCAATTCAACGTGGGAAAAATAGTATAGGTACTCGTAGCTGACAGAGAAAATTAGGAGTAGAATAGTTTTCCTTAGTATTTATCTGCCTAACTAATGTATTTTTCTTGGAACATTGAACCCGTTTTAGAATCCATGCGTTTGTCTGTCTATTCTGTTAAAAAATATAGGTTAGGCCTTCATTGCTAAGCCCCCCGATTGTGCAAGGAAATCGTAATCGTAATCGTTTGTCAGACGGATAATCCGACCTGTTTAAGGAGTTCATAGATGCTTTCACATCACAAAGCATGTATGAACTCCATAAACAGTTCGAGTAATACGTTCTTCACAGTTGTATAAATCAAAGCGTTGCAGCCATAGAGGTAATATAGTATGGTTGGAGCTAATGACATGAAACACTTCTTATGTAGTGGATATATGTCCCTTAACTAGTGACCCGTCGGATGAGTAATTAGCACGACTCTATAAATACCTTAGGCTCAGAACTTTTCAGCCACCCTGGTAAGCAGTCGAATGATTATTATGATTTGTTAGACAATTGGGCCTCTGGAAGGAATAACACCTATGCCAATCTGCCAAGATAAGCTGATAAAACAAGAACATCATTCCCTTAATGAAATCTACGCAGTAAGTACTTACCTATCGAAATCTTCCCCTTTATGCGTGGTAGGTACTAGATACGTATGCCGAAGTATTTTCGCACCGCGATAGAATTATGAAGAGAATTATGCAAGTCCGTGTCTTATAGCCGGTTAATAATGTGAATTCTTTGTTACAGGTAAGCGTGCGTCAGCGATGATGCATCTGCGCGGAATGCAGCCCACGGACTAATGGACTAGACGGTATTTGTGTGACCCCCTTATGCTGGTTTAGAAATGTCCTTAAATATCCTGAGAGAGGTTTGAGGAAAATAAGGATATTTAATAAACTGCCTAGGAATAATGATAATTTTAATATAAGATGGGACCATTGCATCTAAGTACTATCAGTGACTATCTTTTTTTTTTTTTTTTTTTTTAATCCACTACAAGTTAGCCCTTGACTGCGATCTCACCTGATGGTAAGTGATGATGCAGTCTAAGATGGTAGCGGGCTAACCTGTTAGGGGCATGGCAGTTATATTAAACCCATACCCCTATTCGGTTTCTACACGGCATCGTACCGGAACGCTCAATGGCTTGGCGGCACGTCTTTGCCGGTAGGGTGGTAACTAGCCACGGCCGAAGCCTCCCACCAGGCCAGACCAGGGAAAATTCAGAAATTATAAATTCCCAAATTGACCCTGCCGGGGATCGAACCCGGGACCTCCGCACGTTAAGGCAACAGCGTTACACACTGCGCCACGGAGGTCGTCGTCGTCGTCTTTGCCGTTATCTATGATAATGGCAAAGTAACTTTTATTTCATCTGTGGTATAGGTATGAGATTCTCTAACAGTTTCAGTCGTTATAATAGGGAGACGTCTTCCTATTATAACTACTGAAAATGTAATAAGTAAATTTACGTACATACTTAAACTTACTATTGTTTTTAAATCGAAGAAAAAACCTTATGCTATGCATTGTACTTGCTTAAAAAATAGTATTTATCAATGCTATGAGGCAAAAAAGGTATAGACTAGAAGGTTTATACCTAAGATTTTTTGCGGGATGTCTTTAACTTTTGGGGAATTTCAAATAAATATTATAAATGCGAAAGTTTGGATGGATGGATGTATGGATGGATGTTTGTTAGTCAATCACGATTCACGTCCCAACGGCTGAATGATCTGGATAAAAATATTTCTTAATTTTATCCCCGAAAATTAAAGAGTTCCCGCGGGAACCGGAAAACCTCAATCCACGCGGACGAAGTCGCGGGCATTAGCTAGTAGTTCCTATATCCTTCCCCGAAATACAAACTATCCCAGATCCCTATACCAAATTTCATCAAAATCGGTTGAACAGATGGGCCGTGAGAGCGTAGCAGACAGACACACTTTCGCATTTATAATATTAAATACGAAGAAGTATTTTAGCGGAACTGTATTCTCTTATTTTAGAAATTATAAACAAAAAAGTTAATAATTTCTAAATTAAGGGAATCCTACACTTGTCACGAATCATTCATCAGTGCCAATGTTTCCTTCACTTACAACTTACGTAACACCGGTAGGTATTATGAGTATAATCGTACATAACCTATTTGCAAGACCTTAATCCTTACGCTGCTATTCAACGTGTACAATCAATCATCCCTGATCGTAAGCTAGTTTAGTATCCAATACTAAAGGTACCTTTTAACGTTGAAAGTCAACGTTCAAAGGTACCTTTAGTATTTTACAATGTTTTTTATTCGCACCTCTTGGGCTAGACCTGTTAGTACCTACTATGGCAGGATTCAGAAATTATAAATGTACGCTGCCGGGGATCGAACCCGGGACCTGCCATATATGACCACAGCGCTCTCCACAGCGTCAGCGAGGATGTTCTCTTTACCGATTTACCTTTACCTTTAGGTGCTTTACTAACTAGATCCAGGGATCAGCACTGTAAAACATAATATGGGCATACTGGGGCTGATTCTGTAGTGCACAATCTCTAAACTAAACTAGAATGACAGCATTAAAAATATTGCTAATCCTTTTATAATACTCCATGCGGGAAGGGACAGTACTAGATTTAATCCTGTCATTTTAGTTTAGAGATTGTGTTATACAGAATTGGTCAAAATGTGTTATTTCAAACGTTTTTCTCAAAAATACGAATTAGCTCAGTGGGCTGATACCTTTATATTTTAAGTAAACACCTGTCTACCTGCGCCGTTTCGATCCCATTTAAATCACTGGCCCTTTTTTGCTGGTACAATTCTGGCTTCATTTCTGTCGGGTTAATTTAGCATTTAATATGGTTTAAGATTCCTCGCAGATGTTACATTCAGACATAGCTTTGTTTTGCTAAACTGACTCTTATTTATGGCTTTATATAGATGAGCTGGCAACTCCAGATTTTACTTAGGTACTGCTCATTTGTTAATATCATTATTGAATAAAGATAGACGAAAAACGAGAAGTTTTAGCCATACTAACTTAATATTACAAATGCAAAAGTATCTCTGTCTGTCCATCCGATTGTCTGTCTGTATTTATGCTACGTTTTCACTTTCCACCTGTTTAACCGATTTTAAAGAAATTTGGTAAGAAATAATAGGATGCTAAGATGCATATCGGGGAAGGACAAAGAATTTAACTCGAAAGATAAAGTGTTCCCAGAGAATGTTCAAAAAAATAGATACACGAAATCGTGGGCAAAGGGCATCGTCTAGTTCAGTTTATAATCCACTGAACAAGATAGGTCTGTTGAAACGTGCAGCATGCGATATTCATTTACATACTTATCCGCGATGATATAAAATGAGGATATCGTATCCTTATAAACTTCTTCCAATAATGTTCAAGTTCATGGCATCAAATTAACGTAATAACATGGCGCCCATTATACGACAAAAGGCACCTAAGTAGTAGTTAACTGCAGCCATACTACGTAACGCCTTATAACTGAAGTCACATACATCGATTACCTTTGTTTGCAAATGGACAGACATAACGCTACTATACAGCTAATATACAGCTGCGAGCTTATTGTGCTCAACGATTCACGTGTGTTGGATGATAGATGAACAATGGATGTTGGATCGACACAATGCCGGCTTTCTCAGTCTCTGGTGACGTCTTATGTTATCGCGCTAAGCTCTGTTGAGCTTCTCTGTGATTGCTAATAGGAACAAACGCTTAGCAAAGCTTCTGTCGTGTATCTTATTAATCACTATTCAATACATGCCCGAGAGTTCTTCATAATGTTTTCGAAAGTGTGTGAATTCTTCCAATCCGCACTTGCCTAGCGTTGTGGACTATGGGCAACTATAGTGAGCCGGCTACAGGTTGAAATGATGATGATGATTCGCTACATTTAAAAAACTGCAAAGGTGTGTTTATTTGTGTCCCAGTCAGATTTTTTGCATGGATATAGTTAAAGGCCTGTAGAGTGTAAACCTATTCCGAAAAGGTGCATTAATTATTATTGTTACAATCAAAATTTTTGTGATTAGCTGCATTTATGGCATTCGCTGCGACAGTGGATTTGAGTGTTGGTCAATCCGAACTGATTGCAATCGTCACGTGCAACCGTGTTGCCGTAATAGGGCTCCAGGAGAGTTACTGTTAATCTACCCTAAAATTGAAGATACTTCCATGGGATATTTAATAAACTTTAATGCATGATATTATAATCTAGTTCTAATAATATGGTTACGTAATTGAATGTTATTTTGAGATATTACTCAAAACGTTGGCCGTTGCGATTCGCGAATGCTCATATTCAACTGTATTATATTTTACAAAGCTTTTAATCAGCCAGTTGCAAGTTAACATTTAATTTTAAACCTTTTGTACGTGACTCGAATTCATATGATTGTGGTGGCGTTAAGGACAAAAGTTTATTGGTATGGATTTTCGATATCTGCGCTTATTGTCATTTGCTGCTATCTGCCATAATGCAGGGATCACACTTTAAATACCTACAACAAACACATTAATTGACTGAAATGAAAACTTTTTTAAAACTACTTAATATTATAAATGTGAAAGTTCGAATGTTTGTAAGTTTGGATGTACTAGATGTGTTTGGATACTCCTTCACGCTGCAATAGCTGAACCGATTTGGCTGAAATTTGGAATGAAGACCTTATAAACTCAATTAACACATCCCAGAAAATTTGTTCCCGCGGGAACAAAAAACTTCTACTAGACTATAGATCGCGCGCGAGTTGAATGCAGAGCTTATGTACGCGTGTGTAAGTGACACACACTCGTACATAAGCTCTGCATTCAACTCGCGCGCGTTCTATACGTAAGTAGTCATTTAAACACGTCATACCCACCTTTGATTAGTGTCTGGTGTAGTATTGAAATTCTAAATAGCTTGACGGTGAGCTGTTGCCCAAAATACCATAACTTCTGCTTCCTTCTTCCTACTGGGCAGGTTTCCCCACTTAAACCCCCAGTTGGAGGTCTTATGTGCGTGTGTTGCCCTTCTCCGCTGGAGTCTTCACTCCAGCCATCCGAGCTCGCTCCAGAAGCCTTGAATACCATAACTATTGTGTATTATCAGCCAAGATACAATCCAGAATCTAAAAAACATACGCGCCGAATTGAGAACCTCCTCCTTTTTTGGAAGTCGGTTAAAAAGGCCACTGCGCCAGTGAGGCACTAAATCTTAGTCTGACAAACAGGTATCAGGCTATATGAGATCATAAATTAAGATGAAACGAGATTGTAGCACGCCAGATGTCGCTCCGGATTGTGGACATCGCATCTGGTTCTGATTTACATATTAAAGATATGCTAATATTAGAAGGAGAAAGTTTGTTTGCTAATACTATAGGGTTAATATTAGAAGCTCTTTGAGATATATCAAAATTGGTTTATAAGTCAAATGTTTGGATGTACTAAGTGCGAAAGTGCTTGACAAAAGTGGATTCACCCAAAGAATTTGTTTGTACACAGAGTTACAAAGTAAACATTTCATAAGTTTAATATCTATCTGACACGTCTGTTCATCGTCAGAACTCAGATTGCATGTCATAGTTTACTACAATATCATCATTAGTTCGTTTGCCAAGTTATGTCTATTAATGTTAACTAACGAGCTTCAGTGGGTCAATACTCAATAGCCAATGACCCGAAGTTAATCTTGGCCACCGAAACCAACATAACAATAATGTCTTACTGTCGTATGTATTCTAATTGACCTCTGATGCCATTTTTGGACTTCCCATTAGCTTCATTTTACAAAAATTGAATTATTTTTCTTTTTAGTTTTAGTTTTTATTGCATTTTGTGGTCTTCTTAATTTCAAGACTGTAGCTCCTAGTTAGACCTGTATTTCACGTTGCGCTTTTTTCTTTTTTTAGATGAAACCTGAAAACAAGAGAGTTGTGAGATAGACCTGTGCAGGGCTAGTGGTATTTACCAAAAATAATGGTTTTTGAACTTCTCTGGCTTGGACTTGTTGAATTAACTCCCGTCTAAAGTATGGTAATTCATCACCATCAATTCATGGGACCATGGTATTAACGATCTAGTTTCTTGCGGCCTTGCGGACCCTTTGTTTATAAACAACCACATCCCATTTACCTCTCAACTGTGGTACATCATCAATGGGCCCTTGTAAACAGTTGGGTCTATATTTAGTACGGGCTTTGTGAGTTTATAAACCACCGAATACTTCACGGCACTTTGTTTTGTTAGGTTATAAAGCTGTTTATTTTATGGGTCTTATTATTGTAGAGCCGTATTGTCCGGTCAGTGTTTACTTTCGGCTGTGAATTAGATTTTATAAAATAATGGATGTTCTTTGAGAGCGTATGCCAATTAAGTAGGAGTTGGTTTAGAAAATCTCATAACTGATTGAGATCATCTCTATTGTCACTAATATTATGATCATGTCGATGGTTTTCATACTGACGATTATCCAACATTGTTTATATTTGTTCCTACTTCCTTCGTACTTGAATTCCTCCTACTCTAATGCCGGTATAATGTCGGTCATAACTCATTTGTTCTGCTCTGCTTCTGTATGTGTTTTCTCTGACCTGCGGATGATATCTAAAATACCATCCATATTCATAATAATTACTGATAGCACGTGCAACTTTTCTTCTTTCTGTTACCTTATGGCTGATACTATTCTTTACTTTTCTCGTGTAAAATATAAATCCCATCAAAAACATAAATGTAAAATGAGAGCCAAAATCCAAAATTGTGATATGTATATAATATATGCATTGGTTGTTGACTTGAGCGACAAAAGAAGTGAGATCTAAATGGGTGCCAAAGTTCAATGGTCAGTCCTGCAATTTATTTATAACAACATAAAATATTTTATAACAACTTAAAATATCATTTCTTCTTATAACTTAGGATAATATGTTGAAGACTAAGGCTTTGGCTTGGCTAGTTTCCATATACGAATTATTATTAAGTAGGTACCTAAAAGTACAGTTTCTACGAGCAAGCCAAATTTTCGGAAGAATAAAATAAGAACTTACAGCTTTACAACTTGCGAAGGCTATAATTCGTATATGAAAACTAGCCAAGCCAAAGCCTTAGTCTTCAACATATTATCCTAAGTTATAAGAAGAAATGATATTTTAAGTTGTTATAAAATATTTTATGTTGTTATAAATAAATTGCAGGACTGACCATTGAACTTTGGCACCCATTTAGATCTCACTTCTTTTGTCGCTCAAGTCAACAACCAATGCATATATTATATACATATCACAATTTTGGATTTTGGCTCTCATTTTACATTTATGTTTTTGATGGGATATCATTTCTTTTTGTACAGAAATTATTGAACACAATCTCAAACTCAAAACATATTTATTCAAAATAGGTACCTACAAAGTACACCTTCTGAACGTCATGCTTACAGAGCATAAGACGTGATGGTGATAACTAACTACGGTATCTTAAAACTAAAGCTACGAGGGTTCCAAACGTGCCCTGGTCTGAGAAGAGCCCGCAACAAACTCAACTGTGTTTGTTTTATTATCACCATCTCACAAATATTTGAAATTATATATACAATATAACAGTTACATAATCAGCCGCTGTAACAATTCATACCCATGCCTTGCTATCATTAAAATAATCCTTTACACTGTAATAGGACTTTTCTATTAGTTCATTGATTTATTCATCTTCATATTAAATAGGTAATCACTGTCGTTACATTATCAAGAAAGCTGCCGGTGCAACAATATCATTTCGATGGTGAGCCCACCCATGGTAACAACAGGTCTTAGCATCCTGTTTACACTCAGGTGACAATTTATGCACCTCAACGTAACGTACCCAAATTGCAAACAATGGTCATCCATGGAATATAGCGCGAAGTCGGCGAGATCGAATCCATATTATAGTATAGCAAAAGTTTTTAGTGAAACATTGAAAACAAGCACGGTAAACAGTCGATATCACTAAAACCACTATAAACAATGATTAAAAATCACAATGACTGACAACTTGAACTGACGACTTCAAATACGTTTCTTCTTCTTTTCTGTCAATGACGTTTCGTTGCACAAAATGCGTGAATACGAAGGTAAGGTTTTAATGCAAATATATTATTATTCATTATTATTTACATTAAAATAATAATTATGTGTCATTTTCAATAGTTAACAACACAAAATAACGAATTTAAACAAAGACCTGCAGTATGATTTATGTAATAGGAGTTTTTTTTTTACTTAACAACTCTTGTTTTATTTAGTTGTGCATGCACTATGCGTAGAATGTAATGCAAGTTGCCGCAGGAAGTGGACGAGGGAGTTACTACCACCGCTTAAAGCAGTATTATTTCAAAGTAACGGTTGAATGTCACGTACTTTGACGTCCTTAAAATAATGATTATAACACTACAACATGAACGTCAACAATATTAAAATAATACGGCTTTAAGCGATGGTAGTATGCCCCGTGTCAGAGTTTTGATCTATCCGTAGGTAGATCATAAAAATGACGATTTTTGGACGTTTATATCTAAATAACCATTTGAGGTGTGCTTATGAAATTTGGAGCACATACGTATCTCGCGGGTCTCAATATATGAGCCAAATTTGACATGTTTAAGTGTAATAGTTTTTGAGTTATGAGGGGGTCAAAAGTGGCTCCAAATGGTTCGTGTAATATTACACACGGTGCTGCCAGTTCTTTCTTTTTTGAACTTTGGCTGGACACGCTTCCGCGTGTCTTGATGTGTGGAGTCCAAAATCTAACAGTTACGTTTGGAATTTTGCCATTTTTCCCGATCATTTGTACAGCGCACGTGGAAAAAATTAATGGCTATTTTTAGGTATCCAGTATCCACAAAGTTTTGGTATGGGGCTTTACAAAAAAGAAAAATCCATTTGGAGTCGGTCATGCATTGGCGATTCCTGTGGTGTTTGAGATGCCTTTGAAAATCGTAAATCATAACCTTAGCAAAAATTTAAGTAGAGCTTGAGTGCATCTATTTAGATGTCCTCTTTCCTCATAGCTTCAGTAAAAAGTAAAAAGCAAGTCGGGATGGTTAGACAGTAGCCACTGAAGTAGACGTTTCATTTAAATCGACCCGTGTGTCTATCTCGGTGAAGCGATCGGGGATCATAAAAGGATCGTGTCTGCCATTGCCATAGGACAAAGTTACATCGGGAAAAGAACGCCAACGATCATGAGATAAGACCTAATAATAAAATTACGTTACCGGCTTAACCAGTTGAATGTAACATGAACACACGAATACACCGAAACAATGATTGACTTCGTGCTCGCAGGTGCGGACGTGTCGTGAATTTTATGCGCAATTTTATACCAACGCGTAAAAAGCTTCCAACGTGAAAGATTCATAACACTGCTCCCGTACGCGGTACAAACGATTTTGTCATGGTGGTTCTTTTGCGTTTTTCGAGGCGTGAAAATTTTTTCGACGGGGCGAAAATAGTTGCTGCTGTTTTTTGCTATAAAATATTGGGCTGGTGTTGCCAGTCTTTTGTTTTTCGGTGTACCTTCGTTTTCATTTGTATTAGTAACAGGCTTGATCGCACTCCATGCGGCCGCAGAGTTCAGGGGACGACGTTGAATCGACGTTGAGTTGACGGGGAATCATTACTGAAAAATGATTTCCACGGTGTAACTATCGCAATACCTCCGATTGGCTTACCTCTTTCGCTTATTGCTTAAAAAGTATTGCTGCGAGGGTATCATAAATTCAGCCAATCACAACGATCGAGAACGTAATAATGATTGAGGTAACTTTTCCGGAATAGAACCAATAATTGCAAGAGACACAATATTATGTTTGTTGTAGTTGGTTTTCATAGTACTCTAGACTTCTACAGATAGAATTTTTTAATGAATATAGAGAAGGTATGCGTCTTGGTAAACGGAGCGTAGGGCGCCCCCCAGGAAGGTGGAACGATGATATCCGGCGTTTGGCTGGCATCGATTGAATGAGAAAAGCCGAGGAAAGAGCACGTTGGCACTACTTGAAAGAGGCCTATGTCCAACAGTGGATGCACAACGGCTGATGATGATGATATAAATAGCGCTTGTTTGCATCGTCCCAGAGAACCACTTAATTCTTAAATAGAATAAGATATTAATTACTAATTAATATCATTTTACTAGAGTATAGAATCAGACGCCTTAAAACTGTCTGTTAACGACTCAGCATAATCCTTTAGGATTCTAGTAGTCCTAGAATACACTTTGAAAAGTCACGAAAAACTGTCGTACTATTAAAATAGTACGAGTGTTTGGACTTGTATAAAATTCTTTCCAAAAAACCCACTTCCAAGTTCCAACGCCACTGTAAAGTACCAAATAATTTTGATTTCTACCCACTATGTTGAAGTAGAGCGAGCCTGATGCGTCAACTTTGCTTATCCTTGTTATAGCCGCCCGAAGATTTTTTATTTTTAACTTTTTTAGTGTCAGGGTTGAGGATTTGGAGTCAGAATTTTTATGGAACCACCTCGAGAGCTTCATCTAACGACTCATAGAAAAAAAAATCAAATCGGTTCAGAAACCACGGAGATATATGCACCCGAAATACATAACCTCCTCCTTTTTTGGAAGTCTGTTAAAAATGTGACACTGGTTTGTTGTTATATTATGTCCAATGTACTTATTACTGCAAAACGTATTAACACACCTCTGTGTGTCGTTATTTAGGTCGCACTGACTATGTAGGGCTTCATCCATAGTCCAATGTTCTGTCTGCGTAAAGGATTTCAATGATAATATGATTAAGTAGCAATAGGCATGAATGCTAATGAGCCAATATACTCGTAAACAAAGAAAACCGACGATTTAATTTTGAAGAAATTGAGCCGTATTTAATTTTCCGTACATTTTAGCGTTTTGGTTTTTTTGTCTGCAAGAACTTCCGAGTTTTGCTTTGGTAAATTATGATCTATATTCTATATGATGATTTAGGTTTTTTCGGAATAAAAAGAAGTCTATGTCATTTTCCAGATCTTTATCTATATCTATGCAAAATATTAAGGCAATTCGTTGATCTGCTGCGTTGCGATTTCAGAACAAACAAACACGTTGCCATTTATATAATGATGAATGATTTATATAATCATGTCTGTCTGTCTGTCTGTCCGTCCTTATGTCACAGCCACTTTTTTCCGAAACTATAAGAACTACTGTTGAAACTTGGTAAGTAGATGTATTCTGTGAACCGCATTCAGATTTTCTTACAAAACAATGATGTTTTATACATCAAAAACAATAAATTTTGGGGGTTCCCCATACTTAGAACTGAAACTCAAAAAATTTTTTTTCATCTAACCCATACGTGTGGGGTCTGGGGTCATAGGGGTATCTATGGATAGGTCTTCAAAAATGATATTGAGGTTTGTAATATCATTTTTTTCTAAACTGAATAGTTTGCGCGAGAGACACTTCCAAAGTGGTAAAATGTGTGTCCCCCCCCTGTAACTTCTAAAATAAGAGAATTATAAAACTAAAAAAAATATATGATGTACCTACCTACATTACCATGCAAACTTCCACCGAAAATTGGTTTGAACGAGATCTAGTAAGTAGTTTTTTTTAATACGTCATAAATCGTAAACCTTTCTAGGTTGTATAATAACATCATAACTCAATTTTTTTTTTAAATAACTAATAAACTATTGCCTATTTTGAGGCAAACCTTATCTAGGCCAATATCAAATATAAAACAGCCCAATTCATTAAGAACAAAGCCGGAGGCGGTTTGCCTAAACTACCCACATAGAGGAAGGTCTTTAATAGGCCTCAGAGGAATCTAATAAAGGGTCTAGATTAGTACCGTTATCCCGAATTGTTTGAGGTATTGCGTTAATGTATAGGTACCTTAATATTCCACATAATATATGGTATTCTGTACTAAATTATTTATTGGACTATATTTGGTACTAGATGATTCCCGCGACTTCGTCCGCGTGGGTTAAGTTTTTTTATTCCCGCGGGAACTCTTGAATTTTCCGGGATAAAAAGTCCTATGCCTATGTCCTTCCCGGGGATACAACCTATCCCTATACCAAATTTCATCAAAATCGGTTCAAGAGATAATTTTTCTTGATTCCCGTGGGAACTCTTGTATTTTCCGGGATATATGCCTATGTCCTTCCCCGGGACTCGAACTATCCCTGTACCAAATTTGATCAAAATCGGTTGAACAGATGGGCCCTCAAAGCTTAGCGGACGGAGTAGACAGACAGACGGACTGATAGACAGACACACTATCGCATTTATAATATTACTTAGTACGGATATACACATAATTATTAGATTTGCAGTTTGCTTAGAAGTTGATCAGTGTTTCGGGTACCTATAGCTATATGTAGAGCTACAACCGTAAAGGCGGTTCATCCCCAAACATCAATAGCGTCGCCTCACTGTATGTTATTACGCTCTGACCGCACTAAGCCTATCCACGTGCTAAAGCTACTAAGTTATGTAGCCACGTAATTACGTTGGCTATTTTAGGGTCTCACCAAACCTATCGATGCGGAACAAAGCTTTATGCAGAGTGATGTAAGAGTTGTAAGAGTGAAACCGTGGCAAAATGCTGTTTCCGCGTCGGCCGGGGCTGGCGACGTATTTTTCGCTATTAATCCATATTTAATAATATTGTAAATGCGAAAGTGTGTTTGTCTGTCTGCTACGCTTTAACGGAACATCTTTGTAACCGGTGAAGAGGTTGTATGATGTATCCCGAGAATGGACATATATATGCTACTTTTTATCCCGGAAATTACAGAACAAATCCCGCGGGATTTAAAAAATAACTAATTAAAAGTGTGTATGGTACATACTAGTAATAAAAATCTAGTACCGTATACATAAAGATTCTTCTGACCGGCTCAAGCCGGTTCCACGTCGATAGATGTGGAGTGTGGTGAGACCCTTAAGCGGAGTCATACATTTTCCTGGTCACTTCATTATACATTTATAGGATCCCGGAGTGGGGTTAAGGGCTAAAAACTATTAAGGTCCCGTGTAAACACGTGTAGGCGCAACGTAGACTTAAAATTAGTCTGTTTGCAAAATATAATGAACTTGTTGCCACGTCCTTGTTTCCCTCGATTGGCATTTCTAAAAATCCTAAAATACCTGCTAATTTACTTTAAACCAAAAGTGAAAATATTAATGTGTATGCTTGAAAACGGGCTTTCATACAAACTTTCATGACCTAGTTAATCCCCCTGTGGTTAGAGGCTATTATATTGTTAAAACTTCTAAAAATCCTGAAATAAGTAACCTACCAATTCTTCATTTTAAACCGAAAGTACAAATGTAAATTTTCTTCGATATAACTTGTAAAACAACGCGACTTTTATGCAAATTTTAATCCGCTATTCAACCCTCTTGGCGGTGGCAGAATTTCCAAAAATCGTGAAATATGTATTTCTTCATTTTAACTGAAAGCTAAAATCTCTTTTTTCATGGATATACCTAACGTCTTGAAAAATGACGTACCTAAGTATTTTCATCCAAACTTTCCTTCCCTTATTCAGACCCTGAGGGAGAAAATTTTGCGGAAATTGCTTCCACACTGATTTGTCGTCAAAATTTCAATTATGCGTAAATACGCAGTACTAGAAAGTACAATTCTTTTAAATCGAATATATTAACTTCAGTAGGAAAGTACTTATTGGTGGTTGGCTTTTCAGACACGAAAAATGATTTTTATTACCTATTTTTAATTTCAAGTCGAGTGTAACCGGAGCAGACCAGTTTGTTATCTATAGTTATAACTCTAACAAAAAAATAGTATTGTTTGAACGAACAATATCTAAATTGCACAAACTTTTCAACGCAAGGATTGCGCCAGTAAATCACACACTGCAAACATATTAATTATAACTGTACTCAAAACGCAGTAGGTAATTTCCCCCTCAGCACAATTATCCACTACACTGGAAAACAAATTAGCGCAAAATAAAGGCTGGAACAAACAGAACACGTGACGGTTACTGAATGGCAGGAAAGACTCGCTTTCACTAAGTGTTCGCCTATATTTTTCTAGTTCTTGAAATACAAAGCAAGAAAAACTCTTTTCTTATAAACTTGCTTCAATAGCTAACCGCGATATCAGCTTAAACATTGTCTATATTTTTCTGGTTCTTGAAATACAAAGAACTATTTTCTTATATACTTGCCTCAATAACTAACCGAGATATCAACATTAATACTGAATATTGATAATAAATTCTAATAGCGTAGTAATAGTATTATCCAAGATCCATTACATACATCACGTATGTAATAACAAGGGATTTGGATACCGTTAGTTAGTTGACTATTTGCTGGACCCTTTTCATCAAAAATGCTAAATAGACTTAAATTCGAATTAACCATAGTTAGATTGTTCTCCCATCGTAATCAACATAGCTTGGACTTGGATCGCAAAACAACTACATACAATACTAGTAGGGCGCGTGGGTGCGCTGAAGCGGACCGCGTAGTAGACCGCGCGGCCCACTGTCTACTTACTTGCTCTCCTTCTATCCTAGTGTTTACTGCCGACGCGACGTGTTCTGAAGTAAACAACACACTGTTATGCTAGCGAGCACAGTAGAAGCGCCAGCGTGCCAAGCGTCCGACAGACGTAAAAAAAAACTCATAAGAAAACATAAAACAGAGACCCCCTAAGGATCTAAAAGGACCTTTAAATGTAAAAAATCTTTACAGACATGCATACAGTGTAAGAGACCGTTGAAGTAAAAACACAAAGTAACCTTCCTTAGTTGATTAATATCAATATTATACCGCTGACGATAGAGTACCGACAATTATTCCATACATAACAAATCCTGTAAAGAAACCATTTCAAAGTCATGCATATTTCTTACTATATATATTTCTTACTATATATATTTCTTACTATACTTCCACTCTTCCATCTAGCATACTTTCTGAAATAGACACCTAAGAAATTTTGGCCGCGCTCCTCACCCATCTTTCAAGCCCTTGATCATTATCGCTATCCATATATTTTTTTTCTCCGAAAAGTTATGGAGAGTTCTTCTTTAAACAAATTTTGAAAAGAATCCGCATCAAAATCTTGCATAGTTCAACATTAAATTGTAGCCTCTTCAATATTCGCCATACATTTTCTATGGAAAAATAAATTCCGCCATCTTGAATTTTTTTCCTGTTCATCAAGTAGGCTTTCAAGTCCTGATCATCTTTTGCCAAGAAACCACTCTTCCGTCATTTATACTCTCCGAGATAGACACCGATGAAATTTGTATGGCGGCCATCTTAAATCCGCCATTTTGAATTTTTTTTCAGCTCACTGTCAATTGGATAAAGTTTCGAGTGACATTTGGTCGTGCACCCCCCACCTATCTTCAATACCCTGGCTGTGCTCCTCATCCGTCTTCGAAATCCTCAATCATCAGCTCTCTCCATAATTTCCCTCTGAATGAATTTTTGTCTTCTATACGAAACGATGAGTAAAAAAAAATTTTTTCATACAAAATTTTACAGGAGAGGTGGTGATCAATCAGTGAGTGAATCAGCACGAGCAGCCATATGTATATATATTAATTTTTTATTTCATGGTATACTACTGGTTAGCTTCTCGGAATTTCTGGAGTCTGTACTCAAATCAAGCATCGTGCGCGTGTTAATGTAATTGCCTTCAACCAGTAGTTACTCGTTGAATTATTTTCATTTTCTAGTTCTATATAAGTTCCTTGTATTACTACTTTTAGGAACCGCATCGGACACGCCGCGGTCCCGCGTTGTGTGTTTCAGGCCTAAATGAAATTAGCGCCATACAAAATGGCGCTAAAACGAAACGGCAGGCAATTAAAGGAATATTAAGAAAGAATAAACATTGTTCTTAGGAAATTGAGGTGGCACTGCTTATGGCGTTTTAATTGGCCATTAATTAGCAGACACTTTTCATTTTTTTTAATCGTGTTTAGTTTGTGATCCAGATATATGAGTGCCAAATGACTGTAGTTAATCGGTGAACGCACGCTATGAAAAGTAACTTATTTTGGCTAATGGAGCTTCTGGAAATGGGTAGAGCTGTAGCGAACCGTATGTATTCGGTACTGAGTAACGGGTGCGCCATCCAGTACCGAGTAACGAAACGTTACTCACGAATGCATTTCGTTACTCGCATGCATTTTGTTACTCGCATTTTTCGTTGTATGGGTGAATTTAAAAACTTACGTTACTAAGAACCTATTTGTGGCTTTTTCATAGCATCTTATGAGGTATCAGAAGTAACGAGTAACGTAACGATACGATAGTAACGAGTACTAATTGTTATAGTAACGAATACATACGGGTACGCTTTTTTTCGTTACTTTTACACCTCTAGAAATGGGGATTAGCATAATAGGTACGTACCTATTAGGAACCGCTGTATTTTAGACCATTAAGTATATCTTTATAACCTGACATACACTTACTGATAAAATTACTTTAAGTAGTAAAAAAGACTTTCTTTTAGACCATTAAACCTTAACTATTAAACTACCTGACATAGCTAATAATTTAAATTGTAAAAAAAACCGTACAACTTTTCCTTGTAAAGGTAAGATCGCTGCCGTGGACTTATTTATACACAAATTTAAGAAATCCATTAAAAGTAATCCAGCGGTTACTTATGTACACATTGATAATAATTGTAAATGAATTATTTAAAAAGAGCAACCACAGAGTTTCTTGCTGGTTCTTCTCGGTAGGAATGGCATTCCGAACCAGTGGTAGATTCACTTGACGATTCAAAAGTACTTGTAAAAGTTTATTTGAATGAAAAAACATTTGATTTTTATTTTGATTTGTACTGAAAAAAAAACGAGTCGTGTGATAATGATACAGAGAGATTTGAACCAGCGATATTTGGTTTTTCCCGCTGAGCTACTTAGACCTACTTAGATGTGTTAAAAATTTTCAACAGTAACTAAAATAATTACCTACAGTACTCGGTCCCTCTCCATCTATACTAGAGGGAGAGCGACAGAGTTGGAACGCTTTTTTGTCACGTACGATTTTTCCAGCAGGGCGACCGCGTATCTTTTGCATCAATCATTGATACATCGCAATCCCATCTGATTGGCTGAATTTATGGTATTCTTGGATTTGGTATTTATGGATTTCGTCCTTTAGTGGAAGAGTGTTAACCGATCAGAGGTGATTGCGATGTATCAATGATTGATACAAAAGATACGCGGTCGCCCTGCAGGCCACATCCCCGCATTTTGTCGTGCCAAAAAGAACTGTGTTCTAAAAAATTACGTCCTAGTACGGAACCTACAAAAGGTAAGTATAGATAAATATCTCCTAACTGACTTTTTTGAAGCAAGGGACATTCTAAACAAATAAACGTCACGGAAGTCGGAGAAAACGCCACAGACATAAACGGTGACGAAGGTATACCCACTTTATGACGTTAGACATAAAATTTAATTTGACTTGTCATTTGCGGCTTAACTGACATGCCGTAATGACAGGCTAATAAAAACGGCGTTTTGTTTTTATTACGTTTTGATTAAAATATCTTCGAGTATCAGTTTGCTAGAGCTCAGTGGTTAGACCTCCTCCTAGTCGAGAGGTCCGAGGTTCGAATCCTAGACACGCAGTTTTCGGAGATATTTGAGTGTTTTGACTTTTGCGTAGCTAATGTTATCATAAGTGTATCAATTCGGCCAATTCTATTTGGCCAACGTGGTGGACTGTGGTCTAAACTCTATATTGGACTTTTTTGACCAGAAATTCTCGGTAGGTACTAGCCCGGAGTTAGGAAGTTGGCGGTGCTTCACCCCTGTGCCTCAGAGAGCACGTAAATCTGTAGGTCCTGCGCCTGATCTCTCTCCGGTCGTTTCGGATTTTCCGTCCCATCGGGCTATGAGAGTAAAGGAACAGAGAGTGCACCCGTGTTTGCGCACACACTTGTGCACTATAATATCTCCCGTGCGGATGGCTAATATCTCTGGAGATTGGCCGCCTTGGCCGAAATTCGGTCGGGAGGACATTATTATATGGATTTTAGGCATCAATCAGTCAATCAGTCCGTCAGTCAGGGAGCTAGTAGCTACATCGAGAAATTCCCGTCTTAATAATACTTGATTCAGTGGTTTCTGCACCAATGAACCGATGTACATCTACAGTTTTATAATAGTAAAGCTATAACTAGTTATGCAGTGTAACCCTTACATTTTGTAGGTTGGTAGGTAGGTATGGTTTCATGGTACGTTTGCTTTTATGGTGGCCCATATAATGTATTATTACAGTAATAGCATTGCCCACGTATACGACGCAATATAAATAAAATATATGCTCGTATTAAGCTGTTATGATTAATATATTATCCAACAAGATTATGCAATTACTTATAATAAGGCTTTTTAAGTAATTTGCTTTGAACAAAATATGACGAATACTTAAGTCTAGAAATGTATGAACGATTAGTATTTGATGATTACTATTACCAGTGAAACACGTAATTACTATGCCTAACCTTTAATTTTCAAGATAATTAAAAATATATAAAAAATCTGTTGTATTATTTTCTTTGTATTGAATTGCGGCTAAAGCTGCACCCATTTTCTAAACTAAAATGATACGTCTAAATTTATTGCTATCCCTTTCATAATACTGCGGAAAAGGAAAGCACTATACCTGTCCATTAAGGAAAGTTTATGTTAATAGATTGTGTACTACAAAGTTAGCCACATCGAATCGTTTTTGAGGTAATTTGGTACATAATAGGTAAAATCCAATCATTTAAACTCGAGTCAAAAGCAAGGGCTCGCTAGAAACGTGAGTAATTTTAAACGCTTCCAAGATGAATGGCCCAGAAAGGGTTAAACTCTTAATCTAATTAATTTGTCACAGAAAATAGGCTTTTCATTGGTCACGATTTATTGCCTTCGCGCTCCGCCTGAACAAGTCTGAAACGTTTACAAGATGAAATACATAAAGTGCCACGCGACTTTGCTCCCAAAGTATAGAATACAAGCCTAGTTGCGGCTTGCGACTATTTTTTAATACATTACAACGACATTGCTCAAAAAATAATGTAGAATACAAGCCTAGTTGCGGCTTGCGATTTTTTTTTATCCACTATAAGTTATCCCTTGACTGCGATCTCACCTGATGGTAAGTGACGATGCAGTCTAAGATAGTAGCGGGCTAACCTGTTAGGGGCATGGCAATTATATTAAACCCCATAACCCTAATCGGTTTCTACACGGCTTCGTAACGGACATTGAGGTATAATGTAATAACGTTAATAGGTACATATTACGCCACGCCCGAAGCCTCCCACCAGGCCAAACCAGAGATAAAACTCAAAAATCATAAATTCCCAAATTGCCCCTGCCGGTAATAGAACCCGGGACCTCCCACGTTAAGACAACAGCGCTCGACTCTTCTTAAAAATCGCATCAACAAAAATACAGCTATCACATCGTCAAAAATATTAATATTAAATTGCTGAACCTTTAAAAACATTGCTGAGCCATCGTGGGTCGTGGCCCCTTTCATTGATATCACATAATGGGATTGGCTCTTAATTATAACGATAACTGTCAGATATTACTGGGTTAAAGTTGCAGGCAGGACCTGCAAAATTGATTGTTGTTTACCTACTTATATTTTGTTTCATCTAGTCTAGGCTACACCACGCCACACTGTCCTAAGTCCACACTAGTCCGTAGTCCATAAACTTTATTTTGCAATGATTTTTATGCAACATTTTGCTGTGACCAATCCTAGTAAAAGATGGCCATTGTGTGCGGTAAAACATGCAAAGTTTATGTTCATACCATGTTTCTTAAATAATTACAAAATTATTATAATATTGTAATATAATAATTTAAAAAAAAAGATATTCCACAGAACAAAATGTGATACAAATATACTTGTCTCAATCGCACAGTTATGACGAGTCATATATTCAGTGTGTATAAGCCTTTATAATAAGGGCAGTTCCCACGTGCACCCCATCGCGGTCCGATGCCCTCCACTGCTCAGGTCACGGTCTCCCAAGTAATTTAAACATCTGAAAGTTTGTAAATTATACACTTTTTTGCTAGCACTTGGGTACAAAATAAATATAGTTACGTATTAAAGGGAAAATTGGCCTATTTTAAAGTTATGTTCATAGACCTGAGTTCTGTTATAGGTCTATGGTTGTGTAATTCAAATTGAGTTTGATGTGAACAAAATATAAAAACCTTGAAAGGCAAAACTTACGATGAATTACAGTCAAACTTTAATAGATATAAATATGACCTATGGAGGACACTCGCATCATATGAAACTTTGGATTTCAGAAAGATGCTATCTTCACCATGGAAAGAAATAAGTGGATACCCATTTCTGTCTTTACGAAACGAGTTATAGCGTACGATACCGCGTAGAAACCGAATCAGAGGATGGGTCTATTACCATACCACTTTCAAGTTATTTATAATTTGTTGTTAAGAGGTAACATGAAACAAGTGAATATAATTAAAATTATTAAAAAATTCGACTGCTCTGCCGTAGACACACATACATACACGAACCCTGAAAACATAACACTGGGATATTGGTGTTATATATGTTTGGAATGTACTCATCATTTTCTAGATGATGATTATATAGTTAATCTTATTTTCGAATATTTTTTTTCAACTTTCGTCTTTAATGCGGAACCATGGTCACCCCATCAATTTTTTTTAAAATTTTACTAGCCTATGTCACCCGGAATAAGCTAGGGATTCTAACGATACCTCATTTATCAAAATCGGTTCAGGCGTATAGAAGTTATGGTGGAATATACAAACTCACATACATACATACATACATACATGAACCCTGAAAACAATATACTCCTTTTTTCAGGCAGTCGTATAAAAAATAACCACACGACCCTTATGATGGCAATAAATAGTAAAACAACACGAACAAAGCTAAGCTACGGACTTGATGAATTTGGCGCAGCTGTAGCATTACTTAATGGGCAAAAAGCTATTCCATGTCTTTTTGTGACCTACAAAATTTATTATTTGTATAAATACTTGCTATCTGTTTATATGCCATGGGGTCTCCATTGTTCCATTGATGACCTAAGTCTTCGGTCGCTTGGAATTATTAAGCGGATAAAAAGCAAAAGTATATGTCCATTTCCGAGACGCAATCTATCACAGTCCCAATACCTTCATCAAAATTTAAGCGGACCCTAAAAATTGGGCAAGATGACATAATACTTTCGCATTTAAAATATTACTAGCTTTTTAGCCTTCATACAAATCTCAAACTCTTATTTTATCCACGTACTAGGGGTTAAAATTTCAAAAATCCTTTCGTAGCGGATGCCTCCGTCAAAAAAGCAATCTGTATAGCTACCAAATTTCAGCCCGATCCGTCCAGTGGTTTGAGCTGTGCGTTGATGGATCAGTAAGTCAGTTACCATGAATTCCTTTTATTTTATAGGTGTATTTCGATAAGGGATTCAGAGAAGAGATAGAGAAAGGAAATTATGTTAAAACATTGCCAGCTCAGTTTCTGCGCACAATGTCATTCAAAGGCGGACCTGGTCGACAGATAATTGCGTTAGAGACGAGGCCTAGGCATACGGTCTAGCGCTAAATATCTTTGCAAGTTTAGAACATTTGCCTATTAGGACGATAGAGATAGGCGATTAAGACGATACAGGAGGGCGGTTTTCCCATAAAATCGTATTTAAGTCTGCTTTCCCCGTGCATAATAATTATAATAGCGAAAATAATTTTGCACCATAAAATCTATGTGTCCGTGCCATGGTCCCTATGTTTTGCTTTTTTTGATAAATTAATAATTTTAAGAATATGTATCCAGATTACAAAAAAACCGGCCAAGTGCGAGTCGGACTCGCGCACCGAGGGTTCCGTACAAACCTGTAGTAAGTTTTAAATTAAATGTTTTTTTTAAATATTTGAGTTGATTGAATGAAAGGTAAATTGCGGTTTACGATTTATGACGTATTAAAAAAAAATTACTTACTAGATCTCGTTCAAACCAATTTTCGGTGGAAGTTTGCATGGTAATGTACAACATATAATTTTTTTAGTATTATCATTTTCTTATTTTAGAAGTTACGGGGGGGGGGGGACACACATTTTACCACTTTGGAAGTGTCTCTCGCGCAAACTATTCAGTTTAGAAAAAAATGATATTACAAACCTCAATATCATTTTTGAAGACCTATCCATAGATACCTACACCTATGGATTAGATGAAAAAAAAATTTTTGAGTTTCAGTTCTAAGTATGGGGAACCCCCAAAATTTATTGTTTTTTTTCTATTTTTGTAAGAAAATCTTAATGCGGTTCACAGAATACATCTACTTACCAAGTTTCAACAGTATAGCTCTTATAGTTTCGGAAAAAAGTGGCTGTGACATACGGACGGACAGACAGACAGACAGACAGACAGACAGACAGACAGACAGACAGACAGACATGACGAATCTATAAGGGTTCCGTTTTTGCCAAATTTGGCTACGGAACCCTAAAAACCGGCCAAGTGCGAGTCGGACTCGCGCATCGTGGGTTCCCCACAAACCTTTAGGTATATAAGTAAAAGTTATGGTATTTTTATTGCTAAATGAAATCCATAACATTAGTATGTTTAAAATTATTAAAAATATTTTTATTATATGATGTAACTAAACATGTCATGCTTTTCGCAACTTTTCCTTTATCTGTGCTATAGGACGTTGCTTCGTACCAAATTTCAAGATTCTGTGTTCACGGGAAGTAGGTACCCTGTAGGTTTTGATTCCCTTGCGAGTGTCGAAAGTTTGCAGCATAAACGGCTGTATCTTTTGATTGCGTTGTCTTACAAGTTTGATTTTTTCACAGCTCCAAGGGACAGTAGACCTGAGTATTTGATATGAATTTCAGCTTGATACCTCCATGCGTTCCTGAGAAGAAGGGTCTTGACAGACGGACGGACGGACAACAAAGTGATCCTATAAGGGTTCCGTTTTTTCCTTTTGAGGTACGGAACCCTAAAAATGATCCAGTTTTCGCGTCATCATCAGATATCCCGCAAATAAATTTGACGAATATAATCAAAGAAAGAAAAACATACCGACATAGCCTGAGTCCTTCTTAAATTATTCTGTTCCTACTTAATGTATGTAAGAGATTGAACCGCGTTGATCTTTTAAAGCAAAATAAATTGGCATTAATAGCATTTGTTTGCTTTCCATCGTAACAAAGTTTGTTTATGGTAAATTGGATAAATGTGGGCCAGAAATAGACTGTCACCCCGCAAAAATTAATGGAGTATTTTAATGAAACATGTCATTTCATATCGACAGGCACTTATCTGTTGTACGCAGCGTGTCACCGAGCCCCAACGAAAATGTATGTTAACATGTTTAAAATTTAAATACGTTGTGCAAACGAGAAATGGCTAGATATACCTATTACCTACCAATGATCCATTAGGAGTACTGACTGCGAACCCTATGCACGCCACTGGGTCAATAAACAAAAGCTAAGTACTTACTCAAATTATGGTCAATACTCACCACCACCACTACAGCCCATTAACGTCCCACTGCTGGGCACAGGCCTCCACTCTCAATTAGGAGAGAGGGAATTAGAGCTTAGACCCACCACGCTGCTCCAATGCGGGTTGGTGGGCTTTAACGACTATTATCATGTTAGTGATAATAACCGGGACCGACGGCTTAACGTGCTCTCCGAGGCACGGGGGTGAAACACCGCCAACTTCCTAACTCCGGGCTAGTGCTGAGAATTTCTAGCCAGAAAAACCCAACACTTATTATGGCCCGACCCGGGACTCGAACCCGGGACCTCGTCAGCCGCAGTCAAACATGCTAACCACTAGACCAACGAGGCAGTCAGTCAATACTCAACATCATCATAATTAACTGCAGTCAATTTATCCTCATTATTTATCTGTTGACTGGTCGCTGCACTCATTCGTTAATTATTGGCGTCGAATTTATTTTCAACCGACTTCAAAAAAAGGAGGAGGTTCTCAATTCGACTGTTTTTTTTTTTTTTTTAATGTTTGTTACCTCAGAACTTTTGACTGGGTGGACCGATTTGGATGATTCTTTTTTTATTTGAAAGAGCATACTTCCCATGTGGTCCCATATAAATTTTATCGAAATCGGTCGAGCGGTTTTTAAAATATCAACAATAAAATAAGTACTTTGTATAGCGTGTGCTTGTTGTTGTAAAGTTGGCGCGGGAGTTTGAAGTCGGTTGTTTAAAAAGTATTTTTTATATTAAATTATTTAATCATTCGGTAATTTCTCATTTTACGAGTGACGTTTAATTATTGTTTGAAATTATGTCTGACCGATAACCTATGACCATATGTTAGCGACTTTGTTTCAAATTCGTACAGGGTACTACCTACCGTTACCTTAAATACCTTTTAAACCCTTAAGAACCTTTTAATAGGCGGCCAAAAGTTCACAAATATACCACACATATACCCTAGTAAACGCTGACAAAAGTTCCTACGTAATACGTACCTGTAGAAAGTCGTGCTATCCCTATCATTTTTCCAATGAAGTTTTTGCGTTAGAGTATGATCGATTTATCGATCTAGTTGGTGGTAAGAAGGGGACGCGACGGAGGAACTATAGGTACCTATTACGATTCTAAAATTAACCTACAATAGGTAATATAGAGAACGATAGGAAGCTAGGACGCGACTGTATCCGTACCCAGACACATCCCCTCCACTGTCCCTCAGCGTTCTTTTTACGTGACGCGCACTACCTATACCTACTTACGAGTGCTTTTAGACCCAATGCGGTTTCCCGTCTGTTAGTAAATAAATTTATTTACGTCGTTTAGTAAATAAACTTATTTACGTCGCTTATAAGGTTAAGATTTCGAATTCCGAGCATGCACCTCGAACTTTTCGAACTTAAGTGCGTTTTATAAGCAATTAAAATATATCAATTGCTGTAACGGAAAAAAAAACATGTCGAGGAAACCTCTTTAATCAATTTCTAATAAATTAGTATACAGATGGCCTTCTAAAACCATTAAGTCTACTCTATCACTAAAAATTAATGCTTCCAAGTCATGTAGAGACATTCTCAAGTACAAGTAAAATAATGAATACTATTCACAACTACGACTCAGCTCACGCCAGACGGACAGTCTGAATAATTTATTACAACATTAGTACGAGGCTACGAGATGTTTTAAGTTATTAAGACGTTTACTCATGTTAATGTTTCTTCAAGAGGCACTGCTTGGAACTTTAAATGTATCATACTAATATTATATTTAATTCCAAAATGTGTTTATTTGTTGGTTGGTCCTTCAACGGAGCAACGGATCGACGTGATTTTTGACTTACGTGTAGGTGATAAATACCATTTCAATAGTTCATAGAGAGTTAGTAGGTATAAATAAATAAATGTATTTCTAAAAAGATCTATTCTTACTTTCATACTATAGTATGAAATTCTAACCCTACAAAAACGTATTCACACTGTGCAGAATAAATACACATTTTAACTTAGCTCTAAATCACTTTTAAAGCGATTGGAAAATTAAGCTGTCGGGAACAGAGCAATTAATTTTAGTTCACCTCAATATGCCACAAAAAGACATTCTGAAGCTAATTGCTTGCGTCTCAACTTTCAACTAAAAACCACTTTCTGAAAAGAGAGAAAAAAGAATTAAAAAAAACAATCCCTCAACGACCATCGACATCGCTTACAGAACGTGCCCACACTTGAATATTCAAATTGGCCCGGTTAAAAGCAATGTGATCCGTCCTATTGAGGGGAGCAGTTATACTCTACTTTGTCGTTGCCAAATTATTGGACCACTTGGTCATAAATATTATACTTCTACCTACAACTACATATATGTACATCCATAACAGTGATTAGTTGGAATTTCTCATGGAAGTGGTACTTGACGCCTATTTTGCTCTGGTTGCGCCCTAACCTGAGCATAAAGCAACGAACTATAATTCGATAGAGCTCGGATAAATGGCTACATAATATATTGAAGCCTACGCGGCAAACAAAGGCCGATTGACGCGCGAAGCAGATTCAAGAACCTTCATGTACTTAATTATTGTTGGTGTTGTATTTTTGTTTTCAATATTTTTAGATAAAGACATTTTTAGGGTTCCGTACCAAAATGGTAAAATGGAACCCTTATGGTGCGACTTTCTCCGTCTGTCTGTCCGTCCGTCACACTCGATTATTTCAGTAACTACCGAAGCTATCGACATGAAATTTGGAATAGTTGTGTATATTAGTGGCCCAAAGACACTGGAATTAAAAAAAATTGGAAATTATTTTTGTTCTTATTTAAAAAGGGGGGAAAATCTGAGGGTTGAAATTTAAACGTGAGATAACTGTACTGTGTGGGGTATCATATGAAAGGGTTTACTTTGTACATTCTAAAACAGATTTTTAATTATTTTTAGTTATGATAGTTTTTGATTTATCGGGGAAAATGTCTAAAAAAATACCGTTCCCCCCCCCCCCTTATCTCCGGAGTTTACCAATCGAAAAATTTGAAATAATTATGGTCAATAGGAATTTACGTATATTTTACAGGAAATCTATAGCCAATGCTCTAACTAGCATAGTTTTTTTGATATTAACAATAAACCTCTACAAACAAAGTTAGTCTTGCGGTTCATTAACAAAGGTAATTATTTATTAATAATGGTACGGAACCCTTCGTGCGCGAGTCCGACTCGCACTTGCCCGGTTTTTATTTGAACATGTCAAAACTTTTAAAATATAATTCCGTTATTCAAGTAGCTGTACAGGGGAAAATGATAAACGTCTAAATATTCCAGTCGTATCAAAAAATTAAAATTCCCTCCGCATGGAATCATAATTTTGGCACTTACGAGAGCACCATATCCACTCTTAAATGTTTTGCTTGATGTACCCGTAACAATGGGCCTCCTATAACCCCGTCGCCCTGGTGCCACGGACTCCCCCTAGCAAAAGGAAGCCTAACAAAGGATTGCTGAGAAAAAAGCTGGGTTCCGGTGTCACAGGCACGCAAACCTGTCCGCCATTACAGGTGGAAGGCAATATACTTCTTATTGCAAATGTAAATATGACGTATTTCGCTTTTTGTTGTTGTGTCTAGAGAATTCTTATATACCTATACTATACCTAACACTAGTGGTTCGCCCCGAACTGAGACCTCGCGGTACGTCTAGGTGCGCGCTCATCTTTACGTTCATAGTCATCAGTACTATCAGTAGACTATTTTTTTATTCCATGTAAGATGATGCTAACGTCTATTAATTATTTGTAAGCACAAACGAATAAACTTTTACAGAGCGCCATCTATTGACATCATTGTGAAGTTACGTTAAAAAGTACTTAAGCTAGCATTAGCACCATCTTACGTGGAATAAAAAATAGTCTACTGATAGTACCTACTGATGTCTATGAACGTAAAGATGAGTGCGTATCTAGACATGCTCAGGAGCCGGAAGCACACAGTCTTAGTCATCACATTTTATAATTCTTATGGATACCGCGAGGTCTCAGTTCGGGCCGAACCACTAGTTAATAATTATAATAATACAAAATTGATAATATAGTAATTGGTTTGAACAGCGTGAGTGTTTTACTTGGGATCACCCGAGATCTCCAGTAAACATTGGACCGGTAAGTCGCACACCCCATAAACTATAGACCTACCTACACTTATTACTTTAAAATTTAAATAGTAAGCCAGATAAAAAATAGGTCATTTATTAGTCAAGCTTAAAACAATTCAATTTTATTTATTGTTTCTTCTATAGCATAAAGTTTCCTGCTATTATAAGCACGTTAATTACTTTTAAAATAGCACTACAATTTATTCGCCTGAGTATTGACTGAATTTCCGATAGCATTTTGCGCTGACGTGTTAAAAATGTTTAGGTAGCGGGGAATTTTCTATGGTTATTTAGCTGAAAATAGAATTTTAATAAAATGAGTTTATTACCAAATCATTTACGCAATTTATTTGTTGCTTAGCGATATAAGTTATCATGAAATTAATAATACCATCCCGAGAGTTCGTTGCCGTTGCTAATTAAGAGTTAGCAACACTTAGCTTATAATTTTAGCGTTTTAGAGCTTTTAGCTATACCCTCTCTCTCTCTCTCGTTGTATTCTTCATTACTGAGGGTCGTGACCCCTTTCCATTAATAATGGTAGGAGTTTTCTTGGGATAATAATGTAGTGGGTTCCCACGTCCTTCCGCATACGAATCGACTAAGATTTTTATCTATTTAAACTCTCAGGTTTTTAACGATTATTATAAGATTTTGGTGATAATAATTAGCTATACCCAGTGTCTGTATAACCTTTTCACGGCTCAACTATTTAACCGATTTTGACGAAATTTTGTAGACAGATAGGTTGTATCCTGGGAACGGGCATAGGGTTTTTTTTTATCCCGCAAAATCAAAGATTTACCACAGGATTTCAAAATTAACCTAAAACCTCAAGACTTTGCGGGCTTTTGCTAGTCCTTTGATGAAGAGTTAATTTTTTTAGAGTTCGTCAAGTACGTCTTTCTCTAACTTATGTGGTAGGTACATAACTACATAACACAAGATTTCTATAAGCATCGCTAAAAATATTGTTTTTCCACCGGGCTCTGCTGTAATAGAGCTTTATTATTTACTATTTACTCTCACAACAGCGTAACAAATTGCTCTCCTGAGCTTTCGTTGAACTTTCGATAGCATTTCGTAGCTCGTGTACGGTACTAAGGTCAATCGGTAAATGTTATACAACACTATGTGATAATCATACTAATATTATAAATGCGAAAGGGTGTTTGTTTGTTGGTTTATTGGTATGTTGGCTTGTCCTTCAATCACACCGCAACGGAGCAATGGATCGACGCGATTTTTGGTCTGGGTATAGTTGAATACCTGGAGAGTGACATAGGCTACTTTAAGCTACTTATCCCGGAAAATTAAGGAGTTTTAAATCACGCGGTGCGAAGTCGCGGGCATCAGCTAGTCCTTTATAATAGATAATAACTAGCTGATGCCTGCGACATCGTCCGCGTGGTTTAAGATTTTTGGATTCCCGCGGGAACTCCTTAATTTTCCGCGATAAAAAGTAGCCTATGTCACTCTCCAGGTCCTCAACTATATCGATGGCGAAAATCACGTTGCTCCGTTGCGGCGTGATTGAAGGACAAACCAACAAACCAATAAACCATCAAACACACATTCGCATTTATAATATTAGTATGGATTATCAACTTAGTATGTACATCACTTTTACTCAAAACTATAGCTACCTAAGAGTACAATGATTTTGTTCGCATTTAAAAATACATCTAAAGAGTTCTAACTACTAAATTTTCTTGTTTGTATTGTTAATATAATTCCCACCATCAGCTTTTCATTCCGGGATATAGAACATTCCCCATTTTCTTCGATCCGTTAATTGGTACTTTAACGCTCTACCGACTACCGTTCCTATCCATTATAATCTACAGTCTGCCCCAGTTATATAATTTGTAACATTAACCAAACTGCGTCATTAAATAACTGTGCTTAAGTTCTAACTTCATTAGTATTAAGGTCGTTTCAACAATTATAACGCCTTGGTAAATTAGCTTTATCTCGTTCATCGCTAAAGTGCACCGTAGCTACGTCTCTTAAGATATGCACTAACTACCTTCTAGCAGTTCTCTTTAATTTGCTGTGTCTAGATTACTTGATATAATGTACCTTTGCTTATCGCACTTGTTATCTTGAATGCTGGCCCAGTTTAGTTTGTTTTACTATGCTTAAGAGCCTTTGCACAAGATGATTTCAGACGCACCTAAGCTGAGCGAGACGCGATTCAGAAGCATCATGTTTCCTTTTGCATACTTTAAGCCAATTAGCACTTTGCATCGGTTAGTTCCATTTTGTTCACCGAAGTGAAAAAAGTGTGATAAAAAGTATAATAATTATAATATGTCCTCAGAGCTATATTACGGTCAAAGTTTGACCAAGCCAAAAAGTATATAGGTAAATATCGTTAAATCGTTTA
This sequence comes from Erebia epiphron, assembly GCA_963932025.1. Classification (NCBI taxonomy): domain Eukaryota; kingdom Metazoa; phylum Arthropoda; class Insecta; order Lepidoptera; family Nymphalidae; genus Erebia; species Erebia epiphron. The sequence goes on from OZ009950.1 coordinate 9,519,380, forward strand.
ACGATTTAACGATATTTACCTATATACTTTTTGGCTAACAGTCTTTCCCTACTGCTATTCTCATACGTTTAGGTATGTACGATACCCTAAACGTATATAAGAATGGCTACACGAAATTGAGCTCTAATGCAATGCTGTTATGGTTTACTTTACTTTGAAACCGAACTTATACGATTTGATCGGCAATCCTTACATGGTGCACCTCTGGTCAAAAACAATTGTTAGAGGAAGTTTACCACAATTTTTTCCAATAACAACTATTGAGAGCGTCGCAATGATTGATGCAACCCAGAAAGTGAACAAAAAAAAAAAATGTGATTGCTCAAAATGAACTTTGATTGAGTCTTTTGGGAGATAATATCGTCATGTGCAAATGCACTTAATTTAAAAACTAGATCGAGATTGTTTCTGTCTGCATATTTAATTAACTTTAAAATTATATTTTATTGCCCACCATGTCGGTCGCTAATTAATCAACATACCTAATTGTCTTTCGTCATTAATTAATTATGTAATAATTGTGATTTCCGTAACCGCAGCGTTCATTGATTATGTTTATTATTATTGGAGGAAATTATTCACAATGTAAGTCAATCAGGTTATAAAATTCGTTACGGTCAACTTAGTGGTCGCCACTGGCATTTATTTTATTTACCGTAAGGATACTTGAAGTATAATAGCCGCCGCGTAAGTTGAACTATGCGCAGAAACACATTTCGGGTGTCAAACGAAGTGCGGTATGAGGTGCGCCGCGAGGGGCCGCGCGTTACCATACCCCTCGCTCCCCCGCATACTCCGCTCGGCCCTGTAGTACAATGTAGCTGCGCAAACGACCGCCATTTTGGGTCAACTTACGGACGCGACTTATGAGAAAGTGTTAACTTTCTTAAATTCGATACCTATTGTGATTTGTGACATTATAAAATGTTGACCAAGCAAGAGAAAGCATAGTTCCTGTTATTGTCAATGCTCTAGTTGGTAGTTACTGTACTCACTAAGCGTGGTTCCATCTTTTACGGATTTAAATAACTCAATAGCATCGCATCGTACGGGACTTAGTCCTCCTATTTTAGGGAAAAAATCACAGCCATAATCTGTTAATTTTAAAACTTAAGAATTATCCCGACAAGGTTAGTTAGTATAACAAAATTCTGCCATTGGCATTATACCTACACTACTCTCTCTGTAAACAATATCGTTACCTGTATCATAGACGCCTCTCGGCTGCATTTTCGGTGAGCAGCGGTGAGCGGAAGCGGAATAAAATATACAGCGTTCTGCAGTTGGGTTTTCGGTGACCGGTAGCGGAATACGCTAACCCGCCCATGTCAACTACCCTACAGAGCAATAAACGCTAACTAATTTGCTATGTTGCGGATCCGCTAATGACACCCACTCCTCCCGCCGCGTTTTCCGCTTGCCACCGAAAACAAATCATACAAAATGTATGGTGCGAGCGTATGTCCGCCGCGCCGCTGCCCACCCAAAATGAAGCCTTATGGTAATGGGTCCAAGAGTTATGGTTATTAGGTCCAACTGCACGTCTTTCCAATCGTAAACGGGGGCGCTTTTATTAACGCATGATATACGAATTTGAGGTCTGCTCTTCCATGGTCTATCTTATGGAATTAAAAATTCTAATAGTGTATGAGATGTTTTCAAACTCAAACTCAATTTATTTATAACATGTAGTACTTTTCTTCAGTCAGTTTATTAATTGAAGTACCTTTCTTTTTCCAGTTCGAGATCACACATCACATCACGTCACGAGGTTAAGGCATTCGAGGCATCTCGATGGGTACCTGCCATTACATCAATCTGTGAGTATGCGCCATCATCAAATCCATCAGAATCTTTACCTACTATCATCCATCATATTCATAATATCACTTATTGATTTGGCCCTCAAAGCTTTGTCCCTTTAGAGTTCATATTGATTTTTGGCTTATTTTTTAAAACTTTGAACTTGTATTGTGCATGATCATAATAATATAATCTTTGCTGTATTATCTATTGTACTTTATATATTTCTCTTGATTAAATTAGCTGTCGAGGATGTATGTAAGTAAAATATTCTATAATCACAATATCATATTCCATTTATATAATAATCACTGTTTCAAATCCAGAAAATAATTTTCTCTAATTCTAACATAATATTTTTCATGACAGAAGTCTTAACTATGTAAGTCCCGTTTGAATTATTGTTAGAATGATTGACTTTAAAACTCTTATCGTAATGTAATTTAACTAGTTAAGTAATGCATGGTATTTCTTATTATGTAAATTTAGCAGTTTGCAATGTTTTGAATGATCATGAATATGATCGCGAACAAAATACTTATTTGTTAGTATACAATGATTGCATATTTTGATTTATAAAACTACTTTCTAACTCCTGACAGGAGATACGTGCATGGAAGTATTTTTACCATCCACAGAATTCTTAATGTGGTTATAGAAATGGTATTTTCTGTTCTTAAAAAAAATTAAGCCTTAACAATATAATATTGAACATCAGAAGCTAATTTAATCTCGCTCCTATACCACTTCTATACCTTTTCTGAATTCTGTAATATTACCCAATTCTAATGTTACAAACAATCGTAATACGGTAGGCTCCACGGGAATACATGCTCGACAAACACGCTTTATATAGACTGTAGAGGATTCTTGGTACAATTTTAGATATTGCAACTTGTTTCGACTTCATCGTATTTTGTGCTCGGAAAATTTCAGAGTTTTTTTTATGGACCAAGTCGCAGAAATCATCTAGTTTAATAAATAATGTACCTATTCTCTACGGGCACCTTTCGTTGAGCATAGCAATGCTTGACTTTGCGACCAAATATTCAAATGAGCTTGAATGAAGTTATAAATGTCGAGCATATACGCACGTGGAGGCTAATAAAATAAATTGAGTGGTTGGTACAGTATTGCGAAAGTAAAATTTTAGTGTTGGGTAGAATTGAACGAGCTTGTGGCATAGTAGCGAAATTAGCTCTATATATTTATGTAGTAGCACCCACTAACGCGGTTTCAGTTCACGCCGGCGACGTCGCTGAAGCTTGCTGTGAAGGACAACCACAAGCCACTGTTCACGGAATGCCTGAATTACAGGCCGACATTGAAAGAAGAACAGCCCATCGGAACTTATGTGTTCACGGTGAGTCAAACTTTTCTAATACCTCACAGTTTATGAAATATTTTAATCTAGGAAATTTAGAAATAGAAATGCAATCGAGAAGGTCTCTAAACTATGTTTAAAACAGTACTCAAATAGTTTCTCGTCAAACGCAGCTTAATTGTGTGCAAACTACACCCACTATTACACTTTCTGTAACTTTAGTTGCTTGACTCGAAAAACCTACTGCATCTTATAAAATAAAATGTTTGTTTAATCGTAATAATATATGAATTTTGATAAATAAAATAATTTCCATTCCTTCTATATTTTGTCTTCTACTAACAAATTTCGGTTATCAGTGGAACAAATTGGTCGTAGACATTAACTTAATAGTTAGTACTTTATCAGAAGGTAATTTAGAGTTTTAGGATTTCAGATGTTTACGATAAAGGAAAACATCTTGAGGCTTGTCTTGTATGTCTCAGAAGAAATCCTAGGACTAAGTGTAATCCACACCATAGCATAGAAATTCGTCTAACCAGGAAATCTCTTTCCTTTGAAAGAAGATGCCTGTGTAGATGATAATGATAATTAATCACATATGAAATTCACAGGTACACGCGGAAGATCGAGATCCACCAGAAATGGGTGGTACTGTCACGTACAAATTTGTCTCAACTCCTGGTGAGAAAGAGAGATTTCACGTAGATCCTGAAACGGGAAGAATAACAACAGCGGATGTCAGTATGATATACAGTAGTTACTTAACTATGTAATGTTTTCTAACATTCTTACAATTTTTTTTATATTTCATAAATGGGTAAAATTATTTATATAGTACCCTGTTCTTGTTTAATTAAATACCTTAAAAATTACTAATAGAAATTAGTAGTTTTGAAATTCAATAGCTTCCTTTAAGGATTTCGAGGTAGGTAAACACTTTGATATAATACGAGTATTTTGTGTTCATAAAAATAAAATTGTGCAGATCTTTGACCACGACGAGCCATCTCGCGAAAAGGAAGCGTATATTACAGTACGAGCGAGTGACAACGGCCAACCTCAGTTAGACGACGCATGTACTATCAAAATTTTTATTGAAGACATCAATGACAACCAGCCTGTGTTCGATAAAGTTGTAAGTAGAATTAAGTATTAATACGATCAAATCATCAATTATTATCATCATCATGCTCTCGATGAAGGTACAGCTCAAAGCACAAAGTCATTTAATGTACAATTTTATTAATATTGTTGTGAATATGCTACTAAGATACGTTAACAAAGTATAAGAGCTAATTTTAACTATAGTGCAGGTGTTATGTAAGTGTCTAACAATATTATGCTTTTGGCAAAATAACCATTGCAACGCAATGTTTTCAAAATTTTTAAACATTGTGTGCATATATGTACTTACGAGTTTTAGGTCTTGCACTTCTGGAATTTTCTAATCAATTTCTGTGTAATACATGTAACTAACTTAAAATTCGTCCATTAGCCTCAAACCGTGGCGCAGACTTTATTAACACTTGCCTGTTTTTCGAAGGTCTTCCGTGGAGATGTTTGGAAGGTTTGTCCTTAAGAACAGAGAATTTCACAAAATGAGAGACAGAGTTGCGCACACAGATTTCCTAAAGTTTAAATACACTTAAATATTGAATTACTAACGATCGACTGTTACCATTGCTTATAGGTTATACGTACTTATACATCTTAATTTAAAGTAGGGTAATTGTAACTATATTAAGCTATGGTAACAATCAAATTTTTGTATACATTTGAAAAAGTTCTATTTCTCTAATTGCATGTTGCTGCATGTCCGATTTAGGATCGTAAGCCGCCAATCAAGGCGTTATCGGTAATAACTTTGTATGTATCGTGTGTTTTTGATCCACTTTTTTTGCACATTTCTAGTTGGTGTGTTTTCTTTAGCTAGGCCGCTCTTTTTCCCCTATGCGCATTTTTTCACACAGCACGATTATAATTATTTTGGAAAACTTTCTCTAAGCTTTAGGCATGCTTCGCGTAGAACATGTCAAAGTGAAATAACAACATATTTAAGCTAACCCTAAGGCTAAATATTTAACGTCGTGAACACAACTTCCGTAACTTCGTAACATTAAGGAATTTTACCAAATATTGTATTTGTTATAGACAACGTGAGATTCAACACAGATTTTATTTTATACATATATTTATTTTTCTTCTACTCCTAAGACATAATATCTTTACAGTTACTCTGCCTTTAGTTTATCATTTATACAGCATAAATTTACATAAAATTTTTTCGTACAGTCATATTCGGAGTCAGTCCCACAAGATTTGCCAAGCGGACGCGAGGTGATGAGGATATCAGCCACAGATATAGACGATGGGAACAATTCCATCGTGCACTACAGCCTTGATTCCAATTCTCCAGATCAGGCCTACTTTTATATCGATCCAGATAACGGAGTCATATTTTTGAACAAAACAATTGACGTAAGTTGTCATTCATATTTAAATTAAACCATTGATTTATTCCAAAAATAGTATTATCACAATTTATTACATTAATAATTAGGTAATTACAATGCGCTGAAAACGTATTTATCCTTCATGTCAATATTAAGTTTTTAATGTCTCAAATTGATAAAATATAAGCTGCACTTTCAAACTCTTAAACATAAATTTCAGGGATACAAGTACACTACTTACGAACAGCATTAATTTTAAAGTGATATTGCCAGCCTGAATTAAAAACTTTGTGCTAATTTCTTTGTAAATTTATGCAGAAAGTCCCGGGCTACAAATTCAAGTTGAGCGCGATAGTAAAAGACATGGGTGATCCGCCGCAACAAAGTTCGATTACTTTAGACATCCAAGTCGTCGAGTCTAACAAGAAAAGCCCGTCTTTTATAGAAGTGCCCGATCAACCGATAAGATTAAAAGAAAATTACGCAGACTTCACGTCACCCATAGCTACAATAAGGGCGATGTAAGTATTCCAGTTTAATTTAGTCTGAACAAAATTAGATACCATCAAAGTGTGCTTAAAAGAGTCCTAAAGATTAATTCCAGGGTTTAGTGGAATCTTTTGATTTCATTCAGCTGATTAAATTGTTCTAACTTAGTGTGTATTCAATTTAATCAGCCTTAACTTGATTTATTATAGCTGAACGACTAAATAACAGGAGTATTGAAATTGTTTGATAATTCGTATAAATATGTATTTGTATAATATATATGTAATTTTTTTATTTTATCATTTACTTTTTAGATCCAATATACAAGAGGAGAAGAAATTACAATTTGAACTTGTAATGGGTCAGACTGAACAAACAAACAAATGGCACACGTTCGTTTTAGAACCTGAAGCCGATTCAGCTTATATCAAACTTGGGAACCATTTGGACTATGAAAAAATTACAGACTACACGTTAACTGTCAGGATACAGGTAATATGCTAAATATGTGGACACTACATAAAATAATTATTATGGGCCAAAACACCCATATCTTCGTCACGCATATATTTTAAATCAATTCCGTCGTAGTGTTTGCTATGACCAGATAAACACCCGACGTGAAGTATTGGAGAGTTCATATTCGATGATTTCAAAATATCAAGTGTGTTTTATCCAGGTATGGATAGCATAAAAATACATGAAAATAACATAGTGATTATAACAACATATCTGTGTTTTCAGAACAACTACAAATTAGCAGCAGAAACCATAATCCAAATAGAAGTTGAAGATGTCAATGATAATATTCCTATCTTTAGTGAAATAAGATCGGGTAGTGTTCTAGAAAATGAACCACCAGGAACACCAGTTATGCAAGTTAGAGCATTCGACGCTGATGGTACTTCAGCTAACAACCAAATAACTTACGAACTTGGAGACGCTTCCGATCCCTTCGCTATAGACAGTATAACAGGAAACATAACAACACTGAAAATGTTTGATAGAGAAGAGAGGAGTTTTTATAACATTAAGATTATTGCAACTGATAATTCAGAATCGGCTCTTATTCCTGGAAAACATAACGCAGGCCAGCAAGTGTTCCTTATAGAAATCGCTGATAAAAATGATAATCCACCACATTTTACTCAAGATACGTATGTAGCTGAATCGATCGCTGAGAATGCAAACATTAACGAGCTCGTCACACAAGTTACTGCCTTAGATATTGATACAGGTAAAAATATGTTTGAATTATGACCGTTTTATTTTAGAACAAAAATAACAAGATAATATTATTTAATGTAGAGTGGAAGATGTTTGGATCATTATACAAACGGATGTTATCAGGATTTTTACTAGAAAGTATAATTAACTAGAAATTTCTAGTTAATTAAACTAAGCAAATTGCAAGCGAAAGCTTATTGCATAATTATGCAATAAGCTTTCTTTTTTTTATTTTATGTACACGCAATTTCAAAAATTCAAAGGACAGTGCATATGACTTATCTATTTGGTTTTTGTTGTAGCTTCCGTGGTGACATACAGCATCGTAGCCGGAAACACCTATGACGCGTTTGTCATCAGAAATTTCACCGGTGAAATTCGAGTCAACAACGAGCTAGATTACGAAAACATTACTAGCTACAGCTTAGACGTCAGAGCTTTTGATGGACTTTACGAAGACTATGCCAAAGTTATCATCAAGATTGAAAATTTGAACGATAACCCGCCTGTCTTTTTGGCTAACTATACTAAGACGATTGAGGAGGAGAAATTGTATGAAGGATGCATCGTTAAGGTAGGAAAATTGCTGCAACATTACTATTATAAGGCAGGCATACCTATATATAGGGCAGGTTTGATAGGTCACTTTGACGCATAGCCTTTGACCAAAAGCCCAAATATAAATGGGTTTTTGAATATAACTTGAAAAACGACGGACTTTAATACAAACATTCACTCTCAATTTAATTCACTTTCGGGGGTGTAATTTGACATAATCTACAGGTACCTACACCTCTAGGAAACTCAAGGAATATTCTCTCAAAATTTATAATTTCTGCGTTCAGCCGTTTGGGTTGTATGTTAAAAAATTTTATAGTTATTGATGATTGCTCCTTGAATAATATCATCTTATAGCTTAATGATGATGAATGATGAAAAAACTCATATTTTTTTATTGCCAGGTGGAAGCCTACGACCCAGATCTCGACAGAAGCGAGCCTCAGAACATAGTATACTCTTTAGTCAAGCACGAACAGAAGGAATTCCTGCAGATCGACAACGACGGCTGTCTCCGCCTCACCAAGCCTTTAGACAGAGATCAGCCGACCGGTTTCGCAAGATGGCAGATCCTGATCATGGCTGCCGACCACGGTGGCAGACTGGGATCAGACAGTTTGAGGTCCACTACTGAGGTCATATTGGAGCTCACGGATATCAATGATAACGCGCCTTTTTTGACCAATGTAAGTATTATGCGTAATACGTCATTAATAAAGAGTTTAGAGAACCTCTACCCAACTATGAAAGATATTAATATTGTGTTTTCCACGACTAGTGCAATACCAAAGATTTCCAAGTCGCCAAAAGACAATATAGCCCTCAAAAGACGGTTATTCATTCTTATTAAATTATTTTTAATATGAGAAGAACCTAGATCGGAAATGAATTATTCCGTATACTTTGTCGAATGATACAGACTTAATTATATATAACAATTGTCTTAGTTTATCTGCTCACTCGTAAAATGCAAAATTGTCGTTGTAAAAATTTAATTGATCGGAAACAATTATGTAAAAGAAACTAATTGAAAACTTTTACGAGATCATGGCCCGGACAGACAAGAAATTTGAAACCGCACCGGCGGCGTGAAATTAAGTAATTCAAACCAGCGGTTTTATTTTTGCGCGAATTTTCTTATTCGTAAGTGCGTACACCTCCATAATATGATTTCTTGTGTTACAGAATTGCGAAAAAAAAAACCACGGATTTTTTTTCGCGGTGTGAACGTAGCTTTAAACTCTTTACCTTTTTTATTTAACTGTAGCATTACAAATAATTACCCATGTAAAATCTTAGGAAGACGAACCCGCAATTTTCTTATATAACCCTTATATAACCCATTCGGCGCGCTTTATAGACCATTTTAAAGGAATTGCTATCGATAAATTGAAATTGAGCCATCAGAAGGAACATTTTTGTGGAATCCGTCTGTTTTCTTTCAATTGAAGATATTCTTTCGAAATTCATTGTATAATATAATGCTTTAAATGTTATATTAGTTATAGTAAGAGCCGTCCACACGGCGCGTTGCGTCGTCGCAACGCAAATATTTTGACGCATAGCCGGCCACACAGACGCTGCGCCATCGCAGTGTTACTACGACGCAGTCGTAACGTTCCGTCGTCGCAGCGGAGACGCACAGTTGCGGCGAGCATATATTTTCTCTTTCCTGAATTAATGTAATGAAATAATCCATGTCAATTTGTTCAATGGTACTCATTTTAACCTGCAAATAAAACTGAATACAAAAATACGTAAAAAAAACGAAATGAGCTTGCGTGTGTCCTCTCTATCAACACACAAACCACCTTAGCGCTGCCGTTCTGGCGTCGCAATGCGCTGCAGTTCCGTCGTGTGTGCGTCGACGCAGCGCACCGTGTGTACACTATGATTATATTAGTACCTATGTGAAACGACGCAGTGACAGCGCTAAGTCAACGCAACGCTGACGCAACGCACCGTGTGGACCGGCCGTTAGAGCTATACATAAGTCTCTTTAGGTACAATTCTCCTCAATTTTACGTAGGAGAAAGAGAAACTGACTGACTAAAAACGCTGAATGCAGACTTCAAACCTACCCAAACGTAAATCTTGGTTCAATGTATACTTCCATACTAATATTATAAAAGCGAAAGTGTCATCTTTTCAACTGATTTTGATGGGTGTAGGGATAGGTTACTTCCCAGGGTAATAAAATAAATGAAAGCATAAATTTAAACATGAAATAAGAAATATGAAAAGAAAAAAATTGCGTACGTAAATAACCTAATAAAATTTGAAATATGAATTATCTTTGTCTTGGTATAGAAAGACTCTTTGTACTTTTTTAACACATCAATCTTGCGTTGCATTTCGTTCCCTTTCATACAATAAATTGAAGACCAAACACGAAAGGTAAGTAAGAGAAAGTAAATGCTCGCAATTCTACACCAGTATCTCGTATACCATTTCGAATGCTCTCGAATGTCTTGATTAAAAACGATTGTTTCTGAGAACGCCTTTGTTTGGATCTGTAGTGGGTATTATTTTTATTTCAATTGTATTTCTGTTTTAATTTTACTTTTTTTTTTGTTAGGTGTAATTTTAGCGCCGTCCGTCAAATTTTATTCTTAATCTAAATCAACTGACTACCATAGGAGATGTGGCGATGTTTGTTGGTTTGCATTTATTAGTTTGTATTCTGTTTTTTTTATTTCACTACAAGTTAGCCCTTGACTGCGATCTCACCTGATGGTAAGTCCTTACTTACCATTGCAGTCTAAGATGGGAGGGGGCTAGCCTGTTAGGGGCATGGCAGATAACTATGGTAGGGGTATGGGTTTAGGCACCGTACCAGAACGCTAAATCGCTTGGCGGTACCTTCTTTACCAGTAGGGTGGTAACTAGCTTCGGCCGAAGTCTCCCACCAGACCAGCCAGAGAAAATTCAGAAATTATAAATCCCAAATAGACCCTGACGTGAATCGAACCCGGGGCCTCCCTCGATAAGACAACAGCGCTCAACACTTCGCCACGGAGGTCGTCAAAATATCCTTCCTGCCGAGAAAGAGTTTTATGATCGTTTTAATATCTTTAATTCGCTTTAGTATACTATGTTACATAATATACCATCTCATGGGCAATAGTATATTGTGATACAAGGGTGGAAAGTAGGTTATTGCAAACGAGCTGTCATTAATAAGCCCGAGCCGAAGGTGAGGGTTTTTAATGTCACGAGTTTGCAATAACCTTCACACCCGTGTATCACACGACGTTTTTCAATACAGTTGTGGGAAATAGTACAATAATATAATCAATTTATCACAAAAAATAAATAATTTCAGCAAATGGCGCGTATTTACACCTGGACACATTTTTTTTTTCAACGAAACTAGGCTACGGGTTCGTACCTACGCGTATACAGACTATTCGGTTTTTGTCAAATGTTGAAAATAATTAAATTAAAACTGGTAATTAAATATAATCAACAACCATTTAAAAGAATTTTTCAATACAGTTGAAAATATAATCAATTTATCACATAAAAAATAAAAAAATTCAGCAAATGGCGCGTATTTACACCTGGACATTTTTTTTTTTCAACGAAACTAGGCTACGGGTTCGTACCTACGCGTAATACAGCCTATTCGATTTTTGTCAAATGTTGAAAATAATTAAATTAAAACTGGTAATTAAATATAATCAACAACCATTTAAAATACATTTTTCAATACAGTTGTCAAACATGGCGCACTTTCAGATGCTGTAGTTATGATTCGAAAATTGAATCTTTCGCATAGGCATCTTACTTTTACACGGTCGTGACTTACTTTTACAAGCTCGACACTTACTTTTGCAGTTTAGTTTTAAATTTTCCAAGTCAATTAAAAAAGTTAATAAGCAAGGAGTTTTCATACATAGAATATAATCGGATAGGCTTTTTACGAGGAAAAATGAATGAATCCCTACGTTTTAGCATTGAATTTCCAAAATTCTTTTCTTACGCTGTATTAGAGGAGCGTTATTGGTTGTCTATCAAAAATCCCTTTGACGAGGGTACAATTAGGTACCGTGGACCCTAAACTAATATCTCAATATACATGTTATGAACTCTATAGTTTGTTACTAATACTTTAAGTGCAAAGCCATAGTTGTTGAATATTTTCGGCATGAATAAATCATGACTGCAAAGTTTCTTAGGTATATTTTATACTAGCTGATGCCCGCGACTTCGTCTGCGTCGTTTAAGTTTTTTTTATTCCCTCGGGAACTCCTTAATTTTCCGGGATAAAAAGTAACCTATGTCACTCTTCAGGTCCTCGACTATACCCATGCCATAAATCGCGTCGATCCGTTGCTCCGTTGCGGCGTGACTGAAGGACAAACGAACAAACAAATACACTTTCGCATTTATAATATTAGTTTGAAGATACTATTATTTTAGTTCCTGCTATTTTAAATTATGACTGTGTTCTGTCTTCGTTACTTATGTCAAGAAGTTAAAGGTTTTTTCGTAATTTGCACCAAAGGGTAAAATCCGTCAGTCTACCTCAACAATTCGTAATTATTCGCTTGTACCTCAAGAATGCCCGCGACTTCGTTTGCGAGGTTTGAGGTTTTTTGGTTCCCGCGGGAACTCCTTAATTTTCCGGGATAAAAAGTAGCCTATGTGCTATTCCAGACTATAATCTATCTCTGTGGCAAATTTCAGCCAGATCCCTTCAGCCACGGAATAGATTATTTTTTCTATGCGTTCAGCCGTTGGGGCGTGAACCGCGTGATTGAGTAACAAACATCCATCCATCCAAACATTCGCATTTATAATACTTATTTGATTGATTGATTGATTGATGATAACAAATCGTTGGACTAGAAGTTTTTTCCTGATCATGTAGTGGTTGGTAACCGTAGTACAATTAACCTTTATCATACGTTAATTGAATCCGTTCGTCCGTATTTATATTATCAAAGTCATTTTATTTCAAGTGATATTCCAAATAGTAAGTGAAAATAAAATGTAACCACTTATCTTTAATGCCCGTGTTATATGAAATACCGATTCAAAATGATATCAAGCCATGTTTTATTTACTGTAATACCTTACAATGGAATGGGAACACCTTATAAATAAATCCTCTTACGTTCCTGTCTGTCTTCACATGCTTAGAGGTGTTTGTCTGCCTCGACAACGGTACAAATTCCATCTATATGGTTATATGTTTAGCACACTATAATTGTCTTCTCTAGCGGTGAAATTATATAATGTAACGTTTTAATACATCAACTTTTTTCAGCTGTTGTAGCTTTCTGCTGATATTAGTGCTGATGATTCAAAATGGTTTTATCATCAAATAAATATTATAAATGCGAAAGTTTGGATGGATGGATGGATGGATGTATGGATGTTTGTTACTCAATCACGCGCCAACAGCTGAACGGATCTGGCTGAAATTTGGCACAGAGATAGAATATAGTCTGAAATAGCACATAGGCTACTTTTTATCCCGGAAAATTAAAGAGTTCCCGCGGGATCCACAAAACCTCGATCCACGCGTACGAAGTCGCGGGCATTAGCTAGTGTTTCATAAATTCTCAGCTTAGTCAGACTAATCTTAAACACATTTTTCTAAAATTAGCCCTTAGCTAATAATATTAAAATGCGTTTTTTTTGTTTCATAAACTTTTGTCTAAATTATCTTTCTTACTTTATCTTACTAATATTATAAATGCGAAACTTTGGATGGATGTATGGATGTTTGTTACTCAATCACGCCCCAACGACTCAACGGATCTGGCTGAAATTTGGTACAGAGATAGATTATAGTCTCGAACAGCACATAGGCTTTATCCCGGAAAATTAAGGAGTTCCCGCGGGAACCAAAAAACCTCAAACTACGCAGACGAAGTCGCGGGCATTCGCTAGTTGTCTATATGTTTTTGGTGAATAACGCGGGCTATAAGTGCGGAATACACACTGTACCACATAGATTCACCTTGATTATAGCAAATTAAACTTCTAGTTCCTTCATTAAACTATTTTCATTTTTTTAATGGGTACCCAAACTAAAATACGTTATAATCATAACAACATTATGTACAACGATATTTGAAAAGGCTTCAGGCGCTGCATTTTTTTGGGGTCAACTATTATTTCAATTTCATTCCCATTGGGATTCCAACATGCGTAGGTAGGTACCTAATCTTACCCGGAATCAAAGATGTTGGTAGTGCCTTCAAGTCAATTTGTATCCCACTTATATAAGTTTCCTTTTGGGTAAAATCGCTTGGGATATACCCACTTGTCAATTTTTCATGTAAATGCTCGACCTATCGGCTCGCTTTTTCTCATTTTGTATCTGTATGGTTCTCTGCACCATTTCGGTTACATACATTAATGTTCAATTTATGTATTGTCTCTATAAATTTTATTTTTAGTAATATCCTGTAATATCTACTGAAATAATTTCCAAATTATTCAATTTCCTTCAAATTAAAAAACTACTTCGATACTCAGAACATAAAATTTCCCTTGTAAGCATTATATATTTAATTTTAGTTATTCTGTATATTATGTAGTCTTAACACTAATTAATAAATCAGTATTTAAAAAATATACCTATATTACTTAAGTAAATATCGTTGAAAAGTAATGTAAAATTTGTCGGATATATTAAATTCATGAATATTTGTGTACGTATTAAACATCTCATTAAAAGTTATTTCCTTTAATATGTTCTGTGAACAAAAACTCAACAATCCGATCGTTGGGTAAAGGCAGCAACTTATTACTTAAACAGAAAAACAATTGAAAGCAATAAACTATACCATTTTCACACGGCATAGTAGTTAAAACATCAAGTTAATTGTTAATTAATGTGTAATTTGATTGTGTTATCAGTCAGAAAATAGTCATCAGTTACATTTGTCATGGGGATACTTAATTCGAACAGTTAACGGAGTTCGTAGACGCTTGTAAATCCAAAAGCTTCTATGAACTCCCTGAACATTTCGACTTGGGCGTTTGCAGAAACGACAGTTTATCATTTTAACCCAAAATTCTGACTACTTTAACAGAATTCTGATAAAAAATCTGTAAATTTTTTAAATATGACAAACTTTTAAGCTCTCAAATGATTACGATTTTCTTAGAAAAACGGAGCTCTGTTTTTACATGCAATTTTAATCCACAGACGCAGCCAGTAATATGGTACGAGAATGAACCGCCGGGCCAGGTTGTGATACTCACAGCCAAGGACTATGACTCGGCTGAAAACGGACCGCCCTTTACCTTCGCCCTCAACGAGTCCGTGAGCTTCGATATCCGATCCAAATTCCACATACAAGGTAATTCAATTAAGCAGAGTTTTTTACATTTTTGAGATATCAGATCCAGACTGGGTAAATCCATTTACCTCGCACGACGCGTCGGGATAGAATTTTAGGGTATGATCCATGCACTCAAACACATTAATACCTCTATAATTTTCAGTTTAGTTTTCAGTATAGTTCTTGCCACTCATTTGCTGTCTTTTACGGTAGTCTAGGTTTTGTTTATCATTGTCTTAATTTAAATTCAAATAAACTTTAAAACTGATTATAGGACGTAGGTAATTTAGTAATACAAAAAATACGTGTGGTTTTAATCATCACAATATCTTTCATACCGTGGTCAATGTTGATTCTTGACGCTCATATCAGGAAAATCATTTTATCAATCAATTTTAGATCAGTTTCAATGAACGTTTTTGTAATGTTCTTTTGAGTCGATGACCGAAGAAAATTCAACGTGTAACGTAAAGCAATTAGCACTTTTTACGTTTGTTTTGAAAACGTTGGAAATTAAGAGAATCAGAGATTATTATCAAATGTTAAAGTTCCCAAATGTGCTATAAACATCGGATACGATAATTAACGAATCTTTCTCGCTGCTAAAATGGTCTTTACCTTTGTACGCGGCGATTTAACCGGCTCCATATTCGATATCCGGATATAAGGTAATGCAATTGGGAGGTTTTCCTTCTCTCATTTTAGAAATCAAAGGACACAGACTGTCAGCCGTTGTGGTTCCCAAGCGTGCTTGAAACAACGTGCTTTTGTAATTGCCAATATCCTTTAATGTAGCCTTTGTGTAAATTTGATTAATTATCCTGTAATCGATTTTAGGCTACAGAATATTAATTGGATTTTAACATAGACTGTATATTAATTGACTGGATCAATGAAATAATCTTTGAGGGGAACAAGCCATTCAAATAGGTACTTATGTAGGTAAAAACGTTTCGCTTTACGCTAGGGACTTTTGTGGTCCGAATTTGGTTATTTCGTTTCCTCCATGCATCAGGGAGCACGCTAAGCTTGCTCTTATGCGAAAAGATCCGGAAGTCTTTCGGAATTATCCCAAGACAACTCTATTGTGATTAATGGAAGGGAGTCACGACCCTCACCCATACGATGCAGAATTAGTATTGCTAGTAAATATCCTTTGCCTTTTTAAAAACACGGTATATTTCCGTGGATACATTCTCAAATATGAGGGGCTTGCACGTTGTTACAAAAAAGATAATAATTTGTCACTCAATCGATATAATCCCTCATTTATGTTGGAAAAAAGATTATATCGGAAAACGATGGGAGACGATATATAAGAATTTATGTGTAATCTATGCCTACCAATAAGCCGTAACACGTAAATCACTGAAAAGACGTTTTTACGATCTCGCCGGAGATGGAAAACATCGCGGTAGAATCGGCATGTCTTAGAAGAAATTTTTAGACAGTTATTTACCCTTCAACCTTGGCAGTTGGCATTCTTTTATAAACAAAGATCTCAGATGCCAAAAAGAAGGAAGAGGGTGGCAAGAAAGGGTGCGCAATATAATGAAGAGTTACCGTATTCTGTTGCTGCATTTTAAAACGAATAATCTGCTAATCTCCAAAAATAGTAACGGACAGAAATTCAAATCAATGTCAATTTTTTTTCATAAACCACTCTATTGTAAATGGTATTATGTTTAGTTAAAGTTGTATTGTTTGTGATAAATTTTCCCCAGTATTTTCTTCAACGCCGAAACAGTTTTAGATGATTACGAAAAAGCATCGAAAGTATTTTGATTGCACAGGATTTCCCTTCAAAAGATCGTTTAATGCAATTTAAATAACCGAATTACTAGCTTACTCGAGCACCTCTCAATGTACCCTCAATCTCAACAACACGGAATTTTAAGTAGGCTCCAAAATCGAGTTTTCGATCAATTAATGTAGTTAAAATGCAATAAATGGCGCTCCAAGCCTCACACAAACTCGTAACTTTGTTTTGGAGTGCCAATTCAATTTTAGCTGTTTCTCCATTCAACTTCGCGTGTTGATAATTGTGACTCGTGTCTACGGAAATTATTTACTACCGAACTGGTACAAACTTTTTCGTTTAAGTAGGTCTTCTTACTTTCTTCGAGTGTTTTGAGCCTTGAGGAACTTTTAATACGTGTGTGTTCATTTCGGTCTTGTAGGCATTAAGACAGCTATTGCGGTTGGTATTTACAGCTTGTGTGTTCGTTGCTTGGAAAAGAAATTTCCACGGAGAAATTCTCTACGCAAAATTATGTTAAGTCTTTGAATATCTTTACTTAAACGGAATACAAATTTGTTAGGGGTATTAAAAGCGTCAATGTGCTCTTCAGATTGTTTATCTACTAAATCAATTAATACGCTAATAACACTTAAATATCATCCATACTAATATGTATGTAGTATAAATGTGAAAGCGTGTTTATCTGTCTGTTACCTCATCAATTCGACGAAATTTGGTTAAGTATAGAGATATATTGCATTTCGGAAATGTAACTACGTTTTATTCTCGGAAAATTACAAAGGCCCCCAAAGCGAAAAAAACAACTTATTCGATGTTTACCGCAAGGTGGGGTTTCTGGCATATTGTCTAGACTCTAAGTCTAGCGCAACAATCCGTAGCGAAAGACTTAACAACTTTGGTTAAAATATCTAGCCTATCAAATATTCTAGGTCGGTGGAGATATTTAGAGCCTTGGATGGCGATGTCCAAGCATCTGTTACCGACGTAACTTTACAGTTTCCATGCAACTTAACTGTTATATTTAGAGCGTGCTTCTTGAAACTTTTCTCCGATGTCACGGACACTGCATTGCATAAAAACACTTGTGATTAAAAACAACATTATTTCAAACTATTTGACGATGACTGAAGAATTTGAACAAGTCTTATAAAGCTTAATAACTACCTAATACATATTTTCTTTACAGGCAACATTCTATCCACTCTCGTGTCATTCGATCGGGAGCAACGCAAGGAATACAAGATCCCTGTGGCCATCACCGACTCAGGAACTCCTCGGTTGACAGGCGTCTCCATACTTCACGTGGTCATCGGTGACAGGAACGACAATCCTATGGGACCTGGCCACAGCGACATATTTGTCTATAATTACAAGGTATTTTTCACTATTTCTCTATAACCGAGTCATGTCCACCATCCCCCACTTATCATTTATCACCAGGCGGATTTCTTTAGATAGGACTGCGGTAGCGTTCTAGATCATTTCGCATATTGCATAATAATTCTGCACTCATTTTATATACGACATACCTTTATCTATATTGTATACAAAATTATCCAAGTATTTCAGAAGTACTGTCAAATTAAATTCGAGATTCGGTGGAAAATAACGAGTTTTTCTCTTTACCGGAATTGTAATATAGAAAATTAATAGCATGTGATGAGCTAACAATGTAATGTTGAACTACACGACATTTCCGTAAAGGTAGAAATAATGGGATAAACGGAAAACGTAAAATGATATCGTTAGATTATCCGTCATTAGGAAACAGGTTAAATTCGTCTGTATTTATTGTACATACATGATGTTTGGTGTAATAAGAATTATTATAACGTACATATTATATATATTCTAACAAATTTCATAGACCATCCAGTACAATACTTATATCAAGTTCATCATAATTCATAAATATTATAGCCTCCGTATAAATACATTTGAGCAATAAGCCGAATTGATTCGTTAGGTCCAGCGAATTTAATAAAGGAACGTGGGTATATTATTTTCTCTGTGGAAGACTTTGCTGTGCACACAGACGCAATACTTGTGGGAGGCCTAAGACCTGGGATACATGGACAGATTAAAGCAGTCAGAATGGACTGTTTCAAGCTGCGACTGCATAGTGAACTGCTTCGGGCGATTGCCAGTAGTTGTCAATGGTAGCTTCAAGCTGTTGACTATGGTCTATGACTGCAAGAGCGATGTATGTACTCGTAGATCACTGACTGCTCGAACAGTCCGTGTATTGCCGCCTAAGAGCCCACAAATACTTTTAAAGGCAAAAAGAAGCAAAGAAGCTGTGAAGGATATAGTAAAGCATTTAATGTAACTATTTTATAATGTGGCTGATCTAGTTCCTACTTCATCGGCCATCCACATTTTTTGTTTTCCAAAGTACGTTGCTTACATGTATTGCGGCTTTGACGCCGCATGCGTGTAATCTCGCGCTTTACGATTACTAAGTGCTATCTAGAAGAAACTGAATTATATTCTGAAGAGTCTCTTGTATGTGGAATACTGAAATGCCTACTAGTGCTACAGAGTAATGTTCTGGAAACCTGTTCAGTTTCTAAATAGTGTTATATATCTACCAAAGTTATCGTGTTATAATGTAATCTAGTATATGTAAAAGAATTTCCTAAATTGCTGTTATATCATTTTCTTAGTGACTTGCAGAGTAATATGCGTGTAAGAATATCAGTTATTTTTCTCTGAAATATTAAAATATCTAGGATGACGGCATAGCTAAAATATACATTTATACTAAAGTAAGGCTGTAGAATTAATTGGAACATTATTGTAGGTATATAATACAAAACTTGCTTAGTTTGATCAACTTTGTTTTTAAATTCGCATTTCAGTTTTCAAAAATTCAAATCATATTATTTCCATTCCAAATTATTTCAAAGTCGTCATACTAATCCATTTCAATAAAGAAACCTTGTATATTTTACCCCTGTTGGGTACAATTTGACTGAGTGATATATTATTTATACTTAATATAAATAAATAATTCACATCAAAGAGGCTAGGTTAATGCTGGATCCTCCGTGAAATATTATAATATTCTGAATGTCTAGACAATTTGTTTCCGATAATGTAATTGGTTATTTATTTGCCTATCGTCTGAAGAAATGTTTGAAATACTTGTCAAGCAATATTTTCGGAAAGGAATTTAGTATTTCAGATTTCTTGATAAATATCTTATCAATCACGTTGAAGATTATTTGGCAAACTATTTTCAGTGTCCGGCTTAAATATTTTTAGACATATTTTTGCGGAGCTATAATATTAATTAATAATATAATAAATATATATTTTTTCAAAATGCTATCAGACGGAATCGTACTTCAATGAAATGTACAGCTGGAGATATTACGTAAGTACAAACTAATTGACGTTTTATTTTATACGAAGGATATTAATGATAGTGCAGATAAAATGGATCTGTAATGTATCTGACATAAAACTAGTTTTTTTAAAATTTCTGTTTGATTTTATTTAAAGCATTAATTAATAATCTATATATATAAAATTTAAAGTCCTGACTGACTGACTGACTGACTGACTGACTGACTGACTGACTTATATATCAACGCACAGCCTAAACCGCTAGGGTTAGAGACTTGAAATTTCGACAGTAGCTTCCTTTTGTAACGTAGGCGCTCACTAAGGAAGGATTTTTTAAAATTCCACCCCTAAGGGGGTGAAATAGGGGTTGAAAATTTGTATGAAAGTCCGTCATTTCTCAAGTTATATCCATGAAACTTAGTATATGAGTTATCGGTAAAAAATAAAGAAATACGTGTTTCACAGTTTTTCAAAATTCAAAAGTAAAATAGGGGTTGAAAGTTTGTATGAAAGTCCTTGATTTCTCAAGTTATAGTGATGAAACTTAGCATTTGGGCTTTCAGTTAGATATGCAGACGTACGTGTTTCACCATTTTTGAAAATTCGACCCCCAAAGGGGTGAAATAGGGGATGAATGTCCTTCATTTATCAACATATTTTTCAAGTTATAACAACGAAACTTGGTATTTTGGCTTTCGGTATAATATAAAGAAGTACGCGTGTAACAGTTTTTCAAAATTCCACCCCCAAACGGGTAAAATGGGGGTTGTAAGTTGGTGTAAAAGGCCGACGTTTTTCAAGTTAAATAGCCGGGAAACTTGATATTTGGGCTACCGGTTTAAATTATGAAATACACAGTTTTTATAAATTCTATCCCAAAGGACGTTAAATAGTCCTTCAATCACGCCGCAACAGAGCAACGGATCGACGGGGTTTTTCATGGGTTCTTTTTATCCCGGAAATTAAGGAATGCCTATGGGAATTAAAAAACTTATAGTTAAACGCGAACGAAGTCGCGGGCGTCCGCTAGTTCTGATATAAAATTGAAGAAAGGCGATGAGAAAAACCGTCATAATATATTATATTATGTTCTTTAAAATATTACATACATTTATATATTGAGGTTGCCGTATCCAGGCGTTCAGTATTTAATACCTAGTTATAAAGCATACCTTTTCAGCGTTTTATTTAAAATTCATCATTTTCTTTTTCTTACGATATAGGTATATGAATCGTATTGTCTATCTCAGTAGGTATAAATGGCATAAGTAAAGTGCTCTTATTCTATTTGCCGAGCATTGATTAATTTTTTTAAAAATTGCGAGTTCAACCTTAGCTTTATTTACTTACTAGATGATGCCCGCGACTTCATCCGCGTGGATTTAGTTTTTTGATTCCCGCGGGAACTCCGGCGAACGCCGCTCGCAACTTCTATTCGAACCGCAAATATAAATTTGCCTGTATATTGCTATCTCTATTTGGCTAATGACTCATGATCGCGTGCAAGCGCGATAGCAATATGAGCGTACAGAATTTGTTATACGAAGAAGTCTTGTTCCGTGAATACCAAAAATGATGAATGAAAAATTGTTGTGTTTTAACTTCGTGTTGTTATTCTGTAACTTGACAATATAGGCTATGTTCTTGATCAATTAGTACGTGAGATATCGTTGGTTTTAATATGAAACAAATAAGGAGAAAACATGTCATTTAAGTCGTAAAAACATGAAAAACGCAATGTGCTAACATTTGATTTTGGGAAAGTATTTTGAAAAAATAATTATCCAGGGATAAATATAAGTTCAATTTTAATGATCGCATAATATGGTGGAAATATTCTCGAATCACAAATTATTTTGGTATTACGTTTGTATGGGCAATTCGCCCTCCGCTGGCCCGTTAAAGCGTAGCAGACAGACAGACAGAAACACTTTCGCATTTATAATATTAATTATGGATATTTTCGGTACATGACAATACTCTGTTACAAAGTCGTTACGTGAAATAAACTAAAGCATCTAGATTCTAGAGTCTAGAACATTTTACTTACATTTTACTAAATATTTTCGATTATATTTTATTTATAAACTTTAGTTTTTCGTTTTATCTTTGTCTATTTTGTACTGGATGGTTTAATAGTCTTAAATAACTACCTTTAATTTAGTACCTTAATTAAACAGTTTTATCAAAGCAGCTTTCCTTTCTACATTTGACTATATAATGCCCGCAACTTCGTCCGCCTAGATTTAAAAAATCCCGAGGGATGTTTGTTTCAGTTTCAGGTATAGAAACTATGTCCGCCTCCAAAATTCAAACCTATATCTGTACCAAGTCTCTTCAAAATCGGTTAAACGGTAGTGCAGAAAGAAAGATTGTTCACGAAAATAAGTTTCGGATTTTTTCGAATCCACGTGGACAAAGTCGTGTGCATTATCTAGTTAAGAATCGAATACGAAATCTAGGTATTAAAAATACAACTTTTTTAATAATGTTATGTTATCTTTAAGTTAAGTTAAGTTTTCATGTTATGTTACTTTTTTGGCCTTGTTTTCACATAACATGTTTATTTTTACGATCAAGCACTTATAAATAAATTATTATCACATTTTATTTTACTAATTGAAGCTAGCCCTTGACTGTACTTAATGTAATCTAAGATGAAAGGGCAGTTTTTATGTTATGATCATAGTCTGTTTCTATGACATTTCACATTGGATCGCTGAATTGCTTGGCGGTGGCGTTAAGAAACTAATCACCGTAGAAGCCACCTACTAGAACAGACCGAAGAAATAATACATTCTTAAATTGCCCGTGGACTTGAGTGCGTGACCCTCCCTCTTTTTAGTGCTCGTCTACTGCATACTTGCGTCTAGGTTATTCAGTCCATTGACTGCCTCTTTGGTCTAGTGGTTAGCATGTTCGACTGCGGCCGACGAGGTCCCGGGTTCGAGTCCCGGGTCGGGTCACAACAAGTACTTATTGGGTTTTTCTGACAATAAATTCTCAGTACTAGGCACTAGCCCAGAGTTAGGAAGTTGGCGGTGTTTCACCCCCGTGCCTCGGAAAGCACGTTAAGCCGTCGGTCCTGCGCCTGATCTCTCACCGATCGTGTCTGATTTTCCGTCCCATCGGGCTATGAGAGTAAAAGGAACAGAGATCGCACCTGTGGTTGCGCACACACTTGTGCACCATAATATCTCCCGCGCAGATGGCTAATCTCTCAGGAGATTGGCGTCCGTGGCCGAAATTCGGTCGGGAGGACATTTTATTCAGTCCAAATTTTTTAGCGTTATTTTTGAACCATACAAAATTGACTCAGGTATGAAAAAGCGTAGATACTAAATATTTTTGAATATAAGCAGAAGGTATTTAATAACAATAACTGATGTTATTTATTAAAACTATTTACATTAAATTAAAACTAAATTAAATTAAATGAAATCTAAAACGTCATCGAGACCACCGCGTAGATACTTAAATATTTCACTTTTCGTTATTATTTGTGAAAAAATCTACTGTACCTAATCCTATTTAAAAAGTTAAAAAATTCAAAAATTGCCAGAGCAAACTGTAGCGACATGAAATTTCGCAGAAATTCAATTTCGTGTGATTTCATTTTACATTTTGCCATCAAATTAGCGACGACCTGCAATTATTACTATTAAGTTAATTAAAAAACCTTGTGGTTCTGTTTAGTTTACTATTATTTCTGTTTTGCATGACCAATGTGAACTACCATCCTCGTTCTCGCGCCGTGGTTTAATAACGTATAGGTATAATTCCTAGAATGTAATTATTAGTATAATTTATTTTTTTAATTAAGTATAGAATCCGCACCCGATTCGTTATGAGTTTAAAAGTTAAGTTAATTACGTTAATCTAAACTAATATTATAAAGAGGAAAGATTTGTTTGTTTGTTTGTTTGTTTGTTTGTTTGTTTGTTTGTAATGGATAAACTAAAAAACTACTGGACCGATTTTAAAAAATCTTTCACCTATAGAAAGCTACTTTATCAGCGAGTAACATAGGCTGCATTTCATTTTAAAATAAATTAGAGATCTCTTCGAAAATTGCAATAATGTGAATTAAGTCGGAAAAATTCACCTAATTTAACTTTTTACGTTAAACCTATAATCGTCTTTTAATTCAGACTGTCTCTTATGTCATATTTGTCAAGACAAACATAATAAATACAAGAGAAATTACTAAATTTTTTTTAAACATTTTAATATAACTGTTGTAAACAGACTGCGAAATGCCTAAAAGAGCCAGGTCTCAACTTAGTTGTTAGTTCTAAACATAGTTCCCAGGTGAGGGCAGCGAAAATACGTCGTATTGGAGACTAAAGTGCCAAGCGTTCACAGCGGTTGGCTGAACAAAATTTGAGACCGCATGGTGGAGTTGTTCGCCTCAGTGCCGACTGACCATTATTGGGTATGGACTATTTTGATCAAGTGCTACCCGTGCGAAGCCGGGGCGGATCGCTAGTAGATAAATATATTTAAAAACAAACTTTAAAAATAAACAGACTTTTCTATAGCCATCAAACTCGAAACGCAATCTAAGTACTTGTCATGACAAATCTGATGAGCCCAAACACGACGAAGTAGTAATACGTATAGGACGACGAAGAATAGGTACATTTACTTGAGGAGTTCCTATGACCACTGACCAGCTCCATCGTGAGACCATCTCCATGGTACTATATTATTGCATTGTTCTCTAAGTTGCATATTATGTGTTACTTTGCCCATCAGCCTATCAGTTTGGGGGAAAACTGCTTTTAAATTCAGTTGCAAGATTTGAACTTCACCTGAGTACAAAACAGTGTAATAAAATTGCAGGGAATTACGTTGAAAGTAATGACGGCACTACTTTCATACCTTTCAGAAATTCTCAGGACCTTCGTAACTTGTGTCAGTTGTGGCTATTTGAAGTATAAATACTCGTACCTCTCATACAACTTTACCCTCATTTCCTGCTCGTGAAAATTTGAAAGTCATTATTTTCTTTTGAATTTGCATAGAAACCGAGTGTTGTAATAACTCGCGGCTGTACCTAATATTTTCATGCATTTGAAACGGCGATTACTCGGGACAATATTAAAATAAAATTTGCATCCAACAGCTCTACAAAGTATGGAATAAAACAGGGAAATAACGGTTACTATGGCCGTAACGGATTCTTTGCTCTTTACAAGTCACTATAAACAATTTTACGATTCCTACTTTGCGACTCAGGCGGCCAGATATGAATTTTATTTTCTACAGCAAAATTTTAAAGTAGGACATTAAAATATTATAGATTCGTAAGTGTGCCTGACTGACGAAATTTGGTACAGAATTAGCTTGAATCCGTGGGAAGGACAGCGGAAAATTAAAGAAAAATCTTAAACATTTTTCTAGCCAACTAGCTGATGCCCGCGACTTCGTCCGCTTGGATTGAGATTTGAGGTTTTTTGGTTTCCGCGGAAACTCTTTTATTTTTTGGGATAAAAAAAGTCTGTGTGTTATTCCAGATTATGATCTAACTCTGTGCCAAATTTCATCCGATCGTCAGATCCGTTCAGCCGTTCTGGCGTGATTGAGTAACAAACATCCATTAATTCATCCAAACTTTCGCATTTCTATTATTAGAATGGAGTATAGATAAAATAAATATTATTCTCAAATTGTAATTTCACGGAAGGCACACTAATAAACGATGAATTTTGTATGTTCATAAAATATAAGTCGTCCTAGTAATTAACTTTCCCCATCTCTGTCTAAATAAATTTCAATGAACCCTCGTCAAAGAGTACCTTTTATAATGTGTACGCAGAACCTACGATATGTAAACACAATTATAGGCCAAAAATATCCCAGAGAGAGTTTTTCACATTGAGTTTATCACTTTAGAGCAGCATACATAGATAAAGCGCTAAAACGGACACCCTTGGTAAACAAAAACGTTATTTTAAACGGGTTGTTTTTAAGTTATTATTTTTTAATTGCACATCAACAAACGTATCTATATAATGTTATATGACAGTCAAAATAATATTATTATAATAATTTCATTGAAGTGAGGCGATGGTATAAAATATTTCGTTAACCTTAAGCTATAAATAAATAAGAATCATTATTTATTTATAGTTTAAGGCTAACGCGCCACAATAAACTTTAATGGGTTTGTCTGTTTGTTTGTTTTGGAGTTTACTCATTTTAATTAATAATAAGTAACTACCAGAAGAATTGCATCGTAGGTTGCGAAGATTGTTAAGCGATATTACAGACGAACAAAGCAATCGTTGGAGAAGCACCATTATACGGAATAACCTAAAGTACGAATTTTAGTATAACACGGTTCTGTATGAGTACACGTACTGAGTGGGCGTAGCTGCTCTAGTTACATGACAACTCAAGCTCTATTCATAATAATAAATTAAATGGAACCTTGAAATAGACTGAGAGTCCGACTGTCCATGAATAATTAAGCTCCCTATGGATCAGATAAGCTCATAATCTGTTATCACAATGCCCTTTATTATATTCAATAACTAAATAATGCTCGCGACTGCGTTTGAATAGGTTCGTCAATTTTCAACATTTTACTCGTCTATTTTTATACCATTGAGATCTGTTTTTCTATTTGGTGGAATCTAGGTATATTATGCAGTCGTGTAGTTACATGTTTTTCATGGCAGCGACTTTACTCATTATTTACGCTGAAAGTGGTCAGAATATAATCTAAATTTTATTAGGAAAAATATAGTCAACCTAAAAATTACTTATGAACTCATTACAATAATCAATAGTTAATTAATGTGTTAGGTAGATTCAATGTTTACCCCAAAATAAACAAAAAACAAACTACGTTTTTATATTAATAATACAAGTATGGATATATGACTATTAAAATGTTAATTTAGCCTTAATGAAAGTGGGTTTTAGTGCGGTGCGTACGCGTAAACTGGGATTAGAGGGGAGGCGGATTTTACTGCCTTGCCCTGATTCCCTCCAGCAGTGGTTTATATACCGGATGAGTTTAGTATGGCCTTCTAAATACTTGCTTTTATTTTCTAGATCGTATAAATATATTTGAGTGGTAGGCTTGTAATAAAATCGCAGCGCGATTATTAATAAATTATTATTAATTTATTAGAAATATTCGAGTTGTATTAATAATTAAGGTGTATGATTAATTATTATTGTTTACCTTGTTTGTAGTAAGTAATAATTATTTTTGAGTAGGTAATACATTTTTAAACTCAAAACATCTTAATATAGAGAATGGTAGAATTGTATGAGGCTATGACGTAGCTTTCGCACTGAAATAACTAAAACAAAACCTCTTTATACAACTACCCGCGACGCCGTCTTCACTGATTTTCCGTCATAAAAATAGCCTGTCGTTCCGACATCCAAGGGATGCAATCTATGTTTGTACCACATGTACCATGTATTATGTATAAGGGCTAACTTGTAGTGGATAAAAAAAAAGTTGTCAAATTCGGTTGTACCTACAGAGGGCCGTGACAACGTAGCAGACAGACAGACAGACACATTTTTTGTTCCATAATTATTGCGATATTTTACTAGCTACACCTGAGCCATATAAGCTTATAATATAGTATAGCTTATAACCTAGTTCTAAATAAATCAAAGACCGCGACCCCGTACTCAAATTGCGGGGTTGGAACCCCACTGAGTTAATGAGGCGACGACTTGCCCGCAAATGCTACAGAATGCTCCGCTTAATGAAGATGCTTTAACGACTCTTTAGCCTTTACTTTACCTTTCCTAAACTTACCGTCCAATGTTATTAAGAACTTTATTTATTGAATTTAATTTGAAATATTCGCTACCTACTCGCAGTTTTGCGTGGTGCAAAGGTTATACATATCTTAGGTTTGGTCACAATACTTTTACCCTCTCCTAACATTAGTACGTCGATCTGCAGCAGCAACAGAAATTAATTTTAAATCTCATTAAATAAAAGGAAAAGGTGACTGGCTGACTGACTGATCTATCAACGCGCAGCTCAAACTACTGGACGGATCGGACTGTAGTTTAGCTCTACAAAAGATATTCAAGGGTTGACTTGTTGTAGGATAAAAAATATACAAATAGGTATATTTAAAATTTGAATTAAATAAGAACAAAGTTGATAGCGTAGGGAAGTTTTAAATAAAAGCGAGTCAAAGCCAACCGCACGGTATTCAACTTGGACCGGCTACGGGTAATGAGTCGACGACTTTCCCACAAATACTAGAGCTACGGAACTAGAGGAGTTTAGGGCTAACTTGTCATTTTATCTTTGCTTGAATGCGTGCTTTTGAGACTGTGTTCTACATACATTTGAAAATCTCTATACGCACATGGGTTGAGTGATATGAGCCGTGCGATTCTGAGCAATAATTAATGGAATTATATTCTATTTTATTATTGTTTCTTGAATTTATGGATTTCTAAAATAGCAACAAAAACGTATATTTAAATCTTGAATTGAATAAGAATCTAGTGGATAGCGTAGGGAAGTTTTAAATAAAAGCGAGTCAAAGGCAACCGCACGGTATTCAACTCGGACCCGCTACGGGTAATGAGGCGACTACAGCTTTCCCACAAATACTAGAGACACGGACCTAGAGGAGTTTAGGGCTAACTCGTTATTTTATCTTTGCTTTAAACAAATACAAGCTTTTGATACTGTGTTCTACATACATTGAAAATCTCTACCCACAATTGGGTTGTGTATTATGGGTGTGCGTTTCTGACATCTGAGCAATCATTTGCGCAATTCTTGTATTCTAAAAAAAAATACGCGCCGAATTGAGAACCTCCCCTTTTTTGGAAGTCGGTTAAAAATAGATAAATTCTTTATTGCCACACAACAGAATAAAAAACTAAAATAGTTCAGGTATATGGTCTGAGAGGCTTCCGTTACGATAGTAACCGTCAAAGCTGTACCCGACAAGCAGTTTAGCGTAATAAAACTGCCATACCAAATTAGTCCACCTCCAACTTAGACTGCACCATCATTTTCCGCCTGGTTAGTTCGCAGACGAACTTGTCAACGGATATAAAAAAATACTTTTTGATTGTTATAAGTAGTTTATTATATTTTTTTATAATTAGTGTGGAGTTTAAAATAAGTGCATTATTAGTGTGAAGTTTAAAATAAAGCCGAGTCAAAGGCAACCGCAATGCATTCAACTTGCGAGAAGTCGGAGACAAGACAACCGCACAAATGCGATAGAGCAACGGACACAAAATAGATTTACCTACTGAAGTTTAGGGCTTACTCGGTAGGTATCTTAACTTTCCTGAAAACAAACGCTTGCTTTGACGCAATTTGCTTAATACCTGCTAAATAATCTACTACCTCTGGAGATTTCACTGAATCCATTGATATTTAGAACCTTATAGTAAGTAGGTTACCTACATATTTGTTTAATACCTGCTAACTACGTATATTTTCTACCTATATACCTAGATTTCATTCAATCTATTGATATTTAGAATCTATTTCGTAGGTTACCTTACATATTATCTAAGCGGGTTACTTTGATTTCCCTAAAAGTGCAAATTAGAGGCTTACGTCGGTTTCCGATGTGTAAGCTATCGCTGTGACAATATTTTTTTTCCATTAAGCCTATAATGCTAAGAGGATGGCTAACAGTGTTATGGTCACAATCAACTTTGATTGGCTAAAACTATTTCGCTATTGGCCAAAACTCATTGTCGCGGGAAGAATACCATAAGTTCAGCTAATCACAACTTTTGAGATAGCAATGGCTGACGAAAATTTTCCGTAATAATCACGGCCAGTGTTTGAACTGTCAAACTTCTGATAAAAGTTAACTAACAGACTGACAGATAATTGTATTTAAAATACTGACTAGAACCCCGATACTTGACTTCATCTGTGTTGATTTAGGATTTGAAATTTCCGTGGGATCTCTCTGATTTTTCGGGATTGAAGCGGGCAGGAAAACGTAGCAGACAGATAGACATACAGACGGACAGACAGACAATAGCTATTTATGCAACTGTATCGTAATGAGGGTCATTTTAATTCGAGTGCTGTTTTTTCATACGAGGCTTGCCGAGTATCAAAATAGGATAGTACGAGAATTAAAATGACTAATTACGTACAGTTGCATACAAGATTTTATCTACGACAAGGACGTCTTTATAATTTTTTACTTTATAAATTAATAAAAACCAAAAATGCCAGAACCCAGAGCCGCTAAGCTATAGGTATCCTATTTATGAAGATAACCATATCGATACAGCTACGACTCATAACGATACAGCTCCCATACAACGAACTGTATCGTTATGAGAAGCAAACACGAAAGAGGGTTCAATTCGATATAGTTGTCAAATTCGAAATTGGAACTTTTCGATGCTGGAGTAGATAAATACACTTTCGCATCAACTATTCACCTAGGATAGCTTTCTTCATCACTCGCTATGTAACTTTAAGCTTTCTTGGCGTGGTAGTGTACCTGTGATCACGTTAATATGCTTAAGTTGGATGTAACTAAGTAATACAAACTTGATGTACCTACAAGACGTACTACCACAGAATAGGTAATAGTAGGTACGTAGGTACTACGCTGATAAACCTGTATCAACGAGTTTCCTTATAAATTTGATACACCAAAGTTAATTACCAGGCACTGAAAGCATACGTATATGGGTTCCTTGAAAGCGGTCGATTTATATCAATTTGACCCAATAAAGCAAATTTAGCTACTAAAAGCGTTATGCGTATTTTTACAAGCTTTTATTTAACTTGTAATGTTTGTGGGTTTGTTTAGGTCAAATCTTCTTTTTAGGGTTCCGTACCAAAATGGTAAAATGGAACCCTTATGGTGCGACTTTCTCCGTCTGTCTGTCCGTCTGTCCGTCCGTCACACTCGATTATTTCAGTAACTACCGAAGCTATCGACATGAAATTTGGAATAGTTGTGTAAATTAGTGGCCCAAAGACACTGGAATTAAAAAAAATTGGAAATTATTTTTGTTCTTATTTAAAAAGGGGGGAAAATCTGAGGGTTGAAATTTAAAAGTGAGATAACTGTACTGTGTGGGGTATCATATGAAAGGGTTTACTTTGTACATTCTAAAACAGATTTTTAATTATTTTTAGTTATGATAGTTTTTGATTTATCGGGGAAAATGTCTAAAAAAATACCCCCCCCCACCCCCCCTTATCTCCGGAGTTTACCAATCGAAAAATTTGAAATAATTATGGTCAATAGGAATTTACGAATACTTTACAGGAAAACTATAGCCAATGCTCTAGCTAGCATAGTTTTTTTGATATTATAGATAACAATAAACCTCTACAAACAAAGTTAGTCTTGCGGTTCATTAACAAAGGTAATTATTTATTAATAATGGTACGGAACCCTTCGTGCGCGAGTCCGACACGCACTTGCCCGGTTTTTTTTATCTTAAATTTTATGGAGCCAAATCTTGCAACAGAATTTTAAAACAGCTAACCTAACCGACCAACCCAATGAACTGAAATTTTGCATATTACACACTAGCTGATGCCCGCGACTTTGTCCGCGTGGAATAAGTTTTTTTTAAATTTCCTCGGGAACTCCGTTTTCCGCGATAAAAGTAATGATTTAAGAATAGTTCCTGATATTACCTGAATTAAGTTATAAGAGTTATGCAATGCGTCCTCATTATATAATGTATTTATGTTTTTAGAATACAATAGAATTTTTAGGTCACTGAACTATTTGAACTCTGAAAACTTACACTCTTGTACTTATTAGAACTCGAAGAGTACTTCAGTCGATAGTCAAGGAGTCCTCGTTATTTTAATGTCTACAGTCAATAACATAGGAAATTTTAAGACGGTTTTATTACTTACGAACTTTTAAGTTTGTTTACACAGCAATGTTATGATATTTTGAGTTTATTAATTCGCATGACTTTTTTGTTTCTATTAGATTTTTATGTTCCAATACAAGTTAGCCCTTTTCCTACTCCAATCTCAATTCAATTCAATTCAAATGTTTAAAAAAAAACTAATAAAATTACACGAGTGCTTTTAAATCGTCAGTGAATCTACCTGGATGTTATGTGATGATGCTAACCTGTTAGGGCAGTTGTATTAAACCCACACATTTACATAATCGGTTTCTTCACAGCATCGGTTAATATAACAGCCTACTAGGTTATCACGCTAACATATTAGACTGCATCGTCACATCCCATTCAGGCGAGATCGCAGTCAAGGGCTATCTTGTGGTAGAATATAAAAATCGCCAAACACAATGTAAAATACAAATTTTAATTTTAATTGACGTTGCTAATATATAACTCTTTGTGCAGGGTGAAGCTCCAGACACAGAGATTGGACGTGTATTCGTCAACGATCCGGATGATTGGGACCTTCCGGACAAACGGTTCATGTGGTTACCGTCTTACGAACAAAGGAGTCCGTATTTCGACGTGCAGAGCAACACCGGTATGATCACTATGAAGGAAGGAACACCGAATGGCACTTACTTACTTAGTTTCAACGTAAGTACTGTATTATTTAAATAAATTAATATTACACGATGTTCGCGGCTTTGTCCGCGTGGATTAAGAGATTTGATACAAGTGGGAACTCTTCAGTTTAATGGGATAAAATGCAACCTATCTTTGTAACTAATTTCATCAAAATCGTTGAAAAGTTGGGCCGTTAAATTGTAGCAGATAGACAAACGCACAGACACAGTTGCATGTTTTATAAAATTAATATAGATTTCA
Source organism: Erebia epiphron (assembly GCA_963932025.1). NCBI lineage: Eukaryota > Metazoa > Arthropoda > Insecta > Lepidoptera > Nymphalidae > Erebia > Erebia epiphron. Next base: position 9,552,422 of record OZ009950.1, read on the forward strand.
TATTGAGTAAATTGGTGATAGCGTAGATGATAAGACTTCGCCTACTGTTCGAAAGGTTCATTAAAGAATAATACAATTAAGGGAACCTTAATTTTACTCCAGGCATGAGCCATGCCATGGGAACGCACGTCTAAGTTTTCGTTTTCTTCTCTATATAAGTGATATAGGCCAAGAAACCTGCATGCCTGAGAGTATATTCATAATGTTCTGAAAGGTGTGTGAAGTCTGCCAATCCGCACTTTGCCTGGCCTTCTCAATTTAATAGGAGACCCGTCTTTACTACGTAGTTACTCGTTTGTGGAATGAGATGATAACTGTATTATTTAATCAAATAAACTGACTATTTTTCTTTAAAAAAATAACCAAAAGAAACTAATTTAGAAATTCTTTAAATATCTTTCATTAAATTTTTCGGATCTCGTGCCAAACAACTATCATTATAGTAAGCTGAAAAATTTATAAAGGCTGCAAATATTGCGCCGGCTTCCGTTCTATTTATATTTGCCAGTACTCTTGGGTCTGGAGTTGCGGGAAAGTTAATAATTAAATGTTGAGCGTGACCCGACCGACTGCCTGAGTTCTGGGTAGCGGTGCCAAAGTCATGATTTACTTGGAACTGCTGATTTCGGGTGTCATATTACAGAATTTTGTTTAGTTTAATCACTCCGTTTCTATCTCTGCCGTGTCTAGTAATCTGCGTCGTCTAGTAAGAACCCTTTGCACACGGCATATTTTATACGCGTAGACGACACGCGTCGCGTTGTCGGCTTGTTTATAGTCCAAACCCGGGCCGGGCGGGTCGGGCAATAACATGTATTGGGGTTTTCTAACAAGAAATTCTCAGTAGGTACTAGCCCGGAGTTAGGAAGTTGGCGGTGCCCCGTGCCTCGGAGAGCACGTTAAGCCGTCGGTCCTGCGCCTGATCTCTCTTCGGTCGCGTCGGATTTGCCGTCCCATCGGGCCATGAGAGTAAAGTCATAGGTCATGAGACATGTACATAGGTTTCTGGCTGCAACTAACACGTGTATGGTTTGCGTTAGAATTGCGTTTGTATCGCGTTGTCTGCGCATAGAAAATACGCCGCATACATAAACTCTTAACTGAGAGTTCAAAAGGGCAGGAAATTAAAAAAATACGTCGGGTATTGATCACTTTATTTTTTTTAATTTGAGTTTTGTATGCGCCAGTGCTGCCAGTATTCAAAAATCGATTCCTTTTTATTCCCTAAATTAATAATAGTTTATTACTTAGTAATATTAACTGCTAACTAATGCGTAGATACTAATGTGTATTTTTTTAAATTTCTAACAGGTGACAGAGGTGAACGAGCCACTCGTACCGTTCCACTGGGTCGAGGCGACGGTGAACGTGACGATAAAGGAGATTCCCGAGGAGGCAGTCGACAAGTCCGGGTCGATTCGCTTCATCAACGTCACCGCAGAAGACTTTATTATCCCCGAAGCTGATGTACGTATAAGTGAACTAGGTTAAGTTGTACCTACTAGGCCACTTCACACGTGTAAATGTATTTCGTTTGTGTATGAATGAGATAAAAGATTTCCGAGGAGGCGGTCGACAAGTCCGGGTCGATTCGCTTCATAAACGTCACCGCAGAAGACTTTATTGTCCCCGAGGCTGATGTACGTATGAGTGAACTAGGTTAAGTTTTACTAGGCCACTTTACACGCGTACAGATATTTCGTTTCTGTATGAATGAGATAAAAGAGATTCCTGAGGAGGCAGTCGACAAGTCCGGGTCGATTCGCTTCATAAACGTCACCGCAGAAGACTTTATTGTCCCCGAGGCTGATGTACGTATGAGTGAACTAGGTTAAGTTTTACTAGGCCACTTCACACGCGTACAGATATTTCGTTTCTGTTTGAATGAGATAAAAGAGATTCCTGAGGAGGCGGTCGACAAGTCCGGGTCGATTCGCTTCATAAACGTCACCGCAGAAGACTTTATTATCCCCGAGCCCGATGTACGTATGAGTGAACTAGGTTAAGCCGTAGTGGGCCACTTTCGACTCTATGAAAGTTATGAAAGAGATTCTCACTCTGAGGACCTTATTTATTAAAGAAGTTTAGAAGTCGCCGCCTTAGAAGGGATAAGAGCCACGCATGGAAAATGTGGAATGTGTAGGTAGATAAAAAATATAGCTCATAGCGCTGCGCTAATCCAGTATTTATACGCCGAAGAATACATGGGCGCGGTACCTATAAGTGTATTTTTAAATAGGTACTAACTTATAGTATAAACTACTATAAATTAGTATTAAAAAAAATTTCACACCACATGCTCGACAATGCCGAATTATATGTCATGTAAACCTTACCGAAAGCAAGACATTATATCTCTTGGCTTTAGCCGGGTTATAATGTTCTATTGAATTTCATTATAACCCGCTGGTCAATAATGTGATTTTCACTTTCATAATTCTTATTGTTTTGTCTATAAAGTTTAATTTCGCTAAACAGAATGTGTTCTCAGCGGGCGCGGCTAACTCGATTTTCGAAAACCGAAGCCGTGGCCCACTAGATTCGCACTGAGACGAACTTCATTTGTTTGTCAAATCGAGTAGGCCACGCCAGCTGAAAGAAGTGGCTAATAGGCCGTGGCCCACTAGATTCGCACTGAGACGAACTTCGTTTGTTTGTCAAATCGAGTAGGCCACGCCAGCTGAAAGAAGTTGCTATAGCCGTAGCTAGTAGTAGGTACCTTTAGAAGATTCTATAAATATTTCAAAAAAAAAACAAAAATGTCGAGACGTTATCTTTCCATAATTGGACTAATGTCTCCAATATCAATTTGCACTTTTAATTTGCTGTAATAAACACTCTACTAAGCCTGGTTTTTTATTGTCTCGCATAAAGTGAGAAAAGTAGAGTATACACCACGGGGATAAAACAGTTTTTTTCTTGGGCGCTTGAATCCCTCACTGCACTCAGGACTCAATCTTAATTCTCTCGCGTTGCTCGGAAATTAACTTACGAGTATAACACCCTCGCTACGCTCGGGAGTTAAATTTGGAGTCCTTCGTTACGTTCAGGATTCAATGTAGCGCCCGTGACATAAAACAGTGCTTTATCCCCTTGGTGTATAATCTACTATAAGGCTTGGAAGGTTAACACTGTAAATACATTGATGCGAATATATGAAACATTCACACCGCTGAGTCTGCTCCTTAGGTTTAATTTAACAGTTCCGCAAACCAGTTGAAACTTTGTGTGCAAATCCGTTCGCAAAAGCTAATATTGAGTAAGAAAGTACTAAAATTACGCCTCTAATACAATGTGGATAAGGCGGACTTAGAAACTTTGGAAATGGGAAGAAAGTTCCTTGTAACATTAAGCTGGAACTTTAGTTCTGCAAGTTTGTAATAGGTTGTAAGACAAGCCAAGGTCAAGTTGGATGGAGTTATGGGTCTCAAGTGATTGTCTTAATCTCGGTTCATTAATTACTCTATGGGCTATGTAAAACTAATCGTTATTTAAGATCTATTTAATCTCGTCTTATGTACCTATTGTACAGAACTTCGTTTCAATGGGGTGTGGTGGGTTTTAAGATTGTATGTGCATTGTGTAATTAATTGTACATCAACGACCTCAATTTACATATAGACGGGCCCTGTCAAACAAAGAATGTGAACTTATTTTACTAACGCCATCTAGTCTGAAAAGCGAGACAGCGCTATGGCAGGGACCAAGACAGGCTTATACAGGCGAGGGGCACGCCCTACAAGTAGGACGCCCAAATTTTGTCAATGAAAGGGCCCATCTAGTACCTACATAATATATCGATGTTGTACATACTCTTTAATAAATAAGTATATAAAACCAATTTCTTAAGGACCTTTAAAAGGAGCGGGAAAGTGCAACAATAATAATAAACATGCAATAATAATATACTACTTAAACTATACATACTAATAATAGATAAATAACTAAGTATAAACTCATACACCTACATATATAACAGTATATAAACCTACATCTGTCTGCTACGCTTTCACGGCCCATCTGTTCAACCGATTTTGATGAAATTTGGTACAGGGATAGGTTGTATCCCGGGGAAGGACATAGGCTACTTCTTATCCCGGAAAATTCAAGAGTTCCCGCGGGAATCAAAAATACTTAATCCACGCGGACGAAGTCGCGGGAATCATCTAGTAATTAAATATTTGCCCAAAAAGTTGAATAAAACAAAACAAACTTTAGTGGAATTTCGTATTGTTTCATAGTAACAATATTTACATAAATAAACTTTGTTTTCTGTGAATATTGTTTTGATCACCGACCGCCCCTGGGGCAACATGAAAATATTAGTTTTCAATACAGATCCGCCAACAAGAAACCTAGATATTGAACATTTTTGAATTTTCATACTACCCACCGTTTTTCTATCCTATTTCAAATTTGTGTCATGTCTAGAATATTTTGCTAGTAACATTTACCCTTCCATAATATTATGATGATAAAAAATATCTCAGTACAAAATATTAAGAATTAGTACGTACTAGTGTGTAGGTAGTAAAGGTAAGTAGACATCATTATGCTGAGCTGGGACTCTTTTCGGGTCGTGACGCAGTTAAACCCGTTGTTTCCTTTGCTTATGTCTTAATCTCAATTTTTAAAGTGGTGAAGAAACCGGAAATACTTGTATGCACTATGTGGCATAATTTATTTAAAAATAGCTGATGCCCGCATCGGCTAGAAGAGACTCTCCAGGTCCTCGACTATGCCAGTGCAAAAAATCACATCGGTGCATTGCTCTGTTGCGGTGTGATTGAAGGACAAAACAAAAAACAAACACATTTTCGCATCTATAATATTAGTATGATGTGGTTTTTTCTCTCTATTTTTAAACTTCAAATATTTATAATAATTTGTTAGGCTGTCAGGGCCAAAAAAAGGTACTTACCTACTATTCAAACTTATTCAAATCTTAAACAAATGAATTCAGTCCGTGATCCAATAGCAAAGTAAAGCTTGCCGGTGACACATTTGTGACAGTTGTTCTGCAACTCAAGATCATGTCAAGATACTATGTGTAGAGGGTGCATGATAAAATTCTTATCGCTGTCCTCTTTCAACAGGGTACGAGTAAAAAGGAGAAGCTGCATCGTCGGCTGGCACAGCTGTATAACGAATCTATGGACAACGTAGATGTCTTTACGGTCTTCAGCAAGTTGACTGTAAAGGACGCATTTTTAGACGTCCGGTTCTCCGCCCACGGGTCTCCTTACTTCGAAGCAGAGAAATTGGATAGCATGGTCATTGGGATACAAGAAAAGGTATACTTATCTAGTTTTTTTCGTCAACTTATTCCGTGTAAATGTGGGTTTTTCAAGATGTCGTAGGAGCTCTTTGTTTTCCCGGGGTAAAACGAAGCCTTTGTTCATCTCCAGGATACAAGCTGTAGGTAATAAGTAAATGATAACAAAATCAGTTAAGTTAGGCCGTAGAAAATAAACAGACAGACACACTTTCGCATTTACATTATTAATATGGAAAACTGGTCAGCTTTTTATGTTCTTTGCCCCAAAGTGATGTTAAATTTTAATAAAATTATTAAATAAAAAACAAAAAATAAATTATATTTTTAAGTAATAAATAATAATGTTAAATCTTTTGGGATAGTAATTGTAATAAAATTACTCATAAATAAGTTCAGCTTTCTGGATTTTTTTATCTATCCGATATGTGGATTGTTTGATTTTTTTTAAAAGAATCAGTGACAATAATACTTTTAAGTATTTATGAATTTAATAGTACGTAATCTGAAGAGTGAACTGTATCCAAATATGATAATTTTCCTAAAAACGCTGAAAATAAAGACATTGGTATTTGTTTCTTAATGTTACAAAAGCGCTCGCGGGTCTTCGCCATAATACTCCAAATGTATTATGTAAATGACATGCTATTTGTATATTTCCCCCAAAATATTGTATTACAAGCCTACCTCGAGTTTCCTTTGACGAGTGTGACATACGGCAGTCACGCCATACTAATCTTGACAAATTATTTCGATGTATTCGGCTTAACTCTGTTACCTAACTAAGCTTATAGATCTGGATCGTACACTGACGCATTCGCATGCGGTAGAAATACCGCATACCGCGTGCGAATGCGTCGGTGTACCAAAAGCGTTAGCACATGATGCTTTCCCATGCAATCACTTCACGCCTTTATCTATATGGTGTCATTTTGTGCCAAAGTTAGTGAGTTTTCTAAAAAATATGCAATTTTTAAAACAATAAAAGTACTTCAAATCGAATTAATTTTCAACTAAAAGAATATACAGTTGAAAATTATTCGAATAAAAATATTTTACTAATGAAAATTTGGGAGTCTCAATCTAATCAAATTTGGGAGTCTAATGGAAATTTGGGACTGCATTGCAAAATTACGTCCTACCTTTATAAATAGCAATGTAGTACACCCAATTAGTCTCGAAACATTATTCCGACGTGTTTGTATTAAAAAGAGCGCTAGAATCATCCGAATGCAAGGCTCAAGAATTTCTGCCGCGCACGGATAAATCGCAACGGAACTAGCTAATGACATCGTTAGTAGAAGATAATATTATGTACAAGAAATACCGTGAAATTCCCTATTTGCTGCAAGATTTATAAAATATATTTTAGCTATGACGTACAAATTTATCTACAAGTTAAATCATCCTCCTCCTCCTAGTTGTTCCTCATTCATTTTCATCATTTTGAATGTCCTACACAATTTTTGCCCATTTTGTTATTTTCACCTCCACGTCAAAGCCAGCAAGTCTGATTGCAGCCAAGCGCTAGTCTAAGTATAAATTTAAAAAAATCCCCAATGAAATCGGCTGTCTTACTAATTATATTAATCCATACTAATATTATAAATGCGAAAGTGTGTCTGTCTGTCTGTCTGTCTGCTACGCTTTCACGGCCCATCTATTCAACATTCAATTTTAATGACATTTGGTACAGGGATAGGTTGTATCCCGGGGAAGGACATAGGCTACTTTTTATCCCGGAAAATTCAAGAGTTCCCGCGGGAATCAAAAAACCTTAATCCACGCGGACGAAGTCGCGGGTATCATCTAGTTGTAAATAATTCAACCAATAACTAATTCCACCTCTTTTTTTTAAATATTAAATCCTTTGAAGTGAAGTTTGAAGTGAAACTTTACATTGTGATTTGAAAATTCGATGAAACGAAAAAGCGACGCCTAACGTATTCATAATATTATTTAGCCTGCGAGAGAATGAGATAGAATACAAGTTACATTTATCTCATTATCTCGTAGGCTAATTTACTGAAGTTTCACTTCTGCCGTGTGTGAATCACGCACAGACATTTTTATAAACTTAATTCCTTTGTAAGTATTTTAACCAACTTCCAAAAAGGAGGTGTTGAATTCGGTGTTTGTTTTTTGAGAAAACGTTAGTATAAAGTTAGTACCTATATGTATAGTTATGTATCATTAATATACCAAACAATTTTTATTCTTTACCCAGTTGGAAGAAGAACTCCAAGCCAAGATATACATGGTCAAGATCGACGAGTGTCTCATAGAGAAGGAGCAGTGTGAAGACTCCTGCCGAAATGTCCTGATGAAGAACAATGTACCACTGTCAGTTTATACCAACACTACCAGCTTTGTTGGTGTCTCTGCGAGGGTCGAGTCTGAATGTACCTGCGATGTTGAGGAACCGCTTATTTGTTTGAATGGAGGTAAGCTCACACGACCGCAGCATATGGAATTCCATGCCATAGACCTGTGTCCAGCAGTGGACGTCTGTCGGTTGATAATGATGAGGAAGCTCATTTAATTATCAGTTACTATTTGATTTTTTCATAGCGAAAACTGAAGTGGATCCCCGAATTAGGCAGGCGATATTAACTGGGCCACATGTAGAAAATTGTTATTCGCTCCTTTTGATTTTTTAAAGTAGGTACGTGGTTACTCGCTGGTGAAAAAATGTTTTTAAGTTCCTTGTAAATTACAAATCGTAGTTACTTACACGCGTGTTGAGGACATTCTTCCGAAAAGTTTGGACTGGAGGTAGAAATTTGAAGGGAACATTTTTAGGGTTCCGTAGCCAAATTTGGCAAAAACGGAACCCTTATAGATTCGTCATGTCTGTCTGTCTGTCTGTCCGTCCGTATGTCACAGCCACTTTTTTCCGAAACTATAAGAGCTATACTGTTGAAACTTGGTAAGTAGATGTATTCTGTAAACCGCATTAAGATTTTCTTACAAAAATAGAAAAAAAAACAATAAATTTTGGGGGTTCCCCATACTTAGAACTGAAACTCAAAAATTTTTTTTTCATCTAACCCATAGGTGTGGGGTATCTATAGATAGGTCTTCAAAAATGATATTGAGGTTTGCAATATCATTTTTTTCTAAACTGAATAGTTTGCGCGAGAGACACTTCCAAAGTGGTAAAATGTGTGTCCCCCCCCCCCCCCCGTAACTTCTAAAATAAGAGAATGATAAAACTAAAAAAAATATATGTGGTACATTACCATACAAACTTCCACCGAAAATTGGTTTGAACGAGATCTAGTAAGTAGTTTTTTTTAATACGTCATAAATCGTAAACCGCAATTTACCTTTCATTCAATCAACTCAAATATTTAAAAAAAACATTTAATTTAAAACTTACTACAGGTTTGTACGGAACCCTCGGTGCGCGAGTCCGACTCGCACTTGGCCGGTTTTTTTTATCCACTACAAGTTAGCCCTTGATTACGATCTCACCTGATGGTAATGTGGTGATGCAGTCTAAGATGGTAGCGGGCTAATCTAAAAAATCTATGTTTCGCATGCGACTGATCCACATCTTAGACGTACAATTTGGGCGCCTTCACCTAAATTTATACGAGCATAAGGTAACTATGTAAAGCGAGCGCGTACCTGCTCCCGAGCCCCAACTTAGATTGTATCATCAGTTGTGGTGGCACTGAATTAGAGCTTAACATTTCCTCCTTGTCCCGGAAAACATGTTACGACAACCCTCTTTTTCTGTTATCCATAAATTCTAAACACATCTTTCCACATTCTGAACTAATTTCCTAGGTCTATGACTACGGTATCTTTAATATGATTGGCATTATGATTATTGATCAGAGGCCGAATTGTTTAAGCAAAACGTAATCATTTGACAACTTAAAACGTATTACTCGAACTTTTAAAGGAGTTCATACATGCTTTTTGACGTACAGGCATTTATGAACTCCTTAAACAGAGGTGCAATCATGTAAGGATTGCCGATCAAATCGTATAAGTTCGGATTCAAAGTAAAATAAACCATAAAAGCATTGCATTAGAGCTCAATTTCGTGTAGCCACTCTTATACGTTTAGGGTATCGTACATACCTAAACGTATGAGAATGGATACATGAAATTGAGCTCTAATTCAATGATGTTATGGTTTATTTTACTTTGAAACCGAACTTATACGATTTGATCGACAATTCTTACATGATTGGGGGGGGCAGGTCGAATTATCCGTTTGACAAACGATTACGATTACGATTTCCTTACACAATTGGGGGTCTGACTTAATTATTGCCACAAATCTCTAAGGAAGCCGGTTAAGTTGCGTGCTTTAAGTGTCTAAAGTAAAGTGTCTACCTAAAAGTTTAGCTATTCAGTTTCATAAAGTTCCTTACGAAAAAGGGCTTCATAAAATGAACACTAAATAAACATCCCGGTACAAAAAGATTTGAAAACCCTTACATTTTTCTAAAATTTAATCTTCTCTAGTTATATTTTAACTAGATGATGCCCTAGACTTCGTCCACGTGGATTTAGGTTATTTTTAAAATCTAATCCTGTTCCCGGAATGCAACCTAACCTCTGTCAAATTGCGTCAGAATCGGTTACACGTATACACCTTGAAATGATAACAGACAAACATACACATTTTAAATAGTATTATTATTAAGTATAATAGGTATGTATTGTATTGCTTAATTGAAAGTGTCGAGGCGCGTTGACATGTCGGCATACAAAGCAGATACGATTATTCCTACATCGGTATACGATTATCATATTGATCTGTTACGCAGTCGTGTAAGTAAGTGCAGGTAACTGATATTATTCAAATGTTAGTGACATGAGCTTTACAAGTAGTAGTACCTACTCGCTCGCCTTGTTTTCACAGGGTAGGTCTATATGTGATCGTTGGTTACTTATTATTATTGGGTTATTTTTGATAGCTAGTAATGTCATTTTGTCCTCCAAAAGCGATACCTAAGCCAAATACTCAGCAATTGCTAGTGCTTTCGTCGTGGTCGCACATAGGTATCCACTGCTTGTCATAGGTCTTTTGTAGGGAAATCCGTAGTCCACACGGGACTCGTGGAATGTAGAAGGTCGCGTCAGCGCCGCCTTTATCCAATGGCTTCCTAAAAACTTTATTTTTAAGAAAAGTAATTTGTGTTTTTTTTACTTAACTTTGTTTTTTAAACATTGGATCATGCCTTACGGAATTCATCGCAGCTGCCGGTTTCAGAAGTTATATAATGCTATGCTGGCCCTTTATGAAGAACCTCACACTGGAATTTAGTCCTTATTTTTTACCATTCGAATATAACACTTACTCTTCCCACAGGAACCCCATTCGCGGACAAATGCGAATGCCCAGAAGGCTGGAACGGTCCCCATTGCGAACAGACCAGTATAGGCTTCCATGGAGATGGTTGGGCGATGTACCCCTCACCCCCCGCGTGCCACGAAGGCCATATCACTCTCACTGTGACGTCACACACCAGCAACAGCCTTATCTTCTACCTCGGGCCGCTGAAGTACAACCCGCTGTTGGATGTCCAAGGTTAGTGGTAACTTTTTTTAATATATCTTGAGAGATCCGGTTGTCTTTATAGTAACGAGAATTTAATTTTAGGTTATTTTGTATTTTTTTTACCTAGAAAGAAGAAAGTACTTATCTTTTTCCTTCTTCATTTAAGCTTTACCTACATAAAATTACGTTACAACGTACTTTCTTAAAAGTACTTACATAAAACTCATTAAAGGAGTAAGAGTTATTACCCGGTTAGACAGATGCGACAGAATCTGTCATTAGGATTTCCAGTACCGAAAGAAACATTTATTTCGGCTTTCCCTCTGAAGTCTTTTGAAGGCTATATAACCAAGCATCTGAATAGTATAGGTAGATGTTAGCCGAAGTGGGCTTCCCTCGTAGTACGCGGCAACGAATTAAAATTTAAAGGTCCTTCAGCGTCTCAACCTATAGACGTCCACTGCTGGACGAATGTCTCCTGCATGGATCGCCACTGAGCACGGAATTGTACCGCTTATTTCCAGCGGCTCTCAGCTACATGCTTGATGGTCCGTCCACCTAGTGGGAGGTCGTCCAACGCCGGCCATTCCGTTCAAGCACTTTGGGACCCCAACGCCTATCGGTTCTATCGGTCCTTACGACTTTTTAACCCTTTTCCAAAATCCTCATAATACCACCGGTAGGCATTCTAAACAACATTAATAATCCGAGGACCGCAGTGCGATACGTCTTGTACCCAGCATTTGTTATCATAAACAAAAAGTATTACTATTGTAATATCTTTCACGCCCGGCCGACCCACGCAAAGCCCTTTTCTACGTGACCTTGTGTTTACCGCATATCTAAACGTTGCTGCATTAGTTTTTTGTTCTCCCTTTTCTGTGTCAAGTTGCTATTGTGAAACAAAACCAAATCGTTGGACGGAGTAACACAATATAACTAGTCATACTTTACCCCGAACATAGATTATTTTTGATGGTGTACTTATAGGGTATGATGGTTTTATAATAGTTGAAATTGTTAATTGTTAGAATTCAGCACTGGATTATTACACAGTTGTTACGAAATACTTTCACTTAAAAAGGTTTCTTAACAGCGCATTTGTTATCCACACAAAACATCCAATTTTTGAAAGTGATTTATAAAAGTTGGTAACTATTAAGTTTTCAATAAAAAAATACTAATGGCACATGCTACAATTATTAGTTTTTATCATCACTTGGACACGGGACATTGTGGCTAATTCTGTAAAAAATAAAATGACACGTCTAAAATAATTGCTGTCATATTGCTCTCTGCGGGAAGGGATACTAGACTTAATTTAGTTTACTTTAGAGATTGTGTACATCACAATTGCCACATTTACCAGCAAAGCCGAAACATTCCCAAGATTCTCAGATAGTAAGATTCACGTCACAACCGCAAAGTCACCGTTTTCATCTCTTTACAAGATCGACCTTGACCTTAGACATAAATGAATAGCCAACACACATTATCCCTCACACTATACATTAGTGCCACGTCCACAAAGTAAACACGGTCTAATAGCATAGATTCCTTCAAAAGATAGTATTATTGGATTACTTAAGGCACCCATTAATCATACAGCCTGGATTTGAACACGAAAGGAACCGCCTCGTTTCTCCACTTACGAGCTTAATGTTAATTTGGAATGGTGACAATATTAATGCGAATATATTGCTCTGATAGCAGCTATGGTTACTCAGAACTTTAAAATGCAAAGGTTACGAGGGTAAAGTTGAGATTAAGATTGAGAAAGTCAAAAATAATTCAACAATAAATTCAATTCAACTATGCATACGTACAATGATACAATATGCATATTGCATACGAACTGATATTTTACCAACGGAAAATTATGTAATATTTTTAACATATTTTTCTGTAGACTGAACCAGTACTATGCAAACGGCATCTGCCAAAATTATCATCCTTAATTTGACAAACCATAGTAGTCTTACTTAGTACTTAGTCCCACAAACTTATCTGGCCTGGTGGCCAAAATTGGAACTAATTTTTTGCCTGTTTAGTTTTTGTTTTTTTATTTTAATGTTTATATATATACTAGCGACGCTGTCACCGGGTCAGATAAGTTTGTGGGACTGTAGAAGAACTGATGGACATAATCTAAATACAGCTGACAGTCATAATTTAAAAATCGGCCAAGTGCGAGTCGGACTCCCGCACCGAGGGTTCCGTACTCAAGAAGTAGGTATAATTACTTTTGTTAATGAACCGCAAAACTAACTTTGTTTGTAGAGGTTTACTGTTAATATCAAAAAATTACGTTTGTTGTATGGGACCCCCCCTTTAATATTTACTTTATTGATATTTAATTATTTATTTTGAAAGGTAATATACAAGTTAATATTCTGTGAAAATTTGAACCGTCTACCTGTTACCGTTTTTAATATTGAGCAAAAAAATACGAAAAAAACACGTTTATTGTATGGGGACCCCCCTTAATATATATATTTTTTTAATTTTTAGTATTTGTTGTTATAGCGGCAACGGAAATACATCATTTGTGAAAATTTCAGCTTTCTAGCTATCACGGTCTATGAGATACAGCCTGGAGACAGACAGACAGACAGACAGACAGACAGACAGACAGACAGACAGACAGCGGAGTCTTAGTAATAGGGTCCCGTTTTTACCCTTTGGGTACGGAACCCTAAAAACGCGAACTGTTAATGCAACGATAGATTTTTTCGTTTTTAACGACAAATTGTTATTTTTATTAAAACCGTTATAAATGTCTAGTGGAGGTTTTAGGTCAAGCAAATCTGGATTAAAGATGGCAGGTCCCCACTAATGTATTAATCATTTCTGACGTCTGACCTCATGTCCAAGCACCCATACGTTAGGCTTGATTAATTTGAAATCTCGTATGAATTTTAATACAATGTATAACCTCTTGTTGGAGTAGCATAGCCTTAATAGTAAATACTGTACTTAATAGTTATTTGTTATACAAGAGTGAAAAGTTGTTTTTTAACCGCGTGCTCAATTTTGATGACCGAGCAAGCGAAGGTTCAAAAATTAGAATCCTGAGCGTCAGCGAGGGAATCAAAAGAGCACGAGGTGAAAAATCTTTTCACTCGAGTGCAACACGTAACTTTTCATCCCACCTCAGCGAGGAAATGACATGACGTGAAAGAAAATGGTGCGCGCAAAGCCAATTAAAAATGTACACCAAGAAGGTTACGAGTGTGAGTTTTTAACAAATTAAAAAAGGTTGTATGGAAATTCGGCACCATAGAGGTAGAAGTAAATAGGTTTTAATGATGTTTTGAATTCACAAACTTCATAGACGAGTGATATTTACTAACGTGCACACTATGTTCTAAATTCAATTAACTTTATCCTCAAAAGGATAGTAACGGCTTTTGCACTCAGATATCGAAGATTAAAAATACTCTTTCCGAGATGGTGGGATGAAAAGGAGATTTATTTCTTGACGTGTAGATTACAAATATGTCGATACATTAATGTATTCATTATTACACTGTTTTTACACTGCTCTTGTAACCAAATTCCTTTCCACAAAGGTGAGATTGTTTTGGGATCGATTCGGTTTGCCTTTGCTTCTTTCTCTATTTTCTTGTTTTTATTTTGTAGTTTCTAAACCCACTGAGTGCCTGAGCTTTCTTAAACGGCATTATTTATTACTAGATAGGTAATGCCTGCGACTTCGTCCGCGTGGATTAAGGTTTTTTGATTCCCGTGGGAACACTTTATTTTTTTTACTTTTTTCCGGGACAAAATATAGTCTATGTATTAATTCAGGGTATAATATCAGTACTTAATATTATGTATTATTAAAACATTAATGCATATGGAGTAGAAGTTGAACGATATCTTACAAAAGTATCCTATCATCCTTGGCAAAGCTTTTGCGATGGAATAATTCCAGCGTTGCAAAATTTCCAATACTGTAAAGTAGATAAGCAAACACTCGTATCGGTTAATTTATGTACTGTATGTACCGTAGTGTAGTGTGTACCCACTTGGTTTTGAGTGGAGCCAGCTAGTGTGAAATGTGGTTTGTTGTTGATTTGATTTTAGTGACTGTGGGTTATTTGTTTAATTAACGAATGTTGAATGCAGTCGTTAGTATAATTTGGGTCGGTTAACAAATGTTTTGTTACGTAATTTTATAAATTACATACATATAGGTAAATATGTTATTAAAGGAAAAATTGATTGACTTACAAATCTTATAACAAGCAATATTATGCATAATATTATGTATAATAGTCTTCTGACCTTAGAATCCTAAGAAAGCATTTTTTTTTTTTTGGTTTTTAGGACCCTCTATTATTATTCTGTGCCCCAACGGTGCACAGCATTCGTTCTGATTTTGCAATATTATCTATGTTAATTAGTCTCAATTGGATAAAGGAGCATGGATTTGATCGCTCCAGCAATGCTAAGGACAGCGGTTATTTATGTACACATTAATATTTATTATAATAATTATTGTAAATGAATTAAGTATTTAAAAAGAGCAACCACCGAGTTTCTTGCTGGTTTTTCTCGGTAGGCATGGCATTCCGAACCAGTGGTATATTCTTTTGACGATTCAAAAGTAGTTGTAAAAGTTTATTTGAATAAAAAAACATTTGATTTGAACATAAATGATCTCAACATGCTAAATATTTTTTCAAGTTTACAGTAAATATTATGGATCTGACAACGGGATGCTTACAGTCTTCCTTAAACCGATATCACAAATTGGAATATATCCTGGATACATTTTTCTTCTCAAACGTCGAGCATTAATCTCAACATGAATCTTTATGCAAACTGCTATTTATATAACCGCCGTTTTATCAAATATAAGAGGCAATAACTACACGACATCTTGGGAAGATATACACACTTGCGCCTTGGCAGAGCCTTCGCTAGCGGGCGAATATTTCTTACCGTGTTGCCAAATTGGCAATACTGTTAAGTAGAGTGCACACACTTGTCGCTACAGATACGACGGTTAATTTGCGCCGAATGCACTCAGCTACGAGTGGTTCGAGAGCGCAGTGTGAACTCGGGCTTATTGCTGATTTGACTCTTGCGATTAATAGCTTGCTCTCAACCTACTCTATTTTATTCTGCTATAGAAATTTACCTTATTTAGGGTTCCATTTCTTTACCTGTTTTTGAAAGTTTACCTTTTTAGAGTTCCAAAGTACCTAATAGAAGGAATAATTTCTTACCGTGTCGCCAAATTGGCAGTACTGTTAAGTGGAGTACACACATTTGTCGCTAGAGATACGACGGCTAATTTGCGCCGAATGCACTCAGCTATGAGCACACGAGTATATATCCGACCAGAGGGGAAGCTTCTTAACAAAGTCGAAAATGTATACCTATTCTGCTAGGGTTGTCACCTGATGTCAACAATTTAAGGAAAAAATAAAAATGTTATACTATAGTTATATAATGTAAGTATAATTACAGTTCTATCCTGAAATTGAACAATAAATACTTAAATTAGACAAATATTATAAAGAAACGAAATTATTTCTTTTTTCATGAACATCAGTATTTTTAACATATCTTCACAATAATGTTAATAGATGGCACCGTCATTTACTATCGCAAAAACAGTTTTGCGTCGACTATTATTACAACATTTTATTTAACTTGCAATGTATTTATGGATGTATAAATGTATGTATGTATGGAGGGAGTCCTAAATATCGATTTTGAACGAAATCGGTTAATTAGCAAAGAATTTCAAATTGGCACTGATTTTTTTAAACTTTGGTACCAGTTTCCTGTTTTGTAATCCCAGGGAGTCCTAAATATCGATTTTGAACGAAATCGGTTTACTAACAAAGAATTTCAAAATGGCGCTGATTTTTTAAACTTTGGTACCAGTTTCCTGTTTTATAATACCAGGGATTCTCAGATATCGATTTGGAACGAAATCGGTCAATTAACAAAAAATTTCAAAATGGCGCTGGTTTTTTTAAACTTTGGTACCAGTTTCCTGTTTTGTAATCCCAGGGAGTCCTAAATATCGATTTTGAACGAAATCGGTTTACTAACAAAGAATTTCAAAATGGCGCTGATTTTTTTAAACTTTGGTACCAGTTTCCTGTTTTATAATACCAGGGATTCTCAGATATCGATTTGGAACGAAATCGGTCAATTAACAAAAAATTTCAAAATGGCGCTGGTTTTTTTAAACTTTGGTACCAGTTTCCTGTTTTATAATACCAGGGATTCTCAGATATCGATTTTGAACGAAATCGGTCAATTAACAAAGAATTTCAAAATGGCGCTGGTTTTTTTAAACTTTGGTACCAGTTTCCTGTTTTTCCAGATAGTCCTAAATATCGATTTTAATCGAAAAATCATAATATAGGTTCATTGGTTTCCGAGAAAATCGTTAACAAGGTTAGAAAGGTACTTACTTCTCTTTATCTCTCGGGTATGAAAAATAGGAAACATCCTTATTGTCTTTGGAACTTTTCAAGCAAACTGTGCAAGTATTCGGCATTTTTGTTGAAACAACACTATTTACATAAATAAATCTAATACCTAGTTTTATTTTTAATTCAAAATTAGATTAAACGCTCGATCGTCAGCCCTTACGTTCGTACCCGGACCGAGGCGTCGCGTACCCAGACGGCGTGTCGGTGAATGTGTCGGTAGAGCTCACGCACACATCGTTGCGCTATGTATGGGTGAAGTCGCCGCGAGTCGGTTGTATGAAGCTTCCCCTCTGTACGTACTCTGTGCTATGAGTAGTTCGAGAGCGCAGTGTAAACTCGGGCTTATTGCTGATTTGACTCTTGCGATTGATAGCTTGCTCACAACCTACTCTATTTTATTCTACCACTAGGTTATACCCGCGGCTTCGTCCACGCAAATCGTCGAGCCCCGCGGGAACTTTTTCATTTTTCAGGGTAAAATGTAACCTGCGTTAATTCAGGGCACAAGCTGTCTCCATTCCAAATTTTAGACAAAACGGTTCAGCCATTGTGGCGTGAAGGAGTAATCGTACCAACTGAAAAACATCCAAACTTTCTCATTTATATTTTATTAGTAAAATTGTCCACTGACGCTCTTATTCTTTCTTGCTAAACTAAAACACGTTTTCACGTGTTGTATAAGACTTACAGTGTCAAATGAATTCGACAAATGGTGTGTGCTGAACAACCTGTAGGTATGTAATACATCTAAAGCTCCAGGATTACAGGTCGATGTCTGAAATAACGTGTTTAAATCTTCTCTTAACAAATATCAAAAGGACGGTACACTCAAGGTATAAGATATCACACAATACAAACAGTCCTGTATTGTGTAGCAAAAAGGAGAAGTTTAAGAGGTTTAGGTGCGTCTCGATCGTCTGTAATCTTCCCTTTGTCGGTTTCAATCCGGTGGATAAAGTTGCCACGGTGTGCACAATGAAACTATTGGCAACGAACCGCAGTGATCTAAGCAAGTCTCAACTCTTTACTAGGGGTGTGACAAAATGTGAAAACATGATCGGTCAATAAAAATGTTTATTGATATGTTGATCACTAGTCCCGATTGGACCCAATTGTCTGAGCAAATCGTAATCATTTGACAGCTTAAAATGTATTACTCGAACTGATTGAGGAGTTCATACATACTTTTTGACGTGCAGGCATCTATGAACTCCTTGAACAGGTCAGGTATAAATTATACGTTGAAAAACGATTACGATTAAGATTTCCTTACACAATCGGGGGCAGGTTGAACTGCAATCAGTTTTGCTTGCATTTCTTTTCCCGTTATGATATTTCTCTGTAAAACTCTGAATTACTCTCATTGTAGTCCTTATGTTTTTTTAATTAAACTGATTATGTTGTCTGAAATCGAACTCAAAGTAAAATAAATGCAAAAGCAACAAACAAATAAAAGTTATTTTGTAATTTTATGTTTGTTACAGCCCTGATCTAAACTGAAATTGACCTTCAAGAAAGCTCAACAGCGTCCCTCCAACGATAAATATGTCGAGGTTGATTGGCGTAACGACTTGAATAATGATTTCCGACGAAAACCACCATTGTGGTCAATAATATGAGTACAATGTTTTATTTACATTTGAATAGGGACGCCAATATGGAGATAGAAACACAAATAGACATAGTAAAGTTAGATAAAAATAGTATAGTTTTGTAGAATATACCGGGCGATGGAGGGGGCTTGGAGTATCCCTACGTTATTAAATCAGAAATGAGGTATTAAGGGAAATCTGTAGAAAAACCAGAGTCACCGTTTAGCGCCATACGTAAGCCAGTTATTTCACAGCAGATTTTGTGTTGTTATGACATCTATCTTGTTATTTACTACATGAATTTACATTGTGTGGTAGTACGGAACACTTTGTGCGACTGTCTGACTCGCACTTGATCGGTTTTTTTATACAGGTAACCTATCTAGGTATCCTCTGATACCTATTTCCAAAATGTAAAACGCAGTCTATAATAAAAAAATTAAATAAACTTTTTTTAACCGAAAAAGAATCTACTCAGGGCTTTGATTTGTAATATTCTCTTTGATCAGCCACAAAAACACAACGTGGCTTACTGTTGAGTAGGTATATGTATACACTATACAAACTAGGTACATATTATAACCAAGTGGCCTAACGTAGCGTAGCGTGATCGATTAAGTATGTTCCATACCATCCAATCAAAGAATGAATCCAATCGCACAAAGAAAATAGATTCCCTTGATGAAATAGTCAGTAAAGTTCGCATATAAAGGTCTAATCACACCGCCTGTCGTGTCGTCCCGGTCTGTAATGATTTTTTAATGATCCACGTAATGACTGACAGGCAGCACGTTATGATTTATGAAACGGCCCGGCGGTTGCGTGATGAAGTACCTACCTATTTTCCACCCTGTTACTTACATTTCGTGGATTACATAATTATTATGGCCTTGTTTACTGGTATGACTATGTACCTGTTTAATAGGGGATGACTGCCAACTTTAGGTGGATTAACAAGTAGCTAAATCTCCATCAATCATCAAATTTTTTGATGATATCCCTGGCGCAGTTGTGAGCGCTGTGGTCTTACAAGTGGGAGGCACCGAGTTCGATTCCCGGCAGGGTCAATTTGGGAATTTATAATTTCAGAATTTTCTCTGGTCTGGTCTGGTGGGAGGCTTTGGCTGTGGCTAGTTACCACCCTTGCAAAAGATGTGCCGCCAAGCGATGTAGCGTTCCCGTGCAATGTGTAGAAATCAATTAGGAGTAGGTACTTATGGGTTAAATATAACTGCCATAAACCTAACAGGTTAGCCCACTATCATCCGAAACTTTGACACATACACAGAAACTCTTCTACTTGGCAAGGAATTTTCAAAAAAATTATAATTTCAATTTTTGTTGGACATCGCGAGGAATCATATATCTTCGTAAAGACGAAAAATCCCCACAAATTAAAATTAGTACTGAAGCGGACCTCGAAAAACTTAGAAAGAAAGAATGACTAGTTTTAAGTTTCGGGAATTATGTTTTTTATATTAATCTCTATGCACACTTTAGCTTCCATATAACATTTGTACTTGCATATCACAAAATTATTTTTGTTATTATGTTTTTTATACTAAGCAATGCATATTATATCTATATACACTTATTATACACATACTCAAATATTATACACCTATTATATTATGTTACTATGCGAAGCAATACATATTATATCTATGTACACTTATTATACACATACTCAAATATTATACACCTATTATATTATTATGTTACTATGCATATCTTAATTACATTCCCCATTGGTACACATTCGTTTTTCCACAAATCAGCACATAACTTTTGCTCAACTTGTATGAATTATAAAACCATACCACCTTACAAAGTCAAACGACAACATTATCTACTGAAGAATCTTACATTTAAATATAATATTCAATAGTATAAATGAAATATCTTACGATTTGGACAGTGTATCTGTATCAAAGAATTTAACCTGTGATGTTGAAGAGTGTTATAGGCATATCAATCAAACAAAAAAATCTAACTTTACAATGATCATGCAAAATATACGAAGTATAAATTGTAATATGAATGATTTTGAGGTGTTGATGTCCAGGCTTAAAATAGAACTAGATTTAATAGTTCTTACAGAGTGCTGGCTTGCAAACACTGTGTCCCCACCATACCTTTGTGGTTACAATTCGACAGCGTCAAATAACCACAAAAATCAAAATGATGGCATAGTAATTTACATTAAAAATCAACACGAAATTATAACTGAGGAACCTCCTTTTTTGGAAGGAAGTTGTTTAGTTATAAAATTACAAAACATGGTTGTAATAGCTATTTATCGTCCCCCATCATATAAAAACATTGACCCCTTCTTATCTTCATTAGATGCGATACTTCAAAGATATTCAAATTTTAAAAATATTGTTATTATTGGAGATATTAACATATATATCAATAAGGATAGAATGAACTCCAACTCTGAAAAATATCTCAACCTAACTGCTTTTCATGGCTTACTACCTGCACATTGTTTTGTAACACGAGATGCTAGTGGATCATGTATTGACCATGTTTTGTTAAAGACAAAAAATCCCTCCATAACTGTAGTTCCTCAAACCCAATTAACTGATCATAAGCCCGTTATATTAAATATGCAAATGAAACAGCCTATAACTCAATTCTTCACCACTGAAATTAAAAAGATTAATACGGTTAACCTATATTTAGACGTATTAAAAAGTGATTTTAATCCAGTATTAAATAATCCAGACCCCAATTCCTCTTTGAATTGCTTTATTGATATATTAAGCACCGCTGTTAACAATAACACCCAAATAGTTACATTGTCTCGTCGTAAAAAAATTATCAAGCCATGGATAACGCCTGGGCTTCTCAGGTGCATAAGGCACAGAGATAAATTGCATCAGAAGGCCAGGCGTTCGCCAGAAAATGAAACAATTTGCCTTATCTACAAACGTTACAGAAATTTCTGTAATAATCTTTTGAAGAAGATCAAAAGAAATTATGACAAGGAACAGGTAAATATGGCAAAAAATGACAATAAAAAGTTGTGGAATGTACTTAAAACAATGATAAATTCCTCAAAGAAAACAGGGTATAATAAAGAGTTGCTAAATATTGAAGACACACCTCAATTGTCGGTCGATTATATTAATAACTATTTTATTAATGTGGGTAGAAAGTTAGCTGAGGGTTTTGATAACTTGGACAATACCACAACAAATTTTTACATACATAATCAAATAAATTCTTTTGTCCTTTTGGACACAGATGAAGAGGAAATAAATCAAATTATAAAAAATCTAAAAAATGAATGTACCGTTGGATGGGATGGCATAACAAATAAACTACTCAAACATTGTAAGAATCACTTAATCCCCTCAATTACGCATATATATAACTGTTGTCTGCAGAAAGGTATTTTTCCAAAAGCACTAAAAAAGTCTGAGGTTCGACCAATATTTAAAAATGGCGATAAAACAAATATTGGCAACTATAGACCAATTTCCATCCTTTCATCTTTGTCCAAAATTTTAGAAAAAATAATTAATACAAGACTAGTTAAGTATTTAGAAAATAATAATCTATTATCTCCTAATCAATTTGGCTTCAGGTGTGGTAAATCCACGGACGACGCAGTGCATTCTATAACTAACTATATAGCTACCAATCTTGATAAGGGTAAAAAATGTATAGGTATCTTTCTGGATTTAGCTAGGGCTTTTGATACCGTGTCAATCCCCATCTTACTTAAAAAGCTCGAATGTATCGGTATCAGAGGCCTTCAGCTGAAACTATTTAAGGATTACCTGTCAGATAGAGCACAGTGCGTTAGAGTAGACACCTATACTAGTAGTGCACTGCTTGTTACACACGGGGTGCCTCAAGGCAGTATTCTGGGCCCTACTCTTTTTCTAATCTATATTGATTTCCTCACTCGTCTCCAACTGACCAAGGGTCAGATCATTTCATATGCAGATGACACTGCGCTAGTTTTTGCTGGTAATTCATGGAGAGAAGTATTTGAAGTAGCCCAACAAGGGTTTAACGTGATCACCAAATGGCTACATGGTAATATTTTATCTCTAAACATAAACAAAACTAAATATATCACTTTCTCAATGAGGCAAACTGTCAACTTTCCTGATGACCTACAAATAATAGCTCATTCATGTTCTCATGCATTAAGCTCCTTATGCATGTGTCCTATACTGGAAAAAGTTCAACACATAAAATATCTTGGTGTGACCTTGGACTGTAACCTAAATTTTAACAAACACATTGACTTACTAAGAAGTAGACTTAATAAAATGATCTATATTTTCAAAAATCTGAGGCATGTAGTTGAACCTACAATTCTTAAGCGTATATACCTAGCCCTGTGCCAATCTGTACTCACATATTGCATTTCTTCATGGGGAGGTGCCTCTAAAACCACATTAATGAAAATTGAAGTTGCTCAACGAACTATTTTAAAGGTGTCAACGTTTCGCCCGTTTCGGTACCCTACATCTCTGCTGTATCAAAACTGTGAAGTTCTCTCTGTAAGAAAGTTATTTATTTTGAGTATTTTATTGAAACAACATAGGGAACTAACATATGACACTTCTTATCTAAACAGACGCAGGAAACACATGGTAGCAAGTCTACCACACCATACAAAAACATCCTTCATTAATAAATTCTACTATTTCCAGGGACCTCATATATATAACAAAGTAAATGCATCAATCCAAATCTACCCACTAAATAGAACTAATTGCAAAAAAACGGTTATAAATTATTTACTAAAATTATCATATGAAGATACCGAAAAATTGCTTATAACATTAAAATAACTAGATGGTACATCTTTCGACTTACATGATTAAGTAAACATTAATATTTATTCCTTGTAATATTATACCCTTTACAGTAAAATAGCTTACGCATTGAGAATCCTTTACAATTTTACACACCCTCTCAAATAGTTCACATTACACACACAAAAGTACAGACATGCACCTTTATAGTTTAGTAGTTTATTCCAGAGGGGTTCAAATATTTTTATATATGTATTCTATGATAATAAATATAAAATTAGTATATATTTATCGAATTAGATGCTATAAAAATACACGATGGGAGTCGGCACTGAGGCTGAAGCACAGGTCCCCCTTAGTTCAGTTTCAGAAGTCCAGATTTTTTAAAATAAATTAACATAGCTACTTACTGGAAAATTATTATAGTACTTACACTCACACAAACTTTAGAAGACTTGATGTACTCAATTTTATATTGTTAATAACACTCAATTTTATATTGTTAATAACATGTAAACTTAAAATGTAACTTAAACTGTAAATGTAACCTAACCTGATTTTGGCATAAATAAACAAATTTATTATTATTATTATTATTTTCATTTATCCATCCATATTGTTTACATTTTTAAATATTTACACAAAACAAAAATGAAAAAACATTTAAAAATATAAAAAATGAATGATATTATATGAGTAATATTGCTTAAAGTCACAAATTCAGCGTTTGGAGCGCTGGCTGTGAATACACGAAATTTTGAAATGAGCTCTAAACCAATGCAGTTAAGGTTCATTTTACTTGGATTTTGGCGTGGTGAGCTCTCACGTCGATCAATTGTATTTGCAGTGTTAAAACTCAGAGTAAGCTTACTGGTGTACTCTCTCTCCCTATCGAGAAGATTCCGTATAAAATTGAAAAAAAAACATAACGCAAACATAAAAATCTCTTGTATACTGAAACGAAATAATATTCACGAGATATATAAAATATTCACAACCGTAGCATATTTGTTATTCTGGACATCGTGGGCCACAGTGTATTATGTACTAATAATGAGCTGCTTACAGAAGCACGTATTCTGAGCCAAGTAGTAAAAGCCTTATATTCCTTGAACTACCGCCAAGTTAGTTGACTTTAAGGTTATTTGCACATTAACATTGCGGTATCATAACGGTTTTACAACTTCTGCGAAATGTATGGCTCTAATTAAATAGAGTAGTGTGTGCTGCTGTTAAAAAAATGTAATATGATAAAGATATACTTACGTTCTTCTAAATATATTGCATAAATATTTTACAGAGAACTTTAAAACCGTTGCATAGTTTTTTTTCTTTTTCTATTTTATCAATTACTAACTGATGCAGCAACTTAGTTGCCCGCTAGTCCCCGTGAAATGAGTTTTTTGAATTCCACGGGAACTCCTTAATTTTCGGGGATAAAAAGTAGCCTTGTCACTCTCTTCAGGTCCTTGACTATGCCCATGCAAAACAATCACGTCGATCCGTTGCTCTGTTGCAGCAGCAAACACACTTTCGCATTTATAATTATTATCATGTAAATAAAAAACATATTATCTACATTTATTCATCAATTATATATGAAAATATGCTTCAATCGAAATATATCGATAGAACTCTGTACCACATAACTAAGGGCAAGGACAAATAATTCTGTCGCGGGAAAAGAACCATTAAACTTTTACGTTGTAGTCGGTTTTTCAATGAAATAATATTTCTTACAGATTTCATGTCTCTGGAACTAGTCGACGGTTACCCAAATCTGCTAGTCAACTACGGTTCAGGAACAACACGTCTCAACAACAGCGTCATAGAGGTAGCCGATGGGAAACCGCATCTCATAGAGATCGTCCTCATGAGGAGCTCCATAGAGATGTTCGTGGATAGATGCAAGCTGTCGACTTGTATGAGCCTCGCTGCACCGACTGGGCCGAGAGAAATACTTAATGGTGAGTAAAATACAGCATTTTAATGTGTATCTCCATAAATTGGAAAAAAAGTCTCACCAAGCATCCAAATGCCATTATAGCCTACTCGTTACAAGCATCAAAGACTAAAATGAGCTGAAGCGTTGGATGAGTAACAAACTACAAACTAACAAATCTATGGGTCTAATAAAATATAGTCTACATTCTACAACAGCCGCGTATAGCCCGTCAAACTTACCCTCCCGGCCTGGCGGGCGCCACTGGCCCGGTAGTCAAAATTGGAACAAATGTTTAAGCTTGTTAAGTTTTTGTTTTCATTCAATCAATTAATCGAATCGAATCAATCTACTTCGTCCACGTGGATTGAGGTTTTATGGTTTCCGCATAAATGCTTTAGTTTCCGGAATAAAAGTAGCCTGTGTGTTATTCCAGACTATAATCTATCTCTGTGCCAAATTTCATTCAGATCCGTTCAGCCGATCTGGCGCTACTTTCGCATTTATAATATAAGTACCTATAGATATACACTAACGACGCTATCACCAGGTCAGAAAGGTTTGCCGGACTATAAGTTCCGTTACACTCCTCTCGGTATTTGGTGTGGTTCTTTGAAGGAGTCAAAGCTAGTGAGGTACAGGCAACTAAATAAATTAAAATTTGCGGTCATCTAAACGGACAAAACTTTAATCAAGTCCGGAAAATGTTGTTATAAACCTAAATTGAGAGTTAGGTGGAGAAACTTGTGTGAATTTCAACCACAAATCAGGGTAGCAAATCTGATGTCGTAAACTCCAGTCAAATAAAAGGAAAGTGTTGATCAAAGGACCGTGGCAAAGTCTTGCGGGCCTTCCCAACGTTGTCCTAGACATGTATTCGAAAGGAGATCGCGTGTAAACTTTTCACCGACTTCGCCCAAACTTTTGGGGAAATTAATTTCAGCGCGGCACCTTACTCGAAGTTCATGTCAACAGGATTTTCCGGGACGCTGGCATTTTATAGCTCTCCTGCATTTAATGGCTGAAATAAATCATGGGTTACTAAAAATATTTGGATCACACCTTCCCTCCGTTGGACATTATCATGCAAATTCTCGAAAATATTAGTCTTATTTCTTTTTCAACGGAGATTTTAATAATCATTTTGTGAAAAAAAAGTGTGTGTGTGCAATTCACACACGGCAGAAGTGAAAATTCAGAAAAGTAGCCTACGAGATAAATATAACTTGTTCTCTATCTCATTCTCTCGCAGGCTAAATCCTGTATATGTTTGTTTCTTTTTGGTGTCGCTTATTCGTTTCATTTTGAAGGTCGCGAAACCCGTCCTACCTAGTCTGAGAGCGAAAACACTATGCGGACTTGACAGGAAGTCCACGTAGCTCATTTTCATGTGGAGCTGCACATACTAGCGCGCCACTTAATAAATAATGTCCTTTCGACCGAATTTCGGCCACGGCGGCCAATCTCCAGAGATAAGTCATCTGCGCGGGAGATATTGTACCTATTGCGCAAGTGTGTGCACACTCTTATGCATAGGTGCACTCTCTGTTCCTTTACTCTCATGACCGGAGAGAGATCAGGCGCAGGACCGACGACTTTACGTGCTCTCTGAGGCACGGGAGTGAAACACCGCCAACTTCCTAACTCCGGGCTAGTACTGAGAACGGCTTGTCAGAAAAACCCAATACTTAATTATGGCCCGACCCGGGACTCAAACCCGGGACCTCGTCAGCCGTAGTTGAACATGCTAACCACTAGACCAACGAGGCATGAAGACATTTTGTCCGCCAAGCATTTTACCCGTAGTGTGTTTTCGCCCTTTCTGTTGATTGAAGCTGAAAAATAGTCGCACTATATTTTTATAGTTTTAATAATGGATGATTTTTCACAGTGAACGGTCCTCTACAACTCGGCGGAGCGAGCATAGATCTTCAGAACCTGGCGCGTTCGTTTGGATGGAAGCACGTGCCTACAAATACCAACTTCATGGGCTGCATCAGTAATTTCACATACAACGATTTTGTAAGTACCTCTTACTGTATTTCTGTATACCTGGACTCTTCAAAATTTATTTTTATGTCAGTCTGTCTGTATCAATTTGTACATAATGTCAGTCTGTATAAATTTGTAATAGCAGCCAATCGGAATTTGTTACTATCGGTACCTTTTGGCTGTCATATTTTGTCATTACGGCCACTCAGAGCCTAGCACGGGAGTTCGACAATGTGATGATCGCAATGCATCATAATCACATCCGACCAAAGGTCAATAACATCAACAATGGCGATAATCACGACCCTCAATTTTTTGTTGAGAATTTTTTACTTATACAAGATACTAGATGATGTCCGCTACTTAGTCCGCGTGGATTGATGTTTTTTGATTCCCTCGGGAAATCTTCAATTTTACGGGATAAAAATAAGCCTACACATACACACTCACAAAATTACACTTACACTTAAACTCACAAACATACACACTCTTATTATATCTACTTATATAGATTTATAAAAATAAAAAAATAAAACACCTAGGATCTAAGATATGTATTTTATTCAATAAAAAGAAACAAAATGTATGTTACGTCAGTCTATTAGATATATAATTTAAAATAATTTTTGTTAAACGTTACTTTAAATATTATTATTTATTTTTTCGAAAAAGTATAATTTTATGTATTACGGGGATAGGGCCTGGTGACTTGAATCACAGGCATTTGCTTAGCTCAAGCACCAGTCCCCACATTAAATTATCGTAGCAAATAGAAATCTTACTATAAGTACTTGTATGTAAAGTAATGTGGACAAATAAAGAATTCATTCATTCATTCATTCATTAGCCTATATTCCTCCCTGGGATGTAACCTACCTCTGTACCTTATTTAATCAAAATCGGTTGAGTAGTTGGGCCGTGAAAGCGTAGCGAACCGACAGACTATTTTTTATTAGACATAGATTTTTTCTTTAGTATTTAAATATATTTTCTATCAGAACTAAAGGAAAAACTTCAGTATTTCAATATATTAATTGTATCTTTGTCCATAGATGTACAATTTGGGCAGGCCGTCCGTAGACCACAACGCAGATCCTGGCTGTCAGAAGAGTGTGTTCACAGCGGTAACCTTTGGCATCGACACCAACTTCCTAGTTGCTATACTCGTCTGCATCGCTATTTTGATCAGTAAGTACATTTAACTTTATGTAATTAATTACCCTCATTTATGGTTGATATAATGATATTTGACTTTGAGCAATTCACTATTATTTAATTTTTACCTAATTGTTTACCAACAGTATGAGCTCTCAGAAACCTTAGTCTTACAGCGATTACCGAATTTGCTAAACATTGACTAAAAGTCACTAATTAATCAGAATGTCAGCATTTTTAATCTCGATTCTACCGGTGTTTGAGAGCCATAGGATCAGATTTACCTCATACTGGCGGACTCTCTCTCGAAGTAGTTCACTATTTAAGCAAATAGTAATTTGCTTAAATAGTGAACTGCTGCGTTGGTAGTTGGTTGGTTGGTTGGATCGTTGGACTGTAGATGACAAAGCACTGGTTTCGATTCTCGCGCCAGGCTTAAAACCCGGTATTTCTGTAGTATCACAATTGTTATGCTAAGGGTATATACTTGTCAGACTTCGAGTTTAGACCTGGAGGAGTTGGAATACTAATAAAGCTGTTTTCTTACAGTCCTTCTACTAGCAGTCGTAGTACATAGAAAAAGAGCAGACGCTTGGGCAGAAAAAGAACTAGACGATATCAGAGAGAACATCATAGCGTACGAAGACGAGGGCGGCGGCGAAGGGGACGCGGGCTACGACTTGCACGTGCTGAGGCAAATGTATGACGGGCCTCCTCCGGATACAGACCCTGCGTTTATGCACGCTCCAGGTAAAACTACCTTTGTCTCTTTCTTTTTAAGCATGTGTGAAAAAGACAGACATGAGCCAATGTACAAAATTAAGAAATTTTACTTCGTTCAATCCTCGAAAGAATCTATAGCCCTCTTAATTCTATAAGAAATCAGATCCTGAGAAATTATATATCTATCAAAATATTAAATTATTATTAGATTTGTTACACAATATTTCAATAATTCCCTAAAGACTCTATTTTCATAGCATGTCTAGTAGGAGATTTGGTTGTTTTTTAACACGGGTAACTCATCTTCTTCCTTTGTGCCACCTTGTATAAACTGTAATATCTGATACTCTTCACGTACCATTGGATTAAATTCTTCAGCCAAGATTTTCTTCTACGGCCAGGTTCTTTTACCTGTTTCTTTTTCCTGAACTATGAGCTGCAGGATGTCGTATATTCCTCATAATATAGCCAAAGTACTCTCAACTTTTAGTTTTCAGGATTTCAAGACCTTGCTTATTCATACTTTTTTTGAACAAATGAGCGCAAGTGTCACCTGTCACCTGATCTTTATGTGATTACCGCCACCCATGTATTTAGCAGCATCAGAGGGACCGCCAATGACGTTGCCATCTTTTGAGTTTGTTTAGCCAGCCTTTGAAGAGCCCCATATTGTAGTCATGAAGTAACAGAAGATTAAAGAGATTTATTTTTTGTTCGCACAGGTATAGTGGGCGCAGCGCCGGACATATCCGGCTTCCTGGATGACAAGAAGTCCGTCCTCGACCGGGACCCGGACATCAATCCGTACGATGACGTGCGGCACTATGCGTACGAAGGCGACGGGAATACTAGCGGTTCGCTGTCGTCGCTGGCTAGTTGTAAGTTACTATTCCATACTTCCATGCTTAAGGCCCTGTGATAGCGTAAAATCGGCAAAACGGAGTTTTTTAAAGCAGTGTCCATCACACGGTGACATAATGTATGCTTGTAAAAATACATTCACAATCAAACACATTGCCGGATTAATTTGTATTGGACAGAAAATATTTATTTTTTTACAAATGAATTTTTTGCGACATGCGCTTGGAGAGATAGGATTATAGTCTGGAATAATACATAGGCTCCCGGAAAATTAAAGACTTCCCGCGGGAAACACAAAAACCTCAATTTAGGCGGACGAAGTCGCGGGCGTCATCTAGTATATATATCATTATAAAGCTCGTAAGAACGTTTCGCATGTTGGGTGTTTAAGATACAAATGCGCACAGGCGGGTAGTCTTATAATCTCTTGGAAGCTTGTTGTAATGAGCGGTAACTTTAGATTGCGTAATGGGGATGACGTTTATGCTCCCCGTGGGGATAAGCCGTATAGGCTGAGAGCTGGCGAATATCATAAACAACTAAAAATCTCGTGAAGAATAAACTTATTTTTTGAGAAATGGTGAGATAAGAGTAGGTAGCTCTAGTTACAGCTAAAGCGGTGATAGCCTAGTGGTAAAGACAACTGACTTCCTTTACGGGGTTGTGGGGTCGATTCCCGGGCAAGCACCTCCAAGTTCCGCTTAACAATGAGACGGCAATGTATTAGTAAGAAGTAGTTACAGCTGTGAATGTAAAACTACCTACTCTATAGTATAGAGTATAAATATGAGTATTTTTGGTATAGAGTCTATACCAAAAATACTCATATTTATATTTAAAAATATAAACATAATCCACAGTCGAGTAGACAATGAGTAGGAGTAGTAAATGTACATGTTATAGTCCAAAGCCGATGTGCGGGAGCATCGTGATTGGCCTAGTCAATCCTCAGAAAAGGCCAGAGCGCTTGGTCCAAAGCTAAAACTTCGGCTTTTGCCTAACGTGTTTTCAAGCCAATCTCGACGTACTCAATTGTTATTTACCGTTGCCACATATATTTGATAAACTTTATAATGATACTTGAAGTCTGTAACTTGTTTAAATACTTTGCGTAAATAATCCACCAGCTCTAACGGGTAACTTTTATTACATTAACGGTGGGAAAATAGTCGAAAATTTACAACATCATGCAGTATATTTGGGTTTGGATGCTATCCAGAGCACGCTGAGTAAAAACCACAAAGGACCCACACCTCTTTGAGTGTTGCGGGCTGCATGTTTAAATGCACTAATAAAGCTTAAAGCCGGGCTTTTTACAATTACGAATAAAATTTATATGAATTTCTACTCGGGTTAAAAGTTTTTTTGTTACATTTACGATGCACCATCCCTAATGAATGACGCTTTTTTAAAAATAAAATAGTCACGAAATGTGATTTTGTTTTCGGATTAGCTAATATTCCCACCTGATTTTAGGCAAATTCGAAACCCATTAGGGGCTTTTCTGATTATAATACTCGGTTGTAAGCCTCGTAAGACATTAATTGCAAAAACTACCGTTTTAAACCAAAACAAAATCTCACCTAGATCCAGAAACTTTATTTTAGGTAGTTATAGGTACTTGCCTCGTTGCCTCGACTGCCTTGACTGCCTCGTTGGTCTAGTGGTTAGCATAGTCGACTGCGGATCACGAGGTCCTGGGTTCGATTCCCGGTCGGGCATAAAAGTTAGGTATTGGGTTTTTCAATTAAGAAATTCTCAGTGCCAGCCTGGAGTTGGAAGTTGGCGGTGTTTCACCCCCGTGCCTCGGAGAGCACGTTAAGCCGTCGGTCCCGGTTATTATCACTAACATTATAATAATCGTTAAAGCCCGCCAACCCGCATTGGAGCAGCGTGGTGGGTCTAAGCTCTAATTCCCGCTCTCCTATGAGAGTGGAGGCCTGTGCCCAGCAGTGGGACGTTAATAGGCTGTAGTGATGAGATGATGATGATAGGTACTTGTGGCCTGTCACAGCTCTACGCCACTCTATACTCAGTGAATATCTTGGAGATACTATAAAATACGTGAATTAGGTATATTTTGACCATCTGCAAATTACACCATGTGTGGTCAATACCCAGCCACACCCAGCTGTAATCCCATTGTCATATTTTGGAGAATCGCATAATATCGTATTTTTTTCATAAATCCCTTTAAATCTATGCTAATATTATTAATGCGACAGTGTGTCTGTCTGCTACGCTTTAACGGCCCATTTTTTTAACCGATTTAGATGAAATTTGGTATATGGATAGGTTGCATCCCAAGGAAGGACAAAGGAAGGACATTTTTCCGGAAAATTAAGGAGTTCCCGCGGGAATAAAAAAACTGAATTCACGCGGAATCGTCTAGAGTGACTAGACTCTAGTTAATATTACTCACTTTGACAGCGTTTGATATTATAGTACTTAGCGTATTCACAGTAACATTTTTGTTCCCCAGGTACCGACGACGAAGATCTTAAATTCAACTACCTATCCACATTCGGCCCTCGCTTCCGCAAACTGGCCGACATGTACGGTGACTCCGACGACGACAGACCGCCACAGGAAGAGTCCTGGTGCTAGCGCCACGCCTGGCTCGTGTAGCCACCCAACCCCCAACCTTACGCCCCGGGAACAAGGGCGAATATATCCTGACAGCTTGGAGTCCCCAAGTAAGACCAAGCTTCGAGATGCCTTATTAAAGCAGCGCGTTTTAATTTTGTGAATGCTAATGAATAATTTTAGTGTTGTGACACCGTGAACCCACCGGACTTAGTAACTGAAGCCTGTGATAGCCGCGCGGTGTTTATGTTTCACGTTTCGCGCTTTTTATGATGTTTCCGTGGAGGTTTTTGAGCCGATTAGGTTTTGAGTTGCTAAATTGAAATATATGTTTGTTTCATATGTCCCTAGATATATTATGTTATTTTAAATCGCGAATTAAAATATGATAGATTGAACTCGGTTTTGAGCGAAGTTTAACTTTATCTTATTAATGTACTTAAGCACTTCTACAAAACAATTAAAGCCTAAGAGAGAGATTTACTATTAGCTCCACCTTATATAATAAACAGTACCTAACTGTTGTCTTTTTTTTTTTGAGAAATAGTGTTTGTAGCTAAGAATCAACAAAATGTATTCTTTATGGTGTCATTAACAAAACAAATTATTTTTAGGTAGGTAGCTACTACTAATCCGAGACCACCCAGAATGGGTATACACTACTATTGACTTATTACACTTTGTCAGCCCGTTTCAGCTTCCATATAAAGTAATTGGCGTTATATTTAGATGCCAGTGTACGATTATAATGCGATAAGTTTCTTAGACTGCACCTGCTGCCCATATAGCGGGTGAGCGGAAGCGGAAAAAATAGGTACGCAGCGTTCCGCATTTGTTTTCGGAGAGCGGAAGGGGAAAAATACGCAGCGTTTCGCAGTTGTTTTCGGTAACTGGCTGCGGAATACTGACCGACCTCATACGCCTACCGCTTGAGTCAACGATCGATACGATATAGGTACTCGTACGAGCGGAAAACGCTAACTTGTTTGTGATGTCGCGGATTTGCCACATTTTGCGCTCGTCACCGAAAATATCGTATACAAAATGTAGGTATGCTGCGCTACCATTCCGCTGCCCCCCGAAAATACAGCCTAAGCCCTGCGTCACTATGCGCTAATTGCGGTTGTCGGACATTATATTTTGATTTAGCAATTTAAAACCCTCGGTATCTAACTGTCATTTCATTCCCAAACTTAGTGATTGTGAATTGAGGAGAGTTGTTCTAGGTATAACAACAAAAATGTCCTTAAAGTATGCGTGTTTATCAGAAAGTGTATCTTGTAAATGGTATGTAAATTACATATTGGAAAAAATAAATTCAAACATTAATGTTTTAAGAAATGACTGATTTGTAACATTGTTTAGGCATCGTTGTAGATAAGCCTACATTATTTCTTGTATGTAATTTTTATATATATTAAACTAAGGAGCGAACTTCGTGCGACTCGTGTCACTTAAGCTTAGGACATACTGTGTACCTACTAATAATTACTTTTGGATTATTATTTTTGTATGATTGTAAATTATTTTGGCGAAATGCAGGGAGGGTTCTCTCTTTAAGTATTATGATTGGCAGCATTTATGACAGTTCTAGCTAAAGTTTTTTTTTTGTAATAGATATTTTTAAAAGTTAAGTGCCATTATGTTCAGTTTGTAATTTTAAGTTTTGTCTAAAACCTACCATGTGTACTAGTATGCTAGTCACTTTGGCTTCTCTGTTTGAAAACTTACAGTAGTTATTATCTATGAGAATACATTGAGTATGTAGTCAGTCGCTGAAGTGAATAGGTATCATGGTAGAGGTCGATTCCCGCCCATTTTGTAATTTCTATTCGTGTTAACTTTTTTTACATTGTTAGTTTTAAGTTTTTTTTACATTTTTTATGTTAACGACGTACTTTAATTTTTTTTGTTTGTGCAAACATATGTTTGTCTATTTATATACACGTGATTTTGTAAAGCGTCCAGTTCTAAAAATGTAGTTCGATTTAATAAATAAATGAGATAAATATATCAACACCTTGGTTTACAGTTGAAAAAACCTTTAGTCTATAACATTTTTAACAACCTTTAAAATTCACTATTTCATGTAGTTGAATTTAAACACTCACTCACGCTCATAAGTATTTATTTTAAGAAGTATTACTTTATTTTGCATATTTGACATATATTCGGAGTTAAAATTTTGAAGGTAAGTATAATTTTGACACAAGGATTTGAAAATTTTACAGAATATTAATGTGTACTAGGCCTAAATAAGTGTAAATATGTAAATTTCTTGCTAGCCCATACATTAAAATCTATGTCGTATTTTAAAGAATTTTGTATGGTAACGTTAAAACATTACAAGGTGTCTTATAATTATGCATATCAACGAATTGTAAGGTATAATTCATCATCTTAACTCATCTGTCTAAAGTTAACTATGTGTACCTAATATACCTTAAACATAACGTAGTAATCATATTCATACTTATATAATACAATAATCATACATAAAGATATCCATAATTAACTATACATTCGCCATTCTACGTAATGCTTCTCAGTATGTACTTGTAAATTTGGTATATAAACAATTCTATTCCAAGTAAAATTAAAAAGAATTTCTCTGGATAATTTTAAAAATTGATTTATTTATCAATGCTGAAATCAAAGTGAATTATACTTTTAAAATAATATTATCATAATATCGTAAAAATATTATTTTCTCATTCTCATTCTAAACACCTTAAGATGATTATGAAAGTGTTATACAGGCGAGAATATTCAAAAATTATAATTTTAATTATGTATTTCGATTGTTCATAACCATCATATTCCAGTATTAATCATAATCACATTATTCCTAATATATTATGATTTAACAAAAAATATTGTACTATTTCCGAATTAGATGTTCCGAAAACAGCCTGTATAATACGAGTAATTATAGTTTCTATGTATCTAGGACACTTTTTCACGGTAGAAATTAAAGAACACGCAATAAATAAAAATTAAATAATGTTAAAATGATTATCATATTCATCTACATTATAAAAAGGTATTTTTAATTTCATGCATAAAAAAGTAAAATAACGTCCATATATGATGGCCTACTTTTTAATAAATCTCGCTATTCGTGTAAAATGATATGTCCAAAGTTATCCCCCGAGATCTAGGCCGAGATGTTGAGATACTCCATCAATCTTTTTGATTTATTACCCTGTCCATTCAACCCTTGTGTGGGTATAGGTGTAGTTAGTTTAATTTTAGGCTTGTAATTTAGGACCCATGAGCTTAACGGTTATATCCCGCAAAAAATCTATTTTTAAATCTTTCGGCTCATGCACACACATCGAATTTGGACGTATTTTTAGGGACAGTTTTTTTCTGTCACTAAAATTTGTTAAAATTGTTTATTTGATGAATAAACTTAAAACTCGATCATAAATGTCTGAAAATCAATGAAAGTTTATTTGACAATTGAATGGAAAATCGGCCGTAAATATGGTATTATTGTTATGATTTTTAATGGCTTGACTTACTAGCAGGTCTTTGAATCCTGATTAAAATATATTGGGAACGTACTAGATCGAAAATGAGTCCGAATTGGTTGTGTTTGCATGAGCCCTTAGCCAGTGACTTTAAAATATGTAAGAGCGTATGCTGTTCTATTTTAGAATTCAGACTTTATTCTGTTCTTTTATAGGCTTTGCTTGTTGTTATTTTATAGAAAAAGCATGTCCTTACAAAATTTAGTTTATACAAATATAATTCACGATATAAATTTACAAGGAATTCTTATTAGGTACTGCTAATAATTGGTTTTTTGAGATAATACGTTTACGAATGGTAGAAAATAACATATTTACTTTAGTAAATTTGAAAACTTACACAAAGACTTGCGTTATTAGCACAAATATAACGTATAAAGGCGTCGAAGGTACCTAAATTCCACACTAATACAGTACACTAGGCAAATGTTGGCCGAAATTCTAAATTGATCGAATGTGTCGGCCCACTAGGTAAATGCGTCTTCTCATTTGTGCAAACATTTGGACAGCTCGGTCGATTTCGCTCAAGCGATAATCGGGGCTGTTGACTGTTTTAGTATTCGTGTACCCTAAGCTTAACATTTGTAACAGAGTAAACAAGCAATGTAGATGCGTTACTATTTGGTTATGTCAAGTGTCCCCTGGCAAGTTGTCTTGCAGAAGTCGTTAAAATTATCCTTTCAAATTCAATTTTAGCAAGTTAAGTTACTAGCTGATGCCCGCGACTTCGTCCGTGGAATAAGTTTTTTAATTCCCACGGGAACTCCTTAATTTTCCGGATAAAAAGTAGCCTATGTCACTCTCCAGGTCCTCAACTATACCCATGCAAACAATCGCGTCAATCCGTTGCTCTGTTGCAGCGTGATTGAAGGACAAACCAACAAACAAACACACTTTCGCATTTATAATATTAGTATGATATTAACTTGCTAGTTGACTGGTTTTTATAATATTTAAACAGTAAAAAGCCAGAGGAGCTTAGCCTTAGAGCACTTGAGATAAAATGATTTTGTTTTTTTGTCCTGCCTTTTTACAGATGACTATAATGTTGATATGAGTATAAAAGATTTATAGAATTTCATACTTAAAAAAAATAGAAAAATGTTCAGCGTTAAAAGCAGCTCTAAAATAATGTTAAAATCATTTCAACCTTTTATTTTTAATTAACATTTGTACCCGATATTTTGCGTACAAAATATTATTAAGGTTTTAGTGATTAACAGAGAACACATTATTATGATTTAAAATAAAACAGTTGATGTAAGTTAACGTTTAAGAAATTCGTAATTCCTACATTCCAATAAATGAAAATTAAATAAACTGTTGATGTATTCTATTGATAGCGTTATTGGATCAATTATTCGTACTTAGAACATAGTGGCGGCCATTTTGAATTTTTCGTGGAATTAAACAAAATGGCCCTCATTATAACACACTGCCATTAAACAATTTCTTAGCATTAATTAAAAGCTTTCTTATGTTCTTAAATTGATACATTTATTTTATGGACCTTTAGTTTTTGTACGTTTATTGATATCGATTTGAGAACATAAGGGGAGGAGTTGATTCGTAATTTTTTAATGATAAACTAAAGAAAGTACCTATGTGTGTTTAACTAGTAGTAACTTGCAACGTGTGTTGCTGCATTGTCTATCTTTAACAGAATGTCGCAGTAAATTTTTTTTGTATATAAATTATTGCCGATAATTAATGAGATAGATTGCTTCTTATCACATATAAAAGTTGTTGTATATTTTATCTAAAGTTTCGTCCATAATTTACTTTTGATTTTGAACTATTTAGCTCAATTTTAGTCTTGAACAATCACGCTAAAAGTGCTAAAATGAATCCCATTAAAAACCTTTTGTTTTTGTTTTTGTTGTCCTCTTAGGTAACTTTCAGTAAGATCATGTTTAATGTTCTTTAATAACTTAATATGTGATTAGAAGGTATTTGGTTGTAGTGTATAATATTCATTATATTTAAAAGTTGTGTGTAAGAAAACGTGAGCGTCTATTTAAGAACGGGACAACAATATTTAAGAGGTCTAAGAGTCTAGAGGTTAGACAGAGAAAGAAGAGTCCGACTGAAAGATTGTCATATTAATTATGTAAGTAGCATAAGGACGTATAATTTTTAAATTGTTTATATAGATAAAAATATTCAATTCATTGAAATAAAGTGATGAAATTGATTAAAAATGGTTTTTCTTTGTACACCTGCTTACATCGTCACAAAAAATATTTTTGTGACAATGAAAATGGGCCCAGCATTTCATTTTAATACACATATTACACAATCAGTCGAGAAACGTCAATTGAAATGAAAATCTTACTAATATTATAAATGCGAAAGTTTGGATAATTGGATGGATGTCTGTTACTCAATCTTTAGAGAGAGAGATAGATTATGGTCTGGAATAGCAGATAGGCTACTTTTATCCCGGAAAATTAGAGAGTTCCCGCGGGATCCATAAACCTCAAACCACGCAGACAAAGTCGCGGGCATCCACTAGCATACACGAGATAAAAAAACGTGGATAAAACAAAAATAAACATTAAGGAAAGAAGCTGCTTAATTGAACTGTAATTCTATGCTAATAGGTACGTGTGTATTTGCAATAACATGCACTGCACATATTTTGTGCGGTGACATCTCACGCTCTTCAACACTTTTTACCTATTTCATGTTCTGGGATTCTGTCTGATCTTTGCCTTAAGATAGAGCTTTATGGACAAGATTTTGCAATAGCAGTTTATAGTTATAGTTATTGGCAAACAGTAAGCAGTTAAATTAATAGGGGCAGTCATCCAAGAGCAGTTAGATGACGTTCAACTTTAACCCAGTTTGAACGTTGGCGGCTTGTACAGTACAAGTTTGTGTTTGCTTGCAACAAACTCTTGAAACTCAAGACTTTCTTGTTATCTTAAAAGTTAAAGTATAACAATGAAAATGGAAATCTATAGTTGGTTAATCTATAGGTAATGTATAGTTTGGTTAATATAAAGCCTAGGTTGTAATTATTACTCGCCGGAAACCCGTCAGTCTCCGTCGTGATGTCCTCCCGTCCGAATTTCGGCCTTCAGAATGCGATCTGCGCCTGAGATATAATGCACAAGTGTGTGTGCAAACACCACACGTGTACTCTCCATTTTCTTATTCTCATAGCCCGGATGATACGAAAAATCCGACACGAGCGGAGAGAGATCAGACAAAGGACCGACGGTCGTACCTACGCTCCACGAGTCACAGAGGTTTAACATCGCTTTTCCTAACTCCTTTTTTGTCAGAACCTTACCTTATAAGATTACTAGCTGATGCCTGCAACTTCGTCCGCCTGGATTGAGATGCATTGGTTCCCGCGGGAACTCTTTGTTTCCCGACTATGATCTATCTCTATGCTAGATTTCATCCAGATCCGTTCAGCCGTTCTGGCGTCATTGAGTAACAAACATCCATCCATCCATCTAAACTTTCGCATTTATAATATAAGTATAACTATAGATACGGCTTGGCGGTCCCTCTGGTACTGTTATTGTCACCGGGCGACTGTTCGTCTGCTTGCTATACATTAAAAATATAAAAAAGGTAAGTTATGAAACTGGTCTTTAGTAAGTAGGTCTAGGTACTTAGTAAATGCCAACAGCATATTCGAGTGAGTGGTTTCTGCAGAATATGTACTTAAGTGGTTTGGAATGTGTCAAGAATGGGACGTGCCTTATCAAGGAATGACGGGTGCGAATCCCGAGTAGACGCCATTCAACTTTCTAAGAATACCGGTACTACTTCGTCATCGTCGGCTCGTTTAATCTTAAAATGAACGCGCCTCCTACCTACTTGTAAGTGTTTACTCTCAAATGCAAAGTTGTTTAGCAAAACACAAATTGGAAGTCTCCATTGGTATTTCAGTTTGGTAAAAGCGGTGATAGCATAGTGGTTTAGACACTGAACATCCTATACGGGGTCGCGGGTTCGATCCACACACCTCTAACTTTTCGGAGTTTAAATGTGTAATAAAAGAAATTAAATATCACACGAACGGTCGGAACGGAAGGAAAACATCGTGAGGAAACCTGCACGCCCGAGAGTTCTCCATAATGTTCTCGAAGGGGTGTAAAAGTCTGCCAATCCGCACTTGCCATCGTGGTGGACTATGGCCAAACCTTTCTCATTCCGAAAGGAGACTCGTGCTCAGTAGTGAACCGGCAATGGGTTGATAAGAGTGAATCAGTGTAGGATTTACATATTTGCCGCCCCAAAGCTATAACATTTTTGTTGCTACTACTGACTTTTAAAATTCTGTTCACAATAAAGTTAATTCCATTTTTAGGGAATAATCTAGTTTCTAGATTATTTTTACAACTTTTTTTTCTTTACCAAATTTTTTTTGGGCCAATTTTGCCGCCCCCCTAATGTTGCCGCTCTTTATGCTTCAGCTTTTTCAGCTCCTATGGTAAATCCGGCACTGGAGTGAATAGGTACAGTAGCTTTACTTATACTTACTGGCTAGTAGGTACTTTACTAGTAGATAGGTATTTTGCTAGTAGGTAGGTACTTTTAGTTTTAGTTCTAGTTTACTTGCTAGATAATAGCTAGCTAGTAGCGTACAATCTACTCGCTTTAAACTTTA
Organism: Erebia epiphron; assembly: GCA_963932025.1. Classification (NCBI taxonomy): domain Eukaryota; kingdom Metazoa; phylum Arthropoda; class Insecta; order Lepidoptera; family Nymphalidae; genus Erebia; species Erebia epiphron. The sequence goes on from OZ009950.1 coordinate 9,593,486, forward strand.
AACACAGGGGCAAGTACTAAGTACTGAGTAGGTATAGTAGCTTTATTGGACACAAAATTACCCAAAACTCAATTTTTAACCAGGTATTAGAATATAAATCCGTGTTGAAACGAAAATTGCTCAATCGTTTAGTAGAGAGAAGCGTGCTCCGCTTGGGGCAATGACGTGTAAAACGGCAGCTCTTGAGCAAGTGAAGCCGCGCGAGTTGGCCACGCGCCAACCAGCTTGCAAGCGTAGGTAATGGTCCTCGTGAAGGTAAGTTTATTCATTAAATACAGCCCATTAACGTCCCACTGCTGGGCACAGACCTCCACTCGACAACAACGAATGGGTGAGTGACCAACTTATAAGTTGAACCAATGACAATAAGGCTATTAAATGCATCATTTCCTAAACCATCCATAGGAGAGAGGGAATTAGAGCTTAGACCGACCACGCTGCTCCAATGCGGGTTGGCGGGCTATAACAATTATCATGTCAGTGATAATTGTCAGTGATGATAACCGGAACCGACGGCACGTGCTCTCCGAGGCACGGTGGTGACTAACCACCGACCTCCGCCAATTCATTAATCCATGCTCATAAAAAATGCGATTGTATAGGTCTGGCTATGATTTCACGGCCCATCTGTTCAGCCGATTTTGATGAAATTTGACGCAATGACGTGTAAAACGCCCGTACTCCCGAACCCGCGTGAGTTGGCCACTCGCCAACCGGCTGGGTGAGCGTAGGTAATGGATTTATTCATTATAGTTTCCTCAAAATAAATAATCTATATTCGTACTATAAAGACCGGCGGCACGCGGCAGCGACTAGCGACAGCGTCTGGCGACATCTGGCGTCAGCGTCTGGCGACAGCGACTGGCGACAGCGACATGCCGACGATAGGAACGCAACAGAAGGGTCGCCATACTACTTGGGTATAGGATTTGCTATCATCATCGGCGTAGCCTTAGCTGCTGCAGGGTCTTCTGGTGTATTCTTACAGAACGCCTGATCTTGCTACGTCAACTCTTATCGCAGCGTTATTTATCAAGCGTGTGGACAAATAAAGAAATTCATACATTCATTCAAAGAAATTCATTAATTACTAAGTAATTACTAGATGATGCCCGCGACTTCGTCCGCGTTGGTTAAGATTTTTTGATTCCCGCGGGAAATCTTCAATTTTCCGGGATAAAAGATAGCCTATGTCCTTCCTCGGGATGTAACCTATCTCTCTACCAAATTTCATCAAAATCGGTTGAGTAGTTCGGCCGTGAAAGCGTAGCAGACAGACAGACAGACACACTTTCATATTTATAATATTATTATGGATAGAATGGAAGTATGGATATGGATTCTTTCAGTAGATCGAAGCCCACATAACAATGGATAGGCACAGCGATGACTCGTATTTAGGTTTAGTTTTAGTTATTATCTAGGTTTAGTTTTTTAGGTAAGGTTCTAACATAGGAAATAAGCTTGTACCTATAACTAACAAAATATGAGTCATTGTCGCTCGAAATAAAGATTTATTTATTTATTATTATAAATCGTAGACCACACATCTACACCTTCTTTTGCACCCCCAGCCGCATACTAATTTTATACTGAAAATCTCCTCAGACTGAGCTTTCATTCACAATGCTGAAAATGTAATATGGAAAAAAGTAAGTAGTATGAAAAACGAACTTTGCGACTCTTGTTATTAACTAAAGAAAATGTCTCAATTGATCAATGTTCTAGCAAAGCTAGCTCCAAGCTGTGACGTATAAACATTTGGGCTCACAGATTCCGAGACCTGGCGACCTGCCAGTTGACTTCACGATATACTTAGTTAAACGCGTTTCGCCTCGCTCGCTGACAATACGGAAGCCTTGCTTTGCTTGTTTACTGACTGCAGCTATAGAGATTTTAAAGGTAAATAATAAGACAGTTTGGTTCAATACCGTGCCTCACGCTTCAATGAAGATACTTGGCAACCTTAGGTGAAATAACTATCCAATTACAATTTGCAGGCAGCCTATCTATAACCATACCTGCTTATAACATTATCTGGGGACACGGGAGTGTCCCCGCCAAAGACGAGCCAAAGGAAACGGGGCACTACCTATAGGTCTTACTAGTTGTATGGGATAATTTTTGAGATATCCTCTTGCTGTCGTTTAATCAAAAACAATATTATACTCTTTTTTTCAGGCAGTCGTATAAAAATGAACGCGCCTCCTGTGTTTAATTGGACGTGACCGGCTATTTAGACATGGATTCTATGGTCAAATCTAAAGGTCAATGTTCATTTCTAGATTAGATGATGTATCAGTACCCACTCAATCATTTGTGGGGACAGTTTTTAGCAGAGTTTTAAATTAGTGGAAGACTCAAGACTGACACTCCCGCCAGATCATGAGGATTACCTACTACTCGGTGGGATTACCTAACCCCGGTCCCGAACATTATATTATGAGGATAGAAAATAAGGGAACATTTAGTACTTACTTGAATTTTTTGCTAGTTAAAATGTTATTACATTTTTTAAATCATGTTGAGTGTGCGCCAATTACGTCACAATAAATCTGTTTGAAAATTATTGCCTTTCTAATTTTAATTATGGCTTTACTTATTATTTCTGTAAAAAAAACATGCAGCGAGCTGTTATAAAATTCCTTCCCCCTAATAACTATTACGTGCTGTAAATTTAAGTCTAAGCTGACTTTAATTAATGCAAAAATGCTTACCTTTTTGCATTTATGGTACCTACTAGTTACTACACGACTCGGCTTTTTCAAAAAAGTATATATTTACCATGTTGAACATAACTACCTTTCGACGACCTCCGTGGCGCAAATTTCCCTAATCAAAAAATCTTAATCCACGCGGACGAATTCGCGGGCATCATCTAGTTAAAAATAAAGATGCGGCGATATAACTTTTCTACTATACTTACTTCGGTTACATCGGGAGGTATGGCATCCCGAACTAGTGGTAGATTCACTTGACGATTCAAGAGCACTTGTAAAAGTTTATCTGAATTAAAAAATTATAATTTGAAATTGTCGGTCGGACAAGGCCGAGTACGTACTACGATTAAAATCTCCATACACAGGTGAGTACCATGTTTGTAGAGACAGAATATGTTTAGTGAAAGTTGAAAGTCGATTATTGATATTGACAACATTGAGGTACACAAACACTCAAGACTAAACAAAAAAAAATGTAGTACATTGGGAATACCCGACCTATAGTTTATTAAATCTCTCCGCCTTTTACGAATTACATCGAGAAACTGGCAGTGGTAAGACAGATCAAAGAAATGGTTGACAGTTTAGCCAACCATTATCACGATCTACAAATGGGGAGAATCAGTGGAACACTTTGGAGGAAGTGAAATCTCGACGGGGCCACGATCCTCAAAGGTCCCCAGCTGCGAGATCCGTACCTACTCGTATGACAAGCTTACGCTACGTAAGCTTACGACTAACGTACTACTTACGTAGAGATTTTTTAAAGAAGAGGCACGACCTTATTTGATAGTTTTAAGTTAGAAGTGTTTTTAAGCAATTATATTGACACTTGCTAGAGGCCTCTTCGCCAGAGGGCGAAGTTGCTATTTGATGATGACGGTTTATAAAGTTGTTACCAATTTGATTGTAGTGCGCATTATAAATTGTAATTTAATCAGCAATATAGGCTTTATTTATTAATTTATCGACACTTGCTACTATAATGTTGAAGAAAACATAAGTTAGGTACTTTCTCGTTAGACAAACTTTGTGCTACGATATTCCTTTCCTTTTTATATTATATAACCTTTCCATGTTATAAAGAACTTCAATTAATGCAAATATGCAAATTTTTTCCGCAATCTATGTTTACAAAAAATGTGTGTAGGTAGCGTATGCAAAACCCCAGGATTGCAGCAAAAAGCCTGCAAGTGGCTGTTTGCGTGACGCAGAGCTTAATTGTGATTAACCTGACGGCACCTCGAGCCATCGCTTCTCAGAAATATAGCGGAAATTTCTAGAAAAATTACGTGTGATTGTATGAGGAATGAAGTAAACCGTAATGGAGGCAATGCTAGAAATTAGAATACATAATACCCGCATGTGTGATTATAAAAGTGATTTGAGCTGTTATTTTCTAACGCATTAAGGAAATCATAGGTCACTACAGGCCAGACTAGAGAAAATTGAGTAAATATAAATTCCCAAATGACCGTATCGGGGATTGAAGCCGGGATCTCCCTTTTGTAATACCACAGCGTTCATCACTGCGCTAATGAGGTCGTCAAAAAAGATTTTTTCTGTGCTGGTCTGGTTCTGGAAGGTTTCGGGTTTGGTTAATTACCAAAGTAAAAGATTCAATAGAGCATGATTCATCTGTGTTTCAACGTCATTTTATTAACAAACGCTCCTACACAATGATTCATAGTAAGTACATACGACCAATAGCTAATTAGTATTCTGTGCAGCCTAGCCGGGATGTTATTTAAGAATGATAAAGAAGCACAAGTACAATAAAACTAAAAACTATTTAACAAAACTAAAAATATTTGTAAAATAAAACCAGCTTTTTTGAACAAAAAAAATACAACTTTGTGGAGGTGCTGGGATTTGAACCCAGGACTTTCAGCATGCGAAGCAGACACTCTACCACTGAGTTACACCCCCGATGTTTAACCTGTTGAAAAACTAGTACATGTACAAATGCTCTTCAGCATTTGGTTATAGGTTTTGCTCAATTCACATCAACAAGCTTTGTAAGGATTGAAGTTATTGTAAGTTTGAATAGGTAGCTAGAACTTTTGTCTTCATTAACATGCGATCCATATTATTAAATGAAATGGGACATCGTACTTTCGTGTTTATGACCGAATTTCCACCTGACCTAGAATCGGATTATAAATAAAAATATTATAGTAAACAGTAGGTAAAGGCAAGTATAGCAATTATACGTGTCCCATTGTGATCTTGCTTTTTACACAAGGGTTCTTACAGATCATGGATCGAGATCAGTGGGGATTTCGGTAGTTAGCGTCACTCGGCGGGGAGGTCGAGCAAGACATTTTAACGAGCACAAAACACAACTATGGCCGATTGTCGTGACTATGGTGACAATCATTTACCAATGATAAAATATTCCTTTGTCACAAGATAAATAACCAATGATAAAATATTCATTTGTCACAAGATAAATAACCAATATTAAATATATACGTAGAGTACATAAATAACAAAGAAATTCTCAGCACTAGCTTGGAGTTAGAAAGTTGGCGGTGTTTCATCCTCGTGCCTCGGAGAGCACGTAAAAGCGCTCTCTCTCTCCGGTCGTGTCGGATTTTCTGTCCCATCGGAGTATGAGAGTGAAGGACACACTCGTGCAGTATAATATCTCTCGCGCGGATGGCTAATCTCTCAGGAGATAGGCCGCCTTGGCCAAGATTCGGTCGGGAGGACATTAAGTAGACTGAACCTCGCGGTATCCATAAGATAATAATAATAATAATAATAAATGATTTATTTACCAAAAAAACAACGTGGTACATAACCCAAAGCTTAATTAGCTAAGTAAACAATGTGGAACCCTGACAACTAAACTGAGTAGATACTCGTATGATAGCTATCAGTGCTCTCCCCGATATGTGGTAAGTACAGTAAATTAGCCTAAGTCAATTTAGGTGTTACAATTATTTAGGACATACCTATAGCTAACAAGATGCATGCTGATTGTTAGTTTACATACGTTGTGTGTGTGTGTGTGTGTGTGTATCTATTGACATCATTAAGCTTAACTAAAATCTATTGACATCATTGTGAAGTTCTGTTAAAAATACTGAAGCTCATTAAAAATTAAATAATTTCGTTTCCTTATAATATTTATCTAATTTTAGTATTTGTTGTTCAAGTACAGGATATAATTCAAATAATTGATCAAGTTTCAGGCTCAGCCTTTCAGAAAATTGAGAGTTCCGAGGTCAACTTTGGACGTTAGAAAATCTCCACTTTGAAAGCCCCCCATTTCGTCAATTTTAGGGGAAAAATTAAAAAAATATATTTTGGATTCTATTCCTTATTATCTTTAAAATTATATACCGCAACCCTATGCAACGCTATAAAAAATATTTTACTTCGCATTCGCTTCTATGAGAGCCCCCCTGAAATAAAGATTTTTATAACTTTTAAGCCATATTCGGCTGGAGGCCATCAGTTTATATAATATTTTTAAATTTGAAGTAATTACGTTCAGTAATTCAGAAGTTATAAGGCTCTGATAGACGGACGGACAGACGGACGGTCGGACGGACGGACAAGTGCAAATTCACTCAAGTAGACTCAGAGACCTTCGCTTCGCTCGGTCAATTATTACTAGTCATATATATTTTCGACTTTAAAGTAATTTAAAGGAAAGTTACAAACAGGGTAAATACCTGAATTCAAATTGACTTACAATATGGCTACCCTACTCGGAATCAATCTGTGTGTATTTGGGGCAGACACCCTCGCGCGATGAACAGTGAACGTAGGTTTTTGTTTGATAAGCCTGTCTAGTCCACTGACCTATGAATAGGCGGTGTTTCACCCCCGTGCCTCGGAGAGCACGTTAAGCCGTCGATCCCGGTTATTATCACTAACATGATAATAGTCGTTAAGGACCTCCAACCCGCAATGGAGCAGCGTGGTGGGTCTAAGCTCTAATTCCCACACTCATATGAGAGTTGAGGCATGTCGGCCGGTTCCTGAATTGAGAATTTCATGTTGAGTTTATCTCAAAGTCTACTTAAGGACTAATTAAGCAAATTTTTGTTTCTGAATTGATATTGGGTCGGTTTCTGAATTAAGGATTCAAGAAAAAACAGCAAGTTCCAACTCTTAAACCTTACACAATATGAATTCAGGAACAAAATCTTTGCTTAATTAGTCCTTAAGTAGTCTTTGAGACAGACTCAACAAGAAATTCTCAATTCAGAAACCGGCCGTGTGCCCAGCTGTGGGACGTTAATGGGCTGTAGTGGTGGTGGTGGTGGTGGTGGAAAGTGTGTCTGTCTGTCTCCTACGCTTGTACGGCTCATCTGTTTGACCGATTTTGATGAAATTTGGTATAGGGATAGGCTATATCCCAGGAAGGACATAGGATACTTTTTTACCCGGAAAATAAAAGAGTTCCCGCAGGAATAATAAAATCTTTATTCCATGCAGATGAAGTCGCGGGCATCATCTAGATAAGTAAAGGGCGGGGGTTATCATCATATATTTAAACCTCTATACCAATTCAGTGTTCACGTCAAGTTAGTAAATCCGTCAGCGCGTCAAATATCGCCCCGTGATCCGATTAATAATTTCCGGTTAGCCGGTTTGTGGGTATCGTAATGAATAAACAACGGCGGGCAAAATTCGTTCGTATTTTAAATTGTATTCATTTAAAACAACAATAGATGCAAATCAATGTTGGAATTGTATTTTTTTTCAGTTATGAAACGAAAAAGACGAATAGGTAGGTATGTAAAGATAAGCCAGTTAGCCACTATAATTTGCAGTAACACATTTAAACAGACAACGACCTCAATTTACATAGACGGGCCCTTTCAAACAAAGAATGTGGGCGTATTTTTAGCAACCCCACCAACGCCATCTAGCCTGAAAAGCGGGAACTTGCTTGCAACATATATTGAAAACGTATGACTCGGTCATAGATAATATAGGTCATGGCCATAGAAGCCGTAAGGCCAGTTAGTAAAAAAAAATATATTATACAGTTTGCCGCGGAAAGTAAATGATTGCGTTAGAAATATTAAATAGCAATATTAAATAACGTTTTTTTGGAAATTTATAATTGTGAATTGAAACACTTACCTTAAAATAAAAATTGTTCAGTGCCAAACTAATAAGACTTTAGATGTTAACTTAAGAATAACAAATTTTCTACACGACGAGCGACCGTGACAGCGCTACGATGGGGACAAAGAAAGGTTAGGAACGCGCTCTCAAAGTCGGACGCCAGACCTTTTTCTATGAAAGGGCCCATCTAGTATTTACATACATATCGATGTACACAGACCACAAATAAATAGTTTGATTATGCACACAAAATCCCACGGAACACAGCTTCTTTGTTTTGTGAGTCCTAAAAAAAAATAAACAGAAATGTTACAGATTTAAAAAAAATCAACTATGGGTCGAATTTAGTGTTAAAAGATCAACCGATTTTGATGGACTTTTGTTTGAGAGGTTGGTTACATCCCGGGGAAGGATAATTGGGTATTTGACCACTAAGCGCGCGTTTTGACGTTTGAAAAAAAGTTGCTGATTTGACTGGTTGTCAAATACCCAATCAAAAATTCTTGATCAAATATCACTAGAATCTAGATTCTAGTACTATTATAATATACGTACATTACAATACAAATCATGTTATATCAACAATAGGTACATATTATGAATTATGATGTTCTACACCATATCAGACCAATAAAATATAGCTCGATGATAAGATTTTTGCCGTAGCCATAACACAATGACTGAAATACCATCCACATCGATATAAATATGTAGGTACTAGATGGGCCATTTATCATTTATTTGACAGGGCCCGTCTATGTAAATTGAGGTCGTTGATCTAAAATCATACCATCAGAAAGATATAAGATTAATTTAGATAACTTCATTTTGCAAATCGGTCCAAAAGCTTTATACCAAGCGTTGTTTCAGGGCTAAACTTTTAATTAAAGGATTTCGTTCTATAATCCAATGATTATGGGGTCCATTCCCCGGCTTACAATGAGCCTAGATAACGTGTAAAAACTCCTCGAAATTAGAGTGAGCAGGAAAATTTCTGTTTTTCGTCCTAAAGTGGATATTGTTTACCGTTGTGACTTCTCATTGTAACTGGTCGTAATCTTTCTTTAGCATTACAATATTGGTAACATATTTTATCAATAATTTTATGGTATGATCACATTATCTTGTCGACTTTCAATACTCCCATCACTTTATTGGTCAAGACTCAAGTGGCATATAAGATGACGTGATCAGACAATATCTAAAGAAGTTGAAAAAATAGCTCAACTCTATTGAAACATAATCTTAATATATATAAATCTCGTGTCACAATGTTTGTCCTCAATGGACTCCTAAACCACTTAACCGATTATAATAAAATTCGCACACCATGTGCAGTTCGATCCAACTTGAGAGATAGGATATTTTTATTTTATAATTCACGCGGACGAAGTCGCGGGCATCATCTAGTATACCTATATAGTTTGCTTTGTAACTACATGATACTTCTTTATTGAATTCTATATTATTATTTTTGCTTAAAATACTCAGACTGACATACTACGACTACGTAGTCGGGTGCTCGATTAACCTTATTACCCTTCTTCAAGATCGATGGATGTGCAATAATTTGCAGTTTATACACTATTTGAATGGGGGCCATCTTTTGGAAAATGGAGCGTAGGGCACCCCTAGCTAGGTGGAGCACAGATATCCAGAGGGTTGGCAATGCGCATACAATATGCGAAAAGCCGAAGATCTATCTTCAAACACTTAAAAGAAAGAAGCCTACGTGCATACGTAATGGTTGAGGATGATTTATACAGGATGACCCAAATAGTGACGTCCAAAGAAAAAATTTAGATTCCTCGTACTTTAGACCTATCAGAAAATGTCCCATATATTATGTTCAGCGATTTTTGGTAGTTTCAGAGTTATAATTTTCTTAAGTTTTTTTGGCGATTTCTGATGAATTGAGTGTTAATTTTTTTATTATTTATGTTTCTGTGAAGTGATCTACTTTGCATAAAATAATTACCATCATAACATTAACCCAAGTCGGAAAATTTTTGGTTGAAAGTGACGTTCGACAGAAGTAGAGACGAATTTTCAACTTAAGATAAAAAATACTTAAACCTGTCTACGTCACTTCCGACTAATTTCAAAAACTTTTGGGGTTCCTAAGCTTTCCTTATTAGTTAAAAAAATGGTACTTTAGGGGGCATTATTGTGACTAATCGGACTTCAAATGTGGTAAGGCGGTAATTTCTGAACTTAAAATTTGATTAGATATTGGATAGAAATAGGTGTTACTTTGCGAAAGTCCATGATATTCAAGGAACAATAAGCGAATAATAGCGAATTAAGCTTCTTGTCCCTTGATTTATTTAGATGTTGACAAGACGTGGTAGGTACCTAAACTTCTTGGCCAAACATTGCAAAAAAACATTGATAAACAGAAGAGGCCTTGTTGTCGCTCCCCACATGGCAACCTCATCTGCAGCTTCTCAAATATTAATAACACTACAATGCGCAGATTTCTATTCATACGGCAAAATAGGGGGTGCATGTGAAAAATATAATTAATGCGTTGTTTTTTTTGACGTCTGCCTAGGCACATCGGTGAGTGGTAAGTATAACTGAGTGATCCTAGGTGCGATTCCCGGTAAGAGCAGTAAGTTTGGGAATTTATGTTTCTAAATAGTCTTTGCTTTGGTCGTTAAATCTAAGTCAGAAAAGAGATCTGAGGTGCAATCATGTAAGGATTGCCGATCAAATCGTATAAGTTCGACTTCAAAGTAAAATAAACCATAAGTCATTGATATAGAGGTCAATTTCGTGTATCCATTCTTATACGTTTAGGCTATCGTACATACCTAAACGTATGATAATGGATACACGAAATTGAGCTCTAATACAATGTTTATATGGTTTATTTTACTTTGAAGCCGAACTTATACTTATATTAATCGACAATTCTTACATGATTGGGGGGCTGACCCCCGATTGTGTAAATAAATCGTAATCGCGTGTCAAACGTATAACTCGACCTGTTTAAGGAGCTCATAGATGCCTGCACGTCAAAAAGCATGTTTGAACTGCTTAAACAGGTCGAGTAATACGTTTTAAGCTGTCAAATGATTTAAATGATTTGCTCGGACAGTTGGGCCTCTGAATTACTCTTAAGGTTTTCAAAACGTTTACTTTTGTCATGCAGGACGTATAAGATGTCGTCATGCTTAAAAAAAAACACGGATATGTTCATATTATCTTCAACATATTTTTTAAATATTATAGATATATAGATATATATTTATAGATATTGTTTAGTGGAGGAAGCTTTGAACATTATTTATTATTTTTTTTAATTATGTCACGTCAATTTCATGAAGATCTGACGAATAGTTCTGTGATAGAGCCGGGAACACCTCAACGGGTAACATCAAATCAATTATTGCAAAAAGTGCTTCATAAAACGTAGATTTTTAACCATACGACGAAACTGTATAAAAAAACTATCTGAAGGTAAGTATAATACTGTACTCAATAGTCAATTTATTTATTCCATGTATGACATACAAGTTTCTCTTATGTTACATCATGTTCTGACTCTACCACCGGTTCAGAAAAAAATTCTATTGAGAAGTACCGGTGAGAAATTCAGTGTAAATGCAGAAGTACCTATATAAGGTATCCGTGTGAAGCCGGGGCGGGTAAGCTAGTATGCAATATGCCGCTAAAGATTTACAATATATACATATTTTGGTGTCTCCATCACATCTTTGTTAGAACAGTCCTCAAAACCACACAGCCAAACAGTCTGATTATGCAAACGCCTACGGCCCAGCTGTTAATATGCCCCGATTGTTCTGTATTCGATTCTCGGAGTGTTGTTTCGGTGCTTGAATATTTATGCAATCTGTTCCGTGTCAGTGGTATAGATTTCCAATTCCAAGCGCCTATTAAGCTTAGATTCAGATACCTAGACCTATCTAGTCTGGTTAGAGAATCGGATTTGGATTTTTATATATTTTTTCATCTGTTTTCTTAACCGGTCCTTACGGTCTACATAATAATTGTTATGGTAAGTGGTAAAAGTTGTTTTTCTTTAAAAAAAATCTTTGTTTCAATAACAAAAGCTAAAAAAAAGTTTTAACACATTTTTTTTTGTGCGCCGTGAAATTTAAAAAGGGCCCAAGGATCGCTTCAACTCCCTCCCTTCATCCTCATTTAAATGATATTAAGGCTCATTCATTATTATTCTATAGGCAACCCCAGAATCTGCAAGCCCATCGCATTAATATCACAAGAAATCCCCTACCATTTCGGGTCACGTCACTCAGCAATGTAGAGTAACATAGGGTGAAAATAATCAGCCATCTTCTTAATAGGTGGCGTAGCTCTTGCCTTATCGCTTCTATGAAGTATACGGCAACGTTGGCCAGTCTCTTGTGTAACAAGATGAAATTTTATGTCCTCCTAGCATAATGTGGTCGTTAAAGTTGCAAAATATTTAATGAAATGATAAAAGTGTGACGCGCAAACTTTTTTACGACAGGACCTACCAAAGCTCAAGTTAGCTGATATTGTTTTTTTATGGCGCACAATTTTAAAGTTTGGACGGAACACTATGTAACCTTATTTCTCAAATAAAAAAAAGCGGTAGGTATTTTTATGAATCACTGTCACTTCTATTTTAAATATAATGACGACCTCCGTGGCGCAGTGTCATAAAGTGCGGAGGTCCCGGCAAGGTCATTTTGGGAATTTATAATTTCTGAATTTTCCTGAATGACGGCTTCGGCCGTGGCTAGCTACCACCCTACTGGCAAAAGACGTGCCGCCAAGCGATTTAGCGTTCCTGTACGATGCCGTGTAGAAACCGAATAGGGGTGTATGGGTTTAATATAACTGCCAAGCCCCTAACAGGTTATCTCGCTACCATCTTAGACTGCATCATCACTTACCATCGGCATCAGGTGAGATCGCGGTCAAGGGCCAACTTGTAGTGGATAAAAAAAACCGCCGAGGGTTGCTGCTTGTTCGCGCTGATCTCAGAAACTAATGTATGGCTTTGCATTATGTTTTCACAAATGGATTAACGGATTCTTTGAGAAAGTGTATCTATCGTAAATTAATTTTAAGTGAAAATTGGCGGAAATACAAACGTTACTTGGAAGTTTAATTGGCAAACGCTTCTATTAGATTCCTATAACAATAAAGTACTTACTAGGGAAATGTTCCCTAGTAATATATATATATAAAAAATGCATCTGACAATCAGAGAAACTTTGGATACCTCTAAAAAGCCAATTTATTATTATTATTTATAAGTATACCTACTTAGTTTTCTGTGCGTTGGTAGGTTAGGTAACCTACTTAATAAAAAATGTACAACTTACCTACCTCTATCTGGGTAAACGCGAATAGTGTAATTAGCTTATTTTCAACGTTTTACGTAAAAATACACCTATTAAGTATAGTAAAATACCTATTAAGTATAATAAAATATGTGTACCTTTAGCTACTCGTAGGTAAACGCGAATAGTGTACCTACTTAGCTTATTTTTAATGTTTCACTATATTGTACTATTACCTATTCTGTGGTTCCACGTAAAAATACTCATATTAAGTGTAGTAAGATACCTATTAAGTATAATAAAATGTGTATAGGTACAGTAAATTGTGACATTACGTTCGCATGATGCGAACCTATTTTAAGCCTGTGAAGCCAGAAGCCCTAACACAAACTCAAATTCACATATTTTTATTTAAGTTGACTTTGACAAGTGTTTTTGAATAGTCGAGTGAATCTACTTACCACTGGTTCGGAATGCCATTCCTACCGAGAAGAACCAGCAAGAAACTCGGTGGTTGCTGAGCAAGCTGAGTGACTCACCTGTTGGTAGCGTTGCACTGATGTACAAACTAACCTTACAAATTATAAACGACATAAGTAGGTACTACTAGGTACTTAAAATAAAAACATTTTTCTAATGCATTTTAAATATCGTTTTTAAATTTTGATTATTATTTTTTTCAAAAAGAAAATTTAATATCAACCAATGAAGAAATAATAAAAATATATAAAAAAAACTATTACTAATTATATTTGTAAAAAATACACGCCGTCCAAGTGATCGTTATATGGGCATGGTGCCCAAAACACTGGCGCTATTACCTCGTTGAATGGCAAGGCTAAGCCGTTGGGCCAAATAATAATAATTTTATATTATTAATTTTGATTTATTTTGTACATCTTGCACCTAGGTGCCAATAAAGTTTTTTAAATTGCATGAAAAAAAAAATGTAGTTATTCCAAGTTTTCGATACGTTTCCAAGATGGCAACCTTTTTCTATACTATTATATTCTATGCCCGTGCTTACTTATGTGGCATCATAGCTTCCAATGCTGTTTAGTTAGCATTAGTGCTGACGCTGTTCATAATATGCATCCAGCAAGAATCCTGTCAATCCTGTGAACTGGCTGCGACCTCCAACGAGAATTGTGTATACTGTGTGTAATTTAAATACGTTCGGTTACGTTTTGTTGAATTTACACATAGATATATTTACACATACAAAGGTATACCACCTTTGTACGTCCTTTTTAAAAATAAATAAATGAAAATAAAATAAATAACCATTAAGTATTTGAATTTAATCAGAATGTTTGTAGATAATGATGTTGAAACAATACACCCACTTCATTCACATTAAACATAACTAAATTAATAGTGTGCAAATATGATTTATGATTAACTATTTTGCGTTTCCAGTAAGACCGATAGATAAATTATATATTGTAAAATACTAGCCGATGCCCGCGACTTCGTCCGCGTGGTTTAAGTTTTTTGATTCCCGCGGGAACTTCTTAATTTTCTGGGATAAAAAGTAGCCAATGTTACTTGCCAGGTCTTTAACTATACCCATGCCAACAACCACGTCGGACTGTTGCTCCGTTGCCGCGTGATCGAAGAACAAACCAACAAACAAACACACTTTCGCATTAATAATATTAGTTTGATGATACCTACCCTACATAAGCAGGGATCATTGTCGCCTTCATTGTTTATAAATAAAAACTGAGCATTATCACTGTTTGTCATTATATCTCATGAAACAGGAAGTATAATAACTGTCAATTTGATCCGTTTCATGTCATTCGATTTATTCGGCGGGTACAGACGCCATATTGAAAATAGTTAGTATAAATGCGAGTGTTTTGACGATAATAATTCAGTCTCCTGCCGGCTGACTCAGCGATTATTGAATACTTTTGTGTTTAGATCGCATTTTGATTTAGAGCTTAACGATAGCAATCGTGGCCGGATCAAATTAATATGATCTGTAAGTTTAGCCATCTTTTATCTAATTACATTAAATCTCTCGTGGAACCTCTACACGCTTAACCATTTAATCGTGCAAGTTCCAAATGACAGTACAAATATATTAAAAGTGTCTCATAAACACATACTTCTGGATTGTCTCTTACAATAGATAGTAATAATGTTTTTGTACTGTTACTAAAACTACTACGACTAAAAATACTGTACACACAAAAATATGCAGTGTGAAAACCGAAGGTAATAAAATAATACCTACTTTCGCCAAATTTATATTCACGTAACATCGAGGCGTATCGCAGAAATAGGACTCGTCGAAGAAACTTCGGAGGAAGGGCATACTAGACCAAAAATAAGTAACTTGTGCAAGTGAAGACCCTAACACCGGTTCAGAAAGCTGATTCTATTGAGAAGAGCCGGTAAGAAACTCAGCAGTTGCTCTTTTCATAAAAAGAAAAATGTTACACTCTGTATATAATATACAATGCTTACGTCACAAGTATTGCACAAACACACACACACACACACACACACACACACACACGTTCAGAAATTTCGCGTGACCGAGCCATCAGCGGTTATGGTATAAAATATTGGTCTTTAAAGTTATCTAATTGAATTGCGTTGGATGTTACAAATCTTGTTGACAGTCGGATGCAATTTCAATTACCTACACGGAAAGCAATCGATACCCTGCAAAACTCAAACTCAGGTTAGTCTATCTAGAGACGTGATTGGAAAGCAATATGACGCTGTTACTAGATTCTTGTAGAAAACGAGCGCTCTAAAGGTCTAGTCCTAATTGAGATGCACGGAGCGTCGCGGCACGTAGCGGAAAATATTATTCGTGTATGTAGTATGAGTTTGTACGGGGCCGCGTCAGGACATCCGTGCCGCATCGCTTTAGTGAGCCCAGCTCTATACAATCTCATACCAAAAAATACTGGCCGTTACGTGCCGCGCCGCGCCGGGCCCGTCCTTAATGCTGACCTTTAATACTGTCTACAGACATGCCGACTTGTCTTGTGTCAACTTGATACCAACGTGCAGTCAGACTTCGACACAAGCTACACAGACGAAGAAACAGTAATAGGGCGGGGAAGCAGTAATAAGAAGCAGTAATAATTAGATTTTTTTATCAAATTAAATTCAGCTTATTTACTTTGACACAAAGTTGATATTGTTATGATGAAACGCGCGCTCAGGCGCATTTACGTTAGTTATAACATGCGCCTCAACTCTTTTATGCCTCTACGCCCCTTCACTGTGGCAGAGCTAAACCTGTCAGCTAATCACTGCATCATATCGATGGTCGATACCTCTATACCGGTAGAGTATTATAAATTCCCAAATTCGAGGATCGAGAACCGAGCCCAGCATCTTCTACTTATAAGACCACAGCCCTCACCACTGTGCCAGGGAGGTCGTCAAAAGTAGGTGGTAACTAGGTAGAATAAATAATACAAACCAAAAAAAATAAAAGTGTTTTTAAATTGCTAGCAACATTTCCTTTGAAAACTTTGTACGAAAAAGACTATCAGTCAATATTGTATCGAAAACTTTATAATTTGGTTATTTTATAAGAAAAAGTCTAATTTATAAACTAATTGTAATTTTCTAAATTAATTAATACTTTGAAGTTGTTAGGGCTGATAAAAGGAAGGCTAACTTACTTTCTAGGACTTTTTGTAAAATTTGATCATCAAATTATACAAAATTATATAAAATTATTAATAATTAACTATAGTTAATTATATAAAAAGTAAGTTCATCAAATTTTGATGAACGCCTGGCTGAGCGTTTCAAGACGTGAGAAGATATCTACGCGTACTGTCGCATACCGTCAAAGATGATAGCTGGCTGTCTTGGGTCTCGAAAAAAGCATGACAGGGCATGACAGTAAAATTAATTGACAATCTATACTAAAACTTTGAATGCATAAGTGTGTCTATCTGCCCGTCTGTCTGTCTGTCTGTTACTTTTCCATGGTCCATCCGTAAACCAGATATTGAAGAAATTTGGCTGCAACAAAAGTTACATCCCAGAGACGGAAATAGGCTATTTCATGACAAAACTTGACAGTTCTCAATAAATAAAAGAAAATTTACGCAAAAAATCGGCATTATCTCGTTTATAAATATAAGTACTTACGTTTTACGCGTTTTATCCATGTTTGGGGAGCGAAATCCGGTTTTAGCGGATTTCCTTTGAATTTTTTCCCTTAATCCACAGACAGACAGAATTCGGGACGGTACTTTTTAATCCGTGTAAACATGCATTAGAAGCCGAATTGAGTTTAAAGCGAAGGCTTTTGGGAAAGTAAGGGTGGAGTGCGCCGACTTCTGTTTAAACGATATTTAGGTAATCGGCTGATTATTCTTCAACACCGTTTAAACAACCGTTTAAATATTTACTGTTCACGACGTTTTTTTGAACGACGATCATTAAACCAGGCGATAAACAACCATTCACAGCAAATTGACATGAACTGAACGAATGGTAAAAGCCAACACATTTGCGTAGTCTCATTGTTTTAACTGTTCATGCTGACGTACTGTGACGTTTATATTTAGTAGTATAAAATAAAATGCTATCAACATGAAAAGTATAACGACACCATTGGGGAGGATAAACTACGCTGTAGTTCTGAATTTGGACAGGTAATACGGTGTCATGGCCCCTATTGTTTTGAACTGACAAGATATTTTGACTTGTGCCAGATGTGGCGTGTTGATTTGCAGAAATCTGAAATTATTGAAAACACAGCTAAGCATCAGTCAAGTGATTTTTGTGGTTCTATGCACAGTTTTTTTTAAATTTTGTAAATATGGAAGGCCAAAAGAACCGCACTCTCAATTTCACCAGTGACGAGAAGCTCATTATTTAAATACTAGGGGTTCGCCCCGGATTCACACGTGTAGCACTCATCATAATAGTCCATACCCAATAATAGCCAGTCGGTACTGGGCAGCAAATCAGGTTTTACATTAGCACTGCGATATCTTTTCACCCCGCCTGCCATTGCATGTCGCGGCACCTATTTCTATTGCGCGTTACTTTATTTCTATGATAATATCTTCTAAGATATTAATCTGAATTACATGATGTAAAGGGCGGATTTGGTCTATAATAAATACTTGAGATGAGAAACCACTTTATTTTGATAAGGATTCGACGACCTCCGTGGCGCAGTGTTGAGCGCTGTTGCCTGAACGTGCGGAGGTCCCGGGTACGATCCCCGGCAGGGTTTGGAAATTTATAATTTCTGAATTTTCCCTGGTCTGGCCTGGTGGGAGGCTCCGGCCGTGGCTGGTTACCACCCTACCGGTAAAGACGTGCCGCTAAGCGATTTAGCGTTCCGGTACGATGCCGTGTTGAAACCGAATAGTGGTATGGGTTTAATATAACTGCCATGCCCCTAACAGGTTAGCCCGCTATTTTTTTTAGAACTTTTTGAGAGGAACAATTCCACCATACATTGTTTTCGTGTATCTTTTACTATTTACGCAGCAGCGCACGCCACGGAAGCTCTCAGATGAGACGATTTTTTCCGACTTCATTCACATTATTACAATTTTCGTTTTTGAAAATAAAATATAGCCTATGTTACTCGCTGATAAAGTAGCTATTCTATAAAGAATTTTTAAAATCGGTCGAGTAGGTGTTGATATTGTCCACTACCAAGCAAACAAACAAATCTTTCCTCTGTATAATATTAGCTAAGACAAATGTCAAAATGTAGTAATCGGCGTTTAAACGACCCCTCCGAGCTCGGTTACATTAAACAGCCGATCAAGCGTTGTAAACAGTGGTTGGGTTGTGGTGAACAGTAAAAAAGATTTAATCAGTCGATTATCTGATAATCAGCCGATTCAAAAGTCGGTGAACTCCACCCTAAGTATATTTATTTTTAAGTATTAACCATTGGTATTACCTAACCTACATTTTGCTAGTGAAGACGGGCGTACCTATGCATGCAAAATTATGACCAATTTATCACTTCGACCATTACCGGCTCACTACTGAGTCACGAGTCTTGTCTCAGAATTAAAAGGGCTTTGCCATAATCCACCACGCTGGCCAAGTGCGGATTGGCAGACTTCACATACTTTCTTCGGCCGTCATTTATTAATTATCTCTCTACCGGCAAAAACGTTCCGCCAACCGATTTAGTGTTCCTTGCGATGCCGTGTAGATATAGGGGTATGGGTTTAATATAGCAGCTACCATACCCGTAGAAGGTTAGCCCACTGCCATCTTAGACTTCATCACTTAAACCACCAGGTGAGATCGCAGTCAAGGGTTAACTTGTAGTGCATAAAAAAAACCGGCCAAGTGCGAGTCGGACTCGCGCACCGAGGGTTCCGTACAAACATGTAGTAAGTTTTAAATTATTAAAAAATACGTTTATTGTATGGGGACCCCCCTTAATATATATATTTTTTTAATTTTTAGTATTTGTTGTTATAGCGGCAACGGAAATACATCATTTGTGAAAATTTCAGCTTTCTAGCTATCACGGTCTATGAGATACAGCCTGGAGACAGACAGACAGACAGACAGACAGACAGACAGACAGCGGAGTCTTAGTAATAGGGTCCCGTTTTTACCCTTTAGGTACGGAACCCTAAAAAGGTCTTCTTGGATCCCGGGAGCTACTTATGTATACTCCTTTGTTTCCTTATATTAAGGCCCGAAAAAATAGTCTACAATAAAATAATATCGGCAGAATACAATAAGAAATGCCAAACCGCCACCGGCAATTTGTCCATGAACATTTTTTGTGTCCATAAATAGACTATCATCGTTTTTGCCAATTTCATAAGGAAAATATTTTTTTCGATATGAACATCACGGGATCGATACCATATTCGGGTGCCAAATTGGCAATGCCACATCTGCATAACGAATTCATATAATATAGACTGAATGTTAAATTATGAAGGTTGGAAGGTCATTCCACATCCTGGCGGTTCGAATCAGGAACGTTTCGTTTGACCAGACTGGACATCAACCACATATTAAGGATGCCAACACTGACGGTTTCTTGCTGTTCTGTGGTAGATACATTTAGATATTGTGTGATATTTTAGAAACACACGAACAAACCGTTCATTCCTATAGCATAATAAGGGAAACAGCATGAAATTCTTGCGCAATATTCTACCTAATTCAATAACTTACATTGTACTGCAGGCGGTCGAGCGAATTGTTTTGTCCGGAATGGAGTCGGCAGTTCGCCTTTTATTATATTACCTGCTATCATTTCCTTTTGAGGAAGCAAACATTTTATACCAAGCAATATCTGTGTATAGCTGGGTCCTTTAACAAAGCGGTAACGGGAGTTTGTTTGAGGAAGTTTAACGAAAATGAATTGAAATCAGTTTTTTTCGGTCATAACTCACAATTCAGCATTTGCGATCTCTTCGGCAAACCTTTGCTTTAGTTGTACAGCAAACTTACTTTTTTTTTATAATCAATATAAAACTTGTTCAAGTTTTGGTGGGTGCCACTGCGAAAAACCACGTAGGTTTAAATTGCGTGCTCTTTCGTCAACTATCAATTTTTTTAACTATTTAATGCTATACAAATCAGTGAAAATACATGAAAAAAGGTCTGCTAAATACATCTCCGCTCTTAATATCTGCTCTGGTCACCGAGTAGTAAACCTGTATGGTCTGTGGCTCTGGTGGATACTAGGTACCACAAAGTACTAACGGGTCTAAAAGGCACACACAGCTGTAGCAGAGAAAAATAAAAACAATTTAAAGAAATAATAACAATGAGATTTTATTGTTTGTCTTTAGTATCTTTTATCAGATTTTTTGATATTTTACTCATATTTGTTATATGAGTAAAATATCAAAAATATTTTACTCATATTTGTTATATGAGTAAAATATCAAAAATATATATGTAACAAAAACAGGCACTGCGTTTGGGACGCTCTCAAGCATTAAGAGACGTTTCTGTATGAGGTACATACGTAATCTTTTAAAAGCCCCAATTATGTAAAAAAGCCCCCGGTCGTCTGAATACATTTAATAAACATTGTAACCATACAAAAAGATTGTCTCAATCCCCCACAAGATGTAAAGATAAGCCAACGACCTGAAGTCAGAACACTTCAATTATTATTTAAGGAGATACCCACTACAATGGCTTTGTGAAAAGATATTTACTGGCAAGAAATAACTCCCAGAGATAAGATATCCGGGGTCTAACTAGACTGAGCAAACTATCAACTCGGTTTTTCTTGCCATTTTAAAAGGAAGGAATTTCATTTCATCCCGTTCTTCGTTAATTAAATGATGTTCAAACTTGTCTTCGTGGTGGCGGAAGATATTTCTTTTTATTTCTTATCTTTGAATCTTAGTAATATGAATCTTTTCAATTTTATGGAGATCTAAATTGAATCGTTCTTCCAATATTAGGTTTCCGGTTTTGATATCAATTATATGCCCACGACTTCTTCCGACGACCTTTGTCAGAATGGAACCTATCCAATTAAGAAATTTGGTACAGCCAAATTTCATCATAATCGTTTGAAAATATAGGCGGTTACAGCATAGCAGACAAACAGACAGACCCACTTTCGCATTTATAATATTAGAACGGATTACTTTTAAAATTCACGACAGTTGAGAGTGATGAGACACAAAGGTGTATCTGGCTTGGAGCTACAGCTTAGCTTTAGCAAATAAAAGAAGTGAAAAAGTTGACTTTTTCGTTCCACTTAGATATTTGCTATAGGATTCTTGCTTTTCAAGTAACACCAGTTAAATTTCACTTCGTTTGGAATTGATTTTCGGTAATCCTTATAAAGATACGGTGCATTCATAATAATAAATAGAGAATAAAAATATAGGTATATTTAACCAATCTTTATTTATTTAGTTTCATTCTTTATTGAGAGCTGCTGCTGTAATGAAGAGCATGATTACATGACCCATTAACATTATAAACGATTTTTTAAGTACGTAGCAGTTTTAAAGTACCGTATGATCGTTAGGCACACAAAATGGTCGCGCTATCGGAAAACGATACTCTACAAACGCTCTGTTAAACTGGCATCATGTTAACATTACATTTTATACAGGCAATTTTTTTAGTTTTTGAAACATCAATGAATAGGAAGCGAACGATGGTATGTCAAAAAACATTCCTGAAAACACCTCGCATTTCAATTTTTGCTATCGTCTATTAATTTTATCGACAAAAACTTTTATCACCTTCTTCTTCTTCCTACTGGGCAGGTTTCCGCACTTAAACCCCAGTTGGAGGGGCTGTTTTTATCACCTATCCCGAGACCCGAAGGAATCGTATTGTTTTTCTGTGGAGAAGATCATGGATGGCTGACACCTGACACTGAAAGTTAGTCGTTTTAGAATGAAAACACAATAGGGGCAGGACAAGACAAGTCGCTGGTAGTCTTGACATTTCTTAAGTGACACAGGTTGTCCTACGTGAAATAAATAAAGAAATCATATCATTTTATAACCGAGTTTCAAACTTATCTTAGGCATCAGACGCTAAACCTATTATGCGATTGTAATATTTTGTTATGGTCAGTAAATGATTTATTTAATTATTAAAACGTGTACGTGAAACGTCCAAGTCGAAGGGAAACGACGTTTTGTTCTGTTTTGTTGGTGTGTGCACCTTTTTTTCTTTTTTTAAATTGTTAAGGTATATGCTACTCTATTCACTATTGATTTAAAGTTATCGGGATCGCAATTGGTAGGAAAAACAGTTTTTAGTAGAGTATTCCAGACCCTACCATGTGAATGAAGATTTGTATTTAAAAGCGAATAAATTGTCTGCCAGTTTTCGTCTGGTGGGAGGCTTCAGCCGTGACTAGTTACTACCCTACCGGCAAAGGCGTACTGCTAAGCGATTAAGCATTCCGTTACGATTAGGGGTGTATGTTTTATTTAACTGCCATAACAGGTAAACTGTACCATTTTTGGTTGCAATTTACCACCAGGGGAGATAACAATCAAGAGCTTGTCCGTAGTGTGTTTCCCCCCTTACATAATTAATTTCAAAAGTAAACAGGGTCGAATCACACTTGGCTCCACAATGTCTCGCTTCATTTTTCACCCCGACTAAGTTTAATATCAGCTTCCTAAGACACCATGTGTTATTAATGGACACCACTGACACCGCTGACAGGGAAGTCAGCGGACATCTGAAGGCAACTCTGTAAAATGAGTTTTATAATGAAAAATGAATTTAGATTTTTATTTTTAGGATTCCGTACCCAAAGTGGCACCCTTCGAGTACGGAACGGAACCCTATTACTTAGCCTCCGTTATCCGTCCGTCCGTCTGTCTGTCAGCGAGATACGTAACTCGCGAACCGTAATAGCTAAATAGTTGAAATTTTCACTGAGTGTATAGTACTTCTATTGCTGCTATAACAAAAAAACCGGCCAAGTGCGAGTCGGACTCGCGCACCGAGGGTTCCGTACTCAAGAAGTAGGTATAATCACCTTTGTTAATGAACCGCAAAACTAACTTTGTTTGTAGAGGTTTACTGTTAATATCAAAAAATTACGTTTGTTGTATGGGAGCCCCCCTTTAATATTTACTTTATTGATATTTAATTATTTATTTTGAAAGGTAATATACAAGTTAATATTCTGTGAAAATTTGAACCGTCTACCTGTTACCGTTTTTAATATTGAGCAAAAACATACGAAAAAAACACGTTTATTGTATGGGGACCCCCCTTAATATATATATTTTTTTTAATTTTTAGTATTTGTTGTTATAGCGGCAACGGAAATACATCATTTGTGAAAATTTCAGCTTTCTAGCTATCACGGTCTATGAGATACAGCCTGGAGACAGACAGACAGACAGACAGACAGACAGCGGAGTCTTAGTAATAGGGTCCCGTTTTTACCCTTTGGGTACGGAACCCTAAAAATAAGGACTACATTTATTTAGCCCTACGGCTTGTCAATGTGCATGAACAATCAATTAGACGATGTACATTTATAATTATAGATTGTACAATTATAATTATAATTATAGATTTTTTGTAGTAGGTTATTTTTTTCTAAATATTTTAATTATTATTGTATTGAATATTGAAATATTCATATTGAAGTAATTCTGAATAATACATTTTAAACTAAATTAAAAAATAAAGGCTCCCATACAAGAAACGTGATTTTTTTGGTGTTATTTTTGCAGTACTTAATAGGTAAACACATGAAATTTTCTAAGAGTGGTTAATACAATAGCTGCTAAACAACAATAATTAATGAAAATAAAAAGTTATAAAACCTACACTAAACTTGTATTTAAAAAGTACGTAATTTTAAATCTGGTATGATAGTACGGAACCTATCGTGTTCAAGTTAAATTGTGAGTCCGACCGATTTTGTAATCACATTTTTTAATAAAAATGTGACTTCAGGTTATATTAAAACTGACGTTTGGGGTTTTATAGGGATATAAGCCGACAACACAGACAAATCTATGTGGTCCAACGTGCAGCATGCGATACGCACCGCCCATCCTCCCGCTTCCAGCAAGCAACCAAACAAGCAAAACGAACCACCATCAATGTACGGTACGTATTGCTTGCTCGATCTTAACAATCAAATCAGGAAGAGCCACAAAATAAGCCCAATATATCTCAACCGGCATGTAGGAAAAAGTACTTACTACGAGAAACTACTTCATACGCTTTTATTATAATGTCGCAAGCATACTTGTGTTCATAATGAGATTTCAAGTTAAATTGTGAGTGTGACGCCACAAACAGGCCGGTTTCCAGTAAAAGTTGCGAGCTAGTTCAAATGGTTTGTACACTAACAGATTGCTGTGGTGACGCTTGAAGTAACGAACCATTGCGGTATTGAAACTGAAGTATATTATTTTTTACTACTAAAAGTACGAATAAGTTAATGATAGAGAGAGAGAGAGAGAGAGAGAGAGAGAGAGAGAGAGAGAGAGAGAGAGAGAGAGAGAAGGATAATTAATGTCCTCTCGACAGAATTTCGGCCACGGTGGTCAATCTCCACAGAGAAGCAAGGGAATTATGATAGTTCACAAGTGGGTGCGCAAAAATTGATCTTCTTTGCTCTCAAAGTCTGATTGGACGGAAAATCTGACGGAAGACCGTAGAGAGATCAAACGCAGCACCAATGGGTTTACGATCGAATAAAATATAGCAACTGTATGCAAGTGATTAACATAAATTTTAATCTGCAATTCAGTCAAACAAACCGAGTTGTCGATACTAAAATCCCATTGTTTTAATTATACTTGTTAATGAGCCTGAATTATATTGATTTAAATCACAAATGAGGAGTTTTACGTAATTTAAATGGTTCTCATGCGATTTACTATTTTTTACTAGCTGATACCGGCGACTTCGTGCGCGTAAAATAAGTATTTTTTAAATTCCTACGGGAACTCCTTAATTTTCCGGGATAAAAAGTAGCGTATGTCACTCTCCGGGTCCTCCGTGTACCCGTGTAAAATGTAAATAATCAGATGTAAATCACGTCGATCCGTTGCTCTGTTACGACGTGATTGAATGTCAAACCAAGAAACAAACACACTTTCGCATTTATGATAGCCGGTAAATCGCATAAATATTTTATGCGATTCATACGTAATTTTTTGCTCACATAGATATGAATAAAATTAGTGATTTTATAATAAATGGAGCTCGAGGAAGACCTATTTTTGGCTTAAATGATGTAACTGTCTCCAAGCTAATTTTTAAAGCAAGATTTTGTGAAATATATACAAGTACTTATGTAGCAGTATTGCTGTGTTGGAAATACGAGCACCCAATTTTTTTTTTTTTACTTAGCTATCTATAGTAATATAATATTTTACAGAAAAATTCCTGTTTCTCAATTTAACGGTTTCGTATCTATACGGTAATGTTAACATTAACTAGGTAAAGTACAGAAATCTGCTACTTTTCGTACCATTCCTCACGAACCCGAAGTTAAGAAATAAGAATGTCCAGTTAGTGCTGACATTATCGATTTCCATACTCAAGCGGTATAGTCTAAGATCCGTATATAACATCGACCTTCACCGAGCTGTTTATTGGATGAAACCTCCTTTTTATTTTTATTTAGTAATAGATAAATACACCTAAAATAGGTTGCCTATCAAAATCCGGTCCAGGCTATTTTTAAATTAATTAATTTAAATTAACTTTTTTTTTGTCAAGTTTATTGTAATTAATGCTATACCATCGCGTTTGTTATAAAATTACCTATATTTTGATATATAACTCAAGCGGTTCCGATCCGTTAAATTACCTATGGATTATGGTGGTTGTATGGTAATAATTAACATAGTCCATGGGTACCTAACTGCCTCGTTGGTCTAGTGGTTAGCATAGTCGACTGCGGATCATCGAGGTCCTGGGTTCGATTCCCGGTCGGGCATAAAAGTTAGGTATTGGGTTTTTCAATTAAGAAATTCTCAGTGCCAGCCCGGAGTTGGAAGTTTGTGGTGTTTCACCCCCGTGCCTCGGAGAGCACGTTAAGCCGTCGGTCCCGGTTAATATCACTAACATGATAATAATCGTTAAAACCCGCCAACCCGCATTGGAGCAGCGTGGTGGGTCTAAGCTCTAATTTCCGCTCTCCTATGAGAGTGGAGGCCTGTGCCCAGCAGTGGGACGTTGATAGGCTGTAGTGATAGGTAACTTAACGGATCGGAACCGCTTGAGTTATACATCAAAATATAGGTAATTTTATAACAAACGCGATGGTATAGCATTAATGACAGTAAACTTGACAAAAAAAAGTTAATTAAAATTAATTAATTTAAAAATAGCCTGGACCGGATTTTGATAGGCAACCTATTTTAGGTGTATTTATCTATTACTAAATAAAAATAAAAAGGAGGTTTCATCCAATAAACAGCTCGGTGAAGGTCGATGTTATATACGGATCTTAGACTAGTAACAAATACCTACTTACATTTATATCTCTTCAATGTAGCTCTACAAACGCTATAGTTTTATACATCTTTTAACCATTTTAAGAGTAATTAATTATCAAATATTAACAGTCAACAAATTAAACAGTCGAAATATTTCTACATTAAATTGTACCAAAATTTACAATTTTGTTACGTGTAATTTATCATTAGTAACTTAAATCATCATAATTGAAGCTCATTTACAATTTAAATTAATACAGTGTATTTTATTATGAACTATTCGATATGTTTCAAGGAATTAATTAATACAATTATCTTAACAGTGTGGAAATGTTGCAGGCTGCAGCAGAATAGACCAGTTTTAATGCAGATGAAGTTGTTGAGAAGACAATTAGGAATACTTTTTTCACAGTGCATTGTCCGTCTGTCAGTTCGTCCATCATTATATACCTATTATGTAAACGAAATGGCATTTTGCCTAGAAATAAAGAAATAGTAGCTTTAGTCAATCAAACAGACTTTTTACAATAACATATTTATACTTCTTACTATTTTATTAGGGTCAAGATACAAAGCAACTGGTACTTGGTAGTCTGAACTCATGGGACCGAGGTCTAAGTTCGAGGCCAATCACCAGTAGTCTAGACCAGAGGCGGCTCGTGAAAGATCATATTGGGAGTTCACTAAAAAAAAAAAATGCTTACCAATTATTTGTAAATGAAGTCCATTCGGCGGTCATTACGTTATATTGTTCCATTTTAATCGCCTACCTACACTATTTACATAAATCACAGTCTTTTTCACATAAATACACAACACAATATGTACACTATTTAAAACAACAATACAGATTTTCCAGCCACTGTACAATGATCCAACGCACTCGCGAAGAAATCAAAATAAATTTACTTTCATATTTTGTGTTTTGTTTACATCTTACCGGCATAATACGAATAAAAAAAATACTCGCGAGTTTTAACTCTTTCTTCGTGACAACAGGCCATGTCATTTAGTCGGGTAATATCGCGCATGCGTACTGTCAGGAGCGCCGCTCCATATTTACCAAATATCTCATACAAATCTTTTGTCTCACGCGCCGCTCGCATCGAATGCTCTCTTTTACTCTCATTACATTTCAATAGGAACCTTGTACTAAACTTTCGTCTATAGGAGCGTTGTTCTAAGCGCTCCACTTAACAAAAATACCATGTATTAAATTTGTGTTGATTGATGAAATAAGTAGTAAAGTTGGTAGGTAGGTACATAAGGATATTCATGATTAAAATGACAATGGGAATAGATTTATATAAAAATATTTAAAACGTTTATAGCAAAGTTTATTTGATTATTATACCTACCTAGTACCTATGTATTTTTTAAAATTTTGTGGGAGTTCACTGCACCAGCGCTCCTTTGAGCGAGCCGCCTTTGGTCTAGACCAGAGACAATTAAGAATTTATAAATTTCGAAATTGCGCCTGCGAGAAATTGAACACGAGACCTTCCACTTTTATTAAGATTACGGTGGTTATCACTGCGTTAAGGGGGTCGTCAACCCACGTCACTCGGGTATTTCTAGGAAAAAATAAGTAGTAAGCGTGGAAATAAATAAATTGTAAATTATTGTAACAAGACTCTTATAAAACAAAAAGAGAATCTTTTTCTTCTACGTGGGTGTTAAATTGTATCAAACTTAAGATTTCTCTACGAAATTTTGGAACTGAGATGGGGAATGGGGTTTTTGGTTTAAATCCACGATGAAGAAGTGGATGATACTGCCGTATCACCCAGTTTTAAATAATACACTAGTTAAAGTTGTCTACAGAAATAGATACCTTTTACCTTCTCAAAAGTACCTTTTACTTCATTATAAGATTTATCATGCACTTCATTTAAAAGGTAATCTATTTTAGCACACATTTTTAGAAAGAAACCTATAAATATATTTATATCTAAGAATATAAAGGAAAAGAAAAGATCCGACTAGAAGAAATACGGTAAGTATCGAGTATGAAAACTGAAGATAGTAAAATAATACGATTTCCTTCCGCGAATTTATATTCACGGAACATATACACGTAACGGGAATACGGGACGCGCTTCCGAACTTCATAAAATTTTGTGTACCTACCTTAGTCCTTATGCTTTATGATGTGACAAACATGACCCAAATAAAATGCCTAAGCAGTTATTTACAACCTGTGCAATATTTGATCCTAGAAAGTGAGTTAAAAGGAGCTTTACGGCTCGGCGCAAACGGGCCACCGACTACAGCCACCGGCTACTGTCGCGCTAATATCACTACTGTGACGCGGGGTCGCCACTGACCACACTTATGCGGCGAATCTATACAAAAAGTATGAAAAATTTAACTGTTAGTCGCTAGGCACCGGTGGCTGTGGTCGGTGGTCCATTTGCGCAGAGCCTAAAAGCTTACAAGCATAATTCTGAATTTTCAGTGTGTAGGAAGCTTCGGGATGTCTTCTCGACCATAATTCCTCAGTGACTGAAGACCAAAGTCCTCGAATAGTGAGCGTTGCCAGTGATGGCATACGGATCCGAGACATGGTCCTAACAACCATGCGTCGGATATGTCGCTATGGGTTCGAAGGACGTTAGGTGTTCGTCCGCCCGTCCCCCACTAGATGGACGGACGACATCAAGCGAGTTGCAGGGAGCCGCTGAATTGTAATGTAACTAACCGTCTAATAATGTACAATGGGCCCTGAGTTAACTAACTAATTAACTACACAGCAACCCAGCGTGATAGCTAAACCGACTGCAATATTTTAATTTGGCACTGCATAAATTTCCGTCCACGAGTGACCGATTAGTTCAAAGCACGTTAAAAGCTTACTGGAATACACTGGCTTTAAATTTCGCTAGAATAAAAGTTGCTTCGCCTTGTTACATACTTTTTTAGTCCCGTGGGAAATCCCTGATTTTCCGAACTCGGAATGCATTTATCTCTGTACCATACGTTAAAATCCTTTAAACAGATGAATCGTGAAAAGGTGACAGACAGATACCCTTTTGCTGCATCTATACTAATTTATACTTGAAAGTTTGGATGGATGGATGGATGTTTGTTACTCAATCTGGATGGATGGATTTTAGTCTGGACTAGCAGATGCCCGCGACTTCGTCCGCGTGGTTTAAGTGTTTTCCCCCACAGGTACTCCTTAATTTCCGGCATAAAAAGTAGCATAGGTATGTCACTCTACAGGTCCTCAACTGATATACTCATGCAAAAAATCAAGTTGATCCATTGCTCTGTTACGGCGTGATTGAAGGACACTCTCTATTTGACATCCTTGGGGATAAAATGTTCAAAAACTGTGAATCACGTATTTCTTCATTTCAAACCGAAATTCCATATAGCAAGTTATAACTTGAAAAATGACAAAATTTTATACAAAATTTCAACCTCTATTTTAATCCTATGGGGGTAAAATTTTGAAAACTGTGCCGTCACACGTACTTCTTTATTTTTTACTGAAAGCCAAAATACCATGTTTCGTTGATATAACTTGAAATGAAAGACTTTTATGCAAACTTTCATACCCTATTTCACCCCTTTGGGAGTCGAATTTTCAAAAATGGTGCAACACGTACTTCTTCATATTTAACTGAAAGCTCAAAGACCAAGTTCCATGGCTTTAACTTGAAAAATTAATGACTTTCATTCCAACTTACAACCCCTATTTTACCCGTTTGGGGAGGTGGAATTTTGAAAAACTGTGACTCACGTACTTCTTTATTTTATACCAAAAGCCAAAATACCAAGTTTCGTTGATATAAATTGAATAATATCTTGAGAAATGAAGGACTTTTATACAAACTTTCATCCCCTATTTCACCCCTTTGGGGGTGAAATTTTGAGAAACTGTGATATATATACTTCTTTATTTTTTACCTTTAGCCAAAATACTAAGTTTCGTTGATATAACTTGGAAAATATCCTGAGAAATTAAGTACTTTCATACAAACTGTCATCCCCTATTTCACCCCTTCGAGGGTAGAATTTTTAGAAACTGTGAAACACTTATTTCTTAATTTTTTACCGGTAGCTCATATACCAAGTTTCATGGATAAAACTTTAGAAATGACGGTCTTTCATACAAACTTTCAATCCCTATTTCACCCCCTTAGGGGTGGTATTTTGAAAAATCCTTCCTTAGTGAGCGCCTACGTCACAAAAGGAACCTACTGTCAAAATATCAAGTTTCTAACTCCAGCGGTTTAGGCTGTGCGTTGATATATAAGTCAGTCAGTCAGTCAGTCAGCCAGGACTTTGAATTTTATATATATAGATTAGCACTTAGGCTAATTTTTATCGCAGAAAAGGAGTTCGTGGACGAAGTCGTGGACGAAGTGATTCTTACCAAAAGCAATAATAGCTTGGATAAAAACGGATGGAAAATAACGTTGCACACTTAAGACTCTCTTAGACTGCATCATCACTCTTTTAAAATGAAATGAAAAAACCGTAACGGATGGATATTATGTCCTGTCCAGTCCTCAGTG
The DNA here is from genome assembly GCA_963932025.1 of Erebia epiphron. NCBI lineage: Eukaryota > Metazoa > Arthropoda > Insecta > Lepidoptera > Nymphalidae > Erebia > Erebia epiphron. The sequence goes on from OZ009950.1 coordinate 9,625,045, forward strand.
TGTTTGCGCCCTAAATTTAGTGGCTCAACTAATCTCAAAAGTAAACAAAGACACCTCAGCAACCATAGACTTATTATATTACGATGTCAGCAACGGTTTAAGTTCGCAGTCAGTTTTCTCGCTTAATTTTTCACTGCACTTGAAGTTTAATATCAGCTTCCTAAGACGCCATGCGTTATTAATGGACACTAGGCTTCGATGATAGGAACGTCGGCGTTCCTTATTCACAAGTTGCAAGTTGCTGTAAAATGAGATTTATAGTGAAAAAATATTCTCATTCATGATTCAAATATATTCATTCATTCTATATTCATTGATTCAAATATGTTTCATTGCTGTTGTATTGTATTGTTGTTATAATTAGCATCCGCCACCCAGCCCATTGACGTTCCGCTGCTGGGCACAGGCCACTACTTTCAAAGGAGAGAGGGAGCTTAGACGACCTCACCGGCCGCAGTCGAACATGTTAACCACTAGACCAACGAGGCAGTATTATACCACAGCGTAAGTATATTACCCTTACAGTGGATCGTCACCATAAAAATTGCACAGGCTAACTTAGGTACTACACCTTATTGGACACCTTCGTATTAACCTTCCAAGCTACATGTTTTAGATGTTTGTCCATTTGTATGTTTACGCAATTATTAAGGACTTTTGATTCCCGCGAGAACTCTTTAGTTTTCCGAGATAAAATGTAGCCTATATGTTAATCCAGCAGGCTACGCATGCGCACAACTGGATATTATCTCGCGACGTGATAGAGAGAGATGTTATCGATGTTACTATGTTTTCGTTTACCCTAACGTGCACAAAATCCTCATGTATATTACAATTAAAAATAGTCGGCACGTAAGGGTTCGTAGAGAAAAATACCACAGATAAGAAACATTAATTTTTTTTTCTCTACATCTGACGTAACGATTCAAGTTACCAAATAAAGTAGACAGATGGAGATAACGGGTAGACATAATTTTACTCGTTGTGCGCATGCTAGCCCTACGAGTCATAAGCTATCTCCATTCCGAATTTCAGTCAAATCAGTTTAGTCATTATGGCATGAAGGTCCTAAGGAATAACAAACATCGACACACACAAACTTACAAACATACATACATTTCAAATAACTTTCACATTTAGTTCTGCTCAAATTATACAATCAGTCCCATTGAAGTGATTTCCTTTAAAACATACGAAGATTCCAGAATATCGCTTTCCAATCCCGAGGAGATAACTTTGAAAGGCATTTATTATTGACTGGAATGAAATTCATTCCTTTGAAAGAGTAAGAAAAACTAAGAAAAATTGTTCAGTCGGATGCGAAGATGTCTGTTTCCAGTTTTTTTTAATGTGACGATTCTAATGTTTTTATTAAAACTACATATAAAGCACCTACCTATCTATATTATTTTAATATTTTATAGAGGTAAAGTTTGTGACGTTGTAGCTCTGGATCTACTTGTTAGCATTATTACTGTTTGTCGTTATATCACATGAAACAGAAAGTAGGTATACTATCTGTCTATTTGACTCGTTTCATGTCATTCGATTTAATCTGCGGATACGGACGCCATATTGAAAATAGTTAGTATAAATAGGAGTGTTTGAACGATGCATAGAGTAGGATGTGGAACGATGGTAATTCAGTCTCCTGCCGGCAGACTCAGCGATTAATTATTGAATACTTTTGTGTTTAGATCGCATTATGATTTAGAACTTAACGATAGCAATCGTGGCCGGATCAAATGAATATTATCTGTAAGTTTAGCCAACTTTTATCTAATTACATTAAATCTCTCGTAGAACCTCTACCTACACGTTTAACCATTTATTCGTGCAAGTTCCAAATGAGAGTAGAATTTATAAAATTACATACCTACTGAACCGATTTTGAAAATTCTGGTACCAATAGAAAGCCACATTATTTGTGAGTGTCATAGGCTATATTATACTCGTATTAACCCGAAAAATTAGAGAGTTCCCGTGGGAATTTAAAAAAAATATTTCACGCGGACCAAGTCGCGGGCATCTGCTAGTCATTTATAAGCCTTCTGTGTAACATTGTTAATTAGGGACGGAAAATTAATACTAAATCCTTACATTCATACTTCTGTACTAAATGACTACCTACCTACCTATTATAAATGCGAAAGTGTGTCTGTCTGTCTGTCTATCTGCTAGCTAATCTTTTTAAAATTAGGAAGGCAAGTACATGGTCTAAAAAAATATTTTATCAATTAATAAAAAAGTTTGGTCTAATACAAAAAACCAATACCTACGCTTTTTTAAGAGCCAAATCGCACTAAGGACGAGGAAGTACAAAACGACGTTTCATCCTGTCACTAGTGTGCTCGCTGCATATTGTGTGCGTGCCTAAAAGTTTAAGGAGCAAGAATGATGCGTACTTTTCGGTAGTATTTTTTCTCTCTAAGATATACTTAGGCTTTCCGAACCGGAGCACGTAGAGTCTTGACTTATCTTAAGTGACACTCATTGATGTAGAATTTTAGTATGGTGACATTAGTTGTCCTACGTGAAATGAATAAATCATTTATATCAAATTATATCATATATCATTTATCATAGGTGAAATTCATAACATCTAGTTCTAAGTACATGATAGCTTCTAAATCTTCAAAAATGCGTTTCCAGAAAAATAATTGGGTACCTAGATATTATAAACATGTTATATCAAAAGCAAGGAAACCGCTTAAAATTCATGGCAGCACCGGTACACAAAATTCACCACTAACCGAAAACTGCAGGTTATTTCCTTAATTCAGGCTAACCGTCTTTGTCGCTGGAAATGCAACCCAAAGAAAACTTCCCAAAACTGCATAGCAGACGTTGGCATATTACCTACTTAACTCCATAATAATGGTATTCGCGGTACAACCTTCGGAAAATGTCATTGGTTAATGAATACGTGCATTGAAAAATCGACCATAACCTTTACACGACAAAGTTTCAATTCCCATACAAGTTATATACCTTTTTAAGGATAATGTTTGACTATACTGTTTTCACCTGGAACTGTTCCAAATGTTCTAAGCTCGCTGTGGTATACAGAGTTTACCTGCAATAACGTGCTTTTATTAATTTTAGTAAACACATTTTACTTAATTCGGTTTCCTATCAATGCTATTATAAAAACTATATTATTTTGATAGCTAAGTAGGTAATTTGCTTTCACATAAGTTTAAAAAATAATGCCCCTTAGATAAGCTTAGCTATGAAGATTATGTAAATGATAGTGTGGGGACTGCAGGTAAGATCAGAGTAATTATTAATTAATTACTTTTAATACCTACTTAAATACTATTTGAATTTTGGTGCCAGATTTTAAATATGAAAAAATATACATATTACATACAGTATCAATAGTGTATAATTTAATAGGTAATTTTTAACCATAAAAAATTCTGACTCCAAATCCTCAATCCTGATGCTGTAGGTGTACCGAACTACATGAAATCCGAAAAACTGGTGAGTTAGGAAATTTTGATGGTGAATTCATATAGTAGGTATCAAGTCACGTGTATACGATACGACTCTGAGTCCCAACTCCTCAACCCTGATGCTGCAGGGTACAGAACTCCTTAAACATAGTGGTTTAGGATTTTTTTATGATGAATTAATATTGTAGGTGTCAAGCAACGACTTCATACTTAAACCCAAGTCCCGACTCCTCAACCCTGATGCTGCAGGGTACAGAACTCCTTAAACATAGTGGTTTAGGATTTTTTTATGATGAATTAATATTGTAGGTGTCAAGCAACGACTTCATACTTAAACCCATTTTCCAACTCCTCAACTCTGATGCTGCAGGGTACTGCACTCTGAAGCCGTAGGGATTTAGAGTACACTAAAATGTTAAAAAAAAAGTTGTTTCCAAATAACCGACTTCCAAAGCCGTAAAGTAAAAAATAATTTTGATTTCTACACACTATGTTGAAGTCGGGCGAGCCTGACGCGCCTTACTTTGTTATACTCGCCCGACTTCAACATAGTGTGTAGAAATCAAAATTATTTTTTATTTTACAGTGGCTTTGGAAGTCGGTTTTTTGGAAAGAATTTTTTAGGCTGTTGGTTAGACTACAACTAGATACCCTTATATTCGCTTATCAATAAATAAAAGTCGAAGTTTTATTTAGGCTACTTTTTGCGTTTTTATTACTTACGAGTTACTTAAAGAGATTGATTTAAAACAAATGCAACTTGAATCAGATAAATTAAATATTGTTAAACTCATACTACTTTAGCTTAGGTTATTATTAAGATTCATAACAAATAACCTACATAACAAAAAAATACAGCTGCCTAAACATTTCAAAGTTAAAAATTACTATTTTATAACTTACTTTAACTGAACCAAAAAGAAAAAAAAGTTGAATATTAAATGCTTATACAGATGGACCACACCACACAGCCAGCATATAAAATTATTACCCATGGACCATGGTCACACCGTGTTCTTGTTTTCCCGTCTGAAATGGCTTTGCTAAAGTTTGTAAGAGTAAAAATATTGGTTGCGTATCTTCGGTATTGGCTGTCACACATGGAACAGAGATAGGTACTAGGTGTGAATATATCAACGTGATAACATAACATAATTTTGTGCCCGGTTGGTGAAGACCATTTTGCTTCAGAGGTGGCTGTGGGACGTTATAAAGGACTCTAATAGATTTCCACATCCAATTTTTCTGTTGTCTTTTCTTCTAGTACGTTAACTTTACCCTTTTTCCCTTCCCTGCTCTTTATTCTGTCATAAATGCTTTCAACCAGACCTGGTGGATACTGACGATTCTTGTCGTTTCTTAATTCTTTAATGTATTTGTTTATCATTATCAGAAATATTATCATGAGGCCTGTAAAAAAAAAATTGTTTGAGCTAAATCCATACTTAATATCATAAATGCGAAAGTGTGTCTGTCTGTCTGTTACGCTTTCACGGCCCAACCGTTCAACCGATTTTGATATAATTTGGTACAGGGATAGGTTGTATCCCGGGGAAGGACATCCCAGAAAATCAAGTAGTTCCCGCGGGAATCAAAAAACTTAATCCACGCGAACGTATAGTCGCGGGCATCATCTAGTGTATAATAAATAAAGAAAAAATATTATTTAATACATTATTTAGTAAGCGAGCCCATTTTTCACACATACATTAAAATATGATCGTGTCAAGGGCCATCTTTTCAACAAAAAATTATAATCAACAGATATAATATACTTACAGACATCTATAATTTTGTAAAAGATATCGAGAATGGCATTATTATAGGACGCCTGAGCAAAAAAGCTCAATAATTGGAAGAGCAGCTTTATTATCGTTACGAGGAAGAATGTCATTAACGGCCCGGGATCTTTCTGTAAAAGACACGATGTAAAATTATAAATGAATATTAATATATTACTATAATATATTATTATTATCACCGCTATAATTATCGGCGAAAATAATATTCAGGTCATCTGGGGTACGATCCTCCAGTAACTTTAACTTTGGGTTCGTAGACTCTGCCCCACCTAGACACCAAGGCCACCAGTGGGGCAGAGTCCTATTGTCAAAATTTCACTATAGACTTTGCCTCACTTTTTCATATTAGTGAGGCAGATTACGTCGAAGAAAAACTTAAAGTGGAATCTACCCCACCAGGGTTAGCAAATTAGAGTTTAATATATATTTTTTAATAACTTCTGACTTAAAACAGCGATGAAAAACGTCGTGAGGAAACCTACATACGTGAGAATTCATCATAACGTTCTCAAAGGTGTGTGAAGTCTGGTAAGTTGGCTAGCGTGGTGGTATGGACAAACCCTTCTCATTTTAAAAAGAGATTCTTGATTTGTGGTGGTCCTGCGATGGGTTGGGAAGACAAAGGAAGGCAATAAGGAAGGGAAACTTGGCTTTAAGTTTCATGTAAATAGTTTCAATAAATAGTAAAAAAAACAGTACTTAGGTACCTTATAAACAGCAGATATGAAAGACAGAACGAAGTTGAGCCAAATAACATTAACCACGAAGTAAATTATATCCATTGGTTGAAGATGCCACATCCCTGGATAGCAAGGAGGATCTCTCTCCGGCAACGGCAAATATTCAACAGACGAAGTAAAGTGGTAGTTGAATATGAGTGGGAAGGAGAAAAAGCCGTGAGCACCAAAGTTTATGATCAGCAGAACTGGTTCGTGCCATCTCCATTGCACAGCCCGAAGCTGAAAATGTAAACATCATACTAATTATATGCGATAGTGTGTTTTTCTGTCCCCAGGCTCTACCTTTAACATTTCGGAGTTATATGCCTCCTAAGAAATTAATATGTAATCACTTCAACCTGCTATAACGATGAAGGAAAATATCTGGAGGAATCCTGCATGCCCAAGAGTTCTTCATAGTGTTCTCAAAGGTGTGCGAAATCTGTCAGTTCGCACTTAACCAGCGTGGTGAAATATCACCAAACTCTTTTCATTCTGAGAGAAGACTCCTGCTTAGTAGTTTATCGGCAATGGGTTGAAGTGATTATAAATGAATTTACGACCTCACTGGCGCAGTGTTGAGTGCTGTTGTCTTAACATGGGAGGTCCCGGGTTCAATTCCAGGCAGGGTCAATTTACAATTTCTGAATTTTCTCTGATCTGGTCTGTTGGGAGGCTTCGGCCGTGGCTAGTTACCACCTACCGGCAAAGACCGCCAAGCGATTTAGGATTCCGGTATGATGTCGTGTAGATTCCGACTAGGGTATGCTTTTAATATAACTGCCATACCTCTAACAGGTTAGCCCGGGACCTTCTTAGACTGCATCGTCACTTACCAACAGGTGAGGTTCCAAGTCAAGGGTTAACTTGTAGTGGGATAAAAAAAAGAATGTATAAAAATACTTACGGTTTCCTTGCTTATTTCACACTGAAAGCCATTGCTCAAAATGTAAACAATAACCACATGAAGCAATATGCTGAACAGGCTGGCGATCTAAAAACAAACAGTAGGTATGTTTTAACAGACAGACAAACATATTTTTTTTTTTTATAACTTAAGTTCTTTATGGTTAGATAAAACGCGGGGATCTAAGGTGCAATCATGTAAGGATTGCCGATGAAATCGTCTAAGTTCGGCTTCAAAGTAAAATAAACCATAATGACATTGAATTAGAGCTCAATTTCTTCTTCATTCTTATACGTTTAGGGTATAGTACATACCTAAACGTATAAGAATGGATACACGAAATTGAGTTCTAATTCAATGCTGTTATGGTTTATTTTACTTTGAAGCCGAACTTAGACGATTTGATTGGCAATTCTTACATGATATTCTAAACACAGGTATCTAGTTAGGAGTCAGACCTATCACCCACGCAAATGGCCAAATTATGATGTAAGTTCAACTTTAATGTTCTATTTTATGTTACTGTTATTTGTGTTCATGGTTTATTGTTATTTTTCTAGTTTTATTATAAATAAATAAATAATTGGGGGGCTGAACTGGAAAAATCGTACGTGACGAAAAAACGTTAACTCTGTCTCCCTCTAGTTAGTCAATCACCCATTCCTTTTATATAGAAGAAGAGTATTTGTAGTTATTACCAGATGCCAGTAACCGATGATTAAACATTTTGGTCGGAGTTGAGACTCGAAAAATCTTTTTACGGCTTTCCATAGTGCGGTCATTTTTCTGTGAAAATCTTCCACCAATCAAAATTCAAAAGCTGTAATCAAAAAATAAATATTATAAATGTGAAAGTTTGGATGGATTTATGGATGGATGTATGCTGTGGATGTATGGATGGATGTTTGTTACTCAATCACGCCCGAACGGCTGTACGGATCTGGATGAAATTTGGCACAGACATAGAATATAGTCTGGAATAGCACATAGGCTACTTTTTATCCCGGAAAATTCAAGAGTTCCCGCGGGAACCAAAAAACCTCAAATGGATGTTTGTTACTCAATCACGCCAGAACGGCTGAACGGATCTGGATGAAATTTGGCACAGAGATAGTTTATAGTCTGGACTAACACATAGGCTACTTTTTATCCCGGAAAATTCAAGAGTTCCCGCGGGAACAACAAAACCTCGATCCACGCGTACGAAGTCGCGGGCATGAGCTAGTAAATATTATAAATGTGAAAGTTTGGATGGATGTTTGTTACTCAATTAGGCCCGAACGGCTGTACGGATCTGGATGAAATTTGGCATAGAGATAGATTATAGTCTGGAATAACACATAGGCTACTTTTTATCCCGGAAAACTAAGGAGTTCCCGAGGGAGCCAAAAAACCTCAATCCTCATTTTATTTTATTTTATTTTATAGATTGAGCTTAGCAGACAGCCAGATAGACACACTTTTGGATTATAATATTAGTTAAATTTAGATAGATAGATTGTACACCATAAAAGACAAACATGCCAATTTACATCAAGCAACGCATGGTATTCCCCGATTGGTATTGGAACAATTTCACTTCACACAACAGTCTACGAAAATCGTATTAACTAATAAATATCTAAGGCACTTTACTCATGTACAGTTTCGTTAAATGCTTAAAATACCTATTTAATTCACATTTAGATAATACGAATTTGAAGAAACAAGTTGTCCAGGCCTATACAAATTAATAACAGAACGTGTATATAAATACCGATTACGCACTGCGCATACGCAGGCGCCCCGCGCCACTAATGAGTAACACGTCTATTCGCTAAAAGCCAACGATCTCTAACTATAAACTAAAATTCAGAGATTCCTAAAGTGGCTTCTATCGAGCAGTAACCAGAGTCCCGCGGTTTCTTTTGCCTCTTTTACAAATCCACAGCTACAAATATTACTTTGAAATAAGCGGAAAATATCATATTTATAGCAACATGAATAAACCTAAAATTATTAAATAGGTGGTAAAAAAAATGCCATCCGATTTAAAGAAAGTTCTTTATGAAGATGTCAAGTTGTCCCGTTCAGTCAAGGTTATTCAGAAATTAAAAGGGATTTGGTGAACGTTTCCACTACTTACCTTCAAAGTTTAGGAACCTCTGAAGTGAGTCTTGTAAAGTCTTGCCAGTGCGCAGGCTTGGCCAGGCCTTCACATTTAGCCATGACCATGAGCCGACACCATTCCAGTTTGATACATAGAAAAAATATATCGTCACGACAATAAACTCGTTTTACATCGGTGATAGTTGCCAACACGTGTTGAATTGATATCTAAGGGTGTCCCATAAGTAAAGAGACAAAACTGAGTGTTCATATCGGCCAAGAAAAAGGTTTCACAAAAAAAAAATAACTGTTGCCATGGTAACCACCCGTAACAAATCTGTCAAATTCGCGTGGTTTTGCAAATATTGTCGATGTTTTTCTAACATGAAGCGAACCGAACGAGAATCGTTTGCAAAAAGAGTAATTCAGTACTATCTGAATAATGGGAAATCCGAGGCAGTTCGTCATTTTTCTCAAGAAGGGGCTATAAGAACAAGTATTTACAGGATAATTAAACGGTATGAAGACTCAGGAGAGACTGATTTTAAGAAGATTCCGGGAAGGCAACGTACCATAGCAACTGATCGAAACATAGATAAGGTAAAAAAGGTTTTTAAAGAAGCACCTTCAACATCTGTGAGGACTGCGGCGGACAAATTGAAAATATCTAAGTCAAGCATATCCAGAATTAAAGTTCAAGATCTGGGCATGAAGGCTTTTGTGAAATTGTCCGCTCCAAAGTACGTGAAAGACCAAGAAGTGCGTGCTAAGCGAGGTTGCCGTCGAGTTTACCAAAAAACTTTGAAAAAAATTCTCATAATTGATGATGAAACTTATGTACCGGTTGACCCCTCTGATATTCCTGGGAAGCAATATTTCCACGCTACCAGTCGTGGTGAGGTGGATTACAGCGAAAAAGTTAAAACAAAGTCTAAATTTTTCAAGAAGTATCTGGTTTGGCAAGCTATAGACGAAAACGGCAATGTTTCCGAACCATTTATCTGTACACGGTCTATGAACGCAAAAGTTTATCTTCGAGAGTGTATTATGAAGCGATTAATACCGTTTATAGACAAGTATTATCAGAGGGAAGACGTTGTATTCTGGCCGGATATGGCTTCGTGTCATTACGAGTCTGAAGTCACTCAATATTTGCAATCTATGGGCGTCGAATTCATATCGAAACAAAACAATGCTCCAAATGTTCCTCAAGCTCGAGGTATCGAAATGTTTTGGGCTCTGTGTAAAAAGGAATACAAAAAGTATTCAGAAAAATCAAAAACGTTGACATCTTTCAAACAAAGATGGGCTAGATTGGCCAAACGGGTGGCAACAACTTCTGGAAAAGCAGTCATGAGACGTGCAAGCATTAATTTGAGAAAAATCGGCTATAAAGGCATCGCAGGAGCAAATTTGATATAGATTGTATTTTTATTATTATTTTGTATAATTTATAATGACACACATAACAGTTGACATACAATGTTTCATTAAAAAAAATTTTCATTGACTTGTCTCTTTACTTCTGGGACACCCCAGTATTATATCTAAACTAATATTATAATGAGGAAAGATTTGTTTGTTTGTTTGTTTGTTTGTTTGTAATGGATAAACTAAAAAACTACTGGACCGATTTTAAAAATTCTTTCACCTATAGAAAGCTACTTTATCAGCGAGTAACATAGGCTGCATTTTATTTTAAAATAAATTAGAGATACCTTCGAAAATTGCAATAATGTGAATTAAGTCTGAAAAATTCACCTAATTTAACTTTTTACGTTAAACCTCTATTCGTCTATTAATTCAGACTGTCTTTTATGTCATATTTGTCAAGACACTTTTATGTCATATTTGTCAAGATAAACATAATAAATACAAGAGAATTTACTAACATTTTTTCAAACATTTTAATATCTTACTGTTGTAGACAGACTGCGAAATGCCTAAAAAAGCCAGGTCTCAACTAAGTTGTTAGTTCTAAACATAGTTCCCAGGCGAGGGCAGCGAGAATACGTCGTATTGGAGACTCAAGTTCCAAGCGCTCACAGCGGTTTGCTGAACAAAATTTGAGAACGTATGGTGGAGTTTTCGTCTCAGTGCCGACTGACCATTATTGGGTATGGACTATTTTGATCAAGTGTTACCCGTGCGAAGCCGGGGCGGACTGCTAGTATAGATATATAAAATATATGAATCCCTATTTCCCTTGGTCACGGCATCACGTGTGAACGGCTAGACGAATTTCGCTAATTCTTTTTTTGTTGTGTTTGTTTGGACCTGGAGAGTGACATAGGCTACTTTTGATCCCGGAAAATTAAGGAGTTCCCGCGGGAATAACAAAAAACTTAAACCGCGCGGACGAAGTCGCGGGCATCAGCTAGTATTTAACTATTTTAGTTGATATCGTTTTGCTTCCAGTGACAAATCAAAACACTGGGTAAAGCACAAGTATAAATTACAAATTTAAAACAACACCTGACAATATGGAAGTAACTAAGAAAAAAGCTGATGACCTTCAGACGGATGAATAGATTTTCATGAAACATGGCTAAGAACACTCGGGATAAAATAAAAATATTTGAACTTACAAAATATAACGATAATAATTATAATAGGTTTAAAATATTATTTGTTAGTTTTTAGAGTTTATTATTTGTGTAGGGGGGATTTTAAATTTTTTAATTTTCGCTTTTTTTTTATAGAGTAGGTATAATTGAAGTAATACGGTACCAAATTTCGAATCGATAGGACACATGGAAGGTAGTCAGATCCCCTTCTCAAATATTAAAGAGCTGATCATCTTCAAACGGCTGAACAGATTTTCATGAAACATGGCTAAGAACACTCGGGATAAAATTATCTATGACAAAAAAACTAATCGAAAATCGGTCCATCCGTTTGGACTCTACGATACCACAGACAGATACACAAATAGACACGTTAAACTTATAACACCCTCTCTTTTTGCGTCGGGGGTTAAATATGGTTTATGCTTTAGCCCATGCTACACTGTCGATAAAGTTTTAAACAAAAAAAACAAAAAAAAAACAAATCAAAATTGGCTCATCTGTTTGGGAGCCACGATGCCACAGACACACATTTACACACGTTAAATTTATAGCACCCCTCTTTCTGCGTCGGTGGTTAAAAATGACTTAATCTTCCTTATCTCAAAAATCTGTGGAGCTTGGAAAATTAACCTCCGGGTCGGGTTATAAAACAGACAAAACAGAGAGCTACCGTCGCCCTGTAATCAGCAGATGCGGGTACTTTGCATCTTGTTCGAGTCACAGATTAATAGGAACCCGATACCGAGCTAACTAGTAGGTAAGCGGAGATTTAGAATACCAAGATTTACCTGGACTGTGACTAAGTATTTTCCATTTAAGTTTTCAACTGTGTCAAAGATAATTTTGACTAGATTCATTTGTTTCATGGCTTATTTTTTCTTAGTCGTCGCCAATATGGATTTCATGATGTCGGGGGATTATCCCATGGGAATGCTTTGATTTTCCAAAAAAAGATTAGCTTATACGTACGTAGTACGTATGACAATCTCCGGGATGCAATCTGTCGCGATTTGATAAATGTATTCAAAATAAGTTAAGCTGGTGGACTGTGGACCGTGAAAAGAGCGTCCTATTTGTATTTGGGCCGCATATCCATACTAATATTATAAATGCGAATGTGTGTCTGTCTGTCTGCTACGCTTTCACGGCCCATCTGTTCAACTGATTTTGATGATATTTGGCACAGGTATAGGTTGTATCTGGGGGAAGGACATAGGCTACTTTTTATCCCGGAAAATTAAGTTAAAAGTTCCCGCGGTAATCAAAAAACTTTAATCCACGCGGACGAAGTCACGGGCATCATTTAGTTTAAAATATATGTAGGTTTTACAAATCGATTGAGTAATAAAGAGGCTTAATTAAGTTCAGAGCTTACTGTCAGTTTTAATTTTTTAATTCCCGTTGTTCAATTAAAGTTGTCCTATTCTGAACACATCGCCGACACAGAGCATGCAATTTGCGAACTCGGCTACGCCAAATTAAATGAACTAGAATAAGCTCTGCTAGTCCAAATTTGTATAAACGCTCGTACAAAGGTAAGGTTTTGGTCACATCACGTTCAATACGATTGGACCAGGGAATTACAAGAGTCACTTGAGTCGTCGACATCGTCGTATCAACCGATACATGTTCTAGTCTGCCGGAACAAAGTCTCCTGCATGGATTTCCACAGGAAGCGGTCTAGTGCCGCTTGTTGTCAGCGGCCTTCAGTTTCGAGTTGGAAGAATCAGTGTCGAAGCAAGTGGTTGTTCACCCCATGCCTTGAAAAGCGCGTAAAAACTATAACTGACGGTGGCCCTGCGCCTAATTTATTTCCGATTGTGTCGGACTTTCCATCTCATCGGGTTTTCAAAGTGCACCTGTGTTTGCGTACACACTATGCGCATATTATACCAAATATTATCTCCCGCACAGATGACAAATTTCTGGAGATAAGGTCACCGTGGCCGAAATTCGATTGGCAGGAGTAATTATTCCTAATATTCTGTTATTCAGCTTGCTGCTCCATCATCAGATATTGATCAACTTTCCTACTAACATTTCTTCGATACCAAATGAGTACTCTCTCGGTGTCAGTCACTTGGTCACGTGACCCAAGATAATATACCTACATCATATTATTATCAAGAGTCGCTATATATTAAATCGTCTTTGCGGAGTTTCTTCTGTACCTAAAAGGTAAAATTATCAAATATGTAGATGATGCCCGCGACTTCGTCCGCGTGGACTATGCTTTTTTCGATTCCCACGGGAACTCCTTAATTTTTAGGGATAAAAAGTATACTTCCCCGGGATACAAACTATGAACTATCCCTGTACTAAATTTCATCAAAATCGGTTGAAAAGATGGGCCGTGAAAGCGTAGCAGACAGACAGATAGACACACTTTCGCATTTATAATATTAATTAATATATATATAGCTGCTCGTGCTGATTCATTGATTGATCACCTCTCCTGAACAATTTTGTATTTTTAAAAAAATTTTTTTTCACTGACCATTTCGTATAGACGGGAAAAATTCATGAAGAGGAAAAATACGGAGAGAGCTGATGATTGAGGATTTCGAAGACGGGTGAACAGCACAGCCAGGGAATTGAAGATAGGTGGGGGGTGCTCGACCAAATGTCATTCGAAACTTCATCCAATTGACAGTGAGCTGAAAAAATTTTCAAAATGGCGGATTTAAGATGGCCGCCATACAAATTTCGTCGGTGTCTATCTCGGAGAGTATAGAAGATGGAAGAGTGGTTTCTTGGCAAAAGATAATCAGGACATGAAGGTCTACTTGATGAACAAGAAAAAAATTCAAGATGCCGGAATTTATTTTTCCATAGAAAATGTATGGCGAATGTTGACTAGGATTTGGAAATTATGCAAGACCTTTTCAAAGTTTGTATCTTCGTACTGTCATTCTGACAAATGATTCGGAGAAAACATATGGAGATCGAGGGTTTGCAAAATGGGTGAAGAGCTAGCTAGAGAGCAGGGTATTAAAGATAGGTGGTTGGGTTGGGGAATTAGGTTTTTTTTATTGGTACTCTGTTATTACAACATTCTAATTACAATTTGACAACAAAAAATTAAAACTAAAAACTAAAAACCTATTCTAAAAGTGTAAAGTATTCTAAAAGTGTAAGTAAAGTACCTATCCAGTGGGCAGCGTGCCCAGAATGCTGGCAGCATTGCCGCGTTGGATTGCTATGCTCACTCGCTGAGCGAAATATATACCAGCACTCTGGTCACGTGTTGCCTCGACCAGGCGCGCAGAAAGTTCCTTATAGATTCTGCGCGCCCCAGCCCCCCAAGGCCCTAGCGTCTCGACCCCAAAAGGCGCAAACATATAGCCACTATCCAGTGTGCTATATTTACGCACCTTGAGGCCCTCCGCTGATTCCGCCGCCGCACCAGCCCTAACGGTAGTGCCTGGAAGGTGGGAAGGAGCCAAGGTGTCTACACATGTGGCATCCCACACCAAGGGCCGCCCCAAACTCCAAGGAACCAGGGTCATACTATCGGGCCTCTTGCCATCGTCTCACATGAGCCCAACTGGCTCCAGAATAGCCGCATATCCGGCAGTGGCAAAGGCCCGACGGATTATATCATTCAGGCTTACGTGACGGGGGATACGCCCTGCGCTGCTGACGCAGGAGAGACCATGGTGACCGAGTCGGCCGACGGCAGAGCCACAATGGCAGCGGTGTGGAGCGCAGCACGATGCGCCCAGGCGAAGCGCTGCAGCTATATCCGAAAAGCGGAAGAGTCAATTAAGGTTCCTGTGTTGGGCGACGGGAGGGCCTGCAGCCGCAGACCGGATTCCCACTCCCCCACGGCCAGAAGGCGGGTACGATCTGCAGAGCTTGAGCACGTGTCAATAAGCTTTTTCCGCGCTAGCTCGCAGGTCGGCCCATCCCATTGCCGTTGTGACGAGAGGGATATCGGGAATTCGCGGTTTGGGCAGGCGTGTGTCCACGCGTACTTGGCCTCATCCATGAAACTAATGACGAAATCATCTAGAGAGGACGCAAGAATCTTTTGGGATAAATTTAGGGTGCCATGGACTGAGGACAAGAAAGCGGGGAGAGCGGCACCAGAGATAGATCTGATGCCCAGGCCCCCCAGTCGCACAGGAAGCGACGGCTGCATCCATACTCGATCTTCCAAATTAATATTTAAAATAGATGCTAAACAATTTTTGACCATATTGTCAAGGCTGTTAAATTTAATAGGTTTTTTTTAAATTCCACTACAAGTTAGCCCTTGACTGCGATCTTATCTGATGTTAAGTGATGATGCAGTCTAAGATGGTAGCGGGCTAACCTGTTAGGGGTACGGCAGTTATATTAAACCCATACCCCTAATCAGTTTCTACACGGCAAAGACGTACCTACCGCCAAGGGATTTAGCGTTCCGGTACGATGCCGTACGCGGTCCGCTTCAGCGGGCCGCGCATCCACGCGCCATACTAGTATATATATATATATATATATAGATAATATTAGTATCGATTCTGTGTCGTCGGTAGCACACAAATCGTGCAGCTCGTAGTGGAGTGAGGTCACAACGTACCGGGTGTGAATGCACCGCAGTGGTGTATTGACATAGGAAAAAATAATGTTATTCATTTCCCCCTCCGACCGACGGTGAAATCGGTCAAGTGCATCTTGAACCGCAAATGTGGGTTCCCCTTAATTTCTTTTGCACGCGTTATATTGGTAGAAACACACCTGCAATTTGCTACGCAACGCGTGTTGTGTTAAGTTAGGTCACGTTACCGTACTAGCTGACCCGCCCTGACTTCAGCCGGGTGGGCTTAGGTACCTTATGGTATTATACGGTATACCTTCAAAACCGTGTTTTAATTATCTACTAGCTGATGCCCGCGACTTCGACCGCGTGGATTGAGGTTTTTTGTTTTCCTTTGGAACTCTTTAATTTTCCGGGATTGAAAGTAAGTAGCCTATGTGTTAATTCAGGGTATAATCTATCTCTATATTATTGAGGATACTTTGCGCTATGTTGTGTGAAGAAGTAAATATATGTAACCTCTATTATGTAAAAAAAAATACTTGTAGATTTATATGCTTTTTTATAGTCCTCGGGCGTCACTACGAAAGGATGTTTAGAAATTGCACCCGAGCAACGTCGGGGCAGGTAGCTAGCCAAACTAAACGAAAGGACTGGGTTGAGTCCTGAGTTACAAGTATGCTTATACCCAACCCATAACTATGAAACAAAGACGTGAGTTAATTGCATAAAAATACTTCTCTCTTCCGGAAACCATAGAGAACTCCCAGTATTTAAAATATTTTTTTGTTAGTCGCTTGTGGAGTGTGGAGTTTTACTAAAATAATAATATATTATACAAAAATAATACCTGCATTTAGCCATTTACCTACTTATTCGCATTAAGGAATAAAAGGCAGAAAATAAAAGGCTGCGTCTGCCTGAAAAAAATATCATCCACTTATTATATTATACGCTTTTTGCCTTTTGACGTGTTCCCGTAACCCATTTTTTCCGCTGTCTAGTTGTTTTTTTTATTTCAAAATTTTGCTTGGTACTTGTTGAATACAATTAATTATTTATTACTAGATGATTCCCGCGACTTCGTTCGCGTTGATTTATGTTTTTTGATTCCCGCGGGAACTCTTCAATTTTCCGGGATAAAAAGTAGCCTATGTCCTTCCCCGGGATACAACCTGTCCTTGTACCAAATTTCTAATAAAGTATGGACTAGTATGGATATGGATGTCGAAATATTCATAACCACGTAGAGCTCTAACCGATGAGCTACTAGAAACTTGAGACATTTTACGTATCTATATTCTTTAAAAGAATTACCTATCTACTCGTATATCCATACTTTAATACTATAAATGCGAAAGTGTGTCTGTCTGTCTGTCTGCTACGCTTTCACGGCCCAACTACTCAACCGATTTTGATGAAATTTAGTACAGAGATAGGTTACATCCCGGGGAAGGACTTAGGCTACTTTTTATCCCGTAAAAATGGAAAAGTTCCCGCGGGAATCAAAAAACATCAATCCACGCGGACGAAGTCGCGGGCATCATCTAGTTCTTTATAACAATTCTATGGGCCAGTTGCACCAAATAAAGTTATCGTTATCGGTAAACTTGCCCACCAAAAAGCTAGCAATTACTGGAGTTGTTGAATGTCACACTATCAATCAATCAATCAATGTATTTTGTCAATGTATTTTTACTTCTGTTACTAAAGTTATACGTCATTTGTAAAATTTTTGAACAAAGTAAAACTACCCATGATAGTTGCAACCCGAGATGGCAACTAGTTGTCGGTTGCGAAGGACTTTTTGGTCGCAAAAATAGTTCATATATCATTAAAATATATAGAAATAGTTTATGAAACTTGGTAAGTAGGTACCTACTTGAATTTGAAATAAAAAGCATGTCACCGTTATACATTTTTGAGTTTATTTTCGGGTTTGAATTACATAATAACCCCTTGTCAAAAAAATACAACAAAGAAGATCACTAGACGGCCGCAAGAGCAGTAAAAGTATTTTTTTCAGAACCGCAAAAACGCATGACGTCAGCCGAACCGGTTACGTTTTAATCCAAGTTGCAGTTTGCCTCTTGCGGTGCCACCTTGCTAATCGTATTCGATCACTTTAAAACATACTATAATAAATATAAATGGAGATTCGGTTTTGCCCAAGGAATGGATGAAGTCTACATAATTGCAGATCGCCCCGTAATGTGCTATCAGCTTAAGAATATTTTTTTCCAATTTTAGTTGTTTGTTGAGTTCAACCTACATCTGAAATTAGTCAAAAAAATGCAAGCTAAATCGTAGAGGCTTCGGCGTTATTATAATAAATTATAATAATAAATACAATTTCTTAACCTAATTTAGTATTGCTATACCCATAGTCTGCTCGGCAAAATCAGGCGTTAGGATCACTTTCTAAGTATGTATGTAAATGTTCCACAAAAAGGTCACTTACCCAGCTGAAAAGTTTAAAATTGCCAAAGGAAACGTAGGCTCAATTGTCTAAGCAAATCGTAATCATTTGACAGCTTACAACGTACCTATTACTCGTACTTACTGTTAAAGGAGTACATAATTGCTTTTTGATGTGCAGGCATCTATGAACTCCTAAAACAGGTCGAATTATACGTTATACAAACGATTACGATTACCATTTTCTTCAACGACCTCAATTTACATAGACGGGCCCTGCCAAACAAAGAATGTGGACCTAATTAACCAACGCCATCTAGTCTGAAAAGCGGGACAGCGCTATGGCGGGGACAAGGACAGTGCTATACAGGTGTGGAAAGCGTTCTGCAGGTCGGAAGCCAAATTTTTTTCTATGAAATGTCCTATCTAGTAACTGCTTATATACCTATCGATGATTTTCTTACACAATACAAATGAAATACTAAGAAAATGTGTATAGCAAACTTTACACACAATTATTAATTATATTTTAGGAAAGAATAATATACGCGTTTTATAGATAATAATAATATTTTATCACGGTTGTGATTCAACTCCTTCTCTAGGTTCTATTTTCTTCTCTTCTATAATGAATATCACGTCCTTTTTCTCATCAACCCGGCTGCTTGGTCCGTTGACTAGACATTCAATGTAAGATGGCGGTTGGTCGGCTGTTCTTCTTGCCTTTTCATTCCTCAAGTGCATGATGTATTTATTGATGATCACCAGGAATACGGTCGCGATGCCTGAATAGAAAATGTTTTGTTATTACAAAGGATATTCTTTGTTCAGGTTTTTCTTAAGTAACACTCGTCATAATTCGTTACTTATGCATTTATCGGAATGGTTATCAATATTAACAAAGTGATTATTAATAAAATCTGATTCTAGAGCTAACTTATGTATGACAAGTTACAATTGGTGATTCAAAACGCTGTCCAAGTTAGTGGTAGGCTAGCCGAAAGGGTTATGGCAGATTTTTTATAACCATCCCCTACTCGGTTCTATGTGCTATTTTACTGGAACGGAAAAGCATCTGATTGCATGGCTTCAGTGGCATAAGGTAATTAGCCACGATCAAAACTAGACAAAACCTACGTCAATTTAAATAAAAGATTAAAATAAATTTAAATTTAAATGGTAGAATATGCAAGGGAAATTTTATTTCAAGACCTATATTTGTACCTATATTCCTGTAAATAAATTTTTATTTATTTATTTATTGTTTACTTAAGGTCTAGCCCCACTACAGAGGCGCGGCGCGTAGATGCACTGGATAGTTGCGATGCGACCGACGAGACCGACCGACCGACGACCGGAGAGAGATCAGGCGCAGGAACGACGAATTTTCTAGGCACGTAGAAAATTCGTCAGACGCAGGAGAGATCAGGCGTAAACCGACGGCTTCATGTGCTTTCCGAGGCACGGGGGTGGAACACCGATAACTTCCTATAACTCCAGGGTACGTAGTACTGAGAAGTTCTTGTCAGTAAAACCCACACATATAGTACATAGATAGTATATAGTAGGTATAGTGTTATATACGTACAAATAGTGCTTAGTTTTATACGTACAAATATCCGTTAGCTTGAAAGCGGTGACAGCGAAGACGTTTTCAAAGTCCGGCTGGAAGCACAAGTTGAGCAACTGGATGGACAGCTTCAATATCGACATGACGAAGAACATACGCATCGGCTCTGGATCTTTCTGAAAATATTTATTATTTATCCTCTACAAGTTATCTCCTTGACTGCGATCTCACCAGCAGTCCTTTATTCTCTAACTCAATGGCTATCAAAAAATTAAAGTAACTGACATACTCGTATATTTTTATCCATTGAATTGGGAAGCGGTCTTCCGGGTCAGTTGTAAAAATAGGGGTTCCACAGGGTTCAATTTTAGGACCTTTTCTGTTGCTCATCTACATTAATGATTTTCCTTATCTCGCTAAGGATAAAAATGGTATTATCCTTATAGCGAGATAAGGAAAATCATTGTTTGCTGATGATACATTGTTATTATTTAAAATTCGAAACAGCTCTTCATGAAGTGAACAAGTCTCTCTCGAAACTAGTACAGTGGTTCAAAGCTAACGTGCTCCTTAATAGAAAAAAAAAGTGCATTACATTACCAAATGTTAAACAGGTAAAAACCACCATGTAAAGGATTACTTAAATGACAAGGAAGCTTGGCAATAATTTGCTCTAATGGCTCTAGTTCCTTAGTCAAGATGATTTGTGAGATGGTGATACTAAAAACCCCGGCTGAGTTTGTTGTGGGTTCTTCTCAGACCAGGGCGCGTTTGAAACCATCGTAGCTTTTGTTTTAAGATACCGTAACTGATTATCACCATCATGTTTTATCTCTATGTATAAAAATAAATCCCTATTTTCCTTGGTCACGGCATCACGCGTGAACGGCTGGACCAATTTCGCTAATTCTTTTTTTGTTGTATAGGTGAGGACCTGGAGAGTAACATAGGCTACTTTTTATCCCGGAAAATTAAGGAGATCCCGCGGGAATAACAAAAAACTTAAACCACGCGGGCGAAGTCGCGGGCATCAGCTAGTATGTAAATATAACTGACGTCAATAAGTGTGCGTATAGTGTACCTAAATTGAAATATATGATGTACATTACTATGCAAACTTCCACCGGTTTTTTTTAATACGTCATAAATCGTAAACCGCAATTTACCTTTCATTCAATCAACTCAAATATTTAAAATAAAATATTTTTAATAATTTAAAACTTACTACAGGTTTGTACGGATCCCTCGGTGCGCGAGTCCAACTCGCACTTGGTCGGTTTTTTTCATATCTACTAGTGCTGCTGCTGCTGTCACCGGGTCAGATAATTTTGTAAGACTATAAATACTGCGTCTATACTAATCATACATAAGCTGATGCCCGAGACTTGGTCCGCGTGGATTGAGGATTTTTGCTTCCCGCGGGAACTCTTTAATTTTCCGGGTTAAAAAGTAGCCTATGTCTATGTCTTATCGTAGACTATAATCTATCTCTGTGCCAAATTTCATCCAGATCCTTTCAGCCGTTCTGGCGTGATTGAGTAACAAACTTCCACTCAGGCATCCATCCAAACCTCGCAATTATAATATATTAGTATAGAAGTGCAGATTATAGTAGCTGTTGTGAAAGAAAATTAAAGGGTCTAACCTTGTGCACAGCAGCCACAAAAGAACATACGAATTTGAGCCATATAGCATTCATCAAGAAGTACAGTATATCCACTATCTGAAGATGCAGCATTCCAGGGTAGCATGTTGGCTGATTGTCAGTTATAGACAGATATTCAATAGGGATCTTGTTGTAGTAGTGGAATATCAGCGGGAAGGGGTAGAAGCCGTGAGTTCCGAGGTTTATGATCACTAGAACTGGCTCCAACCAGTTCCATTGTACGGCACGTAGCTAAAACAAATGAAGTTGAAAATTATTATCAACCATCAATGGTTTGTGGAACGGAATTCAGATAGGATGCGGATTGATACAGAATTCAGTAGACTATAATCATTTATTAGATACTAATTGTAGCTATTGCCCATGTATCGAAGCTAATTAGTTTTTGGGTTCATGCTTCTTTCAGTAGCGTGAGTGTCTGGTTGCCGCTATCACAAATAGGTAATATGCTTTTACTCCAAGGGTAGCCTGCAATTTGCCAACCTGAGTTCTCGAAAACTCAGGGAGCTAGTCGCTACGCAGGTTGCTGCGACCCAGAAAACTGTCCACCATAGCCTGGGGGAGCCTTCGAAGGCCGACGACGACTTGTCTTAAAATGGCACGAGGTGACACTTGTCAAAAAATTTTGTGTCAAGAATGCACGATTACGAAGAGACTTACTGCAAGGCCTCTCACATGTGTCCTATCTTATATTCTCTATCTCTGAATCGTAATCTTCATTGCTGAGGGTCGTGACTTCTTTTCATAAATCACATAATGGTAGGGGGTTTCATGGGATAATGCGGTGGATACCCAGGTCCTTCCACATACGACTCTACTAAGAGTAAGTACTGTTTCAGCTCTTGTTTTAAACGATTAATTATTATCAGATGTTAGTGATAATAACCAGGACCGACGGTTTAACGTGCTCTCCGAGATACGGAGGAAACGATAGGCCAAATTTGGACTTCTAAATGTTCACCCATACAGTTACCGACTTTTGTAACCTATTTATAAGTGAAAAATATAAAAATGATAACTTTATTATTTAAATGTAAAAGCAAAATATTTCGAGTAAAATGATTAATAATAATGATTGCATTGAAAAAACGTATTCAAAAGTTGTTTATTGCACTCAATACTTATCATAATGAATGAAATTCTGAGTAGGTATAGCCAACACAATAACACAGCTGTCAATATTGAATTACTCACGCTTTCTTTGCTAATGTCGCATTGGAATCCGTTGGTGACGATGAAGACAATGACAACATGACACCCGATGTCGACGAGACTCGCGATCTGAGAAATAAAAACCAAGGTTGTTTGAGTATATTACCAATCAAATATATTACATCAATCCCTTTATCAAATTTTAAAAGAGAACCTCGACCATTCGGACGAGAATATTCTTTCGGATCGACATTAACTTATTAGTGCGTAGTAATTCACTGAGTCGCGTAAATTATAAGGTAGTAATTTACCTAGTTGACGCGACTCGGTGGTCTACCCCACTTGAGATTCACGGAGCGGCTCGTAGCTGCAAATATTCTTTGTATGATTTTGTATGGAGGTAGCGGCAAGCAGCTGATGCACTGCTCGTCTTGGCTCCTTTTACAAAGTTTGTATTTCCCGCAGGAATTAGAAAACTTGAATTTATGCCGACGAAGTCGCGGGCATCATCTAGTAAGAAATAACTCCTACTTCGACAATGCACGATCATTTGGAGCTTATATAGCAGTGCTCATAATATTGATATTTATTTCATACTAGCTGACGCCCGCGACTTCGTACGCGTGGATTGAGGTTTTTTGTTTCCCGCGGGAACTCTTTCATTTTCCGGGATAAAAAGTAGCCTATGTGCTATTCCACACACTATAATCTATATCTGTGCCAAATTTCATCCAGATCCGTTCAGCCGTTGGGGCGTGATTGAGTAACAAACATCCATCCATACATCCATCCATCCAAACTTTCGCATTTATAATATTTATTTGATTTGATACTCATATACTTGGTTCATAAATATGTAGTGCCGTAATAATGGCCTGTTCCACTGGTCCCTACCAACTGATGTTTATTCGCATAATATAGTTCAGTAGTACAGTACAGTAGCCTGCCAACCCGCATTGGAGCAGCGTGGTGGGTCTAAGCTCTAATTCCCTATCTTCTATGAGAGTTGAGGCCTGTGCCCAGCAGTGGGACGTAATGGGCTGTATAGTAGTAGCACAGTTTCTAGTACCTACTACATATATTCGCTCGATTTGGGAAACGCACAATCATTAAGTCCGAGAAAAGCCCGTGCACAAAAACACAAAATACTTAAACAATAACAATAACAAATGAAGTACTTATTTAGTGATGGGAATCATAATAAACCTAGTACCAAATTAACCCTCATATTTTTTGTTATCAATAATAATCGCTTCGTCACACCAATACGCTGTAAGTACGCATTTATTGTTTATTTAGCATATGTACTTAAACCTAACTAATACCTAGAATATTTTATTGATGCGAAAGCTCCTTTGTTTGTTTGTTAGTAGGTTGGTTTGTCTTTCAGTCACGCTGCAACGGAGCAGCATATCGAAGTGATGTTTTATGGATATGTTACTTAAGCTCGTTGTAATTTCGGAAAATTAAAAGTAAGTAATCTATTATGTAAGCACTTAAACGACTCATTTTACATGACGTCTTGAAGAACTTTAAACTGGCTATTCGTCGATAGAGCGAAAAATATGTTAGGTAAAGTAGTTGTTCTTAATGATTAAAAATTGTGTAATTTGTTAAGCACTAGAAATTTTCGTTTTTTTTTTACCAGATTCAAATATCCAATCGCGAAACAGTTAGCCCGAAGATTGACCCCGAGGCTCCAACTTCTGCCGGCTCGCATTTTTTTTCTGTAATAAAAATTAATATACTTACAATTACAGAGTTAATTTAAAAATACTAAGCCCGCGACCCCGAACTCAGACCTCGCGTCTTATGAGTTCAGAACGCGTAAAAAAAAATACTACCCATTTGCGTCTATATTAGCGCCCCCCTTGTATTTTGTGAGTTTGAAGTAATTATATTCATTAATTCAGAAGTTGTAAGGCTCTGACAGACGGACGGATGGACGGACGGACGGACTGACAGACGGACAAGTTCCAATCCGCCCAATTAGACTCGGAGACTTTCGCTTCGCTCGGCCAACTAATAAACAAATTATAACACCATTCACTATGGTAAATCTTTTACGGTAGCTGCGACGCGCCTATGGAACTCACTACCTGATAGTATTTTTATGAATAACCCATGTATTCACACATTTAAACTTCGTCTGAAACATCATTATCTATCTTCTCTATCATAATCATAAATAATAATATGTATCTGTTATATCATTAAGTATTATATTATATAATAAGTATGTTGATATGTATTTATTTATGTATATATATATATTATATATTTATATCATTAGTATGTATATTTGTGTGTTTATGTAAGTTTATGATATAATATCTCATTTCATGCTATCTCATATCTTGTTGTACCTATTCTTCCTCCACAACCTTTCTCACTGCCAAGGGTCACTGGTAGAGATCTCTTATAGAGATAAGTGCTTCCTTGTCCACTATTTATCTGTTTTTCTTCGTATTTCTCTTCTTTCTCGTACTAAATAAATTAAAAAAAATAGCTGCATAAGGGCAACTTCTCTATAGAATAATGAAACACTTTGCTTTTTATGAAACCGATTTTTTTTAAATTGTGAGATAGGCTTGCGCTTGACGATGTCTAGGTTGGAGCGCGCTTGCCTAGAAGATGCCTATTCACTCTTGCCTTGAAGGTACTTAAGTTATACGTGGCAGGAAACACGTGCGCTGGGAGGGTGTGCGGGTTCCGCACACCATAGCGGTTCGGATCAGAAACGTCGAGCAGAAACGTTTTGTGCGGGCAGATTGGACATCAACCACATTGACCTAAACAATTTTTAAGTTATTGCATAGCTTCTATCGCGGGCCTTGAGCGGGGAGACCGAATCCAGAAATTCCGTAACGAAAAAAATATTATAATTTGTCAATACGAAGGTAAATTTCGCCACCATCTACAAGGAAAAAGTAGCTCAGGTGGAAAATGGGCGGTCACGGTACCAGAAGACCCCGGTTCGAATCCAGATGTCTCTAGTTCGATTTTTTTTTCGGTTATTATTATTTTAATTTTATTTTTCGATTATTATTATTTTTATTTTTATTAAATTTTAATTTAATTTAAATTGATTTACCAAAAAAAATTAAGTGTTAATAGTTTTAACCGTTTTAACCCGTTTTTAAATCATTATTTTTATCGTTTTATCGTTTCATCGTTTTTAAATACATTTTAAACGTACTTCAATCGCATCGCCATGGCCGACAAGCAACCGCTCGACCAGAGGCCGCCGAAACAGGGAAGAGGACGAACAGGGATTCCGCGCGCAGTGGTACGCTGGAATATAATGGACCAATCCATTACCCCGTTCCCTGCCGCCGAGTTCGTCAGTCGTCCTCCGGCCACTACTACTACCGCCGCCACCACCTCGCCGATAGAATCGGAAACAAGCGAAGACAGCGACGACGATACGCCTGCCATCGTAGCCCGCGTAGTTGTACCTACGCCTGGCTTCGAATTAGCCAAGCGCGCACGTCCGAGCTCCTCCTCCTCAGGCTCGTCCGGAAATCAGGAGGACAAGCGGGTTAAGCTTAGCTTAGCCCTACCCGCACCGCCCCCTGACTACCAGGACTATACAGGCTATGCAAATTGCAATAGCTTTACCGCGGCAGTCTCCGAGTGCCACACGTCTTTTTTTTTTTAATTTTTTACTGTACATCCAGAGTCTAGACACTCTGCAACTCAGTATTTTAGAAGGCAATAGGGGGCAGTAGACGAGCGATAACCGGTTTGCCACGCCGACTGCGCGTCGCGTGGGGTAATACCAGTAATAACATCTAACAGTGAGCACCGAGCAGACAATTTAAATATTTTATTTTTGTATGTAAAAGAAAAACTTTTTATCAGAATTTAAACAAAATTTATTCAGTATTACCCTATATAGATAAGGTAATAATTAGGTAGGTACATTAACAAGTTACTCAGTAATTTAAATACTTATTTTAGTATTTTTTAATAAACTATGTAAAGGTAAATCGTTTGATCATCATTATAATATTTCACAATAATACACAAGGTACCTACCTACTACCTACCGATCATTATAATAATTCGAATGAGTCCTTTCTTTAGGTAATTAACAAAAAATAAATATGTGTAAGTACTGTACTGACCCATTTACCTATTTATATACGGTTATCACTACGTAATTAATGATAATTGAACTTTCTATGTAGGTAATTAGATAAAGAAGTTGGTACTTGGTATGTATAGTTACCAGCAAAAAGGTTGTGACGTCATCATAAATTCAACATGGTTGGTATTCCTGTATCCCTAATACCTACCTACCATTGGTACCTACCTAAAGTAAGTATTATATAATATTATTTCAATGTGGGTAATTAGGTATGTATGCAGTATGGTAGGGAAAAGTTGAACGGTTTTCCTAATTTTTTAAGTACTTATGTACTTACTTATTTACTTTTAAATGGGACTATCCATTAGTAATAATTCATTTGTTTTTATTACAGGGGTTCCCTCTATCTTTGTAATATAAGATGGTATTCATTTATAATAAATGTAGATTTATAAAACTGTAAGTATTTGTTTTTCCTTAAGTAAAGGCTAAAATAAAAAGATAGTATTTAACAATATTTTGAAAGGCCATAGACCGTCACTACTACCGACCTATAGTGGGGCCCCTGACGTATAGTCCCACAAACATCCCACAAACTTATCTGATCCTGTGACAACGTCGCTTTTATCTATACTATAACTAGCTGATGCCCGCGACTCCGTCCGCGTGGAGGTATGAAAAATAGATAGTAGCCGATTCTCAGCCGTACTGAATATACATATGAAATTTCATCAAAATCGGTCAAGCCGTTTCGGAGGAGTATAAACACTAAAACTGTGACACAAGAATTTCATATATTAGAATATATTATACTATAATATTATAAATGCGAAAGTTTGGATGGATGTTTGTTACTCAATCACGTCATAAAGGCTAAACGGGATGAAATTTGGCACAGAGATAGATTATGGTCTGGAATAACACACTACTACTTTTTATACCGGAAAATTAAAGAGGTAAAGGTGAACCAAAAAATCTCAATCCACGCCAAACAGTCATAAAAAAAAGACGTGTGGCACTCGGAGACTGCCGCGGTAAAGCTATTG
Source organism: Erebia epiphron (assembly GCA_963932025.1). Lineage (NCBI taxonomy): Eukaryota > Metazoa > Arthropoda > Insecta > Lepidoptera > Nymphalidae > Erebia > Erebia epiphron. The sequence continues at coordinate 9,653,059 of OZ009950.1, forward strand.
CATAGCATTTTTTATCAACTTGCTATGACTACTTGTGTTGTTGACTTCAAGTTGTTGAAAATATAAAAACGAAATAGTTTTAAAGAATTATGTTTTCAATAACATAATTCTTTAAAATTATTTCGCTTTTATATTTTAACGAAATAGTTTTAAAGAATTATGTTTTCAATAACATAATTCTTTAAAATTATTTCGCTTTTATATTTTCAACAACTTGAAGTCAACAACACAAGTAGTCATAGCAACCAAAATCATCTTTTCTTAAAAATAGTCTTTATTTTCAACAAATTGAAGTCAACAACACAAGTAGTCATAGCAACCAAAGCGTTAGGTTTATTTTCGTTACGGAATTTCTGGATTCGGTCTCCACGCTCAAGGCCCGCGATAGAAGCTATGCAATAGCTTAAAATTAGTTCCAATTTTGGTCACCGGGCCAGGTAAGTTGGTTGGTGGGGACTGTATATAACTATTGTCACTGAAAAAAAACCGTGAAATGGATGTGGCGTAGCTAATCACCATAATTAGTTATGAACGTCTGGTATAACAAAAATATACTTATCGGCGATGGCTTAGGTATATTGAATTTTCCACAAATAAATTAATGTGTTTATCAACTACTAATAATAGGTTTGTAACTGTAGTTAACACTAATTATCATACGTTACGTAGTTAGGTACGAAAAATAATAGCTTTTATACGTTTAAAAAAAAGAAAACTTACTGACTGAAATTATATAGTTAATTTAGTTTTTCTTCAATATTAAAAGCTTTTCCGAAAATCTAAGCGCGCAATACCGGTTCAAGTTATTTAAACAAAAATAATACTAAAGTAATAATTAAAAGCATAAGTAGTGAGTAAGCTACTTACACTCACTTATGTACCTATATGAAGTTTATTATGCTGAGTCACTGATACGTACCTAGTACCACAGTATTGGTGTAGAAAAGTTAGTTTATTTGGTAACAGTGATCTTAAATTGATTGTGAAATAAATAATTAAGTACTAATTTAATTAATTAATTAATAAAAACAAGTTTATTAATAATTAGTAAATTAATTAAGTAATAAAAAATAAATTAACTACTTATTTATAGTAATAAATCATACTAATATTATAAATGCGAAAGTCACTTTGTTTGTTGGTTTGTTGGTTTGTCCTTCAATCACGCCGCAACGGAGCAACGGATTGACGTGATTTTCGTACGTGGCATGGGTATAGTTGAGGACCTGGAGAGTGACATAGGCTACTTTTTATCCCGGAAAATTAAGGAGTTCCCGCGGGAATAACAAAAAACTTAAACCACGCGGACGAAGTCGCGGGCATCAGCTAGTAGTTAATAATTAGACCACGAGTTTCGATGTAGATTATTATTTCGTTTATAAGAGGGTATGTAGACAAAACTTGTAAAGGTACGTACCTAATACCTACCTATCTATCCAATGTCGATTGATTCGTAAATAAATAACAAAACACCAGTTATATCGCTGTTACTATATCTACTTCTATACTACATAATATGACTAGGTACAATTGCTTCTTACATGGACAGCCGTAAACGATTTCACCGCAATTCACGCTATAAGTACTTATCATTGCACTGAAATACGCATAAAAAGATGTTAAAACATGACTAACTTACTCGTTATAGTCCTAATACAGCATAAAAATTCACTTGACACGTAAAAACAACAGCAAAATGATTAATAAATCGCTGACACGGTCTAAATTATAGCAAAATCGACAACATACAGTGCGCAGTTGCGCCGGCGCAATGCTAGATGTAGATGCTAGTGTGCGGGCGATCTGCATAGTGTAATGAAGACGCAGAGGCACATCCTGATGTTTTTCTGGCCGTTTTTTTATGTGATATACATTTTGTGTTTGACGAAAATTATGCCTGAATTGAAGGGCAATGATGTCGAAGAGAACATGATACAGATGTCCAATGATGCCATAGGTAAAGCACGCTTCCAAGTGAGGCTGTTTCTTGTCACGTATAGCTTAAAGCATCAGGCAATGTTGAATAGGTTCAACATTGCCAGGTGCTTTACGATACTGAAAAGGGTTTACAGTCCTTTATGTCCACCTTATTGGGGCCAGGCCGGCAGTCTTTCAACGTAAACTAGTTGATAACGCAGGAGATATTATTGTACTAATTAATCAATTATTAAACAATTATTGTTATCCAGGAATGTGGCATCTTAGGATATTATTTACTTCGTATACTTATTTAACGATCGTTGGTTTAACTTTCGTCTTTCATAACTGCTGTAAATTTCTCATTAATTAGCACTAGGTAATATTATTGTTTTGAGTAACTCTGTTTTATATTTGCTTGTCTGTGTGTCTACCAGTATTCATGTGTGATCAAAATCAAATATAGCAAGACATAGCAGCATATCATAAAAATTTGTTTTCAATAACAATGGGGAAACTTACTTTAAACTGTGATATAATGTGTGATCTCTGTGATATAATTACACTGCAAATTTATTTGAATGTGTGAGTTTAACCTTCTTGGAAAGCCCAGAATGAACTGCACTCATAATATGCTACAAGAAAAAATTTGAGTATAAACTCCATTGCTTATACAATGCGGCTTTTTGACTGGAACATTTTTAAACTAATATTCGGAGTGCGTAATGTATGTTAAATTACGCTACATTATTAGAGGTAGGGGTTTGTTATGTATAAGTGGTGTCATCTAGCGGTTATAACATTTCTTTAGATCCCAGCTGAAGTCTTATGTCACTCGAACGTGGATTTATAACACAGCAAAGTGATTATATCCAACCAACCCTAAGCGTATTCTAATTTCTACCTCCTATTAATGAATCATACTAATATTATAAATGTGAAAGTGTGTTTGTTTGTTGGTTTGTTGGTTTGTCCTTCAATCACGCCGCAACGGAGCAACGGATCGACGTAATTTTTGGCATGACGTAGTTGAGGACCTGGAGAGTGACATAGGCTACTTTTTATCCCGGAAAATTAAAGAGTTCCCGCGGGAATCAAAAAACTTAAACCACGCGGATGAAGTTGCGGGCTTCAGCTAGTATTTTTTATATGAGATAATGATGATGATGATGATGGAAATGATAATATGATAACAATATTGTTACTTAAATATATATTTAAGTAACAATATTTAAATATTTATATATTTAAGTAACAATATTTTATAATCATCATATTATCATTTCCATCATCATCATCATTATCTCACAGTAATTATAAAGATACTCGGCTACAATTATTGTAGCCATCATTGATAACCATGCCTCTAACTAAAACCTAGGTCCCTTCATCTTCTTCAACATCATTATCACATCTCAGTTAATTTTAATGACTCATATCTCTAATTACTGTGTGATGGTGATGATGATGAATAGGTAGGTAAGTATATGAAGATGAAGGTATTAGATACCTAGATTTAAGGTCCCTAGATTAAAGGGACCTAGAGTAAAGATAGCATCATTTGTGCCAAGAGGAAGTGGATCTCAAACACATTATTATATAATACATAGTTATATATAGTTATATAGTATGGATTAATTAGATTAATAATTATAACAATTACATAATTAGCCGCTGGAACAATTCGTACCTACCGATGCTTTTTATCATTTTAATAATCCTTTACACTGTGGGTAATAGGATTTTTCAATTAGTATACGTGCTTAGAAATCGTCTATTTTTCAAACTCATGCATAATATCAACCTCTAATCACTTACTCTATCCTCGATTTCTATTAATATCGATTAAAATCGATATAGCGTAGGTAGCAGGTGTACCATTAGAGCTGCATTATAAATCGCAGATGGCGATTGGCGGCGATCTATGAATTTTGTATGGACTGGTCACGGATAAATGAAAGCTTAGATATACAATAATATATTTCTTAGGCTTGGACTCCTATTGATATGTCTAGATGAGCAAATTTTGTTTATGACGGGTCATTTGTCATGCTACTTTAATTTTTTTGCGACCAGACCTTATGGTGAGTAATGACTATTTCGGGGATCAAGTAGTTTAAAAATAAATAAATAAATAAGCCATTTACTCCCAACGAGACATTACAGATAAATAAAAGGACACATTCTTATTTTTGTTTCAAGAATCAGTAGGTTAAATAACATTACACAATATACAACTCGCGCGCGAGTTGAATGCAGAGTAAATATATGTGTCACCATACATTTACTCTGCATTCATACACAGGCGTGAACTATACCTAGTTAGTCACAGACTTATTAAGATTTCAATTTTGAATAATTTTTAAATTTTCACAATATGAAATACAAATCAATACAATTTTAGTCAAAAATTACACATTTACACAGTTGAAAAAAAAAACAAGTTCTCGTTTTATAATGTTAATATCTGAAAACCAAAGAAATTCTTTTTCCTTTATTTTTTAATTCCATTATATCAATGGTACATACTACATACGGACGGATAGGGGGCGTACAATGATAGATATAATTGATTGTATGTACAGTTGCGGTCAGAAAATGTTTACCACGATAAGGTTCATAATTGCATAGACACATCTGACAAAAGGGTCGTTATGTGGTTTAATCAGGCTCATAGATTTGTTAACTTTTACAGTGGCAATTCTAGATAGGATTTATGTAGAAAACCTCTTTCAATATTAATTTTAGTATACGTCACTTTAACAAATGCGATGATGCTAATGTGTCAAGAAATGAATTAAATCATAAAAAAGTTAACTCTTTTTGTTGAATTCGATTTTTAAAACCTTTGATAACTTTGAAACGTCAAAAATACCTTGCTTGCACACAGAATTTGGAAACTTGTGAACTTCAACTTCGACGTAATTTTCAGACCGCGATCGTACTTAATTGTTACATAGAGTTATCATATTGTTAGTTCCGACTTCCGATACACATTTGTTCATAAATCTATCAAGTTCGATGGCCTTGCTAATTACAAAATAGACACAGATGGTCGGTTCTTTATCACAGAATACTTTATGCGATTTTGACGAAAGGTTCAGAGATATTAATATACTAGCTGACGCTCGCGACTTCGTTCGCGTGGATTGAGGTTTTTTTCGCAATGCGAACGCACCCTCAGACTTCGAACTTTCCCTGTTAATAATAATTTAATAAATAGACACCGCCAAGCATTTTACATCTAGAACCTAAATTACCATATAAATCAGTTATCGAGAGACGGGTGTCGGGCTTCTGTTAACTTTGCTTCTGTTTAGAATTTCATATCGGTTTGATTATGATATTTAAATGATTCTATTGAATTTTAAATTTTCAACATTTCACTCAACATCATCTCAGCACCATCTTATCAACCCATTGCGGGCTCACTACTCTCACGAGTCTCCGGTCGGAATAAAAAGGGTTTGGCCATAGCCCACTACTGTAGCCCGGTGCGGTTTGGCATTATGAAGAACTCTCGGGCATGCAGGTTTCCTCACAATGTTTTCCTTCACCGTTTGTAGCACGTGATATTTAAATTTTTAAAACGCACGTAATAGCTTCGAAAAGTTGGAGGTGCGTGCTAGGGTATCGAACCCCCGTATGGGGATACACGAGGTCAGGTGACTTAACCACTAGGCTACTTGAGGTCACTTAAGTGACGCTTCACTGAATCCATACTTTAATATTATAAATGCGAAAGTATGTCTGTCTGCTACGCTTTTACGGCTCATCTATGCAACCCATTTTGATGAAATTTTCTACAGGTTTAGATTGTATCCCGGAGAAGGATATAGTCTACTTTGTATCCCGGAAAATTAAAGCGTTCCCGCGGAAACCAAAAACTCGATCTCTCATGAAAATTCTCGATCCAAGCGGACGAAGTCGCGGGCATCAGCTAGTCGGCCAGTCGGCTAGTAATTAATAATTAGAAGTCTATTTTAAGTTAGCACCTAAATGTCTTTTTAGATTACTTTGTAAGCTAAGTATACAAAGTTAATCCAAATAAGAGCGAAATCTGTGAACAACTGAAAACTTTGCAGACACCTAACTCATATTTCAATCTAACATGATTAAGTAGGTAAAAATAAAATAAGTTTTTCAATCTTGTCATAATATGTTTGCATAAGATTATACCTATTATATAACATGTGAACCTGTAATCTATATAATATTATACTCATACTATATAATATATACAGTAAAACACACATACTAACGTACATAATCTTCGACACCGGAGCATTCTCATTCTACAAACCATAGTAGGTATATAATTACGTGAGTGACCACTGGATCTGTCAATAAATTGGTATGAACACTGAACAGATCTTCGTCCAAAAATCTAGTAGATATACATTTGGGATGCCGACCAATCTTTTTTTTAATTTCCCGCCCTTTAGCACTCAGCTTTCACTCTAAAAAGACTCTTCTAAGGCCTGTATTAATAAACCGATATCAGATAAGAACAGGTACTCAAGTATAGCTGTGTGAGAGAATGAAAGGCAATGCTAAGGACCGCGGTAGGCTTGGGCTTAGTCGGTCACCAATGAGAGCGCTCAATTTAGTTCATAATCCAATGGCGAACTAGTTCGTTCTGTTAGTTCATTAATTCTTGTCAATTGATTTTTCTAATGAACTTATTTTATGAACAATTGCAACTGTCATTCATGCAATGTCACCGTTCCATTTCCACAGTACAAAAATCAATCTCCGATCAGATCGAAATGTAAACAAAAATTCAGAGTCAGAGACAAGGGAGACATTACTCATTAAACAAGTTAACCAAAGAGCACAGAGCATCACAAAAAGCATAAACTGTTAACTTGTCTCTGATCACAGATCACAGCAGGATCACAGAGCCAGAGCTAATAATTCACAGACTACAGATATTTATTTTAAACTGGCTTTAATTTTTACTGCTCTGGGTTAATATAAAAAGAACTAAGAGCGAGATCTTCGATGAACTAGTTCGCATAGTTCACCTAAAGGAGCGCTCTTTCCACCTAGGTCGTTCGCGAACTACCCAAGACTAGACAGCGGTTACATAAGTACCTACACATTGATATAATAATTATTGTAAAAGAATTATTTAAAAAGAGCAACCACCGAGTTTCTTGCTGGTTCTTCTCGGTAGGAATGGCATTCCGAACCAGTGGTAGATTCACTTGACGATTCAAAAGTACTTGTAAAAGTTTATTTGAATAAAAAAACATTTGATTTGATTTGATTTGAAAGGATATTAATATACGGGCCTTTTTCTCATTCGCCATTGGCTGAAACAAGGATTTTAAATATGCCATGCCCATGGGCTGAAAGGCATCGTTGCTACTCAAATACTTCGTCTTATAGTAATAATTCGTCTGCGTGGGTTACGTAAGTTTTTTTTTAATTCCCGGAAACTCCTTAATTTTTCGGGATTAAATGTAGCTTAAGTCGATCCCTGGGATACAATCTCTTTATCAAATATTAACACACGTGCAGTCTCAACTACCTAAATCAATTAGCCCTTAATCTAACCAGATGGTAATTTAGACGGGGCTAGCAAGCAATGGATTACTTACCAACCGTTTTTAGGCAGCTAGCGTAATTATGTGAGTAATTATCAAAGTACCTAATGGTACCTGAACGTGACTAATTCCGGGCAAGCGCTGTGTGTCGCATATAAAGGGAATTAAGCCCCAAGTGACGTATAATTTTCCGAGCCGGTGTTATGTATTCCGTGCATCTTGCTCGGCAATTATGTATAGTGTTGGAAAGTTCAACCCCGAGCACAATCAGAGGGTCTAGTGGGAGATTTTTACATGATGTCCAAAAAAGAGTGTAATGTTTTCAGAGTTCATGATAATTTGGATGCATAGGGTATCGTTAGTATATTTACACCCTCCTAAGTGACACTGGATAAAATTTTTTTTAACAATTCAATGTGGTAGAGAAGTCGTGTTTTTATTACTTTTATTATGTCCACTTGTTTACCTATTCATACGCGTTATAGTTAACCAAGATCTGTAAGGAATTGTCAAGCGCTTGATGACAGATCATAGCTGGCACTCGATCCATTCCATACATATGGTACCTACTAAACTTTGAGGCAATCTGATAGGAAAATCTCCCACTACGCCTGCAGTACCGTGAGCGTATTCGAACATCGAAACACGGACATCAAAGCAAAATGATTTAGAGCGCGCCAAACTGAAAAGTTTCGGAATTAATATCGGTTGTACTGAATTTGTGACTTCAGCGTATTCGCAATACGCTGAACGTCGTGTGGTGAGGGTAAAGAGCGACACATTTTTCTTGCGGATGTCGCAAGGCCGGAATGGCGATACATCGATGATCGTTGTCGCATTGATTGTGCTTGGGCTGCTGGATTAGGTTGTAAGGTGTTTGTATCGAGTGTGAATCTATTAGGAGTTATTTACAAAACAAGGCGATTTTCTTCTTTCTTTTCTTTTACTAAAGGGATTTTCTTTAGGCAGGAGCTGTTGGTTATATGGCAGTAATATTAAACCGATACTGCGAATCGTTTTATATGTGGCATCGTATCGGAACGCTAAACCGCTTGGAGGCACATCTTTGCAAGTAGGATTGTATCCAGCCGCGGTCAAAGCCTCCCAGCAGACCCAGACCAGAGACAATTTAGCAATTATAAAATCCTAAATTTGCCCTGTCGGAAATTGAACTTAGGACGTCGTGATACGACCACAGCGCTCACTACTGCGCCAGGGAGGTCGCCATCTGGCGCCTATTTGCGTAAAATTGATTGCTACAGTGTTACGATCGTGATAACCTCTATCGGTTAACACTCTTCCACTATTGGCCAAAATAAATTAGTAAGCGCAACAAGAATACCATAATTTCAGCCAATCAAAACAATTGAGACTGTAAAATGATTGGTGCAGGTTTTACACTATAGAGCTGCAGGTTTTCATAGTATGTATCAATTACATTCATGAAATATAGCGCAGACCTCCGCATAGATTAGATAAGGCTTTCTCGGTTGCACCTGAAAGCATTCTCATAAGGTATGATAATCCTTTGAAAGTAGTCTTTCACAGGACTTATAAAGCCAACGACTTACGCTGCGTTATGCTGAGAATAATATTTGAGTTGATATTACTAAGAAAAATAAGATATTAGGTATATGAATTACCACTTTTGTTTTAAGAAATTAAATGTCACTTGCTTTTAACAGCGAAGTAAAACGTCGTTAACAAACATCTGCATGCCAAAGAGATTTTCATAAAATGTTCTCAAAGGTGTGTAAAGTCTGCCGTTTCGCTCTTGACCAGTGTGGTGGACTATAGCCTTCTTATTCTGAGAGAAGATTCTTACTCAATAATGGGCCAGCGATGGGTTGAACTGACGAATGATGCACGTACTATGTTAACTAAAATTTCATATTATGCTTGTATATTATTATTATATTGTAAATATTATGTGTGTTATGTTGCTGTGTTATGTGTATTGCAAGATTTAAGCCAGATTTGTTGAAAGCGTAGTCGACAAATCCTATTTTAGTAAATTAATATACCTAAATAAAGTCTACGGCAGCAGCAAAGCAAAAGCTCTGCAATTTAGTAATGATTAAAGTTACTATTCATTTTACTATCTCCAGGAACCGTATAATTTAATTATATTATTAATTCATTGAATAGGTAAACTACAGTAAGATTCACAGTTCACAAAAACTGAAACTCATATCCATACTGAACCTTCCATCTATACTTATATAGGTCTATACAGATATTTAATATTATAAATGCGAAAGTTTGGATGGATGGATGGAGGTTTGGGCTGGGCGTCGATGAGTAGTCAGTGAGACAAGAATTGTTTTTTTACTGTGTGAGATTTATTTAAAGCATTATTAATACATAGTGAATTTCTTGTTTCATGATTCGATACGAATAAGAGATTAAAGTGAAAATGGCTACAGCCAAGCAAAGGCTCGGCGCTTTTTACCTTTCATTGAAGTTACCCTTTTCATTAATTATCTCTTGGTTCATTTCATAGAAATTATATTAACAGTATTAGTTTAAATGGATTTCTAGATGCTCATTTGTGAATGTTATAACTTTTGCGACTTCTTCAGAGTTGACTTTGGTTGTGTAAAATTCTTGAATCTATTGTCTTTCGCTTTACACACTAAACAGACTCCTTTTACTGGCTTTCTTCGGACATCTGCAAAGAGGAGCCCAATTCTTACTCCAAAGACTAGTTTTGAAAAGAAGGATAGCAGGCAAGAGAGCTCCAGGTCGCCAAAGGCGCAAGTGATTTATGGGAGTGGACGGGGCTTAGCTATCCGAAGCTCAAAGATGCGGCACAAAATAGAGAAGATTTTCGCATGATGACCGCCAAACTTCGTTTCGAAGAAGGCACGTGATGATGATGATGAGATTCTTTGGCTTTACACATGCTGTCATCTTACTAATAATATTACAAATGTGACGTTTTGTTCGTTTGTTACACCTTTACGTCACAACTATCGAACCGATCTGGCTGGCAATGGCTTAAATAACATAAGGAAAATAGGGAATATCATATCTCGGTAAAAGCAAGAATTAATGTACCCAACATTATTTGTTCTGACTTCTGGGTATGGTTGGGTATAACGAACTAGGGGTTAGGAGGGAATTAGGAGCACTTAAATTGTACATTTTTAAAATAATACGGGGGAAGTTATTTAATGTGGACGTTTTAGGACAGGTGAGTCTTCGTGTCCCGGACCGGTAGGTCCGCTCGGTACCGCCACCGCTGCTGGCGGTACCGAGCGGACGCAGCAACTTAGTTAACAAGGCGCCGCTCACGCGCGCGATTCTCACCCTTAACGTCATAGCTGAGAGAACAGATCTGTTTTGTTGTACGCTGAGTGAACTCACAAGGATTGCTCTGTGGGCTTTATGTTATAATAACAATAATAATATTTAATTAGTTTAGTAATTTAATAATAATGTTTAATTAGTTCAGGATTATTTTAGCTACACTAGTGTATTAGGGAAACCTGTAATGCTAGTTGTAAGTGGAGAAATAAATAAATAAAATTCAAACGGAAAAAAAACTCTAATCCACACGGATGAAATCGCGGACAGCATCTCTTTCTCTCTCTCTCTCGATGATAGAGATAGTCAGCATCTCAGTGAGACACATAGGCTACTTTTGATACCGGAAAATCAGAGTATCCATGGGCCTTATAGCCATTTAGTTTGCTATATTATGTCACATATTTACCTGAAATGACAAGGATCTCGATAGTATGGAGATGTCGGAATGTTAAGTTCTATTTAACCGGAACCAATGTTATATTAGAGGAGACGCAGACGACCGCATTTAGTGTTTGATTTGAATTACTAGTTTCTGATTTTGATAGGATTGAATTTTTATTTGCCTATGAGCATTTGCAGCACCAGAGGAACCGTCAATTCGGCTTTAAAGAAATTAGTTCTTCTGCCCCTTGATTAAGCTCCGTTTCAGAAAATGCCTATCGTAGTTGGAACTCGAAGAGACCCAGGAATTTAGGTGGTAAAGATGAAACTGTTCCTGCTTAGTTCTTATTTCTCTCGTACTTAGATCCTGCATCTCTCGCGTCTCCGTTAAGTCGGCGAGTTAACCTAATGTTTCCCAATCTCTCGCACATTCTTACATTTTACACTTTTGACCAATATGACCAAACCAAGTCACTGACAATAAAATGGACATATACATAATTGTATTATAATACCCCTTGTTTAAAAATTTTTTTTGTATTAATTTCACATGTTAGAATGTGCGAGAGAAAAGGAATTTTAGATTACCCTTACCGCTTTAAAGTGGTAAATATCCTATGATCTATTTTCACCAACTTAAATTTGTCGGAACGACTTTTTATCAGCCGTCTGCGATAACAGGCTCAATAGGTCGCAACTCGCAATTGCAGTGTTATATTATTCACAATGGATCGAAGTCCTTTGGCATACGTGGACGCTTTTCAATAATCTATCCCCTGAAGCCACCTGGTTAATAGAGGGTTAACTTTGTGTGGCGCAAACTCTGTATCGTAAACGCATTTAGATTTCAGAGCAACAAACAACTACTACACACACATAATATACTTACTTGGGTAAAAGAAAATGTCTAGCAGATAAAACCTCTCATCATACTTCATACTATCATACTAATATTATAAATGCGAAAGTCCCTTTGTTTGTTGGTTTGTTGGCTTGTTGGCTTGTTGGTTTGTCCTTAAATCACGCCGCAACGGAGCAACGGATCGACGTGATTTTTGGCATGGGTATAGTTGAGGACCTGGAGAGTGAGTGACATAGGCTACTTTTTATCCCGGAAAATTAAGGAGTTCCTGCGAGAATCGAAAAAACTTAAATCACGCGGACGAAGTCGCGGGCATCAGCTAGTAAGCAATAATTCCCAAAAAAGAATTCCCTGTTCTATGGATAAAATATACTAGTAACTAACTTTAATATGGAGCGCACGCCGCACACGCTTTAGCGTGACAGGACAAAACGTCTTTTTCCTCCTACGCGGACTTTTTATCCTATCTGTTCCCTTATGTCCCGCCCCTATCGCTCTTATTAGGACAAGTCTAAATAAAAAAATCGTGGGAACTCTTTAAATTTATGGGGATAAAAAGTCGCCTACTTCCTTTAAGTCCTTTAGTGAAAAGAGATAATAGATAAGGGGGTGGGAGGCTTCGGCCGTGGCTAGTTACCTCCCAACCGGCAGAGACAAACCGCCATGCGATTTGACGTTCCGGTACGAGGCCGTGTAGAAACCGATAGGGGTATGGGTTTAATAAAACTGCCGTACCCCTAACAAGTTAGCGCGCTACCATTTTTGACTGCAATAAATATCACTTACCATCAGGTCGCAGGGAATTGCAGGCAAGGGCTAAACTTGTAGTGGAATTTAAAAAAAAAAGACGTGTGGCACTCGGAGACTGCCGCGGTAAAGCTATTGGATAGCATTTTTTATCAACTTATGTAATTATAATTATTTATTTTATGTATGCAGTATTTTTTTTCCTTTGTTTTTCTTATATTATTTTATTATTATTCATTATATTAATTCAGATATCAGATATCAGATAATATCAGATATTAATTCATACTGCATTTGTGATAATAATAATAAAATGTATGTAATATAGAGTAGGTACTCACTCATTTTCTTTCACTATTTTTTCGTGACTTTCTTCATTAATAAATGCACTTTGTTTAGTCATATTTAAAACACTTTGTACGTTGAGGTTTTTTGAATCCCCTTGGACACCCGGATGGAATGAATAACTACCATAAGTAACTATTGAAAATATAATTCTTTAAAATTATTTCGCCTTTATATTTTCAACAACTTGAAGTCAACAACACAAGTAGTCATAGCAACCAAAGTGTTAGGTTTTTTTTCGTTACGGAATTTCTGGATTCGGTCTCCACGCTCAAGGCCCGCGATAGAAGCTATGCAATAGCTTAAAATATTTTATAAACATTACTCTATTTAATATTTATAGAAAATTATTTAAACGATCAACATCAACGTACCTACTTAATTTGTAGTTAGTACTACATGATAGATATAAGAAAAGATATCACGATGATTTCCAAACGAACAGGTGTATAAAAATCACAAAGAATACGCAACATAGAAAAACGGTACATTTCGTGGATGGTAAATACAAAAGAAAATGTATAACATGTTACAGGTAAAAGCTGAAAGGCTGGTGCAACTAGTTTTGCCCAGTCGATCCTAGTCGAAAGACAGCAGATCTAGTACCCAACTTATGCCTGTGGAGCAACCTGCAGTCTTCGTATTTTTTTAAACTAATTAATTTATGAATTTTTTATTTGAATATAAAAAAAAACTTCCGTAACCATTAATTAATTATTATTTCATAACATAGTATTACTGGTAGGAGTATGCAACGAGACATTTGGATGAGAAACGAGATTTCACGTTACAAACTAGTCTAATCAAGAGCTTTGATTGGCCGAATAAGCAACAACGCTAATTTCTACATTGAAGGAGAGATGATCCTCTATATGATTTTAAATGTAGCGCGATTTTGGACTTGAAAAAGAAAGATAGAGCAGGGAAATATTAATTACTTAAGTGTACATAATTATGAGCACAAGAGAAAAACGGAAAAAGGGTGTTAGGTTAGAACTTTTGAAAAAGGGAGAGAGAGTCGGTGTCTTCTCGACAGCAAGCAAGAAGAAGGAATCTCCCTGGAATATTATACGTACGCATTATTATTATTATTATTACACTTTATTTGTACACGACAACACAATAAAAGAAAGAAAAAAAAATTTGAGGAACAAAAAAACACAGAAGGAAGTACAAATAGGCGGCCTTATCGCTTAGCAGCGATCTCTGCCAGGCAACCTTAGGATTAGAAGTTAAGGAGATTAACTTGCGGGTGGTGTATTAATATAAACATACAAACAAATACCTACATACTAATACATAAACCATATACACAAATAACATAATACTTATAATAAATATATGAAAATAAACTAATATATATTATGTATTTATTATTATTTATACTAAATAACAATGAAAACTAATCGTCTGTATTAAGATAAATATAAATTCTTCACAGATTTTTTAAATATTTCCAGTGACCTTGATTGTCGCATTCTTATTTCACCCATAAAAACTATATTGCCTAGGCAAACCTAGGTGCGCCGGTATTTCGGATTTGAACAATAACATAGCAGGTACATTTATTTCATCGCTCAGGCTCACTACACGAGATATTCCCAAGGCATTTTATACCATATAATCGCAAGCAGCCGTGAATAAATTTTTCATATCATCACACATAACGGTATTGGATTTGAAAGGCAGCACGGCTCACTGGAGTTAATGTAATAGTTTGAATTGAATAAGTATGGGAACTATACACGTGCAAGAATTTACACCTAGTTTACACCTCATCTATCAGTCGACAAATTCACCTTTTGCAAATTTCTAGAGGATACATGAAGAAAAAAGACGAAAAGCCCTCCTCGAGCATTTATTTTACACTAGCTGATGCCCGCGACTTCGTACGCGTGGATCGAGGTTTTGTTGTTCCCGCGGGAACTCTTGAATTTTCCGGGATAAAAAGTAGCCTATGTGTTAGTCCAGACTATAATCTATATCGGTGCCAAATTTCATCCCGATCCGTTCAGCCGTTCTGGCGTGATTGAGTAACAAACATCCATTTGAGGTTTTTTGGTTCCCGCGGGAACTCCTTAATTTTCCGGGATAAAAAGTAGCCTATGTGCTATTCCAGACTATATTCTATCCCTATGCCAAATTTCAGCCAGATCCGTTCAGCCGTTGGCGCGTGATTGAGTAACAAACATCCATACATCCATACATCCATCCAGACATCCATCCAAACTTTCTCATTTATAATATTTATTATTTGATTGATGAACTACAAAAAATTTACAACGAGAAAGTAAAATCAGACAAGAACGATAGGCAACTAGACGGATGACAAGGTAGAGAGCCCCCGACAGCAGCGCACGCATGTTTTTATAACCTCGTCTCTGACACCATCATTTTTCTTCTTAATCGCAGGGAGTTAGTTCTTTTCTTGAATCTTGACTGTTTCTTCTCAAATGAGTATTACTATGGATAGGAGAAAGGAGTATTATATGGAGCTTCTGCAACAAGACCAGACTGACCCGAGACCTTCCCCGGGCTCCATCATTTCAGCTTATAGATTATTTTCTATGACAATTGTCATTTTCACCTATAAAACATGTGGGGTGCGTCCTTTACTCCTTACATTTTTACAATACCGTACCGTTTAGTAGTAGGCGTAGGTAACTGTATTTAGTAATAACGTAATATAGTATATATATATATTCACGCACAACGGGCACCTGTGCTTAAGTGCGGAAAAGCCCAGGGATAGAAGAAGAACGTATAGTATACCATTAACAATCGCCAATAAATTTTTTATTCGCCCGATTTATAATAGAAGCCCATAACTAACTGCCCCACTTCAGTTTGGGTGACTGGAATACCTATCTGAAAATCCTTTGTCCAACTTATAATAATCTTGAACCACTAGGCCCACCTTTACTTTCTTTGCCGTTTCATCTTACTCCAAAGTGCCTAGTGGGAGATTTTCTTTCCATTCAATCGCAAGGTTAACTACGATTTGTATGGAATTGTCAAGCGCTTGACAGCCTGTGCTCGGTCTATTCGGTAGGTAGTTAACGTTGTCGTTATCGAATATGTAAAAAAACTTCCACTCGGCCTGCAGAACTTAATCAACTGGGCCAACGCTGTATAGCTACAACCGTATCACCAGGATTGTGAGGTCTATTTTGAAGAGATTTACTTTTTGATTTATTTTTTGAGTCTTTCAGTCTATAAACCTTTCTGCAATTGTAGTCTTGTCCTTTTTTCTTGCCGGCTAGTAAAATATCACAAGGTCGACATAGCAGGACAGTGCAGGAAACCTATAATGGATACCAATTTTGACTTGCTTTGCTTGCAATATTGATCACAGTATTTTTTACCTTTTGCATGTAGTTTTAAAATAATCTAATGTGTATAAAAACGTGTTTGCGTGTTTGACGTTTTTTCTTGCAACTGCCATAATATAAAACACAACTCGTGAATTTTTATTCTGAGTTATAAAGCTTGATTAGAATGTTTCAATGTATTTAATACTTTTATAACTTCTAAGCACGTCTCTGTTGTTGAATACTGAGGTAACTTAGTCTTAACTTGTAAGTAAAGGCCAAAGACTAGCTAAGTCGTCGTCGTGAACCCATCTTGAATTTGTATTGACTTAAGCAATTAGCGGTTCTTGATTTCTCTCGTAGTAAGTAATTAAGTAACTTAAAGTTTAAGCAAAGTTTGTTATTCTATTTGTTTTGTTTAGGAGTGGATAAACAAGTTTATCTGTTATTTATAGCAGCCAAAGTTAATCATACTGATATTATAAATGCGAAAGTGTGTTTGTTTGTTGGTTTATCCTTCAATCACGCCGCAACAGAGCACCGGATCGACGTAATTTTTGGCATGGGTATAGTTGAGGACCTGGGAGTGTGACTAGGCTACTTTTTTATCCCGGAAAGTTAAGGAGTACCCGCGGGAATCGAAAAAAATTAAACCACGTGTACAAAGTCGCGGGCATCAGCTAGTATAATAATTAATCTTTTTATAATCTGTATAACAGTTGTTTAGGTACTTAGCAACGTTATTTATTAGAAAGACCACACAATGTGGCTGTTTCTGTTGTACACGATCTCTAAACTAAAATGACAGCTTTAAATCTAGTGCTGTCCCTTTCCGCAGAGAGTATTATGAAAGGGATGGCAATATAAATTTAGCTGTCATTTTAGTTTAGTTTAGAGATGGTGTACAACAGAATTGCCCTCAATGTTTGACAAAAAACAACGTTGTTAGTAATTTATTACGTAGATTACAGATTCATTGCGAATTTTGGCATATAATAATTTCATGTATTACTAGCAGATGCCCGTGACTTCGTCCGCGTGATATAAGTTTTTTAAATTCCCACGGGAACTCCCTAATTTTTGGGTTAATATAATATAAGCTTATGACACTCGCAAATAATGTGGCTTTCTATTGGTACCAGACTTTTCAAAATCAGTTCAGTAGATCCAGAGATTACCCCTTACTACGTCACAAACTCACAAACTTTACCTCTTTATAATATTAGTATAGATGTAATAATATAATAATAAGTAATGTTAATTATTTTAAATAAAATAATTTAATGAATTTAGTAGGTAGGTACTATCTTATTTTTTACAAGATGATTCCCGCAGATAAATTGATCCGCCTTTTTATTATATTTTTAAGAAAGAGAGAAAGAAAGTATATTTATTCATCGATGGTGTCACAAACAAACAGTCAATTATTTTACTATTGTACCTATGCTTGTCTGTGACACCACCCAGAATGGGTGTACAGCTCAGCTTTTGCCCTGCATCAAAACTTACGTTTGCACGTTTTGTGTAGGGCGCTGATTTACAGCTGTGACCCGAGTGGCGTCACAGCGTTTTAGACTAGTGCTTGGCCGCAACTAGAGCTGTTTGCAAGAAGGGATCATAAGGTGGAGATTTAATAAACCCTGTTGGAACTTGGATTTTGAATAAAGTTCATGATGGAAAGTAGCACGCCCGTCTCCAGGAGGCTATTCTTGTGCTCTTCAAGATCTGAGGCCCAATTGTAAATCGTTATCATTTATAATTACTCGAACTGTTTATGGAGTTCATACATGCTTTTTGACGTGCTGTCATCTATGCACTCCTTAAACAGGTCGGATTATCAGTTTAACAAACGATTAGTAAGGCAAAAGGCAGGCACGCTTTTACATTTTTTGTTTGAAGTTATATAGGAGTTACTTTACTAAAAGCAGTATTATTTTGAAATGACATTTTAATATGACGTACCTTGACGTCCCTAAAATAAGGATTAAAATACTAAAACAAAGACGTCAACAATTTAAAAATAATATTGCTTTAAACGACGGTAGTAAAGTATGATCTATCGCTGTATTTTTTTTTTTTTTTTTTTATGTGTTCCTTCCTTTTTTCCTCCGACATGGCGATCGGAGACAGTTCTAGGTCGGTACTGTGAATGGCATTTTTTTTTTTCTTTTTGCTGTAAAATGTTGTTACTTACTGCACTAAGTGTGCGTACAGTTCGTCTAGGACACTTAACTACACATACATTTCGTATATATAAAGGTATATGTATATATATATATTTTTTTTTTTTGGTTCGTTTTTTTTTTTTTTTTTTTTTTCTTTGTTCTCTTTTTTTTTCTTATTAATTCATGCTTTCCCCTTGTTTTTTTTTTTTTTTTTTTTTTTTTCTTCGTATTACAGTTATAATTACATAGTATAATTATATAATTTACAATTTGTATGCTTATTTATGTGTTAGTCCTAAATGTTACATAAAGTGTTGTATTATTAATATTATTTTTTTATTATTAATTTATAGGTTTTAGTTTAGGATGTTCACCATCCTATTCTTATGGTCTATGTATTCTAATAAGTGTTAAAAAGCAATGCTATATTCTAAACAATAGATATTTCTTAAATCTATCTATAATCCCTTTTCTAACTTGTATGTTGCTGACATTTGATAAGCGAATGTTCATTATATTATGAACGGTTGCTATCGTGAAACTGCTTTTTTCATTGGTCTTTCATTTTTATGTGTTATTCACATAAAAATTAGAGCCTTTTCTTAGCTAATTTTCACTGAGAGAACTTAATTGGGGTTTTACAACTGCACAATAACTTAGTATTGTGTATTCTATTATTATATTTAGCATCGCTATTACTATTGTCTTACGATGACTAATTTTTATTTTAAGTACAATTTTATAACTAAACTTAACTTAACTATTTATTTTCCTTTATTATTACCTTTGCTATATGTGTACTAAACTTTACGAATTTAGGTCTAATTTTTGTTTCGCTTAAAAGTTTGTTCAGACTTTCAATTTGTACATTAATTCCTAGTTCCATTTCTAAGTCATTTCTCAATTTTACAAATCGGGGACAGTCAGTTAACAGATGTGCTATATCCTCTACTACTTCTGTGTCACATTTGCACGCTGGGCTATCCTTGATTTTAAACCTATGTAGGTAGTGAGAAAATCCACCATGTCCCGTCAGAACTTGCACCATTATATGATCAAATTTTGCCTTCCTAGTAATTTTATATGCTTGTCGTACGTCTGGCATAAACATTTTTGTTGTACTAGCGGTTATGCCGTTTGTATATCTTTCTTGCCACTGTTGTATTGAGTCTGTCCTAAGTATATGTTTAATGTAGGATAATGGGCATGCCTTATAATCTGCTGCTGTTCTCTTGTAAAGCGCTGCTTGTTTGGCAAGGTAGTCGGCTCTCTCATTTCCCTCAACTCCTATGTGGGCTTTAATCCAGTAAAATTTTATTTGTTTTCCCTGATCCTGCAATGTAGCCAGATTTCTCCTTATTTCATGAATAAGTGGATGGGTAGAATTAAAGTTCCGCAACAGGTCTAATGAGGATCTGGAATCACTTAGTACGCAAAATTCCTTCTCCCCTCTTTTTGCTACCAGTCCCACCGCTCTTTCCAGAGCGTACAGTTCAGCTTGAAAGACTGTGCAGTATGATTCTAGTTTAAGCTTTATTGTTTGTACCTCTACACTATCTTTCCATACTGTTATTGCAGCACCTACCTTCCCATTGATTTTGCTGCCATCGGTAAACAGAAGCAAACCTTTAACCTGGTGATCTTCTATTGTTTTGGGTTCTAAATTATCGAGGCAGGCGTAATCGATACTTAATCTACGTGCAGGGTGTTCTGCTTCCAAGAATCTGACTTTCCATTCTATTTCCCGGTCATCGGGAAGGAATATGAAGGGCTTACCTCTTTTGGTTTCGTACAATATGGCCTGTTCTCTAACTCTGAGATCCAATGGAACGAGACCTGCCAATAGGATGGCGGAGTGTAATGAGACCGTTCTATACGATCTGCAAATTTTTTGTGCGAATCCTCTCTGTATCGTGTTAAGCTGCTTTGTAACGCTCGCTTTGTTGGCTGCTTTTGCCCACACGCTTGCCGCATATAAGACTATGGGTTCTATGACTGCGAGGTATATCGTCCTCGTCACCTCAGGGTTCAGACCCCAATTTACTTTTGCAGCTCTAGCTAATTGTTTATAGATATTAAGCGCTTTTTTTGCAACGTTAGAAATATGATTTTTAAAACTCAATTTGGAATCTATAGTAAGTCCTAAAATTTTAATTTCGTCTACAAGTATTATATCTAGTCCATTCATATTTAGCTGGGGAATGTCGTATTTAATTTTTTTGGTTAATACCATTGCGTTAGTTTTATGGGCCGCGAATTTTAGTTTATTTTTGAATCCCCATGTGCTAATATAGGCCAGGATATTATTTGCGCTACTTTGGATTTCTTCTGAAGTTTTTGCTGAAAAAACTAAGACGACATCATCAGCGAATGCCTGGCAGTAAACTCCACATTCGTCCATGGCATCAAGCAGTGGATTCAGGACTATGTTCCAAAATATCGGGCCTCCTATCGATCCCTGGACACATCCCTTTGTTGTCTGTTTTGTACACTGTTCACCGGCATAAGACACCTGTACTTTTCTACTTTGTAGGTAACTATTGATAAGGTGCCTTAAATTGTAGGGGCATTTTTTCTCAATCAATTGTTTTTGTATGGCTGGCCACCAAGCGCTGTCGAAGGCACCCTCTATGTCTAATGATATTAAAAGCACTATATTTTTTTCTTTAATCTTTTCCCTTACATAATTTACCAGATCGTAGAGGGCATCCTCCGTGCAGCGCTGGGGGACGAAACCATACTGTCTCGGATTTAGTTTAGGCAACATATGCCACCTTAGACGCTCGACTAGCATCTTTTCGAGAATTTTTCCAAGGATAGATAGGAGTCCGATCGGTCTATAAGACTTTGGATGATTGTAGTCTGATTTGCCTGGTTTCCTTAGTACTATAATTGTAGCTATTTTCCAACTTTCTGGAAAATGTGCCAGTTGCAAACATTTATTGACAATACAGAGGAACATATGAGGATCGTGGTTTATAGCCGCTGCACAGATGTCTGCCGTAAATCCGTCGGGTCCGGGTGCTTTTTTCGGATTGAAGCTTTTTATGACTTGATCTAGTTCAATCAATGTAAAGGGTGGGTCATTCATATCGCTATCATCTTCGTTCCGTGCTATTACTGAGGCTCTAATCTCCGTATGCTCAGGCGAATCTTCTTGGATATCATCATCTGGAAAGAATGTGGTTGTTATAAGATTGGCAGAGTCTATGGGATTTAATGTTTTTCCATCCTTGATCATAGGCTTGTCGTCTGTCCTTTTGCTCGTAGATCTTAGCACTCTATAGATCCCATCCCACAGGCTCTCCCTATCCTGCTTCGAACAGAAATCGATCCAACTTTTCGTTTGTGCATTTCCAGCTTCTTCTTCGTACTTGACTTTGGCTTCAACATATTCCTTCACTACAAAAGGTCGTCGAGATGGAGCCGCACTTCTTATCCTTCTTTTTTTAGTAGTCATATCCCTTTTCAGGGATTCTAATTCCGTGGTCCACCACGGTAACTGGAATGAGTTCTTTGTTTTTAGTTTTGGAATTGCTCTTTCACAGGCTTTAGATATGCATGTCGTATATGTAGCTACTATTTTCTCTATTCCTTCTTTTGTGTCTACGTTATTTACACTTTCTTTACTTATATTGGCTTCATTTAATGACTTACTAAACACTTCTTTAAAAATATTCCATTTAGCTTTTTTTGTATTATATTTTCTCGTTGTGGTGATTTCGGGATCATGTATTTGTTTTTCTAATTTGATTCTGTACGTAATGGTATTATGATCCGAGCTGGTAAATCCCCTGTCGACCATCCAATCATCCATCTTATCTAGCAAATCTACTCCACACGATGTGATGTCGACTCTACTGCTAAAAACTCTGCCATTCCTGACCGTTTCAAACGTGGGCTCATCTCCAACATTTAATATGTGGAGATCGAATTCATTGAGGAATGAGGCTACTTCCGTTCCCCTGGCGTTTTCTTCGTAGCTTCCCCACCAAGGACTCCAGGCGTTGACATCACCCCCAAGAATTACATTGTTAGGTTTTACTTTTTCCAATATTATTTTCAGATGATTCAGATATGGCTCCAAGGGTTGATCCGGTTCAAAATAGGCCGATATAAAGTGTAATACTTTCTTTTTTGTTTTAATAGCAACATAAGCTATATTTTCTGTAGTTACCGTGGGATCTTCGCTAATAATTATTTTATCATCGTGCACTATTATCGCAGCCTTTACGGGCTTGCTTCTATTTTGGGTTTTTTGGATGATTTTTACACCTGTATATTGTTTTACTATACCCTCACCGCCCACATACGGTTCCTGTACCAAGGAGATGCCAACACCCCTGCTCGCTGCTTCCTTCAGAAGTTCCTGTGTAGCTAACCTTTTCCTTTGAAGATTCGCCTGAACTATTGCTATGTCCATCTCTTTATTAACCTTAGCAATACGATACACTCGACCGCGCTATTGTGTCCCACTTTTTCCTGATTGGGCATTCTCGGTCAAATGCGTTGTGGTCATTTCTGTCCATCTTTGCTTCATGGCAATTTCTGCAACATGCTATGTCGTTGACTACCCATGAGGGACAGTTAGTTCTAAGATGTGGTCCTGCGCAGTGGCTGCATCTATCGGCGGTTTCTTTGCATAGCTTACGACTGTGTCCAAATCCTAGGCATCTAGTGCACTGCACCAGTGGGGACTGGTCATAAACAAGACAACGCTGTAGATCTATGTGTACGCGCCCTAGTGTAGTCAGGTTTTGCCACACCTTCGGTGAAACTTGCAACACAATGTGACACTCATGTGGATTTCGGGCTTTACGGCGGTATTTGGGTACTACCCTATAATCTTGTTCCTGGATGTCCTTTAATGCGTCTCTATTTTGACTTCTTATTGAAGCTACTATATCCTCGTCTGTGTTGTAGGCCAGCACGTTTTGTATAATAATTAGTGGATCTTTGTTCTTAGCTTCCTCGATTTTTAGTTGTTCGTTTGTATTTAGCTTTGCTTTAAGTTGAGTTAAGTCCTCTTTAGATTCACAACTAATTACAACTTTTTGATTTTTGGCTTTCCTAACCCTTTCGACCCTTACCCCGGACGATCTAGCATTCGCAGCTCCCCTTATCTTTTTAAGTACTTCTTCACTTGAATCTTTTTCATCTTTAGATGACACTATAATTGTGTGATTTGTGTGTGGAATTGTAGATTTTATTTTGGGGCTTGCTGCTATTTCTGCATACGTGGTCTGCTTTTTACTTTCCTCATAAATGGTCTCGAGTTTACTACTGGTTTCTTGTAATTTTTTCATCGTTGTTTGGATATCCTCTGAGATAGGCACATGCTGCTGTTGGTTTCCTAACTGGTCTAATACATCAAATACAACCAGCTGTCTTAGTGACTTAACTTCACTTAGGATTTCATTAACCGGGGATCTCACGTCAACTACCTTGACCCCCTCTGCCAGTTCAACGAGGCGCCCTGCATATTCACGTTCCTTCCCTAGCAGTTGAACTGTGATCTGGTTTCGTGCCTTTTCCAGTTGTAATTGGAGTGTCTGCCTTGACTCGCTTAAACGTAATACGATCTCGTACAGTGCGGCTAAGTTATTTAGGACTAGTTCTTTTGTTTCAGTTTTTGTGTCTCCAGATTGCTCCATTTTCTCCTTGGCTTCCTGGTAGAGGCGATTTGCTGTTGCTGGTAGGGTTGCCAGTACTTGGAGAGCGCCGTCTCCCATAGATGTCCGACTCGATTTACTGGTGTTTGCTGTCGGTGGGTCGCTATCACTTGCGTCCGACCGACTTGCAAGTTCAGTAGCGCGTGTCAGCACTTTTTTTCTAATCGGTTCATCTTTTTTAGTTTTAGGGTCTCTCCTCCCACGGCTTGAAGTACTAGGTTGAGACATTTTTGATTTCTAATATTACCGCTGTTATGTACCTACTTAGAAAGTTATTTTGGTAATCGGTTAGCCCAAGGTACAAATGGTGCTCTTTTTGAAAAAGAAAGTAGGCTTGTGTTTAAAGTTATATAATATCGAATATGGGTAGGTATATGGTACTGACTAATCGAGCCGACCTGAATTAAACTACAACTATACGTCTATTAGTTTCCAAATAGAAAATTTAATGATAAAAATTAATTATATAATTATACTAATTAGTGTCCTCTAACTTATTATTTTGCAATCTTCATATACTGCATACACTGCAGTACAAATATTCGTGATCACCCTAGGAGTAGGTATTTTATCGGATGTCAGGTTTAGTTCTAAACAACAATTCTTAATGAATTTATCGTTACGGCACTTTAAAATTGTCCCAAACGAGTGTCCAAAACTGTGTTTTTTGTTATTTATTTTACTTACTACCTTCACCTTGATTATATTGTTCAATGCACAAAACACTGATGTTTAAGATAAATGTTTTGAAATAATTATAATTTTATCGATTTAAATATAAAAAGTTAATTATTTAACATTTAAAATGTTTGCACATTGGCCGATATTAGATGACACGGCGAACTGTTTATACCCACATATAGTATAAATGAATCATACGAAATTTGTAAAATTCTTAGTTTTCTATTTATGATGTTTCAGTTTAACTTTATTTTTATCCAAATATATAACAGTGCTCACTTTAGATAAACTTTTGCTACACTACACACGATTGATTAGTTTTAGCTATTTATTTAGTACGAAAAACATAATCTGTGCTACGTATGCCGCGGCGGTTGCGAAGGAACTCCCTATCGCTGTATTATGTAGATCTTAAAGATATTCGTGCGAAGCCAAGGCTTGTTAGTTATATTATTTATTCTAGGCTATGTTAGCCAGCTTTATCTAAAACTGAATTGCATAATGAAAGCCGGTAGCAACTATACAATAGAGGTGGTTATAAAGCACGTAGCGCAAAAGCATAGCACGCTTTCTGTCCATAGCACGGACTGCATGGACTCCGAGGAGCCTCTATATGTTGCTATAAGTTGGGCCATTACAAACGTGCGAACTGAGTCATAAATCATTAAGTCAAAGGACTGTGACTATGCTGCACAACTCGTTATCGATAAAGGGATGCCGCTCGGACCCAGGTACGAGCTATAAACGACGTGGTCGTTGATGGCTAATGTAATAAGATAAAATGTAGGTGTTTGTGAAAATTGTGTTACTTATCATTAGACAATCGTAAGCGAACCATGGACGCATTATTCTCCAACTTAACTTTGTTAAAATTAAAGGGCGATATTAACGCCAAACTTGTACGGTTATTCATAATGTGTTGACAGTGTTTAATGAATTGAAAAGTGACCCGGTAAAAATATCTTCTCTTAATTTAAATAAACCACATAGACATAGATTAATATTCTAAGCTGATCTTTGACTCTGTTTAAAATTTGTTATACAATTTGTATATAAATAGCGTGGTATTTTATAACTTTTATATACGGTGCTATGAGGTGCGAGCGCGCGCGGTGCATCGTAGTTCGTTTCGTAGCGCGCGTAGCGTCACGGCGGCCGCCTGCCGGTAGCGCGCTAGCCGACCGTTAGTCTCGCGTAACGCGCTGCTTTGAGCGTACGTCATATTATTATGCTTTCATGCGTGCTATAACATTGCATATCGAAAAGCATGCTAAAAATTTATAGTTTATAGTTGTAGCGTGCTATTGTTTTATAGCAGTTTTGATTTTGATTGAATGAAGAAGGTAGCACTGCGGGAATCAAAAAATACTTTAACCACTTGTACGAAGTCGCGGGCATCTGGTATCTATACTAATATTATTATAAATGCGTATGCGATGGATGGATATATTTTACTCAATCACGCTTGAACGGCTGAACGGATCTGGATGTAATAAGCAAAGAGATGGATTATAGTCTGGACTACACACACACACACACACACACACACACACACACACACACACACACACACACACACACACACACACACACACACACACACACACATACACATAGGCTACTTTTTATCCCGGAAAATTAAAGAGTTCCCGCGGGAACCAAAAACCTCAATCCATGCGGGCGAAGTCGTGGGTATCAGCTAATAACATACATAGGGGTCATTGGTCGACCCCATAGAAATCTTAATAACAAGGTATCGGTTCTATGGTCGACCCTCTGAATAATACTTGTATTACCTGAGAACGTCAGACCGGTGAAACTCGATATTATCAGAGTTCATTCTGATATTATTCTCGTAATTATTATTATGATGTACGGACATCTTGACAAGTAGAGCGAGTTAATTATTAACGAGTGAAATTACGATTGCTTTACAGTATTCGACATAGTAATGAGAAGCCCTAATAATAATAAGCCGCTAATTAGATGATAGTCTTAATACGCGTGTATTTAAGATTTTAAAAATCTTTAGGTTTAGAAATAAATATTTCTGAATTAGATTAAGATCAGTAACTCTAAGATTAAATTAGATTAAGGTCAGTAACTCTAAGATTTTTCGGAAGATAAAAAAGCCTGTCCTTCCCCGGAATAAAACCCAACTATGTACCAAATTTCATAAAATTTGGTTAACCAGATGGACCGTAAACCGTAATGCGACAGACAGACTGAATATGGAAAGATAGACACACACCACCGAGTAGTAAACCTATGGTCTGTGACACACACTTTTGTGTTTATATTATTAGTATATTATGTTATGTTAATTATTATTCGGTCTTACAAAAATCATAATTACTATTATTATAAATGCGAAAGAGTGTTTGTTTGTTGGTTTGTCCTCCAATTACGCCGCAACGGAGCAATGGATCGACGTGTTTTTTGGCATGGGTATAGTTGAGGACCTGCAGAGTGACAGGCTACTTTTTATGCCGGAAAATTGAGGAGTTCCCGCGGGAACTAAAAAACTGAAACCACGCGGACGAAGTAGCGGGCATCAGCTATTGTTCAATACTTCGAGCGAGAATTAAAAATTAAAAAAAAACCGGCCAAGTGCGAGTCGCACTGAGGGTTCCGTACAAACCTGTAGGTATATAAGTAAAAGTTATAGTATTTTTAGTAAGTTTAAAATTATTAAAAATATTTTGATTATATGATGTAACTAAAAATTTATGTTTTTCGCAATTTTTCCTTTAGCTGTGCGTTGCTTCGTAACAAATTTCAAGATTTTGTGTCCACGAGTCCCCTGCGAGTGACGAAAATTTGCATAAAAATATTTTTATTATATGATGTAACTAAAAATGTATGCTTTTCGCAATTTTTCTTTTATCTGTGCTCTATGACGTTGCTTCGTACAAAATTTCAAGGTTCTGAGTTCACAGGAAGTAAACTGTGATTTTGATTCCCTTGCGAGTGTCAAAATTTACAGCATAAACGGCTGTATCTTTTGATTTTGTTGGCTTTGAAGTTTGATTTTTTCACAGCTCTAAGGGACAGTAGACCTGAGTATTTGATATGAATTTAAGCTTGATACCTCCATGCGTTCCTGAGAAAAAGGGTCTTGACACACAGACGGACGGACAACGAAGTGATCCTATAAGGGTTCCGTTTTTTCGTTTGAGGTACGGAACCCTAAAAAAGAACTTTAAGTCATCAAACCAAAATCCAGTAGTTAATGAAATCGGATAGTCTCCGTTACGTCGCGGCGTAGTGTAAGGTTACCCATCCATTTGCCAGGTGGCTTCCAGCAATAAATTATTGAGCAGCGCCGAAGTACGCCAAAGGAAGCCGATCGATGCTGAATAATACAATACCACGATTGCACCCTAATTGATTTGCGATACAGCTTTTGTCACGCAAACCTTGTATTATCTATGAAGTGTGTCAAAATATAGACTACCTACATTCCATTTAATCTGTTTGCCGAATTTTGAGGGTTACGTAACAGAATAGTTTGAATATCCATACTAATATTATAAAATATGCGAAAGTGTGTCTGTCTGTCTGCTACGCTTTCATAGGGATAGGTTGTATCCCGTAGGTTGTAGGGGAAGGACATTATACATAACTACGAGTAGCTGATGCCCGCGAATTAAGTTTTTTCACTCCTGCGGGAACACTTTAATTTTCCGGAAAAAAAAGTATAGCATATATTCTATTCCAGACTTATATCTCTGTGCCAAATTTCATCCAGATCCGTTCAGCCATTCTGGCGTGAATGAGTAATAAACATCAACGATCCATCCATCCAAACTTTCGCGTTTATAATATTAGTATAGATAGTATAGTATAATATAGTATAGATTATATCAGATATAATAAAGCTAAATATTATAAATTGCAGCATTTCCAAGGTTCAAGTAAACCATTTTTTTTTTTTTTTTTTTTTTTTTTTTTTATCCACTACAAGTTAGCCCTTGACTGCGATCTCACCTGATGGTAAGTGATGATGCAGTCTAAGATGGTAGCGGGCTAACCTGTTAGGGGCATGGCAGTTATATTCGGTTTCTACACGGCATCGTACCGGAACGCTCAATCGCTTGGCGGCACGTCTTTGCCGGTAGGGTGGTAACTAGCCACGGCCGAAGCCTCCCACCAGGCCAGACCAGGGAAAATTCAGAAATTATAAATTCCCAAATTGACCCTGCCGGGGATCGAACCCGGGACCTGCGCACGTTAAGGCAACAGCGCTACACACTGCGCCACGGAGGTCGCCATCCAGCGGATGATAACCAAGACGCAATTCCAATCTAACTTTAGTTAAGGCTAGCCTTTTCACTCTATTAAAATTCCATCAAAGAAATTTCTATTCACAAATAAAACGGGTCGCCTCGAATACTAGACTTCCTTGCAACTCTTTGAAATATTTCAATTGCCCCAGAAACCGTTCCGCGTTATCACCCGCCCAGGCTTAGTACCATCGCTTAAAACAGTATTATTTCAATATTGTTGTCGCATTTGCTACAGGAATATTATCCTTATTTTAGAGACGTCAAGGTACGTCATTTAATCTGACATTTTAAAATAATACTGCTTTAAGTGATGGTAGTATGGCATCTGTTTACAGAGCCTGTGTTAGCCGGTTCTTAAACTATTTTAATATAATATAGCAGTTTCTTTGAGCCTTGAGGTCTGAGAACCAAAGGCGTGTCTAACTTTGTAGTCTGTTGGATTAACTGTACGATCAAATTCTTGGGATCTACTCTTTTGCAATCATAGATGAGTTGATGCATTTCCTTAAGTGGAAATTGTAATTATTTTAGAAAGATCTCTATATTTATTTTTATGAGTTAAAAGACGGACTGAACGCTAGAGAATCTTATTTCCTTAGTCAACTTTAGTATTTCGTTGGTCAACTTTAGAAATACAAATACAAAACTGTTTTATTCAAGTAGACTTTGCCAAGTGCTTTTGGTGGTTGCTCTTTTGAAAAAAAATTATTTATTTACAATTACATCAATGTGTAGATCCATAAGGAACCGATGTCCTCAGAATTGCTGGAGCTAGTAAAATCCATAATCTTTTGTCATTTACGAGTACATAATCTTCAACAGTATAATAAGTTTGTTCCAGGACTACTACTATACTTTTAATGGATTTCTTAAACGTGTGTAAAGGTAAGTTTAAAATAGGTTGTGGAATTTTGTTACAGAAAGGTGTGTAGTGGTGTACTCAAAAAAGAAAAGCTCAATATTAAAGATTTTAAAATGTTATGAATGCGAAAGCGTGACTGGCCGTCAAAAAGCGCTATCTGCCCATTATGTGTGTCCTGCGTGCGTCTGTGTGTTATCTTTTTGCAACCTATCCGATTACCAATTGTGATGAAATTTGGCACAAAAATAGTATGCATTCTGAAGAATATAGGAACAACATAGGAAAACCAAAAAAGAAAAAACAGGATTTATTAGAAACCAAATCAACGCACACACTCACGCTCTACATTGGAAATTGGTTATTTTTCTTTGCCCGAGTGTAGACCATATACAATGCGGGTGAAATTCACGTAATAAGAAACGCTAGCTTAACCAGAAGAACAAGTTTTGTTTCCACTCGAGCCACAGTTCCGTTGACAAAATCGGGGGAAAATTCTAAGATATATAATTTTGTAGGTAAAGGCTGAAACAAACATAAAGCTGCAACGGGATGCGACAGCAGCGTTTGACAATATGATGCTGTCTCGCTCAGTTGCGGCTATTGTTGATACCGTTTAAGGTGTACACAATACGATCACCAATGCATGCGCTGTAAGTTGTAACTGCTCGCCATCGATGTCACGCTGCCATGCAGACATGCACTGAGATAGTAATATTATTGAAGAGTACTGATGTCAAACGTATATAAATTTTTTTCTATCCACTACAAGTTAGTCCTTGACAGCGATCTCATCTGATGGTAAGTGATGATGCAGTCTGAGCTGGTAGCGGGCAAAATTCTGAAATTCCTAAATTGACCCTGTCGGGGATCAAACCCGGGACCTCCGCACGTTAAGACAACAGCGCTCAACACTGCGCCAAAAAAACGTAAGTACTTATTAAAAACGTAAGTATTTATTATCATTAAGAACACCTCACACTCGCCATATATTACGCGTATCATAATATATTAATTACTCACCACAACGCGGTTGCCGGGCATGACCGGAGATGAAAGTGTGAACTAGCCTTACCCGCCTCACCTCTACCAGGCAGCTGCCTCTTAATTTGTCAAATAATTCGTCATAGAAGTCCATCACCGCGATCTTGCGACTTGCTTGTCCACCTTGTCCTATAGTGGGGTGTAACAACGTTTGTCGGTTCTGCCGATTTATTTATTTATTTTATACTAGCTGATGCCCGCGACTTCGTACGCGAGGTTTAAGTTTTTTGATTCCCGCGGGAACTCCTTAACTTTCCGGGATAAATAGATAGCCTATGTCCTTCCTAGGGATACAACCTATGGCAAGTGCAGAATTTCATTGAAATCGGTTGAACAGATGGGCTGTGAAAGCGTAGCAGACAGACAGACAAACGGACAGACGAACAGACAGACACACTTTAGCATTTATAATATTAGTATGGATGTCCCGCCCTTTGGCATTTTATCTATCAATTTTAAGCTTTAATTAACATAAGATTTGGCAATTGATTTTTATTTATGTAAGATCCATACTAATATTATAAATGCGAAAGTGTGTCTGTCTGTCTGTCTGTCTGTCTGTCTGTCTGCTACGCTTTCACGGCCCATCTTTTCAACGGATTTTGATGAAATTTGGTACAGGGATAGGTTGTATCCCGGGGAAGGACATAGGCTACTTTTTATCCCGGAAAATTCAAGAGTTCCCGCGGGAATTAAAAAAAATTATCTCTTCAACCGATTTTGATGAAATTTGGTATAGGGATAGGTTATATCCCCGGGAAGGACAAAGGCTACCTTTTATCCCGGAAAATTCAAGAGTTCCCGCGGGAATCAAAAAAACTTAATCCACGCGGACGAAGTCGCGGGAATCATCTAGTACGGATATAATTACAATCATTGGAGACAGTTTGACCTGTATTTTCCGTCCCGCGTTGGGTGCGTTGCGGGCTTAAAACATCACCTGTATTTCCAGGACTACCCAACTGTATGACGGTAACGTATAGTTGTGTTGTGCTCAGTAAAAGCTCTGGGTACTATAATGTTAGCTTTATAACATTTTCCTAAGTGCATAGTGAAAAATTGTGTCCCTGCATTCGGGTAGAATAGAGTTAGCTGTTATAGTTTTCTGACCTTAACGTTGCAGAAGCATAGAAGTAAGATATATATCTTACTACCTGATTCCCGCATCACGGTGTTCCGTGATTGAAGGACAAACCAACAAAAAAACACATACCTAGTAATTATTGTAGTATGATGAAATAGCTGAATAAAAACTCACAGTGAGGATTTTCGATTTTGATTTTTAGTTTATTACTAGCTGATGCTCGCGACCTCGTCCGCATGGATCGAGGTTTTGTTCCCGGGGGAACTTTTTAATTTCCCGGGATAAAAAGTAAACTGAGTGCTATTCTAGGCTATAAACTACCTTTGTGCCAAATTCATTCAGAGCGTTCTGGAGTGATTGAGTAACAAACATCCATCCAAACATTCGCAATTATAATATTAGTATAGAATATAGATAGTGGTATGAAAATCAAGCTTATTTATAACTATAATCCGTTGATAAGACGTGGCTTTATATTGTTTTCAGGGTTCATGTATGTATGTATGTATGTATGTATGTATGTATGTATGTATGTATGTGTGTATGTTTGTATGTATGTGAGTTTGTTTATTCCACCATAACTTATATACGCCTGAACCGATTTTGATAAATGAGGTATCGTTAGAATCCCTAGCTTATTCCGGGTGACATAGGCTAGTAAAATTAAAAAAAAATTGATGGGGTGACCATGGTCCCGCATTAAAGACAAAAGTTGAATTTTTTTTTCGAAAATAAGATTAACTATATAACCATCATCTAGAAAATGATGAGTAGATTCCAAAAATATATAACACTATAGTTCAATATCCAGTGATTCCCAAAAAAATATCATTAAATAAAAATGTGAATTAATAACTGTGGTATCGTTACATAGTAGATAGTTACGGGCTACGGCAGAGCAGTCGTATTTATTAATCATTTTAATTATATTCACTTGAACAAGTGAAGTTCGTGTGCTCTTAGGAAAACGTTGTCCAGTCTATATTAGGTGCCTAAACACGTACCAGAACATACTCTTTGCAGCACCGCATAAATACCTGTTACTGTCACAGACTCAGCACGCCTTGATGTTCCAGTAGAAATACTTTAGTCGCAGTTAGTTTTTAAATTAAATTTATTTTGTTATCCATACTAATATTATAAATGCGAAAGTGTATCTGTCTGTCTGTCTGCTACGCTTTCACGGCCCATCTGCTCAACCGATTTCGATGAAATTTGGTACAGGGATAGGTTGTATCCGGGGAAAGGACATAGTCTACTTTTTATCCCGGAAAATTAAAGTGTTCCCGCGGGAATCGAAAAAACTTAGTCCACGCGGATGAAGTCGCGGGCATCATCTAGTAATAATATAATTGAGGTACTTTTGAAAATGGAGAAATTTATAATAGAGAGAATAGATACCTATCATAAAATATATTGTTAATTCGCAATTAATAAATCGACCCGACTAGTAAAAGACTGAACATCTACGTGATCTAATTTACTTTATCATAAAACCTATAAATATATTTACTTAGTAGGTACATACATTATGTAAAATATAAAACAAATATTAATATGATTTCCGTAATAGTGTCTAATATTTTTACTTATTCGTAGAAGCTATCGCAGCAAAACTAGGTACAAAAGTGACCGTAAACGTTCACGACTGCACTTTTGAATCTCAGGTGAACTTTCAGCAATATCTTTATTCTAAACTCGTTAAAATCCCCGGAAACTGTCGTTCCTGACGAAAGTTTTTAGCTTCGCGTAAAGTAAACGAAAACCTTTTCCATGTTGTGTGTAATTACACTTATTTATTTTACTGGAGTCACTCGCGTTTGCTGGCATTGTTTTGCTAAAAGGAAAGTGGAGAAATCAATTAAAAGTTGGTAATATCAACCTCCCTAACTTCTTCTCCTTCTGGGTTAGAACCGTGCTTAATACTTAGGCCAGATTGTAGAAACACCAGGTTATCCTTTTAATACACAGACTCAGAGTTAGTAGCTGCTTTGACAGAATTTGTATAAAACTTCGGTCAATATTTCAAATTTATTCCTCGGTTAAACGTAACCCGGCGTCTCTGCATGCGGGTCAGCATCTCGGCGGCGGTCATTGGATCTGATGATGTTGATGATGATGGTGAATCCATACTAATCTTACTGATATTATAAATGCGAAAGTTTGGATGGATGTATGGATGGATGTATGGATGGATGTATGGATGGATGTATGGATGGATGGATGTATGGATGTTTGTTACTCAATCACGCCCCAACAGCTTAACGGATCTGGCTGAAATTTGGCACAGAGATAGATTATAGTCTGGAACAGCACATAGGCTAGGCTTTTAATCCCGGAAAATTAAAGAGTACTCGCGGGAACCACAAACCCTCGATCCACGCGTACGAAGTTGCGGGCATCAGCTAGTCTTTTAAATGCGAAAGTGTGTCTGTCTGTCTGCTACGCTTTTCTAGCCCATCTTTTCAACCGATTTTGCTGAAATTTGGCATAGGGATAGTTTCATATCTCGGGGAAGGACATAGGCTACTTTTTATCCCGGAAAATTAAAGAGTTCCCGTGAGAATCTAAAAAACTTAATCCATGCGGACGAAGTCGCGGGCATGATATCTAGTTATAAATATGCGAAAGTCTGCCTGTCTGTTTGCTTCACTTTCATTGCCCATCTGTTCAATTGATTTCAACGAAATTTGGAACAAAGGTAAGTTGCATCACGGATAAGAACATGAGATCTCGCAGGAATCACTTTTATTCACGCGGTCGAGGTCACGGGCGTCATCTAGGAAATGAAAAATTAAGTTCTGCTCATAATAATTATTTGTTTAAAGTGACTAATCCGTGATATTCCTGAAAAACAAAACTATCACGGTAGGCCCCCGCTCAGAAAGGTTTTTAAAAAATTCCACCCTGACAAAGCTGGAGTAAATACGCTAGTCTTATACCTAACTCTAGACCCCACATCGTTAATGCCTATAGTCCATTTACCCGGTTCCTATTACTGGCCATTGACGAAACAGCGAAGCCGTGCTTCGCTAATGGAGAAAGGAAATAATACGTTAATAGTGCACTCTTACTTACTTGAGAAACACTCGCTTAAGTAAAACATATTCTTTCAAGGCTTTTAGCATAAAGGCTTCATACGCAGGTTATCTGTGGAAAAAATGGGAAATTCTCGGTTCAAGATAGGATAAAGGCTTGGTTAAACAACGGCAGAACGTTACACTGAAAGCGCGCGTACGCGTGTCTTACACAAAATCACACGCCAGAACGTGCGACTTGCTACGTTCCTGTATACCACGTTTCACAGCCCATATTATGTTGAACCTATTTTAAAACAGAGGTAGGTTGCATCTTGGGGAAGGACACATGACTCTTATCAAGGAGAACTGCAAAACTAAACAATTCCATCAGAATTATTAAAAACATAAAACCACGTCGATGAAGACTCATGATCACAACAATCCTTAGGGATGATGCCTATTTCAAAAATAGAAAGAAAGAAAGAAAAATCTTTATTTGAGCACTCCTCTATGTTACATTAGAAATATTAAAAATAAACAAACTTAAACTAAAACACTTAGGTACATACGATATCAACACTGTACTGTGCAGCAGTGCAACAAACAGGTAAGGTAACTCAGCTTGTGTTGGGACTCCGGGCCTCTCAGACACGAAGCCACTATAATGGCGCACATCTGAGGTACCAGGTGCCCCAACGCTGATTTTCAGTGGCCGCCTTTTAGCGAACGTCACTGGCATTTGTATAGAATATAAACTATTAAAAGGCAGAAAAGTAAAGGTGGAAAAAGAAAGTAAGACTTAGTTAATATTGTGTATTATTAATAATAATTATAATATATAATTATATTAAAATTATTTTTTATTTCTGATTAAGAGTGTAGGCACAGGTGTAGTAGGTAAGGTAAAAAGCGGCCAAGTGCGAGTCGGACTTGCGCACCGAGGGTTCCGTACAAACCTGTAGTTAAAAATATTTTTATTTTAAATATTTGAGTTGATTGAATGAAATTGCGGTTTTCGATTTATGACGTATTAAAAAAAAAAAAACTACTTACTAGATCTCGTTCAAACCAATTTTCGGTGGAAGTTTGCATGGTAATGTACATCATATATTTTTTTTAGTTTTATCATTCTCTTATTTTAGAAGTTACAGGGGGGGGGGAGGGGGGACACATTTTACTACTTTGGAAGTGTCTCTCGCGCAAACTATTCAGTTTAGAAAAAAATGATACTACAAACCTCAATATCATTTTTGAAGACCTATCCATAGATACCCACCCCATACCCCACACGTATGGGTTAGATGAAAAAAATTTTTTTGAGTTTCAGTTCTAAGTATGGGGAACCCCCAAAATTTATTGTTTTTTTTCTATTTTTGTAAGAAAATCTTAATGCGGTTCACACAATACATCTACTTACCAAGTTTCAACAATATAGATCTTATAGTTTCGGAAAAAAGTGGCTGTGACATACGGACGGACAGACAGACAGACAGACATGACGAATCTATAAGGGTTCCGTTTTTGCCAAATTTGGCTACGGAACCCTAAAAATGACCATTGCAATCAGTGCAATCAAGCTGCGATCATTTAAATCGATAACACAATGCTGCGATTGATCTGAGTACATAAACATACCTAGTGGTTCGCCCGAACTGAGACCTCGCGGTATCCTTATGATAGTTTTAACCATAGATTAATTATAAAATATTGTCTTTGGTTTTAACCATAGATTAATTATAAACCAAGTATACTGGTTTATATATTGTCTTTGGTTTTAACTAACTATATATTGTAACTATGTAGAAGCGCTAGCGTGCCAAGCGTCCGACAGTCGTAAAAAAAATCTCGGAAACCATAAAACAGAGACCCCCCTAAGAATCTAAAATGGCCTTTAAATGTACCCTTTTATACATCCTACTCTATGTTTAAATGTAAAAAATCTTTCCAGGCATGCATATAGTGTAAGAGACCGTTGCAGTAAAAACACAAAGAAACCTTCCTTAGTTGATTAATATCAATATTATACCGCTGACGATAGAGTACCTTCGGGTGCCATTGAACTTCGCCATCTTGGCTTTCCTAAAGGCAAACAGACAATTCTTCCATACAGAACAAATCTTGTAAAAATACCCCGAAAAATTATAGAGAGTTTTTCTTTAAAAACAAATTTTGAAAAGGAACCGCTTCAAAGCCTAGCATAGTTCTACACTTGTAGCCTCTTCAATATTCGCCATACATTTTCTATGGAAAAATAAATTCCGCCATCTTGAATTATTTTCCTGTTCATCAAATACACCTTCAAGTCCTGATCATCTTTTGCCACGAAACCACTCATCCATCTTTTATACTCTCCGAGATATACACCAGCGCAATTTGTATGGCGGCCATCTTAAATCCGCACTTTTGAAAAAAAATTCAGCTTACTGTCAATTGGATCAAGTTTAGAGTGACATTTGGTGGAACACCTATCTTCAATAGCCGGCTGTGCTCTTCATCCGTCTTCGAAATCCTCAATCATCAGCTCTCTTCGTAGGTATTTTTCCTAATTTTTGTCTTCTATACGAAACGATGAGTAAATAGTAGATTGTATTTTAAGGGAGCAAATTACGGCGAGGGCGCTTTTTTGAATCCAAAGCAAAGTGAGGGATTCTTTAGTAGAATCCTCAATCCTTCGAGGGATTCAAAGTACGCCTCTTATTATGAGAAAATAAAACTACAAATCCATCAGACATCCTTTTCAGATACGCTATTTATTTCGAATATGTTATCGCGGATCTCGACCCTCAACTGAGGGTGGGAGATGTAACGCATTAAATAGAACACGCAACATTAGTAAGGTTAGGAAAAGGGTAGTGCTAGGGCTTTCAAATACCGGTTTTTTTCAATACCGGTATTAATACCGGCAAGATTTTTTTTTTAATACCGGGGTCCGGGATCCCGGTATTGAAAAAAATTAAATTGGAGTAGATATTTTTAACTTAAAATTAGTACTTTCTGAAGCAAACGGCACCAAAACAAACAGTTTTTTCATTAAAAAAATTTTTCACCAAATTAACTCAAAATGCTGCTTTAATTCAGCAAAGAAAAGCAGTTTTTTTACTCAGTGAGAAAAATTGATTCGGATTTAGAACGCTGTGGTTGATTTTTACACTGTGGATTGGTATGTCTATTTCATTGTTTCATGAAACGTTAAATAAACGTTTCATGAGACCTCACTCTTATTTTACAATATGCAATATTGTATGAAATTGTATTTTCTTTAAAAAATCACCAAGTATAGATTTTTAGATTTATTTGTATTTTGAGAATTGAGATAGTTATTTATGCGTTGACTTATTTCTTTCGAAAATATCTTTTGTTACATGTATATATAATATATGTATGTTGTTATATAATACATGGTGAAAATTACGGACAACGTATGATGTAACGTTCTGAAACTCCTTCACATTATTTTATATAATATGTAAATTCTTATAAATACTTATATTATTATCAAATAATCAATTTCTTATTAATTACCAATCAGTATATTATCATCATCTGTATGATTTTTAATATAAAACTATTTTTGGATAAATTCTTATGAGAATATATATTTTTAGCCTCCATTGAATTTTGAACTTTCAATATAAAGTATATTTGTGACGCACTTTCTCAACGTACACTCATAATTAAATAAATATTAAGAAATGAATAAGCTGGAAATTTTAAATAATGAGTGAAAGTAGTGCCAATAATTGTTATTTAAACCACTATCGTTCTCGTCGTCTCAATCTGGACGAAGGCCTCCTGCTTGAACTTCCACAGAGCACAGTCTTGTGCCGCTTGTTTCCAGCGGCTCCCAGCTACACGCTTGAGAGGTGGATGGACATACACCTAGTGGGGGGTCGTCCATCCCTGCGCTTCTCGGTGCGTGGCCGCTATTCAAGCACTTTGGGATCCCAACGCCTATCAGTTCTTCGAATTATGTGCCCCGCCCATTGCCGCTTAAGCATGGCGACTCTTCGAGCTATGTTGGTTACACTGGTTCGTTTACGGATCTCCTCATTTCTGATTTGATCACGCAGGGATACTCCAAGCATAGCTCTCTCCATCGCCCGCTGAGAGACCCTGAGCTTTCTTATCCGGCCCATAGTTAGCGACCATATTTTGGAGCCGTAAGTCACCACTGGCAACACGCACTGTTCGAAAACTTTCGTCTTCAGGCACTGAGGGATTTTGGACGAGAAGATATAGTTTCCCTCGAAATTGGACCTACCTAACTGGTCTGTATGTCCCAAGTATCTTATGTACTCATCGACAATTTCGAGTGCAGTCAGCAGTGTTCTCAATTAACAGTGGGTGGGGCTGAACGTGTGCATTAGACATGATCTTCGTCTTGCTTATATTCATTTTTAGGCTCAACAGTTGAGAATCTCTGCTGAGGTCGTTGAGCGTTAAAACGCTTTAGTAAAATGTATTGTGACTACTAAAATATGACAAACGATATTTTTGTAAGAAGTCCATCGAAGTTGAAGAAAATTCAATAGCTATTATTTAAACTAGTATAGCGCGTGGATGCGCGGCCCGCTGAAGCGGACCGCGTAGTAAACCGAGCGGCCCACTGTCTACTTAGGTACTTGATCTCCTTCTGTCCTAGTGTTTACTACCTGCGTGTTCTGAAGTAAACAAAACACTGCTATGCTAAAAAAAATCTCATAAGAAAACACAAAACAGAGACCCCCTAAGAATCTAAAAGGGCCTTTAAATGTAAAAAAACTTTCCAGACATGCATACAGTGTAAGAGACCGTTAAAGTAAAAACTTAAAGAAACCTTCCTTAATTGATAAATATATAAATTTTATAGATACCGCTGACGATCGCGTTCCTTTGGGTGCCATTGAACTTCTTGGCTTTCTAAGGGCAAACCGACAATTCTTCCATACATAACAAATCTTGTAAAAAAAAAAATATATCAAAGTCATGCATATTTCCTACTTCCACTCTTCCATCTAGTATACATTCTGAAATACAGCAGGTACAGGTAGACACCTATGAAATTTGTATGGCCGCCATCTTGAATCCGTCATTTTGGTTTTTAAGCTCACTGCCAATTGGATGAGGTTTCAAGTATTTTTTGCTACCCTGCTCCTCTCCCGTCTTTCAAACCCTCGATCATCATCGCTCTCCATATATTTGTTTTATGTATTACGACGGATGTCTATTGTCAGCAAATGGAAACCATGATGGAAAAGCTAGCTGCTAAACAACCGAGGCTGGTCAATCGATCTAGGCCACTGCTGCTTCAGGACAACGCTAGACCAACCACTGCACAACACACGGCTACCAAATTAGAGGAGCTTCAATTGGAATGTCTAAGACATCCACCGTACTCCCCGGACCTTGCTCCTACAGATTACCATTTTTTTCGAAATTTGGATAACTTCTTGCAAGGAAAAAAATTCAACTGCGATGGGGCAGTCCAAAGCTCCTTCAAAGATTTTATTGATTCCCGTCCGAATGATTTTTTTAGTAAAGGGATCAATGAACTACTTACCTATGAGATGGCAAAAGTGCATAGATAGCAATGGTACATACTTTGATTAAATAAATATAAATTATATATTAAAAAAATCGACTTTATGTTCCTCCCATTAAAACGGCAATTTCATAGGTAAAGACCTAATATTAATAGTTTTTTTTATTGTACGTAAGATGGTGCTAACGTCTATTATTATTTGTAAGCACAAACGAATAAACTTTCACAGAGCTCTATCTATTGACATCATTGTGAAGTTCTGTCAAAAATACTGAAGCTCATAATTTCCTTTCCTTTATTTATCTAATTTTAGTGTTTGTTGTTCAAGTACAGGATATAATTAAAATAATTGTTTAAGTTTCAGGCTCAGCCTTTCAGAAAATTGAGAGTTCTGCGGTCAACTTTGGACGATGTTAGAAAATCTCCACTTTAAAAAAAATATAATATATTTTTGGACTCTATTCCCTCTATTCCTAATTATCTATAAAATGATATACCGCAACCCTATGTAACGCTATAAAAAATATTTTACTTCGCATTCGCTTCCATGAGAGCCCCCCTGAAATAAAGATTTTTATTTCAGGGGGCCGCCGAATATAGCTTAAAAAGTTATAAAGATTTTTATAACTTTTTAAGCCATATTCGGCTGGAGGCCATCGGTTTACATATTATAATATTTAAATTGGAAGAAATTACGTTCAGTAATTCAAAAGTTATAGGGCTCTGACGGACGGACGGAAGGACAAGTGCAAATTCACTCATGTAGACTCAGAGACCTTCGCTTCGCTCGGTCAATTGTTACAATTATTTTTAATTTTCTAGGTGCTTTATTCAGTCCTTCTTGCCTTTGTTTCCTTATCATCATCATTATCACTGTAATGTTGGCTTAACTGGTACTGTAAGTATAACTTCTATGTATAATGAATTCTATATGTATAAAAATGAATGTTGCTCACATCGATAATGTAGGTACTATGGGCCCACAGACCATACAACCAGGTGTATGGGCCCTTTCATAGAAACACGCCGGGCGTCCGACTTGCAGAACACGTTCCACACGGCACACCTGTCATAAGCCTGTCTTTGTCCCCGTCGTAGCGCTGTCAGTGTGGTGGGTCGTTGTCGTATTTTTGACGGACGAAACGCAACTGTTTTCCTGGCGACGAAAACAGTTACAGAAAACGGTCGTCGTTGCAACTGGTTTGAAGACGGCTTAAAAACCATCTTCAAACCAGTTGCAACGACCAGTCTTCAAACTGGTAATACATTATCGACTGTATGTCATGGGCATAAATTTCACTTTTGATTGTAAGAACGAACGTGGAACGAGGACGACTACGTTCGCGACGATATGTGTCGTTGAATCAATTCATTCTCGACTGTATGTGATGGGCACAAAGTTTACTTTTGATTGCAAGAACTGGTTTGGGAACGAACGTGGAAAGAGGATGACTACGTTCGCGACGACATGTGTCGTTGAATCAATTAATTCTCGACTGTATGTCATGGGCATAAAGTTTACTTTTGATTGTAAGAACTGTTTCGAAAAGGAACGTGGAACGAGGACGACTGCCGTCACGACGACGTGTGTCGTTGAACCAATTCATTCTCGACTGTATTTTCTTAGACGTAAAATATAAAATCGCACCAAGTTTGTGCAACGAAGACTGTTTACCAAGGACGTAAAAACGGTTTCACCGTCGCAGAACAGAGAACGGTCTTTAAAAACAGTTCGTCGTCGCAACGCCCACCAGTAGGCCTGTCACGATTGCTCGTCGTGCAGATAATTTGTTATTATTATGTTAACATCTAAAGTTTAATTAGTTTAGCACTGTATAATTTTTATTTTAAGGCAAGTGTTTCAATTCACAATTTATACATTTCCAAAAAAACGTTATTTATTCTTTTTTATCCATTACGCAATCATTTAATTTCCGCGGCAAACTGTATGATATTTTTTTACTAACTTCTATGGCTACAATGATTTTCTATGAAAGGGCCCATCTGGTACCTACATATATATCGATTTTTATTACTATTGAGTTCATAGTACATAACTTAAAATAATATAAGTTCCATGCAAGGGTTCAGGTAACTTGTAAGTAGTTCCTAAACTTATTGGAAGATAGGTTTTCCGTGGTAATTACTAATTTGTAAAAAATGCAGCAAATTTAAGATAAGAATTTTATGTAGGTATCCCCGAAATATTGCGTACCTACTAGAAATAAACTTTCTATACAATTTAGTTTAGGTAAAACGTAATAAATAGTAATAAAGCAATAGTTACTTACACCTTCGTTACCTCTAAGATGCATACTTAGGTATTAATTTTGTGCTAAAATGAATTTTGTACTTACGGAAAATATAATACGAATAAATTGATTTTGATTTTTGATCTTGTACTTGGAGCTATATTATTATAAGAGATAGCTGCACTTTTTGTAACCATCCCCAGAAAAGCTGATTCAGTAATAGCTGGGTGCTACACTCTCCACTGATGATGGTAGTGAATGTCTGACCGCATGCTGACGGGCCTTTCACTAGATATGGCCGGTCAAAGACGTGTTAT
Organism: Erebia epiphron; assembly: GCA_963932025.1. Taxonomy (NCBI): domain Eukaryota; kingdom Metazoa; phylum Arthropoda; class Insecta; order Lepidoptera; family Nymphalidae; genus Erebia; species Erebia epiphron. The sequence goes on from OZ009950.1 coordinate 9,696,390, forward strand.
CGTTACCAAAAATGAACCATAATTAGAAAAGCTGATTCTTGTACAATATTAAAGTATACGCAATACCTATGTAAAAACTATAAGAACATCGGGCCTTTGACTAGATATAACCTCTCAAAGACGTTATGAACATACAAAATGTAAAAAAAATTAGCAAATATTATGTCGTCACGCTGATTGCTGTTAAATAAATTCTTACGCCTTCATAATTTTTATTAGCAATCAATGTGACGTGAATGATGGCTTTTCTGGGTGATGGTTACAAAAAGTGCAGCTATCTCTTAGTCTATATCGCTCCCCCTACCTATCACGCACCTGTCACGGGCCACCCCGCACGTGTTGTCGTTGCTCTGCGTCCCTGTCGGATGTAGAAAAGAATCGTATCTTCTTTAACTGTGTGTAGTATGGATTTAGGATTATGCCATTTTTGCGTTAGGTACATTTTGTTTTCAAGTCGACTCCGGATTCAATTTAAAAAACCGGCCAAGTGCGAGTCGGACTCGCGCACCGAGGGTTCCGTACAAACCTGTAGTAAGTTTTAAATTAAATGTTTTTTTTAAATATTTGAGTTGATTGAATGAAAGGTAAATTGCGATTTACGACTAATGAAAAAAAAACTACTTACTTGATCTCGTTCAAACCAATTTTCGGTGGTAGTTTGCATGGTAATGTACAACACATATTTTTTTTAGTTTTATCATTCTCTTATTTTAGAAGTTACGGGGGGGGGGGACACACATTTTACCACTTTGGAAGTGTCTCTCGCGCAAACTATTCAGTTTAGAAAAAAATGATATTACAAACCTCAATATCATTTTTGAAGACCTATCCATAGATACCCCACACCTATGGGTTAGATGAAAAAAAAAATTTTGAGTTTCAGTTCTAAGTATGGGGAACCCCAAAATTTATTGTTTTTTTTCTATTTTTGTAAGAAAATCTTAATGCGGTTTACAGAATACATCTACTTACCAAGTTTCAACAGTATAGCTCTTATAGTTTCGGAAAAAAGTGGCTGTGACATACGGACGGACAGACAGACAGACAGACAGACAGACAGACAGACAGACAGACATGACGAATCTATAAGGGTTCCGTTTTTGCCAAATTTGGCTACGGAACCCTAAAAATGTAAAGGTACATTTAAAAAGTGGTAGGTATAAATTAATAAATTAGGCATGCATCTTATAAAGCAAAGTAACATTTTCATTGTTATGCAATGTTATAACATGTTGTAAATAAATAAACTGTATAAATTGTATAAATAAATAACTATAAAAATAACAAAAAATAAAAAACATTGAAGGTTCAAAAAGTGAGTTATTAAAGTTACTAACTGTTGCTGTAGTTTTTGTAAGTTAAGTAAATGTTTTTTTTAAATTTCGATTTAAAAGCGCTGGTCGTCTGGACGTTTCGTAAAGGTGGAGGAAGATCGTTCCAACATTTCGTTGCAATGTATTTAAAACTGCCTTTGAATGCCGCAGATGTGTGACGCGGCATAAGAATAGTTTTTAGCTGCCCTAGTGTGGTGAGTTGTATGGACATCGCTAGCCCACTGAAGTTTGTGGAACAGATACTGTGGAACTCTATATTTTATTTCTTGCTGATTATTAAATAGTAAGTCTGAATTTTAAACTATAGATTAAAGAAAAGTGCATTTGATGACGTCATAACTCTGTATGTTCATACAAACTTCCATAATAAAGCGCGTCTTTAAGTTTGATAAAGAGTTGCTAATTTGATTGAGTTGGTATCATCCCTATAAAGTATAAAGAATATCAGGTACTGAAAGAAAAATATTTCTTCACTAATTAGAACTCGACTGCAGTACTAATATCTGGATGGGAGCTTAAAAATAAAAAGATCTTCTAAAGATCTTAGCATGAAAACTGTAAGCATGGTTGGGTGGACAGAAGTAATTCAATTAGTGCGCGGAGTGATGTCTTAGCCTAGAATCCTATTTATTATGGCCGTATTCATGTACATATTAAGATTCTGGGAACTAAGTAGATATGTTAAATCTGACGTAATCTTTTTAGGCAATATTATGTACTAGCTGATGCCCGCGACTTCGTCCGCGTGGTTTAAGTTTTTTTGATTCCCGCGGGAACTCCTTAATTTTCCGGGATAATAAGTAGCCTATGTCACTCTCCAGGTCCTCAACTATACCCATGCCAAAAATCACATCGATCCGTTGCTCTGTTGCGGCATGATTGAAGGACAAACCAACAAACAAACACACTTTCGCATTTATAATATTATGTATGTAGTAGTAGGATACATAATTAAATTACCTCGCACTTGTTCCTATGACTCAGTTGAAACTTTCTACAGTTATTGTTGAGGCTTGTGGTATAAAGGTTCTGACATGGTAGTTACTACTATTACCTATTCTGTGGTACTATGTGTCGAACTTAGTACCACAGAATTTGGCAACAGAATTTGGCAACAGAATTTGGCAATCTATAAGTTCTGAATTTTCTCTGGTCTGAACTGTTGGGAGGCTTCGGCCGTGGCTAGTTACCACCCTACCACCAAAGACGTACCGTCAAGCAATTTAACGTTCTGGTACGATGCCGTGACGGGACCAAATGGGGGTATGGGTTTAATATAACTACCATAACCCTACAGGTTAGCCCGCTATTGTCTTAGACTACATCATGGTATTGATGGTATGAGATTGCAGACAAGGACTAACTTATAGTGGCGTAAAAACAAAAAAAAAAAACCACCTCCTTTTCAAAGTCGGTTAAAAATACAGCATTTCATTATTATGAAATACGAGTAGGAACATACAAATACAATTACATTTCGGCAAATGAACTCGCGCTTCGTTTATCTCGTAACCACAGAAGCATAACGTTCAATTAACCAATCGGAATGTATCGTAAACTGAATATTAAATACGAATCATGAATAAAATATATTAATGGTAAAAAAAAACAACTGGTATAGGATCAAATCTCACTTTTTTAATTTGAACAATTTTTTGTTTGCTTGTTTGTCCTCCAATCACGCCGCGACGAAGCAACGGATCAACGGTATTATAGATATAAGGATATATTTTGCACCAGCTGATGCCCGCGACTTCGTCCGCGTGGAATAAGATTTTTTAATTAACTCCTTAATTTTCCGGGAATAAAAGTAAATTATGTCACTCTCCAGGTCCTCAACTATACCCATGCAAGAAATCACGTAGTTCCGTTGCTTTTTTTTGCAGCGTGATTGAAGGACAAAGCAACAAACAAACATACTTTCGCATTTATAATATTACTATATGGCATGGGCTACTTTTACCCTATAGTTTTAAACCCTTCAACACGGACGAAGTCACGGGCATCATCTAGTAAGAGGTAATACGAATCATACCTACAGGTAGCGGTAACTTGCATGAAAAATATGGAATCAAAAATCAAAATCAAAATCAAATTATTTTTATTCAAATAGACTTTTTACAAGTTCTTATGAATAGTCAAATGAATCTACCACTGGTTCGGAATGCCGTTCCTACCGAGAAGAACCAGCAAGAAACTCGGTGGTTGCTCTTTTGAAAAAAAAATAAATAGTATATGGTATGTTTACAATAATCTACATACAACATATACAGATACATAAGTAACCACTGTCCTGAGCATTGCTGGAGCGAGTCAAATCCATGCGCCAATAGCACTTACCAACACAATAGTGATAACAGAAATTGATATTCAAGCAACATCAACCGATACCACTCCAATGAACCTTTCAAAAGAATTGAATTTTTATCAATACGAATGCATCGACGCCATTTGCCGGTCTCGGAAGGCAAAAAGCTGCATAACTCCGGAAAAAGTATTATTACGGACGATCTATTTTTCATTTTTCATCGCTTATTGTCATGAATATTTTCTATCAGTGGGATTACGGAGGTATTCAAGGTATTATTGTGACAAGTTGTGATTTGTGACATGGTTATGAATTTTTAAAGTGCATTTTTAGGCCCTCCGCTCACGTCAGACTTTTTTAGGTCCGATAATTGGGCCGATAATTTCGCCTCCGTCACGTTGTTGTGGCTTAGGAATGAACACCTCGGTGAGTAATAAGCATGCGCGTATAATGAGCGCAGTTTATTTTCTACCGACAATCGGATTGGCCGAGATGCACCGATTTTGTTTTAGACCGACTTTTTTGTAGGATGTGTGCATTTCAATATTGCAATCTTATAATTCTGAAACACGAGGACCAACATTATTAAAATAATACTGATTTAGGTGATGACAGTAAGTTTTAAGTTTTACAGTAACACGGGGCCTAAGATTTGTATAAAAATCTAAAACCGTGTAACTATGAAATTCTGATTGGTTAACATTCAAACTCTTAAAAGCCCAACAAATTAGAAATGTGTCGAATCAGAATTTCGCCTAGCTGGCATACGACTGACGCTGAGCGTATCCGGCCGGAAGCGGTTGCCATTTCCGCCTGCAAGCAACGTGTGCGGTTACCGATCAAACCTTGAGAATACTGCTGACTACTTGATTAGAGACTGTTTTTGATACCTAGTTTATTGACGGGCTGTATAGTTCCACAAACTTATCTGACCCGGTGACAGTGTTGCTAGTAGATATCATATCATACTAATATTATAAATGCGAAAGTGTGTCCGTCTGTCTGTCTGTCTGTCTGCTACGCTTTCACGGCCCATCTTTTCAACCGATTTTGATGAAATTTGGTACAGGGATAGGTTGTATCCCGGGAAAGGACATAGGCTACTTTTTATCCCGGAAAATTCGAAAATTCCCGCGGGAATCAAAAAATTTATCTGTTCAACCGATTTTAATTAAATTTGGTACAGGGGTAGGTTGTATCCCGGGGTAGGACATAGGCTACTTTTTATCCCGGAAAATTCAAGAGTTCCCGCGGGAATCGAAAAAACTTGGTCCACGCGGACGAAGTCGCGGGAATCATCTAGTGAAGAATAAAACAAAAACTAATTTCTGAACCTTGCAAAGACGACATAGCGGCATTACTAGGTAGTTTATCAGGTCATGAGGTCGGGTGCAATTGGCCCATGGACGAGCTCAGCATGGGCGACGCGCAAGGAAGGCTCCGGCGTAAGTTCTTAAGAATTCCCGGAGCCTAACATCATGCGCTGAGGATGGTCACCGGGGGGGTTTTAGTGGGTACAATCCCACAAAACCCGGTCTCCCCACTAAGAGATCGGGTATCTTAAGAAGATTTCTCCCCCCGTCAACAAAAAAAAGGAAGTTTATGGAATGGAACATTGAGAAAAAATTCAAGATAAATAAGATATTACTAAAGTGAAGGCGAGGCAACGTCGACCGGACGTCACACGCAGGCTTCGGCTGAGTAGAAATCCTCCGCCTGTCTTCAACAGATAATAATTACGAGTTAGCATGGACGTCACGGAAATATGAAAAATATTGAAAAAGTTATGAAAATACGTAAGTCCGACGATATTATATTTCTGAAGAAGTTGGATGTTATTCACTTTATCTGGTCTGATTCTGTTAAAAATAAGTAAAACTAAAAATAATAAGTGTATTAGTAGTACTTTATTTAATTTAATAGAAAGTGATTTTGTGCATTTATAGTTGGGCGTTACTTCTACCAATATAATAAACCTTTCCTATTATTTTATAAATGCAAAAGTGTGACTGTCTGTCTGGCACGCTTTTAAGGCCCACCTTTTCAACCGATTTTGATGAAACTTTGTATCTAGAGGTTAACATTTAAGGTTTAGGTTTAACATCTCGGGGAAGGACATAGGCTACTTCTTATCTCGGATAATTAAAGAGTTCCCGCGGGATATTAAAAAAATTGGCAGTCATAGGGACTGCCGATAGAAACTTATAATTTAGAATTTTAGTTTTAAAGTTTGAAAATAATAAAATAGTTTCAAACGCCAATATAAATCCGAATATTTAAAATAATAATAAAAAAATACGTCACAGCATGTCGGTGTCGCGAACCCATACGATTTTCCCCTACCAAAAAGTGCTCAACGCGGCTAAAGAAGTTTTCACTTCAAAAACTTATTTCACGCGGACGAAGTCGCGGGCATCGTCTAGTTTCCTATAAACTTATAAAAACAAGCACATATACACACACAATTTACACAAAAACACACGTGATACAATATCCAAATGAACATTCGTCCATGAAGTGTAACGTAAATACATTAAACAAGAAAATGTAAATACATTTACCGTGAACGGGCTTCTTCTACATGTAACCGACTTCGCACTATTTTAATTTGCAGCCACAGGTACACACGTTACCAAGTAAATGTTCCTAAAACTCATAGAAGCCGACGATTTCCTCCAGTTTGAAAATCGAAACCATCGAATCTCCCATCAGAGGTACGCATACAAGACGTTTCCGGCGGAAGCGGTTACCATTTCCGGCTGTGAACGTAGATGCATGCGGTTACCGAATGTACCTTGAGAATTGTGGTCCATGTTGTACTGTGCCTCGATAAAATTGCTTTGTTCTGGGGGCATACTACCATCGCTTGAATCCGTATTGTTTTTATGTACCTTGACGTCAACAAAAATAAGGATTATAATTCTGAAACAAGAGCGCCAACAATATTAAAAACAATACTGATTAAGGCAACGGTAGTGAGCCTCCTAAGCTTTAAGTGAAAACACACTAGGATAAAAAGTCCGAGCGACACGTCCGCTTTGGTGGGGAACGACGTTCCATACATAAAAGTGAAAGATGCGTACGTTTCGTCTTTTCCGGTCTTTCATGTTATTTGCCCTTATATGAAATGTGTAAACCACCTTTGGGATCTGTCTGATCTGGTCTAGGTGGACGACTCTGGAGGTTTTAGCATGTTAACATTTTTAGTTTCTTTGAGCGTTAAAAAGCATGCTAATCCGTCAGTCCCAGTTATAACATCAACTAAAAAAAATATGAAACGTAAGAGTAGTATGCGGAAAGATAAGGAAGGCCACAGCCTCAAACAGTTGAATCTAAGTGAATTTTTGTGATTCCAACTATCAAAATTATCATTTGAATTTAATTTCAATTATTACTAAACTAATCCGTTGTGTATCGTAGTGTTACCTCATTTGAAAATGAACATCAAAACCTAATTTGCAAAATCTAATACCCAATTTGCAAATAAAATGAACGTCTTTATTAATGGCATAATAAAACTAAGTAGGACTTTACGAATTTTAATTTAGGCAATCTTATAAGAAGATTTAGAAGACAAAGAAAGCTTTTATCTAATTAAAAAAGGAGAAACACAAACACCCTTAAGAACCTTTATAAATTATAATGTCTTTAAAACAAGTTTTAAATTAGTTAGTTGCTTATACTTTGACTTCGGAGCTGAAACGTCGACAGTTCTCCTCGACCTTAGTTCAAAGTCACACTGGGTGCTATGGAGCGAGCTTTGTTAGGTCTCTGTAAAGGACAAAATACGTAACGAGAAAATCCGTAGGCGAACCAATGTGAGTGACAGCCTAATGGATTAGCAAGGATAAGTGGCAGTGGGCAACTCTTGCCTTTCGCAGAACCGATGTCTCGGGAAGGACATTTATACCCAGCAGTGAATGTAAATGAGCTGCAGTATGCACTATGCGGGTAGTTAAACGTTCGTTTCAGAACTTTTATGCCAACCGTTTTGCTCTTAAGCTTTACCTACTAATTAATTTAAAACATACTAATATTATTTTATACAAAAGTGTGTCAGTTAAATTTTCACGGCCCAACCAATGTATTTGGTACAAAGAAAGATTGCATCCCAAGACGGACATAGATTACTTTTGACCTGGCAATGCAAGAGTTCCCAAGGGATTTAAACCAAAAACATATGCGCTGAATTTTTCTCTCCCCTCGAGAGGTGAGAACCTCTTCTTTTTAGGACGAAATTATAAAAACCACCAAAATCTATGCGAATGAAGCAGTGGCCATCATCTAGTAAATAATAAGTACTTCTAGTATATATAGTACTTTAAAATGGCGTAAATTATTTAACCTAATCAAACCACTGAAAACATTGATGTAGAATTTTAGTACCTCTGAAACAAATAAAACAAACAAATTGTCTGGCCTGAACAAATTAATAACAGTCGTAACAGCCATGTCAGACGTTACAGATGCGGTTTGGAGGGGACCAAAATTCACTCCTAAACTAACTTTAATAATAATTTAAGAGAATAGAAAAGTTTTCGCTGTCTGCGTACAATGTTAGTGTTGTTTAAACTATGTTGTCTACTAAATATATTATGAGACATACTGGGTTTTAGTTTGGCGAATTATATTCGCTTATAAATTTCAATTATAAACTGCAAAAAAATTGATTTAAGATAGAACCGATAGCTCGATGAATACTTATTAAAGTATTTTTTTTCTATGTACTATAAGGAAATATATAAAAATAATAAAAGTTTGAAGCATCGGTGTCGATCACATTATTGTACCTACTTATTGTTGTTTTCTTGTTTGTAACTTGTTGCTTTTGTATATAAAGTATATACATACATACATACATTATTTAATTTTCTGAAAGAAAGCCTCAAGCTTTTACAAAGGTTCACAACTGAAAGAAGAAAGAAAGAAAGAAAGAAAATATATTTATTCATTTATTCATGTCACAAACAAACAGTCAATTATTGTACTATTGTACCTAAAACTAAGCTTGTCTGTTACACCACCCAGAATGGGTGTACAGCTCAGCTTTTGCCCTGCATCAAAACTTACGTTTGCACGTTTTGTGCAGGGCGCTGATTTTCAGCTGTGACCCGGGTGGCGTCACATCCAACGGAATGAATATACCTAATTTACAAACCATAATAACTTACCTGTATTCCACTATACTACAAATGTAAAGCTAGCAAAAAATAATAATAATATAAATACAAACACAAGAATTAAGGTCCAGAGCATGAAGAAGGAACAAACAACACGTATATGCAAATACTAGCGGACGCCCGCGACTTCGTTCGCGTGGCATAAGTTTTTTAACTCCCACAGGCATTCCTTAATTTTCCGGGATAAAAGGAACCCATGCAAAAAAATACGTCGATCCGTTGCTCTGTTGCAGCTTGATTGAAGGACTATTTAACGTCCTTTGGGAAAGAATTTTCAAAAACGGTGAATTGTGTATTTCATAAATTAAACCCGTTGCCCAAACGTCAAGTTTCATGGCTATAACTTGAAAAACGCCGGCCTTTTACGCCAACTTACAACCATTATTTTACCCGTTTGGGTAAAAACTGTGACATACGTATTTCTGTATATTATACCGAAAGCCAAAATAAATGAAAAATATCTTGGTAAATGAAGGGCATTCATCCCCTATTTCACACCTTTGGGAGGTCGAATTTTCAAAAATGGTGAAACACGTACTTCTGCATATCTAACTGAAAGCCCAAATGCTAAGTTTCATCACTATACCTTGAGAAATGAAGGACTTTCATAGAAACTTTCAACCCCTATTTTAACCCTTGGGGGTGGAATTTTGAAAAACTGTGCCATACGTACTTCTTTATTTATTAAAGCCAAAATACCAAGTTTCGTTGATACAACTTGAGAAATATCTTGAGAAATGAATGGCTTTCATATAAAATTTCATCCCCTATTTCACCCCTTTTAGGGTTGAATTTTCAAAAACTGTGAAACACGTATTTCTTTATTTTTTACCGGTAGCATAAATAAGTTTCATGGATATAACTTGAGAAATGACGGACTCTCATACAAACTTTCAACCCCTATTTCACCCACTTAGGGGTGGAATTTTGAAAAATCCTTTCTTAGTAAGCGCCTACGTCATAAAAGGAAGCTAGGTACTGTCAAAATTTCAAGTCTCTAACCCTAGCGGTTTAGGCTGTGCGTTGATATATAAGTCAGTCAGTCAGTCAGTCAGTCAGGACTTTGAATTTTATATATATAGATTAACTGAATATATATAAAGATCATGTTCATAATAAACATAATATATTATAACAAAATATAATAAGAACACATTACATAATAATAATACATAATTTAACCATATATTAAATTTATTATATTTTACTTGCATCCGCGCGAATAAACTATACGAAATCCTACACTAATTATTTAGTAACCTAACTATATAACAGATATATCCACAGCGACCGCTTCATATTCCCTTTGTTTAACAAGAATGAACTGTTTTAATTTTTGATTAAAAGCATTCTTTGAACGGCATTCCCGAATAGGCGGTGGGATGTTATTCCAACATCGGGTCGCCGCATACTTAAAACTGCCCCGAAAGGCAGCTGAACAATGATGCGGAACACTTAAAAGCTTACGTGTACCTCTGAAATGGTCTCGGCCCCTAGTACAACCTTCCCAGCTTATCATAAATGTACAACGGTTTGCCACTTCTGAAAACCCCGAAAAGCAATTGGCAAGGTGCACCTTCCTCCTGTATCTCATTTTTATCAGATTATGCTTATTTAAATAAGGTGTTACATGAGTTCTAGGAGGAATGTTGAAACAGAATCGTGCACACGCATTCTGAACTCGCTGAATTAACTTACTCGTTCTGATCAACAATCGAGGACCATAGCGTCATAAGCGTTTATATGCGACCATCAGCGTAGTTCAGCTTCGATAAAATTAATGCTTCCACTAGACGGATCCGCACATCCTGACTGATAAATTTTGTACAGTATTTTTAAACGATAAAAGCAGTTACGCACTACTGTGGCTATATGCTTTTCAAACCTAAGCTCCGTGTCCATTAGCAAGCCTAGATTGCGAGCTTCAAATACACATTCCAAAGCATTACCCTTTAAACAGACGCTAGCCGAAGTAAAATTTTGCTTATTTGTGCCCTAGTTCCAAAAATTAAGAGCTCAGATTTACAGGGATTGAGAACCAACGAGTTACTCTCCGACCAATCCGCGATTCGCTGGAGATCTTCATTTATTATCTGGATTGCATATAGGTATTTGCTTGGTTCATAAGAGTAGTATACCTGTAAATCATCAGCATAAATGTGAAATTTACTATTTTTAATATTCTTGATAATGTCAGCACTATATAAAATAAATAATAGAGGACCTAAGATTGATCCTTGAGGCACACCACGGGTTACCTCAGCAACACCGGAACGACATTTCTTACCATCGTCCTGCGTAACTTCAACATACTGATTCCTATTACTTAAATAGCTATTGAACCACCTAACTGCACTGGTATCAAAGCCATAATATGATAGGTAATTTTGACAATAACAGCGCTATATTTATACTGTCAAATGCACGCGAGAAATCCAATAAAACCAAAATCGTACACATCTTTTTATCCTGAGCCAACTGAGACAACTGAGACATCATAACCTGGGATAAATTAGATGGAGAGAGCTTTTTTGTTAAAATATGGTTTGAAACCATATGGTTTTGGTTTGGTTTGAAATAAAGCTTTTTATATTCGTAATAAAACGGAATTTAAAAAATACCCGTTAGTCAGAATATATAGAAAAGTTAGGTTTCGCTCTCTAACCGTAACATCGGTGAGTATCCCCTAAAATATTACTATCTGCCTTTATTTTATAATGTTTGGACAATGCCGCCGAAAAGTTACGAAGCTCTACGAACTATAGCGACTAAACTGGATGTGGTAGGTAGAAATTGGATTTTTCAGCTTTATTTCCTGATAATACATTGGCTGCTAAAACTTTAGGTCCTTAGTCGGAAAATAGACTATTATTTCGGATTTACTGGTTTGCTTAGAACGGAACTAGATGGAATTTATTATTATTCTTTCTAAGCCATTTTTACCGGTATTTTGCTTGGATCGGACTTTTTATTCTGACCCATATTTGACTCGCTGCCGATCCATAAAGGTGCTATACAAAATAGTGAACTTTTATAGGAGTTTTGCAGGTCAACAACAATTTGGAGAAGTTTCATGATGTTGAGAATATCATATTTAACACAATGGAAGTAAAATATAGATTAAAACGAATAAATTTGTGTTTTTTTTTAATTTATCAATAAATGACTGAGAAATGACGATTTAAAAGTTTAATTATTAAGAGCCGCTTGCACAAGAACATTTAAACTGATTTAGTTTAATTTTATAATGCTGTCCCTTTTTGGCAAATGCTAATTGTAGTTGCCAAAAACGGACAGCATTAAAATATTTAACTAAATCAATTTAAGAGTCCTTGTGCAATTTAAGAGGTCTTAATGTACACAGCGATTGCTGTATCTTACTGGAGTGAGAAATTTTGTGAGTGAGTTTTAATACCTAGCCGAGATTTAATACTTCAAAATTATCTTCACACACAAATTAAGTGCTTTTAATTCAATTAAGTCACGTTAAGTCCATTTTTAGGGTTCCGTACCAAAATGGTAAAATGGAACCCTTATGGTGCGACTTTCTCCGTCTGTCTGTCCGTCTGTCCGTCCGTCACACTCGATTATTTCAGTAACTACTGAAGCTATCGACATGAAATTTGGAATAGTTGTGTATATTAGTGGCCCAAAGACACTGGAATTAAAAAAAATTGGAAATTATTTTTGTTCCTATTTAAAAAGGGGGGAAAATCTGAGGGTTGAAATTTAAAAGTGAGATAACTGTACTGTGTGGGGTATCATATGAAAGGGTTTACTTTGTACATTCTAAAACAGATTTTTGATTATTTTTAGTTATGATAGTTTTTGATTTATCGGGGAAAATGTCTAAAAAAATACCGTTCCCCCCCCCTTATCTCCGGAGTTTACCAATCGAAAAATTTGGAATAATTATGGTCAATAGGAATTTACGTATACTTTACAGGAAAACTATAGCCAATGCTCTAACTAGCATAGTTTTTTTGATATTAACAATAAACCTCTACAAACAAAGTTAGTCTTGCGGTTCATTAACAAAGGTAATTATTTATTAATAATGGTACGGAACCCTTCGTGCGCGAGTCCGACTCGCACTTGCCCGGTTTTTTTCTTTTATTCGGCTTTATAAAGTCGGTTGATAGGGTATTATGACGTCACGTCTCCCGTCTTGTAAGCGCCACTTTAAAGTTCAATAACTTCTTCATTTGTTGAGATATTTTAATGATTCTTTCATATTTTTGTTTTATTTTGTCTTAATTTTCATAATAATTTAAAAAAAATATGGTAAACTTATCTATTACCTAAGTACCAATATACAGTTTTTAGTTAATGCTGCAGAGCTGATAATATTATAAATGCGAAAGTTTGGCCCATCTTTTCAACTAACTTTGGTGAAAATCTGGTATAAGGATAGGTTGTATACCGGAAAATTAAGGAGTTCCCGCGGAAATAAAAAACAATACATTGGTTACATTTCGACGTTCACTACAAAAATTGCCACGAAATAAGTCTATGTTAGTTTCGTTGTAAACAGAGATCAGAAGACGAGACGCGCGAATAACAAATGAGTTGGATCTGTACATAGTTTTGGTTACTGGAGTATGTACCTAATATCTTTTTAATTCTAGACGCACGGTATGATAAACGCGACTATCATATTTAGCTTCGAAAGCAGTTCAGGACAATCTATATTGACACCCTGACCATGTTGAAACAAATCTTACTAATATTATAAATGCGAAAGTTTGGATGGATGCATGAATGTATGGATGTTTGTTACTCAATCACGCCCCAACAGCTTAACGGATCTGGCTGAAATTTGGCACAGAGATAGATTATAAATTAAAGAGTTCCCGCGGGAACCACAAAACCTCGATCCACGCGTACGAAGTCGCGGGCATCAGCTAGTATCAGCTATATTTCTACGGATATTATGAGGTACAAGATGTAATTTGTAAATCAGAACAGGCTTTCTCGTGAAATGTTTTAGGAAAATGACGTAGGATTCTAATGAATTTGCTCTAATTAATGGTATTGGTAGCTAATTTTAGCAATTTATTTTACTGTATCAACATAGAAATAGAAGTACTACATAATATATCAATGTATGCAATGATCTTTTATTTAAGGTTTAACTGGTCTGTGATTTTATATCTATGAAATTCTCCTTTTTCACGAACTGGCACTAATTTGCCGTTCTTTTGGCAACCCTACTGCAAAGTAGGTCAATCCTAACACGTACGTATTAGTTCTTGAATATAATAGATGATCAATTAATTAATCCTAGTAAAGTGAAAGATTGTACGTGATGCTACCACTGCTCCGCTGGCTTTGCTGATGAAATTCTCCTTATTGGCGATCTAGCATTAATCTGCCTTTTTCATTTGGCAACCCTACCGCAGACTAGGTCAAACCTTCCCAAACACGTAGGTATTAGTGCTTGAATATAAACGATGATCAATTAATTAAACGTAGCAATTAATTAACCGTTGCTAAGTAAAAGACTGTACGTGATGCTACCACGGCTCCGCTGGCTTTGGCTGAACGGTTGTTTGCTAATCCTGTACCGAAGTGTAGGGCTTCCGGATTATGGTATTCGCGTTGAAGAAGATGCATTTACCACAGTAGATCATCGGCTTTTTTTTAAATAATAATAAACTCATTTATTTGCTTGAACCATTGGTAATATTTTGGTTCAGTAGGTTACAATCATATTTTGAGATACCAAATATGTTTTAAGCGTAGCATAAAGCGTGTACCAACTACCAATGTTGTGCGAAAAGTTAATGGTCCTTAGGATCAGAGTTTGATTTCTGGCTGGGTTTTTTATTTCTAAAGATTTAGCCTTAAAGTGCGTATAGATTAAAACAAATGATGGGTAAGGTTAAAAAACAAGTTATTTGTTCCCAATTTTGCATTAAAATAATAATTCTTAATGTTATTAAGTAAATGCTCAATCATTAATGAAATATTACTTTAGTAAATTAAAATCAAATTACTTTTCGCCAGCCATGGACAACGCCAGCTTAATAACTTTTTTGTGACAATTGCATTTCAAGGGAAATTCGTAGCATGATAAATGACCTGAATTCATATATTGGCACGTAGAAGCTTTATTTTTTGTGTGTACATCATACATTTATGTAATATATGCGATATAAATGACTTTTTAATAATAGCGTGTCTGTATAAACTGCCGTTGAAAGATCGAAGATAAAAACATATTGACTAGTTTATCTCTATGATTATGAAATTGATATTGTTGGCGTGTTTATTTTTAGCCGAATTCAAAAAGAAGGTATGTATGGATGCTATTTCGCAATTTTCTTGGAAACCAATGATCTGATTTCAAACATATTTTATTTATTTTTACGCCAATTAAAACTACTTTGTTTTATTATCTTAAGCTGTAAAATATGATCTAAATTTGTAAAATATAGGAACTGAGATCAGAGCTTGACCAGTATTTACTGAAGTAGGTACAGGTACCTGGTACATATTAAATCTATTCAATGATATTATTATAGAAAATTCTTAATCCACGCGGACAAAGTTGCGGGCATGGTGCCCGCAACTTATGAACTAGTCAAATAATTATGATCATCGAATGCGTTTGCTAGAACGCGAATTGCACACCCCTGTCATGATTTTATCAGATATCAAGTAGGGTTAGAGCTTATGCAGCTTGTTAGCAGAGAAGAGAAAACTGAATTAATATTTTGTGCACAGTAAACTGCCTCGTTGGTGGTTGGCATGTTCAGCTGCGGCCTACGAGGTCCCGGATTCGAGTCCCGGGTCGGGCCATAATTAAGTATTGGGTTTTTCTGGAAAGAAATTCTCAGTACTAGCCCGGAGTTAGGAAGTTGGCGGTGTTTCACCCCCTCGCCCCGGGAAGCGCACGTTAAGTCGTCGGTCCCGGTTATTATCATTAGCATGATAATAGTTGTTAAAGCCCGCCAACCCGCATTGGAGCAGCGTAGCTAAGCTCTGATTCCCCCTCTCCTACGAAAGTGGAGGCCTGTGCCCAGCAGTGGGACGTTATTGTGCTGTTGTGGATCACAGTAAATTAGTATCGTATTTAACCTACATTTAAGAATTAAACCCCAAAATCGAACCAAAGTAGGACATTACGTATCCTTATTGCACAACAAGATCCCGAAGGAAATCTTCAAACTGCTTTTGAATAATATAGACAATGTGTGTGAATTAAGGTTATTAATTGAAAGAAAAGTGAATCACTATGCTAATTTTTTTTTAGGGAATTCCGGTGACGACTCTAGTCTATTACTTTCGTTTAATTGCCTTGTTTTCCAGCGGTTAGCATGTCTGACTGCGGATAATGATGCCCCGGGTTCGATTCCCGGGTTGTGCCATAATTAAGTATTGGGAAGTCTGACCAGAAAAGCTCAGTACTAGCTCGGAGTTAGGAGGTTGACTGTGTTCCACCGTATCTCAGAGAGCACGTAAAGCCGTTGGTCCTGCGCCTGATCTCTCTCCGGCTGTGGCGGATTTTTGTCCATCGGGCTTATGAGAGTAAGGAAAAAAGATAAGCAGATAATGCACCTGAGTTTGCGCTCTCACTTGTTAGCTAGCACTCTAAAATCTCCCGCGCAGATGTCTTATCTCTGGACCTGGGGATTGACCGCCGTGACCGAAATTCGGTCGGTAAAAATTTCCGTTTCTTTACTCTCAATCTCATCAATGCATAGTGTTGTGGCTGAAAAAAGCTGGAAAACCCAACTATATCCAATCTTATTTGAAATAAAATTAAAATATAAGGTTCTCTACAGCAAATGTAGTACATTACATCACGAGACCGGGAAGTACGCGTTTTCTGGTCGAGTGTTAGTTAGGCTATGTACGAGACCAGAAATGCTCTCCCGGTCGAGGTGCATGTACAGTGCTTTTCTAAAATATGAAACAAGTGACTTTTTTTTAAATATATTATATTATGTAATTAAAAGAATGTAAATAAAAAGCAACCTACTTAAGAAATATTAAAAGTTAAAAATAAATATTATGCTTTTAATTTTTGTTTTGCGCTGTGAGTGCTGAACGCGTAATACGGTAGAGTTCCAAATTTAAACTATTTAGGCCAAAGAACATTATAACAAGTTACAAGATATTCAGGATGAAAGATTCCAAATTCAAACTTATGATATGTAATGAAAATACATACATTCTTTACTGGCCTAGGCCGGGAAGTTTAACTTTCGAACTCACAGGGTATGAAATGTGCACATTTCATATCATTTTTTAGAAAAATACTTAGATATACTTCATCACTACAGCCTATTAACGTCCCACTGCTGGGCACGTGTCTCCACTCTCATAGGAGAGCGGGAATTAGAGCTTAGACCCACCACGCTGCTCCAATGCGGGTTGGCGGGCTTTAACGACTATTATCATGTTAGTGATAATAACCGGGACCGACGGCTTAACGTGCTCTCCGAGGCACGGGGGTGAAACACCGCCAACTTCCTAACTCCGGGTACGTACTCTGTGCTCCGGGCTAGTGCTGAGAATTTCTAGTCAGAAAAACCCAACACTTATTATGGCCCGACCCGGGTCTCGAACCCGGGACCTCGTCACATACTTACTTTACTTTACAGATATACTTACTTTTCACATAATATGGATTTTTATTTTGAAACAGAAAATGTCGATACACATCTCTCATAAGCCTCAAGTCAAACAAAAGGCGAAAAAAACGTTTGGCGGGTTTACTTTGTAATTTATGGTGTCGGTTGAATCTAATCTAACACATCAAAATGCAAAGGCGAAGCGATACTGAAAATGTACTTCAATGCAAATACATAAAATCAAAATCAAATATTATTTATTCAAGTAGACTTTTAACAAGTGCTTTTGAATAGTCGAGTGAATCTACCACCACATACCTACCACTTTAAAGTTAAATTTCCAAGTTACCATAAATTATTATGAGCATATAATAATTTATTGTTAAGGTGCCCATCTCGTAGCCTTGATGGAGTTTGAACAACAATTAATATTCCTTGAGCATACCAATTATTAGCTATTATACTGAGTGGCGAGAGATGCCTGGGAAAATAACTAGCTTGTAGTACCTTTAGTGCTTGTACTCGTATAATAGCATTATTTGAGTCCATTAGTGCAACCAGTTTTTGTTGTTTGCTGTTGTAGGAAAAACCTCTTCATGCTTTTATTAATGCAAAATTTGGTATGGCGATGGACTTTTTATCCCGAAATAATAAAGCACCCGCGGATTTTCCTTATAAATTAAATTCACGCAGACTATAATCTATATAAATCCATACTTATACTTATATAATATTATAAATGCGAAAGTGTGTCTGTCTGTCTGTCTGTCTGCTACACTTTCACGGCCCATCAGTTCAACCGATTTTGATAAAATTTGGAACAGGGATAGGTTGTAGCCCGGGGAAGGACATAGGCTACTTTTTATCCCGGAAAATTAAGGAGTTCCCACGGGAATCAATAAACCTCAATCTACACGGACGAAGTCGCGGGCATCATCTAGTATAATATAAGAAATTAATACTTGAAAATGTTTTCCGAACATAAAACTAACAAGGGACGTGGACATTAAAAATTTTGGGAGATCCTCTAATTTAATAATCACTAGAAAATAATTTATTTGAATAGTTGTCAAATACCCAATTCAACAATACGCTAAGTATTTTCGAAATGGAAATGCGATTTTAATTACTACATGAAAACGGTTTTCGTTTTCTTACTTTCTGCGACGCGACACTAAGAACTTAGATATGCGAAGACAGTTCGTGAGGGTTTTAACGCTGTAGGAATACAAAATATTATGGAAATACTTGCAAGCAACTTGGAACTGCAGTTACAAGTTCTTTTGAAATAAAGTGCATTATCTTTTTTTGAGGTTTTTATCGGCAACGACACTAAGGCATTTAAAAAGTTTTTTTTCACTTACTCGTAATAATTATGGTGCCAATTCAGTTTTAAGCTGCGCTTGATAAGTGTTAAGTCTGTCTGTCTGTCTGCTACGATATAACGGTCTATCTTTTCAACCGATTTTGATGAAATTTGGTACAGAAATAGGTTGTATCATGGGAAAGGATACAGGCTATCCCGGGAAATTATGGAGTTCCCACGGAATAAAAAAAAATCTTCCCACGCGGATGAAGTCGCGGGCATCATAGTCAATAGAGTTCTAATTTCTTACTTAAGCGACTAAGTACATAAAGTCTAGACTTCCAACGTGGCTAAGAACGAAAAGTCAGCTACCGCAGTTTGCAAGTGTTTTCGAACCATTAAAAATATATATATATATATAGCAGTTGCCCCGAACTCGACACTTGCATACATGAATACATTTTGAGGGAAAACGATGTATTAAGTAAATGTTTTCTTAATGATGCTATTTTTAGTTTCAGAATGGCTTATTCAGAAATTATTTAACTGACCTCCTCCGTCCGTATACCTACTCTAAGTTAAGGTTAATTAGAATGTTAGTCTAAACTAATATTATAAAGAGGAAAGATTTGTTTGCTTGTTTGTTTGTAATGGATAAACCCAAAAACTACTCGACCGATTTTAAAAATTCTTTCACCTGTACAAAGCTACTTTATCAGCGAGTAACCTATATTTTATTTTCAAAAAATTAGAGATCCCTACGAAAATTACAATAATGTGAATAAAGTCTGAAAAATTCACCTTTTTACGTTAAACCTCTATTCGTCTATTAAGTCAGACTGTTTTTTATGTCATATTTGTCAAGATACTTTTATTTCATATTTGTAAAGACAAACATAATAAATACAAGAAAACTTACCAACATTTTTTTTTAAACATTTTAATATCTAACTGCTGTATAGACTGCGAAAAGCCTAAAAGATCAAGGCCTCAACTTTCTAAACATAGTTCCCAGGCGAAGGCATGTGAAAATACGTCGTATTGGAGAATCTTCATTTGAAAATGAAAATCATCTTGCAAGTCAGAGAGAATACGTGTCGCAATCGCGTGCCACCTGGGGATTAAAAACGGATACTGACGGGTGCCTATAATTTAATAGAAAGTAACATTAACAATGTAAACCTCATCTGTAAATTGTTTACTTTGTTTCTTTTTTCACGATAAAATTACAAATCTGAATTGCACCCGTGCGTAGCCGGGGCGGACCGCTAGTTATGTATATAGAAATAATACGGTAATGTCACCTGAGGGCTTTGCTATAACGATTCATTTGTATAGAGGAACTTGCTAATGATTTGTCATTAAACTAAGTGGCGAGATACCCATGGGGCCGAACAGCTACCGGTTGCCACAGTAAACGTAGGTATCATTTAGGTCCATTAGTTCATATACAAAGTTTTAAACATATTATTATATATGTACACGGTATTGTGTCGTTTATAATTAACTAGCTGATGCCCGCGACCTCGTCCGCGTGGATTGAGGTGTTGTGGTTCGTGGTAACTCTTTATTTTCCGGAATAAAAACTTGCCTATGTTATAATTATCTATTTCTGTTCCAAATTTCATCCAGATCCGTTAAGACGTACTGGCGTGATTGAGTAACAAACATCCATCCATCCTTCCTATGTTTCGCATTAATTATAATATTAAAAGTATAGTAGGTATAGGAGACCTCGAAAATTTGGTACACGTTAACCTAGAGTCCATTTAGTGTAGTACAGTCATGAAGAACATTCAGTAGAAGTAGCCAATTGAAAAAAACTGTCCACATTACAAGATTTGAAACATAATATGAAGCTATTTCACCGTTTCATAAATAAAGTCGAGTTGGCACGATGCCAATTAAAAGAAACTGAACATAATATTATAATGTAGTGTTCAGTGAATTATTTTATTTACAAAACTGTTTATTTTATACATAATAAAAGGCCGGTAAATGAAATTAATTCCGTCGAAATTAACAATGCGGAGCAGCGCCGAAACTCGCAATGAAGACTAATTTTCGGGATCAAATGAACATAATAATGAACAGGATGCATTTAAAGCGTTCTTTTTAATACACTGCATTTTAACAAGCAACTACGAATTAACGGAAGCGAATGGGTCCTCATTTAAAAATCAATATGGCAATGTAACAGGCGGTTTCTGAAAGCTTATCTTGATCAAATTAACGCATCGGCTTAACGTTGTCTGATAAACTGAGCCATTTTGAACTATAAGATTATTGGTATATCCAAATTGACATACCCCATCAGCTTTCCGAGTTTTCCGAACCGGTGGTTGAGTCAAAACATGACGTAATATAAGAGACACCTGTATGTCCTACAATACAACGTACTATATTACCTATTATGTGATAACACTATTTTCAACGAAAATCACAGTTTTAAAAAGAAAATCTTTCCAAAACAGTCTTTACGAAAACATTTGCTAACCGCGTATATTACCTCTTAACTATTCATGAATGCCAGTTTCTAGTTTCTGGAAAACTCCTTTAACGTCTCTATTCGTAATTTCTTAAACTTTTCGCGAACTGCGGTCAGTTCCGTAACTTTGTACCTAAAAAGTTTCTGCAAGTGTAGTCGAGATTTTTCGTTATTCTGAATGTTTTGGGTCCTGCGGAAGAAAAGTAATAACGCAGTTGTTTTGGATTTCACTGTGCTAAAAAGGAGTCAGAGTGAAAGCCATGGACAAAGTTTTTTTTCTGGACTTGACAAAACGTCGTTTGGGAAACAAGAATCGTGTCGTAAAGGTCTGTGCGTCACGACGGATCTCCCGTGATAAGGTTCATAGGTAAAGGTAAAATGTACATTAAAATTTAACAAATCCTGTCCAAAATAAAAGGCTAACTCAATAATTAGCAAAACAAGCATAATAATATCTTTGCAAAGTAGGTATGTATAATATACTGTGAACATAATACTTTTTTTATAAAATTACTAGCTGATGCCCGCGAATTCGTCCACGTGGAATAAGTTTTTAAATTCCTACGGGAACTCCTTAATTTTTCGGGATAAAAAGTAGCCTATGTCACTCTCCAGGTTTCAACAATACCCTTGCAAAAAAATCACGTAGAACTAGGCTCCAGCTGAAAATTACCGCTGAATGGTCTTGTAATTTATTGCAAGGCATTCCGCATTATGCTGAGCTGATGCTTTTTTTCAGGTTGTGCCACACACGACAAGCGTTCTCATGGTGTTTCTATGACTTGGTCATGAGTCTAACGCTCTGGATTGGCTCTGGTCTAATGCGGTACTGGAGTCGTCAGCTAGTTTAATAAATAAAAACAATCTATATCTCGGTAAGTTTAAAATATATAGAACAATGTTTACATACCTAACACATAACAAAGCGTAATTGTTCTTGAAATAACTATGTTTCAATGGAGAAGCGCGCCGGTTAACCTTAAGTACTTATTAAATCCATAAAACGTTAAAATTAACAATCTTATACAAATACCTACCAATTACGTAGACGCATTAAGAAGAGCAATCAGCATTAACCGCGTACACACCAGCCTAATACCGGATAATAAGTTTATTTGTGCAATTAATATTCATCATCACGTACTCGGGCGTGTTTTATGGAATCTAATTAACCGTGCCATATTTTGACGCCTTTATACTGTAGCACGGTCTACATGAAAACGTGACGTCATAAAATCTCGTAAAGTTTCCTCGTAACCATTGCCACGACGCATCGCATAGGAAGAAGGGAACTCATCAACCATTCACGCACAGTTAATACTACCGAGCAGTTAGTTTTTCGTCTTCCTTCGAGGCAGGTTCCCGCACTTGTGTTTTGTGCGTGTACATACATTTATATTGAGATAATACTATTATTAATTCAAATTCAAAGTATGTGCTGATTTATCTGAGTTGAGAACCTATATGCTCAAGCCTCGTGACTGAGTTCTGACTTTGCTCGAGTTAACAAAGAACCCAATGTTATTCTGCAAGCTCAACTCACATAATTAACGTACTCACAATCATTGCGTTGCTTGCAAATCAATATTTATAGCACATTTAATATAGTCATTTCACTTTATAAAATTATATTTTTTTAAAATGGCATCATGAAATATCTTCTTTTCCAGGTAATTACCAAATGAAAATCTTTTTATTAAGAAATGTACAATATTTATTTCATGACTCTGCCGAGAAAATAAAACGTGGAATTCCAACTTGCGTAGACGTAATTCAAGATGATGAAGCATTTTTTTTATTAAACATTTTTGTATTTGAGAGCAATTTATACAAAAAGTTCAGTCAGACATGATGAAAACGGGGTTATGCTTTACCATTGTGCGGGCACACATTGTTTGCTTTTCTTAAGGATATTGTACGAAATGTTGGGTTAAAGACGACGCAGGGTAATATACATTATATAGTGTAATGTATGTATACTTGAGCGATCTATTCAGCTTCGGATCGGTAGTCAGCCGTGTATAACATGTAGGAATTGCTTTTGTTCAAAATTCTTGTAAACTGTAGGTACTAAGTAAGCGAAAGCGGAACAAGCGTACACAAGTGGAACCGAAAATGAATGGTTTAAGAAATTATCTAAAGGTTCTTTTCGACAGAAATATAGGAAAAATTATTAAAGACCGGTTCATTCAAACAGGGGATTACAAGTCCGCGTGGATGTAAGTTTTCGAAAAATTGCGTGGGAACTTTTTTATTTTCCAGAATAAAAAGTAACTTATTTTTTTACCGGCGATGCATCCTACCTCTAGAGTTAAGACCAAATTTTCTCAAAATCGGCTGAAAACGAAGGCCGTGAAAATCTAGCAGATATACAGTTCGACCATCAGACAGAGACCTTTAATTCTTTTTTTTTATTTCACTACAAGTTAGCCCTTGACTGCGATCTCACCTGGTGGTAAGTTATGATGCAGTCTAAGATGCAGATAACATATTAGGGATATGGCAGTCATATTAGGTCCACACCCCTGATCGGTTTGTACACGACATCATACCTGAATACTAAATAGCTTGGCGCAACAACTTTGCTGGTAGGGTGCCGACTAGCCACGGCCAAAATCATACCATAGCATATCAAAAACTCCACTAGGCCAGACCAGATTTCACATAATAATATTATCGGTATAGGGATTAAACTCGCCAGTTCAGCGCCATTGAGGGTCCTTGGAGGAGGATTTAAACAAAGGGCGGTCATCGATCGAGTTTTCGCCTCACTTGGTCTACGTTTCCGACAAAAGAGCCCAAGTTTTAATTGGAGGCAAAATCTGAGAATATTTCCCAACGAAACCCTTTTGTTTTCACTGTCCTTGATTTGTATTCAATGAAGACATTTTTTTTTAATACTTATTTTTCCGAAAATTGTTTGTTCGTGAAAAATATTTTTCAACTTTATGTAGCGGGGATTTCTTCATTTTTTTGTTGTTTTACTTCCTTAACTACTTTTATTTTCGATAATTAACTTTTATCGCAAATCAAGTTAAGTGATCACTAATTAATAATAATTTTTTTCTTGGTTAACTAGAAGGCTTGCCAATTTTCTTAGTGAGTTGATCATACCTTTTATCTTATTATAATGAAACAAGTGCAACAACAAATCGATCCAAAAATAGGAATGTATGATGTGCAAGTACGCAATGCTATTTTTTTTCTTGTTCAAGACTAATGTACTAACTTAAGTATGCAGCTGTAGACGTCACTATCAGGTGACGACGGCGAGGAATTATAATACCTCTAAACTGTGAAAAAGAAAAACTGACGACCGTGAAGTACGGAAGCGTCTGGGGGAGGCCTTTGCTAGGAAGCAAGACAATCAAACTTATCAACAAATTAAAAAAAAAAAACTTATCGGTGTCTTTTATTATTTATAATAACGTAAGTAATTAATAATCTTTTTAATGTAAATTGTAACCGTATGGCGTATCTTATGTCCTTTATATGTAAAGCTTGTCCCGTCACAAATACAAATCTCAATATATCGAAGTTAACAGTTTATTGGGAACGTGTTTGCGTCACAAATACGATTTTCTGGCGACGTGACTCCACCGTTTTAAACTCGCTCTCCGAAATGGAATTTCTCTTATATAAGTGCGGTTTATAAAATTGAACATTGTGATGTAGGTATGGGTGAGGACTTGAAGGGAATGTATAATAAAGAAATGGTTTGGTACGAAATGTATTTAATTTTATTTGCGTGATTCGTTATTCGCCTCTAAAGGGGGAGTTTCACAGACGTTTTGCTCAGTCCGGTCCCAAGTGTGTTTTCGCTCCAATGCGCGTCGCAGGTACTCGTAACTTACACGTTGTTCTGAGCGACCGTCGAAAGCGACGCGATGCAACGCGACGCGATACGACTTCATAGAAAATGACTTTTTCTACGCAACAACGTTAGTCTCGTGAAGGGTCAGCTACTATTTGGTACGGTCACGTCGTGTCGTTTTCGTCGCGTGCTCACATTTGGCACACGCGTCGGACAATGCCATAAGCTAGCTGTGAATGTAAGACACTTTCAGCCTACCTATTAACACATATTAACGCATAGTAGGTACATCATTGGGTAGGCCATGCTTGTCGTAAGAGCGATGGCCGTTGGAACCGGTATGCTCAAGTCGAGACTGCGTACAAGTACGCGTAGTGGGCGCGATTAACCGACGATATAAAGAGGCTGGATGAGGAAGGCTGAGGATTGGATGTGGTGGCGCTCTTTGGGAAAGGCCTATGCCTATGACGTCCGAAGGCTGAAATGATGATGATAATGAGTACAGCAATACCGTTTGCAGCGCTATAGAAGGTATTTAAAGGTGGGGCTTTTCTTGAAAATGTCACTATCACTGTCACTGTCACTGTCACTGTCACTGTCACTGTCACTGTCACTGTCACTGTCACTGTCACTGTTCTTTTGCGGCCTTTGCCGATGATGATGATGACAACTCAATCAAATCAGCAACTCTTTATCAAACTTAAAGTCGCACTTCTAGTATGGAAGTTGTATGGATTGATCTTAATAATCAGTTAGAAATAATTTATTTTTGATGTAGGCATCATCCCTATTGCGGAGGGATGCGTGACCTACTTAGTTGCAACAGCGCATAATCAGTTTTGGTCCAAAGTTCGTAACTGGGTGACCCACTTTGCAGGTCCGAATTTGGCCTTTTGCCTCCATGCTTCTGAGACCTTATTAAGTTTCAGTCCCGGTTATTCTCACTTACACAACTACCGATATTTACAGCTCATGCACTAATATCAGCTGCAAACAGCAAACTATAACTGTAACTCAGATAACTAACTGGAAATAGGCTAATTATAAGTAGAAGTAGAAACCCACTAAGTACATTATTATCCGGCAAGACAACCCCATATTTTTATCTGGAGACAGGTAAGGCTGGCTGATTTTTGCGCAAGGATCAGTCTGTCTGTTCAGCGCGATAATTTAACCACTATCAATACCGGTTTGTGCATAATTCGATTAAGCTTTTTTAGGCACATTTTGAAAAAAAAAAATTATCCAATTTATTGACATTATGTTATGAAAGAATTATCTAACTAACAGCAGATATCCGTAATAGCTACAGCTCGCCCCTTTTATAAAGATAGTAGAACTAATAAATTTTTAACCCATTTTAAAATATATTTATTAATTCATGTATTCTATAGTTATCAGTAAGATGTCCGTAATTACAGTTTTCCAATAATAATTAAAATATTTACAATTTTAAATACCTACTACAAAATTTTTATAATAAGTAACATATAATATATTTACAAAAAATATATACCGTCCAAATGATCGATCATGGGCATGGTACCCAAGACATTGGCGCTATTGCTTCTCTGAATTGCCAGGCTAAGCCGTTGAGCTAAATAAGCGCCAGCTCTTGGATCACCAGTAGCGTGGACCAACCTCTGGGAATCAACATTGGTAAAATGTTTCGGGTCCGATGCAATTTATTGACTATTATGTAAAAGTAAGAACTACCTAACAGTTAAGATGGTCGTAATTATAGCTCGTACGTTTTATCCCGCCCATAAAACCCATTACATTAGTAAGACGTGACCGACGCTGCTCATAACGAAGAAGTATCGCACATGGCACGTATGCATAACAATTCCTGATTTTCTAAGGAGTTGGAGCTTCTATATGTAGGTTTTAAAACATTACATTACTTAAATATTACGATACATTAACTGTACTGATTAATATTATTAATGAGGAAATAGGGACCGTATGTCTATACTCCATACAAATGCAACCTTCATATTCATCCGTGGATTGAACTATAAATATTTTTTCCCGTGAAATTAATAATATCAGCTTCGTCCAGAACGAGGATTACGGTATGTTTTTATATACCGTGGGAACTCTTTTAATAATCGGGATTAAAGACACACGTCCAAAATATGAGCTAGGCAATAAATATGAGCATCCCATCCATAAAAGGTTAGCATTAAAAAAAGGCCATTATAATTATTAATAATAAGAGTTTCATTTTCAAGAGTAAGTAGTTTATTAAAATAAAACACCCAAGGGCGTGTCCTCTAAGCGTACTTATCTTCCAAATAGTGTACGCCAACCTTTAATTGAAACTAATTGTCGACCTTCTTCAAAGATAGACAAGTGGACTCTATCGTGGACTGAATTTTAATTTTGCCCACTCGGTGTATTTTATTCGCCATTAGAACCGATACAATCGATTATTTGTCTCTCGTAAGCCGGTTAATCGGATTATAAAAGTTGGCCGTCGCTGATCTGAATAGAGATTCCATAATTTTATTATTACACAATAAAAGTAATGTAATTTTTTTTTCAGGGTTCATGTATGGATGTGAGTTTCTTTATTCCACTATAACTTCTAAATGCCTGAACAGATTTGGATTTATGTGGTACCGTTAGAACATCGATATATATGTAGGTACTAGATGGGCCCTTTCATAGAAAAAGGTTGGGCGACCGACTATGAGAACGCGTTCCTATCCTGTCTTTGTCCCCATCGTAGCGCTGTCACGGTCTCTCGTCGTGTAGATAATTTGTTATTCTTAGGTTAACATCTAAAGTCTTATTAGTTTGGCACTGTACAATTTTTATTTCAAGGTTAGTGTTTCAAGTCACAATTATACATTTCCAAAAAAACGTTATTTAGTCTTCCTATTTAATATTTTTATCCATTGCGCAATCATTTAATTTCCGCGGCAAACTGTATGATTTTTTTTTTACTAACTGGCCTTACGGCTTCTATGGCTATGGCCTATTATCTATGACGGAGTCATACGTTTTCAAGCTTTCATTCAAATGTTGCAAGCAAGTTCCCGCTTTTCAGACTAGATGGCGTTGATGGCGTTGCTAAAAATACGCCCACATTCTTTGTTTGACAGGGCCCGTCTATGTAAATTGAGGTCGTTGCGTTAGAATCCTTACATCCTCCAGCGGCAATAGCTATATTTTTTTTGCAATAAATTCAATAAGGTTGCCTGTAAGAGATTGCTTCAGCCTTTGCACGTTTCTATGTAGTTTTACTACTTCTTAATTGTATTCTTACTGTACATTTATGTGTGTAATAAAGAGATACTAAATAAAATAAATGTGGCAGGGCAGTCGTGTTTTCTTTTAATTTTTTTAATTATGTCCACTCGTAATATGTTTCGAATAGCACGATGTTAAAATTTTAGGCTTAGTTGCAAATACTACATTGACGACCTTCCTGGCGCAGTTGCAACTTGCATGTGGGAGGTCTTGGGTTCGATCTCCGACAGGGACATTAATTTTAGGTAACTGAATTATTTCTCGCTGGTGGGAGACTACGGCCGAAGGTATAGTTACAACCCTAGCTGCAATGACAAAGATATAGCGTTCATTTCGAATTTAACTAGATGATGCCCGCGACTTCGTCCGCGTGGATTGATGTTTTTTGATTCCCGCGGGAATTTTCCGGGAAAAATAGCATTTGTCCTTCCCCGGGATGTAACCTATCTCTGTACCAAATTTCATCAAAATCGGTTGAGTAGTTGGGCCGTGAAAGCGTAGCAGACAGACAGACAGACAGACACATTTTCGCATTTATAATATTAAGTATGGATTAGTATGGATTTATAATATCTGCTTGAAACAGCTATTTTTTCATGCAAGAGTTTTTCGTTATTATAGAAACAAAAAGATGGAAGCACAATAGCAATTGAAAAATATATCTGTGATTCATTGTTTCTTTTTCAATCACTCCGAATCGGCTTTTCGGCGTATTTTTGCATCTATAGTTTTCCAGCGAATATCATTTTTGTCGTTTAGGGATCAACATATTTATTAATTTCATTTTTTATATAGAAAGCAAACGAGCAGGCGGGTCACCTGATGTCAAGTGATTACCGCACATGAACATTTGCAGTATCAGAGGAACCGCCAACGCGTTGCCGGCTTTTGAGAAATTAGTTTATCCGCCCTTTGAAGAGCTCCATATTGTAATCATGAGGGAACACAGAAGATGGAAGATCCATACTCAATATTACAAATGCGAAAGTGTGTCTGTTTGTCTGTCATCACTTCAACCGATTTTGATGAAATTTGGTACAGGGGTAGGTTGTATCCCGGGGAAAGACATAGGCTACTTTATCATAAAAAATTAAGCGCTCCTATACAGGTTAAAAAAATCCCAATCCCACGACCACCGGACGAAGTCGCGGGCATCATTTCATATCAGGAAGAATGTTCTAGGAACTCGATAGGTACTATAAGATATTATTTGTGTTAGTATACCCTCGATTGGAGCGGGACTATGATAACTGATATTCAGTTTCCGATAGCACTGTTATTTCAGACTTTGAGATTGAAGCTATAATTAATTTGTTCATTCGAATCGATTTTCGTTTCAAATTGTATTATATTCCGAATTTGTTATTCCAGTATACGGTTCAGATTAGTTGTAGGTGGCCAATAATAATTGAAATCTCCCTCCCTCCCCACCTCCCTGACGCAGTCGTGACTGTTGTAGTCTTATTGTGGGAGGTTCCTAGTTCGATTCTCAGCAGGTTCTTTGAAAAATAGTCTGTACTCTGTATAGTCTATACTATCTATACTAATATTACAAACGCAAAAGTTTGGATGGATGGATGGATGTATGGATGGATGAATGGATGTTTGTTACTCTCTCTCTCTCTTCTCTCTGGATGAAATTTGGCACAGAGACAGATTATAGTCTGGAATAGCACATAGGCCAATTTTTGTCTCGGAAAATTTAAGAGTTCCCGCGGAGACTAAAAAACTCAATTCACGCGGGTGAAGTCGCCGGCATCAGCTGGTTAGTAATAAATTCATGATGACACTCTCAGGCCCCTTTAATTTTAAAAGATTTTCTGCCACATAATTCATCTATTTCCATTTTTCACGTACGCTAACGCTAGTCAGACATATTATACCTATAAGAGATATTTAAAAAATTAAGCGTTCATTTGCGGTGAAAAAAAACATTTAAAAGGAAGGGCTAGGGTGAATACAAATTAAACGACAGTGGAAACAAAAGAACACCGCTCGGAAATATCTCGGATTTTGCCTCCAATTAAAACTTGAGCTCTTTTGTCGGAAACGCAAGTGTAGTGAGGTGCAAAGTTGATCGCTGACCGTCCCGAATCTTTAAACAGATTCATGTATAAGTCTTAAATCATTAATGAACTTTTCAAAAACTAGTTTTTGTCGTCCGTCAAATCGAATTTAGTGTGACGTCCTTTTATTTCTCGTACTCTTCTCAGCAAACCCATATATATATGGGGTGCATAAAACCACAGAATAGGTACTTTATAATAAAACATCACATCACTACTATGCAATGTCATCCAGGATACTAAACGTGTATGCAAAATTTCAGCTCAGGTTATCTGTTTTAAAATTCATTTGCTAGATATTATCCTATATACATTGCAAGCATAAACTTTGCAAGGTTAAATAAAAACCTTTTAATGATTTCCTCTTGACTTCATTTCATGAGCCCAAGGTATTAAATTTTTCCAATTTTGAAATGACTTTTTGCATCAAAAAATTTATGAAATGTAAAAAAATACGACCGAATTACAACCTTCTACTTTTTTGAAGACATACATATATGGGCAACTCCTCTTCTCTAGACAGAAAAACTTCAGTTCTGAAACTTTATAGAAAAATCACATTCACAAAAAATAAATACAACTTTTCAACTAAAAGAAAAACACATTGCTTTTATTGCTCACCATTTTAAAAAGTCGCCTGACAAAAGTAGTTCAGTATTACATACATAAGCTACACATAGGAGGTTATTGGTATTTTTAAATTAACCATGTATAGTATAGGTACTTGTATAGTACATATTATACTAATGTGTAACCTATGTTTTACCCTGAATTCTTTATACTCAGAAGTGAAACACACATAAATTACGCAACCCAAATGTCGCAACATGCATAAATTATGATGGCGAATTTATTTTAATTTGCCTCCGAATTCATAATAAATAAATAGGTAGATACTGTTTGCGGGAAATAAATAAACGAATTTCACTGACATTGCTTTTTAATTGCCGTACATGTCTCTTGATACTTATTTTCAGCATTATTATTGTTTTAAACGTGGCTATAGTGGCCTAGGTATGTAGAGATTAAATTATGTAATAGTTTGATTTTTAAGCTCCTTTTTAAATAAATCGATCGAAGGAGCAGGTCATGACTAATGTTTAACTGAGCATTTTGTCTTGTCCTGTCAGTAGTTCGTTTTCGCCTTAGGTGCCAAAATTGGCCTACATGAAATAAAGCGAAGTAGATAGTTCTTTCAAATTAATTACCAACACTGTACCTCTATGATTCATTTTGTTATTTATTTATTTATGCTGTACTACGGACCTTTTTAAACGAAATGATTAAAGTAAAGTTATATTCAACGGTAAAAGATATCGGCTAAAATATTTCTAAAGAATATCTTACTTGACATTAGTTAAACTCAGTTCGGATTATAAAGTTATTGAAATTTAATGAACATCTAAAATATTGGCAGGTAAGGTGTATATAATATAGACCTTTCTCAACTATTTATTAATAAACACTCAACATTTTGGGAACGACCCTATACAAATCATTGACCCTTAAAGTCGGGTGTAGCGCTTAAAATAGAGTTTTGTGGAAAATTATTTGGAAAGATATTTGAATTGTCCTTTCAATTCTATATTAAAATATGTATTCATACAATTTAGGTACACTGTACACTTATTGGCCTTCGAAACATAAGAAAAACATGATGGTGATAACTAATTACGGTTATCTTAAAACTAAAGCTACGAGGTTCCAAACGTGCCCTGGTCTGAGAAGAGCCCACAACCAATTCAGACGGTTTTTTTTTATTATCACCATCTCACAAACATCGAATATTTTATAGAACTATAATTAACAATTAGATTTATTGGCCGCTGGAACAATCCATTCCCATGCTTTTTATGTTCAATACACACTAATATGATAAATGCGGTTTCTTCTGTCTGCTCAATACACCCCCGGCCCCTCTGTTGAACCGATTTTGGTACAGGATAATTTGTATCCTAGGGTTGGGCAACAACTAGTTTTTATTCCAGAAAATTTAAGGGTTCCCACCGGATTTCTCAAAAACTTAAATTCATGACGGTATTCTTAATTCAATTATGTACAAAATTCAATGGCAGTAACAACTTATTAATACTTAATAGCTGACCCGTCCGCTGGTTTGTTGCCTATAACCACTATAACCAACATAATATAAAACCTGTGTTAAGCGTATAAATAGAATAGGTATAGAAGTTCAGAGTAAATTATATATAAAGATAAAGCATAAAGAGCTTCCGAACCTGAACTAAGAGCGTCTACTATCATTTCATTGTAATAGCTATCGCGTAACCCTCTCACGTTTCCAATACAATTGTATCAGGTCCAAAACTTGTAGTTCTAAATCCAATCTCGTTATTATTGGATTTAATTGTTTACAAAGACTCTTTGGATGTTATACAATGTTTGCAGTTTTTATTTTAATCTTTACAGGTTAATTTTTGTTTTTCTAACGTATTAGACGTTAGTCCACTGCTAGTACTTACATTGTACATTGTATTTTATGTTCAATAAAGACTCAAACAAACAAAGAAAAATAAATATTGAAAATGAAAAATGATTTATTTCAAGCATAAATTCAAGCATAAGCATAAGAATACCTGTTGACTCGACAACATTATGCACGATTGTAACATCGACTTACAAAGTTCCTTGCAGAAAAATTTGATTTAAAAAACTATTCAGTAAACTACCTATACGGTAAAGCCAATGAAAGCATATTAAAACTCGTGAAGTAATTTAATATTGCTTTAGCCACACAAAGAAACATAAAAAGTACATGAAAATTAATAACAAAGTTCCCGATTCAAATATTTTGTCGCTCGCCGCCACATTTCGGAGGCAGCGGCGTAGTTTTATCGTGTTGAACTTTCGGATTTGGCGGGAACTTTTACGTAAATACGGGAAAATATTATTTTTGAGCTTATATTAAATTCAGTATGGTTGAGTTGTTAAAATTTTACGCTACTTGATAGATTTCATCATCATCATCGTCATCCTCAACCTTTAGACGATCACTGCTGGACATAGGCCTCTTGCAAGGATTTCCACACGCGCGCCGCGGTCTTGCGCCGCCTGGATCCAGCGGTTCCCTACGACTGATGTCGTCCGTCCAGCGAGTAGGGGGTCTGCCAACGCTGAGCTTTCCAGTGCCTGGTCGCCACTCCAGCACTTTGGGACCCCAACGTCTGTCTACCATCGTCAACTTCATTTTGATAGATTTACGAAGTGTTAATGACCCACTTGATCTATTGGGAAAGATAACTTACATAGTATCCCCTAGTCCCATCAGGGGGACAAATTGGTGAGATCACGGACCGAGATTGAGGGATCCATATCCTTACTAATATTATAAATGCGAAAATGAGTCTGTCTGCTACGCAATCCCATCTTTTCAACTGACTTTGAATGGAATTTTGTATAACTACAGGTAGGTACAGACTTCTTTCGCATTTATAATATACTAGTTAATGCCCGCGACTTCGCGTGAATTGAAGTTTTTGGATTCCCGGTTTCACATTTATAATATTAGTATAGAAGTATTGATCACTATGGATATAGAATAATTATACAGGCGGTAGAAAAATTTTGTTTTGATTCTCCTTGGTTTCACATCATGCAGTGAGTCCATTTTTTTTAAAACCCACGTTAGAGAAATTCCATTTCGGAGAGCGAGTTTAAAACGGTGGAGTCACGTCGCCAGAAAATCGCATTTGTGCCGCAAACACGTTCCCAATAAACTGTTAACTTCGATACATCGGGGCTTGTATTTGTGACAGGATTCCTATTATGGTTAACTGATATTTATATTTTTAAACCTTCACACAAGATTTTTCTGGTGATTTGAAGGTTTTTTTGTTGTTTTTAATTTTGATATTAAAATTTTCAAGGATCACCCTGCCTGTCCAGTGCGGACCTGGGTGTAAAAACGTACGTGACGAAAAAGCGTTATTTCTGTCTCTCTCTCTCTAGTATAGATGGAGAGAGACAGAGCATCTGTGCCCTTCTAATATAATTTTAGTTTGTGATAAAATAATTCTCGTAGCTCAGTGGTTTATAAGGTAAGTAAATTCTTTGAAATAAATAAAATCTGAACTTCTAATAACTACTATATTAGAAGATAAGATTTTATTTATTGAGAGACTTATGAAAAATCTTAAAACTTATTCTAAAGCACCCAAGTAGATAATCTCTTGAAACGTCCGGCGGGTTAGACGGTCTTCTAGTTATTACGACTTTAATAATGGCCGTTATTGAGGACATCGTACAGAATTATATTTGTATAGTGAAAACATAAAATGCTAAGAGTTGCGTGCCCTGAGATCGAACTCAGGGCCCCTCAAATATGAAACTCCAATTTTTTTACGCACAATCGCTTTCATGATCTTAGTTATGAAGATATTTTGAGTGATAAATATTTTAATGCTTACATTAAAATACTTATAACTCGTTTACACTACAAAAACTTCGTGAAACACAAAAGTACTAAAAGCTTTCTTATTCCTATTCATGGCAATAGTCCTAGACATCTAGATCTTGCAATAAAACTTATATAATAGTCTGTGATAGGTTCTTGAAAAGAAAAACGATAAACGTGAACAAAGAATATTGTACCTATAGAATATACGTCTTATATTTTTTTAAACGTGACGTTCAGAAGGTGTACTTTATAGGTAGCAATTTTGAATAAATATACTTCGCGCTTGAGTTATATATCTGTAGAGCGTGTTTAGTATGTTTTTTTTTCTAAATTAGCCGGTGAATCTTGGCTTTAATAATTAAACTACCATCTCTGCGTATAGCTTAGTTAAATACATACCTAAATCAGCTTCTAAACGACATCGTACCGGAACGCTAAATTGCTTGACGGTGTTAACCTGCCTTGCAGTATAGTAACCATTATAGCCGCAGCCGAAGCCACAGGCCAGAGACAATCTAAAAACTGCAAGTTCCGAAATTGTCCTTGCAGATCGAACGTAAGACCTTTCAAAAAAAAAAAAACCGGGCAAGTGCGAGTCGGACTCGCGCACGAAGGGTTTCGTACCATTATTAATAAATAATTACCTTTGTTAATGAACCGCAAGACTAACTTTGTTTGTAGAGGTTTATTGTTAATATCAAAAAAACTATGCTAGTTAGAGCATTGGCTATAGTTTTCCTGTAAAGTATACGTAAATTCCTATTGACCATAATTATTTCAAATTTTTCGATTGGTAAACTCCGGAGATAAGGGGGGGGGAACGGTATTTTTTTAGACATTTTCCCCGTTAAATCAAAAACTATCATAACTAAAAATAATCAAAAATCTGTTTTAGAATGTACAAAGTAAACCCTTTCATATGATACCCCACACAGTACAGTTATCTCACTTTTAAATTTCAACCCTCAGATTTTCCCCCCTTTTTAAATAAGAACAAAAATAATTTCCAATTATTTTTAATTCCAGTGTCTTTGGGCCACTAATATACACAACTATTCCAAATTTCATGTCGATAGCTTCGGTAGTTACTGAAATAATCGAGTGTGACGGACGGACAGACGGACAGACAGACGGAGAAAGTCGCACCATAAGGGTTCCATTTTACCATTTTGGTACGGAACCCTAAAAAGACCAAATGCACTTATAGTCTTAGAGCTAAATTACACCATGGCGAGAACCGGCCAAATACGTCCATGGTCCGCGTCGATGGGGCTGTGGAGCTCCATAATTATAAAAATATAGGAGTGGACGTTATCTCCACCAGACAAAAAAATCGCCCTTACTGTGTTTCCGCCCTTACGGGTCCTTTTGTGGCATATTTATACCAGTTTGAAAACCCCTACATATAAATGGTTGTAGGGCATCAAATATCGTAGTGTAGAGCCAGCCTAAGCACCCAAATGTCATAATTCTACGTTTGGTACACACGTCACGAGACGATGCCGGTTTACGACCCCCAGTTTACGAGGAAATAAGATCTACTACTTTATACACTACCTGAACCATGAATATAGAACTCTGTACTGCGTTTGCTACATTTTTGAGATACTTACACTAACAGTACGCGCGCAAACTGAATGCAATCGGGCCTTGAGTTAGAGCGGTGAGAAAATTACACTATAAAATGACAAAGTATATTTTATCGATATATTGCAGGCGTGTTCGGCAGGTGTGCGAACGCCACTCTCACATTTAACTCAGGGCCCGAATACATTCAATTTCAATTTACTTCAATTTCAAGATACGCGGAAG
This sequence comes from Erebia epiphron, assembly GCA_963932025.1. Classification (NCBI taxonomy): domain Eukaryota; kingdom Metazoa; phylum Arthropoda; class Insecta; order Lepidoptera; family Nymphalidae; genus Erebia; species Erebia epiphron. Next base: position 9,732,952 of record OZ009950.1, read on the forward strand.
CGTGTCCAGCCAAAGTCCAAAAAAGAAAGAACTGGCAGCACCGTGTGTAATATTACACGAACCATTTGGAGCCACTTTTGACCCCCTCATAACTCAAAAACTATTACACTTAAACATGTCAAATTTGGCTCATATATTGAGACCCGCGAGATACGTATGTGCTCCAAATTTCATAAGCACACCTCAAATGGTTATTTAGATATAAACGTCCAAAAATCGTCATTTTTATGATCTACCTACGGATAGATCAAAGCTCTGACACGGGGCATACTACCATCGCTTAAAGCCGTATTATTTTAATATTGTTGACGTTCATTATTTTAAGGACGTCAAAGTACGTGACATTCAACCGTTACTTTGAAATAATACTGCTTTAAGCGGTGGTAGTAACTCCCTCGTCCACTTCCTGCGGCAACTTGCATTACATTCTACGCATAGTGCATGCACAACTAAATAAAACAAGAGTTGTTAAGTAAAAAAAAACTCCAATTACATAAATCATACTGCAGGTCTTTGTTTAAATTCGTTATTTTGTGTTGTTAACTATTGAAAATGACACATAATTATTATTTTAATGTAAATAATAATGAATAATAATATAGTTGCATTAAAACCTTACCTTCGTATTCACGCATTTTGTGCAACGAAACGTCATTGACAGAAAAGAAGAAGAAACGTATTTGAAGTCGTCAGTTCAAGTTGTCAGTCATTGTGATTTTTTATCATTGTTTATAGTGGTTTTAGTGATATCGACTGTTTACCGTGCTTGTTTTCAATGTTTCACTAAAAACTTTTGCTATACTATAATATGGATTCGATCTCGCCGACTTCGCGCTATATTCCATGGATGACCATTGTTTGCAATTTGGGTACGTTACGTTGAGGTGCATAAATTGTCACCTGAGTGTAAACAGGATGCTAAGACCTGTTGTTACCATGGGTGGGCTCACCATCGAAATGATATTGTTGCACCGGCAGCTTTCTTGATAATGTAACGACAGTGATTACCTATTTAATATGAAGATGAATAAATCAATGAACTAATAGAAAAGTCCTATTACAGTGTAAAGGATTATTTGAATGATAGCAAGGCATGGGTATGAATTGTTACAGCGGCTGATTATGTAACTGTTATATTGTATATATAATTTCAAATATTTGTGAGATGGTGATAATAAAACAAACACTGTTGAGTTTGTTGCGGGCTCTTCTCAGACCAGGGCACGTTTGGAACCCTCGTAGCTTTAGTTTTAAGATACCGTAGTTAGTTATCACCATCACGTCTTATGCTCTGTAAGCATGACGTTCAGAAGGTGTACTTTGTAGGTACCTATTTTGAATAAATATGTTTTGAGTTTGAGATTGTGTTCAATAATTTCTGTACAAAAAGAAATGATATCCCATCAAAAACATAAATGTAAAATGAGAGCCAAAATCCAAAATTGTGATATGTATATAATATATGCATTGGTTGTTGACTTCAGCGACAAAAGAAGTGAGATCTAAATGGGTGCCAAAGTTCAATGGTCAGTCCTGCAATTTATTTATAACAACATAAAATATTTTATAACAAATTAAAATATCATTTCTTCTTATAACTTAGGATAATATGTTGAAGACTAAGGCTTTGGCTTGGCTAGTTTTCATATACAAATTATAGCCTTCGCAAGTTGTAAAGCTGTAAGTTCTTATTTTATTCTTCCGAAAATTTGGCTTGCTAGTAGAAACTGTACTTTTAGGTACCTACTTAATAATAATTCGTATATGGAAACTAGCCAAGCCAAAGCCTTAGTCTTCAACATACTATTATCCTAAGTTATAAGAAGAAATGATATTTTAAGTTGTTATAAAATATTTTATGTTGCTATAAATAAATTGCAGGACTGACCATTGAACTTTGGCACCCATTTAGATCTCACTTCTTTTGTCGCTGAAGTCAACAACCAATGCATATATTATATACATATCACAATTTTGGATTTTGGCTCTCATTTTACATTTATGTTTTTGATGGGATCTTTATTAACGTACTCTAAATAATAATGTCCTCTCAACCGAATTTTGACTGCCTCGTTGGTCTAGTGGTTAGCATAGTCGACTGCGGATCACGAGGTCCTGGGTTCGATTCCCGGTCGGGCATAAAAGTTAGGTATTGGGTTTTTCAATTAAGAAATTCTCAGTGCCAGCCCGGAGTTGGAAGTTGGCGGTGCTTCACCCCCGTGCCTCGGAGAGCACGTTAAGCCGTCGGTCCCGGTTATTATCACTAACATGATAGTAGTCGTTAAAGCCCGCCAACCCGCATTGGAGCAGCGTGGTGGGTCTAAGCTCTAATTCCCGCTCTCCTATGAGAGCGGAGGCCTGTGCCCAGCAGTGGGACGTTAATAGGCTGTAGTGATGTGGGTGATGAACTGAATTTTGCGGGTAATCTCCACAGAGATTAACCATCTGCATGGGAGATATTATAATTTATATGTCCACAGATGCGTGCGCAAACTCACTTTCTTTGCTTAAAACACTAGTTCAGTCCATACCAATATTATAAATGCGAAAGTGTGTCTGTCTGTCTGCTACGCTTTTACGGCCCACCTGTTCTACCGATTTTGACGAAATATGGTACAGGGATAGGTTGTATCCCGGGGAACGACATAGGCAAGTCAGAACGGATTTGGATATAATTCGGCACAGATATATGTTATGGAATAACACATAGGCTACTTTTTATCCCGGAAAATTAAGAAGTTCCCGGGGAAATTGAAAAAACTTAATCCACGCGGACGAAGTCACGGGCATCATATACTCAGTAATTTAATAATTTTAAGCTATAAAAGCATTCTATACAGATATTAAAGATATCATGCTTAACTCCACAGCACGGAATACAGCTTACTATTACAACACTGCCTGCATACGGGAAAGCTGTTGGGAACACGCCCCGAGCAAAGCGGACGTGGACGGCGTTGCACGTAAACACAGACCAACATGTCGACAGGATTTTCATTGTATTGTGATGCTTGGGAAATCAGGTTTACAATCTATCTAAATCTATAATCTATACTAATATTATATAAATGTGTAAGTTTGGATGGATGGATATATGGATGGATGGATGTTTGTTACTCGATCACGCCAGAACGGCTAAACGGATCTGGATGAAATTTGGCACAGAGATAGATTATAGACTAGAATAACACATAGGCTACTTTTTAACCGGAAAATTAAAGAGTTCCTGTGGAAACCAAAAAAACCTCAATCGACGCGGAAGAAGTCGCGGGCATCAGCTAGTATATAAATGCGAAATGTACCTAATCTTTCCACTGTTGGACGGAATTTTGCGCAGTGATAAGTAGGCTTGATGGATGGATTCTGGTCTCTGAAAATTAAAGAATTTAAAATTAACTTTTTGAAAAGCAAATAAGACGAGCTAATTAATGTAAATGAAACATGCACTTATATAAAATTTGCATTTGGATCTTTGTAATCATATTTCCAATCAATTAATTAAATTATTATGTGGAATTAGCTGATCTTGTGATTTAAAACTATTGGTCAAAAATCTTGTCATTTTTTAATTTTATTCAAAAGGTAGGTATAGATTATTACTATATTTTTTAAATTGTGTAGACAATCATATCATACTGATATTATAAATGCGAAAGTCACTTTGTTTGTTGGTTTGTTGGTTTGTCCTTCAATCACGCCGCAACGGAGCAACGGAATTTTTGGCATGGGTATAGTTGAGGACCTGGAGAGTGACATAGGCTACTTTTTATCCCGGAAAATTAAGGAGTTCCCGCGGGAATAACAAAAAACTTAAACCACGCGGACGAAGTCGCGGGCATCAGCTATTTATTGATATTGCTAGTATTATCAGCACTATATAATACTAGCAATATCAATAATTATTGATAATATTGATATTAAGTGATAATGTGAAACCTTTTTTATTAAACTAGGTAGGAAAAGTTTTTTTTCCTAACATTGTTTTATTACCATTTCTTTACTGGAACTCTACACTAAATATATCTATCCTTCACGCTCTTCATGTCGTTTTGGGGCCTTAAAGGTGTCTAGCGAAAGCGACGAGTCGTAAAGGCTGTAGTGGGAAACTTTTGTGTTACCTACTTAGAGATTTACGAGCTATCACGGATCTTTTTGATATAAATATTTCATGTGATCCCGACACGAAACTTTATGAATATCACCTGAACCTGAGAAGAATTTGTAGGTTTGTGTTGTTAAAAGACTTTGGACGACTTCCGTAGCGCTGTGGTCTTAACAGTGGAAGGTCCCAAGTCACGGGTTCTAAGTAAAGTACAAAGTCCCATCCATCCATCCATCAGCCTGTAGGTATGCATCCACTGCTGGACATAGGCCTTTTCGAGAGCGCGCCACCAAACACGGTCCTCGGTATTCCTCATCCACCCGCTTCCCGTCCGCTTCCCGTCACTGGAGCTGGACGTCGTCCTACACTGCGCTTACTGGTGCGCTGTCTCGGCGTACATACAACATAAGCACAAAGTGCTTTTGCCCTTTTCAAAACAAAAATGCTCCTGAAACCAGTTTTAATGTGATCGAGAGGTAATGTGTATAGTGTACGTATATACCTAAATCAATAAAATATAATCCTTTGTTCAAATTCAGTCAACAAAAGTTAATCGGCGAAATTCTTGCTTTGTACCGTTTGTATCCTAAACGATACAAGTTAAGCAAGGTTTCGGCTAGGTATGTTCGGAACGAACCGTTCGAACTTTGTGCTAATAGAATACGGAGTTTGGAGTTAGCTATGGTTTACAAAGTCTATAATAATAATAGCTGATGCCCGCGATTTCGCCCGCGTGGATTAATGTTTAATTTTCCGAGATAAAAAGTAGCCTATGTGTTATTCTAGAACATAATCTATCTCTGTGCCAAATTTTATCCAGATTCGTTCTGGCGTGATTGAGTAACAGACACCCATCTACCCATCCATCCATCCAAACTTTCGCATTTATGATATCAGTATTTAGTATAGATAGATAGATACCTACTATACCTGCATATACTGCAGTTTTTTATTTATTTATTGACTAAGGCAGTGCATAATCACGCCAGACGGAAAGTAATGATATAGTCTAAGATGGGACGCGATTACAATTCACTCTGATTCTAAGGACACCCAGACGCCAAATCCGGGATAAAAAGTAGCCAATCACTCTCCAGGAATTTAATTAACTCCTTGTAAAAAAGCATGTTGATTAGAATAGTGTTTGATTTACAAATACCACGGTATTTTTACTCAACTCCCATTTAGACAAAAGCACTGTTTACCTTTACGGGCTAAAACTCCCTAAAATTACATATGTACGATACATTTCTTACTTGGAAAGCCCCTAACGGCTTGACAAATCACCTCATATAAGTACCCTTGTTTAGGACAATTTGTGTATTTGCATCATTTTAAACCTTATCCAAATGAAAATAAAGCACACGCGATAATCTTTATAATGAGACAACAAATCGTTAAGAACATTACACGCTTTACAGCGATTTGTATCCAACCGTTTAGTTTTAAAATGCGAACTGTTTTTTTGCTTTTATTTCCTTAGAGAAGTTGACTGAACAATGCATAATATAAAGCGAAACTAGCTAATGCCCGCGACTCCGTCCGCGTGGATTGAGGTTTTTCGGTTCCCGCGGGTACCTACTCTTTAATTTTCCGGGATAAAAAGTAGCTTATGTGTTATTCCAGATTATAATCTATCTCTGTGCCAAATTTCATCCAGATCCGTTAAGCCGTTGGGGCGTGATTGAGTAACAAACATCTATCCATACATCCATACATCCATCAAGGGCGGATCCAGCTTTGGCGCCAGGGGGGGGGTCTCATAGTCGTGGTCAAGTCAAGAACTTATAATTTAATTTTGATAACAATAGATACAAGTAAAAAGTATGTATTTTAAGTACTGTACTTAAAAATATTTATTCTTTATTGTACACTTGAAAAACTTAACACATGATAACTTGTACATATATTATACACGTACATATTGCCATTTTCTCTTGAAGACATCCAGAGAAGCACTATCACGCACAGAATGAGGCAGCCTATTTATATTCCATAACCGTGGTGAATGATTTGTCATAACAGCTAGAGGTATGACGCAAAACTCCGCAAAAGTGAAGAGGTGGTACGACAAGGGTTCCCAACAAGCAAAATAGAAACAGACAAAATACATATATTTAAATAACAAAATCAATTTTTCTTTTACGTCTTCTCCCGAAACGCGTTATTACGTCATTTACGTCAATTAGGTACGTTTTTATGAACGTGGAGAAGTGCCAGTCCGGTTAGGCGATCTTCAACCATTGAAGATCTTAGCCACGATATAATTCTGCGCAACGTAGAGAAAGAGCTTTCTGCTGTCGCTACACTGACAGGTAGTGTAGCCATAATACATTAAAAAAATCTTATATTAGGATGCATATCGATGTCACAATTTAAAATAAGATCAGAAATCGACTGCGGTATGTCCTGGCTCCGCTGCCACGCCTGCCACTTCACCATCCTCCACAGCCGATATTCATTTACAATGACAGAAACTGGAGTGTTATAATTTGCAGCAACAATTTTTAAGAATACTTATAAGGTACACTTATCTTATAGGTTATCTTATAGGTAAACACAATAGAAAGAAATTTTAGTTTTTTAACTTAGAACTATGTAATATGTTATGTTGAAGTTTAGTCGTTCCGATTCAGATTGAGGTTAGGTCTAGCTAGACGTTACGTAGTCGACAAGCGCGCGCAAGTGTGGCGCGGTAAAATTCAAATTTTCGATGCGTTCGTTCCCAAACGTTTGCCATCATACAAATTTATTATATTAAATTAATTAAATATTGAAGGTATGTAGTTACATAAAATGTGTATGGTGACAAAATATATAAATAAAATCATTATGTTCAATTAGTGGTGCACCTAAGTCCTGGAACCAGCTCAGGGGGGGGTCATGACCCTCATGACCCCCCCCCCCCCCTCTGGATCCGCCGTTGACATCCATACATCCATACATCCATCCATCCAAACTTTCGAATTTATAATATTTATTTGAATAAGCATCTTGATCCTTGGTTATTACGGACTTCAGCAAAGTACCTAACGCCTGCTTCTATCTAACTTAACGAATTTAAAAAATAAACCTTGTTCTGTCAAATAGACATTTCGGCTGCAAAAGCCAATTTAATTTAAACAAGTCCGATATAATGCACTGGAGCCGACGTCACTGCCCGCCAGCGGTTTATAATTAGAATACCTACTTACCAAAATATTTGCGAAGTTAAATATTATATTCGCTGTCAGCCACGCTTTTGGAAAGAAGGTACTATTACCTATTCTGTGCTTTCGGCTATGAATAAATTGGTGGGCTGATTTTATTTTTAACTACAGGGAACTTTATTTGATAACGTCTTTGTGTAGGTACCCATAAAAATACCCCAAATAAGTTCTTTTCGTTTCGTTCGTTAGGACTCCGATATTTTTTTAAAGCTTATATTATGAAAAAAAGCTTTTTAATTGAAAACTATAAATGGACTTAATTGGTAAGTACTTTGATATTTCAAACTGTGCTTTTGTGTGAACCGAAATCTTCGTTGACATAGGTTTATTCGGATAAGGCATTATTCTGCAATTACAAAAACTGTTATGTGATTTTTTATACTAATAACTATATTGTGTGCTGCAAAAATTGCATTATTGCCACTTATATCTATCTCTTTCTCTTTACACTACAGTGAATAAATCTATCCTTCGAAGTTGTAACAGTTTGTTTCGTTACGGGCTCTTAATAAATTGAGTTAATTTGCAGACGTCATTCGCTGATTGGGAAGTTCGAAACAGATTTTCTTGTTAGCAAAACTTTCGCAACAAAAAGTTAAAAATAATAATTGGAAACCGTAGCTAGCGCACGTTGGTGTTGTACTGCTGCTATTATGCGCCTATACTTCTCTCTCTACTGTAGATTTCCTTGATTTCATAGATTTCTTTGTATTAAAATTCGTGCACACATACGAGCGCTGTCACTATAATTTTAAATATTGATGTTCAATTGCGTACATATGTATGAGAGATTATATCTCGGAAACCTGACACTTTAGAAGATATTGTCTTATATAATACTTGCTTGTGTATTTTTATGCGTGGCGGCTATTTTGAGAAAAAATAAAAGTAGCGGAACGGTTGGTAGGCCAAAATATTCATACCGTTGGTGATAGGGATGATGACAACTGAATCAAATCAGCAACTCTTTATCAAACCTAAAAACGCGCTTCTAGTATGGAAGTTTGTATGGAATACATAGTTGTGACGTCATAATATTTCAATGCACTTCAATGTGAATTTTAGGTCTTTTGGAAGATCCTCTATTTAATAATCGGTAAGAAATAATTTCTTTTAGACATAGGCATCATCCCAATTCAAATTATAACGATTTTGTAAAGGGACTGTATTAAATTTTCCAATTTATTTATTAGATTTGGAAATATCGGCCCTTAATAAAAAAAACCGGGCAAGTGCGAGTCGGACTCGCGCACGAAGGGTTCCGTACCATTATTAATAAATAATTACCTTTGTTAATGAACCGCAAGACTAACTTTGTTTGTAGAGGTTTATTGTTAATATCAAAAAAACTATGCTAGTTAGAGCATTGGCTATAGTTTTCCTGTAAAATATACGTAAATTCCTATTGACCATAATTATTTCAAATTTTTCGATTGGTAAACTCCGGAGATAAGGGGGGGGGAACGGTATTTTTTTAGACATTTTCCCCGATAAATCAAAAACTATCATAACTAAAAATAATTAAAAATCTGTTTTAAAATGTACAAAGTAAACCCTTTCATATGATACCCCACACAGTACAGTTATCTCACTTTTAAATTTCAACCCTCAGATTTTCCCCCCTTTTTAAATAAGAACAAAAATAATTTCCAATTTTTTTTAATTCCAGTGTCTTTGGGCCACGAATATACACAACTATTCCAAATTTCATGTTGATAGCTTCGGTATTTACTGAAATAATCGAGTGTGACGGACGGACAGACGGACAGACAGACGGAGAAAGTCGCACCATAAGGGTTCCATTTTACCATTTTGGTACGGAACCCTAAAAAGTGTGTGTGTGTGCAATTCACACAAGGCAGAAGTGAAACTTCAGAAAATTAGCCTACGAGATAATGAGATAAATATAACTTGTAGTTATTCTATCTCATTCTCCCGCAGGCTTAAGCCTATTACACTGCACTTTTCACAGGGCCCTATGGCAAGGGTACGCGTGGCCGCAAGTTAAAGGGTCGCTTATTACACAGCAATAAGGACCAAATTACTTACTCCCTAAATTATATTATACTACACTGATTCAAGTATAAGGGTCCCTGTGAAAAGTGCAGTGTAATAGGCCTAGATCTATTATGAAAGTCTTTTTTTGGTGTCGTTTCGTTTTTCGTTTCATAGAATTCTCATATCACAACGATTCTCAAGAATTTTCACTTCAAAAAAAAAAGAAATTGACTGACTTTTTAAAATCAGAGCGCACCAAATAAATGTGATGCTCAATTTGCGTTTAATCTAATTCCTCTCGGTGCCACACTAGAAAACTTTTCGATTCACCGTAACGGACGTTCTCAAATAAGCCAAACCGTACGTCAGTTTACACAGTGAGTTCCGTCCGATTTTCCGTCCGATTTCCGTTATTTAATGCTACTCTATTGTTTAGGTTGACGTATATTATACGTCTATTTTGTAACATACTAGATGTTGCCCGCGACTCTATAGTCGTGTCGAATTGCTCTCACATCGGACTATGAGATTGATGGAATAAAAAGTGTACCTTTGATTGGGCACGTTGAGAGAATTGCAAGATATATCAATCGATTGCGTTGGTTAAGCAACAAAGACCCAAGTTTCACCACAAAAATTGAAAGCTCGATTCTTGTTAGGAGTGAAAAAATGCACTTCCAAACTTCCAAGTTATGAAGTCACTAAAAGACGCTTCAACTTGGCTTGGTAAGTTTCGCGATCTACATCCATTTTAAAATTTTCATCGTTCATATCTCGATTTATAAAGTTTAAAATTATGTTCTACGCTATGCCTCTTAAAACTTCTTCCGTTAAAATTAAGTTTTTTTTTCTGTAGGATAAGGATTGTATATTTTCCTGTAGCAGTATTACCCTAGTTTAGTTGAGGGTCGATTGGCCTAGTTGTGACAACTCATATCAGTCAATTGCGATTGTTAAGCAACGTTGACCCAAGCCTGTAACGGGATGGGTGACCTATTTTGAAAGTCCAAATTTGGCCTTTTCGTTTCTTCCATGCCTCGGAGAGCACGTTAAGCTGTCGGTACTGGTTATCATCACAAACATCTGATAATTATTGTTATAGTAACCTAAGAGTTGAAATGGCAAGTACTCTTAGTCGAGTCGTATGCGGAAGTACCTGCGAACCCACCGCATTATTACCGATTAATGGAAAAAGGTCACGACCCTCAGCCATGAGGAATACGACGCGCAGATAGATAATAGAGTGGTTAAGAATTCGGCCTCCTATTCTGGGTTCCAGGGTTCGATCCCAGTCACGCACCTTTAACTTTTAATGTTAAAAGAATATATCGTGAGGAAACCTACAAACCTGAGAGTTCTCCATAAAGTTCTCAAAAGTGCGTGAAGTTTGTCAAGCCGCACTTGACCAGCATGGTGGACTACTGCTTAAACTTTTTTCGTTCAGAGAATTTAACCGATGTTAACGAATAAGGTACAGATTTAGCTTGCTTCCAGAATACGGTCATAGGGTACCTTTTATCCCGGAAAATCAAAAAATTCCCATCGGTTTTTTGAAAACCCTAAATCGGCGAATGAAGAACGAAGGCGGACAAAGTTGCGTGCATCATCATGCATTCCATATTTTGGTATCAATTCAATGATAGATGTATAAAACACCTACTTACCATCCAGGCAAAAGTTTTAAAATTAAGCTGAATTTAGGAACCCTTTGACTATTTACGGAAAGTAGATAAAAAAGGTTTTAACTAGATTCCACAGCGTACCTGTGATAATTAAAGTCTGGAAGAATTTAATCAAAAAGTAATTACTCTAGAGTTCCTAGCTCTACCAGCTTCCTTCTAATGATGTTCAACTGTGTAAATAAGGCGTTTCCTAGGAACAAAAAGAGAAAACTTTCTTTTAGCACCTACAAGCGCTTTTTATTTATATAATTTGCACTTAGGGAAAAACACTTTACGGACAGGATATGACAAAACGTCTGTGCGAATTGCCCGCATCGTATTGAAACATGTTTCGTCGTGTGGTGCATATCTGTGCAGCCCCATATAAAAGCGCACGCGCCGACTTTTCGCGATGGTTTTTTCTCCTGTTCTAAATTTAATGTGATCTTTTAGTAAATATGCAAATGAAATAATTAAATAAATACCGACACATAAAATATAAAAGTCTGTCTGTAAAAATATAATACAGACATATTATTATATTTATATAGACAGACTTTTATATCTATAGAATCTTTCCGTACTTAATTATATTGCACACTTATTATTATTATTATAAATAATAGATTGACGTGATTTTCTGCATGGGTATAGTTCCTCTGGGATTTTTAACACCTTTCTTATCCCACGCGTATCAGTCCACGGATATCATTTAGTTTATAATATGTAAATTATTTGGAAGAAACATTACACATATTCTAGTACCTAAAACAATAGGTACTCGTACTCGGTAGGCATAGGTACTCGTTAGGAGCGGAACTAAAACGATAAGCTCGGCTAGTTAAACACTAAACCAAATGCAATAGAGTAAGTTTTCATAATAACAATTGTTTACTGACCCTCCCACCTCCCCCCTTTAGTTCGCCCCCCTTTCCGCTGCGCTAAGTTGCTCCAATGACCACAATAAATGAAAAATTATAGCTCTCCAGGGAATTAAACCTGATAATTTAATAACAATCCATTATGTTGCTCACTAAGTTCAGAAATTTAATTCTATGTTGTTATTTTTCAACTTGAAACAAGGGTCAGTTCATACATATTATAGAGTTTTTTTAAAATAAAATATTAAATGTATTTTTTTAAATACTGATTTCTCTCCACTCTCTCTGATTACTGTAAGTACCTACACAAATTTTATAGATAGCAATAACATTAATTGTATATGGCATTATCAAGAAATCGAGACCTCTTGATCTCTAGAGCATAATAATGTCCTCTAGACCGAATTTCGACCACGGCGGCCTATCTCCAGAGAGATTAGGCATCTGCGCGGGAGTTATTATAATGCATATGTGTGTGCGCATACACAGGTGCACTCTCTGTTCCTTTACTCTCATAGCCCGATGGGACGGGAAATCCGACACGAACGGAGAGAGATCAGGCGCAGGACCGACGGCTTTACGTGCTCTCCGAGGCACGGGGATGAAACACCGCCAACTTCCTAACTCAGCGCTAGTACTGAAAATTTCTTGTCAGAAAAACCCAATACTTGTTATGGGGACTCGAACCCGGGACCTCGTCGGCCGCAGTAGAACATGCTAACCACCAGACCAACGTTGGCCTAGCGGTTGATCTCAATGAGCATAATAATATGCAAACACGGTCTGCACTATGAATTCGTGTGGCAAAAAATGCTGGTTAGTAGTCGGTACATAGAACAGTTACAGTACTAGTGTGGGTATTATCTAAGTATCCATGCGCAAAGTGACTGTTTATGTAATAAAATACACTCTTGAGAGCAATGTGCAAAATACGCTGTTACAAGGCACGTAAGGCAAAAGCGGTGGCGATTCGCTAAAATTAAATCAAAATGACGTCTAGCTGAAAAATAGTTTTTATAGGAACTCGATTTTACAACACTGTCTTCAAAATAAATTAAACAGGCATCTCAAAATTATTATCAAAATTTAACAAATTATTATTATCAAAATTATAATAATAATTATTATTATTATCAAAATTTTACTTTTTTTTGATACGTAGTACTAATCTGCTGCTACATAATAATAAACGCTAAAGTTTATAATTTACGCCAGGCGTAGCTGGCTTGCTGTGGCAAGCAGGGTAGTTTGCACTTTGCACTAGTTCAATAGGTACTCCATGCCGCCATCCTTTGCATATCTAAATCTCTTTATTTTCGATACTAGAGCTATGAGGCGTTAGTCGCTTAAAATTGAAAAAGTGTTAAATTACGTGCGTGTGGAGAATGCCACTATAACATCATCATCATACTTTGGTTGAACAAAATCTATACTTAATATTATAAGTAAATGCGAAAGTTTGGATGGATGGATGGATGTTTGTTGCTCAATCACGCTAGAACGGCAGAATGGATCTGGATAACATTTGGCACAGAAATAGATTATGACCTGGAATAACACGAGCTACTTTTTATCCCGAAAAATTAAAGAGCTCCCACGGGAACCGAAAAACCTCAATCCACGAGGACGATCTCGCGGGCATTAGCTAGTCATTATGAAATGCGTGGACTGAGGTTTTTTGGGGCGTGATTGAGTAACAAACATCCACCCATCCATGCATCCATACATCCATACATCCATCAATCCAAACTTTCGCATTTATAATATTAGCATAGAATAAACGTATTACAACAATACTATGTAGTGTCATTATTACAATTGAGTAAGTTTCAAAATTGAGAGCTGTAATACTAACAAGACGAGTATAACTATGGTAACAGATGAAAAGTCATAATTTACATCATGAGTAAGATGTAACTACTAGGTTAACAACAACCATAAAACACAAAAGAGAGCACGCAATACGTAATTAAGAAATATCAGCAAGACATTTAAAAGAAACAAGAAAAGTTCACATTAACTCCAAAACTTTGGCCATTCCCGAGAGGTTTCGGCTCTAAAATACAGCCAAGGTAAAGTATAACGGCTTGAAAGATCCTAAACATCTACAGCTTAGAGGAAATCACAACATAGTAATCATCCAGAAAAGAACCACTCGATCGATATTGATTGGGCCCGAACAATCAGGGGCCAATATAAACTTGAGATTGGTTTTTATATCTAGAAATATTCAGAAAGTTTTTTTCACATTGTGCGTAAAATTTAAAAAAAGTTCGCTTAGCATGTCGGCAGCTTCAGCCGGATAAATTGGCCTATTGTTTACGCAAGGCTGAAGGCTGAAAAGGTCTTATATTAAAAAATAATGGTGAGGTGATCACAGGAAAATGAACGACAACTGCGAAAGCAATAATTGTTCGTCAATTTCGAGGCTGCATTCGGGTTATGAATTTGGATTATATACGACCTACAAACTTATGCCCGCGGGTACATCTGCGCGAACTTTGGTCTTTCCAAGTCTTACAAAAATCTTGGTAAAATTTTTTTTTGCTTTGTGACAAAAAAAGTACAAAAAGTACTTTGTCCGTCTGATACGAGCTGTCTTTCTGCTATATTTCATCAGATTGGTTCGGTGGTAGAACCGTGAAAAGACAGGTGGATACAACTTCGCATTTTTTAATAATGCGATTAGTATGGCCGTCATGGCACATCTGTATGATTGCTAAACGGTGAAGGAAAATGTCTGCACAACACGGATAATTCACGGGTTCTCTCGTTTAAGATTTTAATTTAACTTCAACCATTCTTCTTAATTTGTTCGGGTAAGGGCCCGGCTTGAGGCTATCAGCGTTCCAAGTAGTACTAAATAATTGTCAAGGCTTGATTAATAAAGTGGAAAAGTTACACCCCTATTTGTACAGAGAGCCATAGATAAATTTCCATTGCCTGTGTTTTAAACCGCCTACCAGCATAGACGTACCGCGACGCGATTTAACGTTCCGGTACAATCTAAGCCGATTAGAGGTACCTACTAAAACCCGCAAGAAGGCGTTGCCGCGTTTCAGCAGTTATCATAATAGAAGGTACAAAAACGTACTCTCTCTTCATATGCAAATCTAAATATTTTCTTATTGAAAAGCGGTGACATAAAATTGTAAACAAAGCATGAACTGTTACAGATTTTTTTATTTACGAATTGGATCGAGCTTCAATCACAGTCTAAAAAGATAAGTTAATTACTCCCAGTTATCCAACCCTCTTGAGAGGAAGAGGAACCCTCTTAAGACGTCTTGATAGAACAACGCTGCGAATGACAGGAGAGGATATATCCAAGCCTTCAAAATTTTCAATACAAAATTCTGACATTCTAACAAAAATTAATATGCATCTCAGAGGTGTATGCCAAGGTGCAGGCGTGGAAGCTAGTTTGCAATTTGCATGAGCGTACGTCGCGCGTCGGTCCACTATAAGAATAATATGATATAGGTACCTACTTAACTTCGAGAAACTTGAAAAGTCGTCCCATCGTTTCGTTTAGTGAGCGTAAAAATATTAATGTTTTAAAATCTGAAGGTTGAAGCAGATAAACTCTGCTCTCTGCAAATTATCTGAATTTTATTATAAGCCATATTTTTTGTGAATAATATACCCGTTGCTATGTTATAAATATACTGAATCCCCGAGTGCTAACGCAGAGTTAGACTTTTTATAAAAGACGATACGACCTTGACACGTAATCTACAAACTTTAGAGAAAGAGACATATTCTTTCATACAAATATAGCACCCAAACTGTCCGTTAGTCTGATCCTGCCCCGGACTAGAACACCTATCCACTTTGCTTCGACAATGCAGAAAACATATCTAAAATCTCATGCGAGCAAATGTGATACGTGCCCAAGATCAAGATCCTCAGCAACGGTAATTCGAAAACGAAACAGGTAGATGTTGAGACCTAGGACGTTGAGACGCGTTATGTATAATATCTAAATGCAAAAATATAGAAAAACAAAACAGGTACAAGATCCAATTTGGGTTATGACCCATTTGCATTTATAATCACTTAGTTTTCACAGTAAATAAGCTTAACATTATTACGTCTTTGTTCTTTATCATACAAGGATCTTACCTGGCAAAATATTTTACGACTTGACATGGTCACTTTCACAGGAGTACCTACAAACTAAAATCGTCGTGATATCGTGTCGTCTAGTATAAAATGACTGTAGAATAACAATGAAATGTTGTTCGGAGGAAACCTTGCCCGTAACTAATATTATATTATTATGCAAACACTGAATAGTTCACGGAATGCATTTTATTTAGTGAACAAGCTACTGTGTACTTCTTCATTTAGAAAATTAACAATCAGGTATTAGCTTAGTAATTTTATTAAGCTAATAGTCCGTAATAATAATTTCGACCAAAAGCTTTGATTTTCAAAAGAGAAAACCATTACTGATTAACTATCTTTGAAACTTGCAAAATTCCTACTCCAAAAGCAAAAGAAATCACAAAAAGATCGGGTGGAACGCCAGAAAATTTATTTCATTGATATTGTAGAACTCAAAACAACGCTTACTTTTAATCTGTTGATATAAGAAATCCTCAGAAATCTTTATTCCGCAAAAGCGTGTAATCCAAGATTTTCAAACACAACACTTTATTAATATTAAATCTGTTTAAGACTCAACAGTGCGAATCAGAAATAACGGATGCTGCGAAATCCGATGCTACAAAAATACGCGGACTATTTTTGTTCTTAGCGATGTTTATTTGAATGAATATTCAATTCAAAGCTTATCTTCGTCGGCTTTAGGGAGCCTTCACACAAACTGTGAGTTATACAGTGTGAACGAAAAGTCAGACTAAGTTTTTGTGATAGCCTACTATTTTTGCCATTAGCAATAAAATATCACTCAAATGGTGAAAGAAAATGGCGGCTCGCATGCCTAGGAGTTCTTTATGATGTCCTCAAATGAGTGTGAAGTCCGACAGTTCGCCTACATGGTGGCCTACAATTTTGCCACCCTCATGCTGAGCGGTGATTTGCGCTCAGCAGTAAGTCGGCGCTGGGTTGATGATGATGCTCACAAAACGCCGTGGCAACGTACCCAATCAACGTCCGCGTCGTGTAGCAGCGTAGCACAAAAGTCGGTCACATATGAAGTTACAAAACGCCGTAGCAATGTACCCAATCAACGTCCGCGGCATGTAGCGGCGTAGCACAAAAGTCGGTCGCAGATTGAGTTACAAAACGCCGTAGCAATGTGCTCACTCAACGTCCGCGGCGTGTAGCGGCGTAGCACAAAAGTCGGTCACAGATTGAGCTACAAAACGCCGTAGCAACGTACCCAAACAACGTCCGCGGCGTATACCAGCGCAGCACAAAAGTCGGTCGCATATTGAGTTACAAAACGCCGTAGCAATGTACCCAATCAACGTCCGCGGCATGTAGCGGCGTAGCACAAAAGTCGGTCGCATATCGAGTTACAAAACGCCGTAGCAATGTACCCATTCAACGTCCGCGGCGTGTAGCGGCATAGCACAAAAGTCGGTCACATATTGAGTTACAAAACGCCGTAGCTATATACCCAATCAACGTCCGCGGCGTGTAGCGGCGTAGCACAAAAGTCGGTCGCATATTGAGTTACAAAACGCCGTAGCAAGGTACCCAATCAACGTCCGCGGCGTGTAGCGGCGTAGCACAAAAGTCGGTCGCATATTGAGTTACAAAACGCAGTAGCAATGTACCCAATCAACGTCCGCGGCATGTAGCGGCGTAGCACAAAAGTCGGTCGCAGATTGAGTTACAAAACGCCGTAGCAATGTGCTCACTCAACGTCCGCGGCGTGTAGCGGCGTAGCACAAAAGTCGGTCACAGATTGAGCTACAAAACACCGTAGCAACGTACCCAAACAACGTCCGCGGCGTATACCGGCGCAGCACAAAAGTCGGTCGCAGATTGAGTTACAAAACGCCGCAGCAACGTACCCAAACTGCGTCCGCGGCGTAATACCGGCGTAGCACAAAAGTCGGTCGCAGAATGAGTGAGCGGTCTGACTGCCTGCAGTCTGCGCGGCACTATATAATTATTAATTTCAAAAATTACAAAGAACGCGGAACGCACAACAGAACAGAACACTTTCTGTCTGCGCGGGCCCCAACAGGTACCTACTTTGCATGTGAGTGTTAACTCATTGGAGGCGCATTCATTTTAAGATTAGGCGTAAGCACCTGTACCTAATGCTCACTCTCAGTCGACTACCAATTATATGTTTGATGTAAACGTGCGCTTAGCTTCGCAAGATTATACATTCAGATAAGAATAAATTTACATTATTTTATATTATGATAAGAGTCAGGTGGTCCATTCCCTTGCAAGTGTTTTTCTAGTTAGCGCTTTTAAAGTTTTGATTACAAACCTAGCTTAGCTGTTGATGAATCCGCTGCCTAGTAGTTGCTTTTTAATAAACCTTTTTTTTCAACCACTACAAGTTAGCCTTTGACTGACTGGCTTTTCTTACATTCTTCATATCCGAGAGTTGTTCATAATGTTCTCAAAGGTGTGTGAAGTCTACCAATCCACGCTTGGTCAGTGTGGTGGACTGGAGTCAAAACCCTTCTGATTCTAAGAGGAAACTTATGTCAAGCTCACTAGAGCCCACTAATCTTATTAAGATTAGTTAGGGAAATTTTTGTAAACATAGGTAGGTACTAATATTGTAGGTTAATACCGAAAGTGTGTTTGTTTGTTGGGTTATTGGTTTGTTGGTTTGTCCTTCAATCACGCCGCAACAGAGCAACGGATCACGTGAATTTTGGCATGGGTATAGTTTAGAACTTAGAGACCGACATAGGCTACTTTTTATCCCGGAAAATTAAGGAGTTCCCGCGGGAATCGAAAAACTTTAACGACGCAAACGAAGTCGCGGGCATCAGCTAGTTATAATTATGTAGAGGAGAGAGTTAATATTGCCACGAGTATGATATCATACTGCGAGTGTTATTAAAGTGTTTAATGGGGTAAATATTATGTAAATGCCTAATGAACAAACATTGTTGGCGAGATTATATCTTGCAACCTCTCTAATGAAAGCTTTATGGAATAGTTATTACACTAAGTTAAGCGCAAAGGCTTTCGTAATCTTATATTATCTTCCTTCTATCATAAACCATCTTTAGATAGCCTTTATTAACCAACTAGCGGACGCCCGCGACTTCGTTCGCGGTGCATAAGTTTTTTGATTCCCATAGGCATTCCTTAATTTTCCGGGATAAAAAGAACCCATGAAAAAAGCCCATCGATCCATTGCTCTGTTGCGGCGTGATTGAAGGACTATTTAACGTCCTTTGGGATAGAATTTATAAAAACTGTGAATTATGTATTTCATAATTTATCCGGTAGCCCAAATATCAAGTTTCACGGCTATTTTACTTGAAAAACGCTGGCCTTTTACAACAACTTACAACCCCCATTTTACCCGTTTGGGGGTGGAATTTTGAAAACTGTTACACACGTACTTCTTTATATTATACCGAAAGCCAAAATACCAAGTTTCGTTATTATAACTTGAAAAATATGTTGATAAATGAAGGACATTCATCCCCTATGTCACCCCTTTGGGGGTCGAATTTTCAAAAATGGTGAAACACGTACTTCTGCATATCTAACTGAAAGCCCAAATGCTAAGTTTCATCACTATAACTTGGGAAATGAAGGACTTTCATACAAATTTTCAACCCCTACATTGACATATTGAAGGACATTCATCCCCTATTTCACCCCTTCGGGGGTAGAATTTTCGGAAACTGTGAAACACGTATTTCTTTATTTTTTACCGATAACTCATATACTAAGTTTCATGGATATAACTTGAGAAATGACGGACTTCCATACAAACATTCAACCCCTATTTCACCCCCTTAGGGGTGGAATTTTGAAAAATCCTTCCTTAGTGAGCGCCTACGTTACAAAAGGAAGCTACTATCAAAATTTCAAGTCTCTAACCCTAGCGGTTTAGGCTGTGCGTTGATATATAAGTCAGTCAGTCAGTCAGTCAGGACTTTGAATTTTATATATATAGATAGAAGATTAGGGTTACAATAATAATATTTTTTAAATTGTCTCTGATCTCGTAATATGGTGGACTAGCTGATGCACGCGACTTCGTCCGCGTTGATTGAGTTTTTTGGTTCCCGAGGGATCTCTTCAATTTTCCGGGATAAAAAGCTTATGTATTATTCTAGACTATAATCTATCTCTGTGCCAAATTTCATCCAGATCCGTTCAGCCGTTCTGGCGTGAAAGAGTAACAAACATACATTTGAGGTGTTTTGGTTCCCGCGGGAACTCTATTATTTTTCGGGCTAAAAGTAGCCTAGTGTTATTCCAGACGATAATCTATCTCTGTGCCAAATTTCATCCAGATCCGTTCAGCCGTTCTGGCGTGAAAGAGTAACAAACATCCATACATCCATACTTACAAGCTTTCGCGTTTATAATCTTAGTATTAGTAAGGATGTTCTTGTCTATAGTTACCTACTTAACTCTACTCGGAAACCAGAATGCTAGATCACCAAATTAGGGGTAACTATGGATTCAATAAAAATTACCACAACCCTTCAGTAACTGATAAAAATTATAAGAAAATAAACATCATGTAACAATAAATTTGTACATCATAATATTTTGACATTTTCATAATTATACCTACTTAGTGACTTATTAATTATTTATTATTTTGACATATTCTTCTTACTTTTTAATCCTTTTACTTTTGTAATTGACATTGTGAATTGTGATGTATGATTAAAATTGTTTATGGCATTTTATTTATTTTATTTTTGCCCATTGTAATTATTGAATTGTCAAATTGTAGATCGATTGTCAAAATTTTGTAATAAGTAAATACATAGAAATATTATTCAAAATTGTTATTCGAAATTATTATTTTTTAACTTGACTCCAGTAACGAAGCAACTACGTTTTTTTCATGACATAAATAAATAATTTATTCCGATAATTTCAAGACAGTATTAAGTATCAACTGAGAAATAATAATATACACATAAAAATAATCATTTCGAAGCTCCTGTCACTCAAACTGCATATGCCCTAACGGGGTGACATGTCAATTATTGTATTGTTCATGTTAAATGCAAATAAATGAATCTGAATGAATCTGAATCTAAAAATTTACATATTTAGGTATATTTTAAGCACGAAATTATATTCAAAGCTTCATACACATTTTTTGATATTTTTTAATACACGAATACCTACTAAAATAAAACATCAAAACAATTATTGAAGTATAAAATATATGGTTAGATACTAATAATTGTATTAATGGCCTAAATAAACAAAATTTATCTTACAGTAGAAGCTCTACAATACAGTTAGAAAGTTTTATTTTTGTTCACACCAAACAAAGGGTCCTAAATTAAATAATTCACTAAACTAATAAGGGTTGACTTCGTACTATTTGAATGTTTGAAACAAAGTTTGTCGGCCATTTTGAATGTCGGTTACAGGATCAGCTCACGGCAATACTCACTGTATAAATTTTGAATAGCTCAAGTGGGGGATTACTACCATCGTTTGGAGCAGTATTATTTCAAAATGTCACTTACTTTGACGTCCCTAAAATAAGTAATGTAAATCTAAAACACTAATGTCAACAATACAGCACTAAGCGATGTAGTATATTCCCAGTACCGGACTGCTAAATCGCTTGGCGGTACGTCTTTGCCATTAGGGTGATAACTAGCAATGGCCGAAGCCTCCTACCAGACCAGACCAGATAAATTCAGAAATTATAAATTCCCAAATTGACCCTACTCGAACCCGGGACCGCCCATATAAGACCACAGCGCTCACCACTGCACCAGGGAGGTCATCATGTCTGAATCCATGCGGACGACGTTGCTGGACCATCTATAACAATTATAATAATATCGACCGACGTCTGTAAATATTAGGTCGCCATCTACACGGGATATCGAGTGAAAAAATTTATGCACAAACACAAATTAATTTTTAACCCGCTTACTCTCATAATATGAGGGGATGGCAATCCGACAGAACCGGCGTGAGATAAAGCGCAGGGCCAACAGCCTTATGTGTGCTCCGACGCACGGGGGTGAAAAACACGCTAATATGGTACTAGTAGGTTCCAAAATACCTGGTCAGGTTGGTCGTCCAACTCGGGAATCAAACTTAGGACTTTGTCATCTGCTCTCGAATATAATTACCACTAAACCAACGAAGTAGATTAAGTAGCGAGAATTCAGTCTAACTTTCGTACCTTCAAGGCAAGTAATGGGTATCTTAATACAGCGCGCAGTGGATCTTTGACCTAGATTCAGAATTTATAGCTGCATTTTAATCAAGACTGAACGTCATATAGGAGGCATCGATAATAAAAATACAATTTTGCTTTAAAATATCAAAATCTATCGCACATTACTCTAAGCACCGCACTTGCCGCAAGCAATTTTAAGAATTCAAAGAGTTAAAGAAAAATGAATAAAGATTAAAATTAAAATATCACTTAACTTAATGAAAGTTTTTTATTAAGAACCTAACATTATGGAATCAATTAACGTTTAAATTAGGAACAGGTTTAAAAGTATCAAATATGGCAACGGTGTCATTTTTTGGTTCCGTTTCAATTTTAAATATCTTAGGATACCAAGTTTCATTGATTCTTTAAGCTATAGAATGCCCCGTAATTAATTATTGAAAACATCAATAACAATTACTGTATACAAAGTTTCAAGTCAATTGCATAAACATTGCACGTATTACTCTCCCAGTCGTTACTCTTGGACATTACTTACGTAGGCTTCTTACGTAAAAACTTACAAGTGTATAGATTGTGGCCTTCCATATTTTCTATTGATTATAACGAACTCCTACAATCACGAAAAGATTCCGATCATTAGTTTCTTCTCATCAATCCGACCAATGACCGATCTAATGTGCGATCAGCAATATGCAATCCGGGCATGTCGTAAAACGGCACATAAAACTGTTCCTGCACTATTTTGCGGGTAATTGAAATACTTATAGGAGCGGGGACATCGTAAATTACATTAGTTGTATGGTGATTTTTATGTTTGACAAGAACGGGATACTTTGTTGAAAAGCTTGTTAAACTCTAGGTGCTAGTTAGGTTTAGACGTCCATTGGCTATACTTAGGGTGAAAACATACTTGGAATAGGAAAGAATGATAGAATCGCGCAAAATGACCGTTTCGGAGGGGAAAAACGATTTGTTCTGTCCTCTAGCGTGCACGCTCCATAGATAAGTAAAAGACGCGGATTTTTTGAAGTGAAACTTCTATAGAATTTTTGTGATTTGAAATTGAACGAAACGAAAAAATGAAACGAAAAAGCGACACCAAAAAGAGACAAACATAGGATTTAGCCTGCAATAAAGACTTTATCAATCTATTTTAGAGTTTACAGTAGACGCTATGATAGATAGACTGGTTAAAGGCTCAGGGCAGTACCTATTCTGTGCTAAGAGGATTTAGTAGCTAATGTAGTTACGCCCAGCGTAAAGAATAAAATACAATTTGTGAAATGGGCCTTAAATTTTCCATTTGGAGAAACAAAACATCCACTAACACTGGGCTAGGTTATAGCAATACTGGCGCTCATAAAACTTTAACGTTTTGTGAACAGAGTACACTATGTAAAAACCGTAACATCAAAGTAACTGCTTACAAAAGTACCTAATATCTATTTAAATAAATTAAGTAAGTATAATTTTTTTCAAAGGTAATGGGGCAGATTTTGTAGTGCACAATCTCTAAACTAAACTAAAATGACAGTATTAAAAATTGCTAACCCTTTCTTAATGCTCCCCGTGAAAAGGGACAGAACTAGATTTATAGCTGTCATTTTAGTTTAGTTTGAAGATTGTGTTGTCCAGAATACCCGCCCGCCAACCCGCATTGGAGCAGCGTGGTGGGCCTAAGCCCTATTTCCCTCTCTCCTATGAGAGTGGAGGCCTGTGCCCAGCAGTGGGACGTCAATGGGCTGTAGTGGTGGTGGTGGTTATCCAGAATTGGCCACGATACCTATTTAAAAAGAAATTATCATTTTTGAGACTATTTTAGAGCTGTAAGAAAAATATATCTGTATCAGCAGGCACATCTTCAGCGATCTGCACTAATCATACTTATAATATTATAAATGCGAATCTGTGATTGTTTGTTGATTTGTCCTTCAATTACGCTGCGACAGAGAAACGGGAGGACGTGATTTTTTTCAAGGATGTTTAGGACATGGAGAGTGACATAGGCTAAACCCGGAAAATTAAGCGTGGATATTAAAAAAGCGTGCGTAAAAAACTGATCAGGTGGCATACAACCGACCGGTGCACGAGTTGAAATATCCCTTTTATCTACCATCTTAGCTTAAAACGGGCGTTCCACGTGAAAACATGTGCGACAATGGAGGAGCACCGTTTCCGTGTAAGGAACGTGCAGCGCGTGGGTTTCCCTATAGTTAGGCGCGCTCACAGATACCGGGCGACGATCGGTAAATCGTTCCCGATAAACAATATTATAACGCGATGTCATGGTCGTGATATTTTCCTAGCATTTCTACAGCAGACAAATCTTCTAATTAATGTAATCGAGATAGGTTTTCGAAACAATAAGACATAGTAAAATATAATACCTAGGTTATTTTTATAACTTAGAAACTTAACTTATTAAACTTTAGATTCTATATTCAAATCACTGAGTTGTAAACAAAAATTTGCGACTCGGTTGCTCTTAGTGTTAGGGCGAAATCACCCTAGGGAACGGACAGAAAAAAACATCATCACGAAACGCCTTCATTGGAGAGGAGTGACGACCTTCTTTGAGCAATTTTTCTTATTCTAAAGTTCTCGTTTTTAATATTATGTTTGTAATTTGCACTCCTAAATAAAGCTTTCTTTCTTTCTTGTTTGTACTTACGCGCCTTCTCTGCTACTCCATATAATAATGTCCTACCGACCGAAATTCGGCAATGGCGGCCAATCTCTAGAGAGAGATTAGCAATCTGCGCGGGAGATATTATGCACAGTTGCACTCTCCGTTCCTTTACTCTCATAGCCATCGGGCTATGAGAGTAAAGGAACGGAGAGTGCACCTGTGGGACGGAAAATCCGATACAACCGGTGAGAGATCAAGTGAAGGACCGACGGCGTTACGTGCTCTCGAAGGCACGGGGGTGAAACACCGCCAACTTTTTTACTTCGGGCTAGTACTGAGAATTCCTTTTCAGAAAAATTCAATGCTTAATTATGGCCCGACCCGGGATTCAAACCCGGGACCTCGGCAGCCGCAGCCGAACTTGCCAACCACATCTACTACATACACGCATCTATAATCTAATTATTTATGTATGTATCTATGTATGTACATTTATTATATATTATACTAACTGATTCCCGCGACTATACGTCCGCGTGGATTGAGGATTTTCGGTTCCCGCAGGAACTCCTTAGTTTTCCGGGATAAAAAGTAGTCTATGTGTTATTCCAGACTATAATCTGGCTCTGTGCCAAATTTTATCCAGATCTGTTCAGCCGTTCGGGCGTGATTGAGTAACAAATCATCCATACATCCATCCATACATCCATCCGTCCAAACTTTCGCATTTATAATATTTATTTGATTATTTAGATGTTGCACTATCCCGCGCTCTTGTTTGATAGTCAAGGTTGTCCGAAAGAGATTGCTATAGCAATAAGACCGCCTTTGCACCCCTCTGTTTTATCTTTTTAGGGTTCCGTACCAAAATGGTAAAATGGAACCCTTATGGTGCGACTTTCTCCGTCTGTCTGTCCGTCTGTCCGTCTGTCCGTCCGTCACACTCGATTATTTCAGCTATCGACATGAAATTTGGAATAGTTGTGTATATTAGTGGCCCAAAGACACTGGAATTAAAAAAAATTGAAAATTATTTTTGTTCTTATTTAAAAAGGGGGGAAAATCTGAGGGTTGAAATTTAAAAGTGAGATAACGGTACTGTGTGGGGTATCATATGAAAGGGTTTACTTTGTACATTCTAAAACAGATTTTTAATTATTTTTAGTTATGATAGTTTTTGATTTATCGGGGAAAATGTCTAAAAAAATACCGTTCCCCCCCCCTTATCTCCGGAGTTTACCAATCGAAAAATTTGAAATAATTATGGTCAATAGGAATTTACGTATATTTTACAGGAAAACTATAGCCAATGCTCTAACTAGCATAGTTTTTTTGATATTAACAATAAACCTCTACAAACAAAGTTAGTCTTGCGGTTCATTAACAAAGGTAATTATTTATTAATAATGGTACGGAACCCTTCGTGCGCGAGTCCGACTCGCACTTGCCCGGTTTTTGTTTACGGTCTTTATTTTAGGTGTGTGCAATAAAGAGTATCTATCTATCTAATATTATTTTTTTAAATATATTTTTTTTATCTACTTAACCACCACACCCACTCCATTATTATATAAGTTCCGTCACGGGCTTTGGTGTTATTCTTATGCGAGCTAGCCCGAAGCAAAGCCGGGGCAGCTAAGTGATACACAGAATAAATTAAAATAATTTTCCCAATTTAAATGCTAGTTAATTATAGCGACTGAGCTGAACTTTATTGAATTCCATTGCTCGATTTCGTCTATCATTACGGCGCTTTAATTAACAGGGTCATTAGGCGGATTATATTGCACATTCCGGCTGAAGTGAAATTCGGTAGGTACAGCGGCGATTTTGTAACGCGATCTTTTTTTTTAATTTGATGACAAGTTGAATGATGTTATATCATCTAGAAGTGATCACTGACGATAAAGTGATCAGTGTGATAAAGGTTGTCCTTTGGAAACACTACTTGGAAAAAAACGGTTTGATTGACAAATAGTCTGAGTGCATACTTTTAAATGATAGATTTCATCAACAACCTCCCTGGATCAGCGTTGAGCGCTGTTGTCAACGTGGGAGGTCCCAAGTTCGATCCCCGGCAGAGTCAATTTGG
The DNA here is from genome assembly GCA_963932025.1 of Erebia epiphron. Classification (NCBI taxonomy): domain Eukaryota; kingdom Metazoa; phylum Arthropoda; class Insecta; order Lepidoptera; family Nymphalidae; genus Erebia; species Erebia epiphron. The sequence continues at coordinate 9,759,830 of OZ009950.1, forward strand.
AAATTATAATTTCTGAATTTTCTGTGATCTGGCCTGGTAAATACCTACGTGCCGCCTAGCGATTAAGCAATATAATGCGCCTTTCTTTAAATTCGGAAACGGTCGTCAAAAAAGGTCATAGATAGACAGACTATTTCGCATTGATAATATTTGTATGGATATAATTTCACACCGAATTTTCCATTAAAAATTCCATCCTTTTCATACAGGGAAAGCAAATTATTCCATACACGCGATATTTTCTCTTTTTTTTACAAATTAAATAAAAATATTTTTATCTCAGGAATGCAATGCTTAGCCAGGCTTACGGTGCGCTTGCTGTATTCTATTCAACAAAAAATAATTTGCAAAACATTTTTGTACGTGAAAACGGAACATCTCCCCATTATTTGCTGTGTTTATTTTTTTTCATAAATGCGTGTATGAGATATTCCATTTCAAATTTATTTTTGAATTTTAAATAGCATGTAGAGATGGTCATAATAATATTCGTGAATATAGCTCAACGTATAAACACCAAGTACCTTGACCAATGAAATGTCGTATTTCCAATAGGTAATCATCATACTAATGTTATAAATGCGAAAATGTGTTTGTTTGTTGGTTTGTCCTTCAATCACGCCGCAACGGAGCAACGGATCGGCGTCATTGGCATGGGTATAGTTGAGGACCTGGAGAGTGACAAAGGCTACTTTTTATCCCGGAAAATTAAGGAGCGCCCGCGGGAATAACAAAAAACTTAAACCACGGGGTCGGAGTCGCGGGCATCAGATAGTTATTAGATAATATTATGGTCTGTAAATAGCACTTTAAAGCTTTATATTTCACAACCGGATCCCTGAATCGAATGGTGTTCCCACACTTATATTTTTACATAACGAACTATACACATTAATTATAACGGCACACCATGGTATAGACGAGAAAAATAAAACATCCCCACTTTACGTAATCCACGGTCCGCGACTTCGTCCGCGTTGATTAAGATTTTTTTTCCCGCGGGAACTCCTTAATTTCCCGGGATAAATAGCCTATGTCCTTCCCGGGATACAACCTCTGTATCAAGTTTCACCAAAATTGGTTGAAAAGATGGGCCGTGAAAGCATAGCATTCAGACAGACAGACGGACAGACACACTTTCGCATTTATTATATTAGTAAGGAAGTGGGATTCTGATTCCTTTGTTACTAAAATGGCGTTGACATTTTAGGAATCTACGGAATCTGAACAGCTATCAAACTGCAAAGGGGTAACTTCCTTCCTATATCAATTGTTTCACCGACTCGCGTTCTACCCGAAGCTCGTCTCACAAACACTGAAATTCTAGATTCTGAATTGTTCGAATCCATTTCAGATACTAGTCTGAACTATTGCTCTTGTTCGAAATTTAACACACGAAAATTGAAGTTGTAAACCCGTCGATACCGTTTCCGCGCTCACATTGTAATCTATGGGCATGATGTCATGGCATCAGCCGGGTGATGAAAATTTGCCGTGATTAAAAGTCGCCTCGTGCGCGCACCTCCATATAAATAAATAAATAAATAAATAAATAAATAAATAAATAAATAAATAAATAAATAAATAAATAAATAAATAAATAAATAAATAAATAAATAAAAAAATAAATCCTTTATTGCGTGACATTGTTGCAGACTTAACAAGAAAAATTTATAAAAAAAACTACTAAAAGGCCTAGCAACAACACAATAGGTCGCAAACTCAGCCTAGTGCTGGGCATTGTCTACCCAGCGCTGATTTTCAGTTTGCTCCTGACAAAAGTATTAAAAAATTAAGTGCGCCGCCCTACACGCTATAATGCTTATATCTAACACTGTAAATAAATTATTAACTACCACGAAAAAGAAAGAAAAATTGAAAATGATACTAAACTTGTGACACTACATGTTCCCTCCTGAATAATGAAACATGCAATTATTATATTACAAGACAACACAGATAAAGACATTGGACATAAGTATATTTTTTTACTAATTACAAATTTAATAGAATTAATATAATCATAAAAATAAAAAAATTAAAAATTAAAAATTAAAAAAATAAAGGAAAATCTTTTGGGGTAGAAAACATAAATAAATTATATTAGTTTAATAATTAATAATTACCAGTATGTTAAGTATAACTTGACGTTGCACGCCGACAAAAAGTTGCCGGTAACTTTTGATCACCCGTGATGTGCAGCCGTGCATGTGATCGGGGGTTCGATCCTCTGGCAGGCACTTCTTACTTTTCTGAGTTAGATATGTAAGTTTGAAACAAATAAATATTAAATCATACTAATATTATAAATGCGAAAGTATGTTTGTTTGTTGGTTTGTCCTTCAATCACGCCGCAACGGAGCAACGGATCGACGTGATTTTTTAGATGGGTATAGTTGAGGAACTGGAAAGTGACATAGACTAGGTACTTTTCATCGATGAAGATTAAGGAATTCCCGCGGGAATCAAAAAACTTAAGCCACGCGGACGAAGTCGCGGGCATCAGCTAGTTTGCTATAAAGAAGGAAGGCATCGTAAGGAAATCTACATATATCCGAGAGTTCTTTTTTATAATATTGTCACAGGTCTGCGAATTGCGCACTTGGCCAGGGTGGTGGACTATGGCTAAACGCGTCTCATTCTCAGAGGAAACTCGTGCTCTTTAGTGGACCGGTGAATGGTTGAGAATTGAGATGATGAAGCGGTTACAAAAAAAATGACAAAATCTACTACCAGTTTTTGTTAACACTATTGAGTAATTTGTGTGATGCACAGTTCAAATGTCGAATAATTTCGCTGTTGTATCAGAATAAGAAGAAAACCTATCCTGATTTTCATTAGCATCTAAGTAAATTCGAGGAACCGATTTCTAGATCTAGTACCAACTACCTATATCTGTTCAAGGCACAGTTCCTAATGGAAATGCGCATACTATATTCTAAGCAGTCGCCGATCTAATGGGGTTGAAGTCGAAGTGAAGTCATTAGATTGTGGCAGCTCAATCAAGTCGTTCGCTTCTAACTGAAACTTCTTGGAATATATTTCTGTATCTACATACGTATAGCTATACTAGCTTATCCGCACCGGCTTCTACTTAATGAATAGAATTCGGAATACCAATCAAATTTTAACAGAAATGGAATTGGGAAAAAATTAAAACATAGTAGGTAAATAAACCAAATCAATAAAAAAAACAGGAAATCTAATCTTTTTAATATTCTCGAACGCTTCTTAAGAGTAATGAATAGTCTTAATCGATTGTCATTTCCAATTTAATTATTTTGTGCTTATCTAATACAAAACCACGATAGTACACAAATACTTATAGACATAATAATTCAAACATAATTGGTAGAACTTAAGTAATAATTTGGCCATTTGTGTGGGTGGGTAGGTCTTTCTCTTTACTAGTTTCTTTTATTCAGTAAAATATTAATATCAATCAATTTCATAATTTTTCTAATCATGGGTACTTATTTTAAACCTTTTTAAAACCTGGAGATTTACCTAACACCTCAATTTAAGAGCTAATACAGTGGTATGATCGCAATCACCTACAATTGGCTGAATCACCTTGCATACAATCACAAAAATAGCAATTGTAGCAAATAGCAATGGCTAGATATTCACAACTTTCTTGCTAAGGAGGCAGACATACTCTGGTTTTTTCCACACGTTTCCAACCCTACAGGGTTATTACGAAGAGTAAATCGATTCAAACTAAATAGGGACCAGTAATGCAGTACTCCCAAGAGCCCGCAATCAACTGATGTGGATTAGATTCATATCGACGCGCTCTCACGGGACGAACTGTAAACATACTGTATTTATTTAGTCTGTGGCTCCGTGTTTATTTACGTCAATATACATTAGGGTTGTCAACCGTTACTTTCTCTTTATATGAACTGAAGTATTCTTATGTGGTGGACATGCAATCTACTCATACGAAGCCGATTTTATTCAATGTTTCTAATACGAACCGCTAGAGATATGTAATGCCCCTCCATGCATAGAGGTAACATGTGTTTGTTTCGAAGCCTGCTACATACGTGATGTAGGTAAATACATGATTGATTATAATCAAGCTTGTCTAGAAGATGCATAATTATACTTCTTCTAGGCAAGCAAGCTCCATGTAGGTACATGTCATCATTGCTTTTGCAGGAATATTTGTCGTCAAGCGCAAGTTAAACTGTATAAAAGTCTCTTAAAACCCCACCATCATACTTTCGTAAGTTCGCCATTTTATCTTTCTCTTTCTCATAGGTAGATACTGTATGAGGTATTCGTTTACTGAAGAGTAGGTACCAAAACAAATATCCGTGAGAAGAATTTACAGGATAGGCTTGTCTGGCACGGCCTGTTGCAACTGTAACATAGCTCGGATATGAGCATTGCTTCACATCGCACTGCCTTGTCTATTTCACGCAGTTACGAGTCGCTCGGACGCACGGAAATTTGCAATTAACAAATGTTTAGTTGCAAATTCCCGTGCGCAACGCTTATGTCCCACTATCACAGTAGAATAGAATAGAATTCTTTATTTATTTGCGTAATGTGTGTAAGAACATAAGATCTTAGTTTATAAAACAGAGTCCAGCACATTAGCCGTATCGGCGTACAAATATTATAAACAGGGAATTAATATTAAGTTACAATTACAATTACAATAAAAATATTACAATAGATTCATTTCAACATTACATTCATCTTAGATACAATTACAGTGATCATATCACAGCATTTAATTAGATTTTAATAATTATAGGTACAATGTCAATAATAATCAGGATTAATGTCAATAGCTATACAAAAATAAAAGAATGCAAAATGTCATAAGTATTTTTTATCATGTTGGAAAAATTCTTCCAAGGTGTAAAAATTTTTCCCTTGTAACCATTTCTTAAGTTTCAATGAAAAGTATTTTGTCGTGCTTGATTTTATGTCAGATGGTAAAGTACGTCTTGACCTTTTCATCTTTTACTTATTTAAACTTCCTACCTAACTCGCAGGCCCACAGCTAGTCTGTCGAAAAATAACTGGCAAGTAGTACAGCAATACTTGGAATATATAATGTTTAGGAAAGGAATATATAAGGCTTTCCACAGTAGTGGTAGGCCAATTTGGCAGGCAAAACCTACATTGCTGCTCGGAGACTGGAGGGGTTTTTACCCCTGTAGGAGTCCGGTACTATCCGCACGGGACTGGATGTCTATGAGGATTTTACCCTCCTACAAAAAGGCCCACTAGCGAGCATGAGTCTCTTTTCAAAATAAGAAGGGTTTGGGAGGGGAAATGAATAACAAAACGTTTTATTATGACTTATTCTATTCGCCCTAAATGCAATGTTCTGTCAGTTTAAATCACTTTCAGAATAAATATATTGGAGCTCTCTGTACTCCATATGGTAGCGAAAAAACTGTTTACATGATTTTCCGGAAACCTGAGTTTACTCTATCATGTAGTAAGTTACGTAGCCAAATAACATATTGAGCAAAATTAACAAATCAATTAAATTCAATTGCTTAAAGCTGGGCCTAAATTACGTGGTAATTTATTCCGATTACCCTTCGCTTATCATAAGCCAGACTGTCGATAATCGTGTAACATAGCATTGATCAAAGCGAGACTGAAATTGAAATACCAACAGCAACATGCTCATTCATTACGCGAATTGCCTAATAGGAATCAGTTTGCATGCTAAATACCTTAATAGTAACTATAGATGTTATACTCATGCCGTAGAGATGTATCTATAGCTTGTATCCCGGAGACAGAGATCATCATCATCAAAACTTCATCCCATTGCCGTCCCACGAATGAGCTTGAGTCTACTCTTAGAATGAGATGGGTTTGCTCAGAGCCCACCACACTGGCTAAGAGGGGATTGGCAGACACAGCGGAAACATCTAATGTAATAAATACTAATATTATAAATGCCATAGTTTGGATGGATGGATGTTTGTTACTCAATCACGCCAAAACGGATCTGAATGAAATTTGGCATAGAAATTTAATCTGGAATAACGCATAAGCTACTTTTCTATTCCGGAAAATTGAAGAGTTCCCGCGGGAACCAAAACACCTCAATCCACGCGGACGAAGTCGCGGGCATCAGCTAGTTTATAAATATTTGAGCAGAATATAAAACTACGTACCTATCCCAAAAAATTAATCCCTAGAGCATTTCACCGTTAGAAAAATATTTTAACTATCGGCCACAGAAATGGTTGTGTTTGCTATATGACGCTAATTTCTAAATTTTCCCAGTTAGCTCTGTCCGAAACGCAAATAGAGAGGGACCAAAATTGAAAGTCAAATATGTGCCCGCTCGTTGCGTAAACTATGTAGTCAATTTAAATCACGGTTAACGTAAACGAACTGTGCAGTACATACGTCACATTGGTGTTTCGGTACTGATGCAGTGTCGGACTTTACGAGTACATCACTCAGTTCTGGTAAACACCCACGTCGTCAACGCTGACGCAGGGACGAAATGAAACGAATATCATATCATACCAATATAAATGCGAAAGTGTGTGTGTTTGTTTGTTGGTTTATTGGTTTGTCCTTCAATCACGACGTAACGGAGCAACAGATCCACGTGATTTTTGGTATGGGTATAGTTGAGGACCTGGAGAGTGACGAAGGCTACTTTGTATCCCAGAAAATTAAGGAGTTCCCGCGGGAATCAAAAAAACTTAAACCACGCGGACGTAGTCACTGGCATCAGCTAGTTCAAAATATGTTTGCATATGTAGGTACCTACGTAAAATAACAATACTGGCCCTAACGAATAAAAAAATCACTGTTTGACCTTATTTTATTATACGATATAATAGGTATAACTAACAGAAGTGTGTATGAGCCATGTATATTTTTTATATGCAAGACGGAATATTTTGAAAATGATGCTATTTTTTAGTCACAAGCATGTCTCAAAATATAACACATAATTATATACCAACTTTATTAGGCTAAAGCGCTTGAGGGCAAAACAAGACTAAATAATGAGGTTGTTAACAAAATCTTTATCTACCGACTGCACCATTTTTAAATTCAAAATAATGGTTGTTATTGTGCATCAGAAAATGCATAATATAAAATCTGTACCTACCACAAAATACCACAGAATAAATATAATAATACTGTACTATATTTTACCAGCGGTACATTATCAAGAATGGTATTATATTTACGAAGGCACTCTTATCTCTAGCCCACATATTTTCGCGTGGAGCAGTTATATTGTGGTACAAGTAATGGGGCGACTCTCTAGAGGTTGGAAGAAATTCGTAAAAGTATTTTCGGTTTCGCATTTAACTGACAGCTGACAGTAGCATAGTTTGGATGTATTGACAACTATCGAAAATTGACTCTCGTACTTAGGCCTGAGTGAGCGAAAAAACAGTCAAGTTTTCACTCAAGGAATAAATAATTCAAAGAGCAAAGTAGTCCTTTATACCACGAGAGCAGCAGACGGACTGCAAGCCGGCTGCAAAATCGCATGGGATGCGGTTCCATATGCGACGCTTCAAGCAATAAGTCTGTCTGTGGTCGTCGTCGTCGTCAACCGATGGACGTCCACTGCTGGACATAGGTCTCTTGTAGGGTCCTCCACAAGCCACGGTCTTGCGCCGCCTGGATCCAGCGACTCCCTGCGACTCTCTTGATGTCGTCCGTCCACCGTGTGGGGGGTCTGCCGACGCTACGCCTTCCAGTGCGGGGTCGCCATTCCAGCACTTTGGGACCCCAACGCCCATTGGTTCTCCGAACTATGTGCCCCGCCCATTGCCACTTCAGCTTCGCAACTCTTCGGGCTGTATCGGTGACTCTGGTTGTCCTACGGATCTCTTCATTTCTGATTTGATCACGTAGAGACACTCCCAACATAGCCCTCTCCATCGCCCGCTGAGTGACCCTGAGCCTTCTTATCAGGCCTATAGTCAGCGACCATGTCTCGGATCCGTAAGTTATCACTGGCAACACGCAGCAGCAGGGGTCTTCTCCGGTTGGCCCGTGAGGTCCAATCGGGGGTACGGGCTTCGAGGCCTGGCCTCATTACCCGGGCGGGGCGCGGGGTAACATTGTACCCCGGTGATTCTCTTTGAGCCGTGTGTTGGCTAGGGCCTGCCTAGAAGGCTACGGGCCCCTGGGCCTGGTGTCATTTCTGGTGTTGGGTCCACCCTGGGGGTGACGTCGTCACCGCCGCGTGCAGGACCCGTGTCATGTCCAGGTATCTCGGCACTGCGGGCAGTGGGGTCGCTATCGCGCGCCGAGATGGTGTCAGAGTTGGTGGACTCCACGCTGCGGGCGATATGGTCGCCGTCGCGCGCGGAGTCGGCGTCAAGTCCGGTGTGCGTCGCGTCGTCGTCGTCGCTACGATCATCTGCGTGCCGCGTAGGCGAAGGCGATCGTAGGAGCTCACGAGGTAGTGGACGCCCGGTCGGAGGTCGGGTGGTCGGCGGTGCGATCCCGTGGAGGTGTTCGTACGGTCCGTTGTCCGCGCGCGCAAACATGCGCCGCGCGAGTGTACGGACGTACTCCTCCACGGTGGGCGTCTTGAGGTCGCGATGGATTACGTCGTTCCTCACGTACCTCGGAGCTCCCACGATTAGTCGCAGGCATTTGTTCTGCCGGACCTGTAGGCGGCTCTTCTGGTATGCAGAACATAGTGCATACCAGGCGGGAGCCGCGTACGTCAGCCGCGAGCGGACATAGGCTCCGTAAATCCGGAGCTTGGTCTTCGGTGAGAGGCTTGAGGTGAGGACCTGGTGCAGCATCGACGCGGCAGCCGTGGCGTGGTTCACAACATGATTAATCATGGGAACCATGGCCAGGCCGGCGTCGATGTGACACCCCAAGTAGCGCACCGAAGTCTACCACTCTATGTCCTGGCCAAGTAATTGGAGCTGACGCATGTGCTTCCGGGCTCCGAACAGGATGGCGGCCGTCTTCCCCACGTTGACGGCAATTCTCCACTTGTCCAGCCATTCCGGAAGTAAGTCCAGCAGACGTTGCATGCGATTCGTAGCGACGATTTGATGGTACGACGACGCGAAGTACGCGCTGTCATCAGCGTAGAGCGACAACAGCACGTCTTCCTCCCCCTCGCGCAGATGGTCGGCGAGGGTAGGGATGTCATCCGTGTACACCGCATATAGACACGGGGACAAGCAGCTACCCTGAGGCACTCCGGCCCGTATCGGGCGCGGCTGGGACTCCGCGCCTTCTACGGTCACTCTGAAGGACCTTCCCTCCAGGAATGAAGCTACCAGCCGCACGATCGCGGGTGGTAGAGTGGTCGAGAGGAGTTTCGCCAGGAGTCCACCGTGCCACACGCGGTCGAAGGCCTTCTCGATATCGAGAAAGACCCCCACGATGAAGTGGCCACGATTCCTCTCACTGGCGATGTAGTGAAGTCCTCTCGCCAGCTGGAGCGTAGTTGAATGGTTACTGCGAAAGCCGAACTGCTCTGCACGCGGACGAAGGTGCGGAGCGAGCCTTCGCAGCAACAGACGCTCAAACAGCTTGGCGATGTGCGGCAAGAGGGTGATAGGGCGGTAGCTTCCTGGCAGGCGGCGGTCCTTTCCTGGTTTGGGGATAGTGATAACTTTGCCCAACTTCCAGGAATCCGGGAAATGAGCGGTGCGGAGTACGCCGTTGAAGAGTCTTGCTAGTGCGACGAGAACTCTTCTCGGCAGCTGCTGTAGGGCGGCGATCGGGATCCCGTTGTAGCCTGGCGCCTTCCTCTTAGGGAGTCGGAAGACGGCCTTCCTCAGCTCGGACGGGGAGATGAAGTTGTCTCCCCGGAGCGAAGGAGTCGGGCTCGACAGGAACTCCTTTATCTGTTGTGTGATCGCCGCGTGGTGTCTAGACACGGTGTGGTCGGTGGCCGCCATGATCTCGGCTCGGTCAATGGCGGAGTATCTTCGTCTACCCTGGCTGTCTAGCAGAGGGTAGACGGGTAAGTCTGACCCGGTGAGAGTCTTGCACAGGTGGTACAGCGTTGTGTCTGACTCGGACGCCTCATCGATGGTCCTTTCCCAGTCGTCATCATCGCGGGCGCCGAGTGCCTGTGACACTTCCTGTGCAAGACGGTTGAAGTCACGTTTAACTCTCGGACAGCGAGTTCGCGCCCATAGCTTGCGTAGAGCGCGCTTTTTCTCAAGCATGTCCCGGAGCGAGCTTGGTAACAGGTCCCGTCGTCCAACGTGAGGTATGGTGGTAGTGGCCTCGCTCTTGGCCTGTTTTATGGCCGCCGTGATAAAAATGGCGGCTCGGTCAACGTCAGCTGGGGTCGAGATGGGTCCTGCGAGCTCTAGCTCCGACAGCGCGGCTGCGTACTTCTCCCAGTTCGTTTTAGTCCTGGGAGGGCGTGGTATGGTGAAGTCACGCTGGAGGTTGAGCGTGACCAGTATTGGCAGATGTTCTGTGTCGAGATCGTACAAGGGTTCGACACTAATGGGGTGGTCAAGTCGGTGGTGCAAAACGATGTCCAGAACGTCTGGAGCGGCGCGGTGGTCTGACGGTATATTGGTCGGTGCGCCCGGGCCCAATACACCGTAGTTGTGGCTTTCGCTGTCCTCGAGTAGCGCCCTTCCGGCCGTGGTGTTGACACGCGAGCCCCAAGCCTGGTGCTTCGCGTTCAAATCGCCCACGACTAGTGTGGGGGCTGGCGACTCGAGGAGTGTGTGGACATCGGTGTTGCAGAAGGTCTCGTTCGGTGGTTTATAGGCAGCATGCAGGTTCAGCTCTTTGTCCCCGGCGCGAACACGCACTCCCTGCGTACGCAGAGATCTATAGGGTGCGTGTTCTAACTCTTCATGTACTAGGTCTCTCCGCACTAGGGCCGCCGTTCCTCTGTAGGCGACGCCCCGGGGAGAGACCTCGTCGCTTACACGCAACTTGGCAACACGCACTGTTCGAAGACTTGTCTTCAGACACTGAGGGATTTTGGACGAGAAGATATCTCGAAGCTTGCCGAATGCTTCTGTCTGTCTGTATATATATACGATAATCTCATACAGTACCTATCAACAATTTAGCAAAGATTTATTATATGTATTTACTACTGTCACTGCTGTTTACAATATTGACTGTATTATTTATGCCTTCTATTACAGAGCGTTTACAGTAATTTTGGCACTCTGTAACCGGCCAATCTCCTTTGTGCCTCCCCAAGTTACTTGACACTGGCGAAGTGCATTGTGCTATTTAGGCACTACTGAAAGCTAAAAATTAAGAAGAAGATAGCATGATATTAAGTGACATTTTGTTTTCTTAATAGTAATGAATAAGTCTAAGTTTCACCAAAGGTGCATTTGACATTGCCAAAGTGCATTGTGCTGGTGTGGCACTAATAAAAGCCATAAAACAAAATAAGAAGTCTATGCTTTTTACGTTCCATTTTAATTTGTATTCTATTTTTTTATTTGTTACATTGAATGTAGTTTAATATCTAAACTAATATTATAAAGAGGAAAGATTTGTTTGTGTGTTTGTTTGTAATGGATAAACTAAAAAACTACTGGACCGATCTTAAAAATTCTTTCACCTATAGAAAACTACTTTATCAGTGAGTAACATGGCTGCATTTTATTTTAAAATAAATTAGAGATCCCTTCGAAAATTACAATAATGTGAATTAAGTCGGAAAAATTCATCTAATTTAACTTTTTAAGTTAAACCTCTATTCGTCTATTAATTCAGACTGTCTTTTATGTCATATTTGTCAAGACAAACAATAAATACAAGAGAACCTACTTAAATTTTTTTTAACATTTTAATATCTTAACTGTTGTAGACAGACTGCGAAATGCCTAAAAGAGCCAGGTCTCAACTTAGTTGTTAATTCTAAACATAGTTCCCAGGCGAGTGCAGCGAAAATACGTCGTATTGGAGACTCAAGTGCCAAGCGTTCACAGCGGTTTGCTGAACAAAATTTGAAAACGTATGGTGGAGTTGTTCGTCGTATGGTGGAGAGTGACGACTGACCATTATTGGGTATGGACTATTTTGATCAAGTGCTACCCGTGCGAAGCCGGGGCGGACCGCTAGTTAATTTATATTTTGACTGATTTTGACATTTAAAATATTTTCTCTAATTTATGGTAAAGCAGTTTAAATATTTTAATTATTCAGGTTTAGTTAAAAGGTATAGATAAATGTTTTCTGTGGAAAGTGAACATAAAACAACCGAGATTGGCATTAGTATAATAATTGTAAGTAATTAGAATTATTTGTAACTCGAAGAAATTTGTACGTCAGGGTTAGCTACTGAATAGGCAGTCCTAATTTTAAGTATAAACATCTTGTATCATCTCATATTCTCACAAAATAAATAAATTTCATATCTTTTGTTTCAATCCCGAATATCAAATTGTCATATTCATACCGTATTTTGGCGAGACGTAAATCCGAAGCTCAGACTATTCTATTACATAAATCCTTTCCAGTTTAACATAGCAGATACTACAAGGGCTAACCCATCTAAGTGCTTCATGTACTGACCACAGAATTCTAAATAGGGTAATAGAAATGGTATCCTCATTTGGTCCCTGCATTAAGTATTTAAAATGTAGATTGGCATGGCTCTTAGGCATGCAAGTTTCCTCCCGTTTTCACTTCCTTCGAACGGTAAGGGAAAACGCTTACCACTCGAAGCAAGTGATATTTAATCGCTTATGGGTCTATTTCACATTCGCCAAGTGCACCTTAATAGATGATTAAATTAGGATTTTTGGAAACGCCTGTTAAATCCATAGTAATATTATAAATGTGAAAGTGTGTCTGTCTGTCTGTCTGTCTATCTGCTACGCCCATCTGTTCAACCGATTTTGATGAAACTTGGTACAGGGATAGGTTGTATCCCGGGGAAGGACATAGGCTAATTTATATGCCGGAAAATTCAAGAGTTCTCGCGGGAATCAATAAAACTTAATCCACGCGGACGAAGTCGCGGGAATCATCTAGTCATCTATATTCGTCAGTTACAAGTTACTCGGTGAGTGAGAAACAGACCCTTAAACGCACATAGCTCCGAAAAGTTAGATATGCCTGATTGCCTAGCTGGCTGACTTTTCGAGCCTTGGACCCGGAATAGGATACTGATGGGTCATAGTCGCTAATCGATAGCCGTCCACTGCGGGACATAGGTCTCTTGTAGAGACTCACTCCGCATTTCGCACCACCTGAATCTTTTCATCGGTCCTCCTTGTCAGCTAGAGAGACTTCTATACTTATTCTTAATTCTATGGTATTGGCACAAGTGAACTGCATTTCTGTCAAACTTTGCATGTTATGTTGCAGGGAGTTTGCAATAATATCGGCTTAGAGGATGCTACGGCTTTGTTGCAGTGTCTGCCTATACGTGTACTTACAAAACCGATTTCTATTGAGTTCATGTTATGATACGGTTTCGTGCCAAAACAGTTTGCTCCAATTTCATGCACACAAGTATTCAAAGCAAGGGAATTACAGCCCCGAACACTATAAAACGTCTCGTACGGCTTCAGAGCAACCTTAATTTATCTCATACTCTTTTCAAGATTTTTTTCTTCTGATATTTTTAAGGGGCTTTTATAGATTACCAAAATTAAAAAAGCCTTCTGATCTGAATATATAAAAAATCCTGTATCCTGGACTTGGTCATCATTACATATTAATTCATCTTTCACAGCTTTGCCAGGTTTTTAATTAATGAGTAATGACTTAATCATGACAGCATGTATACTCGCCGGCATATTTAGCGGAACATAAAAAAAAGGTTTGATATCAGTATCATATTAGGTTGCTGGCTGGTTTATACGTCATTTAATTTAAAAAGAAATATTTTCAAATTAAGAAAACAACTGAACATCACATTGTTTTAATTTTATTAAAAAGCACCTTATCTGGAGCGAACTTCGAGTATTTCTTCCTTCTGAGTTTGATTTAAAATTTCATTGAAATACTGTATTTTGTTAGTTTTTTTTAATCGCGTATCTTTCTGGAGTTGATGACTGAATTATGCCTGACTTAGCCCCAACGGAGATTGCCAGGGCACTCGAAATGCGAAGAAATGGTCAAACCTACAGAGTGATATCCAGAGATCTTCGTCGACCAGTTTCAACGATCCATCGCAGTATCCAACGGTTCAGGGAGACCGGTACTTATGTGAGAAGAGCAGGACAAGGCAGAAAAAGACGCACTTCGAGTAGGGATGATCGTTTCATTCGGCTTCGTGTACGTAGGAACCCCCGTTTGACGGCCGTCCAAGCCCGAAATGAGTTAGAAGCAGTGCGGGGTGTAACTGTAAGTGAGCGTACGGTACGAAGAAGACTCGAAGAAGCTGGTTTGGGTTCATTTGTGCCCGCCAAGGCTCCAAGGCTCGAGGTAAATCATCGTAGAAGCAGGTTAACTTTTGCTCAGGAACATCGACTTTGGAACGCGGACCAATGGAGTAAGGTATTGTTTAGTGATGAGCAGCATTCTCTTAAATCAAATTGACGGCAGGCAAAGAATATACAGACGCAAAGGAGAACGATACATTCAGACAAATTTTGAAACTACAGTTGCATACGGTGGTGGATCAATAATGGTTTGGGTGGGCATTTGTTTGGGAGCTCGCACAGACTTGGTAGTGATTGACAGAGGGAGTCTGACTGCAGACCGCTATATCAGAGAAGTTTTAGAAGAAAATGTCGTACCGTTTGCCCGATATATCGGTGACGATTTTGTTTTAATGCAGGATAATGCTCGGCCGCATACCGCTCGGGTAACTCAAGCTTATCTTAATGATATGAATATCACTCTTATGGAGCGGCCGGCGAGATCACCGGATATGAACCCAATAGAGCACGTTTGGGACTTGCTGAAAAGAAAAGTTAAATCCAGAATTCCAGCTCCTGCCAACGTGGGTGAACTGCGAATCGCCGTAGTTGAGGAATGGCGGAGACTATCCCAGGAGACCATCGATAACATCATTCTCAGTATGCCTAGACGGGTAGAAACTTTAATAAGAGCACGTGGAGGAAATACGTGATATTAATCACCATTTTTCTAATTTAATTAATTGTTATTTTAATATTAAATTTCACTTTTCCCGGTTACATGAAAAGTTCAAAAATGTACCATTTTTCACAAATAGCCTTTACTCGCAAAATCTGTTCTTAATGTGATCTCATTTTAAGTAAAACAAATGAAACTTTAAATAACAAAAGAAGTGTAGTAAGTAGATTTTAAAATAAAACCATATTTTTTTAATTATGGACCTTTTTTTTATGTTGCGCTAAATATGCCGGCGAGTTTATAAACAAAATAAGAAGATGTATTCTAAAATGGGGAAGTCGTCTTAAGCGCCACGCAAATCAGCAGCATCATGACGTAGCGTATTTCGTGACAAAAACTTAAACTAAACTTTATTTATTTTTTAGCATAGAAAGATGCGTTGCACGACGCTCATGTGCGAACATGTGTGGCGAGTGTCCTTGTTTTGTTCAATCAGTAAGTATATACCGTAGGTATGTCAAAGTACATGAAGCTGAGTTTAAGTTTTTGTCAAAACACTCGGCTCCACACGACTGTATGCGGCGACCCGGAGGAAGGGTAAGAATCATATTTTAATACTCAATTTAAATTTTCAAGTTATTTATTAACATAGAAAATTTTATATTATTATGGTTTCTTAAGCCTTGTCGACTTGACTGCACATTCATTTAAAATCTAGTACATAGATAAAAGCATTAAGCAGCCAGGTCAATATAACCTCCCACCAGACGACCAAGCATGAACCTTTAGTTAATACTCTAGTCCGCATCGCTGGTTCAAAGATTAAAATACTTGTGCCATTGGCAAAGCCGCCAGCTTTATAATAACTTAGCAAACATTTTTTACACTAGACTCAATGAGATGTTAACTCCTAAAGGCACTGTCATATCAGGTCCATGGGCATTGAGTTAAACGGATAAAGGAGGAACAAACGTCTTGCACCAGAAGGAAAGAAGTACCCCCACTTGGCACATATCCAATTGTTGAATATACCTCAAAAAATTTCAGTCTTTTTCTTAAAGATACTTTAATATTATAAATACGAATGTGAGCTTTTGTTTGTTAGGCATTCATAGCTCATCCTTTTAAAGGTAAGTAATTTTAAATTTGTGGTAGAAATTAGATGCTAACATAGTTTTAGTAAAATTATATTGTACTGTAACAATCATGGGCCTCAGTTGCCATAATGAAAAAAAAGTTATTTATTTTTTATTAATATAGGTTGTGTCCCAGGGAAAACATAATTTTTTTTCCTGGAAAACTGTGAAGGTCTCGCGGGAATTAAAATTCTAAAACCACGCGAGTAAAGACGCGGGCATCTGCTAATAAATTATATTTATGGTAAATTATTGTAGTTGCTGTGATTATAATAAGTCATAAATTACTTGAACAGTTTTTTATTTTTTACTTACTACCAACTTATTGTTTTTTTAAATTCTCGTAAGAGTGTGATGTACAATTTGATAAATATAGAGATAGCCATATATAGGTGGTGTGACTTAATTAGGACCTCTATTCTATATAAATAACTCCCTGCCTAAACATATAACCACCGCTTTGATTGTGCGCCGGTTTTTACGTGCCAAAGAAAAATTCTCCTTTGATGTAGCGAAACCGACTTTGCTAACGCACTTTGTTGATGAAATTGATTTCTGTTTAAGGTCTTCTGCACACACAAAGCACCGCGGAAACTGTAGGAAGGCTCACTAAGAGCGCGCGTACGCATATACGGTTTGTGATACGCGGAACTGTCTCAAACATATTAATAGTAATATGAACGTAAGCACCATATCTATGGGCTCAAATACTAAACAACAATGCGACGTGACATGAGTTCGAAACGCAAAAAATGCGATACACTGTCATTTGCGTAAGCCTAGCTCCTACTCCTTATTTCGGAGTAACCATTCATGCACAGATTGTGAAGCTTATGAGACACATTTTACGTTAGTGAGAATATATTCCTTCGTGGACTTTCGTTGCACTTCTCATCATTATAATTATGATAAAACATTGCAATAATGCGATATTACATCGCAATCAATTGAACTCCCCTAATAATTATTGATAGGTGAACTTCTTCGTACAGGTTACTATGATTGCAACGAGCTGGGTTGGACACGTTTCCGTCGCGCGTTATGTATGAAGACTTCATATAGGAGACGATCGAGTAACAATGTTCCCCTTTTTATTCGTACGCGCTTTGACTTACGTTATAATGTTTGTTTTCGTCGCTTTAAATAGAATTTCCCTACAAATTTTGAACCACAAATATCAAACCAATACAATACTTGATGAATAATACGGTTACTCTTATCCATACTAATCAATACTAATATTATAAATGCCAAAGCGTGTTCATTTGTCTTTCAATCAAGCCTTACGGATCAACGCGATTTTTTTGGCTATAGTTGAAGACCTGCCCCTACATAATGAAAGTTACAATCCGACAAAGGAAAAAGTTACATAATTAATTATTGTTAAATTGTACGAAAAGTATAAACTATTATAGTACTATTTTAGAACTTTGCTGGATTGTACGAATAATTATTGAGATTGACGTAGGCTGATTTTATGTAGAGGACTACGTTGTTGGTAGGTCTAGGTTTTAGATTTTATACGTAGACTCCCACGGGGTTCTCTAAAAAATGTAGAGAGAACGTCACCATGGGGACAAATCCTAAATTAAATAAGACTATTTTAAAAACATAATAACAAAAATACTAATCAGTAAATGAGTCCTTGAAGAGACAGATGGTGACAAATCCTAATTTATTCCAAATGTAATTCCCAAGAATTCCTGACTTAGTGGAAGCGAAAACAGGCTTCTGGCTCATAAATTATTCAGCCTGTTTCGGGAGTCAAAAAATATATTCAGAGCCTCTGCTGATAAATCAATTAAGTGTCTAAACTGAAGTGAAAGCCAACTTTAGGCCGACATAATTATACTCACGGAATTGAATGGAGTAGGTATTTGTATTTTTGGTAACAGCTTCAAATCAGCTTTACTTTATTTGTTTAATGGAGGCTTCGGCTGAGGCTACAAGTTACGATAAAGACGTAGGGGTGTGGGTTTGATATAACTGCCAGACTGCTACCATTCTAGACTGCATCTTCAATTGGGTATTTGACAACTATTCAAATAAAATATTTTAAGTAATTATTACATAGAGGGCCTGCCAAAAGACACTATATCCACGTCTCCTGTTAATGTTTTCTTTGACAACCATTTAAAATTATCGCTTAAATTAAAAAAGTTCGTCAACTTTTGATGAGGTCAAAATTATTCAGTATTTCAATACCCAATTACCAACCGGTAAGATCGCAGTCAAGGGCTAACTTGTAGTGAAAAAATAAAATACTTTCATCTGGTGGGAGGCTCGCCGGTAAAGCTCCGTTACGGGTATGGGCTTAATAATATAATATAATCGCCATACCCCTAAAAGGTTAGCCCGCTATCATCTAAGACTGTATAATCACTTACCATCAGGTGATATTGCAGTCAAGGGCTAGTAGTGGCGTAAAAAAATATCTTGTACACCTAGTGGATAAAAAAATGGATGGTGGATGAAGTCGCGGTCAAGTTCTATTGTGTACCTACCTAAATAAATTACCTAGATAAAATGAAATAACGCAATCTCATTACTCAGGCTATTTTCGCATAATCCATTCCATTAAAGGCTACTTAACCTTATGATATTTACCATCCTCACATCAAACATATGCCCCATTTGTTATTTATATATTTTCGTCAAGATCAATGTTTTTTTTACGAAGGGTTCTTTTATTCCTTAACAAAATGCCAGCACACAATACCGGTTGTATACAAAAGAAGAATAGACCGTTGAGAACGCGAACGTGTACATAATGTATCCAAAGTTTCAAAGACTCGAGTATCTCAAATATTAAGGCAGAAATATAATTCATAAAGCTATTTTGTTCGGTGAAAGAATTATTGTTACGCCCGTATGGTAGGTACGTGTATATGTTGTGAAACAGCGGCAGCAAAAGGTAAACCTTATCTAATACTTAGTACTGTTACCTATTCTGTGCTTATACTTTTGAAAAATCTATTTACGAGTGCTGAGTAACTAACCCGTTGTCCTACCTGAGTGACAAACGCGACTTGATACGACGCGACGCGACAGTATACCCAAACATTAGCTGACCCTTCAAGTGGCCTAGGTTGTCGCGTAGACAATAAGTGTGTCATTTTCTATGGTGTCGTGTTGCTTTCGTCGCTCACCTAGGACAACGGGTAACTCTATTGAGTCATATTAATAAACCGACCGCGACATCAAGCTAAGAACACTTACTTACATAAATCTCGGTCAATCTATGCTTAGGAACGATACATGAACGATATAAGATCCAGTTCTTAGCTGATGTCGGTATTATTATAGGGACCCTACAGTAAAGACCACGTATTGCGTAGCATGGGGCGCCTTTTAGCAATGTCCACGTTTCCACTCCCTGTGTCATTATCGGTAGGACCATAGAGGTAATAATTATCTCTATGGGTAGGACACACTACTTTACTTTTCGCAAGACTTAGCAGTATCAACGAACTCAAGACCTAACGCAGGTTTACGCCAGGTCCCAATAGTTGAATTCTTCTGTCATTCTCCTTGTAGAAGATTTTTCTAGTGAGTTTTGTAAAACAACTAATAACAATCTATTTAAAGACTATATTTTGATTCCCTGATTCCCGCGACTTCGTCGGCGTGGGTTAAAGTTTTGATTCCCCCGGGAAATCTTAAATTTTCCGGGCTAAAACGTTGTGCGGTGTGCCCATGTTAATTCAGGGTGTATATAGTACAAATCAGGTCAGTCAATGTGGCGTGGAGGAGTAAAAGACATCCAGAAGAAGAGAGACACGAACTTTCACATCTATAATATTATAGTAGGATAATTATGTTTTAAAAATTTAAGTTTATTCAGTAATATTTGGAGCCTGTAGTGTCCCAATCAAAATAAAATGTTTTTTTTATTCAAATAAACTTTTACAAGTACTTTTGAATAGTCAAGTGAATCTACCACTGGTTCGGAATGCCACTCCTACCGAGAAGAACCAGCAAGAAATGTTGGGCAAAGGTCTCCTTTTCCTCCTTCCATTTATCTCGGTCCATAGATGTTTGGGGCCTGTCCTTCATAAAGGCATCGAGTTTATCGCGTCAGCGGCGCCTCAGCCTTCCTGGACGTCTTTTGAGTTTTGTGGCATCCAGTGTGTTCTAGCCTTTGCCCACGAGTCGTCGGACATGCGCATCACATGTCCGGCCCAGTCCCACTTCAGTTTTGCCGCTTTGTCTCCAACATCTGTGTTTATCGTCGTGGAGCGCAGTGTGGTGTTTTTAATATGATCAGTCCGTTTTATTCCTAGAATACTGCGCTCCAAGTTTATTCATAACTTTGGGAAATTATTCGTAGAACAATTAATTTGAAGTTGAATTATTTTGATAAACCTAACAGCGAGCGATTTAAGTTACATGACTGAAAGGCAAAAGTTTAAAGCGTCGGTAGCTCTCTAAGTTAAAGCACTCGCTTATCATGTTTTATAACTTGAAGGAGTCATAACATCTCAGGTTGTAATGGTACTACATAACTTACCGACTGGAAATCTCGAAACGTCGTGTTTCAGTTTTTTTCTATTTTTTTCTAAACTGGTGTATTTATTTCGTTTAAAATAATTTAATAATGTTGGATAGGAGCAGGTGTTGCTTTGCAGAAATCGAAGATAACTAGTTTACAATAGGGATGATGACAATTACTCAGCAACTCTTTATCAAACTTAAAAACGTCTTCTAGTATGGAAGTTTGTATGAAATACATAGTTGTGAAGTCATCCAACGCGCACTTTTTTTTCTTTAATCTATTGTTATCAAACTTAAAACTAACCTAGGATGTGAATTTTAGGTCTTTCGGAAGATAAGAAATAATTCATTTTTGACATAGGTAGGATAGGCATAGTCGAGACTCGAGTCAACATCTCCTGAGGATACTCGCGGTGTCGTAGTGAAACGCGCACTACAGATTGCTGAAGAAGATTTGTGTGATGTGGTGTTGTGGCCGTGCGTATTGTTTTCTTGCTATTCCTGCATGTTTAGAAGCCGGAGGGCGGGCGGTGCATATCTCATGCTGTACGTTGTACCGTTTTCGCGGCCCATCTATTCAACCGATTTTGACAGTACAGAATTGGTACAGATCTAGAAAGAAATTTGCTACAGGGATAACCTATCCCGGAGATGGATATATTTTTATCTCCGAAAATCATGGCATTTCTTTGGGACTTCTCCTAGCTAAATCCAAGCGGACGAAGCAGCGGGCATCATCTAGTTCTCTTTATATTGGAACTAGCGAATGCCCGCGACTTCGTCCGCGTGGTTTGAGGTTTTTTGGTTCCCGCGGGAACTCCTTAATTTTCCGGGATAAAAAGTAGCCTACGTCCTTCCCCGGGATACAACCTATCCCTATACAACAGATACATTTGTTTGATTCCCGCGGGAACTCTTCAATTTTCCGGGATAAAAATATATGTGTCCGGAATAGCCTATGTGCTATTCCAGACTATAATCTATCTCTGTGCCAAATTTCAGCCAGATCCGTTCAGCCGTTGGCGCGTGATTGAGTAACAAACATCCATACCTACATCCATACATCCATACATCCATACATCCATCCAAACTTTCGCATTTATAATATTAGTAAGAATACCAATTAGTTCGTCTATTTGCAGTCATAATTCATGATTTTTTGGTTCAAAAAGTATAATAATTGGAGCGTTCTCGTAAATGTTTGAATGTAATAAAGGCCGCTTTTGAACCGTTTAGCGAGCGTTTATGTTTCGACGCGCCGAGGTGTAAACATTAGCGCCCCCTCTTCATACAGTTTTGATTGTACCCTGTACACTCCTCGTCAAATAATAAATAGTCAGACTCAGATACATTGACTCAGAAAAAAAAACTATATTTCAACTGAGGCCTAAACCAATAACCAAATCTATGAATTATACTTTATTCATCACCACAGCCTATTAACGTCCCACTGCTGGGCACAGGCCTCCACTCTCATAGGAGAGCGGGAATTAGAGCTTAGACCCACCACGCTGCTCCAATGCGGGTTGGCGGGCTTTAACGATTATTATCATGTTAGTGATAATAACCGGGACCGACGGCTTAACGTGCTCTCCGAGGCACGGGGGTGAAACACCGCCAACTTCCAACTCCGGGCTGGCACTGAGAATTTCTTAATTGAAAAACCCAATACCTAACTTTTTATGCCCGACCGGGAATCGACCGGGATACTTTATTAATGTTAGGTAATACTCCCTGTCCGAATTTCGGCCAAGGTGGCTAATCTTCAGGAGATAATATTATAGTGCATAAGTTTAGTATGTACGCAACACAGGTTCAAGCCCTTACAATCCATAGCGTGATAAATCCGAGACGATAGGACGCAGGACCTTTAAGCAGCAGGAGCTTTAAGGGCTCTCCGAGGCACGGGTTTTAAGCACCTCCAACTTCCTAACTTACATATAGTACTGAGAGAAGTTCTTGTCAGAAACTGAATATTGAATCCCAACCCGGGAATCGAAACCTCGTCATCTGCAGTTAAACATCCTAACCACTAGACATACGAGGCAGTTGGCATAAAAGTATAGAAGTCAAATATTATTGGTAACGTTGCGTCACGCATTGATGGAGAATTTTAGTAATGGCGTCACGCCACTCGCATCTAAACGCACCCTGGGACTTACAAGAAATTCTTACGTTGAGTGTACCAAGGCTTTTTTAGGGTTCCGTAGCCAAATTTGGCAAAAACGGAACCCTTATAGATTCGTCATGTCTGTCTGTCTGTCTGTCTGTCTGTCTGTCTGTCTGTCCGTCCGTATGTCACAGCCACTTTTTTCCGAAACTATAAGAGCTATACTGTTGAAACTTGGTAAGTAGATGTATTCTGTAAACCGCATTAAGATTTTCTTACAAAAATAGAAAAAAAACAATAAATTTTGGGGTTCCCCATACTTAGAACTGAAACTCAAAATTTTTTTTTTCATCTAACCCATAGGTGTGGGGTATCTATGGATAGGTCTTCAAAAATGATATTGAGGTTTGTAATATCATTTTTTTCTAAACTGAATAGTTTGCGCGAGAGACACTTCCAAAGTGGTAAAATGTGTGTCCCCCCCACCGTAACTTCTAAAATAAGAGAATGATAAAACTAAAAAAAATATATGTTGTACATTACCATGCAAACTACCACCGAAAATTGGTTTGAACGAGATCAAGTAAGTAGTTTTTTTTTAATACGTCATTAATCGTAAATCGCAATTTACCTTTCATTCAATCAACTCAAATATTTAAAAAAAACATTTAATTTAAAACTTACTACAGGTTTGTACGGAACCCTCGGTGCGCGAGTCCGACTCGCACTTGGCCGGTTTTTTACACAATGAAATGAAGAAAAATTCGCCTTTGATATGGTAAAAACGAATTTTCCGTGACGCGACTTTGATGACGGAATTGATTTCACGAATAATGACGGAGATGGGCAATTTTGTAAATGCTCATTTAAACGCCTCCAAATCGATCGAACGCTTTGTATTATCAATTTGCCGTTGAGGCTGAATATTCCCTTTTTTGTTGGTGTGAAAATGTTTCATTGAAAATGGTTTGCGAATATAATGACGGAATGTAATCATGTGTTGAATATAAAGAATCGTTATTTGGAAAATTCTGATCTGGAGCGAAGTGAAAGGTCACACATTCCCAATTCCAAAAATCCATTTCCAGTGTCGCTTTTGTTTCATGCTCATCCATATCCGAAGGTACTATTATTACAAATGCGAAAGTGTGTATCTGTCTGTCTGCTACGCTGTAAAAGCCCATATTTTCAACCAATTTTGATGAAATTCAGTATAGAGGTAGGTCACATTTTATAGCAGAAAATTAAGAAGTTTCCTAGGGAATTTAAAAAACTTAATCCACCGGGACGAAGTCGCGGGCATTAGTAAGATTAATGCAGGCTAAAGCTGAGATCTTTATTCCGACTTAAATCTTGTTAAAATTTATGTAGTTTGTCGCACTTACCTATGGCTGGTTTTGCCGATAGATTTACATAGAAGCGTACTTTGACTGCCTCGTTGGTCTAGCCGCTAGTGGTTAGCGTAGTCGACTGAGGATCACGAGGTCCTGGGTTCGATTCCCGGTCGGGCATAAAAAAAATTGTTAGGTATTGGGTTTTTCAATTAAGAAATTCTCAGTGCCAGCCCGGAGTTGGAAGTTGGCGGTGTTTCACCCCCGTGCCTCGGAGAGCACATTAAGCCGTCGGTCCCGGTTATTATCACTAACATGATAATAGTCGTTAAAGCCCGCCAACCCGCATTGGAGCAGCGTGGTGGGTCTAAGCTCTAATTCCCTCTCTCCTATGAGAGTGGAGGCCTGTGCCCAGCAGTGGCACGCTAATAGGCTGTAGTGGTGGTGGTGGTGGGTACTTTGACATTGCTTTAAAGCAAAACAAATTTATATCTATATCTATACTTATAATAAAACTTTTACTGGAAAATTTCTGTACATTTAATATATTCTGAAAATTTTCGAATCGGGGTATGCTTTACTATCGATACTGAGCCCAAAACAGATTTTTATTTAATTTTTGTCTGTCTGTCTGTCTGTCTGTCTTTCTGTCTGTCTATCTGTCTATCTGTCTGTATGGCCGCGCATCACGCGAAAACTAATGAACGGATTTAAATGAAATTTGGTATAGCAGTAGTTTATACTCCGGGTCAATATATAGGATAGTTTTTGTCCCGATAGAAAATAGGGTTCCTCCAGGATAGTGGATTTTTGTTGATGACTCAGTCAAACTCTATAACTCAGTCAAATCTGAACTGATTTGAATAAGTCGTTCTTTATTAGAAGGTATGTATCATCAGGTAAGTTTTGCCCAATTTTGGTCAAGATTTGATAAATATTATCAGAGATAGAGGACAAAACTCCTCAACAGAGAACAGCAATTTACTTGATTAGAACTTAATAATATCTTTTTGGTGGCCTTTGAAGGAAACAAAATTAAAAAAATTGCGACCAAGAGAAAATCTGTCAACAGCCTGACGGCTGACATACCTAATTTACTGTTTACATCGGTATTCTCATAATGTTTCGATGCCATATTATGTTGGCTTGTGATATGTGGACTTAATTTCGTGTATTAAAAATGCTTAGGTATGCCAAACAGTTTCTTCTTCTGAGGAACTAATTATTTTATAGTGTATGGTGAAACAGAGAATTTGACAGTTCGAGAGAATTGTTGGTTCTGTGAGCGCGCTACGCTAGTAAATATAATAAGTCTATGGCTAGTAATATAATAAGTCTATGCGCTATACTAACCACTCGAAACGATCAAGCTGCTGCAATAAACAACACCATATTGATGCGTGTTGATGGGGACAATGTGCAGTATAGTTCCATCAATCAGGTTGCAGATCAAGACGGACACAGATTACCCCATAGAATTTTTGAATTCGTTATCTGCCCCCGGGCTTCCATCGCACACATGGAATTTAAAAGTTGGAGTGCATATAATTCTGCTGAGAAACCTAAGCCCGCCAAAATTATGCAATGGCACCCGGCTAAAAGTGACGACTCTACAGCACAAAGTTATTGAAACGGAGGCGTTGACAGGGTGCGGAGTCGGAGAACGCGTCTTTATTCCTCGAATACCTCTAATCCCCAACAACTTTCCATTCCGCTTCAAACGCGTACAGTTTGCTCTCCTATGCCATGAAAATAAATAAAGCGCAAGGACAGACGCTGCGCACTGCGGCCGTAGACCTCACCACCAGCTGCTTTAGCCCGCGGTTCGGCTCCTGTTTTAATGTTATAGTGGGGAGCAAGGCCTATTTTAGTTAACATTTTCGTAGTTAATTATTTTATTAACGCCACTGCAAGCGCAAGAATAACGATCGCGAACAAAGTCGCAGGTACAGCTTGACTTGATCTTTTAACTTTCTTAATCTTCTTTCCCGCTCTCCTATGAGAGTGGAGGCCTGTGCCCAGCAGTGGGACGTTAATAGGCTGTAGTGATGATGATGATGATGAATTGAATTGAATTAGATGAAACTAAATTATAATTAAAATGAATTTAAGTTCATTAAATAAGAATTGTGAATGTATAGTTAAGTAAACGTGAGCATCAGCTTTGTATCAAAAATTTTGTTATTGTGTTTATGATGTGCATATCGGTTTCCAGTTATCTTTAGCATCAATAAACTTCAAGTATTCATAAATCTTAACTTATTTCTTAATTTCTTGGTGTAAAATATGTTAATAGTGTTAATTCGGTTATACACAATCCTACTAATCTTACTTCTTACTACGAGTATCTTACTATTATTTTAAATGCAAAAGTGTGTTTGATTGTTTGTTGGTTTGTGGATTTTTTGATTTTTTGATTTGTCCCTTAATCACGTCGCTACAGAATAACGGATTGACTTGATTTTTTGCATGGCCATAGTTGAGGATCTAGAGAGTGACATATAGGCTACTTTTATCCCGGAAAATCAAAGAGTTCCCGAGAGATTTTAAAAACTAAATCCACGCGGACAAAGTCGCGGGCATCAGCTAGTTTTATTATATATCTCTATAGAACTCAGCCTAAAATGAAAGCTCGCTTTCCGTGATGAGGTTTTGCATACCTACTCTTATTGGTCGCTCTACATACTTGGTGGGCTACACGGTTTTACTTGGAGGGTACAATTAGCCCACGGTAGAAGTCTAGACCTGACCCAGTTTAGCAATTTACAGTTTTTGACCCATGATCTAACAGAACCGTAACCCGTATATACCACAGGACCATATCCAGTAGAATATAATTGTACTTCTCAAAAAGATTTGTGATGTAAAATCGAACAAAGAAACCGACTCGATTTAAACACCGAAATCGGGAACATTCATTGAAAGGAGCCATTCGTGAAAGAGAGAAAAAATAAATACAACAAAGGATTAAATTGTAAAAGGAGTCCTCCGCTCAATCTATAAAATTGATTAAATTTCACTGTTCCGATTCTGTAAAGGATTACGTATAAACTTTGGCAAGTTTGATTAATTTTGGCCGATAAAATCAGCGTTGTCGGTCGACCATGTCAAATTTATACGACAAAAGTTACCCGACGCGTTCGTTAGGTTATTTTCATTGGTTTATGAATTGAAACTTCAATTGTTTGTCGGTAATTACTTTGTACTGTTCCTTGATTGTTTGAAACAAATTGTGTAGGTACAATATCGAAAATATTTAACCTTTTAACGATCTTTATAATTTACTTAAGTTACTAACGCACTATATCAAAAAAATCTTATGCTGAAACATATTTTACAATGAGATGTTATTCATTAATTTTCCACTAGAAATGTTTCACCTTATATAATTAGGAAAGCAAAATTACATACTTACAATTGTTTATATCTATTGTTTAAAATTTTAAAATTCATCTATTATGTAGAAGCATCTTTCCGTAAGCGATCCTTCACCTTTCACTAGTCCAAGTAAAAAAAAAATGGATGCTAGTTTCAAGCCCTTACTTATAACTAACAGTCTACTAGTGTCCATTGACAGAATTTGCTACTTACTAGCTAGCTAGTAGAACGTACTATTACCTATTCTGTGCTAGTAGTTATTAGGTATTATAAACCGCAATTTGTCGGAATATAATAATTTACCCGCTTGAAAGCTAGAAACCCCCGAGCTCGCAGCTCAGTGTTTGACGTAGCCTGACTCCAGGCTTCTCGTAAAGCATCTTCATCTCGCCGCAAAGACATAATTCACAGGCGGCGGTGTAACTGTGAGGAATAATGTGAAATGTTTCGTATAATAATCAATAAATAAATAAAAATATAAAAATATACAAATGTTTCTTGATCATTTCCTTTAAATCTTAATATGAAATATAGTAACACTGTTTATTTCCTGTTCAATAAATTTAAGAAATTAAAAACAAATTGAGTGGAAGCACAATTAGTAAGGCCCGCTTGCAGTGACGCCGGGTTACGTTTAACATTACCTATTCTGTGGTTTAACCCAGGAATACGAATTATGTCAAAGTAGCAGCTAACTCTAGGTTAAAAGTATAACCCGGCGTTTCTGCATGCGGGCCTTAGGGTTCTAGCTATAAGCTTAAAGAACGGTCTTATGTTAGAATATAACATGGTGTTAAAAAAATTACAATGTTCTTTCGATAAAATTTAAATTACTGCTTGTTGAGCTGCTAACATTACTTTTAGGCATGTAAGTAAATTCTGTCGACTACATTTTATCGACTTCTCAAGCTATCGACTGCTCTGCGCAGTTTTCTTTCTCTAAACAACTGTAGTTGAATAATTGTAATCTACAACTCGAGCTGCTGAAAACTGGTTGCTATAAATTGGAATTAATGTAGTTGAATTCAACTAAAGACGTTTGCAATTCAAAGGGAAGATGATCCTTTAGATAACTTGTAATGGAAAATGCAATTCGCTACTGCAAATGATATTATATGGTAAGAGGTATCTTTCGGTTGTACTATTACCTATTCTGTGCTTTCGGTTTGTATTTGGTTGTGTAGGTATATAGATGAAAAAGAGGTGATAGCCT
The DNA here is from genome assembly GCA_963932025.1 of Erebia epiphron. Taxonomy (NCBI): domain Eukaryota; kingdom Metazoa; phylum Arthropoda; class Insecta; order Lepidoptera; family Nymphalidae; genus Erebia; species Erebia epiphron. The sequence continues at coordinate 9,788,483 of OZ009950.1, forward strand.
AGTGGTTAAGACGCCCGGCCTCTTATTCGGATGGTCGGGGCTTCGATCCCCGGTTTTACACCTCAAACTTTACGGGGTTGTGCATTTAAAGAAATTAATGGGTGAAGGAAAACAACGTGAGGAAACCTGCTTGCCTAAAAGTTCTTCATAAAGTTCTCAAGGGTGTGTAAATTCTGCCAATCCATACTTGTTCAGTGGACTATATAGTGATAGTCAAATCCTTTCTAAGCGCGCGTTTTGAAGTTTGAAAAAAGTACCTGATTCGACTACCCAAACACCCAAACCTGTACCTGAGTCAAACACCCAATTATACATTCTCAAATTGGCTCCACCTGGATTCGAATCTCCCTCATATAAATACACAGTAGCAGCACAGCGTATTATTCTTACAGTGGATCGACGCCCATACAAATTGCAGACCATAAACTGATCTACTACACCAACCTATGCCTTTGTATACACCTCCAGGTTAGCCGTTACCAATTTCGTGCCAAAATAACTATGTTTGGATATACCCTCCCTCGTCTTGCCCCTCTTATCCCACAGCGTCACTCTGTCTAGATGTCAACGTCGTATGACTGGTAGAAAAGAACGTATCTCTTTACACTGTGGTACAAGAGAGTTCATTAGCTACGTAGCTGGGGGAGGTGGGTGGCCATACGCCTAAAACAAAAGAGCAGTCGATCGAAAATAATTTCCTCAATCTCAACACAATGAACTCGGCGAAGAAAAGAAAATTTTGAGTCACGGCTCACAAACTTTTTAATTTTTCCCCGCGTCAAAAACAGTTTATTGTGTTGGCTACACGTAATTTTGTCCCTGGTCGACCATTGATATGCTAAGTCTGAATGCGACATGTAGAAAAGTCTAAAAATGCATTAAATGTTCAGTTTGTAAAATACTGATCGGGGATATATGGCTATAAAGATGATGGCAACACAATCAAATCAGCAATTCTTTATCAAACTTAAAAACGCGCTTCTAGTATGGAAGTTTGTACGAAATACATAGTTATTACGTTATCAAATTTCAACACACTTTTTTCTTGAATCGATGGTTTAAAATGGTTATCAAACTGAAAACTAACCGAAGATGTGAATTTAAGATGTAATGGAAGACCTTCTATATAATAAACAGTAAGAAATAATGTATGTTTGCCATAGGCGTCATCCCTATTACATTAAACTAAACCCATACCGGTTTCTACAAGTCATCGTACCGGAACGCTAAATCACTTGGCGATGGTAACTCAAATAACCACGGCCGCAACCTTCCAACAGACTGAACGAGAGACAATTTAGAAGTTAAACATTCCGAAATAGGGCCTCTTGGGGATCGAACCCTCCCGCTTATAAGACCATAGAGCCAGCCTGCACCAGGGAGGTTGTCAAAAAATCACTATGTAACTATATTTATTCATAACAAATAAAATAAAAATTAGTAAGTATCCCAGGCTAGAGCCGCAGACGGCTGCGTCAAGTCAATGAAACAAACACTGAAATTTCGAACAAGTACTCGTTAATTACAAAGACAACGCGCGAGCAATCTTCTGATCACGTTCTCAACAGTTCATCATCACTACAGCCCATTAACATCCCACTGCTGAGCACAGGCCTCCACTCTCATAGGAGAGAGGGAATTAGACCCACCACGCTGCTCTAATGCGGGTTGGCGGTCTAACCATAACCATACTGCTAAATAAGTTGTGTTAATTAGCTAGTTAGTTAAATGTTGTTGAATAAAGTCGTAAAATGTTACATTTTGTTTATTGAAAACACAACTGCCGACATTATTGCCGGCTCTTGTCGGTAAAAGACAAAAACTACATTTCTCTCTGCATTTTTTTAAAATCAACTACAAGTTAGCCCTTGACTGTGATCTCATCTGATGGTAAATAATGATGCAGTCTAAGATGGTAGCGGGCTAACCTGTTAGTTGTATGACAGTTATATGAAACCCATACCCCAGAAAGTATAAATTCCCAAATTGAATCTGCCGGGGTTCTAACCCGGGACCTCACACGTTAAGACAACAGCGCTCAACACTGCGCCAGAGAGGTCGTCAAATCATATCATATCTAGGCACAGACCATACATAGGTTTACTACTCGGTGTATCTAGGTACGTATTGATATCGATGGCGTTAGTAATTGCGGCTCAAATTATGCGGGCAAGGGCCCCGGGGAGAGGCCGGCCTTCAATGTTATAACATATAATCATTGGATCGGGGTAGCATTATAAATATTTACATATATTGTTTTGCACAGTTTTGTCATGAATAAACTATTTGGATTCGAGTGTAAAGTATTAAATGGGTACCTGCATTAAATAACTAACATTTATATGAAGTTACGTTGTCGGCTGCAGTTCACGTAGCATTTTTTTATTCTAGGGCAAGTTAGCCCTGCGAACTTACCTAAAGTGATGACGTACTACGGCAGCAAATGGTGACGGACTAACCTGGAATGTGGCAGTTTTACTAAACGCAGAACTCATTCGCCGCCACCGAGTCATGCGACGGCATGCCACCTGTCAGCGGCAGCCGTCAACTTGAAGCGAAACTTGCAGTTGTAGCATCTATGACGCTGACGTGCCGACGGCTGCCGCTGACGGGAGACACGGCTGCAATTGCCTCTGCCGTTGGGAATGTGCCGCTCGTGTATATGAGCCCTTAGATTCATTTCTTATTGAAACCTCTATAATATACTTACTTAAAGCTTTATAGAGAAACGCATATTCCCGTCTTCTGATAAAATATTGAATTTATAGTCGGGTATTTTTAAAAAACCGGCCAAGTGCGAGTCGGACTCGCGCACCGAGGGTTCCGTACAAACCTGTAGTAAGTTTTAAATTAAATGTTTTTTTTAAATATTTGAGTTGATTGAATGAAAGGTAAATTGCGGTTTACGATTTATGACGTACTAGAGGACGCCCGCGACTTCATTCGCGTGGCTTAAGTTTTTTTTAATTCCCACAGGCACACCTTAATTTTCCGGGCTAAAAAGAAGCCTGTGTCAAACTTCAAACTCCAAATTATTTATTTGTCGAATACGGTACAAAGATGTTCTTAAAAAATAGAGGATCCTAGTATTCTACCAGTGTGGTGTACAAATATTGATTTAATTTAATTTTAATTGTTATGCATTGTAATAACTACTTAACTATAAACTGAGCCAACTGCGAACATCACGTCGATCCGTTGCTCTGTTGCGGCGTGATTGAAGGACAAACTATCTATTTGACATCCTTGGGGATAGAATTTTAAAAACTGTAAAATCCGTATTTCATCATTAGCGGAAGCCCAAATACCAAGTTTCGTGGCTATAGCAGCTTGAAAAACGACGGACTTTAATACAAACATTCAACCCCTATTTAACCCCACTGAGGGTAGAATTTTTAAAAACGACACACATCCTTCTGTATTTTTACCAAAAGCCAAAATACCAAGTTTCATAGATTTACCTTGAAAAATATCTTCTTAAATAAAAGACTACCCTATTTCAACTCTTTGGGGGTAGAATTTTCAAAAATGGCGAAACACGTATTTCTTTATTTTAAACCAGAAGCCCAAATACCAACGTTCATGGTCATAACTTGAAAAATGAAAGACTTTCATACAAACTTTCAACCCCTATTTATTTACAAAATTTTACACTTTTAGGGGTAACATTTTGAAAAACTGTGTTACACCTATGTCTTTATTTTTAACCCGCAGCTCATATACCAAGTTTCATGACTATAACTTGAGAAATGAAGGACATTCATACAAACTTTCAACCCTTATTTACCCCATTGGGGGTAGATTTTTGAAAAACTGTGACAAACGTACTTCTTTATTTTTTACCGAAAGCCAAAATACCAAGTTTCGTTGATATAACTTGAAAAATATCTTGAGAAATGAAGGCCTTTCATACCAACTTTCATCCCCTATTTCACCCCTTTGGGGGTCAAATGTTCAAAAACTGTGAAATACGTCTTTCTTCATTTTCAACCCGCAGCTCATACACTACGTTTCATGGCTATAACTTCAAAAACGACGGACTTTCATACAAACTTTCAACCCCTATTTTATCCCTTTAGGGGTAGAATTTCGAAAAACCCTTTCATAGTGGATACCTAGTCTTCACAAAAAACACACTTTCCAAATTTCATGTCTCTAGGACCAGCGGTTTAGGCTGTGCGTTGATATATAAGTCAGTCAGTCAGTCAGGACTTTGAATTTTATATAATATAGATTTAAAAAAAACTACTTACTAGATCTCGTTCAAACCAATTTTCGGTGGTAGTTTGCATGGTAATGTACAACATATATTTTTTTTAGTTTTATCATTCTCTTATTTTAGAAGTTACGGGGGGGGACACACATTTTACCACTTTGGAAGTGTCTCTCGCGCAAACTATTCAGTTTAGAAAAAAAACAAACCTCAATATCATTTTTGAAGACCTATCCATAGATACCCCCACACCTATGGGTTAGATAAAAAAATTTTTTTTGAGTTTCAGTTCTAAGTATGGGGAACCCCAAAATTTATTGTTTTTTTTCTATTTTTGTAAGAAAATCTTAATGCGGTTTACAGAATACATCTACTTACCAAGTTTCAACAGTATAGCTCTTATAGTTTCGGAAAAAAGTGGCTGTGACATACGGACGGACAGACAGACAGACAGACAGACATGACGAATCTATAAGGGTTCCGTTTTTGCCAAATTTGGCTACGGAACCCTAAAACAGTAAGTAGATATTAATATACTTTTTGTTTGAAAGACTTCAAATGAAAACAGTAATGTTTATAACTTATGCACTAAAATAAAAGAGTAACAAGTGAATATAATTAAAATTATTAAAAAATACGACTGCTCAGCCGCAGACACACATACATGTACACGTACCCTGAAAACATAACACTCCTTTTTTGGGCAGTCGTGTAATAAAAATCCCCCTCGAATGGAAGTACGGCTCCCACTGCTACTACGTAACGATACCACAGTCATTATAATTACCTTTGGAATCTTATTCACATTTTTATTAAGTGATATTTTTTTGTAAATTACTGAATATCGAACTATAGTGTTATAATATATTGTTCGTACCACTTGCTCAAAAAAGTGACATTCTATGCCACAAAAAGCGAACATAACAATAGTCATTTTTAATCTGTTAAAAACAGGGAAAGAAAATTGTACTGAATTTCATTCATCCTCTAGGGAGAGAATGTGATTTAAATTTGGAATACTTACCGAAATTTATACTGAACTACATCTGTGTTTACACCGTTGAGTTTGTATATAAAGCATTAAAAATCTTTTTAAAAAAGGAATACGCATTTATTATGCAGTTATGATTATTAAATAAAATTACGAAAACCGACGAGGCCGTATGAGCTTGATGCCTTTGCTTTTCCGACAAAAAAAGTCTAGGAATTAGCCGCGTTTTTGTTTTCTTCAAATACACGTTAAGTTTATTTTAATTGATTTTTATAAATAAGTTAATGTTCTAAATAGTTCCTCAGACGCAAGAACAGAGAAATACTCAAATCAACTCATCAACAATAAATGTACCAAACAAAAATGTAACTCTCTCTATCAATAATTGGACCAATGTTTCGAATGTTAACTTTTACTTTTAATTGTCATTATTTTAATTAAATGCTTATCTCATATTATTATTGTGATAATTTTTTCGCAAATGGTACGAAAAGTAGAGTAGGTATTTTCCTCGGTGATAAAGCTGTCTTAGTCTTGGGTGAACTTAAATCGTCACCCGCGACAGAAGACACTGCTTTATCCCCTTGGTTAATAATCTACTATTTGAAATCTACTCATCATTGTCTAGATGATGATTATATAGTTAATCTTATTTTCGAAAATTTTTTTAGTCTTTAATGCGGAATCCCATGGTCACCCCATCAATTTTTTTCTGAATTTTACTAGCCTATGTCACCCGGAATAAGCTAGGGATTCTAACGATACCTCATTTGTCAAAATCGGTTCAGGCGTATAGAACTTATGGTGGAATATGCAAACTCACATACATACATACATACATACATACATACATACATACATACATACATACATACATACATACATACATACATACATACATACATACATACATACATACATACATACATACATACATACATACATACATACATACATACATACATACATACATACATACATACATACATACATACATACATACATACATACATGAACCCTGAAAATTATATACTCCTTTTTTCAGGCAGTCGTAAAAGTGCAAGTCGTATGTTTGCAATTTCACCCATGACCGTTGACTCGTGTAGTTGAGCTACCTTAAAAGTTTTTCCTTTATCGTGGGATTAAATGGCAGAAAATACGTACCTACACGTACTATCTGATACTGAATAATTGATACTGAATTTTGTCTCGTTAAATGTACGTTCAGACCACGCCTGAAGCACTGTAATAAAATTATAAAATTTAGTTTAACGCAAAATATGTCATTCCTCGTTCAATGAGTTCCATCGAATATGGGCCTTGAAAATAGTTTCGATACTGCAATGTATCGCTACTGGATGGCATAAACAGTCGCGTTAGAAGACTGGATTACAGATGCATATCTCAAATTTCGGCACTGGTAGGTAAGTGAACCGTGGCCTAGTGGTCAAAGGCGCTCAGGGCGCGATTCCCAGAGAGACGCAGGTTCAAATCCTGCCGGTTCCGGAATTTTTGATATGTATGTTTAAGTAAGTTTAGAAACTATCCTCGTGTGTGAAGCACTGTAATAAAATTATAAAATTTAGTTTAACGCAAAATATGTCATTCCTCGTTCAATGAGTTCCATCGAATATGGGCCTTGAAAGTAGTTTCGATACTGCAATGTATCGCTACTGGATGGCATAAACAGTCGCGTTAGAAGACTGGATTACAGATGCATATCTCAAATTTCGGCACTGGTAGGTAAGTGAACCGTGGCCTAGTGGTCAAAGGCGCTCAGGGCGCGATTCCCAGAGAGACGCAGGTTCAAATCCTGCCGGTTCCGGAATTTTTGATATGTATGTTTAAGTAAGTTTAGGTTCTGTATGATTTCTAATAAAGTAATTTAACTTAAGTAGGTACAGTAGCGCATACGTGCGCAAGCGCGTTCCAACTTCCAACCTATACCTCATCATTACATTCCATTCAGCATCAATGTTAACAAGCACAGGCATACTTTGCAAAAAAAGAACCTCATTCTATTTAGTAGGTAATATTTACATGAAGTGCACTCATAATATGTATTAATAATCATGTGTGAACTTCTTTTGTACTGTCATCATAATTGTACAATGTTTCAAGCAAATAAACGATGGATTGATTGATTAAACATTATTAGGCATACCGATATGTACTAAAATTCTATATCAATGCATACCGAAACAGGTAATGGGTTTATAGTTGATTTAAATTTAAATAGAGGTGGTTAAAAAGAAGTAAAGTGACAAGACTATGAGCAATTTCACTGTTTGAAAGCACACACAATATTATGTACACTTTTAGAAAATTGTAATGCTTTCTTATTTAGTAATTATTAATTATAATTATAACATAAAAGTTCTTATTTAGTAATAATACTTAGTGCTTTTAAAATTCATCGTGTATCTAACCCGTTATTGAATGTTTTTTTGATTCGATCGTTTAAATATATATTTTTCTTTTTTAATATGAATAGCATCATGTAACCGTTACCTTAGCCACCCCGTTAAACTGTTTGTCGAGTCGAACACTCGATCGCTTCATTCAGTTTTTATTTCTTGTCTCAAACAGCTTTCTTAAAAACAACTCTGTTATGAACGCTCCCAACTTATTTTCTTTGATTGCTGTGATGATATTAACATTTTCGTTTCTCTTTAGCTCTTTGGTCGATTTCTGCTTGGCTGTAACAGGTCATGCATATTCATGTCGCCGCCAAATCGTAAAATCCGTCATATTACAATACGGTGGTTGTATAAGACTAAAAGAACGTCCGCCGTATTGAATAGACGTTACGCGTCCTTCAATGTGGCTAGCCATATACTCGTATTTAGGGCGGATCATGAGCCACCGTTTCGTAAAACAGCGTGAAATGAAACGCCGCTTTTTTAACCGACTTTCAAAAAAGGAGGAGGTTCTCAATTCGGCGCGTATAATTTTTTTTTTTAATTGTATGTTACCGCATATCTCCGTGGTTTCCAAACCGATTTGAAATTTTTTTTTTCAGTGGTTAGAGGAAGCTCGCGAGATGGTCCCATAAAAAATTCTGACTCCAAATCCTCAATCCTGATGCTGCTGCAGGTATACCTACGACTCAAAACTAGGGAGTTACGAAGTTTTGATGGTGAATTCAAATAGTAGGTATCAAGTTACGTGTATACGATTCAACTCTGAGTCCCAACTCCTCAACTCTGATGCTGCAGTGTACTGCACTCTTAAGCCGTGGGGATTAAAAGTACACTAAAAAGTTACAAATAAAAATTCTTTCCAAAAAATCGACTTCCAAAGCCACTGTAAAGTAAAAAATAATTTTTATTTCTACACACTATGTTGAAGTCGGGCGAGTATAACAAAGATAAGCAAAGTTGACGCGTCAGGCTTGCCTGACTTCAACATAGTGTGTAGAAATCAAAATTATTTTTTACTTTACAGTGGCTTTGGAAGTCAGTTTTTTGGAAAGAATTTTTATAAATAATAATGTCAAGACACCATATCGGAAACCCCAAAATCAGAACTAGAATAAAATCTGGGCACCCGTACTCCACGTAGTTTTGTCTGCCCTATCCCTAGAGTGTTTTTATCAGCCAGAAACACACTGTTTTCGTGTCACACAGGAACACACACAAAACTGAGTTTTTGGCGTAGACCTACCTACCTCACTTATTTCGTTAGTATGATCACCCTGCAATGCAACTTGATTACTATGCGGCTGAATGAGGGCAGCCGTATTTTAGAACGTATCGCAATGACAATCCGGCCGAACGGCGCCGTTTTGTAATACGGCGGGTTTTACGATTTGGCGGCTACATGGGTATGGGTTACCTGTTACAACAAAGCAGACATCGGCTAGGCGCTCTTGAGCAGTTTGTCATCGTCAAACTCTTTCTTTCCCGTATAAAATTATATCGTATTTTAACGGCTTTTTCAATCAGATGGCGCAGCCTCTTGTTTTCATATTGTGAAGTTTTAAGTGGCTTAAATATTTTTTGTGGCGCTTCAAAATTAAGTATGCGCGGCTGGTTTTTTTTATGACGACAGACTTTTGGACAAAATGTTTTTGAAGAAAACTCTTCAAGGCTAAGAAGCTGTTTATGATTTCTATTTTTCTTACCTACTTGTAAACTTGTTTTTAGACTGCCAAGATAAATTAAATATGTAGGCCAGTAAGATAAATCTAACTAATCAACCGACTTCAAAAAAAGGAGGAGGTTCTCAATTCGACTGTATTTTTTTTATGTTTGTTACCTCAGAACTTTTGACTTGGTGGACCGGACCGATTTGGATGATTCTTTTTTATTTGAAAGTGCATACTTCCCAAGTGGTCCCATATAAATTTTATCGAAATCGGTCGAGCGGTTTTTTAAATATCAACAATAAAATAAGTACTTTGTATAGCGTGTGCTTGTTGTTGTAAGGTTGGCGCGTGAGTTTAAAGTCGGTTGTTTAAAAAGAATTTTTTATATTAAATTATTTTCATATTAATGACAAAGTTGTATGAAAGAAACTGGCTTCGCATTCAGCAGCCCACAAGTCAGTGTCATTCTTGTTACATTACGTATGTATTGTGTATTAGCTTCATATTGCAATCACTCTTTTTAATCTTTAAAAAAAAGAGTGACTGCTTAGTTTGAGACACAAGTGGTCCTGCGTGAAATAAATCATTTCATTTCAATGATGTAACAGAGCACAGAAATTAATGTTCCGAAATATACCTACCTGCGCAAACTCGAGGAGCGACGTATTTTTAGACTATTTACCCGACTGCGGAACGCACAGGGTTATGTGTTCATCAGTCTATATATGTTTGTTTGTTCCTTGCAGGACAGCTACAGCCTAAACGCGTGGACCGATTTTGATGATTCTTGCACCAGTTTATTCAAGTTAAAGTTTAAGAACTTTTACCCAGCATAATGTCCGTGCACTTTTTCACGTCTTCTTAATAAAACTCAAGTACTTTTTAATAAAACCTAGATTTAAGCCACTACTTTAATACCTAGGTAAATGCAGGTAAGGTAAGGTATATAAGGTAAACCTAGATGTGCGAAGCGGGAGCTGGACAGCTAGTTTTGTAATAAATAATAGTTATTACACGCGTCACGGAAGGACTATGGAGGTCTATTCTTTATCACGTGTTATCGATTCAATCCCCTCAGGTGATAATATCGAGTGACGACACCTAATTGGATTCTCCAAATCTCATTTTCTTCAAAGACCTATAAATAAACAACGTTAAAGCATTTGGGAGTTCGGCAGTCCAATTAAGATATGCCAATCGCAATCGGATACAGTAAGCATTCACTTTGACTTGCTTTATTAATTGAAACTGCTACATTTCTGTCGAAACTTTTAATAAATCCTCTTAATTGTTTATTTTTATTTTATTATTCAAAAAATATTTTGCTATATCGAGCAACAGCAACGAGAAATTTAAGGCAGACATAAATTATCTCGATCGCGACTGATAGATCACAATCGCTATTTGTTCCTATCAATTGACTTTCGACCAATCAAAACTTATGCCCAAGTGGCCAAAGCGGATTCCTTCCTCTCACTAAAAGTTAGGATTAGTTTGTCCTATCGATTAGATCATTTGATTTAGCGCTCAAGCACCTATTCCCATTGACTATGAAGTTCCAATTGTTTCACTTCTCTCAGTTATTATATTTTGGCCAAAGATAATATATAAACCAGGTTAAGACTGTTCACTTCATACATTCAATCAAAGTTAGCTAAATGCGCATTAAAGTCGCCGGTACCTTGTAGTTCTTCGCATAATCTGAGATGGCGTAACTGTGCAAGCTGATAAATTGCTGAAAATTTGCTATTTGCTTAAGTGATTTTATAAAATTTTTGTATTTTGATAATTTTATATAAATAATTAATACAAATTGAACCAAGAAAATACGATATTTCACCGATTTTACTATAATCATTTGTCGAGCGAGCCTGGAAGCGCCATCTAACGATAGTATTAACCTAAAAATTGTTTATAAGGGAGTTAGCAATCTATACTTGGTAATGTAATTAATCTATGATTTTGGCAGATCTTTATCAGTATTGAAGCGAAACGAACGCACCATGGGACGGGGATATACCTGCCAGATTCACAAAGGTGAATCGTCTTAACGCTGATATGCGGAATTTCTTTAACGTCTTGTTTATTCAGAAAGCATCTCTATATCTTCACTGTCTCATAGTCCTATATGTAACGGTAATCCAACACGATAGGAGGGAAATCAGACGCAGAACCAATGTGCGAAATACCTTAGGTACGTGGTTTCACACAAACAGGGGTGGGTTACCGCCAACTTCCTAACTCCGGGCTAGTACTGAGAATTTATTGTCAAAAACCCTTAATAGATAAATAGGTACTTGTTATGGCCCGACCCAGGGACTCGAACCTAGGACCTCGTTGGCCGCAGTCGAACATTCTAGCTACTAGACCAACGGGGCAGTCAACCGTGGTGGTACACACTTTACAACACTACTTATCGACTTCGCTTCTCACAGAGCTTTTTGAAGGTAACAGGATAATATAGATGACATATCTCGATACCGTTTGAACTGAGATCTCAGATCGGTATCGTATACAAAGACCCGGTTTATAGTCGATTGGCAATGAGCAAGGTAAGGTTCCGTAGCTGTAAAATCTTTACGACAAACGAAGCTAGGGTCGGGGTTAAGTATGATTACGACATACCGCTTTTAGCACTCCGACACACTTATCTGTGCGTGTGGTGAAATTCGGAACTAACAGAATCTACTCCATGTTGATTCCGAAATGTTTATTATTGACAGACAGTGGCGCCTCCGCCAGATGCACTGAAAAGTTTGTCTTAGTATATGTTAATAGATCGTGCTGACGTATCAGAGGGGTAATGTGGAGGTTAGGGTTTATGGATGTACTGATTGAGGATATTAAAGCGTAGGTAATATGGTGGTATGGTAAACTGTGTGCTATATTATGATTTAAGAGGGTTTGGTGTCAAATAAAAGTTCTTTGAAAGAAAGATGAAAATATTTATTCCAATATGGAGCGAGAACGGGAGCGGTAGCTAGCGAAGAAGCGGGAGCGGCAGCGAGAGCGGTAGCGAAAAAGAGAGGGAGTATAAGCGGTCTGGTTCAGAGAGAGCTTTTTCGGCCATTTAGTTGATCTACTACGGTATTTACCTAATATAAGCAGAGCTAAGAAGCATATTCCTAATATGTCTATGACATGTATGGTATAATTTTATGTCTATGGCATGGTTGATTCAAACCATAGACTATTATATTATGTCTATGGTTTGAATCAACAAGACTGCATCATATGATAGTAAGTTTGACGTCAAACAAAGATTTAGGAATGTGCTTCGGCGATGGAGAATAATTTATCAAATGGCTAACTTTTCGCAACCACTTTAACCATGCAAAAGGGTGAAATAAATCCAAAATCGGTAGTCAAAGTCGGACGCCACGTTTCAAAGGCAATGGCTTGGCTTTATTGCAACCCACTTTGACGCCTACTCCCTACTTTGAATTTAAAATATGGAAGTCGGACACATGATCCGGAACTCGTGGTAAATTTTGAAGAAGTGCTTCATAGAGCACAGTTATGTACCGTGATACTTCTTCGTTGACTAAGTTTAAGCAATTAGACCTGCCAGTAGCCCGTGGTGGGTTCACCAATTCTGAAATTCGGGTGGAAAATCCAGGTATTTCGGGTGGTATAAATCATCTGCCATTTGAACTTGCCATGAATATGATGCATAGTGCTCGAGTCTTGTCGGGAGCACTGCCGTGCTCCCTGATAAAATACGATTTTTAAACAGTAACTTTTCCGAATTTTATCCCAAAATTAAAGGCTTAAATTTACCTATCACATAAACTATCAGCGTTCTTAACAAACTCTTCTTTTTCATAGAAGAAATTTTAAGATTTTCTTGTTTTAAGCACCTCTTCAAAACTTCGCACGGGCTCTTGAGTCAACAAATAGACTCCGTGATTCTAATGTTGATTTTCGTTAACAATTTAAATTTTCGGGTGTTTAAACTGAACACTTCCGATCATTTACCGATATTTTTGGCAAACGTAACATTGGCTCTTTCTGCACTGCATTTTATCCGAATCCGAGAGTTCTCACATTGATTCTTAATCCTGGTCCAGATGAAATTGAAGTCAAGGGCTAACTTGTAGTAGAAACCTGTGGTAGAAACTAAATAAACCATAATTTTTTATTTACAACCCCTATTTTTATTAAAAACCCTGATAGCTGGAGGACCGCGAGGTGCAAGACATAAAAATAGCACAAGACTAATTATCAAGGACGTATATTGTTTGAAACAACGACAACAATTCATACTTAATATAATAAATGCAAAAGTATGTATGTCTGTCTGCTACCCTTTCACGGCCCATCTGTTCAACCGATTATGAGGTTGTAACTTGTATCCCAGAAAAGGACATAGGCTATTATTTAGAACGGCAAATGAAAGAGTTCCTGCGGGAGACAAAAAATCTCAATCGACTCGACGAAGTCGCGAGCATCCTAGATGATGATATTACTATAACAGAAAATAGCAACAATAGTTTGAAAGAAAAGGTTGTTCCCCAGTGCCAGAGTAACTCAGAAGTTGCCCAATTTAAACGTTATGCTCTCCCTAAAAGGAAAAGTGCGTAAAGAAATAAATCGCGATCTTCCATTTGCTAAAAAACCCTTAGGTCTGTAGGCTTAGTGTGTGCTTTCACATCTCGACAACGATAATAGATTTCAAGCTTTAACACTCTCTTTATTGTCAGGTTTAACTTTAAGTACTTTTTTCAAGATTCGACTTCGTCCATTCATCTACGCTGTAAAGTATTGTACAGTATTAAGGTACGGTTTTTTGAAAAGCGATGCGGCCACATAGCAGGCGCGAGCTGTTACTAAAATATTGTCTTTCCTAGAAAGCCAGGAACATTAAAAGCGTAACCCTTGTGAAATAAAAATCAAAATTTCTAAATAATGTTTATTTTCGGCATTAATGATTTTAATATAAGGACCGTTTTAAGTAAATTTTTAATGTGACGCTATTTTGAATCGAAATTTATCAACGTTTTTTACTGTTGAATTGTTCCAACTCGCGCTAAAGGAACTAGTCTCGTTACTCAAATTACACCGGAGATATTTACGACAGAGCACACTTCAAAGAGCACAAAAGAAGCTGCATAAAAGCCAAATCTTGTAATTGCTGTGGACAGTTCCAAAGTTTCAGGCCCTGACGTAAAAACCTTCGCCGTCTTCTTATTATACCTACTTATGTATTCGAGGTTACGACGCTTTGGGTGTGCTTTGTGTCACCATTGCGATGAAACTTACAGCATTAATATGTTAAAGCGGCTTCTTACTTGCAACTGAGTTTTTTATTTATTTATTTTAGAGAGATAATAGTAGGTTGTTCATATTCAATACATTATATTATATACCACATGTAACACTGTGATAAATAAGGATGAAAAATAGATGAGGACAGAAATAACATTCAATAAAAAATAATATTAACACGTTGAGTGCGAAACCAGGTTCAAACACCTTGTATACGTCTACGCTTACAGTGCGGCTAAGAAAAGTATAGACTTCCTTGTCGCGCGGAAGGCCTAACTTTAACTTGGTTCGGTGTAGGAAAGAAATGAATATATATCTAAGATGTACTATTAAAATAGAATCCAATGGTGTACCTACCTTAATACCAGGTTTTTACACCTGGCACCGCACGGAAGAAATAAAATTTCATCATAATGCGAAACCAGGTCGAAGCACCTTGTACCCCGCTTACCTGGTACCGCACCCCGCGTTAGCTTCGCGCGACTAGTGTTGGCTTGCAAACGCGAGAAAGGCACGTGTCGACATGGCGTCAAGACCAACAAAACGGTGCCATAAAAATTTATTATATGATGTTTGCGAGGACAGTGATGAAGTGAAAGTTAAATCTAATTATAGATTGATTTATCAGAGACAGGTGAGTCATCATTACTATTTATTTTACTCACCTAATTACGTTTCCCGTTTAGTGCGAATTTAAGTTTACAAAAGTGGTCAAGTGCGAGTCGGACACGCGCATCGTGGGTTCCGTACTAACTTATCCCGGAAATTTTACCGAATCGAGTCTTTTAGAACTTTTTCATTTTTGCCGATTATGTTGTAAATGACAAACTTAACTTTGCAGTTTTCCCCAAACATAATACGGTTTACTGCAAATATAAGTTTGTAATCGCAAAAATGTAAATTGTTTTGTGATGTAATAAAAAATACGGTTTTTAAATTTTCAAACACATGCCTATTTACCTATTCTTTTGTTAATTTTATTTTTATTGTTTTTCTAGCAATCTATAGAAAAGGATTACAGTTATCGGATTCGTGAGTACTTATTGTATAGTTGGAGTGGTATTTCTAATATGTGGCTGCAAAATATGTGCACTAGCATTTTTTTGTGTATTTATTTATGTGTATAGCTTATACACATACAAATAAATAATAATAAATTAATAAATTTATCTTTTCAGAACCCGCACGAAAACTTGACAAACACAATTTGGTAAAAGGTGATAAGAAGAGGAATTGTGTCGGACCTTTTTAACCAGTCGCCAAGCTGACAAAAAAGTAAAAAAAAACTAAATTAAATGTAAAAAAAAAACTATTTATGTGTTCAGTGCAAAAAAAACTTTTGCTACCCATGTTTTATTAAAAACATTAATTCATGTTTGTTTTTTCCATTATATTAAAATTTAATTACAGCTATCGATATTTTTATTTCACATCCTTAAAATACGCACCAGACTTCCCTTATTCAGTGCGGCACAGGGTGATTAAGCCCTGTATTTTGAATATAGCTATAATTTTTAAACTAAACAAGTTGTTAACGAACACCTTCAGGCGTATGTCAATTAATTCATTATTATTAATCTTCAAAGCAAAAAAAACATATATATTTTTACATGAAGCCAAAAAAAGGATTTAAGTTTCTTAAATTTTACAGGGTCTATAAGCCTTGTGCCGCCACAATGGAAGTTTTATTACCAGATGTATAGGCCTTGTACCGAAGGAATGGAAAGTATTGAAAAGTTACTGTCGCAGCAAACGTGTTAAAGAGTAATTTTCGTAGAAAAAGATTTTAAAGTATAGACATGCTGTCGCATAAGTCATTGATACAAAATAATGATTCTAAAACTTGAAACATTCTTGTCCGTTTTTAGTTAAATTAATTTCTAAAAATAGTCAACCAATGAAAAATACTAGTTAAGAACAAATGACAACGACACACATAATTTTTTCATTTCTTTTTTGCATTTACCAACGATAATCAAGTTTCTCGTACTTTATTTTTTACCCTCGACGAAGCGGAGACGGTATATGTGTTTGCCCTAAGAGGTTGTGTGTTTGTTTGTTTGTTTGTGCACTTTTTTGTCACCATTTTTCTCAAAAAGTACTGGGCCGATTGAGATGCGGTTTTTTGCATTAGGTACGTATAGCTTGTGAGAAGGTTTTTAGATATATTTTAGGACCATAGACAACCAAGCTGAGCTGTAGTCTATGATTTTAATATTTCAACATGTTACCATTTTTCACAAAAACTACTGGACCGATTGAGATGCGGTTTTTGCATAAGATGTGTATAGCTTGTGAGAAGGTTCTTAGATATATTTTAGGACCATAGACAACAAAGCTGAGCTGTAGTCTATGATC
The DNA here is from genome assembly GCA_963932025.1 of Erebia epiphron. NCBI lineage: Eukaryota > Metazoa > Arthropoda > Insecta > Lepidoptera > Nymphalidae > Erebia > Erebia epiphron. The sequence continues at coordinate 9,805,403 of OZ009950.1, forward strand.
TTAATTTTTCTATGTGTTAAAAATTTTCGCAAAAAGTACTGGGCCGATTGAGATGCGGTTTTTTGCATTAGATATGTTTAGCTTGTGAGAAGGTTCTTAGATATATTTTAGGACCATAGACAACAAAGCTGAGCTGTAGTCTATGATTTTATTTTTTCAATATGTTACCATTTTTCACAAAAAGTACTGGGCCGATTGAGATGCGGTTTTTTGCATTAGATGTGTATAGCTTGTGAGAAGGTTCTTAAATATATTTTAGGACCATAGACAACAAAGCTGAGCTGTAGTCTATGATCTTAATTTTTCAACCACTGTTACCATTTTTCACAAAAAGTACTGGGCCGATTGAGATGCGGTTTATTGCATTTAGGACTTCGTGCGATTATAAAACAGGAAACTGGTACCAAAATTTTAAAAAATCAGCGCCATTTTGAAATTCTTTGTTAATTGACCGATTTCGTTCAAAATTGATATTTAGGGCTCCCTGGGGTCACAAAACAGGAAACTGGTACCAAAATTTTAAAAAATCAGCGCCATTTTAAAATTCTTTGTTAATTGACCGATTTCGTTCAAAATCTATATTTAGGGCTCCCTGGGGTCACAAAACAGGAAACTGGTACCAAAATTTTAAAAAAATCAGCGCCATTTTGAAATTCTTTGTTAATTGACCGATTTCGTTCAAAATCGATATTTAGGGCTTCCTGGGGTCACAAAACAGGAAACTGGTAGGTACCAAAATTTTTAAAAATCAGCGCCATTTTGAAATTCTGTGTTAATTGACCGATTTCGTTCAAAATCGATATTTCGGGCTCCCTGGGGTCACAAAACAGGAAACTGTTACCAAAATTTTAGAAAATCAGCGCCATTTTATAATTCTTTGTTAATTGACCGATTTCGTTCAAAATCTATATATAGGGCTCCCTGGGGTCACAAAACAGGAAACTGGTACCAAAATTTTAAAAAAATCAGCGCCATTTTGAAATTCTTTGTTAATTGACCGATTTCGTTCAAAATCGATATTTAGGGCTCCCTGGGGTCACAAAACAGGAAACTGGTACCAACATTTTTAAAAATCAGCGCCATTTTGAAATTCTGTGTTAATTGACCGATTTCGTTCAAAATCGATATTTAGGGCTCCCTGGGGTCACAAAACAGGAAACTGTTACCAAAATTTTAGAAAATCAGCGCCTTTTTTATTTATTTTGTTATCACCATAATAAATGAATTCAGTTTAGTACAGTAAAATCTGTACTACTTGTAAGTCTAACCACAACCCGTGAGCTGCTTTAGCAGCTCGCGCACAGGGCGAAATACTAGTTAGATATATATAGCTTGAGAGAAGGTTCTTAGATATATTTTAGGACCATAGACAACCAAGCTGAGCTGTCTCTATGATTTTAATATTTCGATATGTTACCATTTTTTACAAAAAGTACTGGGCCGATTGAAATGCGGTTTTTTTCATTAGATGTGTATAGCTTGTGAGAAGGTTCTTAGATATATTTTAGGACCATAGACAACAAAGCTGAGCTGTAGTCTATGATTTTATTTTTTCAATATGTTACCATTTTTCTCAAAAACTACTGTGCTGATTTAGATGCGGGCTTTTTGTTTTAGATATATTTAGCTTGTACCTAGATGCTGCCCAGGGTATCATGATGGAGTCAGGAGGCGATCATGGGAACTCCTTAAATTGTCATCGTATACCCGTCGCGTTTGGACTCTTTTGATTTGTCCATTTGAAAAGGGTTTGGCCATAGTTCACCACACTGGTTAAAAAAACTACTGAGCTGTCAAAGATGCAGTTTTGTGTTTTAGATATTATGTAATATATACGTTTGCTACGTTCTAATTGTTGTTTCAAAGTTATAAAGGTCAAAGGTATAATGGAGCTCTGCAGTTCGTCGTGGGTTTTTTTAAAATTTTTAATTTTATTACTTGTTAGCGAATGCCGCCACTTCATTAGATCTACTAAGTTTATTTCATGGAACAGGGTCTCTGCTGATTTTATTTTCCTCACGTACGAACAAGTTAAATTTCGTCAACTATAACATTATTTTCATGGCCTAAATTTTATTTTCACAAGTCACTTCGCTTTTCATTATATTATATTTAGTATTTTATTCATCATTTTTCTTGTAAATAATAGGCGGATCCATGATGCCCACAAAGAGTTTTACTTTTTAATTCATCCCCAAGTACATTCCCAATGTATGCAGGGATGATGGAAAATCCAATCAGGCATCAGTAAAGAAATATGTATGTCAAAAATATCTCCTAATCTAATAATTTTTATTTTTAACCGACTTCCAAAAAAGGAGGAGATTCTCAATTCGGCGCGTTCTTTTTGTTAAAATGTATGTCGGTGCATATCTCCGTGGTTTCTGAACCTATTTGATTTTTTTTTATCAATCGTTAGATGAAGATCTCGAGGTGGTCCCATAAAAAGTTTTGACTCCAAACCCTGTCACTAAAAAGTTAAAAATAAAAATTCTTTTTAAAAAACCGACTTCCAAAGCCACTGTAAAGTGAAAAATAATTTTGCACTATGTTGAAGTCGGGTGGGTATAACAAGGATAAGCAAAGTTGACGTATCAGGTTTGCCCTGCTTCAACATAGTGTATAGAAATCAAAATTATTTTTCACTTTACAGTGGCTTTGGATGTCGGTTTTTTAGAAAGAATTTTTATTTTGTCGATGGTTGCCTGTCAATAATTATGACACATCATAAGCATGTTTATGTCAAAAGTTAAATAAATGGTTGGACAAAACTTTGTTATTAGTGTATAGTTTTTAAATTGACAAATGAAAAATAAAAATACATACTAGTATTATAAATGCGAAAGTGTTTCTGTCTGTCTGTCCATCTGTCTGTCTGCTACGCTTTCACGGCCCATCTGTTCAACCGATTTGGATAAAATTTGGTACAGGGATAGGTTGAATCCCAGGAAAGGACATAGGCTATAGGACATAGGACTTTTTATCCCGGAAAATTAAGAAGCGGGAATCGAAAAATCTTAACCAACGCGAGCTTCATCTAGTGTCAAATAATTAAAACCCTGGCAACTAAAAAAATTCTTCGTTCTTTCTCTTTTACTGCTTAGCCACTGTAAATGTAACAGGTTAGCCCGTTACCATCTTAGACTGCATCATCATTTACCATCAGGTGAGATCGCAGGCTAACTTGTAGTGGAATAAAAAAAAGTGAATATGCGGCAAAATTCCCTCCGTAGTATACCTACAGTGTTTGTGTTTAATATATTTAAGCATCCCTCATATTTTGTGAGTGAGGACCGACGCTTCATTAGACGCTGGTCGTCATTCAACTCACGTCCGCTGTTAATTTCGTTTACTTATTTTGTGTGCAACCGAAATGAAATTTTCAAGTTGCTCCTCTTTACATTTTGTTCTAATTTTCTTTCTTTCGTACCACTTCATTTTAACCACAGAATAGTACCGCTAGTAACTAATTAATTTTAGAAGCGCTTTATTATTCCTGTTCGCTCATTTTGTGAATTAGTTCATTCTAGTTGGCTTAGCTGTTTGAGGGATTTATAGTTCTTGAAGTTGATTTGAAAGTTCCTAAATGGTATTTTAATACTATTTTTACATTATTTTTATAATAGATAGTTCATTGAGCTTAAAAAAAATTAGAAGCTAGAAACGAATTTTGGTTATTCATATTATAGGCTAAATTATACCCGACCTAGATTTGATCGGGCGGGATTTCTGAATATCCTTTCTTAGTTATAGAGGTACTGAATTTTTGTCAACTAGACCTGTATTTACGCCCTTAAAACAAAGAATTCAAACACACAAAAAAGTAAAAAAAACATAAAGTGCCAAAATTATAACCCCGCGCGGTCACTCAACAACTAACATGTCCTTCCGGCCGAATTTCGGCCACGGCGGCCTATCTCCAGAGAGATTAGCCGGGATTAATGGATTAAGGATGGAAGGATTAATGTGCACCTGTGTATGCGCATTCCCTCTCTCCTATGAGAGTGGAGGCCTGTGCCCAGCAGTGGGACGTTAATGGGCTGTAGTGGTGGTGGTGGTGTATGCGCATATACAGGTGCACTCTCTGTTCTATAGCCCGATGGGACGGAAAATTCCGACACGACCGGGGAGAGGCCATGGCGCAGAACCAACGGCTTAACGTGCTCTCCGGGGCACGGGGGTGGAACACCGCCGACTTCTTGACTCCAGGCTAGTATACTGAGATTTTCTTGCCAGAAAAATCGAATACTTGTTATGGCCCGATCCGGAACTCGAACCCGGGACCTCGTCGGCCGCAGTTGAACATGCTTACCACTAGACCAACGAGGCAGTTACGAGGAACGAAGCGATCGAAATAGTAGGTAGTTAACTAGGTAAAAACTTTGATGGTTAATTCGTCCAAGGATAAAAACCAATCATCGATAAAAGGGCCGACAAAATTCTGGATTGCAAACACTCTACAAAATCTTTCGCTCATTCGAATCGCCAGCGTGGAAAATTCGCACCGTTGATAAAGAGCTTTGTTTATTATTTTTCACCGTCTCTCACGTTGCCGAGTGAATACTGTCGCTTCATTAGACGCTGGTGGCCATTTTGCTCACGTTCACGCTTAATTCCGTTTACTATTTTGTGTTCCGCCGAAATTAAGTTTTCACAACTTGCTCTTTTTATACCGGTCGAAAGTTTTCCTTTCTTTTCATCTCGCTCTGTTTCAATCAATCTGACAAATTTATTAGAATCGGTCCAACGATAATTATTATTGCATTACGTGTGCAGAGGGGTTACAACATGGGGTTACAACCATCGCTTAGAGCAGTTTTTTTTGTAACTACAGTTCTATGTCATGTACCTACGATGTACCTATGTTGACGTCCCTAAAATAAGGATTATAATTTTAAAACAAAAATGTTAAAATTAATGTGTCTGTCTGTCAGTATGTCTGCTACGCTTTCTTGGCCCAACTACTCAACGATTTTGATGGAATTTGGTACAGAGATAGTTTACATCCCGGGGAAGGATCTTCAGTTCATTTCACTTCATGAAGGACAACACTTCATTTTATCCCGGAAGATTTCCCGCGGGAATAAAAAAAACCTGAATCCACGCGGACGAAGTCGCGGGCACCATCTAGTATTAGAATAATACAGCTGAAAGCTGTAAGTATGTGCCTAAAACCGAATAAACAGAAAAACTAATTAGGTACTACAATTCCATAACAGCAGAGATTGAAAAATTGCATTAAAATTGAAATATCAGTTCACATTTGTGCCAGAACAAAGTGCCAGTTATAGTGATTCACTGATATGGCCTAAAACTTAGAATAATAACGCCTGTGTACGGTTCTCTTGTACAATGAACTGATGAAGTGTATGAAAGTGGACTGTATATATGGAATATGATATAGAAGAACGAAAGGGTTTCTTTCTCTTGCCCAGTGGTTCGATGGGTAGTAAAATAGTTGCACCAACCTTGTATTCGCCCTCGGAATGGAATGTAGACCGCGCACGGCGCAGTTTCGCAGGACAAGTCGGCACACATATACCACAGAATCACAGCAGTTCAAGAGTTTGATTGACTTGACGACACTGATGGATGCACGGCATCCACGTGGAGCTAATTCACAATATCGACAGTGTATAAGTCTGCTTAGTTCGACGTTAGCGACGCAAGTGAAGATGGTGGCGCCATCCGCGCCCGCGCCGGCAGCGGCGCGTTGTAGGTACAAACCAATACGTTGACTTATACATAGGTATGTACAACCATTTCTTATAGCTACCCATCAATACATAGGCAAAAGATCGAACATACCCCCCGCCGAAATCAGTATGATGATTTCCCTTCAGTGAATGTGAAAGGTATGAAATGTGAAGTCAACTCACTATAGTTTACGAAACTAAGTGGATAGTGTACCTACATCTTTATGTACAGTGTAAAGTAATTAAGTTTAGTGTATACCCAACTTAAAGAAAGTTAAATTTAAGCTAACCTACTAAACTATAAGTTAAGTATTTATTAATTAATTTAAACTAATTTGCATAAGGCAAAGGACAAATTTTATTCACAGGTCTTTTACATAGACCAGTTTCTGTGCGAACAATGACCACGCAAACAATGTCATCGACACCTGGATGCACTTCTACTATCCTACCTAAAGGCCATTGTAATGGTTTAGCGAGATCTGATTTGAGAAGTACCAGGTCTCCAATATTAACGTTAGGGTTTGAAATGAAGAGAACCACTTCTCCCCTTGTTGGAGTGAGTGAACGTAGTCATCTGACCAACGCTTACAAAAGGACTGCGTAATTTTCTAGAATGAGGAACGTCCTCAACGTCGTATTCGGAAACAGCTAGTAAGCTTTGTCCAATTAAGAATTGTCTTGCAGTAAACAGGTCAAACTCGTTCGAATCAGACAAGATTACAACGGATTTAATTTATTAATTATACATACCCAGCTTCTATTTTACAAAATACTTAATTAAGTATCTAAATTAAACTCTTCACATGTAAGAACGAAGTTAGAAATCGAAACAAACGTTGTTTCGCGGACCATAACATAGAAGCGGGTAACTTACTCACTGAAAGTTTGAGCAATAAAATTTTTTTATTAAATTGAACTAATGTATAAGGGACACTTCGAGAGCACTAAGTGAATAGCGCCGCGAGCATTTTAATACAATTAGTTTTATATGAACCAAAACGGAGAATTACTTGCAACGTGCAAGGATTCGAGTTTAAAGAAACTGTCAAAATACTTAATTAATGAAATATGAAATTAAAATTTAATAATTTTCTAATTACTTTGAAATTACTTTACTAAATTAATTTTAGACAGCAACAAGAATGCTCCATGTCATAAGAAAGGCCAGAATAGGTATATCTTACCCCCCACCATGACGAAACCATCGGGGTCACCAAATGGTGGAAGTTTGCGAGGTGAAACCACGCATCCTCTCTTATTTAATGTTTCAGTCTCAGAACCGAAACGATTCGATTTAATAACATGCATCATAGTGTCACGGGTTTTTGCTAGTTCAAAATAATTCAGATAGGTAATTCTATTTGAACTAGATATTAAAATTATAATAAACCGATAACACCTAGTCAAAACGCGTTGCAGTCTATTTATAGAAAGAAAAGTATAAAATGTGTCTTCAAGGTCCTTGGTAAAAATCTTATGTTCACTTGAAGTTAATGGGAATATATTTACATTCGACTGTAACTCGGAAAGGTTGTTTACATTTTTTACGAAAAATGTGCAGGTAGGCCAGTCATAAGGTTCTTGCAATAACCACTCCGGCCGATGAAACCAAGTCATCTCGACGGCGAGAAACTGACTGGGTAACGTACCACACTGCCACAAATCAGTAGTGCTCCCATTGCCTTCGGGATACAAATGATTTGATGGAATTACATCAATAATAATCGCACTGGACCTACTTGAGACAAATGTCTTTAAATGTGGTGGTAATTGTAACCACGACAAAACGATACTGAAATTGCGTAAAACTACTTTTGAGTAGCTACAATTATTAAGGTTTTTGATTACGAATCCTAAAACCATTGCTAGCAGCACGGCTGCCAATAATTTAAGTCTAGGACTAGACAAAAGTAGTTCTAACGGACCAACTTTCGATTTTCGAGTCAATAATCGAACCTGAACCCTCCCGTCCTCGTCTACACTGCGTAGGTATACAGAACTTGCATAGCCGCGCGATGACGCATCGCAATCGCCTGTCACATGCATGTTTGAAAAGTAAGATATTATTGAATATCGCTCGATCTTAACGTCCGCTAGGGTTGGCAACTCACAAATAACTCCCTTCCAATTTTCATTTTTCTCGATGGATAATAATGAATTTCCCCAACGGAGAACAATTTGCCATAGGATTTGCATAATGCACTTAATGATAAATGTACACAGTAAAATATATCCGACTGGGCTGAATATACTCGCGAGTAATGCCACTACTAGACGCTTCAAAGATTTAAAATCGGTCAAGTTATAATAAAAATAAAGGCAGTTAGCAGAAGGGAACAGATTTAACTCTAAAGCTTTTAATGAATTCGATAACGTTTTGTGTTCAAAATTAATCTTTAAAATATTATTTTCTACTTTAAATGTCGTATGAAATTCCGGACTATCATTGGACCGTTTAATTAAATCATAACCTTTACTTTTAAGCAATGACTTAGGTTCATTATAGGTACAGGCTTCGCTGAATGTCTGGTACGACCGCGACAATTCATTGTAACAACCCTGCGTAAGCATAGCAAATGCAAGATATTGCGGACAGTCAAACGAAAACTGTTGGAAAGAACCTAATGCTACATAGTTAGGGTTGATTTTAATAGGAGAATCTGAAAGGCTAGGGTTATCACAAGAAGGTTCCTCAGAATCAATTTTTTCTATCTTCTCAGTCCGACTGATAGGAGTTTCGCACGGCGAGGACTCCACCTCCAAGAACGTCTTGAGAGGGTCGTCGAGAGGAAAGACTTCACTAGTGTACGACACGAGTGATGTTGTAAACGTTACAACTTGATTACTTGAGGGTTGAACCGCTAACTTTCCAGATATAATGAATCCGAGCACGCTGTTTAACGCGGCGGGAATATTGTGATCAAAGATGATCTTCTTTCCATCATAAACGTGAGGAAAAACATCATAGCCTAGAATTATATCAATCGGAGCTGTTTTGTAAAATTGGGGATCAGCTAAGATTAAATTATTATATTCGTTTACGATGTATTGCGGGATTTCGACCGCAGGTAAATCAGAAGTGATTTTCGTTAACACTACGGCGTCAATATTAAAACTCAGCGTATCATTGCGACACGGCTTTATGTTAAGTGACGTCATGCCTTCATTTTTTACATGATCGCCGGCAATACCGTAAATATTAATCGGACATTTTCGCCGAGACAAACCTAAACGCTTTAAACAATCAATTGAAATGAAATTCGACTGAGCACCGGAATCAATTAACACACGGCAATTTTGATGAGAATTAAACCTATCTTTTATGCGGACAATAGCTGTACCAAGTACGACTGTAGTATAGCTATGCATAGACGACGCGTGGTGATTCGTAAGCGCTGTGTTATCGCAGATCGAAACGGACCGCGGCGGCACGGCAGTCGCGGCGTTCGAGACTGACGCAGGAACAGGTTCAATTCCGTTATCGGTGTGCAATAAAAAATGATGAGGATTTTGGCATGCTACACATAAGAAAGTACTTTTACACTCACCTTCATGGTTTTTGAGGCAAGAATTACATAGACCTAAACTAGCAGCACGGCTGACTCGTTCAGCGCTGGTCAATTTACGAAATTGACTACAGCGATAAATCATATGATTCTCCCCGCAGTGGGCACATAACATAACGTTCTTAGAGTTAGAACTCGCGTGAGTGTAAATTTTAAGTGAACTTTGTTCAGCCTTATATTGTTTAATTTTAGGAGATTGTTTTTTATTCTGAATCTGAATTGTAGAATTATTTGAACAAGAGTATGACGCAGAATGATCTAGCACCTTGATATGATTATGTACGAACGACACTAAATCACTGAAATCAGGAATAGAATTTTGATCTATTTGTTGTTCAAACGACTTTCGACTTTGTGGGTCTAGGGCCCTTGACGCAATATGGCATAAAATATAACTTCCTAAGTTGTCAATGTCCAACGCTTCTATAGCCTTATACGAGTGTTCAAAATTTTCGATAAAAGTATTTAAGTGTGCGGAAGTTTCTTTAGTCAAAGGCGTAAAATTCAACATTTTATCTAAATATCTGCCGACTAACATTCTTTTGTCTTGGTACTTATTAAGTAAGCTTTGCCAAACAACATCATAATTGCTGGCAGAGATCGGAACACTTTTGACGATGTTTAGCGCAGAACCTTTCGTGCACGATAATAAATAGTGAAATTTATCTATTTTGGATATACTTGATTGATTATGGACCAATGAACAAAATGTCTCGTAGAAGGTTGTGAAATTCTCAATTTCACCGTCAAAGTTAAATAACTCCAACTTAGGAAGACGTGGCCTTGACTCCTTCGAAGGAACTTGTTCCTTATTACTAGTGCAGTTAGGTTCATACTTGGATGCAACTAACTTCGTTCTATAATATAAATCTTCAAAGTTTTTTAAATCCTGACTATGTAATAATGAAGATTGGTCGTTCTCGAGTTCTTTTTCAAAAATACTAAAAATAATTTTCTCAAATGATGACTTTAATGTGTCAATTTCATTAATCCGCAATAAAAATAAATCCCTAGCTTGATCATCGTTAACATTTTTCGATAAATCAAAAATGGCTTGAATTTGCTCAAAACATCTTTCTTTACGCTTTATTAAAACGGACAGCGCAATAGGCACATTAGGGCTTTCTAGATCTTTCTTAGGAGCCATAATTTTTGTGACTACCTACAAGTTAATAAGAAAAAATGAATGGTTTGTTTTTAAGTAAATTGATGTTAAATGGTTAAAATATATATTCTTGAACGTCAAGAAAAGTGTAATAAACGTTATTACAATTATATCTTTACTAAATAACTAGTAATTTTAAATATTTTACGCAATAACTGCTGCGTGGTCACTGAACGTCAGCACTCACGGGTTATTGTTCGTAAGCTATTTTTAGACACTAAAAATATGTTCTAAAATTATGGAACTAATCGAAGAACCAAACTATTGTAAGAATCTTGGTTCGCGGAGTCCTTAAATTGTAGGAATCCCGGTCGAAGGTACCAAAAAATTCTACGGTTCTCTTGTACAATGAACTGATGAAGTGTATGAAAGTGGACTGTATATATGGAATATGATATAGAAGAACGAAAGGGTTTCTTTCTCTTGCCCAGTGGTTCGATGGGTAGTAAAATAGTTGCACCAACCTTGTATTCGCCCTCGGAATGGAATGTAGACCGCGCACGGCGCAGTTTCGCAGGACAAGTCGGCACACATATACCACAGAATCACAGCAGTTCAAGAGTTTGATTGACTTGACGACACTGATGGATGCACGGCATCCACGTGGAGCTAATTCACAATATCGACAGTGTATAAGTCTGCTTAGTTCGACGTTAGCGACGCAAGTGAAGATGGTGGCGCCATCCGCGCCCGCGCCGGCAGCGGCGCGTTGTAGGTACAAACCAATACGTTGACTTATACATAGGTATGTACAACCATTTCTTATAGCTACCCATCAATACATAGGCAAAAGATCGAACAGCCTGAAAGTAGTATTCGTTGGCTGTGAGGTTCACCAACATTGCATTGATAATGTTGAGGCAATCGGGCTGTTGTATACCTACATTATATATAATACGAACTTATTGAAATGTCCATATGCAGTGCGTCGTCGGCTGTACGTACAACGTACAATTGGTACAACGCTGCTTAACGTATAACGCCCGTCGATTGTTTACCGGAGAAAGACATAGGCCACTTTTTATGGCGGAAAATTAAAGAATCGAAAGTCTTAATCCACGCGGACGAAGTCGCGGGCATCATTTATCATATTTTACAAAAACTAAAGCATATAAAATATATTTGGTTTATCTACCTCCTCGATCAATAGGTACCTCATTATTTAATAGTTGAGTATTTTAAAATCATGTTTACCAGTTTTAAATGTTTTTTGTGAGCGTCTTATCTAATATAAGAATATATTATTTAATTTTTAGAAGCTTATTTTAGGAGCTTCTAAGCTTGGAACGGCTAACTGCAAGTATCTTTATGATCGCTACAGTAATGTCTAAAGTTTGTTATTACGCTAACCTAAATGTATCTTGCGGATCTAAACCATCATATTAAAACGCTTAATAAAGCGGTAAAATAATGAAGAAAATGTGGATTTATACTTCGTTCCTAGGCAGGGGCAAGTCAGGGATTTATAATTTCTGATTTGCCTGAAGGCAGACCTTAACAATGAGAGAGAAGAAATGAAAAGATCAGTAATAATCCATTTAATTAACACTGACTTATACAGCGGACAAATCTATAGTCCTCCCGAACGAAATACGGTCATGGTGGCCAATCTCCACAGAGTTTAATCATCGGGAGTTGCAATAGTAACAATTAGTAAGTATGTGTGAAACACATACAGTGCACTTTCTATTCTCAATCCTATAGCCCGGGACGGATAATCCAACACGATCGGAGAGAGATCAGGGCAGGACCGACGGCTTTACCTGCTCTCTGTAAGCACGGGATCGAAACACCGCTAACTCCCTAACGAACCCAATAGACACTTAATTATGTCCCGTGAATCGAACGCTGGACCTCGTCATCTGTAGTCAACATACTAACCACCAGACCAACGAGGCAGCTAAACTTACTATACAGGTCACCGTAAGATTGTAAAAACCGTTAGATTATAATCTAACTCGCGAAATTGTAAACTGCCGAATGATTACAATATAACGGATTATTTTTCGGTAGATTGTAATCTGTTAGGTTTATTAACCCGATAGAACCTAAGTGCTCGGCCTGCGGCCGGGCACTACTTGATTATTTATGTCGAACCCTAACCTTACCTACAAGAAAGAGACAAGAAAACGTAAATAAAATGAATATTTCAAAAATTGACACTTAAAACATTGAACGGTTCACAATCTTTCGACTGTTTACAATCTATCGAAAAAAAAAGCGTTAGATTACAATCTTACGGTTTTTACAATCTTACGGTGACATACACAATGCAAACAAGTAGTTGGAGCATGTTTTGTATATTTTTGGTTTGTCATCATAATTTTACAACATAATTATACATCACAACCTAATGTAGCAATTGAATTGTATTGACTATTGAATTGTAAAAGAAAATCAATTTTCTCCGTTCTAATGATAAACAATTGCTTGAACGAAAAAAAGCACACATGCAATTTATAAAAGCCGGCGCATTTTTAAATCCTTTTAGTTGAATAAAAAAGCAGGGCCGCGGTCACGTTCATGCGCAAATAAGAATGTACGCCTCACTTCTCTTCCAACCGTAAAAATCTCTTTTTACAGTCGTGTAACAACGAAATGCTCTTCTGGCAAACTATGCCACTTAGAGCGTTCAGGTACCCTAGGGTTTAAGAGGACCTGCTTTAATTTATTGCGGCACATTAGAGAAGTTTTATATGAGTATGAACATTTATAATAAATTATCTATTTCGTAAGATGTGAGTAGAATTGGCGAGTGGCCTGGTTGTGACAACGCATATCAGTCGATTGCGATTGTTAAGCAACGTTGACCCAAGTCGGTAACTAGATGGGTGACCGAATTTGGAGGTTGATATCTGCTTTTCGTTGGTACATTGTTACAATCTCTCATGGCCTTTTCGCTTCCTCCGTGCCTCGGAGGTTAAGTTAAGCCGTCTGTCCCGGTTATTATCACTAACATCTGAAAATAATAATCGTTACAAAAACCTAAGAGTTTAAATACTCTTAGTTGGGTTGTATGCGGAAGGACGTGGGAACCCACCGCATTATTTTCCCAAGAAAACACCTACCATTATTTGATTAAAGGAAAGGGGCCACGACCCTCATTAATGCGAAATACGACGCAATGAGAGATAAGCAAGCCAAAGGGAAGATTCAGAATCTGATCCCGAAGTAGGACTGACCCGTTGTCAGGAAAGCGACGCGACGGAAAGCGATTCGACTCCATACATAGAAAGTGACAAACTTCAGCTGAACTTCACGTAGGTATCGTGAAGGTCAGCTGTACTGTTTCATACTGTCGCGTCGCATTGTATCGAGACGCGTTGTCCCGTTAGTCGCTGACGTAGGACACGAGGACAGTGCACGACGTATTCTGAAGTGGTGGACGACCTTAAGAAGTGGCAATAAGTGAGTGAATGAAGAAGTCAGAGGACCTTGTGGACCCGTACGATGATGATCCATAGAAGGTAATATTATAAATGCGAAAGTTGTATCTGTTTACTCTTTTTTTCTATGATCTTTTCCTGACCTCTTCATGCAAGCATGCTATCTCATTGATAATGAAATGAGATAGCTTGCATTCCAAAGACGGACATAATATAAATAAATAAATAAATCATTTATTGTCCACAAAAAGTTACAATAGCATTTAAAGGTTTAGCGTCTGATGCCTACGATAAGTTTATAACTCGTGTTATAGGCATCAGTAATAATATGTAATATTATGGTAGGACTTATTTTTTATCCCAGAAAAGGAAAGCGTTTTCGAAAACTGAAACGAAATCTTACCTGGGACCTCACGTAAGCCATAGCGATCGCCATTTACTACCACTGCGCTAGTGAGCTCGTTCAAAGCCTATAATTTACTCCCTTCACTCCACGCGACTCTACGAAAAAATGGAACAAGTTTATTTTCCAAAGAAGGGGAGAGTTATATAGTTTGTATTCCGGATATTAATTTCCTGCAAAGAAATAAACATTAAATCGGAAGGGACGTGACAGAGAGAAACCGTGGAATTACATATTTATTGCTACAAATGAGTTTAGGGGGCCATTCAAAGCGCTAATGACAGAGTCGAAGTCCCTTTACACGGAATTTCATGTTATTTGTATTATATGGCCCCTATTCTGATTTATAATCTGAAGTGGGTGTTTAGTATTAGATTTTTGTTGCAATTTCCCAGCTTTAAATTATATCCTTATAAAAGTCCGGTGTTTGTTTTCAATGTGTTTTCGTTTGAACGATTAGCGACTATTTCACGTTGATAGAACCTATCTACTATGTCAGTCTAAGCCTCCACTTTCTTACTCGAGTCCGCCACAATGACTGAACTGATTTGGCTGAAATTTGGAATGGAGATAGTTTTTAACCTGAATTAATACATAGCATTGATGAAGACCATACTATAAGGTAGCATACCTCATTCTGTATCGATGATACATAGGCTATATTTTATCCCGGATTAAATTAAAAAGTCTCCGCATAAGCCCCTAATCTACGTGAGAATCTATATAGTTTAAAAAATAATACTCTCTCGCATCATAATATAGTTTTTAAAAAAAGATACGCGTCGAATTGAGAACCTCCTCCTTTTTTGGAAATTGGTTAAAAAAATACTTTCTCATAAACACATTCGAGTGTTTTTGTCAAAAATGTATATTTTGGCCAAAGCGCACTGAAGCTTTTTAAAACGTTAAAACCTGCAACCGGCAGTGCCTAGGCACTCTATATTCGAGTAGATGACACGTTTGGCTCGCAGCGATCGCTTGGCTATATTACACCACTTTGACACCTCACTAGCCAACGCGGGCTTAGTTTGAATTTTAAAAAGGTAAAATTGTACAAACAGACTAAGTGATTTTAGTGTGTAATTTTAGTCTCCAAAAATGAAAATAACACTTTTTTCTCGAAATGATTTTTTTTTTACCGGTCAAGTGCGTATCACGTGGATCACACGCAGTGTAGAGTTCCGTAGTTGCCTGTAACAATATGCGGACATTTTGTGAGTTGATCGACTAGTATTCGTTAACTTGTAAAGCCTAATTAGCTGTGATAGTTTTCTACTAGGTACTAGATGATGCCCGCGACTTCGTCCGCGTGGATTAAGTTGTTTTAATTCCCGCGGGAACTCCTTAATTTGCCGGGATAAAAAGTAGCCTACTGGTCTGAGGCATTTCATCTGGTTAACAGATCGGTGAAGGTCGTGGTGAATCCGGCTCTTGTATCATATGTCCTTCCCCGGGATACAAAAGTATCCCTATACCAAATTTCATCAAAAACGGTTAAATAGATGGGCCGTGAAAGCATAGCAGACAGACAGACAGACACACTTTCGTATTTATAATATTAAGTATGGAAGTATGAACTGTCACGAATTTTTTCACAAACTTACCCAAAAACCGTTTAGCTGGCATACACTTGGCTCTAACAAAAATTAGCACTAAATATTTCGCAAACGGATCCCTAAAACGAAAAAAAGTTTTCTGGAGCAACCTATCCAACGACACACTACACCACTATGTTTCAAAATTATATTTTACCACCTTGTCAGCGTGATTAAACGAAATAAACGCAATTCTAAAAGCTAAAAGTCTAGGAGTAAAATAGATCTGCCTACATTTTTTTGTGCGGAAACTAAAGATATCCTAGATAAAAGTGGTTAAACAAATCTAATTCGGTGACCAAGTCGCGGGGACTCATCTACATAGGAGTCTTCTTTATAATAAGTCTTTCTTTACAGCGCAAACTGATCCTTATAGTCTCTCATAATATTTTATAACTGGACTCCACTGAAGACCGTCGAGCTTCATTAGACCCCAGACATCATTCACCTCACGTGCGAGCTTATAATTCCGTTAACTATTTTGTGGTCAGCCAAAATTAAATTTTTACAAGCCACTTCCCTTCTGCGCTACGTTCTAATTTTCTTTCTTCCATTTCACTCCATTTGAACTACGCGGCTGTGATAAAATGTACAGCGAAACTAAATTCATTTATGAAACTGTTTTCTTTTCAGAATAGTCTCTTCAAAGAGGTCATTTTTGAACGAAATGATTTTGAGATGTCTCATGAGGTCAATGAGGTCTTAAGTTTAATATTACGTGCTATACTTTTTAAATCTATAATCTTCTATAATAAAAATAAAAACGAATTTCCGCATGTAGGTACGAGTATTTCGGAGCATCGCTTGAGAACGGCTCGACCGATTTGGCTGATTTCTTTTTCGTAGTTTTCATAATTGTCAGGACAAGATTTGCACGTAGACTTCAGATCATCTAGTTTTATCATTCCTTATTTTCCACTATGAAATCACTATTATTTCACTACGTACAAGTAGTTGAAGCTACTTTTTCGTGACTAGATCATGCCCGCGACTTCGTAACTGGGAAACAGACACTACGCTGGGCGAAGTACAGTTTTGACAAATGTGGCCCTACGTCCTAAACAATTCAATTGCGAATGGCGCTGAAAAATACAGAATGCGCCATTTTTCTCTATCAAATACTACTGATATTTTAATACAAATATGTCTAAAACTTAGTATTGAAACAGCAGAGTTCCGGCATAGACTAACTTTATTGTAGAAGATTATCATCACATAGACAACTACACAGAGTATAATTAATTATAGCAGTAAGACACAGATACATTATTATTTTGTTATATAAACAACCAACACCCCCACTTAACAAAATAAACCTGCTTTTATTTTTAATCTTCATTACAATATTTCTTGATTAAATAAACCAAATTTTTCTAAAAATTTGTAATGTTTAATTTTACACAACCCCTTGGTCAATAGATCTGCAGGCATTTCTGCAGTAGGCAGATACTCAATTTTTACAATTTTATCAGCCACTTACTCTCTGCAAAAATGGTATCGCACATCTATATGCTTAGACCTCTTGTGGAAGACAGGATTAGCAGACAACTTGTGGGCTGACTGGTTATCATTAAAAATTGGTATAGGATACAATTCATTAGTAATTTCAAACATTAAATTGCGTAAATATACAGCCTCTTTACAACAGTCCGAGATGCCCATGTATTCGGCTTCTGTGCTAGACAGTGCCACTGTACTCTGCTTCTTGGTTTCCCATGAGATAGCACAATCTGACAGCCTGAAGAAGTATCCAGTATAAGATCTGCGATCAATGACATTACTGGCCCAATCTGAATCTACATATGCCTCTAACTGACTATTTCCACTTGCAGAAAATTTCAAACAAAAGAATTTAGTTTTTTTTTAAATACTTCAAAACTCTTTTAGCATAGGCCCAGTGCTCATCATTGTAGCAGTTGTTAAACTGGCTCAAAAAATTTACAGAAAAAACTATATCAGGCCGAGTCAGTACTGCAATGTACATGAGACAGCCAATCAACTGCTGATAAGGTAACCTCTTATCACATGTTTCACTTTTTGTTACATTTATTCTAGATTCTATTGGTGTATCAGAAAATTTACAATCAGGGATGTTAAATTTTAATAACAACTCTTCAATATAGCTTTCTTGATCTATAGTAATAATGCCCTCCTGCTTATTGACTATTACTCTCATTCCTAAACAATTCTGAATAATGCCAAGATCTTTAATTTTGAACTTTGATAACAAACTTTTCTTTAATTTACATGTTTCTTCCTCACTACTTGAAAACACAAAGAAGTCATCAACATACAATGCAATGATGATTTTTATTTCTTTATTTATCTTAGTAAACAAACATGGTTCTAGATCTGACTTTTTAAAACCCAAAGATTGTAACAATTGATCAACCCTTTGATACCATGCTCTTGATGACTGTTTTAAGATATAAATAGCACGTTTCAAAAGCAAAACCTTGTTTAAATCACCCCTAGAGCTCTGGAAACCTGGTGGTTTCATCATATAAACAGTTTTATTTAGAAAGCCATTTAAAAATGCAGTATTAACATCTAGGTGACAAATATCCAAATTAAGCTTAACTGCTAAAGCAAATAACAATCTTAAAGTAGAATGTCTGAGGACAGGTGAAAACTTTTCATCAAAGTCAATGCCTGCCCTTTGTGTGAAGCCCTTAGCAACCAACCTGGCCCTATATCTAACATTATTTTCAGAATCAAATTTCTTTTTAAAGACCCATTTACACTGCACGACTGTGCCACTAGATGGTATGTTAACTAACTCCCATGCTTCATTGTCTTCAAACGATTTAAGCTCACTTTGCGTGGCTAATTTCCACTGATCACTTTCAGGCCCTTTTAACGCTTCCTCGAGCGTTATTTCACTAATGCTTGATTCACTGGACACACACACATTACCAAAGCCGAATAGATCAGGTTGCCGACGAGAACGTTTTAAAGGCACATCTGAAGAAACTGTAGGCTCCATCACGGGCTCAACTTCTTTCAGACACTCAGCCTTTGTCACAGGCTCGGCCGGTAATACATCTGAAGAATCCTGAAAGTCATCTGCTTCTGAGTTTGTACTTTCGTCTTTTGTGCTCAGTGCTTCTACCTTCTGCTCCTGATCTTCAATTGTGTCAGTGTCCCCCACTTCTTGGGTGCTTTTTTCTATTACATCCATTTCTTTCTTTTTTTGGAACACATCAGTAGTGTTTTCATTTATATTTATGTGTATCACATCTTTTTTCCGCTCAATCCCCTCCTCAATCACAACAATATCTCTGGCTACTGTTACACTGTCATTGTTGGGATTGTATATGCGGTAACCCTTTACATTTTCTGAGTAACCAACAAGAATACACTGATTTGCCTTTTTGTCCAATTTCAGTCTTCTTTCTTTAGGAATATGCACCATTGTTTTACTCCCAAATATACGTAGATTACTGACATCTGGCTTGGCACCGGTCCAAATCTCAAATGGTGTTTTATTATATAATCCTGATGCTATTGACCTGTTTCTCAAGTAAACTGCAGTATTTACTGCCTCTGCCCAAAATCGTTTTGGTAGTCCTGCATCATATAACATACACCTGGCTCTTTCTACTACAACTCGGTTAAGCCGTTCACAGAGACCATTCTGTTCCGGAGTGTATGGACAAGTTTTCTGGTGAATAATTCCAGCATCCTGTAAGTATTTCTCAAATTCCTTACTGCAGAATTCCATTCCATTATCTGTCCTAAGCACTTTCAGATTTTTGCCAGTCTGATTTTCTACTAATGTTTTAAAAGACTTGAACAATGAGAATACTTCATCTTTTGTTTTCAAAAAATAAACAAATGCCATTCGACTGTGGTCATCCACCAATAGCAAGAAGTATTTCTTTCCTCCAATAGATTTGGACTCCATAGGTCCACAAATATCTGCATGAACAATGTCGAGTAGCTCCTTCCCTCTGTTACCCATATTAGGAAAAGGTAACCTGGTTAACTTCCCTTCACAGCACACAATGCAGTTTGTTTTACTGACCTGCGCCTTATCCGTGTAAGACATTCCATGAACAGCTCCATCCCTCATCATGTTGAGATCTTTGCTGTTTATATGGCCAAATCGTCTATGCCACACATCACCTGACACTGATGTCAACAAACAATCAACTTTCTTGATTTTCAGTCTGTAAACACCTCCAGTCTGCTCTGCAGTTGCCACAAGCTCACTCTTTCGGTTGTAAATATAACAGTTATTGTTGTCAAATGTCACTTTGTTGCCTTTTTTAATCAGTTGGCTAACAGATAATAAGTTTGTTGCCAAGTTTGGCACAAATAACACTTCAGTAACTTGAATCGCGTACTCTGTATCTCCAACAACGGTAGTTATCTGCACATCTCCACAGCCTTTAACAGGAACTTTCGATTTATCGGCGATGACAATTTCGTTCACTTGATGTTTTGAGGGGTTATTTAACCAGTCTTTTCTGGCTGTTAGGTGACTGCTAGCTCCGCTATCTATGTACCAATCGTTTTGATTGAAATTTCCACTTAGAAATATAGTGCTAAATGCATTTGATTCCTTGTTGTTGTTTTTAAAGTTATTTCGACATTTACTTTGACATTTGTTCATGAAATGGCCGACCTGTCTGCATCTGTAGCATCTGACATTTGATTTGACATTTGACGTAGACGCTGACGTTTGGAGATTTTGTTTTCTGTTTTTATTCTGCCAACCTTTCGTCGCAAACGCTTTCTGCGTTGAACCAGAGACAACGTCACTTCCGTGTTCCATAACCAGTAACTTGGATTTAATGGCGTCTGATGTCAATTCGATGCCCGAATGTTCGACCGGCATGATCATTGGTTCAAACTTTTCAGGCAATCCTGCTAGTAATAAAGAGACAATCCACTCGTCACTGATCTTGAATCCCGTATTATTCAATCTCTGACTCGTTTCTAATATCGAAGTCACATACTGAGACATTGATTCACAATTTTCTCGACGGATGGATATGAGATGACGTAACAGGGAAATGCGTCGCGTAAAGCCATTGTCGTCAAATAGTTTTTTTAACTTCAACCACAATCCTTTTGCTGTTGTTTCACTTTTGATATGCACATATAAACTGGGATCAATGGTTAAAATTAATTTAGCTTTGGCTTTCGCG
Source organism: Erebia epiphron (assembly GCA_963932025.1). Taxonomy (NCBI): domain Eukaryota; kingdom Metazoa; phylum Arthropoda; class Insecta; order Lepidoptera; family Nymphalidae; genus Erebia; species Erebia epiphron. Next base: position 9,826,373 of record OZ009950.1, read on the forward strand.
TCGTTTGGATCATTGTCTTTCGTGATGCACTGTTGCATTCCCTCCAAAATTAGGAAATTTTCCACTGCGTACGCCCAATCTTCATAGTTTTCTCTTCCTTTCAACTTCACTATACTTGAAATCAAATTTGTCGACATTTTACTGCTTTAACTTTTACAAAAACCGAATTTAAATTAAATTTTTGTGCTGAGACATAACCTATTGAAACAGCAGAGTTCCGGCATAGACTAACTTTATTGTAGAAGATTATCATCACATAGACAACTACACAGAGTATAATTAATTATAGCAGTAAGACACAGATACATTATTATTTTGTTATATAAACAACCGACACTTAGGTTAACACGCCGCCTTAGGGATTAATTGGTGATTGTGAAATAGGTCCTAAATATATCGGATGATCGTCGCGTGGATATGATAGAGTTGCACGCAGACGTTATGTCCTGTCCGGTCCGTTGAGTTTTCACCATATTTGTACCTTTTAAACGAAATGAAAAAAAACAACTTCTTGCGAGAAATAACATACCTATCCCAAGCCAAATATGGAATATGCTAAATTAACATTGAAATTAATTTAAAATGTAAATAAGGACGAATGTTACAACAATTTTTCCTATTTGAATTTGTTCCTTGGCCTCGTGCATTTGCATGTTTGCTTTAAAACGGAAAATTACTATTGTTACCCGTTGTAAAACGAACCTCATTATTTTTATTGTTTGTGAAAGGCCTTATTCGTATGCATATCTAAGTTTTATTCGCATAAAATTTAGTATTTCTGTTTTCTATTAGGAGAGGTTAGCGCCTCAGGTGCCTTTTTAATAGCATCGACATAATGCTTTCTTTTCTTTAACAATAAAATATAGAACCAGCTGATGCCCGCGACTTCATCCGCGTGGATTGAGGTTTTTTGGTTCCCGCGGGAACTCCTATATGTAGCCTAAAGTAGCCTATGTGTAATTCCAGACTATAATCTATCTCTGTGCCAAATTTCATCCAGATCCGTTCAGCCGTTCCGGCGTGACACACCATCAACATCCATCCATCCATCCATCCATACTTTCGTATTCATAATAGTAGTATAGTCACAGAATAGGCAATAGGTATAGTTAAGTATGTACATAGAAGTCTGCCTGCTTACGTTCATTAAAATTTTCCTCTTAAACTAAAATGTTAAACGATTAAATTAAATCAATTTGGAAGTATTTCATTAAAGGATTTAATTTACGAAACAAAATGCATTTAAAATGCTTATATTATCAGACCTATTATATTTTATAACGTCAATTCTCGTCAGTTATTAGTTATTAAGATAAGATTTATAAATTCAATATGTTATCTTAACGGGCTAATACCACATGCTAATACCTTATATCGCAATTATTTCGCAATATTTATATTTTGCCTAAACCACAAACTAAAATAAATACACAACACTGGGTTTTCCCCCAGGAGTCTTGGAATTTATTCAGAAAAGAATTCTCTTCCTTAAACAATATTATAACGACGACCTTAAAAAGGTAGCGGGCAGTGGGTGGATGAGGAGGACTGTGTGTGGTGGCGCGCTCTCCAAAAGGCCTTTGTCCAGCAGTGGACGAATGCAGGCTGATGGATGATGGATGATGATGAAACAATATTTATTCGAAGAGGAGTAAATACGCTGAAGGTGTTAACAATCGCTAAAAATAAAACAAGCTAATCAAACTAGACGAACCGAAAATCCGGTCGTTTTTAGCGAATTACAATAATGCATCTCAATGTCCAAGTTATGTTATTCTGTTAACTGCTGCATTCGTCGTCGAAAAATATAATTAGGACAGTTACTCACAGGCTACGGCGTGAGATGACACGGGCGTAGCGGAATGGCTTTTCCATCATACCTATTCGAAAAACGAATATTGGCTTCAGAGGATAGCGGGAGCAAAATTTAATTTTTGGTCCCATGGGACCCTTCATTTCTCTGTTCTGATTGGTGCTTAAACGTATAGCTAATGTCCATACATAGTAGGTTGATACTCCTAGCTTTTTCTCATACGTAATGATACAAAATTGTGTGTGTCACTCGGGGCCAAATTTATTGTTCTCGGGCGGCGTATATTGAATTCCTCGCTACGCTCAGGATACTACTTTAGAATCCTTCACTTCGCTCAGAATTCAAAATAGCGCCCTCGGGGAGCAAAAATTTTCTTTGGCCCCATATAACACAAATAACTATTGCTGTCAAGTACTACAAAAAGCTTTTGATCGTCGCTGTCTTAACTATGAACAAGTGTGTAAGGCCGTGCGCTAAAATATTGAATTTTTTTTTTTTTTAATTCCGTAAATGGCCATTGACTTCACTGTCACGACACAATCTCTGGTGGAAAGTGATGATGCAGTCTAAGATAGCAGCGGGCTAACCTATTAGGATTATGGCTGAGCACATAATATTATTAAAAGTTAAACTTATACCCCTAAGTAATCAGTTTGTACACTGCACTTAACCGGAACGCTTAAATTGCTATGCGGCACGACACTTTGCCGGTTTGTTGGGACGGCAAACGTCTCCCTACAGACCAAGTAGAGAAAATGCAAAATTATAAATTCCCAAACTGACCCTGCTCGAGATCGACCCCAAGACCTCCCGACCACAACGCTCACCACTTCGCGAGGGAGGTCGTTAATCTTTATGATGGTTAATCAGTGTTGAACGCGAGACTGTACGCTTAGAGAATAGCACCCCGGTCTATCGCCACTCGCCCGCTCGGTCGCTCTTGAAGTGCATGCCAAGGCGTAATTGTGTCGCGGGTCAAAGCTACCCCTCATATAATATTCAGCAGCGCATAAAGGCGTGTTTACACGGCATTTCTCTCATTAGCAGACGTGTGAGCTGTTTTTGTGACGCCTTTTGTTGAGTCACGGGAACTCCTCCGAGATATAATTAGTAGGGCTATAGCTGTAGTCGTAGCTATGCTGTGTGGCACATTTTTCAATGTGGGGCGCCGGAACTATGTAGCTTGTGATGTCGAATTTGGTACGAGCCACTGATTATTATGTAGAATTATTCATTATCTACATGATATGAATATGTCACCGTAACATTGATTATAATCTAACTCGCGAAATTGTTAACTGTCGAATGATTACAATATAACGGATTATTTTTCGGTAGATTGTAATCTATTAGGTTTATTAACCCGATAGAACCTAACTACTTGATTATTAATGTCGAACCCTAACCCAACCTACAAGAAAGAGACAAGAAAACGTGAATACAATGAATATTTCAAAAATTGACGCATATAACATTGAACGGTTCACAATCTTTCGACTGTTTACAATCTATCGAAAAAAAGCGTTAAATTACAATCTTACGGTTTTTACAATCTACCGGTGACAAATATATAATTTCACGAAAAGTAGATAGTTTTCACGCTTAAGTACAATTGTAACCATGTCGATACAGACTACAGTGAAGTGTTTGAAGCTTATTGTATTAATCAATGTACAAAATAGTATATAACAAGGTTACACGGTACACCATTGCATACCATGTTGATTGTTTGCATCAGGTACTAAAATTATACATCAATGTTTGCATCAATTTTTCTTAGTTATCTGTGGTCGTTTCTTTATTACTGACTAGCTGATGCCCGCGACTTCGTTCGCGTGGATTGAGGTTTTTTGGTTCCCGCGGGAACTCTTTCATTTTCTGGGATAAAAAGTAGCCTATGTGCTATTCCAGACTTTAATCTATCTCTGTGCCAAATTTCAGCCAGATCCGTTAAGCTGTTGGGGCGTGATTGAGTAACAAACATCCATACATCCATACATTCATCCATACATCCATACATCCATCCAAACTTTCTCATTTATAATATTAGTAAGAAGATTGGATACAGGTGGATTTTTAGACAAGAGTTAATTTATTTCCTCTCTCCGTCTGCTTATTTTTGTCTGAAGCCTCAACTGGATCAATAATTACTTCCATCTGCTTATATCCGTGTTTTTTAGATAGATACACATCTTAATTAAGGACGAGCCCATATATTTCAATTTCCATCGTGCCTTGTATATTTAAATCAACAAAAGGTTCTTTAACATCGTTACCGGCCCGCGTCCGACACCTCCACATCAAACGCAATCAACGTACGGAACGAAGTCACCCAAACAGCATTAGCGCCGGCTATATGGAGATTTACGATATTAATACACAGAAACGACATTTCCAGACTTGGGCCCGTAAATAATTCTAGCTTTATCTCTCGCTTTTTTTGGCTTGGATTTTTTTCGTGACATATAATGGAAAATGAATAGTTTGTTACAATGGTTTGTTATAATCAGAGAGTTGTTTTTTGAAGTGAAAAGTTCTTTAGGCGCGTTGATCACTTTTTGGTAGGGGGTAAACTTGTGGATTCTCGAAGACCGACATGCTCGCGAACAGCGACATGCTCGCGTTGTTACGAAGACAAAAGGTCTTAAATATATATGTATATACTACATTCGCAATTAAACTTTAATGCTTTAAGGCGCCTTATACAAATTTCATATTTTTCCAGGTACACTTTAAAGAAATAGGAATTCTAGCTGTGGGGATATCATGGTATCAAATTAAAGGTCATGTATTCAGCGTTCGTTTGACCATATAAAAAATGCACACTCCATACAAATTTTCTGCATAAATACGTAATATCGAACGCATGAATCGCTTAAAATGACGAAAAAGAGGGTCTGTTCAGGAACCCTCATTTATGTATCCGCTGCATATTTTAATTAGTAATTTATAAAAAAATGATGGCATATATAGTCCTCTATCTAAACTATGCCACATTGTGTGTCCAAGTGAAGTACGTAGTCATTTATGCGTCCCACCATATTTTTTTCATACTTTTTCTAAGGAAAATATCCGAGGACTTGATTTTTCGCCTCAGTTTGCGCTGAAACGCGCTCGTGAACGGACGGGTGTATCACTTTTTGTCAAAATTTTTATTACGATTTCGCGAGTGCAGTGTTTGTATACTGCGGATGGAAAAAATTGATATTTTTATTTGGAACCGAAATAAAAGTAATTACAACACCAAAATTTATTTGGAAAAGCTATACCTATACAATTTAACAACTATTTTTGACCGACTTCAAAAAAGTAGGAGATCCTGAATTCGACGAGTTTTTTCTTTTTTCAAAGCAAGTAGGTAGGTATACCGATTTCTACGAGATTACTAAACCAGTTTTCGTAAAAGATCGAGGTTCACGAAATGTTTCATAAATATTTCTGAACCAAAGTACTTAATCAACCGAGTTTCTCTGACCAACTCCCGATTCCATCATGAGACCCTGGACACCAACTACTTTCTAGGTCTTTAGTACCTACTTGGCAAGACAAATCCAATGAGCCCAAACACGAAGGAGTTAAGATGAGTATTTGAAGAGGTCCTGTGACGACCTCCCGATTCCATCATGATACCCTGGACGCCAAGTACATTCTTGGTCTTTAGTACCTACACGATAAGACAAATCCAATGAGCTCAAACACGAAGGAGTTACGATGAGTATTTGAGGAGTTCTCCACCATGAGTTCACCCGTGAAGTTGGTCATGTGTTCATATTTCAAATATCAGCTAAATCGGTTGAACTCTTCAAGTTCAATTTTTGAAAAATTCCTTTCACATTCATAGTAATTATAATATTATTACTAGCTGATGCCCGCGACTTCGTCCGCGTGGATTGAGGTTTTTTGGTTCCCGCGGGAACTCCTTAGTTTTCCGGGATAAAAAGTAGCCTGTGTTATTCCAGACTATAATCTATCTCTGTGACAAGTTTCATCCAGATCCGTTCAGCCGTTCGGGCGTGATTAACAAACATCCATCCATACATCCAAACTTTCGCATTTATGATATTTATTTGATTATTATTATATATTATATTATTATATTATTTGATTAGTAAGACTAGCTAATGCCGGCAAGTTCGTCCGCGTGGTTTTAGCTTTTTTGATTCCCGCAGGAACTCCTTAATTTTCCGGGATAAAACGTAGCCTATGTCACTCTCCAGGTCCTCAACTATACCAATACCAAAAATCACGTCGATCCCTTGCTCCGTTGCGGCGTGATTGAAAGACAAACCAACAAATCAACAAACCAAAAAACAAAAACACTCGCATTTATTTTATTAGTATGATTATGTTACTATAGTTACCTACTAGGTATAGACTATAGGTTGCGGCCAACGCGCAAAAGGAAGAATATAGAAGGCGAACACTTATAGGTAATTTTCTGTGGGAACAAGTATTGATAAACTCACACATACACATGTTATCATTATTACTATTTGTATCTCGCTAGCTAATGCCCGTGACTTTGTCCGCGTGGAATGCTTTTCGTAAGAAACGTTTTCGTTCGACCGTTTCTTAAAATTTCAGCTCTATTTCATACAGATAAGAACTTTTATAGCATACTAGCTGATGCCCGCGACTTCGTCCGCGTGGTTTAAGTTTTTTGTTATTCCCGAGGGAACTACTTAATTTTCCGGGATAAAAAGTAGATTATGTCACTCTCCAGGTCTTCGACTATACCCATGCCAAAAATCACGTCACATGATGATAAATGAAATCATACTAATATTAAAAATGTGAAAGTCAGTTGGTTTGTTGGTTTGTCCTTCAATCACGCTTCAACGGCGCAACGGATCGACGTGATTTTTGGCATGGGTATAGTTGAAGACCTGGAGAGTGACATAATCTACTTTTTATCCCGGAAAATTAAGTAGTTCCCTCGGGAATAACAAAAAACTTAAACCACGCGGACGAAGTCGCGGGCATCATCTAGTTTATTATATAATATTTGAAACGCAAAAAAGAAGTAGGTATAGGTAAACGGTTTTAGGTTTTCCTAAAAGAAACAGGTATTTAGATGGCGTGTATTATACAATTTTATGTGAAAAACTGTGTGTGACCCGGATAAGTTTTTCAATTATTTCCGTACTAGATGATGCCCGCGATTTCGTCCACGTGGATTACGGTTTTTTGATTACCGCAGGAACTCTTTAATTTTCCAGGGTAAAAAGTAGGTACCTAGCTTATGTCCTTACACCTATACATACAACCTAACCTTTTACGAAATTTCATCAAAATCGGTTGAGTAGATGGGCCGTGAAAGCGTGGCAGACAGACAGACACACTTTCGCATTTATAATATTAGTATGGATGCCTAGAGACAGCTTTGATTATTTACTAATGGACTGTATCGAAAAATGCAAATATGAATTGTGTACGAGAGCCACGGCGGCGCGGGGGCGCGGGGCGGGATCTCTGATTCGGCGACGCTGGCAGCGACGCGCTAAGTTACCAACTTACCTACTTAGCGCGTCGTCGCCAGTGGTGCGCCCAGGGTTGCCAGGTGTTCGGTATTTTAGCAAGTATAACAAAAATGCCGAAGTATGAGTGGTTCGGTTTATTCAGTTTCATACATAATGAAGTATAAGATATGCCGCAATATAATAAGTGACGTTGCCGGTTCGTACACGCGCAGATCGTGACGTTTTCCATTTCTTTCTTTCGAATCGTGTCGAAACGTGAGCGAAGGTCAGTCATTTGTGATTTTTGATTTCAAATCAAGCGTAGACATGGTGAAGCCTAAATTATGCATACCTGTAACTTTTAATGCCTACTGCCATAATATGTGTAATTTTATAAAATAAATCTATACTAATATTATAAAGAGGTAAAGTTTGTGAGTGTCATAGGCTATATATTAACCCGAAAAATTTGGGAGTTCCCGTGGGAATTTAAAAAACTTATTTCACGCGGACGAAGTCGCGGGCATCTGCTAGTATTGTGTAAAATAATTATTATCAGTTGTGTTTGTTCCTATCAACGGTCTCGTCCTTGTTCGGTAGATTTCAAAACCAAATTTGGCAACCCTGGCCGTGCCGCGGTCACTCCGGCGGACTTTTCTATTTTTATATTTTACGATTATTCTTTTTTAGGGTACCGTACCCAGAGTGTGCCACCGGAACCCTATTACTAAGCCTGCGCTCTCTGTCCGTCTATCTGTCAGTGGGCAGTAGGTATCACATGAATCGTATGAATGAGAATGAATGAAATTACACTTTTATTGTAGGTAAACCACATAAAAATACACCAAAAAAAAAAATATACACCACAATGAAAACCTGTCATGTGCGAGTTGGACACGAAGGGTTCCGTACCATTTAGTTTTACATTTGACATGTATGACACGCCCGATCATTCACAAACGCTAGGTACCTACAGTGTTCTTCTCGTCGTGTGTCACCGTACAATATTAGCTCTGCATTCAACTCGCGCGCGTACTATAGGTACATAGAAGAACACTGTACCTAGCGTTTGTGAATGATCGGGCGCATACATACCTAATCTATCTATATTAGTAAGTAGGTAGGATGTCAATCTTTTTTCTATCTATTCTATATATATAAAATCGTTTGTCCTGACTGGCTATCAACGCACAGCATAAACCGCTGGGGTTAGAAACTTGAAATTTTGACAGTAGGTTCCTTCTATGATGTAGGCGCTCACTAAGGAAAGATTTTTCAAAATTCCACCCCTAAGGGGTTGAAATAGGGGTGAAAGTTTGTATGAAAGTCCGTCATCTTTCAAGTTATACCTATCCATGAAACTTGGGGTTTGAGCTTTTGGTAAAAAATAAAGAAGTACGTGTGTGTACATGACTGCCTCGTTGGTCTAGTGGTTAGCATGTTTGACTGCGGCTGACGAGGTCCCGGGGTCGGGGTCGGGCCATAATAAGTGTTGGGTTTTTCTGACTAGAAATTCTCAGCACTAGCCCAGAATAAGGAAGTTGGCGGTGTTTCACCCCCGTGCCTCGGAGAGCACGTTAAGCCGTCGGTCCCGGTTATTATGACTAACATGATAATAGTCGTTAAAGCTCGCCAACCCACATTGGAGCAGCGTGGTGGGTCAAAGCTCTAATTCCCTCTCTCCTATGAGAGTGGAGGCCTGTGCCCAGCAGTGGGACGTTAATGGGCTGTAGTGGGTACGTGTGTACGTGTGTGTACTGTTTTTGGGAATTCCACCCCCAAAGGGGTAAAATAGTGGTTGAAAGCTTGTATGAAAGTCCTTCATTTTTCAAGTTTTAGGTAGCCATGAAACTTGGCATTTGGGCTTTCGGTTAAATATGAAGAAGTACGTGTGTTACCATTTTCGAAAATTCGACCCGCAAAGGGGTGAAATATAGGAGGAAAGTTTGTATGAAAGTTCTTTATTTTTCGGTTTACATTCATGAAAATTGGTATTTGGGCTTTCGATTAAATATAAAGAAACACGTGTTACAGGATTTTTGGATATTTCACCCCCAAGGAATTTTTAAAAATTTCACCCGAGCGAAGCAGGGGCGCGTCCGCTAGTATTTACTGTAATAATGTGGCGCGGAGGCATAGATATTAGGTATGTAATGTAGTAAATAAATAATAATCAAATATTTCAAGTAACAAAATTGGTTAGTTGGCTGTAAAATCGAGCGTAGAGCGTAGTGCTATATATGCGTACAGATATATGCTGTAGTGTGGCGAGTTTTATACCTACAGTTGGTTGCCGCCTGATTGTGTATCGGGCCTTAATATTAAGGTTTTAAATATTAAAAAAAAACGTTTTCACTTCTATCTAAATTATTCCACATAAATTTAAAAAAAGATACAAAGCAGATTACCGAAAATTATTTGCATTCTGCAAAATAATACCTATTCACGAGAAAACTGAACAGACGTTACTAACTGAATATTATTTTAACGAAAACCTTAAAAAAGTACAGAAAATATGTCACTCAGCTCGTAGGAGCGACAAACCAAAATTACAATTACCAAATTACAATAACCTTTACGGAAAAAGAACACTAAACTATGTTATACCCAACCTAATTAATCAGCTACCTAAATCTCTTAGACACGTCATTACACACAAAAACATAAAATTTAAATTAATAGTTATTTGTTATACAAGAGTGAAAAGTTGTTTTTTAACCGCGTGCTCAATTTTGATGACAGAGCAAGCGAAGGAATCAAAAGAGCACGAGGTGAAAAATCTTTTCACTCGAGTGCAACACGTAACTTTTCATCCCACCTCAGCGAGGAAATGAAATACTTCTCGCGTGATTGTTGAGGGAGAAAGCTCATTTCCGCATTTTTAACAGTTTCAGTCAATTCTGTTGGCGTCAAATTAACTTCTTCGTCACTAGAATCACTCATTTTAGGTTTTTCACTTATTTTAAATTTTCTTGTTTTTAATCGAAGGTTTTAATTTTAAACAATATGACGTGAAAGAAAATGGTGCCCGCAAAGCAAATTAAAAAAGTACACCAAGAGGGTTACGAGTGTGAGTTTTTAACAAATTAAAAACGGTTGTATGGAAATTCGGCACTATAGAGGTAGAAGTAAATAGGTTTTAATGATGTTTCGAATTCACAAACTTCATAGACGAGTGATATTTACTAACGTGCACACGATGTTCTAAATTCAATTTACTTTATCCTCAAGAGGATAATAACGGCTTTTGCATTCAGATATCGAAGCGTAAAAATACTCTTTCCGAGATGGTGGGATGAAAAAGACTTTTATTTGAAGCAAATACTTAGTAACTATGCATAGGGCTCAAGTCATTAACTAAATATATATTATTACTTCACTATATTTACTTACCTATTTAAACACACTACTCATTTAAATAAACTACATAATTCAAAATAAAATTATGTAACATCCTGTATCATGACATCTTATTGATGTGAATGAAACAAAAGGTTTTTTACGCTCATTGTAAGTAAGTTTTTCTAACCTACCTGCATTTAGCTCGTTACGTTTTAGATGATGTATTATTATATATTATGACTATTTATGGTATATATAGTATGTAACTATTGTTATTAATGTGCTGTAACTTATTATTAGATTTAAGCGTAGGTATACCTATTATTGTATTCTATAACCTAAGGTCGACGGCATTAGTGTGCGGTAAAACTCAATTGAGTTTATGTTTACACCAAATTAAAATAACTCTATGAACATGTAAAAAAAATAAATAAAAAATTAAAAAATATAAAAATCGGCAGTCCCTATGACTGCCAATTTTTTGAATACCCACCTAACTGTTAGGTTCACGTATGTTTATAGTTTTATACTTATTTAATTTCCAGGATTTAATAAATTTTTTGAGCACTAACTTTCCATGCTAGTACCTAAGTCAATTAAAAATTAAATGATCATGTATTTTATATATTTTATAAAATAATATTAATAGTAATGAAGTTATTGTGTAATAAAGTAATTTAGTACCTAGTTACTTAATAGTTATTAAGTAATTACGTAGTTTAAGTGAGTAAATATAAATAAAAAGATTTGAGAGAAAGTCGGTTGAATTTTTTGTTTAAATTCAGCTAAATCAATCAAACATTATTCAGCCAATCAGAATGTCGGTTAATACAACTTACTACAGCGACTTAACATGTTATAATATCGTAGACTTACTACGAGTACTGTTGAATAGAATTATAGTGAGGCACATCAGAACAGTCTGTTTGTCTTTGTTACGACTTTTTTCTTCATAAATAAAAATACGATGTCGTAACTCATAATTTTCATTACTTTATGAAGTGGATGGAACTTCCATATTTCCATGTTATAATTTTTTGAGTGCTATAACAAAGTTTGCTTTTATTTGTATATTCGAAATGGCTGAATGGCTTTTACGTCATGGTTGACAATTTCTTGAAAGGACCTTCAAGACAAGAAATAAAGTTAAAAAAAGGCTGTCTTGTGTGTGTATGTTTTGGATAGAAGCAGGCGCTATTTTGCGAAAGTCCATGATAATCAACCGACTTCAAAAAAAGGAGAAGGTTCTCAATTCGACTGTATTTTTGTTTTTTTTTATGTTTGTTATCTCAGAACTTTTGACTGGGTGGACCGATTTGAATGATTCTTTTTTTATTTGAAAGGGCATACTTCCCATATAAATTTTATCGAAATCGGTCGAGCGGTTTTTAAAATATCAACAATAAAATAAGTACTTTGTATAGCGTGTGCTTGTTGTTAGAAAGTTGGCGCAGGAGTTTGAGGTCGGTTGTTTAAAAAGAATTTTTTATATTAAATTATGAGAGAACTAGAAGTTAACTGTTGCGGATTGTAGCAAATTAAACTTCTAGTTCCTTCATTGTGTAGGTATTTTTTGTTATGAAATGTATGGTAATTAGAAAGATTTCAATTTTAACATAAGCCGGAGCGGTATGATATTCATACAGTGAACCTATAGGAGGTCAGCAATATAGAGTCACCAATATAGGGTGGTGTTGACCGCCTATGTTATGTGGAAATAATAAGCTTGGTCCACGTTTATATGTGTATTAATTGGATACAATAGATTATATAAAACTGTACAATAGAAATATATCAAAAGAAGCGTTGCGCTGGACGTCCAGCAATCGAATGGTGTGTCGTCTGATGCTATAGCGCAGCTCTCGCGCGCAGGACGTTCCGAATCCAAAAATGTTCCAAAAGCTAGTTCGAATTCCGAACGCGTAGCTTGTGTGCGTTGCCAGCTAGCAAGGAGGTAACGCCACATCACCCCCCTGCGGAGAGAAAAGAAAACAAGGGGAGAAAAATAAAATAAAATTAGGAAATAGGCTAAAAAGGAAACAAAGACCATGACGAAGCGACTGAGGCGAGCTAGCCACGTCGGACGGTTCGTGCAGCGTTGGGCACGAAAAGGCGTCGAGACGTGCAGAAGCAGCGCAGCATAAGGCTGAGCGCGAAAAATCGCCAGTCGATAATCGCATAGCATATCGCTAGTTGCGGAAAGGGCGTCGGTCAGATCACGAAGCGAATGGGCGCGACCGTTTCCAAAAGCTCGTGCAGCTTTGGGCATGAGGGGCGTCGCGTCGGTCGGGTTGAGTCGTGCAGCGATGGGCACGGAAGAACGTCGGAAGAGTCACACAGCGTTGGGCGTGAAGGCGTCCGACGGGGCGTCAAGCAGCGCAATGAGTAATGCGGCGACGTCACTTTGCAGAACCGACGCGAAGAATACCCTGAGCAAAGAAGAGCACGACTGATAAACCCATCAGGAGCTTACAAAGCCTTAATCTGCTTCTTCTTGTTTTCTAAAATTTTGGAAATTGCTGTGGCGCTTGCTAACTTGGCTTTAAGAAACTCACTATGCGAACTGCTGTATAAAATCTAAAACGTTACCACATTTATCACCATAGCTAATCTGAAATAAATGATTAAGCTGAAATGAAAAGAAAAAATACACGGAAAATATTACAATGTTTACAATGTTGGAGTTGTCTGTCAGTCATTGTCAAAAACAGAACCCAAAACCTATTGAAAAATAAAAATAATAAACTATCGTCCATAAAAAAAAAACTATCACGAGTATTCAATTTTTTGAACAAACTTCTTGCAATGTCACATGTCATCCAATATTTACAACGTTGTTGTTTATATTTTTTGCAATAAATAATCTCGAATGCTTGATCGACGAAATATCACAATATCACTGGATATAATGCGTCATTTCTTCATATTACTTCTCCATAGGGTCCTTGCATAGAGACGACGTCCAGGAAAGATAACTTTAAAAGCCGGGCAAAAAATTAAAACTTGCACGTCGGCTGCTTGTTTGCTCGTATGGTGAAATGCACTTCGTCGTCAGCGATGATAGTTTCCGTATGTATTTCTTACGTCGGGGATCACGTCGGGGTCACCAATATATAGGAGGTCAGCAATATAGAGTCACCAATATAGGGTGGTGTTGACCGCCTATGTTATGTGGAAATAATAAGCTTGGTCCACGTTTATATGTGTATTAATTGGATACAATAGATTATATAAAACTGTACAATAGAAATATATCAAAAGAAGCGTTGCGCTGGACGTCCAGCAATCGAATGGTGTGTCGTCTGATGCTATAGCGCAGCTCTCGCGCGCAGGACGTTCCGAATCCAAAAATGTTCCAAAAGCTAGTTCGAATTCCGAACGCGTAGCTTGTGTGCGTTGCCAGCTAGCAAGGAGGTAACGCCACAAACCGACGTCCATACAAATTGCAAACTGGTTACATTATATATTAATATGCAACTTCTTTCATAATATCATGTATTTATTCGCAAAAATACGTACTTTACCAATAAGTACTTTAATAATAATACGCGGACAAATACTTTTACATCGAGCCGCATACACTAGCACAATAGGATTAAACGTCGTTCCTGTCCAAGGCGGAAATTTTGCGCAATCGTTTTGTGCTGTTCGGTACCTTGTATTTTTGTTCTATTTACCGAAACACCGTTTTTTGCGCAGATTTTAAGGTCTAGCGTCACTACAGGCGCAGCCCGGCGCGGCACGTAGCTGCAAGAATTCTTTTCACAGAGCATCTCCGTGCCTCGTCGCTTAAGTGGGTCCAGCTCCATAAAAATAATATTTGCTAGCTGCAAGTATTCTTTGTACAATTATGTCACAGAGCATCTCCGTGCCGCGTCGCTTAAGTGGCCCAAGCTCCATACAAACTCATACAAAGAATATTTGCCGCTACGTGCCGCGCCGCGCCGTACATTATGTAGTGGGGCTAGGTCTTTAAAAAAGTAATTTAATTTTTTACTTAGGTACGTACTTTGATATCAACATACATACGCCCAAGGACCTTTCACAGCAAATGCAATTTAATCTTTGTAGGGTCAAGAAAACTTTACAAATCGAAAAAAAGCTTTTATGGCGTCCCAAAAGACCCTTCAAGGGTACGTAGACGTTATATTTATAGCGTACTGAGTGTGAGTTGGTTTTACCCAAGCTCTTTCAACGGTCCAGTTGTGTTTTATTTGGGTATCATTGTTTTTTAGGATAAACTACTCGTATCTTCAAAAAGGTGCTACGGAATTAAGGTAACTTTATCTTGGATGGGCCATGATCAGTGGCGTGCACGACATAAAGGCATAAAGGTCGGTACTGTTTATCTTAGTTTAAAAAGCTCAATGCGTAGTATTCATCATTCCCTGCCTGAAAGACGAAAGTTAACCAATGCCTACTCAGGCTCCAAATACTGTGCTCGCCAGTGGCCATGATCAACGAATTGTAGAAAAGGTAGGTTTGCATGCTAGAACGGGCCTGCTTTTTTACCAAGAATCTAATGAAGGTAGATGAAAATAGATTTGAGCTTATAACAGGAGAAGAATGTGATTCTAAATTTTGTCACTGTCAGAAATACAACTTTTATCATCAAATCATGCATTAATTAATGCAAATAAAGAAAACGTGCTTATAGCAACCACACCTACATTTAAAAAGCAGAAAAAAATATTAAAAAATGTGATTTTAAAAGGTTTGAATGTAAGCTGCCAACTTGCCAAGAAATTGGCAACGTATCTCGTGGTACCCGTTACTCGTAATCGGTAAAAGCGGCAACGGGAACTACAGGGCACATACACTTTTCTGAACCTATAATTTTATTATTCTGGATTGATGATCAAACAATCTATCTATTATGTGACATTTATTCTTTCAATTTACAGCGAAAAAACAGTTCGTTAGAGCAAAAAAATTAAAAAATCCGATTAAACTTAACCGTACTGTTCCAAGATACTGTCGCCTTGACTCTATTTTGAATTTGACGGATAGATTTTATTTGTACGAGCTCTAACTATTTTTTTTACTGATCTCAAATATATAAAAAATATATCTATAGCACAAAAAATTATTTTAGGGTAATAAATAATTCTCAGATTTAAAAAGAAAGTAACGTATCCCAGGATTCCCGTTATCGATTTAAGGGTTGAAGACTACACGACCCTTTCAATAATTTGGCAGTTGAATTACATAGCTCCATAGTCCACAATAACAATTTATGTAGTCCTGTTATGTAGGTAGTCTAACTCCATTTACAGTCCAAATATTAGACAGTATTTAAAATGAGTAAGTTTTGAAGTGAAACTTGTTGTAATTTGAAAATTCAACGAAACGGAAAAACAAAACGAAAAAACCGGCCAAGTGCGAGTCGGACTCGCGCACCGAGGGTTCCGTACAAACCTGTAGTAAGTTTTAAATAATAAAAATTATTTTTATTTTAAATATTTGAGTTGATTGAATGAAAGGTAAATTGCGGTTTACAATTTATGACGTATTAAAACAAAACTACTTACTAGATCTCGTTCAAACCAATTTTCGGTGGAAGTTTGCATGGTAATGTACATCATATATATTTTTTAGTTGTATCATTCTCTTATTTTAGAAGTAACAGGAGGGGGGGGGGGACACACATTTTAACACTTTGGAAGTGTCTCTCGCGCAAACTATTCAGTTTAGAAAAAAATGATATCACAAACCTCAATATCATTTTTGAAGACCTATCCATAAATACCCCACACGTATGGGTTAGATGAAAAAAAAATTTTTGAGTTTCAGTTCTAAGTATGGGGAACCCCCAAAATTTATTGTGTTTTTTCTATTTTTGTAAGAAAATCGTAATGCGGTTCACAGAATACATCTACTTACCAAGTTTCAACAGTATAGTTCTTATAGTTTCGGAAAAAAGTGGCTGTGACATACGGACGGACACACATACAGACAGACAGACAGACAGACATGACGAATCTATAAGGGTTCCGTTTTTGCCAAATTTGGCTACGGAACCCTAAAAAGTGACACTACTTTTCTGAAGTTTCACTTCTGCCGTGTGTGAATTGTACAGCACATACTTTTTTATTATTTATGGACTAGTACTTGTCTGCAATCAAACTAGCTGGCAACTGATGGCCTTACGTGGGGCGCACTTGTTTAGAAGATTAAAACATAGTACATGGTATTATTTGAAAGAAGAGCATTGATTTTGAATTGAACCCGGGGTGATCTAGGGGTGTAGGTGATGGATTACAAAACTGGCTATAAAAATCACCTATCCAAACAATTCTATTTAAACAAACTAGTAACGAAAGTAAGTTAGAAATATAAATTGAAATGGACTACACGTAACATTATGAGCCAAGTTTTGACAGTCCGGGGTGACCCCACATATTGTTGCGGTAAAATATGACTGCGACCCTAAAGTTTTGTAAAAGACTAATGCTACAACTTTCCATACTCGCGACTTACTATAGGTTAGGCCTTTAACTGTGGATACATAAATCCGATTCCGTGGTAGCCGTTGCTAAGTTTCTTCAAAATCAAAACAAAATATTTTTTATTAATGTAGACTTTTTACAAGTGCTTTTGAATAGTCGATTGAATTTACCACTGGTTCGGAATGATGTTCCTACCGAGAAGATCCAGCGAGAGAGAGAAGCAGCAGAGTGGTAGCTCTTTTGAAAAAAATATATATTTACAGTTACATTAATGTGAAGAAACAGAACTTCCTGGCTCTTCTCAGCTCTTTCCGAACCGGTGGTAGAGTCAAAATATGGCGTATCATAAAATATACGTCTTATAAGTTGTATGTCCTATATGAAATAAACAGATTGAGTATTGGGTTAATATAATATATTTGGTAAGTAAATTGGGTAACTTTGTTGGTAAGTGATGATGCTGTCTAAGGTGGCAGCGGGCCAACTTGGTAGGAATATGACAGTTATTTTGAAGACCTTCATGGCGCAGTGGTGAGTACTGCGGTCTTATAAGTGCGATTCCCGGCAGGGTCAATTTAGGAATTTATATATTGTTTCAAAGTTTTCTATGGTCTAATTTTCTGGTCTGGTGGAGGCTTCGGCCGTAGCTTACATGGTTACCACCCTACCGGCAAAGGCTTGCTGCCAAGCGATCTAGCGTTCCGGCGATCTCTATCTAGCGATCCGAAAGTACCTACCTAATCGTGTATTTTGTACTTAAAGATATTCCTATCAAAGCATTGGTTTCCAATTAAAAGTCACCGGAATGAAAATCAACGTATAAATAGTTTTAGCAGGTATTTCTTATTCCACTCCGAGCATTTAACAGTTCATAGAGCTTGCAAAGTAAGGAGGCACGGCTGGATGGACTTAGGGCTGTCACCATAAAATAAATAAGGTAGAATCTACAATTTTCATCATCATATGCATAAGGGCTACTTTTATAATACGTAGTATAGGTACGGTTGACGTCAAAAGTACATACATTGCATAGCATAACTGCTAAAGCTGTGCGCAAGTAATCTGAATCAATTGACCACACAAACACAATCTGCCCAAAATATTTATTTACCTTCATTCAACAACATTAGGTTCAAACCATTGCTATTCAATACTACTTAGATTATTGCCATAAATGGTCAACAATGTCAACCTACAAGTTGAATATTGTTTATTATAATATTATGAAGAGGGAAAATTTGTTTGTTTGTTTGTTTGTTTGTTTGTTTGTTTGTAATGGATAAACTCAAAAACAACTCAACCGATTTTAAAAATTCTTTCACGTATAGAAAGCTACTTTATCAGCGAGTAACATAGGCTGTATTTTATTTTAAAATAAATTAAAGATACCTTCGAAAATTGCAATAATGTGAATTAAGTCAGAAAATTCACCTAATTCTACTTTTTACGTTAAACCTCTATTCGTCTATTAATTCAGACTGTCTTTTATGTCATATTTGTCAAGACACTTTTATGTCATATTTGTCAAACATAATAAATACAAGAAATCTTACAAACATTTTTTTTTACATTTTAATGTCTAACTGCTGTAGACAGACTGCGAAAAGCCTAAAAGATCAAGGACTCAACTTTCTAAACATAGTTCCCAAGCGAGGGCAGTGAAAATACGTCGTATTGCAGAATCTTCGTTTGAAAATGAAAATCGTCTTGCAAGTCAGAGAGAATACGTGTCGCAATCGCGTGCCACCTGGGGATTAAAAACGGATACCGACGGGTGCTTATAATATAATAGAAATTATGTAACTTTAACAATGTAAACCTCATCTGTAAATTGTTTACTTTGTTTTTTTTTTTCACGATAAAATTACAAACCGGGGCGGACCGCTAGTTGTAGGTTTGAGGGTGACTTCGACTATAACAAGCCATCTTGTTTGCTTATTCTATATGGACTCTTGACGTCGACTGTACATTAGTTTTATACGATTAATATACAAGCTGAATTTTTAGTGGTTTTAGGGCCTCAGAGAGGTGATTCGGAATTAAGAGTACAATTTATTTATACCATTTATCCTGACCCTAGTATTAAAATAAAAAATAAAAAATCGAGAAATTATGATGTCGAAAATTTTGCGATCAATTAGTAGGTAGCGCTAGTGCCAGCTGACTGGCGAGTCACGTGACGCACGAACCGAGCGGCGCGCGGCTGGTTGTTCACCTTTGGCTATCAGCTGTTAAACATTCGGTAAAGTTTCGATGTACTTACCATCATTGCAGTTATTTACAGCTCACGAAGTAGGTGGGTACACTTATTTTAGGTATTAAATTTTACAATCTTATTTACACGTATTTACGCACTTTCTTTGATAAGAACTTTCGCGGATCACGTGGGGGTTGTTAAAGGCCAAAAAATGTTTATTGTGCTGGTTAAAAATTCCAATACAATTAAAAGTTGACTCGTCAGTCCACGGAATGCTTAATTCACGATTATTTAATGGCCACTGACAAAACTCAATCCTGGCTGGCCCATCGTTTGCTCCGGCGAGTACCTACATGCGGGAACGACCTCGACCTTGAGCATGCTCTGTTGCAGCTAAGATAGTAATACTCGACGGAATTTGTGGGTTTCGGATTCCTCGCATACGAAAGGAGTTTAAGCCATCCGGTTGCAAGTAGAACCGTCGAGCTTCTGTCGCATTGTAATGGCGTACATCTGCACCATACTTAGGTATTCCAAATTGGCGTATTCGTAATGGCGATCCATTTTTGCGCGTATTTGAAAACCGAAGTAGCGTCACCAACCGCGCGTGTGACGCGTGTTGCGTAACGTGCGTAACTGAAGCCGGAAGTCGGCTAGCCGAACGCGGTCGGCGGCGCGCGGGCCGTCAAAGGATTGAGGGGCGGGGCTTCGATTAATGGACGCCAGACGCCGCTCGCGCCTCCATATCGGTACGTCGGCTAGCTTCTTGGAATTTCGCCGCGTAGCGGTACTAATGTTTCTCACAGTTACGAGTTTATTTCGAAAAAAAAATCTAAATTAATAAAGTAAGTACTTTAAAAATAAAAATAAACAAGTGGAGTCGGTAGTACTGCTAAAGGCGATTCAACTCGCCGCGGCTTTAAAACCACTAAAATTTCATCGTGTATATACACAGCTCCATATTTTTTTCTTATACTTACCTACGCAGAATTGGTCTAGTAACCAGAACCATCTTCCACCAGAATACCACCTTTCTTATACGAGTATGTTCTATTAAATTTACACGAGCCTTTTGTCAGTCTTATTCTATTTCAAGCAGCTCTTTTGCCTTGTAATAAATCACTTTCTCAGCTGTCATATCCATCATCGATATATTATTATATTATATACATATATAGACTATACCTGTAATTAGATTAAGTAGTAAGCACCTAATAGTAACTAAAGTAATGTTCAATTTTAATTAAATTTCTACTACGTAATAAAATTTTGTGACAACCCTATGTAGTTTGAGAGGAACGCTGAGGATCCTAGTTACGACGACAGTGATTCCAAAGGCGTAGACACTTATATAACTGTAGAAAACCGGCAGTAAAGAGATTAAATTATTGTATTTTCTAGAAATTGTTATGGAAAAACAAAAAAGAAAGTAACTAGTTTTAAGAGTTAACTCTTTAAGAACTCAACTCTTGCAAAAATTTCTCACTTGTAAATTATATTGCGTATTAACTATGCCGTTGATAGCCTAGTAGTCAGGACGTCCGGCTTCCTAGTAGGATTAGATCATCGAGTTTCGAACTTTTATTTCATAGTTATGTACGTTTTAAGCGCACATATTAACTATGAAATGGGCCTTGTTGCCTAAAATAAATAAAATAAATGAATAATAATAATAATTATCACTTAAAATATATCACTTACTTGCTTTCTTGAAACAGGAACTATGGTAATATAGTAGGTACAACAGGAAAATATAAAACGACAGACCATTCCTCTAAGACAGTTCATTACCTCTAATCATCCCTTTTCCTTCGTAGGTACTTGCCAATCAACACACGCACACATCGACGCACGTTTAAAAGGAAAGGAAAATTCTCGGTGGAGTATAGATTAGAGTAATTTACTATACATCATTTTCTTCTAAGATAATAGGCATCCCTTGGCGAAAGATAACGAACTGCGGGACTTGATTTCAAGGAAGTTTTCTCAGTGGTTTACCGTTTTTGGGGTTCGGTATGTGGATTTTTAAACGCAAGCCCGTCGAAGTTGTCCTTGTTCACTGTGACCACATTTTGAAATCTTAAACGGAAAGACCCCAATTATTATTCTTAGAGGATGGAAATTGAAATTGACGTGTTACAGACTCCATTAAGAAGTGGTGGATCATAGTGAATTTCCAGAGTGCTATTCGATCCACTGGTGGAGCCGGACGGCGGATCCTAATAAAGTAGTGTTATAGGATCCACCCAGACCAATGATGGAGCCTAGTGAACTCCAGAGTTCTATTCGATCCACTGGTGGATCCAAAATGTGGATTCTAGTAGATTGAGGGAAAATTTACATATCACGGGAAACCCTCGAGAAAATAGAAATATCTGAATTATTTATTAAATTAATAAATTAATTATTTAATATTATAAAAATTCATAATTATTTTCCACGTTGTCAAACTTTATAGTACTGACCCGTTGTCCTAGGAGAGAGATTGATGTTTTTTTATCCCCGCGGGAACTCTTCAATTTTCCTGGATAAAAGTAGCCTATGTCCTTCCCGGGATACAAGTTGTATCCCGGGAATTGATGAAATTTGGTACAGGGATAGGTTGTATCATACAACCTATCCCTGTACCAAATTTCATCACATTCGGTTGAATAGTTGGACCGTGAAAGCGTAGCAGACAGACAGACACACTTTCGCATTTATAATATTAGTATGGATTTAGATTTATATCAGGCAGCCTTGAGTGAGAGCTTGTTCAACTATCGAAACTTATTTTTAATACTGTACGCTTACTCTGAGTTTTAACATTGCAAATACGATTGATCGACGTGAGAGCTCACCACGCCAAGCGCCAATGTAAAATTGACCCAAAAGCTCTTGCTTCAAAGTCACAAATTCAGTGTTTGGAGCGCTGGCTGTAAATAAATACACGAAATGATGAAATGAGCTCTAAACCAATGTACTTAAGGTTCATTTTACTTTGACGCTTGGCGTGGTGAGCTCTCACGTCGATCAATCGTATTTGCAATGTTAAAACTCAGAGTAAGCGTACATAAAAATACGAGCTGCTGAAAACGCAGTATCCGCTGAAACATGAAGTGCCAAAGTTTCCCTTGAAACTTTAAAAAGCGATAAAGAAGTAAGAATAAAATGCAATTTGCAAGGAGAATGGCAATAATGGCCTGACGCCAGCATTTGTCGCCGATTGTAAATGTCCAATTATTGCACTGGCTTGAGATAAACATCTGAGTTTCTCATTCTCGTTTTGGAGTGCTAAACAAATAAGCTTTCAACAGGCATTGTAATAGTATTTCTTTAATGTATTTATTGTTAAAATTGGAAGAGCTAGGCCTTCTGACACAGGTATTTGCCACAATTACTTGTTAATATTGTATCAAATAAATATTATAAATGCGAAAGTTTGGATGGATGTATGGATGTTTGTTACTCAATCACGCGCCAACGGCTGAACGAATCTGGCTGAAATTTGGCACAGTGACAGATTATAGTCTGGAATAGCACATACGCTACTTTTTATCCCGCAAAATTAAAGAGCTCCCGCGGGAACCGAAAAACCTCAATTCACGCGGACGAAGTCGCGGGCATTAGCTAGTATGGAAATAAATCATTTTCATTTTCATTTTTTTCATTTTCACTGTGGGTAATTGGGTACTTATTTGACAATGTTTCAAATAAATTATTTTTTAGTGATTAATAAATAGAGGATCCCAAAAGTCGTTTAACCACGTGCCCTGTTAGTTATATGTTCGAAAACCACTTTTAAAAAAAATTGGCTGTCATAGGGACTGCCGATAGAAGTGAAAACGAATATTTAAATTTCGTTTTTAAATTCAAATAAAAACCTTAAAACTAAATTGTTAAGGTTTAATTACGAGTGTAGTATATTTATATTTAAGACCTTTTGTCTTCGTAACAACGCGGTGACGGTGTTGGTGTCGGTGTCACTGTCGGTGACACGAATTTTACCCCCTACTAAAAAGTGCTCAACGCGGCTAAAGAAGTTTTCACTTCAAAAATCGAAGGAAGTTAAAAAATACCTCGAATATTGATGAAGTCACTGTTCGGTATTTCATACAAAAATGCCGAGATATGTATCGTACTTATTGTACAGGTGAAGGCGGAACAAAATTAAGCTTTATCTGTTTAGTTAGACCTTTACAAGTTAGACCTTGACCGCGATCTCACCTGATGTTAAGTGATGATGAAGAAGATAGATGATAGCGGGCTAACCTGTTAGGGGTATGGTAGTTATATTAAACTCATATGGAATGGATTCCCATGGAATGGAAGGAACCAACAACAATACAATAAATCATTAGGTAATTTATTAATTAAACTCAACAATAATCCACAGTTAAAAAAATCTATAGGTATACATAACGAAATATAGTTACAGCATGATTCATGCATACTTTTATTATATGGCACGTTTTTTTACATAATAAATATTAATAATAAAACTATGATTAAAAATATTTAATTATTACTCAGTAAACTAAATAAAGAATATTAATATTATGATCTGTTTTATTAGGTCGTTATTACTTCTAGGTTAAGCACAGTAAGCCAGGAAAAGATTTGTTACTATAGTTAAACATATTATACAGATTTTAATTAATACTAGCTGATGCCCGCGACTCCGTCCGCGTGCAGGTATGAAAAATAGATAGTAGCCGATTCTCATACCTACTGCATATACATATGAAATTTCATCAAAACTGGTCAAGCCGTTTCGGAGGAGTATAAACACTAAAACTGTGACACAAGAATTTTATATATTAGATAACAGTTACTATATAAGATAGGAAAGTAGAATAAATAAAAAGCTTAGTACAATCAGCACCCTTACGTGATTTTAGTAAAATAGCCGACAGTGTGCCTGAGCATGTGTTTGGGTAGCTACGTGTGTGTGTGTATGTGTATGCGTGTGGGTGTGTGCGGGAGTGTGTGTCTGTTAATGTGGGTGTCCTTTAGTTGTGTGCTGTAGGTGTTTAAATTTTTAGTGTCAATTTGTGTGTGAGCGTGTGTGTCCGTGTGTGTATGTGTATTTGTGTGTGTTGTGATAAGCGTGAGTTTGGCTGAGCGGGGTTTATCTTAGAAGTTGGTATATTTTTTTCATTAGAGTAAGGTGTATGTGTATGAGTAGGTACGTCTGTGTGTGTGTCCCCGAATATTTATCAATAATGCTGATTGTACGATAGATGGTGTACAAAGTGTACATAGTACGTTTTTTATGGAATAAAAGACGAAAAGAAACACTGTACACATTATAAAAGTAAAAAGGTAAAAGCTTAGTATTTTTTAATACTTTACAAGATCAGAATCCTCATAATTATTGGTTTGAGAACTATAATAAACAAAAGTAACATTTTATCATTTTGTTCTTAAGTTCAGATTATTAATTATTAATAACCTATAGGATTATGTTAATAAATAGTTGGGTTCAGTTACTCTTTACAATCTAACGTCTTAAAACTAGATTAACTCCAGTATGGATGGTAAAAAAGGTATCGTTAGTCTAATTCTAGACACATTATTATATTTATGGATTCAGCCTCAAAATTAATAGTTCATATCAATATTTTTACGGTACCTAGTAATAATTGAAACATTAAGGGCCAGTTGCACATGAGCTGGTTACCGTTTTGACCATTTAAGAAATCCAGTATGTTTAATAAAATCAGTGTTGTTTGTTTCATTATTATTTAAATTACCTCAAAATTGAAGGCAGGAATTCTGACTTTGGGCCATGAATTTAATAAGTAATACGGAAGAACGTAGTATTATTATTTTAATGCTTGGGTCACCCCGCTTGCTTGTGTTTTTGTAAGCAAGTTTAACAATAACAATAACTTTCTGTCGTGAAACTGACCCTGAGCATCAATTAATTGAAGAAACACGAAAAAATATTAATCTAAGACTAGACCGATAGTCGACTAATTTTCCAAAAATACACTTTAATTAATAATTATCACATTAGATTTTGAATAGCTTATTAATGGTGATAATGAAGAAGAAAACGATAAACGTATAGCAGGATAAATTAAAAAATCACAAAATATTATTTTTAGATTATTGTTAAAAGTTTCATTTAAACCTATTTAAACTTAAATAATATACTTTATTGCTTGGGGTCAATCACCACGGAAATAAATATATTTTCATTTTGCAAAATATCGATTTCGATTATAAAAGATTCATTCGATTCACAATTGATTCGCGATTCTTATATACTAATTAAATTATTTTTTAAATTAATTACGTTAGCTAGCAGGCACTTAATCCTCGGTGCCAGTTATCCATTGAAGGTATTTAAATGATCTGGATTGGACGGGAGGAGCCTTCGACTCGTTCCAGGTACGTTGTAGGTAAGGTGCCGTTTGCTCTCTGGAATAAAAATAGTTATTTTGATAATCTCTACAATATTTTCAAAGTAGGTACTTTTTAAGCTATTGCATAGCTTCTATCGCGGGCCTTGAGCGTGGAGACCGAATCCAGAAATTCCGTAACGAAAAAAAACCTAACACTTTGGTTGCTATGCCTACTTGTGTTGTTGACTTCAAGTTGTTGAAATTATAAAGGCGAAATAATTTTAAAGAATTATGTTTTCAATAGTTACATAGGCTAGTTATTCGTTCCATCCGGGTGTCCAAGGGGAATCAAAAAACCTCAATGTACAAAGTGTTTTAAATATGAATGAACAAAGTGCATTTATTAATGAAGAAATTCACGAAAAAATAGTGATAGAAAATGAGTGAGTAGGTACCTAACTCTATATTACATACATTTTATTATTATTATCACAAATGCAGTATTATTTTTTGTTTCGATTATTATTATTTTTATTTTTATTAAATTTTAATTTAATTTTAATTACCACCCAGAAAAAACCAAAAAAAAATACCCACCCAGACAAATTATGTCCCAACACTTCTTGCGAATGCACCGGAACTAACCGTCAACTTTTGCACTGTCCTATCTGTCCCCAGGGACTAGTATATGAGTGATCTGTGGCGGTGATACTTTTTAGTTTTGCCATCTATCGATGAATAGCAGAACTTTTAATGACTTGTACTTTGAACTTTGAACTTTTAGTAACTTGAATTAATATCAAAGAAAAACAAAGGAAAAAAAATACTGCATAAATAAAATAAATAATTATAATTACATAAGTTGATAAAAAATGCTATGCAATAGCTTTACCGCGGCAGTCTCCGAGTGCCACACGTCTTTTTTCTATAAATTAATAAAACTCACCTAGATTCAGCAGAGGTACGGCCGTGATAAGCTGGCACATTGGGGTTATGGTAGGTCTTCGGATGCATATTGGCATTCAACGTGTGACTTTGCACTGGAGGGTGTTCAGATGATAATGGTGATTGGTAACTATTCGGATTGTATCGGTCAACAGATACTCCTCTTGTTCTTTCCCGAAGTGCATCCACATTCTTTCTTGCATAGGAGCTTTGCGGGCGCCCACGTCCGAGAGTATTGGTCTTTGGCCACTCTGAGGATCCAGTAGGTTCGGGTTCATAGCTTGTTTCTCGCCAGGAACGCGGCCTTACCGTCTGACTCCAACTTGGTGTCACTGTTTTTGATGTATATGTGTTGTATCCGGTAGCATACTTAGGGTCCTCTTCCCAAGGTGGTTTTACCGAAATATTTTCAGTTTGTGTCGTTGTAGTTTGAGAAGTCTTCTCTGTGAATTCCCTTAGTTCTTTGCGCCACTGAGGCTCTACCGTTTCAGTTTGCTCGTTGTTATCGTAGTAATATTGAGGAGAAGGATCAGGCTGGGCTTGGTACTTTGTTTCACTCGGTATGTATGTTGATTCCGGTACAGATATGTAACGTCTTTCATATTCACTATAGTATGTTTTGCGGCCGGGCAATATCTGAGCATCAGCATTTGATATTGGTTTTACAAATGATTGGTTTGGAGCTGGAGGAATATATGCTGTAGGTGGAGGTTTCGAGCATTTACTTGCTGGTTGTTTAGGTTTCCAGGATTGATTAGTGCTAGGAGTGTAAGCGGTTGCAGGTGGTGGTTGGTAGAAATTTTGGGTTTCTGCTACATATCTAGAATCTTGTTCCCAAGGTGGAGGAACGTAAGAGGAAGAAAATGGTTGCGTCGTTTTCTGGTAGCTTTCACTAGATTCTTTTTTTAATGTTGAATACTGATTATATTGGGCAGCAGGTGTTGGTTTTGAGTCGAACGTACTGCTTACCCAACTTGGCTTTGGAGTATAGCTTGGGTAAGAATTCTGTTCAAAATTGGTTTTACTACTTTTAAATGACTGTTTACTGGTATCCGTATAAGCTGGTTGAAACTCTTGTTTCGGTGTGTATTGGGGTTGGGTATAAGTTTGGTACTGTGGTTGCGGTTGTGGTTGTGGTTGCGGTTGATGCTGGTGTTTTGGTTTATATTGGGGTTGTGGTTGAGACAGTTGACTAGGCATGATTGGTGTGGGCGTTACAATATTGGAGGTGATATTTTCTTCTCTTTTACTTTGTTGATACCATTGTTGGTTCTTGGTGATGGTACTGGGTTTAACGTTGCTCACAGTCAACACTTCAGATTGTGGTTCTTGAGACCATTGGTTCTGTTCATAACTTTGATTGCTATACTGATAATTGTTTTGATAAATATCGGGTTGCTGCACAGGTATTTGACGATCCACACTAAGTCTATCCAGAAGTAGACTATGTCTCCTTTCTGTTTGTGGTTCTGGGGTATATATTGGTTGATATTGAAATGGCTTAGAAATAGGTTGAGGAGTCGACAAAATTCGGTCAGGAGGACAAATATTAGGAGGTACGTAGTAAGGGTTTATACTTGGCATAGTAGTTTCGGCTTGTTCATATGCATGATCGAGTGTTTTTGTAGTACGGTTCACAGTTACAATGTTTTCAATTCTGTTGTAATTAGTCTCAGTACTCAATGCTCCAGTTGGTTCATCTTTCGTCCTGGTTATTATTTCCGTGTGACACTTTTTAATAATTTCTTGGGCTGGTCCGATTGGTTTAATCTCCACATCTTCCACTTTTTCGAGAGGAATCGATGGTTCTCTGAAAGACACTTTTGGCTCCGACTGAACCGTTATTTTAACCACACGTTCCTGTTCATCTGTCTTTTGATTAGTGGTATCTTCTTTCAGCACAGATGGTTTTGAGGGTGGTTCTTGATTAGAAGCACCCTTTTCACTAGATTCACTCGCTTCTTCTGTCTTTTTAGTTTCTTCTTTTATTAATATTTCTGCACTTTCATCATTAGTATCTGATGCGGCTAATTTTTCTGTCAAGTCTATTTTTACTGGTACATCTTGGGCTTCCTCATATTCTTCCTCAGCCTCCTCTTCTGGTTCTTCTTTTTCTTCAGAAGGAAGAGCTTTATCATTTTCTTGTGATTGTTTACTGTCTTCATCTTGTTCCTCTTCTTTACGAACTTCTTCATTTTGTACTTCCTCAGCCTCCACTTCTTGATTTTGTACTTCCTCAGCCTCCACTTCTTCAGCCTCTACTTCTTCAGCCTCCACTTCTTCAGCTTCAACTTCCTCATCTTCTCCAGCTTCTTCAGTGTCTTTTTTCCCCTCTACTTTCACGATTTCTTGTTCTTCTTCTTCATTTTCTTCTTCTACTACTTCTTCTTCTTCTACTTCTTCCACTTCTTCTTCGTCTGCGTCAGCTGTTGTTTCTAATTTATCATTACTATCCACATCTTTAGATTGTTCTGTTTCTTTATCTTCAACTTTCTTAAGAACAACAACTTGCTCGATTTCAACATCACCGTCTTCTGTTTCTTCATCTACCTCTTCTTCCTGCTCTTCTTCTGATTTTTTATCCATGGATTGAATAACAACAACCTTTTTAGTAGTACTAATTTCAGTTTTTTCTTCTCCACTAATAATGTGTCCGTTTTCTTTAATTTCAGTCTTATTGGACTCTCCTTCTTTTTCAGTGGGTTTGCTTTCAGATAGCTCTTTTGTAACAATGGTAGACTCTTCCCCAGAGCCTTCCTCATTTTGCTCACTTTCATTTTCTTCAACAACTACATCTTCACTTTCCTCTTCTTGCTCTTCGATTTCAACTGTATCTTCTTTTGGTAAAGTCCGAGTTTCCGTTTCAGTTTTTATCTCAGTTTTTCCATCTATAGTGGTTTTCGTAATAGTTGTTTTAACTTCTTCTACTGTACCATCGGGCAATGTTTTCTTAACCACTTCTACTTTAGTTTCAGTCTTAGCTGATGACTTTTTTGGTGGTAACTTAACAACTACTGCCGCTTCAGTGTCTCCATTTTGGTTTGCCTCATTTTCTGAAGTTTTGGTTTGTTTTTTGACAATTTTGACTTTCTTCTGAAAAAAACAAGTAAAAATTAAATAAATTAATTTTACCATACAAAATAAACTGAAAATTTCAACAGTTAGTGACATTTGCAGTTCAAACTCAATAATATTTTGGTTAAAGTAATTAGAATAAGATTACATTATTAAAATCACAATAAGTTTAGTGAATTCTTTAGAGATAGTTTATGCTATGGAGTGAATACGTATAAATAATACAATGCCAATATACATAAATAAATATAAATATAATGCTGTGCACAGTAATTTCAAAGCGACCTGTTCAATATCATTCGTTGTTATTTCTTGTGATGGTGAAGATGTTTCTGCGACGGGATTTTTTTCAATACTAGTAGTAGTATCCATGAAAAAATCCGAAGTTGGTAAGTTGCTGTTGTTTTGCCAAATGGTGGTATTATTTTGTAACTGTTTAGGTTTATTTTCCATTAATTGAATGTTTCCTTGAGGTTCCATAACAAAATATTCAGCATCGTAACTTTTTTCAGGTAGTACAACTTCAGTATGACCATCGCTTCCATAGTTAGTTGTTTGAAACGAAGACGAGTTATTTGATGCACTTTTATAATCTTTTGTCAGTGATGCTGCATTATTATTATTTGAAGATGGTTTAAGTATACTTTTCCATTCATCGGGGTTAGATTTATCATCAGATATAAGTGAAGATGGCGCTGCAGCTATGTTTTTCTGTAGATTTGTTGCTTTTGAAGGATCAGGATTACTCCTAGATCTTAATAAAGATTTGGGGTTCGCTGGTAGAGGGAATGTTGGAAAAACTTGTACTGGTAAACAATTGAAA
Organism: Erebia epiphron; assembly: GCA_963932025.1. Classification (NCBI taxonomy): domain Eukaryota; kingdom Metazoa; phylum Arthropoda; class Insecta; order Lepidoptera; family Nymphalidae; genus Erebia; species Erebia epiphron. Next base: position 9,856,808 of record OZ009950.1, read on the forward strand.
TTAGTTATTGCACTTGGGTGTAACTGAGGTGGTGGTGATTGTATGGACTGCACTTGCGTCTCAGGGACTCCCTCGTTCATTGCATTCCTCATCAACCGTTGGGCCATACGTTCTGATTTGATCTCAGAGAGATCTAGCCCTCCTGGCGTGTATGTGAATGGCTTACGATCTTTATTCATTGCGCCAAACAATGCTGACGGAGGATTCATATTGCTGAAAGGAGTTTTTACATCATGAAATCAAAACTATTTTATCTATCTCAACGGAATCATATAACGTCCAAAGCTCGAACACTATTTGGCAAATTGACAAGATCAGTAAGAAAAAAGATGAAACATACTCACTACACAGAGCCGGCGTTATGGCAAATTACGATATTTACTTCCTCAATAAATAATGGCGTTACTAGTAATATTTTGAGCTTTGTGAGCACTGACAAATGGCACTGAGACGGTACCGTTCACTTCAATGTTTATTAATTTTCACATCACTGCACTTTGAGAACGGTTTGCCAAATTTTGTGATGGAACATGCGGATTAATGGTCACAGCAGTTAAATATAGCCTAGCGATAGTGGATGGGATGGTACATTTGAATCCCGAGTGTTGCGCGCGGTCGGCGCGTACGCCGCCTGCCGCCTACTGCCGTCTGCGCGCTGCCGCCATGTATTTTGGTCTTGACTCGCGACCCCAATATCGAAAGCTTCGTCTACAATTTGTCTTGGGCAAATCGTCACAACAACTTGTGTTTCTGCAACTTCCGAATTCATTACTAAAGCTTAAGCTTAAGCTTTAACAGCGTTCTTCTCTCGTCGCTTTCAAATCCAAGGATTTGTTTCTTTGCAGTTCTGTTCATACTTATTTCTAGCCATGCCTCAAGCAGAACTGTAGATAAACAGACGTTTTGATGACCGAGCCTAAGTCTAATATAAGTCTAATTTGAAAACTAAAGTAAACATACAAATATAGAATAAACTTGAGTACAGGACCAGGTAGAAATTATGTCACAATTTTTTCAGTAGAATCATGTACTCATTAAAAATGTAGGTATGTAGGAATTCTATTCAATTAACAATTCTGTGTCAGTGAAAATGAATTTATTATTATACATAATCATATTGTTAGCATTGGCGTAAGTCCAAAATGATAAGAATCCGCACAACATAATAACAAACTCAATTACACATTTAGGACCGATTTCATTTTTGTCTTCCATTTTTCTTTTCTTCAACATACGACAAATTGTTTGCAAAAAAAATATAAAAAAAAATTATTGACTTCTTATTTCTGATTAGCATCAATATCAAACGTTAATTAATGTACATTACTTCTCTTAAATTTATATATTTAAGCTCACCGTTACATTCAATTAAAATATTTACCTATATACATAATTTATCACATAAATACATAGTACAAGTGTAATCTAAAAGTTTAAATCAAACATTTAACATAATATAGTTAGTCAATTAAGATAAATATAAGACGAATGTACGTGTATGTGTAGACTTACTGTTATTCCCGTCTCTGCAGACGATGTTTTAGTCGCCATTCTGAAACAGAGTTAAAGTTCATTAAACTTAGTAAAATCTATTTATAAAAAACTAAGTTTTATATTTTGAAAATATTGATTGGAGGAACCTTTACAACACATAGAGCCTAAATCATATTTTCTTGGATTTTTGACTGTCTGTTCATCCTTCTGTTCGCACATCACGCTGGAACTACTTGATGGATTCAAATGCGACTTAGCTTACACTCGGGGATAACATACAGGCTACTTCTAATCCCGAAAAACAATAGGGTTCCTTCGGATGAAAGTTTTGGTCGATTTTACGCCACAACTTCAAATAGATCAAATATGTACCGATTTTATCGTCTTAATCAAAATAAATAGTAGATTGTTCATCCAGGGACCAAAATGAGCCATTTCATACGAGATGTATAGCTTACCGAGCGTAGCGAGGTTTGCTATAGAATCGAGTAGAATGGCTTTTAGCCCCGTGGTAAACACTCTACTTTTCACTTCGATTGCGAGAAAATAAAATAAATAACCATTTTTAATTATTTTTTCATCATACCTATTCGAAAAACGAATATTGGCTTCAGAGGATAGCGGGAGCAAAATGTAATTTTTAGGCCCATGGGACTTTTTATTTCTCTGTTCTGATTAGTCCGCGTTCGTGCTTCTGATTGGTGCTTAAACGTAATGTCGATACATAGTAGGTTGATACTAGCTTTTGTTCATACGTAATGATGAAAAATAGTGTGTGTCACTAGGGGCAAATTTTTTGTTCTCGGGCGGCGTAGGTATATTGAATTCCTCGCTACGCTCAGGATTCTACTTTAGAATCCTTCACTTCGCTCTGAATTCAAAATAGCGCCCTCGGGGAACAAACATTTTCTTTGGCCCCATATAACACAAATAACTATTTCGCCTCTCTTCACATTTTCATATTAGGAGTAAGATCTTTATTTTCACTTGATGATAACAATAAATAATGTAGGTGACGATGGGTAACATTACCACATTGACGCATACCTACTTGCTTCAATTCAACTAAGAATTGCGTGCAAATTATTTCAAAAATGGAATATAAAAAAAGTAGATTATGTGTGGATCGGATTAACATAGCGTAACTATTTATTCATTTCATACAGTGGGTCGACGCTCACACAAATGTCAGACCTGACTACCATCATCCCATGACAGTTTTAGCAGTCCTAAATATACGGTACTGCATAAAAGACATAAGGGTGATTGAATTTTGTATTATAAAAATTCTGCTAGTTTCATTCGTTACGCCGCTGCTTTGCTTTGTTTAGATGCCTACGTTGAACGACTGGTAGGTATCTTCTTAAGACTGTTTCTGTGACATAAGTTTGGGCTGTTGATATTAACCATAGACTATTTAAATTTTTACTACCCATTTACTACCTATAGTTTAATAACGCCTGCAATTATAAAAAAATACTTTAATTCCTAGACCCTAAATGCTAACTTTAGTCCGCCGAAGCTATAAGCTATAATGACATCTTTTAAGAGCATGAGAGGTGAAAAAATATTAAATAAATCATATAATCTTACTTAATATGATAAATGCGAAAGTTTGGATGGATGTATGGATGTTTGTTACTCAATCACGCCCCAACGGCTGAACGGATCTGGCTGAAATTTGGCACAGAGATAGATTATAGTCTGGAATAGCACATAGGCTATCTATCTATCTATTTATCTATTTATCCCGGAAAATTAAAGAGTTCCCGCGGGAACCAAAAAACCTCAAACCACGCAGACGAAGTCGCGGGCATTCGCTAGTATAGGTATAAAGTTAATGCTTCAAGAATTTCGTGAAGATCAGACGTGGAGATGGCTCTTCTACGGGTAACGGGGATTTAACTTTGTAGACTATAACTGGATAGACTTTTGGATAAGTATGCACAGTACATAGGTACATGGTGTAGCGTATAAGGTACCTATTTCACCCGTGCAAAGCTGGGGCGGGTCATCTAGTCTATACTAATATTATAAATGTGAAAGTTTGGATGGATGGATGGATGGATGTATGTTACTCAAACACGCTTGAATGGCTTAAGGGATCTGGATGAAATTTGGCACAACACAATATAGGCTACTTTTTACCCCGGAAAATTAAAGAGTTCCCGCGGTAAGCAAAAAACCTCAATGCACGCAGATGAAGTCGCGGGCATCAGCTAGTGTAGGTATCAGTTTCAATCAAAGACAATATATAAAAATTAATCTATGGTTTCAATGGAGAAGTTCCATGATGTTGTGAATATCATATTTAACACAACGGAAGTAAAATATAGATTAAAACTACTTAATAAATCAGTGTTCTTTTTTTAAATCCATCAATAAATTACTGAGAAATGAAGATTTAAGTTTTATTATTTAATGTACACAGCGATTGCTGTATCTTACTGGAGTGAGAAATTTTGTGAGTGAGTTTTAATACCTAACCGATATTTAATACTTCAAAATTATCTTCAACACAAATTAAGTGCTTTTAATTCAATTAAGTCACGTTAAGTCCATTTATTTCTTTTATTCGGCTTTATAAAGTCGGTTGATAGGGAATTATGACGTCACATCTCCCGTCTTGCAAGCGCAACTTTAAAGTTCCATAACTTTTTCATTTGTTGAGATATTTTAATGATTCTTTCATATTGTTGTTTTATTTTGTCTTAATTTTCATAATAAATAAAAAAAAAATCGTAAACTTCTCCATTGTTTGAAGGAGGAAGGAAAATGATACGTGACCCAATCATATCCAAAACTATAAAACGGATACCTACATAGGTATATAACGTTATAAATAGTCCGCCTAAAACCTAACCCTAATATGTTATGTGATATCCGAATACACATCACAATATCGGTGACAATAAATAACAACCAATTATTTCGCATGCCATTGTACAAATAACAACATTAATAACATAATTGGACAAATAGATCGAACGTATAAACTACTTACGCAGCTATTGTTCGTGCCAAAATACGTAAACTCCCCGATTTATGAGTACAATAATTCTAGCTGTTACAGTATTAACTTTTAGCCCGTGTAGTACCTACCATCTTAGCTACAATAGTTTTCTACGTATTATAAAACGAAGAATCAATTTAGGTATCAGCATCAAATCACCAATGACCAACTAATTAGAACGTGAACCGGTTTCCCTCCATGACACAACAAATTAACTCAATGGTTTCCCTCGTCGCTATGCGTTGTCACTCTGACTGACACCCAAAACGCGCGAAAACTCTAGGAACGTCAAATGTCAAACGGGGCCTCATGTGCCCATAAACACGGATAGTCTGTGGTGATGTCTGCGTTCCGTTGTACGATTTTCATCCGCCTAACAGTATGGATCATCATTCATTTTTTACACCACTACAAGTTAGCCCTTGACTGCAATCTCACCTAATGGTAAGTGATGATACAGTCTAAGGTGTTAACGGGCTAACCTGTTAAAGGTATGGCAGTTATATTAAACCCATACCCCTAGTCGGTTTCTACACGACATCGTACCGGAACGCTTAATCGCTTAGCAGGTTGGGTGACCCAACAGCCATAAGTTCTGCAACAGACATGGCCTGCCCACTGCCACTTCAAATAAATCTTATATCTAATCAACCTAATAGACACAAACAATTTACTTATTTTATATCTAGTAAGTAATAAGTATCCTCTTAATTTTCAGCCCAGTATTCATTTAGTTATACGAATTTATTATTTATTTAATGACTCTAAAGAGAATACCTCTAGGTATTAAGTTCGCCTTTGTACATTGTTTTAATTATGTGCAATAAAGAATTTAAACAAACAAACAAACAACTCATAAGCATTACGGTTGTGTGGTTATTGCAAATAATTTAGTTATTAATATCAATCAGGTAGTTTGTAAACCATGGAACTGCACGCAAAGAAGTTAGGTATTAGAATAGTTCACAATTATTTAAAGCAGTATAAAAGGGTGCCGCCACATCGAAAGCGGCAGTTTCTTACTAGAATTATATTTTCTTATAAATAGACACAAACAAACACATTCTCATTTATAACATTAGTAGATTGTTCTTCCTTTTGTAACATGGAATAATTTATTACATCACAGCAGGTGAACGAGGTCATATTATCCGAATAATTTCGTTTTCGATGCCATCAAAGGTCCCCGCCATTGTTGAGGTTTCGATATTGCGATTTTAAGTGAATAATAAACTGGGAATGAGCGACAGTTATTTTCATAAAAGCATCAAATGAGTTTGACGAGTGATTCAATTATACTGTTTAAGGGTATATTCCGATATACACTGCGAGCACTGTAAGGTGTGTGTGACGTCAAGTTAGTAATTTAGGTAACTGTGGTATGTGACTGTGTGTGTGTTTAGAAGTTTATAGTTATCTATACTGGTTACTGTTTAAAACGGAACGCAGTCAGCACTGAGAGCACCTTACCTCGAAAACGCCAGTGTTCACAGTACAAAAATGGTGATGATTTATGGCGTTAAATATATTTTCCTAGGATACTGGGGCAGTATACTGTCAGTCCATAACGGAACGAATTTCTCCCCAGTAAGAGCACTGAACAGTGCTCGCAGTGTATATCGGAACATACCCTATTGCAAACATTATGTAGAGTTGACAAAACTCAGAATTATGGGAGCATTATCAAATAGGTTAGGTTATTTATTTATTTATCAGATGAATTATTTATTATTAACTTTTATCAGTGAACCGGATTGCCTAAAATGTTTTTGGCCTGGTTTCTCCATCTTCGAGTCATCATCATCATCATCACTACAGCCTATTAACGTCCCACTGCTGGGCACAGGCCTCCACTCTCATAGGAGAGCGGGAATTAGAGCTTAGACCCACCACGCTGCTCCAATGCGGGTTGGCGGGCTTTAACGATTATTATCATATTAGTGATATTAACCGGGACCGACGGCTTAACGTGCTCTCCGAGGCACGGGGGTGAAACACCGCCAACTTCCAACTCCGGGCTGGCACTGAGAATTTCTTAATTGAAAAACCCAATACCTAACTTTTTTTTTATGCCCGACCGGGAATCGAACCCAGGACCTCGTGATCGGCAGTCGACTATGCTAACCACTAGACCAACGAGGCAGCATCTTCGAGTAACTGACGAATAATTTTAATGTTATGTTAATATTGATAAATAGCTAATGACCGCAACTTGGTCCGTATGGAATAAGTTTTTTAATTGCCACGGGAATTCCTTTGGAAATTTTTCGAGAAAAAAAGTAGCCTATGACACTCTCCAGCTCAAACCACGTCGATCCGTTGCTCTGTTGCAGCGTGATTGAAGGACAAAAAAAGCAACAAGCTATCAAATTTCGCATTAATAATATTAGTATGACTGTTGTTTCAGTCTAAAATTCAAATTCGTCGGTTAAACGTTACTCAGAAATGGAGATGGAAATCTATTTCACCAATAGAAAATATAGGGCTTATCTTAGAATGCCATAATTTATGAACATTTTGCATAAATAAGTACGAAACCCAACGGGTTGATTGTAGCTTCTTCCTTGCTTTCTTCCTTCTGGGCACTTTTCCAGGCATATAATAGTCGCTAGTAGCTAAATAAATAGTAGATTTTTAGCATTTTTGGTCGTACTAAGGTAACGCCACGCCACGCTAAGCCACGAAATAATTCCTACTTCTACTAAGAAAAAAACTAGCCTTGAGCTAATCCGATACTCTGAGATCAGCTAATAAGATCTACTTACTGATTTAAACTAAAAACCAGGATCGCTGTACTTTTTTTGAGGACTCTTCGTTATGGGGATTTTCAAAAAATCCTTTTGATGTTTAAACCTAGTTCTAACAACATGAAACAGCAAATCTCTTCTTCTTCTTACTGTGCCGTCTCCTTACGAAGGTTGGCAATCATTAAGGCGATTTCAACTTTTGAGACCGCTGCTCTAAACAAGGACCTTGTGCTCTTCCAGAACCACTGGCGCAAGTTTTCAAGCCACGATATCCTTCTGCGGCCAGGCCTTCTCCTGCCAGCCATATTTCCTTGCATTTATACTTCCTGTTGTTCCGCATCACGTGTCCAAAATATTCCAGCTTTGTTTTCAGCAAATCTCAATCAAATCATATTATGAAACCGTTTGAACTCGATTAAAAAGTATCGTTTTCAGCACCCGATACTCAGATTTCGATCCCGAAAAACAAATCAAACGTGTCAGAGAGCATTAGGCAGCAATCCAACTAGATCCGACCATTAACCCGAACCCGTTATCTAGCTTTCATACACACTGACGCAAATGGGATCCGTGTCGTAATAAACCAGAGAGTTGCCATATTTTAGAGGCGATGATCTTTCACAAAACCGCCACAACATGAAGCTGCAGATGCGTTATCTTACTAATATTATAAATGCGAAAGTTGGGATGGATGTATGGATGTTTGTTACTCAATCACGCCCCAACAGCTTAACGGATCTGGCTGAAATTTGGCACAGAGATAGATTATAGTCTGGAATAGCACATAGGCTACTTTTAATCCCGGAAAATTAAAGAGTTCCCGCGGGAACCACAAAACCTCGATCCACGCGTACGAAGTCTCGGGCATCAGCTAGTTATATTGTTATATGGTTGTGTTTTGCTTCTTGCAATTAATCAATCGTATTTGAACATCGACTAACAGAACGGCGCCTTGAGTGTCAGGAAGCCACAGCGCCACGACTTAGTAAAACATTGCGTTGACTGCGTTATTGATCCAGTGACCAGCGCGTTCTTTCTTTCGGTGTATTATTTACGCTTTATATGATCATCATCATCTCAACCCATCGCCACAGACGTCAAGCTTTGACTGAGCACCAGTTCATCATCCTTAAAACAATTTCAATCGGCAAATTTCACACACCTAAAAAAATTATGAAGATTTCTCATGCACGAAGTTCGATTTTTTCTTTCATCAAAAAGGGTTATATTAATTTGTATAAAATGCATTCATATTACCCAATTTTTTATTTCATATTAATATCTTATAAACAGAATAATAATTAATCAGACTTGTTTTAATAAAATTAGGTGAGTGCGCTTTTGTGACTCCTGATGCATCTCTATGGCTATGGCATCATATAGCTCAACGTAATAAACTATTTTTTGCAAAGAATGGAACGTAAAAATAGATGGGGCGCTTCAATAAATCCGTCGTCCGTGCCACCTACATACATTTTATATCAGAGTAGACACAGGCCTTAGCGCCTGATTTGTATTCAACTTTCAAATAATAAAACCAATCTATCAAAGACACAGAAAACTTATTAAAAAGATTATCTACAAAAATACTTACCTAATAATAAATAAATTAATAATACGGATTAAACAGTCACAATTCCAAGCAAAAACGACAATTACCAGATCTGAGCGTACCTAAGTTTTTTAGGAAAAAAATATCCACACAATCAGATATTGAGATTAAGTTTTCTCAAATGGACCAAAGAAACCCAAAAAATGCGAAAGTATGTCTGTCTATCTGTCTGCTACGCTAACTTTCACGGCCCATTTGCTCAACAGACGCGGCCGAAATTTATCTGGTACAGAGATAGGTACCCCGTACCCCGGGAAAGGACATAGACTACTTTTTAATCCCGGAAAATTAGAGAGTTCCCAACAAGGATGAAGTTGTGGGCATCATCTTGTATCTAGGAAAACATTTAAAGAATCTAACATAATATTGATATTTTGTGCACGGAAAGGAAATTGCTAGTAAGTTCGGGTTGCTTGAGAGAAGACAGTCGCCCCATAGCAGTTTCTTATGCGAAATAATGGCCGGGCTCGCGAGAAAATCCCATAGTTTGAAAGGCAAATTCTGCCGGGAGACTTTCATACGCTGAGATTTCCTCCGGCACTATCCCGCATAATATGATCACCGCCGCACGTTCTGATCGGGATGGTGAATAAAATGTCATTTATTTCTAAGCTGATACTTCAAACAAGAACATATTGGAGCTAAAGTAACATAACTAAAAGAAAGTTTTTTTTACTCTACTAAATTGGCCTTTGACTGCGATCTCAACTGGATGGTTGAAATGATGATCCAGACTAAGATGGAAGCGGGATGCTGTAGTGTTTGCCCATAAACAAACGCAACAAATCTTTGATTTTCAATACTTTATTTTTATAATTTTCACGTAAAAATATTGATGTTTTATTTTTACGTGAAAATTATAAAAATATCGCGAAAAGTGCGTATTTTGCAAGCTCGTGACATTGCTGAGAACGCCTCAGGCCCCAGGGTTGTCAAATTAACTTTAACGTAATTTACAAGTTCTGTAAAATAGAAAGGATATTTTGATCGACATCAGAACCGATTATTTGTATGGATTTCAATAGTTAAGGACACACACAAATGGCCGCTTTTTATCCTGGAAATTCCAAGATTTTTCCTGAGATTTGGAAATTTAGATTTTAGATGTCGCGGGTGAAGTCTAAGAGGTCACTTAAAAACCCCTAACTTATTTGATTGATGGCACGGTCTAGTCGAAAAAAGGCAACCATTATTCGAATTTTATTATTTTATAAGACATCCAATTTTTATTCTAAGACTAAAAAACACAAAAATTTCACAATTAAAATTCTGAACTGTGTTGACTAATTTTCAAAGATTAGTCAGCACAGTTCAGTTTCAAAGACAAGAAAATCTTAGATGCAAAGCATTCAAAGATTAATTGGCCTGACCTTAATACTAAAATAATGTATCATTTCTTCAAGCTGCAGCAACCCTGCAGCGACGTGTCAAAGATATCCTTGAAAAAGCAAGTAAACATTATTTATAACTGGATATTCAGTTGACACTGAATAAAGAACTAGGTCTTTATTTTTATAAAAAGCTGTTAAAAACGTAACAATTAAAGTTGGCTCAATGTTCAACCATCCCACACAATATCAAAAAGAAAATAATGCTATCCTTTTTTACCCTCGACGAAACGGAGATGGTATATGTGTTTGCCCTAAGAGGTTGTGTGTTGGTTTGTTTGTTTGTGCACTTTTTTGTTACCGTTTTCCTGGAAAACTACTGAACCAATTAATATGCGGTTTTTTTGCATTAGATAAGTATAAAATTCTGGCAAGGTTCTAAGATATCTTTTAGGCCCATAGACAACCAAGCTGAGCTGTAGTCTATGATTTAAATTTTTCAATATGTTACCATTTTTCTCAAAAAATACTGAGCCGATTGAGATGCGGTTTTTTGCATTAGATATGTATAGTTCGTGAGAAGGTTCTTAGATATATTTAAGGACCATAGAAAATCAAGCTGTACTGTAGTCTATGATTTAAATTTTTCAATATGTTATCATTTTTCTCAAAAAGTGCTGGGCCGATTGAGATGCGGTTTTTGCATTAGATATGTATAGTTTGTGAGAAGGTTTTTAGATATATTTAAGGACCATAGACAATCAAACTGAGCTGTAGTCTATGATTTTAATTTTTCATTATGTAAAATAGAAAGGATATTTTGATCGACATCAGAACCGATTATTTGTATGGATTTCAATAGTTAAGGACACACACAAATGGCCGCTTTTTTCTCAAAAAGTACTGGGCCGATTGAGATGCGATTTTTTGCATTAGATATGTATAGTTTGGCTCTCAGATATATTTTAAGACCATAGGCAACCAAATATGTAACCAAATCCTGTATATCATTTGAGAACTGTGCGACAGGAGTTAGCAAAAACAAATATATAGGTATCCGACCTTGTAATAAAGTTCAAATTTATATGCAACGGATGTTCAATATTTAATTTAACAAGGCTGGGCAGATGTTTCCTGCAACTAAAAAAGTTTCTAGTTTGAAATTACATCTATCAGATTTTTAATCTCATATACCTACTATCAAAAATCTGTTTTATTTAAAACTCTCACAAACATAAGATTCATAGGTAGATTAGAATGTATATTGATAGAGATTTGATTTTATCAAATGCCCCTGTTTTTTTCAATAAATTGAATTAGAAATAAGAAACTAAGAAAATAGGTTTTAAATAATAATAAAATAGGTTTTTATTTTATTTGTTCATAAAATAATAATATGACACAGGAAATCTGAATGCTATGGAGAGGTTTACCATTTTTTTTAAATTTATTATGAAAATTAAGACAAAATAAAACAAAAATATGAAAGAATCATTAAAATATCTCAACAAATGAAAAAGTTATGGAACTTTAAATTTGCGCTTGCAAGACAGGAGACGTGACGTCATAATTCCCGTGACGTAATTCACGTAATCAACGTGACTTAATTAAATTAAAAGCACTCAATTTGTGTGTGAAGATAATTTCTCGACGTGATTTTTGGACGGATTGACCGCATCAGCTAGTCTTGTACCTATATATGTTTCCTTAGCACCTACTCATAGCGGGATTTTATTTAAAAGTGATTTTATAACCGCAATATACCACGGTACAAAAACCGATTGCACTCTCCGGCCTGTATTTACCGATCGGAACAGGTTATTATTGCCGCTGACATTGCAATAAAAAATGCTTAGCGGGAAATATCTGAGCGGAAAATTACTCTTAAGTCTCAAGGTACTAGGTATTATGGTGAGCTTCAATACTGAACAATCTATCTTAGCACAAAATATGTAAGTTATTAGGTACCTAATCGCTTGGCTCGCGAGAAAAATTATGCGGAGAGATGGTGCCCGCATAGATTTCGTTTTTTAATAACCCCGTTCCAACTGTTCGATTTTTAATAAAAATTAACCTTTTTTATTTATTTTATTTTTTATTTATTTATTTATTAATAGTCATAAATAAATAAATAAAATATTTATTTATTTAATATATTCATATTAAATAAATATATAATTTAATAAATATTTCTTATAAAATTGACATGAAATTGTGTTACAAGCAGTGTTTGTGACACTGTCGGTTTTACTGTGGGATAAAAAACTAGCCTTTGTTTTATCTCGCCTATCTCTGGAATGAAATCTATCCCGCTCCTTAATCTAGTTCAAAACCAACATCGGTTTAAGTGATGACCCGTGAAAAGTAAACAGAGGGAGACAGACGTTTTCATTAGAATAACAACTAGATGATGTCCGTGACTTCGTCCGCGTGGAATGAGTTTCTTTTGTCCCACGACAACTCTTTCACTTTACGGAATAAACCTTAATCCTTCTACGAGATGCAGCCTACCTAATAGGTTGGGCCCCTAAAGCGTAGCAGTCAGACAGACACACTTTCGCATTTTTAATGTATGGCAGTATGGATAACAGTAGAGCACTATTGTACTTTAAACTTCAATCTATTTCATTCAAATAAATTTTTACAAGTAATTTTGAATCGTCGAGTGAATCTACCGCTGGTTCGGTAATTAGGAATATTATAGTTTAAACGCAAATAACAATTACAGACACCATTGACACCATTTATAGTTATTGTCATAATGAAATGTGGGTGTTGGACTTTTGGCGCGATGCCCGAGATATTTCAGTTAAATATTTTGATATTAAAGCTCATGTGCACGAGATTTGGGGACAGTCGCAATCATAATATTACTCCAATTTAATCAGTGGTCCCAATTAGGTTTAAATAACAGCAGTGCAGCGATCTCAATCACTTTAGGGAGCATACCTACTACTATTGCTGAAATCCATATTATTGTATCAATATTGTCGACGTCCGTGTTTTATACCTAGAATTATAATCCTAATTTTAGCGACGTCAAGGTCCATGGTCAAGGACACAAAACTGACATTTTGAAATAATACTGCTTTAAGAGATGGTAGTAATGCCCCAGATTGGCTAGACACTCTTGTGTATTGGGCAAAATCAACTGTCGCTAGAAGAATAAATAGGCCATACATTTAACAACTCTTAAAAGAAGGCTCCAAACTTACAAGTGTAAAATAATGTTGTAATGAGAAATAAACATTTTTTTTTTTTTTGTTATTTTTTTTTTTATACATTCTGCGGCTTTTTTGCAGTAGTGTAATTTTCTCAGAAGGACAACTCTATAGTGGGGCTGACATGTAAATAATTATAAAAGCACCAAGACAAATTAAAAAAAAGGACAACTCGTTGAGCAAACGGATATGAACTAGTTCAGCAGTAGTTAAATCTATCAGTCGAAACGACTGTGGCATTTTTACATAATACTCATAACATTCGCCTACATTATACTAAACATTTTTTTTATATTTCAAAATAATGTAGGTACATACTATATTTCACAGACATAGTTTAAAACTGCCCTGCAAACAGCTTCTTCGGCAAAATAAAGCGATATTTTTAACACGACACCAAAGTCACCTTTATTGCCAGTGAATTGCGAGAGCAACGCTTTATTATCTGCTATCACAATTACATTTCTCTTTACGACTGTACAATCGTCAACAGAAAACTAACAATAATTTATTTTACAATTTATTTTTTTAACATCGTTCACAAAAAACTCTTCGTGTATCAGACGAACACAAACACTGACACTGACTGTGAGAGAGACACTTCAGCTGCAAAATGATGCAGCTACGCGCATATATTGGTACGTATTAATATAATAGATAGAAAAACAGTCAATGATAAAGCAACCTTTCTACGCCGCACCGATACATAAGTACCTACTTATTCTCTTCCACACATTTACTGAAGACTATGTAAGAGAATAAGGAGATATTTACGAGTTTGTGTAGAGCTATAATTATTATTAAAATTGTTTAGTTAAATTTTAATGCATCATAACACAGAGTACCTAAATCATAGGTACATTTTCATAGGTCATTTTGACGACCTCCGTGGCGCAGGCCCCGGGCCCCGGGTTCGATCCCCGGCAGGGTCAATTTGGGAATTTATAATTTCTGAATTTTCCCTGGTCTGACCTGGTGGGAGGCTTCGGCCGTGGCTAGTTACCACCCTACCGGCAAAGACGTGCCGCCAAGCGATTGAGCGTTCCGGTACGATGCCGTGTAGAAACCGAATAGGGGTATGGGTTTAATATAACTGCCATGCCCCAACAGGTTAGCCCGCTACCATCTTAGACTGCATCATCACTTACCATCAGGTGAGATCGCAGTCAAGGGCTAACTTGTAGTGGATAAAAAAAAAATAGGGGTAGAATCATTAGCGTCTTCTAGTTTCAAGAATTAATAATTTTAATTACCAATAATCTATTTTTATGATAAACAATTTTTAAAAATTGGCAATCATGTAAAAGACGCCCGCCATTAAGACATTTTTGTAAGAAGCGACTTGTTTAGTTTTCATATCAGGAAAATAGACTTTATTAAAATAATTTGAATAACATTCTGTCTGCATCTGTACCGCATCTCACCCGACATATTATTATGTGCGTTTTATCGCCAGCGGGTGTTACCGCATATTTGCTGCAATTACGTCTGCAACGGAGAAATATGCGCCTTTATTAACCCCGATGTAACCTGCTGAAAGCACTTGTGGACTCTTGTACTAGGCTCTTATACTATGCACTTAGTTTAGGACGTGCAATTAAACATATAATTTCCTTAAAAGAACAATCTAAGTTCCCTGAAAGATGGGTAGGTCGCTCGTTTGGGATACAAGTACAACCTGTGCAGATACCCTTGCAGCATCCCATATACAGGCGACCTCCTCTATGGTTGGAGCAATGGCCACCAGCGCCGAACGGCCCAAGAAGCGACGATATGAAAACCTCGATGGAGCCGGAAAAAGGGCACCTGGATTACCGTTAAGGAATTGGTTCGACGATGTAAGGAACTGGACTCGATATAAGTACCCAGAAATTAAGAAAATAGCACATGACCCCAAAAGTTTTCTCTGACTGACCGCCGAGCTTCAGTTTGAAGGTGGCACCAGTGTCTCCTGTCGGATTGAGAACGGTTTGGCTATATTCTATCACGCTGGCCAAGTGCGGATTAGCAGACTTCGCACACCTTCGAAAACATTACGAAGAACTCTTAGGTATGCAAATTTCCTCACGATGTTTTCCTTCACCGTTTGAAGCAAGTGATATTGAATTAAACGTAAATAACTTCGATAAGTTAGACGTGCCCGGGGATCGAACCGCGTGTATTAATCACTAAGCTATCACCGCTTCAAAGCCTATTATGAGCTACAACCTTGCTACAACTTATCGAATCAGCGTATAGCAACATGCAAATTCAGGTTTGCGCACAAAATTGGACATTCATTAATGTTAAGCCATATTGGATGATTAACTGCTGGAAACGCGCGACACCCAAATTGAAATAGTGCAGTAATGTGACTGCTTATGTGCTTTCGAATAAATACTACGTGTTTGGCTCGTTCAAACACGCATTAGCACTAATTCCTGTCCGAAGTGCATGGTTGTAGGTGGGTAGGTAATTTGTCTCATAATTTGGAAAACTGCCCGTCTTATTTCCTGGATTTGATACTTGTTAAATGTATTGGGTTACTGGGAGAGAGCAGTAATGAAAGATGCACTGGTTTTTACTACGCTTACGATACTTCAGATTATGCATAGATTATATGAAGTTCTCTATGTATATTTCATTGCCATACTTTAACAATATGATTACCTACTACATAATGTAACATTTCTTGTAAAAGTTTTTTTGAACAAGAAACATTGAAAAATTGAATTGTGTACGACAGACTAGCCATACTATGTATTTAACCAACAGCTAACAACCCTAACTAAAAACGGTAACCTCAAAGTTCATTAACACTTGGCAGTCCATATCACCTGGATCACGTTACCGTGGTGACGTCACGGCGTCGGGGTTGGCACACCTCCAGCTCTCGATAGCCATTCACCGAATGGATTCTATAAAACTGCACTGATAACGAATCAGGCGAATAAATGATCGGTTGTTATCTATTCTCTAACGAATATATTTGAAAATGTCGGAATTTATAATGCAGTTTGGCTGATGTGTAGGTGTTCGGTCTAGGACCGTGAAATGATTGTATGCTTGAATCCAAACTAATATCCATACTAATATTATAAAATTGAAAAGTCTAAAAACCCTATTTACTTAAAAAATATCTCGGTATTTTTTAAGTAAATGAGGCCGTCAAATTGATCTCTTGATCTTTAATACCAAAGCTAAAAGCTATGAATCTATAATATTCATTAAACCGAACCCTAATTAGTTATAAAGTAATTAATAGTCTATTATAGTAAATAAAAGTCAACAAACGTTTCTTATAATTTCATCACGATATTAAAAGCACTGCAAAACCTCCATGATGTAAATTCGGACACACCTTCACACGTGAGATTCATATCGGCGGTTACGTCACATTTCACGCACGTGTTTACCATTATCACAGGTGTAAACGATAGAGGAATTCCCTTTCTTACGTACCTGCTTGCGTAACTATTATTCAACGAATGCGTCACTGTATATTTATCCGAGAATATTCTTGGATTACCGAAAAAATGTTTTACATTCCCTCACTATATTTGCCATATTCCCTTTTTTATATTAGACCTATTCTGTGATATTAGTCCACAAAACTGAATACAATTGCTAGGGATAAGGATAAAACAACTAGATAGGTACATTAAAATATATACAATTGAGTCTTTTGGATATGGACATGGCTACATGGTAAAAGGGCACCATTTAACTACTGCCAAAACATCAGTAAATAATAACAACATACAAAAC
The DNA here is from genome assembly GCA_963932025.1 of Erebia epiphron. Classification (NCBI taxonomy): domain Eukaryota; kingdom Metazoa; phylum Arthropoda; class Insecta; order Lepidoptera; family Nymphalidae; genus Erebia; species Erebia epiphron. The sequence goes on from OZ009950.1 coordinate 9,873,970, forward strand.
AAAGAGAAAAAAAAATACGTGTGGCACTCGGAGACTGCCTCGGTAAAGCTATTGCATAGCATTTTTCATCAACTTGCTATGACTACTTGTGTTGTTGACTTCAAGTTGTTAAAAATATAAAGGCGAAATATTTTTATGATAAGATGATTTTGGTTGCTATGACTACTTGTGTTGTTGACTTCAAGTTGTTGAAAATATATAAAGACGAAATAATTTTAAAGAATTATGTTTTCAATAGTCCGGGTGTCCAAGGGGAATCAAAAGGCTTTTTGACAAAATCATCTTTTCATAAAAATAGTCTTTTTATTTTCAACAACTTGAAGTCAACAACACAAGTGTAGTCATAGCAACCAAAGTGTTATTTTTTTTTTCGTTACGGAATTTCTGGATTCGGTCTCCACGCTCAAGGCCCGCCATAGAAGCTATGCAATAGCTTAAAAACACTAACTAAACCTAACTAGCACAACTTATTTTATGTGCATTTAGTTTCTTTTCCACACACTACCTCTTGACACACCTGATAAGATCATAATAGAGAACTCTTGAGCATGCAGGGTAATTCTTCACGATATTTTTCTACAACATTAAAGCAGTCATATTTAATAACTTATAACGCCCATAACTAGAAAATATAATGCTGTCAGAGGTGTTTGCCCAGGATCGAACCCCGGACCCAACCTATTTGTTTATGTACCTAGAACTCAAAATTAAGCAACTTATAAAACCGAATAAAGCTAATTAAGTAAGTCTTTCTCAACTCCAATAGACTATTTTATTTTACCTTACTTGAGCTACTCAATTTAAGAAATGTCCTCATTACTTATGCTATTATGGGAGGCTAAAATATTGTACGGAAACATGTAATATGATAGACTTGGTTCCTTCACAGTCGCGCCTTCTATTAACATATATATATGGAGACTACCACACTCTTTGTAAAAATAGAAAAAAATATTATATTAATTAGTAAACGGATACAATTCCATGCTTTCTCTAAGCTAACAATTCTCTCTTTGAAGTTTAAAATTAGTAAATCAATGTCGTTGCTCATTACCATCACATGCTTTTAACATTAGCGAATTAGCAGTCAAAAAAATTCTTACTATCCACGGCGCTGGTATTTCTTGAAGCTTTTCCAACTGTCTGCGGGCGTTGGCCGGCGAACCAACATCGTTTTATACTAATAAATATTATAAAGAGATAAAGTTTGTGAGTTCGTGAGGTTGTAGGGGGTAATCTCTGGATCTACTAAACCGATTTTGAAAATTCTGTTACCAATAGAAAGCCACATTATTTGTGAGTGTCGTAGGCTATATATTAACCCGAAAAATAAAAAGAATTTTTCGTGGTAGTCGGATTTGCAAAGTCGGAGAAAAAACGGCTGAACGAAAACGTTTCTTATGAAAATCTCATTCCACGCGGACGAAGTCGCGGGCATCAGCTATTTAATTAGTAAACGGATACAATTCCATGCTTTCTCTAAGCTAACAATTCTCTCTTTGAAGTTTAAATTTAGTAAATCAATTTCGTTGCTCATTACCATCACAAGCTTTTAACATTAGCGAATTAGCAGTCAAAAAAATTGTTTCTATCCACGGCGCTGGTATTTCTTGAAGCCTATCCAACTGTCTGCGGGCGTCGGCCGAACACGCACTAACATCGTTTTATTGGCATACACTATTTCACTTGGCACATGATCGGTCATAACGCGCAACCTGGTTTCTCCTCACAATATATTATCATGCTGACCTTGTGTCTTTAGCGTAGCGATTTAGACGTTTAGGTTATTAAATACCTCCCTGGCGCACTGTTGAGCGCTGTTATCTTATCGTGGGAGGTCCCGGGCTCGAACCCAGGTAGAGTCGATTTGAGATTTTTTTATTTCTGAATTGTCTCTGGTCTGGCCTAGTGGGAGGCTTCGGCCATGGTTAGTTACCACCATAGCGCCAAAAACGTGCCGCCAAGCAATTTCGCGTTCCAGTACGATGCCGTATAGAAACCGATATGGGATCAATATAACTACCATTGCTCCTAACTGGTTAGCCCGCTACCATCTTAGACTGCATCATCACTTACCATCAGGTGAGATTTCTGTCAAGGACTAATTACTTTTAGTGGATATTTAAAAAAATCTAATTAGCTACCGCTTCGGTAGGAATCTTTTTGGAAGATATTGTGACAGAAGTCAGAAGTTAAATTTAAAAGCTCAGGTATAACTTTGGAAAACTGAATCGCAAAAATTATCGATTCTCTAGTTTATAATTACCTATGTACTACTTTTATCTACTCCTCGTTAAATAAATATGAAAGTTAGCACTTAGTAAATATAATATTCTACAAAATCACGACTAATATTATAACTAGCTGATGCCCGCGACAACTTCCGCGTGGATTGAGGTTTTTCGGTTCCCGCGGGAACTCTTTAATTTTCCGGGACAAACAGTGTTATTCCAGACTATAATCTATCTTTGTGCCAAATTTCATCCAGATCTATTCAGCCGTTCTGGCGTCATCGAGTAACAAACATCCATCCATCCATACTTTCGTATTTATAATATTATAGTATAGTCAAAGTTAAAGTCAAAGTCAAATAACGTTTATTCAATTTAGGTAGGTATACTACACTTATTGACATCCAGTTATTTATACAATATAATGGTGATAATCAGTAACGGTATTTTAAAACTAAAGCTACGAGGGTTCCAAACGCTGGTCCCTGGTCTGAGAAGAGCCCACAACAAAATCAGCCGGGTTTTTTTTTTTCATCATCACCATTTCAAAAATCATCTTAACTTAGGAACTATCAGAGCCATTAGATCAAATCATTGCCAAGCTTCCTTGTCATTTAAGTAATCCTTTACAATGTAAAGGATTACTTAAATGACAAGACAAATCTTATTACCATGTAAAGTTTACATGGTAATAAGATTTTTTAATGAGTTTAGGTTTTACATTAACTTTGAACTTATTCAGAGACATTTTCAACATGTCTTCCGGGAGCTTATTGTAGAAGCGGCCACTGTGTCCAACAAATGAATTGCTAGTTTTACTAAGCCTAGAAGCAGGCATTACAAGTTTATTTTTATTTCTAGTATTGACATTATGACAATCACTTTTGATTATTTTGACCAATATTATAAACTACTACACTTTTTATGTTCATCATTTCATTCATCAGTTCATCAGTTCATCATTATTCTTACATCCAGAAGCCCCCAATACATTCGGTAGAAATCTCTGCAAGAGATAAGTTGCCCTTGTGCATGTCACACAAATGTATAAAAGTATCGATCTACTCTGGGATTATAAAACTCATTATAAATACGGACATCATACAAGGACTTCAAATGGCTTATAAAAGTAAACAGTTACAACAAGTAAACAATTCGGTTGGAAACTAATTATAAATTTAAAGAAAAGCTCTGAAGGAATAAAAGATGGCAGTCTAGCGGCTCTACGATAAAAGATATAAAGCAAAGCCTTTACATTGCTCGGCGTGTACAGTTGACTAAAGAATTTTATATGAAACGCCGCCAGAAACGAATTAATATTTTTAAAAAATTCATGATAAAATTCTTTTTCATCCCACCATCTCGGAAAGAGTATTTTTACTATTCGATATCTGAATGCAAAAGCCGTTATTATCCTCTTGAGGATAAAGTAAATTGAATTTAGAACATCGTGTGCACGTTAGTAAATATCACTCGTCTATGAAGTTTGTGAATTCAAAACATCATTAAAACCTATTTACTTCTACCTCTATTGTGCTGAATTTCCATACAACCGTTTTTAATTTGTTAAAAACTCACACTCGTAACCTTCTTGGTGTACTTTTTTAATTTGCTTTGACCATTTTCTTTCACGTCATGTCATTTCCTCGCTGAGGTGGGATGAAAAGTTACATGTTGCACTCGAGTGAAAAGATTTTTTACCTCGTGCTCTTTTGATTCCCTCGCTAATTTTAGAATCCTTCGCTTGCTCGGTCATCAAAATTGAGCACGCGGTTAAAAAACAACTTTTCAGTCTTGTATAACAAATAACTATTAATAAGATTTCTACTGTAAGTAATCTTTTCGTTAAAGCATCGTTTCTAAAATACGTGGTAATAATTTTTTTTAGAACATTATTTTCATGACTTCGTCCGCGTCGATGTACAAAAGAAGTAGAAAGAAAATAACTTATTGTAAAATCCTCTAACCATTGAACATTGAAATAGTCTGATCATAATCAATTTAACGTTTTCGAGGATTAGCTAGTAGCTCGCCGCAATCGAACATGCTAACCATTACACCAACGAGACAGTTAATTAGGACAAACAAACAAACAAACAAAATTGCAATTGAATAAATAGCAGAAAAAATATGCATTATAATTTGTCTTTGTATTAAAACCGTTCCAGAAATAATTGACCTAATTGGCAAGAATCGGATAAAACTTCCCATTCCAATTAATTTATAAAATCATTATTCATTTCTATTTTGATTTCGAACAATCTCCGGTGTCGGAGTGAATAGTACGTTGAGAATACTTTGGAAGAATAGTGTGGTGTGGTGTGGTTGCGTTGCGTATTGCTGGCTTATTTGGCGGTGCATAATGCATATGTCACCGTAAAATTGCAGAAACCGTCAGATTGCAATCTAACGCTTTCGAACGAACCGTTCAATGTTCTGAGTGTCATTTTTTGAAATATTCATTGTATTTACGTTTTCTTGTCTCTTTCTTGTAGGTTAGGTTAGGGTTCAACATAAAGAAGCAGGTATAGTTCCCAGGGCACTTAGGTTCTGTCGGGTTAATATACCTACCTAACAGATTGCAATCTACTGAAAAATAATGCGTTAAATTGTAATCTTTCGACAGTTTACAATCTCGCTAGATAAATTACAATCTAACGGTTTTCACAATCTTACGGTGACACATGTGTACCTATATCGCAAGATGCGCATTTTTGTCTGATTTGGCAGATAAAAACGAATAAAACATCTTGTTCCTTAATCTCCCTCGTCATTACATCCTTGCATCGCAAATATCGGAAACTCTCCATCGGAAACTAGTATAGAATCAATATACTAATATTTCAAATGCAAAAGCGTATCTGTCTGTCTGTTACGCATTCATGGCCCATCTGTTAAACTGATTTTTGAAAATTGCCGGAAAATTGAGGTGCCAAGGAAGGTTTTAGAATACAGTTTTTGAGAACGCTACTGTACAATAGCCAAGCTAAACGAATTATATCTTTTTTAAATTTCGAGAAAAAAAAAGATCAAGCATTTTCTAATATTATGATTGGTTTGCAACTTGGTAGTTTCTATATAAGGTCACCTTTACAGTACTAAATATATTTATGCATAGATAATTGTAAGTTTTCGCATGTAAGTGAACTTATGTTCTTTTTTGGGAAAAAATAAAACTCTCTTTAAACCTAATACTTTTTAGTCTGCAAAATCGAAGAGAGGATGTTGGACCGCGGGCATCGGGCAACGGGCACAAAATAACACATAATATCCAATGTACTGAATAGTAAATATATACCTATAGTTACGTTTTATTTTTAACTTCATATAACTTCAACACAATTTGGCGATGATGACAACTCATTCAAATCAGCAACTCTATATGAAACTTAAAATCGTGCTTCTAGTACGGAAGCTTGCATGAAATTATGACGTCATAAACTTTCAACGCACTTTTTTTCTTAAATTTTAAAATAATTTAAAAATGGTTATCAAACTTAAAACTATAACAGAGATGAGAATTTAAGGTTTTTATCACGACCCTCTATTTGATCATTAGTAGGCAATAATTTATTTTTGACATACGCATCATCTATATTCTCACTAGCTGATGCCCGTGACTACGTCCGCGTGGATTGAGGATTTTTTATCTATCTCTGTGCCAAATTTCAGCCAGATCCGTTCAGCTTTTGGCGCTTGATTGAGTAACAAACATCCATACATCCATCCATCCATCCATCCATCCATCCATACATACATCCATACATCCATCCAAACTTTCGCATTTATAATATTAGTAAGATTGGCACTCATCTCTAAGGCACGGTTCTGGTCAAGCCTATCTCGCAATCAAAAACGCTGACTGACCGACCGACTTGGGACCCCAAGGTCTATCGGTTCTTCGAACTATGCGCCCCCGCCTACAGATGGAAATTCTTAGGCTAAGTTTTTATAGAAAACAACCTCCTTACATGAAAATATCTAAAAAGTTTTTAGAACCAGCAGTTTAAGCTTTGATATGTCAATCATTCTGTACATCCTTGAGACCATTTCCCACCAATTTCCTTCCCGATCGTTAACGTGTTTACACTATAATTTCGGTGGCACGGTTTATTATATTCATTGGGCGTTTATAATGGTACGCATAAATAATAAATGAGACGTGAACAAGGCGCCTCGGGTATATTCGAGGTCATTACTAAAATAACTCGACTAAAACTCGGAATTAGTTTCGGTTCATACTGCAATCGCTGCGACGACGCGCAAAAGTTTCCCAAACACCGCCTACGCTATCATCAAAAATAATCCACATTTTACTTTACTTCGCATCAGCTGTCGAGCGACATCAGCCCTATTACGCGAAAAGGATTACTACAGTGTAACAATTGCAATTAGGGCCCATTTTCACGACGACATTTTCTTGCCCGTGGCGTGCAGTAAAATCTATACTAATATTATAAATGCAAAAGTTTGGATGGATGGATGGATGTTTGTTACTCACACCAGAACCGCTGAATAGATATGGAAGAAATTTGGCATAGGCATAGGTTATAGTCATAGGCTACTTTTTATCCCGGAAATTAAAGAATTCCCGTGGGATCCAAAAATCCTCAATCCACGCGGGCGAAGTCGCGGGCATCAGCTAGTTAAAGTATTAAATGACTTTTATAAACACCATGTAATATTTCTGCGTTATAGGGGCAAGTCTCCATTCAAAACAGCTGTTATTTGTGTGAAGGACACGCATAATAATTTCAACAGTATACCATAAGGCAACTCGCGTGGAACTTCTAATGAATCTTTATTAATGGAAGTTACAGAAAAATTTACATGAAAATCCCAAGTTTATAGAACTTTCTAGCCGTTTTAACTGTACCTACTTTTTTCAGTTTCTCCTCATGCATATATGAAAAGATGATTACATATAAAGTATAATATTCGTTTAGTTAAACCATCTATTTTACTAGACATTGCTAGAGCAATGTCTAGTAAAATAGATGATACTGGGTACTCGGGTACTGGTGTACCCGAGTGGGCCCTTGGTCTAAAGTTTGTCTATAGACTGGAGAACTTTTGTTAGAAGTAGACTCCATAATGTTGAAGTCAAATGCGAAACTCAGTTTTAGGGTACCTTTCGACATTGGCATAGATGTAAGATCTGAACTAAGCATCGCCCCATCAAATTTGTATCGCCCCAACTTGTAGTCTTGCCTATTCCACTCCTAACAAAATGGAAAGGTTTCCAAGAAATACTTAATTTAATAAAAACTGAAAAAAAAGTTAGTAAAAACTGTTAGCACTTTCTTAAAAACCCCAACGGCGTGCTGAATAATTTATATTACGTAATGATTCTATTAGCGCAATTAAAATTCACTAAAAAACTTTCAAAAGAACTTAAATATACTCCACGATAATTATACTTTATAACATTTAACACGTGTTCTGACTCCCAAGAAACGCAAATTTATCTGAAAACACCAACAAAACTGTACGACGAAGTTATAATAGCTTGTAAGATTACACTAGAACTTTAGCGCCGGAAAAACAATTTCACACAAAGTTTCTAGCACTGTACTATAGTAGGTATGTAAACATTTTAGTCATGTGAGTTGTAATAATAGGTTTTACCACTAATTATTTCAACGATTTGCTCGCTTACTCGTTGTCTTAAGGTTAAAGACGAAAACGACGCAAAGCAACGCGATATGACACCAAAGAAAACTACAAACTAATCTACGTAGGCCACTTGAAGGGTCAACTATAGATAGATAAATAGATAGATAGATAGATAAACTCTTTATTACTACACAAGACAAAAGACTTGGGAAAAATTTCAAGCATCTATTCCGCTTGCCAAAATGATAGGTGAGGAAAAGCGCGGCCCGCGATGAGTGATGGTCGGGGCATGGTTGGAGCTTTGTTATCTCTGCGGAGTGTTATTATAATAAGTGATAATGACATTGCGAGGTGCGACAGGTGTTTTACAAACCTGCGAACAGTTGCCTTCCGCCGCGCCACACAAGCACACGTCTCGCGCTCTCCAGTCCAAGACTAGCCAGTTTCCCACGCCGCCACCGCTCGGATCTATTTATAAAATCGCTTATAATTTTATTGTTTCAACGAATTTCTAAGGCGACAAGCCTCGCCGGACGCGGCACTTTGAATGTGAACGGGATCCCTATTTACTTGACTGGAGATATACGGAGATAACGTAATCATAAATATATTCTCGGATCCATAATATTTTTTAGTCTAACTAACATTATATTAATAGTGTTTACGATTGCATTCCTGAAAAGTCATTGATCATACTAAGTACGCAGAGCTATGTTTCCTACATCGCTCTGCGTAATTCCAATCATTTTAAACAAGCTCTATCAAGGGTGAATATAATAAGCGTAGACTCGTCTGATTCAATGAGACTCACTCTTCACTGAAAGATATCGTAAAACTTAAAATTAAATCTGCTAATTTGATCTATTTTTAATGTAGGTTTTTTTATCGGTCTATTTATCATCATTTTCTTGTTTTTCTTTGCTAGATGATGCCCGTGAATTCGTCCGCGTGGATTAGGGTCTTTTGATTCCCGCGGGAAAATTTTCCTTTTCCGGAATAAAATGTAGCCTGCTTATATATTAATCAATTTACAAGCTATCTTATTCGAAATTTCAGCCAATCCGGTCAACTATATACCCATGCCAAAAATCACGTCGATCCAACGATCGCGACAAACCAATAAACCAACAAACCAACAAACAAACAAACACACTTTCTCATTTATAATATTACAAGGAATAGTATGATAGCCTGGTAAACAGTCCTTGGGGCGTGAAGGAGCTACAAACATCCAAACTTTCACATCCATACTAATATTACAAATACGAAAGTGTGTATGTCTGTCTTTCTGCTACGCTTTCACGGCCCATCTGTTCAACTGATTATGATGAAATTTGGTACAGGGATAGGTTGTATCCCGGGGAAGGACATAGACTACTGTTTATCTACGGTATATTCAAGAGTCCCCGAATGAATCAAACTCCACGCGGACGAAGTCGCGGGCATCATCTAGTTTATTATGTAGACCCGATCTTTTGCATAGAGAATTGGAATTTAGTTTTTACTTAAACCATTTACTTATATTATCATAAACTAGGTGATGCCCGCGACTTTGTCCGCGTGGTAGTTTCTTCAATTCCCACGGGAACTTTTTAATTTTTCGGGGTAAAATTTTAGTATGATGCGAAAACGCGTATGTTTGTGTCTGTTACCCTTTTATGGCCTTATAAATCTATTGTAATGATATATTCACTATAGATAATATTGGGTGATTTTCCTGGATCAAAAGTATTTATCCTGAAAGAATCAAAGAAAAATTTTATAATTAAACTGCACTCAAGCATAATAAATCCTATCAGCACACAACTCCGCAAGATTCCCGCATCAAGGGATAGTGATAACCCAATTTCCCTATAAATTGTCCTGCTGACGTCACACGTGTCAGCGCCAGGAGCCGCCATTTTATCGTCATCTTTAATTCATCAATAGGTAGATAGGTAGATACGTTAAACGAGCAGAGACCCGATTGTCTAAGAAAGTAGTGGTCATTTGAGAGCTTAAAACGTATTACTCGAACTTTTGAGGAGTTTATACTTGCTTGCTAATATGCAGGCATCTATGGACTCCTTATACAGTTCAAATTATCAGTATGACAAATGTAACTTCACTTCACTTACGAGTTATGATTTTTTTGACACAATCGGTGAGCAGATTCTGCTGACAAATTCTAATGAAATAACATTGTAAGTTTTCTTTTATCTTTGTACCAAACTTTATCAAAATCGATTTAACCGATGAGCCAGAAAAACACATAGACACACTTTTTATTTAAGAATGTTATTATATGGATAATAGATGAGTAATTAAAACCTAAAGAGTTAAAACACAATAATATATTGCACAATCTTTAGCACATATTGCGTCATACCATACCTTAAAGTTCCTTTAGAAATGGGTTGTCTGGAGGAGATCACTTTTAGTGATAAGGCCGCCCTTGCGCACGTGATAATTTCTGTTTTTGTTTATTTTTAAGTTATTTCTTTGTTATGTGTGGCAATAAAGAATTTATCTATCTATCTATCTTACTACGACCATCGGTGTTGAAACTTTTTTTTAAACAGCATAAACAGCTACCCAAAAGACTTTAACGTACTCAGTGTACCTACTATGGAAAGACCTATAAATGCTCAGAATTTCTTTGGGGGATCAAATCCTTAACTATTTATAATTAGTATTAAAAGAAAGTTATAATTTCAATCTTGTAAATATAGTTTCTAGTCTCTACACCGTAATGTAAGTCTAATTAAACTTTTCCTTTGATTGATTGAAAAAACAAACAAAATCGTGTGGGATTCTTGGCTCTTAAATCGTGTAGCAGACAGAAATAACTGTTTATTTAAAAAAATATCAAAGGATTTATAGTTTGTATCTTTAGTTTAAAAATATGAAGTAAATACTATACGAAGACGTGTAACTAGTGAGTAGAGTAGTTATTCGAATAGAGAATATCGAAGGTCTATGGATGTTTCCGTTTTTCTAGGCTGCCTTTCAAGAAGTCTTGGTTTTGAGTCGCGCCAAAAAAAGTACTAAAAAATTATAGTTTGACTTTTGATTTTTCTTAATAGTAATTCTTAGTCGGAAAATTGTCAGTGTTACAACCCTGTCTCGGAAAACATGCCAAGTTTTGGTCCTGCGCCTGATTCTATACTAACATTCAGACAACTCTCGTTCTCTTACTATCATTCTCATACTAATATCAAATCAAATCAAATATAAATATTATAAATGCGAAAGTTTGGATGGATGGATGTATGGATGTTTGTTACTCAATCACGCGCCAACAGCTGAACGGATCTGGCTGAAATTTGGCACAGAGATAGAATATAGTCTGGAATAGCACATAGGCTACTTTTTATCCCGGAAAATTAAGGAGTTCCCGCGGGAACCAAAAAACCGCAATCCACGCGGACGTAGTCGCGGGCATAAGCTAGTTATAAGTAAATGCGAAAGTGTGTTGGGTTGTCCTTCAATCACGAGGCAACAGAGCATCGGATCGAAGTGATTTTTTGCATGCAGGGTATAGTTGAGGATCTGGAGAGTAACATAAACTTTTTATCCCGGAAAATTAAGGAGTTGCCGTGGAAATTAAAAAAAACTTATTCCATTCGGACGAAGTCGCGGGCATCAGCTAGTCATTAATAAATCGGGGCTGGCAGCATTATTACTGTAGGTACAAAAATAAATGAAGGTTTATCAGACTTTCAATCAGATTTAGTGCGTATTTTATAGCAACTACGTCGCGTTCATGGTTTTAGCGCACATTACGCTGAGAATATAATGAGATCGAGCTCACAATGACGTGAGATCCGAAACGAAATGCACAGAAATAACGATTGATGAAGAGAAAAAGGAGAGCTTTTATAATATAATCAAAAGGTTTAAAGAAACAAAGCACCGGAAGTTAGGATTTGTCGGTAAGTTCTCAGGCCCAAGTTAATGAAGATTGATCGCAGGTCCTATAAATGTTACAAGGACCTAAGTCATACTAATATTATAAATGCGAAATTGTGTTGGTTTGTTGGTTTATTGGTTTGTTGTTTTGTCCTTCAATCACGCCTCAACGGGGCAACGGATCAACGTGATTTCTTGGTATGAGTATAATTGAGGACCTGTAGAGTGACATTATAGGCTACTTTTTATCCCGGAAAATTAAGGAGTTCCCGCGGGAATCAAAAAACCTAAACCACGCGGACGAAGTCGCGGGTACCAGCTAGGATGATATAAAGCCGTGCTTTACACACCTGCATTAACATTTGATATTTTCTTTTGTAGTATAGATCGGGGATCGTACTTAGACTCCCAGAATCTGAATCTGGCTGAAGTCTTAACCATTAGGCTGCCATTGCTTCAACACGTCTAAAATTGTACTTATACCATTACAGCCTATTAACGTCCCACTACTGGGCACAGGCCTCCACTCTCAATCTCATAGAAGAGAGGGAATTGGAGCTTACACCCACCACGCTGCTCCAATGCGGGTTGGCGGGCTTTAACGACTATTATCGTGTTATAGTGATAATAACCGGGACCGACGACTTAACGTGCTCTCCGAGGCGAGGGGGTGAAACACCAACAACTATCTAACTCCGGGCTGGTACTGAGAATTTCTAGTCAGAAAAACCCAATACTTAATTATGGCCTGACCCAGGACTCTAACTCGGTACCTCGTTGGCCGCAGTGTACTTATACACCTTGAGAGAAATGTCTATTGTCATCGGCTGCAATAACTTAAACTAGTCAAGATACTTGAACTATGTAATGAAACACGTGTGAAATTGTACCGCACCTGTTATAATTAAACACAAACATCTTGCGCGCAACTCATATTGAGTTTACGCCCAACTTGCGAACAAGTACAAGTTCTTCAAATTGGTAATAGTACACCTTAATAGCAAGTTGCATCGCACGTAGTATATTGACAGCGATTGTAGTACAAGCGGTAGCGATCCATACTTAATCCATAATCCATATCCATACTAATATTGTAAATGCGAAAGTGTGTCTGTCTGTCCGTCTGTCTGCTACGCTTTCACGGCCCATCTGTTCAACCGATTTTAATGAAATTTGGTACAGGGATAGTTCGTATCCCGAGAAAGGATATAGGCTACTTTTTGTCCCGGAAAATTTAAGAGTTCCCGCAGGGATAAAAAAAATATCTGTTCAACCGATTTTGGTGAAATTTGGTAGGAGGATAGGAAGTATCCCGAAGCATGTGTCCTTACACATGCTTCTTTTTATCCCAGAAATTTTAAGGGTTCCCGCGGGAATTAAAAAAACCTTAATCCACGCGGACGAAGTCGCAGGCATCAGCTAGTTAACTTTATATGTTTTCTTTAACCGCGTTAGTTCATGCGTTGTGGCCCGACCCTTATCCGAGACGCTGTGAAGTATCGCCTCACGCGAATCCTCTCAATTCACGTACTTCTAAACTTTGCAACTTTTGCCTGATAAATGTCAATTCAATGTGTTCAATTTTTGCCAAGCAGTAGCTTTTTTTTGGCAAGAAGCCGCGCTTCAGTACATACAGTACGCCAAAGTTGCGCAGCTTCTTTTTGTCTGATACGTATTGTGTCCCTGCACATATTATGTGAATGTTTTTTAGATAACCCAATTTCACCCCCAGGAAGTCGGGTATTTAAGCAGATTTCCCCCAACCAAAAAAAAGGTTGAACCATTGCTGCGAGGTTTAAGTTGGTGAAGAAACGATGTATTTTAGGTGTATTAAGTTTTTTTAGAATCTTAGTCTAATCTTTATTATGAGTCTTTGTTACTTGAAATAACTAAGAAGCTTCAATCCACGTGGACAAAGTCGCTGGCATCAGCTAGTACTTACTTAGTTGTTTACCTAAAGACGAAACCTTTCAGGAAAACTTCCCGTAGCAAACATTTATCTGCAGTTGCAGTTAAAATCTTAGCTATTGTCTCTCGTACAAAAATGAAATGTCTCATACTCTTATTTACTCAACGACATTTAATAGCATGATAAACATCGCGAAGGAAAACAGTATTATATCAGACACAAACTGCAAACAATACCTGGTGACTTTTGTGATATATATTTTGCAGTTAATGCTCCAACTTTGTTCTTATTACTTTTAATAGAATAGGGGATTTCTGCGCATTACTTATATTTGAAAATTTTAATCAGAAGCATTTTTCTCTGATTAGTTTTCCTGAACGTAATGTTGTTTGTAAGAGTGGGAGCTTGAATGCTTACATTTATTGTATAAAGTATCCATTGTTGTGTATGTATTTATTTATCTGATAACTTTATACTTATATCACACTAGCTGATACCCGCGACTTCGTCCGCGTGGATTGAGGAGTTTTAGTTCCCGCGAGAACTCTTTAATTTTCCGGGATAAAAAGTACCCTATTATTTAATCCGGACTTCTAACTTTACGTCTGCAAAATTTCAAAGCAATCGGTTCAGTAGTTACGGCGTGAAAGCGGAACAAACATACAAACAAACTCACTTTCCCATTTATAATATTAGTAAGTATTAGTAAGGAAAGGATGCGATAGTAAAATATCTTGAGACACTCTCTGTCTGACTGACTCGTAAACGCCCAGCCCAAACGTTAAGACTTCGCTAAAATTCTAATTTTGCACTGAAGTTCCCTTAAAAATTTTACAAGGTCAATAAGGTCGGATTTCCTGACATTTCCTCTGGAGCGAGGTCGCGGGCGTTCGCTAGTCCTAAATAAAATGAAAAATAGGACATATGACAGAGAAAATTAAAAAGAGGACATAGGACAGAGTGAAAGCATAAATTATTGCAGGTTTACATTCTTATTCTCTCTCTCTTTCTCTCTTTCTCTCCTTGTTTTTTTATAGCATTAGATCCTAGTTATATCCCAGCCTCCAAACTGATCATTTGTAAAAGTTTTATTAAAATCCTTCGTCCGCGTGGTTCCAGGTGTTTTGGATCCCGCGGGAACTCTTTCCGGGATAAGTAGCATATGTGCTACCAGAGTCTATCTCTGTACCAATTTTTCATTTCATTTCATCTAGATCCGTTCAGCCGTTCTGTTGTGATTGAGTAACAAACATCCATCCATACATCCATCCATCCATCCAAACTTCCGCATTCATAATATTAGTACCTATAGAAGTATAAATAACACAATAACATTCATACTTGAATCTAACAAAGCTTTTGTTTCAAAAACGGCTTAAATAGGAGCGCGTTTTGTCAATGTCTGCCGCCGCTAAAAGGATTTTCGTGCAGTTTCCAACTTTTATATTATTTTTTAGCCACCACCACCTCCCGGGCGCTACATTCATCAAAGTCAATCTAGACACACTTTTGCTGAACATGAATCTCAAGGAAATTTTCGATATATTCAATCTTAGTGATAGATTCAAATGCGGGTTGGGGTGGTTGACACTACATTAAGATAATCTATGGTTATTGGTTAGGGGCCTTGGATTTTAAAAAATGTCCTTAAAAATATAAAATGGAAGTTCAATCTTACATTATTTTAAACCTTGTCCTTCTCTAAGTCTCTAGGTTGCTTTTTCAGGCTGTTTATAAACCGCTCGTGAGTCCCACATAACCGCAGTGCGGTATGCGTAAAAGCATTTTTCCCAGCGATACCAAAAAAAAGGCTTCTTTTTACAAATAATATGAACAAAGATAAAGAAAGAAATCTGTTAAAGCCTATGGTTCAGGGAAGCCCAAGACGAAGGCAGCATTACCCCTGCGTTGAATACTCTACTTTCACACCTCGCCAATCTATAAATAAAACTTATTCCACGCGAACGAAGTCGCGGGTATCAGCTAGTTAATTTATATGCGCATGCGTTCCAAAAACTAATTATATATGAATTATATGAACATAAAACGGGTTTATATTTATATTAAATCGTTGGCAATCGCATGAATTTCAATTATAAATCCTGAAGTATGCGATGAATGCGCGGCGATTAAGTAATTTGGATGCAAGTGGGCGGCTGCAATATTATAGTTTTCACCTCACCATCTCAAAAAGGGTGTGTTAACGCCAACACATTCGAGTAGGCGGCCAATATATATATACCAACTCAATTATCGCGGCCAACTATGTTTCGCAGTGTAAACAGGGCTTATGGACTATTGTTTAAATTATTATCTAGTCCATTAGCTAAAGTCTATTTACTTTATGGTCCTAGGCATAAAAACCGAAGTTCAAAATATATGTCGTTACTCCACTTCACTGGAAGAGTTTGTCTTTAATTGTCACTCCTTTCCACTTACCTTCTAAAAATTTAGAGGACCCGCCTATCGGGCCCTCGCGTGGCTATTTAAACTAGTGGTTCGCAACGACCTCAATTTATATAGACGGACCCTGTCAAACAAAGAATGTGGGCGTATTTTTAGCAACGCCATCAACGCCATCTAGTCTGAAAAGCGGGAACTTGCTTGCAACATATATTGAAAACGTATGACTCGGTCATAGATAATATAGGTCATGGCCATAGAAGCCGTAAGGCCAGTTAGTAAAAAAAAAATATCATACAGTTTGCCGCGGAAATTAAATGATTGCGCAATGGATAAAAAAATTAAATAGGAAGATTAAATAACGTTTTTTTGGAAATGTATAATTGTGGCTTGAAACACTTACCTTAAAATAAAAATTGTACAGTGCCAAACTAATAAGACTTTAGATGTTAACCTAAAGAATAACAAATTATCTACACGACGAGCGACCGTGACAGCGCTACGATGGGGACAAAGACAGGATAGGAACGCGTTCTCATAGTCGGTCGCCCAACCTTTTTCTATGAAAGGGCCCATCTAGTACCTACATATATATCGATGGTGGTTCGCCCCAAACTGAAACCTCGCGGAATCCACAAAACGGATAAACTTTTACCATCACCAACGCCATCTATTGACATCATTGTGAAGTTCTGTTAAAAATATTGAAGCTCATTAAAAATTAAATAATTTCGTTTCCTTATAATATTTATCTAATTTTAGTATTTTTTGTTCAAGTACAGGATATAATTCAAATAATTGATCAAGTTTCAGGCTCAGCCTTTCAGAAAATTGAGAGTTCTGAGGTCAACTTTGGACGTTAGAAAATCTCCACTTTGAAAGCCGTCAATTTTAGGGGAAAGATTTAAAAAAAAATTTTTTGGACTCTGTTCCTAATTATCTTTAAAATGATATACCGCAACCCTAAGTAACGCTATAAAAATATTTTACTTCGCATTCGCTTCTAGAAAACCCCCCTGAAATAAAGATTTTTATAACTTTTAAGCCATATTTGGCTGGAGGCCATCGGTTTATATATAATATTTAAATTTGAAGTAATTACGTTCAGTAATTCAGAAGTTATAAGGCTCTGACAGACGGACGGACGGACAGACGGACGGACGGACAAGTGCAAATTCACTCAAGTAGACTCAGAGACCTTCGATTCGCTCGGTCGATAATAGCCAGGGCGCCTTTACTGCTTAAAACCGCTGAGCAAAATTCGTCAATTTCATCATCGTCATCATCATCATCATGGGCCCCTCCTGAAAATCAGCGTTGCGGTATGTTAGGTAGGTATATATCCTACCTACCTCTCATGCTGTGGCACCGGCTGAGGAGGTGGCCCATTGTCCACACGTATTATAAGTTTAATTTGTGTAAACTAAGTGTAATTGTATTGAACTGTTGGTCATTTAACTTTTACTTATTTATTCATGGTCATCAAATTATTGTTGTATCTACCCTTACCAACCAATTAGCCATAAGATATCCTGGTATTTTATCCACCTAACTATTGCGTGTCCAATTACTTAGTACACACTATGTACCGTAGTTGGATGAAAAGTATAGATTTATCGTTGGCTATTTCTATGTTGCAAGTTGTGGAGCAAGCAACGGCGTAGTTTATGGAGCCCGCTGCAAGGGAATAACTGCTGAAATAGAGGACGGCAATATTTCACCAACTGCTAACTCGGAAGCGATCGGGAACAGTAAACAGTTTTATTTAAGAATCGGGCTTAGACCGGCCGTATACGAACAATCTTTGCGAGAACAGTGTGTGGAAATCAGTTTACTGTGGTTATATCGACAATGGAGTGCACTTCGCAGAGGCAAAAAGCACTGCTTACCCCATGAAAAATGTGGAGAGAGGGATGTCTACAAATTCTTTTTCATCCGCCCATTTCCTGTGGCCTTTCCATTGCTTCGTCAAGTCTAGAGGCTAGCTTATTTAGCTCCGAATTAGGATATCCTGGTTTCCAATCATGTGTCGGGCAAAGAACGCACTAATGGGCTTTTTTATCTAGATATTTTCAGTTATCACCACCAACTAGCTTCCCGGATCTGTAAGAACATCAGCGTACACCCCGTATCTCGGAGACGGATTTCGTAAAATCATCGAACCTGCACGGATCTGCCCCCGTATTCTCTAACTCAGTGACTATCAAAAATGAAAGCCACTGACATATATGTAATATCCATTGAAGGTTTACTATGAAATAAAAAGTAACATTTCATAGGAAACCTTCAATGGATAAAAAATATATGTTAGTTGCTTTCGTTTATTGATAGCAACTGAGTTAGAGAATAAGGGCCCTGGTGCTGTAGTGGTGCACGGATCTATTTCCGATTGTATCGGACTATGAGAGTAAAAAAATTGAATGTGTATTATTTTTTGCGTACACTGTGCATTACAATTTCTCCTGCGGACCTCATTGGCTAGTCTCTGTTGAGATTAAATGATGTGGCTGATATTTGGTCCGGGGAGGTCATCGTTCCAGAAAAAAAAAAGTAACCCGCGTTTAAAACCTACCTAAAGCCCATGTCACGCAAGAAATCTCCTAGAGTCCTAGTCCCAAGTTATGCAATTGTATTAAAACGTATTAGTTCCACTAGTGCCATAAGATTTCTTTCATGAAACGGATTTCTTTGATTTCGCTGACTTACTGAATCGCGGGCATTCGCTTGTTATTAATAGATTTACGAAGCTTTGCACTGTACATACATTAAAATATCTCTTAGAAACTTAATCATTGTTAGCATTTATTGGTACTATGCCAGGCAACATAAACACTGGGCAAAAAATACCGCATTCAATCACCGACAGACGTCTTCAATGTTGATAAACTCGAGTGCATGGAATCCGGCCCGATTATTGAAATAAAATCTATTGCGATTTGCGAACGACCCAAAATCTTTGCTAGCGAGGTTCTTTGCAAGACCATCTTTAGCTATTTAGGACTGATAGGATCAAAATTGAATGATTAATTACCCATGCTTCCTTGCTAATCTATAAAAATCATGAGTCTACAAAGAACGTAAAAAGGACTTGGGTTGCCGACACTGATTTTGTAGAACTCAGTGACTTTGATGATCACAGAAATGAAGAGATCCGAAGAAGAACTAAAGGAACTGACCATACAACGCTACGTACGAGTATGTAGGCAAGTAACTTGCATAAACTAACATGCATGTAAAAACTTACAATTATAAGACCACGATGTCTTGATGTAAGTAGATCTAATCTTATCACTTTATTCAATAATATCGTCCTAAATACCAATGATACAAACATACAACGGAAGGATATATCAGCAACTGAGCAGAAATTAGCTGACACAAGCTATAAATATATCAGCGAAGTAAACCGGATGACCGTTTAAATTTAATTACAGGGCAGCTTGGTAATCGACTGTGATTACCGACGCATCTACACAGAACACTATAGCATTTACTTAAGCTAAGTTGAATAGCAGGAAGATATTTGCAAAACACCACCATACGACGTTCACGCCTAACGTAGGAGCCTGCACATTATTTATTCTGTGGTAGCAGTCAGAGCAGTTTTTTCAACGTATCTACAAGTCCCTTAGCTGCGATATCGCCTGATCTACTGTCTTCATCAATTACCACCCAAGCTACCTGGCTAACCAAATAGAGAAATGGCAATTATAGTAAACCGTTTTTCTACCGTTCCGTTCTTCGTTATCTTTTTCTACACGGCATTGTACCAGAACGCTAAAACATTTGACAAATCTTTGCCGGGTGAAATAGTTTCCCGGCCGTGCCCGTGCCGTGCCCGGCCACGGAACACCAGATTTACCAGATTATGAATACGGGAGACCAAAAATATTATGTAGGAATTAAAAATTAAAAATTGGTCCAGTTTTGGAAGTCGAATGTTTTTCATAAATATGTAACCAGTTATCAGATCAACCTGCAGATATCAGCCTTCGCTTTGGGTCCTCCTGTCCCAGCGTGACGGAAATCACAAAATATGTAAATTGTAATTGTTTAATAAAATATTATGATTAATATGCCTATTCTTTAAATTTCTAGCTAGCCACCATTCATCATCACCTTAATCATGGAGTATCAAAAATCAAAAATCTAAATAAAATATTTTTTGTTCAAATATTTATTTATTTTTCGTTTTAGACCCAGGTTTACGGGCGGTGGTACGGTAGGTCAGCAGCGTTACTATAAAGTACTTTTTTGTGGGCATAATTTAAATGTACAAGCCAGTGGCGTGCACGACATAGAGACATAAAATCACTGCTTACTCTACTTTTAAAAGAGCTCAATGCTTTTTCTCATCATGCCCTATCCCTGTGCACGCCACTGAAACAAGCAACAGTAAAATGAACTGCCTGATATGACACTGCGGGCTAGGTAAACATTAAAACCATTCATTCAAACAAAACTCATTCAATCTGACCGCTTATGAGAAATTTTGAATACAAATGGCTAGTAATAAATTTTTACGATGCATATTTTCATAAGATTCAATTGTAGATAAAAATATTTTGTGTTTGAATTCCAGTATTTTGCGTTCTTATCGGCGTAATTTATTTTGTTATTTCACCGTTTGTAATTTAGTTTTATATTTTGGATTGTTCCACGTACACTTATAATATGTTATACACATTGTACGCACATATTATTATTATACAGTCCCACCAACTTAGTCCCAACAACTTAGTCTGGCCCGGTGGCAAAATTGGAACTAATTTTTGTGACTGTTTGGTTTTTGTTTTATTTTTAATATTTATTAACAACATTGATAACAGCGACCGGGTCAGATAAGTTTGTGGGACTAAGTATACTTTATTTTTTCTCTTGGAGGATTCCTCATGGATATGGACTATACTTACCCGTATAATTTACTCTACATACCTAATATATATCGCTGTAGCAATAAAATACAATACACACAATAATTCTTGTGCCATTGTTGTCAATACAAATGTGTTAGGTTAGTTTGTTGATTCGTCCTTCAATCACGCCGCCATGAAACACCGGATCGACGTAATGATTTGCATAGTATAGGTATTTAAGAAGTAGCTAAATACTTAGAGAGTGACATAATTTGGACATAATCCTCTCTACATCAGCTATTAATAATACCAAGTACCAAGTAGAATGATTGCTCTAACTCCGTCCTTCTATTCTATACCTGATTACATACTCCGGCCATCATTTTTATACCTACCCTAAAAAACTAGTGTAGTATAAAAACTGTTTAATTTTCCGGGGTATAAAGTAACCCATGTGTTATTCCAGACTATAATCTATCTCTGTGTAAAATTTCATCCAGATCCGTTCAGCCGTTTTCGCGTGATTGAGTAACAAACATGCATCAATACATCCATTCAAACTTTCGCATTTATAATATAAGTAAGATAAGCATAGCAAGTAGATATGTATTATAGTAATAGTATAGATTATGACAGGGTATTATAAGTCTGTTGTGTAGGTTGCATTAGTGATTCCATGGCAGCGGCAACCAACACGCGTGATTGATGTGCGCAAATCGTCAGTGTGAGGCGCAAGAAATATTGCGAAGCGTTGCCATGTTGTATGGTGATTTATTGGCGTTGTGGCTTCACGCCGTTTTGTCTGCGCTAGTATGTCGGCTCACAGCTAATCCAATTAACATTTTTTTGACACATTTTAACTGCACATTTTAGGAAAAAATATATCTATATCAATTTTTACACTCGTATTTGTAGCCTTAAGAAACTAGTAAGGATATAATATACTTAGCCAATAATTCTTAGAGCATAAGATTTGATGATGGAGGATGATATGCTCTTACCAAATTTCATGAGGCGCAGGGAGCTGATGGATCCAGGCGCCGCGCGCAAGACCGCTTGCTTGTGGAAACCTACAAGATACTCCTTGTCCAGAAATTCCTAAATCCATAGTCGGTGTTTTCACGGCATCGAACCGGACCGCTAGATCGTTTGGCGGCGCGTCTTTGCCGGCCTATTTTTGTTTATGATCTCCATCATTATAGTTAGGTAGCTATAATATTTTTCAGTCAATGTTATAGCTGTACATTATTTTAATTAGCTCTGTGCAGTATGTGTGCGGAAACAAAGTATTCGGGCAATCTATCACCGCAGTCATCAAGGTCGGCGTGTGTCGGGAAAGCGTGTATTTCCGTACCCATTGCGTAATCTATTCTTTCTGCACTGCGCTTTGAGTGGCTTCAGCTCAGACGATCATTAGCTGAGCTTCCGTCTTCCTAGCTGACATGATTTACATTCGTAAAAATAACTGGAGACGAAATAGAATATGGCAGTTTTTTCCCCTTTCTTTCCGATTCCCATATTTTAAGCGGGAGTTCGAGGGACCTGGATTTTTTCTCCTTTCAGTGAGGAATCACTGAAGTTTCTCAATTACAAAAAACGATCATCATTTTGATCTATCGCCGACTCACTACTACGCCTACAAATCTCCTCTCAGAAGAGAAGAGCTGGCAATAGTACCCCACTGACGAAATCTGTGAATTTGGAAGAATTTTTGGAGAATTTGTTTTGATATTACCATGTACACGGTTAACGTTACGTTTATTAAACGTGTATTGGGTAAAATTGACTAATGGACAAGTTTCATGATGTTGTAAATATCATATTTAACACAACGGAAGTAAAATATAGATTAAAACTAATAAATCAGTGTTTTTTTTAAATCCATCAATAAATGACTGAGAAATGACGATTTAAAAGTACACCGATTGCTGTATCTCGTACTTTATATCCCGGTAAATTAAAGAGTTCGCGCGGCAACCGAAAAACTTTTCTTTCGTATAAATCTTGTAACACCCATCATTTTGCGTCGGAAGTTAAAAATAACACTATATTATGTAAAAACAACTGACGACATTGAAAACACTTAGCAAAAATGAATTTCGAGCGTTGCAGAAATCTTGCCTGAAGGACTTTAAATGATGAAAGACTTTACGTTTTTCACGTAAATTGTGAAGACACGAACTACATTTAGTTTTCAAAATTAATCTGCACGCAAATAAATGACATTGGTGTGCATGCGAATTGTAATATAAAGGTGGTAAATATTATTGTCTTAGGTACTAGCTGACCCAACCCGGACTTGCATGGGTATCTGTATCTTTTTTTTTTTAACCACTACAAGTTAGCCCTTGACTGCGATCTCACCTGATGGTAAGTGAAGATGCAGTCTAAGATGGTAGCGGGCTAACCTGTTAGGGGCATGGCAGTTATATTAAACCCATACCCCAATCCGGTTTCTACACGGCATCGTACTGGAACGCTAAATCGCTTGGCGGCACGTCTTTGCTGGTAGGGTGGTAACTAGTGTCGTGATCGTGTGTTCGACTGGCAACATTTATTTATTATTTATAGAATGGCAATACTGATTTCATGTTGGTATTGCACTATTAATGAATTCAGAGTTGGTAGAGGGTAGGCGAAAAAGACATTGTGTATAAATACGGGCGTCATTCTGTAAACAGGGAGTTGAGTATCGCTCGCCATGAGAGGTGCACGCCTGTGCTGTGTACATTCTTATATATCATAATATATACAGTGTTATACTTTTGTGTATAGAGTGAGTTGAGACGTGGTGTTGGAAAGTAAAGTGTGTGCGAGATGATAGCTGAAATGCCAGTAAGTCCTTTGTTGTATCGTTCCAATTTATTATTTATTTATTATTTAATCTCTGATGCATTTTAAGAGTAATCTTTAACACATGTGTTAGTGTGCTATTTCAGGATTTCTATAAGGTACATTGTGGGTAGCGAAGTTGTTCGCTACTACCCAAAAATATGCCCGTTCTATGCCCACGTGTAGTTTTATGAACTTCCAAATAAAGATCCGTAGTTAGTCAATCGGTCTTAGGTTGTATCTAGTCATGGAATATATAGACCTTAACGGCAATTCGTGACAACTTCAGAAGTGAAAATGAACCCAAGAAAACAATATTTTTTTAACACGAGAAAAATATTGTTCACTAAGTAGTGACACAATTCTCTGTGTCGTACCTTCAAAACTTTTAAACAAAGAGTATTCCGTTTACTAAGTTCAAAAGAGATTGACTACTTTAATCAAAGTTAGCATGTACTTGAGATCCATTCTTGCTATGCTATAAAGATAACGTGCAGCAAAGAACTTTTGGATATTGCTAAATCTGTTTTGACACCTATTGTGTGGGTACATTGAATATCATTAGTTCTGGGTGAACTCTTAGATTTGCTATTTTGGCTATAATATTATGTTGTATTCGAGTAGAGGTTAAATCGAGTGTTTGGTAATGATCTCGTGCGATAATAATTGACATTGTATCAAGGCAATTAATATTTGAATTACATTTATATTTCGTATTTAGTTACCCACAAATTGGAAAAGAGTTTGCTGTAAACTTTAATATTACGTCATCATGACGTTAAGACTGTGAAGTCTCATCTGAATGAATTGCCAACTCAAACCAGCTTGGCGACTGGCTTCCATCGAGGAGGATGATCCCCGAATTACGATTTTGTAAGCAGTTTACTTTAGTGTCGAAGTAATTCTGATTCTAAGGTATTTAGTTTAGAAAAAACACATCGATAGAAATTTCAGTGAATTGAGTTTTGAATATAGTGTCCATAGTATTTATTTATGATAGATGATGTAAAAATGTCATGTCCTGGACATGAGTCCAAGAAATTTTGTGTTATTTAGCTATAATCAACAAATAAAGCGTCAAGCGAGAATTTCGCCAGTATGAGAGTTGACATACTGGAATAAATTTCACTAGCACCGGCCGTCTGAGCAGCCATTTTAGATGATTAAATGCGATACCATACAGCTTGGTTATTACTACTGGTTAACCTGAGGTACTCCTAGAGATATGAAATAGGTAAATAATTATCAGTTCTAATTAACTCAAGTATTTGTGAATTATTCTCTGGACCATTACTTTGGATGAACGTTACCTAAAGTTTTATTTAGTGTCACTACAGCCTATTAACGTCCCACTGCTGGGCACAGGCCTCCACTCTCATAGGAGAGCGGGAATTAGAGCTTAGACCCACCACGCTGCTCCAATGCGGGTTGGCGGGCTTATTTAGTGAAAATGTAGTTAAATGATTATTGAATTTAAAAGCAGCCTCGTGCCTTCAGACTAGTGTACTGAATGAGATTGTAGTTTTATTTTTTACGCACTGTTTAAGTTTCGAATTTTGATTTTACAAGGTTTTTAATTTTTAATTTAGTTTTTAATTTGAAATTTCTATTAACCAGGCATAGAGTAGATTACTGGTTATTCACGAAGAGAATTCATGGAGTGAATAATAGTAATAAAAAAAAAAAAGAGAAGTGAATATGTCAAATAAGATACCCTCATGTCAATACTAGGATGCAAAGCAATTTATCGAACTCTGATTAGTTTCATGTGTGATTTATAAGAAATACGATAAAAGTATGATTTAGTTTTAAATTCTCGATATAAAAGTATAGTTACTGGTATACTTATTTTATGTGATCTAGATAGTTTAGTCTGGTAGTACTAGACTCGATCAAAACAGGTGTCTTAGGAATTTGTAGTGTTTAAAAAGTAAATTTTTTTGAGTGGCAGGGCAACTATTTATATTAGTGCCGCGAGTGAACTTAAATTACATTAGTGAAGTACATTGGCCAGACATGTAATTTATGATAAGTTTATTTAAGCACTTGCTTAAAATCATTTGCCCTTTTATTAGTGATTTGTTCGATGGTAGTTGTACCTATGCTGAAAGAATAATAGTGGTTTTACTGACCAAGTCCATTTGCAACTCTTAATATGTGCTATTATCACAGCATATGTATTTTAGTACTGTATTGTATATCAGCTATTGATATCATTATCATTTGTAGTTAAAAAAAAAGGGGAACCTCTTTCTATCGCATTACAGGTTGATTGACATCAGGGGTTCCGCTTTCATGTACGGAAGCCTTAGTGTCTCTTGACAGATTTATCAGTGATTGAGGTTAATAATGAAGGATTTTGGAAGAATACAAGATAGAGACGTTAGAATATCTTAGATTTCAAGTTGAAATTGACGATTTTGCGTAGCTGGTATTGTGGGAGTAAGAATAAAGATATTGAATGATGGTCAGAGAGCTCGTATACGTTTGGAGTAGTCATGAGTGTGTCTACTCACTATTATAGAGTGGCCAAGTGTGTCGATATTTTAAGGTGGCCATGTGAGTCACCATTTTAGAATGACTATGTATGTCATTTGGGCCATGTGAGTCCATAGAATGTAACCAAGTGTGTTACTAGAGTGGAACAAGTGTTTCCATAAGTTGTGACCTAGGTGGCCATGTGAGTCACCATTTTAGAATGACTATGTATGTCATTTGGGCTATGTGAGTCCATAGAATGTAACCAAGTGTGTTACTAGAGTGGAACAAGTGTTTCCATAAGTTGACAGTATGTTATCTAACTGTTCGTGAAAGATCTAATGTATTTTATTTACTTAATTTTACGTAGGTACATATCAAACTAAAGGATGTACATAATGAAAGCAAGTTTTCTAGTCCAGAATTATTAGCTGCTTTAGTAGATTACTGTACAAGTAACTCGTTCTATCTAGAACTACCATGGCATTTTATTCATTTTTCATAGTTCCTGTGTGCCTTTAAATGTTTTTGATCAGGGGAAGTTCTACATTTTTAAATTTTGAATGATTTTAGATAGATTTCGGTTATTTTAAACGACTAAGATCAATTTTTACAAGTAGTATAACTGTACCTAATGGTACAGCCGCAAAAATTGATTGTATTTGTATGGACTTTAAAATGGATTAATTAGTGATCCCGATGTAAGGCGACCGATCCTCGACGTGTTTCGGATGTATATAATCTGAATGCACTGAAATACGAATGAATTATAGTTATTTAAAAAAAAAAACTATGATGATCAAACGAACTTGCAAATTGAAATTAGATCGATATTATATGAGTACGCTTCATTTGAAGATATACAACAACATAGTTATTATATGTACACTATTTATAATAACGTACCAGATCGATGTCGATGTGGTTTAGGAAATGATGCATTTACCATGCCTTATTGTCATTGGTTCAACTTATCAGTTGGTCACACACCCATTCGTTATATTTGAAAGATTTGTGTTTCTCAAATATATGACTCACTTGTAGACTATGCTTAGTAGTTTAAAAAGTTAACAAGCAAGGAATGCATAAAGTAAATTGAAACAAAGGTTCCAAGTTTGTTGTTGTTAATAGATCTTTCACTCGTTTGTTTACACTATTTTATGGCTTTCAACATAATGCGGTCCGATGTTCGGAATGCGTTAAGAATTAAATACGGAAGGATATATACTTCAGCTTGTAACGGTGAAGGTTGTAGTAATTTTGAAATTCTAGATATCGCAAAAATAATAATTCCAAAAATAGTTCAAACGTGTTTCGTCAATACTAATTAGCATTCCAGTGATTCAGTTTGACCAAGTTAGTTCATTAAATGTTAAATTGAATTTAATAAAAAGATTAAAATTTTTGGAACATTTACTAATCACAAAGAAAGATAAATAAATAAATATAAGGGCTGAACATTTGAGGCTCGAAGTTAAGTAGCTTGCTAGAAACTACAGTCACGACACGAGAAGCCCGTTCAATAAAGTAATAAAATTGTAAAAATGCGCCATTCTCGAAGTCACATTGGGTTTTCTTTCTATATATTTATCTGAGTGATTTGAAATAATGAACTGGATGATAAAATTTAACAGACTATTATTTGAATTGAAAATGAAATCGCGCAATTAATTATCTTTTGCCGTCCAAAATCTCGAGAGTATAATATGATGTAAAAATTATATTTTCTAGAGAGTGACTAGTGCGTGCTTGCTTACTCTAATTTTATCTCCATATTGTTTTTCTCAAATTTATTGAATAATGTCGTGTGATGCACGGGCGTTGTGGATCCGCAAGCTCGTGACGAAGGTATACCCTCACCTAGCGGCTCCGGCCTACAACCGTCAGTTAATTTGTAAATACTTACTTTAATTATTAAAAGACGCAGAAAAGTAAAGCAAAAAGTATTAAAAGGCAGAATGAATAAAACACTCAGTATATATACTATATTATGTTACTGACGTAATATATTATAACTTGGTGTAACGTTTTTATTTATAATTGGTTTGATTTTTGTCCATATGTTGAGGTAATGATTCTGAAAAAAAAAGACAAAAGAGGTTTTGAGTATTATATTCAAATTTCTGAATTTGGGGCTTTCATCTAGTTTTTTTATTATTTAGTTTTGTATCAAGCTTTGGATTTACAGCAAAATTTGAATTTTGTATTTTAATTTGAAATTGCTATTGAGTAAAGTTAATTTAAAATAATTATATGATAGCGATTTAGTATTGTACAATAATTGCAAGCCGACTCTACTTCAATTCATACAAAAGTTTTGCATTTCAAAGAAGCCTTTGATGAAGAGTTAGATTTAGTTTTGGACTAAGGTTTAGTTTTGGACTTTTTGTTTGGTTTTCAATGATGATTGTAGTCAAAGTTCAGGTATTTGACCCAGTTCAAAGCATTGGGTAAGATTCTAAGTATTTCACAAGTTAAAGATTGTCTTGGACAACATAACCTGAACTGATTCGGTTGAATTTTGTGGTGCTGTCTCTTTTTGATGGGTTTATTCAGAGGTTAACACGGAAAGGAAAGGTTAGGAAAAGAAGGGAATAAACTAAAACAACTTGTGTTTTGAGGCGTGTTTAATAGAATTGAACTCTATTTGTTAAAATTTTTGAATAAGCTACGAAAAATTTCATTTCATTTATTAAAAACGTTGACTGTTACATAGTTAAAGATTTTAAAATAGTAATAATTTAACATAGTGGGAACAGTCTACCGCCAACAGGTATACGATGTCAGGAATTTAGAGCAGATAATTTAACATAGACTTAATTTGATTCAAACGATTAGTAAAGATTAGTTAATGGTACAGCAGATCCAGCTGAATTGAAGAATTGATAGATTAGTAATCCTGATTAATGTTTGCATTGGATGCGGTTGTAGATTTTATTGTGAACTCTGGGGTAGTGTGTGATACTTATTTCTTGTCAAGTCCTAAAATTTTAATAAAATCAGCTTTCCTTTACGTTCTGATAAATTTTTCGATTTCAATAAAGTTTTTTAAAAAAAGCAGGCATGACACGTCATGTATGACACATGATAGGTGGAGCTCAGGATGATGGACCTGTTGGTCTGTTACAGATTGTAATCAGGGTTTAGATATTTACTTAGCTTTAGATTCAGCGTCAGATGCTTGTAAGGTATAAATAACTGAAACGGTATAAGAAATAAAATAAATATTGGGTATTTTATTAAATTTGAATTCAGTTTTAGACTTTTGCTTACGGTATATGTAACATACTGTTTAGATTATGTTTTAGACTGTAACTGTTCCAGACTTTGATTAAGTTTCAGATTAGATTTTTATTCAGCTTTAGATAATTAATCCTTTATTTGCCTAACTTTATTCTATATGAGTTTTAGATTTAAATTGCGATATTTTTATTTCTGTTGTGAAATTTCGACTCAGCGATATCAATCAGTTTAATTGCACTTCACACACACTTCACAAATCTCAAGATCAAAAGCTCGATAGTTTTGGATTTCAGATCGGTTTGAGGTTTTAAGTTTGATATTACTAAATTGAAAAAATGTAGGTTTCCTTTTTGTTATCCTTTTTAATTCTCCCGAATGTCGTGATTTACTAAAACTAAATGTCATCGTGCAAGTATGAATGGATGAAGATGTTTTGTTGTACACTACAGATTGTTGCAAGGAGTGAAGCGAACTAAGCTTAGCAAAGCAAATGTTTGGTGGTTGTGCACCGGGAGGTTGCACAATGTCGGATGGCCGAATGTCGTGATCGTGTGTTCGACTGGCAACATTTATTTATTATTTATAGAATGGCAATACTGATTTCATGTTGGTATTGCACTATTAATGAATTCAGAGTTGGTAGAGGGTAGGCGAAAAAGACATTGTGTATAAATACGGGCGTCATTCTGTAAACAGGGAGTTGAGTATCGCTCGCCATGAGAGGTGCACGCCTGTGCTGTGTACATTCTTATATATCATAATATATACAGTGTTATACTTTTGTGTATAGAGTGAGTTGAGACGTGGTGTTGGAAAGTAAAGTGTGTGCGAGATGATAGCTGAAATGCCAGTAAGTCCTTTGTTGTATCGTTCCAATTTATTATTTATTTATTATTTAATCTCTGATGCATTTTAAGAGTAATCTTTAACACATGTGTTAGTGTGCTATTTCAGGATTTCTATAAGGTACATTGTGGGTAGCGAAGTTGTTCGCTACTACCCAAAAATATGCCCGTTCTATGCCCACGTGTAGTTTTATGAACTTCCAAATAAAGATCCGTAGTTAGTCAATCGGTCTTAGGTTGTATCTAGTCATGGAATATATAGACCTTAACGGCAATTCGTGACAACTAGCCACGGCCGAAGCCTCCCACCAGGCTGGATCAGGGATAATTAAGAAATTATAAATTTCCAAATTGACCCTGCCGGGGATCGAACCCGGGACCTCCGCACGTTAAGACAACAGCGCTACACACTGCGCCACGGAGGTCATCTACTAGCTCCCATTGAGTTTTCGAAAAATCTGGTCATATTCCTTGTCTACATTTCTCTTTTTTATCTTAATAACATGCGTGTGATAGGTATTTTCAACCGACTTCAAAAAAAGGAGGAGGTTCTCAATTCGACTGTATTTTTTTTTTAATGTTTGTTACCTCAGAACTGTTGACTGGTTGGACCGATTTGGATGATTCTTTTTTTATTTGAAAGGGCATACTTCCCATGTGGTCCCATATAAATTTTATCGAAATCGGTCGAGCGGTTTTTTAAAATATCAACAATAAAATAAGTACTTTGTATAGCGTGTGCTTGTTGTTGTAAAGTTGGCGCGGGAGTTTGAAGTCGGTTGTTTAAAAAGAATTTTTTGTATTAAATTATGTAGGTTGAAGTATTTGGGCTTCCTAATTCATATTCATCTGGTTTTTTTTACATTTGGGTTATTTGCTGTGAAAGTAAGAGACATTGGCCCGAGCCCCGATCAAACACGAACTCATTGCGGCGGGGACTTCAATTCATAAAATCTGATGGTGATAGTGTACCTACCACTTGTTATAGTCCAAAGCCGACTGTACCTGCGCATAGTAAAGTAAAGTAAAGTAAAGTAAAGTAAATATTTATTTGGTAAAATATGGTACAGACAAGATGTTATTAGGTTAATAATTAGGTACAAACATATTTTGTCGTTACCGACGTCCAAATATTGAATTAATATTCTTATTTAAGAATTGAAGAATTCTTGTATCGAATAAAAACAATGATCTAAAAGATACTCGAAAAGTTCTTTTTTAAATAATGGTAGATTGAGTTGTTTTAGTTTATTCGGTAATTTATTGTAGATTTTTATGACCATACAATAACAGTTTTTACTAAAGAGACTTAATCTTTGTTGGGGCAACGAAATGTTATTTTTGTATCGTTTGCTTGTGTATGGTTGTGAGTATGTACTTATAAATAAATTGAGGTTTTTAAACACAAATAATGCAGATTCATAAATGTATAGGCACGGAAGCGGTAATATCTTTTTAGATTTAAATAACGGTTTGCAGGTTTGAAGATAGTAAGCATTGCATAAGATTCTTATACATTTTTTTTGGGTTCTAAATGCTGTAATCATCTCGCTTGAGTTGCCCCATATAATTATACCATACCTCAATAATGAGGAGACGTATCCATGATAGGCAATTAATGCTGCCTCTATAGAAACAGTTTTTCTTAACCTAGAAAGCACAAATATAAATTTATTAATTTTTGTACATAACTGAAATATGTGTTTTTTCCAATTGCACATTCTGTCTATAGTTATTCCCAAAAATTTGGTTGTATTTACTTCTTCTATAGTAGATGATTTATGGTCAATTTTCATAATTTTTTGTTTTGCATCTTTGGTTAAAAACTGCATGATGTTTGTTTTAGTTAGATTTATGTTTAAGTTATTTTCTTCTAACCAGTTGATTGCTTTATTTAGGGTATTAATTATATCATCTTCAAAATCTTTATCACTTTTGTTTTTACCTTCTATGATAAGGGTAGTATCATCTGCAAATAAAATACACTTTTGTTTCATGTAGTTTGGAAAGTCATTAATGTATACTAAAAATAGTAGAGGACCGAGGATAGAACCTTGCGGTACACCATATTTATTTATTTTGAAATTTGATCGATACGTTTTTTGATTTTTGACGTAATGATCGCGAATCGTGAAATGGCGATTGCCTAACGAAATTTCAGCCCAATCTCAACGTGCCTAACTAGGGCTAGGTATTCAGACACTTTTAGATTGGCTTGAGAATTCTTTAGAAAAAAGCCGAAGCTTTTTGGCTTTGAACCAAAAGCTCTGAGCATTTCTGAGGATTGCCTGGACCATTCCGTGATGCGCCGTCATTTTGTCGATAGACTACTTACTTTGTACATACTGTACATGCAGAAAAGAACTTGTATGAAAAATTAAAAAATAGTATTGGCTAACACTTCGCTACTATTATAATATATTATTACTAGCTAATGCCCGCGACTTCGTCCGCGTGGATTTAGGTTTATCGGTTCCCGCGGGAACTCTTTAATTTTCCGGGATAAAAAGTATAGCCTATGTGTTATTCCAGACTATAATCTATCTCTGTGCCAAATTTCATCTATCCATACATACATCCATACATCCAAACATTCGCATTTATAATATTTTTATATTATTATTAAATTCTCAGTACTAGCCCGGAGCTAGGAAATTGGCGGTGTTTAACCCCCGTGCCTCGGAGAGCACATTAAGCCGTCGGTCCCGCGCAGATGGCTAATCTCTATGGAGACAGGCCGCCGTGGCCGAAATTCGGTCGGGAGGACATTGCTATTATATCCTTTGATTATATCTCATTATTATTCTGACAGATTACACAGATTATGACATGCTCCGATAAAACCTACCACTACCTGATGATTTATGTCGAACCCTAACCTTACCTACTAAACAACAAGAAAGAGACAAAAAACGTAAATACAACAAATATTTAAAAAATTGACACTCAGAACATTGAACGGTTCACAATCTGATGGCATATTTGTATATTAAAATTCAATACCTTACTACAATATTCTTCTGAATTAGATGATTACCAGGATTTAGACCTTTGTATAAGTACAAATAACTTTTGTGTATGTAGTGAGTATATTAATGTGAATAATTCTCTTAAAATAATTTCATTAAACATTAGAAGTATTCACAAAAACTTTAACCAACTGCTCGTTTCATTGGAACTTCTTAAAATAGATTTTGATGTTTTAATTCTTACCGAATGTAGGATCAAGCATCATATATCCAATCACAGCTTGCCGGGTTACATTTCTCTGTGCACTAAGATAAATCCAGTTCAAAATGATGGTGTAGTGGTTTTCATTAAGGATACTATTGCTCTCAACTGTATAGAGTTAGAGGTGTTTGGAGCAAATTGCCTTCAAATAAACTTAAATGATGAACTCACTTTAATTGACCTTTAAAGATCGCCTTCTTCCAATAATATCGAGATCTTCCTAGATTCTCTGGATCATAAAATAAAGCAGATAGGTCGTTCGAAAAATATAGTATTAATGGGTGACACGAATATTAACATTATTGGGAATGTGCACCCTCAAGCTAACGATTACTTAGCATTGTTAGCTCTTCATAATATAGAAATTGGCATAAACGCACCCACCAGGGACAATAGTTGTCTTGATCACTGCATGGTAAGACTAACTAAAAACAAGACTGCTAAATTTGCTGTGTTAAAAACTGATATTACCGACCACTATGTTACTCTTTGCAGTGTGTACTCACATCATGAAAATTCTGATGCTGAAAGGAAAAACCCTCCTCTTCAGAAACAATGTATCGATTACGAGCAGCTCTTTCAGGATATAAGTAGTCAATCGTGGGATGTAGTTTATAAGGAAACAGATGTCGACATAGCCTTTCAAGTATTTAATAACATACTCAGTACGCATATTAGAAACAACACTACTTTTAAAATAATACCTCGTTCCAAAGTTAAATTAAAGCCTTGGATTACCGATGGACTACTTAAGTGTATTCAAAAAAGAAATAAACTATATAGACTGCTTAAAAAGTATCCTAGCGATTCTATTAATAGAAGTAATTACTTGAAATATAGAAATCTATGTAACCGTATAATTAAAGATGCGAGAGAAAAATACTACACAAAGAAAATTATTAAATACTCGGGGGACTCTAAAAAGGTATGGGAACTTTTAAATGAAGCTTGTAATCGGAAAAGTAAACAAAAATTCTCAATTAAAGAAATGTTGATAAATAAAGACATTATAAATTTTGCGGCTGAGCCAAACAAGATTACCAACGCTCTTAATAATTTTTACTGTTCAGTAGGTCATGACTTGGCACAAAAGCATCTTAATAAAGTAGGTGCCACAGAGCAATCCTTATGTAATAAAATTAGTTTCTCTCATATAGATAAAACTTTTTATTTTATTTATTTATTTATTTTATTTATTTATTTATTCATTTAAAAACAAAAAGTTACAAAATTATTCTATTGGTGTCGCATAAACTCACCTGAGTTTTTCTGTACACCAACGAGCATTCGACATTAGGTGGACTTATAATATTTTAAGTCATAATTATTACCTACAATGCTAAGTATAACTATTTCTAATTATGTACTAACAAATAAGCAAATTATCTACATTATTAAATTACTACAACTATTCCTAAATAATAACAAATAAGCTAACATATTAGATGCCTACCCACATTTGAAAATACAAAATGTTACAGAAAGCATAAAAACTTGTTGACAATATTCTCATATCGCTAGTTTTTATGATTCATAATACAGGATGATTCAGTCCTGTTAGTTGTCAGTTCAAATTAAAACCTTTTTAAATACGAAATATATATCGGGAAGATATTTTGTGCATTATGAGTATTTGGTAAATGTAAGTTGCATAAAAAATTGTTTTAGTTTAGATTTTATATTTTTATGTGTAATGACGTCTCTCAAACTCTTAGGAAGTTCATTAATTAGGCTAGGTATTACATAGCTTAGCGTTCTTTTCCCGTATAGGTTATTGAATTTAGGTAGTTGTAGTTTATCGTTATGGTTTCTGCGAGCTGAGTATACCTTCTGTACTTTCCTAAACTTTTGGTTAAAGTAATTTTCTATTAGTAATGTTAATTTAATTTTATCATGAATAGGAATAATTTTACACAAGCCGAATACTTTTCGATAATCTTCTTTAAATGTTATTTTAAATTTACTTGGGACTATTTCTTTTAAAATGCGCAATTGAAGTGAAAAAATGCGATCAAGATGTGTTTTACATGTTCTCCCATAGCT
The DNA here is from genome assembly GCA_963932025.1 of Erebia epiphron. Lineage (NCBI taxonomy): Eukaryota > Metazoa > Arthropoda > Insecta > Lepidoptera > Nymphalidae > Erebia > Erebia epiphron. The sequence goes on from OZ009950.1 coordinate 9,909,548, forward strand.
TGACAACCCATATTGTATGATCGATTCCGCTAAAGATTTGTACAGTAATAAAAGAGTTAAGTATGGTATTTTAAATTTGATTAAAGAGAATTTTGCTATTATCCCTCTTAATCTGTCGCAAACACGATTGATGTGCTCTTTCCTATTTAATCGATCATCAATGACCAGGCCAAGGTAGGTGTGCTTTTCTACAAGTTCTATCGTATCGCATTTACAAGGAGCTGGAGTGCCGATATTATTCACATGGAGGCAAGGATGTGAATGCGCAATTAATTTTGGTATAAAGGAGCTTCTGTTGTGAGTAGTGCTAATATACATTAATTTAGTTTTAGCAGCGTTGAGTACCAGTCCAACGTCGTGTGACCACTTTACCAGTATATCAAACTCTAATTGGAGTTTTATTAGGGCCTCCTCTACACTGCGTCCAGCGGCTACTAGACAGGTGTCGTCTGCGAACTGATAGATCTCACACTGTTTTACGGTATTAGAGAGGCTATTTACGTAAGTGAGATAATGCAGTGGCCCAAGGACTGATCCTTGAGCTGTGCCTTCCGTTACTTGGACAGGGAAACTATCAGCATCACAAACTCTTACCTGGTATGATCTATCGAGGAGATAATCTTCACACCAATTCAGTAACTTTCCTCTGACTCCGCAATCATTTAGACTTTGTAGCAGCTTGTCGTGTCTGAGCGTATCGAAAGCCTTGCTATAGTCGATGAATACTACTAAAACATGTTCTTTCCTGTCTATATGTTGGTACAAGCTGTCTGTGAATGCTGTAAGTAGTTGTGCAGTATTTTTATGTGGTTGAAATCCATATTGGTTTTTCGTTAGTATATCGTTATTTTCAAAAAACCTGTGGATTTGGTCGCTTATGTATTTTTCAACTATTTTGTCAATGGTAGGTAAGATAGTTATAGGTCTATAGTTGTCGTATTCAGTCCTACTACCTTTTTTGTGTATCGGTCGGACAATCCCAGTTTTGAGTAGGGGAGGATAATTGCCAGTTATTACGCTTTCATTTATGAACTTAGCGAGTACGATATTGATTTTGCCACACAACTTCTTTATGTCAATTGCTCTTATCCTGTCTACCCCAGGTGATTTGTTATTGCTTAATGATTTTATTATTTTATTTACTGATTTCGGGTCTGCTGGCCTAAATCGCATGGTCACATTGGTTGGAAATTGATAGGTTGACTTATCCAGCAGAGGTTCTGAGCATTTAGGAACAATTTGTTTGACGCTATCGCTAAAAGTAGTAGCAAATTTATTCGCAATATCTTTGCAGGTGTTGCCATTATTACCAAAAGAATTTTGAAGCAGATCATCAACAGCCCTGTGGTCGGCTAGTGTCGTTCCGATCGCCGCAGTGTATAGGTCTTGTGTGAGGGATCGAGTATAGATGTGATCAATGCATGATTTACTTAGCTTGCCATTACATAGTTCTATCCTAGTGTGTGCTGTTATCCCACACAGAAGGCCTAGGCTGTGTAACGTGTTTGTGTATTTATGTTACACAGGGTTATCTGCTTTCAGGTTAATGTTAATATCTCCTAGTAAGTATAAATCTGTCTTTTTTGAGAATGTTTCGATAGTAGTTTGCAGTTCGTCGATAAAAAGGTTTTTGCTAGAACTAGGGGGACGGTATATTGCACAAATGTTCGCTGTGTAGTTAGAAGGAGAGGTGACAGTAAATAAAATGTTTTCAAAATGTAAAGTTCTACTTGTTTTAATGTTACATTTATGTTTCGTATTTACATAAATGATTATTCCACCGCCCCTTCTAGACTTTCTTAGAGCAGTGAACATTTGGTAGCCATTAATATGATACAAACAGCTAATATTATCAGAAATGTTCGCCTCGGTGAGAATAATTACATCGATTTGTTTATTTGCAGTAAGTATGCACTGTTCTAGCGTGGAAAAGTTTTTTATGATAGACCTAATATTAAAATGAACACACAATAGATTAAAATGCTTATTAGGTATCTTAGACAAGAAATCGTTTATATTTGAACAATCTGCAATCTCAAGAGTATCAACTATCGAGTCGTCCAGCATAATATTACAAAAAATGATTGTTAAAAGGACAAGCTTAAAAGACACACCAAGCTTATACTTTGTTTTTCGTGAGGGCGTATAGGTGCGCCATTGTTCTTAAGGTGTAGATTTTTGAATTCTCATCCTAACGTGCCTTTACAAATCCCTTTTTAAACCATACATACTTGTAGTTTAGATTGGTTTTAAGCTCCTGTTTTGCCTCCCAAAGTATAGTCTTATTGATTTTTGCCATCGCCTCTCTGATATATATGATGTTGTTATTGTTTCGTTCGGATAGGCAGATGTCAGCTACCGTAGTCTTGATTGTTTTAGCTGCTGTTATCCAATTTTCTTTTGTTTCTTCGTCTTTTAATTCCACCTTGATGTTAGCCGGTTTGTCACTTTTTCCTTGTAATCTTCGTGAACTCTTGATACCTTCAATAGGCTGTTTAAGCTTCAAAGCCACCTTTTCCACCAGTTTAGTGACCACTTCTGCATTTTGGTACGGAACGTTTGCGATTTCAACGTATTTTGTGAGCTTTTCTTGTTCAATTTCTTGAAGGCGTTGCGCCAAAGCACCTACACGGGTTTCCAAATGATTATTCTTATTAGTTAATTCCACATTCTTGCGTTCAAGAGCTTTTATCGTTTGTTTAATTGCATCGATACACTCGACAACTTCGTCCAGTTTAACACTATTGAATTGCAAAGCTTCGTTTAAATCACGCATTTCGTTCTTGATCGCTTTTTCAACTTCCTTGGAAATGTTGCTCAGTAACTTCTTCGCATCAATCTGGACAGGTGCATCAGCTTCTTCCTCATCCTCTTCAGGAATAACTATGGATGAGTTTCGTCTAGGTGACTCTCGCTGGCACTCGAGGCAGGTCCACTCCAAGCAGGAGGTCGCCTTCAGTGCAGCGATCTGCTTATTATTTAGACCACTGCATCTAGTGTTTAGATGCACAATCTTCTCACACTTACTACACTCCAGACCGGGCATGGATTTCGTAACAGCTTTTTTACAAACGTCGCACTTTGACATTGTAGGTAGTTTAAAAATAAGTACTTTTTGAAATTGCACTAGAGAACGTGTGTTATGCGCAACCGTCTGTCGAAGACTGAAGACTGATTTAAAACCTACAAATCCGGTGGAAGTAAGTAAATGCATAAGTTCTTTAAGAAATACTGAATCTTGTGAACATGACGGCTTTACATCTAAAATCTTAAAATTACTGAATAATGAAATTGCTTCTCCACTCTCATTTATGATCAATTTAAGTTTTAAAACAGGAATATTTCCACAGACCTTAAAAAGTGCTATTATAATGCCACGACATAAAAAAGGACCAAGTAACGTTATGACGATCTACCGTCCCATTTCACTTTTGCCTACTGCTTCAAAAGTAATTGAAAAGATAATGAAAATTAGGATTAATGCTTACACTTCAGACTTTTTATGTGACAATCAGTTTGGATTTAAAGAGGGAATGGGAACCAGCGATGCAATTGCAGAACTAACAAAGCAGGTAGTCTTGAACCATGAAAGTAAAAATAAAACAATTGCTGTGTTCATAGATCTAGCTAAGGCCTTTGACACAATTTCACATAAATTATTGTTGAGGAAATTGGAAATATACGGATTCACTGGAAATGCACTTAATTGGTTTAGTAGTTATCTTAAAAATCGTAAACAATTTGTTCGGGTTGAAAACCAAGTCAGCGGTGTAAACGCATCAGAAATTATGTTTGGCGTCCCTCAAGGGAGCGTCCTAGGACCTATTTTGTTTAATATTTATCTTAACGACTTTTGTTCGCTACTTACAGACAGACAGACAGACGCTAATTCATTATGTTTTGCAGATGATACTGTTCTACTGTTCAAAGCCCCGACATGGGATAGCGCTATCCAAAAAGCCGAAAATGGTGTACGCCTGGTTAAGGAGTGGTATGACAGTAATTTGCTAACTCTAAATGAAGAAAAAACTTTATGTATGTGTTTCTCCCCCACTAGTGCTGGTCTACCAACCATTACTCCGAAAATCCAAGTCCACTCCTGTCTGAATAATATGTTTAGCTGTGTAAATTGCAAAACTCTGTCATTCACCAATAGTACGACTTATCTTGGGATCATTATTGATCAACATCTAAGGTGGGATAAGCAAGTGGATATGCTGACTAAGAAATTCAGAAGTCTAGGCTATATTTATAATAATCTAAGATAAAGAAAAAATAATAAAGAAAAAATATTTTAAGTAGGTACTAACCTATTGTTAAGAGTGTATAGCTCTTTAACTCAGTCGTTAATTTTGTATGGCATTATAGCATGGGGTTCATGTGGGTCAACCATACTGGATGGACTAAATAAGGCTCAAAAACTTAATCCCAAAATTATATAAAAATGGAAGATTTCCGACGGAAGAGTTTTTTTTTTTTTTTTTTTTAAATTAAAATTACTCTCCACAGACTCTCGGTCCGTGCCTTTTTTTATCAGATTTTCATTAATTTGATAATTAGGTTGTAAGAAACTTTTCACATATAGCTCACTTATAGGTAGGTGTTATACCTATACTATCAACACAGCATCTTATAGGCTAATCTAAACTAATACATTTTCATATCATTATCAGTAGTAAGTATATATATATATATATATATTATTATTTTTTTTTTTTTTGTACTTTTCCTCTTCATCAGTATAACATATCATCAAATATCATGTTAATGTATTATTTTTTTTTTTTTCTCCTCATACAGTATAAATCAGTACACAAACAGATTTCTAGTGCCTGGTTCTACTATGGCTACAATTCCCAGCTAAATACTAATAGTGACTATTGTTTTTGTTTGATGGATATTATCTCCCTCGCAAGGCCCTCATCGCCATCTCGTAATGACATCTTGATATTATAGTCTAAAATTACCTTTGTTGGGGCACCCTGTACTCCCAAGACGAACTGTGCGATCGTGTCGGTGCTGTCGTCGCTGAAGTATGTGCAGCTGGTGGTGTGCCGCGACACCGCCACGACCGCGTGTGGGACGCTGTCATGTATCTGCAGCTTTTTCTCCATAGTACGCACAACAACTACTGTCTCGAAGGTCGATCCCTGTGCTTCATGAATGGTGTTTACGCGCGATCCCTCACCTGTTCCGTAACCCTCAGCTTTAAGGAGTTCCTTTTCGCTTTGGGTATAGGTTAAATATAAGGTGTTATTTGTGTTCTTGGGGATCGCGGCGCCAGAGTATCTCTCAAGCCGTAGGGATCGAACTCGAGTGTTGGACGAGTATATGCCGTCATACACCTCTCTTAGTGCGTATGCCACGTCCAACGGGTTCCTGTGCGTACAAAGGAGATCCTGAGACACAGTCACGACAGAGTCGGGACGGCTGTAGTTGAGCTCAAAGATGTTGCAGCGCTCAATAAAAAGCAGCTGATTCTTGTCTCCGATCAAGAGGGTTTCCTCGGCTTCTGCCAGCCTCGTTGCCATCACAATGGAGCCGAAATGGTTCATAAGAGCCTCGTCTATTATGAGACGTTTACTGGGCTCTCTGAAACCATTTGTCAGCACCGAGGCCATGGTGCGAACCTTGATCTTGGTAGTCTCGCCCAGTTGTGGTGTAAGCCTTACCCTCAGATCATTCGCTGCCTCCGTGGTCGTTGTTATGACCACGTCATTCCTCCGGTCGAAGTTCCGGACTATCCATGTTGTCTTGCCACAGCCCGGAACTCCATTTACCCAGGTAAACCTTGGGATGACCCAATCTTCTAGGAACTCGTTATTGATCCCTGCAATGCCCTTAGCTCTTTCGATCATTTTGTCACCCAGCATTACCCTCGTGCACTTGGCAATTACGACTATGGGGTCGGATGGTGGTGTTTTGAATTTTAGTGTGGCCAGTTGGTCTGTTGCTTCCTTATCTAGATCCACGAATCCTGCCGTAGCACTGTAAGCGGCCATATAGTTCCCATGTATGTTACCCGCTATGGTTTGGGAACTCTCATTGTTATATATGGCCGCTTCAGCCTCTTCAAGTCACCTACGGAAGAGTTGTTTATGTTGAGTAAAGTACTAACCCCAAGAAAAATATATATATGGCAATTAGCGATGTATATGGCAAAACATATATAGAAAATTTTCCCCTGGAGAGAACTATCAGTCACCTTAGGCAAAGGAAACAAAGATGTTCAATTCCCCTACGAACGTCTGGATTCACGAGTAGGCATTTTACAGCTGCGGCCCCGAAACTGTTTAACAATCTTCCTACAGAGACATCAAATTTAATTCTATGTGCCCAGCACCCTTTATTGAAGAATAAACTAAAATCTAATATAAAGAAATTTCTCCTAGAATGCTCATCTGAAGAATTTAAATGCCTTTATGACAAGATCTGCTGAAATAAGTTATAGTAATAGTATTATCTAAAACACCTTATCCTGTAATTTTTGTTTTTGTTTTAACTATCGAAGTGCCTATAGTTTAAACTAGTGGGTATCTTACATAACACTGTTGCACTGACTGTTCTTATTTAAAAACTTTATAGTAAACTTGAACTTGTGGAAAAACGTTACTATATTTATAATATTTAATATGTATATATTTTTTAAATAATTATTATTGTTTATTGCTGAAATGGATAATTTAAGCTATAAGTCTAACGTGAGTTACATTAATATCTAAAATAAAATCTTTTTGTTTGTCATTCTTACTAAACAGATATATTTTATATTTAAGTAAGTTGTCATGGTATATTTTGTGAACTTTAGTGATATAACTTCGTCGATCTTTTTGTCAGCCCTAACGCAGACTACGGTCTATTTGTGCTGCAATTTACAAACGCCAGCCTGAGTTTTTAGTCTAGTGCTTTGGTCTGCGAAATTGTGGTGTAATTTTAGATATATTTTTAAAGGCATTAAATAAAATAAATAAATAAAAAAATAAAATCTGTCGACAATTTACAATTTTTCCAGTTAGATTACAATCTAACGGTTTGTGCAATTTTACGGTGACGGTATTTCATGTAAGTGTTAGCTATACGCGTTGGACGGAAAAGGGTCTTTATTTTGTGCTTCGCTATGAAAAAAATACACAAAACGCGGCGGGTTAATATACCTAACACTAACAGATTACAATCTACCGAAGTCCGAAAAATAATGCGTTAAATCGTAATTAGACATGAGTTCGTTATACCAAAACGTAACATATATCGGATATGTGTTAGATATCATACCATATCGATAACTTTATCACAAAAACCGATATCACAAAAACTGTATCGACTATCGAGTCAAAACCTACTAGCGCGCGAGAACGATGCGAACACGTACGAACAAAACGCAAACTTCACAAAGGATATGATATAAACCATATTCGCTACCTCACCTCTCTTTCTAAGTTTACTAGTATAAAAGAGATGAAGCGAATATGAGTTATGAGAATATAACTTCAGCTCTAATTCCCGCTCTCCTATGAGAGTGGAGGCCTGTGCCCAGCAGTGGGACGTTAATAGGCTGTAGTGATGATGATGATGATGAACTTAAGCCATGTTTCCGTGGTTAATATATTTTACTGCACTAGCAATAAGAGTTAGTTTCTATTGTATAGTTACGATCACGGTTTTGGCGGCTACGGCTACTCGATATTAGTGAGACACTTTATTACAAAATAAAACTACAAGTCCAAGTAATAAGGTTGAATTTGAGTTGTTACAATATGGATACATTTATAAAAGGTCTGTAATAATAATAACTGTTGCTGTTTCGTGCCGTAATATTTTGATTTGTATTTTTTGTGATAGTTTTGAATTGCACTTGACCTTGGGGGCACGTGCCATACGTAAGAGGAATTCCTTGCGTTTTTTAGTAAAGTTGTAGTGACATACAAGTAGCTAAACTGATAAATAACTATAAATATCTACCTAAGACGTCCTGCATCGATATACTGCATAACTGTAAATGTGAGTTTGCGTTTGCGTTAGTTCGCATTCGTACCTATTTGCTCAACTGTACTACTGATATCGATATCTGAAAACCGTTTTTCATATCGATATGAAAACTTAATATCGGATATGTAGCCGATATGCGAAATAACTGAAAACGCCCATGTCTAATCGTAATTCGTAATCTGTCGACAGTTAACAATCTCGCCAGTTAGATTACAATAAAACGGATTTTGCAATTTTACGGTAACATATCTATCGTGCTACAGCACGATTACAAAAATTGCGTCAGTCTCCAGACTAAACGCGTGGTTTTGATGATTCTTGAATTCTGCGGCACTTGAAGGTTATTATGTCTCATGAAACGACCGAGTTTCTAGCGCGATTTAACTTCATACAGCGCCATCTATGTCAAAAGACATAAAGCTTTTAAAGCGAAATTGTGAGTTTGTAAAGGCGCTTTTCACTTTTGTTGCACTCTAAATCGATAGCGTATATCTATTCGTGAGGGCAAAAATTATCAGGAATTTAGTTACGAACATAAAACAACAATTTTTTTTTTGAGACACGTTCTTTGTAATAACAACATAATATTCTCTGTGAAATCGTCTCAGAACAGGCTTAGAAAGGTATCACTAATAGATTAGGACGCTTATCCCTCCAATAAAGACCCCTAATGAGAAAACGTTACCTTCGCTAATTTCACCTAACCCTATCGATTCGATTAATCCAATAAAACAATATCGGAGATACGGTCCGCCCATACTACCTGGGTCGTTCCGTTGTCTGTTAATTAACAATTTCATGAGCGAATGGAGCCGAAGATTACTCGCCTTCGCATATACTGTCACCTGAGTTAATGGCAAATAGATCCTCGTAAAATGAACGTGATGTTATATTATTATGGGCGTTTTGCTCGTTTAATCAATCAAATTAAGATAGTTAACGTTGCGCTCATGGTTTTATTAGATCGGAATATCTACCGTAAGGTAACGGTTTAGGTAACGTTACAGGTTCACCATGAACATTTCATAAAGATGTCAATAAATAAATCAGTTCATCGTCCATCATCATCACTACAGCCTACTAACGTCCCACTGCTGGGCACAGGCCTCCACTCTCATAGGAGAGCGGGAATCAGAGCTTAGACCCACCACGCTGCTCCAATGCGGGTTGGCGGGCTTTAACGACTATTATCATGTTAGTGATAATAACCGGGACCGACGGCTTAACGTGCTCTCCGAGGCACGGGGGTGAAACACCGCCAACTTCCAACTCCGGGCTGGCACTGGCAATAAATCAGTTGCATCCTGTTTATCTCACTTTTTTATTTAAAGTAACCTTCACTTCTATATTAATCCATACTATATATATTTAATATTATAAATGCGAAAGTGTGTCTGTCTGTCTGTCTGCTATGCTTTCACGGGCCTATCTGTTCAACCGATTTTGATGAAATTTGGTACAGGGATAGGTTGTGTGTTGGTCCTGGGGTAGGACATAGGCTTATTATCCCGGAAAATTAAAGAGATCCCGCAGGAATCAAAAAGTCTTAATCCGTGTGGACGAAGTCGCGGCCATCATCTACTATTATATAAATGCGAAAGTTAGGATGGATGGATGGACGGATGTTTGTTACTCAAGCATGCCTGAACGGATCTGGCATAACACATAGACGAAGTCATCATCAGCTAGTAATTATATATATTTTTCATCCCACCATCTCGGAAAGAGTATTTTTAATCTTCGATATCTGAATGCAAAAGCCGTTATTATCCTCTTGAGGATAAAGTAAATTGAATTTAGAACATCGTGTGCACGTTAGTATATATCACTCGTCTATGAAGTTTGTGAATTCAAAACATCATTAAAACCTATTTACTTCTACCTCTATGGTGCCGAATTTCCATACAACCGTTTTAATTTGTTAAAAACTCACACTCGTAACCTTCTTGGTGTAATTTGCTTTGCGCGCACCATTTTCTTTCACGTCATGTCATTTCCTCGCTGAGGTGGGATGAAAAGTTACGTGTTGCACTCGAGTGAAAAGATTTTTCACCTCGTGCTCTTTTGATTCCCTCACTGACGCTTAGGATTCTAATTTTTGAACTACTCGCTGCGCTCGTGATTCAATTTTAGAATCCTTCGCTTGCTCGGTCATCAAAATTGAGCACGCGGTTAAAAAACAACTTTTCACTCTTGTATAACAAATAACTATTTCTATAAACTCCCACTTTTGGCACTTGAGAGCTATAGACACGAGTTCCTTTTGCATACAGATTTTTGCATACTGTTTTTTTCAGTCTCTTCAAGAGACATCCAGAACTAGACGTATCACGGTTGACGACAAATGTTTTTACCGATTTTATATGAATTAGATAATATCTAATTCATGGCTATATTTTTATTTGTACGACAGCCAAAGTTTTCCTATGGGATTAAATTTCCCAAATCACCGTCATTGTGATACCCCAGCGAGGACGCCTGGCGTTCTGCCACCTGAGGCGTAATGCTGTAACCGATCGCCAACCCTTGGCAGGATTAGGCCAGCGATTATGCAGACCCAAACGGATTAAATGTTACTCAATTTTACGGACGGTACCTCTACCTATCTATAAATATACCGATTTATACTTTGGGACCCGGGTACTAACTACTTAGTAATAATGTCTTCTCGAACAAATTTCGGCCACGGCGGCCAATCTCCATAGAGATTGAGATGTCTCCATAGAGACATCAGCGGGAGAGATATTATAGTGAACAAGTGTGCGTAAATACGGGTACAACAAGAATTATAAATGTCTATTTCCTTACTCTCATCATAATAAATAAATAAATAATAATAATAATAATAACCCGATGGGCACCTATACGTCCGGAGAAGGATCAGGAGCAGGACTGACGGTTTCTCTGAGGCACGGGTGTGAAACACCGCTAGTTAGCGGTGCTTCCTAACTCTGGGCTAGTATTGAGTATTTCTTGTCAAAAACACCCAATAGTTTATCATGGCCATTCAACCCTGGACCTCGTCATCCGCAGTCGAACATGTTAACCACTGGACCAACAAGGCAGTTATCTTAATAGTTACAATATGTAAATTCGTGTATTCTTCAATAAAAATAAGTAAATATAAGATACTAGATGCCCGCGACTTCGTTTGCGTGGATTAAGGTTTTTGATTCCCGCGGAAACTTTTAATTTACCCATTATACAAACTATCCCTAAACCAAATTTCATCAAAATCGAGATGGGCCGTGAAATCGTGGCAGACAGACAGACACACTTTCGCATTTATAATATAAGTAGGTATGGATACGTTCTTGTACACCATAAAAAGAAATAAAATAACAAAAACAATAATATTAATGGATATGGCACAGTAGGCGGCCTTATCGCTATCTTCCAGGCAGTCATTAGAATATAATTTAAAAAAGTAATAATACTTTCTCATAAAGTCAAATCACGTTGTTGGTGCGAGCGTCAGGACAGCTGCACAGGATGCGATTTGCGTCACATCCCCGTCGGCAGCCGCTGCGAATTGCTAGTGACACCCCTAACAAGAAGCGACATGTAATTACGAAGCTTTGACGAAACAAAAGGTTTAAACTTCTTTTCATGGCAACCCTAAATATTGTAGGTACTTTATTACATATCCCTTTCAGTGACACGCTGGCCTTGATTCTAGAGGTTATTTATTCTAAATAGTGTGTCAAAAGCCGACTGAGCATTCATTTAGAGTATGGAGTGTAGAGGTAAGGACTAAGGAGTAACATCTCTTATGGCAGAAAAGTTGAAACAGTGTCCAGTGTTTGCTATAAATAACAGTTCACAAACCTTCCACAGTGGCGCTCGTGTAGCAAAGGGTATGGTTTGAATGTAGCAATTGTAGATTGAAGTGAAGTATGCCGAGTTTAAAAATTGAATATTATTGTCGACTAATATAGTTACTTATTGAAAATTTAAACAACTTACGTTGTACAAAATAATGATGAATGTTTTCTTTCCTTGATTATTTCTCAAACCTACTCTAATAATATTTTGCGCTTCCTTTTATACCTTCCTTTTATACCTTGATGCTAATGTGGCGCCCCCAATTTAACGCATTTCGACAAACACTTTTTATATACAGAGATGTTACTCCTTATTTACACTCCTACACTTATTCACTCACTACACTTATTCTACACTCCATAATTTAGAGCATGCTCATGAGATACCTAGTGTAATAAGTGAGTTCTTATATCGATATTATTGCTATGCTATTTACCATTTGCATTATTGAAAGTGTAATTGCTGACTTTACTGCCGGCTCTTCTCAATAGAATATGCTTTTACAACCGATTGTAGAGTCATACCGTATCTACCATAAGCGCTCATGGAATTAATGCCTACCTTCTCACTCGCCTTTTGACCTCATCATACTAAGCCGTGGTCAGAGGAGTTAGGCACTAAATAAAATAGAACAATTTTAACCATTAAATACATTATAATTAATAACTATCTCATACTTATAAACTAAAATAATACACATAAAGTATAAACATAATATAAGCTATGCCTTATAATAAATTGCAATATAGCAGTAAATTCATATAAAATAAATTTCAAAATACTTAAATACTTATTTAAAGATCACACTGACTAGATTGCCACACCCCTCGTCTGTTTGAACATTTTCTGACGCTTATAACAACAATCAATTGTTATAAAAAATACGCATTTAATCAAAATATATAAAAAATATTAGATATTCGTATTATTATAAATATCATTTTAATACACTTTAATAAATAATACATGTTAATAATATTTTATGTTATAAATCAATCAACAAATACAAAGTAAATGCCAAACAAAGATTAAGAACCCCAAAATATGAAGCTATATAGTATATTTTAAAGGGAATAATATAGTTATGATATAACAATCGTCGATGTTATAAATCGTCAGTAATGGTTTCCATTGTTTTAGTTAATCACAAACACAAACCAGGGTAGTAATTATTATCGGGAACCAAGTTTAGTTAAATATTGTATTGTTAGAGAAACCCGTTGATCGAAATTGATTTTAGGTATTTGTTAGTATATTATAATATTATATATATTATGTTGTATTATTATATTTATTATTAATGTGTTTGGTTATATATTTAAAAAAATCTGATCAGTAATATCATAAAATATATTATATTTATCAAATATCAGTAAATATAGGATAAAAATAAATAATGAACGCTAATTATAATAAAAAAAGTTATTTATGTTAGTGCTAATTTATAAGTTAGGCAAGGTAAAATAAATTTTATTATTATTATGACAAATAATAGAAAATTTACAATCAAACGGTAACTTTCAATTAAAACTATAATTTTATTTATCTAAATACATTATTTTTCTTATCAAAAAAACAAATCCATAACTAAATTTGTAAAACTAAAAAAATCTTCATTAATCTTTGGTAATTAGCCGTATTCCTTCATTAAATGAGCTTAATTAGTAAGATCACAATATTTATACACATGTTATATTATTCCGCTACAGGCTTGATTTTAATTAACTATGTAATTAATTAGTAAATTAATAAATAGGTATTCATATTATTATGTCTATCGTAAAGTATTTCATATACGAATATACATTGTTACATTTAGCTCGTTAATTTCCCGCGCAAGAAATCGTAAATATAATGTTACAAAAACGTAAACTTTTTTAAAAATATTTTCACTTATCGTGTTTACGAAATTAGGATTATTATATTTTATTATGATCGCAGTTGATCGACGTTGATTGGATTTGGTAACGTAAAACCAACTTTCAAAATTCGTACTAACCTAATAAAATTATAAATTAATAGTCTAATTTATATAAGTAAACTTAAAATATGCCAAATATTAAACAAAATACACGATATTATAATTTATAATTTTTAGCAAAATTTTTATATCGCATTTCAAGTTGTTTGAAAATATGAGAAGAAATTTATTTTCTACGCTGATAAATAATAATTATTTACTATCCTTGTTTCAGATTACTGCGTCTCCTCGGTCCCGGTGATAACCTGCAGCACTTTGAAAGCCTTTGACTGCCGTGGCGGACCTTCGTACGCGATTTTGTGATATAACACTCTGAAATTGACGACAATCCATACAATCAGGAAGTTAAAATATTTCATAGAAAAATAATATGAAATTTTAAAAATGGGCTAAAAATTGTAAATTGAAAATAATAAATTGTTCTTCTGTGTTATTGTGGTGTTCAATAAAGAATATCTATATATACATACATCCATACATACATCATCATCTCAAACCATCGCCGGCCCACTACTGTGTATTGACCTCCTCTCAGAATGAGAAGGATTTTTGGATTTACACACCATTGGGATATTATGAAAAACTACAGGTTTCATCGCGATGATTTCCTTCACCGTTAAAGCATAGAATATATTTTACTTGCAAAAAACGCGTATGTGTAACTCCGAAAACTTAAAAGATCGTCCGGAAATGAAGCCTCGGACGACCGAATAGCCGGCCGAAGTCTTGGCCCATATTTATAAACCGATATCAAGTAAGAACACGTTCTCAAGCATTAGTCAATCTATGCTTCAGATCGCTCTTAAACATAGATTGGCAGATACTTAAGAATTTGTTCTTAGCTGACGTTGGTTCATTAAAACGGGCCCTAGGATATCCTCACTCATCAATAAATTTAAAAAAAATGTAAAAACATCGTTATAAGTTACTAAAAACAACTAAACATTAAAAATCTACAATTTTAAAAGCCAATCAACAAAAGGCCGCACACTATTTTAAGCCTGTCATTACAAAACGCTAAAAAATCTAAATCAACTCTGAAGCGTCATCGCATTGTTGAAACATTGATCAAATTAAAGAGAAAATTAATGAAATAGATATTTAGCAGCTAGTTACACATAGAAGAGCGTAAATTGGTTAAATGAGTGAAGTAAACAAAATTAGACTGTTCGCAAAGCGTAATGATGCTAATTATAGCAAGTACCAGACTGAATCATGAAGAAGCGGTGCAATATAAAAAATGTTTACTTTGGACAGTGCAAACAGCTTCCTTAATACCGGCCACCGAAGCTGAAAATTATAACATTTTGATTTTCCTTAATATAACGTCGCAGACTTTTACTTCAAGCTTGATTGATATTAAATACTTTCGTAAAAAAATTCGTGAAAAATTCTAACTCGAAATTTCGTCGCTATCAGGTTTTATCTACCTTTCGGCAATTTATCCTCGATTTTTCGTGAATCCCTCTCCCTTTCTTTGATACTCCTTTAAGTGAGTATACTCGCTTTCCACCAACCAAATCAAATCGTTTACATTATCTCTTAGGTATAAGTGTATAACTCAATTTATTTGTAACCTTTCCATTTGTAAGGTATATTGTGTGTTACAAATTATGGCCATAGTGTAATTACAATTATTAAGTAATTAAGTATTGTACTTAACATAAATAGAGAATTTAAAAATCATACGAACCTTTTGTTTGGCCCACCACTGCTAGCCCCTTCGATTTGAATTGGAATTATTCGCGTCTTTGGTTGACTGTCCTGACTGCTCTGGTAACGGGTGTTCAACGTTGGCAAATCTGGCTGATTCTGGCTGTCATCAGTTCTTACGAGTTGAGGAGATAACACTCTCATTATGCGCTGAGTTGGTTGTGACAAAGGCGCCTGAGTATTACCATTTTGTGAACCAGGGTTTTGCTTCATATCGATAACAATCCTCAAATGAGGCTGGTTTCCTCCTTGCGTGCCCGAATTCCTTGAGTCTGTGCTAGATACTTCCATTTGAATTGGAATGATCCTTCCTTGATCACCGTCTCGTGGAAGACTTTTTCTATTTTGCGATGGGAGCGTCGACCAGTTAGGTTGCGCCTGTTGCTGCTGTTTTGGTGGACTTACGAATTCACGTGAACCTCTTTGCATTTCATTACTTTTCCTCACCCACTCTGGCTCTTGGTTCGCCTCTCTTGGTGGTGTGTAAAGGTCTCTTTGTGCACTTTCTTTACCATCCAATGGTCTTTGGCACCAAACTGGAGGTGGTGTTTTTGTTTTTTCCTTTTGTGTTTTGACCCACGGTGGTATTGACTTCGGACTATCAGGACAGTAATATACAGGTTCTTGATTGACGTAGACTGCTTCTTTCTGTGGCTGGGCATTATTATAGTTAGGCTGACTTGTTTGTTTCTTTGGTGATACTGGAATCGATATTGATGACTGGAATCTGGTTTCTGGAGGTGTTGTAGGAGCCACTGACCTTCCTGCATCCGCCACCCTGTTGGCTTCCTGTGAGACCCATGGTGGAGTGTATTGTTGTTCGTTGCCAGCTTGATTAGGCATATTTCTGCTCTCTTGTTTCCAAGGAGGAGTATAGTTGTTTTCTGTCTGATTATTATTGACATCTTGTGCTTTCCACGCAGGTCTCTGGGGTTGTTGTTGATTTACGTTAGTATTATTGAAAGGAGTCGATTGATTTTCCCGTGGATGTCTATTTAGAGTACTAGTTCGCCATGGTGCTGTAGGTACCTCTGTACTTGGCTGTGTTTCCTTAACATTATTAGGTATGTTATTATCATAATTATTTTGGTAGTTTTCTTGACTTCTTTGACCAGCCCTAGGAAGGGTATGAAACACTGTATTGTTAGGTGCTGCTGGTGGTGATTGGTTGTAACTTGGAACATTTTGCTTGACAGCCGGTGAAAACGGTCCGCGATTTGTTTGCGGTGTCTGTGGACTATTGTTATTATACACAGGAGAATCTCTTTTGTCTGGTTGCTTCCAATGGTTATTAGGACTAGGTGAATAAGGTGAACCAGTGTTCACAGGCGTTTGGTTACCAAAAGGCTGAGGACTCTTGTTAAATTGTGAATCTTGTCTTACAAGCAATTCTCTAGTTTGCGGTGATCCATTTGTATTTGGTGACGCAGTTTTTTGATGAGCATATTGTGCCTCGGGCCTGTGAATTGGACTGTCAGGAGATTGATTCTGGTTTCCATAAGGATAATTCTGCCTTTGAACATTGTTTTGTGGAGAGTAATTCTGAGGAGCATTTTGTGCTGGCAGCTTGACAGTTAGTGGAACTGGTGCTCTTTCAGTAAATTTGGGAACAGAGCCCATACGCTGCATTTCCGCCTGTTCTGTTTCCCAATGGTATGGGCTGTGTGTTTTCCTAAGCATACCAATAGGATTTTCAGGGATAACAATTTCTGGTCTCTCTCCTAACTGTACTGTTTTAGGAGTTTTGTTATCAGGTACCTGTATCACAAGTGGCGGGGGAGGAGGTGGTGCTGGTATTTTCATTGGGGGTGGAGGCGGCGGGGCTGGACCCCCTGGTCCATGTGATTGGTAGTTATTATTGGGTTGTTGCTGACCATATGCTTGTTCATGGTCTTCTTGGGAACGTTGTCGTGCCATCCTCCTTGCCATGCTAGGTGTTTTTATTTGGGACAAATCTAGACCACCTGGGGTGTACGTGAATGGTTTCTTATCCTTTGTCATCATAGCGTTCTGTATGCATGCTGGTGGTTCCACGCTTCCCATCGGCTGTAATTTAAGAATTTAACAATTTAAGACGATATTGTTAACAGTTTTGTGTATCGTATATTGTTATACTTTGAGAAAAAGTGTTTATTTCATTCAACAAATTAACTTAAAAAGTTATTTAAGCAACAAACTTTTTTCACTAAGTTTACTTTTTTGCTGCTACTTCTCCATTATTTATAGAGCAATAATTAAAATATAAAACCATCAGTCTCTCAATGTCTATTCAGAAAAAGACTTGAAGAAAATTGATAAAAAATTAAAGATCAATTTGTGGAGACCCATAGATCGGTTACTTATCTGGGTTATTAAATAAATCAAAGTTTGTTTAAAGTTAAAATAATAATTAACTACTTACATTGACTTGTGTTTTGCCGTAGTTCGGGATCCGGCCGATGTGTCCAGGCGGCGCAGGTCCGTATCTGGAATCGGTCCAAATATCACGTTATTTTTACACGTATGACAACATCGATGTGGAGACAAACAACACTGAGCGGCCATTGTTGACCCGTTTCGTTTTAACCAGGGCACGGAAAAATGACCGTCCATCAAAAATTCCAGCCAGTTTGGATTTTACTGCCAACAAAACCCGCTTTTATAACATATCTAGTATTCTTTATATACCAGCAATAATATTATCTAGTATATGATGTTCCTAACGTATTGGACGCCAAAGTGATGTATGAAAAGTAAACCCCAAAATCTGAGCCTGGGTTCCAGGACTAAAAAATTGAGATGAATTCAGAAATCAAGTAATAATGAGCGCTGTGATCTTACGAGTAGTAAACACGGGTACGGTTCCTATTTTCTGACGAGCCCATTTTGGAAATTTCTAAATTGGCTCAGATCAGGTTTTGTAAGCTTCGGCCTTGGCTAGTTACCACCCTACCAGCAACCGATTAAAGCGAAAAACACACATGGAGCGGGCGTGGGTCGGGCGCGGGCCGGGTCGAGTGCGCGGCGGGTTAATTCCTTGAATTTATATGGGCGATATCACACAGACAGCGGCCGCGGGTTGGGTGCGTAGCGGGTGACGTTGTGTGATGTCGTCCGCGCCCGCTCCCTGTGTGTTTTGCCCTTTAGGTTGGTTTAATACATAATATAACTGCCGTAATATTCGTTATTCCATCTGAGTTAGCCAAGAGCATAGACTTATAAGACTTATAAGCCTATCTATATATATGACTGCCTCGTTGGTCTAGTGGTTAGCATAGTCGACTGCGGATCACGAGGTCCTGGGTTCGATTCCCGGTCGGGCATAAAAGTTAGGTATTGGGTTTTTCAATTAAGAAATTCTCAGTGCCAGCCCGGAGTTGGAAGTTGGCGGTGTTTCACCCCCGTGCCTCGGAGAGCACGTTAAGCCGTCGGTTCCGGTTATTATCACTAACATGATAATAATCGTTAAAGCCCGCCAACCCGCATTGGAGCAGCGTGGTGGGTCTAAGCTCTAATTCCCGCTCTCCTATGAGAGTGGAGGCCTGTGCCCAGCAGTGGGACGTTAATAGGCTGTGGTGATGAGTGATGATGATAGACTTATAATATTCATTACAAGAGACTGCAGTGACGCGCGTGAGATTGTATTTGTAAGGATTTTGAAAAAAATATTTATAAAAACCCCAAAAAAATCGGCCTACTATAAATTCCTTTCAGTTTCGATTTTATTGTCAACAAAACTTTGGTTGATAAATATTTCATAACGGGCAAATATTTTTAATTCCCAAACTTTTGAAGGCATATTTCATAAAATATTGAACATTATTTTTCGCGTGAATATTAGACATTGATAATGTGGAATTTTTGAATATTTGTCTACTCTTGTGGTCGAGGAACTAAAAACTATTATTTACAACTATCGAAATAGACAAAAATTATTCATCAATGTTTACAAACCATCATACATTGTGTGATACAAAATTGCACACATTTACTCAGGTACAATATTAATACAATAAGTAGATACTCATACTACATTTATGCATTCCTATAAGTAAAAGGTACTTAATATTATAATTACTTACTTAATCATGTTTGTATATCAACTACTCAACCATAGTAGGTATTTCCCGAGAAAACCAATCTATCTGGGATTTTTAAAAACTTAAATCAGAAGTAAACAAAAATGACAATTATAAACGAATATAAATACGGATGGGGTTTTCACGATGTTTCCATGTGATGGATTGTAAACACAAATTATTATTAGAATTAACACAATTGCCTGTTCTTTATAAGGAAACTAACGCCTTGGTCTGGGTGGATTTAGTTTTTTTTTTAATTCTTCGGAACCCTTTCATTTTTCCATTCTAGATAAAAACTAAAAAGTCCTTCTTCGGGATGGAACTTATCTTGTATAAAATTTTGTCAAAAACAATAATTGTACAAATTGGCCGTAAAAACCGAAGCAGACAGACACTTTCGACTTTATAATTTTGAGTAGGGGTTTTTATGTATCTACCGTTGAAAGTCCCATAGTCTAACTATACACTAATATTCATTTTCCCCTATTTCAGGCCAATAACAAAGTATGACATTTCTTGGCAAGAGGCTCCATGAAAAAGGCACATTAAAGTCTAGATATTTTAATATTATGAACGTAAGCCAAACATGTATTAGTCACATGTGTAAATATAATATTATTATTTCTATTTTAAAACTGATTTATCACACGTGGTAGGTACTCGTATCTTCGTACTAATTATATCGAGTCACGTAAACCCATTCTAAGTTTGAAATTCAATGTAGTTAACTACGTATGTAAACAAAGTCAAAGGTAAAACTTAGGGAAAACTTTAGTGGAAGGTACTTAAAAAAGGTATGTAGGTAAAGGGCGTTTTACGCCAGAGCAATACATTTCGACATTGAGGCATGCCACAGGACATATCTGACCATATGCTACAATAATTTAAAATGTTCGAGTCGTGAAAGAAGTCCTGCGGCAAGGATCTAATACATTTTACAGATATTTATTGCTTAATGCATTGAAAATATACCTTGAGCCACTCACTTTGCTAGCTTTTCGGTGGCCAAGTTTAACGATAACTTTCTGTTGTAAGTACAACTGACCCTAGTATCAGAGTCGGTGTAATAAAACTTAACCTTCTATTTTCCAAAATGTTATATAAACGAATTTAATTTTAAACAATGTGTGAACTGAGTGACCACAGTTTAGGCAGCATATATATTTTTATTGAGTTATTTACAAATTCCAGTACGCGTTTTACAAATGCTTTACGACTAAACTAACTAAACTAACTTTGCTAAAGCTTTTCAAAAGCTTCACAAAAACCATGTGATCACTCAGTCCTCACACACACACACCTAATCGGTTTTAAGTAAACTGATTGGTTAAAGATACTCACCCGTTCGCAGCCATGTCGATTTGAAGATAGTTTTATTGCACAGCACTCAGTGACTCCAACTGAAATGAGATCACGTGACTGTATTAGCATTGATTTAGTAAACACGCTTCACTTCACCACCTGCTCGTGAATCGGGATGACCTAACAGCAATTTCTCAAAGATGATTTATGACCTCACTAGATGATGCCAGCGACTTCGTCCGAATTGGGAACTCTTTAATTTTCCGGTATGAAAATTTGTAGCTTACGCGTTAATTCAGGGTAGGTATACATAATACTATTCTCATTCAGCCTAATTAGTACGCTACAGTCATTGTTGCGTAAAAGAAGGAGCAGCAAACATTCAAACATACAAACTTACAAATATCCAAACTTTCACACTTATAATATTAGTAAGATATTAACATAGGTAGATAGGTGCTTAATCTTTTTTTAGACTATTGTTACATACGAGTTTATATGCTAGACTGCAATACACATCTAGAAACAACTGTAAGTTATCAACACTCTAGAGTCTAGACTCTAGGATGATGACTCTAAAATTACATCCCACTACTTCGTCAGTGTTGATTTAGGTTTTTGAAAAAATTTGTGTTTCACAGATTTCTGATAACAAATATACCTAAAAGGAGTAACTGACTGGCTGACATATCAACGTGGTCTTAAATCTTGAGATTTTGCAGAAAAAAATTCTCTAAATAGATTCCTACATAGAAAGAAGCTTCAAATAACCCATGCAAGCGAACCCGGGATGGGCAGTTAGTCATAGAAAATACTAGTTAAATTTCTATTGATGCCACAGATGGAATGCGAAGGCAGAATTTGGCACTCTTACGATAATTATAGGCGATGGCGAGAAGCCAACATAATTTTAGCACTAGGTACTACGCCTCACCATTCCGCCGCGGGCCCAATAAATTTCCATTTTTCCCAGTGATTTTTCCTAACATTTGCCTTCACTAATTCATTCGCGGTAAAGCTTAATTAATGAGTAGGTATTATTTATAGCTTGAAAATGGCCAAAAAATTGGTTTTGGCTCATATTTATTATGTCACTATATTTTGACCTCGGCTTCGTCTGCGCCGGTGTCGCTTTAAAAGCTCCGCTTACCCTAGTTTGCTTCAAATAATTTGGTAGATAGTAAATAGATACCTACCTGATTGATGCTTACCCCTTCTACCCCATATCCTCTTTGCACGCCACTGTTGACAACTGATAGTCCAAAATCTGACTGAAAAACTTTAATCCACTTGTATTACTACCTACTTAAATATTTCTGCGGTAAGCAATTGATTTTTAACCGACTTCCAAAAAAGGAGGAGGTTCTCAATTCAGCGCGTATGTTTTTTTTTTTAATGTATGTTACGGCATATCTCCATGGTTTCCAAACCGATTTGAAATTTTTTTTTTCAGTGGTTAGAGGAAGCTCGCGAGATGGTCCCATAAAAAATTCTGACTCCAAATCCTCAATCCTGATGCTGCAGGTATACCTACGACTCAAAACTAGAGAGTTAGGAAGTTTTGACGGTGAATTCATATACCTAGTAGGTATCAAGTCACGTGTATACGATTCAACTCTGAGTCCCAACTCCTCAACCCTGATGCTGCAGGGTACAGAACTCCTAAGCCGTGGGGATTAAGAGTACACTAAAAAGTTAAAAATAAAAATTCTTTCCAAAAAACCGACTTCCAAAGCCACTCTCTCTCACTACAGCCTATTAACGTCCCACTGTTGGGCACAGGCCTCCACTCTCATAGGAGAGTGGAGGCAGTGGCTTACTACTGGCTTATTACTTTACAGTGGCTTTTCCAAAGCCACTGTAAAGTAAAAAATAATTTTAATTTCTACACACTATGTTGAAGTCGGGCGAGCCTGACGCGTCAACTTTGCCTATCTTTGTTATACTTACTTAATTTTAATTGGATAATCACTGAATGAGGCCACTGACACTAACCCAAACAATCTACCTACCGGCCCAAAAAAATCGATGAATCAACATTTGAAGACATACAAAACAAAAGAGGTGCACACCTATTACCTATATTTAATTAAAATCAAATCAAAAAAATGTATCTGTTCAACCGATTTTGAAGAAATTTGGTACAGGGATAGGTTACATCCCGGGGAAGGACATAGGCTACATTTTATCCCGGATGAAGTCGCGGGAATCATCTAGTATTTAATTTTTTCCCCTGAGATTGTGTGCCCTTGAAACTTCAATAAACGAGGAAGACCTCTATTCGTTGCGACTCATGTCAATCAGTGAAGAATTCCTCAAACGCTACATGACCTCAGTAATCTATTGTGGGAGCAAGCGCACGTATTTAGATTCGACGAATGATATATCACGGGAAGAAAGAACGGGATACAGATAGGCACTCGATGAGCATGCCTTGTGCATCTTTGAAAAGGCAAGCTAACCCGTTAAAGACAGAAGCGATGCGACGCTACGCGATGCGACGTGGTAAGACGCCATAGATACAAAAACGTGAAGGGACAGCTACTGCTTGATTTTAATACTGCCGCGTCGCGTTGTATCAAGACGCGGTGTCGCGTTTGTCAAAAACGTCTATCTATCTTTCTGTCCCATCACGCTTTCATGGCCCATCTTTTCAACCGATTTTGATGAAATTGGTATAGAGATTTTATCCCGGAAAATTAGACTTCATCAAAAAATTTTACTCCACGCGGATGAAGTCATGTAGTATATTAAATAATAGGGCAAGGGACCAAATCCCACTGGCCCAAATCCCAAAAAGTATTACTGTCGTATCCACTCCTAGCACAAGCTTTAATAATATTACTATCCCTAGTTGAAGGGGAAAGGGAAACAGTTTCGAGTGTAACAAAAATTTTAAGTTATTATTGTACTAACATTAATATGGACTTAATCAGGGTCTGAAATAAACAATTTTTTTTTTTTCAAGCCAACCACCCATGGGCAAAAATTTAAAACCGGCCAAGTGCGAGTCAGGCTCGCCCATCGAGAGTTCCGGTAAGAAATTGAGGATAATTAGAGGCTAGAGGGAGTACCTCTACTTTAAAATGTCGAATTACAGGCTAGAGGAAGTAACTCTTTAAAATTTCTACCCCTATTTAGCAAATATTATGATAATAATTTTTGAATTCTTACATTTGATTATTTATCATTTTGGTACCTGTTAATTATAATTATCAGGTAGGTTTAGGTATTATTATTGTAGTATTAGGTATATAGTAGTATTATTATTGTAGTATTAGGTATATAGTAGTATTATTGGCCCAAACAAAATAAATAATGTATTCGCAATGTATTCAGATAACTTCCTCTCTGCCTAGAATTCCTTCTGAATTACGTCATTTTTAAGGTCAGAAATGATGAGATATTTGCACCGATGTATAAGCATACATTAGGGCCCATACAGACAAAAAACTGCGACGAATAAACCAACCTGATTTGCAAAATTAGATCTGTGACGATAATCGGAGTCATCCTTGGACGTTTATGATGCAGTATAGGACGGAAGCGGGCTCACCGGGAATGGGTATGGCAAATTACTGGTAGTTGGCATATCTCTAATTGGTCAAAGTGGAAAATCCACACCAGACCAGACCAGACCAAAAGCAATTAAGGCAGAATATCTTTTTATATTTGGCAGTTTGAATTTGATAGTCCGAATTCTCGTTTTCTCCGTCCCGGTCCCGGTTATTATCACTTATATCTAATATAATAATCGTGAGAAACCTAAGAGTTGAAATAGTACCTACTCTTAGATCGCATGCGGAAGGAGAAACCCCCTGCCATTATGTGATTAATGGAAAAGGAGTCACGACTATCAGCAATGAGGAAAACGAAGCAGAGAGAGATCTTATTAGATAAAGAGAAATGTCCTGACTAGCTCACTGACTGACTCACAACGCCCAGCCCAAACTCTTCGACCGAAAAGGCTGGAACAGAGGTTCCCTTTAAAATGTAGACAAGGAGTAAGGCTGGATTTTTCCAAATTCCCAGGGAAGTGAAGCCGTGGGCGATCACTAGTACATTTCCAAATTACCCCACTTTCAGGAAATCAAACACAGGACCACCACACTACAGTGGTTATACCACTGAGTCTAAATCTCTTTGATATCCCTTGAGGTAGTTATAATGTACCTACTTAGTACATATTACTTCAATGTTAATAGGTATCTCGACTATGGCTATCATTCGTATAATTGGATTAGTGGACATGATTGATTTCGTTACGCTAATTTTGAAGTGAGTTAAATTATGTACCTATTGATCTAATTTTTTAAAGGCATTTGTAGCGTTTACGGTTCAGCCATAGCACAGGATATTCCAACGTTAAACCCATGGTCCCGTTAAACCAGGGAAATAGCGATATTATATTATATTATTATACCAAATACTTACTATATTTTAGAAGCTTGATATTTTACCATAGTTTATGAACCTTGATAACCATATCGATAAAATGAAAACCACCAAATATTTTTATCAGATACGATGAAGTTTACAAAGTTACTGACTTTTATAAAGCAGGAAGAGGTCACTGGTTCGGATTAACACAATCTGAATTTCCTCAGACTCAATCCTCATCCTCCTCAATCTGCATCAGCTTCCTCTATCAAATAAAAATAAACAAATTCAGAAATATTCCAGCGTCCAGCTGAAGTAAGTATCTATAGTGTACAGTAACGCAGACGTGTTCATAGATGCTGTTTACCTTTAACATATTTGTGCAATGAGTATCACTTTGTTTTCACGCAAAGGTCGAAATCTTGGCTCAGGTAACCGAGTGCTGGTATTAGTCACGCTTACATCTGTTCGGTCTAGCTTTTGAGAACTGATTCTGGAATAATACCTATATCTTTATTGTTCAGGCTGGAGATACCTACATGTTTTCGTTTTGGTATGCAATCCGATTCTCCATAAAGTGCACATATCGAGCTGAGTTAAGCTTTCCAACGATAAAAATGGGTCTAGACGGAAGTTTTTTAAATAACGCAACTGTAGACCACCACATGCAAAAAATTAAAAACTTCTGAAATAAGGGGTGTACCACGTTAAAACAAAACAGTACCTATTTAATGATTGGAAAAGCGGTGTCGATAAAATAAAAATAAAGTACCAAAATATATCAACATATACCATCAATCGAAAACCATCATATCCAATAAACTAGCTGATGCCTGCGACTTCGTTTGCGTAGATTGAGGTTTTTTTGGTCCCAAGGGATCTCTTTAATATTCCGGGATAAAAAGTGCCTATGTGTTATTCCAGACTATAATCTATCTCTGTGCCAAATTTCAGCCAGATCCGTTTAGCCGTTATGGCGAGACTGAGTAACAAACATCCATCCATCCATCCAAGCTTTCGCATCTATACCTACCTACTAATATTATAAATGCGATAGTTTAGATGGATATATATATATATATGGATGGATGATGGATGGATGAATTCCCGCGGGAACCAAAAAGCCTCAATCCACGCGGACAAAGTCGCGTGCATCAGCTTGTTTATAATATTAGTAAGTATGGATACTATCAAATCACCTTCAATCGAAAATACTAAAAATGAAAAAATGGGAGATATTCAAAACCTCTTAGTAATAAATCAGGAAAACCTATATATTTTTTCCTCGAACGAAAATGGGCTTACTTTAACAAAGTCTGAATGTAGACAAACTGAAGAAACTGAAGCTTTGCATGCAAATGGCGTGGACAACTGGACCGTAATTTTATAACTTTCATTCTTTCAACTTTAATTCCTAGACCAAAGTAAATAACACACCATATTTTAATGAATTATTGGATTGTAAGGAAATGTTGAATGCAATCCATTTCATCCAAAATCTGCTTGTCTATGAGGTACAAACAATAATCCTGTTCAATAATAAAGCATCGCGTATTACATACAACTTACAAGCAATCGCGACTCCGCACGTAAGCCGTGAGTAACGATGCACGGTGACTCAAAGCTCCGATATAACACTGAGGCAACAACTAAACGCATAAGAATGTGCAACTTTTAGAGATTTGATCATGTCTGCTAAGTACCTATTATAAAATCCATATTTCCATACTTCACTGCCTTATATATTATGCGATGCTTTCATCGCCTATCCTGATGGTCAGACAGACAAAATGAAAAAAAAGTGTGTTCTGGAATCGTTCAGTTATATTTTTATTATGAGTAGGTAAGTATACATATAAAAACTATATAGGTAACTGCGACTAACTTTCTGCGAATATCCAAAAAGCTTATTTTCGTACCACTTGCTCAAAAAAGTGACATTCTATGCCACAAAAAGCGAATATAACAATAGTCATTTTTAATCTGTTAAAAACAGGGAAAGAAAATTGTACTGAATTTCATTCATCCTCTAGGGGGAGAATGTGATTTAAATTTGGAATACATACTTACCGAAATTTATACTGAACTACATCTGTGTAATACACCATTGAGTTTGTATATATAAAGCATTAAACATCTTTTTGAGAAAGGAATACGCATTTATTATGCAGTTATGATTATAATTACGAAAACCGACGAGGCCGTATGAGCTTGATGCCTTTGCTTTTCCGACAAAAAAATATTAGTCTAGGAATTTGCCGCGTTTTTGTTTTCTTCAAATACATAAACGTTAAGTTTATTTTAATTTATTTTTATAAATAAGTTGATGTTCTAAACAGTTCCTCAGACGCAAGAACAGAGAAATACTCAAATCAACTCATCAACAATAAATGTACCAAACAAAAATGTAACTCTCTCTATCAATAATTGGACCAATGTTTCGAATGTTAACTTTTACTTTTAATTGTCACTATCCATACTTATATACTATATAATATTATAAATGCGAAAGTGTGTCTGTCTGTCTGTCTGTCTGTCTGCTACGCTTTCACGGCCCAACTACTCAACCGATTTTGATGAAATTTGGTACAGAGATAGGTTACATCCCAGGGAAGGACATAGGCTACTTTTTATCCCGGAAAATTGAAGAGTTCCCGCGGGAATCCAAAAACATGAATCCACGCAGACGAAGTCGCGGGAATCATCTAGTTTTTAATAAATGCTTATTTCATATTATTATTGTGTTAATTTTTTCGCAAATGGTACGAAAAGTAGAGTATTTTCCTCGGTGATAAAGCTGTCTTAGTCTTGGGTGAACTTAAATCCCTCGCTACACTCAGGAATCGTCTTAAATCCCTCGAGTCCTTCGTCACGCTCGCGATTTAAATCGTCACCCGCGACAGAAGACACTGCTTTATCCCCTTGGTTAATAATCTACTATTCTTGGAACTTTGTTTCTATATTTATATTTTTTAATTTTGGCAAAATTACCTAGGAGTTTGCTTCCAGTAAACTTTTGATGATTGTGAATAAATAATAGGAAAAGCTCCATTAAGTACCTTTTTTAATCAAAAACTAGCTAATGCACGTGACTTCGTCCATGTGGATTTAGTTTTTTGAAAATCAAATGGGAATTCTTAGACTTTCTAGGATAAGTAATACTATAATAGGTAGGTATCCTATATCCCTACCCAGAACGCAAAAAAGTAGATATAATTCTCTTCGTCAAGATCGGTTCAGCGATTGAGACTTAAACCATGAAACAGTGACAAACAGAGCCTCCCTACCTACCTAGGGTACCTACCTACTATCCGTATTTTTTTTTAATATTCGTATGAATATTAACTATTTATAAATTCATACACAAGGCTATTCCTACTCTTAATAGAAGACGGAGTTTTCAGTAGATATTCTTCAGTTATAAAGCTCATAGGAACTTTTAAGGTTTAAATATGTTGCATGTACCATATTCTGGCAAAATAAATAAATGATTATGATTATTAAGGTTTGAACATATTTAGTAAGTAGGTACTATAGCTTTGACCTGAAATTAATTTTCTTAATCATTTTATAACACAGCTTTTTACTGTCTACGTTATAGAAAAGCGTACACGTAATTTAGAGTCTAGAACTAGCAATTTACGTTGAGCTATTGCCATATTCAGTCAGATTTTATAATAGAAGACCTACATTCCAGTAAAGAAAACTCGTCTATAGGAAAATTCATTGGGTACTGCAACTGGAACTAGTAGGTATCAGTTTTTAGTTAAAGTATTATTATCCTGTTTCATAACTACCCTCTGCTATACAGGTTATCCTATAGCGTAGAGGGTAGGGACTAGGGTCCACTATATAATTTTGTCACACTCTTCTATGAAAATAAATATTATTCTTATTCTCTCTCTCTCTCTCTCTCTCTACACACTTATAATCCTTTCTATTCATTCTTATATTTAATAATATAGGTTACATGAGCTTTGAACTTAGTTTAGGATTATAGTATGGAACTCACCTGAGAAATACAGGTATAGGAATCCAAATCCAAAGCACTGCACGTTGTTATTGTAGGTATGTTTGAATTTAGTGGGAAACGTTCGTAAACACGATCGCGGTGCGGCGTCGTTCGTTCGGATGCACTGCCGGGCGCCCGGGCAGGCGGCGTATGAGAGGGAGCCGCGGGAGTGGTAGGGACGTGGCGATTGGCTATCGATTATTATCGATAACTTTCCTAAAATGTATACTTATAAGTAACTAATCCATATCCATACTAATATTAAAAATGCGAAAGTGTCTGTCTGTCTGTCTGCTACGATTTCACGGCCCATCTGTTCAACCGATTTTGATGAAATTTGGAACAGGGATAGGTTGTATCCTGCGGAAGGAACTTTTATCCCGGAAAATTCAAGAGTTCCCGCGAGAATAAACAAACCTTATCCACGGGGGCATCATCTGGTACAAAAAAGTTTCTGTAAGGTTAAAAAATAATTATGAGTAAAAACTACGCTTTGGAATTTAGACAACACATTTAACACGGCTGATATTAAAGATGAAGTTAAACTAGAGGTAGAGTTTTAACGAAGACCTCACAATTATTTAAGGAGATGTATATTATTATTTACGAGTAAGTGCCATGTTTTTTTGTTTGTGCCCTGAATCGTGTAACATAAAGCAATGCATTAAGTATGTCGATACCTGGCTTAGCAGTCGCATCACTAAATACGCGAATAGTTTTATTTTTGTTGCAAGCTCACGGATTTTCTGTCTCACCACTCATCAGAAACCAACTCTTTTAATTCACAACCTTCAATTTGACGAAAAAAACGTTAAATAACCTCGCACCAGTAGAAGATTATATTTAACCAGATTTAACCGTATTTTCAAAGGTCTTTACTCTGAAATAACTTGGTTAGATATGAATAATTGATTCAGGGTTTCTGTCAAAATAATAAAGAACAATAATTGAGTTTGTTCGCTAATGTGTTATCCATTGTGTACCTATGTAAATGAAAGCAAATAAATCAACTAATTAGATAATTTTAATCTTTAATTTTATGTCCCAGCAAACAGTAATAATTAATTTTAAATAACAGTTTGTAAATAATACCTAATAAATATACCTTCTTATTAGGATAGCGAATTTGTACTAATATCTCTGTTATCATAATTAATGAGGTGTTGTTTTACTTAAGTTGGTAAGTACTTAGACCACAGAATAATTTCTGACGACCTCCCTGGCGCAGTGTTGAGCGCTGTTGCTTTAACGTGCGGAGGTCCCGGGTTCGATCCCCGGCAGGGTTTGGAAATTTATAATTTCTGAATTTTCCATGGTCTGGCCTGGTGGGAGGCTTCGGCCGTGGCTAGTTACTACCCTACCGGTAAAGACGTGCCGCCAAGCGATTTAGCGTTCCGGTACGATGCCGTGTAGAACCCGAATAGGGGTATGGGTTCAATATAACTGCCATGCCCCTAACAGGTTAGCCCGCTTCCATCTTAGGCTGCATCATCACTTACCATCAGGTGAGATCGCAGCCAAGGGCTAACATGTAGTGGATAAAAAAAAAAAAAGAATACATAAGAGTACCTTACAGCTTAGACTTATCATGTTTTTACCATTTGAGATGAGTGTTGGACTGTTTGTTGGCAATATAAAATATCTGTGTTTCTTCCGAATTTGCTCTATAGTTAATAGAGTGTGAAGAGTGAATGCGTAGACTAACATATTAGTACTACGTTCGAGAACTTAGGTACCATCTCTGCCTATAGATAATTGTACAGTTCACTCCTTAGGCCTTAAAAAGCCTTATTTATTTCAAATCATACTAATATTATAAATTTGAAAGTGTGTTTGTTTGTTGGTTTGTCCTTCAATCACGCCGCAACGGAGCAACGGATCGACGTGATTTTTGGCATGGGTATAGTTGAAAACCTGGAGAGTGACATAGGGTACTTTTTATCCCGGAAAATTAAGGAGTTCCCGAGGGAATCAAAGAAAAATAAACCACGTGGACGAAGTCGCGGGCATCAGCTAGTCTAAGAATAAGGTAAGTAATTATAATCAACTTTCGCATTTCTTACTAGGTGGTCATGACTCATGTCATATTTAAAATGCATCCACACGTGAAAAAAACTTTATCAAGATATTCAAATATTTCATACTAATATTAAAAATGCGAAAGTGTGTCTGTCTGTATGTCTGCAACGCTTTCACGGCCCATCTGTTCAACCAATTTTGATGAAATTCGGTACAGGGGTATTGTATCCCGGGGAAGGTCATAGGCTTTTTATCCCGGAAAATTAAAGAGTTCTTCCCGCGGGAATCAAAAAAACTTAATCCACGCAGACGAAGTCGCGGGAATCATCTAGTAACTCATATTTATTAGGTAGGTACGGCGTACACTACCTTAAAAAAACAACAAATATTTCTTTATGGCACACGAAAATTTTATAAAATTTACTTTATCACTGATCTTTGAAATCAATGATTAACATGTTACTTAGTTGAATTTACCACAAAAATAGATAACATCTAATCAAGTTTTAATATCGGTTAGAAATAGCACTTGGCACACGGACAAGGCTCTGCGACCGGCTGCGGTGGCCGCTGCGTGACTCAACCCATCTGGATACCCGCTGTATACTGATCGCACATTACCTACGTCTGAATTCCACCTAGGCTGATGACGCTACCCAGCGGACCTAATACGTACCAATGCGTGCACAGGGTTTGAAGCTAGGGTAGGCATTAGTTACTCAGAATACCTATTTATTGACTGTCATGGTGAAAAATTTACATTGACGTATTTCCATTTGGTTAAGCGTGCTTGTATGCCTCTACGAACTGCACGAGTACGTACGGATACACTGTGCAGAAACCAATGACGCTGGCTGAAAGCAAAGCTCTCTACACTAATTAAATGAACGGTCAACGTGACCGATACGAAATCCAAGTGTAAGCCCAGGCATGTAAGATGTAAGCCTGTAAGGGCAAGGTAAATATATGTATAATAATAGATTGAACGCACGTGACGCATGTCACGTTCGCTGCGTAATGTGCGAATAACTTTATAAACTTATTATTATTATTTTTATTATTAATTATTATTATTATTATCTGCCTGTGTAACGTAGACAGCTGAATGCTTTAATTCTATTCTCTTCAGTCTTATTACGAAAATTTAAGACGCTGTTCAAATAGACGTTAAACCTATCAATCCTACGCATATGGGGCCTTATTATGTAAAAATTACAGCGTATGTATACCTAACGATCGCAATTACCTCGATTGGTTAATACTCTTCCGCTATTGGCAAACTCCATTGACGCAGCAAGAATACCATAAATTCAGCCAATCACAACAATTGAGACTGTAACAATGATTGATGGAGGCTCTACATAATTAGGCTACTACAGACGAGTGTGTAAACGGATCCCGTTTCTTCGGTAAATGCAACCAGTTTCGCTTTAAGTACTTTGTTGGTTTTAGGTCATTATCGAATCCAAATTTAGAAATTAGGACGGAAACTCACTCAGCTTGCGTCATACATACCTTTCGCAGCATCATAATCATAAAAAATCGGCTAGAATCGGGACTGGTTGAATGAAAACTTTTTTGGTATCAAATTTCACCCCGTACCACAGAACATTACGTTGTACCCGTACCTACTTAGTCCAATAAAATATTAAATACTGGATGATACTTACAGCTTCGTCAACGTGGATTGAGGTTTAAAAGATCCCCGGTCTTTGATTTTACGGGATAAAAAGTAGCTGTAAGATGTCAACTTAAGCTCTAGTTACCTATTCCAAAAAAAATTGATCCATTATTCTGTTGCATCGTGACCTCAATGAATACTAAGGACCTGCGCGGCATCGCTCCACAACACATTTCCGTGCCATTTTTTTGAAAGATACGAGCTGAAATTTCTCTCCTCCAACTCAAACTCCTCAAAATCTCAATAGCTCTGTCAACAAAACTGATCGACAGAACTACTAGAATTTAACGATCTTCACACTTGCAAAATTCATTCGTTTTCGTTGCCTATAAAAATAACGTTTGGTAAGCGGTAAAACAAGACGATCGTAAAGCGAAAAGATGTAAACAGGACCGGCCTCGCGCTAAAAATATGCAATATTTTGGGAATATTCCCGCCGCGCCCGCGCCGATGTTTAACCTCACTTACCTACCCATCTTAACCTATTTACTCAAGCAAAGCTTTTTTTTGCTTTTATCCACTACTAGCTGATGCCCGCGTCTTCGTCCGCGTGGTTTAAGTTTTTTGTATCCCGCGTGAACTTATTAATTTTCCGGGATAAAAGTAGCTTAAGTCACTCTCCAGGTCCTCAAATATACCCATGCCAAAAATCACGTCGAACCGTTGCAGCGTGATTGAAGGACAAACCAACAAACCAATAAACCAACAAACAAACACACTTTCGCATTTATAATATTAGTTTTTTTTTTTAAGTTAGCCCTTGACTGCGATCTCACCTGCTACACGGCATCGTACCGGAACGCTAAATCGCTTGGCGGCACGTCTTTGCCGGTAGGGTGGTAACCAGCCACGGCCGATGCCTCCCACCAGGCCAGACCAGGGAAAATTCAGAAATTATAAATTTCCAAACCCTGCCGGGGATCGAACCCGGGACCTCCGCACGTTAAGACAACGGCGCTCAACACTGCGCCACGGAGGTCGTCAAGATAAGTATGATACCTTAGCCAGCCCTTGACTGTAGTATCACCTAGTGGTACCCAAGTGACGACGCAGTCTAAGATGGTAGCGGGCTAACCAGCTGACTGAGCAGTTTGTCATGGAACAAAAGACAAGAACAAAACATCTGGTCTTTCGAAAATAAAAAAAATAAACTACATTTAGAGGAATAACCTTTATATTCATTTGTCTCATATTTCTTCATGCTCACTCTTAAACTATGCACTTAAGGCTACGCACACCATACGGTATCTTTCTCACAACATTACAAAATTCACGACAAACTTGCGACAATAGTACAAAATAATATCAAGTGTCGGTTATATTGGTCTCGAAAGTCTCCATAAAAAAATTCACTTCAAAAACATCAATAGTATTTTATCGCTATGCGAATCCAACATTCAATCGAACATGAATATTAATATCGGTATGATTTAGGTATGGCATTTTTAATCATACATCAACTTTTCATTTTTAAACTCTTACAGAATTTTTAAACGAAATATTACATCTTCGCAGTAGCATAACTCTGGAAATATGTAGTCATAAGGACCAGAGCGAACTATTTTTTCACGATCTCTTCAAGACTCATAAGGGCTAGAACCCAGAGCCGTAAAGCCAGTTAAAAAAAACCATTTCTTTCATAATTTTTGCAACGTCTGTCTTGTTTTACTTGTCAATATGACAAACCCAAAGATTTAAGGAAATCGTATTTTACACGCAATTCTTTCGAAGAGTAAGTCGAAATCTAATGGGAAGATGTGATATTTTTTATATATGACACCACAGATGTTCATATCCTTAACAATAGTTACAAACTTTTCATAATCTATATTCTGATAACTGTCACATTAGATTAAAATTGTACATTGAAAGGTTTTTTTGTGTACTATAAAATTAATAGAGGGTGTCTTTCCAAAAAATACGACGCGCCTTCTAAGAAGTATTTTAGAACCAAATTTTTTATATGAAACTCAAAATATATCTTTAAGGCTTTTAACTATTTTAAAGTAATTATATCAAATTTTTCATTACTTAATAAACATAAATAGATTTATGTTTAATTCAGCCTGCTGTCAAGAAGACAAAATTCTTAAAGGAATGATTAAAATTATAATCTTTTAGTTTACATTTTACAACAAAATGGTGTTACAGATAACTTGATCACTAACAATAGTTCGCTGGTACCCCAAAATGGCGAGCGTATTTATTGGTTCAGTCCCATCAGTAATGTCTCAACAGTGCCATTAACGGTAATCCCAATAACTGTGGTATGTAGAATTTGACAAATATTTATTCAAAACATTAACATCATTAAAAAACCTTACCACTTATTAAAATCTAGAAACCCTTTGTATCCTTTTTTGATCACTATAAAGAGGTATTTTCGATATATGTTTCTAATTTTGTGAAAAAACTTCTTAGAGAGAAATTTACGAATACTCAACCACTCGCTGACTTTATAGTTATAGCCACTGTCTCAACGTCACTATATTAGTAAAAATAGTTTTTAGTAAGTTGTACTATATACAAAACTCGCTAATAAAAATTCCAAACGTATTTGGTAACAAACGTATTCAGAAAATAATACAAAAAAAAAACAATAGATAAAATTATTTGTGATGAATATCCTCTAAATAGGCGTAATAGTGATCACTACTAATAAACTATTATAAATCAAGTAGCCGTAGAAACGTAGATAAAACTTGTCATAAAAAAGCTTAAAAGTAGGTGAGACCTACAACATAATTATCCAAATATCTAAAATAAAATAATCAATCAATAAAAAAAACTCGTAAACACTAACTTCACTAACAGGTTTTATACAAAATTCAACACAATAATAATTCTAATATAAAACTGCTACGTAATCATAATTAAAGCGAATCTGATGCAAACAAAAAGTCTTAAATATCAATATTCCAAAAACACGACATACATTTTAATAACCTTAAACCAGTTACTCTCGTACACAAAATATGTCATTTGCCTTAAAAACTAATATTTTAATTCACAGGTATATATCTATTAAGCGAAACGCACATCTACAAAATGTGTGTGAATTCGCAGCGCTGCGTCGGTATGATAACAACTCAAACCCGGCTTTATTTTCTTTAACACAGCGGCGTAAATTTAAAGTAACGCGCGCGCCCTTTCAGTAATCTCTGTTTGTATTCATTGTGCCAATATCAACCGTGACCTGAAGTAAATAAAGCTGTGTTTTAATTGTTTTCAAAAAAGAATTATCTCCACTCTACTCCGTAGAAACCGCTGCCCCTTGGCTCTGTTTCACTCTGTAGGTGTGCGTTGCGCCTTAATGCTTAGACCACAGTCAGACACACAAATCTATCTTATATTTCAACCTTCTTTTGTTAGCACATCACAGATCATCTTATATTTCACGGGGGCTGCGCAAATTGTTCATTTTCTTAAATATTAAGAACTTAGTTAAATATTAACACATTAAACATTTTACTCTTTCCCTATTTTATAATACTTTTTATTGCTTTTAATTTTCACCTATGAAATTGTTTTTCTCTCTAATTTCTTGGTCTATGAACGTGCACACTTTTTATTTCTTGTATCTTAATATGTTAAGATCAAAATTTCTTTCAGGGTAGTTTATTCATTGCATTTATCTTTTTTCGATGGATAATAATTATATTTCAATATAATAATATGGCATTCTTAAGAAATATCAACAACAATCTTTATCCAATATGGCAACACAATACATTTTTTTTATCTAATCACTCAAATTGGCGACCCAAAAACATTGTGAGATTAACACAACTATTGAAAGGTACTAAGGGACACTAAAAGTAAATCCACGCAACCCCCACTATCCAGGCACATCTAGCTAACAATATACAGCCTTTTAGCGTTTTAAGTGTCGTGAGTTATATTCATTATTGATATATAAAACGGTCCGAAATCTAGTTTTACAAGAGTATACCCGATTATGAGTTTCCAGTCATCCCGAGTCTATTAACAAGACGCGACGCAAAGCAACGTGCTGAGTGGGCCTACTATGCGCTTGAGTAGGTGGCTCAAATGCATCTGTCGACATTTTTTATCGGTGGATTCCGTCGACGCAAGCGATGAAAACCGGCAAGAACCAAAGAGAAGAAGAACGCAGAAAACATGTTGAAGATGTCTCTAAACGTAAACTCATTGAAAAATCTTATTACCATGTAAAGGATTACTTAAATGACAAGGAAGGTAGGCAATAATTTGCTCTAATTTGCTCTGATAGTTCCTTAGTGAAGATGATTTGTGAGATGGTGATTGGTGACAATAAAATAAAAAAGGACCGGCTGAGTTTGTTGTGGGCTCTTCTCAGACCAGGGCGCGTTTGGAACCCTCGTAGCTTTAGTTTTCAGATACGTAACATCATGTTTTATAAGTAATTGACGTCAATAAGTGTACCTATAGTGTACCTAAATTGAATAAATGAATATTTGATTTGATTTGAACTTTGGTGATGAATTGCTATCATATCCCCTCCCAACCTAAGCCCCCCACAGCGCATCCTGCGTGACCCGCGCAGCACGCAGTTTGCAGTTTTCGACTGAATACTATTCATGAAGAACAAGGAGCGAAATATAATAAGTTCGAAACTAGTTGGGCATACTTCAAAAAAAAGTGAGTAGCCGTTTCATAAGTCTATAATGATACACATTTCTCACTCCACGCTATATTTATTCACTTACAAAATAGCGTTACCTCTATCATAAATTACTGTATAAACGTATGTTTAACTTAACTTGATAACTTAGCTTACAGTACCGAAAGCTAATTCCTATTTGGCTTCTTTCAAGTTGAACCATAATTATGTCTTGTTTTTATATTATTACATATATTTATATATAATCTAAGCTATTTAAAAAATGGCTCAATTTGGTATCGCTGCTAATAATATTATTAGGCCTTTTTCACACTGAAAACACTATTTGTATTCTGTAGGATACGTCACGTAACATGCGATTAGGTACAATTTAATTCCTAGTACATGAATTTTGGGATACCTTCTATATAATATTTGTTAAAATCATGATTTACTTCAATTTTCAGTGCTCTTTTATTTCCCATATTTTTCTAAACTACCGCCATTATTAACACTGTGCTACGTTTTTCAGTGTGTGAACGGCTTAATTATCCATAATATATATATATATTCATAAAGGAACGACTTAACAAATGTCTTAATATTTTGAGCAAACAGTATTGCCCTCAGAAACTATATATTTGTAAAATATATTAAGTTATATTACATCACTAATATCTTACTTAAGTATGTTAAGTTTCACTCGTTTAACCACGTCAGCGCTCGACTAGCTTTATAGAAATTTATTATAACTGAAGACTTCCTCCTTTCATTAAAGTCGGTTGATAGTGAAAAAAAGGCGAATTTTACTTCGCCTCTCATGAAACATACTATAGACGTTGATTTTAGTTTTTCATGTTTTGTTTTCATAAAGTCACAAGACACTGAACATGGCCTTAATATATTTTGTGAAAAATATTTTATACTGAGATCTCATTTACTTTGTTCCATCTCAATACTGGTATACAACTATTATATGACTATTATTACTGATCTAAGTATTAAAAATAGACGATACAAGACAATAATTATAAGTTCACCTTTTTATATAAACGCGAGAGTACGCGCCATTTATTTTAATGTGCAAAGTTTGTTTCCCATTCTCGTTTTATACCTTTAACATGCCTAATCTATACACAAATATAGTTTTCTAACCTTTTCATGTTGATACCGTAATACTAAGGTACTTTTAAGACCTTCTTAAAAAGTTTACACAATAAACATACAATGCAATGATGTTTTTCATTAAATATAATCTAGCATGCCAATACAGACATATGTATGTTACTACACGTTTCGTAACTTACGTACGTTCATGTCGAAGTATTGATAAATAATTAATATCATATGTCAATATGCAAAGTCATATGGTCAAAAAGGTTCCAACGTGAAAAGGTCCATAACCAAGCATAAATAACAATTTAGACAACGGAAGACAAGCAAAAAGAAATTTGGAAGACTTTAAGCCGAAAAGTGTATCGAAATAGTTTAGTTACCTAAATGTAACACAACATAAAACATAAGTAACAAATTTATAAATGCTTATGATATCCATTTTACATTAGATTCAATATCGATAAATGTGTGCCCATAGAAGAATTGTCTGATTCAAACAATGCATCAAGTAGTCCTCCGTCACGTCACCAAGACGACGTTAAACATAGATATTTCATACTTTTATCGATATCAAATCGCATCATGGTACAAACAAAAGTAGGGCTATCCTTTTCACAACAGTCCTTGCGGAAAAGGATGACACTATTTTGGGTTTTAATAGATTTTTTATGACCTTATTAAAACTGAAGGCAATCATTGAATACTCCATCTTAGTACAGTCCAACACTTCACAATCCATATCACCTCACCAAACAAACTTGCACATTGCACCTGGTTCTAGCGATCGCGTCACCACTCAAGGGATAATAAAACACTGATTGGTGAAACGCCACGGTGTCATACTTTTTCTTTCTGATTTATCAAAAACTAAAAATGTATTTCAAAACTCAGCCTACTCATATAGCGGACCAAATAGACGCTCAAAACTCTAGTAAAGGCATAGCTGTCATATATAGTGGCGCTTTATTTAAACATCCATGACAATATATTTTTCGAGGGGTAAGATGAAATTTTCATTGTTGTGCAAATCGATACTACCAAACTTTTATTGTTTTGTAGCATTCAATTGCCAAACATTTACAATAAGAATGGATTTACAACTAAAATTAATTTTATTTGTAAATCCATTTTTATATATTTTTTTAATATATAAACTTCAAATTAATATATGGAACAGTTTCCCAATGATCCGTGGCGCCTCATGATGTAAGATTATAGCACTAAATGTTTGTTTCACACTTATTACGCTATATTGAAGTTCTTTTATTCTTCCATAGACATGTGTGTAGAAAGGGATAGGAAAATACAGGAGCAAAATATTAGTGGGATAACATAAAATGAACAACTTAAATAAAGTTTTATCTTGATAATATAATATAACTTCTGTCCTACACAATAACTTTTAAGTTTCTAATTTATTGCTTTATTTAGAATCAATTGGAAGGATCTCGTTTTCAAAGCCAGATAAATAATAATTTGCGTCACAGAAACTAAGAAAAATGTATCATTGACATACATTTTGAACTTTTACATTTTCATCATAAAACAAAACAAAAAAACAAGGATAAAAGTGGAAATACGGGGAAAGAAAAGGATAACCATCGCAATTGCGTTTGTGTTGTTAAAAGATCGTGGTAATGGGGGAAAAGAAATGGATGACCTGTGTGTATTGTAGACAACAAGGACGAAAGATTATCAAATTGGGAGGAAGGAAAGGGATGGATAGTGTTTTGAGTAGTGTTCGACGAGAGCAGGCGCCAGGCGGGCGGTGCTAGCACGAAGGCCTCAAAAGAAGCCGATCAACTCCTACTCGATGCTCGTCCGCGGACCGTCGATCGGCATCGTGTGCAACACCTCGTCTAACAGTTGCAGCGCTCTGGAACGGAGGGGTGATAGAGGAGATTGAACCTTATCTGTATGTACAATTAGGTTTAAAGAAGCTGATGCCCGAGACTTCGTCCGCGTGGATTTTCCTTCCTTCCTTCCTTCCTTTTTCTCTTTAATTTTCCGGGATGAAAAGTAGCCTTCTGGCGTGTTTGAGTAACAAACAAGTAAAAAACAACAAACCATCCATGGATGGATTCATCTATCCAAACTTTCGCATTTATAATATTAGTATAAATAGGCAAATTATACGCATTATACGCGGGGAGCACGTTAAGCCGTCGGTCCCGGTTATTATCACTAACATGATAATAGTCGTTAAAGCCCGCCAACCCGCATTGGAGCAGCGTGGTGGGTCTAAGCTCTAATTCCCTCTCTCCTATGAGAGTTGAGGCCTGTGCCCAGCAGTGGGACGTTAATGGGCTGTAGTGGTGGTGGTGGAGACAAATTATATAATAGAGCCAAAAATGTTCGATTTATAGCTTCTCTCAAGCTTTCATCGTTATTTTGTTTCCGTTAACACCTAACTGCTATTTCACCTGTAAAAAAGTGCAGATTCAGTCTGAGATGGAAGCGGGCTAACCTGGAAGGAGTCTCTTGTACATAATACCGATTTCACACAAGGGCAAAGCAGTGATGCAGAGTAGTGAGCGAAACAGTATTGCTACCATGCGAATGCGCGGTCAGAACAGTACAGACTGATCCAGAAGACGTCGCAAGTCGCCCAGCCCATGTCGTTCTACACGGCATCGTACCGGATTGCTAAATCGCTTGGCGAGTCTTTTGCCGGTAGGGTGGTAACCAGCCACGGCCGAAGCCTCCCACCCGGCTAGACCACAGAAAATTCAGATATTATAAATTCCAAAATTGACTCAGTCGGGGTTCGAACCCGGGGCCTCCCTCGTTAAGACAATAGCGCTCAACACTGCGCCAGGGAGATCGGCCTATGAGATGGACGAATCCGTTACCTGTGCAAATGTACTTCGACCCAGCAGGGCGTCTCTTTGATGGAGGTGCGGGGGTAGTCCGGGCCCCAGCCCTTCACGAACGACAGTCGCACGATGCAGAGCCGTCGCAAGTCGTCCACGCCGATGCCGGCGGCTGCTGACAGGCCTGAACAGGAGGAAAATTACAAGTTATTTATTAAACTTTAAAACTGAAGAACAGCAACAAAATTATACCTTTGTAGATATTATTATCTGGCCTAATAATATAAGATAAATGTGGTAATATTATATTAGAACCATGCAAAAAATTACGTCAATCCATTGCTCTGTTGTAAAACGATTGTACCCTTGTGGCCTATGATGGTAAAAAATATCTAAGAACCTTCTCAGAAGTTATAAATATCTAATACAAAAAAATGCTAAAGTAGTTTTTCTGCAAAATGCTACAATGTGTTTACAATAAGTGGTTCAACAAAGAACAAGATAAAAAATCAAAATTTTAAAAAAAACCCACAACGAATCGCAGCGCTCGTTTCTGTCCTATTACAATCAGAAGGGTCATAAGAATCAAAAGGACTGGTCCGCTTGCAGCCACGCGGGTATACGTTTAACGCAGGATTAAATTTGAAATTTTGACAGAAGTTTTATAGGAATTCTCGTTTCTAATTCGAAACGCCAGGATATGGAATGCCTTTCCTGCTTCCGTTTTCCCCTCCTCTTCATATATAGGTACTTTTAAATGAAGAGTGAATAGGCATCTTCTAGGCAAGCGCGCTTCACCTTAGGCTGCATCACCACTTGCAAGCAAGTTTGATTGCAGCCAAGTGCTAGCCTATATATTTTAAATAATTTAATATAAAAAATACTTTTTAAACAACCGACTTCAAACACCCGCGCCAACTTTACAACAACAAGCACACGCTATACAAAGTTTTTATTTTATTGTTGATATTTTAAAAACCGCTCGACCGATTTCGATAAAATTTATATGGGACCACATGGGAAGTATGCTCTTTCAAATAAACAAAGAATCATCCAAATCGGTCCACCCAGTCAAAAGTTCTGAGGTAACAAACATAAAAAAAAAAAAAAATACAGTCGAATTGAGAACCTCCTCCTTTTTTTGAAGTCGGTTGAAAAATCTGTCAAAGTAGCTGCTAAATATGGGTTAAAAGGATAACCCCGGCGTGTCTGCAAGCGGGTCTGAAAGGATTATCACTCACATTTGTTCATCCCAGGGTGCGCGGGCTGTATGTGGCCGGCGACGGCGGCGGCTTGCGCGGCGGCGGCGGCCTGCGCCGTGCGCGCTTGAGTTTGCATCTGACGGTGACACTGTCGCAGATCGAATACCTACCCACAAATAAACATCTTGGATGAAATAAACTGTTGGAAATAGTATATTTCAATAGTGTAATTACATTAAGACTGGAAACAGGCTGGAGAGAAAAAAGTTAATGTTCCCTTTTTTGTATTGTTGTTTCTGGTTGACACTCTGTAGAAAATCTTAGAGAATAATGCTTGTAACGTGATGTTTTAGTTATATAAATATTTTACTTAATTGGGTTATCAGTGGCTTTTATTAGGTTATGGACCAGAACATTCTGAAAACACA
Organism: Erebia epiphron; assembly: GCA_963932025.1. Taxonomy (NCBI): domain Eukaryota; kingdom Metazoa; phylum Arthropoda; class Insecta; order Lepidoptera; family Nymphalidae; genus Erebia; species Erebia epiphron. Next base: position 9,952,670 of record OZ009950.1, read on the forward strand.
TCAACGAGTCCTGAAGCACAATTAAAAATTACAAAGTAGTTTATTTGTGTCGAAAGAAAGTGAACGAAAAATACGATGGAAGAAAGTGGCACGGGATAGGAAACGTAAGAAAAATGTATGAAATCACGTTCGACTAACATTTGCGGGGCGAGGGGAGATTGCCAAAAAGTCGATCACTATGTCAACACAATATCATAATTAATGGAGAAACTGCCCAGTTCGCGGCTAGAGGGGTACGGCGAATATGGCCGACATCACGCGTCCCGTGGTTAATTCGTCCAAGATAACATGGAGTTGAATATATTATGACAACTATTCAAACAAATTCTTTTTTAATGATTATTAAATAGAGGATCACCCAAAAGACGTATAATATCCATGTCCCCTGTTAGTTTTATGTTCGAAAACCATTTGAAACTATAGATTGAAGTAAAGAAAAGTGCGTCGTATTTTGATGACCTCACTGTTCCGAATTTCATCCAACGTCCCATACTAAGCGTTTTACGTTTGAAAAAAGTTGCCAATTTGACTTGTTGTCAAATACCCAATACTTCACTTAAAATCTTACCTTAATGCAAGCTGAAGGGTATATCTTGTGGACAGCGTCTCCTGGCGCTCTGCCCGCCTCGCGGTCGAGATAATAGGACTGAACGAACACTGAGTGATCAGACAGACATCGCAGCCAAACGTCCCCTTCCCCACGTAGGTCTAACTGAACGCCTTTGCCAATATGAAGTCTGCGAAGAAAATTTGAACGAATTAGAGGAGAACTACCCACATTTTCATAAAAAGTCATACTCATCGTTACTTATCTTACTTATCTTACTAATCTTACTAATATTATAAATGCGAAAGTTTGGGTGTATGGATGGATGTATGGATGTTTGTTACTCAATCACGCCCCAACGGCTGAACGGATCTGGCTGAAATTTGGCACAGATAGATTATAGTCTGGACTAACACATAGGCTACTTTTAACCCGGAAAATTAAAGAGTTCCCGCGGGAACCACAAAACCTCGATCCACGCGTACGAAGTCGCGGGCATCAGCTAATATTATTATATATGCGAAAGAGTGTCTGTGTCTATAACCTTTTCACATTCCGTGCGTATAACCAATATGGAGGATTCGGTACGGATACGGTACTTGCATTCCGGAGGATACAACTTTTTATCCCCAAAAATGAAAGTTCCCATATAGCTATAGCTTCTTATTGGCCGTTCTATGTACGTAAAACTAACTTACCTAGCTCGTTCACTCTGTTCTGTCCTGTGAACATTACTCAGGGCTCCTAAACAAAATCTGTTTCCACCTGAAGGATCTACGTAGCCGTCAACCTTAAATGCATAAAACGTGATTTTAAAGAATTAGAATTTAGTCTTCGAAATTCTTAAAAATCTTCAAAATAAAGAATTAGCATTGAATACTCATTTAAAACAAAAAAAAAATTTTAGAAAAGTTCACTTCAAAATGCATTGGATATAAATTCTTTTTTGTCCCAATTTCGTGGTAAACTTTGACTTAAAAGAATAAATCCATACTAATATTATAAATGCGAAAGTGTGTCTATCTGTCTGCTACACTTTCAAAGCGCATCTTTTAAACCTATCTTAACGAAATTTAGTACACCGGTAGGTTGCACCCCGGGGAAGGACATAGGCTACTTTGTATCCCGAGAAATTGAAGAGTTCCCACGGGAACCTCAAACCTAAATCCACGCGGACGAAGTCGGGGAGTCTAATCGTTAAAATTGTGTGCAATTCACACACGGCAGAAATGAAACTCCAGAAAAGTAGTCTACGAGAGGATGAGATAAATATATGTACATAACTTGTATAATGTCACTCTCATTCTCTCTGTTATCTCATTCTCTCGCAGGCTAAATCCTATTTATGAATATGTTTGTCTCTTTTTGGTGTAGCTTTTTCGTGTCTATGCTAAAGAAGTTTCACTTAAATAAATCAGAATTAAAAAGCGATACAAACTCACAGTCACATTGGGCCGACTGGAGGGAACTTTGAAGGTCTCGCCGACTTGCGTGTCCAGCTCGAAGTACGCCACGGAACACCAGTACTCGGGGGCCGGCTGACTCGACAATAAACCACCGGGGTTACCGTTATCTAGAACAGAATCTATACGTTATCTATATCAAAAATAAATTATTTCTGTTTATTAAATAGAGGGTCTTCCAAAAGACCTAAAATTCACATCCTCAGTTAGTTTTAAGTTTGATAACCATTTTAAAATATAGATTTAAGACAAAAAGTGCGTTGAAATTTGATGACGTCACAACTGTGAAGCTCATACAACTTCCATAATAGAAGTGCGTTTTTGAGTTTGATAAAGAGCTGCTGATTTGATTGAGTTGTCATCATCCCTATTGTTTTTGTTTCCACTACAAGGATTCCTTGACTGCGATCTCATCTGATGGTAAGTGATGATGCAGTCGACGGTAGTGGGCTAACCTGTTAGTGGTATGGCAGTTATATTAAACCCATACTCCTAATCGGTTTCTACAGGACATCATCGTACCGGAACGATAAATCGCTTGGCGGCACGTCTTTTCCGGTAGGGTGGTAAATTCAGAAATACTAAATTCCTAAATTGACGGGGATCGAAGCCGGGACCTCCCACGTTAAGAAAACAGCGCTCAACACTGCGCAGGGAGGTCGTCTTTTAAATGTTAACAACTTCATTGCCTTCGTAATCTAACCCCGTAGTGTAGAAGTGTATAATTTACAAAATAATCTTTTTACGCATTCGATCGCAACAACGTCAACTACCATTTATATGGAACTAACTGATATGCCCGCGACTACGTCCGCGTGGATTGAGGTTTTTGGTTTCCGCAGGAACTCTCGAATTTTCCGGGATAAAAAGTAGCCTATGTCCTTCGACGGGATACAACCTATCCCTAGCCCAAATTTCATCAAAATCGGTTGAACAGATGGGCCGTGAAAGCGTAGCAGACAGGCAGACAGACACACTTTCGCATTCATAATATTAGTATGGAAATAGTATGGATTGATCGAGCGCCATTCAGCCGTTCGAGCGTGATTGAATAACAAACATCCATCCATACATCTTTACATCTGTCCATCCAAACTTTCGCATTTATAATATTTATTTGATTTGATATTTGATTCATCGAGCGCCAGCTGTCAATTTCATACAAATCGTATAGCTAACGTTGTCGCAATCGAATGGGAAGACAATCTGCCACTTAGAACACAGAATGCTCACAATAGTGATGGTGATGCGCCGGCGCATCGACGGGGACGGGCGGGGCGGCGGGCGGGGGCGCCAGGCTCTGTGTGTATGTAAGCGTGTTGTTGCCTGTCCATGTACCTGGAACAATTTTTTTTTATTACACTACAAGTTTTTTTTAACGTGAGATAGGCTTGCCACCACCACCAGCACCCCATTAACATTAGCAGCCCATTAACGTCCCACTGCTGGGCACAGGCCTCCGCTCTCATAGGAGAGAGGGAGTTAGAGCTTAGACCCACCACGCTGCTCCAATGCGGGTTGGCGGGCTTTAACGACTATTATCATGTTAGTGATAATAACCGGGACCGACGGCTTAACGTGCTCTCCGAGGCACGGGGGTGAAACACCGCCAACTTCCTAACTCCGGGATAGGCTTGCGCTTGACGAAAATCGACTTAGTGCAAGGCAATGATGATGTCTCGGTTGGAACGCGCTTGCCTTGAAGGTACCTTGAGTTATATGTGGCAGGAGGATGTTCCACACCCTAGCGGTTCGGATCAGAAACGTCGAGGAAAACGTTTCGTTAGTTAGCCCCTGATGGTAAGTGATGATGCAGTCTAAGATGGTAGCGAGCTAACCTATTAGGGGTATGGCAGTTTGTATTAAACCTATAGTCGGTTTCTACACAGCATTTTGCAAATTATTTTTCCTTTCATTTTTGTTATTTCCTTTTGCAATGGGTTTCATTCTACTTTTTTTCTTTTTACCATTTTCAAAGGCTTCAGCCCTGGCCTACATGGACTTCTGCAAAATAACGCCTGCTTCTATCCAATATAGTCCTCTTTAGAACTCAGTGATCGTTGGTTAAAATACTCAATCCACTGTTTACTTACCCTGCTGATGCCCGGTGGCACTAGATTCTGCTGAGGCCTAATTGGCTTTGACGATACGGCGATTACTTCTTTTTTTTAAATATATAGGCTAGCGCTTGGCTGCAATCAGACTTGCTCGTAAATGGTGATGCAGCCTAAGGTGGAGCGCAATTGCCTAGAAGATGCCTATTCACTCTTGAGTTGAAGGTACCTATATTAAAAGAGGGGAAAACGGAAGCCGGAAGGGCATTATGATAATACTAATAATGTCACATTGCCCACTGGTAATAATGACCTACCCTGCTGATGCTGAGTGTGATGAGGCACTGGACTTTGTTGAGGCGCTGGGCTGCCAGCGGGGAAGCCGTTTTGCTGAGGCTCAGTGGACATAGCTGATACCGCGGTCACTGGCGCCGCTGATACTGGTGATACGGCCACTGAGCCCGCTGATAACAAGAAATTTTTTGTCAGTTTGGTATGGTCAATATCAGCTCGTAGGTTTACCAAGTTTATCATTAGTGGATTAGTTATCTAGACATCAATCAAGAGTGATGACTGACGAATAACTGATAGTTTTTTTTTATCCACTGCAAGTTAGACCTTGGCTGCTGTCCTTGATGGTCAGTGATGATGCAGGCTAAGGTGGTAGCGGGCTAACCTGTTAGGGGCATGGCTGTTATATTAAACGCATACCCCTAATCACCCGCCTTGCCGGTAGGGTGGTAGCTAGCCACGGCCGAAGCCTACTACCTAGTTATAAGTTTATGTTTCAATCGGGATCTGTCTTCAGTCTATAATTGGATAAAAAAGCACATTTGTTAATATTGATTATTTTAAGTTACCTGGTAAAGTTTGAGTCATTGGCGTGTCAGTTGTCGTCTGCTCAGAGGTAAAGAATGTGTTGGTGGATCCGTCCAGTAGCGGTGTGGTGGCCCCAGGTGACATACTGACTGGCATGGCAGCTGGAAACAGTCAATACCTATACAAAAAGCGCATTTAATTTATTGCTCTAATGTAATAAAGGCAGTTTCTTCAGAAGTAGCCGCTTTATCATGCTGAGTTTAAACATATAACTATCTTAAACTCTTTCACTAGTCTTAATATATAAAACAAAGTCGAGTTTGTTCGAACACTTATCTCTTTAGAACGGCTGGACAGATTTTCATGGTTTTAGATTTGTTGTATTTTTCTCCGTCCCGAATAGCAGAATAACTTTTAAAAACATTAGAAAATTGACAAAAAAAAAACATTTTCCCTTGATTTTCCCATGCAAAAAACCACGCGTACGAAGTCGCGGGCATCAACTAGTTTGAAATAAAACAAAGTTGAACTAATCAAAATCTTTTGTGTTTTCCCAGAAAAGATATCATATTGAAAAACTAGACGCGATAAAAAGTAGGTGAAATCATACTACAATTTTAATAGTTAGGTAATTTTTTTGCATTTAACATTTGATTTTTTAAATCATATTATATTTAAATAGGTAGTTAAGTGTTAAGCTGCACTTCTTAAAGAAACCTGCTTTTAATACACACTTAAAACATTTAACATTGAAAAGTTGCCACAAGTAATATAATAATCATAAAAACATGTGCAAAATAAAGATAAAGCTTACAATGGTTCATTCTTTTCGGCAGCCACATTGCACGCGCGTCCATAGTGTCGGGGGGTTCTAACTTCGGCGCTATAGTCCTTTGTTGAGCCATCGCCATTTGTTGGGGACTTGGCATCGGCATGCCTTGACTTATCGGCATCTGAGGTGTTCCAGGGGACATCTGTGTAGGAGCAGAGGCCATTCTAGGTGATGCCATCTGTGGCACGTTTGTCCCCATCTGAGGTGTCCCCGGCCCCATCTGCTGCGTACCTGGCCCCATTTGTGGTGTACCTGGCCCCATCTGTGGGGTACCTGACCCCATTTGTTGTGAACCTGGCCCCATTTGTTGTGAACCTGGCCCCATTTGTTGTGAACCTGGCCCCATTTGTGGTGTCCCAGGTCCCATTTGAGGTGTTCCCGGCCCCATCTGGTTTGTTTGGTGGTTTAGCATCTGAGCTCCAGGAGAGTGCACCATTTGTTGAGGTACCAAAGGCGCTCCGGGTCGTATTGAGGGTCGAGGTCCGTGCGTAGCGGAAAACATATTCGCAACGCCATCTGGCGCTAGGAAAATAAAAAGAATGCAAAGGAAAAAAATTAACATGCCGCGCAAAATTTGCAAAGTAATAAATAACACTCACGGTAAAAATAAATAAAAGGAATTGCAATCAGCGTCACAAAAGTTGGTATTGCTTTTCAATTATAAAAGTCCCTTTGCATGACGATGCACCCAGCATGAACGCAAGTTTAGTAGAAACCATTGTTCAGAGGGATGAATGTCTGGTCATTGTGAGATTCATGGAAAGGGATTATGACACTCAGCAAAAGTAAGATGACGCATGCAGTAAAATTAAGAAGTACTGCTTATATTAACACTACAACATTCAAAAAAAGACATCCAAAGTCCAACTTTCGTGACGCGAACCTAAACCCATACAAATTAAACACTTACTTTGCCCTTGGTTTATAATGATACTAGTTGTTTGGAACTGTTGGTGGTGGTGTTGTATGTTGCCATGGTGGTGTCTGGGGCTGGTGGCATGGTGTTGAATGGTCACAAGTTCTCCTGTGTCCATATCCATGCCATTCCCACCAATGCCTGCCGTGTATTCATCTTTGACTAGTCTACTAGGTCCTGACTGGAGTGTTAGCCCAGAAAGATCTACAAATATGACATGATTTCCATAATCTTTAGGCCAATAATTGGCATAGATCAATTAATCTTATTACCAATTTTGCTATTATCACTATAGATTGAAATGATTATGGATAAACATTGACAAAAAGTTTATGGTTTCGTTACAGACCAACTCAACATAAAAAAGAAAGGTTAAACTTTCTATCAGAAGAGAACAAATAATTAAAATCCTTTCTATCTACTATATTTTCATGGACCATCTGTATGGAAAAATAAAATCAACCAATTTTGACAAAAGAAGATCACCCAAATTGGGATAATTTGTATTTGCCCACCAACAAATATAAACACAATTTTTAGTATAACTCAGCATCCTAAACATTTTCTATTATTATACAAAGTTCTAAGTCAATATTGCTGGATACCTTAATGAATCCTTAGAACGCTTAAGACTCTGAAATCAATAACTTAAATACTAACCAATACCTGGAGACACTACTCTCTCATAATGGTAGGGGTTAACGCAGACAGAGTCACACTTGAGATCAAAGGCATACTGGCAAAACTTGACGTGTTTCAACTCATTCTTGTGCAAATCTGGCCAGCGCCATATACGGGCGTAGATTACGTGTGGGAAACCTTTTCTTCCTGCTACCTAAAATGATAGCAAATCAGTATTTTTTCCACTTAGCAACTTTTTCTTTGTCTGTTTTCCCTTGACAGTAATCTCAGCTAAATGGTAAGTGATAATGCAGCCTTAAATGGTAGGGGGCTAACCTGGTAATGGTATGGATTTTTATTAAACCCATACCCCTTAGGCACCCGGTACACAGCCAACCTGAACCGCAATCCAGATTGACTATATATGAATCAATCAATCAATATTTATTTATTCAATTTAGGTACACTGTACACTTATTGATGTCCAACGTTATAATATATGATGGTGATAACCAATTACAGTATCTTAAAACTAAAGCTAATTAATTATATTTATATAATGATAATAATATTATTATTATGCTGTGTAGAAACCCATTAGTACACACTATGCAGCCTAAAAAAATATGACAATAATATTATTATAGTCATACTTTTTTAGATAATATAATTTAATTAATTAGTCTGGTTAAAAGGTTACTTACTGAATGGGTCAATTTAGAATTTTGTTTGTAATTGTTTCCAAACTACACAAGTTTTCAGTACTTTTCCTTAAGTTTTTCATAAAGGGCCAAAAACTGTTTAAAGCACTTTAAGAATGAGTACAGTTTTTGTTTTTAAATTTTGGTAAATTATGTTTTTTTTACTAAAAACCCCTATTAACACAAACAACTCTGTAAAAAAATTATTTCTACTCTATTTAATTTATAAATCAAAGTACTTACCTGTAAGCGACCATCTAATGTGCGTTGTATTGTAACACATTTGCTTGGATGTGCACCGTTAGTAGTGATAGCTGTGATAAGAGAGTCCAATTCATCTCTTTTCTCCTTTAGCTTCTTGACAAGGGATTCAATGGCTCTTTTGGAGAAGCCTTCGCTCTCACCCCCTTGCCTGTGGCACATGAGGGAGTGAACTATGCTAAGGCAGGCATCTGCCGAAGTGGGTGCAGTAGTATTCATGTCTACAAAGTTACAAACATCTATAGAAAAAATCTGTACTCAAAAAAAAAGATAAACCGATTGGCATATATCTCTTCATTACTCCTGAACTAATTATACAGTACTGTTAAAGCTCTTTGTTCGCGGGGTATACGTTCCGTAAATATGCCGCGAATACAGAAACCGTGAATATGGAATGGTAATTTGTATGGGATTATAGGGGATGTGTGACAAAATAAAAAACAAATATATAAAAATATCTATTTAATTGATGTTTTTGATCATATTGATCATATTGATTGATATTATACTTCAGGCTTAAGCAATGGTTTAAAGAATTTTATATTTTTTTTTGCTTGACAGTTTTTAAAAGCTTCTTCAAACCTATGAAACAATAAAACACGCAAAGTGGCTCTTACCAATGGGCGGAACGTCTACTATGTGGCAGCATTTGAAAATATACTTTATTCATTGAGTAATAAGGTTGCTTTCATTCTGTTTGTTTACATTTTTAAAAAACCGACCGCGGCGAAGGCGGCTTATGTCAAAGGCCGAACCAATACAGCAGCGATATCATTTAGCAACATACTTTGGGCATAGTTGTAATAAGGTCTATTTTAATTTTTTATTAGTCCATTTGACGACGCGTTTACAAAGGATATTGGGTTGGATACCTATTGGAATCATTTTTAATAATATGTATCATGTACCGATTAGATCCGCGAATAAAGAAGTCTTTAGCCGCGAATAGAGGAATTTGGTCGCATTTTTTAAATCCGCTTAATAGTGAAAACGCCAATGAAGGAAGTGCAAATAAGGTGCTTTTACTGTTGACAGTTTTTTTTACAGAAATGTTAAATTGAAATTTAATAAATAAAACTGATTTTGAAGCCTTTTTGAAAATGCTGTAGGTTGAAGAATAGATTATACCTGAGATTATAGCTTAGTGAATATTATAACCAATATTTTAAATGTGAAGGTTTGGATGGATGGATGTATGGATGGACGGATGGATGTTTGTTACTCAATCACGCCAGAATGGCAGAACGGATCTGAATGAAATTTGGCACTCAGATAGATAGTCTGGAATGACACTTAGGCTTGATATCAATATACAGTTTTAACAGCTGGATCTCGTAATTTAAGACCCGGCATGTGGGTTTCTTCTAAGTCCCCCACTAAGAGAGCATTTCAAGAAATGCCACTCAGAGAGCTGGGGCAGATCAGCTTGTACAAGTTCAATAACAAACTATACTAGCAATTAGACAAAGTATTGCAAAATTGCGTAGTCTTAAAAGGACTAAGCCCTACGAGTTAGTGTAGTGAAGAGAAAGTGTAGTGCTAAGTGCAATGCAAAGAACTCAAGAACACAGTGTCTCATAAGAAATAAAAAATAAACTAAAGTAAACTAAGATATGTCAATGGACCAATTCTTAGATATAATTTTATAGTATAAGTTTAGGTTAAAATAATGTTACTCATTAGCTATATTTACTCATAGGCTAGATCGTAACTATAGTAGGGTACTGACTGTTGTTAGAACTTTACGATATTAAAAAAAAATATATTGCAAAAAATATTAAATGGATATTTGGTAATTTTAATCAAAATCGATTTCTTAATTATTTGTGGAAGTCTCTGTCTGTCAGTTACCTTTTCACGGCGGATCCGATGTTGACAAAATTTGGCGCATAGTCATAGGATCATAGATCATCCTGAAGTCATAGAAATAAAGAGTTCCTACAGGATTTTCAAAAACCAAAATCCGCAAGGATGACGACGTCGTGCGCATATTAAAGAGTCATGTTTACTAATACATAAATGCCTCAAATTAAACAAATTATCAATCTATTTATAACAATTGAATAATTACCCTTTTTTATAATTAACTTCATCAACTGATTGACAACAAATCTATTGCATCTTGGTTTCTATTTAAAATAAGAGTAACGGGATACAGCTAAGTTACAATTGATAATTTCTAAGAATTATTAGATCTTTAGAACACAAAATAAAATAGTCATTTGTGTTTATTACTTAAATAAAAAGCTTGAAGTCAGTAACGTACTCACTTGCTTAGTAAAAGGAAAACGTTTCCAATTTTCATATGTTATGCACTTAATGTTTGATTCTAAAATCATGGATTTATTATGAAAATTGATTTCCTTTATTTCGAGATGAAACCAAAACAGAACACGACATTTTAGCAATCCATAGTGCAATGAATAATGATAAAAGTAAAACCACGGATAAAACCTGAGTTAAAACTAAGATTAAAGAACTAGTGTTGTATCGTGCATACTGACCACAGACTGAGTGCCGACCCTGCCGACTGCGTGCATACGCATAGTGATAGTCTATGCTATGTTGATAAAATGCGAAACTCGGATATTTTTAAAGCCAAACGAATGAATTAATCGCCGTTGTGCTTCATGATGCAAGATTTGCTGATAAAGTCCCTAAGCTGGTTTAGGTTCCTATGAAACTAATATATCGTTATTTTCGTTTGAATCGATGCTCAGATTAGATACCTAGGAATCGATCGGTGGAATCGATGTTATCGCAAAAACGATGTTTCAGGTTTCCACAGACACAGAGTACATTTGTTTCGTTGGTCTCCATTGGCAGCATTGGAAGCCAATGTTTGGCAAATATTCGATCAACACAACAATCAGTTGGTGACAAGATGAGCAACTTTTGCATTTTTGCACAAAACAAAAATATTTTTTACAACAATAATGTAGAGAAACGATATTACTGACCTACGATAATAATAACGTAAATACGTATATGTCTGTGATAGAAATATAGCCTTGTTGAATTCTTACAACATAGACAATGTCAACCAATGAATATTTATGTTTTTTGTAACGATTTCATTCTTAAAATTTTTCACGTTCTTCAAAATAATCTTGAAAAAATAATTAGTAATGTGTCCATCCTAGATATTATTTTAATATTGAACATTTTGGTCTTACGTTTGCGTTGGTTTTGTGAAACGAATCGCAACATTTTTTAAATCGTGGAGTTGTCATTTTGTCAATGTCATTGTCATTTGACAGCAGCCAATTTTGTCAAAAATTCCTTTTTCAATATTTCCTTTAGCCAAAACAGGTCAAAAATAATTAGATTTTAACAATAAATAACGTGGTATCTAAAACGTGGACAAGTGCACTTCATATACGTATGTCTTTCGAGGTAGTCATAAAAGTGGGTGGACCTAGGTTCCTAATTGGGCAGCCGTGTTGTTTTGTGCAGATGAAAATAAACTTTATTGATGATGAAAAATGAAGGGGGTTGGTAACTCACCAGCTGATCGTGAAGGGATGACAAATAAACCTATAGTAGCATGTGAGTTTATCCCTATAACGCTTCATTCTATGTTCCACGCAAAAAAATAATTATAAACTAAATTATAGGTGCTGGCGATTGGAATTTATTCTGTACATTAGAACAACCCCTGGTGGCTGCGATTCCTCAGGATTCATGTGAATGGCGACGGTCGTATGGTCGAATAACTAAATTTGTATATTTGGAGGCAACTTTTGTGAAGTTTAATAAGGATAAGGTGCAGTCTGAACTCAATTTACTAAAGCGACCTATATTCCATATTTATTGGACGGATTGTGTGGTAAGTAAACAATTATTTCACTTATTGTGCCCTGCTCTCGAATGTAAAGAGCTTAAGTTTAACCACCTTTCATTTCACACAAACTAGTGTAACCAAGAAGGATTTTTGAATGAGTTTGATTATGCAGATGAAAAACAAGAATACAAAAATTGTATCCATGTGCTATGTGTGTGTGTTAAGTAGTTCTTCTTCTACCTGTCTTCCTTCTATTCTATTCTTCTTCTACCTGTCCGTCTCCCCTGCTATGTGGGATTGGCACAAATATTATCTTGAGAAGGAAGTATAAATATATATACTTAATTACATCCAACTGTACTTTTTTTACAAAATTATTCAAATAAATAAATATTCAACAGGATATAGAATATTATAAAACAACACTCAGAGAAGACATAGAAGCATGGCTCAAGCAATTAGAGAAGAACAACATAACCGACTGGATGATAGTTTTAGTAGAAACCTACGACATAAGAAAGACCAACAAGTTACTGCCCAGGACTACAGTTTTAGATAAAATCAAAGGTATAATAATCTGTTAATCAACCATTTCATTGCTGTAAATGAGTCTTCATTGACCCACAAATGTTTTTAGCTGTATTTCCAAAGTACAAACTAAACCATGTGAAATAGATTCATGAATTATTATTACTATTTACATGAAATTGTATTTATATAAAGTTAATAGTCGCGTTTACCATGTAATTCATCATTGTGGCAATGTAACATAATATTAACATATTTAAACATAATGTTGTAAACAATATTATCCAAAAGTTTGGATCTGTCCCACAACCAAATCTGCACTGCCCTGCCTATGGAGCATTTTTATAAAGAGCAAAGCCAAAAGCGAGTCTTCTGGTGTAGCCCATCCATTTTACATCTACTTTTGTATGGACACTCTACAATATGATATGGGCAAATAGACAAAAGTTGGGCATTCTATGATATAGTTGACTATATCATAAAATGATCAATTTTACAATCTGTTCACAACATGTTGATATAATTTAGGGAATAATTATTTTTATAGGTGACTTTGCTGCCAAACAAACAGAAGATAGATTTATATCTGTTATCAATCCTATAAAATCGGAGGCAAGGAGTGCGGAATCTTGGCGGTCTTTGGTGGCGAAAGTTAGACATTTTATTCTAGTGGCTTATAATAAAGCACTTATTAAATTTGAAGAGTATATGAGAGAGCAAAGAGAAAAGAGAAATGACCCAGAATGGGATTTTTGTAAATACTTCATTTTGCAAGTAAGATTTTACTGTCTACAATATTCTAAACAACATTACCTCTTTACATACATCTATTTCTATTCTATTCTATCTCTGGGCTTTTCCGCACTTAAGCACCGGTGCCCGCTGTGCGTGAGACCTCTGGTGCGACTCCCCGCTGGATCACTCCAGCCAGCCGAGCTCACTCCAGAATCCAAGCAGGCCGCCCAGGTCGGCGAGGACTTCCGGGAGTGTTGCTGGGGAGCCAATGTAGGCTTCTCGTTGAGTGGTTACAGCACTGCATTCGAGCAGCACGTGTCTCGGTGTCTCCTCGCTCTCCGTGCAAGCTCTGCACAGAGGGCTGTCAGTTATACCTAGAACATATAGGTGTTTGTTAAGTGGACAGTGTCCTGTTATCATGCCTACAGCCGTCCTGAGTTTAGCTCTGTTTAACTGCAATAATTTCTTAGTTAGGTGTTGGTTTGGGCTGGGTATAGCCTCTTTTGTTTGTCTACAGTTGGTGGTGTTTGCCCAAAGTTCGGCATGTGTACCTACTGTTTGTTGTTTTAGCCAAGTCTTGTACTCACTGAATGGTATTGGAACGATCAGTTCAGGTCCCATTACCTTCAGGTTTGAGGCTCGTCGAGCTAGTTCGTCTGCTGCGTCATTACCTATGTTTCCGCTGTGACCTTTAACCCAGCCGAGTGATACCAGGTTTGATTTTGTTAGTGTTTGTAGTGCGTTATGACAATCCAATACGAGCTTAGATGAGGTTGTACTTTTGGCTAATGCCCGCAGGACTGCCTGACTATCACTTTGAATGTTAATATGAAAGTTTGTTACCTGTCTGTCGGCCACTGCCATGGCCGCCGCAGTGATGCCGACGCACTCCGCTTGAAAAACAGAGTTATTCTTACCGAGCGCGCGAGCAATATGTATGTTTAGTTCGGGACAGTACACTCCTGCACCGGTTCCCTGGCTCGTTTTTGATCCGTCTGTGTAGACGTCTATCGTGTTTTTGGTAGTTCTGTGTATTTCGGTATCTGAGATGTTGATCTTATAATCTTTCTCGATTATGTGTTTCTTCTGTGTTTTGTCGCAGATCCATCCTAACAGTGGACATTTCATGTTCTCACCTGACAGTATCCGGGTGTGTGTTGTGTTTGTATCTTTCCACAGCCCATAAGTTTTAATTCTTAGAGCTGCGAGGGTAGCTTCTTCTTTTATGTGAAGATGTAGGGGGGGGATTCCCAGTATTACCTCTAAAGCATCTGTTGGGGTGGTGCTCATGCAGCTAGTAATCGCTAGGCATGCTTGTCTTTGGAACTTTTGTAGTTCTTGTTGGGTTGTCGTCTGAAGCGTTCTGGGCCACCATACTAGTGACGCGTATGTTAATGAGCTTCTTACCACTGTCAGATACAGCCAAAGCATTATCTTTGGCTTTAGACCCCAGGTTTTCCCGATCATGCGTTTGCATTGGTTTAGGATTATTGTTGTTTTTTGTATTTTCATGTCTATGTGTTTCTTCCAGTTGAGCTTGTTATCTAGAGTTACCCCTAGATATTTAACTTCTGTTGATAGTGTTAAATTCGTACCGAAGAGTGTTGGCATTCTTGGTACATCTGGTTTCCTTTTGTTTGTGAACAGTACTAGTTCGGTCTTTTTTGGGTTTACTGTTAGTTCATTGTCTTTGCACCATTTCTCTATGAGTCTCAGTGCATCTTGCATTATTGCACAGAGTGTGTTTTCGTGTTTGCCACCTATCAGAATCGTTATGTCATCTGCATAACCTATGGTGTAGAATCCGTTGTTGTTCATTTTTGTTATCAAGTTGTCAACGACCAGGTTCCACAGTATTGGAGATAACACTCCTCCTTGTGGGCACCCTTTGGCTACTATGCCCTTTGTTATACCGTTTATGTCAAGTTGGATGACCCTTTTTTCGAGTAGGGCTCCTATCCATTGCCTTAGAGTTTTGGGTACTTCGTATCGTTGTAGTGCATTGTCAATGCTCTTAAAGGTGGTTTTGTCAAAGGCTCCTTCAATATCTATGAAAGCTCCTAGTGTTGATAGTTTGTTATCTAGGTCGTGCTCTATCTTCGTTACCACGTTGTGGAGAGCCGTCTCTGTTGACTTGCCGGTAGTGTAGGCATGTTGGTTTCGGTGTATTGGTATAGTCCTTAGGGCTCCATCTCTAAGGAAACGGTCACCAAGCCTTTCCAGCGTTTTCAGCAGAAAGGATGTTAGGCTGATAGGTCTGAAGGCCTTTGGTTCGGTGTAGTCATTCTTGCCTGGTTTGGGCAGGAATACCACTTTCACTTCTCTCCACGAGATTGGTATGTATTTAAAGGCTATACAAGCTTGGAAAATTCGTATAAGCCATGGTGTTATCTCCGTAGCCCCCCACTGCAGGAGGGCTGGGAAGATTTGATCTGTTCCCGGTGATTTGAAGGGGTGGAACGTGTCTATGGCCCACCGTACCTTCTCATGTGTGACTATTCTGTAAGCTATTTCCCAGTCAGCTTCTGAGGGTGTGTTCTGTGACTCATCCGCCCAGTCTGGGTTGTCCACTATTTTGCTGCCGGGGAAATGTGTTTGTATAAGAGTTTCACTGACCTCTTTGTCGTCTTTGGTATAACTACCATCAGTTTTCTTCAAAGTACCTAGTGTGCGGTTGTTGTCGTCGGCTAATATTTTCCGGATTCTAGTCGCCGTGTCGTATGATTCTATGTTAGTGCAGAATCCCTGCCATGATTTGTCGTCTTTACTTCGTACTAGCTTCTTGTATTGGGATTGTGCTTCTTGGAAGTTATCCCAATCCAAGTCCTGTCGGGTGTTTTTGGCTCTGTTGAATAGGTGCCTTAACCTTTGTCTTTTCTTTTCTAGGTCCGGGCCCCACCAGCTATGTTTTGGTTCTTGTTTTGTCTTACGTGCTTTCAAAGGGCATGCTATCTCGTAGCATGACCTTATACTGTCTGTTAAGTCTGTTACCTGCTTGTCGATCTGTGACACATGTTGGATTTCGGATATGTTCTTCTGTCCTATGTGTCTTGTTATGAGTGATTTGTACTGTTTCCTATTTGTCTTCCTCGGATTTCTTCGAGGTATTTCTGGTTTCTTGGTTAGATCGAGTTCAAAGCATATTCTGCAGTGATCCGACAGCGACGGTTCCTTGCTCACATGCCAATTTTTTACTTGATCTACTATGTTATGTGAGGCTAGAGTAAGGTCTATTATCGTCTGATACCTACTGGATACAAACGTCGGTTCTTTGCCTTTGTTTACAATGTTGAGGTTAGTTGTTAGTAGAAATGATACTAGCGACTCACCTCTTGTGTTGTTCTTTTCACTACCCCACAAGGTATGGTGTGCGTTGCTGTCGGCAGAGATTATCAAGTCTGTCTTTTGTTCTTCACAGTGGTTGATGAGATCCGTGACTTCCTTCGTGGGGATCTGGCCATCAATGGGTAGATACAGTGATGCCAAGACTAGTGGTCTAGGCGTTAACCCGTTGTTTTGTTTTAATTCGTTGTGTATTTTAACTGCTGTTAGGTCTCTGTAACAGTAATGTGTGAGTAGTGTCGCTGTGACACAGCGTGGTATGTAGATACATGTTCGTGGCGGCTCTTGCAAACTGTGGTAGAAGACCTTACCTTCGCAGTTTCCGAGGCCACAAATGCGGTTTGCCCGAACCCACGGCTCTTGGATTAGGGCTATGGTCTCGGCCTCAACCTCCAGCTGCTTTTTAAGGGTGGCCGTTGCTAGGTATTTGTGCTGGAGGTTGGTTTGCACAATCTTAATGTGCTCGTATGTTATTGTAAGCAAAAGTCAGTTGTCCGTTGGTCATTGTTGTTCCTTTTCGGCCATAGGGGCCCATGTTTTCATCAGCTCTTGAAGAGCTGCCGTGTCCGTCGTGTCTGTCCCCTCCTGCCACTCTGTCTTATTCGGTGGTGGAGGTGACGATGATTCAGTCAGCACCGCGTCGATGTTGTGGAGCACAGTGCTGACTGATGGTTCTGGGTTGTTGGCAGATTGTCCGTCAGTTCGTATGTTGTTGGAAGTTGAGGTGGAGGTGGTTGTCATCTCTGGTTGGGGGAGCTCCATGGGTGGTACGTCGCTCACTCCTTCACGAGTGAAGAATCGGACGTAAATAGAGCCCGTGGAGTAGGCTACTTCCCTTCCCCTTTCCATGATGTGGGCAATCTGTTCTTTGGGCACGCCCAGAACGAGAAGTATGCCTGGATAGTTGTTTTCAACCTTGAGGTAGTTGTACAGGGTCCAAGTTGATATATTGTACCAGGGATTTTGGCTGGCCAGGATCCTATGTAGGCTCCCTACCTCGCCTTGATACCCCGGCACAAACAGTGCGGATCTGATCCGTACGGGGATCTCCGACTGTTTTATCAACAAGAGCCCCGTCCCCTCTCGTGGTGACTGCAGTCGTGGTACAACCTCATGTAACCACGAGAGAGCTTTGTCGTCATGACACCATAACTTTAGCACACCCTCGCTCAAGAAGGCTTTGCCTACGAACGCGGGTGCGTAAGGTAGGGTGCCAGGTGCTGTTACTTGGAGGCAAGCAGCAAAGATCTCATTTTGGATCTGGGCCTGAATGTTGCTTGCCTCTTGTTGGGTCATGTCAGAGCGTGGGTCGAAAGTGACCGCCACGCTGAGATGTGGTTGTGCTGCACGGGCGTATGAGCTCGTGTTGTCAGTTCTCCGCTTCTTATATTCCCCCCTGGGGGAGATTGTGTCGTCAAGCCGGTCTCGCTTTTGATTTGACCGACTCGTTGACGGGGCGGGGTCTTCCGGCCTTTCGTCAGCCTCACCACTGCTCCGCTTCCTCCAGTAAGGCCGGCGAGCGACAGGGTGTGGCCGACGTTGGGCCGGGTTGTTATCACTATTGGTCTGTTGTTTTTCACGGTTGACGATGGGCGGGCCGCCGCTGGCTCCCGGTCGGCCAGCATCCACTGCGCCTTCGCCCTGGCTTGGGGCGACAGTCTCCGCGAGCAAGCTGCTACCTTGTGGGGGCGGCTGCTCACCTCCGCTTTGACCGCGCGAGCCAGTTGCCTGAGTTTCGGCGTTTGTATCTGCTAGCCTTCCGGGCACCAGCACCGGCTGGCCCCCACTCCTAACCGTGGTGCTATTTGACTGTTTTGTCTTCCTCCTCCTCTTCCTCCCGGCCCCTGCGACCACCTGCATCCACTGATTCTGGGCCACTGGTGGGGCCGTGGGAGGGGTCACATGGGCCATGGAGGAAGAAGTGGAGGGTTCGTCCATGTCCGTCTTTTCATTCCTAGTGGTGGTCGTGTCATTTTCAGGTCCGTCTGTCCGTTTGTCATTTGCCTGGGTTCTGTCATGGGTGTGCGCGTCCGTCTGAGTCCGTTGTTCGTTTGCCAGGGGTCGTTGGGGGTGCGTAGCACCAGGCGACATAGTGCCCAACCCAGAATACGTAGGGCGGCCTGCAGCTCGTCCTCCGGTCAAATGTTACATACATTTGAACTATAGAATTAATTTCTTGAAACAATCTCCTATTAGATGTGTGTGTCTTGGACGAAAATGTGTTATAATATGTTACACTATCAATGCTAATGTCATACTTTAGTAATAGGGGGGACTTGAACTTTAGGACATATTTTTCACAAATACATTATGAAGATACTAATCACCTCCGATTGGCTGACTCTCTCTCACTCTTTCTGTTTCAAATCTAGATTTCAGTCAATTATAATTATGAAAACATCAGATGATGCATGCAACTTCGTCCGCATAAATAGTCTATCACCTTCTGCGGGATGCAACTTATCCCTGTACCAAATTTCATCAAAATCAGTTTAACAGGTGGTCCGTGAAAGTGTAGCAGACAGACAGACACACCTTCGCATTTATAATATTAGTATGGAAATAGACTAAGTAAGTAATTATTTTATATTCACAGGAGCAATTAGCATTTGTGCTTGAAATGCTTGGTCTATACGAAGAAGCTCTAGTCCAGTACGATGAATTGGATGCGTTGTTTTCGCAATTTGTACTCAATTCTAATGTAGCAGAAAGTCCAAAATGGCTTGATACTTTCCGACAACCGGTCACGTCCTGGCAAGCTGTAAGACTGACTTCACTAGTACCACAGAATTTAAGAGAATTAATAATTAAGAAGAAAGCATCTCTATTAGACTTTAGGAGTTACTTGTTTCAACGACAAAGTGCCATGTTATTACTTACTTTTAAGCCTTGGGAGGTAAGTTGAAACGCTTTCATTATTTTATGAATTTTTGTCCTATAGACTGAAATATATTAACTCAGTTCATCTTATATACAAGGTGTAAGGTAATTAGTATAACATACCCGCGGCTACCCATGTTAGATGGTGTATAGATATATTGGAGAAATGTCATAAGACGTGTAGCTCATATCCTGGGGGAGTTATATGGACTTCAAAATTTTAGCATAAATGTTGAGGTGGCATCCCTTAAAACAGCTGATTCAATATCAATGAACTGCGAACAATACGACGTATGTTAAGCCTCGTTGCCAGTGCGAGCGTTGCGATAAAATCCAGTCGCGATACTAAAGTAATCATTATTCGGCATGCAATTAAATTCTCAAAGCAAAAGCCCGGCTAGAACTTACGTATTGTTGTTAAAAAATGCCCGACTAGTATCGGACTTCGTAAGTCGAAGTCAGTCACTTATCCTTACTTTATGAGCCGCCTTTCCCTGTGATTAATTTCTCGACTTACTTCGTTTAAGTTTTGATCAATAATTAATTGTTCTGTGTAGTTTGTTCTTTCAATGATTTGCAAATTGTAATGAATTGCTAAATTGCATAACGATATGATAATTAATGATTAAACGAACTTACCTGTACGTGAAGTTCTATCATAATTATACGAAGGCTTCGTCCGAAGGGATTAGCATGTAATACTTGTAGTACCGCCTAGTGGTTCGCCAGTCACGCACTTTATTTGAGGGTAAATAGAAAACAAAAGAAAAGAAAAAACTATACGACAGCTACATTGGCTTCAACAAGGTGGGTGGTCCATGTCTATCTCATTTAGTTTAGAGTATAATAATTAATATTTCACGAACTAATATCGGGTTAACTAGTAATGGGGAGGGAGGGTTGCTAATCCCTTCGGACGAAGCCTTCGTATAATTATGATAGAACTTCACGTACAGGTAAGTTCGTTTAATCATTAATTATACAAATGCTTCGTCCTCGGGATTAGCATGTAATACTTGTAGACTTTTAGAGATTTAAGTGAAATATTTATATTTTTATAACAAATCATCTAATCAATAATTTAATTGATTTTTATATAATAATTTAATATTTCTGTAATATTGATTGTAAACGAATCACTCCGATGAAAAAACGTTTTTTTTTTTTTTTTTTTTTTTTTTTTTTTTTTTTTTTTTTTTTTTTTTTTATCACCATTGCCCAGATTTATGCCTACTAAAAAGGGTTATTGCAGACCTACACGAATTCAAGGATATTGATATCCTTCCTCATAGTCTATTAAAAAAACATAAAATATGTGGGATCGATGCGGAGTACAAATCGTAATTATTCTCTTAAAACCAAAAAAAAAAACAAAAGCTAAACCAGCGCTTAAGGTATGCATCGTACTGCTTCAAAGAACTGCCTGATAAGGAAGAAAGTTTGATCGCTGAAAGTGGCACACTTCTCCTTAGCCACACCGTCTGCATAAGATTCCTGCCACCAGGATAATTTTGGTGTACATTTTGCGATTGCTAGAATAAAAATATACAATTGGGTTTTTATTTTCCGTGAATGTGATTGGATCACATAACAAAAGGCTTTGATAAACAGGATACCACGGCTGTGTGGACCATAGGGGAACAACAACAATCTCTCTAGCTTTATCAGAGATAATCTTTTGTAACATTTTTAAGATGATAGATAATGGGGGGAAATCATAAAAATTATAATTAGTCCAAAAATAGTAAAAGCATTGATAGCCATAGCATCTGGGTCTCTTTACCAAGAAACATAACTAAAACATTTATTCAACTTTAAACTAAAACATGTGACTTGCAAATAAGTCTACTTGAGGTATACCAAAAGTTGAAACTATTTCCTGGTATGCCCAATCGGCTAGTTTCCATTCTATATCGGGATGTACACGTCTGGACTCAGCATCTACTGTTTTGTTATCTGATGATTTTATATAACAAGCAATAACATACAAACCACGACATTCACACCATTGCCATATCTGTCTAATAGCATCCGTGAGGTGAGGAAATTTATTCTCTCCCATTCGGTTACTATAAGAAATAGCCGTCGTGTTTTCAACATGGAGTAGAATTTGACAATGTTTTAAATTCTTGGCAAAAAAATTTAAACCAAAGAAAGAAGCTAGAATTTCTAACAAGTTAAAATCGATTTTTCCTGCACACTCCACAACCCGCTGGCTTTCTTTCCACCGCAAGCAGCGCCCCACCCCGTAGTTGAACCGTCAGAGATTTTTTTTTTTTTTTTTTTAAATCATGTGCATCCTTTGTGATAATACTGAATGGTCTTTGTATTGCATTATACCACCAATTCAGATTAGGTTGTATTGTTACCGCTAAGTTAATTATGTTATCATACCTAATTGTTAGTTTAATTTAGATTTAAATATTTAATACGTTCAAAATGCTTGGTGTGCAACCAACTGTTTTCTACAGCGGGGCAAAACTGAAACCAATAATCCAATATATTCCGAAATTCACGTATTTTACACCTATTTAAGTGTAAAAAAATATTTTTACGTGATGTACCTACTCGTATCTTTTCCGCGGGCAACGAATTCTGGAAATTTTCTGAGTCTAACACAAAGCCTAGGAATGTGCAAGTTCTGTTTGGTATCGGAGATTTTCTCTTCATTTTTAAAAACGAGAGAAGTAATTAATCTTTTGGTTTGTATTGTGTTACACAAACACCTATCATACGATTGCTCCACTAACCAAAAGTCGTCTAAGTAGTTACCTAGTTGATATTTTAGTCCGGCAGTACGAAGTAAGCGGACAATAGGCTTATCACCTTATTGAATATCCCTATAGGGAAAAGCCAAATGGCAATAGGTACATTAAAATCGTATAATTTTCTATCAAACTGAAATCTTAAATAATTCCTAGAATTATTATGGATTTTTATGAGATAATAAGTATCCTTTAAATCGATTCTTGTCATAAAACAATCTCTTGATATAAATTTTAATACAGTATCAATGAATTCATTTAAACAATTTCAAGTTTAAAATGAAACGAAATTTAGCATTTAGCTTTGATACCAAAAACACGTTAGACAAAAACTGGCCGTCAAGAGATAATAGATTATCATTAAATAATGTCTTCTCTGTGTTTGAGTATGACATCTCAACTGGAGGATTTAATTGATTAACTGGTGTAAATAAACGGAATTTTATAACCTTTGATACAAGATATAACCAAAGAAATTACTAGTAATTTTAACCACTGTTTAAAATATAAAGGCAATCTGCCTGTATATATTATACCCCGTCTAGCAGCGGCTGCGTGTCGGCTGTTGCCGCGAATGTCTCGATGAGCTCGATGGCCCCTTCGTCTTCGGATGAGACGTAGGGGCTCTTCCAGTTTAAATTCTTCGATGAGGTTGTCGCCGCTGGTGGTTTATTATTAATTGCCGGTGACTTAGGCAATGTGTTCTTCAAGTCTGCACCAGACCTAATAATTGCTTTAGCAGTCTTTATTGTCTCCAATAAATTCTATTTGTCTGGTTTGGTGTTTTGCAGCTGATCCTTCATATCCGTCTTTAAGGAAAACAAAATGCAGTTTCTTCTAATAAGTGAGTCATTATATTGCATGTCCAAAATATACGCTCGGTATCCATTAGTATCTTGGTCAAATCAGAATCAGTATTTTTATTTGATATTAATTTATTTATTGCTTAACCTTAGCATGATATATCGGCGGACATTTGTTCATCTCGGAAATCGACGCTTTTATTTCCGCATTCAATGCCGGGGCATTTATAAGTTTGCAATAGCTAGGCAGCAAGTACTTTTCACTAAGTTCCTTGCGGAGCTCTTTGCTTAGCCCATGTGCGGCAACCTATTCCAATCTAACTGCTTATGGATTTCAGTTCCAAAATTATCAGACGCAGTAGGATTTTTACCCAATATATCGAGTTCTTGATCTGATATGCAGATCTTTAAATATCAGTAAAGAAAACAGAACCAAAGTACTGTTCGCAAAACTAATATATCGGGTAGTACAGCTCCAAAGAGACGTACGCAAACCCTGATCGGTGAATCTTCTACTTATGATGAAGTTATGATATTCCAAAATATTTTTAAATAGGTACTCATGTTTGATAAGTAAATCATCATGATTAGATGTCTGTGTACGAGTTAAGAAACAGACCAAAGTACTGTTCGCAAAACAAGTATATTGGGTAGTATATCTCCAAAGAAAAATACGCAAACCCATATCGGTAAATACACTTATGAAGTTATGACTTCATGTATTCGAAAAAAAAATATTTTATTTTTTATTTTTAATACTCGTGTGTGATATGTAAGTCATCATCTTAGATGTCCGTTTACGAGTTAAGAAACAGACCAAAGTACTGTTCGCAAAACAAGTATATTGGGTAGTATATCTCCAAAGAGAAATACGCAAACCCTTATCGGTAAATATCACCTAGCTGTGTTAAGCATGTATTTTAAAATAATTTAACACCGTAAATTCTATAATATCTGCACATTAGTTCATGAAACAGTCCTTAAATACTGTTCGCAAAACTAAATAGTTGGGTAGTTACATCTCCAAAGAGAAGAACGCAAACCCGCAGAGAAAAGGAATAGGTATAACGCAATAATTAAAAACTATAACGAAAAAGGTAACCAAATAGTTGGGTAGTTACAGCTCCAAAGAGAAGAACGCAAACCCACAGATGACAGAGTTAAGGAATAGGTATTATACACAATAATAAAAAATTGTAATAGGTAGGTATACACAATAATAAAAAACTATTAAGTACGTAAAAGGTAAGTATTACGTAAACAACGCAACTAACCTTGCCTGTCCAGTGATTCGGCAAAACTCGATGACCGGCTACGGTGACGCCGCCGGCGCAACTTTTTCTCGAACTTTTAATCTTCTTACGTATTTTTAACCGACTTCCAAAAAAGGAGGAGGTTCCCAATTCGGCGTGTATCTTTTTATAATCCATATTGTCTTCACTTTGCTTTTAAGCATTCTATAATACTTTAAACAGATTAACGATAGTATCTACGAAGTATACGAAATTTAGTACCACGTGAAGACAAGACGTGCGTTCGTGGCGAGCACTAAAAAGCGAATGAGATAGACATGGACCACCCACCTTGTTGAAGCCAATGTAGCTGTCGTATAGTTTTTTCTTTTCTTTTGTTTTCTATTTACCCTCAAATAAAGTGCGTGACTGGCGAACCACTAGGCGGTACTACAAGTATTACATGCTAATCCCGAGGACGAAGCATTTGTATAATAATTATTATTATCGCTTGTAGTACAGTTCTGACTTTAGGTGTAGAAGGAACAAAGGACTCCACAGGGTTGCCAAAATTTATTTTCCATAATTAACTAATTAATTTTGTATGGAAGTTTTTGATAATTAATTTTGACTTTTTAACTCTACCATAGTGTTTATAACGTCAAAATGGCATGGGTAGCCGCCGGTATGTTATACCATTTACTTTACACCTTGTATAATAGCCCATTACAAACATTATATTACAATCACATTTGTTTTTGTCAGAGTATACAAAATATATAAATTGGATTCATGCATGCATTACGTATTAACTGATTAATAGATCTCATATTAAATCACTTTTTTCTCTCACATAAACGTGAATAAAACATAATCGCTGGCATATATGGGTTCATTTTTTTTTCTCTCTCTCTCTTTCCTCTATCTGCGATCAGTCCTTCGACTATAAACAGATCTGTGCTCATCATATTTTGAAGTTAAGGCTTTGCACATCCAATAATGTGACATCCTTTCAAGGTGAAGTATGACAAGTTACACTATATGTTGGCCAGTCTTGTCCTTTTAAGGTGGAATATATATGGATTAATAACTGTTATTTAATTAGTGTTAAATATAGTTATTAATGTTTTTATTGCTTAAAATGACTCTCATTATATTTAATAAGATTAATACATTCTTTTTTTCATAATTTGCTGTGGTAAAAAGTAGGTTATGTTTTCCAGCCAATTTCAAATCAATATGAAATACGACGATTTGATCCAGTGCAATTATATTATTGTAGATTTCAAATACTTGCTGCAATCATATCGAGATTTTTAATTTTTCTACATGACCACCCATCTGTAAAGTGCATTAACTAGTAATGTGTAATTGCATAGCAATTATACAGTTGTATTTCAGCCTACTATTAAAGTTTCTTGCGGTTAACTTGCAGACAGTTATTTTATGATTGATTATGTTAATCTCTGTTTAGAGAACTTACATATTTTTTCCTGCACAAGTTTCACCTATCTTACATCTATTCATGACAATGTTTTCAATCAAAAGAAAAACAACACGTTATTGTGGTTTCTGAAAAGTAATATAGATTACAATAAGTGCAATACAATATAAACAATTAAAATGTTTGGTTTCACTTGGCAGTTATTTTATCTGGTAAAATAAAAACCTGCCACTTATGACTTTGCTAGTACCAAATCCTAGGTTGGTCCTAGGATTTGGTATTAGCAAAGTCCAAATTTTTTGTCCTAGGTCCAAATCCTACTAAACATTTAATCATGTTTACAATTAATTCATGTTTACATTAAAAATGTATACAAAATATTTTCATAATACTCTTTAGGTAATGAAAGTTAAAATAATTTTCAGATCGCGTCTCGATGTCTAACAACAGTCCACAACACGCTCGTTGAACTAACACTACTTAACGCTCACGCGGTGGAAGGCGCGGCCGCATGCTGGGCGCATCTTGCGTGCGCGGAGACGCTGCGTGCGTGCGAGCGCCTTTCGTCCACGAACAGTGCGCTGGAAGCGTGCACTAATATGAACGCGCCCTTATTGCATAATGCTAAGGATAAGGTACGGTATTCTAAAAAAAACTTAGAAATATAAAAATCAAGCAAGCATTATGTGTTTTTATTTAAATTAGTTTTTTGGAGCAGATAAAGATTATTGTTACTAAAGAGTAGAGGTACAGTAAAGATACTCATAATCAACATTAATAACCTAGAAATCGTTACGTCTTAAATGATTCCAAGCATACTCATGTTACGCCTTTGAATAGGCACCAGCCCAAAACTTGGGAATATCAAAAAAAAACTCAATAGTTCTCTACATGTATTTACCTCGCACCTCGTGTGCGTCAGCGCCATTTCTCATGCTTTGATCCTCTTGCGACGATATCAGTTACATGTAAGTACTACTGTACTATTACCTATTCTGTGGTACCACACAACATTATGTACTTCGTAATACTGATATTCACGACCGACATCATCGTCGGAAGAATTGAAGACTTATCTATCTTTATTTTTTTATATTCCAATACAAGTTAGCCCTTGACCGCGATCTCACCTGATCGCAGTTATAATCAACCCATACCCCTAATCGGTTTCTACACAAAATCGTATATCGGAACGCTAAATCGCTTGGCGACACATCTTTGCCGGTAGGGTGGTAACTAGCCACGGCCGAAGCCTCCCTCCAGACCAGACCAGGCCAGTGAAATTTCGGAAATTATAAAATCTCAAATTGACCCTGCCGGGAATCGAACCCGGGACCTCCGCACGTTAAAACAACAGCGCTCAAAACTGCACCAGGTAGGTCGTCAATCTACATGACATCAATAAAAAAAGTGTGTGTGTACTTATGTACGCACGCAAGAAGTTATATTTTTTGATATCAAATAATAAATATCTTGATTAGAGTTATCAGTTCTCACCCAACATACAGTAAATCTATTTATTTTTATGTTGTTGGTAGGCCTTTTTCTGCAAGACTTAGTTGACCAACTAACTTCAGGGTGTCGAATTTGGTCGGTATGCGCATGGTAAAAATTCACTCTAATAATTTTTCCCTAACGCGCCAAAAGAAGTATAACTTCAAAAAAAACTATAAATTTTCAGCTTCACGAACTAGGCAAGCTGTGCGGTTTGCTCCCAGGCTCGGCCGAACCTACCTCAGAACAGCTACATCTCGTGGTTATGTTATCCGCTGGCATGGGAGACAGTGAACCAAATAACCAGCAAAGTCCCACGGATCGGTTGAAAGAAGCTCTTTGCAGCAAGAAAAGCTTTCAGCAATACTATTTGGAGCTGGCGGAGCTAGCGATGGGCACTTATAAACATATTGGCAGGTTAAGGTAAGTTTGGCAGACCCATTTTTTTTTTCATTTCATTTTATTTATTTGTTCCAAAAATCATCACAATAATTTCGGTTAAAACTAGTGGGGCAATTATTACCTCAAAAGCACATAGAAATGAAGGATGTTGAAGGAATTGCATTTTGGAACCATATTTTCTTTAAACCATATTTACTTCTCTACAATGGGGAGTGCTCTGAAGAGTTATTTAATCTAATACCACCTTCCGTGTTCTCCAGTCGCACCCTTCGTCGCAGAAACAAATTTCATCCTCACCACCTGGATGCCTGGTCTTCGTGCAAATTATGGAACCAGCTTCCAACTTCTGTGTTCCCTCGTGATTATAATATGGGGCTTTTCAAGGGGCGGATAAACAATTATCTCAAATGCCAGCAACGCATTGTTGATGGGCGATGGTAATCACTTGCCATCAGGTGACCCGCCTGCTCGTTTGCTCGCTTGCAGTTAATAAAAAAGTGCTACCAAGCTTTCAATTGGTTTTACTTACAAAAGATTTATTCCACAAGTTTTAAAAACTTTTTTTATATAACATAACACAAAAAAATAATTTTAAAGTTGAAGGAGGTATTTCGGTTTTCACTGTGGAAGGAACAAGTTGCTCCCAAATTTCGAAGAAAAATATTTTTTTCAAGAAAAAACCTGAGCACCTCAATTTGTAAAAATAATGCTTGTTTAACCGTATTTTATTATTCGAAACGAAAATTAATAATCCTTGACTAATGAATAATTATAAAAATCCAGGTTTGCACGCACTATAGGGCGGGACCTAGCCGCGTTCTATTCAGAGTTGGGAGAAACGAGCAAAGCCGTAGTATTTCTTATGGATGCGTTACGTTCTTATGAGGAGCAGGGATGGAAGGACCTAGCGGCGCAGACACGTTTAGAACTGATCGCTGCTGCTAAGAAAATGAACGATATTGATAGGTATGTTAAATGTAATACACGTATTTTATTTGATCACTAAACTAAAATAAAATGACAGCTTTAAATATAATATTACTTGCTATTCCTATCACAATGCTCGCCGCAGAATGGGACAGTACTAGATTTTGTCCTGTCAATTTAGTTTAGAGATTGTGTACGAGGTATAAGTATTATTATCCTGTCGTCACAGCCTTCACCCGAAGCTTCGGTCGGACACTACTTATTAAATCTGGTTTAATTTTAAATGATTTTAAGTATTTCTGCCTATATCCGAAGCCTAGTTGCTAACTAAGCATAAAATTTACTAAAATCTTTTTCGTCGTAGTATCTTCAATGCGGCTAATTGACCAAAGTCCATTACTTTCCTTTTCCACAGTAAGTATAATAGAAAGTTATAAGAAAGGAATAGCAATATATTTAGAGCTGTAACTTTTTTATTTGTATAGAGATTGTGTGTATCTGAACAAGCCACAATGTAACGTCAAAAATGTAACTTTACAGGTACACAAAGCTCTCTGCTAGGATCGCTAGCACCGCCGAATTAGAGATTCTAGTCAGAAACTTCTACTTCGAAGAAATGTTGAAGTCCATAAAAGAGAACCTCGCGGATAAGCAGGAAACCATACTGACGGAGCTCAACGATTGTTTTAAATTGGTCTCTTGTGAGCTGCTCCCGTCGGAACGAGATGTTTATATTACTGACAATAAGGTATGTTATAACCCGTAACCTCTAAGTCTTGGATGAAATAAACACGGGATGGGAAACGTAAGAAAAATGTATGAAATCACGTTCGACTAACTTTTTCGGGGCGAGGGGAGAATGCCTTGTCATTTTTCTGCCCAATTATTGACACTAGTGCATGCAAAAGTCACTATGACAACACAATATCATAATTAGTGGCGAAACTGCCCCGTTCGCGCTAGAGGCGTGAGGCGAATATGGCTGATACTAGCTGATGCCCGCGACTTCGTACGCGTGGTTCGTACGGAGGTTTTGTGGTTCCCGTGGGAACTCTTTAATTTTCCGGGATTAAAAGTATAGCCTATAGGCTCATAGGCTATAAGTAATAGCCTATGACCTATTCCAGGCTATAATCTATCTCTGTGCCAAACATCCAGATCCGTTAAGCTGTTGGGGCGTGATTGAGTAACAAACATCCATACATCCATCCAAACTTTCACATTTATAATATTAGTAAGATTACGCTTCCCGTAGTTGATTCTTCCAAGCTCTAAGCACATTCTCGCATATTCAATGATTGTAAAAGTCTTTTACATTCGTATTTTTGGGGTTTACCTCCTTTGAATCGATTTTCATATATAAGCCCGGGGTATGAAAATTTATGGGGAGTAAATTAAAACTTTCTCCGTTACGTTATGTACATGTTTCCATTTTAACACTTTTATGTTTCCATGGTAACACTTGATGAATATAAATTATATCTATATAAATAAAAATGAATATTGCTAAGCACAAAACTCGAGAACGGCTCGACCAATTCGGCTAATTTTTTTGGTCGTATGTTCCATAACTTGCACGGAATGATTTTATATAAAAAAAAATTAAAAAAAACTGCGTTAGTAATTTTTAATTTGGTACAGAGATTTAGAGTTTATATGCCAGGGAATGACAAAAGCTACTTTTTATCCCAGAAAATTGAAGATTTCCCACGGGAATTAAAAAACCGCAATCCACGCGGACGAAGTCGCGGGCATCAGCAAGTAATTAACATAAATAAATGTATCATGCATGCTTTCAGTGATACAAAAAATGCGTTTATTTACCCTCATTTATTAATCTATATATTTTATAATAGTAAACAAAAAGTAAACTCCAGTCGTGTGTTGGAGCTAATACACACATTTCTTTTATTGTTCGTCTTATTCTGTCCAAAACATGAGTGTAAAAGATGAGTTATCTGACTCCTTTTTTTATTGAAGAAGTAGACTGCATAGCCTTTATGGAATTTCGCAAAATAATCTTTCGTGCATTCAATTTAAGGTGCAATGTCGTCTGGTAATAGAGAGTCATATGCCCAAGGACGTGCTATGTTCGCGCGCGGCTATCAGCGTGGAAACGTTCCAGGACAAACAGACGGAGAAACGAACTCCTGTTAAGAGTTATAAGACTGATTTAACCGTTAGCGTAAGCACACAGGCCAACTCGCCCAGGAAATCTGTGGAGGCTACCGAAACTGAATCTAATAGCTTAATTACTAGGTATGTAATTCTAGTTAAAAGTTCTTCCCAATGTTTTTAAAGGTGTGTGAAGTCCGCCATTCCGCACTTGGCACCGTGGTGGACGATGGCCAAATCCCCTTGCCCTTCTCATGTTTAGAGGGGACTCGTGCTCAGTTGTGAGCCGGCAATGGATTGATAAGAGATGAGAGAGCTATTATCTACTTGTTGGATATTCTTAATGTACGTCTAGGCTCTAGACTTCTAGAGTCTAGCTAGACCATATTACGCTACGAAACTAGATGTGTTATGCTACATAAGTTGTGTTGTCAAAACTAAAAAGGTTTTTAGGAAGCATACTTTAATATAATGGTAAACATCGTAATTCCAATTCAAGAAAATCTTATAACACGGCTATTGTTTGTCATATATTATTAATTTTGTTTCAGTATAAGGCTAGATGATCTTAAACCTAAGAATCCATTACTAAATCCCATGAACATAACATCCAAACTCCATTACAAAGAAGACAAGACGTTACAAAAAGCTACCATCGAATGTCAAAACCCAAAACTGCCATTGCGTCGTTCAGACAGCACCAAGTACAGAAAACCGTCCGCTACAGTCCGGAATAACTACGAAACATGTTTTAAATCAGAAAATATTATAATACATCCGGGTTTAAATGATATTGTAGTAGAATACATTGCTAAGAAATGTGGCACTTTCAAACTTGGCCAGGTTTCTTTGCTAATTGAGGGTAGATTGGAGTTTTTGTCGAACGCTCTAATAGCCAGTAAGGTGGGGTATGAGGTGGAAACGCAAGGGGTCAGCGTGTATTTGAATAAGGTTGAGCCGAAAAAGGATTTGGTTGCGGGTTTGGAACATGATATGGAATTGGTGGTAAACAGCGGGAGCTCTAGGATTGAAGAGGTAAGCTTCCTGAGCCCATTATGTGATAGTTATTGTACATGAAAACTGTTACCTATTGATTGAAGTTGTCCTCTAATATTAAGACATAATGGTAAATTCGGTTTAACGCAATCTCTAAACTAAACTAAAATGACAGCTCTTAATCTAATGCTGCCCCTTTCCGCTGGAAGTATTCTGAAAGAGATAGTAATAAAAAATGAGATATCATTTTAGTTTTGTTTAAAGATGGTGTAAAACAGAATTGGCCTCATTGTTGGTGAAACCGGTTATAAGTTTGATTTCTTGTAAGCAGTGTTTTTTATAAGAAATATAGTTCATAAACAATACATACAATATTTTTGCGACCTCATTATAATATTTTGACTGTGCCTAACAAAAATTGGAGAAATCCGGTCAAGAAATACTTAAATAAATAAATAAGTAAAAGTTTATTGACCAGCACTACAATACACTTAGTATAACTAAACTTATACCAATACAAATTAAACTTACTTGACAGTTTTGTGTTTAAACTTTAGTATTCAGAAGACAGTCGTGCAAATGCAAAATAAAACAGTTAAAGTCGATAATAGAATTATAGTAATTAATAATTTCAGAACGCAACAATTCTTCTAAAAACATCAACGGGACTCAGTATAAGATTCGCATCGGACCAAAGTCCAATGTCAAGAGAATTATCCATTCCCATACAAGCGATAGAACCATTCCAGACAACGAAAATACCTTTGCGGTTATTTGCCAGCCTACAACCGAGAAGAGAAAAGAGTATAGAACATACTGTAAGTTAATTTTAGTTTTTTATTCAAATACAAGTTAGTCCTTGACTTTGATTCCATCTGGTGGTAAGTTATTATGCATTATATGCAGTCTAAATTGAAAGGGCTAGGGCAGTTTTTTTGTTAAACTCAAATATAATAAAAGATAGCTGCACTTTTGGTAACTATCGCTAGAGAGACTGATTTCGTATTTGGTGGGTCCTAAGCTCTCCACTGGTGGGAAATCTGCCAGTCTGCCCGCATGCGGGTGGACCTTTCACTAGATATGGCCGCTCAAAGACCTGTTATGGTAACCAAAAATGAACCAACTAGAAAGGCTGATTTTTGTACAGTATTAAAGTATGCAACCGTATAAAAACTGACGCTATTCATCGGGCCATTCACTAGATATCACCTCCCAAAAACGTAAAAAACTTACAAACCTAAAATAATTATTAGCAATTATTAGTCATCCTACTAAGTTTTATTTTACTCTGAAATAATAGTTTTACGATGTTCTATCAACGTTGGCGAGTGAAAACTCTACAAAAGTGGGATGATTTTTCTTGTTATTATTTTAAGGTATGGCTAACGTGTCCGTGGTGGGAGAACATAACCGAAGTTCCTTTACACTTTACTCCGCCGATGATTGCTTCGTGGAGGCTACTAACATCCAATACGAGGAAGTTCATTCACGTTACCTTGAAGTCTTCTGTAGCACATTTTGTACAGTTTACTCTGACCGAGCCGAAGTTAGAGTGTGACGGCAATAATACTGTTGCGGATCTTAATCCGAAGAGTTCTGGCGATATGGTAAGTACTCTTTCGTTTAACCCTTAGATAATGTAATGTTCCCTCAAAACTACCATTGCAATTTGGCTATTCAGGGGGCATCATATTCCTTAAAATCCGGCAACACGTTGGCGATTGCTCTTGTACTGCAAAGGTTTATGGACAGTCGTAATGCACTTTACATCAGGTGACCCGCGGCGGGTCACCCGCCTGCTCGTATGATAGCTATTCATATAAAAACCGAAAATTTTACCGTGAGTGTGCGAAATCTAGTAAGAGACCCCCATTGATCTAGAAATGAAGTCCTTTAGGGCCTGCGAAGACTACTGTCCGCGGAGGACAAAACTCCGCCGTCATTTAATACCGATTTTCACCGTATTAGTCCACCGCTACCGTGTGGGTAATGCTATACAATTTTAAGGTTTGATCTATTTTTCTCTCTCTCTTCGGTCGTTCCTTCATTGCTGAAGATCGTGGTCCTGGCTAGATCCTAACTTCGAACGGATTATTTGTTTCCATTGGCTTCTGTTGGTAGCAATTCTCATTGTAGACTCCCTCATTTGGTCAAACCACCTAGTTGGTGAGCGGCCTCTCGCTCTTTTTCCCTCAGTGTTGCTCGTGACAATAATCTTCTCGAGACTGTTGTCCCCACGTCGTCGATCTATTTTGACGGACAACAAAAGTATGCCGAGGACTGTATCTCGTCTGCGCAGGCCCTAAGCCCGATACCGTGCGTGTGCAAAGATTTTGGCGTCCATCCATTTCACTTAAGTCAAATGATTAACCGTCAATAGCGTGCTTTATACGTGCCCAAACATTCCAGGTAGTAGCATCAGACAGTACAACAGCATCGTTCATGTGGGAGCTCCTCAAAGACCCGCTAGTTAAAGCTGGTCCAATGAAGGCCACGTTCACAGTGCAATACAGACTCACCAACGAGGACACTTCCAGAACATTCTCCTGTCCGTTCGATATCCAGGATTATACCACGTTGTTCGTGATTCGGACTAAGTTGGAGCCTGGGAAGGGATCGGACTTCTTTAGGGCGTCGCAAGTTTGCTGCTTGCAGTTAAATGTACAGAGGGTAAGTATTTTACCCGACTATTAGAAGTTTAAAGTAGCCGTCGTCGTCGTCGTCTCAACCCATAGACGTCCACTGCTGGACGAAGGTCTCCTGCATGGATCGCCACTGAGTAGTCTTGTGCCGCTTGTTTCCAGCGGCTCCCAGCTGCACGCTTGAGTTCATCCGTCCACTTAGTGGGTTGGTCGTCCAACGCTGCGCTTCTCGGTGCGAGACCGCCATTCGAGCACTTTGGGACCCCAACGCCTATCGGTTCTACGAACTATGTGCGGTGTATAGTGTATAGTATTTAGCGGTTATGTGTGTATTTGGATCATTACGGTTAATAAACTACTCATTCGATTTTGAGAAATGACGTGTCGTTTTCTCGTCCCATGTGCGACGACTTATGACGTCATCACATGTTCAATATGGCGGATGCGGCACAAATAATACTAGAAATACATATAACTTTTTATCAAATAAAACAATGAAATATATCATTAAGTTAATTCTGCAAACATATAATATTTTGTCTGGGGTTATTTTAAGGGTGATCAGTGTGAGAGAAAAGTTTTAACTTTAAGATGTACTGCTTCCAATAATTAATCTTTTAAAATCTCATAAACATTCAGAATCTATCATAGTCTTTTAAGTTCAAGTTAATAAAAAACCAACTTTTATTATATTATTTATTTCAGGTAAATGAAACGGAACACACTTCACTGATGTACGAAGTGTTAGCAGATCAGACAATGTGGGCCGTTCTTGGTCGCACTGCAGGTGAGAACAATATTTGCATCCTTTTAAACTTTTAATGGTGATCCATTTGGATCGAGTCGATGGGTGACCGATGTATAATATGTTCCTTTATTTCACCGTGCCTTGGCGATCACGTTTAAGTTACGTCACTAACGTCTCATATTAATCGTTAACGAGTCGAAATTGTACCCAATTGGCCTACCACATATAATCTCATTATTTTTTGTCGCACTTACGGAAAAAAAACTGCGACTGCGAAACTTTAACACCTTAATAAAAATGGCGGCTTCAAATCGACCGTTCTATTTGATCGCCATTTAGGAATAAGCGTGACTTCTATTCGACAAAATATCTGTCACCCTCAAATTCTTTATTGAATTCTTTATTTTCAATAATTTTTGTAAATCACAAAGTTATTTTAATTGAGAGCGTATATCCATGAAAAATACGTATTCATTCAACAGGTGTAATAACCATGGAGTCAAGCACAGCCGAAGGGCAATGCGTGTCTTTGGATGTCATGCCGCTTGGAGCGGGATACTTACCATTGCCCGCCGTTCGCCTCTCGAAGTACATCGCACGCGATACTAGTGCTAGAGGTGAGTAGTTTATTACGGTTCCGTAGTCAACAAGGAGTATAGTTTCGCCTTGTCTGTCCGTCCGTCGTCGGGTTAGCTCAGAGACAATCAGTGCTAGAAAGTGTGAAGAAATCCATGGAAGTAGTATATTCGTCACCGTAAGATTGTAAAAACCGGTTGATTGTCTGTCCCGGTTATTATCACTTTCATGATAATAGTCGTTGAAGTCTGCCAACCCACATTGGAGCAGCGTGATTAGTCCAAGCTCTAATTCCCTCTCTCCTATGAGAGTGGAGGCATGTGCCCAACAGTGGGACGTTAATCGGCTGTAGTGGTGGGGCATAAGCAAAACGACACTACCTTTGTGACTAAAAGCTAATGTTTTATATAGATATAATGTTCTATTATAGATACGGCAGGGCATCCTCGCTTAGAACCCTTCAGTCCAGGTCAAGTATACCACGCAGGGAAAGCGAAGCAGGTCCATGTGCTACAGCCAGCACCAAAAGAACATCTAGATATTACAGTCTGAGCTAACTAGGCTAGGAATTATTAATTTCGTCCATATGCCAAGCAGACAATCCATTTTAATAAAAGCCAATTATTTTTGGCCGTATCACACCAAAGGAAATATTATTAACAGCAAAGATAACTTGAGTTCAATAATTTGTTTAAATTATGAACACAATTTGTCTGAATACGTAAATCAAAGTTAAATAAAGCATCAAATCGTTTGTATTCTGACTCGAGATATCGTCCATTTGTCGATAGCAAGCGCGAGAAAAAAAAACCAATTTATTTTAATTCAAATGTGAGCTTTAAGCCCTACTACTATAAATACAATATCATACTGGCACGTTCACCTCAGCCATTTTGCTACTTTTTGGGATATAACAAATAGAAGTTGTGTTGTAGAGGGCCATCCATGTACACAGTGATTACATTCTTATAAATAATTTATGTACTCATATGTTTGGTGTCAAAAGATTTTAAACGTCCGGTAGGCGTTGTGAAATTTTACAATATAGATAAAACAATAAAATCTCAAACGAAATAAAAATAATTATTATCCTAGTTCTAGAAACAAATAAATGTTTTTCGCCCCCACACTTTGTATTGTCGGACCACAAAAATCATGTGATCAAAATATTTGGCTGTTTAGGATTTTTAAATGTTTATGTAAATCTATAGAGCGAAGTTGTGACTTGTTCTGTTGTACGCGATCTGTAAACTAAACTATATTGACAAGACGGGGGGAAATCTCCTTGAGATACCCAATCTCCGGGGGAAGAGATCAGGTTATGTGGGGTTCCTACCCACTAAAACCCCCTCGGTGGCCACCCTCTGCACGTAATGAGAAGCTCCGGGAACTCCTAAGAACTTGCGCCGGAGCTTCGCTTGCGCGACGCCTATTGGGCTCGTCCTTGGGGATAAAATCCGCTTTTCGACTTGGAACGGCAGCTTGTGCCACGGCAAGCTGTCGTCTTCGCAGGGTTGCATAAAGATGGTAAAAGAGCGACCGGAGCCCCCATTCCAGCCGCTTGCAACCCCGAGGTCCCTTCACCCGGGACTACTGTGCTGATGGACCAGGGCGCTGGTCAGTGCCACCCTGATGCCTCCGTCTCCGAGCGGGATCGGTTCGGTCTCGGTCTCGCTCAGCGGCCTCCTTCTTTGACATGACAAGGTCACAGAAGGAGATCACTGCCCTCCATGTTTCCTTCTTCGCCAGCATTGCTGCTATAACAGCTGGCGGCGACAGGTCCCTTCCCACGTGACTGATCAATACGCGGCGCTCGGGTTCCCAGGCAGGGCACTCCTCGAGTGTGTGCTGTGCGGAATCGCAATCATTGCCACAATGGTGACACCGTGGTGTCGCTTCCCGACCGATCCGGCACAGGTACTCACCGAAACAGCCGTGTCCTGTAAGTACCTGTGTCAGTCTGAAGGTTACGTTGCCATAGTCCCTCCGCAGCCAGGCTTCAAAAACAAGACTAGATCTAGTGCTGTCATTTTTCGCAGTAAGTGTTGTGAAAGGGAGAGCTTTACTATTAGTCCTTAGATTTTAATTTACTTAACAGATTATATACTACAGTATTAGCCTCAAAAATGGCTTTGATCAGACTTTACTCAGAGTTAAAACGAGACAGATTAATGTCTCTAACATAGCTCTATCTCGTTTTAACTGTAATTAAAGTCTGAGCTAGTTCGAACACGCTTTTATAGATCTAAGATAACGTAAAGTGTCCAGTAGCAATTTACAACTTCTGCAAGTTTTATTGCTATCAGATACTTAGGTCCACTATGTAATGTGATTATTAAGAATAATTCACACAGTAAAATCGTTCGTTATATTACTTACCATAAAGCTTGAGCACACTTGACACAAACAAAAAAGCTTGAATACAGCAGTGACTATGTTTATGCGACGATTTTTGCGTTTTTCTCAGCCGTACAGTTGTACAGGGCTGGAGCCCAACCAAAAATTGGATTCAACCCATTGAATAATGAATATACTCATACAGCAAGGAATAGGCTATATTATAAGATTGATATTTCGAAGTATTGTTATATACGGATATAGACCAAGAGAAGTTGCTACAGGTGGTTATTCGTTTGGAAACAGAACTTTTATAAAATATAAAAACCGGGCAAATGCGAGTCGGACTCGCGCACGAAGGGTTCCGTACCATTATTAATAAATAATTACCTTTGTTAATGAACCGCAAGACTAACTTTGTTTGTAGAGGTTTATTGTTAATATCAAAAAAACTATGCTAGTTAGAGCATTGGCTATAGTTTTCCTGTAAAGTATACGTAAATTCCTATTGACCATAATTATTTCAAATTTTTCGATTGGTAAACTCCGGAGATAAGGGGGGGGAACGGTATTTTTTTAGACATTTTCCCCGATAAATCAAAAACTATCATAACTAAAAATAATTAAAAATCTGTTTTAGAATGTACAAAGTAAACCCTTTCATATGATACCCCACACAGTACAGTTATCTCACTTTTAAATTTCAACCCTCAGATTTCCCCCCCTTTTTAAATAAGAACAAAAATAATTTCCAATTTTTTTTAATTTCAGTGTCTTTGGGCCACTAATATACACAACTATTCCAAATTTCATGTCGATAGCTTCGGTAGTTACTGAAATAATCGAGTGTGACGGACGGACAGACAGACGGAGAAAGTCGCACCATAAGGGTTCCATTTTACCATTTTGGTACGGAACCCTAAAAATGAAATTAAATATTTTACTATTTATTATTCGGTGACAAGTTATCCTTGGACTGATCTCTTCTGCAGGGTAGTGAAAATGCAGTATAAGATGGTAGTGGGTGAACTTGGACGCGGGATAGCCTATCTTATTAATTGAACCCATATTCCATGCCGTTTTCTACAAAGCAACGCACTACAACGCGCTGGTAACTAGCCACGTTCTAAGCCAAGTCATACCAGAGACAATTTTTGAATTTTATATTTTTTAATTGTTTAGCCGGGAACAAAACCCAGGAGTGAGTTGTTCCAACGAATAAGCATCAATATAGTTTTTTTTAAATAAAATTATTTCTTAGCTTAAAATAGTTATTATAATATGGAGCTTCGAAACATTAGTGTATTGTTAATATTGCGTATTCCATAGTTCGTGTTAGAAATATTTATTGATTTATGTAAAACACTTAGGTAAGTTGAAAGCTTATATTTTTATTCTCTGCTTTATAATATAATTTATAAGGTACAAAGGTAGCCGTAACATTTCTTAAAAGATAAATCTTTGTAAATATTTTTTGGTTTTTGGTTCTTGCAACTAAAAATACAGGAGCCTAATATAGTAAAATTTTCTAAACTTTAATCAATTTAGTATATTTTTTTTTAATCCGATTAAATAATAGATTTTCTCCTAGTCTTACTGGTAGGTACAATTTTTTTAACTTTTCACAAAATCGTTTCATGTATGTTTTTGGATATCCAAGAAATGTAACGGCTGTCTCTCAAACTTTTGCTACAAAAAAGACGTATTTGCTTTACTTTATATGGATAAGAGTACAAAATTCTCGTTTCATATTTTATTCATTTTTACATCGACGCGCCGCCATATACCTAGTCTATTATAGGGTCTTGTCTGTGTGTCTGTATGTGTTATTGATTGTCATAGGATCATCTATGTTACATTTTGGTGCTATTAGTAAAATCACCGAATGGTTACTTTATGTTTTTTATGAGAACTTGAAATAGTGCTACTTCTTTCCTTAATATTCTTTGTAGAAGGGTACAGCTTGTAATTGTTATGTTTAACATAAAAAAGATACGCGCCGAATTAAGAACCTCTTCCTTTTTTGGAAGTCGGTTAAAAAGCAGGTGATTTATTATCCAAAGCTCAAGCAGTCCTATAATGCACGGCATTACTAGATACTTGGTCAGGTCACAAGTGTTTATAGCTCGTGTGCCCTATGCCTATGCTTATCCGTGACTTAATTAATCAAACTGATGGCCGGTTTCTGAATTGAGAATTTCATGTTCAGTCTGTCTCAAAGACTACTTACGTGTGACTTAGGAACGACTTAAGCTAATTAAATCACGAATAAGTATTACTTAAGCTGCGATCTTACTGCGTACACCGCAATAGTTCTCATTTTATGAATTTATAATATTACTCTTAACAATCGAAGTTTCGTAACATATTATGTTAAAATTAAGTTACAGTTCTTTGTATCAAACTATATTGCATGTTTAATTTAATATTGCACATGTAGTGTCAGTAAAAAAACTTTATAAATTTATTTAACTGAATACATTGTATATTTAGAACTTCAGGTAAATTATATAAACAATGTTATTGTTTTAGATGTCATATATTTTTGCTATTTAATTAAGTTATTTCTTTGTTAGAATTGATAGTAATATTTTTTGTAGATATTAATAAAATATATTATTTCATTATAAATTAACCGTAGCGAGTTAAAGTCGTAGGTAGTCCGATTATTATTATGATATGTTTGACATAAGTAGGTATTCTAATATTGATTTAGGTCAAACTATCTCAAGCCACGAGTATTGTTTATTATTTTATACCTCGTGTGACCTAAACCGCTTAACGCTTATCTGTGACTTAAGTAGTCACTTATTGCACGTTATAAAAAAGTGACTACTTATAAGTCACGGTGTATGGATTAGTCACAGAAAGCTTATCTAGTTTATTTATACCATGAAAAGCGCTAGTGTCCTAGGATGGCAGTGCCGTTGTAGAAGGCGTCAGGTAAAAAGTACCTATGTGCCATGAGTACACGGTTGTACTGTTCTTTCATAAAGCTCTGGAAGCCAAGGATTGCCTGATGACCCAAAATATCTCGGTGGAACAGACACCCCAGCCGTGGCACCCCACTTCGCATAATCAAATGTACACTAGTACCTACACTATACAATACTAGTGGTTCGCCCCGAACTGAGACCTCGTGGCGCCATCTATTGACATAATTGTGAAGTTCTGTTGTAAATACTAAGGCTCATTAAAAATTAAATAATTTCGTTTCCTTATAATATTTATCTAATTTTAGTATTTGTTGTTCAAGTACAGGATATAATTCAAATAATTGATCAAGTTTCAGGCTCAGCATTTCAGAAAATAGAGTTCTGAGGTCAACTTTGGACGTTAGAAAATCTCCACTTTGAAAGTCTTTGAAAACTTTGAAAATTTGGTAAATATTAGGGGAAAAATTTAAAAAAATATATTTTTGGACTCTATTCCTAATTATCTTTAAAACCCGCAACCCTATGAAGCGCTATAATAGTACATTGTGATATAAGAGCGGTAAATAGGTTTTTTCAATACACTTGCTCGAAAAATGCACTTACAGAGGCAGTAAACAGGGCTTGTAAGTTAAATTTACTGCCCTAGTGCAGTAAATATTTACCGCCCTCGTGCGGTAAATTTGCAGTTTTTTTTAATTTTTGTTCCACGTTACTTCTAAATAAAAAGTTTTCTTGCAAGAAGGTTCATAGTGATATTGACTTTGTATAGTAGAAAACCTAAAAAAATAATTAAATTTAGGTGTGAATTGATGAAATTAATTCATTAAATAAAAAAAAATACTAAATATAATTAATTAAAATTGTTTTAAGTTTTATAAATCATAAAAGTAAAGGCTGAATAGTCCAAGATGGGAGTTGAGAACTAGAACCTAGAGCCGTGAATCTAATTTTAAAAAAAAACACAATTACAACAACGCCCCGTAGTCTATACTAAATCTTTAATCTGTGCGCGCTATTTAAATGTATGTAAAAACCTATTTACCGCTCTTACCTATATCACAATGTACTATTACATACGAGTTGACTTATGTCAGCCGATGGGCGATGACGCCAGTCGAGGGCTGACCATCGTCACGAGTTTGTTAAAACCTTAACGCCCGTGTATCACACGATATTTTTCAATACATTTGTGAGAAAACTTGAAAATAAAACTCGAGTAGGTAAAATAGGTATAAGGTACTCACTAGAAGATGGTTCCTTTCTCACGACCGTTCTTATTTCGAAATTTTAGGCGGCTATTAATAGCGCGATTTTTTCTCACATCTAAAATACCTAATTTTTGATTTAATTTCATTATTCCACATCACTTAAACCACATAAATTATTTAATTTGAAATACTCAATGACTCTTTTAAAAATAGCGCGCACAGATTAAAGATTTAGTATAGACTACGGCGCGTTGTTGTAATTGTGTTTTTTTTTTTAATTAGATTCATGGCTCTAGGTTCTAGTTCTCAACTCCCATCTTGGACTATTCAGCCTTTACTTTTATGATTTATAAAACTTAAAACAATTTTAATTAATTATATTTAATTTGTTTTTTTATTTTATGAATTAATTTCATCAATTCACATCTAAATTTAATTATTTTTTTAGGTTTTCTACTATACAAAGTCAATATCACTATGAACCTTCTTGCAAGAAGACTTTTTATTTAGAAGTAACGTGGAACAAAAATTAAAAAAAACTGCAAATTTACCGCACGAGGGCGGTAAATATTTACTGCACTAGGGCAGTAAATTTAACTTACAAGCCCTGTTTACTGCCTCTGTAAGTGCATTTTTCGAGCAAGTGTATTGAAAAAAAAATTTTCGTTTGCATTCGCTTCTATGAGAGCCCTCCTGAAATAAAGATTTTTATAACTTTTCAAGCCATATTCGGCTGGAGGCCATCGGTTTATATACATAATATTTAAATTTTAAGTAATTACGTTGAGTAATTCAGAAGTTATAAGGCTCTGACAGACGGACGGACGGACAAGACGTGCAAATTCACTCAAGTAGACTCAGAGCCCTTCGCTTTGCTCGCCTGGCCATAATAAACAAAACTTTTCGAAAGAATTGATATTGTGTTGCATCATCGACCCTTTTTTTCTATTTTTTTTTCATTTTCTTTTTCTATGGTGCGTGGTGCAGAAATTGCTTAGGTAGCCAACGTTAGTTTGTCGTGATTTATTCTCTTTATTACATCGAATTTGGTTTTGCTTTTATTTTTATATTTTTTCATGTGAAATGTGTACTCATAGTTCAAAGATTTATTATTAGGTGTGGTGGAGTTAGGATTAGGACGCGCACACATGAGCCCACTTATGTCTCCCACATCGATTTTAAGCAAAGTTTTCTGGTGACTATAGGTCTTAATGTAATATGCTATGTAAGGCAAATATCGCAGACGTGTGCGCGGCTTTAGGCTTTTAAAGTCATGAAACTTTTGTATAGTACTGTACCTAGATTAAAGTATAATTATTTATCTTGTGGTAGAT
The DNA here is from genome assembly GCA_963932025.1 of Erebia epiphron. Taxonomy (NCBI): domain Eukaryota; kingdom Metazoa; phylum Arthropoda; class Insecta; order Lepidoptera; family Nymphalidae; genus Erebia; species Erebia epiphron. Next base: position 9,996,112 of record OZ009950.1, read on the forward strand.
TCCATAACCACTTACCTACGAATATTATAATATTATAGTAGGTAAACCGCGTATTTTTCAACGCTACTGAAATGTTATTGTAAATATATGACATAACTGTGTATCTGAAGATTGTATTTATATTTCATAACGTGTAATAATGTACCTGTATGTATGGGCTACCAATATAATGATTACTGTTATTTACCTATGTTGTTTTATTGGTCTTCAAATTAAATATTTAGTTAGGATGTCGTAATAATATTAACGCCAATATCCAGGAAGTATCCATAGAAGTGGATACCTACTTCGCTGTTACATAATAATAATGTCCTCCCGACCGAATATCGGCCACGGCGGCCTATCTCCAGAGAGATTAGCCATCTGCGCGGAAGATATTATAGTGCGCAAGTATGTGCGCATACACCTAGTATAAAGTGTATTATCAATGGCATACACAGGTGCACTCTCTTCTTTTCTTGAACTCTTTCCTTTTACTCTCATAGCCCGATGGGACGGAAAATCTGTAGGTAATAGGTATTATCGGCGCCGAGTGCTGACTGATAGGCGGGCGGACACGGCGAAGGCTTAGTAATAATGAACCCTTTTAATACCTTCTGTGCAATATAATTATTATAAAAGTGTTCATTAGACGAATCTATTGAACTTTCTAATCGAATGAGAAGTTCTATATAGTTCAACTCGATTCAAAAACTACAACACTTGTACCAGAGAGTACAAACTGAATCATTGGCCAATGGTTAGCCCATAGAATAATTAACCTCTAGAATCAAGGCCAGCGTGTAACCAAAAGGGATAGGTAACAATAGTTAAAACGCCGCAATGCACAATTCCTTGAGTTTTATAGTCACTCTTTTATGTAGAGCACTCTTTATTTTAGGATAATTGGGTTTAAATATTACAAATTTTATCTTCGCTCTTTGAAACGCTTCCCAAATGCAGTCTAGCACAATAATATGCTTTATGAACAAAACAAACTAAACCCGGGACACGCAGAAAGGGATAGAAGAAAACATATTTTGTTCTCATTCTATCTTGTGTTACAACATCTCAACACTGCATCCCTTTCATGTGGGAGTGAAAAGGACATATGACTTTGTCAATATTACTTTCTCTGTCTACGGGTTGGCCCAATATTTGACAAACTTAGCACCACAGAGTACATCATCGAAAATATTTGGTTTGCTTTTTGGCTACTTGTCATCACGCATTTACATACAACTTATGTATAGGTTCATGCTTGTCATAGACAAATTGTCAAGTTGACATGTCTGTGCACGAGTCAACATTGTAAAAAACCTCAGAGCTCAGAGTAATAAAAAATAAAAATACAGAATAATAATTTTGTCTCTGTTTTACGACAATTTGTGACGTTTTGTGATGTGAACGGTCTCCGAAAAAAATCTGTGAACAAAATTCGTAAAGTTTGTTTTGCGTCCGAATGTGGAACATTTGTTGTGAAAAAATTCTAGTCGTCATGAGATAATTCATTTTATCAAACACAAACCCAATAGTTTTATGTGAGAAAAATAGATTAGATACAAAAATCGGCGCGGGTTCGTTAAAAATGAAAAGTGCTCCGCTGGTCGTCACGCGCTATTCTAATTTCTGTCTGCGAAGAGAGGAATCTCTGAAGATTAGTTACTGTTGAAAGGGTAGTTATATGTATGCAGCGGGAATGGCAATAATGGCAGTGTCGGTTGGTGAAATTTGCGAGAACACAAAGCTTGCTCGGGAAATGGCATTGATGGGCAACTACGAATCGGCGCTTGTGTACTACGAAGGGACCGTCCAGATGATCCATAGGCTCCTCATCACCATCGCTGATCCCACGCGAAAGTCCAAGTGGCAACTGGTGAGTTATTATTTTGAAACTTGATCAGTGTAGCTAGTTTATTTAGTTGCTGATCATGAGCTCACGAGACGTGCCAAATGATTAGTGTGTTTGTTCAAAGGTTGCACTATAAATTAAGTGGTTTTTCTGTAGTGAAATTGTCAGGACACAGGTTGCATTTTGAAGTTTTGTAGTTGGTGGATTAACACTCCTATGCCTTGGGAGAGTATGTAAAGCTGTTGATCCTGTACCTGTGCTTTATGGTTGTGTCAGAATTTCATCCCAACGGCAATAAGACTATGAGAATGAGGTTTAAAGAAATAAATAATATTTTTAACTAGGTGATGCCCGCGACTTCGTCCGCGTGGACTAAGTTTTTTCGACTCCCGCAGGAACTCCTTAATTTTCCGGGAAAAAAGTAGCCTATGTCCTTCCCCGAGATACAACCTATCCCTGTACTAAACTTCATTATTATCGGTTGAAAAGATGGGCGGGGAAAGCATAGCAGACAGACAGATAAAAACACTTTCGCATTTATAATATTAGTATGGATATAGAGAAAATAAATGAATAGAGAGTGCACCAGTGCTGCGTACATCTTCTTCTTCTTTTCCTTTTGAGGTTTCAGTCCCTTATGTCCTGTATCACTGCGACCGTCTCCAATCTATTGTGATGTGACCTCCATTTTTAAATTTCCTCGCCAATGTCTGCTTCAGCCAGGAACAGCAGCATTTTCTTGACTGGAATATGGGAAGCATCCTCTGGGTTAATAATATGTTTGCCCAGATGGATGCTTCGTTTATGCATTAGAGCGGGACATTGGCAGATAATATGCATCGGAGTCTCACAGGATTCCTGGCATAGTCTGCAGATTGCTGCATATTGTGAACTAAATGTTATCTCCTCTCTCTCATGGTGACTAGTTTCTGTTGATTGATAGCTAAAACTCTTGGAGCTGGAGAAGAAACATTCTTAAGTATTTCATTACTTACTATAATTTGCATACTTAGTTTGTTCTTAAGTAATTTTTTTAATAAAACAAGTAAGTAAATAAGTAAGTTAAAACTTTTTTCTTCAAAATTATTTTGCATCTCATTTTATGGTCATGCATTTTCCAACAAATTTGTGGATTTAAATGCTCTTTTATTAAGTTAAACAATTCTATTTTGTATACAGACTTGGTTTGTACCTCTAACCTTGTACTTTAGGTAATCATTTCCTTATGTGATATGTTGTTAATTAGTTTTGCATACTGAGGAAGGCCATCCACTGAGAGCCATTATACAATTCTTTAATGCCTCACTCAAGTATTTGTTTACAAATTCCTTGTATGAATATTAAGTATAAATTAAAAAGTTATCCAATCCATACTAAGCAATATAAATGCTAAAATGTGTCTGTGTGTCAGTCTGTCAACTGGTTTTGAAAAAATTTGGTACCTAGAGAGAAAGGTGCATTCCTGGGAAGGACATGTAGGTTACCAGGGTAAACTGAATGGATTTCCACCACCATGCTGCATGCACTATCAAGATATGTTTATATTTACTTGTGTAATTGTGTAATATTATGGGTCTATTATTGTGCAAATTAAATCAATTACTTACTTACTTAAATCAATAATTTATTGAAATTTATTTACTTTATAACAATGTTATTTACATAATATAAGGTCTTTACCTATGAAATTGCCTTTCTTCAGTACTGGTCATTTCAAATAAAAAAAAGTTTGTTATGGCTCTGTATTCTAAAATCAAATTAATTTTGTTTTAAAACCATGACATTCTTTTTACAAACTCAGTCTTTTGTTTTTTGATTAGCGTTGTATTTTCATTACATTTCAACATTTTTCGTCATAATGGATACTTTAAAAACTCGTGTAATTATGGAATATGAGTTCCGTCGTGGCACCAACACGACACAAACGGCACGTAACATCAAAAACGTTTACGGAGAGAACTGTAAAAACGAACGCGCACCGTTATTGGTTTTCCCGGTTCCGTTCTGGAAATTTTGACTTGAAAAATGAAGCTCGTGGTCGTCCGGAGACTTTGGTCAACAATAATGAATTAAAGGCGATTGTGGAAGCTGACGAAACTCAATCTACAGCTGAGCTAGCAGCAGCTTTTGATGTAAGCATCAAAACAATATTGATCCATTTGCGACAAATTGGCAAGGTAAAAAAGCTTGATAGATGGGTGCCCCACGACCTTAACGATCGCCAGCGCAACATACGCGTCGAGACCTGCCTTGCGCTGCTCAACAGGCAAAGAAATGAAGGAATTTTGAAACGAATTGTTACGTGCGACGAAAAATGGATTCTGTTTGATCGAAAGCGCTCAGCATGTTGGTTAGATCCTGATTCAGCACCAAAGCGATGCCCTAAACCAAAAATGACCCCTAAAAAGGTGATGGTCACTGTTTGGTGGTCTAGTGCGGGTGTGATTCACCACAGCTTTTTACAAAACGAAATGAGCATATTTACTGCATATGTGTGAAGAACTGGAAAGAATAATGGAGAAGCTTGCACATCACCAGACCTTGCACCTACCGACTATTACTTTTTCCAAAATTTAGACAACTTTTTAGTGGGTAAAAAATTCAATTCCCGAGAGGCAGTACAAAATGCCTTTGAAGAGTTTGTTGACTCCCGTCCAGCTGATTTTTACAAGAAGGGCATCAATAAACTGCCAATGCGTTGGCAAAGATGCGTCGATTGCATAGGTGATTACTTTGAATAACAGAAATAAAAAAGTTTGAAAAAATAAGTACTTTCACTTATTCCATATTATTCCATACAAAACGGCAATTTCATAGGTAAAGACCTATTATTATAATATTGGACACTTGAGTGTGATTCATTTTTATTGTGACAACAGAACTTAACAATTCAAGACTCAGGTACAAAGTAGGTAAACATCCATTCACTTGTCTGAAGCCAGGTTTTTGCTGTACGAGATACTCTCTCGCTCTTGACAGAGAGTGGGCTTATATGAGCTAGATTGTATGGGAATAGACTTGGAATTTGGTTGATGGGTTTGTTTATTTGATAACAATATTCTGTGACAACACAACTTTAATACCTACCAGGCATTGGCGAATAGACATTTTATAGGAAAGCACACTTCCACCTGATCATTGCTTTGCACTAAGGAGGATTATGATAAAGCGTAACTATTTTGCAAATTTAGCTATGGTTTGGCAGGTCCTAGGAAGTACCTACGTAGTATATTAATCAACACCAAAACCTGAAAGAAAAGCTTGACTCGTTCATACAGACAAAATTGTGACTAAAAAGCTAGTATCTATAATATATTTATAGTAGAAATAATATGTTCATATAAACTCTATTTTGTTATAGTTGAGTGTTTGACATTGAGTTCTTTTGAATAAAGCAGTTGTCTGATACTCTGACCTTAATCTTTTGCCATTGGTTAAAGTTCATTGTAGCTGCCATTGAAACATCAATTGCACCTAGTTAGCTTGGCCGAGGTCAATGCTACCGGCCACTACACTGACTGAGTAATCTGGACAAAGAGATATTTGTGTAGATGTTATCAAAAATGCTCAGTGAAATAGCTTTGATAGCAAAAAATTGTATAGGTAGACACACTGTGACTGGCTTGTTTTTTGTTGACACATAGAACTTGTGATTTTATAAAATTAAGTTGTTTCCTCTTTATTCTTAGGCTGAGATCTCTGACTTTGCTCGGACTTTATTTTTGAGCTAAGATAATGTCAGTACTTTATTACTAAGCTAACTTATTTAAGCTAACTAAGTTGTGCTGAGTGTGTGCTTAGCAAAGTTTGTCAACCACTTACGAAAAACTCAGGAGGAGGAACCTTGTCAAACAATGGACGTCGGTAATAAGTAATTAAAATATAATCTAATCGCTGAGTAACAAACAATACCTGGCAAGTAAGACTAAAATCCGAAAGGCAAAAAGACTACGTTAGAACTGCAATTTAGTTGATCGTAGGATAGCATTCAACTTCAAGCTCAACTAGGTAGTTAGAGTTATCACAGCTAATCGTGAAAACCTAAACTCCAGTCCAGATCTGATTACGTCATTAACTCATCAGTGATATTTTTAGGAGCAAGAGAATTTATCGATGTTTTTCTCGCGATACTTGAAGTTTTGACAAGGTTCGGAAATGCGTCATCTAGTTTTTTCTACCTATAATGACATCATTATTTTACCCTGCCGCTTTTACGTACGAGTATAAATTTGGGCTCAAAGTTTCGACATCAAACTGCACAATATTATATGGGACTTTTCCTCGGCTACTTAACAAATCTTTATCTTAAAACTAAGTTATTTAAAACTACTAACTACTTAGTCATTAGTTACCTCTGGATGCGAGACTTGGTCGCTAACAAGTTACTCAGCGGGCGATGGAGAGAGCAATGCTCGGGGTTTCTTTGCGCGACCAAATCAGGAATGAGGAGATTCGCAGAAGAAAGAAAGTAACCGACATTGCTCGACGCGTTGCGAAGCTGAAGTGGCAATGGGCGGGGCACATAGTTCGAAGAACTGACAGACTTTGGGGTCCCAAAGTGCTGGAATGGCGACCTCGCACTGGAAAGCGCAGCGTTGGCAGACCCCCTACTGGGTGGACGGACGACATCAGGCGAGTCGCAGGGAGTCGCTAGATCCAGGCAGGCGGCGCAAGACCGCGGCACGTGGAAATCCTTGCAGGTAACCTATGTCCAGCAGTGGACGTCTGTCGGTTGATGATGATGATGATGATGATGATGAACTACTTAGTTAAATAAAAGGAAAATATGTAGGAAGATCCAATTTTTCAATTAGGGTTCTCACCACTCCAGCCATAACTTATAGGTTTGCAAAGGCTACTGATTTATAGGGAGATCTACAAATCGTTCAGTTGCCGTGTCGCGCGAACAGGCTCCCGAATAAGGGCCCCGGACGGGTTTGAAACTAGTCGGGCTTTTTCTGACAAAACTAGTGAGTTAGAGAAATTACTAGAGAAATAGTTTAAATGTTAAAATAGATTTACAGATCTGGACTTCAGATAAAGCTTGATTGTAAACAGATGCTTAATCGTGTGTAATTTTTTACTCATTCATGATGGTGAAATCATCGGTAAAAAACAAACAGAAAAAAAGGCACCATCATTGCCTGTTTGTGTAGTTGTTGATTGCTGCAGGAACTCTGTAATAAATAAAGGTATGCCCCTCCCTGGGATGAATCATAAATTTCATCAAAATCGGTCAAAAAAGTGGGCCATGGATCATGATAGCATAACAGATAGACACACTTTCGTATTTATAATATTACGATGGATGTGATTTTTACTTACTTATAATATTAGGTCTAAGTAGGTAAGGCTGAGATCTATAGACTGTACTTCGACTTTGCGCAGACTTTACTTACGAAAAACTTGGCTGAGTATAAATGATCACCATAATCTTAGAATTTGAATTTATAGTTATATCGGGCTAAGATTATGCTAAGCATATGTTGAGTAAAAAAATTTGTGGATGATTCATTTAATGCATTATGTTCTCGATTCTATTGTATAAAAAATTTAACAATTTTAATATTTAAATTCCATGTTCAGTATATTTATACAAGCAAGACCATTTCGCCCTGTATGACGCAAAAAAATATTTAGAAGAAGATACGGTTTCACCAAACTGTTACATTACAATCTCAAGAAATGGCATCAGAAATGATCTTTGAAAAGAGCAACAGTACCTTTTCAGAAATGTTATTTACATCAAAACAACTAGTTATTCCAATCTTTTTATTAATTACAATATTAATTAAGATTTTTATATGAATGCGTGTAACGGTTTAGATATGGTCACGTAGTTTAGAATGATTCCAATTTCTTTTCATTGGGGTTTTGTGAAGTCATAACTTCACTTAACAAAAGAAAGAAGACAGTTTTATTATAACTATAGTTCGCCATTCGCCATACCATTGCCGTTCGCTTTTATACTTGCCGTTTTATCAGTGTTTCCTAGTTGCATTACGTAGTATGTACCTATTCAAAGTATTTAAAATATTGTACGAAAGTACCTACCTATGAAAGTACCCTGCTCCAGCAAGTATTTACTAGGATTGCCTTGATCATTAAAACTAACTAGGGTGATGTTCTGTTTGTGCCTTATTTTAGTAAGCAATAATATTTGTAGAACTATTTTGGCCTTTTTGTAATGTCAAGAAATTAAACCTTTCATTCCAACAGCTATTCAAGCTTTTCAAAGCTTTTTTCCATGCGTTCCATGCGAATATTCATGCGTTTGATGGGCATGTCATACAAAAAGAAAATGTCCCTCCACTCTGCCTCATAACTCGTGTCTTCTTCCATTATTCACAAAGGGTCTTTTGAATTTTCTTTGGATAATAATACGGTAGCTTTTCATTTCATCCCGCTTTATGACTCGACTAGGTTTCTCGATTATTATCAGATTCTAGTGATAAAAAATTAATAAGTAAAAGATATGACACGCCATAAAACTGGCACCATCGTATGGGGTTGTTGACTCCACACGTATCGGCATGTACTATCACTACAAGCTCGTCCTTGATAGGTCACAGGGGGTCGTACGACAATAGCTTCGTTTATGTGCTTTTTGTTTATTTCAAATTCTATTCACTAACTACTCGGTATTGATTTCTGTATTGTAAGCTTTGTTCGTGTTTTGGTCTTTATTTGTTATTGATTTTTATTTTAAGTTTTGTTCCAATAGTAATAAAGTTCCTCTAGTCTAGTACTCATCAGTCTTAATAAAGTTCCTCTAGTCTAGTACTCATCAGTCTAGCTAGTTGGAAAATACTGTAAATGCTATTTGCTTATTTAACTAATTACTTATTTGACCACTCGCGAACGGGGCAAATGTACGCCTAGTGGCCTTATAAGTTCGCTGAGTGCATTGGCCGACTGCACTAGGTCCATGTTTACGTGTCTGGCATCAAAGTTCACGTACTTACAGCATCGTACGTACCGAACCTAAGGTGAAACGAAACGCAGAATAGAACCTCTTCCATCTTCCCATACTTTCAGTGCATAGATTTATTTTATATTATACTAGATAACCTGCCCGACTTCGCACGGGTGGGTTTAAAAATCTGTAGTTTGATCGCGATTCGCGACTGAGTTGCTGTTATGAAATTGGCATGGAATGGAACAAACCTGACAGTAGTTAACTGTAATCTTTCAGCCAAAAGAACTGTCGAAATCGGTTTAAAATAGATGACGGAGTAATGGAGTAAATCGAATCCAAAACTTCCCTCCAAATCATCTCCTATCCCGAAGTAACCCTTTTCTTTCTTTATTGATAAATCACCCGAGGAGATTTTGGTTTTCGGTATAAAAATATCCTTATGTTCACCCAGTGTATTAGCTATACAAAAGAATAGATTTTTCCCTGCGTAGGTCTAGACTCTATAATAACAACGCAATACAGTAAGTATTGCGTTTACTTAACATTCCAAGTAGGTATAACGGAAATGAAAATATCGTGCGACAGCGACCCATATAAGGCCCTTGTACCCTTTTATGCCGCTCAAAGAGTAGGTACTTAGGTACTCTATAGTATACTCATACGTTGTGTGATATCACAGCCTTGAAATAGGGTTGCGGAGCCCGGGCGGCGCGGCCCGCTGCACGCAGATTCGCGTAGTCTGCGTGATTGATGGACGAGGGTTTACGTGAGCGTGGTTTTAAATATTTTAAGTGTCGTTTAGTAAGTTCTGTCATAAAATGGTGCATTACTGTTCTGTCTACGGATGCTATACGAATTCTAAACAGAACAAGGGTCTAAAATTTCACCGATTTCCCCACTCCCAAACTATGCACATCACTCCCAAACTATGGAGAGTTTGGAAGTGTGGCTGGTTGAAACACTATTGTAGGTACCATGCAAAGACTCGAACGAGAATTATATTTGTATATTTTAGTTTTTAGTATAGTTACATAGTGTAATAGTGTTTTACCAGTGTTATTAATATGTTAAGCTTACGAAGAACTGTTAAGTTAAAAAAATCTACTAAACTGAACCCAAAAGTCTGATTAATTAAGTGCATAGGATTGTGTATTATAAGCATTACAGGGTATACAAAGCCAATTAAGATAAATCGTTGATGGGGGCCCTATACCTACTAGTCTGATTAAAGCCATTGCCAAACTTAAACTAAGTAGGTATAAGTTTTAATATTTTGTAGAAACGCAAAGAATAAATTACCAGACTGAATAGAGTGTAACTACAAAATATTATGTGATAATATTATGTACCTACCTACCTACCTGATCGTAAGTATTTGGTTTGTTCAAAGACACATAATTGTCCTTATAATTATATGAAGTTATATTTAGTAAATAATTCAGAATAATAATTGATTTTCTAAGTAGATTCTTTGGGTGTGGAACTCAAAAAAAATGTCCTTGTTCAATATAATTTTTTAACCTATGAGTATGTACTTACATGATATTATGCTAATAAAAATAATATGAGAATAATAATAATGAAAATTATTTTAATCCCAATTTTGTGACAACCCTTGCATATTTGCGTAGGAACACGTATATACCTACACGAGCGGCGGCATCGCTCGACTTCAAAGGCGTCGAACAACTGGTAGTATTTCGTTAAACTGTGGTGATATCAAGCCTACCTAACTAGGTCACCGGAATAGAAGTCTCATTTTTCCGCCTAGATCTAGATGTATGATTTGAATAAAAATAATAAGAATTCCCTCATTAGGTCGCTAACCATTTGTATTTTATGCACTCGTCTCTTTGTAGGTAGGTAGTGAATGTTAATAAAATATACTTAGCTAAGTTGTGAGTGAATAGAATTTAATATGACGACCTCCCTGGCGCTGTGTTGAGCGCTGTTGACGCGGGAGATCATGGCAGGATCAATTTGGGAATTTATAATACTGAATTTTCTCTCGTCTGGCATGGGAGTCTGCGGCTTTGATCGTGCTATGATTTTATGTTTGAGACTGTAACCTTAGGCACAATGCACACGTGCTGAGTCTTCATGATAACAATTTTTCAAATTAAGGTTCACTTTAGCATAAAGGCGATACGACTCACCAGTCATTTCCTCAGTGACCCGTATTTTCTTTTCAGTCGTTACATTTACGTATCTATTTCAAACATATCACATAGTACATAGACCTCGGTTTTTTTATTCTCTTTATTTTTGGATACACCTAGGTTGTTGTCGGTTCCACTCCACTCCAATATTATCTTCTACGATTTATCAGTTGTGCAGTTCAATTCCCCTAAGTCCAAGCATCCAAGGAACTAATTACCTACCCAATAGAAAAGATTGCCTTCTTAAATTTTGCAATAAACGGAATTTAGTATTCTAATGGAATGGGCTCGTTCGTTTGAAAGGTTCGGAACAACGATAAAGAGTCAAGGCACCACTTCTGCATATTTACCGTCTGCCGTACAAGGAAAATGTTGCAAGAACACGCAGTTGTTTTACGTGGGCGTCGAACCTGTTACATTTTGTGCAATACTTTGATATTCAACGAGATTAACAATAATGTACCTTGCACCTATAGGTACTTTAGTTAAATTTCAAGTATCCAGGTAACCTTGAATTGTTCAATGACATCAACATCGTTTCAGCGTAGATACCGTACTGCTGAACATAAGTCATTCCCAGAGAACTACACCGCATCCGGCCCTTAGCCTTCCTCATCTAGCAAATTCCCGCTACACTGTTTTATTTTCGGTCCATCTGGGTGAAGAGCCCCCCACTCTACGCTCTAGAACTTTCCGGCTCTAGCTAGCGACAATCTGGGCCCACCCTCTGGCAGTTACTTCAAATTTTTCAAATCTAACTCACAAATAGCAAGGTTATATAGCAAAATTCATGCGAGTAATGGAAAGATGGACATACGAGTACGTCCAAACTTTATGTCAAATTATACGGCCCATATTCTGTTAAATGACTCGACCGATTGCAATATACCCGGAATATATAGAGTGAGAATATTATGCTTCGGAAACTGTAGAAAATAACAACAGAAAATATTTATTATAAAGCAAAAATAATACGCCAGCATGGGCAGGCGTGGGCACGTACAGAAAACACTTGTGCTATTGTCCTTGTGATTAGTATTGAGTCACTAGTTTTTCTCGTAGTGAAACCCAACAAAAGCGTTTTTTTCACACCTGATTGCACTTACTGTGTCCGTAATATAACACTGACATAATCCACTGTTCGTGAAACCTTCAGCGTTATTCGTGTATTGATTTGAAGATTTGTGTCAATCGTTTCGAACTTTAGTGTATGGGAGTAATAAAACCGATCTAAATTGGATGATCAAAACAAACAGGTATAACTATATCGCTTTAAGTAGGTTTACACGCTTAGATTGTACATTTCCATTTTCCAGATTAGATTATAAGTCTTGTGGATTAGTGTTAGACATTGACTTACCAATACCTTAGACGCACCATCGAAGCGCAAAAAACGGCACGGTCAAACTGTTCATAAATAGATAATATGAACAGTTCTCACCTCAGTCGCGCATGAGTACACCAAGCGACAACATGCCGTTTTGCTCCGTAAAAAAGTGCAAAAACAATCCGAAAGATGCGAAAAAAACGATGGAGTATCATATTTTAGGTTAGGAAATACTTTATATACATTTACTTTACGGTATACTAGCGAAATAATCACACAATCTTACCTAAATTAATTATTTTGTCATCATAATTACAATATTTCAAATGAGCAGCTATCGCATTCACACGCTTACGGGCCAATAGAGAACGCGATAGAGGCGCGTCTTAGCGAAATGGATACAAAAAATATGGAGTAGTTAATTTTTTATTTTTCTTATATTGAAGTTGTAAACTGGTACAATTAAAGTGCCCATTTTTTTTAATAAATTAATATGGGTATATTTAAAATTGGTAAGTAGTGTAAAAACCGTGTCGAATTCCTTAGATAAGAAATAATTCTTTCAAAATCGATATCTGGCAGTTATGATAATCATCATAGAAAAAGAAACCGTTGTCAATCTCTTAAAGAACGATGCCATATTTTTTTTTCTATTGAACAATTTTTTTTTCTCGATTTTTGGGTAACTATATCGCAAACTTTAAAAATATTGCAGTTTCTTGTAATAATATTAATTAAAAAATAATATTAATTTATTTACAATATCCGATGCCCACACTTGAACACAATTTCACCATGTACAGTTCGCGCGCTAGTTGAATGCAGAATAAATATATGTGTCACCATACATTTACTCTGCATTCAACTCGCGCGCGAACTTTATATGATTTGAGCAAGGCCATTATTGAAAAATATATAGACGTATATGTATGTCTACACTATATGTAGACATTAAACATTGAAAAAAAGCATACTTCTAAAAGACAGGTTTATAAGTTAGGTACTCGTAGTTAAATATATTTCAAGGTACTTTTATTCATTTTTTGTCACTAGTTTTTGTATTTATTAAGAACTAGACTAGATTCTCCCTAATTTTCCGGGATAAAACGTAGCCTATATCCTTCCCCAGGATATAAACTACATACCAAATTTCAGCAAAATCAGTTGAAATGATGGGATAGCGTAGCAGACAGACAGACAGATCTTCGAAATCGGTGTACATTTTTTTTATACGCACCGTATTTAGAACCTCCTCCTTTATTGAAAGTCGGTTAAAAAAGTAGCCTATATCCTTCTCCGGGATGTAATCTATCCCTATACCATATTTCATTAAAATTGGTTGAAAAGATGGGCCGTTAAAGGGTAGCAGACAAACAGACAGACAGACAAACACACTTTCGCATTTATAATATTAGTATGGAATTCAATTCGTGAATTTCGTGAGAGGGATTCGAACCCGCGACATGTTACTACTTAATGAAATTTTTATCCTGCCAAGAAGTAACTGTGTTATATTTAGATAAAATACGTAAATAAAATATTTAATACATAATAACACATAAACACACAAATACATAAAGATAATTTTCATAAAATCATCATCACCAATAAAGTATTAAAAAAAATAAAAATATCAAATACAAATTTGTCGACTCCTTTAACACTTTACTTCGGAACACAGAAAGTCTTCCGCTGATTCATTGCAAAATGTCGTATGTGTCGAACTTTTATTACAAGATTTAACCCTAAGTATGAATCTATATGGTTGGTTTTTGTGAACCGTTTGGTGTCTCAGTCTGTATTATATATAGCTGCGATTGTATAAGCGATTGTGGACGCTTTTTGAGTATTATTTTGTAGGTAATGTTGTATCCTTAGTTGGTAAATCGATGGTGTTAGATTGCAAACTATGCTAATTTTATCACTATACCTATCGCTGATTTCGTACTGTCATACTACTTACTTAGATCTGATACGAGGCCATATCAAGAGTAGGTATAGTAGGTAGGCATAAGTGACCCAAAAATGATCTAGACCTTCGAAGCCTTCACTCTTTCCTGTCCTGCCGCAGGACTCTTACACCGCTTCACGTCAGGGGAGTCTTCTAAGAGCTTAGATAGTTACTTGAGGTGCCCAACAGGAAGTTTTCCTGTGAGGTATCAGGTGACCCACGTGAGCTCTCTTCATAGCATGATCCACTTCCAACCGTAATCCTCCCTAGGTTTTCAAGTCAGCTTAAACGTTTACAGGTGCTATAATTTTTTCAGTCACCTTCATACCAGAAATTTCTCATCTCAAATCCATAATGGATTTGAGATTTTTCTTATCTTCATTAGTACTTGTCAGAATTTTTTTTAAAAGTTTATCTAAACAGTCACATTATACTTACTTAAATGTTCATGTTCATAAAGGTAAAAGTACTATAGTAACCAAGCTTGTTGGGAAGACAAGAAACTATAGCAACAGAAGATCAAATCAAATAAATATTATAAATGTGAAAGTTTGGATGGATGGATGGATGGATGTATGGATGTATGGATGTATGGATGTTTGTTACTCCAACACGCGCCAACGGCTGAACGGATCTGGCTGAAATTTGGCATAGAGATAGAATATAGTCTGGAATAGCCCATAGGCTACTTTTTATCCCGGAAAACTAACGAGTTCCCGCGGGAACCAAAATAACCTCAAATGGATGTTTGTTACTCAATCACGCCAGAACGGCTGAACGGATCTGGATGAAACTTGGCACAGAGATAGATTATAGTCTGGACTAACACATAGGCTGGCTATTTATCCCGGAAAATTAAAGAGTTCCCGCGGGATCCACAAAACCTCGATCCTCGCGTACGAAGTCGCGGGCATTAGCTAGTATATTATATATATGTAGTAGAAAGTACCGGGTCAATAATACAGATAAGTGGGAAATGGGTTGCGGCCGTAACCGAGATAGATTGAGAAAAATAAAGGGCCCTTCGACATTCACGGCCATGTCTAATGGGTGATTAATAGGGTGGTTTTATGAGGCTCTTGAAATGCGCCTCGTGGCGATTGTTATCGCATAAAAATATAGTACTTACCATGGTAATGCACAAGTGTTACCAAGAATTGTAATGTCTTACTACTATGATTTGTGACGTCTTAGTCAAATTTTTGAAATTCAAATTTTTTTTATTCAAATAAACTTTTACAAGTGCTTTTGAATCGTCGAGTGAATCTACCGCTGGTTCTATTCCTACCGAGAAGAGCCAGTAAGAAACTCGGTGGTTGCTCTTTGAAATTAAGTAAAAGCATCCTTTTCCGTAGGACTTTCACCCAGGGGGAATAAACTAATACTGCCCTGTCTAGATTAATAATAGTTTATAAAATTCCCACGGGAGAGAATAGAAAACGAAATTGAATAACAAACACTACTCGTAGGTTTAAATTATAATACAATATAACCACTGCTTGAGCAAATATGGTTTTACTCGTGGAATAGAGCCTAGAGTTCTAAACTTTCGATCATTTATTTTCAAATGTTTGAAGATTCTAAAACAAACTTTAATATTTACAATCTTCTACATTTGTTCAGATATATTACGATTGCTTTTGTAACTTTAACTTAACGCCTTTCGCGTTTGATTGAGGTTTATTTTTTTAATTTACTAGCTGCTGCCCGCGACTTCGTCCGCGAGGATTGTGATTTTTTAATTCCCGCGGGAACTCTTCAATTTTCCGGGATAAAAGTAGCCTATCTATTTTTCCAGACTGTAATCTATCTCTGTGCCAAATTTCATTCAGATCCGTTCAGCCGTTCTGGCGTGATTGAGTACCAAACAACCATTTGAGATTTTTTAATTCCCGCGGGAACTTTATTTTTTTTAATGTAAAAACATTGCGTGGAAGTTAGGGAACACCCAAAAAAAAATTGCCGAATTGGTCGAGCCGTTATCGAGTTATGCGCTTAGCAACATTCTTTTTCTTTATACATATAGATTAGACAAATATGACAGCTTATGACGTTATAAAAATAAAAATTATACAGCCATGAGATACAAACTAGTCACTCTCCACTCTCCAATAAAAGTGGGCACAGAAGCAACCATAATGAGCAGTCATAGCCTAGGTTTAAATTGAAGCAAATGAAGATGTTTTTAAAGGGCTCCTTTATTGGAAACATCCCTCAGTTCCAACTTACGGCTTTGAAAAAAAAGGTAAAATAGATTGCAGCCTTTCAAATTATTTTTGAATAATAAGCAGTCCCTGCTTAAAGATACCGGAACCACACTAGGATGAAAAAGTCAGACAAATCAACATTCGAATATTTAAATGATGTTTATTATCTATACTAATATTATAAAGAGTTATTGTACCTATTTATTGTTCTATTTGTAATGTTTTACTGCATTCCCCGAGAAATATCGATTAGTAGTTACTTTTTGCCACTTCCATGTATTAGCATATTATCACGTAACGTCATACCTGAATGAACACACTAATCATGCAATTTCATAATTATAATCAATACTTGTAGACAGATAAGTACCTAAGCTAAGTAATTTCTCCATGTTTATTTTTCTAGTCATTTCCTGAATTTTGAGAATCGTGATTCCTTCACTACACCGCGATATTTCTTTCTTGGTTGATCTTGAGTAAAGCTGCATATCTTTTAATATTATACTTGACTATATTATATTTATATATTATATTATATTATTATTTATACTTTCTGAGAAGATACTCACATATATATCTTTTTTAAATTTATTTATTGTGAGTGGTACTCCATATTATGACCCATTATATTATGTATTATGACCCATTGGCAATGCAATCATGTTTAAGTAATTATAGACTAAGTAATTATAGTCTTACTAGCTGATGCCCGCGACTTCGTCCGCGTGGATTGATGTTTTTTTATTCCCGCGGGAACTCTTCAATTTTCCGGGATAAAAAGTAGCCTATGTCCTTCCCCGGGATACAACCTATCCCTGTACCAAATTTCATCATAATCGGTTGAGTAGTTGGGCCGTGAAAGCGTAGCAGACAGACAGACAGACAGACAGACGGAGAGACAGACAGACACACTTTCGCATTTATAATATTAGTATGGAGGATTATCTTGATCCTTTTAGGCAGGTATGATAGTTAAAACTTAAGAGTTACTATTCTACCTTAAAGCTCAGTTTACATTATTTATTTCGTATATGTAATCAATATTAATGAGATATCAATTGCAAACCTGTTACCAATAGTTTAATGCCCTAAAACTTGTCTCCAACAAGATCAAGTAATTTTTGATTTCCTTTTTATTTCACACTCACTTCATCTGTTAGTTCTCACACTGAAAATGCATTCAGAAAGGCATCATCGTCAATCAACCTTGATAATTGCTCGTTAATATGCTTTGATTACAAATTTTATGCCTGCCTTATATAGCACGGAAGTTTCCTGCTGTAGATTTTCTGTTAAACTACGTAACTTTCAAATGATGCTTTCGTTTCCTTAGTCCCAAATGATGAAGGTAAATATGATCTATTCATGCACGGATGTCTCCGATTAACGCGTATCTTGGTTCGCCAGCCTCGCTGCGGGAAGCCCTGGGCAATCTGGATGGTCTGCTGGACTTGTGGAGCGCGCTTGGATGGCTGGACTATCGACTCTGGTAGGACTGGGGGCAATGCATGCACAGCAGACACGAAGTTTAACGATAAAGATGTTCCTTAGTGAAATAATATTATATATTTCAACTTAATCTTTATTCTCGATTAGTCGGAGATTGGCTGAGAAATCACCCTACTTAACTGGCAAAGTTAAAATAGTATTAGAAGAAAGTTAGGGCAATTTAACTAATTAAGGTGATTAAACTACGTAACTGGCCATAATATCTCTTCTAATGAAGCTTTCCAATTTTTTGTTACCACGGTGTGGGATCGTAAGGCAAAATACCTACCGGGTCAGAATAACCAAACTAACTAGGTAAATAATGACTTATTAGCGTTATCAGTATTCCTAGACAGACAAAACAAATAAAAAGTTGCATCCGGAAAGATGGACGTGACGAAATAATGGAGTTTAAAATTTGTTACAACTCACATATAATGTAGTAGTGGCATTTCCTGGAGTAAAGGAAACGTGGAATTGTACAGAAATAAAACACTGGACTAGAGGAACAGGTGACAAAAAGACGCAAGAAAAATACCTAAGGACTCGATGTCGAAAGACGTGGTCGTAAGATCTCAAGATTATTAACGTCATCTCTTTGATGGTTTTGTCATTGTGGTTAAGGTTTCAGAAAGTAGCGTTCTTTGTTGTCATTTTACGAAGACGCCTTTTTTTAAAGGATGGTCTTTATGCTTAATGTTCCATAGAACAACTTATTTTGGTATTGGTAGCAATATGAATAGAATCCTTAATCGCTGTAGCGAAATGTATGCCGTATGACCGTAGCCAGTTTTTATCTCCCTTTCAAATCAACGCAACTGAATTTATATTGAACTTTGTTTTGAAAATCACGACTTGCTCCATCGATTGTGATTATAACTACGATACGTTTGTTTCCGTTTGTAAAGTTCGATAACCTGTAAGCTATAGCAATAGGGATCGATGTTGAATTACAACTGGATTCTTTACCGCAGCATTAGAGCTACTACGGGATACGGTTAAGCTATTTCGAATTGATTGTAAACACTTCGAGAGCTATGACTGTTTGTTTACGTTGTATCTCTGTTAGGATGAATGGGTGTTTCCACACTGGCTTACATCGGGACTAGATTATGACTGTAACTTAGTTCGCGTAGATATTCTTTTTCAACATCCTGTGGAAACTCTTTAATTTTCCGGGATTAAAAGTAGCCTATCTCCATCATGCATGATGCATCCTATTTCTGTACCAACTAACCAAGCGTTAAAATTGGATAACTCGTGAAAACTGAAAACGTAGACAGACAATCAGAGGGACCGACAAACAGCCACAATTCCGTATTAATAATATTAGAATGGATGGGAATCCTGCTTTACTAACTTAGGTACACTATCGACTTTTGCACTCATTAATCTACACATTTAATATTGTAAACTTATCTAGTTTTTACTGAAAAAAAATTCGGCTTTTTATTTCTACGGGACATCTCCTAGCTATAGAGTCTTAGGCTCTTAGCCTTTAGACTCAAAACATGATGTACCATGAGAGACACCTGTATGTCCTACATGTTATAAATAAATTGAGTATTGAGTATAAATTATATTTTTCTCTTAGAACTTTAACGGTTCAAGTATCATCACACCTTTAGAAATGTTTGTCACATGCGTAAGGCCACACACAGGCCTGTTTTAAATTCGTAGTATTTCACCCACTCAATTAGGATCAGTGATGTGTCCATAATTGGCTTGTTAAATTTTTCTGTTAGTTTTATCAGCATTAATTTAAAAATTTAGGTCGTATATTTTGAGCTTAACTCTATTTCTATTAGAACTACGATCATTGGCAAAATACACTTTTCTGCTTCTCATGTCAATCTTTTTTTTACACCAAAAACGGAAATTTAAAACTAGTAGAACATCGTACGCCAGTGTGAAGACTCTGTTACCGTTGATCAGTAAAGTGGCAAACTAATGAGTATGCACTCGCGTACGTATTTTAGCTTAACTGGCCATTTGATTCGTGATTGATGTCTCAATTTATCGCTACGGAAACCAGAATTTGTAACATTAATATTACAATTTACAATCGAGTATTATCTCGCGATACACGTTAACGTAAACGGACGTCTGGCGGAAAAGGAAAGTGTAATATGGTTCAATGACTTTGTTTCCATTGAGATATGAGTTTTTATGATGCTTTGTGGTGGACGTAGAACAATATGCAGTCGGCAACACCTTATTCGTTATTTCGTAACCATACGTTTGACTTGAAAGAAGCCAATAAGGCACGTGTTCAGTGCTCAATGCTCATAAATCAGGCTTTCTGACATATGTAAATGCAATTAATATTAAATATTATCATAAGAAGGCTAACAGGCCCCTCATACTGTGCCTTGTCCATCTTCATATTTTTTATTGTTGTTTGGTGATTTACCCTTGTTTAAATAATGCTTCCAGGCTTATATCATTTCAGGATCTTTGCTCCAACTTGTTTAACTAACTACACCTATAGGTTAGATAACTTGAGTCTTGACTTCTTGACATTTTCCTCCAGCCGTTAATTCGTACTTTACACGCAGCAATCGCTTGACGGCAAATGACAGTTCGTGACTACTCCACGAGAATTGCTGAATGCAAAAAAAGCCCATGTTTATACAAGTATCTTTAGACCGAATATCTTTAGAATTATCTTTGGGCTACTGGGTTCTCAAAAGAAGGTGTGAATTGTATTGATTTGGAATTTGGGTTGATACACTATAAATCGATCTTTGGATTTAATTTATGATCTGTAGAAGACAAGAGTAGATAGGGTTCCACAGAAAACCGGATGGTAGGTTTCTAGTCGCAGTTTAGGTCACCTAGTCTAATTCGGTGGCTGGATTGTCGCCAAGCATTTGTTCTATTGTCGCTTACATTCGTCATGTCTGTCCGTAGTCACGAATGTTGATAGCATTCGGCTGTCCGTCTGTGGGCTGGGTCGTTGAACCTGAATAATTTATGCCTGCATGCCATCCGCTGCGGAACACGTTTGGGGGTGTTTCTGATATCCTGGCATTGCATTGTGATATGCAGTCGCTTGGCAGGCCGTAACGCCCTGGAGATGTATGTTGTGAGCGGTGTGGTGTTTTGAGTAGGAGGTCCCAGGTTCAATTCCTGGTTGGGGAAATTTGAGAAATATTTATTGACTCGCGTCAAGTCTTTGGCCAAGCGATTTATCCCTGCAGTAGGGTTTCGTCTGCGTAAATTACTTAAGATATTTTGGAATTGCGCTGAAAATATCCTGTAGGTAAGTCCAGGTAGTAGGCTTCTGAGAGCCAGATTTCCATTAAGGCCGTTTGAAGCGTAAATAAATAACTAACAAACATACTTAGTTATGGATTTACAATTTAATGATTGTTATAACGATGCATTCAATAACGGCAGAGTCTTGGTAGGTGGTTTGCGCTTGACCTATTTTACCTGATAGGTAGGTACTACATGATATTTGTAATGATAATGACTGATGGATCGCTGTTGCCTTACCTAGTAATTCTTGCCTTATAGCCATAAGTACGTAGGAAAATCCACTTCTAGGTCAATCGAAAAGATAGAAATCTACCTAGATATTTAAATGAGGTTGCGTAAACTTAAGGCGCAAGTATATTAACTGGGTTGTAGTAGATTGCCACTAGCCACACAATTAGGCGAAACTATCGTCCTATTTGAACTCGAAAGAGCGACACGAAAGACTAGTATGCATGTCTTCCAACTTCAATACTGTATATAAATTAGATCAGATCGCCTTGTCACAGCACAGTCCACAGTACATCAATAAGTCTCCTCCTTATCACTCTTGCAGCTTGTGCTCCAAAATCCAAATATATTTATTTACAATAATTTATTACAGCCATTTTTAACAAAACTACAATAACAGTCTCCTGACTCCTCCTTAACAATCTTGCAGCTTATGTTCCAAATATATTTACAATAATTTAAAATACAGCAATTTTTAATAAAACTGTACAATAACTATACATCTTCAAAACGAAAGTTGTAAAAACAATCAGGTAAAAGTAGTTCGTAGCTAAAAATACAATCGCAACACTGAAATCATAGCTTTATTTCCATAGAAGTCGGCACAATTGTATCATAATCGCGTGCCCTATTTTGGCTATTCGTGATACGTGTACACTGTAGACTAAACATTCATTCGGTTTTCCCCGGCTACTACTGTCAGCTTTGCTTTTAAAATTGAATTGAAATTTTGGAAAAAGATAAAAGATTGTGTATTTAGTAGTGATGAAGGTTTAATTAGGCTGGTATTTTACTCGGTTCGTTCTTTGGTGGGGATACGCCATATTGGAATAATTTGCATAAATACGAGTAGGTATTTTGACGTTTGAAAGTTACGGCCGGTTTCTGAATTAAGCATTCAAGCAAAAACAGCAAGTTCCAACTCTCAAACCTCACACAATATCAATTAAGAAACAAAAATTAGCTTAATTAGTCCTTAAGTAGTCTTTGAGACAGACTCAACATGAAATTCTCAATTCAGAAACCGGCCGTTAATCTCCTACCGGCAGACTTAGCGATTATTGAATACTTTTGTGTTTAGATCGCAATTTGATTTAGAGCTTAGCAGCAGCAACTGCAGACTGATCAAATGATTAATTTATTGTTGTTGTGATGCTTTGGCCAAGTTTTATACTTAACTGTTTACATCAAATCTCTCGTGAAACCGCTACACGTTGTGACGATTCGCTCGTGCAAGTTTTAAAGAGAGTACAAACATATTTTACAAGTAATTTTTATTATTTGCCCATTTCTGGAATTATGATTAAGTACACTACTCAAAAATCGCCGATAAACTTACATCTATCTAAGTACTAGTAGTGCTGTTGTGCTGTGCTGTGCTGTGCTCTATAGCTGTTAAAACTTTTGACAGAAAAAAATAATTTCATTACAATTTTTCACAATATAACCATAACCAAATATCATAATAAATTAAACGCCAGTAAAACTTACTTAGATTGAAATAAAATATATGTCTCTGACAATTATTGTCCAGTACAATCTTGAAAACACAATATGTGAGTTTTACGCTAAAATTCTTTGAATATGGCTTGAAGTTTTCAGACTTAATTTTTTAATCACAATTAGGTACAGACCATGACCATCTGATTTTCTTCAAATCCAGATCTATACATATATGGCAACCCTAACTACTCGATTATAGAACAGCGCAGTGTGGAATGTTTAGTATACGTTCACGGCTCACCGTCGTCGAGCTTAACGCGTCATTCTTAAATATGTGGGTAGTTTTAATAACAGCATATTTAACCCCTAAATCTCGGTCAAGGTGTTTCTGTTCAAATAAATAATTTATTGTCACGAATATATTGCTCGATGAAAGAATGAATTAAGAGTTTTCTGTGCGTGGGAAGCGTTTTACTTTTTTTTGTTGTGGTCTTAATCTTGTGTGATATCAAATTTCGCTTTTGTGAAGAAGGAACTTACTCATGTGGTAGCTGAAGAGCCGGTAAGAAGTTTTTAGAGGTTCTTGATCAAAGCTAAAAGTTTTATTAGTGAGTTTTGGTGACGTCGACCTTGGCATGTCAACGGCTGTCGTGCCGTACTTATAAAGTACCTTTTACTTCCACTAGCACTAGTTAGTTTTAGCATTTTACTAATCTTATACTGATTATGCCACCTGAAATTTGGTATAGAGGTTACATACCGGGGAAGGACATAGAATACTTTTTATACCAGTTAATTAAGGAGTTCCTCCGGGAATCAAAATAAAATTAATACACGCGGACGAATTCGCAGTCATCACTGTACTGATTACTGTAGTATTTACTTAACAATTACCAATTTTTGTGATGAAACTTTTCGCATAAATTTTTATGATAGAAACGGAGACAAGACCGTTTTCTGTGGAGATTCTTGGAAGAGACCTTCACCCAGTATCTTCGTCAGTAGACATCTATCGATTTTTACGATGACGACAGTCAGTATTAATTGTTATGAAACGTATAAAAATTGCTAACAAAAGTACCCCGCCAGCTCTTAAACCATTAGTATCTTTAGAGTTATCGTCCATTGTCTTCACTCTGCAATCATTTGTCGTTGGCACTTTCTGTGAAATACGATGGTGGATCGCGAAACGATCTCATTGTGCGAATTGAATCGTATGGCACACTTTTGTTGCGGCTGTGATTTTATGGGTGCGTTACTCTTGGAAATTATTGAATGGCTGCCGCATTTTGCGCGCGAGTTCAGTTGAGTGGAACTTAAATTTTACTGCCGCACTGGGTGTGAGATCTATAGAGCAAACTTTGACTTTGCTTAGACTTAAGACATGGTTAAAACGAGATAGATTTATGCTACTCACATAAGTCCATCTCGTTTTAACTCTAGTAAAGTCTGAACCAAGTCAAAGTACGCTCTATAGATTTCAGCACGAGAGGTGCTGTTATCGTTATTCGCAGTACCCAAAAGCTTATTGAAGCGAAACTTCTTTAGAATCGTTGTGATTTGAAAATTCGATGAAACGAAAAAGCAACACTAAAAAGAGAAACATAGGATTCGGCCTGCGAGAAAATGAGATAGAATATAAGTTATATTTATCTCATTATCTCGTAGGCTACTTTTCTGAAGTTTCACTTCTGCCGTGTGTGAATTGCACACACACTCTTTTTTTAAAATGATTTATTCATTTATATACGCTTTACTGAGAAGCGAAGGCTGTTTGATCCCTTCAGAATAGGTTGTTCTTTTTCCAAGCGACGCGGACGACGCGACGCGCGTAACGCCTCGGAAAGCAGATTAGGAGGAGTGTTTACTCTTATGGGAGAAAAGTTGAAAAAGTGTCCAGTGGTTGCTATAAATAACAGTTCAAAAAACTCCCACAATGGCGCTGGTGTAGACAAAGGGTATGGTATGAATGTAGCAATTGTTGATGAAGTAATGTATGCCGAGTTAAGAAAATTAATATAATTTTATTGTAATTGTCGACTTAAGTATATTAGTTATTTATTAAAAATTTCAACAACTTACGTTGTACAAAATAATGATGAATGTTTTCTTTCCTTGTTTATTTCTCAAACCTACTGTAATAATATTTGGCGCGTCCTCTTAAATTTACCCTGATAGGTGGCGCCCCCAATTTAATGCATTTCGTCGGTTACTTTTTATATACAGAGATATCACGCCTCCTAATCTACCCTCCATAAAGCAGAGCTATGACGAAAATATGTTGACTAGCCGTGAGTAAAATGAACCGTTCAGAATCATATTATAATATAGTAGGTATTCGTATGTAAATATGTATGAATTATGGCAACGTGCATGTAAAAACCTTATTCTCGCACTGTCGGTCATTCCGTAGACCTTGGCTTACTTTGCATACAGCCTTCTGGCATGAACATTTTTTTACAGTAAATTATAATCGCGTACCTAACGAAAATGACTTATAAAAGCTTGTAATCCAAGATAAGTATAAGAAATTCCAAAAAGGTCAGAATGCATAAAACGCAACCTTAAATATCGTAATAAAGGTCGACATACACCAGTTTAACTAATGTCATATCCATTATCCTCTGCATCCTATATTGGATGGCTTATTCAAATCAAATCACTTTATACTATAACTAATTGGCAAATAGGAAAAGTTTAACTAGGATCTTCAAATTGTAAAGGAAAGTAGTTGTTCCAATAGCATTGGGTAATTTAAAGATATAAACGTTTGTCGCGACCAAAGAAATCATAAGTTTATTTTTGTCATAGGTCCAGAAGCAGATGGCGCGGGAGTACGAGCAGCTGAAGGCGACCGTGGCAACCCTGCAAATGTTCCAGCATGAAGGGGAAAAGGCTATCACTCCGTTAAGTGGTAAGCTAGATGCTAACTCGTTATGGTGCTGCCACACCGCAGTTAGTTACCCCTAGTCCCAGGTGAGCGATGAAAACGATGCGACGCATCGTGACGCGGTACGGCTCCATAGAAAATGATAAATTTATCTACGAGACAACGTAAGCCACGTGAATGGTCAGCCACTGTTTGATCCTGTCGCGTAGCGTCGCATTATATCGTCGCGTTTGTCGTTCACCTATAGGACAACGGGTAGTAAAATGTTTTAAAACATTATAGTTAATCAGTATAACTTACGTATACATTATATTACGGGTGGCAGATTGGTATATGGCACCACTAGCATCTTACAGTCGAAATCTCGCATATGCAGAAGGATCTGGGAACTCCTACTTAACATTGTAATTAATAAGAAGGGGTCAAGGCCCTTAACGATGAAGGCTATTATGCAGAGAAAGAGGCTCCTAGGAACTAGTCCTAGGTTATGGGCACGTTGTCGTGGAGTTATTTTTTGTTTCGATCCAAGACTGACAAGTAATCAGTTTGTATGAAGTTTTTTTTATGTTTATCCAAGCCTGTATT
This sequence comes from Erebia epiphron, assembly GCA_963932025.1. NCBI lineage: Eukaryota > Metazoa > Arthropoda > Insecta > Lepidoptera > Nymphalidae > Erebia > Erebia epiphron. The sequence continues at coordinate 10,022,404 of OZ009950.1, forward strand.
GGACCTACCTTGTCAGTGGAAAAGACGGGTTTCTTTAATACCTACAGAATGTTGCTTTACTACAACAAGTACTCACCTATTTGGAGTATATTATGGCCAGTCCCTTTAATCCGCTTTTACTACGACGTAACAATAAATCCTATTATCTGGTATTTAGAAGCTTAAGTTAACGATAAGTTATCGCAATTCGTGAATAGTACATGATTGTAAGAACGTACGTCGTGCGTTTGCCGTATAATATTATAAACAAACATGGCAATAAAATAAATTAGCTACAAAAAAAAACCGGCCAAGTGCGAGTCGGACTCGCGCACCGAGGGTTCCGTACAAACCTGTAGTATTGAATGAAAGGTAAATTGCGGTTTACGATTTATGACGTATTAAAAAAAAATGCTTAAAAATTACGTTTGTTGTATGGAAGCCCCCCTTTAATATTTACTTTATTGATATTTAATTATTTATTTTGAAAGGTAATATACAAGTTAATATTCTGTGAAAATTTGAACCGTCTACCTGTTACCGTTTTTAATATTGAGCAAAAAAATACGAAAAAAACACGTTTATTGTATGGGGACCCCCCTTAATATATCTATATTTTTAATTTTTAGTATTTGTTGTTATAGCGGCAACGGAAATACATCATTTGTGAAAATTTCAGCTTTCTAGCTATCACGGTCTATGAGATACAGCCTGGAGACAGACAGACAGACAGACAGACAGCGGAGTCTTAGTAATAGGGTCCCGTTTTTACCCTTTGGGTACGGAACCCTAAAAATATCAAAATTATTAGATTCAATACTTAAATACTAAATGTATGTTGCACATTGATTAGACTCATTAGAGTGTACTGCCCGTGCAGGTCTAACTCATCATCCCGCTGAAAACCTAAAAGATGAGATAAAACTACTAATAAGACAGGTATTGGGGTCAATTCTGCCCCCCAATCATGTAAGGATTGCCGATCAAATCGTCTAAGTTCGGCTTTAAAGTAAAATAAACCATAATAGCATTGAATTAGAGCTCAATTACGTGTTTCCATTCTCATACGTTTGGGTATGTACGATACCATGAAGCCGAACTTAGACGATTTGATAGACAATTCTTACATAATTGAGGGGCTGTTTACCACAATCTTTAAAGTTTAAACTAAAATGGGAGTATTGTGAAAGGGATAGCAATAAATAGAGCTATCATTTTAGTTTAGAAATTGTGCTTAACAGAATTGGCCCCAATATCTGCTCCTGCAGTCCTCCAAATCTTAAATCTGAATCACAGTTACTTACAACTGGCAAGTCTTGTACTATCTTACGCAAGTTGTGTAACAACGAAGATATTATACCTATTACCTACTACCTATTTATTATTACTGCACCCCGATAAATGCACCCAAAAATAGTTATTTGTTATACAAGAGTGAAAAGTTGTTTTTTAACCGCGTGCTCAATTTTGATGACCGAGCAAGCGAAGGATTCTTAAATTGAATCCTGAGCGTCAGTGAGGGAATCAAAAGAGCACGAGGTGAAGAATCTTTTCACTCGAGTGCAACACGTAACTTTTCATCCCACCTCAGCGAGGAAATGAAATACTTCTCGCGTGATTGTTGAGGGAGAAAGCTCATTTCCGCATGTGTTTCAGTCAATTCTGTTGGCGTCAAATGAACTTCTTCGTCACTAGAATCACTCATTTTAGGTTTTTCACTTATTTTCAACTAGCGGACGCCCGCGACTTCGTCCGCGTGGATTGAGGTTTTGTGGTTCCCGCGGGAACTCCTCAGTTTTCCAGGATAAAAAGTAGCCTATGTTTTAATCCAGGTTATAAGCTATCTATGTTCCAAATTTCAGCCAAATCGGTTCAGTAGTAGCGGCGTGAAGGAGTAACAAACATACACACAAACTTTCGCCTTTATTATATTAGTGTGAGTGTGATTTTCTTGTTTTTAATCGAAGGTTTTAATTTTAAACAATATGACGTGAAAGAAAATGGTGCGCGCAAAGCAACTTAAAAAAGTACACCAAGAAGGTTACGAGTGTGAGTTTTTAACAAATTAAAAACGGTTGTATGGAAATTCGGCACCATAGAGGTAGAAGTAAATAGGTTTTAATGATGTTTCGAATTCACAAACTTCATAGACGAGTGATATTTACTAACGTGCACACGATGTTCTAAATTCAATTTACTTAATCCTCAAGAGGATAATAACGGCTTTTGCATTCAGATATCGAAGCGTAAAAATACTCTTTCCGAGATGGTGGGATGAAAACGTCTTTTGCAGTAGGGTAATAATGGCACTAAGTAGGTACTTGTTCTAAGCACATTGTGTGAGAAATGCCTCGATCGAATTTAACTAACCCATTTTCAGGGCGGCCTAATTTTCTTGCACGCCAGTTTATTATAATTTTTCGTAACTAAGGTACTGGTATCAAGGTTATGTTGTCAATAACGTTTCGGTTATATAACGTGGTTGTTAACCTTTAGTTAAGGAGAAATTCCGTGACTTGCGTACGAGTAGGTACGTGCCCACTCGTACGACATTCAAATCAAGTTCGCCGATTTGCGATTGAAATGTTTCAAACTTTACAGTTATAAGTTTATCACAGTCCGTAAGTACAATATACCAAAACGCTGCCTGCACGCTGCCGTGGAAATTTCATAAAATCCCAGTTTTGTTCCTTGTCAAAAATACTTAATCATCAAATCGGTGGATTTTGAAGAAATAAGTCCGCAACTATAGGCAAGATTGAGGGACAGACCAACTGACAAACACGTCTTTCACGTTAATATTATTTGTAAGAATGATTATTCTCAGATTTAATTTATTTTATTCTGATAGCCATTAGATCGTATAACCAAATGGTTACAGACTTCATCACAAACTGGTTTCAGAAACGTTTAATAGTAAGCAATTTACTTTCACTGTTTTAAACATTTTGATGAATTGCTGACAGAAACGATAACTATAAGGCTAGTTTTCTTTGCAATAGAACTTTTCGAAAGTCATTTGTGCAATTAGGTAGTACGTGCAAACCGGTATAGATAGTAAATACTAGGGATATGTCAATATTTGCACTTCTGTGATAGATGGATCTCGCAATGAACAAGTATCGCTTACACTTTCCCCAAGATAAGTACCTACATCATTTATATTTATATCATCTAGTAATTATTAATAATAATTGCTATTAAGTCCGCGTGGATGAAGGTTTTTAATTCTCACGGGAAAATGACTCATTGATTTACAAATGTCCCGGGTAAAAAGACGGTTCACATTTGTATGGGGCGTAGGCCTAGTCTTGTACAAGTAGAGAAATGAAGGAAAATAAAATACTAGACCAGTTTTTATCGGCCAAATCTACGAATTCGTCGTAATTTCAGTGGTAAAATTATTTAAGCTTTCCAAGTTAAGGAACATTAAACATGAGTGGGTAACAATGGCGGATTCATATTATTGACGTTTTCTAAAGAAAACACGTTATTTTGACAGTGACTGTTAGAAATGACTGAATATGATACATTTCGCGCCTACTGCCTTCTGTATGGCTGAAGGTTGCCATCTTGAAAACGTATCGAAAATTTGAAATGCATGTTTTATTTTTTTCTCGTTATTTACTTTACCGTCCTACATTATAATAATTTTAATACAATCTGTGTATTTTCCTCTATTCATGGTAGAGTGTACAAGAGTAGGCCTAAAATGAACCTTTTCCTTTCAGCCAGACCAGTTAAGTCGTTATGACAATAGAGGAACAAACATCCAAACATACAAACTCACAAACATCCTAACTTTCACATCTTACTAATATTATGAATGCGAAAGTTTGGATGGATGATGTATGGATGTATGGATGTTTGTTACTCAATCACGCGCCAACGGCTGAACGGATCTGGCTGAAATTTGGCACAGGGATAGATTATAGTCTGGAATACTTTTTATCCCGGAAAATTAAGGAGTTCCCGCGGGAACCAAAAAACCTCAATCCACGCGGACGTAGTCGCGGGTATCAGCTAGTTTATAATAGTTATCCGTATTTATACTAGTTATCAGTAAGATTATATTTTATTGTATTCTATAGTATTAAATTTTAGTTTCATAAATATGAGTAACCTAATAATGGTGAAAGTGAAAGGGTTATAAGTACCTACCTACCTCCTACGAAAGGTGAAAGGTACCAGCCGTTATGACCTAAAAAAAGGTATCAAATAAAAACCCACGACTTTTTTATTTTATTTTTATTATTATCACCATAAAAAATACAGTAATCGTGTGTAGCACGGCGAAAAACCACGTAGGTTTATGTTGCTGCAGTTCCGTCTTAACTGTCACTAAACTTCCCAACAGATGACCCAGTCCTTCAACCTTAACAAGTTCACACGTGAGTTTGATATTTTAGCAGATTTCCATAACTCCCCTTTTACGGTAAAATGACAGAATCCTAGTGTGCCGATCGTACAGTTTTCTTGTCTACTGTACTATGTAGGTAATAGGTATATCGGTCTCCTTAGAGTTAGACTGTGCCATAAGCATGACTGATTTACATTCATATTATTACCTTCATAACGTATCTGAAAAAAGCAATCATACCAATCGTAGTTGTACATGTTCAATCACACTTGATAATGATAAACTATTGTTTCAAACCGCATGACGCGAATGCACGCGCCTTTCCCGGCCGCGGGCTTATTGTGATCGCAATTAATTCGTTGTATTTTAGTGATGACGTATACAGATTGTTATCACCGACCCACTTTACTGCGGGGCTGATTAATACGTTGACTGACACTTATCAGGGCCACGACCTTGTCGCACAAGAAACTACGCGACTACGTTTTTCCTTGGTGACAAAATTAATGTTAATACATATTCAAATGCCTTCTTCGCGACAGCCCGCGAACGAAACCTGTACACTTATTATAAGGTTTAATTCGATTGATTGTATAGCGTTCGTCAAAGTGAAATGAACCTTAATTGGATTGATTTAAAGTCACAAACTCAGTGCTCAACGTGTTCAAAAGAAGCCTTAATAGCTGTTTCATCCGCGAAAATGGATTTGCTCAATCAATCAATGAAATCTGTGAAATCGCAATCCGGAAGGACTAACGGACATGCTTCCACTATTAGAAGAATATACCTGATAATACCTATATTACAGAATTATTGTTTGGCAACAGTACCGTAAATGCAGGAAATACCGACTCAGTTATTCGATAATCGCAATGCAATAATGACAAATTTCGCAATACAGGTCGGTAGGTAATAATTAACACGAAGTTACACGGATTTATACCCGCCATGAATTTTATTTAGGGGACGACCTTTAGAGATTTAATTGAATATAGAAGATTTTCTAGAGTAATGGTCCAACCCTTCAGTCTATGCCTTTGTAGTTTTCTATGATGTACTTCACTAAGTGGTGTTGATTTACACCAAGGAAGGATTAGATAAGTCATAAGGCCAACTGTGCGAAACCACGAATAAAATATTAAAATTTAATCGAAAATCATTCCAGGCGCTCTTGATAGCCAGAACTCTAATCTCGCAAGAGTTTGAACGCTAGCGAGCATATTCTATTCACGCATTGCAGGTAAAATATCTATTCTACATCTTTGTATAAGCGTTGCTACTCTAGCTAATGAATAAACATCATAAATACGTAAATAGATGTTATAGCAGCTCCGAGGCTTAGTATGAGTTGTTTTATTTTCAACGTTGCTAGATTTCGAGTATCGAAACACTGTTTTGATCATACAAAGTTTTCGCTCGGGAATACTCTAACTTTCAGTTTTATATGGACGAATTCCTTGTAGATGACGTCCCAGATAGATTTCATCTACCAGATTTTGAACATCGAAGACAATCTCGTCGACATTAAATGCTCAAAATCTATGAACGTTCCGGTACGATACCGTGAAAACGAAACAGGTTACCACCATCTTAGACCTCATCATCACTTACTACCGTGAGATTGCAGTCAAAGGTTAACTTGTAGTCGAATAAAAAAAACGTTGTCGAGTTGCGAGCTCGTACTAAGGTTATAGTTAATATAATGAAAAACTGCGGAACTTGATGCGGGAGGCCTCGTGTACAAAGGCGGCTCGCTCAAAGGAGCGCTGGTGCAGTGAACTCCCACAAAATTTAAAAAAATACATAGGTACTAGGTAGGTATAATAATCAAATAAACTTTGCTATAAACGTTATAAATATTTTTATATAAATCTATTCCCATTGTCATTTTAATCATGAATATCCATAAGTACCTACCTACCTACTTTACTACATAATTCATCAATCAACACATGGTATTTTTGTTAAGTGGAGCGCTTAGAACAACGCTCCTATAGACGAAAGTTTAGTACAACGTTCTTATTGAAATGTAATGAGAGTAAAAGAGAGCATTCGATGCGAGCGGCGCGTGAGACAAAAGATTTGTATGAGAAGTTTGGTAAATATGGAGCGGCGCTCCTGACACGAAGTACGCATGCGCGATATTACCCGACTAAATGAGATGGCCTGTTGTCACGAAGAAAGAGTTAAAACTCGCGAGTATTTTTTTTATTCGTATTATGCCGGTAAGTTGTAAACAAAACACAAAATACGAAAGTAAATTTATTTTGATTTCTTCGCGAGTGCGTCGGATCCAATGAGTCGGATCATTGTACAGTGGCTGGAAAATCTGTAGGTATTGTTGTTTTAAATAGTGTACTTATTGTGTTGTGTATTTATGTGAAAAAGACTGTGATTTATGTAAATAGTGTAGGCGGTTAAAATGGAACAATATAACGTATGGACTTCATTTACAAATAATTGGTAAGCATTTTTTTTTTAGTGAACTCCCAATATGATCTTTCACGAGCCGCCTCTGCTCGTGTATAGATAATAATGAAACGTCGCATCGCTATCTGAAAACTCGAGTGTAGGAAATATAAAATATATTGTCATGGCTACTGAGACAGCTTCCTTTTTTCTCTTGACCGTGTTAATATGAACGTACACAAAACACGTAATAAACGAAATGTTTTTTTTTTAAACCAGATCTTTTATTAGTTCTCAATAAAAGACAGACAAAGCGAAATCAAAGGTGCCCAAACTCGATGTGGTTGCGACGTTTTATTACAGAGTTTCTATACCGCCTTTCGGCTCCATCATCAGATCAGCTCGATGGGATAATAATTTTGCACTGTCGTTAGATTTACATCATGCAAAATTTTAACTCAATCCTGGGTCGGGCAATCATTCTTTATTCTGCTGGTGTACGCGGCCATGGACAATCACCAAACATCACGGTTTCTAGACCGCGGTTATTTAAGGTGTTTCCTTTAGCTCGTAAGCTATGGCTCTGGCTTACCAACGATATTATTCGAATATATTAATAAGCTTCTTTGTATACCAAAGTTGGGGTGTCAATAACGACCCTTCGATCGGTTACTGCGCTTCATTAGATAATATACAATACAATACAATACAATACGCTTTATTTGTACCACCACAACAAGTAAAGATAACAAAAACAAAAATTAGAAATAAAACAAACACAGAAGTAGGATACAAAAGGCGGCCTTATCGCTTAGGTAGCGATCTCTACCAGGCAACCTTAGGAAAAGGAGAAAATAAAGGAAAATAGACTGCAGGTGGTTCTATAATATACCTACTTACATTCAAATAACTACATAAGTACTAATACATAAACCAATAATAAACATATAAAAAAGATGTAAAAAATTATAATATAGGTAATTATAAAATACACTAATACATATGTATAATAATATATACTTAATATATTTGACTCAGCTTAAGGAATAATTTTGGTGTCGTCTTTAGTTTGCAAGATAATGATTCTTTACTGAATAAAGATAATATCAAATTGTATCTAGTAATAACAATAGCCTAATTAGTAATTACAGTTATTAATAGATGCCTGATTACATTAGAGTTCTTTACCTCAGGTCTAGCCAGTACAAAAGACCTCGTAATATCGTTTCTCGTGCCTCGTAATCGAGCGTGGCGATCTGATAAAGCTACTTTCCAATCTCTATGTACCTGCTAGAAATAGTTTATTATAGCTTTTTTTACTCGTAAAGGTAGCTTCACATTACAATCGTGGTATCAAACATACCAAATTTGTAGCAAGAGCAAACACATAGAGTAGTAGGTATACAAAAATCGAACATTGTGAGTACATATGAAATTAGAATGGGTATTGCTTTGAGATTCGATTCATAATTTATTATCATAAGTCGTCGTCTATATCGATAGACGTCCACCGCTGGACGAAGGTCTCCTGCATGAATCTCCACAGGTATTGATCTTGTGCCGCTTGCATCCAGCGGCTTTCAGATACTTGCTTGAGAATTATTGAGTTCGTCCGTCCACCGTATGGGTCATAGGTATTTAGTGCCAAAGAAAACCTTTCCCTTCAGTTGTTAAGCATACAGTTATCACTGTTAATTTTGGCCTGTCAAACCCTGATGTCCAGACTCCAGATCTAGCCCTCTATACTTAACGCCATTTTACGTTAACTGTGATTGATATAGTGCTTGATATTTTAATTTTCACTAAAATGGGGTTTCTCCTAATCAGCTAAATTCAAATTATATAAAATTGAATAATATTAAGGAATATTATGAGCCTTCAAAACATGATAATGTATTACTACTCGCTGATTGAAATAAAATGATTTATTTCCAAATACAATATTAATAACAAGTAATTGTGGCCGAGGCCTTCTGTTAAGCATAAGAATACCTGTGTCAGAAGGCCTAGCTCTTCCAATATTAACAATAATTACATTAAAGAAATATTGATACAATTTTTGATACAAGTTATAATCATGCAGGCATGCAAATGTGTTTGTGTGTGTGTGTGTGTGTGTGTGTGTGTGTGTGTGTGTGTGTGTGTGTGTGTGTGTGTGTGTGTGTGTGTGTGTGTGTGTGTGTGTGTGTGTGTGTGTGTGTGTGTGTGTGTGTGTGTGTGTGAGTGAGTGTATTGTATGAGTGTGCGTATCCATGTATATTCAAGTTAAAACCACAGTTACACCTACCGAACAATCTGCAGAAGAGCCTCCGTTTCATCAAAAGATAGTGTTTTTAGCCAGTTTTTAAGTGCTCTTTTACAATCATGAATTTTCTTTGGGTAAATATTCAGGATTTTGTTAACCTTATTATATAAGTAAGTAGATTTATGTCGGTATTGATACCCAGCAAAGGCTGATCTTGTATGGACTAGTTCCACAACAGTATTATTTGTTCTTCTGTTTAAAATACTTGGATCAAAATATAGGGTTTTGTGTAACTTTAGGATAACGAACAGGACATATAATTGCCTAACTGTAAGTACATTACTTATTGAATATAACATATCAGTATGGTATCGATAAGGCTTAAAATACATTACCTTCAGTAAAAAACGCTGAGCTCTTTCTGTTTCAATGAATCTAGTCTTAGCAGCACCTCCCCTGATGCCTGCGACTTCGTCCGCGTGAATTGAGGATTTTTGGTTCCCACGGAAACTCTTTAATTTTCAGGGATAAAAGTAGTTATAGGGACAGAAATTATAGTCTGGAATAACACATAGTTCCATCAATAACATCCATCCATCGAAAATTTAGCATTTATAATATTAGAATTAGTTTAGTATATATATTAGTATAACTATAGTTAGTAGTATTTATAATTAACATTACTTAGGTACTTATTCAGTAAAAGCTGTCAATCACGATACAACAGTCATCATCATCATCATCACTACAGCCTATTAACGTCCCACTGCTGGGCACAGGCCTCCACTCTCATAGGAGAGCGGGAATTAGAGCTTAGACCCACCACGCTGCTCCAATGCGGGTTGGCGGGCTTTAACGATTATTATCATGTTAGTGATAATAACCGGGACCGACGGCTTAACGTGCTCTCCGAGGCACCTCTTCGGTACTTCCAACAATATACTGCGATACAACAGTATACTGTGTTATTTTATTTACTGTCTTGAGTTATAACAGTGCAGATCAAATTACCATTGCAGGCATGCCTTCCGCGTATTGTTGTGGTACCAGCTGCCAATGTCTCGTCTCTGACGGCGACGTACATACATACAAAGATAGTATTGTGAATGAGACTCGTATTACCTGAATTTCATAGTATGCATACTACGAAAAAAAAAACGTGACATTTGACGACCTCCCTGGCGCAGTGGTGAGCGCTGTTGCCTTATAAGCTGGATAATATACGACATTCTAATTTCTAAGTCACTCTCTATCTTCAGAACTTGATTGTAGGAATATTTTCTATCAAGTAGCAATTAATTAATTTTAGTCCTATATTTGATTACATTTGCCACAAAATAAGAAATTTACGCTTCTATCACATGTGGCCGCCCACCTCTCCGAAGGTTGTCTGGAAGTGATTGCTTTAGCAATAAGACCACCGCCTTTACACCCTTCTGTATTTTCTTTCTACCTTTTGGTGTATTTTTTCTATTTTACTTTTAAATGTGTGCAATAAAGAGTTTTATCTATCTGTCTATCCATATATCTATCTATTTATCTGGAACTCGCAGAGTCGACCCCCGCCAGGGTCTATTTAGGATTTTATAATTTCAGAATTTTCTTCAGCTTCAGTCCAACCACCCTATTAGGTACAGCAAAGACGTGGCTTTAAGCGATTAGGCGTTCCGGTACGATGTCGTGTAGAACTAGAAACCCACTAAGGGGTATTGGTTCAATTACATATTTTATAACTATCATAACGCAGACAGAAAAATGGCTATTTTCTATGGAGATAATTAATAGATTAGTAATCTTAATCTGATATGTAGGTAATTGCTCTAAACGTTATCTGTAGACAATTGAAGTAATCTATCAAATTCCATACTTTCCAATCTTCACGGTGTACGGTGTACCATGTACGCAACGTGAGTAACAAGGGGCTAGCACGGAAGTTAGGTACATCAGTGATGACAGTCGCAAACGCTGTAACTGGCTGAAATAATAAAAGGTTAGCTGCGGCATCGTACGACGTACATGCAAGCCAACAAAAGAGAGTGGGCAGCGAATCAGAGGTGATAGCGATTGTCACTCCATAGCAGCTGTCAAACTTTTGTGCTAGGACGGCTGGCTGATACGACGAACACCGTTGCGAACATTCGATGCGGTGATTTCATCTCTCGAGCGGTATGCTCGTGTCACGCTTCTTCCATGCGATACAGCACTGCCTGCCCACATAAAAATTAAACACTTCCATCGGAAAATGTCAGGGCCCTGTCAATATACCGCTGCGTACTTTTGATGCGTTGATTGTTACTTGAATTAACTATCCTTAACCACGCCAAATGGGTACTGACACGAGACAATAAAAACAACGATTATACTAAGTAATTACAATCTGATAAACACACTTACTGTTCAGTTATCTTCGTCTTTTTGACCACGTTAATAAACCCAGCCACGTATCCATTTTTTATATAGCAAGGCCAAAAGCCAGACTAAATGACGCAATAATGAATATTTAAGCGCACTAAGATTGAAGGGGAAACAATCCATCTTATGCCGACCTAAACTTCGCGTTAATTAAGGCCTCATTAGGCGTAAAGGACGAAGCAGGAATGTTCAGAAAAAATGTCACAAAAGGCAAAGGCCTTTTAAAGCAGCATTCATCCGGTGCGAGATATTTACACGCATGTTTTTAAATAGCCGGTATAATCGCCGTTGATATAGAGAAATTCAAAGATACACAGTTCTTTATTAATGTAAATCACTGTAGTTCAAAAGTCACTATGTATGACATGCCAACCTGGCGCTTGATTAGAAAACACTTTATTAGACATAAAAAGGATACATAAAATTTTAAGGAATATACATATAGTAGCATGCATACGTGACTTCAATGCGGGGCAATATCTTTTACTTCTAGGTTACCATTGCTCAGAGAGGACTCTAAAGTAAAAAAAAATGACGCAGTAAAAGAACTGCATGGTGCCAGGCCTGTGTCACTCTTGGTACTTGCGCAACGAAAATACCGACGATCGCGCTCATTCCCGGAATGCTTACGCAGTCGGGGCTGGCGCGTTATAATAAGCGAGCGACGTGCTAGTGAATTTAACGCTGTTTTCGTAAATAGTTTTGTGAAAATATTTGTTTAATAGTTTAAGTTAAGTGTTTAGCATATTAATTATTTGCTTGCGTGTTTTATCTATTTAATAATCATTATTTAGGCTATTAAAGCTAGCAAGCAAGTCAGCAAGTAGTCAATACAATAATAAGTAGTCAATAGTACTTCTATCACGGAACAGGTACAATTCATGTCAAACTTAAATGAGCCTCTTTTCAAGTAATTTTTTTGAATCGAGGCACGAGCTGTAGGAAGTACAAACGAGTCGCAGGGAATACGCTCGCCCTAGTTAGGCCCTTACTCCCTAATTCTTATTACACCTTGCTGATTTAGAGTAAGGGCACGGAATATATATTTATATATATTTCCGTGATCGAAGTGTACCTACCTCTCCGAGCGAAATATTATGTTTCGCCGCACTGCTTCGCCGCGACGAATGACCTTGCAAGTTGCGTGCGTAGTGAAGAACTCACTGTGTAGCGACACACAGTAAACACAGTCGATCATAGTCAGAGTAGGTACCTTACTTACCAATTCGAAAAACCTACTGTATTGTTGTACTGTTTGCTGACAGCCCTAGACAAGCTCGCAATGTCGTCCGTGACGTAGGAAAGGGAAAAGATGCAAAGCAATACGGACACTCGCGCGCGGCGATAAAGTTTAATTTAGCTTGCGTGCGTGATTTATCTTTTTAATAATAATTATGTAGGCTATTAAAACGTCGGCAAGTAGTCAACATCAAAGGAGTGAGACTTCTGTACGTCAGTACTATTATATTATTCTGTGATGGTGCTTACAATGTAACGACTTTACAGGCGTTTTTAGGGTTCCGTAGCCAAATTTGGCAAAAACGGAACCCTTATAGATTCGTCATGTCTGTCTGTCTGTCTGTCTGTCTGTCTGTCTGTCTGTCTGTCCGTCCGTATGTCACAGCCACTTTTTTCCGAAACTATAAGAGCTATACTGTTGAAACTTGGTAAGTAGATGTATTCTGTAAACCGCATTAAGATTTTCTTACAAAAATAGAAAAAAAACAATAAATTTTGGGGGTTCCCCATACTTAGAACTGAAACTCAAACATTTTTTTTTTCATCTAACATTTAATTTAAAACTTACTACAGGTTTGTACGGAACCCTCGGTGCGCGAATCCGACTCGCACTTGGCCGGTTTTTTTATGCAGAGACGCAGACAGTACAGCACAGCGCAGTTTTTGTAAACAATACCATTTTGTTTCTACTATGTTCGTTGGCATGTCAATAAATAAAATAAAACAAAACAAAACATAATCGTACAAGAGCGTAATATACAATACAGCAACACAGCCGGGTGGGGTCCGGCGCAGGCGCTACCTGCGCAGACCTGTGTAGTAAGTAATATGTACTAAAGTAAGTACATTATACCTCAATGTATACCTCAATGGTCGCGAATCGCGTTGTCTACTCCTTCCCACGTACATGACTCCGCGTCTCAGGAGCGATCGGCCAAGGTATATACCAGCTAATCTTCGCCCTTTGAACGAACACTGTTATTACCTAACACAGTATATCTTGGGTTTTAGCATATCAATGAGCAGGTATCATGCCAGTATTCTAGCTAACCGTGACTCATCAGGGGGGACTTGTTTCATCGTTCTTGGATGGTTCTTTAAACCCCAGGGGGCATCGCTTAAAGCCGTATACATTCGTATTTTAGAAATGAAATGAAATGAAAGGTACGTGTAACGTGACATAAAACTACATTATTTGGATGTAATACTGCTTTAAGAGATGGTAGTAACTGCCCTGTATTGAAAAGGCTTATTGTACTTGGATTCTGTTTAGTGCAGGAAGGACTAAAAATGAAATTCCATAAAGCACAATTTGATGGATCTATGACTAGTGATTACACAGAATACCTACCTGTAGAGTAAGAAAAACTTTTATCTTGAGTTTCTTTTTATAAAAGTTTTTATTGCTAAAGTTTCGTTGTGTCCCACATACGAAGAACTCTTCGTGCTTTGACATTTTTGTTATAACGAAATCACGTGTTGCAGTTACTCGTTGTTGAAATATAAGTTATGATTAATCAATAGTAGGTATGAGAGGGCTTTGTTTAACGAAATGGGTTTTACCCACGACACAATCTATAGAATAAAGGAATTATACTAAGAAAAAACTTCGCACTTTCTTTTTATATTAGCGAAGTAATTTATTTTTTACTAGATGATGCCCACGACTTCCTTCGCGTTAAGTATTTTCTTATTCCCGCGGGAACTCCTTTATTTTCCGAGATAAAAAGCAGTTCCCTAACCTAACCTATCCGTATACCAAATTTCCTCCAAATCGGTTGAAAAGATGGTCCGTTAAAGCGTAACAGACAGACAGACGGACTTTCGCATTTTATAATTATATTAAGTATATGGATGATGTTGCTCCTCGCGTGAGATTTGGATGTTGAATGTTGATGCTCGCTTGAGATTTTTTTTACAATTCCGGGATAGTAAGTAGGAACCCTATTATAAATAATTAATAATAATAGAATATATTAGAGATAAGAAGACCAACCCTAAATCTATGTAGCCTATGGCCGCCCTGGGACGCATCACGCAAATTAAATTCATCATTGTCGAAATTAAAATATATGAAAGTATGTAATTATAGACTAAGAAAATATGAAGGGTTTTGAACGTAACAATGTATCGATTCCATGCATTCTCAGAAATCAGAAACAATTCTCTCAAGTCTCAAATCTCTGAGTTTTGATGTAGTACGAGTATTTTGCTTGATCAATCGAGACTGTTAAAACAGGTAAAACATTGTGAATGCTATGTCGTGATTATAAAACCTAATTGTGATACACAAGCTGTCGCCCACGATTTCGTGAGCGCGTGGGATTGCTATTGGACTATTGGTACCATCCTCGATTATGTTAACATTACGCACGTTTATTGGTTGCCTTCAAATAAATTAAATAGACAAATAGACAATTAAAATGTTTCTCTTGAATATAAGGATGCGTTTCCCTTTCCACTGAAGCTGAGACGAGCGGTGCGGATTATAGAGATATGCAGGATAGGTATAAGTCCAATCAGTAACTTTTATCAAGTGAACTACCAATGATCTGGTTAGTTGAAGCACGCAGCACACACGTCTTCTCGTCTCTGCTTCAGTTGAAACGCATCTTTACCATTTGTTTTTCCTACTTCTCAGTTTCAAGTTCCGCCACCAATTTTATCTCTTTCCCCACGAAAATCATTCAAAAACATTCTCCTCCATTTCCAGCATTAGAAGACCTGCCAACCAGAGACCAGATGTGGGCCCCGGCGCCTCATGAGATAGACCCCGATATCTGGCCGCCGCCGCCCGACCGAGACCCCGCCGCCTGGCCGCCACCTACCAGCGTTGAACATAAGTTAGTTCTAAAACTCTTAACTGCGTGGAGTACATTCAAGGGCCCCGAAAAATTAACATCGGGTGAATTCGTAAAAAAAACTGGAGTTCTAATTTATTTCTGTTCTAAATTCCCGCGGGAACTCTTTAATATTCCGAGATAAAAAGCTTATGGCCTTTTCGGGTCACACCCAAAAAAAAAAGCTACGTCTGTACCAAATTTCATCAAAATAAGTTGAAAAGATGTGCCGTGAAAGCGTAACAGACAAACAAACTCACTTTCATATTAATAATATTAGTGAGTATGATACGTGTATACCTGAAGTACGAGAACACAGACACCCTATAACTGTGATAACCATGACTGATGAGAGGAACAAACAAACACACTTTCGCATTTATAATATTAGTATGATTTACTAGCGACGCTGTCACCGGATCAGATAAGTTTGAGGGGAATATTACCTTTAGCCTTTGCCAGTAATAACATAACCAAAGGTGCCGCCACTGCCCGCTTGTGTTACTCGGGATCGCATGTCTCAAGCAGATAAACAAATTCCTCTCTCTAGAAAGTAAGGTCAGGTACTCGGAATCCACGCGACATACATGGCACATTAAGATCAGAACCACTTCCTTATATGCATTTTTGTTTTAAACAAGGTATGCAGTATGCGCCTTACCTACTTTCATTTTATTGAAACTCAGATTTCACTGTTAAGTGTCAAGTTTATCATTAAGAAACGTAATAATTGTGTTTAAATAATAAAATTAAACTTAAAACACGGACGTTTAATGCTGGACTCAGGTGTCCATTAAAAATATTTCTTTTCATGGTCTTGTTCCGCCAATGTTCAGTAACTCTAGACGATTTTATTGATGTTGTCCATGTAGTAGAGAATCTACTACACTCCGGTTTTGGGTACGTGGTCACCATTCCAGCATTCTTGAAATTTGAACATTTAAGCTCGAGCCAAACGACATATTGCGCGTGAGATACGGGACGCGATTTAACCCAAAACGCAAAAACTTAACACACCTTATTCCTTAGGCATTCACTATTATAGTTGAGTATCTAATGTTGCCTGCAGTCCCTTTGAAAAAACACTGACAATGACTGAGGTTAGTATAAATGACCGAATAACTCTCATCACTGATACTCACTGAGTAACTCAACATCACTAATTAACAGGAATTAGAAACCTAACTGGAACAGATCCTGCCGTTTAATAAAGAATAACTGACGGAATAACTCTCTGTTCCACCAACACTGTAATGATTGATGGAGCAGAGAGATGAACTGGAACACAGAATCCTTCATTTTAAAAATAGACTCCTCACAAGTAAGATGACGCTATCAGCGAGGGCGATTCGCGGCCGGTTTGACCCAATCTTGATGATTAGTATAGTAGTAGATTATGCTTAGTATGACAGTGGTTATAATATACTATGGTATTTTTGTTTTCAGAGGACCCCCCGTAATGAAATCGGCTCGAAACAACCCCCGCAACAACAGGACAGCAGACAAAAAGACCACAGGCCCCCGGAACGCGACCACATCACAACGAAGGACGTCAGACGCCAGAAATCCCAAAATTAACACCAACAAAGCACACAGCGGTATGTACCTGTGATAACATCTGCCCCGATCTGCCGCCAAGATTGTGTAAGGAAATCGTAATAGTAAAACGTGTAATTCGACCTATTTAAGGAATTCACAGATGCCTGCACGTCAAAAAACATGTACGCACTCCTTAAACAGTTCGTGTAATACGTTTTAAAAATGATTACAATTTTCTTAGACAATTGGGCCTCTGGTTACCATCCTAATGGCAAAGACGTACCGTCAAACAATTTAGCGTTCCGGTACGATGCCGCGTAGAAACCAATTAGGGGTACGGGTTTAATATAACTGCTGTGTATCTACCAGGTTAGCCAGCTACCATCTTAGGACTGACTTGTGGTGGAATTAAAAAAAGACACCATAAACCATAAAGTGCACCAATTAAAATAGATTTGAACAATTTTAAACCTGCAAGCTTGAGAGTACTTAATTCTATTTATTTATTTTATTGAGTCTGCTTATTCGCCTATGACCCAACCCTTCTCTATCTTAGGCCCTTCATCATCATTTCAAGTTTCAACCCCTTGCCTAACACTGAGCACGAGTCTCCGTCCTCAGTGTTAGGATGGCAAGGGGTTGAAATGATGATGATCAAAACTCATCTTCGTCTACGTCTTGTTTTGTTTACATAAAAATTACCTTCAAAACTAAGGGATTTTGAGTAAGGATTAGTCTTTCAACCCGAAGGATTAGCCCGCCAACCCGCATTGGAGCAGCGTGGTGGGTCTAAGCTCTAATTCCCGCTCTCCTATGAGAGTGGAGGCCTGTGCCCAGCAGTGGGACGTTAATAGGCTGTAGTGATGAATTTGATGATGATTAGTCTTTCAAGGTAACTTACTCGTTATCTGAAAAGAAAAATCTAATCTAAATCAATATAAATCTTAATATGTTGGTGTTACTTTTGATTCCCGCCAACAATCTACACATCAAAAGTGAGTTGCTATCTCCAATAGGTTAAGATGCAAAAATCTGTCAAGCGAGTCGATTGAACAATTACTGATATTGGATAGATTAGATTACACGTTGAAAAATTCATGATTATGATGTCTTGCGGGCAGAAAAAAAATTTAAACTGAAGTAAAACTAATAATAATACTGTTTGTCCACACATCAATAAATCGATGGATTTAATCGATAGTAGATATTTGATAGGAAGTCATTACAAGATAATTTGGCTGGGCGTGGTGGCTGAACGACAATCTGTTACAATGATAGTTTGGCTGTAAGAGCATTGTCTTGTAATAAAACGTAATTATATGGCTGTCTTAATCGATTTGTGCGAAGCTCCACGTCGCGTCGGGCGTAAAAAACTTTTATACGACTGCCTGATTATACGACTGCCTGAAAAAAGGAGTATATTGTTTTCAGGGTTCATGTATGTATGTATGTATGTGAGTTTGTATATTCCACTATAACCTCTACACGCCTGAGCCGATTTTGATAAATGAGGTATCTTTAGAACCCCTAGCTTATTCCGGGTGACATAGGCTAGTAAAAGTTAAAAAAAAAATGATGGGGTGACCATGGTTCCGCATTAAAGACTAAAGTTGAAAAAAAATATTCGAAAATAAGATTAACTAAGTATATAATCATCATCTAGAAAATGACGAGTAGATTCCAAAAATATATAACACTATAGTTCAATATCCAGTGATTCACAAAAAAATATTGTGAATAAGATTCCAAAGGTGATTATTGACTGTGGTAATCATTACGTTGCAAGTTGTAGCCGTACTTCCATTCGAGTGGGATTTTTTATTACAAGACTGCCCAAAAAAGGAGTGTTATGTTTTCAGGGTTCGTGTATGTATGTGTGTCTACGGCAGAGCAGTCGTATTTTTTAATAATTTTAATTATATTCACTTGTTATCTACTCGCGTTTTATCTACACTACCGTACTCTACGCGGACAGAGGTACCATATGCGAATTAATATTATGCGAAAATGTTTGGTTATCTGTCCATCAATCTAGCCACAACGGAACGATGATGGATTTATTACATGGATTTAGTTAGCCCGTTGTCCCATGTGGGCGACGAAAGCGACGCGACGCGATTCGACTCCATAGAAAATGTCAAGCTTTTATATCTTTGACTTATTCTACCGATTTTGCTATGTTTATGCCCTTGTGTTCGCGAGAAAGGCATCTAAAGACTTCCTTGTGTTTAATACAAAGTTTACGCGTCTTATTAAAGTATTTTAAAAACTATTAAACAATATCACCAAAAGATAAGCATGTTATATTGTGATATATTTCACACATCGTTGCCTCAAAATATGAACAATTTATTACTTGATGTCTTTGATACCGATATAATATGATAATATTTGAGTGAGTTCAGTAGCTAGAATACATATAATTTATTGGTTAGTTATTTTTTTATCTTCCATGCCACCGTATCAGTCAATTAATTTAAATTAGCGTTAGTCTACTAGGAAACCAGAACTGATCTTTTAAACTAAAACGTTTTTTCTATAATATGGTAATGTAAAGAGGGATGAATGTTCCTTGAATTAGAATCACACAACTTTTCGATTCTTATTTCTATGTTTATATCTCAACGACATTTATCAATTGAATCGAATTAAGTAATGAAAATAATTTAATTTCAGCAAAAACAAAGGACACAAGCAACAAGGATCACAATCACGCAAAGGACAAACAAGATAGAGACAATAACAATGGTGATACAGACGATGAAAAACACAAAGAGGAGGAGCGAAGATTCGAACCACCTTCTGCGGCTGATGGCGACCTGGTAGATATGTTAGGTGAGTCGATATAGTTTCTCACTGAGAACTAAGGAGTAAGAAATTATCAATAAATTTTGAATAGTTTTTGAGGTACAGCTGGAATAAGACAAAAATAAAATATGTGTCGGGTGCTTTCTCATGCTCGAAACAGACAATCGCATTTATGGGGCTTTTTATGTACATTATGCAGTAATCTGTGGTATTTAACTAAACAATTGAGAATACATAGCATAAGATCCTACTTTCTTATTCTTTGTTGGTGTTCGATCCATCCTTCTCTCTAATTTTACTTGCCTATAATATTTCAGAAAGAGATATAGTTCAAAAGAATCCTAACATCCGATGGGACGACATCGCGGATCTGTCGGAAGCCAAGCGGTTGTTGGAAGAAGCTGTAGTCTTGCCCATGTGGATGCCGGATTTCTTTAAGGTTTGTTTTATACCGATTTTTATTGCATTGATTTTGCAAGTTATTTAGTTTGCTATTCTTATTTATTTAATTTTTAATAAAATGTATGTATTTTTCTCTATTCGTGATAAAGTGTACAAGACTATAGCCAAAATGAACCTTCTCCTTTGTATTAGAAACTTTGTTATTACGCAAAAAAATTCAAAGTCGCAGAAATGTTTATAAGTGTTTTTAAATTTACTCTGTAAATTTATTACATTTTAATCAAATCAAATAAGGCATTGCCCCTGATACTGTTGCACACAATCTCTTAACTAAACTAAAATTAAACTTACAGCTGTAATTATTTTAGTATAGTTATACAGAATTGACCTCATTGTCAATTGTAATTTATCATTAGTGTTCAACTTCTCGTTTGCAGGGTATCCGGCGGCCATGGAAAGGCGTGCTAATGGTGGGTCCCCCGGGCACCGGCAAGACGATGCTGGCCAAGGCCGTGGCTACGGAGTGTGGCACCACATTCTTCAACGTGTCCTCTTCCACGCTCACGTCCAAGTATCGCGGCGAGTCGGAGAAACTAGTCAGGCTGCTGTTTGAGATGGTGAGTCTCTTAACACCAGATATATACTAAAAGTTTGTTCCGATGGGGATTTTTTCAACTTCTTTAACGTCTTATCACATAATCTCATCTACCATTCGACCAATAATGATGACGTCTTTCAATATTCCCACAATTATTGGTCATGTGGCAGATAAGAAGACGTAATCAGAAAAACAGCACATTCAGAATTACAAAAGAATATGCGATCTGCACGATAGGCCAACTAGAAACCGTCATAGGCTCGTGACTCCATCGCTCCGCCTCAATACAGTCCGAAGGTCGTTCGTGGGAATGAGCATACTATTCTTTAACAAAATTCCTCAACCTATTATAAACTTGCCTTTACACAAGTTTCAGATATCCATTAAAAAAATGCTCCTAAAAAAGCTTATTATACTGTCGAAGATTATATTAATGATAAAGGCGCATGGATTTGACTCGCTCCAGCAATGCTCAGGACAGTGGTTACTTATGTATCTGTATATGTTGTATGTAGATTATTGTAAACATACCATATATTTTTTTTTCAAAAGAGCAACCACCGAGTTTCTTGCTGGTTCTTCTCGGTAGGAACGGCATTCCGAACCAGTGGTAGATTCATTTGACTATTCATAAGAACTTGTAAAAAATCATTTGAATTTGAATTTGAAAAAATATGAAAAACTTTACCTTGATCTTGACCTACAGGTTAGCCCGCTACCATCTTAGACTGCATCATCACTTACCATCAAGTGAGATCGCAGTCAAGGACTAATTTGTAGTGAAAAAAAAAAAAAAAAAAAAAAAAAATCGATCTGTTGCTCTGCTACGACATAATTGATGGATAAACCGATAAACAAACACCCTAGACTTAGAGCGTAAAAAGACGCCTCTGCAATATTTATTTTGCAAAAGTGTGTTACGTAGTTTTTCGAGACTATGATTATTTGATTTTTAAAATTAATCCTTGGGTTTGATTGTCAGGCGCGGTTCTACGCGCCGAGTACAATCTTCATCGACGAGATAGACTCGCTGTGTTCGCGACGCGGCTCGGACAGCGAGCACGAAGCCTCGAGACGCGTCAAGTCGGAGCTGCTGGTGCAAATGGACGGCCTGGGCTCTGCGCACGATGAGCCCGCCAAGGTATTGTCGTCTGATCTTCATCCGCGAGATAGACTCGCTCTGAACGCGATTTAGTCCGCATGAGGTTTTTTTTAATTCCGTGGCTACAATCGTCTGTATGTAAGTTGACCCAAAATGGCGGTCGTCTGCGCAGGTGCATTGTACAACAGAGCCGAGCGGAGCATGCGCGGGGAGCGAGGGGTATGGGCTCGCGGCGCACCTCATACCGCACTTCGTTTGACACCCGAAATGTGTTTCTGCGCAGAGTTCAACTTACGCGGCGGCTATAATACTTCGTGTGATGATTGCTTGTGTTTGCTTCAAATATTAAAAAAGTAGGACAATTCGAGAGAGTATTTGTTGTTTGTCATGAAATAAATCGACAGTATAGATACTATTCATACTAGAGATGTAATCGATACTATCGATAGTTTTGCAAACAATATCAGCGAAACCATAGATTTTGAGCAATCTTATTATTCTTTCATATCGATACGATAGTAGGTATTATTAAGCATAATTAGTATCCATATTAATAATTATTATTATTATATTATTAGTAAGTTTTTATTTATATTATAAGTAGTGTGTTTTAAGGGGGTCAATAAACATTTATTTATATTCCTTAATTTTACGGAATAGAAAGTAGCCTATATCACTCTCCTGGTCCTCAACTATAACCATGCCAAAAATCACGTCGACCCGCTGCTCTGTTACGGCGTTATTGAAGGAGACACACTTTTGCACTTATAATATTAGTATGATGACTAATGTCGATAGACTACTACTATCGCAACAATACTAGTTTCAACTTAATAGTTTTCTCCGGCAAATTGATTCGTATTGTTTATTTTATAGATTTATAGATTTATTTATTTTCCCATAAACATGAATACATAAAAACTGAGGAACGGAAACAACTGCGTTAGTATAAAACTGTGTTGCAGCTGTTAAAGCCCACCTCCAGGTTAACAAATCAGAAGAAAACAAATGACAAACAGAAAATTAATGCTAGTGACAAATTTACAATAATTAATTAAAGATTAAAAATTACTTAAAATTAATTCTTAGTATTATTATAGATTGTTTTAGATTAGCGTGAGTGTATGAGTGTGTGTGTGAGTATGACTTGTGTGTTATAACTTTGTAAGGGATGAATATGGATGAAGTTTAATATCTAAGGAGATTTTCAGTCTCATCATAATTTAGGGTAAGAAGCCAACTTGTTGTTGCCAACAAGTTTGGTGTCAATGTCTGTTGTCTTCGATGCTATTGGCGCATAATTAATTGCATTTTATTTCATGTTGCTTGTTTCCCTTTCCAGGTGGTGATGGTATTAGCGGCAACAAATTTCCCGTGGGACATCGACGAGGCGTTACGAAGAAGACTCGAGAAACGGATTTACATCCCCCTACCAACTCAGGAGGGTCGTGAAGTGTTACTGCAGATCAACTTGCGAGAGGTCAAAGTGGACCCGGAGGTTGATTTGCACGCAATTGCCAAGAAACTTGACGGGTACTCGGGTGCGGATATCACTAATGTTTGCAGGTGAGGCTACTTTTAAAGCTTTATATCACAAATGCACTGAAAAAGACAATATTTTAATACTAGATTTGAATAACTTCATAAGTACTCTTCAACTGCATTGAATGTGTCAAAGAAGTATAGATGACGTTGACTATACAAATAAAACATTAAGACCTGAGAAGCGGATATACATCTCTATCTACTCAGGAAGGTCGTAAGGTTACTGAGATCAACCATTCAACCATTATAATCAGTTTTCCGAACCGGTGGTAGAGCGTTAACGTAACGTTAACGTAAAGTGGCACAAGTTGTCCTACGTGAAATAAATAAATCATTATTTATCATTTTATAACCTGCAAAAATCAAATTTGACCCTGAGGTTGACTTCCGCGCTATTGCCAAGAAACTGGATACATGGGTGCTCATCAACTAGGTTTCAATATCTAAGTATTTACTAACTGAGTGTCAAGTTTCGTCGGTTTAGTGGATGAAACTTGAAGGAATAATGGACAGACGGACACACTTTCGCATTTATTATAGTCCCACAAACTTATCTGACAGCGTCACTAGTATCTATTAAAAAAAAAATTTTAAAAAAACCAAACAGGCATAAAAATTAGTTCCCATCTTGGCCACCTGGCTAGATAGGTTTGTGAGACTATAATTATATTAGTATGGATTATACAAAGCTTACTAATTCTAAATTTTCAGTACTACCACAAAATATACTAAAATCGCCATTTTGTTCCAGGGACGCGTCAATGATGTCAATGCGTCGCAAAATCGCCGGCCTCAAACCGGAACAGATCAAACAGCTTGCCAAGGAAGAGCTCGACCTACCAGTAACAAAACAGGACTTTATGGAGGCGCTGGCCAAATGCAACAAATCCGTCTCTAAGGGCGACATACAGAAGTATCTCTCGTGGATGACCGAGTTTGGCTCCTCTTGATTCATGTGAGGTGACAACTCAAGGACATTTGGATACGTCTTGTGTGAACATAGATTAAATGGAAAAGATGGGGTAAAAAGAAAATATTGAACAGGGGGCATACTACCATCGCTTAAAGCCGTATTATTTTAATATTGTTGACGTCCGTGTTTTAGAATTATAATCCTTATAAAATTAGATATCAAGGTACGTGACATAAAACTGTCATTTTGAAGTAATACTGTTTTAGGCGAGGGTAAAAAATGGATTGTAAAAAAAAGTCGTAGGTCGTCGTAAAACCTCCTAAACGCTTGTTTTACATATACAACTATCCATCTTTTTCCTTTAGTCTGTGGATAAATAGTAAATAAAGAAAGAGACTTTCGTATTTGGAATTTAATTTTGCAGGGATTAAGAGAAAAAGAAAACCTTCAGTAAACATTAATTATAGTAAAATGTAGCAAACTAAATTGAATTCCAGTTATTTTGTCTCTTCTCGTGACAGTCAACTGCCTTAATATTCGATTCAACGAGGACTGTTTCAGTATTAGAAAAGTATAAATTTGTAGCATATTCACAAATAAATAAGCCATAGGAAATAGTGCATGTTTGTGCGAACGACATTCCCCTTGGTGTATGTGAAGATGCAAACACATTGTTGTGTTGTTCAGTGTTGTGGCGGTACTTGAAGCAATGACGACAAACTTTATAAGGAGTTACCCTTTAATCACAGCTAAGTCGGACGAAAAGCGGAAAATGACACATCAAAAAAACAGGTATTTCTTTTTCGTTCCCGTCGCGTTTACGGAGTAGGGCTAGTACAAGATTAAATTTTAAACATCTCACCAACTACAATGCAACAAATTGTTTGCACGTTAACTATGTATATAAAATGTTTGTTTTTCTGTTTGAAACAAAGTTTGTGTATTATAAACATAGCCATGTGTACTACATGAATATTACCTAGCGCAATTTCCACATAATCAGATCGCTCATAGCCGTAATATTGAAGTCCTGACTGCTCGAACTAGCAAGCAACAATAATCTTCAACTGTTATAGTCTGCTAAAACAGACAAATCTGTATGATAACACTGACTGATCTCGACTTCGCGAGGTTTTGACTGCCTGGCGCAGTAAACGCGCTCCAGTATATTTTATCTGCAGAATTGCCAACTGATCTAGCGGTTAAATAATTATACCTGCATGTGCATGTGACTATCTTTAAATCATCAGATGGAAACGCTCTTTGGAAAAATGTGTGTATGCATTGCCATTTTGAAAGTTTTAACGATTTCTCGAAGGTGTTTTGTTGTTATTATATTAAACATCTTCCACCAAATTAGATTATTTTCATTATATCCTATTTTATTTTAACTTTGACTGACT
The DNA here is from genome assembly GCA_963932025.1 of Erebia epiphron. NCBI lineage: Eukaryota > Metazoa > Arthropoda > Insecta > Lepidoptera > Nymphalidae > Erebia > Erebia epiphron. The sequence goes on from OZ009950.1 coordinate 10,048,198, forward strand.
ACTCCACCTAATTAATGTTATTTACAAACGCATTCGTTTGATCTTTTAAATTCTCAAGGTGTAGACTGTAAAGTGCAAACATTATTGTGCAAACAGTGTTGTTGTATGTTGGGACGCGATGGAGGGCGAATGTTATATGAAGTTGATTAGTGATGCTCTCCAGGTCAAGTTTTTACGTATTCGATCGAAACAACGTTAACTACCATTTATATGGAATTGACCGGGCGCCAGCTGTCAAGCGCTTGACAATTCCATACAAATTGTAGTAAACGTTGGCACGATCGAATGGTAAGAAAATCTCCCACAAGGCACTCTGGAAAGTGTTATGTTGACTGTTTTGCTAGTTCGATCGTTGCGACAGATGGGGGTGTTACACTATCAATAACTTTTCATGGTCCTGGTGTCTCTGATACAAACAAGCCGATGTAATTGCGATACTGCTATAACATATTGCCTTAATATGGACCACTTGATATAATATTGACAGAGTAGGCGTCATTGCGTTGCATCACGTCACAACACCGCAGTGTATCTGCACCTTTATTAAATTGTGCGGTAAGTATTAACTAACTAACAAAAGAAATCATGTTTTGCGCGTTTTCAGCACTCGCTCGCGTGAGATCTGTCATCACATTTTGTCAGTATATATTTTATATAATAAAATTCCGTGATCTTTGTACTTAAACTAGGTTATTTTACGAGATTTATTAGATTAGAATAATTTTATGCCATAACTAATTTATATGTAGGTACTTTTACAGATTTTTTTATATAATTTTCCAATAATGGTTATTAATATGTTATTTAAAAACGAATTAAAATGTATGTTCGGTTAAGCATGCGGGAAATAAAGATTCGCTCAATTTGATAATAAAAATTCATAAATAAGTGTGAATAAGGTAACAAAATATAAAATGTTTCTTGACATTGTACCTACTTTCTTTGGTCTCTAAACAAAGGAAAGAGCTTATAAAAATTAAATACCCCGAAGTTAGATGCAATTTTTTTCGTAATCATTGTACCGAAGTAGACAAGAAGTATTTTTAAATATTTTAGCACTTCCGGTTTTTCACAGATACAACTTGTACCTACAAAGAAAAAAGATGTTTACATTTCACTCGCATACGATGAGCGAATGAAAAACAGCAGGCCGAGCGGGAGTTTTTTTACGTATTCGATTGCGACAACGTTAACTACCATTTTTAAAGAATAAATCGAGCCCCAGCTGTCACGCGTTTGACAATTCCATTCAAATCGTAGTTTAGTTCACCTTGTCGCGATCGAATAGGAAGAAAATAGCCCATTAGGTACAGTCACTGTAAAAATACACTGACTGAGGTACGTACTTTGCACATAAAACATAATTATTATCAGTCCAAGTTATATCTGTCCAAGTCTATAACCACACGTATACTAGTAGGTACATGAAGTTATTCTATGTTAACACACAATTATAATACAAAAATTGTTAACATTCAATAATGCTAGATTCGTGATATTTTTAATAACGCCTTAACGAATCGGTCCCACGACTGGTTAATGAAATTTGAAAAGATGATATTTTTGCATTGGTGTTAACAATAATTTCTATGAACATAAATAATAAATATAAAAACATTCCATTTCGTGTTTTATTCCTTTTTTTTTTCAATATCAACACGTCAAAAAACTGCTGCGGGCGTTATCAATGCAGGCTCAAAACCGTCTAATAATACGAAATGTCACAAGTGAATATAATAATTAAAATTATTAAAAAATACGACTGCTCTGCCGTAGACACACACACATCCCTTAGAATCTTATTCACAATTTTATTAAATGATATTTTTTTGTGAATCACTGGATATTGAACTATAGTGTTATATATTTTTGGAATCTACTCATCATTTTCTAGATGATGATTATATAGTTAATCTAATTTTCGAATATTTAAATTTACTAGCCTATGTCACCCGGAATAAGCTAAGGATTCTAACAACACCTCATTTATCAAAATCGGTTCAGGCGTATAGAAGTTATAGTGGAATATACAAACTCACATACATACATACATACATACATGAACCCTGAAAACAATATTCTCCTTTTTTCAGGCAGTCGTATACTAAAAGGTATGCAAATAATATTAGCTGAGCCTCACAGCAACAATAAATATCTAGATACTAATAATAAAATTATGCGAAATTTTGGATGGATGGATGTTTGTTACTCAATCACGCCAGAACAGCTGATCACAGAAAGATTTATAGTCTGTAGATTTTTACCCCGGGGGTTCCTGCCGGGAACTTACCAAAACCTCAATACACGGGGACGAAGTCGTGGGCAATGCTAGTAAATTATAATAATTTTATTATATTATGGACATATTAATAATTGATTTCTGTGTACCAACTAGGCACTCGTCCATACAACTCTGTCACCAAACTGACCACCATCATCATCAGACCCTGGCCTGTCTGAAGTCAGAGACCCTGGATAAAATGGTTTTCCGAAACTGTGGTAGCTTCATTTAATGATGAATAGATCTAACATTATAATTAATTTCAATATAAATGCGATTTCTAACATGCTTATCGAACTGGAAAGAACGGAAATATAAATCTATTCATAGTTATCTTGTGTTTATTTCTAACCGCGGTTGAATGCGCGCCGCGGTATTCGCGGGGTTTTACCTACCTACATAAGGTAGGTAAAACCCCGCGAAATTTTAAAATAATAATGCTAGTATATAGTGTATTATCTATGTAATAATGTGTCCGTAATAAGAGCGAAAGGCCCTGAGGGAAACAATGCAAAATGAAAGAGATGGACAAACTCGATAATTAAAGATACCTTGCACTTCGAGATTCGGGAGCACAGAACACTAGACTCCTACAGATTATGGAGGGTAGAGGTAAGAAGAATCATCTCTTATGGGAGAGAAGTTGAAAAGGTGTCCACTGGTTGCTATAAATAACAGTTCAAAAACCTTCCACAGTGGCGCTGGTGTAGGCAAAGGGTATGAATGAAATGAACTAACTATAGTTAACTACGATATCTTAGTTTTCAACCGACCTCAAAAAAGGAGGAGGTTCTCAATTCGACTGTATTTTTATAAATATATACCATATTGTGAGTGAGTAAGCACATTACCATCGATCATTCAATCCAAATCGATTTGCAAACCACCAGATGTAAAGTCTTTATTCTTTACTTTACTTTTTCAGCTGTAACTCGGTTTAAATTGGATTGCACATAGTAGTTACTTTCATCTCGATTGAACTCCGTTTGGCGTGAGCTCGAGTTGGCCCAAGCCTGCTTGCCATTTATTGACATCATTTATAGACTTTTAACAGTTGTTTAACCATAACCGCCGCGCGAAAGCAACCAGCTGCTCCGAGACAACACGGGTCTTGCACGCGGCGGTGACGACGTCACCCGCAGTGCGGACCCAACACCGATCGTTACATCCGGCCTAGGGGCCCGTAGCCTTCAAGGCAGGCCCTAGCCAACGATCGGCTTACATCTGGTTAAAAGTTCTTGGCTTAGAGAAACTCACCGGGGTTACAATATTATTACCTCGCGCACGAGAAGATCCGCAGACAGTTCTCTCGTTTACATGGCGATTCTTGAACTTTCGATTTGCAATATGTTCAATAATGTTCCTGAGTTGCACCCGTTAATATCTTTGATTATGAATTAATATGCTCTATCTATAATATTTATTAGATAATATTTTATGCACAGAGGTAGTATAGCCTTATACTACCTCTATGATTTTATGGGTATCATTGGTTTTTACCTAGGTCTATATTCCTTTCTCTGTCTACGGTTTTTACCTCAGATTAAATACCTTCTGAGGTTTTTACTAATCTGTGATTAATAACCACAGACTAAATATTCACCACAGAACATCTGACATCTGATGTTATCTGTGGTGGTACAGGTATCTTTATTTAAGATCTTTAAATTGGTATACCTGATTGGTACTAACAGGCGCAGAGAGAGTAAATTATAATATGATGTTCCGGTAAATGATTTGGCGGTGTTAGAAGTTTAATGTTTAACGAATTAGTACGAACATCGAAGTATAAAAATCGTTGATAGAGAAAAAAAGATATTTAGTAACCCAATATATAACCCAATATAAATATACTTTTACGCATTATTTTAGGTTTGTTTACGACATTAAACAAAGTGAACATAGCTACGGATTTCTTGGCGCCAGCGGAAATCACATTGTCTTAAAGTTGGCATTACTGCAGTTCTACGTGGTCCACGGAAATGTAAACATGCACAGATAATTTTCTTCCAATTTTCTACATTTTCTATATTTGGTGCATATAGCCTAGTATTTTTGCTACACCAAATCATAAATGGTAATGCATTAAATATTTTACGAATAATTGTGTGCCTGTATCATCAATAACTTCTGTTAATTTATAAATGTCACCGCAGTGAAGATAGGCAGAAGCGTCGTCAAGCGATGTAGAATTTCGAGTCTGCTAATGGCGGACGCTAATAATTTTGGAAGTTTCGTGATTCTATTGTTCTGTTTTTGAGAATTACACATTTTGTATATATTCGGGTATGAGTTTAATTCCAAGTGATCGCGTCCACAGTGTTATATATGTGCCAGTGATATGAAATGTTTTGTGTGAACATGACAAAAGCGCTCGCTAGATATGTAACCTTTTCCATAACCTCGTTTACGCGAATGGAGTAGATATGTGATCGATGTGTGTGCAACGGTGAACGATTTTTCGTCAAATTCGCGTTACAATTAGTGCGAAGTTATACGGCATTTTAGTGATGGAAGTGTCCGCGTCGCGGTTTTGCAATCCGACGCCCGTTTTCGATGTAACGTAAGTGAGCCGGTCGATCGCTAAAGCTAGTGTAAGGAGGGACGGCCGCCACCAGCCTAACATGGCTGCGACGCAGGCAGAGTCTCAGAGAAACGATGTGAACGTAGATCAGAACCCAGCGGAACAGCTCAGTGAATCTCGGAACGCTCTGTTACAAAACGGCACCGACAAATCCGTCGGGCGCGTTCCGCCCGATGGCGTCGTGAATACAAAGAGTAAATCGCCTATGTCGGCCGATCCGGGCCCGCCACGCGACGCTGGTGAGGCGCCGGGCCACGAACGAGGCGGCGAGCGCCCGCTGCCCGACCAGTACGGCTCGTATCGCTACCCGGAGGGCGCAGACCCTTACTATTCCCAAAGGCCCGGTTTTCCCGGCAAGCCGCGGCCGCCGCCTCAGCAGCGGTTTTTCCACGGCCAGGCGGCGTCGCAGGCGCCGGGCCCCACTCCCACGCTGAATTCGCTGCTGCAGGCGAGCGGCGCGCCGCCGCAGCGCTACGCCAACAGCTATGAGCAACCCGGCTACGGGCCCGCGCCCGGCTGGCCGCCGCCCCGGCCCATGCCGCCCTACAACCCTCAAGGAAGTCCATACAGGAATTCAACAGTAAGTGTTATGCTTTGTTTTCGCCTCACATGCCCCAATCAAAGTAAATTGGGGCATAAACAGGTTCAAACAGACGACTCTAATTACATACCTAATTGATTTAAATATTTAAACAATTGGTAAAACATCTATCACACAATAGAAATTATATTTTTTGACTACATAATTATTGTCAAGGGTAAATAATTTCACATCTACACAGATGTAAAAACACTTGTGGGTTTTAGGTTAGAACTAGAAGATATCAACAAAATCCTGACTAGTCTAGTACTTCAGTAACTATGTACAGTATGACAATTGCAATCGCAAATGCTTTGCAAACTATTTGCTTAAATGCATAGCGGCAGAAAGAATTCAGCAGGCAGCCAATTTCATCAGATTATTATGTGACCCTCACAACATATGTGTCAAACCCAAACATGTACCTACTTAGATAGTTTTCAAAATAAAGAGTATTTTTTTTAATTAATTGTGCAAAAAATTCATGTTACCTTTATGATGATGAGGATAAGTAGAAAATGAAAAATGAAATGATTTATTTCACGTTGTGCCACCTTGTAACATAAGTCGTAAGAATTTACCCTAGGAATAGGACATAGTAATAATAATAATTATTTATTTATTTCAAGTGACAGGACTCATAAATTTCAACAATTATTTTCACACCCAGTCACATTACTGAAATGCAAATCAAAATAATTACTTATATACATTACATTATGTCAAATTACAAAATTAAATCAGATAACATTAAATTACAACAGTAAAATATACCATACTATTAACAAGATACTATATTATGTATTTTAGTTTATTCGAGATGAACCTCACTTACCTCTGTCGCTGTGTGCAATGTGCAGCCCAGTATAGTATAGTGACCAGTTTTATTTACATTGGATAAAAAAAATGCTGCATGTAAGTACATACTTACTTGCTCTACAATATTCAACTCAAAATGATTCTTTGGTCAACTTATGGCTACTAAAACATTGTTAAATCATACTTATATAATTATTAAAAAACCGGCCAAGTGCGAGTCGGACTCGCGCACCGAGGGTTCCGTACTCAAGAAGTAGGTATAATTACCTTTGTTAATGAACCGCAAAACTAACTTTGTTTGTAGAGGTTTACTGTTAATATCAAAAAATTACGTTTGTTGTATGGGAGCCCCCCTTTAATATTTACTTTATTGATATTTAATTATTTATTTTGAAAGGTAATATACAAGTTAATATTCTGTGAAAATTTGAACCGTCTACCTGTTACCGTTTTTAATATTGAGCAAAAAAAGACGAAAAAAACACGTTTATTGTATGGGGACCCCCCTTAATATATATATTTTTTTAATTTTTAGTAATTTGTTGTTATAGCGGCAACAGAAATACATCATTTGTGAAAATTTCAGCTTTCTAGCTATCACGGTCTATGAGATACAGCCTGGAGACAGACAGACAGACAGACAGACAGACAGACAGACAGACAGCGGAGTCTTAGTAATAGGGTCCCGTTTTTACCCTTTGGGTACGGAACCCTAACAAACAATCTTTTGTCAGAAAAATATAATTAATATATTTAATATAATATAGTTTTTGAAATGGAGTTAAGTACTTAATATCAATTAGTTAAGTGTATGCAATACAGCACGAAAGAACTCTCGAAGGCATGTGGCTTTGATGCTTGTTGTTTCACTTAGCATTGTGTGGGAAAGGATAGACTCAGTGATGAGCAAAGCACCTACTATTAAAAGGAAACACTCTTAACCATTCATTATTATTTAATCGGCAATTCATCACACAACCACTGCCACCATTAGTCATTACACATCGATCTCCATATCCAAGAGGTCCGAAGGACCGCCTCAAGAAGGTCCGAAGGTCGTTCGTGGGAATGAGCATTCTATTTTATAACAAAATTCCACAACCTATCTTAAACTTGCCTTTACACAAGTTTAAGAAGTCCATTAAAAGTATGCTCCTGAAAAAAGCTTATTATACTGTTGAAGATTACGTAAATGACAAACGAGCATGGATTTGACTCGCTCCAGCAATGCTAAGGACAGCGGTTACATATGTATAAATTAATAAAATTGTAAATTAAATTTTTTTAAAAAGAGCAACCGCCGAGTTTCTTGCTGGTTCTTCTCGGTAGGAATGGCATTCCGAACCAGTGGTAGATTCACTCGACAATTCAAAAGTACTTGTAAAAGTCTATTTGAATAAAAATAATTTGAATTTTGAATTTTGAAGAGTCACCCACCAGTGTTGCCACTATCAAAAACCATAAATGCAGTAAGGACTTCTATGTATTTTAAATTGCAGCTGAACACTACCTAGCCGTTCTTTATACATAGATATTGAACAGGGAAGGGATGAACAGGTATCCAGGAAAAGTGTTTTTCCAAAAGAAGTAAAAACTACTAAGGTAAAAGCACTAATGGCTGACACATTAAGGAGCCCGTGACTTTACTCTTCGCAAAAAAAAAAAATTAATTACAATAGAACAGTAACAGTAATTTATATGGGTCTAGTAACTATTAGATAATAACCTTCTATGTAAAAATATTAATATTCAACAGATTTTTGAACAAAATTTCAATTTTATTGAATCTAGTCCGAATCACCAATGGAGGACACCCCAAAAAAGTCACTAATATTTATCATCCCCTTTGCACTAATAGATAACATGCATTTTTCATGTAGTTTTTCGAATAAAAGCTTATTAAGGGTTAAAAATAATGTTTACTTAGATATATATATTAAATTCATCACTCAACAAAAATGTGTTTGTATTTTAGGAATCTACACTGGCTTCTTTCATACCAAATATAAAATATTTCTTGGTTTTTTGTCGGTTATATCGCCCTTATTAATTAATGTGTCAGAAATTAGTGCTTTTACCATGCTAAAAAAAAACAACTTTATAAATTATCAGTATGGGTCATTTGTTCGCATGTTAGTTAGAGACAATTATTATGGTAAGCTTTTAAAAAAATGTTTGAATGCAGATATTTTTATTTTTAAAAACGAAAAAGAAATTTTCTTGTGAGTGAAATTTGATATCTTCAATAGTTAATGTACTTTTCCTCCATGTCCTGTTGGTTTTTTTCATCCTGTATATGAATACTACTTAAGGCCCTGTGTAGCGTAAAAGGGGGTTTTTAAAAGCAGTGTATCCATCAAACGGTGACATAATGTATCCTTGTAAAAATAATTTGCTGTTTTCAAGACCTTTAAGCAGCCACTGTCGCATCTCAAAACATAATTTTTAAAAAATCTCTGCATTGAAATTTATTTTAAACATACCTCTAAATTTACCTTTTAAAGCAATCTTTCTCCTTATTGAAACCAATAATTAGCTATAGAAATATAAGATAAAATTCATATTTCTATATCAAACACATTGTCGGATTCATTTGTATTGAAAAGTAAATATTACATTTTTTACAAATGATTTCATGCATTTTTTGCGACATACGCTTGCTCGATTTCAACCCCCCGCGCCTGTGTTTTTCATCTCGTGGGCTCACAGCGCCTTAATAATATAAATGTGAAGGTGTGTCTCCATGTTTGCTACGCTTTCACGGCGCATCTTTTCATGAAATTTGGTATAGAGATAGGTTGCATTCTGGGGAAGGACATAGGCATTTTTATCCCAGAATATTAAGGAGTTCCTGTGGGAATTAAAAAAACTTTAGTACTCAATCCACGGGGTCGAAGTTGCAGGCATCGTCTAGTACTTAATACATATTTTGAATAATGTTTTTGGGTATGGTGAGCTGATTTTACTTAAAAGAAAGAGTAAAAATCTTATGAACTAAGATTTGCACTATCAGGCCAGGCCAACTTGTCAGAAGGAGTTTTAATAATGTAGTGAGTACTACATTATTAAAACTCCTTCCGACAAGTATAGTATAGTATAGGTAAATGAATAATTGTAGTTGTGAATCGTAGTTGAAATAGTTGGTACCTAACTAAGTATATTAATAATTTTGGAATTTGGCACATATTATATTATTATCTACTTACATGTTCAAATTAATGTAAAATGGGGTTAAATATGTAAACAAAAACAATCGAAGTGAAGGTGTTAAGATGCAGATAATTACTATCAGTTCTAAATTTTGTTTCACTGGAATCATTGAGTTAACTAGCTTATTTTATTATGCCATTACGTTTGTAAAATTGAGTAACTATTGTGTTACATTGATTATGAATGAAACATAATAATTACATATTCAATAGGTTGTTATTAGATAAGTTGGTACTCAATATTTAAAAAAAAATTGCAATTTTATTTTAATGTTATTAGAAGCTAGCGTATAAACGACTTAACGGCCGATAATAGATTTTTCATTCATTCGGGAAAATGTAAGAAAAAAAAATACACTACGTCAGATTGTACTAAGTAGTTACACTGTAGTCCATACGTTCTCGTCACGTCCATGTAAGCCGGTTGTAACTAGCTGGTCGCAAAAGGGAAAAGAAAAAAATATGCTATAGAGGAATAACAAAGCTGGCTCCGCCGTTAACGGGTATAAAAACGAAAGCGCACTACGATAGTGAAAGTTTGATGTGTAGGCAAATATTACTCGCTCCCAGGCGGAGATTTGTGCGTTCGTCTCAATTGCAAAAGGGGGTAAAGGCAGCCGCGGCGCGAGGCTCCTACGTCACATTCTGATTTCTGCCGCTTCCACTTTCCGCTCATATAGATTGTGTAGTTATAGATAGGGAGTTCGTGGCAATTTTGGCAATATGAATAGTTCATAGTTGTGAGTGATAGATAAGTAATAAGTTGTGAAGCTAGTGAACAGTGTAATTACTGTCAGAAAGAAAAATTAAAGCGAGCTGTACATGGCATCACTGTTTGTATGGTTCTCGAGAGTGGCAACACTGGTCTGTGGACTCTATGATTGATATTATAATTATGGCGGCTGTTTGTGTGTGAATCGATAAGTTAATGTGGATAACCAGTGTTTTCCTTTAATACTACCAACTTACTCCATACTAAAATATTGTAAATGCGAAAGTGGGTCTCACGTGTATATCTGTCACCGTAAGATTGTAAAAACCGTTAGATTATAATCTAACTCGCGAAATTGTAAACTGTCGAATGATTACAATATAACGGATTATTTTTCGGTAGATTGTAATCTGTTAGGTTTATTAACCCGATAGAACCTAAGTGCCCGGCCATTTATGTCGAACCTAACCTAACCTAACCTAACCTAACCTACAAGAAAGAGACAAGAAAACGTAAATACAATGAATATTTCAAAAATTGACACTTAAAACATTGAACGGTTCACAATCTTTCGACTGTTTACAATCTATCGAAAAAAAAGCGTAAGATTACAATCTTACGGTGACATATAGATTTGGATAAAATTTGGTATATATATGGAGATAGCTTTGACCTAGGCTTCTTTTCACCTCTATTTTCATAACCATAGCAAATTTTTAGCTTTTTTGATAGAGAATAGGAGGGCTGGACCAGCTTGGTTCCGTAAGAGGTTATCCGTGCTCCGTGGCAATGGGTTGAAAATGATGATGGTCCCTAGTACACATTCAACGATAATCTAACACTAAAGTTTCCACCGGCTCCGAAGCTACTATATGTAGATCCGGTAGGGCCTGGTCGTCTTTGATGGAACGCGGTATCAACGTGAATGGAAGTTGACATCTTTGAGTCATCATTGAGTCGTAAGGGTTTTGCTGCGATGCTGTACTAGGTTATCACTTATCACTAGCGAGTATCCCAAGTACTTGGTACGCTTGGTACCTTCTGTACCTTGGCTGTCTGGTTTGTTAGCATTTGAACTAGTTACTGAGAAAAATTAACGCGCGTGACTTGGTCAGGAGTCCAAGTCACGCGCGTTGATCTCTGTACAGCTCACGTTCATATGAATACCTAATTGCTGTCCCATCAGCCTAAATCTGGATTAACTATGTTGAAATAGGCTTAATCAATTCAGATGTGGTTTTGAATAATTGTCACGTGAATCTACTTTGTACTGTTTCGGAATGCCTTAATACCAAGAAGAATCCGCAACGATATGTACTTCTAAGGAGATTTTTTAATCAAAAAATTTTTTTCTTACTATCTTCCTGGTGCAGTGTGGAGCGCTGTTGTCTTAAGTCACAGGTTTCATTCCTGGCAGAGTAAATTTGGCCGTGGCTAGTTACCACCCTACCGCCAAGCGACTTAGCGTTCCGGTACGATACTGTGTAGTAACCGACTAGGGGTATGGGGTTTAATATAACTGCCATACCCCTAACAGGTTAGCACTTAGCCCCCTACCATCTTAGACTGCATCATCACTTACCATCAGGCGGGATCGCAGTCAAGGGCTAACTTGTAGTGGAATAAAAAAAAACTTGCAACATCGAGCAGAATACTGAATAATTGAATATCTGGCAGGTAGAGTACTTGATCAAATACTTACATGACCAGCTGTCTAAACTGCCAATCTTATGGCAATTGATCAACATGTGAAATGGACTCAGATGTTAGTTCACCACCTTTAGAGATGGTGTTTGAATGGCCTGGAGTTCATTTAACTTGTAAATGGCAAGTAACTTTTTTCACCTTTTACCACGAAATACGAATAAAGGATTAAGGCGTTTGAAGTCTTAACTTTAATGAAATAAGGGCCAGGCTTTCCTCTGAAGTACATCACCAACATGAGAAATCCTTCGAACTTAAGTTTTCGGGATTGTACCACATCTAAGGATCATCAAAAACTTTGCATTCTAAGTAATACTTATGAGAGTGAATAATTAAAATACCTAAGTATAGATAACAAAAAATCACTGGAGTTGGACTAAAGTTTCTTGTGAATCTGAACTCTGAAGTCGTATTGGCGACTTTATTTCAAAATTCTATTTAGGTATATGGTAGTCTTTGGAAATTGTAAGAACTATAAGCAGGCAAAGAGCACGAAAAGTTTGAAGTTTTTACGTTGAACCAAGGACAAAGAATCTGTACTTTAGAATATTTTAAAAAGTCACGAGACGGTGGAAATGAAATCAAAAGGAATTTGAACTCAATACCGTATCAGAATAAGGGCCTTGGTGGCGACTTTCCTGTGATCCAAGTTTAAATCCTAGTGCGGTTTGTTGCCGTTCCGCACCGAGCCGCCATAAAACAATGCATCGGCCACGTGCTGTTTACACTTTAGAGTTCACATCCAAGGTCGTACGCATTTGTAAGGATGGACCTGTGTTGTGTTGTGTAGGCCGAACAAATACCGGTTACGTAACTGTCCCACTTCCCACGATGCGGCCGCTCTACCGTCCCTCAAGGCACTTCGCAATTAGCCCATTTGTTTATGGGGTTGTGATTTACTGCTTTTTTTTTTTCAAAGCAACCCCTCTCTTTTATTTGAATCCGTTCAATGTGCACTCGTTGCTAAATCGCTGGTACAACAAGTGCTTTCCGCAGGTTCACTGCGAGGGTTCCGTAGACAATTATGTAATGATCGTCGTGAATTTAGTAGTCCTTCCTTCATTTAGTAATTCCCTCATTCCACATTATCTGAATAGAGGGCAAATGACAATACGATACCGTGTCTAAATGCTTGACAGCTGTAGCGCGGCAAAATAGTGTACAGTTTGTGATACATGTACTCCATAATAAAATGTATGGCACATTCATTGTGTTCATACAGTATACCGCGACAGAAGTAGCGCGGCTCCTTTGTGTGCGCTATGTGGTCGTGTTCATCATTGGTCGTTTTAATTCTTAGGAACAAGCGTTTGGGTACCGTCTCATGGTAAGTCTGCTCAAGCCTTTACCGTGAGTAAAATTTTATGCGATGTACGCAACTGGGGACCTAAGGTACTAGGTAGGTACCTACCTGCCCCAAACAGGTTAGCCCGCTACCATCTTAGACTGGCATCATCACTTACCATCAGGTGAGATCGCAGTCAAGGGCTAACTTGTAGTGGATTAAAAAAAAACCTTTTCGTAACTGGCATATTATGATGTGAATGTTATAGTATGTGTCCTACTACATTAAATCCTGCTGGGCCGTAGGTATATTTCTCTGGCTACACAAACACTGCCCATGTAGGTTCTACATTTTTTATGTGTGTGGTGTGTCGTTTTGGATAATGCTTTGAATGTGTGGTAAGGAAGATCAATGAAGAATTGTCTTAACTTTTTAGTGTGTTTAGATTTTCGCTTTATTTCCAATCAGTAGGTAGGTATTCAGTTTCACGTATGTAGTAACGAATCAATATCACAAGCATTGATACGCAATCGTCGTTCAATCAGTTCTAACGACACCTAATAATACCTACTTAAGTAGGTACGTACTACATAGTGATTAATTTATGAATGGCTCAAATAAACAAGTGTTGTGTGGAATTAGTCATTTATCTCGACGCGTTTGTTGTTTACCCACAATCATGTTAGATAGTTGTCGATAAGGAGACACGTGGTGGCGGGGTCGTCGACCCGACATACTCTGCTCGCCGACAGCTCGGTAATAATAATAAAATGTTTCCGTGCGACTGGTTCAAGGGCGACCCGCTGATATCGGCGCCCGCTATATTTAGATTTAGCTGTTTGATGTGGATATACGGTATGCGCTTCGTGTTGCTCTTGTTTCTTGCTTCCGCATCTTAATCTCTGTATTTTTTTTCTCATTAAACTTCAAGTTGACTGGGATAGGCCAGCTGGCGGTAAATGATGATGCAGTCTACTACGAAAGCGGGCTTGCTGTAAAGGAGTATGACAGTTTTCTTAAAAAATCTATGTGGAAGCATACTGTAACGACTAGCAGTAATGTGAAATGTCCTCCCAACCGAATTTCAGCCACGGCCGCCAATCTCCAGAGAGAGAGAGAGAGATCTGCGCGGGAGATTTTATGGTGCACAAGTAAGTGCGCATACAAAGGTGCACTTTCTGTTCCTTTACTCTCATAGTCCGATGGGACGGAAATCCGACACGACCGGAGAGAGATCAGGCGCAGGACCGACGGCTTTACGTCCTCTCCGAGACACGGGGGTGAAACACCGCCGACTTCATAACTCCGGGCTAGTACTGAGAATTTCTTGTCAGAAAAACCCAATATTTGTTATGGTCCAACCCGGGACCTCGTCTAGCAGTAGGGTGGTATCTAGCCACGGTCAATGCCTTCCACCAGATACTTCAAGAAATTATGAATCCCTAATCCCTAATCGCTGATTTCAAATCTCTTTGAGCTAATTTCTATACATTGTCACAATCTGCAACTTTGTTCCGCTCAAGACTAGTGGCAGTTTGTTAAGCGCGAATCGTTTAAAGCTATGTCTGTTCCAGTACGATAGTATTTCAATGTTCATAGCAATCACTGTATAAACGAGCAAAACGACAGCCAATACACAACGGTGCAGACAAATAGAGGCGCCGACTAAACCGCCTTTGATTATCAATTAACGTGTTAGTTGATCGATATTCTATTCTCTTCGTATTTAGGGCGCCACGTTGCGGTGCGTAGTGCAGGCCCGAGTAAATTCGCTCTCACTTTCGTATTGCAATAGCGGTGTGTACATGAAAACGAGATGAATGGGCCCGACGGAGACCGTTCATTCTGAGGCCGTGATGTGGATTTCGTAAAATCAATGCGAGTCGTCTCGGACCCGCGTGGACGGTAATCGTGTCATTGTTGTGCTTGGATAATGGCCTGCTGCGGGGTCGGCGACCGGTTAACTGCCATCTATTAAAATTTCACTCGACATCACCCGGTCTTGATTCGGTTGAATAAGCGGTTTTTGGCGCGTCATTCGATGACGTCTTCGGTCTCGCACAAGACGCGGCTGACTTTTGCGAATAATAATTAATTGTTTATTATTTTTATTCATGTAAGTACTTACTTACAGTCCGCCAACCCGCATTGGAGCAGCGTGGTGGGTCTAAGCTCTTAATTTCTTTCTCCTATGAGAGTGCCCAGTGCCCAGCTGTGCCCAGCTGTGGGACGTTAATGGGCTGTAGTGACTTACCTACCTACAAATCAGCCCTTGGCTACAATTTCACCTGGTGGTAACTGAAAGGCCACCTGCTGCCACCAGTTTATTTCGAAATTATAAATGTTCACTGCCCGGAATCAACCCTGGGATCTCTCGCTTATAAGACCACTGCGCTATCTCGTATCTCTAATATGAAAGTCTCCTTTAAATTCTTATCTGAACTAAGAAATCGAACCCGAGCCCTTTAGCTCAGTATTTGCGTCCCGGCGCCATTCTACTCGTATTTAACCCTAGCGAAGCTTCTGTTCGTGATGGTTTTCGTTATAGTCGTCAGTCGATAGACATTATACCTCCACTGGTGGTCATAGTTAACTAGACTATAATCTCTAGTTAACTAGACTATAATCTCTAGTAACTAGAGATTATAGTAGGTATCGATAGTTAGTTGTACAGTCAGGTAACTACGCTAAGTTAGTGTACTCTACAAAAGTTCTAAGTTCAAACACATTGATATGCTTGTCTCGAAGACAATCTTACACAACTTATATCGGAGAAACGAAGAACGTCACTCGTCACACGGCCTGCACTCATTCATACATGTAATGGGGTCGTTAAACCGTGACGTCATGTAATTGCCGACCCCCCTCCCCCCTCGCCAGTCCCTCGTTGAAATCAAAACGTCGGATTTATAACAAGGGAAACCTGTGTAGGTCAAGCCCATTATCACCGCCTCATGTAATACAGGCTGTCCTGAATGTTAGATGAATGATTTGGCAAAACAAACATTGTGTTTCTCCTCAGATTTCGAACTAAGCTAATCTCTGGGGTCTTACTACGGTAAAATGATTGCTACTGTAACGATCGCAACCACCCTTGATTGGTCAATACTCTTTCACTATTGGCCAGAATCCATTGCCAAGAATAGTATAAAATCGGCCAATCACATCAATTGCGATAGCGATAATGGTGCAAATTTTCGTAATCGCTCTATTGAATATCGCCCAAACCCATGAAGAACTACGTGCACATGAGTAGACCTATGTCACACAATGGATAAAAAACATTCGTAAAGAAGGTAATGATACTCTGAATAACAACGCTCCCTTAAGATCAATAGTTAATACTGACCTTCCTCATGTAGAGGACTTAATTGTAGGCCAAAGTGAACAAAGCAGTTTGAGAAGTTAGAAAAAAGACGGCTTCTGCTTTGACGGTATGCTTTGCGCCTAAATAGCTTGCCTACTTTACAACTTCCTTTCCATATAGGTACAAACAGTTTTGAAATCATCTACGTTTTAGCGTTTGGGACATCCTGTATCGTTTGCTATAATACTAGACAGAAAACAGACATTGATTATCGAGCTATATATATAGACACAAGTTAATTCAATTAGAGTTTGCTGATACGGCTTAGATCGCGTAGGAGATTGACTTGATTACGTCGGACGAACAAATAGGGTTGTTTTCTGTTTCCAGAATAGTTAGTATCATGTAACATGATATTGTAACAAGGGAACACTATCCACCACCACCACCACCACTACAGCCCATTAACGTCCCACTGCTGGGCACGGGCCTCCACTCTCATAGGAGAGTGGGAATTAGAGCTTAGACCCACCACGCTGCTCCAATGCGGGTTGGCGGGCTTTAACGACTATTATCATGTTAGTGATAATAACCGGGACCGACGGCTTAACGTGCTCTCCGAGGCACGGGGGTGAAACACCGCCAACTTCCTAACTCCGGGCTAGTACTGAGAATTTTCTGGTCAGAAAAACCCAACACTTAACTATGGCCCGACCCGGGAATCGAACCCGGGACCTCGTCCCCGGGACCCGGGAACACTATAGGGATACCTAGTTAAAACATTATGTCCGTCTCATAATCCATAGTAATGAGAAAGTATGTCTGTCTGTCTGTTAATTTTTCAGGGATCATTCGCTTAACTAATTTCATTCACAATTGTTTGCATCCCGGAGAAGATAATTTTGATCGAAATTGACATCTTTGCATACTCAAGCAACATTGCATAAGATTAAAATTTAAAGTTGGTATAACTTACTAGATAATGCTAGCAACTATGTTCCCTAGAATTTTATTTTCTGGGATAAAAAGTAGCATTTCTCGGTACAGGTCTTCAATAAGGTAAGGTACCTTCTTGAAAAATACCCAAAAAATCACTATCCATTGCTCTGTTGTGGCTCGTGTGAAAAACAAACACACTTTCGCAATAATAATATTAGTGTGATGTACTTGTACTACGTATTTGAAAATGAAAGGACTTCACAAGGGTCGATACCTATTTAATTTGATGTCAAGCCAACCAGAAAAAGCCACATTATAAATTCCATTATAGATTTATCTAATTACTTACCTACTCTGTGGCTGCATCGTATTAAGGTTAATGCAATGTTGTAACTAAGGTAATAATACTTTGTAACGCAAATGGTTACGTATTGTGTTGCATGAAGAATTTAATTGCGACTAGCGTTCATGATGCAAACGATCGTTGTGAGTGTGACGTAACCCCCCACATCGGCAAATGTATATGAATGCTAAAGGGGCCACTGCCAAGGACCTCTGTCTGAACGCAATCGGAAAGGTAAATGACTCACGCTATATACCTAGATATCTATAGGTAGGTAGTCCCGTGATCCACTGAACAGCTTTGAGGACGACACGGAGTTATGTGTGTATTTCAAATGAGATTGAAATAACGCTTTTTATTGTATTGTGATTCTGTGAAATAATGAGAGTATGCTACTCTGTACTCCACAGGACTGCATTAGAGCATAGTACCAATACCGTATGTCAGGGGACACCTTACTTCCTTCTTTCTTCCGGGACCAACCTCGGCTGGCGCCTCTGATAGCTAAATGTCACGTTTCGATATTGCATTACGGTTTACTGGCTACCATCTACCAGGGATGGGTAAGCGGATTACTCAGTGCAATTCAATAAACTTACTTATCTCTTTTCTAGACACAATGCATAACGAGTAATTACTGAAGCAAAAACTACTCACAAATAGATGTAACACGAAATCATGACAATTTCTATAGCAAATTGAGGTATTATAAACTTATGCGGTCGTAGTTATGACGAGCGATCTCTTCCAGGCATATGGTAGGAGATAGGTTGCATGGAAAGTGAATAGCGCACGTACTATGAGTATGAGCTAAGTTATGAAATAAAGCAAGCACTAACATTTCTTCGACCAGCGAGAAAAAGCAGCCTAAATGCCAATGTCGCATCTTGTCTTTTCATAGCAGCTGTCACAAGAGTTTCTAAACGTAGACAGTGTACCTTAATAATGAGACTCTCCATTTATGGTGTCAGGTGAGAAGCGCCATGGAGTGATAAAGGCGAATTTTCGAAAACTGCGATAGAGTGTCGCTCCTTGTGACAAGGACGTGTAGCAGATCCCATTTGTCACTGTCGCGTGTCATGTTGTTCGAAAGCCTAAATATTTTGTAAATTTTTCGCAAATGTATGACTGAATTGAATATTACGTCATCCACTATTGTGACTGGTATTAATCTACTATACCGCTGCCAATTGAGTCTCACATGGAGGCCGGGTGATGTCCCTGGCGCAGTGGTTAGCGCAGTGTGTGGCCTTTTGAGCGGGAGGTTCCGGGTTCGTTCATAATTGTCTACCGGCGTACCGCAAATCGACTTGACGTTAAAGTACGATGCGGGAGTTAAAGTTCGACAGAATAGTAAACACAAACAGCATAAACCTGTTAAACTATATCAAACTTTGGCTCATTTCAAACACGCGTAGCTAAGAAGAAGTTTTTGTCGCGTCATTCGTAAATCGTTTTTTTTTTCCTATTATTGAGTACCAGTGATGAGGTACTCATTTAACTACGATCTAGCCTAACTAATTGGCTAATGAGTAGTTTAATTTTAACCTAAACTTATAATTTATCTTATGCACTAAGAAATTGTCCATTGACGCATCTTAGTCTTTCTTGACAAACTTAAACACTTTGTTCACGTGTTCTTTAAGCACTACACACTACACTGTCACTTATCACTATGCACTAACTCAAAAGGTATAGTCCTTTTTAGTCTTCTCACTAGTTTCGTTACGTCGAGCAGCTGGATTGCCTCAACGTTAACGTGATGATGAAGCCGATGGTCGTGGGCTTTGGCAAATTTGGCTATAATTTGATCGACGTATTCGATATTAAGGTCCCGATGAATATCGTCGTTTGTGGTGTACCAGAGCATTCGTAAATCGTACCGCTAATATATGAAATGCCCTTCCAGAATCCCTTTTTTCTCCATCCGTCCATCCGCAGAATAAAAAAAAAACTCAATGCCGCCTCCATCAACGGCAAAAATAATTTTTAATCTCAGACTTGTCTGTTCCTCTGTACATAACGGGCGGGCGCCTTTACATTAAAATAGGTATCTACATCAAAGGTCACGACCGCCACTCTTATGTACGAGATAATATGTACCTAAAGGAGTTCTTTATTGAGCCGTCTTGGGTGAGAAAGGGGTCGCTTTATTAGGTCAGTAACACTTGTAATCCCTTTGTTTGTTTACACTTGTTGAGCGTGTTATCGATCGCACGGATTGACATTTTAATCGTTTATTTTGATAACACCTATTGTTATGTACACAAGCTTTATCTACATAGTTCTGACTTCTGTTGCCACTTACCCCGCGTTTAAGTTGAATGAGACTTGTTCGAAATAGTTTGCGTTGATGATTATGAAAAGCTAAAGCTCGTGAATATTGGTCCGATACGGTACATTTTCAGTTGATTGTATCCCGATTCGCGTGTCATTTTTATCCAACTGCTACTAAACTACAAAATAATAAAACATCAGGATTATCCTACCTAAATATTTCTAGAAAACCTAAAAAAACGAGACAATTTTTTTTTCTTAATCCTCATGGATTTCAATGGAGCCAATTGGTGGCATGTCCGACTTCACCGTAATAGTGCCCTACCGAGTACGGACTTAAACCTCCTCCCATCTCCGGCCGTCCCGCGGTGGCGCAATATGCATGTCTTCAAGAGGGAGGCTGTCAGATTATAGGGGACCTACATAAATATTTCTAGAACACCAAAAAAAAAAGAGATTAAGTTACTCCTCCATAAGTAGAACTCAGAAACTCGTAAGAGGGAAAGTTCGTATAGTTTGAGCAGTTTGTACAGTTTAATAATACGTTACATCATATAGATTTCAAAACAAAAGAGATGTTCATGACCGCGTAAAGATAAAATACATTCGATTATCGCTCATTATGACGAAACAGAAACGCGCACGGTTCACGTCAGCTGTGACGGACTCATCGGCTGGTAGGCAAATAGCGTCCGTGTATTTAATTATAAAGTAGTATTAATAGTATCAACATTACGTCGTGCTATGCGGTCGGTTACTGGATATTATTTCGGTCTCGGGCGTCACGAGCTGAATGTCAAGCTCGCAGCAACTAGGTGCAAGTTAGGCAACACTGCAACAGGTTATAGGGTTGCCACGATTCACCTACCCGCGATTATTACTACTTACCTACTTACAAATAATATTTTCAAATATGTCAGAAGTCAGCCGTGGTGGAATATGACCCCTAAGCCCGTCGCATTCCGAGAGGAGAATCGTGCTAAGTATTGGGCCGGCGCGGCGGCGGCGCGGATGGCTTGGACGCACACTCTACCACAAAAAAATACCCATCAGTGCGATAGTATAAAAGCGCAGATTTTCCAACAATTTTAATTTTCGCTTGATTTTTGCTGTTAAACTGTTAATTATATAATATAGTCTTATGCAAAAAAAATAGCTAGATGATAGGTACTTAATACTATTCTCGTTTTTTTTTGTTCATATTATTTTCTGACTTTTGCTAAGTCATTGTACATAAAAAAAGAAACACATGAATGCTTCTATTATTACCTCGCACAAGTCAGCGCGCTACCAATGCTACCATCAAACCGTAGAGCTTGCAACAATCTCACGATAGTACTTAACATTTAGATGGGGTTGCAGTCGTTCGATTACAAACATTCAGCTGTATGATCTGACAACCCTTAAAACTAGGCAGTACTCGTAGCTAGTTCGTACTAACATACAAACAGTCGTTAAATCTGAAATGAGCTAAACAAACTACCTATCTCTAATTTATAACCTGGCGCTAATATTGCGTTGGAATTTCGAGGCCGTATACGCGACGTGTATGTGTAATACGGTAATATGTAGGTATATATGTCTTTGTAAGGTCGGAGGCAAGTCCTAATTGAAGATACAATATATAAGCTCATGTCTTAAACAGTTCTTATATAATATGTATTTAACAATCTGGATACATAGACACATAGTAACATGCATACGTAGTTTAGTAAATATAAGCCATAGTAGGGTTCATAAATAAACGATTGTGTGATCGAGTAGCCACACAGACAAATGCAAAACAAGGATAAAATTATTATCTACCGTCTTTTTAGCATCTATTGACCTAGGCAGGTTTCTATGGCATACCATAATAGGACAAAACAGAAATATCTAATTTGTATAGAACCTGTATGAAACGACCATATTATCAGTACGTACGCGGGTACGTGTCATCGGTTCTTGGAAGTTGGAAACAGGTGATTGTGATGAATACGGTTTACTTCCCATTGTTGGTTCCAACAAGCATAAAAAGTAAACCGGTCAGCGCGCCTTTTATCGTCAAAGCTCATTGAAATAAAGTAATAGTAATAACAGTCAATCACATCCCGTTCGTTTTCTCTTTTTTTTCCGACAATACAGTTATGGCCCCGCTTTTTGTAGATGCGTAAAGGGATAGCCCGACGGCGCTTAATATGTAAAGGAAGGCAAGGTTACACTCACACAAAAGTATACCAGTGTAAGGTGCGTATGTAGTTGAGGGAATCCCCAACTTTTTACAAACACAATCAAAAGAGTTATGTAATGATACGTATCGTACACAGTGCTACTCTTGTTTGTGCGAATGTCGATATTAATACATACATTACCGGCCTCTTGTATTAGTCATAGGTCATTAACATTTCTGTTAACACTGTTTACTTTTTGTACATTTTGTATAGCTCTTGTGTCCTTGACGAAGCGAGTATGACGGCTGAAATATGTAACGTGGTCGTACTCAAATGCGATGCACGTAACGTTTTGATAACTGCTCGGCATATTGCGGGTTACCTTTTTCATTAGTTCTACTAATTTTTACTCGTCGTCGTCGTCGACGTATAGACGTCCATACTCGACAGCTGGACACCTATGTCCAGAGTGTAAGAGTGTAAGAGTCCTAACTCTTTGAAAGGACGGGCCGCCTTGCGACTTCAAGTGGCGATTGGCGATCGAAAATTCGAATTGGCAAGACTGGATAAATGTTAAGTATAGGTTGTGTCGGGTTACGGGTAGCAGTGGGCACTGGTCCGACCAGTCTAGATCTGCGATGGCCGATGACCGACACGCCTCATTCGAGTAATTACGGGCTTAACCTTGTAAGTTGTAACCATGGGGAAAGACATAAGGGCAATCACTCGTATCTCCTTTAATCATTTGTCGATTCTTAGATTATTTTCATGTCATCACAAGACGTGTAAATTTTTCGAACATATTAAGGTAAACCATTGAAGTTAGAAAAAGTAACAATTACTTTTTGTCATAGTTAAGTACTATGAACTATCAGATCGTTGAGTGCAAACTTGTCCTGGTCTTCCCACGTTGCATTTAGCAGTACACAGTCTTCTTAAGTCCAGAACCCGTCTGCTCAGTGCGCGCTATAAGTTCAAACACGATTTCCATACTTCCATGACTACTGAAGCTGAACTACTTAGCTTACTTTACGGATTCCCGCAGATTTGCAGATGTTCGCTTAGATAGGGCTATGCTGGATCTTTGAGAAACAAATACCGTACCACCGATAATGATAGTTGTTATTTCAACTCTTTGCCGACCACTGGCTGACCATACCGGCCACCCATTGGCGGCCAACTAAGCAAGGGTCTTCTCTTGTAATAGCCAAAGCCAAATAACCATGGTCGCATTTGGCCAGACTTCACACATCGATGAACATCGATGATTATGATTCATTACGAATATACAGTCGCCGTCTTAACCACTAGGCTTAGCAATTAGCATTCATGATGCACAAGAAAAATTGAAACTCAAAAGGTTGCCGTTATTTCAGTCTCGATTACATCACTCGGGCCCATGATCATGCCAAACACGTCATAATCAGAAATGCGTTTATGTTTAGGTAGTTAATGACATAATAGTGATGCAAGTGTGAACGCGGCCGCCCGCGCCGTCCCGTTCGGAATCCGGTCGCATTCCTAACGGTTTGCACTTGCACTGTCGGCTTTGATGCAATGCGGCTGCAGCCGACCCACAATATTATATCTAATTAAATATGCCTCCCGCCTACTGCCTTCATTCATGAGTTCGGTTATCGGTGCTTTATTAAGGTCAACCTTTTAAGGTTGTTTGTAATGGCTAATGACGTGTTGCATTTAGTACCGTTACATTTAGATACCTACTTAAAGTAAAACCGGCCAAGTGCGAGTCGGACTCGCGCACCGAGGGTTCCGTACTCAAGAAGTAGGTATAATTACCTTTGTTAATGAACCGCAAAACTAACTTTGTTTGTAGAGGCTTACTGTTAATATCAAAAAATTACGTTTGTTGTATGGGAGCCCCCCTTTAATATTTACTTTATTGATATTTAATTATTTATTTTGAAAGGTAATATACAAGTTAATATTCTGTGAAAATTTGAACCGTCTACCTGTTACCGTTTTTAATATTGAGCAAAAAAATACGAAAAAAACACGTTTATTGTATGGGGACCCCCCTTAATATATATATTTTTTTAATTTTTAGTATTTGTTGTTATAGCGGCAACGGAAACACATCATTTGTGAAAATTTCAGCTTTCTAGCTATCACGGTCTATGAGATACAGCCTGGAGACAGACAGACAGACAGACAGACAGACAGACAGACAGCGGAGTCTTAGTAATAGGGTCCCGTTTTTACCCTTTGGGTACGGAACCCTAAAAATGGAACGTGAGACAATTTTTGTACATGTATGTGTAATGTGATTTTTATGCCCGTGCCCAAAATGATTCAAGTACAAAATATTTGAAATGAATCCACTTATTACTAAAGTACTTATATGCGTATCGACGTGTTGCTTTTAGTAGGCGTTACATTTAGAGACGTAAGGCAAAAGGGTATGTGAGATAATTTTTGTGCATAATGTGGTTTTAATTCCCGTGTTCAAAATGGTTCAAGTACAAATATCCGAAATGATTCCTCCTATGTATTGTAACAATAACGTTAGATTTGTCAGCACAAAGTTTGAACACTTTTAGCTATTTTTTTTTAAACTGTCCGCTTTAGGTAGGTACCTAATAGTTAGAACTATTTTGGGTAGGTACTAGGTAGTATATACCTGCCTACCTGGGTACAAAAAGTTTATGGGGAAAATCATATTTTATTAATTTTACTCACATCTACAGTTTACTTGTAAAACAGCAATTAGGTAAATTATTCACAAAGTAGGTAGGCTTCTTTTGCTTGAAAATCATAAAATAGTTCAAGTTTTAAAGCTAGAACTAAGTTACATGTGCATTACTTAACTACAAGAAAATAAATAGATTATACAATAGAGTTACGAGTAGATCTCCCCCCTTGCCAATTTGTAGCCCAACAAAAGTCCCTTACCCCACCCTTTCGAAACGAACTTTTATGAGACTTGAAGAGCTCGGCTCTGAGGCAATAGGTCATTCTGTTGGTTTATTGTAACGCAAGATTAAATTATCTTTGAGACTTTAATCATACCTAACGTGTACATTGAACGTTCAAAGTAATTGTTTCATCGTTGGGGCGCTCTTTTTGTTTCGAAGTAGGTCGATAAATTCGTATAACGTTACATTGATCGAAATGCATTGGTCTCTTTCATATAATAGAGATACGGGTGCGTGTAGAGGCAATATAGGTGCGTAGCGGGCGGAGGTATGCGCGGGCTGCGCACCTACCCGCGGGTCAATTACTGCATAAATCAATACGGATGTCGCCCTATGCGGTGGCTCTTTGTTCCGGCCGACTGGAGATACGAGGCCCGTCTCAGTGGTTCCAGCTCTGTCCGGAAAACTCGCTGAGGTATCGTGGGGTCGGATGATTACTTATTAACGTAGGTGGAGGCTGGCTGGCGCGGGCGGGCCGCTGCGAGCTCGTCGCGCGATCGATGCAGTGTCCGCCAATGGCGCGGCGCCGCCCCCGCCGCCCGCGCGCCAACCCTGCCGCACCCCGGCAACACACCGCCCTCATAAATCATTGAATCCGCCATAAAACACCCCGATGTTCGTAAAAATGTAAGTCTAATTGGCGGACAAACTCCTCATATCTCATAGTCCCACTAGCTTCGAAGCCTCCGACATCACAGCGTCCTTTGGAGATGTAAAACATTCGATCAAAGGGTACCGACCGTTCCCCGGCGCTCGTTTGCCTCGGAGCGCGGCTCGTACGGAATAATTGAATTTTCATCATAGAACAAAATGCGAGCTGAAAACTGAAACGGGCGGCATTGTTGGCACAGCGAATTACTTTGGACGTCAATTATTTAGATGCGATATCTGTCTGAAAATTGATATTACAGTGAAAGCGGGTTGTTTTTATAGTTACGGCGAGGCTGAAATGTTTTAGATAAAAGGGCTTAGCCATCGGAATGGGTTATTGTTCATTATCTATTTGTTTACGTCGCTTTAATTAAGCACATAATTCGAATGGAAATGCCAGCTTATAATTGTTCAGCACATAAAATGTTTTTCTATAGAATATTCCTCTTTCAACCTGTCAATGTACATATTGGCAGCAGTGATATTAATGCCTTTTAGGTTCCACTTTTTAACCGCTTTTTAACAACTAGAATGAAAACAATTACGCAGGCCAAGCGTAGGGTCAGCTAGCATATAGCATCCAGGGCCGTGAAGCCAGTTACAAAAAAAACAAGGTCATGTTTAATTTGTTTTGTTATCAGTCACGCATATTATGAAAATAAAATCACGCCAAACTAAACATGTAAATAAACGGTTGTGGTTGGCCATATCCTACTTCGAGAATCTAGAAGTCCTAACAACATCCGATTTGCGTCAAAAGATTGCGGGCTCTTGTTGCAAAGTTTCGCCAATGTCGGGCCAAACAACTTTTACTTTCGTTACTCAAATTGTCAGCTTATTTGCCTTTCAAAACACATTAAGCCGATGGCACTGCCGATGGGGGCCCCATTTGTTATCATCAAGCACTAACTAGCTGACCTACCCGGTTTCGCAACAAAATCCTTTCTTAGTCTAAATCTAGGAAGTCCACGATAAAGAGACTTCGTATATGAAATCGTTTTGTTATCACAACCTACAAATATCTATTTGTTTATAAGGTATTTTTTTTTTTAAATTAGGCTTACCTATCTGTCTAAATACGGCTAGTTGTAACTCGTGACCATCCCTAGATCTTAATTTGGCTTTATGGCTCTTAACTACTGCCGCACTCTAAGAGTTGCTTAATCATTACTTAAGAGACTTCTTAGTACATGTACATTTCAGAGCAAAATCTAAACTGAGGAGCTCAGCTCCTAAAAGAGTTATTAAGAAGTAATGATAAAGCTCTACTCTGAGTGCGGCAGTAAGTTGTGCAAAATCATCCAAAAGTCAAAAATTGAAATTCAAAATTGATTTTCCTTATATGAGATATTCGGTAGTAATCCCCGTATCCAAATATTAAACTGATGCCAGATTTACTCCCTAGAAATATATTAACTACGTAAACTAATTATGGCAAGTTACTAAACATTGTTAATAAAATGGACTTATTACCTTTGCAGCCACCGCGCGGCTATGGCGGCCCGCCGTACGGTCAAGGCGCTCCCGGCGGGCCCCAGCAACCGCCGGGCGCGTACGGTCCGCCCGGCTCGTACCAACCACGGTACCCACTCCCGCCTGGCCCACCAGGCGCGCCCAACTCCAGGCCGCCCTTCTCGCCACATCAGGTAAGTCCACTTTGAGTGTATTTGTCACTAGCTTCCACCCCTGTCGTCAAAGTTCTATCCACACGTACGAAGCGCTTTGCGTCTTCATTCCTTATTCGCATGGCTAGGGTCTGGAACACTTTCAAAAACAGTGTTTGCCACCAATTACAATCCGGGTGTCTTTAAATCAAGAGTGAATATGCATCTTCTAGGCAAGCGCGTCCCATCTTAGGCCGCATAATCACTTCCCATCAGGTGTGATTGTGGTCAAGCGTAAGCCTATAATGAATAAAAAAAGGTTATTTCGTAAGTTTGGGTCTTCCGGATCTTTCCCATTTTCGGACATTCATGCAGCGCGGTGTTACCTTTAGCGCACTCAACACACAAAATCAAATAAATATTATAAATGCGAAAGTTTGGATGGATGTATGGATGGATGTTTGTTACTCAATCACGCCCCAACGGCTGAACGGATCTGCCTGCAATTTGGCACAGAGATAAATTATAGTCTGGAATAGCACATAGGCTACCTTTAGCGCACTCAACACACAAAATCAAATAAATATTATAAATGCGAAAGTTTGGATGGATGTCTGGATGGATGTATGGATGGATGTTTGTTACTCAATCACGCCCCAACGGCTGAACGGATCTGCCTGCAATTTGGCACAGAGATAAATTATAGTCTGGAATAGCACATAGGCTACTTTTTATCCCTAAAAATTAAAGAGTTCCCGCGGGAACCAAAAAACCTCAAATGGATGTTTGTTACTCAATCACGCCAGAACGGCTGAATGGATCTGGATGAAATTTGGCACAGAGATAGATTATAGTCTGGACTAACGCATAGGCTACTTTTTATCCCGGAAAATTCAAGAGTTCCCGCGGGAACAACAAAACCTCGATCCACGCGTACGAAGTCGCGGGCATCAGCTAGTAAAGATTAATCTCGCAGTGCTCAAGTAAAGCTTGATTTGCTGCCCAGTACCTATAGATTGCCCACCTTACCTATAGATTACCATCTAAAACTTCGTTATGACCGTCACAAGAATTCATCCGGCTAGGATGATCAGTGCTACCCGTGCTCAATTCGAATTCTTTATTTCTTCTTAAACTTTTACTCTTATTTCTTAAGTAGATACAAACCCTTTTCTATATGCCTTTGAATGTGTTAAACCTCTCAAAATCTGCTGGGCTTAAAACAAAGAGTTTGGGTTAAAATTTGTTTCTAAAAGGCAAGAAATTAATGTAATGACAAATGATTATATCCGCATTGTAATGCACAATTATTTTAGACATATCTACCGCTGATATACAACCGCATACCTAACCAAGAGCCGATGATGTTATCTATGATAATGGTGGCTATTATTTACCCGTTGCTGGCATACAGACCTACTCGGCCGGAGTGGCCAAGTCGCGTTTCAAGTAAGCTGTCTCGTGGTCAGCGAGAAACCGCAGATCATTAGGTTACGTAAGTGTATATTATACCTCCGAATTGCGGGTTGACTGGAACTTAACTAGAAATTGACGGTTATATTGCCACACATTGTCTCTCACTATTTAAGCTTCGTAGATTGAAAGCGGATGGGTTATCTGGCTCATAAATAATTTACTTAACATATAATTAAGTACTTTGTACAAATTGTTTTCTCCAAAGTAAGTTAAGGATAGGTACGTATGCGTGTATACCAGCAGCAATATATATTTACTAGCTGATACCGGCGACTTTGCCTGCGTGGATTGAAGTTTTGTTGCTTCCCGCTGGAACTCTTCAATTTTCCGGGACAAAGGCAGCCTTTGTGTTATTCCAGACTATAATCTATCTATGTGCCGAATTTCATACAGATCCGTTCAGCTGTTCTGGCGTGATTGAGTAACAAACATCCATTCAAACTTTTATTAATAGTAAAGATATAGATTATTATTTATGGAAAGGTTATAGGTAGTAGTAGGTAGTAGGTACTGGGTAGTTTGGTTAGTAGTCCACGAAGACGCACCCACTATTTTTCGTCTCATCAGGAATGTTGCTCTACATCAGTAATTCCCAAAGTGGTCCAGGTGGACCCCCAGGGGTCCACGGGAGACTCGACGGGGGTCTACGTTGGCGTGACAGAAAAATGGGGGTCCACAATTCGTAAGCGGGGGTCCACGAAAATTTATCTGGTTTCGATAGTGAAGAACTAAAATGTTGGCTTGACTTCACCTATCAATGTAGGCAGATAATATTTTAAGAAGCTCAGCGACTGTTACTTGTAAAAACTTGTAATATTCCATAATCAGTACAACGTGTCGAGACTTGCAAAGCACCGCCGCGGCCGCCCGCCTTATACTCAAAGCCGCCCGCCGACGCGCCGTCCGCAACGCTTGTTCAGACGTGCAAAGGGACCAAATACGACTTGTGGGTGGTGTGTGTGCTTGCAATCTTGCATGAACTTGTTTGATTCTTCAACAATATAAATAGCCTCAATTTAATAAAACAAAGGGTGTAATTTCAGCTTTTATTGGAAAATTGAAATTTATGAAGCAAAATATTAGTCGGCGCGAATTTTCCCAGTTTCCAAACTTGTCACAGGTAGAATGCCTCGATGAGAATATTCAGACATACGTTCAACATTTAATCGCCCTGCATGGTGACTTCAAAATAAGATTTGAAGATATTCTGTTAATGGAAATACCACCATGGATCATAAATCCATTTGATGAAATGGAAGTGGAGAATGTGATATTACAAGAGGAGCTAGTCGAGCTTAGCACTAATGAGGAGCTGAAGGTGAAATTTAAAAGAGGGTATCAAACATTTTGGCTGCAGGCAGAAATACCCGAAAAATATCCTGGACTGTGGGGAATTGCGAGAAAGCTTTTGATAGCGTTTCCCTCGTCGTATCTTGTCGAAAAAAGTTTTAGTGCCGTAACAAACCTTTTAACAAAAAAAAGGAGCAGATTGAATATCACAGAACGGGGAGATTTGCGGTTATTCCTAACAAAACTAAAGCCAAATATTGATAATTTGCTGTCAATACATCAAGTACATTCCTCCCATTAAGTTACGTTACCTACGTTATTAATGTTTAATTTTGATTGTAGGTACAATTATATTTTGATTTACTATACTTACTTAACCCTTAGCTACCTACCTCTCTTTTCAGTCACTCAACTACCTACTAGGAGTCTCTCAGACTCCTGCATTTAGAAGCCCTACAAAAAAAAACTATGACTTGAGGTCAGAAATTAAAATCGAAAACTATATTTTTATATTCGTTTATTTATACTTAAATTATTAAACTTTGGAACATTTGCATTACTTATTCTAAAAACTCAGTTTCTTTCTAGACTTCCAAAAAAAACTAAAAAGACTTAACATTCCTAAAAAAATGAGATCAGTTACTAAAATGAAAAAAAAAAAAAAACTTTAATCATAAATTTTCCAAGGTATAGTAATGAACAAACTTAGCAAAAAACAAATTTTCTTCAAAATCGCAACATTTTTATAAAATTGCAAAGGTTGAAGATGATGGTTGGTGGTTATGATTTTTCACGGCAGCATTTTCTAGCAGTACATGACTTTCGTCGATATCCACTTCTACATCACTGCAATTACTGTCCAAAACATCATCTTCATTTGAAAAAAGCTCTTCCTCCAACCAACGCTCAATAATTTTATCGCTAGTAGCCATTTTCAACTAAAACAAAAAAGAAATCACTTAATGAAAAAGTTACTTAACTACCTACCAGGAGTCTCTCAGACTCCGTCAAAAATATTTTTACTCACCAAAACGCAGCGCGCGCACGTATGACCCCGATGAGTGCAGGTGCGGTACTGCGGGTAGCGGGGAAAAGGTACACAGACGCGCGAATGACAAAGATGCCTACGTGCAAAATTATAAACAAAAATAGCCTTGATGGAGTCTGGGAGACTCCAGGTAGGTAGTTAAGGGTTAATATAATATTGTAAAATATGATAACAATAATAATAATTATTAGTTACTTACATAGTATTTGAATAAATACAACACAAGAAAATATACTATTTTTTTATTTTTACCACTCCGAGTTTTCTAAATAAAATAAGTGAGAATTGATTGGTTTTTGTGCTGTGAGTAGATGTCAAAAATGTAAGTTTGAGATGGAATCACTTCTTTTTGAATGGTCAACTTTACTTTTGACATCCACTCACAGCACAATCAATTAATTAATTAACCAATCAATTCTCTTTTTTTTTCAAAGAATGTTTTTTTCGTGGTTGGAACTCACTCGTAACGCCATATTTCATAATTTATCTTCACATTTTTTGTCGACTGGAAATATGATAGAAATTTAGCTGCAGGGGGTCCACCGGAACCAGCAAACTTTTGAAAGGGGTCTATGAGCAAAAAAAGTTTGGGAACCTCTGCTCTACATATTATATTAATTTTATAAAGTAGTGTGTTTTTTGGTCGTTTTAAGGTACGTAAATTCCTATTATAAACCTTTATTCGTGGATTGAACTGTCTATACTCACATCGGTTCCTAAATTCTATAAAAAATTGTACGCATCCGCTCCGTAAAAATAATTTTTTGTCTAATAAATATATTCCAAAATCAATTTTAATATAATTTTGATAACCCCATACATTTTGTGGTGGGATTTGTATCTCAGTTCAAAACGTACAGATTATGTGTGTCACTACCAAAAGAAGTTAACCAAGATACTTATGATTTGGAAGGATCCAAGCCAAGCGCAAAAGTGTTATATTCCATGAAAAAATAGGGTCCTTTGTGTGATAGAAAATATACTCTTCATAATACTTTTAAGTAGCTCTATTATTATTTATTATTTATCACTACTCAATAGCAATAGTCAATACTACCATAGCGTAAGTATATAGTATACTTACAGTGGATCGACGCCAATATAAATTGCAGACCATGGGCTCACTTACTACGTCTTCCTACGTCCCAAACCTTCGTATAAATCTCCAAGCTACCGAATTTTGTGTACATTCCTAGCTTGAATGACTGGTAGGAAAGAACTTATCTCCTTACGGTCTTATTCATAAAAAGATATAGAAGCTTTATTAGCTTGTTTTAAACAAGTTTTCAAAAAACATTATTCATAAACGTTCAATAGTGCTATAACGCTCTATTATTATTCAATAGCGGCTCTTATAACTTATAACATGGTGAACCCTCAGAATACAGGTTCTGTATTCTGAGGGTGAACCCTACTATAACTACGCTATAAACCCCTATTAAAGAACAAGATGGCCGTCTTGTCTTCACACAGCTGATAATTTGATTGTGAGTTTTGAAGTGAGATGTAAGTGAGGTTATTTTATTGCGTTTCTATTAGTGACATTGCATTATTGTAAAACATTATAAAAGTTCATATTTTATTATTTGCCAATTCTCACTTCTGTCTCTCTTTTTAGCCACTTTTAAAGTTGTTCCTGTTTCCATATTTTCCATTAAATATGTAAATAAACAAACAAAACTTCGTAATCAATCCCAGATGACAGATTTGTAGTCAACTCAGTGAGACTTGACGGATTATCATGCGTTACTTTTTTATTCACGGAGCATAGAGGCTAGTATTTTTGCCATTTTGTCTATGAATTCGTCAGAACGACAACTTAATAAAGCGAAACCGACCTAAAGCGAGAATTTAGTTGTGAGAGGTTTATTGAACCTTTATGAATAAAGAAAGTTATGAAACGTTTAATAGGCCTAATGAGCATTTTAGCTAATGAACATTGTAAACCTATAATAAGGGATTTTTATGAAAAAGACTGTTAGACTTTGACACTACTATAAATACCATCCACTAGAATAAGCTTCAAAGTCACAAGATCTGTTTTGTGTAGGCGGTTTTAGGATCAAAGGATAAGTACAAGGTTCTTTTATTTTGTACACCTATTATAACAATAACATTTGTTTGCTTCTTTATATAGATCAGGTCTATTCCTTTGATTAGTCTTTAGGATACGATACGAGCAGATAGGCACGATGTATTATGTATGTCTTCTTGAATATCTTACAAATTCAATTGCCTAGTGCCGCGATATTAAAAAGCTACCTACAAAGCTATTACTACCTACAAAGTAGCTCATATTGTTTTGTTATTAAAATTTAAAAACCTTGCTAGTATACTTTATACTTAAATATAAATGCGAAAGTGTGTCCGTCTGACTGTTACGCTTTCACGGCCCTATGCGTAGGTAGGTTAGATAAGTTGCATCCCGGGGTAGGACATAGGCTATTTTTTATCGCGGGAGGGTAAATTATATAATATATTAAAATTATCATCCATACTAATATTATAAATGCAAAATGGTGTCTGTCTGTCTGTCTGTCCGCTACGCTTTCATGGCCCATCTGTTCAACCGATTTTGATGACATTTGGTACAGAGATAGGTTGTATCCCGGGGAAGGACACTATGCCTATTATTATCCCGAAAAATTTAAGAGTTCCCGCGGGAATCAAATAACCTTTAATCCACGCGGACGAAGTCGCGGGCATTATCTATTTACTAGCTGATGCCCGCGATTTCGTACGCGTGGATTGAGGTTTTTTGGTTCCCGCGGGAACTCTTTCATTTTCCGGGATAAAAATTAGCCTATGTGCTATTCCAGACTATAACCTATCTGTGTGCCAAATTTCATCCAGATCCGTTCAGCCGTTGGGGGTGATTAAGTAACAAACATCCATCCACCACCCACCGGCAAAGACGTGCCGCCAAGCGATTAAGCGTTCCGGTACGATTCCGTGTAGAAACCGAATAGGGGTATGGGTTTAATGTAACTACCATGCCCCTAACATGTTAGCCCGCTACCATCTTAGACTGCATCATCACTTACCATCAGGTGAGATCGCAGTCAAGGGCTAACTTGTAGTGGATAAAAAAATCCATACATCCATCCATCCATACTTTCGCATATAAAATATTTAATAATTTGATTTTTATTATTATTATATTATTTGATATTGGATTATATCATTAATTAAAAGAGTTTGTTTTAAGAGTCCGACTGATTCGATTTTGTTAAAAGGAGGTTATATTAATTGATCATTAATCAGAAATTATGAGTAGAGGGAGTAGAATTTGAGACAGGACGTACCTATGAGGAGAAATATTAAAACCGAAGAGAATATAAGCAAAACAGAGCATTTTTATTTAACTAAGATAAAAGCTTTTAGTCAATGTAACTTAATAGCTCTATTATCTACTTACATATAATATTCTTACCGTGTTAATTATTATCGCATTATCTTTAGTTGGTAATTAATAGACAAAGCGTACTTCATAATAACTCCCCTACTCCTCAGTCAATCTAAGAAGATATAAAAACGTTTTTACAGATCGAGAGAGAGATCAGAGACGGAAAGTCGCTTTGAAATGTGCTTCATAGACGTCGTATTACACGATTCATATTCAAGTCCGAAACTAGAGAGCCTCGAACGTTTCTCAGAATCGTTGAGCCGACGGCGGCGGCGCGGCGGCGCGTCGGAGCCTCATCCACTCACGTGAACATAAACGCTCTATCATACTTTACGTCCGTGCCAAGGGAACATCGCCTGAATAGTCATACAAATAGGCCCCATCTTAGTCTGAATTCATCACGCTTGAATGACGTAAGCCGCTCTGCGCGCCCGCTGACGTAAGCTCGTTGTGCAACCAAGCCAGAGGTACGTTTTCAAGCAGAGCTCTTGGAGCGAACTCGTCTAGAAATCGGTGTTAAGAAACGAACCGACTGTGCGCAAGGTCATTCCAACTTCTAAAACTTTACTTTGTTAGAAGTTAGCATAGAGGTAGTATAAGGTTAGTGTCTACCACGTCCACGAGATATACCTACCTAGATATAAAAAATTAGTTTTTTTTAATAGGTTTATATAAAGTATGTAGTTAATACAACGGATTTGATTTCAATCTGAAGATAGTACGACCTTTTCGATTTGAGCCGGTCTCCTAACAGTAATGAGGCATTAATTAATATGCATCATTGGAACATTTAAACGATGTGTTTTGACAAAACTTTAGTCATCCGTGACATCAATATTATTTTCTCGTTTCTAAGGTTATCTGTGTTGTTTGTACAGGAACAGATAAAGTTTTATTATTCGCTAGTGAATAGGTATGTATAGCTGTCTAAACATCCCACAGTCTGTAATAATACGTATGTTTTAAAATTGTTAGCTCTTTTTAATTTTAATAAATAAAGGCGAAAGTTTGTGTGTCTAATATAATAAAGGCGAAAGTTTGTGTGTATGTTTGTTACTCCTTCACGCCGCTACTACTGAACCGATTTGGCTGAAATTTGGAACATAGATAGCTTATAACCTGGATTAAACCATAGGCTACTTTTTATCCTGGAAAACTGAGGAGTTCCCGCGGGAACCACAAAACCTCAATCCACGCGGACGAAGTCGCGGGCGTCCGCTAGTCTCAATAATAAAGTTCATAATCATAATATTATCAAATAATTAAATCTTGGATGGACGAATGGATGGATGTTTGTTACTCAATCACGCCCGAACGGCTGATCGGATCTGGATGAAATTTGTCTCAAAGATTATTGTCTGGAATATCACATAGGCTACTTTTTATCCCGGAAAACTAAGGAGTTCGTGGGGGAACCAAAAAACTCAATCCACGTGGACGTAGTCGCGGGCATCAGCTAGTTATTTAATAATTATATACCTCAAGTATTGCATTAAAATTTTATCAATTGGAAAATTATTTTAAATTACTTAGTATTTTAGACTTTTGATCAACCTGTTACCAGGCTATTTTTTATCTCATGCCGTGGCCTCATTGTTTCAAGCGTCTATTTATACTTTGCGGAGAGCCTTCTTTGGATTAAAGTGACGGCTGGATCGCGCCGTCGGTAAAAGTCTAAAAGGATTAGATTGAGAGTCAAGCGTCGGATAACCTATAAATAAAATACGAGGACAACTTTGTAACCAGTAAGCAGTGGCGTGCAGTTCGTAGATGCATATAAGCACTGCTTACCCACAACGGAATGAAAGATAAACATAAGTAAATTACTTAATAATAAAACAACTGTAATATAAATTCATAAAAACGCCATCTATAGTAAATCACCACCCGCATCTATATTAATTCTGTAATTATCACGAAGATGTGTCATGTCATGAATAATATCCATAGTCAATACGCTCCTAAGTTTACCAATAACACTAAACCGACGCGACGCTAGCGCCACGGAAGAAGCAGAAGTTAAAAATGAGTATGATTGAAGGTGTGTGTGTTTCATATTCAGTAATACAACACGAAACACGTTTACATGTGTGGGTCATCACTCTAGTCATGACCGCACGTGGTTACGTCATAAAAAAGCATAGCTTCCGGAAACCGCGCGATCAACTCAAGACTTATTTTATTAATGAAAAATAAGTAACTGTATTTACCTAGATACCAAAAAGAATTTTTGAAATTATTAAATAAATTAAAATTTTGTAAGGTATTTCTTTCTACTGATTTCGTGTTCTAAGAAATTATAAGATTCTAAATTATTAATTTAATATTTTAGTAGGTACAAATTTTTAAATAATCAAGTCAAAAGCAGTCCAAATTAAAAAAAAAACGTAATACGGCGACCGAATAAACATCCAAAAGGGGTAAATAGTATATTACACATTTTTTCACGCAAATAATAGCGTAATTAAAGAATTGAAATTAAATATTTTAATAAAAGAGTTATTTAGCGAGACTTCCGCCGGCCACACATGCATACGCAGTACGCTCGCGCCATATTACTGCGTTACCTATGTTCTCCGCTAGGAGTTTAGGTGTTCTGTGGTTATGTTATTGTTTTGATTGCGAATTGCGTCCCGTTAAATATTTTTTTATCACGTTCAAGGACATTTATTTGTAAAAAACACGTGAATAATTGTGAGAACAGCATGTGAGAACTAATATAGTGATTAGTTATTACAAAATGATTGGAATTGTTCAGAAATCCTATCTTCGAAGTAATAATCGGTAACGCACCAATCTACTTACATAATATTATTATTATTTTAAGTATCTACCTTCTACCTTTTTGGGTGGAAGACGAGAAAGAGTTCTTGGTGTACTTTTTTGCATCACATAACACTCGCGATTAACTCATAAAATATATTAAGTACCTAGTAGTTGAGCATGGTTTGTTAGCATGGTTAGCATGTTCGACTGCAGTTGAGAGGTGCAGGTTCTTTCCCGGGTCGGACCAAAAATACTTAGATAAGGTAGTTTGATATTAGGTTTTGTTTCAAGAAATTCTCATCACTGGCCTGGAGTTGGAAACTGGCTGATTCACCATCATACCTAATTAATGCTTACCCTGGCTTCGAACCCTGTGCACGCCACTGCCAGTAAGCTCTCCGCCGCAGATTCGAGTTGTTTAATTTTTAATATTTAACGGTTGAAGAATTACCACTACAGCTCATTAAAGTCCCACTGCTGGGCACAGGCCTCCACTTTCATAGGAGAGAGGGAATTAGAGCTTAAACCTACCACGCTGCTCCAATGGTGGTTGACAAGCTTTAACGACTATTATCATGTTAGTGATAATAACCGGGACCGACGGCTTAACGTGCTCTCCGCGGCACGGGGGTTCCGTTCTAGTACTGAGAATTTTCTAGTTAGAAAAACCCAATACTTAATTATGGCGCCCGACCCGGGATTCGAACCCGGGACCTCGTCGGCCGTAGTCGAACATGCTAATCACTAGACCTACGAGGCAGTTGAAGAAATACACTGAAACTATTTACAAGTTGGCACAGTATGAATGTTTTCATCACCTTCGTTTACCTTACCAAACTACCAAGCTTCATGTTAGTATCTTTGTAAGGTCCAGTTGAGTTTTTAGTTTTTTTTCATCCACTACAAGTTAGCCCTTGACTGCGATCTCATCTGATGGTAAGTGATGATGCAGTCTAAGGTGGTACTGGTAGCGGGCTAACCTGTTAGAGGCATGGCGGTTATATTAAACCAATACCCCTATTCGGTTTCTACACGGCATCGTACCGGAACGCTAAATCGCTTGACATCACGTCTTTGCTGGTACGGTGGTAACTAGCCACGGCCGAAGCCTCCCACCAGGAAGCAGGAAGGAAACTAACTAACTACGCAGACTCTCGAGTTCCTGTGATGGCGGACTCGCTACTTCTGCGCCCTACGATGATGTGTATTCATAGCACAACATTTAGAAGATGATCGTCGATTTATCCACTAGCACAATCTCAATATAGGTATAGTAGGCACCAATGATCTCTTCTATCTTTAAGTTTTCCTGTAAGCTATCCATTTTAGATAGGTTCCGCATCAGTCAATTCCGTTAATCATGACTGATGATTGATGATTGACTACTGGTGGATAGTTAGTAAGTTAGGTACAAGATATTGTTAATTGAAATAACATTGATCAGTACGATATCCGATGCCTGAGCTTCATGCAGCTTTGCCTTTCATAAGCGACTGGGTGAAAGACCATGTATGTGAGCTTCATGCAGCTTTGCCTTTCATAAGCGACTGGGTGAAAGACCATGTATGTGGTGCTCCGTGCTATCATGTTGATTTATAAGCTGGGGTTGTCCACGTGACAGTAGGGTGACCACCGCACGCCTATAACAACGGGGTCCATCTGTCTCAACTGACAGCCATTACTGACGGCGCAATCTCATATTGCTTTGTTTACGAATACTGTTGCCGGTCGCTAAATGTGCGTTCCGGTGCTTAGAATTTAGGTATTCATAGGAGGAACATAGTGTAGTATTGTTCACGTTGGTAATTTACGGGTATAGCCACGGGTGTGTGGACTGCACCCGTGACCTGGCAATATAGTTCTGAACTCGTAGTTAGTGCAACTTACAGCTTTAAAACTCGTATAACTAACTATGCAATCTGACAGTCGCTATGCAATTCTTAGATATTGCAAAATGCAATCGGATCGTTCGTCCTCAAAAAAAAATTTGTTTGTTATCACTTATTACTCTTATCAGTCTTAAACACACATAATAATAACACCGTTCCACTAATAAAAAAAAATGTAAAAGAGCATTATTGTTTAGTGACAAAGTTGTATAAAAGCAAATCATCTTTCCAGCGTCCAGCGCCCCACAGGATGGCTCATGGCATAATATAACACACAACTGTCTAATATGTAAATTGTAAACCTACTTACATGTAACATTTTGTTTATGCCAAGTTTCTTGTCGGCTCTTCTCAGTTGAATTTCTTTCCGAACAATTGGTAGAGTCAAAACATGACGTAGCATGAGATACACTTGTATGTCCTATATGAAAAAATTGAGTAACTATTGAGTATAAAAAGTTACAATTACAACTCGAGGCCTACTTCTAAACGCTATTTTAATGGTAATGTGAGGAATGAACGCTATTCGCAGTGTTGTTGCGATGCTGAGTTGTTATTCATAGGTGATTTTGCATTGCATTTCATGTTCAATTTAGGTTTCTTGCAATGAATTGTTCATTTTACTTTGGAGGTTATATTTTGGCAACATTGAGTGTTGCAGGATGCAGAGTTTATTTTGATTGATGCTAAGTAATTTAATCACCAATCGTAGCTTTTCAATATATAGGCTGTAATCATGACAGCCAATCACAAAAATTCAGGAGAATGTTGGTGGGTCGGTAACAGAAAAATAGTATAAAGGTGAGAGAAAATGGCGTCGGGAGTTCAGTCAGTATTAAAATTTTGAGGAGTTATTACAAGTGGATAAAGTGTATATTATTATTGATTGTATTGGTGAAGATTAGGGTGGATTACTGCATTTTGCTGAGATAAGTATAAATTATAATTACCTACATACTATTTTAAGAGGTTATGTTAGGTTATCATTATCGATTTCTAAACAATTGGCTTTTGGAATATTTTGAGACAGATCTTGTAGTGAAATTTATTAAAATCAATATAATTGTAAAATCAACTTTAATAGTTCATCGTTTTTATATAATAGTATGTTTTAATATCATTGGCTGTTCAATAATTTTTAAAGAGCAACTATACCAGTTCTTGCAGTTTCTTCTGGATAGAATGTGATTCTAACATACACAACAAACTGGAATGAACAGAAATTAAAATCTATTCATGGTTATCTTTGTGTTTATTTTTAACCTACTAGCAGTGTGGTCTAATGTCTTTGACAGTAACAAGCATAATATAGTACCACATTAGAGAGGAGACACTGGCCTCTTCGGCCTTCGCTCT
Source organism: Erebia epiphron (assembly GCA_963932025.1). NCBI lineage: Eukaryota > Metazoa > Arthropoda > Insecta > Lepidoptera > Nymphalidae > Erebia > Erebia epiphron. The sequence goes on from OZ009950.1 coordinate 10,088,810, forward strand.
TCGGTACTCACTACTCACTATTTCACTATTGACTAACTATACGGCAAACTATACTTATAAAATTATAATGTCTGCTTCGTCCAACAAACCAAAACCTTCCATTTGTGCATACAAAACTCCAACCAGTCTATCTACCACACAATCATGGGGCCACTTACGTCTTTAGGATTACTGTCATGTCATGGTGTGGCAGAGGTAAACTTACGAGTAGAACCATAAAAATTACTACTCAGTTACACACTAATTTCATTCCGTCAACCCGTTTGTAATACTCTCCTATCTGTATGAATAAATACCCCACCAATCTCAGTTTCATATTGTTTGTAGATAAGTGATTTGCGATTGTTGACAGTGATTCGCCCGACTCCAATTTGGCTTAATGTGGACTAGTCCAGAGATTAAATAATGATTACTACGTGAACCCGAAGCTATATAATACATTAATGCGATGTAATAAAACGTTCCCTAGTGTAATTGGATAAATATCGGTATATTACTTCACTATTTTTTGGTATAGAATGGAATCATTTAAACTCGAAATGTCTATATATGTAGTTTGGCTTTAAAACACTTTTTAATTGTAGGTAGTTATTTTGGTGATAACTCATTATTGTTATCCGCAACTTGACACTAAGACTACAAGGGTTCCAAACGCGTCCTCAGCTGGAAAGACCTGGGAACTGCTTTATGACATACTGCGTATTACAAAGGCAACCTTATTTTTGTTAGGTAGTTACCACAATATCAGTGTCGCTTGAATAATTACGGTTATGAAGTCTAATAATAATTATATAAAAACGGGACTGTCTTGGTGGCGCTAATAAAGTGTAAGTAGCTTACTACTCGGTGCCGTTTTTCTTTATGATATCCTATGCAATTATCAATTAACCGGTTTTCATGAAATATGTAGGCATTTACAGCGCGCGTATTATTATATATTCAGAAAATGTTAATGAATGAGAGATCGTCCGTCTATTTCAATTAGTTGTGTACGCAACCGTTGTTAGCTTTGTAGCTAAGAGGAAAAGTTAAAAAAGTTGTACTGGGGAAGTTAGCGGTGCTGTGTCGTGAATTATTATAAGACGGGGTAGATTTACCTTAGACACTCGGGGATCTTGGAGTGCGGGTACCGCGGACTCGGGATCCGGGCCGCATCCGAGTGCAATGAATGCGACGACGGTTTCAAGGACGCGCCTCAGGTGATGACGTACGATACGCGCACCCCACCGCCCACAGCTCCCGCGGGTGTTCCGGCACCCACCTAATAATGCACGTCTGCGCCCTGTCTGCCGCGTCCGAACCCGTTGCAACCTTGAGTGCTCTCTGGGCCAGCCCCCTCGCACCCAGTACCCTTAAACCACACTAGAAAAAATCTACCTACACGTACAACGTCTTACACACACAACAATCGGCAACCCGAGACCTCCACAGAGATGTTACAAATCTTTATCTGCTAGTATCCTAAACATGTAATTGATAGCAATAACGTTTCATTACATACAAATGTGTGAGATGCTCTGATATATACGGACACGGACATTAATTTCGTCGCGGCAATTCAGTCACACATTTCGTTCTCACCAATTAGCGAGACGTACAAGTTAATAACCTTCTAATTATCATAATAATAGTGCCGGTGAATAGGCAGGGTGGCGGCCCCGTCAGCTGAGTGAAACTGAAAGTAAACAGAACTCGGTCAAAGGGTTTGTACTCACCTACCCGCAATATTTATGTGGGTACGGGGGAGGCTACCCACACCCGATCCAGTCACCCTCCTTTGATGGATTGGTTGGCGACCGGCGCGGATGGTTCGACTGAACTGAAACACAGCCAAACTCTACAGCCAGGCATTAGTTCCGATTCCCTGCTACCCAAAAGCGACAAACTTTTACCCCCGAATTATTATTCAGTGAAAGTTCTTGGAATTCTTTGTTTTGTTTTGGTCACAGCCTGCCACCCAGCCCCACCCCCTTTTCCGAAGTCGTCCTGGTGACACGATTGTTAAATAACACTCGTAAAGGTTCAATCTGCAGATTACGATACGCAATATAACCTTAAACTGTCTATTCAATGGCTTATATATATTACAATTGGTACTTGTTGTGTAATCAGTGCCATTGTTAAATATTCTTTCTGTCTTCTCTTTATTTCATACTCAACGATTAATCCCGGGGTAATTTTTTTTGGTGGGTACCTACCTATATCAAATTTCTATAAAATCGGTTCAACGAATGGGCCGTGAAAATTTTACAGACATACGCACTTTATAGTGTTAATATTATGGATATTGCGTTGCGAGTTTGCGCTATGTGCATTTTAAGAAATTAAATATCACTTGTTAATAACAGTGAAGGAAAACATGGTGAAGAAACTTTCATGCCTGTGTTCTTCATAGTGTCTTGGCCAGCGTGGTGAACTATATCCAAACTCTTCTCATTCCAAGAGGATCGTGGTCAGTACTCAGTAGTGTGCCGGCAATGGGTTAAGAGAGAGAGAGAGAGAGATAGAGATTATTACTTACCTAATTAAGATCAATGTTAATAGCGCTAATTACAAAATTATATCTTGGCTTAATGGTGCGAACTTTTTGTGTGAAGTTAAAAAATGCTCATCCCGAATCTGTCTCCAGCCAATTCCAGTCGAAATATTATACACTTTCAAAGTACCTTTGGATCAACATGTCCTGAAGAGTCGTCGAAATTACTGACGGCTGATGCCTTGAGTATCCAATTACGCAGTGGAAACCTCTCGGGTGGCCGAGATTCCGAGTCTATAGCACTCGATCCTACTCCAGTTACTAATCTTATTACTTACCTCGAACAGTACCTATTTCATCATTTTGTAACGTCATTAACGTACAATCGGTGATTTTTTTCCTATGCCAAATGTAATTTTGTCTCGAAGATTTTGTCTGCGTAGATTTAGGTTTTTGAAAAGTTCCGTAGGAAACCTTTGATTTTCCGCCTATGTCTTTCCGACATTCCTAAGACAGGGAAAAGAGCTTTTGCGTAAAAATTATGGTTCGCTTTTCTAAAACTTTGAGCCTTTTTCTGATTCTATGACTATGTTCAATAATTCTTGGTCTTAAACTCTAAATACTGAAAACTGTAAAGAAGGATGCGAATGTTATTCACGTTAAAAGTTTACATACCATTACCAGGGTATGTAATCAAAATCATATTTTTATTTCGTCCGATTGAACAAGATAATGCCATTAATTTTTGCTTCGCAATTCGGTTGAGGAATCCTTATAAAATATTTATGAAAATATTGTCTGCCAACCCTAGTTATTACTCAATAATGGTTCAGCTATTATTAGTATTCATCGTGACGTAACAAAAGGTCTTGAACTTGTAACGTTTCAATATCAATTATATTATTGTAGTTGGTACGGTATAAGGGAAACATAAAAAGTGAATGACTCATCTCGTCCTTGACATTGGCTCGTTTGATATCGGGGTGACGTTATCTGTGAGTAGGTATATTATATACCTATAGCCGTGATATTAATTACACGACTAGTTTGTGAAATAGCTTTATTCTCGATTTTCGTTAATTTTTTCCTTGTACAAATTATATTCATATTTTGTTGTGTACGATTAGGTTGCTGTTAATTGGTTACTCTTGAATCTTGATAGGTATGTATGTATATGTTTTACTCTGATGATTCTTCAGTTTTTTCTCTCTTCATATTAGGTCCATCTTACTTGGATATTGTAATTTTCTGATTCTTTATCTGATTTCTTTTTAAGGTATTGGTTTGGTTATCATAGGTTTTTCCTAAATGTCCTTTTTAGGGTTCCGTACCCAAAGGGTAAAAACGGGACCCTATTACTAAGACTCCGCTGTCTGTCTGTCTGTCTGTCTGTCTGTCTGTCTGTCTGTCTGTCTGTCTGTCTCCAGGCTGTATCTCATAGACCGTGATAGCTAGAAAGCTGAAATTTTCACAAATGATGTGTTTCCGTTGCCGCTATAACAACAAATACTAAAAATTAAAAAAAATTATATATTAAGGGGGGTCCCCATACAATAAACGTGTTTTTTTTTCGTATTTTTTTGCTCAATATTAAAAACGGTAACAGGTAGACGGTTCAAATTTTCACAGAATATTAACTTGTATATTACGTTTCAAAATAAATAATTAAATATCAATAAAGTAAATATTAAAGGGGGGCTCCCATACAACAAACGTAATTTTTTGATATTAACAGTAAACCTCTACAAACAAAGTTAGTTTTGCGGTTCATTAACAAAGGTAATTATACCTACTTCTTGAGTATTGTCTCCTGAAGAGAGCCACGTACTCAAACTTCTAGAGTGAGAATAAGGCTACTCGCAGATATTCTTTTTATCAATTTTACGAAAATGGGCCTTACAAAATTCATAATTCATATTACCTTGGATATTAATGCTTTAATATATCAAGTGGTCAAAAGTGACTTTACCGCGATTTTTATCTCAAAATAATAAAAAGAATGACAGATCACAGAGTGTACAATTTATAGTTATAAATTATAATCATTTATTTCGTTACCCGAAGTGAACGATGTCTTATCTTACAAAACCGCGTTTGAATCTAGCTAGCTAGTGTTTACATCCTTGAAACGTGACGCAGAAAGTAGACGAGTGAAAGCAGTGCGATTAATGCAATGAGTCTGCCGCGAACTGTGTCGAGGACGCCTGCCACTGTTATAAATTTGTAATGAATGAACCGTCAACCGACTTCAATACCCGTCTTCACGCTCTGTAATTAAAATCACACTAACAGATGTTCTTGGTCGACGCTCGACGTGTAGTGAAGGTTCAATAAGTGTAATTTATGTGGACGGCCTCTGGCGCTACAGTATTAAGTTCTCTAGCTCTACGGATAGACGTCAGGATTTGTCCTGACTTGTCAGAATTTTTAGGTTTTGGTCTGGATTCCGGGGGTTTATGTCAGGATTAATGAACGTAATGAATTGATTAAGCCCCAATCAACATAAAAACGTTTGTAAATTCTTATTATCCCGGTATATGAAACGGATCTCAAATAAACTTGCATAGTGCATGTGGTTACAAAACAGAATTCGATTGAATCCCGTCGATCAATAAAAATCGCGGCAATAATAATTAATGGCCAGGACATTTACATATCAAATCAGGCTTTTTGTCAGAATTTTTCAGTGAAACGTGTGGTCACCATGTGGCGGTGGTGGTGGTGGTGGTGAACCCTATCTACGGATCTTAAAATATAGAGCTCTGTTTCCGGTTGGGTTAATGGTTGGGTCGATTGGCTCAATAAAAATAGAAAAGACGTGTTATCTTATCCGCGCTGCAAGTTGATTGGAGTTCCGGTTCCGTGATATCCGACAAAAGACTGAATTTTGATTTTAAGTTTGTCAGGTTTTAATTCTAGACAGTCCACTACAATCACAGATCAAATGAATACGATAATCGGATTCTCAATTCTGTGATAACGATAACAATAGGTTGTCTGTCACTGCTTATACTGACGGATTAGAAAACTGTTTACGGTGACTGATGTTTGCATGGCGTCGCAAACGCAGTCAATCGGATCTGCGGTCAAAATCAATTACCCAGATCGAGAGCTTACGCGACCAATCTGGATAGCGTCCATTGATTTTTACACGATTATATAGCAGTTAACGGATCAGCTTGACTGTACGGAATATCTATCAGTCATTCAACACTCAATCACAAATCATGATTCAGGATTATAACAGTACATCACGTCAACTTATACGTAACTATAGCTGTGTTGTGTTAGTTGAAGTACCAGTATCTCGGCTCGTCGGCGGCGTTCGCGAGATGCAAAACAATGCATCCGCAATCGTTTCGTAGTCAATGGGGCTCGCGGGCGTCGCTATTTATGTAACGCTAGATGCATAGATGTTGTAATGCACTTATTCGCAAGTAAACGACTCCGCATAATGGATGCACGGTCAAGGCCTCACGCCACGTGCCCGATTGTTTCTCCCCGCGTGTGTTTTGAGATAATCGCTCGAATTAAATGTCTTTGTTACGTAATACGTTTCTGATGTGGGTCATTGCGTTTTATGATCGGTTTGTTTAGGTAAGGTTAGTTACATCATACATGCTAGGCATTTGCTCTGGACATTCGTTCTTTTTCTATACTATCTTTTCAGTCGAGGAAGACGGCAAGCATTTTCATTCTGCACAGGCACGTCACAGATGACAGGGAAAAATCTTGAAAAGCTTCAAGTCGAGAATTAAAAATAAATGGATCAAGTTTTAAAAAAAAGGGTTGGCTGTCGCCAAAAGTATGACGATCTCTTGCCTGCCTCCTGACTGCCCCCTGCCAGCAAAGTCCCGTGTATTGTGAACTTAATTATCCCGTGTGAATTCAACTATACATCTCTCTCTACACTGTCTGTGGTCTGGCCTGGTACGAAGCAAGTTACCGTAGCTACTACGGTAACTAGGTAGGTAGGGCATGCAGTCGATACTGCTTCTGAGTACCGGGAATTTTCGGACCGATACTGGCATAGAACCGGGAATTCCCGGTACTTTCGATACTTTCGATACTACCATAAATTATCACAAAACAAGGCAAATACATTACAGAAAGTATGAAATAGACCAACTATTTGACATAATATATAAAATGTCGCGTAATATTTCCACGCAGGATCATAAATTCATGATTTTTAATGAACTTGTGCAATAATTCGCATCGTTCCAAAGAACGATGCGAATTATTGCACAAGTTCAAACTTTTATTGTAGTTCAACGCGAAGGGCCGGCGTATAGGTTTTACAGTGATAGCGTGGGACATCTTTTCTAAAAATACACTTCGAAAAGCTGTTTTTTTGTATCGTGATAAGCTTATAATTTTATTTTTATAGCAATTAAATGCCTCAATCAATTTATTACTACAAGCAGTTTCTAGAAAAAAGCCTTGAGGCTTGGTCAGAGGGACAAAAAAGTGATCCTTATCATCTTTTTAATATGTAGTTCTTTTTAACCATTTATTCGTGCAAGTTCCAAATGAGAGTACAAATATATTAAAAGTGTCTCATAAATACCTAGGTACTTCTGGATTGTCTCTTACACAATCGACCAACCGATCAAACAACCAATCGACCAACCGATCGACCAACCAATCGACCAACCGATCAACCAACCGATCGAACAACCAATCGACCAACCATCGACCAACCAATTGGATCACTTTAAGGATCACTTTGTTGTCCCTCTGTCCCTCAAGGCTTTTTTCTAGAAACTGCTTGTAGTAATAAATTGATTGAGGCATTTAATTGCTATAAAAATAAAATTATAAGCTTCTTCTTCTTCTTCTCTCCCTGGGCTTTTCCGCACTTAAGCAAAGCTGCCCGTTGTGCGTGAGACCTCTGGTGCGACTCCCCGCCGGTTCATTCCAGCCAGCCGAGCTCACTCCAGAATCCAAGCAGGCCGCCCAGGTCGGCGAGGACTTCCGGGAGTGTTGCTGGGGAGCCAATGTATGCTTCTCGTTGAGTGGATACAGCACTACACTCAAGTAGTACGTGTCTTGGTGTCTCCTCGCTCTCCATGCAGGCTCTGCACAGAGGGCTGTCGGTTATACCTAGAACATATAAGTGTTTGTTAAGTGGACAGTGTCCTGTTATCATGCCTACAGCCGTTCTGAGTTTAGCTCCGTTTAAATTCAGTAGTTTCTTTGTTAGGCGTTGGTTTGGGCTGGGTATAGCCTCTTTTGTTTGTCTGCAAATGGCGGTGTTTGCCCATAATTCGGCATGTGTACCTACTGTTTGTTGTTTTAACCAAGTCTTGTACTCACTGAATGGTATTGGGACGATCGGTTCAGGTCCCATTACCTTCAGGTTTGAGGCTCGTCGAGCAAGTTCGTCGGCTGCGTCATTGCCTGTGTTACCGCTGTGACCTTTTACCCAGCTGAGTGATACCCTGTTTGTTTTTGTTAGTGTTTGTAGTGTGTTGTGGCAATCCAAAACGAGCTTTGATGAAGTCGTGCTTTTGGCTAATGCTCGCAGGATTGCCTGACTGTCACTATGAATGTTAATATGAAAGTTTGTTACCTGTCTGTCGGCCATAGCCATGGCCGCCGCAGTAATGCCGACGCACTCCAATTATAAGCTTATCACGATACAAAAAAACAGCTTTTCGAAAATACACATTTTCAGACAAGATGTCCCACGCTATCACTGTAAAACCTATACGCCGGCCCTTCGCGTTGAATTACAATAAAAGTTTGAAATTTGGAACGTTGCGAATTATTGCACAAGTTCATTAAAAATCATGAATTTATGATCCTGTGTGGAAATATTACGCGACATTTTATATATTATGTCAAATAGTTGGTCTATTTCATACTTACTGTAATGTATTTGCCTTGTTTTGTGATAATTTATGGTAGTATCGAAAGTATCGAAAGTACCGGGAATTCCCGGTTCTATGCCAGTATCGGTCCGAAAATTCCCGGTACTCAGAAGCAGTAGCGACTGCATGACCTAATCGGTTGGTTGATTGGTTGGTCGAACGGTTGGTCGATTAGTTGGTCGATGGGTTGGTCGATCGGTTGGTCGATTGGTTTGATCGATCGGTTCATTGGTCGTCCGATTGGTTGGCCGATTGGGTGTCCGATTGGTTGGTCGATTGGTTGGTCGATAGGTTGGTCGATTGGTTGGTTGATTTGTTGGTCGATTGGTTGTTCGATCGGTTGGTTGATTGGTTGGTCGTTCGGTTGGTAGATTGGTTTGATCGATCGGTTGGACGATTGGTTGGCCAATTGGTTGTCCGATTGGTTGGTCGATCGGTTGGTAGATTGGTTTGATCGATCGGTTGGACGATTGGTTGGCCAATTGGTTGTCCGATTGGTTGGTCGATCGGTTGGTAGATTGGTTTGATCGATCGGTTGGACGATTGGTTGGCCAATTGGTTGTCCGATTGGTTGGTCGATTGGTTGGTCGACCAGTTGGTCGCTCAGTTGGTCAATTGGTTGGTCGACCGGTTGGTCTATCGGTTGATCGATTGGTTGAACGATCGGTTAGTCGATTGGTTGGTCGATCGGTTGGTCGATTGGTTGTCCGATTGGTTGGCCGATTGGTTGTCCGATTGGTTGGTCGATTGGTTGGTCAATCGGTTGGTCGATCGGTTCATTGGTTGGCTGATTGGTTGGTCGATTAGTTGGCTGATTGGTTGGCCGATTGGTTGTCTGATTGGTTGGCTGGTTGGTTGGTCGATCGGTTGGTCAATTGGTTGGTCGATCGGTTGGTCGATTCTGGGTTCTGGGTGGGTTCGGTACACAACACACAACATACAAAATACCGTCCTCTCCGTGCGTGTGGTTCACTATAGGATCTTCCTATCATGTTTCCTATCAGCCGCTAAGAGCCTCCAGTTTACTGTCCAGAATCCAGTTCCATACATCAAGATTGGACTGACCACAGTCTTGGTTTTTTCACTAATTATCTTGGTATATAAGATTTAACGGAAAAACGCTGAGCATTTTAGAGAATTATGAATTCTTCCCCTCTGCCGTTGGTGTCAATGACAGTAGAGTCAAAAATCAAAATTTAGCAGCCATAATCCTGGTGCTTATGAGGTATATTTTATATTACAGTAAACCCAGTCATTCAATTTTCTTTCTTTTTTTTTGAAACTAAACTTTGAACTGAAATATAATACGATTATCAGAGTAGCATAATTAATCTACTGTAACTCATTAAAGCAGAACAAATTTTATTGGAGTGACAGATTCATCAATTAATTGATCTTCAAAAAAGCTGGTAAATAATATTTAGAAAGACTAAGTATAAATACTCAAAGTAAAAATAGGATTTTTTATACTAAAACCTCGAATTTGTGATCATAAAATACAGTGTAGTGAACGAAGTTCTTGTTACATTCAGAAATATCCGCACTTAATTAGAGAAGTAATATATTTAATTCGAGTCTCGAAAGTATCAAAAGTACTGGTTTTGTGGTGTGGCACAGCCTCCTTTACTTTACAAGCCATGCTGTTAAGTTTGGCAACATCGTAATTAGGAGTTGCGTGAACCGATTGTTTTAACTTTAGCAGCAATTTGTATTAGCGCAAGTCTTCTCTACGGGTTGTATCTAGTGATATTATGTAAAGAATAAGTACATTATAAGTACATAAAATCGTCAGTTACTAGGAATGGTACCAAGGTACCTTCTACCCAATAATTTTATTGAAGATAAGGCTGTAGAATTCGTCTTATGGCCGAAAGAATATCGTTTACTTTTAAAAATATAACTTGCATGTAACTTTGAAGGTTCACTACTCATTTCTTTAAAATAAAAAAAATATGAATTAAATGACTTACAATTCTCCCCAAATGCCTATGTGCAGCAGTGGACGAATGCAGGCTGATGAATGGATTGATGAATAGATATGAATTAGATTAAAGCTTAATTTATTTTGCAATGTATATTATCTTTACTAGCTGTCGCCCGCGAATTGTTATAAGTGGAATACCTAAGTTAGGTATTTTATTTTCCAACGGGAACTCCTTAGTTTTTCGGGATGTCCAGGTCTTCGGATATTATGCCCATGAAATAATCACGTCGATCCATTGCTTTGTTGCGGCGTGAATGAAGGACAAACCAACAAACAAACACAGTGTCGTATTTATAATATTCTATAAATAAATATAAAAGTAGGTACATAGTTACATACCTACCTACTTTCAAAAGGTTCCATGTATAATAGGGGTATTGGGTTTAATATAACTGCCATGCCCCTAACAGGTTAGCCCGCTACCATCTTAGACTGCATCTTCACTTACCATCAGTTGAGATCGCAGTCAAGGGCTAACTTGTAGTGGTTAAAAAAAACAAAAAATCATAAAATTAGTACAACTTATCCAACTAGCTAGATATTATAGGTAAGTACCTACCTAAATTATTATATGGACAAAATCCATTTAAGTAAGTTAAAAAAACATTAAGCTTATGTTATTTCTATTAAGTCTGTCAGTCTGTGAAATGTTCAATTTTTTTGGAAAATTATTTTCATTAAATAGCGTATTAGATAGACTTTTTGAAATATTTCAGAATAATGGTTTCTATATCAATAAAACATGACAATTGTATGAAACATGAGATTGTAGGCTTAAAATCTTTAGTGCTGCTAAAATTCCTCGGGCATCATTCAATTTTAAGAAATTAGTTTTTAGTCATCTAAATTCTAAACTAATATTATAAAGAGGAATTCTTAATAAAATTAAACAGTGCATATTTAAAAGATACCTTACAAATTTAACGGAATCTGTAGGGAGTGACAGACCACCTCTTTGCAAATAGTCAAAATAGACGTCGTGAGTCGGTTCACGAGCGACGTTGCCAGCTGTCTCACAGCATGGCTTGTAAAGTAAAGGAGGCTGTGGGTGTGGAGAACCGGGACTGAAAATATTCAGAAGTCTCGGGAATTCCCGGTACTTTTGATACCGGTAATTCCCGGTAGCATGCCCTACTAGGTACCGGCAGCTACCGGCAAATGCGTACCGTACCGCACACCGATTTGGCGTTCCGATGCGATGCCGCGTAATAATAACAAGGGGTAACTATCGCTTTAATACAAACTGTCGTACCGCTTCGCTTTATTTTAGACTTTATCATGAATCATGGTAACATCACTTACCTCCACGTGAGATTGCTGCCAAGGGCTTTAAATTTATCGCCGAATAAAAAAACGTCCGCTTAAAATATATTTCACGTGAAAGATACTCGAGCAAGGTACTCGGTTCGCGGCTGATGTTTTAAATGTACGTATATTTATCAAATCCGTGCGTAGTATATCAATCAAGCTGTTTACATCCCACGTTCGGAGCGAAGATGCTGCGTGACACCATTCGGAAATAAACTCTGTCTGTAACGTTTATGTGTTCGCGGTCAAGGTTTATTCGGCCTTTCCAGAGTTTACGCTTTACAAATTGTGGGGTAATAAACAATAATATTATGACGTTCCCAAAATATTAGATGCTAAACGCTGTGTATGTGTACAGCACATGAAACGAAGGCCGCCTGATTGTGGCTGGCCTTTGTTTCTCAAGCCTCAACAAGCCATGGAGAGATCTTACATTACTTGATCTGACCTGATGATCTTAAAATTACAGCAGATCTGAACTGAGTTTGGCCTGATAAATTATTTATGATCACTAACTTCTCAATATCTTAGTCTGTATTAATTAACTACTTATCTATTCAGTGTAATACAGCAGCTATGATGATTCTCTCTTCATCTATGCCTGAGACACGTCATACGCATAGGTTAGCTGAGGTTGGTTTATTAAAACGGGCCTTGCTATCAGAATATACATTCCGATTATCCCAATGAGTACATGACCTACATGTTTTTTTTTTGCATTTTGAAAAGAATAAGTGATTAGACGATATAAGGGGGCGGACAGGGCTAAGAGAGAGTACTTTCGCATGATGACCGCCAAACTTCGTTTTGATTATGGTGAAGGTGATGATGGAAAGAATAACGACGTAATCGATCTGTTCCAGGGCTACGAGCGCGGCGGTTCGCCCCAGCCGCCGGCGCACCCGCCGGGCGCGCCCAGCCCCGGCTCGGCGCAGAGCGCGCCCGGCGGCATCTCGCCCACGCAGGACTCGCAGCACCCGCCGCACTTGCCGCCCGGCGCGCAACCGCCGCACCAGGTAAACCGACCCCAACACCCAACATGTGATGCTTATATCTGTCGTGATCGTGTGTTCGACTGGCAACATTTATTTATTATTTATAGAATGGCAATACTGATTTCATGTTGGTATTGCACTATTAATGAATTCAGAGTTGGTAGAGGGTAGGCGAAAAAGACATTGTGTATAAATACGGGCGTCATTCTGTAAACAGGAAGTTGCGTATCGCTCGCCATCAGAGGTGCACGCCTGTGCTGTGTACATTCTTATATATCATAATATATACAGTGTTATACTTTTGTGTATAGAGTGAGTTGAGACGTGGTGTTGGAAAGTAAAGTGTGTGCGAGATGATAGCTGAAATGCCAGTAAGTCCTTTGTTGTATCGTTCCAATTTATTATTTATTTATTATTTAATCTCTGATGCATTTTAAGAGTAATCTTTAACACATGTGTTAGTGTGCTATTTCAGGATTTCTATAAGGTACATTGTGGGTAGCGAAGTTGTTCGCTACTACCCAAAAATATGCCCGTTCTATGCCCACGTGTAGTTTTATGAACTTCCAAATAAAGATCCGTAGTTAGTCAATCGGTCTTAGGTTGTATCTAGTCATGGAATATATAGACCTTAACGGGAATTCGTGACAACTTCAGAAGTGAAAATGAACCCAAGAAAACAATATTTTTTTAACACGAGAAAAATATTGTTCACTAAGTAGTTATATTGTGACACAATTCTCTGTGTCGTACCTTCAAAACTTTTAAACAAAGAGTATTCCGTTTACTAAGTTCAAAAGAGATTGACTACTTTAATCAAAGTTAGCATGTACTTGAGATCCATTCTTGCTATGCTATAAAGATAACGTGCAGCAAAGAACTTTTGGATATTGCTAAATCTGTTTTGACACCTATTGTGTGGGTACATTGAATAACATTAGTTCTGGGTGAACTCTTAGATTTGCTATTTTGGCTATAATACTATGTTGTATTCCATTTGAGTAGAGGTTAAATCGAGCTTTTGGTAATGATCTCGTGCGATAATAATTGACATTGTATCAAGGCAATTAATATTTGAATTACATTTATATTTCGTATTTAGTTACCCACAAATTGGAAAAGAGTTTGCTGTAAACTTTAATATTACGTCATCACGACGTTAAGACTGTGAAGTCTCATCTGAATGAATTGCCAACTCAAACCAGCTTGGCGACTGGCTTCCATCGAGGAGGATGATCCCCGAATTACGATTTTGTAAGCAGTTTACTTTAGTGTCGAAGTAATTCTGATTCTAAGGTATTTAGTTTAGATAAAACACATCGATAGAAATTTCAGTGAATTGAGTTTTGAATATAGTGTCCATACTATTTATTTATGATAGATGATGTAAAAATGTCATGTCCTGGACATGAGTCCAAGAAATTTTGTGTTATTTAGCTATAATCAACAAATAAAGCGTCAAGCGAGAATTTCGCCAGTATGAGAGTTGACATACTGGAATAAATTTCACTAGCACCGGCCGTCTGAGCAGCCATTTTAGATGATTAAATGCGATACCATACAGCTTGATTATTACTACTGGTTAACCTGAGGTACTCCTAGAGATATGAAATAGGTAAATAATTATCAGTTCTAATTAACTCAAGTATTTGTGAATTATTCTCGGGACCATTACTTTGGATGAACGTTACCTAAAGTTTTATTTAGTGTAAATGTAGTTAAATGATTATTGAATTTAAAAGCAGCCTCGTGCCTTCAGACTAGTGTACTGAATGAGATTGTAGTTTTTTTTACGCACTGTTTAAGTTTCGAATTTTGATTTTACAAGGTTTTTAATTTTTAATTTAGTTTTTAATTCGAAATTTCTATTAACCAGGCATAGATTAGATTACTGGTTATTCACGAAGAGAATTCATGGAGTGAATAATAGTAATAAAAAAAAAAAAGAGAAGTGAATATGTCGAATAAGATACCCTCATGTCAATACTAGGATGCAAAGCAATTTATCGAACTCTCATTAGTTTCATGTGTGATTTATAAGAAATACGATAAAAGTATGATTTAGTTTTAAATTCTCGATATAAAAGTATACTTACTGGTATACTTATTTTATGTGATCTAGATAGTTTAGTCTGGTAGTACTAGACTCGATCAAAACAGGTGTCTTAGGAATTTGTAGTGTTTAAAAAGTAATTTTTTTTGAGTGGCAGGGCAACTATTTATATTAGTGCCGCGAGTGAACTTAAATTACATTAGTGAAGTACATTGGCCAGACATGTAATTTATGATAAGTTTATTTAAGCACTTGCTTAAAATCATTTGCCCTTTTATTAGTGATTTGTTCGATGGTAGTTGTACCTATGCTGAAAGAATAATAGTGGTTTTACTGACCAAGTCCATTTGCAACTCTTAATATGTGCTATTATCACAGCATATGTATTTTAGTACTGTATTGTATATCAGCTATTGGTATCATTATCATTTGTAGTTTAAAAAAAAAAGGGGAACCTCTTTCTATCGCATTACAGGTTGATTGACATCAGGGGTTCCGCTTTCATGTACGGAAGCCTTAGTGTCTCTTGACAGATTTATCAGTGATTGAGGTTAATAATGAAGGATTTTGGAAGAATACAAGATAGAGACGTTAGAATATCTTAGATTTCAAGTTGAAATTGACGATTTTGCGTAGCTGGTATTGTGGGAGTAAGAATAAAGATATTGAATGATGGTCAGAGAGCTCGTATACGTTTGGAGTAGTCATGAGTGTGTCTACTCACTATTATAGAGTGGCCAAGTGTGTCGATATTTTAAGGTGGCCATGTGAGTCACCATTTTAGAATGACTATGTATGTCATTTGGGCCATGTGAGTCCATAGAATGTAACCAAGTGTGTTACTAGAGTGGAACAAGTGTTTCCATAAGTTGTGACCTGGGTGGCCATGTGAGTCACCATTTTAGAATGACTATGTATGTCATTTGGGCCATGTGAGTCCATAGAATGTAACCAAGTGTGTTACTAGAGTGGAACAAGTGTTTCCATAAGTTGTGACCTAATGAGCCGGTAGGTTGTGAATAAGTGTGTTACTGTTTTTGACAGTATGTTATCTAACTGTTCGTGAAGGATCTAATGTATTTTATTTACTTAATTTTACGTACATATCAAACTAAAGGGATGTACATAATGAAAGCAAGTTTTCTAGTCCAGAATTATTAGCTGCTTTAGTAGATTACTGTACAAGTAACTCGTTCTATCTAGAACTACCATGGCATTTTATTCATTTTTCATAGTTCCTGTGTGCCTTTAAATGTTTTGATCAGGGGAAGTTCTACATTTTTAAATTTTGAATGATTTTAGATAGATTTCGGTTATTTTAAACGACTAAGATCAATTTTTACAAGTAGTATAACTGTACCTAATGGTACAGCCGCAAAAATTTATTGTATTTGTATGGACTTTAAAATGGATTAATTAGTGATCCCGATGTAAGGCGACCGATCCTCGACGTGTTTCGGATGTATATAATCTGAATGCACTGAAATACGAATGAATTATAGTTATTTCAAAAAAAAAAACTATGATGATCAAACGAACTTGCAAATTGAAATTAGATCGATATTATATGAGTACGCTTCATTTGAAGATATACAACAACATAGTTATTATATGTACACTATTTATAATAACGTACCAGATCGATGTCGATGTGGTTTAGGAAATGATGCATTTAATAGCCTTATTGTCATTGGTTCAACTTATCAGTTGGTCACACACCCATTCGTTATATTTGAAAGATTTGTGTTTCTCAAATATATGACTCACTTGTAGACTATGCTTAGTAGTTTAAAAAGTTAACAAGCAAGGAATGCATAAAGTAAATTGAAACAAAGGTTCCAAGTTTGTTGTTTTTAATAGATCTTTCACTCGTTTGTTTACACTATTTTATGGCTTTCAACATAATGCGGTCCGATGTTCGGAATGCGTTAAGAATTAAATACGGAAGGATATATACTTCAGTTTGTAACGGTGAAGGTTGTAGTAATTTTGAAATTCTAGATATCGCAAAAATAATAATTCCAAAAATAGTTCAAACTTGTTTCGTCAATACTAATTAGCATTCCAGTGATTCAGTTTGACCAAGTTAGTTCATTAAATGTTAAATTGAATTTAATAAAAAGATTAAAATTTTTGGAACATTTACTAATCACAAAGAAAGATAAATAAATAAATATAAGGGCTGAACATTTGAGGCTCGAAGTTAAGTAGCTTGCTAGAAACTACAGTCACGACACGAGAAGCCCGTTCAATAAAGTAATAAAATTGTAAAAATGCGCCATTCTCGAAGTCACATTGGGTTTTCTTTCTATATATTTATCTGAGTGATTTGAAATAATGAACTGGATGATAAAATTTAACAGACTATTATTTGAATTGAAAATGAAATCGCGCAATTAATTATCTTTTGCCGTCCAAAATCTCGAGAGTATAATATGATGTAAAAATTATATTTTCTAGAGAGTGACTAGTGCGTGCTTGCTTACTCTAATTTTATCTCCATATTGTTTTTCTCAAATTTATTGAATAATGTCGTGTGATGCACGGGCGTTGTGGATCCGCAAGCTCGTGACGAAGGTATACCCTCACCTAGCGGCTCCGGCCTACAACCGTCAGTTAATTTGTAAATACTTACTTTAATTATTAAAAGACGCAGAAAAGTAAAGCAAAAAGTATTAAAAAGCAGAACGAATAAAACACTCAGTATATATACTATATTATGTTACTGACGTAATATATTATAACTTGGTGTAACGTTTTTATTTATAATTGGTTTGATTTTTGTTCATATGTTGAGGTAATGATTCTGAAAAAAAAAAGACAAAAGAGGTTTTGTGTATTAAATTCAAATTTCTGAATTTGGGGTTTTCATCTAGTTTTTTTTATTATTTAGTTTTGTATCAAGCTTTGGATTTACAGCAAAATTTGAATTTTGTATTTTAATTTGAAATTGCTATTGGGTAAAGGTAATTTAAAATAATTATATGATAGCGATTTAGTATTGTACAATAATTGCAAGCCGATTCTACTTCAATTCATACAAAAGTTTTGCATTTCAAAGAAGCCTTTGATGAAGAGTTAGATTTAGTTTTGGACTAAGGTTTAGTTTTGTACTTTTTGTTTGGTTTTCAATGATGATTGTAGTCAAAGTTCAGGTATTTGACCCAGTTCAAAGAATTGGGTAAGATTCTAAGTATTTCACAAGTTAAAGATTGTCTTGGACAACATAACCTGAACTGATTCGGTTGAATTTTGTGGTGCTGTCTCTTTTTGATGGGTTTATTCAGAGGTTAACACGGAAAGGAAAGGTTAGGAAAAGAAGGGAATAAACTAAAACAACTTGTGTTTTGAGGCGTGTTTAATAGAATTGAACTCTATTTGTTAAAATTTTTGAATAAGCTACGAAAAATTTCATTTCATTTATTAAAAACGTTGACTGTTACATAGTTAAAGATTTTAAAATAGTAATAATTTAACATAGTGGGAACAGTCTACCGCCAACAGGTATACGATGTCAGGAATTTAGAGCAGATAATTTAACATAGACTTAATTTGATTCAAACGATTAGTAAAGATTAGTTAATGGTACAGCAGATCCAACTGAATTGAAGAATTGATAGATTAGTAATCCTGATTAATGTTTGCATTGGATGCGGTTGTAGATTTTATTGTGAACTCTGGGGTAGTGTGTGATACTTATTTCTTGTCAAGTCCTAAAATTTTAATAAAATCAGCTTTCCTTTACGTTCTGATAAATTTTTCGATTTCAATAAAGTTTTTTAAAAAAAGCAGGCATGACACGTCATGTATGACACATGATAGGTGGAGCTCAGGATGATGGACCTGTTGGTCTGTTACAGATTGTAATCAGGGTTTAGATATTTACTTAGCTTTAGATTCAGCGTCAGATGCTTGTAAGGTATAAATAACTGAAACGGTATAAGAAATAAAATAAATATTGGGTATTTTATTAAATTTGAATTCAGTTTTAGACTTTTGCTTACGGTATATGTAACATACTGTTTAGATTATGTTTTAGACTGTAACTGTTCCAGACTTTGATTAAGTTTCAGATTAGATTTTTATTCAGCTTTAGATAATTAATCCTTTATTTGCCTAACTTTATTCTATACGAGTTTTAGATTTAAATTGCGATATTTTTATTTCTGTTGTGAAATTTCGACTCAGCGATATCAATCAGTTTAATTGCACTTCACACACACTTCACAAATCTCAAGATCAAAAGCTCGATAGTTTTGGATTTCAGATCGGTTTGAGGTTTTAAGTTTGATATTACTAAATTGAAAAAATGTAGGTTTCCTTTTTGTTATCCTTTTTAATTCTCCCGAATGTCGTGATTTACTAAAACTAAATGTCATCGTGCAAGTATGAATGGATGAAGATGTTTTGTTGTACACTACAGATTGTTGCAAGGAGTGAAGCGAACTAAGCTTAGCAAAGCAAATATTTGGTGGTTGTGCACCGGGAGGTTGCACAATGTCGGATGGCCGAATGTCGTGATCGTGTGTTCGACTGGCAACATTTATTTATTATTTATAGAATGGCAATACTGATTTCATGTTGGTATTGCACTATTAATGAATTCAGAGTTGGTAGAGGGTAGGCGAAAAAGACATTGTGTATAAATACGGGCGTCATTCTGTAAACAGGAAGTTGCGTATCGCTCGCCATCAGAGGTGCACGCCTGTGCTGTGTACATTCTTATATATCATAATATATACAGTGTTATACTTTTGTGTATAGAGTGAGTTGAGACGTGGTGTTGGAAAGTAAAGTGTGTGCGAGATGATAGCTGAAATGCCAGTAAGTCCTTTGTTGTATCGTTCCAATTTATTATTTATTTATTATTTAATCTCTGATGCATTTTAAGAGTAATCTTTAACACATGTGTTAGTGTGCTATTTCAGGATTTCTATAAGGTACATTGTGGGTAGCGAAGTTGTTCGCTACTACCCAAAAATATGCCCGTTCTATGCCCACGTGTAGTTTTATGAACTTCCAAATAAAGATCCGTAGTTAGTCAATCGGTCTTAGGTTGTATCTAGTCATGGAATATATAGACCTTAACGGGAATTCGTGACATATCTATCAAAGCTTCTGCTATTGAAACTACCGCCTTCCAATCCCTACTAATAATAAGTTTTTATCAATATGAAATAACTTAGTATCTTGTTAAAACTCGCAGCCATTACCATAAACTAGAACTAGTCAAAACACCTAAAGCAAGATGTAACAAGTAACAACAATTTATCGCATCCGGCCATATAATTATCTGTTAGGATACAATTCAACCCAATTGATTAAACCGCATTGATTTATGAGGACTGTGTAGAATGTAGATACATTGTTATATCTCAAGATAGCAAATCAATAAACACTGAGTAGGTAATAGAGGGATGTATGAATTGCTTTGACCGATGTTGGAATGCTACTAAGGCTGAGATATTCAGAGCGTATTTTGACGCTTTGACATAGACAGAATTAAAAGGATGGGGCTAATTCTGTTATAATGTACAATCTCTTCACAAAGGCTTAGTAATATTTTTAATGCTGTGTTTTAAGTTTAGGGATTGTGCAATACAGAATCAACCCCATTATGTATCTAAAGACATGACATTCTCTATTTAACTTAGCTCGAAGTCTCTCTACTATACATTAGATCTCAGGCTTCAGCCCTTATGCATACCTCTTCTTCTTATTTCTTACATTAAATATCGATATTCGATTTGCGTGCAGTAGTGCATTAAAAACCGTTTTAAGATTTTCTCAAACTTTAAGAATAGCTCAAATACTCCTAAGACTTCTATACCGAATATCAATAACACTAGTTGGAATCACTGGTAGGAATACAAACCTCGTGTAAAAATAGACGTCTCTCTTTGATAAGGTGAAATAATCTTTTTATCAAACGTGATAAATCGTGACTTGTTTCGACAAAACACTCATTGAAACTTGTTGGTCTTATATCAAATCAAATTATACATTTGTATTTTCGGCTTATTGCTTCTTTAGATTACAATTTTTAAAATATATTGAAGAGTGCAGAATCCTTCAGTGGAACATTTTACTACCTATGTTTAGTAGCTTTATATCTATACCGGCATTTATCGTAACTATTGACGAGCCATATGAACTAATGAGTCCAAAAACTATACACATCCGTTAGTATTCTGAAACATCGCAGAGAGTTATGAGTGCATGTATATATGTACTAGCGAATGCCCTCGACTTCGTCCGCGTGGTTTGAGGTTTTTTGGTTCCCGCGGGAACTCCTTAATTTTCCGGGATAAAAAGTAGCCTTCGTCCTTCCCCGGGATACAACCTAATCCTATCCCTGTACCAAATTTTATCAAAATCAGTTGAACAGATACATTTGTTTGATTCCCGCGGGAACTCTTCAATTTTCCGGGATAAAAAGTAGCCTATGTGCTATTCCAGACTAAAATCTATCCCTATGCCAAATTTCAGCTAGATCCGTTCAGTCGTTGGGGCGTGATTGAGTAACAAACATCCATACATCCATACATCCATCCAGACATCCATCCAAACTTTCGCATTTATAATATTTATTTGATTGATTATTTGATTGACGTGTTTAATCGATGTCCTATTTGAATTAGAAAACCCCGCCCCGCTGCATATAGAAAATGTTATCTAGCTGTTACAATTAAAAGATTTACCCCTATTATGAGTGTCTGCTATCAAAGCGCCACCAAATACCTAGGCACGATATTAGTGTATGAGTTTTATACTAG
This sequence comes from Erebia epiphron, assembly GCA_963932025.1. Taxonomy (NCBI): domain Eukaryota; kingdom Metazoa; phylum Arthropoda; class Insecta; order Lepidoptera; family Nymphalidae; genus Erebia; species Erebia epiphron. The sequence goes on from OZ009950.1 coordinate 10,110,278, forward strand.
AACTAGCTGATGCCCGCGACTTCGTGGTTTGAGGTTTTTTGGTTCCCGCGGGAACTCTTTAATTTTCCGGGATAAAAAGCCTATGTGCTATTCCAGACTATAATCTATCTCTGTGCCATATTTCAGCCAGATCCGTTCAGCCGTTGGGGCGTGATTGAGTAACAAACATCCATACATTCATCCATACATCCATCCATACATCCATACATCCATCCAAACTTTCGCATTTATAATAGTAAGAAGTAAGATAGTAAGATAAAAGCAGAGTAAGATACACTCACAGTTGAGTGATTTGTACCTAATGTCACTATACCTAATCTGATTATCAAGTCCAATTCACAAAGGTCAAACCTTAGGATTTGCCGACGTGTACATGGAATCGTATCATTGTATAGATGTTTATCGAAGCGATATTCTCGGAGTCCTTAGTCCCGTCTAGTTTAAAGAACCAAAGATACACAGATTCTTGTTTCTAAGAATGACTACATTTTTCGTGTAACGTAGTACCTATACCAGCAAAAGATACCAGTTTGGTTGTGCAAATACGTTATATTATTATGAACTTAATAATTTGATTAATTTGTTTAATGTAATATGAATATTATGCGGAAATGTATTGGCAGGTAGTTGCCTTCGATAGCTGATGGTCTGCACTGAGGATAGGACGCGAAAAATATCGGAATACAAAACTACAGAACCACGTATAGAAGACCATGTTAGATATTATGTATCTCGAACAAGTAGAGCGAAAGCTAGGGTTAGTGGTACAGCAATACAATTTTCATCCCACCATCTCGGAAAGAGTATTTTTACTATTCGATATCTGAATGCAAAAGCCGTTATTATCCTCTTGAGGATAAAGTAAATTGAATTTGGAACATCGTGTGCACGTTAGTAAATATCACTCGTCAATGAAGTTTGTGAATTCAAAACATCATTAAAACCTAGTTACTTCTACCTCTATGGTGCCGAATTTCCATACAACCGTTTTTAATTTGTTAAAAACTCACACTCGTAACCTTCTTGGTGTACTTTTTTAATTTGCTTTGACCATTTTCTTTCACGTCATGTCATTTCCTCGCTGAGGTGGGATGAAAAGTTACGTGTTGCACTCGAGTGAAAAGATTTTTCACCTCGTGCTCTTTTGATTCCCTCGCTGACGCTCAGGATTCTAATTTTTGAATCACTCGCTGTGCTCGTGATTCAATTTTAGAATCCTTCGATTGCTCGGTCATCAAAATTGAGCACGCGGTTAAAAAACAACTTTTCACTCTTGTATAACAAATAACTATTGTTATTCAACAATTAATAACATACTGCTCGAATTGCATTCCTGAGAAAACGGTAGGTGCTACATAAGTCGTGACTCTCGCTAGTAATTTTCTTATTTTTGTATGTAAATAAATTTCTTTTGTAAATCTTCAAAAGAGAGGTAAGTCTAGGATCCAGGTAATTATTTCTGGGTTTGTACAGTATATCGGTGATTTCTTGTGAAAAATTTCACAGAGTTCACTACTACGGTTTTTTATATTTTTCTCTTCTTCAATACTAGTGGTACACCTGTTTGGTTTCGTACCTATATCAATGTCTTATTGGTACACATCTTTGGTTTCGTACCTATATCAATGTCTGCTTCCGAAAATTTTCGCTGAGTTTACTAAGTCTACTCGGACGAGACCCATCGCCTCTCACGACAGTTCCTCTAAAGCCGAGTGAACGACCGCTTACGCTGTAAAGGAACCAATAATACTGCCACTTTCCGAGAATTTAGGAATTGAATCAACCATTCGCCTTGTACCTACCGTTGTTTATATTTTATACATATTTGTTTTTGGAATATAATGGGGGTAGACTTAACTATACAGATCGTTATTTTTTGTTTTACTAGCGAATGCCCGCGACTTAGTCCGCGTAGATTGAGGTTTTCGGTTCTCGCGGGAACTCTTTAATTTTCCGGGATGAAAAGTAGCCTATGTGTTATTCCAAACTATAATCTATCTCTGTGCCAATTTTCATCCAGATCCATTCAGCCGTTGGGGCGTGATTGAGTAACAAACATCCATCCATATATCCATCCGTCCAAACTTTCGCATTTATAACATTTGATTTGATTGATTGATTGATTATGTCTGTTATAAATCATGCATACTAATATCTAATATTTAAAAAAATATTATACTAGATCCCGCGTGGATTAAGGTTTTTGATTCCCCAGGATATAAATTATCCCTATACGAAATTTCATCAACATTGATTGAACAGATGGGCAGTGAAAACGTAGCAAACAGACAGTCGGACACACTTTTGCATTTAAAATATTTGTATGGACCTTACAAAATTATAAACATCTCGAACAAGATTGTATTTTTTATTATTTATGTAAAACATTCTTTAAGTGCTTAGCCATGATGTTTACATTGAGCAGTATTATAAAATAGTGTGTAATAAATGTGAGAGATAAATTTTAAGAATAAATCATCCTTAAGGGTCTTACCAGGACCATTCCAAGCTGTAGCGGTTAGCATTGAGTGAGCCAAAGCAGTGTGAAAAATTAGCCTTTCTATTGCTTGGGAGACATAAATAAGCACCCGCTATACTCAGTTATTCTCAATGCTTTATTTTATTAAAACCATATTACATACCTATAAAACTTTTACGCCCGATTTTATATAATAGTAAACACTAAATTTTCATACTTGAACATAATGCGCGTTATTCAAGCCGATAACGACTCGCGGTGTGTTATTTTATATGTAAATCTGTAACGTTAACGAAATTGCACCCTCCCCCGTATGTATAGTAGGGGTAATCCTCCGAACTCGACCGGAGCTCCGGCTACCAACTTTACTGTTATCGCCATCATTAAACTGCTGCCAAATGTAGGCAATTTTTAAAAATCACCACCCCGACGATAACTATTTCAATAAACCGTCTATGCTCATGACCATCCTAATGGCTAACTTTTACTTTCGCAAACTTTGCTCTATCTGTCTTTGTGTTTTAGGGTTCCGTAGCAAAATATAGAAGTACTTTTTTAGGGTTCCGTAGCCAAATTTGGCAAAAACGGAACCCTTATAGATTCGTCATGTCTGTCTGTCTGTCTGTCTGTCTGTCTGTCTGTCTGTCTGTCTGTCTGTCTGTCTGTCTGTCTGTCTGTCCGTCCGTATGTCACAGCCACTTTTTTCCGAAAATATAAGAGCTATACTGTTGAAACTTGGTAAGTAGATGTATTCTGTAAACCGCATTAAGGTTTTCTTACAAAAATAGAAAAAAAACAATAAATTTTGGGGTTCCCCATACTTAGAACTGAAACTCAAAAATTTTTTTTTCATCTAACCCATAGGTGTGGGGTATCTATGGATAGGTCTTCAAAAATGATATTGAGGTTTGTAATATCATTTTTTTCTAAACTGAATAGTTTGCGCGAGATACACTTCCAAAGTGGTAAAATGTGTGTCCCCCCCCCCGTAACTTCTAAAATAAGAGAATGATAAAACTAAAAAAAATATATGTTGTACATTACCATGCAAACTACCACCGAAAATTGGTTTGAACGAGATCAAGTAAGTAGTTTTTTTTTAATACGTCATTAATCGTAAATCGCAATTTACCTTTCATTCAATCAACTCAAATATTTTAAAAAAACATTTAATTTAAAACTTACTACAGGTTTGTACGGAACCCTCGGTGCGCGAGTCCGCACTTGGCCGGTTTTTTTATCCTCTACAAGTTATCCCTTGACTGCGATCTCACCTGATGGTAAGTGATGATGCAGTCTAAGATGGTAGCGGGCTAACCTGTTAGGGGCATGGCAGTTAATTAAACCCATACCCCTATTCGGTTTCTACACGGCTTCGTACCGGAACGCTAAATCGCTTGGCGGCACGTCTTTTCCGGTAGGGTGGTAACTAGCCACGACCGAAGCCTCCCACCAGGCCAGACCATGCAAAATTTAGAAATTATAAATTCCCAAATTGACCCTGCCGGGAATCGAACCCGGGACCTCCGCAAGTTAAGACAACAGCGCTCAACACTGCGCCACGAAGGTCGTCAATTCCGTCTGTCCGTGTATGTGTCACACCCAATTATAACCAACTATAATGAGCTGTAAAGTTTTAGAAACCGATCACTGCAACACAGAGTCATAATTATTAAAATTTTGATAAAAATAATTTTTAGTTTGTAAGTAGATACGTCCTGAACAAAAAAGCGAGAGCCGAAAAAAAGGTTTTCAGAATTGATTATAATTGATATCGATAAATTTTGATTTAGACATAGCTTTTCCCTCTTTTTTTTCAATATTTGTTCTTGTTTGTTTTTGTACACTCCTTCCATTCAGTTTCTATCTTTTGACTATTGCAGGCTCTCCCCTCTTGTTTTATTTTTCTTTACTTCCTTTCGATTTAGTTTCATTATTTTCGTGTTGTATATTACTTTTCTTCTTTTAGCGACGTAACTTAAAAAAGTGCCCTTTCCCTTGTATATTTGTATGATTCTTCTTCGATGAATCCTTTTAAAAAGATAAGAGCTTTTCTGAAGTACTGGTTGTTCTATTCCAGTAAACTTAAGGAATCCGTGATCAATACTCATAGACCATAATATATATATGTCACCGTAAGATTGCAAAAACCGTTAGATTGTAATCCAACTAGCGATATTGTAAACTGTCGACGGATTGTGAACCGTTCAATGGTCCGAGTGTCAATTTTTGAAATATTCATTGTATTTACGTTTTCTTGTCTTTTTCTTGTAGGTGGATAGGGTTCGACATAAATGTGGCCGGGCACTTAGGTTTTATCGGGTTAATATATCTAACAGATTACAATCTAACGAAAAATAATGCGTTAAATTGTAATCAGTCGAAAGTTTACAATATCGCCAATTAGATTACAATCCAACGGCCTTTGCAATCTTACGGTGACATATAGATTCCAGTTCTACACTTTTGTATACCTTAACTTAACCATGGCCTCAGTACTGACATATCGTGCGACTGGGACCCTACAACTTACAACTGTGGTGCAATTACGAGTCCTGGGAATAGCTACTTTTGTGTACATATAATAAACAGTGCAAGCTGTTTTATTATGGAATGCTCTCCCATTAAACATACGACAATCAAAGTCACTGGAAATATTTAAAAAATCTGTTAAGAATTTCTATTTATCTCCATAATACAGACGACTAGTTTTAATTTTTTTAATTTAGTTTAAAAGTAATATAAAATACATAATATATATTAGTTTATTTTTATACGTTTATTATAAGTACCTATTGTATTATTTGTGTAACTGTTTATGTATTAGTTTGTAGGTATTTGTTTGTATGTTTATTAATACACCACCCGCAAGTTAATCTCCTCAACTTCTCCTAATCCTAAGGTTGCCTGGCAGAGATCGCTGCTAAGCGATAAGGCCGCCTTTTTGTATTCTACTTCGTTCTTTGTTTTTTCTATGTATTTATTTGTGTTATTTATGTGTTGTGGTGTACAAAATAAAGAGTAATAATAATAATAATACAAAAACTGTATGATGCAAATCATACTACGAAGCGCGACGTCAACAAAGGTCTTCCTACGCGCGGTTTCGTCGTTTGAGCGGCTTTCTACGTAACTAGCAGATGCCCGCGACTTCATCCGCCTAAAATAAGTTTTTTAATTTCCCAAGGGAACTCCCTATTTTTCGGGTTAATATATAGCCTATGACACTCACAAATAATGTGGCTTTCTATTGGTACCAGAATTTTCAAAATCGTTTCAGAAGATCCATAGATTACCCCTTTATGATATTAGTATAGATTGTAAATTATAATTCCTTGTATTACAACTTCTTGAAGCCTCTTTGCGATCCCTGCAATCGCCCATTGTGTGACCCAGACTTTACTGGTAGCGCACCTATAAATATGATATGCATTGCATGAAGCACAATAATATATTTATGTAAATCGTAAGCTAAATAACGCCTGCATTTCTTCGAATGGTGTAATTTGATAACGGCTCACCTTGCATTGGGTATTGTTTCTGTTTGTGAATGCCGTGGAATAAACCTATGTTGCTTCTACAGTACACTTAGTAGACTTTAATGTAGATTATTCTTATTGTTTCGATGTAGCAACTAATGCTTCTTATATTATACTAGCGAATGCCCGCGACTTCGTTCGCGTGGTTTGAGGTTTTTTGGTTCCCGCGGGAACTCCTTAATTTTCCGGGATAAAAAGTAGCCTACGTCCTTCCCCGGGATACAACCTATCCCTGTACCAAATTTTATCAAAATTAGTTGAACAGATACATTTGTTTGATTCCCGCGGGAACTCTTCAATATTCCGGGATAAAAGGTACCCTATTATTTAATCCGGACTTCTAACTTTACGTCTGCAAAATTTCAAAGCAATCGGTTCAGTAGTTACGGCGTGAAAGCGGAACAAACATACAAACAAACTCACTTTCCCATTTATAATATTAGTAAGGATCTATAGTTTCAAGAGCTGTACAGTTTTTATATGACTGTCTGAAAAAAGGAGTATATTGTTTTCAGGGTTCATGTATGTATGTATGTATGTATTAGAGTTTGTATATTCCACCATAACTTCTATATGCCTGAACCGATTTTGATAAATGAGGTATCGTTAGAAACCCTAGCTTATTCCGGGTGACATAGGCTAGTAAAATTTAAAAAAAAAATTGATGGGGTGACCATGGTCCCGCATTAAAGGCTAAAGTTGATTTTTTTTTCCAAAATAAGATTAACTATATAATCATCAACTAGAAAATGATGAGTAGATTCCAAAAATATGTAACACTATAGTTCAATATCCAGTGATTCACAAAAATATTATCATTTAATAAAAATGTGAATAAGATTCTAAAGGTAATTAATGACTGTGGTATCGTTACGTAGTAGCAGTGGTAGCCGTACTTCCATTCGAGGAGGATTTTATTTTACACGACTGCATAAAAAAGGAGTGTTATGTTTTCAGGGTTCGTGTATGTATGTGTGTCTACGGCAGAGCAGTCGTATTTTTTTATAATTTTAATTATATTCATTTGTTTTACGGACGTTTCGGTGAACTTTAGTAAATCAAATGGTAACGGTAATGGAGGTGGTAACTGGTAGTATTGTGATGGTTTGTTTTGATTACAAAATGCATTGATTTAATGGATGATGTTATCATATTGTTCTCGCCTAAAGACATCTGAATTCTTTATGTAAATCTTTGATCCGTATTTTTTCATTAGAATCAGACTGCAGGTCAGACATCAACTTGTACACTAGTGCCATAATAAGAGGTCACCCGAAATGTATCCGACATATGAGACAAAACTAGGAGGCTTTCTATTGTTCTATCTTTATAAAACGTATTATAAGTTTATTGACTAGTATATATATTGGCAGCAACGATATCAAAAAAAGTATGAAATTAATATGTTTCATACTAATATTATTAATGCGAAAGTCTTGTTTGTTGGTTTGTCCTTCAGTCACACCACAACAGAGCAACGGGTCGACGTGATTTTTTGCAAGGGTAAACAAAAATTTAACATGAAGAGAAGTATTTGGAAGTTGATATTAAATCATAAAATCTTCGAAATTGATTTCCGAAACATCGTCGTTCTTGATTACGGTTCATTAACAATTTTCGTTGATTATTTCGACGATAAATGTAACGACATCCGCTCGATGGGACGCGGCAGACTTGATTCACGTGTGTATCAATTTGGTGTGTCGTATTTACTGTCTCGAAGGCCCCGACTTGATATTTTATGATCAACTAGCTGATGCCCGCGACTACGTCCGCGTGGATTGAGGTTTTTTGGTGGCGGGAACTCCTTAGTTTTTCAGGATAAAAAGTAGCCTATGTCACTCTCCAGGTCCTCAACTATACCCATACCAAAAATCACACCGAACCGTTGGTCCGTTGCGGCGTGATTGAAAGACAAGCAAACACACTTTCGCATTATAACATTAATAGTATGATAGCGGGATTCTAGGACGCATAGGCGCAGTTATCACTATTTTTATTGCTTATCGGTCATGGATCAAGCAAATCGTATAGACATATTTTATGTGATTGTCATTTTAACTGTCATTTTTGTAATGTGATGTAGCTATGGAATTTTGCATGTTGTGTTTACTTTTATATGATTTTTACACATTGTGTATGTTACATCTTGCATGTACCTTTACTAAGTATCTCGATGTAAATAATCGCTAGTAAACCTAAAATAAAAATAAAATAAAATAAATCAGGATTTCGCGACGAGTCTCAGGCTTAAGGTCGTTGCATACATGCCAAGTTCCAATAGTCAAGACTCGAGACACGCCTGCGGGACGCAGTTGACATACTGCAACCGACGGACAGAAAAACATAAAATCTATCTCAACGGCTACCCGACTAGCTAATGGTCGTCAAGAGAAGTCGGCTTTGACGTTTCCTCCAGTTACTATCACAAGTTTCGGGTTTTCAGCGCTAACGGTATTCGCATTTCCATTTTCCATTATTGATAAGTGGTATTTCGAGGTTGTGGCGTCTATGCATTAACGGTACTTAAAAACTAACCTTACGCAGTCGAAATTCCGTACGAAGCTATTTGCTTCCTCGTTTTTAATTCGAACCGCTAGCTAGGATATGGAATGCCCTTCCGGCTTCCGTTTTCCCCTCCTCTTTTAATACATGTACCTTCAAATCAAGAGTGAATAGGCATCATCTAGGCAAGCGCGTTCCACCTCAGGCTGCATCGCCACTTGCGAGCAAGTCTGATTGCAGCCAAGCGCTAGACTAAGTATATATTTTTTTTTAAATAGTACGCAATAATGTGGATCCAGCCTTAGTTTTCGCTAAGCCGAGATGTTCATACCAAGCGGATATGTAAATTAATTTTGAGACGGGATTAATGACTCAACGCTTGCCCTCGCGAATGTGGGTATCGTTTCCCAGCGCCCGTTAATGTCATCTGGTTACTCTTGTATTAAGATTTTTATTTTAACACTGATGCCCGTGAGGAATAAGTTAATTCCAGCGGGAACTACTCAATTTTCAGTGATAAAAATCGCCTATGTCACTATCCAGTTCCTCAACTATATCCATGCAAGTAATCACGTCGATCTGTTGCACTGTTGCGGCGTGATTGGAGGACAAACCAACACACTTCGCATTTATAATATTTTTTTAAATTAATATATGTGTTATTAGGTAGATCAGAGATATACTGAATTTTAATTTTCATGCCTTTATTTCGTAATATTAGTCTACAGTTATTAGTCTATTAGTTTTAATTAAAATAATATGTAAGTATGATGTTAATTTCAATGTTATATCTTCTCGTAAAATAAATAAACACACTGATGATATTAGTCTAGATATTTTATTAAATAAGTTTTATGGAAGTAGGAATAGGAAACTGCTGTTACAATAAGTTTTACAGTTTATTTATTTTAATGTATACTGCACTATATTTTAATAATGTAATAAACTCAATATTTTACTTTTATTTTTATGAGATGCAGACGGATGATTAAAATTGATGCTGATGTTCTTCGTCCAACCAAATGTTTAATTCTAAATCGAAATAACAAGCTTTTTATTTTTATTGTTTATAATGGAATCAAATTATGCAACTAAGCTACGCTCATTGATGATTAAAAGAAGAGATAGAACTCTATATTAAATACATTCCAGATTTCTATTGGTGGTATGAAGATTGCAAAAGAAATAAATCAATTTTTTCCATTTAAAGTTATAAGAGGAACAACCAAGCATGACAAATAGTTATCACTAGCCATGAACGGCCGAATCATCGCACCAATTTAAGGCAATAATTTAGAAATTATAAATTCCCGAATTGCCCCTGCTGGGTATCGAAACAGACACCTCCCAATTTCAAGACTACAGCGCTCACCACTGCGCCAGGGAGGTCGTCAATCAACTGAAAAGCAAACCCGCATTTAGGTTTTGGTCACAGATCGGAATTCACCGGCGCGGGTGATTCAGTGACGTCACGATCCGTTTCATGTACCAATTAGGTATACATACACATACCTATATTACTCTCACATGCGCCTACTTATGGAACGCACGTGGTCGACTGTGTACAATAATAATATGGGAACTTGAAAGTGCTTATCTAGAATTTACATCATAGTATGCTTTAGGTTTGTTTTCCTTTGATCTACTTTAACAAAGGCATTGTAGTATGTTTCTGTATTATTTTGAAAGTATCTCTTATTATAGGATTTGCCTAATTTCCTTAATTAGCTTTTGCCCATGGCTCCGTCCGCGTAGAATCTGTCTTCTGAATGAAACTTTTTATGAGGGATCCGTGCTTACTAAAATCCATACTAATATTCCTAATGCGAAACTGTGTCTGTCTATTTGTTTTGACGAACCATCTGTTCAACAGATTTTGAAGAAATATATGATACAGAAATAGAACTTATATCCTGGGGAAAACATTGGTCTTTTATCGCGGAAAATCAAATAGTTCCCGCTCCCACGGAGATCACGGTTAAAAATCTTAATCCACGACGTAGTTGCGGGAAATAATTGCTAGTAATTGAAATATAAAGCTTTGGTGCAGTGAAGTCTGTTTAATAAGTTTTTAATTTTTATGACAATTAGCGAAGTATTCATCAGAGAAGAAAAGATTGCTCCTTAGTATGACGTACATTCTACGTACACGTGTAACGGTAACGCTGAAAGTATTATTATTTATTTGTGAATTTTGCACGGAGCTATTGTCTTAACTACGCAAAAAGTATAAATACTTACTAATAACTTGTAACCTCCCCTTAGGACGAAGTGCCTATCGTCGATTTCAAGTAAAACTTTAGTTACCAACCGGGTAAAATTCTGTTCGCCAAAGTCACGTGGGTAGAACTCTTCGCGACAAGAAAGTCTCGACTAGCGAAATTCAAAAATAAAACGTCACTCATTCTTGTAATCACGACATCGGAAAGTCAGGGATACAAAATTGCAATTTGGAATGAAAATTCGACGTAATAAGGTTATATTTACAGCTGTAGAAAAACTGCTAATACTTAACTATTTGATGCTTTCTGCTATCATGATATCTAGTTTTATTATGTCAAATCAAACTCTTTTAGTGAGCAATTCAAACTTTTCGGGATAAAAAGTAACCTATGTCCTTCCCCGGGATGCAACCTATGCCAGTACAATATTTTATCAAAATCGGTTGAAAAGATGGACCGTGAAAGCGTAGCCGACAATCAGACAGACCGACACACTCGCATTTAGGTAAAAAATACGGATACAAAATCGTTATTTCAACACAAAAACGTTTGTTATCTAGATAAAAACAACGATAAACGGAATCTTCTATGCCAGTAAATAAAATGGAAAAGAGATTGACGTTTGATAAACATTACCCCGTTTCTAGCGTCAAGGCGAGCGCCCGATGCCGCGGGTTGCAAATATTAAACGTCACTCTAGCTAGCAGAAAAACGTCAGCTGTGAGCTTTCCCGGTGTAATTGAAATACGGTACCCTAAAAAGGGAATGAGGCCCTAGTGTAACTTTGAAGTCTGACTTTGAAGAGTGACTAGTGTACTGTGTACTGCCGTAAATGTCTTGTCGTATGGATTCGGAAAACGTTGTGAATTGTGTTTTGGGTTTGGCACATCCATATTATTATTTGGTAGATAAGTAAGTAAAATCAGTGTCATGATTTCTAAATTGAGAAATTACACTAGGGCCTAAGTACCTGACGTTTAAAGCAAATAATATTATAAGGCATGTTTGCTGTCTGTATTGATTCCAAGAAAATTCTGAGAGACTGTCAATTTTTCAAGCTCTTACTTGTAGTAGGTTAACTAGCGGATATAAAAATATCTTTGAATTTATTTGAAGACTGTAATATTTTTTTGCTCAGCAAACAGTGCTCGAGAACTGTAAATAAAGTCGATAAAGTGTTTGCCTTTTTTTTATAAATGTATAGTATCGTTGAACGGGTTGGAACTTGGAAGGCACTATAGCCCACAATTTCTCCTGAGAGATGCATATTTTTAGTATTTTTTTTAAATAGAAAATAAATTGTAGGAAGAATAGCATAATTTTAATGTTTTGCTGCTTTTTTTAAAATACTTACAAATTGTAGATGGCAGGATATGAACCGCAACTAGGTACCTACTTGGCGAGAATCCACGCGTAGAATACTAGGCCATTATGACACGCACGGTGAATGGTGAACTGAAATTTATACTGCTACAAAGATAAATCCTGTTTCAACAAAGATAAAATGTAGCTCTGTCCCTATTCCAGTTATACAGTCCGATGCTAAAGCGGTTCTCGCTTTCAATCAAAGTAACAAACATAATTAAAAATTCCGCTCCGAGCTGAAACTCTCTATGTTACGTTTTTTGTTCACTGACGTAATTATTATTCAGTACGGATGGAATTCCTCACTGGGTGTCTTTACAGAGCAATAAATTAAGTGAGTAATGAAATAGAAGGACCACAAATTATGATGAACTGGTGTTAGCTAGGTATAACGTCGGTCTTAAATTCCATATTAGACCCCCAAACTTACAAGTAACAACGTGAGATTTATACTCCGTACGTTGTCAGTAGAATTTTGTGAGTCAAGGGCCATTCCAGCATCGTGATCGCTCGAGAGTCATACGGTCGAAATGAAACGTCGTATCTTATTTTATGATTAGCGGCTCGAAAGCGCTTTGTAATTTTGTTAGTTCCGCCTTTCTGGTGCTGGGGGCGAACGGAGCGAGTGGAGATCGATGCGAGCGTTGCGTGCGAGTGGGAGCGGGAGGGCCGTACCCGTTGGACCTTTTGTCTCTGTCGCTCGAACCGCCTACCAGGCAGCCATGTTGCGCTCGACCTGCGCTCGCCCGACCGCCATTGTAGCATTTGCAGTAGTGATGTTCGCATATATCGCTCGATGTTATTTCATACGTTTTAATAGTTCCCAAACGGCCTTCACTACTCCAAGGGGCAATTTTTTCCTATTGCTCTCTATAGTCTATTGGCTCTACATTTCAAAATTACATTTCTTTTGTCAATAATCTAGAAAGGAAGGGTTGAATGGAAACGTTATCCATAACATGGATATTACGTGGAGAGACGATAACATCAGGGATTGAAATTAAATGAAAATAGAGTCGATAAAATTGTCGATAGTATAGGCTCTCGCGGTGGACGTGTAGCCCCGCGTCCGGAATTAAAATGTCAGACGTGCGGCAGCGGCAGCGAGTGTAGGGTGTCCGAGGAGGGCGGCGGTGGGGTGCGGGCGGTCGGCGTTATTAATAACCATAAGCCAGCAGACGCACGAACGTCCAGAGGGGCCATGCCGCGCGGTAATGAGGAATCACTAATTATATTTTACTGGACTCCACTACTGAAACAATATTAATTACATTGCTATTTTCATGGAAAAAATTCCCAGCAATAATGGCACATTCTTCTTTGTCCATTTATATGACATTAAAGCTTCTTGTTTTTCACTAAGGCGAAAAATTATTATCAATCTGTGTGGACACTAAGAAATGACGTCTTTTGTTTACTATACGTGCTCAATGGTATTGGTCTGAGACTGTGACAAGATATTAAGTTCGGGGTCCGTTTAATATTCCCCCCGGTGGGCGCCGCCGGGTTGCTCGCGACAGTTCTACCCGTTCACTAGCCGCTCGCTTTGCCAGTAAAAACGCGCCATATTTTATTGTCAAGGAGATATATTAGTCAAAGCCTGTGCGAATAATTGCGTGACTTTTCTTATCTAAACAGATTTACCCTGCTTTTAATACATTTATTGAAACTTACCTGAAAAAATAACAAAGAATGTAAGTAAGGTAAGTAAATATAGAAATGAATTAGTTCTCATGACAGTGCAGTAAATAAGCAACTTTTTATTCAACGCGTTATCTCTTTATGTCAACTGCAGCCTCTAGTTACATTACATAACTTTTACTGTATTTAATCTCGTCATTCGCTTTAACTTTTGCCGAGCGTAACTAAGAAGCGATTTAATGTCGTGTCTACGTTTTTCTCTGTACATAAAGGCCAAGTTATCGTACCTACGGCGGCAGTGAGCAGTCTCTCTCAGAGGCGGCTCGTGAAAGATCATATTGGGAGTTCACTAAAAAAAAAAATGCTTACCAATTATTTGTAAATGAAGTCCATACGTTATATTGTTCCATTTTAACCGCCTACACTATTTACATAAATCACAGTCTTTTTCACATAAATACACAACACAATAAGTACACTATTTAAAACAACAATACCTACAGATTTTCCAGCCACTGTACAATGATCCGACGCACTCGCGAAGAAATCAAAATAAATTTACTTTCGTATTTTGTGTTTTGTTTACATCTTACCGGCATAATACGAATAAAAAAAATACTCGCGAGTTTTAACTCTTTCTTCGTGACAACAGGCCATCTCATTTAGTCGGGTAATATCGCGCATGCGTACTTCGTGTCAGGAGCGCCGCTCCATATTTACCAAACTTCTCATACAAATCTTTTGTCTCACGCGCCGCTCGCATCGAATGCTCTCTTTTACTCTCATTACATTTCAATAAGAACGTTATACTAAACTTTCGTCTATAGGAGCGTTGTTCTAAGCGCTCCACTTAACAAAAATACCATGTGTTGATTGATGAATTATGTAGTAAAGTAGGTAGGTAGGTACTTATGGATATTCATGATTAAAATGACAATGGGAATAGATTTATATAAAAATATTTATAACGTTTATAGCAAAGTTTATTTGATTATTATACCTACCTAGTACCTATGTATTTTTTTAAATTTTGTGGGAGTTCACTGCACCAGCGCTCCTTTGAGCGAGCCGCCTTTGGTCTCTCTAACTGCAAAATGCTCTAGATTCCCGGAACTTGCGAGGCAGTTCCCTCGGTCGGAAACCTACGAAGCGCTGACTACGGCTACTGTTGCCAACTTTTATGATTTTCGTGGAATTTTCTGACTTTTCCTCGATGCCAGCTTATCACGTTTTATGTTTTATGCAGCAATTGTATAAGTAAACGTACATACAGCTACCAATATTCCTTCGAATAAGTAATTAGTCACTAGTATACAGCCACTGTAGGCTTATGTAATTACCAACTGGTCAGAAAATAACTTCGACTCTTATGCTAGGTAGGTCATAGGTTACCTGTCTTATAAGACTCCACCACTGGAAAAGACGTAAAGCTTGTTGTCATTACTTGACTGCACCAGAAGGGTAATGTTTATTAGTTTTATTGACTTTATACTAAATAGATATTTTTATAATTTTGAGTTGTCACTGTTTTTGGTATATATTTTGAGTCCAGTCTCCGATTTCGTATCACACCTGGCAACACTAGCCTGCTGGAGCGTACATTTGGTACGGCGCGGTATTGGCGACGCTGTAGGCTGTCGAGAATTGCCGTGTTGGGTAAATTATGACGCCCTCCCTCTGCGATTCCCGCAAATAATACGAAGAATATAAAGCCCGTGCGACTGACGTGTCGCTGTTTTCTTTCGTCAATTAATTGGATGTCGCCGTTTTATGTCATTGTTGTTGTTGCGAACTAAATGTTTTGTTTTGGTTCGTGATTTTTTTTTCAAGGTTTGTTATGTCATAAATGTCACTTGTGGGGATTTATCGTGCGACATTTGAGTTGGTATCGTATGTGATACGTCACTTTTATATTGTAGGATCCCACTTCTTTTGGAACGAAGTTCCTTATCGCGCGTTACGAAAGGGGGCTAGACGGAAAAAATTAAGACCAAAAGTTGTAACGACACCTTTTATGGAAAGATGATTTTGGTTGCTATGACTACTTGTGTTGTTGACTTCAAGTTGTTGAAAATAAAAAGGCGAAATAATTTTAAAGAATTATGTTTTCAATAGTTACATAGGCTAGTTCCTTTCGATTAATTAGTGAAGGAATTGTAATAAAATTTACACACAGGAACACGCGCACGGCTTACAACTATAGCAAAAAGTGTCGTTACAACTTTTGGTACATCGTTCCATCTGGATGTCCCTTGACACCTCTCAAGTTTTTTATGAGTGTTTAAAAATCTGTACTATCAGCATTCAGAATTCAATAGATGCCAAATCCCAATGCTTACGACTGGTTAAAACACGCCGAAGATGTCCCCTTGCCAGAATTTTTAAAAAGTCCATATCTGCCTAAATGGAGCACCGATTCTGATGAAACAACGACCAAGCATAGCTCTGAAAATCAAAAATTCACTTTTATGAACAACAATAAAATCTCTTAACTAGTTTTTAGTTGTGTTGTGTTAGTGCTGGATCAGACAGGTTAATTTACTTTTGAACTGAACCTAAGTGTAGTTCCACTCTCGGACCTTTTCGAATTTTCCCTTTATTTACACACTGTAGTCTGAAACCCCCCGATATTTCAACTTTCTACGTACACAGGAAGTTCTTCATAATTTTGAGGAGTGAGTGGGTAGGTAGGTCCCATTTATGTAATTTTTGGACCTCTGTATCTCACTTCAACCCATTTAATTTATGTACTTGAAACTTATAGATTGTTATCAGATTTATGAGTTTTACTGTGCCAAATTTCGTTATGTTAAGGTGACGGACTAAAGATAAGAGGGGGATAAAACAGGTAGGCCGGTACTTGGCCGATCTGTTTTATTGGGTCATATTGGAACTAAAAGATTAAAAATAAGTGCTTATCTGTTGAACCACCGTACTCCCTGAATAATTGCTAACGAGTGGCTAACAGTCAACATTTGGCCATAAAATATATTTAGCGAGAGCTCCATAAATAACGAATTAGACATTCGATAGAGCGAAACTAATGTAAAAAGGCAACCTGAATATTTATCGTGATCAACAAACAAATTCGGTACACAGGCAAAACAAACCGGCTCGACAGCCGGCTTGTCAACGATGTTTCGTATTCACTGAACAAAGGGACCAATCATACAATTTTGAATTGAATTTTTCATTCGCTAAGCACATAGATCTCGCATCGAAGCGGCGAGCGGTCGACAAAGTAAAATTAGTGTGTTTTGCGCATTCGCTGTATGTGTGTAATTGCGGGCTTGTTTCGCCTCTCCCGCGCGCCCTACGTGCGCTGTGTGTGGAAGTTTGTTTATTTATACCGCCCGTGTGTTTTATGGCCGTGTTATTTATACACGATGCTGAAATATTCGGATTTGGGCATTCTAAATTGCGAGTATTTTCGAATTTGATGTTGATTTTACCGCGAAACAGTGGGGATGATTCTGTAGTGCACAATCTCTAAATTAAATTAAAATGACAGCATAAAACATATTGCTAACCCTTTCACAATACTCCCAGCGGAAAGGGCAGAACTAGATTTAAAGCTGTCATTTTACTTTAGTTTAGAGATTGTGTAATACAATATTGGTCACACTATTTCTGAATATCTAACTTATGTATGAGTACGATACTGACTTTGACTCTTCGAAATTGTTATGACACATCATCGTTTGTTATCATCACGCACATACATACACACATACACACACACACACGTACAATCTTATTACAGAAAATTAAATGAACAGAACAACTTTCAAAAAGTTTATTACATTGCGACAGTTGATCATCGCTTCATCCCTTCGAAAATTCTTGTGATGTGTCCTCATAACTCTGAATGAATTTTTCAAACTTAATTTGTTTTACGAATTCATATGAAGTAAGTAGTGTTCCCTAACGTTCTATAAAAATTGCTCACAATCCAACACAAGTAATAGTACAGTTTGAAGATATTTATTTGGGCTAAGTAAGCTCTGTGAAGTCATAGTTGTACGGAACTAACTTTGAGTGAGCCTCTCAACCCGACGGTGGCGGTGCCGCTGGAAAGTGGAAAGACAACTCATCTTGGAGACTGATTAACTGACCTCAATAAAAGAAATAGGGCGGTTTGTAGATTATGTTTTCTTTGTACTAAACAGTTTAGATAAGCACTGTCAACTCATAGAGTTGTACGGAACTAACTTTGAGTGAGCCTCTCAACTCAACGCGACACGACGGTGAGCTTTTGTAATTATGACTTTGTCGCTGTAAATATATTCACATGAAAACTCTCCTCTTTTAGAGATGTTAATCCTGAGAGACTGTATTTTAGGCTTACTTTTGGTATAACAAATAAAATGTACGAGTACTTACCCAAATTCAACTTTAAACTTTTTCCTGTGATATGAGTTGATATTTTTGTTTTGCGGTTCCTTTCATTAGATTACAAAGTTGTTAGTAATTTCATACTTTCGAGTGAAAACATTATTTTGATCTGGAACTTTTTCAGTACTTTTTAAAACCTTATCGTCAAAGTTCTAGTCTTAAGTTTTACTTACTACCTAGGTAGTAAATCTATTTCGCATTTCATTCACAAAACGCTGTTTCAGCTCGCGAGCAAATTTCTTAAAGCGCTTTAACTGAATGAACAAACATTGAGTTAAAGCGGGAATGTTTTGAATTGCATGAAATTATCTTTGAGAGAGCCGAGAGCGACGTCGACATCCCGACGAGCATTCGCAATCGCTACGTCGTTGCATCTAAGCTAAGCGTTAAAAAGCCGTTTTCCTGTGCAGTATGTGCTATGATTCTAGTGAAACCGTCCGCGTCTATCCTGTGCAGTATTCTAGTGAAATTTAGCATCTTAGCTCTCATAATTTTCCTTACTCACATGACTAACACAGCACCCTAACGAGAAGGTAACCCTTTCGAAAAAGTCAAGTCCGAGAACCTAAATACCATCGCAGGAAGATCCTTAAGAGAAAACTGACTCACCCAGTCACTGACTGACTTAGACTGGGTTTCTCGAAATTCCCACTGGAGCGAAGCTGAACGCGGTAGTTAGTCATCGAATAGAATCAAAAAAGAAATAACTTAGGAGACCACTCAAAAAGTTAAGTTACATTTTACTATCAAATCCGGTTATTTGCAATTTTTAAACTTTCGTTTGATTCAACCGAACATTTCATGAAAACACTGAGTTTCAATTAAAAAGATTGATATTGTTCAGAAATATATATTCTCGTATAAACATTTCTAAGAATATTCTGTATAATAATAATTTACAAAATATATTCGAAGAATTCTATCTTATTGTTTGAAGGTTATCAATTTCTAGTAGGCATTATGCTATCTACAGAACATCCACTCCAAAGTGAGTAAATAAAAAGTACGAGATTGCGCCTTTTATGTAACAAAAGTGGAATGAAAATGATATTCCCTTTGCTCGAAACTTTTAAGCGTCTTTACCCATTGAGTTAAAGTAGGAAACTTTGAGTTGTATAGAACTAGGAACAACTTTGAGAGCGAAGCCGGTCAACTTCTCAACGATCGTTTATAATCACGTGCAATCTCCACTCTATGGAGTAATTGTTTGGAGTAACAATTGCAGGGAGCTATACGCTGTGCAACGCTTTGCGAAATTGCTTTCTTTTCAAAACATTGGCGACGTTGTAGTTGCAGTTGTACGGCGAATGGTGAACTTTACTCTGTTAAACATACATTTTACAAGATACGCGCCGAACCTTCTCCTTTTTTGGAAGTCAGTTAAAAAAAAGACAACCTAGACCGTGCTTTCGGTATCGGGATGGTAGTACTTTTATCTACCAACCAGATTCTGGTAGCTGTCTATTCTATTACAGCCTTACAGGCTGCAGCGATTTTCTCTACACTAGGGACAGATCTAACGGAAATTTGGCGTTCAAGTTCTGCTTTTGCGTTTTGTGAAGTCTGTTCTTTTCAGGAAATATCGGACTAATGTAGGAACACTATAGGAATATAGAATTGCTAGACCTATTAAAATTTATCGAGGCTCTCGCCCAACCTGGTCCAAATAAAGCAGTCGTAGGTTACATCTATTTAGCTACACTCGTAACTATAAAAATTAAAATGTGTGTCAATTTCGATGCATTAACAATCAGACCATTTAGCCGAATCGGTGACGACTGACGAAGCTATCCTTATGGAATAAACACCACCCGCCGCGTCCGCTATTTTTGACTTGTATTTCGCTTTAAAAAAACAAATAGTAACACCATCACAGAGGTAATGTAATGCCAGTTAATTACTTGAGTGGCAGACGGCGCCGGCGTCGGTTCCAATTAATACAGCCACTCGGCCAAGCTCGTTTATGGATCGCCGTGGATGGCTAAATGAATCAACGAGAGTTTATCCCTTTAATGATACAAACACATTTTTCAATTTTATTCAGTTATCTTTTAATAGCATTGAATTTACCTGTAATGATTAACAAAACGTTCTTACAGTTCATAAATGTGGAGTAGATTTCAACATTCACAGAGTTGTCGTAATGTTACTTTAATAAATGCTTTAATATTTAAAGTGTTACCTTTCTGTTATATATTTTATATCTTAGTGACAGTGATTTATTATGGTCATAAATCTAAGAGTTGCAGGTTATGAATTTCCATTGAAATAATCTATTTACTTAGCATTTTCTCTCTCTCTCTCTCTCTTTAATCCCAAAATAATGCCTATACGAAACTCATGCCCGTGTCTATAAGGCAGTTACTTTTACTGTTGTAACTTAAACCGTTATTTTATTGTCAACAGGGCTACCCTCCACCTCCTAGGCCAGCTCAGCCGTCCACACCAAATGCTCACGATCAAGATCCGGTAAGTGTGTACTGAAGAAAATCTATGCAACTCGTACGATTGTTCAACTATTATAACAATGCCATAACCCGTAAAGGTCGTTAGTAATTACACTTTAGTTACAACTCGCAACTAAGTGCATAACGTAACACTGGGGACAAAAGCGACATTAATTATAACGATGAATGTCGCGTCTTCATCATGCGGCTCACAAACAAGTGAGCGCTGTGTTTGTGAACTGGCACTCCGCCGTCCGTGAGCGTCCGAGCTGCGACACTTGACAATGAGCGTGTTTGCTAAATTGTACCGAGTACTGCCTGTCAACCGGTTAGTGTTGCCAGGTCTTTCGATTTTGAAGGACAGAGTACTCTTTGCAGAAGGACGCTGATGATTTATAAACGCAAAAAACCTTCAAACTATCAAAACAACGTCGTAAAAAGTATAAGGTTTGTTAGAAATTTTACATTTTACTTACAACTCGTAACTAAGTGCATAACGTAACGCTGGGGACAAAAGCGACATTAATTATAACGATGAATGTCGCGTCTTCATCATGCGGCTCACAAACAAGTGAGCCCTGTGTTTGTGAACTGGCACTCCGTGTTAGCGTCCGAGCTGTGACTCTTGACAATGAGCTTGTTTGCTAAATTGTACCGAGTAGGTCAACCTGTCAACCGGTTAGTGTTGTCTTTTGGATTTTGAAAGAATGAGTCCTCTTGGCAGAAAGGCACAGATCCTGTACTTTAGACTTTTAACCATTTTTTTTTATCTGATAGCCTTCTATGGTTTCCTAATTTGTGGCAAATGCCTAGTTTTTCCATGATTTCATTGAGTAGGAATGAAAACGCAATTGAAACGCGCAACGCATTGATATAACATCTTTCAATCAATCAATTTATTTATTTTCCCATTGCAATATTCTTAAACTAAACAGTTATAGTGTTGGGACTGGTGCTTAAGCTAGGCACCCGTGTTTCAAGACCAACATGGCGACCCTACACTAAGCGCGCTGCAAGAGCAAAACCTACTCCAATTTGTGTGGGCGTGAATAATTTTATTTACGGCCCACATTGTTTTCACGCTTAAAAATGAAAGCAATTTCCTATGCACGGAGGAAATCGAAGCGCGCGACGCCCGCTCGTGTTATTATTTATAGTTGAACATATTTTTGCAATTGAATTCGACATACGCTAGCGAAACGGAACCTTTTCTTTATTTGTTATATTAAATTTATTTTCTTAAAATCCTTATTTGTGTGTTTGTGGTTAGTTATGAATATCAAAATATGTATAATTAAATCACAGTGAAATTCTTCCTCTTATTTGCAAACTTTTGCGAGTATAGTTAGTAACAGGGACTTAAATAAGGAAGTAGTTTTACTTATTTGTAAAATTCTTTCCAAAAAACCGACTTCCAAAGCCACTGTAAAGTAAAAAATAATTTTGATTTCTACACACTATGTTGAAGTCGGGCGAGCCTGACGCGTCAACTTTGCCTATCTTTGTTATACACGCCCGACTTCAACATAGTGTGTAGAAATCAAAATTATTTTTTACTTTACAGTGGCTTTGAAAGTCGGTTTTTTGGAAATGATTTTTATTTTTAACTTTTTAGTGTACTCTTAATCATCAAAGTTGAGTAGTTGGGACTTGGGTTTAAGTATGAAGTCGTTGCTTGACACCTACAATATGAATTCACCATAAAAATATCCTAAATCGCTATTTTTAAGGAGTTCTGTACCCTGCAGCATCAGGGTTGAGGAGTTGGGACTCAGAGTTGAATCGTATATACGTGACTTGATACCTACTATATGAAATCACCATCAAAACTTCCTAACTCCCTAGAGTCGTAGGTAGGTATACCTACAGCATCAGGATTGAGGATTTGGAGTCAGAATTTTTTATGGGACCAACTCGCGAGCTTCCTCTAACCACTGAAAAAAAAAATTCTAATCGGTTTGGAAACCACGGAGATATGCGGTAACATACATTAAAAAAAAATGACTGGGTATATTATGTTCTTACGAAAAATAGGAACTCTCATTAGACCAGTAACAATACCGTTTGGAAACCAAGTTGCAAAGAGCTAAAATATGGAACCAGATATAGAATAGCTTTAAATATACAAAGCGCGGCGGAATTAACAATGTAAATTTAGCCGTCCCTATTATACTGTACAGCTTAATATATCAGCAAGATGGGGCCATCGAATGTATAGTGCTTTTGAAGTGAATATCGTACTATTTCATTACGTGCAGATCAAAGCACGCGCCTCCTTTATCCGAGAGACACACAGCCGGCGGCCATGCCCCGGCTGTAGCTAGATCACGAATGCAGCGATAAAAAGAATTGCATGTGACAGTTGCAGCCCTAGAGTGTAGGGCTGTCATATTATGATGTTCAAAAATCAAGCACAGTAACTCCCACCGAGAGGGAGCAGATACAATATAACGTCACCTCCATGGCAAACTTACGAATCTGCAGTTTTAGTGAAATCAATAAATTTTCATGAAAAACCGTACCTACCAAATGTATTACTGCTGACTGCACACCGTGGTAAAGTTACGTATTTCTGACACTGATATAGTTACAGAATTTAACTATTTGTTTATTAATCTGGTACGATTTTTCATCGAAATTCATTTCACTAAAACTGCAGATTCGTAAGTTTGTCATGGAGGTGACGATGATATGTCTCTCACTATCGGACCACTGGATCTTTGCAGCCCAGGGCTGCCACAGAGCAGGCAGAAATGCAACCCGGCCTATCCCTTCGGACCACTGAGCCAACTAAATATTTCCGGTATATGGGCCCAGAGGACCACCTTTTCTATTTATACCCTTTTGATTAGAGAATGCCTATAAAGTCTACGCAGTATACCTATTGTTTAGAAATGATTAGACAAAAGCATAAAGGATCTTGACCATTTTTGTATGAGATTTGGGCCATTCTTGCGTCTTAATGAAATTTACGGTAAAACATTGTAAATATACTCAGGATTAAATATTAAAAAAATCATTAAGATATTCAATGGGAGTTTGGAGTAATCTGACTTTTAAGTTTTGGGGTTTAGTTTGGCAATTGCTAGGTATTATTTAGTCATTTAGCTAATAATAATATATTTATCGATATGTAGGGTTCCGAAATACGTAAATAAATATAGATAGTTATTTTATTCTTAGCTAATCACAGTGGAAGTCTGGTTGATGGCGATATAATTTAGGTAGGTACTTCGGTAATATTGAAGAGAATGAATACAGTTAGTTAGTTAGTTATATAGAACATTACCTACTGCTTTACATTAATGGATTATTTATAAAAAAGACTAATTTGAACACCTGGATATGTTTAATTGTTATCCGACATCGAATCGGTATCGCATTAAACATCAATGCTAATGTATAGTTATGAGAAGGTAATACAAAAAAGATATGAGTGGTTATCGATACTTAAAAAGTTCTCATTACTGATAATATTAGGATAAGAATCATCGCCAAACGATTTGTGTACTACTTTTACAGTTAGTTTGTAAACATTTTTGGTAGTAGAGTAGGTACCTATCGATATTTCGATGATATCGAAACATCCATAGAGTTATAATTACCTCATTACCTCTATGGAAACATCCCTGTCTATGACCAAAATGCTTACAATATTAATTAATGTCATTCAAATTGACACAGCAGGGCGACCGCGTATCTTTTGCGTCAATCATTGATACATCGCAATCCCCTCTGATTGGTTTTTGTCGCCCACTTTTGGTCGTTCTCCTTTGATTTGATTCATTGTGGAATCTTGCATCTCCAAAGTCTTTCATTTTCGTAAAATTGCCAGCCCATATCTGTTATAGTGGGTAGCAGTGTTCTCGATGTTTGCTCCGTAACTCCATTCCCGTATGAAATCTTGCATAATGATATAATAATAATAAAACTAACCCTTTGACCAACTATAAAACATAAAAAAGTTTATTAAGACAAAGGAATGCCAGTACTAGAATCGGTATATCGCTATATTCTCTCCCTCCTAGGCATATTGCTTGATGATGATAGGCTAAGGGCCTGCGCACATTGACGGCGTGGCACGGTACTGTATTTTCATGCGACGAGTAAAAAATATATAACATAATAGTATTATATAATAAAATTGATGCATTATGATTACAAAATTGAAGCATTATGATAATAAAATTGAAATTTCAATGATGATCATCTTAGGTACAAAAACACTTTAGACAGTATGCTTTATAGGCATTGAAATTTCAATTTACAGTACATTTACTAGTACATAATTTTCTCTCATTTATTTGTATACTGATTTCTATAAAATTATTCCTAACTAAAATTATTAGTTATTTTCCTAATCGTGGCGGGAACAAATCCCCTGCCGTGCCATGCTGTCTATGTGCGCAGGCCCTAACGTGGCACATGAGAACGTTGTATGATAAAATGTATATCATCTTTATTACTCGCGAGTAGATCTTTGTAGCGAATAATTCTTTAGTTCGCAGTTGGCTGGATGCGGGTCGCCTGAATGGCACACACCCCGGGCTTTTGTTGTTTTAGGTCTCCTCTCGTCCCCTATCAGTCACGCTAAGGCGGCTGGGGGGTATACTGCCTATGCTCAGATAAATTGCGATTTTTCTTACATATTTGCTTAAAAAAAATACAATAAAGATAAACAGTGGTTTTTCATATCCACTAATACTTGATACAATAGCCGAAATTTTGTACTTATGTCTTGTTCAACTTATGAAATGAAAACTAAATTTTACCAGAATCGCGATTTCATTCGGATGCATTTAAGTTTTAATAATTGGGATTCTTTTAGTTTTCCGGGAAAAATGTAGCATTTGTCCGCCTCCGTGATGCAAGCTGTTTGTGTACCAACATTTCCTTAAAATCGTTTAAGGGGATGTTCCGACAAAAGGTAACAGACAGACACACTTTCGCATACATAATATCAGCATGGATATGAAATTATGAATTGATGAGATCGTTAAAATTATTTATTCCGCAAAATATTTCAACCCTAAAATTGTATTTAAAGAGATAGACCGTTTGTTTGATGTTGATTGATACAGTGAGCCGGGCGACGGGCGTGCAGTCTTGCGACTCGCTCGGGGGAATCAAATGAGAGGAATTATTAAACCGGGGCCCGGCGATGTGTCGCTTTTGTAATGAATGTGCCGAACTCCGTAGCCAAAAGCGAGGGGACCGGGCCTTTCTACCTACTACAGTACCTCTAGTTAAGTTTGCTTAACTCGACAACGTTCATAGATGTCGAATATCTAAATACTATAGGTATAACACAAAATTTGTACCCATGAAAGACTCTTGTTAAAGTCGTACAGATATTTTAACTCGGTTTGGCTGTTTTATGTGAATACGTACACAGTTTATTAGTGTGCACTGAGCGCTCCTGAGCTTGACGCGCATTGTTGTACGTATATGCACTAAATATTTCGTGTGATAGAAAATAATATTACATCATACTAATACAAATTATAAATGCGAATTTTTTTGTCCTCCAATCACGCAACAACAGAAAACGGATCGACCTGATTTTTGCATGGAGGGATAGTTATCGTGACTAAGGCTACTTTTTAATCCGGAAAATTAAGGAGCTCCCTCGGGAAATAAATAATACTTAAATCGCCGGGCATAAGCTTTAAATAAAGATACTTTACTTTAATACCTAATTTCGTTTGGGCGAGATGCGTAACCCGTGTGAACTCGTACTAAGGGTACTGGTACTGTAGCAAGTAGAGTGTAGAGTGGAGACCGCGGCCCGCGAGTCGACGAACCCTCGGTCCCTCGTTTATTCTGTTTCGAGCGAAATTTCGCCCAAGTATTTTATTAAGTTTTTATGCTCCTTCATAATTCCATCAAGATTTTACGCTTTATAAATTTTGTGTTATAAGCAACGTAATTTAGTCGAAAAGGTCTTTGACGATTAATTGTTTTATACATCAGCTAATTATTTATTTAGTAAGTACTTAATTAAATACAAGAAACTCAGCATCTTCTGTCTCTTGACAGTTTTATTTTTTTACACGTACAAGCGCGAAACGCTGACTGCATGGGAACTCCTCCTTTTTTTCGGTTAAAATGCGATTTCACAAGACGTGATGAATGATGATGCAGTCCGAGAGAAGCGGGATATCCTGGATAAGTTGTATTTTTTTATCAGTGTGTCCCGCCCGTGAGTGTACCCATCTTATTTTGATTTTTGATAACAAATGCTTGGCAGATATAATTATGTAATTATTTTTATTGAAGTAAAAAAATAATTGTAAAAAATTGGGAATTGATGCTCACTTCAAAATAACGATTTCACATAATTTTATCAGGTTCTCATTTTGTATTACACGAACGAACTATTCAATAGAATACTCAATAAAAAAGGAGTATCGCAAAGTCATCGTGCTTTCGAGTAACGAGTTGAGTTGAGGTCGAGAAGGGTCCGATACAAATTATTTATTTATGCAACTGTACGGCGAGCGGTGAATGACAACTCAAAAGAAATAGTATGCATCCTAGAAACCGGAGGGATGCCTTCGGAAGAATGTCTTTTTACAGTGCTATTCATTAATGTCACGAATGGCACCCCACATACGTTATTATGTGCAAAACAAATGGAGATGATAAGAATTCCCAATAGAATCGTTGTGATATTATTGTATATTTAAACTAAGCCACTAGTGATGGCCCCAACTTCTACAACTCAACTTTGCCTTCAAAATAATGTCTTTTTACAGTGCTATTCATTAATGACACGAACGGCACCCCACATGCGTTATTATGTGCAAACATTGTGCAAAACAAAAATGGAGATGTTTAGAATCTTAAAATAAGAATTTCTAATAGAATCTTTTTGAAATTATTGTATATTTAAACTAAGCCACTAGTGATGGCCCCAACTTCTACAACTCAACTTTGCCCTACAACTCAACTTTGCCTTCAAAAGAATGTCTTTTTACAGTGCTATTCATTAATGACACGAACGGCACCCCACATATGCGAAACAAATGGAGATGTTTAGAATCTTAAAATAAGCCACTAGTGATGGCCCCAACTACAGGCCCCAACTTCTACAACTCAACTTTGCGGTACGGTACTTTTGAGGTACGGAACCCTAAAAACGCAGAATTGAAAACCTCCTCTTTTTCGGAAGTCGATTAAAATACATAATACTTTAAATATACTTTACTAACACAGCTCACTGGTAGTTGGAAGTACTTACAGTAGTACTTACATAGCTCGTTCCCGTCAAATAATTCATTCTAATAATATGAAGTAGTTGAATTCATTCTGCAGTAAAGTAATTCTGGTGATTTTCAAATAAGTATATATAACTACACACGGTTTCATTGATAAATAAAACAAAAATATAAATGAGAAATATGAAAAAGGTTTTGTTCGTTCGCGCTAAATAAATTCCACGTTTTATTTTCGTGCGAAATAATTTTTCATTTAAGCTACATTTCGTTTTAACACGGCCCGAATAATGTCTATGAGAACTTACGCAACGGTGACACTAAAAGCATTTTACGTAGCAAAATGTACCAATGTTAAATGCGAGAGACAGGCCCTGGCTGGCTGCGCGTTCATAATAAACGAGATTGAGTGGGGCCGCGTAGAAGCAAATGAATGAAGGCACTAGGGGTGCGGTGATTTATAAAAATATCGATTAAAGTTATCGATTTCACTATAGATATCTACTCGATTAGAGGTTTATATAGAGATGCTTTAGAGGTAATACTGGGAATCCCCCCCCTACATCTTCACATAAAAGAAGAAGCTACCCTCGCAGCGCTAAGGATTAAGACTTATGGGCTGTGGAAAGATACAAATACAACACATACCCGGATACTGTCAGGCGAGAACATGAAGTGCCCACTGTTAGGATGGATCTGTGACAAAACACGGAAGGAACACATAATCGAGAAAGATTATGCGATCAACATCTCAGATACCGGAATACACAAGAATACTGTAGATACGATAGACGTTTACACAGACGGGTCAAAAACCAGCCAGGGAACCGGTGCAGGAGTGTACTGTCCCGAACTAAACATACATATTGCTCGCGCGCTCGGTAAGAATAACTCTGTTTTTCAAGCGGAGTGCGTCGGCATCACTGCGGCGGCCATGGCAATGGCCGACAGACAGGTAACAAACTTTCATATTAACATTTTTAGTGATAGTCAGGCAGTCCTGCGAGCTCTAGCCAAAAGTACGACCTCATCTAAGCTCGTATTGGATTGCCACAACGCACTACAAACATTAACAAAATCAAACCTAGTATCACTCGGCTGGGTTAAAGGTCACAGCGACAACATAGGCAATGACGCAGCCGACGAACTAGCTCGACGAGCCTCAAACCTGAAGGTAATGGGACCTGAACCGATCGTTCCAATACCATTCAGTGAGTACAAGACTTGGTTAAAACAACATACAGTAGGTACTCATGCCGAACTTTGGGCAAACACCACCAGCTGTAGACAAACAAAAGAGGCTATACCTAGCCCAAACCAACGCCTAACTAAGAAACTACTGCAATTAAACAGAGCTAAACTCAGGACGGCTGTAGGCATGATAACAGGACACTGTCCACTTAACAAACACCTATATGTTCTAGGTATAACTGACAGCCCTCTGTGCAGAGCCTGCATGGAGAGCGAGGAGACACCAAGACACGTACTACTCGAGTGCAGTGCTGTAACCACTCAACGAGAAGCCTACATTGGCTCCCCAGCAACACTTCCGGAAGTCCTTGCCGACCTGGGCGGCCTGCTTGGATTCTGGAGTGAGCTCGGCTGGCTGGAGTGATCCAGCGGGGAGTCGCACCGGAGGTCTCACGTACAACGGGCACCAGTGCTTAAGTGCGGAAAAGCCCAGAGAGAAAGAAGAAGAAGAAGAGAAGATCTACTCGATTAAAATCTTATTTTTCAGTCACCAAATAAACTTTATCGGACGAATAAAATTTAAACAAACTTTTGCAGTCAATTGGTTCTCTAGTTAAAATTATTTACTTCAGTTTAAAAGGTCTTTCATAGAAATACGTGAGATAATTCAAATTCTAATTTAAAATAGAGATATCTAAATATCACAGGCGACTGTGCAACAAAATGCGTCTAAAGGATAAGTGACTTAATCAAAAGCTGAACGCAAATGCGGCATAAACGATGGCTGCCTACTTCAATTAGCGAAGTGCAAGTAATTCACTAATCGATTTCATGAGATTCTTCTTACAGAGATGTTTTTGATAGGTATTACCTAGGGATAGTTTTAGTAGCTAGTGAATACTTTTACGTGTTTAACTTTAAATAATGTGATGCTTATGGTTTGGTTTTACTTATTTGAAGTATTCGAGCGACTAGAACGCTCTGCAGGCAGTAAAGCGATTTGCTCGAATCGAAATAACACAACAAGTTTTTCGCACATCACTAGACCAGAGTGACACTAAAGTACAGAGTAATCAGACAACAGCTGACGGTCGTTTCTGTGAAAACAAAATGAATAGGATTTTTATTCTTAAAAAAATAACACGACACGACGTTTAAGGCTCTCGTTTTTACATTGTTAGCTGTTTTCTAATTCTGGAGAATCACTTAGGCATACTTAGCTGCCGTACAAAATTGACTAGGTACACACAGTTTTTATGGTTAAGTTAAAGAAACTTTGAAAGGTTCCGAAAACAGGTTGTTGTGAAAACTACATCCACTGATCTAAGTTTTTTTTTATTCACTACAAATTTAGCCCTTGACTGCGATCTTACCTAATGGTAAGTGACGATGCAGCCTAAGATTAACCTGTTAGGGGAATGGCAGTTATATTAAACACTACTCGGTAACACTATTCGGTTTCTACATGGCATCGTACCGGAACGCTAAATCGCTTGGCGGCAGTCTTTGCCGGTAGGGTGATAACTAGCCACGGCCGAAGCCTCCCACCACGCCAGACCAGGGAAAATTCAGAAATTATAAATTCCCAAATTGACCCAATTTGATTTTGAGATTGCCGGGGATACGATCGTTGGTTTAATTTTTTTTTGGAGACTTTTTCGGTCTTTAAAAAGAGAGAAATTAATATTTCACAACGTTTATCATATTCGAAATGTTTACTATTTTTCTAATTACACATCCTTATCCCTCGTTAGAAATATAAAATTATAAAACACGTCATGTACCCAACATTTTAATTGCATAAAGTGAGCATGTTGTACAATCCTCTCCCAACTGCCTGAGGCGACGGAAACAGTCTCTGTGTGCAAAGCTGCCTGTTAGTTCACGAACTTAATTCTTTTTTTATTTATTTTATAATATTCGCGCCCATAACTTCACTGGTGACTTGTTCATCTCTAACATTAGCACATTTTACTATATTGGTTTTAATCAAAGTTAATGCTTATGTAAAAAGTAATAGAATAGTGACAAAACTTTATCTTGTAACATAACTTCATAAGACAATATTTTTAGACATTTTCAGTTTTTTTTTTACATATAGTTATGTTCATTGGTAACTAAATGGTGACTATCTACTCATAATGCTTACTGATTTTCTTAAGAAAATTGAGGTGAACGGCCTTTAAAAAAATGTGCATGTACAATCATGCTAAGAGTTGACACGAAGAATCATCCTGTTAAAGCGCTTTATTAAAAGAGACGAATGAATCCCTGATGATAAAAGTTTATCGCGGGCGTATATATTTATTCGCTCCGTCTGTCGGACAGATGGAGTGGCCGGACGGCGGCCCCGTTGTAATTATTGCGGTCCGATTTCGATAGTGTGCCGCGAGGGCCGTAAGCCAACGAAATGTGCTCGGACACTCACTAAGCCTTGGTCAGACTAAACGTGCGCGATGAACGCAGCACGACAGGAGGTCACACTGAACTCGCGATAACAGTTCGCCTATTTCTGCTGCTCTATTTATGGCCGTTAATGTTGCTCTCGTATTATAGTCATAACAAAGTGTCGCTTAGACAGCATAAATCCTCTGTCAAGACGCAAAGGCCTATGATGAAGAAGCACGTCCCATTTCTGAGACACGCTGCCGTATGAGTCTCTGTGAAAAGCCAGGGTTTCCTACGTAGAGGTCCCGCGGGCCGCTTCGTATAGCAGCCTCGTGGTATCGTCGAGTGCTGAATCAGCACTCGACGATACCACGAGGCTGCTGAGACATTAAAATCTATCAGCACTGCTGATAGATTTTAATGTCAGCTACAAGATGACAAATTATAATGACGGTGCGGACGGAGGGATCGTTCCTTGTGTCGTACCGCCTTTATGTATGTCTGTTCTAAAGATCTACTGCCGCGACAAGTCGCTGTCATCGCGCTTTGTGTGTGATCAGAGCTTTATACTTTCATTTTAATAATTGATACCGCTTAAACAAACATAAAGCATTTTCGTGTTTTGTGCCAAAAATATTACACCCAAAAAGCGCTAGGTAATGCATTAATTACGAAAATTTTGCGAAACGTTCCAAATGATGAATGCGTCCGTAATTATTTCGATAGATAACGGGCAATAATAATATGTTCGCGATAAATTTAAAATTGCAATTAACTATTCAGTCGACGCGAAGCTCTGTGTTATTCGTATTATATTTTATTCAATAATAATAAAAAATTGTGTATACTACTGAAACATTTAATCTTAATTGGCACGGAATAATGTAGCAGGTTTCAGAATGTATTCCATGCCCTTTTCCGAATTTAAAGCTAACTGTGCCCGATTCTGTAAAAATCGGTTCTGCGTAGACGTGATCTCGAATCTCGATCGATTGGCTCCGAACCGGTATTTTGCTTAAAAACCGCTCTCGATAAACACCTAAAGGGGCATGTTGCTTAATAGTTAAAGCCCAGAATAAGCACAAACTTTCCCGATTTACATACAATACTGTACAGGTTAAACTTCCTTAACTCTAAAGGGCGAGTTAGGACCTTTATATCAGGCTTGGACACACACACCGCGCAACGATGATGAAGAGAACGCGGTTCGTAGAAGTTCCAATACAAGAAATTTAATAAATGCCTTCAAATGCGGAGTGCGCGTAGGAGCAGCGTACTTGGTGTTGTCGCCTTTGATCTCGGCACAGAGACGTGCTTTTTACAGCACTTCTTTCGTCCATGGTGTAATACAGTCGTAAAAGTATGACTCTACTGCCGCGTTTCATGTTGATCCAGGTCTTTAAAATTGACTTTTCATAGATCACTAGTTCACGCTTGTAACTCCAGTCGTGTAAAAAGGTGATACTTATGAAACTTAGTACGAAAGCACGTCTCCGCGCCCTTTCTATACGCTCCCCAATTGCTTTTTGCGACTTGCTGCATATTCTATAAAACGGATGACCTGTTTTTTGAAAGTATATTGAGGAATTTAATTAATAATTTTAATTCCTAATTTTGACGGTCAACTAGGTGGTATGCACTTACTTCGTTTTAGGTACTTATATAAAAATCTATGTAGTCATAGAATCTGCTACCACAGAATACGTAATAGTACCTTCTAACGACGATTGACGCTATACTTATTGCAAATCTTTGATTATAATAGGCAATTCCTACTATGCAGTGATAGAACAGTTACTTCCTTACATCATAAGGCATACGAATGATCCACTTACCGATAATAGCATTCTTTACGGCAAGCTATTATGGAAATTGTTCACAGAATTAAGGGGAGCGTGGACTTATTAAAGCTGACTTGGACAGTGTTGTATGTAAATCGGGAAAGGCTATGAATACGTATGGCCATTACTGCTATTAAGAAGCGATTGGTACGGGCGCGGGACGTTCCGGTTATACAGCCTCGTTACCGGCAATCCGGGTTTTTACCGCGCGATTATACCGCCCACTTTGTACCGTAGCGCTCGAGTCTACCTACGCCACTACACACTCCTCTTTAATTGGGGCATATTATCTTTTAGTAATTTACATACAAAAATGCAGTTAATGGGTCAGGAATCAGGATGCTATGTTATATTCGTCGAGAGCTTATGATTGCGTTTGTGTCTTGATAGGTTACGAATCCATACTAATATTATAACTGCGAAAGTGTGTTTGTCTATCTGTCCCTCTATGTGTGTCTGTCTGCTACGCTTTCACGGCCCTTCTGTACAACCGATTTTGTCGTGTTTTGATGTTGAGGAAATTTGGTACAGAGGTAGGTTGCATCCCGCGAAAGGACATAAGCTAAATTTAGAGTTCCCGCGTGAATCAAAAAACCTTAATCCACGAGAACAAAGTCGCGGGCATCTTCTAGTATTGCAATATCTCAGTGACGGGCTAAGATCCCTCGAGCCTTGCAAATATTGACGTTCAGATAGTCTTTGCTCAGTTCGGTCTAAATCAAATCAGTATTATTTCCTATCATAATCATGATATGTAAAATTAATTATTCATGATAAAGCTTTAGAATTATTTTCCATTTCAAAGTGAATTATAAAAATTGTTTGAGTGTAATAAAACATAGATCTAGTTATTCTTACCATATTCACTTACCACTCATAATAAATTGTTCATCTTGAATTGCTTTAATAAAATGTCGTAATAACCGTACACGCTACGTTTTCCACGCTAACAAGTTGACCTATTACCCGTAGAGCTCCAACTCGTAAGTTGTAGCCATAGCTCTACGGTTCTGGCTGTATGTAGAACGACACGCTTTGAGCACTTTGCGGTTGGCTGTCTGTTAAACTAGAGTCTATAAGTTAGCGTATTTTATACGTAGGTTATAAATTAAATGTCGTTTTTAAGGCTTTGTTCTGTAAACTGTATAAAAGTTTATTAGATAGAGATAAGATATTGGACACGTAGATTGTGTAGGTATGGGATTTTCTTAAGCTATCTGCGCTTGATGCTAAGCTTCCCAACAGTCCAGACCAGGGAAAATTCAGATATATTTTCGTTAGGGTCCATCTTACTAATATTATAAATGCGAAAGTTTGGATGGATATATGGATGTATGGATGGATGGATGGATGAATGTATGGATGTTTGTTACTCAATCACGCGCCAACGGCTGAACGGATCTGGCTGAAATTTGGCACAGAGATAGATTATAGTCTGGAATAGCACATAGGCTCCTTTTTATCCCGGAAAATTAAAGATTTCCCGCGGGAACCAAAAGACCTCAAACCACGCAGACGAAGTCGCGGGCATTCGCTAGTGTAAAATAAATTATTCGCTCTAATCGTCGCTTTTCCTACGAAAGGACCTATCTGACACTTTTGACGTAACTGCACTAAATATGTACATCATAATAATGTACTTTTGATTCTCTGTCGATCTGTCTTATCGACTTTTTCATATCTTTTACCGTTTACTGGCTAGGACAATCGGTAAGTATGGCGTATATGCTCATTTGCAAAAAGGAAACCATACTAAGTGGCGTATTTTATACTTAGGGCTATTAGAAAGATTTTTATTTAGTGATCAGCTAAATAAAAATCTATCAACTATGACGTAACTGAAAATACGTCATTTAGTGTGAACTAGACTATATTGAATAAAAATGGGGTTTTCACTTACGTCTGAATTTTGATTGCGACGGAATACCTTAGACATTAACTAATAGAGTTAAAAATTTATGTAAATTGGTGACAAAAAATGTATAAATATAAAACCTTGGGCAGTAAAAAAATCCAAAATAGTACGAATCCAAAAACTTTCAGTCAAAAAATGATTTAAAACTATCCTAATTATTATTATATATAAAGAAATAAAAACAAATTATTTTGAATTAAATGTGATTTAATTATTCAGTAAAAAATACAGTCGTATCTCCTAAGTTATTAATTTTTCAGAAAAACAAAGTTCTTATGAAGTGGCGTAACTGTTTTAAATATTTTTGCCTAAATGAATACGCACATTTAAATAAGACAATTCCTACGTGCAAAAAGGCCTTGATTCACAGATTATAAGAATGTTTTTTAAATTTTAATATAGCTTTATTTGAGCAAGCTGTGGACAATATTGTTGAGCACGAAACCGAAAAACGCTTGCCCTGAACAATTAACTCGATGTCAGTTAGGTCCTTACGTAGGAAAAGCGACGTAATGTGCCATCAAAGAGCTTATATGAAAGATCTGTAGAATCGAAATACTAGGATTTAACCAAAGCATGCACACGATGTCAGTTGTCACGCGATATGGTGATTACCAACAACACGCCGAAATGTCGCACAAACTCACGATTTGTTTAGTGGTTTAGAGTTTTAGACGCCTACATAATGGGATGGTCGTGGACTTGGTCCCCGGGCAAATATCACATGATTCAACGAAAGAAAACTTCCTGAGGAAACCCAAAGGGATGTGATGTCTGCCTATCCGCACTTGGCCAGCTTGGTGGACTAATGTCAAGAACTTCTCTGAATGAGAAAACGTGCACATTAGTAGACCGGCAATGGGTCGTAGTGAGGTTTGGTTATTTTATTAAAAGCAAACCTGGCTGAATAATTACAGGAAAATGAATTTATAAAGTGGTGCAAAAGCGAATGTGCATGTGATATTTGACATTAATTGCTCACCGGTTTCGTTTAAGTAAACCTTTGCATCCCGCAATTTCGATTAGCACATTAATGTTGAACTATGGATAAATCACTTTCAGTTTCGCTCTCGAGTATATATCATAAGGTCTGAACGCAACGTGCGACGTTAATTGATTGATTTGATTTTATTTATAGGCATTTTTGTCACCTTATTTCAAAATCTGACAGATAAAGTATCGCTTCAAATTTGTTTTGTTTACAGCAGAAAAAAAATAATTTTGTGCTTTTTAAACTTAAGGTACATTTTAAAAGCACTTACGTATTTTTTCGACTAATCTCACTAATCCGATAATGTTATAGTATAAAAACGTAAATGATAAAAATACGCCCAATCGTAGTCGAGCAGACGCTTTTGGAGCCTTTTTAGGGTTCCGTAGCCAAATTTGGCAAAAACGGAACCCTTATAGATTCGTCATGTCTGTCTGTCTGTCTGTCTGTCTGTCTGTCTGTCTGTCTGTCCGTCCGTATGTCACAGCCACTTTTTTCCGAAACTATAAGAACTATACTGTTGAAACTTGGTAAGTAGATGTATTCTGTGAACCGCATTAAGATTTTCTTACAAAAATAGAAAAAAAGTAATAAATTTTGGGGGTTCCCCATACTTAGAACTGAAACTCAAAATTTTTTTTTTCATCTAACCCATACGTGTGGGGTATCTATGGATAGGTCTTCAAAAATGATATTGAGGTTTGCAATATCATTTTTTTCTAAAATGAATAGTTTGCGCGAGAGACACTTCCAAAGTGGTAAAATGTGTGTCCCCCCCCCTGTAACTTCTAAAATAAGAGAATGATAAAACTAAAAAAAATATATGATGTACATTACCATGCAAACTTCCACCGAAAATTGGTTTGAACGAGATCTAGCAAGTAGTTTTTTTTTAATACGTCATAAATCGTAAACCGCAATTTACCTTTCATTCAATCAACTCAAATATTTAAAATAAAAATATTTTTAATAATTTAAAACTTACTACAGGTTTGTACGGAACCCTCGGTGCGCGAATCCGACTCGCACTTGGCCGGTTTTTTTATTATTAGACTAGCGCTTTGCTGCAATCAGACTTGCTGGCAGGTGGTGATGCTGGAGGGGCTAAGGTGGAAGAGCACGCACGTCTATTCTTTATAACCCTGAAACGAAAGAAAAAATCCAGACACTATTGCCGCTCTGACTTGCCTCTCAACTATACAGTTTATTGTATCACAAATATAGTATACGCGTACGCGTGCGTTCAATCTTACAATATTATTGGAAATTCCATAGCTTATAATAGGCTGAAAGCAAAGCCAACAAGTACACCTAATACCGGTACATTCAGGCACATTCTGCGATTAACGGCCGGTTTCTGAATTGAGAATTTCATGTTGAGTCTGTCTCAAAGACTACTTAAGGACTAATTAAGCAAATTTTTGTTTCTGAATTGAAATTGAGCTGGTTTCTGAATTAAGCGTTCAAGCAAAAACAGCAAGTTCCAACTCTGAAACCTTACACAATACTCGTACCTATAAAGTCTGAGCCTTATGTCTTTTTGTTATATGATAAAGCAGCGCTCGGCTCTAATCACAACCGATAGAATGTAGCGATTTAGTCCAAAATAGAACGTGCTTGCTTAGACGACGTCTATTCACTGGTGCCTTAAAGGTAAATTGTGAATAGCGCTGTAGGTACGCGCCTTTGCCCAAAAAGGGTCGATTAAACACGGTTGAAGCCTATCATTGCATTCAACAAACTTAAATACGTGATGTATCTATATACTTTTGATAAAGGCGCACGCATTAAAAGGCGGCTTTGTGTGATTTAAGGCCATAACGCGTACGGTCGGCAGCGAAGAGCAACGATAACAATTCCAACGCGGTTCCTAGTTTTTTTTTATACAATTATTTTTCTTCCCCCTCTCTCTTTCAAATTGCCTCATTTTATAGTTTTTAATTTTTGATTTAAATATACTCCGAGCATAGATGTCCGTTGCCCACTGAGTGACCCTAACTCTCCAATAACCATGAGCCTGCTTTACTTTGCTTTGCTAAATACAGTTCTTTGTACGGTTTCGGTTATTCGGTTAGATTCCCGGCAGAGTTAATTTGAGAATTTATAATTTCTGAATTTTCTCTGGTCAGGTCTGAATGGGAGGCTTTTCGGCCGTGGCTAGTTACCACCCAACGGGCTAAGACGTACCGCCAAGCAATTTAGCGTTCCGGTATGATGCCGTGTAGAAACCGACTAGGGGTATGGGTTTAATATAATTGCCACACCCCTAACGGCCCGCTACCATCTTCGGCTGCATCATCACTCACCATCAGGTGAGATCGCAGTCAAGGGCTAAGTTGTAGTGAAATTAAAAAAAAATGTATCCGTATACGCGCGCAGTCTGTCTACCGTCGCGGTCTATTCTTCGTAGTTAGCTATTCCTGTCTATTCTAAGCCGCATTTACCATATTTCGCTCATACCCACACTAACGTTTATCCGTCAACATAAGCCAACATACAGGTTATTACGGGCTTTAGTAACTTCCATACATTGTAGGACTCGGTTATGCTTAAAACGAGTAAGCTATTCAAGGTTTTATCAGCATAGGTACTCACGGAATGATATTAAGCCTTACATGACTTGTAAGGATTATGCATGGAGCGATTGCGCGGGTGCTTACTTTAGATTACACGATAATATCCAGCAACAAACGTAACAGCTACATTTTTCTTAAGTCCCTTGTATACGTTGGCCTGACGTACATAATATACAAGGTCTTTTGGCGTGTATATTATGCTGTGTTTGGCTATAGCGCTGATCAGCTTGTATATGCACAATATGTCAAAGTATATATTGGCTCAATATACCACCGCTGGTCAGACTTGTTTTCTATTTACACATCAAAGTAAGTAAGATGGGCCAACGGGACGGCCATTGGGCTATCGTGAACTGGGGGCTTTAGTAAACATTTTTGCATCGAGTTTTTTGTGCGCAAAGCGATTTTGACCCTTCAAGCTAAACCGTTGGCCAATAAACAAGCGGTTTATGCGCATAACGCGGCGGAATGGATTCTCATTAGATAGACGATGGGGCATAACTTTTATGGAAGTTAATAACATTGAGGTGCGAGCAGGTGAGACTTAGGACCGCCGCACATTGTCTAAAGAGGCACGGGCCAAATTATAAATATTTTCTATCCAGCAAGACTTACACTTACGTATTCGTTTTTAGGGTTCCGTAGCCAAATTTGGCAAAAACGGAACCCTTATAGATTCGTCATTTCTGTCTGTCTGTCTGTCCGTCCGTATGTCACAGCCAGTTTTTTCCGAAACTATAAGAACTATACTGTTGAAACTTGGTAAGTAGATGTATTCTGTGAACCGCATTAAGATTCTCTTACAAAAATAGAAAAAAAACAATAAATTTTGGGGGTGCCCCATACTTAGAACTGAAACTCAAAATTTTTTTTTCATCTAACCCATACGTGTAGGGTATCTATGGATAGGTCTTCAAAAATGATATTGAGGTTTCTAATATCATTTTTTTCTAAACTGAATAGTTTGCGCGAGAGACACTTCCAAAGTGGTAAAATGTGTGTCCCCCCCCCTGTAACTTCTAAAATAAGAGAATGATAAAACTAAAAAAAATATATGATGTACATTACCATGCAAACTTCCACCGAAAATTGGTTTGAACGGGATCTAGTAAGTAGTTTTTTTTTAATACGTCATAAATCGTAAACCGCAATTTTCCTTTCATTCAATCAACTCAAATATTTAAAATAATTTTTTTTTTAATAATTTAAAACTTACTACAGGTTTGTACGGAACCCTCAGTGCGCGAGTCCGACTCGCACTTGGCCGGTTTTTTTTTAAAAGTATTTCATAATTTGACGGGTTTCGTTGATCTTGTTAATGTCTTAGCTTTCATTCACCTAACTAATTTTACCTACTACAGTAATCTACTCTACGGCATGAAGTGGATTTTACCAAAAGAAGAATTAACTTTTTTGCTTTTTCAATTAGATAACGCCTTTTCTGATTTAAACGATAATTTGTGTTGATTGATGATGTGTCATATTCGATTGTGCATTTCTTCTTTATCCCACTGACTTGTCCAGACTAATAAATTAAGAGAAATAATCCTGGAAGAGTAAATAACTAGTTTGCGCTCGTCCTAAGTATATTTGGTCCTTTGTATTGTGTCGACAAGGGCCGTTTATGACATGAGAGAGAATCCTATCGGGCCCTCTGTATTGTTTTAGAATGCCTCCTCTTAATGTGAATGTGTACTGTCGCCGTTGTCGTAAAAGGGAACGTTTTATGGCATGCCCACGTACGAAGGAACCCCAAAGTTACCGTACCGGGTGGTCGTAAGTCGTAACCTGATCCCAGTATCACTTGTTCATGAATTATCATATAAACTAAACAACAATATGTGGAAATCGACATGCACTGGCGTTTTCGAGTAATGCTGGAGTATTTTGGGAAAGGTTGAGTTGTAATCGATCTGATTTGGATGACTTCAATGTTGATGATTACATCCATACTTAATAAGTGTCTGCCTGCTAGTCTTTCGCGACCCACCTGTGCAATTGATTTGACGGTTACAGATATCCCTTTACCTGTGCAATTTTAATTCCGGAAAAGCAAAAAGTTCCATGGGATTTTTTAATACTAAAAAATACACTCAAACTAAGTCGTTTCATCATTTTGATAATAATATATCAGTTGATCGTTAGAATTTTTGCGATGGGCGCTGAGTTTCTCGCTAATTCTGAAGAACGCAGAATTGTTTTACTTGAAGTTATAAATTTGTCTGCTCACTCCCTGCCACGGAAAAATAATGTGATAGTATTCAGGGCTGTCTCGTTTATTGGTAGACAATGTAGTAATGTACCTAGTAGTAGTTAAATAAAAAATAAATTAAAATAATTAATAATATTTCCATCATTAGGATCATAAATTTTGTTAGTAAGGAAAAGGAAACACACAATAACCTAATGTAGTAATGACAATGGTTCAGGTACTGACAATCAAACCTGTCAGCAAATGCCCTCAGGGTGCCATTGGAGCTAGCTAAATGTTTTGTAGAGCTCAAGAGTTTCTTAACTCTACATCGAAAAGCAATATAACCCCGCCTTAATAACGCCATAATCACACGGTACAAACACCCTTGACCCCTACAATGAACTGTACTATTTAAACCGATGTAACGCAGTGTTTTAGTTAGCACATTAGTTGCAGCTGTGAATTAGGTACGCCTGCGATAGGGACCATTATCCTGCACGTTGCGATAGAGGCGGCATTGGCCCCGCGACCTTATGACGTGTCACCGCAGCCATCAATCATGGCATGCTTACGATCGCTGCACTAACCCGCCCCTGCTCCGCGTCATTATGCGAAGTAAACTACCTAGTAGTTATCTTTACAACTGATTGTTATGACAATTAGCCCTACTTATGTTAAACCTCGATCTATCATTGTTACAGCCTCAGTTGTTGTTTGTGATATGGTATTGTTGCTGCGACAACGGATTTTGGCCAACCTGCTTGCCTCAGAGTTGTCCATAATATTCACACTTCTCGTTCTAAAGAGGTCACT
This sequence comes from Erebia epiphron, assembly GCA_963932025.1. Classification (NCBI taxonomy): domain Eukaryota; kingdom Metazoa; phylum Arthropoda; class Insecta; order Lepidoptera; family Nymphalidae; genus Erebia; species Erebia epiphron. The sequence goes on from OZ009950.1 coordinate 10,151,997, forward strand.
CGCTCTGTAGTGGAACATCGATGATGATGGGATCACTATGAAATCTTGTGGACAATTTATGTTTCGAACTAAAATACTTATCAAAATATGAAACAACTTTAGAATTCCCTAAACTATTTAAAAAGATTATAATATATCCATAACTTTGTATTAATCAATATTTATTTATTCAATTTAGGTACACTGTATTGACGTCAAAGAACTTGAAAGGTAGTGCTTGAGATCAAATTTTAAAAACGTTCAGCTTCTAAATAAATAGGTAAGTATTTAAAAAGATTAGTTTTCTACGTACCGGCTACCTACAACCATTAAATTAAAATAGATCGTTTATTTACAAGAGAAGCTATTAGTAGCTCGGACTCTCGTTTAATCAATTTATATTTAGCAACAAAGCACTGCGAAGCCGTTTATCGGCTAAGTACCTCACGACCATTAACCTGCCTTTATTCGTATTGTCTAATTTACGTCACGACAACGTAACGCTTTGCGGTTCAAACAATGTAACTTTGAAGCTTGACCATACCATACCGGGAGGTTTTGTCAAACAAACGATTCGTTATACCAGTACCGTAATCTAATCAGAGTTTGATAACATGTTTTGTACTATGTATATGGACATGAGACAATGTATAGACTATGGATGGTGTGAACGAGACCGGTACTTTAAGCACAGTTTAAGCCTATTGGTTTAGTTATTTCGATCCTCGGGCATGCACTTCTAACATTTCTGAGTTTTGTGTGTTAAGCAATCAAGTATCACTTGCTTTAACGATGAAGGAAACACCGTGGGCAAACCAGCATACCCGAGTGTTCTTATTGATGTTCTCAAAGGCGTGTGGAAGTCTGCCTATCCGCGCTAGCTGTGGTGGACTAAGACCAAACCCTTCTCCCTCTGAGAGGGGATTCGTGCTCAATAGTGGGCCGGCGATGAGATGAAATGGTTAATCTAATGTGTGTTATTATACAATGTATGTGGACATGAGACAATGTATGGGAAGCGTGACATTTTAAATTTAAACGAGACGCTTGATATTCTCTAAACCAGATTTGCTACCGGTTTCACTAGTAATAAGCTGATTCCCTGTTCCGTGGGTTTCAGACTGACCTAACGTAAAGTAGTTTTGAATTAGACATATTCATTCGATTCTAATAAAAAAAATCTAAATAGTTATTTGTTATACAAGAGTGAAAAATTTTGATGACCGAGCAAGGCGCAAGCGAAGGATTGAGTTCAAAAATTAGAAACCTGAGCGTCAGCGAGGGAATCAAAAGAGCACGAGGTGAAAAATCTTTTCACTCGAGTGCAACACGTAACTTTTCGTCCCACCTCAGCGAGGAAATGACATGACGTGAAAGAAAATGGTGCGCGCAAAGCAAATTAAAAAAGTACACCAAGAAGGTTACGAGTGTGAGTTTTTAACAAATTAAAAAAGGTTGTATGGAAATTCGGCACCATAGAGGTAGAAGTAAATAGGTTTTAATGATGTTTTGAATTCACAAACTTCATAGACGAGTGATATTTACTAACGTGCACACGATGTTCTAAATTCAATTTACTTTATCCTCAAGAGGATAATAACGGCTTTTGCATTCAGGTATCGAAGATTAAAAATACTCTTTCCGAGATGGTGGGATGAAAAATACTCTTTAAAGGTATGTGATACTGCAATACAAGAGCTCTGACACAGTTCATCGTTCACTCTGGCTCTGAGCAGGCTTTCTGAAGCATTAAAATTGTCATTCACAAGCCATTGCTGCATATTTAGCTAATCACAATCTCTAAATTAAATCGAAAGGCCTAAACTCTTAGTATTACTTTACTTTTTTTGGTGTTCTCTGCGAAAAACTGGCTCTTCGTTCAGAGCAGACGTCTTAAGTTCACAAGACACATCCGAATAAGCCACCTAGAACTTTGACAGAAATTGATTTTTCACAGTAGGTACTAAACACTACTACATACTAATGCAAGATTGTATTAAATATGGGAAAATATCGCATTCATTCCTCGAGCTAAATACTCAGCATTCAGCTATAGTAAATAAAGCTCACAGGATGATGTCATCCGATCGCGATGAGCGGGCGTGCCTTGCTGGTTCCGTGACCGTTTGCCACTAGAGCTACATAACTAGTAGCACCTCATGCCGAACAAACGCGTGCATTCTTCGGGAATTGCAGCGGCAAGCGCTTTTTATGTTACATAGACAGGTGATGGCATGACTCCTGACTGTAGATATAGGTACTCGACAGGTGTAAAATGCATTGACAGTAGTCCCCCTGGCGATCTTTGCAATTGTTTTAAACATGTATGGTTCACTGGCTAAAACTATTTTAGCAAAAGGAGAAAGAGGGTCAGCCAATTCAAACTTAATTTTATAATTTTATTACAGTGCTTCACACACGAGGATAGTTTCTAAACTTACTTAAACATACATATCAAAAATTCCGGAACCGGCAGGATTTGAACCTGCGTCTCTCTGGGAATCGCGCCCTGAGCGCCTTTGACCACTAGGCCACGGTTCACTTACCTACCAGTGCCGAAATTTGAGATATGCATCTGTAATCCAGTCTTCTAACGCGACTGTTTATGCCATCCAGTAGCGATACATTGCAGTAGGTATCGAAACTACTTTCAAGGCCCATATTCGATGGAACTCATTGAACGAGGAATGACATATTTTGCGTTAAACTAAATTTTATAATTTTATTACAGTGCTTCACACACGAGGATAGTTTCTAAACTTACTTAATCATACATATCAAAAATTCCGGAACCGGCAGGATTTGAACCTGCGTCTCTCTGGGAATCGCGCCCTGAGCGCCTTTGACCACTAGGCCACGGTTCACTTACCTACCAGTGCCGAAATTTGAGATATGCATCTGTAATCCAGTCTTCTAACGCGACTGTTTATGCCATCCAGTAGCGATACATTGCAGTAGGTATCGAAACTACTTTCAAGGCCCATATTCGATGGAACTCATTGAACGAGGAATGACATATTTTGCGTTAAACTAAATTTTATAATTTTATTACAGTGCTTCACACACGAGGATAGTTTCTAAACTTACAACAATTCAAACTTCTATGTACATGTATCGTACAATCAAGAGTTATGAAAAAAAGTTAGTGAAAATAAATTATTTGACTAAATATAGACCACTAAGATAAGATTCTTCTTAGATTGCAGCAGCATATTTATCTAGTGAGTTGTTGTTGTTGTATGGAATAATAAGCCATCGGCGGCTATACATTTGGCTATATCTGCTGTAGTTTACTCAGTTGAGTGGTTGAAAGTCAAACTTAATCTTCAATGTTCAGTAACTAGACTCGCAATATCCATATAGGAAAAGCCCTGTAGCTTTGTTCAGAAAAAGCTGCATCAACATTGCTACAATCTCAATTGCTGAATTTATAGTAGAGTCCGTGTCATGAAAGAAGTCCGGCGGTAATTAGTGGATTTGATTATATTAAGGTTCACTTTGGTTTGCATTGTAATGAAACAAGTTCACTTGCTTTGATTGTTTATTGGCTATCATAATGCATGCGTAGTAAAAAACGAAGTTTTATTATTATACACCATTGATACACAACTAGTAAGATATCACGGCTAACAACATAGATATATACAGAAAAGTAAAAACTACAATTTTGAATCAAACCTATATGTATAAAACAAGTATCGAATTGGTGTACCCCCGTTTCGCTCGTGTCGTAAAACCGCAATGGAATGTAGGTGCTCGTCTCTCGTACCCTCGCGGGCTGCAGCGACAAAGCTGCTTTTATGCGAGTGACAGGTGAATGTTAATGAGACCTATCTCTGTCGTGAGGCCTTGCTGTTTTGTTGCTGAATAAATGCTTGACTTGTTTTATGTTGTTAACTTACTCGTACATTAGCTGATGTATGTTATGACCTATTTACTTTATGAAACGAAAGTAGTCGTGACTAGTCGTCACTTTACTTAATTAAATATAAAAATAAAGATACAGGCTGGATAGTGGCTGGATGATGAAGGCTGAAGACAGGGTGTGAGTGCTGGCGCCCTTTAGAGAAGGTCTTTTTTCAACAGTGAATTGGAAATCGAATCCAATCATTCATTGGCGAATAAATTAAGTCAGAAAGTTTTTTGTACCTTAACATTTTAAATGTGTGTGCGTATATTTTGACGATTTACGCTACAGTTGAATACACGGTAACACCTGCCAAACATAATCGCATCAGTTCGGAATTTTATAATCTGTAATTTATTTCGAGATGCCCCATACCACTTGGCAGCTCTCCAACGGGGAAACCCCCAACAATTTAGCAGACGATTTGATAATTATGGATTTTTGTGTACGTGTGTGTGTGTGTTTATATGTATTTGTTCTAACTTCTAACACGTTGTAACGTAGTGGTTTGTAAACAAACGACCCTGTTCTGTTTTCACGGCGATTAGATAGCGGCGGACAAAAACGGAACTTTTACAAAAGCTTTGAGCTTACTGTACTCCTAGTAGCCTCTTTTACTGTTTATCTATTTTATACTACTATTCATACAGGACTTTACGAGAAGATCCTATGCATAATTCGACTGGGTAATTTTAGTAACATTAGTAATTTAGTACATACTATTGTGTCTCGCAACTAACTCTAGTTACCTACTTTGTTTGTTGATGAATAAGGTACACTTTTGACTACCCACAAGTTAACAAAAATAGTGACACCACCTTTATATTGTGTTAAACACATTGAAACATTAATAATTTCAGCGCACGCATAAAACGGCCACATCAATCAGATCGAATCGAAATCGTTCTCTGAAGCAAACAATTACGTAGTAAATAGGTATCTAGGTGAATGTTACGGCGTAAAAGCGGGTTTTGTGTTAGGTACATAGCTAGCTGTCTGTGTATTTATAGTGAAGTTGTCAAGGCACCGAGCCTTCCCGTTCGAAAGTGAGAGTCCCAAGTTTGTCGGGAGCACGCCGCGAGTCGCGACCGACATTACGGATTTGTTGGTCCTTTACATAATATAACTAGACTAGAAAATTCCCGACACAACGTGTGTGAGAACTTTCACGCCCACTCAAGTGCTATACATATTACCCTGTATACGGCGGTAAAGGTCACAAGGTTCAACTGAAAGGTAACGATCCTCTTTAGGTTTTCTTTTGTTGTGTGTGATGTTTGCCTTTCCTTAATATTTAATTTCCAGGATAAAAGTAGCCTATGTCAATCTCCAGGGTCCTCAACTTAAATCTTTTATGAAAAAAAAACCACCTGGCATCGATCCGTTATTCTGTTGTCATGATTGACGGACAAACCAGCAAATAAACACTTTCGCATTAAAAATATTAAGTTCACGAACATAATATTGTGAATGCGAAAGTGGTTTTTTGTCCATCAATCATGCTGCAACAGAGTAACTTAACCTGTCGTAATACTGTCGCAAATGGTGAACGAAAGTAACTTTTTTCGTCATTCAGCAAAAAGTAAGTATCACTACCATCATGTTTTGTTCTCGAGTTTGAGTATGGACACATGGATCTTTTTAGTGCTGTGTCATTACGTCCTTACATCGCTTTAATGTTCTAGAGTCTAGACCATGATCGACATCGTCAAATGAAAACCCTGAAACAAGAACAGAAACAAATCAAAGATAAATCCGTCGCATGATTCAGGTTTTCTTATATGCCAGCCCTAATTACGACCCATATAATCAAGGCCTTGGCATTCAACTCGGCCTTTTACGTTTTACCGTTTTCTGATAACGACCACGCCCACAATTTACATTTATCTACCTCAGAATGTATGTAAGTAATCATCCGGTGCCTAGTTTCGTCACACGTACTCGTAGGTCAGGGATTTGTTTATCGTATCAGCTGTTACCAGGCCCCCTCTTACGTACTTACTGTGTTACTGTAGGTATTTTGTGATTGTTTGTATAAGGGCGACCTATATTGTATACGAGTGTATATTCTATTTTTATAAAAGGAGAAACTGATTGACGAATATCTACGTACTGCTCCAACAGTAGGGACAAGAAACTTGTGAATCTGTGTATCGGCTTTCTTCATACCTACCAAGAAGATTTATAGAAATATCACACGAACAAAGTCTGGGCGGGCCGGGCCAGCTTACAAGCATTTTTAGTTATATTGTTTTAGTTAAATAGAGTTAAATTAAGAGTCATAACAATCTATCCATAACAGTAAAAGCTAGCCTATCGGTAATACAGTAGTTAGACGTATTGAAGTTCTTATAGCTCAACGGATAAAAGGCGCACTGCAGTCTCAGAGATCATTTGTTCAGTTATTGTTCTTACTATCTCTAAGTATACGAATAGAAACAGGCAAACTAACTGATCAAAATTGGTGTTTAAGAACGAAGAAGTAGAATTGAATTGTAATAGTATTTTATATGTTACCTGAGCTTTTTCGTTATACTTTTTTACGACTCCATCGTAGATTGCCAGTGGATTTATACATATAGTCTCCATATTTCGCACCTTTTAAGTGAAAAACGTATGTGACGAAACCATGGCAGGACACTATTTTACGCGGCACTGAAAATGTCCGCTATCGATAGGCACAGATAACGGATGTTATCGCATACTTTTATTTTTTTATTGTTTCAATTCAAAAATAATTATTCATTGCTCAGTCAGGTCTGTAGGCCGAGTTGAAGCTTCTTAAGAGGGTAGGGGGGGTCTGCCTTTAGATAATAAATAACGAGTGCAACGATTGCGACCGCCGCCCGAACCGGGGATAAGGGGGTCTCAGGGAGGGGCCGACCATTTTAATGTCCCGACGCCAGACTTTATATTAAACATTCGACCTTGACAGTGGCCTACATTGACACCGGGACACGCACACACGGCCATTTCACACGAAAAGAAAAGTTCATTCAGTTCGGTGCTACCTACTATACGATATACTACTATAAATAATAGTCACGTGGCCGAAGAGTTGCTACATGATGTGGCTATTTTTATTCTTATCTTGTGCAACCTTGTCAATGCCGCCGCGGCAGGCAGGTATTGGGAAATCTTTTTTTTTTAAATGTATAATTAACTCTCTTATCTTTTGCAACCCGCTTGAATTTTAATGAATGCTGTTGTAAAGGTTGTGTTTATACTGGTCTTATGTAACGTTGTTTGACGAAGTCGAAAGCAAAAGTGGCCACATTTTTCTTCTGCGGTTTCGAATCCCGAGTCCCGAGTGTAAATATTGACTTTCATATCGAAAGTTTTCGTAACCCCTATAACCTCTTGCTTGTGGAGACTTCAAGCCTGACTTCAAGCCAAGAAGTAAGCATTGAATCAACTACCTCTTACTATTTAGATTTTAGGTCAAATAAGATCTAGTCGGTAGAGCATAAAAATGGCGAGACAGATCCATACTAATATTATAAATGCGAAAGTGTGTCTGACTGTCTGGCCGTCTGTCTGTCTGCTACGCTTTCACGACCCATCTAATCAACCGATTTTGATGAAATTTGGTATTACGGTAGTTTACATCCCGGTAAAGGAGATAGGCTACCCATACATAGGCTTTTTATCCCGGAAAATTAAGGAGTTCCCCCGGGAATCAAAAAAACGTAATCCACGCGGACGAAGTCGCGGGCATCATCTAGTATAATATAAAAACTTAATAAGACCCTTGTATGGATGCGAAAATTTTAAATCCTTCAATTTTGTAACAATCCTCAAAACAGGTAGAATACAGTTAAAAAATTCGAAAATAAATGTTAAATGTTGTTAAAGCATAATTACCTATTCTATTTCTGTTTTGTTAACCTATCCTATACTTAAGTGAAACTAGGGCAAAACTAAACACCGATTCTATGCGGTCTCTTTGTAACTTTAATATTGTAAGTTTTAATGGCTTGCGGCCGAGTCGTCAGCGGTTTTGTGCTGCCTTGTTATGATAGGCCACGTTTTCCATTACATCTCTGACGTAAATTTTTCCGGTTTCGCACACATTCTAAGTAGGTATCTCATTAATAAACAGAAACATGAACAGAGAATGAACAAACAAATTTTACGGTTTAAAACTACATAGAGCAAAGAAAGAATTGCATAATATTGTTTAAAATCTTGTGTTTACTTTTAAGCTAATTATAAGAGAAATGAAACATGTATTTAACATAAAATTACTTCAGTGGGTACTTTGGTAGTCACGCTCTGAAACCAACTACATAATTGTCAAAATGACACTTTTTTGCGTGAAATGTTAAATACGTAGGTGCATGAATAAAACGTTGAAAACTATTGAACTTAAACTAAAAGCCTCAACAGTAAAACGTGCAGGCGGAATTTTGTAAAAGCCTCCCACTACATTAATAAGCTTACAATCCGCATTGATCAATTATTATGTAACGTTAATAAGCTTATTACAGCGAAATTGTGATTGTGCGCATCCGAGCAATGTGGGTCAGTGGCGAGAATGGAGGCAGGGTCGAGATGCCATTGACGTTTTCTTGCGTAACTGCCTTATTGTCTCGCTGGCCGGATGAATACAAAAGGAATACCCATCTCCTTGCATGCGGTGATTTGTTTTATTCTCGGGTAAATAAGATACGGTAAGACTGTAAGTATGTATACGGTAAGTTCGATTTCAGAGTGGCAGATTTTAATAATTGTCATTTTGTCAGTTATCAGTACCACGTCCTGGTTCCGTAAACGCCGTAGATAAGCCCGAGCATTTCTACCAAAACATTTGTTAAGTCCTAAATTTTTCTATCTTTTCCTCTTTACGAATTTGCAATTTGCATATCTTTTTATTTTATGTTTGCAATCCCAAATGGACGTCTACTGTTAATAACTATTAAAAAGCCTTAGGTCATAATTATATCGAATTAGTAAAACTTGCGTTTCGTTCAAATCTTTAAAAGCTAGGTACTACTTCTACTAGGGGACCTAAGATGAACGTCTTCGAAGATCTAACAATTTTCTTCTTTAAAATATTTTATTTTATTACACCCAACTTATATCTATCCCTACCTAATGCGATAGAAGAAGCCTACTAAAACTTCCTATTTATAATGAAATATACAAAAGTCATTAACTACTTACTATATTAAGATGCCTACTTAAGTAACTTAATTTAAAATGTATTATTATATGAAGCAGGAAAAGGTCCGGATTTCTCTCGATAGAGACAAATCTATTTTTTCGTAGATCGGGCTGAAAACCTCTAAAGTCTTTTTAATAACTATTGGAAACTTTTATTTAAGGAAATGAGTTCGACATTTGGGTCAGGGAGACGAACAAAGTCGGCCATGAACTGAGTCAAGGCTGAGATGCCATTGACATGTCTTGCATTCTTGCGTAACCACATTTCGTTACAGTTGATGTACCGTTGAGAATAATGTAGGTCGTTATTCTTATGATGATAAAACTTAATGAGCAATATCTTGATCTTTTATGCGTTGCGTTGGTATAGTAAGTTGATTATTATGCCAACAGTATCTGAAGTTTACCAGTAGGTGTATGGTTCTTGTCACTGTAATGTAAATTGTTGAATACCCAGATTACCACTAGTTTATTTAGTGGTTCAGTGATATAAAGAGGCAAAGTCTTCTTTGCAAAAGTTTGTTAGTAATATCACATATTCGAACCCGAATTTGATTCCAATCCAGCCCCCCGATTGTGTAAGGAAATCGTAATCATTTATCAAACGGATAGTTCGACCTGTGGTTCATAGATGCCTACACGCCTAAAAGTATGTATGAACTCTTGAAACAGTTCGAGTAATACGTTTTAAGCTGTCAGATGTTTACGATTTGCTTAGCAAAGCTATGCCCTAGCGTTCGAATCAATTATCCATCTTTTCAAAATTTTAATATATTGGGACGGTTCGAGAGCCAATAAAAAAAAAACAAGATAATATAGGTCAGTGTTCAGGTTACAAGACAACACCGTTATGTTATACAACGATTGTGCAACTGCTTTATAGGGCTTCACTTAAATTTTACAGATATCAGATTCTCAACAGCATTTTCTAAGTTTCGTAGTTCGTAAAATTCGAGACTTACAAAAAAAGCATTTTCTCTTAGTCAGACTGCTTTTTAAGATTTCCGTTTTATTTTTATCTAAAAGTTACATTTCTTGTTTGGGTTTTAGTTATGAATATCTAATCACGTTGATATTTTTAATTTAAAATAATGAACTCAAAATTTAAAAAAAAAGTACAATTTAAGAAATAAGATCGCAACCGTGCTTAACATGTACCTTTGTGGGTTTCACGCAAAATTTTGAGGTTTAAACGTAACACGCTTTATTGGCCTCTTTAAGATAAACACTCGTACAGTGCCAATTATTGCTTTCCTTTTAAGCGAAGCGGGGAATAAAAGCAAGGTTGGTGTGGTGTGCAATCTTATAACTTGACTATCGTGGTTCGGTACGCTTAGGGTTGGCAGATTTACACTAAAACTAATTAAAAAAAATGTTATGGTATTCAGTTAGAATTGATGCTGAAATATCAGTTGCAGATACAGTTTCTTAACGAAATCTTTGTTCAGTCATATACAGATTTACCTATTTGTTTCCTAATGTGTATTTATAAAAAAGCTTGAAGCTGTTACATCTCAGTTCCTTCCTGACAAACTGAAATTCCCTCCGATGTCCTGATATGAGGTCCAAATTCCGAGAGATGTAGGGAAAATTCCTATTCTCTGGTAACTAACTGGTAACCCTTGGTCTTGTGTACAGGCGAGTACACGGGTTCTGCTTGCAGGTGTTCGATGTCACTACGAAACTGGTCGCGCATCCGGTCCAAGCCTCGCCGAGCGCCCGACAGATGGCGTTGACTGGCCGCCTTTACGATTATATTGCTGAATTTTAATAACTCGATGTGTTTGATTACCTCTGTTTGACCAACTGCCTCGTTGGTCTAGTGGTTAGCATAGTCGACTGCGGATCACGAGGTCCTGGGTTCGATTCCCGGTCGGGCATAAAAGTTAGGTATTGGGTTTTTCAATTAAGAAATTCTCAGTGCCAGCCCGGAGTTGGAAGTTGGCGGTGTTTCACCCCCGTGCCTCGGAGAGCACGTTAATCCGTCGGTCCCGGTTATTATCACTAACATGATAGTAGTCGTTAAAGCCCGCCAACCCGCATTGGAGCAGCGTGGTGGGTCTAAGCTCTAATTCCCGCTCTCCTATGAGAGTGGAGGCCTGTGCCCAGCAGTGGGACGTTAATAGGCTGTAGTGATGATGGTGATGAGTGTTTGATTAAGAGTTAAGACTAGATAAGTAGTCTTATTACTACCTGCTAATATTGTTTATTAAATACTCTTATCTAATTCGGAGTAATAAGCCTTAGAGAAATGTTAGAATTCTATTTTAAGACAAAAGTCTCACGCTGGTAGGTGAAGAAAAAATCCTTTAATGACATTACATTCTCCGGTGCTTATGCAACTAATAGCAGTATAATCGGGCCCGGAATCCGCCCGTAAACACGCTCGCTAACCTACTAAAACATATTTCTTTTATTTTGAGCTCGCCCTCGCAACACCCCACTGCCTGCCAGTCGACTCTACAGAACAGGTTTCTAATAGCCTCTACAGACATACCAACTTCCTGTTCCAACTTTGTTTGGCCAGCTGTTTTTTTCGCGTGACTTCAAATTTTTGGTTAGACGGCTTGATTCCGTTCAACCTATCTGAATTGTTTGCTATTAGTTTTTGATCTTCTGTCACAACTCAAAAACCTGCCCAACACCGGCTCAGATTCCATTATGTTTACAGCTTCCTAAATAAGCCTAAACATGACGGTAACCAGTTGCTCGTTGAACAATTTACAAAGACTATGCCAATGAATTGACGTCTGGACACTGTTTCGGATCGCTCGTTCAATCGAAAAGAACTAGATTTTTACTAAAAAAATGGAAATTGGCACGTTTCATCATCAGACATGTCGGCACAACCTAAAGAGGGCTTTATATGGAAAATTACGATAAATCCGCCGTCAGAGTGCCGACTGCCGAAGCAGCTTCAAACACTCCGCATATTTTCTTTAAAATCAACTTGAGCATGGGCGAAACGTTTGTTACGATTTTTATTGAATGCGAGTCTCTTTTTATGTGTTCTCGGAATGCCCATCTTGGTTGGTTTCCTTAGAAAGTGGAGTTTATTTTGATTTCTTCCTGTTACGAGTCGTATTGTGAACTTCCGAAGTTTGCGAGTTTTTGAGGCATTTTGTTGAAGTAAAGTTTCTAACGTAGAGGGTCTAAAGACATGCTAACTACAGCAGATTTTCAGATTTATTTAACTGAAACTATACACACATTTTTTCAATTATTAATCGTCTTTATTTCATTTTTCTCCTCCCTCAGAATCCACATAAATATGATTGTAACTAACTGGTCTTTAAAATGGTTTGAAGAATATTTTATTCAATACAACGCTAGGCTAGGTAAAATTATTTTTGTTATAATTAAGAAAGACACTTGGATCTTGTAGATTCAAGAAGAAAATAAGGATGGTCCTCAGTCAAGCGTCATTAGTATTCCATTAATTTATCGATAAAGTCGATTATGATAATGCTCGCGCGCAGACCGATGGGCGTCTTTTGTGTTACGTCCTGCAGGCGCCGTCTTGGCGCCGGGGTCCATCCAACCTCGCATTATTTAGATTTTTTATCATCTGCGGCTCTATCGGCTTAGCTCTCAACCGTGCAAGGTTTTATTTTACGTCCATTATTTTACCATCTATTCCATAATAATAATTATGATAATAGAGCTTATTGCATATTGAGTATTGACTTATTGGGTTTCTTTATATTATAATTTATAGGCTCAGCGTCTATAATGAGTAATGACGATCGTGTGGATGTCGTCAAGCTTATTATTTCTACACTTGTGTTCACGATCACATCAGAGCAGAACATCTGGTTCATTTTACGCTAGTTTGCTGGTACGAATGTTCATGACAATTTGGTCAGCCTCAGCGCAATGAGATCTTTCTCTTTAAAAATGTTAGGCTTTAATCATCGGACCTTTTGTTCAGCAATATATCATAATTGTTTGGCCTATTCTCTCATATATTATCTCAAAGTTTCGTATAGTTTGAGCTATTAATTGCTCTAAGATTTAGCAATATTGGGCAGAAATGCAGAATGTCATTTTCAATGTATATTTGAAGTTACGTGGAGATAAATACAAATACACGTATGTACATAAACGCTCAGTGCAAATACAAGTGACCCGCATTTCCAATAGGCCATTATTGTTTCCACCGCAACTGTAATGAGATGCACAACATTATATCAATGTACGCATTTATATGACTATCGCACACAATCCGATCAATATTGCCCAATTAATTTGTTGCTGCGAGTTGTGGCGCTTATTGCTCTCTCGTGTTTGTTTGCTATTTAGGTTTAGATCAAACACTGCGTAACGCCCGAATCTGCAGCTTTATTTCCGGTTCGTTTATCTAAGTGTGCCTAATACAATAATTATTATTGATACAGGGATTGTTGCAAGCGAACCGTTGCGAAGTTTATCGCTAACGTCATAGTTTATAATCAATATGATGCTATAAATACACAAAATACTATCGATAAAAACTAAACAAGTCGCAATGATCGCTATAAAATATATAAAAGCTAGAGCTGTAATCAGATGAATTGCAAACATATAAAGCAAAGCCATAGCAGAACTAAGCTGATTTGCTGTGTACGTGGGTATAGTGAGCAGAAGGCGAATGTGCGCGCGAACGAATAACTGGTCGAGTGTTGGGTGCGTGCAGCGCTGGCATAGCGCGACCCCCCGCTCGACTCGGCGTGCCCTCGCCGGTTAGGTATCGCTATTGCTATACATATGGGTCGGAGCCGAGCAGCGGCGGCCGTCGCAATATCAGCCCGGTGAAATCGCTCGCCCGCCCGCCTCGTCGCACCGCGCGCCTCGCCTGCGCCAGTCGCTGTGCGCCAACTGAAACGCGCGCACCGCTAGAGCAATCGAGCGTATTCCCATTATATCCACACCGCACGACCCTGCTACCCACCATCGCTCCACTCCACTCCCCGTGCTCGAATTACGAGCCGGCTCATCCTCTCAGACCCATCTCCCCGACCCGATACTGTCACATAACTCCCATTGTACCGTGGACTGTCAGTGTGTGTGTTCGTTTGAGTGCATGTGCGCGAACGACTCTAATCTGTGTATCGGTGTCATTCCAAGAAGGATTCAAGACGGCCGTCATCATAAGGCTGCCTGCGAACACAGTGAGTATCGCGGCCGCATGACTCCTTAATGTAAAATGGGACGATTCTTATCTACTGTCGATTCGCATCGGTGTGCGCGTGTACGGACTGTGCAGTGCACGTGTGTGTGCGTGACATCCGACCGCGGCCGCTGTGCCTGTGTGCGTTGGCTCAATACTCGTGGATTCTATTTTGCGGCGGTGTGACTAGATGTTTGTTTTTATTATCATATGACCGGTGACTGTTGGAAACTTTGACAAGAGTGCTGTCTACATTGTGAAATTTAAAACTACCACTGCCTTTTAGTTCTTCGATATATTTTTTAACTTATGTAACCCGATTACAGTCAAGTAGTCGTGTTTTTATTAATTCTCCTAATTGGTCTCCACTTTCTTCGGCTATACTATCCATAAACCTAAAGATAGATAATTTGCATTCATAGAACTTTTCTTCGTTAAAACTTCAAATCGGTAACATGCACTGAAGCATTTCTACGGCAAGCGCTATCGTTTGCCGTCGGGAGCCATTATAGGCGTATTTCTGCATCTTTTTAGATTTAACCACCTACCTTCCCATCCAGATAGCAACATAATTTGTTCCAATATAAGTTTAGTAGACACTTTGATTACACTTTATGTATTTAAAAGCAGATTTAATGCAAATCATGCATCAATATTGCATGAATAGGTAATCATTTCTTGCTGGTGCGGGTCAACGACTTGGTTTTTATATATTTTATATTCAGTTAATTTATTCGTAAAAATACAATTGTTTAAGATTTCAATTTGCATAGTTTTTAAACTACATATTATTATGAATTATGTACATTGTACATATAATAATATCCTATCTAGTTATAAGGTCTTTACTAAAATGTTGTGTCTTCAGTATATGCTGCATGTAATGTGCGTGTCTAAAAAATGTGTTGGTAATAGTTATTAAAAATCATGTTCAATGGTTCAACGCGAAATATTTATTTATGACAGGAGCTACCTACTCCATGCTAGCACAGATTGTGCGTGTCTAAAAAATGTGTTGGTAATAGTTATTAAAAATCATGTTCAATGGTTCAACGCGAAATATTTATTTATGATAGGAGCTACCTACTCCATGCTAGCACAGATTATGTTTGAATGACTGTCTAACTCTAATGAGTTTTTTTGTAAGTTCGCTCTCGGCTCAATCAACTTTAATCCATCAGTTAAGTATCTCTACATATTTCGGTTATTCAAACGGATCTCTATTTACTACTCTATCACACTGATCTTACCCATACTTATTCTGGATTTTGAAAATAATTGTCTTTTTGCTCTACTCTACGAGTACCATAACGTTATTAACTTCTTACCTATTCACATATTCGGAGAATTCAAAGCTGTCTCTATGCTCTACTTTACCATACTGCTACTACCGTTCTGCATATTATTCTGGCTGCTCTAAATGTCTGTATTCACTACTCTACCACACTTTTCTACATCTCTACATATTCTGGGAAGGCACCTATTGGATACTACCTATCCACATTTTTTTTCTATTTACGACTTACCATTTAACGCTCTTACCTTTTTACAATATTTATTAGTCTGGCTGTTCAAAATTGTCGTCACGCACTACTCCTTGCTCACTGCTATCTCTATGTATGTACTAAGTATCTACTAAGTCGGCCTTTATCAATCAGATTTTTGTATTCTTGTGAAATTAACAGGTACTTATCTACCTGCATAACTTATTTGAAGCCAAAGCTGCGAAGGGAAAAGCTTCACTTGAGACAAAAAATGTCTAACATAAAAATAGTTTAATTTGACGACAGCTTTCTTTCTTTTAATGGCACATCACTAATGATAACACGGTGTGTGCGTGTTTATTGTGTTTATGAGAGTGATTATTTAATACGATCTCACGCTCACAATCCAGCTACATAATGTCCTAAGTGCCTACAACAAATCGAACCGTGTGCTTTATTTGTTGGCCGTATCGAGTCCGCCGCGGTGGAAAGCGGCGTATCGCACATTCTTCCGTCGGGCGGCCGTTTATACAAATTATACCGATGTTACGTATAGCCGCATAGCTATTTAGGTGGGCATTATTTATGTTCTCTAACAGTCGTAACGTAGTGTGTGTGCAAGTTAAAATCGGAGCAGTCAGCTGATCGCGTTTGTGTGCGTTACGTTCTTCGGGAAACACCTTTCGATGACGTGAGCGAGCTTTGTTTAATTGGACACTCACATTGTTCCCTCGTTTTTTTTACTCCATATTTTATTCACTTGACGGGCTCGAGCGGAATGTCGTTTTATTTTTTTGGATTGCGAATACCTCTCTCACTTTATTTTTCGGACAAAGGGGTGACGGGCGCTGCCGTGATTGTGTACCGTTTATCACTTTTACCTTTATATTTCGAATGTTGTTACGCTTAACTACATGTTACAACGGGTAAAGTACCTCTTCCAGTAGACGTATTCGTGTTAAGTACCTACTCTTCTGCCGAATTTTCGTTAAATAGGCTCTTAGCCTCTTATACTCAAAAAAAGATTTTAGAACACTAAATTCCATTTCTTTTTAGTCTAATCGTTTATCCAATAATTACTTTATTCAACTGCATCTTTACTTTATCGTTCAACATCATACTTTCTTAACCCGAATTGCAACAACTTAAATCTAACTGACCGTAAGATTCTGCCTCCTCTTCGCAACTTCGCACCTATAATCATAAAGCAGTCTAAAGTTTCCAACTTCACACTTAGCCAGCAAGATAGAAATGCATGTTTTGATGCTCCCAAAAGTTGTAAAATCGACGGTAGTGCCGATATTTTTCTCTAGAAACTTTAACATTAGCACAACTCATGTATCAGCGCCGTGCTGTTCAAAAGTTATGTGAACATTGGATAGATTCAAAGACTCTGAATAAGAATGTAAAAATAGTATTCGGCTAAGGTCATCTCATCACTATCAGTCTGTATCAATATTATTATTTGTAATATCTAGACATGTCAATTTGCAAAACCAACTTAAATCGATCATCGACTATTTGCTTTATTTTTCAACAAAGACCGAACCTGCCAACATTGGGCTTGTCGGCACTTCAGTTCATATTAAGTATGTCAAAAAGGGCTTATATTATCGGCTTTTAGGTTCGTATATAATGTGTGAAAAGTGAAAACTGGGTAACAGATAAAGTGTGTGTACAAAAATGAGAAGACTATTTGCACCTTTTCATTCAGGTACAAGTTACGTGCCGAGTCAATATGAGTCGGGCAATGTGGAAAATTGAAAAGGCTGTTTGGAAATTTACCGACTACATTTATATTGCGTGTAGTTTTTAAAATAACACCGTCCACAGCCGAGCGAGGCAAACGTGTGATTTGTAGAAAAACCCACGGCCTGGTCGGTGATTACGCCGTAGGTATACGCCGGCCGTTCTCCGCAGTTTGCCGACTTTATTTGCCTCCACTCATCATCCTGCCTTGGACTAGGGAAATTGTAGACAGTATATTGGGCGCCAGTAAAGCCGGCTATAAAAGTTGCGACTGCACAAGCGCTCAGAAAAACATGACGTCTTTCTTAACCGAACGGTGTCCGCGGAAGCTAAGTGGGGAAAGGACGTGGAAATAACGATATCTGATTGGTTATTCACTAAACATCTCCTCTCCTCTCTGCTCAACTACAAGACAACTTGACAACTTTTAACTAAGCCTAAACCTGTCATTTAATGGGCTTTAAGTTAGGTATGTTCTTCAGCTGAATTTACTTAGTTGTCAAGAAAGGCGTGGTAAGCAAACTGGACGTCTAGCGTTGACGTTTTTTAGTAAAGTATTTACTATGTATTTTAAAAAACAATAGGTCCACATAAGGTGTACTGCATAGTGCAATTTAATGTTGCGTAACTTGTGGCTGTAAAGTTACCTATTATTATGGCTCTGGATTTGCATATTTCCTGCCAATATCTCTTCTCTTACCAGTATCTTACTTGGTTTGGCGAACACCTTTCTATGCGTTAAGTCTATTTTTTCTTATAGTCTAAGCCTCCTGCCTGCCTGTTTTTTCCACTGTCAAATGACAACACGCAGCCTTTGAAATGATGCTTGGTTTGAACTTTTTTGTGTCCACCAACACACAACTAACGTCATGATGGTGTTTTTGTGTTCATATTGAATACGAGCTCGTATTTGAAGCGAGGTTTAATGACGCATGTCTTTTACTGTAAATAATTATCCCCTGATAACCGGTATATTGAAGCTTATTAAGTGCATATTTGTAATGCAACCGCAGAGAAAATCTGTTACAATGTAAGCTGCATTAAACCAGATAAAGCAACGGTTAAATATTGAAGATATCAAATTCTACTCATTCTTTTGTTTTTAAAAATAAGAATATTTGCATTTAAACATTTTTTTACCTTACCTCAGCCGGGAATTAGACCTGCTAAAGATTATATTTTTAATGAACCATTCCATAGAGCTTATGATAAGGATAAATTTTCCCCAATGTCCCGTTCTTTTTTCCACCCTGTATAAAAAAATCTGGTTGTTGGTACTTAATGGTACTTGACAAATGACAATTGACGTGTCTTCCGACCGGGAAATGTAGTGACACAGGGTGCAGGGTGTAGTGCAGGGTTAGGTTGGCCCTTCAAGAATGGAAATTGTGGGATAAGTTAGCTTAAAGGTATTATTGAACCTGGGAATCGATGATATTATAAGACTTCAAAATATTTGGCATTATGTGAGTAAGTATTTATTGTACTAAAAATGTACAGAAATGTACAATTGTACCTAAACTGCAGAACGGTTGTGAGTAGGTCTGTAGGTACTTGACATTTGACGTGTTTGCCCAACCGTGAAACGTAATCGATTCGTGGGTAGATATTTTGCCGAGCTGGGACCATTAATTCTTCGACCCACGTTGTCTCGTAAGAATGGGAGCCAAGTTGAACAAAGTTGCGCCCCGTCCGCCTCGAAATAAATAAGCAAGGGCCGGCATTCGACAATAATAATAATTCGCCCGGGCCCTGATCAGCTGTTTTCCCCACACCGACCCCAACGTAACAGGTGCCCTATAAACAGATTCAATAAACTGCCTTTCTCTACTCAAATCCACTCCACTTGTCTTTCACACTTCGACGTCTATTTTTAAGGAAAAAGCTCAAAGGTCTCCGTTTTCTTCTTCGTTTTTTAGTTCTGCTTTTTAGAAATATAAGCAAGTAGATGATAACCGCGGCTCCGTCCGCGTGGACTTTGGTTAAAATTCCGTGGGAAGTCATTTTCCGGGATAAAACCCCCGGAATGCAAACCAATCACGTTACCAAATTTCGTCAATATCAGTTGAACAGAGATGGACCGTGAAAGCGTAGCAGACAGACAGGCAGACAGTTTCGCATTGATAATACTAGATGACGCCCGCAACTTCGTTCGCGTTGATTAAGACTTTGAAATTTTCCTTAATAAAAGTAGCCTATGTCCTTCCCCGGTATACCTATGTAACCTATACCAAAATTCATCAAAATCGGTTGAAAAGATGGGTCATTACAGCGTAGCAGACATACAGACAACCCTTCGCATTTATAATATTTGTGTCGGTATTTCTAAATTCTGTATTTCACACACAATAACACATGCGTGTTGCTTCGCTTGATATTTTTTTCATACAGATTTTTGACATCATCAAGGTAAAAAGAACTGTTTACTCTCTAAACACGCAGCCTCGATTTTTAGGGTTCCGTACCCAAAGGGTAAAAACGGGACCCTATTACTAAGACTCCGCTGTCTGTCTGTCTGTCTGTCTGTATGTCTGTCTGTCTGTCTGTCTGTCTCCAGGCTGTATCTCATAGACCGTGATAGCTAGAAAGCTGAAATTTTCACAAATGATGTATTTCCGTTGCCGCTATAACAACAAATACTAAAAATTAAAAAAATATATAGATTAAGGGGGGTCCCCATACAATAAACGTGTTTTTTTCGTATTTTTTTGCTCAATATTAAAAACGGTAACAGGTATACGGTTCAAATTTTCACAGAATATTAACCTGTATATTACCTTTCAAAATAAATAATTAAATATCAATAAAGTAAATATTAAAGGGGGGCTCCCATACAACAAACGTAATTTTTTGATATTAACAGTAAACCTCTACAAACAAAGTTAGTTTTGCGGTTCATTAACAAAGGTAATTATACCTACTTCTTGAGTACGGAACCCTCGGTGCGCGAGTCCGACTCGCACTTGGCCGGTTTTTAAGCTAACGTAGCGTTTTCGCAATGAAAAACTGTTGGACTTGGACTTTAAACTTTGTGATAATATTTATATGATGCTTCAATAGCTGGTATAACTATAGAGGCCAGTAGTCATGACATGCACATAAGAAATGCCATAAATCCCATACCTAATATTCTTTAAAAAATACCTAAAGCAAATATCAAGGAACATAAAATGTGTGAAATAAATATCTTTCACATTGTCTACAGCGATGTGGAAACGCTCTTACTCGTACAATGTCTGTTTTGAACTCAGTTGATGAACCTTGAAAATATCTTTAAATACCTATTTAACAACATAATATTACGAACAGCTGATTTGCTGACTTACGTTTTTGTTAGTAGTTTTCTTGGATAATGTATACGCTAACGAACAGTGTTTCTTTAACGACTTAATTATGTAATAATGATACCGGCTTATCTATTACCTTCGTATTTTTCACATTGCGTCGGTTTTCCGACGGTAAGACTGGACTTACCATAACTTATATCCTTCGACGACCTCTCTGGCGCAGTGGTAAGCGCTGCGATGATAAGTGGGAAGGCCCGGATTCGATTCCCGGACACAATAACAATAATTAAACAACGTTCTTATTAAAAAAGACAATATTGTAAATAGTATGTAATATTATTAATCATTAATATTATATAATTTGTAGTTATAATGCGATTTGCGAAGTAGTATGACTTGTCCATAGAAGAAGAATTTTATTAATTTTGGACATAAGTTAACACAAGCGTTACTTTTTCTAGTCACAGTGATGATCACGATAGAAAATAATCAATTGGGTCATTCTTTATTTTGTTACAATAAAAAAGTAGAGACCTGAGACATTTCACTTTCATTGTTTTGTTAGACACAGTCGACATCCCCTAGCTTTTTATCCGGAGTGTGTCAAATCTAATCCAGTTTCGCCTTTTATTGCCCAACCGAGAGTGAAAACAATTGGCTTTTGTGTGAGAGTTAACTGAGACTTGGTACACTCGCGTAAAACGAGCAAATAGGACGTACCTATGTAGCAAGCGATGTTGTGGTAGCACGTACGCAATAATAGCTAGATCACACACGGGACTTGTCGTGCGTCAAACAGCTGTTTATGTATCCCATTGTGTATCCCGAACATTGTAAGTCACACACTACCTATGTACCTGTCTGTATAGCGTCACACAGGTTTTAAGAAGTTTATTTTTATTACAATATTCCGTCGTCACGTTTCAACATAATATAAATATTATGGTGAAAGCTTAAGTGCAAACTCCTATAATTACCATCCTTGCTCTCATACCTTTATAGCATAGCAAAGTATCGTAAATTAAGTCTCAGGCTTTAGGCTTGATTTGCATGTAATTTTGTTCTGTTTAGCCGAAATAGTTTCGCCATAATTTCACGTGAGGCAACCTCTTGCCTCGCAATTTTTTTAAGATGCATTTTCGCGATGATTATGAGTTTAAGAATCCCGCGGATAGTCAAGCGACAGAACACAAAGCTGTGAGACAAAAAGTCTGTAATGTGTCGGAGCTCTAATGACAGTAGGTAATCGCAGTCGGGCCTGCCGCGTTTAGTTTAGTTTAGGGCTCGCGCCGGCCTGCGGCACGCCTCGGAGAGCCGGGGAGGGCAATTCGCAATAACCAGCATTTCGCTCTCGATACGCCGTTCGCCGATGACGAGCCGGTTATGTAATGTAAATGTTTACGTGTGCACCTACCTACAACACGTGCCCCGCCGCCACGTGCTCGGAGAACACTAGCCTTGTGAATTATTTATTTACGAGGCAACATTTTCACACGCCGGTCGACGAACTCGAGAAATGATCTTGGAACGCTTTTACGCGATTAATCTCATCGCGTCCTCGGATGACATTGCTCGGTATCAGTGTCTTTATATTGTACGACTCGAAGTACACAACCGCGACAACGAAATGATACTATCGTGCTAACTTTTTCTTGCATGTCATGAATAGCATTCTGAACCAGTGGTAGTAGATTCTCTTGACGATCCGAAAGCATTGTATAAGTTCACTTTGCAAAGGTTTTGTTACACTACAATGGTTAGTTTCATCTTCACGTCATTCAGATTTCAGACATCCCATACAGCATACTGGACTGGCTTATACATATACCTATAGGTAGTTAAGTTTAGTTATAGCTTTGAGTATTATCGCTAATGACTTAATTGCATACATTCACATGATAGTGATAGCAAATGATGCCGTTTATCATAGAAGGCTTCTTAACTGTCCTTCTTCCTTCTTTTACCCTTCTTTCTCATTTTAAGAGAAATCCCTAGTCCAGGAGTTGGCCGGCTATGGGTTCAAATCATGGTAACGTTCTTGCCTTAAAGCAGAAATGCTAACTGTTAGTGATGCTGAAGAGCTAAGTCGTTACAGAAGTCCGTCAGTCGGTGTAAGAAGAGTTTTTAATGTTTTCTTGCAAGTTTACACAGAAATTTTTTAAGGATCCATTTTATGAAAAGGACAATCATGTTATTTTATGATGCTTTTGGTAAATAACATGAATATTTACTCCACTGCCATTACCAAGATGCCGATTAAGAGATTAAACCATAAAGAAACCATTAAGTTAGCCATCGTACATGGCATGCAAAGAGTATAAAACGATCAAGTTTCAACGTCAATGTATCCATAAACGAGGATAAACTATAAACCTTTCATAAAAGTATAGCAGTAAAGTGGAGCGCGCATTGCCGGTAGTAGAGTGCTACTGCCTACTAGATGCAGAGGCGTCAATATGGCAACGTAGCTATATCGTAGAGAACATGTCAAGCTTCGAATTTATAGCATGTGGCTACGTTATGTACTCTACCGTATACCCAGTCTGTGCCACTGACCTAGCCTCTACTAACTATGTACTATTAAAGTTTGTATTCCTGTTTATTGACTTGATTTAATATTTAGTTGTGCACAACTTCATATCGATATTAAATAATAATATTATCTTCTTGGCATTAAATTGTGGGGCAGAGACGCAATGCTTCGTCAGTGTGTACAGTTTATGTCTTATACTGTAACTTGAACCTATTCTATGAGTGCCACCGACCCAGACCAATCGAGCTCTATAATGAAGGATCTAATTTAAGGATATTGAGGATATCATTTCATGTCGTTTATGTCGCCCGCGAATGGATTTGTGTTGTTAAAGCCTATTTTCTTCTCCGGGATGCAATGCATAATGCAACCTACCTCTGTACAATTTTGTTTAAATCGGTAAAGCACATAGGCCGTGAGAAGGTAACAGTAAAGGTAAAAATTATAATTTTTTAACGTTTTGCATGAGTTTTTTTAAAACTTTGTTAAGTTTAGTCACCAAATTCATTACCATTAAACCATTTGGCTGGCCGTATTTGTGAGAGGAACCTTCTGCCTTTGTTCGGTCTAGGACCGTTAAATTATAGAAGTAATTGATAATTGATTTATTGATTGATAATTAGAATTAGAAGTATTACAATAATTATAATTAAATGCTAATGATATAAATGAGTGGCACGCGTGCTGTTCGTAATGATGATTTGCGCACTGATTTATTGTTCGATTGAATGTGTAATGAAAAGTAGGTTAATGCTGATGGAGCGAATTGTACGGTTGGACCGTGGACCTTGCAGCCTTTTTCACTCCGGAACTCCATGGATATGAGATATCGAAAATAGATACCCATTATACACATGTGCTTGGAAAGTAGAGCGCGCATTATAGGTGCAAGTACTAATCGAAGTAGGGAATGCTCCTTAGTTATGCAGCTGAGTCGACGATCAAGTCTCCTATTTATAGCCGTTTTACAGTATAGGATGCACCCTCCAGCGTTGTATGTGCCAGTGACCTAGCCCCCCTTTGGATGTGAACCATTATAGACTATAATTGCAAGCTCGATTAAGTCGAGACTCGAGAAGGTAGAGTAGTGATGGAAGTTTTTATTACGATTCTTAAATGTACTACGCCGTAGCCTCATCATCATTATTATGTGGTGTGGAAATATCATCGTACAGTGAAAAGAAAATGTCACTTACTGACGTAACTCATCAACGCCCAGCCCAAGCTGAAATGTTTAATATGTAGCGACTAGCGACAAATAAATCGAGAAGTTATGAAGGTTTACGCCGTACCTCATAATGGCGTACAGGGATATTAAAAATGGAACATTGTTGGTGCAAGTACTACAAAATTTATTTATTAAACCGGGTGTCAAACCGGCCATCATAGCGTGCCGCTAGTGTAATGTAGGATGAATCATCAGCATTTATGTCCAAGCCCGGCAGGTCCAGTTTCTCGAATGTCCAGTATGTCCGTTAAGTCCAATTCTCGGAATGTATATTTCCTTGAATGCCAATTCGTCGAATGTCAATGAAAATAACAAGAAAGAAATGCGACCTTTTCCGCTTGCTCCTACCGGGATCTCCTACTGGTAGGAGCACGGGGACTAATATGTCCTTAATGTGTTGCTATATATATCGTGACTTTATATCAAATAGTAACAAACAGTCTTAATCAATCTGAAGTGTGTCGCCAACCACCAATCGACATTTATTATGGGTTAGCAAAAATATTCGTTCTGTTTAGGCGATTGAAAAACTTCCTATTTATAGTGCAATCATCATATATAACTAGTTGAGAATGCACACTCTAGCTGAGTATGTGCCAGTAACCTAGCTAAATTAGATTATAGGACGAGGTAGATTGGTATGAAGTTTTATGATGTTACTTAAATGTGCTACGCCGTAGCCCCGTAGCCCACGTAATTATGTGATGTGCGTAGAGCACTTTGGACAAAATGTAAGTTTCTTAAACTGCTTTTTGGTTTATCTTGGACTGCTAAACCAGAGACATCCGCATGGTTTTGCTGGTAGAATATTTCTACATAAATGCTATTGCCTCGGGCACCTACCTCAGTAATTATTACAGTATTAGACAGGGCGCGCGATTTCGTCCGCGGGAATTTAGTTTTTTTAAGATCCCGTGCACGGACTTCTTGATTTTCCGTGATAAAATTCCTTTTCACATTCACGTCTCCAACAAGTAGGTACGTCCCATTTTAATAAGGTTATATTGCAACGGGAGGCCTGGAGAGGAATTCCACGTTGATTGATGATTTTGCATTTCTTAGGTAGGACTTGAGAGTCGAGAACGATGATGAAAAATACATGTCTATCTTTGACAGTAGCATGTATTGTAGCGAGCTGCCAGCGTTAATCGATGCAAAAGAATTGCTATAGGGATAGCCGGTGACAAAGCTTTAGCTGTGTCGACTGTCGATTAATTATACGGTCGTCTTGTTTCCTATTTATAGACGCGGCCTCTACGGTTACATTACACACCCTCTCGTGTGGTTTGCACCACTGACCTATCCTCACTGGATAATCGCTTAGGTACGCTCACAATGAACTCACTCTATGAATATGAACATCGTGCAAGTACTTTTATCTAAGTAGAGTTTCCGCTCATTATATCAATCTCAAAGAGATCTCAAAACTAATACGTCGAACGGATATCACTTTCCTTTTTGAAATATCTTTTATTAAGGTGGCTCTCTGAACATCTGCTTTCTTGGCACGTGGCAGTCAATATGCCTATCATACGAATCCCAATATCCTAAAAACTGACAAGTCATGCTCAGTTATTCTGGTAGATAGGAAAGATGGTCACTACCTTCTTTTCTTATATTCACGTAGGTAGCACGTTTATAATATCTACATCCCCGCGTATTGAGCGGTTTAACTTTACTCAAATCACTTCTGTAATACAATGCAAAATACGCTCGCTTCAGAGAGCAGAACACATCGAGTACAGTATCTAGATAGAGCCGCACAGCACGTTCCGACAGCTTCCAACAATAATAATTAATTGACTCGTCCGTTCGTTATCGTGCTTTTATATTGACGTTCCCGAGCGAGCGGGCGAGCGAGTCGCATTCGGAATGAAATTTCCATAAAAACTTTTGTGCTCCGGACGTTGCGAGCGCACGTTAAAATCGTCGGCTGGCAATAAAACAGCGGCCGGTGCGGCGAGGCGAGACGAGGCGGCCGCGAGTGCGAGCGGGACGGCGCAAGAGATAATGGACTCTGTACTAAATGAAGAACGCGCCGCTGCGCCGAGCGAGCGGGCTCCGAGGCAAAAACATCGCGCGCCCCCTCCGCTCGCCGCGCCGCACCCCGCCCTCGCCCGCCGGACCGCAGCCGAGCTAACCTCGACAGCGGGGGGTCGAGAATTGCCTCGCTAGTCAGTCGCCTTGCCCGATTCCTTGGTTCGCTCTCGCAAGTCGCAACTAGTGTGAACGCGCTACTTGTACTTCGCCGAGCCGTTCTCTTGGCTTTTGTGTCGATTTCGACCGGTATTTTACATTGCGTTATCCGCGGTTCGCTTTCGACTGTGAACTCTATATTCCAGTAGTTCGTACCGTTGCTGGTACTGATTGAATACGACCCTCGATTGATTTACGATCGGACCACTGCACACTGGTCGGTTTGAAACGGTGAGTGGCCTAGCGACTAGCGCGCAATACGATTGTAACTTTTGTCATAAAAACAATACGCATAAGTTTGCTTATTCAATGTTGCATGAACTCTTTATCATTTCGTCGATATTGTTACATCACGTTACGCGTTTCATTGTTAAACGTCATGATAATAAGATTGTTGTGATAATGGACGCACGAGTCCGCGATGTTTTTTTGTTTTGGTGGGCGATGAAAAGGAATTGTTTAGCATTTTCGAGATGTTTGCGAATGAAGCGGCCGTGCTCTATTGACACGGTACTATTGTTGTCTCTAACGCCTCAGCCATGGTACAGAGAGGTTGCAGTGTCAAGGTGTACCATTTATCCACATCATCTTATTGTTCTTCGCAAAGGCACTATTGAGCTTGAACTCAAGGCCTGCATGTAACAGCGTCATTTACTTTGCATCTAATTCAGGGAATAAATAGGCGTTTAGAACTTTTGGTTACATAAATTGTGTTCATAAATTATTGTTGATTCTGAGTTCTGACTGAAAGATAACAGCTGTTATAACTGTTAAAATTGACTGTCATTCTTTCCATTTATGTCGTGGTGATTAAGGTCTACATTCACTTTTTATAACCGAAAATACCGTCCCAGATTCTGGGTCTCCAATCAAATCCAAGGTAATTAGATCTTTTCCGACTTCTGAGACTTTTAATACTAAATGTTCCCATAAAATACATTTGTTATTGCTGTGTGCGAAGTTTAGTGTCTTGGTTATTGTGATTTGTGACTTTTTTCAAGTTAAATAGAGGACTTAAGACCTCCAATGCAAATATAGCATAAAAATTATAATAGCTACAGTTCAATAAGGATTCTTAAAACCTTATTATGTGTGTGCTGTCATGCTTTGCCACGTGATTAAGAGATAAATTTCCCTTCCCTTTGAAAAATTATTCAAATTTTGATTTAATTTTCCCTTGTAAAAAGCTGTCACCCTAAAAGGGTTCAAATATTATGTAGGAATCATTTATTTTCTTATAGATGATAGCCTATGTCCTTCCCCGGGATACAAACTATCCATGTATCAACATCGGTTGAACAGGGTCGTAGCACACAGACAGACAGGCACACTTTCGCATTTATAATATTAGTATGGATTCTTTAAAAGTTTATACTTATTATGCTGGCTTATGGCTTGCCAACCCATATTTGTTAGCCTAGCTATACCTAGCTCTTATTTTCAAATAATCCTATGTACCTAATCACTTTTCTAAATCTTGTCGGATAAGCTGTCTTCAACATATTTTACATCCCTGAGTTTTTCCTTTACCTAGTCATAAGACATCAGCTTTTTTGATCCATATCATAAGATCAAATCTACAAAACCTTCACTTTATATTTTCCGCCATAATATTTAAGTGAAATATTCATATCTTTGAACACCTTTCCCTTACATATTATGTATCATTAAATTATTTCGTCAGGTTTTGGAATTTTTTGTTTACTCGCCTTAACATTATGAATTTTTCGGTTCAAAAACTTCCTTGCACTCCCCATGAGCACAAATCAAATATCCAGTTCAGTATATAGTATATTCGATTCAAAGTCCAAAGGAAAGTATTAAGGTGAATGTTGTTTGTTGCAGGATCTGACCGGTCAGAACAGCAATGACTCGGGCGGCAGCGGCGGCGCGGGGCGCGCTACCACGCCGCACTTGAGGCCCACGCCGAGCCCCACAGGCTCGAGTGGCTCGCGATCCATGTCACCGGCTGTCGGTGAGTACCAGCAACTCGGCCATAATCTACTCCAAGCGTTGACAGATACAGAGACGTTAACGTTACACTGAATGCGTGTACATTTTGTGGCTTTGTCCTACGTGAGCGACAAACGCGAAAGTATCAAACAGTAGCTGGACCTTTACGTGGCCTAACTTGTCGCGACGCTTTCTTCGCTCACTTAGGACAACGGAAAAGTATGTGAGATTGAAGCAATGCCGCTCCTTGATTTCCGATTGAACTGAACACCTTTCAGTATTCTTACGAGTAGCTAGGCGCGTTAGAGCCGTGGCCGTCATGTATTGTGTCTGTCCATGGCTTTCATTTTATTCTTATCCCAATGGTCGTTTTCGACTTTGGGCGATTACAAGGGGTGGCTCTCATACTCGTATAATGTAGGCTCATTTACGTCCTTCAGGTCATTTTCGACCACGGCTTCTTTAAGTGCATTTGTAGATGTAGGTTTTGGACTTAACGTGCTCGTTGTATTAAATGAATCGAGACTATCGTCTCTCGCTGACATGTGAAAAATAGGTGGATGAATCTGACAAATTTGTGTTTGTTGAAAAATAAACAAAATATCAAAAAAAAATGGTTCGAATCGCTTCGTGGGGTGGTCGTAGTTTTGCCAAAGGCGTGTTGATCAGATTCATTGTGCATACTTCGTCACTAGCAGACGCGGGCTTTCCCGACATTGACCCACATAGAGCGGGCGCCCAGAGTACACCGTATTTTGCCCCTTTTGCGGGCGCTAACCACCCCCGCCCACCTTATGTACGAGAGGGTGGTCGCGGTATATAGGGTCTCGTGAAAAACTTACCCCCACCGGCGGCGGGCACGCAAAACAGGACCTTCCACCCCCCCCCGGGATGGGTGTCGACGCGTCACTCTTATGTGCCGACTGCCTCAGCTGCCGGACCATCGGCCTCTGTTTACAATCTTACGAGCCTATGCCAATTAGCTCGGGACCCCCTTTCCATTCAACAACCTGTTAGACCGGCCAGTACTAGCAAAAACGCTTTTCCCATTTGAGCGATGCAAAGGGTTCAAAGTGTGAAGTCATCAGACTGATCCAATATTTGTCGGCAATTTGTTAGAATCCTAGTTGAGATACAGAAATCTTCTATTTAAAGACATCTAACTTATCTCTCAAACCAGCTGTTTTCATTGGAAAACTTCATCTTCATGTTGAGTCTCCTAGTGTATTGCGCCTAGATATTCGTCTATAGGCTGAGATCTGGAGAGCGCAATATGTCTTTACTCAGACTTGACTGGCAGGGACTCTGTTTGGTTTTAACTCTAGTAAAGTCAGAGCAAATTGAATTGCGTACTAGATCTTTGCCTCAGTTCTCTGAACTGATAATAACCGAATTCCTAAGATCATACACCAAAATAACAAGACTGGCTAAGCAAATCCAAATTCCTTTAGAATCATCACTAGGCCATCAAGGCGTATGCACATATAATTAGTGTTTGCGGTTATCTCTGTTTGTCACTTCGTAAGTTTGTACAGTTTGCCACAACTGATATAAGTTACGTAATGTGCAAATAATATGAAGCACTGATTAAATACTCTTACGTTAGTTCATACCAATCTTCATTATACGTGACGTGATAAGTTGAGTGCCGTGTCAATAGAGGAATGTATGAGACGCAAACGGGAGAGAAAATCACGTGCCAAAAACAGATGTTGTGAATACCAACACACTTATGCCAGTTTTACGACACACTAGTTTTTATGTACGATGCGTCATGAGATAGAGAAATGGAAAACCAGGATATTACGGAAAAATGATTGCTACTGTGCAGTGTAACGATCGCAATCACCTCTGATTGATAACACTCTTTCGCTTTTGAACAAAATCTTTTTCATCCCACCATCTCGGAAAGAGTATTTTTAATCTTCGATATCTGAATGCAAAAGCCGTTATTATCCTCTTGAGGATAAAGTAAATTGAATTTAGAACATCGTGTGCACGTTAGTAAATATCACTCGTCTATGAAGTTTGTGAATTCAAAACATCATTAAAACCTATTTACTTCTACCTCTATGGTGCCGAATTTTCATACAACCGTTTTTAATTTGTTAAAAACTCACACTCGTAACCTTCTTGGTGTACTTTTTTAATTTGCTTTGCGCGCACCGTTTTCTTTCACGTCATGTCATTTCCTCGCTGAGGTGGGATGAAAAGTTACGTGTTGCACTCGAGTGAAAAGATTTTTCACCTCGTGCTCTTTTGATTCCCTCGCTGACGCTCAGGATTCTAATTTTTGAGAATCCTTCGCTTGCTCGGTCATCAAAATTGAGCACGCGGTTAAAAAACAACTTTTCGCTCTTGTTTAACAAATAACTATCGTCGCAGCAAGATTAATACCAGAAATTCAGTCAATGCAACATATGAGATTGTAGCTGTTTTGATGCAGCTTGACAAGAATAGAGCAGGGTATGATATTGTTATTAAAATTTTTATAATCACCTGAAATTAAAAAACGTGACACCGCCGCTATGTTAATCAGACAAGTTTATACCATGGACTTAAAATCACTACAATTCGTCCTCTATCCAAATTACGCCAACGCTATTTTCACGTAAGTTTATTTGAAACTAAAGCCTCAGTCAAAAAATAATTTTGGCAAACGACAACACATGGCGAGAGATCAAGGGTATGTTCCGATATACACTGAGAGCACTGTTCAGTGCTCTTACTGGGGAGATTTCGTTCAGTTATGGAGTGACAGTATACTGCCGCAGTATCCTAGGGAAATATATGACGTCATAAATCGTCGCCATTTTTGTACTGTGAGCAGTGAGCACTGGCGTTTTCGAGGTAATGTGCTCTTAGCTTGTGCTCTTGTGCTGACTGCGTTCCGTTTTAAACGGTGACCAGTATAGCTAACTATAAAGGAACGGTTTCGCAGTATACTAAATTGACGTCACACCTTACAGTGCTCGCAGTGTATTTCGGAACATACCCCAAATTGTTTCGAAATGACATTTTGCTTTCATGCAAATGTCATTCAATTTGATTCCTCCGCTCGCGCAATCGTTTACAGATTTCGTCTCGTATCTTACGTCCGCAACAATGCGACTCAATACGACGCGACGTGACAATATCTGACCCTTCATGTGCCCACGTTGTCGCGTATTTTCTATGGAGTCGTATCATGTCGCGACTCGCGTTGCGTCGCGTCGGTTTCGTCGGTTACCTAAGTCAACGGGTAAAGGACCGAGTCAACACAGCCCACGGCATTTTTTGTAATGAAAAATCTTTCAACGTTTCGTGAATATAGATATGCTTAGGTTTTTGTCGGGCTTCCCTCAGATTGCCCTTGATGAGGTTATTGCCCGAGGCCGCTATTATATACCCCCTTACCTACTTAAAGATTGTTTGACAACTGTGTCTAGATATTCGATCTTGGTTCTAGTTCATTCATGAATTCAAACAAGGCTAGCTGTAATGAGGTCGTGCCTACCTTTACACCTTTATTATTATGGAACATTACATCAAAGTTGATTGTTTGATCGTTCTTTTTGGAATGTGTTGCTTTTAAAACATAGCAACGTTCAATTACTGTACTGTCTCGATGGTCTAGTGGTTAGCATAGTCGACTGCGGATCACGAGGTCCTGGGTTCGTTTCCCGGTCGGGCATAAAAGTTAGGTATTGGGTTTTTCAATTAAGAAATTCTCAGTGCCAGCCCGGAGTTGGAAGTAGGCGGTGTTTCACCCCCGTGCCTCGGAGAGCACGTTAAGCCGTCGGTCCCGGTTATTATCACTAACATGATAATAGTCGTTATAGCCCGCCAACCCGCATTGGAGCAGCGTGGTGGGTCTAAGCTCTAATTCCCGCTCTCCTACGAGAATGGAGGCCTGTGCCCAGCAGTGGGACGTTAATAGGCTGTAGTGATGATGATGGATGATGAACGTTCAATTAAATAGTCTAGTTATTTATAGAGAATGTATGATATTGTGTAGAATTCTTATTTTGTTGCTTTAACTTAATTATTATTTGCTGCTTTCCTATTCACTCGTTGTTCTTTTCTTTCAGTATACAATTAAAACTTCCCAAGTGTTAAAGAAATGGCATGATTTATATCAAAACATTGTTAACTTTTACCTTGTTCAAGTGAACTTGATTTCGCTTACACGACTTTTTGTTCACACAGCCATTCCAAGAAAATCATTTACAGGAAAAATTATTATGATTTCAACACACAAACCCTTTTACTTTCATTGGTCATTATATCACATTGGATGTCGAGTGCACCTTAAAAGTATTTCTTGGTGTATAGTATAGCTCGCCTCTTACGAACAGCTAAAGCAATCTTGTTTTGTTAACGTCAACGATTGCCGAACATGGCTTTCTCAAAACATCGGGCCTGGGGACTGGGCGAATGGCGACTGTGCCGTTCTCGAATACCGGTTATGTGACCGCGATACTCCCTCACTGCGACTCTTGTTTACAACGAACTACTCCGCAATGTACAGGATACAACGCGCTTCCAACACCAACCGGCAGAACTCAACTCCAAACAAAACCGGCAATGTATAAAAAATATGCAGGTTACTTGCTCGTTTGGCTGTCGAGCTGGTAGGAGTTGAACATGACTACATGACGTCAACCGTTCGGCTCGTCGGGCTTCTCGACTCTCGACAAACACCCAGTGAATATATGAAGTCTCTCATTGGAAAATTATACAAAGCGCTCGAGGATAGAGCCCGCGGAATATGCAAAAAAGAATAAAGTATTAAATATTATGTGACAAAATGGAAACTTATTTTTATATGTACACAGCGGCCTTATGCAAGCATTTTAGTTTTTATTATCGCTCAAGAATGTATGAATTGCTGATGTCGTCTGTTACTTCAAGCTACTTAGCTTTCCACTTCACAATTCAATGTTAATTCATCAAGTTACAAGGGTCTTTCATTTTAGTTTTTCTACGTATGATTCTTATATTTAAAAGGGTTATCGATGTTGCTGTCTTGTATTTTTATAAAGTTCTGTGTATCATTGTGTCCGTTTTCAATCCGAGCTCCGTCGTTATTTTAACACAATGAAGCCCGCAATACCGCAACCCGACGCGTTCGAAGGTGAATTGCGTATTGTTCGACGCCCGCATGCAACGTGACTTTCGAAAACGGCTTTATTTTTGACGAATAAGGTTTCATTTCTGCTAAATTTACCTCCTTTACTTTAATTTTAAATATCACCTCTATGTTTTAGTCTTAAGGTTCGTTTTGCTTTGGCATTAGAGTATTGTGTTGTATACGGGCGCTAAAAGCATTTCGCAGTCAGTCCAGCGCGCGTATCGGTGGTCTGACAGCGGAATGTCATCAACAAAGATAAGTTTGGCTTGAACTCTACCAAAATCCAAAAGAGCCATTCTTTCCCTCTGTGGGCTATAAATTACACGATTTCTTATCACATTATATTATTTACTGGGAATTTTGAGTGTGAAATAGCTTAGGAAAAAACCCAAATTCTTGAACTTAAAAATTTATAGGAATAGGAATTTTGTTTGGCTCCACCGAAAGTAATCAATTTATCATTATTAACAACCTCCTTAATTCGTCATCTTTGTATTTTTATTGCTGATCGTATCATTCGTATCGCGTTCGCGTAAAATAGGTTTTGCTAAATTGACCAAACCGGGAATTGAAGTTTGAACCCGAGACGCTTTCTAACACAGTTTTAGAAGCACTAGCTAGAATAAGGATCTTCCGTAAGACACAACCTGGAAAAATTTGTGAGGCAAGCATATTTATTACCACGCCATTGCGTGAAGAAGGCGACTGCGCGTCAATGCAGAAGCGTGGCTTCTTCTGAAAACGTTGAGAAGCATTTGCAGTTGATGAGATATTAAACCGTTTTCATACAGTTTCACAATATCTAGGAACTGCGATGAAAACGTTGCGTTTGAAACGTTTGAAACAAGAGTGAATCAAGAATGCTTCAAATAAGGTGCACTGCACTGCACAGTAGCTGCACCACCACTTGCATGCAAGTCTAATTGCAGTCAAGCGCTAGCCTATATATTTAAAAAAAAAACGTCACTGCCGTCGTGCGTCGTCTGTACAAGACTTTATTTCTGTCGTCATCTTGTAAAATGCCTTTGTAATTTGTATAAGTTTTGAGTTATGAATGAATCACAGATATACGTTTACTATAAATAAATGAAGTTGTAGTAAATCTAGGTGATGTGATAAAAGATAATTTTTAATACGCACGTGTGCGAGTATGACTAATCTCAAGTAAATTTGTTATTACTTATTATCTAATGTTCATTGCCCTTATACATAATATTATGTACTTAAACTAGCACGTGTTTATTATATTATGCCTCCGAATGATACTTTCTTATACATAGAGCATAGCGATATGCTATAATATTTTAATCCGCTTAATAAAATGCCAAGCCGATTACTTTAAAATCCTGTGTGTATCATACATCTAGAGAATTTATAGCACAGCATAAATCTACCTGGATATGAAACTGCAGCCATTATAAACGATATCTCTTACATCAGTATCTTTGACGATAACTGAATCGACTTAAACTTCTCTAGAGCATCGTAAGTAATTATTAAGTGGCATTTAGAGCCAAAAATAGTATATTTATAATTATATAAAGTTATAAACATTAGAAATGTATCGTCATCGCTATCTCAAACTTATGGACGTCTACTGCTGGACAAATGTCTCCTGCAAAATCAGATCAGATCATCTCCCAGAAAACTTCCAACTCGCTTGAGATCGCTCCGTCCACAAAGCAGGGGTCTTCCAACACTGATGTGCTGTTTTCTGTTGCTGGTCTTATAGGGCGAGGCCGCCATTCAAGCACATTGGAATTTGGAACCCCAACGCCGCGCGGTTCTTCGAGATATTAGTCATGCCCTTTGCTACTTCAGCTTCGCGATTCGTCGATCTATATCGGTTACCTGGTTATTTTGCCGATTTGATCACACAGGGAAACTCTCTTTACAGCCCGCTTACCTACCTTAGCTTTTACCTTACGTCTTACCATAGCTTAGTTACCTTACGTCTTATCAGATATCAGAACCATAGTAAGCGACTATGTTTTTGAGCTGTGAGTCATTACTGACAACACGAATGGTTCTTGCTTGAAAACGATTGTCTTTAGGCACTCGTCTCAACTCTCAAGTAAGCTGATGATTATTTTAGATCCAGTGAGCAATCAGTATTGACCTATATCACCTGGGTACGTGATTGATAGCTATTTTATAGGCACATAAAGGTCGCTCCGTTCCAATGGAACTTTAAGGTTTCGCCTCGGGAAATTGATTTTGTAACCTTTATCCGAACAGTGAATTATTATCAAGAAGTAGTTGAATGACAGGTAGGGCTAAGCTAGGTGTCATTCAGGTATCTGTACAAAATTTTTGTTAAGTGCATCGGTTTAGACCACTTGTTCCCTATCACACTTTTGCTTCTTTAACACTAGATGTGTAACCAGGAAACCGTATCAAGAGAGATCCTTTTCCACTGAATCAAGGACATGCTAAGGTATGATCTTAATTCAATATAAGTATAAGGATATGATAATATATCAATAGCTTCACTCAAATATGTATACATTCGGTGAAATCCTTTCATACTCTTCGTTAAATGGCAACATTTATCTCTATTCCCCTTCCCCCTTGGATTTCATTGAGAACAGACGTGTGTAATGTGTTACAAAATTTTATTTCAAAATTAATTAAATGCATTTTTTAAAATAAAATAATCCAAATTAATTTCGTTCGAGTACTAGGCTCGCATAAAAGTTAACAAGTGCCGGACATTCAGTGAGCTTGTGTGAGTGCGATTGTATTTGCCGCATAACTACATGCGCATACGCTACGCCTTGCGCGTACTGAAGACCGATAAGGTACGACTTGTAATAATTGTGTTTGTCACTTCTATTCTCGCTGCGTCTAGCCGACTATGTATCGTACGCCGCCGCATACTCCGACGTCCGTGTCGTCTAATACACCGAGAACTCAGCCCCGTTGCGCGTCTGAACCAGACCTAAGCGCTGAAAACATTGAAACGGAGCGCAGCAACTGTGATTTCCCAATGCACACCTTTCGTCTGAGCAAAAGGAAACGCTCCGAGTCTGAGGATGACGACAGGTTAAAAGGTTTTATGCAGGAAATAAAACACATGTTCGATGAATTTAAAAACCACCAAGAAAAAAAGTTGGATAAATTATGTACAGCTGTTGATGACATCCGCACTTCGGTCGAGTTTTTATCACATAAATACGATGATTTGATTACTAGATTCGACAAATTAGAATCGGACCGGGGCAATGATGCCAAATATATTAAATCCCTGGAAGAGCGCCTGGAAAACCTGGAGCGAGGCGCTAGATCGTCTTGCTTGGAAATCAGGAATATTCCTACATCAAAATCGGAAACCAAAGACGACCTGGTAAAAGCTGTTGTGACGGTGGGTAACGTGCTCAAAACATCAATACAGACCCAAGATATTAAGGATGTTTACCGCATTAAAACCAAGGACTCGGCTAATAAAACAATTATTGTGGATTTCACTAGTAATATTTTAAAAGAAAACATAATCGCCTCGTACCGCAAATTTAATAAATGTAACAATGGAGCAAACAAATTAACTACTGAACACCTGAAAATCTCAGGACCCTCGAGGCCAGTTTTTATTTCTGAAAATCTCACTTCAAAAATGAAACGAATTTATTTTCTGTCCAGAGACTTTGCTAAAACAAATAACTATAAGTTTTGCTGGCTTTCTCATGGAAAGATATTTTTAAGGAAAACAGAAGGGAACTCACTTATTCGAATAGATTCCGAATCTGACCTGGAAAAACTCAAAGGCCAGAAATGACTACCCACGGTGCTCGGCAGTGAAAATGCTTTCTCTCCCATGTTCAATGCAATAAGATCTCTGTGCATGATTTTTGTTATTATTTATAGTTTACTATTATATATTAGTATCTCTGAAGTAATTTTGCTAATTAAAAACAAAGACACAGACTCGACTCAAACGGATATTCTATGTTATCACTTCTCGCCACACACTCACAGTCACACGACACATTTTTCACACAAAGACCGTAGACTTTGCAGGAGCTATGATTTACGCGACTTTACCACAAATACCTACACTTTTTATGATTTTCACTACATTTTAATTGCTTCGAATATTAAGCGCACACCTTGTTCACGATATTACCGTACCCACTTTGATTACGTTCACTTGTTTAATTCTTATACTTCGGAATATGGATGACATCTTAATTATAAACAAGGAACTAGAGCATTTCTCTCTATCAAATTCACACATCTGTTTACCAGAAGAAACTAGTAAGTACATAAAAAAAGATACTGTGTCTTTAAAACTTCTTCACGTAAATATCCGTAGTATAAACTGCAATTTTAGTGGCCTATTGGTTTTGCTACAGCGGTTTGGTCATCAATTGGACATTGTTGTTCTCTCGGAATGTTGGCTAAGTAAATGCCCCCTGATTCCATCCTTAGAAGGTTTTCAGTCGTTCGCGTCTGCATACTCTAATCAAAACGAAGGTGTTGTTGTCTATGTTAGATCCCAACTTAAATGCACTCTGGATTCCATAAAAATTGATGAAGCGAATAGTTTAGTTCTACAGTTTTCCGAAGATGTTGTTGTCCTGGCCTTGTACAGATCACCTTCATATAAAAATATTAACATTTTTCTTAACAGCATTGACATAGCTCTTAACCGTCTCGACACTTACAAAAATATAATCATGGTTGGTGACATTAACATAAATATACTTCCAGGCAGTAATGATCCAAATGCAGACACTTATCTAAACTTGCTTGCATCACACGGTATGCTCCCAGGTCATCTTCTCCCCACCAGAATAAACAACTGCCTGGACCATGTTATATTTAAATCCCCAAATAGTGTTACTACGTTAGTCCTTGACGCTGATGTTACTGATCATGCTCCTGTTTTATTTTTCTGTGATACTAAAGTTAGAACGCAATCAGCCAACTGTACAGCTCGTCGAATAGACATTAAAGCTATAGTCACCCATCTGGAGCAGACAGATTATTCCTCTATTTTGGCATCCCGCGATCCTGATTCTGCTACGGATATCCTTGTTACATTAATTTCTGATACCATAAAAAATAATTCCCACACCAATACCATCCCAAACAGGAAAAGAATCATAAAACCGTGGATAACTCCTGGTCTTCTGAGATGTATTCGCCATCGCGACAAGTTATACCGTATCTTCAAAAAAAACCCTAATAATTTAACTTTAAAGACGATTTTCACCCGCTATCGTAATTTTTGCAATAACCTACTAAAAAAATTGAAACGTGATCATGAGCGTAAAGAGTTTCAAATTGCTTCTAAAAATCCTGCCAAAACGTGGAAACTTGTCAAGAGAATCGCAAATATCAAAGCTGAGAAGTCTAAGTCTCCTGACTTACTGAAAATGTGTGGCAAGCCAACAGAATCAGTGAATGCAGTGAACAAATTTTTTGCTAACGTAGGGAAAAGTCTTGCCGATAAGATAAATCTACCACCAACTGATGAAATAAATAAGTATTGCCCACCCATGCCTTCTCAATTAAATTCAATGGCTTTGCTTAGCGTAGACGACAGTGAAGTAGAATGCATTATAAATAATCTTAAGGGTAAATGCGCCGTCGGCTGGGATGGCATTCCTGCTTCTATTGTTAAAGCTGCCGTTCAT
Organism: Erebia epiphron; assembly: GCA_963932025.1. Taxonomy (NCBI): domain Eukaryota; kingdom Metazoa; phylum Arthropoda; class Insecta; order Lepidoptera; family Nymphalidae; genus Erebia; species Erebia epiphron. The sequence goes on from OZ009950.1 coordinate 10,191,380, forward strand.
ACACTAGTACCTATACTAACCTTTATTTTTAATCTTTGTTTGGCTCACGGTGTTTTTCCTCGAGCCTTTAAGAAGGCGCTAGTGCATCCGATCTTTAAAAGTGGAGACAGAGACAGTGTCAATAACTATAGACCTATATCAGTCCTCACTACTTTATCCAAGATATTTGAAAAAATTCTGAACAAAAGATTAGTTAATTACCTGAAAGAAAACAATATTCTCTCCCAAAATCAGTTCGGGTTCAGAGCGGGCAAATCTACGGAGGATGCCGTTCTGACACTTACTAATAGTATAGTTAAAAATTTTGATAATAAACTAAAAACGGTAGGCATTTTTCTAGACCTGTCTAAAGCTTTTGACACTGTCTCTGTCCCTAAGCTACTATATAAGCTTGAATGTATTGGTATAAGAGGAGTAGCACTTGAAATTTTTAAAAGTTACTTGTCGGAACGCACACAATCTGTTGTAATAGAAAATTTCACCAGCAATTCAGAATTTATACATTTTGGTGTTCCTCAAGGTAGCGTCCTTGGACCTACCCTATTTTTAATCTATATTAATGATTTGTGTGCGCTACGCCTTCCAAATTGCAAACTCATTGCATATGCTGATGACACAGCATTAATTGTTAGCGGCAATAACTGGAAGGAAGTTTGCGATCACTCTGAATTTGCCATCAAAGCTGTCACGAAGTGGCTAAATTGGAATCTTCTAACCCTTAATTTGGAAAAAACTAAGTATATAACTTTTACCCCAACCAGAGCTACACAAGCTCCAGCCTCCTTCTCTGTTCGGGTCCATGAATGCGATGATTCCAACTTTACTTGCACTTGTGCAGCCCTTGAGCGCACCTCCTGTATCAAATATCTAGGTCTCTTGGTAGATAGCTTCTTGTCTTGGAAAGAGCATATTGATTCTGTTTCTTCACGTACTAGAAAGCTAATGTTTATATTTAAAAACATAAGGAATGTAGCTGACCCTCAATGCCTAAAGTCTGTTTATTATGCCCTTGCCCAGTCAGTCTTAACTTACTGCATTACCGCATGGGGTGGATCTCCAAAAACGCTTATGATTAAGGTCGAGCGGGCCCAAAGGGCAGTGCTAAAGGTTATGCTCAAAAAGCCTATTCTTTTCCCTACTGCTGAATTGTACGCGAATTGCCAGGTACTCACAGTACGAAAACTTTTTATACTACAAACAATCCTACGCAAACACTCTGAACTATCTTACAATCCTGATGAATGCAACTCAAAGCGAAGATCTTATAAGGTATGCAATTATAAACCTCGCCGGACTGCTATTGCGAGTCGTCATTATTATCACTTAAGTTGTTCACTGTACAATCAAATAAATAAAATTCAACACATTTATCCCTTGACTTCAGTGAAATGCAAAAAGAAATGTACTGAATGGCTTTTAACTCTTTCATATGATGAATCAGAGCAACTTGTAAGGTCTTGGTATTTTAAATAAATTATACTCACATAACACTCACTCGTAAAATCACACTTACATACGCACACATACTAAATTCAGACACACATCTACACACACTCACATACATGCACATGGACACACCATAAAACACTCACGTAATATTTTAAAATACTTGAGCTAACACAGCTATTCCCACTTGTCTGTTCTTGTATTAGCAAACAATTAAGTAGATTTTAATAATTTATAAGTAAATCTCAAAATTTTTGTCTCTAAATCTTTATTTCTTTATTTTTATTCGTTACTTATTACAAAAAAAAAATATATATTTGTGAATATGTGAAACTTAATATTATTAATTTACTTTAGTTTTTGTAACCACTGTCTTAAATCTAACATGAAACACTGTACAATGTTTGTGGAGGGCGATAATCACTGCAACGCAGTTTTTAACTTTTGCGGGGTTATCGTTCATATATGTTTTTAAGTCCTTGGTTAATGTTTCTAAATAAAGTTTTATTATTTTTTTTTTTTTTATTATTTTTTTTATTAAAATCCAAAAGTTCAATTTTTGGATCCTTTCATTGCGGCCTTTTTCGGTTCAGATCATCAGCTGTTACTACCATTACGAAAAGTTAAACGTCTTCGTGAAAATAAGTATACCTAGTACGTGCACATGCCATTCATTAATATTTAATAATAAAGGAGAATCGATCCCTAGCCCCTACTGCAGCGGGGCCGGGATAGGGATACAAATACGTATAGTGTATAAGTATGGACACCTGCCTATGTTTGTCGCCACACGAATGCCTACCACGTGCCCCGCGTCCTTGACAAGGCCAACGACCTCCTTTAAATGAGACTAAAAAAAGAAACAAAACGCTTTTTGCCCCGATCCCCGCCATAATGTTTGTTTTGATCGTTTTCACGTAAACCATCCGTAGAGGTTGTTTTGATTTTTTTGTTGTTAACGTATCGCCGAGATTGATGAACGGCTATTATTATTCTTGAAGCTATTAAGGCCTGGACAGGCCTGGACAGATAAAAAGCCCGCGGCATATAGAAGCTAAACTAAGTGATGAAGACTTCAACGCCTCCTGTTCAGGGGTCAGGTGCTCAAGTCCTGGCCACGTACTTACTAACGTTTTGCTAAGCAATGAAATATCAATTATCATTTGGTTTAACGGTGAAGGAAATTGTCATGAGGAAACCTGCATGCCTGAAAGTTGTCCATCACATCGAAGTGTTTCAGTTGGCACTTAGCCAGCAAGGTGGACAATGGCCTAAACACTTATCGTTCTGAGATAGTCAGTCAGTGAATGCTCAGTCTGTTGGACGTTACCGACTACCGTATTCCTTGGTGTAAACTATTCACGCAGTTCATACTATGCTATGACGCTACCGTCATATCTTGTGTCTGTTCAAGCCCTTAGAGATTGTGTTAAATCATTACATTTAATTCGCCATCGATTTTCCTCAGAAGTAATTGCATGATGCTAAAGATTCGTGTTTTTTATTTCACCTGAAAAGTTCTCCTCTGCACAATTTAGTTCTAAATCTAGGTAAATCTTTAGGTACGCTACGCTTTATGCTATTCCGTTTATTTTCCAATTTTTCTTTCTTTAAAAGATACGACCGCGTGACTCTAAAAGTTGATTTGTCTTAATAATAAACGTCGCCGCCGGTATGCCTTTTCGATTTGTGATCCCGGATGGCCAACGCGACGCCTAATCGTATTCATTTAATGGGCGAAAAGTGATAAATCTGTAAGTCAAGGTCACCAGAGGGTTCAACATCTCATTCACCCCGTTCCACCCTCTTTGCTAATGGTGCGGGACATTCTTTCCACTCCGCCCGCCTCTCCTCGTCTGGTAAAAATATTTACTTATTCTTACCCCATATTCCGGTAAATAGGCCCCCGCAAATGTATTACAGGATTAGGTAACACATTTCCCTCATGACCTGTTAACTGACTTGTGCCTAATCGGAGCGTGAAATTGAAGGGCGTTGATTTTTGACTGAAGATGTTTATCTTCACCTCTTATCTAATGGCTCGAGTAACTTGACTTACTAACTTAGGGCTTTCATTCTAAGTGTTTTTTTTTTAAATAAACAAAATTACCACTTTATACTTATCTGGACTGTACTTAGGTAATTAAATAATTTCGGACTAATGGAGTTAAGAAAATGTTTACTTTTTACCAAAACTATCATTCTAAAGGGAGATCTGCGCTCGATAGTGGGGCGGCGATGCGTTGAGAGTTAAGATGATCATAACTTGTCAAATATAGATTAATTTCTTTTAATTATCTAATTAAGGAGAGACGTGCGGAAGTTTGTAAAAGGAAATCTAAAAAATAACAATTCGGAATCAGTAATAGTCATTCAATAGCAAAGCAATCAAATATCACGCAGTTGTATCGTACGGTTGTTGTTTGTATCAATGCAACGTATCAATTCGGCGCTGAAAGCTAGTTGAATTGATTAGACTGTGGCGTCGGTGGCTTGCGATCAATTTAAATGGGCCGCAAACGCTCTGGCCGCCGCCGGCCGTGACGACACCCGGATTTGTATGTCCATTCTCTCGTTTAATGTTTACCATGTGCAATTGCGCGACTTGATGACCGAATAAAACCCTCGATATTTCTGTCTCGAATATCGCTACCCACGTTAGGTATAATGACGAATGTGTATCTATTAGTTGGTTGTTGAGTTGTCCTGCAATCGAGCTGCAGCGTAGCCACGGATCAATTTGATTTTTTGCTATAGAGAAAAGACTTGGAGTTAAAGTTAAAATTGGCTTCTTTTCATGCCGGATAAACGCAGAATTAAACGGGATTTTAATAGCCTAAGTCCATGCGGACGAAATCGCTGATTTTTTGCTATAGAGAAAAGACTTGGAGTTAAAGTTAAAATTGGCTTCTTTTCATGCCGGATAAACGCAGAATTAAACGGGATTTTAATAGCCTAAGTCCATGCGGACGAAATCGCGGTCGTTGTCTATTAGGCAGCTAGGTATCCTTAAACATTACATACTTACTGTCAAGCAGTGAACGTCTGAATGTCCATCGTTAGAGACGACTGATATCTATTAGGTATGGATTCCTATCCAAATTAAAATTTTAAAATAAGAAATTATGAAAAGAAAGTTTAGGTTTACTATTAATTAAGAACGATATAGAGTTGTCAATGTCGATTGTAAATTGCGAAGAAAAAAATAAGACAATAGAAAGGAATACACCACACTAAACTCCCATAATTTTAAAGTTGTTTAGTTTCTCGTAACAATGCAAGTTTTAGTAGAACAAAAAGTTCATTGGCGGTCGGCGATCAATTTTAAATGGTCCAAAAACGAACCGGTCGCGGCCGTCTGCCTCAACTAGGCCATTCTTGTTAGTGATGTCTGTGTACCATTTGAATACATTGTATAAATATAGGAGATGCAAACACTTTGCGTTTATTGACAGCCGGTTCTTATGGTCAATGAGCACATTGGGCTTGACTTTCCAGTCAACAATTTCATCAATAACGGCACCAGATGAAAAATTCGAATTCGTAGAAAAATATGGTCTAACTCAAACTCTAAAGTATATTTATTCAATATATTATAGTACCCAGTACACCTTCTGAACGCCACGTTTACAAAGTATAAGACGTGATGGTGATAATTAACCACGGATCTTAAAGCAACTAAGGTCAAAAGCCATAAGGAAGAATTGAAGAAAAAAGGACTTTTTGAAAAAGTCAGAAAAAGCTACACGTGACCAGGGTGAACAAGATACAGAATCAGAATCCACCCTTACGAGCTTGTATCCACCATTATGAGATCAATGATTATAATCAATCAATACAGAATGCTCTTGTAATATGAGACTTTTGCTTGGAAAAAAATTATAGCAACGAACCTGGCGTAATTAGTAGGGGTTCTAAAACACTGTTCTTTTAATAATTATTATTGGTCACTTTCCACGATAGTTAGGGTGTGGTGGAATATTTTAGGAATATTAGTTTCGCGCAAAATATTTTATGCCCGTCTTCAACGTCAATCCTTAAATTTTAAGGATCAGTACATCAATTCAACAGTTTCATCAGTGCTTTGAAACGCTTTTGCTGATGTTTTTTTTTAGTACGTTGCAATAGTACATTGCAGCAAAAGCAGTTCTTATTGGTCTAGCGGACCAGCTACCGTGACCAATTTGCATTAAAAATTAAGACCAAATGTAATTTTTCATCTTTTTCCATGTTGTTTACACCAACACTGCTGTTTTCATTCCGAGTGCTGGCTAATCGCTACGTTTAAACTATTCAGTGTTTACGCAATTAGTTTAATGGGTCAATGCGATACATAACTTATTGGACCAGTTACGGATATTTGTGATTCAAGTTTACTTCTAATACGTGTACTAGTTAACTACATACGGTATAGTTAATATTGCGAATAAATACATATTAAGTAATCACATTTTGATTTAGATAATACACCGGTATTACTTTAATACTGTGCGGAAACGAAACTAGTTGTTTACCCTGACTACTTCCGCGTGAAATTGTTTTTAAAGATTACCTTTGAATCCCTCTTTCTTCTTCACTCTTCTTCTAAATCTTTTCTTTGACTTCGTTGTTGAAGTGTTTGTTGGTTTGTCCTTCGATAACGCCGTATCGCATCGACGTGATTTTTTGCATTGCATAGTGTTACAGACCTGTAGACTGTAGAGTACCATAGGCTTATATTTTGTCCCGGAAAATCTATTTCCCACGGGGTTTTTAAAAACCTAAAGTCGCGAGCATCACTCTACTAAAGGAACGTATTCGTAATATTGCCACATAGCGAGCTTTATTGTGTATAAACTACATTATTAGAAGTTGGAAAATATGTATTTATTCAGTTTTCCAGGCTGGACAGTATGAAAGTGAAGCGCGATTTTCGTTCGCTTCGAAAGAAGGATCTAAATTCGATGCGTTTAGAATTTTCCACTAAGTACATTGGAATGCTAATGCATTAAATATCTAATCTTTGCAGAGCTGCTTTTGAAACAATTTGTTTTGCACAAAATGATAATAATAATTTATGTAACGTTATCTCCACGCCTCGTCTACTAACTAATTAATCGTGCGTAGACATTTACCTACTGGTTTTATTTGTTTGGGAAATCCCGTCACGGTTGATAACATCTCATTCTCAGTAGTTATGTTATTTTATCGTCCATTTATTTGATTGCTCAAAAATCGTAAAATTAATCGAGTTTTTTTTAATTTGTTGTTTCAAAAGTATATTTCGCTACATATTATTATCTTACGTAAGTTTGTATTTTTATACACGATTGAATTTACATAATATATGTATATGCCATTATGCCTAGTTTCTGCTCTTCGGATTTCATTCGGTTTTAATGTAAGCCTCTAAATTTTATACCTTTTTAGCCATGCCAAGCAACACAAAGACTATATATTTAGTCGATTTCAGGCTGGATTTCTACCTGCAATCTTTCGGATTTCAGTCCAACCCGTAAACCGTCAACCTAATGGAGGTTCTATTCCACAAAATTAGACACCCAATGATTGGTGAAATCCTAGTCTGTTAGTTTGCTGGCGCGGTTTCAGTAGGCACTTATGACTTAACTATTAGCCACCAGTGCGCGTCACGTGATCATTTTCACGGAATGTCGGCCTACCGTTGGCGGCTCTGGTACGTGGCTCGCCGCACATTGCCGGCCGCAACACCGCATTCCGCACACAGCACAGCACACACCACATCGATACAATGTAGGTAGATACACATACTAATTATGTTCAACCACGTCGTAACTAACGCGCAAAGGAAATCGAACCTTATCTTCATCATTTCAAGGCACATTTTGTATTTGAAGGTTAATGATCCTGCGTGCTTACTCTTGAAACTGAATTCTGTTGGATTGTCGATCCAATTACTGAAATCAAGGGTCGATGGCGTCGTCTAATCAGTTCGCGCTACTGATTTTGTTTCGATTGTAGTTACATGTAGGTATACTTAGTGTAAACTGTAAATTCACTTAATCGATCCATCGCCTATACTGGTCTCGTTTCAGAATTAAAAAGGTTAGGCTGTCGATCACGACGCTGGTCAAGTGCGGATAGACAGACAGACATCACACCTTTGAAAACATAATGAAATATTCCATGCATGCAGATTTCCTCATGGTGTTTTTTTCATCGTTTCAGAGTAGTTACTTTATTAAACGCATCATATGTACCATTACTCCGAAGTTATAAAAAGTTGGAGTTCTATGCCTGAAATTTGAACCCAGTACCCCATCGCTTTTAGCGCAGTATAACGTAGATATTATAGTTCATTTTATTTAATTTATTAAGAAAAAAATCACTATAATGATGTGATTACATAAGTTAGTGATTTCCATACTAGGATTATGATGGATATGCATGTGATCTAAACTAATATTATAAAGTGGAAACATTTGTTTGTTTGTTTATTTATTTATTTGTTTGTTTGTAATGGATAAACTAAAAAACTACTCGACCGATTTTAAAAATTCTTTCACCTACAGAAAGCTACTTTATCAGCGAGTAACATAGGCTTTATTTATTCTCAAAAAATTAGATCCCTACGAAAATTGTAATAACAATTAGTTTTTTTCGACTTCTTACGTTAAACCTCTATGCGTCTATTATTATTTTTTATTATATTCAATTTCTGACTGTCTTCTATAGGTATCATATTTGTCAATTGTATGTCATAATAAATACAAGAGAACTTAGTAATTTTTTTTTAAACATTTTAATTTCTAACTGTTGTAGACAGACTGCGAAATGCCTAAAAGAGTCAGGTCTCAACTTAGGAGAACGTATGGTGGAGTCGTTTGTCTCAGTGACGACTGATCATTATTGGGTATGGACTATTTTGATCAAGTGCTACCCGCGCGAAGCCGGGGCGGACCGCTAGTAAGTAATAAGGATATTCTAGTACGAAATTTCGAATGGACAGTTTCAAAATCGTTTCGCCTTGTTATGTTGGTTGGCGATGAGTAAGGCGCGAAATTCAGAATATTTCAATCGATTCACCTGTTGCGAGAGAAGCGTGATTCATCTCGTTGGGTCTTCCGGCCCAGCAGTTTTATTTTATACGTACATTATATTACACTGGGTTATGCTAATATCAGTGGTTTAATGTTATTTCAGTTACGCCATTTAGGATAGATTCGTAATTTCGTTGTAAGGGGTCTGTACTCTGTACTTTGGAGGCTGAAGCCCTTATAGACCAAACTTAACATCGAGTTACTTTTAGATTTTTTTGCATGGTCTTTTTATTGGATTAGGCGGACTTTCACAAGTGCAAGTGAGAAGTTCCAGACTTGATTCTGGTGTGGGTTGATTGTTTAGAGATCCCGCTACGATGCATCATGCCACGTAAAAACCGATTACGGATAATATGCACTTAAAAACAGCGTTTCAAGTTACATATCCCGTTTAGATTTTAGACTGCATCGTTGATACCATCAAATCAGTTTTTTTCTGTCCTGGAGGATTCTTTTTCATCTATACTAAACAAAAGAAAAGATTTCGTTCACAGAAACACCGTCGAACACAAGTTGTTGACTGCTGCACCTTTCGCTAGTCGGAAAGTCTCCCGAAGAAAAAGAATATTGAAATTCTCATCTGAGAAAACGTGACACCGGTTTAAGGAAAATCTGCCAAAATTGTATGGAGAATGGAGATGTCAATCATGATGTTTTCCCGTAACTTGAAAAGTTATAAAAATTTCATTTTATCATTCGAATATCTTTGAAATTGACTCACTAATGAAGGGCTTTGTCATGATCACGATCACGACACGAAGGCGGCGCGAGGCTGCGAGGGGGAAAGTAAAGACCTCGGCGTGGACTGCGGCTGCCCTTGACAGAGCTGGTTGTGCGGCCGAACGGCGGCTTGCGCGCTACCAAACTGCTTTACAAGCAACGCTCCAATATTATTCGCTTTTGTAAGGCGTAATAAACACACATCTACTCGTATAAACATTCATACATTGCTCGACTAGCAATTTTTTTAGTTTAAGGAGGCTGTACTAACGTCACCAGTGTGTTGACGCTTGGCTACATTTTATTTTTAATTTGGGAAACCACACCAATTTTTTTTTGAAAATGAAAGGTTTAGTCATTCTGGTCATAGTCAGAATCAGGCAACCCTAGAGTGTTAAGCCCCGTATTCACTAGGGGACAAAAGTCCTGCGACAAGTGTTCAGGCGATGTCGACCTATGTCGCCGGACATCTGTAGCCCTAATGCTCTAACTCAGTGGCTATCGAAAAATGAAAGCCACTGACACATATTTTGTATCCATTGAAGATTTGCTATGAAATAAAAATAACATTTTCATATCAATCCTATACTTAATCAATCTTTTTACTGTCAGGGTTGAGGATTTGGAGTCAGAATTTTGGGACCACCTCAAGAGCTTCCTCTGACGACTGATAGAATTTTTTTTCAAATCGGTTCAGTAACCACGGATATATGCACCGACATACATAAAAAAAAAATACGCGCCGAACTGAGAACCTCCTCCTTTTTTGGAAGTCGGTTAAAAATTATAATTTGTCAGTGGCTTTCATTTTTTGATAGCCACTGAGTTAGAGAATAGTTTCGCGACATTTTGCCTGTTGTTGCCTGACTTGTCGTGCGGTGTCGGGCGAAGTCGAGCGACGACGCCTGTGTCCCGACATCTCTATCCTCTTAATCTTAAGTCAATTATCACTAAGACGTTTTTGGTTAAACTGACCGTACGTTCTTTAGTAGGTACTAATAGGTGAAAATGGAAAAAAAATCACCATTTATATCTCGAAAATCTCAGTATGCCTACCGATGTCGAATGGTATAGTATCATAAAGTTGTATCATATCACCTGATCATAAAGTTATGAATCAATTGTTTCTATAACGATCTCAATCTTAGTAGGTAGTAGGTACCTACTTAGCTACATTCATCACGTTTCTATGAGTCATCGGATTTGGCGCCTTATGTAGGTAAGATATATGTGATGAGTGATGACAATAGAATAGTGGTCTAACAACTGAGGATACTACGGTCCATATAGGTGACCGCATATAGGCAATCACGACCTATAGGTAATTTGACGACCTCCGTGGCGCAGTGTGTAACGCTGTTGCCTTAACGTGCGGAGGTCCCGGGTTCGATCCCCGGCAGGGTCAATTTGGGATTCTGAATTTTCCCTGGTTTGGCCTGGTGGTAGGCTTCGGCCGTGGCTAGTTACCACCCTACCGGCAAACCCTACCCTACGTGCCGCCAAGCGATTGAGCGTTCCGGTACGATGCCGTGTAGAAACCAAATAGGGGTATGGGTTTAATATAACTGCCATGCCCCTAACCAGGTTAGCCCGCTACCATCTTAGACTGCATCATCACTTACCATCTGGTGAGATCGCAGTCAAGGGCTAACTTGTAGTGGATTAAAAAAAAATCACAGATTTGCATTTGCTGCGCAGAAATCTGATGGTAACTGGTTAAATCCCAATTTATGTATGGAGAGCTTGTACCAATGACCAGACTAGTCAAAATTTGCATTGAGTCATCAAAATCAAAACCGAAATTACGATTTTCTGTGATCTGTTAATAGAGCTTCGATTTGGGAATTGGGCTACTTTATTCGAGGGTGCCGGTGTTCCGGCTCAGCTGACCCAGTTACCGAGCAGTCATTAACGGTCGCCTTAACAAATAGATATAATGTAGGTGAGGTGGGCGCATATGCCTCATTCGACATTATTCACTGGCGCCTCGCTGTCTGCCGCTCGTCTGATGACGTCGACATTATTATAATGCGCCGATAGTAATATAATTGCTCACTCAGAATAAAGTGTCGTCCCTTGCGCGTGATAACGATTCTATATTCTAAACCAGTGGTATGATTCAGATTTCGATCTTCAACGATTTCACCAATTGTTCGTGTTTTTCGGGTTCTGCATTGCTTATCTAAAGACTTCAGTCACATCCAGAATAGACTTGTCATTTCGCAGAGGGAATACGTACCGTCCTCGGAGATACTACGACAAGTGTTACTATAACAAGTTGATTAGCGACAAGGGAGCTAGTTATGTCACGCTGACATAACTACATAAGTTCAAATCGACCTACATAAAAGCTGCAATACCACTTTCGACGTCGCAAATCACTGCCGTTCGTATCTCGGCCTCGGTCAATGTGCGTGTCGTATGCACATATACGGAATACGGATAAAGTGCAACGAGAATTCGCTATGTGTATGCGGCTCACGTTCCGGAAAACGAAAGTGATCTGATGCGTTTCTCTTCCCTCGATTGATGCCCGCCCGCCTAACCTAAGCCCTCGTTAACTGTATTATTCAAATTGTGTGTGCGAAGTGCACCGAGCTCCACGGATCGATCACACACGGAAACATTCGTCGCTTGCACTCTCGAATACAATTTAATTCAAGTGCACCCATCCCAATTCCCATCCCACAGCACGGCGAGGTTTGTTTGTGTTGCGCCGAAAGGCGAACGCGCCCCGTTCACCTACCGTGCTACTTGTTAAGCTGAGGTTACATAGGCTGCAAGTTGCAACGTGATTTGTAAATGTAGTTGAATGTACCGGGCATATTATTATCCTTTATTGCGTAAGAGCTTCTTCTGTCGTAGGTTCGCGATCATACTGCAAACTTGAACTTTAACACTGCAACTGATCAAATGCTTTTATTGAACTATACGGGCGCAGGTTCTTCAGACAGCTTTTTAACATTTGCTGAAGGAACTAATTGTTTCTATCAGGAGGTTAAGCAATCGAAACCAACAAACTTTGTACTATCAATAAGTTAATGGATTATACATTGTGCCATTGCACCGAATATAATAAAAAAGTTATATTTAATTAGTTAGAAGCGACAGCGCCTGCAATGTAGAGCATAAAATTGCATCTATCGGTTATCGCTGGGATATAAACAACTTTGTTTTACAATGGCGCCGGCTCCATCAACCCATCAGCGAAATTGATGTGAATTGACGCGCGACTTGTCTATAGTACTATTTAATATATTGGCTATGTAATACCTTTATAGATGTATATGTCACCGTAAGAATGTAAAAACCGTAAGATTGTAATCTAACGCTTTTTTTTCGATAGATTGTAAACAGTCGAAAGATTGTGAACCGTTCAATGTTTTAAGTGTAAATTTTTGAAATATTCATTGTATTTACGTTTTCTTGTCTCTTTCTTGTAGGTTAGGTTAGGGTTCGACATAAATAACCAAGTAGTGCCCGGCCGCAAGTAGGTTCTATCGGGTTAATAAACCTAACAGATTACAATCTACCGAAAAATAATCCGTTATATTGTAATCATTCGACAGTTTACAATTTCGCGAGTTAGATCTAACGGTTTTTACAATCTTACGGTGACCTATATATAATATAGCTGCGTAAATCGCTTTTCACTGAACACATAGTCTATCTAATTATTATGTGGGTCGGGCTTTTGATTTTCGCTGCATTTTCTCTTATAAACTGATTTTTATAATACCACAGTGTAACCTGGACCTGGTCTGCAATTTGGATGGACCGACGCCCATACAAATATCATTTCAGGCTCACACATACATACACCTTCGTAAACTTAATTTATTTAACTTAACAAAATATAAATAACTTAAGTTGATACTTGAATCTACATTGTTTTGTTGAAAATATTTGTGGGAAATAATTGTCCTAAATTAAAGGTATTAATAATGATGTCACTAACATCTGAACTTCCCTCGTTCTGGCCCTAACAGAATAACAGCGTTGTGGTTACATTTTGTACCCACAACATTCAGCTGAGTTCGGGCCCTTTCGTTGGCACGACACATTTTAGATGTAATTAAGTATTTTATGTTAGATTTTAAGTACTATCTGTGTATGATCTATGTTTACTATGTGTTGGGTCAACTAATAAAATAAATTCTATTCTATTCTATTCTATTCTATTTATTCAGATATCTTTATCACATCATATACAGTATAAAAAAAAGTTGTAAAACTACAAAGAAACGTGCATAGGCGGTATAATTGCTAAGCAATCTCTTACAGACAACAAATTCAACGTTTTGGTGAAAGGCTTAATAATCCGGAGCGCGGGATGGTGCAGTATGTAAAAAATTTATGTAAAATATATCTATTATTTTGTGTTAATTTTGTATTTTGTATCCTACCAGCTCGGAAATAACCTCCCCCATCTTCGTCGGATGACTGTTAGAAAAACAAGTGTCTCCTTAGACAGGGATAATTCAAATCTTTTCCTGATATCACTAATTTGCGGGATAGTGTAGCCACAGCTTTAGGCGGCGTTTTACGACCCAATAAAAGTATCCTTCAATTGTTTGTTATCTTTTCTGTAAAGCTATTCAGTTTAATGTGGGGCGATTATCGTAACATTGGATCTTATCATTGTTATTGTGTTATCCGAACGATTACTAATTTTTAATTTGTTAATGGGTTCTAACAATAATTAATTTACTTAATCTTGTTTAAGATATTTTCTAAATGAGAGAATATTTTTGCAGCTTAGTAATTTTGATAATACACAGTTTTTTTTGCGAACAAGAATTTGCTTACCAGTTAAGGATGTATAGTACTTACTACCTACTATGGATCCATTCAGAAGTTAAGGCGATAACGTTTTCCTTTTCAGTAGATCTCTATGTGAGTATTATAAACAAATGACATTGGCATAAAGTATAGAAACATTTTGGAAAGTCAAGCCAATCGGATGATACTCTGTAAAGATCTCATATTATTTAAGTAAAATAAATGCAAAATATAAAGAACGTAGGTAGTCACTACTTAGCTATGTATTTACCTCTACAATAATTCCTCCTCCAACCTGGCCGTAAACCGCGCTGACCCTAGCTGTAGGTGTGTTGTGCTATGCTAGGTTTCAAGGTCAAGATGTATGTGGTGCTATAGTCGTCATATCTTACCACCCGGTGTTCAACATGTCAGTCGTCGTCTCAACCCATCGCCTATCCGCTACTGGGAACGGGTTTCCTTTCAGAATGAGAAGCTTTTAGAATTTAAGCCATAGTCCACCTCATCCGTGCTAATGGTTAATTGGTTGTTGTTCCAGGTACCCAGAACGTACCGATGCCACCGCGGCCGTCGTCGTCCCTGTCCGACGGCAGCGGGCCCACGGTTCCGGGGCGGCCGGGCGGCGCGACGGGAGGCGCCGGGCCTCCGCCCTCGGGCGCTCCCCCGCCGGGCCCTATGTTGCCGCAGCCCTACCAGCACCACGGGCCCTACAAGCCGGCGCCCTACCCGCAGCAGCCCTATGTCTACCCGCAACGAAACCACCATCCCCCCTACCCCTATGGCGGCTACAGGCCGACGCCGCCGCCGCACCCCTCGCAACACTACCAGCCGCTCAAGGTATGTCAAGTATATTATGGAACGCTCTTCCATCCACTTATAATAATATAGGTATCTTCAAATCAAAAGTGATTAGGCATCTTTTAGACAAGCGGGCTCCACCTTAGGCTGCATCACTACTTCCAGCAAGTCTGATTGCAGCCAAGCGCTAGACTATAAATTAAAGAAAAAAAGTTATTAGATCAAAACCAACATAAACGCTTCCGTGTTGTGGACCTAATATCTTCTGTGTACCAGAACGTAGTCCTGGAGTGGTTTGGCATAACTGATCGACATACTTCGGTTCTGGCTTACTTTACACGCCAAGCTCATACACAGAGCTGACACCTTTGATACTCAAATTAATCTGATCAAAAGCTATGATCTATATTCAAATTTCAAGCTTTATAGTGCTTTTAAGCAGTTAAATAATATATCGGTGGGCATTGGGGTGTTCATTTTACCTGACGCACTAACGTGAGCATCGTTACTCTTGGTCGTACAAAAATTGATGCGTATTTTGTGTTGGTGTTGCAGCAAGCGGGGCGCCACATGGGCCCGCCCGGCGAGGCGATGCCGCCGCCCACGGCGCCGGGCGAGGCGCACGACAACGGTCCCGCCGCGCCCGCCACCGCACTCGTCACCACCGGGCCCGACGGCGCGCCGCTGGACGAGGGCAGCCAGCAGAGCACGCTCAGCAACGCGTCCGCTGGTGTGCTCATTGCTTTATTTACGAGCTTATGTCGACTGGTATTTTCAGTCTAATCGTAATGTCAATGGGTTCGAGGCTTGGCTGTTTCTTGCGGGGAAAATAAATGTTTCTCTGGAATTGATAAGAGTCTAACGCTAGTTATGGATGGAAAGAGCTAAGGTGCTTGACAGCTCGCTTGCGTAGTGCCCTCATGACCGAGTGTGAGGGTCCTGACCAAAGGTAATATTGGTTGTAACGACCTTTTCGTCGCCGTCTGCATTGACGCGTTGCTGCGCTGGCGTGGGTGATCGAAACCAACCACAGAGTATTTGCCGGCTGGTCAAAATCCAGCGGTTGTTGTTGTAGCTTAAGGTCTGTATTCCCAATTGGCTTACATTACAACCGCAGACGTGCACACTCATTCATCAACGAACATTTAAGCTATTGACGATAAGCCATGATTTAAGTCCCACTCAAGGTATCAGCCCAAATTTTGGGCCGTCTAATAATAATAAACCTTCAATGGCAATCATTATTCTGTTCCCAAGTCTAAAGCATTGTGTGATGTTGTGTTTCCAGCGTCAGGCGAGGAGGCGTGCGGCACGCCGAAGGGCTCGCGCAAGGAGTACGGCGCGGGCAGCACGGCGCCGTCGCCGTCGCCCGGCGGCGCCAGCCACTCTTCCGCGCACGATGACTACGACGCCGCACCCTCGCCCTGGCCGCGCCCACCCTCCAGCCCCGTGAGTTACAAGAAAACTTTCACCCAATTACACTAGTCTTCCCTAGTCCTAAAACTTTCCTGTCCGCGCCCGCCCTCCAGCCCAGTGAGTTACAAGAAAACTTACACCCAATCACACTTTAGTCTCCCCTAGTCAATCTGTGCCCTAGTCCTAAAGCTTTCCTGTCCGCGCCCGCCCTCCAGCGCCGTGAGTTACAAGAAAACTTTTACCCAATCACACTCTAGTCTCCCTAGTTGATCTGTTCCCTAGTCCTATAACCTTCCTGTCCACGCCCGCCCTTCAGCTCCGTGAGTAACAAGGAAACTTTCACCCAATCACACTCTAGTCTCCTTAGTCAATCTGTACCCTAGTCCTAAAACTTTCCTGTCTCCCTAGTCGATTTGTATTCTGGTCCTAAAAACATTCCTGGCCATACCAACCCGTACTTCTTCATGAGTCAATCTGAACAATGGACACACAGAGGACGTCAGTTGCTCTGTACAATTTGAGTCTTTGATCGTTCCTGATCCTAGTAAAAAATAACTTAACTATAATAACAATCGAGGACCTCTGAAACTCTCCTTGAGTTATTCTCCAGTCCAACAACTCTTCCTAAATCCTATTCATACCCATTATCATCTAATCTGAAGAATTTGAACATCCCTGTTAAGTTAATGTCTACCCTGGGCTTCTTGGAACCCTATTTCCCCTTTGACCCTATTTCCCCTGTATTTAGTAAAACCTTTTGTGGCCTTACATTTAAGAGCCTGGATCTTTAAAGTAACATTCTTTATTTTCACTATGGACTCTTTGGGTTACTTTGAGACTGTACACACTGAAGTTAGTTTTTTAATCATATTATTTTTTATGTACATAACATAACATTCATGTAAATAAATCTTAAATCATAAAAAAACATTTAAAAACAAGCTTTTATCGTCCACCATATTGAATTCAGTGTTACATAATTTATTTTCGTATTCTTCTTAGCAAACTTTTTTACTTGACCCCATATCATGGGGTGCATTAGAAATAAGTAGTTTGCCATCTTTTGGAGTCCGCCATATTGGATTTAGAATGACGTCACTTATCTAAACATGCATTGTCATCCAAACTTAATGGGTATGCATAATTTCAGCTTAATCGGTTTGGGATAACTGTTTAAAATCAAGTTACCAGATTTGACCTTAAAAAAATCACAAACGTTGCAAGTTAAATAAAAGCTTGTGAAAAGTAAAAACACTGATCATAATAATTTAAATGTCAATAGTGTACCTAGGTGGAATAGATATATGTGTAATTCTAACTTTCCTTGCACTTAATTTGGGAAAATCAAGTATTCTAATAGGTAATACTTATACATTAAAATATTTGATTTTTCCATAGATTTTTATTTAGATTATCACTCGTATAAAAAGGGATACTTACATAGTATCACTAGTAAACGTTGGTAAACAGATTCTCTCTTTCCTTCTTCAGTAATTTGACATTCGAAAGAAGAATTATTGCTTAAGTAAACAACCGCTAACCAACGTTTATTAGTATAAGTCCGACATTATATTTTGTCAATAATATCCTACACATTTTTCTATTTTCATGACAGGGCATACCAAAATTGAGAGTTTTATTTAATCTATTTCATGCTACAAATAAATCTACAAATTGGATGCTTAACTATTAAAACTGTTCACAAAAGCGGGGGTTAAAATTATGATATTTTTATAGTATTAAATCACTATAGCCCATTTCCCTAAAGCAGGTGGAAAAACTGACGATTGTTTTTGCTAAATAACATGTTATTTTCAACTTTTAAAACTTTGTAAGAATTTAATTTGATGCAAATTTGATTGTAATCTTATGTATTCAAATTTAAACTATGCGATCTATATTTTTGGATTAAATGGAACTAAATACGTTCGTCTATGAAATTTCACCTTTCCCATAAACATAGACTAGGTTTAGATTGACAGAGTCGGTGTTAATTTTGGTAAGCCTGTCTTGACACAGACTTTAATTTTTGTTAACCTCAAATACCTATCTGTACCCCGTACCCTAACCAATCTGTGTAGGAAGGGAAGCATTGCATTATGTCATGTATGTGTATTTCAGGTGTTTAACAGTCACATACCGCCGGAGTCCTACAGATCAAAGGTTTATATCCAAATTAAAGCTCGCTAAGCATGATGTAGTGCTCGAACGTTAAGACTTGAACCTAACGCGTTGAATGCATGGCTCTCTCTTTCTTCATGCTGCTCCATCCGTGCTAATGTTGATTGTTTTGACATTATTAATGGCACTGAAACAAACAATGCGTGACGGTTACGTATCTAACGCAGCTCCTAAATCTTTTTAGCGTTGTATCTGTGGTGGCCATTCGTTATTAACATATTTAACATAGATAAATAGTTTCGCCTCAGTCACCTCACAGCACTCACTGCGTCTTGCCGCCCAGGCAGCACGCAGTTTGTGTTGCGCCGCGTTGCGTTAATTTAAATTAATTGCGTTGATTCTAAGGCCCACTTGCACAAGGACTCTTAAATTGATTTAGTTAAATATTTTAATGCTGTCCCTTTTTGGCAACTACAATATGCATTTACCAAAAAGGGATAGCATTACAAAATTTAATTAAATCAGTTTAAATGTCCTTGTGCAAGCGGCCCTAAATGCGTTGAAATTAACTCATTATCAACAAAGGCGCCGGTGGAGCAGTAGATCTTCTACTTATTAACCATGCAACGATCCCAACTATCAATCGAATGCTCAGTAGTCCTATTTCTTAATTCGCAATTAAAAAATAATAATAAATGAAATGCTTGAGCTTCTAATTATTTAATGCATTATAATTTTCTTTTTTGGTGTTGGTCTTTTCTAATTTAAGATTTTGTGCAAAATGAGCTAAAACATATGATTATATTTAAATCCTTTATACTTATAAGCGTGACTATATAACTTTTTAAATTGCCTTAACTTTTAAAAGTTAATTGTTATTTATGCTATATATTATGACCTAATTAAAACTAGGTCTAATTGGAAACTAATGTTCTTGGGCATGTTATTTATTTGAAACCTTGGAAAAGCATTTGAATTTTTATATTGCTTTTTTTATTTAACTCAATATGCCATAGGGCATGGTTATTGGTCGCGCTTAAGAAATATTAAGGCTTGAAGTAGTATGTTTTTCTGCTCTCGTACAAATTGTGTATGGTTCTGAATAATAGTTGACTCGCCCGCTACCCCGCCCGCTCTCGCGCTTTCTACGTGAACACGTACATTGACTGCTAACCGATAATAATAAAGCCGGCGGCTTGAGTGGAAATGCCATATCAAATAATAGGATTAGTCGGTGGCTCACGTAATGAGATTTTTCTCGTCACGGACGGGGCGGGATGTAGTCGTTTTTGTACGAAACACGTCTAGATTCCGTGGCGACAGATGATTTATTCTGTTACAATGTATGCTACGATGTAGGCGAAAATCACTGATAATATAATATCTGCTCATGATTGGAGACTGCACGTTCAATTTGGCATCACTGAAGTAATGTGTAGTCATCTAGTGTTCTAAAACTTCAGTGGATATTTCCTCATTATACATTTATGTATAACCATTGCAAATGGAAAAAAAAGTTATCGATACCAACGAATGTTCATTAATTTATTGAAGTATCTACCTTGACAGGTACCTACTTGATGTCAGTACACTCCGTGTCACTAAAGAAGTCCCACAGAAATTAGTAGATATACACTTATACATTTGACATACATTTTTTTAAATAAATATACGACTAGGTACTAGCGCCGCCTCCAGGGGACCGTTTTCGTGACAAGGACTATAGGAACTGATCGTGTTTTTAAAATGATCCCCGATCAAGCTGATGCCAAAATGAGCGTATTAGTATAATCTCCGTCATACGTTATACGAGTAGTGTAATAGATGTGATTGTGGGTGTAAGGTAGCGGGTGTATGATGTGTCTTGTTGCGCCAGAAGTCGGACTCGCTGGGCAAGCTGTACGAGATGGACGACGCGCCCGAGCGGCGCGGCTGGGTGGAGAGGCTACTAGCCTTCATGGAGGATCGGCGGACACCCATCGCCGCGTGCCCGACCATCTCCAAACAGCCGCTCGACCTCTACAGGCTATACCTCCTTGTGCGCGACCGAGGAGGGTTTGTTGAGGTGAGTCTTGCTTTCTTGTTGGAAGTATTCTCTCGACACTGACGAGGCGTTCGCTCGGCTGAGAGGAGCTGCTGCACGGTAAAATGTCAAACTACTCCGGCCTACTCGATGCTGTTATCTCATACCATTGAACGTTCACTGCTGGACTGCGGTTATGGGTTTCTTATAGGGTTTTACACAATCTACGGTCTTAAGATTCGCTTAATATCATCAATTACTTAATGTTCTGACCCCAAATGCCTATCGGTCTTCACCACTACCTTCATGTCCCAGATAATTCAATATGTCTTAATTCGACCTTAGCAAGCATAGGAAGCAAACATTAAAAATAGATTTTTACATCGATCAAAACATGAACATGAAGTTATGAAATATCTTAACTGTCCAATAGGACAAAATACATAGATAAAATTAAAAAGCTAGCGGTATTATAATTACGTATTTCAACGAATTGCGAAAATTTATAGCGAAATTATTTCTAAACCGTACCCAAGCTAACGTTGGCAGTAAAACGTTGCTCTTTATGCAAGTAAGACTAATAGACTTCAGCGCGGATTTATGTTAGCGCAGGCAACCGGCTTTATGTGCATAGTCATAAACCCACAGCGCTTTAGCGATACTTAATAATTTTTACCATTAGTACGTTTCGTTGAACTATGTTGGTAGACCTTAGTAGAACGACGACCGTCGATGTGGCTTGATACGTATCGCGTTGTCCTTTAAATAGAATATACTAAACCGATTGTTATCGTCAGTATGGTGAGGTTTGTTCAGTAATATATTTATTTATTGCACCTCTAGTTCACCATAAACCTTGGAACTTTATATACACGTTATTGTATAAATGTTCGTTGAAAATAGTAATAACTTGAGTGTTATAAACCCACGGAATAAATCTTGTGATGGTTCATGGAAGACGGAAAATCTAAATAGTGATTGATGTGACAATTAATCTCACCTTTTTTGAAGGAAATAAAAGACTTTGTAGGTCTGAAATCTTTTTAGTTATAGTGCTATTCGATTTACCGTGAGATTTTTCTGTTATATTGAATCGATTACATTAAGCCGAGTCGAATTCCACAACCTACAACCACACATTGGCATGCGATAAATTGAAAGTGTTTTGTATTAGAAAATTAAAATATACATTTATATACGTCCCTGACTGGATGCTGATGTCGCTGCAATTGTGCCAATTTGCAGCTTGGAAGATGTATGTTAATTCACGATATTATATGCCCTTCTATCTTATTATTGGGGTATATCGGCACTTTTCCAGCGCCAAAAGTGTCCGAAAGTCAGCATTCAGTCTATTTTTTGACCCATGACGTTGAAGTTGTTGTTGTCTTCGTGAACTGAGAGACTTCCACCGCTAGAAATCTTTTAGGAAATTCCCAAGGTGCGGTTTTAGCGGCTCCCTCGATTCGTTTGATGCCTAGTGGAGGGTCCAATACTACGCTTTCCAGACCCTGAGTAATTTTGATATTTTATTTGTTTCAAGGTGACGAAAAACAAAACGTGGAAGGACATAGCGGGTTTACTGGGTATAGGAGCGTCGTCGTCAGCGGCGTACACGTTACGGAAGCACTACACGAAGAATTTGCTCGCGTACGAGTGTCACTTTGACCGGGGGGGCATTGACCCCCAGCCTATCATTAATCAGGTGGAAGCCTCCACGAAAAAGAAGAGTGGGAAATCGAATAGTACGTCTAATGCAGGTGAGATACTTGATTATGGCCGCAGGCTGTAAATTTGTCCGTGTGAATTTAGTTTTTTTAAGCCCCGCGGGATTCAAGATTTTCCGGGATAAAAGTAGCCTATGCCCGTCCTCAGGTTGCAACATCTCGGAACTAAACATCAAAAACGGTTGTACATATATGGCCCGCGAAAACCTAATAGACAGATTGAAAGTAACGCGATTATTTATTTTGAGGACTTATGCCGCTCAGATGCGTACAAATAATATTCTGGTAAAACCTTGCTGCCGTATGATCTATTACAGGTACTTTTATATTACTGTGTTGTGTTCTACACTATTTATAGTACGGTACCTTTAGTATATTATTTAATAGTACCTTTCAAGTGACCTGCATTGCGCACTCCTCAGGGTGAATATAGTGGTTAATTTTTTCCAGTTCAACCAATAATTGGGTATTTCGATACTAAATTCTGGGATACTATTTCCATCATAAAAATCGTTAGTGATAGCTTTTTAGGTATCCTCCTTAGCCAGTTAATAAAAACAAAAGAAATAATCTACCCAATGTTTGACGACTGTTTGTTTGTGTCAGGGTCATCTAATTCGGCGGAGCAGTTCGGCGCGGGCGGCGCGGCGCAGGCGGGCGCGCCCATGGACGGCTACCCCGCGCACTACGCGCCCTACCCGGCGCAGCCCAACCAGCCGCAAGGTGCGCACTACCTCACACCGCACATTGCACTAACACTACACCCACACCGATACACACCCACGCAATACTCCGCTCCACCCACGCCACACAACACTCGACACCACACTATTAGATGACGTTAACTGCCTCGTTGGTCTAGTGGTTAGCATGTCCGAATGCGGCAGACGAGATCTCGAGTTCAAATCCCGGGCCGGGTCATATTGGGTTTTTCTGACAAGAAACTCTCAGTACTAGCCCGGAGTTAGGAAGTTGGCGGTATTTCACCCCCGTGCCTCGGGGGTCGTCCGCGTGATCTCTCTCCGGTGGTGTCGGATTTTCCGTCCCATCGGGCTATGGGAGTAAAGGAACTGAGAGTGCACCTTTGTTTGCGCACACACTTGTGCAGTATAAAATCTCCCCCGCAGATGGCTATTCTCTCTGCCCGCCGTGTGGCCGAAATACGGTCGGGAGGATTTTTTTTTTTAATTACTTGACGTACCACTCTACACATAAATCATGGCGCGTTTACATTAGATCTGTTTGGCCTAATGACTAATGTGAACTGTAGTTTGGTAGGCCGCATTCGATCGCAGCCCGTTTGCAATGACCGACCGAGCGCCATAGTGTAAAAGTTGTTACAGTTGGCCGTATTCGGTCACAACCGACTTGAGGAAACTGACTGTTGGCCGAAAACCGACTACGGCTTATGCATTCGGTCACCGACCTAATTTAATCTAGCCATCACACCACGTCACATCAGTACTTCACTACACCAATTCTAAGCCATTACTCCACAGAACAATACCCCAAACCATATTACTACCCGATACACCACACCATACTCCATTACACCCACACCACACAATATCCTATCCTAACCACACAAACTCCACACCAAATTATTACCACACCACATCAGGGGGGTTACTATGAGCTCTTATAGCAGGACAGATATTGAATTGCACTTAACTTCAAGGCAGTGAACTGGTAGGCAGGCACTGCATTGCACTGTGCTGCAGTTCAATTTCTGTCCTGCTTTAAGAGCTCATAGTAACCCCCCAGGGCACCATACTCTACCTCACTTACCCCTCACCTCATTAACGCATACCCACGTGACACAATACTCCACCATAATACACTAATCCACTGACTTCTTGCAGATACATATCAAAAATACTATACAATACTTCGCTGATTGTACATACTAGATTTAAATCTTATATAATATAGTGCCAATAGATGGGTTAACTAAAAGCACTAGATTAGTGTAAAAGAGTGCACGGACTGTTTCGCTGTAAATGTGCTAACTAGATCTAGTATTAGGGAAACCGCTTCCGCGTGGTTGACGATACATCAACGCTCGGTGCTTGTTCACATTTACTCTGTCCGAACTAACTTGTATAATAAATTCTGAATCATCAGCTAATTTTACGTCGAATTCGGAGCAAAATAGATGTAAGAACTAAGAACGACTACATGATTACAAGGTATTGCCCTACATAGTCGATATTCCTCCGCTATGATACGTACAAAGCAATTAGCTTCCTCGTTTTCAAATTTTTGTGCGCATTTTCATTTCCTTGCCCCAAATAATATTGATATTATAAATAAGGACACGTACCAGCAGACGCCTGCGTCCAAGTGCGGAAAATAATCCCAGGATACATACAAAGAAGGATCTTTTAGGAGAGCTCAATTGCCATCAGTAATATAAACCTATATTGACAAAAAAAAAAAACGTATAATACCAATATATGTATTGAAGAATATAAAAATACCTGTATACTCCATTTTGCTCTGACAACGACGGCTAATAAATTATAATATTGCTTTGTTTCGCTTGTCACTAACTCCGTAAATAATAAAAGACAGCACTTTAGATTCAACCATTCAGAAAACGATCGCCATGAAAAGAAAAAGAAGAAAAAAGTTTAAAAAAGTATGCTTGTCATAAATTGTATATCCTTACTGATAAGAGTGCTTTTGATTATAGATTTTTTGTCCGTACGTTGGATTGTCCATTGCCAAATGTAATGTGATACTATGACAATAACTTATCATGGCGATTGTCAATTGTTGAGAATGTTACATTCAAAGGAAATCTTCTGACATCTGTGTATCAAGATCTCCTGAAAATTACTCTTTATCAAAATTTATTTCGATTAGGCTCAAGTCCTTGGCGCAGTCAAACGGAAGTGACGTTTCGCTTTCGCTATAATATCACAAGGAATAATGAACTTTATCACCGCCGCTCCGCTATGAAACTAATAATTTTTTATCGGACCACGAACAAGAGGCTGTGGAACTTCTTAAGTTATATCTAGGTACCTATGACATTGGCCATCCCGGAGAGGTTTTAATCTGGTAGGGGAGGACAAATTTTGTCAGACATTTGTGTCATTTTTTTACACTTGAAAAGTTGTCAAGTGCGCTGGGCATCTGACACGCATTTTGGAGATAAAGTTCATTATATCAATTTCAGCCTTATGTCAAAGCAAATACAGCCAACTTAAGTTTCTTAAAAACAAGACTTTCCTGCATTTTACCGCGGGTATGGGTACGTTTCCACCAAAAATGTGTTACGTTGCTAAGCTACGGATGCGTGTCAAACCCACCAATAGCCCTTAATTTTCTTAGCTTAGATCGCTAGATGTTAGATCAAGCGCTCCACATCCGTAGCACAACAACGTAGCATGTATCTGGTGGAAATGTACCCTATGTGGCACCCCTAAGTCTTGAGCCTAAAATATGTACATGTCTGTATTGATTGTAAATAAAAATGCTCAACTGGATTTGCCAGTCAGTAGATTTCCACCGTGCACGTAACGGGTCTAACCTATAACCGTGTGGTTGTAGGCGGCGGGCCGGGCGGCGACAACCTCGCCGCCTCCAACCCCTTCGACGAGCCGCCGGGGCCCAGGCGACCCCCAGGTACTCACCCGCTTGCCCCCACTGACACTAGTCACTATATTAATTATTTTAACCATTCAACTACATAACTCTCTCATAAAGAAATAGTACATTACATCGCGAGACCGGGAAGTACGCGTTTTCTGGTCAAATGTTAGTTAGGCTATATACGAGACCAGAAATGCTCTCCCGGACGAGGTGTGTATAGTGCTTTTCTAAAAAATGAAAAAAGTGACTTTTTTTAAATATATTATTATATTATGTAATTAAATTATTATTTTTTGCGCTGTGAGTGCTGAACGCGTAATACGGTAGAGTTACAAATTTAAACTATTTAAGCCAAAGAACATTATAACAAGTTACAAGATATTCAGGAAGAAAGATTCCAAATTCAAACTTATGATATGTAATGAAAATACCTACATTCTTTACTGGCCTAGGCCGGGAAGTTTAACTTTCGAACTCATTTACAGGGTATGAAATGCGTACATTTCATATCATTTTTTAGAAAACAATTTTTTCATGGGCATAATTATATATATGAGACCGCAATTACACGTGTAAGTTTTTATGTAAGTAGCGTACCTAAGTATCTTAAAGTCCTTCAAACTTATCTGACGCAGTGACAGCGCCGCTAGAATCTATAAAAAATAAAATAAAAGCAAAAACTTAACATGCATAAAAATTAGTTCCAATTCTGGCCACCGGGTCAGATTAGTTTGTGGGACTATTACAGAACCAACATTTGCAAGCGATGCGCAACTTATAAGATTGTTTATGTTTTGTTAATTTCTCATGGAAGCTACTTGCATGAGTAAAACCCACTAGTGTAATTGCGGGCTGACTCTCAAATAAAGAAAACTAAATTTTCATTTTATTTACTGATTTTCTTTCTTGAATTCTTATTAGTAGCAGTTGTTAAAATTAGACTTTAAATATATGTAGTATATATCTAATGAAATCATAATTTTATGTAATAACTAAAATTTTATTAAAACATTCGATTATATTTTGTAAATATCATGTCACTTTTGTAAATATATACTGGTGGGCACACTCACACATTAAATTAAAGTTATTTTCTTTCAGTAATGTCTCAATACAAGTTTAAAAATTAAATAAAAAAAAGTCTTTATCACAATCCTACCACTTTATACATAGAATAATGCTTAAACTTTTCTATCTCATTGCTTAGATATTTGTGGAAAATATAGTAGTTATGATAATTTTAAAATTATGAGTCGCTTAGGAAGCTTGTGGCTGTTTATTGCTAATTTGATGCTTTCATTAAAAATATAATTGGGGTACCTGGACACATGTGTGGAAACATACTTTTTTTCAAATAATATTTTTTTTAAACATTATTACACATCCGCTAGCCCTAATTATATGCATGTATTTTAGTGAATACAGTTTGTCCATTATATTTTCATAACATGTCATATTTTGGTTGCGTTACAGGTTACCAGCAAGGATACGGGTATGAATACGGTCCCTCATACCCCGCGAATAGGCCGGTGTATCCCCCCTACGGCCCCGAAGGAGATCGGTTAGTTGCATTCTAAGTTATACATTTTATTAATGTAGAATTATTTTGTCTGTGTCGTTCTTTATTGTTTCATTTCATGGCCGATTTAATTTGGCAAAAGGGTTCCCGAAATGTTTTTAGAATTTGCTTAACCCATTAAGGCGATATATAACAATAATTAAATTATTGTTATCGAGTATTTCTCATGTACCATGCCATTCCTAACAATAACAAAAATAAATGTTTGCTACAACTTGTTTTGGTTTAAGTACTTAAAAGCCAGTATCATATCAAGTTTGACAACTTCATAAGTCACGATGTTTGTAGTATGCCTGTCTGGCACCTTTTCACAACTCATTGGCTTATCCAATTTTTATAAAATTAGGGAAAATTCTGGCTTATAAAAATACCCCAAGTACTGGGTATTTTTTGTATTTTGTATTACTTTTCGTTGTGTAATTCTATTTTGGATGTAATCTATCTTGTAATGTACATCAGCTTCTCAAAGTAAAGGTAATGTACATCAGCTTCTCAACCTTAAGCATAACTAGACAGATATAGTTAGCGCCAATCAAATATTCTGAGCTGAGGTGAGGTGAGGGCTTGTTTGCGCAGCTCCTCACCAACTGTCGCCTGTCGGAGTCAACGTAAATACTACATCGTAAAATATGCTATTGCGACGCGTTAACTTCAGATTTGAGCTGATATTGTTTTTTTAATACCTTGAAATTCTGTGAAAATAACCCCCTATTGTGTATGTTTGCAGGGGCTACGCGTCTGGCGGCGAGTACCGGTACGGCGGTTACGGCGGCTACCGAGCGGGCGCGCCCCCCGCGCCCCCGGGCGGCGCGCCCGCCCCCGCCGCGCCCGCGCCGCCCGCCTCGCCCGCGCAGCCCTACCCCGACTACTACCGCCCGCCGCACCCGCACCACCCGCACCCGCATCCGCCGCACGCGCCGCCGCACCCGCCGCATCCGCCGCACTCGCCGCACCCGCCGCAGCAGCCGCACGAGGTGACTTATAGCCCCTGTACCTTCATAAATACTACAAAATGAACATTGATATTGTGTGCGTTTATAAGACAGTGCATGATACGGTTTGTCCAGATTTACACTGAAGCAACATGCAACTTTGACACACGTTGATTTTAGGCTGTAAGCAGCTATTATATTATGCGGAGAAATCGTAGAAATAATATTATGGTATATTTTTAACTGACTTCCAAAAAAGGAGGAAGTTCTCAATTCGGCGCGTATTTTTTTATCGAGCGCGAAATCGCTTGGCTGTACGTCTTCGCCAGTAGGATAGTATAACTAGCCACGGCCGAAGCCAGACCAGACCTCACCAGTGAAAATTCAGATATTATAAATTCCCAATCTGACAACTGCGCCAGGAAGGTAGTTTCGAGTCTTTAATGACGCGACAGCTGTCGTCTGAGCGCAAAAAAATGAATGCTGCATATTTACATATAGCGCCGGCACTAAAATACTTGAAGTATTATCAGTTTTATTAAGAACAAAATGAAAATTTCAGTATTTGATTAAACCGTAATATGCGCTTAAGCCTCTGATTAGAGTTTTTTGGTATATAATACGAAAAAATCACAATTAGTTATTATTACTTAGATACTTAGAATAATTTTACTATTACTTGCATGATTAGCATGTAAGGAGAATTTGTGATTGTTTGTTTATTGTTAATTGTGTGTCTTGTTAAATTATAGTGCGTCGCAGAATTTGTTCTAAAGCAAGATATCGTTCTGATGAAAATCTGACGACGTTAAATTGCCTGCTAGAAATTAAAAAAAAAATCTTTCTTTATACTTATTTCAAGTGTCCAATGTTATATGTATTAATGTAATAGGTTTTTAATACAGGCAATATAAGTATAGGTATAGTATTAGGTCATAATATCGGTGACCGAAAAAGTTCGTGCGCTCGTCGCTATTATTTACATCTTTTGACCTACTATGATTTCGAGCGTATTTATTGTAACCATTTGTTTTGACGATTGCACGAACTGTTTTGGTCATCTTATATAATGGTTAGCGCGCATACAGCGCGTCGGTTCTGCGACAGCTTGTCGTGTCGTGTGTCGCGCCGCGTGTCTGACGCGTGTGTTGTGCGTAGATGTCGGGGGCCGCCGGCGCGGGCATTATGGGGTCGCAGCTCGCGCGGCAGCTGGTCGCGCCGCTGCCGTCGCCCGTCCGCCCCTACGTACGGACGCCCCGTTTGTACCACGCACTCAACACCGCTTCCCATATTGGCGTCGCCCTGAGGCTCATCGCTCGCACCGCCCAGTCGCTCGACCAACCGCCCGATCCCGCTCACCACACCACTCATCATAATTGGGCACTCTCCCTCGACCCCCACACATTTTTCACATTAGGTCTCAGGCGCGCAACTAATTTATTTCCAGTAGAGTTTTTATACAAAATAGGTAGAAAATGCTACTTTGCATGGTGTATACGGAGAGACAGCGAAGCCGCAGTTTAGAAAATTCGCTTCGCGATTTCTTTGTGTAGGTTTTTTGGTAACACCATGGGTATTGTTTGACTTTCCGTGACAAAAAAGCATCAATCAAGCTTTTTAAGTGCATGAAAAAATTCAACTATCATGAAAATAGTAGTAGTAATAAAACGTTTAAATAAAAACAAAAATAAAACAACAACTTACTTGTGAATTTTCCTAAAAGGGTCTTTTATAAATAAATCCTGTGGCTTTGTTAGGCATTGATCCTAAAAAATAATTATAAAATTGATGCAGCTACTTAACATTATTTTATTGTTTCTGGGAAATAATTATTTAAAAAATTGTGAGAAAAATATTTTTTGATTGATTTTACGATAAGTATGCGCGCCTGATTTTACTAGGTTTATAGTATTTTCTACACATTATCGTAGGTACAAGTTATTTATGTGCACTTTTAGTAAGTTAATATAAACAATTTCACTTATTTTATCATATAGTTACATACATACATTATACTCAGGTTTTCACTTAATCGCAGTAAAGTTAGCGTCATTCTATGACATACTACCACCAAAGTCTCTGTATATAAATACAATTAAACCCAATTATGATGTGGTGATCTAACGTCGTTGTCTGCACAGCTCTTCACAATATGTACAGCGTCCATTGGATGATAGGTTTTGCATCAGTCAATTCCGTCAATCATGCATGACTGAGTACGTCTATATCAATTCACACGCACAATAGACCTCCAACCAAAGGTTTAAGTGCAGAAACCTGCCCAGTAGAAAGAAAGAAGAATCAATATAAATTTTTGTCCATTAGCATCACTGAATGTGACTGAAACGAAACATGGCTGTTTGTGTTTATTGGATTATGAATTTAATATTAAGTTCAAATTGTCAAATGAAACCTTTTATCTTTTGATACTTGAAAATAGCATAATGATGGTCAAACTACACGTGACGTTCAGTAAACTTAATTTACTCGCATAATAATATTTGTTACCTTGAAAGAGGTTACTGAAAATTTCCCTTCTTGCTCCCACCTTCCACTAGGAAGATCCATACTAGTGACAAACTACATAGACTATCCATCATCCATTAATTCATAACTGTCAGTCGAAAACTGACTGTGACAAAACTGACATCAATACCTATGGCCTATGAATGCTTATGATTGTGTCGAGGAAACAGACGGCACGAAGCGGGGGGCAAAACTCATCCGTGGTTTTGGCTTCATTTAATTTATACGAATAATACCACTCGCTTAACGAAATTCCAAGCTCTCACTGTTAATTTTTCTTCAGTTTTCGTTTTAACAAAATTTTGGCTTGCGGTGTGATTAATTGGCTTTCCTTGTGTCGGTCGCAACGTCGCAACCGGAACAGAAAAAAACCGACTCTTTCAAAATTTAACCAAATTACAAAAAAAAACATGGAAGTTAAGGTTTAGAGTGTGTGGTGGTGGCTTTACGTGATGATAATGTCACTGATTCATTTGCATGCATTCACAGCATTGACTCACTTTATCAGCGAGACTCGGAATTAAACTCAAAAGAATGTTCAAACAAACAATTCGTAATTCTTTCTCTTTTTTATTTTTACTATTGCGTACAGTTGAAACTAAACCTTACTATAACGGAATAGCATCTAACAGTTTTCAGAGAATACGTTTCTTGTCCATTACGGACAATTGACATATAAACCTTACATTATAAAAATAATGTCTCAATTCCAGTGAATTATTTACATTTGGACGTTTTTGTTTACGTTTTCTTTGGGATTAGCAGTCTTGCTTGTAAAGTAAGTCAATGATTCACAGTTATCACGTAAGCTTAGCTGTAAGTGGACCTGCGTCGTCGAGGCTTTGTACAATGCGTTGTAGCGGGACATATCTCGACGAGTCGATCATAATTTTTTAACATTAAGCTTCTGATCCATTGCATCGCGATTATAATCTTCTGTAATAAAATCAATATGATCACACGAAGTGGTGATTTCATGTTCAGGAAATATCAAAGGCGTGGACAGTTTTGCAAGTTGCAACCAAATAGACATGTTTAACGGTGATAGTCTATTGTTTTAGATGCCCAGCCTCCTTCCTACTCAGGTGGTCGACCCCTGGGCACGAACCTTTACCTTTTCGGAGCTATGTGTGTTTGAGGAAAGGAAGTCCTTTTCATTCTGAGAGAAGATTGGTGCTCAGTAGTGAGCCGGCAATGTTCACGATCCGATATTGATAGTTCGACACCTTCATTGACAGTTGTTTTAAGTATTTTTCAGGTTCATTTAATTTTTCTGTACAATCATTGTTCACTGTTTACAATCATTGTTCTCAATAACAAAGACTCTGTAAACTTAAAGTCGATTGACCGCCAAGCAGTGGATCATGGGCTTAACAGACTTATAGGGATCAGTCCTATACAGTTAACGATAAAATCATCATTAATTTATGAACGCATATTGGGTAATGGCTAGTGTATTCAAAATTAATTATTCACACAAAAACGTTGGAAGTATGATTTTAAGTAAAATATCTTCCAAATTTTTTGTTTGTTATTACAACATATGTTTTTGCTCTCCTAAAGTTTGAATTCAAAAATGAGGCATTAAAATATTTACTTTGATTTAATAATATTGTCGGTATTTCTACTTCTTGCTGCGATTTTAGTTTTTGGTTTACACCATGCCATCAAAGCGTTTCATTTCGCGTAAATACATATGTTTATAAATGTTGTAATTCGGGGAATAAATATGGCGATGTGCACTTTAGTGCCAGAGCCAGTAGAAACTTTACGGGAGCAAGGGATGTCATTGTTAAAATACATATACATAAGGGCACTGTTCGCCGTGTAGGGAGGCGCTGGAGCCGGCGCAGCAAACGCGGCGGCGGCGGCGGGCGTCCCCCGGCGGCACCCCGACTTCGCGAAGGCGGAGGGCGGCTTCCCGCCGAACGCGGGCGCGGCGGGCGGCGCGCCAACTCGCTTCGCGGGCGGCGCGTGGGGCGGCGCCTTCCCGCGTGCCGCTCCCGCGCCCGCCTGGCGCCCGCCCGCGCCGCTGCCGCACCAGCCGCTGCACCACGCGCCGCCCTGGCCCCAGCCGCACCCGCACCAGCCCTACCATCCGCCGGTGAGTCATTACATACACCCAACGATGCATGCCGACTTTCGCTTATATAATACTAGATGGTGCCCGCGACTTTGTCCGCGTGGATTGATGTTTTTTGAATCCCGCGGGAAATCTTCAATTTTCCGGGATAAAAACGTCCTTCCCCGGGATGTAAACTATCTCTGTACAAAATTTCATCAAAATCGGTTGAGTAGTTAGGCCGTGAAAGCGTAGCAGACAGACAGACAGACACACTTTCGCATTTATAATATTAAGTATGGATTATTAAAATTATTAATTATTATTATATTATTATTATAGTAAAATTATATTAAAGTTGGAATATGGTGAATATGGATTTTGAACTGATTTTTAATAATTTTCCCAACAGGGTACAACAGCGGGCGTAGGTCAGATAAAAAGAGAGTTAACGTTTCCTCCGGATTGTGTAGAAGCTACCGTTCCCGCCACTGAAAAGCGAAGACGACTGACGAAAGCCGACGTGGCGCCCGTGGACGCGTGGCGGATAATGATGGCGCTCAAGTCGGGCCTGCTGGCCGAGACGTGCTGGGCGCTCGACATACTCAACATCCTGCTGTTCGACGACAACTGCATAGGCTATTTCGGGCTGCAGCACATGCCCGGCCTGCTCGACCTGCTGCTGGAGCACTTCCAGAAGAGCCTGAGCGACGTGTTCGACGCACCCGCCGCCGACTGCGAGCCGTGGTACGCGCCGCCCGCCAGCGCGGAGCCTGCACCGCCTGCGCGCTCCCGCCTCGAGCCGCCCGACCCCACCGACCGCGTGCGCCTGCTGTCCGGCGAGAACTTCACGCTCGAGTCGCGGCGGCGGCTGCCCGTCACGCTGGCGTCGCGCCCCGACGACGAGCTGTTCGCGCCCAGCGACGATGAGCCCGACGCGGCCGTGGACGACGTCACCGAGCCCTGGCAGCTCAGCGGCGACTCGGCCGCGCACGTCATCGCGCCGCCGCGCGCCGACCTCGTGCACCTGCCCTTCGTGCGCGTGCTGCCCGGAGCGCGCGCGCCCGACGCCGCGCCCGCGCCCGCCTCGCCCGCCGCCGCGCCGCCCGTCCCACCCGCCGCGTCCGTCGCACCCGCCTCCCCCGGCGACAACCTGGGCGAGGAGCCCATGGAGCTGGAGCCCGAGCGGCGGCCGGCGCTGCAGGTGCGCGACCCGGCCGGCGTGCTCAAGCGGCGCCGGCTCGAGGACTACGAAGACGAGTGCTACACGCGCGACGAGCCCAGCCTCAATCTGGTGGGCGAGACGCGCGACGCGCTCGCCAAGCGCTGCGTGGCGCTGTCCAACATCCTGCGCGGGCTCACGTTCGTGCCCGGCAACGAGGCGGAGTTCTCGCGCTCGGGCGCCTTCCTGGCGCTGGCCGGCAAACTGCTGTTGCTGCACCACGAGCACGCGCCGCGCGCCGCCCGCGCGCGCGCCTACGAGCGCGCGGCGCGCGACGACAGCGACGCGGACGCGTGCTGCTCCAGCCTGCGCGGCGCTGCCGAGTGGTGGTGGGACGCGCTGGCGGCGCTGCGCGAGGACGCGCTCGTGTGCTGCGCCAACATCGCGGGCAGCGTGGAGCTGGGCTCGCAGCCCGAGGCGGTGGCGCGGCCGCTGCTGGACGGGCTGCTGCACTGGAGCGTGTGCCCGGCGGCGGTGGCGGGCGACGCGCCGCCGGGCGCCAGCGCCGCGTCGCCGCTGTCGCCGCGGCGGCTGGCGCTCGAGGCGCTGTGCAAGCTGTGCGTGACGGACGCCAACGTGGACCTGGTGCTGGCGACGCCGCCGCGCGGCCGCATCGCGCTGCTGTGCGCGGGGCTGGCGCGCGACCTGTGCCGGCCCGAGCGGCCGGTGGTGCGCGAGTTCGCCGTCAACCTGCTGCACTACCTGGCGGGCGCGGGCGGTAGCGCGGCGCGTGCGGTGGCGCTGCACGCGCCGGCCGTGGCGCAGCTGGTGGCGTTTATCGAGCGCGCCGAGCAGACGGCGCTGGGCGTGGCCAACCAGCACGGCGTGGCGGCGCTGCGCGACAACCCCGACGCGATGGGCACGTCGCTGGATATGCTGCGGCGCGCGGCCGCCACGCTGCTGCGGCTGGCGGAGCGCGCCGAGAACCGGCCGCTGCTGCGGCGGCACGAGCGGCGGCTGCTGTCGCTCGTCATGTCGCAGATCCTGGACCAGAAGGTGGCGCACGAGCTGGCGGACGTGCTGTGGCACTGCAGCCAGGCGCCGGCGCCGAGCGAGCCGCAGTGAGCGGGCCCGGGGCCACGGACCGCAGTGTACATATAGTGATACGAGCGCCCCGCACCCCGCACCCCGCACCCGACACGTACTGATTCTGTTATTTATGTCCGCGGCGGTTTATTTACGAGAGTGTCGATGTGCTATAATCGATTTCTATTGTTCGATTGGTGAAACAGATGTATTATAACTCGTAATTTTGATTTTTATAATAAAATGGGACTTGAATCTGTTTATTGGTTTTATGATGGAGATTTTATACCGAGTACCTTAGCGCCTTGTCTATAAGAGATCTTAGTGACGAGTGAGGAGCTTATGTGGGCTATAAGTTTAATTAAGTTTAATGTGAATTATTACAATAATCTATAATATATTGAAATTGAATCTGATTTCATTATTTTTTTTCTAATTGGCATTTTTAAATTCCATACCTGACTCCGACTCACCAAATTGAGATTTTTGTTTTGAATTAATTATTTTACATTTAGACACATTCTGTAAATAGAAAAATACCAAATATGGGTATCCATATTTTTGTCAATATTAGAAATTAACGATTATACTTAGCCAAATAAAATTACAATTTTGTAATTTGCGAACCTTTTTTTATTTTTTTAAATTGCATTTATTTTTGTACAATGATCGTTCTAAATATTATGTATTTTTGTTTCAAAATTTTACGAGATAAAAAATACTTCTACTTGTTTTACTTGTGTTGTTTTTAACTGAATTATCAAAGTGGTTCAAAAATAAACTGCAATAAGTACTGCAAAGGCAAGAAACATTCGATTTTAATGAAAGAAACTAATTCTTTTTGGCTGTGATATAATATCTGAATTTGCTCAAGTCTTACAATCCCAGAAAAGCTTGAACATAAGTAGTGACGACCGGTAATCCTTTCGATGCACAGAGCTATTATCGAAAATACAATTAGGAGCATTAAAAGCAACATACAAGCATACAATGTGAGCTCCAAGGCCGTTTTTTGATCTATCGGTGCAGTATTAATTCGTTTCGGTATGCGGATGTACCGTATACTTATATTACAACTAGAGGATCGTACGGACGATGTTCCGTACACTTATACATCATCTAGTTGTAATATAAGTGTACGTGTGTGTTATTTTTGTATTCCCGCGGGAATTCCTTAATTTTCCGGGATAAAAGTAGCCTAAGTAGTCCCGGGATGTAACCTACCTCTATACCAAATTTCATCAAAATCAGTTGAAAATATAGGCCGTGAAAGCGTAGCACAGACAGACACACTTTCGCATTTATAATATTAGTATGGATGTGCACTACGCGCATGCAATATAGATGATCGGTATGCGTAAACCAATAGGGGTGAACCGAGCAATCCGAAACCAAATAAATTCTGTACCGATATAGTTCTAGGGAAACTATTATTGACTGGTTTCTTGTCAAACCAAAGGGTTAAGGCGGGGTAAACCAGTGGGACAACGGGTAAATGCTCGTTATTCTACGTTATCTGCGTAACAAAAATTTATCCATAAACTAGCATGGTCTGTAATTGGGTTCACTCTTTCCAATTTGGTCACGACAAATAAGTAGGGTCTTCATAGGATTGCCGGCGGCATAAACTGATAGACATAATCAGTCGTTGCGGTCAGCGCACCCTGAGCAGCAAATACTCGGCAAATCTTTCAATAAGAAATAAATTTATCATAAATAATTATAAGTGCATTAAATCACAACTAAAATAAAGTTCAAATTAGCATGCAAGTTATAATTCCTTATGGGCATTATCAATGAAATTTTTGCAAATTGCTCGAGCATTTTGCTGCTCAGTTAGCGCTCTATCGCTTGCTTGAGTGATTAATAATTCGGCAGTTAAGTAGTTTCTTTGCATCATCATAGACAGGATTAGTCGGGGGGAACCCACGATTGTCCATGGAAATACGAAATTGTATGTCTCTCATGAGTCCCACAAACTTATCTGACCCGGTGGCCAAAATTGGAACTAATTTTATGCCTGTTTAGTTTTTGGTTTTAATTTATTTTTCATAGATATTAGCGACGCTGTCACCGGGTCAGTTAAGTTTGTCGGATTATAATCGTGGGGACTAGGCTTTGCTCCTGTTGCTCTCGTATCGTATTATTTGCATAGTGGATGGGAAGCTTTACCGATGCTTTGAATATCCTTATACAATTTTCAGTTGGGAGATCGAGCTTAAAGCGCAAAGAAAAGCATCCATCTCTTATCAAGCACCTGTTCATTGTTTAGTACGAGAGATTTCGGGCTATCTCTCAGCTCAGCTCAATCACCAAAGGTACTGATAATTCATATTTGACCTTAACCCTCGTTGAGTAATGACTGGCATACAAGAACTGTCACTGCCAGAACATCACAAGAATTCCATTTTCAATTATTCCGTCACAGTGTCTAATTCACATCCATCCGTGTTTATTTGGATAACAATTATTTATAAATTCCGAATTTAATTTTAATCGATATTAAAATATATAATATTTAACAAGTGCTAAGAATGGAAATAGTTTAAGTAGTTCAGATGTTCAGAGACCCATTCGAGGATATCAGATGGAGTGTAAGCCGAGCGATAGTAAGAAATTATTTAAAGTTTTCGAGGCATCCAAACGCAAGCGGACCAGGAAAAAGCGCGAAGGAATTGACGACAGCAACTCTCTAGCTACGGACGAGTCGAACGGTGTAAGTAAGCTAAGTTGATCAAGGTAATACTTCCGTATGAAGTCTCACAGTGCAGTGGTGGACAAAGGGTGGGGCGGGGAAGGGTTGGTCCGCCCCTTTTTAACACCGCCACCGCTTTTTTATTCAATAATCTCATTGGTGGAATCTACTGTAACGTTTGGGTGCACTGAGAGATATAAAAAATATGTTAGTGTATAAGTAGGTACAGAGGTAAAGTATAAATAACACTCAACAGGACGGATTCTACTGTTTATGGTAGGTAATAATTGCTGATAGGTATAGCCCCACATATGGACATAGTTTCATTTAATTTCATTGTTTTGTCAAAAATATATCGACTTACAACCTACCCACCGAACGGAGTTAAAGAGTAAAGCTCAGTTGATTTTGATAAATTATGCGAAATTAGGAATATTTCTTGGACGAACTTTGTTGCTCATAGGTACTACTACTATGGTGGTACTATGCTGGAACTGCTTATGTAGGTGCTCCGGACTTAAGTGTGCCTGTCCATTGGAGATGCGTTGGGCGGACGAATTGCATTTTTGAACGATGACGCAATATTTTTTTGAGTGATGTCAGGAACTAGGGGCTTGAGCACATCTTCGCTTCAATGGACAGGCACCCTAACTGAAGATTGGCATTTGGCATCACCACCACCCACCACTACAGCCCATTAACGTCCCACTGCTGGGCACAGGCCTCCACTCTCATAGGAGAGAGGGAATTAGAGCTTAGACCCACCACGCTGCTCCAATGCGGGTTGGCGGGCTTTAACGACTATTATCATGTTAGTGATAATAACCGGGGCCGACGGCTTAACGCCGTCCTCTCCGAGGCACGGGGGTGAAACACCGCCAACTTCCTGACTCCGGGCTAGTGCTGAGAATTTCTAGTCAGAAAAACCCAACACTTATTATGACCCGACCCGGGACTCGAACCCGGGACCTCGTCAGCCGCAGTCAAACATGCTAACCACTAGACCAACGAGGCAGTCATTTGGCATGGTTACTGCAAAATCCCCATTGTTGGGGATTACTGGAATACTCCTACTACCCACTCTGCTCCACTATGCTCCAAATGTTGATACAACATACCTGAGGCATATCCAACGCCTATTTCAATTGATGGCAAAGTTTGATCCATTCTTTTTGATGGTTGAGAACAATACTCAAGTCGTGTCGATATGAATCATTTGCATACCAGTCAATCGGTCTAGTCAGGACTTATCACCTTGCGCTCTTTCTTTGCGCTCACTAATCTGTCAAAAATATTGAATTCAACTATGGGCGATACATTCTACACTCAGATTTCAATTTCCTAAAATGACTGCAGGTTTGCCAAGGGAACGGGCGTCGAGTTTCGTCAGCCAAGGCAAGTCTGCAGGACATCCCACCAACTGCAGACGGCGACTGCGGTCTAGATAATGCTAAAAGGTTTGCTCTGCATTACTCTTGTATTATCTCAAGAATTATAGTAGACTAGATGATGCCCGCGACTTCGTCTGCGTGGATTAAGGTTTTTGATTCCCGCGGGAACTCTTTAATTTTTCGGGATAAAAAGTCCTGTCCTTCCCTGTGATTAAACTATCCCTATGCCAAATTTCATCAAAAACAGATGGGCTGTCAAAGCGTAGCAGACGGACAGACAGACACACTTTCGCATTTTTAATATTAGTAAGGAAGTATGGATTAAAAATTATACTTAATGATTAGGCAAAATCTTTGAACTGTTTAGTCAAAGGTGGTTACTTACCCAAGGGGAAGAGGAGGATTTATTTAAATCCATAAGCTCCATGATGCATTGGGGACATTATGTACTTGATTAAATCCTAGTGGAACTAAGCCAACCAATCTGCTGGGATTGAGAAATTGGCTACATTTTATTTGCATAAAACTAATAAGTACCTACTTACCTATAGCTAGAAAAATACTTATGCCCATGTTAACTAAGAGGGATATTTGTGGAAGGCAACGACGAAGATACTTTTTGTGGTTACCACCACCTACAGCTACAGCCCATTAATAACATACAGACCTCCACTCTCACAGGACAGAGGACAATTTGGAGGGAGGGAAGGCACAGAATATTACCTATACCTAATTAATAAACAGACATCCGTTAAGAACAAGTTCTCAAGTATCGGTCAACCGGTCAGCAAAGATTGACCGATAAATACCTACTTGATAAAGTGTTTAGATTCCAATCTAGACCTCAAAGCATGATTGTCGTCAAGCGCAAGCTTATCAGCTTGCAATAAAAAAAAGTCGGTTTATTAATACGGACCCTAATGGGCATTAGGGTCCGTATTAATAAACTGACATATTTTACCTACCTACGACATATTTTACCTAGCCTCTAAGGCTAGAGGCTTAGGGCATGCCGTCGTAAGAGCCTATAGCTGAATATTTTTTGCCTACCCACAGAGATAGGGACAGCAGTCCATCGATGCCGCGCTCGCCTGTCGATTAGACATGTGTAAGTAATGCGATTGATGCATTACGCGTAATATTACCCGACCGCGTACTGTAGCATTACATATTACACGACTAAATCAAGCATTACACATCACACTAAAACATGACGCGGACAGCGTTACGCGCTCCCTGAAATCTGTAATTCTGTTCGGTATTCGGTCATGTCATTCGGCATATCTCGGTGCGTGGTTTGAGAAACGCAAAGACATTACACTTAAAGTGTAATTAATGTCTTTGGAGAAACGTAAGTCGTGCTAGAGAGAGAGAGAGAGTGAGAGAGAGATACTCGTAGTGCTCGTATCGTAGCTCCATATCGTTTGCGATGTCTCGCTATCTCATGTAATGTAGTATCTCAAGTAATGTGAAATGTCTCAATCACACTCGAACATATTTTCATTTCATTACATGGCGCACTAGGTGGCCGTCAGCACGTCACTAGCGCGCCAGCTCGGATGATGTTCGGAGTGATGGTAAAATGTAATATTACTTAGTACGAAATGTAATGCCATATGACATCACTTTTTAAAGTACTGTTTTGCGCATGTCTACTGTCGATGTGCACCGCTCTCCCAGATCGCCGCGACGCGCACGACGCATTGCGTATGTCATTAATTAATATACCTTTATAGTCCCACAGGCCACAAACTTAGCTAAGCCGGTGACAGCTAAAAATAAAATAAAGGCATAAAAACTAGTTCCAATTTTGACCACCGGGCCAGATAAGTAAGTCAGCCCTTGACTGCGATCTCATCTGATGGTCAGTGATGGTGCAGTCTAAGATGG
The DNA here is from genome assembly GCA_963932025.1 of Erebia epiphron. Taxonomy (NCBI): domain Eukaryota; kingdom Metazoa; phylum Arthropoda; class Insecta; order Lepidoptera; family Nymphalidae; genus Erebia; species Erebia epiphron. The sequence continues at coordinate 10,232,394 of OZ009950.1, forward strand.
AAATGGCTAACCTGTTAGTAGTATGGCAGTTATATTAAACCCATACCCCTGGTCGGTTTCACACGGCATCGTACTGGAACGCAGCGCTACATCGCTTGGCCAGACGAGAAAATTCATAAATTATTAATTCCCAAATTGACCCTGCCGGGAATCGAACCCGGCACCTCCCACGTTAAGGAAACAGCGCTCAACACTGCGTCAGGGAGGTAGTTGGTGGGATTATGTGCTCCATAAGTTAAAGGATCCTTGAAGTCACAGCAGAAGTACGGAATATTTCATGACTTGAGAATAATTTGATTGGTTGTAGGGTATTGGTATTTTCTGAGTATTTTTAGTGAACATAAAGGAAACGGAGGAAACATAAGGAAAACATCTATGTTCTATATTTTGTACTTTTGCTAACCTAAATAAATCTTTTAACCAGGCGAGAAGGCATATCTCTGGCTCTCAAAGCCGGTCTTGTATCAACGCCCCGCTCTATTTCACCAAACGCACAGGTATTCACTCTATATGAATAATTAATTATTGTAATTTGAGTGATCTGATACTTGATAATAAAGAGTTCTGATGCTTCATTTTCAGGACGGTGAAGATGTTATCGAATCTGTTCCCCAAGATCAAGACTCCTTTATTTACGCCTTTTTGGAGGAAGCCATTAAAAGGGACAAAAAGAAGTAAGCCCCTTTTTACCTGTCTACAGGAAGTCCTTAGCAGTTGTGATTTTCATACAGTTTGTAGGTTCCGTCATTAGTAACATTGAGAAATTATAAATGATTTATTAATTTCACGTAGGACAATTACTTGTTTCACTTATGATAAGTCAACACCATGTCAAGACTTTACCACTGGTTCGGATAACTGATTCTACTGAGAACAGCCTGCAAGAAACTCAGCAGTTGCTCTTTTCATAAAAAGAAAAATCTTAAAATTTTCAAACTACTCAATAAGATTTTGATAATGGAACATTGGATTTGTCTTAGTAGTCCGATTGTTAATAAGCTATGCAATGACGTCAAGACTACTATATTATACCATACGCGGAGTTGACACCACCTGAAAGAGGATTACAGTCCACCATTGGACACAAACTGGCTGCTGTTGATGATGATGATCATTATGATAATTATATACCAGAATAAACCAATTACCAGTTGAGCAATAAATACCTACCCAAGGTTTACGGGGAACAAACCCATCGGAAAGGCCCCAGGGCCTAGCTGATGATAGTTGATGTAGGTTTTAACGATGTGCTTTGTGTTTGACCTCGATTTGAGGGTAGCCGCGTAGTAAGCGTATCCTAGTTACACAGCTCATTAACTTCGTCTTCGTGTTCTTTAAATCTCATTGTTTTCTTCACACCCATAGACACCGACATGCGCGAAGGCACGAGGAATGTCGCGCGAGCCGAAACCGAGACGCGTCCATCACGAGAGACTGCCACAAACATAGCCGAAGACACCGGGAGGAGCACAGGGAATGTGAAAAGTAAGGTTTGGATAAATACAACGCGAGACGAGTGTGAATTGATAACACCTTACCGTTGCGCGTTGCGTTGGGTCTGTATCATATTTTTCCGATTTGTTAAAACTCAAACTCATATTTTTTTATTCAAATTAACTTATTAAGAGTGCTTTTGAATCGTCGAGTGAATCTATCACTGGTTCGGAATGACATTTCTACCGCGAAGAACCAATAAGAAACTCTGTGGTTGCTCTTTTAAAAAAAAATATATTTACAATTATTACATCAATGTTTACATTAAGTAACCGCTGTCCTTAGCATTGCTGAAGCGAGTCTAATCCATTTCCATGTTTTTTTATCATTTACATAATCTTCAACAGTATAATAAGCTTTTTTCATGAATTTCTTAAATTTATGTATAGGCAAGTTTACAATAGTTAGTTAAATTTTGTTATAGAATGTTGATTTTTAAAGGACTTCTTTTTTTAGGTTGACAAAAGAAGAGCGACCTGCAATAGACCAAGCAGCCCTTTTCGAAACGTTTGCCAAGTTGTGCGCTCAGATGAACGAGAAGACTGGACATCATCCTAATGCTAATGAAATTGTGAGGCTGTTATTTTTTTTTCATACCACCACCACCACCACTACAGCCCATTTACGTCCCACTGCTGGGCACAGTCCTTCACTCTCACAGGAGAGACCGAATAAGAGCTTAGACCCATCACGCTGCTCTAATGCGGGTTGGCGGGCTTTGACGACTATTATCTTGTTAGTGATGATAACCGGGACCGACGGCTTAACGTGCTCTCCGAGGCACGAAGTTCTAGTCAGAAAAACTCAATACATACTTAATTATGGCCCGACCCGGGACTCGAACTCAGGACTTCGGCGACCGTAGTCGAACATGCTAACCATTAGACCAGCTGACAGTTCATACGTAGCTGCTAAAAATGTGAGTTTGTATTTTGGTGACAACCTGGTGGCCTTTCAGTGAACGCAAATAGTCGTGACAACCAAATAAAACTGGATTGCGTCAACTCGCCTACGCTTCGTAGAAAACGTGTGACTTACGATTTTCAGTACAAAATTCTGCCATTCTAACACAAAATTTGTGTGCAGTTTGGAGGTGTTTCTACATAAGTAGTTAGGTGTAAGTAAGTATATGAGCCTATGGTCTGCAATATGTATGGGCATTAATTGTAAGGATTGACGTAATATACTTATGCCGCGCTGTGATAAATGATAAGTACTAGTTTGTTAGCAAGTAAATGATGAAACCATATCAACTTCTGCTGTCATTTGGTTTCAGCCGCGATTACATAGCCATAAATCCCTACAATGTGAAGTGGTATCAAGGCGCGACTCATTCGTTGTGGACCACCAACCGGTACGCCTCAGAAGTCGCGATCATTCTAAAGATCGCCATTCACCGTCGAAAATACGCAGTTACGAGAACTTTCGCAATAGGCTCCACAGCCGCGAAAATATTGCTGTTCCAGACGACGATCGAAAAGAAAAGTGTCGCCCTTATGAAAAAGAACAACAAAGATATGCCAGCAAAGTCAACGTGATAAGAAATCACGAAGAGGAAAGATATCATGATTATCCTCCAGAAAGATCTGCTACCAGGAGCTGCATTAACGGATTTTACAGGCCTCGTGAACCGGATCGCAGAACTGACAGAGATTATGACGACAGAAGAGATCTTCGCAAGTATGAAGACAGAAGACGGATTTGCGAACAGAAAACTAGTAGAAGCTTTGATATGCGTAGAGAAGGATACGTCGAAGATGACGCGTACTATCGCAGGACAGCTAGAAGCGATGGAATGAAAGATAAAACTTTGGACGATAGAGATGATAGAGATAGAAGATATTACGACGGAAGTAATCGAGATAATAGAGATAAATATTACGATGATAAAGAACGTCACAGGAACTTTGCTAATTTGCCAAGTAAAGATCGTCGTTCGAAGCGGAATCTAGAGCGTTTAGATAGATTGACAGAAAGAGATAGAATGTCCGTAGTATCAAGGGATGATGATTATAAAGAGCGAGAAAGATACTCAGAAAGAGAAAGGGACTCAGGCCTCAGTGTGGCTGATGGCGAAACTAGTACGATGAGTGGAAGAAGCAACTATTTGAAAGTAGTAAAGGTCAGTTAAAGCTAATGCTTGATTATGACTTCCCGGATTTAAAAAAACTTAATTTTCCGAGATAAAAGTGCCTACCCTATGTCAATCCGGTCCTCAACTATATCCACTCAAAAAATCACGTCGATTCACCATCGAATCGAATCACGCTCTGTTGAGGTGTAAATGAAGCACAAACAAATACACTTTCGCATTTATTTTAACCCTATTACACGTCAGTCTAATTCCCTATTACAGTCCATTTTACTGCTCATAAATTATAATATAGATCATTAGATTTATCGTAATTGAAGATAGGTTTTGCTTTTATAGCAAGAAATATCCGAGCAGCGGGAGGCGATGGACAAGATGATGAAGCTGTGGAAAGAGTTGATGCGGTGCTTCAAAGACATATCCCAAACTCAGGGCCGGGATAAAGCTGTTAATGTTAGTATCTAATTAAACCTTCTTGGACTTTAGACTGGTTTATATTACACTCTGATCAAGCCTAGTGACGAGTTCAAACAGCTAGTGACTTTAAAAAATTTTAGTTGTAATGTAAGAACTATTTGAGGGTACATTTACTGTCATCGATGTTTTTCAAGTGTCATTTCGATCATATTTAAATTTTAACCGTTATAGCAAGCTGTGTTTCCTTTGTTCCTCATTTAAGTATGCTTCCCGTTAGTAAAATACTTGTCCTATGTTTGTAATTTTAATAAAGAACCTAAATCAAATAAATATTATAAATGCGAAAGTTTGGATGGATGTATGGATGTGTGGATGGATGTTTGTTACTCAATCACTCCCGAACGACTGAACGGATATGGATGAAATTTGGCACAGAGACAGATTATAGTCTGGAATAACGCATACTTTTTATCACGGAAAACTAACGAGTTCCCGCGGGAACCAAAAAACCTCAATCCACGCGGACGTAGTCGCAGGCATCAGCTAGTCAAACATAAATAAGTATCATAAATGCGAAAGTTTGGATGGATGTATGGATGTGTGGATGTTTGTTACCTCAATCCACGCGGACGTAGTCGCGGGCATCAGCTAGTAATAAATAATATTTACCACAATAATAATAGATAATAATAATAATATGTGTTAGTATGAGTTATTCTATGTTAGTTATTATAATTAACACACTTACAAACTAAAGCTGACATCCAGTGCGCTTTGAAAGCGCTGTCCTGTACGTCAGCTATACATACATGCTATACATTCCTGTTCACATACACATTATGTGTATACTCTCAAATGTCAAATAATATGTCCAATGTGAAAATTTTCAACAGGAATCTGCCAATAACGCACGGGAATCTGCGGCGGCGCAGCTTCGCCTTTGGCGCGAGTGCATGCGTCGCTACGAAACCGTTGCAAGAGACGTCGGCGACACGGACGCCAGACTTATGGTACTCTTAAATGTCAACTCGTTGCAGTACCGTGGTACCAAGATATAATACTTCTGTCAGTTTTTTCTTCCAATGAGTCACACTGTTGCTGTGGGTCTGACTGAAAAAAATGGGTTGCAACTTGCAACCGGTAACAGTGTAACTGGTTGGGAGAATGATTCCTAACGAGAGATTAGGAAGTTGGCGGTGTTTCACCTACGTGCCTCGGAGAGTACGTTAAGCCGTCGGTCCCGGTTATTATCACTAACATGATAATAGTCGTTAAAGTCCGCCAACCTGCGTTGGAGCAGCGTGGTGGATCGAAGCTCTAATTCCCTCTCTACTATCAGAGTGGAGGCCTGTGCCCAGCAGTGGGACGTTAGTGTGCTGTAGTGGTGTATAAATTCATTCATTTTTTGGATCGAAAAATAAGTTATGTTGTCACCGGTCGTAAGCTATCTCTCTGTTATGACTTTTTAAGATGCGTTCTAGGGTTGAACGTGATAAAATGTAATAAACAGATAGACAGACGCATCGCATCTATGCTAATAATAAGTGTGAAAGTGTGTCTGTCTGTCTATCTGTCGCGCTTTCCCGGCCCATTTTAATTTTGATGAAATTTGTACAAAGGAAGCTAGGCATCCCGTGGAAGGACACATCCTACTTTTTATCCCGGAAAATTAAGGAGTTCTGACGGGAATCAAAAAAACCTTAATTCACGGGACGGGCATCATCTAGTAAATAAATAAATTTGTTGGCAAAAATTTCAGCGCGATGATTAACCGTGGTAGAGCGTGGTAACCTATCTCTGTGTTCTGGCTTTTTAAGATACGTTCTTACTTCTTGGGTTAAACGTGATAAAATTTAATAAAGAAGACATAAACTAGTCAGAGAACGGCATAGAAGATAGACATAAACTTCGCATTATTTATAAATAAGTGGGTAAAATATGTTTGTATACCAGGAGGAGATAAACAAGCAGCGCTCGGAGATGTCAGAGATGGCGACGATGTGGCAGGAGTGTCTGCAGCGGTACCGCGACATGAGCAACGACTTCAACAGCCTCAAGCAACAGGTGGCCATTGCACTCTTCCTCTCCTTCCTTCTGTAGGGCTAGTATGCGTACAACGAGTAAATTATGTCTATCCGTTATCTCTATTTGTCTATCGAAGCTAACATGGTTACTTGTCACGTTACGTCAAAAGTAGAAATAAAAGTAATATTTCTCATCTGTGGTATTTTTCTCTACGAACCCTTACATGCCGACTATTTTTTTTCTCGTAATTTACTAGATTTTGTGCATGTTATATTAAACGAGAAATTAGCCGGCAACGACAACATCTGCTTCTCTCGTCGCGAGATATCTCGCTGTGCGCATGCTAAGCCTGCTGTACAGGTTTCCGAACTTAAACGTTTCTGTTGTTCGCCCTTTTTTTTTATCTGATTTATTTGGGGCTTTTCTTTACAAAACAAAGAATGTCAGCCCCATCCTTCCCTGTGACAAACTTATATTGTTCGCCCTTAAAACTTAACAAGTAACAACCAGCTATCTTGTCTTAAAAAGCTGTCTAACCTTACTTTCTGTCAGTTGGCGACATCGGAAAGCCCAACGCGAGCGACGCCCGCGGCGCCTCCGCTGGTGTGCGCGGAGGGCGAAGGGCCGCCAGCCGCGCCTTACCGCTTGCCGCATCACTACCCACCTGTACGTTACTTTCTTTACATTACATATTTCGCTCTTACTTCGCCGGGTAAAACTATAAAGTGGACTTTTTCCGCTATTTTACCGCATAGTTATTTGCAAAAGAGTACGGTTATTTTCATACTGGTGCGGTAATATAGTCTGCCATACAAAACCTTACAAAATTTGTACAGCTAGCAAAATTTTCAAACCTCCTACAAACTGTGCCATGTATTATTTAAATAAAACTTTTAACCTTTTAAATAATAAATTTTTCTAGTCCATTGGCCGCAATTACACTTGTAGGTTTTTACGTAAGTAGCTTAAATCGGAACTATTTGTTGTGACTGCTTAGTTTTGTTTTTATTTAATTTTTCATAGATACTAGGCTACGCTGTCACCGGGTCAGATAAGTTTGTGGGACTATACTCTAACTGTTTAACCCCCAGATGCCTCCGGTGCCCCCCGGTTACGGCAACGGCGCGTCTCCGCTGCGGTCGCGCGCGTCCGCGCCGCCGGCGTGGTGGTGGGGCGGCGAGAGCGCGCCGCCGCCGCGGAGGCGCTCCTCGCCCGACTCGCAGGGCTCCAGGGAGCGGCGGCGCAGGCACAAGGACAGAGATCGGGGTAAACACTAGACTTATCTTTTATTAGCTGATGACCTTTACTTCGTCCGCGTGGATTGAGGTACTCAAACTCAAAAAGTAGGGTAGTTCATCCAGGGTAAAATCTATTTCCATTTCAAATTACAGCCAAATCCGTCCAGTAGTTTTTGCGTGAAAGAGTAACAAACATACACACATGTCACATTCAAATATCAGGGGGCAAAAAAAAGCTTAATAATGACCTAAACCCTTGCAGCTCCAATAAATAGTCTCAATAATTTTTATTTATTTATTCATAATACACACCCATACCTAATAAGTGTGATTAGGAGGTTACCGCACAGATAAAATAACCCCTAATTGATAATAATCTATCCCCATTCCAAATTTCAGCCAAATCCGTCTAGTAGTTTTTATGTGAAAGAGTAACAAACATACACACATACAAACTTTCGCCTTCATAATATCTGAGGATTAGGAGGTTACGGCATAGATAAAATAACGTCGCGTCAGCAGTGTTGTCAGAATGTCTTTAACTTTAAATTGCTGAAATATTAATCGGGACGATCGTGGAACACTATCTGGCATTATTTACATACAGTACTTTATTTTATTTTATTTATTTATTGTATTTCGGTATACCAACGGCGAATACACAAAGCTTAAATTAAAAGATAGTACTTAAGGTCTATAAACGTGTGGCACGCCACTTATAGGTATACACAGCTATTGAAAAAATAAAATATTATAAAAAAGAAATAACCGATCACAAGTCACAACTACTTACATGATAAAAAGAGTATAAAACCAAAGGAACAATGTATTGTACTGTGTACACACCTAAAAAGTAAATGTTGTCAACGGGCCACCTCCTCAGCTTGTGCCACAGAGTAACAAATGGGCAGTACTTACCACATAGCGTTGGCTTTGCATTACATGTTGTTGCAAATAATCTTACCTAGAGCAGTGTTGATCGCTGTTGCCTTAACGCGGGAGGTCCCGGGTTCGATTCCCGGCAGGGTCAATTTGGGAATTTAGAATTTCTGAATTTTCTCTGGTCTGGCCAGGTTTCGACCGTGGCTAGTTACCACCCTACTGGCAAAGACGTACCGGAACGCTAAATCGCTTGGTAGTACTACCAAGCGATTTAGCGGTACGATGCCGTGTAGAAGTTAGCCCGCTAACATCTTAGACTGCATCATCACTTACCATCAGGTGATATCGCAGTCAAGGGCTAACTTGTAGTGAATAAAAAAAATGCAGCGCAGACGGTCCACATAGCGTTAATGCTTGGCATTAAGGTAACGGGCCCCTATTTCGTGATAGTACCTTATTTCGTGAGTTTTGTTTCTAGAGCAAAAGATAAGCAATTTAAATATTATTTATGTAAATTATACATTTCTATAAATTCTCTATCATTTAAACTGTCAAAAATATCAAGCATTTTGACTGCTAAACTGAAAGCAATACGACCCTCGAAACTCTCAGACGGCCACAACCAGCTGTGGGGCTTGCTTTTATTACTCCTCACCGTAAGGGTAGCGCTCATATTTCTTAAGCTTACAGAAAGGCATGGCTAAGTCCATTTGAATAAAACTTTGAATAGGGCTTTTATGTGTTCCTTAACAATTGATTTGACTCGGAAAAAGTTATATAAAACATAGAATTCCTTAAAAATTGCAAAAAATCGACTCACGAAATAGCGGTCATTTTATTTTTCGTGTGTCCCCTAGTTCGTGACACTACCGAATTAGGGATATTCAAGATACATTTTTGTAGCTTGTACATTTATATAATAATTAAGATAATTTAAATGTAAATTAAACAAGTATAAATTACAAATTTAAAAAAACCCCGACTAGAAAAAAGCTGATGACCTTCAGACGGATGAACAGATTTTCATGAAACATGGCTAAGAACACTTGGGATAAAATTATCTATGACACAAAAAATACTAAACGAAAATCGGTTCATCCGTTTGGGAGCTACGATACCACAGACAGATACACAGATACACAGATACACAGATACACAGATACACAGATACACAGACAGACACGTTAAACTTATAACACCCCTCTCTTTTTGCGTCGGGGGTTAAAAACAAATAATGTATTTAATTAAGTTTCTTAGGAGCTAAATTCGTTATATGTTTTGTTCACTAGAATTCTTATAATACGAGTTTGAAAGTGACCTGAATTTACCATTTTAGAGGTAAATTCGTACATATAGCTTAATTTTGTTTGTTATTCGTTTCATTTTAGGTATATTTGTATATTTTTATCATATATAGAGTAGTTTATAGTTAATTTACATAATTATTTTAAAATGATCTACAAATTTAAATGCGAGAATTTCCGAAAATCAATATCACGAACCAAGGGACAGTCTATTTGTTTGTATTGTTATACTTGTCCCTCAGTTCGTGATAGATAAATCTATAGTGGTAAGCTAGTAGGTAAGGCACATACCACTTGTAACGGAATATATTAAGGCTTGTATATCGGCGAACGACCTTGGGCATGTAGTTTTCTCCGTGTAACTCTTCTTTACTGAGTGAATGTAAAATTACAGAAAAAATATATGTTGTTCAATATACATTAAATTTTAATTTGAACGTTTGAAATAATTATAAGTATATTATTAGTGGATGAAAAATTGTCCAATGTTAAGCCCCTTTTTGTTAGAATTTTTATAACTACTTCTAAACGGCATTGAGTTTTAGAATTTTTCTTTCGCACAAATATTTGTCAAGCTTTTTGTCACAAAGTGTACGATTGGCGAGTCAAAATAATGAAATATGAGGCTAAAAATATTTTTTTTTTGTTTTCTACATAAATATGAATTCGTTTTATTATAAGGTACCATTTATTATTAGGTATTATTATTTAATAAAGTTTCATTCTGTTTTATTTTCCGCGCTTGGACGCTTGTTTACAAAATAAATAAAACTTATAATACATACTTATAAATTAATAAAACCTTTTTACATAATAAATAAAAATAGGACCTTTCAGATTAACAAAAAACATAATTGGTACTTCCAGATAAAAGGCCAGCTTCACATCACCGAAATGCCTGTTAGGAATATGGTTGGGTGAAAATATTCCTGTGAGAATTGAAATCTATATACATACATAAAAATGAATCCCTATTTTCCTTGGTCACGGCATCACGCGTGAATGGCTGGACCAATTTCGCTAATTCTTTTTTTGTTGTATAGGTGAGGACCAGCACAGTGACATAGGCTACCGGGCTAGCTCCCGGAAAATTAAAGAGATCCCGCGGGAATAACAAAAAATGTAAACCACGCGGACGAAGTCGCGGGCATCAACTAGTCATAGATAAAGACGGCATGTTTTGGAATGAAGTAATGGAAACCAGATTTTATTTGTATTGCATAATATTACCGGAACTGATTGATCCAAGATATCCAAGAAAAATGGAGATTAGAGACCCTTCATTTATACAACATGCTAAAGAAAAAAAAAATGCAGTCAACAAAAATGTGCTAAAAAAGAAAGTATAATGAAATAACTAGCTTTTGCCCGCGGCTCCGCCCGCGTGAATTTCGTTTTTTTACAAATCTCGCGGGAACCGTGGATTTTTCCAGGATAAAAAGTAGCCTATGAAAATTAACCTATTAGTACGGGACTAATAAACGTTGACCCTAAAATAAAAAATGTAAAGCTGATTTTTGGCACAAGTGTTCCTTGGGGTCTGAGAAGTAAAAATTCCCCCCTCCTAGACCGCGGGCTTTCCTACCCCCCCTAAAATGTCTCCCTGAGCGCGGTATTTTATAATTATTTCAAAGAATATTAGAGCTAGAAAAAAACTTTTAATGGCGAAAATTATCTTCATTAAATTATCTACAAAATAATAGCTCAATTAGTTCAATTCAATAAGAGTAATAGTTTAGGAGATATGTTAATGTAGTTTCTTGTAATTTCCATAAAAACTGATAGAGCTACGTAAAATGTTGTCTGAAGCAAAGTGAAAGGTTATTAAATTAGCTATAAAATGATATTTAGTTTATTTTGATAAGAGTAATAATTTTGGAGATATGCTTACCTATTGTGTAAGATAAAGAAAATAATATGTAACTACCGTGTACGTTGTTTTTAATTTCCGAAAAAAAAATAACATAGTTGGGAAAAACTGATTGAAGCAGTAAGAAACATAGTTAAATTACCTACAAAATAATATTTAGTAGGTACATTTTGATAGCACTAATAATTTCGAAAATATACCTGTCATAGTTAACAGGAAAACAATATTTTTCAACATTTTATATGTTTTCTGTAATTTCTAGAAAACTATTAGAGCTAGGCAAAATACTTTCAGAAGTGAAAATAAACACCATTTAAGCACTTATAAAAAAATATTTAGTTCATAAAGATAGGACTAATGATTTCGAGTATACATCCATGTATAGTGTACGAAAAGAAATAAAAAAATTGCTAGAATCCTGTGTTATTTGCAATTGTCACAAAAACTATTAGAGCTGGAAAAAAACCTTGGCAGAGTAATTAATTTCACTAAATTACCTACAAAAAAATCTTACAGTGAATCCAGATAGGACCAATAGTTCGAGAAATTTGGCAACCTATATTCCAAGTTTTTTTTAAATCTAACAACCGTGGATATGTTTTAGAATTTTCACTGAAACTATTAGAACTAGGAAAAAATATCATAAGCAAAAATTAACTTCATTAAATTATCTTCATAATAGTTTTTAGTTTATTTTGATAGAACTAATAGTTTCGGAAATATGGCTGCCTACCTGGAATAAAAAACTAAACCTTTGTAAAATCCGTGAATGTTTTTTTTGTAATTTCAAGAAAAAGTATTAGAGTTAGGAAAAAAGCTGTCAGCACTTAGTATAAAGATTATTAATTTACCTTTAAAATAGTGTTTAGTTTATTTTGATAGGACAAATAGTTTTCGAAATATACCTTGCTGTTGTGTAAATAATAGTATGTAACCTATCTCCATTCCAAATTTCAGCCAAATCAGTTCAGTAGTTGCAGCGTGAATGAGTATCAAACAATCAAACTTTCGCCATTAAGTGTGATGTGATGTGATGTGATTATACAAAAGAAGGGTTGATCTAGACATTTATCGTCACCAACTTAAAAGTAGACCATCCTACAATATAAATTACAATTATGTTAATGGTACCCTGTCATGTCCTCACTGTGCGCGTTTATTCCGTGCTAAAATAGGGTACATCAGACATCAGGGCACATGAGCGAAGCCCTAATTCAAACAACTAACAGAGGTTCAGTCGCTGTTGCTGAACTCGGTAGTGAACAAAAAATTATGAATGACTTATCACTTTAATTATAGTAAAAGCCAAACAAAAATATTAATAAAATCACCAGTTAGTATAAGAATTTTTAAAATAGGCCTGTTATATTTTACTTTAAAGTTTATAAACTTTGACATTGTCGCGTCTGTAACAAATTCGATCTCCTTGGCACGGCCGCGTCGCACGTCGCGTAAACGACCCTTAGGAAGTCCGCGGTACTTCGCGCGCCAGCGAACCCGCGCGAAGCGCCCCGCTAGCGCGGGGAGCGGTTCTTGGTTCCGCCCAAATGCCCAAGGTCGTTCGTCGATCTACAAGCCTTAATAAAATTCTTTAATAAACTAAAGTTTCAAACAAAAGAGACGAGCTTTGTTTTAATTTTTAGTTTCAAGTAGGTAAGTATCTAATAAAAGCTGTATTTACTGTTATTATGCTGAATTTCACTTTAACATCTTTTTTATTAATTATTTTTATAAAAAAATATCTTTATCCTGTATATTAATTATTAAACCTTTTAAATAATTATGTTTTATTAATAAATAATCTTAACTCGCTCTAAAAACTTTATCCCGAAATAGGGGCCATGAATTCACGAACTTAGAAGCAGAGCAAAATTTTATCACGAAATAGGGTTCGAACAAGAGGTCCACAAATAAATTAATATAAAAAAAACTACGAAACAAAACTACATAACTCATGCTTTAAATTACTGGCAAAATACCAATATTGAACACACAAAAGCTTTCAAACTGATATTATGTTTGGGAATATATTTAAAAAATCTTAAAGCCTGAATACCGAAAAGACTTCCGAAAGAAAGGAAGAAAAGACACTTACGTTACATGTTATGTTGCAAATAATTATCTGTACCCGGCTTTAGGTTTTACAAATTTTCCTCGTTTCAATTTGCAGATGATTCGAGATATAAAGAGAAGTCTTCAAAGTCGAATGGGGTGCGATCCGAACATAGACACAGGAAGAGATAACCAAACGCTGTCGGCTAAGTGTGAAACTACTTTAGTAAATTTTTGTGTTGCCCTTTAACGAATTCCGTGTCTGTATATAGTAAAATTTTGTAAGGTGTAATGTGTTTGTGATCTGTTTATTTGTAAATCGTTTGTTATTGTTATTTTTCGTTAAAACGCAATAAAAAAATTAAATGTTAAATGAATTTTAGTTTTATATCAAACGAGCTCCCGAGTCCCAACCGTGTTTTGGCTACGGCGCGGACAATCTCTATAGAGATCAGCAATCTGCGTGGGAGATAATATTATTATTAAACATACAACATACCGCCTAAAACTCTAGAAACTTGTGCTTCTTGGAGTTGCAATCCATGCAATCACCTGCTTCATTCACCCACTTATACTGGAAGGGAACTGTGGGTTGCGACCCGTGGAGCCACCGGCTTATCCCACCAGTGGGCCGAGGGGGAAACAAACGAATGAAAGACCCCAGTTGTTTACAAAAGGATTTTCAGAAACACCCGAGCGAAACTATATAGTCACAGAAGTGATGGTTGGTCTTCTGTTGCTTGCTAGTACAACTGATTAGTTCAATCGTTGACTTTGCGGCTAAGCCACTGAACCAATTTCGATAGAAATTGCCTCAATAATTGCTTGCTACTTGCTAGTCAGTAGGTATGCGCAATTTTTCCGAGCGAAGTTATGTCAGTCTAACAGGAAAAAATAAGCATTCCACGCGTACGAAACCGCGGGAATTTATGTTTCTAGACTTGATTAGGGATGTAAAATATGAATAAAAGACAAAAATATCTTTCCAAAATTCATGTTTTCAAATAGAATATTATAATTTATTTTACAATATATAAATAACTATTCGAGTAAACACACAACTTTGTCGTTTCAATAATAAAATGACAAAATTATTTCAACAGATTTGCTGAAGTATAGCTAATTGGCTTGTAGGTATGGGGTATAATAGATATACATTCTTCTAAAGGTTATAACTATGGCTAAATTTAACATATTTCGCTATATTTTTGTTGACACTGTATGAATTGTTACTTCATAGGCATGTAAGATGCTTGCTTAGTAGATTACTTGGTGCCTAATGTAGTCAATTCAACTTTTTTTAAAGTGAGAAACGGTAAGTTTAGGAAAAATAAATCGAACAAATTAAGTAGAATAAGCATTGACTTACCAATGCCTTTATGTTGTAGCTTGAAAGTTACATAAAGAATGAAAAAAAGGGGAATGGAGGTTTTCTCGCACCCCGTTATCCGGTATAGGTACACCACAACATCTGTTAATTCGAGAAAAATAGTTTTCACCGAAAATTTTCCAGGGAAAAGCCAGCAATTTGTGCATTTTCTCTGCACTGCCTCTCGGTAGCGCCCTTCGAGACGCTACGAAACATTTTATGTTTTATACAAAAAAAATGCGATTACCAAAGGTAATAACGATAACCAGTGTACAAATAAATGGGAGAGATAACCAGTGTTACGAATAATTGTTACAAAAGTTTAAGGGTGGTTGTTCTCTCAGGGTTAGCAAAATATAAAGAGTAATTAAGAGCAAGCAAATACCTACTCATACTGTGCCAACATTTCACGAAAATCCGCTGGCATATATCAGTCATTCGTATGCCCAAATAGGTTCGGGCATGAAGACTTAGTAATGGATATAATCAACAATATTAGGATAATAAGGATACAAACATCTTACTCTAAACATGAGAATAGTCCAACTAACAACACAATAACTATAAACACATACAGTTTACAATTTACATCCTATAGTTGACAATAGGTCTAGGTATAGTAGGTACAAGTTTAATGAGAAGAATCATTTGGTATTTCGACTTCCGTCCATTAATTTTACTTGTCAGCATTTTCGTGTCACCTAAGTATTATAATATCATTTTTTAGGTACACCTATCTAAAGTTGGGAGCATCTTTAACGTACCTATACAGTTTACTAGCTTTACCCATCTTAGCGATCATGATTCATAATATCTATGGCTACTTTTAACAAAGGATGCATGGGGATTGGGGTAGCAAAGGACATACGGGGTGACCTTAAGGGAAACGCTACCGAAAACGAAGACAGGTGTTGGTGGATTAGGATAAGAATACCATAAAAGAAAATGTATTGGATTGCGTTAAGGTAGAAGGTAGTAAGTACCGCTACGTTTTGGTAGCGTTCCCCTTACACCCTGTACCTATTATACATGGGTAGAAACACACACAAATATTTAAGATCACCATAAGTTACTTCAGTAGGATGAGTACGGTTATTTAAGCTGATCTTTGTTTTAGTGGAAGGTGGAGATTGAATGAAATTTGAGAGATTGAAAAATCCCAGGCGGAAAGGTAGGTAGCCTACAATCACGCCGAAAATCATGCCAAGGCAATCGATAACTTAGTACATTACAATTTACAACACAGTTGTTCCTATATTTTCGAAGCTGTCTTATGTTAAAACCGCCCTATTATTCCATGGGGACAGGATTCAGGACTCGTCATTTTAATTATAAACTTGCTCACATTATTGTCATAAACTTAAAAAGCACCGCAGATAGTTGTTAAATTAATTTAGATATCTAACTTAAATATAGGTAAAAACATTTTCGCAGGGCTTATCTAAGGGTGGTTCCTCACAGCGTAAGCACGAGCAACACTCCCTACTTTATATTGATTCACACCATCGTTATATTGATTTTAAGTATTGATAAGAAACGAGGCTCGGGCTGATTAAAGTATGGTTGTGACGAAAGTAGAAAAAACGTAATATTTGAGTGTAGAGTAGGGAACGTTGTTTTTTCTTGAGGCGTGTGGGCTTTTCAAGTTAAAAGTCCAAGAAGACCTCGACCAGCGTAGCAGATTCAATCGAATCTACTCTAAATTAGCCCAAATTTTCAAGTTTTGTTGTTCAACCAACCGTCTTATTTCTTATTTTAATCGCACCTCATTATACCTCCCAAGGTAGATTCGAGCTTTGACACTCCGTGAAAAACCACCACTATTCAATTCATAGTTCATACACAAGACAAAAAAAACTGTGCGTCCATTTTGGGTAACTCAGATATTTATATACGTTTTTGACTGACTCCGTCGTAAATATCTGTACACAACAAAACATAAAACTAAACTTACACCAATGTTCTTTAATAAATACATGTCAAGATCATATTATTCAAAACATTTTCACTCTGTTTTTGTCACAAGTGTCTCTGATAACGTCGTTAACTCTTCAGTAAACCTGAAAAGAAAAAAGAATTTGTTTGAACTATTTTTCATGATAATCAAATAGATAATAGGTTAATGAACAACAAATCTAGTGGCTCTCTTGGGTCTATAAACGATTTATTCGCTAATCTAACTTGGCTTCACTCAGGGAGTCATGGCTAAGTAGCACCTATACATAAAATTTTGATGTACTTTAGTTCTATCTAATTAATCAATACCTGCTAATTATATATTAATTACGAGTAGTAGACGATGCCCGCTCCTTAGTTAGTAGCGTGGTGCCTATAAGGCAAGTCGCTTGACCTGAGCGCTGTACCACGGTTAGGTACATAATATTATGTAGTGTACAGGTGGCTTTATCCAAGAGGGATGTCGCTGAAGGTTTCAGACAGACATGACGTCAATACAGACTAATCAGCTATTCCACAGGTCAAGCAGGCATGAAACGTTAATGAATTACTTAGCAAACTCAATGTTTGTGTTCTCACCTTAACACCATAGGCCATCTCGTAGCCGCCCTTGCTCTGCATCTGGTTCTGTATGGAGTGAAGCAGCGATGACGGCATGTCGACGTCCGTGGAACCTGGAACGAGATGACCAATCTTTGACATACTATAGTGATCATCATAGTTATCTATACTTAGTATTATAAAGAGGTAAAGTTTGTGAGGTTGTAGAGGGTAATCTCTGGATCTAGTGAACCGATTTTGAAAATTCTGGTAGGTACCAATAGAAAGCCACTTTATTTGTAAGTCTCATAGTGTTTGTTTGTTTCCTGTTGGTTTATGACTTCAAGATGATGACCATATCAGCTGGATGGTGAAGGCCTGATCGCCGCCGCTCGCCTCTAGATAATTTATTATCGGTTACCTACTTATGTATCTACACATTGATGAAATTGTATTTTTTTTTCAACAGAGCAACCACCGAGTTTCTTGCTGGTTCTTCTCGGTAGGAATGTCATTCCGAACCAGCGGTAGATTCACTCGATGATTCAAACGCACTTGTAAAAGTTTATTTTGGAATAAAAACCATTTGAATTTTGAATAATTTTAATATTTAGGCCAAGTAGGAATTATATGATCAATAATTAGGCCTATATTACTTGGCCATTTGGCGAAAGGTGGGCATTCATATCTAGGTTTTTATTACAGTTAGCCACTTATAAGTAGCAATAGATAGTCATGGCTTACTAGACTAGTAAGTTAAGAAGCTTGGTGTCTACTGTCTATCCGGAATCGAACAATTCATACCACCAGGGTCAACCAACGCACAGTAAATAAGTAACTATTAATAATAATTCTATTTTAAATGACTTGTTAAAGTACCTATGTATAACATTATATAATTGGTGATAATTATCTGTTTTCTGTACATAATAGAATAAAAGCAGCAGTCAAAAGTCGTGCGTTTGAAGTCGTGACTGGGCGCCATGTTGGATCATGTTGCATCGACCTTGAAAGGTCTCGGCTCTCGCGAAAGGTATAGTAAGCTATTCGCTATAAACAATTTCTAATTAAACAGGCTTTGAAGCAGGTAGGTTTAGGTACAAGCCGACCGTATCTGCAGCCCGGTTCTCTGATTCAGTGCCTATCAAAAACGAAAGCCACTGACATATTTATTTTTTACTAGATGCTTCACGCGACTTCGTCCGCGTGGACCAAGTTTTTTCGATTCCCGCGGGAACTCTTGAATTTTCCGGAATAAAAAGTAGCATATGTCCTTCCACGGGATACAACCTACCCCTGTACCAAATTTCATTAAATGCGGTTGAACAGATAATTTTTTTGATTCCCGCGGGAACCTTTGAATTTTCCGGGATAAAAAGCAGCCTATGTCCTTCCCCGGGATACAACCTATCCCTGTACCAAATTTCATCAAAATCGGTTGAACAGATGGGCCGTGAAAGCGTAGCAGACAGACAGACAGACACACTTTCGCATTTATAATATTAGTATGGATCCATTGAAAGTTTGCCATAAAATTTAAATACTTAACATTTTCATAGTATACCTTCAATGAATAAAAAATATAAAATGTCAGTGGCTTTGATTTTTTGATAGCCACTGCAGAGTTAGAGAATACGGGGGATAATGTTGGAAATTGAAGCATCATCGAAGAAATACTTCGTCCGTATATATTTTTGGACTTGCCGGGATAAAAATTTAACAGACAGATAGAAAGACGCATTATCACATTTATCTTATACTTAATAATATTGCTATTTAATATATGTCACCGTAAGATTGTAAAAACCGTAAGATTGTAATCTAACGCTTTTTTTCGATAGATTGTAAACAGTCGAAAGATTGTGAACCGTTCAATGTTTTAAGTGTAAATTTTTGAAATATTCATTGAACTTACGTTTTCTTGTCTCTTTCTTGTAGGGTTCGACATAAATAATCAAGTAGTGCCTGGCCCCAGGCCGGCCACTTAGGTTCTATCGGGTTAATAAACCTAACAGATTACAATCTACCGAAAAATAATCCGTTATATTGTAATCATTCGACAGTTTACAATTTCGCGAGTTAGATTATAATCTAACGGTTTTTACAATCTTACGGTGACATATATTATGATGCCCGCAACTTCGTCCGCATGGATGTAGGTTTTAAAATCCCCGGGCGAACTCTTTGATGTTCCGGGATAAAATGTGCAGATCCTATGCAAAAAGATCACGTTGATCCGTAGCTATTTTGTAGCGTGATAGAAGGGCAAATACTTAAACACAGATTTTAATTTATAATATTAACTAAATTTTAAATAAGGTAATCGAGATAAACCGTTTCAAGTTGCATAATATTATTATGTCAAGACTCAAGAGGCAAGCAAGGCATACCTATACGTCATACAGGGTAAACAACCTGCCTTCCTCGCAATGAACATTACGAGCTCGTCCCGTGGGACAGACCCACAGACCATACAACCAATTGACTGAGCATAGCGTGCCCCCTCACCAGCCAAACGTTAGCAGTATGACTGCTAACGCTACGTTTTGTGCCTATAGTCGCCCTCAGTCCGTATTCGACAGTGCTCGGGAATCGATCTAGTATAAAACGAAAATTAGGCCTCTCTGTAGCATTAAATGGCGTGGAAAGAGAAGCAATACCTCCAGCTATGTAAAGGATGGGATAACATTTCTTAAGTAAGTGTAGTTTTGTAATAATAAATAAAAATCATCAATACGCAAAGAAATAAAAATATTTACAAAAATGAAAAGGAACCCGTTGATGTCTTTCAGTATTTCTTTGTCTTTCACATGTAGTTCTACATATCTCCGTCTCTTCCAGGCATAGCCCAGTGTAGCCCGTGCAACTATCGATAAATTATATCGATAGCCTTAGACCACTTGAATGCCAATAAATTAATTTATTGAGTAAAAACTTATATTTCATTAAATTCCGAACAATTCTGAAGTAGAAGAACAGGTTTCTTATTTATTTGATTAAAAGTTGTTGTTGAAATCTTAAGTTCTTTAGTATAGAACTTGGGCAATTAAAAAAATATATATAAGTATCAGATAATTATGCATAATCATACATATGGTTGTATATTGCTGTTTGAATACAATTATTTGTATTGATTTTCCAATAGGTACCTACTGGTAATTTTTATCGATACATTTTTGTCGCGCAGCGGGCAGCCCAAGTGCCGCGGTAACATATACTTTGTACTTTTAACTGTGTAAAGTTGACCTTGAGTCAGCCAATGAGAAATGCTATTATTACCTCGTCCCCCGCCTGAAAGTGGTGAGATGTGTTTCAAAGCGAAAATGTGGCTATTAGCTCTCAATAGGTTTACTACTCGGTGGACAGACCTAACTAGGTGACCTGTTTAGTGTTTAGTATCACGGCACTTCAGAGCCACGGCAAAGCAGAAAATGAGAAAATTCCACGGAATCGAAGTCGCGGGAAACAGCTAGTAATGTAGGCAATGTAGGTAGGTATAGCCGTATAACATAATGTATGTAAAGAGTAAACAAAAATATGTTAAGAGGTCAAGTACATTAAGGACACTGCAGACAACTCTGAGCACAGACTCTGAGCGTCATTATAGAGTCGTTATTGAATAGTTGTAAATTATCTAAATTGACCCTACTGAGAATCAAATTTAAACCTAGCTAATAAAAAGCCACCGCAGCACTGCTTTTAACGACGAACTTCATTATGTACTTACATAAAATTGCAAATTTTTACACCTTAAACCGAGCCTTTTCGTCCGAACGAACTTCGGAACGAAAACGAACCGTGTAAACCGTGAAACACGCGAAATTTCGATCCAAATTTAGTTTTTCGTTGAATTAGAGTAGACCTCCAGGGAGGTTTTATTGCAGTCGAATAACATATTGTATTAGTACATACATACCACTAACTGTAATTGGCACAAACTACTTATAATATGTTATGCTATCCGACTATGTATAACTAATTACATATCATCAGCTAACACGCAATGTCATATGAAACCGTTTTAAATGTATGTTGAAATGCGAGCGTGTTCAAAACATTAACAAACTAGCTGACTCGCCCCGGCTTTTAACTCTTTGCTTAAAAGTGCCTTAATCGGCCAATTTAAATAGAACTCTTCTTATAATAATATAAATTACTATAATGAAAAGCAGTTTTTAATATCTACTAAAAACTTTAGAAGTTATTTGGGAATGTATTACAAGAAACCGCGAATTGCGATTTTGTTATTAAATAGGTAGGTAAGTAAGTACAGTAAGTAGGTAGTTTTCAAGATATAAGCTAAAATCCCCTTCGGGGTTCGAGTCGGGAGCTTTAAGTATGTTTTTTGCCTCTTATCAGCCCCCAACACATCCCACATAGGTTTATGCGACTGTAGCGTTGCGTCCTTTTTCGTGACATTTGACACTGACTCTAAATGCCAGTTGCACCATTTGAGCCCAACTGTAAGCCTGTACAGTGTACTGTCAAACGCCACTTTACGAAACGAATATTAGGTCTTAGTACACCCATCCCGCTTTCTTTTAAAAGTTTCCTCTGCCCTGCCCCTGAGGTTGCCTGGAAGAGATCGCTGTTTGAGCGATAAGGCCGCCTGTTGTGCCATCTCTATTATTATGATTGTTTGTATTTTCATTACTTTGTGTACAATAAAGTATATTTTACTTTACTAACTTAATGAGTTTGTTACGTAAAATATCTTGTACTTTATTGTAATTTGAGATGCTATTATTACGTAAATGCAAAAAAATATATCTATGCGAGGTCATTAAAGTGTGTAGGTAATAGAAGTATTTATACTTTTGCGATTGTGCGCGTTTGAACGAAGATGAGTCACTCGACCACTTACTTGTCTCGGCCGGCGAACTTAGCTTATTTTAGACGTTCCGTTGTGACTGGTAGCAATGAATGTACTCCGATATTCTAAATATACATTCAAACGACAACAGCGGTTATTCGTATGTAAATTCTATTCTTTACAATAATGTATTGATCGCGTAGGTGCTAAATAACACAAACACAATTGGAGAGTGAACAGTCGTATAAACTTAAAATAGTTGCATTGAATATACCTTTATAATATATATGTATTTTGAAACGCATAAACTATAAATACAGCTTAGTTTGTTCAACATGTTGATCGTTGAAGACTAGTTTGAACAAAGATAATATGGCTTCGGTATGTTTAACTAAGCTAGTACTTTCATTAGTGTTTACCCTTACAAGCTCTATTAGTGCACTGTAATGTAACTATAAATACTATTGTCGTATTAAAGCGCCCCATATAAAGACCAGACTGTGCATTCTAAGCTCTATATAATATAATTATACACTAGATCGATTAGCTCTACCTACTGATTCTCTTTTAACTTTTCATGTACCTAAGTACAGTAGAAATAATATAACGTTACAAGAAATGCGCACGTTGATTTGAGTAGCCCTTTTTTCATTCTCTAGGTGAAATTACCAAATTGGTGACACAAACTTAATTATTTTTCTAATTAGTCTGCAATAAGATCTGCAATTTAAATACATTCATGTTTTGAACAGACAAAATACCTATCTTTTCTTCTGGATTTAATTTTTAAAAAAGAGAATAGTATATTAGATGACGGATAGGTACACAATCCTTCAATTAGTCAGAAACAAGCATTCCTCAGTGTAATGTATTTTCCTCAAACAATTCTCGAAATCATTTAGCATGATTCTCATAATGTCCTAATGTAAACTAAAAACATAGTTCGTAACATCGCGGAAGACAGCCTAAAGGAAGTGATGTCAGCTTACTGCTTGTCAGACGGGAAGAGACTTATTTAATGGACATAATAGGTATACCAACTAGACATTATAATCTTAATATATATAAATCTCGTGTCACAATGTATGTCCTCAATGGACTCCTACACCACTTAACCGATTATAATAAAATTCGCACACCATGTGCAGTTCGATCCAACTTGAGAGATAGGATAGTTTAAATCTTAAAAAAAACATCAATTCACGCGGACGAAGTCGCGGGCATCATCTAGTATCTATTAAGTTTAACATAAAAATAGTAGTACTTGGAGTTAGTCTGCGATAAAGACATGAAAATAAACAATTCACCTACCTACTTGACTGTCTCGGACAGAGTTTATGGGCGTGAACGATTTTCAATGTCACCCAAAAGTCAAGAGTACAATTGAGATTTTATAAAGTATAAACTAAAAACACCGTAAACATTTTACTTCTCTTGTATTATCCTTCATTTAAAAGTCACCACTATACAAGTAGGTACAAATTATATTTCTGCTGCATAAATCGCATGACAACGTCCGTAATTATTCACAAGGGGAATCGTAGTGCATTACACGCAGTTTGTATGAATTCTACTTGCAGGCCATCCAATGCGACAATTCTTTTCCATTTACGGAAGCAGACGTTCAACCGGCCACTTCGACTCCGAATTTGGAACGCACGTGTGTACGTGGCATATTAACTACACAGTTTTTATATAACTGAATTATAAAAACTATTAGCTATTGGCATCCAAATGGTTCTAAATGCGATGACATAAGGCCCATCTTGTTCCACTGTCTTGAATACGTGATGATCTTTGTGACGTAGCGTGATATCTGTTGTTGTAATCATTTGAATAAATTTCAATTTTATAACTACTAACATAAATGAAGATCTAGAGGAATTCAGCTGCAGCTGCGACATGCGTGCAAGATTTTTTAAACCTATATATTACAGTTTTTCTTTCGTAAAAAGCTAGAAAAACTCTTTATGTGCGTGAAAAATCTCTATAGTAAAAAAGAACTGAAGGTATAAATACATAATTTAACTTGTAAGTAAGCACCATTTAAAAATAACAGAAAAGCATTTTTGTTCGAAACTGTCCAACAACCTCATCAACTAAAAACGATTACATAAGCAAGTAGATATACCTTAGCTAATATTGATTTATAATATGACCGACATACTTAGATACATACCACTTTGCTGATTATATTATACTTACACCCTTTTATGCAAAATAATATTTTGCTAAGGTATTTTTCTTTATTATATGTTGTCATCGTTATTACTTAGGAACTAAAGTTCATTGGCCTATTTATTGTAGGTAAGTGTACATTTTGTTGACAAAAAACTAAAATAGTCTTAATTAGTGGCATATGTTATTTACCTATTATATTTAGTCGATAGGTATCTTTCGTCGTAGCTTTTATATATTAATCTCTCATATAACTCATGGTTCAATAACTAGCAATGAGATTTTTATCCAACAATAAATGCGACTAGAACTTGTCCTAAATAGGCAATCTTAGGACAAAGCTCACACCAGTTTTTCTTTCATTATTAATGACAAGTGGAAGTAGTATGACTAAACTAGCTTTATAAAGGAAAACCAATTGGAATTGAAACTGCCGTTTTAAGGCTTGGGCAGACAAAATGCATAACTGCAACAACAGATTCCCTGTTCCGTGAGCAACAACGCACGATGACAGTACATACCTATTGCATGGCAGAACGTCACACAAAATGACGAATGAAATATTGTAAATGCGTAATTGATTATTGTATTTCAAAAGGATGAACCTTTATAGGTAACGTAATGAAAGAAAATGATTGGAAATGTAGCTCATTACGCTTAAGGCACGTCTATCATACAACACTTAAGCTTTACGTGCAATATGTAGTAGGTAGTTAGTACCTACATGAATATGAAAATCGGTGAGAAAATTAAACTTGTATTGTATACATAAAAAAAAATCTGTAATTCTCTAAGAGTAAAAGATCATAAAAGTGCACAGAAATATGCGTGAAAAATTCTTTGTAAAATATTTTTACTTAAGTAGACTGATTATAGTTCATTGTTGTTCATAAAATGAAATAAATAGATAGGTACTTTACCTATGAAATTGAAAATAAAATAAATATGGTTCTCTAATCAAAAGCCTGAACATAGCCGTCGCGCGTTGTGTGTGTCCAAGGCTTGGAACTTATTTATTCAGGGAAATAAAAAGTTAGTAAATTATCTATGGGATGCGACTAATCTGCAACTCTACATAGTCTCTAACAAGGACTATAATATCATTTTATCTACTTACTCGATTTCTACAATGTTGTCCTAGAAATACCATGAGGGAAATATCAAAACATGTATGTGCCTACTGCCTACTGCCTACCTAGATTTCTACATATTTGTGCTACTTTACCCGGCTTGAAGCGTGTTTTAAACTTTTATTTAAGTACAAACGTCAAACAAAATATAATACGATGATACGATCATATTTTTCTTATAAACATATATATTTTCTCTTAAGCTAGAGCACTTACGAGTGCTTTTTGGACTCTCGTTACATTTTGTGGCTAATGCTCTTTATTACTGGACACATACATAATACAAGGTTATAAATTATATCTACCCATATAATTTAGTTATGAGATAGCTGTAATGGTAATACCTACTTTTTAAATCGATTAGCGGTAAATCGTAATTCGTAACGCGCCCGAAATCTGTGCTAAAGCCGGTTGTATGTAGGCGAAAGTCACTGTAAGTAAAGGTAACTCTAATCTCTTTTTTATGTCTATCGTTTGGATCAAATCATAATAAAATGTTTCAGATATAAAAGAGCCAAAACAAGAATATTGCGAGAAAATGCAGATACGAAACAAAATACTTTATAACATTAACAAATATTACTTAATTTGGTGCCAAAACTCGCGAGTGCAATCTTATAGACTAGGTATAATACCTATAAATTCCTCGCCGCATTGATTACCATTCTGGAAGCCATCTATTCCTGCCAGACGCTGATCTTATAATTTTTGGCAGCTTTGAGTCCCACGTAGAGTGGGAGTTACCTTGTTATAGCATATTTTTATGACGGTTATAGCTGCCAGAAAGGCTAGACATTGAAGCCATAATAGCCAATGTGTACCCAGCTTACAGTCTTACAGTTCAAACACGTCAATACAACCATGTAATTGCGTCGTGTATCGATATCTTGCATCGATCGGTCGCTCACTTGCGTTCGAAGGTCACCCGAAATCGAATGACACCTTATCGTTACATCTATTGCGCGAGATTACAATGATCGCTTTGAAGTGCCTCTCGAAGATAAAAGAAAAAGAATTAATGATACTAGTGCCAAAATACGTAATTATTATCGTGCGGTATCCTTGTAGTTTGGCTTCAATAAATGCAAAATGCTTCTTTGTCTACAGCCGTTACTTTTTTTAGGTGCTCAATCTGTCCAGCCTATTGACAGTATTAAACATCGACAATATTCGATATGATACAACGCCAGTTCGCTAGTTCAATATAACTGTTTCTCTATATTTATGACTGTGAAATCAAGGTTTTAGTGCTTAAGATCAACCTTTACACGGAGCCCATTTAAAAAAAACAATTACAAATAAGTCACTATAACTGCTTCGAGATTTCGTTTAGCGGTCGTAATTATTAATTATCAGTTTATCTGTATTATGAATTTAAGTTATTATTGGTGGCAACAATAGGCTTAGGCAGAAAAAAGTGACGTCACAAAATGCAGCTTACACAGATTGCATTTTTAACCTTACCTATGTGTCCTGTGTGTTGAAAATTGGTTGGTGCACCAATCATAGATCTGTCTATTCTCCGCCGAGCAGTTCTCTGCGCTTGCGCCGCTGGCTGGTAGCAGCACGCGAACCACTGCAGAAACATCTCACTGCCCGTAGTTGCCATTTCTAATACTCCACTTGCACCACACTTGTACGAGTCACAGACGCGTTCAAACGCGGCTCGAGACTACCAAATTTGTAATCTCAAATAATCCACAAGCTTTACACTTTTTTATCAGTCAGAAAAGCGTTTAAATACAACACGGAATAAAAGTAAATTTTGACTCCAATAAAATAATAGTTAACTTTTCACTAGTACAAGTAACGAATGTTTTCAAACGTAGCACAAAACTTTACTTCCCATGTTTATTCTCAAAGCCCAATAAAAAGAACTTTTCTTTTACGATTTTCCTCATAAAATGGTCGAGTTCTGTCCAAGTTTTTCCTTAGATAGCTAAGATTATGTATTATTATCAATTGTATGATATTATTATTATCTATGTTTTGGACAAGATGCGTCCGCTGCGCTGTTCTGGCGAAGACTGATCGACGGTCACATGGCTCGTCGGTGAAATCTGTGAAAAAGAAAAACATTATTGGAGCGAGTTCTTAGAATCGATACCTAACGACCTTGTTTATGTATCTTATATTCATAATTTGGGTGTTATAATAAAAAAAAATGGGTAGGTCACGTCTGTACATTATTGTTTGAATGGGTACGAAGATGAAAGCTAGGATAGGGTTACTTTTTATTCGATTGGCCAGCCGGCAGCCTTCGACTAAAACTTGCAGTGGTCAAGTACTCACCAAAGACAATATATAAACCAGTTTATAATTAATCTATGGTATACACTATGCATAGGTGTCACAGAAATAGGATTCCGTGGTAAGAAATAAGAATAGAGATAACTCTAATAGAGAATCTTCTTCTACGCTAGTAGCTAGCTTTTTCTTGGAAGTATAATCGATTTCTACGCTACATCTTACCGGAAGTCGGAACCGGACCATATAATATTAATTTGTATTAATTATTGTTATATTCTAAAGTCCAAACTGATCCATTTAAGATCTAAAGATCTAAGGAATCTAGCAACAGGGAAAACTTGATTTATTTTAACGAAATGAAGTACATATTTCCTCAGGCGCCTCAACTGAAAATTGAAGCTGGGGCTTCTAATGCCAAGGCCAGGTCATGTTATAAGCAGCAAGGTATTTAAGTGTTCTTAATTTGTGAGGTCAGGGGCATATATTTATACATTCAATCATCAATTCATACTCATACTAGTCTATACTATCTAACGATACCTACTAATAAGTAATATTATAAATGGATGGATGGATGTTTGTTACTCAATCACGAGGGAACGGCGAACGGATCTGGCTGAAATTTGGCAGATATAGCACATAGGCTACCTTTTTCACGCGTGAACCAAAAAAACCTCAATTCACGGGGACGAAGTCGCGGGCATCAGCTAGTAATATTATAAACACGTAAGTGTGTCTGTCTATCTATCTGTCTGATACGCTTTTAACGAAGTCTGCTATATTGGTAGGTGGCATTCCGGGAAAGCATTACTTTTCCCCCGGACGAATTCGTAGGCATCATCTAGTATAATATAAAATAGACAGATGACGCAAAGGCCTTTGCGTTGATGAAATTAAATTAAGTAGGTTCTATCTATCTATATAATATTATGACGTTGAACCCCCCCCTAAGAAATGTTTAAAAAAAATCCAACAGGATACTTCAAACTTCAAAAAATTCATGTAGAACGAAGTCACGGAAGTCCGTTAGTTCAGTATGAAACAAAAAGGTACCTATTTAATTAGGATTTAAAAGAATGAAGAATTAACGAGCTATTAAGCTAATGGTGGACTAATGGGTATTGCTCATCGGCCTAATGTAATATCTACATAATCTTTGTAATTACATACTTTAAGTAAATACACTAAATCTCGTTTCTTAATGCCTATTTAGTGTTTACTTTTCCGACTTCACTAATCTATGGGTGGGTCTAAAAAAACTGGCGGGGTAAACTCACTTTTACTAAAATTCTACATTTTTACTTAAAACTCTAACTTTTGACAGCTTCATAGATACGTAGCCCTAATAATATGTACAACCTGCATTAATCATTGTTACAATCTCAATTATTGTTATTGGCTGAATTTATGGTGTTTATTTTTTGCAATTGGTGTTAGGCCAATACCGGAAGAGTATGAAACAATCAGAGGTGACTGCGACTTTTTTTACGTAATAAGGCCCACGATTTTTGGTCGAGATTGTCATTCTATTGGCGTTGTCATAATCCTTGAAACTTAAAACTGAAGCTAGTACCTACAAGTTTTTCACAGTTCCAAACGCGCCCTGATCAGAGAAGAAGCCCTCAACAATCTTGGTAGGCCTAAGCTTTTTAATATCGTGGGCCCTAAGGCCAACATCTCTCTCAGATGCCATACAGTGTATTAGATCTATGGATGCATATCAGACGTTTTTGATTACATTATAGAACTCTACTATAGCTTCGAGGGTTCTAAATGCGTCCAGATCAAAGAACATCGAACTTGGTGGACCTGGAAGGCCAACCTTTACAATAAATATATTATCTCTCATATGTACCTACCGATATCAGACGTTTTGATCACACTAAAGCGGCGGGGGTTCCAGACGCGCCGTGATCAAAGAAGAAGTCCACAACCTTGGTTGGCCTAAGGCCTACGTGTATGCAATATCCCTGTCAGATAGCTATCTGGCGTTCTTGAGAACATCTTCACCTATCTCTCTATCCAGTCTCTCAATAGTGACATGCGGATAAGATAAGATTATTCCGGTGAAGTTGGAGGTCACGCCATTGTATCCTGTATTCACGTGTTAAAAACATTGTATTGGAATATTTTGGTAGTAGATACCATATCGTAAATGCGAAAGTGTGTCTGTCTGTCACGTTTTCACTGCCCAGTGCCCATCTTCTAAACCAATTAATGGGTATACTTAATTAAATACCAGGGTAAACCCATCTTGTATTTTGGGAACGAACACAGATATCAAATATCAAATAAATATTATAAATGCGAAAGTTTGGATGGATGGATGTATGGATGGATGGATGTTTGTTACTCAATCACGCCCCTTAACGGCTGAACGGATCTGGCTGAAATTTGGCACAGAGACAGATTATAGTCTGGAATAGCACCGCGGGAACCAAAAAACCTCAAACCACGCAGACGAAGTCGCAGGCATTCGCTAGTATATAATATACCTACTACTTATTACTATTTGCACCGGAAAATCAGAATATCTGAAAACGGTTTTGCCTATTAAATTTACACTAGACATTGCTAGGGCATCTACTCCTTTGAAGATTTCACCAAGCTTGAAGCCAGATCACGTCCCTAGTAGGCTGATACGATCACGGTTCTGACTTCTGAGTAAGCCGGAAAACTAAACAGAAATTACGTTACCATCTTAGACTGCATCATCACTTACCATCAGGTGAGATCGCATTCAAGGGCTAACTTGTAGTTAGTAGTGATATAATTATACTAGATGATGCCCGTGACTTGGTCCGTGTGGATTGTTTTTTTTTATTCCCGTGGAAACTCATCAATTTTCTGGGATAAAAAGTAGCCTATGTCATCCCTCGGGATGTAACCTGTCTCTTTACCAAATTTCATCAAAATCGGTTGAGCAATTGGGCCGTGAAAGCGTAGCAGACAGACAGACAGACACACTTTCACATTTATAATATTAGTATGGATGCCGCAAAAAGTTAAAGACAGATTGATACACTTTCACACTTATACCTATCACAATACTAGATAGGTAATGCCCGCGACTTTGTCCGCGTGGATTAAGTTTTTTTTAATTTTTGTATGAACTTTTAATTTTCCGGGTTAAAAAGTAGCCTGTCCTTCTCAGGAATGTAACTTATCTCTGTATCTTTCATCAAATTTGGTTAAAAGATACACTATCGTCATACTTTCGCTTTTAAATTAATTGTATTGATTTTCCGCATTGGCATTTGGCACTCTGGCATATAAATAATTAGGTATACTCGTACGTATACTTTATTTTCCGCAAAGAAACGTTGGCAAGTTTCCATAAAATTTTTCTATCTTAGAAAGAAAATTAATAAAATTGCGACATCCCGCGAGCTCAGCATTTTCTAAAGTATGCAAGGAAAAGGAAAGGACTATAACAAGAAACGTTGGCAGTTGGAATGTAGCCAGCCACTTAGGTTAGCCTTGCTAAAATGCAAGTGCTTTGTAAGTTGTCTGTCTGTCTGAAACTCTCGTCTTTGTCTTGGATTTATCCACAGCACTCGGTGGATTTATCAGACAATAAATGCGAAAGAAGATAGAAGGAAAATGTTGCAAGTATTTTGTCTTGAAAATTTTATATTTTTCAATATTAATCATACGAGTAGGTAAGTACACCAGTCGATTGAGAGATACAAAATATAATAGGGAGATAACATTAGGTATTCGTCGATCTTTAGATGGTAGTTGGTACAGTAAAATATCGAACCTTTATCTTGATATAAACGAAGTGCGTATAAGACCAACGGGCAACGGCTAACAAATCGTCATAAGTAAAAAAAAGATAAGCGCCTGAGAAGTGAGAACCTCCTCCTTTGTTGGAAGTCGGTTAACAATGGAGGCTCAACCTTATAAATAGGTACCTACAAATTAACTACACCCTTATGCGTAGACCGTAGACTATTGTCTGTCTGTGCCTTAGCTATTGTCATTTGTCTGAGACAACTTATACTTCAGAACCGCGGAGGAGTGAGTAGGTACGTGTGTAAATAAAAAACCTTTTTATATTTTACGAACTTGTAGAGTTCTAGTACGAATGCATTATGAATTACGAATGATAGTATGAATGAAGCATTGCGGATGACCATTAGGAGGATGGGTCTTTTACACTGGGTGAAATTAAAGCGCAAAACACACAGGGAGCGAGTGCGCCCGCGCCCGTTCTCTGTGTTTTGCCCTTTAGAGCCGAATTTACAGAATTACACAGGGTTGCCAAAAGATAAAATTCACGACTAATTTGATTTTTTGAAATCAACATGTTTACTATGAATCTTACTATAAATAAAGAAGTAAAATAAAATGAAGCATAGCATAACTGTGGCATAAGCAAACTAACTTTGAAAGATTTGAAATTTACCTATGGATCGATATTATTTTATGTTACTATGTATGTTATAATATTTTAGTCTGCTATATCGTACCTACAAATAAAAATTAATCTTTATATGTTTTCCTGACCCGCCATAACATGATGTCACACGAATTCACAGAAAATCTGTATCCTATACTTTTATAATTAAAATAAACACTTAATTACCTACCTAATCATGAACTTTCTTTGAGCTTGGACATCTATTATCTATTTTGGTTCTATGACAATCTTTATTATACGGCTAATAAGTAAATCACTGACCACTGACCAGTGAAAGTTTACGGCTGATCCGATCTCAGTGACACAGGGTGAAAGTGACATGGATCAGGTCGGACTTATATGCATATTATAATATAGTAAATATTAGATAATATACTTAGATACCTAACTTCGCTGGCTTTTTCTGCCGGTATCGACTATCGGTGATTATGGTCACGACTCAGCGGCTTAGTTATTGATTGGAATGATTAATGACTAATTTTATTCATTATTGACGGGTTTAGGATTAGTTGGATATTAGTTCCGCCTCCTTTACCCTCCTCCTCCTTTTTCTGAAGTCGGTTGAAAACAACCGACTTCAGAAAAAGGAGGAGGATCTCAATTCGACTGTATTTTTTTTTTTATGTTTGTTACCTCAGAACTTTTGACTGGGTGGACCGATTTGGATGATTCTTTTTTTATTTGAAAGGGCATACTTCCCATGTGGTCCCATATAAATTTTATCGAAATCGGACGAGCGGTTTTTAAAATATCAACAATGAAATAAGTACTTTGTATAGCGTGTGCTTGTTGTTGTAAAGTTGGCGCGGGAGTTTGAAGTCGGTTGTTTAAAAAGAATTTTTTATATTAAATTATATACTTACGGGCTTCGTGTTTCCTCAACTCGAAGTAAAATTTATTTTATAGAGCGTACCACGATTAGGATTCTATCTGGTAGTAGGTACCTGAGTACCTGTTCTATAATTTAGTAACGCTAGACTAAAATCATAACCACTTTCTTTACATTTTTTCATGATCCCTTTGACAATACCTACAGCCTTTTCACTCATCCCATTGGACTATAGGGTATCTTGGGCTAGAGGTAACAAGCTGTATGTCACAATCTTTTGCAAAATTCTTAATTCTAATGCAAATTATAAAACAGTACCTAGTTTAGGTCAGAGGTTTTACTTTAGGTTTATTGTGTAAGTATCAATATAATTACAAAAACACAATAACAATAATATTAAGTGTATTATATTATTTGTCAAATAATTAGAAAAATAGCTTTATAAAAGCTATTTAAGCATTTGTGCGTAGGTAGTAGGTACTTACCTGTTATTGTAAATAGAAATAAAATTACCAAGTAAGTTGCCAAAAAATACGCAACGCGAATTAATTACGCAATAAACATGCTTCAACAAAACATACAAATAAACAAAATAGCCAAATATCTTTGAAAACATGCGAAAATTACTAAAAGTACGTTTTTTTAATTTGCATTTTCCTAAAACGTTGGCAACCTTAACAATATATACATAGTACCTACCTAATCTTAATTCCGTACACATAACAATTTTCTGTATATTATGTGTGCATAATTCCATGGCCTCGTACAAATCGTTTGGTTGGCTTTTTGTATTGTTAACAAGCGTTTTACAAGACATGCACTTTCGATTAAAACACTGACACAGTTCGGTTGCGCAACAGTGGACGATTCACTTTATTTTGTGCCGTTCCAATGACAACCCTAATGATTATAGTCTAGCTTTTTAGGCGTTTATCTTTTATAGTAAAATAGGTATTTGGCTAGTTGGTCAGTAGATATTTGGAGGTCAAAAGTTGCTTCATCCAAACCAGGGCCACTCAGCAATTTTTTTTAGTCCACTACAAGTAAGCCCTTGACTGCGATCTAACTTGATGGTAAGTGAAGATGCAGCCAAAGCTGGTAGCGAGCTTAGTTGTTAGGGGTACGGGAGTTATATTAAACGTTATCACTACCCGGTTTAGTACCCGGTTTCTACACGGCATCACACTGGAACGCTAAATAGATTAGCGGTACATCTTTGCCAGTAGGGTGGTCTAGCCACGGCTGAAGCCTCCCACCAGACGACACCAGAGAAAATTTAGAAATTATAAATTCCCAAATTTACCCTGCCGGGAATCGAATTATGTATTAATTAAATGTATTCAGTTTTGGATAGAATATTTGACCCGGAATAGGGTTTCTACGCGATTATTAATAATAATTAATAATCCATGCAGACAATCCGTTGAAATTTGTACCTATCACGAGTCACGACATCTGCTACTTACGAATAAACAGAAGTAAAAAAGGAACGGAGTAGCCAAGTTTATTAATAGCCTTTTTATCTCCCGCTTCGAGTGACTGCACAGACTTACTTGGTCCAGAGCATAAAATTAAAAATATTCTCAAATGTAGAGGTTTATACACTTCTTTTCAACCGACTTCAAAAAAAAGGAGGAGGTTCTCAATTCGACTGTATTTTTTTTTTAAAATGTTTGTTACCTCAGAACTTTTGACTGGTTGGACCGATTTGGATGATTCTGTTTTTATTTGAAAGGGCATACTTCCCAAGTGGTCCCATATAAATTTTATCGAAATCGGTCGAGCGGTTTTTAAAATATCAACAATAAAATAAGTACTTTGTATAGCGTGTGCTTGTTGTTGTAAAGTTGGCGCGGGAGTTTGAAGTCGGTTGTTTAAAAATATTTTTTTAAATTAAATTATTTAATGCAAGAGACACGAGCAGTAGGCAAGTACACAATGACATAAGGGTCTAGATGTTGAAAGTTGAGCAGATAAATTAGTGTGAAGACGTTGAAAGTTGAGTAAATAGATACTTAACACGTAAAGAGCGAAGTAAATAATGTGTTTCAAAGGCGTGTTAGATCTACAAATCTTTTCTAGCGTGGTAGAATATGCCATAAACCCTTTCTCATTTGACCTTTCTTTTTTTTTAACCACTACAAATTAGCCTTTGACTGCGATCTCACCTGATGGTAAGTGAAGATGCAGTCTAAGATGGTAGCGGGCTAACCTGTTAGGGGCATGGCAGTTATATTAAACCCATACCCCTATTCGGTTTCTACACGGCATCGTACCGGAACGCTAAATCGCTTGGTGGCGCGTCTTTGCCGGTAGGGTGGTAACTAGCCACGGCCGAAGCCTCCCACCAGGCTAGAACCTAGTAAGATGTGCCAAGTAACATCAAAATAAATATATTTATATAAGTAGATCTTTGAGATAAGATGTATTTATTTACTAGCTAATCTATCTAATCTAACCAATGAAAGTACAATTATATTTTTTTAGCAAAGAGATTAAATTTCCACTACCTAAGTAGATAAAATATCGAGCGGACAATCGGAAGTGAAATGGTTTTTCTTTGTGATAATAAACGTGACTGATTTAATTAATAATTCTTACTTTTTAAAGTTGGACATCATCATCATTACAACCCATCGTCGCCACTGAATACGAACTGTCTATAACTCTAGTCTCTGCTCAGAATGAGAAGCGCTGGACCATAGCTCACCACGCCGAGCCCAAGTCCGGAACTATACATACATATTCTAGAACATTATGAAGAACTCAAGTCTTAGGCATGCAGGTTACCTGGCGATTTTTTCCTTCACCGTTACAGCAAGTGATTTTTATTAATCAGTAATTTTTAAAATGTTTAGAAATTAGTTTACATCTGCTAAGGCTGCTTAGTTTTCACGACCCATATTCAACCGATTTTGTTGAAATTTGGTATGGAGATAGGTTGCATCCCGGAAAAGATCGATACCCTGGAAAACTAAGACTTTATGTACGGGACATAGTAAGCGGGACGGTTTTTTGCACGGGACATAGTACTAGAGTTTTCTAGACGGGAGTAAACCTAAATCTATAACGCGTACGAAGTTAGTGTGCACACTGATGGGTATTATAGGTACTTATCTCATTTAATGTACCTACCTATGCAGTGAGTGGGCACTGGGCATCATAGTTACATAATGTATCTGTTTCTAGTGTGTTATAATATATTATATCATAAATAGCAGTGGCTGACAGGGAATGAGAACAAACTATCTATTTCACAATGTGTATTATAAACAGCATCTAAAAACAGCGCCAAATGGGCCACCTGACCTAAAAAATATAGGTCGGAGTATGCAGTACGTACTATGTACTTTGTTATTTATGCACTGGCAACAGGCGAGTACTGTGAACTACATAGAGGCATACTCGTAAATGCATTACACAACCACTACGACGTTACCAGATGAAAATGACCTGATAATTTTCGTCCGGAAAGTGCAGTTTATGGATGTTAGGAATTTCGCCCAAAGTTTAGTTTTCTTGCTTTTACATCTCTCGAGAATTAAGGGTTTTATAGATTTTATCAATATATAGAGTCAACCATTTGCTGAGAAATTTTCCTAGGGTAGCCATAATACTGCATATTAACTACGATATTTTGTAATAAGTCGTTGCATATTAACTTGTTTAAATACAAAAATAATAGTTGTATGTTACAGGTACAATAATATCAGATGTAAAAGGGTACCTATTGTATCGTATAAGTATTAGCTAATTAATATTATACCGGCCTGTTCCACTAGTCCCTACCCTACCAAAGATTTACGATTTAAGTAAATTCATGACATTTCTTCTCTCAATAGAAAAGAGTCATGGAGTTGTAATGTACTTAATTTATGTATTTAATGTGTTGAATTTGGACGATTTCAAACTCAAATGAAGAAAATCTCAAGTTACAACTTCATTTTAATATTAACGTGATGATCCCATCTACACCACTTAATATTATAAATACGTAAGTTTGAATGTATGGATGGATATTTGTTATTCAATCACTCCTGAACAGCTGGACGGATTCCACATCCGTCCAGCTTTTATGCTGTGAAATTTGGCACAGAGATGTATTATAGTCTGGAATAACACATAGGCTACTTTTTATCCCGTAAGATTAAAGAGTTTCCGCGGGAACTAAAAACCACTATCCACGCAGACGAAGTCGCGGGCATCAGCTAGTTAGATAATAAATAAATAATTCTTTATTCAGCCAAAAAATAAGTACCTACAATGAAATGTAACATACATGGAGTAGGTACGGCAGCTCTCATGGAACCAAGGAGCCAACCAAGATTTAAGCCAACTTTGGTTCCGAGTGATCCAACCACTCACTCCTTGAATCAAGCTTAAAATCTATACTAATTATTGGTTAAACGAGGCGCTACCTCAGCGTGATGCAGCAGCCAATCGACTTCATCCGCGTGGATTAAGGTTTTTTGATTCCCGCGTAACTCTTGAATTTTCCGGGATAAAAGCAGCCTATGTCCTTACCCGGGATACAGCCTATGTCTACCCCTGTACCATAGATAAATTATAAACCAAGTACATTGTCTTTGCCTGTACTGAACCAAATTTCATCAAACGCACGGTTGTGCAGATGGGCCGAGAAAGCGTCATACATACATGTCATGGGACATACAGACACACTTTCGCATTTATATAATATTAGTATGGATATTGGTGTAATATATAGTTATAGTTATTTATAGGTATACTATTAGGCGTCTGTAGAGTTAAGACGCCGCCGAAACATATTCTTGTCATGTTTAAAGCACCAACTGGAATTCGGTATGAGATAACGTTTTCGTAACTTAGATAAGCCGACACAAAAGAACTCATGTGCACGTCTACAACTAATCTTGCTGAGTTCATCTAAGAGCGAAAACACACTACGGACCGGCCAAGACAAAACGTTCGCTCAAAACGTTCTCGTTACCTGTTATCTTATTGAGCAACGAAAGCGATGCGACGCAACGCGACGCGATACGACTCTACCATGGCAAACTTATGTACGTAACAACTTATACCACGTCAGCTTACAGCTACTGTTCAATACGGTCGCGTCGTAACGAGTCGCGTTGTCGTATTTATTGCTCCATAAGACCCCAGCTCCAGCGCGTTGTGTAGGAAAATGCCTTATAGGGAAACGACGTCATGTCGCCAAGTAAGCACGCTCGATGTATTGTAAAAGTAAGTACGCGCTATTCACATTTTGTCCGCCAGGCATTTTTTTTTGTCCGTAGTGTGTTTTGGCCCTTAGATGCTTAGCAAGATGTTCAAAAATCTTGAACAACTGTACATATACTAGTCTAGTACGGAGTGCCTGTACATTTGCAAACATAAAAACTTTGATAGTTTTTAAAACTAGCCACGGAAAAGTTCCTAGGATCGGAGGCTGTTGGACGACTTATCCAATATCCATATTATATATTTATAATATAATATTATAAATTCGAAAGTATGTCTGTCTGTCTGTCTGTCTGCTACGCTTTCACGGCTCAACTACTCAACCGATTTTGATGAAATTTGGTACTGAGATAGGTTACATCCCGGGGAAGGACATAGGCTTTTTATCCCGGAAAATTGAAGAGTTCCCGCGGCAATCCAAAACATCAATCCACGCGGACGAAGTCGCGGGAATCATCTAGTACCTACCTAATATGTAAGTGACGCGATGCATTCGAGGACCGTAGACACCTTCCCTTTGCCTTGTATGTTACGTATGGCAAAAGCATTCAAGCCCGTCTTCCTAATCAATTTACGTATATATGCAACATCTAATACCTATATATCGGTTTGCTTTAACGCTTAGCACGAATTACGAACTGCTGTAGGGTGGTAATTTAAATTATAGGTGACCAAAACCTTCCACAAACTGAATCTCCTGTGGCAATACAGAAATAAAGTCTTAAAATGACACGGGACCTGCTACTTACTTTATGAATTTACATCCGAGACATGGTAATATTAATTATTTTCCGTCCCAAACTAAACCAGCACACCGAGGGAACGTCAGTCAAAAATGTTTCTTTCAGGTTTCCTTCGTTCCCTTGATAAGTTATAGGTATTCCGAAGAAGGCCGATGTGTAACGACGAGACGATCGCGTTCGTGAGTCATCAGGTGTTTCACCTTACTATTTATATTGGGGTGCGAATATTTACGACTTACGATCCTCATTCCCCTCGCTTTACGGTATTTTTTTCTATCGCTGTCTTTATGATCGTAAAATATAGATGATTCAAGTAACTTTGAGGTTGGTTTGATCTAAATTGCAAAAATAGTAACAATTCCATTGCCTATGCAAAAAGATAAAAATAAAAAAAGGAGAAAACAAACACCAAAACTTAGGCAATAAATATGTTGCATAAAGCAAGAATAAAAATATAATGTTCTCGAAGGTATGTGAAGTCTACCAATCCGCACTTGGCCAGCGTGGTGGACTATGGACAAACGCTTCTCATTCCGAGAGGAGACTCGTGCTCAGTAGTCAGTAGTGAGTAATGGGTTGAAAAAAGATGATGAGGGTAATGTTTATCTACTCTTTTAGGTAGAGTACCTATACCTACTCATTGGAATTAATATACCTACCTACTAGTGTGTAGTCAAACTCGTGCGAGAGGTGACGTCACATGCAGGTTTGGCGGGCCGTTTGGGATTCGATAAACTTGAACTTATGATGCGGGTGGATTTTTGTGCTTTTTATTCAGTAAGGCCACGGCCTTGGTAACGGTAGGAAATGAAACAACCATTAATTTGGCCATTGACGGCGAAGTCTATATAATCTTTAGTCTTTAAAAGTTTGAGAATGAAATAGTTTAATACTTAGAGCTGGAATAAGCTGCCTTACTTATTATTCCAGTTACAAACAGGCTTAAGAAAATGAAGTTCCAATAAACCACACACATTCGCGCTAGAAATGAGTTCTATACAAGTGTTGAATCAACAAAAATCATTTTTAAAAACAAACATCTTTTAGCTTTTATCGTTCGCATTATTGCATTTAGTGTCACGTCATTTTGTTGTTCGTATTCTGCCCAGCATACCGTTTTATTTGATACCCATGTCATGGGGGTGCATAAAAATAACTAGTCCGCCATCTTTGGGAGTCCGCCATATTGGATTTAGAATGACGTCACAGCTAACCATGCATTGTTGATCCAAACTAAACGCGTAAGTATATAGCTTTTTAAAATTCCTTTGCAAGATTTGACCTTGAAACAAACCTACAAACATTGCAAGCTTGTAAACAGGTAAAGACGTAGATTCTTGCCAAAACGCGTAAGAGACGGGCATTATTTATTGCCGGGTACGAATTGGAACATTTTTCCGTCTTTACCAACTCACAGATGTACACAAAGTGTACGCTAACTTGCAGGTTAAATAAAAGCTTGTAAAAAGTCAAGGAGGTGGGTGTGGCCTAGTTGCTTCCGTACATATCCGTCGGTTGCGCTGTTGATCCGTGTCAACAATATTATAACAATACTAGCTGATGCCCGCGATTTCGTCCGCGTGGTTTAAGTTTTTTGTTATTCCCGCGGGAACTCCTTAATTTTCCGGGATAAAAAGTACTCTCCAGGTCCTCAACTATACCCATACCAAAAATCACGTCAATCCGTTGCTCCGTTGCGGCGTGATTGAAGGACAAACCAACAAACCAACAAACCAACAAACCAACAAACCAACAAACAAAGTGACTTTCGCATTTATAATATTAGTATGATATGATGAAGTATGATTTCCGAGACCCGCAATAAATGTAAATGTTCATTTGGTTACCTCCAAGGTGGGGTGAGTCGTCGATCCCAGTTAATGTCTCTGACGTAACAAGGGAGTCGTTAAACCCTTATTATCTTAGTCAAGTCATATGCGGAAGGAACGGGGAGATCTCAGTTGGATTGTTATCCCAAGAAAACCCCTACCATGGTGTGAATAATGGAAAGGGGTCATGACCCTCAGCGATGAGTAAAAACGTAGAAAAAAAGAGATTATACGTGTATTACGTAGAATAAGCTTCTGTATCAATTAAATTAATAACCATTTTGCCAATAGCCTACTTTCAAGGCTGTTTCTGATTGGCAGATACTCCAAGTTAACCCGGATACATATAATATACCTAATAAAGATGTTTCATGTAACAAAAACATCGTGAGTAATCAAGAATTTATGGTTATTGTGACCTAAAAGAATTTTTTGCAATCCCATACAAAAATATACCCCAAAAGTTTCCTCATAATCGGTATATTTAAATAATTAATACATAAAAGAACACTGCAATAAACGATAAAAATCGATAGCTTTTAAATGTTGCAAGTTAAGCACTAGGTATTCTAATGGGTATTCCAATATTTTTTGCTTACTTATTTTTTTCGTGAATTTCTTGGATAATTAAGTATTAATTATTTACTGTACAATACTTATTAAATATTAACCTATAATTATTTTAATCTAGGTATTTAATTTAAAATTTCACTGTTCCAATTTATTGACCTCTGGTAACCCAAGAGCTGGCGCTTATTTAGCCCAACGGCTTAGCCTGGAAATTCAGATCCGAGAAGCAATAGCGCCAGTGTCTTGGGCACCATGCCCATGAATGATCATTAGAACGGTGTATATTACTTATGTCTCACCGGGAAAATAACATTAATAATATTCACCTGCCCAGGAATGAGGATAAATAAATTTACATAAATAGTTTTAAAGCTAACCTACCTACCTTAATTGATAAACGCTTAAATGTGCCAGAATCAAATACGGAACCTTTTATATTTTGATGATGGCTACAATCAGTACTATTTTATTATTCTGTGCTACAATGTAGATATTACCACAGAATAATAAAATATTACTAGTTACTGCAAGCCGTTTCGCCATATCAATAAATCAAAGTTTATGCTTTCCGTAACCCGTCTCTTATAATCTGTTCGAGGAAGAGATAAAGATGGCCGACTGACGCCTGTATCGCTATAGATTAAACTCTAGTAGCCGTCTAGTCTTGACGTGTTTATCGATGCCACAGACTCGTATTGCAAAATGCTTGACATGCAAGCAACGTTTTCGGGTATGTTCCGATATACACTGAGAGCACTGTTCAATGCTCTTACGGGGAGAAATTCGTCCCGTTATGGACTGACAGTATACTGCCGCAGTATCCTAGGGAAATATATGACGTCATAAATCGTCGCCATTTTTGTACTGTGAGCACTGGAGTTTTCGAGGTAAGGTGCTCTCAGTACTGACTGCGTTCCGTTTTAAACAGTGACCAGTATAGCTAACTATAAAGGAACGGTTTCGCAGTGTACTAAATTGACGTCACACCTTACAGTGCAAGCAGTGTATTTCGGAACATATCCTTCTTTAGTAGGTGCTCAAAAAAAACCTGCAAGCTTCGATGAATAATAATATTTATTTGAATTTACCTTCTTTAGAACATTGAATTATTATGTAGGTACTCAAAGCTTTAGAATCGATTTTCATATATTATAAGCCCGGGGTATAAAAAATTATGTGGAGTAAAATCATTTCTCTGTTAAGTTAAGACTTTATGTTTGACATGGTAACACTTAAATGTTTCCACTAGCTGATGCCAGCGACTTCGTCCGCGTGGATTAAGTTTTATGTTATTCCCGCGGGAACTTCTTAATTTTCCGGGATAAAAAGTAACCTGTCACTCTCCAGGTCCTCAACTATACCCATGCCAAAAATCACGTCAATCCGTTGCTCCGTTGCGGCGTGTTGGAAGGACAAACCAACAAACCAATAAACCACCAAACCAACAAACAAACACACTTTCGCATTTATAATATTAGTATGGTGACTATGTACCTACTGTATTTTGATGAATATACATTATATAAATAATATAAAAAAAATATCAAGTATGCTTTCAGGAATATAAAAAATGCGTTCATTTACCCTCATCTATATTTAAAATCGTTCGTAAAGAGCTCCCAGAACGAGAAAGAGCTCCGCAAGAACTCCAGTCGTGCGTCGGAGCTGTCACACACAATTTTTTAATTTATTTTATTAACTTATCACAAGCATGGTATATTGCTAAACCTCAGCCTGGATGTTTTATTAGAAATGAAATGAAAAATAGGTTTTTCAAGTTAATCAACATACCTACTCCAAGTACCAAATGTACAAGTACTCGTAATTCTGAAAATTCAACTTGAGTAGCTGAAACTTGTGTAGAGGCTACCTACAATCGGTATATTTCTACTGATTTTAAATCTTCTCAATTTCCTAGAAGAATATTTCGTTCTTTCCATAATTTTAACCGATTTGTGTGATTTTTTAGGATGTATTCGATACTATATGAATTTACCATCAAAACTTCCTAGCTCCCTAGTTTTGAGTCGTAGGGATACCTGCAGCATCAGGATTGAGGATTTGGAGTCAGAATTTTTTACGGAACCATCTCGCGAGCTTCCTTTAACCACTGAAAAAATATTTTTTCAAATCGGTTTGGAAACCACGGAGATATGCGGTAACATCATCGATTTTTAGTATGTCAATGGGTAACATACATTAAAAAATTATATATATACGCGCCGAATTGAGAACCTCCTCCTTTTTTGGAAGTCGGTTAAAAATATATAAACATAAACAACAGGTACAAATACGTTTACTACTTTGAGATACTAATACCTAGGTACGAGTACATACATTTTTAAATTTATGTTTCTTTCGTAAATGTCGAAGATAAATCTTTAAGCATCCACATATTGTAATCATTAGTAATATAACAGATTATAATTGGTTCCAATTTCATAAGCTTACCGATTAATTTAAAAATGCTAAAACAAAACGCTGTAACTTGGAGTTACGTAACCTCTACGAGGAGTCTACGATTTCATTGATTTCTACTTACATAAACAGTAAATATTTTTTTCAAATTTTAATTGCATTTATAGTTATGAATAATTAATGAATCGCAACGTCAGTGTTTAGTTTATTTTATTAAATTTAGTTTGAACTTAATTTGGCATTTATTTTATAGTTAGTTTAATATTTAGATTTTAGCATTTTGATGTCGCATAGTTTTAATTTTACAAATAAATACCACAGATTTGGCATGTTATGTCGAGCGCTAAGAACGAAAGTAACAAGTCGCTTTCCCATAATATTTTCTTCCGCCTAGAACATTGAAATAGAATGAACTAAAA
Organism: Erebia epiphron; assembly: GCA_963932025.1. Classification (NCBI taxonomy): domain Eukaryota; kingdom Metazoa; phylum Arthropoda; class Insecta; order Lepidoptera; family Nymphalidae; genus Erebia; species Erebia epiphron. The sequence continues at coordinate 10,276,458 of OZ009950.1, forward strand.
TACTACATCAATGACCTAGAATGAACGACTTAGCTGCGAATATATTAAGTAAAAAAATATGTTTTAAAATTATTAAGTTTCTACAATGAAAAAAAAAATTTTGAACATAAAATAGAGATTTGAATTGCACACATAAAAACTTAATCCTTTTATTCATTAAACGTGTTCGAAGTTCTTTTTTTCACATAAACAATGTTTCTATTGTTTTGACAATAATTAATGTACCTTTCAAACGGTTGTCTCACGCCCACGACCTACGAAAGTAAAGTAAACCTTGTGTTAAAAGAATTACTTTATTGTTCTGTGCGCTAGTGTGATGTGATTACTGTGGGAGGCAGATACAATAAACTGTTAGTTAGGTATAAAAATATAAATAAATTGCACTTTTCAACTTGAACTGAAAGTTCTTACTTTAAGGACTTACTGTAATATTATGTATTACATGCTTTATTTTATACATTATATCTCCATACTTATAAGGATTGTCTGGCTGAAAACGTAGCTATAGGGCAAGTATTGTAAGGTTCTAAAAATAAGATTATAAAAACTTGAACCTTTGCAAGCAGGGTGTGTATTACAACGTATAGTAGTGCTGATTTGAGAAATTCAGCGATGTCAGATGAATAAACCCTCCTTTGAACTCTGTATCGGTAATAAACGGGCTCTGTACACCAATTATTTTTTTTCAATTTTAATGTGAAATTTTATGCAATGAAAAATTACTATGAAATTGTCCAGTTTGGAAGGATAATCCATGCAATAATGTGATTACTTAACACTTTTACGCAAATATGTGTCTGTCTGTCTGTTACGCACTATCCATCATGTGCGTAATAGAGAAGTCCCATATTATGATTATTAATAAACCTACGAACGAATTCATGGTCATCATCATGAATCGTTTATTCTAATTTACTATTCCACGAGCTGTATGGCTTAGCTGACACTAGACACCTAGTTTACTATTTTTAGCTTGAACATAGCAGATAAATAGTCCTCAAGTCACAGTAAAGCAAACTCCACCAGTACTCGGTTGTTCGCATTCTTGGCGCTAACTAAAATAGAACCTCGGCAGATAGGATAGGAGGGCTTACGTATGTAAATATTAACTTTTTTCTTTTTTTTTAACTACTACAAGTTAGCCCTTGACTGCGATCTCACCTGATGGTAAGTGAAGATGCAGTCTAAGATGCTAGCGGGCTAACCTGTTAGGGGCATGGCAGTTATATTCAACCCATACCCCTATTCGGTTTCTACACGGCATCGTACCGGAACGCTAAATCGCTTGGCGGCACGTCTTTGCCGGTAGGGTGGTAACTAGCCACGGCCGAAGCCTCCCACCAGGCCAGACCAGGGAAAAATCAGAAATTATAAATTCCCAAATTGACCCTACCGGGGATCGAACCCGGGACCTCCGCACGTTAAGACAACAGCGCTACACACTGCGCCACGGAGGTCGTCAAAACAAACTACCTATTTACTATAATTTACTTATTGAGGAATAACTCGCCTTCTCTATCTACATCAAATGGCAGACTGGCACTGTTTTGTTTACGAAATTTTATGATTTTAGTTTTTGTTTTAAATTTAGATATTTATTAGGAACACTAAATGTTATAAGAGTTGATACAAAAAGCCCGTAGAAAAAAACACTGATTTTCCCGAAATTTTGTCTCCCTATAACCTTTTCAGACTAACTTTTAGAAAAAGATTGTAGATTGCTTACTGAAATAAGAGGCACGGAGTCCATGCCTCGATCGCAAGTTCGTTTGCGACTTAAATCGCAAGTTCAATTTTTTCCCTAGAACCCTAGTACAGAATTTAAGTTACCTACATTTAGCAATAAATATCTAGGCATAACATATTCATGGTAATCGGATGGCAATGCATCTGAAACCTCGTGTCGCTATTTAAGTCCGTCTCCGTTTACGTCTAGCAGATAAGGAAGTAAGGCCAGTCATGATTAAGAGCTCACAACTTAAGGCAGTCACACACGTAACGGCTGAAGTTCTACCGGATAGGCGAGGAAACGAATGAGTGTAGTATCATTGCCTTGGGGCCAAACTGCCAACGCTTAAAGCCATATTGTTTCATTACTGTTGAATTTTTTCAAAAGAGTTTGAGTTTAATATTATACTTCTATGCACATTTTTTATCAGTCTGTCTGTTGGTCTGTCCGTCTGGCTGTCTGCTACGTTCTCACGGTCCATCTGTTTAACCGAAATTGACATTTGGTAAGAGATAGATCCCGGGAACAGACATTACTACATACTACATACAGACTACTACATACTTAATTTCTATCACGGTTAATATAAGTTTCACGGGATTTTTCCAACCTAAATCCACGCGGAAAAAAGTTCCCACTTCGTCCTCTTCCGAAACATCATTTCGTATCGTACAATATAATAAGGGTGCGTTTCAACCAGATATTTGCTACGTTGCTAAGCTACGAATGTGTGTCAAACCCACCAAAAGGACTGTTTGATCTAATTACATCTTACGATCTAAGCTATAAAAATTAAAAACCTCATCAAAGCGCACTTTCTTCCTCCTTGGATTCCTCCTTTTCCTCGTCTTGTTGGCTTTTATTTTTACTCTTTCTTATATAGTATATATATTGTTTATAAGTATATATATTTATTTATAAGTATATGTATTACTATCTTTTTATATATGTATTTATATAATTATTTTATGTGTATATATATATGTGTAGGTATACATCTATTATTTTGTATGATATTTTATATTGGTAGGATTATAATTCTCTGGCGGAAAGGCAGCCTAAGGCGTTTTGCGCATTTTAAAAACAATGCTTGTGTCTTAAGAGTAATGTCTTATAAGATATTCAGTCGCAATTGTTGTTGTATGAGACCATACATATTACAAGCTATTTTTTCTTGTGTCAGATCAGACACGCGCATACAATAGAAGATATTACTCATAAGAGTCATAAGACATGTCTTTGGCCTATTGGCCAGACATGTGATAAGGCCCCGGTGCGTGTGAATCGTCCTTAATGCAGTGCTACAGATCCGGTAGAGTAGTATCATTGTGGCGTGCGCTATCTTGTTGTTTCTAAAGATTGACTCAAATGTGGCACTTGGTCCGCGGTGACGGAGGGGAGGGGGGGCCCAATAGCGCTAATCACGACTCAAGGTGAAGGGGGGTTGATAGATCTATGCTATAAAAATTAAGCGCTGCTATTGGTGCGTTTGACACACAGTTTAGAAACGTAGCAAATCTGACGGAAAGGCAGCCTAAGACCTGTGATAAAGCCCCGGTGCGTGTGAATCGTCCTTAATGCAGTGATAAGGATCCGGTAGAGTAGTATCATTGTGGCGTGCGCTATCTTGTTGTTTCTAACGAGTGACTCAAGTGTGGCACTTGGTCCGCGGTGACGGAGGGGAGGGGGGGCCCAATAGCACTAATCACGACTCAAGGTTAAGGGGGGGTTGATAGATCTAAGCTATAAAAATTAAGCGCTGCTATTGGTGCGTTTGACACACAGTTTAGAAACGTAGCAAATCTGATGGAAAGGCAGCCTAAGACCTGTGATAAGGCCCCGGTGCGTGTGAATCGTCCTTAATGCAGTGCTATGGATCCGGTAGAGTAGTATCATTGTGGCGTGCGCTATCTTGTTGTTTCTAACGAGTGACTCAAGTGTGGCATTTTGTCCGTGGTGACGGAGGGAAGGGGGCCCAAAAACACTTACCACGTTCACGACTCAAGATGAAGGGGGATTGACAGACAAAGGTTTGTAGGTATTCTAATAGATACCTACATCTAGATATTCGCGACTTCGTCCGCGTCGAATATGTTTTATCAATTCCCTCGCGAACTCTTTAACTTCCCGGAATAAAAAGTAGCATATGTCACTCTCCAGGTCCTCAACTATACCAAAGCCAAAAATCAAATCGTGATAGCTCATAATATCGTGTTTGTTTGTCGGTTTGTCCTTCAATCACGCTGCAACAGAGCAACGGATCGACGTGAATTTTTGCATGGGTATATAATTGGGGTCCTGGAGAGTGACATACTTATGCAACTTTTATCCCGGAAAATTAAGGAGTTCCCTTGGGAACCAAAAATCTTATTCCACGCAGACGAAGTCGCGAGCATCAGCAAGTATTTCATAATATGCGAAAGTGTATTTGTTTGTTGGTTGTAAAGTGTGTCTATCTCTCTGTTAACTTTTCACGGTTCATATGTTAAACTGATTTTGATGGTTTACATTATACATACACTATACAGTACAGATATAGGTTGCACCCCAGGGATGGACGTACAGGCTAAGTCGCGGGCATCATCAAGTATTTCAACAGTATTCAAACAGGAACTGAATCTGTCGAATGAAAGGGAAATTCTAAAAAGTACCTATTTGCTTAGAAGTAATTGGTAAGGGGTTAAACTCCTGACTTTAAAATGTATTAATATTTTAAGCCTCACTTGGTGGTAAATGATGCTCATAGAACTCTTTATAACAAACTAGCTGATGCCCGCGACTACGTCCGCGTGGATTGAGGTTTTTTGGTTCCCGCGGGAACTCTTTAATTTTCCGGGATAAAAAGTAGCGCTATTCCATTCCAGACTATAATCTATCTCTGTGCCAAATTTCATCCAGATCCGTTCAGCCGTTGGTGCGTGATTGAGTAACAAACATCCATCCATACATCCATCCATCCAAACTTTCGCATTTATAATATTTATTTGATTTGATTGATATTTGATAGTAAGAAGTAAGATTAAATGGAGATGATACAGTCTAAAATGTGTGACGTTAAAGTAAATAAGTATGTGTTTGAGCAACAATCCATATGGTAGATAGGTAGGTATAGTAGGTGCCTACCGACTAGGTCCTTATATGTACCTATGCCATTTTAATTCACTGTACCGTACGTCGAAACTTAATACTAACGCAGAAGGAATTTCTTGCGAGATCAAGACGAAAATAGCGCGCTCAACCCGGTCGTCATGGCGACCGCCTCCCGCTTGCAAGATGCTGTGCAAGTCTCAAGATTACTCCGCGAACTTTCACATACTTAGTAAATTATGAGTATAGTCTCACAAACTTATCTGACCCGGTTACAGCGCTGTTATCTATTATAAATGAAATAAAAACAAAAACTAAACAGTCACCGGGCCAGATAAGTTGGCGGGACTTATACAATCAAAACCACTGTAATTGTCTAGTCTGTGTCTGTGTATTTTATTCAATACTAGCTGATGCCATCCGATGTCTAATACTAGATGATGACGTCCGCGTGAATTGAGGTGTTCCTCAATCCACGCGGGAACTTTTAATTTTCCAGGAATTTCCGGGAATCGAACTTCGAAGCCCCCGAGTAGGTGGCTTACTGAAAATCTATCTGTAATCCATATCCATACTCCATACTAATATTATAATTGCACAAGAGTGACTGTTTGTCTGATACGCTTTAACGGCTCATCTTTTTAAATAAAGTAAAAGGTTCATTTTAGGCCTACTCTTGTACACTCTACCATGAATAGAGGAAAATACATAGATTGTATTAAAAATTTAATAATTTAAAACAGTAAAGTAACGGCCAAAAATATAAAAATGTACTTATTTCAAGTTTTCGATACGTTTCCAAGATGGCAATCTTCAGCCATTGAGAAAGCAGTAGGCGCGAAATGTATCAAATGTCATTTCTGACAGTCACTGTCAAAATACCTAACGTGTTTTTCTTTTGAAAACGTCAAAAAATATGAATCCGCCATTGTTACCCACTCATGTTTAGTGTTCCATAACTTGGAAAGATTAAATAATTTTAGCATTGAAATTACGACGAATTCGTAGATTTCACCAATAAAAACTGGTCTATTATTTTATTTTCCATCATTTCTCTGCTTGTACAAGACTTGGCCTATGCCCCATACAAATCTGAACCGTGTCCTTTGGTACAGAAATAGGTTGTATCACGGGGAAGGATATAGGCTACATTTTATGCCGGAAAATTAATGAGTTCCCACTGGAATTCAAAAAACTTAATCCACGCAGACGAAGTCGCGGGCATTACCTATCTAGATTTTAGTCTGTCGATATATTACTCAGCAACATTGTTATTTGTCTAAGCGACTTTCTTATCGACAGATTACAGATAGGTACCTAGATTGATTATAATTTTTTTACGTCAGTCAACTCCTAGGCTAGGAACTAATTACATCCGAGACAAATAAAAGCCCCGCGTAGTATATTATATTCCTGATCATATTTTAAACATGGGACGAGTGGCCTAGCTGCGACAACGCAAACCAGTCGATTGCGATTGGCAACACTGACCCAAGTCGGTAACTGGATGGGTGACCGAATTTGGAAGTCCGAATTGGCCTTTTGGTTCCCTCCGGGCCTCGGAGTCCCGGTTATTAATACTAACATTTGATAATAATCGTTAGATAAGAAACCTGACTTGAAATAGTACTCTTAGTCGACTTGTATGCGGAAGGACCTGAGAACCCACCGCATTACTATCCCAAGAAAACCCTGCCATTAAGTGATTAATGGAATGGGGTCACGACCCTCAGCAATGAGAAATACGACGCTGAGAGAGATAAACATGGAAAACATGAGTGTAAGTGAAGCAGTTTTAACAATGTGCTTCGAATAAGTAGGCACCAAACCAACACCCTCAATAAATTATAAGTTAATAAGGAAGTGACCAAAATCGATAGCTATTATAGTATGATTGTTCAATGATTAGTGATAATAGAGCAACGGGTAGAGTTTGAAACTTTGAACTGTTGACATGGGGATTGGGGATTTACATTACCACTGAACTGTACCCATCGATGCAGCAAAAATTATATTTAGACTTGAATAAAGCCGTTACTTGTAGGTACAAGTCTCAAGTCTCAGTAAAATAATCTATTAACCCACTTTCTTCTTGGTTCTTCTCGGTAGGAACTAGGAATAGTATTCCGAACCAGTAGTAGATTCACTTGACGATTCAAAGTTATTTGTTAGTTTATTTGAATAAAAAACATTAGAAATACCATAAATTTCGGCAACCACAACTGAGATTCTACCTAGCCCACTACCATCTTACACTGCATCGTCACTTACCATCAGGTGAGATTGTAACAAAAAGCTATCTTGTAAAGCTTATATAATAGATTGAAAAAAAAACCGGCCAAGTGCAAGTGTGACTCGCGCACCGAGGGTTCCGTACATACCTGTAGGTATATAAGTAAAATTTATGGTATTTTTATTCCACTTATCTATTTCAATTTCAATTTAATACCTCTACGCGTTCATGCTGAAAGGGGAAGTAAGTTTGAAATAATTAAAAATATTTTTAACTGTAATGTAACTAAAAATGTACCTATCCTTTTCGCAATTTTTCCTTTATCTGTGCTATTAGACGTTGCTCCGTACCAAGTGCTTCCCTTGCGAGTGTCGAAAATTTGCATTAAAATATTTTTATTATATGATGTAACTAAAAATTTATGATTGCGTATCTTTTGATTGCGTTGGCTTAGAAGTTTGATTTATTCACAGCTCCAAGGGACAGTAGACCTGAGTATTTGATATGAATTTCAGCTTGATACCTCCATGTGTTCCTGAGACAAAGGGTCTTGACACACAGACGGACGGACAACAAAGTGATCCTATAAGGGTTCCGTTTTTTCCTTTTGAGGTACGGAACCCTAAAAAGCAACCAGTTTGTCTGAGGTGCGACTGCGAAGACATCTAAGCTGTGTTCTGTATATTTAATGAGGGCTGAGTAATGTAGATTGTGAAGATGTGGACACATCACGTGTGGAGAGGGTGAGCTAGCCTGCATCATTTTATGGTTTTCAATAATTTTTGTTGCAACTTGCAATGCCGTTCCAGAGAAGGCTTAAGTTTTTTTTATTGAGATGTTTTTGGATGAAATAGAAAGCCTAAACACCTCACTAACTAGCCTATTAGTCCTAACTATCGAGGCTAACTCCCAAACACAGTGCTCCAAAATTACTTGGCGCTGATTTTACCAACTCTGAGACCTATATCCAAGGAATACTTTTGACAAAATTCCTATAAGTATAACATCGATCAAAAGACAAACCATCAAAATTCCTAGGTAATTCGTATCTATCTGTCTGTCAGTGTGTCTGTCTGTTACCTCATGGCTCTCTTTTACGGCATTTCGACACGAAATAAGGCACATAACAGAGATAGGTTGCTTTCTAGGGACACAGGTTATTATTCTTAATCCAAATAGGTATAATATACAAGCATTGAACGTCAATACATACTTATTACATTACTTAAATGAGAATTTGAGTAATATCACTCTCCAAAGATTGGTTTATCTCACTATGTTGACAATTCTGACCGTTAGCTTCTTAGATACACCAACTTAATTTTCCAATTAACGTAGCAGCCCTTTGTCTTAATGTAATTGCGGTAAGATTCACATTCGAGTAATTACTGTTTTTACTATGGTACATAGAGCGTGTCTTTTATAACAATGGTTCTACCCGCGTCACTAGATAAATATGGTTTCATGTCTATTGTTGCGAACCTAGAACGGTCTCATCGTTGCAGTAAAGTATTGTTGTAAAAGTAAAGTGAGTGAAGGTAAAGAAAGGTTGAATTAATGTGGACACGACCCTATTTTGTGAGGACGTTTCTCTTTTGTTGGACGTGCCTAGTTCCAGCAGCTGTTATTTTAAAACGTTGCATGGAGGTTGCATCTAGAGCCTTATTACGTAAAATTGATTGCAATAATGTAACGAACGTCATCACCTCTGATTGGTTAGTCGCCAAAATCCACTGTCGTGGCAAGAATACCATGAACTCAGCCAAATAATTGACACAATTTATAATAGATACCTAGTGTTTGATTGTATAGGTTTTACCTACTTAATGAGGCTACTGTTATTTTAAGATGTGAATGAGTGGTTGTGGATACAAAACCAAAGCACCTCAATTCCCAGAGCAAGGTCTTCGCACGTTTAATTTTTTCACATCTATCAAAAATACATATTATAGCTAAAAGCGTTTTTATTACGAATATTTCTGCGTTAGTACGGTTTTAAACGCCTTAACGGTACCTAATGTTTATAAACAGTGAGCACTTATGTAGGTGAGTTAATGCTAAAAATTCTATTGTAAGTAATTAAAAGCGAATAAGCACATACAGCTACCTAAGCAAAAAATACGATTTCGCAATGGACTCAAATAACTACATTTCCTTTTGTTTAGCCAAGAACATGATTCATTTAATGGAAATAGACATACATACGGCTGAGTAACATCGGTCGACGACCTTCGAGGATGCTCGTGACAGCCGGACATAAATTTAGACAGTTTTTCAACAAAACACCAGCGGTTGGCACACGCAAGACATTATTCCGTAAACTGGATTCATTTGCGACCATCTATATTCCGATCTTGTTGCAATGTCGGCGAGATTGTATCTAGAAGCAAGATTGCTGGCAGATTGAAAAATACTAACACTGGCTATGTAACTTTCATACTAACTGATCACCTACAAACTCATATTTTTTTATACAAATAAATTTATTACAAGTGCTTTTGAATCGTCGAGTAAATCTACCAGATCCTTTTGTTACTTAATGTGCTTTTGACGGTTTTTCAAAAATCATGCAAAACATATTTCTAAATTATTTTTTACCAAAAGACCCAATAGATATCAATTGTCATGGTTATAATTTGATAAGTATATAATAGTAATTGAAGTGTTTTTTTAAAATATTAACGTTTCATTTAGGTAAAAATATAAAGTCCTTAAAGCAAACGTAGTACCTTTTAGATATTGTCTAAATCAGTTTTTATTCCATCGCGGGCCTTGAGCGTGGAGACCGAATCCAGAAATTCCGCAACGAAAAAAAACCTAACGCTTTGGTTGCTATGACTACTTGTGTTGTTGACTTCAATTTGTTGAAAATAAAAAGACTATTTTTATGAAAAGATGATTTTGGTTGCTAGGACTACTTGTGTTGTTGACTTCAAGTTGTTGAAAATATAAAGGCGAAATAATTTTAAAGAATTATGTTTTCACTAGTCCGGGTGTCCAAGCGGAATCAAAAGGTTTTTCATAAAAATATTTCGCCTTTATATGTCAACAACTTGAAGTCAACAACACAAGTAGTCATAGCAAGTTGATAAAAAATGCTATGCAATAGCTTTACCGCGGCAGTCTCCGAGTGCCACACGTCTATTTTTTTGTAGTTAATGATATAATTAATATTCCTCATTTATGTTGCAATAAATAGGTATATCTAATATTATGTATTCATGTTGACATTTGATTTAAGTAATTGAGCTTAAAAAATCTATGGCTTAAGTGTCAACAACCTTGAGTTTTGTTTAGACGGTAACATTACAATTTACAATTTACAGTAACATAGTAGTACCTATCAAACTAACACATTCAAAAGCTTCATTTTCAACTTCTATGGAGCCATTGTCATAACAAATTAGTAATTCTTTATCAATGTCGAGTTGTACATAGTACCGTTTTCCTCTTATGAAGCTAAGATTGCGTTCTACCAGTTTGTCATTATTAGTCATCTGTACCGTATACATATTCTTTTGACTGACACAGTTAAACACATAGATAATACACTATAAACTAGAGACACGAGTAGGAATATAATACGGACGTTTGAGCTGCCCCTCGATTGTGTAAGGAAATCGTAATCCTTTGTCAAACGAATAATCAACCCATTTATGCAGTTCATAGATTCCTGCACGTCAAAAAGGATGTATATTGTATGAACTCTTTAAACAGTTCGAGTAATAAAGCTGTAAAATTATTACGATTTGTTTAAACAATTGGACCTCATATCGACAAGTTAAACCTTTATAAAATTGAAGAAGTCAAACGATATTATTTTACATAGTAGGAACGTTTTACAAATTGCAGAGTTAGATTACTCGTAAAAATTAAGTGACCTCAATAATTATACCGTAGGCATCATAATAATATTTCTTATAAGTGAATCTAGCCCATATAAATGTGGATTGATTGACTGAATTATTTATTTTACTTCCACAAAGTTACTTACAAACTTAGTTACCTAGTAGGTACCTAATTTAATTTAGCGTTCAACTATGGATATCGCGCAGTCCAAATAATTATTATCGCCTACGCAAATTGCAAATCCTTCCAAATACTCAGTGAAATGAAGTGAATATGAAAATTCGCAGGAAAATGACGTCAAATGAAAGTTCATGTATGAAAATGCACTTTTGCACAATTAAAGAGTTCCCGCGTGAACCAAAAACTCAAACCACGCGGGCGAAGTCGCGGGCATCAGCTAGTTAATAATTATAATATCATCATGCAATTTTGATTTGACTTGCACACTGCCTAAAACCTAAATTTTCATCATGTTTTTCCATTGATGTAGAATTTTGTTTTGATGTGTTTTTCGCCGTTTGGACAAGTATTGAGACTTTTTCTAGACATGTGAGAACTGAGTAGGTACCTACTGTTGTAATTTGTAAATATTTTGAAATGCAGTTTTTTACACTCAGGCAAAGTTTCAGGCAACTATTGTTGAGAAAGTTCATTGTTTGTTTAAATGCAATTGACAAAACAACAATAAACATTTGTCAATAAAATTTTAACTTTATTCATGTGTAATTTATCCCCGGTTTTGCTTTTCACGATACAGGGAATTACTTCTCTCTTTCCGTCGTATTCCTCATTACCGAGGGTCGTGACTGGAGACCCCTTTCCATTAATCAACTAATGGTAGGAGTTTTCTTGGGATAATAATGCGGTGGGTTGCCACGTCCTTCCGCATAGGAGTTAAGACAAAAAAGTAAAAAACCTATCCTTGTCAATTTAATAATTATCATAGCGAGAATAGGCATGATGACAGTAACCAAGAATCAACGAAATTATGAATTTATCTAATAAAATGGGATTCATGAATTTTAAAAAACGTATTTATTTTCCTATTTCGAGTGAGATTGCTATTAATTTTGATAAAATAAAACTATAAAATACAGCAATCCGCCATATTGCATGACGAAGAAGCGAATGACGTCACAGTTGTTTGTTTTCGAGCTTTGACAATCACACTATTGCTTAATGCACACTGCACAGAGTACATTGGTAAAAACAATAGTGACGTCACAAACGACGCCATGACACCGCCGAACGTTTTGGCGTGAATTTTAAAATTTAAATTTCAAATGCCAATTTTATCTACCAAATCTTATTTTTCTGCTGAAATAAGATATTTCTTTGAAATAGTAGATACTTCCGAACATAATCTGACCATTTTTCAAAATCAGTCATCATGCCTATTAATAAAACACTTAGCCATTATTTTGTTCATAGCTGTATGTTATCTTTTTTGTACACTATGCTTTTCTAAATAATTATGAAAATGACTCTTTTCAGTTGACCTTGTTGGGATATTGTTGTGTAGCTACGTTGCCGTGCATTTTTTATGTTTGACCTTTGATTTTTAATAAGGAAGTATATAGAATTCACATTAACTGTTCTAGTATACAAAGTGACATTAACGGCTTCTTAGCTTGAGTTTAGAAACTTATAAACTTTCTATTAGTTTATTTGTTACCTATTCTATAAAAATGTTGTACAGGAGCAATACTACAAAAATCCATGATGTGAAAATAATTAGGGTCAACAGTCCACCTTTTAGTTCGTTATCAAGTAGGTATGGAATGTAGACTACACCAAGTCCTGTAGCTTATCAAGTACTAGATGATTCCCGCGACTTCGTACGCGTGGACTAAGTTTTTTTGTGTCCCGCGGGAACTCTGTAATTTTCCGGGATAAAAAGCCTATGTTCTTCCCCGGGATACAACCTATCCCTGTACCAAATTTTATCAAAATCGGTTGAACAGATGGGCCGTGAAAGCGTAGCAGACAGACAGACAGACAGACACACTTTCGCATTTATAATATTAATTAAGTATGGATTTTGCTTGAACAGAAAAGCAAACAGTACATGGAAGAGGCTTTATTACGTAAGAAATCTCCATATTTCCAGCAAAGTTATGTATTAGCACAATCGAAAATGCCAAATTGCTTATTAAAAATTTAACTAAGACATTGAAGAAAACAATAATTTGAAGAGACTTCATAAAATACTTCATTACGATGTTCTAGTTATCCCCCTTGATCTTCACGCTTAGATTGCTAACGATATTGCCAAATCGCAAGTGGATGTGATAGAAAAACTCACACCAACTCTAAAACTGTTCATACTATAGGTACACTATTGAGAATTTTGATGACGGTAGCTAAGTTTGGTAAGAAGATAAAAATAGTATTGCAGCTAATTAATTTGTCAGTGGACATGTTTTATCGCTTGAGACTCGGTTGAAGTTCGTAAGTGATATCTAAACAAACTGGGCACTTATAAATATTTAATAAATAACAACCAACCACAGATTAGTCATGGCAGCGCATGGCGGTTTGCAGTCAGCGTTTCTTTAATTAACTATTAACTCTTGTAAGTGATATATGCAAACATAGAATACAACATAAATTGAATATTCATGGAAGTAGAAAATGTGCTAATTCTAATTAAGACAATGTAGAAGATATTAGTAGTCAGACAAGTTCAAAAGAAGACACCAGTAACGGAATCACGGACGCTACATGCTTTCCAGACAATTGGACCAAATTTTATTGAACAACACACTTTATAATATGTTTGTATTTTAAAAAGAACTTTCCAAAACTTCCAATAAAGTCGTCAATTTTAGTTCTTACTCACATTGTGGAAGAAATCCGTGGTGCTTGCGTCGACACAGAAACAATGTATGCAGTTAAGAAGACACACCGATAACACCGTGGCTTTAAGTTAATTGGTAATTAATTGAACTGTTTGATGTTGGTCTGAAGTTTAAGCTGCAGCAAAAAACGCGTACTCCCCACACGCGGTTCAGTATTTGACTGATGACGTGAATCGAGCATGGAAGTTGGAAGTTGGGACTGCCGCGCCGGTCGACTTGTCCATCAAGTGCCGTAAAGGTCTTAAGAATGCCACATCCTGCTCAGATTAATCACCTTTAAATCTTCATGTAATAAGGGATCAAGTTGATTGTACTGCAGCTGTTTTGTATGGCTTTGGTTTCGCTCCACATACAAATTGTGTATGCCATGGCCGTTTACACATTTCTTTTATGTGGAGAGAAAAGGCGAAAGGATATCGCGACGTTAATGTTTGTCTGTGCATGTTTTTGAGATTTCTTGGTGTAACAAAGTGAAATATCACACTGTGACTTAATAGCTGTTTTTCAGTCATTATCAGCTCATCTCTCAATATTGCACATAGAAATACTGACTGTCGCAATCGATGACATGATTCAACTAAGACCAAGATACAATATAGAAGACCAACCAAGGTAAGTTAGGTAAGGCTTTAAAAATGTAGGAAATCTTTGCTGTATACTCCAATGGTTTAAATTTTCGCCTTGCTGCCCGTTCCCAAAATTACTCTGTATAAATAGCTAATAATAGTGTTTCCATTTTGGGAGTTAAATATTAATTTACTAGGCCAACCCGCCTTCAACACTTAGCGCTTATTAAGGGTGAAGCTGTTCAATCATAAAAGGGTTTCTCCCTATTTCTAATAGTTATTCAGCCCTAAAATGCCATGGAGTTTGCTAAAATTAGGCGACCCCTGCTCGGGAAAATGAGTAACTTGTAAAAGTCAACGCATGAGTAACTTGTCAACGCATGCAGACGTAGTGGAGTCGAGTTTGATAAAACCTGAAACTCTTTTTGGGTACTTTGATTTACAGTTAAAATATACCTACTTACAGAAAACAAAACACGGAGCAGCACTTGTTAGTAAATCCTATTTTTGATTGGAATCAAGAAGCTTGAGGATCTCGATTCCACTGAAGCGGAGATGAGATGTACGGGATTAGACCTATAAGATTATTGTTATACCTATAAGTACTTAATATTTTTAAAACTCCGTCACCTCTAATTTATTTTAGGTTTTATGTAAAAGTTTGAAGGACCGTTGGGCGTTGGGGTAGTAAGGAGATTGAATGGTGACTGCTCACCGAAAACTTGGTTGACGGATGATCTGCAATCAAGTAGCTGGGAGCCGCTGGAAGCAAGCGCCACAAGTCTGTGTCCTGGGGACAACCATATGGGCCCTTCATCCAAATCCAAATATTTTCTTTCTTTTTTTTGTCCAGGCCCTAATTAGTGTTAGGGATTTCATCCCTATTAGGCATCCGTGACGATGTTGAGGCGTGCACACTCGGGCCGCTGCGCATAGTTTCTACGCGAATGCTCCCCACGCTGCGTGTAAAATGTTAACTCGCCTGGAATATCTCACTACTGTGTCATGCTTTCAGAGGCAACATGGACAATAAATATTAAAAATTGGGTAATGAGTGTCATCCGCCGAATCCAACTCGGCTGGACAGCGTTCGGGACACGCCGCGGCATCTTCTAAATCTAATCCAAAATTCCTCAGTGCCTGACGACGAAAGTTTACGAACAAAGGGGTACCTTCATGTAACACAGTGATGAGGAAGGCCCGCGTCAGAACCTAGTTTTCTTGGAGAAATAGCGTGTTTGGTAATTATGGTGTGCATGGTAGTGATAAATTATGATTTGGTAATGAGGTTTGGTGTATGGTGATTAGGATTAAGGTTATGGTAATTTAGTATAGACATGGTGATGAGAAATGTTGCCAGTGATGACTTATGAAACATGGTCGTTTGCTATGAGCTTGATAAGAAGACTTAGGGTCACTCAGCGTGCAATATAGGTAGGTATCCCTACGTGATCAAATCAGAAATGAGATCCGTAGGAAAGCTAGAGTCACCGACATAGCACGAAGAGTCGCGTGGCAATGGGTGAGGCCGGAGGCGCATAGTTTATAGACCTCCTATTTATGGGATCTGTTGTGAGTGAAAGAAATCAGAATCGAATGTGAATTATAGGCATCTTCAAGGCTAATATGTCTTGTTTTGTGGCCAAATCATCGCTTCCCATCAGGTGTGATTGTGGTCAAGCGTGAGCCTATAGTTAATTAAAAATTAACCAATGCTGTTGGTCTGTTGGGAGGCTTTGGCCGTGGATAGTTAGTCGCTTAGTCCTTACTGGCAAAGACGTGCCGCAAAATGATCAAGCGTCCTATTCTATTTCCTATCCAATTTGTAAATTACAACCGCGACGCCTGTCTTAGCTTGTTATAATACTACTATGGAATAAATTGCTAGTTAATGCTCACAGGTTTTATAAGACATCATACTAAAATTATAAATCAATGTAAGACATCTAAATTTTATATTTGAAAACAACTATAATATTATAATATGATAATAAAATAAGTGAATTTCTTTTCCTCTTATGATTACAGTCACTCGAGAAAAATGGATAGAAGGCCTAGCTCTATTGTCCTAATAGCTTCTGGAATCTGGATATTATGATAGTATATAATTACATGTACGCGTAGAGGCCGTGGTCACCCTACTAATACTTTATGGGAGGTCCTTCGAGTGTACACGGTGCATTAATTAGAATATCCAGTAAGTATATTAATTAATGTGAGCAAAAGCTTATTTCGCAGTGTTTATTTTTGGACAAAAACACGTACTTTATATTTTCATGTAGGTACCTAGTCTCAATATGGCGGAAAGTCTGTCTTATATTGTCAGTTGTTCAGATTCAGATAGTTTATTTGCATAATAATAAATGTAGGTACATAAAAGATGGTTAATTACTTATTTACATAGTCCCCAGTCCCCACATAATATTATTAGCAGAATCGCCGAACAAATATTATTTAATATTTGATATTAGGTGTTTTTACTTTACATGATTCATAATTTCATACTAATATAATTGCGAAAGTGTGTTTGTTTGTTGGTTTGTCCTTCAATCACGCCGCAACAGAGCAACGTATCGATGCATTTTTTTTCATGGGTATAGTTGATAGAACCTGGAGAGTGAAATAGGCTAAATTTTTTCACAGAAAATTAAGGAGTTCCCGTGGGAATCAAAAAACTTATTCCACACGGATCAAGTCGCGGGCATCAGCTAATACTATTATTAGTAAACTAATAATTATTGAAGTGACGACATAAGCCTAGTCATTGGCTCTCCTAGTCCGGGGGCGCGGGTTCTATCCCTGGGCAAGCACCTCTAACTTGTATGCGCGTTTAGAAATTTATAAATATATTATCAGTTAAGTAGGTACTACAACGGTGAAGGAAAACATCGTCGAGAAAACCATGTAGGTTTTCTCGCCAGAAAGTTCTCCATAATATTCTCAAAGGTGTGCGAAGTAGTCCCACATTATCTGACCCAGTGGCCAAAATTGGAATAAATTTTTATGGCTGTTTAGATTTTATTTTATTTTCATAGATATTTTAGTGACGCTGTCACTGGGTCGGATAAATTTGTTGGACCAGTCATTTGGTGCTCAAAAAGGGGGTTACCTGGATTTTTTTCCGGGAGTTTTGAAAATTGGTGATTTTATAGATTTCGACGTGCTCTTTCAGAATTTTCACTTTGCCACCTCGTATCTTTAGCGCGTCGCTTATCTTTTGCCGCTCGCGGCAAAGACATGAGGTGGCAAAGTGAAAATTCGAAAAGAGCACGACGAAATCTATGAAATCACCAATTTTCAAAACTCTCGGACAACTTTCCTGGTAAAACTACCAAATGACTGGACTACTAGTAGAAGTAATGTGACGTGCAGTGAAGTACATATCACACGAAAAACAGTTGCTTGTCGATAACATTAACTGCGTAAACAAGGAAAACAATTTCAAGAGCAAATACCTAACTCTATCACAGAATAACTACTGCAGTATAGTGTTAGCATTATTACTTTTTGTCATTATACCTCATGAAACAGAAAGTATAATACCTATCTGTCAATTTGAGTCGTTTCATGTCATTCGATTTAATTTGCAGATACGGACGCCATATTGAAAATAGTTAGTATAAATACGAATGTTTGAACGATGGTAATTTAAAAACCCCCCGGTGACGCTGTAGCGGCCAGTAGGGCTAGCAGCATACTCAATCCGAAAAAAAAGATGGTAATTGAGTCTCCTGCCGGCAGACTCAGCGATTATTGAATACTTTTGTGTTTAGATCGCATTTTGATTTAGAGCTTAACGATAGCAATCGTGGCCGGATCAAATGAATATTATCTGTAAGTTTAGCCATCTTTTATCTAATTAAGTACATTAAATCTCTCGTGGAACGCTCTACAAGTTTAACCATTTATTCGTGCAAGTTCCCAATGAGAGTACAAATATATTAAAAGTGTCTCATAAATACCTACTTCTGGATTGTCTCTTACAATAGGTACTCAGTAAGTAGGCATTTCCTTTACTCGTTAGTCGTTAGCCTCTAAAACACATAGCCGTTTAAAAACGAATTAAAATTCGTCATTTTAAATGTTCCAGATATTAAAGTAACGGCTTTGTGTGAACAAATATGTGACTTGTGATAAATTCAGTATCTAGCACGTGAAGAAAACGATATTTTAAGATAAGTGATTCATAGGCGAGAGTTTACGTTTGGGTATACAAAGCACCGGTCGATATTTTTGCTCTTCGTGCAAAATAAGTTAAAAATAAAGCAAAGTCTCACTTTTACATTTCTTATTCACTTTTGCGTTATACACAGTGATTTCCTATAACGAAAAAGTGAATAAGAAATGTAAAAGTGAGACTTTGGTAAAACTGTGGTACTGAGTAGTAACTAACTGGCAAATAAATGATAATTCTATTGGTGTATCTACGGAAATCAAAGGATAAAACTACCAGAAAAACCGTAACATACATAAGTTGCCTTTTTCCCTAATTCAAACTAAAATTTTATTTATGAATTATAAAGGCATGAGAGCAAAAGTCATAAGAAAAACTTAAAATCACTTCAAAAAATACTTTTTAAAATAGACTTAGCCGTTTGGTTAATTTTTTTTTAATTGTATGATACCAGTTAACGTGACTTATTTAAAATTTTATTTACCTAAACAATAACCTAAGAAATTTCAGAAAAGATAAACAATTATAAGTTTAATAAATTAACAAGTGTGAAATTAACGAAGTGACTGATTTTAACGCTTAACGTCTTCATTAAAAGCTATTTTTTAATCTAGTCATCAGGTTTTTTGGAATACCTAGATTCACAATATTATCCACAGAAGGCAATCAAGGGATAACATACATCACGTTGACGATAAGATACTGAAATTTGAACTAGATATTGTCGTCCGAATATTGATTAATTACAAGGATATAAGGATTATTAGTTAGCTTTACGAGGTTTTATCTTCCGTTAGTTTTGCGCTAGCGCAGTCAGCAGTGTTCTGTGCGGTGCGGTATAATGCGGTCGCATTGGAGGATTGTGTGTGCCATATTACTAGCAGGTGTGTTTTGTTTTGGTGATTATAATTACGTGTATTTAATGCCGCCAAGGCTGTTTAAAGCCGGAGCTTAGTGACGTGGAAACCTCGTATATAACTATTTTAAAAATATATATTAACTGCAAAACTGTCTTATTTGGATAGAGGACAGTCTTGCCAGTGTTAACATGTCGCAATATCGCGTTTTGGTAGTAAAAGCCTTTCTTGTTTTTCCACAAACTTGCTTTAAAACCGGTCGAAGAACGTCATCATTCATACCTCATTAATATATGATGGCTTTTCAACAGCCTTGAAACGTAGACAATACCTAGTCACTTATTTTGCTTTACATCTATGTACATAATATGTACTTAAGCCTCAGGTAACATAATAACAACGTTGAATATATATTGCGAAGGTACACAGAAATACATGTATAATGTATAATGCGCGAGATTATTGTATAAATAGTGAAGTAAGTAATAACATGTGGTTTTCTGTATTTGATAAATAACTATATTTGTCTGTAAAAAGAATGATTCAGCACTGAAGCTCCGGCTTTAAAAGTGATAAACTGATAACTGATAAACATATTTTATGTAAGTATAATATGTTTATATGTAGGTAGGTACTTATTTGATTTCAGTTAATAGTTTATATTTAAAAACTAAATTTACTTACTTGCTTGGGTATGCATGGGCCTGAGATATGATTTTAATATACCTAAACTGGCACCTGGCTCGAAAACAACCCTCCTCCCGCTTCCCCGCGCGGTGCCCCGCTCTCGCCAGTAGCGTTAGCATTACTGTTACCGTTGCGCGTATCATTCCTTCCGTTTAAATTTCGGAGTAGGTAATTTGTTTGCTGTTATTTGTTATTGTTATCCGATTTTTGTTATAATAGTTACGTTTGGACGTTTTCTTCAGTGTTGTGAAGAACACAACAAAGATGGTGGGAAAAGTTATAAAAATAATACTTATATAAAATAATAATAAAATAAAATAAATATTTTTTTTGCACTCAGTACTTTCGTTCGCACTAATCGTCATTCATTAGGTGCCATGTTAATTCGCACGGATTATAATTACGCACTATAAATTAGGTTTATAGTGTGTCATCCCGACTATGAACTAGGCGTCGTCTATGAACTACACCAAACATACCTATATATACCACAGAGTGTCATCCATCTATATAATGATGCCCCAAAAAGCGATAAGTAAGTCTTTGTTCGTTTCAAGAGCTAGATTATGATAAGAATACATACGAGTACGTGAAGCAAAAATAATACAAGAGCTAAAAATAGTATGGAGAATTTTCACAGGAAAAATATTTGTGTTAGGTACTTATATTAATTTTTTTCGATGTGTTTTTTCGACACTTGTGAAGTTTACCAGTAATATAGTTTTTTTAGCTGATGACTGGTCAACCCGGTTCTTTCGATAAATTAATAATTTTAAGAATATGGAACCTTCAAAAATTGCAAAAAATGGGCCAGTTTTTGCGTCATCATCAGATATATCCCGCAAATAATTTTGACGAATATAATCAAAAAAAAGAAAAACATACCGACATAGCCTAAGTCCTTCTTTAATTATTCTTGAAAGAAAATTTTAAATCGGTTCTGTTTTGGAGGAGGAAACATTTTAAAAATACGAGAGTAAGAATTCGACTGTTCTTCATAGGTATTATCGGTCCAAGCTGCAGTTGTCTCTATCGGGTGTTATGGAATTCTAACCGAGGAGCAGCGCGACGGCAATATAATTGTTCAATACCTATTCTCAAAATTTCCCGTTCATGCCATATCCTCGAAATTCCCAGTGCCAGCCCGGAGTTGGAAGTTGGCGATGTTACACCCCGTGCCTCGGAGAGCACGGTCCCGGTTATTATCACTAACATGATAACAAGCTCACAGTGCTTTATATTCAGCAAACTTAGTTATTATTTACCATAGATTTATTACATGGCTGATGCCCGCGACTTCGTCCCCGTGGAATAATTTTTTTTAATGCACGCGGGAACTCTTATAATATTTTCCGGGATAAAAAGTTGTCTATGTCCTTCCCCGGGAATCGGGATGTAACCCAACACTATACCGAATTTCATCCATATCAGTTGAACAGATGGGCCGTGAAATCGTAGCAGACAGACAGACAGACAGACACACTTTCTCATTTATAATATTAGTATGGATAGTATAGATATATGCAACAAGACAAAACTGTTTCATAATATTATGTAGGACAGGTAAAGGTATTATCTATTAGGTTCAAATTAGATACAACAAACAACATTTTTCATGACATTTTTTTTATTTCATTACAAATTAGCCTTTGACTGCAATTTCACCTGATGGTAAGTGATGATGCAGTCTAAGATGTTAGCGGGCTAATTTATGTTTAGGGCTACGTTATATTTAACCCATACCGGTTTCTACACGGCATCGTGTACCAGAACGCTAAATCGCTTGACTTCACGATAGGTACGTCTTTGCCAGTAGGGTGGTGACATGCAGATAAGTTGAGTTGGACTATTTTTTTTACGCCACAACAAATTAGCCCTTGACTGCAATCACACCTGATAAATTACCTAAGTGATGATGCAGTCAAGTATGGTAGCGGGGTAATCTGTAGGGGGCATGGCAGTTAGGTATATTAAACCGTATGGGTTTCCCCAATCGGTTTTCTGCACGGCATCGTACCGGAACGCTCAATCGCTTGGCGATAACTAGCCACGGCCAAAGCCTCCCACCAGACCAGATCAGAGAAAATTCAGAAATTATAAATTCCCAATTCCCTGCCGGGTATCGAACCTGGGACCATTATAATATCACAATTCACAGCGCTCACCACTGCGTCGGGAGGTCATCAAAAATCCCTACAATACATAATATTATAAATGTATATGTAAATAGAAGCTTATTTACTATCAACCACCACAATCTAGTATAATAATCGCCGATTAGCAATCCGAGAATGTCAACTCTTGCAATACTTGCATTCATATGAATATTATTGTCGGGGAGAATTTGAAACATCCCGATCCCCATACAGTTATAATCACAATGCATTCATATAGGTACTTTAGGTATCAATTAAATAACATTTACAACCCAGTTTTTTATAATAAGAAAAATAGGTGAATAGGTTCCTATTTATAAAAGTAGAGTTCATACCTAAGTTGTTATTTTCAAAGTTACTACAAAACATGTTAGTAGCAGTTACAAAAAAGTACTCAAACAAAAATCACGCTGTTGAACGAATTTCATAACCTATTTATCTCTTTTTTTTACCTACTACAAGTTAGCTCTTGACTGCGATCTCACCTGATGGTACACTTACCATCAGGTGAGATGCAGTCTAAGATGGTAGCGGGCTAACTTGTTAGGGGCATGGCAGTTATATTAAACCCATACCCCTTATCGGTTTCTAGTTTTCTACACGGCATCGTATTGATATTGATAGGTACAATAAGTATCAATACACAGTATCAATATCCCTTACGCAATACCTAGTCAAAGTCCAAATTTTAATAAATCCAAGCAAAGCCAGGCCGAACTTGTATGACATAGAAAACAAACAAATGATGCAACAAAATCTATTACAGGTTTTACTTCTGGTAGTGCTGTAACCACATCGCTACCTATACAAAGGTTTGATGTATACGCAGGAGATCGTTTCCCAGTTGAGGTCCCTACATATTATGATGATGTAATATCATGCCTGTTAATGTGCCCTGATGGATCAGTAATTGGATTCAAGCCTGTTAATGATTCCAATGAAAAAATCGAAAAACAAACAGATACAACGCTGTCAAAATGCCGTGCTATAATCAATATTGCCGAGGGTGATAGCGGTTTGTGGAAGTTGATATCGCTAGCTGCAGATAGAACAGAAAGAATTCAGATATATGAAACTACTGTGAATACTAGATCAACCGATACTACTGAATCTACCACTAGTACTGAATCTACCATTGGTACTGAATCAGGTTAGTAGACCGACATTTTTTTGATATCAGGGAAACAGAGCCGACCCCAAATGATGGGAAAATGGCTAAGAGAAACAGAGAGAGTGATCAAGGGAACTGTGGGGTTAAACTATTAAGTAACAATAACTGAGTTGCCCACGACCAAAAGATTTTTTTCCATTCTTATGCTCTAGAAGTAGGTTCGTACGTTCTTTTTTTTATTCCACTACAAAATACTAACTAACCCTTGACTCACCTAATAGTAATCGATGATGCAATCTAAGATGTTGGCGGGCCGATCTGTTTAGGGGTACGGCAATTATATTATAACCCTGTACCCCTAATCGGTGTCTACACGGCATCGTACCGGAACGCTTTAAAAGTAGTGTGGTAACTATGCCATGACCGAAGCCTCTTCGAAGACCGAAATTTCAGAAATTATAAATCGAACCTGGGACCTCCCATTATAAGACCACAGCGCTCACCACTGCGCCAGCAAGTCGTCAACATTTCTTACAATACATATGATATTGTAAATGTATAGGTACATAGGAGCTAATTTATTATCAACCAAACCAATCTATAATAGTTATAAATGTAGGTATAGATACGAGTACATTTACTATCAACCACGACAATCTATAGCCGATTAGCAATCCGAGAATGTCGACTCTTGCTAAACTTGCATTCATATGAATCTTACTGTCGGGAAGAATTTTAAACATCCCGCCCACTCAGTTATATGTACTTACAATACCTACATATATATTCTATAAGTATCTATTATGTAAAAATTTACAATCCAGTTTTTATAATAAGAAAAATAGGTGAATTAGTTCAATAAAAGCAGTGTTTTCAAGTTACTATAAAATATGCTTGCCTTCAAAAGATCACTTTAATAATAAGGCTGCCTTTGCGCATTGCCATGGTGTCCTGTCTTCTTTTTTGTATGCATAATTTTGAACGTATGTGTTATGATGCAATAGACTATGCTATTACTACTGAGTCTCACGCTCTAAAAGTGTTTCATTTTAGCTAAGTACGTACGTTCTGTTCAGTTTGGGGTTTATCATTCAATTTAGCCTTTATCTAAGGAGGAAAGTATACCTTTTTAGGGTTCCGTACCAAAATGGTAAAATGGAACCCTTATGGTGCGACTTTCTCCGTCTGTCTGTCCGTCTGTCCGTCTGTCCGTCTGTCCATCTGTCCGTCCGTCACACTCGATTATTTCAGTAACTACCGAAGCTATCGACATGAAATTTGGAATATTTGTGTATATTAGTGGCCCAAAGACACGGGAATTAAAAAAAATTGGAAATTATTTTTGTTCTTATTTAAAAAGGGGGGAAAATCGGAGGGTTGAAATTTAAAAGTGAGATAACTGTACTGTGTGGGGTATCATATGAAAGGGTTTACTTTGTACATTCTAAAACAGATTTTTAATTATTTTTAGTCATGATAGTTTTTGATTTATCGGGGAAAAAGTCTAAAAAAATACCGTCCCCCCCCCCTTATCTCCGGAGTTTACCAATCGAAAAATCTGAAATAATTATGGTCAATAGGAATTTATGTATATTTTACAGGAAAACTATAGCCAATGCTCTAACTAGCATAGTTTTTTTGATATTAACAGTAAACCTCTACAAACAAAGTTAGTTTTGCGGTTCATTAACAAAGGTAATTATTACCGTCAAAGATTGGGTTAAACGCAAGTTCTTCTAAGTACTCGTCGTCAAATAAACATATTGGTTTTTGCCTGATTGTTTTGCTTCAGTACCTACTTCTTGAGTACGGAACCCTCGGTGCGCGAGTCCGACTCGCACTTGGCCGGTTTTTTTAATAAAGTCGTTAATAATATCGACAGCCTAGAAAACGTGCTCCTTTAGAAAAGACTCTTCTTTTTAATATCCCGCTGTACTAATATTTATTTTACGGACGAAACCTTCCGTGAAATAAATATTGAATATTGTTGTAATTTTGTTATTATTTTTATAAGGAGGGAAAGACAATGCAGCCTAAACCACGTGTATCCTAAATAAGGCTGCCGAGACCGACCTTACAATTATTCAATAGACTAATGGAACCAATATACAATAATTTTTATTATTTATTGTTAAAATAAATTTAGTACAGGATGTTAGAGTATCGTCGTTATTAGAATTTCTAGTTGACCTCAAGTACCTAGGTACTTAGTTGCATAATTTCTGTGTGAATTTTTAGTATCGTTGATTGATAGTTTAAATTAAAATTAAATCAAAGTGTTTCATTTTAGACACAGAAGATCATAAACGTGTTGAATACTTGGACCCACTTTTTATTAACACCAAGTTCGGCTCAACACATGAAATTAGTATACCAGACTTTCCGTTTGGCAGCCATTTAGGATGCCAACTTGTCATGCCCAACGGAACGATGATTGATGTCGAGGAATTAGAATATGAAGAAAGTACCAAAGTCATCTCTCGGACGGCATCCAGCAGTTGTTCAGTAGCCATTAATCTGGTATCGAGCGATTTTATTGTGTACCTTGGTGACTGGATGTTGATATCTGAAGGATTCGTATACTCTGATAAAGTTGAAAAAAAATTACCTTTTACGATTCACATTGAACGTATGTATCATATTTTAATTGAAACTTCTTTATTAGCATATAAAACACTGTACGGAGATGATTTTATAAAAATTATCTTATGTGCTGGAAGTAATGGTGACGGAAGTACCGGACTACCGGTGGATGCCAGAAGTATAAGGCTTATACTACAAGCGGATTCCCAATAATTATTATTTGAATATGAATATATTTACTATATTAATAATAAAATATGAATGCTTACTAATAAACGGAGTTCAATTTTTTGTGGGGACTGCTATGATATTTAAAACGTTAGGTGTAATAAGTCGTTGGTGGACTGTGGATTGATGCACAGAACAAATGAATGGTTATTAACAATCAATTAATTTTGATCTACGAATTGTCTTTTAGGGTTTTAATTTATGTATTATTCATACTTTGCAGTGTCTGTGCTGAATTTATATTTTGAAGAAATTAGGGGGAAATCGATATTTTGGTTTGTGAAGTGGACGCCATATTAAAAAAAAATTGCAACTGGACTGAATCAACAGACAGACCAAGAGAAGCATTTTCTTATCAATAAGATGTTTTAGCAGAAAGGAAGTGCGTTATCAACTCACGTTGAAATGATAGCATTTGTAAATGTGAAAGCAATGATAATGTGATTATCGCAACTATCACGGATTTTTATCAATCAATAACATCATTTTTATTTATTTTGTAGAAAAATCGATTAACACATTTTTTCTAACAAGGCTTTAATAGGACGTATCGAATAGGTATCAAATATCAATCAATTTATTATAGTTAATATACTTCTGGGTGTAGAGAGAGTGAGCTTTAGCACCATTTGAAGTCATCTCAGGTTCGAGGACTTAGTTTGGAGCGAACCACTTGTTTATTTTACCTTGTGATTTCAGAATTTGTTGAATCAGCTGCACACAAAGTAACTGTAAGGGAGGGGAATAATTTTTACATGGCTGTGCCTTACTTTAACCACGAGTACAGTGACACTTGCAAACTTCTGCCACCATACGGAGCGACCACAAATTACACAAGACTCAACCATGGATGCAGTTTCAAAGTGTATAATGTCATGCTGTCTGATAGTGGAATTTGGGAAATAAATTACGGCGACAAAATACGATATAGAGCTATAACACATCTCAGGGTTAATGGTAATCATTTTATTTTTTGATTAGATGATAATGACTTCATACGAATGGATTTAGGTTTAAATTTTAAATTCATGTGGGAACTCTTAGATTTTCTAAGTAAAAAATATCTCCAAATAAATTAAAATATATGCAATCTGCTAAAGCATTAAAAAAAGCTTTGTTTTTTTCAAAATTGGTTCAATATGATCAAGTTGTAAAAAAGTAACGGACAGGCAGATACACTTTCACATTTATCATATACTAGCTTGCCCGCGACTTCGTCCGCGTGAACTACACAAATTTCAAACCCCTATTTTTACCCCCCTAGTAGTTGAATTTTAAATAAATCATTTCTAAGCGGATGTCTGCATCATAATGCATTTCAGCCCGATCTGTTCAGTGGTTTGTTTGTGCGTTCATAGTCAGTCAGTCAGTCACCTTTTTCTTTTATATACTATGATAGTATAGTATATAGATTATGTGTATTTGGATTATTCACATAATCCCTCTCTCAGTTCTTTTATTAGTTCGTAGATGATGCGCGCGGGTTCGTCCGCATGAATATAGGTGTTTAAATTCCCCTGATTCCCGCGGAGAGCCTTTTGATTTTTCGGGTAAAATATTATACTAGTATGTCATCCCCTGAATGAAAGATATCGCTGTACCTTTTGTAAATTAATGGGTCGTGAAAACATAGCAGACATTCTCAGACTTTCTCATTAATAAATAATAGGTATTATAGTATGGAAACTTATGGATTTTTCATTTTACTTGTAGGTGCAACTACTCCATCAGAAATCCTCCTCTACTGGAATGAAGATAAACCAGTTGAAGCCAATCTTGTACCAGACGCGGTGTACTGTAGAATTAGGAGTCCAGAAGGATATGTTGTTTATGATGGATTTGGGCCATGTCAAATTGCTCTACCCAGAGCAATCAAGTCGCAACATGAGGGTATCTGGAAGATGGATGTTGGAATGCCAGGACAAGTGATCACTGATAATTATACCGTTAACGTTGCAGTTCAGGAAGCCAGTAAGTAGTGTATATTAATATTTTTTATGCTTAAGTATACCTACTCTACTAGCTGATGCCCGCGACTTTTTCCGCGTGGAATGAGGTTTTTGTACCCACGGGAACTTCTTAATTTTCCTGGATAAATAGTAGTTATTCCAGACTATAATCTATTTC
Source organism: Erebia epiphron (assembly GCA_963932025.1). Classification (NCBI taxonomy): domain Eukaryota; kingdom Metazoa; phylum Arthropoda; class Insecta; order Lepidoptera; family Nymphalidae; genus Erebia; species Erebia epiphron. The sequence continues at coordinate 10,304,706 of OZ009950.1, forward strand.
TGTGCCGAATTTCATCCAGATCCATTCAGGTGCTGGGCCGTGATTGAGTAACAAACATCCATCCATTCATCCATACATCCATCCAAACTTTCGCATTTTCATATAATATTAGTTAGATATCACTTTACCAGTTCAGCGTTGCAATGCCTCTGTCATTTTACTATTCGTTGGTTAGAATTTAGAAACCTTTTCGCAAACTCAAACTCAATAGCGGGTGTGGTGGCGTTCTTTGGGAAAGGCCTGTGTTCGGCAGTGGATGTCCGCAGGCTGAGATGGTGATGATTATGAACCTCAATAGAACGAACGATGTATAAATGCATACTTAGCATACGATGGCAATAATTTGCTCTAATGGCTCTGATAGTAGTAGGCGAGAGGCGTCTACGGTGGTATGGTCATGTTATGAGAAGACCTTAGAATCACATGACTAGAACTGTTAAAAATGTTAGCGCTGGACCCAGATGACGGGGTAGACCCAGACAAAGCTGGATGGCAGTTATAATGAACGACCTGAAAACAGCCCAAATTTTTTAATATCTTTTTTTTGTAGTTAAACTGACGGTCAGGACATCGGTTAAGGGCGATTCACCCAATGATCTTCACATGAAAAACATGTACTTGTCCTGTGCCTTGGACAGCCCTCATCCGATAGGGTTCTGCAAGTTCCGCGATCCCTCGGGGCGCATATTGATAGCTGCTGAAGCGGTTGGGGAAAGCAGATACAGCTGGCACGGCACTGGAACCAAGTACTGAAAACTTTTTTTTAATTATTCAAAACTAGATGATGCCCGCGACTTCGTCCGCGTGGATTAATGTTTTTCCTCCCGTGGGAACTCTTTAATTTTCCGGGATGAAAAGTAGCCTATATCCTTCCCTTGGATACAAACTATCCTTATACAAAATTTCATCAAAATCGGTTGAAGAGATAATCATCAATCAAACAGATATACCACAGAGTGTCATGCATCTATATAATGATGCCCCAAAAAAGCGATAAGTAAGTCTTTGTTCGTTTCAAGAGCTAGATTATGATAAGAATACATACGAGTACGTGAAGCAAAAATAATACAAGAGCTGAAACTAGTATAGAGAATTTTCGCAGGAAAATATTTGTGTTAGGTACTTATATTAATTTTTATAAGTGTTTTTTCGACACTTGTAAAGTTTACCAGTGATATAGTTTTTTTAGCTGATGACTGATCAACCCGGTTCTTTCGATAAATTAATAATTTTAAGAATATGGAACCTTCAAAAATTGCAAAAAATGGGCCAGTTTTCGCGTCATCATCAGATATATCCCGCAAATAATTTTGACGAATATAATCAAAAAAAAGAAAAACATACCGACATAGCCTAAGTCCTTCTTTAATTATTCTTGAAAGAAAATTTTAAATCGGTTCTGTTTTGGAGGAGGAAACATTTTAAAAATACGAGAGTAAGAATTCGACTGTTTTTCATAGGTATTATCGGTCCAAGCTGCAGTTGTCTCTATCGGGTGTTAAGGAATTCTAATCGAGGAGCAGCGCGACGGCAATATAATTGTTCAATACCTATTCTCAAAATTTCCCGTTCATGCCATATCCTCTTTAGAAATTCCCAGTGCCAGCCCAGCCCGGAGTTGGAAGTTGGCGGTGTTACACCCCGTGTATAATAACCTTATTATCACTAACATGATAACAAGCTCACAGTACTTTATATTCAGCATACTTAGTTATTATTTACCATAGATTTATTACATAGCTGATGCCCGCGACTTCGTCCCCGTGGATTAATTTTTTTTAATGCCCGCGGGAACTCTTTAATTTTCCGGGATAAAAAGTAGCCCATGTCCTTCCCCGGGATGTAACCTACCACTATACCGAATTTCATCCAAATCGTTTGAACAAATGGGCCGTGAAATCGTAGCAGACAAACAGACAGACACACTTTCGCATTTATAATATTAGTAAGTATGGATTCAATTTTTTCTTTATCTACTACAAGTTACCCCTTGATTTTAAGGCTGCGATCGCACCTGATGGTAAATGAAGATGCAGTCTAAGATGGTAGCGGGCTAACCTGTTAGGAGCATGGCAGTTATATTAAATCCATACCCCTAATCGGTTTCTACTTTCTACACGGCATCGTACCGGAATGCTAAATCGCTTGGCCCAATTTGTGAAAGCAACCAGTAAATTTATAACCACATATTCAATTCAGCGATCAACACAATCACAATTTTCAAAATTTTGTATAGAATACATTCTTGCTATAGTTTTAAAAACCATCAAAGGAGACAGTGAGATTTGTATGGGGCGTGGGAAAAAAAATTAAACCAGCTTTGATTGTTTAAATCCACGAATTCGTCCCAATTTCAGTGGTCAAATTATTAATTCTTTCCACGTTTAGCAGCACTAACTCCACCACTAACTCGCCATTGTCACCAACTCAAGTCACCACGACTTGAGTTGGTGACAATGGCGAAATCATATTTTTGACCTTTTCTGTCAAGTGTTAATTGACACATTTCGTGCATACTGCCTTCTCTATGACTGAAGAGCGCCATCCTTGATACATATAAAAAAAAATTTAAACATATTTTTATATATTTTGCTATTCTAATTTGTTTATTTTTGATAAAATCGATGTATTCATAATAAATTATTGTCAAGACTACACCTTAAATGCACCTTCTTCTTTGTATGAATATTCGGGATGCGAGCGAAACGAGCGCCATATTATTACCTCATGGACCCCAAAACTATATAAACTGGGTCGTACTTGTTTTAAAAACAAATAGGATTTGACTAATGCAGATTTCTCAACGTTTGTACTTTGGAGGCCTCCGAAAATGCGGCCAATTAAACTACCTACTTATACTTTATACTACTACTCGTAGTTCCTATATTATTTCATTATTGTTGACTTTCGTGTTTTAGAATTATTATCCTTTTTTTAGGAACGTCAAGGTAATCAAACTTTAATTTTTTAAGTAATATTGCTTTAAGCGTTGGCAGTATGGCCCCAGATTTTTGTTTGAGAAACCAAAGATTTAAAACTTAAATCTCCTTAGATATTAAATTTTATCCATATTCACCCCTTACAAAGTTAAAACACACACTTTAACTAACATTAATTTTCTGTTTGTCACTTTTTTTTCTTAAGATTTGTTAACCTGTAGGTGGGAGGGTGGGGTTTGGCGCGGTGGGTGTAAACAGCTGCAACACAGTTTTATACCAATGCAGTGGTTTCCGTTCTTTAAAATAGTTTTACGTATCTACGACTATGTTTATGAGGAAATAAATATAATTATAATATTATTTATTTATTTGCTTCCAGCTACACGGCAGGAGTCTACGCACACGAGTGCGGTATCCGCATAAATAACACTAACCTCAATGACTTTGGCATCTGGCGGTGTGCGATCGACACGAAAGGCGGCACATACTATGGCTTCCTCACAGCCAAGGCTCTTTGGATCAGAGATCCCGAAATCGCAGCTACAATCACTACAGGTAGGCCCTTAATTTCTCCTATAGCATCCACGGCTTAACATCACTACGACTTCCCTGGACGCAGTGTTGAGCGCCGTTGTCTTATCGTAGGAGCTCCCGGGTCCGATTCCCGGTGGGATCAATTTGGGAATTTATAATTTCTGTTTTTTTTTTTATCCACTAGGTACAAGTTAGCCCTTGACTGCGATTTCACCTGATGGTAATGACTTACCTGATGGTAGACTTGGGGTATGGGTTTAATTTAACTGCCATATACCTAACAGGTTAGTCTGCTACCATCTTACTACTACATCGTCACTTACCATCAGGTGAGATCGCAGTCAAAGGGCTATCTTGAAGAGGAATAAAAAAATGCGTAGCCCTTCAAGGGCATTTTTTGTCTCCACTTATTAGTGGACAGTTACTGTTAGACAATTAATAGAACAAAAAAATAATTAAATAATTATTTAACACTATTCCAGTGCCAACTCTGAGGGCTGACAGAAACACGTTCACCAGCTTGATAGAGGAGAGCGTGACATTGAGCTGCTCCATACAAGCTCCCATTCGGTACTGCTATTTCCGCGCCAGGAATGGCACTGTGTACAACGTTGCACCCTGTGAGTATTTATTATACCTTGAAACATTTCCATACATCCATACAGAAATCCTTACTAATATCGGTATCCATATCAATACTCACTTCCATAATATCCATCAAATATAAATATTATAAATGCGAAAGTTTGGATAGATGGATATTTGGATGGATGTTTGTTACTCAATCACGCCCCAACGGCTGAACGGATCTGGCTGAAATTTAGCACAGAGATAGATTATAGTCTGGATTAGCACATAGGCTACTTCTTTATCCCGGAAAATTAAAGAGTTCCCGCGGACCGAAAAACCTCAAACCACGCGGACGAAGTCGCAGGCATAATAATCAAATAAATATTATAAATGCGAAAGTTTGGATGAATGGATGGATGTACCTATGGATGGGTGGATGGTCGATGTTTGTTACTCAATCATGCCAGAACGGCTGAACCGATCTGGATGAAATTTGGCACAGTAATCGATTATAGACTGGAATAACACATAGGCTACTTTTTATGCCGGAAAATTTAAAGATTTATTAACCCATTAATCCACGCGGACGAAGTCGCGGGCATCAGCTAGTTTTTAGGGTTCCGTAGCCAAATTTGGCAGGGTTCCGTAGCCAAATTTGGCAAAAACGGAACCCTTATAGATTCGTCATGTCTGTCTGTCTGTCTGTCTGTCTGTCTGTCTGTCTGTCTGTCTGTCTGTCTGTCTGTCTGTCTGTCTGTCTGTCTGTCTGTCTGTCTGTCTGTCTGTCTGTCTGTCCGTCCGTATGCCACAGCCACTTTTTTCCGAAACTATAAGAGCTATACTGTTGAAACTTGGTAAGTAGATGTATTCTGTAAACCGCATTAAGATTTTCTTACAAAAATAGAAAAAAAACAATAAATTTTGGGGGTCCCCATACTTAGAACTGAAACTCAAAAATTTTTTTTTCATCTAACCCATAGGTGTGGGGTATCTATGGATAGGTCTTCAAAATTGATATTGAGGTTTGTAATATCATTTCTTTCTAAACTGAATAGTTTGCGCGAGAGACACTTCCAAAGTGGTAAAATGTGTCGTCGTCGTCCCCCCCCCCCCCCCCCCCCGTAACTTCTAAAATAAGAGAATGATAAAACTAAAAAAAATATATGTTGTACATTACCATGCAAACTTCCACCGAAAATTGGTTTGAACGAGATCTAGTAAGTAGTTTTTTTTTAATACGTCATAAATCGTAAACCGCAATTTACCTTTCATTCAATCAACTCAAATATTTAAAAAAAACATTTAATTTAAAACTTACTACAGGTTTGTACGGAACCCTCGGTGCGCGAGTAATGCGAAAGTGTGTTTGTCTGTCAGACGGAGTGTACGAGTCTGTCTGTTGTCTGTGTTACGCCTGAAAACTCCATATTTTCAATCGATTTTGATGAATTTTGGTAGTTATGAAGTGATAGGTTGCATCCCGGGGAAGGACATAGGAAAGACGTTTTATCTCGGAAAATTAAAGAGTTCCCGCTGAACCAAAAAACCTCAATCCATCAATCAATACATAATATTGCAGTCTGTTTTTTCTTACAAAAAGAAAAGGTAAACGAGTAATTTTGCACATCTGACATCGGAAAGGTCGTGAGCTATCAATGATACTTTGTGATACGAATGAAAAATCTTAGAACTCAAGAATGCCACAGATAACAGCACGATAACAGAACAAAAACAAAACAACTTAGACTATTTCTCTACTTAGTGCGTCATTGGGCCGGCCAAGGTTATGTGTTATTGCAGACTATCTATCTCTTGGCCAAATTTAATCCAGCCGATTGTTCCAGACTATAATCTTAGATCTCTGTGCCAGATCCGTTTAGCTATTCTGGCGTGATTGAGTAACAAACATCCGTCCATCCATCCAAACTTTCGCATTTATATCCATACTATCCATACTACTATTATAAATGCGAAGGTGTGTCTGTCTGTCTGTCTGCTACGCTTTCCCAACGGCCCAACTACTCAACTCGATTTTGGTGAAATTTGGTACAGAGATAGGTTACATCCTGGGGAAGGACATAGGCTCCTTTTTATCTCGGAAAATTGAAGAGTTCCCGTAGGAATAAAAAAAAATATCTGTTCAACCTATCTTGACGAAATTTGGTATAGGAATAGGTTGTATCCCGGGGAAGGAAATAGGCTACTTTTTATCCCGGAGAATTGAAGAGTTCCCGCGGGAATCAAAAAACATCAATCCACGCGGACGAAGTCGCGGGCATCATCTAGTTTATAATATTAGTTTGATTACTTTCCAGCGGCTTCCCACGACTCGGCCACGTACGTGGGTGCCGGCTTCGAAGCCGGGGAGTGCGGCATCAGGTTCCCGAGCCTCACCACGTCCGACTCCGGCTCCTGGAGTTGCCACGTCGGCCTGCTTGAACCGATAAAGCAGGAACAGCGAGCAAGATTCGAAGTCATTATTAATGGTAAAGGACATTGAATTAGTTTTTTTAAGTGAAACTTCATAAGAATCGTTGTGATTTGAAAATTGGATGAAACGGATGCTGTCGCCACGGTACATGTGGCGCCACCGGACAGACGTGTAGATGTCACCGTAAGATTGTAAAAACCGTTTGATTATAATCTAACTCGCGAAATTGTAAACTGTCGAATGATTACAATATAACGGATTATTTTTCGGTAGATTGTAATCTGTTAGGTTTATTAATCCGATAGAACCTAAGTGTCCTAAGTGTACCTACTTGATTATTTATGTCGAACCCTAACCTAACCTACAAGAAAGAGACAAGAAAACGTAAATACAATGAATATTTCAAAAATTGACACTTAAAACATTGAACGGTTCACAATCTTTCGACTGTTTACTAATGAATGAATCTATCGAAAAAAAAAGCGTTAGATTACAATCTTACGGTTTTTACAATCTTACGGTGACATATACAAAGCGTTCCATTTTTGTAATTTTCTGTTTAATTGTTTATATGTAGCAGTAGAAAGTCTGATTTGTTAATTGCTTTTTATGTTTTAGTAGCTGATGCCCGCGACTACGTCCGCGTGGATTTAGGTTTTTTGGTTCCCGCAGGAACTCCTTAATTTTCCGGGATAAAAAGTAGCCTATGTTTTAATCCAGGTTATAAGCTATCTATGTTCCAAATTTCAGCCAAATCGGTTCAGTAGTTACGGCGTGAAAGCGGAACAAACATACAAACAAACTCACTTTCCCATTTATAATATTATATATATAAGGAATAAGGATTAAAATAAAATAATGTTTTATTTTAATCCGCCTTTGGTTGATGGACAGTAAGTAGTTAGGTACTTCCACCGCCTAAGATATCCAATTGTAATATTGTATTTCAATTTTCAGCCTAACATTGCCCATACTTTGCAGATACCATGGTGGTGAGTCAACGCGGGCCTACCAGGGACTACAACTGGCTGACACTAGAAGCACAAGTTTACAATAAGAGACATCTAGATTATTGCCGATTCGTCCGCATCGATGGATTGGGTAAGATTATAATATTATCTCTTTCACAACACTACAAGCTTCCATCTTTTGTACTTCCCTCATGATTATTATATGGGGCTCTTCAAAGGGCGGATAAACAAATATCTCAAAAGCCAGCAACGCATTGGCGCTTCCTCTGGTGCTGCAAATGTTCATGGGCGGCGGTAATCACTAACCATCAGGTGACCCGCATGCCCGTTTGCTCGCTATACAAATTAAAATAAAAACTATCTGTGATGTGTGTTTTAACGACCTCCCATCGCAGTGGTGAGCGCTATGGTTTTTTAAGTGGAAGGTCCTGAGTTCGATCCCCGGCAGGGTCAATTTGGGAATTTATAATTTCTGAACTTTCTCTGGTCTGCTTTGGCCGTGGCTGGTTACCACTACAAGACACGTATCGCAAAGCGATTAAGCGTTCCAGTATGATGACTGTGTAGCAACTGATTTAGGGATATGGGTTTACATTATCTGCCCTAAAAGATTTGACCATTACCATCCTAGACTGCATCATCACTTATCACCAGGTGAGATCGCAGTCAAGGGCTAACTTGTAGTGGAATAAAAAAACTTGAATTATTTGTTGATCGTTCAGGTACGTAGCAATTGTTAGTATTCTGTGGTTCAGAAGTCTCGCAGTAGGTACCTACTAGCATTTGAAGATCTTTGTAAGTCATTCATCAAAGGATGGGGACCTATAGACACTGTTTTAAGTTATTTTTTTAAACCCTACTGGCTGCTACAGCGTCGTGGGTGCCTGGATGGGCGAGCGCTAGGCATCGCCGAGAAATTGGGTATGAGCCCTAGGGCTCGAAGACTGCGGGGGACAATGTCGTCCTTGGAGGGCACAGACCATACATACTACTCGGTGTTGGAGGGTCTGTGAGGCTCGGATCGCGGCTTAGGATTATGTTTGAAAATATGTAGCCTATAAGTCAGTAGCGTGCACGACAAAGAGGCATAAAGGTACTGCTTACCCTAGCTAAAAAATGTCAATGCATAATTTTCATTATTCCCTGCCTGAAAGTAGGTATCTACGTAACCAATGCCTACCCGGGCTGCGAATACTGTGTACGCCACTGTTATGAGTGGCACAAACAAAAAACGTTTTCTGCACTTTTTAAGGGTGCGTTTCCATCAGATATGTACTCTGTAGCTTGTTTGTCAAATCCACCAAAAGAGCGCTTGATTTTCATAGCTTAGATCGCTAGGTGTTAGATCAAGCAGTCGGTGGTCTGGTCACATATGGTCCGTAGCTTAGCAACGTAGCAGATCTCTGGTGGAAACACATCCTAAGGCTGCAATATTCTGTTTCCAGGTTTTACGGATAAAACTCCGCATATTCCTTTCAATGTAGAGCAGAGATCAGATCTCTGGAGGGGTCTATGTTCTATATCGATACGTAATCCGACGAACTTGGACCAGCATCCTTGGACCATAGTGGCGAGGATCCGGGGGCAAGACACCGAGGTGGCGCGGGTCACGGACATCGCTTTCCCTATTCCCCGTCCCCCTACTGGTGTAGTGCGTAAGTTGGCTTGCAAATAATAATACACTAGCTGATGCCCGCGACTTCGTCTGCGTGGATTAATGATTTTTGGTTCCCGCGGGAACTCTTAAATTTTCCGGGATAAAAAGCCAGTGTACCTATTAGTCCAGACTACCTAATCTATCTCTGTGCCAAATTTCATCCACATACGTTCAGCCGTTCCGACCTGATAGTGTAACAAACATCCAAACTTTCGCATTTATAATATTAAGTACTTATTAAGTATAGATTAGTATCCATACTTAATATTATAAATGCGAAGTGTGTCTGTCTGTCTGCTACGCTTTCACGCCCGATCTTTTCAACCATTTTTGATGAAACACAGTACAGTACAGTACTGTACTGTAAAAAACTCAAATTCGGTTAAACAGATGGGTCGTGAAAGCGTAGCAGACAGACATACAGTCACACTTTCGCATTTATAATATAGGTAAGTATGAATTTAATTAAAAAATAACACTAAATACAGGCTTATATAAATAAATAAATAAATAAAATGGATTTAATTATAATGTAATTTTTGTTTTCAGGATTCCGTTTACCAGGAGCATGGATAATAGTAATGTCGATCGGTATCTGTATGATTCTGCTGGCTAGCTTCGTCGGCCCCAAGAGGAACAGAGAGTGGACGTACGCGCGGGCCAGTGCGATCAGGAACAGCTTTATGAGGAAGAGGGTGGAACAAAACGCGAACGAACCTACCAGGAACACCGCGGTGGCTGCATAGTTTCGTTACTTGCAGGAAGTTACTGTACTGGGGGCCTAGTGGGAAATTTAATGTTTCAGGGTATGTTCCGATATACACTTCGAGAAATTCATTCCGTTATGGACTGAGTATACTGCCGCAGTATCCTAGGGAATATATGATGTCATAAATCGCCGCCATTTTTGTATTGTGAGCACTGGCGTTTTCGAGGTAAGGTGCTCTTAGTGCTGACTGCGTTCCGTTTTAAACAGTAACCAGTAAATAACTAACTATAAAGGAACGGCTTCGCTGTATACTAAATTGACGTCACACCTTACAGTGCGCACATTGTATATCGGTCCAGAAAATACCCTTAACCGGTTCGACCACGTCTAAGTTGACTGCGTAGCGGTTACCACCGTGTAAACTAGACCACGCTAATTGTATCTACTACATCACAGGTAGTTAATCGACTAAAAACTTATAAGTTACATATAAGCCTGAATTGCGATATCGAAGTTTTCCAAGAAAGTTCACACTTACAACGGTCGGACCAGAAAGGTCCCCGGGAACAACACTAGCCCGGAAGAAGATCTTCCCACTAATGCGGACGACTACACATCCTACACATCACTCACTCGTCCCACAACAGCAATTCACTTTTAGGGAATTGAACAAGTGCTTGTTGACAAATGACACCTGATGCTCGATTCTACACAAATCATAGAGCTGTAAACTTAGGCTGAATCGAATATTTAAAAAAATCTTCCACTAGGCCTGCAGTCTTTTGACGATTTAATAATATAAAGAATTACGGTGCCAATATTTTAAAGTACTAAAGTACCTAAACTTATTTCAGATGGGGTAGGTAAATAAAGCTCACTTGCTTTGAATATTCTTAATTCAATTTATAGTTTAAACAAAGAGAATAGAGAGTGGACGTATTTGCGGACAAGGAAGCGTATATTGGATATGAAAGTGGAACAAAACGCGAACGTTGCTAGCAGGACTCAGCAGGAGCACCGCGGTAGCTGCTTAGTTTCAATTGCTTTCAGTTAGTTTCAGTTCTATAGTTTATTCATTTAGTTTTTATTCATTCATTGCATGATTGTAAGTAATAATTGAGATGTTAATTATAGATTTACAGTAGTTACCTATAGGTACAAGAAATATTCATAATACTGACAACAGGTTGTAAAAGACAAACATTTGGAACAAAATATAAGATGTCAAAATAATAAAAAGTCTGAACATAAAATCTGACGATAATAACGACGAAACGGGTTAGGTTTGCCAACTTTTTTGAAGTAATAAAATGAGTAAACTGATTTGAGATAGGGCAAATAGAGTTAGAGAATAAAATTAGTATAAAGAATAGAAAGCTCTTTGTTAATTTTACTTTTTGCTTAAGGTACTAAAATTAAAAAGCATTATAAGTCTAGAGTAGAGTTGACAAGTGGCAACCCTATCGAACGACGATTGGCTACAGTGCTACAGTGTTACGATCGCAATCACCTCTTAGTCTTAACATTCTTCCACTATTGGCCAAAATCCATTGACGTAGCCAAAATATCATAAATTCAGCCAATCAAAACAATTGAGACTGTAAAAATGATTGATGCAGGTTTTACACAATCGCCTTGCAGAACAGGGCTGAAACTGACGTGACAATATTTATGGTTGGGCCGTAATTTTATTCTGGGTTTTTACACGTTAAACTTAAGTATTGTACTTAATGACATTAATAAATTGTTTTTTACGTTGTAATTTTTTTTTTTTGTGTATTTTTTTTGTAAAAGTGTACATTTTGTTATACTTACAAATAATTGTATATAATACGTTACTCATTATGGTTTGTTCCTATAAATAAATAATTTATACATATTGTATATTTTTTATATAAATTATGTAAGTACCTACCTACCTACTTACCTATTAAAAAACTTGCTGCGTTTTATTTTTGGTCATGTTTACACGTCGCAGCGTGAAGCAAGTGCTGGACGAGACGCAGGCATAGTATGTATTTCTAAAAAGATTGACTGATAGACCTATATTAGATATGTGGGTCGAGATAAACGAAAAATAAACGAGTTTCGATGCTCAGATGATAGGGCACCAAGCTCGAATTAACCGATAAACTTTAGGCAAAGAATATAAATTGATAAGTTAGGGTCTAGCTCTTCTCTACTGTCTAACTCAGTGTCAGTGGCTATCAAAAAAATGAAAGGCACTGACATATTTTTTATCCACTGTTTGCTATGAAAAATTAAAAATTACGTGTCACAAACCTGCAATGGATAAAAAATATCTGTCTTTGGCTTCAATTTTTTTATAGCCACAGAATTCGAGAATAGGGCTGCAGGTCTGCTAGAATGAAACTCTTCATATTATGAAAGCGCAATGTACCGACTATACACTACACGACATACTATTTATTATTTTGTAACTCTAGGAAGGTACTAAGTACAGAAGTACTAGTAGGTAGGTACCATATCAAACAATTGGGAACATAAAGGATAAAGATAAAATACTAATTATGAGATATAGGTATCTACAGTGATTGCAATGTTATAGATTCTTTAATTAGTAACGATTTGACCTTACTACAGAATAATCACTATGAAATTGTTATTATTAATTGTGTTTTCAGTGGTTGGCCTGATTTCGAATATTAGTGGTATGTACGTACCTATACCTTTGCTTAGGCTTAAAAGCGGCGATAGCATAGTGATTTAGACGCCCGGCCCTATACGATCTTTATGCTCGAAATAATAGTAGATTATTAACCAAGGGGATAAAGCAGTGTCTTCTGTCGCGGGTGACGATTTATATCGCGAGCGTAACGAAGGACTCGAGGTTTACTCCCGAGCGTAGCGAGTGATTTAAGTTCACCCAAGACTAAGACAGCTTTATCACCGAGGAAAATACTCTACTTTTCGTACCATTTGCGAAAAAAATAACACAATAATAATATGAGATAAGCATTTATTAAAAATAATGCCAATTAAAAGTAGGTAAAAGTTACCATTCGAAATATTGATCCAATTGTTGATAGAGAGTTACATTTTTGTTTGGTACATTTATTGTTGATGAGTTGATTTGAGTATATTTTCTCTGTTCTTGCGTCTGAGGAACTGTTTAGAAAATTAACTTATTTATAAAAATAAAATAAACTTAACGTTTATGTATTTGAAGAAAACAAAAACGCGGCAAATTCCTAGACTAATATTTTTTTGTCGGAAAAGCAAAGGTGTCAAGCTCATACGGCCTCGTCGGTTTTCGTAATTTTATTTAATAATCATAACTGCATAATAAATGCGTATTCCTTTTTCAAAAAGATGTTTAATGCTTTTTATATACAAACTCATGAAGTTCAGTATAAATTTCGTATTAAGTAAGTATTCCAAATTTAAATCACATTCTCCCCCTAGAGGATGAATGAAATTCAGTACAATTTTCTTTCCCTGTTTTTAACAGATTAAAAATGACTATTGTTATGTTCGCTTTTTGTGGCATAGAAGTCATTTTTTTGAGCAAGTGGTACGAAAAAGATTTTTATTTTATTTATACTCGTGTGGTCAGGGATTCATTTACCTGGCACGCACCCCTAAAAATTAAATATGTAGATTGTAGACGCTTTAACGGTGAAAGAAAACCTCGTGAGAAAATTTGCATGCCCAAGAGTTCTTCATAATGTTCTCAAAGGTGTGTGAAGTCTGCCAATCTCCATTGTTTGCAACAACACAGCAAGGGTTTGGCCATTGTCCACCATGCTGCGTGGACAATGGCTAAACCCTTCCTATTTTGAGAGGAGATTCGTGCAGCGTGCCAGTCATGCTTGGTGAGCCTAGAATGGATTGCAGTGAGTAGGTACTAAGCAGTAAGTACTCACATCAACAAGAAAATATAATCGAAAACTAAATAAATGAACAAAAGTTGTTCAGTAAGTATAATATTAGTCGCAGAAATCACTATAAGTAAGTATTATTATTTTAACCTGTTTAAATAGGGTACCTAAATTACCTAGTAAATATAGATAATTTCTCGTAACATAGCTCAATCAAGAATAGCCGGGGGTGAAGCTGCAGACATAATACAATATCCGTTCGCGACTGCGCTCCTCAATAACATCGGGACGATATCCTTTCGGCAAGTCTGCGGCGGTACCATTCTTACCAGCTCAGCTATACTATCTGCAGCTTCGTGTTTTGTTGTTGATAACGAGTGAGTAAACTTACTGAATTTTTTTTGATACAATGAGGTTGGCAGCATTGTTGCCAAAGAATGTGGCCGAATGGCCAAACTTATTCTTTGGTCACGGTTCCTACCAGCTCTTAGATCCCCGATAGACTCAATAATTCATTTTGAAAGTTCATCAAAAAGCGCCCCATGGTTCCAAGGTATCTACTCTGATCATTTCCCTAAGATGAGGAAAGCTCTTAAGTTCGTCGACATTAACTACGCAATGCCATATTAATGATTTACGATTATCTTGGTCTTGCAATCAGGATATAAATCCATAAACCAATTAATGAACTAAGTACCTACATATTTGGAAATTCAAAAAGCATCATAATAATACTTCAACCCAAAATCTCTCAATTGTCTGCCTTTCAGGATTACCCCAGCAAGAGCATGGCGCGCTAGAGTGGGCTCAACGTCCTCCGTAACCCGAGGGCAACTCTACATCGTCTCTCGTATTACCGTTCACCCGCTGTTCACGACAGCTACCAGAGTGAACGATCTGGCAGTCATCCGTACTGTTGCTTCTATAGCATTCAGCGCGGCTGTGCAACCCGCGTATATAGCTGGCGGTGCGTACAGAGCGCAAACGAATGACCAGGTTGTGGCGATAGGCTGGGGGGCTACCACTGTAAGTGTATTCATCTCATCTCATAGGTACAACCGTTCATCGCACCAGCTGTCAGAGTCACCCGCTGTTCACGACAGCTACCAGAGTGAAAGATCTGGCAGTCATCCGTACTGTAGCTTCTATAGCATTCAGCGCGGCTGTGCAACCCGCGTATATAGCTGGCAGTGCGTACAGAGCGTAAACGAACGACCAGGTTGTGGCGATAGGCTGGGGGGCTACCACTGTAAGTGTATTCATCTCATCTCATAGGTACAACCGTTCATCGTACCAGCTGTCAGAGTCACCCGCTGTTCACGACAGCTACCAGAGTGAACGATCTGGCAGTTATCCGTACTGTAGCTTCTATAGCATTCAGCGCGGCTGTGCAACCCGCGTATATAGCTGGCGGTGCGTACAGAGCGCAAACGAATGACCAGGTTGTGGCGATAGGCTAGGGGGCTACCACTGTAAGTGTACCATCTCTCATAGGTACCTACAACCGTTGTTCGCACCAGCTGTCAGAGTGCCAGACGTAGCAGTCATCCGCACTGTTGCCGCTGTAGCATTCAGCGCGGCTGACCGTACGGTGGCGCGTACAGGGCACAACTTCACACCAGCCAAACACAGCGTCTTCGCCGGCGAAGACGAGGACCCCGATATCTTACGTCACCCGGACGTGGTCTTAACCCACGGCCGCGGGGGCGTGTGGACTAATCTAGTCCAACCGACCTCCCATTCGTCCCAACGTCATCCTAAGCCGAGGTCCGAGCCTCACAGGAGGCGCCCTTAGGAAGACGTCGCCCCCCCCCCCGATGTCTTCGAGCCCTAGGGCTCTTTTCTCGGCGACGCCTAGCGCTCGCCCAACCCCCGGTGACGCTGTAGCGGCCAGTAGGGCTAGCAGCATACTCAATCCGAAAAAAAAAAACAGGGCACAAACAAACTACGGTCATGGCGATAGACTGGGGAACGACCTTCGATGAAATAAACACGGAATAGGAAACGTACGAAAGATGTATGAAATCACGTTTGACTAACTTTTGCTTTTGCAGGTCGAGGGGAGAGTGCCTTGTAATTTTTCTGCTCAATTATTGACACTAGTGTATGAAAAAGTCGATCACTATGACAACACAATTTATCATGATTAATGGCGAAACTGCCTCAGCTTGCGACTAGAGGGGTAAGCGAATTTGGCCGATATCACGCGTCCCTTGGTTAATTCATCCAAGGGGACGACCAGTGTAAATGTGTATATCTCTCGTATCTTCGCTTGTTTTATCACAGATTCAACTAACGATACGCCTCCATACTCGACATAGAGTGGCTAGCATTGTAGAAGTGATCAAATGCAATAAAAGCCCTTTGGAGCAGGAAAATCCTGACTGACTTTTGCCTGTTCATAAGGCATTTCCGACTCACCTTTTTGGCCCAAATAACCTACACTTCTTTGTGCAACGTACTGACGCTATACTTGTTCTCTCTCTTCTTTTTCTTCCCTTTACCTTCTGAGCGTACTTTTACCACACGTCTTTACTCTTTAGCATAATGTAGGTAACCAGATTTCGGGTAAGCACGGAAGTACTCCGTGCTTTACAAATTATAAATGACGTGCAAGTTACTTGTTTCAGGAAGCTGGTCCTTCATCTCCGGAGCTTCGTCACGTGCGTATCTGGCTGAACGACCAGCGTGTGTGCGCTGAACGCTATGAGACGTTGAACTTCACCGTCACCGAATCAATGCTGTGCGCTGGGTGGCTCGACGTTGGCCTTCGAGGACAGTGTGTAGTAAGTGATCCGTCTAATTCCTCCTCATTATCTACTGCTGCAGATCACCAGGTACCAGGTTGTGACAGTCTGGAGTTGAGTGCACACAAGTGAAATGAAATGAAAATATACTTTATTGTACACCAAACACAAAACACATTTAACAAAAACAAGAATAAAAAAATAAACTGCACATTAGGCGACCTTATCGCTAAAAAGCGATCTCTTCCAGGCAACCTAAAAAAGGAAATAATGACAGAATATATCAATTTTCAAGTTTAAATGATAAGTGCTTCGAGGGATATATAAAAAGTTCTCGATTGAATGCATATAATCATAACCATCATCATTTTAGCCTATTGTCTGCTCACGACTTCAGCACGAGCCTTCTCTCGGAATGAGAAGTCATAGCCACTTGGCCACGCTGGCCAAGATAGGATTGGCCGCAGACTTCACAAACCTTTGAGAACATCATGATAACTCTCGGGTATGCAGGTTTCCCCACGGTGTTTTTATTCATCATTTAAAGCAAGTGATATTTAATTTCTTAAAACGCACATAAATCCGAAATGACGCGTGCCTGGGGATCGAACCCGGAACTACCCGAAAAGGTCGACCACAGTCGGGTGTTTAAACCACCGCTATCATCGCTTCCATGGCGATGGCCCATGCGTATATGGCTTATGATGGTACTTAATTTAATTTTGACTTGTATATTGCTTTCAGGGTGACACCGGCGGGCCTCTCCTACATAACAACGTAGTCATAGGTGTCTTCTCATGGTCGCAGGGCTGCGCCGACAGCTTATTCCCTAACATCAACACGCGGGTGGCGCCACTATCGCGCTGGGTAGAAGCCAGTGCTACTGAATAAATTATACCAAACTCATTAAATCACTCTCGTACTCGCATATTTCTTTATTTTTCTGCCTTTTAGGGTTCCGTACCTCAAAAGGAAAAAACGGAACCCTTATAGGATCACTCTGTTGTCCGTCTGTGTGTCAAGACCCTTTTTCTCAGGAACATGGTATCAAGCTGAAATTCATATCAAATACTCGGATCTACTGTCCCTTAGAGCTGTGAAAAAATCAAATTTCTATGCCAACGCAATCAAAAGATACAGCCGTTTGCTGCAAATTTCGTCACTCGCAAGGGAATCAAAACCTATAGGGTACTTCCCGTGTACTCAGAATCTTCAAATTTGGTACGAAGCAACGTCTTATAGCACCGATAAAGGAAAAATTGGGAAAAGCATACATTTTATGTTACATCATGCAGCAAAAATATTTTTTACTAATGTTATGAATTTCATTTAGCAATAAAAATACCATAAATTTTACTTATATACCTACATAATTGTACGGAACCCTCGGTGCGCGAGTCCGACTCGCACTTGGCCGGTTTTTTACTATCCGCCATATTGGACAAGTCATAAAAAGAATGTATGCAGTTAAAAACAATCTGTTAAAAATGCTATGGGCTCGGTCTTGTTGGACTGGCAGCTGATAGTCAATATCGTTTTAGATCTCGGGAATTTTAATTCTTGTTGGTGACTAGTAATAACCACCAGTCTACGGAAATAGTGATATTTTACGTACTTATAGGTATTACTGCCTTGTTGGTCTAGTGGTTGGCATGTTAGACTGCGGCCGACGAAGTCCCGGGTTCGAGTCCCGGGTCTGGCCATTAATTAAGTATTGGGTTTTTCTGACAAGAAATTCTCAGTACTAGCCCGGAGTTAGGAAGTTGGCGGAGTTTCACCCTCGTGCCTCGGAGAGCACGTTAAGTCGTCGGTCCCGGTTATTATTACTAAAATGGAAATAGTCGTTAAAGCCCGCCAACCCGCATTGGAGCAGTTAAACTTGGTGGGTCCCACCCACTCTAATTCCCTCTCTCATAAGAGAGTAGAGGCCTGTGCCCAGCAGTGGAACGTTAATGGGCTGTATTGATATATAGGTATTAATTAGGTACCTAATTTTAAAGATTTTAAAATTTACCATAATTTGGAATTATAGGTAAAGAATCTCTCGAACAAACAACGTATTTACTTATAATTGGTTAGTTACTGGGAAATGTAACGAAATTCTACCAACGTATGGAGTTTAGATATTTAGGTAAATTAGATAGCATTATCGGCCAATAGTTCGATAAGCTTATCGTCAAAAAAGTTGATTTGGTGTATTATCTCGTGACGGACCAAGAGCTGACTGGAAAATTAAGGGGACGTCTTTTTTAACCAAAAAGGCTTAAATACTTGGGACCTTTTAGGTAAAACGATCGTTATAATTAATATTTTTAAGCTTTGCATAGCTTCTATCGCGGGCTTTGAGCGTGGAGACCGAATCCAGAAATTCCGTTACAAAAAACCTAACACTTTGGTTGCTATGACTACTTGTGTTGTTGACTTCAAATTATTGAAAATAAAAAGACTATTTTTATGAAAAGATGATTTGGAATATAAAGGCGAAATAATTTTAAAGAATTACTTATGTTTTTGAAACAATTCTTCGAAAAAAAAGCGTTAGATTACAATCTTACGGTTTTTACAATCTTACGGTGACATATATATAATAGCTGCTCGTGCTGATTCACTGATTGATCACCTCTCCTGTAAAATTTTGTGTGAAAATTTTTTTTTTCACTTATCGTTTCGTATAGAAGACAAAAATTCATTCAGAGGAAAAATACGGAGAGAGCTGATGATTGAGGATTTCGAAGACGGATGAAGAGCACAGCCAGAGTAATGAAGATAGGTGGAGGGTGCTCGAACAAATGTCACTCGGAACTTCATCTAATTAACAGTGAGCTGAAAAAAAAATTCAAAATGGCGGATTTAAGATGGCCGCCATACAAATTTCGTCGGTGTCTATCTCGGTGAGTATAAAAGATGGAAGATTGGTTTCTTGGCAAAAGATGATCAGAACATGAAGGTCTACTTGATGAATAGGAAAAAAATTCAAGATGGCGGAATTTATTTTTCCATAGAAAATATATGGCGAATATTGAAGAGGGTACAAGTGTAAAATTACTATGCAAGACTTTGATGCGGTTCCTTTTCAAAATTTGTTTTTAAAGAAGTACTCTCCATAATTTTTAGGAGAAAAAATATATGGAGAGCGATAATGAACGAGGGTTTGAAAGATCTGTGAGGAGCACGGCCAAAATTTCATAGGTGTCTATTTCAGAAAGTATACTAGATGGAACAGTGGAAGTACGAAATATGCATGACTTTGATATGGTTTTTTTTACATGATTTGTTCTCTATGGAAGAATTGTTGGTTTGCCGTTAGGAAAGCCAAGATGGTGAAGTTCAATGGGGCCTAAAGGTATCCGATCGTCAGTGGTATAATATTGATATTAATCAACTAAGGAAGGTTTCTTTGTGTTTACTTCAACGGTCTCTTACACTGTATGCATGTCTGGAAAGTTTTTTTTACATATAAAGGCCCTTTTAGATTCTTAGGGGGTCTCTGTTTTATGTTTTCTTATGAGTTTTTTTTTACGTCTGTCGGACGCTTGGCACGCTGGCGCTTCCACTGTGCTCGCTAGCATAGCAGTGTGTTGTTTACTTGAGAACACGTAGGCAGTAAGCACCAGGAAGGAAGGAGAGCAAGTAAGTAGACAGCGGATCGCGCGGTTTACTACGCGGTCCGCTTCAGCGGGCCGCGCATCCACGCCCCATACTAGTAAAATATATAGGTACTCTGACTTCATGCAAAAAGCAAAGCACCATAAAATTATATCAAAGGCCCGAAAAAGGGGAAAAAGAAAGACAGAAAGAAAGAAGCAACGTGATAAATAAAAATGTCGTCTTGTACAGCAGTGCAGCGCCTCAAATAGGTTAAATAGGAGACTGACACTTACGGACAAGGTAGCAGAGATAAAGAATATTTAGGGAGTCAAAAAGCACGCCACGGGAACACGCCAAGAGCAAGGTGCTCTTCCCGCAATTCGCCATACAATAACCGCGAGGCTGATGAGGCCATGGAAGGTGGTAGGTTGGACGTAGGTAATTTTACCTAACGCCAACTGAATCTACAAGAAAATGTCGGTATGTCGTGTGTACACAACCTATCTAAGACTATATAAGGTGACCGCGACTTTATTCGCGTGGATTTAAGTTAATTGAAAAATCCCACGAGAATTCCCTCATTTTCCGGGAGAAGCAGCCTGTCCATCCTACATTATAAAACAGCGTCGTCTCAATCTATAGACGTCCACTGCTGGACGAAGGTCTCCTGCACGGATCTTCACGGAAAACGGTCTTGTACGGCTTGCTTCCAGCGGTTCCCAGCTACGCTTGAGATCCGCTTGAGTCCGCCCGAGTGGGGGGTCGTGGAATGCTGCGGTTTACGGTGCGAGGCTGCCATTCAAGTACCTACTCGGGACCCCAACATCTATAGATTTTTTGAGCTATGTGCCACGCCCATTGCCACTTATAGTTAGCGACTCTTCGAGCTATGTCGGTGACTCTGGTTCTCCTACGAATATCATTTCTGAACTGATCACGTAGGGTCGACACCCCGAGCATATAGCCCTCTCTATCGCCCACTGAGTGACCCTAAGAATTCTTATCGTCCATAGGTCCACAATAAGTTGTGCCACATAAAACATCTAACGTTTTTTTTTAAATTTTATTATTCAATATAGCGTATTATGCATGACCACAATCACACCTGATGGGAAGTGATGATGCGGCCTAAGATTAAACTCTGTCTAGCGGATGTACCGTGAAAAGGTTAGGTAGACGGACGCACTTTCGCAGTCGCAGTTAGTATCCAAAAGTTATACGACCTTACAGATATCTACTACGTACCTACCTATAATAAGTGTATGGATACTACCTACTTAATAAAACCTGTTATTGATAGCTACTGATAAAGATGTCTTTTTTTATGTCAGTTTGTGTGTAACGCTGAAGATATGAAGGCGTGTGATATATTTTTTGCTTTTTCCATACATTCGTTGTTTTCAGTAGGCGCGACGGGAAGTAAAAAATCGAGTGAAACAACGCACGCATTGGATGGGATAGGTAGGCAAAGAACCATAATTTCACTATCCCACTATAGCTCATTAACGTCCCACACCTGGGCACAGGCCTCCGGTCCCATAGGAGAGAGGGCAATAGAGCTTAAACCCGCCACGCTGCTCCAATGCGGGTTGGCGGGCTATTTCATCATCATTCCAATCCAATACCGGCTCAAAACCGAGCATGAGTTTGCTTTCGGAATGAGAAGGGTTAGACCATAGTCCACCATGCTGGCCAAGTGCGGATTGGCAGCTTCACACCACGTTGAGGATCGAAGAACTCTCTGGTATGCAGATTGCAGGTTTCTTCACTATGTTTTCCTTCACCGTTTATAATATAATTCATAATCCCGAAAAGTTGAGTCCCGAGATGCGACTTGCGAGGCAAAGAATAAGTAGAGTAAGAAGTAAGAGTACTTAAGTAAGTGCTTACATACCTATACTAATATTAGTAATGCGAAAGTGTGATTTTTTGTTGGTTTGTCCTTCAATCACGTCGCAACAGAGCAACCGATCAACGTGATTTTTTGCATGTTTATATTTTGAGGACGGAAACTGACATAGGCTATTTTTTTTCTCGGAAATTTAAAGAGTTCCCGTGGTAATTAAAATACCTAATTCATAGACATCAGCTAGTAATATATATTTTTTGAAAATCACAAAATCAGGCAAAAATGCTTTTATGCCAATTATCAGTCAGTACAAAATAAAGTAATAACTTCTGTATAGGTAGCATACATAGTTATCTACATGTTGCAACGAAATTAATTTCACGCCAATTTTCATTTTTAATTCATTCCATATTTCCCCGTGAAAATTGTCTATTAACTTAACTTTAATAATATCCGTTATTAATAAAGTTAACATAATATGCTATTTGCATAATTATAATATAGGAAAATGCTTAATAATAATGGTGAGTGCCAGTCTTGGCCAGTGTGGTGGACTATGACCTAATTCTACTCCTGAGAGGAGACCTCGACGATAGTGTATTATTTTTATTTTTCAATAGGTTTTGCTTTCTGTTTTTGACAATGACTGACAGACAACTCCAACATTGTAAACATTGTAATATTTTCCGTGTATTTTTCTTTTCATTTCAGCTTAATCATTTATTTCAGATTAGCTATAGTGATAAATGTGGTAACGTAGATTTTATACAGCAGTTCGAATAGTGAGTTTCTTAAAGCCAAGTTAGCAAGCGCCACAGCAATTTTCAAAATTTTAGAAAACAAGAAGAAGCAGATTAGGCTTTGTAAGCTCCTGATGGGTTTATCAGTCGTGCTCTTCTTTGCTCAGGGTATTCTTCGCGTCGGTTCTGCAAAGTGACGTCGCCGCATTACTCATTGCGCTGCTTGACGCCCCGTCGGACGCCTTCACGCCCAACGCTGTGTGACTTTTCCGACGTTTTTCCGTGCCCATCGCTGCACGACTCAAACCGATCGACGCGACGCCCCTCGTACCCAACGCTGCACGAGCTTTTGGAAACGATCGCGCCCATACGCTTCGTGATCTGACCGACGCCCCTTCCGCAACTAGCGATATGCTATGCGATTATCGACTGGCGATTTTTCGCGCTCAGCCTTATGCTGCGCTGCTTCTGCACGTTTCGACGCCTTTTCGTGCCCAACGCTGCACGAACCGTTCGACGTGGCTAGCTCGCCTCAGTCGCTTCGTCATGGTCTTTGTTTCCTTTTTACCCTATTGCTAATTTTATTTTATTTTTCTCCCCTTGTTTTCTTTTCTCTCCGCAGGGGGGTGATGTGGCGTTACCTCCTTGCTAGCTGGCAACGCACACAAGCTGCGCGTTCGGAATTCGAACTAGCTTTTGGAACGTTTTTGGATTCGGAACGTCCTGCGCGCGAGAGCTGCGCTATAGCATCAGACGACACACCATTCGATTGCTGGACGTCCAGCACAACGCTTCTTTTGATATATTTCTACTGTACAGTTTTACATAATCTATTGTATCTTATTAATATTATACTTGTAAACGTGGACCAAGCTTATTATTTCCACATAACATAGGCGGTCAACACCACCCTATATTGCTGACCCTACCGGCAAAGACGAGCCGCCAAGCGATTTAGCGTTCCGGTACGATGCCGTTTAGAAACAGATATGATGATATATGGATATCATAGATCAGAGATATTTGGGTTTAATATAACTGCCATGCCCCTAACAGGTTAGCCCGCTACCATCTTCGACTGCATCATCACTTACCATCAGGTGAGATCGCAGTCTAGGGCTAACTAATTGTAGTGGATAAAAAAAAACACTCGTGCTCAGCCCCCCAATCATGTAAGAATGGTCGATTAAATCGTATAAGCTCGGCTTCAAAGTAAAAT
The DNA here is from genome assembly GCA_963932025.1 of Erebia epiphron. NCBI lineage: Eukaryota > Metazoa > Arthropoda > Insecta > Lepidoptera > Nymphalidae > Erebia > Erebia epiphron. The sequence goes on from OZ009950.1 coordinate 10,328,502, forward strand.
AAACCATAACAGCATTGAATTAGAGCTCTATTTCGTGTATCCATTCTCATACGTTTTTATTCACGGGCTGCGCAAATTCGACCATGTCTCAGAATTCCGTCGTCAACTGAAGTGGCTCCCAATTTGCTTTCGCCGGAATGTTCATATTCTGACATTACTTTTTAAAATTTTAAAGTTCTCTTCCCCTCCCTATTTACGCGAGCGTTTTCAGGATGCTCCTCCCCGAGTAAGACCGTTGCGCGCATGTGTAACGGTTAAGACGCTAGAAGTGCCCACGTGTAACACCATTTTCTACGCTAAGTCGTTTGCAGTGGTTGCAGCGTGTCTCTGGAATTCCCTTCCAGGGAATATCCGCGAGAGTCCATCCGTGGGTGCATTTAAGTCTAGACTGAAGCAGCACTTACTTTCAACTTTATATGATTAGCTATTATAATATTTATGTATATATATATGTATATATATTAATTATGTGTATATTATAGTATGTGTATAGTATGGTATATGTATGTGTACTTGTTGTTTATGTTTATATATCTTGTTAAACATTATTTAATCCTGTATTTATTTTGTTTTGAATGTACTTAAATCGGAAAAGTTTTCCTTTCATAACATGTACCTACACAGTTATAACTTATATATTTTACTACTCTCACATTCTGGGGCATCTGGAAGAAATCTCTTCAAGAGATAAGTTGTCCTTGTGCATGTCCTTTCAATGTTTATGTTTTATTTTTAAGTTACTGGTACAGAATATATAAATAAATAAATAAATAAATACGTTTAGGTATGTACGATAGCCTAAACGTATAAGAATGGATACACGAAATTGACCTCTAATCCAATGCTTTATGGTTTATTTTACTTTAAAGACGAACTTATACGATTTGATCGGCAATCCTTACATGATTGCACCTCAGTAGTGAGCCGGTAAAAAGTTGAAAATGATAATGATGGGAAATCAATGATATGAATATTTTTACAGATGCAACGGAAACCTGTAAAACTGAACTGACGCCTCTCTTCATATCAGCGGGGTTGGGCGACATTATCGTTCTGACAGCCCCGATTATTGATAATACGAACACATTTTACTACTTAAGCGATCCCAACGGTGATAGTATTAAACTGAACATAAACACGAGTCGAATAACGACCGATTTTAAGGTAACATCACGATCGAACAGTAACTACGTTTATTATAATAATCATCATGCTGCTTATGAAGGAAAAGTGAAATCTATTGTAGCCACGACAAAAAAACGCAAGATTACCAGTTTAAATCATGAATATTACGAAAATAATTGCCTTGCGTCATACAGTGATTTTGAAAAGCAAGCCAACGATTTTACAATAGGCCCTATCAGTGAAGATGATCATGGGAACTGGGTCCTTAGTTTGTATTTTAAAGGAGACGATGGAGATTGGAAGGAATTATTTCAAGTTATTACAATCCACATAGTCGGTAAGTCCTAATAACATAATTCTAACCGTAGAATCAAAAGTAGAACAAAAAGAAAAATAATATTTACTAGAACAAACATTACGACTAAATAGGTACGGCAAAACAGGAAACCTGCATTATTCGTTTTAACGCGTATTACAGCTTTTTTCATTTCACCTTTTAAACGCAACCTCTTTGTTACAGAATCGTTCCCAACATATGCTCCAAAAATTAAATTGGTCCCAGGCCAAACATTCGAACCACGCTTTCTATACCCAATAAATAACCTTCAAAGCTGTGAAATTAGTGCACCAAGGACAGCTTTCGACAGATTTTATGATAGAGACAGACTCAACTTGGATTCCTGCGGTTTTAGGATACCCAATGTGACGAGAGACGACGAAGGACTATGGAGGATTTTAGGTGTAGGCAAGCTAGTGTATGAGGGAGATATTTATTTACAAATAGATGACAAAGATATTGTATGATAAATTTGATAAAAGTTAGGATCTAGGTAAGGACAATCGATTAATATTGTGTGTGTGTGTTTTTAATAAGTAGATTTATTCTAAGAGCAATTTGTACAGTATATTGAAGCAATACGATATTCGACACGTCTTGAATGATCGATAAATTGAAGAAAATATGTTGATAATCGAGATGATGTATTATTAGTTTTAATATTTTTATTAAAGTTAGTTAGTTAGGAAAGTGTAGGTATACTTAATTATCATTTGAATAGGGTTTAAAATATTTTTATAATGTAAGTAGATTTTCTAAATATTTGCTTGAAGGCATAGGTAATAAAGACTTACTTATTTTCAACTTATTTTATTTCAATAACTATTTACACGCGTCTTAACAATATAATTGGTATTAATCAAATATAATACATTTAAAACTAATAATTGTCCCTGAGGACAATTCATTCACAGGGGTGTCTAATCTTTCTCGTGATTAGATTTTCTATAACCAACTATTATAAATAGGAAATTAGTCATCTATTAAGGCAATAGGTACGAACTCTAGGTTTATTCACTACCGCTGTGTGAGCCGGAGTCGCTTTGGCTAAGACTGGGGGGTGTTTTCACTTTTCCGCCCACGCGTCGCTGCCTTTGTCGTCCGAGTCATTTAGGGCGTTGGCGCGGACGAGATAACAGCAAATTTTTCCGTTCATCCCAGTTTTAAAATAACAATTTCAATTATTCATCATAGTTGTACATTGGCGTCAAAATAAAATGGTCCCAAAAGCTCTCGATTTAAAGTCACATATTCAGTACAACCGATTTTAATCTCGAAACATTTCCGTGATTTCGTACGCGATATTGAGCGCTAAAACAATGCCGTTAAGGTTCATTTCATTCACTGCCGCTGTGCGAGCCGGAGTCGCTCTGGCTCTTCTGGGGGGTGTTTTCCTCCCCCGCGTCGCTGCCCTCGTCATCAGAATCCTTTAGGGCTTTGGCGCGGTCGAGGCGACGCGCACGACGCGTCTCGACATCCGAGCCTTCCGACTCGGACGAATAGATGGCAGCACCGGCGCTCGCTGGAAGAAACAAATGTTTTTTGTAGTACCCTACATATTATGCCATTGAATTTAAAGCATGAAATTGAGTATGAAATAATCCAAATGAGTATTATGAATATAAAAGTGTGTTTGTCTGTCCGTCTGCTACAGTTTCGCAGCCCATCTGTTTGATGGGTACAGAGTTAGGTTGCATCCCTGGAAAGAATATGCGGTACGTTTTATCCCAGTAAATCTCAGTGCAAACGGGATTTTTCCAAAACGTGTGTGTGGGCGTATGCATGCTTATTTAGTATTCATTTATGCTTTCAGTACGTGCTTGCATGTGCTTGCGTGTCTGTATGCGTATGCGAAAGCGTTTATGTGTGTACACTGTACGTATTTACGTGCGTGCGACTCTCCCATACGTATTCTTGATAACAGCGAGAAAGACTCGTTCCTAGTCTACGAAGTAGTTATTTCTGACTAACATTAGATTATTCGACGAAATTATCCCTGGTAACGCTGCCTTCTTTCATGATGAACCATGTATTTAGCATGTGTGTGAGTGATTTCGTATGCGTTTTTTCTGAGTATGCACAATAGTTTAACTGTGTCTGCGTGTGTGTGCATGCCTGTATGCGTGTACGTACGTGTATACGTAGTGCGTACGCGTTTGCGTGCTTGTAACTCACCCTTCTGCCCAGCCTTGTACTTGTTCTTGATAGCAGCGAGGGAGACTCCGCCCTCGTCCTCGGAGTCGTCATGTCTGGCGGCGGCGCCCCGGCCTCCGCTGGCGGCCCCGGCGCGGCGCTTCGGTCGAGTGGAGGCCCGGGAACGCATAGCAGCACGGAGCTCCATTTCCTCTTTCTAGAATTTAAAGAATAAGAGTAAAAAATAACTATTCGAATAGGTTTTTTTTTATTCCCCTATAAGCCCTTGACTGTGATTTCACGTGGTAAGTTGGTAGGTAGGCTAATCTATTAGGGATATGGCAGTAATATTAAACTCATACCCATATGTTTCAGAAATATTCGGGTAGCATTTATTATATGTAAGCTACAATCGTGTTGGTACCACAAGGTGTAAAATTTCTGTCATTATAAACCACTTTCACTTTCTACATTTTATATTGTTCTTCTGAGCAATTAATATCAGATGATAAAAGATTTTACCAAGATAACCGCTTTTTAGTCTGTCAGTAAAAAATTTAGTAGTTTCATCGAATTTTCAAATCGACTTACCTTTAGCTGATACTTTCTATCAGCATCAGGGTCGCTTCCAACTTGAGATAGAATTTTGATGGCAGACGTCTTTGTGGAGCGATCAGCAACTGAGAGTGTCATCTTTCTGTGAGTGAACGAGTCCGTGGAATGAGGCCTGAAGGACAACTTTGTACGGAACACTGCCTGTCCTTGAAGACCTGTGCCTTGACGGACGAAAAGATGGTTGTGGTCGCCCTGTAAATAGGAAAAACACGAGTGCGCTTTAGACCACACAACTGAAGTAAAACTTAGTAACTGGCTACATATGAGAGAAAGAGAGAAAGAAAATGTTTGCTCACACCTCTCTCTCTTGCCCCTACAGTAATATACGAAACGTAACTCTCTCTCTTTCTATCTTCACTAACTTACATCTCCCTCTCAACTTTCGTCCGCCTCGCCCGATCACACTTTTCGTAACGCTCTCGTCACGCATTCACCAGCTTACTCCCCAAGTCAAGCGTGCGTAAAGAAGTTTTACTTCAAAAACTATTTTAGAATGCTGAAATACTAGTCGCATCAGCTTTATTACTATTTTTAGTTCATATCTCACCACCATTGAAACATGAAATTTTACAATTTTACTATATAATGTACTATGCCTTGTCCAACGATTTATTTTACTTTTGGCATATGCACGTCTATGAAGTGTCATAATTATTGACAGGCAACTATCGACAAAAAAATGCAATACTCCATAGACGCATATCGTTTTTTCCAATAGTGAAGCGACGTGTCATTTTATCCGATATTTCGTAACTCGTATACTTATCTAGTAATTACAAATACGACATTCCTATTCAAAATAGTCACGGAGCTTCAACACTAGCTTTCTTGATAGTCTTTAAGCACCATAATCTTTGGCGATGGATGGTTTCTATGACCTGACGGATTCATGTACATTTATAGTGTACTGTTGTATATACATGATTTATTATAATACATACTTTGATATACTCAGTCATTTGAACGCTTGGGTATGTTTAAAAAACAATTAAAAAATGTTGAGCAAAGGTAAATCAATCAAAAAACCAAAAATCAAAAAATCAAAAAACAAATCAATGTGTCAAATCGATTAAAACTTTTTCATAAAGAAAGTCGATTGTTATCAAAAATCGAATCAGTAACGCGTTAGAACATCATTGACACCATCTGCCAAAAGTAAAATAAATAATTGGACAGAGTTTAAATACATCAAACACATATTAAAGTGTGTATCACATCATAAATTCTCTGCATTCGTTCATAGAACTATTAGAACATAAATCTCAATCGTTCAGTTAAAAAAGTCACAGAAACAGTCAAAACAAAAGCCGGCAACGCATTGGCGGTTCCTCTGGTGCTGCAAATGTTCACGGGCGGCGGTAATCACTTAACATCAGGTGAGCCGCTAGTTTTCTCGCTATATATATAGTCAGTATAGTTTTGTCTAAAAGTCACAGAACTTGTGAAAAAATTCGTTCCAAGTAATTCTGTCAATAGAACTGATCAATAGAACAACTACTGGCAATAGACGTGATAATTCGGGTTATAAGCTATCTGCGAATTTCAGCCCAATCGGTTCAGGGGGTATACTGCCATCACTAAAAGCAGTATTGTTTTAATATTGTTGTCGTGCGTGTTTTAGAATTATAATCCTTATTTTACGGACATCAAGGAACGTGTTAATCTGTCATTTTGTAATAATTCTGCTTTAGACAATGGAAGTAACCCCCAAGTTGTGGAGTGACGGAGTACCAAACATCCAAACATACAAAAAACCAGAATTTCACATTTATAAAATTTGTATGATTATAACATATGTACATACAAGCAAAGGTTGTTTGTAAACGTCGAATATTTCAGATCCCAGATGTAGAGACATACTGCCGTCAGACCATTTGACCATTCGAGCGTTGGACTCCTTTATAGCGTTGCCTTCCTTGTCGAATGCTGTGCGCCAGCGCATTGTATTCTCTACTTTCAGCTTTAATCTGCAAAAAAAACAATGAATTAAATAATTTAACCAAGGAACAACAAGCTTGATTCGATATTATCATTTGTTTGTTCATCATTGGCGGCGCGGTAAGTCGAATATCTAAACCCCTTTTAAGTCTAGTATTCGCGATAGTATATTTAATTTGGGTTTGATTAAGTGGACTGTATTTCTGGAAATAAACTGCTCAAAATCGGGAATTAGAGAGACAAAGGGATATTCGGAACATACCTTTGAAATTGCTTCATGGGCGTGACAATGTCTCCAGGCGAATTTACTCCTAATTTAAGGTTCACAGCACTCTCACTACTGATTCAGTGCAGTTGATCGTTCGGGGATAGGATTTCGACAAGTAAATGCCTTTATTTTGCGGTTTGACGAAGAGATTAGTGGCCTTAGCGGGATAATTCAAAGCGGGGCTTCTAGACCGAAGTCTTTCGAATGTCCATTTCAACCATCTTGCGAGTTGGCGAAAAGCGGCACTAAAGTAACTTCCATAAAGTAAGGCGGCTTCCTGGTTGGTCGGCTCATTTCTTCAATTTAAGCCATGTGAAGACTCGTAGTGACATCTCGTAGCGATGCGAGGTTGCCGATATAGGTGAGCGGATATTTGGCATAAATCGGGATGAAAGGGAAGATTGAGCAGTTTATTTATTGAATATAAAAATATTATTATAATTACGTATTCCGCCCAACCAATCAATGTGTTGGGATAATACCGTAAACAAATTCTTACCTAGCTCTTCCTTCTTCATCCAAAGTTTCCTCTTCATCAATTTCATCTTCATACGTGTTGGGATCATAAGGCCTTGTCTCCACTGACAGGAAATTAGGCAACTTGACAAAGTGCAGCTCCTTGCCCAGCTCTGTCCAAATTTTGGGCATGTCCACATCTATGCGAGTCTCGGGGATTTCAACTTCCTCTTCTTCTTCTGGTTTGTCTCTGGCTTCTTGCTGAAATGAAGTAAGTAAAACATTTGGTTTTCATTTATGTAAAGCCTTTTACTCTCCAGTAACCACACAAGTAAACAAGGGACAAGGGACGAGGGACGAGGGACGAGTGGCCTAGTTGCAACAATGCATATAGTAGTTGATTGCAGTTGTTAAGCAACGTTGACCCAAGTCGGTAACTGGATGGATGACCAAATTCAGTAGTCCAAATTTGGCATCGGAGAGGATCTCGGATCTTTCCCGTAGATCCTTCAGCAAATAGGGAATTACGTTAGTGATACCTTGCTTTGAAATACAAATACGCAGCGACACAGAAATAGACAGCAAAAAAAAACACGTGTGGTGTCGTGGGACACCAGATAGGAACGAAGTTCCTTATTACATAAATATAAATTTCAAGTTCTAGTCGAGGTACAAAGGTAAACAACGCGTCTTTAATATAAATAGTAAATACTCTATATATTTTAATTCAAAAGGTCTTTAATATAAATATACTACATTCGAAATTAAACTTTAATACTTTAGTGTTATGGTTAATTTCGGATAAACTATACATATGTGGCGTTACCTCCTTGCTAGCTGGCAACGCACACAAGCTACGCGCTCGGAATTCGAACTTGCTTTTGGAACGTTTTTGGATTCGGAACGTCCTGCGCGCGAGAGCTGCGCTGTAGCAACAGACGACACACCATTCTATTGCTGGACGTCCAGCAATAGACGTGATGTGGCGTTACCTCCTTGCTAGCTGGCAACGCACACACATAAAATCTTACTCCACGTATTTTCGTTACAGACTTTTTTTGCCGGCTAGGGTACCCCTCCGCATCGACCCATAAGGAACTTCGTTCCAAAAACTTTTGTTTTGTGAATGTTTCACACTAATCATTTTTTCCTACCTCATCACCACTGCCTCTAGCTTCATCACCGGAGCGTCGTTCATCATCAGATCTCCCGCGGCTACGGCTTCTGGACCTGGAGCGCGATCTGGATCGGGACCGGGATCTCTCAGAACCCTTGTCCTTTTCCGCTTCGTTGTCTGTGCTGATGTCTGACGCGTCACCAAATAAAGCGTCTGCGGTCACTGTAAATTGAGGGAAATAATAAGTAACAAGCCTAGTAAACAGCAGGGTTTGAAGGCATATACTAGTTTTTCATGACGTCGGTATAAATACACAAATATAATAGCCTTTATCAACTGGAAAATAGTTTTAACAAACTTAAGATATTAGACACATTTATTTAAATGCTTAAGAGTTATTTATTTGGCTTATTCTCGTTTGTCTTTACTAATATTATAAAGAGGTAAAGTTTGTGAGTGCGCCTGTAACAAGTTGTTTGCCTCAAAACTCCTAAGCCATAAGACCAAGCTTCTTCTCTACAAAACACTCATACAACATGTGGTTACCTATGCATGTGAAACCTGGACACTGACCGTGAAAGAAGAAAACAAGTTAGCAATATTTGAAAGAAAAATACTGCGCAAAATCTTCGGTCCGGTCAGAGAAGATGGTGGAACCTATCGAAGCAGAATGAACTTCGAACTGGAACGTCTGAGTGATGGGGAAACAATAGTAAGATATTGTAAATCTCAGTGTCTACGATGGGGAGGACATGTAGAGAGGATGTTACCAAGCAGGGGAGTAAAAGTGATGACACAATGGATACCTAAACAGAAACGACCCAAAGGAAGACCTCTAAAAAGATGGATCCATTGCGTAGAAGAAGATCTGCAAAAACTGGGAAAGCTTCCCTCATGGAAGAAGGAGGCCAAGGATAGAGCCAGGTGGAGAAAAACTGTGGAGGAGGCCAAGACCCACAAAGGGTTGTAGCGCCGAAGGAAGTAAGTAAGTAAGTAAGTAAAGTTTGTGAGTTTGTGACGTTGTAGGGGGTAATCTTTGTATCTACTGAACCGATTTTGAAAATTCTGGTACCAATAGAAAGCCACATTATTTGTGAGTGTCATAGGCTATACATTAACCCGAAAAATTTGTGTGAAATTCCTGTGGGGATTAAAAAAACTTATTTCACGTGGACGAAGTCGCGGGCATCAACTAGTTTATTAATAATATTGCTTGTATTTGTTACTTCTTTCTATAATAATAAAACCTTAGTTATTTATAACGATTTTTTTAGGAAAGCTTTCTGCACATGCGTATGTAATTTAATCAAGTAAATATTCCACCAAAATAAAAAAGACTACTACTATGCCTAATAGTATACCAAATTTTTCTGATCCAAATCACTTTTTTAAGTTTTACAAAACAGTAATATTCTAAAAAATTTGTTATGTTGTTGAAATATTATATTTAATTTAAAAGCTCATAGTCAAAAAAGCTTAAGTTTTTTATAAAAGTCGATTTGAAACATTACCAGTGTCAGGTTTTTCTTGATTGTCATCATCGGAGTCAACAATTTGCTTGGACTTCTTCTTGCTAGGCTTGCTGCTAGTGTCTGACCCACTGTCGGAGCCTTTCTTGCGTTTACCACTTTTTGATCCCTCCCCACCACTCTCCGAGTCAGATAAAACTGCCCTCTTTTTCTTGTCCGCTGAAACCAAATTGTTTTTTTTTTTAATTTGTTTACCACCATATAGGTTCCCAATGCTATAATAAAGTTACACACTTAAATCTTACTTAGCTTATCTTTACAAATGCTTAAATGACTTAAATCAATACTATTACTAAAAAAGCATACTTCTTAGTGTAAATGCCATAATGTCTATGGGAAGATTCCCGTCTGTTGGGCTGTCTGATAACTTGATGACAACACACTTTGATTGCCCATCTTTTAACCCCTATTTGACGAACTTTGCTACTTCACTAAGCAAAGAGCTCCAGCAGGATTTTTCAATAACCTTAACCCACGCGGGCGAAGACGTGGGCATCATCTAATATTGGTATGAACTTTGGTATGCTTTAGTTTACAAAATTATTTTTACCTTCACCACCCTCAGAAGCATTTGAACTTTTTGAGTGTGACCTTGAGCGACTTTTGGACTTCGATTTACTTCTTGATCTTGACTTTGAGTGTCTAGAACCAGACCTGAAAATAACAATAACTACATTAAGTAAATTAAATCCATACTAATTCCATACTAATATTATAAATGCGAAAGTGTGTCTGTCTGTCTGTCTGCTACGCTTTCACGACCCATCTGTTCAACCGATTTTGATGAAACTTGGTACAGGGATAGGTTGTATCCCGGGGAAGGACATAGGCTACTTTTTATCCCGGAAAATTCAAGAGTTCCCGCGGGAATCAAAAAAAATTATCTCTTCAACCGATTTTGATGAAATTTGGTATAGGGATAGGTTGTATCCCGGGGAAGGACATAAGATACTTTTTATCGCGGAAAATTCAAGAGTTCCCGCGGGAATCAAAAAAACTTAATCACGCGGACGTAGTCGCGGGAATCATCTAATTATTAATAAACAAGTATCACTTTCAAGAATATAATTAAAATTTCATCTGTTCAAAAATGTTAAGAAACAATTTAGATAAGTACCTTGATCTGCTTTTCGACTTTTCCTTAGCCACTCCATCATCAATCATAAGGTTCGGGGAGTTTGATCTACTATCAGCAACATCTGGTCTTGCAGGACTCTTGGACCTAGAGGATGCACTCCCAGACCTTGATCTGGACTTCCTACTCTTAGGGCTACCACTACGCGATCGGCTTTTTGCACTTTGGGACTTTGGACTGGGAGAACGAGACTGTGATCGAGACTTTGGACTTTGCGACCTGGATTTAGGGCTTTGCGAACGGGATTTTGGACTCTGTGAGCGTGATTTAGGACTTTGCGACCTGGATTTAGGGCTCTGTGATCGGGATTTAGGACTTTGTGGTCCAGATTTTGGACTGCCAGATCGTGATCTAGCACTTGCTGAACCACTTCTAGATCGTGATCTAGATTTGGAGGTTCTTGGTGATTTTGAAGCGGTGGACTTTGGACTGGCATTAGACTTAGGGCTGGCGTTGGACTTTGGACTGGATGAGCCAGACTTGTTGCTGTGAGCAGAGCCTGATCTTTGAGATCCTGCTGGGGAGTTGGACTTGCTTCGTGAAGCATTTGAAGCATTAGATGATTTCCTTGATCGCCCTGACTTGTTTGATTTTGGAGATTCACTTCCAGACTTCTGAGGACTTCTTGATGGAGATCTAAAATAAAAGATTTTTACTATAAGCTTACTATAATAAATGTATAAGCACTGTCATTTTGCAGTTAGCATAAAGTATGTAGTATGTACAGTAATTTGCATCTTCATGTCTCTTCACCTAAACCTGTTATTTTAGGTCAGTTTGCACTTGTAAAAGTTTATATGACTAAAACACATTCGAATTTTTGTTGGATTTTTTTGGAGATTGTGTAATACAGTCATAATGTATCATAATGTAATTATTTTAAGCTAAGAACATAGTACCAATTCTATTAGCTCAATGTCTTAAAAACATTTTATTGCATATTACATATCCTAAGATGCTGGGATGGCTGGCTCATTTCTTGCACAAAAGATCAGCCTGGCTGTCCAGCGATCCGGAAATGCAGCCAGCATTCTTGCCTGCATTCCATGTAGCCATTATTTGTATAGTAAATAGATTATCCTAGGCTAGCTATAAGTTTTATTGTAATGTTTTAAAATAAAATAAAAAATATTTACTACTAGCTGATGCCCGCGACTACGTCCGCGTAGATTAAGATTTTTGGTTCCCGCGGGAACTCTTTAATTTTTCGGGATTAAAAGTAGCCTATGTGCTATTCCAGACTATATTCTATCTCTGTGCCAAATTTCAGCCAGATCCGTTAAGCTGTTGAGGCGTGATTGAGTAACAAACATCCATACATCCATGCAAACTTTCGCATTTATAATATTAGTAAGATTTCTTACCGAGACTGACTGCCCTCTTTCCCAGAGGGGGCAGGGCTGGGACTCTTGCTGTGACTACCACTAGATGCACTATCAGAATCTGACCCAGAATCTGTATCTGAAAATTTATTTGTCAGAATATTACACTTCAATCTTTCTTAATAATTACTTGACTAAAATAAAATAAAAAATAATAATAAAATATATATTTATTAACAATGCACAGGTTACAGTCAATTTAACTTTGGTCTCCGCACTAGGGAACCTGTATCGCAGAGACCGAAGACTATGGCTAATAACCCTTAAACTAAGGTTGCGGCCCAGGCAAGAGCAGTTGCAGCAGCATTCTCTAGATAATTTTGGCTTCTATTTACCACCAACTTCATAGCTGATGTCTCAAGCGTTTGTTTAAAATGCTAATTCCTCTGCTGCGCTCATCCACTCTCAACTGGGTTGCTGCTTAAGCCTTAAAATAGGGTTCTCATAGCACAGTTGTTTGCAAAAGGATATACTTAAAGCCCAGTGCATTATCATAACAAGAAAATTATATTCCTATGAAGTAAGGTTTTTAAAAAAAGGGCAAGGGCTCACAACCCTGCAGAGAGGAATAAGACAGAGTGAAAATGGGATTGTTTTATAAATAATAACCAAGCAATATAAATTAAAGTTAATCAGGTTGCAATCCACATTTGTCTGCTTGAGATACCTAAAATATTCTATGTGGAATATTGACATACTTACCTAATCAATATATGTATTATTAATATACACTTAACTACTTGACTAACTTTGTGTTAAGGAACCATCAACCAATACTCAGAAATTCTAGCAGACCAAAACTGTTAGCTGTCAGCTACCAGATAATCACATAACACTTACTTATCTTAAATATAATATATTATATCTATATCTTAGGTATATTGGTAGATTTGGCTACTAAGTACACTCTTTACAAGGAATTTTAAAGAAGATCAAGTTTGTTTATCATGTGATAAACAATGTAATATTGCAGCAAGTATTTACCTTGTATCACGATAAACAATTTTTAACAAATATGAAGCAAATAAAAGCGTAAAATAAAATAAAAACAAAATAAGAGAAACTGAAAATAATATAACTCACCGTCTGCAACATTCTTCGTCTTTGGTGCCATTTTATCGTGTAATTACAGTTAAATAACTAATAAAACCATACCACACAACAAAAAATATGTAATAAACAATTCTATTAATTACAATTTTATTGTATTTCTCTTTTATAGTTTTAGGTTATTAGCAAACAGATAAACCTCACGAACTTCCGAGTTAACTTGTCTCTGCTTCAGAGCAAAACGCTTACACAGACAAAATATAATCGTCATCATCGTATACCGTAGACTATAATATTTTATATCTCCATGATATCTCCTTTCTCTGTCTACGCTCTGTGAAGTGTAGACTCTTTATACCTACTTAACTAATATAACTCTATAGACTATATGTTCCCAGAAAGATTCGCATACCTTATACTACCTCTATGTTCGCAGCTTTATTCTTACTCTATGTTCACAGCTGATCCCTGTGGCTGATCCAAACGGACTGATCCATAGATTAACTTCTTTATTTTAGATTGGATCATTGGACTAATCCAATAAGTTCATACATAACTATTTTCGAATTCTAAGTCTATTTTTGCTGGATCCTAGCTTTTACTTAATAATAATTATACCTACATAGGTAAATAGTAAATACCTACTGCGCGAAAATGTTATCTGCAAAAATAATCGTGCAGCAGAGTTAGCTCCACTTCCTAATACCAAATAGGTCCTCATTCTCATCATCATAGTATGATGATTATTTAAACTTGATTTTAACCTATTTGCTGGCTCACTTCTAACTTAATGAGCACGAGTCTCTTTTTGGAATGAGAAGGGTTTGACTTTGGACCATAAATTCAAATTCAAATGTTTTTTTTTCTACTCCAGCATCGAAAAGTTTCAATTTCGAATTTGACAACTATATCGAATTGAACCCTCTTTCGTGTTTGCTTCTCTTATCGATACAGTTCGTTGTATGGGAGCTGTATCATTATGATATGAGTCGTAGCTGTATCATGGATGTAATAAGTACTTACGTACAAATCTTTGAGCTGTATCGATATGGTTATCTTCATAAATAGGATACCTATAGCTTAGCGGCTCTGGGTTCTGGCACTTTTGGTTTTTATTAATTTATAAAGTAAAAAATTATAAAGACGTCCTTGTCGTAGATAAAATCTTGCATGCAACTGTACGTAATTAGTCATTTTAATTCTCGTACTATCCTATTTTGATACTCGGCAAGCCTCGTATCAAAAAACAGCACTCGAATTAAAATGACCCTCATTACGATGCAGTTGCATAAATAGCTATATTCAAATCAACAAGTGCTTTTAAATCGTCGAGTGAATGATGATTCTGTACCGCCGCGCTGGTTTGGTACCTATGAATTCCTACCGAGAAGAGTCAGCAAGAAACTCGGTGGTTGCTCTAATTAAAAAAATGTAGATCATGTAATATCCATTATTCTATACTAATATTAGGATAAATGCGAAAGTTTGAATAAATGTTCATGTATGGATGGATGGATGGATGTTTGTTATTCAATCACGCCAGAACAGCTGAACGGATCTGGATGAAATTTGGCATAGAGATAGATTATAGTCTGGAATAGCACAGGCTACTTTAAATCTCGGAAAATTTAAGAGTTACTGCGGGAACAAAAAACCTCAAACCACGCGGACGAAGTCGCGGGCATCAGCTAGTGTTACATATTATTATACAAAGTTACATTTTGACCTGCCAACGACGAAACAAAATTCACTGGTTACTTTCAAGTGGCCGCACAACTCTTTTGATCCACATTGAAACCTAACCCGTTTTCTTAAGATTCAAATTTCGAGAAGTCAGCTAATTAAGCTACGTTTGCTACACGTAGGGTTGGCACTTTTAACTTAAGAGGGTGAACGTAAAATAGACAAGCTTTTTGTATGCGTGTGCAACACTACGTATGTAACCCGTCTCTTCTCGTACGCGTAATACATTCACGCATCAGCGTTTTCCCACGCTATCAAAACCCAAGGACGCGTATTCTTTTGCATGCATTTGTCCAGATCCACTTATAAAATGGCTAAATTGATTTTGATGGGACTTTCATATTCATATTCCAAATTCTCCGTCTTTGTAGTTACCCACCTTTACCCAGGAGTAAACAGTTGAGACTTGAGAGTCGTAAGTCGTGACCTATCAGTATTACTGCATAACATTTAATACTAGGTACTTGTATTAGATATACCTAATACAAGTAGGTTACTGCAACTATTATTTTCAAAACGCAGACGTATTTCTAATTGCCAACAATAGCTACAATAGTACTTACCATTATAACTAATTAGGTAAATACTTACCTATTTAGTAAAATGAGAGTGAGTCAAGAGTACAACTCACGTCGACATAAATTAACAGTTTTGAGGGTTCCAAACACACCTTGGTCTGAGAAGAAAGACCTCATAAAGTAAAAATTGAAGTGATTTCCGCGATACAGGGAATCCTAGTGCGGAAATCACTGTTCCACTTATTGTTGTAATCACTTCTGTACTTGTGATCTTTATCTGAATAAATCTGAAATAAATCTGAATCTGAATCATAAGTACCTGTACCAATTTTCATCAAACTCCCTTTATTCTAAGCCTATACTGATAAGAGTTAAGACTGATAACGATAAGTAGCAACGTGGT
Organism: Erebia epiphron; assembly: GCA_963932025.1. Taxonomy (NCBI): domain Eukaryota; kingdom Metazoa; phylum Arthropoda; class Insecta; order Lepidoptera; family Nymphalidae; genus Erebia; species Erebia epiphron. Next base: position 10,344,251 of record OZ009950.1, read on the forward strand.
AGCAACCCTAGCTGCTTGCATCTGTTCTTTCTGAATGGACGTACCTATTCAATGGGAGTTGGGACCCATTTTTTCCTTCACCAACTTTGAGCAACCGTTTGGCGTTTACAATACACACCGTCAGTCGAACGTCGTCAACCGCGATGGATGTATGTGCCGGCTTGGCGCAACATAAAGAGGTTTTACTCCGCGAACTACGCGACACCAATGTGCTGGACGTGTTAGTCAAGAAAGGCATTTTCAATGTGAATGATTTGGAAGTGATAACCAGTGCGTTGGACAGTGATAAGTGCAACTATTTTATTGAAGTTGTTGGTAAACAAAGCGCCACTAAACTTCGGGATCTGTGCGCGGTGCTTTACAACGAATGCCCGAAACTTGCGAAGGAGCTGATGAATGATAGGCGATATGTCATCAATGGTAAGTCAGACTCGTGACATCGTGGCTAGTTACCACCCTACCGGTAAAGACGTGCCGCCAAGCGATTTAGCGTTCCGGTACGATGCCGTGTAGAAACCGAATAGGGGTATGGGTTTAATATAACTGCCATGCCCCTAACAGGTTAGCCCGCTACCATCTTAGGCTGCATCATCACTTACGAGGTGAGATCGCAGTCAAGGGCTAACTTGTAGTGGATAAAAAAAAAGACTAAACTCAGATTACAAGTACCTACCTCCCTATCTACACTTGTAATTTTTTTTTTTCAAAAGAGCAACCACCGAGTTTCTTGATGGTTCTTCTCGGTAGGAATGGTATTCGGTAGATTCACTCGACTATTCAATTATTAGCACTTGTCAAAGTAAACTTGAATAAACAAGATTTGAATTACATAGTTAATAGACGCCTCGTGAGGGTAGACGTAAACCGTGCAGCTCTGAATAAGTTTTTAAACCCCGATGCAAACAGAATCAGTTTAACGTGTGTAACTTTGTGTAGGTATGTGGATTTGTCTATGGCATCGTAGCTCCCAAACGGATAAACTGATTTTGATTAAGTTTTTGTTTGAGAATGTTCTTAGCTATGATTCAAGAAAAACTATGAAAATGAAAGGATGTGAGCAATTTCCACAGGTCTGATCGATTCAAAATTTATAGTACATTACATCGCGAGACCGGAAAGTACGCGTTTTCTGGTCGAGTGTTAGTTAGACGGCCGAGCTACGCGAGGCCGGCTATATACGAGACCAAATGCTCTCCCGGTCGAGGTGTGTATAGTGCTTTTCTAAAAAATGAAACAAGTGACTTTTCTTTGGATTTCGGCGGAAGCAAATTATTTTTAGCTAATTAAGTCTCCGCTCTCGGAAAAGGAGGCGTACAATCTAAATCCATAATATCCTCACTCGAACTCATTTTATCGTCACTTTTAAATAATAAATTATAACGATTTGGTATGTAGTTAATTCCCGCCTTTCAATATTATAACGATAAAAAATAAATATTATACTTTTAATTTTTTTTTGCGCTGTGATTACGGTAGAGTTCCAAATTTAAACTATTTAGGCCAAAGAACATCGTAACAAGTTACAAGATATTCAGGAAGAAAGATTCCAAATTCAAACTTATGATATGTAATGAAAATACATACATTCTTTACTGGCCTAGGCCGGGAAGTTTAACTTTCGAACTCATTTACAGGTATGTGCACATTTCATATCATTTTTTAGAAAATACATTTCCTGTCACTTCGTCGTCGGGAGCTTACCTATGAAATGAGACGTAGGCACCTCTTCGCGATCTATACGTACCTATCTCATTCCGTTGATTTTTTTACCTACCCTTTTGGGTATCAAAATAAGAAGGTTTCATAAATAATTAATCAACTGGTAAAAAACTGTTTGTAAACTTTAATAGGCTATAATCATGTTAAATTTTTGTAAGATTTATATAAAATGTTGCTTAGGTACATCGATTTTTGTTATTAAAGAATTTCTAAAATAAAAAAAAATAAAAACAATCAACTGGTAACTATTACTTATTACTATTTCTATGATCATTGATCAATTATTATAAGCATGTAGGTAAGTTTTTTTTCTATCCACTACAATTTAGCCCTTGACTGCGATCTCACCTGATGGTAAGTGAAGATGCAGTCTAAGGTGGTTACGGGCCACCGAGTAGTAAACCTATGGTCTGTGTTACGGGCTAACCTGTTAGGGGCATGGCAGACTTTATATTTAACCCAAACCCCTATTCGGTTTCTACACGGCATCGCTTGGCGGCACGTCTTTGCCGGTAGGGTGGTAACTAGCCACGGCCGAAGCCTCCCACCAGGCGAAGTGCTAAGTATCCAACCAATAACCATAAACTTAGTGCGAGTTTTCAGATGTCTATCACGGGATCTTCTAGATGGGCCAAACAATCTAGCCATTTTGCCCATCCATAGTTGTTTTACGATGATCCATTTTCCAATATGTAGCTAAATAGCATTACCCTAGATATTTCATACCTTCCTCCTACCACTCCTTTAGTGCTATCATAGCCTAGAACACTTACTACTCGGTGGCCTAGAAGTACTAGGTTGCGTCCATAGATAACGATTTCCCTATTCAGAGCTTCCATCACATGAACCAAGTTCTTGTAGTGGATAAAAAAGTTAGGTAGGTATATATGTCACCGTAAGATTGCAAAGGCCGTTGGATTGTAATCTAACTAGCGATATTGTAAACTTTCGACTGATTACAATTTAACGCATTATTTTTCGTTAGATTGTAATCTGTTAGATATATTAACCCGATAAAACCTACGACATAAATGACCAGAGTAGTGCCCGGCCTGCGGCCGGGCACTACACTGGTCATTACCTGGTCTACATTTATGTCGAACCCTAACCTAACCTACAAGAAAAAGACAAGAAAACGTAAATACAATGAATATTTCAAAAATTGACACTCGGACCATTGAACGGTTCACAATCCGTCGACAGTTTACAATATCGCTAGTTGGATTACAATCTAACGGTTTTTGCAATCTTACGGTGACATAATATACACTTTGTATTTTGTACCTACAAAAAACAGTAAGTAGGTACATGCTCAAAGGATTCCTAAGTAAAATGTTTTACAAACGTGATCTATCGTCCACTCAACGTTCGGGAATCGGGATATGGGAATTAAGAACTCACATGAAAGAAAACTAACTTATCTGCTGCGTTCGAATTTATTTACGTTGAACTAACCAACTTAAAATTAAATAGAACAAAACTTGTATATAATAATAGCCGTAGCGAATCTACAAAATATAGATCCATATTCTTAAGCCGGGCACTCACCCTATGCCAATGATATTTTAGTACTTATCAATAACTACTTCAATACTAATAGGATTATAAATGTGAAAGTATGGATGGATGTTGGTCACTCATTCACACCAGAACGGCTGAAATGATCGGGATGAAATTTGGCACAGATTAGATCATGGTCTGGCTCTGGAGTAACACACTTTTTTACCCCTGAATCCCGCGGGAACTGAAAAACCTCAATCCACACTGACGATGTCGCGGGCATTAGCTAGTAAAATATAAACTAAAATTATTATCATTGCCTTAACGAAAAAATTATACTTCCCAAATTATGCAAAAAAGATAATCTGCGCTTTTATCGAATGCTTTCCATTAAATTTGATCTTAATACCTACTTAGTGTATTTTTTTTCGTGCCTAATGTAAAAGTACTCCACTAGCATCGACTATGATTTTATTTTTTTGGTGAATGACCAGCTTTACAATCTAATTGCCCGAGACACGAAACCACCCAAATACGAGTTTGATTGAAAAATTGCATGCCCATTGTCCAAAAGAAGGGGAGAGTTCGAGATGAAATATATACATGCTTTACATAAATAGACTTTATTACAGAGAAGATTTAGGTTTAGAATTTAACAAACACTAGCTTGAAATGTCCGCAAAATCCTAAGTTTATTGTAGTCAATGACACATGCGGGTGCGTTCGGAAATTGACCTCGCCTTCGGAATCAATCACCTAGGTATTTCATTCATGTAGAATTTTAGTGCGTAATGGCCTATTTACCTACTTAGTATTTTGTGGTTCTAAATCACTGATTCTATCTATTCATACTAAAGGTAATTTAGTGAGGCTCCATGTCACGATCGTCGTATTTACCACGGAAAATGACTTCGTATTTCCGTGGTTATATGAATATCCAAACCTCGACTAAAGTTTGTTTACCACAGGCTCCAAACCGTAGAGTTTTTAACCCTATGTTGACCGTCTTTTGTCTACACCGACACAAAAAGTGCGTCGAACCCCGCTACTCGCTGCACGAACATTGTCTTGCGATGTCCCCTTCCCAGAACTCAAATCATAACAGAACTTGGCTTCTTGGAAAGCCTAGATAATAATAATAACCATGCGCTGCGTGAATATCTTCAATATCTCAATAAACTGAATGATATACTTAACGGTTATTTATATATTAGGTACATATAGCTCAAATAGCTTGCTCTAGATTTCTAGAAAACTGAGATTATCGAAGGTTCGATCCTCGGGCACGCACTCCTAACTTTTCAGCTCAAACGTTAACGTGTAGGTACCTATGGGATTTGTATGTTTGATAAAACTAATAGAAGAACAGAAGGTTTTTGGTCTTTTGGAAGACCCATAATTAAGTAGGTATTATTCAGTAAGAAATAATTTACTTTTGACAATAATTTTCCTTGACATCTTTCTTGTGTCTATTACTAACCCTAGGTACTAGGTATGCTAGCTCTCTTTTTGTGTCTATAGCTAGAAGCTGACTAGAAATCTATAATAGTAAGTAGGTAATTTTCCTGTGTACAGCACTAGCCAGGAAGGCTCGAGTTACCTACTTATGATGGCTGAATAAACAAATATCTTCTTAATATATATAAATCTCGTGTCACAATGTTTGTCCTCAATGGACTCCTAAACCACTTAACCGATTATAATAAAATTCGCACACCATGTGCAGTTCGATCCAACTTGAGAGATAGGATAGTTTAAATCTTAAAAAAACATCAATTCACGCGGATGAAGTCGCAGGCATCATCTAGTTGTCTTTATATTATTAGCCGTTACGTAACTCGAATTGCATTACAGCATTTATGAGCAGCGTGCAAATGGCGCAAAGTTATTAAGTTAGTTGTTACTTGTTAGGTAGGTACCTTGTACATACTCACTGTTGAGTGTTGACTTAGTAATTAGGTATATCATACTTGTATGACTATATGTATATTTACTTATACGCTACCTAACTAGCCTACTAGGCTACCTCTTGGTCTACTAAGTCCTACTACCTATATCGTACATTGTCATCAGGTTACGATTTTACGAAGGAAGTTCTACCTATTATTATTATTTTTTTGATCGCCTGGCCATCGGCTTTTCTCCGATAAGGTGGTCGGAGACCTTGTTTGTCTTAATTTATGCATTGTTATCAATTTTAGGGTTCCGTTCCTCAAAAGGAAAATAAGAACCCTTATAGGATCACTTCGTTGACGCCCTTTTCTCGGGGACGCGTGGAGGAGTTGAAATTAAAATCAAATACTTAGGTCTACGATCCCTTAAGCTGTAATTAGTTCAATTTGTCTTTAACATTTATTTACCTATTCATGAAAAACACATGTCTTTGTCCACGTAGATGTTTTGTTGACTCCGGACTCGTGTCTCCCTTAATTGGAACCTCGGCCGAGACATCAGGATTTTTCAATCCTGGCGTCTCCCCTTAATGTAGTCATTTTATTAACATAGAATACCTATTTATCTGCTAAAAACTTTGACGGTCGAAGTTTTAACCATAGTAAACTTTCAATGTAAAAAAAAGGGTAAGTAGCGGAGTTACCTAGCAATTCTGAGTGTAGCGGTAATCAATTTCTACAATGTAAGTCTGGGTCTTATTACCTAGCCATTTGCATTTACTATAAGTAATGTAACCATCAATGTTATAACTATGTATCTAATATCTACATACAGTTTACAGTCTTTACATTATGATAGGAATCGTGGGTCTATTCGTCACAGACTCGTGTCAAGTTTTTGCGTATCATAAATCATAATAACTTGGGTATCAACTATCACATTATACATACCGTGATACATCTCAGAATTTCACGGCGACTAAATTGACTAAGATCCATAATTCGACACGCCGCTGTCCAGGCAGTCTAGTAGACTTCTTATTGGTAGTTGAATAAAATGAGCTTACAAAATCACTATAAAACACAAGTTACTGTAAAAGTATCTATAAGTCGTAATTTGCTACGACAGGATAGAACGACTGTAACTTGTTTTCTTGGATTTGAAATATTAGAATTAGGAAGGTAGGTAGGTACAGTTCATGGTCTCAGTATACATTTTAGAGCTATTTTGAATTTTGATTGTATTTTGAGCGCACTTTCATTCTGTAACATTTTAAAGAGTCCATTCTACTCAGTCGTAGAGAACTTCGAGTTCAAAACTTCAAAGAGCTCAAACAGAGTATTAAAAACTTAATTAAAGAGTTTAAACGAAAAGCTAAAGGATGACATCCAGATTCCAGTTGAAGTTCAAAACAGAGCCATAAGTTTATCCTATCTTGGTATCAAATTCTGCAAAAGTTAATTTTTATTATACCTAATCTCTAGAGTCTTACAAAAAGTCGATCGTCGAAGACCCCCTATTTCAATACACGACTTTGGAAAGGTGAATGTGTGCTTAAGCATCTAGGTATACAAAATATCTAGTATTTTTGTTAGAGAAAATGCGAATCGCTAATATATAAATGCGATACCACCCTTATTCTATATTAATGTTACATAGTAGTGTTACATAATATTTGAAGACTTCAGCTTGTTGGTTTAAATTCAACTGCAAGTTCTCCATCACTTAATTGCTCGATGAGGAAGCTTTATAGAACATAGCAAGCCTCAATAAAAACTAACACACATTCGAATTAGAACAATAAGTAAGAACAGTCCGAAAAACTAATCTGACCCGATGGCCAAAATTAGAACTATTTTTATGCCTGTTTAGTTTTTGTTGTTATTTTATTTTTCATAGATACTAGCGACGCTGTCATCGGGTCAGATAAGTTTGTCAGACTCATATAAAAAAGTACTCTGAGGTAGCGACGCCAAAACTAGCGGCCAAGCCCACCCTTACACAAGGCCCTGAGAAAAGTGCAGTGTAATAGGGGTTTAAATCACCCGCTACGCTGGTTCATGGTCGGTGTTCTTTTTTCAAATTACTCAAATTGCAACTTGCCATGCAAAAAGGCTAAATACCAGTGTATGACACTGGAAAACGCACACTTTGGACTGCATGCTGCCTGCCGAAAAACTCGTCTTATACCTATTCCAAAAATTGCTATCTCCTTTACATAATAATCACCTGTAGCTTACAAAGTTGCATTCATTATGACTTATTTGACCCATTAAAAAGACACCTTTTCAAATATTATACAGTTATAAAAGATGACATTTACAACCAGGCGTCATCCAGCAAAAAATGTACAAAGAAATAAATACAAAAGTGGAAACAACGTTTAAATTAAACGATATCCGATGCGATTGCGATATCGGTATTGGTGACTAGCTCAATATCTTTGAATATTTAGGTCTTACGAGATGATGCCTGCGACTTCGTCCGCTTTGTTTAGGTTTTTTAGTTTCCCGCGGGAACTCTTGAATTATCCGGGATAAAAAGTAGCCTATGTTCTTCCCCGGAATTAGTATGGATGATAAAGAATGACGAAACTTCATGAATGATGCATATGTACCTACTCATACGGTTACAAATGAATGAAGTTAGATGACTTGGTTGCAGTTCGCACCGACGACACACACGACATAAAGCAGACCTTACCGATATTTTACTACAATCTCTCTTAACTTTTCACGGCCCATCTGCTAAATCGTTTTGTCGATTAGCGAAATTATTATAAAAATACACAAAGAGACAAGAAAAAAAACAACATGTATATCATATATATGTCACCGTAAGATTGCAAAGGCCGTTGGATTGTAATCTAACTAGCGATATTGTAAACTGTCGACAGATTACAATTTTTCGCATTATTTTTCGGTAGATTGTAATCTGTTAGGTATATTAACCCGATAAAAACTAAGTGCCCGGCCTGCGATCGGGCACTACCTGCAGGGCGATTCAGAACCTTACGATATCAAAATTATCGATCGATTCGGTTTCTTATCGTACGATAAGATGTATTTTCAATTCAGAGTAACCGTATCGACAGCGAAATTGCCGATATCGAAACCGAATCGAACCGGCGTAGATATCGTTCGATTTCTTCTATCAAACGCTATTCACAACAACCGAATCGAATGAGATTTTCCGAACGTCCGATAATTTTTGTTGGTTACTTATCGAAACCTACGGAGCATTCGGTATTGTGTTCGGTATCCTTTTATTTACTTTTAATTTTTCTTTCCGTTTGCTTTTTTCTCGAAAAAATGTTCGTAGCAGTTGTATTGAGGGGCAAAATGCAGTATTTAAATGAAAATGGAGTATAATGCTGACTGCTTGGTGAGAATAAATTACCTACTGTAACTAATCATTAAATATTCAGTTAACTAGTAGGCAAATACACAGTTATAACTATGAAACTTGAAATACTAGAGGTAATTTTATATTATGTACTCGTACCTACTTATTAGCTATCCCACAATCTAACAATAATTAGATAATTTATACAAGTACTAAATATTATTATGTTATGAACTTTTTCTAGTTTCAGGAGACTTTGGTTATCCATCAGAACCTTGGTTGCTTACATCAATTTTGCATGTAGCAGATGGTAGCCAAGGGGCACTTTATACTGCTCGCCACATTAAAGCACGAAATTGTGTGGAAAGATGCATAGGTATGCTGAAAAGCAGCTTCACATGTATTCTCAAACACCGGACCCTGGAGTATGACCCTATAAAGGCAGGCAAGATCATAAACGCTTGCGCTGTGCGGCATAATACGTGCGTATTGACTCTGGTGGAAGGTATTGGATTGGTGGAAGATCTGCAAGACAGTGAGACCGATGACCACTTAGTGACATCTGCCTTCACTGCCCCAGCAGAATTAGCGAGGGCCATACAAATAATGAGCAATGTTTATCCGGCGCATGGCCAATAGTGAAATAAAATAAATCATTTCTAAATTCAAAACAGTTTTTTATTTAATAAGGACGAGTTCGAGTTGAACGAGCACTCTAGGTAGGTAGGATATGATTACTACACAGCTGTAATTATACAATAATGGACAAGATAAATATTCTTCTTCTTCTTTTGGTTAGTGGCAAAAGATAAATATTAAAACCAATAAGTAAAACATTAACAATTAAATCTTTTATTATTAAGTCCAAAATATATAATCTCCTATAGAAACTATTTTAAACATAAACTATCTCTGTAAACAAAACTACTCAATCAAATATTCTTATAAATTATAGCACAAGATTCTATCTTTACCAGTAGGCAAGTAGGTACCTCTCTCTTACTAATAGCACAAATTTTCTTTGTAAATCACAATAATAATAATAACCGAAAAACCTCAATCCACGCGAACGAAGTCGCGGGCCATAGCTAGTTTATTATACTTGCAAAATTTGTTATTACCTTCATCCCTTCTTTTGCTTTTCCTCTCCTTTTGTTGTTCCTCAGCCTGTGGAGCAGCAGGGGACCATGGGCACCCTGGGTATTTTGGTGGTTCAGGCTTGCAGCGGGTTCAGGCTCCTCAGGGAGGTTAGGCCCAGGTTACATTCCATATTATTGTATTTACTTAAATACACAAATCTAAGTTCAACACAAATAAGAACCAGTCAAAATTTCAAAAATCAAAATTGAACTTGACGAGGTCATTGATCTGAGAACTTGACAATTGACATTGAAGGACCAATGTTTGACAGTGTGGCATTTACGAGGATAGCTTTAATAAAAACTTAAAATGTTTAGCAATTTCGATGTTTTTCTGTCGTAATTAATAGCTTGATAGGTCGTCATTATAAATAATGACTTGAATTACCCTAGAAAATGGTTGAAACCTATTTTTTTACTGCTTAAAATGAATTTAATAATGAGTAAAATTTTGGTAAAATAACAATCTTTGTAAATGCACATGTAATCCCAATGTAACTTGTCGATACCGAAACCGTAGTCGACATCGAATCGTATCCTCAAACCGAACGTTCTGAATTGCACGACAAAAAACTTTCGATTCGAGATCGATACCTAATCGTATCGATTCGGTATGTTATCGTAAGGTTCTGAATCGCCCTGCTTATCATTTATATCGAACCCTAACCTAACCTACAAGAATGAGACAAGAAAACGTAAATACAATGAATATTTCAAAAATTGACACTCGAAACATTGAACGGTTCACAATCCGTCGACAGTTTACAATATCGCTAGTTGGATTATAATCTAACGGTTTTTGCAATCTTACGGTGACATAATATACAATGTTTGAATTGAGTTTTTTTTGACAGATGAATTACTACCATATTTTACTATAAAAGATAACATTTAAAAGAGCTTTCTACTGTATCTAACTACCTATCTACAGGAATTTTTATCATCATTGCTTGAAAAGTGAAAACGAATTCGGAGTTAAAAGGCTCGTAGGATAAACAGTTAGTTTTAAAATGCGATGCTTTTGCACAAAAAAATCGTTTTGGTTAACAGCATGTGCTCCAAAACATCTGCCCGTAACTTTATCGGCGCTATTTTGCGCAGCTGCCTCGCGGGATCTTTATGTAATTTCACTCAAATAAACTACTATTTTTAAAACTATAAACTGAATTGGAAATTGTGATATTATATAAACTAATCGACATTTATAAAAGGAGAAAGTGACTGACTTTTATTAATAATCTTACGTTTTATATCCTGAGCGCTGGATCTAGAAACTTGAGAATTTGCATAATAAGGTACCTATGAGTGCAGTGTGCAAAGTTGGGGGCACGTATAGTTTGTAGAATCGATAGACGTTGATGTCTAAGGTTTGGATTGAATGACGACTGAAAAGTGCAGCATTGCCAGACCCCCCAGTATGGAAATACGTCAACAGACAACAGCTATGCTCGTAGCTTTAGTTTTAAGATACCGTAAATGATTATCACCATCATCATTGTCATTTATTGGACTTGGGCCTTGGGCGGTTACTACCAGCTATCAACATGTTGGAAACCATTATGATACAGGAACATCTTGTTTCAATGTGTAAGTAATATTACTGAGAAAGCTCTCATGACCGCACAAAACTATTATGGTTCTACTCTTGCCTACAAACACCTGGTTGTATGGTCTGTGCCTACAAAGAACGAATGATACTCTAACATTGTCTACTCCTTGCTTTCTGAGTAAGCGAGACAGTAACCCTCTAATTTGAATAAATAAATATTGATTGGTTCATTGATTGACATTAATGGAGTAAATAAACCTCTATTAGGTAATAGCGGTGAAGAAAAACATCGTGAGGAAACCCTGTATGCGCGAGAGTTCTTCATAATTATTTCGAAGGTGTGTGAAGTCTACTAAACTGCACTTGGCCAGCGTGGTTTACTTCGGCCAAATCCTTCTCTTACCGAGAGGAGACTCGTGCTCATTAATGATCCAGCAATGGATTGAAATGATGATTATAACGGTACATAATCATATATTTTTTTAATCCCCTTTAATGAATGTATCGTGATCCTATAACACGAAATTATAGCCCTTGTTAATCTACCGGGGCCAAAGGCCGGTAAACCCGGCTCGTTTAGAAGGGCATGCCCGAGGATCGATCCCTCAGTCACCCTAATAGAAGACGGAAGCCTAAACCAAAAGGCTATCAAGCAGAGGTCCTTATAACCACATTTTTTTTTAAATCGCAAGTAATAGATCTTAAGCCTGTAACACGAAATTACAGCCCTTGTTAATTTACCGGGGTCAAAAGCCACTCAACCCGGCTCGTTACTAGAAGACGTAAGTATACTAATAGGCTACATATCTATCATTTATCAAGCAGAGGTTCTTAAAATCACAATTTTTTTAAAAATAAATAAAACACAAGAAATAGATCGTGAACCTATAACACGAAATTATAGCCCTTGTTAATCTACCGGGGTCAAAGGCCGGTCAACCCGGCTCGTTTAGACTATTACCGCAGCGTTACCACGGCGCTCATAGGGTGTGACGATCCGTGAGAATCCGACATGGGAATCTATTCTATCGAACCCGTCTATTTGAGGCGTTTTTGTTCCGTGGAATGTTGGTAGTGCGTGTCTTCTTTGAGCATTTTGTATGGTACGTCGGTTATGGCGGATATTAATTTTAACAGAACTGAGATTAAAAATGTTTGCTACCAATTACCTTTTTTAGGGTTCCGTACCCAAAGGGTAAAAAAACGGGACCCTATTACTAAGACTCCGCTGTCTGTCTGTCTGTCTCCAGGCTGTATCTCATAGACCGTGATAGCTAGAAAGCTGAAATTTTCACAAATGATGTATTTCCGTTGCCGCTATAACAACAAATACTAAAAATTAAAAAAATATATATATTAAGGGGGGTCCCCATACAATAAACGTGTTTTTTTCGTATTTTTTTGCTCAATATTAAAAACGGTAACAGGTAGACGGTTCAAATTTTCACAGAATATTAACTTGTATATTACCTTTCAAAATAAATAATTAAATATCAATAAAGTAAATATTAAAGGGGGGCTCCCATACAACAAACGTAATTTTTTGATATTAACAGTAACAACCTCTGTGACCTCTACAAACAAAGTTAGTTTTGCGGTTCATTAACAAAGGTAATTATACCTACATACTTCTTGAGTACGGAACCCTCGGTGCGCGAGTCAGACTCGCACTTGGCCGGTTTTTCACTACGAGAGTGCCCCTGACTGCGATCTCATCTGCCCCCCGATTGTGTAAGGAAATCGTAATCGTAATCGTTTGTCAAACGTATAATTCGACATCAAAAAGTCCTAAAAATATGAACTCCTAAAACAGTCCGAAGAATATGTATTTACGTAGCTGTCAAATGATTACGATTTGCTTAGACACTTGGGCCCCTGGTGATTAATGATGATGCAGAGGCCTAATTAATTAACCAATATCAACCAAGAACACGTTCTCAAGTATCGATCAATCTATGGTAAAGACCGGTCTTATCTCTTAAGTAGGTATAGATTGACCTATACTTGAGAACTTGTTCTTACGTAGCTGATGTCAGTTTTTAATGCGGGCCAACCTGCTGAGGGTAAAGCAGACCGTCGCGAGCGTTGTCGCAGGCATAGACTATAGTTGACTTGACTTACCGAGTCTAGTGTACCCAGAATTTAGGTAGGGCTTTGTACAGACAGGTAAATAATAATCAAAGCTTTAGATAGGTATAATGAATGGTAACATAACATCGTTGGGTTAGACTTATGATGATTCATTAATTTAAATTAAGTGCCTTAGATTCAATGAATCCAAATTCGCATATTCAAGGACTAAACCTAATTGAGACAATTAAGTGGACTTATACATATATGCCCGCCAACCCGCATTGGAGCAGCGTGGTGGGTCTAAGCTCTAATTCCCTCTCTCCTAGTATGAGAGAGGAGGCCTGTGCCCAGCAGTGGGACGTTAATGGGCTGTAGTGGATGGATGGATGGATACATATATGACTATGTACCGCAATAACTGACATACCGGAATAAATACATCTAGGTACTTATACTAGGGGGTCCGCGGGTATTGAAGTTTTTTGATTCCCGCGGGAACTCCTTAATTTTCCGGGACAAAAAGTAGCCTATGTCACTCTCCAGGTCCTCAACTATACCCATGCCAATCACGTCGATCCTTTGCTCCGTTGCGCCGTGATTGAAGGACAAACCAACAAACAAACACACTTTCGAATTTATAATATTAGTATGATTGACAGTGTGGTTAAATAAGAGTTAATTAGGATTAATTTTCTCATTAATAAATAGTTGTTACATGTTTTTATAAGTATAAATTAATAGTTATTTATGTATATCTATACCATGTCCCTTTTGCGTACATAAGTATACAGTAGATCCTCAAAGCGTAGGTACCGTATTTATCTTATATTTTACAAGTTTATGACTGGCTCTTGCCATCTTCTGCATATTTTTTATAGATTCTTTGATTGTCCGGGATAAAAAGTTTCCTGTCACTCTCCAGGGTTTATGAATTAAATCCATGCAAAAATCACGTCGATCGATTGCTCCGTTGCGGCGTGATTGAAGGACAAAGCAACAAACCCACTTTCGCATTTATGATATTGATTGGTAGGATTTAACGATTTAAGCATTTCATTAAGTTCAGATAAGAGCTTAAAAAATTGTCTGGCGCATGTCTGGCACGCAATTTAATTTGGTAAAGGTAGCTATGTAGAGTGCAGACATGTAATATGTCCGTATGGAACCATGCCAAGAACGCTAGGTGCACTGCACTTCCTTATTGAATTCCTAACCAATCTTTAACAAGATAAACACCTTTAGGTATCTAGTACACAAATAGATCTTTGTACCTAGGTGTGAAGACACCCCTTTGTTACCTAGATCAATCAATCAAATTACACGGTGCCGCCAAACCTTGAGAATTCCTCATCGGTTAAGGCAAATTCCTAATCAGTTGGAAGTCCTTTAGGATAATTATGTAAAAAAAAACTTTCGCGCTCACTTCGCTCGCTGTATTATTCAACGTCTATCATCTGGTTGCTGGTTTCCTGATTCCTTTAGTTATTCAGGTTTAGTTATTTACGCATATTTTGGCGCTCAAAATATCACCATAAAAGAAACCAGGGCCCAATTATTGTATAAGCAAATCGTAATCATTTGAAAGCTAAGGCCCACTTGCACAAGGACTCCTAAATTGATTTAGTTAAATATTTTAATGTTGTCCCTTTTTGGCAACTACAATATGCACTTGCTAAAAAGGGACAGCATTACAAAATTTAACTAAATCAGTTTAATTGTCTTTAGGCAAGCGGCCCTAAAACGCTAAAACGTATTACTAGCACTGTCTATCTATGGGGTTCATACATGCTTTTTGACGTGCAGGCATCTATGATCTCCTTAAACAGGTCGAATTATCTGTTTGAATTGGGGGGCAGGGCCTCATTCAGTAATTACTGCGCGCCATCTTAACTTTTATAGAAGCTTCCACATTTAGTCGTATTACTTAAATTGTTGAATTTTCTTCTGTAGTAGACCGAAGAAGTTAGAAAAAGTATCAATTTTCTAATGAACGAGGACGGAGGCGTACGGTCGTTAACCTTTGCCTTTAAAAAGTGCGTTGTCTACTGTATTCAAGTTACTGAATACTGGATCTAATTTATTTTACAAAGAGTAAAGCGTGCTCAATTTGTTTTGATACGGTAGCGATCGAGCCAAGTTCAACGATTCCAAAGCTTTTCTGCGTAAATATTAATTACACGCCTGTGTTTATTTAAGCTTAACTCTAGAGAATTGATTTGAAAATAAACTTGTTGCTTACCCACCGTAAGAGGGTAAAGCCTATAGCCTATAGCCATGAAACCGAATTAAACCAAACCATAGTAGAATGTGTGTCCTCGCGTTTGAGTTTCAGACAACGCTGCCAAACTCAAGAGAAGGGAGCCATTTGAGCGGGAGATATAGTACACAAAATATATGGGCAAACATAGGTACACTCTCCATCTATCCAACGCGATCGGAGAGAGATCAGGCACAGGAGTCAGGACTGACGGCTTTACCTCCTCTATTAAATTTATATATCTATATGTAAAAATAAAAATCTAAAATCTAAAAATCATCGAGAGTACGCCTCTGTCTGTTCATTACCATTTTCACAATTCATTTGTCTAACCGATTTTGACGTTTGATACAATGATAGCTTGCATCCCGGAGACGGGTAGCATAGAGTTAATATAATATACAGTAGGTATAGGCTACTTTTTAGTCCAGAAAATCAATGGGCTGGTAAAATTATTTTATATAAATAAGTAGGTAACTAAGTAATATGCAAAAGTAGGTAACTTCGTAGGCACTAACTAATTATTTTTATGGTCAAAATTTGGATAAAATGGGGTTGTTTGCAGTTTAACCACGTTTGCCTAGTCTAGTCGAAATGGTAACGCGAGACACGACGTCTCGTCACGTAGCTACCGTCTGTGGGAACTTTTGGCTCTACTGGTGATAACTTGCTCTGATTTATTATTTACTTACTCACAATTTATCACAAAATAAATCCTACTATCTTATTGTGAGTTTGCTAACAAGTCACGCAAACTCCCATAAAGCTCCACCGATATAGGTAGGTAGGTATATTCTCATGCAGATTTTTTTATCGATGAAACTTTGGTCAAAGTACCTATCTTTTGCGCTCTATTTAACATTGGCTAAAGAGATAAAATGTAGCTAAGTACCCTAACTATTGGTAGACTACTATTGACAAAGACCTATTCTTATCTTAATAGCTGTATACTTAGCTGTATCTACTAATAACATAAAATTTATAGTATGTACCTACTGTTTATGTAACGTTATTTGATGTGAATTACTGCTGCGTATATTAATTATTCTATTTTAACATAGAAGCAACAATAATATGTGTAATGTACCTAGATTATTTTGTAGAGTTGTTTTTCGACCCATATAACATATAATATGAAATAAATCATATAATTACTTAATTGTAAATAAAATTTCATCAAATATTAAATATTTCCATAGAACATTGAAGATCAAAAGAAATCATATACCTAGGTACCTATTCTGAATATGTACCTAATACCCGAATACTCCAGACGCCAAATATTTTCTACCAAGAGTTGTTGAACGTCTACGCATTAAGTCTTTCTTTATTAGATTTTTGTTTGTCTAGAATTCAAATAAAAGTTTCTGCTTGTATCCATTCAGCAACTTGATAAAATCACAATTCACAATCGATTTAATCACTTTCTTACCTAAGTAGGTAACCCTTACTACCTAGGTTTAGTATAAATTTATAAAATAATAATTCGTCTTTCAACCTAACCGTAGCTTTGAAAGATTATGTAATCACTTCAAAATCAGTAATGTATGGAGCAAAAGTAACTTCAACAAAGAATCCAGTGTGGATTGAGTGGGGACTCTCTATAAGCCCTATTTCGAAACAGCTGCATCAATCATTGCTACAATCTCAAAACCTACTTGTGATTGGCTGAATTTATGGTATTCTCGTTTCAACAATGAAGTTTGTCCAAGAGTGAAATACGCCAATCAGAAGCGATCGCGACCGTAAAGCTGAAACAATACATTTTACCACCTTCCGTGTTCTCCAGTCGCACCCTACGTCGCAGAAACAAATTCCATCCTCACCACCTGGATGCTTGGTCCTCTTCCACCTCCCGTTATTCCAGGTCATTTCTGCCACGTACCCGCAAATCGTGGAACCAGCTTCCATCTTCTGTGTTCCCTCATGATTATAATATGGGGCTCTTCAAAGGGCGGGTAAACAAATATCTCAAAAGCCAGCAACGCATTGGCGGTTCCTCTGGTGCTGCAAATGTTCATGGGCGGCGGTAATCCAGCAGCAGCACGACGAGCAGGCGGATCACCTGATGGTGACCCGCCTGCTCGTTTGCTCGCTATACATACTAAAAAAAAAAACATTTTTCTGTCATAGTGCCCACTGCCCCTGATTCCTCAAGATTCGCTGACTTGATTAGTCCAATCTAGCGAACGGCCGAAATCCTAATTGCTGTAAATTGAACGCTTTCGATGAACGAATATACAGTATTTCGTCACAAACAACGACGATATACCTATGGTGTAATAAATAAAAATTTGTTAAATCTTGGACTGTCCAAGACAATATCATAAAAATCTGTAGAGCAAAAATGTTTCGGATCTACAAATTTTTTTACCTACCCCGCCTAAAGATTTTTTTTATTTAGTTACTTATAACCATTTTCCATTTTCATTTTTTTATTTGTTGCACATTCTTACCCATAAGTTGATATTAGGTAAGTATACCAATAATATTCTATACATAAGTTAAAACAATACTAAATAAGTATTTAAATCAAATAACACTAAATAAGTAGGTATTTAAATCCTACCTTTTGTTGACAATAAATTTGAGGCAATATTTTATCATATAACATATAAAAGTCAATTACTTACTTACCAGAAAGAGGTAACAGGACATACGGTCTACAATAGATTGGCCTTGTGTCCTCCACTTACATTCTCAAGATTTTTCTGTATTTCAATAGAAACCTAAATGAATCAACGTCTCTTATAAAATACATGAGGATGACTTGACTTGAGACGCCTGACGTCGTTATTCATTATTCATCATTAATCACAGTAAAGAGGCAGTCAAACGTATAGACTAAACATTCGCCCACACTGACAATATAAAATCAAGATCCTACACACAGCCCAGTATGGTTACAACATAATAATGTTATTTACGTACTCACATAGATACACAGTACATAATGTCTACATAAGTACACACACTCAACTAGGTAAATAAACTAACTCGTAACTACATATAAAAACATTCGACTATATACTGTTTCACATTTAAGCAAAAATTTATTTGTCTGCTACGCTCTCATCTTTTCAACCTTTTTAAAAGAAATTTGGTACAGGTTGCATGGCATCTCAGAGACGGATATAGATTTTTTATTCCGAAATAATCAAACCATATTCCCAGAATTATTAAGACTTAAGTCCACGCGGACGAAGTCGCGGGCATCTGGTTATAAATAGTTGACAAATATATACTTAGAAATATTTTTCTAAGTATATATTTGTCAACTATTTACGATTTTGAGATGAGTGGACTGTGGAACGGAAGCTATGTATCTCCTCTGGGCTATCTCTAAATAGCTTCTACGAGAGAACGTATATTACTGTAAACTGTAAAGTTTCATCAAAACCCGTTCAGAAGTTATTGGTGTAAGAGTGTCCATCCATCCATCTATTCTCACAAACTTTCTTTCATAGTTGCATTCATAATAGTGACTGATAGTTGGAAAGATAAGGAACTATGATCTCACTAGGAGTCATACCTGAAAACCAGCGCTGTAGTTGCGTCAAGCTGAGGCAGTGCCTCATTAAACCAAAAAGTATAGATTTTAAACTTGTTTTAAGGAAAGAGTACCCGTGTCTAGTCTCGGAAGTCGGAATCAAGGTTGGCTTAAATCTTGGTTGACTCCTTGGTTCCCTGAGAGCTGTAGTAGGTACTCCATGTATGTTTAATTTGGTTGTACTTATATTTTGGCTGAACAAAAGGATTATTTATTTACTTACTTATTTAATTATTTAAGAGTAATTTGGCACCTACCTATAAAACAAAGACACAACTTTCGTACATTCTCTCTCTCTGCGTCGTATTCCACATTAATGAGGGTCACCCCTTTCTATTGATCAAATAATGGTAAGTAGGAGTTTTCTTATAATATTATTATAGAGAAAATAATGCGGTGGGTTCCCAGTTCCCACGTCCTTCCGCATACGACTCGATTATGAGTAGGTATTCAAACTCTTAGGTTTTTATGTAACAACTAGCGGACGCCCGCGACTTCGTTCGCGTGGCATAAGTTTTTCAATTCCCTTAGGAATTCCGTAATTTTCCGGGATAAAAAGAACCCATGGGAAAACAAACACGTCGATCCGTTGCTCTGTTGCGGCGTGGTTGTAGGACTATTTAACTTCGTTTGAGATAGAATTTATAAAAACTGTGAATTATGTATTTCATAATTTAAACCGGTAGCCCAAATACCTATCAAGTTTCATGGCGTTAACTAGAAAAACGCCGGCCTTTTACACGAACTTACAACCCCTAATTTACCCGTTTGGGGGTAGAATTTTGAAAAACTGTTACACACTTACTTCTTTATATTATACCGAAAGCCAAAATACCAAGTTTCGTTAATATAACTTGAAAAATATCTTGATAAATGAAGGACATTCATCCCCTATTTCACCCCTTTGGGGGTGGAATTTTGAAAAACTGTGCCACACGTACTAATTTATTTATTACATAAAGCCAAAATACCAAGTTTCGTTTTCGTTGATACAACTTGAGAAATATCTTGAGATTATCATCTGATGTTAGTGATAATAAACCGGGACCGTGCTCTCCGAGGCAAGGAGGAAACGAAAAGGCCAAATTTGAACCTCCAAATTCAGTCACCCATCCAGTTACCGGCTTGGGTCAACGTTGTTTATAATTCGCAATTGACTGATATTATGCATTGTCACAACTAGGCCACTCGTCCCTCGTCGTAGGTTTTAGTACATTATCAAGCAGCAATTTTCATACACTTTGCTCTTGAACGAATACTAATAATTCTTAACTTAATATTTCCTCCGTAGTCCGTACTTAGTAGTTAGGTACCTATTTGATGACCTCTTGTTGGGAATAATATTTTATGGTCAATGATAGCGCTTGTTAACATGACGCATATAATGTTAATTTGATAAGAATAACATACTTATTAGAGAAAATAATTTAATCATAATAGATACAGTTTATGACTAAGAGAAATAAATATTTTTAATTTTGCTAACCGATTTCTATATAGCCCCGCGTATCCTCTTAACTATTCTTAAAATGAGATATAAATATTTTACTAAATAAAATACCTAACCTAATAGCACCAAGAGCGTGACAACTGGGTCTTCTGGTACAGAAATAAAATAACAGAATAAAATATTATTATGTAGAAAGCTAAGATATTCACTAAAATACCTATTAGTTACTAGTTGCTACTTAATGCTATCTTGTACGTACAATACCTAACACTTTTTTGGGTTTTGTCTAACTAGTGACTTTCTCGAACTTTTTGTGTGAAAATAGAAAACACTTGTTAAAGATAATGGTAAACGACAATCAACTATTTTACGTACAGAAAATACCTAATTTAAGAATGGTATCCCTTACAAATTGGCTCTGTCTACTAATAGGGCTGATGACAATCAAATCAACTTTTTATCAAACTTAAAAACGCGCTCCTAGAATGGAAGTTGTATGAAATACATACTTAGTTGTGACGTCATCAAATTTCAACATACTTTTTACTTTAATCAATATTCAATAGTTTAAAAATGATTATCAAAGTTAAAACTAACAAAAGATGTTAATTTTAGGTCTTTTGAAAGACCCTCTATTTAATAATCAGTAAGAACTAATTTATTTTTGACATAGGCATCACCCTATTCTTGTACTAGCATACCTACCGATTGCCGGCTCGAGAAGGATTCTCGTGAACCAAATGCTCAGATAGTATAGGTTGGACTTGACGAAGTTTGCTGTGTGTTCTTCGACCTCTTTCTTTACAAACAATTAAGCCCAGCAAATACCTAAGAACTCAAACAAATTATTTTATTCTCCTTTAAAACTAGCATCGTGCAACGTGCGAATTACAGAGCATGGGCCCTGAGGAGAGGTTTATGCATAAAGAGATGATGGACTTCAGACGACTTCATACTATCTGAACTTTGGTCACTTTTTTTATAAACAAATTTTTATTCTCCTTCAAAACTAATCGTACGTTAGTTCCTCGGCGATTGCGAAGTCTGAAAAGCTGCCCCCAACAAAGAAAGCTCACTTAGATTTTGCTCTTCACTTTAGAGTCTCGTTTCCAATAAGGCGAAGGAAGACAAACATGCTCCATCTCCAGCGATATCAACACCTTCAGGACATCCTTTTACTACTTTTGTTACAGTTACACTACTGTTGTTTACATAAATACCAAAATGTAGCAAAGTGTTCTCACTTTTACTATTAAATAATATCATTTCCTTTTATAACTAATTCCTTTTTACTAGGGTTCTTACTTCTATTTACCAGCATTTTCTGAATTTCTTTATTAGAACGTAGTATCCTCAAAATCGTTGGGTTATATTTTGCGAGACATTCTTGGTTCAATTCCAAATTCATATTCATTAAAATCAACATTGCCAGCATTTTGATTATAAATTATTGGTTTATTTAATTCTGTTGTTGTGTGTATTAAGTGATCTTCTTTATTAGAATTAGTTTCTGAATATTCTGGTATATGGTTGTTTTCTGGTATAGGTTTAGTGTTAAGTGGTGGAATTATTTCATTGACATTAACTGTAGGTTTCGGCAAAGATACTAAAATATCATTATCTACTAAATTATCTGGATTTTTAGATCGAACTTGTTGAGCCGTGTTCGTATTGAAATGATTATTGTTGTTTGGTTTTAGGTAATTATTCGGATTAATGATGTTGCTCAAATCACTAATCATTCCTTTTTTCACCTCCACTATTTCATGCATTGCGTTTAAAACAACTGCATTGCCTTCTTTCAGTTTGTTTACTTTTTTGTCTATAGTGCCAAGGAAATTATCTATAAGGCCACAATTTACGCACAAAAACATAGAACTTAAACAAAGGAAAATAAACTTCATTTTTAAATTTTCTCCGACACGTCCACTCTGTTGTTTGTATTGATCAATACTGGGAGAAATGCAAAATAAATCATTAGTTACTTATTAATAAGTGAACAGGATATCTATACGGACCGGCCTTCATACGGGGTTACGGGGTTTATTATAGTTATCAATCTTATCATATGATTTATTGGCAAACCATTAATTTGATAAGGTTTTAATAGACCTTGATGTTACTTGGTACAAGCGTACTGAGCAACTTATTAGCTACAACAAAGGTCTAGATTAAAATGGAATAATTAGGGTTTAGACTAAAGATTTTTAATATACGATTACATTTATTATCAAAATATATTCACACTATCATGATTAATATGTAACATAGAGGAAGTTACAATTTAGCTTTCAATTATAAGCAATTTTAGATACATCTATGCATTTCGGCCCTCATTCAGTTTTTTACAGTAACAGCCGGCTCTTTAGCCGATGAAATAGGAGCTTCCGTTGTAGATTCTTCTTTCTCTTCAGATTTAATCACCTCAGTTGCAGTGCTAGGTTTCATGTCGTTCTTTGGCATTTCTTGTTCCGTAGTCTGTTCTTTATTTTTATCTTGATTTACTGGAGGCGTAGTCACTTTAATAATCGTTGTAGTTGTAGTATCCTGGCGCTTATAATCTTTCTCAATATTTTCTTTAACTGGTTCATTATTTTTTGACTCTTCATTCTTCTTAGGACCGAGTAAATCACCCAAGTCTTCAACGATGTCCTTGGTTTGCTTATCCAGAGTTCCGACAACGTTTTTGACAACTTTTCCGTCAGATAAATCAAGTTGATCGCCGAGACCGCCTAATAATCCGCATTTTGCGTAGAAAATAAAGAAACACAGACAAATAAAGATTATAAGCTTCATGTTATGGCCGCGTTCGCCTCGGTTATTGCTTTGATTGTCACTGAAGGAAATGCAAAATTATCATTATCATTGGCACAGGATATTGAGGGTAACTGGGGAGAGCTGACAACCGTATGTCGGCAGGAATAAAAGACCGCAGAAAGTAACTCTATTAACAACTCAACGTTCATTTAAAATCTATCCTTGTACATTTTATTTTAAGTCGCCATCTTTATTCACCTTAATACCACTTCTGAATAACTAGCTGTTGTCTGCCAGGACTTGGATGAAAAATTAGCGCTAGATTGACTTTATCTAAAGGAACATGGGGAATATTTATTATGTCTAACTAATAACTTACAGCTGTCAATTTAGTTATGCATAAGATTTTTACACAGCTGCACTGACACATATTATGTTATCCAAATTATTTAAAGATTTCTTGGCTTGCATGCTACAATAAAAACAATCTCGTACCGTTACAATCGTTTTAAGCTCTAAAATCTAAATGATTACGATTTTTTAGGGTTCCGTAGCCAAATTTAGCAAAAACGGAACCCTTATAGATTCGTCATGTCTGTCTGTCTGTCCGTCCGTATGTCACAGCCACTTTTTTCCGAAACTATAAGAACTATACTGTTGAAACTTGGTAAGTAGATGTATTCTGTGAACCGCATTAAGATTTTCTTACAAAAATAGAAAAGAAACAATAAATTTTGGGGGTTCCCCATACTTAGAACTAAAACTCAAAAAAAATTTTTTTCATCTAACCCATACGTCTATGGATAGGTCTTCAAAAATGATATTGAGGTTTGTAATATCATTTTTTTTCTGAACTTAATAGTTTGCGCGAGAGACACGTCCAAAGTGGTAAAATGTGTGTCCCACCCCCCTGTAACTTATAAAATAAGAGAATGATAAAACTAAAAAAAATATATGATGTACATTACCATGCAAACTTCCACCGAAAATTGGTTTGAATGAGATCCAGTTAGTTGTTTTTTTTAATACGTCATAAATCGTAAACCGCAATTTACCTTTCATTCAATCAACTCAAATATTTTAAAAAAAACATAGGTTTGTACGGAACCCTCGGTGCGCGAGTACGACTCGCACTTGGCCGGTTTTTTTTTACACTATCGAGCCTCTTGCTTGTGAGGATGTGAACGAGTTATTTATAAGTGTTATATGCAAAAAACGTGATTGAATAACGAATGATTGAATTTTAAATTAACGACTTCCGCTATTTTGAAATAAATATTCTAAATAAGCCTTAATTTAATATTTATATTTTGTGTGACTTTTATCCCTAGTCTACTCATTGCAGAATTATGCAACTGTTATTTTGCATGAACTAGATTTCTATTCCTAATAGATAAAATATTATGATAAGTACCTAATTTGTATAAAATAGGAAAAACGTATGGCGGTGATAAACTACTAGGCAGTAGTTTAGACGCCTAGCCTCCTATTGAGGTAGTCCCAAGTTCGATTCCCAGGAGCCCCAATTTTTCGGAGCTATACTGCGTTTTAAGAAAATATATCACTTGCTTTAACGGTGAAGGGTAACGACTTTGTTCATAATGTTATCTAAGGTGTGTGAACTGTGAAGTCTTCCAATCCGCGCTAGCGTAGTGGACTATGGAAACGAACATCAAAAATACGCTCGAGATTTTTGATGATCGATTTTATTTATTTAATATTTTGGTCTGCTGTCCTAGACAGACCCACCAATATACTAATCCCCCTATGTATTAATCTGCCGCGCTGGAGTAAATCCAAAAATCCCCTCTTGGGCTCCCCTACTATGATGAATTTGTTCTGAAAGGGTTACCCTTACCATGCCATGTAAAGCAACCAAGTGTTTTTGCCCAAAATGCCCTGACTGTATGTAGTCTACATAATTGAACGTATTGAAAAACAGTTTAAAAACCGATGACATAATAATATCATAGGTTTTTTTACTCCTTTTATGTTGGATGTTTAGGTGTTAAGCACTGTTAGGTCATGCTATGAAAAACAATGTTACAATTATTTAAAAATATTTTAGTGCGGTAATTAATAACGCCTGAAACTTCGTATTGAATTGAGATCCTCGATCTAAGGGCTAACCCTACAGCACCAACAAATATAAACAAATAAATAATAAATAAGCTATTCATTCCCAAACAAGACATAAAAGGACGAGATTCATTATCAAGAATTGGTAGGTTACGTAACATTATACCTAGTTAGCCACAAGATTATGAGAGTTCAATTAAGCATAATTATTATTATTTATTATTAAATTTACATGTTTACACAAATATCAAATAGAATTCAATTAATTAAGTAAGTCAATACAATTTAGTCAAAAAGAGAATGCCCAAAAAGCCAACGAATATGCAAGTAATAATTAATTACAGTGCACGCACAAACAGTGGTAAATAGTAAAACGCACTGAAAGGTCAGCAAACTTTACACGAGTGTTAACAAACCACGAAGAATAAACAAACACACTCGCCTTTTATATAGTTGATAGTAAAATACACGTGTTCTAGCATTTCAGTTTATTCTTTGAGTCAATAAAATGCTGAGTTGGGTGTGTTAAAACTTAAATGCTGTATTAACTGAATGGAAGGCTGTAATGCTCTATTCATTGAGTAATTTCAAACATTCTAAAACATATTATTCTAAATGTTACCATGGATAAATTAAAAGCTCATCTTGCCAGTTACGTAAATAACTCGCGTCCTATACCTAGTTTACATAACTGGTTATAACTAGATCATTTAAAATTGCATTGATAACTTTTTTATTCAATACATTGTCATCACTCATCACGAATAATTATTCGTCCAAGCTGATGGCTTCATGAATGATAACTTTAAAATAAATAAGTTACTATAGGTAGGTAGCCGTAGATATAGGCGCAACATCGTTCGCATGAATTAAGTTTTTAAATCCCACGGGCCACGGCAATTACTTGATTTTCCGGGATAAAACTTTAAGTTAAACTTAAACTTACTTTCGCTACTCTATTAATAAAAAAATTAAAACAACATAAATAATGGGAATGTGCAAATTGAATTAATACTTTTTTAAGAAGGTAGATTCTAACTAAGGATATTTTTAAGTAGGTAGTTTATAGCTAATTAGTTTCATAAGGTGCTCAGTTAAACTAAGTAACTTTACATTTCTTGAATACGCGGCCACGCCTTTCATTATTTCTGGCAACATTGCAAAGATCGTAAAACTGTTAAGTTATGCTAAGTGCATGCTATATAGGTTACGTCATTTAAAACGGACGGTAACGCACCATTGCAACTAAGAACTGTGAAAGTCTGAGTACAATAAATAATATTGTTACATTAACTTATTGACTACCGTAACTTTGTCTTTCTAAGCTGGCTGGCTGGCTAGTTATTTGTAGGTAGATAATGCCCGTGACTTCGTCCGCGAGGTTTAAGGTTTTTTGAAAATCCTGGGAATATGTGATAGGGTACTTTTTTTAATAATCATCTTTATGGTTTTAATTGGTCATTGTAATGTTTAGGTAAGTATATTATAATAAAATTATTATCATTAGAAGATCCGCTCAGTAATTCATTAAAAAAACCGGCCAAGTGTGAGTCGGACTCGCGCACCGAGGGTTCCGTACTCAAGAAGTAGGTACTGAAGCAAAACAATCAGGCAAAAACCAATATGTTTATTTGACGACGAGTACGAGGTTTACTGTTAATATCAAAAAAACTATGCTAGTTAGAGCATTGGCTATAGTTTTCCTGTAAAATATACATAAATTCCTATTGACCATAATTATTTCAGATTTTTCGATTGGTAAACTCCGGAGATAAGGGGGGGAGAACGGTATTTTTTTAGACTTTTTCCCCGATAAATCAAAAACTATCATGACTAAAAATAATTAAAAATCTGTTTTAGAATGTACAAAGTAAACCCTTCCATATGATACCCCACACAGTACAGTTATCTCACTTTTAAATTTCAACCCTCCGATTTTCCCCCCTTTTTAAATAAGAACAAAAATAATTTCCAATTTTTTTTAATTCCAGTGTCTTTGGGCCACTAATATACACAACTATTCCAAATTTCATGTCGATAGCTTCGGTAGTTACTGAAATAATCGAGTGTGACGGACGGACAGACAGACGGAGAAAGTCGCACCATAAGGGTTCCATTTTACCATTTTGGTACGGAACCCTAAAAACTGCATTACCTATATAATTTATTATCTCGAGAACGACAATGCTTTACCTCAATAACTATTAAGAAAAACTGCTGTTTTTGTGTAACAATCCTTGAATTTGATAGTTATGCAATCAAGCTACCTAGGTAGGTAACCTAGACTTTCGACTGGTTTGAGTTAGGATTTGGTAAGATATTTTAAACGACTTATTATACTTATTTAATTCGATAAACAACAAGAATTCTAGAAGAAAAAAAACATTAAAATCTAAATTAAAACTAAATTTAAATTAATTAACGACATTACGTATTAATGCTGCTTTATTTCGAGCGACCACCGAACTCTAGTGGGGTCGACTTCTAAGATTCATCCATCCATCCATCCATCCATTCGAGAGCGCGCCACCAAACACGGTCCTCTGCCTTCCTCATCCACCCGCTTCCCGCCACCTTTTTTAGGATTCTTCTAAGATTAATAACTGTTTATTATATTTTCCGAGACAAAATGCCTATGTTCTTTATTACTACCTTTACTTCATAACTTATCGAAAAGCCATGGAATGGTAGTAAAAGGCAAACAGGAAATAGACTTATTTGTATAGGTAAATAGGTATTAATATTGATGTCAAACGCTAGTAGTAGCTAGTAGTAACTTTTTCGTCCTAACAGTTCCCGGTATTTCTCGGGGGTCTGTTTAATATTCTAACAAACATGTTGACATGCTACCGGTTTTTATAGGAACCGTTCTCCATCTGACCTCGACTAAGTTTGGACCAATAATTCTTGACTTAGAGCACACGTTTTTCAGTGGCGTACTCACGCTACGAAGCGAGGGTAGACACTAGACAGAGGCACTGAGTGTTAGGTAGGTGATCATGATCTATTTACTGACAGGTCATGAGCTCATGACGAAATTGAGCAATCTATACTCTATAGTCTATACTAATATTATAAATGCGAAAGTTTGGATGGATGGATGTTTGTTACTCAATCGTGCCAGAACGGCTAAACGGATCTGGCTCAAAGGCACAGAGATAGATTAGAGTCTGGAATAAAACATACGCCACTTTTATCCCGGAAAATTAAAGTTCCCACGGTTACCTAAAAAACCTCAATCCACGTGGACGAAGTCGCGGGCATCAGCTAGTGAGCTATAAAGTAGGGTGAGCATTGAGCACTGAGCACTGAGAGCTCCGAAAGCTCTTCATAATGTTCTCGAAGGTGTGTGAAATGTGAATACCTACTGCCAATCCGATGTGGTGACTGTTGTATCTACTACGGCCAAACCCTTCTAATTCCGGGGCAGACTCGTGTTCAATAGTGGTTTTAAATGATGATGACCTAACTACTCTTAATACAGAAAAAGTTCAATGTGTGCGTAGATAAACAGTAAGCTCTCCAAATATGGTTGTAAGCATACGCTTCGAATTGAAAATAAAAAAATCTAAAATACCTATTGTCCGTCTTTGCTCTCGTATTCATATAAGTTCAACACGTTTACGATGCATTGTTTATAAGTGTAAACAAAATTTGTTTACGTCGAGATGTCATAAATCTCCTTTTGCTCGCCATGTGTAGTTTGGTGATTGTCCTTTTAAAAGGCGAAATGACAAAGAAAGTTTACCTATGTGTTATGTTCAATGTTCATACTTCTTACTTAAACTGTATAACTGTAAAAAAAACCAGCTGAGTTTGTTGTGGGCTCTTCTCAGACCAGGGCGCGTTTAGAACCCTCGTAGCTTTAGTTTTTAGATACCGTAACTGATTATCACCATCATGTTTTTTAAGTATAATTGTAATAATTGTAAAAAATATTTAAGTAGGTAGGTAATAAGTGCATTTTATAAGTAATATGACGTCATTATGCTGCTGCCGGACCATGGTGGCCTCTCCGATCATCAGTATGGCTTTAGACAGGGTCGGTCCACGCTGATGGCTGTAAAGAGAGTAACGGAAACCGCTATCAAAGCAAGGCAAGGCACAAAGAAAACCAGAAAGCTGTGTGCCTTGGTCTGCCTCGACGTCAGGAACGCATTTAATTTAGCTTCTTGGAGGGAGATACTTTTGGAGATACGAAAGAGAGGTTTTCCAGGCTACATACAAAACTTGTTGAGTAGCTATCTAGAGCACCGTTATATTAAAGTAAAAGATAGTAAGGGAGTGGAAGAGAGGATTCAAGTTAGCAGTGGAGTTCCACAAGGATCCATACTTGGCCCAACTCTTTGGAACATTTTATATGATGGTGTTTTTAAGGTAAAACAAGAAGAAGGTATCCAACTGGTGGGGTTCGCCGATGATTTGGCTCTCGTAGTCGTGGCTGCAACCGAAGCCAGCCTCATGACTCGGGCAAACAGAGCGCTTGAACGAATAAACACCTGGATGCAAGAAAGTCGCCCTACAATGCAACTCGCCCTAGCGCCAGAGAAAACTGAGGCTATAGTGTTTAGTGGACGGCGGAAGCTAGACCCAATCAATTTCGTGATACAAGGCACCACAGTGACACCAAAAGATCGCGTCAAATACTTGGGTATATGGCTCGACAAGAGTCTTACTTTCAAAAAGCATATAGAGGAGGTAGCGACTAAAGCCCAGAAATTGACAGAGGCACTATATAGACTTATGCCTACAAAAGGTGGGCCAAGGGCGAGCAAGCGGAGGGTATTAGCATCAGTGGCCCACTCCATTATTCTGTATGGGGCACCAATATTCAAGGAAGCCATGAAGGTGGAGACATACAGAAAAAAATTGGAGGGAGTCCAAAGACGATTGGCGATAGGCATCTGCGGAGCGTACCGAACAATCTCCACTGAAGCCGTTCTAGTGATTGCAGGACTTGTCCCTATAGCGAAACTGGTCAACGAACGGGCGAAGCTTTTTAGCAGCAAAGAACAGACGCTAGTACAAGTGCGAGAGAGCACCTTGACGGAGTGGTCCACGGAATGGTCGGGAACAGGCAAAGGTACATGGACCAGAGAATTGATCACCGACCTAAAAGCATGGCACATGAGGAATCATGGGGAAGTAGACCGCTGGCTGACACAAGCACTCAGTGGCCACGGGGTGTTTAACACCTACCTGTTTGCAATAGGGAAAGCGCCAAGCGAAAATTGCAACTTTTGTGGAGAGGAGGACACCCCTAGACATGCGATTTTTGAATGTCCGGGTTGCACGGACTTAAGACTAGCAGCACAAGGAACAAGCGAGTGTGTGGATGCCCAAACCCTAATCAGTCGCATGTTGTCAAGTGAGGACGAGTGGCAAAGATACAGCAAGATGCTGAAGGCCATAATGCTGAGAAGAGAGGAAAGAGAAAAACAAGAAAAAAAGGAGAGAACAACTTGAGGGTCAGCATGAAGAAATGTAAATCGGTTCCGTGCTGATCTCGCAGACAGGGGGGGGGGTTATTTTAGTCCGTGCAAGTCGGACACACCCTGCCAGCAGGCAGAAGTCCGTATTTCGTCCGTCCGTAGTCCGTCCGTAAAGATTTTTTCCTCCTCATCCGGAAAAAAAAAAAAATGACGTCATTATGAGGTCTTAAATTAGACTTTGACTACTGTTAATATTGTTATCGGACTTGTAGTTATGTAATGCCAAAAATCGGAAATCGAATGTAATAAAATTTATTCCTATTGTATCCTAGGATTTGTATACATTTCCTATACGTACAGTAATTTCTGGGAGCTCAAGCATTTATGGATTTTAAAAATGATGACGATGAATGGATATTATGCATCATCCTTTCTTTACATTATAAATGAACCTACTATGAACATACAGCTTAAACCGCTGGGTCTAGGAAGTAGGAACTTGAGATATCCCATGTACCTACCTTAGTTTTCCCCATAACGTGTCAAACCCAAAGATAGCAACAAGATTCTTTTAAAAAAGCTTTGCAGGCGAAGTCACGGAATAAAGTGACTTTAAAATAATTAATGTGTATTTCATGTTACTTTAAAATCATAACAAAATTACTGCGGGCAATTCAAATAGATTGAAGTAAAAGCTGATTATGCGTAATCACGTTCAGGCAAAACGGTGACAGATCAGAGGTGCGATTATGTAAGGAAATCGTATAAATTTGACAGCCTAAAACGTATGGTTACTTATGTCAAACGGTCAAATCGTATTATCTAAGGTGTTCATAGATCGTGTTCGATCGAAATCGTTATTTTTGACGATGAGTGAATGAATTCATAATTTTTGTAGGCGTTTGACAGATAATTCGTATTGTGTAAGAAAAATGAGTCCATCGCCAACGTCAAATCATTGCGGTAGCTCGCAGGCTATGACAATCGTATAAACGTATAGCCACTTGTCTTAGTTTATCTTAGTTTTCGTAAAGTTATTTCATTCCTAACATAATTCTTGTACCTATCTAAAAGTAATATCTATTTTAAATAAAAATAACTGGGTAAACTCGCAGCTTGTCCCGTGTACTGTGAGTTAGCCTTTAAATTGATAGGAAAGTGTTTTAGTGGAAATATGGGAAAATATTTTAAAGGTTGTGCCTATGTATTTTGGTTTTTAGTGAAAATGGCGTAGA
This sequence comes from Erebia epiphron, assembly GCA_963932025.1. NCBI lineage: Eukaryota > Metazoa > Arthropoda > Insecta > Lepidoptera > Nymphalidae > Erebia > Erebia epiphron. The sequence continues at coordinate 10,376,229 of OZ009950.1, forward strand.
TAGTAAGTAGGTAATACATGCTGGGCATGATTGAGCGTGAGCGACGCATGAGACGCTCGCAGGTGAGGAGATCTAGCTCAACTAAGAGTTAAGACTAGAGTCGGTCGGATATGATATGCCGGCGTTGGAGTTACTGGCCGTAGGCTGTCCTTAGGTTATTTCAAACTCTAGTGGACGAACTCCGACCTTTTATGGTGTCAAGGCAGAGATGTATAGGGATCTCTATTTTAGGTATTGAACTCAGAGTAAAAAACTACCTTACCGAACTACTAAGACTTGTTATGAGGAAGCTTTCTTCATTAGGAAGTAATATCATTCATTAAATGTAATTAATGATTGAGACAGAAGGGCTGGCTCATTTTTTAAACTTAAGGGACGGATCCTCTTACCTATCTATATTATAACTTGTAAAGGTAAGTATGAATGAATTACTTAACTACTTATGTAAAACTAGATGATGCCAGCGAATTGTCTGGATTAAGCTTTTTGTATTCCGGCAAGAATTCCTTACTTATCCAGGATAAAAAGCCTATATCCTTTCCGAGGATGCAACTTATCTATAGGTATACCAAATTTCATCCAAATTGGTTGAAAAGATGGGCTGTAAAAGCATAGCGGACAGACAGACAAACACTTTCACATTTATAATAGGTAGGTAACTAGTATGGATGGATGTAAGACCACCAGCACATAAACTGGGTGTGGTTTCTGCTGGTGGGTCACAATCTTTCTGTATTTTGTATAAGTAATATAAAAATAAGTTAATTTAAGTCTATTTATGTCAATAAACCACATTTATCCTTTTTATTTCTCCAAATTATGAAAATGCAGTGTACTGCCTTACATTAATACATTATAATAATACATAAAGGAAAATTTATTTACCTACTTACTTACATAAGACATGTTTTATAGATAAGTAAGTAGGCAACTAGGCAGGTACCTAGTTATTAACATACTCAATTATTTAAGATTACCTTTTCATACTACCTAGACCTACTTTCATAGACCTATTCATAATGTTCTAGATTTGTTTTTTGAATCTTTACATTTTACATGTTGATGTATACAAGATATCCAATTTTCTATATAACAGTAAGTCACTATGATAGGACATACATTATAGCCCTATTTTTACCTTACAGGATATTAAGGGTTTGCGCAGCTTAATTGGATGATGACTCCATTTCTGCAGACAACTCATAAATCACCAGAAGCTAACTACGCAGACGTCAGCACCATCAATACAGTGGGCTCAATACAGTGGCAGTGTCTCTTAGCCCATAGGACACTGCACAATGACCCAATCAATGCTGGTAAAATAAGAGATGGCAGAAGGCAATCTCCACAGCCAGTCTATGTTAAAGATGAAGCTGCTTCAAGAGAGGCGCTTGCCCTGTTCTTACTCAATAAATGGAGAATGCAGAGTGGTGGGTCTAAGCTCCAATTCCCTCTCTCCTATGAGAGTGGAGGCCTGCTCTCAGTAGTGGGATGTTAATAGGCTGTAGTGGTATGTGTTAAAAAGGATGTTATTAATAACATAATAAGTGATTACTTACCTACCTAACTAAGATTACCTGCTTCCTTCTTTTCTAAACAAATTGCCAATGATCATCATAAACCAATTACAAAATCAAAATGTACAAAGTAAAAAAAGATCATTAATGAAATACTTGTCAAAGTTAAGGGGGGCAAGTTATAGGTACAATTTTATTTTCATCGGTATGTACCTACCCATAATATTTCAATAAAATTAATAGGTACCTATCTTTTACCTCTCTATGTATAACTTCTAATATATAACTTTTGTATAATAATTAATAATAATAAAAAAATGTTAAAAAATTAAGTTAATTTTACTTTGATTACTATACCTACTTTGAATTAAAATTACTTTGATTGAATAAAGACCTTTATGAATACACATTTATCCTTTTTATTCCTCCAAATAATAAAAATAATTATTATTTACCAATGTACAAAATATTAGCAAAATTAAATTAAAGGACTCTAATAAAAGGACATTATTTTGTAGCAGTCTCATATGACTAATTTATTGGAACATTAATTAACTTACTAACATAGTAAATAATTCAATTGATCACAAATTAACTAAAGTGATCCAATTAATTTCAAGGTGTTGCTCCTCAAATCCTTATTGATATCTCTCTCATCTTCTTCTCATCTTTGTATGGTCATCATATGCCATTATGATTTGGCCATCTTTGGTCTGAAATAATTGAAATTTAACATGTTATTGCTAATTTATTACAAATACTAGATGTTCTGGGATTTCATCTGCATGGATTAAGGTTTTTAATTCCTGTGGAAATTCTGGAAAGTCTACCAAAATTTCATCAAAATTGGTTAAAAAGATGGCCCGTGAAAGCATATCAGACAGACAGTCACACTTTTCCATTTATATTATCTTCCACCTTTAAAACCGCACATAGCTTCTGGAGTATTATTTTGTGACTATAATTATGATGCCCATGACTTCGTCCACATGAATTTAGTACTTATTTTGTATTCCAGTGGTAACATCTTAACTTTCCTGGATAAAAAGCCCTAGCCTATGCTCTTCCCCAGGATGCAACCTATCTATATACCAAATTTCATCAAAATCGGTTGAAAGATAGGACGTGAAAGCATAGCAGACAGATATAGGTACTGTTGATTGTTGGGGGATAGGTATTTTAACATATTGTGAGAAAAAACTTGCACACTGTGGTTAAAAGCATGTTATTATCTTATAACAAAATTAAACCACCTCTGCATTAGCCCAGCAATTCGCTATATTCACTTGGAGACACCCTTGCCTTTTAACAATAAAATAAAGAGTTTGTTATTTCAATTTATGAATTTAACTTTGGTATGAAAGATATCATTTAAATATAATAACGATATATTTAGGGCAGTATATTTTCAGCAGTTATATATAAGAAATGTTCGTCTTTGTTGTTAGATTCACGGATTACTTTCGTACTTATTTACTTTATTTATTATAAAAATTCTAAGTATTAGACTATTTTTAGTTGACACTGACATATGACGGACATTGACACTTGACATTACCTTTAGCAAAAATGTCACAGACTTTTATTACAAAATCACAGAAAAAGTACAAAAAACGTGAGCCCACTAGCGCCATCTATTGTTAAGTAGCAGTAAACTACCCGAAACTCGATAAATATCTTATATCTATGGTATTCATTCGTTCTTGGGCGTTTTGTTAAAGCTTTGTTAATTCTATGGTACAAAATTTTCATAGAGATAACTTTAACAATATTTCGAAATAATTTTCGTTTTAAATAATGAAAAATCATTTTTATGATAAAATTATTATGTTAGCTCGTAAAACTACATTATTTTCGTGTGTGACGTAATTAAATTAGATATTAAAATTGAAATATTGAATTGACAATTACGTTTCACTGATCGTAATTGCGTTTTGTTAAGTATTTTCATGATACGTTTTTATACGTTTAGGTGTTCATTTAATGGACAGTTTTACGAAATCGGACTTTGCTTTATACGTTCTATGACTATCGTATTTAATATCCATCCATGAACATAAGTTACATAATCGCACCTCAGATAAGCTATGGAAGGACAGGAACCTGTTCTTAACAAACAGATTTTATTTGGAAACTGGAAGTATCACAAGGCTATTGGCCAAAATGCAATCATGTAGTGTAGACTGTTAACCGTTGAACTATTGTACCTATAATAATAATCACATGTTTTATGGTTTATTCGTGTCATTGTATACATATGTTTATACCTAATTAAGTAAATGTACCTATGTCGTAGAGAAACAAGCTTTTTTTTGGGTCCCCGATAAATAAAGCTTATCTTTTATGCGAATATTTATATTCCTCTTTAATGTGTATTAAAGAGGAATATATACTTACTAAGAAAATATATATGAAATGAAAATATAAAGTCAAAAATCGAGTACTACACGAAATCCCAAAATCCCAGGAATTCCCACGGATTTGAAGTATTTCGCCGTAGTATTAAATTATCTAATCTACGCTACTACTACTACTTTATCTAATAGACGCTTCGAATGAAATATTTTAAATCTGTTGGTAGTCGGTAGATACGTTTTACTAATAGCTAATAGCCCTTTGTGGTTTGTTGTGGAGTCATTTTTCTCAAACACCTTTCCGGTTTAATCAAAAATTTAAAATTTTTGACTGAAGAATATTATGGTGCCAGCTACCGTTACAACTTACAATGTGAAAACCAGCGGTGAATAGCTGAATACCATACCTATTGTAAAATAGAAGTTCTTGTAAATAATAAACATTGCCTGTCTCCATATTAGACGGCTACAACTTACAAAGTCCAGCCACGTTAACTATTTTGTCCTTCTATAGGGACAATAAAATTCAAAAGATACTACTTCTGTTACTTCGAAGATTTATGAGCAATGAAAGGGGATTAATGTGACATGCGAAGGACATTTTGCATGTCAATGATGCAGCCTGAAATTATTGAGGTCATTTAAATTTAGTTTTGTAGCACTCTATTTAAAGTTGGTACAACGTGCCCAAGTTATGTAGCTCCTTTAAAACTACACGGAACAGCTCTAAATAGGGTTTATAAATTTAAGTACCTTGGGCACATTGTGACGGATGATCAAATGGACGATGCGGACATGGAAAGGGAGCGCAGGGCGTTGTCAGTCCGAGCGAATATGCTGGCCCGCAGGTTTGCCCGGTGTACAGAGGCGGTGAAGATAACTCTTTTCAGAGCCTACTGTACATCCTTATACTCGGCGAGCCTGTGGTTCCGGTATACGCAAAGGGCTTCCAACGCACTACGAGTCCAATATAATAATGCATTCAGGGTGCTGTTGCGGCGACCTAGGTGCTGCAGTGCGTCAGCGATGTTTTCACAGGCGCGGACAGATGGCTTTGATGCTATCTGGCGCAAGAAAACCGCATCACTGCTGTCCAGAGTCCGTGGAAGCAGCAACAGCATCCTGAATGCATTATTATATTAGCATAGCAGGGAAAATGGATAGTCCTCTGGTGGGGAAACTCATCCAGAGGACTAAATCCCTTTTAGTTTTTAGGTACTAACATAGATTTAAGTTAAAATTGTTACTAACACCTTTAGATTGTAAGTACTAACATAGTTATTAAGATTATATTGTTACTAGCACTAGTGGACCACAAATGTTGTCTTTAATAAATAAATGAAAATTGAAAATTGAAATTGAAAGGTACATATCAAATCGTGAATCGTAATCATTTGACAGCTTAACATAATATTAATCGAACTGTTGAAGGAGTTCATACATGCTTTTTGACGTGCAGGCATCTATGAACACCATAAACAGGTACGTACTTTTTAGGGTTCCGTAGCCAAATTTGGCAAAAACGGAACCCTTATAGATTCGTCATGTCTGTCTGTCTGTCCGTCCGTATGTCACAGCCACTTTTTTCCGAAACTATAAGAACTATACTGTTGAAACTTGGTAAGTAGATGTATTCTGTGAACCGCATTAAGAATTTCTTACAAAAATAGAAAAAAAAACAATAAATTTTGGGGTTCCCCATACTTAGAACTGAAACTCAAAAATTTTTTTTCATCTAACCCATACGTGTGGGGTATCTATGGATAGGTCTTCAAAAATGATATTGAGGTTTGTAATATCATTTTTTTGTGTGTAAAACAAACCCCCCCCCCCCCCCCCTGTAACTTCTAAAATAAGAGAATGATAAAACTAAAAAAAATATTTTTACATTACCATGCAAACTTCCACCAAAAATTGGTTTGAACAAGATCTAGTAAGTAGTTTTTAGGGTTCCGTACCCAAAGGGTAAAAACGGGACCCTATTACTAAGACTCCGTTGTCTGTCTGTCTGTCTGTCTGTCTGTCTGTCTCCAGGCTGTATCTCATAGACCGTGATAGCTTGAAAGCTGAAATTTTCACAAATGATGTATTTCCGTTGCCGCTATAACAACAAATACTAAAAATTAAAAATATATATATATTAAGGGGGGTCCCCATACAATAAACGTGTATTTTTCGTATTTTTTTGCTCAATATTAAAAACGGTAACAGGTAGACGGTTCAAATTTTCACAGAATATTAACTTGTATATTACCTTTCAAAATAAATAATTAAATATCAATAAAGTAAATATTAAAGGGGGGCTCCCATACAACAAACGTAATTTTTTGATATTAACAGTAAACCTCTACAAACAAAGTTAGTTTTGCGGTTCATTAACAAAGGTAATTATACCTACTTCTTGAGTACGGAACCCTCGGTGCGCGAGTCCGACTCGCACTTGGCCGGTTTTTTTTAATACGTCATAAATCGTAAACCGCAATTTACCTTTCATTCAATCAACTCAAATATTAAAAAAAATATTTAATTTAAAACTTACTACAGGTTTGTACGGAACCCTCGGTGCGCGAGTCCGACTCGCACTTGGCCGGTTTTTTTTTAACCAGACATTAGTAAGTAGGCAAGTAAATAACTCAAGAGTCCAGAGTTACATCTGCGTATCTTGCGCTACTTATCATTATTAAGGCTATGAATTATGATAGACAAAGTAATAATACAATAATAATAGGTTTATATTTTATTATGTTGTAAATATTACTAAGTATACTTTTAACAGAAATATTTTTTGTTGCAGGATATACCAGCAATACCAAAGAAAACATGGTGATGAATCATAATCTAAATAGGTGTGTATTGTGATTTACCTACGCATATTTTAAGCTTTTTATCTAACCTACACATCTGTATAGATATATATGACTGTCATATATAATTTTATCGACGTACCGTACCGTACGCGAAGTATCACAATATATCATAATATACGATTTCGCAGTACCGTACTGTCCTATTAAACGGACATGAGCTTGACTACCTCGTTGGTCTAGTGGTTAGCATGTTCGACTGCGGCCGACGAGGTCCCGGGTTCGAGTCCCGGGTCAGGCCATAATTAAGTATTGGGTTTTTCTGACTATAAATTCTCAGTACTAGCCCGGAGTTAGGAAGTTGATGATGTTTCACACCCGTGCATCGGAGAGCACGTTAAGCCGTCGGTACCGGTTATTATCACTAACATGATAGGTAATAGTTGTTAGAGCCCGACAACCCGCATTGGAGCAGCGTGGTGGGTCTAAGCTCTAATTCCGGGACGTTAATGGGCTGTAGTGGTGAGCTGGATTGAGTTATGAGGTACAAGAACTAGCAGTATTTTAGCTTTATTCTGATAATGGGTTTGCAATGCAGAAATGACTCTACTTAGCTATTATTCAGTCATCCTGATTACATTTGAGTAGAAAAGGCTATGCGCTATTGAACGGGATTATGTCTGGGCGTAACATGAAATCGCCAGTTATAGTTGTATAAAGCCATTATAATAGGTATCAAGGAGGCATTGTTTTGATGCTTCACCGTGAAGAGGAAGCGTTCAGCGTTGACATTATTAACTACTAAGCCGTGATGACCTAATGACAGAAACTGATAAATCTATACCCTTTCTATACTATCCATACTTAATATTACTTATTATACTTATAATATTATAAATACGAGTGTGTCTGTCTTTCTGTCTGTATGTCTGTCTGCTTTCACGGCCCATCTGTTCGACCGATTTTGATGAATTTTGGTATAGGGATAGTTTGTATCCCAGGAAAAGACATAGGCAAGGTACTTTTTATCCCGGAAAATTAAAGAGTTCCCGCGGGAATCCAAAAATCGTAATTCAGGCGGACGAAGCCGCGGGCATCATCTAGTTCTGAATAATAACAATTTCTAAGTAGTTGTACAGTAGAGTATGTCTAATTTATTGCAAGGATAATAATACATCCATACTAATTACTAATATTATAATACTAATATATTTGGTACAGAGATAGGTTACATCCCAGGGAAGGACATAGGCCACTTTTTGTCCCGGAAAATTGAAGAGTTCCCGCGGGAATCAAAAAACATAAATCCACGCGGACGAAGTCGCGGGAATCATCTAGTATATCTAGTCTAGTAATATTATAAATGCGAAAGTGTGTCTGTCTGTCTGTCTGTCTATCTGTCTGTCTGTCTGTCTGTCTGCTACGCTTTCACGGCCTAACTGCTCAACCGATTTTGATGAAATTTGGTACAGAGATAGTTTACATCCCGGGGAAGGACATAGGCTACTTTTTATCCCGGAAAATTGAAGAGTTCCCGCGGGAATCAAAAAACATCAATCCACGCGGACGAAGTCGCGGGCATCATCTAGTAGGTATATATATAGCAAAAGACCTATAGAGTGTGAAACTGAAAACGGGAACATTATAGCGGAGCGAGATTTCAAGCAAAAAGGTTACCTCAATCCACCTTGTAGATAATATGTACCTACTCGTGTCTCGTACCCATTTATAGGTACTTAGTTATGATGAAGGTTTAAGATGAAATTATGTCATGTGCTTGCTACATGGGCGGTAGATCAATTATAGTAGGTACCTATTGTTCCAATCCAACGCTGTCAATCAAAAGCGGTCGACGTTTATAGTTTAAATACTAATTCGTTCATTACCAATCCATACTATAATATTATAAATGCGAAAGTGTGACTGTCTGTCTGTCTGTCTATCTGTCTCTCTGTCTGTCTGTCTGTCTGCTACGCTTTCACAGCCCATCTGGTCAACCAATTTTGATGAAATTTGGTACAGGGATAGATTGTATCCTGGAGAAGGACATAGGCTACTTTTTATCCCGGAAAATTCAAGAGTTGTCGCGGGAATCAAAAAACCTTAATCCACGCAGACGAAGTCGCGGGCATCATCTAGTCATTATATAAGTTTGAAAATAACACTGGATAGACTGAATTCCGGGCAAAGAAGGTGGGAAAATGTAGGGAAGCGGTCCCCATCTAAATGGATCAACGCTAAGTCGAATAAACATTCTCATTCCAGAATGCGATTCAATTCAAAGAAAAGCTGATCCTGAAATTAAGGCTGTTTTTTCATTGGGCGACACGATATATCGGCGCCGACATAGGACACATATAGGTACATTATCAGCAGCGATATATATCGGTGTGGTGTCGTGTCGGTCAGTGAAAAAGCGTCATAGGTATTAGGTAACTCCCATACATTTCAGTGCTATATCGGCGATGATAACATCGGCCAATGAAAAATCGCCCCAAGAGGCGCCAGTCAAGCATACTAAACTAAATAAAACCAAACGACGATGTCACAGTGTTGCGGCGGGAATGGGTTAGTGGTAAATCAATGTGACGAACGCTTGAACCAAACAAAAGATCTGCTTAAATTAACGATGAATCATTAGAAGGACTTTTTGTGGTGCTTCAAACTTGGCAACAACACAATTTGAGAATTTAAATGAGCAGCCACTAATTGATAGAGTTTCTCTTCCAGAACAACAAAAATTAAACAGCTTTTAAATTAAATTAAAAATAAAATCATTAATTTATTTTAATTTAAAAGCTTTAAATTTAATTTTAATTAATAGATAGAGTTCTTCTTCCAGAACTACAAAAATTTAACAGCATTTTATAGAATATTACAAGGAAACTCTACTTAGTTTGGGATAGGAAAGTCAACCCACATAATGTGGCCAATTCTGTCTTAGACAATCTCTTAACTAAACTAAAATGACAGGTCTAAATCTAGTGCTGCCCCTTTCCGCAGAGAGTATAATGAAAGTAATAGTAATGTAAATAGAGCTATCATTTTGGTTTAGAGATAAGTACCTAAGTACTCAACATCTACAATATTTCTTGTGGCGCTTGGTAGTTTATTTTAGCATGGTTTTAGCACCAAAATATTTTTCTTGTTTCTCCCAAATTCCTAGCGGAGAACTCTTCTTCTTGTCTACCCGTTACAAACACAATCTCATATAAAATTATCGCTACATCGCGTTACTCATGGGGAGTTCAAACGGAAGCAGTGTGAGAATTTCATAGATACCGTAGAAACACTAGATGCTATGGTGTGCTAGGTCGCTAGAGAGAGGTGCTTATGGTGGGCGATAACTAGCCACTAGCCGCGTTACGCGTATAGCAGCCGCAGAAGATTTTCACAGAAAGGCAAGTTTATCTGATGTGTGTAGGTACGATATTATTGTTTTAGTTACCAGCTATGAACGTACAGGAAATGCTCTTAAAGCTCTGAATAAATTGCAGTATTACATTACCTTTCGAACATACTCCATACTCCGTACCGTATGAAAGTGACCCTGCAGTGCGGCGCAGCTGTTCTTTGAACCATAAAGCGCTGCATCGCTTCATCTTTTACATCGTCTATTCATTCTGTAGACTGCAGCGATTAACCATCGCTTGATTATGTAACGTCTGATCTCAGTTGCCGCACGTGCGCTCTTGTTGATAAAATAAATGCGATCTGATAGCGTAATGGATTTGGATTCAGGCGATTTTGATTCTTATCTTTATGTGAAACACGATTTATAACGGTATGAAGCACTAATAAGTGAAGTTTAGAATGTATGTTATGTTTTAAAGGTTAATATTTTTGCTGCGATTAGGAACTAAGTACCTACATGTTCTGAAAGTACTAGTAGTACACTAGTACATATATACATTACATTATGGTATTTATTGTTAACAAAGGCAGGTGCCTGTTGGACGGAAACATTACCTATCATGAATCATGTTACCGAGATCTTAAAAATTCGCTGCCAAGAAATTCGGAAAGATTACCTAAGCCCAGAAAATATGAAGCGCAGACAAACCGGCGGCAGAAGAGAGAAAATCTTTTCATTATCTTTTCATTTCTGTAGATCCATCGACAGAAGTCTGCGGACTCTAGGTCTAAGTCCTGTTCACTCCATTATACAACTTCTTGAGTCTCTTGTCTAAACTTATCTCCATCAATCACAAACAAATTATTTCCATCAATACTAAGCTTAAAATAAGGAAAAAAATTCTAAGGTCCCCATAAGTAATCAACTTAACTGAATGACGACTTCAAAACATAGAGTATAAACGTCAGATTCTGCATCTCCATCAATCAAATCCACAGAATTGAGAATCAGCTTGTGCTGAATCCATCAAACATCAGTGATACGCTTTGAGAAAGAAAAATTTTGGTCCTGCAGCCTGCAAACCCAACCAAAATCTGGTCACAGCATCACATTCACAGCCAATTTTTTTGTTGCGATCTACATATTACTAAAATTCTACATCAATGGATCTACAGATTATAAGGGACATTAGTCATTCAGTCAGTGATTGTGATAAAAGTTAAAACTGACAGCAAACCTGTCGCCGCATGGACGCATTTGAGACTCGAAATTCTACAGGCTCTTCATACAAAGTTAATGCATCCAGCTGCCTCAAAATGCATGTAAATTCATCATTTATCTAATGGTCGTACAGTCGTTTAAAGCTCGCGGGCACTTTTATAAGGTCGTCAACCCGCAGTGCTATGAATTATACGCGGAAAAGTGATTGTCTGGTTCCTTGGGCCTTTTGGGTGGACGGATTTAAATGGAATTCTTTATTAGCAAGCGGAGTAACGCGCGTACATAATTACCCAGGTTAATTAAGTAGCTACTAGCTGTCTAGGCTTTAACTTTGCTGTTTTCGACTTCAAGCCTTTTAACTGTCGCGGTCGATACTGCCAACGCTTACAGTCAAAATGACAGTTTAATGTAACGTACCTTGACGGACGACATCAAGAGAGTCGCAGGGAGTCGCTGGATCCAGGCGGCGCAAGACCGTGGCTTGTGGAGGACCCTACAAGAGACCTATGTCCAGCTTTTCAGGGTTCCGTAGCCAAATTTGGCAAAAACGGAACCCTTATAGATTCGTCATGTCTGTCTGTCTGTCTGTCTGTGTGTCCGTCCGTATGTCACAGCCACTTTTTTCCGAAACTATAAGAACTATACTGTTGAAACTTGGTAAGTAGATGTATTCTGTGAACCGCATTAAGATTTTCTTACAAAAATAGAAAAAAAAACATTAAATTTTGGGGGTTCCCTATACTTAGAACTGAAACTCAAAAATTTTTTTTTTCATCTAACCCATACGTGTTGTATCTATGGATAGGTCTTCAAAAATGATATTGAGGTTTGTAGTATCATTTTTTTCTAAACTGAATAGTTTGCGCGAGAGACACTTCCAAAGTGGTAAAATGTGTGTCCCCCCCCTGTAACTTCTAAAATAAGAGAATGATAAAACTAAAAAAAATATAATATGATGTACATTAATAACCATGCAAATTTCCACCGAAAATTGGTTTGAACGAGATCTAGTAAGTAGTTTTTTTAATACGTCATAAATCGTAAACCGCAATTTACCTTTCATTCAATCAACTCAAAAATTTAAAATTATTAAAAAAAAAAAATGTAATAATTTAAAACTTACTACAGGTTTGTACGGAACCCTCGGTGCGCGAGTCCGACTCGCACTTGGCCGGTTTTTACAAATTGTTTCTAGTTTAACAAATTTGATCTATTCGATTAAGCGAACTTTACAGTTTTGCAGTTATGGACACTGGTCACTGGTAGCCCGCCAACCCGCATTGGAGTAGCGTGGTGGGTCTAAGCTCTAATTCCCTCTCTCCTATGAGAGTGGCCTGTGCCCAGCTGTGGGACGTTAATAGGCTGTAGTGGTGGACACTGGTCAACGTATTACTGAATACGAAAGAATTGGTTTCCAACTCCTCGACCTGATGCTGCTATATTGTGATGTTGTCGTGTGTTATGAAGCAGAGAGTAAGAGGCGGCAAATTAAAAAAAAACTTCTGATCTGCCCCCCGATGGAAAAGATAATTCGACCTGTATTAAGGAGTTCATAGAAGCCTGCACGTCAAAAAGCATGTACGAACTCCTTCAACAGTTCGAGTAATACGTTTTAAGCTGTCAAATCATTACGATTTGTTTAGACAATTGGGTTCTGGCCACTGAAGAAAGCACTTCTTCATCGTTTCGTTGTTGCGCTACTAAAAACGTTAAATAAGCCACTCTTTAACTAGACAGACTAAAATATTTGAGGAGCTGGATAGTGATATTTTATCCCGGAAACCAAACACTTCTCCCGGGGTTTTAAAATCTAAATCCACGCAGACGAAGTCGCGGGCATCATGTAGTATTTAATATATAATGCTATCGTTGATCATGCATTAAGCATATTAAAACCACAAAGTGTACGAACTTTACTACCTATTAAATCATAAATGCAACCGCGATATCCGGTGACCGGAAGGGAGAGAGGGCCCTCAGGGTAGTAGGGTCACTAAACTTTTATCTGTCAAGTAATATTTAATCTTTTTCATTCAGTGTTTACCTTTCTATTTTTATTTATTTAGTTACTATGTAAGCTAGAGAACTCGAAATAATAGGTACCTATGTATCATAGGTACCTATTCATAAGAGATATATCTGTATAATATATGTTACCTTATGTCTGTATATTCTTACGTTATTAGACTTCCTTGAGTTCCTTACCATACGTATATTATAATCAAGTAAATGTGAAAGTTTGGATGTTTGTTAGTTTGTATGTTTGGAAATTTGGAAATTTGGAATGGAAATAACTCATACCCTGAATTATCACGTAGGCTACATTTTATTATACCTACTCGACTTGTATTACTATGTAAGTTTATTCCACCATAACTTCTAAACGCCTGAACAGATTTGGATCGGCATATTGTTAGAATCCCTGTCAAGTTACTATTCTGTGTCCCTGTTTAATCCCGAGTGACACTATAGCACTATTATATTATTCTGTGCTATAGCTCTATTTTTTTTTTAAATATAATAAACTTGGAGTTTATAGAGCGCTGATATGACAGCAGAACCCAATTTGTCGATAAACAGAATAACTTCATCCAGTCACAGTGATATAGGTAACCTATGTCAGATCTAGGTCAAACAGTCGTTATGAATTCATAACGACTGTTTCAGTCACAGTACACAGTAATTCACATTCAAACGCGAAACCGATCCACGGGAACCTACCTACATCAAAGTGTAAAAAACCGCATCCAAAATGTAATGATTAAAATTGTAGGATTCTAAACCTTATTCAACGTTATATTAAGGTTCAAAGGGATGTATGCAGCAGTAAAAACTTTTATGATCTGTTGTATCCCGATTTAGTCAGTTTGCACTCTGCAGTCTGCTCTTCAAACTTAGGAATAGAAGTTCAGTTTGTTTTTATCACGATGAAATGAAAAGGTGGAACGGTTCTTCATAGAGGCATAAAGGCATTACCTCACGATGAAATGAAAAGGTGGAACGGTTCTTCATAGAGGCATAAAGGCATTTCCTACATAAATCTATACTTATTACTTACTCATATTATAAAGAGGAAAGATTTGTTTGTTTGTTTGTAATGGATAAACTCAAAAACTACTAAAACGATTTTAAAAATTCTTTCACCTTTAGAAAGCTACATTATCAGCGAGTAACATAGGCTATATTTTATTTTGAAAAGAATTAGAGATCCTTACGAAAATTGCAATAATGTCAACGAAGTCGGAAAATATCGTCTCTTCTGAGAGCTTACGAGGCGTGCGCTGACTAAATAGGTAAAGTTACACAAAAACAATGTGGCAGGTGTGGTGAGCACGGGGACAGACGTACTCTTACAATGTAATATTAAAATGAAAAACCTGCCCACTGCCCACTGGCCACTGGCTACATTGGGTATAGACTATTAGGATTATTAGTGCTACCCGTGCGAAGCCGGGGCGGATCGCTAGTAATTAATATACGTATGTATGTATGTATGTAATCAATCAATCAATCAATCAAATAATCAAATATAATATATAATATAATAATATAATAAATATTATAAATGCGAAAGTTTGGATGGATGTCTGGATGGATGTATGGATGTATGGATGTTTGTTACTCAATCACGCCAGAACGGCTGAACGGATCTGGATGAAATTTGGCACAGAGATAGATTATAGTCTGGAATAGCACAAAGGCTACTTTTTATCCCGGAAAATTAAGGAGTTCCCGCGGGAACCAAAAAACCTCAAACCACGCGGACGTAGTCGCGGGCATCAGCTAGTTAAGTATATAATACTTTATTGTACACCATAAATATACAAAAGTAACGTGTTATAAACAAGACAACTTATTAAAACGTAACCTACAATAACTTAATGCGGTATGATCGCTAAGTAGCGATCTCTTCCAGACAACCATAACGCTAGGGAGAAAATGAACAAGAGGACAATGGGAGGTGGTGAAAAAAAAATACTAATAGCTAAATATACTAACCAATACCATATACATATAACATAGTAATTATGATAAACATAGCACAGGATTACCTGTGCTTTATGGTGTGTTAAGGTACAGGTAAGTAAAAAAATAGGTATTATTTGCAATGTTAATTTGTGCTATAAAACCTAATCTATCCACTACAAGTTAGCCCTTGACTGCGATCTCACCTGATGGTAAGTGATGATGCAATCTAAGATGGTAGCGGACTAACATGTTAAGAGTATGGCAGTTATATTAAACCCATACCCCTAGTCGGTTTCTACACGGCATCGTACCGGAACGCTAAATCGCTTGGCGGTACGTCTTTGCCGGTAGGGTGGTAACAAGCCACGGCCGAAGCCTCCCACCAGACCAGAATCCGAGCCGGAAATCGAACCCGGGACCTCCCACGTTAAGACAACAACGCTCAATAATGCGCCAGTCAGGACAGAAAACAGATGACGAAATCAAATGATTATCATGTCATCCGTATCAATAATCTGCCCCCCGATTGTGTAAGGAAATCGTAATAGATTATTAAACGTATAATTTGACATGTTCACAAATGCCTGAAAAGTTCGAGTACATTTTAAGCTGTCAATGTTAAGATTTGCATAGACAGTCGGGCTCAGATTGGTAATACCTCTCCGCTCCAGTGGACACGGCGTCTAATGTGACATCATGCAGTTTCCGTCGCCCGTTGTAGTCGTCTCGCTTTGTGTGTGACCAAGCCTTTATGAGACGCTTGTTTGCAAAGAGGTCAGGGTTAGAACCCCTTAAGTACCATCAAAGTGGCAAAGTCATTAGTCTTTTGTACAGAGCTAGAGACATTCAGTTCTCATACAAATGAATGTGTATAGCTTTGTATGGCTGAATGACTGAACAAACATTAATTCCACGTTTCATACTGTTTTCATCAAGCTATGTTTGTTTTACGAAAATGGGTTTGAACTTTGAGTTTGACTGAAAATACGTTTGAAAAAACAATAGCTATAATTAAAAAAACACACGACTGCCCTGCCTATTTTTGATTTTTTTAATAGCAAGTGTCACTCGGGAGGATGTTAGGATTCTAACGAATTAGGCATTTAGAAGTTATTGTGGAATAAAGAAATTACACACACTACGAGTACATAGTATACATACATATCTCATTAAGTACACTTCTTTTTGCTCATGCAGAATACTTTGCAAACAAACTTATATGGCGGGCTCAATTAAAAGGGGTTTGTTATTGAGACGGAATGCTTGGTGAATGAGGCATTCGCACTAGGCCAGTTTTTCTATGTACCTAGAGGCTCTGCGCCAGTTCAGATATTCCTCTCTAATATACCCTATCATCCCTATTTACTTAGTTTAAAATTAACTATACGCAAATAATAATAACATATTATTATTTATTATCTAGTCTTATTCGCGATGTAGAGACCGAAAACTCCATGAATGATAATAGAACAAGATTGTTGTCTCAAAAGAAAATAAAAAAGTTAATAGGTCAATCTGACTGGCGCCGCTATAAAACCAGGTTAACAGTCCCAAATTATTCACATAAATAAGTGATTTTCGGGATTAACCTTCTGAAAGCTCCGTAAGTATTACCTATCTACCTATATAAATATAACTTTTCAGTCATGGAATCTTTGGCAGACGTCCGAAACGGCGCCCAGTCGACGCGAGTAGAGTGACGCGTCGACCCGCGTCGACTGACGCATTCAAACACCGAATTCGAAATGAAAAAATTCAAAATTCGAACCCTTGTTCCAATTTCGAAAAGTTTAGTGACGTGACGCAATACGCGAAATTGAATGATTCGTATTCGTAGTTCATTTTAAAATCGAGAGTGTAAATAGTGAGTGAACAAAGTGCGATGTCTGTTTATTGCAATCAATTTGCAAAATATTTCGGAAATCAAAAGTGATTGAAATTAGTTCGTTTATCCTGGATCTATAAAAATAAATGGGAATAGGAACTTTTTGTACATGATCATGAACGAATGAAACGATTTGACAAAAATATTCATAGTAAAATATGAAATTCTAAAGTTAATGAATGGTACTGACTACTGAGCAACCAGTTTTATTTGGAAAACGTTAACGTAAGACCTAAAATTGAAATAAGTTCTGAGTTTCTGACTATATTTAGAGTTAATACATTGACCTGGGGGAAGGATACTAAATTATTAAATTCGCAGACAGATGTACTAATGAGTTAATAACAATTGCACACTGGTTAATTGTTAGTTCCCATTGTGAGCTAACGATGTTTTCTATAATTTATAGGAATTTGAGCAATTCATAGTGGAGCAAAAGATGATTAGGGCAATCAACAAAGCCTTTGGCTTTAGTAGTCCTTGAGATATATCATTTTTCCCACTTTGCCAGTGGTAAATAACTAGGTAAGTATTTTGCGTTCAAGATTATCTTCGGCCCTTTTGCCAAATTACTGAAATACCTACCTAAGCTGGCGTAACTTAAATTATTACTACATTGATGTGGTAGGAGGCTTCGGCCGTGGCTAGTTACCACCCTACCGGCAAAGACGTACCACCAAGCGATTTAGCGTTCCGGTACGATGCCGTGTAGAAACCGAATAGGGGTGTGGGTTTAATATAACTGCCATACTTCTGACAGGCTAGCCCGCTACCATTTTAGACTGCATCATCATTCATCACTTACCATCAGGTGAGATCGCAGTCAAGGGCTAACTTGTAGTCGAATAAAAAAAACATGATTGAAGTTTAGTCAAACCTTAATTTCTGTATCCCATGAAAGATAAATTTAGTAACAAATTGATAAATGGACCTTCTAAATAATGTAAACAACCTGTCAGAAAGTTTGTTTGTGTAGGCAGGATTTACAGAAACAGATCCTAATGGATTAGCTAATTGATTTCATATAGACCTTTATCCAGGGCTTTGATATTTATGTATAACTGAGTAAGCTTTTAAAAGAAACAACTTAATTTACCTTTCGTTTAGTAAGTACTTACATGTTTTTGAGTAAAAATATAGGCATGTTGCCTATCAAGCTAAAAACTGCCAATTAATTTCCTTAAGCTCGATCTAAATGGGATATAATTATAAACTTTAAATACCTAACCAATAAAAATTAGTAATTATTTATTATACTAATTATAGTTATGTACATATTATATTCTGTGTTATTACACTATGATTACACCAAAATTAGGTAGGTAGGTTAGAGACGCTTGGATTTATTAAGTGTCCAATTTACTGCTTTTACAAACTTATCTGACCCGGTGACACTTGACAGCAGTCAGCGTCGCTAGTAGATATGAAAAATAAAATAAAAACAAAAATTAAATAGGCATAAAAATTAGTTCCATATTGTGTACGGAACCGTAGCATTATACGTAACAAAATTATGTCACGCCCCGTTTTCTTAATATTTTATCTACTCCAGCATCGAAAAGTTCCAATTTCGAATTTGACAACTATATCGAATTGAACCCTCTTTCGTGTTTGCTTCTCATAACGATACAGTTCGTTGTATGGGAGCTGTATCGTTATGAGTCGTAGCTGTATCGATATGGTTATCTTCATAAATAGGATACCTATAGCTTAGCGGCTCTGGGTTCTGGCACTTGATTGATTTTACTTTTTTATTTATTTATAAAGTAAAAAATTATAAAGACGTCCTTGTCGTAGATAAAATCTTGTATGCAACTGTACGTAATTAGTCATTTTAATTCTCGTACTATCCTATTTTGATACTCGGCAAGCCTCGTATCAAAAAACAGCCCTCGAATTAAAATGACCCTCATTACGATACAGTTGCATAAATAGCTATTACGTGGTACGTCGCCGTCTAGGTATAGAAATAGCTAGTGTTAGTGACTCATCATTTGACATACAAAGTTTTATGATTATGTATTAAAAAAATATCATGGTGTAGACGACAATGTAATGTGTGACTTAAAGTGATACAAAGTTATAGGTAGCATCTAGCAGCCGTGATAACAACAGTCAAAACGTAAACAAAAATCAACAAAAACAACGTAAACAAAAACGTAAGTAAAGCAAAATATCAGAGATGCTTGACCCTATGATCGCGCTGTGATTGATATTATTTGACTAGTGATATAATACATGTAATAAATAATAATGTACCTACCTATAGATGGTCAGGCGGTGACGAAGAAAACAGCTGATCAGTTTTCTTCATTAACTAAAAAGAGTTACTCTTGCTGCAAAAAAAAACGTGAAATATCGGAGTCGAATACCTACCTATTCAAAGGTACCGTTTATTACTTACTAGCTGATGCCCGCGACTTCGTCCGCGTGGTTTAAGATTTTTTAATTATTTTTGACCTCCTTAATTTTCCGGGATGAAAATATGCCTGTCACTCTCCAGGTCCTCAACTATACCCATGCCAAAAATCACGTCGATACGTTGCTCCGTTGCGGTGTGATTGAAGGATAAACCAACAAACCGACACACTTTCGCATTTATAATATTAGTATGACATCAAACGTGACTATTTATAAATAGGTACACATAGTACATTTTTTGGTTTAAATCACGTCATTTTAAATATTAAGTAAGTACATCCCAATTCCCACTATCGATGTTCTGCAGCGACCAAAAGTAATGGGACAATTTAATTTACTTACTGAATGAGCTGCACTGAACGAATTGAACATAATATTGCGAATGTCACTTACAATTTTGGCGCGTCGCCAATCCGCATCTTTTCATTTGAACATCCTTGACTTCACTGCCGAATTACAAAAACATTATACATAGATATAAATATAGAGTATCATAGTTCAAATTTAAATAAGACAAATAATTTTTTAGGCAAGTATATTATAAGAATTTACAATTTTTAATGGCTTTTTAATTTCGGTTTTTTTTACAAAATTTGTTTTGTAAATTACAACTTACTTCATCCGGGTAGCATAGAATACCAATAGATTAGATTTGCGGTCATTTATTTTGTATTATTCAAGCAGTTTGTGCAATCGATTGGCATTTTCAATGCAATTATGACTACTGCATAAAAACCGCACCCAAACTACAATTTTGACGTGAATTTTAGTTTAGATACAGTCTGTGTGGTCTTTGCTAGACACGAACACGATGAAGCCTACCTATTGATGTTCTCTGTCTAAACGCGAATAAAATGCGCTGAAATAGAAAGTTTAGTTACTACCCATTATCTATCTACGCTAACTCTTTTCTCCGTCCAGTAGGATATATTCTTAATAATTTAATATAAAAAATTCTTTTTAAACAACCGACTTCAAACTCCCGCGCCAACTTTACAACAAGCACACGCTATACAAAGTACTTATTTAATTGTTGATATTTTAAAAACCGCTCGACCGATTTCGATAAAATTTATATGGGACCACTTGGAAAGTATGCCCTTTCAAATAAAAAAAGAATCATCCAAATCGGTCCACCCAGTCAAAAGTTCTGAGGTAACAAACAAAAAAAAAATACAGTCGAATTGAGAACCTCCTCCTTTTTTTGAAGTCGGTTGAAAATAGTAAATGCGGATTGCACAGCTCATTAAAAATACTTCCATTTCCGTAGTCCTTACAAGTGTTTTATTTATTACAGTAACGTCTAACTCTACCTACAGTTATATCGGTTTCAGCGTTAATTATTCTAGCGTTACTTTTTTGATCGTTAATGTAAATATTCCACGATCATGAGATAGGTACCTTCGGGAGTTTTACGGGCATATTACCTATTTGATATTTCTAACAACATCAAAAGATATACCGTAGATAAGTTGTTTAAAATATAATTTGTGTTTACACATCATAAATGTTTCGTGAAGCTAATAATAATAACATAACAGGTGTTTACATCTCTGCCATATTTAGTCAATGGATAATGGATATAATAATATACTGGCTTTGAATAGTAGCAACTAGCATGTAGATTTTAATAGTGATGCATTTGTATTGATTAATTTTGAGTGAATGACTTATTTAAATATGATTAAATCACTATTGTTCGATTATTTGCTTGTTAATAAAGAAATGTCTTTTAAGATACGTGTATAGTATTGGTAAACAAAATATTCGAGTAGGCTTAGGTAAATGAAATTCAAGATACGATAATAATTCATCTATATATATAAAATTCAAAGTCCTGACTGACTGACTTATATATCAACGCACAGCCTAAACCGCTGGTCCTAGAGACATGAAATTTGGAGAGTATGTTCTTTGTGATGACTAGGTATCCACTAAGAAAGGGTTTTTCGAAATTCCACCCCAAAGGGGTAAAAAAGGGTTTGAAAGTTCGTATGAAAGTCCGTCGTTTTTCAAGTTATAGCCATAAAACTTGATATATGAGCTGCGGGTTAAAAATGAAGAAATACCCCTGTGTGTCACAGTTTTTCAAAACTCGACTCCCAAAGGGGTGAAATAGGGGATGAAAGTTGTTATGAAAGGCCTTCTTTTCTCAACATATTTTATATCAAGTTATATCAACGAAACTTGGTACCTATTTTGGCTTTCAGTAAAAAATAATGAAATACGTGTGTCACAGTTTTTCAAAATTTTACCCCTAGGAGTTAAAGTTTGTATGAAACTCCTTCATTTTTCAAATTATAGCCATGAAAGTTGGTATTTGGGCTTCTGGTTTAAAATAAAAAAATACGTGTTTCACAGTTTTTGAAAATTTTATCCTCAAGGACGTTAAATAGAGAGTTTGACTTTCAATCACGCCGCAACAGAACAACAGTTCGACGTGATTTCTTTCATGGGTGGGTGAGATGAGGACCTCAGGAAAATTAAGGAGTGCCTGTGGGAATTAAAAACTTAAGCAACGCGAACGAAGTCGCGGGCGTCCGCTAGTTGCAACTTGCAATATAAACGGACCATGCGTGGGCGTGCCCATAACCACAGTAAACAGATACAATGAATTCAAATTAGGTACCTACTCTTCTCGCTAAGTAGGTACTAGGGCATGCTACCGGGAATTACCGGTATCAAAAGTACCGGGAATTCCCGAGACTTCTGAATATTTTCAGTCCCGGTTCTCCACACCACAAAACCGTTACTTTTGATACTTTCGAGACTCGAATTAAATAGATTACTTCTCTAAATAAGTGCGGATATTTCTGAATGTAACAAGAACTTCGTTCACTACACTGTATTTTATGATCACAAATTCGAGGTTTTAGTATAAAAAATCCTATTTTTACTTTGAGTCTTTCTTACTTTTTTTGATTTATACTTAGTCTTTCTAAATATTATTTACCAGCTTTTTTGAAGATCAATTAATTGATGAATCTGTCACTCCAATAAAATTTGTTCTGCTTTAATGAGTAACAGTAGATTAATTATGCTACTCTGATAATCGTATTATATTTCAGTTCAAAGTTTAGTTTCAAAAAAAAAAAGAAAGAAAATTGAATGACTGGGTTTACTGTAATATAAAATATACCTCATAAGCACCAGGATTATGGCTGCTAAATTTTGATTTTTGACTCCACTGTCATTGACACCAACGGCAGAGGGGAAGAATTCATATTTCTCTAAAATGCTCAGCGTTTTTCCGTTAAATCTTATATACCAAGATAATTAGTGAAAAAACCAAGACTGTGGTCAGTCCAATCTTGATGTATGGAACTGGATTCTGGACAGTAAACTGGAGGCTCATAGTGGCTGATAGGAAACATGATAGGAAGATCCTATAGTGAACCACACGCACGGAGAGGACGGTGGTTGGAGACATAGAAATACTAAGAGGTACCGAACCCAGTATCCCCAACCCACCCAGAACCCAGAATCGAACCCAGTCGATTCTGGGTGGGTGGGGACCAATCGACCAACCAATCAGCCAACCAATGAAGCGATCGACCAACCGATTGACCAACCAATCGACCAACCAATCGGACAACCAATCGGACAACCGATCGACCAACCGATCGACCAACCAATCGACTAACCGATCGTTCAACCAATCGATCAACCGATAGACCAACCGGTCGACCAAGCAATCGACCAACTGAGCGACCAACTGGTCGACCAACCAATCGACCAACCAATCGGACAACCAATTGGCCAACCAATCGTCCAACCGATCGAACAAACCAATCGACCAACCGATCGACCAACCAATCAACCAACCGATCGAACAACCAATCGACCAACCGATCAACCAACCAATCGACCAACCTATCGACCAACCGATTAGGTCATGCAGTCGATACTGCTTCTGAGTACCGGGAATTTTCGGACCGATACTGGCATAGAACCGGAAATTCCCGGTACTTTCGATACTTTCGATACTACCATAAATTATCACAAAACAAGGCAAATACATTACAGTAAGTATGAAATAGACCAACTATTTGACATAATATATAAAATGTCGCGTAATATTTCCACACAGGATCATAAATTCATGATTTTTAATGAACTTGTGCAATAATTCGCATCTTTCCAAATTTCAAACTTTTATTGTAGTTCAACGCGAAGGGCCGGCGTTGGTTGGTTTTACAGTGATAGCGTGGGACATCTTGTCTGAAAATACGCTTCGAAAAGCTGTTTTTTTGTATCGTGATAAGCTAAGATTTTATTTTTATAGCAATTAAATGCCTCAATCAATTTATTACTACAAGCAGTTTCTAGAAAAAAGCCTTGAGGGACAGAGGGACAACAAAGTGATCAAACAACAAGAGTTAAAGGGTCGTTCTTTTTAATATGGCATACGCAGTAACCTCACCTCAACAAATAACAAATATAAATCTATCAATTGGTTGATCAATTGGTTGATAGATTTATATTCATATTGGTTGGTCGATTTGTTGGTTGATCGGTTGGTCTATTGATTGTTCGATCGGTTGGTCGATTGGTTTGATCGATCGGTTCATTGGTTGGTCGATATGTTGGTCGATTGGTTATCCGATTGGTTGGTCGATAGGTTGGTTGATTGGCTGGTCGAACGGTTGGTCAATTAGTTGGCCGATGTATTGGTCAATTGGTTGGTAGATTGGTTGTCCGATTAATTGGTTGATTGATTGGTTGATCGGTTGGTCGATTGGTTTGATCGATCGGTTGGACGATTGGTTAGTTGATTGGTTGGTTGATCGGTTGGTCAATCGGTTGGTCGATTGGTTGGTCGATAGGATGGTCGATCGGTTGGTCGATGGTTGGTCTATCGGTTGGTTGATTGGTTGTCCGATTAATTAGTTGATTGGTTGGTTGATCGGTTGGTTAATCGATCGAATGGCCGATTGGTTGGTCGATCGGTTGGTCGATCGGTTGGTTATTCGATCGAATGGTCTATTGGTTGGTCGTTTGGTTGGTCGATCGGTTGGTCGATTGGTTTGATCGATCGGTTAATTGGTCGTCCGATTGGTTGACCGATTGGTTGTCCGATTGGTTGGTCGGTTGGCTGGTCGATAGGTTGGTCGATTGGTTGTCCGATTGGTTGGTAGATTGTTTGGTCGATCGGTTGGTCGATTGGTTGTTTGATCAGTTGGTCGATTGTGTAAGAGACAATCCAGAAGATATATGAGACGCTTTTAATATATTTGTACTCTCATTTGGAACTTGCACGAATAAATGGTTAAAAAGAACTACATATTAAAAAGATGATAAGGATCACTTTGTTGTCCCTCTGACCAAGCCTCAAGGCTTTTTTCTAGAAACTGCTTGTAGTAATAAATTGATTGAGGCATTTAATTGCTATAAAAATAAAATTGTAAGCTTATCACGATACAAAAAAACAGCTTTTCGAAGTGTATTTTCAGACAAGATGTCCCACGCTATCACTGTAAAACCTATACGCCGGCCCTTCGCGTTGAACTACAATAAAAGTTTGAAATTTGGAACGATGCGAATTATTGCACAAGTTCATTAAAAATCATGAATTTATGATCCTGTGTGGAAATATTATGCGACATTTTATATATTATGTCAAATAGTTGGTCTATTTCATACTTTCTGTAATGTATTTGCCTTGTTTTGTGATAATTTATGGTAGTATCGAAAGTATCGAAAGTACCGGGAATTCCCGGTTCTATGCCAGTATCGGTCCGAAAATTCCCGGTACTCAGAAGCAGTATCGACTGCATGCCCTAGTAGGTACACCTAACACCATCTTACACAAGCCTCCTTGTACATAAATTATTAAACTGAGTCGGAAACTCGGAACATCGATAATTGAACATCCAATGATCTCGTATCTTTTAATTTTGTAAGTTACACTTTATTATTTTAGATAAATTAAAAGAAACAGTTTATGAGCAAAATTAGTTTTTCTAGTTAATTTGTACAGTGATGCAAATATACAAGCTACACTGGTGATACAAGTAATAATTATAATCTTCTTAAAGTCAGTAAAGTCGATATTTCACAGCTCTGTTCCCCTCGTGTCTCGAAACAAAGTTATTAATTTGTTAAAGTTGCACCGCGTAACAGAACAATAACAATAAATCTGTCAATAAAACTACACTAGTAGCTTGAAGCAGCCAATCGAAAATTAGACGCTCGGTATACCTACTTTCTGATGATCTTTCGATGCTCTATATATTTAGTTCATTTTTAGTAGTTCTTTTGTTTGTTTCTTATTTCTAGTTAATAAAAGAAAGATAGATATATTGAAAAACTTAGCACGTACCTACTTGATTTAAAATTATAAGAAGCATCGATATAGGTAGATATCCTACTTATTTTTATATTGTCTCTATCAAATCTGGCAGGTGAGCTCGTCTCAACTTAATCCTATAATATCCTTTTGGTGGTACATCACCAAAGTGGAAATATAAGTCAAAAACATAAAAAAAATGTTAGACACGTAGTTCAACTATGAACTCACTCAACGCATCAGTCAGGATTCTAAGCCAAGGTATTCATTTGTTAGATAGGTAGGCCTAGGTACCTATTTGCTGGCAGGTCATAACTCATAATGCTAAACGCTAAATTTCAACTGGGGTAATGTTGTGGTAATGCGTGCTTGTATGCCTTCATGCGTTTCACGCCACTGGGCTTATGGAAGATCTCTTTGTAGTAGCTACTAGCTACTATCTAGTGGTAACTCTGTTGTAGTAGTAACCAAAGCTATGTCTAGGTACTATGTGTATCTCTCCCATGTATCCGGTAGACGCTAGACGCAACGTATACGCGGCCTGTCAACGGCGTACGGATATAGATCTGATGCTTCGTCTGCCCTACAAATTAATACTCCAGGGCAAGTGTTTTATGTCAGACGATATTTATTACGAACACACGACATATTCTTACGCCACTTAGTCATTTCTTTTTTTTAAATTTATTTGTGTCACCGGAACACAAAATATTTCGCAAATGTCAAATGACAAATTGCGTCATTCCTTTAACTTACTATCTTACAATCTTTTACCTACTTTATGACTGCGTTGTTTTCAAAATACGCAAGTACTGAACCCTGATAAAGTTCACAGTTGAAACACAAGTTGCCAAAAATAATAAAGTTTATAAAATATTTTTGAGGCAATTAATTGAGACAAATGTCAATCAATAACTCATTCACTATTTCTCTTCACAGCTCATCAGTCATCACTATTAATTATTATTATACACTTAGGAGCGAAAGTAGGATGTATTCATTAATTTATTAGGTCTTACTAGATCTTGAAAATAAGATAGTCTACTAGAATAAAAAATCATGATTCTGGAATAAGTTGACCACCAAATCAAAATATTCCTACCATACCTACTTAAATTTTAAATAACCAGAGGTAACTTGTTAAAATATTTTAATTCAAATGGATTAAAATATGACAAGTGAATAGGTATTGAAAAGATGAAATGTATGGATGAAAAAGGCTCGAGTCTTGACTTGAACCAAACTAACATCTTTCAAATTTTGGTTATAACTTGTAACCTATGCCGCGACCTTTTTGTAAGATTACCTATAGGTAGTTACTCCACAAAAAAGGGAGTGTTTGCCTCCTCCACTAGCTAAAGCTAAAGTAATTTCTCATTTCTTTGTAAAATTAAAAAGACTGCCATAATAGAGACGCCTCACGCCAGACAGTCATAATCTTCTAAAAGTCAATTACCTACCACCGCGAGTCCAACACGAAAACAGTTGGTACGGGGGTAGCAAGCTTGTAAGTAAAGTCCATTAGGCAGATTACAGTTTGTTTGTTAGTTTGTTAATGCAAACACGAAGTGCGTGAGAAATCAGTATTCAGTAACCAGCCTTCAAACGCTCCCGAGATAGTAAACATGGGCGACGTCAATAATAAGGGTTGTCGACTTGTCACACAAAAAATATTTTCGGTTATTTTTGCGTGAAAGTAGTTTACTTCATTGGTACATCGATGCCTCAAACTTGATAATGTTAAAAGATTTGAGAGCTCATCGCATTATTGATTCGAGGAAACCCTTACCATTTTTTAATTACTGGAATGGAAAAGATTTAAGACGCTGACAAAATGTTAAAATGTCTAACTGCCGTACTCAGATCCGCTTAATCATTAGTTATAGAACTCCTTAAATCTATACTAAGGAGTTCCTTAAGTAATGATTAAGCGGCAGTTACAGTCTGTCAATATACAATGCGTGAGAACGTCGGCTCAGCTCAGATTCTCCCAAGAGTAAATCTAACCTAAATAGGCAAGTGTTAAGTGATTTCAAACCAACTGTAAACATTCTATGTACGATACCCACAACAGTACGGTTGGCTGCAAAAAATAATTTTGGATAGGTTTAGAATCCAAGCCACTGAACAAACACAGTCTTTATTTTGTAACCCTGGTATAGCCTATGCCGTATTATTATTGCTATTTGTTAGATAAGATAATTGAACCAGGCTCACGCAGCGATTATAGGTTAAGCTTTATCGCTTTTGGATTTGTTTCGTCGCAACCAAAACTTTAGTCATTGGTATAGTAAGATAATAATATCAGCTGAAAGTATTTAACTTCTCGCAAAGTACTTACATAATATCTATAGCCCTAGGCAGACTTTGCTGTTTTGTAAATACTTTTCAACCTTGGTCTACTGGTTACAAATTAGAAAATATTGTTAAAGTTACCATAAAGTCAGGAAATAACAAAAATAGCGATCATCCCTAAGAAAATAATCTTATCACAAGTTAGTTGTTTCGGCAACAGATCTAAATATAATAATATTGATTGGGTCTAATCTTAAAGTGCTCTTCTAGAAACAGAGGGAGTGAAACAATTCCCTATTTTAGAACCCACCCTCAAAGTTTGTCCGTGTATGATATTTCTATAATGCTAACAAATCTACCATTTAATTGGGCATCTAGATAACGAGAACGCCATAATTAGAATTGATTGATTTATGATCGTATGCGGGCTGACTATGCTTCCTCCTCGAGTTATGTGCTCCTCGAATATTAGGATGAAATAACAAGTGAATTGGTGGGACGAGTGGCCTAGTTGTGACAACGCATATCAGTCGATTGCGATTGTTAAGCAACGTTGACCCAAATCGGTAACTGGAGGGGTGACCGAAATTGGAGGTTCAAATATGGCCTTTTCGTTTCCTCCGTGCCTCGGAGAGCACGTTAAGCCATCGGTCCCGGTTATTATCACTAACATCTGATAATAATCGTTACAAAAACCTAGGAGTTTAAATATAGTTACTCTTAGTCGAGCCGTACGTGGAAGAACGTAGGAACTGGGAACCCACCGCATTATTATACCAAGAAAACTCCTACCATTGTGAGATTAATGGAAAGAGGACCCTCAGTAATGAGGAATACGACGCGAATAGAGAGAGAGAACAAGTGAATTTAGCGAGATTTTATAAAGTTGTAAATGAAATCCTATTAAATATTATAAATGCGAAAGTAACTATGTCTATCTATTTTATAACGCCCGTCTGGTACGTTTTCGTCAGCAGATCTTCCGAAATTTTCAATCTATTTTATAAACTTGTGCATTGAATATTTATAGTGACAGCGACATATCTGAGGAATAGTTTCCCGAAGCTTTTTTTTGGAGGGTAGGCCCTCTAATTGTAAACACACGTTTTTCTCAGACTCTTAAGTTTTTATGTATTATTTAATTAAATATAATATCTTGGTGTCATAAAATGTGTTAAAGTGCCTCTTTTGCCTACCTATCAGTGTTTCCTTTCAAATTCCAAGTGATCTGTGCTTATTTATGCAATACAACCACTTGTTAGTAACTTTCACTACGTGTCTACACATTTTACTTTTTTCTTTTCACAATGGATTCCATTAAACAAACTATATCTGAACTTAGCGCCCACTTTAATACTAGGATGGAAGAATTTCAAAAAAGTATATTGCAGGGCCCAAGTTCAGCCACCACCCTGTCTACTGATATAGCAGCGCAATTTAGTTCCTTTAGGAGTTTTGTGATGGCATCACTTGAAGGGCTCCAGCTACAGGTCCAGCTCCTGTATAAATCCCATGATGAAATGGAGATGAGAAGCAGACGCAAGATTCTGCTGATTCATGGCATACCGGAGACCAAAGACGACAAGGTAGAATGTGCTGCGACTAAGGTGCTCACGGACCTCTTAAAGATTCCGGTTGATGCTGGGAGTGTAACTCGCTGCCATCGCCTGGGCCACTCAATATCGGAGAAGCCAAGAGCTGTGCTCATTAAGTTTCACGACCTTACACTCAGAAATAAGTTGTGGTTTGCTAAGACTGCTCTAAGGAACTCTGGCATAACTCTATCCGAGTTCCTCACTAAGGAACGTCATAACGTCTTCGTGACGGCACGCCAACGTTTTGGAGTCACCAAGTGTTGGACTAAGGACGGGCAAATCTACGTGGTTGGGCAAGATGGCTCGCGGCATCGTATCAGTACGGTCGCTGAGCTTGATTATATTCGCGCTCCAACCCTTGCTCCGTCGACTGCAGTTGGTGCGCCCAAGTCTGCTCCAGGAACCCCTAAAGTTGCAGCAGCTCCTCTGAATATTAGATCCAAGAGGGCCGGCAAAAAATAAGTCTTATGTTGTTTTCTCGTTGTTTAGTGTCCGGCCTATATTTTCTGCTATTATTACCTATGATGAGATATTAATTGGTTACCAGTGAAAGCACTATGTGAGTCTGTCTTGTCAAAACAACATTGTCTTTAAAAATTTAAAATAAAACCTGTATAGAGGTAATCTAAAAATAAATTAGCTTTGTTATTGTTATTTGTTACTGACACTTGACATGTTTTGACAATGGCAAGCTATGACAAGCAAGATGATGTACTTTACTGTCTATGCTAGGCGTAGACAGAGAAAGTTTAATTACCATAGATTGTGAGTGAATAGACATACTTTGTCATCTCAGTTTACCTTTATATTTTATTTTTATTTAATTTATTTTTCTTATATTGATTCATTGCCTCTCTGGTGGTTGATATTATATAGGTATTTTTAATTTAGAATAATAAGCATGTACGTATTACATTACTATTCTTAATTATTACAAAGCGATCTTTACACATTTTTTGGTGGGTAAAAGAACGAGACCGATACTACAAAAACACCTTTTGGTATTATTATAATATACTTATATATATTTTTTGTATTGTATTTAATAATATTTATTTATATATTATATTATATTAAGTAACTAGTCTATAAAAATGGCTAATAATGATAGCTGGCACAGCTGCTCTGATGACGAATTTTACTCAGCTTCTGATCGATCCGACACATCCGACGGTAGTTTCCTCAGCACCACTTTATCCCTTCATTCTCAACTTAGCTCAACTCTGTCATTGTTTCCAAAAAACTTCAACGCTGTTCATATTAACGCTCAAAGCATCCCATCTCACTTTCCTGATCTCCTTGCTTCTTTTGAAAATAACAACGACATCCATGCTATCCTAGTCTCTGAGACATTTCTTAAACCTTGTTTGCCTTCTTCCTCCTATTCCATTAATGGTTTTCACTTGATACGGAATGATCGCACGGGTAAGGGGGGAGGGGGTGTGGCAATATATCTTCGTAACCATATTCCATTTACTATTCTGGACAAGTCACCCAGTATGTACTCCGAATCTGCTGAACACATTTTTATTGAAGTTTTGTTTGGTCAACTGAAACTACTCCTTGGCGTATACTACAGTCCTTCTCTACATATAAATTATTTCCAATCGTTTGAAACTCTGCTTGAACAATATGTACCCACAGTTGATCATACAATAATTATGGGAGACTTTAACACGTGTCTCCTCAAAGGAGATGCGCGTGCCAAACGTTTATCTGACATCGTAAATAGTTCTAACCTGCTGATGCTCCCTTCCTCGGCTACGCACTTCTTTCCTAACTGCGCACCTTCTCGGTTGGATTTGATGATGGTCTCCTCCTTAGAACATGTCAATTTACATGGTCAATTCCCAGCTGAAGCGTTTTCATACCACGATCTGATTTATGTCTCATATAAAATACGTCCTCCAAAGGTGAAGCCGACTATTGTCATGCGACGCAGCTTCAAAAACTTTAATAATGATAAATTTCTACAAGATCTTCATAATATAGACTGGGATGTTATCTATACTGCAGCTACAGTGGACGAAAAAGTAAATTTATTTAACTCAATGCTAACTGAACTATTTGACGTTCATGCACCACTACGGCCAATCAAGCTGAAACACTTGCCTGCTCCCTGGCTGACTAAAGATATAAAAGTTGTAATGGCTAAACGCAACTCAGCTAAAGCTAAATATAAATTAAACCCTACCGATGAGAATCTCACTAAATACAAAAAACTTCGGAACCGTTGTAGTAAACTTTGCCGAGATGCGCAGCGCAATTATATACATGACTCCATAGACAATGGCAATCCTGTAAAAACATGGAAGTTTCTGGCCTCGCTAGGTATTGGCAAGCAGCGAAATCAAACCATCAAGAACGTCAACTTAGATCATCTTAATAATCATTTCACTACCGTGACTCTGATGGATAGCCTAACTAAAGCTAACACCATAGCCTGTATAGGTGCATCGGCTACCCATAATTTCCCTCCCTTTAAGTTTAAATCAGTTACGCTGAATGAAGTTGAAAAACACATTCTTGCAATTAAATCCGATGCAATTGGGAGTGATGGCATAAGCCGAAAAATGGTGCTATTGGCTTTAGAAAGAGTGACCCCAATTATTTGTCATATTCTTAATTACTCCTTGTCAACTAGTACCTTTCCTAATGTGTGGCGCTCAGCATTTGTTATACCCGTCCCTAAAACTGCTATTCCTTCGTCATTTTCTCACTTTCGACCTATTTCCATCTTACCCTTTTTATCCAAAGTCGCTGAACGAATAGTCTCCTCTCAACTTCGTATCTACCTATCTTATAATAACCTCCTTAATCCTCTTCAGTCAGGTTTTCGACCAGGACACAGCACTGTCACCGCACTCACAAAGATCTGCGACGACATACGATATGGGCTTGATAACCAGCTCGTTACAATTATTGTTCTGTTGGACTTCAGTAACGCTTTCAACACCGTTGACTTTGATTTAATGTTAGCCATTCTGAAGTCTAATAATATATCGCAGGAAGTAGTCAGCTGGTTTCGTTCATACTTATGGAATCGTGGGCAATGTGTCCGTGTTAACAATGAGTCCTCCTCCTTTTCTTATGTTCAGGCTGGCGTTCCACAAGGGGGTGTCCTGTCACCTTTACTCTTCGCTATTTTTATTAATACAATTTCCAATTTCCTCTCCTCTCCCTTCCACCTTTACGCCGATGATCTGCAAATATATACTTCTGTACCTGCAGATCAAATTACAGCTGGAATAAGTAAAATTAATTCAGATTTATGTAAAGTAAGCTTTTGGAGTAAGTCGTATGGCCTCAATATTAACGCTAGTAAATCACAGGTTATCATTATCGGCAACCCAGCACAAACCCGTAAGGTTGATGTTAACTTCATAGAACCAATTGTGCTGGATAAGACGATCTTGCCCTTTAGTGACACTGTTAAGAACCTCGGCTTGATTATTGACTCCTCCTTCTCCTGGGTACCGCAAGTTAACCACGTCAGCCGACGTCTCTTTGCTGCTATCGGTTCTCTAAAACGCTGGAAGAATCTCCTTCCAGTCAAAACTAAGATATCCTTAGCTGAAACACTCCTTTTACCTATACTGGACTATGCCGATAGCAGTTACACGGATCTCACTGAGGAGTTACTAAACAAGCTTGAGCGCTTACAGAACATGTGTATTCGATTCATCTATGGATTGAGGAAATTTGATCATGTTAGTGCGTATCGTGCTCGTCTCAAGTGGCTTCCAATTAGGTTGCGACGAAATTTTCATGTTCTTTCTTTACTTTTCTCTATCCTATATGCTCCTCATACTCCCAGCTATCTTAAAGAACGTTTCAACTTTCTCGGTGCTGTTGATCGCCATATGCAGCTGCGTTCTACCATGGATAATAAACTCAAAACTCCTAGCCATCGTACAAAATTTTACAGCAAATCTTACACGGTGTATGCTGTGCAGTTATGGAATTCTTTACCCAAAAATATTAGAGACTCCAAATCCTTATCTATTTTTAAAAAAAGTCTCAAAGAATATTTCCTTAACCAAGTTGTGCCATAATAACTAAATAATTATATTATTTCTATCGTAATTCATTACTATGCTTATGTAATATTATTTATATAATAGGTATGTGTAAATTATGTATGCATTATGCATGTACTATTTATTTATGTTTATGTATAATATATATTGTTATCTATATTTACTTATTTTAATTATATGTAATGTATAAATATATATTTTGTCTAGTATGTTTATATTATTTACTCAACTAATAATAATAACGTGTATTTTATTGTGCCACACTACCCTACACATCTCGTTCAATCCTCTCACCAAAGGTTGCCTGGTAGAGATTGCTCAGTAACCTTTCAGCCCTCGCCAATTTGACCTTGTGTTTTTTGCACGGGTCATATTTCGCGAACCGCGGACCACCCGCGCGCCCCTCGCGCACCCCGCATGCATCACGTTTCAGAAAAATGCCTACAAAAAAATACCCAGACCACTTATCATGGTTCTGTAAACGGCATTGGCTTTATAAATAATATATCTAGAAGGTATGATTTATAGAAGCTGAAGTTTACAAACAATTACATATAAACGGAAAGAATGCGTCATAACGACCGCGATAACGATCGTGATTTTTCAAAAATATACTTTCCCGATAAAGATATTACATTTCAATGATAATCCAGTCTAACACTGCACTAAATTACATTTATAAACGTACGGTCTTATTCATAAAAAGATATAGAAGCTTTATTAGCTTGTTATAAGCAAGTTCTCAAAAAACATTATTCATAAACGTTCAATAGTGCTATATCGCTCTATAAGTATTCAATAGCGGCTCTATAACTTATAACATGGTGAACCCTACTATAAACCCATAATAAAGAACAAGATGGCCGTCTTGTCTTCACCCAGCTGATAATTTGATTGTGAGTTTTGAAGTGAAATGTCATTGCGTTTTTGACTTTGCAATAGATGTGCTCAGTGCTGGAAACATATTTTAAATATAATAATTACTTTTATGTATTAATTGTTATTAGTAAGTAATAATATTAAGTGTAAATAATAATTGTACCTAATATAATTAATTTATTTAATATTTTTCTATTTGTGTTGTTGTAGAACTAACCAATAACTCAGGCTGAATGCTAGCAAATGCGAGACAAGTTCACAGGTTTCTCCAGTAGTGTGTACTCTCCTTCAACGCGACATTGGCAAAATATTTGTGCCTAGTGCACGAGTAAAGCCATTCACATAAGAAGTGAAGTGAAGTGACATTGCATTATTGTAAAAGTTCATATTTTATTATTTGCTGTGTATCATACCAAGATAACACCTATCACAATGCAAGCTCTGCAAGCTATTGCCGTCATTGAATATATAGAAAACCCTACACGTCGTCAGAAGCTGTACCAGAAGAGATATGACCCGTTTTCTTTGCCAGATCTTGAGTTCAAACGGCGATACCGCTTCAATAAAGATACCGCAAGATTTATAATTAATCTCGTTAGGCAAGATTTGCAACTCGATTTGAGAGGCTGTGGCACATCACCAGAGTTGCAAGTTTTAACTGCCATAAGAGGCTGGGGACGTCGTGAAGTAAGTCCCTACTTAATTTCGAAGTTTCTATTCATGTAAATATTCCTTTACATATGTGATTTCTTCTAACATGTATCTACTTTTGTGTCTAGGTTCAACAAGATGGGGGAGATTTACATGGGTTGTCTCAACCAACTGTAAGCCGCATTTGTGCCAGAGTAGCTCGTGCAATAGCTCGGCACTCTGCGACTTATATTAAAATGCCTCAGACCCTAATACAACAGCAAAAAGTTATTAGGGAATTTTTGGAAATCAGAAATTTTCCCTCTGTGCTGGGGTGTATTGATTGCACTCACATCAAAATAAAGAAATACGGTGGTGATGCAGCTCAGTATTACATAAACAGAAAAGGATTTTATTCCATGAATGTCCAGGTAGCGTACCTAATGCATAATTTTTATCTACATAATAGCTTTTTGTATTAAATGTAAAACCACTGTAATTTTATTATTATGTATTAAAACGGGTACATACCATGATGTAAAACAATGATTTTGTTTGTCGATATTTCGACCCAGTTGCATGGATACCTACTTTTAATACATAATAATATGTTTTCAAACCACGAAATAAGTCTCAAATCACTGTAATTTTTTTCAGGTAACTTGTGATGCTAGACTTCACATAAGAGATATTGTTGCTAGATGGCGGGGTAGTACACATGACTCCCGCATATTTAATGAGTCCACCCTTAAAGAGCGCTTTGAGCGAGGAGAGTTTAGGGGGCGACTCTTGGGAGATTCAGGCTACCGATTAGAACCATATCTCTTCACACCAATATTGCGACCTCAGAATGCACGTGAAGAGAGATATAATCATGCTCAAATCGCTACACGGAACTGTGTAGAACGTTGCTTTGGTGTGTGGAAGCAACGGTTTCAAAGCTTGCTGTGTGGACTCACTGTTCATATGCACAATGTAAAACCAACAATTGTGGCTCTTGCAGATTTGCATAATATTGCAATAGACCAGCAGGACTCAGTTCCAGGTAATTTATACTTTGTTATAACTTTACATCAACATGTTTATATTTGTTAAGCAATATCTTTAACATTTATTATTTTGTTTTAGAAAATGAAGATGAAAATCACATTGTTCAGGAGGAGGATGATTTTGCAGCACATACTAATCAAGCTGGAAGAGGAAGAGGAGGAAACAGTGCTTTCTTGCGAGCATTTATTGACGAAAATTTTAGCTAAAACAAATAACATTATGTACTTATTATGTAGTAAATTAATGAAAAAAAGTATGTAATTTATTGTAAGGCATTTAATTTTTTCTCATAATATTCAATTTTTTTTTTAATTAAAACTTCTTTCAAGTCTAGATTTCTAGCCTTTTTTTGTTAATTTTCCATTTGTATTTTGTGAAGCTCCTTCCTACAATCTGTTTCGATACTCGCTATTTTATTTGCAGCAGAAGCAGATATCTGTAATACAAAGTAATTTATAATTTGAATGTTTTATAATGAATTGGCATTATTTTGTGAACAACACAATATTTTTGAGCATCAAGATAGTGGGATCAAGTTTCACATTTGTTTCTAGAGGAGGATGGTGTTTCATTTTACTTACTATTTGTACAGTAACAAAAAAAAGTGTGCTTTGAAGTCAAAAGATGACATGCTCAAATTATGAGAATTTGAACACATTGTCACAATTTGAGGTCTGGATGGATATAAAAGCACTAACACAAACATTTCAAATCCAAAGACTGCTCCCACTACCTTGATGCTCATAAATATTTGTTTTACCTTATTCATGTTTTCCTTTTTCCCAATCTTCCTTTTTCCTAACCGATGGGTCAGAGGAGACACAACCTAGAATAATATTACTTGTTAAAATCAACTCATTGGCATTGGTACGACTTAAATACCTACTCAAATTGTTATCAAAACAAATTGATAAAACCAACCTCGAATTTAACTTTGTTTATTTATTGTTCTAATGTTATATGTATATTTATTAGTGTTCAGTGTAACAAGGCAAAGGTAAGGGGTGAAAACCAGTTCAGAGGGTGCCAAGGAACAAAAATTGAAAAGAAACTGCACTTGCAGAGCTGAAGTTGATCAACCTGTAGGTACTTACACTTAGCTAGTATTTGATATGAAGTCATTATGATATTTACCTTATTCTTGTTTTCATCTTTTTTCTCATCATAATTAATTACAGGTAGGACCTGAAGCAACAAAAGTATTATCAAATAGGGATGACTATCAAAAATTCATTGATCAACCTATATTGTTAAATATTAATTTACCTTTTGTGTAATTCCATCCTCCTGATTAACCTCTACGATCATTTCTGGGGCCTCTCCAACCTTGACCTGAAACTATATTATTATTAATATGGATATAATATATACAAGTGATATACTTGTATAAATGGATATGAGAGTACAGAATGGAACACTAGAAGAACACCAATGCACAAATCATAAACTATAGGTACCTACACAATATAAAACATTCACCTGATTGATTTGATCAGAATCAAATTCATTGGTGTCAATGATAAACTCATTAGGAAGCCACGCACTGATGTCTTCACTGCTTTCAGGATCCTGCTGTGGCGGTGGCGGTGGACCGCCTCCTGTAGCAATAATTTGCTTCCTCTCCGCAGATTTCAACCGCTTTTGGTGCATCTTAATGATGCCCCATTGTGATTTTAATTGTGAAAGGCTCCTCTTGCTCCCCTTACACATGCAGTTAAAGCTGTGACAATATTACATGTTAATGTTTATATACAATAATAGTGCATCGTATATTGACTTACAATAAAAAACCATACCCGTTCAACAAGTCTGCCCAAGCTTTCTGTTTATTGGAATTGGTGTTGGTATCCGTATTTTTGTTTTCAATTACGGATACCCTCTCTCTCACCAACTCCTTTAATAAATGCTACGGAAAGAAATTAGCACTTTGAAATGAGGTGGAAATATTAAAATAGGACATCGGTGTATTCACACTGTTTTGAAACTTGTGTAGCTTTTAGAACTTGTGTGCTAACCTTGTCTTCGCTTAGCCAATTCTCACTTCTGTCTCTCTTTTTTGCCATTTTTACAGAAGTCTCTGTTTCCATATTTTCCAATATAACAGTAAAATAACAAACAAAACTTCGCAAACCCAGATGACAGAAATTCAACTCAGTGAGACTTTTGGCGGTTAACATGCGTTACTTTTTTAATCACGGAGCGTAGACGCTAGTATTTTTGCAATTTTGTCTATGAATTCGTCAGAACGACAACTTAATAAAGCAAAACCGAACTATAGCGAGAATTTAGTTGTGAGAGGTTTATTGAACCTTTATGAATAAAGAAAGTTATGAAACGTTTAATAGGCCTAATGAGCATTTTAGCTAATGAACATTGTAAACCTTTAATAAGGGATTTTTATGAATAAGACCGGTAATGTATTGAGTTTTTATTTGTATTTGTCACCACTTGTCATAACAAACAATAAATAACACAAAAAAACCCAAAATTTTGGCACAGATTCAAATGACTTTTTACCATAGCTATATTTTTTTTATTTTTTTTCGCACTTGACGATTTAGTGGTGTAGTGTAAAGATGACTTAATAAACTTCTCTATGGTCCAAAGTTGTTCAAACAAAAATTAACTCTATTTATAACAAAAATCAGTTTATAATCGTCTGGACCGGCGCGGCGCCCGGGCGCCTCATGCGCGCGAGGAAGTTTTGGTTTAAAAAAATACCGCGGCGCCCGGGCGCCCACTGCGAGTAATAAGGGTAAGCAATAAGGCCGCCTTTGCATACCTAGTTATAGTTAATTTTACTCTGTATTCTTTTTCTTTCATGTGTGCAATAAAGTATTTATCTATCTATCTATCTATCTAAAAACTACGTTAGGTAGGTACATAATAAGATCTCATACAATAAAAAGAAAAGTCCTTGACTCACTCACTCACTCACTGACTCTGCAACACACAGCACAAAGCTTTGGATGTAGAAAGCTGAATTTTTCATTTTTCAATTGGTTAGGTGATTATATTAGTCTGGCTGTGTTAGTTAAATAAACTTTCTTTATTTAAGTAGACAACAAATAAGACACGAGCAAAGCCGCGGACGATCGTTAGTCTTTCTATTACCTCCTTCTGGGAAACCAACTAGTTTTATTAGACTTCTCTGTGATAGGTTTAATATTAGCTACTTAGGTAATTTTCATTTGAACAGATAATCTCAAATCCGTCATTAACCCTGCCTTCTCCATCTATCCACAATTTAATCAACGCCTACTGACTTAACTAGGATTAAGTTCACATTTATGAATGACTGTAATTCTATTAATAAAGGTATTATGAGCTTTAATATATTCTAAAGCGTGTCTATAATATTTAATTAGCTTACATTCAGACTACGCATTTCAAGACAAATGCTTGAATGAAACAACACAGGCATTTACTATTTAGAAATATAAATGAGCAAATTCATCCACTTACGATGCTTCCAGTGTCAGTTATTCTAAATAGGCCTGACGGAGTTGGTACTCCGACGAGTTAAGAATACAAATAATGTAAAATATGCCATTTAACTTCATTTGAAGTGATTTCTATTGCTTTGTTTAGTTCACAACCGTTGCAAAGTAGTGTTTTAGCTTAGTTAATATTACGGTCTGTAGGGTAACTCTAATTGCAACATACTTGCCTTGAACGGAAAAATTGTTCTTTGTTTTCTTTTGCTATAAGTCAGTCACTCAGTCCATAATTTTTAAATCTATGCTCTTTGTATGTTATTTTCTACGCCTACACCAACCGTTTAGGTTGGTTAATATTGTAGTATGTCGGATAATTGTGCCCAACTGCATCATCATCATCATCATCACTATAGTCTATTAACGTCCCACTGCTGGGCACAGGCCTCCACTCTCATAGGAGAGCGGGAATTAGAGCTTAGACCCACCACGCTGCTCCAATGCGGGTTGGCGGGCTTTAACGATTATTAACATGTTAGTGATAATAACCGGGACCGACGGCTTAACGCGCTCTCCGAGGCACGGGGGTGAAACACCGCCAACTTCCAACTCCGCACTGAGAATTTCTTAATTGAAAAACCTAATACCTAACTTTTATGCCCGACCGGGAATCGAACCCAGGACCTCGTGATCCGCAGTCGACTATGCTAACCACTAGACCAGGGATGCACAGACTTATTAAGACTAGGGGCCACTCGGGCAAATTATGAACTGATGGCGGGCCGCCAGAAGTATAGGTAATTAAAGACAATAAAGAATTGATAAATATGTATTAAAATTGAAAAAGAATTTATTAATTTGAAGCGTGGCACTGCATAGTGCTTACAATCTTTTTTATATTTGGCTCAAATTTACTTGTAGCAACACGTAAAACTGCTTCCAAACTTTCATTTGCAAGGCGGTTTCGATTTTTTGTTTTATTATTATTTAGTATTGAAAAGGTTTGTTCACATATATAGGTAGAATCAAATAAGCTGGCACATTTCAGAGCGTTTATACGCAACTCTTTGTACGTATTTTTATCAATGCAGCGGTAAAAGTTCAGCAAGTCTCCTTCGTTGA
Source organism: Erebia epiphron (assembly GCA_963932025.1). Lineage (NCBI taxonomy): Eukaryota > Metazoa > Arthropoda > Insecta > Lepidoptera > Nymphalidae > Erebia > Erebia epiphron. The sequence goes on from OZ009950.1 coordinate 10,417,092, forward strand.
ATTTGTTGCGTAAATCTTGGTCGTTTTGAATGTCGATAATTTCTAACTGCATTGACTCTGGCGCATTTTCAACTGAAATCGTGAAAGGATTGCTGAATATGTCCAACAGAGGTTTCAATTTTTTAAACTCCGAAAATCTGTCTTGAAAAGATTGAATCAAAATATCTAGCTTTTCTACATAACTGAAAATAATCGCAGTTTTGTTGAATTTTTCAGCCATTTTCTTATAATTCGGAAAATGATTGTAATTTCCAGAATTCAATTGCGATCTGAAAAGTGTCAGCTTGCATTGAAAGGATGATACATGAGCGTAGAGCTGGGATATCAGTTGATTTTTGCCTTGAAGCCGTGTGTTCAAGACATTCAAATGATTTGTAATGTCAACTAAAAAAGCCAAATCACACAACCAATCAGGATTTTTAAGTTCCGGGACATCCCTTTGCTTGTCCGCCAGAAATATTCCAATTTCTTCTATTAAATTTAGAAATCGTTCCAGTGTCAATCCACGACTTAGCCACCTTACTTCTGTATAATACAGTAAATCTCCATATTCGCTTTCGATGTCATCAAGGAATTGTTTGAATTGCCTGTGATTGAGTCCTCGTGATTTTATGAAATTTACAGTCGAAACTACCACTTTCATGACATTTTGAAATTCAATTTTTTTAGAACAGAGGGCTTCTTGGTGTATAATGCAGTGAAACTGCATGAGATCTTCAGCGTTTATGTTTTTTTCTTGCAGATGCTTTTTCAGCAAAGTAACTAGCCCAGAATTGACACCAATCATCGAAGGAGCACCGTCAGTCGCAACTCCCGATAATTTTGATAAGTCCAAATTAGTTTTTGAACACTCATCCAAAAGTACATTGAGTATATCAACTCCTCTGGTTTGACCTTTCAATGAACACATTCCTAATAACTCTTCTAAGACTTCAAAATCTTGAGTAACACCTCGTATGAATATGAGAAGTTGAGCTGTGGAACTAATATCAGTGGATTCGTCGAGTGCTAATGAAAAAAATTCAATGATATTAGTTTTTTCATTTAATTGTTCCGCAATATTACCTGACAAAGACATAATTCGTCTTTGGATAGTCATACGATTCAGTTGAATTTTCTCAAACTTTTTTGCTGCTTCTGGGCACATTTTCTTAGCGGCAATTTCTATGCATTCTTTTACAAAATCCCCATCATTGAAGGGGCGACTTCGCTTTGCTATCATTCGAGAAATTTCATAACTAACTTCTGTAGCTGTTTCTGAATCTTGAATAGGTTTTGTAAACATAGCTTGCTGACCAATAAGTTCCCGTTTTAAAGACAACATTTTTTGCTTTCTTAATTCGCCTGTAAACTTGGTAAAAGTAGGATGCTGCGTTTCATAGTGCCTTTTAACATTATATTCCTTTGCAATCGCAACAGAATTTTTGCAAATTAAACAAACGACTTTGTTATGTGACCATACAAAAAAGTATTTCTCGGTCCAAATTTCTTGAAACTGCCGATTTTCATCTTTAACCTTACGTTTATTACTAGGTCCTGGCTTGTCCATGTTGCGTTCTAATCCTGGCTAGGATTAACACAGCACCTAAAAACAATTACAGTAGCTACTTAAATTACCCATCCTTTTTTAAATTACCAAAAATAATTGATTAAATAGGTAGGGAAACACTTATTAATAACAGAGTTTTACTTACGATTTCACAACACAATTATACACCGGCTAGTCGAGTTAAAATCTACACTAGAACTATTGACACTTCACTCAAATTAAAACCGAACTGTCGGTCGCTGCGGTTAGCGTGGCTTTTATACCGCGCGTATAGAGTCGAAAACTGTCTGGAGAAATCTCGAAACCGACTCTGGAAGCTTCGTGTATCTACCTACGCGAGCAATCGGGAATTCGGGACTATTGCTATCTCGCTTGCTCTAACAATATAACCCGCGGATAACGCGCCGCCGCGCCGGCCGCGGCGCTTCCTCAAGAAAACGAATTTAACCGAGATCAGCACGAACATTACCGACCGCTGTTACCGACGCATGCACGGCGCACCGATAAGCGCACTTAAGAGCGCGCGCGCGAGATTCAAATTACTTTTCGAACATATTTTTTTTGGTTTTATTCTGGAATAGAATTCAATATTTTTCGAATGTACGAGAGTATTATTTTTGCTGTCGGCGGGCCACCAGTATTCGACCGGCGGGCCGCATGCGGCCCGCGGGCCGCGGTCTGTGCATCTCTGCACTAGACCAACGAGCCCAACTGCATACATCTCTGGAACTTTAAATATTTTTCTTTGGTTTCCATTTCTATAAACAGTCTTATAATATTATAGGTTTCTTTTTCTTGTCAAGTCTCAAGACCACAGCTTTGATATGGTTTTTTCGTTACCGACTCGTAGTCACACTATATGACAAACATGATTTTTCACGGGCTAGCCTTCTTTACGGATTCATGATATACCTATTGTATGTTTATAAGACCTAACCTAACATTCTCGTATAGAGCCACTTGCGTAACATTGCTCTATTAATAGGTAGAGGCTTTATCGACACTAATTCATTATTATACCTAGGTATTTCACAATTTTAAGGATTTGCAGGGGAGTAGGCAAGTACATTCTTGGATTAGAATTAATCATAACTTATGATAGATTTCTTGCTACTACTTCTCGGACCATTCCAAAATCCCTATCAATGTACATACTTCTATTTAGATGTAGATTAATTCTTTAATTATGAAAGATTTACCCATGTCCTTATTTCGTTCTTCTTCTTTTAATTGTTACTGTAGATAATTATTAGTTTTTTTCTTCCAAATGTGGCAGGTAAAAGCTAGATGCGTATTAAATTACCCGCTCGTACATCACAAAAAAACCACATCCCTAATCGCGTTACGGCGTCTTTGTGAGTCACGGGTCCTTCGAGAATGCGCGTGCTCTCACGTCCCGGACGCGATGGCTTTTGTTGTTCTTCCTTTTTTCCATTTTGATTTATTTCCCAAATGTTTTGCGCCCAAAATTCAGTGGCAAATGTTTATAAAACTGTGTGATGGAACTTTTCCACTCATAATATGGTCAATCCTGCTGATGTCCTCGAGATTTAGCTGTCACTGCTGTCTTGCAAGCTACATGCATTTTACCCATACAGCTCATTTATCTTATGCATGGTGTGCGCAGATTTGCCAGAAAATAGTGTAGCAGCGATCATGCCATCAACATCATCATCAATATAAGAATCAGCTGAAATATAAATTTAGAGGTCTGTCATTTAGGTACAGTTTAGGTTACTCATTAGTCTCTGAGTCTCTACCTCTAGTAAGATCGTAATCTTGCCTTTGATAAAGAAAATACTAACAAAAATTTAGTAGAATTTTATCAAAATTGATATAACGACGCAACGTCTTCCTAAGGGCGCCTCCTGTGAGGCTCGGACCTCGGCTTAGGATGACGTTAGGACGAATGGGAGGTCGGTTGGACTAGATTAGTCCACACGCCCCCGAGGCCGTGGGTTAAGACCACGTCCGGGTGACGTAAGATATCGGGGTCCTCGTCTTCGCCGGCGAAGACGCTGTGTTTGGCTGCTGTTTGTGTGTAGCCCTATGTAGGGAGCATTGTCGATAGTATTTGGTCATCGGTAAGGACGTGTTTAGGACGTCGTTTGTCTGGTGGATCATTTCGGTCGGGGGCATATGATGCAGTCTCAACTACAAAGGGGTTGGGATGTCTGACTGCCTTCTCAAAGTAATTTTTGGAGAGCTGCTTAAAATATTGAGCTATGGTGGGGATGACATACCATCGTCAAAACACTCTTATTTATACCAACCATTTTCAACATGGCGTCCGTAATGTCATGAAACTAGTCAAATTGACAGTAGATTGTAATCTGTTAGAATTAAGTAACCCGATAAAAACTACCTGATTATTTATATCGAACCCTAAACTAACCCACAAGGAAGAGACAAGAAAACGTAAATACAATGAATATTTCAAAAATTGAGAACATTGAACAGTTCACAATCTGTCCACAGTTTACAATTTCGCTAGTTAGATTACAATCTAACGGTTTTTGCAATCTTACGGTGACAGATATACTAAATTCTACTTAGGTATAGTAGCCGCCGCCGACGCTACACGGTCTATAAAACCATTTTCATAAGTCACATTATCTTATCTTATTAGTTTATACCTATCTAATTACCGGTACGCACCCGACATCTAATTACATATCTTTGTTTACCCTCTATCAAATATCAAATAGGACAAATAACTAAAGTTGAATTTGCGACAGTTTTGAACATTCGGACTAAAGTATTGCTCTAGAAATAACGTGGATTGTGTACTTTGTTGAGAGTGCGAAAAAGTGTCCGTAAGCATTAATTTTAAAGAAATTATAGAAAGTACAAATAAAAACAGATTCTGACCTAGTATAGATATAGCAATGTATAAAGACAGCTGATCATAGCCTAAATTTGTTAGTCAAGGAAGAAAAATGGTGTACATCTACTTATCAAAAGATTTAAGAATCCGTCCAATATTCGTCCAAGGATAAAAACGCTCATAATGATATCTAATTTCATTGATGTTTTATACCATAATAGGGCGATCGTCATAGAGATTTAAGTATAATTGCACAATTAAAAAAAGTAGGTACAGCATGTCTACCTGCATAAAATGACTCTTGACAAATCAGTTAAGGCTAGGTATAATGATGAAAGTTAAAATAGTGAAAACATTGACTTACCAATAGTGAAAACCTAAAAATGCCGTCGGCACTAGACATGGAACCGTTTAGCCAACCGGAATGGAGCGATTCCAGCGATTCATCGGATCCTGCTCCTCTGCCGCAACTGACGCTGGGATACTTTGTGCCTGTCAGGTGCAAATGCGACAGGACCTCGCGACACGTGTGTCGGAGAAGCAGAAGGTAAGTTTCTCCTTTAACGAACTAGAGTGGAGTGATCCCAGCGACTCATGATCCTGTAGGATCACAGGACTACGGTAGTAGGATCACGAAGACGACCTATTCCTTATTCCTCGTGCTCCCACTGATAGAACAAATTAATAGGAGTACGAGGAAACGCCCGTAAACGCGATGACAGAACCTTGCGACACGCGTGTTGGAGAAGTAGAAGGTAGCGTCTGATGCTTTGTAAACCATTTTGAATGATTTAGATTTTTAAATTTAAGTAACCCGGAGTGGAGTGATTCCATTGACTCTTAATAAGTAATTATTTATCTGCAAATCCACCATGTAAATTTGGCAAGGTTCGAGCTTCATATCTGCATTGCGCAATGTTTCAGCATAATTTAGTTAAAAATAATCCATACTAATATTATAAATGCGAAAGTGTGTCTGTCTGTCTGTCCGTCTGCTACGCTTTCACGGCCCATCTGTTCAACCGATTTTGATGAAATTTGGTACAGGGATAGGTTGTATCCCGGGGAAGGACATAGACTTTTTATTCCGGAAAATTCAAGAGTTCCCGCGGGAATCGAAAAAAACTTGATCCACGCGGACGAAGTCGCGGGAATCATCTAGTTCTTACTAAAACCTTCTGCTGATTTGGTTTACCTTTGATTTTACCTTCGTTGTCCTAATTTTTAATTTCGTTTATAATTTAGTGCCGTGTGCGTATGAGTTAACCAATCCAAATCCCCACCAAGCCAATTTTTCTCTATGTCTACAATGTGATCATCAAGTATCAATAAATCAAATAACAAGTGCATGTGATTGTTACAGAGAATCTCCCCGCTCGCGTCGGTCCGTATCGCAATGCTCCTGCAACAGCATATCCCGTCGCTCATCGGTAGCAGCGTCTCCCTTGCCGCTGCCGCCTCTCAACAACACCATGGAGATGTACGTCGAACCCGTCGTTGAAAACGTGAGTACTTTTAAACCTTATTATAAGTTTAACGTATGCATTCTGTATGGAGCATCGTGGCTCCCAAACTGATGAAGGATTTGGAGCTTTGTTGTTTGAAAGGTAACTTATCGAGATTGTTTTTTGCTATGTTTCAAGAAATTCTGTTTCGCCGTTTGAAGATTTCTAGCTCTTTTCTAGCTGATGAAGGGATGTGAGAAACTAACACTGTTCGATCGATTCGTTCAGTTTCCTGTAACTGCAAAGATACTGCAACAACATGATTACCTTGTCCTACTGCTGTATCATCACCTAATATCTATAGGATTCCCAACTCCTAAGACTTGACAGCACAGGTATCGTGTTTGAAATTTTATTAATCTTTTAATGTGTCGGGGTTTTTTAATTCTTACAATCAACTGACCCTAATATGATATAGAGCAGAAGTTGATAGGTTAATTAAGTCAAATAAACCGCATAATATGTGACTTAAGTAATAACTAACCCCTCGTACAACAACATGAAATTATTGGATTAAGATAATCGCTATTGATTTATTGGTTGATATAGGTATTATGAGACACTTACTCTATGAGGCTCAGTCTATGTAGAAATTAGGGGAAGAGTGTCACCATATTAGATATTAATTTCAACTTGATGGAATAATTTGATTGAATCAAAGTGTTATGGAAGTAAGATAAGCTTTGGGTAAATAAAAGTCACTTTATCATCAATTAATATGGATATTTTGTCATGAATATCTACGAGTATATTCATTTAAATTCCTACGCACTGAGGATTATGCTGGACTATACTGAGGATTATTGTAAGTCTATTGCAAGAAATAGAACCTTTATGACCCTCTTAAATTTAAGAAAACTATACCTACGTGAGATACAATTTGGAAAACCGATATGTGGGACGTGGACGTTTTAAATCAAAATATGCATTTGTAAATACTAGTTTTATTAACAAAAGTAAAGCTTTCACAATTTCGATATCAAGTAAAATTTCTGACGCGGACGATTTCAATATTATTTCTGAAAAAAGAAAGGGAAATCTATAGTGGTACACGAAATAATATTGATGTGCTGATGGCCTGACTTTCTGTGCCTAAAAACAATACATTCTTATCTCTAGTATAGCTAGTATAGTATAACAGATGTCCGCGACTTCGTTCACGTCGTCGTAAATTTTTTTAATGCCCGCGGGAATTCCTTTATTTTCCGGGATAAAAAGCTTATGTCACTGTCCAAGTCCACAACTATACCCATGCGAAAAATCAAGTCGATCCGTTGATCTGTTGCGACGTGATTGGAGGACAAACCAACTAACCAATAAATCGACAATCAAACACACTTTCGCATTTACAATAGTAAGAAGTGTGATTAAATGTTATATTGGCTTGACAAAGTCGTTCTCAAGTTTCTATATGAATTTTGTCAAAGCTAGGTTTAGTTAACTTACAAAAAGCGATGTCATACATCGAATTGCTCGCTCTTGTACTTTTCTATAACTTTCCTCATCGATTTGGCTATTTGCTCCGGCCTGCTGTAGAAGTACTTGTGTTGGCTGCTCCCCTCCTCATTGTAAATGTCACTGTCGACCGTACCCTTTGGGGATATGAAGAGGATTCTGAAATATCGAAGAGTACTAGAGACTACTTAGCTAATTTATTGAAGCGAAAATTTCTACAAGGACGGGTAAGGGAGCTTAATGGCAAAAAGTGTAACAATTCAACAAACCAGCAACGAACGAAGACGAATGCGGCGTTAGATATATTACACTGTAAAACTGCATCCATTATCGTTGCAAAATTGTTGTGGATAAGTATAATTAAGTATTAGATTTTTCTGACAAGATGTTCTCAGTACTAGCCCGGAGTTAGGAAGTTGGCGGTGATGCACCCTCGTGCCTCTGAGAGCACGTAAAGCTGTCAGTCCTGCGCCTGATCCCTCTCCAGTCGTGTTGGATTTTCCGTCCCTATGAGATGAGCCGAGAGAGCTCTGATTCTTTACTCTCCTACCTGGCAAGGTAGGAGAGTAAAGAATCAGAGCGTATATATGCCGCGCAGATGGCTCTCTGGTGATAGGCCGCCGCGGCCGAAATTCAGTTGTGTAGACATTATACAATTGTGACAATGAATTTTGGCTAATAGCAAAAGAGTGTTAGCCAATCAGCGGTGATTGAAATTGTTACACTTGTTAACGATAATAATTTTACCTTAATAGTACCTACTTATATTAAACATTATCATCCATCAATGTATGTAGGGCAAATTTAAAGGGATTAAAGTTACTTACCTTGGAATATAAGTCCCATCAGGTGCAAATTTATTGTTCTTTGGTTCTTCTTCATCAATTAGGTTCACCATGACAAAATGTTGACTTAACGACTGGATTTCATTCGAGTTAGCAAACTTTGGTTTGAGATTCTTGCATGCAGAACACCAAGATTTGTGAATTATGACCATCACAGGTTTTTTGTGGTTCACTGCGATTTGCATGCCAGCCTCAAGCGATCCAGCCCAGACATAGTTACTCCCAAATCCATTATCCTTACCCCCGTAAGAAGCACAGTGAACTTTAGTGAATATTAAAGCAAAAAAAGCTTTGGATAAATGTCCAGCGGCCATATTATAAAGCAATATGAATTTTTTTAATTATTTTGGTGGCACGACGGATGTTTGGTCGCGCTTTTAACATTTTATTGAATAATATTATCTTTTACACTTGTCAGCCAGAGGGTCAGCCATTTTGACAAAACGTTAACAAACTGCTAGATTTTTTTAAATTTTAAAATGTCAGGAAAACGGTTTTTCTCTTTACCAGTCTATGGTTTTTCTTGTAAGTGCCGTGCAACGCCATCTGTACATAGGAGACAGATTTACGTCGTAGAACATGGTTGTCTGCAAAGAACACAGCTGTAGTCAGTACACTGACACGTACGTAAGGGAAAGCAAATGGTTTGCGAACATTGTAAAAGATGGCGCTGCTAGAAATCAGTGGGCAATAGTTCTATTGAAAATCTAAAAAAATATGCACGTTCCTTGCTTAAAATGGACGATGGAAAGAGTTCCTTCGTTAAAATGAATGATATAGAGTCGAGACTAGAGAGCTCAAAATATTATAGCTTGAAAGTGGTGTGACTTGGAAATTTTTGATGATGATTGTGTTTGAAAATCGCCAGTAGTTATAATTATTATTAGTCTATTAGCAAAATACATTATTTTACTTATTGAGGGAATATTTTAACCATTCCTCTATGTAGATATTTCTTCAGCCTAAACTACCTCTATATTATTATCTTTACCGCTTTTAGTAACAGCTACGCCCAGTATTCTGTATTCCACAAAATGTTCTATAGCAGCAGTGATGACAAACTTTTCAAACCCATTCATGTGAATCGGCTCGTGCCAATGCGTGTATGTTTTTCTCCTATTTCAGATACGTCGCGCTTGACGTACCCTATTGGAAACAGCAGATAAAGTATGATAATTACATGTAATGTGTACAAATCTGCATCCCGAGAACGCATTTCAAATTGAGAACACTATAGGCTCGCACGCATCCAAAAATCAAAATTGGCATCGACGGGGTGCTAGGGATTTAAATATTTCCAAAAAATATTTATCATTTAGAATCCTCGTTTTAAAATTTTAATATACAATAGATTTTTCTTTGGTAGCTTATTTTTTATTTAAAAATAAGTTCTACAGCGTCGTATTAATGCGTGTGAACACTTTTTTTTAAATTCATTAAATTTTAATCTGTGCAAATAAAATACACTCTCTTTTTAAGTGATTTTTTTTTATTTGTGACTGTGTCTCGGACTCTTGGTGTGATGATGAATTTGTACGGGAGCACACGTCATAACAGAAATCTATATGGTACTGTGAGATCTATGGTGCCGAGGAGTACGCCCATACCGGGCGTTGAGGACGTTTTTTTTACTCCATCATACTTTTACCATATACCGCCTCCGCCTCAAGCATTGAATACTTTTCCTGGACGAAAGAGACGAAAAAGGGTAAGTTTTTTAAACTCTCTGTTACTTTGTTGTGCAGACTGAAGCGAAATTTGAGCGAAATTACTCAATATATTTTGTTTTGTACACTTTGCAAGGACGTTTTTTCCACAGATTAAAATATCTAAGACTACGATTCCACTGGTAAGTTTTATTTATTTATTTATTTATTTATCCACTTCTTACATCAAGTTGTACTCATGTAAGTCGCGTATATGAGTAACTTACGAAATGTAAACAGTCTTGTAAGCCGCGTATGTTCAAGCTACTTACGTGCTCTACTTACTTACGAAAAAACTTGGAAATGTAATCGTGACCTAATGAAAACATTCCCTCCAGAGCATAATACCAGACTAGCAAAATAACTGTATTGTTTTAGTAAAGATAAGATATTTAACTAAGTTATAGTAAATTAAATACACAATTACCTACAACACTGAATACTACTGTTCAGTGTTTTTGCTTTCTCTACACCTGTGTCCAATCCCACATCCATGTTCTTAAATAATATGTTTTATCTTGATCTGTCTCCTAGGAAGGAGGAACTATTTTCTTTCTCTACAGCTACCTACACCTATTAAAAAAATGTAACTCGCTGAATATTCAGCAGTTTATTTTCCGCTGTCGATGCCTTTCACTCGATATCTCTCAATGAATAACGACATGAGTCAGTAAGACACGTAGCACGACGTGGAAAATACCAAGGCATCCAAGAGCATTTTCCTGAAAACTTTCATGGTTGATTACAGGACGTGGCTTAGGAAATTGTCGATGCGCTTGGTTTTTTTTTAGTACTTAACCTAGTAATTTTTTAAGGTTTTCTCCATATTTTTGATTTTATCCTCTACAAGTTTCTCATTTTATTTTTATTGAAAGCTCACAGATAATTTCAATGACAAGTAAATAGTATAGAGTAAGGAGTTAAGAACTTTTCTTGTGTAATGCTATTTTGTAAAATGCAAAAAGTTTGTACATTACTTAATGAGGATACAGTTCTTTAGAATCCATAGAGATAAGAATCTTTTTAATTCTTATCTCTATGGATTCTCTAGAACTGTATCAGTATATAGTGTATTATCTATGACTGTATCATTTTCAAAATTGTTCTTTCAAAATTTTAGTATAGCTTCACCAAGCTTTTCATAGTTTTATTAGATTAGTAACTGCGATAAGAATACAATTATCTAAATACGCCCCCTAAAGTTTGCAGAACACACATTCGATTTTGACCTAGATCAATAATTCCCCAGTGTTCTTTTCAATTTCAATGCATCATTATTCAACATTTGTGGCTAGGTTATTCTGTGGATCATGATGAACTGGGTTCAAGGTCCGGCTCGTGCCAAAAAGTATTAGGGGTTTCCTTGCAAGACATTCTTAGCAGCCTGGATTTGATAATATTGGGGGGGGGGGTTTACATCCTCTCACAGCATAGGTATGCCATGCTATAAAGCTATCGGTCTTGCACCTGATCTCTCCTCGCCTGTGGGTTTCAGTCTCATCGGACTATGAGAATGAAGGAGTAAGTGCACCTGTGTTTGTGCCATGTACAGAGTCCGTTTTACTGTTTCCTCCCACACTTGTGCTCTATAACATTTTTCGCTTTAATTGGTTAAAATCTCGCTGTGATTGGCAGTAGTGGCTGAAATTTGATCAGGAGGATATAATTATTTACAATTATTCACTGAAACATAATAAATGAGTTCTCTAATACAAAAATCTTATAAATAAAAGTTAGCTATTTATTCCTGGCTGAAAATATCAAAAACTTCGGTTGAATTAAGTCCCGGCTTATTCCGCCTCAGCGGGCTTCGTCCCGGTTGTCCCGCATTTTTAACTCCCGAAAGAAGCCCTGTCGTTTTTTGTCCCGAACTCAGTTCTTCCATTTTTAATTCCTGACTATGTTCCTTCATTTTAAGTTCTGGATTACGTTCCGCCAGATTTAGTTCCGGACTAAGTTCCGTCATTTTTGTTTCAGAGATGAGTCCCGCCATTTCTGGTTTTGGCGTTTCTTCATCATCTATTATGTTTTGAGGTTGCTTTTGTTGAGGCTGCGATTTTTTCTTCCTATTTAAACTCCAACTAGGCAGTGTGATCATACCAAAAGAATATTCCATGAGAGTAGCCATGGATAGAACCATGAAAAAGAACTTCAGCTGTCCCTTTCTATCCATTGGATTTGCTGATTACACACGAAAATCCCTTATCATTTCAATACGTATTTCAATTTTTCAAATGCGTGTAGTGCTTACATAGATTTTCTGATTTCGGCAGATGACAACCAAACGACAACTGCTGACAAAAATGCTATAAAAATGACAAAAGCGGCTTGTTATGGCTATATCATATCTATGACATCCTTTACCATTCTTTTACAGATAAAATTGAAATTATTAAAAACTTAAGGGAACGTGGGAAAACTGAAGGGAAAACTATAACTGTCTATGGAAAAAACTTAAACAGCTTAAATATCAATAGCATGTTTAGGGCTTAAGTGGGCTTAAGCAAGGCTTAAAGCAAAGCATAATATTATTCATGCAAGAAATAATTGACGATAGAGAATTCAATAATCAAAGTATCGAAATAACATACATAATACGAATGCAACTTAGTTGCAATCATCAGAAAAACTACTTACACGATAGTCGCAGTTAAAATATTTGTTTCTCAGTTGTTGGTAGGTTATAGCTATATTTGTTTCAAGTATAGGTTATTTATTAATAATAATTATTACTTATTCTTTTTATTGTTTACGTAATAATGATACGCAGCTACAACAGACACGCTTACGAGTAAAGATTTAACAATTTGTTCCATTTCAGAAGTAAATAAATGAATTATCTACGTTTTAATTTACTTGAAATCGTTCGGTATTAGAATCTAGTAGGACACGTTTTAGAACCATTCAAATATTTTTGATACCATCCGATATTCACTAAATAAATTCACTAAATTATAATAGCCGCGTCATAATGAAAATCTTTAGTTATGGCCACTCTGAACGTAGCTGCAAATCGCAATGCGCAGAACCCAACCTTCCCTCATCCTAGCCGATCTATCGGACGCTGATCTTAAACTTGAATTAACATTCATCATCTTCATCATAGCCTTTGCAGGGCTCCGCCCTATATGGCAATCACGGAAACTTATAACAAGAAATCTGAAACTTAAAATATTTCGAAGCAACGTGAAGTCCGTTTTGACATATGGGTGCGAGACATGGAAGGTCACGAAAGCCATCTCACACCAGATCCAAGTTTTTGTCAATCGATGCCTGCGCCGCATTCTAGGTGTCCACTGACCTGAGAAGATCAGTAACATCGATCTCCGACAACGATGCAAGGAAACTCCAATAGACGAACAGATTAAACGACGCAAATGGAACTGGATCGGCCACACTCTACGTAGAGAGCCAGGCAATTACGCGAGGCAAGCTCTCGACTGGAATCCTCAGGGAAAAAGAAAGCGTGGTCGACCCAAACAAACTTGGCGGCGTACGGTTCTGGCGGAGGTCGCGAGGATAGGGATGACGTGGGATGAGGTCAAGGGTGTAGCTACTAACCGCTCGAGATGGGGCAACACTGTAGACGCCCTCTGCCCCACTAGGGGGACATAGGACATTAACACATCTTCATCATCGGGATTTGGCTGCCATTGAAGTTAGGCGGTCAGTAGGTGCCGTGAAATGCCTTCCGAATTCCGATCCTTTGATAGCTGTAGCCTATATTTTTTATTTGTACACGGGACTACTCCTAAGACTTCTAAGGTGCCGTGAAATGCCTTCCGAATTCCGATCCTTTGATAGCTGTAGCCTATATTTTTTATTTGTACACGGGACTACTCCTAAGACTTCTAAATGTCAATGAGAGGATAATACAGTAAATACAACAAAATCAATAAAATATAAACTTTATTAAAATTGCATGTGCCGGCAGAAACCTTCTAGTTCTTCTAGTATAGAGTTAGATTTAAATTAGCATGGTCCTTTCTTGGGAGGAGCAGGGCAGGCGGGCCTAGTTTCCTCTTTTTTGCATACATCCAAATTATTGGAAGGCGTGGTTTTACAATCGTATGGTAAGAACTCCTTTAAAACTTTTTCTGGAGCAAACGCTCCCATGGTGTAGAAGATGGCCAGTGCGGACGCCCAGACAAAACCTGTTGAAATTTTTTATGTAAGCTAAAACGGCTTTTGGGGTAAACCACAGTTCAGTATTAAGCTCTGCTATGTTCCGAAAGGCATCCCTAATTGGAGATTGTAGAATATAGATCTGACTATTCAAAAGCTCTAAGTACTTAAAATTTGTACTTTGGCTTTGCCCAACAATTTTAAAAGTGTACTCGTACTAGGATAGTTTTAATAATAAGAACATCTCTATCAAACATTAACCTTATGTCTATAACGTAGGTCGTAAAGGTCTATAACCCTTCAAGACAAAAAATAGACAAATTCCAAAGATCTTGAAAAACCTATAGACCCGTGGGATACAGCTAGTAAATCATAATGGTCATACTATACCTGCAAATGCCAGATTTTGTCTTGGCTTAAGGAACCTTGTATCCAGATTCTTTATGGCATCGTAACGGTCTTTGATCGTAGCTCTAAAAGCTTTCAAGCTAGTGAGATGCCACAGGCGGGTCGGTTTGATACCTCGGAATTTGTCAAGCATTTTGGACAGGTGATCATATATTATGATGTAATAATACAAATGTGGTTTTGATAAGTTTGGTGGTTAGTTTTAGTATCCATCTGTATTGTGTGTGGAGCCTGAAAATACAGTAGATTCAAGTTCCTACGAAATGCTTAAATGAGGCACTTTTCAGTGCTTTATTAAATGTAGGTTCTTTCTCATTGTATAAACTGAGGACGTCTATCTTCTAAGTTCTATGTAAAATAAAGAAACTGACTGACTGATATTATATCAACGTACCTTACACCTGAAACTGTTAGATCAAAAAATTTGAGATGTTTGCAGGTTAATAAATAGTAATAATAGACTCTCACCCTTAAACCTAGCGAAACTTATATTTCACTACTTCAAAAATTACAAAGATCTCATACCTGAATGGTGAGTAGTCTGAGATGGTATGGCGCTAATTTTAACGAGACAGGATCTGAAAAAAAGTAGTTTGGCTTAGTGCCAAAGTAAGGTATTCTGTGATATTGTCTTGAAAAAACATGGGTTGGTTGTGTTTGTTGTCTTGACAAAACATGTTTTATTAGCAACTAGTGGGCCCGGCAAACGTTGTCCTGCCCTCTTCCTCGCAATTTTTCCATAAAATTG
The DNA here is from genome assembly GCA_963932025.1 of Erebia epiphron. Lineage (NCBI taxonomy): Eukaryota > Metazoa > Arthropoda > Insecta > Lepidoptera > Nymphalidae > Erebia > Erebia epiphron. The sequence goes on from OZ009950.1 coordinate 10,432,260, forward strand.
ATTTTTATATACATAGAAGAGAAGATTTAGGACCCGTACTTCTAGGGAATTTCAAGGATAAGTTATAACAACCGCTATGAAGAGTTAATGTACCTACTACTCATTAAATAATACCATTATGGCCATCGGCGACCGTCGCCTCTGGTGCTTTTTTCTATAACTGTTGCAATACAGGAGATAAATGCTGATCCTGTGACCAAGACCACCAGTTCTTGCCGGCTCATGACATTTTGACAAATCTGAAATGAAATCTGGTTCCTTCAAGCCTTCAAGTATGCCTCAAAATTGACATATGCAAAGTTTGATATTGGTGACAAAATATTTTTTTAATAATTCAAAACGCGTTTGTATAGGCATCGTAAGTCGTATAGGCACGGAATACTTGATATAATATAAAGCCACAAAAACCACTATCAAACCTTGATAAGACGCAATAATTTGATTTCCTATAGTTTCCTCACGATAGTCAAAAACAATATAGCAATATTATGAGAAGAATCTGTGTTTACCAAAACCTTATGTCCTAGATACGCAGTATTAACTAGACTCTGCAGATTATCAAGGTATTCAAAACTTACCAAGACTTACATGCGTAAAGCTTAACCCTATAGGTAAAAGTTTGACCTGTAAGGTTAACGGGAAACCCAATCCGTTCTTCCGATATCCCGACATCGGATAGGCTTAAAATATGCCAAGGAGTTTGTCATGTAATCTGACCAGCAGGGCGACCACATAACTTTTGCATCAATCATTGATACATCGCAATCACCTCTGGTTGGTTAACACTCTTCCACTATTGGACGAAATCCATTGACGCAGCAAGAATACCTTCAGAATAAATTCAGTCAATCGGAGGTGATTGCGATGTATCAATGATTGATGCAAAAGATACGCGGTCGCCCTGCTGGTCCTGTCACCAAAATGGCCGAGTATAAGGAGATTACCCCGCTGTAACAAAAGAAAAGGTCAAACCAGGTGGTCAAAACAATTCCGAAGCATCGTTATATAAGATATCAACAAGATCAAGTTAGTCTTATCACCGAAAGCATATAAGAGACGTGATTGCGTCACCACTTTCACTTGCATTTCCGACATTCTGGTTTGTAGCCTGCATACGCATTAGCCGGAGACTGTAATTATACAGCCTTTTAGAAAATAACAATTTTACTAACATAATCGCCGGTGTATTGCGTAACACTGTAAATGATTACATTTAGATATCTCTGAACCTCTATATCATAACATGTTATGTCCATCTCCACAACGACGGTATGTACGATTTTGACTGCGGCTCTTTACATCATCATTACAAATTCACAACCCATTGCCGGCTAATTACTCAGCACAGGTTTTTTCTCAGAATGAGAACAATTTAGTCCATAGTCCACTACTCTGGCCAATCAAGAATTGATAGTCTTCACACATTCTATTGCTTCGAACTCATTAACGAGAATTTTCAGAATGAAATGCTGGTTTCCTCACGATATATATTTACTTCACTACACCGTTAAAGAAAGTGTATGTATGACGATTCTTGACTTAATAATATAATGGCTAATGAGAATGGCGATTCTTTACAGCCTATGCGAAGTAACTATTATTTAATCTGTGACCTAGGCGGCCTTCTGAGTTGTCGCAGCTAGGAGAGCTGAAATTAGTTGTCCAGCCGAGAGAAAGTACTTCCAGGCTTCAAAAAACAACTGTCACTAGGATCATTTTAAGAAAAGCTTGGGATAGGTAATTTGTGGATTCAATGTAATTTCCAGGCTGTTCATGTGGTAGTATAGAGTTTTGTAATGGTACATCAATCAGATGCAGATTACATAGATATGAATATTCGATTACTTACATTAAATTAACTATATAGGTGGAATGATTAAAAGTCTGTCTTTTGATATCAGATGGTGATGGATACGACATTGAATCGTATATTTGTATAACGAAAGGTTCAATTACGAACGATGCTGGCCCGGGGCGAAATCGCGTGCATCTGCTAGTAAAAAATAAATTACGTAGAAGCACAGACTCCAGGTAAAAATCCCTAGCATACTTGGATGTTTTTGTTTGTGTGCGTTGCACTAGTAGAACAGCTTTTAAAATTGGATAAGCTTCGTCCCGTGAAATCCCTTCGTCCTGTCTAATTTACGACCTTACTGGAATAGCATAAAGTAGAAATTGAAACGTTTTTAATTTTTGATGGGACATTAGTCTCCGTAAAGGATCATTCCGCTGCGGCCTTCACCAGAGATGCATTGGACCGGTAGAATTGATCGATTGGGTCCATCATTTCTGTTTGACCAAATGTGTTCTTATATGACCATCCATAATTTATGTTGTAAAATAATTAAATTTACTACTAAGATTGGACTGAAACCATAAATAACGTTCAGTAACTGATATCGAAGAATAGAATACTGGATGGAAAGCGTGGTGGTTTTAAAATAGGCTCGATTGAAAAACTGGCTTGTCTAGTGACGGGTGCGCAGAGCTATATGTTTTTCAACTACAACTTAACTTTCAAGCTGCCTCTCAGAGTCCGTACCTTGTAGTGGGAGCAAAACCTGTAGATACTGTTCGCCTACTTCGAGGCGGAGTACCTGCTTTTATGTTGTCCCTTTCACTCTCGTCGCGGCCACGAGACCCTTGATGATCTCCGTTTCACCGCACGACTCTGGTATGCAAAGATTGATAGCGTATATGACCATTCGGTTTTGAAAGTCCCGAGAAATCACGCACGGTTAACTTTTCGCCGCCTGGCGTCCTTAGTTAGGATCGGACGGACGTGCCATGGAACTCAGCTTTTAAAACTTTTAAACTCCTCATTATTGCAATAATTTAAGTTAGTTTCGGTTAATACGGGTTCTGTAGAGTTTGTTTCTTGAGTTATTGTGTAGTTTACGTTACGTTTGGCTGTGCTTTGTGCGATAAAGACAATTTTGTGTTTAGTTTCTGTTTTACGTAAAATTCCTGCGGGAAATTTTGGAGTTTTCAGACTGAAATGTGCAGTGATAGAGATTGGTCAGTGATTGGATAATGAATTTACAATGGATCCAATGGTAGACAACGGATTAGTTGTGAACAATTTGAACCATGTCCGGAGTGATTCTCAGGTAAGTCGTAGCCTCGTAGGTATCGATGAAGCAAAACACGTTTGCTGTTGCATACCTGCCTATGAATAAGTGCAATGACTCCCCAATTATTCGTTTTCATGGTTGATTTGACATCATTATTTTAACACCGTTATTAATTTAAGTATCTTCGATTTGTCTTTTACACAGATGCATGATTATATTTGTCGCCGTTCTAAGCTTTTAAATCAGTGCTTATCTTAAATAACCCTTTTGATAACCAAGGATTTTGAAACCAAGTATTAGTTTAAAACTACTACATGAAGATTCATATTCTGAAGCATCATCATCATTTCACAAATGTCAAGGTCATTCGAGGAGTATGCTTTGGATTTTGCGTATGTTCCTGAAACTTCAGTATTTTTGATTACAATAATAACAAAACAAACCCCTTATTTCCTGATAATTAACATAATCTCATTTGTTGTTAGAAAAACAGAAAATCGTGATTTCTGACAATGTTCAGAGACGTTCTTTTAATTGTTACTGACACCGACAATCTTATTCGAATTTATTATTGTGTATTTTCTTGTATTATCATTGTGTTTAATATTTCCCCCACTTTGTTTGTTAAAGCTCGTTTTCGACTACTTATTTTTAAAATTTAAGGATCAAGAAACTCGGACGGATGGCGTTATGCCTTTCAATTGTTTTATTACCTGAAACTTCTTGGAATAGTCAGGTGCACTAATTTGCTTTTTTGTCTAGCCCCTAAGCCTTAAATTGAAATCAGTCCTATGAGTCATTAGTCTTCGAGAGTTTTATCCCAAATTGCAGATCATTTCACAACATTTAGAGATTATGTCGTAAATAAATAATAAATATCATCTGAAGATTAAATTACTCAGATCAAGTTTTTAGTTTTTACCAACCAAAATACTACATTAACAAAACTGCCGAATCAAAGTACCTACCTACCTATTACAGTTCAAATTCAAATTCAAATTCTTTTTATTCAAATAAACATTTAGAAGTACTTTTGAATCGTCGAGTGAATCTACCACTGGTTCGGAATAACCTACCTAGAAGTACCAGTATAAAGTATATCAGCTGGGTATAACCATGCATGTTGCAACCGATCACACCAGTAACATCTAAGTCTCAGGCTCCAAAGGGCTAAAAGCCTAGAAGTCAGACCTACGAGAAATAAATAAATACATAAAGGCTCTACCTGGCTCTATGATCTATCATAAACTTCTCGGGGCTGTAAGTCCATGTAGAAAGTTAACCTGAGATTTTGTATATTAAAGATACGTATAAATATAAGGTTATACATGGTCATGTTTGTCGATAGTGGTATCTTGCGTTTTTTAATAAAAATTATAGAAGGCACTAGGGAGCAAAAAGAAATGTTATGATTAAAAACAGTTCCCACATTACACATTGTTGCCTACTATTACAATGCAAAGCTACGTATGTTGATTGTTGTAATTACATACTTTACTGATAAGACACGATCTACGATTCGAGTCACTGGAGCGCATTCACTGTCTTTGAAGAATGAAAAAAGCTCTTATTCAAGAAATTTGATGTATTACGTATTACTAGCTGATGCCCGCGACTTCGTCCGCGTGGTTTAAGTTTTTTGTTATTCCCGCGGGAACTCCTTAATTTTCCGAGATAAAAAGTAGCCTGTGTCACTCTCCAGGTCCTCAACTATACCCATGCCAAAAATCACGTCAATCCGTTGCTCCGTTGCGGCGTGATTGAAGGACAAACCAACAAACCAACAAACCAACAAACCAACAAACAAAGTGACTTTCGCATTTATAATATTAAGTATGATATGATAGTGGAATATAAGTAGTTATTATTGTTGTAGGTTAAGTATTATATTCTTTTCGTTGGATGTGACGTCACCCGGGCTGATTTTCAGCTGTGACCCGGGAAAATAAATAATTGTTTGTTTGTGACGTGTATCGATGAATAAATATATGTACTTTCTTTCCTTCTAAATTTCGTGGTTGTCGTGAACCGAGAGTAGTCGCAGACTTCCACTGCCAGACATACTAATAGTACAACGTACTATTACTTACCTATTCTGTGCTAATAGGCCTCTTGTAGGGACATGCCGCGGTCTTCGCCAGTGCGAAGACCGCGGCATGTCCCTACAAGTGACGGGACATTCGCCATTTTAGCACGTTGGGACCCCAACGTCTATGGTTTTTTCAAATTATGTGTCCATTGCCACTGCAGTTTCCTAGGTAATAAATAACTGTAATAGGTATATTGCACACATATCTAAAAAAACACGTCAAACTATGTCGATCACTTTAGTTTTTCTACGAATCTACTCATGTCCGATTTGATCTCGTAGAGAAACCCCAAGCAGCATGGCTCTCTTCATCGACCGCTGAGTGACTCCGAGTTTCAAGAAATCTGCATATTACTAAATCATCAATAGTAGAATCTATTGCTGAATTGGAAGTTTGAAAGTTATTTAAATATCGTTGTGAATTATTAGCAAGAAAGTTGACTTGATCGACAATTTCAGGCTTATTGGTAAAACGTAGGATTTTATGGTTGAACCAGTTAAGAATTTCCTTACTCCCTTAAGTGTAAAAAATTACATAAGTTTCTTAATCATCAATTTCCGTACCGCTGCTATAGCCATAATAATAACCATACTAGGAACTGGCATAATAAGAACCTTTGGTTGGCTTATACTATACCTGAAATAAATGTTTTAAAATTTGATTTTCAACCTTGTATCATAGTTGCCGGCAGCAATCTTCCGAAATCACCTGTCCGTGCAACAACAATACGTTCAGACAAAGCTGGAGCATAACAATAAAGAGCCGTAAAATCGAATGGATCATCGTGCAGAGAAAAAGATTCATTTTTTGTGCGAAGAACGCGCAAATTCGGAGGAGGCACATGTCAGATGACGTCAGTCCTCCAGCCGAAACCAGTTTTGCGCCAATTCGCAGCTGTCGTCGGCAAAGCGGTCGGGTCGCTGATAATTTACCCTTTTTACTTTATTTTCCTCTGCCCCGGCCTCGGGCGTTCAGCCTCCGAGATACACCGTTAACTTCTCTAATTATGGACTCTTGTTTGCTCTCATAATACCTATTGATGATACTTCAAAACACCTTACAAATTTACTGAAGATGTTGAATAGATGCAGGCATTACTTTGAAGATGCACTTCCTCAAAGATGATGATGAGATGCTAGGAAAATGAAACTTATTCTGCTATCCGCTTTAAATCAACCCCCGAATGCAGAAAAGTTGCTTCAATCATTGCTGGAATCTCCACTACAGCCCACTAACGTCCCACTGCTGGGCACAGGCCTCCACTCTCACAGGAGAGAGAGAATTAGAGCTTAGACCCACCACGCTGCTCCAATGCGGGTTGGCGGGCTTTAACGACTATTATCATGTTAGTGATAATAACCGGGACCGACGGCTTAACGTGCTCTCCGAGGCACGGGGGTGTAACACCGCCAACTTCCTAACTCCGGGCTAGTACTGAGAATTTCTAGTCAGAAAAACCCAATACTTATTATGGCCCGACCCGGGACTCGAACCCGGGACCTCGTCAGCCGCAGTCAAACATGTTAACCACTAGACCAACGAGGCCGTCAATTGCTTTTTTTTTTTTTTTTTTTTTTTTTTCTTCGGGGGAGGAAAAAATCCCTACGGACTTCTGCCTTACGGCAGGGCATGTCCGGCTTGCACGGACTAAAATAACCTCCCCCTGTCTTCGAGGTCAGCCCGGAACTGCTTGGCATTACTTCGTGCGTGACCTTCTAGTTTTCGATCTTTCTCTTTTCTTCCCTTTCTCTTTCTTCTCTCCTCATCATTATAGCCCTGAGCATTTGGCTGTACCGGAGCCACATTTCTTCGCTGGACAGCATTCGCTTGACAAGGTTTTGGGCATTCACCGCGTCGCTAGTTCCCTGCGCTTCTGCTCTCAAGTCCCCACAGCCCGGACACTCGAAGATTGCGTGTCTCGGGGTGTCCTCCTCTCCACAAAAGTAGCAGTTCTCGCTTAGCGCTTTTCCGATTGCGAAGAGGTAAGTATTAAACACCCCGTGACCGCTGAGTGCCTGTGTTATCCAACGGTCCACCTCTCCAAACTTCCTCGTGTGCCACTTCCGTAGGTCTGTTACCAGTTCTCTGGTCCAGTTACCCTTCCCTACTCCAGACCATTCGCCTTTCCATTCCTTCAAGGTGTTCTCCCGCACTTCTGAGAGCGTCTGCTCTTTGCTTTCGAATAGCGCGGCTCGCTCCTTGACTAGTTTGGCTATAGGGACCAGCCCCGCTATCACCAGTACGGCGTCAGTGGAAACTGTTCTGTACGCTCCGCAGATCCCTATGGCCAGCCGCCTCTGCACGAGTTCCAGTTTTTTGCGGTAAAGCTCTACCTTCATGGCTCCTTCGAAAATTGGCGCTCCATATAGAATTAGAGAGTGGGCGACTGATGCCAGCACCCTCCGCTTGCTCGCCCTGGGACCTCCTTTTGTTGGCATTAGTCTATACAGCGCTTCCGTAACTTTTTGTGCTTTGTTGGCTATCTCCTCTATGTGTTTCTTGAAATTAAGGGATTTGTCAAGCCATACTCCAAGATATTTAACGTGCTCCTTGGGAGTCACTGTTGCGCCTTGTATTTTGAATTTAATAGGGTCCAGTTTTCGCCTTCCGCTAAAAACAGTAGCTTCCGTTTTCTCTGGTGCTAAGGCTAGCTGCTTTCCTTGCATCCATATATTGATTCGCTCTAGCGCCCTATTAGCACGAATCATGAGAGAATCTTCGGTTTTGGCCACTACTACTAAGGCTAGATCGTCAGCGAAACCCACTAGTTTTATGCCCTCTTCCAGTTTCAGCTGAAAGACACCATCATATAAAATATTCCACAGAGTTGGGCCAAGTATTGATCCCTGTGGAACTCCACTACTAACTTTGATCGTGTCCTCTACTCCGTTACAGTCTCTTACCTTTATAAATCTGTCTTGTAGGTAGCTACTTAATAAGTTTTGGATATAGCCTGGGAAGCCTCTCTTCCGCATTTCCAAAAGGATCTCCCTCCATGAAGCAGAATTGAAGGCATTTCTCACGTCTAGGCAGATCAAGGCACAGAGTTTTCTGGTTTTGGCTGTGCCCTGTCTCGCTACTCTGGCTGTCTGAACTACTTCTTTTATAGCCATAAGCGTGGATCGGCCCTGCCTAAAACCATACTGATGGTCGGAGAGACCGCCGTGATCTGGTAGGAGGCTCTCTATCCTGTTAAGAAGGAGTCTTTCCATAAGTTTGCCATAACAATCGAGAAGGCAGACCGGTCTGTATCCCGTTGACAGACCAACGAGGCCGTCAATTGCTGGAATCTCAATTGTTGTTAATGGCTTATTTACTGCACGTAGGATAACTTGAGTCTACTAGATTACTACTAGTACGGTTCAAGACTCTACCACCGGTTCAGAAAACTGAAAAAAGTGAAAAGGTAGCCTGTCTAGAACTTAACACTGTGGATGTCATGTTAGGTAATAGGCTAAATCCAAGTAAATATATAATTTGGTACAATACAGTACAGCATGCAGATAAAACAAAGACATCTCCTGAGGAAGCTTTAGTTTCTCTTGTTTGCAAAGTGAAGCCTGCGTACAGCGTGTTTTAGAAGGTTGGTGTGATGTTACGGAATAAATGAGTACAAAGAAAAGAAGATCTCTGTACTATGTAGCACGCAGGCATTGAAGTGTAAGTCGTTTTTAAAGTCGAAGCAGGTAGGTTCTTTTCGTGTCGTGGTGCAAAATTGCAGACCTGTGCCGTGTTCGAGTGAGTCATGTGTCTTCCCACGTTAAAAAACTTCCGATTCGCCCATTAATTTGAATAAATTGGATTTGGTAAATGAGCCACTAAAATAGTTGCTAAATCTGACCTTTTATCATCAAGGTCTGGCATTAAATTGAAATGTTTTTTTTAATGCTATAAAAAGTAGTAAATATCGCGATTGTATTTTTTTACCTAATGTTACGATAGGAATTAGTATTCTTGTAAGTTTTAAGTACGAGTATTTTCCTAATTAAGGAATCTTAATTCATCCATGACTGTCCCTAGATGAAAGAGTTTAATTCGTCCGAGCTACTGTCAAAATATTATTCTGCTTTTTACTAATATGCATAGTGGAGATTAGCCAATAAAATAAGTAGTTATATGAAGGGTCCCGCGCCTGTGTCGTGCCGAATTTTCACCCAATTTTATATGGAGTTGCTAAATCTAAATGTAACTTTCTTTATAAAATGAGGCCAATTTTCTCGTACACCATTTCTAAACTGAAATGACAGTTATATTGATATTGCTGTCCCTTTCATAATACTCCCTGCGAAAAGGGACAGCATTAGATGACTAGCTATCATTTTTGATTTTAGTTTAGAGATCGTGTAAGACAGAATTGGCCATATTAATTTTTTAGGGTTCCGTAGCCAAATTTGGCAAAAACGGAACCCTTATAGATTCGTCATGTCTGTCTGTCTGTCTGTCTGTCTGTCTGTCTGTCTGTCTGTCTGTCTGTCTGTCCGTCCGTATGTCACAGCCACTTTTCTCCGAAACTATAAGAGCTATACTGTTGAAACTTGGTAAGTAGATGTATTCTGTAAACCGCATTAAGATTTTCTTACAAAAATAGAAAAAAAACAATAAATTTTGGGGGTTCCCCATACTTAGAACTGAAACTCAAAATTTTTTTTTTCATCTAACCCATAGGTTAGATCTATGGATAGGTCTTCAAAAATGATATTGAGGTTTGTAATATCATTTTTTTCTAAACTGAAAAGTTTGCGCGAGAGACACTTCCAAAGTGGTAAAATGTGTGTCCCCCCCCCGTAACTTCTAAAATAAGAAAATGATAATACTAAAAAAAATATATGTTGTACATTACCATGCAAACTTCCACCGAAAATTGGTTTGAACGAGATCTAGTAAGTAGTTTTTTTTTTAATACGTCATAAATCGTAAACCGCAATTTACCTTTCATTCAATCAACTCAAATATTTTAAAAAAACATTTAATTTAAAACTTACTACAGGTTTGTACGGAACCCTCGGTGCGCGAGTCCGACTCGCACTTGGCCGGTTTTTTTTTTTAATAGCGTAATTAGGCTTGCGCTTGACGACAATCATGCTTAGTGTAAAGCAATGATGAGCTCCAGCTTGGAACGCGCTTGCCTAGAAGATGCTTATTCACTCTTCTTATACCTAGAAGTGTGATTATTATTAGTAGCCCGTAGGAGACATCTATTTTAGAATTCGGCATAAATTGCTAATATAGGTCACCGTTGGCTTAGCTGCACTTCCTTGCAGTTGCTGCAAAAATAACTTTGATCGCACACTTGCCACGTCATTCAATGTAAGGTGCCTGCCTAGGGTTGCCAGATGGAAAAATGGAAACGGTGAGCTGTCGCCCCCATCCGAAAAGCATTAATCTTTATTACAATATTAATAATTGTGGTGATTGATAGCATTTATTAAAAAAACATTTATTTCGACATTTATTCGATTATGAATAAGATCATAAATTCTGTTAGAAGGGACATACACAATAACCTAATATTTGTACGTAATTATAAAACTACCTAATACTTAAACCTTATCAATCAGATAAGCCCTGATTAGTCAGCATGTGCACCATATTAAGTTCAATGATTCAAGGTACTGACAATCAAACCTGTCAGCAAATGCCCTCAGGATGCCATTGCAGCTAGCCCGAACCCTGCACACCACCACCAGGGACGTGTACCGTTTGCGCATGATAGTGTAGCTATGTAGAAGCAATCCACACGCATCGACAAACATCCCCGACGCACTGCAGTATCTAGCCAGACCCATTAGCATCCTGAATGCATTATTATACTGAACACGCAGGGCATTATGGTATTTTTGCTGCGACAATTGATTTTGGCTGATAGCGAGAGAAAGTACTTAAGCCTATATGTAGTATAGTAGTAATTGTTACACCACAGTCATATAAAACTTCATACGGCCGGTTTCTGAATTGAGAATTTCATGTTCAGTCTGTCTCAAAGACAACTTAAGGACTAATTAAGCATATTTTTGTTTATGAATTGATATTGTGTAAGGTTTGAGAGTTGGAACTTGCTGTTTTTGCTTGAATGCCTAGTTCAGAAACCGGCTTGGATAGTATAAATTCAGAAACAAAAATTTTCTTAATTAGTCCTTAAGAGACAGACTCAACATGAAATTCTCAATTCAGAAACCGGCCGATAGAATCCCAGATTAGTGCCACCTCACAAATAGAGAAAAAGGGTTTACTTAAATTATACGGCTTTTTAAATAAAATTAATTCATTTATAACGTTATATGAATTACAAATGCCTATTTTGGAAAAAGAAAACATTCTGGAGATGCGGCATAACGAGAGGTCGACCAACTTGTGGAAAAGGAGGACCAGTCTATTGCCCTCCATTTCGATACCCAATGGCGTGGCAACCCCAATATTTCCAAGTACCGCATGCCGATGTCGCCTAGAATGCCAAACACTCTGCTGCTACTACCAATCTTGTAAAATCAGCTTTCTTTAGATGAAAGTTTTGCGTACCACAGTCGGCGTCAACTAGAGTCATAGATACGCCGGTTTTTCCGCACGTCTTTTAAATTCACCCTGATTTCGCCCTTATCTAAAAGTAGCTATGTCCACACTCTTATACCATAATTTGGCAATGTGACAATGCTTTATAAGGCGTTGTTATCATCGCGCTTTTTGTTTGTCCAGGCCTTTCTATACCGGGTAGAAACAGGCGTTTTCTCGGGAACTCGACGGCAGCTTTCTTACACGACCGGTCCACTCTCATGTATAGTTAATGGAATCGGTAACGCCTTATATGGTACTAACAACATGTACTTGACTCATTTAGTGATTCATTAATAATTAAAGTTAGGTAGGTACTTGTAGGGACTAAGGCTTTGACTAAGCCCCCAACTAATTTATGAGCGACATAAAATAGTTATTTGTTATACAAGAGTGAAAAGTTGTTTTTTAACCGCGTGCTCAATTTTGATGACCGAGCAAGCGAAGGATTCTAAAATTGAATCACGAGCGCAGCGAGTGGTTCAAAAATTAGAATCTTGAGCGTCAGCGAGGGAATCAAAAGAGCACGAGGTGAAAAATCTTTTCACTCGAGTGCAACACGTAATTTTTACATCCCACCTCAGCGAGGAAATGAAATACTTCTCGCGTGATTGTTGAGGGAGAAAGCTCATTTCCGCATTTTTAACAGTTTCAGTCAATTCTGTTGGCGTCAAATTAACTTCTTCGTCACTAGAATCACTCATTTTAGGTTTTTCACTTATTTTCAATCTTCTTGTATTTAATCGAAGGGTTAAATTTTAAACAATATGACGTAAAAGAAAATGGTGCGCACAAAGCAAATTAAAAAAGTACACCAAGAAGGTTACGAGTGTGAGGTTTTAACAAATTAAAAACGGTTGTATGGAAATTCGGCACCATAGAGGTAGAAGTAAATAGGTTTTAATGATGTTTTGAATTCACAAACTTCATAGACGAGTGATATTTACTAACGTGCACACGATGTTCTAAATTCAATTTACTTTATCCTCAAGAGGATAATAACGGCTTTTGCATTCAGATATTGAAGCGTAAAAATACTCTTTCAGAGATGGTGGGATGAAAAATATTTTTATTTGTAGGGCGAGTAGGTAGGTATAACAAAGATAGGCAAAGTTGACGCGTCAGGCTCGCCCGACTCCAACATAGTGTGTGTAGAAATCAAAATTATTTTTTACCACCGAGTAGTAAAGTGTTTTTTACTTTGCAGTGGCTTTGGAAGTCGGTTTTTTGGAAAGAATTTTTATTTTTAACTTTTTAGTGTAGTCTTAATCTCCACGGCTTAGGAGTGCAGTACCCTGCAGCATCAGAGTTGAGGAGTTGGGATTTGGGTTTATGTATGAAGTCGTTGCTTAACACCTACAATATGAATTCCCCATAAAAAATCCTAAATCGCTATTTTTAAGGAGTTCTGTACCCTGCAGCATCAGGGTTAAGGAGTTGGGACTCAGAGTTGAATCGTATACACGTGACTTGATACCTACTATATGAATTAACCATCAAAACTGCCTAACTCCCTAGTTTTGAGTCGTAGGTCTACCTACAGCATCAGGATTGAGGATTTGGAGTCAAATTTTTTTATGGGACCATCTCGCGAGTTTTCTCTAACCACTGAAAAATAATTTTTCAAATCGGTTAGGAAACCACGGAGATATGAGGTATGTATATAACATACATATGCAGGTATATAACATGTACATTTAAAAAAAGAAAAAAAATATACGCGCCGAATTGAGACCCTCCTCCTTTTTTGGAAGTCGGTTAATAAATATGGCATTGCATTACGCTGGCCAAGTGCAGCATGTACTTAGTAGACTTAACACCCTTCTGAGAAAATTTTGGAGAAAATCTTAGACATGCAGGTTTCCTCACAATGTTTTCGTTTAATTTACCCAATTGACAAAAAAAAAGTAAATAACTCCGAAGAGACCGTGCGCGTGCCTTTGGAAATGGGGAAGTCTGTTCAAAGTTCTTAACTCGTGTAAAACATAGAGACTAAAATAAGTAAATATGAGATACAGGGAGAAAACTCTGTTACATGATATTAGCTAGCTACGAGTAATGTGTTGCATTCCATTTTGTAACAGCCTACATTCCCTGCCAAACCATCATTAACACGTTGATAGAGGTACTCAACTCGTAACTTGCTAGTGGAAAGCTATAAGTTGAGTCTATGCATAATGGGTGTTGCACAGAAAATCAAATCGTACTTTTACTTTTCGGGAACCGGTCAGTCGGGCCGCTGCAAGTTGCTTATCGTGTCCAGAGAAACCTTTACAAATTGCTAATACACCATAGTATGGATGTACTTATAACATACAAAATATTATGTACTTATGTGTTACGGACAACTTGAGAAGTGCGGTCACTATGAATAATGACACCTGTCTGTATACATATTAACGTCCCGTACCCTATTAATAATAGAAAAGTGAGTACAATAACTGTTGGATGTTTATCCAACAATTATTATACTTACTATTATTAGTTATCCACCATAGCATCCTAGACCAGTGCTGCCAAGTCTAGACTAGATTTGAGAACCATAGAGGCAATAAAGGCCTGCATAAGCTCGCTTTAAATTTTCCGTCTAACATTAGCTAGCATTTTAGGGTTCCAGATTGCTTGTAGAAGTGTTACCATCTTGAACTGCATCATCACTTACCAACAGGTGAGATCGCAGTCGAGGGCTTTCTGCGGATAGAAAAAAGGCAAAGTTTGTAGCAAAACAACTAAAATCAATAAAATTATTTATCATCGATGTTATTGAATACTTTTTGTGGGCGGAACCAGTTTCGATAATATTATTTTATTAACCAGATATTGTAATTTACTATTTAAAGCACTAGGTTACGTTTAAGTTTGCAACTAGGTACGTTTGGTTTATTTAACAGCCTTTTGCTAAAATCTTTTTCCGGAAAAAGCTTCATTTTTTAACGATTGCTAGGTACATACCTAGTTATTTGCCTTTTAGAAGGCTTCGGCCTTGGCTAGTTACCCTACCGGTAAAGACGTATCGCCAAGCGATTTTGCGTTCCGGTATGATGCCGTGTGTAAAGTAAACCGATTAAGTAATGAGTATGAGTATTCGTATGGGTTTAATTATTAATATTATATAACTAACTGCCATACGTACCCCTTACAGGTTAGCCCACTACCATCTTAGACTGCATCATCACTATCACTTAATAGTGAGATGAGCAGTCAAGGGCTAACTTTGTATTTTTGTAAATCCCTATTTCGTGCGTTATACTTTTCGGACCACTAATATGACTCCATACTTATAGGTATACCTGTATATACAGGTAACAGGACATAGTCTATAACGGCAAACCACATGTTTTCATGAAAACATTATTTTGTAGCATTCATAAAAAGATACCACAGCGAAAAGCTGTCTAGAAAAAGAGAAAACATTATTAATGTATTTCAAATAGCTGTGGGGCGGATAAATTTCTCAAAAGCAGGCAACGCATTGGCGGTTCCTCTGGTGCTGCAAATATTCATGGGTGGCGATATAATCACTTAACATCAGGGGGACCCGCCTGCTCGTTTCCTCGACATGTATATATGTCACCGTAAGATTGTAAAAACCGTTAGATTATAATCTTACTCTTTTTTTTTTTTTTCTCTGGGGAGGAGGAAAATCCTCATTGGATACCTCAGTGCTTTTTTGGAGGCATGCCCGACTTCACTGGGGATGAGATCCAGCGGCCTACGGACTAAAAACCTCCTCCCCCTTCTCCGCTCAATCTTCCAGGTATAGCCTTTGCAATGCGTCTGAAAGATGGCTGTCTTCAGGCGCTTTCTAGCCGCTATATAGATATAATCTTATAAGATAAGATTATAATCTTACTCGCGAAATTGTAAACTGTCGAATGATTACAATATCATCATCATCATCACTACAGCCCATTAACGTCCCACTGCTGGGCACAGGCCTCCACTCTCATAGGAGAGCGGGAATTAGAGCTTAGACCCACCACGCTGCTCCAATGCGGGTTGGCGGGCTTTAACGACTATTATCATGTTAGTGATAATAACCGGGACCGACGGCTTAACGTGCTCTCCGAGGCACGGGGGTGAAACACCGCCAACTTCCAACTCCGGGCTGGCACTGAGAATTTCTTAATTGAAAAACCCAACTTAACTTTTATGCCCGACCGGGAATCGAACCCAGGACCTCGTGATCCGCAGTCGACTATGCTAACCACTAGACCGACGAGGCAGTCATTATTTATGTCGAACCCTAACCTAACCTACAAGAAAGAGACAAGAAAACGAAAATTTAATGAATATTTCAAAAATTGACACTTAGAAAATCGAACCTAACCTAACCTAACCTAACCTAACCACTAGACCGACGAGGCAGTCATTATTTATGTCGAACCCTAACCTAACCTACAAGAAAGAGACAAGAAAACGAAAATTTAATGAATATTTCAAAAATTGACACTTAGAAAATCGAACGGTTCACAATCTTTCGACTGTTTACAATCTACCGAAAAAAAAGCGTTATATTACAATCTTACGGTTTTTACAATCTTACGGTGACATATATAAATAAAACATGATAAATAGTATTCTCAGAAGTTAGGAGGTTAAGTACCTATAGGTATGTATTTAGCCTTCCATTTTAGACCAGTCAGTCCACTAAGGCACAAGTAGCAACTGTTGTTGTATAAAGTAAAAATAGAAGAATAGGTAGGTAATATACGTAATAATACATAATACTATATACATAATATCAAAACATTTCATCTTAATCTGACTGTACAGTCCAATGGTAAATAATATTATAATATATATCTAATATCTATGGTACAGTCAGTAACACGTATAATATCGTACCTAACTCTATGACGCGATAACAAAACGCGATTTCAAATCTAGCCAATCAAGTATAGAGCTACTACGACGTTAATACGACATATCCAATGAACGCGCCTTTCGTTTCGTTATTGCTAATGTGTACGAACTTCAGACTAAACCACGCGCTGCGCCGCGTATTCTCTTGCTGTGCGCCGTGCGCCGTCCATTTTGTATTTGATTTTGACTGTCAAGTGTCAATTATTAATTATCATTGTCAAAATGAAGTGAAAAGTGAGCACGTTGTTAAGAATAGCTAATCCGAAAATAATTAAGTTTTTATGACGATTTTAACATGTCTATGTTAGCCGAACCACGTCGTAAACAAAACGTGATAAATTTACGTGCTAAAAACAATGTCTGGAGCAATGATAGCACCAAGTTCGGACAAAGGATGTTGGAGAAAATGGGATGGAGTTTGGGCAAGGGGTTAGGTGCTAAAGAAAATGGTATTGTGGAGCACGTAGTGGCTAGATATAAAAATGATGAGAAAGGACTGGGTTTTGAAGACAGAAACGACCAGTGGACGAAGCACGAGGATGATTTTAATTCGTTGCTCGCTAACCTTTCTAATGGTAAGCATAACCTATACTTATATACTTTGTTATTTACTGAGATTAATGCATCATTATATGCATTACATAAGTAAATAGAACCTATTATAATATGTTTTCATTTTTCATTTCATATTTCACTTATGTAAAATCATTTGCCTGAGTTGATTGGATCAAAATAAGTACATAATAGTAATATTGATTGATACATATTCTGAAGCTTAGCTTATTTGACAAGAAAACTTTCTTAGTTACTAATTTATTAAACGTCATTGGTTTGAGATTTATATTAAGTAATAATTAATTAAGTTTGTTGGTGCTAGTAAAATTTGCCAGTTAAAATCTAGGGATTTTAGCCCTGAATATTTACTAATGAACAAGCATTACTATTGCAAGAGCTGTCCAGTTATGATCGTTAGCAAATTTAAACTCTGGGTCAATGATATATTATACAATATGGTTCTATTTCCATGTAGAAAATGACTAAAAGTATTGATTTAATATAACTGTCATACCCCTAACAGGTTAGCCCTCAACTTATTTAGAGTTAGACTGCATAATTATTTACCTAGTTAAAGGCTAACTTGTAGAATAATAACATAATATTTTCAAGCATTAAGTAAATCAGTGATTTATTTTTCAGCTGAAGTTGGTACAGAAACCTTACATAGTGGCATTTCATTAGAAAAAAAGTCAAAGAAAAGCAAGGCCCGCATTCACTATCACAAATTTACACGAGGCAAAGATCTGTCACGCTACAGCGAGAAGGACTTAGCTAACATATTTGGTAAGAAAAGTTTTAAAGAACCAGAATCTACTGAAAGCATTAAAGAGGACACTATGATAACCACAGAACAGGTTTTTACAGAGAAAGGAAACATGGATGATTATTTTAAAACTAAATTGGCTGCTATAAAATCAAAACAACTTAACACAAATACCAATTCCCAAGATAATCAGGAGTCAAATTATGTTTTTCAAGGTTTTTCAAATACTACAGAACTAGAAAGTAATCAAACTGGGTTAGGGTATCAACCTTTTTCTTTTTACAGTTCACTAAAAGAGGATGTAAGCCAAAATATTGAATTGACATGTCCAGGCGATGAACCTAAAAGTAAGAAGAAGAAATCAAGGCAGAAAGAAATATCCAGGGAAGAAATAATAGAGGGAAATAATTTACCGGAATCCCACCATGAGGTTACTCAAGAGGTGATGGATTTAGCAACTAAAGTAAAGAAATCTAAAAAGAAAAAGCATAAAGAATGTACTGAAGATTCACAATCACCTGATACAGGAGAAAATTATTCAGAATACATTAAGATCCAAAATAAAGAATCTTCTAAGAAGTCTAAAAAGAAAAAACATCAAGGAAGTGCTGAAGAAGAAATTCAGCTATGTGAAGTAATTAGCGAACTAAAGAAAAATAAGAAAAATCGTGTTGGAGACATTCAAGACAATTTATCTACAGAAGATAGTGTTCCAAAAAAGAAAAAGAAAAGAAAAAATCAAAATTTATGATAATTAATTATGAAAATATATTTTATATTTTACTTATTGTTTTTATATTTTTATTCAATCCTGACTGAAAACAGGTCTTTTGTAAATAATAATAAAGGAAGGACAGGCTACTTTTTATCCTGACGTTCCCATGGGTATTGAAAAAACTTTAATCTACGCCGACGAAACCATGGGCTTCATAGTATATATTGCTTTATTATAATATTTTATAAATGTGAAAGTTTGGATGGGTGGATGTTTGTTACTCAATCACGGCTGAAAGGATCTGCATGTTTGGCACAGAGATAGATTATTGTCTTTTTATCCTGGAAAATTAAGGAGTTCCCGCAGGAACCAAAATACCTCACTCCAGGCGGACAAAGTCGCGGGCAACAGCTAATTATTCATAGAACAAAATAGTTTTAAAATTAATGTGCAGTGTCTCGTTTAATTAATCTTGTAGATCTTTATTGTAACTACTAGCGAATGTCCGCGATTTCGTCTGCGTGGTTTGAGGTTTTGGTTCCTGGCCTATGTGCTATTCCAGACTATAATCTATCTCTGTGCCAAACATGCAGATCCTTTCAGCCGTGATTGAGTAACAAACATCCATCCATCCAAACTTTCGCATTTATAATATTTATTTGATTGATGTACCTACACAGTACACAGCTTTTGCATTGATATCCTACTTATTAAATAAAATAAAATAGTAATCAGACGGCAGACCTCTAATCAGTAGGTACTATTTTTTATCATTCCCGCCAAGTTGTGTGTTCGTATCGTGTATCGGAACGTTTTACGATTGCGCATGCGTCATCCGAAACTCGACCACAGCGGCCATGTTGTGCACAGAAATAGATTCGTGCTGTTGGCTCGCGCGTGCTCGATACTTTGCTTATGATATTTATGTGTATTTTCATATAAATATACGGAAGAAAATTGACTGATTTTGTAGGCAGTTTCTGTTAATTTTGAAGTATTTTAAACACGATTAGGATCGTCACTCTTTAATAAGTTTTTTAAAGTATTTCTAATATTTATCGATGATTTATGAGTTAAAATTATGGCACGTCACCAATTTGAATTTTGACGTATCTGTCACTGTAATCTCATCACTCAAAAAAAAGTCAAATCAAATGTCGAAAATCTAATCATTAATCAAAGGAAAATAACGTAAACAACAACAACCACGTGGGTTCGATTTAAAAATTGAAATGAGAAAGCCTAATCCTGAATAATTAACTAGAAATACATTGTGATACGTGGTTACGAGCCTTCTGGAACCGTGTAATGGAGTAACTTTTACAAGAAACACGTGGAAATGATTATTCAAAACGAAATTGTACCTGTCGAGTCTTCTGAGGAGAAGCTAGCCATGGAATCGAAGAAATACCTTGTAGTGAAAAACCATGTGCGAGAAATTGCTAAGGCAGAGACCAGTAACTGTGAAAATAGTCTAGGACAGAGTGCTATGACCAAGGATTCCTTACGTAGAGGAAAAAACTTTAAGAAGGCACAAAAACAACTTTCCTCTTCTAACGACGAACCGAATGATACAAATGAAATATCCAAAAGCGATTTAGAGGAGCTGAAATGTGTGTACAAGAAATGTAAGTCAATTTTGTTGAAAATCGAATCTAAATATGGACATTTACTAGACTTAGATGAACATGATTGTATCACACGAAAAAGGAAATATAATAGTGACACTGAAAAAGAATGTAAGTGCACCTTTAATAGTAAAGTAGTTTTTAGTGATGACGGAGAGGTAGTTCAGGCAGTAGGAAGCTTGCATGATCATCATATTTGCCCAGATAGATTACCCACGTTTAAAAGGTATCAGCCTTCTCAAGAAGTACAGATTGAGTCAGAAAGTTTTGCTGTACCTCTACCTGATAATGTACCAGAGCTAGAAAAGATGTTAAGAGATCCGTTAACCTCAATTTTGAGGCAAAGAGTGTTAGACAAAATCAAATTTACAAGACAAGAGAATTTAAATATGATTAGGTTTGATAAGAAAAATCTAGTTGAGAAAGTAAAAGCAAATCCAGATGAAATTATAGATTTTAAAGGCACTAACTTCTCGTCTATTGTTGGATATCCCAGTAATCCTGTATGACATTAACTGTGGTTGTTAAACCTAACTGATTTAACTGAGTTTTCTTTGAATTTTGTGTAAACATAATTCTGGATCCAGATGGACTATTCTTACTGCTGCAGGCCGAGCATGGGAGGGGAAAAAAATCTTATCCCCCGATTACATCCACTGACAAGAGATAATATTATGCGAGAGCATGGCAACAGGGGAAAGGAGAAGTATATCCCTGTTTGACTTGTGCATAGGACTTGGGATTAAGTTTATTTTCATACCATTAAATTATAAAAAAAATGTCTCGAGCCTACTGGGACATCTTATCCTTTCCCCGTGGATAAAATCTCCCTGCCCATGCTCGGCCACAGGACATAGAAATTTGAGGTTTTCCTACCTGGAACCTGGAACCTAGCAATGGGATCTTTTAAAAAACAATTGTTAAGTTTAACATTTACTTAATTAAGATTGAATAATTAAAAAAATTCTTTCCAAAAAACCGACTTCCAAAGCCACTGTAAAGTAAAAAAATAATTTTGATTTCTACACACTATGTTGAAGTCGGGCGAACCTGACGCGTCAACTATGCCTATCTTTGTTATACTCGCCCGACTTCAACATACTTAGTGTGTAGAAATCAAAATTATTTTTTTACTTTACAGTGGCTTTGGAAGTCGGTTTTTTGGAAAGAATTTTTATTTTTAACTTTTTAGTGTACTCTAAATCCCTACGGCTTAGGAGTGCAGTACCATGCAGCATCAGAGTTGAGGAGTTGGAAATTGGGTTTAAGTATGAAGTCGTTGCTTGACACCTACAATATTAATTCACCATAAAAAAATCCTAAACCACTATGTTTAAGGAGTTCTGTACCCTGCAGCATCAGGGTTGAGGAGTTGGGACTTGGGTTTAAGTATGAAGTCGTTGCTTGACACCTACAATATTAATTCATCATAAAAAAATCTTAAATCGTTATTTTTAAGGAGTTCTGTATCCTACAGCATCAGGGTTGAGGAGTTGGGACTCAGAGTTGTATCGTATACACGTGACTTGATACCTACTATATGAATTCACCATCAAAACTCCTAACTCCCTAGTTTTGAGACGTAGGTACACCTACAGCATCAGGATTGAGGATTTGGAGTCAGATTTTTTTATGGGACCACCTCGTGAGCTTCCTCTAACCAATGTAAAAAAAATTTTTTAAATCGGTTTAGAAACCACGGAGATATGCACCGACATACATTAAAAAAAAAAAAAAAAAGATACGCGCCAAATTGAGAACCTCCTCCTTTTTTGGAAGTCGGTTAAAAATGATGTAAGTTTGATAATTTTATTGTTTACTTTAGATTAATATTAAACTCATTCAACAATAGCAATTGGGCCTGATCAAATGATTAATTACTATTGTAATGCTTTAAACCAAGTTTTTATAATTAACTAATTACAAAAATATCCTTAAATATTTAAATGTCATTCCTAATTGCTGCTCAATTCAAATAGAGATATGTACTGTTATTGCAATTTTTTTTAGTATAAATAAATCTTGTGCAGCTGCAGTACTATCTGCACTGACTGATAAGATCCTTGGAGCATTGTTGTTAAATATTGAAAGTCAGCATTTGTCTTATAATGTAGGTTGTGATAGTTATCTCTCTCAAGTGCTTATGTACTAATTTTAAATGTAACTCTAACCTTAATAAGTAATTATGATATTTCATTGTAATAATAAAAAGTGTTTTAAAAATAAGAATTTACTTATATTTAATTTTTTTTAAACAGTACAACTATAAGTTACCTCTACTATGAATTTTTAATTATGTAATTATGATTATTAGGTTGAAAACCCAGATCTGTTTTAATAACAGGTGATAATTCTTTAGCAACATCAAAATCTGCATTAATTTTCAGTCATTATGATATCAAATGATGTAGTTTTAAGAGGTTTTCACTCTTGATTTTATTAATATATAAGGAATTCCGAATTTTGAACATTAAAAATCTAAATACAATATCTATGGAAAAGGTGACTGACTGACTGATGTCAATGCACAGACCACTGGAAGGATCAAGCTGAAATTTGGTGTACAGATTCTATTATAACATAGTCTGCTAAAAAAGAATTTTAAAAATTTAACCACTAAGGAGATAAAATAGGGCTTTGAAATTTGTATAAAATCAAACCTAATGTGACTGAAGCCAAAGCTAATTTGCATTTGCAGAGTACTAGACTAGATGATGCCTGTGACTTTGTCTGTGTGGATTAAAGTTTTTTGATTCCCACAGGAATTCTTTAATTATCCAGGATAAAAATTAGCCATTGTCCTTCCCCATGATGTAATCTACCTCTATACCAAATTTCATCAAAATCAGTTGAACAGATGGGCTGCGATAGCATAGCAGACAGTCAGACACACTTTCGCATTTATAATATTAAGATGAAGAGTATGGATTCTGATTCCATGCTGGTATCATGTATCTTTAAATTTTGTAGCATAAACCTACCTATTTATTCATTGTTCGAGTTGTAGCATGCTGTATCGCATCATAATTTGGGATATTGAATCACATTGCAGGTGAATTTATGCCTTAACTCATATGAAATTAGGAGTTAGGACTTTAGGCATTATAATTGAATTAATAGTATGTCCAGAGTATTGAATGTCCATTGTATGTAAACTAAGAAGGGTTGCCACAATTTCTGAACAATAGAAACAGAAACGTTTAACTTAAATTAATAATAATATATAGAATTTATTAAGCATTTAAAACAAAAATCTAGCTTTTAATAGCTCTTATTGATCAATAAAAAATATCTTTAACTACTTACATTTTATTTAATATATGTGCAGTGAATTTCAAATTAGCAACTACAATGCAATAAGGATTTTAGGTAAATAAACAAAACATACTTTTGATTGAAGTAAGTACTTGTAAGAAGGGAAACTCTACAATTAACTCTTTAGTTAAAGTTCGACTGGCAGCCCTAATGGTAACCCACAAATGGTTTTGTAGGCGTGGGTTGGTTTTACATGCCAATTAGCACCTTATCTGCTTATAATAGAGTTTAAATAACTAGCCAGGTATGCAAATTGGTAAATAGTATGGTTTGCCTATCATATAAGATTGCAGGTTGAATAATGATACACCTATACAGACAGGTTCAACCGCTTGCTCCAACTTATGTTAGAAATTCCAACACGGTACCTAATCCTACAATTTAAAGATCGTAATGACTAGTATTTAATCTGATTGCCAAACACTACCATATTCTATGGTATGCTCTTGCACAAATTATACCATTAATTGAGCCAATCGCAACTATTGTGATTGTAATAATTGTAGTAAAGCTTTTTGCAGAATAGGGCTACAGAAAAAAAAGACAAGGCGTTTGAGCAAAAGATTCTAAGTCTAAAAGTTATTTGGTCGGAGATCAGAAGCGAGGACTGCCTGCTAAAAACAAATTACAAGTATTCTTTCTAATATGTTACTGTCAATGGCACATACGCTCATAATTTAAAGCCAAAGGTTGAAGCTAGCTGAAGTTGCAGAGGACAAAATAATGTCTAGCACTGAACCAAAGGGCGTTGGGTCAGATATGAATATGGAGTAGGACTCAAACCGGTAAGGGTAGTGCATATTATTTAATCTGTGGTATTGTGAAGACGAAACCGACCCGTGCTTCAAAAAGCCTTTTGTCACGCCTGATCTCGCTCCAAGGTCCGGTCGCATCGGATTGCTGTCATATCGGACTGTTAGTTGAGGGAATGGAAAGTACACCTGTATTTGCGCACTATAATATCAATTCTTCATTGAGATGGCTACAGTATAAATTGGGTCAGAATTCAGGTTACTTATTATGATGTTGGATCGTTCGTGGCAGTGTCAGTCTATTAAGTTGGTCCTGTCTGTGTAAGTATTATAGGATTGCCGGTTGAATAGCGATGCCGTATAATGTTTACAGCGTACGCGACAGCTTTGTGAAATAGTTGGAATTCGATTTGTTTGAGGTTTCGCGGTATTGGGTGACAACGACAGGTGCCGATTTAGGTAAATAAATAGCGGTTCATTGTATAGGCAGGTGAGTGGTGACAGCCCTGGGTTTCTATTTACAAACTGCTCTGTTATAGTTAAAGGTAATTTAATAGGAAGTAGAAGTCCTAGTAATACACACCCTTGTCTTATGAATATGCTTCCTTTATCAAACTAATATTACTATTACTACAAATGAGAGTGTTTTTGTTTGTTGGTTTGTCCTTCAATCACGCCGCAACAGAGTAGACGTGATTTTTGTGTGGGTAAAGTTGAGGACCTGGAAAAGTGGAGAGTGACAAGGAAGTCGCGGGCATCTTAGTAGTAATTAATACACTCATAGGGGCCTCGAAGACTTCTCTTGCAAAGTGGTGAATAGAGAACTTCGAAGTCTCTGTTTTGTGGTTGTGGCAAATTTAAGTACCTCGTGTACCAAATTCTATTCTCGGCTGGGTCAATTTAAGAATTTATGATCAATAAGTGAGCCTAGTCTTGGCTGGTGGTTGCTTGCTACATGCTAGTGAAACTCTGCCAAATGAATAAACGATAGCCCTGAATAAATGTCACTCTTTCCTTGGCAATAAAGTTAGTGATAAATTAAAAAAATACAAAATTGATAAACGAATACGGAAATACTGGTTTGCGAAACTCTTATTTGGAAATCTTTTAAGTTTTTACAAAACCTACTCCAACATTTTAACATTTATTTAAATATAAATAGGTCGTAGATATACTTCTAGTCTTCTACTGAGTCGCTGATTCGATCTTGACAAGCTAATATGCACTTACAATCAATAAGGTATTGAATACAATGGGACAAGATTACATTCCTGATTTTAAACACGTTTATAATTTAAATACAAGACAAAATAGCTGTTATATTTTACGAATACATAATAGGTACTTACATTGCTTATTTGAATTTAAACAATTATTTTTCCAAGATATACTTACTTAAAATGTTGTAGGTATCTATTAAATTATAATATAATTGATGTGTAAACTAAAAAGTTGTATGAAAATAAGTGCAGCCGTAAGATTAGTGGGCGCTGTAACCATAGAGTTTTAACGGACAAGTAGAGATGTAGCTAGATAGAGAAAGCGGTTTAGTTTACGATAGAGGAAACAAAAAAGCAAAGTGTTGAGTTTCTTGCCAGCTCTTTTCAGTAGAATCAACTTTCTGAACCGGTGGTAGAGTCTTGATGTATCATAAGTGACACAATTTGTCTTATGTGAAATAAATAGGTAAATCATTAATCTAGAAATAGAATATAGTATAATAGTTGAGACTTGATAGTCTAGGAACTAGGTGATTAGTTAAGTTTCGTTTCAGACATGTGTTGTATCTATTTTACAACTAGAAGATATCAGCTAGGTACCAGCAACGACCCGCGGTTCGGTGAAATCTATATTTTGAAATTTTCGTGGTATGTCCTTGTTTTCCCGGGATAAAATGAGTACGATGTCAGCCTCCAGGATTCAAGCTATCTAATCTTTGCCTTTCATCAAGATAGATTTAGCTTTTGAGTCTTAAAAGTCAATAGGCAGTTAGACATAGTGTCGAACTTGTACCTGTTAGAATGTATTTTTGGCAATTTTTTAACACCTGCTGGGGTTCGATGGACGGTAAGTAGGTATGTTAATAATATGATTAAGGCTGTTACGGTTACGTTGACAGGCACACGCATGAAATAGGTATAATCTGTTTGAAGTCCTGGGGCCATACTGCCAACGCTTATAGCAATACATAAGCAATATTACTCAAAATGTCAGTTTGATGTAATGTATCTAATATCTTGACGTTCCTAAAATAAGAATTATAATTCACACGAA
The DNA here is from genome assembly GCA_963932025.1 of Erebia epiphron. Taxonomy (NCBI): domain Eukaryota; kingdom Metazoa; phylum Arthropoda; class Insecta; order Lepidoptera; family Nymphalidae; genus Erebia; species Erebia epiphron. Next base: position 10,458,841 of record OZ009950.1, read on the forward strand.
AGTCAACAAATAACAATAATGAAATATGGCTTTAAGCGTTGGCAGTATGGCCCCTGTCCTAGCGACAGATTTCGTTGAATCAATAATCGTATGTGCTCATTAATAGGGGCCTGTGAGTAAGATGCATACTTGCGTCTGTTAATTTCAGCATAAACAAAACGGTGTTTTGCATATTTGCATAGCATTCGTAGCACAACATGTCTCATGCGACCGAGTTCGGAAAACGTGATCTCGTTTGAGGAATTAACGCGACCCGTGTATATTTGAACTCGGTGTTATAATACCTTCGAACTTTAAACAAGGCAGTACAGTAATCTCGTGTGGCGCGACGCGGCGTCATCGCTGGACGCCTACGATAGAGCCTTCGGCATGCCAGTAGAATATTAAATTTAAAATAAAAAAAAGAGATTTTGCGCATTAAAACCCCTTTGCACGTTCACCGAGTGTGAATGATAAAGGACGTTATAAAAAATGTACATGTGTGTTTATGGCATTAGTGAATAATGTTTAAAAAATAAACATACGATAGTATTGTGATTAGTGAGAGTGTTTGACAAGTTTTCGATGAAAAAACAGTGTACCGAGATGAAGTTGGACAATTTTGGATTTGAAAAATTACAGGTTTACACTAAATTTATAATATTTTATTTACTTGCTCACTATTGATAGGTACTTATGTATGTTAATTTTCTTATGCAAGTAGGTTCCTACATAGAGACAATATTAAAAAAACAACGAAAACCAACGAAATAGGTTCAGTAGTTTCCTTTTGTTTCAAAACTACAGCTAAAATAAAAACCATATTAGGTATAATATTATAAAGGATTTGGGCTCGGAGAAACCCAAAGACAATTGGGAAACCCTATAATTTAAACTCAGAATATAATATTTAAAGTTTGATTTTTGACCGAGCGAAGCGAAGGTTACCGAGTCTACTTGAGTGAATTTGCACTTGTCCGTCCGTCCGTACTCCGCCCGTCTGTCAGAACTTCTGAATAACTAAACGTAATTACTTCAAATTTAAATATCAGATGGCTTCCAGCCGAATATGGCTTAATAAAAAGTTATAAAAATCTTTATTTCAGGGGGGCTCTCATAGAAGCGAATGCGAAGTAAAATATTTTTTTCATCCCACCATCTCGGAAAGAGTATTTTTTATCTTCGATATCTGAATGCAAAAGCCGTTATTATCCTCTTGAGGATAAAGTAAATTGAATTTAGAACATCGTGTGCACGTTAGTAAATATCACTCGTCTATGAAGTTTGTGAATTCAAAACATCATTAAAACCTATTTACTTCTACCTCTATGGTGCCGAATTTCCATACAACCGTTTTTAATTTGTTAAAAACACACTGATTATATAGAGCTCACACTCGTATACCTAGTCATTTCCTCGCTGAGGTGGGATGAAAAGTTACGTGTTGCACTCGAGTGAAAAGATATTTCACCTCGTGCTCTTTTGATTCCCTCGCTGACGCTCAGGATTCTAATTTTTGAATTTTAGAATCCTTCGCTTGCTCGGTCATCAAAATTAAGCACGCGTTTAAAAACCAACTTTTCACTCTTGTATAACAAATAACTAATAAAGCGTTACTTAGGGTTGCGGTATATCATTTTAAAGATAATTAGGAATAGAGTCCAAATTTTTTTTTTTTAATTTTTCCCCTAAAATTGATGAAATGGAGGGCATTCAAAGTGGAGATTTTCTAACGTCCAAAGTTGACCTCAGAACTCTCAATTTTTAGAAAGGCTGAGCCTGAAACTTGATCAATTATTTGAATTATATACTGTACTTGAACAACAAATACTAAAATATTATAAGGAAACGAATTTTTAATGAGCTTCAGTATTTTTCGCTGAACTTCACAATTATGTCAATAGATGGCGCTCTGTTATGGCGATACCGCGAGGTCTCAGTTCGGGGCGAACCACTAGTAGGATACAAATACTTTTAGATCCTGCTTATGACCTTGCACTTTTTTAATCAACAATTCATACATTCCTAAGCATAAAGTACCTACTCTTACTTATTTTATATTTAGGTAGTACCTACCTTATCTAGTATTTGCCTGAATATTTCATCATCCGGCTACCTAGTACCTACCAACTTAACAATTCCCGGCGCGGTAGCCAGAGCCCAGAACTTTTTAATACTTAATTCTGCTACAGGCAGACCATAAATTATCTAGATATTACTAAGTTTTGTTAACGTACTTAGGTATAATTACTTATTAGAATCTTGATTGGGTATGCCCGCGACTTTCTCCGTGTGGATATACCTAGATTTTTAAATACCGTGAGAAGTCTTTCATTTTCCGCGCTAAATATTAGCGCAAACCAACCAACCAAGTTATCAACCATATACCTACCTACCTAACCAAGCAAACCTTACCTCGGCACAAAATTTCATCAAAATTTACTGTCTTGAAATTGAAAATGTGGTTTCAAGTTTCAACCTAAGTTCCTAGTTATGTAGGTACATTTACTCCGCCTACTTGGCCGAAAATATTTAAATATTTTCATTGTTGAATATAGACTTTTCTACTAAAATATCTCTCTAAGTAAAATAAATACTTACGTAAGAAGGTAATCAACTTCTGCAGTTCTACATAAGTAGGTAACTAGTTATTTAACTAGCTTAGTTGTAACTTGAGCACTAGACTTACCTTGAATTGCAGATAATTTAAGTTAGAGGCTAGATCCTAAGTGTTGTACCTACCTATGTATAATGTAGGTAAGTACATACATAAATTAATTCTTATTCTCACTGACTTTTCAACTTTCAAAAAGGTTTTCCATTCGGAGTCATTATATACATTTTTTTATCTACTCCAGCATCGAAGTTCCAATTTCGAATTTGACAACTATATCGAATTGAACCCTCTATCGTGTTTGCTTCTCATATCGATACAGTTCGTTGTATGGGAGCTGTATCGTTATGATTGAGTCGTAGCTGTATCGATATGGTTATCTTCATAAATAGGATACCTATAGCTTAGCGGCTCTGGATTCTGGCACTTTTGGTTTTTATTAATTTATAAAGTAAAAAATTATAAAGACGTCCTTGTCGTAGATAAAATCTTGTATGCAACTGTACGTAATTAGTTATTTTAATTCTCGTACTATCCTATTTTGATACTCGGCAAGCCTCGTATCAAAAAACAGCACTCGAATTAAAATGACCCTCATTACGATACAGTTGCATAAATAGCTATTACGACCATAAGTCCATAACATAATATATAGGTAGGTACTATATTTTGTTCTCTGGTAGAATTAAAAATGCAGGGGTCACAAATCACGAGGCTTCAAATATTATTAGGTACACGCAAACAATTTAAAAATATGGTATGGTAGGTACTTAAGTCGTCTTTCGTGGGAAAAATCACTCGGCCATACTTACTTCGCGGATAAGATTTTTTTACTGCAGAATTAACGCCTACTTGCCCTCTATTAATTATGTACCTAAGAATTTATCAAAGATACTTAAAACAATTTCCGGTATGAATTCTGGACAATGCGTAAAAAAGTATAATAAAAAATGCGCTTTAAATTCCTTATCCTACATGACCCTAGTAATAGGTACGCCTACTGTATGACTGAAATAAGTAAGTACATAAGCAGTAAATAAGGAGATAAAGTTAGTAAGACAAGGCCGTTGATCTTTCGGGTTGGCAAGGGTCCGGAGAGGGTACCACCTGTTTATTTGGATGGATCACCGGTTCAGGTTGTGCAGCAGTTTAGGTACCTTGGACACATGTTGTCGGAATCCCTGAGCGACGATTTAGACAGAACGGGAGCGAAGGTCGCTCACACCTCACAGTACGGTGCACCATGCTCGCGCGCCGGTTTGCTCGATGTTCTGAGGATGTTAAAGTGACGCTATTCAAAGCATATTGTATGAGTTTCGCAGCTCTGGTTGAGTTACACCATCAGAGTTCAGTACAATGCCCACCGCATTTTATTAAAAATGCCGAGGTATTGCAGCGCGTCGGGTATGTTCGCCGACGCTGGTGTACCTGACTTCTATGCGATCATACGGAACAGAATTGCGGGTTTCTGGGAAACTGTTCGCAATTCTAAAAATTGTATGATTAGTATCGTCGCTCAGGCATCCCCTGACAACATGTTTTGGCTGAAAGTGCACCAGACTCTGAACACCAAGTGACAGAATATTATACCATAAGGTACCTATTAGTATTATAATGTAGTTCTAGTTGTAGCTCTAGTTTTAATTTTTACATCTTTTTATTATTTTGTAATTTTAATTTTATATTATTTTGTAATCTTAATTCATATTATGGGTCCCTGCCTGAAATAAAACGATTTTATTTATTATTAATGTTGACTTTTGTGTGATTTAAATAACCCTTTCCTAATTCCTTTCAGTCCTAAATATCGATTAAATACGTCCTTCACCTGATTTTCATCACCCTTTGGTAAGCCCACATGATCTGTCCCTTAATTGTAAATAACTAGGTAGATAGGCATTTGAATATCTTTGGATAAGTTTTATCAAGCACGTTTGGTTAACCCACACGGTGTTTTTATGTAGGCAGAGAGATGCCTACAACCTTTGCATTAAATGGCTCTTCAAAATGCCTGCATGAGTGAAGTATAATTACCTATCAGAAGAAATAAAAAGCATAAGTAACTATTTACAATCTATATACTTACATACCTACATACTCATATGTAGATATATACATATTATATATATATATATATATATATATATATATATATATATATATATATATATATATATATATATACCTACATATATATATGTCGCATTTGAACGGCGGTCTATGTCAGAAAAGACGTGACGCGTCGGTAAAGCGCGTCACATTTTTCTTTTAAATCAGCAGAACCGCTGACCCTTAGTAGGTCACCGTCTCTGCTGTCACTATCTGCAGTACTAGAACTGATATCACAAGCAAGTGCCATCCAAATGAGGCACTGAAGTTAATTATCGAAAAGCAGAACAAGATTAACGTTCCGATCTTGACAATGACCACCGCAAATGCAGATACGTCACAGATTGCAACTGAAGGTTACTATTTGAATGAATAGCTTTAATTACTGATTTTAATAGTTGTCTAGTCTATTACTGGTATTTGCAATCACTAAATAAATAGACTACCTACAAATGCAACTCATAGAAACACTACGCCACTATAAGACATAGGTTGTAATTATAATTAATGATTCTAATAGTTAATCCATCATTGACTTGCAAAAGCCTTACTATTATCACAATTAAGGAAATCATCGATAGCAAAGGTGATCAAAAGAAATACTACGATAATTACCATACGCGGATAGGTACGTAGGTAGTTTAATAATAATGATTTAACCTCACAGATTGTAATCCTTAATTACTTAAAAGAAACACCGATTTAGATGTTAAATTCAGATGGTTTTTATTCAAATGATCAAATGAGTCTACCACCAGCTCGGAAGGCCACTCTCACAGAGAAGAGCTGGCGAGAAACTCTGCGGTAGCTCTTTTTAAAACATTTGACAATAATTTTTACAATATTAACTTAGTTTACGATATTCAAGATGGAAACCGATTCACAAATATTTATCACAACTTAAACAATAATAAACAAAGTTAGTTTGGTCTAAAATCAAACTAAAACCTTGCTCACAATATAAATGGAAAATCAAGTAGAAATTGGTCTTACAACCTTTTCTTACCAGAGCTCGAACAATAATTCCTTCTAATCGGCCATTACAATGCTTTTAAAGCGCACTATCGCGCCCCCAACGGCGGCTCGCGGCGTTGCAATAGCCGACTCGCCCCGATTGGTGGAACGATATAGCGGATAAACAATTGAAACTCTTATTATTAACAAATAACTTAACTACAGTATTAAATGAGCCCAAATAGTCTCTAAAATTATTAAAACAAATCATTGTTAGATTTACGAGTAATTAAACAGCAAAATCTCTGCATAAAAATAAATAGGAAACTAAATAGTACATGCGGCCAAGACTAGCCTTTTAAATCTATAAACTCCTCTTTAAATCTCACGATGTTAGAAACAATGAATAAACTTTGACAATAAATTGCTAATATTATCATAAAAGTAATCAGATCAGGTTGAGAGTTCGACGCCCTTCTGGCTTTCCCACGACACGGCTGTCCTGGCGTGTGATGCGCGCTCTGCATCGCCGACGCAATTCTGTTGACAAAAATCAGCTTTGAGGCTACTGGCTAGGCACTTCCACAGTGAACCTAAACCTACAGGTTCTTTGATTGTTTTCTTTATTAATCAGGCAAGATGTTTGCAACGTAGGATTTCCTTGAACTAAGGGTTGAAATAGTTCATGGTCTGGCATAAAAGTAGTAAGTTGTATGTACTGTTCTCTGCTTTGCTTAATGCAATAAGCAGGTAAATGTAAGTAGGTAAATAAGTTGCAATGTTCCTTGCTTTGCTCCACGAAAAGGCAGGTAAAAATAAATGGGGGAATCATACTGAACTGTTTAATACTCATGATATCATTAAAATAAACAAATTATTATTCTCACATACCACGTGACAAAACTTGAACAAACCATTTGTGTTCATATCGAGTTATTATAATACTGTTCATTCACTAGAACAGCAATTTAATTTGTAAACTTCATAATATTATGGTAAACTGTTCACTACATGTGAAAGCAGTAAAGTAAATCTCACAATAATTGTTCAACTAGGCATTCCACATGCCAGTCAAATAAATAAGTCATTTTTATGTTGAGCTGCACTTTCCACAAGCCTACAGCTTTTATTTTTGCATGATACTGCCCGTAATTTTTATACGAGTACAGTTATCTGCTTATGATTTTCAGTCATCAGTCAAAGTCTCAGTGGAACGTCAATCAAACAACAATAATGAAATTCACAAAATGACGTTTTGTTTATTATTATTTTCTTTATATTTTGTCATGTGATAATATGAGGAAAAGAATGAAATGAATGTGTTTTGTTTTACGCGGGTAGGACTTTCATGTTAACCTTATGTGTAATTAGGAAGAGATAGTAAATGATACGCTCACCGGGCGTAGGATCCAAGCACGCTGTTTCCATTAGCCGAATTAGGTAGTCTGCTCAGCAGCAGCTGGCTGCAGAGAAGTCGGGAGACCCAGATCTCGGGGCACCACAACCGCCGGGAGGGCTGCCGCTTCTTCGTAGCTTGCATCGAAGTTGATCGACTGCATTCGAGAAATCTGTGAACTTTGCAAGGATGATTAAACACAAGGCCAAGCTAGGCCTGGTTTCAATGGTTAATGTAAACAAAGTTATGAACAACATAAAATAATAATAATAAACAGGGTAGTACATAAGTTTTACAATTTTATCTAACCGCCTCGGTGAATCCTATGCCGTACGATTGTTGGGAACGCATAATAATAATAGGAATTTTATTTGTAGGTACCTACTGATCGTTTAACTACGTCAGCAGTATATTTATTTGTATTTTGTTTTTATGTCATTGAACGTCAAACTACGCCAACAACAATGTTAGGAATTGTACTTGTACTACTGTTCGTCTAAAACGTCAGCAGCACAGTCAATTTTTATTTTGTTTTTATGTCACTGAACGCCTCGCTACGTCAACAACATTTTATTAAAGGAAGAAAGGTTGATGCTGGGCTCTAGGCATTCCTGTCTCGGTGCCGTGGTACCCAGGGGATAAAGGAATAGAGGAAGGTCGAAGCTGGGGTCTGGGCCTTAGAGTTATGACCGTGGTCCCCAGAGGCTCTGAAACAATTGTGAAACTGTCCCCTTCCCCCTTGGATTTCATTGAGAACAGACGTGTGTAATGTGTTACAAAATTTTATTTCAAAATTAATTAAATGCATTTTAAAATAAAATAATCCAAATTAATTTCGTTCGAGTACTAGGCTCGCATAAAAGTTAACAAGTGCCGGACATTCAGTGAGCTTGTGTGAGTGCGATTGTATTTGCCGCATAACTACATGCGCATACGCTACGCCTTGCGCGTACTGAAGACCGATAAGGTACGACTTGTAATAATTGTGTTTGTCACTTCTATTTTCGCTGCGTCTAGCCGACTATGTATCGTACGCCGCCGCATACTCCGACGTCCGTGTCGTCTAATACACCGAGAACTCAGCCCCGTTGCGCGTCTGAACCAGACCTAAGCGCTGAAAACATTGAAACGGAGCGCAGCAACTGTGATTTCCCAATGCACACCTTTCGTCTGAGCAAAAGGAAACGCTCCGAGTCTGAGGATGACGACAGGTTAAAAGGTTTTATGCAGGAAATAAAACACATGTTCGATGAATTTAAAAACCACCAAGAAAAAAAGTTGGATAAATTATGTACAGCTGTTGATGACATCCGCACTTCGGTCGAGTTTTTATCACATAAATACGATGATTTGATTACTAGATTCGACAAATTAGAATCGGACCGGGGCAATGATGCCAAATATATTAAATCCCTGGAAGAGCGCCTGGAAAACCTGGAGCGAGGCGCTAGATCGTCTTGCTTGGAAATCAGGAATATTCCTACATCAAAATCGGAAACCAAAGACGACCTGGTAAAAGCTGTTGTGACGGTGGGTAACGTGCTCAAAACATCAATACAGACCCAAGATATTAAGGATGTTTACCGCATTAAAACCAAGGACTCGGCTAATAAAACAATTATTGTGGATTTCACTAGTAATATTTTAAAAGAAAACATAATCGCCTCGTACCGCAAATTTAATAAATATAACAATGGAGCAAACAAATTAACTACTGAACACCTGAAAATCTCAGGACCCTCGAGGCCAGTTTTTATTTCTGAAAATCTCACTTCAAAAATGAAACGAATTTATTTTCTGTCCAGAGACTTTGCTAAAACAAATAACTATAAGTTTTGCTGGCTTTCTCATGGAAAGATATTTTTAAGGAAAACAGAAGGGAACTCACTTATTCGAATAGATTCCGAATCTGACCTGGAAAAACTCAAAGGCCAGAAATGACTACCCACGGTGCTCGGCAGTGAAAATGCTTTCTCTCCCATGTTCAATGCAATAAGATCTCTGTGCATGATTATTGTTATTATTTATAGTTTACTATTATATATTAGTATCTCTGAAGTAATTTTGCTAATTAAAAACAAAGACACAGACTCGACTCAAACGGATATTCTATGTTATCACTTCTCGCCACACACTCACAGTCACACGACACATTTTTCACACAAAGACCGTAGACTTTGCAGGAGCTATGATTTACGCGACTTTACCACAAATACCTACACTTTTTATGATTTTCACTACATTTTAATTGCTTCGAATATTAAGCGCACACCTTGTTCACGATATTACCGTACCCACTTTGATTACGTTCACTTGTTTAATTCTTATACTTCGGAATATGGATGACATCTTAATTATAAACAAGGAACTAGAGCATTTGTCTCTATCAAATTCACACATCTGTTTACCAGAAGAAACTAGTAAGTACATAAAAAAAGATACTGTGTCTTTAAAACTTCTTCACGTAAATATCCGTAGTATAAACTGCAATTTTAGTGGCCTATTGGTTTTGCTACAGCGGTTTGGTCATCAATTGGACATTGTTGTTCTCTCGGAATGTTGGCTAAGTAAATGCCCCCTGATTCCATCCTTAGAAGGTTTTCAGTCGTTCGCGTCTGCATACTCTAATCAAAACGAAGGTGTTGTTGTCTATGTTAGATCCCAACTTAAATGCACTCTGGATTCCATAAAAATTGATGAAGCGAATAGTTTAGTTCTACAGTTTTCCGAAGATGTTGTTGTCCTGGCCTTGTACAGATCACCTTCATATAAAAATATTAACATTTTTCTTAACAGCATTGACATAGCTCTTAATCGTCTCGACACTTACAAAAATATAATCATGGTTGGTGACATTAACATAAATATACTTCCAGGCAGTAATGATCCAAATGCAGACACTTACCTAAACTTGCTTGCATCACACGGTATGCTCCCAGGTCATCTTCTCCCCACCAGAATAAACAACTGCCTGGACCATGTTATATTTAAATCCCCAAATAGTGTTACTACGTTAGTCCTTGACGCTGATGTTACTGATCATGCTCCTGTTTTATTTTTCTGTGATACTAAAGTTAGAACGCAATCAGCCAACTGTACAGCTCGTCGAATAGACATTAAAGCTATAGTCACCCATCTGGAGCAGACAGATTATTCCTCTATTTTGGCATCCCGCGATCCTGATTCTGCTACGGATATCCTTGTTACATTAATTTCTGATACCATAAAAAATAATTCCCACACCAATACCATCCCAAACAGGAAAAGAATCATAAAACCGTGGATAACTCCTGGTCTTCTGAGATGTATTCGCCATCGCGACAAGTTATACCGTAAATTCAAAAAAAACCCTAATAATTTAACTTTAAAGACGATTTTCACCCGCTATCGTAATTTTTGCAATAACCTACTAAAAAAATTGAAACGTGATCATGAGCGTAAAGAGTTTCAAATTGCTTCTAAAAATCCTGCCAAAACGTGGAAACTTGTCAAGAGAATCGCAAATATCAAAGCTGAGAAGTCTAAGTCTCCTGACTTACTGAAAATGTGTGGCAAGCCAACAGAATCAGTGAATGCAGTGAACAAATTTTTTGCTAACGTAGGGAAAAGTCTTGCCGATAAGATAAATCTACCACCAACTGATGAAATAAATAAGTATTGCCCACCCATGCCTTCTCAATTAAATTCAATGGCTTTGCTTAGCGTAGACGACAGTGAAGTAGAATGCATTATAAATAATCTTAAGGGTAAATGCGCCGTCGGCTGGGATGGCATTCCTGCTTCTATTGTTAAAGCTGCCGTTCATACACTAGTACCTATACTAACCTTTATTTTTAATCTTTGTTTGGCTCACGGTGTTTTTCCTCGAGCCTTTAAGAAGGCGCTAGTGCATCCGATCTTTAAAAGTGGAGACAGAGACAGTGTCAATAACTATAGACCTATATCAGTCCTCACTACTTTATCCAAGATATTTGAAAAAATTCTCAACAAAAGATTAGTTAATTACCTGAAAGAAAACAATATTCTCTCCCAAAATCAGTTCGGGTTCAGAGCGGGCAAATCTACGGAGGATGCCGTTCTGACACTTACTAATAGTATAGTTAAAAATTTTGATAATAAACTAAAAACGGTAGGCATTTTTCTAGACCTGTCTAAAGCCTTTGACACTGTCTCTGTCCCTAAGCTACTATATAAGCTTGAATGTATTGGTATAAGAGGAGTAGCACTTGAAATTTTTAAAAGTTACTTGTCGGAACGCACACAATCTGTTGTAATAGAAAATTTCACCAGCAATTCAGAATTTATACATTTTGGTGTTCCTCAAGGTAGCGTCCTTGGACCTACCCTATTTTTAATCTATATTAATGATTTGTGTGCGCTACGCCTTCCAAATTGCAAACTCATTGCATATGCTGATGACACAGCATTAATTGTTAGCGGCAATAACTGGAAGGAAGTTTGCGATCACTCTGAATTTGCCATCAAAGCTGTCACGAAGTGGCTAAATTGGAATCTTCTAACCCTTAATTTGGAAAAAACTAAGTATATAACTTTTACCCCAACCAGAGCTACACAAGCTCCAGCCTCCTTCTCTGTTCGGGTCCATGAATGCGATGATTCCAACTTTACTTGCACTTGTGCAGCCCTTGAGCGCACCTCCTGTATCAAATATCTAGGTCTCTTGGTAGATAGCTTCTTGTCTTGGAAAGAGCATATTGATTCTGTTTCTTCACGTACTAGAAAGCTAATGTTTATATTTAAAAACATAAGGAATGTAGCTGACCCTCAATGCCTAAAGTCTGTTTATTATGCCCTTGCCCAGTCAGTCTTAACTTACTGCATTACCGCATGGGGTGGATCTCCAAAAACGCTTATGATTAAGGTCGAGCGGGCCCAAAGGGCAGTGCTAAAGGTTATGCTCAAAAAGCCTATTCTTTTCCCTACTGCTGAATTGTACGCGAATTGCCAGGTACTCACAGTACGAAAACTTTTTATACTACAAACAATCCTACGCAAACACTCTGAACTATCTTACAATCCTGATGAATGCAACTCAAAGCGAAGATCTTATAAGGTATGCAATTATAAACCTCGCCGGACTGCTATTGCGAGTCGTCATTATTATCACTTAAGTTGTTCACTGTACAATCAAATAAATAAAATTCAACACATTTATCCCTTGACTTCAGTGAAATGCAAAAAGAAATGTACTGAATGGCTTTTAACTCTTTCATATGATGAATCAGAGCAACTTGTAAGGTCTTGGTATTTTAAATAAATTATACTCACATAACACTCACTCGTAAAATCACACTTACATACGCACACATACTAAATTCAGACACACATCTACACACACTCACATACATGCACATGGACACACCATAAAACACTCACGTAATATTTTAAAATACATCCCTTGAGCTAACACAGCTATTCCCACTTGTCTGTTCTTGTATTAGCAAACAATTAAGTAGATTTTAATAATTTATAAGTAAATCTCAAAATTTTTGTCTCTAAATCTTTATTTCTTTATTTTTATTCGTTACTTATTACAAAAAAAAAAAAATATATTTGTGAATATGTGAAACTTAATATTATTAATTTACTTTAGATTTTGTAACCACTGTCTTAAATCTAACATGAAACACTGTACAATGTTTGTGGAGGGCGATAATCACTGCAACGCAGTTTTTAACTTTTGCGGGGTTATCGTTCATATATGTTTTTAAGTCCTTGGTTAATGTTTCTAAATAAAGTTTTATTTTTTTTTTTTTTTTTTTTTTTTAATTGGGTTGATGCTGTGCTCTAGGTGTTCCTGTCTCGGCACCGTGGTACACAGGGGTAAAGGAATAGTGGGAAGGTCGATGCTGGGGTCTAGGCCTTAATTTTATGACCGTGGTCCCCAGAGGCCCCTGAAAGATACACACATGCAAATGGAAAGGAGAGAGGCTCTGAAACAAGTCGGTTGATGCTGTGCTCTAGGTGTTCCTGTCTCGGCACCGTGGTACACAGGGGTAAAGGAATAGTGGGAAGGTCGATGCTGGGGTCTAGGCCTTAATTTTATGACCGTGGTCCCCAGAGGCGCCTGAAATATACACACATGCACATGGAAAAATACACACATACACATGGAAAAATAAAAACGTAAAGGCGTTTGTATGAATAATCTTATGATAGTCTTTGTGACTATGTTGTAGTTTTAAGTTGTATCACTTTGCATTGTGGCTATGAATTGATTTTTGATATGAATTGATTGATGTTTGATATGAATTGCTATGACAAAAGTCGTAACAAAATAAGTAAATAAAATAGTGTTTAAACACTTACAAATTGCGGTCTATACAGACCAATTCGTATGTAGGTAGAAAATAGCCATCAGTGCTCGTGCACTGCATGGTCAACGTAGGTGTACTCGGTCCAGGCGCGCTCGTAGGTAGCGCCTCGGTCTTCACACCATTTGAATCAGGATCTGAAACACACAGAGCGGCAGAAAGGGAACGCTTGGAGCAATCCCACTTCTGATGTCGCATTTGAACGGCGGTCTATGTCAGAAAAGACGTGACGCGTCGGTAAAGCGCGTCACATTTTTCTTTTAAATCAGCAGAACCGCTGACCCTTAGTAGGTCACCGTCTCTGCTGTCACTATCTACAGTACTAGAACTGATATCACAAGCAAGTGCCATCCAAATGAGGCACTGAAGTTAATTATCGAAAAGCAGAACAAGATTAACGTTCCGATCTTGACAATGACCACCGCAAATGCAGATACGTCACAGATTGCAACTGAAGGTTACTATTTGAATGAATAGCTTTAATTACTGATTTTAATAGTTGTCTAGTCTATTACTGGTATTTGCAATCACTAAATAAATAGACTACCTACAAATGCAACTCATAGAAACACTACGCCACTATAAGACATAGGTTGTAATTATAATTAATGATTCTAATAGTTAATCCATCATTGACTTGCAAAAGCCTTACTATTATCACAATTAAGGAAATCATCGATAGCAAAGGTGATCAAAAGAAATACTACGATAATTACCATACGCGGATAGGTACGTAGGTAGTTTAATAATAATGATTTAACCTCACAGATTGTAATCCTTAATTACTTAAAAGAAACACCGATTTAGATGTTAAATTCAGATGGTTTTTATTCAAATGATCAAATGAGTCTACCACCAGCTCGGAAGGCCACTCTCACAGAGAAGAGCTGGCGAGAAACTCTGCGGTAGCTCTTTTTAAAACATTTGACAATAATTTTTACAATATTAACTTAGTTTACGATATTCAAGATGGAAACCGATTCACAAATATTTATCACAACTTAAACAATAATAAACAAAGTTAGTTTGGTCTAAAATCAAACTAAAACCTTGCTCACAATATAAATGGAAAATCAAGTAGAAATTGGTCTTACAACCTTTTCTTACCAGAGCTCGAACAATAATTCCTTCTAATCGGCCATTACAATGCTTTTAAAGCGCACTATCGCGCCCCCAACGGCGGCTCGCGGCGTTGCAATAGCCGACTCGCCCCGATTGGTGGAACGATATAGCGGATAAACAATTGAAACTCTTATTATTAACAAATAACTTAACTACAGTATTAAATGAGCCCAAATAGTCTCTAAAATTATTAAAACAAATCATTGTTAGATTTACGAGTAATTAAACAGCAAAATCTCTGCATAAAAATAAATAGGAAACTAAATAGTACATGCGGCCAAGACTAGCCTTTTAAATCTATAAACTCCTCTTTAAATCTCACGATGTTAGAAACAATGAATAAACTTTGACAATAAATTGCTAATATTATCATAAAAGTAATCAGATCAGGTTGAGAGTTCGACGCCCTTCTGGCTTTCCCACGACATATATATATATATATACATATATATACCTACATATATACCTACATATATATATATATATATATATATATATATATATATATGTAGGTATATTATTGTACCTACCTAATTAATATAAATCCTACAGCTTTAGTTGCCTTATTGGAAAGGGCGTTAGGTCAAAGTAACCTAACCAATAAGTAATAACCATTTATAGTTAATGCCAACAAGTTGTCTGTCGATGGGTGCCAATTTGTAGCGAGTGAAATACCGACAGAGTCGTATTGACCAGCCTGCAGCCAAACCTGAAAGGATTAAGTATGAGAAATATAATGTTCCTCAATCGACAATCCTCATAAATATGAATAGAGCTTTATGGAACCTATCATTTCAAATTGAGCTTTGCGTTTTGACTTTTGACGAAGAAGATGTTTCTACTGACCAAAGAGCATGAGATTTCCATTTCTGAATATGTAATTCAGTGAAATTGCACCTAAATCAGGTGCCCACAAAAGTTGAAAGTTGTTATGTCTGTATACCTATTATATCTCAGTTCATCGACGTTGATATCACAGGAGGTCAAAAACGTTGACTCATCCAGAAAAATGCATGCAATCCGGTTAGGGCGAAACATGATACATACTTAAGTCATACTTGCAATCTAATTAAGTTAAATATTTGTACAAGCTGGAGATTAAGTAAAACTACACGATGTTATTTAATTGCCTTCGTAAACTGCGTAAAAATCTCGTAAATAACTACCAGGGACGTATATTTACTTCAGAAGTAGGATGAACGCTTTCCATTTTAAATGCATAAAAATGAATGATTCTTATTATGAACTAGAGTAGACTATGACTCTGGTCAAATAGACGCCGAAAGTAATTTTAGATCCAGATAAAAAAAAACTCATTTAGCTGTAAATGGGTACCATTTTCAAGTTTGCGTGAATAACCACAATAATTCGTATTTATGTATTCAAAATAAAATTCAAGCATGGCTCGTCTGTTGCATAAATGAGGTGTTTCGTTGATGTGTAGGAGTCTGTATATGGATAGACATTTATTTTCGACCAGTCCAATTATAGCTTCGTTATGTAACGTGTTATGTAATGAAGTTTTTCCATTTGCTTTTCAGTGGGGTTGAAAAGTTGAAGGTTGAGTAGCCTCATGCATAATTATAGAGATGGAAGTTTTAAGCCTGAGTTGTAGGCGATAAGTTCTAATTTTATAATCAACTAGCGAATGCCCGCGACTTCGTCCGCGTGGTTTGAGGTTTTTTGGTTCCCGCGGGAACTCCTTAATTTTCCGGGATAAAAAGTAGCCTTCGTCCTTCCCCGGGATACAACCTATCCCTGTACCAAATTTTATCAAAATCAGTTGAACAGATACATTTGTTTGATTCCCGCGGGAACTCTTCAATTTTCCGGGATAAAAATAGCCTATGTGCTATTCCAGACTAAAATCTATCTCTGTGCCAAATTTCAGCCAGATCGGTTCAGCTGTTGGCGCGTGATTGAGTAACAAACATCCATCCATACATCCATTCATCCAAACTTTTGCATTTATAATATTTACTAGCTTAGGGTAAGGTGTCCAACAGTGAGCCGGCGGTACACACTTAACCATGGTTCATAGCTACAAAAAGCGACGTTGCCAATTTGTGCCACAAGCTTGATCGTGCTTATTTTGAACCGCGCCTCCCGCTCCCCATTTACCAGCGAACTCTATAGTAAGTCGCACGCGGCACGAGACTGTTTGTGAATTTTAATGAAAAAATACAAAAAAAATGTAAGTAGTAAATTTTTGTTTAAATTATACTATTAGAACATTTCAGCGTCATATTTTGTTTTAATCCTATACTGATATCTTTGCATCGTTTAGATTAACACTCACAACTGTAACTTTGTTATGTTTTATTTTACAAAACCTAAAATCATTTGAAGTGCGTGTGGTACACAGTGATCCACCAACTCGGCATGCACAGTGAGCCACTGATTCACTGTGTCCGACCTCTAAAAGACGTATGTACGCACTGAACCGGTGCCTAAGGTTTATTTTATATTCGCACTTAAAATCAGAATTGTATTATTTTTTCCAGAATGAGTCGAACCAAAAAATCTATACGATCAATTGGACGTCATACCGAAGACGATATGTTAAAAGCTATTAAACTTGTCCTCGATGGAGAGACAATTCGTAAGACAGCGAAGCTAACGAACATACCCTATCCAACTCTTCGCCGTTATATAGAGTATATTATAAGTATTAAATGTTACAGTGATTAAGACTGAATATTTGCCTAATATCCTGTAAGGTAATGTGTAGAGGCTTAAAACAGATCTCAATAATTAGTTATAAACGAAGTGCTGTCTCTTATTTTATTTTAACATAATTTTAAAATTTTATTATAAAGTAGGTAATGTTGATTTGACGTCTGATCTCTATTAATTAATATAATATGTTACCACAAATGATAACTTTGTTGATAAAAGATAATATTAACATACTTATATAAAAATATTGTATTTTTATTTATCTTACATAGCTACGCTAATAAATACCTAAATCAAAGATTCATATTAGTGAGTTCATTGGTCGGGTTCACTGTGTACTCCCCGGTTCAATGTTCACCAACACCCTGGTTCAGTGTGTCCCAACAAGTGGACACAGTGAGCCAATTCCCATTTTTTAAAATACTCTTTGTTAGACTTTTCCTGTCAATCTTTTTTCATAAATAGATATAAAGAGTAACAGTCAAATATATTACGCAACAGCTGAACCAAAAAACCCAATGTTATATTAATAAACTTTAGAGTTATGAGTGTTTAACTTTTTTATGGTTCACTGTTGGACACCTTACCCTATGCCCGCGACTACGTCCGCGTGGATTGAGGTTTTTTGGTTCCCGCGGGAACTCCTTAATTTTCCGGGATAAGAAGTAGCCTATATGCTATTCCAGACTATATTCTATCTCTGTGCCTAATTTCAGCCAGATCGGTTCTGCCGTTGGCGCGTGATTGAGTAACAAACATCCATACATCCATACATCCATCCAAACTTTCGCATTTATAATATTTATTTGATTTGATGCAAAAAATCCTTCACAATATAAGTAAGTAGGTACCTATATTTTGTAAATAAAATCCTACTGATAATACAAAATACCCCCTAATGAAGGAGGTAGATAACCTGTCGCAATAAAGCAAATATTGTAAATCCTTTTAGTTAAGTTAATCATCAAGCCGTTATAAGACACGAATATCTTCTCTTTTGAGTTATAATATAAATTGGCTAGGAATGTCAATGAAAACTTGGCTTGACTTGGTGACGCGGTTAGCTAATCGAATTTTCTCTGGGTTATCGCTCAGCTCCAGCCTCTATGTCCGTTCTGAGGCTAATCTGCGTAATCTTTGGGGCTTCCAGACCTACCGTGCTACCTTCTAGGATCTAGGCTGTACATGTTCCGGATTTGGGCTACTACAAGCTTTTATTAACCGACTTCCAAAAAAGGAGGAGGTTCTCAATTCGGCGCGTATTATTATTTTTTTAACATGCAATAATTGTTTAGGTAACAGTTATCTTATCACCAACCGATTGAGCTGAAATTCTGCATACACGTTTACTTTGGAGACAATGCACTAAGTGACGTCATTCTAAATCCAATATGACGGACTCCCAAAGATGACGATTGTAGGTAGTCATTTTTTGTGCACCTTCATGATATGGGTACCAAAGGATTTGCTGTATTTTCTTTGTTCTACAATCTCTTTAACCAGGATGTGCTCATTAGTGATAAAGCTCATAGTAAGTAAAAAATAGGCTTTTCAAAACTACCACAGGTTTTTTAAGCTATTGCATAGCTTCTATCGCGGGCTTTGAGCGTGCAGGAGACCGAATCCAGAAATTCCGTTACAAAAATACCTAACACTTTGGTTGCTATGACTACTTGTGTTGTTGACTTCAAATTATTGAAAATAAAAAGACCATTTATATGAAAAGATGATTTGGAATATAAAGGCGAAATAATTTTAAAGAATTATGTTTTCAAAACATAATTCTTTAAAATTATTTCGCCTTGTTTTCAAAACATAATTCTTTAAAATTATTTCGCCATTATATTCCAAATCATCTTTTCATAAAAATGGTCTTTTTATTTTCAATAATTTGAAGTCAGCAACGCGGGTAGTCATAGCAACCAAAGTGTTAGGTAAGTTGATAAAAATGCTATGCAATAGCTTTACCGCGGCAGTCTCCGAGTGCCACACGTCTTTTTTAGGGTTCCGTACCCAAAGGGTAAAAACGGGACCCTATTACTAAGACTCCGCTGTCTGTCTGTCTGTCTGTCTGTCTGTCTGTCTGTCTCCAGGCTGTATCTCATAGACCGTGATAGCTAGAAAGCTGAAATTTTCACAAATGATGTATTTCCGTTGCCGCTATAACAACAAATACTAAAAATTAAAAAAATATATATATTAAGGGGGGTCCCCATACAATAAACGTGTTTTTTTCGTATTTTTTTGCTCAATATTAAAAACGGTAACAGGTAGACGGTTCAAATTTTCACAGAATATTAACTTGTATATTACCTTTCAAAATAAATAATTAAATATCAATAAAGTAAATATTAAAGGGGGCTACCATACAACAAACGTAATTTTTTGATATTAACAGTAAACCTCTACAAACAAAGTTAGTTTTGCGGTTCATTAACAAAGGTAATTATACCTACTTCTTGAGTACGGAACCCTCGGTGCGCGAGTCCGACTCGCACTTGGCCGGTTTTTTTCATTTGTCCAGATTCGTTTAGCTGTTCCGTTGTGAAAAGATAGTGGTCCATAGACCACAACCACATGGATGGTGGTAAAGCAGACCAATCCGATTTTCGACAGGTAACTTGATAAAATTACCAACGTCATCGATCAGTATTCTGATTGGTCCTTAACACATCTCCGCTCCGCTTCAGAGGTCATGAGGCATAGGTAAGCTTTACCTCAGTCTACATAAAACGCACAATTCTCTTGTGGCTCCACAAAATTCTCCATAGGTACTCGGAGAGCGGTTTGTTATGATACCAAATACCTATCTAGCGTGTGTGTGTATCTACGTAATGTTACATTCACTCGCCTCGACAATAGATCGCTGATGCAAAGAATTTTGATGGATTCCTTATCGCCTATCGGTGTAGGTAGCTGGAATTATGACTCAGACAGCCCTTCGCTATTCGTGGAATTTGATATGAAGGTTTCATTTCATTCAGATAACTGTTTATGATGACTACCTAGTTATTTGAACGTTAGCAATGGTGATAATTCATTAGAGTTCTGTGGTCAAGAAGAAAGCCATTATAGCTTCGTTATGTCCGTATGTCTGTCAGTCAGTCTGTCCGCGGCTTTGCTCAGAGCCTGTTGTACCTACTAGAAAGCTGTAATTTGGCATGGGTATACATTAACAGCGGCGTGCACGATATAGAGGCATAAAAGCATTTCTAACCCTTGTTAAAACTAAAAGAGCTCAATGCTTACTTTTCATTATGCCCTGCCTGCAAATAGGTATCTACTATCTACCTAACCAATGCCTACCCTGGTTTCGAATACTGTGCACGCTACTATACCTAGGTATTTTCACCCCGATAAACCTACTACCTGCAACATAGTTAACCAAACTAAGCCAGAAAACATCCTTACAATGTTAACCAATAAGCCACTTAAGCTAGCTAGGTATTTCAGATGGCTATGTAATAGGATCTCTAACTAGATTAGAAGACGTGTCGCAACCTATAGCTATACTTAACAAAGGGTTTTTATGCAACACGTGCCGTGTGCCGTTATCTTCTGCGACTGTATCGAGGTCAGCTGTCAAAGAATATCACAGGCTGACCTCAGTCCTCACCTTACAGAAATGTATTTTTAGCAGATGCTTTTAAAGGTGATTATTCAATAATTACAACTTTAGGGCCTTATTCAGAGCTATTGGCTTCGTTAGAGCTTTGAACCTCTTCTATGAATTCGTTTCATTTCCCGCAATATTATTTTCTACACTGCAACTTGCAACCCAAATACAATCATGCTTTTTTCCCGTGTGGAAATCCTTCATGGATAAGCATGTACCTCCGCGCCCGGGGAGGCACGGGGGTTATGTCGGACTTTATCGGCCGAAATATGCGTGACATATTTAAATTTTGGTAGAAAATCTCCGAAAATGAAAAAAATAACTGTACACTTTTTACCTTAAAAATATTCTCTTTATTTTTATGTAGACAAGTATTACTTTTGTTGGTGCACAGGTAAGAAGTTAATAGACAGTCTTAGCCGAAGTAGGTACTTATTTTTTGATTGCTTGCATTTATCTCAATATAATCAATTAATATTGCACTACTTATATATTTTTCAAAATTATGTGACATCATTTGAAGAAGTAGATAGATGTTAAATAACACAAATACCTACGTTTGGCGCGCCTTAACTTTAAGCCCTTGTTCCGCGCATCGCATGGTGTTAGTAAGGGTCAACTATTGTACCTAAATTCATTTTCGGGGCTTTAGGTTTAGTTAGAAACATGAAAACAAGTAGTTTTCAGTTGACCGCGTAAGGCAGGTAGTTACTACACAATGTTCTTTCGTTTCTTTGTTTCCGTAAACGCGCGAACGCATTGTGAAAATTGTCCTGTATCAAGATCAGATTGCATGCCCTTTCATATTCGGCGTGTGCCAGAAAGCCTTTGACGCGTATGGTGTGCCGTATATACGCTTTCTCTTTGTCATGTTAATTGTTCTCTTGTATAAAATGACAAAACGGGACAGCTGTTACACTCAGAGGTCCGAGTGTAAAATTTCAAGTCAAACGGGACTTCAGAGGTAACGAGAGACCATGGAACTAATGGGTCAAACGCTTTGGTCAAACGTAACATGGACGTTAGGTATATAATTTGTGAATGGAAAATGGGCGTCAATGAAAATATAAGCACTATGTTGACTAAGGAACCCTAAAAACCAGCAAGAATCTCGGCAGTTGCTCTATCGACGATAGTTCGAAACTCTTTATGAACTGGCTCTACATTCAGCTGACTATTACAGAAATTCCTTTCTTGCGCTTAAATGTCGTGAAGAACAAGCCTCCACCACCACCACCACCACCACCACCACCACTACATCCCATTAACGTCCCACTGCTGGGCACAGGCCTCCACTCTCATAGGAGAGAGGGAATTAGAGCTTAGACCCAACACACTGCTTCAATGCGGGTTGGCGCGTATTAACGACTATTATCATGCTATAGTTAGTGATAATAGCCGGGACCGACCCACAACCAACCACCCACCGGGAACACCACCAAATTCCTAACTCCGGGCTAGTACCTACTGAGAATTTCTAGTCAGAAAACCCCAATACTTAATTATGGTCCGACCAGTGACTCGAAGCCGGGACCTCGTCCACCGCAGTCGAACATACTAATCACTAGCTAGACCAACAAGGCAATTAAAAAATCCATACTAATATTATAAATGCGAAAGTGTGTCTGTCTGTCTGCTACGCTTTCACGGCCCAACTACTCAACCGATTTCGATGAAATTTAGTACAGAGATAGGTAACATCCCGGGGAAGGACACAGGTTACTTTTTATCCCGGAAAATTGAAGAGTTCCCACGGGAATCAAAAAAACATCAATCCACGCGGACGAAGTCGCGGGCATCATCTTGTATGATATAAAACAAGCCTATTTAGCATTAAAAAAAAATATGCGCATGATCTTGAAATCCTCTTTCTTCTTTTCCAGACAACAGAACGCAACTCCGGTTGGGAGACGCACAGGGTCCGACTGAACCGCGTTCCAGGCTACGGTTTCGGCATCGCCGTGTCTGGTGGCAGAGACAACCCTCACTTCGCGAGCGGCGATCCGTCCATCGCTGTGTCTGACGTACTACGAGGAGGACCCGCGGAAGATAAGCTACAGTAAGCTCTTCTGACGCATATCCATACTACCTATATCCATGCTAATATTATAAACGCGAAAGTCTGTCTGTCTGTCTGTCCGTCTGTCTGTGCGTCTGTCTCTCTGTCTGCTATGCTTTCACGGCCCAACTACTCAACCGATTTTGATGAAATTTGGTACAGAGATAGGTTACATCCCGAGGAAGGACATAGGCTACTTTTTATCCCGGAAAATTGAAGAGTTTCCGCGGGAATCAAAAAACATCAATCCATGCGGACGAAATCGCCGGCATCATCTAGTATAAAATATTCCATACAAATATTTTAGTTTATTTCACACTAGCTGTTGCCCGTGACTACGATGGTTTAAGTTTCTCAATTATACCGATGCCAAAAATCACGTCGATCCGTTGTCCCGTTGCGGCGTGATTGAAGGACAAACCAACAAACAAACATACTTTCGCATTTATAATATTAATAATATATATTGGAAAGTAGGTAAGTAAAATAGATATAGGTACGAGTATAAATACAACAATTTTTCCAACTTTCCTTTAGATATCCAAAAAGTAGGGTGTTTGATTTTCACCAACAAACATGAGTTTCCACTTTCTCCATTGCAATGTTAAAGTACGATCAATATTATACGGTACAAAACGCTCCCGAATATAGGTAAAAGGCAATTTTACCTATATTCGGCAGTTCGACTCGGCACCTAGAATCTGTCTTATGAAAGCTTATAGTCGGATTTTTGGATACTGGCAACACTGCTAGAAAAAACTCAAGGCTACTTTTTAGGGTTCCGTAGCCAAATTTGGCAAAAACGGAACCCTTATAGATTCGTCATGTCTGTCTGTCTGTCTGTCTGTCTGTCTGTCTGTCCGTCCGTATGTCACAGCCACTTTTTTCCGAAACTATAAGAGCAATACTGATGAAACTTGGTAAGTAGATGTATTCTGTAAACCGCATTAAGATTTTCTTACAAAAATAGAAAAAAAACAATAAATTTTGGGGGTTCCCCATACTTAGAACTGAAACTCAAAAATTTTTTTTTCATCTAACCCATAGGTGTGGGGTATCTATGGATAGGTCTTCAAAAATAATATTGAGGTTTGCAATATCATTTTTTTCTAAACTGAATAGTTTGCGCGAGAGACACTTCCAAAGTGGTAAAATGTGTGTGTACCCCCCCGTAACTTCTAAAATAAGAGAATGATAAAACTAAAAAAAATATATGTTGTACATTAACCATGCAAACTTCCACCGAAAATTGGTTTGAACGAGATCTAGTAAGTAGTTTTTTTTTAATACGTCATAAATCGTAAACCGCAATTTACCTTTCATTCAATCAACTCAAATATTTAAAAAAAACATTTAATTTAAAACTTACTACAGGTTTGTACGGAACCCTCGGTGCGCGAGTCCGACTCGCACTTGGCCGGTTTTTTTACTAATTTCCTACCATTTTGTACTTCTATCTTTCAAGAATAAGTTCTCATGAGTTCACTAGATAGACTCTACGACTTAGGTCCCTCTACTACTTAGGTCCTAAGTCGTAGATTCGTTACAAATAAGGATGTCCTAAGTCTTAGGACATCCTTACTTATAATTTACTAGCTGATGCCCGCGACTTCGTCTGCGTGGAATAAGTTTTTTAATTCCACAGAAACTCCTTTTTTTTTGGGGATAAATTACTCCTCAACTACACCCATGCAAAAAATCACGTTGATCCGTTGCTCTGTTGCAGCATGATTGAAGGACAAACCAATAAACCAACGAACCAACTAACAAATACACATTCGCATTTATAATATTAGTATGATTACTAAGCACACGCCGCTTTAAACAACTGCTCTGTATCTTTTATTTCCAGAGTGAACGACAGAATAGTATCAGTAAACGGTGTGCCATTAGAGAATGTGGAGTACGCCCGAGCGGTACAAGTCCTCAGAGAGTCCGGGGCGACGGTCTCGCTTGTGGTGCGACGGCGAGCCCCCGCCCCGCCGCCCACCGCGCCCACCACCATCAAACTGGCGCTCACGAGAAACGGGAAGAAGGAAGGTTAGTTATCTGATTATCACCATCATATTTTATAAGTACCTAACTGGACGTCAATAATTAGTGTACATTTTATTTATTTATTTTTATTTATTTGATTAAATCAGACAACCAGGCCCATAGAAATATATACATAATATAACATACAAAACAAACAATGTTACCTAGATTGAATAAAAACATTTTTGACTTTGACTTTAGTTGATCAGTAGTGATCGGTGGTCTGAGGCGCCCACGGGGGCGCCACTCTCGAGCGACGCTCGTAGTTCTCAACCGTATCCTAGTAGTAACGATAAGTGTGGGTGGGTGTCTTGGATGATCTTAACACTCGTCCAAGGTGGGTGTGAATTAATTGATAATGTCACCTGATAGCCAAGTAATATCAACATTTTATATGAGGAGGCCTGCGAACTTTTTTGTTGTGGATCACGAGAACCTGGTTTCGATGCACGGGCAAAACTTGGGTACCTATTGGGGTAATTGTTTGCTAAGTAGGTAATTCTCAGTACGGAATTAGGAATTTGGCAGTATTGGATAGAATCAGGCGTTACTTTGCGGAAGTTCATGATTTAGCAAGAAAAGATTACAATTATTTTGCTACTAGCTGATGCCCGCGACTTCGTCCGCGTGGTTTAAGTTTTTTGTTATTCCCGCGGGAACTCCTTAATTTTCCGGGATAAAAAGTAGCCTATGTCACTCTCCAGGTCCTCAACTATACCCATGATCACGTCAATCCGTTACTCCGTTGCGGTGTGATTGAAGGACAAACCAACAAACCAACAAACCAACCAACCAATAAACCAACAAACCAACAAACAAAGTGACTTTCGCATTTATAATATTAAGTATGAGTATGATGATGAAGTATGATAATCCGTAGGTACTATACTAGACAATCTCGTATTGTAAAGTCGACATCTCCTGAAGATGCTCCGGTGTCGGGGCGAAACGTGCGTCGAGAATAGTATAAAAGTCTTGTGTGTGGTGCATGTGGGTGGTGGTGGCTTTGCTTGCTTGGGAATTTAGCTTTCTTGCTTGGTTGGGAAGGTAATCGGTGCTTCGCTTGTAACTGCATGCTTGACCATACAGAATTTTTTCTGTTGGCGGATTAGGTATAGCAAAATAATTGTAATCTTTTCTTGCTGAATTTGGCAGTATTTCAGCAGGATTTTCCGACCCATCGCGTTATGAGAGTAAAGGAATAAAAAGTGCACCTGTGTTTACGCAATACCGCAAGGTGCGAAAGTGCGCGAGAACTTCCGTACAAGCGATGACCAAATCCCTATGGTAATATATATTGGCTTTCAAAAATTCATTAAAATGGAGGCAGGGTTACGTTTATAATATTATGTTAGACTGAATATCTTATCCTCTCGCTAAATCACAACGTACCGTGAAATATTTATCCATTAGTTAATAGGTACAGGAAATCCTTAACTGCCTAATTTCTAAATTAGCAATGATATTGTGCATTACCTTGAGTCTATCCGTGCGCCTATTTTGATGGCTCGATTGGACACACGTCTAAGCAAGCGCATCTGCTTTACAATAGGTATTTAATTATTTTGATACCTACTCTCCTATTAATTAATTTTCCTAATTTTCGCAACGGTTTTTTCGCAATCATACCGAAGAGGATCGCCTCAACCAAAAGTAGATAATAGATTGGAGAGTAGTTCCAATATTATTCTGAATGTGATAGCTCTGACAGACAGGACAGCGCTTTCAAAGCGCACTGGATGTCAGCTTTAGTTTGTAATTAATTAAAGAATACTAACACATATTATTGTCTATTATTAATGTTGTTTATTATTATTTATTATTTTATGTTACTTATTAGAATTACTAACATAGGATAAGTCTTTTACTAACCTTTATGGACCTTTGTTGTCTGATAATAAATTCATTCATTCATAATAATTTACCTTCTATAGCAGAGGTTCCCAAACTTTCTTTTCTCATAGACCACTTTCAATATTTTGCTGGTTCCGGTGGACCCCCTGCAGCTACATTTCTACCATATTCCCAGTCGATAAAAAATGTGAAGATTAGACCTAACTATGGAAATTTGCGATGCGGTTGAGTTCCAAACTTCCAACCACGTATTAACAGTTTTCGAAAAAAAGTGAGAATCAATTGGTTAATTAATTAATTGATTGTGCTTGTGGATGGATGTCAAAAAAGTTAAGTCGGCCAATCAAAAAAGTTATTCCATCCAACTTTACTTTTTTGACATCTACTCACAGCAGTCAGCACAAGAAACCAATCAATTCTCACTTATTTTATTTAGAAAACTCTCCATTCGGAGTGGTAAAAAAAATAAATTGTATATTTTCTTTATGCGGCGGCGGCGCTTTGCAAGTCTTGACACGCTGTACTGAATATGAAATATGCAAGTTTTTACAAGTAACAGTCGCTGAGCTTCTAAAAATAGGTATTATCTGCCTACATTGTTATGTGAAGTCAAGCCAACATTTTAGTTCTTCACTATCGAAACCAGATACATTTTCGTGGACCCCCGCTTACGAATTGTGAACCCCCATTTTTTTGTCATGCCTACGTAGACCCCCATCGAGTCTCCCGTGGACCCCTTGGGGTCCACCTGGACCACTTTGGGAATCAATGTTCTATAGTCTACTTACTCTTTTTCAGACTTCGGCATAGTACTGGGGTGCAAAATCTACGTCAAAGAGCTAACGATGCGGGCGAGAGAACAGCTGAACCAGGCAGGACAAGGGCTGTGTGAGGGTGACGTCATAGCGCGTATCAACAACACGGCAGTCACGGACACTATGACGCTCAAAGAGGCGAGGAAGCTCGTTGAGTCGTGCAAGGATCGACTCAACTTGGTGGTCACGAGGGAACTGATCAGAGAGGAGACCGTCACCAATGGCAATTACCAGAATAATTATAGTAGTTTAGGTGAGTTCTTGATGTTTAAAAAGTTTTATTCTTGCTCCTTGTCATCGAACTAACAAGGTAATCATCCACATAGTGAGACATGCTGGAAAAGCAAAAATGGAACTTATATTTAACCACATCACCAGCAAAAAGATTCTATACTTATTCACCATTATGCTTTCTATTTCAGAAGCAACACCGCACAACACATATCCCAGCAGTGGGGAAGCGATGTCCAGTCCGTACTCCAGCAGTGGGCAGAACCTGTACGTCGCGGCGCCGGTGCGGGGCGCGGACAATAGACGAGGCCCGATGTCACACGACGAACAGCCGCCGAGACCGCCGCCGCCTAGGAACGATGGTATGAATCCCAGACATCCTCATTATCATACAACCCATTGGTTCCCGCCCCTCGAAATGAGAAGGGTGTTTTTTTTTTCTAACCTGTCAGGGGTATGGCAGTTATATTAAACCCATACCACTAATCGGTTTCTACACGGCATCGTACCGGAACGCTAAATCGCTTGGTGGTACGTCTTTGCCGGTTGGGTGGTAGATAGCCACGGCGGAAGCCTCCCACCAGGCCAGACCAGGGAAAATTCAGAAATTATAAATTCCCTAATTGACCCTGCCGGGGATCGAACCCCTGACCTCAGCACGTTAAGACAACTGCGCTACACACTGCGCCACGGAGGTCGTTGCAGGTTTGCAGACTTCACACACCTTCGAGAAGGTTTCCTAACGATGTTTTCCTTCACCGTTTGAAGTAAGTTCTTCTTCTTCGTCGTAACACTCTTGCCAGAGTGGTCGTGGTCATCACGAAGTGTCGGCTTTAGTGGCAGATGTTATGCGCCTCACGAGCATCCGCCACTTCTCCCTACTGGCCGACAGCCTGGTACACTCGTGCAATGAACCGCCAACAGCGGACTTAATTTGGTCGGTCCATCGCAATGGTGACCTTCCTCGCCCTCTGGTGCCCTCCACCTTGCCCTGCACGACGAGGCGCTCGATGGAGTCATTCTCACGACGGGAGACGTGTCCAAAAAATTTTAGTATGCGACTCTGTACTAGCGATGAAAGCCGTTGCTTAATGCCGAGTTCTTGGAGGATAGAAACGACGTAAGTAAGTTAAATTTAAATTAATCCCCGCAAGTCACGACCCACGACCCCGTATAAGAGGTCGGGTCGGGTCGGTGATAGCCTGGTGGTTTAGACAAACAACTAGGCTATCACCGGATTAGGGGTGTGGGTTTAATATAGCTGTTATCCCCTTAAATGGTTAGCCCGCTACTATCTTAGACTGCATCATCATTTACCAACAGGTGAGATTGTAGTATAGGGCTGACTTGTCACATGTAGCGGCTACAAAAAAAGATGGCATTCGGACGGACATGTTGAATAAATGAATGAATCAAGTGTAAGGATTTTCATTTAGGATCGTTTCCTTCAGATTACTACAGCAGCCGAAGGCAACTTTACGAAGAGGACGGAATGACGAATCAAAGAAATAAACCACCGTAAGTATACAAATTGATATTATCCAAATCTCAACTTAGACATTCCACGATTCCTGGGGTTATTTTGATTTGCGTTAATAGTTGAGGTGGAGATATATCTATAGTCTATACATAGAGCGAGCAAACGAGCAGGCGGGTCACCGGATGTTAAGTGATTACCGCCGCCCATGAACATTTGCAGCACCAGAGGAACAACAAATTCAAATTAAAATTCAAATGCAAATGATTTTTATTCAAATAGACTTTTTACAACCACCGACCCATGCGTTGCCGGCTTTTGAGAGATTTGTTTATTCGCCCTTTGAAGAGGCCAATATTATAATCATGAGGGAACACAGTATTTTCCATCCAGTCAGTCCAATCAGCTTT
Organism: Erebia epiphron; assembly: GCA_963932025.1. Classification (NCBI taxonomy): domain Eukaryota; kingdom Metazoa; phylum Arthropoda; class Insecta; order Lepidoptera; family Nymphalidae; genus Erebia; species Erebia epiphron. The sequence continues at coordinate 10,488,528 of OZ009950.1, forward strand.
ACAATTTCTTTTCATTTCTAAATATTAATTGGACATATTTGTAAATATTATGACATGCGTGGTAATAATAATGATTTCTAGATCAAGGAAAATTATTGTTATTAGTAGGTATAATAATTAGTGGTAGAATGGAGGAATTATTCCTATCAAAATAGTATGTAAAAGTATTGTAATAGCACGTTTGCACGCCATATGATCGGCAGATTGTGGCTCGGAACTATACTATTATTATTGTAACAACTTGTTATGTACTTATTTGCAATCATACTATCATACTAATATTATAAATGCGAAAGTCAGTTTGTTTGCTGGTTTGTTGGTTTGTCCTTCAATCACGCCGCAACGGAGCAACGGATCGACGTGATTTTTGGCATGGGTATAGTTGAGGACCTGGAGAGTGACATAGGCTATCCCGGAAAATTAAGGAGTTCCCGGGGGAATTAAAAAAAACTTAAACCACGTGGACGAAGTCGCGGGCATCAGCTAGTCAGCAAATAAATGATTATGATTATGATTTTACTATAATATTATGTTTTCTGCTGTCAGGAGTGAGCCTCGGTTGATAAGTTTCCAAAAGGAAGGTTCTGTGGGGCTGAGGCTGTGCGGGGGCAATCGGTCTGGGGTGTTCGTTTCCGGGGTACAGCCCACCAGCCCCGCCGCGCTACAGGGCTTGCAACCTGCTGACAAGATACTTAAGGTAACCAAAACACAATATTTAATTGGGGGATAGAGAACAAGTTCAAAACGTGCGCTTGGTTGGTATTCTACTCAAAAGAGTCTCAGCGTTCAAATACCTGGGGCACATGGTAACTGAGGACTTGTCAGATGTTAAAGACATTGAAAGGGAACGCCGGGCGATGGCGGTCCGATACAATATGTTAGCTCGTAGGTTTGCACGTTGTCACAAGGAGGTAAAGCTCACGCTATTTAAGGTATATTGCCAATCGTTCTACACGTGCAGCCTGTGGGTGACATATACGCAGAGGGCCTACAACGACTTGCGGGTCCAATATAATAACGGGCTCGGAGTGTTGTTGGGGTTGCCCCGATTCTGCAGTGCGTCACTGATGTTTGCTGAAGCCCATACAGATGACTTCTATGGTATTATGAGAAAAAGAGCAGCATCAGCGATGGGCAGGATGCGGGGGAGTGCCAACAGTATTCTGAAGACACTGGTTGAAAGATTTGAAAACCCTTTTGTGGGGCACTGGGTACGCATGCACATGCATTCCCAGTGTTTCACAAAGGGTAGATATTATATTAATTAACTAACACCACTAACTACCACCACTACTTTTTTTTTTGCTGACATTACTAACATTAGGTAACGTTTATCATGTAGTATGTAGTATTTATAATTGGATGTCATGTCTGTAAATAAAGATATTTATTATGTATTATTATTAGTAAAGGATTTTGTATGAAATACTGAATTACGTCGTCATCCATAGTAATATAATAAGTCTATGGTCGTCATCATATAATTTTTTAAATTGTTGTCGAGCCTAAAATTGACAGGAGGCGTGGATATAACCGTTTAGGTCGCCTACGTCGATTTGTTAAAAAGAAGAAATCTCAAAATGTTGAATTCCTAATAATATGACTATTCCTACAATGATCAATTTTAACTTTCCAAAATGTTGTATTTTAACGTCTTTTGGCAAGTATTTATTCACAAAACATAATTTATATGACAAGTTGTCAAACTACCTACTGGTAAAGAAGTGTCCTATGGAACACTTTATCGGTATGGGCTATTTACTGCCATACACAAACCAGCTTAACCTGTTACCATCTTAGACTGCATCATCACTTACCACAAGGTATATAATAAAATTTTAGGTAAACGACATGGAAATGAAAGGTGTGACCCGGGAAGAAGCCGTGCTGTTTCTACTGAGCCTACAGGAACGAATAGACCTTATAGTGCAACACTCGCCCGAAGAATACAACGCCGTCGCTAGCGGGCAAATGCGTGAGTTGACAAACGACAAATAACTTTATCCCGACAGCCTTAGAGATACTTTTAATTGATACAAAAGTCAGATTTAGAATGAATGATTTAGAGTTAGTTTTTAACTAATGCCATAAGATGATGGTAGTTAGGTAGTCAGTGGTTGCATGGAAGCAACCGGCCTCGCATCCAGTCAGTGCAATACTTGTAACATATGTGTTGTATTGTCTACTTATTGTTACCTTTTTCTTTTTTAAGAAAAGATCAACTACTGAGTTTCTTGCCTAAGAAAGAATCAGCTTTCCGAACCGGTAGAGTCTTAAAACGTTTCATAAGTGACACAAGTTGTCCTACGTGAAATTTATCATATTTTATTATTTAATGATGTAAAATGAAAGCAGTGCTGGTCCTACATTCGCTCGATGGATTAGTCGCGAGTGGATAAATGAACTAGAGCTTAGTCAACAAATGAAAATTGACTTTATTTTTACCTGTTTTAAAGATAATTTTTGCGGGTACGTATTAATTATTGCTCTTGGGATCCTTTGATTTTCCGGGATAAAAAGCCTATGTCCTGCCTGCCTGTAATATAGCCTAAGCCTATGTAGGATTTTTAGGAGAAATTTTGTTCAAGGAGCTGCAGTAGGGTTATAGAAGTATGAACAGGCACTCTTTCAGATTTTGAAAATTGGTATGGATTTTTATATATTTGTTTGTTTGCAGCGGGAGACTCATTTCACATCAAGACGCATTTCCACTACACCGAGCCGACGGAAGGCGAGATGTCGTTCCGTTGCGGTGACGTGTTCCATGTAATGGACACTTTGCACAATGGAACTGTTGGCGCGTGGCAAGTCTACCGGATAGGTAAGATGTCACACCGTTAAGCCGTCCGCATATTATTATCAGAAACGTCTGCCAGAATAATATGTAAGGCACTGTGCTCATACAATTTGTTATCGACCACGAAAACATGCCGCTGACTACCAGAATAATTTTGCCTCCTGATTTTCGTCCAAATTAAAAATTTGAGATCATTATTAAGAAGCCTCGGGCATGCAGGCCGGTTTGCTCACGAATTGTTTTCTTTCACCGTTATAGGAAGTAATATTTAACTCCTTAAAGCATTCATAACTCAAAAAGATCAGACATGCAAGTTTTTTTATGGTGGGAGGTTTCGGTTGTGGCTAATTACCCATTGGTAGGTGCCGCTAGGCGATTTAGCGTTCCGGTACGATGCCCTGTAGAAATCGATTAGTGGTATGGCTTTAATATAACTGCCATATCCGTAACAGATTAGCTCGCTACCATCTAAGACTAATTTCTAAGTCAATGGCTAACTTGTAGTGGGTCCATATTTCTATTTTCTAGGTCGCAACAACCAGGAAGTTCAAAAAGGCACCATACCAAACAAGGCGCGAGCCGAGGAGCTGGCTACAGCTCAGTTCAACGCCAACAAAAAGGAGATGTCAGGGAACGACGTCAAACACAACTTCTTCAGGCGGCGACGATCGACGCACAGGCGGAGCAAGAGCCTTGGAAAGGTAAAGTAAAGTAAAATATAAACACCATACAAAAACACATACATACACCATACAAAAAAAAATACAACAGATATAATAATCTAACGGACATGGCACAACAGGCGGCCTTATCGCTTGAATATCGATCTCTTCCAGGCAACCTTAGGGCAAAGGACACATTGAAATAAAACCACCACCACCACCACCACCACCACCAAGATAAACCACTTCTCTTGGGTTCTACATTATACGGCTTTCGTTACGAAAATTCAAATTTTGCCTACTCTAACCGACAGCATAGAGAAGTTCATGTTAGGTAAATTAGAATATAGTCTGCCTAACATGTTCTGCATGTGTCCAGACATTATGAAATGATTTCGCAATAGCTTCTCAAGACAGTTATAAGATAAAAACAACTGAAAGAACACAGAAAAGTCCCCTAATTTGAAATATTTGGGCTGTTTAAGAAGACTGTACTTCTTAAGTACTTCTTAAGTATTTTCACCGTTCCCCTTCCAAAAGCGCGTCCATTATCGTATTGTAACATGCACTATATATTCTAACAAGATATTCACATCATTTGAAAGTTCTTTGCAAATATATATGAAGATCTATTTTTTACAAAAAAATTATGATATATCTCGTGCCCCGTAAGTTGACCCAAAGTGGCGGTCGTCTGCGCAGGTACATTGTACTACAGGGCCGAGCGGAGCATGCGCGGGGAGCGAGGGGTATGGTAACCCGCGGCCTCTCGCGGCGCACCTCATACCGCACTTCGTTTGACATCCGAAAAGTTTTCTGCGCATAGTCCAACTTACGCGACGGCTATTAATTAATAAATTAGGCAGTTAATTCAATAGCATCCCAACCCGTAACAAATATTTTTGTCCTTCTCAGGAAACTGGATGAACAATATATCAATGTGGGGACATAACTGCATTACATAGAAGTATAATAAAATAATTTGGGGTGTGGGATGAAGCCCTATCCCCACAAAATTCCAGGAACATAAGAACTACATCTTAATGATAAATGATAATGATAAATGATAAATGATTTATTTATTTCATGTAGGACCACTTGTGTCACTTATGATACGTTAAAGACTCTACCACCGGTTCGGAAAGATGTTTCTACTGAGAAGAGCCGGCAAGAAACTCTGCTCTTTTCTTAAAAAAGATAAAGGTTACAATATTATGTAAACAATACAACACATACATCAAGTATTAAACTAACTTGTGAGCCACTGGATGCAAAGCCGGTTGCTTCCATGCAACTTTGTCAGTCAGAAAATCATCGATGGTGTAATAACCTCGACTTAACAAATGCTGTTTAATACAGTCTTTAAATTTAGACTCCTCGATCTTCCTGTATCTCGCAAAATAATCTCTATGAAATTTCATACAGTAAAAATATTGTTTCAGGAGCACTGGGACGAAGTAGTGTTATCAGATAGCATCAGCAAGTTCCCAGCGTACGAGAGAGTAGTACTGAAGCAGCCCGGCTTCGTCCGGCCCGTCATCGTCCTGGGCGCTGTGGCCGACATAGCGAGGGAGAGGCTTCTATCCGAAAGCCCTGACAAGTTCTCATCACCAAGTAAGATTTTTTGATGACATCCATTTTGGGAATTTTATGGGATGGATCTATATTTTTTGATAAATTGTGTCATATTTCTGGACCGAGTCCATACAAATTCCCATGTTTGCGGTTTCACATTTTTAAGAGAATGATACACACTAAAGGTGTTTGTTTTGTGGTATTTTTTTTTTTTAATGATATACTTACTAACAAATATTGCATTGCACAAACAATTAATAATCTTAAAATAATGCAATAATGTCTAATTCAATTCTGCAATACTTAATTATAGGCATATACAGCATTGCATTAAATTAGGCATTTATAGTTTACACAATTATTGATACTTTACAATACTAGTTAGACAGCTGTTTCATCTGATGGTAACCGACGACGCAGACTTTTAAACAGGTTAACCTGGAAGGGACAAGGAACAGTTTGATTTAATTAAATCTTTTCTTTTATCTTCAGAAATGGACAGCACCCTCGAAGACAGCAAATCCAAATCGACCAGCATCATACGCCTATCAAGCATCAGAAGTATAATGGAGCGGGGTAAACACGCTTTGTTGGACATCACGCCGAATGCCGTGGATAGGCTGAATTACGCCCAGTTTTACCCCATCGTTATCTTCCTAAAAGCGGATAACAAGCACATCATTAAGCAACTAAGAAGCGGTTTACCAAAGTAAGCTGCTATTTTTGCTAAAAATTTGTATGAAGTTAAATAAATAATTTAACACGTCATTTGTGAATTACCTGATTGGTCTTCTAAATTTATCTCACTTCGCTTCAATAGAAATAAACTCGTTTTTCAGTTGAATATCTCGAAACTATTTGTTTTTTTTCGTCAAGTCTTGTAAGAGACTCAATAGTTCCAATGCTATAAATATTGAAACGAGAATTTTGCTTTCCAAGGTCAGCCCACAAATCGTCCAAAAAGCTGCTCGAGCAGTGCCAACACATGGAGCGCGTATGGGGCCACGTGTTTACACACACCATCACACTGAGCGAGGCCAATCAGAACACGTGGTTCAGCAAGCTCTGTGATCTGATACAACGCACACAGCAACAACAGCTGTGGGTGTCTGAGACTAAGGTGAGTTCTACACAAGGCAATTTGACTGTTGTATATGTTTGTTATCGGGACATGTACGGGCACATTGTTATTGTTTTATTCATCTGGGATCATAAGGGGAATTTGTAAGGTTTCTGTTGTATTTAGGCTGGTTTCGGAGCAATGCGTATGCCCTGTTTTTATATCCACTATAAGTTAGCCCTTGACTGCGATCTCACCTAATAGTAAGTGATGATGCAGTCTAAGATGGTAGCGGGCTGACCTGTTAGGGATATGACAGTTATATTAGGCCCATGCCCCTAATCGATTTCTACCGGTAATCGTACCGGAACGCTAAATCGTTTGGTGGCCCCCGTCTTGCCTATTGCCTTGCCTTGCTATGGTAAAGTGTATGGGCATATTATTATGTTTTATTTATCTAGGATTTATAAGGGTTCTAACGGTAGAACCCTACATACGAATGTAGGCTGTATAAACTGTGGGCCGATCACACAATTGCGCCGAGTCTGCTGTGCTTTAAAAAAAGTGTTTAATTTACGGCTTGAACTGTAAATCGGATCGAATCGGAAAAAAAACACCTTACGTATGTCTCCTCTCCGGAGGTCTCCACGGAAGCGGACGGTTTGTACGGGCTGTACGCATTGCACTGAAACGAGCCTTAAACAATCTAACTGCGTTTTCTCTGTCATTATGTTAAATCGATTCCATAATATAAGTAACAATAGCAAAATTGTATTAAAAGTTATGTTTTGCGTTGAACTACATTACTACGTGTATTTTGATTAAAATACATTTTACGGATCCCTTATACAGATCTATCCGTAAAATAATAAAATGACATTAAGTAGGTACATTATATTTTTTTGAACAATGTATTTGACAATTTTATATTTTCTATGTGGTATCTTTTCTTGTAAAATTATTTTTATTCGGCTGCTTTCAACTCAATTTCTTTAGAATGTTATCTTCGTAAAACTTTCGATTCACTATCAAGTAGCCTGCTGGGATATTTTACATATTTTATGAACAATTAATCTCATTACGCTTGAAGGTATCTGTTGTTGGGTGCATCCGGGTAACTATGTCATCAAAACTATAATATGTAACCCTATCAAAATATGGATGTGGTCTTACCAAATCATTATAAATAACTTCTCTCACTCTTAAGAGATGTGTACTACGTGGTTAAATTGTATACTACCTTATGTTTCAGCTAAGTCTGTTTTTCACAAGTCACTATATTTAAAATATCATATAGATTTTAAAGTAACGCTATTATATTACCACAGCGTTGTTGAAACGATATCAGTGCTTTTATAAGTTTCATTAGGATCGATCTAGTTGAGTTTACATTAAAGTTTTGTGAAAAACTCATTGAGCATCTTCATAAACACCTCATAACAATGTGTTAAGAACACCTCCATATTAATTTTGTCTTTATCTATGTATGTATAATATGTAAAGCATATTAACCAATTTCTTTCTGTTCTGTCTTGCGGCGGTGTAGCACGTTGAAATGGTGTCGGACATATACTTCCCAATCCCGCCGTCCCCGTACCCCGCCTTCAGTCCCATCTCATATCCCATGAACTTCTATCCACCGTCCCCACAGAAACCTCGCACGCCAAACATGTCTCCATCAAACTCGATAAACACTAAACTAACAAAACGTCACGACCAGCTGTTTGACGCTAACCGAAATCATGTCCCATATTACTACGCTGAAACTTTAACCCCATGCATGCCTAACAATATGTACAGTGTGCCTAACCCTTACCTAAGAAGCAGGCAATTCACTAACCCGTACGACGAAAGGCAAAATTTGATGCAAAGATCCAAAGTTCATCCCAGATTACAAAATTCTAGTATCAGTCCAGAGCTTTCCCAAATTTTCAACAAAGGCAATGGCACGCAATCCTTCAGACCGTACAGTGTTTTAGAAACATCTACAAAGTCGCCACTTCCGAACATGCAAAGGCCGATCTCGGTTGTCCCTATATCAGATCAATTCAGACCAGCGTCTGTTTTCTTCAAGGACGATAAAGAAAAGCCTAATGAAGTGCCCGAATGGAAATCCCGTCTCCAGAAGGAAATGCCTCAACCGGTTTTAGATAAACCTTTACGACAGATTTGTCGAATTCCAAATTGTAAATGTAACGAAAAACCTTTCAGTAATCGTATTCGACTTAGCGAATCTCGAACTTTGCCAACCGTGAGATCTCTTAGTAAGACAAAAAATCTTTCATTGCCAACTCTTAAATTAGATGAGCTAGATAAAATTGGTAAGGAGGAAGATGTTGAGGTAGTAAGAGACGCTGCTTCAATTAATAAACCAGCTGTATCTGAAGAGCATTTAGGGTATATTTAGTTAATTAAACTAACGAGACAGGTATTTTACCAAAGATGGTTACCATTAGAATTATTCTATACTTACTGCATGACGCTTTATTTGCTTGTATATTTATTAGTATTGTGTATTGTTTCCGCTTAATTTGCATTTATCTTTTTTTGCTTAATGTTTTTGTGTGATTTTATTTATTTATTTTACCTTTGTGTTCTAGTTAAAACCCCCCATAAACAATTTATTAGGTTACCTAATTTTGATAAAAAATGTGTGAATAATTTTGTACAAAGTGTTCAAAATACCAGTGTAATATACCACGTTTGAATTAACTGAATAAACATTCAAATGGTCAATATCGTAAATACAATTTTTCAATATTACAATAAAGACATTTGAGAAACTAAAATATTGTTTGCAATTTGAATGTTGATTCCGATTGAACCTTGCATTAATCATTCACAGACGCTAAACGTGTTTTTAGTTTCTGTAACGTTTTTTGAGCAATCATTCATTTGTCTTGTCTTATCACCCCATTCCATAACCCACCCTCGACGCCGCTGCGGTCAAAATGGAACACTGGAAAAACAAAATGGCGGGGTATAATAGAGACCAGAGCCGCTGTCGGACGACTTTTTATTCTCCATGTCATCGACTTCGGAAAACAGATTGTCGTATGCATCTAGTCCAGAAAGTGACTTGGAAGTGAGTCCACCCCCCGCGCCTCGACTGGTGAAGTCGTCTTCAGACCCGTCTATAGCCACTACTCAAGACAACATGGACCGCGATGACGACATGAATCATTTGGCCGACGCGGTGCCTCCGCCGTATTCGGTAATTTACCCCATTACCTTTTTAACCAACGTTACGTCTGAATATTTCTTAAAATTAAGAGTTTATGCCAAATGAAAATCAATTCTGAAACTTCTTTAGAATCGTTGTGATTTGAAAATTCGACGAAACGAAAAAGCGACACTAAAAAGAGATATACATATTCATAATAGGATTTAGCCTGCGAGAGAATGAGATAGAATACAAGTTATATTTATCTCATTCTCTCGTAGGCTACTTTTCCGAAGTTTCACATCTGTCGTGTGTGATTTTCACTCACACACACTTTAAAAAAAATGAATAGCCTATACTTACTTTCTGTAATTGAATTGAAATTACATATTCATTTCAGTATAACAATTTTATATCGCTTTTTATAGCAAGTCAGTAAATGAAGGGGCATGATTTTTTTGGCATGGACCATGATTCTTTAATAACCATGTCACTATCAACTAACAATCAATAAATTCATGCCATGAAATAACATTATTAAGTTTCGATTTTCCTACCACTATAAAACGAACTAAATGACTTTATTTTACTATTATTCTTTTAACAGTACGCCTATAAAGTATTATCAAGTATATAACAATAATATTTCTTCATAACAGCAAGGTGGCTACGACAGTAAATACGGATTTGCGAACGGCAATAACGTGCAAAGCAATGGACCAAATCACAATCAGAATATAGCGCCGAGCAACGAAGCACCGCCCTACCAATGCAATCCGATGAGTCCAATGACCCATTCACCACCACATTCGCCCTTATACGGTACAGGTAATTGATTATTTGGTCTTGCAATCTAAACTAACATCATAAATGCGAAAGTGTGTCCGTCTGTCTGTTTGTCTGTCAGCTACGTTTTCATGGCCCACATGTTCAACCGATTTTGATGGGTACAGGGATAGGTTGTATCGCGGGGAAGGACATAGGCTACGTTATCCCGAAAAAATTAAGGAGTTCCCTGAGGAATTAAAAAAAGTTAATCCATGCGTACGAAGTCGCGGGCATCGTCTAACAATAATATTTTAACCGACTTCAAAAAAGGATGGGTTGGTTGGTTGGAAAGGTTGTCAATTCGACAGCTATGTATATAATATTATTGGAACTGCAAAATATTCACATATTATGATAATCTTTAAGTTCTTCCAATATAATATACAAAATTTCATGTATGCCTGTTTGTCCGCGGATTTCTCCGAAACTATTAATTGTATTGTGACCATTCTTTTTTTATTGGCCTACATTTATTTTCACTTAGGGAACAGTGCAAGTTTCATCAAAATCGGGGCAGAAGTGTTCAAAATATGAACTGTTAGGTGTGTGGTGAAGTTGGTTTAACTTTGAATATTTTACGAGTAGATTATCACTTGTAAGCAACTAAATATCAATTGCTTTGACAGTGAAAGACAACATGGTGAGGAAACTTGCCCTGAGAGTTGTCTATGATTTTTTTTAAGCTCTGTGTAGGCAGATTAGTAAAAGCTACCAATCCGCACTTGACCAAAATAATATTTTGATCAAAACCTTTGTCTTTTCGCTAGGTCACTTAACTTGAACTGTTGTAAATAAAATTACTTTTAAAATGGAAGTCTTTAAGTTTCCAGGAATAATGGAGGTTTAAAGCCTCCACAATTACAAAGAGGTGTTTGTTAAACCAGTTTAAACGAGAAATATTTGAGCAAGAACAATGAATTACGGTACCATCCATGCCAAACCTTAGCCCCACTCCTAAAAGCACGTTCAAATTAGGTTAAAAAGTCATCAGTATGCTTTCAAAACTTCTGAGTGGAGGTGCCCCAGTTCAGAATCACTATAAGTATAGATCCTTAATCTCACAAGCCGCGATTAGAGAAACAATAGTGTATTTTGTGTTCAACAATAGACTGAAAAATCATTGTTGGTGACTAGTGCTATAGTTATCTACGCGCACGAAAGGAGCGAAGAAGCGGGCCGCGGGAGCGGAGACCATAGTTAATACCTAGTGCTGTTCGCAATTTGCTACCTGAGCCAGCACCCTGAACCTTCGAAAAATAAAACAAAGGATCAGTTGCTTTTTAATCGCATCGAAATTCCTAGTAGAGTTAGAATCGAACTTAGTAGAGTTATAACCTCTATAGTGAATATAGTTGCGTAAAAATTATCAGATCCCATCGTTATACGGATCACAGTTATTGCCGCGTACCATAGCTGGCTGGACGAGTATTGTTATACTAAAAAGTAATAACAAAATACTAGAAGCACTATCGCTATATTCATTAGTAGGGCGACCCCCACTTTAGGAGGTATATGAGTGTATAGTGTGGTGTAAGAATGAACAGACCCTATCGTTCCCTAGTGCCAGAGTTGCCCCCGCGCACGCAGGCAGCGGTGACGCGGCCGGCGGGAGGGGTGTTACTACCCGCGCCCCCGCCCGCTCGCCCGCACCACGGCCTCAGGCACAACCCTACGGTAAGTGAAATTGTATTTGGCTCAGAAGGGCTGGAACCCAGAGCCGAAAACCAGTTAGTAAAAAAAATTGAAATTATACTGCATTGCGTAACATTTTAAGGCTTTTAGCACTAACTTTTTGTGGGTTATAAAAATATTAAAAGCACCATCTCGATAATTCCATCCTCAGATCCTATAGACCAATGCAAAAACTAATTATTTTTCTGCTTCAGGAAATCTTTTGAACACGAAACACTATAGAAACTCGAATCCGCTTATTCCTAAGCGTTAATTTCTTCTGTGGACAGAACTATCTAATATGTCTTCTACTAAATACTTTCGTAATTTTGACGCTGGAACGTCGTTCTCACTGCTTTAACTCAGGTTCTGAATGCTCTCAGTTCACGCGCGTACTGTATATATTTGCATGCTATGACACTTGTTACTTACCTACATGTATATCAGTTGTTACCGTTTATTTAATGGGAGCTATCTATATCCCTTATTTTCCCGATAAGATTTTGACCTTGATGTTTTTCTTCTTCAACATTGAAAATAACTTTTCATTTAATTAATGGTTGCCCTAATTTATTTTTATCAAAATTCGGCAACGCATTGGCGGTTCCTCTGGTGCAGCAAATGTTCATGGGCGGTGGTAAACAATTAACATCAGGGGACCCGCCTGCTCGTTTGCTCGCTATATTTTACTATATTTATACTATTATTTAACTCATATTTTAAAAACTAAAAAAAAAACTAAATCGCTTTTTATTTTGGCTAGAACCGTCCAAGTGCCCAAGAGCGTTTGTTCGGGTCCAAAGAGGGCAACGATGAAACCGCGACGTACAGCGCGCGGCCCGCGCACGGTCAGGGCTCGCTTGATAGGCATCGACATCCCAATAACCCGGTGAGTGTACTAATACCCTAAGGACGTACGCTAAAAGTCGCGCGGGTTTTCGCTTCGGATGTGAATAATTGTAAAATTGGGTATTTGACAACAAGTGTCCGCTCCGGACGTGAAATGTAAAATTGGGTGTTTGACAACAACTCAAAACAGCAATTTTTTTTTCAAACGTCAAAACGCGTGCTTAGTATGGTATGTTGTATGAAATACTGAACAGTAACGTCATCAAAATTTTACACACTTTTTTACTTCAACCCAATTGGGTATTGGACAACTATTCATAAAAATATTTATTTTAAATAGAGGATCTCCAGAAAGTCCTAATATCCAGGTCCCCTGTTAGTTGTATGTTCTAAAACCATTTTAAACTGTCGATTGAAGTGAAAAAGTACCTCGAATTTTGATGACGTCACTGTTCAGTATTTCATAAAACATCTCTTATCATCCCATACTATGCGCGCGTATTGACGTTTGAAAAAAAAGTTTCTGATTTGACTTGTTGTCAAATATCCAATTATATGAAAAACCTGTCGTATGCGTCCACGCCATTCACCGCAGCTTATTGGTACTATTTATTGATACAGATACGCAAGTATGCTCCCGCGCGAATTTTATCGTACGCCCTAAACGATCTCATTTAATATCCATGCTAATATTATTAACTGAACCGTCCAGCTTCTCTCGGGTTGCTTAACTCCGTGTATTACATATATTAAAAGGTTAAAAATCTGCTTTTACCCATTGAGAAATTTCCACCTTCCATCTCCGAAATCCGAATTGTTCATCGGATCTTGATAGAAAGGGGAAAAGTACAGATACAGAGGAAAAATTGTTTCCTTCCTTTCTTCATTTACTGTACTAAAGTGTTAAGTCGCTTTACATTAAGTACAATGATTATCCTAAGCCGTAAGCTTTATTTTGTGTTTAATACTGGGTTTAAATCCCCCAAAGTACCTACCTATGTATTGTTCTATTCTATTGTTATATAAAAGATTCCTCGAATTAGCTTATCTCTTCGAATTATTCTTAGACTAAGATAAATGTTACTATGATATTTAAACAGGGACGTAAAATCCGTACTAATATATCTGTCTGCAATGTTTTAACGACCCATTTGTTCAACCAATTTTGACGAAATTTAATACGGATAGTTGCATCTCAGGGAAGGACAAGAGCTACTTGTTATCCCGGAAAGCGAAGAGTTTCAAAAGGATTTTTTCATAAATCGAAATTCACGATCGACCGCATTGACGGCCCCCCTGGTGCTGTAAATGTTCATGGGTCTGTACTCTTTAACTAGTCTTCTTATAAAATATAAGTTTGATTATTAGCAGCAGAATTCATATGAGGGCGCGCCGAACTATGAGTACACGAGCAATACTTCCAACAACAACTCCATGGGCTCGTGCCGACTGCCGCCCAACGCGCCCGATGACCTCAAAGTCGCCCCGCCTACCATGTAAGTTCGAAGTATTTTAAGTTCTATTCCTTTGTTTATTAAAATCAAAATTGCTTGCATGCTTGATGTATCGTTCAATTATTCACATTTGACACTCGATATCATCATCTAAGAGTGGCCCAGCTTCGTCTAAGCTTGCGTGAAAACTTTTCTTGATATCAGAAAGCATCAGTAGGTACTGTAGTAAAATTACGATCTAGCCTAGTAAGCGAAACTAGTAATAATGTTGCTTAAATTATTAACTTAAATCTTAAATTTAATTTAATAAAATTTTTTTCAGTAGACCAAATCTTAGATATTATATAAGAATGTTAGAATAACTAATCTTAGTTTGCACCACTTTTTATACGGAGACACTTTATTCGCGTGTTTTGGATTGCACCAGCACCACCTTTTCACTGCAATACCCTTACTCGATGGGATCGAAGGGTCCTTTTGAGCATTTGCACAATATCTGTATAAGGAATAGTCAAAGAAGCCATCTATCTGCCTCGACATTTACAATGTGATGATGAAGTTCGTGGAATTTAGCACGCTTTTGATGATTGATGTTCACTAAGTAGCGTACTAATCGCCTAGGGGAAATTTTCTTAAGACACATCATTTTTGGCGGATAGGTGGCGCTATGTAACACTAGTAAATCCAGAGGTTAAAAGTTTTAATCTCTTTTTAACTTAAAAGTATACGTTTATATGGCATTCTGTCAATTTAGCCTAGTGATCATAGATTATTATCTAATAATTTGTTTCAGTAAAATGGATCTTCCTCCGCCTACGAACCCCGCAGCGATGCCTGGTCAAAGTCCGCAACGGAACTCCAACTCCCATGAACACAACTCACTCGATTATAGCAGAGCGCCTGACAATAACTACCGGTAAGTTTCAATTCGAACGTACTTTGACCTTAACAGTTAAAATGATGTTTCCTAACGTTTAACTTACTTATCTTAAATAGCTCTTAAAAATTGAACCCAAGTAAAGCTAGGGGGGGCTTTGCTTAAAATAAATGCTGAAGCTCTTTATCTCTAGGGGCCTTTCAGCTCTGTGTAAAAATCTAAAGTTTCAAGACCCTTCAACCCTAAAAACTTATAAAAAGATTGCGGTAGGTACTTATCACGACCAGCAGATTTGCAGTTTTATCTTACCAACCTGTAATTAAGATCGTGTCTAACCTCCATCCAGTGACGAACTAATTTTTTTACCATTTTTGTAATCCTTATTATACCTGCGCAACGGCGTTAAAACAACAAATGCATCATAAACATTTATATTTTTCCTCTCAGACCAACAGAGAACTACCGCACCCCGCAATCCCGGCCACCGCCCATGAATGGCAACAGTCCGCACGCGCAGAACGCTCACAACCCTCACATTGCCCACAACGCCCACAACGCTCACAACGCGCACAACGCTCACAACGTGCCAACTACGCCCATGCACGCACGAGGGCCATCGTTACCCAACGTACCCACTAATGATCACGCTAAATACAGGTAAGTATATATTTATAAGTTTTTGGAATATAATATATCGGCGTTAACGTTATTTTGATGGTTTATTGATGGCACTCGATTTTCCCAGTCGATACTACAATTTAAACTGACACAGTAAACAGAGAAATCTTATAAAATTTTACCTACCTGTTATTTCATAATCTCGTGATTTAGGGTAAACCCCTAAATTTGTGTAATTTGTCTATCCTTTACCCTTTCTAATTAACTCTTCCCATAATGTAAGTAACTGCCTCGTTGGTCTAGTGGTTAGCACGTTCAACTGCTGCCGAGAAGGCCCCGGGTTCGAGTCCTGGGTAATAATTATGTATTGGATTTTTCTGACTAGAAATTCTCAATACTAGCCCGGAGTTAGGAAGTTGTTGGTGTCTCACTCCCGTGCCTCGGAGAGCACGTTAAGCCGTCGGTCCCGGTCATTATCAATAACATGAAAATAGTCGTTGAAAGCCCGCCAACCCGTATTGGAGCAGCGGGTGGGTCTAAGCTCTAATTCCCTCTCTCATACGAAAGTTGAGGCCTGTGCCCAGCAGTGGGCTTAATGAGCTGTTTTGGGTGGTGGATGAATGAATGAATGAATGAAAAAACTTTATTGCACACCAAAAAAGTTACACGAAGAATAACAAAGTATATATTATCAAAACTAACATGGTAGTATGCAAAGGCGGCCTTATTGCTGCAAGCAATCTCTACCAGGCAACCCTTGGCTAGAGAGGAAAAACTAAAGATAACAGGATAGTGCAAGTAAAACTTAAACACATTAGATATAATACTAATTAATAGTCAATAAATTATATACCTACTAGGTAAGATACTATAAATAAATAAACTCAATACTATACTCAATATGTATATATACACACATACATATATATATACATTTACAATATACACATATATATATATATATATAAATACATATCCATAAATACTTACAATATATTTTGAATAAACATAAATATGGTACACGATAGTAATAAAAAATATATGCATAAATGGCTGAGATAAACTAATGTTGACTAGGATTGTATAGAAAGGTAATGCTTATTCAGACGATCTTTAAATATAGGGAGCGATTTAGAATGGCGAATCTCAAATGGTAGGGAGTTCCACAATACGACAGCCTTGATGGTAAAATAAGCCTTGGTGGTGGATATTAAGTATTCTCAATAGACCTCTCATTTTACATTATTTGTGGTCAGTGCGCGCACAAATTCAGCCTCACAAGCGGACTACACGGGTCGAGCTCCGCCCTACAAGCCGGTGCCACCCCCAAAGCCCAAACACTACCGCCCCCCCGACCAGCCGCACCAGCAGCTGCCTCCGCATCAGCACCAGCCACATCCCAGGAACGGGGTACGTTGATTTAATTCAATTTCACTCTTATGCTAAGATCTATAGAGCGTATTTTGACTTGGCTCAGACTTTACATAGAGTTAAAACGAGATGGACTTATGTGAGTAACATAAATCTATCTCCTTTTAACCATGTCTTAAGTCTAACCAAAGTCAAAGTTCACTCTTTAAATCTCACTAGTCTTTAAACAGAATGCTTGTAGGCTTAATCAACGTTTTCGTGTCATATTCGTTTTTTTTTCAGTTTCTTTATATGCCACTAGCTGATGCCCGCGACTAAGTCGCGTAAACTCTTTACAACTCTTTACTCTCGCAATTTCCAGACTATATGTCATTGTGCCAACTTTCATCCACATCCGTTCAGCCGTTCTGGCGTGATTGAGTAACAAAGATTCATCCATCCAAACTTTCGCGTTTATAATACAAGTATCGCATTTATTAAAAAAACAATTCTTCTTTTCTTAGTTTTTGGGTTTCAGTAGTGCCAAAACAGCACAATGCACTTCGCCAGTGCAGTTAACTTGAGGAAGGCACAAAGCGGATTGACCGGTTACAGAGTGCCAAAATTACCTCAACCCCCAGGTGATTGCTCTCCAGCTATAAGTTGATCGACATGTTATTGTTTGTAGAGTATGGAGGCAGTGTCGAGCCCCGGGGCGGGGGTGGGGCCGGGAGCGGGGGGCATGCACTATTCGCACGCGCACTCGCACTCGCAGCCGCACCGCCCGCCGCCGCACGGACACCCGTACCACCAGGTATTTATATATTCACTAGCAAGCAAACGACCAGGCAGAATCTACCACATTAACCATATAAGTATATGGAATGGATCGGACTCAGTAGGGCGATTGTTACAGTATCAACTGTTGTGATTGGCTGAATTGATGGTATTCGTTAATGGATTTTGTCCTATAATCACCCTGCATTTAGCAAGTGCTTGACAATTCGAGACAAATCGTATAGTTAACGTTGTCGCCATCAAATGGGAAGAAAATCGCCCACTAGGCACTCTAATTTTAAGGATTTCTAGGCACCCATGAAGGCAAAGCATTTCCAGTACCAACGGAACCGCCAATGCTTTGCCGGCTTATAAGGAATTTCGGCTATTAATTAATTTGTTTATCCGCTCCGTGAATAGCTCCATATTGTAGTTTTGAGGGTTTACCCACTTTTTATCGAGAAGGAGCCTGACAAGACCCAAAAAGCACATTTTGAAATATCAAGTTTTTCTATTTGTAAAAGTCGGGCCTTTCGGATTTTAGGTAGCTCCATGACCGTTTTACTATATTGGCTTTAGATTATCATGGTAGGAAACAGTTAAAGAAGGAGTAGGTATAATTTGAAAAGGAAATAAAATATTTTTGGACTCTTGGCTTGGTTGGAATATCGCTGATCATTTCAGGAAAATACTAGTACCCGTCTATAAAAAATGGGAGCATCCATTGCGTTGTACAATATGTTCGTAAAAAAGAAACGCGCATTGGAAAAATCTGGCGTGAATTTATCACCTGTTCTTATTAAGTGACCATCAAAATGTCTCAACCTGAATTTTCTTGAATTTTTCACCTGTTTAGAAAATGTCCTTACTGAGTGACCATCAAAACGTCTCAACCTGAATTTTCTTATAGCAAAACATGTACGGCGGCGCCGGCGGTCAGATGGTGACGCAGTCCCCACCATACGCCGGGCCGCCCTCGCATCGAGCTATCAACCTGCCACATAACCCTCATCTTATAGGTAACTATCATTTCTCTCTCTCTCTCTCTCTCTCTCTCTCTATCTCTATCTCTCTCTCTCACTCTGCCTCGTATTCCTGATTGCTTAAAATATTATATGCACTTGCACGCATGAATACACTGTCCCACACACAAATATACTATATGAGACTCACCTTTCTGATTGTAGGTAAAATACTTTATACCTATTAATACTTAACCGTGCACGCACGTAGATATGTAGACGATGAGATGTAGATGTACAAGCTCCCAATTACCTATCGTGTCTTTACTGTACAATTTAGATCTTCTGAACTGACGTATCAAACTTGCTGGCATGATTGACTTCAAAAATTGGCCTCGATCTTTAGTATTTGAACATTAATCAAATTTTTACACTAAAGCAGCATAAATAAGAATGAAAAAAATACATAAATTATTCTTTATTTCAGATTTAGCGGGCAGCCGGGAACAACGCGGATCCGCATTCGAGCTTTACAGAAAACCACAGCATATGCACAACTTAAGGTAACCCGAAAAATCTTTACATATTTAGCACTCGATTTTTAGGTCTATTCCCCCTATAGGGTCTTACTGACGATTCCCCCATGAACACAAAAATGTTATTACATATTTTGAATTTATTAAAAAATATTATGGGTACTCTTTACTCGTTAGTCACGAATGGCGAAGGCGGTGGTGAAAAGGGTGACTTCAAAAATCACCTTTTGTAGAAAAGATAGGCTTAGGAATATCTTGATGATTTTCGAAATGGAGGTATTTGAGATAGAAGAATCATGTCGTAGATCTCAAAGAAGGTAAAAAGACAAATGTAACCCACACTTTGGCTCCAAAAATTACTAAGTGTTTTTACTGTAGTTATCCATAATGTAAGTTGGAAGAAATAAATGTAAACAAACATAATCTTTTAACTTAAAAGGAAACTCATTTTGTGATCTGACGCGTTGATACCCGAAGTGCGTTCTGATTCTTAGATCAACCCGCCAGATTGAATTGCGACTCACCAAGTGTAAACTACTACCACTGCCTAAAGCAGTATTACTTCAAAATGTTAGTTTGATTCTGACAAACTCATCTGTACTTGTGGCGAAATTCGGAACTAACAGGATTGACTCTGTTTTAATCCTAAAATGTTGATTTTTAATAGACAGTGGCGCCTACGGCATGGACTGATAAGTTTGCCAAGCTGAACGCCATAATGAGACCAGTGTCTTTGCCATTCGCTACTTTCGTGTAAACCGTGCCGTAGATTATGTTATATTAAATCTATAATGCATGTTTCCGAATATATGAAAGGAAATCTTATTCTTCTTCCTCGAGCCCCTGTACAATTTGCTCTAACATGCAAACACCAATCGCTTCACAACGACTAACAATGTCTTGTCGGGCCACTGTATTAGTATGGTATCGTATGTGGTTATAAATTATATAGTATATTTGTAACATATATCCTATTTCTGGGCGTATAGAATAATAACGTATGTAATTTTGAGTAGTAATCTACATTATGAAAGATAAAACATATTGGCAGTGCGTGTCTGCATTTTAGTGCAATTGTTGATTTATTTAAAGCATATTGAACTAATTTGTCTCTTATTCTGTAGAATAATTTTATTCGTTATTCTCTTTCTCTCCTTTCTTTCTTCATTCCTTCATTATTATGTTTTACTGTAAGTATGATTTATTTTATTAATATCAAAATATTTTATTTTATAATTTATACCTACATACCTTAAAAATTTTATTTTTAAGATTTTTGTTAGGTTTAGTGGTAAAACAATTTTAATTTCTTGTAAGACATTTATTTCAATATGCTTTTAGCAAAATCATAAATTCATCACTTATAATTTTATCATCGGGACATTTCAGACCTTTCAATACAATTGGAGATATTTTAAATGTTTTTCAATATTCACTATTGAATAATCTGAGGTGTCCGCATATCAGTATCATTGAGTAACTAAGTGGGTTTTTGGTTGTGGGTTTCCGCAGCTCCTCTGATGCCATGAACTCCAGTGTGGAGCCGGACGAAACGTTCTCACCAAAAACTAAAAAGAAACTATCAAAAAAACCGTCGTTCATAAAAAATGCCGTCCTTGACTTGTTCCGTTCGAAAACGAAAAATTCCCAAAAAGTATCTCGACAGAAGTCACTGTGCGATAGTGACTTGCAACAGAGATACCAGCAGCAAGCGCCCATGCTGAGGCGAGAGAAGTCAGACCTCGGGGATCTGACCATACATATGAGGAACACGCAAATAAGAAACCAAATGTTGCAACGCAGCAACTCGTCCTCATGCGAAAAACCCGTTTTAAAACCGATCCTCAAACGACAGAGCTCATTCTGCGATGACAGGAATGGCTCTATTTGTACGATAAGAGATTACGATGCTGAACCTGTCATGAAAAACCTAAGACGACAGAACTCAATGTGCGAAATAGAAACCGAACCTAAAGTTACCCCTTTACTGCGTAGACAAAACTCTCTCATAGAATATAATAGGAGAGGCGTTTACGGCCAGAACTCCAGCTTTAATATGATTACCAAAATAGATCCCATCTACCAAAGACAGCAGCAAATAAAACACGAACCATTTTATCCTACTCAACCACTACCTCCAGAACCGATATACCAAAGTAAAGAGCATATTGTATATGATCCTATTCCTAAGCCGAGAAGAACTTACGCTTCTCTTTATGATACCTCCAGTGACAATCCTTATGCAAGTAGATCAGAAATGTCGAACCAAAGCTTTGAAAGTCCCTATGGTACTCGAGAGACATTACCGATGCCCTTGCTGGATCCACCGTATGCAACGAAGGCAGAATGTATGGGAGAAGATCCCTATGCTAACAAACATGAATTAATGGAAAATCCTTACACAGTAAAACATGACGTAACAAGAAAAAGTGAACCACTTTACAGCGAACTACCCTATTCTAGTAAAGAGCAAATGCTTAGACAGAGAATGACGTCAGAAAGTCCTTATGCAACAAAGGAAGACATGTTGCGTCAAAGATTTTCAGAGTCTCCATACAATACTAAAGAAGACATGCTTAAACAAAGAATGGATGGTACGTTCACTTGCAAAGAACCAATTTATGGTAAACGAACATACGAACCTCCTCCGAGTACATCTTGGTCCGAAAATCCTTACGCCGTTAGACCAGATCGAAGATTACAGACACCGATTAATTATCCGGGGAGAATTTCACCTATGAGTAAAAGTATGAGTGAACCACCCTATGCTACTAGATCTGAAATGATCGGAAGATTAGGCCAAACCGAGTCACCATACTCTATTCGACCAGAAGTTAAATCTAGTTGTTCTGACAATAATTATGGCAGCAGAAATGATTCTTTTGATTTTCCACAGCAAGTAAGACCTGCGTCAGCAGAATGTACGTACGTATCCAAACAAGAAATTTTGTCGCAAAAAGCTGCATTGTTAGCAAGTAAAGAACAAATCTATGGAAGTAAATTAGAAGAAAAATTAGAACTAATCAAACAAAGAAATCAAGCAAAGAAAGAAAAGATTTATCAGACTAGACTTGAAGCTAATGAGAGCGATTCGATGAAAAGTAGAGAACCTTTGTATGTCTCAAAGAGAGAGTTAAAGGACAGTGTCATATACGAGTCGCAGCAGGAAGCAAAAGATGTACCATTACCTGTTAGCCAAGAAGGAAGTGCAAGAAATAGTCCATATGAGCTTAGCGATGCTAATCATCTAGTGCGCCGCGAACCATTGTATCAGACAAAAGCGGAAGCAATAAACGGTGAAGTTGAAACATTCCAAGAAATAGATTTTTCGAAATTACGTTTGACAGAATCTAAAACTGATGCCGAAAAAGAAAAATCATTGAAAGTGGAAAATAAAATTTTAAAAGGTGAACCTCTATATGCACCAAGATTACACGGTAAAGCCGTTGGTCATATTTCGAATGCGCTGAAAGTTACGTCTTCTCCCGTGCCTTATGAATCTACAACATCTATGGAGACTCATTATGCCTCAGAATGTAGCATGAACTTCGAAAACAAGCCACAAAGCACTCCATATACGTCACAAGACATAGTCGAACGTGCGTCAAAGACTAATCGTACAGTAACTTTTTGTGAACAAATACTTGAAAAGAGTCCAGAAAACAGTCAAGATAATTCCGAAAATGTATCATCTAGTAGAAATGAAACTACCGTTATAAGTAATGATAATACAGTAGTCAATGCTGAGACGTCAGAGGCTAATGATTCTGCTAACAAAACAGCGGAAGTAGAACCTGATGGTCCTCAAACGACTTGGGGGATATTCGATAGTGAAGGCGGCGTGTTAGAGGACAGGCATTGGGGCGTATCCCTGATCATTCCCCCAAAAGCAATCGCCCCGGGTATCAAGCAAAAAATCTATTTTACCGTGTCCGATCCACGACTGAGCCAGCGCGTGGGGGGCCCTCCCATCGATATGGATAACGGTAAATGCTTTTGTAACAAAGCACGCGATGAATGTAGTATCGTAGACTGCACTTACTAATTGGCAATTAACGTTTGCGACTTGTATGGATTTTTTTTAATGCGGGTCCAAAATTATGGGTGTAATTGATGAATGTTTTGTGAAACAAAATACGTTGTCTAGTTTATATGGAGATGATATTTACTGAAGTATAAGTTGCATGTAAATGGCATGAGGAATTTATATAACACGTAGAATAGTCCGGCCCTAAGATTATCAAAAACACTATTAACTCACATTAATCAATCATTAGCACCTAATTTGTTCGATTTTCTTAATGCTCTCGAAATAAAAAATCAATTCACTCAATCATGTGTCTATAATACTCACAAATCATATTTTAAGTACTTTCGTTTTAATATAATTTATATTTACATGTATGTATATAACGTTCATATTTAGTCCATGACTAACATTGGGTAAAACGTATGTGGTTATTTTTGCGCAGTTTCTACCAAACAATACACTCCTACTTAAAGGTGGAAGAGAAGAGAAGACGTCAGTGCCTCCTACATCCAACCATGTGATTTAGGTTTGAACAAAAGTTTGCTAATGTTTGTGTGCACTGTACATTTTGTGCAACAACTACATTGGCGTCGAGTGGCAGTGTGTTTACTGTTTAATGGTGGAAACATACTTATAACACGCAACTTGCATTGAATACAAGGCACGTATTGATTCAAATCAAATTGTAGTGTTTTCTCTGACCACAATACAAATACAACACTGCGTCCATGCATCAGAACTTTTGTGAGTGGCATTGGGTAACGATAGTCACTTTGCAATAATCGCAATTGTTGTGATAAGCTGAAATTATGGAACTTGTTCTTGCTGGGACAGCCATTTAAGCCAACAGTAAGAAAGTTTTACCAAATAAGAAGTTGATTGCTATGGTAATACCAACTGCAGCTTTTAGATTTTGATGCTAGGACATGGAAATATCCTTATTTGACTTGAAACAACATACATTTCCTTGCATCTGTTCAAGTAGCGTGTTATTAATATGTTACCTTACATTTTCTTGTTTTTTTTTTTTTGTTTTGGGGTCAAAAAAATAATTGGTTTGCATACTTTGTTCCTTTTCCGATGTGTTTTGGATACATCCTTTGTATGGTGCTTGTTATGGTTTTTACTATGTTAGTTTACATGCTTTGCTTGGCTAATATTATGCATTAACGTGTTGCGATTTGTGTTTGTGTGTTTCGTTTTCGTTGTTCCCCTTTTATCTCTTACCGTTTATCTCAACTCTCGACTTATATCTGCAATTTTATTTTCATATCTCACTTTTCCTTGATATTTACCTATTACACTTTCATCATTTGCATTTTTCATTATTTTGTTTATTAAGATAGATTTTATTAATAGAACATTAGATATAAAACCAGAAATGTATTATATCATAGTTTTATCTAATAATAACAATAAGGAGCAATTTTCGGTGTTCATTCAATAACTTTAAACCCTCAATGAAAGTATTGTACCTAAAATATCATAAGCAATACAGCAATATATTGTGAAAACACTATAGTATGTAAAATAAACTTTTTAAAAAGGGAAAAAAGTAGATTATTCAAATCAAAATTCACGTAGTTAGACTATCCAATACAGCACAAGTTTTAACCTTTTACACCATATCTTCCATACCAACAAAAACTACAACATTATTTTCATATAACAGGTGAAGCAATGCTGTCCCCACTAGTGATGTGCGGGCCCCAGGGTCTGGTGTTCCTCAAGCCTGTGACCCTGCGGTTACCGCACTGCGCCAACGCCGTCCCATCCCTAGGCCTCACCATAAAAGCGACGGACACAGAAGCCCACCTGAGCACAGATTGGGATCAGATACACTTACCTGCGACGACTACTTTAAACACTGTTGCGGTCAAAGTTGACCACTTTTAAATATCCATGACGAAGTTATATTTTTTTTAATTAAATTATTTCAGACAGAGTTGAAGGAATTGAAACGGAAGTTAAAGTGCGAGGTAAGTTTTCCAAATATATAATCGGCTTTCAAGTTAGATTTAAACTGGAAGATATGGAAAACTGCTATGCACATAAAATTTGCTCGTGCGCAGCCCGAATTAAATTTTTTTTTTTAAATAATACGAAGCTGGGTTTTGTGAAATATACAAAATTATTTTATCTGGAAATCGAAAGTGGTATTAAAGTTTGGTTTAGACCAAGTTTTTTACATAGAAAGTTATGCTTTCAGAACAATCCATCTCAAAATATTTCACTTCAACTCTGTATAGTTAATACTTGTTAAATTTATTGGTTCAATTTAATAAGTTGTATTGCTTTTATTTTATCAGTAACTTTTTGATACCAGTTAGTACCTGTGACTCCTATCTTAAAAATTAATAAGTTGACAATCCATTCCGATTGTGGTAAAGGTAGTCAAACTGTGGGGTCTATTGCATTGTATTGTATTCATCTCATCAATGAAATATGTACCTTGAGATTTTATGCAATAAAAACAATCCATGTATAATTTATAACGATATTAATCTTACCACCAAACTTTATGACCGATAGTTAAGTGTGAGTGATACCGCTTTCCAACCGCATTTACGAGTATGTACGCAAAATATCTCTCTCTCTCTGCGCGTAGTATTCCTCATCACTGAGGGTCGTGACACCTTTCCATTAATCACGTAATGGTAGGAGGTTTCTTGGGATAATTATGCGGTGGGTTCCCACGTCATAGCAATTTATACTTACGCAAAATTCAACATGAACATCGGTCAAGAAGTTTGGTGCGACCTATAACTAAATGGTTAGAAAAAAAGCTAGGTTTTGTTTGGAATTCTAAAAACACCCACCTGATTTTAATAGAACTTTTAATTGTCGTTACATTAATGATTAATGTAAGTATGTGGTGCTAGAATGTGACAATTGAAAAAATAATGTAGGGATCATGCATATCTATGTATAATGAAATTCCATTAAAATATAATATAAATGGATTCATTATTATGCTAATTAATGATACTAATAACTATTGTTTCACTAGATATTTAAATAAAAATGTCTTCTTACCGTAACGTAGTTTACTAATAAATATGTAGAATTCGTAATGTTCATATATCTATATAATAACGTATTGTTTATATATCTTTTAAAGTTTAGGTAACCTTAAATACTTAGACGCAGTGTTAAGCACAGACTAAAATCTATATTTTTAAATTGGCTTCCGTAGATTATAAATGGAAATGAATTAATCGATGAATTTGCATTAATATTGTTTTTTTGATGGTAAGAAAAGCAAAATGTAATGTTATTTTAAGTTCGGCCTTATCGGCTTAGTCATATACCTATGTTATACGTAGATATAAGTACGTAACCGGACGACACTGTATGTATATTTTATTGTTACTAGTGATTCGCTGGTTTTACCTTGACTCGATTATTAAATTTTATATCTAAAAACTTCTGTTTTATTTTATTTGAATTTGCCACTTGGATATCTTGAGCACAGGGAGATTGCTACCATCGCATTTAAAAGCAGTATTATTTCAAGGTGACAGCTTTAAGTCACGTACCTTGACGTCACTAAAATAAGGATTATAATTAATAATTCTAAAACACGAACGTCAACTATATTAAAATAATATAGGGCTTTTAGCTATGGTTGCATGCCCCTTGAACTCGGAATAGGGCCTGGTGTTGAGCTAAGCGATGATGTGTTTAGCGAACCAATCGTACTATTGATAGATATACTTACGTGATAATTTTTTTGTATCAACAATATCAAATATGATTATTCTGCTATAGTACATTACTGCAGCGGCCAGCAAAACAGGCATTGAAGGACGAACGTGAAAAACATACGTAAGTCCATCAATGCCTAGTGGTGGCCAAGGCTAGTATAGTACTATTCTCAAATAATGCGTGGTAATTAAAACTAACTAGTACCTAGACAGAACTTCGATTTCGATTTTCTTTCATTCTTCCATTGAACAAAATTTTCATAGGTTTTCAAATATTTTTCTTTCGATTTTGGCGGTAACAAGTTTTCTATTACGGCTCTTGCCGCCTATTTCTATTTGCAAGCTAGTTCGAAATTTAAATAAAACCTTTGATAAGTTAGGTACCTCCTTGGTTGCCATGTTTCGGAGTAAAAGATCGTTCCATTTTTAAATTACACGTTAGATATAAATTTACTATGTAATTTATTGGGCCGCTAAACCACGACAGATATGGATTTTCATACAACTTTTGCCGGCCGCTGCTCGTATGTATTTGGCCAGTACATCAATTTCGATTTATCTCGAAGAAGGTTGTCCAAATAATGCTCACATTTCCAAGCATGTTTGAGAAAATAGTAGTATTATAAGGGAGCAAAATAATATTTTTACGGCGAGGGCGCTTTTTTTTTGAATCCAGAGCGAAGTGAGGGATTCTAGAGTAGAATCCCGAGCGTAGCGAGGGATTCTTTAGTAGAATCCTGAACGTAGCGAGGGATTCAAAGTACGTCGCCCGAGCCCAAAAATATTTTGCGCCCGAATGATACACTCTACTTTTCATCACCCTCTATGAGAAAATAATACTAAAACTCGCTATTAATTTCGAATATTTGTCCAGTTTTACGTCTTTATTAGAACTGACTGTTGATTTTAGCATTAAGTAGGTACTCCAAAGAGTGGAAGGTTGTTTAGTTTTGGCGAAGTAGGCCAAAACACAGATTCTGAAAAATTCTTGGCGTCTCTTGTATTTCTCCATTCAATAAAATTACCATAGGCTTTCATATATCTCTCCCGGGATTTTGCAAGTAATAGATTATTCATCGCATTTCTTGCGTCAGTTCTAATACTTTTAGGAATACTCCTACTCCTCTAATACCCCTCTATACTTTCACTGTCACTTGAAGAACTCATTTTTCAAAATAGAACCATGAATTTTTAACAATCCGTGAAAATTTACGAAAAGCGGGCTGTAGTTCGCGCGTTTTTAATTTGGTTTCCTTTTTTTTTACATAAAAAAAAAAAACAAATTAAAGCCGGCGGCGCGACTATGGGCCGTCGTTCAAGTCAGTCTTTATTCAAACAATATTTGCGTTCGATTTCTTTTTCTTTAGCGCTGAACACTAATGTTCCAAATTCAAAAAGTGCGCGGAATAGATAATTGCGGCGCACTTTTTGAAATAAAGAGGATTAAAAACTCATTTCTGCCCGCTAAAAGTTCCTTATAGAAAATACCACCTTTGGGCGCACTTAAAGGCGAACCAAGTCGTCCTTTTCGAATAGATGGGATGAAAAACTCATTCCTGCCCGCTAAAAGTTTCTGATAGAAACCACCATCTTTGAGCGCACTTAAAGGCGAACCAAGTCGTCCTTTTCGAATAGATGGGATGAAAACACATTTCCGCTGTTGTGGATACTTACCAGTCGACCTAAAGGAATAACAAGTCAACATAATTTAAAAACACGACTGCCCTGACATATTTTTTTTTTCAAATAATAATTTAGTGCCAGATTCAAACGAGACCCCATACATCCAAATCTGTTCAGGCATTTAGAAATTGAACATGAACCCTGAAACATTATACCTACTCCTTTTTTGGGCATTCGTGTAAAATGATGCATGTTGTTTACGTCAGTAATGCCCTTTCTCTCCGACGCAGACTTTTTCTGTCTGGACGTACTTGACTAAGATCATCTTTATTGACGACGCTTGATTGGAAGGGACGATTATCTTAGATGAAAAAGCTAACATAAATGATTTGTGGATATATCACCGTAAGATTGTTAAAACCGTAAGATTGTAATCTAACGCTTTTTTTTCGATAGATTGTAAACAGTCGAAAGATTGTGAACCGTTCAATGTTTTAAGTGTCAATTTTTGAAATATTCAATCTATTTACGTTTTCTTGTCTCTTTCTTGTAGGTTAGGTTATGGTTCGAATTAAATAACCAAGTAGTGCCCACTTAAGTTCTATCGGGTTAATAAACCTAACAGATTACAATCTACCGAAAAATAATCCGTTATATTGTAATCATTCGACAGTTTACAATTTCGCGAGTTAGATTATAATCTAAAGGTTTTTACAATCTTACGGTGATAGATATAGCAGACCGTTAGCTCTCATGCATTAAATGATGCGCAGTCGTGAGAACTCTGGGAAGTGGAAACAAGTGGGAAGTCCCTGGAATGGGTTCTATCCCCGGCAGGGACAATTTGGGAATTCTATTTCGAATTTTATCTTCTAGTCTGAAGGCTTCGGCCGTGGCAAAGACGTCGAGCGATTTATCGTTCCGTTACGATGTCTGTTTAGAAACCGATTAGTATGGGTTTAATGTAATTACCATACCCTAATAGCTTAGCCCGCTACCATCTTAGTCATCACTTACCACTATAGGTACAATCCAGTGCCGGATGTAGGTACCATAGAAGCCACAGACCATAGGTTTACTACTCAGTGATAGAAGCTGAAAAAGCTGAAGTTTAGGGCGGCAAAATTAGGGGGGCGGCAAAATTGGCCCAAAAAAAAAAAATTGTACAGAAAAAAAAGTTTCAAAAATAATCTAGAAACTAGATTATTCCCTAAAAAAAAGGAATTAACTTGTGAACAAGTGTATCTAATTTTAGAAGTTAGTAGGAGCGGCAATTGTCAGTAGGAGCGGCAAGAATTTTATAGCTTTGGGGCGGCAAATGTGTAAATCTAGCGCTGGTACAATCATAGTCAAAGGCTAATCCTGATTGTAGTGGAATAAAAATAAGACTAAGTAGGTTAGTTGCTGTACCAAAATTAGTCGCAATGGAGACAAAACTATAACAGCTATTAGTGAAACTTATAGTATTAGTAGTACCTAATCAGCACTGTCCTAATTAGTATAAAGCACTGGAATGCTATGATACAACACGACAGTACAAAGCAATACCAGTTGCAAGTTGCAACACAATCGATAGCCACTGAAGTGCACACGACGCACGACGACGTATGAAATAATTGTACATGACGCTGATATTATACGTACCCCGTTTTATCTCAAGCAAACGATGCGAGCAATCCCGTTGTTTTGTTAGTGCTCTTGCTTTACAAGCTGCTTGCAATCCTACGACTTTGTTCACATTGTAGAGTCACTATTATAATGTACCGACGTCCAACTTCAGACTGCTACGTAAGAACTTCCTTTCAGAAAAAACAAATAACTATTTGGCCTGAATCTCAGAGCTCAGATTGAAAGTAAAATCAAAATTGGGCTAAAAAGTTTTCGTTAAGAAATTTGTTTACATGGGATACTTAGCATTCCGCAAAAGAAAAACATCGCCAGATATCCTTCGAGCACTTTAAATGGGGCTACGTTCACGAAGCCACACTCTAAAACTCGCAAGTTTCCTGTCAAACATGATGCACCAGTAACATAAAGGATTCCATTTAATTTCCGTGGTCAGCTGTTTTAAGTTTGATTTGATATCAAACAGCTGCCAATGAAAATATTTTAAAATGTTCTCGCGCGCTCGTTGAAATCTTTTGTATGAACCATTGACTTACGATGGTATGAACATTTTACAAATTCTTTGTGACCACTATATTAAATAGTACTATCGAAATATTTAATTTTCTAGTGATTCTTGTGCGACATGCTTTCAGACAAAAGGACAAAGTATTATAATTGTATATTAGTAGGATTAGATTAATTATTAATTAACGTAGTGTAAGATTAATTGCGATTCAGCACAATCAGGCCAAACTAGGCACAGATGAAATATAATCAAGAATTACCGATTACAAAACAAAGCTGTTGAATCTTGTTACGATCTGCGAATAACGAATAGACATGGTAATAATTTGTTAGAAAGGATCGCTCTTCAAATCAATATTTCTGTTTCGCTTCTCGATAACGCAAATTGTGATAGGTAGGTACATAATAGGTACATATAGATCGCAGGAGTACATTACACATACATTTACTCTGCATTCAACTCGCGTTCGAACTGTATTTTAAGGGTTTTTCTGTGTATAAGTATACTTACTACACACAGTCCCAACTTTTGTATGTCTACATAGTTTCAAGTCCTCGTTGGGCTATTGGTTAGTTGGTTCCACAGCAGATGACGAGGTCCGGGGTTTGGTTGGGCAAAAAAATATGGAATAGTTTTTCTGACAGAACATTCAGCCTGGAGAGGAAAATTGGCGGTGTTTTACCCCCATGGCTCAGAGCCGTCGGTCCTGCGCCTGACCTCTCTCTGGTCGTGTCGGGTTGCCATCGCATCAGATTATGGGAGTAAGAGTGCACCTGAGTTGGTGTAAATTCTTAAGCACTGTGCATCACATATCTCCCGCGCAGAATTTGGATTATCTCTATGGAGATTTGTCACCAGAACTTTGTCAGAAAGTATCCATTATCTATTCTGCGCCGTTATACTTAAATTTCTTTTGCCTTTCTCTGCACACATTATTCGTAGAACTTTATCTTCTCATTCGAGTTGTAGTAATATCGGTATTCGAAAAACGATTTTACCTACTGGCACTTTAGGGTAGGGTAGAGTCACGAAAGAAGAGTCCTCTAGAGGCAGTCGCATTTTATTTTTAAAATGTGTTAGTTCCAATAAATAATTGCAGCGGGACTTCTTTCTGACACGGACTCTAATAAATGACGTTGTGCGACTGTGACTGTTGCGATCCCTACAAGGAACCTTAGAAATCCAGCAGTGGATGTAATATATCGGTTAAAAGACAGACGTCTCTGCCCTTGGCCTTCCTTCTCAAAACGACTTCTACTTCAAAACGGCTTCTTAAAGAGAGATTCTCTTTTAAATTTAAATGGTAATGTCGAATCAAGTAGGTACGCATCGTTCATGTTGTGTTGTCTTCTCCGTATACAGCATGCGAGATTTTATCAAAAGAAGTTACTCTAGTCACTGAATATTCTATTAAGTTGTTGACGAATGTTGAAACGTTAGCTCTACAACCACAAAGCACTACAATATCAACATTGAAGTATAAATTAGCGATTCATACAATATTCAAGATGTATTCGGGCAGTAATGAGCCCTGTCTCACGATGATCGTGATTACTGAACACTGAGCTTTGTAATCACAGCTGATGAGTTACTTCAATCATGTGCTTGTATACGGATCTAGTTAGGTACCTCAAATCAGGTCTCATGAAAGAGCTATGATAAAATATAGCGTAAATAGAGTACATAGAGGCATTTTTTTTGTAAATATAATTATTAGTAATAGTTTTTTATCTTTTCTATAATAAATTGTATATAGTAGAATTGTAAATATATACCTAATCACAAAATTCAGGTAAATAAAATTGTAACATTACCTAGGTCAACCTAGACACAATATGGTGTACCTAGGCTTCTTGGAAGTTGGAATCATAATGTGGCACTTCTTTTTTTTGTTTTCCTTAATTTCTTTACAGGGATAAAATAGTCATTAGGAACGAAATATCTATTTATGTTCGTGATAAGTAAGAGAGACATCTGACGAAATGCTCTCAGTAGGTACCTACAGTGTACGCTGGAATTCACGATGATGAAGTGATTCCAAGCGATATCATAATTATAACCTGTCACCGTCTATGCTAGATTAACATGATTATTATATACTTAGGTATGGTGATACTAGATACCTTTAGATTATTATGAATTGAAATTCCCATCAATTGCATGGAAGGTTCTGTGAATGCGCAAACGCAGATTTCATTTTGCAATCTTCATTTGCTAGTCTTATTTAGGATTAGTCTTGTAGAGTTTGAGCTACGTTTCTTTTTTTTACACACTAGAAGTTAGGCATTGACTGCGATGGTAAGTGAAGATTTAATCTTAGCGGGCTAACCTGCTAGGGGCATGGCAGATAATAAACCCATACCCCTAATCAATTTCTACACGGCATCGTACCGGTAAATCGCTCGGCGGCACGTCTTTGCCGTTAGGATGGTAGCTAGCCACGGCCGAAGCCAGACCAGAGCAGCCGGAAAAAATTCAGAAATTATAAATTCCTAAATTAATCCTGCTGGTAATCGAACCTGGGACCTCCGCACGTTACGACCACAGCGCGCAACACTGCGCCAGGGAGGTCGTCAACCTAAATCCTCGCGTTGTTGCAAAAACAAAGTTGCGCGCATCATCTAAATAGGTATTTAAGAAGTCTAGATTAAGTGACACAGTTTCTTGTTATTTTAAAACTACATCAGTTATTCATTTGTAATATATATTCTATTTTTGATAAGATTTGTTGAGACCTAAATGGCCACTGGGCCTAAGACCTAAGAATATAAAAATTTCGTCAGCCTGACTATGACCGGAGTTGTGTTTCAAAATTGCAGTCACGTCACAAGCTATCTCACCTATGACATGCGGCGATAGGTAGGAAACCTCGTATTAAAGTATCATTTGTGCGTTTGCGTGTTATATAATAACAAATAAGTAATTATTTGTACGTTGCGCAGTAAATTTATTATTTTACTTTACTTTTATTATTTTGCCACATATTTCTTTGTCATGTCTTGAAAGGCATAGGCATGTTATATTGTGATTTGATGCAAGATTAAAAAATCATAAACAAAAAGCTCAAGTATTAAAAAATTCGTTTTCATTCTTGAGCTGATGATCCACGCTAAAATAAAAATAAACGTAATTCTAGTGCAACGCTACCTCGTGCCTTGGGTGCTCGTGATACCTACTCGTACTTGTAAATGTACCTATATAATGCAATGTTATTCGCATCAGAATCAGTACAGTAGTTTTTAAAGAATATAGCACCTACCTGCCTATAGCAACAGATATACTTAACAATCAAACATGTAATCACTAAACCCATAAACATTATAACGTCTCTATTCCATCGCGGCCAAAAAAATAACAATCATTAAAACTACAAACAATTCTTTGACTGATGCATAAAGCATATTAATTTTCCCAGGCATGTTAACGCCATTAAACGTTTATATAATAAGCCACCATATAAGTACAGACAACATTGTGTTATGTGTACCCAACGCTCATTCTGGCACCGGCTTCTAAATTGATTGTGAACCGTGCGAGCGGAAATCGGTCAAAAAAACGATATTGAAGCAGATATCGATCCATTGTTCAATTGTTTTGCACGCCGTAATTTGAGCCTTAATTTTAGTCAAATGCTGAGTGCCATGTGTCGAAATATTCCCTGCACTAGGTAATATACGGTAATAAGATACCGTGGATTGGAAAAAATATATGCAGCCTTCCAGTTACGGCTGCATTTTTTAAATATTTTTTGTATCACAATATTATATTTCTGAAATACATACGACCAGCCTTACTTAGTAAAAATGCAAATTGTATATATAGGCATGGCTTATTACAGTTACAATCAACTGTTTACTTACGTAAGATTGTAAGAATGTTATTATCAAAAATTAATTGTTAGTTATTTAATGTACTTAATTATTTAAGTCTTGTTCATTTTGTATATTAAGGAACCTTGGATTTCAAGAAGAGATATGAAAATCCTATTTTAAAAGGTCAAGTCAACAGAGAGTAAGGGCAAAAGAATGCCTGAAGTGAATACTTTAACGACAATAATTGTAAAATACTTAATGAAAATGTTCACGCAAGCTCGTTGAAGTCTTTTGTATCGACCTTTTACAAATTGTTTATTCCTATTCTTCAATGTTACAAACACAGTCATTCTATTATATCAGTCTAATGAAAATTATTGCTGACTAAACAGTAAAATAAATTGTCTTATCCATTGTTGGACCTTTAAAAGTTTTAAATGATTTGATGATGAACTTTACAAAAAATTACTAAAGAAGATTTTTAATAAGGTAATTATGTTAAAAAATAAAATAAAATTTAAAAAGTAAGTACCTAGTTAAGTATAACTAATTTAGAATCTTGCCAGTAGGTTATTTTTATAAATTTTGAAAAAATCATAATTTCATTTAGTGGATTGAGTCGTGAACTCGAAACCGTTTCACAACAGCTGTAAAATAACAATGTTATATTTTAAGTTTTCATAAATCTCATATTATATAAACTAATAATATTATAAAGAGGAAAGATTTGTTTGTTTGTAATGGATAAACTAAAAAACTACTCGACCGTTTTTAAAAATTCTTTCACCCATAGAAAGCTACTTTATCAGCGAGAAACATAGGCTATATTTTATTTTCAAAAAATTTGAGATCCGTACGAAAATTGCAATAATAATTCGATTTTTTCAACTTCTTACGTTAAACCTCTATTCGTCTATTATTTTTTTTATTATATTAAAATTCTGACTGACTTTTATAGGTATCATATTTGTCAATTGAATGTCATAATAAATACAAGAGAACTTATTAACATTTTTTTAAACATTTTAGTATCTAACTGTTGTAGACAGACTGTGAAATGCCTAAAAGAGCCAGGTCTCAACTTACTTGTTAGTTCTAAATATAGTTCCCAGGCGAGGGCAGCGAAAATACGTCGTATTGGAGACTCAAGTAGCAAGCGTTCACAGCGGTTTGCTGAACAAAATTTGAGAACGTATGGTGGAGTTGTTCGTCTCAGTGCCGACTGACCATTATTGGGTAAGTATGGACTATTGATCTTGATCAAGTGCTACCCGTGCGAAGCCGGGGCGGACCGCTAGTATTAAGTAAAAAGCTATTGTTTTTAAAAGAATAATCGATTAACTTTCGACGTAAAACCACGTGATGTTGATCATGTAAAATCATAATCACACCTACAATCTACAATTCGCCATCAGCAAGACTGAACTTCAACGCCCAAATATTAAGAGTAGCGGTAAGCTTATTGTCTTTATTTGTATTTTGTGTAGCTCCAGTGACTCATAAAGTTACTTCATAGGTCGATATTAAATCATTTCTGAATACTTGTAACCTTAATTTGTAGTTTGAGTAGTACGAGTACCTCCCTTTTAGATGATAAATTAGGAAATGGTAACGCGCGAGGTAGATTACGAAATATAAGCTCGAGGCAAATTCATAAACTTATTGCTATAAATACATAGGGAAAACTTGTTTTCAAATGTGTTATACTTATCACAAGATTATCTTATCTAATAGGTAGGTTTTGGAAAAATCCCAGGTATTGTTTGATTTTCCGAGAAAAATTTAAGCTTAGTAAAATATCACATGCCAAACAAACTTTGTTTGTTTGAGTGACAATCAACTACATTGTAAAAAAATATTGCACGGAATAAAACCACATAGGTAAATACTTTTAAAGCGCATGATATTTCTTTAATTTCACATGGTGGTCATGTCAATAAACAAAGTCTTTCGTTTTTTTTTTTGTTTTTTTTTAAACAAAACATGTTAAATGATATTAGACAGCGAGCAGTACTATGAAATCACAAATAAGTATACTTACGAATCCTGATCGCGTGTGCTGATGGTTACAAAAAGCGTATAGCTGTCAAGCTTTACACGACTTCGTGACCTCTAGCCGCGTGACCTCCGTCGAACCGGAGTACTCGTAAGCCTTGGGTACACTAACATCCGTCTGCTATTGAATGCTATTGATACACAGGTAGATAGTGCTTTTTGTAACTTTTGTAGCAAAACGCTTTTTAAAACTTACATGAATGCTCAGAAAGGATAACAAAACACCGAAGTTAACAGGTATTAAGTGCGTTAGTACTTAGGTAATAGTTAGGTTATAGGTTTCTAGGAAAAAAATACGAATGTTCAAATTAATTATTTCTTCATAAAGAATCAAAAACACAGTTCTTGTGATAGGGAGGTATTTTTATATTATCATAGGCAATGTGCATCACAAAATAAGCATACCCGCACATCCTATGGAGCCATATAGAGGTTTCATCCTATCTCAGCCTGTATAATTTCTATTGTAACATAGACTTATTAAAATCTTGATGATTTAACGCGAGTACTTTATTCTTCGTTCAGCTTCAGAAGCATTTAATTTTGGAATGCCCAATTCGTATTATAATGAGAATGCCTACATATAAATTATGTACCTATAACCAATTTCTTAAAATATATAATAATAAATAAATTAACATTAATTACATTCCACTACATACTAAAAAAAAAAATATAATAGTATATTTTTTATTGTGTCATTTGTATTTGTGAGAAATAAAGTTATTCTAATTAGTTCACTTCACTTTAAAAGTAAATATATAGCTTTATAGCTTTTAGTATGCCAAGTGGCTTTGTAAGGGCATTGTCTAATAAGTGCGCTTCACAGGTGATACCATCAGCTCAGGTGTTACATAGATCTTCTTCATAACCTGTTTTAGCTTCAAGATTTCGCACCTCATACATTTTAACCCCGACTAACCATCTACGCTAATATTATAACGAAATTAGTTTATTTGTTTGTGGCAATACTTATCTTGATCTTATTAACCGATTTTCAAATTATTTACTTGTATTAAATAGGTATAAATAGGAAAGTGTGCTATCCGTGTCTATTACCTGTTTATTGCTCGACAAATGACCAGATTTTGACGGTTGTACAGAAATAGGTTGCATCCTGGAGACGGGCAAAGGCTATCCCAAAAAATTATGAACAGGTTTTAATGAGCCATAGCCTTTTACAGTAAAATGATTGCTATAGTCTTAAAATCACAATCTACCCTGATTGGCTTACACTCACCAACTAACTTTTCACTAACTTTTTAC
The DNA here is from genome assembly GCA_963932025.1 of Erebia epiphron. Classification (NCBI taxonomy): domain Eukaryota; kingdom Metazoa; phylum Arthropoda; class Insecta; order Lepidoptera; family Nymphalidae; genus Erebia; species Erebia epiphron. Next base: position 10,526,334 of record OZ009950.1, read on the forward strand.
CGAAATGCTCTGGCGCAGCAGGAGACCTACCTATCATTGAGATCCTATCAATAATATTATGATAGCTTTATCGGAATAGGACCGCTGTGTCTATTTTAATTTTTAAGGTTAGTTTAACACTTTCGCTGCGTTACGGCAAGTATTTTGCCGTATTTGACGGTCAGCCAGTGCGGCAGCTAGTTTTCCTTGTTTTGCGCACGGTGCGGGGGTGATTTATCTATGTTCCCGTACGTGTAGGAAAGAGACAGTGATTTTTTCTATATGGTTGCTTTTAATATAATGATATTGTATACTAATAATGTACGGCAAAATAGTTGCCGTAACGCACAGCAAGGTAATTATTTTTATTCAGTGCGGTACGGCGACTATCTTGCCGTACCCCCCCAACCCCGCGCCTCACTGCATGCGTCCGCGCGGCCTCGCAGTTTGCATTAGTGTTGGCCGTAAGTGCTCGATATTTTTTATGCAAAAAACTACGCGACGAGACTTTCACGTAAAAAACATGATATGAGTAAGGGAATTACCTACTTTTTAAAATTTATTTTATTTCGTTAAAGTTCCTAATATGATCTCATCATAGATTAAAAATAAAAAGTAATTACTAGTGGTTCGCCCCGAACTGAGACCTCGCGGTTTCACAGAGCGCCATATATTGACATCAGTGTGAAGTTCTGTTAAAAATATCATCATCATTAAAAATTAAATAATTTCGTTTCCTTATAATATTTATCTAATTTTAGTATTTGTTGTTCAAGTACAGGATATAATTCAAATAATTGATCAAGTTTCAGGCTTGAGAGTTCAGAAAATTGAGAGTTCTGAGGTCAACTTTGGACGTTAGAAAATCGCTACTTTGAAAGCCTCCCATTTCGTCAATTTTAGGGGAAAAATTCAAAAAAAAATATTTTTGGACTCTATTCTTAATTATCTTTAAAATGATATACTGCAACCCTATGTAACGCTATAAAAAATATTTTACTTCGCATTCGCTTCTATGAGAGCCCCCCTGAAATAAAGATTTTTAAAACTTTTTAAGCCATATTCGGCGGGAGGCCATCGATTTACATATTATATTTAAATTTGAAGTAATTACGTTCAGCAATTCAGAAGTTATAAGGCTCTGACAGACGGACGGACAAGTGCCAATTCACCCAAGTAGACTCAGAGACCTTCGCTTCGCTCGGTCAATAATAATTTGGTACCCTAATATGAATCAAAATTTAAAAAACCTATTTGTATTTATTATTATTTATTTATTAATCAGTGTATTTGTACTAAACTTACATGAGTGACTGCTTTTTATTTTAATTTTTTTTATATTTAAATATATTTTTTTAAATTGGCGATAGGTACTTGTAAGAGTAATTATTATGTTGACTAATTATGAAGAATTATGTTGATTTATACACTTAAATTTGTTGTGTCTTTAATAAAGAATATCTTTAAAATATCGATTGTCATTTCAGAAGTAAACCCATCCCTAGCAATTTTTTAACTTCTATGCTATACGGCATATATATTGCCGTAAATGACTGATTTTGAAAAATCTCTGTATCTTTCGAAATATCATAGAGAACCCGGGGCTACCGCAGCTAGGTATACACGAGGATGTAGCCTATCGATTTGTTCAAAAAACCCATTGATATGGTGAGTTTCCACGTCTCCATGGACTTTGAAAGTCAGGTTCCGGTACGGCAAAATAGAGGTCGTAACGCATATCAGGAAATATAGATACGGGCAGTATTTGTCTCGTACCGCACGAGCCGTAGGTTTAGGATCCAATGCTGCCGCAGCGAATGTGTTAAATCTTGGTTCCATGAGAGCCATGTATGTTTCATTTTATTGTACCTACTAATTTTTTAGCTGAATAAACGATTGTTTATTTATTATACTTTAGTTATTTTACTGACAACCATTAGATGATTTCCTTGAAGAAGCTGCCTTAAACTTAAAATCCTACACATAAAAATTATGAAACTAGAGTAAATTTCCCAACACAAAGTTTGATGTTCTCATTTAATTGAAATGAGACTATTTAGCAATCATTATAATGATGCTACAGTACAAGTGGTACAAGTGAGGGCAGAGTTGAATGTTGCACAGCGACGGTCCCGACTCTTCAACAGCGTTGCCGTAAATAAATGATTTGAACCTCGTTACCTGCAGAAGACGTGATGCCCAATCGAGCTGGATTTGTTCATTCGTTATACGTGAGCTGAAAATAGTCACACCATACCTTCTTTTCTTTGTGGGATAATCCCTAGAATAGTTTACCACAAATGTCTCATACTTATATAATCCCGAACGACTCATCAACGCCCAGCCAAAACTCCTGCTTAGCCAAACCTAGATAGGTAGCTGAAAAGCACAGAGGTTGAATATAGAATAAGGCCGGATTTTATGAAACTCCCGCGGGAGCTAAGCCACGTGTGATCACTATCACTTCCATCCATATTACAATATTTTAAGCTGAATATTGAACTCCTTTCGTTTAAAGTAAGTACCTATATGGCGCCCCGTTCTAAGAAGAGTGACATCCGGAGAGTGGCTGGTATCGAACCATGCACGAAACCAAAGATAGGCAACGTTGGGGAAACTTTTTTTAAATTAGCTATTTTAATAAAGCTAGTGATAAATTGGGTGAAAATTTAATTGGCCGTTCAAGCACATGTGAGCTTCGCTTCGTTTAACAATATTTATCCGCACAGATGTAGTGATTGACCTTGACCTTGTTGTGTGATTGATTGTATTTCATTATGGTGCAGTATTTAATTCTGCTATAATATTTGCCAGGTTTGGTGAGGAAACCCACACTTTTTGAAGACCTTGGTTACCCTGATTACGAAGTGAAGAGATACATGTTTATTTGGGACATCCTTCATGTGATACTTAACAAATAAAGGGCCTGTGATTTTGAAATTCACGACTTGCTTATAGGATGCGCTTAATTAATAAATGCATATGATTGTACAGAAAGGCTTACTTTAAACCTACACATTGCATACTTGAAATAGAAACAAATAAGTACTCTAAGTAGATGAGGCTCGCGACTTCATCTTTGTCCGCTTTTTATTCCCACCAACTCTTTAATTTTACAGACTGAGTTATTCCCTATATTATGCTGTTATGAGCTAACTTCATTTCAAATTTCAGCCAAATCGGTTATTTCAATTTGGCTTTAAACTTACACAAAACAAACATGCAAACACTCACATTTATAATATATATATGTAAGATTGTTTTACCGGCTCTTCTTGATAGAATCTCCTTTCCGAACTGGTGGTTGAGTGTTATGTGGTAGAGTCCCGACATAATCATGACACGAGTGACAAAAGTTTGACGTTTTCCTTTGTGCAGTGTTCGAGGCTTCGGCCGTGGCTAGTTACCAGTCACCAGCCACCAAGCGATTTGGCGTTCCAGCACAGAACAGGTAATAGTGTTCCGATACGATGCCGTGTAGAACTAGAAAGCGATTAGGGGTATGGGTTTAACTGCCATGCCCCTAACAGGATAGCCCGCTACCACAGATGTAGTACTAAATCTGTGGCCCGCTACCATCTTAGACTGCAATCAGGTGAGATCGCAATTAAGGGCTTACTTGTAGCGGATAAAAACGTCATTCAATTAAAAGTACCTATGCAATTAATATTATTGAAATCAAATACGTTTCCGCTTTACATCACAGATGTAATCATAAATTACCATCTCGATTCACCTAATTAAGCAACTTTAGGTAATCTAGATTCCTTGTTTGTATGACCCGCCCTGAATGTGTAGGTACGTTTAGTAACATTACAATTAACAATAATGTAGTTTTCACATAGATTTATTATTTATCTCTGAAGTTCAATTGTCTTCTCTAAGATTCCACAATGGATCTTCTTGAAAGCTTTTGAAATTCAATAAAACAAAAACAAAAAAAAGACGTGTGGCACTCGGAGACTGCCGAGGTAAAGCTATTGCATAGCATTTTTTATCAACTTGCTATGACTACTTGTGTTGTTGACTTCAAGTTGTTGAAAATTTTAACAAATTAAAAAAGGTTGTATGGAAATTCGGCACCATAGAGGTAGAAGTAAATAGGTTTTAATGATGTTTTGAATTCACAAACTTCATAGACGAGTGATATTTACCAACGTGCACACGATGTTGTAAATTCAATTTACGTACTTTATCCTCAAGAGGATATAATAACGGCTTTTGCATTCAGATATCGAAGATTAAAAATACTCTTTCCGAGATGGTGGGATGAAAAAGATTTGTTTGTAATTATAAGTAGGTAAGTAGGGGTTCTGGAATCTATTTTGGTTCGGAAGGTTTTAAAGTACCTAGCAAAATACTTATTCGAAAAAATAATAATTATCCGATGGATTCTTGATCTGAGGGCACTCCATCACATCACATGCATCTTTAAAATACTTATTTTTCCGTTACACAGTCACAGTCCATCAGTCTTCGAGATGCGGCGCCGTATCTCTTTATGCCTAAGAGATTTCGTTCAAATCGCTTTTAAACATATTATGGAACATGAATAGGTAAAAGACACACACTATCGCATTTCTAATCCTATTATTGAATACTTAAGTCGGTTATAATAGGTAAATATTTAAGGTAGATATCCTCCATATCCATACTAATATTATAAATGCGGAAGTCTGTCTGTCTGTCTGTCTGTCCGTATAATATTAGCATAGATTGCCTATGTAGTAACTACCAAGAATGTCTGATATCAACCACATGACTGATTACAAAGTTTCGTGGCAAAATTATTCATGTTGTCATCGAAGCCTCAATCATTTACTTTAGATACATGATGAGTCTATTTACTTACCACGACCACAAGTAAATCATTTGAGCGAATGTGAAATGTACCCTAACTCCTATGATTTCGGTTGATTTTCCAGTACTGGGAAATATTAAAGATAATCTAGTGGCGATGACCTCACACTGTAGTAGGTACCTCAACCAATAATCCTCCTAATCAATAATCGACTAGCATTGAACTTCGACAGCTGCTATTTCATGAGCCTATTACCTGAGTACCTATGTACCTAATCAGTAAAATTGTGTCCTACAACTTAATAGAAAATAATATACTTAAACAAAGAGCTTATTTACCCACTAAATTAATCCACATCCACAAAATATCTGTCGAAATATTTGCAAATATATTTTTATATAATACTTATTATTTTGAACTAAGCGAATGGTGCCACAACTTCGCCTGACTAGCGACTGTTCGTGGTTTTTTTTAAATTCTGTGCAGACTAATTTTCTAGAATAGATAAGTCGACTTAGAAGAGTAGCTTATATCGATCTCAGGGATGAAAGCTATATATCTGTACGACCTTAGCCATTGGCTGCAATCTCACATAATAAATAAATAAATAAATGTTTTTTTATTCAAACAAACTTTTAAAGCTCTTTTGAATTTAATGGTAAGTGATGATGCAGTCTAAGGTGGAAGCGGGCTAACCTTTTAGGGGTACGGCGGTAATACCCCTAATCGGTTTCTACACGGCATCGTACCGGAACGGTAAATCGCTTGAAGGTACGTCTTTGCCGATACGGTGGTAACTAGCCCCGACGGAAGGCTTTCCAGACCAGACCAGACCAGAGAAAATTCAGAAATTATTTATTCCTAAATATACCCTACCAGGAATCAAACTCGAGACCTCCCACTAAACCACAGCGCTGATCACTGCGTCAGGAAGGTCGCCATCTTTCATGCAAAATCGCAAGATTCTCAACCAGCAATTTACAGACATGTCAGTCAGTCAGTTTATCCGATAGGCGATTATTTTATTATAAAATGTATGTTTATGTAGATGAAGGATTAAGGTACCACCTGATGGTAGTCATGTATCGTGACATTTTGGTACGCTGATTGATTTGTTACGAAATACGATGACGAATCCCACACGAATGTAGGGTTGAATTTGACGAGGTACTATTCCCACCATCATTCTATTCCAGCATCATTATCGAACGAAAATCAAAATTGATTAGTTAGGTACTTATTTGCATGCTATTTTAAATCAATGGAAGTACAAATGGGGCTCTCCGAACAAAGACAAATGCATACCTACTACCTAGATTTTGCTTACCGCAATATGCAAATAATATGAGGTAGGTAAGTAGCTATGTCAATGCCCGCGTCTTGGTACGATTTAGGTTTTGAAAATGCGGGGAAAACTCTTTCAATTTTCGAGATAAAAAGTCGCTTATATACTTCCCTTGGATAATGTGGATAATGCAACCTACCAAGTTGGTACGGCCTATCTTTTGGTAGTATACCGACAGATATCCCGTGAAAGCGTAGCAGACGCATAGACAGGCACACTTTCATGAGTGGTTTTTTTTAAAAGCACGGAAAGTAATTACTTAAATTATCGAAAAATCCAATTCAAGAGTCGATTTCTATAGGCACAGATAGAAGTCAGCGGCTGGTTCAGGTTCAACCCAAAACTATCGCCGCATTTGCATTCAAAACTAATTAAATCAATTAGATTTATTAAAACGAAATTAAAGTAAGGAAGGAAAGTGAGGGACTATTTATCTAGCTTTATCTATTTTTTTGACAACCTCCGTGGCGCAGTGTTGAGCGCTGTTGCCTTCAGCCTTAACGTGCGGAGGTCCCGGGTTCGATCCCCGGCAGGGTTTGGAAATTTATAATTTCTGAATTTTCCCTGGTCTGGCCTGGTGGGAGGCTCCGGCCGTGGCTAGTTACCACCCTACCGGTAAAGACGTGCCGCCAAGCGATTAAGCGTTCCAGTACGATGCCGTGTAGAAACCGAATAGGGGTGTGGGTTTAATATGACTGCCATGCCCCTAACAGGTTAGCCCGCTACCATCTTAGGCTGCATCATCACTTACCATCAGGTGAGATCGCAGTCAAGGGCTAACTTGTAGTGGATAAAAAAAAAAGCTTTACTAATCTCTGGCTGAGGTTCTATCTACTTAGAAACTTTTACAAATTAATCGAAACAGTGGTCTAGTTTATCCAATTTTTATCTTTCTCGATCTGGTCAAATAATAAATAAGGAAAGTCTTTAGGTACAACCGATGTACTGTTTAAAAAGTCGATAGACTGCAAATCTTAATTAACGAATCTCAAGTTGCGATCAAATTCTTATTAGCAAGTTTGCACAAGATCAATTGTTTAGAGTCATCTTAAGATTACTGCAGACTTACGACTGTCGGCAACTGCGTGGTCTCTTATTTCTTCTCATACAATAAAGATTGTTGTACGTTAAATTGGTTGTCTGGAAGAGATCGCCTAATAGGCGATAAGACCGCAATAAACTATACGAATAGGACAATACAGTATGCAATACTGTATTGTCCTATTCGTAGTTTTAATGTCTTCTTTATTTCCGTATACCTTGTGTAACTTGGGTGCAATAAAGGTTTAAATACTTAATAATAATAAAATAATAAAGAGAAAAGGCTACCTCCCTGAATGACTTTTCAACACCGAGCGCAAAGCCTCTGACTTAGAAAGCTGAAATTTTGTTGTTCCTGTAAACAAGGAATTTAAGCCCGGGTTTCTCAATACGCCCTTGGAAGCGAAGCCGTGGCCTGATGCTAGTATATTAGGTCTACAACGTTGTCTGCGTGGATGTATTAAGGTGCTTCAAAAAGCTCGTGGGCAGTCGCACTTTTGATTTTTCAGAAAAATAATTAACACTTTAAGACGATAACTGTATACCGAAGCCGCACGGTTTAGATTTAGTAAATCAGAATAGCTTTGTTTGTGTTGCCAAAAACGTTATATAGATTTCAACAATTCAGCCAAGATATAAATTATTTGTACAAAACTTCAAATAATAGTAGCCGCTGAGCTCATATTATTATAATAGAAACTAACATAAAGCTCATCCCTCCTCCTCTTGCATACCTCCGTATATAATTGTCTAATTACCAGGTAAGTATTGATTATTTTTGCTACGATTTTTATATTTGTCTAATGTCTGCGTTGGCCCTAAGTTTATTGATGACGTATCTGGAGTACAGTAACGGAAATGATGGCTATTTCTGAAACATGATTAGATTTATATAATCAATCGATAATTCACTCGACGGATTTTGAACAAATCGTGAGTTACCTATTAATATCATAAACTGTTATCTTTGACCTAACATTTTTCCGACATTTCACCCGGATCTCGAGCCTCGATAAATTAACGATTAAGCTGAAAGGATACCATAAGGTTTCCTACCTTACTTAATGATTTTTTTTTTACTTTATAAGTAATTGTTTTTTTAATATTCTTATTATGTTTATTAAAATTATTATAAAAGCATATTAATAGGTACTTAGCTACTTAGTGATTATAAAAGCCTCTTAATAAATAAAGGAAATAATTAATCTATTACCGGGGGGCACGGTAATGCCCCCGCCAAACGACATTTGATAAGTAAACAAAGGTGAATTTATTTAATTATACTTTTAAATAGAGTTAGAAATATTGGGAAATGTAGGTAATTCATAAAAAATACTAAATTGGCGATACAAACATAAGAAAATTACAGACTTGGATTAGTTATAGTCTGCATGGGATTTTATAGTGTTTTACGGTGTAGATATTGCGATGCGAGGCTTGGCATTTTTATTTTTATGTTTTTGATGGAATCGTTTTTGACGCTTTAACTATGCGCAGTTATAGAGTATATTCCACTACAGCCCATTAACGTCCAACTGCTGGGCACAGGCCCCCACTCTCATAGGAGAGAGGGAATTAGAGCTTAGACCCACCACGCTGCTCCAATGCGGGTTGGCGGGCTATAGAAATATTTATAGAGTATATTATATATTCATAACTAGTGGGCCCGGCAGACATTGTCCTGCCCTATCTTCCTCGCAATTTTTCCATATTTTCTCAACCTTTAAACCTTCCCTGGACTACGACAAACATGTCAAAACCAAAATCAGCTAAATCGGCCCAGCCGTTCTCGAGTTTTAGCGAGACAAACGAACAGCAATTGATTTTTATATATATAGATTTACACAAGTTTACAATACATCTACTCATTAAAATTAGTATGCTCCTGAAAATAAAATACCAAACTGTCGAAGAATAAAAGAGCATGGATTTGACTCGCTCAAGTAATCTTTCAATTCTAATTGCTTAAATATCGTATGAGCAATCGCTGTTCTATGACGATATTTTAAGTATGCTCCTGAAAATAAAATACCAAACTGTCGAAGATTAAAAGAGCATGGATTTGACTCGCTCAAGTAATCTTTCAATTCTAATTGCTTAAATGTCGTATGAGCAATCGCTGTTCTATGACGATATTTTAAGTATGCTCCTGAAAATAAAAAACCAAACTGTCGAAGATTAAAAGAGCATGGATTTGACTCGCTCAAGTAGTCTTTCAATTCTAATTGCCTAAATGTCGTATGAGCAACCGCTGCACAATGACAATATTTTATTTATTACTGCTTCTTCTTGGTAGCAATGCAAATACGCTAGAAGGTGTGAAAGTTTGTTTGAAAAAAATCTTTTGACTTGGACCTTAACATGGCTATTATTCTCAAAAATGTTAACTCGCGATTGCTGAATGCTGTGTTATGTTCGCACATTTGTTCCTAGATATTATATAAAGCAGAGTTCCTTATATAGGTACTATATGATACTTAGTTACGAAAAACCCTCTTACTTTACACTAAGTGATATTTATGACTATTGATACCGTAGCCGTACAAGCTAAAGACAATCATTCAAAACAAAATAGTAATACTCGCTTAATAATCTGTCATCGAGTCACAGAAATATACAGGATGTTTATATTTATTTGAATGATTTGCTTACCTGTACCTTTGCTCTTTTTAATTTATGAAAGCCACCTATAAAAGTTAAAAAATACGTAGGGAAACAGAAACATAGTGGACAAGGAAGCATTTATCTCTAATACAACTTTACCAGTGACCCTTGGTAGTGGGAAAGGCTGGTTTTGGAAAAAAAATGTAGAGCTTTCGTGATAATAAGATGAGAATTGATGCTTTTCGATAGATAATAATTTAATAAGTAAAGGAAAGAAAATAACGTAAGAAAATCTCCATCCCTAACAATATCGGAGGTACTTATAATAAGTAATTTCAAAAACACAATTTTAAAAAATCAAAAGTTCGTGTTTGTACAAAATAACTTCTATAATTCTTCTTCTTCTTCTTCTACATATTATTATTAAATATGCTAAAATCGAAATATTAAACTAAACATAAGATAAATTAAAAAAAAAACAAATCCTTATATATCTATATTAACAAAAAATAAAAATAAACCCCTAATCAAAAAGACATAATTATAATAACAATTAACTTCTATAATTTAATTATATTCTGCGATCCATGTGCTAAAAAGTACACCCGTATATCAGTAAAATACCGACTAAGAAGAGATCGCAATGACGAACGCAAAGGAAAATCTCGACTAACGTGATAATCATTATGTACAGAACCACGTACCTACAAAGCGTTAGGTTGACCCAGTTATTTGCAAAATCGCTTACATTTGTTATTTCGAGTGCCATCCATCCCTTCGAGAGGTGGTGGTTACTATGGAAATAGCATAAAAGCCTTTGCCAAAGCCTTTCAGGTACAGTTTGCGCCAACTAGCTAGCGCTCCGTACGTACACGGTGAGTTAGAAAATGTGTTACAAATTTTGAAAAAGATAAAACTGTTAAACAGTTTAGTGGATTAAAAAAGCACAGATTAAAAAGTGGTTTTAAATGTGAAAAAGTGATTTAAAAAGTTTGGATTTCCACGAAAACCTCATGAAACTAAATAATTCATTTTAAATTATATGCGACGAGTGTCGAAGTGGGCGGTTGGGTGCTTTTTTTGGGAATTCAGAGAATCCGCCCGCCCAACTTAAAAGCTCAATTTCTGTGTCAACTTTATTCATCGCTCACTTATATTTAATAAAGTGACATTTAATAACGAATACTCGATTAATTTATTATTGGTTTTTAAATTAAAATATGAATTTCAATTAAGTATATTTTTTTTAGGTTGTTATTGTCTCGTTTATATTAAGTACATATTATTTTATCGTTTAATTTTTATTGTGAAAAAAATACAATCGTGTTTCGTGTTTTGTAATAGATTACATTTTAGAAAACGTTTGTGTTATAAACAAAAATACTTGATAGATTAAGAAACCATCATAGGTACATTTTATAATCTATATATATAAAAGCGAAATATCACTCACTCACTCACTGACTGACTAATCACGATATCTCAGGAACTATAAAGTGTACAGACTTGAAATTTGGAAGGTAGATCCCTTCTATGGTGTAGACGCCAGTTAAGAAAGGGTTTCAAGAAAATCCACCCCTAAGAGGTTGAAATGGGAGTTGAAAGTTTGTATGAAAGTCCTTTGTTTTTGAAGTTAGACACATGAAAATTGGCAATTAAGTTATTAGTTATAAATAATAAAAACCTGTATAAGCAATTTTACGAAAATCTACCCCAATAGGGGTGAAATGGGGGTTGGAAGCTTACATAAGGGTTCCAAGTTTATGAAGTAAGAGACTTGAAAATCGGGATTTAGGTTATAAGTTTTAAGTTATAATAAACTGTATAAGCAATTTTAGGAAAGTCTAGCCCACAGAGGGTGAAATGGGGGTTGTAAGTTTGTATGAAAGTCCTATGTTTCTTAAGTTAGAGACTTGAAAATCGGGATTTAGGTTATTAGCTTTAAATAATAATAACCTGTACCTGTTTTATGAAAATCCACCCTGAAAGGTGTGAAATGGGGGTGAAAGGTTACATACCATGATAATCAGTATTTAAGTAATCAGTTTTAAATAATAAAAAAACCTGCATAAGCTATGTAAAGCCTCTATAGATAGGCGGTTTGCAGCGGGAAAATTTCATAATCTAATAGGAAATCAACAATTGTACGCGGACGAAGTCGCGGGCGACCTCTAGTATATTATAAAAGTGTGCCTGCGCCGCCTGCCTGTCTGCTACGCTTGGAGGGCTTTAAATCTTTTCAACTGATTTTGATGGTATAGTGATAGGTGAAATACTTTTAATGCTAGAATATTAAGGAGATCCCGTGGGGATAAAAAAAAAATACACGCGGTCGACGTCGCGGGCATTAGGTATCTAGCAAACAATAAGTTTCATTTATAACATGTAACAAACAACATGTCTGAATGGTAAATTAAAATTCCTCGCACAATTAGCTCTAGGTATGCGAATAATTAATAATGGGTGTATGAGACCGTTTTTCACGCAATTTTCCCTTGCGGATAATGGTATACAAATGAATTGGACGACAAAAAACCGTGCTTTATGCTTTGTGCTCCGTACGAAACTCGGTAATACAATACACCAATGCAACGTTACATTGCATCGAAATATTATATTGGCTTTTAATTTTTAAGGTCGTTTTTCATGAATCAGATCATATTATTTTGACGACCTCCCTGGCGCAGTGGTGAGCGCTGTAGTCTTATATAGCGGTACTGCGTTCGATTCCCGACGGGGTCTATTTGGGAATTTATAATTTCTGAATTTACTCTGGTCTGGTATAATGGGACGTATCGGTTTGGACGATTTCAATACTCCTCCCCGAGATTTAACGATACAATCTTATTATATTTTAACCATACAAATTATCCTACGTTCAAATTATTCCGTTACTAGCTGATGTCTACGACTTCGTCCGCGTGAATTGAGGTTTTGCGGTTCCCGTGGGAACTCTTTAATTTTCCGGGATAAAAAGTAGCTGTGTTATTCCAGACTAGTATTATTATTATATACTCTTTATTTGTACCACCATAGAAAAAAATAACAAAAGAAGAAAGAAAGAAAAAAACAGACTGATACAAAGGCGGCCTTATCGCTTACTAGCGATCTCTACCAGGCAACCTTGGGAATAGGAAAAAAAAAGGAAAAAAGGACTGCAGGTGGTGTCATCCTATAACATACATACATTCGAATAGCTACATACTAATACATAAACCAATAATAAACATTAATAAGACAATATTAAACAATATACATATATAAAAAATAAACTAATATATATACTATAATTCAGTTTAAATAAGAAAAATTGTTAATATAATTTATCTCTACTATAAATTATCTCTGCGCCAAATTTCATCCAAATCGAACGGATGAGTTCTGGCGTGATTGAGTAACAAACATCCATCCATCCATACATCCATCCATCCAAAATTTCGCATTTGTAATGTAAAGTATAAATAAAGATTTGATTCAGTCATCCCTACTTATAAATTATAATACGGTAAATAATTACGATTTTGTGGTGTAATATTATTTATCAATCAATCTTTTTTGTTTTACAGGTTTAGTTTAGGGCACATGAAGAGCACCAACACCATGCTACGTTTGTCAACGTTTTGTTGTAAGTATATACATAAGTACCTATATATTTCGTTATCTACTTTATTGTCCTGCGCTTGCGACTATACGTTTGTCATTTTCTTGAACTCTTACTTTTATAAAATACTTTCCCAGTACATGAAAGAGGATTGTTGTACCTACTTATCTTGTCATTACATACATAGAACAAGCTGATGCCCGCGAATTCGTCAGCGTGGATTGAGGTCTTTTGGTTCCCGCGGGAACTCCTTAATTTTCCGGGATAAAAAGTAGCCTATGTCCTTCCCTGGGATATAATCTACCTGTGTACCAAATTTCATCAAAATCGGTTTAACAGATGGGCCGTGGAAGCGTAGCAGACAGACAGATAGACACACTTTCGCATTTATAATATTAGGATACCATAGATCAATAGATAACTTTGACCGAAAGACCGAGTCCTGTAATTAAACCGTGAGCTGTATACTTATGGTTGTACCCATTGAGTTTCTAGAAATTTGAGCCTTTGAAGCAGTGGCGTGCACAGTATTCGGAGCCAGGGTTGGTATTGCTTGCATGAATGATGTTAGTCACAACGACAAACAGTTCGCATGAAGCTGACTGCAGTCGTTTTGCATTTCAAATACCATGAATGATGTTAGTCACAACGACAAACAGTTCGCATGAAGCTGGCTGCGGTCGTTTTGCATTTCAAATACCTTGAATGATGTTAGTCACAACGACAAACAGTTTGCATGAAGCTGGCTGCAGTCGTTTTGCATTTCAAATACAATGAATGATGTACCATGGTAAACTGAAAAGGTTAGTCGATTCTTGATTATTGAGCGTCTTGAATCACTGTGTCAGTCAAGTCGATTATGTATTATTGGGCATTCTGAGGCACTGTCCGGTAGCGAAGGCGACCTCGCCTTCGCTACTGGTGAGAGTGGCTCAGAATGCCCAATAATATACTACTTTTTATACATTACAATAATATATTACCTTTTTTCAGGCAAGGCATGATGAAAAATAAGCATTGAGCTTTTTTAACTAGGGTAAGCAATGCTTTTATGCCTCTATGTCGTGCACGCCACTGCTTTGAAGGTGGGCTTTATAACGTAGACCTCTTAAGCAAACGTATCAAGATCAAGTAAAACGGGATTTTTAAATAAAATAACTGTGAAATAATACAGTCTCACTAGACGTAACGATGAAGTTTAAACTTTAAGTGGTTATTTTACTACGTAGTCCTAAAAGACCAAATCCACCCAGACATGAAAAGCTAGTTTCATATAAGAGAGATATCAAATTGTTATCAAAATATAAAAATAGCATTATTTCATCATTATCTCAAACAAATTTCCTGAACTGCTAAGTACGGGTCAGTCCCACTGAATAGGTAAATAAAGTCGACTCATCTTAGAATGTGAAGAAATAAGTTCATAGTCCACCACACTGACAAAGTGAGGATTAAGTTGGGAGAAATAAATAAAATAAAAAATAAAATAAAATAAAGACTTCACACATCTCTCAGCACACTATGGAGAATATTCCTATGTTCCTTCACTATTTAACTAAGTTGAATTTCAATGATTTAATAGATGTGCGAATCGAGACTCGAACCCCGGACTGCTGCATAGGAGGGCCAAAGATTTTAATAACCTAGGTTATTACGGTACTGCTTACTTTTAGGATAATCATCTCATCTCAAAGTATTCATTGTGCCTATTAAGTACTTCACATAAAGATGTAAACAAGTAACCCTGAACTGAATTCAAATTTGGCTACTTAGCTTTATTTTGATTTTTATCTCCTCACATTTTGGAGAAAAATGTTTGTTAAAGCTTTTGTTTGTTGCAATCTCTCGATCTATTCTTTTCGTTATAATTAACAAGACCTTTATAGTTCTGGTGCTTACTAGCCCGCGACTTCGTTCGCGTGGATTGAGGTTTTTAGGTTCCCGCGGAAATTTATAATTTTCCGGGATAAAAAATAGCCTATATGTTAGTCCAGACTTTATTCTATCTTTGTGCCAAATTTCATCCCTATCCGTTCGACCTTTCTGGCGTGATTGAGTAACAAACATCCATCCATCCATCGAAACTTTCGCATTTATAATCATAATCATAAAAAATAATAATAAGATGGAGCAAAGTTATATTTGCTAAAAAATGCTTAGCTTACCAAGTTCACAAGAATATTATAAAAAACCTTCCAAGTGCGTGTCGAGCCACGCGCAATGTTAGGTTCCGTCCGTAGTTGCCAGTCACAATATGCGGACATTTTATAAGTTGGTCGACTATTACTCGGTAACTTGTAAAGCCTACTTTGCTGTGATAGTTTTCAAATATTGTATAGAAGCAGGCGTTATTTTCCGGAAGTCCATGATAGATAAAAAGCTAGAAGTTCAATTCGCTATAATCCGCCGCAGTAGGTAAATCTATGTGGTACAGATGCGTATCTTGCACTCACTTGCGATATTCACCACACTACACAAATCCTCCAAACTAGTCTCAACGTATTTGTTATTTTTTTTATTTGCTGGCATAGTCCGTCCCCGTGGAGCAATCTATCCCTGCAACATATTTAGTCAAAATCAGCGTAAAAGTGTAATGTGTGTAATTAAAATTCAAAATTAAAATCTTTTTATCCAAGTTGACTTTGACAAGTGCCTTTGAATAGTCGAGTGAATCTACCACTGGTTCGGTAAGCCCATTCCTACCGAGAAGAACCAGCTAGAAACTTGGTGGTTGCTCTTTTGAAAAAAATAATTTACAATTTCATCAATGTGTGGCTACATAAGTAACCGTTGTCCTTAGCAATGCTGGAGCGAGTCAAATCCATGCTCTTTTATCATTTACATAATCTACAATAGTATAATACACTTTTTCAGGAGCAGTAGCATGGATATTCATATTATTCGTAGGTATATTAAATGTATCCCGTACAGTGAACTTAAAAGACAAATACATACAAAGCATTTGGAGTAGTTCACATAAAACAAGAAATACTAAGAACGTGTAAGTAGGTACAGCATTTAACTTCAAGTGTCGTTTCATTGTTCGTACTCGCAATAAACACTGAGCAGGATACTTACTTTGATGATTTGAGAAACAGCGGCATTCACGCGTTTTGAGAACGTATGATGTACAGAATGGACAGTCGACAGTAATGTATATTAGCTAAACACTTGTACAAATACCAGTAGCCCGCGTAACTTACACTAATTGCACATTGCATTTCATTCATCAAAAAGTGAACATTAAGGAAGTTTAAAAAATAAAGAACACGACTGCACCGCCACATACCTAGTCTTTTTTTTCAAAAATTTATAGCCAGTGCCACGGGATGGTGTCACGATTCTAACGATACTCCATAGATCCAAATTATCAACCTTGCCGCAAGCCCTAACAAAAACTGTATAAAGTTTCAATTAAATTGCATGAACGATACGCGAATCTATAATATGCACAGAATAGGTAATAGTACAATGTACTAAGTATAGGGAACGAATAGGTAGGTAGAACGAGTAGGTAGAGGGCTTCCAATACACACAATACACACACAATATTGGTGACACTATAAACGAAACAGTGACTATTGCAATATTTCTTGGTACATGCCACGCGAGGGATTCTTTAGTAGAATCCTGAACGTAGCGAGGGATTCAAAGTACGTCGCCCGAGCCCAAAAATATTTAGCGCCCGAATGATACACTCTACTTTTCATCACCCTCTATGAGAAAATAAAACTACAAATCCATCAGACATCCTCTTCAGATTAATTTCGAATATGTGTCCAGTTTTACGTCGTTATTAGAACTGAATGTTGATTTTAGTATTGAGTAGGTAGTCCAAAGAGTGGAAGGTTGTTTAGTTTTGGCTAAGTACTGGAAGGAGGCCAAAACCCAGATTCTGAACAATTCTTGGCGCCTCTTGCATTTCTCCATTCAATAAAATTACCATAGGCTTTGCGTCAGTTCTATTAGTTTCAGGAGTTAATTCCATACTTTCACTGTCATTTGAAGAACTCATTTTTCAAAATAAAACCACGAATTTTTAACAATCCGTGAGAATATACGAAAACGCGGCCTGTAGTTCGCGAATTTTTAATTTGGTTTCCTTTTTTTTATTAAAAAAAAAAAAACGAAACCAAATTAAAGCCGGCGGCGAGACTATGGGCCGTCGTACCATTCAGTCTCTATTCAAACAATATTTGCGTTCGATTTCTTTAGCGCTGAACACTAAGATGTTCCAAATTCAAAAAGTGCGCGGAAAAGATAATTGCGGCGCACTTTTTGAAATAAAGAGGATTAAAAGCTCATTCCCGCCCGTTAAAAGTTTCTTAAAGAAAATACCGCCTTTGGCCGCACTTAAAGGCGAACCAAGTCGTCCTTTTCGAATAGATGGGATGAAAAAGTCATTTTTGATCACCTAAAAATTAGTGTTTGAATTTAGAACCCTGTGGCTTGGCATTTATTTTTCATTGACTCAGGAAATGTTCAAAAATCTGTTTTTTATCCAATCCAAAAAAGGAGTAGGTTCTCAAATCGGCGCGTTTTTTTTTTAATGTATGTCGGTGCATATCTCCGTGGTTTCTGAACCGATTTGATTTTTTTTCTATCAGTGGTTAGAGGAAGCTCTCGAGGTGGTCCCATAAAACATTCTGATTCCAAATCCTCAACCCTGACACCAAAAAACCGACTTCCAACGCCACTGTAAAGTACAAAATAATTTTGATTTCTACCCACTATGTTGAAGTCGGCGGGGTGTTGGTCGGGCGTCAACTTTGCTTAACCTTCTTCTTCTTCTTTTCTTGGTTTTTTCCTTGTTACATAACTTTTTTTTTAAATAATAACAATTAGTTATATATATAACAACAACTTATAACAATAAGTTTATAACAAGAATCAATGAGATTATGAATTTATCTTATGAAATAGGTTTCATGCATTATAAAAAACCTATTTATTTTTCTATTTCGAGTGAGATTGCTATTTATTTTGATAAAATAAAACTATAAAATACAGCAATCCGCCATAATGGATCAAACACCAAGAAGCGAATGACGTCACAATTATTGTTTGTTTTCGAGCTTTGACAATCACACTATTGTTTACTACACACTGCACAGAGTACATTGGTAAAAACAATAGTGACGTCACAAACGACGCCATGACACCGCCGCCGAACGTTTTGGCGTGAATTTTAAAATTTAAATTTCAAATGCCAATTTCATCTACCAAACCTTATTTTTCTGCTGAAATAAGATATTTTTCCGAAATATTTTTTTTTTTTCAAAATCAGTCATCATGCCTATTTCAACCCTTTACTCTTAGGTTCTCAACGATTAGATATAATCGGATGTTAGTGATATTAACCGGGACCAACGGTGCTCTCCGAGGCATGGAGGAAACCCGAAACGAAATGGCCAAATTCGGACTACCTAACTACCTAATTCGGTCACCCATCCAGTTACCGACTTGGGTCAACGTTGCTTAGAAATCGCAATCGACTGATTTTATGTTTTGTCGCAACTAGGCCACTCGTCTCTCACACCGACATAAATTTTAATTAGGTACCTACATAAAAAATACTCATAAAATGACATTTTACATGATAAATAATCGATATTAGCTATGTAAAGGTTTAGTTTTGTTACCATGACCTCTCCGTGGTACTTAATCTTCATTTAATTACTTAAGTACATTAGGTATTTTAACAGGTTTATAGGTAATTATTATGTTTAGTAAAACATCATTATAATTATTTCAAGGGCTAAACATAATAACAGCTGTCCTTAGTTAATTATTGGGTCCTAGCACTGAAAAGGTAAATAATCAGTGGGACCTAGAGTTGGTAATAATAATAACTTCAACAGTTTAGAAGATTCGTCGCCCACTGGCAGAACGAGTAGCGCTAGCGAGATCTATGGATTTGGATAATGGACTCCATTGCCAATTTAAATTGCCATAGTGTTGCCATTTAAATCTAGACAATTTTCTAACAAATTAAATTACTTAAAGTATTTAAAGTTACCCGCAATGACATAATGTATAATAATTTCATTATAATTATAAAATTAGATTTCTCAGTGTATTGAATAGTTTTTTTACTTATTTCACTTTGTTGGTATACTATAACAATTTATTACTATATCTAACTGTTAAGCATTATGGGCGATTTTGGAAAGACTCAGATACGATTACAATAATTTCCCCATTATGCGTACCTAGGTAGTTTCGCAAGCGCCAAGCGAGTCGCTCCCACGCGATGTCATCTGCAGTCCATTGTGCTAGGGGAGGAAATGAGATGAAATGCTAATAAATACCTAAGTAGCCATTTGATTTCGCAATTGCCCTAAGTTTTTAAAAAAACCTTGATAGGCCTTGACATCTTTAGGCGTTACACGAACATTCCTTTTTCCAAGTAAAGAAGAATAAATTTTGAGTTTAACTTGAATTGATTTTATCTTTTTCAGTGCTGCTGGCGGTAGCAGTGGCACAAAGTGGATATGAGTATGACAAACCGGGTAAGCCGTTCAGCCCTACAACGCCATCCTCAAGGCCTGGTTATCAACCGAGTCCAACAAGCGGTTACCCTACATCACCCTCTGGACAGGATTACCCAGTCTCAGGACCGACTTCAACACCGAGTTACCCATCTGGACCCTTGAACAATCAACCAGGATACAATCGCCCTCAAACAAGTTATCCTGACCAAAAATATCCAGGTCAATCTCCAAGTGAACCAGCAAGGCCAGGCTATTCTGGTCAAAAATATCCAGGCCAAACTCCAAGCGGACCAGCCGGCTCAGGTTATCCTAGCCAGAAATACCCAAGTCAAACTCCAAGTGGACCAGCAGGTCCAGGATATCCTAGTCAACAATACCCTGGCCAAACTCCAAGTGGACCAGCAGGCCCAGGATATCCTGGTCAACAAAACCCAGGCATAACTGCAAGCAGACCAGCAGGCCCAGGTTATCCTGGTCAACAATACCATGGCCAAACTCCAGGCAGACCAGCAGCCCTAGGTGGAAACTATCCAGGACAAGGAAGTAATTACCCAGGACAAGGAGGAATTTTCCCAGGACAAGGTGGAAGCTTCCCAGGACAAACTCCAGATCGTCCTGGCTTCGGACCTGGAGCTCACGGATTTAAACCTATTCAATCTGGCTTTGGACCAGGAAACACTGGCTTTGATGATGGTAATTATGAGGGAGGTGACTATTCGGCAATTCCCGGTGAGCCGGATGTAGATTACCCCATACTTTCCTATGTTCCAGAAACATCTTTTAGATGTGATGCGCAACCATACCCAGGTTACTACGCTGATATAGAAACTCGGTGCCAAGCTTTCCATGTATGTGCTAATAACAAAACATATGATTTCTTATGTCCTAATGGCACTATATTCTCTCAAGAATTCTTCGTCTGTGTTTGGTGGAACCAGTTCGACTGCAACTCCGCATCTAACTTTTTCGAACTTAACGCAAATCTGTATGATTATTCTATCATTGGTTCGCAATTCCCTGGTGCAGGGTTCTCTGGTACAGGACCATCATATCCAGGTTCAGGCCCACTGGTACCACAAGGTCAACCTGGCTTCCCTGGTGCTGGTCCACAAGGTCCGAATGGCTATCCTGGTATAGGTACTCAACGTCCAGCGAGCTACCCTGGCGTTCGTCCCCAAGGACCTACTGGTTACCCTGGTTCTGGCTCTCAAAGACCTGCTGGCTACCCTGGCGCTGGTCCTCAAGGTCCATCGGGCTATCCTGGCACTGGCCCTCAAGGCTCTACTAGCTATCCTGGCACAGATCCTCAAGGCCCTACTGGTTACCCTGGCGCTGGTCCTCAAGGCGATACTGACTACCCTGGCGATGGTCCTCAAGGTCCATCTGGCTACCCTGGGGCTGGTCCTCAAGGTTCATCTGGCTACCCTGGTGCTGGGCTTCAAGGACCATCTGGCTATCCTGGCGCTAGACCTCAAGGCCCCTCTAGTTACGCTGGCGCTGGTCCTCAAGGTCCATCTGGGTACCCTGGCGGACGTCCCCAAGGACCAGGGGGATATCCTAGCTTTGGCCCTCAAGGTCAACCCGGCTTCCCTGGCACTGGTCCTATTTCACAACGTCCAGCTGGCTATCCTAGTGCCGGCCTTCAACGTCCATCTGGCTACCCTGGTGTTGGTCCTCAACGACCAACTGGTTATCCTAGTTCCGGGCCTGAAAGCCCAAAACCTAACTATCCTGCTGGCTCCGCATCTCAAGGATCAGGTTCTCATCCTAGTGAATCTTATCCCAGTAGGCCAGGGCAACAACAAACTACGTCATCGTATCCTAGCAGCCCAGGTCAACAGACTCCATCTGGCTCTTACCCAGGTAGCCCTGGACAAGGCCCCACGGAAGCTTATCCCAGTATATCTGGACAGCGTGGTCCTGGCTCCAGTTCTTCCGGAAACTATTTAGGATCTCAAGGCACAACGAGTTATCCTGGTTCTCAGCCAGGAACGGGCTATCCATCAGGGAAACCTTCCGGGCCCAGTTTTTCACCAAGCACGACACGACCTCAAGAAGATGATAGTGGCTTCCCCACGCCCCCTAACAGAGAATACCTACCACCTAATTGATGAAAATATATCCTAATAAGAGACTTTTAAGTATTACGCCCAGAATGCTTGGACTAGCAAACGCAATAAACGTAGACAAATGAAATTGTTGGTGCTAAATAGTTATTAATTTTATTGGATAGTTTCTAATTTATAAGATTCTATTTTATATTTTAAGGAGTATGTTCAATGTTTGGAAAAATTGTTATATAATTATGTATTATGCTTACCCGTAAGTAAAAAAGATAAACGTTACGACAAAAATATCGAGAGTCGAGACCTACCAGAAAGTTACCAAAACACGTGTTCGTAATAAATTAAGTAAGGTACAGAACTTATACATAATTATTATGGTATTATAATTTAGTAACATAATTTAGTTTAAGTATGAAATGAAGCATTTGATTTTGTAAATATAAATGTTTGCTAAATGAATAATATACTTCCAGCAATATAACGATTGTTTATTTTAAACTCTTTACCATTTTTAACACGATTTGTTTTAATAGTATTTCTTGCAAAAATAAAGAAGCCTTTATGTACCTATAGACCGCTAGACACTATCCATTTCAGTCAATAATGCATATTCATTCATTACGCGTAAAAGAATGAGATAGAATTTTGGCCCTTAAATTATTTCTTATCAAGGTGAGCTAGAAACTCGCAAATGGCAACCCTACTTAGAGTACTTCATTCGCTATCCCCGGTGACACACTTGGTGGAGTTCTAGAGGATTGTCCTTCTACGATTTCTTGCCATCATCTCATCTACAGCCGTCAGTTCTGGGCAAGAAATTGGCAGGTTGTTGCCTTCGAGCACAACTTTTACAAGCCCTCCTCTACTTTTATAGTCATTTTGGTATTTTAACACATTCTGTAATTTTGTAATGCTCAAATACGATAAATTATTATAAGCAAAATTTAGTTATGCCAGGGTCATATTCCCTACGCTGTAAACGTACCCCTCAATGTGTTTAATTGATTTTGAATGAAAAGGATCTTCGAAACTACCCAAAGCTTCTGTAGTAAGCATCTCAGCTTTTGTTTTTATATAATCATCATCTAAGCTCGTTAAATCTTTCTCCTTTTTTATACTTGATTTGTTTTTCAGAGTAGTCACAGAAGTTTTTCTTCTCTGCGATTTCTTGCGAAGTAGACCAGCATCATTTATTGATCTATAACAAAGCTCAACTAAATATTTTGCATATATCTCATTTCTACGTTTCAAATATTTCAAACGTCTCCGCCGCATGTTCAATATTTCGTCACAAGTCAGAGGGAATTCAATTAAAACGTCTAAAATTTGACCAGTGCCACAGTCAGTAATGCGGTTGTCGGCAAGATTCAAATACCGCAAATGTCTATTACTTCTCAAAGCGTTACTTATATGTTTTGCCCCTTCATCAGTTATGCGGTTTGAAGATAGATTTAAAAGTAATAAATTTTGAGCAGAATCCGCGTAGTGCAACTTTGCGGCTATTGATTTGCACGCGTTGTCTTCTACATTACATCTACATAGAGAGAGATACCTAAGCTTCGTGGTTTCTAGTAGCATTGTACAGTCGGCTCCTGCCACTGACGAATCATCGAGGCAGATCTCAGTAATTGTAGATGTTTCAAGTATCTTGCTCAATTTATAAATCGTGTACATATTTATCACGCATTTATTAATAGTTATTCGTGCCAAATTTTGGTAGAAAGGTAATAATAGACTAATTATTCTCAGCAACGATCGTGGTATATCCCTCATTCTTGTCATGAGAATTTCAGTTAAAGTATTGTAGTTGTCATAAACCATGGTAACAGTAATAATGGGAAGCGGTTCAGAAGAAACCGGTATATCTGTTATAGAAGATCGAATAGAACTTTTTCGTTGAGATTTTATATCTGGTTCATCAGAAACAGGCGGTAAGGACTCTGGCAGTACACTTATCCGTTTAGATCTAAGTTTTGTATTTGCTTGTTTAAAATTCTTGAGGTAATCTAAAAAGAATAAATCAATGAAGTAAATTAAATGTTTAAAAATACCTACCTGCCGTTCAGTCAGTACGCTTAGATAATAAATTCTCAATATCTCGACGGCTAGGGGGCGGATAAAATATATTCTTGTAACTAGCTGAATCCCCTACCACAGCAATAAGAAGCCGGGTGTCTTAAATTACTAGGCTATCATCGCTTTGTAAGTTTAACGTGTGCCAAAGTCGAATAAACCGAACCTGGTTTAACTTCTTTCGGTGCAGTTACTGTGTATGGACATTGGAACCTTTCGCAGGCCATGATTAACATTTTGTCGAAGCTATGTAAATCGCCATCGCCTTTAGTTTCTTCTCGAAATGCTTTCTCCAATCCTATTGACCTAATCGACCGAACAGATCTAACAGATCTCACACTTTTCATAGATTTAGTGTAAGCCATATTTTCAATAAATAAAAATAAGAAATTATTAAAAATAATTATCTAATAATAATAAAGCTATTTAAAAATCTATGAAAATATAATACAAAATATAAAAATATTTTATGTTTCATAAATATATGACAATGACAATATTAAATCATGTATCCATCAAAGATCAGTTAAGTAGAATCCATCGAGGTGAAAACAGCTTACCTACTGCTGAAAATCATTTTCTCTCACAGACATATTATTTTCTCTCGAGGACTTCGAGCATTAATTATTTATTGAACCAAGGTCTGGATAATGAAGTTTAACCATGCCCATTAACGATCACTTAGACGGCATGTATTTTTTGTAAATATAATTAGCTTTTAGTTTAGATTTTAATTTATTTCTTAGTTATAATTAAAATAATATTATGTATTATGTTAATAGTCTAGATGAACAAGTGAATATAATTAAAATTATTAAAAAATACGACTGCTCTGCCGTCACTGGATATTGAACTATAGTGTTATATAATTTTGGAATCTACTCATCATTTTGTAGATGATGATTAAATAGTTAATCTTATTTTCGAATAATTTTTTTCAACTTTCGTCTTTATTGGGGAACCATGGTCACCGCATCAATAATTTTTTTTTATTTTACTAGCCTTTGTCACCTGGAATAAGCTAGGGATTCTAACGATACCTCATTTATCAAAACCGGTTCAGGCGTATAGAAGTTATGGTGAAATATACAAACTCACATACATACATACATACATACTTACGTACATACATACATGAACCCTGAAAACAATATACTCCTTTTTTCAGGCAGTCGTATAAAAATAAATTACACCAAAGGTCTGGTGCAGCACGGAATTAAATATTCTAAGATGTAAATATTTAAGAATGCAGCCAAGTTACAGGTCAGCTTTAGGCTGATATTACACTATCATATATATATGATCATAGATGTATGAGTCATTTTTATATGAAGAACCTATGACAGTGTAATATCTACATTTGTCTATGATCATAGTTATGGGATCCTATTTGAAAGCTAGCGTACAAGTAGGATCATATCCGATAAGCGTAGCATCTCTACTTAGTCTGTGTATCCCTCTAACCAAAAAATATGGCGTCTTTTTTGTAAGACCTTTTATTTTCCAATCTAAGTTCTTCAAGTAAGGTGTTATGGATCCCTCTCTCTGATCGCCTTGCTACCCATGATCTAACCCAAATTCGTCTTTTATTTCTAGGTTTATTTTTCACCCTTTTCTTTTTTTTATTGCAATTAATAAAATTGCTCTCATAGCAACGGAAAACACGGCTAAACCCTTACCATCTTGATAGTATATGACGTTTATATGATCATAGGTGGGTCAATAGTATAATATGTAAAAATGAAGAACTGCATCATATAAATATGATCATAGAACTTGACAGATATGACATCATATATATAATATGATGAATATATGATAGTGTAATATCAGCCTTACAGTCAACTCACTCCGCGACTTTGGTTTTATAATTTTAAAGGCGTGATTTTATGCATATCCACACATCCACGCTCTAAAAGCTAATATGTTACTGGCAACAATCACAAAAAAGCAATTGACATTGACATGTTTTGTCAGTTGTCAAGAGTATTGTCATTGTCAGTGCGTGATGTCATTCATGTGAAGTCATTTGTCATGCTCAAAAATGGTTGTTTTGCTTTTAGTTTTGCCTTTTTTGAGACGTAATTCATCTTTTTTTGTGGGATACAAGTGATATTAAAAACATTATACGTCAATAAAAGTAAAACAGGTGTAGGGTTAGTAAGTTTAAAGTGGCTAAAGCGCGTCAGTATTCGGTTACAGGAAGGGGAATTTTATCGATAAATATTACGTATCATGTAACAGTGCGAACTGGTGCGAACTTGTGGTTATTTTGTGGCTGGAGCGTCTATTTTTGACCTGACAGTCTTCCACAAGGTACACTTATTATTTTGCTTCGTGAAGCAGTTGTTGTAGCTTTATGATTATGTTAGTAGGTAAGTATTATTATGGCATCTTTGATTCGAGGCAAGTCATAATGTCAAGGTCCTTTGTACTCGCAATTTTGACATCATCTCAATAGGCAGACGAGGCTACCGTAAACGTGTTGAAAATAGTATGAAAGCCTGGGAAAATAATACTAGAAGATCAAACAGTAGAGGAAACATTTACTTAAAATTAATTTGTTTGAAAAGTTCATGTTGTATACAATAACTACATAAGTAAAGAAGCACGATGAGTGTTAGAGATGAGTGAAATGTATCAGAAAGTGATTGGTCACACTCTTTTGTGTTATTGTATGTGTATTCACACAGGTTTTATCTGATATTTTTAGTACACTTAGGGGTTTATTGTTGAGTATCACCATTCCTAGATAGTGAAAGTTGAGCATGTTTGCTTGGTCACTAATTGCTTTAAGTGCTACTGGCTGATTGATGCCTGCAACATTGTCTGCGTGGAATACGTTTTTTTAATTCCCATGGGAACTTTTCAACTTTCTTAAATAAAAAGTAGCCTAAGTTAGTCTCCAGGTCAACTTTACCCATGCAAAAAATCACATTGATCCGTTGCTCTGATGGATAGACAAACATACTTTTACACACATACACATTCAGAATTTCAAGAATTACAATTATTATAAACAAGTCTCAGTCATTATACTTAAGTTGAAACTGAAACACATACTTAAATGACTTCAGTTCCTTTTACAAATGGGGTCTTATGTTTGTAAGTGTAAGTACTAGAGATGAAATGGATAGTTGTTTGGCCGGATAGCCGGATAGCCGGATATCCGGCCCGTGGTCTCGTAGCAGGTTGTGACAAGTTTGGCCCCGCACAGGTACAGCGAAAGCGATCGGATCAATTCGGGCAGTTTCGGGTGTCAGCATGAGTGATTAATTGCAAAGTGAAAATGTGTTTTATACTTGCTGAGTAAAGTGTGTGATTTGAGTGTAATTTAAGACAAAATAATAAAAAAACTAAGTTTTTTTGGAAGAGAACGAACTTCCTTGTGAGATTTTGTAACTTTTTAGTTACAAATAAAAGACATCATAATTATTACCATATATACATTTACCTCACTAAAACTTAGGTTTTAAAGTTGTTTTTAGGAAATTGTTTAGTGTTTGAACATCCGGTATCTTGCCGGATATTGAGTTACTATCTGGTATCCGGGCGGATAGTAAATTTACGCCGGATAGGCCGGATACCGGATAGTTACCGGATATCCGTTTCATCTCTAGTAAGTACTTACTTATTCACTAAAAAAAAATTGACACATAACCCCTAGAAATAGAGAATGAAAGTTTGTTTGTAATTTTTATCCAAGTTGTTTCTACAAAAATTGGTATTTGGGCTTCTGACTATGTGTATCTAGATTTTTAGAAATTCTACCCCCTCGTGGTTTATAGAAATTCCACTCAAGGTAAGCTGGGAGGGTCACCTAGTCCATACTAATACCATTAATGCAAAAGTCTGTCTGTCTGCTATGCTTTCTGAACCCATCTGTATAACTGATTTTGATGAAATTTGGTACAGATATAGGTTGTATCCTCAATTGTATAATCAAGCTGATTGTGCTATAGCCAAGTTCTATACCTATTAGAATTGTTTGTCACATCTATCACTCGCACAGTTAAATGATAACTATCAGTTGACTAATGCGATACTTGTTTTCCTCTAATGACTAGTAGAGGTTATATTATGTTTAATTGCTATCATTAATTAAGCAATGAGTTCACTATGCTAAACTAATTTATTACCTACCTAATGTTTCCTGTCAATGTTCTCATAACTTCATATAATGCCATTGTATTAATGATTGTGACATGTACCTACATAATAATAATGATAATTATGTAACATCTTAATTAAGTGTTATACTTATTATCATGCAATAAATGAATGCTTGGTGCATGTGTGTTAGTGTCTAATTATGTTAAAGGTGTGGTTTTTAGGGTTCCGTACCCAAAGGGTAAAAACGGGACCCTATTACTAAGACTCCGCTGTCTGTCTGTCTGTCTGTCTGTCTGTCTGTCTGTCTGTCTGTCTGTCTCCAGGCTGTATCTCATAGACCGTGATAGCTAGAAAGCTGAAATTTTCACAAATGATGTATTTCCGTTGCCGCTATAACAACAAATACTAAAAATTAAAAAAATGTATATATTAAGGGGGATCCCCATACAATAAACGTGTTTTTTTCGTATTTTTTTGCTCAATATTAAAAACGGTAACAGTTAGACGGTTCAAATTTTCACAGAATATTAACTTGTATATTACCTTTCAAAATAAATAATTAAATATCAATAAAGTAAATATAAAAGGGGGGCTCCCATACAACAAACGGAATTTTTTGATATTAACAGTAAACCTCTACAAACAAAGTTAGTTTTGCGGTTCATTAACAAAGGTAATTATACCTACTTCTTGAGTACGGAACCCTCGGTGCGCGAGTCCGACTCGCACTTGGCCGGTTTTTTTGCATTACGTCCACATAGGATGTACTTACTATCAACTGTGTATATAGTGTGTGTGTGTAGTGTGTACTTGCTCATATAGATATGTCAAACTGTTTTGTGGATTATGGAATACTAGCTGATGCCCGCAACTTTGTCCGTGTGGATTGAGGTTTTTTGGTTCCCACCCGGGCTCCTTAATTTTCCGTAGTAAAAAGTAGCCTATGTGCTATTCCAGACTATAATCTATCTCTGTGCTAAATATCATGCTGATTCCGTTCAGACGTATTCTGACGTGATTGAGTAACAAACATACATACATCCATCCATCCATCCATCAAAACTTTCGCATTTGTAATACTAGCCGATGCCCGTGACTTCGTCTGCGTGGTTTGAGGTTTTTTGGTTCCCGCGGGAACTCTTTAATTTTCCGGGATAAAAAGTAGCCTATGTGCTATTCCGGACTATAATCTATCTCAATGCCAAATTTCAGCCAGATCCGTTCAGCCGTTGGGGCGTGATTGAGTAACAAACATCCATACATCCATACATCCATCCAAACTTTCGCATTTATAATATTAAGTAAGAAGTTAGATAGTAAGAAATATTAGTAAGAGTAGTAAAGATGTTAAGTTTCAAGATAATTGCAGGGCATGATGAAATAAGCGAGCAAGATGAGTTGGCTGCGGAGCACATCGCTGACGCTGGCGAGACAGCTGTCGCGCACCCTCGACCCTCGCCACGACTACGAGCCGCAGGCGTGCTATAGCTCCTTCTGTAAGCATTGGCAACAGGCACACGACATCATACTGAAGTCTCAGGTATATAAAAAACTTCCTCCGCTTAGTATTAACTCTTTAATTTACTGGGATAAATCCTATATCCTATCCTATATCTGTGTACCGAAATTTGTCAAAATTAGTTGAAAAGATGGGCTGTGAAAGCGTCGAATAAGCGTACGTAACATAGGAGAAAGTTGTATGTCCTACATGTAATAAATAAATTGAGTAGTGAGTAGCAGACAAACAGATACACTTTTAATCTACTAGCTGATGCCCTTGACTTCATCCGCATGGATTGTGGCATTTTGGTTCCTGCGGAAACTTTAATTTTCCAGGGGAAAAAGTAGCCTATGTGTTATTCCAGATTATAATCTATCTCTGTGCCAATTTTCATTCAGATCCATTCAGCCATTCTGGCATGATTGTACTCAATCATGCCAGAATGGCTGAATGAATGGATGTTTGTTACTACAAACATCCATCCATCCACCCAAACTTTCGCATTACTAAGAGACTCCCCAAATAAGAGATTGAAGTGCGCAGTAGCCAGGTAATAATAGGCTATCACATCTTTTCACAGCATAACAACACAGTACAGTGTGCTAAACAACCTGTCCATTCTAGCCCGAACACCTGCATGATGACGTCCTGGGTGTGGTCAATCACTTGGAGCAACTGGCGACTCTGCTGGTGCTGGAGGCACGCGCCAGAGAGCTCAGCCGTAACGCCAGTGCCGCCGCATGCCTGGAGTATCTGCTGAGCGAGAATCTGCTAGACAAGCTGTATGAATGGGCCATATGTACTGGCAAGTGAGTGCTCTTTAGATTTTTAACCACTTTTGATCTAGTTTATCTGCATTATCTTCCTCATTCAGGTCATGTCAGGTCATGGTCTATCACAGAACATCCCTGGGCTAGATGTGTGGAATAAAGAACGCATATTGGCAAGCCACGGGTGAGATAACACCGGCGGGTTAATACTAGGAACTGATAAAATAATGGGGATGATGGGAATTGGCTGGATAACGAAGTTAGAGAGCTCAGCCGTAACGCCAGTTACGCTGCATGCGTCGAGTACCTGCTGAGCGAAAACCTGCTAGACAAGCTATACGAGTGGGCCATATGTACTGGCAAGTGAGTGTACTTTAGCTTTTTAACCTAGTTTCTCTGCATTATCTTCCTTAGTCAGGTCATGGTCTATCACAGAACATCCCTGGGCTAGACATGTGGAATGGAGAACGCATATTGGCAGCAGCAGGTTAGTACTAGGAACCAATAAAATAAAGGGGCTCTTGTTAAGTTGTCTGAACCCATTTTAAATAAAAAGTTTTCTGTGCTTGCAAGTGAGTGCATTATCCTTCATTACATAATATCATTGACATTATGTTGTAAACTCTTAATAGAAATAATTGTTCGTTCTTCCGATTTGTTTATCAACTTTTTGTTTCTACCATATCACTTGTATCCTGTCTGATTCATTTGCTAAACTTTGTATATTATAGTGTACTTTCTATGAGACATATATTATTGATCGTTCATAAATAATTGATTATTACAAGATAATTTAAAATTATGATGAGACTACTTAGTACTTAGTTACTTAGTACAACAATTATATTAGATATAAATATTATGCTTAAATCTGGAAAGCAGATAAAAAGGCGCACAAAAGTATATTATAGATAGGTAAGTGCCTACATAAAGTATATGATAGGCACCATATTATTGTTAATCGCCTAAATTTCTTAAACATTTATCAAATTATCGACATCTGGATTCCCAGAAGTGTATAAAACTCAGAAGGTATGTACAATATTGATTAAAATATTCCTCGAGTAAGTAACTATAAGATAAGAAATCATGCTATCATTTAAAATACGCAACAGACTTGATGCTTCAAGTTAATTGGTTAGATGTCCTAGAAATAAGTAGGCCATCGATATTTCAGAGTGAATATAAGAAAAAATGCATACCTAATAATATGATCATTGATCACTCTACAAATATATTGTTGATATCATACATATTCCCCTCTCTCCTATGAGAGTGGAGGGCTGTGCCCAGCATTGGGACGTTAATGGGGAGTAGTGGTGGTGGATACATATTATGTAGGTATAACTAAGCCGTGAATTAAGCCCTGCACATCTCTCCATACATTTTGACAGATTTACGCCTTAATATGTTTCTTATAAAGAGTTGATAGTATTTGAGCGTCGAATCACTTCACGTCAAACCAAAATGAACCTTAACTACCTTGTTTTCGAGCTCGAGTTTGTACGTGGGCACATCGCGATTACCCCAAGGAATTCGCAGAAATGGCCAGAGCGCTTGTTCAAAAGCCAAAACTTCGGCTTTCGCCTAACGAGTTTTCAGGCCAACCTCGACAACTTTCTCGGCGACTCTATACTCTTCTCTTCTTCTATGGGCGATTTCATTGCATAAAAAAAGCAGACCCTGGTTAAATTTCAGGCTAGATCGATGTAGATTGTAGAATGAACATATTTTTATAGCCAACTAAGTATAAACTATAGTAGGCGTAGTTATACGTGAGCGTCGCTAATAAATGCTAACTAATTTCGCGTTTATGAGTTTTGTATTCAACGCGAGGCATTTGAGCTTGTTAGTTGACAACATAGTGTCATGTTATGCTCATTGGAGATGAGCAATAAGGAAAAGATTAATATAATGGCTATGCCCATTGTATAGTGACCATTATAGGTAAAGTGGTTTACATTCCGCATTTCATTTCATACATAATATGCTTAGCAGATTACATTACAAAGAACTCGTTAGGTACTCGTATTTCCTAACTTAGATTGTAAAGAAACGTCTTATTTTATTTTAAACAAAGGCACAATAAATTAATAATATGTTTGGGAAACCTACAGTAAATAGCCGAAAGTAAATAATATTGATTATCTCGACGCTAAAATGCAATAATTCGCCTTATCATCATTTTATGTCATGATTAATTTGATTATATTAATAATAGGTATTTATATATCCTGATAAAGTGAATAAATACTCAACCTTATCGATGGCGTGTATATTTTCAATCAATGGCTACTGTGGCTAATCAAAAATGCCTGACCTTTTTGGACTACGCCATATGTTTCGATTATTTACGGCCGAAATAGATTTAATGGTTTGTTCATGGTCAACTGTTCTAAGCAAGACAACCAAATATTTCCATCGTCATTTCTATAATAACATTATGAACACAGTTCTGTTATGATTTATCCATAGCCATATTTTGCGCGCAATCATCCTTTGATCAAAATAAAAATTGTAGGTACCTACAGTTCAAACCACACATACCTAAATAAAGAATTAAAATAAGACATAAGGAAGATTCCTAAAATACCGAAAACCAACTCAAGGGTGAAAACATACTATTTTCAAGGCAAGCGCGCTCTAATTGCTTTACCGAAGCATGATTGTTGTCAAGCGCAAGCCTCAAAATCATTCCCCTGCGGCGTGGATGATTCGCGTTTTGAAAAAGCATTTGTAAAAAGTTTATTTGACTTGTTATAAAGATGATTTTTAAAAAAATTATTGAATGAATGAAAAAATATAATGAAATTATTCATAGCTTCTAATTTATATTATTGCCGTTTTTAACTAATTTTATAATTTTTATTGTTAATAATTGTTTCAGATACGAAAACGCAGTCCGACTCGAGCAACTCAAGCTATTCGGGAATCTCGTCAGCCATTATAGTTCTCAGGTAAAGGTGGTACTGTTTTAGTTCTTACAAAAACAAGCAAACGCTATGCTATCTATGCCTATGCACGGGGCCGCACAAGGCGTTCTACCGCAAAAAAAACCAACATAAAAAAGTTTAGAACGTCTAAGGGAAGTAGTGCTACTGTTCTACTCAAAGAAAAGTAAGAGTTCTTTCCGCAAACTATCAATTTATCAACACAAGAACAAACTTTGACCAGACAACGGAAATAATCCACCACCACTACAGCCCATTAACGTCCCACCACTGGGCGCAACGAATCGATTTACACCTCATTCATCGAAATCGACACTATAGTTTAAAATCTACAGTGGAAAATACATTTGTAAATACAAACATAGACTGCTAAAATCATAATCCTTCCTTTTATATTGCTTATCATTTAGGTGATTGAAAACAAATTATATGCACCTTCCAGGTCATAGCAGCGGAACCATTTCTACGGCCTTTGTTGAAACTTCTCAGTGGATTCAGGAACCAGTTACCGCCACCGAACCTTGAAAGTAAGTTGCAATTTTTCTTCAAATCCCGTGGGAACTCCTTGGGTTTCCGGGATGAAAAGTATAGCCAACTATATGAAGCAAAGTTATAGACTTTCTTACATGGGACTTTTCATTTCTCTGTTCTGATTGGTCCGCGTTCGTGCTTCTGATTGGTGCTTAAACGTATAGGTAATGTCCATACATAGTAAGGTCGATACTCCTAGCTTTTTCTCCTACGTAATGATGAAAAATAGTGTGTGTCACTCGGGGCCAAATTTTTTGTTCTCGGGCGGCGTATATTGAATTCCTCGCTACGCTCAGGATTCTACTATAAAATCTTTCCCTTCGCTCTGAATTCAAAATAGCGCCCTAGGGGAACAAAAATTTTCTTTGGCCCCATATAACACAAATAACTATTAACATCAATAATCCATTATTCGTAAAAATATTGAAGTTTCCGAAATTGGTATTTTCTTTTTTATTTGTGGCAAATAAAATTACCTGTGTTTAAACATAAACAGGTGATTTGTTTGTATATTGTCACGCGTTGTAAGTTTATTTCCTGATCAGTCGATTGCATAATTTAGACGCGCATTGAGAATTGTCATTACTAATTAATTACCTAAATGGTTGTTTGTAAGTTAATTCTATAATTTTTCAATTAAGTATTATAGAGAAATCGCACTGTTGAATTTGTGAAAACCCCATCATGTTTGGACTCTTTTAATTTGTCTTGCCAAGTACTTTGTACCTAGATGCTGCCAAGGGTATCATGATGGAGCCAGGAGGTGGTCACTGGTCACAGGAACTCCTTAAGTTCTCATCGTAAACCCGTCGTGCTTGGACTCTTTTAATTGGTTTTACAAGAACTTTGTACCTAGATGCTGCCCAGGGTCTCATGATTAAGCCAGGAGGTGGTAATGGGAACTCCTCAAGTTCTAATCGTAAACCTGTCGTGTTTGGACTTTTTAGATTTGTCATGAAAAACACTTTAAACCTAGATGCTGCTCAGGGTCTCATGATGGACCCAGAAGGTGGTAAGGTAAGAGGAACTTCTCAAGTTCCAATCGTAACCCTGTCGTGTTTGGACTCTTTTGATTAGTCTTGACAAGCATTTTGTACCTAGATGCTCCCCAGGGTCTCAAGATGGAGCCAGGTGGTGGTCATAGGATCTCCTCAAGTTCTCATAGTAATCCTGTCGTGTTTGGGCTCTTTTTATCTGTCTTGATCTTGACAAGTAATTTGGACCTATATGCTGCCCAGGGTCTCATGATGGAGCCAGGTGGAGGTCAAGGAATTATTTAAGTGCTCATAATAACTCCATCGTGTTTGGATATAATATACCTACCGACGCGATATTTTAGGTACTGCAGAAAATTCATTTTTTTTGAACATCCATATTTTTTAACGTATATTTTTATCTGATAATTTTTTTTAACAATTGTTTATAACAGAATATTAAAATTTAACACTATTTGACACCTCTAAGACAGACCCTAACTAAGAATAATTTATAATGAGAAACAAGATGAAGCCCGCGACTTCATCCGCGTGGATTAACTTTTTTGATTATTCTTAACTACCGGAACTCCTTAAAACTCCGGGGAAAAAGTACAACCTAAATTTTACGGGATAAAAAGTAGTTTATGAAACTCTTTAGGTCCTCAACTATACCCATGCAAATGATCACGTCGATCCGTTGCTCCGTTGTGGCATGATTGAAGGACAAACCAATCAAACAATTAAACACACTTTCGCGTTTATAATATTAGTATCATATTATGTATTTAGTGTGCGTCATATTTGTGACAAAACTTAAACTGTTATGTATTTTGGTTTCAGGTCAATTAGTTGCCGTATTGAATCAGCTATGTGTGGTGTTGATGCAGAATATGAAGTTCATTGATCTATTCTTTCTCACGACGCATACGCAGAACGGATCACAGGCAGAGTGAGTAAATCCATACTCATACTACAAATGCGAAAAATCCGAAAATCGATAATTAGGGTTCCGTATTCATAAGAAGTCGAATTGTTAGTCAGGCACTACCATTTAAGCGCCGTATGTAAGCCAGTTATTTTACAGCTGATTACGTATTACATCATCCTTGTTCTTGAAGTGAAAATTCTTGAGACTAGTTGTGATTTGAAAATTCGATGAAACGAAAAAGCGACACCAAACAGAGACAAACATATTCATAAATAAATAGGATTAAGCCTGCGAGAGAATGAGATTAAATGCAAGTCATATGTTCACGACCAATAAGATGGTGCTGTACGATATTGAGTCGCGCTACTGCTCCATTGTGCTTAAAAGAGTATATTTATCTCATACTCTCACACATATTTTTTTACTAAAAGAATTTATATTGTGATGTGGAACGGAACCTAATGTGCGCGAGTGTGCCTCGCACTTGACCGATTTATTATTATTTTTCTTACAGATTCATAATTGGTCGTCTGCTGCTATCATCCGTGCATCGCGAGGGTTCTGCGGGCTCGGTGGCGCGCGACGCGTTCCTGTTGTGCGCTAAAATGTCCGCCAAGTGTCCGCCGCTAGCGCATTGTCTGTTAACAGGAAACGCCTGCCCTATACTGGCTACTGGTACGTACAGATTATGGAATTATACTTTTGAATACTTCGTCGTCCGTCTGTCTATTCGTTTGTCTGTCTGTCCACCACCTTTTTCTCGGGAATGCGTGGAGGTGTCAGATACAGATTCATGATCGGTCGTCTGCTGCTATCATTAGTGCATCGCGAGGGTTCTGCGGGCTCGGTGGCGCGCGACGCGTTCCTGCTGTGCGCTAAGATGTCCGCCAAGTGTCCGCCGCTAGCGCATTGTAGCGCGCTGTTGACGGGAAACGCTTGCCCTATACTGGCTACTGGTACGTAGAGATTATGGAATACTTTTAAATACTTTATACTTTTCGAATTTCTCTAAAAGGCTACACAACACTGCACTTTTCACAGGGACCCTTACCTTGAATCAGTGTAGTATAATAAGATTTAGGGAGAAGGGGTCCCTAGTTCGGTCCTTATTGCTTTGTAATAAGCAACGCCAAAACTAGCGGCCACGCCCACCCTTTCCTCAGGGCCCTGTGAAAAGTGCAGTGTAATAGGCCTATTAGTCTATTCGGATGCATTGGCGTCTTTCCATCAGAACTTGCTACTTAATTACTCCAAATACACAAATCATATTATTATGACACTAGGGTCGCTGAGCTCGGAGGGCAATAAAGCATATAAAAGGGTAATAAGAAAAAAGCTTAGGGAAGTTTATGTGAGAGAACTGTAGATGCTTAAAACATTTCCGGATCCTTCACGTGAGCATCCTTGAATCCTTAAACTAGTATTAAATCTATTTTTGGCTTTTCGTTTGCACATTTTTAAGTTTTTTAAGTTCCAAATTTTAAAAAATTTAGTTATTTTTTAATTTTATGTTAATTATTGAGTATGAAATTGTGAGACGGTACTTACCTATTTATTGTAATTAAATAAGAGCATGATCTCGTCAACAAACTGCATTGCAGTTTGACGGAATAATTTAAGATAGTGTGTACCTGATTATTATGGTTAATAAACAAAAAAAGAAGAAAGACGAAATATACAAAAATGTTAAAAAAATCTTTATATAAGAGGGGGCTCATAGAATCAAATGGGGATATTTTTCATTATTTTTATTTATTTTGCCAAATTACGAGTATGTATAATTTTTTTAAATAATAAAACTTGTCCCTTAATTATTAACAGTCATACGCCGTCACCGCGTTCGCAATACGCATCACACGCATATTTGTGTATAGTATCCAAAATTGGAACTAATTTTTATGCCTGTTTAGTTTTTACTGTTTTATTTTTCATGTATACTAGCGAGTAGCGACGTTGTCACCGGGTCTGATAAGTTTGTGGTACTGTAAAATAGTAATTTCTTCCAGGTCTAAGCGGTCTGTACTCGCTGCTGCCGCGCTCTCTGGGCGATACGGTGAAGCTCACGCCGGACGACGTCAACCGAGTCCACAAGCTCACGCTGTTCATCGACTCGCTGGAGTTCTGCAATGCTGTAGCGCAGGTAGGACTTTTGGTAGGACAACCCTCCACCTCCCATGGCCCTACCAGCCTCGCCCGTTTGGTATTTGCTCTTGGCGTGTTCCCGGTGCGCATTCTTGACTTCCAACATATTCTCTATCTGTCTTTCCTTGTCCCTTTTGTCTTTCTCTCCTTTCTGGGGCAGGCGTTCATACAAACGCAGATCCTCGCGTCCTATGCGGTCCGGATCTTCTCACCACCTAACGGTCCACGATCACGGCGCCAAGATTTTGGGAAAAGCAACTATCGGGAGGAGAATGATCTGCAGGCCTACTGGGAGACGTTTTACATATTCGATCGCGTAAAAGGTAACTGCGATTTGTATGGAATTGAACGCGCGCCGTATTTTATCTGTCATCAAGCGCTTGACAATTCCATACAATTAAACGCAATCGAATAAGTAAAAAATCTTCCACTCAGGGCTTACCCTCAGGTTTGATAACTACAATTACATATTATGAAACAGAAAAACAGTTCCATATTAAATAGGGCAGAGATTTCGTGCGTCATACATTTTACGTTACATAATATTTTGAGTAAGAAAAAAGTAGAAATCTTCTTATACACAAAAATGAATTAGTCTCGCTAAAACTCAGAAACGGCTTGACTGATTTTCCCTGGATGGTTTATATGGTGGCAGGTGGCGCTGCAATCGGGTTCTAGGTTCAAGGCAGGACAACATCTGACGGGTCCAATAGTTGATAAATAACAAATATTTTAGTTTACGGTACGGAACAAAATCTTAAAATCCTATTGTCATTCGACAGGTCGCTCACCCATTGATCAGAAAGCATCTCTTAGACTTGCTGTACCAAGGCTTCCTGGTGCCAGTAATGGGGCCGGCGCTCTTACAGGTAAATATTACGCTGTGGGTTGATGGTTTGTCGTGGGGTTTTATATCGTGTTCCATTACTACAGGCTTAGCATAATTAGCGCGAGAAAAGTGTGACGCACGTTGCAGATTCTATCGAACTTTAACTTAGTTCTAAGGTTTTAGCAGTCGATATACTGCATTGATGTTAAGGTCAAAAAGATTTTGGCTTACGTAGTATTGAGATTCCCACGTAGAGCAATAGAGAGAGTCTATTGCCCATTATGCTAAGCCTGGTGCATGCTAAGATAAAATAAGTATACTTTCTAATGATATAATTATTAACCTTTTATATAATTATTAAAGTAATATAAATGTCTTATCTATTTTAAAAATAGATTTTTTATTAATTATTTAACAACCATAGAATACTATATTATATAATAATTATAATTAATAATATGTAATAATATTGACAATTTTTTTTATTAATAAATATTTTATATTTATTTTTTATTATAACGATATCTATTTAGCTATCCACTATTGTTATTATACAAAAATGTGAGTACTGAGTATGTATCTGCTCTTATGGACGTAATTCTAAAAAAGACTGCACAATAAGTTCGGAATTGAAATTGTTAGATTTTATCATCGTTTGTGTCTTCCATACTTATTAGAAGAAGATTGCATTTCGCGGTTATGTTGTTCTCACATAATATACACATACAGTAAAAATACTCACTCATCAACGCTTTCCCAAAACCTTAATTGGACCTAGAAGCTGAAATATTGCACAGAGGTTCCCTTTATAATGTAGATGTCACCGTAAGATTGCAAAGGCTGTTGGATTGTAATCTTACTAGCGATATTGTAAACTGTCGACGGATTACAATTTAACGCATTATTTTTCGGTAGATTGTAATCTGTTAGGTATATTAACCTGATAAAAGGCCGGGCACTACCTGATCATTTATGTCGAACCCTAACCTAACCTACAAGAAAGACGCAAGAAAACTTAAATACAATGAATATTTTAAAAATTTACACTCGGAACATTGAACGGTTCACAATCCGTCGACAGTTTACAATATCGCTAGTTGGATTATAATCTAACGGTTTTTGCAATCTTACGGTGACATAGACATGGAATAAGGCAGAGTATTTTAGCTAAGTCTCTAGTTATACAACAGGCGCATCGTGTGCGGAAAACGCAATATTTGTGTGACCAGAAATAAACCTTACTTACTCATATTAAGAATGATTTTAACGAAAGATGTGGTCGATTTTATAATTACGTTCATATGAATGCGGACGGTTGTATACGATACAGTATGCGTCAAGAAAGTTGAGAAATGGATGGCTACTACGCATATAATTTGAGATAATCTCCGTCGGGACACACTTGCACAGTTTTCTCGGAACTCAGCTTTAGCTCCATAAAAATATGGTTGAAATTGGGTTGAATGAGATTGTCTCAATCTTTTTTTATATGTAATTCAATTTCAACCGTGTTTATAAATCCCTTAAAAACACGATTCAAATAAAGCCGAGTTTCTGTTGTATCTATAATTCCTTTTTTTTAATGTATTTAAAAGTTGTTTTCGAGTACCGTTTCATATCAACTCTTGTGACGCATACTGTATTTGGTTTCGTGACGCGTGTGGTTATGGCAGTGCATCGCGGTATGGACATCATGCCAGGTCTTACGGTTAAGTGACAGTCTATTGTGGACTTTATGCCTATCATCCTAAGTCCTATTATCATTTTTGCCGCTTCATGGGAGTTCACATCACATTGCGCTTTTTAAAACCTTTTTAAAAACACGGACAGATTTCCATGGTAACTTGTCGCTTCATTTGCGGTATGCATATCCACTTACACCAAACCTGGTGGTTCACTGATTAAACAAAAAACTTAATTACTCATTCATTTTGCCATTTTTTTGTTTGTATTGCATAAAACTGCCACAAGATGACACTGTAACCATTACATACATACGTACATTATAATGTTTGCTTGTTTTGTGTTTTTGATAATAAACTGTTATTCTAAAGTCTCTTCAAATTATTTGACGCCAAGTTTTTAGAATATATAATATACCCGCACATTGTTATTTTAACTAATATTG
The DNA here is from genome assembly GCA_963932025.1 of Erebia epiphron. Lineage (NCBI taxonomy): Eukaryota > Metazoa > Arthropoda > Insecta > Lepidoptera > Nymphalidae > Erebia > Erebia epiphron. Next base: position 10,567,208 of record OZ009950.1, read on the forward strand.
CACAAGTTGTTCTAATATTAACAAAGTAATTTAACTAAAAAAACATTAGTTTCATTTCCACTTTTTTACACACTATTGTAGTGATCTTTTTTGCAATCAGTATAGTAGTTGAAACCCTCAGTTGTTTGATTTCGCTCCAATTAATCCCTCAGTAAAACCTTTTTTGTAACCCTTTTTGCTTTATTAAAAAAAAAAACTAAAAGTACCCTCGTTCCCTCCAATAACTGTCACTCGACCGCCATCTCTCGCTCGTGGCCACGAAACACGATGGTAGAAGAGAGCGGGCACCTTACAGAGTGGGGCCACGGAGCAGGCGACGGCCATGTCTTACCTGGAACTGCTGTTGAGATGCGTCACTCCTGGGGGACTGTTGAGAGTGATCCTGCAATTTGTCTTCACTTTTGAATACGATGGCGTTAAAGTTATGGATGTGCTGTTGGGCAGATTAGATGGAAATTCGCAGGTAAGAAGACTTATTTTGAAACGAATTGATTTTCATGATTTCGTACTCGTGGATTCAAATAATCCGTGGGAACATGTTTTCCCGAACATGTGTTTTCTTTGCTCATTACCAGTGTAAACTATCACTTGTCGCCAAGATCTTTCATCGGTTCCGCGGTTGAGCTGTGTAAAGGTAACCGACGGACAGACATTATTCATTATCATTATTGATTGAAAAAAAAGCCTCGGCGGAGTTTGTTGTGGGCTTTTCTCAGACCAGGGCGCGTTTGTAACCCTCGTAGCTTTAGTTTTAAGATACCGTAATGGTGATAATCACCATCATGTTTTATAAGTTTTGGACGTCAATAATTGCACAGTGTATCTAAATTGAATAAATAAATATTACTTATTGATTATATATAAATGTAAAGGTGTTATTGCATGCTAACGGTCGAAAAAGTCTACTTACATAGCGAATGTAGGTCTCAAATGTGTAGATCAAAATAGCTATTTATGCAACTGTATCGTAATGAGGGTCATTTTAATTCGAGTGCTGTTTTTTGATACGAGGCTTGCCGAGTATCAAAATAGGATAGTACGAGAATTAAAATGACTAATTACGTACAGTTGGATACAAGATTTTATCTACGACAAGGACGTCTTTATAATTTTTTACTTTATAAATCCGCCATGATGTAGGTATGGCTCCTCTACATACTAAGAACTCTGTGGTTGGGAAAGTGCCAGTACCCAGAGCCGCTAAGCTATAGGTATCCTATTTATGAAGATAACCATATCGATACAGCTACGACTCATAACGATACAGCTCCCATACAACGAACTGTATCGTAATGAGAAGCAAACACGAAAGAGGGTTCAATTCGATATAGTTGTCAAATTCGAAATTGGAACTTTTCGATGCTGGAGTAGATAAATAAATTATTATCATTCATTTATTAATTTTTCAGCTGTCCTTGGTAACGTTATCACTTATGGAAACCCTCATAGACCTAAACTGCGAGGACGTGATGATAGAACTGATATACAAATACCTATTAAACGGCAACCACCTAATGGCTACGTACAGGAATAAGTTATCTGATCCCGAACCATATAGAGAATCAGCAGTAGCTTTCTTAGGGCTCAGCCCTAACTGCTGTGCGAGACCTTTGGGGAAGACCAGGGAATGGGTGGATGAAATGGCCTTAAGCGGGAGGAGGGTGCTGGATATCAAGAGGGATGATGATAACAAACGGTTGAATGGGGTACATAACGAATTTGCTATGAACAATCTAGTCCACGAAGTTAACTTTGATTATGGGGTAAGTGATTACTTTTTAAATTAGTTTTGAAGGAATCTTATTCTGGTTTGGGCGCCTTAAATTGTTTTAATAGTTTTAATGTTAATAAAATTAGAGTTATTTATGAGTTTCATAGTCTGTTTTCGACTTCGAACAATCCGTATTGGAACATATGGTACATCACTTAATTCCTTGAGTAAATATGACACGCGATGATGCAGTTAAAATAGTGTGTCTGCTCACAAATATCCAGCATTACGTCATATTAACATTTTACATACGCACCTAGGAACCTAAAATTTACTGACTGAGAAAATTTCAAAAAGACAGTTAAATAATTTGGGCGCCAGCTGACAGAAGCTACGTATTTTTCTGTGAAGGTTCCATTCCATTCCTATTATAATAATTGGTCCGATCCATTCCGGTCCGGTCCGATTCGGTCTAGTCCAGTCAATCAATATGAAGAAGTTAAGAAAATGAAAAAGTTGTATCTCAAGTTCCAACGTCTGTAAAAATCCTTCAAAAATACTTTTCCACGTTACCAATATGGCCTTTCTGTTAAATCTATTTTACAAATTAGCACTAATATACTAAATTCTATATATTAAACTAAGTAGTTTATTTGAATAAAAACATTAGAATGTTGAATTTATAAAATAAATTTAAATAAATCCTTATATAGGTATCTACTACCGAGAAAAAAATGCACTATACATATTTTACCAATCTTTCGCAGAATCCAAACGAAACTTTATACAGCAATCACCACGCGTATCTCTGCGACGCTCGCTTCGAGATCGTCTCAAGAACGATCGCGTGTAACAACTGGAGCTCCAAATACGACCACGTCCCACCGAAACGAGAAACGAACAACAATTCCACTAAAGACATTAAAGAAATAGAAATAGTCCCAAGTTCCTGTTCCAGGGAGCAGGACAGTCTTGTGTCCCTTAGTACCAGTGGTTACGGTACATTGAAAAATAGTGACACTTCCGAAAAAGAACCGCATAGCTTGAACTCTCTGAATGAAGTCGCAGAGAGTAATAAAGTTGCCGACCAGCAATGTGAAGCGAATGATAGTAAAGATCACGATAGTTTAACGTCGATAGGAGAGAGCAGTGGTTACGATAGTTTTAGGTATAGGATGGATGGGGATGAGGATGAAGGGTTCGCGGAGGAGTCGTTTAGGAAGAGTGTAGTGAAAAGTTGCGATGCTCGCGACTATGAAGACGCGCCTGCCGTCAACTGGCGTGCCAGCCCTGGTACTATGATAGGTAAATCATATTGTATAGGATTTTTTTTATCTACTACAAGTTAGCCCTTGACTGCGATCTCACCTGATGGTAAGTGATGATGCAGTCTAAGATGGTAGCGAGCTAGGGGCTGTTAGGGGCATGGCAGTTAATTAAACCCATACCCCTATTCGGTTTCTACACGGCATCGTACCGGTACGCTAAATCGCTTGGCGGCACGACTTTGTCGGTAGAGTGGTAACTAGCCACGGCCGAAGCCTCCCACCAGGCCAGACCAGGGAAAATTCAGAAATTATAAATTCCCAAATTGACCCTGCCGGGAATCGAACCCGGGACCTCCGCACGTTAGACCACAGCGCTCAACACTGCGCCACGGAGGTCGTCAAATCACGATCCACATCACTACAGCTCAATAACGTCCCACTGCTGGGCACTCCATTCTCATAGGAGGGAAAGTTGTGCAAGATGAAATTGTGCAACCATGTTGAGTTCACCTCGTTGGTTTACTATAGTGGGGCAGGGGATTAGGATTCTTGAGAATGGGAATTCCTTGATTTAACTAGCCTTACGCGGAATGCAAGTTGCTTACTACCTCAGTATCAAAGTACGTCCAAATCGGCAACACATGGGCAGTGAAAGTGTCGCAAACAGACAATTTCTCATTTATAATATTATTATTGACAGTTGTGCTGCTAGAAAACTAGTCAAATAAATTATTTTTAAGTGAATAAATTAAATAGAAGACCTACCAGATGAGGTTATATCCACTTCTCCAGTAAAGTTTATGTTTGACAACCACTTTAAATTATCGATTAAAGTACAAAAGTGCGTTTCCTTTTGATGACGTCACATTTCAGTATTTCATACAAAGTCCTTATATACTATTTGAAGTTTGAAAAAAGTACTTTGACTAGTTGTAACATACCCAATTGGCCTTAACTCTTTCAGGTCCACTCCTAACGAGTCTTCTAAGGAAGGCCGTAAACTTCTTAGAAGCGGACGTAGCGACAGCGTGCCGAGTATCGAGTGTGTTCTCCAAGCTCGCGTCTTTTCCTACGCCCTTGCTGGCCTCGCTACTGCTGTGTCCTTGGATCCAGTTGCAACCGAATGTGCCTTCGTTGTTCCAGGTATAGTATTTTTCTAAGAAACTGTTTCAAGTTTGGAAGGCATTGGAATTCACAATCACACACATCGGGAGCTCTTTAAATTTCCGGGATAAAAAGTAGCCTATGCGTTATTCCAGACTATAATCTATCTCTGTGCCAAATTAAATCCAGATCCGTTCAGCCGTTCGGGCGTGATTGAGTAACAAACATCCATCCAAACTTTCGCATTTATAATCGACCGAGCGAAGCGAAGGTCTCTTGAGTCTACTTGAGTGAATTTGCACTTGTCCGTCCGTCCGTCCGTCCGTCCGTCCGTCCGTCCGTCCGTCCGTCTGTCAGAGCCTTATAACTTCTGAATTACTGAACGTAATTACTTCAAATTTAAAAATTATGTATATAAACCGATGGCCTCCCGTCGAATATGGCTTAAAAAGTAATAAAGAAGCGAATATGAAGAAAAAATATTTTTATAGCGTTACATAGGGTTGCGGTATATCATTTTAAAGATAATTAGGAATAGAGTTCAATTTTTTTTTTTTGATTTTTCCCCTATAATTGCCGAAATGGGGGGTTCTCAAAGTGGAGATTTACTAACGTCCAAAGTTGACCTCAGAACTCTAAATTTACTGAAATGCTGAGCCTGAAACTTGATCAATTATTTGACTTATATCCTGTACTTGAACAACAAATACTAAAATTAGATAAATATTATATGGAAACGAAATTATTTAATTTTTAATGAGCCTTAGTATTTACAACAGAACTGCACAATGGTGTCAATAGATGGCGCTAATGATCAAAGTTAACTATTACAATACTTTCTGAAAGGCTGAGTCTGAAACTTGTTCAATTATTTGAATTATATCCTGTACTTGAACAACAAATACTAAAATTAGATAAATATTAATATAATGGAAACGAAATTATTTAATTTTTAATGAGCCTTAGTATTTACAACAGAACTGCACAATGGTGTCAATAGATGGCGCTAATGATCAAAGTTAACTATCACAATACTTTCTGAAAGGCTGAGTCTGAAACTTGTTCGATTATTTGAATTATATCCTGTACTTGAACAACAAATACTAAAATTAGATAAATATTATAATGGAAACGAAATTATTTAATTTTTAATGAGCCTATTATTTACAACAGAACTTCACAATAGATGGCGCCGCGAGGTTTCAGTTCGGGGCGAACCAATAGTATTTATTTGATTATATTATTATATTATATGAGAATAGATTCATGTGAGTGAGTGAGGTTATAAAGCGCTACTTTCTGCGGAATCTGGGGAGAATGTTTGGTATATGGCAATGCTTAAACACTTCAAATGTCCAAACTAATTTTGACGAGGTAAACTTGTTCAAAAAAAAGTTTTTTATTCAGGTGAAATCGAAGTGAGGTCATATTGTGGACTTATATGGCATGGTTTATAATAGTCATAATATGAACTTTTACTATAATTATTTTTGGGTTGCTTGAACTTTGTTTTAAATATTTGGTACTAGCTGATGCCTGCGACTTCGTCCGCGTGTTTAAGTTTTTTTTTGTTCCCGCGAACTCCTTAATTTTCCGGGATAAAAAGTGGCCTATGTCACTCAGGTCCTCAACTATACCCATGCCAAAAATCACGTTAATCCGTTGCTCCGTTGCGGCGTGATTGAAGGACAAACCAATAAACCAACAAACAAACACACTTTCGCATTTATTATATTAGTATGATAATTCTTTTATGGCCAGGAAATTTAAAATAACCTAGTTTGACGTTAAATACTTTATTATTTTTTATTTTTTTAATTATTTAAAACATTTAATAGACAACAAATATTTAAAAAAAATTGAGTTTTGTCTCATTTTCGCAGATACTGAGTAGATTAAAAGAAGAGGTCGACGAGTTGACGGACGGGTTGGTAAACAGTAACGAGTTGGTCGACAAGGCGAGGGTATTCCTCATGCAGAGAGAACTCACGCTGGTGAACTCGCGGGCGCAGACAAACGACGATAGTGAGTATTGTGGATCAGTTGACGGATGGGTTGGCACATGGAATAGATTCCATAATGTGGAAAATAATGAACCTATGTTTCAGTCTCAATGATCATATGTATTGAATAGGTACTGTTACATTACGCGTTAAAAATGAACACTTCATAAAACCTTAAAATTAGGACTCTCGACAATTTTCGGCTTTTCTAGCTGAAATAAAACATTTTTAATAGTGTCACTATTTTGTACACACATCATTTCATAATAGAATTAGTGTCTGTTTTTCACAATTACAACCAAGATGTGAGTAAAGTTGATTCTATCCTAATTAATATTACCTATAAATGTTTGTTTGGATCTCTCCTAAAGGCTGTTTCCTATTATCAGGTCACACGCAACGACCGAGTTCACCCGCTCAGAGAGGAGACGAGTCCCCGTTCCGTCGAATGGAGTCCAAACGACGGAGCTTCTCGTCGAGTATCTCCAGTATGTTCAATAGGAAGGCCTCACGTGAGTTCACCATGAATAATATACATTTTGTTTATAATCATCATCAGAATTATTCACGTCTCATCGTCGAATCATCATCGGAATTTCTGTAGCACTTTTAATATGTCAAAGACATTGCGCTTTTATTGACTTCCGACTGTCAATATATTATTAAAGCTTTATAACATAGTTAGTCCCGCATTATAACTTGTTGATCACCTCACCTGTTTTCTTTCACCGTTAGAGCATATAATATTTTATTACTTAAAGCGCACATAACTCCGAAAAATTAGAAGTGTTTGTCGTAACATACAAGAAGAGAAGAAGAATTTATAGTAATCTCTCCGTAGAGAAGAATTTATAATAATACTAGATACCGCGACATAATTTACCCGGATTAAATATACCGTGAAAATTCTTGGATTTTTGGGATAATACCTACCCTTCTTCAGTTTTTCAACTACATCCATGCGTCAAGGACTTAGATATACGCGAGCGTCATCTATTAGGTGTATAAAAGGAAAAACTGACTGACTGACATGTCAACGTCACTCGCTGATTTTAAAATCCTTTAATTGTGATTATAGGTTAAACTGAAATAGACCTTGGGAGTCTATGTTATCATACTTAAAATTATATATGCGAAAGTGTGTTTGTTTGTCGGTTTGTCCTTCAATCACGCCGCAACGGATCGACGTTATTTTTTGCACGGGTATACTTAAGGACCCAGAGAGTGACCTAGGCTTCTTTTTATCCTGGAAAATAAAGGAGTTGGCATGGGAATTTTAAAAAACTTATTCCACGCGTACGAAGTCGCGGGCATCAGCTTGTAAGAAAATAAGGATATCGATTAAGAGTTCAGGATAACCTTTGAATGAATGACCTTCTAATATTTGTAAAACTGTTGCAGTATCGCCGTCACAACAAAACACGCACAGTCCACAGAATTCGGCGTACAGTTCGCCCGCACAAAAAAGTCCATTTTTCACGCAAGAAGTGTACTGGAACCAATCTATAACAATGAGATCCGTCCTCAACGCGGTCATATTCGACGAATGGCTCAAGGAACTATCCGCAATATGTGAAGAGCAGGCCTTACGGCTGACCGCGGATTACTATGAAAACGACACTTACATCCGAACGGTCGGGTTATGACTGTTGGCCAATGCCTCTGAGGGCAAATTAAAAAATAATAAAAGTATCTCTGATACTTTCGTTTAAAAACTTTTTAGATGCCTTAAAAATTGTTAACTCGATTATGGGTCATAGATTTATCGGTTATCTGTAGAGATCGGCATTACATATGTTGGCCTCGGAGGGTAAATTGAAAATAATATAATAATTATCTCTGATTTCTCGTTTAGAAACCTTTTGGACCTACAGACGGTCACATCATGGCTGTTGGGTAATCAAAGGGCAAATAAAAAAAAGTATTATCTCTGACATTTGCGTTTAGAAACGTTTTTAGCGATGCCTTTATAATAAATTGTTAGCGGTCAAACTTAATGAATCGATCAAAAAGTATCAGTGTGTGTGGCCTTAGTGTAAGATTTTACACCTCTCTATCACCCATGCTGAGAGAATTCGAGCATCGAAACATTTTAGCGTTAAAGTAATATGGGCCTTAACTGTCCTATTTTGAGACTCAAGTTCGTTGTTCAACTACACCTAGCGTCCCAAACTGAATTTGGTATAGGTTTGGTACTGAATTTTCGACTAAAAAGCTTAAATCCTTTTAAGCTTTTCGTATTAAACTTTGCTTTGAAGTTATTGTTTTTCGACGCTCGAATTCTACGCATATCAACGTTGGTGATACCTGAAATCTCTTGCAAACCTTCCTGTAAAGGCCAGGCCTTCTACGTCTCGGCAGAGTTAATATAACTATGAGAAAAAGAACTGTGGCATTTTGCCTGTTACTAAGCAAACAAAAGTGTATAACCTAATTCAGGTGCTATTAAGATGATAAAAATAGGTTTATCTCTTTTCCTCTTATGATTACAGTCACTCGAGAGAAAAGGATAGAATGATATTTGTCATCCTAATAGCATCTTAGATATGATAGTATTGTGTATGATACTTGCGTTTAGAAACATTTTAAGGATGCCTTAAAAATACTGTGAACTACTACTACGAATGTAGTAACTTTGTTTTTAATCTAACTTCTACAATCAACTCTCAACTTTTTGATTTCTGTAAATATTTAGAAGTAAGCCTTTTATTGATAAAACCATATGGATCATAGAAACGCATTTTGCGCTACAGTAAAATCATTTTTTTGTTGATTCTGGAAGTTACATTAGAAAGAAAAGATTTAGTGTAATATTAAGTGAAAAACTGTAATTTTTAAAATGAAACGATTCTTTTAAAAATAACTCTTATTTATAATTGAATTTATGGACAATATCTTGATTTCATTTTTCTTAGAATGCCAACTAATTTTATTTTTATTATTTAGGTAAATAATGAAAAAAAACATTTCTGTCACCTCTCTTATAACGCATTAAATAAAATCCTATTTGTAGTGCTAGTATCAATTTTCATTCGAGTGGAAATTAAATAGTAAGAGTCGGTTAAAAATCATAATACCCAGGTTACCTAAAAATCAACGTTTTTGTGGTAGTTTAAAACTGTTTGCCGTTCCACACAAAACAGATTTACTACATGTCAGGTAAAAATATACATAAAAAAATATACATGTAATGCAACTTAAACACCTAAGAAACAATACAAACACCCGATGTAAAAAGTCTTCACTAATCCCTTCGTGATCCAGCAAATTTCTGCCATTTCTTTCTGCTGGTGTTGTCATGAATGGTGTGGCTACGACTGTTTTAAATGTGCCTGATATAGTATATCGTTAGTGTGTTTCAAACTTAACCTTAATAAAGCCTTTGAAACGTTATGCCAGAGCCACAGTGCGACATTCAGATTCCACAGTCCGATACATGCCACAGCTGCATGCTACGAGAATATTAAATATAGTCAGTATCATCGACAGTCTGTCGTATAAATCACTGTTAATTCTGCGTAAAATAGATTTCGGCATGCCGCAATGTCGCATTGCTCTGGCGTATAACAGCCTAGGTGTAGAAACTAACGGACGGTTAAAACTCGATTCATCAGACGCAATCTCTGTCTTAACTAAATTGATGACTGGAATACTCTCTGGTGATGTTCCATATTGAATATGGAATATTTGCTTGTAGGCCGGTCAATTTAGTAGAGATTGTATACACTTGCGGCAATAGTAGCGTATAATAAATCGAGGCGGTTATTTAAACGCCCGTACGTTCCTACTATTATGGGTTACAATAAAACTGTAGGCAGAGGTGTAGATGCCAGTAGGTATAATGTACCTAAATATCTATCACATACTTAATTATAAGTACCTAACTTAGCATATAAGGTAAAATAATTGCAATTAATTTTAATTAATTGAATGCCATGAACGTAATTTTGAACTGTGATTTTAAAATGTTCAAAAAACAAAAATTGGATTATTATAGTTTATTAAGTATAAAAATTTACAATATTTTAAAATAAAATTTAGGTAACTAAGCTAAGTTATTAATGTTTTAAGTTTTAACAATGCAATAAAATAACTTTCAGAGAATTAATTTTCTTTTTAATTAATTAATTATCTCATGTTTTTATGTCGTATTCTATATTTTAATTTAGGACATTTTGTAACTGTTTTTTTTCGGATATCACAATTCCTATGTTAATTTTATTTTAAATGATATTTTAACTTTCGACGTGATTATTTTAGTTATTTCATTTGGGTGTAATAGAACTTTACTAAATTAAAAAAAAATAACGAATTAAAAGTTTCTTATGAGCAGATATGATACGTCTTACTAACGTAGAAACACATCTTACTCTATTTGTAATAAGAAATACGTTTGTCCTTTATTAGTAAGTGTTGTTATGCCCAAATCGACGCCATTTTTAATTTAACTGTTTTAATTTTTTAACTGTTGTTATATTCGTGCAAGGAATTTTGAATCATGTTTTGAATGTTCTTATTTTTGTTGTTAAGCTCTATTAGCACACCTACGCATTCACATTAGCAAAATCTTTTTACTACCACGTTTGAAAGTGTAATAGTAAATAACAGCTACAGCTTGCGTCATGGAATTGGACTTTATTTTCAGAGTTATATGAACAAAAATAGTTTTATGTGTAACATTTTTTACATCAATTATTGTAAGTTTCGAGAAAAAATGCGCAAATTTATTAGACCCTTCGTAACGTCCGCTTCCGTCCACGGAATGTAACAAGTATAAGGCCCGCTCTACACTCATGCCGCGAAAATCCGCCATCGCCGTAAGACTATGTGTATTTTGATATCAGTTTGGTTGTTCATGATAAAGGGACTGCAAACTACTAAAAGCGGTTAAATTGTTTGTGAGATTGCCAGTGCAGGAGATAAAATACACGGCCCCGATTCGCGAGGGAGTTTAGAACGGACTTAATATATATATTTTTAATAAGCATATCGTATTTAATTTGAATGCTTTTTTACAAATTGAATGTTTAAAATAACTTTAGTTTATTTTAAATGTGTGTCAATAAAGAACCCAGTTTTATAATATAAACTGTAATTTTTATATAAAAATAAATATATTTTTTAATTACATACATAATTATATTATTTATTTCCTAAGTTGTGGAACAAATGTCACATTTGTGCTGTAAAGTCTGTTCTCTAAGAATAGTTATTTATGCAACAGTTGTGTAATAAGGGGTATTAAAACACGAATGCGAGTTTATCACACGACGCGAAGCGGAGTGTGATAATAGTATCGTATGAGTGTTTTAATACCTAATTATCAACAGTTGCATACAAGACTTTATCTACACTCATGATATGAATCCTCTATAACAGATTCTGAAATAGTTAGCTTACTGCTAACATTAAAACATCCAGTCCTAGTAACTTAATATCACCCATTACTGAGTATATACAAATAAACTAAGTATTAATGAAAGAATTATTTATTGTAGTAGTAATTAACATTTTGTATAGTGCAATTATTAAAATTCACTTGATGTTCTTTAATGTTGGAAGGTCCCGATCCCGATGTACTCGGAGGAATATTTATATTTACCACTTCACAATTTTTATTTTCTATGGAATTCGAAATTACATTCGACACGTGGATTTTGTTGGCTATAGAGTCATTAATGTAGCCCTCTGCAACAGATGTAGACTTCCATCCGCCGTGCCGTTTTAAACTTGTTATGTCTCCTCCGGCATCTACTAATATTGTGGCAGATGTTCTGCGAAAGCAATGTCCTGTATACAACTCAGGATTAGGAAGTTGTAAATAGTTAGCAATTGTTTTACCCAAACTGCTAAATGTGTTTATGCCCATCTTTTGTGATATACATTTTCCAGATCTGTATTGTAAAAAAAAACTCGGATTGCTGCATGGATCCGGGCGCAGTGCTATATATTTTTTGCAAATTTCTAAATATTTGCCTTTAATAGTAAATGTGCGGTTTGTTTTGGTTTTTGTATTATTTACATTGACTACAATTACAGTTTCATTTATTTGTACGTCGGTATATAACAAAGCGTATAATTCTTGACAGCGGCATGCGCCCATGGTTCCGAATATTAGCGCTGTCTGAAACAATAATATATAATTAATATTGTAATTTATTCATAATATCACAAGGAAAATAACATTATAATGAAGTAAGTAACTAACATACCTTTATCGCTAGATATAGTTGATCAGGCGCTTGGCTTAAAAACCTATTTATTTCATCAGGTAAAAACGTTTTCGATTTCTTCCCTGTATAGCCTTCTCCTTTACGTTTTAACAAGGTAATTAATTTTGAATATTTTGAGATATCCACGTTGTGATTAATACTCAGCGTACTTTTGAGCATTGAGTAGAAGGCCCAAAGGGATGAAGATTTAAATTTCTCTGATAGGTCTTGGAAATAAACTAAAAGTACTTCTTCAGAAAATGATTTACTACCCTTTGATATTTTCCAATTGATAAAATCTTGATACGCTTTTTCATAACGCCTTCTTGATTTTTCCGGTAGCAGTTTGTTGGAAATGTCACTTGCAGCGTTTAAAATATCTGGCGGTATGCTATCAAAACTTGAATCGCTCATTTTCAAAACAATAAAAAAAACGAAGAAAAATGGCGGGGAAAATTCTAATAACCTACTTTTTTTTTACAGCGCGCGCTGGTAGTGAAACGCGCGTGTATGACAATGTTCTTTTTTTGAAATTCGTATAGATGTTCTTTGTTTTGTAATTCATACAGATACCACGCATCGAGCAGATGTGGCTGTCTGTTGAGTACCCTTTGCGCAGAGGGGATCGAAAAAAAAAACAAAGGAGTGTTGTAATGAAATTCAGTAGGTACAACATTACAATTTACATCACCCGTTTGGATGATGTTATGGTTATTATGACATTGGGTGTTTTAATGTTGGCAATAAGCTAACTGTTTCAGAACCTGATATAGTGGATGTTGGCATGGGAGTAGATAAAATAACTAAACAAGTAATTATTATTGCAGTAAAGATTAACAAAGTTTAATAGATTGATTTACAGTAATTGGCTGAGTAAACAGACTTTGCGTGCTACCTACCTTTGCTAGCTTGTAATAGTTATAGTATAATTATTAATTAATATCAATGTCCACACGACACAGTTTTTTTAAAATTATTTTTAGGTTGGTTTTTCATCAGAATTATTACATTTGCCAACACTTCTGATACCACTGAAATAAACTTGCCAAGACTATCAAGTTGACTTATATTACCAATGTACTCTGTGATATTTGACATTATACATTGTATTCCTTAAAGGAATAGGAAAGAATGACACCAGCAGGGCGACCGCGTATCTTTTGCATCAATCATTGATACATCGCAATCACCTCCGATTGGATGAATTTATGGTATTCTTGCTGCGTCAATGGCTTTCGTCCAATAGTGGAAGAGTGATAACCAATCAGAGGTGATTGCGCAGATTAAAATACACTCTGGTCTCTGACATAATAGGCGCCTTCGTCACATGCACAGATAATATTATGTGTGTTGAAGAAAGTTAGAAGAGTATGCCCAATTGTATTGGCAACAATGGTGTTTGTGTGTAATATTTTCAATGCGTACCGAGATTCAGGCCGAGTCTAAAATAAATCGCGAAGTTACTCTTTGTGAGGTTTACCTGCACAAGTTTGATAAAATGTACATTACGAATTAATTATTATTTACTTTATTTTATTAAAGTTGTGAATAATGATCTAACCATATTTTATTTCAATTTTGAAGTTTAGATAGATAGATAGATAGATAAATGCCTTAATGCCACACAAAACATTAAAAAGAAACGAAAAAGTTAGAAGAAGTTAGTGTAGAAGTTTAGCTGTTTTACTCGTTTACTCTTGCCGCCAACGACCTCAATTTACATAGACGGGCCCTGTCGAACAAAGAATGAGGACTTATGTTTAACAACGCCATCTAGTCTGAAAAGCGGGAACTTGCTTGCAACATATGCGCCATCTTGAAAATGTATGACTCGGTCATAGATTAGTGATGTAGGTATTATTTTCAACAAGCGCATCGCTTGTTGAAAATAATACCTACATCAGTGTACTATCTGAGGTAAACGATAAATGTTAGTATGATGTTGTTATTTTTACCACTTTTTTGTTACCAGTTTCCTGGAAAACCATTGGACCAATTACCAATTATTATGCGGTTTTTTGCATTAGATATATATATAGCTTGTGAGAAGGTTCTTAGATCTATTTTAAGGTCAAGGTCCACACAATGGGGCGTTGCAGTACGTCGTGGGTTTTTTAAATTTTATTATTTGTTAATAATAATAGTTAGTTAGTTATTGATACTGAAGTTATGTCGAAAAATTTACAGAAATAGTCATTTTTAGGGTTGCGTACCAAAATGATAAGAAAAAAAAAGACGTGTGGCACTCGGAGACTGCCGCGGTAAAGCTATTGTATAGCATTTTTTATCAACTTACCTAACACTTTGGTTGCTATGACTACTTGTGTTGTTGACTTCAAATTATTGAAAATAAAAAGACTATTTTTAAAGAATTATGTTCATAATTCTTTAAAATTATTTTGCCTTTATATTCCACATCATCTTTTCATAAAAATAGTCTTTTTATTTTCAATAATTTGAAGTCAACAACACAAGTAGTCATAGCAACCAAAGTGTTAGGTTTTCAATTTCGTTACGGAATTTCTGAATTCGGTCTCCACCCTCAAGGCCCGCGATAGAAGCTATGCAATAGTATAACAACCCTTGAGGCGCGACATGTCCATCCGTCACACTCTGCCTAATTCAGCAACTACTAATGCTAAAAACTTGAAATTTGGAACAGTTTAAAATAATCCTCGCCAAACCTTATTGCAAATGAAAGAATTCAAAAATAATTATTAGTACTACTATAAAAAAGACCAATTATTATTATTGACGTGAGTTTAATTTTTAATATTGCCTATTGTCATTTGTCCGTTCTGCCCGTCTATGCTTCAACTAATCTTGGTTGCATTTTTCTTATCGTACTGGGCTGTTTAACACGGTATTTACTCACGGTTAGTGCACACAATTATGAATTAAACCACACTTGCACTTGTTACTTACACCTTTATTGCACTAATACACACACATACTTGTTTTTATACTCGTTACTAATCTTTTTCACTACTTCTTTACTCTTTATTACTCAACTAGGAAATCAAACCGCTCTGATATATTGAATCTATAGATCTGACCTTCTAGCGCGGGGTAAAGTACCAGTCACGCCATCTATTGGTAATTTTGAAAAGCTTTCTTAACAAATCTTCTAATGAAATTAGACATACCGCTCATCAAGGACTTGTCCTTTAAATAAACAATTAATAGCTAATGAAATGTACTATTCAAGGCATATTGCGTTGACAATTAAATGATTTTATGCCTACTCAAAGCTAAATTGAATTGACAATTCAAATGATAAATGTACTACTCAAAATACGGCGAATTAACAATTAACACTAGTGAAATATACATAATCTATCTAAGTGTACTTAAAATTATACAACACAGTGAAATTTAGAACTAAATTAAAGTTAAGCTGTTACTGAATTTAAACACTGTCTACAAAGTGAGATTACAATCAAAATACTTAAACGATCTAAAGACTTAAAATATGAAATTAACAGCTCACAACATTACAGGTAACACAAGCTAAACAATATTTAATGAACAACTTAATGAAACGTTGTTACAGATAGCCTTAAGATACGTATATAACCCCGACCTTCACCGAGCTGTTTATTGGATGAAACCAACTATTTATTTTTATTTAGTAATAAATAAATACACCTAAAATAGGTTGCCTATCAAAATCCGGTCCAGGCTATTTTTAAATTAATTAATTTTAATTAACTTTTTTTTGCCAAGTTTATTGTAATTAATGATATACCATCGCGTTTGTTATAAAATTACCTATATTATACTATATATAGCTCAATTACCACTCACTCACTCACTCATTGACAGAATTGTTTCTCCTAGAAAGAGACAGAAAACGATACAATGATGTACGGGAGATGTGTTCGGGTGCTGGATGAGGGTAAGGAAAAACTATTGACATTTCGGAAAACAAGATGGCGGCCGCCGTGATTCTCGCAACTCTTCTGTTTTCCAACCGATTTCGTTAAAACTCGCAACTATTGAAGAAATTAGTAAACGATCTACAGAAAAAGTGGAAAAAGTTGGAAAAACAAGATGGCGGCCGAGCTGTAGTGTTTTGAAATTTTTGATTTTTCGACCCCGAGCCGCGGCGCCACAGATCCGAAACGGCGTGGTCGAGCATAATATTTTTTTCTTTTTTCGCCTACAATTATCCTGTATTTTGGCAGAATGGGAGTGGTTTTCAAAAATTCAAGATGGCGGCTGTCGTGGCTGCCGTTCTGTTTGAGGTACGAAAAAACGCAATTTTAAAATTCAAATTTCTCACAGTTGGCAACGTCGGATCGTTTCGACTTCTAGGGGGCGATTGTGTGTACTGACTCGAGGTATGGATTGGGGAAAAAAATTACCCCATTTCTCGGGAAGTTTTCAAGATTTACCCCAAAAATAAAAAAATCGAAATACGTATTTTTTGCAAAGTTCGAGTACGAGCAACCACGTGTCCCACTTGTACGAATGACATTTGGGTATTTTCGTCGCCGAGGTCTGGCAACACTGGAATTTATCAAAGAAAAAGTGATTTTCGACATGGTCTCTTTTCAGGAGCAATCATTTCGGCTGGGTGCGAGCGAGATGAAAAATTGAAACGTCATCAGGAGCGGTATATCCTGTAGTTTACGGGAAAATTATGAAACTAAGTAAAATGTTAATGTGAAACGAGGTGGCGGCCATTTTGTATTCTTTTTGTGTTTTTGAAAATTTCGATCACGATTTTGAGGCAGTTGGCAACATTTGGGAAAGTTGAAATGTATGGATCGATTGTGTATTTCAACCGGCAGTATCGAGGTATCTAAACAGTGTTGCCACATTTGGGGAAGTTTTCGAGATTTTCCCCAAAATCTTCCTCCTGTAAAATTTTGTATGAAAAATTTTTTTTTCACTGATGGCTTCTTATAGAAGTCAGAAAATTTAACTTGAAGAAAAATATGGAGACACCTGATGATTGAGGATTTCGGAGACAGGTTAAGAGCACGGCCAAGGTATTGAAGATAGGTGGGGGTGCTCGACCAAATGTCATTCGAAACTTCATCCAATAGACAATGAGCAAAAAAAAAATTCAAAATGGTGGATTTAAGATGGCTGCCATACAAATTTATTTGGTGTCTATCTCAGAAAGTATAAAAGATGGAAGTGTGGTTTCTTGGAAAAAGATGATCAGGACTTGAAGGTTTACTTGATGAACAGGAAAAAAATTCAAGATGGCAGATTTTTTTTTTTCATAGAAAATATATGGCGAATATTGAAGAGACTACAAGTGTAGAACTATGCAAGATTTTGAAACGGAAAGAGCAATGATGTACCAGAGATGTGTTCGAGTGCGGGATTTGAGTGAGGAAAAATTATGACATTTCGGAAAAACAAGATGGCGGCCGACGTGATCCTTGCAACTCTTTTGTTTTTCAATCGATTTCGTTAAAACTCGCAACTGTTGAAGAAATTAGTAAACAATCAATAAAAAAAGTGGAAAAAATTGGAACAACAAGATGGCGGCCGAGCTGTAGCGTTTTGAAATTTTTGATTTTTCCGTTTTTGAGGCAGTTAGCTGAAATAACATATAGAGGTAGGAAAATTAAAATCAATGATCGTTGGGTAGTTTCATACAAAGCCGCCTCACTCCTTAAGTACAACTATCAAATTAATGTCGAAGTGTCCATAGCTACTGCCGTTGTATTTACCTATTTAAATATATTTAAAAAGGCGCTGATCATTCTCGCGTCGCAGTTACCCGAAGATAGTGAAATAGGTTACGCGAGCTGCTTTAGCAGCTCGCGCACAGAGCGAAACACTAGTTTTGATATATAACTCAAGCGGTTCCGATCCGTTAAGTTACCTATGGATTATGGTAGTTGTATGGTAACAATTAACATAGTCCTTATGTAACTTAACGGATCGGAACCGCTTGAGCTATATATCAAAATATAGGTAATTTTATAACAAACGCGATGGTATATCATTAATTACAATAAACTTGACAAAAAAAAAGTTAATTAAAATTAATTAATTTAAAAAAGATACGCGCCGAATTGAGAACCTCCTCCTTTTTTGGAAGTCGGTTAAAAATAGCCTGGACCGGATTTTGATAGGCAACCTATTTTAGGTGTATTTATCTATTACTAAATAGAAATAAAAAGTTGGTTTCATCCAAAAAACAGCTCGGTGAAGGTCGGGGTTATATACGGATCTTAGATTAAGAAATTAGGTTGATAAATGACTGCTAAATTGAAGTAAAAATTTGAAATTGACACTCAAAGTTTAAGGTATATTACACAGTTACATAAATTCGAAACAGTAATGAAATACAAGATCTCAACTGGCAAAGCCTTTGTAGATATGGCTGCCGCCCATCGTGACAAATATAAAATTACATAATGATTACGCAACTTTGTGATTTGTTTTAGAATAAATTGAAAAATACAAATGTAAATATTAAACTCAGATTTTGAAGATTACATAAATGATTACTACTACCAAATAACCTTTTACAGTATGTTTCTCTAGCCTCTAGGGCAATGTTTATAGTTAAACCAATCAATATAATATCTTATGTGAAATATTCAGTTTAATTTAAAGTTACTCAATTATTATGTTTTTTTTTGTACAATCGATTGTCAACTTGTTAAGAAGTCTCTTAGCAGGTGAAATTAATGAATGACTCGATTTGTAGGAGGGTTTTGTAATTTGACCAATGGCTCTTAAAAGCCCTTTTTCTTCTAAGAAAGGGTAAAAAGTATGATCTATACCTCTCTTCCATACATATCTTTGTTTAGTAATCTCTTTGATGTCTCCAAATTTTTATTTTTCTCTAATAGGTGTAACCAATTTACTTTTACTTTTCTCTTCTTTGTGTGTTTTAGTTTGTGTAAAAATCTCTATTTTGATAGTCAATATTGAAAATCTATTCTTTGATTCTTTTCTGGTTATAAAATTCTTAAATGTTTTCTCATCTCCAAGTATAATGTTTGGCTTGTTAGGTTCAATCATTTGATTTTGCAGCCATTTTTCGTTTTCAATTATGTTGATTTCAGCAATTCGGTTGCTCACCAAATTCGTACAATAATTTTGTAAATCTCTCAGCCTAGTCAATATCACAACCCAGTTACTCCATCTACAAAGATCAAAAAGTTTTGGTATTGACAAGATACGAGACAACTCGTATAGCAATATTGCTATCAGAAATAAACTGTAAAACTTTAAATTTGAAATAATTACTTCCTTTTCTATTTGTGCAATCTTTGTCTTGGCAGTAATCGAACTCATGTGGACACGACCTTCAGTAGCATGAGTTGGTTTGGATGTAACTTCTAATAAATACATTTCTCGGCGGAACTTATCTATTAGTAGTACCTTCATAGGAACCTCAAGGTTCTTCGGGCTGACCAGATTTGCTCTGTAACTCAGCGATTGTTGTGATATGAATTCAGGTTTAGTGTTATCCAATGAATTCCTTTGTTGTTTCATTAATTCCCTGTGCAGTACTTCTTCCAAAACTTCTTCAGATCCACACGTACTTGTAGGATTGTCAACGTGAAATTCTGTTACAACTTTGTCCATTGGAATTGGAAAGTGATGTCTCTTATTTGTAGCTACTTGTTGCAAACACTCTTCAGCTGAATTTGTCTCACAATCAGTTGTAAAAGTCCATGTTGGTGATTCGTAGTCCCACTGCACCCCTTGAATACAATCACGCTGATATTTTGTATCTTTTTCATGTATTTTCACTTGATCGTACATTTTCTCTTCCCTCTTTTCAGCGTGTTGATGGGCACTGACTTCTGTAGAAATTCTTATCTCCTCATTTTTATCTATTGTATCTATATAATTTAGTGTGATATTCTCTTCTAAAACTTTCTGATATTCTTCATTTAGTGTTATTTGCTCTTCTGAAAATTTTTGATACTCTTTATTTTGATTATGATTTTCTAATAGTGTTCTTTCTATAGTATTAAATTTCTCTAAAGTTAATTCTTCAAACAGTTTTTCTTCACAATCAGACGTTATTTTCTCAATTGGCAGTACTACGTACCGCCCATCGTTGTCTCGTAGGCGTTGATAATTTTTCAGATTTAATATCTTCTCTAGTTAGCTTCTTGTTAATAATATCATTAAGTTCAGTCTCAATATTATTAGATTGTTTTAGTTTATTTTCTTTTCTTATTTGGAGGTACATGTTAACTATTCTTTTACTCTGTGAATTTGTGTTATTTGTCACTTCTCCGGATATTGTCCATCCAAAAATGGTGTTTTGTGCAATTACGTTACATCTTGGATGTTTGATTATGCCCTCAGTCAATATTTTACTATTCACTTCAGCTCCAAGTAAAAGCTCAATTTTACTGGACGTTGCGTAGCCTGGATCAGCTAGAAATAGATTTCCAAATTCTAGACAGTCAGGTGATGTTATATTACTCTACGGAAGTACCTACCCACGAAAATGATCTCAACACATATGCATCTACTTGGATTGATTTTTCTGGATTCTGGCGTGATTCGACATGGAGTGTTACCATGTTTTGTGAGCGCTTAAGTCCAAGCAGTTGAATTGTAGCTTCCGTGATGAATGACGCCTGTGAGCCCTGATCTAAAAGAGCTCTGATGTGGTGCTCACAGCCGTTCTTATCTCTAGTTTTAACAAGCGCCGTTGCTAGTAGAACTTCGTTAGGTTGTAGTTTCTCCTTTTCAAAGTTAGAAATGATTCTCGTCTCAGTTCCCAACGAAGTTGATTGCGCAAGTTTCTCAGTATTGTTAGTATCAAAGTGTAAGTTCTCTGTAGTACTCAGAAGACCTTGCATGGCTTCTTTGTTGTAGTGCAATTATGTGTGGTGTCTCCGGCCACACTTTTGGCAAGATGTGGCCAATTTACAGTTTTTAACAGAATGAAAAGGAGCTAAGCAGTTAAAACAAAGCCCTTTAGCTTGTACGAAGTCTTGTCTCTCTTTTGGTTGCTGCATATCAAATTTTTTACAAGCGAAAAGGTAGTGATTTTCTTCACAAAATGCACAAACTAGCTCTTTCTTATCCTGATCTCCAACAGACGTATGAAAAGATTTGAGTTTTGATGAATGATTACTCTGAACTGGACTCTTGGTTTTATTAGTGTCAATCATTTCTAGCGCTGGGAATCTAGCTTCTAAAAATTCAGCAAGTTGACTCCACTGAGGCATTTCATCTTGTGCTAAATGGCTCATCTGAATTTCCCACTGTTTATGAGATTCAGCATGTAATTTAGAAACCACTATGTATATTAAAATTGAATCCCAAGATTTAACATCTATGCCTAAGTTCTTCAGCTGTTTAAGACAACTTAAAGTGGTATCAAGAATTAATTTAAGCGCACTAGCTGACTCATGACTTGCTTGTTTAATAGAAAATAATGATTTCAGAATAGCGTTGCAATTGAATCTCTTGTTGTCGTATCGCTGTTTTAATAGCAACCACGCCTCCTCATAGTTTGCATCAGTTATAGTTAAATTGCGCAATAAAACTTCAGGTTCTCCACTTAAGCAACTCTTCAAATAATGAAGTTTCTGAACGCTCTTTAACTTGCTATTGTTGTGAATTAAACTATCAAATAAATCATGAAAAGATTGCCATTCATTATATTTTCCATTAAATGAAGGTAGTTTGATCAATGGTAAATGTACTTCATTATGCGCTGAACAAGATCCAGAATTAGATATCGAAACATTCTCATTTTGTGTTGTAGGTCTAAATTGCTCGTGCTTACTTTTTAGTGTTGATTTGTAGGTAGTATAAAGTTCTTCAAATTGCTCATATAAATCCTCTGTAAAATATGCTAAATCTTTTCTAATGTCTTTAGTAGCCTGTGCCACTATCTTTCGATGATCAGACTTAAATTCACTCCATAATGCTTCTAAGAACTCTAATCTTGACTCCCTATAACCCTTGGTTAATCTCTCTTTGGGTGTTTTTCTGTAATTTCTATCAGCCTTTGTTAAATTCTCATAACGATCTTCTTGAACAAGTATTAACGACTGCATTTTTGTATGTGATAATTTGAAGCACTAATTTAACACAATATGAAAGTTCCACAAATAATGTCCAAATGTAACATTGAAATAATTAAATAAAATCCAAAATATTTAATGTTTGATAATATAATCACTTTAAATGTCTAGTTGGCAACTTGAAAGTTCATTTATGTTCTAAATAATAAGTCACTAATGTTCAAAAACAAAGTTCACAAATGATTAAAAGTTCCTAAGTTATTATATATAGTAAATTTTTCAAAGTCCTTTTTGAAGCAAAACTACGTTTTATACAAAGTTTTATAGCATACGAATTTTTTCGAAATCTTTTCACGAACAAATTTTTCTATGTTTTATAGCGTATGAATTTTTTCTAAGTTTTATAGCGTATGAATTTTTTCTATGTTATATGGCGTATGAATTTTTTCTAAGTTAAATAGCGTATGAATTTTTTCTAAGTTAAAATAACGTCAAAATTTTTTCAGTCTTTTAGCACATGAAATTCATGAAATGTCCAATGTCCATAAACACTGATTTTAACTGTCTTTTTAACACGAATTTTAACTATGTCTTTTTTCACTAATTCACTTAAGTTCTATCTACTTACAGTCTTTCTCCCTGGTTTCGGCACCATAATGTTTAACACGGTATTTACTCACGGTTAGGGCACACAATTAAACCACACTTGCACTTGTTACTTACACCTTTATTGCACTAATACACACTAGGAGTGAGGCGTATATATCGGAACAGGCAAAAAGAACAGGTATTTAAAAGTAACACCTTGGAAGTGTTCTTTCCAAACCGAAAAACCTGTTCCGCCTGTTCCACAAAGTATTTTGGAATAGGTTAAGATGCTGTTGCTGTGGAACAGTTGGTTCTGTTCCAGTTCCACAAACCACAACAGCCCGAATCTGAAACGCAACATGCTTTTCTCTATTCTAGCTTATGGAAGTTACCTTTGTTAGACAGAGATAACGTCACGGAACATACTCTTCTCTATTCAGGCTTACGCAGCTTACCTTTATTGGAAAGAGATAGCAGCTGTTATGCCTGTTCCAAGCAGAGAACAGGTGTTGCATTCGTTCGGATACTCACATTATACTTTAAATACCATGTTCCAACACAACAGGCTGTTATTTTGGAACAGGTTTCCGAAACTGTTATTTTACTGGAACTGGAACTGGAAACAGGCGGAACAAGTTTCTTATTTTGCCTGTTCCAGCCCACTCCTAATACACACACATACTTGTTTTTATACTCGTTACTACTCTTTTTCACTACTTCGTTACTCTTTATTACTCAAGTAGGTAATCAAACCGCTCTGATATATTGAATCTATAGATCTGACCTTCTAGCGCGGGGTAAAGTACCAGTCACGCCATCTATTGGTAATTTTGAAAAGCTTTCTTAACAAATCCTCTAATGAAATTACCAAACCACACAAACCACTGCACCGCCAACCACAACGCAGCCGCCCACCGTCGCACCGTCGGAATCTACCGACTCGCGAACTGCGTCGGCGCAACGTGCCACTCAACCCGCGGCCGCTGAGAGTGCTACGACTCTGGCAGCAGCCGCAAACCCGCCGACTGAACGTGGCCAGCCGGTGCGAGCGAGAAGACGCCGCCGCAACCGCGCGCCTCGCTCGCGCCGCACCGCACCGGCGGCGGCCTCGACTCCGCAACAGCCGGAGCCCGCCGCTGGTCGACGATCACCAGCCGAAGCCACACGCCAGGTGCCACCCACCCGTCTACCAACCGATCCACCAACTACTCGCACGCGTCAGGCTGCACTTAGTCCGACGCAAATCGACGCACCACGTCCCCGCCAGGCCGCAGCTGCACGCCCGGCCTGCCAATCCGCCCCACAACCCCCAACCCCCGCTAACGCCCGCCCTGCAAACCAACCGGCCCAACGAGTAGCGCAGACCGACCCGGACATTGTGGCTATAGTCCGGGCTGTGATCGAGGCGCTCACGACTGGGCTGACGGCGTACCTGCAAGGCCAGGGCGCAAAACGAGCCTTCATAGCAGGCATGGCGGTGCTTACGCGCCTCCATGCCTAAAGGATAAACGGGTCCAGCACGCGGTGGCGATGACGTCACCCGCAGGGCGGACCCACACAACACCAAAATCAAGGGCCCGTAGCCTTCCAGGCAGGCCCAAGCCGTCGTTGGCTTAAAGCTATTCACCGGGGCACAGAGTTGCCCCGCGCCCCGCCCGGGTAAGGAGGCTCAGCCTCGAGGCCCGTACCCCCGCTTGGCCCTCACGGGCCACTCGGAGAAGACCCACTGACGTAATGAAATTAGACATGGGCTGACTATTCTACGGCTGGAACCCAAAGCCCGAAGTTTTTACTAACTGACCAGTAAGTAAAAAAAGATATCATACAGTTTGCCGCGAAAATTAAATGATTGCGTAATGGATAAAAATATTAAATAGGAAGTTTAAATAACGTTTTTTTGGAAATATATAATTGTGGATTGAAACACTTATCTTAAAATAAAAATTATACAGTGCCAAACTAATTAGACTTTAGATGATAACTTACTAATAACAAATTATCTACACGATGAGCGACCGTGACAGCGCTACGACGGGGACAAAGACAGGCTTATGACAGGTTCGAAACGCGCTCTCATAGTCGGGCGCTCACCATTTTTCTATGAAAGGGCCCATCTAGTACCTACATATATATCGATGCTTGCCGCACATCGCCAAGCTGTTTGAGCGTCTGTTGATGCGAAGGCTCGCTCCGCACTTTCGTCCGCGTGCCGAGCAGTTTAGCTTTCGCAGTAACCACTCAACGACGCTCCAGCTGGCAAGATGACTTCACTACATCGCCAGTGAGAGGAATCGTGGCCACTTCATCGTTGGGGTCTTTCTCGATATCAAGAAGGCCTTCGACCGCGTGTGGCACGATGGACCCCTGGCCAAACTCCTCTCGACCACCCTACCACCCGCGATCGTGCGGCTGGTAGCTTCATTCCTGGAGGGTAGGTCCTTCAGAGTGACCGTAGAAGGCGCGGAGTCCCAGCCGCGCCCGGTACGGGCCGGAGTGCCTCAGGGTAGCTGCTTGTCCCCGTGTCTATATGCGGTGTACACGGATGACATCCCTATCCTCGCCGACCATCTGCGCGAGGGGGAGGAAGACGTGCTGTTGTCGCTCTACGCTGATGACAGTGCGTACTTCGCGTCGTCGTACCATCAAATCGTCGCTACGAATTGCATGCAACGTCTGCTGGACTTACTTCCGGAATGGCTGGACAAGTGGAGAATGGCCGTCAACGTGGGGAAGACGACCGCCATCCTATTCGGAGCCCGGAAGCACATGCGTCAGCTCCAATTATGAGGCCAGGACTTCGGTGCGCTACTTGGGGCGTCACATCGACGCCGGCCTGGCCATGGTTCCCATGATTAATCATGTTGTGAACCACGCCACGGCTGCCGCGTCGATGCTGCACCAGGTCCTCACCTCAAGCCTCTCACCGAAGACCAAGCTCCGGATCTACGGAGCCTATGTCCACTCGCGGCTGACGTACGCGGCTCCCGTCTGGTATGCACTATGTTCTGCATACCAGAAGAGCCGCCTACAGGTCCGGCAGAACAAATGCCTGCGATTAATCGTGGGAGCTCCGAGGTACGTGAGGAACGACGTAATCCATCGCGACCTCAAGACGCCCACCGTGGAGGAGTACGTCCGTACGCTCGCGCGGCGCATGTTTGCGCGCGCGGACAACGGACCGTACGAACACCTCCACGGGATCGCACCGACGACCACCCGACCTCCGACCGGGCGTCCACTACCTCGTGAGCTCCTACGATCGCCTTCGCCTACGCGGCACGCAGATGATCGTAGCAACGACGACGACGCGACACACACCGGACTTGACACCGACTCCGCGCGCGACGGCGACCATATCACCCGCAGCGCGGAGTCCACCGGCTCTGACACCATCTCGGCGCGCGACGGAGACCATATCGCCCGCAGCGGCGAGATACCTGGGCATGTCACGGGTCCTGCACGCGGCGGTGACGACGTCACCCCCAGGGCGGACCCAACACCAGAGATGACACCAGGTCTAGGGGCCCGTAGCCTTCAAGGCAGGCCCTAGCCAACACACGGCTCAAAGACAATCACCGGGGTTCAATGTTACCCCGCGCCCCGCCCGGGTAATGAGGCCGTCTCGAAGCTCGTACCCCCGATTGGACGTCACGGGCCAACCGGAGAAGACCCCTGCGGATGCGCTATCTTGAAAGTTATGTTTGCATAGAGTAAGAATTAGCTAAGAAATCGTAGACAGAGAAAGATTGACGGGTCATCACCGTACACAGTATGCGAAAGGGATAGTTTAAAATAACTACATGTACTATATCTATATATATAACAACCCTAATTATTGCCATCATACAATTTTTATCATATTTTGTGGGAAAACTGCAAATGCTTATTACTAGTTGGGAGTATGGCAAATAAGTGTCGATAGTGTCAACACGCACTAACGTGATTTTATAATGGCAATTTTTTACTACAAGTGAAAACAAGAAAAGAAAACGAAATTCAAATTGAATGTATTTTTAATCAATATTACATACAATTCACTTCCGGAGCGGACACACTTAAAATAAGTTAAGTGCGTGTTGTAATAAGGGAAATAATACAAATTAAATACAGATTAAAACTAGTTTAATTTATGAATATAATGATCTTATAGGTACAGAATAAATATATATATATATATATATATAACGTTTCCTCACTTTCATAATTATTATTCTTTTAGTAGCAAGTCCACGTCTTATACTCCGTCCACGAGTTGAGTAGATAAACAAGTAATAATTAATAAAAAACAGCGTCACGCATAAAACTTGTATTGATCAATAACTGACTGACATAAAACAATCAAGTGTTGTTATGATACAAAAGCTTCATCGTAAGGGTGGTACCATCATTGGATAGGCATAATTATAATTAAACTTACGAATTGGCATCTCCGTATTTTTATTTTCAATCTTACAAATCACAGGTTAGTATAAACTGCATTAATCAATAAGTGAACAAAACGTATAAACGTATGAATTACATGCGTATGCAGCGTTGGTATTGAATTTTCATACAGATATGTCATGCTCTGTGTCTTGCGAAAGCATTGCTGCTCAAAATGCCTAGAACACCTGCTTGCATAATATTTGCTTCGCTCCCACCTCTTTCGTCCTGTCGACTCTATTCATTATTTGTCTTGAATCCTGAAAATTAACAAGGATAGTTACGGGTGTTTAACTACTTCAATGACTTTCATTAAAATATCTATCGTAAATTGGTAAATGAATAAAATTTCTTATTACGTATATAGATTGACACGTTTTTTCCCTTAATTTTGGGTTCCAAACTTGGATAAATATGATAATACAGCTGGCATCCCCACAACGCGAGTAATTATAATAAAAACGCGAGTCACCCGACTAATTTCAGAGAACATACAAAAATGGAACCTGGCATCATTTTACTTACCTTCTTAACTTGGGTGTTTAATGATTCAAAATTCGATTATTTTCTTAACGCTAAATAAGTACTTTTTTGTTATATCTATACTTTGTAGCATTCATGAGAGTATTTACAGATATAACCTGTTTTTATCTGTAACAATCAGGTAAAAAATAAGGTTAAAATTGTAAACTTACATATTTTAGGTTATGTTTTCGTATATATAGGTTCAGTTCGGCTTTTGCAGCCTAACACACAGAAATACACCATCGTCTTTAAGTTAAATAAATAACTTTTTTCCTAAGCTACGAGCACAGTTACCACTTTGTTCAATTCTGATTTCGTACGAATATGGGCGAATAACAAAAACGACACAGGATTGTCTGACCTCTATTAGCTTAGAGGTCCAACAAAAAAAAATTATACGCCGAGCAGGACAAGAAAAGAGATTTTCGCGCTCTGTCACTCCTTGGCATTAGCGCATATACTCATTTCGCTCACTTGTGGTATTATTATTACAATGCCTTCTCTATGCTTCATTCTTACTCTATGTAAGAAATATATCTTTCTCTATCTACGTATGTTTGAAAACGTATGACTCGGTCATAGATAATATAGGTTATAGTCATAGAAGCCGTAAGGCCAGTTAGTAAAAAAGAAATATCATAGTTTGTATAATATGTAAGTAAAAGATAATAAGCCTGGAGTGATTAATAAAACATTAAAACATATTTCTATAAAATTATTTCGCCTTTTATTTTCAATCACTTGAAGTCAACAAATCGAGTAACCATAATAACCAAAATCATCAAGTTACATAAAAACTAAACTATTTATTATCTATGACAGTTTGTCGCGGAAATTAAAATGATTGCGTAATGGAAATTATTAAATATAAAGATTAAATGACGTTTTTTTTGGAAATGTATAATTGTGAATTGAAACACTTACCTTAAAATAAAAATTATAGAGGGCCCAACTAATAAGACTTAAGAGTTTAGATGTTAACTTATTAAAAAAAATTATTTAGACGACGAGCGATCGTGACAGCGCTACGACGAGGAAAGACAAGCAGACAAATGAGGAACGTGTTCAGCAAGTCGGACTCCCGACTTTTTTCTATGAAAGGGCCCATCTAGTACCTACATATATATCGATGTATAGGGTACTTTTTATCCAGTGAAAGAGTTTCCCCGGCATTTTCCAAAACCTAAATTCACACGGACAAAGTCCTGGGCATCAGCTAGTGTAAAATAATAAAAAGAATCGTCAATAGACTCGCACCTAATGTAATATTGCAATATGTTTACTGCGGTATAAAATACACGGCAAAATTATTGCCTACCCTAATTTGTATTGTTGCTACCTGTTGAACACATGGAACAGCTTTTTAAAAATGATTCATTTCTGAACTGATGCCTTGAACGTCAGTAGGTAATTCATTTGACAGTGACAAAAACTGTCTTCAATATGTCAAGTCAGTGTTAATTTTTGTTTGCCCAAACTTGTCTCTGATTCTTTGTCTCTGATTTTGCCATTGGCATGATTGGCCGTGGTTGTGGGTTTTTGTGCTGTTTGTGTGATCTTTTTCGTAAAATAATTATTTCCGCCACGGAACTACTTCGCGGATGCTTGCCGATTGCATCACGTTCCCACGAAATGCCAAGCGGGACGAATCATTTAGTTCTGTGTTAATAAACTGAATAAAATGTCGTCTTTCGTGAACTATAGGAACGAGAGCATAGTGGACGTAGTCGAAGCGACCACAAAAGACAATATTACGTTCTACAAAATCGTGGTTAAAGTGGGAATTGTTCAGTGGAATGTGCTACATCGGTACAATGACTTTGTGGATCTCCACGAGAGACTGGTCAATGACCATGGTGTAGCCAAAGACCTGTTACCACCAAAAAAAGTTATACGAAACAAAACCCCAAAATTCGTCGAACAAAGGCGAGAAGCGTTGAACGAATACCTGAAGAACGTGTTTAATTATCTCAAGTTAACCATGCCGTCGGAATTTGCACACTTCTTAGACTTCCACATGTATGACATATACTTTTTATTACAAGACTTAGCAAAAAAGCTGTTTTTAGAAGGCGATAAGTTACTGGAGTGTGAAAAGTCGCATAAATTTAGCCTGTTAGAGGTTTGTATTTACTTATTTGGTAATAAACATGATCGGGTAAACCAAACAAAGCACAAAACTTTATCTTTTGATGATAAAACAACACTACACAGTACCTACCTATTATTAGATTACAAAACTCAAGGTTAATATAAAATCTATGAATCAGTTGGCCATGTGACACACTATTGTGTGTCCTACTTTACAGGTTTTGTGGATTTCCATTTAATATATCAATATTCCCTTATTTTTTTACCTCAGTAGTTGATATACTTACTTAAATCAATATATCTACATTAGTATATATAACATAATTTCTTACC
The DNA here is from genome assembly GCA_963932025.1 of Erebia epiphron. Classification (NCBI taxonomy): domain Eukaryota; kingdom Metazoa; phylum Arthropoda; class Insecta; order Lepidoptera; family Nymphalidae; genus Erebia; species Erebia epiphron. The sequence goes on from OZ009950.1 coordinate 10,597,448, forward strand.
ACAGTATTTGGTACCTATAATATAATCAATATTATCTATAGTCTATAAGTCTTACTGTTTGTTTTGCAATGATTTTAGATAGCAGGTTGTATTCCCTAGACAGACATGTTAAAATGTTAAATGCATTCTGAGTGCATCCCTAGAGGACTCATGGACTCGTCCTCCAAATTTGAAATCTAGGACCCTGGTTTAGACTGTACTTTGTCTGATTGACTGAATTGATGTTAGAGAAGAGATAAACGCAATAACCTTTTAAAAATAGTTTTCTTTCAGTTGCATGCAATCAGCGAGAGATTTAAAATGGCATGTCCACCAACAGAGAAGCAAGATCAAATGTATGACTTCAGTCATATACTGGATTTCTGCTCTCAAGTATCTTCCCTAAGTATAGAAGGAAGCTACGAAAAACTGGGTACCAGCAATATAGTACCAAACGATCTACATTTTGATCTCATACCATTCAAATCTCTAGGCGATTTGAAAATACTGGGAGTGCCAATGGGATGTATACAAAGTGTTGGTGAGTATTAAACCAACTTAATAAAAACATACTCAAAACATGAAATCTGGATAAATTTTATTTATGAAACAGCCAATACAACAAATATATATGATAAATTCAACTGTTATTATTTTCTGTAGTCCTACAAATCAAATTATAAATAATTAGGTACCACAGATGATGGTATGTTGACATAGCAAGTCATATTATAACGTTCCTGTGACACTAATATATGGGATGTATATGTCACCGTGAGATTGTAAAAACCGTTAGATTATAATCTAACTCGCAAAATAGTAAACTGTCGAATGATTACAATATAACGCATTATTTTTCGGTAGATTGTGGCCGGGCACTACCTGATTGTTTATGTCGAACCCTAACCTAACCTACAAGAAAGAGACAAGAAAAAGAAAATACAATGAATATTTCAAAAATTGACACTTAGAAAATTGAACGGTTCACAATCTTTCGACTGTTTACAATCTTACGGTTTTTACAATCTTACGGTGACATATATATAACTGTATGCGATGTGGAATTATCAAGAACATTGAAAATATAGTTTCAGTTTGACAAAACTGAATAATCCACTTACAGAATTTTTATTCTCAATACTTTTCAGGCAGTCTCCGTGATACGCTGAACAGTCTGTCTGTTCACGTCGCCAGTGTGATATCAATGAACGAGTTTCTGTTGGTTGATGTGTTACATAAGGATCCTTCTAGTCTAGCTGATACTGTGGTTAGTATGAAATAGATTATTTTTATACTACATTTGCACTGCTAAAAATATTTGTACGAATTTATTATCTCAATTTATTTTCTGTGTAAATATTTGTATCAAACTAGCAATTTTTTTTCTGCGCTAATTTTATTCGCAAGTGTGAACACTTCAGTATGAATTTTTGTGTTACAGAAACGCGAAGAAAAATTCGCACGAATATTTTTCGCAGTGCGAACGTAGCCTTAAAATTATCTAATATATTGTCCTCTAGTAACTAATTAATAGAAATACATAAGTTACTCTAGCTATTGTACCAATTACAACAATTCTTTACTAGGTTAGGTTATCTAGTTTGTTAGTCATTAACCGTGACTCATAGTTCAATACATCTGTTTGTAGGTCGCTATCCACATCAATTTCAATACATTAGGTCACGCGTGCTGCGCCTTATCTAATGAAGTTACGTTCTAATCACACATTATTGTAATTTTATAATAAAATAGCAAGTATGTTCTGAGGCTTAAAACTTATGTAATAATATTTTTATCATGTCATAACTTCCATGTTTTTTAAGACCACCCATATTATAAAGAAGCTGTGTAGCTGTTGATATCTAATTAACTCACACAAAACTATTTTATACAATACTTTTAATATGGCACAAATTAGAAATGAGGAAGCAAATTCCTTCATATGCGTTCGTGGAGTTTCGACTATACATATACGGATGCAGACCCTGACAGTGCCTTGCAGTACGATAGTAGAAAGATTAAGACTCCGGGGATCTTGGCTCGCAACATCAATTCAAAGTGCGAACTAAAATCAACCGGTATATTGGTATCTCTATTTGAAGCAAGCGCGCGCGGGACGCGGTATGTAGGTACCTACATCGCGCGGCGCGCCCTCCGTAATCCGTCGTCGCGCGAAACGACAACATTTAGTAAAGCCGAATTAGGTACAGTTCCAGAACAAATACATACCTATAGTACGCGCGCGAGTTCAATGTAGAGCTAATGTTTGGTGTCACATACAAAAGCTCTGCATTCAGCTGGCGCGCGTACTATAGGTATGTATTCACAACTCAAAGGCGGTATTTTTATTAAGTAAGTATTTTATTATTATTATTTCTCTACAAGGTCTAGGTATTATCTCTCACTAGCTAATGCCCGCGACTTCGTCCGCGTTGGGGAACTATAGTTTAGATTGTAGCAAACTTTGATAATCTAGGTAGGAAAAGGAAGCTTTTAATAATTACAGATGCAGTGTAGGAAGTAGGTAGTAGGTACCTATTATAATTTATTGCACCTTTGTACTATACTCAGGTAGGTATCTAAATTTAAACTAATCTAAACATATAAAATCATTTGTCCCGACTGACCGACTGGTCTACTGGCTGTATTGGGCATGGACTATTATGATTAGGTAATTATTAGTGCTACCAGTGCGAAACCGGGGCGAGTCACTAACTCACTAGTCTGTAGTATAGTTAGCGCCAAACAAATAGTTACGCAGCTCTCATACAAACTGTTGAAGTCACCGTACATAGTACATACCTACCTACTACGCGCGAAAATCCATACTAATATTATAAATGCGAAAGTGTGTCTGTCTGTCTGTCTGTCTGCTACGCTTTCACGGCCCATCTGTTCAACCCATTTTGATGAAATTTGGTACAGGGATAGGTTGTATCCCGGGGAAGGACATAGGCTACTTTTTATCCCGGAAAATTTAAGAGTTCCCGCGGGAATCAAAAAATTTGGTCCACGCGGACGAAGTCGCGGGAATCATCTAGTATGCTATATTTTATCCATATCCATACTAATATTATAAATGCGAAAGTGTGTCTGTCTGTCTGTCTGCTACTCTTTCACGGCCCAACTACTCAACCGATTATGATGAAATTTGGTACAGAGATAGGTTACATCCCGGGGAAACACATAGGCTACTTTTTATCCCGGAAAATTCAAAGGTTCCCGCAGGAATCGAAAAGACTTGGTCCACCCGGACGAAGTCGCGGGAATCATCTAGTAGGTATATAATATATCAGATTGCGACGCGTCTTGCGGTCAACTTCAGATGCGACTATTTGATTGAGTTATACAAATCCACTATTATAAATGCGAAAGTGTGTCTGTCCGTCTGTCTGTCTGACTGTCTGCTATGCTTTCACGACCCAACTACTCAACCGATTATGATGAAATTTGGTACAGAGATATCGTACATCCCGGGAGATAGGACAAAGGCATACTTTTTATCCCGGAAAATTAGAGTTCCCGTGGGACTCAAGAAATTTAATCCACGACGACGAAGTCGCGGGCATCATGATCATCTAGTATGAAAATTATTATACTATAATAGGTAGGTAGGTATTTACTGTGAGATATGTCCCAGCGTTCGGAGTCCATTTCAGTAACCAAGTAAACAAATATCAATTTCCGTAAATCTAAAGTCGTAAGTAGGTATATAAATCAAAATCAAAATCTAAATCAAATTATTTTTATTCAAATAGACTTTTTACAAGTTCTTATGAATAGTCAAATGAATCTACCACTGGTTCGGAATGCCGTTCCTACCGAGAAGAACCAGCAAGAAACTCGGTGGTTGCTCTTTTGAAAAAAAAAAATAGTATATGGTATGTTTACAATAATCTACATACAACATAATATTATACAGATACATAAGTAACCACTGTCCTGAGCATTGCTGGAGCGAGTCAAATCCATGCGCCTTTATCATTACTAGGTATAATCTTCGACAGTATAATAAGCTTTTTTTAGGAGCATTTTTTAATGGTTATCTTATACTTGTGTAAAGGTAATTTATATATATGTTAATAACCTCCTGGCGCCCAAGCATTTATTTGTCAGTTTGTCATAAAAGCTCACTGTCCTATAAAAAAGACAAATTCTTTTTGAGCGTAAACGCCCAAAGACAATTTTCATTTTTTTTTAACTGGTACTACAAAAATATTTTTTTTTCCTATTTTATTATTATTATATATAAGTCTAAGAAAGGGATGGTTTGTAAAAAATCTCTAAAATAATATGTCCATCAAAAAGGACATTGGGCGTTTATTCTATTACTAGATCTAAATAATTTGTAATTTATAAAGTACATCGGGTTTTAGTGCAATAAAACAATTTGATGTTTAAATTTTTATATTAAAGTATCTAAGTTTACAACAATACTTACAATCACATATTTTGTGAGATCATACATAATATGGTAACGTTGATGACTCTAAAAACAAATAATTTCCTAGAAAAATAAGAAATAACTCAAAATTAAATTTTGTAACTTGGAAGTAATACTAATCTCAAATAACAAAACAAATCAGACTTTAAATTATCATTGATGAAATTCAGAATAGCAATTCCTTTTTTTAGTTAGGCATAAACGCACGTTACAAGACGAGCATTCAAAGAAAGTCTTATTTTCATGACAAAGTCGACATCTGCCCTGAATTGTCGAAAAATTCGGCATGTGTTTGGCTTGTGTCGTCCTTCGGATTTTTGATGGAATGGGTACAGTCGGCATTCCTCGACATCTTTTTCGACTATTTTCTGCTTCTTCAGTGACTTCATCAGCGTCATTTGATTCAATAATCTGGTATTTTTCTATTAAAATTTCGCCCAAAAGTAGTTTAAAATATCGTAATTGATCAATTTTTCTACTTCGAATGCCTTTTTTTCTTTGGTCCTCTTTAAATAACACCCAAGAGTTTGAAACGGAGAGATCGATCATGTGAGCCATGAATCTCTGGGTCCATTTCCTGGTGCGATATCTGTTGGGACATATTGCCAACAAACGGTCTGCTAAGTCAACCCCCCCCATGTTTTTGTTGTACTGCCGAACGCATTTAGGCCTATTAATAGTGATAAATCTTTTTTGCTTCTTACACCATCGTTGACAAGTATCTTCCTCTTCCTTAGCTTCCACTGTCGATGTAAGTATGACAGGTTTGTTGTCAAACCATTTGGTGACAGCCATTTTGTTGTCATTTCTTACAACAACAGTGGAAGTACCTCTACCTTTTTTCTTCATCTCTCTGTCATTCATCAGCAATCCGCGTACTTCTTTTGGGATGCGATTTTTCATAAGGGTCCCAGTGCAGCCTATTCCTCTTTTACTTAGCTCGTCTAATAACTTCTCGCTAGTAAAATACCTGTCACAATAGACGACATGTCCAGGGACAAGCGAATTTGTAAGCGTTAATAGAGCCTTTTCCCCAAGACCGAAATTGCTATCTTCATACTCAGGGTAAGTGGTTGAACCTTGATAAATATGGAAATCGCAAATCATTCCATTCGGATTTGCTAAAACGAAGGCTTTGATGCCAACGGGATTTGGTTTTCCTGGGCAGTAAATCCGAATCCCGCAATTCCCAGTAAAAGGGATGATCATCTCATCAATACTCAGACATTGTTCTTTTAGTTGAGCGAGGCATCCAGATTTAACTCTTTCTATGAGTGGACGAACCCTCCATAGCTTATCTTTTGCTCTCAAGTCGACTGTGATATCAGGGTCAAACACAATTTTTAAGGAATTACGAAGAGTTAAAAATCGATTGCGGGGCATAGCATCAGCAATAAGAGCTATGCGGTATTTGGTCTCCCAATACATGCGAATTGTTGGGTAATTGATGCTTGCCATTACTAAGCATATGCCAATATAGATATAGCATTCTCTGTTATTTAAATCTAAAGACTTTCCTGTTTTTAAAACTGCAGTTTGGTTAGATTTTTCCACAATCAAGCTTACTATATCGTCATCAACGTATTGTCGAAAGTAATCCAATTTATCAAATAAATCACTTTTAATGGGCAAATAAGATGGTTCGGATAGTTGAAATGATTTAGGAGCAAACGATTTTACAGACCAGTTTAAGTTTGTAGTTGATCCAGACGTTGAAGGTATGGGACTATCCTGAGGTGTGCTTTGAGTAGCATCTCTACGAACACTCTGACCACGTGATCTGCCACCACGTCCACGACGTCGTGTTTGTCCCCTGATTGATGTCTCTAAAAGCGGAGTATCAGTGTTATCATGTTCGTCTACCTCAGATTCAGTGGAAGATGACGACTCCTGATCACTGTTGTGAACCACAAACTCTTCATCACCTAAATCTTCGTCACTAGGGATGAAATCTTCGACTTCAGATTCATCTGGCAGACGGGTTAACAAGTCTGTGATCTCTTTGTCATGTAAGCCTGTAAAAAAATAAAAACACAATAAAAACCCATTGTCATTTTTAAAGGACAAATATTACCACCTAGTTAAGGTACTTAACGCCCGATGTCCGTTTTGTTGTACAAATAGGTTTATAAAAATAATTATAAGCTCCAAATTGTAAATTTAACTATATTTCATCAATACTACATATAATAAGATGTATTCTTATTAATTAAGTCAATATCTGCAATGATTAATTTAATAAAAATGGATTCACTTACCTCGTGATCGTGAGTGCGACATTTTTCGAATATTTTTACTCAAGTGTCAAATGTCACCTTGATATTTCTTGTCTGTGGTCACACTACAAGACCTCAACAGCAATCTGACCGGAAATAGACGAGAGCAACGCGCGAATTTTTAAATATTCAACTTGTCAAATGTTTTGTCCTTTATAAAAGACAGTGGGCTTTTATTTCAGGACTTATTCGTAAGAGGTCGGGCGTTACAGGGATAAGATACTTTGTCATTTTTAAAGTACATTGGGCGCTAGGAGGATAATATAATTATATAATTTATATAATTTATGTATATTTAGGTAAGTAAGTAAGTAAGTAAGTTACTTGATTCCAAATCACAGGGCAAATCCAAATCCAAGTCAGTAGCATAGGTCAATTGTGTCAAAAATATTAGATTGGGAACATACAATTTAGCAAACAACGCACAGCACAATAATAGTCGAATACTGAATCTTCACTGAAAACTGAATAGCCTGCCCGATATCCGAGCCTTCCGCGTCGCCCGCGCCGCGCCGGCCGCAGGCCATCGGCCCCGTGCTCGCGCGATAGCTATAGGAGAGTTCAGAATTTGTCTTAGATTTAGCCTTGTTCCGTGAATACCAAAAATGATGAATGAAAACTTATTGTCCTTTTTACTTCGTGTTGTTATTCTGTAACTTGACAATATATGCTATGTTCCTGACCAATTAATACGTAAGATATCGTTGATTTTAATATGAAACAAATAAGGGGAAAACATGTCCATCTTGTCGTAAAAATATGCAAAACGCAATTCACTTACATTTGATTTTAGGAAAGTATTTTGAAAAATTTTAAATCCAGGGACCTAGATAAATACAATTTGAATCCAAATAAACTCTCATTTATGGTGGAAATATTCTCGAATTATTAATTATTTTGGTATTACGTTTGTATGGGCAACTCGTCCTCCGTTGGCCCCTTAAGTGGGAACAACATCAAAAGATCTTGGGCACACCCTCCGAAATATATCCTGTTGAAAAGTTACCGACAGACAAGCAAGTTTGCGCAGATATTCCAAGCTTTAGAAAATCTGATTCTTTAAAAAAACCACACCATTTTGCTCGCTTTTCCATAACGATGTAAAAGCTCCATTCCATGCAAATGTTGACTGATTATTATTTTTTGCTAATCTAAGTCTTAAACTAAGTCAGATACCGATTTGTCTGGAATCTGTATTCTAGGACAAATATTGAAAACTAACCAATTTTTTTTACAGATATGGAAGAAGCTGTCCTCTATAAACTTCGTGAGTAACAACATAAACAACGTCGACTGGGCGATCAGACTGGTACCAAAACTGCAGCGCTTAAACCTTTCATCCAACAAACTCACCGAGCTCTGCGACATATCGTGCCTTCACGAACTAAGGGAGCTCAACTTATCTATGAACAGGTTTAATCTATGCGAGAATTGGCACGCTAAAATAGGCAATGTAGTCAAAATAGATCTATCGCAAAACAAAATAGAATCTCTTCAGGGCTTTTCGAAGCTTTACTCTTTAGAAAGCTTAGATTTAAGCTGCAACTTAATAACGGATGTGGAGGAGGTCCAACATATTTGTAACTTACCCTGTTTAGAATATCTATGGTTAACAGCCAATCCCGTCGCATCATCCATAGATTATAGAGTCAAAGTCATAGAGCAATTCAACACGAGGATGACGGAAATTTGTTTAGACAACGAAAAAGCTTCGGATAAAGAATTGGATACAGCTAGAGTATTGCAAGCTTTAAGAATAGTCAAAGAAGGTAAGACGCCAAGTTTCTTGCAAAATAACAACACAAGTCATAGTTTTAATAAGAGTTGACGACAGATAATCGATTTCGGATCGATTACCGAGTATATAACGATCTATCGATATGTTTTTAGTTATATTATTACCTAGGTTATAGGTAAAACAGCACATAGTGATAATTTTAGTTGTACCTATTATGTACATAATGTGAGTACATTAAGTATTTATTTAGGGCCAATATGTAATTTATAAACTGGCTTGACATATTTTTTAAGTAAACCAGACAAACGGTCTTGATAACTTTCCTTTAATAACTTAAAAGGCTGAATACAGAACGTATCGATATCTTTATGTTGATAAAGTATTGTCATTTTAGCCAAAAAACACATTAAAATGAGTGTTCCAAGTACTAAAGTACTAACATTCGTTTCAGTATTTGGCCTTAAGTCCCTCAGCCTAGCTTAAATATTTCTATGGATGGAATATATGACATTCCATTTTGTCTAGATATACTTATTTTCTCGGGTGCTCGCGAGTAAAACGACTGTAGACTACGATATTCAATCTAAGATTGGATATAAAAAGGAAAATAAAATATTTTTCCACCTGCAGTGTATAGCAAATTGGATTCTCAAATATTGGGTTTAGTATTATTCCATATGATATTAATAATATGATGTCATTTTGATCTTATTGATGTGATATTATAACAACATTATTGTAAGTTTTAACATAATACTACAAATGTTTTGACGTAATTTTGTAAATAGGAAAACAACAATGCATTATAATTATATGATACATTAATTTTACTAAGTATATGATAACACAAATTTTCTAATAAAAATAATGGAAATGGTGCTTCTAACTATTAAATTCCATTTTTTTTGCTGGATATGTGTAACTTTACAGAAATTTTGTAAAGTGGTTTCACTACTCATAGTATTAATTATAATATGTAAGTATTATAATTGTGATTATAATGTTTCGAAAATTTATTATTGTCTTAAGGGTTTAATAATTTATAGTAAAAGTTATTTCAAATGTTATTATTTTTTTTATTCAGTACAAAACAGAATAATTTTTAACACGCTTTTATCTTCGCCTGTAATTAAGGGTCTCTCCGCATCTATCGGCGCAGAATCGGCTTGAGCTGTTCAGAAAAAGCTATATTTCATACGGAATTAAGAGTGAAAACGACGTCGACCGCCCTGACCGACACGCGACGGGCCGATTATTTATCGACGGCTCGACGTTATGACTTATGCCGTATACATAAAGCTTTTCCTGACCGTCGATCCGCTCAATCCGGTTCCGCGTCGATATATGTGGGGAGACTCTTTAAGTAAACAAATCTTGGAAGTCAAATTATTATTGATTTGAAACAGGCGCGGGATATACGATGGCGTGGCGGCGTGGCAGCGACCTGATCGCGGAAGTAAGAAAACGGCGTCTTACAATTTTACGGTTACATATAGTCACCGTAAAATTACAAAAACCGTCAGATTGCAATCTAACGCTTTTTATCTCCATAGATTGTAAACTGTCGACAGATTGTGAACATGTTCAGAGTGTCAATTTTTGAAATATTCATTATGTATATACGTTTTCTTCTCTCTTTCTTGTAGGTTCGTTAGGGTGCGACATAAACAATCTGTAGGCCGAGCATGGGCGGGGAGATGTTATCCACGGGGAAAGGATAAGATGTCCCAGTAGGCTCGAGACATCTTTTTTATAATTTAATGGTATGAAAATAAACTTAAACACACGTCCTATGCACAAGTCAAACAGGGATATACTTCTCCTTTCCGCTGTTGCCATGATCTAGCATAATTTCATCTCTTGTCAGTGGATATAATCGGGGGATAAGATTTTTGTCCCCTCCCATGCTTAGCCTGCAGGTAGTGCACTTCTATCGGGGTAATATACCTAATGGATTACAATCTACCGAAAAAAAAATGCGTTAAATTGTAATCTTTCGACAGTTTACAATTTCGCTAGATAGTACAATCTAACGGTTTTCACAATCTTACGGTTTTCCCATTACCAGAACGTTAAATCGCTTGGCAGGGCGTCTTTGCCGGTAGGGTGCCAGACACGACTGAAGCCACCCACCAGGCTAGACCAAGGAAATTATAAATTCCCAAATTGACCTTCCGGGGATCGAACCCGGGACCTCCACGGCATGTTAAGACAACAGTGCTCACCACTGAGCAGACCACTGCGCCTGGAAGGTCCTAACAAAAAGGGGGATAAAATGAAACCAGAAAATATTTTAACATTATTTATTAGGAATTAAAATACATTCAACTCATCAATCATTTAAACCTAATAATACATAACCCAATAATTAAGCTTATTCGCTATATGCCAAATTTAAAATTAGCTATCAAAGTAAGGGATACTAAATTTCATGATTACTACGCGCCGGTTTTATTAAAATTTGTGTTACAGACCGCACGAATCGTAACATCCTTTCCTTTTTTTATCTTTGAGTAGATTTTCAAGGCTAAATCTCGAATTTTACTGAGTCGATTTTGATTGGACTTAGCACAGTATGAAAGTCTGAGTATGCTTTTAAACTGCGAGTCTCGCTACATTGTTTCAGTGGTTGTTCTATAATGTAGAGGACAGAAACGTCCTTAGTTATTTATGTAGGGATAAAAATAAATGAGCTAAATAAAGAATCATATTGTTTCTTTGTTATAATAATACTTAAATCTAAACATGACACACATTGGCATACCTAAGTATGTCTGTCTGTACAGGTGTACATATTTATATATGAATCTGTGATTTTGTACATCATTTCACAATGTCATAAAAATATTTACATAATTTATATTTTGTCAAAACACATTTTTAGAAACTATAAATATTTATTATATTAATTAATTATGTATTCATAATATTTAGGACATTTTTCTTATTTATAATAGTATTGTAATGCAAAGTAATTAACCACAAATATTTAAGTAGCTTATTAAATAAAACCATTTCTGGTATTGCGAATTTTCACTAACCAACATTCATACAAAAATATTTTATTATACAACACCACTAAACCATCCAACACCATATAAACCAGTCTTTTCCATTAATAATATAATCAATTATTAATTAATTAATACTTAATATTATTGCTTTAATCAAATAAGGCAATGTAAAAGCCTCAATGTGGACCAACCTTAAGGGTCAACACAACGTCTTCTCCCGGACAGTTTCCCGCTAGATGGCGTTGTTAGGGCTTTTGACAGGTTTTTGATATTTTCGCAAAGTTCCTATGCACTGATTTTAAAACTGATTACACTTGCGCCAGTATATCAATGCGTATTATTTTATCACATCATTAGTTTAATTTAAAACGGAGCCATTTAGTCAAATAGTCCACTAATAAAAATCTGTCATATCGATTACTGTATATACGCAACCCCCACGCACACACTGACATCATGATTGCTATCCAAGTTCTGTGGTTCTAACATAAACTACGAAATGTTTACTATAAAATTGAACTAGATGGCATTTAAACAAAAACTGCCTAGTTTTGCTTAGTATTTTTTTTATTTAATTCGGATACAAGATAAACTTTGCTTTGACTGCAATCTCACATGGTTGATGGTGCCACCATGTGAGATGGTCGTAAGTGATGATGCAGTCTAAGAAGCGGACTAACCTAGTAGGGATAATATGGCAGTTTTTATTAAACCCATACTTTATACCCCTTTGGTTACTACATGGCATCGTACCGGAACGCTAATCGCTTGGCGGCACGGCTTTGCCGGTAGGGTGTCTTTGCTGGGGACGGGTGACAATAATGCGGCTAGGGTTGCCAACTTTTTTGGAAAACAAGCTACTTCAAATTTCAATATACTTACTGAAAACGAACAATTGCCCAAATCTTGAAAACTATCGAAACTATTATAATAGTCAATAGTCAATAGTCAATATCATTTATTCAATATGGGTACACTGTAGGTACACTTATTGACGTTAAAAATTACTTACTTTAAAAAAACATGATGGTGATAATCGGTTACGGTATCTTAAAACTAAAGCTACGAGGGTTCCAAACGCGCCCTGGTATAAGAAGAGCTCACAACAAACTCAAATGAAACTTGCACTGTTATCTAAGTTGAATTAAATGTAAGCCAGTAAAAAACGATTGGTCGCATATTTTCGGAGAAATGCATGGACAAACATTATGTTTGGAAGCCCTAATAGATTTTCATTTATGTGAATATTTTGAAGTTCCAATAATATTACACACGGAATATTATGCGTGTCGAATTGATAACCTCTTTTTGAAGTCAGTTAAAAATATTATTTTTTTTCTTCAAAAGTTGTGAAAATATAGTAGTTCCAGTACCATGGTTTTTTCCGGGATAAAAAGTTTCATAACAAATTTCAGCCAAATCGGTTCAATAGTAGTGGCGTAATTAAGCAACAAGTACTCATTAATGCGATTTAATTCGTAACTATCATTTCGGACAGAGTGCCGGCTTATAATTAAATTTTCGAGAGACCAAGAACCGGGTATGGGTGGCAAGTGGCAACCCTACTGATGCGGCGTGATTTACGCGCAAGAGCGAAAGAAATTATCACCGCGATATTATAGACCAAGAGGAAACGAAATGTTTTTATACGACTGCCTGAAAAAAGGAGTATATTGTATTCAGGGTTCACGTAGGTATGTATGTATGTATGTATGTATGTATGTATGTATGTATGTATGTATGTATGTATGTATGTATGTATGTATGTATGTATGTATGTATGTATGTATGTGAGTTTGTATATTCCATCATAACTTCTATACGCCTGAACCGATTTTGATAAATGCGGTATCGTTAGAATTCCTAGCTTATTCCGGGTGACATAGGCTAGTAAAATTTTAAAAATAAATGATGGGGTGACCATGGTCCCGCATTAAAGACTAAAATTGTTTTTTTTTTTCGAAAATAAGATTAACTATATGATCATCATCTAGAAATTGATGAGTAGATTCCAAAAATATATAACACTATAGTTGGGGCGTTTTTTTTAACGTGTTAACTACATGATTTAAAATCGATGATTTTTTTTTACCATGTTTGTTATTTTATTGATAGATTTGTGTTTCCTACTTATTTCTCTTTATGAGAAATAGCACTGATTATAAATATTATGTTAAATTATAGTAAAAATAATCATTTTAAAATGAATCGACGGAGAATTATTCCATTCAGAAACAGAACTTTATCTCACAAATGTACTTAAAAAAACCATTTTAAATAAGATTCACAGAAGTTTTTATTAGACTTACCAATCATGCCAATCAGAAAAATGGGACGGAAAACATAAAATAATAGAAACACTATCAAAATTTGATAATTTTAGTTCTTTTGACTAACGTAATGACAATATAACACAATAATGACAAATTAATGTCATATTTTTCTATATTTCTTCTGAAATAGACAATCTTTTATGTTTTTGTTTTTGCGAGTTACGATAAAAAATATCTATTTCAATATAACATAACATACTTATATAAATGATAAATGGCCAATATTATAAGCATAAATGCAATATTTTTGAGAGGACAGTTTGTCAGTGGAACCTTGACAATTACTCAAAGGAAAAGTAAGGGCACTGATCACAATGTTAAGTGAATTATCACACTTTCTTACCATAAAATTATAATAGTCGTAGTAGGTACTTTTGGGTATTTTAAACTCTTTATTCTTTAATTTGTACTTAAAATATGTAAAATGACATCTAAAAAATATAAGTGCAACTTCCAACCAATTTATAGTATGTAAAATCACATTGTATGAATGATTGAGTAACAGTATATAAATGTATAAATGATTGATATCCATTGAGTAATAATTTGTACCATTAACTGACAATTTCGAAAGAGTTACTCAAAGGACCGTAACGAATTCACGGCAGCAATATTTTGTTGCATATGTATTTCAAGAATTTACGACCTTTACTAGAAAACAATACTACATTCAAGTAAAATATGAAGAAAACTATGTTAAAAATGATGTATGAAATACATTAATTCAGTATTTACCTTCAAATGCCGCTTCTACTCAACGGATTGGTTATGACATAGCCGTCTCTATCCCCTGTGGAGATAGAGACGGCTATGAGATAGAGACGGCTATGGTTATGAGCATTCACTCAAAATTGACTCCTTAGGCGCCGATTGCAGGAAGACTGATTATTTAAATAACATGGTAGTAGTCTTACAGCAGTTATAGTAATGTTGAAAGCAACTAATAAAATCTTCTGCAATAGTAGTAATTTTATAATTTCTGAGCAAAATAGCGCATGTTAATGGAAATTCTACATAGAGCCTTGAGACTTTTATTAATTAATTTAATTATATAAATTTATAATTTGTCAATTATACTCCATAACTCAGCCAAATCTGAACCGATTTACACAATTCGTTCTTTATTAGAAAGATTGTACTACTATTAAGTAAATTTTATGAAGACCTGACGAATAGTTCGGAGATGAAGTCCGGACGGATAACAGCCAATCAATACAAAATTAGGTTTTTAACCATTAAGTAAAGACACTAGGTACAAGTGCGAATCTGGGGTGGGTCACCTATTAATATTATTATAGAATAAAAATATGTGAGTATGGAAAAGTGACAAATTGCACATTTGTTAGTTTGTATTTCAATCGCGTCGCAACGAAGCAACGGATCAGCGTGATTATTTTCACGGCACGTATATATTAAAAAATATGAAGAATAAGGTAGGCTTTTTAATCCCAGTAAATCAAAGACTTCCAACGGCATGTTTAAAAATTTAAATCCACACGGACGAAGTTGCTGGTATCAGCTAGTCTGTAATATCAGAATAGGTACATTTTATATTGAATTAGAATTAGAATTTTTATTTTGCAAGAATATTGATTCAATTTGGCAAAGAAATAAAAGTTTCTGGTAAAAATATTGACTAACCAGTAAAATCATTCTGCAATCAGATTTTGATGGGTACTCAAATTAGCATTTTACGACTCATACCGAAGTTGAAGGATGATTTGATTAATTATCACCATCACATCTTATACTTTGTAAAATAGACGGTCAAAAAGTACTTTGCAGGTACCAATTTGAAGATATATGGTTTGACTTTGACTTTAATATCAAAATCGGTTGAAAAGATGGGCAGTTAAAGCGTGACAGACAGACAGACAGACACATTTTCTTATATATAATATTACTTAATATGGATGTACTTAAATACCTATTTACTCACTTGCAATAAATCTTCTCTAGTCTCAAATTCAGATACAATGACATTATTGCCATCGTAAACCCTTGTTAGCGATACAAGAATATAATAAAATACAAGAATATGCTTTACAATTAATTCAGTTTTTCAAAGAAATAGATAATATAAAGTTTGTTAACATCAGTTTACCAGTTATTTCACTCCAATCTATACATTTTTCATTCTTCTGTACAATACTTTTTAACTTCTGTATTTTTGGATTGGTAAACTTCGGAGATAAGCAAGTTCGACCGACTCGCACTTGGCCGTACACACACATTTCGTAATAAAAAATGTTGATGGATGGAATACATAGTTGAGGAATTCAGCTGGAAGACGATATTTTTTACACATTTTAAGTTCAAATTAATGTGTTGAGCAAGTTTCATGCCAGAAGCTAGGAGATTTTTTATGAATTTTCTGCAGGAATCGCAACCCTATTACGACCATATTACACATAATAATAATGAATAATGTCCTCCCGACCGAATTTCGGCCACGGCGGCCAATCTCCTGAGAGATTAGCCATCTGCGCGGGAGATATTATGGTGCACAAGTGTGTGCGCAACCACAGGTGCACCCCGAGGCACAGGAGTGAAACACCGCCAACTTCCTAACTCCGGGTTAGTACTGAGAATTTCTTGTCAGAAAACCCCAATACTTGTTGTGACCCAACCTGGGACTCGAACCCGGGACCTCGTCGGCCGTAGTCGAACATGCTAACCACTACACCAACGAGGCAGTCATATATACTTATTAGACATAGGTACGGTACATATTGCATACATAACTCATGCAGATATTCAAAAAATAAAAACAGGAGGAAATGACCCGAAATTTGTGCCGCTGCCTCCCGGACTATAGAGGCCGCTTCGGCTAGCGATGCGCAATTTTGAATTCCATTCTAATTAGGTATCAAAATCAGTAGGTAACCAACTTGAATAATGCTCCACTACCTAATTTGAGTCGATTACCACCCACATAGTTAGTAGTTACTAGTTAGTACTAACGAATAAAACTCCATTTTCCTAGCTATATTCGCAGTCGCGGATCGTACTTATAGCACAGTATTGGTAGATAGTAGATACCAATACTGTGGTACTAGCTTCAGCCTTCGGCCGGCAGCGCGGGCAACTATAGGTATACTCGTGTGGCGCGGGCGGCGGCCGGCGCTTCTTTCGCGCGGCGTTGTCTTGTGTAGGTACCTACACCTACTTCTTGTTAGGTACTTAACCGGCTGCGAGGCGATTGTTTTTATCACACAATGCAAAAAAAGTATTGGTAAATCATACTAATATTATAAATGTGAAAGTGTGTTTGTTTGTTGGTTTGTCCTTCAATCACGCCGCAACGGAGCAACGGATTGACGTGATTTTTGGCATGGGCATAGTTGAGGGCCTGGAGAGTGACACGGGCTTACTTTTTATCCCGGAAAAATAAGGAGTTCCCGCGGGAATAACAAAAAACTCAAACCACGCGGACGAAGTCGCGGGCATCAGCTAGTAAGTAAATAATTATAAACTTAGATGAAAATATCAAATATTAAAATGGTTGTTACTTGTTTGGATATTTTTTATATATATTTTTATTCACGACACAATAATTAGGTAGGTACCTACATACTACTTAGGTACTGAACCGATTTGGCTGGAATTTGAAATAGAGACAGCTTTTACTCTGGATTAACATAATTATAGAGTATAGGCCATTTTTATCCCGGACAAATTAACAGTTCCCGGGGGAAAGGTAGGTATGTAAGTACTAAAAAACTAAAATCCACGCGGGTAAACAGTAGGTCTATAGGTAAGCATAGGTATCATACTTTTAATATTACAAGGGGGAAAGTAAGTTTGTTCGTTACTCTTTCACGCAAAAACTACTGAACCGATTTGGCTGAAATTTGGAATGGAGATTAGCTTATAGCCTGACTTAGAACTTAGGCTACATTTTATTCACGCGGGCGAAGCCCTGGGCAAAAGCTAGTATGTATATACCTAAATTATAATCATACTTCATAGGTACCTACCAATATTATAAATGCGATACTGTTTGTTTGTTGGTTTGTTGGTTTGTCCTTCAATCAAGCCGCAACAGAGGTACGGATCGAGCTTAAGGTTATTTTTTGCATGGGAATAGTTGAGGACCTGGAGTTACATAGGCGCATTGGAATATTTACGTTTCCTATATTATGTTGCCAAATGTCTTGTTTATTTGGTTCATTTTGAACTCTACAAATCCTAAGTAGGTAAATAATCGCAATACACAATCCACGCAGGAACTACCGTCTACCTCCCTGCATGACGTGTCCCCGTGGTGCTAAACGAGCGAAATAAGCGTTCTTTTTATAGAAACGCATAATAAACTGTATGTAAACGCCATACAATTAAATAAATCCACAATGCTCGTGCTTAGCTAGGGGAATACACGAGCGCGTGCGACGACCTAATATTTAATTTATGAATCTCACTCGTTCGTGTAAATTTCCACAATTCTCGTGCTTAGATATGAACCTTCATTCAACTTCCCTTATCCTATAAAATTTTATAGCATGTAACAGCGAAGTACTTTTTACAGTATAATGATAGATGGCGCTCAAATATATTTTTTTGACGCATTATTTAGGCGACACGGCGACATCTTTTAAGACGAATGTAAACCTCACACCTCACACATGCGTAAATCTGACACTTTTTGAATGCCGATTATAAATTATAAATAATGTAAATATTTGCCTGACATGAAACTTGCGTCTGTAAAATGCCCTAAAGAAATCATAAAACAAGTTAAAAAAATTAAAAAATGTATATTCTTCAAGAATAATCGAACAGAAAAATGTATGAAAGTCGACCTATGCATGTGCGCCTTAACATTAACACTGGCTTTTAACCATTACTTTATTTAATATCACTTTTTAAGTATACTTAACATACTATAATAGCATAATATTAAAATTATGATGATAATGCTGATATTTAACCTCTTATTAGCAAAAAGTAAATATTAATTAAGCATAATGATATTGCTAAATTTACATTTTTAGATATTTATTTAAACAAAAACTTTGTTACGAGCCATATCACCTGCTCCCGTACAAATGAAACAATTTACCTAGTGTTTGAATAAATGCTTACAGTATTATTCTAGTAATCGACACAATAATTTTATTACAAAATTTAAATAAATTTAAAGCCAAAATTAATAGTTTCAATTTGGTGTTGGTTGAATAGTATATTCAAAGAGATAGCTGCACTTTTGGTAACTATCGCCAGGAAGACTGATTTAGTATTAGGTGGGTGTAGGGCTCTCCTCTGATGACGATAGTGAAGGTCTGCCCGCATGCGGATGGGGCTCCGACTACTTATCGCCGCTCAAAGTCGTGTTATGGTTACCAAAAATGAAAAATAACTAGGAAGGCTGATTCTTGTATAGTATTAAAGTATGCGCAGTACTTATATGAACAGTATAAAAACTGACGCTATTCATCGGGTCGTTCACTAGATATACGCTTTTGGTCGTATCTCCAAACCTCAACATGAGGCGAATGTGGGTAGCGTGAAATGGAACTGCTCGTCTGTACACTGGTACAGCGGAGCGCGCGCCCGCACGCCGCTCGCCGTTGGACGCTGCCTCGGGTCGTCGGATAGCATCAGCTTTAGCACTTCCGTCTGGATAATAGGAGAATAATAATATCATTAGTTAGAGCATTCCATTGAAACGTGCCAGTGGAGTGAAAATATATTTTAAAACCAATAAGCAAATTCAATTATTGAGTTGGACTTTACCGATTCCACCGAACTACCACCGAGTTTCTTGCTAGTTCTCGGCAGGAATGGCATTCCATGGTAGATTCACTCGATGCTTCGAAAACACTTTTAATAAGCTTATTTGAATAAAAAAAATATGAGTTCGAGTCTAGGATAGATATAAAAAATTATTCAAAAGACATTTCGAAGCCAATTAGAAAGTTTTGGTCAATATATTTCCTCACCTCATTAGGATAACTCTTCTGGAAAGGCTCTGGATAGTTTCCATTCCTCAGCCGCATCAAACAGGACACCCTCTCAGCCTCCGTGCCGAACGGGTGAAGCAGCTCAAACAACACCAGCCCAAGGGAATAGATGTCAACTTTGTAGCTGTAAGGACGACCTAATAGCTGTTCCGGAGACATGTATAGGTGGGTACCTGTGAGAAATGCATTGTTGTAAGTATTACTTAAGCGTAAGGTAAAAATTGCGAAAAGTAGTGAAGTGTGGGTTACAAACAAGGTATTCATACTTCTATGAATATGATTAAAGGTAAAATTTTGGACCACGTTAAATTTACGTGCTCTCCGAAGCACGCGGGTCTAACTCCGGGCTAGTCCGGAGACTTTCTTATCACAATAACACACCTGCACCTGATCTCTGTATTATAAATGTAAGAGGATAAGGAATGGACCTATGTCTGCGCACACACTTGGGCAGCTTGTGGAAGTAAGGGAATACAGGGTGCACGTGTGCTTACACTTTTGTTCTATAAAATCTCCCGCATAGATGGAATCTCAGTGGAGATTGGCCGTCGGGGCCGAAATTCAGTCGGGAGGATATTAATAAATAAAATTGTTACTTCATATTTTAAAGTAAATTTCTGATGGGTGGTGGCAGATAATTCCAGTATTGGGTTTAGTATATTTAATATTACAGGAATCTTTGAATGTCTTTTATGAGGAAAATTTGTATTTATACTTACCAACTCGATGGGTGTGACTGGCATAAGCGTTTATCTCTTGCGGATGTTCGCCATCTTGGGAGTTTTCTGTCATCGTGGTCACTAGACCGAAGTCCCCAACTTTGACCTTCCCGTCCGGCGCGAAGAATATATTGCTGGGTTTGAGGTCGCGGTGTATAAGACCTGCCAGATGGACGTACTCCACTGCTGAGACTATCTGACTGAATAGGGTTTTGATCTGAAACAAGTACAAATTTCACCTTACTTTCAAGGAAGGCTGGAACAGTTGTCTTTTTAGAGATAAGCTTTACCTTTTCACTTTTTTTCTATTAGTTTTAAGACAATATTTTGTACAAAAGTATTCCCTAAAAGGGTCAAATCCATACTATATAATATTATAAATGCGAAAAAAAAGTGTATCTGTCTGTCTGTCTGTCTGCTACGTTTTCACGGCCCATCTGTTCAAACGATTTTGATGAAATTTGGTACAGGGATAGGTTGTATCCCGGGGAAGGACATAGGCTACTTTTTATTCCGGAAAATTCAAAGGTTCCCACGGGAATCAAAAAATGTATCTGTTCAACCGATTTTAATGAAATTTGGTACAGGGGTAGGTTGTATACCGGGGAAGGACATAGGCTACTTTTTATCCCGGAAAATTCAAGAGTTCCCGCGGAAATCGAAAAAACTTGGTCCACGCTTAGTCGTACGCGCAATCACGTACACATATACAAATGTAAACAGATAGGACTTTAACACAACCATGAGCCATGCGCACTCGTGAATTGCAAGAGCTACGAGTATAATAAATAATAACATACTTAATAATTCAATTAATTCAACAAAATTAGCAAGCATCCCGGAACAGACATATATCACAGAAAATTTAAGATTTCCTATATTCAAACAACATAAATCCACACATCGCCTAGTCGCGAGCATCGTTATTGATAGAAAGTATTTGAAATTGAACTACATCGACTGCGGCCGACGAGGTTCCGGGTTCGAGTCCCGGGTTGGGCCATAATTAAATATTGGGGTTTTCTGACAAGAAATTCTCAGTACTAGCCCGGGGTTAGGAAGTTGGCGGTGAGTCACCCCCGTGCCTCGGTGAGCACGTTAAGCCGTCGGTCCCAGTTATTATCACTAACATGATAATAGTCGTCAAAATCCGCCAACCCGCATTGGAGCAGCGTCGTAATTCAACTCTAATTCCCTCTTTCCTATGCCCAGCAGCACTGGCCTCCACTGGGATATTTATTGGCTATAGTGGTGACAATGGTAGTAGCCCGCTAGGACTATTAACATGAAGTGCATACCTGATCCCTCCTAGCTTCCCACGTGCGGTTGTTTCTCAGCCAGTCGTGCAAACTGTCCCGTCTGCACAACTGCATCTGTATGTACAGATACATCTTACTGCCGCTCGCCTCGTCTGGTGTGCGCACGCACATATCCAGGGACCAGTGACGCGTGTGACCCTTCTGGGAAAAAAAGTAAGGAATTGGGGTCTTTTTTATGTCAAAATGTAATTATTTTACAGTCCCATCAACTTATCTGGCCCAGTAGCCAAAATTGGAATGTATTCAATTCAATTCTTGATTTCGATGGCTGTGATAGTTGCAAGCTTTTTATTTGGATTAAATGCTGGGCACTATCACAGTTTTTGTTTTTATTTTTTAATATCTAGCTGATGCCCGCGACTACATCCGCGTGGATTGAGGTTTTTTGGTTCCCGCGGGAACTTCTTAATTATTCTTCTTAATTAGTCTATGTGCAATTCCAGACTATAATCTATCTCTGTGCCAAATTTCAGCTAGATCCGTTCAGCCGTTGGCGCGTGATTGAGTAACAAACATCCATACATCCATCCATACATCCATACGTCCATCCAAACTTTCGCATTTATAATATTAGTAAGATTAGCAACACTAAATGCGATAGCAGCGGCGCTGTTACCGGGTCAGATAAGTTTACGGGACTTAAGGCGAGTATTAAGAAGGAGATCTTCATCATCATCATTTCAACCCATTGCTGGCTCACTACTGAGCATGTGTGTTCTTTTAGAATGAGAAGGATTGGCCATAGTCCACCACATTGGCGGATTGGCCGACTTCACAAACTCGGGAATGCAGGTTTGCCCATAATGTTATCCTTCAATGTTATTGCAAGTTATATTTTAATTGCTTAAAATTAAATTGATTTCTTGAAGATTTCTTAACCAATCTGGTTTTTTTAAGATAATTTATTTCATAAGTCTACAAAGGTCGACTGCCGAAATTTTTTTTTTTTTTTTTTTTTTTTGTTTTTTTTTTTTTTTTATTTATTTATTTATTCATTTAAAAACAAAAAGTTACAAAATTATTCTATTGGTGTCGCATAAACTCACCTGAGTTTTTCTGTACACCAACGAGCATTCGACATTAGGTTGACTTATAATATTTTAAGTCATAATTATTACCTACAATGCTAAGTATAACTATTTCTAATTATGTACTAACAAATAAGCAAATTATCTACATTATTAAATTACTACAACTATTCCTAAATAATAACAAAATAAGCTAACATATTAGATGCCTACCCACATTTGAAAATACAAAATGTTACAGAGAGCATAAAAACTTGTTGACAATATTCTCATATCGCTAGTTTTTATGATTCATAATACAGGATGATTCAGTCCTGTTAGTTGTCAGTTCAAATTAAAACCTTTTTAAATACGAAATATATATCGGGAAGATATTTTGTGCATTATGAGTATTTGGTAAATGTAAGTTGCATAAAAAATTGTTTTAGTTTAGATTTTATATTTTTATGTGTAATGACGTCTCTCAAACTCTTAGGAAGGAATTTATACCGTAATAATATTGTTTTCTCTGTAAGTGAATTTTGTAACAATTCTTTGAGAAAATAAATTCATTATCCTGAAGTCTGTATAAAATAAAATAGATGAAAATACAGGATACCTTTTTCTTCTTACTAAAGCTGTCCTTAGCAAAACTGTCGCTCTCCTTGACTTTCTCTAATATCTTATTAGACATATCCTTCCTCGCTTCCGATAGCCCGCTGGAGTGTTCGGAAGGATTCTCGAATACTATGAAGGAGTCATCGTTATCCCCACTACCAGCATTCTTCGAGAGCATGTTAGGGAGTGTGACGTCACTGTTGAAACGTTTGGTGGGGGACGCTGACGTCAGATGGGGGTCTTTGGAGGCGTTCTCACTAAAAACTATGCTGAACGAGTCGTTGCAGCTTAGCGACCTGTAATATTGGTATTATGTTCTTATTTTAATTATGGTAAGGGAGTGTGACGTCACAGTTGAAATGGATGGTGGGGGACGCTGATGTCAGATAGGGGTCTTTGGATGTGTTCTCAATGAAAACTATGCTGAACGAGTTGTTGCAGCTTAGCGACCTGTAATATTGGTATTATGTCCTTATTTTAATTATGGTAAGGGAGTGTGACGTCACAGTTGAAATGGATGGTGGGGGACGCTGATGTCAGATAGGGGTCTTTAATGTGTTCTCAATGAAAACTATGCTGAACGAGTTGTTGCAGCTTAGCGACCTGTAATATTGGTATTATGTTCTTATTTTAATTATGGTAAGGGAGTGTGACGTCACAGTTGAAATGGATGGTGGGGGACGCTGATGTCAGATAGGGGCCTTTGGATGTGTTCTCAATGAAAACTATGCTGAACGAGTTGTTGCAGCTTAGCGACCTGTAATATTGGTATTATGTTCTTATTATAATTATGGTAAGGGAGTGTGACGTCACAGTTGAAATGGATGGTGGGGGACGCTGATGTCAGATAGGGGTCTTTGGATGTGCTCTCAATGAAAACTATGCTGAACGAGTTGTTGCAGCTTAGCAACCTGTAATATTGGTATTATGTTCTTATTTTAATTATGGTAAGGGAGTGTGACGTCACAGTTGAAATGGATGGTGGGGGACGCTGATGTCAGATAGGGGTCTTTGGATGTGTTCTCAATGAAAACTATGCTGAACGAGTTGTTGCAGCTTAGCGACCTGTAATATTGGTATTATGTTCTTATTTTAATTATGGTAAGGGAGTGTGACGTCACAGTTGAAATGGATGGTGGGGGACGCTGATGTCAGATAGGGGTCTTTGGATGTGCTCTCAATGAAAACTATGCTGAACGAGTTGTTGCAGCTTAGCAACCTGTAATATTGGTATTATGTTCTTATTTTAATTATGGTAAGGGAGTGTGACGTCACAGTTGAAATGGATGGTGGGGGACGCTGATGTCAGATAGGGGTCTTTGGATGTGTTCTCAATGAAAACTATGCTGAACGAGTTGTTGCAGCTTAGCGACCTGTAATATTGGTATTATGTTCTTATTTTAATTATGGTAAGGGAGTGTGACGTCACAGTTGAAATGGATGGTGGGGGACGCTGATGTCAGATAGGGGTCTTTGGATGTGTTCTCAATGAAAACTATGCTGAACGAGTTGTTGCAGCTTAGCGACCTGTAATATTGGTATTATGTCCTTATTTTAATTATGGTAAGGGAGTGTGACGTCACAGTTGAAATGGATGGTGGGGGACGCTGATGTCAGATAGGGGTCTTTGGATGTGTTCTCAATGAAAACTATGCTGAACGAGTTGTTGCAGCTTAGCGACCTGTAATATTGGTATTATGTTCTTATTTTAATTATGGTAAGGGAGTGTGACGTCACAGTTGAAATGGATGGTGGGGGACGCTGATGTCAGATAGGAGTCTTTGGATGTGTTCTCAATGAAAACTATGCTGAACGAGTTGTTGCAGCTTAGCGACCTGTAATATTGGTATTAAGTACGATCTTATTTTAATTATGGTAACATGTAAGGGATTGTGACATCACAGTTAAAACCTTTTATTATTGTTATATTGTTGTCAGAATCTTTACTAGCTTGTTTAATTTTTTTTTTATTCCTGCGAGAACTCCTTAATTGTCCGGGCTAAAAAGTCTATGTCACTCTCCAGGTCCTCAACTATACCCATGCCAAAAATCACGTGGATTAATTGCTCCGTTGCGGCGTGATTGAAGAACAACAAACTAACAAACACACTTTCGCGTTTATAATATTAGTAGTAAGTATGATTTTAGGGACGTCAAGGTATGTCAAATAAATGCAATTTTAAAATAATACTAATATAAGCGATGTTAATGGGAGATTCGTTCCTGAAAAGTACCTACCGGTTTCGTCTAGGTTCTGACAGTTTCTTCTCATAGTCGAGTGCGTCGATACAGTCGTCCATACATTTTTGCAAGTTAAGTGTGACGCTGCCTCCCTTGACCGGCGACTTGTCGGCCGGAGTCGCGGGCGAAGTGTAGTCGTCTGACATCACTACTGATGCACCGCCCAATTCTCTGAGTGTATAAAAAATGGAGTGATTTAGAGCTTTGTAGTGGAGTAAAAAAGGTGATAGCTTAGCGGTTATGATATACGGACTCCTATTCGGGTAGTTGAAGGTTGTTTCTATGTGTAAGTACCTACAAGGAAAAAGTGATCATCATTTTAAGATAAGTTGGAAATCAAGTGTTGCAACTTCCAACTGGTTTTTAATTTATTGCCAACTAGACGATGCCCGCGACCTCGTCCACGTGGATTGAGTTTTTTTAGATTCCTGGGGGAACTACTTAATTTTCTGGGATAAAAAGTCTATGTCCTTCCCCGGGATACAAACTATACCTATACCAAATTTCATCAAAATCGGTTGTATAGATAAGTCGTGAAAGCGAAACAGACAGACAGATTTCGCATTTATAATATTAGTATGGATCTAAACATTTTAAGCTAGCCAAATTATTACCGCAAGAGAGATGCGGTACCGGAGACCGCAAATCATTTTATTTACTCCAAGGTCTATGATCTCAAGGTCATATTATAGGCAGTAACTTACGACTTTATCTAAAATCTAAATGGTTCATTCTCCAATGGTCTCATTGGTCTTCAAGAGGCATTTAAAAATGCATGACCTCGAGTCAAGCACGATAGGCAGTGAAATCAGTTTTTTTTATTTTTTTCAAATTATTCTAAAAATACCTTGTCAGATTACCTCATCCAATAGGCGTCTCTTTGCTCCTGCCACTTCGGTGGAGGTTCTTCTAGCCACGCGTTAAAATAACGCACTATGTGCTCGTGTTCTAATTTCGCTAGCGCTCGCACTTCGCGTAAAACGCGTTCACGTTTCGATTCTCTGCGAAAAACAAGTAGATATTATGAAAAAAATATACAAAAAATTAGGACAGATCTTAGTATAATCTGCTTTCCGGACCAGCGGTTATGTCTTGATCTATCGGGCTTCAGCTAGTAAATTATTTGAGTATTAATTTGAATACTTTCGCAAAGATAGTAACAGCCATTTTTGTTAGGATCTTTTAGGATTTAATTGGAATATATGTAGCACTATAGTTAAAATGAATATCACTCACGATAGTTTAAACGTTAAAGCGGAAC
Organism: Erebia epiphron; assembly: GCA_963932025.1. Classification (NCBI taxonomy): domain Eukaryota; kingdom Metazoa; phylum Arthropoda; class Insecta; order Lepidoptera; family Nymphalidae; genus Erebia; species Erebia epiphron. Next base: position 10,624,360 of record OZ009950.1, read on the forward strand.
TAATGACGTAATAAGGACCTTCTTTCCCCACAACTATGTATATGATGAGCAGGAAAGATTCTGAAACTTACCCTGGTAAGGGGCTGAACTAACTAGTACGTTTCTAAACAAAAAACTCACCGTTTCGGCAAGGTAATCCTGTTCTCAGCATACGAAGAATGATCTATATTGTTTCTGGCTTCAAAAACCACACCGAATTCCCCTTTACCCAAACATCTCAACGGGGTAAAATCGTTCTTGTACCTTCTAGAATATTCCGTGCCGTTATTCGACGGAGGTCTTTCGTAATGTCTCTCTACTACTATGACCTCCTGGTTTAAGGGTAAAGGGGTGGAAGGTCGTATTTTGGGGGCGAAAAATCGTGGCCATATCATTATATTCACGAGTAAAGCGGAGCTAATGACCTTTTTCTCCACAACCTTGTGATGAGCAGGAAGGATTCTGAAACTTACCTGTGGGAAGGGGCTAAACTAACTAGCACGTTTCTAAACAAAAAAAAACTCACCGTTTCGGCAAGGTAATCCTCTTCACAGCATACGAACAATGGTCTATATTGTTTCTGGCTTCAAAAACCACACCAAATCCCCCTTTACCCAAACACCTCAACGGGGTAAAATCGTTCTCGTACCTTCCAGAATACTCCGTGCCGTTATTCGACGGAGGTCTTTCGTAATGTCTCTCCACGACTATGACCTCCTGGTTTAAGGGTAAAGGGGTGGGAGGCCTTATTTTGGGGGCGAAAAATCGCGGCCATATCATTAGATTCATGAGTAAAGCGGAGCTAATGGCTATGAGGAAGACTTCCTTCCACCAGAACCATAGAGAGTAGACGTGGACGTGAACGTGATGATGGTCGTTGGGTTGGTCGTCACTGACATTTGGGAGGACCACTTCTGGGCCGTCGAACGAGTCATCATTGACTTGGACTGACTGGTCGCAGGTTTCTTGGAGGTAGAGGAAGAAACCTGTGTTATCTGTGGACGGAACGTACATATAAGCTAAGTATTATAAATGCTAAATTAGGTACTTAAGGCTGAGCTGTACACCCATTCTGGCTGGTGTCACAGACAAACATATTGTTACGTACAATAAGTATGATAAAAGATTGTTTGTTTGTGACACCATCATTGAATAAATATGTTTTCTTTATTTCTTTCTTTTATATTTGACCACTATTCAAAAACACACGCTTAGTAGCCCATACTTGTATGAAATAATGAATTGTGACGTCATCAAACTTCGACGCACTTTCTTGCTTTAATCAATAGTTTAAAATGGTTTTTCGACATAAAACTAACAGCGGACGGAGATATTACGTGTTTTGGGAGAGTATTCAATTTAATAATCACTAAAAATTAATTCATTTGATTAGTTGTCAAATACACAACGGAGAAGTTTCCATTTGTCAGCTTTACGTTTAAAATTGAATTGAATTTTTAGAAAAGATAAAAGATTGTTAATATATTTATTGATGAATGTTTAATTAAGTTGATATTTAACTCATTCGATGTATTTCACTCGGTTCGTTATTTGGCGGTGATACGCCATATTGGACTAATTTGCATAAATACGAATACTTTGACGTTTTAAAGTTAGTCTCCTACCGGCAGACTCAGCGATTATTGAATACTTTTGTGTTTAGATCGCATTTTGATTTGGAGCTTAGCAGTGGCAACTGCAGCCTGATCAAATGATTAATTTATTGTTGTTGTGATGCTTTGGCCAAGTTTTATACTTAACTGTTTACATTAAATCTCTCGTGAAACCGCTACACGTTGTGACCATTCGCTCGTGCAAGTCTCAAAGAGAGTACAAACATATTTTAAAAGTAATTTTAATTATTTGCCCACTTCTGGAATTATGCTTACAAATTTCAGAAGTGGGATGTATCTCACGTTGCCTTGATTTCGCTTTGCCATCAGCATATTTGTTTTGTTAAATTTGAAAACTACCGACATTAGAAATTTATATCAGTTTGTGATAGTTTTGTTGATTGATCGGTGGCTGTGAAAAAGTAATTTTGAATGTTGGATGCCACCGAGTTTCTTGCTGGTTCTTCTCGCTAGGATTGTGGTATTCCGAACCAGTCGTAGATTAGTTTAAAATCAATAATGTGAAAGTACTCGTATTATTTATTCGAGATAAAAAGTTTTGTGAGGTTAGTGCGTCTTTAACCTCAAAATATGTGAAAGTAAATAAGTGATACAGATTTCGAAGAGTGCATCGAATGAGGTAAGTCGTTTCAGTTCATTGATTGATAATTCATGAGTGTTGATAAAGACAGAGTTTGGCAGTTTGATAAGTGTTTTACGTATTATTATTAGCGAAGTAATCGTGAGCAGGAGCGGCCCAGGCATGACCGCCTAATCATGAATTCAGGCAAGAACGCCCCAGGCAAGAACGCCTGACTACGATTTGGGGCATAATTGCCTGTGATATGACTTGAACACGAGGACGTGTTATTTGCAGGACGGCCGAACTGTCACCTTTACGTTTAAAATTGAATTGAATTTTTAGAAAAGATAAAAGATTGTTAATATATTTATTGACGAATGTTTAATTAAGTTGATATTTAACTCATTCGATGTATTTCACTCGGTTCGTTCTTTGGCGGTGATACGCCATATTGGACTAATTTGCATAAATACGAATACTTTGACGTTTTAAAGTTAGTCTCCTACCGGCAGACTCAGCGATTATTGAATACTTTTGTGTTTAGATCGCATTTTGATTTGGAGCTTAGCAGTGGCAACTGCAGCCTGATGATTTATTACTGAACCTTGTATTGTTGTTGTGATGCTTTGGCCAAGTTTTATACTTAACTGTTTACATTAAATCTCTCGTGAAACCGCTACACGTTGTGACCATTCGCTCGTGCAAGTCTCAAAGAGAGTACAAACATATTTTAAAAGTAATTTTAATTATTTGCCCACTTCTGGAATTATGCTTACACATTTTATTTTAAATTATTATGAAAATTAAGACAAAATATGAAAAAATCATTAAAATATCTCAACAAATTAAAAAGATAACCCCTCACCTGGAGAGCTATAAAGTTTCGCTTGTATTATGGTCGTGTGACGTCACATGACCGTAATCTCTATACCAAACTTCAGCAAAATTGGTTGAAAAGATGGACCGACCGGCAAAGAGTAGCAGGCAGACAGACACACTTTAGCATTTATAAAATTAGTATGAATTTTTGATACATTTTCATTCTATATTAATATAAGGCAATTACTGGAAAAGAAATAAGAGATAGAGAATAAGAGATGGAGAGGAAGAGATATATACTAATTACTAACCTTTCTTGCCGAAGTTTCCGTGTAAAGCCACTGCAGTAATCGCGTTGGAGTCTGCGTCGTGCGGCGGCAATAGTGCTGTGTCGCTGTCGGTGACTAGTGCTGTCGATTGTTTTAACTTCCACGGGATTGGCTTCACCGATATCGATGTTTCCATCTTTTGTGCGTATAGCACGCTCTCTTGGATGTATAGCTGGAAAATTAGGCTTAGCTTTTTTTACAGTTATTTGTTTTATTTAGGCTGTGGGTGTATGGTAATTTAATGTATGGTATAATGTCAGTAAAATAGACTTTAAAGTCCAAAATTCAGTGATGGTATTGAACTTGAATATAACAAAGTTTCCGCTTGGAGCGCTGGCTGTAGATGTATGGACGAACTTTTGAAGGACGTGCCTTAAAACTAGGTTATTATGGTGGTTGAAATATTTTGTTTCGAGTTTTGACACTCGAACACAAATTCGTTTTTTTTAATTCAAAAGGCGCGCTTAGTATGAAATGTTGTATGAAATACTGAACTGTGACGTCATCAAAATTCAAAGCATTTTTTTTTACATCCATTGATAGTTTAAAATGGTTTTTAAACATAAAACTAATAGGGGACGTGGATATTGCTACTTTCATTTGATCCTGTAATTAAGAATCACTAAAACGTAAATTACTTGAATAGTAACATTCAAAATTCAAAAGTTTTTTATTCAAATAGACTTTTTACAAGTGCTTTTTTTTATCCACTACAAGTTAGCCCTTGGCTGCGATCTCACCTGATGGTAAGTGATGATGCAGTCTAAGATGGTAGCGGGCTAATCTGTTAGGACTTAGGGGCATGGCAGTTATATTAAACCCATACTCCTATTCGGTTATGGCTCGGCTTAGGAATAGTCAAATAAATATACCACTGGTTCGCAATGCCGTCCCTATGGTGTTAGTATAGTACTTATTAGTATTTTTTACCTGTGTGTTGTGTACTCCCAAGTACAGCGAGGGCACAGAAGGATTGGCCTCAGCGATGGCCTGAGCAGCTTCCCACAACACATCCATGTGTTCAAGGAGACCTCCTTGAAGTCTCCACATGTTCGCTACTGGCGCGTCTAGCTGAAGAGAGAGACAGGGAAATGATTGTACATACAAATATCCATACTAATATTATAAATGCAAAAGTGTATGTCTGTCTATCTGTCTGTCTGCTACGCTTTCACAGCCCATCTGTTCAACTGATTTGGATGAAATTCGGTATAGTGGTAGGTTACATCCCGGGGAAGGACATAGGCTACTTTTTATCCAGGAAAATTAATGAGTTCTCGCGGGAATCGAAAAACTCAGTCCACGCGGACGAAGTCACGGGAATCATCTAGTATATTATAGACACGAAAGTGTGTCTGTCAATCTATGTTTCAACTTTATACTTATCAGCTTAAACGGTTAAAACGAATTTTGGTATAGAGATATCTGGTACCCTGAGTGACAACATTTTGGGTATTTCGCACAATAAAAGGGAAACAGAGAGAGAAAGTATAAAATGACGTCCATGTGTTCTAGCAGACCTCCTTGCAGTCTCCACATGTTCACTACTGGTGCGTCCAGCTGAAGAGAGACAGGGAAATGATTGTTCATACAAATCCATACTAATGTTATAAATATGAAAGTGTGTCTGTCTGTCTCCTACGCTTTCACGGCCCATCTATTCAATCGATTTTGATGAAATTTGGTACAGGAATAGGTTATTTCCCGGGGAAGGACATAGGCTACTTTTTATACCGGAAATATCAAGTTAACATATAAAGGCACCTACAGATTTCCAATTTTGGCGTGCAACATAATTACAAATTGAATCTAAATTAATGTATTATAACAAATTCATTTATGTACTACTAAAAATTTATTAATTAAAATTTTGAATGAACAACTTTCGATTTTGACTTTGATTTGAGTTAGTTAAATTACCTTATGTTGCCACAAGGGTAGATTTGAGTCGGACTTCCTTACAGCTACTACGCCTTCTGGTAAAGCCACGGCTACAGCGACGGGGGTCGGTGGGCCGCTGGACCCCGCGCATTCCCTTCGGCTGAGGGCCATTTGGTGTTCTGCTACGCTGAAGTTCCATCTAAGGAAAAATATTAGTACTCAATTCAGTATCTTATCTTACTTTAATATTATAAAAGCGAAAGTTTGGATGGATGTATGGATGTATGGATGGATGGATGGATGGATGGATGTATGGATGTTTGTTACTCAATCACGCCCCAACAGCTTAACGGATTTGGCTGAAATTTGGCACAGAGATAGATTATAGTCTGGAATAGTACATAGGCTAATCTTTTGATCCCGGAAAATTAAGGAGTTCCCGGGGTAATTTAAACAAACTTAAACCACGCGGACGAAGTCGCGGGCATCAGCTAGTATTCTCTAATTGAACAATCTAATTTCAACTTTCAATACTCACTTTTCAGACCCGGACCGTGGGTCTAAGGCTCTCACAGTGTTGGAATGCCTTCTCAATACCAGAACATCGCGCCCCGCGCTCGCTGTCTGCTGTTCGCTGTTACACCCGCTGGAACTACATTCGTATATGATTTTGCCATCGTGAGCGTCTACCCCAACCCATAGGGTTTCTCGAGCACCTGGCGACAAGAATAAATTTAAACCAGAGCCAATAGCCATGGCAAAAGCCTGGAAGGACATGCAGGGCAACGTCGTTTTAGAAATAGGGATGATGAAAATCAAATCAGCAACTCTTGATCAAACTTAAAAACGTGCTTCTTATATTATGGAAGTTTGTATGAAATACAATATATCTCACACAACAATACAATAATCTCTTTAATCGATAGTTTAAAATGATTAACAAACTTCAAACTAACAGTTAATTTTAGGTATTTTGGAAGACGCTCTATAACAAATAATTTACTTGCTTACTATAAAATAATAGAATGCTCTATTAAAAAAAATTGACATAGGTCTCTTCTCTATTATGAATTCCCAAATTGCCTCTGCCAGGAAGTCGTAGCCGGAACAAATTAATTAGCAAGAAAAGAATACAATTACTTTGCTATAATCCGCCAACAGAAAAAAAAAACTGTATGGTCAAGCATGCAATTAAAAGCGAAGCACCGTTTCAGTTTCACCGTTGTCAGACAATCTCTGACAATCTCGCATTGTAAAGGAGATGTCGGTTGTACAATCTCGCATTGTAAAGTCGACATCTCCTGAGGATGCTCCGGTGTCGGGGCGAAACGTGCGTCGAGAATAGTATAAAAGTCTTGTGTGGTGGTGCATGTGAGTGGTGGTGGCATTGCTTGCTTGGGAACTTAGCTTTCTTGCTTGGTATACGGTGCTTCGCTTTTAATTGCATGCTTGACCATACAGTTTTTTTTTTCTGTTGGCGGATTATAGCAAAGTAATTGTATTCTTTTCTTGCTAAATCATGAACTTCCGCAAAGTAACGCCTGATTCTATCCAATATACAAAATAATTAGCCAAATAACAAGCTTAGTCGCGTTTTTTGCGCAGAAAAATATTCGAGTGGGTAAATTTATTATACCTACTATTTATTTATTAGTATTGATATGAACTTGTTTTAGTTTCAAATTCACATTCTGCATGTTAATTGATGACTCACCAACTTATTAGGCAATTATATCATGCGAAGCTATAACATTACAGACTACATTATCTATTGATAAGATAAGTCTATGTATATAATTATGTATAAATAGGTAAACAAACAAATTATCTATTTTGTTTGTGTAAAATTTGTTGAAAATTTTCATGTTTATGATGCATTGAATTTACTAAGCTTATCAGCCTCTGATGAGATTTTCTTTTTGTCGTTAAATTGTATTGTACAACTAGCAGATGCCCGCAACTATGTTTATGTGATGTAAAGACTAAAGAGGGAAGTGGCTGGATGGGGAAAGCTGAGCCGATCACCAAGTTAGGTGCTTCTCATTATAGGATTTTCATGTCAATAAATTTTCAGCAGTAGCCTGAAACGCGCTGATGGCAGAAGATGGGAGTACTACATCCCGTGTCAAGGGTTCGTAAAGTCTTCTAACCTTCATTTGTAGGTACTCTCTCTAAAGAAAAAATAGGTAAATCTTTGTTTATTTGCTAAAAGTTAGTCTTTGACTGTGATCTCACTTGGTCTGTTAGGGGACAATGATAATGAAAATTTTTATTTTGCCAAATGGAATGGTGGCAGTTGAATTAAACCCATAATCCTTATAATTTTCTACACGAAATCCTTCCGGTAGGGTGTTTCCTCCCACCAGACCAGACCAGACCAGAGAAAAATTATGTTTATAGGTGAGTACAAATACATATAAGAATGAACCAAAATTCTTACCCGCTATGACCAAGTCTTCGGAATATTTGAATGAAGACGACAACAGTTGATCAGCGTCAAAAGGCAAAGGCTCGATCGAGTCTCCGCTTAGACTGTAGAGAGTGCCGCGTAGCGATGGCACCAGCCGTACCCATTTGCCATTTGACGTGAGCTGAAAAAAATCCATACTTAAATCACTAATGAAATATGTTCTTTCCTATCAGTCGCTTGACGGAGACGTCTAGACTCTAGACAGAGCATCGTTGCGGGGTGACTGGGAAGTGATGGAACCTCTATATCTCGATATAGGTACATTTAGATATAAATAGAGATACCGTACCACTAAAATTAGATGATACATCTGTCACGGTAGCCTGCTCGGGAAAGGACATAGCCATACTTTTTTTTATTCGAGACCTGCATACATCATCTAGTTAGTAACTGTAAGAATCTTTGATCTTTATCCCCTCAACCATGTTTAAGGGTATAGTTGTAATTTAGGCAATTTATACTTTTAAGCAATAGTTATACCTTTTTTGGAAAGAATTTTTATTTTTAACATTTTAGTGTACTCTTAATCCCCACGGCTTAGGAGTGCAGTACCCTGCAGCATCAGAGTTGAGGAGTTGGGACCTGGGTTAAAGTATGAAGTCGTTGCTTGACACCTACAATATGAATTCACCATTAAAAAATCCATAAATAAAGGGGTGCAGTACCCTGCAGCATCAGGGTTGAGGAGTTGGGACTCAGAGTTGAATCGTATACACGTGACTTGGTACCTACTATATGAATTCACCATCAAAACTTCCTAACTCCCTAGTTTTGAGTCGTAGGTATACCTACAGCATCAGGATTGAGGATTTGGAGTCAGAATTTTTTATGGGATCATCTCGCGAGCTTCCTCTAACCACTGAAAAACAATTTTTCAAATCGGTTTGGAAACCACGGAGATATGCGGTAACATACATTAAAAAAAAAAACATACGCACCGAATTGAGAACCTCCTCCTTTTTTGGAAGTCGGTTAAAAACAAAAATAAATTATTGATCTACATTATTGTTTTGCATCATCTTTGACTATTAAACATCAAATGCTGCACTGGCGCATTTACGACACGACGTCGTGCCGTGCATCGTAGGTACATGCGACGTCGTGTATAAAAAATTAGCTGATGCCCGCGACTTTGTCAGCGTGGAATGAGCTTTTCGTAAGAAACGTTTCTGTTCGACCGTTTTTTCTCTGACTTACTTTGCAAATCCGACTACCACGAAAAAGTCTTTTCATTTTTCGGGTTAATAATATAATAGCCTATGACACTCACAAATAAAAAATAATGTGGCTTTCTATTGGTAACAGAATTTTCAAAATCGGTTCAGCTTTACCTCTTTATAATATTAGTATAGATTAACTAAACACAAGATTTTAGCGGCAGAGAAGATTACGAGAGACTATTTTAAAGTACCTAGGTAGGTATATTAAAAACCTTTAGGCTGACTCATACTTCACATAATAGAATGCAGGCGAAAGCAACTAAATTAAATAAGGTACGGTAAAACTGGATAGGTGACTCATAAGCTTGAATACTAAATCAACTTGACGCTTTACATTACCTATAAACTTCTTTTCAGAGAAGTGTACCTGTTCAGTGTTCACTCAATATTAATGATTATGTAAATCACTTGAAACTTGATCATAATGAGATTTTGAAATAACAGGTCTTACAAAGTAGTTTAATAGTTACTCATGGAAAGTTTAAAATTGTTTGTTTGTATTTGTATCAGAAATCTCTTTTAGTACTTATAAATAGAAATTCAAGTATAAATTAATGTTTACAAAGTTAGTACTTAATTGATAAAAATCTATGATACTTAATGAATCTTTTTAAAATTTTGAACCAATAACTATTTCAAAAAAATCAAATACAGTCAAAACCGCTTACTGGGACATCGTTTAGAACAACATGCCGGTTATAATAACCTAGAACAAAGGTCCCGGCTGAAAGTTATATGACCGCCTTATCAAAAACATTGCTTTTTACGACATTGCTAATAACGACATACCTCATTAAACGACCACATTTAACTTATATTTCGGAGCATTAGATCTGTTAGAACGACGAGCTAAGCTGTATTGTAAACAATTTGAATAGGTATCCACATTTGTCTTCAATGGCTATTAAAATCAGGAAAGAAAACAATAGGATTTAGTTTAGTGTAGGGTCTTTTCTAATTCTTAGAAACAAAACATGTGCATGCAGTAGAGTCAAAGCCCGCTTCTTCATATCTATTCAGTTAGTTTGTTACTTATCTGTACACAAGACGCACCAAATCTTGGTGGAGTTATTCGTGAAACTTTTAAAATGTCGCAAAAAATTTTATCAATATATTTTTCCAATAATTAGGTACCTATCGATTTGTTTGTACTTACACGATACACATTAAATATCACCGGTTGTTACGACTATCGGTTTTTACGACTGAATATGAGCAGTCCCTTCAATGTCGTTATAACAGATTTTGACTGTATTTGTATCACTGTTTAGAACAAAACCTGAACCTGAAAGTTTGTACAGTTTTAAGTTGGTACAGCATCATAATTCATATAATAATAATATACTACAGTAAGGTTACAACCACTATTAGTGAAAGGTTAGTACACCTTTTACAAACAATGGTTGTAATATAAATATTCTGTCTGTGCTATTATCCGGTTGCAAAATCTGCTTTGACTTCTGTTTATTCTATGAGTAACACAAAAACTGGGATTAATTTTGGGAAATATATTGTTACTACCTGATGCCCGCAACTTTGTCTGCATGGATTGAAGATTTCCGGTCCCATCGGGAACTCTTTAATTTTTGTTATTTGCAGACTATAATCCATTTGTGCCAAATTTGATCCAGATTCATTCAGCCGTTTTGGCATGACTGAGTAACAAACATCCATCCATCCAAACTTTCGCATTTATAATATTATAAATGATGTTGTTATAAAAATGTTTGACTGCACTGTAAAATAGGATATATACAAAACAAAAACATAAATTAAAGTCTAATGCATACCTCAACATGGTGTAGATTAGATGAAAGCAACGGCTGGGTTTCCAACGCCCAGACTTTGATTCCATCTTCTGTAGAAAATGCTGTGACCTTTCCATCAAGCGTGCTCACTATCACCAAGCTGCAAAGCAAGTACAATAAAATAAATAAGACATCACTAGGTACCTACCCATAATATGATAAAATACTAGCTGATGCCCGCAACTTTGTCCACATGGATTGAAATTATTTTTGCACACTGCCACTGGCAGTAAATTGTAAACGGAACTATTTATATGAAAACAACTGTTGTTACCCACAATTTGGCAAAATAAAAATTATGAATTATATGAGGTTTTTTGTTTCCCATGGGAACTCTTTAATTTTCCGGGGTAAAAGTAGCCTATGTGTTATTCCAGACTATAATCTATCTCTGTGTCAAATTTCATCCAGATCCATTCAGCCGTTTATGGGTGATTGAGTAACAAACATCCATCCATCCAAACTTTCGCATTTATTATATTACTAGCTAATGCCCGCAACTTCATACGTGTGGATTGAGGTTTGTTGGTTCCCGCGGGAATTCCTTAATTTTCCGGGATAAAAAGTAGCCTATGTGCTATTCCAGACTTTAATCTATCTCTGTGCCAAATTTCATCCAGATCCATTCAGCCGTTGGGGCGTGATTGAGTAACAAACATCCATCCATCCAAACTTTCACATTTATAATATTTATTTGATTTGATGATTTGATATATAGTAAAGATGCTAAAGTATGTTTGTCTGTTGTTCTGTCTTTCAATTATGCTGCAATAGAGCAATGGATCAATGTTTTGACAGACTGCATTGCTGGTAACTTGCTAGCAATTATTAAAAATTAAATTAAATCAAAAACTAAACAGTCATTAAAATTCAGCAGGGCATGTTAGCATATACTTACATGCATAATAATTATAAATTTAGGTTAAAAAGATAAGTTATCAAGGTCGTCATAGATTGGATTAAGCTTTTGAACTATCACTTCTACTTTTCTAGAATCCAATTTATACAAATCAACATGTTTCAACGTGTTCAATCCATTTGAAGAAAGCGTATTTGTATTTGTAAGTATAAGTGTATTTGAATTCTTCGCCGATAGAATATAATGCAAACAATGCTTGTTTACCAATCCTATAGACTTTTACTCAGGAATTAAAGTCTGAGTTTCCTTTTATTTTTCAGAGTAAGTGACAGCCTTTACATTAGAATTTTATATTTCAAATTTATTGTAGGTTCAAATTAACTTACTCTTTGTAAGCCGCAGCATCGTTAGCAGTGTGAGGATTACAGAAGGGCAGCTTCTGAATAGTATCAGCTCGAATATATGATACAAAACATGTAAGCACGAACGCCGCTTTTAAAGCGATCATCCGCCAATACCACGCCGACATATTATCACTGGAAAATTATATTCGCACATCGCAAAACCCTTCGCACGGGTGTTTCTGTTTATTTACGAAATTTCCGAGCCCAAATATGATTTTAGAAATGTTGAATTGAAAACAACAGCCACAGACGATTACATTCGCGTCGCGGTACGACTTTCAACGACTTCCACGTAAACTGTCAATGCCAACCAATGTTTTGTAAAAAAAAATTGGTAAAAATCGAAAAATTGTTCAAGCGCGTAGATAGAGAAAGATATACAGATGGATCGTCATTCGTCACCGTAATTGTACACAGTATGCGAAAGCGATAGTTTAACATAACTACATTTAGTATATTATAACAACCCTTATTGCCATCATACAATTTTTATCATATTTTGTGGGAAAACTGCTAATGCTTATTACTAGTTGGGAGTATGGCAAATAAGTGTCGATAGTGTCAAACACGCACTAACATGATATTAAACTATGGCAATTTTTTAATACAAGTGAAAACATGAAAAGAAAACGAAATTCAAATTGAATGTATTTTTAATCAATATGTTTCGCTTTTTACATACAATTCAATTCACTTCCGGAGCAGACACCCTTAAAATAAGTTAAGTGCGTGTTGTAATAAGGGAAATAATACAAATTAAATACAGGTTAAAACTAGTTTAATTTATGAATATAATAATCATAAAGGTACAGAATCAAATAAATATTATAAATGCGAAAGTTTGGATGGATGGATGTATGAACATGAAAAAATTTTCTTAGTATGAAAGTATGGATGTTTGTTACTCAATCACGCTCCAACGGCTGAAAGGATTTGGCTGAAATTTGGCACAGAGATAGATTATAGTCCGGAATAGCACATAGGCTACTTTTTATCCCGGAAAATTAAGTTCCCGCGCGAACCAAAAATCCTCAAACCACGCAGACGAAGTCACGGGCATCAGCTAGTAAATATATATATTTATAACGTCTCCTCACTTTCATAATTATTATTCTTTTAGTAGCAAGTCCACGTCTTATAATCCGTCCACGAGTTTAGTGGACAAACAAGTAATAATTAATAAAAAACAGCGTCACGCATAAAACTTGTATTGATCAATAACTGACATAAAACAATCAAGTGTTGTTATGATACAAAAGCTTCATCGTAAGGGTGGTACCATCATTGGATAGGCATTATTATAATTAATCTTACGAATTGGCATGGCCGTATTTTTATTTTCAATCTTACAAATCACAGGTTGGTATAAACTGCATTAATCAATAAGTGAACAAAACGTATAAAATTGTGAATTACATGCACTATGCAGCGTTGGTATTGAATGTTCATACAGATATGCCATGCTCTGTGTTTTGCGAAAACATTGTTGCTCAAAATGCCTAGAACACCTGCTTGCATATTTGCTTGGCTCCCACCCGTCCCACGCGTTCTTTCGTCCTGTCGACTCTATTCATTATTTGTCTTGAATCCTGAAAATTAACACGGGTGTTTAACTACTTCTATGACTTTCATTAAAATATCTATCGTAAATTGGTAAATGAATAAAATTTCTTATTACGTATATAGATTGACACGTTTTTTCCCTTAATTTTGGGTTCCAAACTTGGATAAATATGATAATACAGCTGGCATCCCCACAACGCGAGTAATTATAATAATAACGCGAGTCACCCGACTAATTTCAGAGAACATACAAAAATGGAACCTGGCATCATTTTACTTACCTTCTTAACTTGGGTGGTTAATGATTCAAAATTCGATTATTTTCTTAACGCTAAATAAGTACTTTTTTGTTATTTCTATACTTTGTAGCATTCATGCGAGTATTTACAGATATAACCTGTTTTTATCTGTAACAATCAGGTAAAAATAAGGTCAAAATTGTATACTTACATATTTTCGGTTATGTTTTCGTATTTACGTTCAGTTCGGTTTTCGTAGCCTAACACACAGAAATACACCATCGTCTTTAAGTTAAATCACTTTTTTCCTAAGCTACGAGCACAGTTACCACTTTGTTCAATTCTGATTTCGTGCGAATATGGGTGAATAACAAAAACGACACAGGATTGCTTGCCCTCTATTAGCTTAGAGGGCCAACAAAAAAAAGTAATACGCTGAGCAGGACAAGAAAAGAGATTTTCGCGCTCTGTCACTCCTTGGCATTAGCGTATATACTCATTTCGCTCACTTGTGGTATTATTATTACAATGCCTTCTCCAGGGAACATATAGGCCAAGCTTTATTCTTACTCTATGACTTCATGAATGGTTAACTCATTTTTTTTAACTGGCTTTACGGCTCTGGGTTCTAACCCTCTAAAACTGAGTAAAAATCAAACTTAAAGTTTTGCTTGTATAGCGCACAAACTTTACACCCCAAAGAGCCAAAGTGATGAAACAACATTCAGCAACGTAACAGCAACGACTAGACCGTTGGACTGTACACACAGATTCTAAAAATCTGTAATCTGCGTAATGGGGTGTTTACACTTATATTTATACCTAAAGTCTATTTTTTAATCCCGGAGACAAAAATGACGTTTCCTGTGTTGCCTGTTTTTTATGGCTCTTAAATAGTGATGTGGTGCAGTCGATACTTATTTACCGATAAATATTTGTAGGTAGGTATTCATGTCAGGTATGTTTAAGACAACAAAATGTGTAGGAAATATTATTTCAATTCAAATTAAATGTATGAGCTGATTCTCATTTCATGTTTTTCATATTATTAAAAAATTGTAATAAATTCACCATTTTATGCATTTGACATTATATTTGAAAACCTGTATATTGAAAACTAAACGTTACCTACGTATTTCGTCAAATATAAATATAAATTGCGAATCTTTATAAAATACTAGCTGATGCCCGCGAATTATTATCGATTTTTATCTGAACCAGAACCATGAAGACAACACTATTATTATAGAGCTGGTATCATTATTTTTACGTTTGACATTTGTAGCTGTCATTTTAGTCTCTGGGATTAAAAAATAGACTTTATGTCTTCAATGCCCAATTATTTTATCTATGGTCATAATATCAAGTCTGTAGGTTTGTCAGGTTGTTGTCAAACTTATGTCATTTATTCGCGCGCATAAGTACCGCTTTGGCAAAGTTAATTTTTTAATTTTTTTTGAAACATGTCACCGGTTCTCAAATTAACAAAGCTGAAAATTTTATTTCGCTAAGCATACACCAAATTCTCTTAGTTATTTGTTATATCTATATTAAAGCAACAAATTTGCAACAACAATGGTTCGTATAAATCACATTTTAATTATTTATCTGAAAAGTGTCAACTACCTAGCCAAAAAGTTAAAAACTATGAAATACTTTTAACTGTGTCTAATTATGATACACTAGCTGATGCCCGCGACTTCGTTCGGTTTTTTTAATGCCTAAGGGAACTCCTTAATTTTCCGGGATTAAATGTAGCCTATGTCCTCAACAATCACAAACTTTCAGCCCTTTGGGGTAGAATTTTCAACAACCGTGAATCACGTATTTCTTCATTTCAAACCGAAATCCCAATTACCAAATTTCATGGCTATAACTTGAAAATTGATGGACTTTCATACAAACTTTCAAGCCCTATTTAACCCCTTTGCAGTGAAAATTTGAAAAACCCTTTCTTAGTGGATACCTACTCCTTACAAAGAACATACCTAGCCTAGGACCAGTTTAGGCTGTGCGTTGGTATATCAGTCAGTCAGGACTAATTATTATATGTATACAGCTTCAGTGTATAATTTTGTTTAAATTCTTTTCTCATTTTAAACCTGAGGATACTAGGTATGTTAAATTAGTATTTCTTTGCCTACTGTAACAAATTACTTACTGTAAAATGTAAACTTTGAATAAGTACTGCAATGAAGAGATAAAAACAGTGAGAAATTCATAAGAATCTGTAAAAGATTTACATCAGCGTATTGTTTTGAAAATCATGTACTTTCTAAATGTTTTAGAGTTCACCAATTCCTGACACACCATCCGATAGAGAGGATGCACGGTCCCGGATGACGTCACCGGCCCGGGATTATGAGATGTTTGAGGATGAGGGTGCCATCTTAGGGGACAATCCTGAGGAGGAAGAGGAAGATGGAGAGGAACTGTTTGGTGATAATATGGAAGCGTAAGTGATCTCAGTGTTAATTTGCTATCCAGTGATTAGATTGATTTGCCATCCAACCTTTTTAAGTAAGAGTTTTATAGCCAGGGGAGACGAATTGAGTAACTCGCACTGGTCTTCCCTGGCATGTAAAGTAAAGTAAAGTAAAAAGTAAAATACATAATATACTTTATTGTACACAAAGAAATTAAATTACAAAAACAAACATATTAATGGATACGGCACAACAGGCGGCCTTATCGCTTAAACAGCGATCTCTTCCAGGCAACCTTAGGGCAGAGGAAACTTTTATTAAAAGAAAGCGGGAGGGGTGTACTGAAACATAATAACTAATAAAGAACAATATTTGTGTGAGTGTTTTCAGCATGTTGCATCAATTTTGCAGGCTTACTGTAAGCGAGTGTTACAGCTCTACACTTTATAATTGAAAAAAACTAAGGTTCTTGAGTCTAGCCAGGTATTAACAATACTCCTTACGTTACACATTTTTGTATGCAGTGACTACCGTCCAATGCCAGCACTGGATCGGTATGACGCAGAGGACCTGGACGATGACGATTATGATGCTATGTCTGTTGGAGACCGGGTTGCTGCTGAACGGGAGCTCCAGAGAAGGGATAGAGATGAAGGGAGGATCAGAAGGGATGACCGGGATTTGTTGTATGGTAAGTGATTTTTACAGAACAGTATATATGTCACCGCAAGATTGTAAAAACCGTTAGACTATAAACTCGCGAAATTGTAAACTGTCGAATGATTACAATATATCGGATTATTTTTTGGTAGATTGTAATCTGTCAGGTTTATCAACCCGATAGAACCTAACTTACTTATACTTGATTGTTTATGTCGAACCCTAACCTAACCTACAAGAAAGAGACAAGAAAACGTAAATACAACGAATATTTCAAAAATTGACACTTAAAACATTGAATGGTTCACAATCTTTTGACTGTTTACAATCTATCGAAAAAAAAAGCGTTAGATTACAATCTTACGGTTTTTACAATCTTACGGTGACATATACATGTCCACCACTGAATGATTATGACTCAATTGGTGTACACCCATCAATAACACACTTCTTTGTAATATAATAACACTTTATTATGACTGGGTATTTGAAAACAGCTATTCAAATCTGCAAACATCAGAATGCATGCTTAGTAAGGGATTTTGTATGAAATACTAAATTGTAACGTTATCGTCACGAATAGTTTGATGCACTTTTTTTATTAATAAAAAAAATTAATTATTTTTTAATGATTATTTAATAGGGGATCTTCAAAAAGTCGTAATATCCACGTCCCCTGTTAGTTTTATGTTGAATAACCCTTTTGAACTATCAATAAAAGTAAAAAAAATGCATTGATTTTTTTTATCCACTGCATGTTAGCCCTTGACTGCGATCTCACCTGATGGTAAGTGAGGATGCAGTCTAAGATGGTTACTTATGTATCTACACAATAATGTAATTGTAATTGCTTTTATTTTTCAAAATAGCAACCACTGAGTTTCTTGCCGGTTCTTCTCTATTCACTACTACTACTATTCAAAAGCAAAGAAAGAAAACATTTGCAACAAAATTGTAATAGGTTTAAAAACAAATTTTGCCTTTAAGATGAATCGGATGAGGAAGGCGGGGACGCGCCGCGCGCTAAGCGCCGCAGGGCCGCGGAGAAGGCGGCTACAGGTTCAGATGAACAAGTAGAGGAAGGTATAGAGAGCATTGAGAACTTAGAGGACACTAAGGGATACTCCACCAAAGAGTGGGTCTCGATGCTTGGGCCTAGGACTGAGATTGCCAACAGGTAAGTAACATTTATACCACTTAAGGCTTAATAGGTGAAAATGAGAATTGTGTAGCTTGCTACAAGTTCTCATTGAAGTATGAAATTGTATAATATTATAATAATTTTATTATTAATAATATTTTCTATAGTAGAAATAATTTTGTTCTGGATTATTTTAATCATAACTATCACCTGGATCTTACAATTCATGTAAAACTAGATAATTGCGATTTAAATTGGTACTGTCTAATACTGTATATTTTGGCAGTTGTCCTGTTTTTTTTTGTTTGTTTAAATCAGGCAACTACGCCCATAGAAATACCTACATAATATAACATTATAGAATAACACAATAAAAAATTCTTAAACAAATGTACAAAGTATGGATAAATTATGTGCAATTGCATACCAAAGAGGCAGACATTTACAGAAACATATTTTTAATGCATATTTAAATTAAAAACGTCTTTACCAGGTTTAAAAACTTCCTACGTACATACACAAACAGCAAAGGTCAATTCGTATACAAGGAGCGCATACGTCGCATGTGCGAGCACAATCAAGCTTCTTTCCATGTTGAGTTCGATGTGCTAGCACGCAGGGAGCAAGTGCTAGCCTATTTCTTGCCAGACGCACCTTTCCAAATGCTGCAGATATTCGATGAGGTGGCCAAAGAGATTGTGCTGCAGATATTCCCGAGCTATGAACGCGTCACGTCAGAGATACATGTCCGTATTGCTGATTTGCCTCTCATAGAAGAATTGCGAACTTTTAGGTAAGTTCTATATTTAAATTTCAAAATGTGGTGGACGCTCATATTTTCTTTAGTACCTATTCGAAGTTCGAATCATATCATCAGTACGCGTCAACAGCAACAAAGGACGAACTTTTAGGTAAGTTCTATTTTAAATTTCAAAATGCGTTGGACGCTCATTTTTTTTTTAGTACCTCCTCGAAGTTCTAATCATATCATCAGTCTACAGCAACGAATGCACTGAAGAAGCCTGTTACGTCAAACTATTAGGTAAATGGTATTGAAAAGTACTAGGACCACATAAACAACAAGTATTTATTAACCACATTTAGTTCGACGTGCTAGCGCGTAGAGAGCAAGTGCTAGCCTATTTCTTGCCGGACGCGCCCTTCCAAATGCTGCAGATATTTAATGAGGTGGCCAAAGAGATTGTGCTGCAAATATTCCCGAGCTATGAACGCGTCACGTCAGAGATACACGTCCGTATTGTTTACCTCTCATAAAAGAACTGGGAACTTTTAGGTAAGTTCATTTTTTAATTTCAAAATGTGTTGGACGCTCATATTTTTTTTAGTAGGTACCTATTCGAAGTTCGAATCATGTCATCAGTACGCGTCAACAGCAACAAAGCGCGAACTTTTAAGTACTCGTAAGTTCTATTTTTAAATTACAAAATGTGTTGGACATCGATATATATGTAGGTACTAGATGGGCCCTTTCATAGAAAAGGGTCGAGCGTCCGACTTTGAGAGCGCGTTCCTAACCTGTCTTTGTCCCCATCGAAGCGTAGTCACGGTCGCTCGTCGTGTAGATAATTTGTTATTCTTAAGTTAACATCTAAAGTCTTATTAGTTTGGCACTGTACAATTTTTATTTTAAGGTAAGTGTTTCAATTCACAATCATACATTTCCAAAAAAACGTTATTTAATTTTCCTATTTAATATTTTTATCCATTACGCAATCATTTAATTTCCGCGGCAAACTATGATATTTTTTTTACTAACTGGCCTTACGGCTTCTATGGCCATGACCTATATTATCTATGACCGAGTCATACGTTTTCAATATATGTTGCAAGCAAATTCCCGCTTTTCAGACTAGATGGCGTTGATGGCGTTGCTAAAAATACCGCCCACATTCTTTGTTTGACAGGGCCCGTCTATGTAAATTGAGGTCGTTGGTGTTGGACGCTCGTATTTTTTTTAGTACCTATTCGAAGTTCGAATCATATCATCAGTACGGTCGACAGCAACGAATGCGCTGAAGAAGCCTGTTACGTCAAACTATTAGGTAAATGGTTTTGTAAAGTACTAGGACCACAATAAACAACAAGTATTTACTTACCACATTAAGTTCGATGTGCTAGAGAGCAAGTGAGCAGCAGAGATTCATGTTCGTACCCATACCTTCATAAAATACCAGCCAATTTAATGGCGAAACAAGCTTGTCAACACTGGACTACTATATTTATCTCAGTCGTGGTTATGTAGCATGAGAATTTTAAGCTTATCGTTGTGGATTTCAAAAATGTCAAAACATCAGTTTAAATATTATATTTTTTTTTAAATTATACTTCTTTTGGATGCATTAGGTAAAAATTATCAGAGTGAATTTTTAATTTTACGATCCGCGCGCACTCCGACTCCCAAATTGGACACCCTGAAGTTAGTTGGTCAAAAAGTTTGGTCAACTTATAAGTCTTCCAGAAAAAGGCCTACCAACCAAATAAAAATAAATACATTTACTGTATGTTGGGTGAGAACTGTTATCTGTGTATATTCCAGATATTTATTATTTTTTAGATTAACTTCTTGCGTGCAGTGCATACATAAGTACACACACACTTTTTTTTGCGATGAGGCAGCTATTTTTTTATTTCAGGAAGCTACATTTAAACCAGCTAGTGAGAACTCTAGGAGTTATAACAGCTACTACCGGAGTTTTACCCCAACTTTCAGTAGTGAAGTATGATTGTAATAGATGTGGTTACATCCTTGGACCTTTCGTCCAGTCGCAGAATTCGGAGGTTAAACCTGGTTCATGTCCGGAATGTCAGAGTTCTGGACCATTTATGGTAAGTTGACAAGGAAATTTAAAATGGGGCCTTATTACATAAAAATTATTGCTACACTATCATGATCATCACAATTATCACCATCAATCACTGTTGTAAACTCTACCACTAATTGCTAAAATCCATTGTAACCTACACCACCTAAACACCTGAAAGAACACCTAAAACTCAGATATCATTTATATTAATATATAATTTATGCAAGTTTTACATAATAGGGATACTGGATTATAATTGGTTTCACTTGAACTTTATAAAAGTAAAACTTCTGTAACTAGGTTTTTTAAGAACAATCGTAGAACGTTACTTCCATCCGTATTTGAATTGGCCGCCAAACAAAACAGCTATTTTAGCGCCCCCATCTTCTGAAGAACCCAAGTAGTTGAACCCAAGTAGTTCCATAGGTTAAAAGCTCTATTTTTTACTCATTACATGATATATTGATCAAAATCTGCCTCGATGGTCTAGCACTCTAGCGGTTAGCATGATTGACTGCAGATCACAAGGTCCTGGGTTCGATTCCCAGTAGGGCATACAAAATAGGTATTGGGTTTTTCAGTTATGAAATTCTCAGTGCCAGCCTGGAGTTGAAGTTGGCGGTGAGTCACCCCCGTGCCTCGGAAAGCACGTTAAGCCGTCAGTACCGGTTATTGTCACTAACCCGGTTATTGTCACTAACATGATAATAGTCGTTAAAGCCCGCCAACCCGCATTGGAGCAGCGTGGTGGGTGTAAGCTCTAATCATAGCTCTCTCTTACAAGAGTGGAGGTGGTGGTGGTGGTGGATGATTAAAGTTCTTTGCTGATTTATTCTCAAAAATGGCATCCTGTTTTGGTTTTATTTTAAACGTGCGTAAATGTTATGCTTACCCACTTATTATTTTTTAAGAAACCTTTTATTATTGTCCATATCAGGTGAACATGGAACAAACTGTATACAGAAACTACCAGAAAGTGACCATCCAGGAATCCCCTGGTCGCATACCCGCGGGGCGAATCCCTCGCAGCAAAGACTGCATCCTGTTAGCTGATCTGTGCGACCGATGCAAGCCTGGTGACGAGGTTGACCTTACCGGGATATACACTAATAACTATGATGGCTCACTCAATACTGAACAGGTACAATTATGATAAAAAAGAACTAGTTAAGATAATTATTATTTATTTAATTATTTAATTTTTTCCATAACAGCTGGCTTATTAAGCAAATAAAAAATTAATTTTTTTTATCCATTTGCATTTGTAATACTTAATATTACAAATGCGAAAGTTTGGATGGATGGATGTTTGTTACCCAACCACGCCGGAACGGCTGAACGGATCTGCATGAAATTTGACACAGAGATAGATTATAGTTAGCACATAGGCTACTTTTTATCCCTAAAAATTGAGGACGTTCCTAAGTACTAAAAAAAACTCAATCCACGCGGACAAAGTCGCGGGCATCAGCTAGTATTTAAATAAACTTTCAGTAAGTAGAAAATATTAGTATGCATCGTAATAGGTGGGTAAAACTTAGTAAAATAAATATTTTTGTTCTAGGGCTTCCCAGTATTCGCAACAGTTATTATAGCAAACTACATAATAGTCAAAGACTGCAAACACATAGTAGATTCGCTCACAGATGACGACATTGCCAGTATTGTCAAACTGTCAAAAGACCCGCAGATCGGAGATAGGATCGTCAAAAGTATAGCACCATCTATATTCGGACACGATTACATCAAAAGGGGCTTAGCACTGGCTTTGTTTGGAGGAGAACCTAAAAATCCAGGTATAGTTACAGACTTTTAACTTGTGCAACCTATTTTCAAATCCATACTAATATAAACGAGGTGTGTCTGTCTGTCTGCTACGCTTTCACGGCCTATCTTGTCAACCGATTTTGATGAAATTTGGTACGGACATAGGCTACTTTTATCCGGGAAAATTAAGGAGTTCCCGTGAAAAAAAAACTGCGCAGACGAAGTCGCGGGCATCATCTAGTAATAAATATAATCTCTGCAGTTTTGTCCTAACTGTAAGAGGTACTATACCAAACCTGACACCTGTTGTGTATATTGTCAAAGGCTTAAACAATATTTGGCTCAAACTGTCAGTCTTACGTCTTGTAGATATTGTAGCAGTTCTCAAATTTTTTAAAACTTTCCTTAGTACATTCTTAAGCATAAACTTGTATTCATACTTCGACCGAAATAATAATGGAACTTTATAGTTAAATACATAAATTAAAAAACTAAATTTCTATTGACTTTGCCCCAATTACTGTAAGAACTTTACTAAAAATGTTATGGATACATTCAATTCATTTATTTTTGACTAGATGATTCCCGCGACTTCGTCCGCGTGGATTTATGTTTTTTGATTCCTGCGGGAACTCTTCAATTTTCCGGGATAAAAAGTAGCCTATATCCTTCTCCAGGATACAACCTGTCCTTGTACCAAATTTCATGAAATTCGGTTGAACAGATACATTTTTTTGATTCCCGTGGGAACTCTTCAATTTTACGGGATAAAAAGTAGCCTATGTCCTTCCCTGGGATGAAACCTATCTCTGTACCAAATTTCATCAAAATCGGTTGAGTAGTTGGGCCGTGAAAGCGTAGCAGACAGACAGACAGACACACTTTCCCATTTATAATATTAAGTATGGATTTTAGCTTGTATTAAACTCTGTGTGAATGTCAATAAATAAAATTACAAGTTAACCTAGAAAACAATAAAAATTAAGGTTAAAAAACAAGAAAATTTTATTAAATAAGATTATAAAATGAAACATTGCTTATACATATAGTTATGACATTAACAAAGGAGTCGAATTTCTCAAATATACCGAGTAAAATTACAATCTAACTTAATAAATGACAAAAGGTAATGAATAACATTATTTGAACCTTGTTTCTAGGCGAAAAGCATAAAGTAAGAGGCGACATCAATGTTTTGATATGCGGAGATCCTGGAACTGCAAAATCACAGTTCTTGAAATATACAGAGAAGGTATGCCAATTGTATTATGTAAGGACAAGAGAATATTTAGATACATACATATAGAGCTGACACCTCTGATATTTGCGGACAAGGTAGCTCTATGGTTGTAGTGTAATTCAAATACATAAAATAAATATAAATAAATAGTCTTTTTTGACATTTATTTTACATACATTTTTCATCTCTGACCTCAATTTCCTAAAAAATATTCGATGGCCATCGTGATCTTCAAAATGGACGTCTCTCTTGTTATGTTCAATCAACACCTTATTTAACTTCAGGTATGAACAATGTATATCAATTTCTTCAAATAAAGGTTCAGTTATAAACCTGAATTAGTAGAAAAATCACACTAATATAACTAGTCTCCTTTTAAAGATTAATATCGGATGGGTTGTCTGGAGATCACTTTTAGTGATAAGACTGCCCTTGCGAATTTAGTTTTCTATATTTTATACTATTTTATGTTTGTGTGGCAATAAAAAATTGATCTATCTATCTATCTAATTTGTCACCCCACACGTTTTTAGGCTGTGCTCAAAGTACTCCTTTAGTAGCATAGACAAAGATACTGTTTTATATTACAGATCGCGCCAAGAGCCATATTCACAACCGGCCAAGGCGCTAGCGCAGTAGGTCTCACAGCGTACGTGAGAAGGAGTCCCACTACGAGAGAGTGGACTCTAGAGGCGGGCGCGCTCGTGCTAGCCGACAGAGGCGTGTGTCTTATAGACGAGTTCGATAAGATGAACGACCAAGACCGCACCTCTATACACGAGGCCATGGAACAACAGTCCATATCCATATCCAAAGCGGGCATCGTCACTTCCTTACACGCCAGGTGAGTATCTTCACTAGCCGACAGAGGCGTGTGTCTCATAGACGAGTTCTCTAATTCTAAAGCAATTATGAAGTATAGTACATATTATGTAAACGCAGTCACGCATATCTGGAGTGAATCGAATCCAAGCTTTTTTATCGTTTATATAATCTTCAATTGTATAGTATTTTTCATGAGCAAACTTAATGGATTAAGTAAAGTAGTTAAGTTTAATAGTTAATTACGTAAATACTATTTTTTTAAATGGCTTCATTTTTCTTTTCAGGTGTTCAATAATAGCGGCGGCCAACCCAATAGGCGGCCGTTACGACGCGTCGCTAACGTTTACGGAGAACGTCAATCTATCGGAGCCGATCCTGTCTCGATTCGACGTGCTCTGCGTTGTGAAGGACGAGGCCGATCCCATGCAAGACGCGCATCTGGCCAAGTAAGAGAATTTATCATTTTATGAGGCAGAGCGATGATAGTTGGTGTACCAAGACGTCACATAAACTTAGCGATGCTAGACTTCCAATATGCAACTGACTCATTGACTGATTGATATGTTCAACGTTCAGGTTGAGGTCTCTAGATGCTGACAGTCAGCGCTACTATCACTTGTGTGAAGTGCTCTGTCAACCCTGTGAGACTTTAAATCACTTGTGTGAGGCTATCAATCACCAGTGTTGTATTTATGTATTTATAATAATAAACGGCCACAAGCCAAATACACTAATTATTAATACATAGAATAATTAAAATATACAACATAAGATAAGATACAATGATTAAATAGATAGAATAGATATTTGGAAAGGACAGATACAAGGCATAAACTAAAAACTAGAAATAAGCTGCATTCACATCTACTTCTCACAAAACTCCAGTAATTGCATATTTGTCTCACCTGTGTCGCTAACAACGTGCAACTACTTGCGGGAGCTAACCTAATAACTTGTGTAATAAATTCGTTCGTGTGATTGTGTCGTGTATTTCAGATTCGTAGTTAGCTCGCACATAAGACATCACCCCACGCAACGCGGCACAACGCTGGACGACAACACGGCAGATGACGACTACATTCTACCACAGGATCTGTTAAAGAAGTACATTGTCTACTCCAGGGAGAATGTGCATCCTAAACTGCAGGTAAGCTTGTATTTTTTGCATTTTTGGTCTAGTGGCTTATACATATTATAGAAGATAGCTGCACTTTTGGTAACTATCGTTAGAGAGGCTGATTAAGTAGTAGGTGGGTGCTACGTTCTCCACTGATGACGATGGTGAAGATCTGCCCGCATGCGGATGGGCCTTTCTTTTGATATGGCCGCTCAAAGACACGCACCTAATACTGAATCAGCCGTCCTGGCGATAGTTACAGAAAGTGCAGCTATCTCTTAGTCTATTACATGTTTGACTATGGAATATGAGGTCTTGTCGGTCAGGCCCACAGTAAATTATGGTTTTTCTGTCGGGAATTTTTCGGTACGGGTTTAAGTTTGTGGTGTTTTACTCCATGCCTCGGAGAGCATGTAAAGCCTACTCTATGCCTGACCTTTGAAGGCCTAGACAAACGGCATTCGATTCAAAGCGATTCTATTTCTTCAGACACTATCACTTTAACTTAAGCAAAGGTCAACTGCTAGACTAAGTTTGTCGTTCTTCGGATTATGGGAGTGAGGGAAAAGAGATTGCATCTGTTTTTCAGTACACTCGTGCATATTATTTCCCGTTTCGAAAGCATATGTTGAACTGGCAGAAAAGACACACCATGCTGTTGCACTTTACTGTACCACTTAATTTTTAGGGATCCGTAGCCAAATATATGATAAATATATGATAAAAAAAATATATGATGTACATTACCATGCAAACTTCCACCGAAAATTGGTTTGAACGAGATCTAGTAAGTAGTTTTTTTAATAATTTAAAACTTACTACATGTTTGTACGGAACCCTCGGTGCGCGAGTCCGACTCGCACTTGGCCGGTTTTTTTCAGTTGTTTTATTGACCAGGTAATGCAGCAACTAAAAGCAGAGTAATGTCGAAGCGTACTGTAAATTTTTATGAAAAAAAATTAAAATTAAAATATTTATTTCATCTTAACTGTAAAGCAAAGTTATTACAAAGGTATACCTACTACCGACTTACATTTTACAGATCACGAATTAATGTTATGCTGTCAACTACACTAAGCGCAGCTTGTTGTTGTAGTTGACTGCTTACCCTCTTGTCACATTATTTTCTGTATTAACATAATATTGGTCTTTTGTTCTCGATTGTTAATAAGTTACTTATTAACTCGCACACGCACAACAAACCCCCCAACTGGGGTTTAAGTGCGGAAACCTGCCCAGCAAGAAGAAGAAGTTACTTATAAATGGTTCTTATTCTAGTGTTAGTTTAACTAACCCTAGTTTATTAGAAGAATATAATACATACTTGTAATATAATATACATATACAATATCAAAAAAAAAATCAAAATCAAAATCAAATTATTTTTATTCAAATAGACTTTTTACAAGTTCTTATGAATAGTCAAATGAATCTACCACTGGTTCGGAATGCCGTATACATCGTTTACGTGTGTTTACGTGTATTTTAGCATGTGTGAGTGTGTATGTGTGTATGTGCGAGTGTGAGTAATGTGTATGAGTGTGTTTGTGAATAGCAATGTCAGTTGATGGGTATTGTTTTTTTTTACAGAATATGGATCAAGATAAGGTAGCGAAAATGTACAGTCAGTTGAGACAAGAATCCCTCGCGACTGGCAGTTTGCCGATCACCGTCAGACATATTGAATCAGGTTAGTTCACCTTTTTACCCCAATGTATCCATACGAATATCACAGAATACTTAATAGTACCTCTCAGCTACAGAGAAAATATTCCGCAAAGAAGTTTTAATAAATAGCAGCTCTTGATGTGAAATAAGAAAATTCAACAGTGTTGTGACTTGTGAGCGAAATTATAGAAGTACTTACACATCCCATCTCTTTCTATCGCGTAGTTCTTATTCCTTCTGACGCGGTGCGTTTAGCGTCAAGGTTGTATTCTGACTTCTTGTAATGAATAAGGTCTTTGACAACCTCCCTGGCGCAGTGTTGAGCGTTGTTGTTTTAACGTGGGAGGTCCCTGGTTCGATCCCCGGCAGGATCAATTTGGGAATGTATAATTTCTGAATTTTCTCTCTGGACTGGTGGGAGGTTTCGGCCGTAGCTAGTTACCACCCTACCGGCAAAGACGTGCTGCCAAGCGATTAAGCGTTCCGGTACGGTGCCGTGTATAAAACAAAGGGGTATCGGCTTAACATAACTGCTATGCCCTTAACAGGTTAGCCCGCTACCATCTTAGACTGCATCATCACTTACCATCAGGTGACATTGCAGTCAAGGGTTAACTTTTAGTGGAATAAAAAAACACTTAGGGGCAAACTTGTAGTGGATTAAAAAAAAATATCAATAGAATTCTCTATTTTGCGTTACAGTGATCCGTATGAGCGAAGCGCACGCCCGCATGCACTTGCGCGTGCAAGTGAACGAGGAAGACGTTAACTTGGCCATCCGGACTATGCTGGAGAGCTTTGTGGAAACGCAGAAATACAGTGTCATGCGCGCTATGAGACAGGTAATTATCCCTTACTAGATGGTAAATTAAAGGTTTGTAAATCATCCAGGAACTTATATTTAAGTACTGTTACCCCCCAGGAAGTCGGATATTTTAAGGAGTCTAGTCTAGATCACTGTGGCGCTGGCTGCTGTGTTGGCGTGAGCTGCTAAATTAAAGTTTATTTTATGTGTATAACCGGGTTTCCTTCTAGTACAGACTACAGAGATAGGTTGATTCCGTAAAAATTTGGCTGAAAAGATGGGTCGTGAAAGCGAATCAGACTGACAGACAGACACATTTTCGCATTTAAAATTTTAGTATAGATTATTTAATAGGATCTGCAGTAAATGAAGTAGTGTCGTTCATCTGTGGGAAATAAGAAATTATTGATTTTCCTGTATAAAAACCTATGTTTGTACATTATTAGAATAACATCTATCTCTATACGCAATATTCTCAAAACTGGTTGAGCAGATAGACCTTTAAAACATAATAGTCCGACACATACACAGTAAGAAAATAAATAAGGATTCTGTATTGATAAAACTATAAATTAAGGGGTCATAATTTGGGCAACTGTAAAGATGTTTAATACTAATATAATTATGATATTACATGTATTATTTTTCTTTTCACAGACCTTCCAAAAGTACCTCTCCTACAAGAAAGACCACAGCGAGCTCCTATACTACATTCTACGACAACTCACAATGGACCAACTTGCATACATGCGCGGATTACATAACCACTCTCAATCGACCATTGAGATATCAGAGCGGGATCTCACCGACCGAGCCAGGCAGATTAACATATCGGATCTGAAACCTTTCTACGATAGCAGGATATTCAAAATGAACAACTTTAGTTATGATGCCAAGAGAAAAGTCATTGTTCATACTCTACCCGAAGTACCCACTGAGTCATAAAGAACCAATAATATGGCTGAGTTCCTTGCACATTTTGTAATCTACTTAGTGTTAGACAAAAATCTCTCCTATTAAAATAATAATAGTATGACTCACTCAGTGAGTCACTGACTTCAAAACAGTGGAGTTTTTCTAATTCAGTCAGAGAGTGGAATTTGAAATCCTAAAACATAATATTTTTTGCTTTGTTTTTAAAGATTTATTTTTACTACATTTATGCAACTACATTACTACAGCAATGTAGTTGGATGTCTATATGCACGTATGTAAACTGTATTGGGCTAATGAGGCTACCGCGTTTAAATTGGCCGCTAGGGCCGCTAGTGTAGAGTGAGGTCTACGAAATGTCAAATATCACTGGGCTTTTATCGCGAGTCCAATTATTTAGTTAATGTTGTGAATATTTAGCAATAACCGATTAATTATGGAAGATGTAAGATACGTGTCAATAAATGCCAGTGCTCTGTGCTTTGAAAGCGGGGCTAAGAAAAAGAAGTGCAAAAATAAGCGGGCTGAAAGAACAGCTAATTCATAGGTTAGTATTTCCCTGGTTCCTGTATGTTTACTATTTACAAAAAGGGTTTTTTTTTTCCAGAAATATGCTTGTTTACCGAATTTACAGCTATACTTTAGGACCTTACTCGCAAGTGGCGCTAACTAGTGAGCATAAAAACGGTAGCCCTCATTGCCGGAGTTCTTTCGTGACATGGTCTCTCATAATATTATTACATATTTTAGTACCTTGCTGAGCTGGCAACATTCATCTGTTTTCAAGGAACCTCTTTTAACCTCTCACACTTAAGACTTTACATAATATAAAGAAACAAACCAGTCTTCATAGATAATAATTTAAACCATTAAATTTTTACTGTAGTTTGAATTTTTGAAAATGTTTTTGAACTTGTCATTCATAATATATCTGTGATCACAACACATTTTTATCGTTAAGAATCAACATTGTATACCCGCCTAGTAATATTACAATTTTTGTTTTAAATACTGAATTATAAGTGCCTTAGTATATAAGTACATTAATTAATTAAACATATTATTGTTGCTCGAAACCAAGCCTTTGCTTTTTTGCTGGTTCAAATTTATTGACAAATTTTTTAATTGTATTTTATGTAATAAAAACCTGTTTGTATGTATTGGAATTGTTTCATTTCTCCTTTTGAATTTTGATAGAATGTTTCCAGTATCTGACATATATATGTAGGTACTAGATGAGCCCTTTCATAGAAAAAGGTCTGGCGACCGACTATGAGAACGCGTTCCTAACCTGTCTTTGTCCCCATCGTAGCGCTGTCACGGTCGCTCGTCGTGTAGATAATTTGTTATTCTTAAGTTAACATCTAAATTCTAAAGTCTTATTAGTTTGGCACTGTACAATTTTTATTTTAAGGCAAGTGTTTCTATTCACAATCATACAAATCCAAAAAAACGTTATTTAAATCTTACTATTTAATATTTGTATCCATTACGCAATTATTTAATTTCCGTGGCAAACTGTATGATATTTTTTTTTACTAACTGGCCTTACGGCTTCTATGGCCATGACCTATAATATATTATCTATGACTGAGTCATACGTTTTCAATATATGTTGCAAGTAAGTTCCCGCTTTTCAGACTAGATGGCGTTGATGGCGTTGCTAAAAATACGCCCACATTCTTTGTTTGACAGCCGACAGGGCCCATCTGGCGTCTGTAAATTGAGGTCGTTGGTTATTACGTAGTCCTCTAAGCTCTGGGTCTATTACCATTTCCTCTAAATAACTGACCAACCAACACAATTAGGTAGCATAACAGCCTTGGATTGATTGATTTGTCTCAAGTCAGTTTAGATTCTAAACCATCTAAGTTCTAAACATAATAAAGAAATTAATCAATTTTAGATAGATTAACAAAAAAGGCGAAGAAAAGCATCCTGTTAATAGTAATTCCTCATTACGCTCCAAACTGATTAGAGCTAAGAAATACTTGTTCCTCAATTGTATGTACAGTCAATAATAATAAATGCGTACGCGTGGATCGAGGTTTTGTGGTTCCCGCGGGAACTCCATAGATAAATATGTACAACCTAACTCTTAATAATTTTCCGGGATAAAAAGCCTATAAATAGCCTATGTGCTATTCCAGACTATAATCTATCTCTGTGCCAAATTTCAGCCAGTTCCGTTAAGCTGTTGGGGCGTGATTGAGTAAAATAACATCCATACATCCATCCAAACTTTCGCATTTATAATATTAGTAAGATTAATTTCTCATACGTACAATTTTAATTTTTAAAATTTAAATTTCATTACAAGGTTAATAGCAACTGTTAGTTACTAGACTAATATTGAAAAGAAAAAAATATTTGACGTCGTTATTCAGTCAGATTCTACAAAAGGGACCTCGAGCAGGATCACCACAAGTTGCTTAATCATTACCTACTTAGTGGACTCCTTAGTATATATTTCAATACAATATAGGAAGGACCCTTAGGTAATGATAAGTGTGGCAGTTAGTGTTAAAAATATTAAGAAGATAAAATATTGTTCTTTTGACTTTGTTATTCAGTAATATACTACAAAAAGGACTTCAAGTAGGAATTCCAATCACAACAATTCGGATTGTGAATTGGAACTGTTTAAAAATGCTATTTTTCTGGCTGACTGACTTGGAATCTGGTTTTATTTTTGTAATCTGAAAGGTTACGGGGTAAAATAGTACTTATGTCACTAATAAAAAACCTTATTTATTGAAATTCTTTTATTTCATTTATGCCAAACATTTTTTCAGTTCAAATAAAAACATTTCATATTAACTTTTTTTTCATCACCTTTTATTTGACATCAAATTAAATAAAAACAAATTTAACTCCCTAAAACACATCTTAAATGTTCAGTAGGTGATTTAAAAAATACAATTATTTAAACTACATTTACAAGCATATTTTTACAGCTTTTAATGCTACGCTCTTTAAGTCTAAGAGTTACATTGTTAAAACATTCATGCTAAAATATTAAAAATTAAAATCACGAAAATATAAAATCTTTCTTCCTAAAAATACAAATTACCGTCCCACTAATAAACAATAAATATTATAATAACTTACAACAACTTTTTTACAAGACTAACACATAAAACTAGAGTCATAAAATCATAGAATTATACAATTAAATTGTTTATCAGCATTCAGGTAACGATAAGTCAAAATAGTTTAAAATCGCAATGCCAGTTTGTTCAATATGGATTAACATGTAGAAAAATTTCTTGACTTTTAAATGACCAGCATTGAAAATTGAACCTTACTGGCTATCTCTGGAACCTTTGAAACAGAAAAGTGAAAAAGAAAATAATTATTGTATTAATATTATATCCCACCACCACTACAGCCTATTAACGTCCCACAGCTGGGCACAGGCCTCCACTCTCATAGGAGAGCGGGAATTAGAGCTTAGACCCACCACGCTGCTCCAATGCGGGTTGGCGGGCTGAATATATATATATATAATATTATATATTATGTAATAAATAATGCCATTTGGAAAACCCTTACCAAACTCAATAAAACTTTCACATCCTTTGATATAAGTTTTACGAAAGGATAAGATAGTAAAAAAAGCTCTTCTACACTCTATGTCAAGTGATATTGATGTTTTTGTATGGAACAACTGTTAATACAATAGTAATTTATTAGTAACAAATTCAGTGACCACCCTTTAGGACTTCCTTCCCAAATGCACTGGTATAATCAAAATAAATATAAAATATAAAGAAAAAATAGAAATATAGAAAAAAAGGATAGCTATAACAAAAATGTGAGTTAGAAATCCCTGCTCAAACGGTTCCACATACATACTTAAATACATAGTTTCATTACAGTATGGATAAAATATAATAATAAATCAATTAGTCGCTACCCGATTCAGAATCACTGCTGCTTCCACTATCGCTGTCACTCTCAGAGTCATTGCTGTCACTGTCGCTGCCACTGCCTGATGAGTTGGAGCTGTCGGATTCTGAGCCTGATGAGCTGCCGGATGAACTACTACCAGAACAGTCTGAGCAATCAGATTCGTTGGGGCGCTTCTTTTTGGTGGGTATTGAGCATTTGCCATCACTGGAACAAAAGAATATTCTATTTTTTTTTGTATAGTTATATCATTATGCCTACTAGTGCCCATGTGGTAGTCTGGTTGTATACACTTCAGCTTCTTATTCTAAAAGGTGATAGTTCATGATGATGATGGTATGGTAGGCATTAGAATAGTATGATTTCTTTTCTTAGTTTGCAATTGCTGCACTTCTCATATTAAGTATGTCTTGTAGAAGCGGTAGCAGTAAAAAAATGCTTTAAATATATGATATCAAAGTCCAAAAATCGAGAAACAGAATGGAATCCAAGCTTTCTGGTGACCATTGATTGACCATGTGCTACTAAAATGAGGAGGGGGTAGCTATATCAAAAATTATATTTTATATCAAGTAAGTAAATATTCTTAACATTCCCCTACAAATATATTTTAATTTTAATGAAGTTATAATACCCAGCAGGTATTATTCAAATAGAATAAGAATAAAACTAATAATCTAGAAGTCTAGCAAAGTTAAACAATAATTGTTAAAAATTAGGGTAGACAGAATTGTCGGATAACTACTAAAATTTATGAAATATGCAATTTATTAATATTATTTTAGATGAAAAGTGTATATAATGAATAGAAATGTAAAAATAATAAACCACATTATGGTAACATACCTGCAGCTGCTTTCCTGTTTCGATTTCAAGTTCTTCTTTAAAATCTGCGACCGTGATGGCCGCGTGAGGATCTTGCGCTTTCCTTTGCATTCATAGCTCCAATGTCCATATTCGAGGCATTTTTGGCATCGTATACCCTGAGGAAATGCTGCCGCCAATGCTGCTTGCCTGTTGAAAAGCAACGGAAAATGTTAAAAAACACAACTGAGAGGAAAATATCAACATAAAAACGGATTTTAACGAATAAACTTACTTTTTGCGTTCAGCCTGATGTCTGTTGTAGGTACCCAGAGTCATCTTGAAATTGGAAGAGGTACGGCTCCGTAGCGTTGAATTCAAATCTCGCAAGAGCTCAGGTAGCTAGAAGAGAGGGCACGTGTACGGCGGAATATCTTATTCCTGCGGAGTCAGGATTCAATCTAAATTCTAATCCGAAATTGAAAATCAAAAATAGTAATCACTAATCAGCGTCAAGCGTGGCCATCACAAAATTGACGAAAAGTCAAATCATTTGACATTTGTCATTTTGATAAACTTACACTAGTGATATCCAAAATTATCGATATCGATGATTGAATGGCCTTCTAGGCATAGATTAGCCTTCTAGCGTATGTATAGGAATTTCATAGAAATAATACGTAGGGTCTAGCGGTCCAGAAATAATATAAGGAATTTAGTATAATTTAATTATTCAATTTTAGTATAATATGTTTATTTTAGTCTAGAAAGAGAACATTACTACGAGTATACACATAATAAGAATGTGTAACAATAAAACATAACATTACATTCGTATGAGTCTATGGTACGAGTTGTTATCCCTCTCGTTAGGTTGGTGTCACACCATGGATAGAATATTAATCTTCTTTACTTACTCTATGTTGATCTTAAATCCGTCATGGCTCGATTCAAGAAAAATGGTAAGAAGTAGTAGGAACTCAGAGTAAGTAAACTATACATTTTTAGCATGCTTTTAAATACGTTGTATGTTATAACGCGCTTATAAGAAAGCGAGGCGGCCGGCAGGTGCGATATGTCTTGCAACACGCTAAATTTCGTAGCGCGCTTTCGAAACACGCAAAGATGACGCTCACTCACAACAGCGCGTTGCGCGTCGCGCGAGGCCAGTGGTCTCGAACGTCATAGAGCGAGATCGGTAGAGTTGCCAGCTAAAATCGGTATATTTGTACCCAAAATCGGTATTTGACAAAAAAAATATTTTAATTAAATTCGTTTATTTATTGAAAAAACACTTACATACTAATTTATTACAATCATACTACAGTATAATTATTTTTTATACCAATATTCTTTGGCCATCTTCGAATTAATTTCAAAATCATAACAATTAGCTGTACTAAAGAGTCGTTTTGCATGTAATAGACAGAGATTGATTCAGTAGACAGCCTATTTCGCTGTTTTGTTTTCAAAAGAAAAATGAAAATATGCGTTCAACGTTAGCGGATGAATGGGGAAGTGCAAAATGTCAGATTTAAAACTAGTTATGTCCCTTTCCGAAGGGACTATTATGAAAGGGTTAGCAATAATTCATTTTAGTTAAGTTTAGAGATTGTGCCCTACAGAATCAGCCCCAGTTGTTTCTAATTAATTGAATGCATAAAAAAAGACGTGTGGCACTCGGAGACTGCCGCGGTAAAGCTATTGCATAGCATTTTTTATCAACTTACGTAACGCTTTGGTTGCTATGACTTCTTGTGTTGTTGACTTCAAATTATTGAAAATAACAAGACTATTTTTATGAAAAGATGATTTGGAATATAAAGGCGAAATAATTTTAAAGAATTATGAACATAACTCTTTAAAATTATTTCGCCTATCTTAAACTCTTTGGTTTAAGATTTCTATAGTTGTACAGAAAAGTTTTTTTTGCGAAGGAGTTTGTATGGAACATTCTGCACTAGGTCCATCCATACCTACTTACTATTGAGGGCTTCCCCGTAACATTAAACATAAAAGAAAAAGGTTGCCATCTTAAAAGTGTAAAATCGGTAGAAAATTCGGGAGAATTTCCATGTATACTCTGAAATTGTAGAAAAGTCGTTATATTTTGATATTTTGGTAAAACAGAGCCCATATTGGTATAAATACCGAAAAATCAGTAGGTTCGAGACCACTGCACGAGGCTGACTGTCATCATCATCATCACTACAGCCTATTAACGTCCCACTGCTGGGCACAGGCCTCCACTCTCATAGGAGAGCGGGAATTAGAGCTTAGACCCACCACGCTGCTCCAATGCGGGTTGGCGGGCTTTAACGACTATTATCATGTTAGTGATAATAAACGGGACCGACGGCTTAACGTGCTCTCCGAGGCACGGGGGTGAAACACCGCCAACTTCCAACTCCGGGCTGGCACTGAGAATTTCTTAATTG
This sequence comes from Erebia epiphron, assembly GCA_963932025.1. Taxonomy (NCBI): domain Eukaryota; kingdom Metazoa; phylum Arthropoda; class Insecta; order Lepidoptera; family Nymphalidae; genus Erebia; species Erebia epiphron. Next base: position 10,660,688 of record OZ009950.1, read on the forward strand.
AAAAACCCAATACCTAACTTTTATGCCCGACCGGGAATCGAACCCAGGACCTCGTGATCCGCAGTCGACTATGCTAACCACTAGACCAACGAGGCAGTCTGACTGCTGCGAGGGAGGCTGACTGTACGGGCACGAAATTAGCGACGGCGGCAGCGGGGATGCGATTAGTCGGAGAGCTGGCGACGAATTTCGCCGCAATTTTTTCGTACTCATTTGAAAATTTTATTTCTGGGTATTGTTTAAAACCGCTCTGGTGATTTTCAGGTAACTATTATTGAAATTACTCAATAAATACGTGATTAAAATTTCAGATTGCCAAAAGTATATTTTTCGGGAATTTTAATAAAATGAAGAGGTCTGTTAATACTTTATAACCGACAAAAACGTCTGTTTTTTTCGAATTCTGTAAGTGCTTAATAATTAAAAGATAAAAAAATCAAGTTAGCAAAAAAAAATTTTTTTTTGCCAACTTCGGGCTCGCTCTACAGTCTACGGGCAGACGGGCGCCGCTACAAGTGCTACGATGCCCCGCGCGTGAGCCGCGATCTCGTGATATCAAAGACATTACACTTACTAACTAATTAAGTTAGTAAGTGTAATGTCTTTGCGTGATATTCATAACGCCGTAGCGTCATGGAATATGTTGTTCTGTGGTCATGGAGGCTCCTCACATAGCCCGGAGGGGATGCCTAAACGCATTTCCCAGCGTTAAAAAAAAAAAAGGCTCCTCACATAGCACTTTTTCCGCGCTATGAACAATAGCGCGCTTTAAGTGTTTGTATTAACCTTCATAATCTTATTGTCTGTGACATATTATGTTACTTGTCTCTGGGTCTGGTCTCTATCCTCTAAAAAATACATATCAAAAATTTTTGATAGCGTAATGATAAAAGATATTGAAATATTTTATTTATAAAAAAATATGGCAAAGTATATCGCTCAAATAATCGTCCTTGGAGCACAGGTCGTCGGAAGAGCCTTCGCCAGAGCTCTTCAACAGGAGTTACGAGCTTCTCAGGAAGCTGCTAAAAGGGCCGGAGGTGGTCCTGAAGGTGCAAGACGAGCGGCGGCAAATGCCTCAACAGGACTTACATTAGAAGAAGCTATGCAAATTCTTAATATAGATAAATTAGACCCTGAAAAGGTTAAGAATAGCTATGACCATTTGTTCACTGTAAATGACAAGGCAAAGGGTGGCTCTTTTTATTTACAATCGAAAATTGTTCGAGCTAAGGAAAGAATAGACACAGAATTAAAATCCAGTCGACCTAAAGCAGACCAAAGTCAACCGAAGGATATATCATGAATTGAATACCATAAAATGCTTGTTTCCTTGTAAATTGTAGATAATTGCTTTAGTAAAACGAGTTGTTTTCTAAAATATTTTATTATGTAGAAAATGGACACAATAGTGACTAGAATACATCAGTCTTCTTATACAAAAAACATGATTATGTTGTTGTTAGGTACCTACATTAAAAATAACTAAGTAGGTAGGCATATAATTAGCTAAAATCAATAGCTATCATTGCTCATGCCGCATCATGATATGAGATCAAATAAATTACACTTAGCAATAAGAACCTTGAGATTTTATTCTAATAATAAAATCCTAATAATCCAAAGGCGATGCAAAATAAAGCAGACTGATCTACATCTAAAGCGTGTTATATTTATATTTTTTCAAAAAAGCAATAGCAGGTATATCCCGCAGTTTTGATTGCAGATTGCAGTTTTATGCCTCATATATTTTTCAAGTTACTTTTGTTTACCATCTCCTTAACAATTTTATTATGTTTCTATTGCAGATCTGTATAAATTACAATATTATTTAAGCTTAAAATATATAAATGGATACGAAATAGCACAGAATGGACTTTCTCTCTCCAAATCACATAAATTAATAATTTTACATCTGAACTCAAGTACATGGTAGCATTTTAATTAAATAATACCTATACTATACTAAATTGCTCTAAAACGATTATAATATAAGTTATTAAAAAATTGAGGTATTTGAGCAACAGAAGACTTTTAAATGATATTTATGTTCCGTTATTTACCACTAATATTCTTAAATAACTAATTCAACACTCATTACATTAACATGCTAGAAATGTTGTGTTATCCTAAAGTTAAAATATTTGTAAAATACAATTGTCCAAATATTGTAAAAACCTGCAGAATCCCAGTTTGTAAATACATTTTTAAAACGTTTTTTTTTCATTTTCTCATTCCCTTTAAAAATCAGGCAGTTTGACACACACACACACCCACACTTTAATAAAATCAAGAAATAATTTGTGTTAAAGGCAATAAATAAAAATTATTTAGTTCTGACTAGTAATGTTAATAAATAAAATACCTATGCTAACTATGTAGTTTTCATAAATATAATTTTAACAAATATTATGCAATATTATATTGGCTGTGGTAATGAATAAAGCAGAATTTGAAACTATTTTTCATTTTGCACAATAATAATTCTATAGTTACTCGACTAGATAAAAATCTGGCTTAACAAAATCTTGTAAATTTTTTTAATGTCTGGAGAATATAATGCAAAAAATTTGTAGGATTTTTTGCTTATCATCATGCTAATATTATAAACTAGATGATGCCCGCGACTTCGTCCGCGTGAATAGATTTTTGATTCCCACGGGAACTCTTTCATTTTCCGGGATAAAAAGTAGCCTATGTCCTTCCCCGGGATACAACCTATCCCTGTACCAAATTTCAGCAAAATCGGTTGAACAGGTGGGTCGTGAAAGCGTAGCAGACAGACAGACAGACAGACAGACACACTTTCGCATTTATAATATTAGTATGGATGCGATAGTGTGTTTGTTTGTCCTTTAATCGTGCTGTAACAAAGCAACGGATCGACATGCATGGGTATACTCAAGGACCTGGAGAGTGACATAGGCTACTTTTTATCCCGGAAAATTAAGGAGTTCCAATTAAAAACTTATTCCACACAGACAAAGTAGTGGGCTCCAGCTAGTATAACATATTCCTTTAAACAATTGATAATATTATTATTAGTAAAAACACTCACTTTTGACCTATTGTGCCTCATATAAAATTGGTGTCAATATTTTAATTAAGTTAAGCAAAAGAATAAAGTTCTGGCCCAATAAGCAAAATTTGGTCTCACAATTTAAGGTTTTACATCCATCAAAACAACTACCTCATATGGACTACACTCAGACATACCAAGGGTGTTGCAAAGCCAACCATAGAAACCTTTCTCAAAATCACTTACATCCTTCCACCAATTTGCACCACTGAAAGTTAGCTGGGCTATACCAGCATACAATCCTAGCCCGATAGTAAAAATCACTATCAAGAATGGATATGACAAAATCACTATTGGTGCCAATAACACCTTCTTTATACAGCTAAAATCTTCAGTAACATGTGTAAATACATTATACCAAGCCATTGTACCCATGTAGAATGAGTACATGGCAGAAATACACGCAACAAATGGAATGCAGAGTAAGCTAAATAGAAATATATGTGGTCCATTATAAAGTGAACACTTTGAAACATCCATTTTATTGTATTCCTCAGCTACAATAGCTGCTTCGATAATCTCAAGTTCTTCCCGTGATATATTCAACTTTACATCAACATTTTGTCCTTTTTTCTTACCTCGCTTTATAGTTCCAGTCATAGTTAAATATCCATCCTTATTTTCAGATAATGAACATTCTGGGGATATTGATCCTTCCGATTCTACTCTTAGAGCAGTGATTTCTGTGTCAGTATTGTCGGTTTCAACAAACCCTGGTGCAATGTTGACTCGCTTTCGCCTTTTAGCACTGTTTTTAAGGCTGTCAGTCAGTGGGCCCATTTCAAAGCTGTTTTCAGACTGAGTTTGGGATAGACTGTTGGGTGTGGCACATGAACTTTCATTGGTGTCTGAATTTAGAATTCTACAGCTCCGTTGTACATCACTGTCATTGAATTCTCTGAGGTCACCGTGGCTGGAGCATGCATCTGAAGAATTTTCATATATTGGTGATAAATCTATTATTTCACGACTGCTGTTGATAGTGGAAAGACTCTGGTAGCCATTTTTCTGTAGCTTCAGATCTGATTGAGAATTTGCTTCATTGTTGTCCTCATCATTGACATCATTGATGATTGGAAGGTTAATCTTCATGTTGGACTTGAGCCCGTCCATTGTCGAGTGTATGATGCCATTCACTACATGTTCGGAAACAGGTGATAGACCATTTTTATATTTTGATGGCAATTCATTGTCTCCAACTCCCTGAAAAAAGTTCAATAATAATCAGAGAACATAATTTTTTAAAACTACCTATAGTAAGTCTACAATCTATAAAAATTTAATGCGTTAGTTACCTGTACAGTAATAATGTGGTCCACATGACCGGCTATCGTGATTGATTTTTTGCCATTACGCTTCTTAGGTAGAATGAATATAGACTGCTCCACCTTAGCCATGATAGATCCCTACTTGACAAAATATATTGAGTTTAAGTTATAAAATTGGTTGTTCGTTACACGGCGGCCAAATAAATACATTAAATTTAAAATATACTTATTTCTAAACTAGGCACCGACTGGGTCACATCAATAGTTTATTTTACGTTTTAAAAAACAAAGCAGGCAAAGAGCACGAACGAACATACACTTTGATAAAACCGTTTACTAAGTTTTAAGTTTTTAGAAGCGAATACCAACTACCAAGTTATTGAAACATCTCATTCGGAAAATCTGTGAAAATTTACACTCACACTGCCACCATTTTCAATTTCATATTAATTATTATTTATTTATTTTTTATACTGGCATTACATTGATGGTCTGTGTTACTTTCTAAAGCTGTGTTAGCGGTCTGTGTTCTCCCTTTATACACAATAGTCTTTGGTCTGTGTCCTGTTTAGAAAACGGTGTCCTGTGAAGACTAACTACTCTGTGTGTGTGTGTGTGTGTGTGTGTGTGTGTGTGTGTGTGTGTGTGTGTGAGAGTGTGACTGGCACCAAAGACTGGCACTGGTAATCTCATCAATCAGAGGTGAATGGGATGTATCAATGATTGAAGCAAAAGATACGCGGTCGCCCTGCCGAAGTGAGGGCACAGGCATTTAAATGTAACTTGTCTCTGAGTGGCATTCGAATCTAGTACGGTTCATAAATGTCTTGGCATATTATGCCAAAAAACAAACTAAGAAGAAGTAGAACGGTTCGTGAGGTTCTGTTCCAGATCATTGAAAATGAGAGGAGGCTCAGAAAAGCTGGAACCCACAGCCGTAAAGCCAGTTAATTTAAAAATATTAGAGGCTGAAGGTTACTATAATTATATGACCCAGAGCCGTAAAGGCCAGAGACAAGTTAACCAGAGATAATAAAAAAATTATAACCTTAAAAACTTGTCTCTGAAGTCTGACCTTTTAAAACTTAAAATTTTAAATGCAAAGGTGATATTATGATATTTCTAGTTTGCTGAGTAAAACTAAGAGCTTTTGACTTTAAACTCTACGCATATTATCAGAAAAATGCTAAAAGTAAGCCAAGGTTGAACTATATTCGTATATTTAAAGGTTTTCAAACATGTAAACATAAACATAACCCTAATTTCAGGGTCTGGTGAGCCTAGTGACCGGCGGAGCTTCAGGCCTTGGTAAAGCAACTGTAGAAAGGCTGGTACAGAATGGAGGGAAGGTTGTTATTCTAGATATACAAGGGACAAGGGCACAGGAAGTAGCGAAAACGCTTGGCGAAAATGTACATGTTTCTGTTGGTTGTGTAAGAAACTTTTATATTATATTCAATAATATTTGGCTATAAATTGAATTTTTTCTGTCAATGTGTGCTTATCAACATTATTTCAACTCATCACCGGCTTAAAACTAAGCCGAAGTCTGCTCTCAAAATGAGTAGCAGTTTGCCCATACTCTACCACTAGCTGTGTGTACCGCCAGACTTCTCATACCTTTCAGTAATGTAGCAGACAGACAGACATACTTCCCCATTTATAAAATTAGTATGGATTCTGTAACCAGGTAATCTTTAATATTAATAGAGTGATTACAACATAAAAGTTAATCATCTATTGGATAGAAGCAGGTGTTACTTTGTGGACGTCCATGATAATGAAGGAACTAGACGTTTAATTCGCTATAATCTGCCACAGTCATCGATATATATGTAGGTACTAAATGGGCCCTTTCATAGAAAAAGGTTGGGCGACCGACTTTGAGAACGCGTTCCTAACCTGTCTTTGTCCCCATCGTAGCGCTGTCACGGTCGCTTGTCGTTTAGATAATTTGTTATTCTTAGGTTAACATCTAAAGTATTATTAGTTTGGCACTGAACAATTTTTATTTTAAGGTAGGTGATTCAATTCACAATTATAAATTTTCAAAAAAACGTTATTCTATCCATTACGCACTTATTTAATTTCCGTGGCAAACTGTATGATATTGTTTTTTAACTAACTGGCCTTACGGCTTCTATGGCCATGACCTATAATATATTATCTATGACTGAGTCATACGTTTTCAAAATATGATGCAAGTAAGTTCCGGCTTTTCAGACTAGATGGTGTTGATGGCGTTGCTAAAAATACGCCCACATTCTTTGTTTGACAGGGCCCGTCTATGTAAATTGAGGTTGTTGGCCACAGTAGGAAAATCTGTGTGATACAGTGTGTACCATGCACTTACAATCATGCATTGTAGAGTCAACATCTTCTGAAGATGCTCTACTGTTGCAGTGAATGTACGTTAAGAATAATTTGGAAGTTTTGTGTTGTGTGATGAATATTGCAAGCTACAAGTGCAAGTTACACACTGTATCACATAGATTTACCTACTGTGGCGGATTATAGTGAATTAAATTTCTAATTCTATCATTAGTTAATCATCTATTTTCAATTCTAGGTGACATCAGAAGAGGATGTGAAAAAAGCACTGGACCTTGCCAAAACAAAGTTTGGGAGGTTAGACACACTTGTCAACTGTGCCGGCTTTGCACAAACTAGTCAAGTCTACAACTTTAACAAGGATAAGGAAGCTGGAATGGACACTTTTGTTAAATGTGTAAATGTAAGTTTTGATACAAGTTTAAGAAATTTTAAAAGACTCTTGTCTTAACTAGCTGATGTCCGCTACTTTTTCCCCGTGGAATAAGTTTTTTCAATTCCCAAAACCGTAGCCCATTTCATTCTCCAGGTCCTCAACTATACCCGTGCAAAAAATCACATCAATGTGTTGATCTGTTGAGGCATGATTAATGGACAAACAAACACATTTTTGTATTTATAATATTAGTATGAACTTACAAGTTGTGATGGCTTAGTGGTTTAGACACCAAACTTCCTAATTTTGTGGTTATCGGTTCAATCACCAAGTTTGAGGTGTGTACCCGCACCTCAAACTTATGTGTGTTTTAGGAAATTTTTATATCACTTGCTTCAATACATGAAAGACAAAATCGTAAGGAAACATGCATGCCTGAGAATTCTTATAATGTTCTCAAAGGTGTATGAACTTCAGCACTTGGCCAGCATGGTAGACTATTGCCAAACCTTTGTCACTTAGAGAGGGGATTAGTGCTCTTTAGTGAGCAGGTAATGGGATGAAACAACCTTTTGAGAGTAACCTTTGCTAATACTGAACAACTATAAAAAAATTCTTTTGAAAGTTCTGATTAAAAACACTTTTTCTTTTTCTTTGTGAAATAATGATGGTTCTTTCTAATATCGTTTCAGGTAAACACAATAGGCACATTCAATACAATAAGACTAGCGGCGGGGTTGATAGGCAAAAACCAACCGACAGAGGATGGACACAGAGGTGTTATAATCAACACAGCTTCAACAATCGCATATGAGGGTGACATAGGCCAGGCAGGGTACGCTGCGTCCACCGCTGCTATCATTGGCATGACGCTGCCGATCGCTAGAGATCTGTCCTCACAAGGCATCCGAGTTATGACTATAGCACCTGGTGAGTATAATACTACTGGGTAGAATGAACTTTATTGCCTCGCGATTAGGTCGTCACTCAACCTTTTGTTTTCTGTGGAAGTAAGAAAGAAGAAAGAAAATACCTTTATTTCACAATGGTGACACAGACAAACATTTAACATACAATCTTTACTTAATATTATAAATGGGAAAGTTTGGGTGGATGGATGGATGGATGGATGTTTGTTAATCAATCACGCCAGAACAGCTGAACGGATGCCCGCGACTTCGTCCGCGTGGATTGAGGTTTATTGGTTCCCGCAGGAACTCTTTAATTTTCGAAGATAAAAAGTAGCCTATGTGTTATTCCAGACCATAATCTATTGCTGTGCCAAATTTCATCCAGATCGTTCTGGCGTGATTGAGTAACTAACATTCATCCATCCATCCATCCATCCGAACCTTCGCATTTATAATCAATCATACTTCATACTTAATATTATAAATGCGAAGGTTCGGATGGATGGATGAATGTTAGTTACTCAATCACGTCAGAACAATCTGGATGAAATTTGGCACAGCGATAGATTATAGTCTGGAATAACACATAGGCCACTATGTATCTTCTAAGACGAAGTCGCGGGCATCCGTTCAGCTGTTCTGGCGTGATTGATGAAGTATGATTGATCGAGCAGCTGCTGTAAAGTGCTTGACAATTCCATACAAATCTCCAACTAGGCACACATGATTCTACCACCGGTCCAGAAATCAGATTCTACTGAGAATTGTAATGTTATAGTTAAATATTGTAATTTCTTTCACAGGTGTATTCGACACTCCACTAGTATCTTACTTACCAGAGAAGATGCTGGAGTTCATAAAACGCATGACGCCATTTCCCTCGCGCCTGGGCAAACCTGAGGAGTTCGCGCATCTCGTCACCAGCATCATAGAGAACCCCATGTTGAATGGTGAAGTGATACGGTTGGACGGTGCACAGAGGTGGTTCCCATTATAACATGTTGTACGTCTTAAAAAAAAAACACGACTGCCCTACCAAAAAGTTTCCCATTATAACAAGTTATAATTATTGATTTAAAGAAAAAAACACGAATGCCTTGACAAAAAAAATTATAATTATTAGAGCCAGTGTAAGGATGTAAGGATTCTAACGTCAAAATCTTTTCAGGGTTATGCACGCGACTTTGCGTGGGTTTAGGTTTTTGAAAAATCCGTGAGAACTCTTTCATTTTCCACCAAACGTCAAAATCGGTTGAACAGATGGGTCGTGAAAATGACAGAATTCCTTTTATAAAATTAGTATGGGTTAATTTAACGACAAGAAAGCATTTAAATACAAAAATATCGCTTTATCTGTAGGTTTATTAGAGTAAGTAAATGTAATATAATTAGATTAGAAGTAACGTGTTTTATTTATGAAATTCTTCTAAAATATAATAGATCTCGTGCCCACTATAATAAATAGTAGGAACGACTAGAAGGAAATCATTGATATGTAATATGTATTTACTAGATGGACCCTTTCATAGAAAAAAGTTGGCGTCCGACTTGTAGGGCGTGCCCCTCACCTGTATAAGCGTGTCCTCTTCAGTGGGTCTTCTCCGTTTGGCCCGTGAGGGCCAAGCGAGGGTACGGGCCTCGAGGCTGAGCCTCTTTACCCGGGCGGGACGCGGGGCAACTCTGTGCCCCGGTGAATGGCTTTAAGCCGTAACGACGGCTTGGGCCTGCCTGGGAGGCTACGGGCCCTAAAGTTTGGTGTTTTGTGGGTCCGCACTGCGGGTGACGTCATCGTCACCGCGTGCGGGACCCGTTTCTTCTTTTTAGGCATGGAGGCGCGTAAGCACTGCCAAGCCTGCTGTGAGGGCTTGTATTGCGCCCTGGCCCTGCAGGTACGCCGTCAGCCCAGTCGTGAGCGCCTCGATCACGGCCCGGACTATAGCCACAATGTCCGGGTCGGTCTGCGCTTCTTGTTGGGCCGGTTGGGTTGCAGGGCGGGCGTTAGCGGAGATTGACGGTTGTGGGGCGGGTTGGCTGGCCGGGCGAGCAACTGCGGCCTGGCGGGGACGCGGTGCGTCGAATTGTGTCGGGCTTGGTGCAGCCTGACGCGTGCGAGTAGCTAGTGGTACGGTTGGTAGGCGGGTGGGTGGCACCTGGCTTGTGGCCTCTGCGGGTGATCGTCGGCCAGCGGCGGGCTCCGGCAAGCGTGTCCTTGGCCCCGCCATAGCGCTATTTCGCTTTTCTGACTAGATAGCGTTACTAAAATAAGTCCACATTCTTTGTTTGACAGGGTTCGTCTATGTAAATTAAGGTCGTTGAAGGAAATACATATCGTGCTATCTTACAGCTATTCGTATCATACCTAATCCTACCAAGGAAATTTCTTAGCGAGCATCTTTTTCCCGGTACAAAATTACAGTGAATAAATATAAACGTATCCATCTTATATTTTTGTATCGTTATGAGCTCTAGCTAACAAATAAACAAACAAGGAACTAACGAGCTTGACCTACATTACAAGGCTCCTGATATTTAGATGTGACTGCATGAATGGAGTCTGATTTACCATTTCCTTCCCCCACTTCAAAGGAATGACGAAAAAAAAGGTCAAGGTTTTTATGAACGGTAACTTACAAAACGTTTGCTACACTTTTTACAAACCATAAGCGTAGCGGGTGATAGCCTAGTGGTTGAGAATGCCCGGGGTTCGACTCCCAGGTACGCACTTGTAACTTTTCGAAGTTATGCCCGTTATTATAAGATGTGCGTGCGCTCACTGCGCTTTAACCACAGCGTAAATAAGTGGATAATATTCATACAAGCAGATATACGACTTCGTCCGCTTGAATTTAGTTTCTTAAAATTCTTGTAGGAACTCCTTAATTTTCCGGGATAAAAAGTATGGCCTAGGCCAGGTAAGGGCCTACTTATGTATTGTCCCCGAGATGCTTCATGCTAACGACCTATCACTATACCAAAATTTCATCACAATCGGTTGAAAAGACGGGCCGTTAAAGCGTAGCAGACAGACGGACAGACAGACACACTTTCATTATTCTTACTGTGGATCGACGTTGCAGACCGTCTTGCTCTTTAGCCCCGCAAAGTTGCTCTGTCCGATGGATGATTGGTAGAGAAAACGTACTTATCTCCTCGATAATAGCGTCTAGAATTTATCGTTGTCTTGCTGGCGTACGTTTGCGCCTTTTTGCGAGTTTTCCGGAAGTGTGTGAGGTCACCTTAAAGCCACGTATTCGTAGGGCCAGTGTCGCCCGCAGCTCTAAAAGTGTGATGGTCGCCTGGTGAATATAAAAGACTATAGTGAGGCTATAAAGCTACTATTTTAAAGAACTGGCTTTAAAAACACTGTAAACTGCTTTTGTGAGGCAATTTGTTATGACTGACATAAATAATTAAACGCCCACTGTTTGATATCGAAACTATATTATGTTTTATCTACAAGACCAATAAGCAACGGTAGGGGGAGATGTCATGGGCTTTGAATATTTTGGCCTACGTTTGGACCCGCCAAGTTTTTTTCAAATAGTGGCCACTCTTAAAAACTGTATTAATCAATAGTTGGCTGGCTGCTAGCTTATATACCTAATTTTTATTTGTAAGTTCAATTATTAACACAAGCAAACATTCACTCAGTCACTCACTCATTCACTAGGCAAGTTACGCATAAACGTGATTAAAGACAATCAGTGAATCTTTCGAATATCAGTTGAGCTCCAGTATAAACAATGTAATAATAATATAATTATGTGTAGTTACTTCGAAACTAGGGCTAGCTTGACGATCTCTCTGGCGTAGTGTTGAGCGCTGTTGTCTTGACGTGGGAAGTCCTGGGTTAGATTCTCAGCAGGGTAAATTTGGGAATTTATAATTTCAAAATTGTCTCTGGTCTGGTCTGGTATGTTATGGTGGGAGGCTTAGGCCGTGGATAGCTACCACCCTATCGGAAAGACGTACCGCCAAGCGATTTAGCGTTTCGGTACGATGTCGTGTAGAAACCGACTAGGGGTATGAGTTTAATTTATAACAGTCTGTTATAACACTAGGTACTTAACAGGTTAGCCCGCTACTACCATCTTAGACTGCATAATCACTTGCCATCAGGTAAGATCGCAGTCAAGGGTTAACTGGTAGTGGAATAAATAAATAAATAATACTGTAGTGGTTATTAAAAAAAATACACTCGCTGGCATATTTAGCGGAACATAAAAAAAGGTTTGATATCAGTATCATATAAGGTTGCTGGCTGGTTTATACGTCATTTAATTTAAAAATAAATATTTTCAAATTAAGAAAACAACTGAACATCACATTTTATGCAATTGTTTTAATTTATTTCAAATACACCTTATCTGGAGCGAACTTCGAGTATTTCTTCCTTCTGAGTTTGATTTAAAATTTCATTGAAATACTGTTTTTTGTTAGTTTTTTTTAATCGCGTATCTTTCTGGAGTTGATGACTGAATTATGCCTGACTTAGCCCCAACGGAGATTGCCAGGGCACTCGAAATGCGAAGAAATAGTCAAACCTACAGAGTGATATCCAGAGATCTTCGTCGACCAGTTTCAACGATCCATCGCAGTATCCAACGGTTCAGGGAGACCGGTACTTATGTGAGAAGAGCAGTACAAGGCAGAAAAAGACGCACTTCGAGTAGGGATGATCGTTTCATTCGGCTTCATGTACGTAGGAACCCCCGTTTGACGGCCGTCCAAGCCCGACATGAGTTAGAAGCAGTGCGGGGTGTAACCGTAAGTGAGCGTACGGTACGAAGAAGGCCGAAGAAGCTGGTTTGGGTTCATTTGTGCCCGCCAAGGCTCCAAGGCTCGAGGTAAATCATCGTAGAAACAGGTTAACTTTTGCTCAGGAACATCGACTTTGGAACGCGGACCAATGGAGTAAGGTATTGTTTAGTGATGAGTGCAGAATTCTCTTAAATCAAATTGACGGCAGGCAAAGAATATACAGACGCAAAGGAGAACGATACATTCAGACAAATTTTGAAACTACAGTTGCATACGGTGGTGGATCAATAATGGTTTGGGCGGGCATTTGTTTGGGAGCTCGCACAGACTTGGTAGTGATTGACAGTTGGAGTCTGACTGCAGACCGCTATATCAGAGAAGTTTTAGAAGAAAATGTCGTACCGTTTGCCCCATATATCTGTGACGATTTTGTTTTTATGCAGGATAATGCTCGGCCGCATACCGCTATAACGGGTAACTCAAGCTTATCTTAATGATATGAATATCACTGTTATGGAGTGGCCGGCGAGATCACCGGATATGAACCCAATAGAGCACGTTTGGGACTTGCTGAAAAGAAAAGTTAAGTCCAGAATTCCAGCTCCTGCCAACGTGGGTGAACTGCGAATCGCCGTAGTTGAGGAATGGCGGAGACTATCCCAGGAGACCATCGATAACATCATTCTCAGTATGCCTAGACGGGTAGAAACTTTAATAAGAGCACGTGGAGGAAATACGCGATATTAATCACCATTTTTCTAATTTAATTAATTGTTATTTTAATATTAAATTTCACTTTTCCCAGTTACATGAAAAGTTCAAAAATGTACCATTTTTCACAAATAGCCTTTACTCGCAAAATCGGTTCTTAATGTGATCTCATTTTAAGTAAATCAAATGAAACTTTAAATAACAAAAGAAGTTTAGTAAGTAGATTTTAAAATAAAACCATTTTTTTAAATTATGGACCTTTTTTTTTTGTTCCGCTAAATATGCCGGCGAGTATAGATATCTCCTAGACGTGCAGCTTAATGTATCCTTTAGAATTACGTACCTACTCATTTATTTAATTTTACTAAACTTATTTTATTTGTGTACTAAAACAGTGTAGGGTAATAAACTAAACCACTTATTAAGGCGGATCCACACCTGAGCACGCGTACGAATCGTGCACGCTTGTTTCACGTGTGACAGGCGTTATACGAGCAACAATGATAGTAAAACACATAACCCTGTGCGTTCCGCAGTCGGGTAAAAATAGTTTGCTGTGGACGAGTTCACGCGTGGTACAAGTCACGGCGTGCACAACTGCACATGTCCTTTAGTTTTTCTAATCACAATATGGACTGGACAGAACAAACCCTTCGCGTGAAATCACGCGTTTTATCATGTTGTCTAGTGTGTGCGCTCCACATAAAAGTGATAAATGCGGACTTTTTGTCCGCAACAGCACGTCAGCAGAGCGAGTGACGAGTCCATAACTCCATAGCCGTTAAAAAAACGTTTTGTGCACGTTTCTGGTGCGTGCGTAGGTGTAGAGCGGCCTTAACAAATTATTGTCACACGGATTTAATTCTTACTCCTATTAATTTATGAACGTTCGTGCTTGTATATTTAGTTTTATACTACTTACCGTCATATTGATGCCAGAGTGAATTCAAAAGAAATTTTATCTCTATTGAAATCAAGGGACATCAGTACCGAAAACTAAAGAAAAATGTTTTAAAAGCACCCCGTAGAGGGAGCTTACCCGTAAGCTAATATAATCTTTACGATATCACAATAAAGCTCTTTTTCGCGTGCGTGAGTCTCAAAGTCGTTTATAAGAGAACAATTGTATAGTGATCATCAATCATACTTGTCACATGCATCGTACACGCTTTGTTGACCATGTCATATATATTATTACGACAATCCAAGATGCCTTCTGTATATCAGTATTTCACTAAGATTTAGTTGAAACCAGAAAATAATTAGCTGGTGGGCGGACTGCTTCCGAAGAACCGATAGGCGTTGGGGTCTCAAGATGGTGACACCGCAATGGAAATCGCAGGGTTGGCAGCACTAGGTTATGGCGCTACTTAGAGTACTAAAGAGACGTCAGTTCTCGTTGTGTTCTATCGACTCTACAATCTATCGACCCTTCAGAATATCTCCCAAGCTCTGAAGGGTTCAATTAATGACTAATATCACTTTATCTGTTCTCTGATCGCACCTTACTTCGCAGAAGCAAATTTCATCCCTACCACCTGGATTTGGCAAGGCATTGGCGGTAGGAACCTCTGGTGCTGCAAATATCCAAGGGCGCCCCGCCTGCTCAATTGACCACTAGGTATCTTTATTTAAAAAAATAGCTAAGTACCTACTTAATGATTTTGAAATAATGGACTAATGGACGGATTGCGGACTGTGGATTGTAGTTCAAGTCCATTACATACATCCTCGTACATATTACATTGTTATAATTATGGAAGAATTTGTAGCTATGAAAAAAACTATGGCTACTTAAAAAGGAAAATTGACGACATAATTATATTACCTTCAAATAAATGAAGAGGGAATTAAATAGATATTTATGTTAATTATAGTTTTTTACCTGTAAGTAGGTCTCATCGGAAGGGGAAGTTTAAATACTTGTATTCTACTCGTAACTTAAAAAACTGATTACCGATTTCTCACGTCATTAATCTCCAAGCCATGTTTGGATTAAATTACTGAACATGCTAATAAAGGTGTACCGTACCGTGCACGAAATAGAAAGGATGTTTTCAGCTAAGTCGGTTTGTTAAGGGTTAGGGAAATCAGCAATGTACATAAAACAAATAATATTTTCCGTCGAGACTGCATAATTTTCGGTAGCTACCACACACCGCGCTACAAAAATGGTCTCAACTAATTTGCCACTTAATTGTCTTTTAAAATAATTACACGATTTAAGAAAATGAGGCCTTGTCATCTTGTATACATGTGCAATTTAGTACAATCTTGTTACTTTTTCACCATCAAATTAGTGTGTTGTCCCGAAATTTCCAAATAATTAGACTCCGTCATATTTTTCTGGAGGGACTCTAACATAATACGTTTTAATTAACGTTGAAGAACAGTCGTTAGTAAGGGAATGAAATTATTTTATGAACACGCAAATAAAATAGGGGGACTCATTCCCTTCATAATAATTTATGGATAAACAGAACTTCATAATAATTTATGGATAAACAGGTGCAAAAGTTTGGGCGGAAAATTAGGTAACTACCATTCCGGTAATCTGTGAATATCAGTGAATTGCGTTGGTTAAGCCACGTTAATCCTCCGTGGTGCTACCTGACGTTTTATCCATACTTATTAATAATATAAATGCGAAAGTGTGTGTGTCTGTTTAACTTGGTCTGCTGCTACGCGTAGGTACACGACCCATATTTTTCAAACGATTTTGATGAAATTAGGTACAAATATAGTTTGCATCCCGGGGAAGGGCGGACATAGGTGCGGGCATCATCTAGTCATCTTTAATTACAAAATATAATGGTCTAGAAAAAAGACAGTGACACAAAAAAAGAGTAGGTACTTTTTAGGACAAAAGTAGACGAATTTTGAAGTAACTACGTCATTAGACACAAATGCATTATGAACTGCTCGCTGAATACGAATTAATGATCTTGTTCTTGACTTCAAAGCTCACAGGAATCTGAATGGGCGAGATTCCGAACATGCATTTTGATTTAGTAATAGCTATAAATAGCAAATCCGTGTTAATGAGATCAAGTTTAGCACTGTTACTAAAGAAGTTAGACTTAATAGATTTGGTATCTGCTGTTAATTCAAGGATAGCGAATACTCTCACTCAGGATGCGAAGGATGCGCAGCGGCTACCGTTAAAAATGTGGCGCCATGAGATTTAGCGTTCCAGTGCGATGCCGTGTAGAAACCGATTAGCGGTATAACTGCCATCCCTCTTACAGGTTAACCCGCTACCATCTTAGACTGCTTCATCGCTTACCATCAGGTGAGATCGCAGTCAAGGGCTAACTTGTACCTAGTGGATAAAATAATTACAAGGTCTAACTCTAGAGAAAACTTGAAATTTTCCCTAATGACGTCGAACTCTATGCTGAGTTGCGTTTAAAAAATTCTCTGTCGAGAAAAATTCGATGCAAGTTTAGGTAAGAGCAAAAACATGCTACGGACATACAAATTTGTGGTGCGGACGAAAAGAATTCACTTAGATATGGAGCGAACTGGAAATGCTGACGTTTCGCGCAGACGTTTTGTCTTTTCCGGTCCTTAGTGTGTGCGTATGTACCTATATCTATAGACCATAGTATTGCCGTAATAGTTAGATAGGATTCTGTGACTTTGCTTCCCAGGGTTGCTTCCTTGAATGTTTGTGTCCAATGGTAAGATAAAGTTAGGTTTCAAAATGATTATGAATAGGTATGGGTAGGGGAGGTTAGAACATAATTTGACAACGTTGGTAGTTTAGACAGCGTAACAATGCTTGTAATCTGGATGGATTATAAATAGCCGCAGTAGGTCATTGTATGGCGCCCTCCTAAGACAGGCTACAGACAGCGTCGTAGAACAGTACGCTTACTCTGAGTTTTTACATTGCAAATTCG
The DNA here is from genome assembly GCA_963932025.1 of Erebia epiphron. NCBI lineage: Eukaryota > Metazoa > Arthropoda > Insecta > Lepidoptera > Nymphalidae > Erebia > Erebia epiphron. The sequence continues at coordinate 10,678,030 of OZ009950.1, forward strand.
ATTGACGTAGTGAGCGTATACTCACATTAGCGTTAAAGTAAAATGAACTATAACTGCTTTAGAGCTCATTTCATCATTTCGTGTATTTATTTTTATTCACAGCCAGCGCTCCACGTTCCAGCACTCTGAATTTGTGACTTTAAAGCAAGAGCTTTTGGGTCCATTTTACTTTGACGCTTATGTGAGTGAATGCTCACTACGTCAATCGAATTTGCAATGTAAAAACTCAGAGTAAGCTTACAGACAACAAACATACTATTTAACTCTCATCTACATTCTACAATTTTCATAATATCGTGTAAATACCACGAATACCTACATATAAAAGGAGATAGGTACCGCTGGGTCCTCAGCTGAGATTTTATGTGACTCTATGGTTTCCTTCTCTAAAATCTTGGCTGTTGGTGGGTGGGTTTGTCTGAAAGAGATAAAGTTGTTGACAAGGTAGCTCAATCAGAGTGCGATGGAGAGATTTATGCTCAGAGTTTCTTTACATGTATTTTTTAACTCTGCACTGAAGTAACCGACAGCTCGACGGGTTGCGAAGCTGAAGTGGCAATGATCGGGACATAGTTCGAAGAACGGCCCAAGGTGCTGGAACGACGACCCTGCACGTGAAAGTGCAGCATTGGCAGACCTCTCACTCAGTGCTGTGTCCGACATAGAGGCATTAAAGCATTGCTTACCCTGGTTAAAAAACCGGGCAAGTGCGAGTCGGACTCGCGCACGAAGGGTTCCGTACCATTATTAATAAATAATTACCTTTGTTAATGAACCGCAAGACTAACTTTGTTTGTAGAGGTTTTTTGTTAATATCAAAAAAACTATGCTAGTCAGAGCATTGGCTATAGTTTTCCTGTAAAATATACGTAAATTCCTATTGACCATAATTATTTCAAATTTTTCGATTGGTAAACTCCGGAGATAAGGGGGGGGGGAACGGTATTTTTTTAGACATTTTCCCCGATAAATCAAAAACTATCATAACTAAAAATAATTAAAAATCTGTTTTAGAATGTACAAAGTAAACCCTTTCATATGATACCCCACAAAGTACAGTTATCACACTTTTAAATTTCAACCCTCAGATTTTCCCCCCTTTTTAAATAAGAACAAAAATAATTTCCAATTTATTTAATTCCAGTGTCTTTGGGCCACTAATATACACAACTATTCCAAATTTCATGTCGATAGCTTCGGTAGTTACTGAAACAATCGAGTGTGACGGACGGACAGACGGACAGACGGACAGACAGACGGAGAAAGTCCATAAGGGTTCCATTTTACCATTTTGGTACGGAACCCTAAAAAGCTCATTGCATATTTTTCATGTCCTGTCTGAAAAAAGGTATCTTACCTACCTTGGCTCCGAATACTATTACACGCCACTGCTCTAACTAGGTGGACGGACGACAATAAGCGAGTCGTAGAGAGTCGTTAGCAGTGGAAGTCTTAAATACCTACATACATTAGTAAGTAAATTTCTGTGTAGTAGGTACATTTTTGTATAGTTTTCTGCTCTCTTTGCCGGTGTGTCACGCAGGCATCCTGAAGCGGTTGTGATGTAACAGGAGTTGCATAAGACAAAACACCAGAGCAGACAGTGATTTAAGCGATTTTTATAGGCCCATTGTTTTCAATAATACCTTATGGATATCGGCCGCTTGAGTGAAAAGCCTTTTATTATCATTAGGTATATTGGTTTTTAATTTAATTATGGGTTTGAGAGTATTTATTTAAAAAAAATTGATGGAATAGGTATTTACTATAATTATACTACTTATGATTTCTTTGAATCTCAATCCACACGGGCATCAGCTAGTAGGCACATATTTGGTTTGTGAGGAAGTCATACAAATACCAGTCGACAGTTTCACACAGCCGACCGGTCCGAGGCTCGAATTCAGTCATTATTTTAAAGATGTTTAACTAGCTAATGAAGCCCGTGTATTTATTGCTTTGTACGGGCCACGGTTCAACCTAATAACATAGACTAGAGTGAAAAGATAGATACACGGTGTGTCGAACTTTGACGACCTCCCTGGCGCAGTGAGCGCTGTGGCCTTATAGTGAGTAGTCCCAGGTTCGATTCCCGGCAGGGTTGATTTGGGAATTTATAATTTCAGAATTTTCTCTGGTCTGGTATATGTACCGGCAAAAACCAAGTGATTAATCGTCCAGTACGATGCCGTGAAGAAACCGATTGTAGGGGTATGGGTTTAAGTTTAATACCTATAACTAGCGTACCCCTAACAGGTTAGCCCGCTACTATCTTAGACTGCATCATCACTTACCATCAGGTGAGATCACAGAAAAAAGCTTACTTGTAGTGGCATAATAAGCAAACTATATAACAACTGCAGCGCTACTTGGTGGCCGAAAACCCTGCTCTGGGGTACTAATTAACCGACTCCTTTATAATTTTCTCAATCCATTGCTGATCGACTATACTAAATTACTGGGCCTAGGCCTGCCCTCAAAATGAGGAGATTTAAAACATACTCCATCGCGCTGGCTTAGTGTGGATTAGCACACAAATTTTTTAGGAACACTGCAGGAGAATTCTCAATTATGCAGTGATCATTGCGTACCTGCCTTGTCATATTTTTCTAAAGTAACCTTGAAGTATACAAGTGATATTTATAATTTCTTAAAACGCACATAATCTCGAAAAGTTTAACTGATATGCTTCGCATTAACGTTCTGTTATTTATTAGAAAACCCGCGTAAAATCAGTCTTGGTTTTAAATGTTACCACACATAATTATACGTTACAGCTATAGGTACTCTTTCAACACACATTCACGTCATTTCATCAGTCATGTCTTGACAGCCCAATTCCTTTCTATATTATCCACCAGTCTGCGCTCCGCATTCTAATTACCTTGTATCGTAAATTTCCATACATTGACCGGTATACGCTAAATTCTACACGTCTCGGCCTACGACTTACGGTCGCATTGCTTTTGTGTAGGGTTCACGGGACGTAGATTCTTCCCATCTAGGTACCTATGTAACCACTAGCACAGGATATAATAGTTTATTTTAATTTTTATTCCACTACAAGCCCTTTACTCTAATGTTTAAGCACAAATTGTAATCTTATTTTCAACCGACTTCAAAAAAAGGAGGAGGTTCTCAATTCGACTGTATTTTTTTTTAAATGTTTGTTACCTCAGAACTTTTGACTGGGTGGACCGATTTGGATGATTCTTTTTTTATTTGAAAGGGCATACTTCCCAAGTGGTCCCATATAAATTTTATCGAAATCGGTCGAGCGGTTTTTAAAATATCAACAATAAAATAAGTACTTTGTATAGCGTGTGCTTGTTGTTGTAAAGTTGGCGCGGGAGTTTGGAGTCGGTTGTTTAAAAATAATTTTTTATATTAAATTATAAGTTTTTCCATGTAAGCGAACTTTTGCTCTTTTTTGGTAAATAAAATTTTATATCACAAAGTGTTATGTAATCCTCTTAATTTTTCTTACGAAATCAACTGGAAAATCAGACTATTTCCTAACGCAGAAATGAGAAATACTATTCTCTATCTAAGAGATAATATATTATGGAAGTCTCTAATGCATTTCTAGAGTATTACCTAATTTGTAGCTATATTCTCCGCGTGCAGATTGATAGATTACCACCATTGTTTCGTGTGAAATAAAGTAGGTACGTGTCGTGAAAAGTATAGAATTAATACTATTAAAGTTTATCTTATCCGCAACTAGCTAATCCACTCTGACTTCTCTCGGGTTCATCACTTCATACTTTTGTCGGTTTACTACTGTGCACGAGTTTCCAAGTGTTGTGGCCATAGTCCACCATGCTAGCCAAGTGTGGAATGGAAGACTTCACACCATCTTTGAGACCATTATGAGACTCCCGGACATGCAGATTTCCTCACGATATTAACCTTCGCCGTTAAATAAAATGATATTAAATATTTTCATAAAACATAGTTCCGAAAAGTTAGAGGTGCATACCTGGGTATTGAACCCCCGACCACTCGAATACAAAATGAGTGTCTAAACCACTAGGTTATACTTATGATCGCTGATTTCTCTCGGGTAGAATTTCTAAAAATCTTTTGTTATTTCTATAAAGTAGAATTTTACACATAGTCGTACTTTTTCCGTTGAAAATACATACCATGCAGTACTTTATATATTTGCTGAGAAAATATTTTCTGCTGACTCAAACGTCAGTCAAAAGGACAGTCTTAGTCCATGCTCTATACATGTATTTGATTGGCTAGGCTTGTAAGTATTGGGTTTTTCAGATGGTAGACTCTTGTATAAACAGTGTAGCTATAGACTGATGACCCGGACTAACCGAATGACTGAGAAAAAACAACATAATTCTAGCGCAACTAATATTATGCTCATAGCGAATCAAGTATGGAGATTCCTAATGCATAGGGTGCTACCTAAATCGGACCCATAACGCAGCGTGCATAATGACAGATTACTTCTAGGATTAGCACGAGTTGCACACCTCGTGATCGTCGGTAGCTTTCGAACTTCGAAACACAAAACAAAACGTCAGCGCGAAACATCGGCGGACGGCGCGCGCACTTTTACATGGAACTGGACAGATCTGCGCGACATAACTAAACGTGCTTTTAATTCGGGCGCTTTTTTTTTAACCGACAGCAATTACAAAATCCACTGAGGTATTTATAATTGCGTCTTCTCGATGTGGACATGGCATGCATATTATTTGGGTAGGTACCAATTATTTAAAACTAAAAAATTAATAACTACAGCGTAAGTTACGTCACAAAAAACAGATTAATAATTAACAAAAACAACTAAATTAACACAAACATCTAAATTAAACAACAAATACATTAAACGTCAAGAAGATTCTTTTTTTATTGTTTTAGTGCTATCACGCGTGGATGTCTTGTTATGTCCTGTTAGTAGTGTTTTTTCGCCTTAAATTTGAACAAAAGTTTATCGATCTAAACTCAAGAATTCAGTTGGGACTTGCCACCGATTTAATATCTTCAAAAGACCAAAAAACAAAAATTGTTCGTTAAGTGGCAATTTCGTGAATAAAAGTGTTTCGATGATTCTAAAACGATGGTGAGATATAAAAACTTATACTAATCCTATTGTATTGTTGCGTGCAAAAAGGGATTCGCGGCGGCCCCGGCCTATATAAAAGACATCAACGCTGCTACGAGTTCGTAGCTCCATAGAGGTTATATGTAGTTAACGCTTGCCATGAAAATATCTGGGTATGCTATGGAATATTCGAATGCAGTAAAGAAAGGCGCCAAGTATTTAACAGCATAAGTAGGCAGGTATGTATAGGGTATATGATAAACTAAATGATGCCAGCGTGGATTCAGTTTTCAAAAATCGCGGAGGAATTCTATTATTTTCCGGTATAAAAGTAGTATTTATAACTCTTCCGGACTCAAATATACCGGTACAAAAAGCCATGTCAGTTCATGACCATGTCAATCCATTTCTCTGTTACGGCTTGATTGAAGGACAAACTAATAAACAGAACACTTTCACATGTAAGGTACGAGTACGTAGGTATCTACGAATTTTAATTTTACATTGCATCGAATAAAATTTAACTAATTTTGTTAAATAAGCCGGTCCTTTAATTTATTGAATTGTTTTGAAACAAATGTAAAATGTTGCATTTTTTTTTTTTTCAAAAAGAGACATTTACATAAAGATATATTTCAATCTTGCTCATATCTTCCTGCCTTCCTTTATAATGCCTCATATCTTTAAGAGACTTTCATATAAATTAGATTAATATAAAAATTACGGATATTACGGAATTACGGGATTTCATTTTAAATTAACCTTGTATGTCCTGTTTTCGATGACAAATATACCACGGTTAACGAACGTCTTATGTTATGAATCACAATAATTAAAAATTACCTTTGGGTGGACAGTGAGCAATCTGTATGGAATGCAGATGCAGGGATATTATAGAGGCTAAACAAAACCTTCAAGAATTTGGTTCTTGATGGACGTTTGGTTCTTTCAAAAGTAGTTAGTTCAAAAGTATTTAATTTTACTGTGAGTTCTTTATCATTTAATCTCTCTGATTTAAATATTGGAAAATGCCAAAGTTATAGCTGAACACGTTCATAAAAATGGATTTTTATGAACGTGTTGCTATATATGTTTTAAAAGACTTTGCAAATGATTACGACGATTAATAATTAGTTGGTATAAATACTTTGTTTGTCAGAAAACAGGATAAAACTTTTAAGACGCATAAATTTATTTTAATTAGATGGCTTTCCGCCTCTTAATTTAATTATAGTTATATAATAATTTAGGCAAGAAATTAAGAAATCCAACTAATTGGAGGTATTTTATAATAAGTATTCATTTTTGTAGCTTTACATTTAAATGAGTGTTTTTTAACGAAAAAGAGCTTTTAAAACTGATCTTAATTATTATCAATCGATGTTTTACTTTTAAACACTTTCGTGGTTATTTTTTTGTATTTATATTAGGGTACATGTAGAAAAACGATGTTTTAATTTTACCCTTAGCAACTTCCTTAACGAATTTCGAGTCGGCAAATTAATGGCAATTAAAAATCCAATTAATTGAATTAAACATAATATATCGGCGTGTATCGACTGAGGGCACCGCCATCTATGCGATAATCGATAGGGAATGTTTTAATTAGGTTGAAGATTGAATCCAGACGGCCGCGTTACGTCACGTCATGGTGGTAAGCCCTTTAGGGCCTACGGAACGGATAGACGATGACTTCAAAGTTCATTGTGATCTCACTGATGGACGTCCTCTACTGGACAAAGGTTTCATGACGGCTATCATTAATAAAAAACTTGTGATTGTGTGAGTAAAGAACAATGGTAATTTTCCTAACATGCTTGGACAGAAAAATCGAAAAAATAAACATTGATTCAACAAAATTAATTTAATTTGCCTTTATAAATGTAACAGACTGGCATTCAAAATATTTTTAAAAGTACGGTGCGCAAATTGATGTGTTTATGAAGTTATTGGTACATTATTAATCTGTTTCAATAGTACAAGTTCAGATTTGTAGAATATAGTACAAAGGCGTCACAGCCTGTGGTTTACGAACAAACGAAATATCTTTTTTCTTGAAATTTCCAACAATTTTCATGCCAGGTCCAAATGTATTGCTATCCCTTTCATGATGCTCCCTGTGGAAAGCGATCGAACTACTTTTAGACCTGTCTATCTAGTTAAGTTTAAAAATTGTTTACAATAAATCTACTGTCAAAAATTTCTAAATTAATTTCTGTCTGCTAATTCTTGCTTACAGTGAGATATTTATCTCTATTTCTGTTTTTTTTAATGAGAAATCAAATTTATCGTGTTCATGTCGTGTCGTTGTCTTCTCCATCGAATAAAAAGCGTTCACACAGGTACGTAGAAACATGTACTGCCGGATGTGCTTTAGGCGTGCAATTTTTGTATCCAGGCTCCAAGTTGCAAGTTTGTACTTGGCGATAAGTGCCCGATACATACCTACTATTCTCACTAACGGCCGGTTTCTGAATTGAGAATTTCATGTTGAGTCTGTCTCAAAGACTACTTAAAGACTAATTATGCAAAATTTTGTTTCTGAATTGATATTGTGTAAGGTTTGAGAGTTGGAGCTTGCTGTTTTTGTTTGAATGCTTAATTCAGAAACCAGCCCAATATCAATTCAGAAACCAAAATTTGCCTAATTAGTCCTTAAGTAGATACCTAGTCTTTGAGACAGCCTCAACATAAAATTCTCAATTCAAAAACCGGCCGTAAATGTTGAAATAATATAGTTCAAAATCTGTAATATTACATACCTACTATTATTTACCGTAGTGGTATGTACTTATTATATTAATAAATTATACAAATAATTTTAATATGCTTACTCTCATTTTCTATCTGAGCTATTTAAAAAATGTTTCATTTTAAAAGGTATATTACTGAAAGTAAAGTAAGAATTTTTAACTTTTAGGGAGGTAACTAACCGAAAGTCATTTCATGAAACACAAATAAAAATTGAACTTGGGACTGCTGGCAAGCAGCAAGGTCGTTCGTTGTTCTAATTAACGTAGTCCTTTGATCTGAGACATAGCTTAATCTAAATAAACTCTTCAGTCATCTAACTGTCATAGCATCAAAGGGCGGCTTCAAATACGATCGCTTAGAAAATAACTACAATACCACGAGCAAAGATGAGCCCGACACACTTTTTGCATTCCAAAACATCCAACATCACAATCTATGGGAAAGTTATTCTTGGAATGAACGATAAGACCGTACTTCCTTCGCCATTCCTCTCTCTCCAACACCATAAATAACCCTTCGACGGACAGAGACAGGTAGACGAAGGAATGTCCCTTTACAATTTTATTATTCATCGAAAGTCGTGGAGGTACTAAGACATTATGTTATTTGTAAATAATGAAAATTAGATGCGCTGTGAAAAGTGTGTGATTATGCAAAATTATTGTGTTCGCGTACGATCGCAGTTATTAGGGTTCCGTGGGAAAATGACTGAGGACCCTCTGAGAATATTATTAGGTACCTATTCTTAGAACTTAAATTTAGGATTGGCCTTCGCTGCGTTTTATCGCCATTCATCATCAACTAATCGCTGGCCCACAGCTGAGTCCACTATGGTCGTAGTGGATTACCAGACTTAAAAACTTGAGAAAATTATGGTTAACTCTTAGGTATGCAAGTTTTCTCACGTTGTTCTCCTTCACACTTAAAGCTCCCATTCGGTTAAAGTTTCTTCATTTGGTGACAGAATCCTAGAGCTGGCCAATTTACGGCACATAGAATGAGACTGGTTGTTCAGTGCGGAAATGCAGCCTTCTTATTCTTCCATCTTCCTCGAGTATTTAGATTAGCTATAGTTTAGGTGATTTTTTCGATTTTTTTAAGGGATCTGTACACGTTTGGGATTGCTTGTTATTTTAGAGCGAAAACACAGAAATAAATTGTCAGACGGACAAACTTTTATGTCCAGCGCGCACACTCACGCAACAGGACAAACCGTCGTTCCACTCCAACGTGGATGTTTTGCGCAGATATTTTCTCTGGTCCTTAGTGTATTTTCATTCTAATTTGAAGTGATGCTAATGCAGAATTGTAGCAAATTACTTAGTACGAGGAATACCCAACAAGAGTTTAAATAATTATTATTAATTAATGCCCGCGTAGTGTAGCTTTAGGGACTTATGTAGTAAAAACTGACCAATTAGGTCTAGAAAGGAGATTGGGCTAATTTTTATTTTGCCGGCCAGCATATATAATATTAACGCATTTTTTAGATAGAACTCGGTATTAAAAACGTTTGTCATTACTATACTAAAGTCCTTAATCAAGATTTATTTAGATTATATTTAGGTCTTCCCCCGATCGATACCGGGTGTTTCAGCTATTATTCATAGGTAACACACTCAGGTAACACGTAGGGATAACGGAATGATACGGTAACAACTTTTATATACGACCACTAAAAATGTACATTTTTCTATAAAACAACTTCAACTTTTGAGAGCCTCTCAAAATGATCCGGTTTTTACCTATACGACTGTAATTTTGATCTATACAAATAAATATAACATAAGTGTCTGTATATATTGTGATTTGGGGAATATCCCATGCCTTATATAATCCAAACATACGTTTTATATTTTGTATCTACGCTAAAAACTGCTAAACCGACTTTCATCAAAATCTATGTTTAATCAAAATCGATTGAGTAAAACAACAATAACATGATTCGTCTTAATTTATTAAATATTAAATAAATTGGTCGCCCTTTTACTTGTCAAAAATATAATATGCAAGCAAAGTCACGGGCAAAGGCTATCTTTAATAATTCCTCAGTAAAGCCACTTCAAGTTCTGCAAAATTAGGTGAAATCGTGACAAATATGTTTATCTCCTTCTGATATGGGTAATAAATTTTGTTAGACAAGGACAGACAAGCGGAGCTTGAGGCTCGCTAGCGGGACATCGACCAGCAGCTTTCAGAAAAACTTAACTTGCGAGTAGCAGCGATGTAACTCAAAAGCATTTTCTATTTATTTTTATTGTTTAAGATTTATTTATTGTTTTAAATAAAAACTTAACTAAAATAACAAATTTTTTAAAATCGTACTCGTCTGTTTATCTAAATCAGCAAGATTATAAACTTACTGCTTATTGGAGAATTATAACTGATTTAGAAATGGCAGAGTTTCAAAAAGCTCTAACGAGTTTAATGTCATTCCGAAGAATGGTAGTTGAATATGGATTTTAGATAGAGTCTTATAAAAGTTCTTTTAGATGGTGTAATAAAGAAACAAATTTACAAGTTACATTCCGTGCTGTTATAATATCTTTTAATTAGCATTAATATAACATATTCACATTTATTCGATTGAATAGACAAAACGTGCTTTTTATCTATGATGATATTTTTACTATTATTTGCAAACAATGATGCATTCTTTTTTATTTATCAAGATAAACATTCTGTATACAAAATAATATTACAATTATTTAGTAAATAATAATATTTGCACTAGCCAACTTTGACATTTCACCCGATAATTAGTTGCTCAACACTTGTTATTTTGTGGTATTTTTTAGGTCTTTCTATACTATTATAAAACCTTTTTTTTGCATTTGAGGGTGTACTGCATGCCAAAAGGTGCCACCATCACAATAAATAAAAGTGGAGTACATCTTTGTGTATCTATTTATCTATATAGCATGGTTTTGATAGCTTGAAGCGAGCTACAGCCTTATAGGTCTGCGGTTACTTGCCCCGTGGACATCGACAAAAACCGTGCAGCCTGCGTTTATCAATGTGTGTGTTACACCATGTGCGTACGGAGGCACGCACACACCCAAGCGCGCATACCGACTGCGCTCGCGCAGGGGAAACTGAGTTTTGCATTCAAGAGTCAGTTGTAAAGCAACTTTTAGGGTCATCAAACGCTTTATAGTGAACCCTTATTAACATTACGCGTCAAATTTTCTGTACATGTCAAAACAAATGTATATAATTTAAGCTAGAACGTTCCTTATTGTTGTTTTTAGGGGTTTTTGTCATTGGATGTTGTATTGTAACCTGTATTTGCGGTACTAGTGTCGTAACGTGTAAGTTTGTGATCAGTTGAGTTGTGTTCAAAGTGTGGTGGTTTAATAAATAAGTGTGCCATGGATAGATTGTCTTTTACATGAAAATGTGGAAGGACATTTTCTACGTGAAATCTGTGAGGAAAAAGGGGTGCGGGAAATAAGGTATGTTTTTCTTGATAATTGATATATTGTATCTGGTAGCTCCGGTAGGAACTTTGGCGTGAAACTTTCGTTGTTTTCTCGGATAAGAGTTGTCGCCCATTAGACAGGAAGAAAACAATTTGGTATATATTGGTACTAATATTATAAAAAGTGTGTTTTTTTGTTGGTTTGTCCTTGAAACACACAGCGACAGAGCAATCGATGGTTAACATGGTTAAAGGCTTAAGTTGAGGACGAGAGTTACATAGGGTACTTTTTATCCCGGAAAATTAAAGATTTCCTCCAGGACTTTTATAACCTAAATCCACGCGGACAAAGTCGCGGACATCATTTTTTTACTGTTTCTAGTAGGCTTAGCTTAGTAGGATAGTCCTTAGTAAGCTTAAAGCTAGCAATATGTATGATGTAATAATGATTTTATAGTCTGCTAAGGAATTCGACCTGAAATGTGATGTGTTTTAGAATTATAATCCTTATTTTAAGGACGTCAAGTTACGTGACATAAGACTGTCATTTTGAAATAATACTGCTTTAAGCGATTGTAGTAACCCCCCAGATTGATTTATTCATATTTATCTCATATTATGGTGAATAAGTTCAAAGTTAATGTAAAACTTAAACTCATTGAAAAATCTTATGACCATAGGACTAGACTTAAACAACAAGGAAGCTTGGCAATAATTTGCTCTAATGGCTCTGATAGTTCCATAATTAAAATGATTTGTGAGATGGTGACAATAAAAAAAACTCGGTTGAGTTTGTTGTGGGCTCTTCTCAGACCAGGACGCGTTTGGAATGGCTCAGCTATAGTATAGTGACGGTCGAGTTGGACGTTCATATTTTTTTTACAGAAAGACCTTGATGTGGTAAGCCTGGCACTAAAATATTTTACTGCGGAACTCAATAGTTTTCGAGATATAATTTTTTGAAAATTCGTAAATGTTCACCACTTTTCACTATTTCTTACGACATTTGCCATAGATTACAGACTCATTGACGTTTAGTTGGTGTACTAAAGTTTCGTTTTACGTATTAAAATCCGTTCCAAACATGAAAAGTATCATAAAATGTCAATAATCGTATTCAAACTATAGAATGATAATGTCTATACCGATTATTGGAACGGAACGCGTGCGTTGGCGCCAAATTCAAATCTATGAGTCATCGTTTTACGCGCTTTTCAAGGTTAAAGGTTGAGAAGGTTAAAGTAGGTACAATTAATTAAAAGGTATAAATGTCGGTTCTAGTTATAATTAGGTACTTCAGCATGTGATAGGCAAAACCGAATCAGCACACCCCGACTCCACGCAGTCTTGTCTGCCCTACCCCTGGAGTGTTTTTTTTAAGCGCGAAGCCAGAAGCGAGTCTTCTGGCGTAGCCCATTCTATTTAAGGAGGATTCTTGGAGGGGGTGAGAGGGAGAGGGTGAAGTCTAAGGAGTTTTCCTAACGTCCCCACCTCTCCCCCTTACTCCCCCTCCCCCTCTAAAGTATGTATGTTAGTCATTATTACGATAAAATTACTTCATAATTTCAAAACTTTAAAAATTTATTTTTCGAAAACTATTGCGTTCCGCACTTTTTCCCTTGGAGGGGGGTACATATTTAGGCTACTGGTGTCATTGATGTGCGAATTTCAACCTTATTATTAGATTGCGAATGATTATTTTGTTACTACAAATAACACTTCCGAGAGGAAACTGTATTTAGGCTCTATTAAATAGTATATTGCATACTTAGAGCCGTATAAATACAAATTCTAATTACGATATAGTTGCTATAAAAAGACTACAAAATCTGATTATCACTATCCCGTACGTATTTGGTTACAGAATTTAGTTTTTTTCTCATCTAACGGTAAGTACATTTAGAACCGGTAGTCAACAAAGAGTGTTTCCATATAGTGGACGTAGAGCCTTATAAGTGCTACTGTATAACGCACTGATATAGCTATTTCATGAAGAACCAGTTTATTTGCTAACATATGTTACTAATTATCTATGTAAACCACTACAGTCCGTGAAACTTATCTGACCCGGTGGCCAAAATTGGAACTAATTTTTGTGCCTGTTTTATGCCTGTAAAACTACAGGCATAAATACTTTAAAATTTTATAAAATCAAAGCATAAAAGTTAGTTCCAATTTTGACCAGCGGGTCAGATAAGTTTCACGGACTGTCACTTTTCTTGGTTGACATTTACAATTTATCAAAACTGTGACGTTGTCGCAAGATATCAATTCAGTCAAATACAACTACTTCAACCACAGAAATAGGAATCAGCTTATTAGTGACTTCAAACATCGTATTAAGTATCTCACTTTTGGTACGTACCAATTAAGTCCGGATATTATCGCGGTACGGTTCATTACAATGGGCGTAAAGCCTTAGGTCCAATAAAGTCCGGATATTATCGCAGTATGGTGCAGTACAGTGGACGTGAAGCCTTAGGTGCTACCGTATGGCGCGCTGATGAATTCGATGCAATACCAGTTTATTTGATCAGCTTATATGTATATTTATAGCGGGTAATTTAAACCCGATAACGAAGTCGGAGGCGGGCTTTTGTTGTACTTTAATTTGTGAAAAGTTATACCTACACTACATTATTATAGAGATCTTATAATTAATATGATAATTTAAGTAAGTTAGTATGTACTACATGTCACCCGCGACTTTGTCCGCGTGGATTTAGGCTATTTAATAATCTCGAGAGAGCTCTTTGATTTAACGGGATAAAAAGTAGCCTAGGTCCTTCCCCGGGATACATTGCGGCAAAATCAGTTGAACAGATGACTCGTGAGTCGTGAAAGTGTAGAAGTGTAGCAGACAGACACATTTTCACATTTATCTATATTCTATACTACTTAATATGATAAATGCGAAAGTTTGGATGTGAACGGGTGAACGGATCTGAGTGAAATGTGGCACAGTGATAGATTCTGGAATAACTCTTAATATGCTACTTTTTATCCCGGAAAATTAAAGAGTTCCCGCAGAAACTAAAAAAAATCTAAAGTTGCGGGCATCAGCTAGTACATTATAGATAAAGGAACGTCCAATGTTGCAGTGTTTAGAATAGCCGAAAAGCGCTTAAGAGCGTCAAGAAACCAATTAATAAAAATAAAAATTAATGAATTAATTATTTAAAAAAAAAGCTCTATTTTACTGCAAAAAATGCGACTCGATGCCGTAAAACGCACTAAACTCTGCATTATGTCATGCATCAGGGGCGGCCTTAGCCATTGCGAGGCCCTGGGCGGTAGATATTATTTGCGAGGCCCTCATGCTTTGTGGAATTTATGTGAATTGAAAGTTTTTTTAATTCATGGTGCTTGACGAGAAATGCAAAAGTTCTACGTAAAAAGAAATTTGGAGCTTTAATATTGCACATTGGAAATTAATGAAGCCCAACATCGGGAAGAGTGGCGTGCACATGAGGAGGCCTATGTCCAACAATGGATGAAGAAAGGCTCATAAAGAAGAGAAGAAGAAAGAAGATTGGAAATTAATAAAAGTTAACAAACTCGTTTCCTTTTTAAACTATACCGGGCTTAAACTTTCTACCGGCATCACGATTCACGATCTGGCGGCCGCGGCGGTAGCGCGAGGGCGCGAGGCCCCTGCAAGAGCGAGGCCCCGGGCGGTTGCCCTGCTTGCCAGCCCCTAAAGCCGCCACTGTCATGCATCACAATTCGGCCTCCAACATGCATACTTAGGTACAAACCAAGACGTTGGATTTCAGCTGTATAGCTATAGTTTCACATCTACAAAACTTTAATTTATAAAACAAAACATTATCTAGGAAGCAGTAAGTAGGTAAGCATTAAGTAAGCACATAATATTCGTATCCACGACGCGTAGTTTCAATGTGCAGTTGTAGTAAATAACAATCCCTGCAATGCAAATATATCGTACTTATAGTGTGCTCAAGCCAAAGCCCCTGAGTTACTGAGTCGCGTTAACAGATGCTGCACACAAGTCCATCCAAGCTTTTTCCTGCAGGGCGACCGCGTATCTTTTGCATCAATCATTGATACATCGCAATCACCTCCGATTGGCTGAATTTATAGTATTCTTGCTGCGTCAATGAATTTCGTCCTATAGTGGAAAAGTGTTAACCAATCAGAGGTGATTGCGATGTATCAATGATTTATGCAAAAGATACGCGGTCGCCCTGCTGGAGATTTCTCGCTTACAACAAATCTATACTAATCTATACTTCTTTATCTATACTAATATTATAAATGCAAAAGTTTGGATGGATGGATGGATGGATATTTGTTACATATCATGCCAGAACGGCTTAATGGATCCGGATGAAATTTGGCACAGAGATAGATTATAGTCTGGAATAGCATACTTACTAAATATATACTTAATAGGCTACTTTTTATCCCGGGAAATTAAAGATTTCCTGTGGGAATTAAAAAAACTTATTCCACGAGGACGAAGTCGCGGGCATCAGCTAGTTCAAGATAAATCGAGCATGCTCGCGAGGTTTGGTGAAACTTCACACGCATGCGCGGTGTACCTACCTACCGCTCAGTTGATGTAACTTCAGAGGATCGGTGGGAAAATCCAATAATTACATCTTTTCTCTTGTCACTTTATATCAAGACTAGGCATTTCACTCCAATATAAATTAAACGAGATTCCTGGGAAATACACTGGAGGAGAAATCATGATACGCATTTAAATTACTTAGGTTTATTTATACATCTAATAGATAAACTAGATTAGGTGGTAACTAGAACAGCTCGTTAGTCAAGGTGTACCCTTCTTATAACCTAAGACCTAGGTACTTATAATAAATGTCCTCCCGACCAAATTTCGGCCACGGCAACCAATCTCTAGAGAGATTAGCCATCTACGCGGCAGATATTAAGTATATGACACAAGTGTGTTTGCGCACACTCTTGTGTCCTATACTCTTATTCCTTTACTCTCATAGCGCAATGGGACGGAAAATCCGACACGACCGGAGAGAGATCAGGCGCAGGACCAACGGTTTTACGTGCTTTCCGAGGCATAGAGGTGGAACACCGCCAGCTTCCTTACTACGAGCTAGTACTGAGAATTAGTTGTCAGAAAAACCCAATACTTAATAAAATTATGGCCCGACCCGGGATTTGAACCTGGGACCTCGTCAGGCGCGTTGAACATACTAACCACTAGACTAACGAGGCATTTAAAGGTGCTTATAATAAGAGCAAGTCTGCTTCGGCCACAGCAGCAGTGATTCTGGTACAAGCATGGACTGCTCATTTACCACTTTAGCTTAAGTAAGTACTAATATGTACTATATCCTTTTTGTTTTTATTCATATATTTCAGGCCCATATTATTAAATACAATAATACTTAAAAATAAAAACAATACAAAACACAATAAAATATTAATACTACGGTAATGATTTTCTCTCGCTTCCCTATAGCGACGGTACACAATGCCCTCATACATAAAATATAAATATGAGTAATTTACATAAAATTAATAAAGCCCTATGGAATGGTTCGATAGCTTAAACAATGAAATTCGGACAGTGTAATTTTTTTACAGTTCGATGTATGTTACAGCTCATTTTGTATGTAAATCGTACCTTGTTATCTGCAGCGAAACATGATGGAGGGGAGATTGCCAATTCCCTGAACGCGTTTGAGCCAATTTGAGTAGGTATATGTAGAGCTTAATTCATTTTAAATATAAAACACGGCAACATATTGCGTTTCAAATAAATATTCCATTAGCTTTGATCTCATATTCGTTCACGAGAAAGTAATATATTTTTAGGGTTTCGTGGTTAAACAAGAAACCCTTAATATTTTTGTTTAGTCCGTCTGTTAGTACGTACCTACGTATTACGAGGTAAGTTATGTAGGTATCTCCTGAAAATGAAAAGCGAGAGCCAAAAAGAGCAAAGCTTTAATAAATAGAGTGCAAAGCTTTAATAAATAGAGTGCAAAGTAGGTACACTCTCGAAAGATGCCTCGTTCGAAACAAAATGCTGGAATTTGTTTAATAAGTACCTAAAGTCACAAGTGAAGCTAATATAAGCGTGGTAAACATTATGACGATTAGTTTATTACGTTTTAAATGTTAGTTCTTTTCAACCGACTTCAAAAAAAGGAGGAGGTTCTCAATTCGACTGTATTTTTGTTTTTTTTTTGTTTGTTACCTCAGAGCTTTTGACTGGGTAAACCGATTTGGATGATTCTTTTTTTATTTGAAAGGGCATACTTCCCAAGTGGTCCCATATAAATTTTATCGAAATCGGTCGAGCGGTTTTTAAAATATCAACAATAAAATAAGTACTTTGTAAAGCGTGTGCTTCTTGTTGTAAAGTTGGCGCGGGAGTTTGAAGTCGGTTGTTTAAAAAGAATTTTTTATATTCTATTAAATTATTAGTTTTGTATAAAACTACAAGTATAGCTACGGAACCGTACCATATGCGCTTTCTGTCACGCACTTGACCTTGTTATAAACTGTATTTAGTTTGAATTCATCCGTTACTGTTACTAATATGTACAAATTCGCCTTACAAATTAACTACTCCAAATATCGGCGGTTCCCAGTTCCCACGCATAGCGTGTAAAGTCTGCACCACGCGAGGCGAATTTTAATGTCCGAAACGTCACAATAATTGTGCTATTAATATGTTTAAAATAACAGGAAGACAGTCGTGCTAAGTAATATTGAATTAATAGATTTTTATTCGCGCGCTTATTGCGAACACATGCAATAATAGAAAGGCGCGGTTTAAGCGTAAAGGCAGGTTTATATTGAGACAGTTACCTCGGCCAACATTAATATAGGTTTGGCTATTCAGCGGGGTAACGCAGCTAGCGTTTTGGAATTGGTTCTGGGCACATTGCCTTATTGCAGCGGTTTGGATGTTATCTTTAATGTTAAATTTGATATTTTTGTGATTTAATAAACTAGTTTTCGAATTGGGGCGCAAAAGAATAAATTGTTTATCGTGCAGTAGATTGAGACAAATAATTATGTTGCTTATTCTCTAAAGTAAAATGACATGTTACGAATTTCACAATACTCCCTGCGGAAGTGCGGATAGGGATAACTGAAAGGGATACCTCAAAAATCCCAGAGATAAGTGTGGAATGCCCTTCCAGCGCGTGTATTCCCTGCCACGTATAACTTAAGTACCTTCAAGGCAAGAGTGAATAGGCATCTTCTAGGCGAGCGCGCTTCAACCTAGACCTCATCACTGCTTTATATTAGGCGTGATTGTCGTCAAGCGCAAGCCTATCTTGCAATAAAAAAAAAAAAGTAGTTAAGTTTGTGCAATGAAGAATTTAGTGCCCGTTCCAGATTTAATAAAATGCAAATTCAAGGTAGGAACATTATGGACCATATTTTTCAAGTTCCTACCTCGCCCTTTATTAGATATTTCCATAGACTAACCACCCGTATCTCATACTAATTTGAACATGCAAGCAGGCGATATTTAACTTTTTTGGGTAGGAAAATCTAGCGTACTTAATTACCATATTTTACTCAGGAATGCTAGTGGTTCACCCCGAACTAAGGCAGTATGGCCACTCAACTCACGTCCTGTGAGTTGAGTGGCCATACTGTCAACGATAGGTATTATTCAAATTGACAAATGTCTTGTCTTGACGTTCCTAAAATCAAATCAAATATAAATATTATAAATGCGAAAGTTTGGATGGATGGATGTATGGATGTATGGATGTATGGATGTTTGTTACTCAATCACGCGCCAACAGCTGAACGGATCTGGCTGAAATTTGGCACAGAGATAGAATATAGTCTGGAATAGCACATAAGCTACTTTTTATCCCGGAAAATTAAGATGTTCCCGCGGGAACTAAAATAACCTCAAATGGATGTTTGTTACTCAATCACGCCAGAACGGCTGAACGGATCTGGATGAAACATGGCACAGAGATAGATTATAGTCTGGACTAACACATAGGCTACTTTTTATCCCGGAAAATTAAAGAGTTCCCGCGGGATCCACAAAACCTCGATCCACGCGTACGAAGTCGCGGGCATTAGCTAGTAAATATTATAAATGCGAAAGTTTGGATGGATGGATGTATGGATGTATGGATGTTTGTTACTCAATCACGCGCCAACGGCTGAACGGATCTGGCTGAAATTTGGCACAGAGATAGAATATAGTCTGGAATAGCACATAGGCTACTTTTTATCCCGGAAAATTAAGGAGTTCCCGCGGGTACCAAAAAACCTCAATCCACGCGGACGTAGTCGCGCGGGCATAAGCTAGAAACGTTTATAATTCTAAAACACGAAAGTCAGCAATAAGCGTTGTCAGTATGGCCCTAGAGGCCCAGACCTACCGATAGACGTACAATAGAATAGGACACATTTTTTTCACGCTTTCCAGATATATTTTAGGGTCATTTTACAGTTGAATAATTTCATTCTGCCACAAGAATTTAAAATTGCCATTTCAAACATATTGTGCTGAGAAAAATGTGTTAATTTTATTTTTGTTTGATAATTATTGACTGATACTAGTATTCAGAGTTTAAGTAGGTACACGATATTAACACCTAATATTATACGTAAGTTACAGTTTTAATTTAAAGTTGGTTTTGAGATAGCGCCTCGGACAAAACTAACCCGGAAAGTAGATTCTACGAAGTAAAAAAAGCATAAATCTATGTGGATGCAATCGCGGGCATTTTTTTTTATCCACCACAAGTTAGCCCTTGACAGCGATCTCTCATCTCACCTAATGGTAAGTGATGATGCGGTCTAAGATGGTAGCGGGCTAACCTGTTAGGGGCATGGCAGTTATATTTAACCCACACCGGTTTCTACATGGCATCGTACCGGAACGCTAAATCGCTTTGCGGCACGTCATTGCCGGTAGGGTGGTAACTAGCCACGGCCGAAGCCCCCCACCAGGCCAAAACTTCATCTAACGATATAATATAAAATATCTACATTCTAACGCCATACATACAGAGGTAGTTAAATCTGAAATGATTATGCATTTAATACGAACCGGATCCCGCATGAGCATGGACACATAAATGAAAACGTCAAAGGTCTCAAGCTCACACAAAATATGTGTCTGCATGGTCGTAAAGTACAATTGTCCGGCGTTCCCATGACCGCGTCAAGATTATCACTTGGTTTACCGCAAACTTGCTACTTTCTCGTGAATTGTGGTTTTTGTTCTTTGGTATAATAATTATCTCTACGTTTTTGTCATAGCATTTGGCTTAGTGCTAAGTATTAGAATATGCTCGGTTGCTCAGAATACATTAGCTTCGTTAATTACAATTGAATGAAAAACACATAATTATTATATAAATTATAAACAATCGAATGTAAACATAACGATGTGATTTATTGCATGTTTGGAGAGTGGAGCATTCGGTTTTGACAACACGTGAATTGCGAATTTTAAAAAACATCCGGACGATGTGGCGGGCATCGTCAAGTATAAAATACCTCTATTCAATGTTAAAATACCGTATGTGTATTTTGTGTGCCTAAAATGTGAATGTAAGCTACATACCTACATACTACAGGGACTAAATATATTATTTTGTACAGAAAATAGCACTTTAGCTATGAACTAAATAGGAGTATTAAAATGGCTAAATAAATAAATATTACTGAATATCTAGCAACTAAATAAGTACTTCTTAGTATCTTCTAAGATTGGGGTAATAAACCAAGCAGCCGAGGCTATTTCAATAACAAGTAGGTACAGATATATAATTTAGTCAGTTTGTACTGTGTATTATTCATGTTTGTAGTCGCTCGATAAAATAAAGCTGTACCTTCTTTTACAACTTAGTATAATATAGTTAATTGGAAAAACAAATACGCAAAAGTAGTGCCGACCATTTCCATATTCAAGAGTTGCAAGACTGTTACATCCATTGCTTTTTACGCTGACTCTAGCTGCATTAGGGCTAATTTTATTAAGTCCCGCAATAGTAACAAGGCGGTCATTTTATGTCACCTCTGATTTATGACTCGAATCGGCATTCCAGTCGCGTCGGGTTCTAGACTCGACTTATATGGAGTTTCAAAGAAATCTAGCGCTTAGCCGATCGTTTTGAAACACTCTAATCGTGTTCACTAATCTGTTCAATATAACTTTGATTGTGCAGTCATTAAAAACGTTATTAATTAATATTGTTAAAAGTAGATTGGCCAAGGAGCAATGTACTCGTTACGTAAGTGTCCACTAGTAATAAAACTTACTAAGCTAGCAAGTTATTTACACTGTTTAAACACTGGCAGCAAGTCAATTTCTGCCAGAGTAACTTCTGCAAGTTGTATAATAATATAATCTTCAGTTTTTCTCCGTCACTCTCTACTTAGTTGAGATTGATTAAAAATAGAAACTAAATTGTAGGTAAAACATTCAATAAATTTTTGACGACCGGGAGGTCAGTGGCGCAGTGAGCACTGCGGAGGTCCCGGGTTCGATCCGCTGCATGGTCAATATGGGAATTTATAATTTCTGAATTTTCCCTGGTCTGGCCTGGTGGGAGGCTTTAACCGTGGCTAGTTACCACCCTACCAGCAAAAACGTGCCGCCAAGAGATTTAGCGTTCCTGAATCCTGTACGATACCGCGTAGAAACTGATTAGGGGGGGATGTTAGTTTAATTTAACTGCCATGCCCCTAACAGGTTAGCGCGCTACCATATTAGCCTGCATCATCACTTACCATCGGGTGAGATCGCAGTTAAGGGCTAACTTGTAGTGGATAAAACAGAAAAAGTCACTTTATTATCACCATATAGTAAAACGATAACAAGTGAGTAACAGATAAGGTAAACTGGAAAGTATAATAAGACAGCTTTATCGCAAAATAGCTGTATTACAGCGTCAAAATACTCGGGGAGTGTGGATAAAGTTCTATGTAAATTATAATAATAAGATACGTTTTATAGCACTCTTATAACGCCTGAGGTAAGTATATAAAGGGACGTTGGCGAATAATAAGCATACATTATGGCCCTTTAGACGAGATTATGCTGCTGGCGATCAACCCAATGCCGACATTGAAAGTAACTTGTGGCTTTTTATTTTGTCCACTAGTCGCCTCGGGTAAATCGTAGGTGCATGTTTGGGCCGCTAAAATGCTTCAAAATACTACTGTGACCTTACGCTGCATATCCTAAAATACTAAAGAAAAAAGACCTACATTTATTGCAAATTCTCGTACAACCATGAACTGCATTCTCTATTCTTTGACTAGCTTTTGTCCGTGGCTTTAGGCACTTAACGTAGTATCTGTAGATCTGACTCTATTAATTATGCTCAGTTAAAATAATAGCTTCCGTTTCCGAAAGATTATACTATTCCATCGAAATAATTATCTTTGATATTTCCACATACAAAATATTTATTATTTTCGTCATATTTTTTTCTGTTTGCATCTATTATATTCTGTAATCTACAAGGCTTCAAATTCAAAACAAGTCTACTTCACGTCTTATGAAGAAAAGTATAAATCAAAATGTTGTCTTATATTGTAAGTAATTGAATGAAAAATAAAATATGCGATAGGCAAAGGAATTTATTTCCATAAAAATATGTATTAGTTACGCTGCAAAAACTTGCGTGCTTCATTTATCTACTGGCTATTTGAATTTTATCCTCAGGATAGTATGCAAATTGGTTGGATAAATTTTCCATGTGACTTTCAGGGATATAATTTATACGCTTGTTAACTTAATTCAAATCAATTCACCCGTTCGTGAGGATTATATTAAAATATATTGCTTTAGATTGAAATTAAAAAAACGTCAGGCAAGTCATCGACTTTTAATCTATTAACGCAATGGCGTAAGTGCTCAGTGCACTATGGAATGGAATACTCTATGGAACTATGAGTTTGTCTGGGTGCAGGGAGGCTTTGGGCAGCCGGGCAAAGTCGATCTAGCGTTCCGGTATGATGCCGTGCCGAAACCTATTAGGGGTATGGGTGTCACCGTAAGATTGCAAAGGCCGTTGGATTTTAATCTAACTAGTGATATTGTAAACTGTCGACAGATTACAATTCAACGCATTATTTTTCGGTAGATTGTAATTTGTTAGGTAACCCGATAAAACCTAACCTACCGGTCGCAGGCCGGGAACTGATTGATTATTTATGTCGAACTCTAACCTAACCTACAAGAAAGAGACAAGAAAACGTAAATACAATTAATATGTATTTCAAAAATTGACACTCGGAACATTGAACGGTTCACAATCTGTCGACAGTTTACAATATCGCTAGTTGGATTACAATCTAACGGTTTTTGCAATCTTACGGTGACATGGGTTTACTATAACTGCCATACCCTAACATGTTAGCCCTTTAACATAATTAGACATCTATCACTTACCAGTACCTACCAGGTGAGGTCGTAGTCAAGCCTTATTTCAGACACAAATAACAAAAGGTCCACTTTTTTCTTAATCCATTCCGGCAGATGTAGAAAGGTTAGAGTGTATCTATCTGTTATGACTCAAGTCTTGTTAACACAAACTGATCTGACCCGGTGACAGCTTCGCTAGTAGATATGAAAAATTAAATAAAAGCAAAAACTAAACAGGTATAAAAATTAGTACCAATTTTGGCCATATAAGTTTGACGGACTACGAGTATATATGCGTACTTGACAGAACGTAGATTCAAAGTCAAACCAGGAGTTATTGCATTCTCATTCATTCTTACAAATATCTAGTAGCATTTTAGCGGCCCACCCAAGCCCATAAAGTGAATCTAGGCACTAGTTACTAACTATTAAGGAATATCACGATACCGTTTTTGCATAGAAATCGATACTGCATCATGCGCTGTACCTATTGATATTACAATTTGTTTGCATTGCGTTTTACCACTGCATTTAACATACAAAGTAACGTACCTATAAAGGAGAGTGCACTCAGCCGCAAGAGCCGTAAAAGGCGCAAGTCCTACAATCATCGTTTCTTCTATACCTATCTATACTCTATACTAATATTATTATAAATGCGAAAGTTTTGATGTATGGATGGATGTATGGATGGATGGATGGATGGATGGATGGATGTTTGTTACTCAATCACGTTCGAACGGCTGAACGGATCTTGATAAAATTTGGCACAGAGATACATTAAAGTCTGGAATAACACATAGGCTACTTTTGATCCCGGAAAGTTCCCGCGGGAACCAAAAAGCCTCAATCCAAGAGGACGTAGTCGCGGGCATCAGCTACCTAATGCACACGTCGAGCAACTTGTAATTTGTATCCTGTGGCTTCCTGCTTTCCTGCATCAGGTGTCATCAGCATCGGGGGCGGCATAAGAATAGCATGTATAAGCGTGGACTTCCGCTGATGTAGGCATTTATTTAATGATGCTGAATGTTGCTGCTGAGTACTTTCATTTTGTGTTACTTCTATTTAGTATCCATGCGTCTCTGGCATTTATTGCTCTTTCTAGCCACTTTCCTGGCTCTTGCGGCTTTACCAGTTCCTTCAAGTTTTGTGATTCTTGAGTTTTTTTATGGATCTTACGGCTTTTGCGCCTTATGCGAATAGTCTCATGTTATGCTATTGCCGTTTTCGCTGTATTTACATACACAGTAGCATAATACTGAGTTGCAGTCCTTGCAGAACCCAGCCAATTGTATAGGGTGTTTAATATTTTTCGTATTAAATGAAGCGTTAAGTACGCCTCTTTCCGAACTAGTGGCTCTTGTAGCTCTTGGATTTTTGCGGCCCTTGCGAGTTGCGGCTCATGCGTAGGTATATTGTGAGCCGTCTTTCGGTTTTTTGCGGCTTTTGCAGGTTGTTCGATTTTTGCAGTTCTTGGGCTATTACAGCTCTTACGGATTTTGCGCCTTTAGCAGGTGGTCTCATGGTATACAATCGCCTTTTCATTTACATACTAAGTAATATAACACTGAGTTGCATATCTCGGCCGCTTATTATGGTTTGAAATCAAATCTCTGTTATTGGCAGCTACTTATTTGCATATACCTGTCCTCTGTGATTTGAGAGAAGTACCTACTACCTGTGGCGCGGTGATAGCCTAGCGGTTAAGACTTGGGCCTTCTAAATAAATAAATAATAATTCATTCATCAGAATGCAGGTGATATAAAGTTAATATAATTATTACAGTTTGTGGGCCTTATACATTCGAAAATATTTGATGTTTTGTCTATAGCATTCAATTGTTAATTAATGTAAGTAAAATTAGAATAAAATCGTCAAAATTATTTAACAGTCGATAAATAAATAAATTAAATTATTAGTCTTACAAATTTACAATTAAAAATGAAAATAATAATATGGTACTATTACAATTTCATTACATGTAAAATTTTATATTAAAGGGACACTTAATTATTGCACTATAAAAACATTAATTCAAGTCATCATTATATTATTATCCGTATCAGATTTACATAAATTTGGAGAGTCTGAAATTGAATCCCGAGTAAGCACCTAAAACTTTTCGAAGTTCTGTGAATTTTTAACAATAAAATTTCGCATTTTTTGTGATTGGCTGCAGGTGTGGTATTCTTTCTACAAATCGATTTTTAGAGAGAGTTTCAACAAAATAAGAGGGGAATGCGATTGTCACATAAAATAATCTCTTAACAGCGGTTTCCACGCTTATTTACATAAATAATAATTACTGGGAACACTCTGTCGACTCGAGATAGACGACATAATATCAACATAATATTTTAATTACAGGGACATCTGTCGTTACGATGTAGTTGATATTGGAGAAGGAACATTAAAATCTATGAAGCACGTCCATAAACCAATAAACCGGCTAAATTATGTGTGAATCATATAATTCCTAATCTTATCCGTTTACAGAGCTCCCATAATTAAGCCGTGTTCGATGCCGTAGCTACCTTAATGTGAGTTATCTAATCGAAACGCGTACCTGTTTCTTGTTTACATATTACAAAGTTAATTTAACCGGAGCTTTGGCCACGTTTTCAGCCAGAGGCAGGTAACCATGGGATAGAGTATGTATAAAAGATAAGTTTTGATGATGATTACTAGATGATGCCCGCGACTTGGGAACTCCTTAATTTTCCAGTATAAAGAAACCTATGTCCTTTCCTAGGATACAATCTATCTACATATATACCAAATTTAATCGATTGAAAAAAGACCGAAAGACCGTTAAAGCGTAGCAGATAGACAGACACACTTTCGCATTTATAATCTTAGTACAGAATAAGTATGGATACTCTAGGTAGAGAACGTATTATTTGTGCAGTCATTTATTTCTAGCCTAGCCATCCTGTTTTCCTCATAAAAAAAAAACCGGCCAAGTGCGAGTCGGACTCGCGCACCGAGGATTCCGTACAAACCTTTAAACCTTCAAAAGTTATGGTATTTTTATTCCACTTATCTATTTTAATTTTTATTTAATACCTCTACGCGTTCAGGCGGAAAGGGGTACCAAATTTAAAATTATTAAAAATATTTTTATTATATGATGTAACTAATAATTTATGCTTTTCGCAATTTTTCCTTTATCTGTGCTATAATGCGTTGCTTCGTACCAATTTTCTAGATATTGAGTTCACGGGACGTACCCTGTAGGTTTTGATTCCCTTGCGAGTATCGAAATTTGCAGCATAAACGGCTGCATCTTTTGATTGTGTTGGCTTTGAAGTTTGATTTTTTCACAGCTCCAAGGGACAGTAGACTTGAGTATTTGATATGAATTTCAGCTTGATACCTCCATGCGTTCCTGAGAAAAAGGGTCTTGACACACAGACGGACGGACAACAAAGTGAGCCTTTAAGGGTTGTTTTTCCTTTTGAGGTACGGAACCCTTATTATTAAAAATATTTTTATTAAATGATATGACTAAAAATGTATGCTTTTCGCAATTTTTCCTTTATCTGTGCTATTAGACGTTGCTTCATACCAAATTTCAAGATTCTGAGTTCACGGAAAGTAAAAGTTTTGATTCCCTTGCGAGTGTCGAAAATTTGCAGCATAAACGGCTGTATCTTTTGATTACGTTGGCTTAGAAGTTTGATTTTTTCACACCTCCAAGGGACAGTAGTTTGTTACAGCTTAAAGGTATTATAGATCTGAGTATTTGATATGAATTTCAATTTAATACCTCTACGCGTTCATGAGGAAAGGGATAGTAAGTTTCAAATTATTAAAAATATTTTTATTATATGATGTAACTAAAAATTTATGTATTTGAAATTTTTCCTATATATGTGCATAAGACGTTGCTTCGTACCAAGTTTCAAGATTCTGAGTTCACGGGAAGTACCCTGTAGGTTTTGATTCCCTTGCGAGTGTCGAAAATTGGCATAAAAATATTTTTATTATATGATTTAACTAAAAATTTATGTTTTTCGCAATTCTTCCTATATCTGTGCTATAAGACGTTGCTTCGTACCAAGTTTCAAGATTCTGAGTTCACGGGAAGTACCCTGTAGGTTTTGATTCCCTTGCGAGTGCAAGAAAATTCGAAAATTTGCAGCATAAACGGCTGTATCTTTTGATTGCGTTGGCTTAGAAGCTTGATTTTTTTCACAGCTCCAAGGAACCGTAGACCTGATATGAATTTCAGCTTGATACCTCCATGCGTTCCTGAGAAAAAGAGTCTTGACACACAGACGGACGGATAACGAAGTGATCCTAAAAGGGTTCCGTTTTTTCCTTTTGAGGTACGGAACCCTAAAAAGGAAAGCGGACAAAGAAGAGACGGATAAAAACTTTCACTAAGTCCACTAATCAGTTGTCCCACTTAAAATGTTCGGGCATGATTGAGTAACAAGTATCCATCCATCCATCCATACATACTTTCACATTTATAATTTTAGTATCCACCACCGTCACCACTACAGCCCATTAACGTCCCACTACTGGGCCCAGGCCTCCACTCTCATATGGAGACAGGGAATTAGAGCTTAGACCCACCACGCTGCTCCAATGCGGGTTGGCGGGCTTTAACGACTATTATCATGTAAGTGGTAATAACCGGGACCGACGGCTTAACGTGCTCTCCGAGGCACGGAGGTGAAACACCACCAACTTCCTAACTTCGGGAATTACTGAGAATTTCTAGTCAGAAAAGCCCAACACTTATTATGGCCCGACCCGGGACTCGAACCCGGGACCTCGTCAGCCGCAGTCAAACATACTAATCACTAGACAAACGAGGCAGTTTTTAGTATAGATAATAAATAATAATATGTTGAAGTTGTCAGTGATGTTGACTTTAAACTCTAAAACTAGAACGACATTTTATGTTTTTACTGTGCAGTGCCATACCGTATCGTTATAAATGACCGGTAGGTATTATACCGGTATGCAAATGGCTTAGAGATTTATTCAACTGTCATGAGGAATATGAACGAATTCATAAATAATACCGCTAACATTATTACATAATTTCTAATCTAAATAAAAAATAAATAAACTAATACACACTAAGTATTTGCACTTAAGTACTTGAATACTGGTTCCTATACGGATCGAATGACCTTATTAAAATTTAAAATGTAAGTAACTAAGTACCCTATATTTTATGTAGGCCAATTTGAGAGCACCGGGAAGAAGATTCTAGTGAGAAGAGCCGGCGGGAAACCGATCAGTTTGATTTCACGCCTTTTTAGGGTTCCGTACCTCAAGAGGAAAAAGGAACCCTTATCGGATTACTTCGTTGTCTGTTTGTCTGTCTGTCAACCACCTTTTTCTCGGGAAGGCGTAGAGGTATCAATTTGAAATTAATATCAAATCCTTAGGTCTACGGTCCCTTGGAGCTGTAAAAAAATCAAGCCAACTCAGTCAAAAGATACGTCCGTTATTTTGACACTCGACAATAAAACAAAACCTATATGGTATCCCACAAATTTATCTGACCCGGTGACAGCGTTGCTAGTATCTATTAAAAATAAAAAAAACGGCCAAGTGCGAGTCGGACTCGCGCATCGAGGGTTCCGTACAAACCTGTAGGTATTTAAGTAAAAGTTATGGTATTTTTATTGCTAAATGAAATCCATAACAATAGTAAGTTTAAAATTATTAAAAATATTTTTATTATACGATGTAACTAAAAAATTTGCTTTTCGCAAATTTTCCTTTATCTGTGCTATAAGACGTTGCTTCGTACCAAATTTCAACATTCTGAGTTCACGGGAAGTACCCTGTAGGTTTTGATTCCCTTGCGAGTGTTAAAAATTTGCAGCATAAACGACTGTATCTTTTGATTGCGTTGGCTTAGAAGTTTGATTTTTTCATAGCTCTAAGGGACAGTAGTTTGTTACAGCGTAAAGGTACCTTTTATAGACCTGAGTATTTGGTATGAATTTCAATTTAATACCTCTACGCGTTCGTGAGGAAAGGTTAAAATTATTAAAAAAGAAAAATTGTATGATGTAACTAAAAATGTATGTTTTTCACAATTTTGCCTTTATCTGTGCTATAAGACGTTGCTTTGTACCAAATTTCAAGATTCTGAGTTCACGGGAAGTACCCTGTAGGTTTTGATTCGAAAATTTGCAGCATAAACGGCTGTATCTTCTTGTTGCGTTGGCTTAGACAGTAGACCAGAGTAGGTACTTGATATGAATTTCAGCTTGATACCTCCATGCGTTCCTGAGAAAAAGGGTCTTGACACACAGACGGACGGACAACAAAGTGATCCTATAAGGGTTCTGATTTTTCCTTTTGAAGTACGGAACCCTAAAAATGAAAACAAAACAACAGGCATAAAAATTAGTTCCAATTTTGGCTACCGTGTCAGATAAGTTTTCCCGTTGCCCTAAAATCATGAAATTTCGAAAGAAGCATGAAGTTTGAAACTTGACTTAACAATGCGCGATTGTAAAGTCGACTTTACAATCGTGCATTGTCGAGTCAACGTCTCCTTAGGATGAGCTTCTTGTTCTTTGATCACCTCTGATTTGCTAAAACGCAATCTGTTGTCGCAGCAAGAATCCACCGATCACGACAATTGAGATTGTAATTGCCGAGTTTCTTGCTGGTTCTTCTCGGTAGGAATGGCATTCCGAACCAGTGGTAGATTCACTCGACGATTCAAAAGTACTTGTAAAAGTTTATTTGAATAAAAACCATTTGAATTTGAATTTGAATAACAATGATAATCATTGATGCAGCTTGTACGGACTATAGGGCTCCAGAAATCTTTACCTATATGAAATAAATTGCTGCTCTAGTCTTTAGTAATCCGAGCTTGTCAGTTATTCTGATAACTGCGGTAACTGGCACTTGGTAGGCTAGTTTCCCAAACGATTTCACAACGCTAGATTGAAGTTAATCGGTGAACGTAGAAAGGGTTTCGATGCAATCGGTCCAAATATGGCGTTGGTGCCTATTGTTGAAATAGAGCCTGCGTGCGCCGCAGTCCCGAACTGGGGGCTTACTACCATCGCTCAAAGCAGTATTATTATGAAAGGACTGGAAGTTTAATTCGCTATACTCCGCCACAATAGGTAAATCTATGTGGTACAGTGTGTATCTTGCGATATTCACCACACCACACAAATCTTGCAAATTATTCTCAACGCACGTTTATTCTCGACACCGGAGCGTCTTCAGGAGATGTTGACTCTACAATGCACGATTAAGACTTTACAATAGATTTACTTACCTATTGTGGCGGAGTATACCGAATTAAACTTCCAGTTCTTTCATTATCATGGACTTCCGCAAAGTAGTTAACCCCTGCCTCTATCTAATAGGTATTATAATATTAGTGTTGACACTCAGCCCAGTTGTTTCAGAAATATAGAGCTAATTTTAGGCACGTTAAGGTACGTCACACAAATCTTAAATTTTAAAATAATACTGCTTTATGTGAAGGTAGTATGTCATCTGACTTATGACAGCTGATTCTATTTAACGGACTCGGTTGAGAAAATATTTCGAGTTTTATGAATGTGGTTTCGTCATCTTTACGTATCCGAGACTAATTAACTATGGGCCTCTTAAAAAAGCGCATAGTCACTCAGCGGGTAATCGAGAGAACTATGTTAAATCATAGTTCTCTACGTGATCATATTCGAATTGAGAAGATTCCTCAAAGAACCAGAGTAACAGCATAGCTCAGAGTTGTGAAGCTGAAGAAGCAATAGGTATGAGTTTTTTAGCTCCCGCGACATAATTCTACTCCTTAATTTTCCGGGATAAACAACCCATGTCTCTACATTAATGCATCAAAATCGGTTGAAAAAAAGGCCTTGAGAGAGTAACAAACAAACAATCTCAGATTCGCATTTATAATATACTGGATCATGATTGATGCCCGCGACTTTGTCCGCGTGGATTTTTGATTCCCGCGGGCTTTTACTTTCCGTGATAAAAATAGCCCGAGATGCCACCTATCCCTGTACCAAATTGATGAAATTTGGAAAAAATCGGTTGAACAGATGGGCCGTGAAACTAATATTAGTATGGATTATATTATGACTAGATGATTCCCGCGACTTCGTCCGCTTGGATTAAGTTTTTTTGATTCCCGCAGGAACTCTTGAATTTTCCGGGATAAAAAGTAGCCTATGTCCTTCGCCGGGATACAACCTATCCCTGTACCAAATTTCATCAAAATCGGTTGAACATATGGCCGTGAAAGCGTAGCAGACAGATAGACAGACAGACAGACCGACACATTTTCGCATTTATAATATTAGTATGGATTCCATTGTGTTGTGTCCACTAACTCTATAAACCAACCAGCTCACTTCTACGCAACGGCCTAAGAATCCAAAGATCCGTGATTTCAATTGTTGCACACAAACATCCGCTTACCATTTCCAGACAAAATCGACGAATTAACCAGTTTGCAAATTGAACAATAGTTGGTTTTAACAATTTTATCTACTTAATCAATGGTTTTACTGCGGGTCGCGAGAAACATTCGTGTAAAGTTACGTATTTCAAAATGTCACTTGTTCAATTGGCATAAATTACGTGCCAGCGGCCATATTGCAATATGTAAAAGTAAGTTATGGATATTGCGAGACAAAACTAATTTGATATTATTCAACCGTTCGACAATAATCCGTTGGTGTGGTCAGAACAAATCAATCGGGATATAGAATGGTTAATAGAACGGATTGTTATCGGACTTTGTATCTCACTCATACAAAAATATGTAATTCAAACTTGGGTTGTAACGGAACCTCGGCTCCGCCTCCGTAAGTGCGGAACTTTCGCAAAAAATCGTACCCCCGCTTCCGCATCCGCCTCCGCCATTTTTTTTTGCGGAGTTGTAACGGAGGTTTATTTACGTCGACTTACAATGCGAGAGGTGCAAATCAAAGCAGGTGACATCAGTAACACCATTACAACAAGCCAAAAAGCAACTGTCCTTAGAAGAATCTTTAAAAAAAACAAATGTAGAATTCATCGCATCCTAAAGCACAGAAAATGTACGATGTGATCGGAGAAATCCACCTCCGCCTCCGCCTCCGTTAACCTCCGCATCCGCGGAGGTAAACCCCTTCACCTCCGCTTCCGCCTCTGCTTCCGCCTCTGCTTCCGCTAAGAACGCCTCCGTTACAACTCTAATTCAAACCCCAATGCCAGTAACATAAAGTTAAATGTAACGGTGTGAAAATATGTCTATTTTTTATAATGCATACTGATGTGTCACTAGACACCTGCAGGTTGTCGTAATCATACTTGCATGCTCGCTAAGAATTTATGTAAAATATTGTCCTTCAATTCAATTCCCAGATGATGGCTTTTAGGTATGCCACAGGGGCATAGGTTCTTTCGCTAGTGTCGAGTATATGGATAAAATATATAGCATAATTAGAATGAAAGCTGTCTAATGTGACCACAATTGAGAAAGAAAGAGAAAAAAGCACTAGCCAAGACTGTACTTCTAATTAAACCATATTTTAAGGACTATACCTACTTTTTTATTTATTATTTACCCGATTATTTGCAGAACTAAATCAAATCCTCATTCAAAGTAACTTAAATAAACCGTACCGCTACCTACGTATGTTCTTACAATATCACGTACTGATGTTTCACAAGACATCTGTGTTGCGACGCGCGACGGAATCATGCTCTTTATCTGTTTCTATGCCTATTTTGAATTCTACGGGTCCAAAATTAACCTCTCGGAATACGATTATGTATTGCTATTTCCTGTTTTCATTCTACTATAAGCTCTTAATTAATCATTCCATTTTGATGCAAGTCAGCCATAATGATCGGAAATTGCCGAAATCATTGTAGGAGGTACTCTTTTCATGTGAACTAACTGTGTGTGTGTCAAGTAGTATATATAGCTCAAACGAATACACCAATATAAATAAATTTTTTGAAGGTAGGTCACCTGGTTCATCATTCTTAGATAGGTAAAATCTGTTAAGTGGTCTAAGGATTATTAGCTCAGCTATGTTTCGGGATCTCAGTCATATACCTACTTATTCAGTATTTTTAAGAGATCTTTTTAATGTATCGGGGTTTTTTTAACTGATCTATTTTACCATCAGCAACATAAGGTTTTTACAACTAGACGCAAGTAAGCGAGGTAGAAAAACCTCGCTTACTTGCATGTTTCGTTGAATTTCAATTTATAACGTAGCAAAAACTAGCGTGGAACAAATAGGCGTGTTCAATCGATTATTCATGATTAGGAAATTTCAATAAAACCACTTGTGTATTTATCTTGAACTTTTTGTAGTAACTAAGTACGAGTAACTTTTTATTCGAAAGCACTTTTTATTTACTTAATTGGGCTAGAAATCGATTAATAATGAACTTCTTTTTTTTCTTTTCTGGGCTTATGGTTGTCAGCTCTGGAGCTGCACAAAAAAGAGCAACATGCATATTATTCAAAGGTATCAAAATAAAGTATTAAGGACCATTGTTAACGCACCTTAGTACATCCGAAACGATGATATTCACCTAGAGTCTAGACCTTAAAGTTGAATATATCGATAGGAAAATAATAATATCAAAATAGAATAATTGCAAAATTTGCTGAAGTCCACGAACATCTGCTTTTCCATCACGTGAACGTTGAGGCGATCTAGCTGCTCGACGTAACGCAGTGAGTGAGGAGACTTAAAAGGACCAAACCGTATGAGCTAGTTATTAGAAGTCTATAGTGATAGTGTAGTGTGAGTACCTACTGCCTTAAAGAACGAAAGATCATAGTGTCTTCAATTATAGAATAAAGAAAGACTAAGATGTGTCGGTGGACTAGGTATTTATTAGCAAGCAAAAAACCCGTTGAACTCTTTCGTAAGCTTTTACTAGGGTTATGCATTGGAGCAGCGTGGTGGGTCTAAGCTCTAATTCCCGCTCTCCTATGAGAGTGGAGGCCTGTGCCCAGCAGTGGGACGCTAATAGGCTGTAGTGATGATGATGATGATGACTAGGGTCACAAAACTGTAAACGACATTAGTTAGAGAGGATGATAATTATTTAAAAACTAGATGATTCCCGCTACTTCGTCCGCGTGGACCAAATTTTTCGATTCCCGCGGGAATTCTTAAATTTTCCGGGATAAAAAGTAGCCTATGCCCTTCCCCGGGATACAACCTACCCCTGTACCAAATTTCATCAAAATCGGTTGAACAGATGGGCCGTGAAAGCGTAGCAGACAGACAGACAGACAGACAAACACACTTTCGCATTTATAATATTAGTATGGATATTAGTATGGATATGGATTCACAGTATATTTTATGTCCAGCCATTATTTTTGAAAATACCTGCATATTAGGCATCACTTAGCTAATGCACTTACCTATGCCTCAAAGATGGGTTTGAATACAATAGCTTATACAATACAAGGGATTAACATCCTTATTATCTGAAACACGAAGGCCATTACTCAATGAAGCCGCTTGTTATTATAGGTAATATTTTCATCTGCACTTCTCGTAATAAGTATCTGCTTTCGCTCTTGGAAATATCATAGCCATTAGGGTTTACAGTTTCCAATGTCAGGCGTTGGAAAATATGAGGAAGTAGGAACATACAATTGTACATGGTTAAGGTGTAAATGCTGAAGACAAGTACGTACCTAGACGAGTTATGAAATGAAATAATTTATGAAATGAAATGATTTATTTAACGTAGGACAACTTGTGCCACTTATGATAAGTCGTAAGAATCTACCACGTACCTATCTACCTACCTTTACCTACGTATCCCAGTGATATTTAAGATTCACCTTCTTCTTTCCGTGCCTCTCCATTATTGGTCGCTGTCAATGACGAGATCATTAGTAAAATAAATGTATCCCTTAACATCAAAACTTTTGAATCTCTACAATTTCGCGCCAAAAATCAGCTTTGCTCTTTGTGAACATGCAGTCAGCATTTTTGCCACCATTCCATGCAGGCGTGATTAGTGCAGCTGTAAAGGTTTTATTGTAACGTTTTCATTAAAAAAAAAAGACGTGTGGCACTCGGAGACTGCCGCGGTAAAGCTATTGCATAGCATTTTTTATCAACTTGCTATGACTACTTGTGTTGTTGACTTCAAGTTGTTGAAAATATAAAGGCGAAATATTTTTGGGAAAAGATGATTTTGGTTGCTATGACTACTTGTGTTGTTGACTTCAAGTTGTTGAAAATATAAAAGATTTTTTGATTCCCCTTGGACACCCGGACTATTGAAAACATTTAAATTCTTTAAAATTACTTCGCCTTTATATTTTCAACAACTTGAAGTCAACAACACAAGCAGTCATAGCAACCAAAGTGTTAGGTTTTTTTTCGTTACGGAATTTCTGGATTCGGTCTCCACGCTCAAGCCCCGCGATAGAAGCTATGCAATAGCTTAAAAAATACTTTACGTAAGGTTAACTTACGTACTTCTCAAAGAAATAGCACAGTATAGGTAATAGTACAGTTGGTAACAGGAATCTTAGTAAGCTAATGAAGTAATCATCTTATCCTTATTAAACTTATCCACAGTTTCTATTACATAGTGACAATTAAGTACCTAACCAACATGACACTAAGTACATTACCTAATACGGTAACAGCCATTTTGATTAGTTTGACGTTTCTATGAATTCAAATTCCGAAATACACTTTGGCGCCAACATTCACCAAAGCCCACGCCTCGCCCTTGGAACTTCTGGACTTGGCTAGATACATTTTATACCTTGATTTAATAATTATAGAGTTCTAATTCAAATGAGTTTTACAATAAATGCCCATCATGCTATACTCAACACAGCATTTCATTCCGCAATAATATAAGTGTCAGCAAGTGATTAATTAGATAACCGACCTAATCACTAATGTACCTAATATTTGCAGCTTGTACAAAATAAATGTTGTAAAGTTTTTAAAAGGCTGCAAGAGATACGACTTTTTTCTGAGCTCATATTGATTAAAGAGCCTTTTCATCAATAATTGAAATTTATTTTTCTTATATTACTTTGGTTAAATTAATTTTACTACTTTACTACCGATTTAATAACGATTTTTTTTGTCTGAGAGCCTATTGCCGGTCGGTCTCCTCGTAACATGCTATCAATTCTATCCTATATGGTAGTAAAATATAGCTGATAATATAGTGAAAGTCTTCATTCACATTGAGAACACGTCCGTGATCTGAATAGCTCAAGTTTAATGATGTTATCAGCTTCGAGTCGGTGACTTGTGAGTAGTGACACCTAGTATGTAGTTATAGTATTAGGTCGATTGAGATGGAGTGCCTACCAATTAGACTTAGGGTGCGTTTCCACTAGAGATATGCTACGTTGCTTAAGTTACGGATGTGTGTCAAACCCACTAATAAGTGCACTTGATTTAAACATAACATCTACATCTATTGGTGGGCTTTACCCATATGCGTAGCTTAGCGACATAGCATATCTCTGGTGGAAATGCAGCTTTAGTAATCGTAGGCTGAGATCTATACAGCTTTGCTCAGACTTTCTTCTTAGATATAACTGAAATTTAGCACCCTACTCTTCTTCTTTCTTTGGGATCATCGTTCTTTGGGACTGGATTTGTGGGCTATTACAATTAATAGTACTATGCCGATTGTAAACTAAAATAGGCATTTAATCTCACGCCGTAAGGGTATCAAAACATTTCATAGCTGGCCCATTAAGCCAATTTATACATGACGTACTGGACAGTAAGTACAAGTCAATTTAACAAACACTAGTTGCAGCCAAGGGCGATGCGTGGGCTAGAGCTGGCGCCATCGAAGCATGTTATTAACCTAAATATTACAACAGTCTACGGAGATACGTTCTTTCCTACCAGTCGGTCGACGGAGGCGTCTAGACGGAACAACGCTGCGGGTCGACAAGGACGTGACGGAGGAAACTGGCAGAATTGTGACGACCCCCCCGGCGCAGTGTTGGGCGCTGTTGTCTTAACGTGGGAGGTCCCGGGTTCGGTCCCCGATTGAGTCAATTTGGCAATTCATAATTTCTGAATTTTCACTGGTCTTGTCTGGTGGGAGGCAAGGACGTGCCGCAAAGTGATTTAGCGTTCCGGTACGATGCCGTGCAGAAACCGAATAGGGGTATGGGTTTTAATATTACTGCCACGCCCCTAGCAGGTTCGCCCGCTGCCATCTTAGACTGCATCATCACTTACCATTAGGTGTGATCGCAGTCAAGGGCTAACTTGTAGTGGGATAAAAAAAAGTCAAATTTGTATGCAGTTTCCCACCTCTCTAAACCATAGTCCATAGGTGAGTCGAATACCGTACCTCTAGAGTCTAGGTGCTACAACTGTGATGGTAGCTGGATGGGCGTAGACTCACTGTATAAATATTAAATATATACTTATGCTGTGATATTACCAAGCACTATAGTCAGTTCCTAGGCGTGTATCAATTATTGGACATTTTAATCGGGAGCTATCGATCAGACATTTATTTAGAAGTAAACTGTAATCGCGATTAGGAACTTAATGGTGGCATAATTATACATTAAGTTTATTATTTATTATAGTACTTTCACGAAGGTTCATTGTGTGTAGGTAGAACTAGTTGATGCCCGCGACTTTTCCCGCGTGTATTTAAACTTTCTTTTAAATCTCGTTGGAAAATTATGATTTTCCGGAAAAAAGTCTGGGATATTAGCTATCCCTGTATCACATATTGAAAATATAGGATGACCTGATAGTACGTGAAAAGTAAACAGACAAGCAGACACCAAACAGATAAATATAAATAATAATTACTTTACAAGGCATATTTTAAACTGGAAGTCACTCAGTGTTGACTCTATAGGTCTAGGTACCTAGCTAGAGAAAAAATTATACCTGTATCTGACTCAATCCAGACCGATTTCGTTAACACTCACTTAGCAATTTTTTTGTCGTTTTGTTTCAAGCGCAAAAGAATTTTCATGGAAAAGTTTCACGTTTCTCTTGTACGAGTATATTTTAAACTTATTTCAATGCTTTTTTTCCGTTTCCGCCCTTCTTTTTTAATGAGATCCGATCCCAAAAGAACAGCTTAGCTGTTCCAACCTTTCCAAACTTGTCTCGTAGCCCACGGGCATTCGCGAAGATTGCCAAGATAACGTAGTTATATTATACGAACACGGTCATCGACCCCGCATCACTCATCGCCTACAATCCTGTCTTCACTATGATTATTAAACGATTTATTGCACTCGAGTGTTCGGAATACTCTGAGATTGATGTCGATAAATATTACGAGACACAACATTGTCTCGAACTACATTCAATAATACCCCTTATTTTCTAAACAATAAGAGTGACTGAAAACTGTGGGGTTTCGTAAAAATCGCAGCCTCCTTTCCTTCAAACCGAACCGCCATCCGCCTACACTCGGTATTCGCAATTTATTCGATTCCTAAGACGTGATCTCCGGGACATCGATGCTAAAATATTGTGTGGCGATTGTTTCCGATTTACGATCGATTCTGTTCCAACGATTCTCGATTATTTATTCGCTTAGAGATTTATTTCTACTATTAAGTTCTATTACCATTTA
This sequence comes from Erebia epiphron, assembly GCA_963932025.1. NCBI lineage: Eukaryota > Metazoa > Arthropoda > Insecta > Lepidoptera > Nymphalidae > Erebia > Erebia epiphron. Next base: position 10,717,259 of record OZ009950.1, read on the forward strand.
TAAACAACTAGGACTGGCTGACTAGATCCTCTCAGATGGAATTAGGAAGGTACTGTAATTAAAAATCTTTTCTTTGACAATTTATGAAAAATTAAAAAAAAAACCGACTTGTTTTTTTTGCATCAAGGTTTCCTCGGTTTTTTCTCTTTATTTGCATCATCATCATGATCCCAAACCATCGCTAACCCACTAATGAGCCCAGCCCCCCTAGCCAAGTTACATACGTTTCGCGTCTATTCTCTTTCTATTATCGTTAACGATTTAGCAAAAGGGATTAAAAACGCAAACGATTGATTATTCACTTATTTTTTCTCTCCAGTAAAGCGTTAACGATTATAGAAAGAGAATAAACACGAAACGTACCTACCTATGCAACTTGGCTAGGGGGGCAGATCTCCGAACGAACCCGACCCGCTTAAAATACAATTGCTGCTTACTACTGCACCACGAAGGTCGTCAAAACTGCTGTATTACTTACTGACTGTTTTTTAATTGCCGTCAAAGTTTCGTATCCGACTATACCTTGCCCAATAGTTATAGTCATGGCTATAACATGTGTGTGCCCTTTAGCTCGAGTCGCTACTTGCGCTTAGGTTGTGTATTGTGTAATGCCCTGCATTGGTCCATTGTATGTAATTGTGTCAAATCGAAACACGCGGAACATTTATGCAGATTTCCTAACGACATTTCCTTTGCGTATGGGTCCAACCCGTTTCTTGTACATACTGGGTAACTTCAAATACATTAGGAAAAGATTAGAGAACGGATATTGCATTAGTTTAAGTCACTAGGTTTCAACAATTCCAGTTACTTAACTCAGTGGCTTTGTAGCCATAATGAAAAGATTTTTAGAATTTTATAGTTGCTGTTAGTTTATTAGAAAAATCATGTAATTCCGTTGCGTTGTGATTGAAGGGCTAACAACAAACAGAGATACGGAATAGAGCTACAGATTTGAGTCAATTTATAAAATCCAATTCGACCTGTCCGGTTAGGTCAGTTAAGGAAATGACTGTGAGAAAATGTAGGCAACAATCTCGCAACAATGTATAGGAAGATGATTGCAACAATGTTACTATAATTGGAATAATCTAAACAGTAATGTCGGCTTAATAAATAATATTTGTGAGAAAATATAATTCAAGAAGATTATTGAAACAATGCTACCATATTATTTTTTTATAACTTTCTCAGTAATCAAAATCAAAAACATCTCTCGTTAATGGTTGAAGTGACAACATCTAACATTTCATGTACAGAGCTAATGTATGGATCGACACTGGGTATGAATTTGACAAAGAGGCTAAATGTATTAAACGACATTCTTGTATATTTACAAGGTAAAGCTAATTGTATTAAGCGACACTGGATAAGAATTTAACAAAGAGGCTAATTGTATTAAGCGACATTTCTATACATTTATAAAGTCAGGCTAAATGCTTTTACGTACGTTGCTTGTCAATTGTTGCTCCAGGAAAAAACGTTTAAACGACTGCCTGGTAATTGGTAGTCAGCTTAAGTACACAGTTCCTATATTTGTCAATATTTTGTGTCGCTTCATACATTGCAGTCTAAAATGGGCCCAAAAAATGCGGTTGTATTAAGCGACAAAAAAGTGCTCCGATCGTCACCAAACCCAGCTCAAATGACGCAGAAAAATTCGCTGATTTCAAATATGTATAAAAGTCTATATCGCTCAGAGTGTCGCTTAATACAATTAGCCCGGAACTCGTCGATATTTGGTTTAAGCAAAACAGTAGAACCCGATCGATTTGTCATTATGCAACAGTTACCATGTCGATGCACCCTTGCTCCTTGCAGTCACGGATGACATCCGCGATTGATTTATACATCCATTGTGAGACGTTACGAGTTGATCTCACTATTGTAATTTGTAATATGCTATGAATGATTAATATAAGTATTTTAAATTATTATCATAAAAGAGGAAGTATGTATGATAAAATTACGGTCTAAGTAGATAATTATGTTCTTATCTAATGGAGAAGTCTAACGCTGCAGCCGTGTGACAGGTGCGTGACGGGAGAGATATCTCAAAGCTGTTTTTAGTTAAATTATTAAATAGCCCCAATAATACCTCCCAAAATTCGTAATAGCCACGTCCCCTGTTAAAGTCCTACAAACTTACCTGACCCGGTGACAGTGTCGCTAGTAGATATGAAAATTAAAATTAAAAAAAAAAAAATTAGTTCCAAGTTGTACCCCCGGGTCAGATAAGTTTAACGGACTGTAGTTTCATGTTTGAAAACTATTTTAAACTATCGATTGAAGTGAAGACATCACACTGTATTTCATACAACATCCCATACGAAGTGCGCGTTTTGACGTTTGAAAAAAGTTGCTGATTTGATTCGTCAAAATAACAAATACATAATTTCTGGTAGATGAATTCCTGAATGAATCCCAGAATATGAGCAGACCCGACTGACAGATTTTTTAACCCGAGTTTTTAACTTGATTCAGTTTAGTTTTCATTTAGCTGCATAATAATAATTGATGTAGAATTTTAGTACCTATTATTGAAATGATAATAATACATAATACTCGTATATAATATATTTTTATAATTTTCACGTACAATTACGGACATCCGTAAGATCGTCTCGTAATTATTCCTCAGAGCTTATTTTAATTTTAAAAAATCATGACCGTGTATAAAAAGCGTATCATGAACTTTAATACAAGGTTGTTTAATAACCAAGCTAGAAAAATGCTGTAATAAAGAGCCATCTAAAATAGGCAACGCCGCAGGCTGAACCACTGTAAAATAAAGCGATCCAACCTTTAAGTCGGTCTGCAATTACATCGGTTTGCACACTGAGTTATAGTCGATAGAGATGCAGATCTCATACACTGGCCGTCAAAAAGCTCCTGCGAGATGATGTCCGTGGCTTCATCCGTATGAATTTAAAATGTTTTTGAGAATCTGGTGTGAGCGAGCGGATTAAAATGTAGTAAGAGTTTTATGATAGATTTTATGTTATATCGACAACAAGTTTCGTTGAATGGTCGAGAAAAGATAACAATAAACAGACATACATTCGCATTTTTAAAAATTCTTAGTATGGATTGCTAAGTATAGGTAGTATAAGTCTCAATTTTTTATTACTGATATTTCATGAGGTGAGCCTCACCTCACCTGAACAGTGGAAGCGTAGTAGCTTTTTAGTAATAATTTATAACTGAAACTCAGTTTTATTAGTTTTATAACGTGGTTTATGGTAAAGATAATATTATTTCGATAATAATCAGAAATTAGCAAACTTTCTAAATTCAAAAAAGCTACGCAGATCCTCTTATTAACCAATCAGGCCGGTAGCGTTTTGCAGGAAATATCCACCTCTAATATATTGCATCTCTCAGGGTTTATACCCGTAGAGCAATTTGAAAATTTAATTGTCCAATAAATTATGTAACCAACATCTTGACAGTCTTATAAACATTACGGGGATGTTTTATTTTCATAACCATAATGTTGGACTCGTTCTGTCGTATTTCATTGATTATTTATGTTGGCACAAGCAATAGCTAGCGGATGACGTTATACAGGTGGAGTTTTGGCTGCGGCACTTAGGCAAAATATTAAACTGTTAGATATAAATAAATTCCAACCGAGCAAACATTACCATTTATTATACCATACGATTAGACGGCATTTGACGATTTAACATGATTTTGCATAAAAAGACGATATCGTTAAATTGTAATACAATATGTAATAATTGTATCGTTAAAGTGTAATATCATTGAAGTATGGTGTACTACTAAAGTTCCTCAATCTTTTAGAAACTCTTTCTCTTATCAACCACTTGCTGGCTAACTTCTGGGCGTGCACGTTTCCTCACGATGTTTTCCTTCACCGTTTGAAGCAAGTGATACTGAATTTCTTAAAACGCACCGCACTTCAAAAAGTTGGAGGTACATGCATCGACGGGTTTAACGTATGTTTAAATCAAAGATCTCTAAATGCTACGTACTTTAAACTTTGTGAAAAGTTTTTGTAATGATACCAATAAAATTATTACTGCTAAGAACCAATGCGATGCTAGTTTTTAAATATTGATTAAGTGCCTGACCTGACTGGATGATCTTTTTTTATCGTTTATCTTCTGGCCTCACTATCCGCTCCCAAACTATCACCCTGTATATTATGTCCTATAGGACTATGCGTTCTCGAACGGAACGATTATGACTCGTCGTAAATTTTCAAAGCTTTTTAGTATCCTTCAAGTAGTATAATCAGCTATATTCAGAGTAAAGCGGAACGTATTACTTATCGGAATTTAGGAATGAGTCCACACGTCGTGCTTCGCCATGACTGGTGTCAAAGGACACCAGCCATATCGAAAATGCCGGTGGGACATTAAAAACTCTAGAAATATGGCATCTCTCTGTCAAGGTAAGGTTAGGTAATTTTAGGCCGAATTTTACGACCGTCAAGAAATACCTTCAATAAGATTACTAGAGAAATCAGAAAATCCTCAACCACATTACCTTAAGTCTGAATTTCGAAGGACTGATTTTGTCTATCTGATTTATTGGTTAGGTCCGCGAGATTGATGGATAGACATTTTTTGGATAGATTGATTTCATTATTGCTTTCCATTAGGCTTGGGCTTACCAATTTTTACCTCATCATTGCTTTTTATATGATTTATCAGTCCTCATATTTATAACCAGGCGCTAAGATTATATTATTATCATAAAGCGAAGAATGCTGCCTTGTGATGAACTTTGTAGTAAAGAAAAGATATCTATAAATAAAATAATAAAGCACTTGCATCATGACTTTTATCTCATTTGTAATCGAACTTTTATTTAAAGCCAAGAAATCAAATCTGAAAACCAGGAATTTTCAGCATGCAATTAAGTATAAAAACCCTTTGACTTAACTTTGAGAAGAGCGGATGTTGGATGTTGGTTGTTGACTTGTTGTTTAACACTGGATGTCTACAAGCTGATGAGATTCTGAGAATATTCTCAAATATATATAGTTAACCATAAAAGTGCATACTAAAATCCTCACTAATAATAAACTAATGACATTAGAATTTAGAACCTAAGCATAAAGTAGTAGCTGATGCGACTTCGTTTATTCCCTTGGGAACTCCTTAATTTTACGGGATAATAAGTAGCCTATGTCACTCTCCAGGTCCTCAATTATACCCATGCCAATCACGTTGATCCGTTGCTCCGTTGCGGCGCGATTGAAGGACAAAACAACAAACAAACACACTTTCGCATTTATAATATTAAGTATGATTAATAAGTTATTAATTAAGTACAATCCTTTTCAGATTTCCTGCACCATGTCAACCGGAAGCTGCTCCGGTCCAGGGGTGTGCGGAGGGGCGAGACGAAGGCCTCCGCCACCACCGGAGCCTGCCCTGACCCTGGCAGCTGACTTGAGTGAACTGAGCCTAGATCAGGGTTACCATACCTTGGCTGATTGTGGACCACCGTCAAGGAGGAGGAGGGATAACACCCTAACTGATGCTTTATGGCTTAAAATACTGTCTTATCTTGAGGTAATTTGCTTTATTGAAATATCAAATGCAAAAATGAGAATTAGGATATATTAGACTACATTATGTTAATATTATCGACCGAGCGAAGCGAAGGTCTCTGAGTCTACTTGAGTGAATTTGCTCTTGTCCGTCCGTCCGTCCGTCCTTCCGTCTGTCAGAGCCTTATAACTTCTGAATTACTGAACGTAATTACTTCAAATTTAAATATTATATATATAAACCGATGGCCTCCCGCCGAATATGGCTTAAAAAGTAATAAAAATCTTTATTTGAGGGGGGCTCTCATAGAAGCGAATATGAAGAAAAAATATTTTAATAGCGTTACATAGGGTTGCGGTATATCATTTTAAAGATAATTAGGAATATTATATTTTCCCCTAAAATTGACGAAATGGGGGGTTCTCAAAGTGAAGATTTTCTAACGTCCAAAGTTGACCTCAGAACTCTAAATTTACTGAAATTCTGAGCCTGAAACTTGATCAATTATTTGACTTATATCCTGTACTTGAACAACAAACAATAAAATTAGATAAATATTATATGGAAACCAAATTATATTTTAATTTTTATTTACAACAGAACTTCACAATGGTGTCAATAGATGGCGCTAATGGTCAAAGTTAACTATTACAATATTTTCTGAAAGGCTGAGTCTGAAACTTGTTCAATTATTTGAATTATATCCTGTACTTGAACAACAAATTCGAAAATTAGATAAATATTATATGGAAACGAAATTATTTAATTTTTAATGAGCCTTAGTATTTACAACAGAACTTCACAATTATGTCAATAGATGGCGCCGCGAGGTCTCAGTTCGGGGCGAACCACTAGTTATGGACCCAAGTAATGCCGACATAGATTATATTTTTTTTTAAATTTGACTTTTTGATGCAACACTAGACCATAAGGTGATTAAAAAAAATTGTAAAAAGCGGGTACTTTGACTGTTGTGTGCACTTCTCAAGCATTCTTTCACAGTAGTTTAAACAATTCTTTCCAAAAAACCGACTTCCAACGCCACTGTAAAGTACAAAATAATTTTGATTTCTGTTGTTGATGTTGAAGTCGGGCGGGTATAACAAGGATAAGCAAAGTTGACCCATCAGACTCGGATACAGATATCAGTTCGGATGCTTGAGTTGTAATTTACTACACGCAGGTGTACTCGCAGGATAAATCCTTATTTCGTAAATTCCTAGCATACCTGGGTGAACTAAGCCTAAGCCAGGATTGCTTCAACCTTCATAAAAAATAATAATATGTTTATACTGTCTTACCTTAAAGCTAATAATGAGCACCACTGTTGCTGACTCATCCTGTTACCAGTTTGGTTTTACATTGAAAACCCAGACACTAGTGATTTAATTATACGCTGTCGGACCTAGCCTACATGCCCCTCGAATCCAATCTCGAAAATTTTCACGAAATCTTTGACCAAGTAACAGAGCTTTTGCTATTTTCATTTCAGGTGTCGGACCTCTGCCGCATGTCCCGCGTATGTCGGCGATGGTCCCGCTTTGTCGCCAGGTTGTCAGCGAGGCCGGAGCCGTGGAGAAGGATAAGAGCAGCTGGACCCTTGGAAGTAGCTGCTAGATGCGCTGGGGCCAGGGCTGGACCTTGCGTTAGTGCTGTTCGGGAGTGGCGGTCGAAGACTTGTGCTGTAAGACCTCCATCTTTTTCTTTCTCTTAAAAATAAATAATTCGCAAATATGTACTTACATTAAAATCAAAATTAAACATTAAAAATTTCAGCATTATACCTATTGGTTTGGATGATATTTTTAATGTTTAGTTTTTATTTTTTAATTTAGATTTTAGATTTATATTTCATATTTTTAATATGATATTTTTGTTCTTTATCCGCATATGAAATTATTTTGGATATATGATTTATCCTTTTACGGCTAGTTAAGATGTTATAATCTCGCAAATCCAGTAAATCGAATAAGATTCCCGGCCGCACGAAATTTTGTCAAAATCTGTGTATACCAGCAAGATATCTATAGCTAAAGTGGCTAAAGTGATTCCAAAATATATGTAGGCAAAACAGAGTCTAAAAACGAAATCGAGAGAACCAGAGATAATTTGTGCTTCCTAATAAATTTTATAATATTTTATCCTATGAATCGTAATATTTCATTTCTTTCATTGTATGCTCATTTGTAACCATTAGTAACGGTATAACGCCTCCAAAATTTTGGCAAGTCTAGTCTAGCCTGTTCTGGACGTTACATTCTCATAGACTTGGCAAGGCTGGTTGACAATACGATTAATGGGTTTTAGGTTTTTTTGATAGCAGCTACTCGTATGTGACTCGATCTTTTATTACCAATTATTTTCAAGATTGGTTTATGACACCATCTTTTACTTAAAGATTTAGATTTATTGTTTTACTTTTTGTGCCCAATAGCTCAACTTGGAAACCATAATATTACAAGTAATAAAATTAATATTTTAAAAAAAACCCACGACGAACTGCAGAGCTCCATTATACCTTTGACCTTTATAACTTTGAAACAACAATTAGAACTTAGCAAACGTATATATTACATAATATCTAAAACACAAAACTGCATCTTTGACAGCTCAGTAGTTTTTTTGACCAGTGTGGTGGACTATGGCCAAACCCTTTTCTTTCCGAGGCGCGCTTGTCACGACAAATCAAAAGAGTCCAAACGCGACGGGTATACGATGAGAATTTAAGGAGTTCCCATGATCGCCTCCTGACTCCATCATGATACCCTGAGCAGCATCTAGGTACAAGCTAAATATATCTAAAACAAAAAGCCCGCATCTAAATCAGCACAGTAGTTTTTGAGAACAATGGTAACATATTGAAAAAATAAAATCATAGACTACAGCTCAGCTTTGTTTTCTATGGTCCTAAAATATATCTAAGAACCTTCTCACAAGCTATACACATCTAATGAAAAAAACCGCATTTCAATCGGCCCGTACTTTTTGTCAAAAATGGTAACATATCGAAATAATAAAATCATAGACTACAGCTCAGCTTGGTTGTCTATGGTCCTAAAATATATCTAAGAACCTTCTCTTAGACTTACAAGTAGTACAGATTTTACTGTACTAAACTGAATTCAGTTATTATGGTGATAAAAAAATAAATAAAAATGGCGTTGATTTTTTAAAATTTTGGTAACAGTTTCCTGTTTCGTAACCCCAGGGACTCCTAAATATCGATTTTGAACGAAATTGGTCAATTAACAAAGAATTTCAAAATGGCGCTGATTTTCCAAAATTTTGGTAACAATTTCCTGTTTTGTGACCCCAGGGAGCCCTAAATATCGATTTTGAACGAAATCGGTCAATTAACACAAAATTTCAAAATGGCGCTGATTTTTTTAAATTTTGGTACCTGTTTCCTGTTTTGTGACCCCAGGGAGCCCTAAATATCGATTTTGAACGAAATCGGTCAATTAACAAAGAATTTCAAAATGGCGCTGATTTTTTTTAAATTTTGGTACCAGTTTCCTGTTTTGTAATCCCACGAAGTCCTAAATATCGATTTTGAACGAAATCGGTCAATTAACGAAGAATTTCAAAATGGCGCTGTTTTTTTAAAGTTTGGTAACAGTTTCCTGTTTTCTAACCCCAGGGAGTCCTAAATATCGATTTTGAACGAAATCGGTCAATTAACACAAAATTTCAAAATGGCGCTGATTTTTTAAAATTTTGGTACCAGTTTCCTGTTTTGTGACCCCAGGGAGCCCTAAATATCGATTTTGAACGAAATCGGTCAATTAACAAAGAATTTCAAAATGGCGTTGATTTTTTTTAAATTTTGGTACCAGTTTCCTGTTTTGTAATCCCACGAAGTCCTAAATATCGATTTTGAACTAAATCGGTCAATTAACGAAGAATTTCAAAATGGCGCTGTTTTTTTTAAAGTTTGGTAACAGTTTCCTGTTTTCTAACCCCAGGGAGTCCTAAATATCGATTTTGAACGAAATCAATCAATTAACAAAGAATTTCAAAATGGCGCTGATTTTTTAAAATTTTGGTACCAGTTTCCTGTTTTGTGACCCCAGGGAGCCCTAAATATAGATTTTGAACGAAATCGGTCAATTAACAAAGAATTTCAAAATGGCGCTGATTTTTTAAAATTTTGGTACCAGTTTCCTGTTTTGTAATCGCACGAAGTCCTAAATGCAATAAACCGCATCTCAATCGGCCCAGTACTTTTTGTGAAAAATGGTAACAGTGGTTGAAAAATTAAGATCATAGACTACAGCTCAGCTTTGTTGTCTATGGTCCTAAAATATATTTAAGAACCTTCTCACAAGCTAAACACATCTAATGCAAAAAACCGCATCTCAATCGGCCCAGTACTTTTTGTGAAAAATGGTAACATATTGAAAAAATAAAATCATAGACTACAGCTCAGCATTGTTGTCTATGGTCCTAAAATATATCTAAGAACCTTCTCACAAGCTAAACATATCTAATGCAAAAAACCGCATCTCAATCGGCCCAGTACTTTTTGTGAAAATTTTTAACACATAGAAAAATTAAAATCATAGACTACAGCTCAGCTTAGTTGTCTATGGTCCTAAAATATGTCTAAGAACCTTCTCTCAAGCTATATATATCTAATGCTATAAACCGCATCTCAATCGGCCCAGTAATTTTTGTGAAAAATGGTAACAGTGGTTGAAAAATTAAGATCATAGACTACAGTTCAGCTTTGTTGTCTATGGTCCTAAAATATATCTAAGAACCTTCTCACAAGCTATACCCATCTAATACAAAAAACCGCATCTCAATCGGCCCAGTAGTTTTTGTGAAAAATGATAACATGTTGATATATTAAAATCATAGACTACAGCTCAGCTTGGTTGTCTATGGTCCTAAAATATATCTAAAAACCTTCTCACGAGCTATACGTATCTAATGCAAAAAACAGCATCTCAATCGGCCCAGTACTTTTTGAGAAAAATGGTAACAAAAAAGTGCACAAACAAACAAACAAACAAACAAACACAACCTCTTAGGGCAAACACATATACCGTCTCCGCTTCGTCGAGGGTAAAAAGAACCCGTATATTTAAATCGTATGTTTCAAAAATTGATATTCCACCAGTTCTCACATGGAAGAGATTATGGACTGACAAACATCTGTACACGAGGTAAATTCTAATAACATCCGGCGGCCGAATCTATATTATTATTCCAGACAATATTTCGCTCTCTAAACAAAAAATAGCCTATAGACTTTGACAGTACAATCAATTTATCTGTTAGTGGCAAAAAGAGAAGGGATTATAGAGATCAATAAGGAAACGACGCTAGCGCCGTTCCTACAAATTGATAATACGATTTAAAGAAGATCTTTTGAACCTGAGCCTGAGCTACTAAAAATATTTTTTTGATTTTGCAGGTGACCGTGGCTGGAGCTCAGCTGCTAGTGGCATCGTTTAGGAATCTGACACACATAGCTTTAACTGGCTCTAACACCATGGATGCTAGGGCACTCGCGCCAATTATCACAGACTTGGTCGATTTAAGGCACATAGATCTGACAGGTAAGCTCAACTAACTAAGGTTATAACTTACCTTATGTGAATCACGTACATGATCACATACCCAAAATCTTAGGTCCTTAGTAAAAAGATAGCTCCAAGAAAAATATGACAAAGTACTCATTGAATGGTAAATTAAACCACGATTGTTTAGAATACCTCAAGTAAACCATGCCAGCAAAATACAAATGTATTAAAGACACAACAAGAACTTTTATAATTAATAAACTCAATTTGTAAAACTTAAATTTTGTTTTCGAAGTTCTTCGGCGTGGAAAAGGACTCTGGACCCACTTTGTATTTGAAGCTTAATGTTTGTACAAGAAACTCTTTAAATGGCAAAATGGCGATTCGACCTGCCTGGAGATAATAGTCTATAACCAAGAATCTAAGCCAAGTTGCATCCAAATCTATTCAGAAATTACGGCGTAGTATAAAAAAATCTCCTCTAATTAATTTTTTTTAAGAATATCCAATGTGCAGAAATCGTCCGGTTAACAGTTTTATTGTAAGAATAGATATTCAAATTACTCGCTTGGTCAGTTTGCTCAACAGAATATCATGGTATTGCAGTAAGACCGGTCCTATTTTAAAGAACGATCACGTCAGTCTACAAAAAATCTGGGCGAAAAATAAAATTAGGTGAAAAGCCTCAATGTTTCATCGTGTTTTTAAAGTTTTTTTTTGTTTTGATTAATTAAAGTCTATTTCTGCCACTGTACGCGTCCATTAATCATCTTATAATATTTAAAAATCATCCCTTATATTATTAATTTTATCTCCAAGTTTCTTACTTCACTTGAAATACTGTTACATACCAGTGATTAGTGAAGGATACATTTGCCACGGTTGGCAACGTACTTAAACCTGTCATTTTAGTAGGGTTCCGTAGTCATCACTCAACAAGAACCCTTATAGTATTTTTTTAAACATCAATGTCAGGTTAAGTTAAAACTTCTTCTTGACTTTGATGCTTTGTACAACAATTTAATTTCCTTCAATATTTCAGGTTGCCCAAACGTGGACTGGCCTGAATGGGCGTGGTTAGAGAGTCGTTTAACTACGAGAAGACCGCCTATAGAATACATAGACCTAACCGATTGCAGCGCAGTTACCGATGCAGGACTATGTGCCTTGCTGCATACGTGCCCGTCATTGCAATACCTTTACCTCAGAAGATGCACTCTAGTCACAGGTAATTTTCAATTATTCATAGTTTAACTTATCTAATACTCATAAGTCATTTACCTAGATCGTTTACCATACGTTAAGAAATGGAATTTTAGTGAATTTTAGTTTCATAGGTAAATAAAAATATTATATCTTTTGTCACAGGGAAGTTGTATTTTTGATAGTTTGTTTATTACATTCTAGAGTAAAGTTATTTTCTATAATCTATTTATAGGTACGTGATTCTGTATAAATTAACAAGGTTTTATTGAATATTTACAGATGCTGGTGTCCGGTGGATACCATCCTATTGCGCACTCAAAGAATTGAGTGTTTCTGATTGTACAGGAGTTACGGACTTCGGTCTGTACGAATTGGCGAAGTTGGGACCTGCGTTACGATACATTTCTGTTGCTAAATGTTCTCAGGTAAGTTACCTTAACATTTTTTAAAAGCTTTATACAAACATTTCCTATTTATTCATCCACCAGCCCGTATGCATCTAAGCTGGACATTGAACTTTTCGAGAAAGACACGGTCATTCGTCTTCGAATGCGATCGATTCGATTTAGGAAGTGAGAAGATGCTACTTCCTACCATTTTCTTGATGTCCTTGGTAGGTATACATTGGATATATATTCGCAGAATAACGTTTTTATAAATGTTTTTCCCTTGTATGTCCTTCCCCGGGATGTAAACTATCTCTGTACCAAATTTCATCAAAATCGGTTGAGTAGTTAAACCATGAAAGCGTAGCAGATAGACAGACAGACTGACAGACAGACATACTTGTGCATTTATAATATTACTATGGATTTCGACTCCTCTTTGATAAAATGAGAAGTGAGACAGGTAAGTACGAGTGTTAGGTGGTAGTATGGTCTGTACATTTTTTTGTATACCTACGATTAAAATAAATTTCTGCAAATGCGAATTTTAATTTAAAAAAAACAATATTTTTGTCTGGCACTGTGACTGAGTCCAAAAACTTAAGTTTTTAGACCCCTGCAAAGATTATGAGAAATCCCAACGCGATCTTTAAAACACTTAAATCCATAAACTAATCTCGTTTTAACTGTTACTTCGTATGGTTACAGGTATCAGATTCGGGTATCCGGACGTTAGCGCGACGGTGCTATAAGTTGCGTTATCTTAACGCGAGAGGTTGCGGCGCTCTGGGTGACGACGGTGTGGAAGCTATCGGCAGAGGGTGCTCGAGGTTGAGAGCGCTAGATTTAGGAGCTACTGACGTTTCGGAAGCTGGCTTACAGGTACATCGTGATTAAAATACAAGCAAATATGTTATACTGACCATGTATATGTATAATCATGCATAGACTTTCTTGCTGCAAGTAATATGCCTTATTCTCATTTAATAAACTGCCTGAGTACAATCAGTTTGGAGGCTGTTACCACAGCTATCAGCTTATTAACCCTTTGCATACCTACTCAAATAACATTCCAGTAAGTATGTATGTCAAACGGCTAGAAGTCATCCTCCTCCTGCCCGCGGGGTACATTTTTAACATAACAAAACGACAATTTTTTTGGGATTTTGCGACCCTACTCAAACACAAACCTGTCTAAACTTTTGATTAGCCTTCACGTACAACTTTTAAATGTTTAGAGAATGGTGTGTCTCAACGGCGACAGCATATTTACGGCCATTAACAATTCAATGATACCTATTCTTAACAGTCCGATGGTAGGTCAGAAGCTTGCGGTATAGCACCATTTTAATAGTTTAAAAATTACAGTATGACGTCAGAGGTGAATACAACAATCACTGGCTGCCAGCTGGGTGATATTCTCTTACAGTTTTCTAGTATGCACATTAGAATAAATTCAGTAAATCTGCGATTGCAGTCGTTGCACTGTAATATATTCGTTCGTTATAATGATCAGTACTTTCGTACCCACTAAGAACTCAGCATCCATTTTAAGTGCCCCAAATATAGACAACCATTCCAAAAATCTTTTTTCTTTTTTTTAGATATTAGCTCGCTGCTGTCCAAATCTAAAGAAGCTGGCTCTAAGAGGCTGTGAACTAATAGGCGATGACGGATTAGAAGCTGTGGCGTACTACTGCCGAGGTCTTACGCAGTTAAACATACAAGATACACCGGTCACGTTGAGAGGCTATAGAGCGGTTAAGAAATATTGCAAGCGATGTGTCATCGAGCATACGAACCCTGGATTTTGTTGAAAGTCGTGAGAAATTACATTTGTGGATTAATCTATGTAATGGAGTAATAAGAAAAGATGGAGGAGTGCTACTGCCTATCCACGGCTTTCAGAAGTATGGGTGATGTAGCTCCCAAGCGCGAATGTGGTTCGAGCATATCTTGCATATGCCACTTGACGCGCTGCGCTAAGCTACCATTTATAGTGGAAAGGATAATGAGAGAAAATTTGAGAATTCTCTCCAATTTTCTGAAACGTTTAAAGATCTATCGGAACGTGAAAAGAGAATTTATACTTACCTGTGGAATCAGTTGTAGTCGCTAAAATATAGCAAACTACAGCTTGAAATGCTTTAAATTGAGCATTGCATCTGGGGAGTAATTTAAACTTACCTGTGAAATAGTGGTAGTAGTCAGGACTTACCTGTTACACTTTTATGTTAATTGATAACTTTACTTATTTTTATTAGGAATGTTATACATAATGGGTGTGTAAGGTAACGGAGAAAAGAGAGAAATATCTCAATTATAAGCGGGTGCTTTGATTATTATACATACGTTGTAGGTATATTTCGTAGATGTTATTAGTAACGCTTATAAGTAATTTGTAGTTAAGTAAGACTCTGTATATAGATTAGATTTTAATTACAGTCCAATAGCAATATTAACGACAGTAACTGTTCGACAATAATTATTATTTAAAGCCTTGCTCAATATGCAAAAGCAACATAATATATTATACCATGTTTCTTATATAAATAATTGAGCATATAAAAGTTTCTAAAAGTGAAGATTAATGTAAATGAATTCATCAACTTAATTAATAAAGTACCCAAAGTGGCTTAAACGCGTAAAACGTTTATCTTATACGAACTTATAGGCCCAACGTAGGTACCGCGTCGGTAGTTATTATTCATGCTTCACCGTCGAAGGAGCGGGCCGTTCCGTAGCCGGAACACAACAGAAGGTATAATATTATATTTGATAGTTCACGCTACCCCATGCAAGAACCGGTTATTTTCGCGGCCAATATATTCATTATCAATAATGAATTGGGCTGAATTTTGACATACAGATTTTAGACTTCCGCTTAGTAAGGATTTCTGAAAATTCTACCCATAAAAGTTTCTAAAACCGTCTTTATATTATTTTTATTTTATCATGCGAATAAATCAGCAACACTTTTTCGTTCATACAACAGATTTTAGCCGTGTTCCAACTTATGGCACGCTGTAAGAGTCCTTAGGTACAGGACCGGTCCGCGCATGGTGTATCATGAATTCACCTCAATTACATCTTTTTATGACTAATTTTACTTTATTATCCTAGCAATAAATTTACCTCTGAAGCGATTTATGTTCCTTATATTTATTTATCGTTTTGTGTAGGACTTATTTCCAAAAGTCTTGCCAGAAAAACTCGCATTAGATCTTATAAAATATCTCAAAGAAAAGTGAGAAAATAAATAAAAAGGATTACTTAAACGTACATAAAATAAATGAGAACTTTGTAAAGTAAAAATAATTACTTAATGAATATAGATAAAATTAATCTAAATAGGTATGTGTTAGGAAAATATTGTAGACTGATAGCTATCATTTATCAACGAACCTACAGTTGAAACCAAATGACGGGTGGGGCTGAAAGACATATTAAAATCTATTAGGTATCACGTAGAGAAGCATAACTTTATTTTTATCCACTACAAGTTAGCCCCTGACTGCAATCTCACCTGATGGTAAGTGATGATGTAGTATAAAATGGTATAACGGGCTAACCTGTTTAGGGGTATGGTATGGCAGTTAAATTAAACCCATACGCTTAATTGGTTTCTACACGGCATTGTATCGGAACGCTAAATCGCTTGGCTCGCGTACTCAGCATAATTTTAAATGCTAATTTTTTGAGTGATTGTAATAATCATTTATTCATAATTACTGTTATTAAACGTCAAATATTTATTATTTCAAAGTAAGCACATAATATGTCACATCACACTGTGTGTAATAAATATTATGTAAAAACTTTCAGTTTTTCTTTGTCAAACTCATTATGACTGTAGAACGACTCCTCGACAAACCAGAATTAATATTTAGCACATTTTTATGCTTTGGGGAATCCTATTAAAAACCTCAAGACCCATTCCTTCAACCGTTCTTGAGGTTTCTGAACCCGGTGGTATTTCGGAATCAGGAAATTTATTTCTCGGCTCCTTCCTCATTAGAAATTCAAGATTTCTCAAATCTCAACCCTACTGCATACCACCGCTTTGTCGCTCATGGAATGCGAGTTCTTAAATCATTATTTTGCTATAATATCTTTCACAATCTATTACACCCCTGAAACGCACTTGTAATCACCTAAATCAGCAAAATAAACCACAAAATTATACTCTTAGAGAATAATTTTGTAAATGAAATTGCAAATTGTAAAAATATAACGGAAAACAGAATGACAGTGCCACATTAATAGAACTACTGAAAGAAAAACAAACCGCCCGTGGCTATTTTGTAGTCCCGAAGTTCCTTGTTTTAAAGTCAATTTATTCGAGACAGTCTGTAAAAGATACTCGATGCCAATTTCTTTTTCAAAAGCCAACATAAAAGCGAAACCAACATCATAATAAAAATATTGTGAGGGTTGAAAATTGTACCAATTTGTATGAAACTATCAGGCTAATGGTCTCCGATATCTATAAAAGGCGTAACAGCTTCTCAGCTTTTATTTACGTCATAATCGTTAAAGGTACGGCAGAGAATCAGTTATATAACCACATTTAACTTTCTTGTAGAGTTAGATTTCATGAGAGCTAAGTACCATCCGTCCTTTATGAAACACTAGCTTTTGCCCGCGGCTTCGCTCACGTTAGATTTGATTTTCATACAAATTTCAAAGACTACTATTACCCCCTTAGGGCATTGACTTACCAATACCTTAGACGCACCATCGAAGCGCAAAAAACGGCACGGTCAAACTGTTCATAAATAGATAATATGAACAGTTCTCACCTCAGTCGCGCATGAGTACACCAAGCGACAACATGCCGTTTTGCTCCGTAAAAAAGTGCAAAAACAATCCGAAAGATGCGAAAAAAACGATGGAGTATCATATTTTAGGTTAGGAAATACTTTATATACATTTACTTTACGGTATACTAGCGAAATAATCACACAATCTTACCTAAATTAATTATTTTGTCATCATAATTACAATATTTCAAATGAGCAGCTATCGCATTCACACGCTTACGGGCCAATAGAGAACGCGATAGAGGCGCGTCTTAGCGAAATGGATACAAAAAATATGGAGTAGTTAATTTTTTATTTTTCTTATATTGAAGTTGTAAACTGGTACAATTAAAGTGCCCATTTTTTTTAATAAATTAATATGGGTATATTTAAAATTGGTAAGTAGTGTAAAAACCGTGTCGAATTCCTTAGATAAGAAATAATTCTTTCAAAATCGATATCTGGCAGTTATGATAATCATCATAGAAAAAGAAACCGTTGTCAATCTCTTAAAGAACGATGCCATATTTTTTTTTCTATTGAACAATTTTTTTTATCGATTTTTGGGTAACTATATCGCAAACTTTAAAAATACTGCAGTTTCTTGTAATAATATTAATTAAATAATAATATTAATTTATTTACAATATCCGATGCCCACACTTGAACACAATTTCACCATGTACAGTTCGCGCGCTAGTTGAATGCAGAATAAATATATGTGTCACCATACATTTACTCTGCATTCAACTCGCGCGCGAACTTTATATGATTTGAGCAAGGCCATTATTGAAAAATATATAGACGTATATGTATGTCTACACTATATGTAGACATTAAACATTGAAAAAAAGCATACTTCTAAAAGACAGGTTTATAAGTTAGGTACTCGTAGTTAAATATATTTCAAGGTACTTTTATTCATTTTTTGTCACTAGTTTTTGTATTTATTAAGAACTAGACTAGATTCTCCCTAATTTTCCGGGATAAAACGTAGCCTATATCCTTCCCCAGGATATAAACTACATACCAAATTTCAGCAAAATCAGTTGAAATGATGGGATAGCGTAGCAGACAGACAGACAGATCTTCGAAATCGGTGTACATTTTTTTTATACGCACCGTATTTAGAACCTCCTCCTTTATTGAAAGTCGGTTAAAAAAGTAGCCTATATCCTTCTCCGGGATGTAATCTATCCCTATACCATATTTCATTAAAATTGGTTGAAAAGATGGGCCGTTAAAGGGTAGCAGACAAACAGACAGAAAGACAAACACACTTTCGCATTTATAATATTAGTATGGAATTCAATTCCTGAATTTCGTGAGAGGGATTCGAACCCGCGACATGTTACTACTTAATGAAATTTTTATCCTGCCAAGAAGTAACTGTGTTATATTTAGATAAAATACGTAAATAAAATATTTAATACATAATAACACATAAACACACAAATACATAAAGATAATTTTCATAAAATCATCATCACCAATAAAGTATTAAAAAAAATAAAAATATCAAATACAAAGTCGACTCCTATATCACTTTACTTCGGAACACAGAAAGTCTTCCGCTGATTCATTGCAAAATGTCGTATGTGTCGAACTTTTATTACAAGATTTAACCCTAAGTATGAATCTATATGGTTGGTTTTTGTGAACCGTTTGGTGTCTCAGTCTGTATTATATATAGCTGCGATTGTATAAGCGATTGTGGACGCTTTTTGAGTATTATTTTGTAGGTAATGTTGTATCCTTAGTTGGTAAATCGATGCCTTAGGGGTTGAATTTTCAAAAATCCTTTCTTAGCGGATGCCTGCCTACGTCATAAAAGCTACCTGCATGCCAAATTTTAGCCTTATCCATCCAGTGGTTTGAGTTCTGGGTAGATATATCGGTTAGTCTGTCAGTCAACTTTTCCTTTTATATATTTAGAAAATGATTGCTACAGTATATAAACTATCACCATTACTTCTACTAATTGGCCTAAATTGTCGTGGCAAGAATCTTACTAATATTATAAATGCGAAAGTTTGGATAGATGTATGGATATATGGATGTATGTGGACGTATGTATGTATGGATGTTTGTTAGTCAATCACGCCCCAACGGCTGAACGGATCTGGCTGAAATTTGGCACAGAGATAGATGATAGCATGTAATAGCACATAGGCTTCTTTTTATCCCGGAAATTCCTACACACAACATAAACCACAACAATTGAGACTGTAACGAAAATGTATGCAGGTTTTGCATAAGCAAAACTTCAACTTTTTCAATATTATTATTGAAAAATATTATAATCAATTAATTTTATGGCCTCTTGTTTTTAAAAATTTCCAGATTGTATTTACCGAAATTCTTTCGGAAATATAGCTTTTCTCTAAATGAAAGAGAAAAGGTTTAAATTGTTTTTCAAAGTCTATAGTTTCGAAAATATTCAAATTAAAATCATGACGATTGGAATAAAATAGAATAATATTTCATTTTGTCACTAGGTTTTAAAATTCATGGAACTATCATTTCTATGTGTATTTGAAGTACAGAATTAGGAAGTAAATATAAAAATAGAAAAACTAGGTGTAAAAAATAAAAATTGTATTTATTTTGTGCCATAGAAAATAAGTGCAACGAAATACTACGTATTTTAATAAACATAGCTCTAAATGTAAATTTCATAAACTGTGTAAATTTTAATAAGTGTAGGTAGTTTACTAAATGTGTAAAAATAAGAGTAGAATATTAATATCCTATAAATATGTATTTATGATTGCAGAGAGTCTTTAAAAGATGTTTTTGTTTATTTAACAAGCAAATTTTGATAACAATGCCATGGTTATTTGAGTTTTGATTATTAAAATATAATTTATACGATGATAATATTGTTTTTTTAAAGTTCCTCCCCGCTCCGAAATCCAAAGCCTCAAATTACTTATAGCAGATTCAAAAATAACTCGAAGCTCTATGTTTGAGTTAACCAATAACTACTTAAACGGTACAAAAGGATTTGTCACTTATGCGAAAGTGAAATCCTGAGCAATTCAATTTCCAGCCTTAATTCCTAAAACTGAGAGCTCGAATAAGGTTGTAGGTCACTTGTTTATCTACCCTTCGTATTATGAAGAGCAGGTCGAACAATAGCCAATTTAATTTGCGCTCAACCTCAACACATGCTCTGCACAGTCAAGGTTAATCTGGCGATAAGGGTGTACGAAAAACGAGGACTGACAGCTTTCAAATGAATTTAAGCCATGTGATAATCGACTTAAAGTTAAAATTCTCTTAAAAGTGAATATGTCTTCTGTACTTGATAAACGTGAACGCGAAAAATGAGAATGACGGCTTTAAGCGAATACAAACCGTGTGAAAATTGCTTTATTTACCTCTAAAGCAATTTTCACACGGTTTGTCTTTTATTTTAGGGTTTATTAGGGGATATTGTTATTGGGATGAGCATTAGTATAGGCTTCAGTAAATCGAATAGATTGCGCAATAATAAATGATTACCTACTGGCTATTATTACCTTATTGTTATTCGTTTTCTCATTTGGTCGTCCACAGCCGGAAAAGTTTTTTATTTAGTTAAGCCGTGAACACTTCATGGAACTAGGAATCTGTTTATATGGTAAGTACACTAAGTAGAGCGACAAAAGAAAAAGTATAAACATGAGTTTAGTACAAGGTTTGGTAGGTTCTCGTGAGAAGTGAGCAACCTTCTAAAGCACTGAAGCCACTTCACGGTGGTACAGTTAATAGGGCTGCCACTTTCGTGTAAAAGTAATAATTTGGATATTTTACAGATTAGTGTTTGTTTTAAAGCCATTGATCGAATCTTGATATCCTAATGAATCTTAATGTATAAATATTACGCAAGGGCTGGCTCATTTTTTGCGCAAAGGATCAGCCTGGCTGTCCAGCGCGGAAACACAGCCAGCATTTTTGCCACCATTCCACGCGGGCATGATTTATATAGTAGTTAGATTCGGCTAGCAAGCTTTAAGTTCTAATATTAAAATAATATATTAATATTACATTAAGTATAATATTATGAGCCTAGTTTTATGAATTTCAGTGAAGCCTCGTTTTTCTTTTCCCGCCACAACATATTCATGACCCATCCATACTAATATTATAAATGCGAAAGTGTGTCTGTCTGTCAAGACAGGAAGGACATAGGCTACTTTTTATCCCGGAAAATTCAAGAGTTCCCGCGGGAATCGAAAAAACTTGGTCTACGCGAGCGAAGTCGCGGGAATCATCTAGTATAAAATATTTTAGCGTAGACCTACTTTACTAGTGTTAGGTATCGATTATAAAGACGTATACTCATACAAAGTAGAGCATACTTTACTAAAGAAGAATGGTTGGCAGCCCTATCATAAATGCTTGCAATCGAGCCTAATTTTACTAAAGTAGGTAGGCTTGACTCATTCGACATAAAATGCGAGTCAATTTTTTACAGTCAACTCATGACCGCCATTTGTTAAATAAGGCAACATATCACGCACTGAGCGCTCGTAGATTTGGTAATGGCGTCGTAAAACTTAGGTTAGGGCTCAGCCAATATGTTCACGCACGTGTAAATATCAAACGCTGTGGCTGTCACACAAAACACGTTGTCGATCTAATTACCTGAACGCTTTCAAATACTAAGTTATAAAACATTCTTATTTACGACGGTTTTGTGGACATATTTTAAAAGTTCGCAGTTAAGTGAGAACTTATATTTTGTAGGCTAGTATCATTTAATTCTATTTTGACAAGTATAAAATACAAATTTAAAACGACCCCCGACATAATATGGAAGTAACAGATTAAGAAAAAAAACCGGCCAAGTGCGAGTCGGACTCGCGCACCGAGGGTTCCGTACTCAAGAAGTAGGTATAATTACCTTTTTGTTAATGAACCACAAAACTAACTTTGTTTGTAGAGGTTTACTGTTAATATCAAAAAATTACGTTTGTTGTATGGGAGCCCCCCTTTAATATTTACTTTATTGATATTTAATTATTTATTTTGAAAGGTAATATTCTGTGAAAATTTGAACCGTCTACCTGTTACCGTTTTTAATATTGAGCAAAAAAATACGAAAAAAACACGTTTATTGTATGGGGACCCCCCTTAATATATATATTTTTTTAATTTTTAGTATTTGTTGTTATAGCGGCAACGGAAATACATCATTTGTGAAAATTTCAGCTTTCTAGCTATCACGGTCTATGAGATACAGCCTGGAGACAGACAGACAGACAGACAGGCAGACAGACAGTGGAGTCTTAGTAATAGGGTCCCGTTTTTACCCTTTGGGTACGGAACCCTAAAAAGCTGATGATCTTCAAACGGCTGAACAGATCTTCATGAAACATGGCTAAGAACACTCGGGATAAAATTATCTATGACACAAAAAAAACGAAACGAAAACCGGACAACCGTTTGAGCTCTACGATACCACAGACAGATACAGACACTAAACTTATAACACCCCTGTCTTTTTGCGTCGGGGGTTAAGTACTGGTAATAACTAGACGAGTATATCTCTAATCGGTTTCTAGGATGACTAGTCTAGTCAGTCTAAGTTGGTAGCGGGCCAACCTGGTAGGGGGTATGACAGTTACATTATAATTTACCCATACCCCTAATCGGTTTCTACAGGGATTTGTACTGGAACGCCAAATCGCTTGACGGCACGACTTGCGCTTGAGGGTTAGACTTATAAAAAGGTGATAACTTAACCCATATACACCTGCTTGAGACCGGTCTTAAGCATAGATTGACCGATTCTTAAGGACGTGTTCTTAGCTGATGTCGGCTTATTATAACGGGCCCTAGTCACGTGCTCGAGACGTTAAATAAGTTTGTTCGTAACATAGATAAATTAAAACTGGTTTATATATTGTCTTTGGTTCGTAAATAAAGGCTATTAATATCTTTACTTTGTAGATTTTATAGGATAATATGCTGGCTCTAGTAGCCTCTTGAAGCCCCACTTAACGTAAGGAGGGCGATTAAAACTATACACGCGAAGCAGTGAGTAGTTATTTTAGTACACAATATGCTATTTATAGCCTTTAATCACATTAAGTACTGGAAAATTTCTGTTTATTTTTACCTTATCAATTTGTAGATTCAATCGCTTTAAATGTGTGGTTTTATCAATCCCTGCAATGGAGTTAGACTATGGAGTAGCAGATATCACCACCAAGCGAGAAGGATTTAAAAAAAAAGTGTGGGTCTTTACTCACACACGGCGGGAGTGAAACTTCAGAAAAGTAGTCTACGAGATAATGAGATAAATGTAACTTGTATTCTACCTCATTCTCTCGCAGGCTCAATCCTATTATAAATATGTTTGTGTCTTTTTAGTGTCGCTTTTTCGTTTCATCGAATTTTCTGTGTGTGTTTGAGTGGGTCCAGGGATGGTTTCTATTATTGGACCCGGCAGGGGGCGCTGCAATCGTGTTTAAGGTTCAGGGCAGGACAACGTCTGGCGGGCCCACTAGTGAGACATAAGTGACACATAAGACAGTAGAGAGATCCTCAAATATATTGACAGACATTTATTCAGTTTCATGAAATTATTATATACATCTATCCTGGGGAAAAACCAGTTCCCTCGGGACTCGATAAGAACTAACATCCACGCGGACGAAGTCGCGGGCATGAGCTAGTCTATCTATAAACTATAGGTAATATAGTTAGTCATCGGAGGAAAGATCTATAACGTCTACAAAATACGACTAAAAACTTGTACACCATGGTGCAGCCCGTTAAGTTGTTATTGTTGCTCTAGCATATAACAACTCCCCCGGCTCTGCGCTAAAATCGACATCGCAATGCTTTTCATAAGATAAGGATATTTTTAAATTGACTGTATCATGCAGACACGTCCAATCTGTACTAATAATAATATGAATGCGCAAGTGTGTCTGTCTGTCCGTTTACGTCTGTCTCTCTATTTGCGTGACCTTTTCTGAACTCATTCGCTTGACCAATATTGAAGAGTAAAAATATAGATCTTGCATCCACCACCACCACCACTCTAATAGGAGAGAGGTAATTAGAGCTTAGACCCACCACGTTGCTCCAATGCGGCTTCGGACTTTAACAACTATTATCATGTTAGTGACAGCAACTGGCTTAACATATTTTCCGAGGCACGGGGGTGAAACTCCGCCAACTTCCTAACTCCGTAAAACAATATTATGGCCCGACCCGGGACTCGAACCCGGGACCTGGTCGGCCGCGACAATGCTAACCACTAGACCAACGAGGCAGCACTTTAGCTTTTGCATGTCAGACCCTAATATGAATTTTATATCGGAAAATCCGAGCTAAATATATTCACACGAAGTCACGGGCGTCACCTAGTATATTTAAGCTTATCTTTGTTTTATTGTTATCATTGACAGGTTAGCGTTTGTCTACTATCACAGTTGGTAGATATGATATGACTGATATAAGTAGGTGGCTAAAAGATCAATTTGTAATAGTATAGTAAAGGGGGTCGCAGAGGAGCGGTTATGTGCCTAGGGGTGAAAACATGTTTCATCCCTGGGCACACACTATATTTTTTTATAAAAGCTGCATTGAAAGTGCGAGTTTTATTAAAATTGTATTTCTTATTTATTTTAGTTGCTAGGTTATTGTTTACAAATATGATATCTGTCAGTTTAGTTGATGGTTAAAATTACAATTAAAAAAAAAAAAAAAAAGATACGCGCCGAATTGAGAACCTCCTCCTTTTTTGGAAGTCGGTTAAAAAGGTTTGAAATAAACAGAAGATACTCTGACAGGATTGTAAGGAGGGCTGCTACATCATCAGCATCCATGAACGACGTGTTCGTCTGAAATTGACTAGTTTCAGGTGGCTCAACAGGCATTGAAACTCGCATTTTCAATGCAGGTTATAGGAAAATGTATTTTTTTTAATTCACTCAGGGCGATAGGTCCTGGACGTTCGTCTTTAGGTAATTTAAATTTAGAGGCAAAGTTGAAGCAAACGACTTTGCGTTCCGCGCCCCGCAGTATAGTATAGTATAATAAATTACATTATTGTAAATGTATGTTTACTTAGTGTAAAAAAATCCCTTTGAAAAGAGCAACTGCTAAGTTTGTTGCCGGTCCTTCTCAGTAGAACCTGCTTTAAAAACCGTTGGTAGAGTTAAAACATGTCGTTGCATAAGATGACCTGTATGTCCTATTTAAATCGAATATGTTATGAAAACAGCCATAGATAAATGTTACAAATTCTTATCTGACCTTAAAACAATAAGATAGTAGGTAACTAACAGTAAAAATGCTGAATAATTAGTAAGTAGGTAACTAACAAGCATTTTTCAGACAAAATTTTTCCTAACAAAGAATTTGGAACAAACTCTGAAAAACAAAATCAGCTCAAGATGTTTGAGTTTGAATAAAACTTCTCTTCGTTTCTTTGATAAGGCGTTTGTTTTCACATCTATTCAATTTCCGAAAATATTGTTAAAGGTGAAAATAAAGTCATAAAGTGAAACTCCAAACTTGAAATACTTACTCATTTTTATTCTCAATTCCTATTATTTATTTATTTCACTACAAGCATTGATGTAGAATTTTAGTACCTTACAAGTTAGCCATTGATTGATTGATTGATTTTTAAATGTCTTTATTGTGGCATAAAAATTACAAAAAGTTAGCCATTGACTGCGATCTCACCTGATGCTAAGTGATGATGCAGTCTAAAATGGTAGCGGGCTAACCTGTTAGGGGAATGGCGGTTATATTAAACCCATACACATTAGCCACGGCCGAAGCCTCCCACCAGACCAGACCAGAGAAAATTCAGAAATTATAAATTCCCAAATTTATCCCAAGCCGGGAATCGAATCTGGGATCTCCCACGTTAAGGCAACAGCGCTGTATACTGCGCCAGGGAGGTCGTCAATCTATAATAACTATAGCTTATTTTAAAAATGCGAAGCTACATTTTTTCAACCCGTTGCGGCTTACATTGATTTATTACCATATTTTCCCCGGTATGTCCCGGTACACTACGGTCAAAAGATCTATCCTTGTCACTTTCTTCGCATCGTTTTGGGCCCTTACCTCACCCCTTGGGCAGCAAATGAGTTGTGGTGAGAATGATAACTCAATGCTACGAGGTACGAGGTCTTGCTACGAGCTACGCGCAACTAAGTAATTTTGAGTAGCAAAATATCCGAGGAAAAATATAAAAGTCTACTTGAAATTAGGATTTATACGTGAACTAGTTCAACTACCACGGTTTCACTCAGGTGGAATCTCGAAAAAAAAATCTAGGAGAATCGTTGGGTCTACGGGGCCTGTTTCGTCTGGTGGGAGGCTTCGGCTTTGGCTAGTTACCACCCTACCAGCAAAGACGTACCGCTAAGCTATTTAGCGTATTTAGCACTGACATATATTTTTTATCCATTGCAGGTTTGCCATGGAATAGAAAATAATATTTTATAGCAAACCTTTAATGGATAAGAAATATATGTCAGTGGTTTTCATTATTGATAGCCACAGAGTTAGAGAATAGTGGTACAGGTCTAGATTAGAATCAATCATAAAACTTAATTTGAAGGTAAGAATTACTCAAAAATTACAAGGCTACATCAAGTACTTCAAAAGCTAATAAAAGAAATTCAGTAATACGATTTCAGTCATGTCCTCGACATGTCGTATTTCTTCATTTCCAGACTAAGGACGTCAAGTACGGAAAGACAGAAAATTTATTCTTATAGTATAAAAATTTATTGAGAAAATAATATTATTATAGAGCAGCCATCGCATCTGCTTAGGGCAAAAGTACACTAGGGGTAGGGCAAGAAAAAACGAAACGCCCAAGTCATATAAGACACACGTTTCAACGTGTCGCGGTAGTCCGTGCAGCCGAAAATACATTAAGGAGAGCGAGGTACCCGTCGCGTAGCTTAAAAACCTAAGGAGAGCGAGGTACCCGTCGCGTAGCTTAAAAACCTCTGAGCTGCTGAAAGTTTGGGGCACAAGACCGTCTTTTGTGGCGATTAGTAAAGGTCTAGCCCCATTGGGGACCTTGCGTAGCACGTAGCAGTCAAGAAAATAAACATGGTTAGTAATAAAAGAGAAAAAAAGTTTATTGTAAAACATTTTAGAAAATTATCGTCATTTCGTTTCAACTCTGCACCATATGCTTCGAGCCTGATTTATATTACACGTGGAAAGTAATTTACATCGCTTTTCCAAGCGTGTTACCGTTTGGAAATGCTTCATTTTAGTCGATTTATTCATACCCGTTCGAACCTTCGAAAATTCAAATGAGCACTAAGGATCTATACGTATAATAATATTATGTCATCTCAAGGACGTCTTTATTCCCCCGATATTATTACACGTTCCACAAATAATTTATTTTAACTCCACGAAAATTATTCAAGCATGCAATTATAACGGCAATTCATTTAGCGTTCCGGTACGATGCCATATTGAAACCGATTAGACGTATGGGTTAGTAAAATAATTTTGTAATTTTTACTATAGCGTTTCTCACACTAGGGAAGTTTCCAATCTTAAATACTTACGTATCAAAAATTAATTAGGCGCGATTCCCAGAGAGATGCAGGTTCAAATCCTGCCAGTTTATTATTTAAGAATATTTTAGAAAGTAAAGTAAATTTGGTAAAGTATGGTAAAATAAAAGTGTTATATAAAAAATTCACTAACAGGTAAGTCCGCTAGCATCTTAGACTGTTTAATTACTTACCACCAGATGCGATCCCACTCAGGGGCTAACTTGTAGTGGAGTGAAAAAAATGCAGTTGACATGCAAGGCGAAAAGTGAACACACTATGGTCTGTAATACAGGATGAAACGGACGCTCGAAAAGTCCACGTTGAAGGGAAGCACCGTTTTGTATTTATTTTCCACTAGATGATGCCCGCGACTTTGTCCGCGTGGATTAAAGTTTTTTGATTCCCGCGGTAACTCTTTAATTTTCCGGGTTAAAAAGGCCTATGTCCTTCCCCGGGTTATAACCTATCCATGTATAGCCTAAAATACGTATATAACCCCGACCTTCACCGAGCTGTTTATTGGATGAAACCAACTTTTTATTTTTATTTAGTAATAGATAAATACACCTAAAATAGGTTGCCTATCAAAATCCGGTCCAGGCTATTTTTAAATTAATTAATTTTAATTAACTTTTTTTTGCCAAGTTTATTGTAATTAATGATATGCCATCGCGTTTGTTATAAAATTACGTATATTTTGATATATAACTCAAGCGGTTCCGATCCGTTAAGTTACCTATGGATTATGGTGGTTGTATGGTAACAATTAACATAGTCCTTATGTAACTTAACGGTTCGGAACCGCTTGAGTTATATATCAAAATATAGGTAATTTTATAACAAACGCGATGGTATATCATAAATAACAATAAACTTGACAAAAAAAAAGTTAATTAAAATTAATTAATTTAAAAATAGCCTGGACCGGATTTTGATAGGCAACCTATTTTAGGTGTATTTATCTATTACTAAATAAAAATAAAAAGTTGGTTTCATCCAACAAACAGCTCGGTGAAGGTCGGGGTTATATACGGATCTTCGACTAGTACCAAATTTTAACAAAATCGGTTGAAAAGATGTGCCGTAAAAGCGTAGCAGACAGACAGACATACTTTCGCATTTATAATATGCGAAAGTAGGTATATATAGGAAGTGACGGTACAGAATTTAAATGAGTAGTCACGCTTTTTCAGAAATCCCTCTGGCCCTGAAGGCACCCAAATTATAATTGGCAGGGAAAAGGGATATGGGAAGTTTTCTCACTATAGCAGCGCGTGTAATGGCATGACGTGGCCATCTATGCATGATATTGTCACCATGGCAATTTATACTGTAATCCCATGGAAATAAGACATAATGTGGCTAAAGTTTACAAGTGGTAGGTACTATCTCAATTTCTCATATGGAAGAAGGTCCTTATAAAATCTAATTGACAATCTTTGCCTTTTCTATCCTGAGAGAAAGGGTTAATTTACATATTATTATAATTACAAGATAACACACCCCGGATTCTCTCGGGTTTGATTAGAAAAAGCTTCCTCTCTTCTGTTCGAAGAATCGCTGTGCAAAATCTGAAGTTTCAAGATTTAACGATTGTAGGTTTTACGATAGCATGTTTATCAGTCCGTTTATTCTTTTATACATAATTTTATGTGCTCATAGACGGATGATTATTATGTACTTAAAACCTGACGCAGTGACTGGGATCCTACAAGTGGGAGGTTTTCTTGAAGTTTCCTCGAGTGTGAATGAGTCGAGGGGCTTCGAGGATACGAAAGATACCTTAAGAAAAAAAAAATTCTTTTTGACACTCTGAAATTCCAAAAAATGGCTTCAAATTTAGTAGCGTCTCTAGTTTTGATGATTTCGTTGCAAATTCGAAGCATTAATATTTTTGCAACTGTTTAATTTTCATTTTATATTAAAATATATATATATATATATGTATATTTTAGTATAACATATACAATACAATATAAAGTATATGATGTTTATGTAAACCTCTTTTTTTACAAATATACGTAAAAGACGATTGGTTCTCACTGAAACATTTACTAAAGTGTTTGTTTTTTCCAACTAATATTATGTACCTATCAAACATTTGACCAACGATAAAATTGTTAAAAGCCGCGTCACATGTATACCTATGTATTAATTCACTTAAATATATTAATTGAGTGACAACCATATCTTATCGTATCCGATAAATAAACATTGTGTGTTTTGAATCGGCTACGTTTTTAGTTTCCGAATATACTTGGTTGTGTCCATACGCGCGGTGTTTATGTTATGAATTTTCCTAATTTTCCTGAGCACGATACTGCCTGGGGTTGTTTTCGTGGCCAGCCAGATTCCCCGTAGTCATCAACTCATCAGTAAGGTTTCGGCCTTCTAATAGGGTGCACGTGTTTTCGCCAGCGGTAAAATTCGCGCCGCAAAGTTCGGTTCGTCGGGTTTAATTAGTGTACGCAATAGTGTGAAACGGTTTATTTTTTGACTTTAATTTGGATTAACCCCATCGCATTCTGGTGAGTATTTTTTAAATAATGTCAATAAACATGTACAGCAACTTTGAGTTATGTTTGAAGTAAATTACATAGGTATACGTCCTCAATTTATTCCTTCCTTATTTATTTTCTTCAAAAAATGTTCACTGAATTTTAAAATGAATAAATGAGAATGAATGAATAGAAATAATTTTTTTTAATAAATAGGAATTAAATTTTTTTTTATCTAACTATCTGTTCGTTTTTTTTTTAGTTTTTTTTAATACTTAGTAACTGTTGAGATTTTTTATCAGATCTTGTTTGAATAGATAATCTAGCGACATTAAATTATTGTTATCAATAAACATACCTATCTTATATTTTTTGTTTCGCTCTATTTTTTTACATTACTATTTTGGGCGTATTTTATCCTTGCTTATATAATAATAATATACATACGAAAGTGTGTTTGTCTATTGGTTTGTCCTTCAACGAAGCCGCAACAGAGCAACGGATTGATGTTTTTTCATGCGTTTAGTGTGGGACTACGAGAGCATATCACTCGACACGTCAGGCTTTATATATCCCAGAAAATTTCTGCCTATGAAAACTTGTAATTGGCGTTATACTTCTTCTCTATATTTATTTATCCACTATTTTGTATGTACCTGTAAGTTTTCCGAATAAAAAAAAACAACAGAATCTATGAAACGCGGACGCGGACGTAGTCACGAGAATCATAGAGAATGACATGGCCAGCTAGGTATATCACATAATGACCTCAACTAATTTATGTGCTTAACCGGAATGCAACCAATATCTGTCCCCAATTTCATCAAAAACTTGAACAGAAAATGCTGTGAAAATGTAGCAGATAGACTGACAGGCAGATAGACACACTATCCCATTTATACTTTTTATGTAATATTAGTAAAGATTTGATGTCTTTAACTTAACGATATGACCTGCGACCCAACTTATTTAATGAAAAACTTTGAACTTATAGGTAGGTCATTCTCATTATTTATCATCAACATTAGTGACACTGGCAAATTAAGTAGAAGGAGCAATAATCATTGACTATGGCGGCTAGTTCTATGGCGTAGGCATCAGCTAAGAAACGGTTTTGAGAAAATTTTCGCCGTCCAGGGTGAAATGGGGATCGGAAGGTTGTATGAAAGTCCTATGTTTTTGAAGTTAGAGACATGAAAATCGGCATTTTAGTTATTATAGTTTTAAATAATAAATAAATTTAAAAATAAAACTGCATGATCTATAATATAAGCTTTATAGATAGACCTTTTGTAGCGGGATCAATGGAAATCATAAATTGTACGCGTAGGAAAACGCGGCGACCGCTAGTAGAGAAATAAATGCAACCCAAACTTTGGATATGTTACCGTAAGATTGCAAAAGCCGTTGGATTGTAATCTTACTAGCGATATTGGTAACTGTCGACGGATTACAATTTAACGCATTATTTTTCGGTAGATTGTAATCTGTTAGGTATAATAACCCGATAAAACCTAAGTGCTGATCACTACCTGATCACTTACGTCGAACCTTAACCTAACCTACAAGAAAGAGACTAGAAAACGTAAATACAATGAATATTTAAAAAAATTACACTCGGAACATTGAACGGTTCACAATTCGTCGATAGTTTACAATATCGCTAGTTGAATTATAATCTAACGGTTTTTGCAATCTTACGGTGACAGATACATGCCTGAATTGGTCTTCAGAGCACCAGAGCACAATAGTATTGCAACGTCTATTTAATAAGGACCTTGTTAGCGAATTGTTCAAGCGTCGACTCCTACTTGCTTTGCATGGAGATACTGACAAAGGCAGGCGTTCAATTAATATATTAACTGAGAAATATTGCTTCCGTTAACAAAAATAAATTCGTATTTTAGGATTCGTATCGCGTTATCACTTGTACACGTCTCCTTCTCCTCATCCAAATCTTGTTGATCCCTATTGTTCTCAGTTTTACCCTTAATTTTCCTAAATTAAGGGCTATTTACTGAATCTCTCTATATCTCTATCTCCAATTTGATCAGTGACCATCTTATTAAACTTAAGATTAATATATAATCAGAATCACTCTCCACCGAATCTTATTTACTAGCCATAAGAGCATCGACTTACTTGAATTATTTATTTTCTCTGAATTTCTGCATGACTTATTCTCAACAAAATTTCATCAAAATTGGTTAAAAATACGGGTCGTTAAAGCGTCGCCTGGCGCTAATCGGGTTCGGCATCGTACCAGAATGCTAAATCGCATGGCGATACGTCTTTGTCTAATTTAATCAGTCGACTTCAAATTGTTATCAAAAAAACCGGGCAAGTTCGAGTCGGACTCGCGCACGAAGGGTTCCGTACCATTATTAATAAATAATTACCTTTGTTAATGAACCGCAAGACTAACTTTGTTTGTAGAGGTTTATAAAAACTATGCTAGTTAGAGCATTGGCTATAGTTTTCCTGTAAAATATACGTAAATTCCTATTGACCATAATTATTTCAAAATTTTCGATGGGTAAACTCCGGAGATAAGGGGGGGGGGGGGGACGGTATTTTTTTAGACATTTTCCCCGATAAATCAAAAACTATCATAACTAAAAATAATTATAATATAATATAATAATGTATGTACATAAAAGTTTGATTCCTGTGCGCAAAATAAGTCATATTTACTTTTATTTTAAAACTACCTACCTTGTAAATTAAATCTTTTACATTATACATAAGTAACACATTAGATTAGATTATAATATAATAAATAAGTTTTACACCTACATATTTAGTTATTAAGCATGGAGGAATGTGCAGTGCTCAGACAAGCCGTCAAGCGCTTACGAGCACGAAGAAACCATAAAATATAATATATGTACTTTTAATTGTGAAATAATAAAAAAAAAAGAAAAATTAATAATCTGTTTTAGAATTTACAAAGTAAACCCTTTCATATGATACCCCACACAGTACAGTTTAAATCTCAATTTTAAATTTCAACTCTCAGATTTTCCCCCCTTTTTAAATAAGAACAAAAATTATTTCCAATTTTTTTTAATTCCAGTGTCTTTGGGCCACTAATATACACAACTATTCCAAATTTCATGTCGATAGCTTCGGTAGTTACTGAAATAATCGAGTGTGACGGACGGACAGACGGACAGACAGATGGAGAAAGTCGCACCATAAGGGTTCTTCTTCTTCTTTTCCTTTTGAGGTTTCAGTCCCTTATGTCCTGTATCACTGCGACCGTCTCCGATCTATTGTGATGTGACCTCCATTTTTAAATTTCCTCGCCAATGT
Organism: Erebia epiphron; assembly: GCA_963932025.1. Classification (NCBI taxonomy): domain Eukaryota; kingdom Metazoa; phylum Arthropoda; class Insecta; order Lepidoptera; family Nymphalidae; genus Erebia; species Erebia epiphron. The sequence continues at coordinate 10,751,075 of OZ009950.1, forward strand.
CTGCTTCAGTCAGGAACAGCAGCATTTTCTTGACTGGAATACGGGAAGCATCCTCTGGGTTAATAATATGTTTGCCCAGATGGATGCTTCGTTTATGCATTAGAGCGGGACATTGGCAGATAATATGCATCGGAGTCTCACAGGATTCCTGGCATAGTCTGCAGATATCCGTGTCCCTAAGCTTAAGGTTACCATAAGGGTTCCATTTTACCATTTTGGTACGGAACCCTAAAAAGACACTGCTCTGTGCGATGCTCCTTAAGGCGGAAACACACTACGGGCAGGGCAGGACAATACGTCCGTGTCGAATGGGAAACACGCGTGGTGTCACGGGATTATATGCAGCTCTATTTAAAAGTGCGCTTGTGGAGTTTGTACTCAATAGGTACTCAATATGTTACCATCGGTTTAGAAATCAGATTCCACTAAGAGGGTTCGCCAAGAAACGCAGGAGGGACTATATGGAGGAAATTATTTTGTCCCTTGTGCGTTTTTGCCCTAAAGCTGAGATGGTTATAAATTATATTAGTAACTTCTATAACTAAATTGTTTCACTATTGTTCAATCCTACGTCCTACTTAGGTTGACAAAAGCTGTCTCTTAACATATTAGCTCCGAGCAAGCTCCAAGAGATATTGTTCCCGTGGAAGAAAATTAAATTGTTTTGAAATGAGATTTTACCCCGGTAAGGGGATAATATACAACTAGATATTGTTTCGCTTGGGTGTTTCCACTCATCTTATGTTGTGTTATTATGTACGAGGTAATAAAATGAAATTGCTTCTGCTTAAGCTTTTTATCTTTTAAATACTTGTTTATATCACCCATTTTTTTCATAATAAATTGCAGAATTTTCTCGCAATTTGTAAATAAAATCGCATAAGGCGAAACAGTTAAATATTATGTATCTAACAATCAAAGACTTCACAGGGAACTACACGTTATAATCCCTGCCGGCAAAGATGTGCCGCCAAAGCGTTCCAGCACAGAGTAAACCGATTAGGGGTATGGGTTTTATGTAACTGCCGTACTTACCATTAAAGGTTAGCCCTAGGGCATGCAGTACCGGCTTCGGTGCCGAATATAATATAAAATCCGTTACTGAACGAGATTGAAAACCGAATAACCGGGTTTTCCCGGTTCTTGCTAACTACAGAAATATAATGAATAGATTTTAAGAGTAGTTACTATTTTATCCACAGATTGCTATCTCTATCTATATACTTTTATATCTTTACTAGACGTCGTCCGTGACTTTGCTCGCGTGCAGTTTCTGATTTCCCATGAGATTATGATATTTTTCCGCTGCAAAAGGCATAGGCTATATGTAGAGGCTTCAAAATCATAGAACTTTCATGTAACCCTCCAACCCCCCACCTGCACTCAATTTTGGGGTGAATTTTTGTGAAATTGCTTATACAGGATTATTTAAGACTCAATCAATCAATCAAACAAATCATTTATTCAATATATCCACACTGTAGGTACACTTATTGACGTTAAAAAATTACTTACTTATAAAACATGATGGTGATAATCGGTTACGGTATCTTAAAACTAAAGCTACGAGGGTTCCAAACGCGCCCTGGTCTGAGAAGAGCCCACAACAAACTCAGCCGGGGTTTTTTTTTTAATTATCACCATCTCACAAATCATCTTAATTAAGGAACTATCTACCTAACCTAAATCCCGGTTCTCAAGTCTCCAACTTAAAAAACTTGAAACCTTCAATTTTCGTAAAACTGCTTATAAAGATTTTTATTATTTAAAACTATTAACTTAAATGCCAATTTTCATGTAGGACTAAATATAGGACATTCATACAACCTCCAAACCCCTATTTCACGCCCTTAGGGGTGAAATTTCTCAAGATCGTTTCTTAACTGATGTTTACACTATAGACGTCTATCTCCTAAATTTCAAGTTTTTATGCTTTATAGTTCCTGAGATATCGTGATTAGTTGCGTAATTTTGATGGGTTTAACGATTGATGTAGAATTTTAGTATACTCATTCTATTTCAATGGTAACGAATCCCAACTGATTACCCCGCTACCATCTTAGATTTCATCGTCACTTACCTACCACCAGGTGAATTTGTAGGGCGAAATTGTAGTGGAATAAAAAGAAATCCGCAAAGCATGTGTGGCCTTACATTTACATTGAGCAAACAGACAAGCTCACTTTGATATTAGACTGGGTATGCGTAGGCAATAGGCATGCTCCCGTAGATACGTTGTTTGATAAACGAACACACGAATGGGTTATTCGATTACGCAAACGTCACTCAATGTATCAACATTAAATATAAGTGGAGATTCAAAGAATTTGATAGCGTTAAAAATAGAGGCTTCATATGAAATTTTATTTGATGAAATTGGGCCAATGATTTTTAATTAATAATCTAGATGTTTACCTTTTTGCGCGTTTACAGACTTCACCGTCGAACTCGCCATCGAACGCGCCTTCGAACTCGCCGTCAAACTCGCCGTCGAACTCGCCGTCGAGCTCGCCGTTGAACTCGCCGTCGAACTCGCCGTCGAACTCGCCGTCGAACTCGCCGTTGAACTCGCTGTCGAACTCGCCGTCGAACTCGCCGTCGAACTCGCCGTCGGACTCGCCGTCGGAATCGCCGTCAAATACAAATATTTTTATTTTCCAAGCGTGCGTCGTCGCGTCGGGGGACCGCAAAAGTTTATAAAGTATTTTTCAACCATATTGTACGAATAATATTGATTCCTAATTCCTAGTTGTCGTTTTCAAAACTATTATTTACTAGCTGATGCCCGCGACTTCGTCCGCGTGGATTGAGGTTTTTTGAGGTCGGGGAGGGAACTCCTTAATTTTCCGGGATAAAAATTAGCCTATGTGCTATTCCAGACTATAATCTATCCCTGTGCCAAATTTGATCCAGATCCGTTCAGCCGTTCGGGTGTGATTGAGTAACAAACATCCATACATCCATACATCCATCCATCCAAACTTTCGCATTTATAATATTAGTATAGATAATAGTTAAACTATTAATAGTACTATTACTTATCATAGTCTGAAAGTAAATAAATAAAATAAAATGAGCCTTTATTGTAGCGCTAATACAGTTAATACAAATTTTTAACCCAAAAAGAGAGGAGTGTTATAAGTTTAACGTGTCTGTTTGTGTATCTGACTGTGGTATCGTAGAGCTCAAACGGATGGAACGGTTTTCGTTTAGTTTTTTGTGTCATAGATAATTTTATCCCGAGTGTGCATGGCTAAGAGCCATGTTTCATGAAAATCTGTTCAGCCGTTTGAAGATCATCAGCTCTTTAATAGTTGATGAGGGGATCTGACTACCTTTCATATGTCCTATCGATTCGAAATTTGGTACCGTATTACTTCAATTATACATTAATAATACATATTTTAAAAAAGACAAAATAAAAGTAAAATTAAAAATTTTAAAAACCCCCCTCGACACAATAAATAAACTTTTAAAACTAACAAATAATATTTTAAACCTATTATAATTATTATTCTGAGAATTGCTCTGCGTGTCCTTCGACATAGGCCTCCTGTAAATTTTTCCAGACATTTCTATTTTTGGCTAACCTTGTCCACATACTACCAAGTTCCTTATATTGTCCTCCCATCTTTTGAATTGTCTGCCTCTTCTTCGTTTTTTGTTCCTGGGGTACCAGTCTGAAAATTTTTTTGGTCCAGTTTTCCTCATTTTCTCGTACCACATGACCTGCCCATCTCCATTTTTGTCGTTTGACTACTCTTTAAACACTTTTAAAATTTACCTTTCTTTTAATGTCTGCTTTATTCTGTCTCGTAGTCTGAACTATTACCACAGAATAAATAATAGTGCTGCTATTACTTATAAAGTGAACGAGATTTTTCACTTGATTCGAAAACATGTTTATCTCTTTCCAGTTCCGAACTCTCAGAGGACGCGTTAGGAAAACATAATAATTCATCGATTTCACATTCGATCTTACTTTGTGACTGTTACATAATTTACTGCCTGTATTAACGGCCTGGCTGTCTGTGTCTGCTTTGTGTGGGCTTCGTATATACAAACATCCATAGTATAGAATATTATAAATGCGAAAGTGTGTCTGTCTGTCCGTCTGTCTGTCTGTCTGCTACGCTTTCATGCCCCATCTGCTCAACCGATTTTGATGAAATTTGGTACAGGGATAGATTTTATCCCGGAGAAGGACATAGGCTATTCCATAGTCCGGAAAATTAACGAGTTCCCACGGGAGTTAAAAAAAACTTAATGCGCGGATGAAGTCGCGGGCATCATCTAGTAATACTATAAATACGAAATTGCGTCTGTCTGTTTGTATCTGAAGACGGAGATTGGCTGGGTTTTATCCCGGATGATAAATCGGTACTCTTACTACTTTTGTCCCGAAAAGATTTAGGATTTTTAGGAAAATGTAAATCCTTCAGGACGGAGTCGCGTGCAACATCTTATGAACCGCACTAAGTCAAAATCAGAAATATTATCGGTTAGGTTCTTGCGATCATATGAATAAAATGAAAAATCTTAAAAACTAATGTTCCTAATGCACGCAACAGGGGGAAAAAGATCAATTATACAACATTTAACAATTTAATTGTGGCCTCACCAACATTTGAATAAAATCAACAATAAAATAACTTGAATTGAATACCTATTAATTATTGAGCAAATATTTATTAATACTTACCTGCTTGGATGGCAGTAATATAATTTACGTCAAATCAAAACTACGAGGATTCTGAACGCGCTCTGGTTAGAGAAGAAGCCTTCAGCCAACTCCGCTGGTTATTATGCTATCGTCACCTCAGCTTCACAAAACAACAATCACGTCAAAACTTGTTACAACGGAAGCTAAATGTACTTAGCGAAATCAATTACTTATTCGTTTTTTTAACAATTAGATAAAAAAGCCTAAAAGTTGTGCTTTCTTCACGTACATAAGGCACAACTTCAACACAAAAATCCACGCGTTGTTGGCATGGTTGAAAACCTGGAAAGTGTCATAAGCTACTTTTTATCCCGGAAAATTGAGGAGTTCTGGCGGGAATCAAAAAAACCACGCGGACGAAGTTGCGGGCATTAGCTTGTACCTCATATTAACGTTCATTAGTGCACCAGCTACTCGCTATTCTAATCCATATTGCTTATACTAATTGAGCCAGTGGTTCGAGCTAACAAGTCGAAATGAGTGCACATGCACGCAAGTTTGGTTTGTTGAAGCGCGAAAACTGCCCCGCGTCAGTCAGAAAGTAAAACGCGAAGGGAAATGATAGCGTGTAACCACCCTAAGGAAGAGTCGGGTAAGTTAATTTCCTGACTGAAACAGCCCAAGTCAGGACCAGATTGATGAATTATGCATTCGTTACAACTTCACATAATTTCAAAAGTAAGCAAAATCATCAATCTTCGTCCAGATGTAAATAAATAGAATGGACTCAAAGTATTGGCCTCTGCTACAAAAAATTTTAACACATTTTCTGCCATAACTATCTTTGACGCGAAAAACCCCGTAGCGTGATAACTAGCCCCGGCCGAAGCCTTCCACCAATCCAGGCCAGAGACAATTCAGAAGTTGTGTATTGGGTATAATTGACAACTACTCAAATAAATTTTTTGTGACTATTAAATAAAGGACCTGCCAAACGACATTATATGCACGTTTCCTGTTAATTTTATGTTTGGTAGCCATTTGAAATTATCGATTAAAGTAAAAAAGTGTGTTGATTTTTGATGACGTCACAATTCAGTATTTCATACGAAATCGTAGACAAAGCGCGCGTTTTGAAGTTTGAAAAATAATTTAATATAAAAAATTCTTTTTAAACAACCAACTTCAAACTCCCGCGCCAACTTTACAACAACAAGCACACGCCATACAAAGTACTTATTTTATTGTTGATATTTTAAAAACCGCTCGACCGATTTCGATAAAATTTATATGGGACCACATGGGAAGTATGTCCTTTCAAATAAAAAAAGAATCATCCAAATCGGTCCACCCAGTCAAAAGTTTTGAGGTAACAAACATAAAAAAAAAATACAGTCGAATTGAGAACCTCCTCCTTTTTTTGAAGTCGGTTGAAAACACCTGATTTGACTAGTTGTCAAATACTCAATTCCTAAATTGCCATTGCTTGAGATCAAACCCGGGTTTTCTACATATTATAAGACCACAGCTGCGTGAATTTAGTTATACATTAATTCACGTGGGAACTATTTACCGGAAAAATAGCTTACCAGTGATGCAACCTATCTCTGTTAAAAATTTCGTCAAAATCTGTGTAAGCGAAGCATTCAGACAGATACACTTTCGCATTCATAACATTCTAGTATGGATGGAGCTTGACCCAAAGGGAGTAATTTTTATGTAACTAGTTACAAAATTAGTTAATTCCACAAATTTACAATTTTGTTATAACTTTATCAAAATTAATGAAGGGTTTACTCATTAATTTTGAGCATGTTTGGGACTACACATTGCACTTAGGTGCTGTGTTAAATATGTCATACATGAGGGTAACTTTTCTAACCATTAAATTCATTCTATGAAAAGTTTAAATCATAGAGCTAAATTAATTATTAGCGTACGAAGTCGGTGCTAATCAGTTCAACTACAAATTACTGTGTAAACTTTGAGTAAATTTATGTACATGCTGAAGCGTTTGCCGTCCTAGCCCTAAACAAAGCCCTAAGGCCTGCTTGCAGAAACGACGAGTTAATTCCTTTTAATTTAAGTCTACTTTTAACGTAAGTTAATTAAGTTAAGTCCCTTTAATCCAAAGTTAGCTGCTACTTTGACAGGGCTCGTATAAAACTTGTGTCAAAATTTCAAACCTATTCCTGGGTTTACCGTAACCCGGCGTCTCTGAAAGCGGGCCTAAAGCACGCTCTACTCCTGAAAGTTTGCAGAGCACTCCACACGCTGCACTTCACGAGAGTGTGTGGTAGACATATATTCCGATATTCGAGAAAGTAATATGATTTCAAGGTTTGATGCCTACTCAAACTGTAAACTAGCAAGCTCTACTTACATTTCTAAAAGTCAAAACCGATCGCGTAAATAAAACTAGGTTATTTCTAGAAGTCAAGGCTGTGTTTGAGCGATGTCCCTGGTGGATAAATAAAACGCCGATGAATATCAATACAAGGTTCCACAAATTATTCATTAAAGATATAAATTTTATTATAAACTAGATGATACCTGCGACTTCCTCCGCGTGGATTGCTTTTTTTTATTCCCGCGGGAACTCTTCAATTTTCCGGGATAAAATGTAGCCTATGTCCTTCCCCGGGATGTAACCTATCTCTGTACCAAATTTCATCAAAATCGGTTGAGTAGTTGGGCCGTGAAAGCGTAGCAGACAGACAGACAGACAGACAGACAGACGAACAGACAGACAGACACACGTTCGCATTTATAATATTATATATAGTATAGAAGTATGGATATGGATTGTAAGAGATGTCTTTTTTATTCGAGCACAAAATGGAAATGGGCACAGCAGTGTCTACCCGTCATCATACCGTGGCATTGACATCATCACCCATTCGCCATCCGTCATCCGTCATCTCCCCCGTCTTTGGCATGTTCCTCCGTAGCGTTGCTGTCTAGAAGTCTTCGTCGGATGACTGGGGATAGAACTTATCTCCCAGAATGTGCTATTTGATGAAAAAGCCTAACGTCGTTTATTTTAAAGCGTGCACACTAGCGCGAAAGGATAACACGTTGTACTCGACGTTTTGCCCTATGTGTTTTAATATTATACACACGATATGCTCAGCTGCAGATCAGAAATTCATTGCAATCTAACTTCATCTGCTATTCCATTAAGGAACATGTAGGAAGACAAGTTGACAATGTCCTGGGACGTACTACCATCTCTTAAAGCAGTATTATTTATATGACGCTCCTCGTTGTCCATAGAATAAGGATTAAAAAATAATTCTAAAACATAAGAGTCAACAATATTATAGTAATACTGCTTTATGCGATGGTAGTAAGTCCACTGCAGCTGTTCACGACGACGTTTATTAAATTTCGCCACTTCATTGCCACTGCCACAGTACAGTTTGAAGGTGCCTTGGAATACAGTAAATTCCCATTAGGAGTTGCAGTTCTACGAAACTTGAGACCACATTTCGCTGACCTCAATATAAAGCAAGTTTCTAAGTGTATAGTTAAGAAATGGTATTTTAAAAAACTACCACTAACTATAATTGAACTAGTGGTTTATTTATATAATTCATAGCATTTTTAAGGGCCTTTCAATCTGAAATAGATCGTTTACAGAGTGGATTGACGGTCAATAGTGGTAGATTCATTTGACGATTCAAAAGCACTTGTAAACGTTTTCTTTTCGCGTTTTTTTTTCTTCATATTTCATCCATATCCGTTCAGCCGTTGTCGCGTGATTGAGTGACAAACATCCACCCATCCATCCATACATCCGTTCATCCATCCATCCAAACTTTCGCAATTATAATATTAGTATAGAAGATGTACACCCTATGTACGTATGTTACATTACCTAAATCTGTTTACCATTAATTACGAGTACGTGAAAGCTTAGCCGCCTATCAGCATCACGGTCGGTAATGTGGGAAGATCCGTGTGTAATCAAACTTTCTGTTTAACTAGATGAGTCTGCGTTGATATACTTACTAAAGATATGTATGGAGATTGTAGTATCTTTATGTTCACGTTTTGTATTGCATTGTATTTAAAAAGTTTAGGTCCGAAATCCCAATGGCACAGATCATACCCAATTTGCGGTTGGTCCATTTCTCGGATGGTCGGACTCTCTGTAATATCTGTAATATCTGTAATCTATCTGTAATGTTTCTATACCTGCTTCTTTAATTAAACAACCGACTTCAAACTCCCGCGCCATCTTTACAACAACAAGCATACGCTATACAAAGAACTTATTTTATTGTTGATATTTTAAAAACCGCTCGACCGTTTTCGATAAAATTTATATGGGATCACTTGGGAAGTATGCCCTTTCAAATAAAGAAAGAATCATCCAAATCGGTCCACCCAGTCAAAAGTTCTGAGGTAACAAACATTAAAAAAAAAAAAAAACTACAGTCGAATTGAGAACCTCCTCCTTTTTTGAAGTCGGTTGAAAATACAGACGTATTTTTAAACAAGCAGGGTTTAAAAATACCAATGTACTTTTAAACAAACACGGCTTTTGGAATGATTTTACCAACTACCAACTCCGAATAAAGTTAAACCTAGGAATAATATTAAACAGATATCGTATAGGAATTCTTTTAAAGATTTGTTTATTCCTAAGTTTAGGCCCACGAGTTTATGGCCATTTGAACTGATTTAGTTAAATTTTGTAATGCTGTCACTTTTTGCCAAGTGCACAGTGCGGTTGTGTTCTTGTGCAAGTCGGAGTTGGCAAAATCGGCACTTAGTATATTAAGTCAAATATCTTAACATAGCACTTCGTATAAGCAAATAATAAGCTTAGCAAGATGAAAGTTATGAGTAAAATACGTTTCTTGATTCATAAGTCACTCTTTAGTGCGTCTTACATTTAGTATATCAAAGTAAACCAACGAATTCGTGCAAGCACAAACTATGGTATTAGTGGTCTAATATATTACATGACGACCTCCGTGGCGCAGTGTGTAGCGCTGTTGCCCTAACGTGTGGAGGTCCCGGGTTCGATCCCCGGCAGGGTCAATTTGGGAATTTATGATTTCTGAATTTTCCCTGGTCTGGCCTGGTGGAAGGCTTCGGCCGTGGCTAGTTACCACCCTACCGGCAAAGACGTGCCGCCAAGCGATTTAGCGTTCCGGTACGATGCCGTGTAGAAATAGGGGTATGGGTTTAAAATAACTGCCATGCCCCTAACAGGTTAGCCCGCTACCATCTTAGACTGCATCATCACTTACCATCAGGTGAGATCGCAGTCAAGGGCTAACTTGTAGTGGATAAAAAAAAAAAAGATTGGAATCACAGTAAGTACCTATGGTGTAACAATGTAAATCTTCTAAGAGCATGCATTGTTTACTGCCAAACAAATAAATTTATCATGGATAGCGTATGTTAAGATGCAAGCACATTGCTATTTGTTATTTGTGTGTGAAGTGTGAGCTGACCCAGTTATAATTACTGCCTCGTTGGTCTAGTTGGCATACTCGACTGTGGCCGACGAAGTCCCGGGTTCGAGTCCCGGGTCGGGTCACAAGTATTGGGTTTTCTGACAAGAAATTCTCAGTACCGGCCCGGAGTTAGGAAGTTGGCGTTGTCTCACCCCTGTGTCTCGGAGAGCACGTTAATCCGTCGGTCCTGCGCCTGATCTCCCTCCGGTCGTGTCGGATTTTTCATCCCATCGGGCTATGAGAGTAAAGGAACAGAGAATGCACCTGTGTTTGCGCACACACTTGTGAACTATAAGATCTGCCACGCAGATGGTTAATCTATGGAGATTGACAGCCGAAATTCGGTCGGAAGGACATTAATGATAATTATTGCCACTATAAAAGGACTTTTTAGAGGTGTTTCTTCCATGATGATCTGACTCGTAGTTCCTTAATATTGTACGAGTATGTGTTGTATGTATGTGTATGTAGATTATTGTAAACATACCATTTTTTTTTTTTTCAAAAGAGCAACCACCGAGTTTTGCTGGTTCTTCTCGGTAGGATCGGCATTCCGAACCAGTGGTAGATTCATTTGACTATTCATGAGCACTTGTAAAAAGTCTATTTGAATAAAAATCATTGAATTTGAATTTGAATTTCAATTGAGAGGCCGTACCTGTCGGCCCCACCACGCATTCCCAAAAGCGTCCCCTACCATTACGTTCGGTATTTGGTGTGACCAGCTTTTTAATATTGCTATTATTTAAATACTGTGTCTTGAAATTTATCTGATCATATAGGTTATAATAATTCAATATTCTTTTTTAAAAATCATGACAATCAGTATTGCCATTTATTATCAGTAATAAATGTTGCCAGTCGACACGATCACGACATCACTTAATGAAATAAATCCGAATCAAAAATCTTTTTCTTTAGAAGTCGGATAAAACTATCGCAAGGTTGTCAGTCACAAACTCACAACGAGAGCGTTCATCTTATAAACAATGGACTATTTTTAAATGAAAGACTTTTGAAAGATTAAAAATAGTATGCAGAAGCTAAATCGTGATCATTTCAGTGTTTGCTTACTGATGACCATCGAGAGATATGTCTTTAGAGAATCAAAATGTATGTCAATTCATACTGCTAACGCTCAAAGCCATATTGTTTTATTACTGTTGGCTTTTGTGTTTTAGAATTATAAACCTTATTTTAGGAACGTCAAGGTACCTGGCATCAATCATTTTGAGTAATATTTCTTAGGTATTGCTTTAAGCGTTGGCAGTATGGCCCCTATTTCCCTTTTCTTATGTCAAAAAGACTGGATGATGCCCGCGATGATCGTCTGCGTGAATAAAGGTTATTTGATTCCCATAGAAACTCCTTAAGTTTCCAAGATGAAAAGTAGCCTATCCTTCCAATGCCTCCAATCCCTGTAACAAATTTCATCAAAATCGGTTGAGCAAATGGACCGTGAAAGCGTATAGCAACACACAGACACACTTTCAGATTTATAATTTTAGTATGGATTTCATTAAAAAATATTCCCCTGCTAAATATTTTGCCCCTGAGATTAGAATGGTACCCACTTAATCTAGACTCGACGCGTTATAGGGCCGGAACGGTAAAAAGTTTGAAGGCACGAATTTGTCAGCATAGGAGTACCTAATAGTAGGTAACAATAAAATAGCTACAACCAAATTAACCTTCCAAATAACAGACAAACGCTAATTTTAAAAAATTCTTTCCAAAAAACCGACTTCCAAAGCCACTGTAAAGTAAAAAATAATTTTGATTTCTACACACTATGTTGAAGTCGGGCGAGTATAACAAAGATAGGCAAAGTTGACGCGTCAGGCTCGCCCGACTTCAACATAGTGTGTAGAAATCAAAATTATTTTTTACTTTACAGTGGCTTTGGAAGTCGGTTTTTTGGAAAGAATTTTTATTTTTAACTTTTTAGTGTAGTCTTAATCCCCACGGCTTATGAGTGCAGTACCCTGCAGCATCAGAGTTGAGGAGTTGGGATTTGGGCTTAAGTATGAAGTCGTTGCTTGACACCTACAATATGAATTTCCCATAAAAAAGTTTTAAATCGCTATTTTTAAGGAGTTCTGTACCCTGCAGCATCAGGGTTGAGGAGTTGGGACTTGGGTTTAAGTATGAAGTCGTTGCTTGACACCCACAATATGAATTCCCCATAAAAAAATCCTAAATCGCTATTTTTAAGGAGTTCTGTACCCTGCAGCATCAGCGTTGAGGAGTCGGGACTGGAGTTGAATCGTATACACGTGACTTGATACCTACTATATGAATTCACGATCAAAACTGCCTAACTTTCTAGTTTTGAGTCGTAAGTATACCTACAGCATCAGGATTGAGGATTTGGAGTCAAATTTTTTTATGGGACCATCTCGCGAGCTTCCTCTAACCACTGAAAAAAAAAAATTTCAATTCGGTTTGGAAACCACGGAGATATGCGGTAACATACATTAAAAAAAAAAAAAAAAAAATATACGCGCCGAATTGAGAACCTCCTCCTTTTTTGGAAGTCGGTTAAAAATTAAAAATGTTTTAGTTTTTTTAATTATTGGCAGTTATAGCTAGTCAAGGTCTAGCCCCACGCCCGATGCCTGCGCAGCGCGGCACGTAGCGGCAAATATTCTTTTTAAGAGTTTGTATAGAGCTGGGCCCACTTAAGCGATGGAGGTGCCCTGCGACATAATTGTACAAAGGAAACGTGCCGCGCCGCACCGCTCCTCTGTAGTGGGGCTAGATCTTTAACCACTGCGTCAACTGCGTCAGAGGGAGGTCATCAAAATATTTTCATTATTCATACGTCTTTTTTTTTAGGAATGCGAGCGGCTTCTTTTAACTTAATAAGCTTGTAAAAAATCTTTGAACTTAAATTAAGGCGACTTTGCAATAAAAATGCTAATTATCTACTTTTATGAAATTCAAATTCGATTTATGTGTTTCCTTCAGATTGTACAGGAGCCATGCAAATCAGCTTCGGCGTCCCTGAATAATCTTGTCTATCTTTTTCTTTATAAAACCCGACGGAAAAAGAGGGATGTTTTATCCCTTTTACTTTTTACTCGTGTTTTTGACCTACACTTCGAGAAACCTAATACATTTTCTTTATTCTTCTTCTTCTTCATATATTCATAGATTGGTATATTCAGTTCTGTTCTTCGCGAGGCGATTTTTTAAAATAATATAATGAATTAATAAGTTTGCCCGCTGTGTATGTCTGTGTGTGTGAATGAGTCACAGTTAATGAATAATTATTAATAGTACTACCTATAGTAGAACTCAAACGATTTGTTTTATATTCGAAGGTGGCTTTGTCTGGTATGGATCTTAGTCTTACCATCGAATATAGCTATGTTTGGTAATTAATTCTGGCAATAAGCCTAATTGCTGTCAACCTACGGATCTGGTTTCTGTCTGCCGAACGAGCAAACGCTAAGGTCCTGAATAAAATATCGTCGAAAGACCTTTTTGAGGTCCTCACGAGTCGCAACAAGTGATTTAAGTAGTCAATCTAATTAATTTGTGAGAACATTAAAATTATCTCAACTAAATAAACAACAGCTCAAATACCTACTCGTGCTGTGTTCCGAGTGCTTGAGACTAACAATTAGGAGACTAGCATTTGAATAGCTATGTTTGATGAAATTCTTGGATGAAGCAGGCGTTACTTTGCAGAAGTCCATGATACTGAAGGAATTATGAATTTAATTCCCTAAAATACGCCTCAGTAGACAAATATATTATGTGATATAGTAGTATCTGCACTTGCAGCTTGCGATATTCACCGCCCAGTAAGCCAGCAATTCGTATCGGCACAACACCACACCACACAAATCTTCCAAATTATTCTCAACGTACGTTCCACTCCGACACCGGAGCATCTTCAGGAGATGTTGACTCGACAAAGCACTGACTATACAATCGTGAATTGTCGAGTCGGAAAATCTGTTCAGTGGCTTAATAATTATCCCAGCTGGTGCATTTTGATAAGCAGAATATCAAGTTCCCACTTATGTAGTGACGTCAATGTACTTGGAGTGGTTTGTTGGCGCCAATTGATGTGATAACGCCTTTACAACTTAATTTATATTAAAGGGTTCTTCCCTACGCGTAAATATATGTACCTACTTTAGAAATTTCCATACACAGTAATGCCGGCAATTCAGAACCATAAATATACCAACCAAAATTGATCTTAATTTAAGAAAATATACGATATAGGGAATCTATCTCTACTTCTATAGTAATATTATAGATGCGAAAGTTTGGGTGGTTGGAAGGATGGATGGACGGATGGATGTTTGTTACTCACTCACGCCAGAAAGGCGGAATGTATCTTGATGAAATTTCGCACAGAGATAGATTATAAATAGCCTGGCTATAACAAATGGGCTGCTTTTTATCCCGGAACAAAAGTTACCGCGCGAACCAAAAAACCTCAGTAGAAGCGGACGAAATCGTGGGCATCAGCTAGTAACATAAACAAATTCCAAAAAATAAACCATGATTGTTATAATTTACTTACCCTAAACAATAAGCCCGTTGCTGAGTTTTGAACTGTTAACAATGGACTTTTATAAACAAATCTTATATGTAAAATATTATATTTTCAAAGTCAAAAGTATCAGTAAATGAAAAATAAATTTTCTATAGGATGGATTTATGGATTACTAGCTGATGCCCGCGACTTCGCCCGCGTGGAATAAGTTTTTTTAATTCCCACGGGAACTCCTTACCTTCCGGAATAAAAAGTATCCTATGTTACTCTCGAGGTCCTCAACTATACCCATGCCAAAAATCACGTCGATCCGTTGCTCCGTTGCGGCGTGATTGAAGGACAAACCAACAAACAAACGCACTTACGCATTTATAATATTAGTATGATTTATGGATGTCCAATGCCACTTCGTACACGTAAATTGGATAAAATAACTAATGATACTTGTAAGAGACACTATTCCAAATTGCATTTTCCTATAGTAGGTAGTTAGTGAAATAACCAGGTGTGACAGGCGGAAGATGGGCCGCCTTGTAATTGGTTTCTTTTGTTACGGAATCCTAAAAATCATTAGGTAAATCAAGGGCTCAAATTTCAAATCCTTTAATTATGACGCCAGTGCGACTGTCGTTGTTTATATTCCTAACTAGATGACACCCGTTACTTCGTTCGAAGATTACGTTTCTTTAATTAACGGGGGAACTCCTTAATTTTCCGGGTCTCCGGGTCTATTTATATAATAGATCTTCCTCGGGATGTAACCTACGTCTATACCTCATCAAAATCGATTGAAAAGATGGGACTTTAAAGCGTAGCAGACAGACAGATACACTTTCGCTTTTATAATAATATTAGTATGGATTTCACTAAGGGCTGCCACTTTTGCCCCACCTTGTTTGTTTTCCTAATGGGTTTTGCTTGCTTGAATATTTATGACAACATTTGATATTCATACTTCGCAAAGGCTCATGCTATTTCATCTATTAGTGTTATTGATAGGTAAATATACCTATTATAATATACATATAGGCGCAAGTATGAAATCATAGAAAATAATTTCACTTTTGTGCCTTTTGTTGTTGTCTGTTGAAACCCTGGGATCGTGGGGCGAAGATGCTAGATCATTTTTTAAGGATATTCTCGTCTCAGAGAGTCCACAGGTGACCGGAGGGCTGGCAGTTACCTCGGCCAACATATTATATAAGTATGGCTATTCAGTATTCAGCGGTAACGCAGCCAGCGTTCTGGGCACATTGCCTCTTTGCAGCGGCTTAGATGACATTTTGAATTTTTAAATTAGTTTTAATTTGGATTTTAATTTATTCCAAAGTTTTAATTTGAATAAAGATTTTTTACAATTTAAATAAATACCTAAATAAATTTTTATTGACCAACAGTTCTATAAACCTTTCTTTTTTCTGCTCTTTTCTTGCTACAAATAATATAAGTTACAGATATTATAGAGAAGATATTAAGAAAATGTCTTTGTCATTGTCATTTTATATCAATTAGTCTTGGAGATTTTGCGATCAATAAATGAGTCAAATACAAAACAATCTAGGCATACAATCGGTAAGTTATTAATAATAATCTGAGATTACTTACTATAGCTATCAATTATGCGGGGCAGTAGGCGATACACTTGAGATATCAGATAAACGCCACTCGATACTTAAAATAATTTTATTTTGAAAACTGCGACATCTAATCCTATTTATTTTTCTTTGTTGGTTCTATATTATATTGTTATAGGCTTTTAGCCTATTGTTGCAGTAGAAACTATTTTAGAAGAAATTCAATTATGGAATGAGTTTCCTGCGATCAAGAAGAAAAACCGGCCAAGTGCGAGTCGGACTCGCGCACCGAGGGTTCCGTACTCAAGAAGTAGGTATAATTACCTTTGTTAATGAACCGCAAAACTAACTTTGTTTGTAGAGGTTTACTGTTAATATCAAAAAATTACGTTTGTTGTATGGGAGCCCCCCTTTAATATTTACTTTATTGATATTTAATTATTTATTTTGAAAGGTAGTATACAAGTTAATATTCTGTGAAAATTTGAACCGTCTACCTGTTACCGTTTTTAATATTGAGCAAAAAAATACGAAAAAAACACGTTTATTGTATGGGGACCCTCCTTAATATATATATTTTTTTAATTTTTAGTATTTGTTGTTATAGCGGCAACGGAAATACATCATTTGTGAAAATTTCAGCTTTCTAGCTATCACGGTCTATGAGATACAGCCTGGAGACAGACAGACAGACAGACAGACAGACAGACAGACAGACAGACAGACAGACAGACAGACAGACAGACAGCGGAGTCTTAGTAATAGGGTCCCGTTTTTACCCTTTGGGTACGGAACCCTAAAAATGATGTTGTCAGAGACGAGGTTATAAAAGACATGCGCGCGCTGCTATCCAGGCGCATTCTCCTTGTCATTCTTCGTGGTTGCATATCGTTCTTGTGTGCTTTTATTTTCTTGTTGTAACATTTTTACGAATCATGTAAAATAAATACCCGAGGAGAGCTTTTCGTCTTTTTTCTTCAAGTATCCTCTAGAAATTTGCAAAAGTATATTATATTTTTTTGCGACTTGTTTGGAAATTTCTTCGTTTGCGTCGGGGGTTAAAATAAATCATTTTTTAACCAACTTCAAAAAAAAGGAGGAGGTTCTCAATTCAGTTGTATTTTTTATATTTTTCTCTCAGAACTCCGTCATTTATAAAACAACTAGCTGATGCCCGCGACTTCGTCCGCGTGGTTTAAGTTTTTTGTTATTCCCGCGGGAACTCCTTAATTTTCCGGGATAAAAAGTAGCCTATGTCACTCTCCAGGTCCTCAACTATACCCATGCCAAAAATCACGTCAATCCGTTGCTCCGTTGCGGCGTGATTGAAGGACAAACCAACAAACCAACAAACCAAGTGACTTTCGCATTTATAATATTAGTATGATGATAGTATGACTAGCTTATGCCCGCGACTTCGTCCGCGAGGTTTAAGTTTTTTTCCCCACAGGTACCTACTCCTTAATTTTCCGGGATAAAAAGTAGCCTATGTCAATCTCCATGTCCTGAACTAAACCCATGCAAATCAAGTTGATCCATTGCTCTGTTGCGGCGCGATTGATGGACAAACTCTCGATTTAACATCCTTGGGGATAAAATTTTCAAAAACTATTTTTTAATTTCAAACCGAAATTCCAAATACATAATAAGTTTCATGGCTACAACTTGAAAAACGACAGCCTTTCATACAAAGTTTCAACCCCTATTTTACCCCTTTGGGGGTGAAATTTTGAAAAACTTTGACACACGTACTTCTTTATTATTTACCGAAAGTCAAAATACCAAGTTTCGTTGTTATAACTTGAATAATATCTTGGATATATATCAACCCCTATTTTACCCCTTTGAGAGTGGAATCGTGAAAAATTGTAACACATGTACTTCTTTATTTTTTCCGAAAGCCAAAATAGTTTCATGGCTTGAGAAATTAAGGCCTTTCATACCAACTTTCAACCTCTATTTCATCCCTTTGGGGGTCGAATTTTCAAAAACTGTGAAACACCTCTTTCTTCATTTTCAACCCGCAGCTCATATACCAAGTTCCATGGCTATAACTTGAAAAACGACGGACTTTCATACAAACTTTTAAGCCCTATTTTACGCCTTTGGGGGTGGAATTTCGAAAAACCCTTTCTTAGTGGATACCTAGTCTTCACAAAGAACACACTCTCCAAATTGCATGTCTCTAGGACCAGCGGTTTAGGCTGTGCGTTGATATATAAGTCAGTCAGTCACTCAGTCAGTCAGGACTTTGAATTTTATATATATAGATTTGTAAAAAATTTTTTCTGTTTGTTTGATGTTTCAAAATTCATGGAGGTCGTGAAAGCCTTGGATGTGATTTTAGTTTGTAAAGAGCGTCCCTAAAACACAATTTTATAAGCTTTTGAACGTAAACAGAAACTCTTTTATGTTTTAGCTAATTAAATTTACACTTCTCCAACAGTTTGCTTAACAATTTCTTTGTGTAAAATAAAATAAAAGACAAGCAACATTAAAAAGGATTTATGAAAGGTGTTCCTTAAGAAATGGTGGGGTTTTCATTTTGTTTGAAAGTTTACTTGATCGAGAAAGTTTTTTGCTATGTCAAGAAAAAGTGATGAGCCGTTTGAAGATCATTAGCTCTTGTAGCTCAGAATAGGTAATAGTACGTCTTGTAGTTATAGATAGATAGTGATCAGGGTCTGTTTATGGAGTAAGAAATAAATTGGTGAGGATAGCCAAACATTATAATGGTTCGCTTTAATATGTTGAGAGATTTTAACGTTATATTATATTATCTCATTTTAATTGTTTAAAATATTATCTGAAAAGTTAGAAGTCTGAGAATCGAACCGATGGTCTCTCGAACAGGCCTATATTTAAACCATGCTAATGGCTATCTCCGTTTACACATCATATTAATGTAGACTATCATTTCAACAACCAGAATAAACCTGGGAGTAAATAATCCGCGTCAATTAAAACAAAGTTTTTATTGTGTTTGTTCTTTGTGAGTTTATGAACAGTGAGACCCCATACACACGGCGTATTTACTACGCGCAGACGACGCGATACAAACGCGAGTCTAACGCAAATCATACGCGCAGCCAGAACCCTCCGCACACGTCCATAAATGCAGACAGATTTGTATAGATACAAACGCGCGGGCACTTCGATAAAGACGCGCTGTGGACGCGCGTATGATCTATTTAAGCATAAACTAAAGATGATTATGTGCCCACTCGACTGTATGTAAGTTGACCCAAAATGGCGGTCGACTGCGCAGATACATTGTACTTCAGGGCCGAGTGGAGCATGCGCGGGGAGCAAGTGGTATGGTAATGCGCGGCCCCTCGCGACGCACCTCATACCGCGCTTCGTTTGACACATGTGTTTAATACACCGACATACATAAAAAAAAAAAACGCGCCGAATTGAGAACCTCCTACTTTTTTGGAAGTCGGTTATAAATGTGCAGATACTAAACGTGCGTTGCCTGCGCGTGTAAATTACGCCATGTGCGTAGTTTCTAAGATCATGGTCAATGTATGAAAGTATTCATAAACATCTCGTCATAGTTTTAGTTTAGCGTAACAAGTGTTATCTTATCAACTAATTCCATTTATCGGTTTCGTGTTCAAAAGTATACCCATAAAGATTAACACTATCAGTGTTTTCCTATATATTTAGTCCCACATGAAATTGATACTGTTTGGGAAAATTGATTTTGGGTGGTTGATGCAACAGAATTGTAAAAGATTCAGAGTGAATAGATTTCTATTAACTAGGTACTATTACAGAGCATAAAATAATTTTTTTGCCAAGCCAAAAAAAAGACTGGTACTTAAACAAGCCTTTTTTGATGACGGGGGGAAATCTTCTTGAGAAACCTCCTGGGGAGAGACTGGTAGGATGATTGTCTAAAAATGACAGCTACAGTGTAACGATCGTAATCACTTTTGATTGGTTAACATTCTTCCACTATTGGCCAAAATCCATTGACGCTACAAATATACCATAAATTCAGCCAATCAAAACAATTGACACTGTTACACTGGCAGGTTTTACACAATCCTTAACACATGATCAAAGGCTTCGGGAACTCATAAGAACTTGCGTCGGTGCCTCCCATGCTGGGTCGTCCCTTTTTTTTTTCGTAGGGGAATCCTCATGGATACCCTTGCATCAAGGGAAATGCAAAGGTTATGTCGGACTCTTACCGACTAAAACCCCTCCTCCCAACGCTTTGGCTGAATAGGGGCCGGGGAATTCGCGCAACCCAGCCACCAGCGTCGTCTGATCAACCCTTCTCCGCGGGACTTCAATATTCCCTTCTCACCGTCTGAGGCACACCAGGAACACCAACGTGTGCCTCCCGACTCGAGGACCATTTTGCTAATGAGCGACAGAATCCCCATGTCTGTCGCTCGGAAGCTCTTCTCATGGGGGCAGGCGGCGATCATGGGCAGCACGCCTGCGCCCGCCTCTTCTACGTCGGATGGGATGAGAGCCCACGTCGTATGCTGGGTCATCCCTGGGCCAACTAAACCCGCCTTCATGTTCTGTCTAACAGCTAAACCCCACGGCAAGCTGCAGTCTTTCAGCCTATCTTGCAATAAAAACCAAACATGTGTATAATTCATCAATATATTAAAAACACCTGACGAACATAGTGCTCAAACTGGTTTGAAGCGAATCTCGTTTCTATTCTAGGTACCGATAGGTACTTCATTTTCTCAATTCTATTTTTCAGGTCATTTCTTGAAGATCTTTAGCGACGTAACAACGCAGGGCGGTGTCGCTATAAAAGAATATTGATTATAAACGTATGTGAACATGACGAATGTACCACATTAATCAGTTGGTTTGTTTTGTTGTTTGGACTGCCATCAATTTTATAACGGCATTACGTTAAGATTAGAATTGGCTGTTAACAGGAGTTTGAACTTGTGATAACAATGTCAAATATATTTAACAAGATGACGCCCGAGACTTCGTTTATGATAGACTAGATGATTCCCGCGACTTCGTCCGCGTGGACCAAGTTTTTTCGATTCCCACGGGAACTCTTAAATTTTCCGGGATAAAAAGCAGCCTATGTCCTTCCCCGGGATACAACCTATCCCTGTACCAAATTTCATCAAAATCGTAGCAGACAGACAGAAAGACAGACACACTTTCGCATTTATAATTTTAGTATGGATTCGGGAACTCTTTTATTTTCCGGGATAAGAGTAGGCAGCTTGTGTCCTTCTACTGGATGCAACTTTATCTCTGTACCAAATATCGTCAAATTCAGTTGATAGGATGGACTGTGAATGCGTAGGCTGCGTAAATTTCCAAGGGTTTTACCCTACTTGCAATGCAGCATAGCCCAGATAGGGTAAGACCCCGGAATCCAGAAGGTGGGAGGCTTGGGCCGTTGCTTTACCACCCTATCAGCAAAGACGTGCCGCCAAGCGATTTAGCGTTCCGCTACGGTGCCGTGTAGAAACTGCTTAGGGGTATGGGTTTAATTCCATCCATCACTTACCATCAAGTCAAGGGCTAACTTGTAGTGGATACAAAAAAAGAGTATGAAAATGGTAAATTCGTTTCGTAAGGTAATTGTAGGTCTTCTAAATTATTGTAACTCTACAGGTCCTCAGTCCTCTCGCAAAAAAACACTTCGATCTATTGCTCCGTTAAGGCGATATTGAAGGGCAAGCCAACCAACTCACTTTTGCATTTAAATATACTAGTTGATGCCCGCGACTTTGTCCGCGTGGATAGAGGATTTTTGGTTCCCGCGGGAACTCCTCAATTTTCCGGGATAAAAAGTAGCCTATGTGCTAATCCAGACTATAATTTATCTATGTGCCAAATTTCATGCAGATCCGTTCAGCCGTTCTGGCGTGATTGAGTAACAAACATCCATCCATCCATCCATCCATCCAAACTCTCGCATTTATAATATTAGTATAGAAGGTATAGCAGGACAAGTATGGTTTAATTTGAGTACCACGTGTATTTGAAAGGATTTTCAAATACCAAAATTTTTTTCATCTTGTGTGAAAGCGAGTAAGGAAAACGAGAAGTACGTATTTAACAGCTGCAATTTCAACTATTTGAAGCTGAGTATTTCCTTCGCAATTGTAACATCTGTTGCCCGCTTTTAAGGCCATTTCTAACATTCCTGGGATAGTGCTCTCTCCAGATATAAGAGTTCAGACATTTTAATTAAATTATTGGAAGTACAACTGCACACACAGGTTCTGACCAAATGTACGATCAGTATGTGTATCTTTTACGACTATACCAATAAATACTGCATAATTATTATAAATGCGAAAGTGTCTGTCTGTTTGTTTGCTATACTTTCACGGCCCACTGAACGGGCCACAAAATTGTTCAACCAATTTTGATAAAATTTGGCACTTCTACCTTCTACCACTTCTAACTTCTTACCAAATTTCATCAAAATTGGTAATTATTGTAAGGTTGTAAAATCTTACAGCGCTTCTGCTTGATCTTAATGAAAAATGAACAAAGAGATCATGTACTTTAGGGTTTATAACACCATCCATGGTTATCGTTAAATTTGACTACCAAATATCTTGTAAGAGTAAGTGGCACGAGTCAGTATTAATAATGAACTACTTAATGCCGATGTTCTTTAGGTAAAAGGCTTGACTTTGGTAACCCAAAGTGGTTATTAGGTGGTCAAATTTAACGATAACCATAACTATCGATTGTGCAATCGACCCTTAGCATATCTACCGAAAATATAGATAGACCGTAGATTGAGATAGACATCTTGTAGGCATGCTAGGATACTTTTTTAATCAGAACTTTTTAAATTTAGTTAGAACGGACAATAATATCCAATACTTAACACTAATTAAAAAAAACACTATACAACCTAAAATTATTACCAATAATGATCGAAAATTAAAATCTAAATTAAACAACACTAACAATAAAATGAGAGATGCATGGTTTGGTATAAAACATCCTAAATCCACGCATATAAAGTCGCGGGCTGTAGCTAGTAACACATATTTCATGATCATGATGTTCCAGTTAGCCTTATCTTACTTCTTATACTAATATTATATACGCGAATGTGTGTGAGTATGGATGTATGGATGTTTGTTACTCTTTAACGCCAGAACGGCTGAACGGATCTAGATGAAATTTGGCACAAGGATAGATTATAGTCAGGA
Source organism: Erebia epiphron (assembly GCA_963932025.1). NCBI lineage: Eukaryota > Metazoa > Arthropoda > Insecta > Lepidoptera > Nymphalidae > Erebia > Erebia epiphron. Next base: position 10,774,492 of record OZ009950.1, read on the forward strand.
ATAAGACAAAGGCTACTTTTTATCCCGGAAAATTAAAGAGTTCCCGTGGGAACCAAAAACCTCAAGTGGATTTTTGCTACTCTATCACGCCAGAACGTCTGAACTGATCTGGATGAAATTTGGCACAGAGATTGATTATAGTCTGGAATAACACATAGGCTACTTTTTACCCCCGGAAAATTGAAGAGATTCCGCGGGAACCAAAAAACCTCAATCCACGCGGACGAAGTCGCGGGCATTAGCTAGTAAACTATAAGACCTTCAGTTCTAATGAAAGAGAAACTGTAAGTAATTGTTATTACTGCTAAAAATAGCCGATCTTTTAAAACCGTTTGAATCCCATCAATACACTAAAATTAGAAAATATTAATGTATTTTTCCTTGGTAAAAAGAACATTATTGATATATTATCACAGACGTGCATAGCTGGTAGGTACTCGTAGATCAGATGACATTGAAAATAATATATTAAACTAGATGATTCCCGCGACTTCGTCCGCGTGGATTTATGTTCCTTGATTCCCACAGGAACTCTTAAATTTTCGCCTATGTCCTTCCCCGGGATACAACCTGTCCTTGTACCAAATTTTATCAAAATCGGTTGAGTAGCTGGGCCATGAAAGCGTAGCAGACAGACAGACAGACAGACAAACAGACAGACACACTTTCGCATTTATAATATTATAGTATGGATTAGCTGATAACATCCCCGGCGCAGTGGTAAGCGTCGTGATCAATGGTCATAATTGTGGGGTTTGAATCACTGCAGTAGCAATTCGGTAATTTGTATCATCTATTCCTTGAGCCTTTTTCCTTTACCGAGTTGCAATCTATCTCTGTATCAAATTTCGTCAAAATCGCTTAAACAGGTGGGCCGTGAGAGCGTAGCAGATTGACAGACGGACACACTTTCGCATTTATTATATTCGTATTGATAGATGTACTTAAAGATCGTTCGTGCGTGTGGATTTTTTTAAAACCCCCTGGGAATCAGGTATTCCGTGATAAAAAGTGATAATATTTTGACACTACATCACAAGCCGTTACGTAAGTAAGTGCCAAGGAAAACTACTGAAAGGTATTTGGAACATAATATAATAGTTTAACAAATATTTGAATTATTACAAAAATTCATTTTGAAATAGTTAAAATACTCAGGTTAAAGATTAGCTCTTCATGAACAGAAAATAAACTGTGGTGCTCAAAAAGAAGTCTGTTTATAAGACCAACGCAATTTGCAAGAAAAAGTAACCTTGGAATTAATGATACAAATAATTGTCCATATTTATCTTTAATTTTAACTTAAATCAAAGAAATTAACAGTCAAGTTTATATAGCTCCACTAAGCTGTTCAAATTGAGATTTAATCTCCAGGATTTAATTTCTATTACCCATTTTATTTTATGGCCACCGCCGCTTGCCACTCGCGTAAAGCCTTTAATAAATTACCTACTTGTATTATTTTTAACCCCCGACGCAAAAAGAGAGGGGTGTTATAAGTTTAACGTGTCTGTCTGTGTATCTGTGTATCTGTGTATCTGTCTGTGGTATCGTAGCTCCCAAACGGATGAACCGATTTTCGTTTAGTATTTTTTGTGTCATAGATAATTTTATCCCGAGTGTTCTTAACCATGTTTCATGAAAATCTGTTCATCCGTCTGAAGGTCATCAGCTTTTTTCTAGTCGGGGGTGTTTTTAAATTTGTAATTTATACTTGTTATAGCGTTGAATCGGACGTAAGCATCCCATTGACATATTTTAAATTTTATTTTTAGGGCTCCCTAAATAAACAAGGCACCCATATAGCTTTGTCCAGTCCGTCTATCCGTTTCATAAGCGTTGTACAGTTCAGATCCAATTATAAAAACCAGTTTAAAAAAGTGTTTTTAAACTTATTGCATAAAAAGCGCCAGCGGATAAAAATGATTTACACCCTCGAGTGATAACTGAAACCTCTTCGTTGTATGTATTTTCAAATCATTTTGGGGGTTTCTCGACAGTTTTTTGAAAAAAGATCGACAAATTCCCTATTGTTTAACGGTTGAAATTGAAATATTAAGTTTAACTAGTGGGAAGTACCCGAAATAATGACTTTCAAAGTTGTTCTGACACTCACTTAACCAGTCTTCTTTCAATTAATTTTGGTTGCCACTTTCAATCTTTCAATGCAACTTTGCAGGATCGTATCTTTAATCTCTCTTGTACTGTGTTCTTTTCAATCCAGCAATTTCTCCTTATCTGAAAGAACGGTTTGAGTTTCTCGGTGGTTCTCACTCGGGTCGATCTCGCCGCTCTGAGGATAATTTAATTCTTAGAATTCCTTCTCATAGCATTGCTTACAAAGTCGTTTTCCATTAAATCTGTTCGACTTTGGAACTCTCTTCCTGTTACTATTAGGCGGGCACATTCAATGTCTATTTTTAAGTGACTCCTAAAAAAATACTTTTACACTTCCTTAGTATTAATTTTTAATTTCTTATTTTTTGCTTATATCCAAATTATGTACCTATTGTACCTATATTTAAGTTGTATGTGTTTATTGTATGTATGTGTACATGCGTGTATGTTTGTATTTAATATGTTTGTATATATTTGTGTAATAGGTATATTATAATAGTTTCTAGATTTACTACCCAATTATAAGTGTTTTATCCCTTAATTGTATTTGCCTACTTTGTGTGCACCCTCATTCAAATCTCCTGTTATTATTTTCTTTTCTAGGTTGCCTGGAAGAGATCGCTTCTCTGCGATAAGGCCACCTATTGTACAGTTTAACTTACCTAATTCTTATTTTTTATTTGAACAATACAAATCAGTGCGATAGAGTCATATTAATAATAATATTGTAATAATATAGTAATATTGTCATTTAATTTCAATCACATTTTTTAATGCAGAGTTCTATTTCACAAAGTTTTCGAAACGAGCGTTGGATTTTTGATCTTTCAATATCGGGGAACTTAATATTGCGTAAAAGGCTCATAGGACGAAGCGAAAAAAAAAACAAAAGTCCACGTCACTTTTATATGGAGCACACACACTAGGCGACAGCACAAAATTTTCGTTCGTTTCGTCCGCGTCGCTCCCCTCTGACACCACAGACGTTTTCCACTTGTCCGATCCATAGTGTTTTCGCACTTATCGTAAAAAGGGCCTCATCAGAATTTCGAACAAATGGGCGAAAGTTTATCATGCTTATTCCGACTTTTATAAAAACTTTTCTTGCGGGACGCCTACGTCAAAGTCGATGCCTAGTAAACATTTATATTTCCCCCAATTCATATCGGAGCGACTATTTTTGGTCGTCTATGATTGGCGGAAACAGTCGCTTGAATAATAATTAATTGCGCCGTGAATATTTTTCGCCATTTCAGCAGGCCGAGTGGGACATAATTTACGTATTCGATCGCGTCAAGGTTAACTACCATTTATACAGAACTAGCTGATGCCCACGACTTAATCCGCGTGGATTGAGGTTTCCTGGTTTCCGCGGGAACTCTTTAACTTTCCGGTAATGTGCTATTCCAGACAATAGTCTATCTCTGTGACAAAATTCATCCAGATCCGTTCAGTCGTTCTGGCGTGATTGAATAACGAATCCATCCATCCAAACGTTCTCATTTTTAGGGTTCCGTACCAAAATGGTAAAATGGAACCCTTATGGTGCGACTTTCTCCGTCTGTCTGTCCGTCCGTCTCACTCGATTATTTCAGTAACTACCGAAGCTATCGACATGAAATTTGGAATAGTTGTGTATATTAGTGGCCCAAAGACACTGGAATTAAAAAAAATTGGAAATTATTTTTGTTCTTATTTAAAAAGGGGGGAAAATCTGAGGGTTGAAATTTAAAAGTGAGATAACTGTACTGTGTGGGGTATCATATGAAAGGGTTTAATTTGTACATTCTAAAACAGATTTTTAATTATTTTTATTTATGATAGTTTTTGATTTATCGGGGAAAATGTCTAAAAAAATACCGTCCCCCCCCCCCCCCCCTTATCTCCGGAGTTTACCAATCGAAAAATTTGAAATAATTATGGTCAATAGGAATTTACGTATACTTTACAGGAAAACTATAGCCAATGCTCTAACTAGCATAGTTTTTTTGATATTAACAATAAACCTCTACAAACAAAGTTAGTCTTGCGGTTCATTAACAAAGGTAATTATTTATTAATAATGGTACGGAACCCTTCGTGCGCGAGTCCGACTCGCACTTGCCCGGTTTTTAATATTAGTATTGATCGAGCGTCAGATGTCAAGTGCTTGACAATTCTATAGAATTTTAATTTTTAATTTAATTTAATTTAATTTAATTAGAAATCTTGTTAACGTTGTCGCAATCGAATGGGAAGAAAATCTCCCACTAGGCACTCAGTAGATTAAGCTTATTCAGTTCGGATATCTTGTAGACGAGATTAGATTGGGAAGGAGGATAACTGAATAAGTCTTTGGGCGGACTGTGACGTGGGTAGAGACAGCAAAAAAGTCGATCTTTTAAATAATTTCTGTTAGATATTCTTCTATTCCATTTTATTCGATAAGCTACAAGGAATTCTATAAGGGCGATGGTAACTGCTACAATATTTATTTACTCTCTGTCAACAGGTATGGCAATAGTTTTCCAATGATGATATTCCGTTTAACGAATTGATATGTAAATCACTTTACTAGATGATGCCCGCGACTTCATCCACGTGGATTAAGGTTTTATGATTCCCACGCGAATTCTTTAATTTTCCGAGATAAAAAGTAGCCCATGTGTCCTTCCCCGGGACACTATATTAGTCTATACCCATGCAAAAAATCATGAAGATCTTTTGCTCTATTGTGGCGTGATTGAAGGACAAACCAACAGACAAACACATTTTCGCATTTATTCCCGAATTGACCCTGCCGGGGAGCGAACCCGGAGCCTTCCACTTGTAAGACCACAGCGCTTACCACTGCGCCAGGGAGGTCGTCACTGTCAGACAATATTTTGTGTCCTTACTTTATTTTCACCCTTAAAGTTTTATGATATAAGTTTGATATGTGGTTCGTTTATATTGATAAGTTTAGGTTAATTAACAGTTTTCTCTATAATTTTCCGAAACAGACTTAGTTTTAGATTAGTCGTGGAAGTTGTAGGTATGATCTCAAGAGACCATCATGATTAGGTATCAACTTAATCTAATTTTCTGTTATTATTTATCTTATCCGATACCAGATACATGGAAGATTTATGAGACCGGTTATTTGAGGTCAAATGATATTGTTTCTTGGTAGAGTTTGATTAAATTCTTGTTACGTTATGTTTTTTTTTAAACCACTACAAGCTAGCCCTTGACTGCGATCACGCCTGATGGTAAGTGATGATGCAGTCTAAGATGGTAGCGGGCTAACCTCTTAGGGCGATGGCAGTTAATTAAACCCATACCCCAAATCAGTTTCTACACGGCATCGTACCGGAACGCTAAATCGCTTGGCGGCACGTCTTTGCCGGTAGGGTGGTAACTAGCCACGACCGAAGCCTCCCACCAGGCCAGACCAGGGAAAAACAATTATCAATTCCCAAATTGACCCTGCCGGGAATCGAACCCGGGACATCTGCACATTAAGGCAACAGCGCTCAACACTGCGCCACGGAGGTCGTCAAAAATTAGTGTAAAATTATAAAGCCTAAAAAACAAAGCGTTACAACAAAACGATGGGAACTACTTTAATATTAACTGTATGTATGGGGAACGTATGTTACGCGGTTATAAGAAATTGTAATACGAGGAATTATAGGGAGGAATTAGGGGAGGTTTGTCCCCACGTGGGGACAGAATATGGTGACAGACAGGAAACTCCCCTAATCTGTTTGAAGTGCGTTCACACTACCGAATGCGCGTAGCAACCTCGCAAAAGCTTGTCGTGCTTTTATCATATTACTAGCTGATGCCCGCGACTTCGTCCGCGTGGTTTAAGTTTTTTGTTATTCCCGCGGGAACTCCTTAATTTTCCGGGATAAAAAGTAGCCTATGTCACTCTCCAGGTCCTCAACTATACCCATGCCAAAAATCACGTCAATCCATTGCTCCGTTGAGGCGTGATTGAAGGACAAACCAACAAACCAACAAACCAACAAACCAACAAACAAAGTGACTTTTGCATTTATAATATTAAGTATGATGCTTTATCTACTCCCATGCTATAAATCCTCTATAACAGGTTCTGAAACAGTTAGCTTATTGCCAACATTAAAACACCCAATGTCCTAATATCCTTAACATCATCCACACTGGTGATGTAATGTTGTTCTGAATTTGATAACAACACTCCTTTGTTAGGGTTCCGTAACAAAATGGTAAAATGGAACCCTTATGGTGCGACTTTCTCCGTCTATCTGTCCGTCTGTCCGTCTGTCCGTCCGTCACACTCGATTATTTCAGTAACTACCGAAGCTATCGACATGAAATTTGGAATAGTTGTGTATATTAGTAGCCCAAAGACACTGGAATTAAAAAAAATTGGAAATTATTTTTGTTCTTATTTAAAAAGGGGGGAAAATCGGAGGGTTGAAATTTAAAAGTGAGATAACTGTACTGTGTGGGGTATCATATGAAAGGGTTTACTTTGTACATTCTAAAACAGATTTTTAATTATTCTTAGTCATGATAGTTTTTGATTTATCGGGGAAAAAGTCTATAAAAATACCGTCCCCCCCCCCCCTTATCTCCGGAGTTTACCAATCGAAAAATCTGAAATAATTATGGTCAATAGGAATTTATGTATATTTTACAAGAAAACTATAGCCAATGCTCTAACTAGCATAGTTTTTTTGATATTAACAGTAAACCTCTACAAACAAAGTTAGTTTTGCGGTTCATTAACAAAGGTAATTATTACCGTCAAAGATTGGGTTAAACGCAAGTTCTTCTAAGTACTCGTCGTCAAATAAACATATTGGTTTTTGCCTGATTGTTTTGCTTCAGTACCTACTTCTTGAGTACGGAACCCTCGGTGCGCGTGTCCGACTCGCACTTGGCCGGTTTTTTTTTTTTCGATCCCCTCTGCGCAAAGGGGAGGTAGCAGGTAGCTAACAGGTAGACGGTTCAAATTTTCACAGAATATTAACTTGTATATTACCTTTCAAAATAAATAATTAAATATCAATAAAGTAAATATTAAAGGGGGGCTCCCATACAACAAACGTAATTTTTTGATACTAACAGTAAACCTCTACAAACAAAGTTAGTTTTGCGGTTCATTAACAAAGGTAATTATACCTACTTCTTGAGTACGGAACCCTCGGTGCGCGAGTCCGACTCGCACTTGGCCGGTTTTTTTATTGTTTTGTTAACAAAAAAATGAGCGATTCAATTTTTGATAGCACACCGCCAGATATTTTAAACGCTGCAAGAGACATTTCCAACAAACTACTACCGGAAAAATCAAGAAGGCGTTATGAAAAAGCGTATCAAGATTTTATCAATTGGAAAATATCAAAGGGTAGTAAATCATTTTCTGAAGAAGTACTTTTAGTTTATTTCCAAGACCTATCAGAGAAATTTAAACGTTCATCCCTATGGACCTTTTACTCAATGCTCAAAAGTACGTTGAGTATTATTAATCACAACGTGGATATCTCAAAAGTATTCAAAATTAATTACCTTGTTAAAACGTAAAGGAGAAGGCTATACAGGGAAGAAATCGAAAACGTTTTCACCTGATGAAATAAATAGGTTTTTAAGCCAAGCGCCTGATCAACTATAACTAGCGATAAAGGTATGTTAGTTACTTACTTCATTATAATGTTATTTTCCTTGTGATATGATGAATAAATTACAATATTTATTATATATTATTGTTTCAGACTGCGCTAATATTCGGAACCATGGGCGCATGCCGCCGTCAAGAATTATACGCTTTGTTATATACCGACGTACAAATAAATGAAACTGTAATTGTAGTCAATGTAAATAATACAAAAACCAAAACAAACCGCTTTGGGTAAAACAATTGCTAACTATTTACAACTTCCTAATCCTGAGTTGTATACAGGACATTGCTTTCGCAGAACATCTGCCACAATATTAGTAGATGCCGGAGGAGACATAACAAGTTTAAAACGGCACGGCGGATGGAAGTCTACATTTGTTGCAGAGGGCTACATTAATGACTCTATAACCAACAAAACCCACTACTAATAGTTAATACTTAGTTTATTTGTATATACTCAGTAATGGATGATATTAGGTTACTAGGACTAAAAAGCAATACTTGAGGAAGGAAGGAATCGAGGAGAGGTACCGGGTGTGTTATATGGATTATTTAAGTAATACAACACATTTTCTATTGAATCTTCTTTTATTACTTCTATTGGGTTAATCTACACTCTACAGAGTCCACACGCCATGTTACATTTCTTAAATCTGTTTTGGGGCACCGCCATGACCACAGATCTCTATCTGAGTGGTTCGACCACAGAGTATTTAGCTATTATAGAACACCGGGTAGGACCTTGTGGTCCTCTTAATCCTTGTACAAGCTGTGTAGTTGCCGCCGCACGTTGTGTTTGTTTCAGTCTTTAATCGCTACCCTTCCAAACATACATCGAAATGTAATAAATGAAAAAAAAAACCCCGGCTGAGTTTGTTGTGGGCTCTTCTCAGACCAGGGCGCGTTTGGAACCCTCGTAGCTTTAGTTTTAAGATACCGTAACCGATTATCACCATCGTGTTTTTTTAAGTAAGTAATTTTTAACGTCAATAAGTGTACCTACAGTGTACCTATATTGAATAAATGATATTGAATTGAATTGAATTGAATTGAATAATATTCACCAAAGCGTCAACGCGTGAATATTACCTATCATCACTGCACGATATATTTGAAATTGTTGGATTATTCAAATTGTTGGACCCTGAGCGAATTCTCTCTCTATATGGTTGGATATTGAAATGGGGAGTTTTAAATGGAGTCGAACAGTAAAATTTACATGGAAAAGGCTCCTACTAAATTCTGATTATCATGATTGTTTTCAAATATCTTACGAAGCTAAAGGAAATTTGAGGACGCGTTTGATAAAGGCTGAATTCAGAATTGGTATAATCGATCATCTGGGGTGTTTTGCATAATTCATTTTAATCTATTTTTGACTAATTATATTTATTTATTTATGACCACGAATGGCAATAAGAGGTACATTGAAGATATTTTGATTTTATTTGAAGGGCACTCTATCGATACTGAAGACAAAACTGTAATCTTTTTCATTTTAGTCTGTCTGTCTATCTGAAAGATAACCTTAGTCACTCTCCAGGTCCTCACTTTCACATTCATAATATAGGTACCTACTAACTCTGGCCACTAATGCCCGTTTTTACCGATATTATTATTAAGTATATGAAATTGTTATTTTTTCGCAAAATATGCTAGCATTAATATTTTTATACAGGAATAAACAAAAAATTAAATAACGGTGCGATCTAAATCTTCAGCGGAAAAACGACGTGCAAATAAATATTTGCTGAGACGTTAAATAATTACAACACCTGCGTAAGATTTACCTGCAGTAGGTAACCAGTAACCACAGATTCTTGATTCTATAAATACTGAAACCATTATTTTAAAATGGTAAGTGACGTACCGGAACGCTATAGGTATCGCTTGAAGGCTCAGCTTTGTGGTAGGGTGGTAACTAGCCATGGCCGAAGCGTTCCATTAGCTCAGACCCGGGTAGATTTAGAAAATATCGTTTTCCAAATTATTGCTCTCGCCGGATATTGAATTTGGGGCCTCACACCATCGATTTAGTAAGTTTATGTTCACACTAAAAATACTAAAGCGCTCACCACTGCGCCAGGGAGGCTATCAAATTATTTTTGACACGGAAGTAGGTAGGGCCATACGTGAAGGCAATATCACACTAATTTCCTGTTTTTCCACTGTACTGTGCTCATCCTATATCTTGCACTGAAACAAAAACCTAATTAAAAACTAATATAAAACTTATCGCTTTAATTGAACTCTAAAAATTACCATTTAAACTTAATTTTTAAGTTAACTAAAAATCTAAGTCAAATTAAACATATTATTAAACATACATCCTACAAACAAATATAAATATAACACATTCATACATACATCAACGTACCAACCGTTCGGCCGAAAGTAATAACTGACCGAGCCGACGAAACGCAAGTTTATCGTAATAGCACAGAATAGGTAATAGTCCTTTTTTCCTGATGTTGGAGGTGTACCTACCTCCAACAAGAGGGGAAAAGGAATGCATTAGAATTTTCTGAATGTGGTATCTCTATTTAGTACATTTGCACAATACCTACCTTACATTCTTTACTTACGAAATTGCCGATATGTATATACCTAAAAGTTACAAGTTAGTCCTCGACCGCAATCTCACCTGCTGATGCAGTCTAAAATTGTAGCGGGCTAACCTGTAGGTACGGCGATAATATTAAACCCAATCGGTTTCTACACGACATCGTACTGGAACGCTGGTACGTCTTTGACTTTAGGGTGGTAACTACCTACAGCCAAAGCCCCCCACCAGGATTTTTTATTCGTAGCACTGCACTGAGTACTAGCTTTTGGTACCTATCCGTAGTGTGTTTCCATCAGATGAGATCGCAGTCAAGGGCTAAATTATAATGAAATATTAATGAATATTATGTAAAAGTTTTACAAGTGCTTTCAGATTTACTCTCCTACACTATATCTACAGCGTTCAAATACAAAGTTGTTTTAATATTCCCTTTATAAGCAATAGTAACTTGAGATACCTAACCTGACCTAAAATAAACGATCTGATAAAATAAACTCTGAAGTGCTTGTTGTTAGGATAAGATAAAATAATAGAAACTTGAAGACGTACCAAATGTTCCAATCATTGAAATCTTAAATTTCCCAGCGGTGATTTATACCAAGTTCATTTGTTATCTTTTGTAGTTAGATATTTTAAAATAACACTAGCGGATGCCCGCGGCTTCGTCGGCGTGGATTGAGGTTTTTTAGTTCCCACCGGAACTCTTAAATTTTCCGGAATGAAAAGTAGACTATGTGTTATTCCAGACTATAATCTATCTCTGTGCCAAATTTCATCTAGATTCCTTCAGCCGTTCTAGCGTGATTGAGTAACAAACATCCATTCATCCATCCAGCTATTCAAACTTTCGAATTTACAATATTGGTACAGATTTTTAATTTAAAAATTTCAATGTAACTGTGCTGTACTTTAAAATATTAGGTTAATCATGCCTGTAAAAGTTCCTGACCCATAAACTTGAAAATTTAAGTTACTTTAATATTATTATTCTACTAGATGATGCCCGCGACTTCATCGGCGTCGATTAAGAATTTTCGGTATCCACGGGAACTCTTCCATGTTCCGGGACGTAGCCTATGCGTTTATTCAGGTCATTTGCTATCTCCATTCCAAATTTCAACCAAATCGGTTCAATCGTTGCGGCGTGAAGGAGTAACAAACATCCTAACTTACAAACTTTCACATTTATTATACTAGCTAATGCCCGCGACTTCGTACGAGTGGATCGAGGTTTTGTGGATCCCGCGGGAACTCTTTAATTTTCCGGGATAAAAAGTAGCCTATGTGCTATTCCAGACTATATTCTATCTCTGTGCCAAATTTCAGCCAGATCCGTTCAGCTGTTGGCGCGTGATTGAGTAACAAACATCCATACATCCATACATCCATCCATCCAAACTTTCGCATTTATAATATTTATTTGATTTGATTAGTAGGATAGGACTACAAGTTAGTTCTTGATTGCGATCTCACCTTTTGGTAAGTGATTATTCAGTCTAAGATGGTAGCGGGCTAATCTGTTAGGGGAACGGCAGTTATATTAAACCCTAATTGGTGTCTAGTTTTTACATGGCATCGTACCTTATCGTACGACATCGCAGATACGCTTTCTATATTTATTTAATAATTAGCTATTTCCTTGATGTGTCGTACAAAAAATTATAATTGCCAATTATTGAGAACTTATTCTAAGCCAGTTTGTGTGGAAGAGATTTTTAATTTTACGACAAATGTCACTCACTGTGCTTTTCTCTTGTAAGGCATTTTTAATATATTGTTTTGGGGTTCCGTACCCAAAGGGTGGACTATAACTGAGCCCTACCTAGGCTTACTAATACCCTGTTACTGAGCCTCTAATGTGCGGGTCCGAATTGTCACAGAGTAAACTGAATTACTATTGTCACTATAACAAACATAATAAAAAATTAATTAAATTTAAAAATAAAGGGAAAAATTAATGAGGAATTCGTTATAATATGAAACGTGACTTTTTGCCCGACCGTAACAATCTCTTTATCTCTTGAACCATAAAGGTAAACACATGCAATTTTCTAAGAATAAGTAGGTCATCTGCTATAAAAATAAATAATGAAAATAAAACAAAGTTATAATTTAGGTGTCCCAAATAAATAAACGTGTGTCGTGATCGAATTTCGACTGGCAAACTTTATTTATTATTTATTGAATGGTAATACTGATTTCATGTTGGTATTGCATTATTATTATATCGAAAGATGGTAGACATGCATGACTGGACCAATGACAATCCAACGCGGGTATTTTAACAAGATGGCGTCGTTGTAGTGGGGGGACAAGGTCAAGATGCGGAGACGGTTATTTGTGTTGGAATGAGAGTTAGTTCGGACGTGATTTTTGAGTGGTTACAATAGTAGTGTGCAAAATTCCTGCAATGCGGTGAGTCACTCTGTGTCGTTCCAATTTATTATCGATTTAGTAAACAACGGATTTTAAAGTAACCTTGAACTCGTGTTGTGTGATGCCCGATCTTATGCCCACGTGTAGTTGTATGAACTCAAATTAAATATCCCTAGTTAGCCGATCCGTCCTAGATTGTATTTAGCCATGGAATATCTATGCCGATACGAATTCGTGACACTTGTATTTACTTAAAATTAATTTTCTCTAATTTATTTGTAGGTATACTGATTTCTATAAAATTATACCTAAACATGTTTTACATTTAAAATACATAAAAATACTACAAAAAAACCTCTTTAAAAATAATTCTACAAAACTATACGTCCCACTTGCTGCGGGGAAGGACGCAAGCAGTCGGTGGTCAGGGCTCCAGAGATAGGAACCTCCTCACAATTTGCGCCGTCTCGAGGATAACGGACGTCGTCTAATTATTATTATTGTAGTATTGTACGATGGTACGGAACCCGTCGTGTCCGAGCCCAACTCGCATTTGGCCGGATTTTTCTAATTAGGGTTCTGTACCAAAATGGTAAAATGGAACCTGGTGCGACTTTCTCCGTCTGTCTGTCCGTCTGTCCGTCCGTCACACTCGATTATTTCAGTAACTACCGAAGCTATCGACATGAAATTTGGAATACTTGTGTATATTAGTGGCCCAAAGACACTGAAATTAAAAAAAATTGGAAATTATTTTTGTTCTTATTTAAAAAGGGGGGAAAATCTGAGGGTTGAAATTTAAAAGTGAGATAACTGTACTGTGTGGGGTATCATATGAAAGGGTTTACTTTGTTCATTCTAAAACAGATTTTTAATTATTTTTAGTTATGATAGTTTTTGATTTATCGAGGAAAATGTCTAAAAAAATACCGTTCCCCCCCCCTTATCTCCGGAGTTTACCAATCGAATAATTTGAAATAATTATGGTCAATAGGAATTTACGAATATTTTACAGGAAAACTATAGCCAATGCTCTAACTAGCATAGTTTTTTTGATATTAACAATAAACCTCTACAAACAAAGTTAGTCTTGAGGTTCATTAACAAAGGTAATTATTTATTAATAATGGTACGGAACCCTTCGTGCGCGAGTCCGACTCGCACTTGCCCGGTTTTTTTTAATTTCATTTATGTTTACTGAGGCTGCGTGGGTCTTATCAAGACCTAATTGCTCTAGAAGCTTTAATTGCTGAATAAATAAAAACTCTAAGTAATCAAGTTAAGTACCTACAGTGTACTGTAGTTAAATATTTCTGCTTTATATTTTTGCCATCATCCAGTCATGCTGTAAATACAATTAAAGAAAAAGATCACCTCGAAGTAAGTCCAAAGTGGACCGTCTCCTTTCGGCAATATTGGTTTTAACCGACTTCCAAAAGAGGAGGAGGTTCTCAATTCGTCACCTATATATTTTTTTTAATGTATGTCAGTCGGTGCTTTTATAATAAATCTTTTAGGTTATGTAACTACTAACATAGAAAATAAGTTTTTGCATTACTAACAAATAATATGAGTCAATTGATACTTGAAATAAAAAAAAAAAAATATTATTATATCTCCGTGGTTTCTGAACCGATTTGAATTTTCTATCAGTCGTTAGAGGAAGCTCTCGAGGTGGTCCCATAAAAAATTCTGACTCCAAATCTTCAACCCTGACACTTCTGTCTGATGTCAACTTTGCTTATCCTTGTTATACCCGCCTGCCTTCAACATAGTGGGTAGAAATCAAAATTATTTTGTACTTTACTGTGGCGTTGGATTGGAAGTCGGTTTTTTGGAAAGAATTTTTATGTTGTTGAGCTGTCAAAAGGACTGACAGAAAGACAGACTTTTTTATATATTAATAATGTGTGGTTTTCTTAGAAAAGCTTATCGACAACATTATATATAGACACTGTATTTTCTTTGTTACAGATTTTCGCAGCGTGAAGTGTTAGTGCTGTAGCAAATATGTAGTGAAAAAGCAAGTGTTTTGAGATTAGTGATGCGCATAACGTGAGACATCGATATGGGATGGTGCGTTTTTCTCGTACTGGTCATATCGGCGACGGTCAGGGGTCAGAATTGTAGGGGTCAGGAGCATAGGGAGAGAGCCTGTGAAAATGTATGCGATGATGACGGAGTGTGCAAGATTAGAGCAGCACTATTGCTGCCGAGGAATACGACGTACGATGCCTGTTTGCCAGTGGTAAGATTTATGTTTTTACTGTTATATCAGGCGTGTTTTTTTTTTAATTCTACCACAGATTAGCCCTTGACTGCAATTATACCAAGTACTATAATCGCTTAAAACAGTAGTATTTCAAAAGGCCAGTTTTATGCCTCGTACCTTGACGTCCCTAAAATATGGATTAAAATTCTTAAACACGAACGTCAGCAATATTAAAACAGGCTTTAAGCGATGATAATATACCCCTGGTTAGTGAGCGGGCTTACCTGATAGGGGTATGGCAGTATATTATACACACACCTCAAATCGATTTATTCATTGTAATAGAACATTGTACTTGAACGCTAAATTGCTTAGCGGCACGTCTTTGGCGATAGATAGGCTGATAACTACAGCCATCGTACAACCCTACAAGACCGGCCCAATTGTCTAAGCAAATCATAATCATTTGTCAGCTTCAAACATACTACTCGAACTGTTTAAGGAGTTCATACATGATTTTTAACTAGCAAACATCTATGACATCCTTAAACAGGTCGAGTTATCCGTTTGACAAACGATTACGATTACGTTTCCTTACACAATTGGAGAGCTGCCCATACAAAATTCAGAAATTATAAATTCCCAAATTGGCCCTGCCGGGGATCGAATCTGCAACCTCCTTTATTTATACCTACTACCACAAAGCTCACCACTACGGCGGCAGGGAGGTCGTCAGAATTTGATAAAGCAAACAATTAAACAGACAGCACAAAATATGTAGCTAACATAGCTACGCAAAGCTCTTAACTCCCAACTTTTAGAAATCCATTGGTTATAGCAAAGACAATATATATTGGTTTATAATTAATCTATGGTTATAGTAAGCCATCCTTTTGATTAATAAACAACAGCCCCCTAGCCAAGTTACATAATTTTTGTGTCAATTATCTTTCTATAATCGTTAAAGCTTTAGCGAAAGCGATTAAAAACGCTAACCATACTTAGGCTACTTATTAGGTTGTACTTAGACTATTCACTTTTATTTTCTCCGCTAAAGCGTTAACGATAAACATAGAAAGAGAATAGACACGAAACGTATGTGACTTAGCTAAGGGGGCAGGAGTTTAGCTTTTCTTATTTCTTAGGTGGAGCCAGTGTTCGAGTTGGCACTACTCGACAGCGTAGTGCAAGACGCGTTTCCTCCGTGGCTGCAATTTGAATGGATGTCGTACGACGTGCAAGACTGTGACGCAGCGTACGCTGTCATTTCTGCCATCGACGCGTACAACGACTGCGCGCATGTGTTCTTTGGACCATCTTGCGACTTTGCACTGGGTAAGCCAAATAGTTAAAAATATCGTAATCCGAGTTAATCATATAGATACTAAAACACATGTTCTTTGAACCATCTTGCGACTTTGCAATGAGTACCTACCTCAAATTTCAAACTTTCAAACATAATTTGAAATTTCAAAAAGGCAATTCAAAAACCTTAGTTATACGGATGCCGCAGGACACAGAAACCATGGAGCTTCACTAATTAATTTTATTAATTGAATTATTGTTCAAGTTTAAGTAATGTAAATAACTTATATCTAGACTAGGTACACTATAGGCATGCGACTCTTCTCGGAGAGCCATCTTACAACGATCCCCGTGATCTTATAATGCGAGTTAAATATTACTCAAAATTTGATCATAATTTACATAGTAGAACCCGGTTACAGTTTGAAGATTGTAATATTTTATATCATACTTGCTCAGTAACTAGGGATTACTATGGTGGAAAGTCTCCTTGTAAGTTGGTGTTTGCAATTCAAGGCAACATTACGTCGCACTATGCTTGAATTGTAATGTTCACATTACAGTTCAAGCTATGCAAAACTCCTTGGTAAACAATCTCTTTTCTTATAAAATGGTAAGAAAACTTTTTACTGAAAAAAAACACTGAACATGGCGGCATTTAATTTCCATACATTTCAAACTATGCAAAACTCCTTGGAACCCAGAGCCGTAAAAAAAAAATGGAAAACTATTTACGAAAAAAAATGGAAATGGCGGCATTTCTAATTAAAATTTCATTTTGCATTACCAATGTTTTATTTACCTCGCAAGAATGATATAAAATAGAATGCTTACCTCGGTTGAAAGTAGCTATTACACCCTCGAACTATATTCACCCTCGCTCGCTGCGCTCACTCGTGTGACTAAATATCTCGGGTGCACGCGATCCATTAGCGCCCTATGCGAGCTGCGCTCGCACTGGCGCCAAATTGGATCTTGTTCTGTAATAGCTTACTTACGTCCCTTGTGTAACAATCTACTATTATATGGTGACTGAATTGTTACTTCTTAAGAAAATCCTACTAAGTATATTTGTTTTACTAGTCGGCACTAAAATAAATCTCCCGGCGATCTCTCAACGCTGTCTTTCACTACAAAGTAATTTAGCAGGACTAACAACAAGAAAACTAATAAAAATATTGTTGATCGTATCTGATTCTTTTTGTCAGATATTTTGCACAAGTTTTGTTATGATAGCTACATAAAAATATAACAGACACAGTGGAAGTTCTTATGTCAAGGCTACACATTACATACAAATAAGTTTTATCATTTCGTTACTCAGGGCCCATTTCTCCATATTATCCGAGTAGGGTTTTACCTACGAATTAATTTTTTTTTTTTGTCAAAACATCAACTTTATTCGACAGTTTTAAACGTTATTCGGTGTTGGAGAAATCGGTCCTTAGTGGTGTGAATATAGGTCTCGGTTGATGTAACAATATCAATTATTACGCTTCGTAAAGTTGCATCTACCGTTGAGTCGCGCAGGTCGCTGTTTTCTGTCATCACCCGTACAAAATCATACTTAATACCTATAAATGCGAAAATGTGTTTGTTGTTTGGTTAATTGGTTTGTAGTTCAATCGCGTCGCAACAGAGCAATGGATCGACGTGATTTTTTGCATGGGTATCGCTCATGACCTGGAGAGTGACATAGGCTACTTTTATCCCGGAAAATTACTCTTAGTTTGTTTAAGAATTAAAAAACTTATTCCACGCGGACGAAGTCGCGAGCATCAGCTAGTATATGATATGTCATAATATTATTATCATCATAACCCTAAAAAATGGTCTGTACGAGGCTTTATTCAACGAGACGTATTTTATTGCTTCGATGAGCTACAAAAGTTCGCTCTATCGTCATTTTGAGAAGGCTTTAAAAAGACTGCATTGTTGAAAGTTTTGTTATATTTTTGCAATTTGATTCAAAATAAGTAATAGTACAATACATCGCGAGACCGGGAAGTACGAGTTTTCTGGTCGAGTGTTAGTTAGACGGCCGAGCTACGCGAGGCCGGCTATACGAGACCAGAAATGCTCTCCCGGTCGAGGTGTGTATAGTGCTTTTCTAAATAAAAAAGTAATTTAAAAAGAACAAAAAACCCGACTGCTTGGATACCAAAAAGTATAAAACAAGACATGAATTGAAGTATTTCATTATTATCAATTTAAATTGTATAATATTAATAAAATTTATCAAGGCGCAGTCGCACGTTAAGGTTAGCTATTGGACGTGCGACTGCGCCTTGATAAATTTTATTAATATTAAACGATTTAAATTGATAATAATGAAATACTTCAATTCATGTCTTGTTTTATACTTTTTGGTATCCAAGCAGTCGGGTTTTTTGTTCTTTTTAAATTACTTTTTTATTTCAAACTTTTTAGTTAAGCATTTACCGTAAACAGGCGACGTTTTATCTGCTCGAAGTAGCGTCTATTATCTATTCTTTGGTAGCACCAAAGGTACTAATAAGTATTTTGTAAAAGAAGTAGTAATAAGCAGCGGATTAATTTATTCGTAATGACGAGCGGTGATCACCATAACCATCATCAAATTTGCATATGTTATAATGCTAATATTAATTAGGTAAAGTTTGTAAATCTGCTATTTTTCCTAAAAATTAGCTCATTAATTTTCGAGAGTCCTATCGCATCAACGTTACGAGACCTCGGCAATGAACGTCGGCCACTTACGAAATTGCCCGTAGACAATGCAAAAAAGTATCTTTAAGTATTTTCAAAAACACAATTTGTACGTATTTAGCACTTAGTGGGAGTATTTATTTATGTAGTATTTAGTTTATAGCTAAGTGGACTCGGAACCAATATTTTAATAGATATTAAAAATGACAGTCGGAAGTTATGTTAGTCGAATATGCGCTGCATGTGGCATTGATGAATTTATTGATTGATCGATTGAAGAAGTAAAAATTATCAAGTTTTTTGAGACTTGTTATGGCTTTGGTATTACTATGATATGTTACTACCGTAATATGTGAGAGCCCAACCTTCACCCCTACCTAACCGCTGCCGGCCGCGTCATTTTCTATTGAAGGTTACTGTATTTCTACGATATCTCTTATGATATTCATCTAAATTGAATGGTGTAAAGGACAATTTTTGACCAAATTAAATACTTGAGATGAGTAAGATATTTATTTTGATAAGAAATTAACCATTAATACTATGTTTGCAATTTTCGTAAGGGTCTCTAATTTGTTTGGAAATAAAATAAAGCTTATTTTACTTGTTAATAATGTAGCTTTCTACAAGTGATAAAAGTTTTAAAATCGGTTGAGTAGTTTTTGAGATAATCCACCTAGTTTGATAGATATAGATGATATGAGTGGGAACTTTAAACATTTCCTTTGAAACCTCGTAAATCCTAAATTATCATTTAAACGGAAAAATGGTTTAACGAACCTAGGTGTGATTTTAAAAGACCTATCTAACGATACCACACTTGCTTATAGCCTATTGACTTTCATTTATTACTTGGCTTCTAGTCGACGCCATTTTGTTTTCTCAAATTCGGCCTCCGTTGTGACACTCGGAAGACTAAAACAAATCTATTAAAGCAATTACTATCAAAATCGGTTCAGCCATTTTTTCTGTAATGTGTCACAAAGGAATACAACTTTTGAAACCTCGTAAATCCTAAATGATCGTTAAAATGAGAAAATGCTCAAAGAAACCTAACTATGATTTTGCAAGACCTTTTCATCGATACCCCACTTGCCATAGTCCATCGACTTTTATTTTTTAATTTGTTACATTATGACTTCCACAGGGCGCCATTTTGTTTTTTCTGAAATTTGGCTTCCATAGTGACACTCTAATGATATATTCGGCACAAACTGGTGCAAGAATCATCAAAATCGGTCCACGCCTTTAGGCTGTAGGTGTCTTGCAAGGAACATACAAACATATATAGACTGATGAACACATAACCCTGTGCGTTCCGCAGTCGGGTAAAAATGAAACAAGTGACTTTTTTTTAAATATATTATATTACTAGCTGATGCCCGCTACTCCGTCCGCGTGGTTTAAGTTTTTTTGATTCCCGCAGGAAAAACTTAATTTTCCGGGATAAAAAGTAGCCTATGTCACTCTCCAGGTCCTCAACCATGCCAAAAATCACGTCGATCCGTTAATCCGTTGCGGCGTGATTGAAGTACAAACCAACAAACAAACTGACTTTCGCATTTATAATATTAGTATGGTGTAATTAAAAGAAAGTAAATAAAAAAGCAACCTACTTATGAAATATTAAAAGTTAAATTAGTTTTTCTGACCAGCCTGTCGCTTGAATATCCTCCTTCCACTTGATAAATTTTTCGTAAGTATGAACGAATATACCTTTCTTTGGATTTCGGCGGAAGCAAATTGTTTTTAGCTAATTCGGCCTCCGCTGTCAGAAAAAGAGGCGTACAATCTAAATCCATAATATCCTCACTCGAACTCATTTTTTCGTCACTTTTAAATAATAAATTATAACGATTAGGTATGTAGTTAATTCCCGCCTTTCAATATTATAAAGATAAAAAATAAATATTATACTTTTAATATTTTTTTTTGCACTGTGAGTGCTGAACGCGTAATACGGTAGAGTTCCAAATTTAAACTATTTAGGCCAAAGAAGATTATAACAAGTTACAAGATATTCAGGAAGAAAGATTCCAAATTCAAACTTATGATATGTCATGAAAATACATACATTCTTTACTGGCCTAGGCTGGGAAGTTTAACTTTCGAACTCATTTACAGGGTATGAAATGTGCTCATTTCATATCATTATTTAGAAAAAGTAGTTTTTCGTATTTCTAGGTATTTTGTTGTCTGTCTGCATCGTACTCCTTAATACTGAGGGTCGTGACCCTTTTTTCAATTTTTATAGCAGGACCCAAATTGGTGACGTACAAGGGCTATTTTTTGTCCCGGAAAATTCCACAGACTTCAGAATTTTTTTACGGGATTCAAAATAATATACTTACTTAAATTCACGCGGACAAATTCGTGGATATCCAAATTTAAATGTTTTTTATTCAACTAAACTTTTATAAATGCTTTTAAATCGTCAAATGAATCTACCACTAGCTCGAAATGCCATTCTTACCGAGGAGAAAATAATCATCTAGCATTTAAACAAATATTTGGTAGACTGTACCTATAGCCAATTTAACTTTAAAGTGTAATTTATTAAGTATCTACAGACTATATTTACATTTTAAATGTAAGTTAAACAAATGAATTTTAAATGTAAATGTTAAAAACCATCAAGGTGAAACGATATCGAATAAATAACGTGCGTACTTGCGTACGCGTACAATGGAAGTAAAATGTTTTAAAGCTTTCATGAATTTTGTTCACTGGTTGTTTTATTCAGGCAGAAATTGTGTACGGATCAATTACGCGGAAAGCTACATTTATGGGGTAAGCGCGCATTGTAGAAACGGGCCGCGATTTTTATCTGCTGCACCGTCCAATTTGTATATACATATAATATGTTTTTTCCGAGCAGTTTAGCCAGTGTGTGTACAAGTATAAATGTAAATGCATACAAAATAACGATAGAAAAATTCCGCCAAATTTTATAATCATACTAGATGATGCCCGCCACTTCCGTCTGTATTTTTCACTACCGTGGGAATCATATGTCCTTCCCCGGGATACAACCTATCCCTGCACCAAATTTCATCAAAATCGGTTAAACAGATGAGCCGCATTTATACCTACTATTCATATCCATACTTCCATATCCATACTATAATATTATAAATGCAAAAGTGTGTCTGTCTGTCTGTCTGCTACGCTTTCACGGCCCAACTACTCAACCGATTTTGATGAAATTTGGTACAGAGATAGCTTACATCCCGGGGTAGGACATAGGCTACTTTTATCCCGAAAAATTTAAGAGTTCCCGCGGGAATCAAAAAAATGTATCTGTTCAACAGATTTTGATAAAATTTGGTACAGGGATAGGTTGTAACCCGGGGAAGGACATAGGCTACTTTTTATCCCGGAAAATTGAAGAGTTTCCGTGGGAATAAAAAAAAAACAATCCACGCGGACGAAGTCGCGGGCATTATCTAGTTATCTATAAACGCTTAAAGATGAGATTTATGGATGGAGTTCATTATTACCTCGATTTGCAAGGCTACGTGGCTTCCACACCTTAATGTTCTTTAACAGTCTTGTTTTATTACTGTCATTATATAAAAGTGGGAAGTTTTCCACCGCGTTAATACCCATTAATTAGGTTTCCGAGTTCCGACCAATCAAACTGTGATGTTTATTATAAGCACAAGTGCGTGAAGGCGTCTGGCACATTATTATCACAATGTAGGTATCTCCAATACTGAATAGGCACTGCCATTAGGCAGCCATACCGGGCAACAGTGGCAGAGTAAAAACACATAACGGGCAAAAAAGAAATTGTCGGATAATAAGTCCCTGCGCGCACTTTTATGTAGAGTTGCATACGTATGCACTATAATACCTATGCGTGTTTCTTATACAACGTTTAGTCCTGTGGACAGCACAGTAGTGTGTTTTTGCCCTAATTTATAACATAATTTTTGACAGCTAATTTAAACCTAAGTAGGTACGGGTACGTGTGGATTTCTGCCCGGCGATTTTCGTTAGTCAAAATGAATCAGAAAAAAATTACAAGAAAAACTGTTTTTATTTTTTGAATATCTATAAATTAAAAACACACATTATAATATAACGAGACAATGCCAACGGCTTCTACCGCGTGTTTTGAGGTTTTTGATTCCCGCGCGAGCTTTTAATTACCGGGATAAAAGGAGTCTATGTCCTTCCCCGGAAAAATCATCAAAATCGGTTGAATAGAAGGGCTGTGAATGCGTAGCAGACAGACAGCCAGAAAGGCGGCCTGACAGACACACTTTTGTATATTTTATAATATTAACATTTAACCCAAGTCGCGGTAATAAGCTAGTCGTAATAATATCACTTAGCTTGGTAGGAGATAAATGATATTTACGCGCGGATCTTTATTCCCGCGTTTTAGCATTATGATGATAATAAAACGGCATTATTAAAACTTGAGGCGTAAAAGCCGCATTGCCAAGAGCGTAGTATCAAGAATATTGCAATATTGTTTATGAATAACTTTAGCTGGGGCTATACTGACAACATATAAAGCCATAATTTTTCATTATTGTTGCCTTTCGTGTTTTAGAATTATCAATCAAATCAAATAAATATTATAAATGCGAAAGTTTGGATGGATCGATGTATGGATGTATGGATGTATGGATGTATGGATGTTTGTTACTCAATCACGCGCCAACAGCTGAACGGATCTGAATATAGTCTGGAATAGCACATAGGCTACTTTTTATCCCGGAAAATTAAGGAGTTCCCGCGGGAACCAAAAAACCTCAATCCACGCGGACGTAGTTGCGGGCATAAGCTAGTAATCATTATTTTAGGTACGTCAAGGTACGTGACGTCAAACTGTCATTTTGAGTAGTATTGCTTAAGTATTGCTTTAAACGTTGGCAGTACGGCCCCTGACCTACTCTCGGTTTGCTCAGGTAAAGCTTCTGAAAATTCCATTGGGGTACCGTTTTACAAATACTAAACGTTACTCGTAGCCGATTGGCAATGGGCGGGGTACAATTTAAAAAAAAAGTTTTTGTGTTTAGTGTGACGTGTTGAGTTTAGTGTGCCGTCATTTTATTTTTTGTATTCTTTTCAGCAAACCATTTTTATTGATACCTATATCATGGGGGTGCATAAAAAATAACTAGTCCGCCATCTTTGGGAGTTCTCCATATTGGATTGAAATGACGTCACTTAGCTTACCATGAATTGCCATCCAAACTAAACGAGTATACAAAATATTAGCTCAATCGGTTGGGCTTAGTTGTTTTAAAATTCAGTTGCAACCCACAAACATCTTGTAAAAACTTAGTCATACACAAAGAATGGATTTTTGGAAATTCCACCATTAAATGATAGACTAGGGGCTTTTATGCAATTCGAACTTGACGTGAGCGAAGCCGCCCACAATACCTAGTATAGCATATTTTTTTAAAAAGCGTTGAGTTCCGTTTGGGGTAGAGCACTAAACTTCCTCAAGTGGTCTAAAGTTTGCCTAGGATAAGAGCTAAGGCAATTTAGAAAAGAACTTTCATAAAGGGAATCAACTACAGGTCTATGATATTACAGCGTTTATTATTAAAAAACTTTTGTCAGTTACCTACTTCTAGAACTTTTAGTTGCATGAATTACCCCCTGGGCCCTGAATCCGTAATTTACATAATAAATGCGAAAGTTTCTCTATCTATCTGCTGCGCTTATACGGCCTATATTTTCTTCCAAATCTTGACATATGAAATTTGAAACCGAGATAGGTTACATCCCGGGGAAGGACTACCTTTTATCCCGGAAAATTTAAGAGTTCATGAGAGCTCTCTGAAGCACGGAAACGTGTCAATTTTGGAACTCCAAAATCGGCCACCAATCCAGTTACCAACTTTGGTCAGCATTGCTTAGGTAACGTAATTGAAGGATAGTTTGCTAGGAATAAGTCACACGAGAACAAATAAGCAAGCAGATAAACTTAAAAAAAAACTTTATTGATCTTTATTTCTTTTTAATCTTTAACTTAAATGCAATTTTACTATAGTATTAAGACATTCATTCTAGCTTTCCACAAATGATAATTACATTATACACTGTCCTTTTATGCTAGAAAATCTTGCGAGTATTTTCTTAAACTAACATAAACTGCTTTTATGAGCAAAGGTAGAATAAAATATTATGCGCCATTTAATATGTGTGCTGCCTATTATAGTACTTTTATCTTACTATTGTTTGTATAATATGTACGAGCGTTTTTAGGGATCCGTAGTAACACAAGGAACTCTTGTAGTTCAGGGTCTCCTGAAGATGGCAGAGCCAAAAAAAAATTTGTTCTATCCCATCAAGTGATAACCGATCCAACAGGTAGGTATTTGAAATAATTCTGAGGTTTCTTAGACAGCTTTTGGATACTTGTCAAATAACACGAATACGAAAAGTTTTTAATCGATAACTGACCCGTTCCGCGCCAGAAGCGACGGGAAGCGACACGATGCGATACGACACCATAGAAAACAAAGTCTACGCGACAACTTAGGTCACGTGAAGGGTCAGTTACTGTTTGATACTGTCGCGTCGCGTTGTATCGAGTGGCGGTGTCGCGTGTGTCGCTCACGTAGGACCACGGGTTAGCTCATAAATTTTATCAAAGCTTGATGGAAGCGGGTTAACTAGGCAGGGTGTCAGTTTAATTAAACCTTACCGGTTTCAAATATTGGATAGGGGTAGGCGTTACTTTGCGGAAGTCCATCATAATGAAGGAACCAGAAGTTTAATTTGCTATAATCCGCGACAAAAGGAAAATCTATGTGGTACAGTGATTTTTATATCTATATTTATTTACCACACCACAGAATTCCCCCAAAAACTACCCTCTTATATATTATATACGTTGATTATACCGGTTACCGGTTTCTACGCGGTAGGTATAATATACAGGAACGCAATTAAATTCGCACATGCAATATTAAACCTTCATTACCTATTTGATCGTTTACGCAAACCGCAAGATACATTTCATATTAACATCTGTTTAGTTTCTTGTGATATGAATACCTAAATCATTTTGACGGGCATGTGAATAGAAGGGCTCATTATTGTTCAAATCTCAAAACCCACTCAAATGCCTGGGGTATGAAATGGAGAAGCTGGCTCTGTGATATTATTAATCAGATGATGCCCGCGACTTCGTCCGTGAGTTTTGTAATTCCCGCGGGAACTCTTGAATTTTCCGGCAGAAAAAGTAGCATATGATGTCCTTCCCCGGGATACGAACTATCCCTGTACCAAATTTCATCAAAATCGTTGATAATTAGACAGACAGACAGGCAGACGGACAGACAGACAGACACACTTTCGCATTTATAATATTACTAACTAATGCCCGCGACTTTGTCCGAGTGGATTGAGGTTTTTCGGTTCCCGCGGGAACTCTTTAGTTTTCCGGGATAAAGAGTAGCCTATGTGTTCTATCCCTGTGCCAAATTCCATCCAGATCCGTTCAGCCGTTGGGGCGTGATTGAGTAACCAACATCCATCCATCCATTCATTTATTAGTATTAGTATAGATAGTATAGGAGTATAGATAAACATACAAAAAAAAATTAAAAATATAAACACTAGCCATCGTCTAGATACTATAACGTTTATGTGTGGATGGTATAGATATAAAAGTATAGATAAGTAGTCAAAGTCAGCAGCTTGCGGAGTCCGACCACAAATGGACAAACTTTTCTAATGCATTTCAGCTTTTGCCCCGGTTGAGTTCTCCAAAGCTTTGTTGAAATATACGACAGTCAAAATTTCCGATTGAATTCCGTTCAATCTAAAATTTTAGCTAGAAAATAAATCCATACTTTCATATTAAGTCTATATCTTTACTAATATTATAAATGCGAAAGTTTGGATCGATTAATGGATGGATGTTTGTTACTCAATCACGCCTCATTTTGACGACCTCCGTGGCGCAGTGTCACAGTATACTCGTGTGGCAGTGTGTAGCGCTGTTGTCTTAACGTGCGGAGGTCCCGGGTTCGATCCCCGGCAGGGTCAATTTGGGAATTTATAATTTCTGAATTTTCCCTGGTCTGGCCTGGTGGGAGGCTTCGGCCGTGGCTAGTTACCACCCTACCGGCAAAGACGTGCCGCCAAGCGATTTAGCGTTCCGGTACGATGCCGTGTAGAAACCGAATAGGGGTATGGGTTTAACTGCCATGCCCCTAACAGGTTAGCCCGCTACCATCTTAGACTGCATCATCACTTACCATCAGGTGAGATCGCAGTCAAGGGCTAATTTGTAGTGGGTAAAAAAAAAAAACGCCAGAACGGCTAAGCGGATTTGGATTAAATGTGGCACAGATATAGATTATAGTCTGAAATAACACATGGAAAATTAAAGGATTCCCGCGGGAACCGAAAAACTTATATCCACGAGGACGAAGTCACATCAGTCAAACTGTCAAAGTCTTAAATATTAAAAACTCCCCTGGGGATGAGTTCCGCTGTCCCGGATTCGATCCCCGGCATAACGTCTTTTTTTAATAATTACATACAGATCTACCTTAAAAAATATATTTTGACATTTATCTATTTTAATTTTTAATATTAAATTGCATTAATTTAAAAACTGTGTAGATTTATCTGCTAAGTCGAGGTTATGTTAACTATACTTATAATAAAACTGTAACTGGAAAATTTCTGTACATTTAATATATTCTGATTGAAAGTCAAATCTGAACTGATTTGAATAAATCTTTCTTTATTAGAAGGTATGTATCATCAGGTAAGTTTAGCCCAATTTTGGTGATGATTTGATCAATATTATCAGATATAGAGGACAAAACTCCTCAACAGAGAACAGCAATTCACTTGATTAAGACTTAATAATATCTTTTTGGTTTTTTCTTTTTGGCGTTTGAAGGAAACAAAACAAAAGAAAATCTGTCAACAGCCTGACGGCTGACATAATTTACTGTTTATACATTGGTATTTCCATAATATTTCGATGCCATATTATGTTTGACTGTGATAATATGTGGTACGCTAGTAATATAATAAGTCTATGGATATGTGGACTTATTTCGTGTATTAAAAATTATGCCAAACAGTTTTTTTCTTCTGAGGAACTAATTATTTTAGTGTATGGTGAAACAGAGAATTTGACAGTTCGAGAGAGTTCTTGGTTATGTGAGCGCGCTATACCTACTAACCACTCGAAAAGATCAAGCTGCTGCAATAAACAACACCATATTGATGCGTGTTGATGGGGACAATGGCAGTATAGCTCCATCAATCGGGTTGCAGATCAAGACGGCCACAGATTACCCCATAGAATTTTTGAATTCGTTAACTGCCGCCGGGCTTCCATCGCACTCATGGAATTTAAAAGTTGGAGTGCATATAATTCTGCTGAGAAACCTAAGCCCACGCTGAACAGAAGACACGAGAAACAGACGCTGCGTATTGCGGGCGTAGACCTCACCACCAGCTGCTTTAGCCCGCGGTTCGGCTCCTGTTTTAATGTTATAATAGTAGGGAGCAAGGCCTATTGTAGTTAAGATTTTCGTAGTTAATTATTTATTTTATTAACGCCACTGCAAGCGCAAGAATAACGATCGCGGACGAAGTCGCAGGTACAGCTTGACTTGATCTTTTAATATTATAAATGCGAAAGTGTGTCTGTCTTTCTGTTATATCTTTTCATGCATCCAACCACTATATATTTTGGCTCTATTTTTTAACGTTCGGCACAGATTTAGCTTTCGTCGTTCGTTGCGACAGGCATTAGGTAACCTATATATAGGTTATGAATTTCCGGAATAACAATTGAAGAATTGAATTGAATTAGATGAAATTAAATTATAATTAAAATGAATTTAAGTTCATTAAATAAGAAATTGTGAATCTGCTTTGTATCAAAAATTTTGTTATTGTGTTTTAAATAATGTGCATATCGGTTTGCAGTTATCTTTAGCATCAATAAACTTCAAGTATTCATAAATCTTAACTTATTTCTTAATTTCTTGGTGTAAAATATGTTAATAGTGTTAATTCGGTTATGCACAATCCTACAAATCTTCCTTCTTACTATCTTACTAATATTATAAATGCAAAAGTGTGTTTGTTTGTTTGTAGATTTTTTGGTTTGTCCCTTAATCGTCGCAACAGAATCTTTTTCCGGAAAATCAAAAAGTTCCCGAGGGATTTTTAAAATTAAATCCATGCGGACGAAGTCGCGGGCATCAGCTAGTGTATTAATAAATTAATTTTTAATGACAAAGTTGCATGAAAACAATCGGCTTCGCATTTTTGTAACATTATTTTTAAAGAACAATTATTATTGCTCAGTTTCTTGCCGGCTTTGTATCAGTAGAATCTGTTTTCCCAACCGGTGGTAGAGTCTTAACTTGTCCTACATGAAATAAACCATTTTTGTTTCAATAAAACTTTCATGATTTTTACACAGAATATTACAAGTTATAGAGATCATTAATTTAAATTAGAGCGAGAGTAATATTATGATGAATACAAAATTTACATTTGATAGATTTTTTAACCCCCGACGCAAAAAGAGAGGGGTGTTATAAGTTTAACGTGTCTGTCTGTGTATCTGTGTATCTGTGTATCTGTGTATCTGTCTGTGGTATCGTAGCTCCCAAACGGATGAACCGATTTTCGTTTAGTATTTTTTGTGTCATAGATAATTTTATCCCGAGTGTTCTTAGCCATGTTTCATGAAAATCTGTTCATCCGTCTGAAGGTCATCTTTTTTCTAGTCGGGGGTTTTTTAAAATTTGTAATTTATACTTGTTAAAGTAATTAGCTCTTCCTAAATCAAAGAAATAAAGGAAAAGTTAAAAGAAATCTAAGTCAACATTTTTCTACTCCAACAATAGATAGTATATTTTAGAGAGCATATTAAAGTACTTAATTTGATGAATACAAAGTTTACTTTGCAAGATTTTTTAAATTAAAGGAACAAAATAAAGGAAAATTTAAAAGAAATCTAAGTTAACAAAGCCCTTCTACTCCAACAAAAGCCCAATATCTATTCTTGAGCCTGAAATCACATGATAGTACCACCAGGTATTTACATAAGGCATTTTTGTTAACATAGCCCTAACCTTCGTCGAAATTTCAATTTACGAAGTTAAGTCTGGATTTACTTTAGAAATATGGCTGTAAAATAGTCTCAGCGAAAGGGCTTACTAACATCGCTCAAAGCAGTATTATCTTAATATTGTTGACGATCTTGTTTCAGGAATATAATCTTTATTTTAGATACGTCAAGGTACGTAGGTTCGTAATATTAATCTGACATCTTAAAATAATACTGTTTCAAGCGATGATAGTACAACAGCTCAGTAGGAGTAAATTAATATTGAAATGTAATTCCTTTTTCCTAATCCTTACCGACTAAAATTGTAATAGTCACATCCTAGTGGATAAGTCGTTCGGCCTTTTAACCGACTTCCAAAAAAGGAGGAGGTTCTCAATTCGGCGCGTATATATTTTTTTATTTTTTTAATGTATGTTGGTGCATATCTCCGTGGTTTCTGAACCGATTTGAAAATGGTTTCTATCAGTCGTAAGGAAGCTCTCGAGGTGCTCCCATAAAAATTCTGACTCCAAATCCTCAACCCTGACACTAAAAAGTTAAAAATAAAAATTCTTTCCTCTTTCCAAAAAACCGACTTCCAACGCCACTGTAGCAACTTTTCTGAGTTATGCGCGTTTTAAGGTCTAGCCCCACTACAGAGGCGCGTCGAGGCGTGGCACGTAGTGGCAAGTATTCTTTGACGAAAGTTGACGAGGTCGCGGGCATCTAGTAATCATCTAGTTCTTCTTCTTCGTCGCTACACTCATGACAGAGTGGTCATGGTCATCACAAAGTGACGGCTTTAGTGGCATATGATATGCGCCTCACGAGTATCCGCCACTTCTCCCTGCTGGCCGACAGCCTGGTGCTGGTACACTCGTGCTATGAACCGCCAACAGCAGACATCATTTGGTCGGTCCATCGAATGGGTGACCTTCCTGGCGCTCTGGTGCCCTTCACCTATTTATTCTTAAGCAAATTACATAACAAAACGAGCTTTTATAGTACAAAAGGAGCTTTCCATAATAAATATTGTATAACAATTCCATTTTGTTAGTTTGTTTGTATAATGATGTACATTTTATACATCATTATACAAACAAACAAATATTATCGATAACTCCCTGGCGCATTGGTAAGCGCTGTAGTCTTATAGTGGGAGGTCCTGGGCTCGATTCCCGGCAGGGTCAATTTGGGCAATCAAAGTTTCTGAATTTTCTCCGGTCTGGTCTGGTGGAAGGCTTCGGCTTAGGCTAGTTACTATCCTTAGTTACCGCCAAACGATTTAGCGTTCCGGTACGATGTCGTGTAGAAACCGATTAGGGTTATGGGTTTTATATAACTAACTAATTCACGCTCGCTACCATCTTAGACTGTACCATCACGTACCATCAGGTGAGATCGCAGTCAAGGGTTAACTTGAATTGAAAAAAAAAGGTACTTTGAGGTGCTGTCGGATCAAGAAATCAAATCATAAAAAATCAAGCAAGCATATTATCTCGCAAAAAAATTGAAAAAATAATAATTAGTAAAAATATAAATTCCCAAAATGACCCTGCCGGGGATCGAATCCGGGACCACCCACGTGAAGACAACAGCGCTTAACACTGCGCCAGAGAGGTCGTCCAAACCTAATTCTAACTCTATCTAATCGAGCAAAATATACTCCGTCCAATTAGAAACGTGAACTGTTCGCGACGGTGTTCATTGCAATGTCAACACAATTACACGAAATGGGAACAAGCCGCCCTTACAAAACGGTCCTTAATTAATTCTATGTAATAGACTTTATTTATTTACTTAATCATTTATTAACAAAGTAAAACACAGCGTAAGTATAATATTATATTCATACAATGGGTCGGCGCTCATACATATTAAGGATCCGGCTACCTTTTGATATCTTGAGAGAGATACAGAGATAGGCAACCGCATACTAATTTCAATGTAAAAATTGTAATAAATTTAAATTGATATAATTTAATATAAAAAATACTTTTTAAACAACCGACTTCAAACTCCCGCGCCAACTTTACGACAACAAGCACACGCACAAAGTACTTACTTTATTGTTGATATTTTAAAAACGACTCAACCGATTTCGATAAAATTTGTATGGGACTACATGGAAAGTATGTTCTTTCAAATAAAAAAAGAATCATCCAAATCGGTCCACCCAGTCAAAAGTTCTGAGGTAACAAACATAAAAAAAAAATACAGTCGAATTGAGAACTTCCTCCTTTTTTTGAAGTCGGTTGAAAACATCAATAGTCTCTTTGAAATTCAAAATCTATCATCCTACTAATATTATAAAAGTGAAAGTGTTTGTTTGTTACTTTATCCTTCAATAACGCAGGATATAGATACATACGTGATTATTATAAAGGATTTAGCTAAAAACTGGAAAGCACAAAAGCTTACAAAAATCAACGAGTAGTTACCTAGATGAAAAACTAAAAGCCAAGCGGTCAATGTCACGGTCAATATAATATAAAAAATCTTTAATAAAAATGTTAAAAACCCACTGTAAGCCAAAGCCACTGTAAAGTAAAAATCTTGATTTAATTTTCTACACGCTTTACTGTCGTACAAAAAAATACAACCGAATGGAGAAACGCCTCTTTTCTTTGAAGTCGGTTAAAAATATGTGAGGCTTCATGCTCCTAACAGAAACGAAGCCAAATTCTGTCTCGTTAACATATAGGAGATAACAAGCACTACCCAGCCAATGCAGTGCCATATTTATTAGTTCGTAAACTATACTCGCCGGCATATTTAGCGGAACATAAAAAAAAGGTTTGATATCAGTATCATATAAGGTTGCTGGCTGGTTTATGCGTCATTTAATTTAAAAAGAAATATTTTCAAATTAAGAAAACAACTGAACATCACATTTTATGCAATTGTTTTAATTTTATTCAAATACACCTTATCTGGAGCGAATTTCGAGTATTTCTTCCTTCTGAGTTTGATTTAAAATTTCATTGAAATACTGTTTTTTGTTAGTTTTTTTTAATCGCGTATCTTTCTGGAGTTGATGACTGAATTATGCCTGACTTAGCCCCAACGGAGATGGCCAGGGCACTCGAAATGCGAAGAAATGGTCAAACCTACAGAGTGATATCCAGAGATCTTCGTCGACCAGTTTCAACGATCCATCGCAGTATCCAACGGTTCAGGGAGACCGGTACTTATGTGAGAAGAGCAGGATAAGGCAGAAAAAGACGCACTTCGAGTAGGGATGATCGTTTCATTCGGCTTTGTGTACGTAGGAACCCCCGTTTGACGGCCGTCCAAGCCCGACATGAGTTAGAAGCAGTGCGGGGTGTTACCGTAAGTGAGCGTACGGTACGAAGAAGGCTCGAAGAAGCTGGTTTGGGTTCATTTGTGCCCGCCAAGGCTCCAAGGCTCGAGGTAAATCATCGTAGAAACAGGTTAACTTTTGCTCAGGAACATCGACTTTGGAACGCGGACCAATGGAGTAAGGTATTGTTTAGTGATGAGTGCAGAGTTCTCTTAAATCAAATTGACGGCAGGCAAAGAATATACAGACGCAAAGGAGAACGATACATTCAGACAAATTTTGAAACTACAGTTGCATACGGTGGTGGATCAATAATCGTTTGGGCGGGCATTTGTTTGGGAGCTCTCACTGACTTGGTAGTGATTGACAGAGGGAGTCTGACTGCAGACCGCTATATCAGAGAAGTTTTAGAAGAAAATTTCGTACCGTTTGCCCCATATATCGGTGACGATTTTGTTTTTATGCAGGATAATGCTCGGCCGCATACCGCTCGGATAACTCAAGCTTATCTTAATGATATGAATATCACTGCTATGGAGTGGCCGGCGAGATCACCGGATATGAACCCAATAGAGCACGTTTGGGACTTGCTGAAAAGAAAAGTTAAGTCCAGAATTCCAGCTCCTGCCAACGTGGGTGAACTGCGAATCGCCGTAGTTGAGGAATGGCGGAGACTATCCCAGGAGACCATCATTCTCAGTATGCCTAGACGGATAGAAACTTTAATAAGAGCACGTGGAGGAAATACGCGATATAAATCACCATTTTTCTAATTTAATTAATTGTTATTTTAATATAAAATTTCACTTTTCCCGGTTACATGAAAAGTTCAAAAATGTACCATTTTTCACAAATAGCCTTTACTCGCAAAATCTGTTCTTAATGTGATCTCATTTTAAGTAAAACAAATGAAACTTTAAATAACAAAAGAAGTGTAGTAAGTAGATTTTAAAATAAAACCATATTTTTTTAATTATGGACCTTTTTTTTATGTTCCGCTAAATATGCCGGCGAGTTTACTTAACTGATAGGATCAAAGATGTACAATAAGTAAAGATTTTGAAAAATCTCATTTTTTAAAGTCTTTACTCACGGGAAAATGTAGAGTGATATTAAATTATTCCCTTTTGTTTCAGCTTCCGTCGCCCGAATAGCCAAGTTCCTTGGTAGCTCTGGCACCCCTATCCTGACCACTGGCGGCTTTAGCTTCGACTTTGTGGAGAAAAAGCAGACATGCGAAAACGAATTCTACATGATGGTGCGAGCTGGCCCCGTTGGTTTCAAGGACTTGGCATATTTCCTCATAGATGTTATGCGACAGTAAGTACGAGTTCTTTCATAATTTGAATGGAATGACTTACAGACTATACTACAGTCTACCAGATACTCGTATGTAAGCATCAGTGGTTAGTATAGCCAAGTTTTAAGCAGCACTGGCACTCCTATCCTGACCACTGGCGGCTTCAGCTTCGAATTTGTGGAGAAAAAGCAGACATGCGATAACCAGTTCTACATGATGGTACGGACTGACCCCGTTGGTTTCAAGGACTTGGCATATTTCCTCATAGATGTTATGCGACAGTAAGTACAAGTTCTAGCGTTATTTGAATGGGCTGACTTACTATACCAAAGTCTACCATACTCGTTTGTCAGCATCAGTGGTTAGTATAGCCAAGTGCAGCACTGGCACCCCTATCCTGACCACTGGCCGCTTCAGCTTCGACTTACATGCGAAAACGAATTATACATGATGGTGCGAACTGGCCCCGTTGGTTTCAAGGACTTGGCATATTTCCTCATAGATGTTATGCGACAGTGTATTTCCTCATAGATGTTATGTGAGTAAGAGTTCTTGCATAATTTGAATGGACTGACTTATTCTAGGTAGTTATTATGACTACCATATCCCCGCATCAGTGGTTAGTATAGCTAAGTCTTTTTTTAGCAGAACTGGCACCCCTATCCTGACCACTGGTGACTTCAGCTTTGGCTTTGGCTTCGACTGAAATTAGTTCAAAATGACATTATACATAAGAAACTCTACTACTCTACTAGCATCTTTCTCACGCATAGCCAAGTTCCCTGCCAGTTTAGCTGCTGTAGTTTTATAGTTTTATGCTAAAATGGTTTTAAGGCAATTTAAGGCTGTAGCATCACATTTTGCTTTGATTATAGCCCAGCCTATTAATGAATAGAAGGAAAATTCCCCAAAGAGAAAAACACTTACTCCTTAAAATGGTTTCTTGCCTGAGTTGAGATGTAAACCTTTAAACAGGGGTAATAAATCAAGGTATTTTCGGCTTAATTTTACGCGCCTGTAGAAGGCTTTTAGGCGATATATTCGTAAGCTTATTGAGGCGTCGTCTACATTGTGTTTAGCCTTGTTTCATTTGATACCTTTGAGTTATGACAAAGCTACTGTTTTTATTAAATGACTAGCTGATACCCGCAACTTCCTCCGCGTGGAATAAGTTTTTTTTTAACACGTACAACAGCCCTCCACTGGTTTAAGTGCGGAAACCTGCCCAGTAAGAAGAAATATTTTTTTTAATTGCCACGCGGGAACTCCTTAATTTTCCGGGATAAAAAGCCTAGGTATGTCACCCTCCAGATCCTCAAAGTTATGTCCATGCAAAAAATCACGTCGATCCGTTGCTCTGTTGCGGTGGACTGAAGGACAAACCAACAAACAAACACACAATCGCATTTATAATATTAGTGTGATATTTTAGAGGCCTTCCGAAAGTATTTGTTTGATTATCTGACTTAATTTTCATAATTTATCCCATTTTATTTAAGCTAAAACAAGAAAAAAAGCCAAAGGTTTTCTCTATCTTTGAAAGTTGTCAATTTTGTACGAATTTGTTAAGAATTGTTTTAAGCTGTAATTTTTTTTACATAGGAAAAAGGACCCAATGGAAAGGTAGGTTGTTCAATCTCTTGGAATTTCCAAATTAGTACTAGATAAAGCGCATGTAAAACTTTCTTTGAATAAAAGTACCTATTCAGCATATAGGTAATACAGCGCAGAAGTTTGCAAACTTATTGCTTGACTGGAATAATGGCCTCAGTAAATAAATAAAATAACGAAGTTATCGCAATGTTTATGTCTGAATATAAATAGAATGAAGCAGAAAAAATATATTGTTTTGGGAAAAAAGATCTAATATTAATAAATCTTTCGATCATATTTACGCGAAAGTCGTACGAAAATATTTTCTTTTAAAACGTTTTCTTTTAAAAGGTCGTATCTCCACGATCTCATTTTTTGAATGAAAAATATATAGATATTATTTCTATATCATTTGGTAATATCAAAGAATTGTTTGTAATATTACATTTTTTATTACATTTTTGGGAATATTGGATTATATAGGTACTTACCTTATTCATTCTGCCGTGTTTTATTGCTTTCACCCTTTGAGGACAAACAGTCCGCGCGCGCACAAGTATGTACACAAGAAGAATCGTGTTTTTGTATTCTACTACAAGTTAACCCTTGACTGCGATCTCCCCTGATGGCAAGTGATGATGCAGTTTAAGATAGTAGCGGGCTAACCTGTTAGGGGTATGGCAGTTATATTAAACCCATACCCTTAGTCAGTTTCTACCCGGCATCGTAACGGATTACGGAACACTAAATCGCTTGGCGGTACGTCTTTGCCGGTAGGGTGTTAACTAGCCACGGCCAAAGCCTCCCACCAGACCAGACCAGAGAAAATTCAGAAATTATAAATTCCCAAAATGTATCCTGCCGGGAATCGAACCTACCACGTTAAGACATGAGCGCTCCACTGCGGCAGGGAGGTCGTCAAAAGGGAGCTGTTTCCCATACGAATAAGAGCGTTTGGCACGGATCTTGCTTCCTGTCTTGTTCGTAGTGTGTTTAGTGCCTTAAATCGCGTTGTTGGCGTATGAAGAAAGAATAGCTTCCGCCCAATAATAAGTTACCAGTGTAGCCCGATGTTAAACTCATTGAATTATTTGACTTGATATTTAAAATGATAATAATTGGTAATTCAAATCCAATAATCAAATAGATACCTAATGCGGAAAATAATATCGGTAATATCTTTTATAGAAAAGGTAATATACATACCTAATAAAATCAGTTGAATAGATGGGTCGTGAAAGCGTAGCAGACGGACAGACATGAGACAGACACACTTTTGCATTTATAATATTCGTATGAACATGGATAATGGAATATTAACTTTCAAGTCACGCAGCGGTGAGGGCCACTGGCCCAACACGTAGAGGTTTCATGGGGGTTAATCTAAACTATGAGATGAATAAAACAACCGGGCCTTATCTTTCAGGAATCCAAAATCATAATATTCTTTTACTACAAATTACTAATTCTCTCTGCGTCGTGCTCCTCATTTCTGAGGGTCATGGCCCCTTTCCATTAATTACATAATAGCAGCGGGTTTCTTGGGATAATAATACGCTGGGTTCCTTCCACATACGACTCGACTAAGAGTACTACTTCAATTCTTAGGTTTCTAACGATTATTATCACATAAGTATTTAATGATAATAAATAACTGGGACCGACAGCTTTACGTGCTCCTCCAGGCACGGGGGAAATAAAAAGGCCAAATTTGGTCACCCATCCAGTTACTAACTTGGGTCAACTTTGCTTAACAATCGCAATAGATTGATACCTATGCGTTGTCGCAACTAAACCACTCATTATTACTAGTATTATTACTAGTTACTACTATATTATTACTTACTATACTATGTGGTTATTTGCAAATTATAAAGAAACGTGAATATATAAAAAGTAAACCTACCTACTCTTTTATTCTGTACTTATCGTCAGTAAGTTTGTAATAATTATTAAAATTTTCAGAACTGGTTTAATGTACAATTTATGTATAATATTTAGTTATCAAATTAAGACTATGAAATACATTAAAATCTACCTAAATTAAAAATGTTATCCAAACCGCTGCAATTAAACAATGCTATTAGTTGATTTTTAGTGTTGATTATAGAGAACAATAATTGAACTTGAGGTTATAAGGGAACGTAATTACAACTTCCATCCCTTTATGATTTCCCGTGAGAATACTGGAGATTCTGCGACTATATGTCAAAAGTCGCAAAAATAAACACTTACAAAATATCTGGGGTATTTGAAATTCATGCAACAACAAACCCAGATAACCGTTTAGTCTTTAAATAAGTCACTACAGCCTATTAACGTCCCACTGCTGGGCACCCTTGGGCTTAGACCCACCACGCTGCTCCAATGCGGGTTGGCGGGCTTTAACGACTATTATCATGTTAGTGATAATAACCGGGACCGACGGCTTAACGTGCTCTCCGAGGCACGGGGGTGAAACACCGCCAACTTCCAACTCCGGGCTGGCACTGAGAATTTCTTAATTGAAAAACCCAATACCTAACTTTTTTATGCCCGACCGGGAATCGAACCCAGGACCTCGTGATCCGCAGTCGACTATGCTAACCACTAGACCAACGAGGCAGTATTAAATAAGTAATTTATGTAATTTTTTTAAAAGCTTTTATTTAACTCGCAATGTTTGTGTGTTGTGTTTGTTTAGGTCAAATTTTGGAACTGAATTTTAAAACAGTTACTAGGTACAATATAAAATATTAGTATAGAAAGTACGGATATTGGAAACGGATAAGTATGGAAGTTTAGTGGAATAAATGCTAGAGCCTAGCATTAGCTTGCCTTGAATGTGTCTAGACTACTTTTATATTATGTTTAAGTTTCCTGATACTGTACAGAAATACTTTTTTTGTGTTTGATACAGATACCTACTCGAAATTAGGACTTCATGATCCGCAGCAAAATGAGCTGACCACTGGATAAACGAGGCTTATTATGTACTAGCTGATGCCCGCGACTTCGTACGCGTGGATTGAGGTTTTTTGGGGGAAATCTTTAATTTTCCGGGATATAAAGTAGCTGTGTTATCCCGACTGTAATCTATGCCAAATTTCATTCAGATCCGTTCAGCCGTTCTGACGTGATTGAGTAACAGAGGTCCATCCATCCAAACTGCGAAAGTTAATCTATATACCTATATATAATTCAAAGTCCTAACTGACTGACTAATATATCAACGCACAGCCTAAACCGCTAGGGTTAGTCTTGAAATTTTGACAGTAGCTTCCTTTTGTGACGTAGGCGCTCACTAAGGAAGGATTCAAAATTCCATCCCTAAGAGGGTGAAATAGGGGTTGAAAGTTTGTATGAAAGTCCGTCATTTCTCAAGTTATATCCATGAAACTTAGTACCTATATGAGATGCAGGTTAAAAATGAAAAAATACGTATTTCACAGTTTTTCAAATTTTACCCGTAAAGGGGTAAAATAGGGGTTGAAAATGTGTATGAAAGTCCTTCATTTTTCAAGTTATAGGTAACCATGAAAGTTGGTATTTGGGCTTATGGTTTAAAATAAAGATATACGTGTTTCACCGTTTTTGAAAATTTTATCCTCAAGGACGTTAAATACAGAGTTATATTTAACATCCTTGAGGATAAAATTTTCAAAAACTGTGAAACACGTTCTCTTTATTTTAAACCATAAGCAACAGTTCGACGTGATTCTTTATATGGGTATAGATGAGGATCTGGAGTGTGACATATTTATTTTATCCCGGAAAATTAAGGAGTGCCTGTGGGTATTAAAAATCTTAAGCCACGCGAACGAAGTCGCGGACGTCCGCTAGTATATTAGTATAGATTAAAGCAATTTGTGTTGTATCCCTAAGGATAACTATTAAATTCAGTGACTTTATCGGAAGGAGGATTGGATACACCTAATTGGTGTGAGCACTCCAACTTCCAAGTAATAATCACGTCGGGCATAACGAAGCGTGTTAGACTTTCGTTAATTAAGTTAGCGAGGCCCTATTAATACATCAAGCGTGATGGATGTGATCACTATAAATAAAATATCATTGGATTTGATAGATGGTCTTCTAGATAAGTAAATATTTTTTTAGTAAGTACTAAGTTTAGTATATGGTTCTAGGCCTAGTGCAATACGCTTAGGCCTATTTCGCATTACAAGAAAATTTCTTGTGTCTTATGAGAAATGTCTTATAAGAAATTCAGTCGCAACTGTTGTTGTATGAGACCATACATATTACAAGATATTTTTTCTTGTGTCTTATGAGACACGCGCATACAAAATATTATGAGATAAGTATAACTTATAAGAACAAGGCATTTCCTTATAAGGCGCAATAGGTCTAATTGTAAGTGTTAATTAGATTGATCGTATAAGAATTCGAAGACATTAGCGTCAAAGTAAAATTAACATTAAAAACATTCGTATAGAGTGTTAATTCCGTGTACGGTCTAATTAGTTTACAGATTGAGACGTTCGACTTCGTATGGTGGTCGGGGCTTGATCCTCGCGCTCGCATTTTTGAGTTTCATTAGTTTTAGGTTTTAAGCATTTAATATTGCTCTTGCTATAACAGTAAAGTAAAGCAACGTGAGGAAACCTGCATGCGACGAAGTGATTTGCATCCTGGTTTCTTCGAAACGCTAGGATATGGAACGCCCTTCCGGCTTCCGTTTTTCCATCCGCTTATAATATTGGTATCTTCATATCAAGAGTGAATAGGTATCCTCTAGGAAAGCGCGGTCAACCTTAGGCTGCATCACTAATTCACTACTTCCAGCAAGTCTGATTGCAGCCAAGCGCTAGACGATAAATTTAAAAATGCCTGAGAGTTGTTCTCCATAACGTTCTCAAAGGTGTGAGAAGTTTGCCTCTTTTTTTCGATACGCTCGTCAATGGAATGGCTTCCCGGCTTCCGTTTTCCACTTCACTTATAGTGGTTGTAACGAGAGGGAAAATGGTTTGTAGTGACACGTTACAAAAAATATTCCTATGAGGTCTGGAGGAGTTGCTTTTTATACTTACAGTATACATTACCGGGATATTTCAGTTGGTTTCGCATTGGGCCTTTGTTGTCAAAGGCCGATGCTCAGCTTGAACAGCTACTCTCGCCCGCCGGTGGTGTTGGACAATAATTGGGAATTACTAATTGAAAGATAGATTTTGATACTGACATGAATTATACTTTAATATCAGTTCTGCAAAGTGGGAGCTTACGACTAAAATGGACGCATCACTCCTAACCAGTTTAGCTACAACGCACTGACCAACTTAGTCCGTCGTGGAGATGCTGGAGCCATACCGTGGACCTGCGGTATAGGTCACAGCGAGAGGGATGCCTTGGGGGACAACCTCTTTCGCGCGGCGCTCTTTCGGCCCAGCGCCATGCACGTAGACTCGCCAAGCCACCTGATTCTTCACGTTAGATCACTTTCGCGGCACTCATTTACAAGCACGGCTTTTCACTCACGTACTTATACTAGCGAATCACAAGATCGAGTATATGGGGACACTCTCTATACATATTAAACTCAAAATATGTTTCACCATGCCGGGTGTACCAAGATGGCCTCCAAAGAAAAAATGAAAAGGAAAAACTTTAAAGACAATTAATCATGTTGCGAGTCGGGGCACTACGCGTAAAAAGGATGGAAGATCCATAGAGTCGGGTCGTTGTTAACTACTATCGGAGTTAGAAGGAGGTGGTGCAGAGACCACCTCGTGAAAATAATAATCGCCTAGGGCTCCACGAGCCTATGACATGGCGGTTCCTTCAAGTCATCTCGTCCTTCGGAACTCGCGTGATACGTATTACGTTTTCGATCGCTCGAACCCGACTGTCCGTCGATCCGCGATGCGCGTGCGGCGCTAGTTTCGTGGGGTGAGCAGGAAAGCTATTCCTAAGTCGCTACGCGAGAGAAAGGGAGAGATAGATTTTCTAGTCACTCTATTGCATCCATTATACAGGAAGTCATGAACTGTGTTGCCTGATTCTATTGATTAGCTGCGTTCAATTTGCAGACTATATCATGTTTTAAGATTGAATCGGGTGAGATGGGTAACTTTATAGATAAAAATTAGGTAGTGTGTTCCACCACACTACAATACCCCCTTTTTCGGATAAGAGACAACGCAGTTGTCTCTACAGCCGCGGCAACCCGGAAGAAAAAATTTTCCTAAGTGTGAACTTAGCCTAAATATTTTTGAAAATATAACTATTAAAATGTTCGTGTGACCCTACCCTAAGTGTTATATTAATGAAACAAAAGTATAGTAAAAATTAAATTGTAATGTTAGTTGTGTTAGTGTTATATGGTAGAGTTAACCTAATTACCTTTCAGAATTGTTCTGGATGTGTATTTGAGCTCTAATTTTGATATCGTACATACTAAGCTAGTATACTTCACGCTTCCATACTGTTCTTAAATATTTATGTACCTGATCAGGGTTTGATAACTAATTATTTTTAGTATTGTGTTAGGGTTTCTTCTGTAAGTACTAATTATCTAATTTATCTGTATGTTACGTACTATGTACTATATACAAGTTATATACACGGTGTGTGTACTTGCAGTTTGCTTGCGTGGGGCTACAAATGTGGTGCCTTGGCATCGCAACTCAGTGCACGGTATGTCGTCCTGCGGTCCCACATTTGTAGCTGAAAAAGCTAACTAATGTTGGACCTGTGTAGGTATTGTATGATTGGTGATGTGTTATTACCTGCTTCGTATTACCACGAAGTGTAATGGATAATAACCCGTAAAAAGTTTGCTGAAAATGAACAAGAGAAAATTCCAACTTGTGAAAAAAGATTTGTCCTCAAAAAAACATTAGATGTAGTGTCACCCTACTGTGAGTGGCCTACTATGTAATAGTAATTTCCTGGTGGGATACATAGGAAAATAAGAAATTTAAGAAATAATGTGTGTCAGGCTATGTCCTTTATGTGTGGCAGCCTTGAGTGAGTGTTGTATTTTAGTACAACTAGTTTCAAGTAGTATTGAAATTGTTTCAAAATTTAAACTTCATAAAATTATTTCATGAGGCCTAAAGTACTAGATAACATTTCTTAATGTTCTATAGGAGTTTAATGAATATGTTTTAACTTTAAACTCGAGTTTTAATTATTGTATAAAAGTGTACATTATGTTATAGTCATAATGCTAAAGTGAGTTTTAAATTTGTAAATAATTGGTATTAAAAAAGGTTAAAGTGTTTTTCTTTTTTCAATGTACATTGTGTACCTACCTGAAATTTTTGTAAGGTAATGAATGTTATAGTAAAAAGTTGTTTTTGAAAGTGTCGTTATCAAATGTGTTAGGAGAGATTATGTACTTAGTAGAAATTAAGTTTTTATAAATGTTAGCCAAGGTTGTGCCATAGTATGTAAGAAATTGTTATTTTAATTAACTGTTTGTTATGTATTTGTATATAAGTTATGTAGGGGATTGTTGCGTGAACTTAATTATATCTTTTATATGATATTTACCTTTTGTTTTTGTTACTAAGTCCTCTAAGATGTAGACTAGGTCTGAAATTTTTTCTACTACTTTGCTTTTTATGAACCTTGGTGCTAGTTTTGCAGAGAAGAAGTTTGCTGCGTTAGACTGTACAAAATTTTTCCTCCAGACTATGTCATTTAAGCTGCAAACTACTTTTTTCCTCCTAAGGTTGTATCTGTGTGCATTGCGTTGGTAAGCAACTGTTAAGGCGTCCTGTACCTTGCTAAACACGTCAGATAATTCTGTGAGTGCAGTGGCGAATGTATCTCTATCTGCTATACTCAATTCTTCTGAATTTTTTGGTAAGGCAGAGTAAAGTTTGTGTAACTGACCATCTATTATGATATCCCTACCTGTTGCTAAAAAATAAGGAGTATATCCTGTTGCAATATTGACTGAGCTATTCAGAGCTAGTTGTACTCTGGGTAAATGCTTTGACCAGGTGCGGTGGTCATTTTCTACTAA
Source organism: Erebia epiphron (assembly GCA_963932025.1). Lineage (NCBI taxonomy): Eukaryota > Metazoa > Arthropoda > Insecta > Lepidoptera > Nymphalidae > Erebia > Erebia epiphron. Next base: position 10,818,626 of record OZ009950.1, read on the forward strand.
AATTGATAAGCAAGTTTGTACAGTCTGATTATATCTTTCTACTGTGTTTGATTGTGGAGAGTAATATGCATTATAGAAAATTTTAGGTATATTGAATGTATTGCAAAATTCCTTAAAATTTTTGCTTTTAAAAATTGTTGCATTGTCCACTGTCAGAATAAAAGGTGTTCCTGATTTAAGTATTATTTCTGATTCTAAAAAGGAAGTTACTGTTTTGGTGGTTGCTGTCCTTAAGGGATGCAACCAACAATTTTTAGTAAATATATCTACTACTGAGAGTAGTCTCTGTGAAGTGTGCTGTTGTGTTCACTTTCATGCATAGAGGTATCTAGTGTGTTACTCTGTTGTGAGAATACTTGCGGTTCCAGAACAGATGAACGAGGTGCCGTGGCTGCAGAGTGGGCAACGTGCGTGTCTGAAAAGTGGGCCTGAACTTGTCTAGGCTTTGTGTTTATAAAATCCTCTTGAATGTCTATAAAGGCCTAGGATGTTCCAGGATCTGGATTAGAGCCTGGAGAATGAAATGATTCACTAATAGAAGGCATTTGTTTCACGTCTTTACTATGTAAGTCGCGATCCATGTTGGATAATGATATCTGTTTACTACCTATTGTTGGCTGTTTTAAATCAGTTGTTGAGAAAACAACTATTTGATATTAGATATATAGAGTGTTCCCATTTGACACTGTTGTCTTAAAGCTATACGCTCTTAATATATGTTGTGATATCAATCTATAACCATTGATGGGCTGGTGTTAAATGCTACAGCTGGGCGATGACGCATTGACCCAAGAGATGGTGAAAGAAACTTTATGTCATGGAATTTACTGCCTTAAAATAATTGTAAAGTATTGTTTACTTACTTGTATGTTGGGAATGCGTACGTCTTTCTGTTCATAGTACAATTTAACAGGCCAGCTGTAGGAATCACACAGGTAAATTTCAATATTAGCAGCAAATCATTGAAATTAGTTGTTTACCCTTGTTGTCACATACACTATACGCTGTTAGTTTATTTTAGAGTATAAACTTGGTTAAAGAACCGTTTTTGATTAGAGTTTACGTGAAAACGCTGTTTTTAAGCTATAATAAGAGTGAATTTTGTTGAACTAATGATGATAAACAAGCATAGCGAATAGAATATTTGACAACTAAAGTCAACTGTCTATTATGACAGAGTTGACAGATCATAAAGAAATATAGTAAAAGCTTCCCATTATTACCACCGCCGGAAGAGAGCGCTATTCATGCTTTTTTTTACGGGCGCCATTTTGTAACGAGTGGGAAATGGTTTGTAGTGACACGTTACAAAAAATATTCCTATGAGGTCTGGAGGAGTTGCTTTTTATACTTACAGTATACATTACCGGGATATTTCAGTTGGTTTCGCATTGGGCCTTTGTTGTCAAAGGCCGATGCTCAGCTTGAACAGCTACTCTCGCCCGCCGGTGGTGTTGGACAATAATTGGGAATTACTAATTGAAAGATAGATTTTGATACTGACATGAATTATACTTTAATATCAGTTCTGCAAAGTGGGAGCTTACGACTAAAATGGACGCATCACTCCTAACCAGTTTAGCTACAACGCACTGACCAACTTAGTCCGTCGTGGAGATGCTGGAGCCATACCGTGGACCTGCGGTATAGGTCACAGCGAGAGGGATGCCTTGGGGGACAACCTCTTTCGCGCGGCGCTCTTTCGGCCCAGCGCCATGCACGTAGACTCGCCAAGCCACCTGATTCTTCACGTTAGATCACTTTCGCGGCACTCATTTACAAGCACGGCTTTTCACTCACGTACTTATACTAGCGAATCACAAGATCGAGTATATGGGGACACTCTCTATACATATTAAACTCAAAATATGTTTCACCATGCCGGGTGTACCAAGATGGCCTCCAAAGAAAAAATGAAAAGGAAAAACTTTAAAGACAATTAATCATGTTGCGAGTCGGGGCACTACGCGTAAAAAGGATGGAAGATCCATAGAGTCGGGTCGTTGTTAACTACTATCGGAGTTAGAAGGAGGTGGTGCAGAGACCACCTCGTGAAAATAATAATCGCCTAGGGCTCCACGAGCCTATGACATGGCGGTTCCTTCAAGTCATCTCGTCCTTCGGAACTCGCGTGATACGTATTACGTTTTCGATCGCTCGAACCCGACTGTCCGTCGATCCGCGATGCGCGTGCGGCGCTAGTTTCGTGGGGTGAGCAGGAAAGCTATTCCTAAGTCGCTACGCGAGAGAAAGGGAGAGATAGATTTTCTAGTCACTCTATTGCATCCATTATACAGGAAGTCATGAACTGTGTTGCCTGATTCTATTGATTAGCTGCGTTCAATTTGCAGACTATATCATGTTTTAAGATTGAATCGGGTGAGATGGGTAACTTTATAGATAAAAATTAGGTAGTGTGTTCCACCACACTACATGGTATATTCAAATCAAGAGTGACTAGGCATATTTCGGTCAAGCGCGCTCCATCTTAGACTGCATCATTACTTGTCAGCCAGTTTGATTACAGCCAAGGACTAGTAACATTAGGAAACACCGCTTGATCTAAAGTTGGTCAAGTAGCTTTCTGAATCTACTTATGCAGCTCTTCGACTGCCTGAAATAAGCTTAATGTAATGGGAAGGTCAGGTCTAAAAGCTAATACTTACAGAAACATGTTAAACTGTAGCACTTTCATAATACCTACTTACCTGGAACTGTATGAAGCACGAAAAACTGTTTTATGCATTCTAGAGCAATCTTACATACAAAATCTCAAGCTTCTGACCTGTTTGTCAGTTTAACATTTTCATAATTACTATAATTTAATTATCTAGGTACTAGCGACTCACAAGGCACAGTCAAAATATAATCCACAAAAAACCTAGCATATTTTAAATAATTGATTGATCGACCACGTTTCAACTCCCATGAGATTTTCGAAAGTGCGCCCATATTTTTGGTCTCCATTAATATAATTTGTAAAGGCATCCAATGATGATCCAGCCTCAGCCGATTCGTAATATTTTCGAGTGATTTGCTTTTGATCTGATCGTTTTTATCACTTAGAATAATAATGAATAATATTGAGGGTCTTTGCGCCATAAACTTTTGCGCTTTGAGCTTTGCACTAACAATTTTCTTTTCTGCGCCATCTAGTTTCAAATGGCGGCAACTCGTGCTCATCAACGAACCCGAAGCGAAGCTCGAAGTGGCGGGAAAATACACCTGTCACCTCGTGATGAAAACCTTCGCGAACTTCCTGAAGATAGAGGAGATTATCTACATCCCCTGGGACACCACGTCAGATGGCGGTCTGAACTACACTGAGAACTTGCGGCTTTATCTCGGATATAAATACACAAGTAAGTGGTTAGTTGTTTTGTTTTTATTATGGAGCTTTTTACTCACAATAATTTGATAGTAAGGTAAGTTAGCACTTAATTACTTCTGTAAATAAGTACCTTAATAATATTATCATAGATAACTGAATTTCAATAAATAACTTACATAAACTTACTAACTTTCAAAGTTAAATGTTACATATTACTAAATTACTTATTTCTTAAATTAATTATTCTGCATTGATGTAGAATTTTCTATAAGATACATTGATTATAGAAACACAATACCTAATTATTATTTAGGATCACTACAGGTCATGGCTCAAACCCCTTTCGAATTTTAAAACTCCATTCTTCAAACCACAAAAATATTGGATTTTATTTTGTACATAAAAAATATTTTTGATAGAATGTCTGATCATGCCTCGGCTATCTGATTCGACCCTTACTTTTTCACGTTGTCGAAGTCGCTTACTAGATGGCATTGTACTTTTAATTATACTAGTCTTCAATAGATGGCGCTATAAGATTTAGTTATTCTACTCGCCACTAGATGCAGCCACAAGTATAAAAATTATATTAAATTACGGATTTATTCGGCGCGGGCAGTGCTTTCAATTCTAAACTCGTCGGTTTTTTACTTACCCATTACCTATCAATCTGTGATGTTATCACAGTGTGACAGCACACCAACGTTTTGCACTCAACGTCTGCCCGAAAACCTCGAAGTGGAACGACGTTTTATCCAGTTGCCTAGTGTGCGCACTCTTTATTGAAGTGTATGGCACACACTACAGACTTTTTGCCCGCCAAAAAATTTTTGGCGGCAGCGTATTTTCGCTCTTTCATGTCATATTCGGTCGTAAAATTCAAGCGTGCGATGGAGAGTTGGGTATGGCATTTAGAGTTAGGTATTTTTTATACGACTGTCTGAAAAAAGGAGTATATTGTTTTCAGGGTTCATGTATGTATGTATGTATGTATGTATGTGAGTTTGTATATTCCACCATAACTTCTATACGCCTGAACCAATTTTGATAAATGAGGTGTTGTTAGAATCCCTAGCTTATTCCGGGTGACATAGGCTAGTAAAATTTAAAAAAAATTGATGGGGTGACCATGGTTCCGCATTAAAGACTAAAGTTGAAAAAAAATATTCGAAAATAAGATTAACTATATAATCATCATCTAGAAAATGATGAGTAGATTCCAAAAATATATAACACTATAGTTCAATATCCAGTGATTCACAAAAAATATCATTTAATAAAATTGTGAATAAGATTCCAAAGGACGTATGTGTGTCTACGGCAGAGCAGTCGTATTTTTTAATAATTTTAATTATATTCACTTGATAAAGAAATATCAACATTGCACAGAATAATCTTATAATTTGATTTGTTAACTCTAGTCCTGATAATAATCTTATAATTAATTATTGTGTACCAGTAAGCTCTTTTGGGATGGTAGGTACCTAATGATTACAATAATAGATAACCATACATACACATGTCTAGAAAAATGTTGGTTATGCGTACTTAATACCTAATAATTATTTAAACTATATTATTAATATATTAAGTTGGTCTTTAATAATTAAGATTCAATATGCGACTTGAATAATTTTAATAAAATTTTCACGCCACAACTTATATTTTACTTTCGGTTTCATAACATGAAATAGGTATTTTTTAATTTAATTTTTCAACCCTTAGAAACATCAAAGAACCTTCAACCGGACAAATGAGGCTCCAACTTTGAAAAATTACACCGAAAATTTGCCGTTTATCTCGACCAAACTGAAAAGGTCTTCCGCTAATAAATTTTGCACGTCCTATGAATAATTTAAGGTCTTTTGTTAATACTTAATTGTTCACAAAAACTTTTCCGAGAAAAATTATGCATTTTAAAATTTAATAAACCTACTACGAGAGGTAAAAAAACTTAAGAATTTCTTTGTTCCCAATTTCAGTAACTAACCACTTGACATTTTAGTAAAATATTTATAGACTATATGATGCCCGCAACTTCGTCCGCGTGTCCGATCTCCTTTCATTCCTTCCTTCCAATTAATTCATTTTTTCTTTCATTTTCCGGAATAAAATGTAGCCTAGATGCGTTAATGTGCACGTGTCTCTTCTCAGAATGAGAAGAATTTAGCCATAGACCACCACGCTGGATAAGTGTGGATTAGCAGCTTCACACACCTTTGAGAACCTTAAGAGTTATTACACTCGGCATGCAGGTTTTCTCACGATGTTTCCCTTCACGGATAAAGCACAGTAATATTAATTAATATTGGATGAATTATTGCAGCAGCTAATTAATGTAATTGTTATAATTAATTATAAATCTAGTTTATTTACGATATTTGTGAGATGGTTATAATAAAAAAAAAGAAAACCAGGCTGAGTTTGTTGTGGGCTCTTTTCAGATCAGGGCACGTTTGGAACCCTCGTAGCTTTAGTTTTAAGATACTGTGGTCCGTGGTTATCACTATCACGCCTTATAGGTACCTACTTTGAAACGGTGACGTTCAGAAGGCGTGCTTTGTAGGTACCTACCTATTTTGAATATAATATATACTTTGAGTTTGAGCTCTGCAGAATGTCAAAGAGTTAATGTAGAATTAAATTGAATTCTTCTAATGAATAATTGAAGACCATCTTTAAATTTGAAATACATACCAAGTTGCTGGGTAGGCGCATACATGATAGGTAGTACTAGGTATTATACTTAGGTGGCCTTCGTTCAAGGCCTTGATAGTTAAATTTAGTATTTACCTACTGTAGGTTCAAAAAACGTTATCCGACTACTATTCATTTAACATGTAATAAAGTTTTATGTGCATTGAAGTTGGTTTAAAAGCGAACTTTTATTAATGTCGTAATGCGTGACGTCAAACTTGAATTTAACGTGCAAGCGAAATCAAGTAAAGACGTAAAGGTATTTTAGCTAAAGCTTAGCGCGCACTGTAATTTTACTGACAACGTCAGAAATGTTTTAAGATAGGTATTTAATCAAACTACTTCTCATATATTTTCATATTAAACTAGATGATGCTCGCGCTGTTTCTTTTATTTCCGTGGTAGCTCCTTAATTTTCCGGGATCAAAGGCCTATGGTCCTTCCCTGAGATGCAACCTATCTCTTTTCCATATTTCATCAAAATCGGTTGAAAATATGGGCTGTTATAGTGTGGCAGACAGACCGACAGACACACTTTCGCATTTATAATATTAGTGTAGGCTGTGTTTCTTGCCGGCTTTTCTCAGCAGACCTTTTTTTCCGAACCGGTGGTAGAGTCAAAACATGATGTTACATATGAGAAACCTGCATGTCCTACATGTTATAAATAAATTTAGTTTATTGAGTTTATAGATGTAATGTATTTAATCCAATAGTTTCTTTTACAAAACGGTATATAAATGCTCGAACACAGAACCTCCTTTTTAAAGTGGGTTATAATTTTCAATGTACGTTGAGCTTAAAGCTCATAAAACGTAGAAGATGAAATGGATATTAAGAGAACTCGTGTGCTGCGGATTTAATTTGGAAATGTAACGACTTAACTCAAGCAGCGCTGTAAAACATTTGCCATCTGCCATAGCCGGTGGCGGATTAAGGGCGAAAATGCATTACGGATAGGGCAGAAAAAAACGTCTGCTAAACATGTTTTATCCAGTGGTGGTAGTAGGTGCAGCTCCATGTAAAAGTGTCCATAATATTTTCCCATAAAATCACTTTTTTTACCATAGTGTGTGGTCGCCCTTAGGGTAGGGCAAGGATGTCCTTCAAAGGAAGGGTGGCTTTCGAAAATTAATCGGGTAAATTCGATGAAATAGTTTTGTAAAATAAAAATAAATGTAGCGTTTCGCTTCCGCTTGTATTTCAAGATTTGTTATTGTTCGGTCTGCGCTGGCCTTAGGATAAACTTTTTGGCAGCCTACGGTATATTTACTGATCGACCCACATCAAGTGCAATAGACCGTAGTTCAATTTCCGATCCATCGTTGGGGAAAATGTAGGCTGTACAAATAGATATAGAGTACCAGATAAGAGGCGGTAATGGCATAATAATTGGCCATAGAATTGTTAATTCTATGGCCAGATTTGCTTCTGAGCGTCGCATCGACTGACGTCAGGAATAATATACCACAGCTTCAATTTAAAATGCTTTCTTAGCTTGCCGTGTACGTTTGTATGTGTAGTTCAAAACTTGCAATGGAATATTACATGTATTTTCAGAGCAGATTTCGAAGTTAAGAATAAATTTTACACGCAAAATGTACCTACTTAACTGCGAGAGTACCATTTTTGAGTCCCATAATGGAGTCGAGAGGTGGCCATAGGAAGTCCTCAAGTACCTACTCTATAATATGGTGTTTGAGCTCATTGTTATGATAAATACTTGGATACTAATAAATTTTACACGCAAAATGTACCTACTTAACTGCGAGAGTACCATTTTTGAGTCCCATAATGGAGTCGAGAGGTGGCCATAGGAAGTCCTCAAGTACCTACTCTATAATATGGTGTTTGAGCTCATTGTTATGATAAATACTTGGATACTGCTCCGAGTATGATGGCTGGAGAATTTTTTAAAAAGGTTTTGTAAGGTCTAACTTACTAGATGATGCCCGTGGCTTCACCCGCATGAATATTTATTTACTGTAATTCCCGTGGGAACTCTTTAATTTTCCTACCAACAAAACATTTGAAAGCGTAGTAGACAGACAGACACACGTTCGCATTTACGATGTTAAATATGGATTCAGTTTTTCTACTTGTGTATTTTACAAAGGTACAGAAAAATCGTCCCGAAACTGATAAAAATGTGTTCTCGTAAAACGGGGGGTAGATTCCAACCGTTTGAGATTGCTGCGGGGCGTTAACACACTAATGATCAAACAATCCCTAATCCTCAGTGGGTTTACATTATACTGTATTGATAGGGTTGCCACGTCAAAATAAGCATGGAACTCTTTTTTTCATCGAGCGGAGAAATAGCTTAGTGGCACACACTTCTTTTTTTCCTGAGTTATGTGCATTAAATGTCTCTTGGAGGAAACCAGCATCCCCGGAGTTCTTCATAATAATGCTCTCAAAGTTTTGTGAAGTCTGTCAATTGACACTCAGCCAGCGCGGTTGACTATGGCTTTCTCATTCTGAAAGGAGTCTCGTGCTCAGGAATATGTGTTGAGAATATTTTTCTGTAGATAAAAATCAATCAAATCAAATCAATAATCAGATTTTACCACAGAATAGGTATTACTCGAGAACGGCTCCACACATTTAATTTTAGTTGTATTCATTATTGTCAGAACAATTATTTTATGAAAACTAATAAGAAAATAAATACTCCCCGCGGGAATCTAGGCGGGATGAAGTCTTGCAAATCATCTAGTAATATTTAAAGGTTCATGTTTTGAAAGGTGACAGCCCTAACCACCCAGTCATATTAGACAGAGAGTGTTTGCTTAAACAGCTTTGAAACTAGTTACGAACCGTCTGTTATGGGGGGATTGTGAAGTTAATTTGACGTAGTGTTGTACTTTTATGTCTAACAGAATTGCTTCATTGTTACCATGTTAAATGAATTACACTGTAGGGTTGCCAAGAATATCAAAGTCCTAAGTGAAAATGAATTGGATTAGGCAGATTTCAAATATTTTTTGTGTCATAATATTTTCATTTTGATTTTCTTACATTTGATAAAAACAAAATTTTGTAATTATTCGGCATTGACTGTGGAGAATGAGTAGGTATTATGAGTATAAGTGAAGCAAAGTCACCTACAATATTTTAACTACCAGCCACTCCACTTTAATTACCCATTAAATCTACGAGTAATAATCGTAATCAATTGGTCTAAAATCCATACTAATATTATAAATGCGAAAGTGTGTCTTTCTGTCTGTCTGTCTGTCTGTCTGTCTGATACGCTTTCACGGCCCATCTTTTCAACCGGTTTTGATGAAATTTGGTATAAAGATAGGTTACATCCCAGGGAAGGACATAGGCTACTTTTTATCCCGGAAAATTCAAGAGTTCCCGCGGGAATCAAAAATACTTGGTCCACGCGGACGAAGTCGCGGGAATCATCTAGTATTAAATAAGTCTTAATATTAAGTAGCTGTATAGTTTGAATTTGTTTGATTGCAGTTAATTTATCGAATACAACACTACAATCACTTTAGTTTCATATTGAAATATTTAGTTATACAGAAGAATCTCACTAATCCGGCACTATTAAAAACCAGAGGGTGCCGGATTATTGGATTATATAGAACAAATCATCTATACTTAATATTATAAATGCGAAAGTGCGTCTGTCTGTCTGTCCGTCTGTCTGTCTGTCTGTCTGTCTGTCTGCTACGCTTTCACGGCCGAACTACTCAACCGATTTTGATGAAATTTGGTACAGAGATAGGTTACATCCCGGGGAAGGACATAGGCTACTTTTTATCCCGGAAAATTGAAGAGTTCCTGCGGGAATCAAAAAACATAAATCCATGCGGACGAAGTCTCGGGAATCATCTAGTAATAAATAAAATATAGAATTTCATAAAGAGAATATGATATATTTGTATTAATGTTCTAAACGTCTTTTTTAAAACTGTAACATACCTATCTCACAACTAAATAATATACGACATTACGACGACAGAGCGCATTGTACGTGGCGTAGGGAGAGGCGACTGAGGCGCGGGCGGAGGATGCCAGATTATTGGACGTATCGGTCTATTGAAGTGCCGGATTAGTGAAATTCTACTGTAATTTTAATTTACCACCCTACCGGCCCGGGCAAAGACGTATCTATCGCCAAGCGATTAAGCGTTCCGATATTATACGATGCCATATAGAAACAGATTAGGGGCATGGGTTTAATATAACTGCCACACCCCCAAAAATCTTCATCACAAACATCTTAGGCTGCATCTTCACTTACCACCAGGTGAGAATACAGTCAAGAACTGATTTGTAGTGGCGTAAAAAATAGTAACCACTAGATTTCGCTAAGCTTTAGTGGCAATGGGTGGGGCACATAGTTCATAGAACCGATAGGCGTTGGTGTCCCATGGGGGTTGAAAAGCGGTGTCGCACCGTAAAGCGCAGTGTAGACGACCCCATACTAGGTGGACGGACGATCTCAAGCGAGTAGCTGGGAGCCACTGGAAGCAAGCTGTACCATACCGTGTCCATCGTCCAGCAGTGGACGTGAATGGGGAGGCACACTGCCAATTTATCCCGCTAGGTGACGCATCGTCGCTGGTGTTGTTTAACTGTCAAACACCATATATTTTTTACTCGATAGTTTCATTTTCTTAGAATAATTCATTTTTGTGCCTAAATGTTGTGCATTCCGTTTTCCTGCTGATGAGGAATGAAGAAGACTATGGTACAAAGCCTTGCGCCAATAAAATTGGAAACCCAGTTCATCGGCTAGGTTATGTAGCGCTCACTTTAGACGTGCCGATTATTATGGCAAGAGCACACACTAGTTTTTTTTCCCAGATTCAGTTAAAATAGGACGCCTAATTACCTCAATTATGTACACCAATGAACCTGACAGTTACCAGCGAGGGTGGCGCCATCTGAGATTAGCTTTGCCTGTCCCTCCCCATTGGTTGAGACGATGAACCATTAGTTTCCTATATTTCATTTATTAGTAACTACGAGTAGATGATGCTTGCGACTTCGTCCGCGTAGACTAAGCCGCGGGAACTCCTGAATTTTCCTTCCCCGGGATACCTATCCCTGTACCAAGTTGTATCAAAATCGGTTGAACAGGTGGGCTGTGAAAGCGTAGCAGACAGACATACTCACTTTAGCATTTACAATATTAATAATATGGATTGCATTCATGTACATAATATAACATCATAAGTACAGGAGGCCCCGTCAGGCGGTTAAACTTAAATTTTAAAACATATATATTAACAATACAATAATACAGCTAAATAAATATATATAACTAGGTGATTCCCGCGAATTCGTCCGCGTGGACCAAGTTTTTTCGATTCCCACGGGATCTCTTGAATTTACCGGGATAACGATCTATCGTAGCCTATGTCCTTCCCCGGGATACAACCTATTCCTGTACCAAATTTCATCAAAATCGGTTGAACAGATGGGCCGTGAAAGCGTACCTAGCAGACATACAGACAGACAGACAGACAGACAGACACACTTTCGCATTTATGATATATTAGTATGGATGTCAGCTTAATTATTTTAAGATCTTATTTTGTCATTATAAATTCCCCGTGCCCATCGAAATAATGTCTCAAACTACTCAAACCAGTGTGAGTACATATAAATGAGAGTACATGTTATTTTTGAACGTGTTTTACCTATTGCACAATCTTTTATCTTTAGAACGTTAACGATCAATCAACTCTTTGTTCAAAATTAAACAGTGTTGTTTGCATTTTTTGCTATGACTATGAGATTGCTGTCATAAAAGAGTTACTGGGCATCATAATAATATTATAAATGCAAAAGTGTGTCTGTCTGTCTGCTACGCTTTCACGGCCCATCTTTCCAACCGATTTTGACGTATAGAGATAGGTTGCATTCCAAGGAAGGACATAGGCAAAATCCCTTAATCCACGCGGACGAAGTCGCGGGCATCATCTTAGTATTATTTTATAAATGCGAAAATATGAACATTTTAACCCAAAAGAGATTCAAAGATTCGAAGAGAGAGATTTATTATTCAAAAGTCCCCACGAGATTCTCAATAGCCTAAATCCTATAAGTTAAGTATAGAGGGAACCTCAGTGCAAAATATCAGCTTTCAGCTTCAAGGGCTAAGCGTTGATGAGTCAGTGAGTGAGTGAATGATTGAGTCAGAACTTTTCTGTTTATTGCATGAAAGTTTTAAAGACAGGCGGTGAAAAAATGGGTCATTAGTGTTGGTACAGCTATATAAATATTGAGCACAAATTACCTACTTAACATTTATTAGTACGGAAAATTTTTGGACTGGAAATTTTCACCTTGGAACATCTGTCATAATTATTATTAATAATATTATTACAGGTATTTCTACTGAATAAAAATATCATATTTTGTTATATCGATACCTATCAAAAACAATTACATATTCGGAGCGAATTATTTTCTAGGTCACAAGTGAAAAGAAAACTTGGCGCAGGTTTCTTGAATTAAGAAATATGTGCTAAAAGTTAAATGCTCTAGATACTCGAAGCCTACAATTAATAATTGGACTTTTTTGAAACAAGTACAAAATAAATCGAGGTTAATTATTCCGCAATGGGTTGAGCTAAATAAGTTTACTACAAGTTGTCCAAGCCCAACTTGAGATGGACGGAGAGGCGCGGCACGTAGCGGCAAATATTATTTCTATGAGTTTGTACCAAAAATCTAAGGGTTTTAGGGGATTGTGCAGTGTCGTGTAGAACATCGCCGTGTCGCATTGTTAAGTGGGGCCAGCAGGGAATGATATTTGGCGAAGAGATAGATTGGCACACAGGCTACTTTTCATCCCGGAAAATTACAGAGTTCCCGCGGGAACCGAAAAACCTCATTCCACGCGGATGAAGTCGCGGGCATCAGCTAGTACTAAAATATTATATCATCATTACATTATGTCTGTCTGTAGCCTGAGGCCCGGTTTAGCCGCTGAATCGATCCTGAACGAGGGACGGTGTAAAATCAAACTTAATTATTATGAAACTGTGAAAAACTGCCAACTACTACTGCGCACGGCTTTCCTATCTATATGAGAACGATTTTGGCCACAGTCAACCAAGCTGGCCAAGTGCAGACTGACAGACCTTACACACCTTTGATAACATAATAATGTCCTCCCGACCGAATTTCGGTCACGGCGGCCTATCTCTCTAGAGAGATTGGCCATCTGCGCGGGAGATATTGTAGTGCATTAGTGTGTGCGCGTACACAGGTGCACTCTCTGTTCCTATATTCACATAGCCCGATAATCCGACACGACCGGTAAAAGGTCAGGCGCAGGATCGACAGCTTAACGTGCCGAGGCACGGGGGTTAAACACCGCCAACTTCCGAACTCCGGGCAAGTACTGAGAATTTCTTGCCAGAAAAATCCAATACGTTATGGACCGACCGGGGACTCGAACCCGGGACCTTGTCGGCCGCAGTCGAACATGCTAATTACTAGACCAACGAGGCAGTTTGATAACATTAAGGGGAACTTGGCACGCAGGTTCCCTCACGATGTTTTTTCTTCGCCGTTGTAACAAGTGATATTGAAATGCTTAAACGCCTATAACTTTTAAAAGTTAGAGGTACGTGCCCGGGGATTGAACCATAAAATGTCAGGCATATTGTATTACAGAAAAGAATTTGCTTGTAGACATAGCATAAAAGTAGAGGTCCTGAATAAACAAACGATTTCGCTAAAACTTAATTTGGTGTAAAAGTTTTTATTAGATACTTAGGTTCCTTTTTGTACCGTTTAAGAATATTATATTAGGAATTTAAGTGAGCAATTCAATGCAAACCTTCTAAAATCTGAGCTTTTGTCTGCTCTATAGCATGCCCTTAGTAGGATCATTAGACTGAATTTTATGACCCCTTTTACGATCACTAGACCCCTAAAATCAAATAAATTTTCCTTATTTTGTTTCAAGTATAAATCACCGAGTTGGTTGTATTGTAAGCCTGTAGTAAGTATAAAGCATCCTAACTAAAATGTGGTTAATTTAACTCGTGGGAAACCACACATGAAAAAAATTATTTTTTTACTGAAACCCTTACGCCAACCTATACTTACGTGTATATTAAGTGGGTGACGCTTGCCGCTTTGTCCGCGTGGATTTATATCCCGGATAATCAAAGAGTTTCCGGGATAAAAAAGCCATGTCCTTCTTCAGGATACAGACACAGACCAGACGTCAAAATCGGTTGAACTGATGGGCAGTGAAAACTTAGTAGAACCATAGACAGACTCACTTTCGCATTTGTAGGTAATATCAGCATGGTAGTATGGATTAAGTAAGAAAATAGTCTTGCTTCATTATGGAGCTTCAACTACTCAATGATCTTTGTTTCGCAGAAAAAAATAACTCCAGAATTAGAGATGAAGACCCGTAGTGTCAACTGTCAACTAGCTGATGCCCGCGACTTCGTACGCGTGGATTGAGGTTTTTGGTTCCCGCGGGAACTCTTTCATTTTCCGGGATAAAAGTAGCCTATGTGCTATTCCAGACTATAATCTCTCTGTGCCAAATTTCATCCAGATCCGTTCAGCCGTTGGGGCGTGATTGAGTAACAAACATCCATCCATCCAAACTTTCGCATTTATAATATTTATATTCATGTAAAAGTGCTATATGTATAGATTTTATTTATTTTATTTATTTATTTATTTCACCCAACTTAATTCTATCCTTACAGGTCACCTAATGCGATAGAATAAGCCTTACATTATTTACAATTGAAATAAATGAATTATAAAAATATACTTAATTAACTACAATATCATACCTACTTAAAACCTAACTAACTTAATACAAATGAAGCGGCTTTTGTGAACTCGCTCAGTGAGCAGCTGAACAGGCAGCTGATAGGCACATATTATTAACACATAGTACATACACCATCCTTTTGACCCCAGGCAACGTCCGAACTACGAAATCATTGCATAATATATTAATTGAATAAAAAAATTTAAGGAATTAAAAAATTTATATGAATAAACATACGTTTAAAATATTTAGTTCAATTTTAATCCTTACGTATGAATCAAACTCGCTGTATGACTTTAGAGCTCTCTAGAGGCTCTCTAGAGCCGGTTGAAAACAACACTATACTTACCTATGTTTCAAGCCAGCTACCAAATTATCTTCCTTTTTTGTACGCACATAATTATAGCATCAATTTACTAGGTGAAATATCCACCCATAAAAATATAGTAAGTAAGTTAGAATAAATTTATAGCAATCATTGTTAAAAAAGCACATCAACTAAAAGTATCTACACTTAAATACAATTAAAAATTCAATGTTTTGTTTGACGAGACTCGAATGTACTGTAACGTAAGCGATGTACGTTTTAATATCCTTTGTTAAATTGTATAATAATTTTAATCGGCATAATCTTTTCGAACCGGTTGTCTAAAAATACATGCAAGTTACGTACCTAACAGCCAGCGTTACGTTTTTTTTGGACGTAAACTTCAACTTCAAAATGTTCAATTGACTGGTAAATTGAAATTTTCGTCAGTCATAATTTTGTCGTGGTAGGGGGTGCACGCGTTGCTCTCCGATTTTCGCGGGAACCGACTCCGAGTTTTTATTAATCATCATAAAACTACTGTGAAACAAGAAATATAAAAACTGCCGAATATTTGTGTTAGGATAAAGTGAAAATTTGTGTTTTTCCAAGGTTGTCAGTGATATATTTTGAATGGATTTCCAAAAGTTTTCGGAAAATTCGGAAAATAAAATAACGGAGTTGAATTCCGTGTTCCGACAAGGCGATGGTCGTTGTATGGTATTTCTTAAGGGGTTCGTAAAAAATCAGCTGTTCAAACGAACGCTGCCGTTTCGATTATGATGTAAATTCACATACGTGAGGTATTTAAATTTCTGTATTCTATTTTTAGAAATTGACTACAACATCATGTGAGGTTCAGTTAAATAAAAAAAGAATGATTTATTTAGCACGTATTTTAAAGACACATTTTATATATTAATCTTTTTGCTAGTTAATATGATACTTATAATAAAATTAAGTACCTATTAAATTCTTAAAATAACCACTTAAACTTAAGTTATAGCCTCTTGAAAATTTAGTTCTTATTTATTACAATTTTAAGTTAACACGTAAATTCTAAGAAGGTAATGCGTAAATGATAAACCGATTTTTAGGCCAAAATAATGACTTTACAGATTTAGTATTACTTCGTTTCATACCTAAGAAATCACCAAAACCCATACTTAGCATCATACTAATATTATAAATGCGAAAGTGTGTTTGTTTGTTAGTTTGTCCTTTAATCACATCGCAACAGAGCATCGGATCGACGTAATTTTTTGCATGGGTATAGTATATGGGTACATTTGAAGACTTGGAGTGTGACATAGGCTACTTTTCATCCCGAAAAATTAAGTTAGTCCCGTGGGAAATGTCTCGCTTATAGACGCGAATCATATATAATTTTTTTAAAGCTTTACTTTGTTGCTTATGTGGTATTGAAAAGCAGATAATTTTAACTTGAGTACAAAAATATGTTTTATAATTTTTTATTACAAAAGTTGACGATTTGGGGGCCTATAGTGCCAAAAGTTGCGACCAATTTTGTCCCGGGTGCTTTATGAAAAATAACTTTACAGAATAGATAGTATAGACAGGTGGTAGGTATGCGAAGCAATTACGGTTTTCGGTATTTACATAATAATGGTTAAATGTTGACATAATATATCTAGTATCTGGCCCTCCAAAATCTAGCCCAACATACTATTCAATTTTACGTTAACTTTTTTAGATCACTGTAAGTTGGTAAGGATTGGAAAATGACAGAAAATTCGTATGCAGTAGCAACATCCTATCCAACGTGCAATGGGCGTCTCTTACGCGTTTCAGGCTTCAGCGAAATAAGCTACTTGTTTACATTATGAAGAAAAACAAACTATATTAGTCAGTACTTAAATTCTGTACTCTGAGCACGTAGGTACTTAGAAAGCCTTAATAACTTTTTAGTACCTATTAATAAGGGAGGGCGTACATTAAAACAACAATAAAATAAATATTGTTCCATTATAATAAGAACAATTGCAAACTTTTTAGTTTTTACAACCCCCCATATTTGTTAGTAGTACCTATTGTTTTTATGCATAACATGATCATTGATACAAATGTTTCATAATAAAGGTACTAACAAAGGTACGTGCGTAGTTAAATTTTGAACAACACTTACTCATATGCTTTGAAGTCTTATGTTCTGTTTGTATTAACCTATACCTACTAACTTGTTAGGTAGAATGAAGAATCCATACCTTTTTAGGTAGGTACTTAGCATTATTAAAAATATGGAAGTGCTATTTTCGGCTAAGAACAAAAACACACTAAGGACAAAAAAGTCTGCGCAATTCACTATTTCGATGCGTGTGTGTGGCCCAGGTGTAGGTGATAAGTCGTAAACATATTACACTCAAAAAAATCTGGCAGTCAAAAAGTTCATGTCATTCACTTGTCTTTGGAGCTCGGTCACTAGCGAGACAAGACAATTAATTGACATTCAACGAGGTTCACGCAGATTTGTTGTCCTTTCCGGTCCGTAGTTAATTTTCATAAATGCGGGAATCATGAGAAAAGCAAGATTAAAAAAAAAGAAAAAAAAACCGGCCCAGTGCGAGTCGGACTCGCGCACCGAGGGTTCCGTACTCAAGAAGTAGGTATAATTACCTTTGTTAATGAACCGCAAAACTAACTTTGTTTGTAGAGGTTTACTGTTAATATCAAAAAATTACGTTTGTTGTATGGGAGCCCCCCTTTAATATTTACTTTATTGATATTTAATTATTTATTATGAAAGGTAATATACAAGTTAATATACTGTGAAAATTTGAACCGTCTACCTGTTACCGTTTTTAATATTGAGCAAAAAAATACGAAAAATACACGTTTATTGTATGGGGACCCCCCTTAATATATATATTTTTTTAATTTTTAGTATTTTTTGTTATAGCGGCAACGGAAATACATCATTTGTGAAAATTTCAGCTTTCTAGCTATCACGGTCTATGAGATACAGCCTGGAGACAGACAGACAGACAGACAGCGGAGTCTTAGTAATAGGGTCCCGTTTTTACCCTTTGGGTACGGAACCCTAAAAGCATCGTAGACCTCTTATCACATAGCAAGACTAAAGGAGGAACCGCCTAAAATAATGAAGAGAGCGAATAAAAATAGCTTGAATTTCGAGGTTATGTTACCTTAAACAAATCTCAGTCCCACGAGAGAATAGAACCTTCATGCGGAGGAAGGCGTATTTTTTATTCAGCAAGTAAATTACTTAATAAAATATTAAAATATATTCTTAACTAGATGATTCCCGCGACTTCGTCTGCGTGGATTAAGTTTTTTTTTATTCCCGCGGGAACTCTTGAATTTTCCGGGATAAAAAGTAGCCTATGTCCTTCCCCGGGATATAACCTATCCCTATACCAAATTTCATCAAAATCGGTTGAAGAGATAATTTTTTTTGATTCCCGCGGGAACGCTTGAATTTTCCGGGATAAAAAGTAGCCTATGTCCTTCTCCGGGATGTAACCTACCTCTGTACCAAATTTCATCAAAATCGGTTGAGTAGTTGGGCCGTGAAAGCGTAGCAGACAGACAGACAGACAGACAGACAGACAGACAGACACACTTTCGCATTTATAATATTAGTATGGATATGGATATGGACTAGGTATACCTACTTATCATCATCGTTTCAACCCTTCGTCGGCTCAATACTGAGCACGAGACTCCTCTCAGAATGAAAAGGGTTTGACCATAGTCCACCACGCTGGCCAAGTGCGGACAAGACTTCACACACCTTTGAGAACATTTTGGGGATATTTTGTTACATTGTTAACGCAAGTGATATTTAATTGCTAACTTAGGAGAGCAAGAAGTGCGTACCCGAGGATCGAACTTCTGACCACCTGTTGGCAAAATGTCTAAACCACAAGGCTATCACTGCTTCTGCTATCACGACTTCGTCCGCGTGGTTTAAGTTTTTTTGATTCCCACGGGAAAAACTTAATTTACCGGGATAAAAAAAGCCTATGTCGCTCTCCAGGTCCTCAACTATATACCCTTGCCAGAAATCACGTCGATCCGTTGCACCTCGCCATTGCGGCGTAATTGAAGGACAAACCAATACACAAATACACTTTCGCATTTATAACATTACTATGGATTATGAAAACTAAGACATTATACTTTTTACAAAATGGTAGATTCACTCGACGATTCAAAATCACTTGTAAAGGATTATTTGAATAAAAAAAATTTGAGGTTGAGTTTAAAAAAATTTATGGAACAAAAAATTGTTACCTTCAAAGTGAGATAACCAAGACTATAGATTATTTCCAACGTTATTAAACCCAGGCCGCGGAAAATTGAAAAGTTAGGGGGTAGTAAATTTGGGTGCCATTATGCTGTAAAAAATTACCCGAGCTGAAATAGAGTTCTAGTGCTAAACGTCTGGGAAAACTGACGAAAGTCTTTGGTCCTAGTCCATACTAATATTGCAAATTAAAAAGTGTGTCTGTCTATTTGTTACGCTTTAACGGCCCATATCTTCAACCGATTTCGATGTTTGGTACAGAGATAAGTTGCATCCCGGGAAGGACTCTTTATACCGGAAAACGAGGTGTGACAAAACACAAGGCATGCAGGTGTGACAAAACACAAGGCATGCTATGGATATTCAGTTTGGGTATAGCAACATTGTCTTGAACAGTGCATGGTAGTAGTCCAAGGTGGTAGTCCCGTCAAATATTGTCGTGATGTTTGTGCTAGCCCTACCTAACTTTTCCACCCGACTAAACTGAGCTTCGTCTCGGAGGTCAGTGTTAAGTCAAATAATCCTTTAATGAGGTTTGGATGTATTTGTCTGACGACGACAGAGTTTAGTTTTGGTGCTCAACTTGTGCTCAAATTCTGTGTAACCCTTTGATGTATAATTCGATATAGAATGTAGCTAATTTCATATGAAATAACCTACAATGTATGTAGACTGATATCTACATAATAATATAGGCATTTTAAGTATATACTTGACTAGCTGATGCCCGCGACTTCTTGGTAAAAAATTATATGAAAACTTTAATCGGGAAAAGCTTTATGATAGCCAATATTTTATAAGAGTCCTTTTTTTATAGAGTACAAGTTTTTTTTCATTTTTATCGTACACGCTGGGACGCTGGATACATTTGCATTTTTTTTTATAAATCCATTACTTGTTGGCCCTGGACTGCAATCTCACCTAGATGGTAAGTATAATGATACAATCTAAGATGGTAGTGAGCCAATTGGTAGGAGTGTGGCAGTTATATTAAACCCATATTATTATATCCCCTTATTGGTTAGTACACGGAATCGTACCAGAACGTTAAATCGCTTAGCGGCACGATAATACCGGTGTAGGTTGGTAACAAACCAACCAGACCAGAGACAATTTAGAAATTTTAAAATTTCCCCTGTCGGGTATAAAACCCAGGCCGTCCTACTTGTAAGACTGTAGCGTTCACCACTGCACGAGGGAGATTAAACACTTTCACAAAGATTTTGAAACCGCTCAAAACTCATAACAACTTTTACTCGTATCAAGTTGAAAGAGACTCTCTTAAGGGTCTCTCTACACGATGGCAAAGTTTAAGTAATTTATTCCCCAAGTTCAAATATATTCTCGGTTTACGTAAGAAGTAGGCAAATGAATTAAGTGGAGATTTATGTTTGCCCAACCGCAACTCGAAAGTTTTAACCGATATTTGAAAGTTTTACTAAATTGGCTATTAGTTGTTAATACCCGGGTATTACGGTATTATTATTCAAACTTAAGTTTTTTAAATTATCCCAGTTTTGAGTCCACATTATTTAAAGGCGTAAAGAATGACGCCAAACCAACAAAAGTCTAGCAAAGGACATGGTCATAATTTTCTTCTCAGTACTGTAATTGTCGAAAACATTTGATAGGATTTAAAGTTGTCCATATAATTGCAGATTATAAAGTTTTGTCTGGGATCTCACTTCTATACTAAGTATTAAGACATCAACATCATAACAACACACAACAATACATCAAACAATAGATTCGTGTACGGGCACAAAATGAGTGCGGCGGCGGCGGGACGACGGTGGCAGCGGGGCGATGCGATTAGTCGGAGAGCTGGCGACCAACGATCTCAATTTACATAGACGGGCCCTGTCAAACAAAGAATGTGGGCGTATTTTTAGCAACGCCATCAACGCCATCTAGTCCGAAAAGCGCGAACTTGCTTGCAACATCTTGAATGAAAGCTTGAAAACTTATGACTCGGTCATAGATAATATAGGTTATAGCCATAGAAGCCGTAAGGCCAGTTAGTAAAAAAATATATCATACAGTTTGCCGCGGAAATTAAATGATTGCATAATGGATAAAAATATTAAATAGGAAGATTAAATAGGTAACGTTTTTTGGAAATGTATAATTGTGAATTGAAACACTTACCTTAAAATAAAAATAGTACAGTGCCAAACTAATAAGACTTTAGTTGTTAACCTAAGAATAACAAATTATCTACACGACGAGCGACCGTGACTACGCTACGATGGGGACAAAGACAGGTCAGGAACGCGCTCTCAAAGTCGGACCCCAGACCCTTTTCTATGAAAGGGCCTATCTAGTACCTACATATATATCGATGCTGGCGACGAATTTCACCGCAATTTTGTCGTACTCTTTTTAAAACTTAATTCACGTTTAAAACTGCAAAAATTGTCTGGCGATTTACAGGTATTATTGAAATTACTCAATAAATACGTGATTAAAATTTCAGATTGCCAAAAGTATATTTTTTGGGAATTTTAATAAAATATTTTTGAAGAGAAATAACCGCAAACTCTCTACCAGACTGGCAGGAGTGGATTCGCCAGTTGACAAAATTATATTTTTTCACAATTTCAGTTTGCCTAAACGGCCTCCCCAAAATTCGACACTAGCTCTCGTACCACATCGCCCCGCTGTCGCCATCGCTCGGCCGTCGCTCGTTTCTTATTTGACGCCAAATTCCCCTCTAGGTACTAGGACTGGGTAAAACTCGCCGAAATTGACTCCTTGCGAGAAATTATAAAAGTCCATATCTCCTTAAATAATGCACCGATTTTAATGAAACACAGACCAGTTTATCTCAAAAATACACTTTTATGTACAATATTAAAATCCGTTAAGTAGTTTTTGGGTGGTGCTGGACCAGACAGGTTAGTTTACTTTTAAACTGCTTTTTAAACTGAATCTGTGTGGGCGGAGTGTAGTTCAATTACTTTGGACTTTTTTCCTTTATTTACACATGGGAACAGTGGTCTTGTTACCAAAATAGCTATTTACGCAACTGTATCGTAATGAGAGTCATTTTAATTCGAGTGCTGCTTTTTGATACGAGGCTTGCCGAGTATCAAAATAGGATAGTACGAGAATTAAAATGACTAATTACGTACAGTTGCATACAAGATTATATCTACGACAAGGACGTCTTTATAATTTTTTACTTTATAAATTAATAAAAATGTCAAATCAATCAAGTGCCAGAACCCAGAGCCGCTAAGCTATAGGTATCCTATTTATGAAGATAACCATATCGATACAGCTACGACTCATAACGATACAGCTCCCATACAACGAACTGTATCGTTAGCAAACACGAAAGAGGGTTCAATTCGATATAGTTGTCAAATTCGAAATTGGAACTTTTCGATGCTGGAGTAGATAAAAGTAATTATAATCGATATCCCAAAGATGTCGTCCAGTGGTATCGTTGACAATACATGATTTTCACATTACTTAGCTCAGAACAATGTTTAAAACAATGTTTTAAACATTCAAAAATAGTCATCGTTTTTCTAGTAATCAACCAAACAAAGTTTACATTTTGATAACTGAATTGAACTAGGGAAAAAATCACTAGGCCTTAAAGTGTATTACAGGTACGATGTTGTTATACAAGCATAGAAATATAGTGTACTAGATGATTCACGCGACTTCGTCCGCGTGGATTAAGATTTTTGGATTTCCGCGGGAACTCTTAAATTTTCCGGGATAAAAGTAGCCTATGTCCTTCCCCGGGACTCAATCTACCCCTGTACCAAATTTCATTAAAATCGGTTGAGCGGATGGGCCGTGAAAGCGTAGCAGACAGACAGACGGACAGACAGACAGACACTTTCGCATTTATAATATTAGTATGGAAGTATGGATTAAGTATCTATCTGTCAGACTGTTATATTTTTGTCGTTTTACCAAGTGTAGGGGTTTTAGGCATGTGGTACACTATTCTTGAAACCCTTGTATCTCTAAGGAGATCTTTATGTACTCTTTCGGCACGGAGACTTCGGATTTTCGGATTGTTTATATAATACAAGAAAATATCTCATAAAAAATTTAAATCTCACATGAAGTTAGATTTGTTTAGTTTTCGTTGAAAAGGCAAACGTAGTTACTCATATTATAATAATAGAAAGAAAATCCAGAGCTTCCCGGAAGTCTTGACGAGGGACCAAACGGGAATGTAATAATGGCCTCTGATATTAAATTGATTCCCTCTTTGACTTCCATTTTTAATTAGAAATACTGTATGAGTAAGGAATAGAATGTGTGGTGATAAATAAATTTTGTGTAGAGAGTTGAATGATAAATAATTTGGATTACAAATGTGACTAATTCTGGTGTTCAGATCCCATTGATAAAATAAATAAATAATATTCTATTTGAAGGATATGGGTACAGATACAGGTCATAAAAAAGTATTTTCCTTGCATATTCTACCATTTAGTGGTGTGCAAAATGATTGGTATTTTAAGTTATTTCATTAGATCAATAGTATTACAGTATCACATAAGATATCTTGGTCAAGTTATTATAGTATTATTAATGTATATCATAACTAGCACTAAATCTTGTGTATCTCTTTCCTTTCATACTAGGTAGGTACCTAATATTATAAATGCGAAAGTGTGTTTATGTGTGGGTTATTGGTTTGTCCTTCAATCGACCGCAACAAAGCAATGGACCGAAGTGATTTTTGCATGGGTATAGTTGAGGACCAGAAGAGTGACATAGGCTAGTTTTTATCCCGGAAAATTAAGCAGTTCCTGCGGGAATCAAAACCAAAACTCAAAATGACGTCGCGAGCATCAGCTAGAAACATCATTAAGGTTTCCTATGTCAAAAAGAGATTATTAAATGGAGTCATCCGAAAGAAGTAAAATCGATGTCTTCAGTTAATAATTTGAAGTTCGTCATATCTTGATGATGTCATTCATACAAACTTCCATGTTAAGCGTGTCATTTGACGTTTAATACTCTTTTTATGTTAAACCTTACCTAGCTTTAAGTACTAATTTTATTTGCAGAATAAACTTTTACTTCCATAATAAATTCGGATCTTTTTATGAATAATTCTGATTAATCGCACACTTTTACGGTTGTGGGATTGATTACTTTATAGTGCAAAGTAGTAAAAAATTTAATTAAGTTTTACTGATTTTGATCGTGAAGAAATGCAACAAAACGACTCAATTCGAAGCAGATTTTTTAACTTTCCGCCTATAGTTGCCTATATATATGTATAGTGCATCTCTCGGTGCTGCATTCCTCATTTTTGAGGGTCGTGATTCCTTTCAATTCACAACATCAAACTATCAAAAGTTGAAATTTTCCAACAATCACTATCATTAACCCATAGCTTTAAGCTTTTTAGGGTTTATCGCTTAGGACATAGTCCACCATGCTAGCCACGTGCGAATTGGCAGACTAACACATTATGGAGAACTCTCAGGCATTATTGTATTCTTTCTTTATTGCAGACAACTACACGAGTAACATAGAAACTCATTGAATAGTACATAGAAAGAAGTTTTATCTAATAGTGAAGCTTGCAAAGGCGGTCTTATCGCTAAAGCGATCTGTCCCAGACAACCTTTGGTGAGAGAAATTGCGTTATCACGGGTGGTGAGGCAAGCGATTTAGGTCCTGTAATTTAAAATAAGATAGACTACGTATACACTATATACTAATAATACACGTAATATAGATAGGTATCTACCACATTATAATTATTTATGCATAGTATTTACTAGCTGATGCCCGCGACTTCGTCCGCGTGGTTTAAGTTTTTTGATTCCCGCGGAAACTCCTTAATTTTACGGGACAAAGAGCAGCCTATGTCACTCTCCAGGTCTTCAACTATATCTATGCCAAAAATCACGTCGATCCATTGTTCCGTTTCGGCGTGATTGAAGGACAAACCAATAAACAAGCACACTTTCGAAATTATTATATTATTTGTATGATTTTACTAAATTCTGTTTTATTGCTTAAGTGAATAATATTTTTCATGGCAATATGGGTCCTCAAAAAATTGTAGGCATATAGTCACTTTTACATAATTATCCAAGATAGTTAAAAATATTAGTATTTCTTTGAGCTAAACACAAAAATGCTTGTTGTTTAACTAACAATATTTAATGTTGAAATCTGCATGCCTCTAGTGCCGAAGTGGTAATAAAAATGCACAACCATGCACCTGTTGGCGCACGTCGAGTAAATCTATTTCGCGTGTGCAAATATAATTTACTGCAACGAACGAACTTTAAGGGTACTCTGATTTATGTGAAATGTACGTGATTTTTGACGACGGCTTTGCACTAATAATTTTCTTCATTATCTCCTTGACTCATTCTCGACATGACAGCTCTGCATCGATTTCGGCAATAGGAAACCGTTATTTTTCATAGGTAAGTATATGTTACATAAGTACCAGACGATTCCCGTAATAACTTCGACGTTTAGATTTCAAAAAATCCGTGGAAACTCTTTGATTCATCGTCCTAGATTCCAGTGCTTATTTATACAATTTTTGTTAGTTATAATTAGTTAGTTTTAAGCTCACTTGTGTAAAGCATAATTCCAGAAGTGGGCAAATAATTAAAATTAGTTTTAAAATATGTTTGTATTCTCTTTAAAACTTGCACGAGCGAATGGTCAAAACGTGTAGCGGTTTCACGAGAGATTTCATTTAAACAGCTTGGCCAAAGCATCACAACAACAATAAATTAATCATTTGATCAGACTGCTGCAGAATGCTACTGCTAAGCTCTTAATCAAATTGCGATCTAAACACAAAAGTATTCAATAATCGCTGAGTCTGCCGGTAGGAGACTGACTTTCAAACATCAAAATACTCGTATTTATGTTAGTTATTCCAATATGGCGTATACCCGCCAAAGCACAAACCGAGTGAAATACATCGAATGAGTCAAATATCAGCCTAATTAAACCTTCATCACTAAACAAATACACAATCTTTTATCTTTTCTAAAAATTCAATTCAATTTTAAACACAAAGCTGACACTTGCCACTAAATTTTAGTTACCGTAGCCATCCCGACCGATTTTCGGCCACGGCGACCTATCCCGAGAGATTTGCCATATGCGTGGGCGAAATTATATTGCACAAGCGTGTGCGCATACCCAGGTGTACATTACTCATAGCCTGATCGGATGGACGACTGGAGAGAGATCCACAGAAACGACGTCTTTACGTGCTCTCCGAGACACGGGGGTAAAACTGAAAATTTACTATCAGAAAAAACCCAATACTTAGTTATGGCCTGACCTGATTCGATCCCGGGACCTAGTCAGTCGCAGTTGTACATGCTAACCACTAGGCAGTTAAACGAGGAGTCTTAGTTACCACTGAGCCATGAAGGCACAGTTGTATCTATTTATGAACAAACACGTGCCAAGATCTGGTGAACATTCCCATACCCTGGTATGCAATGCTATTTATTAATGCAATTAGTGTAGGACGTAAATCGTATAATTAATGCCAATATTATGTAATCTACCTCGCGTAATCTTTATGAATTATATATTATAATCTATTGTGAATTAATTTGCAATATTTACATTGAATTGTAAGCAATTTTCCGCATTCAAAAGCACAATAAGTTTATTTGAATAAAAAAATATGAGTTTATGAGCTCTTTGTTTTAATATACTTGTGCTATTAATCTGTGGTTTAAATGAAGACATTTAAGACGCCATTATCTGATAATGAGCAGATAACAAAACGAAGCGACAATTGTTCTAGTCCAATGCGATATACGGATATGCTGCCAACATTCTTGGCAGCATTCCTCTCGGGCATGATCTATATAATAAACTAGTATGGCGCGTGGATGCGCGGCCCGCTGAAGCGGACCGCGTAGCAGACCGCGCGGCCCACTGTCTACTTACTTCCTCTCCTCCTATCCTAGTGTTTACTGCTTACGTGTTCTGAAGTAAACAACACACTGCTATGCTAGCGAGCACAGTGGAAGCGCCAGCATGCCAAGCGTCCGACAGACGTAAAAAAAATTCTCATAAGAAAACATAAAACAAAGACCCCCCTAAAAAACTAAAAGGGCCTTTAAATGTAAAAAAAACTTTCCAGACATGCATACAGTGTAAGAGACCGTTGAAGTAAAAACACAAAGAAACCTTCCTAAGTTGATTAGTATCAATATCATACCGCTGACGATCGGGTACCTTTGGGTGCCATGTAATTTCGCCATCTTGGCTTTCCTAACGGCAAACCGACAATTCTCAAATCTTGTAAAAAAACCATATCAAAGTCATGCATATTTCCGTCTTCGATATCCTCAATCATCAGCTCTCTCCGTATTTTTCCTCTTCGTGAATTTTTCCCCTCTATACGAAATGGTCAGTGAAAAAAATTTTTTTCACACAAAATTGTTCAAGAGAGGTGATCAATCAATGAATCAGCACGAACAGCTATATATAGTATAATTGTGATTTATGTGTTAATTAGTTTAAGATACCTTTATTAATTAATAATTATTAATTAAATTCACGTTTAATACTAACTAAATTTACTTACTACATCATTACATTTACTTACTAAATACGCGTAGATAAAATATTAAGTAGCAATTATAAAATTTACATAATGTGTACTTAAACCTATCTATTTATGGGTCAAATTCCATTCTTACAAATGTGAATCCATATGCAGTTAGAGTGTAGCTTGAGTATAGCTATACATAATTATATTATTCTATGGTTATAACTTATAAGGTAGGTTTTTTGGAGAGCTGTCGGGAGCTGTCTCATGAACCGTAATAAAGTAGAAATTTTCATTGAGTGTGCATTTCTATTGCCGCTATTATCTTACTAATATTGCAAATACGAAACTGTTTTTGTTTGTTGGTTTCAATCACGCCGCAACGGAGCAACGGATCGACCTGATCGGATTTTGGCATGGATATAGTTAAGGGCTTGGAGAGTGACGTAGGCAACTTTTTACCCCGGAAAATTAAGGAGTTCCTGCGGAATCAAAAGAACCACGCTTAAACCACGCTTTCGTAGTCGCGGGCATCAGCTAAAATACAAGAAACGTGATTTTTGGACGCCTCTCTTGTTTCTTTTACGAAAGTATTTAAAAAGTACCTACATACAAGTCATCTTATACAATGGTCGGCACCCTTCACAAGTCCGACTCGCACTTGACCGTTTTTAATAGCGTAAATATTTCTTAGATGTTTAAATAATGGCAATTAACACCTTAAAAAGCAATTTAACTGGAGATATTCCAGGTTTTGCGTTTTTTTATCATCCGTTGAGATCGTTATTGGGTACCTATTAATCTGTTATCGTGAAAAATAAACAGTTTTCAACTGTTTTAAAAATAACAATGGTGTACCTATGGGATTGTGTGGGTAACTGCTACCAATACGAGTTTTGGAACTTCATGCTACTTAGTTAACTATCTTTACTGATAAACTCTACTTAACTACTAATATGCGTATAATAAATGTGAAAGTTTGGATGTCTGTTAATTTAGATTTTTGTTACTCCTTCACGCCGCAACGATTGCACCGATTTGGCTGAAATTTGGATTGGAGATAGATTATAAACTGGCTTAGCGCAATATGGGCTACATTTTATTCCGGAAAATTAATGAGTTCCCGCGGGAATCAAAATAAATCCCAATCCACGTGGATGAAGTCGCGGGCATCAGCTAGTTTTTTAATATTTTTGTCAGGTTTTTTATTAGTTAATCCGTTTTCAACATTAACTGTCGGTTCAAACCAAATTTCATCGTCTGTTACAACTATAATAACGTAGGTAATATGATATATCCGTCTAGGCACTAATAAATAATAAGTAATGATTAAGCTATTAAATAGATAATATATAGCGTTTATATCTGTCACCGTAAGATTGTAAAAACCGTTAGATTATAATCTAACTCGCGAAATTGTAAACTGTCGAATAATTACAATATAACGGATTATTTTTCGGTAGATTGTAATCTGTTAGGATTATTAACCCGATAGAACCTAAGTGCCCGGCCGCATTATGTCGAACCCTTTTTTTTTTTTTTTTTTTTCGTGGGGAAATCCTCATGGATACCTTCGCATCTGGGGAAATGCAAAGGTTATGTCGGACTCTTACCGACTAAAACCCCACGGTGTTCCTCCCAACGCCTTGGCTGAATAGGGACCGAGGAATTCGCGCAACCCAGCCACCAGCGTCGTCTGATCGACCCTTCTCCGCGGGACTTCAATATTCCCTTCTCACCGACTGAGGCACATCAGGAACACCAACGTGTGCCTCCCGACTCGAGGACCATTTTCCTAATGAGCGACAGATTCCCCGTGTCTGTCGCTCGGAAGCCCTTCTCATGGGGGCAGGCGGCGATCATGGGCAGCACGCCTGCGGCCGCCTCTTCTACGTCGGATGGGATGAGAGCCCACGTCGTCCTCTCTCATCCGCTCCGCTGACTCTTTCTGCGACATTACGCTCTCGCAGAAGGAATCCATCGCGTTCCAGGAGATCCCGCTTCCCACCATTGCTCTCACCACAGCCGGAAGCGAGAGGTCCCGCCCCACCACCTCAACGAGTGCCTCTCGTGGCTCCGCCCACGCTGCGCACTCAGCCAGAGTGTGCTGTGCCGTGTCCACAGCACCACCACATTCATGGCACTCCTCCGTGGGCTCTCTACCCGCAATCCTGCACAGGTACCTTCCGAAGCAACCGTGCCCCGAAAGGACCTGCACAAGATGGAAGGTGAGTTCACCGTGCGGTCTCTCAACCCATTCTTGGAGAACGGGCTGGATCGCCTCCACGGTCAAGTGACCTGCACTGGGTGACGCGAGCCTCCCCCTCCATTGTTGGAGGAGCTCGGCCTGCGCAGTTTGCCGCCACCCTGCGATTTCCGCGGAGGTGAAGTATTCCCCCCGTGAGCGGGCATCTAACCTTTCTTGATGCAGCTCCGCTAATACCTCCGCATCCAGGTCCCAAGGAGGAGTCCCGGCCAAAGCACACGCTGCCTCGCAGGAGATGGTGCGATATCCGCGTATTACTCTGATCGCCATCACCCGCTGCGGCCTCCGCAGCAGGGTCTGATTGCGGGCGTTCAGAGCATCCACCCATATTGGCGCCCCATAGAGTGCCATCGAGCGCACCACCCCTGTGTACAGGCGGCGACAGCTGGCTCTTGGCCCACCTACGTTCGGGAGGAGTCGTCCCAAAGCCCCGGCGGCCCGGATGAGTTTGGGTGCCAAGCGCCGAAAATGCTCCTCAAATTTCCATCGACTGTCGAGGACGAGTCCTAGGTATTTCATCGTCGACTCGACAGCGATGGAAACTCCACCCACGGTGAGACTTTCACCCGTTGGAGGTGCCCTTCTTGGGCCGTGAAAGCATAAGGCCTCCGATTTGTTGAGGGCGACTGCAAGCCCCAGCCTACGGATCCTTGCCACAACTTGGGCCACTCCCGCCGTAGCTAGGACTTGTGCTTCCCTGAAGTTCTTCCCACGGGCCGTGACGAGCGTGTCATCCGCGTAGCAGGTCACGTCGACACCCCGCATGTTGGCCTCCCGCAGTACCCAGTCGTATCCGATGTTCCACAGAAGTGGCCCTAAAACGGACCCCTGTGGAACACCGCACGACACCTCTCTGCGCACCCAACTCCCGTCATGCGTTGGATAACCGACAGCCCGGTCGGAAAGGTAGGCCTCCACGATTCGCTTCAGATAGACTGGAATCTCATGGTATCTTAGCGCCTGCTTGATACTGTCCCAGGGCAAGGTGTTAAAAGCGTTGGCGATATCAAGGGACACCGCCAAAATGACTTCTCCCTGGGACACCGCCTCATCCGCCAGAGTCCTCACTCGAGCAATAGCATCGATGGTGGACCTGCCCCGGCGGAAACCAAACTGATGATCGCTCAGACCCGGACCTGTTTCTTCCAGATGGCGGACTATTCTTTCTGCAACCACACGCTCGAAGAGTTTTCCTACCTCGTCTAATAGGACGATGGGTCGATATGCTGATGGTGAATCCACCGGGCGTCCCTCCTTGCGTAGCAGGACCAGTTTCCCCGTCTTCCAGCGACGTGGAAACTGACCCTGCTCCAGGCAAGTGTTAAACAGTCCCCTTAGACGGGGCTCCAGTGGACCTAAAGCCAATGCCAGTGCGCGCCCGTGTATTCCGTCTGGACCCGGAGCAGTGTTTTTGGCTCGGAGCCGCAGCACTGCAGCCTGAAATTCGCCTTCGGTGACTTCGGGCACGTCAGGATAGGGTATGTCCTCTCTATCAGTAGCCATATGCGGAGGCTCCTGGCTGGTCCTGCGTGGGAACAGCGAATCCACCACCGACTCCAGCTGCTGCGGCTCCAGAGTTTGAGTAAGGGGCGGTGCCCAGGGGCGTAGCTTTTGTCTCACCATTTTATATGGCCGCCCCCAGGGGTCCGCATTGAGACTCTCCAACAACTCCTCCTCCGCCAGATCTTTCGCATTCCCAATTGCTACCTGTAGGGATACGACTGCTTCTCTGTACAGAGCGTAGAGGCGTGTCTCTTCCAGCTCATCCCGTACTAGGCGGCGACGGCTCCGCTGATACTGGCGTCTAGCTGCTACGCAGGATTTTCGTAGCTGTACTATTTCCATTGACCACCAATACACTGCACGTTTTGGAGGGTGGGGACCGACTCGTGGCATGGATGCGTCGCAGATTTGCATCATGGCTTCGCCAAACGATTCGGCTTCCTGCTCTACCTGGACCGGGCCCTCAGACGCAGTCACCCATGCCTGGACCAATGCCGCCTCGTACAGAACTTCCTTGTTTAGGCGCTTTAAAGACCAGCGAGGACTGTTAACGCGCGAGGGTCGTCTCGGAACACTCATAGATGTTACAGATGGGGAGACTTCGAATCGAATGTATCTGTGATCTGAGAGCGTCTCCTCATCTACCAGTACCTCCCAACCACGGACACGACGCGCCAGGGCAGCATCAGCAAAGGTGACATCAACTATGGAGCCACCTTGTTGTCGAACGCACGTGTTTTCCGATCCCCGGTTCACCACAGCCAGCCCTCTCGAGTCTGCCCATTCCACAAGCTCCTCGCCACGCGCATCAGTCGCCGGGGATCCCCACGCCGTAGATTTGGCGTTGAGATCCCCAGCGACGAGCACTTTGTCCGAGCGATTCCTGTCAAGTAGGGCCCCGAGCTCTGCCAGGAACGCTTCAAAATCCACTAGGGTGCGGTTGGGCGAGAAATAGACGCCGATCACCGTAACGTTTCCCACACGAGCTGAGATGAAACCACGGCCCTTCACGATACGATCTAAGACAGGAGACCCAGCCGAGATCCGCGTCGTGATGGCCACCAAGCCGTCATTGTCTCCCACCCAATCGTTACCAGATGGGATGTAATATGGTTCAGCGACCACGGCCACGTGTATCGACCACTCCGCCATGCTTTGGAACAAAAGATCCTGGGCTCTTGCGGAGTGGTTAATATTCGCCTGCAGAAATCTGAGGGCCATTTATTACCCAAAAGCCATCGGAACTTCCTCAGCCTGAGCACTCGTCGTCGGGCCGGCAGACTGCGAGGAGACCCGGGGGCCATCGTCAGCTTTGCCACTCTTCTTTTTATTGGCTTTTCTGGGCTGATTACAAGCACCACTGCCCCCCCGATGATCCGCTTGTCTTCCAGCCGCAGCACATACAGTGCAGTGAGGCGCAGCAGAGCAGCCCTTGGCCTTATGACCAACATTTCCGCAGCGATAGCAAGTGTCGCTGCGGTCAGTCTCAGCGGTGCAGTTCACCCTAAAGTGTCCTCTTTCAAGGCATCGGTAACACCGTTGGGGCCGCTCGTCTAACAGCTTAACATGGGCCGAAACCCAGCCCACCATAAGTCTGCCGCCCGCAATCACCTTTTTTGCGATTGCAACTGGGCAGCGCAACCACACTGTTCCAAGGCCCGAGAAATTGCGGGTGACCTCCCCGGCACGCACCTGGTCAGCAGAGCAATCTCCAATACGCACCACTGCTGCCACCACTTCATCACTGGTAACGGAGTCATCCAGGCCCGAAACACGAATGTCAACGCATTTGGTGGGCCTGGAGACTCGCACAAACTCTCCGCCTACTGCCTCTTTGATCTTCTGGGCCAGGGAATCCGCTTTTTCTCCACCCAGTGCTGCCGGGAGCTCCAAAATCCGACCTCCAGATGCTGCCACTTTGAACCGCACCGCGGCAATGCCCAGTTCGGATAGCGAGATCTTTTTCTTCGCCTCCTCTATCACCTTGCTATAAGTAGCGCCTTTCTCCTCAGCCCCCGGCTGCAGTGTTATGACCACTGCTGCAGTACGAGGGGGTCGCAGCTTCCGTGACTTCTTTTTCGAAGGCTGCGCCTGCGGACGCACCTGCTGCTCCTCTCGTTGGCGGAACGGCGTTTCACAATTTTGTGGGCCGGATTGCCTCTTCTTTTTCCTCTTCTTCTTCCTCCCTCTGACTTTCTCCCAACCAGCCTCATTCGGAGGATTTCGGGGGGATGAAGTGGGGGGCGCAGGGCGCATTTCTTCGGCAGGATGCGTCTCCTTTGCGGGCCGATTGGGAACCGGCGTTTCCTTCGGAGCGGAATTATCAGCTGGCGCAGCCGCAGCCGCAGCTGCCGTCCTTCTCTTCCCATCCGCCGCCAGTGGGGGACGGAGCTGTCTCTCCGGAAGGAGTCTGTCCTCGAAGGAGGCCAGGCGGGCATTCAACATTTCTCCAACCTGTACCATCACCGTGCGACAGATCTCCTCCATTGGGGACGGATCTCCTCCAGCCGGATCCCCCTTGGCACGCTCAGCACGCTTGCTCCTCTCCCCTGCCCGAGGAGGCTTCGGCACAGAAGGAAGCTCCTCAGTCGCAGCCTTGGAAGAGGGCGCTGGACCCTGCTTTCGCGCGCTCTCCATTTCTCTTTTTAAATCGGCTAGCTCTTTCCGTAGGCTCGTCATTTCGGCCTGCAGGCGCGTGTTATCTGCCTGCAGTTGCTGCGTCTCTTCCGAGATTGTGCGCGCACTTAGAACTTCGACGGCCTCCTTGATAGAATCCGCGGCGTCCTTTAGGGCGCGCACAAATGTTCCCTTCAAATTACCAGACTTTGTGGCCACTTTGGTAATTGTATCCACTCCTTGGGCCACCTGCTCTTTAATCTGGGCCACAGTTTTTTCTACTGCTGGCTCGGTCTTAACTGAGTCCGAACCCGATTGGTCAGACATTAACTGCTCTTTGCGATATTGGGCAACCAGGCTGTCCCTCAGGATCTCCTCCTCTGCCTTTTGAGAAGCCTCCAGGCGCCTTCTCCGCATCAGCTCCGATTTGGCCTTAGCAGACCCAACATTCTTCCTAACAGACATGGCACGACCCTTGCTGCTAGTCTTCGGTGTCTCTGACATCTCTTCATCGGTTGACACCGAAATATCCTCGTTGCGACGCAGCCTTTTAACTCCCTGCGTCTGCCACAGGCGTCCAGCACCCGACACGGACGCGGAGGACTCAGAGCCCGATCTGGACCTGCACCCCACGGCCGTGCTGGGTGGTGGCATCGCCGCTTCTTCTCCCAGTCTCACGGACCCCATTTCTCCTCTCACATCTACTACCTCCATCTCCTTCCCATCCTCACTCACTAGATCTACACAGCCCCCATGCACATTGCCATCTTCTTCCCTACACATTCCATTATTTTGACCTACCCCCAATAAGCGACGGTTGGCCCTCCCGTATACGATAGGGCCGATGTTCCGGCTGTCCGGAACACCAAGGGATTCCCCGCTAGCGGGACCCTCCCGGGTAGAATATTCATACGACGCTTTTTCCATGATTATTTTTAAACCCCATTTCCCCCCCAGTGTGACGCCCTAACGACTGAATACCCATCAGCCACTCATCCCCTCGGCAGACGTCAACCTTGAGATTGGGTTGGGCGTTCCCGCCCGCTTCGGTTATTTTTTAAAGAGGTTTTCTTCCTCTTCGAGCCGCTCCCGGCCACTCCATGGCGTTCCCGCCCGCTTCGGTTATTTTTTAAAGAGGTTTTCTTCCTCTCAGGGCCGCTCCCGGCCACTCCTTGGCGTTCCCGCCCGTTTCGGTTATTTTTTAAAGAGGTTTTCTTCCTCTCAGGGCCCCCTGGCCTCTTCTGGGCGTCATCGCCCGTCCACCCTCCTGGGTATCTCCACTGTGCCCTCAGCTATTCAGAGGGACACGCGGAGAACCCCCCCCTCCCCCCGCCAGGTTATTAGCCATGGCTAACAATATCCCATAAAGAGAAATTGTTAACCATGTTACCGGGGTGCACCGTCCCAAGCACTGCCCTTCCCTCCGGACGTATCCAACAGGACTAGCAGCGCCCAAGCACACTAGGAGGTTACCTGGCCCACACCCCAATTATGTCGAACCCTAACCTAACCTACAAGAAAAAGACAAGAAAACGTAAATACAATGAATATTTCAAAAATTGACACTTAAAACATTGAACGGTTCACAATCTTTCGACTGTTTACAATCTATCGAAAAAAAAGCGTTAGATTACAATCTTACGGTTTTTACAATCTTACGGTGACATATCCATACTAATATAATAAATGCGAAAGTGTGTCTGTCTGTCTGCTACGCTTTCGCGGCCTAACTACTCAACCGATTTTGATGAAAGGTACAGAGATAGTTTACATCCCGGGGAAGGACATAGGCCTATTTGGCCTAGGCATATTTTATTCCGGAAAATTGAAGAGTTCCCGCGGGAATCAAAAAACATCAATCCACACGCGGGCATCATCTACTATTTTTATTTAGGCTTAAAGGAAATTGAATCATCTGTAAGAGCTATCATAACGTAGGTACTATTATGATTTGTCGGTCTAGGCACTAATAATAAGTTACGACTAAGCTGGTAAAACAGATAGCGTAATGCATTGTTATTGCCACGTCGTTACGTTCGTTGGAAACCGCAATTCTAGGATAAGATTATGCAAACTGGTATACTACTGTTTATATTTTAGAACATTTACGTTATGATTTCCTTCTATGTTGTCGACAAAGTTAAAGATTAAATTTTATCCTATAATAAATGCTGGTTCCGTTTTTGTGCTAACTATACAACTGACATAATTCATTTACATAATAATAGTCGGTATTTGCCACCCGCGTGTTCACTCCCAAAGGAATTTTTCAAAATTCAGCCCCTATATTATAAAGGAGGGACGGGAAAATTTCAGCTTTCTAGGCTAAAGGGTTTTGGGCTGGGCCCTGATGAGTCATCCAATCAGTCAGGACTTTTTCCTCTATATAATATTAAGATCAAATCATTTTTTCTAATCTCTATGGGACAAATCAACTGAAACTATTCATTCAATCAATATTTATTTATTCAAATTAGGTACACTGTACACTTATTGATGTGCAATCATACTTAATATTATAAATGCGAAAGTCACTTTGTTTGTTGGTTTGTTGGTTTGTCCTTCAATCACGCCGCAACGGAGCAACGGATTGACGTGATTTTTGGCATGGGTATAGTTGAGGACCTGGAGAGTGACATAGGCTACTTTTTATCCCGGAAAATTGAGGAGTTCCCGCGGGAATAACAAAAAACTTAAACCACGCGGACGAAGTCGCGGGCATCAGCTAGTTACTTATAAAACATGATGGTGATAATCAGTTTCGGTATCTTAAAACTAAAGCTACGAGGGTTCCAAACGCAGCCTGGTCTGAGAAGAGCCCACAACAATCTCAAGTATTAAGTTTTTCTTTCTATTCTTTTGCCTGTAAATATTGAGTTGATGATTTTGAGACGAAAGTGACAGACAATAAATCTACGTGAGAGTTGACAGTGATTGAGAGCATGGTGATTTATAACATGCATAGTTTGATAAACACAGGAAATTGCGTTTTGATTTCGCAACATCAAGATTACTCTCCACTACCTAACTTTGGAAAGGTATTGGAGTTTCTGAGATTAGTAGTAAAAATATCTAGTAGGTACTAGTACCTACCTAGGTAGTAGAATGTGGTTTTTATTGCTCATAGAATATAACTGTTTAATTACAAAACTATAATTAGAATAAGACATGACATAATAATTGTAATGACGTGGTGTATTGGATGACGAACCTAGAACGTCCAAGGATAATTCTAATAATATATTGATTGACTCATTAGTATAGTCATTACCAGTCCCACAAACTTGTTTGACCCGGTGGCCAAAATTGGAACTAATTTTTATGCCTGTTTATTTTTTGTTTTTATTTTATTGTTCATAGATACTAGCGACGCTGACCGGGTCAGATAAGTTTGTCGGACTACATTGACAATACCAAATAATCCTCCTCTTAAACTTGCAAAACTTCGGATTAGACTTGCGAAATACATACTATATCGATGTGGTATATCGGATGGCGAAATAATGGACATCCACGGACCAATAATACTTTGACATTTAGGTTCAAGTCAAAAGTAGAGTCATTATCAGTAGACCCAAATAGCTCATAAAAGCGTTCTTAAAAAAGAATTATTTGAATTTGAGTAGGTATGAAATGTGGGTTGTGAAAGGGTTAAGCACTTAAGTGATTCTGGTTTTGGTGGACGCGGACGTTAAAAATCAGGATATAAAAGGTTTATTATGGATATTATTAATATCATAACAACAACAACCTTTCAACAAGCTTTTTCAATGTTTTGAAAATAGATTAGGATGATAAGCGTTTTCTGGGATATCAATATATTGCTGAGGTCATCTTCATCAATAGCCGTTCACTGCTGGAGTTTACATCTCGTGGATTTCCCTCCATGGTGTTGTATCCAGTGGCTTTCTGAATCGTCTAGCCACGCTAGAATCTGTAAATTTTGCATTTCCACTTTTCCATGTAAGGATTGCTAAAGCTAAAGTAAACCTTGGCACTTTAGCTTAACTTTCGCATCAAACTAATTAAGTTATAACGTTTACTCTGCTTTGACTAAGGTTCTTTTAATTTCTTAAAACAGAGAAACTCCATACAAGACCAAAGGGTGTCCACCCTATGGTCAGTTTTGCCATGCGGAACCCTACCATGCCTACTATATTTTCGCCCTTAGTTTTCTAATCCATAACTTCGGTGCATTTTTTTAAAAATAAAGTTGCACGGAGCAGTGCGGCACGTAGAAATATTCTTTGTATGAGTTTGTATGGGGCTGTGGCCACTCAAGCGTCCGCTCCGTGCATCTCAAGTAGATCTAGATTTTTTAATCATCACGTATTGCCATCTTCAAACTGAAGCTTCAAGTCCAGCGGTCAGTCGGATATTTTTTTATAGTCATGTGCTTATTTCTTTATTTCCAGGTTCTCATGCCTGGTCTACTCCCTTTCCGTGGAACTGCCTTTTGAGTCACCCATTTGCGTTTTTTCCTGCCTTCTTGCTTGCTTCGAAGGTTTATAAACAAGGATTTTTAACAAGTAAAATCTGTAAGAGAGACTTAACTTTCCAATAATGAAAATCCTGTAAGTAAAAAAAAGCCTATTCCCCTATTCTCTGCGGATTTTGTCGCTTTGAAATTGATTAAATTACGAGCGAAAGGCTTTTCTGCAAGATAAAATTCCTATGAGAGTTCGAGCAAAGCATTGTTTTGAACTGGTGAAATTATTCACCATCTTTCTCTTTCGGATGGAGTAGGACAGTGAGATGTTTGCAATTTGTTTCGTCACTTTTATAATACCTATTATAATTGCAGGTTTAAGTATTTTGTACGCCATAGCTAATTGTAATTTGCTCACCGTATAAGATGTACTTAGAAACACCGTACTATGTACTTAGGTACCTACTTACAATCATGAAAATAAAATATATATTCTATTCTATTTACCACACAAATGGGGTTAAACACAACGTTTAACGAGGCATGGGTTAATAAGGTTCCGTTTATACACGTATGAATTACAAACACATAAATTCTTTCTAAAAGCCTGCGTTTCGGTCAAGGCCAAGTTTTTTTTTTATTTGGGCCAATTTTTCTTTCACCAAATCCATACTAAATGCGAAAATGTGTCAGTCTGTCTGCTACGCGTTCCGGGACCATCATTTGGAACAGGGATAGGTTATACAACCTATTCCTGTCGGGGAATGCATAGGCTTATTTTTATCCCACAAAGCCCGCGGGAATCAAAAAGCCTTAGTTATTCAAGCGGGAGAAGTCGCGGTCATCATCTAAGTTGTAATCTATCCTTATAACTAACATAACTTGGAGCTTATTACCTTTGCATACTGTTACTGTGCTATTACGTAAAAAGTAAAAATGATTGCTACAGAGTGACGATCGCAATTTCATATTAAACTTTTCCGTTATTGGCCAAAATCATGGTTGGAGCAAGAATAATGTAAGTTCAGCCAATCAAAACAATTATTGAGATACTCGGCTGGTTTCTGAATTGAGAATTTCATGTTGAGTCTGTCTCAAAGACGTCTTAAGGACTAATTAAGCGAATTTTTGTTTCTGAATTGATATTGGGCCGTTTTCTGAATTACGCATTCAAGCAAAAACAGCAAGCTCCAACTCTCAAACCTTACACAATATCAATTCAGAACAAAAAATTGCTTAATTAGTCCATAAGTAGTTTTTGAGACAGAGTCAACATGAAATTCTCAATTCAGAAACCGGCTGACTGACAATGAATTATGTAGGTTTTACAATATGATTAGGCTAATTTACTGGTTTTTACAGCGGTTTACTTTAAGACTCGGATAAATACTTCGCGGACTGTTGAAATTGTATACCAAGCATTAATGCGTGATGAAAACTACCTAACAAGTATCTGGGGGCATACTAACATCGGTAAAAGCAGTATTGTTTTAATATAGTTTACGTTCGTGTCTTAGAATTATAATCCTTATTTTAGGGACTTCAAGGTACGTGACATAGAACTGTCATTTCGAAATAATACTACTATAAGCGATGGTAGTAACCCCTCTGAAATAAAAACAACGCGGTGTTGTCTTACAGCATACGAACAGCCACAGGTGGCGACCAAATGGGACGTTAATGGAAACACTGAGTTTACCACAAAATTATTCAAATTTCGAATGTTCCCATGAAGTTTGATATCCACCACATTAACGTCCCACTGCTGGGCACAGGCGTTCACTCTCATAGAAGAGAGGGAATTAGAGCTTAGACCCACTACGCTGCTCCAATGTGGGTTGGCGGGCTTCAACGGCTATCATCATATTAGTGATAGTAACCGGGACCGACGACTTAACGTGCTCTCCGAGGGACGGGGGTGAAACACCGCCAACTTCCTAACTCTGGGCTAGTACTGAGCATTTGTAGTCAGAATAACTCAATTCTTAATTATGGCCTGACCTGGGACCTCGTCGGCTGCAGTTGAACATGCTAACCGCTAGACCAACGAGGCAGGTTGATATAAGCTAGCTTGAACATTTTTTGCCTGTCACATTAGACCTTCCTGTAATCCTTAGGCGTGATTGTCGTCAAGCGCAAGCCTATCTTGCAATAAAAAAAAAAAAGAAAAAGAAAAAAGCAATACAATGGTCATCGTGATTCATCGTTCACTAGATATATTTCAAGTTCCAAGCTACCAAAACCATGCCAAGCCCGTGATAGACAATATTTTTAACCGACTTCCAAAAAAGGAGGAGGTTCTCAATTCGGCGCGTATCTTTTTTTTTTTTTTTTTAATGTATGTCGGTGCATATCTCCGTGGTTTCTAAACCGATTTGAATTTTTTTTTTTACATTGGTTAGAGGAAGCTCACGAGGTGGTCCCATAAAAAAATCTGACTCCAAATCCTCAATCCTGATGCTGTAGGTGTACCTACGTCTCAAAACTAGGGAGTTAGGAGTTTTGATGGTGAATTCATATAGTAGGTATCAAGTCACGTCTATACGATACAACTCTTTTTTTTTTTTTTTTTTTTATACACAGGAAATGCCTGACGCATACCTCTCCGTCAGGGGAAACGGAGAGGTTATGTGGGGCTTGCACCCACTAAAACCTGTGTTGTTCCTCGGCGAACCGGCGTTCGCGCGGGTTACACTTGGAGAAGTAATCAACCGCGCTCCCGCAAGCCTTGACCCGACAGGCGGGTCCCGTCACCTTAGCTGCCTAGTGGCTGCCAAATCCGCCCAAGGGGCGCGCCCGGAGCACGGCGCGCCACCTCCTGGCCTGTTTTAGACCGGGAGACGGACGCCCCCTACGTCCGTCACCCGCAGGCCGGCAACTCACGGCGGCCGTAGCGCGTCATGCGCCCTCCGGCGCCCGGTGCGTCTCCTGCGCGAGGGATCCACTGCCAGTCTTTCCCTCTCGCGCTCCGCCTCCTCTTTTGCGGACATCACTTCCTCGCAAAAGGAGGAAACGGCATTCCACGCTGTCTCGCTCCGGACCATCGCTTGCACCATGTTCGGGAGCGAGAGGCCACCGACTGCCGCCCCGAGTGCACGGCGCTGCTCTGCCCAAGCTGGACACTCCTCCAGTGTATGCCGCGCCGTTTCTTCGGGGCGGACCTCGCAGTGGTGACAACCGGGCGATTGCTCCCGGCCTATGCGATGCAGATACTTACCGAAGCAACCGTGTCCGGTAAGTATCTGCGTCAGCCGAAAGGTTAGGGCGCCATGTTTGCGCCCCAGCCAATCCGCCATGACGGGCCTTATTGCCGCTATTGTGACCTGCCCTGCGCTGGGGTTCTCAAGTCGGTCCCTCCATTCCGCCAGTAGGACCCGACGGAGCTGGGAGCGACGCCGCGCATATACACACGGCATCGGTCTGTCGCCCCGTCCTCGCACCTCCGCTGCCCACTGATACAGGGAGGCGAGAGTTTTCGCCTCGAGATCCCACGGTGGAGAACCGGCTAGGAGACTCGCCGCCTCGAAGGAGATCGTGCGATATCCCCTTATTACCCTGACGGCCATCGCTCTCTGCGGTCTCCGCAGAATTGCGACGTTGCGGGCCGTCAGGTTATTCGCCCATACAGGAGCCCCATAGAGGGCCATCGATCGCACGATCCCCACGTATAGCCTCCGACACGAGGCTTCTGGTCCGCCAAGGTTGGGCAGCAATCGAGCCAGCGCTCCCGCAGCTCCCATCAGTTTAGGGAGCAGGCGCTTGAAATGCGGGCCAAAGTCCCATCGGCTGTCGAGGACGAGTCCCAGGTACTTCATCGTCGACTCGACGCCGATGCGAACTCCTCCCACGACTATGTGGGATCCCGAAGGTGGCGCGCGTCGAGGGCCATGTAGAAACATCGCCTCCGACTTGTTAAGGGCCACCTCGAGACCCAGGCGCCGGATCCTCCCGACCACTTGTGCGACTCCAGCGGTCGCCAACAATGTCGCCTGCCGGTGCGTCTCTCCACGCGCCGACACCAGAGTGTCGTCGGCGTAGCACGTGACGCCGACGCCGGGGAGCAGCGCTCCACGCAGCACCCAGTCGTAACCGATGTTCCACAGGAGTGGTCCCAAGACTGACCCC
The DNA here is from genome assembly GCA_963932025.1 of Erebia epiphron. Taxonomy (NCBI): domain Eukaryota; kingdom Metazoa; phylum Arthropoda; class Insecta; order Lepidoptera; family Nymphalidae; genus Erebia; species Erebia epiphron. The sequence goes on from OZ009950.1 coordinate 10,861,515, forward strand.
TGTGGAACACCGCACGAACACTCTCGCCGACCCCATCCACTCCGGCCCGGGTAGACGACCGCCCTATCCGCCAAATATGACCCGACTACTAGACGGAGATAGTTTGGCACCCGATGGTATACGAGTGCCTCCCTAATGCAGCTCCAGGGCAAGGTGTTGAACGCATTGGCGATATCGAGAGACACCGCCAACACGACCTCACCCCGAGAGACTGCCTCCTCCGCCAGGGCTCTCACGCGCATGATCGCGTCCACCGTGGAGCGCCCTCGGCGAAAACCGAACTGGTTCTCCGCCAGGTCCGGCCCAACGCCCTCCAAGTGCTGCACGAGACGGTCCGACACAATTCGCTCAAAGAGCTTCGCCATCTCGTCCAGCAGAACGATCGGCCGGTAGGCGGACGGAGAATCCGTTGGGCGACCCTCCTTCTTGAGCAGGACCAGCTTTCCAGTCTTCCACCGCAGTGGAAACTGGCCCCGCTCCATACACGCGCTAAAGAGCCCCAGCAGTCGGGGCTCGAGAGACTTCGAGGCCAAGGCCAGGGCTCGGCCAGGTATGCCGTCGGGTCCTGGGGCGGTGTTTTTGGCCTGAAGCCGTCGCACCGCCGCTCTCAACTCCGCCGGGGTGACCTCTGGCACGCCGTCGTCGTCCCCGAAAGTCGGCGGGGCCATCGGCGGCGGATTGTGCTCCGCTCTTGATGGAAACAGGGAGCACACCACATCCTCCAGGAGCTGTGGTCCGAGACTCTGGGTCAACGGCGGCGCTGAAGGCCGAAGCTTGCCCCTTACCATTAAATAAGGGCGACCCCACGGATCTGCATCCAGCGTCCCCAGCAGCTCCTCGCGGGCCCTGATCTTCGCCAATTTTATGGCGGACTGAAGGGCCCGCTTCGCCGCTTTGTACGCTTCGTATAGCTCCGCCTCTATAGCCGGCCCCAGCTGGGTGCGGCGACGCCTCCTGCGATGCCTGGCGTACCGGCGTCTTGCCTGAACGCATGCGGCACGCAACTGCGCAATGTCTTGCGACCACCAGTAAACTTGGCGTCTGGCAGGAATGTGCTGGACACGTGGCATCGCCGCGTCGCAGATCTGCGTCAGCGCCCTTCGGAACCATTCCGCCTCCTCGTCAACGCTGACAGGCCTGACCGGTGCGGAGACCCAGGCCTGTACGATGGCGGCTTCGAGGAGCACTTCCTTATTTAGGCGCTTTAGCGCCCAGCGCGGGCCACCCCCTCCTGGTGCGGCGCTAACCTGAGCGTCCGAGGCCGAAGGGGAGACGTCAAAACGGATGTAACGGTGATCCGATAACGTCTCCACCTCCTCCATCACGCGCCAACCTCGCACACGGCGTGCTACAGCGGGGCTAGCGAACGAGATGTCCACTATTGACCCGCCCCGCTGACGCACGCACGTGAGAACATCACCTTGGTTGAGGAGAAGCAGGCCTTGCTCGACAGCCCACTCCTCCAGTATTGATCCTCGCGCATTTGTCGTCGGGGAACCCCAAGCCGAAGACTTGGCATTGAAGTCCCCAAGGACAAGCACAGGGTTTGGACGGCTTCGACCGATGACGACACCCAAATCCCCGAGTAAGCCCTCAAAATCAGCGAGAGTGCCGTTGGGTGAGGAGTAAACTCCTGCAACCACCACTCCACCTATCTTCGCCGCCACAAATCCCCGTCCCCGAACGACGCTTTCGAATAACGGGGACTCGATGGCAGCCCGCAAAATCAGGGCTACCGAACCCGACAAATCTCCCACCCAATCGTCCCTCTGGGGGACAAAATACGGTTCGGCGACCGCCGCGACATTGATCGACCACTGCGCCATGCTCTGGAGGAGCAAGTCCTGAGCTCTGGCGCAGTGATTGATATTCGCTTGTAGGAAGCGGAGAGGAGGACCCATTATTAGGTGTCCATACTCTCGCCCTCCTGAGCCTGGGATGGTGCAGGCTTACCTTTGCCTTTTTGTTTGGGCGCCGTACAGGTCTTGGCGCCCATCCGGTGATTCGCCGGCTTGTCCGCCGCCGCGCACAATACGCAGTGCGGCGTGGCCTCACATGAACCGGCCTTGTGTCCCGGCTGACCGCAGCGGTAACATAGGTTACTGCGGTCTACCCCCGAAGTACACTGGGCACCGACATGCCCCTCCGCTAGGCATCGGTAGCACCTCAGAGACTTAGGCTGCAGGATTTTGATTTGCGCCGACACCCAGCCCACCATGAGCCGGCCACCCTCGGTGAGTTTTTTAGCCGCCACAACGGGACAGCTAACAACTGCTGTCCGTAGCCCCGTAAAGCCCGACGTAATGGGACCTGACTTTACTTGGGCCGGAGAGCATCCTCCAGCACTGGAGACAGCGGCCTCCAACTCCTCAGTGGTTACCGAGTCGTCGAGACCCACTATGCGTAACTCCGCGCTCTTCGTGGGTCTGGACACCTTCACTCCCAGAGGTTCCAAAGACGCCCTCAGCTTTTCAGCGAGGGCGTCAGCCTGTAGGTCACTTTCGGCACCTGTGAGCTCAAGCATGCGGGCACCAGTAACTGTCGTTTTACAACGAACTCCCGCAATGCCAAGCTCGCCAAGGTTGATTTCCGCCTTGGCCTTGGCGAGGACTGTGCCGTACGTGAAGCCCTTCTTCTCTGCTTCGGGTAGCAACGTAATTACAACAGCCGCCGACCGAGGAGCGCGGAGTCGCGCCTTCTGCTTGGCCGCTTTTTGGGCCGCCTCTTTCGCCGCCTTATTGGATTTCGCCTTAGCTTTTTTGGCCTCCTTTTTGGCTCCCGCGGTTTGCCACTGTTCCTCACTAGGTGGGGCATCCGAGGGATTTCGCGGTTGCGAATCAGGCGCCGGTGCAGCCTGGGCACTGGAGGTCTTCCCCTTGCCCTTCCCCTTCCCTTTTTTCGAGGTGGCATCCTCGGTAACTTTATGGCCTGACTGGCTGGGGGCCTTTTCCCCGGCAGGCGTCTTCCGGTTTTGCGGAGCCGACGTGCTCGGCTTTGCAGCCATCTCTGCAAAAGAAGGCCCCGCGGACCCTCCCGCCCCTCTGTCTGCGGCCAGTGGTGGACGCAAAACCCGCCCCTCTATGACTGAGAAGCGGGCAGCCAGGCTTGATACTTCCTTCAGGAGCAGGCGGAACTGCTCTGATTCCTTTTCCTGAGCTGGTTTACCCGCCTCCTCTCTCTTTTCCTGCCGGATCTTCTCCATGTCTGCCCGCAGCCTTTCTTGCTCATGGCGGAGCTCAGTCATTTCGCCTGTAAGGCGAGCATTAACTAAACGTAACCGTTTAACCTCCTCCGTAGAGGTGCGCCTGAGCAGTACCTCCGCAGCTTCCTCGATTGCCGCGGCCGCCTCTTTGAGGGCCTTCTGGCAAGTGCCCTTAAGCCCTTTCGAGGCTTTCGCCACCCTCTTTATGGCATTCACGGCACCATGAACCCTGCTGTTCAGCTCTGTTGCCGTCAAGCCATCTACCTCTACATCGTCCGAGGCTGCTGAAGAGGTTTCCGACAGCCGGCACTCCCGGCCAGAACGGATGGCAGCCGTTAGACTGGAAATCTCTTCTTCCTCGGCGGCCTCTCTTTCCGCCCTTTCTGCCGCCCGCTTAGCAGCTTCAAGTTCCTTCTGGGCCTTTGCCAGACCGACATACTTTCCTGTGGTAGGGGGCCTGCCTCGTCCACGCTTGGCGGTGCCTTCCCTTGGCGCCCCTGCCGCTTCGTCGTCGCTAAGCGGCCTTTTTCTCCCAACGCTGATCGCGCTTTCCACACTCACCATACTCGAGTCTGTGTCAGACACATCCTCCCCCTCCTCTCTCATTTTGGGTTTGTTTTTTAAAGAATCCATGAAAATCCCACGAGTACAACGGAAGTGTAATCGACCCGGGCAGAGCCGTAATTACCCGGGCAAGTGTACATTTATGACCAACCAGAGGGGCCACAGGTACTCTGGCTGGTGGTGCGCTAACGACTGAAGCCCTTGCGGGGCAAAATCCCTCAGCCATTCATCCCCTCGCCGCACACCAGAACTTAGGATTAGGATAATTTTTTTATAGAGGTTTATTCCTCGTGGTCCGGGCGGTTAAGCCAGGACCCTCGGTCCCAGTGCCAGGTCGCGAGACATGACCACACCTATCACTCCTATGGGATTACGATGTCGCGGCGAGGGCTGCGCAGGACTAGTTCCCACGCAGCCCGCTCGGAGGCAGGGTGAGTGCACACCGAGCTCGCCTCAGGACTCCTCCCCTCCAGAGGGTCCTAAACTCCCCCCCTGTGTTCCTCCGAAAACAGAAGAACACTGAGCGTTCCCGCCCCCTTCGGTTATTTTTTAACGAGGTTTTCTTCCTCGCGGCGGGCGTTAACGCCCCCCCCCGCCCCCCTGGGTTCCTCCACTGTGCCCTCAGCTGTTCAGAGGGACACGCGGAGAACCTCCCCCACCCCCCCGCCAGGTTATTAGCCATGGCTAACAATATCCCATAAAGAGAAATTATTAGCCATGTTACCGGGGTGCACCGGCCCAAGCACTGCCCTTCCCTCCGGACGTATTCAGAAGGACTAGCAGCGCCCAAGCACACTAGGAGGTTACCTGGCCCACCACCCCATACGATACAACTCTGAGTCCCAACTCCTCAACCCTGAGTCCCAACTCCTCAACCCTGATGCTGTAGGGTACAGAACTCCTTAAAAATAACGATTTAAGATTTTTTTATGATGAATTAATATTGTAGGTGTCAAGCAACGACTTCATACTTAAACCCAAGTCCCAACTCCTCAACCCTGATGCTGCAGGGTACAGAACTCCTTAAACATAGTGGTTTAGGATTTTTTTATGGTGAATTAATATTGTAGGTGTCAAGCAACGACTTCATACTTAAACCCAATTTCCAACTCCTCAACTCTGATGCTGCATGGTACTGCACTCCTAAGCCGTAGGGATTTAGAGTACACAAAAAAGTTAAAAATAAAAATTCTTTCCAAAAAACCGACTTCCAAAGCCACTGTAAAGTAAAAAATAATTTTGATTTCTACACACTATGTTGAAGTCGGGCGAGTATAACAAAGATAGGCATAGTTGACGCGTCAGGTTCGCCCGACTTCAACATAGTGTGTAGAAATCAAAATTATTTTTTACTTTACAGTGGCTTTGGAAGTCGGTTTTTATGGAAAGAATTTTTATTCTCATTATGATATATTTAGTTAGTAATAACATTTAATTAGGCCATCTTGCATTTAACATGACTGCCAAAACTAGTTTAGTTACATTTTGCGATGCTGTCTCTTTTTGAAAAGTTTTTTTCCGGGGTTGACGTGAATAGTTTTCCGAACCGATGGTAGATTCTTACGACTTATCATAAGTCGCACAAGTTGACCTACGTGAAATAAATAATTTTATTTTCTGTTTCAAAGTACTGGTATAGAAAACTTATACACATTTAACAACCTTGTGCGAGTAGGCCTTAAATTTTTATCTCCTGTATATCTATAGCAATTTGTGAAGACATATTTTTCTTAATCGCACCGACTGTCAGAAAGATCCTTTTTATTTCGAGAATGCTAAATAATAATAAAAAATATGAAAGAAATAAGAGCAAGGCACTATGGATCTATAGAAAACTAGCTGATGCCCGCGACTTCGTCCGCGTGGTTAAAGTTTTTTGTTATTCTCGCGGGAACTCCTTAATTTTCCGGGATAAAAAGTAGCCTATGTCACTCTCCAGGTCCTCAACTATACCCATGCCAAAAAATTACGTCAATCCGTTGCTCCATTGCGGCGTGATTGAAGGACATACGTGATTGAAAGACAAACCAATAAACCAACAAACAAACACACTTTCGCATTTATAATATTAAGTATCATGCAGGCACTTCTCGAGTGAATAAAGCTATCCTTCGTACACTTTTATTTCGCTATGGCCTCCTAACACAAAGTTTTTATTCTATTCTATATCTAACTTATTATAAAGATGATGTAATAAAGAAGCGCCTGTTACATTGACCTCTGGGAAGTACCTAGATGTTGCTTTGTATTCAAATCACGTGGGGCTACGTGCCGTCGAGACACGATAAGTCATTATTTTTAAATTTAAAGTAATATCATTCTTTTTTTGATTTCTTTGTTCCAGTTGTATTTAACTACCCCGAATTTTCTTTCTAAAAATTTCAAGCGCGACAAGACAAACCGTATTTTCCATATTATGATGCCGACTTTCCGCGCAGATGTTTTTTCCTGCTGTCTGTAGTGTATTTTCACCCTAAAATTAATATTATGAATCTTCGTAGCATTGAAATTAAACTGAAAACCGAAAACTTGCGTAGTTTTGAAAGTGTGCCTACCAAATAAAATCTGTAAAGTAGGTAAAAGTTATAGCTAAAGTTTACAGAGTTTGCCGCTTCTATTTAATACTAGCAAGAGACCCTTAAAAGGGACGTAATTGAAAATTTATTTATTAGGGTTCTAGAGCTTCCATAAGTGGCACGTGGGACAAAATTTACCGTCACTGCTGTTTGAGTTACCCTTTGAAGCTTAACATTTTATACCTGCCTTTACCAACATAGTTTTATTTGTTGGCATCCATAAGTCCTTGTCATCCAATCCACTCGAACGAAAACTTTTTGTTCAACGTATCTGAGACGAAATGTTTAGGTATGGACCGCCCTTCCGGTGTCCTTGTTTTATGCCGTAGGTAGTTACATACTTATAACTAGAATACTTTTTACTAAGGGCGAAACACACTACGGACAAAAAAAATGGCTGGTAAACAAATAAGTCGGACTTACGTGCATTAAAATAGTATATTGTGATACAAGGGTGGAAAGTAGGTTATTGCAAACGAGCTGTCATTAATAAGCCCGAGCCGAAGGTGAGGGTTTTTAATGTCACGAGTTTGCAATAACCTTCACACCCGTGTATCACACGACGTTTTTAATACAGTTGTGGGAAATAGTACAATAATATAATCAATTTATCACAAAAAATAAATAATTTCAGCAAATGGCGCGTATTTACACCTGGACACATTTTTTTTTTCAACGAAACTAGGCTACGGGTTCGTACCTACGCGTATACAGACTATTCGGTTTTTGTCAAATGTTGAAAATAATTAAATTAAAACTGGTAATTAAATATAATCAACAACCATTTAAAAGAATTTTTCAATACAGTTGAAAATATAATCAATTTATCACATAAAAAATAAAAAATTTCAGCAAATGGCGCGTATTTACACATGGACATTTTTTTTTTCAACGAAACTAGGCTACGGGTTCGTACCTACGCGTAATACAGCCTATTCGATTTTTGTCAAATGTTGAAAATAATTAAATTAAAACTGGTAATTAAATATAATCAACAACCATTTAAAAGAATTTTGGAAATTCAATGCTAAGACGTACGGATTCATTCATTTTTCCTCGTAAAAAGCCTTAATAAGTATGAAAACTCCTTGCTTATTAACTTTTTTAATTGACTTGGAAAATTTAAAACTAAACTGCAAAAGTAAGTGTCGAGCTTGTAAAAGTAAGTCACGACCGTGTAAAAGTAAGATGCCTATGCGAAAGATTCAATTTTCGAATCATAACTACAGCCTCTGAAAGTGCGCCATGTTTGACAACTGTATTGAAAAAAATTAAACATCACTTCTTTGGTGGAGCAAAACATCGTGACAAAACCTGCATACCCGAGTTCTTCACATTGTTCTCAAAGGTACTTATGTGAAATCTGCCAACCGTACTTGGTCGACTATGTCAAAATACTTCTTAATAAGAGACTCGTGCTCAGTGTACTAGTAATGATTTGTGGTTCAACTTTATATTATGAAGCGTGCACACTAGGCGACATGACAAAACGTAGTTCTTCTGATCCAGACGTTCCATTCTTATCCCTAGAATGTTTGGTTAAGAACCGCCGCCCATGAAACTTTGCAGCATGAGAGGAACCTCCAATGTGATAAGTAACGGCTAATCAGGAATTTTTACTTACGAATAACCCCATGTTAAAATAAAAAATGCTAACATCTTCAGAGGGGATAAAACTTGTATGCGCAAAAAGTCTAGCACAACGTGTTTTTGATGTAACTAAGGTATTTTCCACAGCTATCAATAGAATAAAACGATTATAGTTTTCATCAAAGAACTCGAGACTTATTCATTTGTCCATAGATTTTTATTGAACTCGTAGTTGCCGCCATTTTTAACCGACTTCCAAAAAAGGAGGAGGTTCTCAATTCGGCGCGTATCTTTTTTTTTTTTTTTTTTTTTTTTTTTTTTTTTTTTTTTTTTTTTTTTTTTAATGTATGTCGGTGCATATCTCCGTGGTTTCTAAACCGATTTGAATTTTTTTTTTTACATTGGTTAGAGGAAGCTCACGAGGTGGTCCCATAAAAAAATCTGACTCCAAATCCTCAATCCTGATGCTGTAGGTGTACCTACGTCTCAAAACTAGGGAGTTAGGAGTTTTGATGGTGAATTCATATAGTAGGTATCAAGTCACGTGTATACGATACAACTCTGAGTCCCAACTCCTCGACCCTGAGTCCCAACTCCTCAACCCTGATGCTGTAGGGTACAGAACTCCTTAAAAATAACGATTTAAGATTTTTTTATGATGAATTAATATTGTAGGTGTTAAGCAACGACTTCATACTTAAACCCAAGTCCCAACTCCTCAACCCTGATGCTGCAGGGTACAGAACTCCTTAAAAATAACGATTTAAGATTTTTTTATGATGAATTAATATTGTAGGTGTCAAGCAACGACTTCATACTTAAACCCAAGTCCCAACTCCTCAACCCTGATGCTGCATGGTACTGCACTCCTAAGCCGTAGGGATTTAGAGTACACTAAAAAGTTAAAAATAAAAATTCTTTCCAAAAAACCGACTTCCAAAGCTACTGTAAAGTAAAAAATAATTTTGATTTCTACACACTATGTTGAAGTCGGGCGAACCTGACGCGTCAACTTTGCCTATCTTTGTTATACTCTATGTTGAAGTCGGGCGAGTATAACAAAGATAGGCAAAGTTGACGCGTCAGGTTCGCCCGACTTCAACATAGTGTGTAGAAATCAAAATTATTTTATACTTTACAGTAGCTTTGGAAGTCGGTTTTTTGGAAAGAATTTTTATTGTTATCGGAAATCGTTTAAAGATAACAAACTCCGTGATTGTGCAGAATGATATTTTGTACGGTTATCTTTCAAAAGGAATAAACTTATCTAGGTATATTTTCACTGTCTAAGGAGAATTACGTTCTTTCCTACCAATCGTTCGAGGGACGTATTTAGACTAATTCTATTATTAGGTTATAGTTTGCTATCTAGTTGTATTAAGCTTGATTGTCGCCACGAGCAAGCTTATCTCGCAGAAAAAAAACTAGATACCTACTCGTAGAGCAACGCTGCTGGGTGATAGGGACGTGATGGAGAAAACTGGCAGAATTTTCCATACAAAATTCTGTAACTCTAATGTCAAAAAAAAGCAGTTTCTTGCTTCTCTCAACCACATGTTACAGCACCGTACCCCTATGGGCTACAACTATCATGGTAGCTGGGTCTGTCATTTGAGCGTCGACCCACTGTATATTATTATGTTAACTAGTGAATGAAACAGCGTTTTAGAAGATCACGTACAGTGAAGTTGAAAAAGCAATTCCGCGGATTTTTGGCATCTATGATAAATTTATTGTACATGAGTGGTTTCTTCTCTTCATTTAAAAATAAAGGCGTTGTCCACTGAATTGGACCTTGTCCATGTCCTCCACTGACCTACGAGTACGTGTCATTTTGTACGTGAGAGTATGTAATATGTACCTATTAGTTGTTCAGGGAGATGACAATATGCTTATTCCTGAAAGAGCAAATATTAGGTTATCTTTAACTATAGGAGTGTCCTAGATTTTCAATTTAAATTTTACTGTGCATAATGTTTGTACTAGGTATTTACGAAGTAGGTATGGGAACAATTCGTAATAAAATATAAGTATGGATACGATTACGTATTACTTACCAGTATTAAAAATATATACCTATCTAAAATCATGCTAGATAAGCATGTTGAAATTTGAAAGCAACTTTATTAGAGCCAAACACTGTTGTTAGTATGATTTACTTACTTGTACCTAATTATTTCACTATCAAAGTAGACATCACGAAAACGACAGCTAATACTGTACTTGTGCAGTGGGAGAATTGTCCATCTATTTGATGGCGGGGCGATGCCAACGATATGTATTCGACTGCACAATGGTTAGCATGTAGAATTGCCATTATACAAATTAAAATTACAATTTTTTTATAATGATTATAAAAATCATTCTTCTTTAATTTCATTTCTCTCTTTCAGCTCTTTTAGTGACGCTTGAAATGAGCGAGTTTATAACCAATTCCAAGTCATACATACATACTTGAAATAAAGGCAATAAAAATAAAAATTGCAGAAACGCTGGGTTGTCCTTTTAACAAAGTAAGCTGCTAATTTTACAGAATTCGTATAAAATTTCCGTCTAAATTTCATTTATTCCTTTAACCCAGGGGTTAAATGTAACCCGGCGTATCTGTAAGTGGGCCTAAGTACCACTCTATCGTTTCTTTTGTGATACAAGGTCAAATAGCTTTCTGTCTTTTCCTTTTGATTTATGAACTCTTACTTCACGTTAAGAGTTCAGTAATGCCCCCAAATGTTCTAAGAAAAATGACATGGGTAAGATTGATTGGAAGTAGGTACTTACTAATGTTTCATATTACATACCTATATGCTTTTCTCTAGAGATTACACAAAGCTACTTTTTTCTTAATCAATAGAGACGGTTAAATGCGGTTAGCTGTATAATGTGTGTACTATGTCTGTTACCATTTTACTCGAATTACTTCTTGTCTAGTTTTGACAACTTTTCTGACACTATCATTTGGGAGGTTCCAGGTTCAGACCCTTGTAATTTTGGAAAAATATTAAAACGACCCTAATAATAAGTACTAAAATAAAGAGATATTCATTCATTATTAGTCAACTAAGCATTTTTGAAAATTAATTATGACTTATGTAATTTTATTGGATTATTTTGCGCGAAATAAATAAATTCGCTAAAAATATAGGACCGAAAAGAGAAAAGTTAGAAAATGCTTAGTTTCTGCATCAGTTAATAATAATATTATGATTGCTTTAATTTAGTCAATCACCTCACGAATTGTGAGGAGGTTCCTCTCTCTGGAGCCCTCCGGCTGCTTGGGTCCTTCCCCGCAGGAAGTGGAAGATTTATAGAATTATTTTTGAATATATTTTGTGTAGAATATTTATATATTTACTTTTGTAAAACATATTCAGTGGGTAATAATTTTATAGAAATCTATATATATATGAAATTCAAAGTCCTGAGTGACTGAGTGACTGACTGACTTATATATCAACGCACAGCCTAAACTGCTGGTCCTAGAGACATGAAATTTGGAGAGTGGGTTCTTTGTGAAGACTAGGTATCCACTAAAAAGGGGTTTTTCGAAATTCCACCCCCAAAGGGTTAAAATAGGGGTTTAAAGTTTGTATGAAAGTCTGTCATTTTTCAAGTTATAGCCAATAAACTTGGTATATGAGCTGCGGGTTGAAAATGAAGAAAGACTTGTTTCACAGTTTTTGGAAATTCGAATAAAAATAGGCGATGAAAGTTGGTATGAAAGGCCTTCATTTCTCAAGATATTTTTCAAGTTATATCAATGAAACTTTGTATTTTGGATTTCGGTAATAAATAAAGAAGAACGTTTGTCAGTTTTTCAAAATTCTACCCCCAAAGGGGTAAAATAAGGGTTGAAAGTTTGTATGAAAGTCCGTCGTTTTTCAAGCTGCTATACTTACGAGTGTAGCCATGAAACTTGGTATTTGGGCTTCCGCTAATGATGAAATGCGGATTTTACAGTTTTTGAATTTTCTATCCCCAAGGACGTTTGCCCTTCAATCACACCGCAACAGAGCAACGGATCGACGTGATTTTCTGCGTGGGTATAATTGGGTACTAGGAGAGTGCACAGGCTTCTCTTTTTCTTCAGGTCTTTTTAGCCTGGAAAATTAAGTCATGCCTGTGGGAATTAAAAAACTTAAGCCACGCGAACGAAGTCGCGGGCGTCCTCTAGTCTTATATATAAAATTCTCGTGTCACAATTTTCGTTCCCATACTCCTCCGAAACGGCTTGACCGATTCTCATGAAATTTTGTGAGCATATTGAGTAGGTCTGAGAATCGGCCAACATCTATTTTTCATACCTCCACGCGGACGGAGTCGCGGGCATCAGCTAGTCAGTATATAAATAAATGAGAGAAAATATAATGATAGTCAATCACAAACATTCTATTAAATTAACGGAAGTTAGTTATAAAAGCAACCATAAAATTTTGTTTTTATCGCCACTAAACCATTTATTAGTAATTTTGAATGAAGTTATTAAATCATGAAACCATAAAAAGTTTCAATATAATTTTGTCGTTAAAACTCACTTGTTATTTTATTGTATAGATATAAACGTAGAAATATTAAACAACCCCTTGCAATTTTGTGGTAAAAATGTGTAACATTAAAACTATTGGTCTTCAGAATGCAGTTTGACCAGTTTTTGAGAGAAACAGCTATGCATTTTTTAATATAGAAATGAAATCGAAAGTGATATCTAGTTCTTGTCTGAGATTTTAGCACTTTTGGTCGCAGATCTCTCTGCGTCGTATTCCTCATTGCTGAGGGTCGTGACCCTTTTCTATTAATTACACAATGGCAGGGGTTTTCTTGGGATAATAATGTGGTGGGTTCTATTTCCGCTTCCGGTTCCGTCCTAAACGCAGTTTTTCTTAGATTAGATCAGTAGTATTTTTTCGCTCTGGGGCCATACTGCCAAACATCAGGAATATTACTGAATTTCGTGTTTTACAATTATAATCCTTATTTTAGAAACGTCAAGGTACGTGATATCAAACTGTCATTTTGAGTAACGCTTTATGCATTGGCAGTATGGTCCTAGATACATGTTATAGTTGCCTGGCAGCTTTGGTTTGGGAGCCAAGATCAGACACAAACAAACAAATACAAACGTTAATCTTATAACACACCAGTGGGCTTACTACCATAGCTTAAAGCAGTATTATTTTAAAATTGCAGTTTTATACGTACTTGACGCGCCTAAATTAAGGATAATAATTATGTATAATTCTGAAACAAACACGTCAACAATATTAAAATAATACTGCTTTATGCGGTGGTAGTTTGGCCCCTGTTTGCGTCGGGGCTTAAAAATAGTTTTGATTTATTAGGAACATCTTAATGACGTATTTATGGTTCAATCACTCACCTTTTAATCTTAGGCTCGAGTCTTAATAGAAGCCAAAGTAAATGATTGGCACATTTTGTTTTGACCGAAACTCATAAATCCATTCTTGTTGAGTTTGCTAATATTAGTAAAAATAGAACGATTTCGTCAACACATTTTCGAACCTATGGAATTTTATCTACAAAATTGAATGATTGGTAAAAAGGAAGAACAATATTATTGATTGATTAATCCCTTTAACTTTGCTCACATAGTATCAACGTATAACTTGTTCTGTTACTATTACCCTAATAAGATTAACAGGAACACCATCCAACCGAAGCTGGGTCAACCCTAATTATACAACTCTTAATTAATTCTCTTTCTCTGCTCACTATACTTACGAAATCCTATTTACAGAGGGCTGGCAGGGTACGTTTACGTGCACGACCCTTTTTCTGTTTTTGTGGTCTGTCCGTCCCTTTTGTAACTCGTTAGTACATTTTCCTAATTTACCACAGCGGCACATTTACGTCTACATAGGGTATGTCTTGTTTACTTATCTTTCTTGATGAAATACCAGCTTTTACCTGGTTTCGTTTGGCGGAATTCGTCCGCATGGATTTTGGTTTTAAATGCCGTCGAAATTCCTCAAATAACTTTCTAGTAGTGGGGTGGTACCAGAAACTACAGCTGTACAGGGGCCATACCTACTACTAGGTACGCTTAAAACCATATGTTTCATTATTGTTGACTTTCGTGTTTTAGAATTGTAATCCTTATTTTAGGAACGTCAAGGTACGTGACAACAAACTGTCATTATGAGTAATACTGCTTAAGTATTGCTTTAAGCGTTGGCAGTACGGCCCCTGATGCCCTATCGGGTTACGCAAGGGTCTTGGAATGCGCAAAATGGCCACTCCGTAAGGGAAGATATAGCCCCACTACACAGGCGCGGCGCAGCGCAGCACGTAGCGGCAAGTACGTAGGTATTCATGAGGTTGTATGGAGCTGGGCCCACTTAAGCGACGCGGCCCAGTACAACTCATACAATAGTAGTTTGTGATATAAGAGCAGTAAGTAGGTTTTTACATACGAATTGACTCACGTCAGCCTGAGGACGCCAGGCGAGGGCTGACCATCGTCACGAGTTTGTTAAAACCTTAGCGCCCGTATATCACACAATATTTTTCAATACATTTGTGAGAAAACTTGAAATAAAACTCGAGTAGATAGGTAATAGGTACTCACTATTAGAAAATGGTTTCTCACGCCCATACTTATTCGAGATTTTTGGCGGCTATTAATTGCGCGATTTTTTTCTCACAGCTAAATTACATAATTTTATATTTATATTATTCAATAATTATTATTCCACATCATTTAAACCACTCATATTAATTAATAATTTATAAGAAAAACTCAATGAAACTTTTAAAAATAGCACGCATAGATTAAAGTATAAGTATTTACGGCGCGTTGTTGTAATTTCGTTTTTTTTTAATTGGTTTCATGGCTCTAGGTTCTAGCTCTTAACTCCCAGCCTTGACTATTCAGCATTTACTTTTTTGATTTATAAAACTTAAAACAATTTTTATTAATTATATTGAGTAAATACAATTTTTAAGTTCATCAATCCACATCTAAATGTTGTTATTAATTAGGTTTTCTACATACAAAGTCGATATAATTATGAACCTTCTTGCAAGAAAACTTTTTATTTAGGAGTAAAGTGAACAAGCCCTGTATACTGCCTCTTTAAGTGCATTTTTCGAGCAAGTGTATATATATGCATATATGATATTTTCTGCTACGTGCCTCGCCACCCGTGCATCTCAAGTGGGGCTAGACCTTGAAGAGGTTTCCAGGGTAGGCGTTCCTCGGGCGTATGCGCAGCGACGTACCTGTACCCATACCTATGTTACTGCTATATTATGCGCGTTTAACGTAATTCAATGTCACTTGTTTTACCGGTGAAAAAAATATCGTGAGGAAATCTACACGCCGGAGAGTTCTCTTTTGTGTTTTTAACGATGTTGTTAACACAAATAGACTTTAAATTAAAAGGTGGTTAAATTTAACGATTAGCAGTGGCAACACCAAAGACTTTTTGCCGGCTACTCCAAAGACTACAGTGTATATACTACTCTCTGGACTCTCTGGTTAAAGGTTATGGTCGACCATTTCCTTTCATATAAATGCATTTTCACAGAATAGAAATAATTAGTAATTATCCCAGTGGTTTTTGGACATTAGCATCGCAAAATAAAAGTGAGTGAACAATTTTTGGCGACCGTGAATTGTGCTGTGCGGACGCGCAGCAAAAAGAACTTGCAATTACAAAGTCCACAAGGCCGCGCGGCATGGTCAAGAAGTTTCGGTGAAAAGTTCGCCCGTCCTTTCTTAAATTCTTATAAAATCACGAATATCAATCATTGTCACCGTATTTTCCAATTCCTGACCTGTTTTTAGTCCCGTGTGTGAACATAGATTTAACATCCCATGTTATTAGGTTATTTCTATGATGTCATACGTGTCCCATAGCCATTCAAAGTACTTATTCATTGTTTTGTGCACATAGTGTCTATTAGCTGTTCAAATTTATTATTACATATAGTATATATTCAGTGCAAATTCATTATTACATACAGTAATAGTAGGGAGTGTGAAGAGATAGCTATATTGGTGAAGAATTTCAGGCAATTTCCAGTGAAGTAAATAAATAATTTCTTTTCTAAAGTTTATGTGAAAGGTACATACTCAGTAAATAGTTGTACCAGCAGTGATAAAGTACAAAACAATAGCAAGTTTGCTTGGCTAGCACTTGTTTTGTGATTCAGATTCAGGTTTGCCGTAGACAAGGTATTTATCCATTTTTATTTTTTATATTGCAATTAGGTAACTCATAACATATTTTCAATAGTTTTTATTTGATTGCTTAGTTACTGCTCTCAATACAATGACAGGCACAGAAGAGAAATACTTTGATTTAAAAGAACTTAGGGTAAAAAGAGCCTCTTTAAAGGGAAGACTCACAACATTTGAAAAATATGTATCCGAGTTACAAAAACATAGTTCCTTAACAACTGCTCAGTACAATGAAATGAAAACTAGGTTAAAAAAGTGTGAAAACATGTACGAGGAGTATGATCTTGTCCAAATAAGTATAGAAATTAAAACAAATAATCATGAGGATGAAATTATAGAGAGAGAGTCCACGGAGGATAGATATTTTAAGGCAATAGCGGAGGCTCAAGAATTGGTAAATAGGTACAAAGATAATGACTCTGAGTCGGAAACGTCTCATGCCACAATTACTAATACCAACTTCAAATTGCCCCAAATCCAAATACCTAAATTTGATGGTGCAAGTGCGAAATGGTTGGAATTTCATGACACTTATGTTTCAATGATCCATACAAATGCTACAATACCCACCATAAATAAGTATCACTATTTAAAGTCATCCCTCACGGGTGAAGCAGCCTCCGTTATAACATCCCTTGAAATGTCTAACCGCAATTATGAAGTAGCATGGAAATTATTATGTGACCGCTACAATGACAAACGTAAGTTAGTGAGTATTCATCTCAAATCGTTATTTGAAGTGGAGAATATCAAGGAGGACAGCTCTCTACGTACATTGGCAGATCATATTGCAAAACATTTAAGGGCTTTAAATACACTGGATGAGAAAACTGATAATTGGGACACATTGATAATATTTTTATTTGCTTCAAAACTTGATAGTAATACTAGTGCTAAATGGGAAGAACACAAAAATAATTTGAAACAAAAACCTACATTACAAATTTTTTATGAATTCTTGCGTAAGAGAGCTGACGTTCTTGAAGCTACCATGTCAACTAAAACAATTGGTGATAAAGATTCAAAAAATGAAGATGTTAAAAATCAAGATTCTAAGATTCAGCCACCAATACAGGGGCAACTATATAAACGATTAAATAAGCAACAAAGGTCTTTTGTTGCTGTTAGTTATGATAATAATTCTAAAAATTATAAGTGTCTGGCATGCAATGGCGATCATCTTATATACTATTGTGAAAAATTTTTGTCAATGTCACCGGTAGACAGATACACTTTAATAACAAAACACAGACATTGTGTCAACTGTCTCCGAAGCGGACATATGGCTCCTCAGTGTAAGTCGCGACCTTGTAGAGTATGCTCTAGAGGTCACAATTCACTCTTACATCAAAATAAAGAAAATAAACCAGTAGTCTCCACTCCAGTGGCTTTGTCTACTTGCATTTCCAATCAAGTTTTACTATCTACAGCTATTATCAATATAATTACTGATACAAATGATATTATTGAAGCACGCTGCCTGCTAGATTGCGGAAGCCAGTCGTCATTTATTAGTCAAGATTTAAAAGAAAAATTAAATATAAAAGGTCACAATGTCAATTCAGTTTGTGTAACAGGCATAAATAATGTTAAATTTGAAGCTATACAGCGGTGTACTTTGAAAATACAATCACATACAAACAAATTCAGCATGTCAATAAATGCATTCATCATTAATGAGATAACAAGTACACTTCCAAGTCATGAAGTAGATATGTCACAACTAAGGTTACCCAGTAATATTACACTCGCCGATCCTAAGTTCTACATTCCCTCAAAAATAGATGTTCTTTTAGGAGCAGATTTATTTTGGGACTTAGTAAGTACGGAACAAATTAAATTAGGTAAAAATAAACCAATCCTACAAAATTCAAAACTTGGCTGGCTAGTAGCTGGACCACTTATGTGTTGTTTAGATACTAATACTGAACACCAAATTGTTTGTAATTTTACCCAGGAAATACAAAAACAATTAAATAAATTCTGGCAATTAGAAGAAGTACCAGCAGAAGCTGTCATGTCTCCAGAGGAAGAAGCGTGTGAACAGCATTTTGTGCAACACACCCGCCGACTGGAGAATGGCAGATTTTGTGTTACATTGCCTCTAAAAGGTCAACCCGAGCAGTTAGGAGACACTTATTGTATAGCACGCAAAAGATTTGAATCGTTAGAGCGTCGGTTTCGGAGACAGCACAATATAAAGGCCCAATATGTTAGCTTTTTAGAAGAATATGAGGAACTGGGTCATTTGTCAAGGATTGAGAGACCGGAAAAGGCAGTATTCTTACCTCATCATCCTGTTCTAAAAGAACGCAGTGAGAGCACCAAATGTAGAGTGGTGTTTGACGCTTCATGCAAGTCCAAGACTGGTCTCTCACTCAATGATATAATGAGGGTAGGTCCCTCCGTACAAGACAACATATTTTCTATACTTATAAGGCTACGAGAACATACTTATGTTTTTACCGGTGACATAGAGAAGATGTACAGACAAATTTTGGTCGAACCAAGTCAAAGGCATCTTCAAATGATATTATGGAGGAAAGATGAGAGTGAACCCATAAGTTATTTACAACTTAATACGGTAACTTATGGTACCTCATCAGCACCTTTTCTTAGCACCAGGTGTCTTGTACAATTAGCAATGGAATGTGAGGAACCGTTGATAAAGGACATAATATTGCACGATTTTTATATAGATGATTTGATCACTGGCCATAATAATGAACAATATTTAGATAACATTTATCAACGTATCACACAACATTTGAGATCCGCTGGTTTTGAATTACGCAAAGTAAAAAGCAATTCCAAATTCCTATTAAATAATATTACACAGAATCTCAAAAATGAAAATAAACAAGAAAATTTAAAAATTTCAACAACTACCAATACATTAGGTATCGAATGGGATCCTAATGCTGACTGTATTCTTATATCGGTGGCAAAACCAGCTAGCATGTATGGAAGCATAAGTAAATACACAAAGCGTACCATTTTGTCCGCATCTTCAAACATATTTGATCCCCTAGGTCTTTTGAGTGTATGCATTATAACATGCAAGATGATTTTGCAGCTACTATGGCTACAGAAAATTGGGTGGGATGACCAAATTCCGGAAGATATTTCACAAATGTGGCAAAGATTTATAAGTAATTTAAAACATATTGAGAGTTTGTCAATCCCACGACATGCGATTTGCAATAACGCCATAGTTGTTGATCTACATACATTTTCAGATGCGTCGTTGAAAGCGTATGCTGCCTGTGTGTATGTACGTTCGAGTGATGCAACAGGGCATGTTACAGTAAGGCTCTTATGCGCCAAATCAAAGGTTGCGCCACTCCAAACGTCAACCATACCTAGGCTCGAACTGTGTGGATCAGTTTTAGCCTCTCGGTTATGTAAAAAGGTCACTGATTCTCTAAGGTGTCCTATTAATGAAAAATATTTTTGGTGCGATTCTAAAGTAGTACTGGGATGGCTAAATACTTTACCACATAAATTAAGTGCATTTGTGTCTCATCGTGTTGCGGAAGTCAATAAAATATGTGCTGCCAGTAAATGGATGTATGTACCATCCGCCTTAAATCCTGCTGATCTCGCTTCACGGGGGGTATATTCTGATGAAGTTGAGAATCTTTCGTTGTGGTGGGAGGGACCCACATTTCTAAGAGAAAATCAAGGCCAGTGGCCCGAGCAGCAGCATGATGATATACAAAGGGACTTACCTGAAGTTCGTGTTCAGCTTTGTAATGTTGATACACCGCAGACTTCTATAATTGAATTTAAAAAATATTCCAGTTTTCTAAGATTGCGTAACACGGTGGCCTACGTCAACCGCTTTATTAACAATTGTCAAAGAAAATGTGTTAAACAGACAGGACCTTTAACAGTAGAAGAATTGCAGCGTTCTGAAATGAAGCTAGCCCAATTGTCACAGCAGGAAAGTTTTCAAAAATATAAAAATAAGTTTGAAAAATTCCCTGTCTTATTTAATCTGACTCCTACTGTTGATGATACAGGTTTAATTCGTGTTGGTGGGAGGTTAGATAACTCAAGTTACAATTTAGATAAAAAACATCCAGTTTTACTGGACAGCAAGCACCACTATTGCGAACTAATAATGAAATATTATCATATTAAACTAATGCATGCAGGACCGCAATTGCTTCTCTCCGTCATCAGAGAACAATACTGGCCTATTGGCGGCAGGATTTTAGCAAGACAGATTTGTAACAAATGTTTAATATGCAAACGATTGAAAGGAGCAGTTGCGACCCAAATAATGGGAAATTTGCCATCACAGAGAGTGTCTCCGGGCTTTCCGTTTGAGATTACGGGAACGGATTACGCTGGTCCTTTCATGATACTTAATAAAAAGGGTCGAGGCGCTAAGCTAATGAAATGCTATCTCTGTGTTTTTATTTGTTTTAAGGTGAAAGCTGTTCACCTTGAATTGGTGAGCGATTTAACTACAGAAGCT
This sequence comes from Erebia epiphron, assembly GCA_963932025.1. NCBI lineage: Eukaryota > Metazoa > Arthropoda > Insecta > Lepidoptera > Nymphalidae > Erebia > Erebia epiphron. The sequence goes on from OZ009950.1 coordinate 10,882,133, forward strand.
TTCATTTTGGCCCTGCGCCGTTTCATGTCTCGCAGGGGTAAGCCTCGAGAGATATTCTCTGATAATGGCACTAACTTTGTTGGCGCCAGTCGTGAAATTGCGGCACTAGTTAAGGATAACATTAATTCTGTGTCTGACCTTGCTAATGAGGGCATTAATTTTAAGTTCTCGCCAGTATATTCACCCCATTTCGGAGGGCTTTACGAAGCAGCCGTTAAATCGGCAAAATTCCATCTAAAAAGAGTTGTAGGAAATGCACATTTCACCTTTGAGGAATTAGAAACGGTTTTTTGTCAAATAGAGGCAATTCTAAATTCAAGACCCTTAGTTCCTATGTCCTCTGACCCAAATGACCTTGCCCCTTTAACTCCCGGGCACTTTCTAATAGGGAGACCATTAACGTCGTTGCCAGCACCTAGTCTAGAAGATGCCAATCCTAGCCGTCTGCACCGGTATGCTCGAATTGAACAAGCAAGACAACATTTTTGGCGCCGATGGAGTCATGAGTATATCTGCGAATTACAACAGCGGACAAAATGGCTGAAACGGCAACCTAACATTAAGCCTGGACAACTAGTTCTCATCCGTGAGGAGGCTAATCCACCACTGAAGTGGCCTTTAGGACGAGTCACAGCCGTATATCCAGGAGTGGATGGAGCTTGTAGAGTCGCTGACATCAAGACTCAGAAAGGGACAGTGAGAAGATCGATCAACCGAATCTGTCCACTACTTGATCTATAACCCTTTGTGTGTGGAGATAGCGAACTTATAATTGTTTTTTTTTTTTTTTTTTTTTTTTTTGTGTGTGTGTGGAGATTGTTAACACAAATAGACTTTAAATTAAAAGGTGGTTAAATTTAACGATTAGCAGTGGCAACACCAAAGACTTTTTGCCGGCTACTCCAAAGACTACAGTGTATATACTACTCTCTGGACTCTCTGGTTAAAGGTTATGGTCGACCATTTCCTTTCATATAAATGCATTTTCACAGAATAGAAATAATTAGTAATTATCCCAGTGGTTTTTGGACATTAGCATCGCAAAATAAAAGTGAGTGAACAGATGTGTAAAGTCTGAACGTTTGTCTGTAGACCGTCATGGGTTGAAATGATGACTAAGTACCTAGTTATAAAAACTTACATGCAAATTATTGAGTTAAGTTTTTTTATTGATTTTATGCTGGCTTGCTCTAAGTTGCCAACTAGAAGTATGTAGAGTGAATCATCGTATGGCTGGGGGGGGTGTGTAAAATCTAACCATATTATGATTGATACATGGATAGAAGAAAACAGCATTTTTTTGCCCACACGTTCTGAATTTCCTCCGTTAATTACATATCAATGTTTTACCCATTCTATTAATAGATGTATGATTATAGAAATATTATAAATAAATATAATAATTAATAATACAATCGTTGCCTAACCGACACCCACACAGGTCTTTGGCTTGGGTCATTGGCAGCGCATTTTGCGAGAAAGACGAAATAAAATTGTATCAACTTGTTTCATTGGGGCTCAATGTAAAGTAAGCAGCTATTAAATCCAGTTTCACCAGAATTCCAATATTATCTGTACATCTACCAATATATAAGTGACGAACCAGAATAATTCAGGCTTACTGAATGCCGAATACTTAAGGACGTCAGTAACATTAACTGTGTGATTTTTGTCGGTTACTATCATGGGCCTGATATGAACGCTCAGGGTCACTCTGTGGTCGACGGAGGGATTTTTGCTCGGAATGTCCCTACATGATCAAATCAGAAATGAGAACCATAATATCCCGAAGAGTCGTTAAGCTTATATACCACTGTCCGAAGGCGATAGGATAGTTGAGGTCCCAAGTCCCAACGGGCTGGAATGGCAGCCTCGCACCAGAAAGTGCAGTGCTGGCTGTCTTACTAGATGGACGGGTGATTTCAAGCCAAAATATTGGAGCCGCAGGAACCAAGCAGCACAAGACCATGATCTGAGGAGATCCATGCAGGAGACCTTCGTCCAGCAGTGGACGTCTATAAGTTGATACGACGACCACGGTTTTTGACATTTTTTTCTAACAGAACAAAATATCAAATCAAATCAAAGTGCTTTTGAATGGTCAAATGAACCTACAACTAGTTCTGTTCGGAATGCCATTCTTACCGAGAAAAGCTAGCAAGACTCGGCGGTTGCTCTTCTTTAAAGAGTTAAACAATAAAATCAAGTTACAATTTGTTATTTGCAGCTCACTATTGCTCTGTAAGTTCAAAATTGCTCCTATAATCAGGGCGACATTTTCTCTATAATGCTCCAAAAACGTAACCTTCGCAACAGCTACTTTACCTAATTGTAACCAGCCTATTTTTAGAATATAATAACTTTAAATGACCGTCTATGCAATTTTGTTCAATCTTCAACTTAATTTGACGGGCTGTAGTTCGAGAATTGCGAGCATAGTCTTGTATAAATATGAATGCTTATTTTTAATCAATTTTGGATACGGTAGTGAAAATTGAAGTCCATTTAGCATTTTTAAAAGACTTTTGACTCCAAACTTAATTTTTTAAGTTATTCGGAACATACTTAGTATTCAAGAATTCCTAACAGATAAGGACAACCGATCAACTTCAGATAATATCGTTTGTATGGACAAGCGGCTGCCACATTTTCCCACGGGATTTTGACAGACTTGAATCGATTCGGACTAAGTCGCGGGCATCATTTAGTGAATAAAACGTTAAATTATTAATTTGCTTTGCAAAAACACTCCCCAGGTTACCCTGTGCGAAACTGACAGCTGTTGTATGCCATGAATAGTTAATTATTTTCGCCCGCTTATTCAGAAATTTGTTTGTAATACCTACTTATTGTAATATTTCTACGTTTTTATAATACATATGCAAAAGTGTGTCTGTCAAGTGTCTATCTATCTGTCTATCTGCTACATTTTAACGAATTCCTCGGAAGGACATAGGATAGGTTTATCCCGGAATATCAAAGAGTTTTCACAGGATTAAGAAAAACAAACCACAGGGACGAAAATTAAAGTTCCCGCGGGAACAAAATAAGTTTCCGTAAAGTTCCCGCGGGTTCTCGCGGGTCCTCAGGTGGGGAAACTCATACACAAGACTAAATCCCTTTTAGTTTTTAGGTACTAACATAGATTGAGTTAAAAATGTTACTACCTAACACCACAGAATAGGTAATAGTCGAACACCTTAGTTTCTAAGTACTGACATACTCGTAGTTAGTAAGATTTGTTACTAACACCAGTGGACCAAATGTTGTCTGAATTAATAAATGAAATTGAATTGAAACAACCTTAATCCACGCGGACGAAGTCGTGGGCATCATCTAGTATTAGATAAGTATTTTGTAGGCTAGTGGGACTGTGTAGGTAGTTATGAATTTAATGATCTTGTCATAAAATTTGGTGCTACCATTTCTGGTCATTTTTATTTTTAAAATAATTTAAATGGAGTAGGTACTTAAAGTGAAAGTCGATTGCTTCAACTTCGCCATTTATTGAACGGTGTAGGCAAAAATAAGTAATAAGTATTCAATAATTTATGTAATGTGCCACCATTTTTTTAAATTTTTATTTAAATTCAGAATTACTCAGATGTACATAAAATATTTACTTACTTAATTCTTGAAGGTTAAATTGAGGCCAAAAAGAAAGCCGATTGCTTTAATTTCGTCATTTTGTCAATAAATAATATTATATTCGTTGTAAATAGAATTGTTTTATGTCTAACTAGCTGATGTCCACGACTTCGTCAGCGTGGATTGAGATTTTTTGCTTCCCGCGGGAAAAAATCCGGGATTAAAAGTAGTCTATGTGTTATTCCAGACTATAATCTATCTCTGTGCCAAATTTAATCCAGATCCGTTCAGCCGTTCTGGCGTGATTGAGTAACAAACATCCATCCATCTATCCATTCATCCATACATCCAAACTTTTGCTTTTAACTTATAATATTAGTAGGACCTATAGACCAGATGATGCCCGGGACTTCGTCTGTGTAGTTTTTTTAAAATCCTGTAGGATTTTTTTCATTTTCTGGGTTAAAAAGTACATAACCAACGCCACCCCATTTCCACGCCTTTAACTACAAAAGTTTTATTTTATTAAAAAAATCACGTCAATACATTACTTCGCTCCTGCAATGTCAATACTGCAAATCTGCACGCCGCCGTGTGATTGAAGGACAAACCAACAAAGAAGCATATTCTCGCATTTATATTATGGGTTACTTAATTATGTAAATTATTTACTTTTAATGCACTCATTTCAAAAAGCCGTTGAACCCTATTATTGAGACTACTTTTTTCATTTCAGAGGCCCAATTTGTCTAAGCAAATCGTAATCATTTGACAGCTTAAAATGCATTACTCATACATGCTATTAGACGTGCTGGCATCTATGAACTCCTTTAAACAGGCTGAATTATACGTTTCATAAACGATTACCATTTCCTTACATAATTGGGGGGCTGATGTTTTAGCTCAGTAGTGAAAAATGGTCAATCGTAAAAAAAATTTACGATTTTAGCAAAGTTTCCTAAAAAAGTTCCTACTATAAACAATCCAAGAACGAAAACAATAACGAACAATACAATTTGCATTTGTATTACAATAAATTACTTCATTTCATATTCGTACCGCAGAAGAAGCATGTAATCTTGAAATCAAGGAAAATAATATTACGCATGTCTTATGACGTTACGCACGAAAAAGTGGTAAATTTTAAAGTCAAGTTAGGTAAGGTACTAAAATTCTACATCAATGTTCAAGTTAAAAATAGTATTCACGGACAAAAACAAAAACAAGATTTCTTATCCGATGAAAATAATTAAGCATATGACGCCTCTTCTAATGAGTTGGGAAGCGATAGAACCTGGAAATGGTACGGCAGCTGTATTTAATGTTGGTAATATTCTCTCTGTCTAATTAGGCCCTCTTTACTTATTACCAATAACTTATTTAGGCAAGCGCCATGTGGTAGTATTTTTAACCGACTTCCAAAAAAGGAGGAGGTTCTCAATTCGGCGCGTATCTTTTTTTTTTTTTATTACTTAAAGACTATTTTTTTTGGTTCGTTTTGACCAGCACACACTCGTACATCCACGAATCTTCCTGGGGACGATTTGTCGTCATGAACCTCAGATTTTTTGCAACTTCCTAAACTTTGCTGACTTAGCTATCAGGAGTCGTGTAGGTTTTTTGATCCGACAAACGTATTAGGCTCAATTAAAAGGTCTCATTCCATCTTTTTAGGGTTCCGTACCCAAAGGGTAAAAACGGGACCCTATTACTAAGACTCCGCTGTCTGTCTGTCTGTCTGTCTCCAGGCTGTATCTCATAGACCGTGATAGCTAGAAAGCTGAAATTTTCACAAATGATGTATTTCCGTTGCCGCTATAACAACAAATACTAAAAATTAAAAAAATATATATATTAAGGGGGGTCCCCATACAATACACGTGTTTTTAATAATTTAAAACTTACTACATGTTTGTACGGAACCCTCGGTGCGCGAGTCCGACTCGCACTTGACCGGTTTTTTACCAGTTATCGAGTATTTTTAAGGTCGTGTACTCTTCTATCATGCTTCTATCAAATTAAAATTACTTAACTATTTATAATTGGTAACTCAAGCAACAATTATTGTTGCTTGGTTATTGATTTCTTGATTTAATTTTGATGCATAAAGCTCTAGGAGTTGCATTCTGTTTGTGCAATCATAATGTAAATATTATACTATAGCTACAGTACATTACTATAAAAGTATCTTATATAAATCAGTTGGCCACGGCCATCATGTTTAAAAATACCTACCTATAGCTAAATTCAATGGATAAGTTATTTTAAGGTACAACACTTGTGCATACCTACACATATCGGTGTTTTGTAAGGAATAAAAATGATTTTATCCAGTAAAAAATTCCGGCATAATTTAGGTTGAATTTTGAGACAAGCATGGTTAAAATATAAGTACTAGACCGCTCGTGTTTTCGCTCCAGTAGGAATTTCGGAAAATGCTTTGGAGTCAATAAACATTGAAAGTCCATTAATGCTGTGTGAAAAAGTACTATCTACATAGTAATCTACACTCGTAGTTAGTATTCTGTGCTAACGTAATCAAAACATTGAAATAGATCGAAATAGAAAGATTTCGTGCAGTTTAAGGAATTTCGTAATCAATTGTATCCGTACGGCTATTAAATTTGAATACTTTGTGTATTGTTGCCATAGCTGTGTTTTCCCGGCCCCAATGATGCATGTGATTTGATTTTAACACTTTACGAGCGATTGTGGATTTGTTTATCACTTTCATGTGGTTACTGCGAGCGAGCTCACGCTGCAACGTAAATATTAAATTTATTACTGTCATAAAAAGTGCTACTTCAATAGATTTCGTAAGTTGTTATAAAATTCGTTGAGACGAGGAAGATTGAATACAGAAATAAGACTGACTTCGCTATATTGAGACAAAGCAAAACTTCAAGGCAAGAGTAAATAAGCATCTTCTAGGCAAGCACGCTTCAACCTAGACCTCATAATTGCTTTGAAAATTGCATTGATCAAACCTGCATGATTGTCGTCAAGCCTAATTTGAAATTGAAAAAATATACCTACTTATTGACTTTGGTAGGAAGAGACATTAGATCCCCCAAGAGAAATGTATCTATAACTATATATACTCAGATGGGGTGGGAGACTTCGTCCCACTTTTTCATTTTAAAGGGAGAAATAACGTAGACCTTTCCCCAAAAGGGTTGGCAATATTAAGATTGGTGATGAGGGTTAACTAGGTACTACAGTAGAGTACCTTAGTTATTTAAGTATTAGACTATAAACACAGGTATTCATAGCTGAAAGAACAGTTCCCCAAATTCTGAGGGTTAACAACTACAGTAAAGTAACTTGGCTACTTTCAGTCCTCGCATCCTTGACTATAACCACAGGAATAATGCATAGCTGAGACATAAATAGTTCTCCTAAGTTCAGCCTTTTCTTAATTTGAACCGGTGTCCGTCTTATCTGCCACGTGTACCTACCTATAATTAGAGCTCCTAGATCAAGGCAGGAGTTTAAAGGCATCTTATAAGCAGGCGCTCTCCAACTTAGGCCTTATCATAGCTTTCCAGTGATAATTGTTCCACGCAAATGCAAATAATGGAATCCAATCCTTTGGCGGCATTTCCATAAAATGCAACAGAGTATATTCAAGGGGCAGATAAACAAATTCCTGAAAGTAATCAACGCATTGATGGCAGTTCCTTAAATACATAGTACAAATATTCGTAAGTGGTGATTATCGCAACATAGAGTGGTATGATATTTTTTTATATACATAGCATGACATTTTTAACGACCTCCCTGGCGCAGTGTTGAGCGCTGTTGTCTTAACGTGGGAGGTCCCGGGTTCCATTCCCGGCAGGGTCAATTTGGGATTTTATAAGTTCTGAATTTTCTCTGGTCTGGTTTAGTGGGAGGCTTCGGCCATGGCTAGACCACCCTACCGGCAAAGACGTACTGCCAAGCGATTAAGCGTTCCGCTACGATGCCGTGTGGAAACCGACTAGGGGTATGGGTTTAAAAGGTTAGTCCGCTACCATCTTAGACTGCATCTTCACTTACCTACCATCAGTTGAGATCGCAGTCAAGGGCTAACTTGCAGTGGAATAAAAAAAAACATTCTATTTTTTTTTCAATTTAAAAAAACGCACGTGAGTCATATACGACAGAAATTATGGTTTCAAAAATATAAGCTCATGAATGTAACACAAAAACAATAAAACGTTATATTTAAATTCAACGTAACCAAAATTGGGTCAAATAGCTTGTAAAATATGGGCTTATTCTTTGACCAAGCTTCGAATTATTAAGAAAGATCTAAGAAAAAATGTTATTATCACAAGTTTTCTCAAAGTTTTTTGTAGGTCAATACAATTCTTTTACTTAGTTATGGACATTTGTTAGTTCGGAACTTTGTTTTTAACCGACTACCAAAAGTTCTCAATTCGGCGCGTTTTTTTTTTTTTTTTAATGTATGTCGGTGCATATCTCCGTGTTTTCTAAACCTATTTGAACAAATTTTTTTTTATTGGTTGGAGGAAGCTCACGAGGTGGTCCCATTAAAAGTTCTGACTCCAAATCCTCAATCCTGATGCTGTAGGTGTACCGTACTACATGAAATCATCAAAACTAGTGAGTTAGGAAATTTTGATGGTAAATTCATATAGTAGGTATCAAGTCACGTGTATAATACGATACAACTCTGAGTCCCAACTCCTCAACCCTGATGCTGTAGGGTACAGAACTCCTTAAACATAGTGGTTTAGGATTTTTTTATGATGAATTTTATTGTAGGTGTCAAACAACGACTTCATACTTAAACCCAAGTCCCAACTCCTCAACCCTGATGCTGCAGGGTACAGAACTCCTTAAACATAGTGGTTTAGGATTTTTTAATGGTGAATTAATATTGTAGGTGTCAAGCAACGACTTCATACTTAAACCCAATTTCCAACTCCTCAACTCTGATGCTGCATGGTACCACACGAGCACTCCTAAGTCGTAGCGACTTAGAGTACACTAAAAACTTAAAAATAAAAATTCTTTCCATAAAACCGACTACCAAACCACTGTAAAGTAAAAAATAATATTGATTTCTACACATTATGTTGAAGTCGGGCGAGTATAACAAAGATAGGCATAGTTGACGCGTGAGGCTCGCCCGACTTCAACTTCAAAAATTATTTTTTATTTTACAGTGGCTTTGGAAGTCGATTTTTTTGAAAGAATTTTTATTCGATTAAGTAGGTATAAATCTGATAGGTGTGATGATGGATGACTTCTTTAATTGATCGATACTTTATGCTCGTGATTTCGTATATTATTTAGTCAAGGGAAAATTTATTCGCTTGTCCAAGAAAACAAAAACAAAACTTGAATAAGAGCTTGGAGCATGAATTTTCGACGGCCCCTTTGTCGCAGTGTGATTGTTGTTGTTGCTACGATTTCAAGTACTACATAAATTCGAATGTTATATGATATATCATAAGAGGCTTCGTTCTGGTTAGTTATCACCTAGTTACCACCTAGTTACCACCTAGTTACCACCTAGTTACCACCTAGTTACCACCTAGCTACCACCTAGCTACCACCTAGCTACCACCTAGCTACCACCTAGCTACCACCTAGTTACCACCTAGTTACCACCTAGTTACCACCTAGTTACCACCTATTTACCACCTATTTACCACCTAGTTACCACCTAGTTACCACCTAGTTACCACCTAGTTACCACCTAGTTACCACCTAGTTACCACCTAGTTACCACCTAGTTACCACCTAGTTACCACCTAGTTACCACCTAGTTACCACCTAGTTACCACCTAGTTACTACTTAGTAGCAAGCGATTGATAGTAGCAAGCAAGCATCCGGTACAATGCCACGTGCCATGATAACTACTTCTTTCAAGTTAGGCCGCTTCTATTTTAGACTGCATTATCAGATTACTTACATGAGCTGGTCATCTTCGAAGGCTAACTTTACATTTAGTAAAAAAAAAGATTGACCAATTAAATTCTTGTTATGACTTTTTAGGGTACCGTAGCCAAATTTGGCAAAAACGGAACCCTTATAGATTCGTCATGTCTGTCTGTCTGTCTGTCTGTCTGTCTGTCTGTCTGTCTGTCTGTCTGTCTGTCCGTCCGTATGTCACAGCCACTTTTTTCCGAAACTATAAGAACTATACTGTTGAAACTTGGTAAGTAGATGTATTCTGTGAACCGCATTAAGATTTTCTTACAAAAATAGAAAAAAAAACAATAAATTTTGGGGGTTACACTTCCAAAGTGGTAAAATGTGTGCCCCCCCCCCCCCCCCTCCCCCTGTAACTTCTAAAATAAGAGAATGATAAAACTAAAAAAAATATATGATGCACATTACCATGCAAACTACCATCGAAAATTGGTTTGAACGAGATCTACTTAGTTAGTAGTTTTTTTTTAATACGTCATAAATCGTTATCCGCAATTTACCTTTCATTCAATCAATTCAAATATTTAAAATAAAACTATTTTTAATAATTTAAAACTTACTACAGCTTTGTACGGAACCCTCGGTGCGCGAGTCCGACTCGCACTTGGCCGGTTTTTTTGTTGTTGTTTTGTATTTAAAATGGACTTTGTCTACCACAAAAGTCTAGCAGATTCCTGGGTTCGTCACGTAGCTATAAACAAACAAAAATTGGCCAAGTGTGTGTGGGGCGCAGATTAGGGTTCCGTAATTGCCCTTCACAATAGGTATGCAAGCATTTTAAACGTTGGTCGACTATTACTCGTAAACTGGTAAAGTCTAATTAGCTGTGATTATTTACCTTTTCACTTCGTTGTATATACTGCTTCCATGATTTTTTTCACATATCCAGAAACAACCAACCAACAACCAACTTTTTTTTTTTTTTTGTAAATTGGCGTTCCCATCCGCACAATTTTTGAACGAACCCTATCCAACGACGCCCCACACCATTGGATAGACGAAAAGAAAAAATTACGACCCCACTTTAGGGACGTATACGGGAGCTACCTGAAGTGGGGTAGTATTTTTTTCTTATTTGTATTAGTACCTACTCTAAAATATTTTTTTCAACAAAAAATTTTTGCTAGTAGCTTAGGGGTAGTACCCATGCCAATTACAGCTTTCTAGTACTAATAGTCTCTGAGCCAAGCCGCGGACGGACCGACGGACGGGCATGGCGAAACTATAAAGGTTTCTTGTTGACTACGGATCCCTAAAAACCTTACAGACTACATAAAAATATGTTACATAACATTATAGCGTAGACTGATCTTAAATTACCATAAAACTTAATGAAGCCAAAAATGAACCGCCGAAACACTTGTTAAACCGGTTTGACTAAAATACAGGCGAGACAAAGTCATAAGTTATTTTTAGCTCGTATTTGGCATAACCGACGTCCGACTGCGTGTACAAAATATAAATAACATTTCCAAAAACATAGAGCAAAAACAACCTACGTTTTTTGTTGGCAATATTAGATGCCAGTTTTTATAAACATGACTGTCCATTTAGTAACCTAAGTATATTTCTATTATAGGTACCTAATATTGGCCATCCTCTGAACCTTTTTTGATCGAATCTAGTAGGTACAATCCCATAAACTTATCTGACCCGGTGGCCAAAATTTGAACAAATTTTTATGCCTGTTTAGTTTTTTTTTCATATAAACTAGCGACGCTGACACAGGGTCGGATAAGTTTGACGGGCTATACCTATACAAGCTTGCATCTTGGAGACGGAAGTAGGTTACTGTTTATATGGGACAGTCAAAAAGTTTCCATGGGAAAATACTAACGTCGATTAAGTCAGCACCGGCATCAATGAGGACGCATCATATCATACCACTATTATTATTAATGCGAAAGTAGGTTTGTTTATTGCTTTGTTGGTTTATTGGTTTGTCCTACAATCACGCCACAACAGATCAACGGATCGACGTGATTTTTTGCATGGATATAGTCGAGGACTTGGACAGAGACATAGGCTACTTAATACACTGAAAATTAAGGAATTTCTACGGGAAATGTAAAAAAATTATACCACGCGGACTAAGTCGTGGGCTAGTTAAAATATAAAGAAAAATATTAAGAATATTCTCTTATGATAAGTAAGAGAACGTTGCGTATTATATTTTGTACTATAAAATAATTTATACGATTAAAATTATATTTATGAGCCGCATCTCGTGCCTGGGAAGAGAAACAGGTTGGATTAAAATAAAATAGAATATTTGTAAGATATATTTGAGTATTAAAATTTAGAATATATTATGATAATCCATTTTGCAACTTTAAATACCACGAACTTTGATATTAACGTATTTTATTTGTAGGTATGTTACAAAAATCATTTGAAATTATGCATGTACTCTGGTATTTTATATTTTTTAAGGAAAAGAAGCAAATATAAACTTATTTTGGCAGTATTTTACTGAGGCGCTGGGCAGTTTTGCTTTTTAGGGTTCCGTACCAAAATGGTAAAATGGAACCCTTATGGTGCGACTTTCTCCGTCTGTCTGTCCGTCTGTCCGTCCGTCACACTCGATTTTTTCAGTAACTACCGAAGCTATCGACATGAAATTTGGAATAGTTGTGTATATTAGTGGCCCAAAGACACTGGAATTAAAAAAAAATTTTAAATTATTTTTGTTCTTATTTAAAAAGGGGGGAAAATCGGAGGGTTGAAATTTAAAAGTGAGATTACTGTACTGTGTGGGGTATCATATGAAAGAGTTTACTTTGTACATTCTAAAACAGATTTTTAATTATTTTTAGTCATGATAGTTTTTGATTTATCGGGGAAAAAGTCTAAAAAAATACCGTTCCGCCCCCCCTTATCTCCGGAGTTTACCAATCGAAAAATCTGAAATAATTATGGTCAATAGGAATTTATGTATATTTTACAGGAAAACTATAGCCAATGCTCTAACTAGCATAGTTTTTTTGATATTAACAGTAAACCTCGTACTCGTCGTCAAATAAACATATTGGTTTTTGCCTGATTGTTTTGCTTCAGTACCTACTTCTTGAGTACGGAACCCTCGGTGCGCGAGTCCGACTCGCACTTGGCCGGTTTTTTTATATACTATTTGATATTTTTTTTCCTAAATTGTTACAATAATATTGAATACCTAGGAACTTTGCAGGCCAAGTGTAATGATTAACGAATAAGTAAGTATGGTAGACTTTTTTTGAATTCCATATCTTAGATCAAAAATACCGATAAACATTCGAAGTCTATGATTTGTACAGAAAAAACGATAGACAACTAATTGCAGAAAAATAACATAATAAAATTATAATATTATGCTCATTGCTTATCCGACTGATTTATTGGTCTAAATCGCTGTTCGAGAAATTAAACTACGTCTTATAGTACGTACGTCATTAGGTACATTCAAAGGATATCTAAATTAGTATTATTTTTTATACATTAGTATTATTATTATTGCACAGGGGCTAATATTTGTGTACGTAACTACACGCTAAATTAAGTTTTCTTTTCCTTATAATTTACTAACAGGTCACTCACTTCAAAGTTCGTACGAGATCAACTTTTTAAATAATTTCGAACTGAAAATATTGTTAACAATAAACTCGGGGAATCTCCCTTATAAGACCCTCTCTCTCTTTGCATCGTATTCCTCATTACTGAGGGTCATGACCCATTTCCATTAATCAAATAATGTTAACAATATTCTTGGGATAACAATGCGGTGATGGGTTCCCATGGTCTTCCACATAGTGAGAGCTAAGAAGATAAGCTAGACGTATAAAATGGAGCTAAAGATGAGCTAATAGACGTATAAAATGGATGGAATTTTAACAGAGGTTTCTTATTTAATGGTAAAAAAAACTCTAGATAAGGACGAATACATCTTGAGCTTCCGTCATTAACTTCATCGTACCTACCAATGCGAATACAACCAAACGACAACATCCGACGCATACGTAGGTTCTTTTTTTTAAAAAGTAATTAATTATTAAAATTAAGGTAAAATCTTACAAAAAATTAAAGAATCATTAAAATAAGGAAAAATAATAGTTGCGCTTGGAAGAATAATTTCGTTACGGTCGTGTGACGTCACTCTATGACTTAATTGGGCCTAAAAGCCCATTAATTATGTGTGTGAAGTTCATATATAACTGGGCCGCTAGTAGGTACTTTATATCTCGGCTAGGTTGCACTCGAGAATGGTACTGCAAGCGTTGTGCTTTAAAATCCATACTAATAAATATTATAAATGCGAAAGTGCGCCTGTCTGTTTGTCTGATACGCTTTTTGGTATAGGGATAGTTTGCATCCCCCGGAAGTACACTACTTTTTATCCCGGAAAATCAAAGAGTTCCCGCGGGAATAAAAAGAACGTACTTCACGTGGACGAGGTCGTGGGCATCATTTAGTAGGTACTTGTATAATTAATTTCCCAAATATTTATTGATGGAATTCAAAACTATTTCACTTATTTTGATCTATATTTTAATTCCATTGCGTTAAAAATGATGTTAACAACACCATGAAACTTCTCTAGTGGCTACTACTAATATTACTTTTAAAAGAAAATAAAGTGAACTTATTACAAAAAAATATATAAGTATTTACTTAACTATCATTAAAAACTTAACTATAGTTAAAAATTGGTGATTACTAACCATATTATTATTTACGGACGTTTGAAATTCCTCGTATATTCTAAAAATAGACTTCCTGTATTCGCGTTAAAAATAAACGATTTGCATTGTGTTAGTAATGCTCAGAGAGGTGTCACTCAATATCTTAGAGGTTGCAATGTCATGCTTATCGGTCCATCCGAAATTCATGTGTGCCTGTCACCGCATAGATAACTAGTGATCCATGTAACGAGTTAAATATTTTAATTCGTTACATGGATCGTGATCATGACGAGACTGCGAAACGACTGCTGGTGTCTGTTCATTAGTGGCTCTATTGTTTCGACAGAGCTGCGTCAATCATTGTTTCGATCACAATTGATGACTGATGTGAATGTCTGAATTTATGGTGTTCTTGCTGTGACGAAGGGTTTAGGAAGCGAAAAAACATAAGCTACTTTTTATACCGAAAAAAATTAAGTCCGACAGAAATCAAAACACCTTGATTCACACGAATACGTAGTCGTGAGCATCATCTTCTCATTATTTATAAACAGCACTATATTTAAAAAAAAAATCTAATTATTTACTTACGATTTTTGAGGTCTGAGATTTGCTTCTCTACACTCCTACAGTATTTAGCTCAGTGTAGTAATAGGTGTTTCTGACATGAGCAAGGTCATTATGTATTATTTATTTAAAATGACTTGGAAACACGTAATTGTAGCTTTTAACCCAACTACGGAAGGGTTATGAGTTTAATAGTCATCTCTACTAATAAATGACTAGTATTATTTATTATAAATGCGAAAGTTTGGATCGATGGATGTTAGTTACATGATCACGCCAGAACGGCTGAACGGATCTGGATGAATTTGGCAAAGAGATAGATTAGGTATAGCCTTTTATAACACACTAGCTGATTCCCGCGACTTCGTCCGCGTGGTTTAAGTTTTTTGTTATTCCCGCGGAAACTCCTTAATTTTCCGGAATAAAAAGTAGCCTATGTCACTTTCCAGGTCCTCACCTATACAACAAAAAAAGAATTAGCGAAATTGGTCCAGCCGTTCACGCGTGATGCCGTGACCAAGGGAAATAGGGATTCATTTTTATATATATATAAAGATAGGCTACTTTTTATTCCGGAAAATCAAAGAGTCTCTGCGGGAACCAAAAAACTTCGTGGGCATCAGCTAGTACTGTAATATATTTTAAGTACATAAGATCAAAGAGTCTCTCCGGGAACCAAAAAACTTCGTGGGCATCAGCTAGTACTGTAATATATTTTAAGTACATAAGATCAAAGAGTCTCTCCGGGAACCAAAAAACTTCATGGGCATCAGCTAGTACTGTAATATATTTTAAGTACATAAGATCAAAGAGTCTCTCCGGGAACCAAAAAACTTCGTGGGCATCCGCGAGTACTGTAATATATTTTAGGTACCTAAAATTGTGAAATTGTGTCTATCTACGAGTATCTATAACCTTTTCACGGTCCATCCGCATAACCAATTTCAATTTATTTTGGCATAGCTGGCATCCCGGACTCCGAAGAGGGACATAGAAGACTTAAACAACAACAAAATTAAGTAATTAATTTTAACAAAATAAAGAGTTCCCAAGCATTTTTTTATCCACGCGGTTGAAGACATCGATTCGGTCATCATCCATTTTACCTACCTACCTAATAAAGTTCAATGGCAGCTATTTTTTTTTTGAGACGTGCATATTTATGCATAAAAATGGTAGCGACCGGTTATAAAATAATGAATCTTGTATAGTTATTAATAAAAACTTGTTTGCATAATTCATTAGGTAAGTATATTAGATATGAGTATTGTAATTAAACTATTGATAAGAACTTCTTAAGCTTTATATTTTGCGATTTCAAAGTGATATAAAGCCATCGAATATAGAATTTAACTAAAAGATGGATCTAAAAACTTTAAGAGACAAATAATATAGGTAATATGACAATTCAATTGGAATGGCTTAATCTAAATAGTTATTGCCTATTGGTCTTTGATCATAGTAGGTTGGTTCCTATTGTAAACAGGACACAGGACAGGAGAGTATTCTTCTATTTAAAATTTAACTTAGCGGTATTGGAGTCTAAATCTCAATTTGAGTCAACTGAATTAATTTAAGGGTATCCGCATTCATTTATTGTATCAAAATTAACTAGGTATTTTATCAACTAATAAGCTGTGATACTAGATAATATCTAAAATTGGTTTATTAGTTCTATACGTAGTGATTCGTGGGTTGGTATTATTCATTTGATGGCGCGTGCCGCGGCTGGGCAAAATATACGTGCCGGGAGAGGGCATGGGCATCGTGACCATGCCAGAGACCCAATAGCTAAGAAAATCGTAATCATTTTGAGAGCTTAAAACGTATTAATCGAACTGAATTCATACATGCTTTTTGAAACCTCTTAAACAGTTCGATATGTTTCATAAACGTTTACGATTACAATTTTCTTATACAATCACGGAGCAGGTCCGTGACTAATCTGGACGCAAATGTGCCCAGATGTGTGTAATAGCTGCCCGCTCTTAGCACGGGGTAATAGTACTTAAATATTATTCGGTATTTCTGTCTTGTATAGAATATCTACTGAGTCATTATACAAAGTGATACCACTCTATGTCGCAAACACTACAGTTGCTATGAGAAATATACAAGAGTAGATGCCTAAACAATATCAAAAGCGCTATTAGCCAACCTGTTGACCCGTGATATTGAAACCTTAATAACTTATAATGCAGCAAATATTATACCATAACAACGATCATCGCTTAGGAGGAAATCGTTAACATAATATTTATGTTTAACGTCATTTTTCTTTTGATAGATGAAGGAAACAGAATAATGAAACCAAAAAAAATGAAATAATTTATTAAAAAATGGTAAAAGAGATCGTGCATGCGATTCTCTCGTCAAACTTTGCCAAGACTGTCTGGTGCAAAGAAAGATATGCGAAAAAAGCTAACTTTAGGAAGAGACATGGAAACTGGATACACAAAGAAAAAAATGAACAATCTAGTGAATCTGTGGACAATGCTCAAGCATACAAGATTAAAACAAGTCATAAAAGAATAGTTCTAAACTCTAAATGGCCTACAATAGTTTCATTCCTTATTTTATACGCATGTTTATTTAATGTGATAATTGAGTGTGATGTTAGTTCTAATAATTTTAATGTGAAATCCTCTAAAGAAAAACTAAGTCAGTATAAAATAAACAATTTAAACGGAGAAGTTGTGAAAGTATGGCGCCGCAATTTAGATATTGGCAGGAGTCTAGTCAAAAGCACGACATCAGCGCAAGATGAGGAGGAAAAATCTGTAAAATACTCCATGCCTGATGTTTCGGAGTTAAATAAATATTATACCTATGATAAAAGCAAAGAAAATCCTACAAATGACACGGAAACGGTAATAGTCGTAAAAGACATTTACGATGATAACAAGGCAGTGGGTTTTCCACACGATTTATCACACAATCACTACTATTTAAAAAGAACAACATTTAATCTCCGAGCTGAAACTCATCAATTTCATGACAAAATACTGAAACTTGGTGTTTTGTTGCCCGCTGACCCAAGCGAAGTTTTTTCTTTACCCAAAGTTTTGCCGATAGTTGAACTGGCAATAACTGCAATGACAAAATCCGATGGACCGTTACCTGGATGGACGATTCTCGTAGATTATAGAGATACGAGATGCTCATCAGTGTATGGACCCCTTGCAGCTTTTGAATTTTACGTCAATGGCTCTGCTGGTGAGTGTAAATTTAGCATTTCAGAAAAAAATATTAAATCAATTACTTACTTTGATCTATTCAACTTTGTTGAAGATTAACTTATTAGAAATATTTTTGTTGCATTTCAATCTTACAAAATTTATGAAATATTCTTAATTATATTTGAAGTATTATTGTCACATCTACGAGTAATATAAACATAGTTAATTAGTTTTTCCATGGTAGTTACTATAGTCGCTTCGGCTTAAATTTAAAAATTTGTAGGCGAGTATCGATGTATGTTTGGGAGGTGAAAAATTCAACGTTTTCGCAGATGCCTTCATCGGACCAGGCTGTGAATATGTGATAGCCCCCGTGGCACGATATGCTGGTGTTTGGCGTATACCTGTCATTACCGCCGGTGCTCAGGCTGAGGCTTTTGGCTACAAGCAACCAAGTTACATGACCCTTACGCGAGTGATGGGAAGCTATACGCAAGCAGGGGTCGCCATCAGGAAAATTTTTGAGGTAAACCATGGACTTTTTATCATTTCGTACGAATCTCTCTTTGATGTTGTAGTTGTACTGTTTGTGTTAGTTTGATTAAGCTTTAAGATAAGTTTAGAAATGGTATCTATGTGTTTTATTTTCGTTATTGTGTTGCTTTTTTTGTTTTGTTATAATAATGATCTCTTGAGTTGTACTTAGTTTTCAGATCATATTCTTCCTTTTTAAATAGTTTAACTTTGATCAAACAATGAGGTAGTCCTCGCGGTGAGGTAATTCTCAGAATTTTAATTTGACTGTCACTTTTCATGGTGAAAAGCTACGCAAAATTATATTATATGTAGAACACGTTAAGGAAACTAGTTTCTATAGTAAAGTCAAGTAAAAGTATCTATTATTTTTGAACTTTACAGTTCTTATATATTATTCTATTGTAAAACATAAAAATATGACGAAATTACTATTAAATTAAATTTCTGACTTTATTTAAATCGGAATCCTAAATACAGGGAAGTTTTTGTTTGTTGGACCATGTATTTTTAGACTGTAAGTAATTTAAATAATGGATACAGTATCAGTTCATGCCGTAGACCGTTCACCGTATCATGGAAATCTAAATCTAGCATAACAATATTTTTGTTAACGTTTTACTTGATATTCTTGTAGCGCTTTTAGACGTCATCTATTGAATGTTCCAATGTGTATGAAATAACAAAGTAATTTTTGAGTAAACAACAGTTGTGGGAAAGCGTTTTCGCCTTCGATCATTTATTAAATGCACAAATATTGTCACAATCAGGCTGCAATTTATAATTACAAACAAGATTTCTGCATTCATAACTAAACTGGAATAGCTGTTAGGTAGATAATCCTTTCAAGATATAATGCAGCATTCAGAGAATTTGCAGATATTATTTCGTAATATACACTGGGAGCCGCTGGAAACAAGCGGCACAAGACCGTGCTCTGTGGCGATCCATGCAGGAGACCTTCGTCCACCAGTGGACGTCTATAGGTTGAGACGACGACGACCACGATTTCGTAATTTTATCATGACATTAGCTAAAAAGATTTTTTAAGTCGAATTAAAAAGATTATGAATAAAAAAGATAAAGAATCTACTGTTTTCGGTAGGTATTTTATAGTGCTTGCACTGTAATCATCATCAGGTAATCAGATTTAACTATAAGATAATATTACGTCATTGTTAACGTATGCTTTTTAATATAACCTGTTTTCCCGTTGCCTTATTTTCCTTTTCTAGATATCCGTACGAAAGTGTGTCTGTCTGTCTATCTTCTGCTATGCTTTCACGGCCCATCTATTCAACCGATTATGATGAAATTTGGTATAGCGGTAAATTACATCCCGGGAAAGGACATAGGCATACTTTTTATCCCTGAAAATTATGGAGTTCCCCCGGGAATCTAGAAAACTTAATCCACGCGGGCGAAGTCGCGTATTTTTTATTGCATAAATTGTATACTTTCATTTTAAATTTGATGCTTTCTGTATAATGATTTGAAACTTATTTTGTGATTTAACGAATAATTTAATAAACTGGTACATACCACGATAGTCGATAGATATGACTTTCTATGTCATATTTTGATATACCTTTTTGTGAGTTGAGCGATGATTTATTTCTAAACTTGCATGACCTAGAGTTAATTAAAATCGAAAAAAATGGACCTAAAAATGCTTGGTGAGCAAAATGTACCCGTAACTTACATTTATATGGAGCTGCACATACTATCACGATAGGACAAAAGTTCTATCCTTAGTTTATTCGCTCTATCTGTCAAACTAAATCGGTACCTAATAGAGTCGTCAAATCACGACACTACACTTGGTATAAAACTTCATTTATTATTTCAAGTATTTATGTAGACTAGATGATGCCCACCAATTCGTATGCGTGGATTAAGGTTTTTTGATTCCCGCGGGAACTCTTGAATTTTCCGGGATAAAAAGTATGTGTGTCTTCCTATGTCCTTCCCCGGACTACAACCTATCTCTGTACCAAATTTCAGCAAAATCGGTTGAACAGAAGGGCGTAGCAGACAGACAAACAGACAGACACACTTTCGCATTTATAATTTTAGTATGGAAGTATGGATTAGTATAAGTAGAGTAAGTTAGTAGAGTAGTATAAGTAGAATTATAAGTACATAACATTATGATGTAAGCTGCTTATAATAGTACGCCATATTTGGTAGTAGGTAGGTAGGTATTTCCAAAAATATTGTAAGAGCTTTACATGTGTATTTTTGCAATAAATAAATATCTTATCTTATCTTATCAATGGTACATAGCACATGGAGCAAAGTGCAAGATTATCGCTAATGAAATTGTCAAGTTCATTTACAAACCAAATCGCTATAATATGGCCGTTTTCATACATAAATAATTATAAATCACTGCTTAGCTTATTTGTATGACACATATGCGTGTCGTATATTAGCTAGAAATAGGTGTTTTATAATAATATTACCTTAACCTTTCGCTTATCTGTATAGGAGATTATTATCAGGTGTTTATCGTCCACAAATAGCCTTAAAAAATCTTCCCGATCACGCATTTTGTATTAATCCTATTAATAAAAAATATCACCTCATGCATAATATTATGTGCAAGACTATACATTTATTGACAAATTTTTTTCCATAATTTGTTTTATTACGACGTATTATCCTATAAATTATGAGCTATGAGTTTCGAGGTAGATCTACGTTAGTAGGTACTGACTTTAAAAAATAAAGTAAACCTTGTAAAAATGCATTCCGATGAAGTACATTCATACAACACCGATAACATCTAGCATTGCTACGAAATCTTAAGATAACTAACATGGACTTGACCAGCTAATGTGAATTTTCGGGAATTTTAGTTTTATGTTCTGGCTTGGAAATAATTATACGCACCATAGATTAAAAAAGAGATATTAACTTCTGTTAATAGCTGACAACTTTTATCGTAGAAAATAATTATCTTTTTTTAATAATTCCCAAAATTTAATGAAACTATCCATATTAATTGCTTATCTGCTCAAAATACAGTGAGGTTCAAGCCAAACAAATTTTTATGTATTTATGTGTTTTTTGTGTGTATCATCTATCAAATCTATTTTTAATTTAGCCAGGTAAGTCGCATGGAAATTTTAATCTCATACTGAGGAAAATAAATATACTCAAAACCTGATACCTAAGGTATATCATAATTAAGCATTGGGTTTTTCTGAAATTCTCAATACTAGTCCCGAGTTAGGAAGTGAGTGGTGTTTCACCCCCGTGCCTCGGAGAGCACGCTTATAGCCGCCGCCGTGGCCGAAATTCGGCCACGGCGGACGTTGTGACGACATTATTTTATTTTACCACTACCTACTGATTTTTGATTAGTCTTGGCAATTCATGTAATCTTCGGTTATTAATGATGTTTAATTTTTACTTATATTATTAATAGTAGTGTAGCAATATGTGCTTATAAAAGTTTATATTTTATATTGATGTGCTTTTTCTTGTTTTTTGTTTGTCCTTATTGTTTTTTGTGTTTTGCTATAATGATTATTTTCTTTTTCTAGACACTTTTGTTGGATCGAAATAAAATATATAACACCCACAGATTATTTTGTTATTATTTGGACTTTCTTGTTTTTGTCTGCTGTGTTTTATGGATTTCATTACTTCTCTTATTTATTTGGTATTGGCTAATGCCGACGACTTCACCGGTGTGAAAAATCCCATGGGAGACAATATTTTATCCCGTGGATAAAATAGTGTCTATGTTACTGAACAGGTATTTAACCATACCTTGCATACAAAAAAATCATGTCAATCAAAAGCAAAGAACCAACATACAAACACTTTCGCATTTATAATATTGGCAGGAATAGGAATAATGAATTGTTGACCCTATTTCCTACTTTAAAAATAGCCAATGCAATAAACGATCAGAATGATATAGTTATTAAGGTAGATTCACGTGACGATTCAAAACCACTTGAAAAAGTTTATTTAAATAAAAAATCTATTGATTTTTGATTACATTTTGATCCGGTTTATCTAATATTACATAACCGTTATAAGTTAAATCCACGAAGACACGCCCTCTATTTCTTTTCTCATTCAATATTGCTTCATACATGATTTTTATGAAGTCGTTTGATAAATGGTCAATAAATGATCTTTACTATTCTAGCAAAATTTTCTAAATGGCGCCATCATCACAATAAATAAGGGTAGGGGCGTGTCTTCGTGAATTGAACTATGCTAATGGGGCTGATTCTGTTGTAGGTACACAATCTCTAAACTATAGTCCCACAAACTTATCTGAACCGGTGGCCAAATTGGAACTAATTTTTATGATATTCATAGATATTAGAGACGTTGTCACCGAGTCAGATAAGTTTGTCGGACTTTAAACCAAAATAACAGCATTAAAAATATCGCTAACCCTTTCATAATACTCCCTGGAAATGGGACAGAACTAGATTTAGGGGTGTCATTTTAGTTTCGTTTAGTAGAGATTGTGTTAAACAGAATTGGCCACAATATTTATGTTTCTGTTGCATGGTGTATTGAACTATGGCTCCTTTGTTACAGGAGTTCAACTGGCGCAAGCTCGGGATGCTGTACCACAACTATCCTTCATCTTCTGGCAAAGGGAACAGCCCTTGTTTCATGACCCTCAGTGCTGTATTCACAGTACTGCAGAAGAAAGGGACTGGAAATATACCGAACATTCCCTTCGACGAAACTCTGTTAACCAGGGTCAAAATAAAAGAGCTCCTCCAAAAAATTTCACTTAGCACAAGAAGTGAGTATGTATGAGAAAATAATGTAAGAGTATATAAACTTGGCTTTTATTTAACTGTTGAACCTTTAAAGTTGGATTACTAAATTATAAAAATAGTATTGAAGACTGTAAACGAAAATGCGAGCCGAAAACTCGAAAGTACCTACTTTCGCTATAAAAATAACCTCATTCATTAAGTCATAACTATACATTTATATCGTGTTATGTAAGAAATGATAGGTTTTGTTATACAGTGGCAAGATACCGGTAGGTATTAATTAAATTTATTTATTGAATGGTTGCGCGTGATTGACCACAGCATTCTTATCTTATATATTTTGATCTTTAACTCGGTGCTTAACTAACTATAATCATAAATATTATGATCACAAGCCGGCGATAATCGGAATCGTTGAATGGCTTATAAATAGTATATTATATTATTATATTATAACAAGTTCGGAGAGTTGGTTGCATGATATATTTCATACAGCTATCTATATATTTTCATACAGCTATTTATATGCATTTAAGACTCAGTCAGTAAATCGATACAGAATACAGATTTATAGCTCTTTATAAATCTGTCTCTTTTTAGGGTTCCGTAGCCAAATTTGGCAAAACGGAACCCTTATAGATTCGTCATGTCTGTCTGTCTGTCTGTCCGTCCGTATGTCACAGCCACTTTTTTCCGAAACTATAAGAGCTATACTGTTGAAACTTGGTAAGTAGATGTATTCTGTAAACCGCATTAAGATTTTCTTACAAAAATAGAAAAAAAACAATAAATTTTGGGGTTCCCCATACTTAGAACTGAAACTCAAAAATTTTTTTTTCATCTAACCCATAGGTGTGGGGTATCTATGGATAGGTCTTCAAAAATGATATTGAGGTTTGTAATATCATTTTTTTCTAAACTGAATAGTTTGCGCGAGAGACACTTCCAAAGTGGTAAAATGTGTGTCCCCCCCCCGTAACTTCTAAAATAAGAGAATGATAAAACTAAAAAAAATATATGTTGTACATTACCATGCAAACTACCACCGAAAATTGGTTTGAACGAGATCAAGTAAGTAGTTTTTTTTTAATACGTCATTAATCGTAAATCGCAATTTACCTTTCATTCAATCAACTCAAATATTTAAAAAAAAACATTTAATTTAAAACTTACTACAGGATTGTACGGAACCCTCGGTGCGCGAGTCCGACTCGCACTTGGCCGGTTTTTACTATCTAAGGCGAAATCACACCAGGAGAGTTTCTCGATAAAATTTTATTAAAAGTATAAAGAAAGAAAAAAATGTAAAAAAAAGAAATTGTATTCCAATCCATACTAACAATATAAATGCGAAATGTGTCTCTCTGTCTGTCTGCTACGCTTTCCCGACCCATCTTTTGAACCGATTTTGCTGAAATTTAGCATAAAGGTAAATTATTTCCCGGGGAATGACATAGGCTAAATTCTCTAATTGATCTTGCCGGGGATCGAATCCGGGACCTCCGCCGCTCAACACTGAGCCTGGGAGGTAGTCCATCAAAGCAATACACACAAATTATAAATATGAACACGTGCCTTCACTATTTAAAAAAAAACATTTTTGCATTTTTAATTTACTCGAATTTTGAAAAGAGCATTTTTATCTGTCAATTTTTTAATGATTACAATGAATAAATAATTTATGAAAATGATAAAATTTCTTTGATTTGTTGAATATTATGATACCTACCAACCTACCGGTGTCAACAGAATGGGTCTCCACTCTCATAGGAGAGAAGGAATTAATATGAGATTATTAAATTTTCCCGCTGGAAAAAGCGGTTCTATGGAAGCTTATATAGCTTATGCAAGTTTTTATTAATAAATCTTATAACTTAAATGCTGATTTCCTTGTCATTCTTCATCATTCTTCAAATTTCATTTTTTTTCATCAATAAATTTTTATTGTCTTCAAAATCATAGAACTTTTATGTAACCTTCCAACCCCTATTACCCCTTTTGGGATGGATTTTCGTAAAATTGCTTATATTATTTCTATTATTTAAAAATAATAACCTAAATTTCAAGTGTCTTCACCCCTTTAGATGTGAATTTTCTTAAAACCGTTTCTTAACTGATGTCGACACTATAGAAGGAATCTACCTAAAATACAAAATTTCAAGTTTGTATGTTAAAGAGCTCCTTAGATATCGTGATTAATGAGTGAGTGGTATTTCACTTTTAAATATATAGATAATTATCGTCTCAGAGCAAACGATTGAATCCCTTCATCTTTGTCCACAGTTGTGGTAGTTTGTGCCAACCCTGGCACCGTGCGAGAGATAATGCTGGCAGCGGATGAACTCAACATGGTGTCCTCTGGAGAATATGTGTTCTTCAACATTGAGTTGTTCTCCAAGTGAGTTCGTTCGTTTACTCTAACATTTTTTTAAATTAAATAGCATCTCATCTCAACCCAATGAACGCGTCTCTTCTCGTTATGAGAAGGGTTTGGCCATAGGCCACCACGCTGGCCAAGTGCGGATTGGCAGACTTCACACACTGTCAACATCATTATGAACTCTCGGGCATGCAGATTACCTCACAATGTTTTTGTTATGTACATAAACAGTATCGCTATGAAGAAATGTTTGAGGTATGTATTTTGGTGAGGGTACTTTGTCACTTTGTTGATAAACACTGAAGTGGATAGGTTGCGACCATAGGTTGCGATACTGTATGACGTTGCTAGTTCGTGTCAAGCTTCTATGTTATATCGAACTCAAGTGTTTTATTTATGTTTCCAAACATATTAGTTTTCCTTCACCGTTTGAAGCAAGTGATACTTAAATTCTTAAAACGCGCATAATTTTGACTTGTTGGGGGGATCAAACCCGCGACCTCGTACAGGAGGTCGGGTGTCTTAACCACTGGGCTAACACCGCTATAAAATAAACCAATAAGAAATTATTTCAAAGTTTATTAAGTCTTCAAAATCTCAAAGTTTTAGATCAAGCAATGTGAGCTGCACATTGATATCACGTTAGTCCGTCAGTTTCTCCTTTTACATATTATTACTTGTTAATACCCGACATGCGTTGCAATGAAACTCTATATATGAACACCATATTTTGTACTATGTCGGAAGTCATCACGGAAGTGTCAGCAATAACTGCACAAATTCTCAAGTCCAATCAACTTTTAATTGAATGAAAGATACGTGAAGCAAACTTAGTAAGGAATAGACAGGCAGGTATTAAATATAACCAAGGTTACTCTGAAAGTTGTAAAAAATCTTTGGCTTTAAAAGTAGGTACACTCTAATACTTTATTGAATCGGCTTTAAAATAACTGTTTATAAAAACATTCTAAGTTTATTTTTATTTTTATTTAACCAGCCTAGCATCGGCATCATCCAAGGAACCCTGGAAGGTGGAAGGTGATACGGAAGAGCGCAATGAGCGAGCGAGACGGGCGTATAGTGCCGTTCTCACTGTCACCAGCCCGGCGCCGGAGAAAAAAGAATATCTGGATTTTTCTGATCGGGTAAATTTTTTGACGATGTCTTTGGTACCTAATTAATAATAACAGAGTAAACAAGGTAATAACTAATACCATTTCGTAACACACATCTCTTTTTTTTGTCTAAGTAATAAGTATAGCAGAGTATAAACAAGGTATTATAAGTAAAATACTTGTAAAATACGTCTATTTTCAATACACTTGCTCGAAAACTTAGCTTTACTGCCCTCGTGATATTTTTTTGCAGGTTTTTTTTTTAATTTTTGCTAGTCCATTTTAATTTTAAATAAAGAGTTTTCTTTCAAGAACGGTCATAGTTAATTATATTAACTTTCTATGAAGAAAACTTAAAAAATAATAACAGGGATTGATGAAATTATAAATTACCTGAGTAGGTGAATTCAATTTTTAATTTCATGAATTAATTTACATACTCAATCAATTATAAAAAAAAGTAAAGGCTGAATAGACCAGGCTGGGAGCTAAGAGCTAGAACCTAGAGCCATGAAGCCAATTTAAAAAAAACGAAATTACAACAACGCGCCGTAGATAAGCCGTAGATAATCCTATTTACTTGTCTCTGTCGTAGATACTAAGGGCCGGTTTAATCTTTGCGCGCTATTTTTAAAAGTTTCATTGAGTGCTTATAAATTATTTAATATGAGTGGTATATATGTGATGAGGAATAATAAAATTACATCAACAATTAGGTATCTTGATGTAAGAAAAAAAATCACGCTTAGCCGCAAAAAATCTCGAAATAAGTATGGGTGTGAGAAACCATTTCCTGATGAGTACCTGTTTCATCTTTAATTTTCCGGGATAAAATGTAGCTTATGTCCTTTTCCGGGATACAACCTACACATGTACCAAATTTCATCAAAAGCGGTTGAACAGATGGGCCGCGATAGCGTAGCAGACAGACAGACACACTTTCGCATTCATAATATTAGCATGAATTAGAAGTTACGCTGTAAATCAATGGTAACATTGCCATCATCGTTCACAGGTCAAGGAGTTAGCAGAAACGAAATACAACTACACGTTTGGTAAGGGTGAAGTGGTCTCCACGTTTGTGGCAGCCTTCTACGATGCGGTGCTTCTGTACGCCCTGGCGTTAAACGATACTTTGCGCCAGGCGGCCAACCCTAGAGGTCAGTTGGACGGAGCTACGGTCATTAAGAACATGTGGAACAGGACTTTTCAAGGTTAGTAAAGCTAGGCACTTTCCAGGATTCGGTTTTATCAACATTTTAGCTAAGAAACAACTCAGTCTACAGGCGTCAGCTGCTTAGTCGAGATTAATTATTATAAAATTGGGTATTTGAGAACAAGTCGAACCACCAACTTTTTTAAACGTCACATCGCGCGCTTGGGATGGGATGTTGTATGAAATACTGAATTGTGACGTCATCAAAATCAAAGCACTTTTTTACTTCAAACGATAGTCTTAAATGGTTTCAAAACATATAAAAACTAACAGAACGTGGATAATATTACGACATTTGGGAGATCGTCTATTTAATAAATGAGTAATTACCTACTAAAAAAATATTTATTCGAATAATTGTCAAATACCCAATTCGAAAAAGATTTCAAATACTTAAGTTATAATTTTTTTTAACCCGCGTTCTTAATTATAATTACTTATTCATGAATTCTGCTAGCGTAAAAAGCGTCTTAGGGTTGGTTCCTTCTGATTTTCTCCTTTCGTAAGAGTTTATTTTTCTTCATTGCTTGGCAAACTTTCACCCACTGCTGCACTGTTTTATTTCTTTAGGATTTTTAAAATTGTTTACTTAGCACGACAGTCGCTGTTGCAAGGTTTTAGTTTTTCTTTTCAATTTTGTTTTTAACTAGCTGATGCGTGCGATGACTTCGTCCGCGTTGATTAAGTTTTTTATTTCTGCAGGAACTTTTTAATTTTCCGAGATAAAAAGTAGTCTATGTGCCCTGCCTTGTGTATGCCCTGGGATGCTACCTACAATTGGTCGAACAGATGGGCTGTGAAAGCGTAACAGACAGATAGACATACACACTTTCGCATTTATAATATTAGTATTGAAGTATAGATTAAAGGATTAACTAAAAGGAAAACTATCGCAGCTAAGTTGGCTTTACAAGTTAAAGAGTAATAGTAATCTTTCGTCAAGATTAAATAGAATTATGAAAGATTATTTATGGAAGAATATATAATTTTTTTGATGTTATGAAGAAAAGTTTTCGAACAAAAGCCGTAATTTATGTTTATTTTCAGGCATCACGGGCGAAGTGATCATAAACGGCAATGGCGACCGCGTGGCGTCGTACTCTCTGCTAGACATGAATCCTCAAACCAGCCAATTTGAGGTCAGTGGGCATTATGACATGAGACTAGCCTCAGAGCTAGTTCAGCGTTCAGACCAAATGGAAAATCATCGCGCATATTAAAAGTTACATTAATTTTTCTGACCAGCCTGTCGCTTGATTTTCCTCCTTCCACTTGATAAATGTTTCGTAAGTACGAATACCTATACCTTTTCATTGGATTTCGGCGGAAGCAAATTATTTTTAGCTAATTCGACCTCCGCTCTCAGAAAAGGAGGCGTAAATCTAAATCCATAATATCCTCACTTTTAATTTTTTTTTTGCGCTGTGAGTGCTGAACGCGTAATACGGTAGAGTTCCAAATTTAAACTATATTTAGGCCAAAGAACATTATAACAAGTAACAAGATATTCAGGAAGAAAGATTCCAAATTCAAACTTATGATGTGTATTGAAAATACATACATTCTTTACTGGCCTAGGCCGGGAAGTTTAACTTTCGAACTCATTTACAGTGTATGAAATGTGCACATTTCATATAATTTTTTAGAAAAATTTATTAAGTCACCTGACAGGGCCTTTGCTTAAAGCCATATTGTTTCATTATTGTTTACTTTCGTGTTCTAGATTTATAATCCTTATTTTAGGAACGTCAAGGTGGGTACATGACATCAAACTGTCATTTTGGGAAATATTGCTTAAGTATTGCTTTAAGTGTAGGCAGCCTACGGGGCACGCGCCGGGTGCGCGCCCAGAACGCTAGCTATAGAGCACGCCAGGGTGGAATAGGCGCGGTCGGTTTTAAGATTCACTTCCACGTAACAAACCGATGGGCTATTAGGGATTCTTAAAACCTAAATCCACACGGACGATGTCGCGGGCATCATCTTCATCTTGTAAGTAATTTACTATGAATACATAGCAAAATAATTTAATATAAAAAAATCTTTTTAAACAACCGACTTCAAACTCCCGCGCCAACTTTACAACAACAAGCACACGCTATACAAAGTACTTATTTTATTGTTGATATTTTAAAAACCGCTCGACCGATTTCGATAAAATTTATATGGGACCACTTGGGAAGTATGCCCTTTCAAATAACAAAAGAATCATCCAAATTGGTCCACCCAGTCAAAAGTTCTGAGGTAACAAACATAAAAAAAATAATAGATAAATACAGTTGAATTGAGAACCTCCTCCTTTTTTTGAAGTCGGTTGATAATATATTCCTAAAAAAAAGGGGTTCGCTCATAATTTGGCTCATAATGCACATCTGTGCCGCAACTCCTCTCCGTGACTATTCAATCGAGTAGCGATATCACCCCTCAGCGCTTTTCGCAGTAATAAACTTTACTTATCCTTTTTTAATAAAAACTTTCACCAAACTCAGTTCAGAGGTCCCACAGACTAAGTTCAATACACTTACCAAACCTTTACGCCCTTCTTAGGTTGAAAACATTTTTTTTTTTACAAAATGGAGAGCGTTGAGTCTTATAAGCAGGAGGTCCTGGTTTAATCCTCGTCAGGGTCGATTTGGAAACAAACCATTTCTGAATTTTGCCTGGTCTGGCATGGTGGGAGGCTTCGGCCGTGGCTACTGGCTAGTTACCATCCTACCGACAAAGATTGCCACCAAGTGATTTACGATGCCGTATACAAAGTAGAAACTGTCTACGGGCATGGGTTTAATATAACTGCCATACCCTTAACGGGTTAGCCTGCTACCAAATCACTTACCTGTTGTCCTAGATGAGTGACAGAAACGACGCGCCGCAATACGACACCGTAGAAAATTACAATCTTGTCTAAGCGACAACGTAGGTCACGTGAGGAGTCAGCTACTGTTTGATATTGTCGCGTCGCGTCGTATCGAGTCGCGGTGTCGCGTTTCACAGTCATTAGGTAAAAAATAAAACAGATTTGCACTCGGTTACCAAAATAGCTTTATCCTATTATCCTTCTTTTAATAAATTATAGGTTTTCCTTACCTACAAGCTTTTCCTGTCTATATCGGCAGCACTGTAAAGTATTGCTGGCATAAACAGGTAAAAAAACTTGCGGGAGCGAAAAAGCTATACTTTAAAAAGAAAAAAAGTTAAACCACTGCCTCAGAAATCTCACGATAAAACGAAAAAAAACTCGAAAACTACCAATAATCGACGAATATACATGGGGTATTTTCTGATAAGTCTAGGTACGAGGAATCAAATTTTTTTCTTTGTACGTCACTATTTGGACCAGTCTGTATAACCGATCTAACTAAGTAGATACTGAAAGTAAGTAGATTATCGTTAAGACATTATAATACAACGAGCTAATTTACTAAATTATCTCAACACACGATCGGGTAAACACATAAAGAGGGTGGGTAAATAGCCGGCGATCTCTCGCATCAGTGCGTGAGGGAGATTGGACCCGACTGCAGCATCCACTCGTTTGACGATATAACCATAGATCAGTGGCTTGCCTTTCTTTCGCGATATCCCTATTAATTCCCGTCTTTTTATAAGATAATTAATTATTCGCTTTCATCTAAAACAAAAACCGACTTCAAAACTATACCTATAATGTACTAACTTAAACTAAAAAGTACATTAGCAGGGTATATATTTTTTTTGTGTTGATTTTCTCAAAAAGCGCTCAGCCAATTTCGGACCACCTCTGAAGTACCTACCAAACAAAAAAAGAATCATCAAATCTATATATATAAAATTCAAAGTCCTGACTGACTGACTGACTGACTGACTTATATATCAACGCACAGCCAAACCGCTGGAGTTAGAATCTTGAAATGTTGACAGTAGGTTCCTTTTATGACGTAAGCGCTTTCTAAGGAAGGATTGTTCAAAATTCCACCCCTAAGGGGGTGAAATAGGGGTTGAAAGTTTGTATGAAAGTCTGTCATTTCTAAAGTTATATCCATGAAACTTGGTATATGAGCTACTGGTAAAAAATTAAGAAATACGTGTTTCACAGTTTCTGAAAATTCTACCCATGAAGGGGTGCAATAGGGGATGGAAGTTTGCATGAAATTACTTCATTTCTCAAGATATTTCTCAAGTTATTTCAACGAAACTTGGTGTTTTTGCTAAAGGTATAAAAAGAAGTACATGTGTTTGTGTACAGTTTTTCAAAATTTCACCCTTAAAGGGGTGAAATAGGGGTTTATACGAAAGTCCTTCATTTCTCAAGTTATAGCCATGAAACTTGGTATATGTGCTGCGGGTTAAAAATGAAGAAATACTTATTTCACAACTTTTGAAAATTCGACCCCCAAAGCGGTGAAATAGGGGACGAAAGTTGATATGAAAGTCCTTTATTTTTCAAGTTGTAGCCATGAAAGTTGGTATTTGGGCTTCTGGTTTAAAATAAATAAAAAGGTGTTTCGCCATTTTTGAAAATTCTACTCCGAAATGGTTGAAATAGTGTAGTTCTTTATATAACAAGATATTTTTCAAGTTAAATCTTAAACTTGGTATTTTGGCTTTTGGTAAAAATACAGAAGGATGTGTGTCACATTTTTAAAAATTCCACCCAATTTGGGTTAAATAGGGGTTGAAAGTTTGTATGAAAGTCATGCCATGAAACCATGAAACTTCGTATTTGGGCTTTCGCCCATTAATGATGAAATACGGATTTTACAGTTTTTGAAATTTCTATCCCCAAAGACGTCAAATACGTCAAAGGACGTTTGGCCTTCAATCACGCCGCAACAGAGCAACAGATCGACGTGTTTTTTTGCATGGGAATAGTTGGGTACTTGGAGAGTGACACAGTGCCTGCGGGAATTAAAAAAACTTAAGCCACGCGAACGAAGTCGCGGGCGTCCTCTAGTTGATTTATAATTGGCGGTATGATCGCGTAACATACAAACATAACGTAGAACGTTTTATAAAATGACAGATGCATAATATTATAGACGTATATATTTTTTTGTATCTACCCGAAAACGTAGGCCACGTGAAGGGTCAGCTACCGTTTGATACTGTCGCGTCGCGTCGCATCTCGTCGCGTCGTTTGTAGCTCACCTAGGACAACGGGTCACTTTCGTCGCTCATCTAGTACAACCGATCAGAATCATTTCTCTGCATCCAACGAGTGCTTAAAGCCTTTAGCACCCATTGTACCTCATAACAATATTGGTAAATCAAACCTGGATGCATTGTCATTTGTCGTGTTGGAAAATGCGTGTTGTACGTACCATAAATAGCCAATTAACATATTGTTATTTTTAAAAAGAAGTAATTTCCGAGCAAGTGGGAGAAAAACTCATAACTGACAGATTCCATGATCAAAACTCCATTATTAAAAGGTCTGGAATTAACGACGCACGACAGTAATTAAGCGAACAGATCGAAGCTATTCCAGTGAATCTTTTGTTCCATTGGAATCTCGCTGGCATCAAGTACTTCGAAATTTTCACATTTTAACTATTTAATGAACTAAGTTTTTAGTCTCTTTAATCCTTTTAAATAATATTAGTTTCATAGGCGTTTCCACATTTGTAATACTTATTCGTAAATTTTCTTTTACCAATGCCTCTGGGTTACAGTGTAAATGTACAAAAAGTTAAATAGTTACAGTCCACAAAATTGTCTGCCTCATGCAGAAAATTTGCTTTTCAAAGAAGAAATTCACGTCAAAGGTCGTGATGGGCTACCGAGATAGGGTTTGTTTATCCCCGGTCTAAAGGGCATCCTTTTAACATTTACGGAAGGTTAATTTAGTTAGTGAGGATTTATTTCATCCTGCCAATATAGAAACATTCGGGTATAGTGTAGGTAGGTATAAGAACTCAAGGTTAGAGCGTTTTATTCAAAATTCTTTCCATCTGGACCATGATGTCTTGATGTTTGGTACTGACTACTGAGCTTGGTTGCATTCCGGAAGAGACCATAATATTAATATGGTCTATTCTTTTAAGGTCTAGCCCCACTACAGAGACTCGGTGCGGCGCGGCACCTAGCAGCAAGTAATCTTTGTACAATTTTGTCGCAGTGCATCACCGTGCCGCGTCGTCTAAGTGCCCAGCTCCATAAAAACTCGTAAAAAATATTTACCGCTACGTGCTGCGACGCGCCGTGCATCTGTAGTATGGCTAGGCTTTGACTGGTTCCTTAAAAAACAAAGAAATTACATAACTATATTTATTATAAGCTTTTGTGTATTACTTTGCTTTGCTCCGGAATACATATATCGAGAATTCCAATTACCTTTCCACTTACTTATCAATCTCGTTAAGTAGCACTCGACTTCCCCATCCGTATATGGGTCAGAGCCCTTACGTGATAAGCACATCCACCAATCATAATGATCTCATTTGCTGAAGCGAGGTCGCTAATAGAGCAAAAATATCCGAGGTCATAATTCTGTATTTCTTCCTTAATTTACTTAGTTCTTTTGGCACGATAAATCGCGAGGACTTGCCCCCCGGTTGTATAAGGAAATGAATTGTAATCGTTTGTCAAACGGATAATTTGACCTGTTTATGGAGTTCATAGTCTCATAGATGCATATGAACTAGAAATAAGTTTTAAGCTGTCAAATGATGACGATTTGCTTATACATTGCATGCCTGGCCTGAAAAAATTGGAGGCGACAAAAAAAATTCAAAATCTTTCTCTCTCCGTTTAATAAAAATGG
The DNA here is from genome assembly GCA_963932025.1 of Erebia epiphron. Lineage (NCBI taxonomy): Eukaryota > Metazoa > Arthropoda > Insecta > Lepidoptera > Nymphalidae > Erebia > Erebia epiphron. Next base: position 10,916,822 of record OZ009950.1, read on the forward strand.
AAAGAGGCAAAAAAGGGACAGAGATTCCCTCATATAAAACCATAGCGCTCCCCACTTAGGCAAGGCGTCAGTATGACTATACTTAGCATGTTAAATTATTATATGGAGTGAGAAAAATATACCGTCGTCAACCAATTTTTTAAATATTTTAGGACACTCACGTGGCTTAGGCTTATTTTAGGACTTAGAGCTAGACTACAACTTGAACTTCGTTCTCCCTAGAGCACATTGAAAAGACTAGAACTTTTCAGCATACGAAAGAAAGTCACTTGGTTATTCAGTTTCGAACTGGGACAATGATTAATTTTTAGGTAATTATTTGAAAATGTCTATTAGAACAGTTACCTATCTGTTGAATGATATAAAGTTTGGTTCAAGCACGCAGGTACTTTAGTTTAATAAGCAAAGTTTGTTTGATGAAAGTTATATAATTAACATTCACCTATTACTTAGGTAATTAGTTTGAAATTTTATTTGGATCCGCTTTAATTAAATAGTCACAGAGATTTATTTGGGTCAGTTTTGAGCTCTGTGAAACTGTGGTCCTAGGTTCGGTAGACGGCACCGACAATTTTTATAATTTTTGTGCATACTTACTTATATTATAAATGCGATAGTGTGTCCGTCTGTCCGTCTGTTTTGTTTTTTGTCAGGCTTCACGGTCCATCTTGTTCATTATTTGGGCAAATTATGAAAAAGAAAAAAAAAGAAAAGATTTTTACGATATACGCGACTGTCGAGAAAGCACAAGTTAATAATATTATACTTCTTAATTAGATAGTTCTATGTCGTACTTTGAGCTCAGAAACTAGACCACTGGCAGTTGGTATAATATTATTTTTACAGAGTCGAATCTGGAGTAGAACAGCTGAAGTGGTCGAAAAATATCTTTCATTATTAGTTTAGAATCCAATAACCAAGATGTTTTCACAGGTGGTAGCAACTTACGTCGCAGCCAACTCTTCACTCCAGTTTGTGGAGAACCGCCCTATCCACTGGGCGGGCGGGCGGACCTCGCCCCCTCCAGATACCCCCAGATGTGGCTTTGACGGCTCCCTCTGCCCTGACAACTGTAAGTTATTGAGAATTAATATCGCGATAATTTTAGTTGAATGTCTTCAGATTATTGGTTTTGATTAGCTATCGATAAGCTAGCTGAGAGCTTATTGAAAACTGGCTGATGGCCAGGCCTTTAATCACGTGGATCTATTTGTTTTAAAACCGAGGCAAATCTATATTTTTTCCGACAGAAAATATCTCTTCCTATCGTCCATCATTTATCAGCAAGCTACGAGTATCTTTGTAAAGTCTTCACCCCGGCACCTCCACAGATATCACAAACTAAGTAGCTGAACTGCCCAGGCGATTAGGTGTCATAATATGTGGAGCAATCCCAAAAAAGGTCCTAAGTACCAGCATGAACACAACAACTGCCTCATTGATACAGTGGCCTGCGGATAAAGAGGTCTTGGGTTCGATTAATTGCCGAATTTGGAATGTAAAAACCTAGGCTAGGCGCTGCTCTATTCGCAGTTCTTGCATCGACCCAGCCTTGCATATGCTGCAGGAAAGCGTTACCGCGTTGATTATGCTTGGGTTGCAGCTTTTAATTAGTACTTGCTCCTTGTTTGACTGTACAAACTTAGCGGACCGTCCCATTGTTTACACTCGTACGGCGTTTGAGGCTTTTTTAATTACATTTCGTGAGATAAGCCTTACTTCTCATTACACCGTCACTTCAGATTAGAGACGGTGGCTGAGACATTTTTTTATCATTGATGTAGAATTTTAGTACCTACTTTTATAGACTTTTGACGATCTCAAAAGACACGTCAAAAGTGACCTCGACGACGGTGAGCGCTGTTCAAATTCAAATGTTTTTTATTCAAATAAACCTTTACAAGTGCTTTTGAATTATCAACTGAATCTACAACAGCAAGAGACACGGCGGAAACTCTGTGATCAGTATATTTAAAAGAGCACTCTTGTTGAGTCGAGACTATTATACAATTGACGATTTTCTTAGTGACAGAGCTGGAAGCAATCGGTTTTGCGTACAACGCCCCACAGAATAATATTTTACACTACTGTACATTATTTTAAACCTACTCAATTTACTTATTTTGCTTTTTAAATAGAGCAGCGCTTCTTGCGGGTTCTTCTCAGTAGAATCTGGTTTCCGAACCAGTGGTAGAGTCAAAACGTGACGGAACATAAGACACATTTAGACCTATGTTCTACATGGAATAAATAAAATTGAGTAAGTAAGTGGGTTCAATTCTCGTCACAGTAAATATGTTTTATATTTTCTTAAATGGATTTGATCTGGCCTGGTACAAGGCATCGGCCAAACGTCACTAAGTTTACGGAAAAAAAAACAAAATAAGTTGGGTGCCCTAAAATGTACCTACTACAATTCGATTTTATTTTATTTTATTTTATTTTATTGCAAAGGTACACAAAAAATTTTGCCACGAAGCATCGTCAAAATACAATAAATTCAAAACAGGATCCAAGCAACAACCTTAAGGATGTGTACACAACATTATTATACCTAGAAAATACAACATACAAAAAAATCACAATAATAGGCATTGTTAAAATTAATATTATTAAAATTACATTAAAACTAAAAATTAGACATTAGAGTGTAGTTTATTTTGCTTAGCCTCTAGTTTGTATAATATATTCGATATATCTAAATTCGATTGTCTATTTTCACTTATGGCAGAGGTACTTAGGAGGCAGGGCAACAAGCGTCATTGCAGTCAAGTTTTATCGGAATAAAAATAGCTCCCAACGTTGGTAACTCTATTCCCTAGCATAATTGAATATCTGTAGATAGACGTCTGAGGGACGGTGTAATAGGATGTCTTGAAGCCACTCGTGGAAATTAAAGAAGCGAGCGCCTTCTGAATCGCTAATCTCCTTCACGACAGATGTATCACGTTTATAATATCGTGAAGAACTTCAATTACTTAGACCCATGGTTAGACCAGCCCCCCAATTATGTAAGAAATTGCCGATCAAATCGTCAAAGTTCGGCTTCAAAGTAAAATAAACCATAAAAGCATTGAATTAGAGCTCAATTTCGTGTATCCATTCTCATACATTTAGGTATGAACGATAACCTAAACGGATAAGAATGGAAACACGAAATTGAGCTCTAATTAAATGCTGTTATGGTTTATCTTACTTTGAAGCCGAACTTTAACGATTTGATCGTCAATTCTTACATAATCGCACCACTTGTCCAGAAGGGGCTAATTCGCAGCGAATCGTTTCGCGCGAAATCATATGCGCGATGGCGAGGTAATGGGTGCCAATACTTCGCGTCCATAAATAACTACTTAGTGCGAATTTAAAATACGCGCGTAAATCGCGTTTAGTACGCCAGACTCGACTCGTGCGTACAACCACCACTAAAGCCCATTAACGTCCCACTGTTGGGCACAGGCCTCCACTTTCACAGGAAAGAGAGAATTAAAACTGCTCCAATGCGGGTTGACTGGCTTTAACGACTATTAAATTATTATATTATTATTACATGTTAGTTATAATATCCGGGACCGACGGCTTAACGTGCTCTCCGAGGCACGTGGGTGACACACCGACAATTTCCTAACTCCGGGCTAGTACTCCCTGCTACAGGTAGAGGCGCCTAGTTTGCGCCCAAATACCTTAATACAGGCAAACGAAGTCGCAGGCATCATCTAGTTCTTAGAATATAAAAAATATATGTCACTAAAGAGTTTGTAATTTAACAAAAAGACAATAGCTATTTCATTTTATTATGGAATTTTCGTCAACATGCGAAGATACTGCCTAAAATCTTAATTAACCTATACAATATTATGAGCAACTTAGAAGGGGCGGATATTGTCAACGGCTCGCTTGTTAATAAACAGGATGTCCGTGTAGATGAAATGTAGGATATTACTTAGAATTTCAGCGAATTTCGGCTAGGGGACTCTTATATATTTAAATACTAGATGATTTCCGCGACTTCGTCTGCGTGGATTAAGATTTTTTGATTCCCGCGGGAACTCATTAATTTTCCGGAATAAAAAGTAGCCTATATCCTTTCCCGGGATACAATCTACCCCTGTACCAAATTTAATCAAAATCCGTTGAGCAGACGGGCCGTAAAAGCGTAGCAGACAGACAGACACACTTTCGCATTTATAATATTAATAGTATCGAGTATGGATCTATGAAACAAGACGAGGGTTCATACTTTGCCTCAACGGTCATGCCAAGTTTAGTTTGCCCTTGCAGTAGGTAATCTGAAAAATAATTATTTTTCTGTCATCAGAGACCGACTGTTTTAATAAAACGAAAATTATTCTACGCTTAATAGCGCCCTCGAAATTTGATTTGTGAAAATTTCTTGCTGAATTATTTTATTCTGTTTAGACATTTTAAGACTCTAATAACGAAATACTTGTGAAATTAAGTAAAAAATATCGTCTTCGTGTAAAAATTATCGTGTGTTATCTGATAGATCAATTTCTTTTTTTTAATTGATACATTCTTTTTTATTGCACATATTATAACAAAAATACCAAATTAAAACTATTTTAAAACATTTTCCGCCGGGCATGATTTATATAACAATTAGGTTAGATCAGCTAGCTTTAAGTTGTAGTGTATTAAGTTTAATAAAACGCGCTCATTTACACATATTTAATACTAGCAGATACCCGCGGCTTCGCCCGCGTAAATTTTAGTTTTCCCTATTCTCACGGGAACCATGGATTTTCCCGGGATGAAAAGTAGCTTATGTGTTAACCCAAGATGCAATTTATCGCCATTCCAAATTTGAGCCAAATCGGTTCAGTAGTTGCGGCGTGAAGGAGTATCGAAGCTTGGTAAAATACGAACTTTGGAGCCCCGTTTCACCCCTTAAGGGGGGAATTTTGAAAAATCCTTTCTTAGTGCACCCCTAGACCTCATAATGAATCTGTGTGCCAAATTTGAAGTCTCTAGACCCAGGGGTTTGGGCTGTGCGTTGATATGTCAGTGAGAGCGTGAGTCAGTATCTTCTTTGATATACCATGAAATTTTCCGGGATGAAAAGTAGCCTATGTATCAATCCAGGATAAAATCTATCTCCTTTCCGAATTTCAGTCATATCAGGTCAGTAAGTGCAGCGTAAAGTAGTATTTTTCACGCGTGAATATCAATTTTTCAGTTTTCCCGCAAAAACCATGGATTTTTCCGGGATGAAAAGTAGCTTTTTTATTAACCCAGGATATCATCTATGTCCATTCCAAATTTCAGCTAAATCGGTCTTGTACTTCCGGCGTGAAGATTTTTTTCCGCGTGAATTTCGGTTTTTAACTAATCCCACGGGAATCATGGATTTTCCTGGGATGAAAAGTAGCTTATGTGTTAACCCAAGATGCAATTTATCTCCATTCCAAATTTGAGCCAAATCGGTTCAGTAGTTGCGGCGTGAAGGAGTATTGAAGCTTGGTAAAATACGAACTTTGGAGCCCCGTTTCACCCCTTTAGGGGGGGAATTTTGAAAAATCCTTTCTTAGTGCACCCCTAGACCTCATAAGGAACCTGTGTGCCAAATTTGAAGTCTCTAGACCCAGCGGTTTGGGCTGTGCGTTGATATGTCAGTCAGTCAGTCAGTGTCTTCTTTTATATATTTAGATTAAATATCGATGGTAAAAGTACATGACTCTTAGTATCATAATAATAAAGACGAAGAAGGAGATTCTTTGAAGTAGGAGTCTAAAAATAAAATATTTTGAGAGATTAATATTAATGAATTTCTCGCAAAGATTAACACGAATTTTTGGAGGGTTCCGGGCTATCTTGCAAAGTAAATATGAGTTGAAATGATAATATACCCCTGGATCGCTGAATAGAATAATTTGTTATGTACAAGCTTTGAGGTTGAGTTAATCAGGATCATGATGATTCTGCGTTTTAAAATAATTCACCGTTGTTGGTCCCAACAGACATACCTACTAGTCTTGATAAATGGAGGTATTTGTATAGGATAGAAGCAGGTGTTACTTTGCGCAAGTCTATGATGATCAAGGAGCAAAAGCTTAATTCGCTATAATCCGCCAAAACAGACAAATCTATGTGGTTTAACGCACAGCTTGCGATATGCACCGCCTAATAAGCCAGCACACCACACCACACAAATCTTCCAAATTACTCTCAACGTTCGTTTCATTCCGACACCGGGGAACGCACAGCTTGCGATATGCGCCGCCTAATGAGCCAGCACACCACACCACACAAATCTTCCAAATTACTCTCAACGTACGTTTCATTCCGACACCGGGGCGTCCTCAGACGTTGACTCAAGAATGCACGTTTGTAAAGTCGTATGGACTATTGACGTGGAGATATTTCTGAAGCTGAATTAGCACCATTTATTATCTTCTGAGAATTAAAGAACGAACAAATTAGTCGAACGAATTCTAGTTTCTAATTCGTCCGACCCGCTGTCTGGCAGTCGGGAGTTTGACCCTTGGACTTTTCTGAGTTATGAGAGAATTACTTGCAACAGCGGTAAAAAATCGTGAGGTAAACTGCTTGCGCGAGAGTTCTTCAATCTTTATAATTTACTCAAAAATGCGTGAAGTCTGCCAATTCGCCAATTGGCCAGCGTGGTGGGCTATGGCCAAATTCTTCTCATTCTGAGAGGAGACTCGTGCTCAGTAGTGACCTGGTAATGGACCGAAAAATAAAGACAAAAAATTCATTCAAGTTATTTCTGTGAACGAAACACAAGAACAATTGTGTCCGTTTGAGTGTACGGACGTACTCTTTCATTCTGTACTTAGTTTGTTCATATAATTGTCCCGCTGGTCTATTATATTTTTAGGGTTCCGTACCCAAAGGGTAAAAACGGGACCCTATTACTAAGACTCCGCTGTCTGTCTGTCTGTCTGTCTGTCTGTCTGTCTGTCTCCAGGCTGTATCTCATAGACCGTGATAGCTAGAAAGCTGAAATTTTCACAAATGATGTATTTCCGTTGCCGCTATAACAACAAATACTAAAAATTAAAAAAATATATATATTAAGGGGGGTCCCCATACAATAAACGTGTTTTTTTCGTATTTTTTTAATAATTTAAAACTTACTACATGTTTGTACGGAACCCTCGGTGCGCGAGTCCGACTCGCACTTGGCCGGTTTTTTAATTACATTGCGATGTTGCTGAGTAAGCCAACAGGCTCGTGGGCGTTGGCTATTTACTGAATAAAGTTTATTTTGTTTCAGCTCTGCCCGTGTACGCCATCCTGAGTATAGTGCTGAGTTCGGTTGTCGTCATCCTAGCTACTCTGTCGGTGTTCATTTACAGGTAGGTACATCATACTTAATACTATAAATGCGAAATTGTGTTTGTTTGTTGGTTTGTCCTTCAATCACGCTGCAATGGAGCAACGGATCGACGTGATTTTTGGTACCTGGAGAGAGTCTAATGCTACTTTTTATCCCGGAAAATTGAGTTCCGCGCGAAAAACTCAAGAAAAACTTAAACCACGCGGATGAAGTCGCGGGCATCAGCTACTTATGAATAATTATACTTCTCCGACTCCGAAATGCAGGGGCTGCCAACCCTTAAAGCAATACTTAAGCAATATTACTCAAAATGACAGTTTGATGTCCTAAAACACGAAAGTCAACACTAATGAAACAATATGGCTTTAAGCATTGGCAGTATGGCTTCAGGTTGGTTAATTAAAGCGACGATATTAGGACAGCATCAATCATAGCATATTTTTAAAATAGACAACACTATTGAAATTTAGAATCGAATTTAAACTTTAATTAAAATTGTTTCGAAGTTAAGGGTCGCTATAGCTTTAATTTTAAATCTCGGAATAGTGTGAATTGTTTTCAAAAGGTTTTCAGCATCATATTTCAAGTCTCTAATAATATGATAACACAATACACATACGTGAGATGAGCACGAATTACCAAAAAAGATGGATAGGAAATACGTTCATGAACGCAATAAAAGAAATACGGAGTCGCTCTTACGAGTAGGTATACCTACACTCGTAGAAAGTTTCTTCAAACGCAAGAGAAAATAGAGAAGGACCAAACAAAATTGTCATTGAGATCAATACCGCTTTGATAAATCGCAGCCGATCCCTTTGAGGGGTTGCAGGGAGGCTTTGTACTTTGTACGTTTATTGTACAGTCAACGTCAAAAGTCCGTACAGAATAAGCAAACAAGACGGCTTGTCTGTTAAAAAGTCACGAGTAACAAAATTGGTGTTCATTTGTAGGTCTATATTCTCAACAATCTAAGGCAATAAAGAAGGTAGAATTGAATAGTAAAAGTTAATATTATGGACAGTTTTTTATATGAAATCTTTGTATATCTGCTAAATACCCAAATATTTTGATTATGTGAATGAGTGATTTACAGATTGCTTGTACAAATTCAAAGGTTTTTGATTCAAATAATCTTTTTGCAAGTGCTTACGAATAATCGAATGAATCTAGAACGGTTGGTATTAGTATGGGCTCGTATCTAACAATGAAATTTTGATACCATGATAGGTTTCTTACTATCATCACTACAGCCTATTAACGTCCCACTGCTGGGCACAGGCCTCCACTCTCATAGGAGAGCGGGAATTAGAGCTTAGACCCACCACGCTGCTCCAATGCGGGTTGGCGGGCTTTAACGACTATTATCATGTTAGTGATAATAACCGGGACCGACGGCTTAACGTGCTCTCCGAGGCACGGGGGTGAAACACCGCCAACTTCCAACTCCGGGCTAGCACTGAGAATTTCTTAATTGAAAAACCCAATACCTAACTTTTCATGCCCGACCGGGAATCGAACCCAGGACCTCGTGATCCGCAGTCGACTATGCTAACCACTAGACCAACGAGGCGGTTCTTACTATACCAAATCTATTTTACGATATGAATTTGATTTTTAACCGACTTCTTTTTAGGGTTCCGTACCCAAAGGGTAAAAACGGGACCCTATTACTAAGACTCCGCTGTCTGTCTGTCTGTCTGTCTGTCTGTCTCCAGGCTGTATCTCATAGACCGTGATAGCTAGAAAGCTGAAATTTTCACAAATGATGTATTTCCGTTGCCGCTATAACAACAAATACTAAAAATTAAAAAAAATATATATATTAAGGGGGGTCCCCATACAATAAACGTGTTTTTTTCGGATTTCTTTGCTCAATATTAAAAACGGTAACAGGTAGACGGTTCAAATTTTCACAGAATATTAACTTGTATATTACCTTTCAAAATAAATAATTAAATATCAATAAAGTAAATATTAAAGGGGGGCTCCCATACAACAAACGTAATTTTTTGATATTAACAGTAAACCTCTACAAACAAAGTTAGTTTTGCGGTTCATTAACAAAGGTAATTATACCTACTTCTTGAGTACGGAACCCTCGGTGCGCGAGTCCAACTCGCACTTGCCCGGTTTTTTATAAAATACCTACCCTTCACGTTGAGAATCTGTTTTTTTTTTCAAGAAATAAAGCCCTCCTAAACTTGTAAAAAGTAATGAAATTTTCAATAGGTACATGGATCTCTAATAATTATTTTGTCCGCTCTTATATTTGAAAACGTAAAGGAGCAAAAAGTAATAGGCGGATGGACGGACTTGATTTATATTACCATACGAAATAGCGAGCGGCCCGAATTTATTTTCGCTCAGCTTCCAAAGTAATGTAAAAAAGTAAGACTCTCTATATTTCATCCCAACAGATAAGTAACGCATATTTTTTTTTTCTGCCTATACATTAAAGTAACTGATTTATCCCCCGTTATCATTCTTCTCCATTTACGCATTATAATACACCCGTAATCCTTACGTTAATTAAATAAACCTTCATAAACTGCCTCGTTGGTCTAGTCTAGTGATTAGCATGTTCGACTTCGGGCCGACGAGGTCCCGGGTTGAAGTCCCGGGTCGGGCCTTAATTAAGTGTTGTGTTTTTCTGACTAGAAATTCTCAGTACTAGCCCTGAGTTAGGATGTTGGTGGTGTTTCACCTCCGTGCCTATCCTGTCTTAAACTGGCGATCCCGGTTATTATCACTAACATTATATAGTCGTTAAAGCCCGCCAACCCGCACTGAAGCAGCGTGGTGGGTCTAAACTATAATTCTCTCTCCTACGAGAGTGGAGGCCTATGCCTGTGGGGCTGTAGTGATGGAAGAGTTCATATACAGTCACAATATATTATACAAAAGACAGAAAAAGTGTCGATAAAGACAACCAAACAAAGTAGGTCAGCACTTTAATTAGATTGCATTGTAATAAAACATTTTTAAAATAACTCGTCTTTTAATAATTATACATGATATTTAAAGTACACGCTCTTACTAGGTTTCCTTATATCTAAAAAAACTTACTCAAAGGAATAAGTACGATAGTAGTCAACCAATTCCGACAGTAGCTTAAACGACCTGTGTGAAGAGCCGCAAAGAATGACGACATAGGATCCTATCTTAACCTATATCTCTATTTCAAAAAATAACTAGATTTTGTTGTCTTTTTTTCTATACTAATATTATAAAGAGGTAAAGTTTGTGAGTTTGTGAGGTTGTAGGTGTAATATCAACCGATTTGAGATCGGTTTCTATTTACAAAGCCACATTATTTGTGAGTGTCATAGGCTATATTATATGTATTAACCCGAAAAAAAACCGGCCAAGTGCGAGTCGGACTCGCGCACCGAGGGTTCCGTACAAACCTGTAGTAAGTTTTAAATTATTAAAAATATTTTGATTATATGACGTATTAAAAAAAACTACTTACTGGATCTCGTTTATTTCTATACTTTCTATACTCGTTTCTCGAATTACCAAAAAAAAAAAAAAAAACGATGATGTCTGCAAAATCAATAGAATTTTTAATAATGAATGTGTCGCTTTCGATCTGTGCACAGCTAATCGGCTTGGCTTCTTATGTGCGATCAACTTTAGGCGTGTCGGGTTCAGATCGTAAAAGGCAGTGCCAATAAAGGCTCGCTGATAAAGTAACAGTGAAACGTCCCCTTTTTTATTACGGAGTGACATCGAAGACGCATTATGAGTGAATTTGTTTACGCGTATAACGCGATTCCGTTAATGGGGACATATGAAAGCTTTCGGCTGTTTGTTTGAGATAAAGAGCGATAAGTACTCAGGGCTTGAAAGGATAACGCGTGATGGCAGCGATCCAAAGCTTAAACATGTTTAACGCGACTCCGAGAATTTTATCTTGTTCTTTAGTTATCATGGACTTCCGCAAAGTTACGGTTGCTTCAGCTCCAAGAACTTGTTATTCAATAAGCTCTAAAGTGTTTACACTGTAGCACTACACTAAATCTACAACAGCCTGTGAACGTTGTGCACAGGCTGTTGTAGATTTGGACATAAGTCACAGTTTGACATAAGTCTTTCCTAGTGGGGTCCTCAAACTTTCTCATCTGACCACTTACCAAATGAATGAAGATCTTATATATAAAATTCTCGTGTCACAATTTTCGTTCCCATAGTCCTCCGAAACGGCTTGACCGATTCTCATGAAATTTTGTGAGCATATTGAGTAGGTCTGAAAATCGGCTACTATCTATTTTTCATACCTCCACGCAGACGGAGTCGCGGACATCAGCTAGTATCTCTATAAAAATCAATTGCTGTTCGTTTGTCTCGCTAATACTCGAGAACGGCTTGACCGATTTAGATGGAATTTTTTGTGTTTTTGTGTGAGTCCAGGGATGGTTTATATTTATAATTGGACCCGTAGGGGGCGCTGCAATCGGGTTTAAGGTTCAGGGCAGGACAACATCTGCCGGGCCCACTAGTCAATAATAATAATTAATAATGTCAGGGCAACATAGTGCGACAAAGCGGCATCCCTAAAGGCCCCATGGTACAATAACTTATTTATAAACAGCACTATGTTTCTCGGCATAAAATGTACAGCATTATGCTGCATTCCGCCAAAATAAAATGTCCGTTACTAGCATGCCGCATTGTCGCAAATCGTTACTCTGGTGTAAAACGGTTCCAATATTAGCGGCCCAAGGAGAATCAGTGCGACAAAGCTTTCTCGCTGCATTTGCAGAAATCCGCGAAAAAAGATGACGTTATATAAATGTATTGAGGCCGCAGGGCTTTTAAATGAAATGATGAATGAATTTGTCAACGCGTCTAATACGATTCCGTTAATGCACACCTATGATGGCATTTAAGTTGTTTGTTTAACACGTTTGCTGCGACAGTAACTTTTCAATACTTTCCATTCCTTCGGTACAAGACCACCCGGTAATAAAACTTCCATTGTGGCGGCACAAGGCATATAGACCCTGTAAAATTTAAGAAACTTAAATCCTTTTTTTGCTTCATGTAAAAATATATAAGTATGTTTTTTTTTGCTTTGAATATTAATAATAATGAATTAATTGACATACACCTGAAGGCGTTCGTTAACCACTTGTTTAGTGTAAAAATTATAGCTATATTCAAAATACAGGGCTTAATCACCCTGTGCCGCACTGAATAAGGGAAGTCTGGTGCGTATTTTAAGGATGTGAAATAAAAATATCGATAACTGTAATTAAGATTTAATATAATCATAATATAATCAACTATCTAGGACGTACCAAATTTCATACCCATCCGTTCAGCCGTTTAGGCGTGAAAGAGTAAAAAACATCCATACATCTATCCATCCATCCATCCACATTCACAAATTTCGCATTTATAATACTAGCTGACCCCCGCCACTTCGTTTGCGTTAAAAAGTAAAAGTCCCATAAGTCCCGTTCCCGTGGGAATTTTGGGAAAAATATCCCATGCCCTTCCCCGGTACTCAAACTATCTTTATACCTAACCGTGGACCCTCGCTACTTCTTTAGCATTATAAAGTAAAAGTCCCATATTTCCCTTTTTCATTTCCATTTTATTAGATTTAACTTTCACTGCATCACTGTTCTCGCAAACATACTTAATATATTTTTTCGGCAGCGTTTTGTTGGTCTTGACGCCATGTCGACACTTGCGTTTCTCACGATTGTGAGCCAACACTAGTCGCGCGAAGCTAACGCGGGGTGCATGCAGTACCAGGTGAGCGGGGTACAAGGTGCTTCGACCTGGTTTCGCATTATGATGAAATTTTATTTCTTCCGTGCGGTGCCAGGTGTAAAAACCTGGTATTAAGGTACATAGGTACACCATTGGATTCTATTTTAATAATACATTAGATATATATTCATCTTAGATATATATTCATCTCTTTCCTACACCGAACTAAGTTAAAGTTAGGCCTTCCGCGCGACAAGCAAGTCAGTACTTTTCTTAGCTGCACTGTAAGCGTAGACGTATACAAGGTGTTTAGAACCTGGTTTCGCACTCAACGTGTTAAGACAAAGAGATGATGGCATTTCAGTTGTTTGTTTGAGACAAAGGGATGCTTACGTAAATAAAGTAGCTATTTTTGCGAAAATGTTCAAAGACCCACTCTTTGAACATTTTCGCAAATAACAAAACATCTAAGATTTTCGGATTCTAGTCAATTTCAGACGAATACATCGTCATTATCATAATCAGTTTTTGCTCGCTGAATGACGTTGCAGCTCTCCTTTCGATTGTGTCAGAGTATCTTTTGTTTATTTCAAACCTTTTTAATTGTCATTTTAACCATCAACTGACCTGACAGATTTCATATTACTGCAACTAGAATTAATAAGAAGTACAATGTTAATAAAACTCGTACTTTTAATGCGGATTATATGAAAAATATAGAGTGTGTCGCGGGATGAAACACGATTTCAGACTTCGCTTAGGCTCACCCAAACTCTTGTTTCATCCCTAGGCACACAATATACTATTTAATGTCATTTTAACACACCGGTGTTCTTCATTGACGTAATCAGGGCGAGGGTAATTTCACCCTAATATCTCAGCGGAACAAGTGCGAAGCAAATGGTGTGTATCGGGGCGCAAACGGCTTTTCCAATATATTAGCGGTATATTTTGCTCGCCTCCGGGAAAATACGCGCTATTTTATTAAAGTGGGGCATAGAACAAGGGCATTTCGCTAGGGACGGAACACTTAAGGCCTGATACTGAGACAACGTAAACGTAAGAGCGCTGTTTTTAACAAGTGCTACCTATATAAAAACATGTCGGAGATCAGGCACTTTATAGGGTACCATACCCAAAGGGTGCCAACGGGACTATTATTAAGCCTCTGCTAGACTGCTGTCCTTTCGTCCTTCCGTCCGTCTTTCAGCGGGTTGTAACTCATGAATCGTAGCTACTCGTAGATAGTTGAAATTTTCACATAATGTGTATTTCTATTGCCGCTACAACAAAACAAACCGGCCAAGTGCGAGTCAGACTCGCGCACCGAGGGTTCCGTACAAACATTAAATATAAGTTTTATATTAAATAGATTTTGAGTTGATTGAATGAAAGGTAAATTGCGGTTTACGATTTATGACGTATTAAAAAAAATCTACTTACTAGATCTCGTTCAAACCAATTTTCGGTGGAAGTTTGCATGGTAATGTACATCATATTTTTTTTTTAGTTTTATCATTCTCTTATTTTAGAAGTTACAGGGGGGGACACACATTTTACCACTTTGGAAGTATCTCTCGCGCAAACAAAAAAGAAAATTTTAGAAAAAAATGATATTACAAACCTCAATATCATTTTTGAAGACCTATCCATAGATACCCCACACGTATGGGTTAGATGAATAAAAAAATTTTGAGTTTCAGTTCTAAGTATAGGGAACCCCCAAAATTTATTGTTTTTTTTCTATTTTTGTAAGAAAATCTTAATGCGGTTCACAGAATACATCTACTTACCAAGTTTCAACAGTATAGTTCTTATAGTTTCGGAAAAAAGTGACTGTGACATACGGACGGACAGACAGACAGGCAGACAGACAGACAGACAGACAGACATGACGAATCTATAAGGGTTCCGTTTTTGCCAAATTTGGCTACGGAACCCTAAAAATTGAATTTAATTAAAAAATAAAAAGGGCTGCCATACGAGTAACGTGATTTTTATCGGAGTTTTTTTGCTATATTAGTCTAGGAAAGGAAGCTGGTAAACTCCAACGGTAATTCTATTAATTATTAATAATCCATTAATTTTTATTAACCAAATATTATATTAAAAATAAAGATTCTTACCAAAAAATCGACTTCCAAAGCCACTGTAAAGTAAAAAATAATTCTGATTTCTACACATTATGTTGAAGTCGGGCGAGTTTAACAAAGATAGGCAAAGTTGACACGTCGATTAAGGTTTCCACTGAAAACCAGCGCTGCAGCCTGCTGTAGCATTAGGCTGAGCTGGAGACTTGTATTTGGTCACACAACTTTGTTTCTGTATCTGATTTTATTGTTTTTAGACTAGACTTAGATTGTGATCAAATAATAACATTTTCTTTCTTTCTTCCCCTAAATCAAAATTATTTTTTACTTTACAGTGGCTTTGAAGTCTGTTTTTTGAAAAGAATTTTAATAATTTAGTTATGTATTGGAGCCCTTTATCATCACTTGCACGCACTGTTCGAATTGACTTTGGTCTAGGTATAGGCAATGAGGATTTTTTTTTTTACCTACTAGTAGGCAAATTCCGTGGGTCAAATTCAAGATCTAGCCCCACTTGAGATGCACGGAGCGGCGCGGCACGTAGCGGCAAATATCATTTGTATGTTTGAATGGTGCCGCGTCGGCCAGTGCATCTGCTTGACGCATCGCTTATGTGAGCCCAACCCCATACAAACTCATGCACAGAATATTTGCCGCTACGTGCCGCTCCGTGCATCTGTAGTGGGGCTATAACTTTAAAAATTCTGTGGGTTCTACAGAATATCATGAATATTATTCCTAACGAAAATGTATGTCTCAAAGGTTTTCGACAGTATCTTTTACTTACAGACGGCGCGGCGTAGCGTAAAGCGAATATAGCCTTATTTACTGTTATCACAACCTTTTTATATTAGCATTATTTTATCAAATAACCTTTTACATGGCGTTTATTCTATCTGTTGTGAGCGTAAACGCAGATGAAATAATATAACATTTTCGTGAAAAATTAATTGAATTAAAAATACATTTTCTCTTTCTTTAAGAAAAAAGAGCCATCGAGATCATATTATAGGAGAAAAAATACAATATAATTATTTCTCTATGTGCCATGACATTTATAACAATTTTACTCTAGCCATTATATTATTAAAATTTTATTAATGTACTAGCGTTCCGCCCCGGCTTCGCACGGGTAGCACTTGATCAAAATAGTCCATACCCAATAATGGTCAGTCGGCACTGAGACGAACAACTCCACCATACTTTCTCAAATTTTGTTCAGCAAACCGCTGTGAACGCTTGACATTTGAGTCTCCAATACGACGTATTTCGCTGCCCTCGCCTGGGAACTATGTTTAGAACTAACAACTAACTTGAGACCTGGCTCTTTTAGTCATTTCGCAGTCTGTCTACAACAGTTAGATATTAAAATGTTAAAAATAAAATATAGCCTAAATGTTACTCGCTGATAAAGTAGCTTCCTATAGGTGAAAGAATTTTAAAATCGGTCGAGTAGTTTTTTAGTTTATCCATTACAAACAATCAAATAAACAAACAAATCTTTCCTCTTTATAATATTAGTTTAGATTTAGATTAAATAGATACAATAATATCTGCTGTTATACATGGCTTCACTTTTATTCGTTCAAGTGGCTTCTATATAAATCATTTGCATATTGTGTATAATTTTTGATTAAGTACTATAAATGTACCTACAAGATTTTAATATCAGAATTCAGTAATACAGAGCATTGTAAGGAAAATAATTTATATTATTAAATTATATACTTTAACGGAGGAGGAAAACTGTACGCCTGAGAGCTCTCTGTAATGTTCTCAAAGGTGTGTGAACCGCACTTGACCAGCGTGGTGGACTGTGTTCTAAGCTGTTCTAATTTTGCTCAGTAATGAGCCGGCGATGGGTTGGGATGATAATGATCGGTTTTGCTATCAGGGTGGAATCCAATAGTTTTTATATATTTATCTTTTGTCTTGTCTCTATCAGGCATTATAAACTTGAAGCTGAGATAGCGATGATGACCTGGCGAGTGGGCTGGAGTGACGTGCTGTTACCTGGTGGACGTCTACGTGGCAGCATACATTCCTTGGCTCGAAGGTACAGCTCGGGGGTGAGTGCCTTTTAACTAGTCTCTATTGATATGAACTAGAAAAAGACTTAGGTTCGGTTAGCTAATGCTACTTTGATGTTTTCACGATAGCATATACATTCCTTCTTGAAAATACAGTTTTGGAGTGGATTTTTAGTTGTCTTTATCTGGCATCACGAACTAAGGAAGGATACAGATAAATGGCGTAAAAGTTGGTTGGATAGTATTAGGGGCACCTTACATTACTTGACTTAAAGCTGCTGTGTTTGCTTACTCAGATGAAAGTAGCATTCATAATGCATATGCCATTATAAAAGCAGCTTCTATCTGCCCCCAAAACTAATTGTGGGGTGAAAAATTCCCCGACAGAATTGCGCTGGTAGTTCCTCTGATGCTGCAGATCTTCAGAGAGATGAGTGGTAGTAATAACTTAAGGGTACTCGCTTGTTAGTCTACATTTACGTGATGTACATTTTTATAAAAGGAGTAAATGTGTCAGACCATCTATCTGTATATAATTATTTTCAAATTAACTCTGAAAACTTTTCAGACGGCATACTCCGACGAAGCCACATCCCTCGCAGGAGATCGTCAAGTATACGCACCATGTGGTTTCTACAAAGGCTGCCGCGTTGCCATCAAGAAGGTCGATAAACAGAGGATAGACCTTACCAGGCCTCTCCTTCTAGAACTAAAGAAGATGAAAGACTTGGAACATGATCACTTGGCAAGGTTCTATGGAGCGTGTGTAGATCCTCCTCACTGCTGTCTTCTGACAGAGTACTGCCCGAAAGGCTCTCTACAGGATATTCTGGAAAATGATACAATTAAGTTGGATTGGATGTTCAAAGTCAGCTTAATGCATGATATTGTGAAGGTAACAATTGATTCACATTTTTTAATGATGTGCTAAATTGAATGTCATTAAACTCTTTTTTGTTGTTTGGGTTCATAGCTTTGCAGCTCGTAATTAAAGTAGTATGGTTGTCCCTACAATAGGTATTTGTGTGTTGGTCGGGTTTTTACGGATCAACTTTGATAAAAATATCGTTTATCTTAGAGACAGAATTAAAGACATGGGAGACTTAAATCTTGCAAAACAAATGACCCCCTAGGGATTTTTTAATATCCTAAACCTATGCTTAGAAAATCGCAAGCAAAAGCTAGTAAAAAATTTTAGTGAGAACATTATTATAATAATATCTTAAATAAAGTATGCCACTTTATAATATTCATTATTAAACTAAACGCCTTGAAGCACTTTCATTAATGCCTTAATGAAAGTGCCTAAAGGCCTTTAATAAGCTTTTGATTTATGTTATTGCCTTGTGAATTGCTTTTGTCTTTTAGCACTTTAATTAGGCAGTTTATGTTTTAATTTGCGTCGTATCCTTGCTCATTCTAACGACTGTTCCTCCAGGGGATGCACTATTTGCATAGCAGCGACATTAAGTCCCACGGGGCACTAAAGTCTAGCAACTGCGTAGTGGATTCCCGCTTCGTACTCAAGATAACAGACTTTGGCCTCAACGCTCTGAGGATTGCTGAGAAAGACACAAGAGCTCATAGCTACTGGACTCGTAAGTTATACAGTAATATTTTAATACATGTATTGGGATTGGGAGGCAGGAAATAATATTACTAATAATGTTACAATGTTTGTGGTAAAGGTAACATAGTTAGGACACGAGTGATTGAAAATTTATGATGACGATGAAAAAGTAATAGTTATGCTTTTTTTTTTAATCTGATTTATTTGGGCGCTTTTCTTCACAAAACAAAGAACGTCAGCCCCATCGTTCCCTGTGGCAAACTTATACCTATCTATACATTTGTTCTATTCATTACTTATCTTAATTTGAAATCAAAAAGCATTCTGGCTGCCTCTGAAGCAGGATCAGCCAGAATGCTTTGAAACACTCCCACATCATTGGTATTAAAATTAAACTATAGTTATGCTTGAATATCTATTTCTATTAGGAATACGGCTTGCAGCGCAGTAACTTACTCGTATTTAAACATTGAAAATATTTCAAATATATCGATAGACTGGTTATTTTGATTCACAGCATGCAAACATTATGCATTTTACTGATTTATCGACTCTATATGCAAATGTGTTATTACGTGAAATACATTTCGATAATTAATAACAATACTCGTGGGAATTTAGTTTGAATTTATAATAATACTAGCAAACCCGGCGAACTCCGTTTCGCCACCAGATGGCTTTCCCGCTAAAAAGACTTTCCCGCTTTTCTGTTGAATTTTTTCCTGAATTTTCTTTGCTATAAACCTCACGGAGCCCGAGACCTTTCCAACGAATGCAAAACCGTGGAAATCGTTCTGGAGTTATAGCGTCAGGAAGGAAAACCCGACTTATTTTTATATAGTAGATTAAATAATATCATATATACATAATATGCACGTATAAATCACTTATACGTGCATATTATGTAAATCGCTCATTCTTTACTAAATTTAAAAGAGACGAAATATTCGGTGTTCTTAAAAATATTAAAACAAAACTCAAAAAGCTAAGCTAAGTATTTCAAATGTCAATGAGATCAAACTTTTTATTATATTAGCATTTTTTTAGGTATGTTATGGACGGCCCCAGAACTACTGCGAATGGCTGAACCACCTCCTGAAGGAACCCAGAAGGGCGATGTATATTCCTTTGGCATCATAATGCACGAGATCGTCAATAGACAAGGTGCTTTCTGGCTTGGACCTGGGATTGAGCTTTCACCTAAAGGTTAGTTAAATATTTTATATCTGTATTAGAAAAAAAGAAACTTTGGTTTTATGCGGCATCTGACAAAAGTGAATCTGTTCTCAATTTTGCTTCCTCAACTGTATTGTATTGTATCAGAAGCTAAGTTCGTATTCCTAAATACCCTGAAGTTCAAGAATTTAAAATGGTGATTTTCATTCTAACAATAATATATTACTCAGGTGTATATTGCAAAATTATATATTTTTTTAATAATTAAACGCATAACATAAACTTAAGTTTATATAATCTCCCACCAACCTTAAGAAAGCGAGTCAGAACAAACTTGTATTAAAATAAAGTAATGTATTTAATATTTATTGTGGTGATTTATTGCCTTAAGGCGCTTATCCTTAGGATTGCGAGAAAATAAGTTATAGAACGAATATTTGATAGAGTTGGATTTTGTTTGAATATAGTCCTAATTGGGTAAAACTCTTGTAACAGAGATCATAGATGCAGTAATCGGCAGCTGCCTGCGTCCAAACACCACGTACAATAGATCCTGCGAAGCTGATGACGCGGCAGAGCTGATGCGTCGGTGTTGGGCCGAGGAACCAACTGAAAGACCAGACTTCGGACATCTTAAAGGCGCAATACGTCGCCTCAACAAGTAATATTTATGTACATATTGTTCGATGATAACGGATTCTGTTTTTGTTCGTTTTAGTTGCGACAGTTTGATTTAGGGAACGCCTTTAATATAATAGTTTTAAGTAAATTTTAGTTAAGATATGGACATAAGTATCTTGCAAAATTATTAATTGAAATATTAGAAAATAATGGCAAAAATCACTGCAAAGGCTGCAAATGACATTAAAACAAACTTTAATGTAATTTAAATGACTTTAATTATTTTTTTTTTGTTAAAATAGCTCAATAAATGTTAAATATTGCCACAAACGGACATAAAATTGACAGTGCCTATGAAAAAGAGAGATTGCGAGATGTAGATTTGTTTTAGAAACATTTCACTAAAAATATTTTTATTTTGACTATAGGAATATTTATTGCTTTATAGGAGATAGGTACAAAATGAGGATCTGTATTAAATAGAAGACTACATAATAAATTCAATAAAGCCTTCACAAAATTAAGATTCGTCATCTTAATTAACAAAGTTTAGAAGAGTAAATAATAATTAATAGGTTTATCGTTTATCATGGACTCACAAAATCCTCCCATCATTTATAATTCTATTGAAGATTTTGCTTTTGTTTTCGTTTAATTTAACTAAGTTTCAGGCTGTTAATGTTTAAAATTACTTCCAGAACTCAAGAAAGTAGCAATATATTAGATAATTTGCTTTCCCGTATGGAGCAGTATGCTAATAATTTAGAATCATTAGTCAGTGAGCGCACTCAGGATTACCTAGAGGAAAAGAAGAAATGTGAGGAGTTATTATATCAACTATTACCAAAGTGAGTACTATAATAAGTACCTTATTTCTAAGCGCTTGTTTGTAGAAGTCTTATGTTTCTAGAAGTAATTACTAAGCTTGTTGTTCTGAATTTTGTGAATGCATATAATATGTGTTGCATAAATTTGTTTTTGTTTCAAGCAATATCCTTTTCCTTTATATTTTTATATGTGCTTTAAAAGTATTAGAGAATTAGTCTCAATAGATTAATGATCTATGAAATAGTGAAGTATTCGTTCTTACTCTGTCTATATGTATGAAAGTCAAATTCCTGACAGCTATTTTAATCATTATGAGTATCATATTCTAATCAAAATAGCTAGGCTTTTATATTTAAGCGTATTCTTATTCTTCTAGGTCAGTAGCATCACAACTAATCAACGGTCAGTCAGTAGTGGCCGAAACGTTTGAACAAGTGACCATCTATTTCTCTGATATTGTTGGCTTCACCGCTCTCTCCGCGTCCTCTACTCCTATGCAAGTCGTGGATCTTCTCAACGACTTGTATACCTGCTTCGATTCCATTGTCGAAAACTACGATGTTTATAAGGTATGGAATTTTGGTTATTTATTTGAAAATAGCTGATGATACGATATGCTAATATGATGATGAACTAGATAATATTTTCAAAATAGCAACCACAGAGTTTCTTGTTGGTTCTTCAGTGGTAGATTCAATCGACTATTCAAAAGCACTTGCCAATGTCTATTTGAAAAAAAAAATTAATTCTTTATGCCTGCGACTTCAACCGTCATTTAAGGTTTTTCGATTCCCGTGGGAACTCATTAATTTTCCGGGGTGAAATATAACCTAATTGTTAATTTAGGTTATAAGCTTTCTCCATTCCAAATTTCAGCCAGATTCACATTGACTACATTGGTGCAGTTTCTTTAATGTGTTTCCTGGATGACGTTATTCATTTTCAAAACCCTGTCAATATTTTTTTGGAGCTCACATTATATTCACATAAGCTAAACTCATGTTACCCACTCTTATTTCAGTGATAAGGTTAGAAATCAACATCACCATGCAACAAATAAATAAATCTAAATCTTACTTTTGTTGTTTTCACTCCAACTTGACTCAAGATATTTTACGTACACCTATATTTAGCAATAAATAAATTTCAGTCGTACTATAATAACCCGTGAACTGCTCAATATTCGGCCATTAAACTAGTTAAATTAGCTAAAATGCCTATACAATATTCCTTTCATTACTGATTTATGTTTATACTAGTCCATTACCTATACAGGTGGAAACAATAGGCGACGCGTACATGGTAGTATCAGGCTTACCGGAGCGCAATGGCACGCGGCACGCTTGCGAAGTGGCACGAATGGCACTGGCGTTGCTGGATGCGGTACGTCGGTTCAGGATCAGGCATCGGCCGCATGATCAGTTGAAGCTACGGATTGGGTTACATTCAGGTAAGAAATGTTTACATCGTCCAGTTTATTTTCTCAGGTAAGTATGTGGTTTAGATGCCGTCAGTGAGGCATGTTCTTCTGTCTAGCTTTTATTATCATAACTCTTGCAAGAATTCCATAAAGGATTAAGTTGCCCTATGGGATGAACTTTAAAACTAGATGATGCCAGCGAGTTAGTCCGCGTGGGTTTAGGTTGTGTAAAAATCCAGTTGGAACTGATTTTGCAGAATAAATAAAAAAATATCTAGAGACATACAGACGGACACATTTTCGCATTCATACTATATGCTAGCTGATCCTTCTACTTCGTCCGCGTGGATTGAGGTTTTTTGTTCCCGCGGGAACTCTTTAATTTTCCGGGATAAAATGTGTTGTTGTGTAATTCCAGACTATAATAATCTTTCCCTGTGCCAAATTTCATCCAGTTCCCTTTCAGCCGTTCTAGCGTGAAAGAGGAACAAACATCCGTACATCCATACTTACAAACTTTCGCGTTTATAATATTAGTAAGGATTCTAAATGTGTAATCAACTGCTACTCTTTCACGGCGTATCCGTTAAATCGATTTGACGAAATCCAGTAGATACAGAGATTGGTTGTATCTCGGGAAAGGACAAAATTAAAAAATTCCCTCAGGAATCAAAAATCTTAAACCACGCGGGCAAAATCGCGGACATCATCTTGTTAGTACTAAATTATAATGAAACTTCTGATGGTGTCAAATCAAATAACCTACACGCTACAAAAATCAATACTCGACTCTCGAACCAATTTGAGTCTCACGATTTGAGACGAAGAAATTCTTTGTATGTTAGATTTAGGAGATCTTCTACACAAAGATTTCCTGATTTCCCGTTTATTTATTACCTACTTTCATTTGGATAATTGACGCGGTTGGGAATTGAGTGTCTTTGAAATAAACATTAAAAGCCTATTTCCTTATCTTTCAAGTCTCTTTACTGTGCCTTGATGTTAAATAAAGGTAATATTAAGTCTTCTGTG
Source organism: Erebia epiphron (assembly GCA_963932025.1). Taxonomy (NCBI): domain Eukaryota; kingdom Metazoa; phylum Arthropoda; class Insecta; order Lepidoptera; family Nymphalidae; genus Erebia; species Erebia epiphron. The sequence continues at coordinate 10,940,634 of OZ009950.1, forward strand.
ATGTTGATTCAGGTTATTTTGTATGTAATTTATAGAATAAGCCAGTATAAAGACAAATTCCCGAGTATAGCACGGTATACGAACGTGAATATCCTTCATCATCAGCCAAGAACGCACTGATTGAAGACCAAAGTCTTCAATCAGTGCGTCCTGCCGGTTATGACTTACGGTGCCGAAACGTGGACACTGACATCGAGGCTAGTCCACAAACTTCAAGTCGCTCAACGCGCTATGGAAAGAGCTATGCTCGGAATTTCTTTGAGGGATAAAATCCGAAACGAAGTAATTCCCCAAAGAACCAAAGTAATCGACATCGCTCTCAAGGCTAGCACGTTGAAGTGGCAGTGATGTCGTAGGACCGACGGCCGCTGGAGTCGCAAGGTCCTAGAGTGGAGACCGCGTCTCGGCAAACGGAGTGTGGGGCGCCCCCCGGCAAGATGGAGCGATGACATCCGGAGAGTGGCTGGCATCGAATGGATGCGAACAGTCAAGGATAGGCAAAGTTGGCGCAATCTTAAAGAGGCCTATGTCCAACAGTGGATGCATATTGGCTGATGAATATCCTTAGTAATTTTTAAAACAATCTAAATCATTTTAGAATATTTTTTCCCAGCACGGCAGCCTCGTGCCTGTTGCCATGTAATCAGACGTGCGCATAAAACTTAACATATTTCACGTATCTTGATAAATTTTTCTTTTTATATGTGGGGAAATAATTGGCAGCCATTTTTTCGCAACCAGATAACGCATTTGTATTCACCTCACTTTACAGACTAATGAGCCGTGCTGGCATACCTACACCCCGAGAATGTGAATAATATATTAGCTCGTGAGTTGTACCCGTACATTTTTATAAGACTCGACTCGAATTTTCCCGAACGCGCCTAATGAAATCGAATCGAAAGGTAGTTTCAAAGTCGAAAGGTAGTTTCAAAGTTTTAGTTCCATTTCAAATTGTTGTAATTTCAATTGTTCTGATTTCAAACCTCTCTGGCCTAATGATGAACGCGCTGAGGTCTCATCTTATAAGTGGGCGATACCGGGCTTTTATCGATAGTAAGAAAGGGTTAAAGGGACTAAGGGAAAAAGCGTTCTGGTACAGTGCCAAGTAAGTAAACGACTATGGGCTAACCATGACAGGCCTTAGACTGAAAGAAAGAAAGAACGAAATCTTTATTCGGGGATAAAAGCTTACAAACTTTAGAAAGAAAAATTTCCAAATGATATTTGATCCCCAAAATAGTCTTCACTCAGCATGAACGCTCAGCAAATATAACGCTGATTTTCCATGAAATCAGTATGCTTGGACGGCGCCAAAAAAAAACGACTACATCATTACTTACCACCAGGTGAGATCGTAGTCAAGGTCTAACCTTGGATGAAACAGGGGCTAACTTGTAGTGGCATGAGAAAGTGTCATTGCGCGACATCAGCAGCACGCCCAACCCATTTCTGTATAATTTTAGGTACTTTCTATTTCGATGGTCCAACCCAAAACAAAGTTGGTGCAAGTTTTGTACAAAAATATTTGTTGTGTATCAAAAAACAAACTATAAGCCTCTTAGTAAAGTTCTACGGTATTAAACTGGGTTTAATCCGAAAGTTTCGAACGTAATCCCTTGGACTTTTATTGTGAATCGTATGACCCAACCGAGCTTGAAATTCACGTTTAGTTAGGGAGTAAAAATCACAGACCCTGCTATGTATATTTTACAAGCAAAACACTTACCTTTTGTTTATCCACTACAAATTAGCCCTTGACTGCGATCTCACCTGATGGTAAGTGATGATGCAGTCTAAGGTGGTAGCGGGCTAACCTGTTAGGGGCATGGCAGTAATATTAAACCCACACCCCTATTCGGTCTCTACACGGCATCGTACCGGGACTCTAAATCGCTTGGCGGCATGTCTTGCCGGTAGGGTGGTAACTAGCCACGGCCGAAGCCTCCCACTAGGGAATATTCAGAAATTATAAATAGGTAGTAGATGAGGTCCATAGCAGCTGTGTTCATAGTCTATATACCCAGTAGTATAAAACCTTTACAGAGTGTATAATACCCACCAGACGTAAAGTCTAAATATTATTAAAGCATAATTTTGAGAAATGTAACAAAAATTATTCCAACCAATTTGAGCTAAAAATATTCTAACAAATTCGGAAAAAAGTAATAATAACACAAATTGAACAAAAGAAACACGCCCACGAAATATCTTCTAAAAGAGTGAAGAGTAAAAAAGTATTACGCCAAAAGCTTAGTTCATAAATAAAACATAAGGGGGCGGCAACCACACCGTGATATTGCAGCAGACAGGCCGCTCTTTGCGGCAAAGAAATTTTCATCAAAATTGCAATTTTATTTAATCTTTCCAAGCTATGGATAATTAACATAGTAATTACAATTTGACAACAAAAAATTAAAACTAAAAACTAAAAACCTAATCTAAAAGACCGCTACCAGTGGGCAGCGTGCCCAGAATGCTGGCAGCATTGCCGCGTTGGATTGCTATGCTCACTCGCTGAGCGAAATATATACCAGCACTCTGGTCACGTGTTGCCTCGACCAGGCGCGCAGAAAGTTCCTTAAAGATTCTGCGCGCCCCAGCCCCCCAAGGCCCTAGCGTCTCGACCCCAAAAGGCGCAAACATATAGCCACTATCCAGTGTGCTATATTTACGCACCTTGAGGCCCTCCGCTGATTCCGCCGCCGCACCAGCCCTAACGGTAGTGCCTGGAAGGTGGGAAGGAGCCAAGGTGTCTACACATGTGGCATCAATGATTATATCATTCACGCCAGCCTGAATGATATAATCCGTCGGGCCTTTGCCACTGCCGGATATGCGGCTATTCTGGAGCCAGTTGGGCTCATGCGAGACGATGGCAAGAGGCCCGATGGTATGACCCTGGTTCCTTGGAGTTTGGGGCGGCCCTTGGTGTGGGATGCCACAAATTGCAATCAACTTGTACAATTTTGCTGATAGAATGTGATGCAAATTATATTGGCTTAGGACAAAGCCTTCGCTTAGAATAAACGTCATGTTTTTAAAACCTTGTATTTGTGACCGGCGAAACCCTATTATCACACTAATATAAAGGCGAAAGTTTGTATATGTGTGTCTTTGTAACACTTTCACGCAAAAACAACTGGACGGATTTAGCTAAAAGTTGGAATAGAGACAGATTATACTCTGGATTAACAAATGCACTACTTTTTATCGCGGAAAAAATCCTAAAATCCCGCGGGAATCAATAAATCTCAATCCACGCGCTCGAAGTCGCGGGATAACATATTAATATACGTGCTTATACACATTGATGAACTCAAGAAGAAAAGTGATTGTCATAATGTCAATACTAGAAATAAAAATAAACAGTGGAAACAGTGTCCGCTTCTACAATAAGCTCCCAGAAGACATGTTGAAGATGTCTCTGAATAAGTTCAAAGTTAATGAAAAAACGTAAACTCATTGAAAAATCTTATTACCATGTAAAGGATTACCTAAATGACAAGGAAGCTTGGCAATAGTTTGCTCTAATGGCTCTGATAGTTCCTTAATTAAGATGATTTGTGAGATGGTGATAATAAAAAAAAAAACCGCCGGCTGAGTTTGTTGTGGGCTCTTCTCAGACCAGGGCGCGTTTGGAACCCTCGTAGCTTTAGTTTTAAGATACCGTAACCGATTATCATCATCACGTTTTATAAGTAAGTAATTTTTAACGTCAATAAGTGTACCTACAGTGTACCTATATTGAATAAATGATTTGATTGATTGATTGATTGATTGATTGATTGATAGTAGTCTAAAGATAAGTCTTTATTAAAGTTTGTTGAATAAAATCCAAACAACCCAGCTCCACATGGGTTTATCTGGCTACCTCTAGAATGATTATGTCATATCTGAAGACAGTACACTCAGAATATTTTTCAGCACTTATTGCTTGGTATAACTTGTTTGTTGTTGTCCTCAACATAATAACGAGTACTTATTTCCTAAAATTGAAGCTGAGCGAAAGACCTATTACTCATAATAAACGTCGCAAAATTTATTGTGTAACATGTAGCTCCGATTTTTTTGTATTGGTAAATAAATTTACCAATAAAATTTAATCTACCATCAAGGACGGCACAAATTAAAGAAAAAGAAAAATGCTGTTTTAAAATAACCTAATGCCAAAAAATGTGTTTTTTTTTTAATTTTAATTGTATTTTGTTCAGGTCCTTGTGTGGCCGGTGTCGTCGGACTGAAAATGCCACGATACTGCCTGTTTGGGGACACAGTCAACACAGCTTCCAGGATGGAGTCCAATGGAGAAGCGCTGAAGATACACGTTTCTCCAACGACGAAGGCGTTGCTGGATTCCTTTGGAACATTCCGGCTTGAATGTCGAGGGGAGGTTGCAATGAAGGTTAGTAACAGGTCTCTGTTGTGGGTATGTCACGACATTTTCCAAACAGAGACAATGTAAGAGACATTATAGTGTACAAGCACATGTGTACTGTCACAGTCCGATAAGATGACAAAGCCACGCTCGGAGAGAATTTAGGCTCACGACCAACGATTTTACATACTCTCCGATACGTGTAGAAAATACTAATTAAAAAAAACTCAAAATGATAATAATATTATTTAACAGTCGTTACTTAGCATCTTTATGTTTTAAGTATTTTCAAAGCATTTTTTTTTTGTTTTAGGGTAAAGGAATTCTAGTCACGTATTGGTTATTAGGGGAAATAATAGACCCGAATGCGCCTAAAGATAAAGCTCCACTAGCAAAATTACAGAGTCAATCAAAAGATAGCGGGTCTTTATCACATCTGATTCCGTTCAGGCAGAGAATGGATCAGGGATCACGATCATCCAGCAGACGTGGTTCAGGGGTGCTAATACAAAAACAACCAGACGTTACAAAATTGGATAAAGAAACCCAACCTTTCTTGCAACTCATCAGGATGCAAAGGCAGCTTTCAGACCCGACAGAACCTGTTACAAATGGAGTAACGGATGGTGAAGAATTTGACAAAGTCAGCCTTTCTAATTCAATATCGCTGAACGTTAACTCTTTGCACCATAACAATGTGATCCAGTGCGGCCAACCTAAAGTCAAACTTAAGGATTGCCAGATGAACTCAATTGGAAATCACAAAGCTAATAAGATAGGTAATAATAATTGGATACCTAAGTTACCGTCTGCAAGCTCATTTGACAACGGTTCTAGGAAGGTAAACGAGTGTCTCAAAGACTATAGTAGTGTACCCTTGTTGTCTAAAGATGATAAACCAAATGATTCAATTGTTTAAAGTATTAGAAAGTATGTGTACTTAAAGAGTGTTGTATCTAAAGTGTTTTACTAGCTGATCTTGTAGCACATTTTTGGCAGTTCTAACTGGACGCATTTTCTATAATGTGTGTACCGGGGCACAGAATTGGAAATAGGTGTAGAAATGGTTAAAGAGTGGGAGCTTGCTGCCACGCAGTTGACTAGTGAATCATCAGTGCTTGATATAATGCAACATTGAATGAAATATAATATGTATGCAAAGCGCTTTTATTTAAATTACATTGTATTTGATGCTAGTGGCGCAATTATAGCGTACTAGCGATCGCCCGTGGCATAGCTTCTTCGGTTCAATCAAGCGTTATTCCCTGTCTACATCATAAAAGGAAAAGTTGTAAATTTTAGCATTCTATGTCCAATGGTTTGGGCTGGGATGACGTCAGTCCGAGTGAGTGAATCTGGACTTTTGTATTCGATAATAATTAAGATTTTTTGTATGTCTTCTTTAGAGAGCAGCAGAATATGCCATTTCTACTACTTTATTTAGGATTATGTGCATTTGATTGAAGTCAGATTTTTGTAAACTGTTTGCAGTAAAACATTATAGTGTAATTATATGTCTAGGCAAATAAATTGTTCTTCAAAACTATGACTGTTGATGATTTTATTAGAATAATTATTACTTTTTGCAAAAGAGATGATTCTTTGTACTTTTTAAAATTTATACATTTAAAACTTCCTTTTGTAAATTACTGGTTCTAGAATCCGTATACTAATATTAAAATGGGAAAATCTGTTTGTTGGTTTGTCTTTCAATCACGCCGCAATGCAACGATGTGATTTTTGCATTCGATTAGCTCAGGACCTGAAGCACCGATTTAAGAAATACGTAGGTAACTGGAGATTAATTTTTATCACAGAAAATCTGAGATTCCGGGGCTTTTTTTAAAAACGTAATCCACACGTACGAAGTCGCGGACATCATTTAGTATTGGTTAAAAGTATTTTAAGGTATCTTGACGAAATAAAATAATATATTTTTTGAAGATAGTATTCAGCTCACTATATTATGTACAATTTTTCTCGTTAAAAAGTTTCGTCATTTTCGTCTGTCGAATCATTGTTCAATATGACAAACATTAAAAGGATGATTAAAAACGCGCTTCATGGTATGGAAGTTTGTCTGAAATACATAGTTGTGACGTCATCAAATTTCGACGCACATTTTTAATTGATAGTTTAAAATGATTATTATCAAACTTAAAACTAACAGAAGATGTGAATTTTAAGTCTTTTGGAAGTCCCCTTTATTTAGGTAATAAATAATAATCAGAAACAGATTATAATTTATTTTTGACATAGGCATCATCCCTGTTCTATCAAATAAACTTTGAAAAAAAAACAATATGGCAGGGCAGTCGTGTTTTTAATTTTTTTTAAATTAAGTTCCTTCCCTTGTTAGTAATTTACATTATGAATGACAAAAAATAATTAATGTAAGTTTATTTATTAGTATTAAGATTTAGTTTAAACTATTTATTATTTTTATCCTAAGTAATGAAACTGGACTGTAAATAATAATTTTCCCTATTGTAAATAATACAAATTACTTTTACTTTTAAATGTGATCTTAGCGAATGATGTAAATGTTGTTATGTGAAATATGTAAAAGATAAAATTTCGATGTTATAAACTTGAATAGTAAATAAATTGAGTGAGACTTAATTTAATAAACCTTGTACTAAAGTGCTTTTTGTCATAAAAATACACCACCACCACCACCACTACAGCCCATTAACGTCCCACTGCTGGGCACAGGCCTCCTCTCTCATAGGAGAGAGGGAATTAGAGCTTAGACCTACCACGCTGCTCCAATGCGGGTTGGCGGGCTTTAACGACTATTATCATGTTAGTGATAATAACCGGGACCGACGGCTTAACGTGCTCTCCGAGGCACGGGGGTACATAACACCGCCAACTTCCTAACTCCGGGCTTGTGCTGAGAATTTCTAGTCAGAAAAAACCCAACACTTGTTATGGCCCGACCCGGGACTCGCACCCGGGACCTCGTCAGCTGCAGTCAAACATGCTAACCACTAGACCAACGAGGCAGTATAAAAATACGTACTTAGTATTAGAACCATTTCTTCTTTGCCCAGATCTGAGAAAAAAATGGATTGAAAGGACATAGGCTACTGTTTATCCCGGAAAATCAAAGGGTTCCCAAGGGAATTTTCAAAAGTCTCAGGCATAATCGTACTAATATTATAAATGTAAAAGTGTGTTTGTTTGTTGGTTTGTCCTTCAATCACGCTGCAACGGAGCAACGGATCATGCATGGGTATAGTTGAAGACCTGGAGAGTGACACAGGCTTAGCTAGTTCAAACCACACGGACGAAGTTCCGGGCAATAGCTAGTCTAGTCTATAAATACCTCAATTAGATAACGATGAGGCATATCACACCCAATCTTAAATTCCAAGTGGAAGTTTATTTACTTACTCAATCGCGATAAAGATAACTACTGATTAATTGATTGAGCCCCTGATGGCATCTGTCATCAAGCGCTTGCCAATTCCATACCTGTGTTCCGTACAAATCGCAATTAACACTGACGTGATCGAATAGGTCGAAAATCTCCCAATAGGCTCTCAGTTATATGTGCCAAACGTATAATGATTTGCTTATGTAGGTACAAAATTGGTCAAAGGTTCCCTGGTCTAGTCTCTGGTATGAGGTTTGGAAAAATACCGTTATTTTGAATTAAAAAAAGGATTGAAGGCTTCAATCGTGTAAAGCAGTAGTTGCAATCAATTATCATATAATTTAAAAATGCGAAAGTGTGTTTGTTTGTTGGTTTGTTGTTTTATCCTTCAATCGCGCTGCAACGGATCGACGTGATTTTTGGTTCGGGTTTAGTTAGGGACCTCGAGAAGACCTAAAATTAAGGAGTCCATTGGGATTTAAAAAAAAAAGCTTAAACCACGCGGACGAAGCCGCGGGCATCAGCTAGTTTATGATAAATGATTCTACTGAGAAGAGCCGGCAAGAAACTCAGCAGTTGCTCTTTTCTCAAAAAGTTTTTTTTTTACAATAAGTAAACAATACAACACATACGTTACGTTACAAGTATTTCACTGACTTGTGGGCTACTGGGGGGTTACAGTGAGCTCTTGTAGCAGGACAGATATTGAACTGCACTTAACTTCAAGGCACTGGACTGGTAGGCAGACACTGCATTGAACTGTGCTGAAGTTCAATTTCTGTCCTGCTTTAAGAGCTCATAGTAACCCCCCAGGATGCGAGACCGGTTGCTTCCATGCTCCTTTGTCATTTTACTCACTACTAGTAGATGTCCGCGAATTTGTCCGCGTGAAATAGGTTTTTTAAATTCCCACGGTAACTCCCTAATTTTTCGGATTATTAAATAACCTATAAAAGTCACAAATAATGTGGCTTTCTATTGGTACCAGAATTTTCAAAATCGGTTCAGTAGATCCAGATTTTACCCCCTACAACCTCACAAACTTTACCTCTTTATAATATTAGTATAGATTTATCCATGTTGCAAGTAGCTTGTCGCCGGATATCATCTACGGAAGCAGTGCAGTGAGGCGTCGGTTTTGGGGTTAGATTTATTGGGTTTGAGGTTATTGGAAACTGCAGTTAGTATACTCTGACAAGCCTATCTGTGCTTATAGCGAAACTCGGAACAGAATCTAGGTCGTAAAATGTTTCATCCATACTAATAATTTAAACCCCCTTTTCCTTCCCCCTTTTTGGAAGTTGGTTAAATAAATTCCGATAACCATCCACACAAAATAATAATCCGATTTCTCTGAGATTTTTGGACCGATTTGGTTATTTTCCCGCGCATTCTATTTGTTAAATAGCCGGGTTTTAAAAACTGCCGCGTAGCACAGTTGAGTCTAAAAAATAGGTAAATCGTTAAAAGTTTCTATACCTATTCCATTGTCGAGAATTCAGATTGCTTTTAAAAGAATAATAGCGAGCAGTCGTTCCAAGGGGCAATGCAAAAAATGCAAAGAAAACTACTGCTTGGCAAAAGTTTGCGACTCAGTTTTTGTTGCTTCCTTTAATATAATAGAGTTAGTGTTAAAGCTCTTTCTCATGATTGAATAAATGTATTTTTATTTGGTTAATGATAAAGTTCCCCGCTTAACTGTCTTGTTGGTCAAGCGGTTAGCATGTTCGATTGCGGCCGACGAGGTCCCAGGATCGAGTCCCGGGTTGGACCCCAATTAAGTATTGGGTTTTTCTGACTAGAAATTTCAGTACTAGCCCGGAGTTAGGAAGTTTTTGGTGATTCACCCCCGTGCCTCGTAGCACGTTAAGCCGTCGGTCCCGGTAATTATCACTAACATGATAATAGTCTTCAAAGCCCGCCAACCCGCATTGGAGCGCGTGGTGGGTCTACGGTAAGCCCACTTAGGAAAGGTAATCTTAGAATGCATCAACGCTTACCACTAGGTAAAGGTAGGTTGCAGTAAAGGACTCACTCTTAGTGGCGTATAAACGTTTTTTACGTCACTCGCCACTACAACCCTTTTCGTTTCCTTCGGCTCCATGCCTCGGAAATCACGTTCCCGGTTATTACCTATTACAAACGTTGCGTTGAATTAGTATCCCAGGAGAACTTCTACCATTTTGCGAATGATTGAAAGGGGTTACGACTCACACAGCCTTAAAGGTCTAGCCCCACTTCGAATGCACGGAGCGGCGCGGCACGTAGCAGTAAATATTAAGTGCATGAGTTTGTACGGGGTCGCGTCGCGCGGTATATCTCCGTGCCTGGTTGCTTAAGTGGGCCCAGCTTCATACCACCTCATATAAAGAATACTTGCCGCTACGTGCCGCACCGGGGGCCGCGCCTCTGTAGTGGGGCTAGACCTTAAGATACAGGAAGCTGCGGGAGATAACAATTTTGATTATCACATGATAATCCTCTTTCGTAACTAGTGGCCCCGGAGAATACCTAATATTATATGCCAAAATTCTGATCTCGTATCTAACATTAGTTTTACAATTTAATGGATATTGTTAGTAGGTAACATCACAGACTACTATGTAACATTGTGTTCGATCGACCATTTGTAGAGATAACATTGTTTGAGCAAAATCACATTCTGGATATTATCATACGGACGGAGCCAGCAAAATATAGCAAATGTTGAACTAGTAATTTCGTATGGTCTGTGGATATCAAAGGCCAAACGCTAAAGCCACTATTCCCTTTTGAAACCTAGTTTTAGATGACTGGTAATATGGTTATAATGAAAATGTGTTTGGTAACAGTACACTAAATTGATATTTTGTACTTTTCCTATATTTTACTGGCTTAAACGTGTATAAATTTTTATAATGAAGGTTTTATAGTGAAGAAGAAAGTTTAAGTCTAGATATTTTTTGATATATATACTTACCCAAAGTCAGTTTACATACCTAGAAATACGATTGAAATAGGTATATCTGTCACCGTAAGATCGTAATAATCGTTTGATTATAATATACCTCGCAAGATTGTGAACTGTCGAAAGATTGTGAACCGAACATACGGCTTACAATTTAACGCATTATTTTTCGGTAGATTATAATCCATCGAAGTGAAACTGTTAAATCACAATCTGCCGCGCGTTAAATTGTCAGCTGTCCGAAGGCCGTCCCTGATTGGTCGGTGTTGAAAGATAGGCTCAATATCCGACATTGTAAATGTTATCAAATGAGATCACATAGGTTCACGCGCATAAAAAATATTAAAACACGCAAAATTTCTGTAATTTAAGGCTATGTTCAGTGACGAATACAAACTTATCTATCATTCAAACTGCACTTCTTTGGTTAATCATAGAGTCATTTTACTTCCACAACACTTTTATGTAACGAATTCTAAAGCTGTGAGTTATTTTCAACACGAAATCAATTTACAATCACCAAAACACTGTTTGTTTACATTCGATAACAAATGAATTATCAAACAAATATGGCGACGCATGGCATATGCCGTTCAACCAATCAGCGCGCTAGGTGCGTTCCGTCGCACGGTATTTCACAATTTGACGGTTTTACTTCGATGGATTATAATCTACCGAAAAATAATGCGTTAAATTGTAATCAGTATGTTCAGTTCACAATCTTTCGATAGTTCACAATCTTGCGAAGTATATTATAATCAAACGGTTTTTACGATCTTACGGTGACATATCCATGCTGTAATACCTATTATACTCGTAAATGCGAAAGTGTGTCTGTCTGTCTGTCAGCTACACTTTAACGCCCCATCTTTTCAACCGAATTTAATGAAATATAAAGATAGGTTGCATCCCGGGGAAGAACACGGAAAGCTAAGGAGTTTCCACGGGAATAAAACAAACTTTATCAATGTTGACGAAGTCGCGGGTGTCATCTAGTTGAAAATAAATCGCAAAAGACGCTTGGACGCACTGAAATTTGCTACGCGCCGCTTGTGAAAGTAAAGAAAGCTCAGTTTGAGTTGTTAATTGTTATTTTCAACAACGCCTCAAGTCTGCAGGTGTGTATTGCACCTAAGCTACTAGCAGCTACAGGCTACAGCTTTCGAAAATCCTTTAAAGTGTTTATAAAATAGTTTTGTATTACCTGTGGGATTAAAAATGGTGCTCTTTTCATATTAAAATGTAGAAAAGAATGCGGCACAAAGGGAAATCCTTGCAAAATGGAATTTATTGTAGCTACTCAACACGATTCGCATTATTAGCGATTGAAACGGACCACACCACAAAGCTACATTAGCAAAATATCGCCGGGCATGTGACACTGCAGCTGCCTAAAGTTGCGTTATCCCAGGCATTTAAGTGTACGGGGGTCTATCATTTTCATGTCCAAATTAGTCCCTGTCAGCGTGTTGCAAATTTTAGATAAAAAAAAAGTGTACTTATTTGTGCAATTCAAAGTCGGCAGAAGTGAAACTTCAGAAAAGTAGCATAAGAGAGCATCAGACAAATATAATTTGTATTCTATCTCATTCTCTCGCAAGCTTAATCGTATTAATTTTGAATATGTTTTTCTCTTTTTAGTGTTGCTTTTTCGTTTCATCGAATTTTCAAATCACAACGATTCTAAAGAAGTTTCACTTCAAAAATTAATACAATTTAATTAATTTCGTTCTCCGTGTAACTTCGTTTAAGTTTGTGCTAAATTATTGCTGTTGCGGTATGATATGGTTGCAGTTGTGGCACGTCTGAAAGGACTTTTAGTTCATATCATTATAAATTATCACGAGTTACTTTATAACGTTTGAAGTTAAAAGCCTCTTTAGAGGAGTCTAACCACTAGTTTCCTATTTCACTTAACACTTTATGAGGTTATTAAGGCTGATCTCAGACAAAACGAACACATGAGAACAATCATAATAATATGAAGTGGATAATATTTAATCGCCTTAATCACTTTTTTAACCAAGCAGTGAGCTCCTAGTTCTCGGGGGTTTGATTTTCGAGTTTTTTAATTCCCACGGGAGCTCATCCATTTTCCGAGATAAAAAGTAGCTTAAGTCACTCTCCAGGTCCTCAAGTATACCCATGCAAAAAATCACGTTAATGTTGCCCTGTTGCAGTGTGATTGAAGAACAAACCAACAAACAAACACACTTTCGCATTTATAAGATTAGTAGGTATGATGATTATCTAACTTAATATCATTTGCTTTAACATTAAAGGAAAACATCATAAGATAACATGTGTACGGTCCACAGTCCAACCGTACATTTTGCTCCATCAGCATTAACTACTTTTCGTACTTTTCATTATACATTCAAACTAACAATCAATCAGTGCGCAAATCATCATCGCGACCAGCACGCGTGCCACTCAATATCATTAGCATTTAGCATTTATCATTTAATTATAATTATTAAAATAGTTATAATTTATTAGCAATCAATAAACTATATTTTTCCATCAATCTATCATTGAAACAAGGTCCTAGACCAAACATTTGGTCCTTCGATCCATTTAGCAGAACCAGTGATCAAGCAGTGAACGGTTCAATCAACGTACTTCCACGCTCAGTTTTTCGTGTATCTTGGTGCGGTAGCGAATCGGTCTGCCGGCCTCCCACAAGCGGGTTCCACCGGTTAGATTGAGAAGGCGCATATATCGCATTTGGGACACGGAATTACCGAGCTGAAGGACAACCAGAATAAATCAGCAAAGCAATCAGCATATCCACCATACCATCAGCATATATCTTTTTGCCGTCTTCAAGCATTCAGGAAGGAGGCAAGAAAGCAGCATTCATCAGCTAGCAGCTACTTCGAGTTGCGAGCAATCAAGCAATCAATCAATCAGTTTTTCTCTGCGATCCACCACTTTTTCACTGCAGTGACAATGGCCGGGCCAGAGAGGCAATTCGAACTCATGCAAGCGATGAACACACTCCTGGTGAACTTCACAGAGGACAGCCCTAACCGTAAGTCGCCAAAGATGGTATGGAGAAGGCAGCAGTTAAATTCGACGGATTCTAGCATTATAGCAGAAATGCTTCGTAAGCAGTCCAGCAATTACAAAGCATTCACGAGAACGGCCGACAGCATCAAGGTCGATCTCATGGAAGAAAAGTGGGAATATGAGGACGCTCTTGAGTGCTTACAATCTCGCTGGACAGCAATAGACGCATTACACTGGAAAATCAATAGCAGGCAAGATACGAAAGATATTTCCAGTGAAATGCAGTACAGCATATGTGAGCTACAATACACCAAAATAAAGAGACTAATCAACCACAAAATGTGGCAGACATTCCAATGCAACGTAGTTCTAAACAATATTGGTGATAGTCAAACAGCTTCTCCTAAGAAACACAGCTCGGAAGTTTGGTCCGGGGAGGACATTCCAGGAACAACAAACATTTCGCAGGCAGATCTGGAATGTTTACAGCATTACAAGGAATCAAGAAATGAGGACGGCCGACATGCTGTGAATTATCCCTATACTGAGGATAATATGGAGGAGAAATTGGAAGCAACAAAGCCCACCCCAGCAGCACTATTTCAGAACCTGGAACGAAAGTTGAGCAGAGTAACAATATTAGCACAAGCCTACCGTGCATTTATTGACGAATATCAGTCACAAAATTATATGGCTGAGTGTACTAGCAACATGACACCTTGTAGTTGCTATTTACCTCACCACGGACGGAATGCGCTGACTCGTCAACGACAGCGTTGCGCAACGATTTCAACATGTCATCAAAAACTTCAACGAGTTACGCATTCAATAATTTAATGAAGCATGACCCAGAACAACTAAATATTATGTCTTTTGTCTTGAGATGGAAGCAATATAAATATACATTTACCGCTGAAATTGTAACAATGTTCAAACAAATAATCAACAGTAGCGATCATCAGCGCTTTCAAAAACTATTACGGCGAAGTTCAACGGCTCAGTTGCTACGCGAATATCAGATGAAAACGTGTGGCATGATAGCCGGTCCTATTCTCGCCATGATGATATTGAAGCAACTAGCAGCAGACGAAGGTCATAAGACGTATCCAACAAGCAGAGCAGCCATAGCAATGAAACTTATAGATGATAAGACAAGGCTCGTTCCCGCTAGGAAAAACCTCAGTCTACCCGGACGGAGATTGGAACTGAGTGGAGTGAAGCTCTTAAGCAGGCTCATCGATAAAAGCCAACAAACAGCTGCTAATCGCCGGAAACAGTTCCTAACAAATCACTAACATCATTTCCTCAGACCAATGGCGCTACGTAAAGTCGGAAGAAATCCCTGGAGGCAGTGCCAGGCGAAGCATCTTAGCACAGCAATTGAGAGATCATTCTCAATGGGGGCAAGGGCCTTCATTCTCGCCAACATTCAAGAAACAAGGCGAAAAGCAATCATACACATACGTCACCGATCCAGAAGTGCGCGCCGTAACGCAAAGCAACGTCACTACACGTCACAGCGATGATGACGTCAAATAGCGCGTACTAAGCAAACATAACAACTGGACACGCGCCGTTCGTGTACTTGCATGGGTATCAGGTGCGCGGTCTCGCCAACGGGATCAAGTTCCATACCTAACTGCGACGGAGACAACAAAACATATGATTATATTATCAATGCACGCCCCAAGAAGACTCGCAGTCGTCAGCCGCCACCTCGTGCCCTCAGCAACTTCCGACCGAGCGCCAGCGAATGCAGCCGCCGCGAAGGCCCGCAGCCATCAGCCGTGGCAGCGTCCGCCCCAGCTCCAGCAAGCCAGCAGCGAGCGCGAACTCGGAGATCTCATCATTCAGCGTTTCAGCATTTATACACTTTATACGATTTACATATTTTACATTTTACATTTTACATTTTTACATTTTATATTATTAAGTTAATTTTTGTGGCACAGCATAGCATAACTTTAGCATAGCATTAAAATAAGTGATTTGTAATTTGTAAGCATTCATCTCGCATCAATCATCTCGCTTCAATATTTTGTCAATTGCTTATCACTTTCCCTTTCAGCTCCTTTCCTCTCCCCTGGGAGCATGTACGGTCCACAGTCCAACCGTACATTTTGCTCCATCAGCATTAACTACTTTTCGTACTTTTCATTATACATTCAAACTAACAATCAATCAGTGCGCAAATCATCATCGCGACCAGCACGCGTGCCACTCAATATCATTAGCATTTAGCATTTATCATTTAATTATAATTATTAAAATAGTTATAATTTATTAGCAATCAATAAACTATATTTTTCCATCATTTCTATCATTCAACGGTTTTAGACCGAACAACATGCATGCCCAAGACTACTTCATAATGTTCTCAAAGGTGTGAGAAGTCTGCCAATCCGCAAGTTTAGCCCATGCCCACGTCGGTAATGGACTATGTCCAAACCATTCTCGTTTTAAGAGGAGACGCGTGCTCAAATAAGCTGAAATAATGATGATAAGTCACTTTGTAGCCAACTGCGCACCTGAATGTATGGGAATAAATTTTCCATGTATATCTGATGAGTAAAACTGAAACTGACTGTACTTAGATAATATTAATGTTATGAAAAAGTCATTCGACTTCTTTTCTGAAAACTAATTTTACTTAAATATCACAGTTTAACTATAAAATGCTTTGAATGTCTCTTTGAAAGTCGTTCACTTGAACTCGTTATGTCTGGACCGTGCTTAATTTTTAAAGCTTTTATGGACATGGCTCTAAGTGGCAATAAAATAAAATTAGCCTTGGCCTAAACAGTTTTGTTCTCGGAAATAAACTAAGTAAGCAAGCTTAACTAAATCAGTACTTAAAATGCAAAGGAGTCTACTCATAATCGTGATATAAAGTTGACTTTATGTAAAGCGTTTCGGCGTATTAGGATTTGCGACGTAATTATGTGATAACAAATCCGAAAATCTTATTAGCAGATTCTCGACGAAGAGATCATGAGATGGCTGGATCAAAAATTGAATAAGGTTTCTAGTGAAATCCTCTTTCTTGAGTATACTAGAGAGTACAGATGCAGGCATAGACAGCGTCTAGACATAGTTACCATTAACTCTAAATGGGCCTACCTATTGGCTTACCTAGTGGTCGCTTACATAGAATTGTTCCAATCTGTGCCCCTGATCTGTCACCTCAGTGGGGCAGATAGGCATACAAAGTTTCATCTGTCCCCTTGTTACCAACGAGGGGACAGATCAAACTAAGCATTAAATAAATACGTTCTCAACTGAATCACTAAAATAAGTTAACCGTCTGTGAATTAGTCATCATTATTACGATCTGGATGAAATAGAACGGATCTGGATGAAATTTGGCATAGAGATAGATTATAGTCTGGAATAGCACATAGACTACTTTTTACTCCGGAAAATGAAACAGTTCCCGCGGGAACCAAAAAACTTCAATCCACGCGTACGAAATCGCGGGCATCAGCTAATGCTGGCTTATAATGCAAATACCAGAAGGTACAAGTAACTTAACACTAAAAACATGCAATGTAAAAATGATGGTGCTCAAAGGACTTAACTTATCTCTACTGCAGAGATTTCTTCCACTAGCCTTAAATTTACTGAAAATTACGTTCAGAAAATGCTAAAAAAATATGTTTTTCCTAAGATAATCATCGTAGTCTTCAACCGAAAGACGTTTGATGTCATCGGTCCGTTGAGTCGAGACCGGGTCTTCCAACGCTACGCTTTCCAGGGCGGGGTCGCCATTCCAGCACTTTGGGGCCCCTAACGTATACTAGTTCAAAGACAATAATTAAATAAAAACATTTCATATTTCCATGTTTATAATAAAACAAGACAAGTAGCAAGCACCAAAGTATCACGTGACACGTAATTTTCATCGCTTTGATACGGTATCTCGTGTAACGTGATAATTTGAGAATAAATTACTTCGTAATATATCTGGAGGCGCTTGAGTTAGAAGCGTCGTAAAGGGAAAATTATGAAACAGTGGTTATTCCACTCACGCCTTACCGACGACCTCTCTTGTGCTGTGGTCGTATAGGTAGGAGTTCCAGAGCTCGATTTCGGCACTAGCAATTTGAGAAGTTATGGTTTCCAAAATTATCAACTCCTGATTTAACTGTCTCCAAGTCCTTCAAACTAAGGTCATGCGTATGGTTACGGGATCCCCCTGGTTCGTACGTAACGTAGATCTCCAAAGATCTATAACTTCAGACCATTGCCCAATATTTTAAACAGCTCTCCAAAAAACTATTTTGAGAGAGCAGTCAGACACCCTAACCCTCTTGTAGTTCAGGCTGCGTTCAACATCATCCTAGAATTTTCCTTCTGCGAAAAACACAATTTAACTATTGTATATTGCACCCTGCTGATATAGAACTAGTGCATAATAGGCCCCCTCTAGTTATTTCATTATTAGGACAATTTTCGATACGTTTCGGTAGGGGCATATACATTACAGACATGACAGCACAAAACGACTGCGTCGTATGATATACTCGTTTTGTCGTGTCGCCTAGGTCTGTGCAGCTCAATATAAAAGTGCGTGCGCCGAAGTTGGGCACTGTCGTTTTTTTTTGTCTTGTCCGTTGTATATTTTTGTCTTAAAGCTTTTTTTTCTAGCTAGATAGGAATAAAATAATATAAAGGAGGAAATCTTATGTACTAGGAAAGGAAATAATAATATGTTCGTCAACATTTTATATGTAATTTTTTTTAGTTAGTAGCTAGATGCGAATTGCGAGGATATAAAAAACCACTCCAATATACTACAGTAAGTATATTTTTACCTATATTGGAATATGTCTACTGAATAGCCATTTATGGATTCCGTAAAATAAGATAAATGATATCCTATGTACCATACTACATGCTGACCGTGACTATGTCCGCGTGGATAAGAATTTATATAACAATTCCGGCGAATTCGATTATCCGAGATTAAAGTAGACTATTTTCGTCTGCGGGATGCTTCCATTTCTGAACTATCCATCAAAATTGGTTACACGACCGAGCAGTGAAAAGTTAGCAGTTGGACAGACTCACTTTCTCATTTATCAGGTTTTTTTTAATCCATCAAATTTTAGCCCTTCCCTGGATCTCACCTGATGGTAAGTGAATGTTGAATGAGTGATGAAGCAGTCTAAGAAGAAGCGGAACAATTCACTTCCATGCTTTTTTATCATTTAAGTAAGCCTTTACATTGTAATATGATTCCGCGTAGACACCAATTTAAGAGGTATGATTACAGGCTCATTTTAACTGCCATCCCCTTCCAAGTTAGCCTGCTGCATCTTACTCACAAGCATAATTACTCAGCATAATTACTAACAAGATGAGATCAAGATCTAGGAACGAATGCATCAAGAAATCTACCGCATTATTATTCCTTGAAAACTCCTGCCGTTATACCTATTAATAATGGAAAGGGATCATGACTCTCAGCAATGAGAATTACGCAGAGAGTGAAAGAGAGATCGCAGTCAAGTCAACTGCTAACTTGTATCCTGTGCTTGTCTTACTTCTTACTTCTTACTTCTTACTAATATTATAAATGCGAAAGTTTGGATGGATGGATGTATGGATGTTTGTTACTCAACCACGCGCCAACGGCTGAACGGATCTGGCTGAAATTTGGCACAGAGATAGATTATAGTCTGGAATAGCACATAGGCTTTTTATCCCGGAAAATTAAGGAGTTCCAGCGGGAACCAAAAAACCTCAATCCACGCGGACGTAGTCGCGGGCATTAGCTAATATTTAAATAAAATGATAATTGACTACTGCAATTTTTATTGCAAATATGCACTTGACCTTAGAACAGATATACGATAAAAAAATATGTTTTGAACCTATAAATTTCTTACTTAATTACGAAGAGATAGGCATAATAATATACGTCCCTATTTAGACGTGATTGTCCCACTTAATCCCGGGAAAGTTTCGTGACGTGGGTCCAAGCTGTTTTGATGGCCTTCCCGTGTTACCCAACTGATTGAATTGACTCCTACGTAAACAGAAGGTAACAAACCTTCAGGAGCTGAACAAGTTTATCCCATAATTTAAAAGATAATTTTCGCTGGACACTATTGATTTCAAGTAAAAATGTATGATTTAAAAAAAATCTACTACAAGTTAGCCCTTCACTGCGATCTCACCTGATGGTAAGCGTCAGATGGCAACGGGCTAACCTGTTAGGGACATGGAAGTTATTTAAACCCATAACTACCCCTAATCGGTTTCTACATGCCATCGTACCGGAACGCTACTACTACTAGAAAAGACGTGCGCCAAGCGATATAATGCTCCGATAATCTTGAGAAATAAATAAATTATTAAATTATATGCCATGTAGAAACCGATTAGAGGTATGAGTTCAATATAACTGTCGTACCTCTAACAGGTTCGCCCGCTACCATCTTAATCTGCGTCATAATTTATCATCAGGTGAGATCCCACTCAAGGTCTGATTTGCAGCGGATAAAAAAAACTTCATAGCCAACATGGTTTTGATTAACATCTGATACCGAGCTTCTAATATCCTATTCAAAAGAACGACGAGCATAGTAGAGGCTTACTAGAGCATCACTTCACTTCACTTGCATTGTAGGTACGTGCATTTTGTTCAGAAATCGTGAGGCAAGAAATTGCCGGCTCTGCGATTTAAAACTAAGTGGAAATATCCGGAAGCGATGTGCTTTTGTTAACTTTTTACTTAACTACAGAAAAAGTTGAGGATCTGCAAGTTAGTCGATTTGGTTTAACATAGTAATATATTTTTTTTGTGTCATCCCCTCTATATAACATAACATAACGTAGTAATCTGATATTTTTTTATCAAAAATTTAAAGCCACTGTTATAAATATTTTATATTCAATGGATACAAAATATAATATGTCAATGGCTATTTATTTCATTCATTATCAGCAGGTACCAGCAGGATTCCAGCGGGTCATCCGGTAGTCTATACCCTCTTGTGTTTTAACATGAAGTGATTCCTAGAACTGCCTCGTTGGTCTAGTGCAGAGATGCACAGACCGCGGCCCGCGGGCCGCATGCGGCCCGCCGGTCGAATACTGGTGGCCCGCCGACAGCAAAAATAATACTCTCGTACATTCGAAAAATATTGAATTCTATTCCAGAATAAAACCAAAA
Organism: Erebia epiphron; assembly: GCA_963932025.1. Classification (NCBI taxonomy): domain Eukaryota; kingdom Metazoa; phylum Arthropoda; class Insecta; order Lepidoptera; family Nymphalidae; genus Erebia; species Erebia epiphron. Next base: position 10,961,533 of record OZ009950.1, read on the forward strand.
AAAATATGTTCGAAAAGTAATTTGAATCTCGCGCGCGCGCTCTTAAGTGCGCTTATCGGTGCGCCGTGCATGCGTCGGTAACAGCGGTCGGTAATGTTCGTGCTGATCTCGGTTAAATTCGTTTTCTTGAGGAAGCGCCGCGGCCGGCGCGGCGGCGCGTTATCCGCGGGTTATATTGTTAGAGCAAGCGAGATAGCAATAGTCCCGAATTCCCGATTGCTCGCGTAGGTAGATACACGAAGCTTCCAGAGTCGGTTTCGAGATTTCTCCAGACAGTTTTCGACTCTATACGCGCGGTATAAAAGCCACGCTAACCGCAGCGACCGACAGTTCGGTTTTAATTTGAGTGAAGTGTCAATAGTTCTAGTGTAGATTTTAACTCGACTAGCCGGTGTATAATTGTGTTGTGAAATCGTAAGTAAAACTCTGTTATTAATAAGTGTTTCCCTACCTATTTAATCAATTATTTTTGGTAATTTAAAAAAGGATGGGTAATTTAAGTAGGTACTGTAATTGTTTTTAGGTGCTGTGTTAATCCTAGCCAGGATTAGAACGCAACATGGACAAGCCAGGACCTAGTAATAAACGTAAGGTTAAAGATGAAAATCGGCAGTTTCAAGAAATTTGGACCGAGAAATACTTTTTTGTATGGTCACATAACAAAGTCGTTTGTTTAATTTGCAAAAATTCTGTTGCGATTGCAAAGGAATATAATGTTAAAAGGCAATATGAAACGCAGCATCCTACTTTTACCAAGTTTACAGGCGAATTAAGAAAGCAAAAAATGTTGTCTTTAAAACGGGAACTTATTGGTCAGCAAGCTATGTTTACAAAACCTATTCAAGATTCAGAAACAGCTACAGAAGTTAGTTATGAAATTTCTCGAATGATAGCAAAGCGAAGTCGCCCCTTCAATGATGGGGATTTTGTAAAAGAATGCATAGAAATTGCCGCTAAGAAAATGTGCCCAGAAGCAGCAAAAAAGTTTGAGAAAATTCAACTGAATCGTATGACTATCCAAAGACGAATTATGTCTTTGTCAGGTAATATTGCGGAACAATTAAATGAAAAAACTAATATCATTGAATTTTTTTCATTAGCACTCGACGAATCCACTGATATTAGTTCCACAGCTCAACTTCTCATATTCATACGAGGTGTTACTCAAGATTTTGAAGTCTTAGAAGAGTTATTAGGAATGTGTTCATTGAAAGGTCAAACCAGAGGAGTTGATATACTCAATGTACTTTTGGATGAGTGTTCAAAAACTAATTTAGACTTATCAAAATTATCGGGAGTTGCGACTGACGGTGCTCCTTCGATGATTGGTGTCAATTCTGGGCTAGTTACTTTGCTGAAAAAGCATCTGCAAGAAAAAAACATAAACGCTGAAGATCTCATGCAGTTTCACTGCATTATACACCAAGAAGCCCTCTGTTCTAAAAAAATTGAATTTCAAAATGTCATGAAAGTGGTAGTTTCGACTGTAAATTTCATAAAATCACGAGGACTCAATCACAGGCAATTCAAACAATTCCTTGATGACATCGAAAGCGAATATGGAGATTTACTGTATTATACAGAAGTAAGGTGGCTAAGTCGTGGATTGACACTGGAACGATTTCTAAATTTAATAGAAGAAATTGGAATATTTCTGGCGGACAAGCAAAGGGATGTCCCGGAACTTAAAAATCCTGATTGGTTGTGTGATTTGGCTTTTTTAGTTGACATTACAAATCATTTGAATGTCTTGAACACACGGCTTCAAGGCAAAAATCAACTGATATCCCAGCTCTACGCTCATGTATCATCCTTTCAATGCAAGCTGACACTTTTCAGATCGCAATTGAATTCTGGAAATTACAATCATTTTCCGAATTATAAGAAAATGGCTGAAAAATTCAACAAAACTGCGATTAATTTCAGTTATGTAGAAAAGCTAGATATTTTGATTCAATCTTTTCAAGACAGATTTTCGGAGTTTAAAAAATTGAAACCTCTGTTGGACATATTCAGCAATCCTTTCACGATTTCAGTTGAAAATGCGCCAGAGTCAATGCAGTTAGAAATTATCGACATTCAAAACGACCAAGATTTACGCAACAAATTCAACGAAGGAGACTTGCTGAACTTTTACCGCTGCATTGATAAAAATACGTACAAAGAGTTGCGTATAAACGCTCTGAAATGTGCCAGCTTATTTGGTTCTACCTATATATGTGAACAAACCTTTTCAATACTAAATAATAATAAAACAAAAAATCGAAACCGCCTTGCAAATGAAAGTTTGGAAGCAGTTTTACGTGTTGCTACAAGTAAATTTGAGCCAAATATAAAAAAGATTGTAAGCACTATGCAGTGCCACGCTTCAAATTAATAAATTCTTTTTCAATTTTAATACATATTTATCAATTCTTTATTATCTTTAATTACCTATACTTCTGGCGGCCCGCCATCAGTTCATAATTTGCCCGAGTGGCCCCTAGTCTTAATAAGTCTGTGCATCCCTGGTCTAGTGGTTAGCACGTTTGACTGCGGCTGACGAGGTCCCGGGTTCGAGTCCCGGGTCGGGCCGTAATAAGTGTTGGGTTTTTCTGACTAGAAATTCTCAGCACTAGGCCGGAGTCAGGAAGTTGGCGGTGTTTCACCCCCGTGCCTCGGAGAGCACGTTAAGCCGTCGGTCCCGGTTATTATCACTAACATGATAATAGTCGTTAAAGCCCACCAACCCGCATTGGAGCAGCGTGGTGGGTCTAAGCTCTAATTCCCTCTCTCCTATGAGAGTGGAGGCCTGTGCCCAGCAGTGGGACGTTAATGGGCTGTAGTGGTGGTGGTGGTGGTGGATTCCTAGAATCGAGCACGACTAGGCAACTTTTTCAATCAATATCCAATATACTTTTGTTTACATCCCTCTAACTGAGTCACGGAGGTCAGATCGCAATCGCTTTCAATTTGATTGAATTAATTATTTATTAAATAAATACGAGCCATGAAAATGCTGCAATTTGGATGAAGTTTAATTAAAAGTGATTGATTTGAATGGAGTTTATGTTTAAATAATAGAAATATAAATAATATTTTCCATTAAATAAACATAAACTCCATTAATATCGGGATAATATTATTAATATCGTAATATTAAATGTAAATATTAATTACCTACTATAAATATGAATCAATGCATTTTCAGGTCCTGTGTATTAGGGATGGATTTGTTACATGATTTTTATGAAATAGCTAATTATATTATATTATAATTAAATAGCTCATGCCCACGATTTCTTCCACGTGGATTTAGGTTCTTAAAAATCCCGTGGGAACTGTTTGATTTCTCGAGATAAAAGGTAGCTTATTTAACTTTAGCTCTACGCATTCAAAAAAAAGGCAAGTAAAGATGTCGAACGAGAAATGGGCGAAGGAGGTGACTAGTGATTGATTGATTTTATAAATTCTTTATTTTCAATAACGTTGTAACAAACATTCTGTAGAAATCGTACAACTACTAGCTGATGCCCGCGACTTCGTCCGCGTGAATTGAGGTTTTTCGGTACCAGCGGGATCTTTTCAATTTTCTGTAATAAAAAGTAGCATATGTGTTATTACAGACTATAATCTATCTTTGTGCCAAATTTAATCCAGATCCAGGCGCTCGATCGATGGTATACATGGTAGGTAACGTTCTCGCGATCGAATACGTAAAAAAACTCCCCTTCCACCAGCCGAACTTTTGTACTAAATCATCCATTAGTATCACAATACGTAGTTATAACTCCGTTACAAATTCTTATATTTTTATTGATTTCTGTAGCATCTTGATGGAGGACACAAATGATAATCTTAGAAATGTATAGTTTTTTTCTGTCGGCATAAGTAATCAAATAGAACCAATATAGGTATTTGTAACTTCAGCGTCCTCATAATATATTAGACTAGCGATCCGCCCCGGCTTCGCACTAATAATCCTAATAGTCTTTACCCAACTTTAAAGGATATATATATTATGCTATCGCGGACTTTTTTTAGAACTTTTTTAGAGAAACAATTCTACTATACATTGTTTTTGTGTAACTTTACCTATTTGGGCAGCGCACGCCTCGTAAGCTCTCAGAAGAGAAGACTTTTTCCGACTTCGTTGACATTATTCCAATTTTCGTAAGGATCTCTAATTTTTTCAAAATACATATATGTTACTCGTTGATAATGTAGCTTTCTATAGGTAAAAGAATTTTTAAAATTGGTAGAGTAGTTTTTTAGTTTATCCATTACAGACAAACAAACAAATCTTTGCTCTTTATAATATTAAGCATAGGTATAGACATAATATTTCCATACCATAAATAACTTCTGTGTGCCAAACAAACAACACGTACCTATGACCTTGTTTGTGCTCTTTCATAGAAAATAAATCCACTGGAACTTTTCATTGTTTTTTCACGCGTGATAAATTTCGTGCGCCTTTGGTACCTTTCGTTTGGTTGTGGCTTGGCTATTTGTGTGTCCCTTTTTTTTTTTTTTTGGGAAATAATTACACAAATAAAGTTGTTGTACTGGAGCTTCATATTATGGTGTGGTTTCTGTAACCTTTGTGCAGCCATTTTTAATCTGACAGTAAAATATACGAATGATAAATTGAAATTTGAGAATCTCCTCCTTTTAACCGTAGTGTAGCCCGCCAACCCGCATTGGAGCAGCGTGGTGGGTCTAAGCTTTAATTCCCTCTCTCCTATGAGAGTGGAGGCCTGTGCCCAGCAGTGGAACGTTTATGGGCTGTAGTGGTAGCGAGCTGCGAGCGCGAATTTTTACCTTTATACCTACTTATTTAAAACCTACGTCCATTGAAATAGAATGAGTAATACTAAAATTCTACATCAATGAATACGTCACAAAACTATGGTAATCGACTAATGCGGTAGACAAACGCTTTTCTAGACCAAGGAGACGTTTGTATTTTATTTCTATTTTTTGTACTTTTTGGTTTACAAACATAATGAAAACATAAAAAAAAATTGATAAAAGCTTTCCAATCTGAGAGCCATTAAGATAATGTGTATTGTGTAAACCACTTAACAGCTGACAATCTTCAACGTGCCTATCAATGAAGGCTGAAATAGATAAATATACGGGCGGATCTTAGCGCAATGTCTGTCTTAAGACCATGTGTAGCGTAAAAGGGGGTTTTTAAAAGCAGTGTATCCATCAAACGGTGACATAATGTATGCTTGTAAAAATAATTTGCTGTTTTCATGACCTTTAAGCAGCCATTGACGCATCTCAAAACACAATTATAAAAAAATCTCTACATTGAAATTTATTTAAAACATACCTCCAAATTTACCTCTTAAAGCAATTTTTCTCCTTATTGAAACCAATAATTAGCTCTAGAAATACAAGATAAAATTCATGTTTCTATATCAAACACATTGTCGGATTCATTTGTATTGAAAAGTTAATATTTTGTTTTTTACAAATGATTTCATGCATTTTTTGCGTACGCTTGCTCGATTTCACCCCCCCTCCCCGCGCCTGTGTTTTTCATGTCGTCCGCTCACAGCGCTTTAATTAGGCAGAAAATTGGCTATTAGAACTACGAGGAACGCTCTCGGATTTTGCATTCATGTAGAAACTACTCCATTTGTACAAATGACAAATGTACTTTTCATCCCACCATCTCGGAAAGAGTATTTTTAATCTTCGATATCTGAATGCAAAAGCCGTTATTATCCTCTTGAGGATAAAGTAAATTGAATTTAGAACATCGTGTGCACGTTAGTAAATATCACTCGTCTATGAAGTTTGTGAATTCAAAACATCATTAAAACCTATTTACTTCTACCTCTATGGTGCCGAATTTCCATACAACCTTTTTTAATTTGTTAAAAACTCACACTCGTAACCTTCTTGGTGTACTTTTTTAATTTGCTTTGCGCGCACCATTTTCTTTCACGTCATGTCATTTCCTCGCTGAGGTGGGATGAAAAGTTACGTGTTGCACTCGAGTGAAAAGATTTTTCACCTCGTGCTCTTTTGATTCCCTCGCTGACGCTCAGGATTCTAATTTTTGAACCACTCGCTGCGCTTGTGATTCAATTTTAGAATCCTTCGCTTGCTCGGTCATCAAAATTGAGCACGCGGTTAAAAAACAACTTTTCACTCTTGTATAACAAATAACTATTATTGGTTACTAAACGACTATATAACAATACACAATAGGTATATACTGGCTGATAATCATAGTGATTTTTTATTATTATTGTACTACAAGTAAGCCCTTGACTGCGATCTCACCTGATGGTAAGTGATGATGCAGTCTAAGATGGTAGCGAACAAACATACCCTTATCGGTTTCTACGCGGCATCGTACCGGAACGCTAAATCGCTTGGCGGTACGTGTTTGCCGGTAGGGTGGTAACTAGCCACGGCCGAAGCCTCCCACCAGACCAGACCAGAGAAAATTCAGAAATTATAAATTCCCAAATGGACCCTGCTGGGAATCGAACCCGGGATCTTCCACGTTAAGACAACAGATCTCAACACTGGGTCAGGGTGGTCGTCAAAATATATATAGGTGTGTTATAGTCTGGAATAACACATAGGCTACTTTTTTATACCAGAAAATTAAAGAGTTCCCGCGGTGAACAAAATAACTTAATCCTCGCAGGCGACGTCGCAAGCATTAGCTAGTAGTTTGTATTGCTGACTATCGTCAGTAAATGTCGTATTATCTTAAAAAAATACGACATTAAGCGATGGTAGTATGCCCAAAAGGTACTATCTGGGCACAGAAAGTTCATTTTATAGTACCTAATTCTACAGCAGAATTTCCTGCATATAATAGCCCAAGTCAATGGTCATTGGACTTGGTTAAATGAACCGTCGGAAAAACATCCCCGGGTCTTTTACGATGTAATTAAATTCAGTCGTTAGTTACCGAATCCTATATAGATTATAATTATGTATGTACTCTGTTGAGTCTGTACCGTACCACCAATATAAGAGCATTTTAATTATATGTGTAGGTATATATTTTATCTATTATATGATCATTGCGGCACTGTCCACTTGAATCCACTTTTTGGATCCACTAGTGGAGTCCAGTAGGATCCACCAATGGTAACTGGGTGGAGCCTATAACACTTCAACTTCATTAAGATCCACCGTTTCACTCCACCAGTGCATCACTGCGAGTTCACTGTGATCCACCACTGATCTTAGTGGAGCCTGTAACACTTCATTGCTCATTTCGCTCCTCTAATTAATATACTTAATTACTTAATTTACTTAATTTTACTTAATCCATACATAATATTGATAGGAGAAGGAACTAGTTTAACTTCCGGTAAATCGTGGTGCCATCGCACGAATGCACATATTGAATACTAGATGATGGGGCAGGGGTAAGGTTAAGAAAAGTTTTAAAACAACGTTACAGTGTAGGTACATGCAAACGTATGTAGACGGGTTACACGATCGATTTAATACCATCCCCTCACTGTTTTTATTTGCACAGTTTATCACTGATAATATTTTCAGTGAACAAATTAAATAAAACAATATGAAGCTAAGAGTCTGCAAACATTTTTGGCCAGATGTTAGATTATTTTTCATACTACCATCACTTAAAGCCATACTATTTTACTATTGTTGACGTTCGTGTTTTAGAATTATTATCCTTATTTTAGGAGCGTCAAGGTACGTGACATACAGCTGTCATTTTGAAATAATACTGCTTAGCGATTGTAGTAGCCCCCCAGTTCCACGAAAAGGATATGACCGTCTATGACCTATCTCTGGATATTTGCAATGATTGAGTTTGTCACCATAGAATAGCAGACCACTGGTCTCCCAGTGGCATAATGTAGAATCAGGTGTCAAAATGTATAACACAGAAGTAAAATTGAACCTGATAAACAGACATAAGTATTATTTATCTTTTAATGTAACATTACGGTAAAACATTGCAAAAGCGCTTTTATAGTATCATCACGGACTGTGTTATGCTTTGATGATGACATTGCTCATTATAATGATAAAAAATATAGAGTCAAAAAAAAACTGAGCTGAATAGAGAATGACGAGAGAGGACGAGATGATTGATTGATGCCGAAGTTTTAATAGCTCACCTGTCACCATGATTATGGAAATCTCACAGACATATGTGGGAAATCTGAACCGTGTACGATACTTTGATAATGTATGTACGATATGAGATAGTGCAAAGAGGTGATTTATAATTCAATAGTCTATTAATTAATCTATAGAAATGCAAAAGTTTGGTGATTGGATGGATGTTTGTTACTAAATTACGTCAGAACGACTGAATGGATCTGGATGATATTTGGCTTTTGGCGAAGAGATAGATTATAGTCTGGAATAGCACTGCTACTTTATATGCCGGAAAATTTGAAAAGTACCCACGGGAAACAAAAAACGCGTCCACGCGGATGAAGTCACGGGCATCAGCTAGTATTAATGAATGCAATAATTAATGTTTTGTAACCTAAAACACTTTTCTAATCTTAATAATACTAGTCATATTATCAAATATGGATTATAAAATTATGTATATTTTTTATTATTTATATTATATTTTCCTCAATTAATGACGATGAACTTTTTGACATAGTGTCATAAAAGCAGCAGCAAAATAAATTAAATAGTTATGGAAAGAAAACAAGGTAAAATCAGGGACTGGGGATGAGAAAATTAAAAAATTCCGAGTAAGCATTACTTGTATATTGGACACTCAAGGATAGTAAAATATAAACAAATCTATCAAAACTATCTACTTGCCATTTTGCAGGCAATGCTGCTCTAGTATATTTCAACTCCATGTTTGTCAGTATTATTTTTATTGTCTGATCTGGGAGCATTCACACGGGTGCTGCCTAAAGCTTTTCGTCCCTATCTTTAATTTATATTATCATTTGCATCCCTTCGACTAGTTTACTAAGTAAGTAAGTAAGTAAAACACTTTATTACACACAAACAAATAATAAAACAGAGGTAAAACGAATCATAACAGAATTTTTAGTTTAATGAGAAGCTTTATTGTTTATTTCGCTTTGAGGGGATTATTGTATTAATTCCGTTAAGTATAGGACAACCTAGCCCTGTACCAAATTTCATCAAAATCGATTGAACAGATGTGCCGTGACAGACAGACAGACACACTTTCGCATTTATAATATTAGTATGGAATTACTAGATGTTACTCTTATTAATAGATCTGTTGTATTTCGACGCTAAATAAAACGCTATCTAAAACTCAACGTCGCATTTGTGAGATGTACAATATTCATGCTAGCCCTAAAGTGTCCCTAGGTTTAATAAATATTGACCCTTTTCGAGTCGCAATTCGTAACCCTTTGACAGTCAATGAACTGAGCTAGATAAGGCTGCTTTTCCACCAGAAACAGGAGTGATAGGAGGATTTCCATATAAAAGCGTTTGTTCTAACATCCAACGATTTAAGCTATGAAAATTAGGCGCTCCTATTGTAGGTTTTGACACAGATCGGTAGCTGAGCAACGCAGCACATCTTTGGTGGAAACGCACCCTAATTTGAGATGCTCTGCATATTTCGGAACTCTCTCTGATTTCGATCGAGACCCTTTGTCCTTTAACAACGTGACAATGTCACAGTTTCCTGTTTCATTCGATGGTAATTGCGTTAATTTTGAAGGGACGGTGTTCATTTCAAAGGCTTCTAAATGCATTAATCAAAGATAGTGTACCTACACTGGCTTTTACCATCGTCTGTGCTGAAAATCGAGGCCTTTCGTGAGTTCATTGGTCATTTAATCTATACTTATAATAAAACTGTAACAGGTCCAATTCTGTACATTGAAGATATTTTGAAAATTTTTTTTGGAGGGCACTCATTATTCGATACTGAAGCCAAATCTGTAGTTTTTTTCAATTTTGTCTGTCTGTCTGTCTGTCTGTCTGTGTCTTGGCCGCGCATCACGCCGAAACTACTGAATGAATTCAAACGATTTGAGCCCATACTACGAGGTAGGACATAGGATACTTTTTATCCCGAAATTCTACCCCCGAAGGGGTGAAATAGGGGTTGAAAGATTGTATGAAAGTCCTTAATTTCTCAAGTTATAGCCATGAAACTTGATATATGAGCTGCGGGTTGAAAATGAAAACATACGTGTTTCAGTTTTCCAAAATTCCACCCCCGAAGTGGTGAAATAGGGGTTGAGAGTTTGTATGAACGTCCTTCATTTCTCAAGATATTTCTTAAGTTGTATCAACGAAATTCGGTATTTTGGCTTTAGGTAATAAATAAAGAAGTACGTGTGGCACAGTTTTTCAAAATTCCACCCCTAAAGGGGTAAAATAGGGGTTGAAAGTTTGTATGAAAGTCCTTCATTTCTCAAGTTATAGTCATGAAACTTAGCATTTGGGCTTTCAGTTAGATATGCAGAAGTACGTGTTTCAACATTTTTGAAAATTCGATCCCCAAAGGGGTGAAATAGGGGACGAATGTCCTTTATTTATCAACATATTTATAACAACGAAACTTGGTATTTTGGCTTTCGGTATACTATAAAGAAGTACGCGTGTAACAGTTTTTCAAAATTCAACCCTCAAACGGGTAAAATGGAGGTTGTAAGTTGGTGTAAAAGGCCGGCGTTTTACAAGTTATAGCCATGAAACTTGATATTTGGGCTACCGGTTTAAATTATGAAATACATAATTAACAATTTTTATAAATTCTATCCCAAACGACGTTAAATAGTCCTTCAATCACGCCGCAACAGGGCAACAGATCGACGGGTTTTTTTTTCATGGATTCTTTTTATCCCGGAAAATCAAAGAATGCCTATGGGAATTAAAAAACTTATGCCACGCGAACGAAGTCGCGGGCGTCCACTAGTAATTACTAAAAATGATAAAGAAACTAGATGAAGGGATGATGAAGAAATTTCTTACTGATTATTAAATAGAGACCTAAAATGAGACCTAAAATTCACGACCTTGGTTTGTTTTTTTTTTAAATTAATAAAGTTTATTTTAAACTATTGATTAAAGAATAAAAGTGCGTTGAAATTCGATGACATCAAAACTATGTATTTCACATAATCTTCTAATCTAGAAGCGCGTTTTTAAGTTCAATAATGAGTTGCTGAGTTGAATGAGTTGCCATCAATATTGCCAGATTTTCCTTCGTCTGCGTGGATGGTATTTTCTGCGAGATCTCAGTGGAGGTTGCTCTGTGAAGATCCATGCAGGAGACCTTTGTCCAGCAGTTTACGTCTTTTAACGCTGCGCTTGTCTGACGAGGTCGTTATTCCAGCATATTGGCACCTTGTTTGGGGGAAATTACTTTTTCACACCACTCGCTCAACAACGCCTTATTACATGGCCTGTTATCTAAGGTTAAAGTAAGACATTAAATCCCTAGGGTTATAATGTTGTACTGAAAACCATTATTCCCTAGGGTTATAATGTGATTTGATTTTAGAATCATCGCGCATCTGAAGGAAGATCTGAAGGAAATTCTATTCATTCCAAAGAGGTTTTATTCATAATTCTTATTGCTATATCTATAAAGTCTAATTTCGGTAAACAGAATGTGTTCTCAGCAGGCGCGGCCAACTCGATTTTCGAAAACCGAAGCCGTGGCCCACTAGATTCGCACTGACGACATTTGTTTGTCAAATCGAGTAGGCCACGCCAGCTGAAATAAGTGGTTGTATCGCGAGGTGTGAAAAGTAGAGTATTCACCGTAGGGGTAATGCTGTATTAATCTTGGGCGCCCCTAATTCCCGCGCTACTCTCAGGATTCTAGATGCAACACCCTCGCTACGCTCGGGAGTTACTCTAAAATCCCTCGTACCGCTTGGGATTTTTCCCGGCGCCCATGACATAATACATCGCATTACCCCCGTGGTGAATAATCTACTATTTTTATATATTACAAATCAAGCAAGTATGCTGCTAGTATCCCGATATCATTGTTACTACCTAAGCATTATCACTCCAGTCCCTGTAGTTCTATACTAGGTAATTTTATTAATTACCTAATGCGAAAGTGTATTTGCTGTCGGTTTGTTCTTCAATCTGGCCGCAACACTGCTACGGATGATCCGGAGTTTTACTTATATGTGTAGTTGAGGACATGTGAGGCCCTGGAGAGTGATATAGGCTACTATTTATCCCGGGAAAGAGTTACCCCGGAATTTTTCAAAACCTAAATCCACGCAGACGAAGCCATGAGCATCAGCTAGTAAAACTACAAACTGAAATTTACTATGGGGATTTGTATTGGATTTTCGCCAATGGACTGATTTTGGAAAAGGTTTATGAATATTTTTGAAGAATAATTTTATCTTAAAACGTTTTCTAGAAACTATCGTAAAGAAACCTGCTGGCCCAAGATTTCTTCTTTATGTTCTCAAAGGTGTATGAAGTCTGCCAATCTGCATTTGGCCAGCATGGTGGACTATGGCCAAACCCTTCCCATTCTGAGGTGAGACTCGTGCCCATGTAGCACTATTACGTATATTATGTGCCAATAGTGAGCCGGCAATTCGAAGTTATGAAAACAACAAAGTGAAAATTCATGACCTATCATCACCTTGAATGAAAATTGAAACCTTGAATGTTTACAAAAGGTGGAACCTTTTATAAAGGACACCTTTTTTTCAAAAATTAAATTTAACTTTCTATTTTGTAAATTTTTATTGCAACAACAATAAATTGTTACACAACAATTACATAGTAGGTGTTTAATTCAGTGTATAAAAACTAATATATAAAATTCTTGTGTCACAGTTTTAGTGTTTATACTCCTCCGAAACGGCTTGACCTATTTTGATGAAATTTCATATGCATATTCAGTAGGTCTGAGAATCGGATATTATCTATTTTTCATACCTCCACGCGGACGACGGAGTCGTGGGCATCAGCTAGTACAAGTATAAAAGTATGAAAATACTAGCGCGAATGAAAATACTGCAACGACATCTAGGTCTAGACTTCGGGAAAGCGACTGAACCTGAATACGAACCCTGTAATGGAAACCATCGTATTTAGTACGGGTAAAAGTCTTATTTGAAAAACCTAGATCCGCGACTTTGTCCGCGTGGATTAATCGTTTTGATTCCCGGAAATTAAAAGAGTTTTTTTTTAAATATTGTTTACATAGGTATATATATGTATATAGTGATTAAACGAGCAGGCGGACCCACCTGATGTTAATTGATTACCGCTGCCCATGAATATTTGCAGCACCAGAGGAACCGCCAATGCGTTGCCGGCTTTTGAGACTTTTGTTTATCCGCCCAGTAAAATGTCATCCATCATCCATCCATCAGCCTGTATGCATCTACTGCTGGACATAGGCCTTTTCGAGAGCGCGCCACCAAACACGGTGTCCCGCCTTCCTCATCCACTCGCTTCCCGCCACCTTCTTTTTAGGTCATCGGACCAGCGAGTAAAATGTAGGCTAACTATATTGTGTTAAAATCGATAATGTCGCCTACGTCGACTTCTTAAAAAGTTAAATTCACGAAATGTTGAAATCCAATTTTGCCTAACCTCGACTTTTTCTTATTTCACTACAAGTTAGCCCTTGACTGCGATCTCACCTGATAGGGGTTTGGCAGTTATATTAAACCTATACCCCTAGTCGATTTATATACGGCATCGTACCGGAACACTACATCGCATGGCCATACATCTTTGCAGGTAGGGTGGTAAATAGTAACGGCCTCCCACCAGACGCGACAAGAAAAAAAATCAGAAATTATAAATCCCCAAATTGAATCTGCCGGGAATTGAACCCCGGACCTCCCACGTTAAGGCAACAGCGCTTAACACTGCGCCAGGGAGGTCGTCAAAACTTCCTAAAAAGTTGAATTCCCAAAATAAAAACGGGTGATGCTGATAACTGATCTTAATAGCGGCCTATAAATAAATAAGAAACGGCCCAATATCCACCAAATTTTGAAATCAGCTAATTTTGTAAGCCATGCTAGGAGTAGTAATTTTACATTAGCGAAATATTTGCATGACTAGATGCAGGGTAACTAATTCTAGTTTTCGTGTATTTTTTAAAAATTAATATTAATACTGAATTAAGAAAATGATTAAAGTTGACTGAGTTGCTAACTTAGCAATTTGTTCGGATCCGGAATGTCATCATTTATGAGCATTTTTCCCTACAAACTTTAGACGCAACGCACACCGACAGAGTGGACTGAGTCTTGAAAGCTCAAACATATTTTTTTTGCGTTACAGCCTATGGCATTCTATTTGTCTTTCTGTCTTCACCGGTATGGTGGTAACTAGCCAAGGCCGAAGCCCCCCACGAGACCAGACTAGAAAAATTCAGACCTTATAAATTCCCAAACTGACCCAGCTGGGAATCGAAGCCAGCATCTCGCACTATAAGATAAATAACCTATGTTTACATAGTACGGTTGAAATTGTTACCATTGCAAATTAGAAACTGAGTTTAACTTTTATCAAAAAGACTCGACTTGATTTTACTCCGTCTTTATGCGTTGGCCCTATGATTGAGTTATAGGTACTCGTAAGAACAACAACTGAAACAACAAGCAACCAAACAACAATATTATATCGCCTTTTGATAACATTTTGATTTCCTTCAATAACAAATAAATAAACCAGAATTCGAAAACTACCCAGTGAGTTGTAAAATTAACGACCTCCTAATAATAAATATTCGATAAAATGAGTTATAGAGCTACATTTTATTGGTAGAGTTTCCCCATTTTTTCTCATTATTTAGGGCTTATCACAAAACGATCACATCATAATATCCGAGCCATTTTTTATCCGACAGTGGACAAAAAAAGCTGTTCGTTAAGCTCCATTTTTGGAGACAAAATGACAATCAGTGACGAATAGGGATGATAAGTACCTATGTCAAAAATAAATTATTTCTTACTGATTATTATATAGAGGGTCCTCCAAATAAGTCCTAAAATTCACATCCTCGGTTAGTTATAAGTTTGATAACCATTATAAACAATAGAATAAAGAAAAAAAATTGCTTTGAAATTTGATGACGTCACCACGACGTATTTCGTACAAACTTCCATACCAGAAGCGCGTTTTTAAGTTTGATAAAGAGTTGCAAACGATGAGTATTGCTGAAGCCTCCAAAGCTGCAATCATGCCAGACTCGAGACAATTAGATCTAATATATTAATGAACTAGCTGATGCCCGCGACTACGTCCGCGTGGTTTAAGTTTTTTTAATTCCCACGGGAACTCCTTAATTTTCCGGGATAAAAAGTAGCCTACGTCACTCTCCAGGTCCTCAACTATACCCATGCCAAAAGTCACGTTGATCCGTTGCTCCGTTGGGGCGTGATTGAAGGACAAACCAACAGACCAATAAACAAACACAGTTTCGCATTTATGATATTAAATATAAAGTATGAAGTTTATAATATTAAGTATAGAGTACGAAGTATGATTGCCCCGCTAGAAATCTAACCTGAGACATTCCACAAGTCAAAAGTCATCGTCAAACCCTATAGGTACATAGTATGTAGGTGCCTAACTACCTACCCACTCAAAAAATTGAGGAGGAATTAATAAATTTTATTTGCCTCGTTTTATTAAACTTTAGTATACAAGCACCGTCTCTAGATCATAACTAAGTTTTAACAAGCAATTTTCAAGTCCCATGTCAAAATCACTAGAGTAAATTTGTTTGCCAATTTAGTTATAAATGGATGGAGCCAAATAAAACGCGCAACGGCAGCGTGGAGCGTTGCTAGGGAAAACAGAGTTTGGACAGGACAGGGCAAAACGTCCGCGTGAGACATGTTTTGTCCCATCGCGGTAGTCTGTGCAGCTCTCGCGGGAACCCCTTAATTTTCCGGGATAAAAAGCTTAGCCTGTGTCCTTCCCCGTGATACAATCCCTGTACCAAATTGCATTAAAATCGGTTGAAAAGATGGGCCGTTAAAGCGTAGCAGACGGACAGACACACTTTCGCATTTACAATATTAGTATAGATATGGATATTAGTATGGACTGTGCGTCGTATAATAACTTGACCTTTTATTAAACATAAAAATATTATATATTACAAGGAACTAATGAGATTCAGAATTTGTTAGGCCCTTGGGCACAGATTATTCTTGGGTACAACCCGGAAGATAATACGTACTTAATATAATTCATCTTTAATATTGTAAGAAGTTGCAATAGGAAACTGGGAAAAGTAGATCTTTCACTTTTATCTAAGCTTTAAAGAAGTGAAAACTCCTTAAAGCCGCGTTGAGCACTTTTTGGTAGGGGGTAAACTTGTGGATTCGCGTCACTGACACCATCACCAGCACCGTCACTGACACCGCGTTATTACGAAGACAAAAGGTCTTAAATATAAATGTACTACATTCGTAATTAAACTTTAATGTTTTAGTTTTAAGGTTTATATTTTAAATATAAAGCTTTCTGTTTAATTATTTTAAATTTTCGTTTTCGCTTCTATCAGCAGTCCCGATATCTATTCTCATCTTATCTACATTTTTTTTAATTTATCATTTTTTTTTAATTTATCATTTTCTACATTTTTTTAAATTTATCATTTCTACTCAGAATTTTTACGACTACCTCTTCTAGTTCGTCAACTCAACTTTTCGTTGGAATTATTTCTTCGGCTGCGTTTTTTCCTCACTGCAGTTGTTTATGAACAGTTTCATTTAGGAAATAGACCTCAAATATATAGACCTCAGAAGTAGGTAACTCTTGCATGAACGATGCTTAACCTCCTTATCAATATATGCTGTCACAATTATCCATAACTTGTACCGTCGTACAAGTTTGTACAGTAAACCTGTTACTGTGGTAAAAGGTTGGTAACTTAGGTAACTTGTAGTGAATAAAAAAAAACAAAATGTGTTTTTTTTAGCCACTACAAGTTAGCCCTTGACTGCGATCTCACCTGATGGTAAGTGATAATGCAGTCTAAGATGGTAGCGGGCTAACCTGTTAGGGGCATGACAGTTATATTAACCCATACGCCTATTCGGCTTCTAATTCGGCTTCTACACGGCATCGTACCGGAAAGCTAAATCGCTTGAAGGCACGTCTTTGCCGGTAGGGTGGTAAGTAGCCACGGCCGAAGCCCCCCACCAGGCCAGACCAGGGAAAAATCAGAAATTATAAAATTACCAAGATGACCCTGCCGGGGATCGAACCCGGGACCTCCGCGCGTTAAGACACACTGCTAACAGAGCTACACACTGCGCCACGGAGGTCGTCAAAACATTTCACGATGGCTAGTTAACATCACTACAGAAAATACATATTATCCAATTATCCACATTAAGAATTCGTCAGCACAAGTCTTTTTCTTACCTATATTTTAGATATCCGGGGCCTTGTTAAGTAAAATATATTGCTACATTGTAACGATCGCAATCACCTACGGTTGATTAACAGTTTTCCGCCATTGGCCAAATCCATTGACCATCATTTTTTTTATTAGGGTTCCGTAGCCAAATTTGGCAAAAACGGAACCCTTATAGATTCGTCATGTCTGTCTGTCTGTCTGTCCGTCCGTATGTCACATCCACTTTTTTCCGAAACTATAAGAACTATACTGTTGAAACTTGGTAAGTAGATGTACTCTGTAAGCCGCATTAAGATTTTCTTACAAAAATAGAAAAAAAACAATAAATTTTGGGGGTTCCCCATACTTAGAACTGAAACTCAAAAATTTTTTTTCATCTAACCCATACGTGTGGGGTATCTATGGATAGGTCTTCAAAAATGATATTGAGGTTTGTAATATCATTTTTTTCTAAACTGAATAGTTTGCGCGAGAGACACTTCCAAAGTGATAAAATGTGTGTCCCCCCCGTCCCCCCCCCTGTAACTTCTAAAATAAGAGAATGATAAAACTAAAAAAATATAATATGATGTACATTACCATGCAAACTTCCACCGAAAATTGGTTTGAACGAGATCTAGTAAGTAGTTTATTTTAATACGTCATAAATCGTAAACCGCAATTTACCTTTCATTCAATCAACTCAATTATTTAAAATAAAAACATTATTAGTAATAATTTAAAACTTACTACAGGTTTATACGGAACCCTCGGTGCGCGAGTCCGACTCGCACTTGGCCGGTTTTTTTTGCGTGATAGGCTTGCGCTTGACGACAATCATGCTTAGTGCAAAGCAATGATGAGGAAGAATACTATAAATTCAGCCAATCACAACAATTGAGACTCTAACAATGATTGATGCAGGTTCCACAATTTAGGACCCCCGGCTGACCTTTGGAAGCAAAAGGCTACCGTTAAATGCCAATTTTCGGTACGTCAACGTAGACATGGGTCTTCACCAAATTGGCCTTATCTGAAAGTTTCCTTTATCGAAAAGTTTTCTCGATATGTAACAAATTAAGGATATCTTTAACATCATCTTGTGTCATTGGAGAGTTTGTATTGGGTGGCATATAAAGCATTTGAATTAATTTGAATTAATGTGATCTATTACTTTGCAAGTGCATTAATTTGTATTTTCTGGTCCATCCGTTTTTCCCTTCAGTCACACTCACACCTGTTTTTGTAGCTCGACTTCCTGGAAGGGTTTATTAGTGTTCTAAACACAATATGCAGTCAGGTGAAATCATTTATTGGGGATAATACTATAAATGCGAAAGTGTCTTTGTTTGTTGGTTTGTCATTCAATCACGCTACAACTGAGCAACGGATCGACGTGATTTTTTGCATGATTATAGTTGAGGATTTGGAGAGTGACATAGGCTACTTTTTATCCCGGAAAATTGAGAAGTTCCCGCGGCGACCAAAAACCTCAAACACAGACGAAGTTGCGGGCATCAGCTAGTATGATAAGCTGAAAACAGACATTCCAAATGAAAATGATTTCATTTTCTGATTTGAAAATGAAAACGATTTCATTTTCATTTCATAGTAGACCATGATTAAAATTGTTCTCATAAATATGTTTCTTTTTTGTAAATAAAGACACCTCATCAATTTGCTATCAATCAAAACACGTAAGGAACTATAATTTGTTATTGAAACACAATAACAGTTTACGGATTTTTAAAATACACGTGTTTACATCTAGAATACAATGTGTGTTATTTAAGTCGAGCTATTGGGACCTGTCCGCCCAAGTTAGAACGGTCCTGAGTGTAATTTCCGAACCTTTTCAATATACTTTTGCGAAAGTTTGTTTGTTTATTTGATTCAATGTTTGACATTTATCATAATAATATCAACATAGACACAGTCGCCTACGGCAAGCAATCAAATCCATATTTATAAAAGGTGTTTATTTGTACACTGTATTTTTTTTTTTTTTTATAAAGATAATCTATATACCTGCCCCATGTTCGCTTTTTGAAAGTAAATAAAATATGATACGTCATGATGATCATGAATTAGGGTATCTTCAAACTGAAGCTACGAGCTACATGGGTATATATATAGAAGTAGCATGAAAGCGATGATATCGTGGTGGTTTAGACTTTGGCTTACTACTCGAAAGAGTTTGCTTCCAGGCATGGGCTTTCGGGTGTCAACAAATTAAGTATCACCTAATGATGTAACATAAGAGGAAAACATCGTGGAAAACTTGCATGCCTAAGAGTTCTCCATAATATTTTTTAAGGTGTTCGAAGTTGGCCAAATCCGAACTTTGAGGCTGGTTTTTGATGTATTATGAGAACAAGCTAGTGGCATTTGGTTTAAAAGGGAGCTTTTTGAGACCTTTCCAGAACCTCTATTGTTACTTGGGAGACGTGAAGTCTCACGAACTACTTTGCTCTGTTAATAATAGTAATAAAAACTATTTCCTGCTTTATTACTTTGCTTCAAAAACATCTACTTTATTTTACTTTCAAAGTATTTAGCAAAAGAAAAATAATTGTTATTAGAAAAAAAGACAAGTAAATCCGTATTTATTCCATAGTATTGTAATCCAGTGGATTTTACAAACAAAACAATGAATATGGACCATCATTTCCACATCGTAAGACACCTAGGTATAACGTAACGAAAACATGTTTAAATTCCTTACAAATCTTGAAGACCCTGCGAATCCTCTATTAGGTCCAACTTTATGGGGCTTGCAAAAATGGGGAATGTGGCAGCCTAAACCGGGCATAAATCGTATTATTTACAACATTATTCATCTAGTAGCAATTCTATTTGTCCTGAGTCAGTATGTTGAACTTTGGTTGATCAGATCTAATATGAAAATGGCAATGAGAAATCTGTCCGTAACAATGCTGAGTACTGTTTGTGTGATCAAAGCGGGAACTTTCATCGCGTGGCAGAAATATTGGGGGCGTGTGCTCTCTTATGTCTCTTCAACAGAAAAATACCAACTCAGCAAACATGATACCAAAACAAATAGAATTATTCAGTCATATATCAAGTATTCCAGAAGTGTGACTTACTTTTACTGGGGCTTAGTTACTGCTACAGTCCTAACAGTTATATTTTCCCCATTGGCCGTATATTTGTCTTCTAGCAAAAGGCATGAATTGTTCAAGAATGAGACTATTCCATATCCGGAAATTATGAGTTCTTGGGCACCTTTTGATAAATCTCGAGGGATGGGTTATTGGGTAATGGTGGTGGTCCAGGCGTTGATCTGTTTCTATGGGGGTGGTATTGTTGCTAACTACGATGCTAATGCAGTAGTTTTGATGACGTTTTTTGCTGGACAGCTGGATCTGTTGAGATTGAAGTGCTCGCTATTATTTGGGGACGGTGAGGAGTATATAAGTTACCAGGTCGTCGTGAAAAGGATTCGGGAGTGCCATCAGCATCATGTGTTGCTTGTGAAGTACAGTATATTATAATTTGTGTTCATTCTTTAGAACTAGCTGTACACCGACGATTTGCTGCATCTAGCAAAGTATGTGACAAATATTTACCAATTATAAAATGATCTTCGAAATTATGATAACAATAATAAAGTTTGAGTCTTCGGGTACATAAATAATATTTATTACAAAAGCATTATCATTACAAAGGCAAATTAACATGTAGTAAGCTTAACAAACAGAATACAGTAAATGCAATTAAAATACCTAACTGAAACTAAAAATTAAAATAAATAAATAATAGATAAATAGTACTTTTTAGGGTTCCGTACCAAAATGGTAAAATGGAACCCTTATGGTGCGACTTTCTCCGTCTGTCTGTCCGTCTGTCCGTCCGTCACACTCGATTATTTCAGTAACTACCGAAGCTATCGACATGAAATTTGGAATAGTTGTGTATATTAGTGGCCCAAAGACACTGGAATTAAAAAAAATTGGAAATTATTTTTGTTCTTATTTAAAAAGGGGAGAAAATCTGAGGGTTGAAATTTAAAAGTGAGATAACCGTACTGTGTGGGGTATCATATGAAAGGGTTTACTTTGTACATTCTAAAACAGATTTTTAATTATTTTTAGTTATGATAGTTTTTGATTTATCGGGGAAAATGTCTAAAAAAATACCGTTCCCCTCCCCTTATCTCCGGAGTTTACCAATCGAAAAATTTGAAATAATTATGGTCAATAGGAATTTACGTATACTTTACAGGAAAACTATAGCCAATGCTCTAACTAGCATAGTTTTTTTGATATTAACAATAAACCTCTACAAACAAAGTTAGTCTTACGGTTCATTAACAAAGGTAATTATTTATTAATAATGGTACGGAACCCTTCGTGCGCGAGTCCGACTCGCACTTGCCCGGTTTTATTCTTATACTGTGAGAGAAATGCTAGGTTGACTGAAGAACCAATCGCGTAGTAGTTCACACAGTTCGTACCATCAAATTGAACACCCTCTGCACAGGTATAAGGTCACAACCATTTTTTGATGACGCCAACTGTATTACAAGTATGGCCACTTCAACTTGTGGATGGTTTATTTAGGCTATACTCCATTTCGAAAGTAATTATATTATAATTCCAGTTTCTTTTCAAAGCTTAGATCACAGTATAACAATTCGCAAACGCCCCAGACAAAATACTACTCAAAAGTCAATGACCAATTCAAATTAACCCTAAACTGCTAACGACAGCTACCATACGGGACGAAAGCCAATTGAATACCTCAACAATGATTAAAAGAACCCCTTTCGATAGCGTGCGGCGGTGAATTAGTATGCACCGGTGATTAGAGCAGCCTGTGATTACTATACAATTTAGGTTTGCGCACACAAGAGATTTTCTAGTCGCAACATTAAGAACTAAGATTATTAGATTCAGTCAAGTCTCCAAAATATATTTAGAAATCCTTCATGTATCTTGGAGTAAAAATTTATAAATAAACGACTAACGCAGAGTTGTTCAGAACAAATTCAAAAATTAAAGTTGTGATATTAAACTAATTTACTCACAAGAATCGTATGGAGTCGTTTGATTAAACTAAAGTACTAAAGAGTATTAAAAAATAAGATATATTATTATTTCAAGTAAACCTGCATCAATAAAAAGGACGTGCGACGCGACGTCACAATATATCATGATTTTATGTGTACACACAAACGAACTCATCCTTTAAACACTCATAATATACTATCCGATTAACAATACAATTGTAACACAAACAAAGACTTAACTACCGTTTGTCATTGTTCAAGGGGAGAAAATAGGAAAAATCTAAAATTACCGTCGGTTAAGGGCATGCCTACCCCATGCAATAACCTGGGTGCACTCAATTTGCACGCGCCGGTTGATGCAGTCGCTGACGACACATTATAGCGGCGCGTAAATTAGTAGGGGTCGCTTCAACCCCCGCTCGTATTTTGGGGTTGACTAGAGACTTTTAGGGCGGGCTTACACAGGGATTTAATTTTATATTACAATGAAATATTATTATTGTGGAGGCAGGGTGTTCTTTCGGTGTTTTGAGAACCTTATTAACATAAATTACAATAAAATAAAATTGAGGAAACAAGAAAAAGGAAAGGTTGTAACTTTTCAATGAATGGGGGAGGATTTCAACCTACCATATCCCTTCAATGCATTTATTAGGGTAGACTACTTCTAACTATTCTTAAATACTCAAGGTAATTGTCAATAATATCATGGGACAAATCTTTTTAAGGTTCCGTACCAAAATGGTAAAATGGAACCCTTATGGTGCGACTTTCTCCGTCTGTCTGTCCGTCCGTCACACTCGATTATTTCAGTAACTACCGAAGCTATCGACATGAAATTTGGAATAGTTGTGTATATTAGTGGCCCAAAGACACTGGAATTAAAAAAAATTGGAAATTATTTTTGTTCTTATTTTAAAAGGGGGGAAAATCTGAGGGTTGAAATTTAAAAGTGAGATAACTGTACTGTGTGGGGTATCATATGAAAGGGTTTACTTTGAACATTCTAAAACAGATTTTTAATTATTTTTAGTTATGATAGTTTTTGATTTATCGGGGAAAATGTCTAAAAAATACCAATCGAAGTTTAGAAGAAGAAGTACCAACCGGAGTTTACCAATCGAAAAATTTGAAATAATTATGGTCAATAGGAATTTACGTATATTTTACAGGAAAACTATAGCCAATGCTCTAACTAGCATAGTTTTTTTTATATTAACAATAAACCTCTACAAACAAAGTTAGTCTTGCGGTTCATTAACAAAGGTAATTATTTATTAATAATGGTACGGAACCCTTCGTGCGCGAGTCCGACTCGCACTTGCCCGGGTTTTTATTGACACAAGGACATAGGTCTGAATTATAGTGCTGCAACCTTATCTGACCCGGTATCAGCGTGTCTAGTAGATATAAAAAATAAAATAAAAATAATAACTGGGCAGAAAAATTTGTTCCAATTTTGGTCAGATAAGTTTGACGGATATAATAAAGTTATAGACATTAGTATCCTGTTATCCGATACTTAGCATTGCAGATTTGCATACTTACCTTTTTAAATCTGAATCTTTTTTCCAGGTATTCTAAAATATTGAACTCCCTGTTGTCCCCAGTCTTGTTTTTGTACGTCATCATCTGTTCCCTCATGATCTGCGCGAGTGCAGTCCAACTAACTACGGTAAGAGCAACATTGCGGTTAATTTTAAACAAACCAAAGTCATACCAATATTCTGGACTTTCTTACTTTAGCCAAGTGTAGTCCACCCAACCAACTTATCTGGACCGGTGGCCAAAATAGGCAAAATTTTCGACAACTCAGAATTTCGCCGAAAATTCGCTGCTCGGTTCGATAAAGTTACATTTTACTAAGTGAGCAACGCTCCCATATAAAGATATAGATTTTAATGAATAATCGTAAAATATAACTAAAATAACACTTTAAAGCCTTACATCTAGATTTATCTAACTAGCTGATGCCCGCGACTCGTCAGCGTTGATTAAGTTTAATACGGCTCTAAGCGAAGAATGCTCCCAGCACTGTGACTTTGGCAAGTTACTATCTGTCCAATCATTTAATTTACTTTTTAACCGACTTCCAAAAAAGGAGGAGGTTCTCAATTCGGCGCGTATCTTTTTTTTTTTTTTTAGCAGATCGAGTCACTGAGGTTCTAATGCGTTACTGATTCGATTTTTGTTAACAATCGACTTTCTTCATGAAGAAGTTTTAATCGATTTGACACATTGATATTTAATTTTGCTCAACATATTTTATTGTTTTAATAACATACCCAAGGGTTTAAATGACTGTATATTAATAAAATACTAAAATAAATCAGTAAAAAACATCTGCGTCTATGAAGTATTGCCTTTTTTTGTCGATGGTTGCCTGTCAATAATTATGAAACTTCATAAGTGTCCTTAGCTTCATAATCTTATAATAATTCGTTGTAATAGCAGTATGAAGAAGAACCAATTTGTTGTTTGTTACCAGGACGGTACCACCGGTATGCAGCAGGTGTGGATAGCGGAATACCTGCTGGCGTTGGTTGCTCAGTTGTTCCTTTACTGCTGGCACAGCAATGAAGTGCTTTTTATGGTAACATTTATCTTTTTTTCTGTGTCGGTTAAGAAATGTAGCGGTTAGAGCGTAGAATCTGTTCAATAAGTCAGCTTGCATGGGTAAATGACAAAGTATTTAATTGAATAACAATAATTATAGTTTAAAGCAACACTGTGAACGGATCATTGATCAATGAAAGAAATGTGAGAAACAGTCCTTCTCTTCAAAGTACTTAACAGCAAATAATTAATGGTGTCGTCAGAACGCGATTTTAATTTTTTCCTAAAAACCCTATGTAAACTGACTGATGCAGACCCTAGTAAAGACTTTGGCCTTCTGTTCGATGGATATGACTGACATACTAATTTCGTCCAAGTGGAATGATTTTTTGAATTCCCACGGGAACTCCTTAATTTTTCTAAATAAAAAGTAGCCTATGTCACTCTCTAGGTTCTTAACTATGCCCATGCAAAAAATCACGTTAATCGGTTGCTCTGTTGCTGCGTGATTGAAGGACAAACAAACAAACCAATTAACCAATAAACAAACTTTCGCATTTATAATATTAGTAAGTAAGTATAATATTATGAAGTATGACGTTGAAGTTAGTCGATACGTTAGTTTCACTAGTTTAACGATGAAGTAAAACCTATTGAGGAATCTGACCTTCCTGAGAGTGAAAACATACACTAAGAACCAGAAAGGAAACAAGTTCTGCGTGAGACTTCTCAGAATCAGAATATGCCGTAAAAGCGTAGCAGTAAAATAGTCAGACACACTTTCGTATTTATAATTTTAGCATTCAGAATGTTATGTTCCTTAACAGAGTCTAAAGGTAGACCAAGGTGTATATTCCAGCGCGTGGTGGTCACAAGAAGTAAGGGTACGCCGTAGCGTAGCGTTGCTCGGTGGACAACTGGCCAGAACTGTCGTGTTCACAGCAGGGCCCTTCACTAATCTCACTGTTGCTACTTTTATTGCTGTAAGTTGCACTACGAAACTATTAAATGACTTGCTAAAGCTGTGAATGTCTTAAGAAATATTTTCTGTTGCGTCGTAGTAACTCAAGGAAGCGAGCCATGTGTGAGGCATTTTTGTGTTTGCTTGTTTTAGGGAACAATATTCTTTATTATATCTTCTTTTTTCAGATTTTAAAGGGATCGTATAGCTACTATACATTGCTGAGTAAAAATGATGAATAATTAAATGTGTCACAAAATATTCCGTTTCCGAGTAAGACTAATAAAATCCAATTAAGGGAGCATTATTTGAAAAACATTCTTAACAAAAAAATTGTAGCCAGTGTCGAGTTTCTGTCACAAAATAAATTCAGATTAAAGACCAAATAACACATAATGTAATATCAGCGATATTGTATATATAGTTTTCTAATAAAAAGCTTTCAAAAATCCTTATTTTAAATATCCTGTAACACTTTACTATTAATTATTTATAAGTATCTACTTATCTGAAGGACGAGAGGGCTAGTTGTGACAGCGCAGATCAGTCGATTGCGAATGTTAAGCAACTTTGAACCAAGTCGGTAACTGGATGGGTGACTGAATTTGGAGGTTCGGCCTTTTCGTTTCCTCCTCTAGCGACTAAATATTTTCAATTAACATTATTTTCTGGCTCTCTGAAGTTGTCTTCAGAAGAAGTCTGCCGGTAGGGTAGAAACTAGCCACGGCCGAAGCCTCCCACCAGACCAGAACAGAGAAAATATTCCTAAATTAACCCTGCCGGGAATAGAACCCGGGATCTCCCACGTTAAGACAACAGCGCTCAACACTATTCCAGGGAGTCGAGGCTGATTCCCGGCGGTCTCATTTTCGGAATTTATAATTTCTGATTTTTTTTCTGATCGAGTTTGGTCGGAGGGCTCGGCCGTGGCTAGTTACTAGTTAGTATTTACCACCCTACTGGCAAAAACGTACCGCCAAATTTACCCCTAAGACCAGTGACCATGTCATTACTCACCACAGCGCCGTGGAGATCATCGCAAGTTATCTTGTTGTCTTACTTCTTACTTCATATCTTACTAATATTATAAATGCGAAAGTTTGGATGGATGTATGGATGGATGGATGGATGGATGGATGGATGGATGGATGTTTGTTACTCAATCATGCCCCAACGGCTGAACGGATCTGGCTGAAATTTGGCATAGAGATAGATTACAGTCTGGAATAGCACATAGGCTACTTTTTATCCCGGAAAATTAAAGAGTTCCCGCGGGAACCAAAAAACCTCAATCCACGCGTACGTACTAATATTAGATATAAATGCGAAAGTGTGTCTGTCTGTCTGTCTGTCTGCTATGCTTTAACGGAGCTTATTTTCAACCGATTTTGATGAAATTTGGCTAGGCTTGGAAGGACATAGGCTATTTACTTTTTATCCTGGAAAATTAAGGAGTTCCCGCGGGAGTCAAAAAAGTTAAACCAGGCGGACGTAGTCGCGGGCATCATCTAGTTTATTATACTATTACAAAAAAAGAAGTATCAGTAAACGAGGTGCATCCAATTATAAAAGGATGGCGTGTATTACAATTTATGTGAAAAGTAACCGATGACCCGGATAAGTTTTTCAATTATTTCCGTACTAGATGATGCCCGCGTTTTTTATTCCCGCAGGAACTCTTTAATTTTCCAGGATACAACCTATCCCTAAACGAAATTTCATCAAAATCGGTTGAATAGGTGGGCCGTGAAAGCGTAGCAGACAGACAGACTTTCGCATTTATAATATTAGTATGGATGCGTAAAGACAGCTTTGATTACCTATTTACTAATGAACTGTATCGAAAATGCAAATTAATTGTATACTAGAGCCTAGGGGGCGCGGGGCGGGAGCTCTGATCACGCCACTCGCACGCCCACATGGACGTTTGTATATGTAGGTGAACTTAGCAGAGCAAGTGCTAGCAGATCAAAAACAAAAGAGAGTTCTGTTCGCATGCAGATGAGTTCTATAGTTCCTGATAGATTTTAGAGATAGTTCTGGCGAGTTTACCTAAAAAACGTCGGTTGAAAAAATGATCTGCTAACTTCCGGTAGCAGATCATTTTCTACAAAATCAAAAATTGAAATGAGTTCTGTGCGCATGCAGCTGAGTTCTATAGTTCCTAATACTTTTCAGACATAGTTCTAGCACTTTAACCTAGAAAAAAGTCAATTGAAAATAATGATCTGCTACGGGAAGTTAGCAGAGCATGTGGCAGACCATAAAATAAAAATTCACATAAAATAGAACTGTCGCTTCAGAGGCAAGTACTACAAGGTTTCTGATAGAAGAATAACAGATCTTTAACATCCAGTACAAATCTTGCCTAGAACTCTCATAAAACTTCTAGCAGAGCATAGGAGAAGAGTACAAAATATCATCGAAATTAGATAATCACTATGTTTAAAAAAAATTACTGAAACTAGAACTCTCGCCTTAGAGGCTAGAACTCCGCGGTTTCTGATAGAAGAATAACAGATCTCTAACATGCAGTACAAATCTTGCCTAGAACTCTCATAAAACTTCCAGCAGAGCATAGGAGAAGAGTACAAAATATCATCGAAATGACATAATCACTACATTTTAAAAAAATCACTGAAACTAGAACTCTCGCCTTAGAGGCTAGAACTCCGCGGTTTCTGAGAGAAGATTAACAGGTCTCTAACATTAAGTACAAATCTAGCTTGGAACTCTCAGAAAACTTCCAGCAGAGCATAGGAGAAGAATACAAAATATCATCGAAATTACATAATCACTACATTTTAAAAAAATCACTGAAACTAGAACTCTCGCCTTAGAGGCTAGAACTCCGCGGTTTCTGATAGACAAATAACAGGTCTCTAACATCCAGTACAAATCTAGCTTGGAACTCTCAGAAAACTTCCAGCAGAGCATAGGAGAAGAATACAAAATATCATCGAAATGACATAATCACTACATTTTAAAAAATTCACTGAAACAAGAACCCTCGCCTTAGAGGCTAGAACTTCGCGGTTTCTGATAGAAGAATAACAGGTCTCTAACATCCAGTACAAATCTAGCTTGGAACTCTCAAAAAACTTCCAGCAGAGCATAGGAGAAGAATACAAAATATCATCGAAATTACATAATCACTACATTTTAAAAAAATCACTGAAACTAGAACTCTTGCCTTAGAGGCTAGAACTCCGCGGTTTCTGATAGACGAATAACAGATCTTTAACATCCAGTACAAATCTTGCCTGAAACTCTCAGAAAACTTCCAGCAGAGCATAGGAGAAGAATACAAAATATCATCGAAATGACATAATCACTACATTTTAAAAAACTCACTGAAACTAGAACTATCGCCTTAGAGGCTAGAACTCCGCGGTTTCTGATAAACGAATAACAGATCTTTAACATCCAGTACAAATCTTGCCAGGAACTCTCAGAAAACTTCCAGCAGAGCATAGGAGAAGAGTACAAAATATCAACGAAATGACATAATCACTACATTTTAAAAAAATCACTAAAACTAGAACTCTCGCCTTAGAGGCTAGAACTCCGCGGTTTCTGAGAGAAGATTAACAGGTCTCTAACATTAAGTACAAATCTAGCTTGGAACTCTCAGAAAACTTCCAGCAGAGCATAGGAGAAGAATACAAAATATCATCGAAATTACATAATCACTACATATTAAAAAATTCACTGAAACTAGAACTCTGTGTCCGTGAACTTAGCAGAGCAAAAGCCAGCAGATCGAAAATAAAAGAGAGTTCTGTTCGCATGCAGATGAGTTCTATAGTTCCTGATAGATTTTAGAGATAGTTCTGGCGAGTTAACCTAAAAAACGTCGGTTGAAAAAATGATCTGCTAACTTCCGGTAGCAGATCATTTTCTACAAAATCAAAAATTGAAATGAGTTCTGTGCGCATGCAGCTGAGTTCTATAGTTCCTAATACTTTTCAGACATATTTCTAGCACTTTAACCTAGAAAAAAGTCAATTGAAAATAAAGATCTGCTACGGGAAGTTAGCAGAGCATCTGGCAGACCATAAAATAAAAATTCACATAAAATAGAACTATCGCTTCAGAGGCAAGACCTACAAGGTTTCTGATAGAAGAATAACAGATCTTTAACATCCAGTACAAATCTTGCCTAGAACTCTCATAAAACTTCTAGCAGAGCATAGGAGAAGAGTACAAAATATCATCGAAATTAGATAATCTCTATGTTTAAAAAAAATTACTGAAACTAGAACTCTCGCCTTAGAGGCTAGAACTCCGCGGTTTCTGATAGAAGAATAACAGATCTCTAACATGCAGTACAAATCTTGCCTAGAACTCTCATAAAACTTCCAGCAGAGCATAGGAGAAGAGTACAAAATATCATCGAAATGACATAATCACTACATTTTAAAAAAATCACTGAAACTAGAACTCTCGCCTTAGAGGCTAGAACTCCGCGGTTTCTGAGAGAAGATTAACAGGTCTCTAACATTAAGTACAAATCTAGCTTGGAACTCTCAGAAAACTTCCAGCAGAGCATAGGAGAAGAATACAAAATATCATCGAAATTACATAATCACTACATTTTAAAAAAATCACTGAAACTAGAACTCTCGCCTTAGAGGCTAGAACTCCGCGGTTTCTGATAGACAAATAACAGGTCTCTAACATCCAGTACAAATCTAGCTTGGAACTCTCAGAAAACTTCCAGCAGAGCATAGGAGAAGAATACAAAATATCATCGAAATGACATAATCACTACATTTTAAAAAATTCACTGAAACAAGAACCCTCGCCTTAGAGGCTAGAACTTCGCGGTTTCTGATAGAAGAATAACAGGTCTCTAACATCCAGTACAAATCTAGCTTGGAACTCTCAAAAAACTTCCAGCAGAGCATAGGAGAAGAATACAAAATATCATCGAAATTACATAATCACTACATTTTAAAAAAATCACTGAAACTAGAACTCTTGCCTTAGAGGCTAGAACTCCGCGGTTTCTGATAGACGAATAACAGATCTTTAACATCCAGTACAAATCTTGCCTGAAACTCTCAGAAAACTTCCAGCAGAGCATAGGAGAAGAATACAAAATATCATCGAAATGACATAATCACTACATTTTAAAAAACTCACTGAAACTAGAACTATCGCCTTAGAGGCTAGAACTCCGCGGTTTCTGATAAACGAATAACAGATCTTTAACATCCAGTACAAATCTTGCCAGGAACTCTCAGAAAACTTCCAGCAGAGCATAGGAGAAGAGTACAAAATATCAACGAAATGACATAATCACTACATTTTAAAAAAATCACTAAAACTAGAACTCTCGCCTTAGAGGCTAGAACTCCGCGGTTTCTGAGAGAAGATTAACAGGTCTCTAACATTAAGTACAAATCTAGCTTGGAACTCTCAGAAAACTTCCAGCAGAGCATAGGAGAAGAATACAAAATATCATCGAAATTACATAATCACTACATATTAAAAAATTCACTGAAACTAGAACTCTGTGTCCGTGAACTTAGCAGAGCAAAAGCCAGCAGATCGAAAATAAAAGAGAGTTCTGTTCGCATGCAGATGAGTTCTATAGTTCCTGATAGATTTTAGAGATAGTTCTGGCGAGTTAACCTAAAAAACGTCGGTTGAAAAAATGATCTGCTAACTTCCGGTAGCAGATCATTTTCTACAAAATCAAAAATTGAAATGAGTTCTGTGCGCATGCAGCTGAGTTCTATAGTTCCTAATACTTTTCAGACATATTTCTAGCACTTTAACCTAGAAAAAAGTCAATTGAAAATAAAGATCTGCTACGGGAAGTTAGCAGAGCATCTGGCAGACCATAAAATAAAAATTCACATAAAATAGAACTATCGCTTCAGAGGCAAGACCTACAAGGTTTCTGATAGAAGAATAACAGATCTTTAACATCCAGTACAAATCTTGCCTAGAACTCTCATAAAACTTCTAGCAGAGCATAGGAGAAGAGTACAAAATATCATCGAAATTAGATAATCACTATGTTTTAAAAAATTCACTGAAACTAGAACTCTCGCCTTAGAGGCTAGAACTCCGCGGTTTCTGATAGAAGAATAACAGATCTCTAACATGCAGTACAAATCTTGCCTAGAACTCTCATAAAACTTCCAGCAGAGCATAGGAGAAGAGTACAAAATATCATCGAAATGACATAATCACTACATTTTAAAAAAATCACTGAAACTAGAACTCTCGCCTTAGAGGCTAGAAATCCGTGGTTTCTGGTAGACGAATAAGAGATCTTTAACATCCAGTACAAATCTAGCTTTTAACTCTCAGAAAACTTCCAGCAGAGCATAGGAGAAGAGTACAAAATATCATCGAAATGACATAATCACTACATTTTAAAAAAATTACTGAAACTAGAACTCTCGCCTTAGAGGCTAGAACTCCGCGGTTTCTGATAAACGAATAACAGATCTCTAACATCCAGTACAAATCTTGCCTGGAACTTTCAGAAAACTTCCAGCAGAGCACAGGAGAAGAGTACAAAATATCATCGAAATGACATAATCACTACATTTTAAAAAAATCACTGAAACTAGAACTCTCGCCTTAGAGGCTAGAACTCCGCGGTTTCTGATAGACGAATAACAGATTTCTAACATCCAGTACAAATCTTGCCTAGAACTCTCATAAAACTTCCAGCAGAGCATAGGAGAAGAGTACAAAATATCAACGAAATGACATAATCACTACATTTTAAAAAATTCACTGAAACAAGAACCCTCGCCTTAGAGGCTAGAACTCCGCGGTTTCTGATAGAAGAATAACAGGTCTCTAACATCCAGTACAAATCTAGCTTGAAACTCTCAAAAAACTTCCAGCAGAGCATAGGAGAAGAATACAAAATATCATCGAAATTACATAATCGCTACATATTAAAAAATTCACTGAAACTAGAACTCTCGCCTTAGAGGCTAGAACTTCGCGGTTTCTGATAGACGAATAACAGGTCTCTAACATCCAGTACAAATCTTGCCTAGAACTCTCATAAAACTTCCAGCAGAGCATAGGAGAAGAGTACAAAATATCAACGAAATGACATAATCACTACATTTTAAAAAATTCACTGAAACAAGAACCCTCGCCTTAGAGGCTAGAACTCCGCGGTTTCTGATAGAAGAATAACAGGTCTCTAACATCCAGTACAAATCTAGCTTGGAACTCTCAAAAAACTTCCAGCAGAGCATAGGAGAAGAATACAAAATATCATCGAAATTACATAATCACTACATTTTAAAAAAATCACTGAAACTAGAACTCTTTCCTTAGAGGCTAGAACTCCGCGGTTTCTGATAGACGAATAACAGATCTCTAACATCCAGTACAAATCTTGCCTATAACTCTCATAAAACTTCCAGCAGAGCATAGGAGAAGAGTACAAAATATCCACGAAATGACATAATCACTACATTTTAAAAAATTCACTGAAACAAGAACCCTCGCCTTAGAGGCTAGAACTCCGCGGTTTCTGATAAACGAATAACAGATCTCTAACATCCAGTACAAATCTTGCCTGGAACTTTCAGAAAACTTCCAGCAGAGCATAGGAGAAGAGTACAAAATATCAACGAAATGACATAATCACTACATTTTAAAAAATTCACTGAAACAAGAACCCTCGCCTTAGAGGCTAGAACTCCGCGGTTTCTGATAGACGAATAACAGATCTCTAACATCCAGTACAAATCTTGCCTGGAACTTTCAGAAAACTTCCAGCAGAGCATAGGAGAAGAGTACAAAATATCTTCGAAATGACATAATCACTACATTTTAAAAAAATCACTGAAACTAGAACTCTCGCCTTAGAGGCTAGAACTCCGCGGTTTCTGATAGACGAATAACAGATCTCTAACATCCAGTACAAATCTTGCCTAGAACTCTCAAAAAACTTCCAGCAGAGCATAGGAGAAGAATACAAAATATCAACGAAATGACATAATCACTACATTTTAAAAAATTCACTGAAACAAGAACCCTCGCATTAGAGGCTAGAACTCCGCGGTTTCTGATAGAAGAATAACAGGTCTCTAACATCCAGTACAAATCTAGCTTGGAACTCTCAGACAACTTCCAGCAGAGCATAGGAGAAGAATACAAAATATCATCGAAATTACATAATCAGTACATATTAAAAAATTCACTGAAACTAGAACTCTCGCCTTAGAGGCTAGAACTCCGCGGTTTCTGATAGAAAAATAACAGATCTCTAAGATGCAGTACAAATCTTGCCTAAAACTCTCATAAAACTTCTAGCAGAGCATAGGAGAAGAGTACAAAATATCATCGAAATGATATAATCACTACATTTTAAAAAAATCACTGAAACTAGAACTCTCGCCTTAGAGGCTAGAACTCCGCGGTTTCTGATAGACGAATAACAGATCTTTAACATCCAGTACAAATCTTGCCTGGAACTCTCAGAAAACTTCCAGCAGAGCATAGGAGAAGAATACAAAATATCATCGAAATGACATAATCACTACATTTTAAAAAACTCACTGAAACTAGAACTCTCGCCTTAGAGGCTAGAACTCCGCGGTTTTTGATAGACAAATAACAGATCTCTAACATCCAGTACAAATCTTGCCTAGAACTCTCATAAAACTTCCAGCAGAGCATAGGAGAAGAGTACAAAATATCAACGAAATGACATAATCACTACATTTTAAAAAAATCACTGAAACTAGAACTCTCGCCTTAGAGGCTAGAACTCCGCGGTTTCTGATAGAAGAATAACACGTCTCTAACATCCAGTACAAATCTAGCTTGGAACTCTCAAAAAACTTCCAGCAGAGCATAGGAGAAGAATACAAAATATCATCGAAATTACATAATCACTACATATTAAAAAATTCACTGAAACTAGAACTCTCGCCTTAGAGGCTAGAACTCCGCGGTTTCTGATAGACGAATAAAAGATCTTTAACATCCAGTACAAATCTTGCCTGGAACTCTCAGAAAACTTCCAGCAGAGCATAGGAGAAGAATACAAAATATCATCGAAATTACATAATCACTACATTTTAAAAAATTCACTGAAACTAGAACTCTCGCCTTAGTGGCTAGAACTCTGCGGTTTTTGATAAAAAAATAACAGATCTCTAACATCCAGTACAAATCTTGCCTAGAACTCTCATAAAACTTCCAGCAGAGCATAGGAGATGAGTACAAAATATCAACGAAATGACATAATCACTACATTTTAAAAAAATCACTGAAACTAGAACTCTCGCCTTAGAGGCTAGAACTCCGCGGTTTCTGATAGAAGAATAACAGTTCTATAACATCCAGCACAAATCTAGCTTTAAACTCTCAAAAAACCTCCAGCAGAGCATAGGAGAAGTATACAAAATATCATCGAAATTACATAATCACTACATATTAAAAAATTCACTGAAACTACAACTCTCGCCTTAGAGGCTAGAACTCCGCGGTTTCTGATAGACGAATAACAGATCTCTAACATCCAGTACAAATCTTGCCTAGAACTCTCATAAAACTTCTAGCAGAGCATAGGAGAAGAGTACAAAATATCAACGAAATGACATAATCACTACATTTTAAAAAAATCACTGAAACTAGAACTCTCGCCTTAGAGGCTAGATCTCCGCGGTTTCTGATAGAAGAATAACAGGTCTCTAACATCCAGTACAAATCTAGCTTGGAACTCTCAAAAAACTTCCAGCAGAGCATAGGAGAAAAATACAAAATATCATCGAAATTACATAATCACTACATATTAAAAAATTCACTGAAACTAGAACTCTCGCCTTAGAGGCTAGAACTCCGCGGTTTCTGAGAGAAGATTAACAGTTCTCTAACATTAAGCACAAATCTAGCTTGGAACTCTCAGTGTTTGTTCAGTGAATTTTTTAAAATGTAGTGATTATGTCATTTCGTTGATATTTTGTACTTTTCTCCTATGCTCTGCTGGAAGTTTTATGAGAGTTCTAGGCAAGATTTGTACTGGATGTTAGAGATCTGTTATTCGTCTATCAGAAACCGCGGAGTTCTAGCTTCTAAGGCGAGAGTTCTAGTTTCAGTGATTTCTTTTAAATGTAGTGATTATGTCATTTCGATGATATTTTGTATTCTTCTCCTGTGCTCTGCTGGAAGTTTTCTGAGAGTTCCAAGCTAGATTTGTACTGGATGTTAGAGACTTGTTATTCTTCTATCAGAAACTGCGGAGTTCTAGCCTCTAAGGCGAGGGTTCTTGTTTCAGTGAATTTTTTTAAATGTAGTGATTATGTCATTTCGTTGATATTTTGTACTCTTCTCCTATGCTCTGCTGGAAGTTTTATGAGAGTTCTAGGCAAGATTTGTACTGGATGTTAGAGATCTGTTATTCGTCTATCAGAAACCGCGGAGTTCTAGCCTCTAAGGCGAGAGTTCTAGTTTCAGTGATTTTTTTAAAATGTAGTGATTATGTCATTTCGATGATATTTTGTACTCTTCTCCTATGCTCTGCTGGAAGTTTTCTGAAAGTTCCAGGCAAGATTTGTACTTGATGTTAGAGACCTGTTAATCTTCTCTCAGAAACCGCGGAGTTCTAGCCTCTAAGGCGAGAGTTCTAGTTTCAGTGAATTTTTTAATATGTAGTGATTATGTCATTTCGATGATATTTTGTATTATTCTCCTATGCTCTGCTGGAAGTATTCTTAGAGTTTTAAGCTAGATTTGTACTGGATGTTAGAGACCTGTTATTCTTCTATCAGAAACCGCGGAGTTCTAGCCTCTAAAGCGAGGGTTCTAGTTTCAGTGAATTTTTTAAAATGTAGTGATTATGTCATTTCGATGATATTTTGTACTCTTCTCCTATGCTCTGCTGGAAGTTTAATGAGAGTTCCAGGCAAGATTTGAACTGGATGGTACAGATCGGTTATTTTTTTATTAGAAACCGCGGAGTTCCATTCTCTAAGGTGAGAGTTCCAGTTTCAGTGAATTTTTTAAAATGTAGTAATTATGTAATTTCGATGATCTTTTGTATTCTTCTCCTATGCTCTGCTGGAAGTTTTCTGAGAGTTCCAAGCTAGATTTGTACTTGATGTTAGAGACCTGTTTATCTTCTATCAGAAACCGCGGAGTTCCAGCCTCTAAGGCGAGAGTTCTAGTTTCAGTGAATTTTTTAATATGTAGTGATTATGTAATTTCGATGATATTTTGTATTATTCTCCTATGCTCTGCTGGAAGTTTTCTTAGAGTTTTAAGCTAGATTTGTACTGGATGTTAGAGACCTGTTATTCTTCTATCAGAAACCGCGGAGTTCTAGCCTCTAAGGCGAGGGTTCTAGTTTCAGTGAATTTTTTAAAATGTAGTGAGTATGTCATTTCGATGATATTTTGTACTCTTCTCCTATGCTCTGCTGGAAGTTTAATGAGAGTTCCAGGCAAGATTTGAACTGGATGGTACAGATCGGTTATTTTTTTATTAGAAACCGCGGAGTAAAGTCAGACCAGCTGTATCTAATTTATGGCAGTATGCAAAAACTTCAATTAAAAATACTCAAGCAAAAAAATTAGTATGTAATCCAATAGTGGATAAAACAGAAGTAGCTGTAGATAAACTCATAGACATGATGGTGAATTTACTTACTAAGCTACGTGATAGTCAACTTCCCAGAGAACTACAATATTTAGAAAAAGAGATAGAAAAAGTTAAAAAAAGAATCGGAGAAACAAAGTAAAATTGAAAAGGAAATCTCGAGTAATATTTATATAATAATTTTGGAAATCAAATGTTTAGAAAAACAATTATTGAAAAAGGAAATGTTAGTTTGGTTTTGAAGTCATATTTGAATCATCAAAATTTAAGAATAATCAGATTTATGATTTTATATTTTAGAAGCAAGCAAAGCTCTGAAACCGGGTTGGACTTAGTATCCCTTACCACGAATTTGGAGGCAAAAACAATTGTAGTTGATAGAGCTTTGGTCCACGATTATAGTGCTACTAGTCTTATTACAAGGTAATGCATAGTTTACACATAGATAACAGGTTAGCCCGCTACCATCTTAGACTGCATCGTCACTTACCATCAGGTGAGATCGCAGTCAAGGGCTAACTTGTAGTAGATTAAAAAAAAAAAAAAAAAAAAAAAAAAAAAAATTTTACACATTCAATTAAGGCGGTGGTTCAACACAACACACAGCGCGCCTGGGAGCATCTTCTGATCTTTCCATATGCCGTGCTTCACGTCAGTTTTGACAAGAACAACAAAAGCTCTCTAACAACCAGAATAAAGGAAAATTGCGTGAAGTATGGCGCGTATGGAGAATCTGCAACCTCTTTGAACAGTGTCTCGGCCCACGTTCAAAATTTAAGGTTTTGCACAAAACCTGTCTCTGAGTCTGCAACTTACAAACTTGTGGAAAGCAGACTCAGTGATGGTGATATTAAAGGTGCTGCACGTATCCTCTTCTCCAGTGACACAGTGGCTCCTGCATCACCAGAAACACTCTCAGCTTTGGAAGAAAGACATCCACCTCCAGCAGCCTCTCTTCAACTCCCCCCGGCACCATGTCAGCCTGACTGTACTACAGTTATTGAAATTATTGGCCAGGACGTTTACGAAGCTGTTATGTCATTTCAGAAGGGCTCCGCTGGTGGTTCAGACTCCCTGGCACCGCAACATTTAAAGGATCTCATTTGCTGTGGAAACGGTGAAGCCGGCGTGGCCCTTCTTAGGGACCTGACAGCGCTAGTCAATTTAATGTTGTCCGGGCGAGTCAGCACTGAAATTACTGACGTACTATACGGTGCAAATCTCTGTGCCTTGAAGAAAAAGGGTGGCGGCATTAGGCCTATCGCAGTTGGCACAACTTACCGCCGCCTCGCAGCTAAAATTTGTTGCAGAAAAATTACGCCAGCCCTAACTGATTATTTCCAGCCTGTCCAACTAGGCTTTGGCTCGCGGGGTGGCTGTGAAGCCGCCGTTCATTCGGTCAGGACCTTTTTAGATCAAAACTGTGGTGAGGTGCTGCTGAAGGTGGACGTGAAGAATGCTTTTAACTCCGTAGATAGGGGTGTCCTGCTAACTGAGGTGAAAAACAAAATCCCAAATTTATATAATTTCCTTTGGCAGTGTTATAGTAGTCCCTCAAAATTAACATATTTTGGAAATAAAATATTATCTGCTGTTGGCTGCCAGCAAGGCGATCCTCTAGGCCCTGCAGTGTTTAGTCTCGCCATCCATCCTATCGTCCAACGCCTTCAATCTAAACTTAATGTTTGGTACTTGGATGATGGGACCTTGGGTGGTGATGCAGAAACTGTCTTAGGCGATCTTTCCAGTCTTGTCAAAGAGTTCCAGGCGATTGGTTTGGAATTAAATTTTGCCAAGTGTGAACTCTTTGTTTCGGACGTATGCACCTCGAAAGATTTGGCTATTCAAAAATTCAAATGTTTGGCACCTAACATTAAGATCATTGATAAATCTTCCCTCCGCCTGTTGGGCTCCCCTATCCTCGATGAATCATTCCCTTCTTTCTTCGAGGAAAAAATTCAAAATTTTTCACAGTATTCCATCCGGCTATCAAAAATTAACGTTCATATGGCTTTTACAATCATCCGGTTCTGTCTTTTCGTTCCAAATTTTACCTACACTATCCGGTGTTGTCAGCTGTGGAAGCACACTGAGCTGTTGAACAGCCTTGACAATATGGTCAAAAATTGTTTAACATCTATTTTAAATATTAATTTTGAAGATCGAGTATGGATGCAGGCGTCGCTTCCTGTGCGACTGGGGGGCCTGGGCATCAGATCTATCTCTGGTGCCGCTCTCCCCGCTTTCTTGTCCTCAGTCCATGGCACCCTAAATTTATCCCAAAAGATTCTTGCGTCCTCTCTAGATGATTTCGTCATTAGTTTCATGGATGAGGCCAAGTACGCGTGGACACACACCTGCCCAAACCGTGAATTCCCGATATCCCTCTCGTCACAACGGCAATGGGATTGGCCGATCTGCGAGCTAGCGCGGAAAAAGCTTATTGACACGTGCTCAAGCTCTGCAGATCGTGCCCGCCTTCTGGCCGTGGGGGAGTGGGAATCCGGTCTGTGGCTACAGGCCCTCCCGTCACCCAACACAGGAACCTTAATTGACTCTTCCACTTTTCGGATAGCTGCAGCGCTTCGCCTGGGCGCATCGTGCTGCGCTCCACACCGCTGCCATTGTGGCTCTGCCGTCGGCCGACTCGGTCACCATGGTCTCTCCTGCGTCAGCAGCGCAGGGCGTATCCCCCGTCACGCCAGCCTGAATGATATAATCCGTCGGGCCTTTGCCACTGCCGGATATGCGGCTATTCTGGAGCCAGTTGGGCTCATGCGAGACGATGGCAAGAGGCCCGATGGTATGACCCTGGTTCCTTGGAGTTTGGGGCGGCCCTTGGTATGGGATGCCACATGTGTAGACACCTTGGCTCCTTCCCACCTTCCAGGCACTACCGTTAGGGCTGGTGCGGCGGCGGAATCAGCGGAGGGCCTCAAGGTGCGTAAATATAGCACACTGGATAGTGGCTATATGTTTGCGCCTTTTGGGGTCGAGACGCTAGGGCCTTGGGGGGCTGGGGCGCGCAGAATCTATAAGGAACTTTCTGCGCGCCTGGTCGAGGCAACACGTGACCAGAGTGCTGGTATATATTTCGCTCAGCGAGTGAGCATAGCAATCCAACGCGGCAATGCTGCCAGCATTCTGGGCACGCTGCCCACTGGTAGCGGTCTTTTAGATTAGGTTTTTAGTTTTTAGTTTTAATTTTTTTTGTTGTCATATTATAACTACATTCTACAATAATATCCTGTAAAAGAATTGATAAATAAGTATATGTCAAATATAAGTTATGTCATTTCGATGATATTTTGTACTCTTCTCCTATGCTCTGCTGGAAGTTTAATGAGAGTTCCAGGCAAGATTTGAACTGGATGGTACAGATCGGTTATTTTTTTATTAGAAACCGCGGAGTTCTATTCTCTAAGGTGAGAGTTCCAGTTTCAGTGAATTTTTTAAAATGTAGTGATTATGTCATTTCGATGATATTTTGTATTCTTCTCCTATGCTCTGCTGGAAGTTTTCTGAGAGTTCCAAGCTAGATTTGTACTGGATGTTAGAGATCTGTTATTTTTCTATCAGAAACCGCGGAGTACTAGTCTCTAAGGCGAGAGTTCTAGTTTCAGTGAATTTTTTAAAATGTAGTGATTATGTAATTTCGATGATATTTTGTATTCTTCTCCTATGCTCTGCTGGAAGTTTTCTGAGAGTTCCGGGCAAGATTAGTACTGGATGTTAAAGATCTGTTATTCGTCTATCAGAAACCGCGGAGTTCTAGCCTCTAAGGCGAGAGTTCTAGTTTCAGTGATTTTTTTTAAATTTAGTGATTATGTCATTTCGATGACATTTTGTACAATTCTCCTATGCTCTGCTGGAAGTTTTCTGAAAGTTCTAGGCAAGATTTGTACTGGATGTTAGAGATCTGTTATTTGTCTATCAGAAACCGCGGAGTTCTAGCCTCTAAGGCGAGAGTTCTAGTTTCAGTGATTTTTTTTAAATGTAGTGATTATGTCATTTCGATGATATTTTGTACAATTCTCCTATGCTCTGCTGGAAGTTTTCTGAGAGTTCCAGGCAAGATTTGTACTGGTTGTTAAAGATCTGATATTCGTCTATCAGAAACCGCGGAGTTCTAGCCTCTAAAGCGAGAGTTCTAGTTTCAGTGAATTTTTTAAAATGTAGTGATTATGTAATTTCGATGATATTTTGTATTCTTCTCCTATGCTCTGCTGGAAGTTTTCTGAGAGTTCCAAGCTAGATTTGTACTTGATGTTAGAGACCTGTTAATCTTCTATCAGAAACCGCGGAGTTCTAGCCTCTAAGGCGAGAGTTCTAGTTTTAGTGAATTTTTTAATATGTAGTGATTATGTCATTTCGATGATATTTTGTATTATTCTCCTATGCTCTGCTGGAAGTATTCTTAGAGTTTTAAGCTAGATTTGTACTGGATGTTAGAGACCTGTTATTCTTCTATCAGAAACCGCGGAGTTCTAGCCTCTAAAGCGAGGGTTCTAGTTTCAGTGAATTTTTTAAAATGTAGTGATTATGTAATTTCGATGCTATTTTGTACTCTTCTCCTATGCTCTGCTGGAAGTTTTCTGAGAGTTCCAGGCAAGATTTGCACTGGATGTTACAGATCGGTTATTCTTTTACCAGAAACCGCGGAGTTCTAGCCTCTAAGGCGAGAGTTCTAGTTTCAGTGAATTTTTTAAAATGTAGTGATTATGTAATTTCGATGATATTTTGTACTCTTCTTCTATGCTCTGCTGGAAGTTTTCTTAGAGTTCCAGGCAAGATTTGTACTGGATCTTCAAGATCTGTTATTCGTCTATCGGAAACCGTGGAGTTCTAGCCTCTAAGGCGAGAATTCTAGTTAAAGGGATTTTTTTAAAATGTAGTGATTATGTCATTTCGATGATATTTTGTACTCTTCTCCTATGCTCTGCTGGAAGTTTTCTGAGAGTTCGAGGCAAGATTTGCACTGGATGTTACAGATCGGTTATTCTTTTATCAGAAACCGCGGAGTTCTAGCCTCTTAGGCGAGAGTTCTAGTTTCAGTGAATTTTTTAAAATGTAGTGATTATGTAATTTCGATGATATTTTGTACTCTTCTTCTATGCTCTGCTGGAAGTTTTCTGAGAGTTCCAGGCAAGATTTGTACTGGATCTTAAAGATCTGTTATTCTTTTATCAGGAACCACAGAGTTCTAGCCTCTAAGGCGAGAATTCTAGTTAAAGTGAATTTTTTAAAATGTAGTGATTATGTCATTTCGATGATATTTTGTACTCTTCTTCTATGCTCTGCTGGAAGTTTTCTGAGAGTTCCAGGCAAGATTTGCACTGGATGTTACAGATCGGTTATTCTTTTATCAGAAACCGCGGAGTTCTAGCCTCTAAGGCGAGAGTTCTAGTTTCAGTGATTTTTTTAATATGTAGTGATTATGTAATTTCGATGATATTTTGTACTCTTCTTCTATGCTCTGCTGGAAGTTTTCTGAGAGTTCCAGGCAAGATTTGTACTGGATCTTAAAGATCTGTTATTCTT
Organism: Erebia epiphron; assembly: GCA_963932025.1. Lineage (NCBI taxonomy): Eukaryota > Metazoa > Arthropoda > Insecta > Lepidoptera > Nymphalidae > Erebia > Erebia epiphron. Next base: position 11,004,550 of record OZ009950.1, read on the forward strand.
TTATCAGGAACCACAGAGTTCTAGCCTCTAAGGCGAGAATTCTAGTTAAAGTGAATTTTTTAAAATGTAGTGATTATGTCATTTCGATGATATTTTGTACTCTTCTTCTATGCTCTGCTGGAAGTTTTCTGAGAGTTCCAGGCAAGATTTGCACTGGATGTTACAGATAGGTTATTCTTTTATTAGAAACCGCAGAGTTCTAGCCTCTAAGGCGAGAGTTCTAGTTTCAGTGAATTTTTTAAAATGTAGTGATTATGTAATTTCGATGCTATTTTGTACTCTTCTCCTATGCTCTGCTGGAAGTTTTCTGAGAGTTCCAGGCAAGATTTGCACTGGATGTTACAGATCGGTTATTCTTTTATCAGAAACCGCGGAGTTCTAGCCTCTAAGGCGAGAGTTCTAGTTTCAGTGAATTTTTTAAAATGTAGTGATTATGTAATTTCGATGCTATTTTGTACTCTTCTCCTATGCTCTGCTGGAAGTTTTCTGAGAGTTCCAGGCAAGATTTGCACTGGATGTTACAGATCGGTTATTCTTTTATCAGAAACCGCGGAGTTCTAGCCTCTAAGGCGAGAGTTCTAGTTTCAGTGAATTTTTTAAAATGTAGTGATTATGTAATTTCGATGATATTTTGTACTCTTCTTCTATGCTCTGCTGGAAGTTTTCTTAGAGTTCCAGGCAAGATTTGTACTGGATCTTCAAGATCTGTTATTCGTCTATCGGAAACCGCGGAGTTCTAGCCTCTAAGGCGAGAATTCTAGTTAAAAGGATTTTTTTAAAATGTAGTGATTATGTCATTTCGATGATATTTTGTACTCTTCTCCTATGCTCTGCTGGAAGTTTTCTGAGAGTTCCAGGCAAGATTTGCACTGGATGTTACAGATCGGTTATTCTTTTATCAGAAACCGCGGAGTTCTAGCCTCTAAGGCGAGAGTTCTAGTTTCAGTGAATTTTTTAAAATGTAGTGATTATGTAATTTCGATGATATTTTGTACTCTTCTCCTATGCTCTGTTGGAAGTTTTCTGAGAGTTCCAGGCAAGATTTGCACTAGGTTATACAGATCGGTTATTCTTTTATCAGAAATCTTGGAGTTCTAGCCTCTTAGGCGAGAGTTCTTGTTTCAGTGAATTTTTTAAAATGTAGTGATTATGTCATTTCGATGATATTTTGTACTCTTCTTCTATGCTCTGCTGGAAGTTTCCTGAGAGTTCCAGGCAAGATTTGCACTGGATGTTACAGATCGGTTATTCTTTTATCAGAAACCGCGGAGTTCTAGCCTCTAAGGCGAGAGTTCTAGTTTCAGTGAATTTTTTAAAATGTAGTGATTATGTAATTTCGATGATATTTTGTACTCTTCTTCTATGCTCTGCTGGAAGTTTTCTTAGAGTTCCAGGCAAGATTTGTACTGGATCTTCAAGATCTGTTATTCGTCTATCGGAAACCGCGGAGTTCTAGCCTCTAAGGCGAGAATTCTAGTTAAAGGGATTTTTTTAAAATGTAGTGATTATGTAATTTCGATGATATTTTGTACTCTTCTTCTATGCTCTGCTGGAAGTTTTCTGAGAGTTCCAGGCAAGATTTGTACTGGATCTTAAAGATCTGTTATTCTTTTATCAGGAACCACAGAGTTCTAGCCTCTAAGGCGAGAATTCTAGTTAAAGTGAATTTTTTAAAATGTAGTGATTATGTCATTTCGATGATATTTTGTACTCTTCTTCTATGCTCTGCTGGAAGTTTTCTGAGAGTTCCAGGCAAGATTTGCACTGGATGTTACAGATCGGTTATTCTTTTATCAGAAACCGCGGAGTTCTAGCCTCTAAGGCGAGAGTTCTAGTTTCAGTGATTTTTTTAATATGTAGTGATTATGTAATTTCGATGATATTTTGTACTCTTCTTCTATGCTCTGCTGGAAGTTTTCTGAGAGTTCCAGGCAAGATTTGTACTGGATCTTAAAGATCTGTTATTCTTTTATCAGGAACCACAGAGTTCTAGCCTCTAAGGCGAGAATTCTAGTTAAAGTGAATTTTTTAAAATGTAGTGATTATGTCATTTCGATGATATTTTGTACTCTTCTTCTATGCTCTGCTGGAAGTTTTCTGAGAGTTCCAGGCAAGATTTGCACTGGATGTTACAGATAGGTTATTCTTTTATTAGAAACCGCAGAGTTCTAGCCTCTAAGGCGAGAGTTCTAGTTTCAGTGAATTTTTTAAAATGTAGTGATTATGTAATTTCGATGCTATTTTGTACTCTTCTCCTATGCTCTGCTGGAAGTTTTCTGAGAGTTCCAGGCAAGATTTGCACTGGATGTTACAGATCGGTTATTCTTTTATCAGAAACCGCGGAGTTCTAGCCTCTAAGGCGAGAGTTCTAGTTTCAGTGAATTTTTTAAAATGTAGTGATTATGTAATTTCGATGCTATTTTGTACTCTTCTCCTATGCTCTGCTGGAAGTTTTCTGAGAGTTCCAGGCAAGATTTGCACTGGATGTTACAGATCGGTTATTCTTTTATCAGAAACCGCGGAGTTCTAGCCTCTAAGGCGAGAGTTCTAGTTTCAGTGAATTTTTTAAAATGTAGTGATTATGTAATTTCGATGATATTTTGTACTCTTCTTCTATGCTCTGCTGGAAGTTTTCTTAGAGTTCCAGGCAAGATTTGTACTGGATCTTCAAGATCTGTTATTCGTCTATCGGAAACCGCGGAGTTCTAGCCTCTAAGGCGAGAATTCTAGTTAAAAGGATTTTTTTAAAATGTAGTGATTATGTCATTTCGATGATATTTTGTACTCTTCTCCTATGCTCTGCTGGAAGTTTTCTGAGAGTTCCAGGCAAGATTTGCACTGGATGTTACAGATCGGTTATTCTTTTATCAGAAACCGCGGAGTTCTAGCCTCTAAGGCGAGAGTTCTAGTTTCAGTGAATTTTTTAAAATGTAGTGATTATGTAATTTCGATGATATTTTGTACTCTTCTCCTATGCTCTGTTGGAAGTTTTCTGAGAGTTCCAGGCAAGATTTGCACTAGGTTATACAGATCGGTTATTCTTTTATCAGAAATCTTGGAGTTCTAGCCTCTTAGGCGAGAGTTCTTGTTTCAGTGAATTTTTTAAAATGTAGTGATTATGTCATTTCGATGATATTTTGTACTCTTCTTCTATGCTCTGCTGGAAGTTTCCTGAGAGTTCCAGGCAAGATTTGCACTGGATGTTACAGATCGGTTATTCTTTTATCAGAAACCGCGGAGTTCTAGCCTCTAAGGCGAGAGTTCTAGTTTCAGTGAATTTTTTAAAATGTAGTGATTATGTAATTTCGATGATATTTTGTACTCTTCTTCTATGCTCTGCTGGAAGTTTTCTTAGAGTTCCAGGCAAGATTTGTACTGGATCTTCAAGATCTGTTATTCGTCTATCGGAAACCGCGGAGTTCTAGCCTCTAAGGCGAGAATTCTAGTTAAAGGGATTTTTTTAAAATGTAGTGATTATGTCATTTCGATGATATTTTGTACTCTTCTCCTATGCTCTGCTGGAAGTTTTCTGAGAGTTCCAGGCAAGATTTGTACTGGATGTTACAGATCGGTTATTCTTTTATCAGAAACCGCGGAGTTCTAGCCTCTTAGGCGAGAGTTCTAGTTTCAGTGAATTTTTTAAAATGTAGTGATTATGTAATTTCGATGATATTTTGTACTCTTCTTCTATGCTCTGCTGGAAGTTTTCTGAGAGTTCCAGGCAAGATTTGTACTGGATCTTAAAGATCTGTTATTCTTTTATCAGGAACCACAGAGTTCTAGCCTCTAAGGCGAGAATTCTAGTTAAAGTGAATTTTTTAAAATGTAGTGATTATGTCATTTCGATGATATTTTGTACTCTTCTTCTATGCTCTGCTGGAAGTTTTCTGAGAGTTCCAGGCAAGATTTGCACTGGATGTTACAGATCGGTTATTCTTTTATCAGAAACCGCGGAGTTCTAGCCTCTAAGGCGAGAGTTCTAGTCTCAGTGAATTTTTTAAAATGTAGTGATTATGTAATTTCGATGCTATTTTGTACTCTTCTCCTATGCTCTGCTGGAAGTTTTCTGAGAGTTCCAGGCAAGATTTGCACTGGATGTTACAGATCGGTTATACTTTTATCAGAAACCGCGGAGTTCTAGCCTCTAAGGCGAGAGTTCTAGTTTCAGTGAATTTTTTAAAATGTAGTGAATATGTAATTTCGATGATATTTTGTACTTTTCTTCTATGCTCTGCTGGAAGTTTTCTTAGAGTTCCAGGCAAGATTTGTACTGGATCTTCAAGATCTGTTATTCGTCTATCGGAAACCGTGGAGTTCTAGCCTCTAAGGCGAGAATTCTAGTTAAAGGGATTTTTTTAAAATGTAGTGATTATGTCATTTCGATGATATTTTGTACTCTTCTCCTATGCTCTGCTGGAAGTTTTCTGAGAGTTCCAGGCAAGATTTGCACTGGATGTTACAGATCGGTTATTCTTTTATCAGAAACCGCGGAGTTCTAGCCTCTTAGGCGAGAGTTCTAGTTTCAGTGAATTTTTTAAAATGTAGTGATTATGTAATTTCGATGATATTTTGTACTCTTCTGCTATGCTCTGCTGGAAGTTTTCTGAGAGTTCCAGGCAAGATTTGTACTGGATCTTAAAGATCTGTTATTCTTTTATCAGGAACCACAGAGTTCTAGCCTCTAAGGCGAGAATTCTAGTTAAAGTGAATTTTTTAAAATGTAGTGATTATGTCATTTCGATGATATTTTGTACTCTTCTTCTATGCTCTGCTGGAAGTTTTCTGAGAGTTCCAGGCAAGATTTGCACTGGATGTTACAGATCGGTTATTCTTTTATCAGAAACCGCGGAGTTCTAGCCTCTAAAGCGAGAGTTCTAGTTTCAGTGAATTTTTTAAAATGTAGTGATTATGTAATTTCGATGCTATTTTGTACTCTTCTCCTATGCTCTGCTGGAAGTTTTCTGAGAGTTCCAGGCAAGATTTGCACTGGATGTTACAGATCGGTTATTCTTTTATCAGAAACCGCGGAGTTCTAGCCTCTAAGGCGAGAGTTCTAGTTTCAGTGAATTTTTTAAAATGTAGTGATTATGTAATTTCGATGATATTTTGTACTCTTCTTCTATGCTCTGCTGGAAGTTTTCTGAGAGTTCCAGGCAAGATTTGTACTGGATCTTAAAGATCGGTTATTCTTTTATCAGAAACCGCGGAGTTCTAGCCTCTAAGGCGAGAGTTCTAGTTTCAGTGAATTTTTTAAAATGTAGTGATTATGTAATTTCGATGATATTTTGTACTCTTCTTCTATGCTCTGCTGGAAGTTTTCTTAGAGTTCCAGGCAAGATTTGTACTGGATCTTCAAGATCTGTTATTCGTCTATCGGAAACCGCGGAGTTCTAGCCTCTAAGGCGAGAATTCTAGTTAAAGGGATTTTTTTAAAATGTAGTGATTATGTCATTTCGATGATATTTTGTACTCTTCTCCTATGCTCTGCTGGAAGTTTTCTGAGAGTTCCAGGCAAGATTTGCACTGGATGTTACAGATCGGTTATTCTTTTATCAGAAACCGCGGAGTTCTAGCCTCTAAGGCGAGAGTTCTAGTTTCAGTGAATTTTTTAAAATGTAGTGATTATGTAATTTCGATGATATTTTGTACTCTTCTCCTATGCTCTGTTGGAAGTTTTCTGAGAGTTCCAGGCAAGATTTGCACTAGGTTATACAGATCGGTTATTCTTTTATCAGAAATCTTGGAGTTCTAGCCTCTTAGGCGAGAGTTCTTGTTTCAGTGAATTTTTTAAAATGTAGTGATTATGTCATTTCGATGATATTTTGTACTCTTCTTCTATGCTCTGCTGGAAGTTTCCTGAGAGTTCCAGGCAAGATTTGCACTGGATGTTACAGATCGGTTATTCTTTTATCAGAAACCGCGGAGTTCTAGCCTCTAAGGCGAGAGTTCTAGTTTCAGTGAATTTTTTAATATGTAGTGATTATGTAATTTCGATGATATTTTGTACTCTTCTTCTATGCTCTGCTGGAAGTTTTCTGAGAGTTCCAGGCAAGATTTGTACTGGATCTTAAAGATCTGTTATTCTTTTATCAGGAACCACAGAGTTCTAGCCTGTAAGGCGAGAATTCTAGTTAAAGTGAATTTTTTAAAATGTAGTGATTATGTCATTTCGATGATATTTTGTACTCTTCTTCTATGCTCTGCTGGAAGTTTTCTGAGAGTTCCAGGCAAGATTTGCACTGGATGTTACAGATAGGTTATTCTTTTATTAGAAACCGCGGAGTTCTAGCCTCTAAGGCGAGAGTTCTAGTTTCAGTGAATTTTTTAAAATGTAGTGATTATGTAATTTCGATGCTATTTTGTACTCTTCTCCTATGCTCTGCTGGAAGTTTTCTGAGAGTTCCAGGCAAGATTTGCACTGGATGTTACAGATCGGTTATTCTTTTATCAGAAACCGCGGAGTTCTAGCCTCTAAGGCGAGAGTTCTAGTTTCAGTGAATTTTTTAAAATGTAGTGATTATGTAATTTCGATGCTATTTTGTACTCTTCTCCTATGCTCTGCTGGAAGTTTTCTGAGAGTTCCAGGCAAGATTTGCACTGGATGTTACAGATCGGTTATTCTTTTATCAGAAACCGCGGAGTTCTAGCCTCTAAGGCGAGAGTTCTAGTTTCAGTGAATTTTTAAAAATGTAGTGATTATGTAATTTCGATGATATTTTGTACTCTTCTTCTATGCTCTGCTGGAAGTTTTCTTAGAGTTCCAGGCAAGATTTGTACTGGATCTTCAAGATCTGTTATTCGTCTATCGGAAACCGCGGAGTTCTAGCCTCTAAGGCGAGAATTCTAGTTAAAGGGATTTTTTTAAAATGTAGTGATTATGTCATTTCGATGATATTTTGTACTCTTCTCCTATGCTCTGCTGGAAGTTTTCTTAGAGTTCCAGGCAAGATTTGTACTGGATGTTAGAGATCTGTTATTCTTTTATCAGAAACCGCGGAGTTCTAGCCTCTTAGGCGAGAGTTCTAGTTTCAGTGATTTTTTTAAAATGTAGTGATTATTTCATTTCGATGATATTTTGTACTCTTCTCCTATGCTCTGCTGGAAGTTTTATGAGAGTTCCAGGCAAGATTTGTACTGGATGTCTGAGATCTGTTATTCTTCTATCAGAAACCGCGGAGTTCTAGCCTCTAAGGCGAGAATTCTAGTTAAAGTGAATTTTTTAAAATGTAGTGATTATGTCATTTCGATGATATTTTGTACTCTTCTTGTATGCTCTGCTGGAAGTTTAATGAAAGTTCTAGGCAAGATTTGTACTGGATGTTAAAGATCTGTTATTCGTCTATCAGAAACCGCGGAGTTCTAGCCTCTAAGGCGAGAGTTCTAGTTTCAGTGAATTTTTTAAAATGTAGTGATTATGTCATTTCGATGATATTTTGTACTCTTCTCCTATGCTCTGCTGGAAGTTTTATGAAAGTTCCAGGCAAGATTTGTACTGGATGTTAGAGATCTTTTATTCTTCTATCAGAAACCGCGGAGTTCTAGCCTCTAAGGCGAGAGTTCTAATTTCAGTGAATTTTTTAAAACGTAGTGATTATCTCATTTCGATGATATTTTGTACTCTTCTCCTATGCTCTGCTAGAAGTTTTATGAGAGTTCTAGGCAAGATTTGTACTGCATGTTAAAGATCTGTTATTCTTCTATCAGAAACCTTTTAGTTCTTGCCTCTGAAGCGACAGTTCTATTTTATGTGAATTTTTATTTTATGGTCTGCCAGATGCTCTGCTAACTTCCCGTAGCAGATCATTATTTTCAATTGACTTTTTTCTAGGTTAAAGTGCTAGAACTATGTCTGAAAAGTATTAGGAACTATAGAACTAAGCCGCATGCGCACAGAACTCATTTCAATTTTTGATTTTGTAGAAAATGATCTGCTACCGGAAGTTAGCAGATCATTTTTTCAACCGACGTTTTTTAGGTTAACTCGCCAGAACTATCTCTAAAATCTATCAGGAACTATAGAACTCATCTGCATGCGAACAGAACTCTCTTTTTTTTTTGATCTGCTGGCTTTTGCTCTGCTAAGTTCACGGACACCGTTTGTATGCTTACACAACACATACATAAAGATGTCGGCCCGAAACCAGTGGGAGACTTGCTACTAGTGTTGGGTAGGACATACAAGAGGCACTTCAAATGTCCCATACAAAATGATTGAATGTCCCAACACCTCAAAAAAATATTTTGTACCGCTTCACTGTGACATGCAAAAATGAATGAATCTCGAACTGACGAGTGAGTGGTGACGTGAGGTGAGGAGCGAGTAAGTAAAAGCAAAGCAAGTCATTGTCGTTGTCGTCCTATCTTCTGTCGCAGTTGCACTTCTCGCTCGACTCGTTGGTTCACCTTCTGCTTCATTACAAACTACAAACTACAAAGCGCAGCGAGTGAGCGAGACGGCGCGGCCACACGAACGAATGTGTGCGGTTGAGAGAGCAGACCTTTCTATGAGTAGTTGAGTACTACTACTTTCGTTCGTAGGACGATTGAATGAAGTGAGCTGTGAGTGAAAATCTGACGGTGTCGTGTCTATAGTTATCTGTGGTCGTGTCGATTCGATCAATCGTCGGTCGATGAATGAATTAATAATTGACATTCGAATTCAAATTGTTCATTTTTGTTTGTTTTGTAATTACGATTTACGTTGTATTAGTGAAGCGGCAAAATTAGAGGTATGTAGGTTTAGTACATAAAACACATATCATATTGTCCCATATTATCCCCCATTCTTCTATGCTCAGCTCAAAGCCTCGTATGTGTTTTGGGTGAAGGGTTCGAAAATGAGGTGGGACAATGTCACATTATTGGGACAATGTCCCATTAATGTGACATTGTCCCACCTCATTTGAAGTGGTACAATGTACTGCCTCGCCAAACTGAATGAGTTACTCATACAAACTCATCGAAATTGCTTGTCCTACCCAACACTACTTGCTACTGTTTATCTTAGATGCCACATTGCATCTATTCAAAAATTGCAATAGGTTGAAATGATGAATATATAATAACTATAAAGTAATTTTATGTTCGTTGTAAGTATTCGTAAGAACTTAAAGTAGCGTGAGTGTCTCATGCCACCGCGATATAAAGTAAGACAGCGCCATCTATGATCTAGTTTAAATATTGTTTTAAATTTAATTTTATTGTTTCTTTTTATTAAAATCCTATTATTGCTAGAGGTGCATCCAGCCTTTAAAATTAGAGTTCTGTAATTTGTAATTCTGGACGAAGGTCTCTCCACAGAACGCAGTCTTGTGCCACTTAATCCCTTATCCCAGCGCTCCCCTTCGCTTGAGGTCGTGCGTACACCAGCTAGAAGGGTCTTAACCAACGTTTTGGTTGCGAGGTTGCCTTGAGACCCCAAAGTCTACCGATCTTCAAAGTATTGTAATGCTGATTGAACTAGAAAAACCGTCATATTGAGGTAAATTGGATATGGAGGTAAATTGGAATCGTTCTGAGTTTCTGACTGAAAGACTGTTAGAAATTATTAAAATTCTCAAATTGTAGTTAATAAAGCGGCAAAATACGAAACCTCCTTCCTCATTCCGACTACCTCCGCTGTCTTTCTCTCGTCATTTAAAGGCCTGGTAAGACACAATACGCGACTGCAGGTAAAACCTACTCGATGTCTGCAGCTTAATCGAACGTCATACAATCGTTAAGCCTAGCCCGCAACCGCAAAGACGACAGCAACTTAAATTAAATTAAATAATTAATTTTTTGACAAGAATGTATGTAGAAGTACAGATTAAAGATATGAAAAACTAATATAAGCGGCATGCAGATTCATATAGCTGTCACTAAAATATTACTAAGTATAATAGTTTTACAATGAAATTGTGCTCATCTTTAAACAATTCCTTGTAAAATTTATAAAATCCGCGTAGGATACGTTCTCATTGCACATCGCCGAAATCGCGCGTTTTGTCTGGCCAAACCTTAAATGTATGAACAATCTCCAAACGACATAAATTCTTTACGACTCAAACCGGCAACGCGTAAAATTAGATTTTGCTGATTTCAAATTATAGACAATTCCGTTTTAAGATCTAAGACGGCATGAACTGATAAACGGGATAAACTGAATTTAATTTATTTCTGATTTTTTCGTTTTGTGATCAAATTAGAAATGAGGAGATCCGTAGGAGAACCAGAGTGTTTGACAAAGCTTGAATCCGTAGTAGAACCGATAGGCGTTGGAGTCCCAAGGTACGTGAATGGTTGCCTCGCGCCGGAGTTGCCGGAGTTGCCGGAAAGCGTAGCGCTGGACGACCTCCCCCCACTAGGTGGTCAACATGTGGTCAAGCGAGTAGCAGGGAGCCGCTGGAAACTAGCGGCACAATACTGTCCTGTGGATAGATATTCATGCAGGAGACCTTCTTTCAGCAATGGACGTCTATAATCAAAGTCAAAGTCAAAAGTATATTTAATAAATTTAGGTAGGTACACTGTCCACTTTTTAAGTAACTGGACGTCAATACGATAAAAATATGATGGTGATAATCAGTTACGGTATATTAAAAGGGTTCCAAACGCGCCCTGGTCTGAGAAGAGCCCACAACAAACTCTTTTATTACTTATCACCATCTTACAAATATCGTAAATTTCTTAATTTGATTTCTAATTATAACAATATTATAACACAATTAACTATTATAACATAATAATCAGCCACTGGAACCCATGCCTTCCCATCAGGTTCCTTCATATAGGTTGAGACAATGACTACGACGACATTTCTTCTTGGCCATTGAGGCTTTCTTTGAAGTAACAAGCTTAGGTATTTATCCATCAAATCTCTTTTCACTCATTCAGCTTTGACATAGTTGTAAACAAGATTAAAGTCTAGATTAAATTAGCACTCTCTTTGTTAGAGATGTCCACTAACGGAATCCGAGATAATTTAATTTGAATTTCTCTCCAACTCTACAGTAGGAATGAAACTTTCTTATAAAAATAAATGCAGCCTTATAAGAAAATCGACGATGGCCGTGACTTCGCGTGGTTTTGCGTTTTTTGAAAATCCTGTGGGATCTTTTGATTAAAATCTCAGGAAAAATTAGCCTAGCCTACGCGACTTCGTCCGCGTGGATTGAGGATTTTTGGTTCCCGCGGGAACTTTTTAATTTTCCGGGATAAATTGTAACCTATATCCTTCCCCAGGCTATATCTACCATATCAAATTTCCTCAAAACTGATTGATAAGATGGGCCGTTAACAGGTTATGGTTCAGGTTAACGTCCATCTTTTCAACCAATTTTGATGAAATTTGGTTTATGTACCTAGTGATATTTTGCATACCGGGGAAGAAAATGAGCTACTGTTTATCTGGGATAATTAAGGAGTTCCCGCGATGATAGAAAAAAATACACGCGTATGAAGTCGCGAGCATCATATAATATATCATCATATTTTTGACATATTTAAAAAAAATCATAACTTACTATTTTTCTTTAAGTATCACTTTCGTAAAATTATAAAAACGATTTATATTACATCATCAAAAAGCTGGGGCAAAATAAAATATTATATTATTTCGGTAACATTTCGGTAAGTAGTATGCATGGTAAGCAGTTTTCCAGCACTTTCCTAAATCTCCTCGTCTGTGTGCCTAATCGTATTTTCTTCAAGGCCGCATACTCAAGTACTTTAGGATTGAGTTTGCAACTTATATTGCATTTCAATCGCTTTTTGTTTGCCGTTTGAAGATTCTAACAAGCACAGTTTGAAGGAAATCTCGTAATATTTTAGTCTAGATATTATATAATACGAGATCAGTCGTGTTACATATTCTTTGCCTCTTCAATAAACGAAGGTTTTTAGTTTTTTTTTTTTAGTTTATTTATTTGCAGAAACATGTTTTATACAAAAGGTGGTAAACAGAATGACAGAGACAATGTTTCGCCTTAATGGGCATGCAAAAATAATAAATAATAGTTGGCAGGTACCCTCATAATTTATAGATAACTGCCTCGTTGGTCTAGTGGTTAGCATGTTCGACTGCTGCCGACGAGGTCTCGGGTTCGATTCCCGGGTCGGGCCATAGCAAGTATTGGGTTTTTCTGACAAGAAATTCTCAGTACTAGCCCGGAGTAAAGGAAGTTGGCGGTGTTTCACCCAAGAAGAAGAGAGCACGTAAAGCCGTCGGTCCTGCGCCTGATCTCTCTCCGGTCGTGTCGCATTTTCCGTCCCATCGGGCTATGAGAGTAAAGGAACAGAGAGTGCACCTGTGTATGCGCACACACTTGTGCACTATAATATCTCCCGCGCAGATGGCTAATCTCTCTGGAGATAGGCCGCCGTGGCCGAAATTCGGTCGGGAGGACTTTTTTTTTAATTTATAGATAGATAGATACGTTCTTTATTGCCACACATAACATAGAGATAACTTAATAATAAACAGAAAACAACGCGTGCGCAAGGGCGGTCTTATGCCCCCTAATGCGGTTATAATTGTTTTTATGGTGCGGTGTAATTTATGTTGCCATTATTGATATTTGGCCTTTAAACTGCAACTTAGAGATAAGAACAATGATATTCTATAGGTAGATTAAAATCGCTTAGTGGATGATGGAGCTTATATATGCATATTTTTGAGTATCTCTACGTGATCAATTTACCTATCAGAAATCAACGAAACCAATGTAAAAAACTTGTAATCTGAAGTTTGTTACATTGGTTTGAAAGCTGAAGGTCTAGCCCCACTTGAGATGCAAGGAGCGGCGCGGCACGTAGCGGCAAATATTATTTGTATGAGTTTATATGTACGGGGTCGCGTTACGCAGTGCATCTCCTAGTACCATACAATCTCATACAAAGAATAATAGGCATGATGACAGTAACCAAGAATCAATGAAATTGTGAATTTATCTAACGAAATAGGATTCATGGATTATAAAAAACGTAAGTATTTATTATTCTATTTCGAGTGAGATTGCTATTTATTTTGATAATATAAAACTATAAAATACAGCAATCCGCCATATTGGATAAAACACCAAGAAACGAATGACGTCACAATTGTTTGTTTTCGAGCTTTGACAATGACACTATGTTTACTGCACACTGCACAGAGTACATTGGTAAAAACAATAGTGACGTCACAAACGACGCCATGACACCGCCGAACGTTTTGGCGTGAATTTTAAAATTTAAATTTCAAATGCCAATTTTATCTACCAAATCTTATTTTTCTGCTGAAATAAGATATTTTTTCGAAATAGTAGATACTTCCGAACATAATCTGACCATTTTTCAAAATCAGTCATCATGCTTATTGCCACTACGTGCCGCGCCGTGCCGTGCCCCAGTAGTGGGGCTAGACATTGAAGTGACATATAGCTCGGATCCCCAAGCCGTTGAGGTCCAAACATGCTTGAACAGCGACCCAACACGATGAAAGACGAGCCAATTTAGGAAATGTAGAAAACTGTTTTATTTTGTTTTATTTAATGAAATTTATTAGTCTTTTTTTATCCATCCAGAAATTGCAGAAATTGCAGAAAATTTCCTTCCGGTTTCTTTTGCAGTAATTATTAAAATGACGGATTAGATACATATACAGTAACATAACTATATACTTATTCTATAGAATAGTTATATCTGGGTACCGTTAAGTAAATAACAATAATATGTATGTATGTTAATATTATCCTGGCAATATGTCAGCCACATTTTCTTTTCACTTGACAAGGGATCAAAAGCTGGGCTTTCTATAAAGCTAAATATCTTTCCCTGTTACCGAAAAGGTTAATCTGACGGACTTGGTGAAAGAATATTTCGTCTAAGGGATATGTATGGAAAAATGTATGAGAAGCATTGAAATATACTTGTATTTGCTCGCTACTTTACTCATTTGGTTTATTGACAGGCAAAGTTAAGTGATTCTTCTATGAGGGGCGGAAACAAAACATATCTATGGAAAAGTAATAATCCAATTCTAAAGCTCTATAACAACGATTTCTATATCCTGCTATAAAATTTATATTTAAATTCACAGTAAATATTTTCTTGAATACTTAATTGAAATAAAATAATTAAGCAGAAGGCATTAATTGATAGTGCAAAATCCATTAGAAATAGAAAGTGCTAGAAAAATAAGTGGTAAGCAATTTTTTTAATAAGCTTTCTTAATAGCTTGAAATTAGCACTCATACGGTTTTCTATTGTATAGCATTATGCAATAGAGGCAAATCTTAGAGCTTTGCTGTTTATGTCTATACCAGCAAAGATACGTTCCATAGCCAAGCGGTTTATTTGTTTATTATGTTATTCAAATTTATTTATTTATGAAAAACGTTCCATAGGTGATAGCCTAGTGGTTTATTTGTTTATTTAGTTAATCAAATTTATTTATTTATGAAAAGAGCAATTCCTGAGTTTCTTGACGGCTCTTCTCAGTAAAATTTCTTTCCGATCCGGATACACCTGTCTAAATAAATTGAGTAATGAGCATTTACACGTTCGATCCTTAGGCATGAAACTTCAACTTTACTACATAAGTTTAATTATTATAACTGATGCCCGCGACTTCGTCCGCGTGGATTAAGGTTTTTTGGTTCCCGCGGGAACTCTTTAATTTTCCGGGATAAAAAGCAGCCTATGTGCTATTCTAGACTCTCTGTGCCAAATTTGAGCCAGATCCGTTCAGCCGTTGGGGCGTGATTGAGTAACAAACATCGATATATCCATCCAAACTTTCGCATTTATAATATTAGTAAGATAATATAAAAAAAGCTTTAAACGTTGAAAGAAAACACCGTGAGGAAACCTGTATGCCTGAGAGTCCTTCATAATGTTACCATCCATTAAGGGATAGACGAGAAAAAAATCATCCTCACTTTACGTGTAGGGGAGATACCCTAAAAAAATATTTTAAGTTTTATTTTTACTACTAGATGATGCCCGCGACTTCGTCCGCGTGGATTGATGGTTTTTTGATTCCCGCGGGAACTCTTCAATTTTCCAGGATAAAAAGTAGCCTACGTCCTTTCCCAGGATGTAACGTATCTCTGGACTAAATTTCATCAAAATCGGTTGAGTAGTTGGGCCGTGAAAGCGTAGCAGACAGACAGACAGACACACTTTCGCATTTATAATATTATATAGTAAAATAAAATATAGTAATATAGTATAAGTATATATAGTATATAGTAAATAGTAAATATAGTAAAATATAGTATATATAGTAATATAGTATATACAGTATATAGTATGGATAGTATGGATTTGAGATTAGCCTGGACAAACAGAGAGATAATATTATGCTAAAATCTAAAAAGTGGTGGTTTGTATTTTGATAAGGAGCTACATGTTTTAATTTAGACGTAGGATTTTTTTTTTGTAATATGTATTGTGCAAACAATGTAAAAATGAAGGCTGATATCAAAATGTAATATCACTCTGTAAAGGTAGGTAGGTACATTATCACAAAGACAGATTTTTGTCTGAAAATGTATACAAAATAAGGAGCCTGTTGAATCCATAAAACAATGTTATCGATTCGTTTCGAAGACATCTCAATTTTTCCGTTTCATTAAAAAAAGTACAATGCTACGTACGAGTAAGATCTCTTAATATAATATCGCGAGTATTTCTCATTGTTCGCGCTCGCTTACTGCCATTGTACTCAGTTCCATATAAAAGAAAAGCATTTTATCAACGTTTTATTATCCGAGTACTGAATGGTACAATGATAACGATACCTATCTCAGATACAAGTAGATACCGAACATGCTACGTAAAATAATTACATCTGTCAAAGGCCTAGAGGATTCCAAACATCCTCTGTTAGGTCCTAATCTAACGGGACTTTATTGGTTCGGCCTTTGGCAATATGGAAATAAAATGCGAGACGGCCTCTTCAATGTTTTACATGTCTGCTCCGTATTTTTCGTAGCGAGCGAATTTATTGAGTTGTACTTTATGAGAAACGACTTGATGAAAGTGCTCTTCAATATTTCCGTGACTGCTTTGAGCCTTGTGTCAGTGAGCAAGACGGTATTCTTTGTTTTATACCTTCCAAATTGGAGGGAACTTGTTAGAAATATTTCTAATGAAGAATTCGCTGCATTGAAAACCAAAGATCCGGTGATACAAACACTAATGCGTGACTACACACGATATTCGCGAGGTATAACGTTTTTATTTTGGTCAGTGATCCTACTGACTAATATAGTTACGATATCGTCACCGTTTCTAAAGTACGTTACAGTACCAGTTTATCGTGAAATGATAAGGAACGGTACGGAACCGTATCCGCAAATACTGAGCTCGTGGTTTCCTTTTGATAAAACTAGAATGCCCGGATATTTGGTAGCTGTAGCGGTCCATATAATAATGACTAGTCAGGGAGCCGGCGTTGTCGCCGTTTACGATGCGAACGCTGTAGCTATTATGTCCTTTTTGAAGGGCCAACTGATGATATTGCGATATAAATCCCAGAGGATTTTCGGGGACGTAAATGGGATTCCGAGAGACCAAGTTTTGGATAATATAAAGGAGTGTCACCGGTTACACAACTTTTTCGTAAAGTAAGTTGTTTGCTATCTTAATTTTGGTCTGCTATATAAATTATGGTTAATTATTGGATTTTAATGAACAAGATTATACCCGCAACTTCATCCGCGTTGATTTAGGGCTTTTAAAATCTCGTGAAAACTCATTTTCCGGGATTTAAAAGTAGCCTACATCCGCTTTTGCGTCTTCGAAATGCAAGCAGGCCGCAAAACTGTATGTTTAGTAGGTACCAAATTCGAAAATAATTATGCGTATGGGCGCTGAAATGCTTAGAAACAGATAGATATTGAATATGTGTGTAATATAAATATTGATTTACAGTCCCACCAACTTATCTGACCCGGTGGCCAAAAATGGAACAAATTATGCCTGTTAAGTTTTTGATTTTATTTTGATTTTATTTTTAATAATTAAGTATTTACTAGCGACGCTGTTATCATGTCTTAGTAGGTATTTAGGCAAGCTGTAGGTACTATTAGTAATCACTGGCTCCCTGAATATAATTTATAGATATTAAACTTGGATACTCAGCCAAGTTCTTATTGTACGTAACCAAAATAATATATTAATTTTAGTTGTCTACTATTACAGAATTTAATTGCGTAATAATTACTTAAATCTTATTTGCAGACAGTACCAAACCTTCAATTCTATAATCTCACCAGTGATGTTCATCTATGTACTCGTCTGCTCTATAATGATCTGCTGCAGTGTGGTACAGCTGAGTGTTGTAAGTCAATTTAATATTAAGTCGCCATTAAACCAGGCCTTAGATCAACTATAGGTGTGTCATTTGAATCCGCCCAGTATTTTCAGCTTGATGACGTAACAAACAGACAAAATTAAAAAACTTTGAGCTCTGTATCGATAGGAAAGCATCCTTCGTTCATAAATTCCATCAAAATATTTAATGTTAGTTGTAAGGACAACTACTAATCTGACCCGGGGGCCAAAATTGGAACTAACTTTTATGCCTGTTAAGTTTTTGTTCTTATTTAATTTTTCATATATACTTACGACGCTGTCACCGGTTAAGATAAGTTTGTGGCACTATACCTAGATATAAAAATGTTATAATAGGTCTAGGCCTATATGCAGAGGCGCCTCAAGCCCATGTAGCGCCCATGTGCAAACATTACCCTAGCGCCCCCTATAATAAGTAAGCGCGCTTTTAAAATGGAATAGTTACAAAGTACAAGTAACAGCCAAACTGTCAAGCTCAGCCAAACTGTCAAATTTAGCCGCTTGTGGCGCGCCTTGCTTTGCTGTAAACGACAAATATAAAAAGAACTCTAGATGCCATACAAAATGTGTGCGAAGCGGAGCTCTTTTTATGTTGGTCATTGAAAGTGTCGCGGCCGGCCAACGCGCACGCCGAGTGGGGCTCCGTAGCGAGCGCCGCTCGGCGCCCCATAGGACCGTTGCGCCCGTGTGCAACGCACACCGTGCATCATAGGCCTCCTCTGCCTATATGGTCTATATCTTTTCAACAGGGAGAAATCACAATGTCTCAAACATTCTGGGTCATTGAATTCACAACGGCGTTAGGGATGCAACTCTTTCTGTACTGTTGGCACAGCAATGAAATTGCGTATGAGGTATGCTAACCAATATAAACTACTAGGAGATATGCCCGCGACTTGGTTCGCGTGGATTGAGGTTGTTTGGTTACCGTGGTCTTTAATTTTCCGGGATAAAAAAGTAGCCTAAGTATGTGTTATTCAAGAATATAATCTATCTGACTGCCAAATTTTATCCAGATCCGTTCAGCCGTTCTGGCGTGATTGAGTAACAAACCAAACAATCCATCCATCCATCCAGCCATCCATCCATCCAAACTTTCGCATTTATATTATTCTACATTTAGGTGAGGTAGTACTAGTTTAGGGTCATTATATAATTCTATTTTAGAGTCAAGGGGTTGAACAAGGTGTATACAGTAGCAACTGGTGGCGAGCTGACGTTCAAGTCCGCAGGAAAGTCCTGCTACTTGCTGGCAAGTTGTCACCGTCGCGTCGTATCTACTGCAAGCGGGGCTTTCACGAATTTTTCCATGGCATAGACTACCTCGAGCCTTATCCATATAATCGACACTGGCGAAGCAACCCTCTTTATCTGAGAATTTAATTGAATTAGACTACCTCGACAATGACAATACGAAACTTGTATCCAATAATATGACGCTGGCGTTTTACAAAGACGTTTCGCTCTGTCCGGTCCGTAGTATGTTACACTCTTATATTATACTAGCTATTGCCTGTGACTTCGTCCGCGTGAACTACACAAATTTCAAACCCCTATTTTACCCCCTTAGGGATTGAATTTTCAAAAATCATTTCTTAGCGAATGTCTACGACACAATAGTTATTTGTTTGCTAAATTTCAGCCCGATTCGTCCAGTGGTTTGAGCTGTGCGTCACCTTTTCCTTTTATACTATTAGGTAATACTATTTTATAGTCATTATATAATACTATTTTAGAGTCAAGGGGTTGAACAAGGCGTATACAGTAGTAACTGGTGGCGAGCTGACGTTCAAGTCCGCAGGCAAGTCCTGCTACTGGCGGGCAAGTTGTCACCATCGTATATACTGCAAGCGGGGCCTTTCACGAATTTTTCCATAGCCACGTTTATTGACGTGAGTATGAAAAGTAATAGCTTTTTTTATGCCCCATTACTTTGGAATGGTCTACTCTCATAGAGTAATACCTTTTACAGAAAAATACTCGTTATGATGAGCAATAAGCGATATTTTTTCTATTCGTTTGATGTTCTTAGAGTAGAGATGCTGCCTGTGTCAAAAATATATTGTAAGTATATTAATGATTATTAAATGGAGGTTCTTCCAAAAGAAATAAAATTCATATCTTCTGTTAGTTCTAAGTTTGATAATCATTTAAAATGATCATTTATAGAAATTTTGATGACATCCCAACTAGGTATGTATTTCATAGGTACAAACTTTCAACGTTTTTAAATTTGATAAATAGTTGCTGATTTGATTGAGTTGTCAAAATCCCTATTATTTTTTTCCCTATTTCTCGGTCTTGCGATCTCATCCGATTGTAATAATAAGTACGTTATACCTTTTATGAAATTTCAATCTTTTTACAAATTACTTTAGATTATTATCGTTAATTGAATGGGTTCGGACCAAGCCGGTTATAATTAATATTTGAACGGCTTTCAAAGTATTATAACAGTGTTGTTATAGCAGTGTTTTTTTTCTTTTCAGATTTTGAAAGGTTCATACAGTTTTTATACTTTGTTTACGCAAATGCATGAAAACAAAAAATGAAGAATGAGTAGATTGTCGCTATAGTAGGTAATTCAATATTTTCATACACAATACACACACACACACATACACACACGCACGCACACACATTAATTGATAATATTTATTAGCAACAGCAACTTTGCACTGTTATTAAAATTAAATGTATGCACCTAAATGTATGTTTTTTTTTTTTAATAATAAAGGTACTTACCTATTAATTATTATCTTATATTTAAATAAAAATTTATATCACCTAATTGTACTTTCAATTGAAAATTAATAAATAAATAAGTACCTATGTTTGAAAGTTTAGGTCACTTCAAAGTTAGGTATTAGGTACTAGTTACCTCTATTAAAGCTAAATTACTTCAGAAACTATAACCTCAACTTTCTATAGACTTCAATATAACTTCCTGTTCCGCTTTCGAGTTTCAATTCACATGAGTTTCACGTTAGTACCTATTACCCATGTTCTCTAGGATGGGAACTAGATGAGAACATTAAGGTCTAGTCCCACTACAGAGGCGCGGCGAGACGCGGCACGTATTATTTTGTAGGGGACAATCCGTTACAAGAAGTAGGTATTATCGAAACACTTTTAATATATATTTTGTCTTCTCATTTGAAACATGTATGAGTAAATGGTTAAACATGAGAGTTTCGACGAAAGATTTCATGCATGTGTCACCGTAAGATTGTAAAAACCGTAAGATTGTAATCTAACGCTTTTTTTCGATAGATTGTAAACAGTCGAAAGATCGTGAACCGTTCAATGTTTTATGTGTCAATTTTTTAAATATTCATTGTATTTACGTTTTCTTGTCTCTTTCTTGTAGGCAAGGTTAGGGTTCGACATAAACAACCAAGTAGTGCCCGGCCTGCGGCCGGGGACTACTTGGTTTGTACGGTTGTCGGGACCGCGTCGCGCAGTGTACTGCGCGACGCGGTCCCGTACAAACTCATACAAATTATAATTATTATTAATTATATTAATTATTTGCCGCTACGTGCCGGGCCGCTCCGTGCATCTCCAGTAGGGCTAGACCTTAAATTATAATACTAAGCCTCGACGTTCCGTATTAAACTTGCTCGTGTGAAACTACTTGTATTGCAGATATGAAACTGTGTCTGTATGCTACGTTTTGACATCGCATCATACCTCCATATAAAAGTGAATAACGCCCGCCAGACAAAAATATTATTTTCATCCCACCATCTCGGAAGATAAAGTAAATTGAATTTAGAAATTTGTCATTTCCTCGCTGAGGTGGGATGAAAAGTTACGTGTTACTCTCGAATGAAAAGATTTTTCACTCTTGTATAACAAATAACTATTACTCAACTACAAGTTTGGTCTCGATTGCGATTTCACTTGGTGGTAAGTGATGATGCAGTCTGGGAAGGTAGCGGGCTAATTGCATTTAAGTATATTAAACCCGTACCTATCCCTAATTGGCTTCAATACCTACGTACAGAACGTACGTACCGGAACGCTAAATCTGATAGTAATTAGCGGCATGACTTTGCTGGTAGGGTGGTAACAAACCACAGTCCAAACCTCTCACTAATTTATTTCAACAATCGATCAATAATTTATTTATTCAAATTAGGTACACTGTACTTTGACGTCTGATAACTTATAAAACAAGATGGTGATAATTAGTTACGGTAAATTTAAACTAAAGCTATGAGGATTCCAAACGCGCCCTGATCTGAGAAGAGCCCGCAACAAACACAGCCGGGTTTTTTTCATCCCTAGCTTTTTCCACATTAATATTGCTTCCGCAGCCGAAAATAGCTTCTCACCTTTAACATCAGAAAGGCAATATTCCCTGAAATAAAGTAATGTTTATTTCAGTCTATCCCTGTGATCCCTTGTCTCTGTGAAAATGGATGCCTGCCGAATAGGTATCTGACGTCAGCATACGTTTATAGCCAGTTTCCTGAATTGTATTATGGTAGATACCTATTTTTGGTAGTCGAACGTAGTCAATATACTTATACAGTCAGCTTTATGAAATTGAATTTAAGTATTTGGAGCATTAGGGTCTGCGCTCTTATACGGCACGGCTAGAGATTTTCCCGCGACAAATATAAATAAGTATAACTTATTTCTATGTCCACAAAATTGAAATTTTAATGCCTATGCCTTAAGTTTTTTTTATATCTACGATGATCATCATTGTTTCAATTGTATTCTCATACTACTATGTTACGAGTAGGTAAAAAGGTCAAAAATCTTAATCCACGCGGACGAAGTCGCGGGCATCATCTAGTAAATAATATCGATACCTCTGGGCTCAAAGGTCGTAAAGGGCAAAATGCGACTTTTCAGGAGAAGCAAAAAACTAAAAATTAAAATTAAAATGTACTCTAGCATCTTTGTTCCTTGAGTCTTTTAAATGAAACCTAAGAAGAAAGTGCTTAGAATTTATAGTATTTTCTAAGGCAGTATTGAAAAATGACCCTAGTGCTGTATTTATCGAGATAGATTGCGTTTACGACCATTAATTTAAAAATTAAAGTTCTTTACACCCTTCAAATTTTCATCCTATGTTATTGCCTAAGGGCGTAAATGTACTTTACTGTACAAAACTGAACAAAATAAGGAAATAATAGACAAGTGTAATAATTTTTAGGGTAGTAAGGATCACCAGCTAAAGTATTCTGTAAGGATAAATTAATAATTAAACTACAGTATTTAATGAATTATGTAATAATGTGTATTATATTTATTACATATTATATTTTCTTTACAAAAAAAAACAAAATAACAAATTATTCAAATAAACGTACATATTTTGTGTAATGAATTTGAGATCGTTAATTAAAATTGAACACAAAGCTTTGAAATATAAACTCTTTTCTTTGCACTCTTTTCTTTACTCATTTTCCTTCTCACTTTCTTCATCATCCTCTTCGTCTGTTTCGTTCAAAGTCTTGTGTAACTCAGAATTGCATGGCAGTTCCCTATATTCAATATGAAATCTTTTATGTATTGTTCCATTTTCACAAAGGTCTATCAGATCTTTATATTTAGCAGCTGCTATTGTATAGTTATTATCTACTGTTGTATAGCTACTTCACTGCATCCATACCAATCACTGGTTCATTATCAATCTCGCTTTTTTCCCTTTTGACCGTCTGCGTCCCTTCCCCTTTCTTTTCCTTTCCCTGGGGTTCTTTCACATAATGTTACAGAATGAGTCTCTGCGTCGTCTTCCATGGAGTATTTGACAAACATTTTGTCGTTGTGCTTTGTTTCGTATGTGGCTACTCTGATGTTTTTGAATTTAATATTTTTGTATGTATGCATGTATTTGTGGGTAATTGATCAAAATTTGAAAAATCGGAATATTCCATGACATTGACTTTGTAAGGTCTCGGTCTTTTGCGAGCTGTTTGCCAAAATATGTAGACCACTGACATAATTTTTCGCACTTCTCTTTCGATAACAGCATGAACTGTTGTAGATTATTAATAGTAGTAATAATAGTTCCGCAGGCCTGCTAGAAGGTAAGTTTGATGGCTGCTGCAGAGAATCGCAAAAAGTGGCATCAGTTTTATCTTCCGTCATTGTCAAGTTCTAAGTACACAATCATACTAGTTTCAGTATACTTAGCTGCCGTAGGTAATGACATTGTAGGTTGCTGGAGAGATGTATCAGAAGTAGGACCCGAGTCATCATTGTGTGCCTCAGAACAAGTCCTCTCTTCTTGGGTAATAATGGTTTCTTTTACATGTTGCATTAACTGCTGATTTTGATTAGCAGGAATGCAGATAGGAGACTACTGAAAAAAAGTAAAAGAAATTAAAACTTATAATAAATAATAATTTAAAAAATTAAAAAACACGACTGCCCTGCCAAAAAACGAACTAATAAGTTAATTTTATTGTGAATCACTGGATATTGAACTATAGTGTTTTATATTTTCGGAATCTACCCATCATTTTCTAGATGATGATTATAATATAGTTAATATTATTTTCATTATTTTTCAACTATTTTTAGTCTTTTATGTTTTTTTTTAATTTTACTAGTGTCACCCGGAATAAGCTAGGGATTCTAACGATACCTCATTTATCAAAATCGGTCCAGGCGTATAGAAGATATGGTGGAATATACAAACTCACATACATACATGAACCCTGCAAAATAATATACTGCATTTTTCAGGCAGTCGTATAAAAATAATAAATCGTATTAGTATACAAAGTACTTATGTTAACTTACATTACATTCTTCTGCTGTATTATATTAATTACAGTGTAGTTATTATAAAGTGCTTGAATTGTTTCCTTTAGAATCATATTTTGGCTTTTCACAATTATGGTTGACAAAACTTTTATCGTCAAGTATTTCATTATTCGAAAACAAAAAGGTATTCAATTTCAATTTCAATTTTCGTTTTCACTACTGGAATTTATGGTCAATTTTGGTCTGCTCCTTTCATTCAGAGACGTTTCTTCGTCAGTGTCCTCTATAATAATTAGTATCGATACTGAATCTATGCTTCGTTTGAACTATTTCTAGGATTTATGGGACATAATTCCTTACTTATGTATATTAACGCCCTTAGTGGAAGCACATAATAAATAAAACTAGGTAGTAAAGGTCATTTGTATATTTTTATTTTAAATTGTAAGGATGTACAGGACAATTTATAAAGATAATGTCCTTTACCTCCTAATTTTGAGATGACTCATAATTACCACCTGAGGTGGTATAACACAATTGATAATTTAAATGTATTTTATGCCCAGTAGTTGTTTTATACTTTGCTTTACTACCAAAATGAAAATACTATGGTAAATAAGTGTTATTTACATCCATATTTTCTCGGTCAACATGGTTTATCGTATCAAATTATGTGGGTCGTAAAGGCATTTTTTTTGCGAATTTCGTCAAACGGAATATACAGATCGATAGAAAATTAAAAACTGAGTATAACCGTGTCAAAAACGCATTTTCGCCCAAATGTCCTTTACGACCTTTGAGCCCAGAGGTATCGATATAATTAACGCATTTTTTATCCAGTACAAGTTAGCAAGATAAGTACTTATGAGTAGGTATGTCAGAGATATTAAGTATGATAATAACACATATCATAACATACATGACATAACATATTATAATATAGGTAATATACCGAAACCTACCTACTAGTGAAGTAAAAATATTGTCTTTCATCGTAGACGTATCCAAGCTATATTTAATCAAAATTGGCTCCAAATGGTTCGTGTTGATATTACACACGGTGCTGCTCGCCAGTTCTTTGAAGTTCTTCCTTCTTTTTTGAACTTGGCTTTGACACGCTACCGCGTGTCTTGATAGGTACCTCTAGAAAACTTTCAGACAGAAATTCACTTGCCAGACATTTATGACGTAACCTACCTATTTGACATGATTTCAAAGTTTCTCATAGGGTATGATCTCCAACTTAAGAACGCGATATTGGAAAACTTCCTCTGCGTAGTACCGAAATAGGTCTACCTACTTAAATACCTTTTTGCCATGCGACCCACAACTTACAAGTGCTTTGAGTGGGTCTGTCTTTTTGAAGTGAAACTTGTAAAGTGGGGCAATAAGGCTTCGGCCGGGAGGACATTATAATTTTATGGTTATCAACAACAGCAATATATACTGCCATCTTGTGATGGGTAGATGTAGCTAAAAGCAATTTTTTTTTAAAAGGCAGGCCCTAGCCGGTTTTCCGGGCTGACATCCACCGGGGCACAGAGTTGCCCCGCGCCCCGCCCGGGTAAGGAGATATTCAATGTACTCTGTGGTAAGGAGGCTCAGCCTCCAGGCCTGTACCCCCGCTTGGCCCTCACGAGCCAAACGGAGAAGACCCACTGACATAAAGAACTAATTAATAAAATATTATAATTGAAAATATGGTGGCCATATACGCAACGAGAAATCGTTACGATCGGACTGTACAGTTCGAACGGTATCAATAAATCGCTACATGTATGTTATAAAGCTGTACAGTTTCGACCGATTTTTTAAGACTGTGCAGTCGAGCGGAACAATACAAAAATTTCAATTGATTAATCGGAATCGGAAGAACTGTGCCGACTGATCGTAACGTGTATGCGCTCGTTCAGTTTTCGTGTTCAGTTTTGTCGTCAGTCGCAGTTCGGGTGGACGTGCGCACGCGTCATGGAGTCTCAAACTAATCGCGAATGGCTAGAACAGTTTATTGAATTATATCGCAGTGAACCTTGTCTTTGGAATACTAAATGCAAAGATTATCACAATCGTGAATTAAAACGCCAACAAATTGACATGAGAATGAACTCTTCTTTTAATTAGCCATTCTTTGCACCAGATGCTACGATTTTTCTACTTCACTTTTTTTTCCTTCAGGGCGAATATTAATCCAACAACTGCTAAAACATCGTCCGTCGAAGCCATCGCTGACACGTGTGCGTCGGCACCGTATAATGTACCGTCTGATCGTAACGATTTCTCGTAGCGTATATAGCTTGTATGCCATGTACGATATACTGTACCGCTCGAACTGTACGTTCCGATCGTAACGATTTCTCGTTGCGTATATGGCCACTATAATAAATATCATAAGAAAAATAATGAGTATGATTTTATTAAAACAATAAAATAATGAATAATTATTACAAGAATTCATAATATCAAGGCTTTAATTTAGTGCTGCCATCTATGTCAATACTAGGTATTGAGTACAGCGCCATCTATGAGGCAATAGCTAAATTACTAAGCAAGTTTTCATCATCACGTTTCGGTAAGATTCCGCAAGATGACGCTGTTATCTCTCTTATGGATAATAATTTCTACTTTATGTTTCGCCAGATTTTTTTTAAAAACAGGGCCATTTCACACTCTACAATGTATTCGTACCTGAGTATTAATGTGAAAAATGTATAAATTTCAGTTTTTACATATATAAATGACCCGAAAGTGACATGTGCAAGTACCTAATTCTGATTTTTCCGTTTATCATGTGCCGAGGACTGAGGTGCATTTCAAAAAAAAATTAATATTATTATATTTTTTATAAGGTACTCTGTACATATTTCAAATAAGGTACATGCTGCAATCCGTATAAAACCTAACCGTGGGATTTAATATAATATGAGCATAAAATTTTATTTTAATTACACTGAACTAGGGTTTGGAGTTAGTCCACATGGCCGGTTTCCAAATTATTTTATCGCTAAATTCCAGTCCCTGGTGGGTTACGAGCGATTGTATGGGAGAATTAGTGTAACTAGTGTAACTCTGTGCATTAAAGGTCAGCTCAAACTAGCGACTTTGTTTCGAAACTTTTGGTCGTGTTGCCGAGGTACCTACACAAGCACCAATGATGATTGTTTATTTATCACAAGACTTACTGATGCTCGCGACTTCGTCCGCGTGGTTTATGTTTTTTGAGTCCCGCAGGAACTGCTTAATTTTTCGGGACAAAATGTAAGAGTATATTATGCCTATGTTACTCTCCAGGTCATCAACTATACTTACATATACCCATGCCAAAAATCACGTCAATCCGTTGCTCCGTTGCGGCGTAATTTAAGGAAAAAACCAACAAACAAACACACTTTCCCATTTAAAATATTAAGTATGATTAGTATTAGTATGATAGGCTTATGCTTGACATGCATAATATGAAAAACAATAATGAGGTTTCGGTAAAAATCATGTAGGTATTTTATGGCACCATAAAACATGTCTGTCTGAGGAACGTGCCAAGGCTGGCGGTGGCTGGTTGTGGTCTCCTTAACTACACCTTATTTCAGATAGTGTATCTTATGAGATAATTTTGTGGTTAAAATCGAAGCATAAATAGTTTTTTCTCATCTTTCCTCCAGGTTATGGAAATGCATTCTGCACATACAATTCAGCGACACTAAGCACTAACTTTCACTACATGCTATGTAGTAGGTACTATTAGATAGGTATCTACGAGTAACGTATCGTATCTGTCACCCAATACCCAAATCATACGTCTTGAGATGATTACTGACAATCACAATAAGATTCTAGGTCGTAAAAATCCGATTCACGTTTTATAGCAATCGAGTCTTAAACGGTTCACGGAGGCTGTCTCATACAATCGTTCACTCACATCCTGAAAAACACTTTTTCCGAACATTGCGCTCTGCGGTAGGGTTACCAGATCCCATTCTGAGAATTCCGGAAAAAGTTATATATTATATAAATTTAAATAATTATTTTTTCTTATCGGACTTTTGGCACTTAGGTTTGCAATAAAATTGATATTTTTATTTCTTATCAAACCTTCAATGAATAAGTAATATCAATATGTCAGTGGCTTTACTTTTATGATAGACACTGAGTTAGATAATAGGGCTGCTGGTAAAGAGATTGCGTACTCGATGTGCCGATGACATGACTATTTACCTATTTACTGTAGAACATTCAACTATGCATTTTCCCAGTAAAAGCTTTTATGTGTTTTTTCTGTATAAAATAATAATAAAATAAAATAAAATAAAAACATAATAAATGCTCAACATTCATAAAAAAGCTTGATCAGCAACAATCTGGATAACGTCAGCAAGTACCGCGGTTATCAATTATTGAAAAATTGAATACTAAAATGTAATAATTTATTATAATATTCCTAAAATCTTAATAAGTTCTATAGTAAAAAATTTTTAGACAAGTCTAATATACCGAATGTGTCCTAAAAATTCCGATCTTCTTGACACCCTATACAGAGAGCAATAAATTGTAGCTTTAATCTGATAGTCGAGTTCAATGGGATGCACCGCAATCCAATAATATACTGGAATGGATGTTGGCAAGCAAAAATCACCAGGTGCAAAATGTAGGTGCGATTTTCACAACTATTCAGTTCAGAGTGATATTAATATGAATATGAATGCTATTGGTAAGGTAATTGTTGCTTTTTAAATTTATTGTACGTACTATGAGAGTATTTTTATCCACTACAAGTTAGCCTTTGACTGCGATCTCACATGATGGTAAGTGAAGATGAAGTATAATATAGGGTAGAGAGCTAACCTGTAGCTAATAGGAGAAGGCAGTTAAAGCCATATTTCTAATCCTTAATTTGTTATCACTTACCATCAGGTGAGACCGCAAGGCCCAAGGGCTAACTGTAAAATTATTGTTGTCCTGAATAAATTTTTAGTAGAACGGAAAGAATATAATTAATTAATTAATTAATATAGCTTTATTTATTTCCTTACAATATTTTTCATACAATGCAATAATTAAATGAAAGTTACTTATTAAAGAATTAGTAGGTTAGTAAACTGTTTCTTAAATTATGTTAGTATCATTGTATAAGGACCGCCTATTGCGGTAAAAGCCTCCTCCATTAGCAACCATTGCTTTCTGTCCTTAGCCACTCTCGACCATGTATTTCCTGCCACTCTGACTATGTCATCACACCATCTTCTAAAAGGTCGGCCTCGTCTGCGTTTTGAGTCACGTGGGTACCAGTTTGTGACTATGTGTGACCACCTTTCGTCTGCAACTCTTTGTATGTGGCCTGCCCATTTCCATTTTGAGCGAAGAATGTGTTTGACCGCGTCTTTTGCTTTAGTTTTCTTCCTTATGGCAACATTTTTCACTCTATCTTTCAGTCTCAAGTTTAAGAAACTGCGTTCCATCGCTTTCTGGCATTTACTCACCTTGTCTAGGTTTTTCTTGGTTAATGGCCAGGTCTGAGCGGCGTAAGTCAAACAAGGTGTTAGAATATAATACTGACTAGTTATATTAGGTATGTTTTTGTAAAAATCTATTGGTGTGTCATAAAAGTCATTCATTCATTCATCTTCCTATCTACTTTGTGGTACAATACTAAAATTAGAAATTAAAAAAAGCTACGCACTCACCACAAAAAAAAGAAAAGAAAGAAAAATCAAAGAAAGAGGTCATTAATTGTGATAGGGCCCGTTAAACTTTTATGAAAGATCTTCCATAAAATTGTATTGGATTTTTACGATATCGTTTCTCCGATTCAAAATAAACATTGATGCTTTGTTATTTATCCAAGAAAGCATGGGCTGCGTAATAGGTAACAGGTCTATTTGACGACCTCCCTGGCGCACTGTGCTGTTGTTGTCTTAACGTGATTGGTCCCGGGCTAGAAACCCGGCAGGGTCAGTTTGGAAATTTATAATTTCTGGTTTTTCTCCGATCTGGTTAAATATTATCGCTTGCTTCGGTGCGTTAGTGCATTTAACGTTGACTTAAAGAGTTAAATACCTACTAGAGTATCGGGCAAATGTAAACTTATTACTTTAGACCCACAGACTACTTAGACCCCTAAAGTTTAGGCCACAATTATCAGAATTTTTAGTAAGTGCTCTTAAAGAAACTCAGAGGTATTGATTGAGATAATGGGCATAGAATATTTATGAGGTAGGTCCTTTTTAAATGAGTTTATTGTTTATTGTGACAAAGTATTTAATCATTACACAGAAGTTGGTCCACGCTACTGGGGACCCAAGTACTGGCGCTTATTTAGCCCAACGGTTGGCAATTCAGAGATGCAATAGCGTTAGTGTTTTGGCGCCATGACCATGAACGGACGGTGTATATTTTTTGTAAATATAAATGATTTAGATTTTTGTACTTGTAGTAGGTTATTTTTTGTAAATAATATACTTATTATTGTAAATATTCATGTTGTGGCAAAGTTAGATTGGTTTTTTTTTAATATTCCTCAAGGATCTTTAGATTATCCCAATCTACTAATAAGCTCTTAAGGGTAGGCTAGGCTTTTATTCTTTGACACTTGAAAATTTTGATAAAACATATTTCAGGGAAAAAAAAATTTAATTGGTTGCTCTAAAATAGCACTACTCTACGCGACGCTCATCGCTTAACTAGACTCCTAGAGTCTACTAAAATTACAGAGTATAATTTTATTTACGCTGTTAGTGGTTCAGAGTTTTATTGTTATTCAGTAAAGTAAAAACACTTTGAATTGATTGTATTTTGTTGCCTTAAGTACACATTATACAGAGGGAATTTTGGAATGCAACTAAGGGTAAATTATGCTGAATTGCCTATACAATACTGAAAAACTTTTAAAAACACCTACTTGTAAGTCCTAATAATATTAGATGGCGGAATAGAGGCGGCTTCGGCAGTGGCTAGTTACCTAAATTTAAAAAGAATGCTTGCAAAGCAATCAGGGTCCGATCGTGACTTCTTGCGTTGCTATCGCCGCGCGTTGTGTATAACCAAGTCTCAAAATACAGTAGCATAATAAAAACTAGGCTTTAAAGGGGGCATGAACAAAGTTTTAAGTCGCGGCTCTTATGCAAATAAACGTATGAATAAAATTAGCTTACGGCAGTGCAGTATAAAATATACGTTTAGTAAGTACTTTTTACGTTTTACCCGATGTTTATGCATAAAGTTTTTGCATTGTGCAGAGTAGGTGATAATTAGGTTTACTGAAATAGTTAATATGAGAATATATAATTATTTCTAATTTCTCTCTTGTCTAGTTGTCTCTTCGGCCGTGGCTAATTACTGTTAGCGTTCCAGTACAAAAACCCATACCGGGTTTAACCTCTAGTATGCCGAGGCCTAGATCTGTCTCGCTATAGCGCGCCGCTTCGGTGCTTAGGGACAGATCTGTCCGGCCGATAATCGACCCTGTGTCGTCGCATTTTTATGCGATTTTAAGATTTATCCTTGTAGATATAGAGTATAAGCTTCCTCGAACATGAATCATAAAGAATTAAATAACCAAAGACAATCATTCATTCAAACTTTTCATGTCACTTTGAAGGTCATATTTGAAATACAAAATCAGTTCGCGCGCTACGCCCGCCATGGAACGCGGTAATAATAAATGGCGGCCCGTATCGGAGAAATCTGTTATTTTTAACAAAAATAACAAACGAAATTTATCTGAATGTAATGTTTAATTGTTATTTACTAAATTTAGAAGCTGTTAAAACAAATTAAATATATAAACTTTACATAATTTTCGAAAATTCCATCAATAAAACCGAAACTACCGGTTACCGGAAGTGTCGTTCTTTTTCAAATTTTTTTTACATTATAATCTCGCATAATTATGTAATTCTCTTCCATTTCAGTAAATAAAGCAGTAAATAACATAAATTAGTTATCAAAGTTTATATATATATATATAGGCGGCAGTTCATAGCACATCAAGGAAAGTGAAAAAATACATCGAATTGCACCGAAGGCGTGATCAGATCAAATTTCTCCTAGGTCACGTGACTTTAATGGCAGCAACTAAGACCTTTTTTAAACAATTTGGCAGCCTAAAGGTTAATAATAATAAGTAAAAATGCCATAACAGTTTAGTCTTCTACCATAAACTACTTAGGTATTATTTCAGCTTTGACACAACCGTATTATACTCCATCAGCTCTTATCACCAGGTGAGGTCGCAGTCAACTTATAATAAAAAAATAAATCGACCGATTCACTCCTGTGTTGGAACTGCAAAAATAAATGGGTTACTTTACACATCATAAATTTCGATCGAATAGCCTTTACCGGTATATTACAGGGCATTACGACGCCTTCCATTGAACAGGTAGATATAATATATCGAATTATAGCTACAATTTATTGTTTCCCGCCACCGACAGCCGTGCGGTAAAATGCGATTTTCCGTTGATTGATGTAACATTTTTACGAGCTATTCCACGCTAAAACTTCAGCTTCACATTAACCCTTTTAATTTCCTTATCTAATTAACTAACAACCTCACTTTTATTTATGCGAGTTATTAGAATAATTAAATAGAATTGATAATATATTGATAAATTCAAGATTCAATGTTTATTTATTCAAAACTAGATGATGCCCGCGACCGAATTTCATCAAAATCGGTTGAACAGACGGGCCGTGAAAGCGTAGCAGACAGACAGACTGACACACTTTCCCATTTATAATATTAGTATGGATTATATCAAAAGACTAAAAAATAAGTTTCAAGCTTCTAGCTTCAAAAATGACGTAATTTCCATACAAACTTTCATCCCCTATTTCAACCCTTATGTCCTTTCTCAGGCTCTAGACTATCTCTGTACCAAATTTCATTTAAATCGGTTCAGTAGTTTAGGCGTGATTGCGTAACACACAGACAGACAGAGTTACTTTCGCATTTATAATATTAAAAGTATGGGCTATGTTCGAAACAACGTTAAATCAATATTAAAGCATCAAAAAATAGACATTAACTTTTAACCTCATAAATTTCGATCGGATAGCCTTTACCGGTATATTACAGGGCATTAAGACGCCTTCCATTTAACAGGTATATCGGATTAAAAGCTACAATTTATTGCGTCCCGACACTGGCAGCCGTGCGGTAAAAAACGTTTTTCGCATCGTAACTGTTCCGTTGATTGAGATAGCTGCCGGTTCACATTTTTACGAGCAATTTCCAGCTGAAATATTTACTTTTTACTCCATATTATCATCAAAAAGGAATTATGTCTTAGAATAATAGGCGATTAGGCTTAGGCTACAGGCAATTTAATTTGAATAAGAAACACCGAATAGCTGAGCTCCGCAGCATTCTGTAGTAGGCTAATAAGTAGGCTAATAGGTAGGTTCCCGTGGGAATCAAAAAATTTATCTGTTCAACCGATTTTAATGAAATTTGGTACAGGGGTAGGTGGTATCCCGGGGAAGGACATAGGCTACTTTTTATCCCGGAAAATTTAAGAGTTTCCGCGGGAATCATCTAGTGTTTAATAATTTTCTGGGAGTAAAAACAAATGTGTATAGAATATAACTTTATCATCATAATCTATTAGTGTAGATTATGCGTATGTATGTATAATAAAATCGCGAAAGTTTGAATGGATGTTTGTTACTCAATCACGCTAACTTTACCTTAAGATTTCCGACCAAAATATATTTTGATAATATTGCCCTTATGCCCCCAACTTGGTCCGTGTGAATTGAGGCTTTTTGGTTCCCGCCGGAACTCTTTCCGGTATAAAAATTAGCCTATGTGTTATTCCAGACTATAAGTAATATATCTCTGTGCCAAATTTCATCCAGATCCGTTTTAGCCGTTCGGGCGTGATTGAGTATTTTCGCATTTATAGTATTAGTATAGTAAACCAAACCGAAAATATTCCACACTTAACAATTTTTAATTTGGGCTGCCATTTTTAAGGAATTTAATATTCGCTGTAACACTTTTGCGGTGGATATATAAATGAATGCATTACACCCCGTAATTTTTGCCCTGATAGCCCATAACAGTACGTAACGCGAGATTACGATGCACGCTATTGAAAGCGTATATATCAGATTAAAGGTACGATTTATTTTTCACGGGGAAACAATGTTCGGAAAAACCGCATGAGAGAATCGAGCTTT
The DNA here is from genome assembly GCA_963932025.1 of Erebia epiphron. Lineage (NCBI taxonomy): Eukaryota > Metazoa > Arthropoda > Insecta > Lepidoptera > Nymphalidae > Erebia > Erebia epiphron. Next base: position 11,038,780 of record OZ009950.1, read on the forward strand.
TCATGTAGATTAAGTATGTTAAATATTACTAAACCGAATTCTGTTTTTCTCTGTGACTGCCTCGTTGGTCTAGCGGTTAGCGCAGTCGACTGCGGATCACGAGGTCCTGGGTTCGATTCCTGATCGGGCATAAAAATTGTTAGGTATTGGGTTTTTCAATTAAGAAATTCTCAGTGCCAGCCCGGAGTTAGGAAGTTGGCGGTGTTCCACCCCCGTGCCTCGGAGAGTAGGTACGTACAGCCGTCGGTCCCGGTTATTATCACTAACATGATAATAGTCGTTAAAGCCCGCCAACCCGCATTGGAGCAGCGTGGTCGGTCTAAGCTCTAATTCCCTCTCTCCTATGAGAGTGGAGGCCTGTGCCCAGCAGTGGGACGTTAATAGGCTGTAGTGGTGGTGGTGGAATTCGATGTTTTACGCTTTCACGATTGATAAACATAGTGTTAACTATGGCGACCTCCATGACGCGCAGTCTTGAGCGCTGTTGCAATAACATGCGGAGGTCCCGGGTTCGATCCCCGGCAGGGTCAATCAGAAGCGAAGCGAAGCGACGCGATACGACGCCATAGAAAATGACAAACTTATCTAAGCTACGAGTACAACGTTAGCCACGCGCAGGGTCACCCGTAGTCCTAGGTGACGACAGAAGCGAAGCGACGCGACGCGATACGAAGCCATAGGAAATGACAAACTTATCCACGTTAGCCAGATTCAGGGTTCAGCTACTCTTTGACAATACCCACTCGCGTCGCACCGAGTCGCGTTTGGTGCTCACGGACTTTGCATTAGAGTTCTCCAAAATTTTCTCAAAGATGAGCGAATTCTGCCAATCCGCACTTGAGCAGCATGTTGGACTATAGCCTTATCTCCAACCCGCTTCTCAGAACCTTCTTCGAGTCGGTCCAGCGTGCTATACAACTGAGGGTAGTTATAAGCTGGATGCAAATCAACGCGGACTCAATGTAAATTAATTAATGCTAGGTATTTGTTTTAAGGCCTTCCCTGTCTCGACTAAAAATAAAACTGAGACTATAAAAGTGTGTGCGTGCAATTTCACACACGGTAGAAGTGAAACTTCAGAAAAGAATGCCTACGAGATGATGATATAACTTGTATTCTATATTATTCTCTCGCAGGCTAAATTCTATTATGAATATGTTTGTCTGTTTTTAGTGTCGCTTTTTCGTTTCATCGAATTTTCAAATCACAACGATTCTAAAGAAGTTTCACTTCTAAAATATATTGCATTGGAATCCTAGTAGCACAAAATACCAGGTATTCGTATAAGTGCCCATTATTTTAGCTGCAACAATGTAGAATCGGATGGATAAAATAGGATAAATACGTTTAAGTCTTAAGGGAAGCGTTTCTCACTGTGGAATCGAACTCGAGCAGCATTTAAATTATTCAGCTTTAGGTAAAGTACGATTTAATTCAGTTTGTACGAGTATTTGTTAGGTTTTTAGTAGAAATGAAAACGAATATTTAGTTTTTAATTTTAAATTTTTAATAATTAACACGTGCGGCAGCTAGTTATCCTTGTTTTGCGCACCGTGCGGGGGTGATCTAACTATGTTCCCGTGCGTCTAGGAAAGAGACAGTGTTTTTTTCGATATGGTAGCTTTTAATATGATAATATTGTACACTAATAATATACGGCAAAATAGATGCCGTAACGCACAGTAAGGTAAGTATTTTTATTCAGTGCGGTACGGCCACTATCTTGCCGTACCCCCCCAACCCCGTGCCTCCCTGCATACGTCCGCGCGGCCACTTAGTTTGCACTAGTGTTGGTCGTAAGTGAGACGTACGTAGCGCTCGATATTTTTTATGCAAAAAACGATCGATGTCAAGTGTGAAAGTTGTTCAGTGTGATAACTACCTAGTTACTAGCCCTTCTATAGAATATAGAAGGCTAATATAGAACGTTGATGAAACCATACCTAGTTTTCAAAATTTTTTTGTTTCGTTAAATTAAATTTCTTGTTATTGTGTGATCTCATCATAGATTAAAAAAAAATAATTATAATAATTTGATACCCTAAAATGAATCAAAATTAAAAAAACCTATTTACATTTTTATTAATTAGTGTTTTAGTACTAAGTACATGTGACTGATTTTTTATTTTTTTAATAAATTCCGATACTTGTAAGAATAATTATTATGATGACTAATTATGAAGAATTATGTTGCATTTGTTGTGTCTTTAATAAAGAATATCTTTAAAATATCGATTGTCATTTCAGAAGTAAACCCCCCATCCCAAGCAATTCTTTAACTTCTATGCTATACGGCATATATATTGCCGTAAATGACTGATTTTGAAAAATCTCTGCATCTTTCGAAATATCATAGAGAGCCCGGGGCTACCGCAGCTAGGTATACTCGAGGATGTGGCCTATCGATTTGTTCAAAAAAACCATTGATATGAGGAGTTTCTACGTCTGCATGGACTTTGAAAGTCAGGTTCCGGTACGGCAAAATAGAGGTCGTAACGCACAGCAGGAAATATAGATACGGGCAATATTTGTCTCGTAACACACTAGCCGAAGGTTTAGATCCAATGCTGCCGCAGCGAATGTGTTAAAATATAAACCTTAAAACTAAGGCGTTAAAGTTTAATTACGAATGTAGTATATTTATATTTAAGACCTTTTGTCTTTGTATCGGCGCGGATCATGTCGGTGACGCGAATCCACAAGTTTAACTCCTACAAAAAAGTGCTCAACGCGGCTAAAGTTTTCACTTCAAAAAAAAAACATACGCGCCGTAAACAGCGTGTCAAATAAATATATCAATTTTGGAAAAAATGGAAGCAATAACTAAGTGATATTACAACATCAACATGTGATAAAGTAGTGTTAAAAAAGTTTTATGCCGGAAAAACTGAGAAGACAATAATAAATTGCTTGGACTAATTAATTAATTTTTCTTATGCTGAGTTCAGAGAAATCTAGAAAAGTACCATTTGTACTTGAAAGTAAGATAAATTACCGTTAACTAATGGAACTGTAAAGTTTAATTAAACTAAAAGTTTTAGAAACGGAATAACTATCTCTCACAGTCCACAGTCTACGAGGGAAATTAAAAATATCCTGGACGTCTGAATGACCATTTTTCATCATCATCATCATCGGTCGCCATCTTCAGATTACAGTTTGGTGATCACAGTTAATAGTGCAGGATTCACTCCAATTTATATCAATTCATTAATCATTTCCTCTCTTTACCAGAATAAACCACCTAGAGGTTATTGTGTTCCTGTGCTGTCCTAAACCACTGTGTTCCTGGGGGTGACCTTAGATTCAAAGCTTCAATGGGGCACACATATATCAACTCTGGCTGGCAAACTCAGCTCTGCTGCTTACGCTGTCAGAAAGATTCGACAGTTTACTGACATTGAAACTGCAAAAATTGTGTATTTTGCTTACTTTCATAGTATTATGTCTTACGGAATCTTACTATGGGGTAAAGCGGCAGATATTCAAAAAAAATTTGTATTACAAAAAAGGGCAATACGTGCAATTTATAATTTAAAACCGCGCGAATCCCTTAGACAGAAATTTAAGAAAATAGGTATTCTTACAGTAGCCTCGCAATATATTTATAGTAATCTAATCTTCGTAAAACAGCACATTCACAATTACAAAAAAATATGCGATCTGCATGATAGGCAAACTAGAGGCCGCCATAAGCTCGTGACTCCATCGCTCCGCCTCAAGAAGGTCCGAAGGTCGTTCGTGGGAATGAGCATTCTATTTTATAACAAAATTCCACAACCTCTTAAACTTGCCTTTACACAAGTTTAAGAAGTCCATTAAAAGTATGCTCCTGAAAAAAGCTTATTATACTGTTGAAGATTACGTAAATGACAAAGGAGCATGGATTTGACTCGCTCCAGCAATGCTAAGGACAGCGGTTACATATGTATAAATTAATAAAATTGTAAATTAATTTTTTTTCAAAAGAGCAACCGCCGAGTTTCTTGCTGGTTCTTCTCGGTAGGAATGGCATTCCGAACCAGTGGTAGATTCACTCGACGATTCAAAAGTACTTGTAAAAGTCTATTTGAATAAAAATAATTTGAATTTTGAATTTTGAATTGAAAGATTACCTAATTATAGTTTATTATTCCTTCAAAATTTCCTTCCCTGGAAAAGTGGGAGGTGCTTTCTGGGCATCTTTTACCTACCTTATAATTAAGTAATTATAAGTAAGCATAATATGTTAAATTAGAATTAAGATAGGTATAAAGAATTTTATAATGTAGTTATAAATATAGATAGGTAACAATGATAGAGTTTTAAGATCATAATGTAGGAAATCTAAATAAAGCTTTTATTTATTACTAGATTTTTTCAATTCCCGCGGGAACTCCTTAATTTTCCGGGATTAATAGTAGGCTATGTCCTTCCCCGGGTTACAATTTATCTCTGTACCAAATTTCATTAAAATCGGTTGAACACGTGGGCCGTGAAAGCGTAGCAGACAGGCAGACAGACACACTTTCGCATTTATTATATTAGTATGGATTTATTTTATTTCTCCCTAAAGTCGGTTGCTAACGTCACATCTATGCAGAAGAATTTATGGATTTAGTCGAGATGTTACAATACATGATCCGTCGTTAGGAATGCTATTTGCCAATAACAAACAGTGCTAGCGTTCAATCTACATACACTGGCAATCAAATGCACCTGAAGAGCTCCGAAGATTCGCTTCCAACTACTCGGTAGCACCCGTACGTGAATATTGACATTTAATTAGCGCACAAGTTGAACTGTTTTACTCTCAATCAAAGTTAATAATTCAATTTCGATACGTCGATTGTGAGTCAAGCCATTTACGGATAGATGATGCCCGCGACTTCGTCGGCGTGCTTTTAGATTTTTGGAAACTCCCGTGCATAATGTTTGATTTTCCGTGATAAAAATAATAATTTCCACTGTTCCACAATAACCACTGCATAAAATTTCGTCAAAATCGGTTTTACAGATGTGACTAGAATCTCTGTGCGAAATTGTTAGTTCCACAGGGAATGCCTAGTGGTGATAACCTAATGATTAAGACACTAGATCTCCTGTTCGGGGTCGCAGGTTCGTTTCTTAGGTTCGTACCTTATATTACTTTTCGAAGTGATGTACGTTTTAAAAATTTAAATATCACTAATTGTTTCAAACGGTGTAGAAAAAACTCGTGAGGAAACAATGTCCAAGATTTCTACATAATGTTTTAGATGGTATGTGAAGCTGCACTTGGCCAGCGTGGTGGGCTACGGCCATGCCATTTTCAATCAGAGAAGATACTTTAGCAAGTATCTTTGTACGGGGCCGCGTCGCTTAGTGCATCTCCGTGCCGTGTTGCTTAAATGCCTAGCTCTATGCAACCTCATACAATTAATACTACGTGCCGTGCCGCGCCTCTGTAGTGGGGCTAGACCTTGAGTCCGTCAGTGAGTGAGTCGTGACTTTCTCTTTACATGTAGAAAGAAAACAAGACACCGAATTTGTGTGACACATATTTTGTAAAAAGTAGCAAATACGGATCGTTACTTGTGACAAACTTGTGACAAACGATACTCCACTCTAGCAGTGACAGCTTGCGTAATGACTCTACGAATACAGTGTAATAATCCGAAAAGAAATGTTCGCAATACGAAATGTTCAGCAAAAGAAAATAAAGGGAGAACTCGCATTCCGGAAACAGAAGGTACAAAATATGAAACAACATTTCAGGAGAAATGTAATGTGAAAACTTAGTTCGTGTTGTCGGTGAACCGAATATGATGATGGCTGGTTCTGGAGTGCAAACTTTATCCGCAAACATTACAATATGCCTCAGCATGTTTTATGAGTTAGACACTTCGTCTATTGGTGAATACTTGGATTCAACCCATGCGGCACTTTTTGAGATTTGCACTTTGAAACCGAAAGACGACGGGTCTTATAACTTAAATAAAACTGAAAAATTCAAATTATATTTATTTCAAAATATGAACTTTTACAAGTACCTGCTTTTGAATCGTCGAGTGAATCTACCACTGGTTCGGAATGCCATTCCAGACCCAGCAAGAAACTTGGTACTCTGTACGGTCGTCTGACTCTACACTACAGCTTACCTACCACCAATGATAAGCGTGCGATTTTAATCGCATTTGGGGTGGTAAGAGCCTCGTTCGGCAAAATCCCTTGCCGTGCCGTCCCGGTCTGCGTAATCCTTAAGGGTTCCTTGGTTCCCGCGGGAAACAACTTTCCGGGATAAAAATTATATCTTTATGTGTTATACAATCTATAAATTTCATCTAGATCCGTTCAGTCGTTCTGGTGTGATTGAGTAACAAACATCTATCCATCCATACATAAGATTGAAAGTAATAGGTCAAAATTATAAACTGATACTGATAGAAAAACTAAAACTCAAGTGACACCGTGATAACGTGTAACTGTAAATCAATGAAAAATACACTCATAAAACGGCAAAGTTAAGTTTGTAAACGTGGTGAATGGTGACATAACATAACCGTCAGGTTAGCCCACTGTCAGGTTAGCCCACTGTCAGGTTAGCCCATTGTCAGGTTAAACCACTGTCGCGTTAGCCCACTGTCAGGTCAGCCCACTGTCAGGTCAGCCCACTGTCAGGATAGCCCACTGTCATGTTAGCCCACTGTCGGGTTAGCCCACGGTCGGGTTATCCCACGGTCGGGTTAGCCCACGGTCGGGTTATCCCACGGTCGTATTAGCCCGCGGTCGGGTTAGCCCACGGTCGGGTTATCCCACGGTCGGGTTAGCCCGCGGTCGGTTTAGCCCGCGGTCGGGTTAGACCGCGGTCGGGTTAGCACGCGGTCGGGTTAGCCCGCGTTCGGTTTAGCCCGCAGTCGGGTTAGCCCGCGTTCGGTTTAGCCCGCGGTCGGGTTAGCCCACGGTCGGGTTAGCCCGCGGAAGAAGAAAGTTAAGAAGAATGTTGTCGCGTGACCGACACCGTTCCACATTTTTACCCCCTACCAAAAAGTGTTCAACGCGCCTTAAGAAGTTTTCACTTAAAAAATTGACAATTTTTCACATAAAACTCAGATATTGTCCCCTTGAGCCACGCGAGCGAAGTCGCGGGTAATAGCTAGTCAAATGAATATTATAAATGCGAAAGTTTGGATGGATGTATGGATGTTTGTTACTCATTCACGCCCCAACAGCTGAACGGATCTGGCTGAAATTTGGCACAGAGATAGATTATAGTCTGGAATAGCACATAGGCTACTTTTTATCCCGGAAAATTCAAGAGTTCCCGCGGGAACCAAAAAACCTCAATCCACGCGGACGTGGATTACTTATATGTTTCACAAATTTTCAGTGTCGTTTGTCAGGGAAAATTAATTTGAATTCTCCGTGTATTCGGATCGTGGAGAGAGAACTTCGAGAACATTGTCGAACTACGTGATAAATTAATCTTGCAGATTAATTACTTCTTATTGTCCTTGATACGCATAATCTCATTAATTCGATTATAATTAGTAAGTATTCGATTTTTGCTGATATTATATGTATATAATAAAATATACAGTTGTGACTGTAACTCAAAGATCGAGTTTTGGGTTGGTAGTAAGTACTTTTTAGAATGGTGGACCACTGAAAATAAACTTCTTTTATCGAACTTGGGGCTGCAGTTATTTATGAATTTTATATTTAAATTTTTTTCAATAGCTAGAACAACCGCCGAGTTTCTTGCTGGCTCCTCTCGGTAGAAATAGTATTCCAAACCAGGGCAGTGGTAGGGTCATTTAACGATTCAAAAGCTTTTTTGCATAAGACATTACTCACTCACTTCACTTCACTCATCTTACACACTCATTTCACTTTACTTACACAAATCATGTGAGATGGCAGTCAAAGGTTAACTTGTAGTGGAATAAAAAAAATATCAAGCACTAAACAGGGGTAGCTGAATTTTCAAAATAGCTAGATGTAAGTATTTAATGGGGCGCGACGGCTTAGCTTAGTGAACTGTGACGCAAAACTCTAGGCTCCTAAATTCTAGTGCTTCTAATTTGTCGTCTGGAGGTAAAACTGGCGCAAAAAGAGGCCTGAGTCTGCTTACAGATGGCCCTTTAATTTGTAACGTTCACTAAAATACACGAAAATCACAGGAAAAACAACAACAACTAAGTTTTAGGTGGGAACTGGGGAACTGTCTAATAGTCCTTGTAATTATGGTGGTAGTGGTGTAATATAAAATCTTCTGTAGGGTAACCATAATACATCTATACCTACTTATTTCATATTATAAATTATAAATGCGAAAGTTTGGATGGATGGATGTATGGATGAATGGATGATTGTTACTCAATCAAGCCAGAACGGCTGAACGACTCTGCATGAAATTTGGCACAGTGGTAGATCATACTGCTTTTTACCCTGGATATTTAAGGAGTTAAAAAACCTCAATCCACGCGGACGAAGTCGCGGGAATCAGCTAGATAATATGAAAGTGAAAAAGATTTTGTTTTCCTCCGCACATAACTCAAAATTGTAGCGAATGGTATCTATATATTATTAAGTATCCATAAAATAATTTAAGTCCCAGAGATCGAACCCCCGATCACCCGAATAGGAAGCCGGACGTCTAAAATACTAGGCTATCTCCTCAACAAGAGCTTGAAGGTCTAGCCCCACTTGAGATGCATGGAACGGCGCTGCACGTAGCGGCAAATACCTATTATTTGTATGAGTTAGTATGGCTACCTCGGGCAGTGCATCTGCTTGCCTCGCCCAGCCTCATTCAAACTCATACAAAGAATATTTGCTGCTATGTGCTGCGCCGCTCCGTGCATCTATAGTGAGGCTAAACCTTTATTTTGATAGAATTATATAAGTGAAATAATAATATGCTAATCGAAAGTTAGTTACAAAACTAAGCAATGGAGGACTTAAAGTTATTTGATGGCCGCGGTAGTTTGTAAAGTTGTAGTGCCACATTAAACCTAGAGTAGGGTAACTATGATGTCGAAAATTATAAATTTTTAGAGGACACAGTCTTACAGTACAGTGGAAATACATTTCCAATCCTCGTAAATGTAATTAGTTTTATCACCATTATGTATAATACCACTATAATTTTGTTAGTAGTAGAATTATGTAGGTTCGGCTTAATAACAAAACTATAGTTAAAAAGTGTTGTTAATGATTATGCTTTTTCGCAACAAAGCTTCGCTAAAGCAGAGTGAAAAATATAAGTAAAGAAATATTTATTGTAAACCGTAAAAGAGATAAAACAAACAAAACAATAAAAGTTCTAATAAAAGAGCTGATGCCCGTGAACATTTTCGTGGAATTAGCTTTTATTAATTCCCACTATGTCACCCTCCAGGTTCTGAACTAAACCCATGCAAAAAATTATAAAGGACAAGCGAACAAACAAACACACTTTCGTATTTATAATATTCAGTATTACGTAGGTATGATACGGTACAACAGGCGGCTCTAATATCGCTTTAATTTAACGATCTCTTCCTCAGGGTAGAAGACACTCTAAAAGAAGGCGGGAGTGGGTATTACTGTGGGAAAAAATACTAAAAATTATAAATGCAAAAGTGTGTTTGTCTGTTGGTTTGTCATTTAATCACGCCGCAACGGAGCAACGGATCGACGTGAATAATGAGTAAAGTTGAGGACCTGGAGAGTGACATAGGCTACTTTTTATCTCGAAAAATTAAGGAGTTCTCGCGGGAATCAAAAAATCTTTAACCACGCGGACGTAGTCGCGGGCATCAGCTAGTAATAATATACAAAAAAACTGAAATAGAAAACTTACAACCTAACATGATTGTTATAATTTTCAGGCCGGCAATAATATTGTCTTGTGTGGTCAACCCATTCAGCGTACAGCATATAAGCAGATAGCTTGCATCTGCATTGCATTGCTAATTCATTAAGCTGTTTAAGGCGAGCTTTGCTCGGATTAGCTCCCCGGGGTTCAACTAGATTTTCCATATTAAATAAAGTATTTGTCCTAGATTTCTAATTAGATTTAGTTACGGCTAAGCTAGCAGAGAGTGCGGTAATTTTGAAATCTTTTTTGTTGAAATGCTTCCAAAGCGTGGAAGTAATAACAATTTTTTCTAAAAAACCGACTTCCAACGCCACTGTGCAAAATAATTTTGATTTCTACCCACTATGTTGAAGTCGGGCGGGTATCACAAGGATTATGCAAAGTTTACGCATCAAACTCGCCCGACTTCAACTAGTGGGTAGAAATCAAAATTATTTTGTACTTTTCAGTGACGTTAAAAGTCGGTTTTTCGGAAAGAATTTTTATTTTTAACGTTTTAGTGTCAGGGTTGAGGATTTGGAGTCTGAGAGTTTTTTATGAGACCACCTCAAACGCTTCCTCTAACGACTGATAGAATTTTTTTCCAAATCAGTTCAGAAACCACGAAGATATGCACCGACATACTATGAAAAAAAAAAATATGCGCCGAATTGAGAACCTCCTCCTTTTTTGGAAGTCGGTTAAAAATAATGTCCAACGCGGCTTAGTGCGCAAACACAGTATTTCGCTGTACCTACTAAAGTCCAAATACAGCTCATACATATTTTTTTATGCTTGTGCCACTCAGACGGACAGATAGACTGGACGAACTCATATGGAACAAAATGACTAAATCCCGAACGAAGTGAATTGTGACGTCAAACAAACATTTCTATGACCAGATACGTCACAATTCAAAAAAGTCAGAAAAAGTAAGAACTCGAATTTCTCATGTTTTCAATCCTTTTCATCAACACATTTTCAAAATCACCAAACACAACTTTAAAAATCCAGGAATCAACCAGCAGGAAACCCAGAAAATAAAAGAAAAGTGTGTTTATTAATTCTCAAAATATGAACCATTAGGGTTCATTATCTTCATAACGAAATCCTAAATAATGCTAGATTTTGCTTCTACGCACTTTGTAGATACCAGCATAATATTTTTTATAGCCAGCATGTATTCCAAATACGACTCGCACGTCGTCTCGTACGAAGTTAGTTTATGGTGGTCGCTATGGTTGAAGCTTTAACGCATGTGTCTACAACAACTGTACGAAGTACCAAATCATTCGGGTGCACTATGCGCGATCGAATAGTTGGCAGAGAAATGAGCTGAAAATAATTATTCTTAATTGCATTATTCAAAGGAAAATTCTCATTACCAAAAAATCATTAATTACCGTCGTTAATAGCAATGAAAGTCATTAAAACCATTAATTTGAAGAGCAATTCTTTGGAAAAATACCTCGTACGAATATTACACTACATCAATTAAGGGGAAAACGTAATAACGGGACTCATTAATGAATTTATAAGCTTTTGTATTGTAAGAACAATGGGTGGTAATTAATCTACACTTGTATTTTACGAGTACCGACTGTGTTTTCATCCTTATGTCGTCGATATTCCATAATTATTATTATTCTATAGGCTTATCATATACTAAATAATATGATACGCTAATATACATTTGCATAAGTACAATAATGTTTACATCTTTATTTCTAATTGGTATCCTTGGATAGGGCCGGCGTTGTACCTAAGTGACCGACCTACCTACTCAATCACGCCAGAACAGCTGAACGGATCTGGATAAAACTTGGCACAGAGATAGATTAAGTTTGGAATAGCACCTAGGCTACTTTTTATGCCAGAAAATTAACGAGTTCCCGCCGCCACGAGAACCGAAAAACCTCAATACGCGGACGAAGTCGCGGTTATCAGCTAGTTTATATCATCTATCTATCTTTCTATCTATCTATCTATTTATCTATCTATCTATCTGTATATCCATCTATCTATCTATCTAATCACCTATCTATCTAGTTTATAATATTTGTTTGGATCTGTGGTATGTATTAGCTCAGTAGTAAAGCTCAGATATACACCGCTACATAAATTGTAACATCACCATCATAAATTAGCGCAGGAACTTAATGGTCGGCTTCGTAGTAATGGTCCGAGGTGGGATTCCTGTCACCCCCTACATCATTGTGCACACACACGGTGTTCCATTTAATATACAGGGTGTTGTTTGAGGGCGGCCATTTTTATGCTATCTATTAATTTTTGAAAAGCCAAACCGTAATTATTCCTAGACCGGAACCTTCAAAATCATTTGAAAATGCCCAACATATTATAAGCATCAATCAACTGAGTAAAACCAAAATATTTTCAGGTTCAGGACGTATCTTGTTTTTGGTTTTAATTTCTTCATGCCATATACTTAGTTTCTACTACTAGATTCTATTGCTCCTCTAAATTTCTAGTTTATAGTCATTTTACTACGTATCACTAAAAATGTAAATTTTAAAATCTTGAAAAAATCAAACTCAGGTTGTGAAACTAACCGACAATTATTTTGTTTTTGTAATAAGCCATAACATTTTCGCCATACAATAACCGCTTTAAAATTAACACCTTGTAGGTATAGTGGGGATATAATAGAGTAGAAAGGTAGGGTACTACCATTACGGCTCTGGTAATTAACTTTATCATTATAGTCCAGGATCCGACTGCATACAATTTTACCTCACAAGATACATGAACGGGACGTAACCGACACTGACATTGCACGACGTGTTGCGAAGCTGATGACTATCTATTCTGTGGCTGAAGTGGCAATAGGCTGAGTACATACTTAGTTCGGAAACCGATAGACACTGTGGGATTAAAATATGCTGGATTGGCAATCCTGTACTGGATAACACTGCCTTGACAAGCCCCCCCACTAGGTGGAGGGACGAAATCAAACGAGTCGCAGGGACCCGCTGGATTCAGACAGCAAAAGACCGTGATATTTCGAATTCATTGTAAGAGACCTATGTAAATTTATGTCAATGTAAATATTAAAGTGTATTGAGACCACCGCAATAAAAGTCCAATATTTCAACAAATAAATTTTTGATTTAAATTAAAAAGACGAAAACACTCGATAGCTTTTACCAGTAGGTAAAGGGCTTTATAGGTAGGTTTTACCTATAAAGTACCAGTATACGAAGCGCGAATAATTTACATGTTAATGACTTGATTTTGTGCTTTGTTTACTGTTCCCGTACCGATCGTCACACTGTTATTAGAAGGTGGTTGCGCCAGATTACCTTGTATAATTAATTAAAAATATTGTTTATTACTTGGTGCTTTCCTCTCTCCACTTTCCCTACCCAAAAGCAGCACTTGCACTACGCATCGACACTAGCGGCATCAAAAACGCTAGAACGCAAAGCTGCGGATTGGGACATAATTAAAAAAGTATAGTGTAACTCACTTCACGCGAGTTCGACGCCTTCGTAAAAAATTAGCAGCGTAATGGCCGTTCATATTGAACACTTTTTAATGTAAACCCATAATGTACCTTGGAAGGTTTCAATAAGAACATTCCAAGATTTCAGTGAATTGTGCTTGTGCCTAATTAATCAAAACATAAATAGTGGTGTCGAGAAGAAGAAGAGGTACTCGGGACACTCTTGCTGGCTGGCCGGACCTCGTGTGACGCTCCAGAATCATTCAAGTAAGTGCTGCTTCCTGTCTCGATTTCTTCCTTCTATTTTTTTATTTTAGCACCATCTGTTTTTAATTACCAAAAATACAGTCCGCTTCTCATTCGATATAAAATTTCACATAAAAATAATCTACATCGTAATTTGGCGCAAGCATAATTTTTTGGTTCCTTCTTCGACGGATATTTCCAGCGTATTTCATTTGTTAGAATACTTCTATAGGCTCTAATAAGTGGGATATTATAATATTTACATATAATATTCATTGCGAATATATGTATTTCAATTGTAAAGAAAAAACGTGACATTGCGTCATCATTTTTCATTGTCTAAATACTGGCATAAACGGCTTATAGCATTGAGCTAGCTATTTCCCCAGTTAGGCATACTTATAATCTACACATATTTATGTATATTTGATAAATATAGTAGTTTATTCATATAATATTAACAATTAAAATACATCTTGAATATCTCATAATACCTTCGTATTTAGCTATACTTCAAAAGTTACATAACTCCTAAGTTCTAACGCATAAGTTCGAGATTCGTTTGAATAGGTCTCGGGTCGATCACGCGATCGATAAGTACAAACCGACCGCGTCATCATTGAGCGCCTTCTATGCGCTTGCTTACCGATTACGTAACCTACTCAATTCATTTGACTTTGTTTGCCTATTATTTTGCGCATTTGAATACTTATTATTTTATGTGATTTCGTTAGTCTGTTAGTTACCTACGTGTTATCAAAATGCCTAAGGTAAATTCTAAATCTAGTGAAGGTGATAAAGATATTCAAGATTCTAGACTGTCTATCTTACTTGCTAAACGTGAAGCTATATTTAGAATTATGCAAAGTATCTATGAATTAACTCGTGAAACCGACATTCATACTGATGTCGAAAAAAGGGAACATTTTCTCGATGAATCTTCACAGATTGATTCGCTGCGCGAAAAGTACGAATCCATCGTTGATGATTATAATTCTCGTTTGTTGCAATTAGATGCTGATGCAATACCTGATTACAACTGTCTGTACGCTTTTGAGACGTTGTATAGTAGGGTTAAACGAATTCAGGCGAAATGTTCGACTTCCGATTCGACACCGGAAATGCATAACGCGAATCCCGCTCTGCTGAAGGCCAAGCCAAAGCTGGCTCCCATATCGATTCTAGATTTCGATGGTGATATAAAATCTTTTCAGATGTTCTATACGACTTTTAAATCAGTAATAGATGATAATCCATTACTTAGCGATGCTGAAAAGCTATTTTATCTATTACCGAAGCTGAAAGGTAAGGCGAAAAGCGCGATCGCAGGAATTTCTCCATGTGCTGAAAATTACCAGTTAATTTTACAAACACTTATCAATCGGTTTGACGATAAACGGATGTTGACTTCCGCATACTTACACGAATTATTTCGTTATAAAGTTTTTCAAACCCCCTCAGCAGCTAACTTTGAAACATTCATAGATCAGTTTGCTGGCGCAGTGAGCGCTTTGAAGAATTTAAAATTAGATAATTTAGCTGATCTAATCATACTACATATAGCTACACAGAAGGTAGACTCTGAAACTATACGCGCGTTTGAAATTAAGTGTGGTAAGAAAATACCTAATTTCGACGACTTTGTGGAATTTATCACAACTCGCGCGAAAGTATTCGAGCGTACTAATAAAAATATAACAAACGCTTCGGATACACGTCAAAATAAAAATATAAAACAGACAAACAGCGGATCTTCCGGCAATGCGCCGAAGTATCAGGCCTATGTAAGCACTGTTGATAAGCCTAATTCGCCTAAATGTCTATGTAAAAATATATCGCATGCGTTTTTATATAAATGTGTCGATTTTAATAAATTATCAACACCTCAAGAACGTTTTAAATGCGTCAAAGAGAAAAATGCCTGTGTGAATTGCTTATCTGTCTCGCACAAAGTAGGTCAGTGCAAGGTACCCCCCCACTGCTTCTGTGGACAGAAGCATTATAAAGGACTACATTTCGATCAACGCGAAGAACAGAGTCGTGCGCCACAACTAGATAATGCTGTGACGTCACCGCAGATACCTATACCTACCGCGTCGTCGCCCGTAGCGAGTGAACGCACCGACGTAGCACTGTGTGCTACGAACGTAGGCGCTTCTACTAGCGCTACGCATTCATATAGCAGTCAACTGTTGAATCGCATCGGAGATAAGCGACCTACTGTCTTGCTAGCTACGGCTCAAATTGCTGTGTACGATGTCCATGGTAAACGACAAATTATACGCGTATTATTAGATTCCGCATCACAAGCTGATTTTCTCTCGCAAGAATGTTGCAATCGTTTAGGTTTACAATGCGTGAACACAGAATGTACTATAGTAAAGGGATTCGGTGGGATCGAAAAGGTTGTACAATCCAATTCGGTTAATTTAAAGTTTTATTCTCGTTTCAATGACAACGTTAGCTTTAATATTTCGCCACTCGTTGTTGATAAAGTAACAGATAAATTACCTACGGCTGTGGTAGATACGTCTGTCCTATCACATCTAAAGGGTATTCCGCTTGCTGACGAAAGTTTCGGCGTACCTGGTAAAATAGATGCTTTAATAGGAGCTTCCCTATTCCCGCACCTGCTTCTGCCCGACGACGTCCATACGTCACGTCGCGACCCGTCGATGCCAGTCGCATTGCGCACGGTCTTAGGTCTCGTGTTCATGGGTAATGCGCCTACGATACCTACCGTGAACACTTACTCGGCCTTGACATGCTGTTTCGTTCAAGAGCCTCCAGCTATTGACTCGTTAGTCAGGCGTTTCTGGGAACTCGAAGAGCTTCCTACCGCTTCCGTTCAACATCCCGACGATGCTGAATGCGAAGATTTCTATAAATCGACTACTATCCGTGATCCTGTCACTGGCAGATACGTTGTCGGCCTGCCATTTAAAGAGGATGTATATTCCCTAGGGAATTCTATGGATGTAGCTAAAAAACGTTTTGCGTGCCTCGAAAGAAAACTCGAAGCTTCGCCTAAATTGAGATCGGCATATGATGACGTCATAAGAAATTACCTCGCGAAAGATTATATTTCTCCCGCGCCTTCATATGACTCTAAAGATCCTGTTCCCATCTATGTGATTCCACATACTGGAATTTTGCGGGAAGACAAATCTACGAAATTGAGATTGGTCGTAGATGCTTCATGTCGTACCAGCTCTGGTCGGGCACTGAACCATCTGCTACATTCCGGCCCTAATTTACAGGGAGATCTATTTAAAATAATTTTAAATTTTCGTCTGCATGCGATAGCAATGACAGCTGATTGCCGCGAGCAATTTTTACAAATAATTATGCGCGAAGCTGATCGTCGCTATCAATGCTTCTTATATCGCTTTAAACCACAAGACCCTCTCGTGCTATATCAGTTCAATCGCGTCTGCTTCGGTCTTACGTCGAGTCCATACCATGCACTGCGCACGGTTAGACAGCTCGTAGAAGACGACGGCGCGGGATATCCGCAAGCGAGTAGCATTGTGCTACCTGCGCTATACATGGATGACGTTGCTTTCTCGCTTCCCAGCGAACGAGAAGCGATCACTGCGTCGCAGGAAATGATTGATCTCTTTAAAGGCGCACAGTGGGATTTAATTAAGTGGAATAGCAATTCTCGCGAAGTTTTAGATAACCTTCCGGCATCACACAAACTTCCTACTGAAGTGGAGTTTGATAAAGCCATGCACCATAAGATACTTGGTCTGCATTGGTCTACTGAAAATGACTCGTTCTATTTCAAAATTTCCGTACTCGACGATATGACATGCACTAAGCGCTCCATCTTGTCGACTGTTGCCCGCCTGTGGGACATAATGGGCTTCGTTGCTCCCACAGTTGTGTATGCCAAAATATTAATTCAAATGCTTTGGCAATTAAACCTTGATTGGGACACTGTAGCTCCGCCACACATCATTAAGATGTGGAGACAGTTTTGCGATGAATTACCAGCTCTAAATAAGCTTCGCATACCACGTCATGTGGGCGTAACCGAAGACTGTGAGGTCACCCTCCTAGGACTGTCAGATGCCAGTCTCGCAGCTTACGGTGCCGTAGTCTATTTACACGTGAGCTCACCTTCTGGTAATACTGTGCGTCTCGTTTGCGCGAAAAGTAAAGTTTCGCCGACAAAACCTCATTCGATCGCGCGTCTCGAGCTACTAGGTGGCGTCTTACTGTCGAAATTGCTTCGCACGGTACATGACAATTATGCTGAGCGCATCCCAATTAAAACTACATATGCTTTTCTCGACTCTAAAGTCGCCTTATACTGGATAAAAAGCTCTCCACATAGATGGCAGACTTTTGTCGCGAATCGCGTTGTAAAAATAGCTGAAAATATCTCACCTGATAATTTTTATCACTGCGCTGGCACTGAGAACTCAGCTGATATTTTATCCAGAGGTGTTACTCCTGAGAAACTTGTCTCACACCCTCTGTGGCTCCATGGTCCACCATGGGCCTCGTTGCATCCGTCTCAGTGGCCGCTCAAAACCCTAGATGGGCAATGTATTGATGACATTCCCGAACAAAAGATTTTGACACACCCTGTATGTACGCCTGTAAAGCAGTGCGCTTTATATGAGCTCGCTCTTCGTACTTCTTCGTGGAGCAAACTTCTACGTATAATTGTATACATTTGTAGGTGTTTAAAGTTGCTTCCACGACGCAGCACTTCAGCAATAACTGCTGAAGATTTAAAATTTGCAGAAAATAGAATGCTTCGCATTCTACAAAATCAATATTTTTCTAACGAATATTCTAATATTCAAAATAATGCACCATGCTCCCCGGCATTTAATCGCCTGCGACCATTTATCGATAACGGGTTGATCCGCGTCGGTGGTCGTCTTGTCAACTCGGGACTTGACTTTGATAAAATACACCCGGTCGTATTGCCTCGCAGTGACCATGTGGTAAATATAATCATCGATTATTACCACGTTAAACACTTACATGCTGGACCAGAACTTTTAATGGCTTTGCTTCGGCAGAAGTATTGGATTTTGTCAGCACGACGCATTATCAGACAAAGAGTTCATAAGTGTAATACTTGCTTTCGTCATAAGCCGCGTCCGACATATCCTCTGATGGCCGATCTGCCTGATATTCGTACACGTCCAGCATTAAAGGCCTTCAGTTATACAGGCTGTGATTATGCAGGTCCTATACCTTACGTTCCAGTACGCCGCCGTGGTGTACACAGCGAAAAAGCATATATAGTGTTATTCACATGTCTCACTACGAGATCTACTCATATTGAGGTTGCTACCTCACTCAGCACTCCTAGCTTTCTTGCTGCATTTAAAAAATTCCTCTCGAGACGTGGGCCAGTTCAAGTGCTCTATAGTGACAGAGGTACAAATTTCCAAGGCGCTGCTTCTTACCTACGCGATCTTGATAAATTTCTTAGAGACGAGTATTATCCGAAATTAGAACAAGAATGCGCCGAGAGCCGTATAACTTGGAAGTTCATTTGTTCAAATTCCCCGCACTTCGGAGGTGCGTGGGAAAGTATGATTAAAATAACAAAGACGATCTTGTTTAAGGTCATAGGACAGCAGCTCCTTTCCTATGAGGAACTAAGTACTGTCCTCACTCAAGTCGAGTGTCTACTTAACTCACGTCCGCTGACTGTACTCAGCTCAGACCCCGCGGAGCCTTCAGCTCTTACGCCGAGTCACTTTCTACATACTGCGCCTCTTTTCTCCTTGCCTGCGCCTGATGTCAGTTCAGACAATGCCAATTTACTAGACAGGCACTCGTTAATGGATAAAATGGTTCAATCCTTCTGGAATCGTTGGAGGATGGAGTATCTACATAGCCTACAAGTTAGACAAAAATGGAATACGCCTTCCGTACCTATCACTCCAGGAACTGTCGTTGTAGTGATAAACGATAACGTGCCGCCTCTGGCTTGGCCTTTGGCAGTAGTGGAGAAAGTGCATCCATCAAAAGACGGTGTTGTACGCGTAGCAACTGTAAAAATATCTGGGAGAACTTACCTCCGACCAGTTGTTCGCTTATGCCCTCTTCCAACGCAGTAAGCGCTAAATATAACTTCTACGTTTAAATAGTTAATAGCTATAAGTTAATACTATATTCTCTATTTGTAATTTTATATTAATATTTTATTCTTAGTATATCATATCTCAAAAACTAACATAAATACGTAATATCATGCGTTCCTCATAGACTATTTGATCTTAATATGAGAATTTTCTTAAAGGTGACCCTTTAAGGGCGGGTGGATGGTTGCGCCAGATTACCTTGTATAATTAATTAAAAATATTGTTTATTACTTGGTGCTTTCCTCTCTCCACTTTCCCTACCCAAAAGCAGCACTTGCACTACGCATCGACACTAGCGGCATCAAAAACGCTAGAACGCAAAGCTGCGGATTGGGACATAATTAAAAAAGTATAGTGTAACTCACTTCACGCGAGTTCGACGCCTTCGTAAAAAATTAGCAGCGTAATGGCCGTTCATATTGAACACTTTTTAATGTAAACCCATAATGTACCTTGGAAGGTTTCAATAAGAACATTCCAAGATTTCAGTGAATTGTGCTTGTGCCTAATTAATCAAAACATAAATAGTGGTGTCGAGAAGAAGAAGAGGTACTCGGGACACTCTTGCTGGCTGGCCGGACCTCGTGTGACGCTCCAGAATCATTCAAGTAAGTGCTGCTTCCTGTCTCGATTTCTTCCTTCTATTTTTTTATTTTAGCACCATCTGTTTTTAATTACCAAAAATACAGTCCGCTTCTCATTCGATATAAAATTTCACATAAAAATAATCTACATCGTAATTTGGCGCAAGCAGAAGGGTTTTTAATTAGTCTGCTTTGCGTTTAAACGGAATTAATTTTTGATGAACAGAATGAAAAATAAATGAATAATGAAATGAGATATGCTTTATTGCTCACCGTAAATCCATACTATCCATATCCATACTAATATTATAAATGCGAAAATGTGTCTGTCTGTCTGTCTGTCTGCTATGCTTTCGCTGTCTGTTCAACCGATTTTGATGAAATTTGGTATAGGGATTGGTTGCATCACGGCGAAAGGCATAGGCTTCTTTTTATCCCAGAAAATTCAAGAGTTCCCGCGGGAACCAAAAACCTCATTCCACGCGGACGAAATCGCGGGCATTAGCTAGTTTAAATAAAGAAAAAACGACAGAAACTTTTTAAAGAAGTTTCAAATCTTTAATCATCATTATACCTACAGACCAGTTCCTTACTTAATAAAAAAAACTCATAAAATTTGGTCCTTCAAGCCAGACCTCGTTTAACATCTAAGAAGTTTACCCATGTACAGTAGGTACCCACTATTAAAAGTTAAGGCGCCGTAATATTACTTCGTAGACGTTATTATAACTGCATTACAGTAGAGTAAAAAGACCCGCGCAGACGTAATTAAACGCCTAAAAACCGCATTTAGAGCCAGAGTACCACGTCATTTCCTAAAAACTTCAAAAAAATCGCAAAAGACTTAATTTGAATACGTCTGAATGTGAACCTCGTTAGCGGCAATGAGAGTCGCGTACCGAAACACGTTTAACCGTTTCACATAGACTTTATAAAGACCTCGCATATATAAGCGAGATTTTTCCTTGGGCTACGGTCGAAATTGGATGGAATTTTTGTATGGATATCCAAAAACGTGGAATGTTTGAGACTCGTGTATAAACGTAGCTCTTTATTATGTTACGATTTAAAAGAATGTTGGATACATATTTTGGCCGTCAGTTGGACAGATGGAAGAGTTATTTTGAAGTCCAGGCTGCATTCTATAGAGAATGATACACAAGAAATGACGTGCTCAAAGTCTGTGAAGCTCCAAATAGAAGAAAAGACCTTTAGATCGCAAGAGAGTTTTGTTTTTTACGTTGTACAAGATGCAGCATCTTTATGCATCGCTTGCCCGCCCTCTGCTAAAAACTATAGGAAAAATAATCATCAAAATCCGTTCATACCATCACATACCTACTTACATACGCGTGTAAAACAGAACCCCATTTTTGAAGTCGGTTATTAAGTAACAATATTAATTAATAAATAAATCTTTATTTCGAGCAACATTTTGTCATATTAATTATTAATATGCACCACAAAAAAAAGATCCAGACACACGTTATTTGGACGTTTCACACTGCCGCTGAAATATTTTTGGGAGATGTTGGGAGATTGATATCAAGTGCACAATATGATAATAATAATTTAAGTATTTTTACAGACTGACATTCAGTCAAACATACTGACAAAATAAAAAAATAGCTCATTTGGACTCACTGTAAAAAAGCTTCCTCTAATTTAAAAAAAAAATACAGAAATCGTTTAGTTGCAGTTTTATTTTAAGTATAGATCTAATATAGGCATACAAACAACCATTGAATTAATACAAGATTTTCTTAGCCAATTTGGAATAGATTACTTGATTGCGATATATCGTGATTAGAGAAACTATCAATCACACCTGACTTGGCTTGTTTATCGACGTCTGAGAAGGCACTTCGCTTAAGTTTGCTAATTAAAGGTTTTGCACGTAGAGCGTAGAGCTAGCCTAGAATATCTTAATTAGTTACAGCCTAGGCGCAACTAGATAGATAGATAAATAAATTGTTAATTCCCACACAAGTAACAGAACACACAATTCTGATAAACCTTATTCACTAAAAGTAATCTTCTCTAGAAAATCTTGTGACTAGGTGGGTACCAGTGTTTATTATTTTGTGGACTTAAACTTCTATACCCGCATTAGGAAAGAACAAAATCCCAGCAACTTGGTTAAAACAATTTTTTTTTATAAAATTGACTACTGTCAACAGGAAAAATTAGAAAATTGAAATTTTCCGGTTTTCCCTTTTACTTACATGCTAGGTATACTTTCTTATAAATATTATTTAAATGGAAAGTGTTCGTTTGTTGGTTTGTTAGTCTGTTGATTTATTGTTTTGTCCTTCAATCACGCCCAAGACACGCCGTAGTGGAGTAACGCATCGACGTGATTATTTCCGTGAAAATCCCGCAGGGCTTTGGAAAAACCAAAATCCACGCGAATGAAGTCGCGGGTATCATTTAGTACTAGACGATGCCCGCGAATTCGTCCGCGTGTGCTAAGTTTTTTCGATTCCCGCAGGATCTCCTAAATTTTCCGGGATAAAAAGTACCTAGTCTATGTCTTTCCCCGTAATACAACCTATTCTTGTACCAAATTTCATCAAAATCGGTTAAACAAGTGGGCCGTGAAAGTGTAGCAGACAGACAGACATAATAAATAATAAAAAAATAATAATATTAAAGTCAGACAGACAAACTCTCGCATTTATAATATTAGTATGGATTCTAATAAAGGTACACTCTTCAAGTGTAACTAATACATAATATTGGAAACCGTGCCCAAGAGACTTTAATAAATTAATAAATTTGAACCCTCTGAAAAATTAAGGCTTATTGCGGATTATATGAAGGAGTTTCACGCTAAAAAGATTAATTTAGGGATTGTCCCTGATTTTGACATTTCTGTATTGAACTAGCTGATGCCCATGACTTCGTTCACGTGGAAAAAGTTTTTTGTGTTTCCAAGGGGACTCCCTAATATTCCTTGATAAAAAGTAGTCTTTGTCACTCTCCAGGTTTTCTACTACCCATGCAAAAATATCCGTGCCTCTGTTGCATCGTGATTGAAAGAAAACCAAGCATGCTTTAATGGCCCATCTTTACAACCGATTTTGATGAATTTTCGTACGGAGATAGATTGTATACGAAGGACATAATATGCTTAATTAGGAAAATTAAAATTAAAAAAAATGGAATTAAAAAAACTTAAACTACGCGGACGAAGTCACGTAGTTTAAGTTTCTAATCTTATCTAGTTTATAATGTTAGTGTGATGTTACATTATATTTCTTTCATTTTGTTCTACCTTTATTCGTCATTCTGAGTAATAAAATTTAACCAATGTTTTTCCTTCTGCAAGGAAATGTAGGCTTGGATATAATTTCTAAGAAGCGTTTTTAAGGCGGGTAACAGACTCCGCTGCAGATATAAGGAGATATAGATGCAAAGTTGAAGTGTTATATTATCACTATAGCATCCAATAGAGTAGACCAACGGTGGATCCTAGTGAACTCCTAGGCCTGCTTGTAGAAACGCCGGGTTATCCTTATAATCCAGAGTTAGCTGCTACTCTAGAGTGCTATACAATCTACAGCTACCCTCCTATTCTCTAACTCAGTGGCTGTCAAAAAAAGAAAGGGACTGACATGTATTTTTTATCCATTGAAGGTTTGCTATGAAACAAAAATAACATTTTCATAGCAAGTCTTAAATGTATAAAATAGTACATTATAGTACAAGTGAGTAATGTTGGTGATTACCACTGAGGCGCCATTGAGACCCGAGCCGTTAGGTGAGGGTCTTAAGATAGCCGAGGATGGTAATCATCAATACACACGTGTATCATACGACGTTTTTCAACACACTTGTGAAGAAAATAATACAAAAAAGTAATTTTCTTTTAGTAGATAAAAAGTTTATTTAGAGAAACAATTAATAATTTTTTGCTTTTGGTGAACGCAAACTTTCATACTTCTTAACAATTTCATAGGATGGACCGTGTATAGTGAACGACCTCGGTATTTTATTTTTCGTGATAGGTATCTTCACTAATTAAAGCATCTGGCCATGGTTCTCTACGCCTTTTACAGTTATAGGTATTTGTTAATTCTTGTATCCTACAAGCACCAGTTACACCAAATATTAAAGCAACCTGAAAAAAGAAACAATAATAATTATATAAGCTCAACACACAACACAGGCTGAAGTCGCGTAGATATTTAAAACTATTTTAACTAACCTTAGTATAGCCAGATATTGGTCATCGAGCATCTTTTATAAATTTTTCAATATCGTCAAACGATAAGACCTTTGATTTCTTGCTTCTAAATCCATCGGATATAAGCTGACAAGTATGTGTTTAAGTCCACTCCATTCTTTATTCGGACTATACTTTTTAACATTGAGTATATTACACCACAAAGAGCTAGATTTGTACTTAGAAGATAAAGTACGCCATGAACACATTTTCTGAAAAAGACTGCGTATTTTTGTTGTTTTGCCATTGTATGAAATTTTGGTACGCTAATAGACATTTTTCCTTAGAGTTTTCCGGTAGTAAACTTTCCATAACGTTAAGGGCTTCACATCTTATATCGGACGGTGTACAACATATAAATCATTTTCTTCATAATAGTACTTGTAGACATTTTAATTACTAAATAACTGTAATTTCAACAGTGAAAACGAGTTGTGAATTTTTTTTCGCAAAGGCGGGAAAAATTTATCAGTTTTCCTATGCGCGCGCATCTTACAATGGCGATCGGCCATAGACTAAAAGAATGAGGTTTCTTTTTTTTTTGCTTTTCGCGAATAGCGTTTTAGCCATTACAAAATGGGGAATTTCTAGTTTTCTTTATTACAGAAAAAACAAAAGTTATATTTGAGTGAAAGTTTTATTTATTAAACACGTACCTACTTACAAGTTAAAATTATATCTATAATATAAATACGAAATTGCATGAAATGAGCAAGCAAAAGGTACATTAATTTATTTGTACTATTGAACACGACCTTTGTGGTATCGAAACTTTTTTGAAAACAAAGCAACAACCAATAAAAAAAAAAACTCTGTGTGAGAACAAGTGAGTTACTTGTGAATAATAGCAATGAAAAAGTCACAGTTTGATTATAGGGGTCATTATGTGCCTAATTGTGGTGAAATTAGAGCCACTTTATGAGCAAGTGTGTTGAAATAGTAGTTTATGCAACTGTCATATAATACCCGTGTTATATGCAGTTGCATACACTACTTTATCTTCACTAATGCAATTTATCAAACAACAAGAGTAAAAGCTGACAATAGTTTATTTATAATAATTGTTCAAATTTTGGATGGTACAATTTTGAAAGTTAATGTTAATTATTGATTCAGCAGCTGTAGCGGCCGCGGGGCAAGCAGTAGAGCTCGTAGACGGAGTCGGAATATTTATAATTACTTCATTCGTCTTGTTTTCTATACTGTTCAAGATCGTATTTGAGACTTGAATTTTATTCATTAAAGACTCATCAATGTAGCTTTCAGCCACAGTAGAAGACTTCCACCCCCCGTGTCGTTTCAGTGCGGTCAAATCACCACCGCTATCTATGAGAAGGGTCGCCGAGGTGCGCCGGAAACAATGCCCCGTGTACAACGCTGGGTTAGGCAGATTCAAAAAACTTGCGATAGTTTTTCCCAGAGCACCAAATTTATTAATACCAATTCTTTGATCGACGCACTTCCCCGATCTATAGCTCAAGAAAAAGGCAGGGTTTCGACAGGGGGTGGGTCGAAGTTCCATGTATTTTTTACATACGGCATAGCAGTTACCCGTCACAACGAAAGAACGATCTATTTTCGTTTTTGTTTTCGAAACTTTCACCATGATTGTACTGTCGTCTATGTTAGAGACTTCATCTGGATGTTGTATAGCTCTTGCCTTCGGCATGCCCCCATTATGCCGAAGATTAGTGCAACCTGTAACAATAAACGATATAATAAGCTTGAGGTACATAGCCAAGGCAAAAACTATGATTTATGAAGTAGTAAAGTGTAGGTACCTACTACCAAATTTATACACAAAGCGCTTAAACGGAGTGTCTAGATAACTTGCGTGTGTAGTACGTAAGTACTAGGTAGATTATATAACAGAACTAAAATACACTTACCTTTTCAAAAAGATACAAAATATCTGGTGAATCTTCCAGGAACATCTTTATTTGACCTGATGTAAACGTCAAGGACTTTTTTTCCTTGTGTCCTTCTGAACTGCGTTTCAGGAACGCTATGACTTTTGAATACTTCGTGATATCAATATTGTTGTAGATACTCAGTGTGGACTTGAGCATAGAATATATAGCCCACATAGAAGATGGCTTGAATTTGTCGGAGAGGTCTTTGAGATACGCAAGAATGACATTTTCAGAAAATGATGTAGTTTTCTTTTCGATCTTCCATGCCAAAAAGTTATTATATTCTTTTTCATATAATTTTCTAGATTTTTCTGGCAAAAGATTGTGAGTTACTTTTGTTGCCAATTCTAGAATATCCGGAGGCGTACAAATATCATCGTCGCTATCCATTTTTAACTTTTAATTTGTATTTTAAAAACAAAACACATTGCGAAACATTAAATTCACGCGTACGTGTATTGTCACAGTGAACTTGCCGCCATTAAAATCTAACCAATGAGAGCGCAGTTGCGCGCGCAGGGCCAATCAGGAGCGAGCGCACGCTGTTCGTTTTTTATTTAATTGGCACAAGATCTTAACAAAGAGTTTTGTGTATGTAAGTTTAGTAGTTTCGACGAAGTTTTCACGTATAACCCAACTGTTTTCAAAAGCCAGCCTAATATCAAAATTTTATACAACTTGTATGAGGATTTTGACATAAGGCTCGCCAGGTTAATTGGTCGCGTTTTATTGATGTTATAATGAGATTTTACGATATCGATGTGGATATTATACCATCATGTGAAATTGCTTAAACTGAGTGTTTTGTTATCTGCGCTATAACAGTAGTAATTATAAGTCAAGTATTGGAAACATAAGTAGAATGTTATAACATTAGTGTAGATAAAATATATTATAATATTATGTCAGTGGATTAAATTTTTTGTTAGCCTCTAATTTGGAGAATAAGGGTGCAGGTGGATCTAGTCAGTGCATCCTTGTGGATTTAGGTCAAAATCAAATCAAATAAATATTCATTTATTCAAATTAACTACACTGTACACTTATTGACGTCCAAGTACGTACTCATAAAACATGATGGTGATAATCAGTTACGGTATCTTAAAACTAAAGCTACGAGGGTTCCAAATGCGCCCTGGTCTCCCTGGAAAATCTTAAGTTTCCAGGGTTTAATGAAATTGTTGTGAGAATGAATTCCGTTCTAGATCTATAAATTCAATCAGTTGAAGCATGGTTTTCAAATAAACGGAAATAGCAGCCGACCTCGACGGAGGATTTATCTCATTGCAAATAGTTTGAACAGGGGATTACTGAGCTTACTCGTGGCATATAGCAATTCTAGAGTACGCTCAGATTTTAAGGGTTCCATACCTTTACTGCAATCATACCGATTGCGTTTTATAATAATGAATGGCATTGTACAATGTACATACCAGAACGCTAAATCGCTCAACGGTGGTAGCAGCGGCCGAAACCGTCCACCAGACGAAGCCAAAAAAATTTAAAAAAATTAAATTTCCAAACAGAATTTTTTGCCGGGGCTCGAACCTAGGAAGACCACAGCGCATAATATCACTCATGCACCAGAGAAGCCGACAAAAAATGGCTGTCTTACTCTAGACAGTGCGATGTCAGAATCACACTTGGCCGTTTTTTTATTAGTCTACCAATTAGTCGAAGTCCTATAGTCCTTGCCTGAGTTAAAAGCGTTTTAGCAATTAAATATCACTTGATATAACGATTAAGGAAACCTTCGTGACGACAAAACCAGCATGCCCGAGAGTACCTACTTTATAAATCACTAGATGATTCCCGCGACTTCATCCGCGTGGATTTATGTTTTTTGATTCCCGCGGGAACTCTTCAATTTTCCGGGATAAAAAGTAGCTTATGTCCTTCCCCGGGATACAACCTATCCGTGTACCAAATTTCATCAAAATTGGTTGAACCGATGGGCCGTGAAAGCGTAGCAGATAGACAGACAGACAGACAGACAGACAGACAGACACACTTTCGCATTTATAATATTATTTATATATTTATAATTATAATATTTATAATTTATAATATTATAGTATATATAGTATGGAAGTATGGATAATGGTCTCAAAGGTGTGTGAAGTCTGCTAATCTGCGCTTGACCAGCGTGGTAGACTATAGCCAAACACGTTATCTCATTTTGAGAGTAGACTCGTGCTCAGGAGTGTGTTGGTGATGGGTTGTTGATGATGATGCTGATAAATTAAAAGAACTTGAGCATCACCATAAAGGGGTAAGTGATGCTCAAAAAAATAACGTCTACCAAGTTTTGTGAGATTGATAGTCGTTATTTATAAAGAAGAAAATAACGTAGAGCCGAATCGTAGAGCACTAAAATATATCCTTCCAAAAGTAAAGCACCGTCTCAAAGGCTTGTGTAACATAAACTGGTATATTTTGATGCGAAGTAACACGCCGAAGATGAAAACACGAACAGTGCAGCGCTAACGAGGTTTTTAGTATCACTAAATGTTTGCACCACCCTTACCATGGGTTCAATTTAAAGGAATACAACTTATAAAATTCGAAATTATCGAATTTCGGCCACGGCAGCCTATCTCCAGAGAGATAAGCCATCTGCGCGGGAGATATTATAGTGCACAAGTGTGTGCGCATACACAGGTGTACTCTCTGTTCCTTTACTCACATAGCCCGATGGGACGGAAATGCGACACGACCGGAAAGAGATCAGGCGATCAGAGAAATTCCTAACTCCGGGCTAGTGCTGAGAGATTTTTTGAGACCCGGCCCGACCCTGGACTTGAACCCGGGACTTCGTCGGCCGCAGTTGAACATGCTAACCACTAGACCAACGAGGCAGTCTAGTAAAAAAAAGAAACTATAAATTCTAGGTATATTATGAGTGGGTCAGGACAAAAAGTCTCAAAACAGGCTTTGGAGGGAAAAACGTTTTGTTCAGTCGTTATATATTACAGTTAATTTTTATAATTGATTTGATTTAATTTCATTTAATTAGTTTAGGTGAGGTCAACTATTTATTCCTATTAGTTCAACACTTGAAATGATTAATCTTCAATTGAGCTACTGGGCAAAATGCCAGTTGAACTTTTGGAAAGTATACAGTACTAACTTTTTGCGAGTTAAATTGGTTCCCACTCCAAAACCCAGTAATTTGTCAGGAACCATTAGTAGTGGCCAGCGTGTAGGATTAGATGTCTAACGTTTCATAGACAATGCTGCGGTGAGTACTAAGTTGCCTTTGTATTTGCAGTCCGGGCGATTAATTCCACTAAATTAGAGTGAAGGGTGGATACTGCATAATAAGCAGCCCAGTTTGTCTTATTCTTGGAGACTAGTGTCGTAGTGTAGTGTAGTAATGTAGTGTAGTAGTGTAGTGTAGTAGTGTAGTGTAGTAGTGTAGTGTAGTAGTGTAGTGTAGTAGTGTAGTGTAGTAGTGTAGTGTAGTGTGTTGTGTCTTTAGTGAAACAATTGGGCGAGCCAATATATTTTGCGTTCACGACTTAACCCGCCTGATATTAGATTAAACACATGTTAGACACACTTTCGTCTTTATCATAATATTAGTATGTCATATTATTATTTAAACTATCAAGTACCTTGGGTGGAAGTACAATTAGATATTACAATAGGTTGAGCCTTACGTTGATACGTTCGTATGATATTACTGTGGTAATAACTTAGCATAAATATATTATCATCAATATCAGTAGGTACCTATCCAGTATAATGTAATCAAATGAGCAAAAAAAAAATTTAAGTTGCATAAAAAAATGTTACATAAAAATATACACTTACAGTTACACACATAAAGTTACGTAAAAAATAAATTTTAATCGACCTAACAAAACAAATAAAGAGGCGTATCGATTTAAATCAAGTTAACACTTCCAATCCGATTTAAAGGAAACAATTTCAACTTCAATTCAAGTAAAACAATACTTCCTTCGCGCGATCAAATGGAAAAAGCCGTTTAAGTCCCGTCTAAACCTCAAACCCGAGCTATACCCTCGATCGCAGAGCAAACGCAATAGCTATCGCACAATTACCAACACTATTTACTTGCCACTAAGCCTTCGATCCTATTTCAATCATGAGTGGTTCAAACCGTAATCTTCTATATATATAAAATTCAAAGTCCTGACTGATTGACTGACTGACTGACTTATATATCAACGCACAGCCTAAACCGCTAGCGTTAGAGACTTGAAATTTTGACAGTAGCTTCCTTTTGTAACGTAGGCGCTCACTAAGGAAGGATTTTTAAAAATTCCACCTCTAAGGGGGTGAAATAGGGGTTGAAAGTTTGTATGAAAGTCCGTCATTTCTCAAGTTATATCCATGAAACTTAGTATATGAGCTATCGGTTAAAAATAAAGAAATACGTGTTTCACAGTTTTTCAAAATTCCACCCCTAAAGGGGTAAAATAGGGGTTGAAAGTTTGTATGAAAGGCCGACGTTTTTCAAGTTAAATAGCCGTGAAACTTGATATTTGGGCTACCGGTTTAAATTATGAAATACATAATCCACAGTTTTTATAAATTCTATCCCAAAGGACGTTAAAGAGTCCTTCAATCACGCCGCAACAGAGCAACGGATCGACGGGTTTTTTCATGGGTTCTTTTTATTCCGGAAATTAAGGAATGCCTATGGGAATTAAAAAACTTATGCCACGCGAACGAAGTCGCAGGCGTCCGCTAGTACTGTATATTGCGATGCAGTTGGATTAATTGCTACATATTGTGGTTTAATTAATAATGCCCTTTCGGCCGAATTTCGGCCACGGCGGCCTATCTCCAGGGAGACTAGAGCCGTCTGCGCAGGAGATATTATAGTGCACAAGTGTTTCCGCAAACACAGGTGCACTCTCTGTTCCTTTACTCTCATAGCCCGATTGGACGGAAAATCCGATTTAATTATCAACATACCAGATCCATACTTCCATACTAATGTCTGTCTGTCTGTCCGTCTGTCTGTCTGCTACGCTTTCACGGCCCAACTAGTCAACCGTTTTGATGAAATTTGGTACAGAGGTATAGGTTACATCCTGGGGAAGGACATAGGCTACTTTTTATCCCGGAAAATTCAAGAGTTCCCGCGGGAATCGAAAAAACTTGGTCCACGCGGACGAACTCGCGGGAATCATCTAGTAATTAATAAAGATCGCAACTTGACACTAAGCACAAATGGCACGTCCTCAGGAAGGGCTTAATTTTATAAAATCACTATCAATACTTTTTTACTTTGGATGTCTTTAATTAGTATTTTATTTTTTAGTACTTAAAGAAAATTTATATTAACAATTTTCTAACTATAGTGCAGTAAACACAGAAGCTACCGCACAATTAAAAATACTATTTACCTAGCGCGAAGCCTTCGATTCCAATTCAATTACGAGTGGATCAAATCGTCTGTAATACTGTACATTGAAATGCAATTGAATTGTTACTCGTACACTGACAGAGGTATTGACGTCTGTGATCGAAGATTGACGTAGTTAGGTTGGTGCTATCAATAGAACATCATAATACTACATTATTTGATCAATGATGAGAGATTTACAAAAAAAAAGATTATGATAATTCAACATTCGTTGCGCAATGAAATATATACCAAGCAACAGAAATATACAAACATAATATTGTATGCTCTTTCTTTTGTTCACTCAGCAAACCTTCATACGCGAGGGACATTTTTACTACAACCGCAACTCGGAGTAGTTTTTATTTATTCTATGCAACAATATATTTACACTTTGTACTCCTACAAACAAAAGGATCGACTGAGCGAAACACTCGTAGATTGAAACGCGTTCGTTATATCACAGAAAATATGGAAATCGCTTCTTTTTCCTTCTTTACGTATGAATACAATCAGCTTATGTTTGGCGGAACGCTATCGCTTTGCCGAACGTCAAAAAAAGGTGGGGTTTGGTAACGTTTTTTTTTTTTGATCCACTACAAGTTAGCCCTTGACTGCGATCTCACCTGATGGTAAGTGATGATGCAGTCTAAGATGGTAGCGGGCTAACCTGTTAGGGGCATGGCAGTTATATTAAACTCATACCCCTATTCGGTTTCTACACGGCATCGTATCGGAACGCTAAATCGCTTGGCGGCACGTCTTTGCCGGTAGGGTGGTAACTAGCCACGGCAGGAGCCTCCCACCAGGCAAAGTCACGTAGCAGATGTCTGTCTTAATTTAGCAGACGTTTGAGCGTTTACACAGACAGACAGGCACACTTTCGCAATTATAATAGGTATTATTATAGATGTTCTGTGTCTGTCAAACTAGTTTTAATATTAATCATCACTGCACTAATACCATCCGGGGGTTACTACCATCATTTAAAGCAGCATTATTTCAAAATTACAGATTTATGTCACGTACCTTGGCATCCCTAAAATAAGGATTATAATTCTAAAACACGAACGATAACAATATTAAAACAATACGACTATAAGCGATGGTAATATGCCCCCAGAACATAAACTTATCTGACATTACATCGTTTACGGAACGTTGGATGAAGACATCTAATCCAAAAGATCCTATTGTTTTAAAACTGACATAATGCAGTTATGCTCTACCGAACTGTTCTTGTTTTGAGGAGAATACCTCCAAAACGGTTTTCGTAGAATGCTGCCTTTCCATCAGAAATGTCAGATGAGTGTAAATGGTATAAAAGTTGTAGCAATAATATCTCTCTTTGCCTCGTATTCCTCATTATTGACGGTCGTGACCCTTGGTAGGAGTTTTCTTGGGATAATAATGCGGTGGGTTCCCACGTCCTTCCGCATACGACTCGACTAAGAGTATTAAACTCTTTAGTGCTCTCCGATAATGCGTGAATAATAATAATAGTGGTTGATGGCTCAGTGCTTAAGCCACCCGACTTCCTGTACGGAATTGTGGGTGCGATCCCCGGGCACGGACCTCCAACTTTTCGAAGTTACGTGTGTAAATCTAGTACTGCTCTTTTCCACAGGGAGTATTCTGATGGGAATAGCAATATAAATAGAGGTATAATTCGACAACTGCCACTACTGAAGGCTCGAAATGCAACTAGTTGAATAAAGTAATTAGACTACAACCACAGAATAGGTAATAACTAATAGTACGTTCTACAACCCCGGAATGATGGGCTCACTTTCTAATGAAGCTGCACAGATAATAATTAATCTGACAAGAACTTTAAATTTCAAGGTTTATTACGTAAAAAATAATCTAAATAAAATATTCCTAGAATGTAGCTCGCATATTCACCTCAGATTGAGTGGCACTCTCTCGCTATTGGCCAAAATCCATTGCCGCAGCAAGAAACCCATAAATTCAGCCAATCACAACACTTAAAATGGTAACAATTGTTCATGCAGCTTTAAGTAATAGACCTAGGTGTTTCCCATACGACGAAATCTTCCTTTGTCTGCCATTTATTACTGTCCGTAATGTGTTTTCCCCTTAACTCCGAAATACCATTTTCAGGGTGAAGGATGACGCAACCGTGACGCAACAAAATTTAATATTAAATATTGAAATCCAGAGAAATCCGGTGAAATCCCAGGCCTTATCTCTTCAGCACGCAATTCCTTCATAATCCTCTATAAGCTCTATTTTTCGAAGAGATTCCAATTTATGATATTAATTCAAATGGCCTAAGCGCGGATTTTGAGAATTTACGCTGTGCCACACCTTTTAGGGAAATTGGTTTAAAATCTATAGTGGTAAATAAAAATAATGTTTCTGTGGACGAAGGACAGCTGAGAATATACGAACCTAAAGTACCTATCGTACCTAAAGTAGGTCATTATAGAGGCTTCCATTTTGCAAAGTAAACAAACACAAATAATAAATAAATAAAAACACGACTGCAATAGCGTTGTGGTGCTGTTTTGAAAATGGTGCCACACAGCCACCATATTGTATTTTTTTAAATCCAGCATGATGTAAGGATCCTCCATACATCCAAATCTGTTCAGGCATTTTGAAGTTTTGGTGGAATAAAGAAACTTACTTATATACATTCACTAGAAGTCGCCCGCGACTTCGTCCGCGTACCATTACTGATTTCCTATGAGATTATGAAATTTTCCCGCTGCAAAAAGCTTATCTATAGAGGCTTTATATACCTTATGCAGATTTTTATAATTTAAAACTTTATAACCTAAATGCCGATTTTCAAGTATCTAAATTCAAAAACTTAGAACTCTCATGTAAGCTTCCAACCCCCATTTCACCCCCTTTGGGTGAATTTTCGTAAAATTTCTCATACAGATTATTATTATTTAAATTGAATAACCTAAATCCCGATTTTATAGCCCCTAACTTCAAAAAAATTGGACTTTCATACAAACTTACAACCCCCTTTCACCCTCTGTGGGGTAGATTTTCCTAAAACTGCTTATACAGTTTATTATAACTTAAATCCAATAACCTAAATCCCGATTTTAAAGTCTCTTTAAAATCTTGGAATCCTTATGTAAGCTTTCAACCCCCATTTAACCCCTATTGGGGTAGATTTTCGTAAAATTGCTTATAAATGTTTTTATTATTTATGACCAATAACTTAATAAAGTCTCGGTCAAAAGCTAAAGGTGTAATGTAATCAAAAGGAACATTCTAAAAATAAACTCCAATTTCATTATAATAATATGATAGCACTCCTATAATATGTACATACATAATATTAGGTATCTACCCTGACAAATTCTACGTTAGAAAATTGAATTTGAATTTTACATTAGATTTGTAATGTAACGTAGAGTAAACAGTGAGGATGGATTTTAGAAATTTCAACTCCTCTTGGATGGAAGGTGAGATTTATGGACTTTCTTTGTTCTCCCTTAGACAATGAGTTAGAAACGTGTACGTTTCGTAGGTTACACTTAATGGAACACCAGTGAAGGCTTGAATTGAAACTCTGGCGGCGCAGCGTCTTTTTGATTATTTAAACTCGGCTTTTTTAACAGTGACATGTGGTTGAAATTGTTACTGAAAATCCTATAAGTAGCAATGTGGCGTTTCAATCGTTAAAAGGTGCCATATGACGCGTCAGTTATAGATTACTACTGAAGTTTCAGATCCCGCGGCCCACAGCCAGCCGCATGCAAATTGACTGAAATAATTTGTCATTACCACAAACGCTACAACATTGTATGAAGATCTATTCCGAGAACAAGTAACTATAGACGCAACGGCAGTGTCGCCTACCTTCTCGGAATATATCTTCACCAGCTCATGACCGCAACGTCGTCCGCGTGGAATAAGTTTTTTATTTTTTTTATTCCCATAGGAATTCCTTAATTTTCAGGGATAAAAAGTAGCCAATGTCACTTTCCAGGTCCCCAATTAAACTCATGCAAAAAATCACGTCGATCCGCTGCTCTGTTGAGGCGTGATCAAAATGGTACTAAGTCATAGACAACCTGGAGGCATACTACCATCTCTTAAATCCGTATTGTTTTAATATTGTTGACGTTCGTGTTTTAGAATTATAAG
The DNA here is from genome assembly GCA_963932025.1 of Erebia epiphron. Lineage (NCBI taxonomy): Eukaryota > Metazoa > Arthropoda > Insecta > Lepidoptera > Nymphalidae > Erebia > Erebia epiphron. Next base: position 11,074,655 of record OZ009950.1, read on the forward strand.
CTTTATTTTGGGGACATCAAGGTACGTGACATAAAACTGTAATTTAGAAGTAAAACTGTAGTAACCCCAGTAGAGTTGCTTACAGTCGGCCGTACGGTCACTTTTATGAAATACTCGAATGACTCGAACCGTATGGCCGAAATCTCGTCCAATATAGAACGATAGCGTCGATCTTCGACGGCGAACATTGAAGCGAAGTGTTAAAAGTTACGGACACATAATGTGGGTCACATGTTAATTGGATACACGCAGTTACCGAAGTTGGTGGACTAATAGAAACTGAAAGTGACGTGCGGAAAATTAGGTTACCGACTTGAGTCGGGTATATTGTATTTTAACTTTAGTAGACTAAGCACTCCACACCCTCAACCTCCCTGGGGCAGTGGTTAATGATTAAAGTCTTTTATGAAGGTTCGATTCACTCGTCAGAGCAAATTTAAGAAGGCTTTGGTAGTAAATACAACAATGACCACAATATCATATTTTGTGTCCCGTAGCCTCTCAATATGTGCTAAGGACGGCCATCGAGGGGGTTTTAGTGGGTAGAAGTCCCACATAACTTGACTCCTTACCCATGACCCGGTATCTCTGGAAGTTTCCCGGATTTAAGATAAAGCGAATATCCTTGCCTGCATTTAAAAGTGAAATTTATAGTAAATAGAAAGCAAAGCAAAATTTCAGCTTTCTAGTGCTAAGGGTTTTAAATGGGCATTGACGAGTCAGTCTAAGTGAGTGAGTTACTAAATCAGCACTTTTCTTTTTATTGTTGTTTAAAAAGATTAAAGGAAAAGGTTCATTTTAGGTCTACTCTTGTACACTCTACTCTACTATGAATAGAGGAAAATACATAGATTGTATTAAAAATATAATAATTTAGAACAGTAAAGTAAATAACGAGAAAAAAATATGTATTTCAAGTTTTGGATACGTTTCCAAGATGGCAATCCTTCAACAATAGAGAAGGATGTAGGCGCGAAATGTATCAAATGTAATTTCTGCCAGACACTGTCAAAATAACGTGTTTTTCTTTTGAAAACGTCAAAAAATATGAATCCGCCAATGTTACCCACTGATGTTTAGTGTTGCTTAACTTGGAAATATTAAATAATTTCGCCACTGAAATAATTTATTTTATTTTCTTTCATTTCTCTACTTGTACAAAACCAGGCCTATGCCCCATACAAATCTGAACCGTCTCTTTCCCCTACATTAAAGAAGTAAACAAAATTTTGTACGAAAAAAAAGAAAAAAATTATACAAAAGTTTTAATATCAACAAGCCCGTGGCGTAGCTAGTGTTTTTAACTTTATATTTCGTTCTACCTTCGGAACAACGAGTTAAAAGTTACGTGCACCGTATATGGGTCAAACGTTAATGGGATACGCGCTGCTACTGTACCCCTAGTACGAGTTTGTAGTTTTCAAAACGAAATTCGACGTCCAGTTTCTAAATCAAAGTCGAAATAGGCGTTAATGTACCTATCTTTACTTTTCATCTTCGTTGTCGTCAATCGACGAAGTAAACAATGATGATGATTTTTAGAGAAATTGTAAGGACTTCCACACACTTAGATATATTATTTGCGTCGCCAGTATCCAGCGGCTTTTTGCAATTTTCATTAGTCAATTTTTATTCCTACGTACTTTGTTAGTAAATAAATAGATGTGTGTTTATTTATTTTATTGGAGATCTGGGCTTGTTTAATTGTTAAAATTTATAGCAGTAATAAATACAAATCTTTTCTTAAGAACAAACCATACATTTAGGATTGGTCTCGCTGTCGTAAGACCAATCCTACATCTATGGAACAAACAGCAAACGTCTCGATTTGACATCCTCCTTTTGTTTAATGTTTATTTTCAGATTTTGATTTGTTATTTTCATCTTATTGGTGAGTGAACAATACTCCACAGAACAGGGAATCTGGTGCAATACTCAGTAGTTTTAAAATAAAGATGCTAAGGCTTTTTACTCATTTTCTAGAAAAGTCAACGCATACAGTAAGTTCAGAAGTTAGGTAACAAAATAGAAACAGAAAGTAACGTGGAGGGAATTGAGTTACCAATGCGTAGCCACCGCGGAGCTTTCCAATGAAAGTGGTTTCGACGTTCCGCTATATTATCGAGATGCCTAGCGTAGACGACCGATGAAAAGCGCACCGACATTAGCTCACTAGTGTGCAAACTATGGTGTTATGTCATCATTACAAGCCTTTCGACACGAATCTACGAATTAGACTGTGAAGTCTCATCTGAAAGGCGACCGATGAAAAGCGCACCGAAATTAGCTCAAAGTTAAAGTAATTTGTTCAAAGTTTGTAAGACTACCATACAGTTTTTGAATAATATCAATTGTTGAATCAAATAAATTTTAATAACGTAATAGTAAATATTAATTACGTAAACATAAAAGTACTTGAAGGCTTTAAATAGTATACGAGGGTTCCAAAAGCGCTCTGGACTGAGAAGGAGCTCACAATAAACTCAGTCAACTGGTTTTCTTAGTTAGTGATACAATCTCATAAAGATACTTAAAACTAAGAATAGAACTATTTTTTTTTATATGTATACCGAGCAAACGTATTTGTTTATCCGCCCTTTGAAGAGCCCCATATAATAATCATGAGGGAATACAGAAGATGGATGCTGGTTCCACAATTTGCGGGTACGTGGCAAAAATGACCTGGAATAACGGGAGGTGGAGGAGGACCAAGCATCCAGGTGGTGAGGATGGAATTTGTTTCTGCGACGTAGGGTGCGACTTGAGAACATGGAAGGTGGTATTAGATTGAAAAACTCCTCAGAGCACTCCCCATTGTAGAGGCGATAGAACACACAAAGAGAACTAACGTCTCTTCGGTGCTCTAGGGACTCCAGCGTGCAAGTAATATTGGGATTATCTACGATTACAATCTAATATTGTTGAGCAGCAAGTCATTCACAAGCTTTCTTGTTATTGAAAATAATCTCCTACATTGTAATAGGATTACCCAATAAGTTTGCGTTTTGAACTAGATGAGAGACGTCTTCAAAATAATAATGAATTCTAAGAATTCGTTACCAAAACGTAAACAGTTGCCTATAAATGAATTGGTAAGTTTACTTAATCAGAAGCGAAAACTATAATACACTAGCTTTTGCCCGCGGCTCCGCCCGCGTGAAATTCGGTTTTCCGTTCCCGTTCCCGCTCTTGAAATTTTCTTTGCTATAAACCTCACGGAGCTCGAGACCTTTCCAACGAATGCAAAACCGTGGAAATCGGTTCGTGCGTTCTGGAGTTATAGCGTCAGGAAGGAAAATCCGACTTATTTTTATATTATAGAAATAGTTTGATTCACTTCATGACAGTTTTTTTTCATTTAAGTTTTTAGCTTCTCAATACGCCATTTAAATCAAAAGTACCTTAATTAAAGTTAGAAAATTAAGAAATCGGCCGACGGCTCTCTGAGGCACGGGCGTGACACACCCTCAACTCCCAACTTCCGTCTAGTACTGAGAATTTCTTGTCAAAAAAACAAACAAAACTTAACAGTTAACATTTTATGGCCCTACCCGGAAATCGAACCCAGGATCTAGTCACCTGCAGCCGATCTTGCTTACCACTAGACCAACGAGGTAGTTAAAACGAATTACGTAGGAACCGTTAAAGTATGCAATTACACAAAAGGACAAGGAAAATGTCACTAGGTACATATGCAAAATCTTTCCATGTCCCTGATTATGTTAAATTCCTTACAAAAACAATACTTAAAGCCTCGGAAAATTTAAAGGCTTACTTGTTATTGGTTCACCAAATAAAGAGATTTGAGGGAACCAGTATTCATGCAAATAGCTTTTGACCCCAACCGCTTTCGCCCACAAATTGTTTATTCGTAGACCTTGAATTACTAAGTATCCAGAATGATGTATATGAATACAACCGACAACGTCGAAGCTAAAAGGAAGGGTTATGATTTTAGCAGTCTATTTATGAAAGTATAGGTATGCATTATGTATGCATGTTTGTATTTATGTATGTTCCACCGTAGCGCCTAAACTACTGAGCTGAGTTTGATGAATGTGTTGTTAATCGATTCATTATTATGGGCCGGGTGACATAGGCTACATTTTACATGAACAAAACCGATATGGTGTTTTTACATCCAAAAAAGTGGGCGCCTATGTTTTTTTTCGTATTTGGGGTACAGTTTTTTAATCAATAGGTACTTATTTGCTTTTTATGTCTTAATCTTATAGTTGATAACATACTAGAAGCAAGCCGTAAGAGAGAAGAAGAACTAGATTTTTTATTCTACTACAAGTTAACCCATGTTTGTGATCTCACCTGATGATATGTGATGATGCAGTCTAAGATTGTAGCTGGCTAATCTGTTAGGGGTACGACAGTTAAATGAAACCCATCAATTAACAGGAAATGTTTTCCCTTTGTAAGGAAGCGCTCTTGTCCGCATAGAATCAGAAGTTAATGCACTCTCAATTCTCTGACTCAAAGTCCGATGAGGTCGGAATCTGATACAACTGGAGATAGGTCAGGTGCAGAACGAACGTCTTAGGTACTGTGCGAGGCACTTTTTCAGAAAAACCCATTATTATAAGAGATCGGATATTATGTATCTATGCGTTTCCTGATAAAAGCGACGTCAAAAGTCGAAGTCAAAAGTCCCCTAGTCGCCCCGAATAGAGGCCAAAGTCTTAATGGCTTACCTTTTCACCGTGTCACAGAGGTGAGCTAAACCTTAACCCAAATTTGACGACTGTGAGATCTAGAGTAGGCAGTGAAATCTTTATTCAAATCGATTGAAAGATGGACAATGAAATCATGATGTATATATATGTTTATTGTTCGCATCATTGTCATGGGAAGAACATACTTTTTATCCCTAATCCTTAGAGTTTTCACGGGAATAAGAAAAACTCAAACTACGCTGACGAAATCACAAGGGTCATCTAGTAGTAGGATACTTTTTGGGAAATCAAAAGTTTAAACGATAAATCAAAATGTTATTCTACAAGATAAGTTACTAAGCTTATCTATCGTTATCGATAGATAAGCTGCCTTGTCGTTTTGTTCTGAAATATAAATGCATTTAAAATTGCAATTTTATCAAAGAAAGATTGCAATTTCTATTTAAAAAAGCTTCATTGTTTTTCTGTTGGTTTCATCCCGATGCAAACACGCCTGGCCGTATTGAATGGAAGCTTATTTTAAAAATACTTTTTAATTAACAATGAAAACTGTTGTTAAAGCTTCTGCTGCTTGAGGCTATTATCTTTTTCAATATCTTCATTTAATAAATTAAGTTATATTGTCCTTTATAATAATTACTAGCTGATGCCCGAAACTTCATCCGCAGTTTAAGGTGTTCGATTCCCGCAGGCAACCCTTAATTTTCTGGGATAAAAAGTAGCCTATGTCCTTCCTCGTGATACAGTATATCTCTGTTCCTTTCATCAAAATCGATTGAAAAGATGGGTCGTTAAAGCGAACCTAGCAGACAGATATAGGCAGACAGACAGACAGATGGACGAAAAGATGGACGGACAGATAGACAGACAAACTTTTGCATGTTTTAATATTAGAATGGAAGATGATACATTTTCATCTTCATCTATGCGTGGAATCTTTCTGATTTTCCGGAATAAAAAGTGGCCATCAAAATCCCCGGAGTGCGACGTCTCCGCGTGTATCCGTAAATCGGTTTAACAGATGGGCCGTGGAAGAGTAACAGATTGATATAGAGACAGACTGGCAGACAGGCACACTTTCATTATAATAAAATAACTTATATAGTATATGAACAGACCATCATTTACCTATACAAAAGATATAATTTATAATATTATCCACACTGTTAAAAGCTCCCTACCTTATTAGCTAAATGGTTAGCGGGCTAACTAAAATCCGTAAGGTCTTAGGTTCAAATCCCCGCCGTTGGGATTTTTATGGTTCACTTATTAAAAAGATTGGATCAACTTAAGAATTGTCATATATTTTTTCTAAGGAGCTAGTGGTCCCTTTTATTTTAGATTTTCTAGATTTCTACAAGTAATCCTAATTTAGGGTAAGTATTAAAACCAAGGAGAAAAATTGCATTCAAAAAATTCAGGCCAGTCCAATATAAGATTCCGTTATAAAACAAAACTTAAGCTAACAAAAGCTACCTTTATTATTGGGTCACCAAATAAAGAGATTTGGGGACAAACTGATTTATGCAAATGGCTTTACCTTTCGACCCGGTGCGTAGGGATTACAGCTTTTTCTTTTTCTTTGGATATTAGGTACCTTATATTGATGGAGTAGGTTCATAATTATTTACTTCTATGTTTTTGGAGCCCATATATACGTCGGAAGGGACGAATAGCCTAGTTGTGACAACGCATATCAGTTGATTGCGAGAGTTAAGCAACGTTGACCCAAGTCGGTAACTGGATGAGAGACCGAATTTGGAGGTTCAAATTTGGCCTTTGCTTTCCCTCCGTGTCTCGGAGAGCACGTTAAGCCCGGTTATTATCACTAACACCTGATTACAATCGTTACAAAAACATAAGAGGCATGAATAGGTACTCATAAATACTCGTAGAGTCGTATGCGGAAGGACGTGGGAACCAACCGCATTATTATCCCAAGAAAACTCCTACCAATATTTGATTAATGGAAAGGGGTCACGACCCTCAGTAATGAGGAATACGACGTATAGAGAGAGACTTCGGGGTCACAAAGCGCTGGTATGGCGATCACGTACTGGAAAGCGCAGCGTTGCATTGACAGTCCCCCACTAGTTGGACGGACGACAATAAGCAAGACCGTGGTATGTGTTAATTCCTTGAAAGAGATCTATGTCCAGCTGTGGACGTCTGTCAGTTCGCGACGATTGTACATGTCGAAACCTAGCTTATTACTAACTAGCTGATGCCCGCGACTCCGTCCGCGTGGTTTAAGTTTTTTTGATTCCCGCGGAAACTCCTTAATTTTCCGGGATAAAAAGTAGCCTATGTCACTTTCCAGGTCCTCAACTATAACCATGCCAAAAATCACGTCGATCCGTTGCTCCGTTGCGGCGTGATTGAAGGACAAACCAACAAACCAACAAACAAAATGACGCATTTATAATATTAAGTATGAAGTATGATAGTATGATTGGCAATATAACTATAAATGTACCACCGGTTGTAACTCACTTATTTTGTCGGAACTCGTCCGGTCCTTATTTATGAGCTAAAGGGCATAGTACCATCGCATAAAGCAGTATTTTTTTAATATTGTTGATGTTCGTGTTGTAGAATTATAATCCTTATTTTAGGGAACTCAAGGTAAGCGACATACTCGTAAAACCGTCATTTTGAATTAATTCTGCTATAAGCGACGGTAGTTGCCCCCCTGTTCGCGCGACACAGTAACTTATGATGACTCAACGTGCCCCTGACGGGTTCAAAACTAGTCGGGCATTTTCCGACAAAACAAGTAAGTTACAACCGGTGATATATTTATATTTCTAATAAATATCACTCACGATAGTTTAACGTACAAAACTAATTGGCGATTTACATTCGAATATTCCTTGTATTCCTTGTAACATTTCGCTACACACGTAACAACGAATGAAAGTAAAACACTTTCATGGAACAAATTAAAAAACGACAAACAAGCTTTCCAATTTATAGCATCTATACTGAAATTATTATTTCATCACCTATTCATGAATAATTTCGATCAACAATTTTATTCCAGTGCATTCCATTGCTTGTTTTGCCTTGCAGGTGGTAAAAGGTTTTGAAACGACTGTATCAATGTATGTTGAAATGTATGAATGAACGGTTACTGAAGGCTGTCTAGGGCAGTTGTAAAGAGGAAGTCACTTCAGTGGAGCTTCAGCTTTCATGCTGGGCGGTCGGTAGTGGAATGGAGACGATTTTGTCCTTCAAACTTTCCAAATAAAATACGCGATGAAATTTCCCGAACGGTTGAATTAGTACTGTGCGGACTTTAATTAATATAATTGCTTTGAGTAATTTAAAAGTGCTTGCGTGTTCTAACGTGGTAATTGATATTACTGTAATTATATTATTATTAGTGATGGTGGATATAACTTACGTTTTAGTCAACGCCTGGGACGAGAAAAGTAGGTTGCTTGAATAGTTAATTTTAACTTTAGGAGTTTTTTTTTAAATTACTAAATAAAGGTACTTAAGTTACACGTCAATTTAAATACACTTGACCATAGTAAGTTAGTTTAGGATGAAAGAAATACGTGGTTCGGCTTATGAAAATATTTATTATTCATATTTATTAGATTTTAATAATTATTCTACGTAAAAGAATAATAGGTACACTTTTCTGCTTTTAGAACGCTTATGACACCAAAGACAGTTTTTTAAAGAACAAATAATAAAATGGTATCGTACTATCAAACTTACTAATATTATAAATGGGAAAGTGTATTTGTGGGTTGATTTATCCTTCAATCACGCCGCTACAGGGCGACGGATAACGTAATTAATTTTTGTATGGGTATAGTTAAGGATCTGGAGATTGACATAGGCTATTTTGTATACCGGAAAATTAGGGAGTTCTCGTGGCAATTAAAAAAACTTATATCACGCAGACAAAATCGCGAGCATCAGCTAGTAAACCAACATTTTTACAATTTTTTTTGCGCCACTACAAGTTGGCCCTTGACTGCACCACCTGTCTGCTGAATGCTGATGCAGTCTAAGATGGTAGCGGGCTAACATGTTGAGAGTAAAGTGAGTGAGTGTTATATTAAAGCCATATCCCCAAGCGGTTTCTACACGGCATCGTGCTGGAACGCTAAATCGCTTGGTGATAAGGTACGTCTTTGTCGGTAGGTTATCTAGCCATGGCCGAAGCCTTCCACCAGGCCAGACTATAGAAAATTCTGAAATTATAAATTTCCAAAATGACCCTGCCGGGGTCGAACCCGGGACATCCCACATTAAGACAGCGCAACAACCCTGCTCCAGGGAGGTCATCAAAAACATTGAAGGGTGTCGTGTCTTCGCCATCATCACAATAAATAAGAGTAGGGCGCGCCTTCGTGGATTGAACGAACTAAAGGTGTTTAATCAGATTCTACGCAGTGCGCTTGTGGCTTTTTCCCTTCCAATGCTCAGTGATTTAGGGCAGGACTGTAATCCGCAAGGTGACAGATTCAAATTGACTTTTCGGGTTTGGATTACTGTCCTAATTATACCTTTCACTAGGTTATAAGTACAGCGTTGTCGCTTATTTACCAGCAGTAAATTTTTTGTATCTTATCTATGCTAGTAGCCAATGAATAAAAAAATATCCAAATAGCTTCGGATCTCTAAGAAATAACCGGTCAAGTGCATGTCGAGCCACGTGCAATGTAGGGTTCCGTAAGTGCCCATCACAATATGCGGACATTGTATAAGTTGATCCTTATCCACTAAGCCGCGGACAGACGGACAGTCATGGCGAAACTATAACCTTGATGACTACGGAACTACAAAAACGTACTGAACTGAGAACCTCCTCCTTTTGGAAGTCCGTTAAAACCTTGGATGAAATAAACACGGGATAGGAAACGTAAGAAAAATGTATGAAATCACGTTCGAGGCGAACACGAACTTTTGCGGGGCGAGGGGAGAGTGCATTGTCATTTTTCTGCCCAGTTATTAACACCAGTGCATGAAAAAGTTGATTACTAGTTATGGCAACACAATATCATAATTAATTCAATTCAATTCAATTCAAATGATTTTATTCAAATAGACTTTTTACAAGTTCTTATGAATAGTCAAATGAATCTACCACTGGTTCGGAATGCCGTTCCTACCGAGAAGAACCAGCAAGAAACTCGGTGGTTGCTCTTTTGAAAAAAAAATAGTATATGATATGTTTACAATAATCTACATACTTACAACATATACAGATACATAAGTAACCACTGTCACGGTACCACTGTTCTGAGCATTGCTGGAGCGAGTCAAATCCATGCGCCTTTATCATTAAGATAATCTTCCACAGTATACTAAGCTTTTTTTAGGAGCATTTTTTAATGGCGAAACTGCCCGGTTCGCGGCTAGAGGGGTGAGGCGAATATGGCCGATATCACGCGTCCCGTGGTTAATTCGTCCAAGGTTAACCCAGCCCCATTCGGAGTAGGTATTTATTCGTTATTTTGCTAGCTCATGCTCAGTAACAAAATAAGAGGAAATTATTTAATCGCTCACTCATGAAATAACGAGCAACGAAAGTTATTTGTATGAAAACCATTCGTGGTCGCCGAAATTTCCGATGATAAAAATCTACAAGCAATAATGTTTTTTTGTTAGGTATTTTTTATTTATAAGGTAAGTTTTTTTTATTGTTACTTACTTAAGATATTCTTGAAAATCGTTTCAATTTGAGGCTTCAAAAATACTGTGGTCATAACTTTTTTATTTTTTGCAAGCTTATCCCTGCGACTTCGCTAGTGTGAGTTTTCAAAATCTCATGGGTATTCCTTTGTATTCCTGGATAAAAATAAGTACTTGTCACAGATCACTCTACAACTTTAACAACCATGGAAAAATTCATACCAATCCGATGCTCCGTTGCAGCGTGATTGTGACCAAGGACAAACCGACAAACAAACGCAATTTCGCATTTATAATATTGGTTGGAGGTCACTCGGACGCAGGCTTTTTTTGTCCAAAAAAAATTAAACAACAAACAGTTTCCACGGGAATAAAAATAAATAATTCACGCAGACGAAGTCACGACATCATCCAGTATAATAATAACCTTAGTCTGGCTTATGATAAAAAAAGATACCAAGATAACCAACATAAATTTATTATGTATTTATTAGGGTTGCTTTGAAAACGATTTTGGAGTCCGTTTATGTACCAGTTATTTGAAGCAAAAAAGTTTTCCCCACCCATACTAAAGATAACAAGGTTCTACAACAAGGCGGTCTATTGTAGATATGCCTAATCCATGTCGAATCACACTTCAACGTCGAATAGCTAGCCGTCGTCGTGTTCAATGTCTTTATCTGTCAGAACCGTACGTGACGGCGTATAGTACTATTCTGTAAAGAAGTCTCATTTGCAACGCTGACACAGCGACGAATTAAATATTATTTACTTCTTATAATAAAACTAGCTGATGCCCGCGACTACGTCCGCGTGGATTTAGGTTTTTTGGTTCCCGCGGGAACTCCTTAATTTTCCGGGATAAAAAGTAGCCTATGTTTTAATCCAGGTTATAAGCTATCTATGTTCCAAATTTCAGCCAAATCGGTTCAGTAGTTACGGCGTGAAAGCGGAACAAACATACAAACAAACTCACTTTCCCATTTATAATATTAGTAAGGATAAAGTCACCAATTGTGTATATTTTTAAGGATTTACTTTATAAGTACTTTGGTACTTTTGCACACTGCCACTGGCAGTGAATTGTGAGTGGGGTTGTTATATAAATAAAAAAACAGCTGAAAACAGTATGCACAGGAGACGTTGGCGAATGAATTTGCTAGCTTATGTTCTTATGTGTTCAAGTGCTATCAAAAATGTAGCGTGAACTCAACGTCGAGTATAAATAATAATGTCCTCCCGACCGAATTTCGGCCACGGCGGCCTATCTCCAGAGATATTAGCCATCTAAGCGGGAGATATTATAGTGCACAAGTGTGTGCGCATACACAGGTGCACTCTCTGTTCCTTTACTCTCATAGCCCGATGGGACGGAAAATCCGACACGACCGGAGAGAGATCAGGCGCAGGACCGACGGCTTTACGTGCTCTCCGAGGCACGGGGGTGAAACACCGCTAACTTCCTTACTCCGGGCTAGTACTAAGAATTTCTTGTCAGAAAAACCCAATACTTGCTATGGCCCGACCCGGGAATCGAACCCGGGACCTCGTCGGCCGCAGTCGAACATGCTAACCACTAGACCAACGAGGCAGTCACGTCGAGTATAGTGAGTTAGAGAATAGCTCCTGCGTATTGATCATACGTTTTAACGTCTCTACCTACTCTACCCATCACACTTGAATGAACTCAAGATCAAGATGTTTTAAGAATAAAGATAACTGGCTCTTGTGCGTGACTTTCTCATCCGTACGTAATACCACAGAATAGGTGGTAATATAGCGTAATTAAAACAATTGAAACTAGCTAAGCTTTAAAAAAATTTAATCCATAAGATCTCTTCTTTCTTTCTGGGGAAAGTAAAGTATTCTGGATTGAAGATACTTAATTATCAACTAACAATATTTAGAGATAAAAGTACCCATAGCAAGCAAAGCGACAAAAAGCAACAAGACACGATACGACTCCATAGAAAATGTCAAACTTCCACGCGATACAAGCTATCTCTCTGCCACGTCCCGTCAAGGTCGGCCGAGATTGAGCTATGAAAAAATAACACAAAGTGTATTTGGTAAATTACGGACCTTCCGCTTTCCTGTCTTATTACTATCAGGGAAAATTTTATTCATGTGAAAACCGATCTCCAGTAAAACAAACACTATACATTCATTAATAATAATTGTTACAGTATTTAATATACGTTTCATGTTAAAACTAGTCGACTGAATATAACATGTCGCGGTCAGATAGTGTGATCGAGCATTAAATTGAATAATGCCCCTGTGAAATGTTTTGGCGGGTTATTGTTATCGAAATATCGGCGAGAGTAAAGGATATTGCGGTTAATGCTTCAAGCGGATAAAATACTGGTTAAACGTCCATTTTAATTGCCTGAGGCGATTTTAGTTTTACAACTTGTTTTATAATCTATCTATACTAATATTTTAAATACAAATGTTTGGATGGATGGATGGATGGATGGATGGATGGATGAATGGATTGATGAATGGATGTATGGATGGATGGATGTTACTCAATCACGCCAGCACGGTGAACGGATCTGCATGAAATTTGGCATAGAGTTAGATTATAGTCTGGAATAGCACATAGGCTACTTTTAATCCCGGAAAATCTGCCGGGAATCAAAGCAGGAATCTTCCATTTAAAATTACAGCACTTACCACTGCACTAAGTAGAATATCAAAATTCTCAAGTAGATTTTCAGAGTAGAGAGATCTCAAACAAAACAAGAGAGGTTCAGCTAAGTAGGTATAGCTCATATCATTAAGATTCCTTTCACAGCCTTCATACAATTTAAATACTCATTTGACTGCCACGGGCGCTGTCATGAACATGTGCTCTTAAGAAAATTACAATCACGAAGAGAAACTTGTTTAGTCCTTTTTATCATAAAGGCAAAATCATACTATGAACCGACAAGGACATAATAAAGTCCGCCTTATTCACTTTTATATGGAGCGCGCATGCTAAGCGACCGGAAAAACGTCCTGCCGGACGAACGTTTTGCCAAACTAGTATAAATATCAAATAATATAGAAACAGATTAAGAAAAAAGCTTATGACCTTCAGACGGATGAACAGATTTTCATGAAACATGGCTAAGAACACTCGGAATAAAATACAAATATTTAAACTTACGTAATATATGTGACGATAATAATTATAATAGTTTTTGAAATATTATTTGTTAGTTTTTAGAGTTCATTTTTTTTGTCAGGGGAATTTTAAAATTTTTAATTTTACTTTTATTATGTCTTTTTTAAAGTAGGTATAATTCAGGGTCCTAACACTCCATACAAATATTTTTTCTTAGAGAAAAAAAGTTCGTCAACATCGCAGTAGATGGCGCTATTGATTCCTGGACTCCGACGACTTTACCTGTTTCATTGGAATTACGCGCAGCCCTCTAGACACTGAAATGCCTAACGATTTGGACTCGAAAATTTGGATTTTATAAGAAAAAGAAACAAAATAATCCGTCCAATCGCTAAACTGTTGTTTCATTTGCCTGAATAACTTAAATTCCTTGTCTCCAAAGTGATTTCCAAAAGCCAAAGCAATTCAAAATATGATTTGACTTTTGGGTATAATTACTTTGGGGAAATAATCTAAAACCTGTAAACTATGTATCACCGTAAAATTTATCCTTTTTAGAAAATGTTTATATGTTTTAAACGTGTTTCAAGCAATGAAAAACTGCTACAATATCATCAGAATACGAAGGTAAATTTCGCCACGATTTACAAGATTAAGATAGCTCAGGTGGGAGAGTAAGCGGCCCCATACTAGAAGACACCGGTTCAAGTCCAGACTGCAGATGACTCCAGTCCTTTTTTTTTTCTTTTCTTTTTAAATATATAATTTCCAAAAAACACGGTATTAAAGGCAAAGCTCGGTCACCCAGGTACTTTATTATAAAAAATACCATGAAGCGCAATTTGCTTGGCTTTTGGGACGTCGTTTTTCGCTAGATGGCGCTAATGCAATAATTCTGAGTGTTAACTCTATACCCCTATATTCAATGTACTCTGTGGTATGATTGAAGTAATACGGTACCAAATTTCGAATCGATAGGACATGGAAGGTAGTCAGATCCCCTCATCGACTATTAAAGAGCTGATGATCTTTAAACGACTGAACAGATTTTTCATGAAACATGGCTAAGAACACTCAGGATAAAATTTTCTATGACACAAAAAAAAAACTAAACGAAAATCGGTCCATCCGTTTGTGCTCTACGATACCACAGACAGATACACAAACAGACACGTTAAACTTATAACACCCCTCTCTTTTGCGTGGTGGGTTAAAAATCAAAAAGCTTATCATACTAATATTTTACATGCGAAAGTCATGTGTTTGTTTGTTGGTTTGTTTGTTTGTTTGTTTGTTGGTTTGTTGGTTTGTCCCGCAACGGAGCAACGGATCGACGTGATTTTTGGCATGGGTATAGTTGAGAGCCTTTTTTATCCCGGAAAATTAAGGAGTTCCCGTGGGAATCAAAAAAAAATATTCCACGCGGACGAAGTCGCGGGCATCAGCTAGTTCGTTGTAATCCACTAAATCAGACAAATCTCTGTAGTGCAACGTGCAGCATGCGATATGCCGCGACATATGCATTTGTCTTTTAAAGCGGATTATAACAAATTAAGCCTCTTATTTCTTGGTTCATGGACTTCCGCAAAGTAACGTCTGCTTCTATCCAACGAACATTTAGTTCTTTTCCGTCCGTAGCGTGTTTTCTCTCTCATATTTTCTTGGAATTCATTTGCCTCAGACTCGTTGTATTATTCAAATTCGGAGGGCCCAGTGTAACATTTCCAGTTAATTAACGTTACATAAGCACTAGCGTAGATGCCATGGTTGGAGGTTTTAACACATTTGATGCTTTAGTCAAACTTTACTCTGGTGTTTTCATTACGGATGCGAAACTACAGTTCGCGCGCGAGTTGAATGCCGAGTACCTAAGTATGTGTCACCATACATCTCTGCATTTAACTCACGCGCAAACGATACGTGATTTAACATATTAATACAATTAGACCTGACTGGCACCTAGTTGTTTGTTAGGGCGAAAATACGCTTCTGACAGGATAGGAAAAAGAATCAGCGCGATTCGTCAGTGTGCTTACTTTAATAGGAGCTGCAGACTGACAAAATATGACGTTTTGTCAAATCCTGTGAAGTAGTGCAGCAGTGCGCACTTAGAGAGAATCTAAATACATGAGTATCGGTCTAGCTATAATTATAAGTTTTTGTTAATAAGTAAAACTGGTAGATTTATGTAAAAACAAGGTGACTGCTGTTTTTATATTCAAATCTGTAGGATTAAAACAAGTCTAAAAGCTCAAAACTATTTTTTAAACCTTGCCCGTCGTAGTAAGGATCTTTTCAATAGAAGTACAATTAATTCAATAGCTGTAATTTGGGTGTAAAATTAGAACCCCACAACATTACTTCAAGTAATGCAGTTGTGAGGTTGCAGGCAAAGTTGCACTAAGGTTACAAGGAATGCTTGGAAATAGAATTAGGTTATTTTATATGTTAAAAATACTTTGAGCAAGGAACTAAGAGTAGGTGCACACTGCAGCGGCCAAACGGACGTTGATTTTGTTTTGGCTCACAGCCAAACGCCTTTGGCGGCTTATTTGTGCGGCAAACTTTATTTTCTTAGAGCCCAAGAAGGTGTATTGGAAATATATAAATAAAGAAGCTTTTGTAGTCGACAGATTTTTGCTAGATTGCCTGAAATCTCATCAGAATGCCAATCAAGTGATGCATGAAAAAAAACATACCCAACAACAAAGCCTGATTGTGTAGGAAAAACATGATTATAAGAGTTTGAAAAATAACTAAACGTTTGTCGAACACTTCATTCGAACTATCTAAGAGGTTCTTATGCAAGCATCTTTTTCTCTCTCTGCGTAATATTATTTAGTAGCTGATGCCCGCGACTTCGCCCGCGTGGATTGAGGTTTTTTTGGTTCCCCGGATTTTAATTTTCCGTGATAAAAAGTAGTCTTTAAGTGCTATTCCAGACTATAATCTATCTCTGTGTTGTTTCATCCGTTCAAGGCGTTCTGGCGTGATTAACAAACATTTATCCATCCACGTGAATGATGTCTGTTATATATTACTAGCGGACGCCCGCGACTTCGTTCGCGTGGCTTAAGTTTTTTAATTCCCACAGGCACTCCTTAATTTTCCGGGATAAAATAAATATGTCTCTCTCCAGGTCCTCATCTTGTATACCCATGCAAGAAATCACGTCAAACTGTTGCTCTGTTGCGGCGTGATTGAAAGACAAACTCTCTATTTACCGTCCTTGAGGATAAAATTTTCAAAAACTGTGAAACACGTTTTTTTTTATTTTAAACCAGAAGCCCAAATATCAAGTTTCATGGCCTATAACTTAAACAATGAATGACTTTCATACAAACTTTCAACCCCTATTTTACCCCATTAGGGGTACTTGAAATATTGAAAAACTGTGACCCACGTATTTTTTTATTTTTTACCGAAAGCCAAAATACCAAGTTTCGTTGATATAGCTTGAAAAATATCTTGAGAAAAGAAGGCCTTTCATACCAAATTTCATCATTTGTAGAATTTTGAAAAACTGTGACAGACTTACTTCTTTATTTTCAAGCCGCAGCTCATATACCAAATTTCATGGCTATAACTTGAAAAACGACGGACTTTCATCCAAACTTTCAACCCCTATTTTACCCCTTTGGGGGTGGAATTTCGAAAAACCCTTTCTTATTGGATACCTAGTCTTCACAAAAAACAGTCAATCAGTCAGTCAGTCAGTCAGTCAGGACTTTGAATTTTATAGATATAGATTGCTGAGGGTCGTTAATCACATAATACTTTTCTTGGGATAATAAATCCCAGGAAAACTATTCCAACACCTTCCCATGTTGTTATTCGAACACCTTCAAACTCAAACTAAAACTTATTTTTTTTATTTAAGAGGTATGTATAATAAAAAAAGGCACGCGCGAAGTTTTTGTCGGTAGTGAGTTTTTACCCTTACTGCTTCAATTTGAAACAAAATTGCATTGAATGTCATTACATAAACTGTAGTTATTACACGGGAACTAACGCCTACGTTGCCACTACGTGCCACTCGTATACATTGAAACTAGGCATAATCTGTACTCCGCCCACGATAGGTGAATAGCGAATAATTTTATTGCTATACAGCTCTACCGAACTGTACAATTTGTGGTCGTTACTTCTCCAATAAGCTTCCCAATTGTAGGTAAAACTCATTCAAATATTATGTATCGGCTTACGAGTAGATACCGCCCGCCCCGGCCCGAACCAGCTTTGCTTGGATGGAATTAAAATAATCCCGTAGAAACTCTTCTTTCCGGAATAGGTTACTTGAGTATCTTATATCCGTGCAGACTATAATATCTGTACCAAATTTTATCTTAATTTAATCTTTCTTAAATTTGACGTTTTGACAGGTGTTAGATAGGAATGCTGTCAAAATTTTAAATTTATTCGTAGGTCAAACGTTATTCGGAATTGGAGAAACCGTAATCGATGAAACGGGTCGTTAATAAGTTACAGACATGCAGACAGGATGTCACATCCATACTGATATTATTATAATCAATACTAATATTATTAATGCGAAAGTGTGTCTGTCTGTCTGCCCGTTTGTCTGTCTGTCTGCTACGCTTTCACGGCCCAACTACTCAACCGATTTTGATGAAATTTGGTACAGAGATAGTTTACATCCCGGGAAAGGAGATAGACTTCTTTTTATCACGAAAAATTGAAGAGTTTCGCAGGAATCAAAAACATCAATCTACGCGGAAGAAGTTGCGGGCATCATCTAGTTAATAATAAACTGTCCACCTGCCTGTCTACTACGACTCAACCAATTTTAACGAAATTTGGTAGAGAAATAGGTTGCACCCTGATGAGGGACATACAGTATAAACGGGATTTTTCAAAATCCTAAATGCACGCTGGCGAAGTCGTGGGCATCCTCTATTAAAATATTAATATGGAAAGACTTAAACAGTATAAAATTCCAAGTAACATTTAATAATCCTGCGTACTTAACACTACCTTTTAAGGGAGCACTTAGTAGGTAAGATGATCGCCCTGCCACTGTACGGTATCACTTGGAAATTGAGCATCCGATATTCCCGTAAAGTTATGAAGTGGGATACGTCTCGTAGATCGCAGCCGCAACGTGTCTGCTTACACGTGCCTATGTTGTACCACAGCATAGAGTACTACTACTACGTACAGTCACACAATAGGCTATTTGACTAAATTTTGAAAATGATTTTAAAGAATTTATTACTACCTATTAAGCAGATTACATTGATATTTCGCGGAAATTTAATGTAATTCCCTTTAAAAACCACTTTTAAAGTTTCAATTTTCAAAACCGCGCCAAAAACGCCAATTTTGTAATGGCGCTTGTCATCTGACTCGTGACGTCACACATTGTCAAACGCATATAAATAGACTACAGTACCGTACAGTTTAGTTGAATTTCTTCGCTTTTCTTTAAATTTAATAAAAATTAATATATTTTAACAGAAAGAATGGTGTACAAATGCTGTGTAGTACCATTATGTACAAATACCTCCATAAATTGCCCTCAAAAAGTGTTTGTATCTGTACCAGATAAAAGGCGAAAAAAATGCTAATAATTTCACTGTCATTTTCGTTCACTATCATCGTCACATTATACGCTTTGGTTCTGACTTTATGCTCCGGGCATATTTTACACTTCACAGTGCAAACTCCACTTTCTCTGTGTAACTGGACGTAGCCAATCGCATCGTCTCCATAGGATTCCCTTGCAGAACTGTAAAACAAAAGAAAACACCATGATAAACCGAACTCCCATGAACTTCCTGAGTATTTGTCAACATAAACTAAAATGAGATAATGATTAATGATTATAATAAATAAAGGAAGGACTAATATGTTCGACGCGGTAGGTACTTACATTGCTGTTTTTATGTTTTTCAGTTCCGCGCCATAATAATCAGCATTATTCTTAAAGTAAAGTGCAACCATAAAAGCATCTACCTTAGGTAGGTTGCTATTATCAGCTCGCACAAAATTTGATTCCATTCTGCGATTTGAAATACTTAATTATTTATTTCCTTAGTATGTTTAGTTATAAAGTTACCCAGAAAATTACTGTTTAAATAGTTAAAAGATAAAATAAAACGCCCGCCAAACAAAACACTCAGAAAAATCAGTACAAAAAGCTGTTGTTTTCCCGCAAATTTTCGAGTGTGACGTCACCAGAGTTGCAACCAATCACAGGGCGTTCCTGTCACAGGTAAAATATCAAAAATTATAACATTATTAAACTCTTATTTTGCTGAAAAATATACATATATTTGATTAAAATAAAGTGAAATATGCTTATTTACGTTGTTATTAGTGAGATTTACCACAATTTCAGGTATATTTTCATTGTTGTCAAATAGCCTATTGCAACGTCTAGAGAGAGCAATTCAAGGTATTGGGGGTTTGACGACTTCCCTGTGGGAGTTTTTAGCGCTGTATTAACGCGGGAGGCCCCGGTTTCGATCCCCGGCAGGGTCAATTTGGGAATTCAGTAATCACGCTGCCGGCAAAGGCGATTAGACGACGGCTAAGCGATTTAGCGTTCCGATAAAATGTCGTGTAGAAACCGATAGGTCTGCCATACGCCTTATAAGGTGTACTATTCCGTCTGTGGGGTTAGTCAGCTACTATCCTAGACTGCATCATCACTTACCATCAGGTGAGATCGCAGTCAAGGACTAGCTTGAAGTGGATACAAAAAAGGTATATTAATATAACTTAAAGCAGTACGTTTTATTAAAAAATGACAGTTTTATATGACTTACCTTGACGTCCTTAAATTATGGATTATAATTCTGAAAATTAATATTCCTTTTAGCGGTGGTAATATACCGCTGCGAGAAAACTCGTAGTATAGGGCGAGATGAAGGACTTTTTTAAACGAGCAGACGTTGTTACTTCTGCGATTTCTTTTACCTCTTAGAAAAACTAAGTTTCCACTCTGTACGTACTCGTATATATACTCGTATGTTGTCTAACTGTTTGTTTTTGCTTGTTAGTAGTTTGGTAAGAGATAAAAGATTACTAGCGGATGCCCGCGACTTCGTCCGCGTGGAATATGCTCTTTTGATTCCCACGGGAACTCCTTAATTTTCCGGGAAAAAAGTAGCCTATGTCACTCTCCAGTTCCTCACTATACCCATGCCAAAAACACGTCGATCCGTTGCTCCTTTGCGGCATGATTGAAGGACAAACCAACAAACCAACAAACAAACACACTTTCGCATTTATAATATTAGTATGATAGCAAAATATAACATAATCAAAGGAAAATTCTAGAATTGGAAGTGTATTAAACCCAAAATTATCATGTTACTGAAAGGTATGGATTAATACATTTTTTTCCATTAGTCTCAGAGCAAAAAAAACTTAGGAATTTGACAAAAATTCTACAAAACAAGCTTTGAAGGGTAAATAGAATTTGTCCTTTCGCACTTTTGAGTGCAGCTCCTACATTTAAAAGTGAATTAAAATCCTTTTTTTCCCGCCATACTTTTTTTATCGTGATGAGTTTTCGCTCTCATTATATCTATACTAATATTATAAATACCAAAGTTTTAATGGATGGATGGATGGATGAATGTTTGTTACTCAATCACGCCAGAACCGCTGAATGGGTCTGGATGTTTGGCACAGAGATAGACTATAGTCTGGAATAACACATAGGCTACTTTTTATTCCGGAAAATAAAAGATTTCCGGCGGGAATAAAAAAAAACCTTAATTCAAGCGGAAGCGGAAGAAGTGGCGGGCATCAGCTAGTATTGTAATATGTATACCTTTTCTCCGTTTAATATTAATACCGGTATCGACTAGGGTCGTAATTTAAGGAGTCTATTGTAATCATCGCATTCCTTTCCCCCTTTAATTAAAATTGTTCACCGACAATGGTATTCGTTATTAATTTTTTCTGCTTTTAATTACGAAAAATTGAAAAGGCTTCGAACTATTTCCTAACAAGTTCTGAGGAATTAATATTGTTTCAATCATTTAACCGTAACTAACATGTAGGTACCTATTTTGGTGCGGCCTAGTTAATATGGGGTCTTTTATTCAATAGTGCGCCCTGGGTAAACAACGTTGACTAAATGGGTGGCTGACCGACTCAGTCTAAACTTAATTCTTATTTATTTATTTTACAAATAATAAATATTATTTGGTTTCTTCGTACTCGTGAGCGCATGACGGCTTGTACTTGGAATTTAGATGCTATTATAATTCTTATGATCTAGCCCCACTTGAGATGCACGCAGCAGCGCGGCACGTAGCGGCAAATATTTGCATGAGTTTTTACGGGGCCGCGTCGAGCAGTGTATCCAATGGATCCAGCTCCATACTATCTCATACAAAGAATTCTTGCAGCCACGAGCGCCTCTGTAGTGGGGCTAGAACTTTATCGGTATAGCTTTGCCGGTAGTTATGTAGCCATCTACAGCCATGGCCTACAACCGGCCACGGTTCTCTAACGGGAAACGAACCCGAAGCCTCCTACTTATCTATAATTCCAAGCTTATATTAAAAATGTAAAATTGTGTCTATATCATTTGGTGTGTTCATCTATCTGTCTGTCTGTTAACTTTTTTCGGCATATTTATTTGACCGATGTACAAAGATGCAATATTAATTCTCGGGGACGGACATAGACTACTATTACTAGGAAAAATTTAAAGTATCCATGGAACTGAAAAAAGATAGGGGTCCACATGGGTAAATTGGCAGGCATCAATCAAGGATTTAGCCTACTGCGCCAGGGAGGTCTTCACGATCTCATCTTAATCCTTATCATAACAAGTTACCTTTATAAAACCTCTCGTGTACATGACGGCTTAGAGACAAAACCCTAATCCTCTAAAGCCTTGCGAAGAAACGCTCAAAGAACTTTAAACGTTTATACGCTCAAAAGTTGTCGAGAAAGATGACAGAAATGTGCTATTGTGACAGCTAAATTGAATTTCTATTGCTGAGTTGACAAAAGAAGAGGGTGAGAGTAGAGCTCAGCCATTCTTTGAAATGCGAGTATCTATGGATGGGCAGAAATATTTAGAGACCTAGGTGGTGAGCCGATTTATTGTCTGCCCAAAAGAAGATAATAGGTTTGAAATATATTTTGACGATGAATCTTTAATAGGACTTAATTTATTGGCACATATTTATTTAAATTTTGGTAGTACCGAGGGTTTGGTAGTCCTTGTTAGGGTCCACTTGTTTCATTACTGGGTATTCCAGTTGCATACGCTGGTTAAGAAACGTTGACTTCGTCAGTGATTGGGTCAGTGACTGGTTGGGACTTTCGACTATTATTTTCCTCGGTAACTCGAAAAACACGGTAAAGCGATGATGCAAGTTAATATCAATAACATCTATTAAGATTTTTTATATGTAGCGAGATAGACTCTTGATTGACGACAATTTTGCCCGGAGAATACTTACCCTGAATCTGCCTGTTCAATTATCCTTTTGCCTTCAAATTCAAATCTTTTTTATAAAAGTTTTGTAAAATTAAAGTGCATTTGAATAGTCGAGTGAATCTACCACAGGTTCGGAATGCCATTCCTACCGAGAAGAACTAGCAAGAAACTTGGTGGTTGCTCTTTAAAAGGTGAGTTCATAATATCCGAGCTACGTACCTACGTAGCTCCGCACTACGTCCGTAGCGGCCTACAAAAATATTCTCCTAAACTGTGTAAAGGTGACAACACTCTTTATGACTCGACAGGATAAAACGTCCACTCAAAACGCCCGTTTCGTAAAGGAAACACGTTTTGTTCTGTCACGGTAGTCTGTGCAGGTCCATATAAAGGACTTTATATCCGCCAGAAAAAAAAACTCCGTGATGTGTTTTCACCTTAACTGCAGCCAACATCATAATTGAATGCCACACGTATTTGGCCTTTTGCGCATAGCACTCCATATTGCTTCATAACAATTCCAGAGCGATTTCTTTTTCACATGTTTATGGTCCCGTAGTGAAACCAGGAAACTCTAAAATTCCGTTCAGTCCAATCAGCCGTATAATTTTCGAAATCTACTATCCAAATTGTACAATTTGGGGTTCTAGAACACTATTAAGTACTGCTACCACAGAAGCATCACAATTTTTTATTTAAGTATTTGCATTAAGTAAATCCATAATATGAAAAGCTGAAGCAAAAACAAAACTCGAATACAGCATTATTAAGTTTTTTAAACAACATTTGTAAATAAAAAATGTCGTTTAAGAAAATGCCCGTCAACCTCCTATACGGAATCCTATCTTATCTGTGCTGACCACACGCACTTGACCACTTTTTGTACTATTTACTACACTTAGACATTTTTGTGAACCTTTCTTCATACATAAAATAAATGCGAATAAAAAAAACTTATGCCTCGTGGACGAAATCACGGTCATCAGCTAGTTTGTAAATATATTTGTGACTTTTCAGCTATCACCTTTATCAGTCGAATATTCGTGAAAATCACGACTCCCGTGGGGATAGTTGAACTTTGCCGATAAACGAAGTGTCAGATCTAATCGTATTGTCGCGGGACTGAGTTGCGAAACTGTTTTTACAGCTTTGTCATAAATGTAAAATACCATCTGCGTTTTATGGATAATACGTTTGTCTATTGCCGTAACATCCCCAGCACAAATTTAACGATTTCGATACCCTTGCTGTACCCTTGTTGTGTTGGTAATTATGATTGGAACTTTGATTTGAAAGTGTAAAAATTAAAGTAACACAGTAGTCGAATTCAAATAATTTTATTGTTAAAGTATACTTTTACTAAATGCTTTCGGATTGTCATGTTAATCTACCACAGAAAAACTTGTTGGAATGTCTGACCTATTTACCTACTGTCTAAATCATAGCCGTGTGGAGTGTTTTTTATTCATACAATTTAGCCCTTGACTGCGATCTCACCTGAATATAAGTGATGATGCAGTGTAAGATGGTAGCGGGCTAGCCTTATACCGGGTTATATTAAACCAATACCCCTAGTCAGTTTCTACACTGCATCGTACTGGAACGCTAAATCGCTTGGTGGTACGTCTTTGCTAGTAGGGTGGTAACTAGTCACGGCCGAAGCCTCCTACCAGGCCTGACCAGAGAAAATTCAGAAATTATAAATTCCCAAAATATCTTGCCGGGGATCAAACCCAGAACCTTCCACGTTAAGACCTTAATAATGCTACTGCATTTCTGCACTGTACAGCTAGACTGATCCTTAGCGCAAAAAATAGCCAACCTTTCTGTCATCAGATGAGCTATCTGTCATCATATCTGTCTATTGACCGGGGTGAAAATAAGAGAGTTCGTAATTATTTCCCCCCAAGATTTTATGGCCATGGGAGCCCTGACCGGCAATGGTAAATGGAATGAACAATAAATGTAACTCTGTGAGAGAGGCATATTTACGTTACGCCGCTTGCCGGTTTCAAGAATTTCATTGGAACTTTAATATAATTAAAGAAGTAATTTATGTTTTTAAAGTCCTAAAGAACTGTGTAGGTAATTTATCCGCAATCCGTTTTATCCGGACTACGCATAGAAAAATCAATTAAAATGTGTTCATTTGATAGTAATTATCTTTTTTTTCAATACACTTGCTCGAAAAATATACTTTACTTACAGAAGCAGTAAACAGGACTTGTAAGTTAAATTGTATCCCCTCGTGCAATTTTTTTTGCAGAATTAACTGCCATCGTGCAGTTAATTTGCAGTTTCTTTTTAATTTTGTGAGTACACTTCACTTCTAAATAAAAAGTTTTCTTGCAAGAAGGTTCATTTTATGTAGAAAACCTTTAAAATAATAGCATTTACATGTAGATTGATGAAATTAGAAATTGTTTGTAATATATTTAATTAAATGGTTTTAAATTTTATAAATCAAAAAAGTAAAAGCTGAATAGTCCAGGCTGGGATTTAAGAGCTAGCCATGAAGCCAATTTTAAAAAAACGTAATTACAACCACATAACAACAACGCACCGTAGATACTAGATCTTTAATCTAGATAATTGAATTCAAAAGTTTCATTGAGTTTTTCTTATAAATTATTAAATAATATGAGTAGTTTAAGTGATGTAAATAATAAATTTAGGTATTTTAGATGTGAGAATAAATCACGCTATTAAGAGCCGCCAAAAATCTCGAAATAAGGACGGGCGTGAGAAACCATTTTCTTGTAAGTTTCTAGTACCGACCTACTCGAGTTTTATTTTCAAGTTTTCTCACAAATGTATTGAAAAATATTGTGTGATACAAGGGCTTCGGGCTTTAAGGATTTAAAAACTCGTGACGATTACGTAAAATCTATTTACCGCTCTTAAATCACCTTACTTAATACTTAATCATCGGTGAAGTACTATAAGTTTGAGTATAGGTACTTTTACAAGTAAACTTTTACAGTTTGGTTATAAACACGTAGGTACAAATTATACTTCTCGACAGATCCATAATCATACTTTCCTTGTTTGTGGGGTAAATTCTATACAGACTATTCTTCAAGTCCAACAGTAAGTTTTTAAAGAAATTGTAACTTGACATCAAAAAAGTTTTGACACAGTAATATACGGTATACGGTTGAAGTTTGTCGAAAACGAGTGTCGAACTGAACTGCAAACAAGATTGCGGTTTATTGTGTAAGAGTTTGTACCAAGTTTGGAGAAATGGACGAAAACTCTCGCGGACAAAATTGGAATTTTCATAATTACCTTGTGACTTTGTTTACAGTTCATTTGTCGCTACTTTGGTGTAGAAATAAAGCAAGTAATACTTTACACCACCCCGCCACCACCACTACAGCCCATTAACGTTCCATATCCAATTATCATGTAGTAATAGTAACCGGAAACGATGGCTTAACATGCTCTCCGAGGCACGGGGGTGATACACAGCCGACTTCCTAACACCGGGCTAGTACTGAGAATTTCTAGTCAGAAAAACCCAATACTTAAATATGGCCCGACCCGGGACTCGAACCCGGGACCTTGTCGGCCGCAGTCGTATATGTTAACTACTAGACCAACTAGGCAGTCCACACCCCGCATCATCATGATAGATGCCATCTAATTTAAAAATGAATACGCGCCTCTAAATGTTCGCTTCATTTCCTGCCACACAATTTATGACCAATTACGACGTCAGATTTTTGCATGTGAGCATAAACACATTGGAGACGCATTCATTTTTAAACTAAACGGACTCTCCAAACCCTTCAAGACATTCAATAGTACAAGCTCAGGAGATATACTCGTACATGTACTATTATATAATTATGTAAATTTCAAATCCACCTATATAGTCTTTGATCGTAACAACCGATAATGTTAATAGATTATCCGATAGATTGTTATTAATCGTGTTATAATCCATAGGATATTACTATCACATGATTATAATAAAGGCATAGTCTCATGATATTCAATCTTTCCTACACAATCAATTGATTGTTATAACGCCATCCACGCCCACGTCGTTGGATTGATTGATTGGGTATAATGATCTTATAATAATAATTTATGTCTCCCCTTTGCAAGGGAATATGGACTTTAAATTGCAGTTTACTAAGGCTTAAATTAGCTAAGGATAACAATAACACAAGTTTCACAGAGCTCATCTCACTAACGTAAAATCTATAGTAAAATTGGGCATAGTATGTCGCGCGATTATTTAGTAACGAATCAATATTTTTTTTATATATTTTTATATTTACTGCCATTAATTATTTTTTTCTTTTTTCAATCCTGCGACACGACAGTCTGCTCAGGGGCCATACCAACTATTACCTATTCTGTGGCCAGACTGCCAACACTAGTCATATTGTTGACTTTGTGTTTTTACTTTTTTAACCGACTTTCGATAAAGGAGGAGGTTTTCAATTCGGCGCGTATTTTTAATGTACGAGTATGTCGGTGCATATCTCCGTGGTTTCTGAACCGATTTGAATTTTTTTTCTATCAGTCGTTAGAAGAAGCTCTCGAGGTGGTCCCATAAAAAATTCTGACTCCAAATCCTCAATCCTGACACTAAAAAGTTAAAAATAAAAATTATTTCCAAAAAACCAACTTCTAACGCCACTGTTTAGTCCATAGACTTAGATTTTTTTCATGGTTTAGTCTAATGCGTCAACTTTGCTTATCCTTGTTATACCCGCCCGACTTCAACATGGTGGGTAGAAATCAAAATTATATTGTACTTTACAGTGGTGTTGGAAGTCGGTTTTTTGGAAAGAATTTTTATGAATTATAATCCTTATTTTAGGAACGTCAAGGTACGTGACATCAAACTGTCCTGTTGAGTAATATTGCTTAAGTATTGTTTAAGCGTTGGCAGTATGGCCCCAGATATATTGACAGACAGACGGCGGTAATAGATGTATAGGCAGTAAAAGGTCTTCTTTTTGATGTTTATTCAGGCGTCATGAAGCAAGATTAGTAGTGTAATGAAGTTTCGTTACAAGGTCAAAATTAATACTAACATAACAAAATTTGTACCACAAAAGAGCGCGAGCCGGGAATAATATTATTTCTACGAACACTGAATTAATGTAAGTAACTAGTTTATTTTATCACTCTCTGATGCCAGCGACCTCTTCTATATAATGACGTATCACTATACCTCGGGAACCTCGTGAGAAATCTTTGGTATTTTTCCGGTACAAAAGTTTATTTTGTCCGTCTTCAGGATTCAAGCATTCTCTTTGCCAAAATAATCATGCTAGTATTATAAATGCGAAAATGTGTTTGTTTGTTGGTTTGTTGGTTTATTGGTTTGTTGGTTTGTCCTTCAATCACGCCGCAACAGAGCAACGGATCGACGTGATTTTTGGCATGAGTATAGTTAAGGACCTGGAGAGTGAGGCTACGTTTTATCCCGGAAAATTTAGGAGTTCCTGTGGGAATCAAAAGAAACTTAAACCACGCGAACGGAGTCGCGGGAATCAACTAGTCCTGATCTATACGAAAGCAAAAACTCACGTTAACTCGTCGCTCTGTTGCGGCGTGATTGAAGAACAAACAAACACTTTCGCATTTATAATTATAACTAGATGATGCCCGCGACTTCGTCCGTGTTAGTTAAGTTCTTAGACACCCGGGGGAACTCCTCAATTTTCCGGGATAAATAATAGCCTATCGCCTTCCCCGGGATACAAACTATCCCTGTAGTATATTATTTAGTAACAAGCAGACAGACAGACACACTTTCGCATTTATAATATTACTAGATGATTCCCGCGACCTTGTCCGCGTGGTTTGTAGTATGGATTAGTAGGTAAGTATGTTATGATTATTACAGGATTATCAAAAACTTAAATTCACGTGGATGAAGTCGCAAGCATCATCTAGTCCTAAATAGTTATAAGACATTATTGGATATTATATTCATCCTGTTACACAGCACTTCCTGAACGAAGTGACATCGGGAGGGTTTTCGAATGGAAAATGTTCATGTATACGAAATGTGAAAGGTTAGATGGTTATTTTCCATATTAATGTCCTCCATCGGGATCCAACCAATGATCTGTGTACCAAAGGGGTTGTTTCATCTTGGGCCAGGTACTTGTACAGTATTCCAAAAAAAACCGGCCAAGTGCGAGTCGGACTCGCGCACCGAGGGTTCCGTACTCAAGAAGTAGGTATAATTACCTTTGTTAATGAACCGCAAAACTAACTTTGTTTGTAGAGGTTTACTGTTAATATCAAAAAATTACGTTTGTTGCATGGGAGCCCCCCTTTAATATTTACTTTATTGATATTTAATTATTTATTTTGAAAGGTAATATACAAGTTAATATTCTGTGAAAATTTGAACCGTCTACCTGTTACCGTTTTTAATATAGAGCAAAAAAATACGAAAAAAACACGTTTATTGTATGGGGACCCCCCTTAATATATATATTTTTTTAATTTTTAGTATTTGTTGTTATAGCGGCAACGGAAATACATCATTTGTGAAAATTTCAGCTTTCTAGCTATCACGGTCTATGAGATACAGCCTGGAGACAGACAGACAGACAGACAGACAGACAGACAGCGGAGTCTAAGTAATAGGGTCCCGTTTTTACCCTTTGGGTACGGAACCCTAAAAATAGTATGAAATCATAGAAAACAAAATAAAATATGGGTTTTTGTAGTTTTACAGTGATTAAGAGGTACAAAAATAAAATGTTTAATTAGGTACATTTGTAGAATAGCAACTTTCGCAGCGCATCCATCTTTTTTTTTGTCTTTGTGATGACGTTTATGTTTTAAGGTTAATTCCATAGAGGTATACCTATTATAACTCTACTAGATGATTCCTGCGACTTCGTCCGCGTGGACCAAATTTTTTCGATTCCCACGGGAACTCTTATATTTTCCGGAACTAATAAATTAGCCTATGTCCTTCCCCGGGATCCAACCTATCCCTGTACCAAATTTCATCAAAATCGGTTGAACAGATGGGCCGTGAAAGCGTAGCAGACAGACAGACAGACAGACACACTTTCGCATTTATAATATTAGTATGGATATGGAAGTATGGATATGGATGGTTAATTCTCATTTCTCAGCAGGGCGACCGCGTATCTTTTGCATTAATCATTGATACATCGCAATCACCTCCGATTGGCTGAATTTATGGTATTCTTGCTGCGTCAATGGATTTCGTCCAATAGTGGAAGAGTGTTAACCAATCAGAGGTGATTGCGATGTATCAATGATTGATGCAAAAGATACGCGGTCGCTCTGCTGGTTATTTTTATGTCAAATGTCATCATGACACGTGCAATATACGTCAATGTCAAAATGGACGCATGTTGTTGCGCTTTTATTTTGTGCAAAATAATTTCGCATTGTACCTCGTAAATTGAACTTTTTAATAAGAAATTAAGAAATTTTTTTAATATTTTATGACCCCGAACATTTTAAAATACCGTACATATACCTGACCCAGGCTCCATATAAAGAAACAACCCCGTTTGTTGGTTGAATTTAGGCCGTGAAAATGTAGATAGACAGACAAGCACTCTCTCTTATCTTATTATAATTACTTAGTATGAATTGGGCTATTTTGATTTATTTAGCATTTTCATTAAAAACCCTACCTGGTTATTGCATTTTTTTTGCACACGGCGGAAAATTTTACAAGTTTTATTTTCGGCACTGTCTGAATATAAACAGCCGCCCAAGGTTTTTGCTGAGACGAATTTAAACGATCAGCTTAAACAAAAACAAAAGGGCAAAATTTTTAAATTATTCTAAACTCACCGTCATCTCACCGCAGACATTTGCCTACATCAAACCAATTAATCATCCCGAAAGCTTTGTCCGTTGAATTTTTAAACACTTTTTAATAATCACTTTTTAATTTTCGTTTGTTAAAAAAATTTCAACGAGTACAACATTTAATTATAATTACTTTGACTATAGCATATTATCTCTCTCATCTCGTTATTTCTCTCTTCATTTTAATTCTCTTAAGGGCTAGGACCACTTCCATGAATGTATTTTTTTTTAAAAGCAAATGTTGCCTTATGACGGCATCTGATGAAATAAAAAGAAAAGTCACTCGGTCACTTACTGATTGACCCATCAACATTCAGCTATAACCCTTGTGACATGCTGAAATGTAGCTTTGGATGGTCGCTATTTTTAATACTCCAATGTTTTTATTAACTTCACCGCTTATAGGTACGTTCATTGCGCTGATCTGATGATGAAACCATGGAGGTGGATAATATAATTTTTCAATGTACAATACAATGATAGTACAATTGGTACAACTTTTGATGAGTCCTATTTATTGAAATATGTATAGAAAAAAAGGCGATATTTTATTCAATTTTTTAAACTATATCGTATGAACTCATATAATAGACCATAATATATATACCTTTTACAAGATTACAAGGTGTGACGTGTCACTTATTAAGTTGGCAGTTCGCACGCAAATATACCTGGTTTAGAGTTTTACGTTTGTTACACACGATTTTTATTTGTAGAAACGCTGTGCTATTTGCTATTACGTTTTTTGCAAAACTATTTCGTGTATTTTTTTAATGTGACCACTGACCTGTTATAAAAGTTTATATTTTCTTATAGATTATACAAATACAAATACAAATGTTTTTTATTTAAATTGACTTTTTACAAGTACTTATGGATAGTCGAATGAATCTACCACTGGTTTGGAATGCCGGTCCTACCGAGAAGAAATAGCAAGAAACTCGAAGGTTGCTCTTTTGAAATAAATAAAATATATTTACAATTGCATTAATCTAAAGATACATAAGTAACAGCAGTCCTGGTCAATGCTGGAGCGGGTCAAATCCATGCGCTTTTATGTAATATAAGCTATGCCCGTGCAGAAAGGTGCCTCGTGTATTATATTGATACGTATGATAACGTAAATATAACACATTTTGGATAGCTAATGGACCATTTTATTCGTGAACTAGCTTTTCCGCTCCCTTAAACAGATAGAAAGACGGATGGACAGATACACCCCGCCTCAGTAGTCGCAAGAACTTCGCTTCACTTGATCAACAAGGACGAATAGTCTTCGATTGGATACGATACAATTTTCGTTTATCTAAGTTAAACGTCCGACATGGGTCAGTCTAGCGAAATCAATGTCTTCGTCAAATACGTTCGGAAATATCGAATCGGTTCGCCTCGTTCCGTAACCACGGTTCCGTAATTGCGGTTTGACCGCACAGCGAAAACGACGGATGCATAAATAGTTTGAAGTATTTTCCGGCTCGTGTATATCGGAAATTGGAACACATTGTACATTAATATATAGGGGGATGGAAATAGAATCTTTGTTCAATCGATTATGAATAAGTGTGTGTTGTGTGACACCATTACAACCATTTGGAATCGATTTTCAGTTCATAAAAGTAATAGTCGATTGCAGAGCACGGCAGTGCTCTCGCCAGGAGTGTTATAATATTTTACCGTTGCTAAAAAAATTGTGTGACATATTTAATGAAGTTTTCGAGTGAGACAGTGCACAACTACTGACAGTCGCTGCAGGTCACGACGCAGACAGTGTCTGCTGTCTAATCTTTCTGTCTACTTGTTACCAATTCGGGAATGTTTTGGAAAAAATTTGGTACAATTATAGTAAATACATCCCAGAGACGGACATAGGCTACGTTTTGTATCGGAAAACAAAGAGTTCCCACGGAATTTTATAAACCTAAACCCACGCGATCGAAGTCGCAGGCATTATTTAGAATTTACTTAAGTAAAATACAAATTATATTGAAACGATCATGCTGATTTCACCACTTTATAAAATACGCGTACCATACTTCCCCAATATTACTCATAGGAAGGAAAATGCTTTCCATCAATTCATACAAATATTCTTTAAAAAACGAAACCTCATGCAGAATAAAGTTTTCCCTTAAAGTTTTCCATACGAGACTAGCGTTCCAATTCTAGTGAACTAACATAAAAGGGTTTCACTCCCTTGGGAGGAAAACGTTCCCAAACATTCGACGCGAGGCCCCGGCGTTTTCACAATGCAATTTACATAGAATTAAAACCCCAAATGGTAAAAGGCAAGTAAAAGGTCACAAACTTTATCCTATTCAAACACCAAGTAGGGAAATTGGCTTTCGTATCCTGAGTTTTCCAATAAGAGTGAAGTCTTTTACGCAATCGTAATTTCAGTTTTCAAGCAGTGATAGCGTAGTGGTTAAGACGTCCGCCCTCCTCTTCAGGTGGTTGAAGGTTTGATCCTCGGCCATAAACTTTAAACTGTTCTGTATCAGCAATTATATATCACTTGCTAGAATGGCGAAGGAAAACATCGTGAGGAAACTTGCATGTCCGAGTGTTGTTCTTTATTAGCAGACTCTTGACCAGCGTGGAGGACTATGGCTTAACCCATCTCATTTGAATGGAGGGTCATGTTTAGTAGTGGGCTGCCAATAAGTGATTTAATGCCGGTTCTTCCCAGTAGAAACTGTTTTCCGAACCGGTGGTAGTGTCTTGACATTTCATAAGTGGCACAAGTTGTCCAACGTGAAATAAATAAATCATTTCATTTCTTTTGAGTAATGGGTTGCATTTTCTGAGACCTAAGTACCTACTCGTACTAGAACTCTGAATTGATCAAAAAAACTAAATTGGCAATGGCAAGAAGGTGCGTGATGCGTGTCTACCTTAGGCTGCATCGTTACCAGGACAATTTTTGCTTCAATTCAAGCAAAATTTTAAACACAATGCCTGTTGTATGAGAAGTACCTACTTTCCTGCCATTCCAATGAAAAGGTGAAAGAAATACGAAATCGGCAATAATGCAGTGCTTTTTGCGACGTGCTACCGTAAAATTGTTAGAATTTCAGCTTTAACTCAGTCTAGCCACAACCTCGGTTTGCGGGTTCCGATAATCGAGACTAACTTTACGAGTACACAGGGCCCGTAGCCAGGAGTTAAGTTCAGGGGGGTTCGAATTTAAAACTGGACGAGAAAAGCAATAACGTCAAATTTTGTATTGTACCACTCGGAATTTTTTAACAAACTTCATTTTTATAAATGCACGAACAATACATGGAATTAGGGTCTCGCCAATCTATAGTCCGACAAACTTATTTGACCAGGTGACAGTGTCGCTAGCATCTATGAAAAATAAAATAATAAAAACAAAAACTAAACCGACATAAAAATTACTTCAAATTTTTACCACCGGGTCAGATAACTTTGTGGGACTATATAGGCATGAGTACAATAATTGTTTAAGGCGGTATCGACAGGATTTCTTTGTTTTCTTCTCAGCATTTTATTCCAAGTAAGCCAGGGTCTGGTATCCTGCTAAGTAGCTTCCACCGCGGCTTCAATGTTGGCCTGTTTAATTATTTGTGCAATATTAATCATCCATTTTTTCGGCCAATTTCGGAACCATTGATAAGGCACCTGTGAGATATAACTTAACGGAAAAACGCAGGAAAAGAGTTGATAGAATTCATAAGCGTCTACAAATGTAATAATTGAAGATAAATAAATAATTAAATTTGATAGCAATCAAAATATAATTATGATGATTGATGATGATGAGTAACTAGGAAGAGAGGAGGGTATGGCTGTCCCGCTCTTCCTGGTTACGGTCTACCTGTGCACCAATGGAAGTTAAATTCCTATACGGAACAGCACACTACTCTCCGACACACTGTAAGTGCTTCGCACAAATTGAATTTCAAGATTCGGATTCAGACTCGACCAATAGAAGTTTAGAATTTAGCCCGCAGCGTAGTTAGACAGTAAATCTACTAATTTACTACTACGTAGGTATTATAGGTATTTATTTTAACTATTTAATATACAAGAGCTTGTAGGACTCAGTGTTGAATGTTGATAAAACCGACGAAGACTTACAGTCGTTAAAGGTACGGCCTCCTATCCGGTCTTCTGGTTCCAGGCACGCAATCTAACGGAGCTATGTGCGTTTTTGGCAATTAAATATCACTTGTTACTACGGTGAAGGATACCATCGCTACTCACTCTCGAGGCAAGCTGAAAGATGAAGCTATTAGAAAGAGAAGTTAAACGTTTGTCCACCTATTTTATTGTTAGTTATTTATCATAAAAAAATTATTGTATTATTATGTAGAAAAATTAAAAAAAAAGTAATTTTTTCGATGACGAAAACCTGCATGCCCGAGAGTTCTCCCTATTGTTCTCATAGGTGTGTGAGTCTTGCGCTCTTGACAAGATTGGTGGACCATGGCATTATACCCTTCAATACCGTTTACCGTTAATGGGTTTAGATGATGATGATGAATTAATGGACATTAACTCGATAAAAGCTGGAATTTGTGAGCATTGCCGTCTGAAAACTAAATAAAGCATACTAAAATTCTGCATCAATGTAAAAAAGTAAAAGTAAAAGATAAACATATAATTTTTTAATTATTTTACCCTCTAAACCTGTACCTGAAATGTATGGTAAAATAAAGAAACCAAGAAAAACACACCAAATGCTTCATTCGAAACGTGGAAAAGTCCTTTATATCCTTGGAACAAAAAAGGTTTCACATTAAGCGAGTTCGTTCACCGCGTACATTTCTAAATGCTTACGCAAGCATTGAGTTATAGACTGTAGAGACTCAGACCTCATACATCAGGGGGGAAACCGATGTCCCAATCTAATTATTCTAACCTCGCGTCCTTCGAGTTCGGAGCTATACCAGTAAACGTAGTAAAGAATATATTTTTTTCACATTGTCCTGTGATATTTACGATCTTCTTACTTCTTGAAATTATTGAAAATTATTGGCGTAGCGCTATGAAAACAATAATTGTAAAGATATAATCAAAGGATAGATCGTGCCAGGCAAAATGTGTGTTAATTTTATGTGTAAACTTTGATAGTCTGGGCCTTTTGTAGTTTTTATTTTTGGTCGTCAAATTTTGTAGTCAATCAATTTAAAAAAAAGTACTCTATAAAAAAGTTTTATTCAACAACACCCCACAAGCCAGCAACAAGCAGAAACAAGTTTTAAACAAAATTCCTTCCCCTCTTATATATAAAATTTTCAAACTTCTAAAACTATAAATGTAATTTTCTTTGCCCAATATTAGCTGAAATGCATTTTGTATAAATATAGACACTAAGAATAATTGAAATTGTAGCCATTTTTGATCAACCATAATCAACCAGCATGAGTTTAATTAAATTAGTTTTTCTGGACATCGCCACCTCTAGGTATAATTATTACACCTCTCTGGTCACAGGTAACAAAAAATACATTAGTCTAATAGCATGGGACCGCGCCTGCTTTCCGCACGAGTCGCCAAATGGACGTCACAATTACACATGTAATGAAAACTACCTTTAAATAGGCTTTATCAATTACGTTATCTTATCACGCATTTAGTTACACTCTATGGAAAAATGTTCACTAGCAACTACAACTTGCCGAAGTCAGCTCTGTCAAGTCACTTGCACTGTGTAAACATAAAATATTAATATGAATTTTCTGACAGTAGTCCACGCGGGCGAAGATAAAACTAACTTTTGCCCGTATCTTCGCTCACGTTAAGTACTATTTTCACACAATTATTAAATCCCTATTTCACCCCTTATAGGTTAATTGCTTAAAAATCCTTTTCTAGCGAATGCCTACGTTCTAATAATCACTTATTTCAAATTTCAGCCCGACACGGCTACTAGTTTGAGTTAGTAGTACCTACCTAGTAGGTCAGTCAGTCAGTTAGTCACCTATTCTTTTTATAAAATGTATTAAAGGGACCTAGCCCGACCTAGTTAATAACGTAAGAAATACCTAAGTTTATAGACCTACCGCGGATGGTATAACATTTTGTCATAAAGGTAATATGATTAGAGATTTAATATATTTCAGCGTCGTTCCGACATATCCAAGCCCTTAATATCAATGCGTGAAGCCAAGTCACGCCCTCAAATACCAAGGTAATGCTCGAACCAAATGGAAAATGTCTCTACGGGTAACAAATTTAATTATGAAGACACATTGCATTACGTTAACGTATCTTTTTCGGTTTCGCTAATGGACTTAGCTCAGTTCCGAAGAATGATAGTCTCAGTTTTTTTTTGTTTTGGCGTCAACATTAATATAAACATTAATATAATATTATAAATGCGAAAGTTTGGATGGATGGATGGATGGATGTGGACTCAATTACGTCGGAACGCTGAACGGATCTGGATGAAATTTGGCACAGAGATCGATTATAGTCTGGAACAGCACATAGGTTACATTTGTTAGCAAATTCAAATATTATTAGTGTCTGTCAATACACCTTTGTCAACATACGTTTCATGACGTATGTTGACATGTGTTAGCATTGTACTGTTTGTCATTATACCTCATGAAACAGGAAGTATAATATCTGTCACTTTGATCCGTTTCATGTCATTCGATCTATTCGGCGGGTACGGACGCCATATTGAAATTCGCTAGTATAAATGAGAGTGTTTTGACGATAATAATTCAGTCTCCTGCCGGCAGACTCGGCGATTATTGAATACTTTTGTGTTTAGATCGCATTTTGATTTAGAGCTTAACGATAGCAATCGTGGCCGGATCAAATGAATATTATCAGTAAGTTTAGCCATCTTTTGTCTAATTACATTAAATCTCTCGTGGAACCTCTACACGTTTAACCATTTATTCGTGCAAGTTTCAAATGAGAGTACAAATATATTAAAAGTGTCTCATAAATACCTACTTCTGGATTGATCTCTTACACATTTCATCCCGGAAAATTAAAGAGTAAAGTAAACCAAAAAATCTCAATCCACGCGGACGAAGTCGCGGGCATCAGCTAGTATTTATTAAATACTATCTGCCTTAAAGGTACATCGCGTTTACACCAAGGTCCGTATCATAATATGATGTCCGAACAAAACTAGTTTTTACGGCCCAAACAAGAGTGTCATTAATATTAAAATAATACTGTTTTAAACAATGATGGTCCTCTGGCAAATTGCCATGGAATGATAATATTATGAAATTTCCATTTAAGCTATCCGTGTAGAGAAAATTTATGCCAAAATTATTAGAAACAAGAACAAAACTCATAAAAATATTATGAATATTAACCGTGCCTCGGAACTTTCCTCTTAAAACATTACTTTATGAATAATTTCCATACATTAAACGAGATTCATATCAATGACTAAATTTTATTGCTGCTCATACATAATATTATTTTTCTGTGAAGGAAACCATTCTGTCTTAGTCTATGAATATGAAATAAATATAATTTTATAACACACTAGCAAACCCGGCGAACTCCGTTTCGCCACCAGATGGCTTTCCCGCTAAAAAGACTTTCCCGCTTTTCTGTTGAATTTTTTCCTAAATTTTCTTTGCTCTTAACCTCACGGAGCCCGAGACCTTTCCAACGAATGCAAAACCGTGGAAATCGGTTCGTGCGTTCTGGAGTTATAGCGTCAGGAAGGAAAACCCGACTTATTTTTATATAGTAGATAAATTTAATTTAGAATAACTTTGAGTTTTACAGGGTATGTTCATCTGTTTTTGATGTTTTCACAGAAACGTTGTAAGTATTTGAATTCTGCCACAAATTTATTCGTAAAAGGATTCGGATTCGGATTTCATTATTATTTTTGTAGTTGTAATTCTACTGTAAATTAATTTGTTTTTTATTTTGATACAAGCAATTTTTTAAACAAGTGCACTAAGAGATATCCAGCTTACTATGCCTACTACTAAAATATCTGCCCCTCTACTACGGAAAAGCTTTTCCCATCATTGCTTCAATCTGATTTGTTGAAGTTGGTGGGTTGGTTGAGCTTATAGGACAATTTTTCATAGAATTTGGTAAATATTGAAATAGTTCTAGCGTACACTAGAGAGAGAGAAAGCCTAAGAGAAAAACCTAGGCTGAGCAAAATACTGTTGCTATATGCTTAAAACGAATGCATCTAAAGCTAAATGTCTTGAACTCTAGAAATATCGTCAAAGTAAGTGTAATATTCTCGCGAGCACAAGAGTATTAAAGTAAATATTTTCGCATGTGTCTTAGCGAGCTCTCAAAAGAGATACTCCCAAGAAAATATCACAAGAACGCTATTACGATACAAGAGCTGGAACACTTATGATGTTAGTAGAAGTTTCTTTATGCTTACCTCATAGCACTACGTACACTAGAGAGAGAGAAAGCCTAAGAGAAAAACCTAGGCTGAGCAAAATACTGTTGCTATATGCTTAAAACGAATGCATCTAAAGCTAAATGTCTTGAACTCTAGAAATATCGTCAAAGTAAGTGTAATATTCTCGCGAGCACAAGAGTATTAAAGTAAATATTTTCGCATGTGTCTTAGCGAGCTCTCAAAAGAGATACTCCCAAGAAAATATCACAAGAACGCTATTACGATACAAGAGCTGGAACACTTATGATGTTAGTAGAAGTTTCTTTATGCTTACCTCATAGCACTATACAGAGTGGAAAAAACTAACGGGCCACAGAAGAAATCATACTAATACTAATAATATTATAAATGCGAAAGTCACTTTGTTTGTTGGTTTGTTGGTTTGTTGGTTTGTAGGTTTGTTGCTTTGTTGGTTTGTTGGTTTGTCCTTCAATCATGCCGCAACGGAGCAACGGATTGACGTGATTTTTGGCATAGGTATGGTTGAGGACCTGGAGAGTGACATAGGCTACTTTTTATCCCGAAAAATTAAGGAGTTCCCGCGGGAATAGTAAAAAACTTAAACCACGCGGACGAAGTCGCGGGCATCAGCTAGTGTTCTATAAATAGTAGTTAGATTTGATGGGTTTTCTTAATTTTATGATAAAACGTTTATTTCAGAGATTTAATCCTTATCGTGGCCCCTATCTATTGGTCCAATAAAATAGTGACTTGATTATTTTTTTGCATTTTTAGTTATTGGTTATTGTGTATTTAACATAGTAGTCTGCGTTTGCATGGACTTAGGTCTCAAAAATCCAGTTTCATCTCCGGGTACATAACTATGTGTGAAAAGTGCACAGACAGATACAGTTTTGTATTTATCCACCACCACCACCACCATTATAACAGCCCATTAACGTTCCACTGCGGGGCACAGGCCTCCACTCTCGTAGGAGAGCGGGAATTAGAGCTTTGACCCACCACGCTGCTCCAATGCGGGTTGGCGGGCTTTGACGACTCATGTTAGTGATAATAACCGGGACCGACGGCTTAACGTGTTCTCCGAGGCACGGGGGTGAAACACCTCCATTATTTATCCATACCTACTTAATAACAACTATATAGACATTGCCTGAGGCTTATAATACCTTCTAGTTAACACAGAGTCCAAAAACTTTTTTTTTAATTTTGCTGTCTAGTTATATAATATTATTTGTGTTTGTCCACCTATCCGTCCGTCCGTCCGTCTCTCTGTCTGAGTGTCTTACCGGTTAATTATTTTAAAATAACCCAAATTGAAGTTCATTATATTTGTGAGAACTTGAATTGAAAAGAGACCCTGTAAAGACGATATCCCTGTATACAAAAGCTGTAATAGTGCAATACGGTGAGCGGGAAATGAAACTTTATAAACAACGTAATTAAATACCGCGGTAGGGAAGCCGTATGGCTTAAGCTTAACAAGGAATCGCGTGAAATGGCGGATAATGAGACGAGATGGTTATAGTTGGTAGTTATTAT
Source organism: Erebia epiphron (assembly GCA_963932025.1). Lineage (NCBI taxonomy): Eukaryota > Metazoa > Arthropoda > Insecta > Lepidoptera > Nymphalidae > Erebia > Erebia epiphron. The sequence goes on from OZ009950.1 coordinate 11,115,274, forward strand.
GCTATTTTTAATTAATAACCATTCAGGTTTGCTATTATTATTATGATCTCCCTGGTGGAAAAGGCTTCGACTGTGGCTAGTTACCACTCTACCGGCAGAGATATGCCGCCAAGAGATTCAGCGCTCCGGTACGATGCCGAGTAGAAACCGCTTAGGGGTGTGTGTTTCATATAACTGCCATACCCCTAAACCTGTTAGGTTAGGGGTATGGCAGGCCCGCTACCATCTTAGACTGCTTGTTTACCTACCATCAGTTAAGATCACAGTCAAGGGCTAACTTGTAGTGGATGAAAAATGTATGTATTTAGTGATAAAAAGAATTTCAATACATCATTTTTTCTCAATAATCAGTTTTACTTAGTTTTTTTTTGTTTCTAAATAAAAACTTATTTTTAAGTTAGGAAATGTATGTAAGACATTTCTTTATATTATCATAAAAATTAATAATGATATGCTCTTGTTATTATTTGGAATTTGGCATTTTCCTGCCGATTTCACCAACTGCGAGTGACGATTGCCTAGGATTTTTGATGTTTCGACAGATTTTGTACAAGAATCCTGTTAAAATTTAAAATTCCTGGGCGAATGTTATTGCGAATTAGAGAAATTAACACTAAGCTAAACACAATTTTATAATTTATTTTTTATTTTTATTTTTTTTGAGTTTAAAAAAGGAGTTCTGTATTCCTGTATCAATTTAAGGACACATGCTGAAATTGTTTCTATCATAAAAACTATTTATATGATAAATAAAAATGAAATGTATAATGCACAAAACATTAAGAAAACACATTTTTTGCATAGCATTATTTTCTTCTTAGATTCAAAAGTAATTGCAGCTTGTGTCTCCGTAAATAAGGAAGAAAGTCAAGGCAGGAATATGAGAAATAATAAAATTGTTGACATACATTGTTCTAAAACGCGGTATTACGGTTAAAGCTTTGAGTAAAAAGTTGTACGCTACAGATATGAATTCCGATTTTGCATACATTGTGGTGTTACATTTTGTTTTTAATTTCAATAAAATGTTCAATAAAACCATTATCTTTATTTTTATCTTTATTTTACTCTATGGTTAGAAAATTCACAGTTTAAAAACACAAAACAAAGATTCTTAACCATTATAGTACCTAACCATTTTTCTCACACTACTTATAGCATCAATTTGCAGTGTGGTCGCATGCCCTCGCAAGAAACTTGTACCCATAGATTAGATTGTTATTTAGGTATGTCATAGAGTAGGGCATACCAAAAATTTCTAGTGTATATCCTGCACTAAAACTAAAACTATGTTAAGAAATAATATAAAACTTATCGCTAAAACTCAACTCTAAAACTTACCATACAAACTTAATCTAAATTAAAATCTAAATTTTCTTAAATATTCTGTGGTATAATCACCTATTCTGTGGTATAACTGAACGAGCCGACGAAACGCAAGTTTATCATAATAGCTACGTAGGCCTTTGTCTTCGAAGTTGTGTGAAGTTAGAGCGCGGCGCGGCTCCGAGTGTGAGCGGGCGGCTGTCGCGAGCTTCAGTTCAGTCAGACATACTTGTTGACAACACTTTATGAGACGCGCTGGACGAACTACCTTCCGACTTGTATATTATTGATCACGATATTAGAAAGTAAACTAAATCTATTCTTATTAATCATTATAATATAAATTGTTGAAATTGATAATAATATAGTGATTGATTTGAACTGAGTGAGTGTGTGTCTTCGAATCACTCAACATCTACAGTGAATCTTGGATCCGTAAAAATATATCTCACACCTCAAAATTATATTTCCGCACTCCGAAATCGAATGTTTCCGCGGAATTGATTCCTTTTGCCGAATCGGAATCGGAATTGCTTATTTTGCCGGGGACTCTGGGAATATGGAGTCTTCACTCACTCACTAACTTCAACTCATTATACCAGCTCCCTACTGAACATGAGTCTCTTCTCACAATGAGAAGGATTTGGTCACAGTCCACCACACAGGCCAAGTGTGGACTGGCAGACTTCACATACCATTGAAAATACATAGCCCTTGACTGCTACGAGTATCTCACCTGGTGCTAAGATGGTCGCGTTATAACCTTTTAGGGGTATGGCAGTAATATTAAACCCATACACCTGATCGGTTTCTAAACGGAATTGTACCGGAAATCGCTTGGCGGTACGTCTTTTCCGGTAGGGTAGTAACTATAGCCACGGCCTAAGACTCCCACCAGACCAGAGAGAATTTAGAAATAATATATTGAAATTGACTCTGCCGAGGTTTGAACCCGGGAGCTCCCCACGTATGTGGCCACATTGTTGACCTTGGAGAATTTGTCTGAGTTGTTGACATACATTATTCCAAAATACACTTTACACTGAAAGCGTCGAGTGAAAAGTTTCAAGTAAAAAGTTTCCTTAGGTACATACTTTGATTCTGCATACATTTGAAAGTTAAGAATTTGTTAAATAAATTTGTTTAATTTTTTTTGACTGCATCATGTGTGTAACAGCTGGTTTGCTTGGCAGCAGTTAAAGTTTCTGGTTTGAGACCCGGAATGCGCCAAAAATAGTGGGGGTTTTCTGCCATAAAATTATGAATATTGGATAGAAGCAGGTAACCTTTGCGGAAGTCCATGAAATTCAAGGAATAAGAAGCCTAATTTGCTATAATCCGCCAAAGCAGACAAATCTATGTAGTAAGTATAGCGTATAGCTTGCGATATTCACCGCCCAATAAGCCAGCAATTCACACCGGCACAACACCACACCACACAAATCTTTCAAACTATTCTCAACGTAACGTTTCACTCCGACAGCGGATCATCCGGTGTTAAGTTATTAAGAATAGCGGTATCTTAAAAACCAAACGCGCCCTGGTTTGAGAAAAACCTACAGCAAACTCAGCCGGGTATTTTTAAAGAGAAAAAGCGACACCAAAAAGGAGACAAACATATTCATAATAGGATTAAGCCTGTAAGAGAATGAGATAGAATACACGTAATATTTATCTCATTCTCTCGTAGGCTACTTTATTGAAGTTTCACTTTTGCCGTGTGTGAATTGCACACACACACACATTTATTATTATTATTTGAGACTAGCTGGTGCCCGCGACTTCGTCCACATGGATTAAGGTTTTTTCGGTTCCCGCGGGCATAGCCTTCAGCTATTCTAGACTATTCCATATCCACTATAGCCATTCCAGACTATAATCTATCTATGTGCCAAATTTCATCCAGATCCGTTCAGCCATTTTGGCGTGATTGAGTAACAAATATCCATCCCACCATCCATACATCCATCCAAATTTTCGCATTCATAATATTAGTATAGATAACAACGGTGTAACGGGTGTTTGTTGCAGAGAGCCTGCGGTGCGGGTAGGATGCAGCGGCATGCACCGCACCGTGCTGCTAGCGGCGCTGCTCACGAGGGCGGTGGCCGCCCACATACATATCACAGGTATTGTGCTCATGTTACTCTCACTTAATCCATACTAATATTACTTTCAATATTGGTATCATCAAATGTGCTTTGAATCAAGAGTGAATAGATATTTTCTAGGCAAGCACGCACCACCACAACACATAACATATTAGACAACAGGTCAAATTAGGTACCTTTTATTAAACTTCAAAACGCGCGCTTAGTAATGGATTTTGTGCATAGAGGTTACTGGGGATTTTGTGTGAAATACTGAATTGTGACGTCATCAGGATATGGACTGACATCAAGCGTAACATTGGCGCTAGTTTGAAAACGGACGTAATTTATTTTTTGTTTCTTATTTTTTTTAGTAAAATTTTGTAAAATCGGAATTTTTAAATGGAATGCAGCATAAAAATTTACTTAATTTTGTCCTAGCACCGTCGGGAACTGAATCCACGTACCTAGCGCAAAGCACGATGCCGCCCACAGTGTTCCACAACCCGCCCAACGCCAAACCTCGCCGCATCACCAGCAGGAAAGGAAAAGCGGAATCTCCCATGCTCAACTATATATTTGACTCCTACGCTACCAGCAACAAACATTTTCATGACAAGTAAGTATATCATATGTAGAGTATAAGATATAATGAGTGTGTCTGTTAAAATATTATATCCAGTATTATTCCAAATTTCGGTGTACCTATCGTTACCTCAGTAATAGCCCACCTTACATGGCAACCCTAATTGCCATGTTGTACGCAGTTATTGAACTAGTCGGTAAAACGCTTATAAAATTGTCATTTTTTTAAAGGCTGGCTTAGCAGTTGAGATTTAGGACAAAAGCGCACTACGAACACTTTTATATAGAGCCTGCACAGACCTGCTCGACACGACGAAACGTGTTTTCCATACGATGCGGGTGTTTTGCGCTAACGTTTTGTCATATTCTCAGTAGTGTGTTTTTGCCCTAGTAAAAGCTAAGTATTCAGTTCTTAAAGATACTTTTATTGAAAGGAAATTAGGTAGAAAAGAAAATAGGAAATTGCTCCTAAAGTTCGACGCAAGGCTGGTTCTATAAAAATGTGTTCGATACAAAAATAGATGCATGGTACAAACACATGCGGTAAGAGGATTGTAAAGTAGGTACTCAGGAATGCACTATATATTTTAGCTGGCCTGATTTTTAAGTACCTTCCTAAGTTGTAGCATTTCTAGGATATTCTAGGCTAGGCTTTCATTCTAGGCTTTCACGCTACTCTGGTAAGACCAAATAGCGGTTGGGACGTTTATATATTTAAAAAGTTATTCCAATATTATAAAGTTATTCATAATAAAAAGCTTCTCACGGAATAAAATAACCATAATACCATGGAAGAAAATAGTAATTCAAAACATGACATCCAATTTCTCATCTCAAAAAGCTACCACGAATTTACTCTTCATAATATTTACATTTTGTCCTACTAGTATTTTACTAAATTAATATTTATAATTAAAAATCTTTAAAGATTTATCGAATATTTCCATATTTCGTCGTACTTTTAAATCCTTTTATACTAAAACTTTACAGAATCTATTTTACTAAAATTGAATGTATATGGAAGGCAAGAAAAACTTACATACACCCATTAAAGAACAATTAATAGAACTATATATAACTGCGAAAGTATAAAATTATCCACCTGTAATCAAGTTGAAAATATGCTTCTCAAGTGGCATAGTATCTAGGATAGGCACTATTCAAGGAATAGTTGTACAAGGTTTCGAAGCAAACTAATTATAGCAAGGCAACCTCCACCCGAGTGGTTCACGCTCGAACAGAGTTTATAGTCCCTTTGATAGCTGAACCACTGGATCTTTGTCGCATGCTTGAGACTAGCGGTTGAGACTTGACACCTAATTGCGTCTTGAATATTCAGAATTCTACATATCCTCGGTATTTAACCAGTAGTGTTTGATTTAGGTAACTCAAACTCAGCTTTATTCAATTTGGCATAGGCATTTTTAGTTTCCTTTTCTTCTGATTTAAAATGTGTGCCAAAAGATTTAAGCAGAATTTGTAATTATTTTCAATTTTCATGAAAATTTTTCATGAAAATTGAAAATAATTACCCTTTTTACGGATTTTAGTTATTACCTATAATAAAAACATAGGAAGCAGTGCTCCATGTGATTTTTATAGTTTTTAAGTGATTTTTGACCCAATATCAGACCGGAAAATTTTTCACAAGTTTTGAAGACGTCTATTGGATATTTCTGCAGTAGTAGTAGTGAAATATATTTACTAGGCCATGATTACAAATGTCTGCTTGAGAAGGCCAAAAGCAAAACTTACGAGTAATAGTCATGATGGAAAGTGTAGTGACAGGACACAGTTTCAACACTATTCGTGAACGACTAGCAGAAAAATTGGAACTATTTCGGTTTGATCCATTTACATATGAAAATACGAAGAATCAAATATTACGTACTGGATATTTAATAGTTTAGATCGACACCCGGCCTCCTATTTGGGTGGCAGTTGGCACGCCGCACAAGCTCGTTTCTCGGGCCTTTCGACTTTAAAACTTTTCAGATTTTTATTTTTAAGTTATTTTGTGTGTATTTTTTCATTAACTTATATTACTGTATTTTTTATTTTATTTTGTTATTTATTGCTGTTTCCTTGTCGCCAATTCAATGAGTGCTTCAGTTGGTAGCCTTGGGAATAATTCATCACTGGAAAGCCAGCTGCTCTGTAAGTACTGTTCTCAACCTAAGTATTTCAAAAATAAAACAGGTCTTAACATACACATTGGAAAAATTCACAAAACGGTTTCGGTACACCAGCAGTCACAAATTACTCAAATTCAGAATTCTTCACCAATTAATACCTCAAATATTTCCACAACTGAATTTTGGCAACATCTTAGCTTTTTGAAAAACAATGTACCTATTATTAAACGTATTCCTAGGGGTTCACGCTTAATAGTAGCAAACACTTTAAAGAAAACGATCGATGCTGTAGTTACTCAAAATTTTTCTCAAAGTTGGGAACATTTACTAACTTTTGCTTACAGAGTTTTAAATGTAGACAAAAGTGAGAGCTGCTCCCTTACTCAGAAAATTAAAAATAATTGCGGTAAATGTTATGACCAAAATTCAAGTTATAGCCATAATATACCAGAAGCAAATAATAAAATTAGCAAAAGATTTGATTCGGTACTATATATTGAAAATAAAATTAGTGATGGCGATTATAAGGGTGCAGCTCGGCTTTTATTTTCAAGTGATGTGTTGGCCCCTGATACAGAAGAGACCTTAGAGGCTCTTCGTTCAAAACATCCGGAGCCTATTTCTCCTGTTGTATCAGATCTGAATATCGCAGACACAACTTCGCTTCTGGCTAAGGTGGAGGATGTTCGTGCAGCTGTATTGTCTTTTAGAAGTGGTTCTGCTGGCGGTATAGACGCTATGTCACCACAGCATTTTAAAGACTTAATTGGATTAAACGATGATATTGGCAAGGGACTATTAAAATCAATCACCAATTTAGTAAACTTAATGTTGTCGGGCGTCGTACCAAAAGAAATAACACCAATTTTGTACGGCGCCAATCTTTGTGCCCTTGCCAAAAAAGATGGTGGTGTACGTCCGATTGCTGTGGGTTCCACCATAAGACGCATTGTTTCGAAAATCTGCTGCAGGAACATTGCACCATCTATGTCAGAATTTTTTCAACCTATACAACTAGGCTTCGGATGTAAGGGTGGCTGTGAAGCAGCAGTTCACGCTGCTCGTACTTTTCTATTAAACTCAGCTGAGGAGGTGTTGCTGAAAGTTGATGTTAAAAATGCTTTTAACTCAATTGATCGTAACATCCTCCTTTCTGAGGTTAAAAACAAAATTCCAAAAATTTTCCCTTACCTTTGGCAATGTTACGCGGAACCTTCCAAATTATTATATAAATCCAATTTCCTAAGCTCTGCTGTAGGCTGCCAACAGGGAGATCCACTAGGACCTGCTATTTTCAGTTTGGCTATTCACCCAATTATTTCGGAATTGAATTCTAAATTTAACATTTGGTATCTAGATGATGGAACTTTAGGAGGTGAAGCTTCATCTGTTTTAGGTGATCTTGCTGTTTTAATTGAACAATTTAAATCTGTTGGTTTGGAATTGAATTTCGGCAAGTGTGAGCTCTATATCCCAAATTCAATGGAATATCAAAAAAGACACATCATTGCTGAACAGTTTAATAATTTGGCACCAGGAATCAAAATTTTAAGTGAAGACTCGCTTCGCCTTCTTGGGGCTCCCGTCTTAGTTGATTCTATTCCACTTTTTATCAATGACCAAATTACTAAATTTGATCAATGTTCGGAACGCCTCTTCCAAATTAATTCACACATGGCCCTTTTTATTATTAAATATTGTCTTTTCGTTCCAAAATTTACCTATTTTCTTCGATGCTCACCACTATGGAAGTTCCTTCCCTTATTGCACGATTTGGATAAGAAAATTAAAAACACTCTGTCCAAAATTCTAAATTGTCCTTTAGATGACACGACTTGGACACAAGCGTCTCTCCCAGTCCGGTACGGTGGTTTAGGCATTCGTAAAATTAGCAGTGTTTCATTACCAGCATTTCTATCTTCTGCTTATAGTACGTTTAAGCTCTTTGGCAATATTGTAAACCAATCATTAGGTTCCATTGAGCTATCGTATTTGGCTGAAGCTAGAGTTGCTTTCAATGTGGCATGTCCTAGTAAGGAGCCAGTATCTTTGTTTTCTCAAAGACAATGGGACGACGCACTGTGTTCAGATGTTTTGCAGGAGCTTATAAATTCATCACCTACTGCAAGCGACCGTGCTCGCCTTCTTGCGGTGTCTACGAGGGAATCAAGTTACTGGCTTCATGCCCTCCCGTCTAAGCATTTAGGCACTCTGTTGGACCACCTCACTCTGACGATTGCGGTTGGTCTTCGACTTGGCGCCAAGTTACAACAGCCACATCTTTGCCACTGTGGTGGGGCAGTGGACGCGTATGGCCATCACGGGCTTTCTTGTATTAAAAGTGCCGGTCGTCTTTCGCGACATGCTTCCCTGAACGACATCATTCGTAGGTCTCTTGCCACCGCTAAAGTGCCTGCAGTATTAGAGCCTAATGGCTTGGCGCGCAGTGATGGTAAGAGACCTGACGGGATGACTCTTGTTCCGTGGAAGCAAGGAAGGTCGCTTGTTTGGGATGCCACATGCGTGGATACGCTAGCGTTATCCCACTTGCAGGCGTCCTCCATGACAGCGGGGGCGGCGGCCACTAATGCAGAAAGAGCCAAGAGGCGCAAGTATGAAATTATTGAAAATAATTTCATTTTTGTGCCTTTTGGTGTTGAAACCCTGGGGTCGTGGGGCGAAGATGCTAGATCCTTTTTTAAGGATCTATCTTCTCGTCTCACAGAGTCCACAGGTGACCGGAGGGCTGGCAGTTACCTCGGCCAACATATAAGTTTGGCTATTCAGCGGGGTAACGCAGCCAGCGTTCTGGGCACACTGCCTCATTGCAGCGGGATAGATGATATTTTTAATGTTTAGTTTTTAGTTTTTAATTTAGGTTTAATTTAGAATTTAATGATTTGTATTTTTAATTATTACTTAATAAAATTACTTTTTCTTAGCAGAATTTGGATTTATATACAAAAATAAAACGCTGTGCCAAGGCTCCACTCTTCTCTATAGTCTCACTAACGTTACGCATGAATACTGAATTTTCTATCTTGAGAGCGTGTTTTTTTTGGTTTTCTTATTTTAGGCAACGGCCAATAAATGGGAGTAAATAGGCATTTAGAATAAGATAAGAAAAAAAGTAGTAAATTCAGGAAAATATTTTATTACCACATAGTGCTGTGAAACGTACCAAGTTCCGAAGCAAACTAATTATGGCGAAGCTCGAAGCAACTTCTACCCGAGCGGTTCACGCTCGAACAGAGTTTATAGTCCCTTTGTTAAGTGAACCACTGGATCGTTGTTCCGTGCATGTCTCTCTGTTTTACATGCTTGAGACCAGCGTTCGAGACCTAATTCCGTCTTGAATATTCTGCATAGCATCGTTCGAGTATTCTCGGTGTTTAACCAATATTGTCTGATATACATACTACAAGTTTACTCACAGTGATTGGCTGGTTACTTGGAATGGTGTGGAATATTTTACATAACATTATAATTCTTTGTGTCAAGCTTATTTAGGGTCACATAGTTGAACAATTAAAATCAATATGAGTTGAACATCACAACTGTAATACCGTATCATTGGAATTGACTCGTTAGTTAAAATAGTTTCAAATAATAAGTAGCTGGTGCTCGAAGATAAGAATGGGTTTACCCATTGTGCTGGGTGACCCTTTAGGTGACAAAGATTTGTGTGCAATAAAGTATTAACAAAATAGTTATTTGTTATACAAGAGTGAAAAGTTGTTTTTTAACCGCGTGCTCAATTTTGATGATCGAGCAAGCGAAGGATTCTAAAATTAAATCGCGAGCGCAGCGAGTGGTTCAAAAATTAGAATCCTGAGCGTCAGCGAGGGAATCAAAAGAGCACGAGGTGAAAAATCTTTTCACTCGAGTGCAACACGTAACTTTTCATCCCACCTCAGCGAGGAAATGACATGACGTAAAAGAAAATGGTGCGCGCAAAATAAATTAAAAAAGTACACCAAGAAGGTTACGAGTGTGAGTTTAAAAAAATTAAAAAAGGTTGTATGGAAATTCGGCACCATAGAGGTAGAAGTAAATAGGTTTTAATGATGTTTTGAATTCACAAACTTCATAGACGAGTGATATTTACTAACGCGCACACGATGTTCTAAATTCAATTACTTATCCTCAAGAGGATAATAACGGCTTTTGCATTCAGATATCGAAGATTAAAAATACTCTTTCCGAGATGGTGGGATGAAAATGAGATTTTCTTACACAATCGCAGCTTTCCGAATAAAAATTGAAAACCGACAGCTCACGTCCTTACACTGGCGCCACATGCCTTAAGACCTCAATTCGACGAAGAAAAAATAATCACGCCCACATCTATACGAGTGTAGGCGTGTTATAAAACGAAAACTCGAAGCACTTTCTAGGTTTGTTATTGTAAAATATTGCCTCAGGTAGAATTTTTATGTCTCCGTAAATCAGTCAATATGATTAAATTAATTCTTGCTATAACATACAGTGCACGTGCCTCGTCTGGGCATAAAATTATTGACCACTAGATGATGTTGATTTCGACCGCGTGGACTGAGGTTGTTTTTTATTCCCGCTGGAACTCTTCAATTTTTCGGCCTAAAATGTAGCCAGTCCATTACTATACCACATATTATGAACTAGATGATACCTGCGACGTCGTTCACGTGGATTAACATTTTTGATTCCCACTATAATACTACAGCGCTCACCACTGCGCTAGGGAGGTTTTCAGAGTTAGTTTTATAATAACCTATAACCTGTAGACATCGAGTTTACGCGCAACACATAAATGTTTGAAGTATCCTTCTAAGAGCCTAGGAAGGTTTTTGACTGGCTGAAAATTTGATCTAAAAATTTAATGTTGAATTTAACAAGATAAATAAACTTAATTTTAAAATAAACTAAAACGTAAACTAAAAACTGTACGCTTAGTCTGAGTTTTAATTCGACTGATCGTATAAGAATTCGATGACATTAGCGTCAAAGTAAAATGCAATACAATACTGCCAGCATCTTGAGCACTATGCCTCACTGCGGTGGTTTCGACTAAAATCCAAGTAAATATTTTGAGCATACTACTTACCTATATACCTAGATGTATCGAAGTAAATTATTATTATAGTTGCAAAGGAGCTTAGCGGAGATCATTTCACGCTTGAACAAGATACAATTTATACTCCCTTTGTTGTTGCTGGGAATGTGTTCGGGTATTTGTATTTTCAGCTGATTTTCCCTTTATTTTACTATCCCGGGAAATAATAGAGAATTTTTTACTTTATTCAGTACATTACCCCTATAAATAGACTGTCTTTAGCTACTAGATACTGTGTCTTATTCTGTTGTATATAATCTCTCTTTTTTTATTGCACTTGCACTTGACGACAATTTCAAAACGTCATCATTACATTGCACTAAGCAAAGTAATGATGATGTATTGAAATTATGTACATTAGAATAAGCCATACTTTGAACAAAGCAAGGATGACTCTGCTAGTAAGCTGTCATTACCATCATTTTAACCCACTGCCATAATTTTGAATTAATATAGCTGACATACTCCTACCAGGTTAGTCCGCTATCATCTTTAAAAACCGGCCAAGTGCGAGTCGGACTCGCGCACCGAGGGTTCCGTACTCAAGAAGTAGGTATAATTACCTTTGTTAATGAACCGCAAAACTAACTTTGTTTGTAGAGGTTTACTGTTAATATCAAAAAATTACGTTGTTGTATGGGAGCCCCCCTTTAATATGTACTTTATTGATATTTAATTATTTATTTTAAAAGATAATATACAAGTTAATATTCTGTGAAAATTTGAACCGTCTACCTGTTACCGTTTTTAATATTGAGCAAAAAAATTCGAAAAAACCACGTTTATTGTATGGGGACCCCCCTTAATATATATATTTTTTTAATTTTTAGTATTTGTTGTTATAGCGGCAACGGAAATACATCATTTGTGAAAATTTCAGCTTTCTAGCTATCACGGTCTATGAGATACAGCCTGGAGACAGACAGACAGACAGACAGACAGACAGACAGACAGCGGAGTCTTAGTAATAGGGTCCCGTTTTTACCCTTTGGGTACGGAACCCTAAAAATCACCTAAGTTGTAGTGCAATAAAAACAAGAACTCCCGACCACTCTGCAGAAGACCGAATGTCTAAACAACTGGACTATCAAATAACATGCTATAATAAGCACAATAATATTATTTTCAACTTACATCCCAAATTAAGAGTACGTATAATATTACAGTGATTGTAGAACGAGTACGCAAAAACAACACTCACTAAAAACAGTTTTCTGGGAAACTTACATTACAACTTGCTTGAACAAGAAGTTTCTCTTTCTGAAATTCAGTAGTATTCGTAGTGTTAAAATCATACTCGCATTTTGTTTCAATGCAAGAAGTTTTTTCATTTTTCTTTTACTTCAGTCAAAAAGACTAGACTTGTGTAAGCACAATATATTCAAATTCAAGTCTTCTGCTTTTTATTTTGTTATTCAAAAGTGATTTATTCGAAGTCTGCTGACGTTGGGGTGACAGTTAATTACGGTATCTTGAAACTAGGGCTACGAATTCATGCAATTCTTGTTCTTTATTTCCTTTTTACTTCCCTCTCCGTGTCGTGTTCCTCCTTGCTGCGGTCTTGACCCCTTTTTGTTAAACCTATAAAGGCAGTTGTTTTCTTAGGATTATAATGCGGTGGGTTCCCATATGAATTTGTGTATAAGAGTTTATTTATTTTACCATAACCTCTAAATGTCTGAAAAGATTTGGATGTATGGGGTATCGTTAGAAACCTTACATTATTCCAAGTGACACTGGCTACAAATCTTTTTAAAATTCAATATGGCAGGGAGACGTGTTTTTTTTAAATTATGTTTTGTTGTTAACGGTATTTTTTGTCAATCATGGGATTCTCTAAGGTTCGCCCGATTCGTCTGTCCAGCTGTTTGCTTTTCCCTTGGACGGTTTTTTATTATACAAGAGGTTGCATTCTGGAGACATAGACTTCTTTTTATCCTGAAAAAGTTATGACATCTTAAGGGCTTTTAAACAACCTTAATCCACGCGGAAAAAATCACGAGCATCATCCAGCAGTTCATAAAATAAAACCAATTAAATTCTTTATCTTAGAGAAAGAAAATGAAAGATTTTAAAAGAAAAACAAACTTGGCTCATATAACACTGATAAAGGAACGACAAACTTTAGCTGGGGTCCGAAGTCGTTTAAATCTCCAACAATATTATTTTATCTATATAACCTTGTAAAAAGGAAATATTTTATGGAATGAAATCAAATGGCTGAATGACCTCGATTGGAACGGGGGATGATCTCTGCATATAGGTATACCAATGATCACAGCATCTCTTTGGACTCATTTGAGAAACGAAATCTTAGGTACTTCACTCCACCTTTGCCTTAAAAGTCCACATTCCTCCTTCCTTGTGATTTGTTCCTTCGAAAACCATTGCCTTTCCAAATGGAAAACAAAATATCCTTTCCTGGTTTTTTGATTTTTTTTATTATTTTTTATTATCCTCTACAAGTTAGCCCTTGACTGCGATCTCACCTGATGGTAAGTGATGATGCAGTCTAAGATGGTAGCGGGCTTACCTGTTAGGGGCATGGCAGTTATATTAAACCCATACCCCTATTCGGTTTCTACACGGCATCGTACTGGAACGCTAAATCACTTGGCGGCACGTTTTTGCCGGTAGGGTTTTAACTAGCCACGGCCGAAGCCTCCCACCAGGTTAGACCAGGGAAATATAGAAATTATAAATTTCCAATCCCTGCCGGGGATCGAACCCGGGACCTCCGCACGTTAAGGCAACAGCGCTCAACACTGCGCCACGGAGGCCGTCGTTTCAGTATGAAACTCCTTAATTTGACACGCAATCGGAAGGTACGTCAGGAAATTTCTTTCAGTTAGGATGCCACTATTAAAATAGATTAGAATTCAAAGGAGCGGTGAACTTATTGGAATACCTTATTACTGAATTTTGGGATGTGTAACGCCAGGAAGTATGAACTCTTTGGTTGCAAGGAATAGAGGCAGTAAAAAATATGTCGTGGTTTAAAAACTTGTTCGAGTTGTTTCCGAATAGCACAAGATCCCTATTTAGTGCAGTTATCTCAAAAACTCCAAACGCTCTCATGATTGCCAAGTGTTTTGAACAAAATGTACCAAGGCAAGATGTCAAAAGCAACAAGCTTAAGCTCCCACTGAATTTACATCTCGAAGCATTCCAACTAAACAGTTTTGAGCAAGTTTGAAAAGCGAGCGTAGTTTTATAACAATAGGTAGTTTTCGTATGCAAAATTGTTTTCAATAGGTTGCAGTTTCTGAAAACTGGATTGCAATTGATATTCTCACTATTTGGTTACCAAAAATTGTAAAAGTTACATTTGTATTAAGTTAGTTTCATACTGTATGCTTATGTTTAACTAGTTAGCGTGAACTTAGTTTTTTCTATTCCCTCGGGAACTCCATATTTTTCCGGGATAAAAGTAGCCTGTCCTTCCCCGGGATACAACCTATCCCTGTACCACATTTAATCAAAATCGGTTGAACTGGTGGGCCGTGAAAGCGTAGCAGACAGACAGACAGACGGATAGACAGACAGACACACTTTAGCATTTAGAATATTAGTATGGATGTTTAATTAAGTATATTTTTGTAGGCTTAGTCTATCGCATTAGTTAAGGTACCTGTAAGGATAGATTTAAGTTACTTTTTTTTATTACACATAAAAAAAAGGGTTGTAGTAACCGGGAAAATCTGATTTTGGATGAATTGAGGATGCACACTTCAAACACTAAAACGGCAGTGACTGTAAGATAAAAGCGGATCATCCTTTAAGAGGTATAACAATTTTATGAAACAAATTTCCCTTTGCCCAAGATAATAAACCAAGGCCAAAACGTTAGTACTAAATTTTGTAGGATCAAAGTTGGTCAGGGGTCTATTATGTATTAATATCAGAAAAAATTCTAAAATCACAGTACCTAAGCTGTAACGATCGCAATACCTTAAGATTGGCTTTCTCTTTCGATATTATCCATTAACTAATTTATACTAATATTATAAATGTGAAAATTTCGATGTATGGATGGATGAATGGATGGATGGATGTTTTGTTAATCAATCATACCAGAACGGCTGAACAGATCTGGATTAAATTTGGCACGAAGATAAATTGTAGTCTGTAATGATACACAGGCTAATTTTTATACCGGAAAAAGAGTTCCCATGGGTATCAAAAAGCCTCAATCCTCGCGGGCATTAGCTAGTATCACATAAAGAACACCATAAATTCAGCCAATCACAATAATTGAGCAACCAGATTATATATTTAATTGCCAATCTGCTTTAAACTTAATTGGCACTGACCAAGGCAATTACTTAATGAAAGCAAATATCCCTGATAGTGATTTATCACCACTAAAACCTTTTGACAGCTCGGATCGAGTTCTCGGGTATCCGTAAAGTGACAATTTTAAACGGTCCAACGGCACTTTTGAAATTTTATAGTCCCTTTAACGGTCCAACCGGAAAAGTTTTAATAGTTCACGAGCTCTTATAAATTGTTCCAAGTCCATTAGTAAAGATATCACGTCAAATATTGAAGAAAACTTTGGAGACTTAAACATCAAGTTTGTGGGCGCTTTATCATCGTTAGAAAGTTTTATTTCTTGTTTAGTATTTTGATTGTTAGTCTCTTGCTGATAATATAATTATAACTGACCAAATTTCACGAACTTTTATTACTGTTAAAATACAATTGTATATATATTTTTATTGTTTGCTTGATTTACCGTAGTAACTCCTTCTTTTAATCTTAGAAATACCTGGCGAGAGATAGAGCTGAGGGTGATTAAGACAATCTTTTTTTAGATGGATTCGTCCTGAAAGTCCATCATTGTGATCCATTCATAGACTTTTGCCCATTCACAGACTTTAAGAATAATTTTGCCTTGTTCTCTGATAATAGTGGGTTCTTCTACCTTAGCCTAAAACCCTTCTGTCCTCAAAAATCGTTAAAATTTTAGTAGCAATAAAAACGAGGTAGTCTTGGCTGCTACTCATGTTGTTTGATAATTACCAGCTGTTTAGCATAATGCGTAGCCTAGATTCCATTTTATGCGAAGAAATGGGCCAAGAATAGGGTCGTCCATAGAAATAATAAGTTACCTTACTAACCCGTTGTCCTAGGTGAGCGACAATTATTTCATACATTATTGTCATAGATGTTCAATTTTATGGCTCATAATAATATTACTTCATACAGTCCTGCTGGCGGCTAGAGCTTGGTCGATGAAGTAGATGGCGGGACAAAATCCAAAGATAATTCAAAGATCAGTGTTACAAATCGTTTAAGACATGAAACACTTTTTAACAAAGACAATATATAATAATCTATGCTTTTTAAGTAACTAAAATTGTAATAATTTGTTTTGGTCTCTGACAATCTATACTAATCAAATAAATATTATAAATGCGTAAGTTTGGATGGATGTCTGGATGGATGTATGGATGGATGTCTGGATGGATGTTTGTTACTCAATCACGCCCCAACGACTGAACGGATCTGAAGGAAAAAAAAAACGGAAAATGAAGGAGTTCCCGTGGGAACCAAAAAACCTTAATCCATGCGGACGGAGTCGCGGGTATCAGCTAGTATAGTATAAACTTGGGCGATTCGTCGAGTTTGGCATTTCAATTTAGGTAAAACTACTGTATGACATGTAAAATTCATAGGCTCCACAATGAAAACATTTTTATATTAGTAGAATGTCTCCTTTAGGTAAAGCTTCCAGCTATGCGTCTGAGCGAATGCTATGATTCGTATAGTTCAAGTGACATTTTTTTTGTATTTCTTTTTTATTCAGTTTCTTTTGTTTTGTGTGTGATTTGTTGCAGCATACCATACCTTGTTCAGTGAGTTAGCATATTATGTGGTAAAAATGGATCTTCAGAAATGTAAGCCGTATCAGTTAGTTTGTGTATCACAGACTAAGTAAACCAGGGCCCGCTATAAAAATAACTGACCACTCCATAACTTATCTCTTACGGCTTAAAAAAATTGGATTTAGAAAATTGAGATAATATGGCATCTAATTTCTCTCTTTAACGTGTACCTTCAATAAGGCAACTATGGTTGGCACCTTAAGGCCCTTATTAAGGTTTAAATAAACCTTAATGCAGTGGGAAATAGCCGCGGGAAATGCTAGTTTTGTAAATATAACATATAGTTGTATGTATATATTATCAGGGTACCTCCGACACATGCAATCAATTCTGGAGACATCATTATTCGAAGGAGCCTTAATAATAGACAGAGAACGATATAGCGTAGCTATATTATAGCTTGCTATCTGGACCCAGCTTTGTAGGCAAATTATACAGACGTTTTCTTATTACAAACTAAAGAGACGTTTTTCGAGCGTCGGCAAAATAAGAGTCGCGACATTTTAATCTAATAATGCTTTTTGCAAGTCTGCGATCTGTTTTCTTTTTTCTTCTGTTTCTGTTTTCGGCGCGTATCTTTTTTTTTTTTTTTAATGTAATATGTCGGTGCATATCTCCGTGGTTTCTAAACCGATTTGAAATTTTTTTTTTTACATTGGTTAGAGGAAGCTCACGAGGTGGTCCCATAAAAAAATCTGACTCCAAATCTTCAATCCTGATGCTGTAGGTGTACCTACGTCTCAAAACTAGGGAGTTAGGAGTTTTGATGGTGAATTCATATAGTAGGTATCAAGTCACGTGTATACGATACAACTCTGAGTCCCAACTCCTCAACCCTGAGTCCCAACTCCTCAACCCTGATGCTGTAGGGTACAGAACTCCTTAAAAATAACGATTTAAGATTTTTCTATGATGAATTAATATTGTAGGTGTCAAGCAACGACTTCATACTTAAAAAAGCAATTAAAAAAGGAGATAATATCCCTACATCGCAAGAAATAATAAATAATATAATTTAAAAATAAATAATTAAAACATAAGAGCACACATACACACAGTCCCACTCTACTACGCTACACGCACACTCGCACACGCACGCGCGCGCGCACACACACACACACACACACACACACACACACACACACACACACACACACACACACACACACACACACACACACGTACTTTTACTTATAAATATATATATGTATTCCTATAATGTACTTTTCTACTCTGTTAAAATATTTTTCATGTTTATTATTCTGTAATCGTTTATGGCCTTATTTAATGTTAAGATATATTTTTTGTTATTAATATGAGTTTGAAACGCTGTTGATTACTTAGAAATAAATAAATAAATAAATAAATAAATAAATAAATAAATAAATAAACCCAAGTCCCAACTCCTCAACCCTGATGCTGCAGGGTACAGAACTCCTTAAACATAGTGGTTTAGGATTTTTTTATGGTGAATTAATATTGTAGGTGTCAAGCAAGGACTTCATACTTAAACCCAATTTCCAACTCCTCAACTCTGATGCTGCATGGTACTGCACTCCTAAGCCGTAGGGATTTAGAGTACACTAAAAAGTTAAAAATAAAAATTCTTTCCAAAAAACCGACTTCCAAAGCCACTGTAAACTAAAAAATAATTTTGATTTCTACACACTATGTTGAAGTCGGGCGAGTATAACAAAGATAGGCAAAGTTGACGCGTCAGGCTCGCCCGACTTCAAAATAGTGTGTAGAAATCAAAATTATTTTTTACTTTACAGTGGCTTTGGAAGTCGGTTTTTTGGAAAGAATTTTTTTACAGTTGAAATGCTGGTACATAGTAAACGCGTATAGTATGACAGAAAATTATCCTATTTGTCTCGGTTGTAGTAATAAAAGGAATAGTTTGAATGCAAAGCACTCATTATGTATGTCTGATGCACTGTTTGTATAAAAGTTACTTTGTTAGTAAAACATGGTGATAGCTTATTGGATTAAACCTTTGGCCTCTTGTTCCCCCGGTCGGGTGTTCTTTTCTATCCTTGGGCACGCACTTCTAACTTTTCTGAATTAGTTATGTGTGTTTATGTAATTTATACTTTTATTTTAATAAGTAGTCATACCTACTGTTTTTTAACTATGTGTTTGTAAAATTGCCAGACAAAAAAATATTTATTTATTTAAATCACTTACAATTTCAATAAATAAATATTGCTACAAGGAAATCATCGTGTTCTCCATGGTTTTCTCAAAGGTGTGTCTGCCAATTTGCACTTGGTCAGCATTGTGGACTTTCTCAATTTCCAAACCTTTCTCATTCTGATAGAAGACATGTATTGCCGTGAGGTGGCGAAAATACAAATATTATTAACTAGATAACCCACGACTTCGTCCGCGTTGATTAAGTTTTTTCAATTCCCGCAGGTTTTTGTTTCCGAGATAAAAGTAGCCTTCTTCGGAATGCAACCAATCTCTAACACATTCATCAAAATCGGTTAAAAAGATGGAGCGTTAAAGCCTAGCGTTAACAGACAAACACACTTTTGCATTTATAATATTAGTATACATATATACCTATTCCTAAATGGACCCTGATCGAAAACCTTCCCCTTACAAGACTACAGCACCCGCAACTGCATCGTAGGTCGACAAAAGGTGTGTTAAATTCCCTCATTTGAGGTAACATCGTGGTGATAATTCGCAACACAAACTCTAATGATCACTAACGACACCCATCCGCACCGCGCCGTAACGAGATTAACTAAGCTCTCCACAGCTTAATGGTGCATTATGAAGATATAATCAACAATTATGTCAGCTGTTCAGAGTTTGGGATTTAGTGAATGCATTTGTTGAGCTGTTTGACTGCATTGCGTAGTAAGGAAACATTAATAATTGGGTATTTGACAACGAGTCAAATCAGCAACTTTTTTTCAAACGTCAAAACGCGTGCTTAGCATTAGATTTTGTATGAAATATTGAATTGTGACGTCATCAAAGTTGGACGCACTTTTTTAGGTACTTAAATCGATGGTTTTAAATGGTTATTCAACACTAGCTGATGCCCGCGACTTCGTCCGCGTGGAATAAGTTTTTTTAATTCCCACAGGAACTCCTTAATATTCCGGAATAAAAAGTAGCCTATGTCACTCGCCAGGTCCTCAACTATACACGTCGATCTGTTGCTCCGTTGTGGCGTGATTGAACCAACAAACAAATAAACAAACAAACAAACCAACAAACAAATACAAGCATTTGTATTATTAGTATGATAAAACTAACAGGGAACGTGAAAGTTACTACTTTTAAGTATCATCTATTTAATATTAACAAAAAAAAATTTACTAATTGTCAAATACCCAAGCCAGGGCGCGTTAAGAACCCACGTAGCTTAAGTTTTAAGATAGGTACTGTAAGAACTTGATTATTATCACCATCACGTTGACGTCCAGAAATTGCACGGTGTAACAACTTTGAATAACTTGATACTTCTAATCATTGATTGAATAAAGTTCTAACACGAGAGGAGGTCATTGTATTCATTATTAGGTAACTAGATGATGCCCGCGACTTTGTCCGCGTAGTATAGTTTTTTTATTCCCGCGAAAATTCCTTAATTTTCCGGGAAATTTGCCCTTTGTCAAGATGAAACCACCAATTCCAAATTTCATTAAAATCAGTTAAAACAAGGGCCGTGAAAGTGTAGCAGACAGACAAACGCACTTGCGAAGTTATAACATTAGTGTGAAAGTATGGATAGGTAAGTAGGTATATAATAGCCGGACTTTTCCACGTGGATTTGTTTTTTAGTCCCGCGGGAAATCTTACTTTTCCAATATACATATAAATGTTCTTGCCCAAGTCCTTCCTCGGGATACATGCAATCTCCATGCCAAATTTTGTCAAAATCGGTTTGACAGATGGGCTGCGAAACAGACAGTCTTACGCATTTACAATATCAGTATGGATTTATCTACATATTATTTGTATAAAAATGCTTTTCGAAGTAAAACATAAGTGGCAATAATTTAAATTCCGCTAATGCCACACAGTTTTAAATACTAGCCGCGCACCAAAACAAACGGAAATGTTTGAGAACGCCCCCGTAATGGCCGACTTCACGATTAGCTATCACGCGACGCGCTAATTAAAAGTTATTACTACTGTTTCACTAGTGTGACGGACCTTACATAATGTACCTGAAATTTTACAACCTGGGGCCATACTACGAATACTTAAAGCAAAATTACTCAAAATGACAGTTTGATGTCACGTACCTTAACGTCCCTAAATAAAGGATTATAATTCTAAAACACGAAAGTCAACGATAATGAAACAAATATGGCTTTAAGCGTTGGCAGTTTTGCCCCAGGGGCCATAGGTACTGCCCACGCTTAAAGCAATACTTAAGCAATACCTATTACTCAAAATGTCAGTTTGACGTCACGTACCTTGACGTCCCTAAATAAAGGATTATAATTCTAAAACACGAAAGTCAACGATAATGAAACAAATATGGCTTTAAGCGTTGGCAGTTTTGCCCCAGGGGCCATACTGCCCACGCTTAAAGCAATACTTAAGCAAAATTACTCAAAATGACAG
Source organism: Erebia epiphron (assembly GCA_963932025.1). NCBI lineage: Eukaryota > Metazoa > Arthropoda > Insecta > Lepidoptera > Nymphalidae > Erebia > Erebia epiphron. The sequence goes on from OZ009950.1 coordinate 11,136,992, forward strand.
TTTGATGTCACGTACCTTGAGGTCCCTAAATAAAGGTTTATAATTCCAAAACACGAAAGTCAACGATAATGAAACAAATATGGCTTTAAGCGTTGGCAGTTTTGCCCCAGTACTGCCCACGCTTAAAGCAATACATAATTAGCAATATTACTCAAAATGTCAGTTTGATGTTGCGTACCTTGACGTTCCTAAAATAAGGATTGCAATTCTAAAACACGAATGTAACAATATGGCTTTGATATTAGTTTTTCCCATTTCAACATACATGTCCATTGTTGTTCTAAAAGCACTGTTTCCATTGTTACAGATTCAAAGCCCCGTCATTCGAAGGAGATATGACGTCCGATACTCTAGTTAATGCTGATACGGGCGCTACGGTTTCGTTTGACTGCCGAGTGACATCGTTGCGAGACAAAACGGTTTGTTTCATACTCTTTATGTTGACTCGCATAAAATAGTGATAAAAATAGGTATCTATTCACCGGTAATTACTTCGAAGGAACTAGGTTTAATTCGTTATACAGTACAGCTACAGTAGATCAATCTATGTGGTACAGGGTGTATCTTGCACTTGTAGCTAGCAATCTTCCAAATATTATTCACAACGTACGTTTCACTTCGACACCGGAGCATCTTCAGGAGATGTTGACTCACAATGCACGATTGTAAAGATACTTCAATAATCTCACACAGCAAAATACGCAAGTAGTTGAGAACGTCCTTTTTAGGGTTCCGTAGAAAAATTTGGCAAAAACGGAACCCTTATAGATTCCTCATGTCTGTCTGTCTGTCTGTACGTCCGTATGTCACAGCCACTTTTTTCCGAAACTATAAGAACTATACTATTGAAACTTGGTAAGTAGATGTATTCTGTGAACCGCATTAAGATTTTCTTACAAAAATAGAAAAAAACAATATATTTTGGGGGTTCCCCATACTTAAAACTGAAACTCAAAATTTTTTTTTTCATCTAACCCATACGTGTGGGGTATTTATGGATAGGTCTTCAAACTAGTACATTACCATGCAAACTTCCACCGAAAATTGGTTTGAACGAGATCTAGTAAGTAGTTTTTTTTTAATACGTCATAAATCGTAAACCGCAATTTACCTTTCAATCAATCAACTCAAATATTTAAAATAAAAATATTTTTAATAATTCAAAACTTACTACAGGCTTGTACGGAACCCTCGGTGCGCGAGTCCGACTCGCACTTGGCCGTTTTTTTTGGATCGGCTTAAAATGACTGTCTCCATTGTTCACCCCATATAATTGGACCTAGAAAGCTGAAATTTTGCACAGAGATTCCCTTTGTAATATAAACAAAGAATAAGGTCGGATTTTTTCCGGAAATTATTAAATCCCGAATGTTGTGTAACGACTGTTGATGTTACTGAGCAATGAAAATGCCTTTATTGAAAAAAAAAACAGTCTGTTATTACAAACATCAAATATGTAAGACGTGTAAAGTTTGATGACTTGGAGAAAATGACAGTAACGTGAACTAGTGACTGTTCATACTCTGAATACTAAAAAGTGTGTTTTTATAATAAAAAGTATGATTTGTTTTAAACAACTGTCTCTACTTCTAGGTTTCATGGATAAGGGTATCCGAAGAAGATAATCTGGAATTGCTTACCGTGGATTTAGAAACGCATACAGCGGATTCAAGGTTAATATAATATCAATGTTTCATTTACGTAAGTTCTGTATCGATAAATTAAACTAAAATCCTAAAATACCCTCTTATCTGAAGGAAAGATTTACCTTACTTGGTATGTATAGTAAGTTCTATCTCCTTTCCTGTATCCTTAACTGAAAATGCCGTCCAGCCGCACGGTATTCTATGGTAACTCCTTCACGATTAATTGCGTCAAACTATATGGAATACCATGAACCTAACCCTGAACCGGTAGTAAATATGATAACTGTACACTGAACATCTACGAATGTCGTTTGAAAAACTATTATTGAGTGTAGTAGTATATTTTCTGGATAAATTATTTATGTATCAATATATGTTTTTTTTATTATTGTGAGATAGGTTTGCGCTTGACGACAATCATGCTAAGCGCAAAGCAATGATGAAGTCTAGGTTGGAACGCGCTTGCCTAGAAGATGCCTATTCACTCTTGCCTTGAAGGTGATATAAGGATGAATAATTATGGTAGATATTTATAAGTATACTAGATGATGCCCGCGACTTCGTCCGCGTGAATTGATGTTTTTTTAAGATTTAATAGTTTAAATCCTTATCCTATCTCTCAAGTTGGATCGAACTGCACATGGTGTGCGAATTTTATTATAATCGGTTAAGTGGTTTAGGAGTCCATTGAGGACAAACATTGTGACACGAGATTTATATATATTAAATATCTATCTATGGATATATATATTTACAGGACCTTATATTTTGCATGCCACACCAACCCGTTCTTTCGTAATTCCTCTCTCCAAAGTTTGTCTGAGAGATATCGCTTTAGTGAATGCTTAGCTATAAGACCGCCTTTGCGCGCTTCATTATTATGTTAAACTTCTGTCATTGTAACTACTTTCATGTCTCTTATATATAGTTGCCTGAAATTAAGAATTCAATAATATAATAAATCTCAAGTTCTTCGTACGTTCTGAAAATATTATTGAGAAACACACTAAATGTAAAAACAGAATATCTTAGCGGGGCCGTATATTGGTTGTGTGTTCACACAGATCACCATGTTCTAATTTCAAATCGAACTACTTGTTTAACGACAGCAGTAATGCGATTTCGTATCCATTCTAATATTATAAATGTGAAAGTGTGTATCTCTGTCTTTTACCTATTAACGGTCCATTTGTTTTTTAAAATGGATTTTAACGACAGGTACAGGAATTGCGTCTAGAGGACGCACATATGCCAGCATTTTATCCCGGAAAAATAAAGAGCTCCCATGGAATTTTCACAAAAATCGAAGACGAAGACTCGGTTATCATCTAGTTTGTAACATTAGAATGGATACGTCAAAGATTTAGCAAACCGGAGCACCATCTGCGCACAAGGTTTTACGATAACTCAGCCCATTAATTACTATCTCAGTGTCACAGGCAGTTAGCGATAATGTCCTTCAAGGATACTAACAATAATTTTCCACCCTGGCTATATGCTTAGTTTACGATTATAGCCTTTGATATAATAACCATACGGAATTACTACATAATATCAGTATCCATATTATACGTGCAAAAGTGTGTTTTTATACTGGTTTTTTCATTCATACATGACGCGAATTTTGCACGTGATTTTTGCATGGAATATGTGACCACGACGTGACGTGTGTCAACTGTTGCGACGCGTCATGCAACTTATGATGCGACTAAATTTTTGACGACCTCCGTGGCGCAGTGTTGAGCGCTGTTGTCTTAATATGCGGAGGTCCCGGCTTCGATCCCCGGTAGTGTCAATTTGGGAATACATGATTTCTGAATTTTTCCTGATCTGGCCTGTGGCCTGGTGGTAGGCTTCGGCCGTGGCTAGTTACCACCCAACCGGCGAAGACGTGCCGCCAAGCGATTTTGCATTCCTGACTCCGGTACGATGCCGTGTAGAAACCGAATAGACGTATGGGTTTAATATAACTGCCATGCCCCTAACAGGTTAGCCCGCTACCATCTTATACTGCATCTTCACTTACCATCAGGTGAGAGCGCAGTTAAAGGCAAACTTGTAGTGGATAAAAAAAAAAATGGCGCCAGCTATATCTTGATATTAAAGCTACGAGGTTTCCAAACGTGTCAAGGTCTTAGAAGTGTCCACAACAAACTCACTTGGGTTCTGTACACGTGAATCTAACAATTTTACTCTTGCTAGGTACAAAGTGGACGTAGCAGCCGAGACGTGGAGGCTAACGCTGTCGAACGCCAAAGTACAAGACTCGGGCATCTACTGCTGTCACGTGTCCACACACCCTCCCATGCTGAGGCGGTTTAAACTGGTTGTGCATGGTAAAAATATTTATTTTCTTCCTAATTCAGTTCCATATTATTTTATTTATACTTACTTTAACTTTGTCTTTATGATTATACGAGCTGATCCCCGCGACTTCGTCCGCGTGGATTGAGATTTATTGGTTCCTGCGGGAACTCTTTCATTCTCCGGCATAAAAGTAGGCTAGGTATGTGTTATTCCAGGTTATATATCTTTGCCAAATTTAATCCAGATCCGTTCAGTCGTTCTGGCGTTTTTGAGTGACAAACATCCATCCATCCATACAAACTTTCGCATCTATGATATTAGCATAGATCATTAAAAAGGGGATCGACAAGCAAATCTGTTCTTAGAGGGCGTTACTAGCGGTCCGGCCATGTCAATAGGTTGAAAATATATTACTTTGTTACCAGTTTGTCGCCAGTAAATTATTATAATACAATAAATAGATCAATGTAGAATTGGCACCAAAAAGGAATAACTTTGATAAAAAAAAATTTCGCTTCTTAATTTTAAGTCTAGCGGGGGGTTAAATGCATTCGAAACTTACGTATGAAGGTTCCAAGTTTTTTTAAGTTAGACACATGAAAATCGGCATTTTATAGGTTATTAGTTTTAAATAATAAAAACCTGCATATCCATTTATTTAAGTAGGCCTTTTACAGCGAGATAATCTCCTAAACTCATAGGAAATCAGAAATTGTTTGAAACCGAAGTCACATGAGGCGAGCAGTCGACCGCTAGAAGTAATTATAATGGTTAAAATAAATACCAGTAGGTACACAGTGTGTTTTAGACAAAACAAAAAATATTAATGTGGTACTAGATTGGGTCCTAGTAAAACTACCTTTGCTTTTCAAAACGGCATCTGTATAAAGAACTATAAAACAAAAGCAAGACTAAATACAACAATGAAACTTCAGCCGTATAATTAAATCTTACAAAGAAAATAATAGAAAATATTGCTGACATTTTATTTTGTATGAAAGAGAAAAATCTCCCCAGCAATATAACATAATCCTTGCATTGTTTTGTCTTAAAGGCTTTATGATGGTTCTTTACACTATCCGACTCCAATGTCGGATGGTGTTGATAAGTGGGCCTAGGCTTGCTAGTTCAAACCGGCTTAGGACCCTAACTTTAATCTTTATTATACTCACCAGTACTGAAAGGTGCTTTGAAAAACTATATAGTCGGCACCTATCTTGAGCGCTGAGCTTCACTTGCCAGAAGTAAACTTTTGAGAATTTAATCTTTATTTTCTTAGTCCACTAGACAGCTTTGAGAATATCATGAAGAACTCTCGAGCTCTCGGGCGAGGTTTTCTCACGATATTTTCCTTCACCAAGTGGTCACCAACTGAGGTTTATAAACACGTTACAACGTCAGACTATTGAAAGTTCATAGTTTAGGTACCCTTATACTTTTCAATAGTTAGTAGATTATAATAAAATGTAATTATGTATGTCAATAGGTTATAATAAAAATATATTTTTATAGAATATATTTTTTACGCTATATCAAAATAGGGCCCATTTTTTGTTCATGGCATGGGCATCATGTTATACACACGATCATTATAATATAACACGGATACGGAACGGTTATAATAACACAAATTAATGCGTGTTGTTATTCCAACCTTTGCGGAAAATTCGATACATCTGTTCCAATCCAACGCTATCGAATGTCGAATCGGGAAATGTGAAGCGTTTTATTTACCCCGCAATATTTTTACAGCGCCCGAAATAAAAATGAACAAAGAAGCTTTTCTGGAGAGCGGCGAGACTCTGTCGCTTAAATGCGCCGTATTGCACCTAAGCCCTGGAGAAACGTCGCCCGAGATTCGCTGGTACAGAGGGAATAGTACGACGTCGTTTGATGAAGTTAGGGGCGGAGTTTTGATAGAAACCGACCTTTTGACGTTGACGAGTCACTTACAGGTAAGTTCTTTTCTTAATAATAATTTAGAAAATAAGATATTACATTACGATTACTAAGAAATCCAGTCTCGGAGAAACATCAAACAAGAAATCTCAAATTAAATTTGAAGGATAATAGTACCTACCTACCACGTTAGTTAAGGATATAATTAGCTTTGATGTTATTTAATAAATAGAGATACCTCATGTATAAACAGTGGCGTGCATGACATAGAGGCATAAAAGCATCGCTTACCCTAGTTAAAAAAGCTCAATGCTTATTTTCCAGCATGCACTGCCTGAAAATAGGTATCTGCCTAACAACTGCCTACCCTGACTCCGAAATTTTCATATTCGTTGTTTTAAAACACTGTGTGCAGTAAGGTCTAAATTGCTATAATATTATTTATTACGTAACAGAATTTCATTATCACGTAACATAAGTATTGTCAAGTGCCTAATCAAATCACATATCGATCTTCTAACACAGCTGAAGTGTGCATGCAATTAAAAAGTTGTATACATTTTCGGACCGCATTTTACTTACCTAACAGAATAGATTTTCAATCAGTTCGATACATATTAAGCTCGTATTTACCGTGTATAGTAACTCTCTATTTGCGAAAGTCGACAAACGCGGGTTTAAATTCGGAAATCGCTAATAGGTACACTATTTTGTAATGGTACATTTAACGAGTAAAAACTAGTTTTAAATGGGCCAAATTGAGCAAATTAACAGTGGACTGCGCCAGTTGTATATTTTGTGTTAATCCTGCTGTATTTCCGAATGTTGCATTGAACTACTGGCCTGAGAGCTTGTAAATTATTTTAAGGAGGTGCTTGAAAACGGATAAAAATATATAATACGTTGCTAAATTGCCGGATTGTGGCAAACTAGATCTCGGGACTCAAAATTACAGAACTTATAAAAGGTTTTTTATGGTACATTTGGCGAGTTTTATACTAGTTTTAGATGGGTAAAACAGAACAAATTTACTGTGGACTGTATTTACCAGTTGTATATTTTACTGTTAATCCTGCTGAATCTCATGAATAGTGCATCAATTCAATAGTAGAACTGTCAGATATATCGTGTTGGTATAGAAATATTTCCTAGGCGATCACTTCTTCGCTACTTTATCCGCATAGATTTAGGTTATTATAATAGCGTGGATTTTAATTTTCTGCGATAAAAAGTAACCTATGTCCTTCCCCAAGATGCATTTTATCAACAATACAAACAAACAAAATTTTTCAATACAAACAATTGAAAAAGTACTCAAAGATATAACGATGAAAGAAAACGTATACGTAAAATAGTCTAGAAAAGTAAATAATTGGATACACTGGCCAAATTTCTTAAGTTTTTTATCGTTGCTAAAAATCACATCTTAATTATTTGATTCAAAGCTGACGATCACTTTTATAAAATTTTTGCTTATCTTTTTGCCACTTGCCTGAATATTACTGTGTCGTAACTGAACTAAACCCTAACTTTAGACTATAAAAACTTCATTTTTCCTATAAACATGTTCGCAAAAAACTAGAAAAAATAGCTTTTTACGTTGAAAACGTGATATAAAGCTTTTACACGATTGGTGTAACAAAGTTTTTCTTGTACATTCAAATAACTTATTAGTAATTTAAAGAAAAACAGGCGTAGAGCAACGCGGCCACAGTCCAGTGCCACAGTAGAACAAAGTTAAGACTGTTACTGATTAAAATTTACGTGCTGCTCTTGTCACAAGCTTGACAAAATTATGTATAAGCTATAGATAAGTTTGTGTCTAATTTATAAGTATAGGGCAGTAGGCAATAGAATATTGATGAACTCGTAGTTAAAAATGTTTCCAAAATGTGATTTAAGAGTTTTTTTAGTCTTAGCCGAAAAACAATCTCGTGTAATTGTAAAATATCTCAAAGCTCATTAATACAATAATTCAATTCAATAATACAATAATTCATTAATTATTAATTATCATGTGTGTAAAAATAATAATAATGATTGCGCTTAAATTTCTCAGTCGGTTCTATGTAACATTAAAAAAATAAACAACACTCATACGAAATTTCGCACACCCTGATTTTAATGGAGCATCACAGTTTATTATTATGGCCAAATGGGCTGGTTCGGTGACAGAAGAAAATATGCGTTTAACTTTAACTTATCCCCATTGAGGAAGATCGTTGCTTAATAAAGGTAAAAGAAAAGCTCTGGTCGAATCTCGCCACTCAGCGGTGGTTTTACTACATTGCCCTTACCATTCACCTACAGTACACAAGACCCCAGTAGATCCAGTTTGCGCTGGACTCATTTGATTTTGATGTTCATTCGCGTAATTGAATGGAAGAGGATTTTTTATAGCGAGACCCTTATTAGTCTTAGGGCCCACCTTCATGTTAGTTTATGCAATAAATCAAAAACGATTCAACGTAACTTCTTCTCCAACTTCTTACATCGATTATTATAGCTAACTATTCACCTCTATTCTATTACATTGCGATATTCATAAAAAGAGTCATATTCAAAAGGGGCGGTAAGTTGAATTTATCAAGCTTTAAAGGCACAATCACACTACAGCCCGCTTGTAGGGAAAACGTTTCGTTGTGTCGCGGTCGTTTGGGCAGCTCCATATAAAAGTGCACACGGAGACATTGTTGTCGTTCGTAGTGTGTTCTCTCCCTAAATCTGATAGATTTGTATGATTCGACGTGTAGAATGCGATTTATTATGCCGTTGGTGCTACGTTTGGGTGCGTGTTCGCGCATAATGATACAGGGCATTAGGGTGGTTTCAGATTAGCGTATTTTCGGCGCATATAAGCTCGATTTAGGAAGCGTGTGCAGGCGTGCATAGGCGTGCCCTTTGCTACACGCGCAACTCTTACGAGCTTTAACGCGCTTATTTATACTAGTGTCTACTACTACTGACTGACCCGCGGGTTCGAGCGAACACGCCGGAGTAAACGCGTGTACGGTACGCGTGTTCGGTTTTTTGAAGCGCAAAATGTGGCGCGCGTGTGCGCCTAAGCCGATACGAGTTTATAAAAAATATGCTAGTCTGTAACCGCCCTTATGTACCCCCACTCTGGGTGGTAACATCAATGGTGAACATACTTTCGTTATTTATACTACACAAATAAGAAAAGCAATTAACCAAGCAAGTAATATCTACGCACTACTATCACGCAATACCACACGAATCTTTTAATATACCCTATTATATTATTAATTATATTATGAAGTATAAGCTGATTCCCGCGAGTACGTCTGCGTGGGTTTCGAAACCAAAAAACATCCAATCCATGCGGATGAAGACCATCGAACGCCATCGAAGGCCATCAGCTAGTCGTCAAATAAATATTATAAATGCGAAAGTTTGGATGGATGGATTTATGGATGGATTTTTGTTACTCAATCACGCCCCAACGGCTGAACGGATCTGGATGAAATTTGGCACAGAGATAGATTATAGTCTGGAATAGCACATAGACTACTTTTTATCCCGGAAAATGAAAGAGTTCCCGGAAAATGAAGAGAGAAGAGAGAGCCGCAGGAACTTCTTAAACTGTTGATACAATATTTGCTGTTCCGATAAACCTTTTACAGAGTTCAAACTTACGTAGTATTCTTATAGCATGAATGAGCATTTAGTCTACGGAGATTGAAAAGAAAAATAACACAGTACGACCAGGCTAACTTTGTTTTCTCGTAAAAGGAAAGAAAATTAGAACCCCACGAATATACGAACAAATTTTACCCTAAAGAATTTTGTCTACAGTGAACAATAGTTGTGAAATGAGAATCTGCTCATGAGTATTTACTTTGCAAAAAAATTCTTCTCTTCCTCTTTGTTTTGAAGTAATTAGACAGTATTTTTCGACGACCTCCCTGGCGAAGTGCTAAACGCTGTGGTCTTATAATAGGAGATCCCGGGTTCAATCCCTGGCAGGTTCAATTTGGGAATTTAAAATTTCTCAATTTTCTCTGGTCTTATCTGGTGGAAGGATTTGGCCCTGGCTAGTTACCAACCTACCGGCAAAGACGTGCTGACGACGTAGAAGCGGATTAGGGGTATGGGTTTAATATAACTGCCATACCCCTAACAGGTTAGCCCGTTACCATCTTAGACTGCATCATCCCTTATGAGTTGAGATTGCAATCAAAGGCTAACTAACGAAATTACTAACGAATTATGTAAAACGAATTGTAATGAGCGAGCACAAGGAATACCGGTGTACGGATAAACCCGATCAGGGTTTTTGTTACACCGTAACAAAATTATAAATTGTTATATTTGAAAATGTATACTTGTTTTTAAATAAAATAAATAAATAACTTGTTGTGGAAAAACAACGTTAACTCTTTGACTTTGTGTAGGAACCCGGTATTAAAAGTAAGACGGTTTTATGACCAGGTTTTTATCGAAACTGCTTTTAATTTCGCCTTCGATGCTGCGGTAGGAGTTAATTAATTCAAACGAGTTTATTTTTTATAACAAAGTAACTTCTGTTTGAAGACGCGTAAAATTTTATTTCAGTTCTGGTACCTTCTTTGATGGTGAAATTCGGTTGTAAAATTTTATTATTGAACGCACTGCTGAAACATGGGATTAGAAAATTTTATCATTCACTAGCTTTTGCCCGCAGCTTCGCTCACGTTAAGTTTTATTTTCATACAAATTTCAAACCCTATTTTACCCATCAAGGAGTTGAATTATCAAAAAACTCTTTCTTACTGGATGCCTAAGTCAAGAAACCTATCTGTGTGCCACATTTCAGGCCGATCCGTCCAGTGGTTTGACCTGTGCTTTGATAGATCAGTCAGTCAGTTCCCTTTCCTTTTAAGAACCAACTTCCAAAAAAGGAGGAGGTTCTCAATTCGGCGCGTATGTTTTTTTTTATATTTAAATTTGATATGTACTACGATATATACTTAATGCGTTTTATAAAGTTTTTTTCCCCCCAGTATTGAGTATCAACAAGGTAGGTACTCAATACTGGGGGGATACTGTGATCTAGCCTGTTTGGATAGGGGTCTCTGTAAAACACAATTTTATTTATTCTCATCACTTAATACCTACCACAGACGTAGTTTGGAGAGACATTGAAAACTGAAAAACTTGTAATAACGTCACAGATGCGTTGTTATAAACTTAACAAAGGTTCTCGTTTTACAAATTTTATTATGTGGCGAGTAAATAGTGTTTGAAATGACGATTTTTCTCGAATTCGAGTTGTACCAATGCTACGAATGTCCAACCACCCAAGGCTGCATTTTCAGTGGGCAGCGGAGAGCGGAAGCGGCAAAATAATATACATAGCGTTTCGCAGCTAGTATATAAAATGTATGCAATTCTACCTTCAATTTTATTTTAATACTAGCGAATGCCCGCGACTTCGTTCGCGTGGTTTGAGGTTTTTTGGTTCCCGCGGGAACTCCTTAATTTTCCGGGATAAAAAGTAGCCTATGTGCTATTCCAGACTATAATCTATCCCTATGCCAAATTTCAGCCAGATCCGTTCAGACGTTGGGGCGTGATTGAGTAACAAACATCCAGACATCCATCCAAACTTTCGCATTTATAATATTTATTTGATTGATTAATAAAAACCTGCCTTTAATTAAAACGTATATTATTATTTTTACATGTTTCGGTGACCGGCAGAGGAATGCACCTGCCCATATCGACTAGATACTACCCTACACGAGCGAAAAACGCTAATGTAGGGATCATTAGCGGAATACGATCTGCTAATGACACTTGCGGATCCGCCGCGTTTTCCGCTCGCCACCGAAAACATTTCATACAAAATGTAAGGCGTGAGCGTATCATAATCGCGAATCCGCTTCCACCCTGCTGCCCACTGAAAATGCAGCCTAAAGCTACGGTCTAAATAGAGACTCCATAAACGTTAGGCGATGACTTCTAAGTACAATGCACAACTCAATAGGTAAGTATTTACTCCGAAACATGTTTTATCAGTATGTATGGCGGAGGCGCCACGGTCTATTCAATAATATGTAAACCGTACCTAAACTTAAACATAATATTTTACACATAATATTTTAACACAGAATAGTTTCTGTTATAGTTCTGAATTTCGCCACATGCACACATAAGTGTGTCGAAGTGTATAATATTACAATACCTTACACCATAGGAAACCACGTCATTGTAGAGGTTATAGTAACAATACTTGACAATAACTTGTATTACAGCATCGCTATACTGGGAAACTGAGGCGATAGATTAAAATAAGGACCATGTTTTCCCGAGAATTCACATTTAAAACAACTGTTAAAACGTTGCTACATACGTACTATCTACGTAACAATGTCTAAATAATTTATTCGCGAGGTAAGGTTGTCGTAATGTGATTGGTAAAACAACTGCTTTATTGGGCGAAGTCCTACTTACGGCGGTGAAGAGTTATCATCATATCATCATACTAATATTATAAATGCGAAAGTCAAGTTGTTTGTTGGTTTGTTGGTTTGTTGGTTTGTTGGTTTGTTGGTTTGTTGGTTTGTTGGTTTGTCCTTCAATCACGCCGCAACGGAGCAACGGATTGACGTGATTTTTGGCATGGGTATAGTTGACAATCTGGAGAGTGACATAGGCTACTTTTTATCCCGGAAAATTAAGGAGTTCCCGCGGGAATAACAAAAAACTTAAAACACGCGGACTAAGTCGCGGGCATCAGCTAGTACACAATAATTCATCAATTATTAGTTCTGCCCGTGAATGTGCACAGCTGGACATACGCGTTTCTCAAGCCTCAGCTTCCTTTATCCATCCTAAACCTGCCAATCTCTTTAATTGTTCGTTCCATCTTGTCAGCAGACACCTCACGCAGTCTTACGAAGTCTCTACTCAAGGTGTTTTAGGCTCACGGCCACTTCAACTTACCAAAAATTATCACGTTACATTGTAAGTAACTCCCCATCTACTTACAGTGATTAACAATATGATAGTAAGATGCGTTTTGTCCAATCATGCGAAAATTTGCTTCTTAATAATACACATTATTTAATGGGAAACTGAAATAATTTCAAATTTTGTATTTACTTTAAATCCAATCTTGTAACTTAATTACAATTTCAAATTCATAACAAGAACAGTATGCTGAGTGCGAGTTGCAAATAATTATTCGAATAACTTTACTAGCGCGTAAAACGAGTAAACGCCATACGGAGTGATAATCGAAAACAAGTGAGTGCGAGTTAGTATCGAGCGTATCACTAGATTTTGCGTTAGCTCACGGTGAATAGTGATATATTTTTTTCTTACGTTGGTATCACACTTGGGTCGTGAGATAACCCAGTCAAATTAAGAATCACGGTTTTTTTATGTGAATTTCGTGAAAACATGGGTCTATCAAAGTTAGGTGATTATACTTGTTGATTGTTTATTTTCGCTCTAGCCGGCAGCTGTCATTTTAAGGTTTATTTTCAAAAAAGTACATAAAGTAAAAGTACATAAAGTAGTAGTAAAGTAATCAAAATGAGGACAAGTGCAACTCAATTTGAACTAATGGTGACATTTATGGAGCAGTAAGTGTCCTACCTATTTTAGAGTTATTTGGTGATTTGTGAAATTGAGATTTTGTGAACTTACAAACTGCAACATATTTTTTTTCCTAGACATGGAGATCTCAACAAACCATCCTCAAATGCAAGAGGGAGGATAAATAATTTGAAAGACTGGGACGAACTTGTCCAATTATTAAACAGTGACGGGAGCGGGGATACAAAAAGTGTAGAGAAATGGAAGAAGGTAACGTTTTGGTTAAGGTACTTATGAAAACGTTTAGCTCTACATAGTTAGCTAAACGGTTGATAAAAACTAATGGATAACTTTTTCTATTATTACTTGGTTAAGGGTTGTGAAGTTTATGTTTATTGTTTAAACCTTTGAATTTGCATGATTTAAGGTATGGAGTGATTTTAAAAACAATATTAAAAAAAAAGCAGCTCGTATACATAGAGCTACTTATGGCACTGGTGGTGGACCCGCTAACACTGCAAAGTTAACAGATTTGGAACAAAGAGTTCTTAATATAATTGGCGTACAAGTGGCAACAGGCTTAGCGGTGGAAGAGGCTGGATTGTCAGAGGTTTAAACTTTTTTGCATTCATAATTAAAACTTTTATGCATATCTAACAATAACTAATATTATACTTCTTATCGTCATTTACTGGTTTATCATAGATTGTATACACTTTCAGGTTATTCACATCCAGCCACAGCAATCAACTGCTACATTAAGCGATACTGTACAACTAGAATGTAAGTTGCTGTTGTTGCCTTTATATTCTTATTTCCATAACAATTAGTTTTTCAATTTATCTATGCTCATGATTTTTCTTGTTTTCAGTTTCAACTCAAATCTCTTCATCGCAGCCTCCATCACAAAGGAGGGCTGTATCTTCACCGCCCCTTGCTTTTGTGGAGGAAGAAGTTCATAGTAAGATCTACTACTAAAATCATTTTCATAGATAGAGAGAGTATGCCTGCATATTGTTAATATATTAAATAATATTCCAGGATCTCAGCCTTGGAATGAGCCTGGACCATCCACTGCTTATGTTGCGACAACATCAACACCACCACAGGCAAGGGTAGCATCTCCGCATATAATTGTTGAACAACAAATGGGAGGTAACTTAGATTTTCTTCAAGGATGCGTTCGGAAGGAAAGATTTATTTATATAAATTTAAAACACAATATTGTTACAGAAGTCTCGCCAACAAGACCACCTTCACCAGTCCGTATAGTGCGGCCAGAGCCTGCTCTGTCTGGACACACTACTCCTCGCCGCCGAGGGAGACCACCGGGAAGACTAGGGCCACCACCATCCCGCACAGAGCAGGCAACACAGCATTTCCTCCAAGCTGACGAGTATTGGAGGAAATTTAAACAACAGCAACACCGTGACTACATGGAGATAAGAAGGGAGCAAAATAGAATTAGGGAACTAGTCCAGGCAAACATGTCCTGGCAAACAGTGGCAATGAGAGTCACAGATTTACTAGATAAATTAGTTGATAAGTATTGCAAAGATTAGATAAAATAATTATAAACTATTTTTGTTATTCTTATCAACTAATTTATATATTGTTACTTAATTAAGCTCTCTCTACTAAGTAATGGGTATCCTCTTGGACTCTCTCTAAATGGTGAAGGAAAACATCATGAGGTAAACAGGCATGCCTGTCTCCATGTTCTCATAGGTGTGAGATGCCTACCAACCCACAGTTATTGTAACAAATATTGTTGACGTTTTACAAGTGCCTTGTAAGTTAGGCCTATGTGAAATAAATATATTTTGACTGACTTTGACAGTTTGCCAGTGTGGTGAGTTATGCCAAACCATTCTCAATCTCAAGAAAACTAAATCTGTTGTACTCAATAGTATGTCCTTAAAATTTTATTTTTTAGATATATTTTACTAATTTATAATTAGGATCGGTTTGTAATCTGCTTATAGAGTTTTTCCAATGTTATCATTAATAATAATTTTTATTAGTCTCCTAGCAAACACTAGTAGGTAAACACATTAAATAATAAAGACTAAATATTAATATGTATTGTTTTATTTGTCAATACTATGTTTCAATATAAAGAGGACATAGCATAGGATTTATGTACAATGCGCAAGCAGTGTGACGATTCAGCTAGTTTATGCCCTCCGTGTCTGATTGGACAATGATTACTAGCACTGATTACTACATTAAATATAAACTAAACCCAAATTCGTACAAATTATGAATACAATTTATTACTAATATCAAACTCACTGGTTTGCTACATAATATTTATATACTACTATTAATTCTTAGAACTAGTTGGTCCCTCAATATTCTACCCCGAATTAAATCACTGGTAGCTTCCCCCCTTTCTGTGTAGATGTCACTGGCTGCATGGGTTCTGTCAGATTCCAGACCTAGAAATAATAAGATTATAGTTAAAAGTGATTCTTGACAATATTATGAGCACTACATATGAAATTTCAACACCTACCCATATCTTCCATTTCCTCGATGCCAAAATTAATAAACATATTATGCAGCACAGAGCACGCTAATATTATTCTTGCACATTTTTGTGGTTTGTAGTGCAGAACTCTATCCTTGTGAAGGCAACGCCAACGATTTTTCAGCCTTGAAAATGTATTTTCGATGACAACTCTGGCATTTTTTTTAAGAATACTTTACCCAAAAGCCAGACCATTTCTCCACTTTGATGCAATGACTGCATGTAGGGGTTCAAAGAACTATTCTCCCAAACAAAAGAATCATGGTTTGACCCTCCAAACTTGGGATTTACACTCAAAATTCTATATTCATCATCACACACCTGAGAAAAAAAGCTTGGTTTTAATCAATTAATAGTTAGGATCCACATTTATCAAATCACCACATAGGTACCAATTACCATTTGCACATTCAACGAATGGTAATGTTTCCTACTGTAATATATGTGCTCTTCTTCCTTATGAGGAACAACTATTTTAAAATGGCTTCCATCAATGCAGCCAACGACTCCAGGAATTCCATATTTTCTGTGAAAGCTACAAACACATAAATAACATTATTTACAAATTCAAATAAGTAGGAACATATATTTTTATGGGTAGTTAAAAACCACAAAATTATTACCTACCGTTGACTGATTGCCTGCCTGGCAGCGAGATTTTCAGGAAATCTGATGTATTTCCTAACTATATTATTATGAGTCAGTGCACTGGTCACTTCCTCTATGTACACACTGCACATTTTTTGAGAGAGGTGCTTTGCAACCCCCACTGGCCTTTGGTAACACCCTGTTGCATAGAAAAAGAGGGCAGTGAGAACCTGCAAATAAAAATATAATATTATGATTCAATAAATACCAAAAAATTAGGTAGGTACACCGTTACACCAAAACCATCACAGCTACATACTTTATGTTCCAAGGAAACCCGTTGTGACGACCTTAAATTCGTCAGTTGCCTCAATTCCCTACAAAGTTCCTTAAATTTTTGCTTTGTTAACCTATATCTACTTTTGAACTGGGTCTCCGTTAACTGTTTCAATGGTTTGGAACATGCTCGAGCTTTCGCTTCCTTCTTCGTGTTGTATTCGCGGTCATCTTGCGCCTTAGCGGCCGCAAACATACGCCAAGCGAAGAAAATCCGCGCTGCCATAATTAAATACAAATTCACGACACTGTTTTCACACCACTTTCACTGTAAAAATCAAGGTGACAAGCCAGTGATAACTTTTCGATCGCGTTAGCGGTTATTTACGTCATAAATGTCATAATTTGAAACTCACACTCGCTATTTCCTTGAAACAACCAATCACAAGCGTTAACGCTCTCACTATCGAATACTTGCGAATGATCGACAGTCGCAAACGAGGAAGTAAACACTTAAACTCGCATTTTTTGTTTCCAATTGTTGTCGCCAGGTGGCGCTGATCCAATCCCATACAAATCCACGTTTTACTCTCTCACGATCGAGTTGGTAAAAAACTCGCACTCAGCACAGCAATTAAAGAAATAAAATTTTCAGGAACCTCGCTGTCAGTAGTGCCACACCCTGTCTAGTAGGTACTATGTAATTTACTCGGTTACCACCCGCTCGGTTCAAATTGCCGTCTTGAATTTGCGGGCGAAAGTGTGAGTGTTCATTTAAATATTCTAGCATTTACTCGTTGTATTCTTTATTGAATTAAAACAAAACATCCAATGTATAACTAAATTAGTTTAATACAAAAGATAAGCAGCTATTTTCTAATATTGTTTTCAATGCCAATCTATTTTTTTTGCTTAAGATTTCATTTGAAATTCTCGATTACTCTTTTCTCTTCTGTATCTATGTAAGAAAGCCAAAAATCTAGAAATGAAGAAGAAATTTGATATTTTAATAGCTACATTTAATTTGTTATTTGAACAATCCGAAATGGAAACTCTGTTAAATTATAATTATTTTGAGGACAAAGAATCTGTTTTTAATTTGGAACCGCTGACGACGATACCGTACCTTCTAACTCCTGGACTATATAAATTTTGGCTGCTCTTTCCGTTGCCATGATAAATAAGCCAGCCAAATTTTCAGCTTTTAGTTAAATATTTTAGTGCACTTACTCCTATCAAACAACTTTTATTTTATTGTATCAAACAGCTGGGACAATACCTAAAGATAATTACCACCCATAAATAAAATCAGCTATATTTTCAATGTTTCTTTTTTTTTATAACAAGCTGATGCCCGCGATTTAGTCAGGTTTTTTGGTTCGCGCGGGAACTCTTTAATTTTCCGGGATAAAAAGTAGCCTATGTGTTTGTGTGATATTCCAGACTATAATCAATCTTTGTGCTGTAATGTCATCCAGATCCGTTCAGCCGTTGGGGCGTGATTGAGAAACAAACATCCATCCATCCATCCATATATCCATCCATCCATCCAAATTTTCACATCTATAATATTAGTATAGTATAGAAGTTCAAGGTAAACTTAATATAATAAAAGGTATCTTAATATAACAACACTTTTAAAGAAAAATAATGTATAGGAACCACGCTGACACTAGCACTACACCCTCTCACCCTGGGCTATGTAATTTGGCCCGCCCGCTCGTTCCGAATTGCCGTCATATATTTGCGGGCTAAAGTGTAAGTGTTGAGTTAAATATTTTCCTGCACACTCCTTACATCCTTTACTTTATTGTATAAAATAGCTGGGATATTACCTAAATTTACTTAAACGGTAGAGCGGATAAACATTTCCTAACAAAAAATATGATTTAATAATTATTTTGAGTAACTAATAATTGCATCATTGAACAAGATACATAATCAACTTTCCATTCTTTTCATATTCTTGAATAAGAATTTCCATTAAGTTTGTCCGCTTGGCTATCCTTACCCTTCAGGGCTAAAGTATCGCTGAACTGGTTTTGACGAAATTGGCCTATGGACATCAAAGACAGTTAATGCATGCAAGGGATAGATAAACGACCACAAAGGTAGAATTAGGAGGATTTTCATTTCCATACTAATATTAATTATTTACGCAAAACTGTTAGGTATTTTATTCGTCGGCCCATTCGCTTAACCGATTTTGACGATATGTGGTTTTTAGAAATTGAATGTTCCAACGGGATTAAAAAAAAATCTTGAATTCACGCGGGCTGATTGAATTCTATAGTGCGCAGTTACAAAGAAGAAACGCAAACAAGTAAATGAGCATGCAAAAGCGGTCTAATTGATAATGCAATCTCTGTCCGACAACGATGTATGAATATGAACGACGGTCATCACTAAATTAACCATGTATCGATGTATCGGATATGGAACGCGTGAAGTCGATATCACTCATTATATTGACACACTGGTCGTCAATTTCTAGTTTATCACACGAAAACATCAGTTTATTGCCCTCAGCGTAACAGCTCGATTTGCGCCATGCAGTATGTTAGCCTTTACACGGCGTAACTTGCCAAAAACTAGTTTTCCACTGCGAGAATATCAGAACGGTATCTGCCAAACGTAATTCGTTGCTTGCGAATAAACTAATCTTCGTGTGTGAATCTTTATAACATATCTAGTGTAATCTTATCCGCATTGGATATAAGATCAAAAAGTTACTAATTTTGGACTATTGTCCTATCTGTCAATAAAATGCAATTATTATCTATGATATTACTGAATGGAGGAGATTTTTACCTCTCAGTGGGCGTTCACTTTTATATTCTTTAGGATTTGTAGGGTTAGTATGAGATATATATATACATCCCCCACCACCACCACCACCACCACTAGGTACAACCCATTAACGTCCCACTGCTGGGCACAGGCCTCCACCCTCATAGGAGAGAGGGAATTAGAGCCTATGACCCACCACGCTGCTCCAATGTGGGTTGGCGGGATTTAACGACTATTATCATGTTAGTGATAATAGCTGGGACCGACGGCTTAACGTGCTCTCCGAGGATCGGGGGTGAAATACCTCCAACTTCATATTTCCGTGCTAGTACTGAGAATTTCTAGTCAGATAAAACCTAATACTTAATTATGGCCCGACCCGGGACTCGAACCCGGGACTCCGTCGGCCGCAGTCGAACATGCTAATCACTAGACTAGGTTACACGAAAAAACATAGCTTTAAGTCTTGCATGCATGCTGTCTTATCACTTGCAGCGATCTTTCACAGAAAACCTTTGGTGAAAGGAAGAAGGATGCATCTATTATTCTCTTTCATCTTCAATAATATAGATTACTAGCGCTTGGCTTGTAACCAATGCTAGATATTATCCGTTCCGGTTAAGTAGCCGTTTGCACTACAGACAAGAATGAATTATTATCTCAGTGGTTAGAATATCAAGCAGGCATTGGTGAAAGAAACATGACAGGTCAAAGGATATTCCGAATTTGAATTTAAACCCCGAGATTTTAGTTAAGACGTATCAATACCTGCCTCAGGCACTACGCCTACCAGCAAAGCAAAATGTATAATATACGTATTGTAAAACGCTGTCGATTACAGACATAATATAAACAAAATAAAAAATAAAATAGACAAACTGACCTGTATTTAACTTTAGCATAATGGCGCCATATCCCTATTTACTAGTAGTCAATGTTTTTTTGTGATTGTTAAATAGAGGATCCCCAAGAGTCGTTATATCCACGTCCTCTGTGTGTTTTGTGTTGAATAACCATTTTAAACCATCGATTAAATTAAAAAAGTGCGTCAAATTTTGATGACGTCATAATTCAGTATTATGTATACTAAATCCAATTCTAAGCACGCGTTTTACCGTTTGAAAAGAAGCTGCTGATTTGACTAGTTGTCAAATACCCAATTAACCAAGCTGCACTTCCACCGTGTGTTGCTTTCAGTATCAGCTTCAACCATAATATATAATATACCATATTATATATACAAACCGTTTATCTTTGATAAACGGTTGAAGCTATCTATATAAAAGACTCCACTCCACTACGTCTGTATGCGTCAACCCTTAAACTTGTCTTAGGTATACTATTGCTTGGAGGATTCTCTTCCAATTCCGAGGTTCCAGAGAACAGGGACTTGGGATGGTATTATGCAAAATGGACTTGTTGAAATTGTACACTGAAATTCGAATAGTCGTAGAATGGAGTACCTATGAAATTGTTACGCGTTAGAACTATGTAAATTTCGTTGAAATTTCGTCTCTCAATTGACCATTTAAATAATTTTGTTAATTTTTAGAACAAGACGCGAACTCAGCTGAAATCACCTGGAATGTAACGAACTTACTCAACGCCGATTTATCCCTTTCTATCATCAGTAATTTGACATTCGAAAGAAGGAGCCATTGGGTAAATTCAATCCAATTTAATTAATTTTTTGTTGATTCAAATTAGATAGAACAGTTACACTTTTTGAACGTCAATTAAATATCAAACTTCAATAACTAAGCAATCGCTAACCAACGTTTAATACCTTTTTTTCCTACAGCGGCTTTCATTTAGATAAGGGACTCATCCATCCATCCATCAGTCTGTATGCATCCATTGCTGGACATAGGCCTTTTCGAGAGCGCGCCACCAAACACGGTCCTTCCTCATCCACCCGCTTCCTGCCACCTTCTATAAGTCATCGGACCAGCGAGCTGGAGGTCATCCTACGCTGCGCTTAGAGACCCAAAAAGCACATAATAATAAAATATCAAAGTACAATAATAAATTTACTACTTTGAAATTTAAATAAACAGCTAGAAATCGTAATATTTTTCATAAATTACGAACTTCAAAGGATCTTGACGTAATTTGGAAACAGCGTTATAAACGTGGTTCAGCCGGCCGGACACAAATTTATAAAAAACCGGCCAAGTGCGAGTCGGACTCGCGCACCGAGGGTTCCGTGCAAACCTGTAGTAAGTTTTAAATTAAATGTTTTTTTTAAATATTTGAGTTGATTGAATGAAAGGTAAATTGCGGTTTACGATTTATGACGTATTAAAAAAAAACTACTTACTAGATCTCGTTCAAACCAATTTTCGGTGAAAGTTTGCATGGTAATGTACATCATATATTTTTTTTAGTTTTATCATTCTCTTATTTTAGAAGTTACAGGGGGGGGACACACATTTTACCACTTTGGAAGTGTCTCTCGCGCAAACTATTCAGTTTAGAAAAAAATTATATTACAAACCTCAATATCATTTTTGAAGACCTATCCATAGATACCCCACACGTATAGGTTAGATGAAAAAAAATTTTTGAGTTTCAGTTCTAAGTATGAGGGACCTCCAAAATTTATTGCTTTTTTTCTATTTTTGTAAGAAAATCTTAATGCGGTCCACAGAATACATCTACTTACCAAGTTTCAACAATATAGTTCTTATAGTTTCGGAAAAAAGTGGCTGTGACATACGGACGGACAGACAGACAGACAGACAGACAGACAGACAGACAGACATGACGAATCTATAAGGGTTCCGTTTTTGCCAAATTTGGCTACGGAACCCTAATAATTGTGCCGATGAATATTGAACTTATACTGGGGCCTACCTAAGTAACTAGGCTTCACACCCCTTTCATTCTCTCTGTGAGCCTCAATAATTTTATTCAGAGAATAAAAGATGTGTAGGGCGGAAATTTTCTCTTATGGCTTTATTATACAAAATAGTAAAACAAAATGTGTTCTAAGCGTAAGCGAGCGCGAAAAAGGAGCACAATTTGGCTATCACGGTACAGGCGCGGGCATAAAAATCGCGCTACCCTCATTTCGTTTCCTAAATTGAATCGCTGAATATATAAGAGACAGGAGTAAAAGCTGAAACAAACAGGGCGCACCGACATTTGGCCTTGACCAAAATTATCCAGACCTTGAGCAAAACTTCCTTGCCTGGGTGTGGCAAGAAGATGAAGAGAAGTTCTTTAAGACTTAATTCGAGTAACATCTGCTATTCCGGTGTTGGTACTCGTGGTCTTGATACAAGCTGGAATTGATGTATCCGGTAAGAAATTTTAACAAAAGCAACGCAAGCTAAACAATTAAATCCTGAATAAAACTTAACTAAATAAGCGCACTAAGCGTTTCTATCGCAGCTCTCTTACTACGGACATATTATCATGTGCCGTCGGAACTAAATACTTGAGAACTTGATTGTCAGGGGTAACACTGAGGGTAAAAGAGTGAGAGGCTCCGCACTCAGAACCTACGCACTTAGAAAAATCCTGCATCTATCATTGTTACAGTCTCATTGCGAAGCGGAAGAGTGCTAACCAATTAGAGGCGATTGCGATCGTAACACTGTAGCAATCGTTTTTACGTAACAAAGGCCCAGAATTTACTTAAATTTTTTGATGTTATCACTTTTTGATAAATTTATTCCGGGGTTGACATGAAAAGGGAAGGTATAGAAAATTTAACTTAAACACATTTAACGGCCTTGTGCAAATGTGCCTAAATGTTAGGTAAAGTGCTAATAGTAGTAAAAGTGATATGTAGGCGTAGACTTTTAATATGATGATGAAAATAATATTATTCGTCGCCGTTAAAACGAATTTATTGGCAGCATCACCCATAATGTTATAATGTGATATCACGAGAATTATACGCTACGCGTTCAGATAATATGTGGTTATCGGCTTACCTAACCTAAGGCTGAGTACTCGCATCTGAAAATGTGCGTTGCATGTAATTATTATTTTACAAAATCTCTGAACTAAAATTAATTGACAGGTTTAGAGAAGTACAGCACTACATTTCCACAGAGAAAAATGAAAAGGATACTTCTTCTTTTTTGCTGGGCAGGTTTCTGCACTTAAACCCCAGTTGGGGGGTCTGTTGTGCGTGGAAAAGGATACTATTGCTTCATTTTTCTTTCTTTCTGACGACCTCCGTGGCGCAGTGTGTAGGGCTGTTGCCTGAACGTGCGGAGGTTCCGGGTTCGATCCCCGGCAGGGTCAATTTGGGAATTTATAATTTCTGAATTTTCCCTGGTCTGGACTGGTGGGAGGCTTCGGCCGTGGCTAGTTACCACCCTACCGGCAAAGACGTGCCGCCAAGCAATTTAGCGTTCCGGTATACGATGCCGTGTAGAAACCGAATAGGGGTATGGGTTTAATATAACTGCCATGCCCCTAACAGGTTAGCCCGCTTCCATCTTAGACTGCATCATCATTTACCATCAGGTGAGATCGCAGTCAAGGGCTAACTTGTAGCGGATAACAAAAAAAAAAAAAAATTTTAGACGCATAGGGTACTGCGTTCCTTGAGCTTTTACACAATCCATTAATTTTATCATTGGTCTTCCTCTCCTTTTATTTCCTTCTACTGCATAATCTAAGTAACATTCTTCGAGTGATATGATTTTCTTCCCTCCGCATTACATGATAGTAATACATATTAATTTATTAGTTAGTTACGTTATCAATCAGACATCAATAACACTGATCAAACATACAAAAAAAAATTATATTCAAATTTTCATTGTTGTCAAACAACGCAAACTTTTACCTTTGTGTACTCAGCTTAAAACACGTCTGTTATAGCGGCCGTGTTCAAAATTTGAAAGCCCCTGTGGGAATGCTCACCTGGTGATAAAACTCATCCATTTTTGTTCTATTTCTTTTAAGCTTGAACTTTGAAATAGCTATTTATGCAACTGTATCGTAATGAGGGTCATTTTAATTCGAGTGCTGTTTTTTGATACGAGGCTTGCCGAGTATCAAAATAGGATAGTACGAGAATTAAAATGACTAATTACGTACAGTTGCATACAAGATTTTATCTACGACAAGGACGTCTTTATAATTTTTTACTTTATAAATTAATAAAAACCAAAACTGCCAGAACCCAGAGCCGCTAAGCTATAGGTATCCTATTTATGAAGATAACCATATCGATACAGCTACGACTCATAACGATACAGCTCCCATACAACGAACTGTATCGTTATGAGAAGCAAACACGAAAGAGGGTTCAATTCGATATAGTTGTCAAATTCGAAATTGGAACTTTTCGACGCTGGAGTAGATAAAGTTATATTCGTTATCTACGGTATGCAAATTCAAATTTCGTAACAGTTTTAATAGTTTTATAGGACATAGGATATTTTCACGAATATTTTGTAGGTGTTAGCCCTATTACACATTATAAGAAAACGTCTTGAATGTGTGTCTTACAAGTAATAATTGTACAACAACAAAATTCCATTAAGGTGGATTGTATAATATTATATGAGTTCCAAACTTCGTTGGTTTAGAGCTCGCTGCATTTTTTTTTCTTAAAACTTCATAAACTTTCTTAGAACTTCATTTTAATGCCACACTACATAGTCTGTTAGAGGAAACGCCCTAACAAAAATTACGCTGCCAACATGAAGTACGAGTAGATAAAGTGTTGTAGGCATATGAACTCCAACTCATACATTTTTGCTTATTACACGCACGAAACATTTTTTTTACTTATCACACATTTGTGTTTACGGCCGGCAGTATTTTTCTCTTGTGTTATATTAAACTAAGCGTCTTTATTTACGAAGTAGCAAGTGGCATTACTTTTTATTTGGCGTTTTTTACACCGTCCGACTCGATTTCACCTCAAAACACAAAATTCTTTGGAATACCTAGAATATCATTATAGGATTACTGATGTATTTGTCATTTGACGAAAAACTTAGTCGTCCTGATTATTGCTGCAGAAGCCCGAGCACAATCAGCACGACTACGCTTTTCCCGTGACTCTTTCACGTACAAAACGTTTCGATAGACGCTACAAATATTCGTCAAACTAATTGTGCTCGGGCTTCAGCTTAGCAACTTGATATTGAATATAAACATGCTGTGACTGATTTTGACACCAAAGTATTGGGTCAGTTAGGAGTGAATTAGGAAATATAATACTATAGCCATATTGAGTGAATCAGTTCAAAACGTCGAAGTAATAAGCGGTTTATGAAGGATTCAGGTCTTTTTAGGTTTGTGATTTATTATATAAATCATTGAGCAAGCACGTTGCTTGCGTATGCTGAGTCTTGTGAAAATAAAAACTAGGCATTAATTGAGAAAGATTTGAAAGACCCAAAAAAGTCGGATCGGTTCGTTTCAGAACCAATATCCATACGATATCGTGTCTTATAAAGTAAAAAGGCTCTAATACACTTTGTTACGCAGGTGGCGCGACTGAAAGTGGAAGATGCTGGGAACTACACCTGCGCACTGGAAGCACCTTTAGCAATGAAGGCCTTCGCGAGAGTCCATGTTTTACAAGGTATATCTATTATCTACCTATTTACCTACTTCGATGTTTATTAAGTGCCCACATCCTACACTAGAAGAACTCTGTTTTTTTATTCCACTACAAGTTAGACCTTGACGGCGATTTCATATGATGGTAAGTGATGATACAGTCTGAGATGGTAGAGGGCTAACCTGTTAGGGGTACAGCAGTTAAATTAAACCTCTACTAAACCCATACCCCTAATCGGTTTCTACACGACATCGTACCGGAACCTATTACCTATTCCGTGCCGGAACGCTAAATCGTTTGGCGGTACGTCTTTGCCAGTAGGGTGTTAATTAGTCACGGCCGAAGCCTCCCACCAGACAAAGATATCACCTCGTGGACTCGTGTACCCACCGGCTCTACCCACCAGTGGGTGCAAGGGAATTCCTGTTTGCCCGTGAACCCACTGCATTA
This sequence comes from Erebia epiphron, assembly GCA_963932025.1. Taxonomy (NCBI): domain Eukaryota; kingdom Metazoa; phylum Arthropoda; class Insecta; order Lepidoptera; family Nymphalidae; genus Erebia; species Erebia epiphron. The sequence continues at coordinate 11,163,570 of OZ009950.1, forward strand.
TAGTTGGAAATAAATTTGAGTCTCACTAAACAAAACGCACAGAGCTCGAGACCAAATTGACCAAAAAACCATATTATAGTCATGCACAAGTAATATGCGTACTATGCGCTAACTCAGGTACAAACTCTATTCCCTTACTCTCATAGCCCAATTAGATGGAAAATCCTTCGACGGAATATTCAGCCGCTTCCGGCTCTACCATACAATATGAGGCTAAGTAATGAAGAAGTTTTGGTTATAAAATGTACCTATTTAAAAATGTAACACAAGTATATCTACAAGCTTAATTTAAAGCAGTGCATCATAATAAAAACGCACCTATTATAAAGGAATTAAGAAAATAATTCAGTCAATAATTAAATTATATTATTTATTCAGTCAATAATTAAATTATATTATTCATTCGGAATTGTATGCATTCGATTCCGAACTTAACGCCCATTTCATTAATTGCGTCACGGCACAATTTCAAGGGATCAACAATCAATCTATCACGTACGTGTATTATGAGTCAGATATTCACGATATGATTTTCCCTTGATTTTCCCGATGTAGGTACTAATATGTTACCCGTATTATAAAATAATGACCTCCCAACCGAATGTCTGCCATCACGGTCCATCTCTCTAGTAATGTATGTGTATCATCAGCACGGGAGATAATGTGACCAATTATGTATAACACAATATCTAAACTAAACTAAAATGGCAGCTGTAAAATCTAGTTCTGTCCCTTTCCGCAGGGAGTGTTCTGAAAGGGATAGCAAAATAAAGGGACCTGTCATTTTAATTTAGTTAGGAGATTGTTTATAATAGAATCAGCCTCATTGTGGCCAATTCTGTTGCGCACCTTCTCTAAACTACACTCAAACGACAGGTCTATTTATTTTGTTATCCCTTTCAGAATACTCCCTGTGGAAAGGGGCAGCACTAGAATTAGAGCTGTCATTTTAGTTAAGTTTAGAGATTGTGTTAAACAGAATTGGCAACAATGACAGAATTGGCTGATTCTGTTGTAAACAATTGGCCTCAATTATAGAGCACGCAATGTGTACAAACACAGGTGCGCTCTCTATTTCCTTACATCCATGGTCCGAAGGGACGGAAAATCCGACACGCTCGGAGAAAGATTAGGTGCATGCTGTACGTGCTATCCAGTCCTTAAGCTTTAAGGGCAAAACACTCAGCGGACGGTTCCATGTGTTGTCATTCATATAAGGAATTACACCCACCCCGACCCATACCCATCCCCTGTGTGTGTTTTCATCCTAAGTTTTATATTTCTTTTATTAAAACTTGAGTATTCAAATACCAATAAGAATGAAAATTTGAAAGCACAAGCTTATGTGAATTGGGTGGCCTAGATGCGACACCGAGCGCCAGATATCGAAATATTATTTTCTTGAATAATATGAATTTTATGATGCCGTTAGGAATTCTTCACACGAGTTTACTATCCTGAAAACTTCATTCAAAGATTTATGAGTGAGAGTTGACTAGCCGAGAAGCAAAGCATTTTTTGATGACCACTCCAAGTAAAATTTGTTTTTTATGACATAATGGTGATTGCACGCTGTACTTCTTTGTGCCTCCTTCGTATTATTTTAAATTATTCATGTTACTTTCAACTATTACGTATAATAAGGTACAGTGAGCTTATAGCTTTTTTGTTACTGGCGCTTCTCAGTAGAATATTTTTTCCGAACCGGTGATAGGGTTAAAATAAGACGTATCATTTCATAGCTAGCATAAAGAATGGAAGATGAAGAATACTTGACCCGTTGTCCTAGGTGAGCGACAAATGCGGCAACGCGACGCGATGTGACGTGACGCAACAGTATCAAACAGTAGCTGGCCCTCCACGTGGCCTATACGTTGTCGCGTTGTCATCTGTCATTTTCTATGGTACCGTATCGCGTGTCGCGTTGCGTGGCGTCGCTTCTGTCGGTCACCTAGGACAACGGGTTAGAATGGAATTTGAAAGAAATAATATTAAATAGTGTGAAAAATAGCCACGCTTGATTTTCTGACAGAAGCTGGGGAATACGATTTACACAATAATTACCCCTATGAACTCAACGAACATGTTTAGATATTATGATAGCTCGCAGGTTTGCACGTTGCTCAGCAAGTGTCAAAGTTACACTTTTTAGTGCGTACTGTACATCCTTGTACACATGCAGCCTGTGGGCTAAGTATACAAAGAAAACGTACAGTGATCTCCGTGTCCTCTATAATAATTCTTTCCGCACGTTGTTGGGGCTGCTCCGATTCTGCAGTTCCTCAGGCATGTTTGCAGATGCACGCACCGACTGCTTTCACACCACTATGCGCAAGCGGTGCGCGTCTTTGGTGCGCAGAGTACGGGGCAGCTCCAATGCCGTTATGAAGATGATTGCTGACCGGTTTGACTGTTTCTACCTTCGGCATTGCTGCAAGAGGCATGTTGCAGTACCAGTGCCGAAGAGGAAATACTAGGGCCTGTCCGCAATCATCAATCATTGACACAGACTATGGAGGGCATACGAATTTTATATAATTTTATAAATATGTATTATTAAATGTAATTTTTTAAATAATGATTGTATAATGTCCAATTTGATAATGATAATGACATAATGATATAATGATAATTTTCTTAATGACATAAAATTGTAATAAATATGGATTATGTTATCTGAAATAAATAAATTGAATTGAATTAGAGCCGAATGGAACACATTTAATAATAAATATGCATTAGTACCTACTTACTGAAGTATAAATAAGTCAGCTATCTTGGCGTTATTCTGATACACTCTACATTGCCTGATAATACATTGATATTTGACGATTGCATGGAAAAAGAAAAAAAAATCGCCCTGCCACACATTTCTTTACCTACCTTATTTCATTTAGGACTACCACCACCTGAGCTGCTGAACTGCCTAACTGACAGGAGCGCCTTTTTATAGCATACAATAGTAGATTATTCACCACGGGGGTAATGCGATGTATTATGTCACGGGCGCCGGGATAAATCCCAAGCGGAACGAGGGATTTTAGAGTTACTCCCGAGCGTAGCGAGGGTGTTGCATCTAGAATCCTGAGAGTAGCGCGGGAATTAGGGGCGCCCAAGATTAATACAGTATTACCCCTACGGTGAATACTCTACTTTTCACACCTCGCGATACAACCACTTCTTTCAGCTGGCGTGGCCTACTCGATTTGACAAACAAATGTCGTCAGTGCGAATCTAGTGGGCCACGGCTTCGGTTTTCGAAAATAGAGTTGGCCGCGCCTGCTGAGAACACATTCTGTTTACCGAAATTAGACTTTATAGATATAGCAATAAGAATTATGAATAAAACCTCTTTGGAATTAATAGAATTTCCTTCAGATCTTGCTTCAGATGCGCGATGATTCTAAATTAAAATCACATTATAACCCTAGGGAATAATGGTTTTCAGTACAACATTATAACCCTAGGGATTTAATGTCTTACTTTAACCTTAGATAACAGGCCATGTAATAAGGCGTTGTTGAGCGAGTGGTGTGAAAAGCTATTTAATAGTACTGGAGTTATACACGGAGTCGCAACTAGACCATAGCGTCGTTCAGATCCGTTAGTGTATAATCCCCCTTATTCAGGAGCCTCGGAATATTTACTTGTTACTCGAAACAGCGTCGAGCCGTAAAATCTGATACCGGACGCGGCGCGGCAGCATTAATTGACTATTCGTTACTGTGGTGGGAATTTAGTACTGGGACCAGTTTCATTGCATTTTATTAATTGTATACTCTACTAGATGATGCTCGCGACTTCTTCCGCATGGATTAAGCTTTTTTTATTTCCACGGGAACTCTTTAATTTTCCGGGATAAAAAGTGACGTCCTTCTGTGGGATGGAAATGTAACCCATCTCTAGACCAAATTTCATCGAAATTGATTGAAAAGATTGGCTGTGAAAGCGTAGCAGACAGACCGACACACTTCCGCATTTATAATATTAGTTAGGTGCTAAAATTATACATCAATGATTAGTATGGATTTCTAGGGCGGGCAGAAAAGGGATGATAGTTTTTACTCAATAATTCGATAACTTCAACTTTATAACAAACTTCCTAAGAGTTGAAGTTCTTATTAACTAGATTATATTTATGACTTTTGTGTGTAATTTTATTACGTGTTATCTATATTTGTCGGATAAAATAGAACATAATACATACATTCTTTTCTCACCCATTGCCCTACGTGAGCAAATGAAAGCGACGCGACGCAATGCGAATCATGATAGCTTCCAAACTCGTCTACGCGAAAAGATTAATGTACCTACACTTGGTAGGTACTTACCAAGAATGTACATAAATTACATTACTCTTTCCGCGTGTCTACGCGGCCAGTACCAGCCAGGCCAGTGGGTGGCGTGACCAGTTCGGAAGGCATTATAAGTCGCAAGTACTTTACTCTTTGATATTTCCGTAACGAGTTGCTGCGTTTGTCGCTCTGAGGCACTGTAATAGTACCTATAGTCTGAGTATTTTAAAACTGGGTGTGACATATGGATTGATAGATGGACTTGAGTCCAGACTATTCTCCAAGTTCTTTCTTAATTTACTACGAGACAGACAGACAGACAGACATGACGAATCTATAAGGGTCCCGTTTTTGCCAAATTTGGCTACGGAACCCTAAAAATATGAAAATAAGAAATGAGAATACACTAGAGGTCTGGAACAAAAGTCGTCTAAAATTTAACATCTTAAGCGCATACTTTAGGCAGCATCTTAAATTTTCATACTATGCAAATGAGGTGGTCTCAAATGCGATATACAAGCGAAGTTGGCTAACTTGTGAACGTGCGGGCCATACTTATTCTAAAAACCTTTTACCCTTAACAGGTCCTTTGCGTGTACATTTTTTATTAAATTTATCGTTCATATTTTGAAATAGAAATTTCTGAAATTTAACGGTGATGGTTTTAGTACTTTGGCCTACCATATTAATTTATCGGTGATGGTTCTAGTATACTTTGTGCCTAACTTAATTTAAACTTATCTCTTAAATTTAGCATTATAAAAAGTAGGCTTCCTTCCCCGGGATACAGCCTATTCTGTTCCAAATATCATCAAAATTGCTTGAATAGAATATAGGCCGTGATAACGTAGCAGATATAGAGACAGACAGACGCAATTTTTCATTTGTAATAATATTAGTATATGCTTGATAACTAGATAATCGCAGTAACTTTTTAACTTACCGAGATTAAAAGTAATCTTGTATTGTATTTTCCGGAATGCAACCAATCTTTGTACCGAATTTCATAACAGTTGGTTGAAAACATGGATCATAAAAGCGTAGTAGACAGACATACGCACTTTGACCTTTATAATATTAATATAGATTATCTTTATATTTTAACCAAGTAGCAATTAAATAATATGATAATACATGGATACATTATACTTACTTTAACTACAAGTCATTAAAGACACAGCAAGCGGATGCATTGTGCAAACGTCCAACTCACAATGGTGGGCGGAAGTTAACTTCGTTAGTATAGCCGGATGTGACCAACTTCTTGCTAGATTACAGAGACGTATAAGATAACGGACGTGTTTCGGACTTCGGAGGGGACAATTCCCTAATTGCTGCTAAAGTCTTCTGAAGTTTATAGTACTATAACTGGGTTGGAAGATTATAATTATCGATTCTAAGTGTAACATTTATAGTAGGTATGATTTTCTGTAAAGTTCATGGGCACTGGGTTAAGCTTGGTCCATTTGCAGTGATGGAAAAAAAGTTATAAAAAGAAAACAAAAATCTAAGTACTTCGAATAGAAAGTAGTTAAATTTTTATAATAAAATCGTTAAATTGCGTCTAATACTTTTAAGTGTGTTTGTTAGTTTGTACTTCAATCGCATTCATTATAATTATAATTAAAGCAGTCTTGTGTAGTAATAAAGAGTTTATAGTAGGCATAGCTGAACTGCACGTCCTCGTTGACCGTTTCCATGGTAACGGTCGTACGATTCCCCGCGCGCGCGTCTCACCCCGCTACCCGCTCCCCCAACACGTGGCGCACGCGCCCCCGCGCCGACAGTCCTCTGCGAGCCTAGCGTATGTACGCGCGTTTCATATTCCTAAGTACCTAGTATAGTTTTTCGTGTAACCCATTTTCATTCTAAGTTTACTTTGTTATTTTGTGTTTAAATTTCAATTATACACCTATTTACTGTGCATAGGTTCTCATTTCTCTTCAACATATTACAAGTTTATATATCTATCTATATAATTAAAGCCTATAGATAACAATTTAGTATATCCCGGTTGATTAAAAAGTTCTCACGGAATTATTAAAAAACCCGAATAGACGAGAGAGAATATTATGGGCATCGTCCAGTTCATAAATAAAATTCTCGATCTTGCAGGACAAGTTGCAATTCAGAGCATGGCAAGTTGCCCAAAATATCGACTCATATTTGTAACTGATATTATTATACTGACTTAGTTTATCAAGCTCTGCAGGTGTTATAGGATCGAAGTCAAGAGCCTCCTTGTAGTGGAATAAAAATGTGTATATATAAAAACAAAAATGTTTCTACCTATGTCCGTTATAAACTTTGAAACCATCCAACCGATGTGCCCCATACCTACCGGTTTCATTAGAAAGGCAATAATAATGCGAATAATTATGTTTTTCTTTTTTAGGGTTCCGTACCCAAAGGGTAAAAACGGGACCCTATTACTAAGACTCCGCTGTCTGTCTGTCTGTCTGTCTGTCTGTCTGTCTCCAGGCTGTATCTCATAGACCGTGATAGCTAGAAAGCTGAAATTTTCACAAATGATGTATTTCGGTTGCCGCTATAACAACAAATACTAAAAATTAAAAAAATATATATATTAAGGGGGGTCCCCATACAATAAACGTGGTTTTTTCGAATTTTTTTGCTCAATATTAAAAACGGTAACAGGTAGACGGTTCAAATTTTCACAGAATATTAACTTGTATATTACCTTTCAAAATAAATAATTAAATATCAATAAAGTAAATATTAAAGGGGGGCTCCCATACAACAAACGTAATTTTTTGATATTAACAGTAAACCTCTACAAACAAAGTTAGTTTTGCGGTTCATTAACAAAGGTAATTATACCTACTTCTTGAGTACGGAACCCTCGGTGCGCGAGTCCGACTCGCACTTTGCCGGTTTTTTTTTAGCTTAGCAACACACGTCGGGTATTTCCTCTAGTAAATATATTGGCTAAGAATTTACTTTTGTTCTCAGGATCGAGCCTAGCGGAACTTCAAAGCGGCGTGAAAACAACGACTAGCTACGTAAACCTCCTCCTCACTACGCTTTTATTCCTCATCGCCACCCAACACGGAGTAAGGTGACCTATTTAGACCAGACAGATATATACCTATTTGGAAAGGCTGGATAACGCAAGAATTTCCCTGGGAGCAAATTAATATTAATAAATCCTCGTCGAAATTCGGACGAGCGTATTTCAACTTGATGTCGAGAAATTTAGAATATTATAAACAAGCTCAGCGTCCTTTCAGACGTGCCACAACAACAGCAAACCACAGCGGCTTAATTATTGTTAGATTAAGCAAAGTTTATGATATCGGCATGCATAAAGTTGTAAAAAAACGCGTATCTATTGCACGCCATTATTGTTGTCAAGCGTAAACCTGAAATAAAAACACGAAGTTATTTTGAGTCGCACACAACGGCTGTTGCAAAAAATATTCCTCATCATTGCTTTACACTAAGCATGATTGTCGTCAAGCGTAAGCCTATCTCACTTAAAAGAATGAAATCTCTCGCAAGCGGCCGACCGTACCGCAACCACCATACCGCATAGTGTTAAATGTAGCTGGGACAATGCCACTTTATGCATATCACTTGGCATCATTTTTTCCACGCAGCTGTGGTGCGATTGTTTAGTGGTCCGTCTGAATTATCATTTAATTGGCATCAAATTTATCGAATGGAGGTCATCTCAAGTTTTAATGAACGCTTTCATGAACTAAACTTACCTACTCTAGGAAGTTTTAACATTTATCAAATATTAAATGATGTCTTGAAAATTGCCATGAATTAATTTTAATGATTGCATTAGCTTCTTCCGGGAATTCTGTAATTGATGAGAGTAATTAACATTAATGGTCAACTTTGTTACTAAAGCTACGTATAATTGCATACTATTGAGTTAAAAATCCCATATTAATTAGGGATTGTTACCTATTCATTTTTACTAAGGAATAAGAGGCTAAATTCCTTATAATCCGTTGAAATAGATAAATCTTTGTGGTGAAACATGTATTTATTAACTTTGTGGTAATGCGTGACGCGCATAGAACATAGAGAGTATTCTGGAAAATTTGAATGGTGTGGTGGTGGCAGTGCGTATTGCTGGCTTATTGGGCGCTGCATATGGCGTGCTGCACCACTTAAATTTGTCTCTTTTGGTCGATTATAGCGTATTAAGTTTCTCGTTCCTTGGTTATTTATGATAACCGCAATATGACCACAGTATGAAGTTCGCATTGTAACGCCTGCTTCCATCCAATAATTTTTTTGTCGTTATTTTATACACATATCTTGTAATACATATTTTAAATAATTATCTTAAAATAATAATAATAGTAAAATATGAATTTTTGGAAATCCTCAAATTATGAATGAATTTTATAATAAATAATCTAGTTAAATAAAAGCGAAATACCACTCACTGACTCACTGACTTATCACGATATCTCTGGAACTATAAAGCGTACAGACTTGAAATTTGGAACGTAGATTCCTTCTATGGTTTAGACGCCAGCTAAGAAAGGGTTTTGGGAAAATCCACCCCTAAGGGGTTAAAATAGGGGTTGGAAGTTTGAATGAAAGTCCTTTGTTTTTGAAGTTAGAGACATGAAAATTGGCAATTAAGTTATGAGTAATAAATAATAAATCCTGTATATGCAATTTTACGAAAATGCACCATACAATAGGCGTGAAATGGGGGTTGGAAGCTTACATAAGGGTTCCAAGTTTTTGAAGTAAGAGACTTGAAAATCGGGATTTAGGTTATTAGTTTTAAGTTATAATAAACTGCATAAGCAATTTTAGGAAAATCTACCCCACAGAGGCTGAAATGGGGTTTGTAAGTTTGTATGAAAGTCCTATGCTTTTGAAGTTAGAGACTTGAAAATCGGGATTCAGGTTATTAGCTTTAAATAATAATAACCTGTATAAGAAATTTTACGAAAATCCACCCCAAAACGGGTGAAATGGGGGTGAAATGTTACATAAAATTTTTATGATTTTGAAGTTTATACATGAAAATCAGCATTTAAGTTATTAGAAAAACCTGCATAAGCTATATAAAGCCTCTATAGATAGGCTGTTTGCAGCGGGAAAATTTCATAATCTCATAGAAAATCAACAATTGTACGCGGACGAAGTCGCGGGCGACCTCTAGTCTTATATGTACTCGTAAGTGAATTCGGGTTTAAAACGAAAATATTATATTTCATTCGGGGTATGATATTTCTGATCTTCGTCAAAATATAGCAAAGGTTTTGTTTGTCAATAACCTCGTCTATATTTCAAAAGAGAAAATTTATTTCATTATATATAATTTCGCTGTGAAAATAATATTGGATCAAATGTATTCATCTACATACATAGTAGTTTGTTTTTTATTTTTATTAAACTACCTACCAAATTTAATATCCAAATAAAGTATATCATAATATTTTCATACAAATTTTAGGTACCATAAATAATAGGTATATTTGGAACATATAAATATATGTAACATTTTATAAAACTTTGGTAACATAACACGTCCTCATCATTTATTTTTATTATACGTAATGCCATGACTGAATTAGTCTACAAGACTAGTTATAAATTAGCCACATATGTTATTAATCTGCGCGCACGCGTTAGCGTTGTAAAACGAGTTTATGGTTTAATGTTAATATCCAGTTACATAATCTAAGCCCACCTTACGAACCAAATTAGGTTAACCTCACTGATGAAACGTTCGACGTAGGTACACAGGCCAAAAATATTAGCATAGAATTTAGCGTTTTCTCATTTAATGATAATGAAGCTAGCTTTACCCGAGCGCATTTTGTCGTTGGAGTAAACATGCAGAAGCGTTGTTCAAACTCCAAACTTCACCACTTTAAGTGTTTACACCACTCCCCCTAACCTAATTAACTGTAGCGCTCCATCACTGGAGCAGTTCTAAACCGCGGTTCTGTTTTTTTAAGAGATGCTGCAAGAAATTTTATGTGAGGTTAGCTAAAATGTTACTGGCTTTTTATTTTGTTTACCAGCGCTTTGACGATCGACTTAATATTGGCTTCAAAGTTAATTGCAAACCCCTTATTTGTGATATCATCTCATCGGCGCGGTGTGACATCTCATAGAGGCATAAAAGCATTATGTACTCTAGTTATCCTGATGAGAAAAATAAGCATTTTGTTTTGTGCTCATATTTTTTTCACCATGGCCTGTAAGCAGAATAAAAAGCGGCCTTATAGCTACCTAGCAATGTCTTTCAGGCAACCTATGGTGTAAAAGAACATGGCTACAGATACAAGCGGTAAAATATTTGAAAAAGCTTTTGTTTAAGCAGATCAGTCCCTAAAGTTTACAAAACGTGACAGTTTGTGACGGTTAAGAGTAACAAAAATATCTGTTTTTAATTTTGAAAATTAAATCAATTGATTTGCAAGCTATCGTTTATTTTATTTGAAAAAGTTTTTCTTAGTAGCGAGATATTTTTATTGGACCGTGCTTGTTACAGCGCACAGCGTATCTAGTCTAACATTACAAAATAAGGGTCCTATAAAATAAAAATTGTCGATCTGTTCGTAAGATAGAGCACTATTAATAGGCTATAAAACTTGCTTGTCCAGTGTTTCAGAGGCTAATGATCCTTACAAAGGAGTCGTAAACTGACTTCTGCCGTCCAGGGATCTCGAGCAAAGAGAATATTTGTACATAATGTACAGTTGTAACATATCGGTAGGTTATTTAGTATATAAGTTACATGTATGTAAGGGTTAAAACTAACTGTCTGTCTGCAACGTATCATGCGAGTGTGGTAAAGACTAAAGTTGGTTTTTTAAACCGTTTGCGGCATCTTTACTCGCGATGTCAAAACTGTAATACAACTTACGGATCAATAAATAACTATTCACCTATTATTATTATTTATTTTATATAAATTTAAGTATTAAGGACACATGTAATAACAATTTTGAATCAAAGTGGACGTGGGCGTTGTATACGTTGGTAACGTGGTATCAGTCAGTCTTAACCTTATTGTTAACAAAATTAATTAATATTTTGAGGTGGCGACTGACCTTACGTAATTATGTAACATTCGCTATTACTTACAGTGAGCGGCTCGACTCTACTACCACGATCTTCTCATACAATTTATTTAAGAATTATTTAAGAATTACACTATTATTACTTTAATTTCAATTTATTTCAGATAATACAATATATATTTATTACAATTTCAATACAATAAAAAGATAATTTAAAATAAAAAATTCTTTTTAAACAACCGAGTTCAAACTCCCGCGCCAATTACTTTACAACAACAAGCACACGCACGCATCTAAAGTGCTTATTTTATTGTTGATATTTTAAAAACCGCTTGACCGATTTCGATAAAATTTATACGGGACCACATGGGAAGTATGTCCTTTCAAATAAAAAAGAATCATCCAAATCGGTCCACCCAGTCAAAAGTTCTGAGGAAAAAAAAAAAAACAGTCGAATTGAGAACCTCCTCCTTTTTTTGAAGTCGGTTGAAAATATATGTACAATTAAGAGATACACAATAAAAAGATAAGTCCTGTCTCATTTACTGATTCATTTTGTACCTATAGAAAGCTCAAATTTTAAACGGAGATCCCCTTTATGATACTGAGATTAAAGGGTAAATTTTTCAAAATTCTCACGGGAGCGTAGCCGCGGATGGTCGCTTGCTGTAATATAAATGCTCACATTGAACATGTTACTGAAGGTTCATATAATAATATAGATCAGTCGCCAGCTTATTAGATATCGTATATCACAGATCTTTTACAAAATTATTTTGGTTAGCTTTTTCAATCAGAACTAACTAGAAAATGTAACAATTAAAAGCCACTCATAAGTCAAAGCTTTTTGGTTTAGTGCAAAACATCTGTGATATAGGATTTTTTTCACTGTTTTCAAATGATAATAATATTATTGTTATTAATAACATAGATAACTTACATAATATATGGCTGGATGTTAAATGTATCTTAAAATATTTTGTAGATTCATTATTCATTTGACAAATATTTTCTCTATTTCTATAACTTTTCTATTTATAATTATTTTGACATTTGAAATATCTAGGCACACATATCAAGATATACCTACAATTTTATGTACATGCACTAAAATAATCTAGTTTTAGAAGCTATCACTATATTATGTAAATTCATCGGAAATACTCAAACAACAAATATTAAAAGATTTATTATAATTTATACTATTAATTTAATTATTAAATTTAATTTTGTGTTTTTATTGCCTGTAATTCTTAGGAAACACCAAAAACCTATAATTTTATTTACTGGTTTTAGGTCAAATATTATAATTATAATTATAGGTGTCAGTACGTACAATAAACGAAAACAGGCATTTTCTTTTTGTAAACAGGCGTAAGTTTAAAAATGAATAACATTTTTTTTATTACCTCACAATTGCTGCGTTATGTAAAAACTAAATAAATTTGTCATTTTTATTCACTTGACTATAAACCTGACCAATATTGTACGAATTTTACTCAGAACTTGCAAAATATTGGTTTTAATATTCGTATGACTTCATAATACCACACAAACTACTTAGATATAAAATTAGAGTTTTTTGTATTTAGTTAATAATATTATGTTTTTTCTTTGCCTTAAGTATGGGAGAACTCATATAATATTTTGCGTGGCTGTAAAAGTATTTCTTTCGTCTTCGAATAAATTCATTTTGTAGTTAGGAAAAACACGGTAAAATGTTGTTTTTGTGAGGCTCGTAATCACGTACGAAAAAATAATCCGGCTAAGTAAATAGCCTGTTGACGACACGTTTTCGACACGGCAGAAAATCGTAACGAGTGTCGTGAAAAACTTCGGTTCCAAAGTAATGTGAAGTTGACAAATTACTTCCTACGTGTATTGAAAATTTCGTTCAAGCAATAATATAGCTAGCACTCGTAAAAAAGGAAATCATAATAATTAAAATTGTATCCTTAGTAGTTATTTGATGCAGTTGTCAACTTTATCATACGATCCATACTAAGTGTACCAGTCTGTCTGTCCGACAAATAGTTGTCTATTTGCTACGCTTTCATTTTGTCTTTTCAACTGATTTTGATGAAATTTGGTACAGAGATAGGTTGTATCCCGGGGAAGGACATTTTATGCTACTTTTATCTCGGCAAATTAAGGAGTTCCTGTGGGAATTAAAAAGAAACCTCATCCACGCGAACAAAGTCGCGGTCATCATCTAGCATAAAATATGTCCTCCCGAAGAAATTTCAGCCTTGTTGGTCAATTGGGCTCAGGAATTACGGTTTTGGGTGAAACACTGCCAACTTCCTCTCTGCCTGTAATACATAAATCTAGGCTCGGATTGAAAAAATTTGAGAGCTAGAACCTGAGAATTAAACTTAGTACCTCGTCATCCACTGTCGAACATGCCAACCACGAAGCCAACCAAGCTGTAAATCGTATACTGTAAAAAGTATCAAGGCTGAATTATTGAGGCGAAGCCAAACCAACTTAGACACGTGCAGCACGGTAGAGGTAATCTAATATTACGTTTTGCTGTACCGACTACAAATGCTGTTTATTTTACCCGTTCGCAATTTCCAATGAATCATAAAAAAGAAAAGAAATGGTATTTGTTGTCAAAACAACAACTCACCGTGCATTCAGTATAACACACCCACCGAAAGTAATTATACCATAGCAATGATGACTCTTACAATTCTACCACCCGTTATCCACTAGACTACTACCCCAGCTTATTAGCCATGGACATATGCAAATTGTGGAACCATGAACTTCCATCGAAATGTTCCCAAGAAATTTTAGCTTATTATGGTTATTCAAGAGGCGTATCAAAAAATTCCTGAAAAGTCGGCCACGAATTGGCAGTTCCTGTGGTGCCGACAATATTCATGATTCGATAGCAAGCACTTAAGGCAAGCGCAACGGTAAAATAAGACTGATAGAGTATAAAATTCACAATCACCACCGATTGGCCAACTTACTTATAAATTAGCCAAAATCTAGTATCGCAGATTTTATAAGATTTATATTTTAAAAAGTTTGGCTAGCAAAATAAGCATACAAGTTATTTGAATGTACTCAGGTACTTATTGAGCATCCAAAAGCAAAGAAGATTTTAGAATTTAACTGTATGCAAACAATACTACTGTTTTTTCAATAAAGCTGATGTTTCACTACACATATAATCAAAATGCGCGGGCAGTATCCACTTCTATTACTATTCTTAATTCGGTGGCATTTTCTTTTTAGTAATTCTCGTTGTGGTCTGAACTACGAGCTGTGTAGGAATAGTGGTTTGCTAAAAGAAATATTTGGCACGGAGTGGCGAATGTATAGCGAGTGAGCAATTGGGGAGAAAGATTTTGTTTGCGAACGTAACTCCAAGTTTTTATTCTTGGCACAATAGGTATAGAAAACCTTTAAACTTCCTTCTTATAAAGTTATCTTATTTACCTTAGATAATGAATTCATTTATATTCTACCTTTTAAGTATTGTTATAAATTTGCCTCCTTAGTTGATGGCACAATGAACTTATTATAGAAAATCTATTGGCTTCTACTTTATAGGTACAGGATAGCCCAAATAGTAACGTCCAAAGAAAAAATTTAGATTCCTCGTACCTAGACCTATCCGAAAATACCCCATGTATGTTCAGCGATTTTTGGTAGTTGTCGATTCATAATTACCAGGGCTACTCTGTATATAGTTACACCTTATTTAACTTAGATATTGAATTAATTTTGATGGCATTCTACCTTTTAAGCCCTGACTTATAAGGTTTATTTTCCTCCTTAGTTAATTTGTTTGTCTGTGGCATCCTTACGCTCAAATAGATGGGCGCACTTGAGTTATCATAGGAACAAAACAAAAACGATTTTATGCCTAGACCCACTGGCAATGATTGCCAAGGTATATTCTTACCCTTGTAACTTTCATATTACATTCTATAATTTATAGGTAATTATTTAGTTATATAATAGTTATTGAAGTTACGCACGTGGAAAGGACATATTGTACAGTCAACAGGTTAATTAAAATTAAAAAGTTTTATCCGATAAGGGTCCCTATACACTGTGTTACAAAGATGAAATTCCAGTCACTGGATTTTCTTTATGGATGGGTATACGAATGTTTATAGGTGGACGATCAAGAATTTTGGGTTTATGTTATATGACGTACTTCATTAGGCATTTGATCAGAGAAAACAGATTATTCTCGTATGTTTCGATCAGATACAAACAAAATGAATATTATATATAGTAAATTTCTGGAATAAAGCGTGGAAAAGGTTATTGTAATTCATATGGAAAATATACAAGACTTATTCTGTACGAGCTGATTTTTTTCTGCTTCGCTAGTCTTTAAAAGAATTATATATTTTTCTCGTTTATCGAAAATTTCAGCTAGGTTTTCCTGTTAGCAAATAGGCTTTGTTTTGTATATTGTGTTATTTCAGGGAAAGTTATATCTTACGCCTGCTTTACTGTGTTTTGTTGTCAAGCACTCATGTGTATAGTTAAAAGATGTACGTTTACCATATAAATATTCAAAAGAACTACTTTAAGCTTATTTTTTAAAGTAAGGTGACTTTAATTTTTAATATAACTGCCATAAAAACAAATAGACCTTAAGTCCATTCTGTCTACTTTCTAAATAATAATTAATAATATAATGTACTATACTTTAAGTACTTACTAAATCTTTTTTTTTTTGTATAAATATCTAAATTTTACTTACTTCTTAAGAGTTTTCTATCATCTTCACCTGTAATATATTGTAAAATTGCACATAAATATTTAAGATAGTAAATTGTATTGTTAGATAGTCATATACGCGTAAAATAAAGAATTTTATAGAATATCAAAAATATGAAATTAATCACAATATCATGATTATTAATCATTTATATCAGAAAAAGTTGTCCTATGTTTCATATTTTATTTGTGTGACTTGTTTTTAAACATAATATTGTAAAATAGAAATATCTTTAAATAAGATTAAATATGTATTATTGTAATACACCAATCATAATCTGACCAAATTAATGCCAATTCAATAATTTTTAAAAATCTTATTGGTCCCCATCACAATTATTGGTCAGGTCATCGATCAAAAATAATGAAAATATTTATGAAAATAGAGGATAAATTATAAATTTACATATCGGTGCTTTTGTTGACCGTACTGCGGTTGTTAAATATATATTATGTTAAATAAAATAATAATGCATAAATTTAAATTATTATATGTACAATATTGAGATAATATAAGAATGTTTTTAATAAAATGTTTACAAATTACAATTTGATTTTCTTTTCTCACTTTTCCCGAAGAAATTTGAATTACGCTTGCTTATTTCGTTTTTCCTTGTAAAATTGTCTTCTTTCGAAATCCTCAGAACGAATGTGGAACGATCGGGCTTCCAAAAATATCTAAATACATATTTATGGAAGCGAAATTTTGATCATTTCCATATTTTATCATACAAAGCCGTGCTCTACGTGTAAAATAATGTGGGTTTATCTGTAGACGGTTGAGGTAATAATTCTGTCATTACAAAACTCTGAGAGTAGGTACATTAAATATATATAAAGCTAAGCTACATGCATAACAACCAAACGAAGCAGTCCACAAAGCTTACTAGCTAGGTACCTAAACTCGATAAAGAAAGGACCTTTGCGAAGAAAATTCATCGTCGGAACAATATTCAAAAAGAAGAAGCAGCTGTGGGTAAAGCAATTTTATCAACAAATGTTTCCACCGATGCTAAGGTCAACTTTCACGCTAATGGTTTTAATAAAAACTTGCAAAAAGCTCTAACTCCTCTCCAGAGGGCAGTGGAGTGGAATGAATTTATGAAAGAATATTTCAAACGTTTCATTACACGATGCGAAGCTCGTCCGGGGTCGTTTCGTTTCGTTAATAAAGTTTTAATTTCTTTCGTTGCAATCCCTCGCCGTCTTCCTTTGTTTTTGTGCCTTGTGTTTTGCTTTTTTTACAATTCCATAGGGAAATGCAGTTTTGAAATTGCTTTTTTGCTATGGAAAAAATTCAGATGTTTGATTGTTTTCTTTCATAATGGTTACCTTCATAACTTTTGAAATCTATGTAGTTACTAGATGATGTCCACGATTTCATCCGCGTGGTGTACGTTTTTTTGATTCCCGCGGAAACTCTTTAATTTTCCGGGTTAAAAAGTAGCCTACGCCCTTCCCCGGGATATAACCTATGCTTCTACCAAATTTCATCAAAATCGGTTGAACGATTTGGCCGTGAAAGCGTAGCAGACAGACAGACACGCTTTCGCATTTATAATATTAGTATGGATGTATGGATATGGATTATGTTAAAAGTTGGGCACCAAAATATTATATATAAGCAATAAAAAAATGTTCTGCGCAAATACAGAATGAAACAGAAAAGTTCTCGTACGTCTTACGCCTCGCTTTTCGCTATATAGATGTCTATATACAATAAGCACTTAATAAGAGTTAACACTTTGGTTCAACTTTTTCAAGTCTTTTTCTGTTTGAAGACCGTTGAATTAATTGATATTTAATTGCCTTAAATACTTACACATCCCTCCGTCAGCCGATAGACGTCCGCCGCTGAACATAAGTCTCCTGTTGGGTCCTCACAAGCAAAGATCTTGCGCCGCACCGCCTGGATCCAGCGACTCCCTGCGACTCATTTAATCTCATACATCCACCGTTTGACAGGTCTGCTAACGCTATAATAGTCGCGGCGTAAGTTGAACTCTGCGCAGAAACACATTTCGGGTGTCAAACGAAGTGCGGTATGAGGTGCGCCGCGAGAGGCCGCGTGTTACCATACCTCTCGCTCCCCGCGCATGCTCCGCTCGGCTCTGTAGCTCATGTACCTGCGCAGACGACCGCCATTTTGGGTCAACTTACATACAGTCGAGTGCGTACTTTCATAAGTGCTACTATCATAGTTAGACAACAGTGAACATAAAGTCTTTATAAAACGTTCAGTTTCAAACAACCTTCAATGTATGCAAACGCCATTTACTTTTGAATGTTTCAACCTGTTTTACTGTAAGTAAGCAAAGAGTTGGCCTCTTGAATTATGCAAAAGTTAACATTGTATTCGAAAAGAAATCTTCCTTTTCTTCGACTGGTAAAGTGTTTTTGTAGTGAAATTCAATTCAAGCCAGTGAATAGTTTATACGGTCCTTAAGCAGCGTACATCCGTTTTCTACAATAAGGGTAAAACCACACTACGGACAAGCATTTTTTGACTGGTAGACAAAAAAATCCACATACGCACTTTAACATGAAGTTGCACAAACTACTGCGACAGGACGAAACCATTTTTCCATAGGACGTGGGCGTTTTACGTGGAAGTTTTGCCCAGTCTTATCCACAGTCTGTTTTCGCCTTAAATATTAGAAGTTTTACGTTTCTCCTAATATTTTTGAATCCATATTATAATATTTTCTCAATTTCGGAATCAAATTTTCGAGAAAAAAATATCAAAAAAAAGCAAATCCTGGTTCGTTTATATGAAGTATGCACAATGCAGTTGATTTGCTCTACCCACCCACCCCACTTAACTGGTTCTACTTGAAAATTTCTTCTGTGGTAATGAATGAACCAGCATAATTATAAATTGATGATTATTTCCAAATTATAGGGTAGCCTTTATATGAGTCCCCCGAATATGACCCTTGGGGGCATTGATGTAGAATTGTAGTATTACTCATTCTATTTCAATGCTTGGGGGCATAATACCATCTTTAAAGCCGTATCGTTTTAATATTGTTGACTTTCGTGTTTTAGAAATAATTATGATCCCTATTATAAGAACTTCAAGGTGCGATATAAAATAAGGATGATGCCTATGTCAAAAATTAATTATTTCGTACTGATTAATTATATTATTAAATAGAGGGTCTTCCAAAAGACTTAAAATTCACATGCTCTGTTAGTTTTAAGTTTCATAGCAATTTAAAACTATAGATTAAAGAAAAAATGTGCGTTGAAATTTGATGACGTCACAACTAAGTATTTCATACAAACTTCCATATTAGAAGCGCCTTTGTAAGAGTTACTGATTTGATTGAGTTGTCATCATCCCTATTGCAGCAAAGATACCCTCAATTCAGCCAATCACAACTATAGTAAACATTGTAGCAATAAATATAGTAACTACTTACGTTACGTGCTATGGGGCGGTTTGTCTTCTATAATTTTATGATATCTCTGAAGTTATATTCTTCACAACATTGTCGCCACTACGTTGAAATCTCACAATTTATGGCATTGAAGAGGCAATTTGAAACTAAATTGCGAGCAGCCTTGAGGAAAATTTACACCTAAATCACGTGTTTATTGCATACGGAATTTCAATGAGGACTTTACGGTATTTCCCTACATAAATAAAGTGCTTGGGCTGCCTTGTTAGTTTAGTGACTAATACCTATATATTTTACGAATTATTAGGTCCCAGGTTGTCATCTCACGTTGGACCTAAAAAGCTTTTTGGGTTTTTCCACTAAGTAAAAGAAATAACGATTGTTTTAGCAAGTAATTTAATAAAACTTCTATCTAGAAAAACCCTTATTTTTCGTGATATAATGAATTCTCTATACCAACCCAGACTTGAGAAGTTGGCAGTGTCACATAGTTGTACCTTGGAGACCACATAAATCAGTTGCTCACTTGCCCGATCTCTCTCCGGTCGTTTCGGATTGTCGTCCCATTAGTCTATGAGAGTATGGAATAGAGAGTACACGTTATGTGTTTGTGCACTATAGCCATGTCCTGCTAATTACAAACTAGTTTTCCTTAGATAATAGAAAAGCATAAACAAAACCAGACTTATTAACACTTTTCCTGGCGTTTAAGACGTTTTGTAGTTAGGTTTTTTGTATCACGTTTAGCTTGCGTTACATACGTGATATCCACGGTGAAAAACGTCTCTTACACGTATTTGCGAGAAGCTACTTGCTTACCTTTTTTCTAGTTAAGAAAAGACAGACTATTTAATACATAGTTCTTCGTCTTCCTCTTCTTGGAGACCCCGTATCCCTCTCCTGACGATCTCCTGAAGATGCTCCGGTGTCGGAGTAAAACGTACGTGAGAATAATTTGGATTTGTGTGGTGTGAATATCGCAAGTTACAAGATATATACTGTACCACATTTCTGTGGCGGATTATAGCAAAGTAAAGTTCTAGTTTTTTCATGACCCCGTATCCCTTTGACCGTTGCGCATCTATTGTGATCGCTTCCATTTATACTTCAAACTTCGATCTTTTTTGTTCAAATAAACTTTTTCTTTTGGATCGTCGAGTGAATTTACTGCTGGTTCGGTATACCGAGAAGAGACTGTAAGAAACTCGGTGGTTGCTCTTTTCAAACAAGAGCGCTCTACCTTATAGGCTGCATCATTACTTCCAGTACCTAAGTCTGATTGCAACCAAGCGCTCTAGTCTATAAAATATAAAAAAACATATCTTTCCTGTTCAATATCACTTGCTGCCAAGAACAGTAGCAGAATTTCGCCGGGATATTCTTAGCCTAGGTGGAGGCTACGTTTCTGCATTAGCATGCAGGGCAAATGATCTTTTTTTTCCATTACAAATTAGCCCTTGACTGCGATCTCACCTGATGGTGAGTGATGATGCAACCTAACCGCTACCATCAACCGACCCGACCCGAGGTCGTCTACCGCCGACCCGAAGTCGTCAAAATCTAAAGGAGTTCAGCTTGCAGCTTGCAGCTTGCAGAGTTGCAGCTTTTCGGTCGAGCCTACATACATAGTGTGCCGCGTTAGTGCGCGCACTATGTACCTACACGTTTTTCACTTATTATAGTTGACTTAGTTTCCTGTGAAACTAGCTGCCGTGACCGAAATTCAGACACGAACATTATTAAGGTCCTTCAAGCACAAGTATCCGCCGTAATTGGACGGCGTCCAACGTCCATTATGATTAGAGAGATACATTTAACACTCGGAAGCCTTAATTACACAGTTTTGGCAAAATTTTCGCCTTTGTATTTTTTAATTACTGTACAAAATTTAGTCTCGCAAACACTGAGTTTTTGTGTGGATCATCGATGTTTCTAAAAAGGTGTTCTGTATATCGTAATATTTGTGTTCTTTCAAAAAAATTTGAAGTAGCTCTGAGACTATTCAATTTCAACTCAGAGAAATTTCTTCTCTACCTACTTGGCCAACGTGGTGTACTTTATGCTAAACCCTTCTTGTTTTGAGAAGTGACTCGTGCTCAGCAGTGGTCTGACAACAAAAGTATAAAACAATTGAAAACCTCTGGGTGTTCGTCAAACTGTAGTTTTTTTTATTTGGCTACAAATTAGCCCTTGATTGCAATCTCACCTGATGGTAAGTGATGATGCAGTCTAAGATGGTAGCGGGCTAACTTGTTAAGGCACGGTAGAACCCCTAACACGTATCTAAATCTGACTCTCGATTATGTAAGAAAATCATAATCGTAATACGAGTAATAGGGGAGGCAATGATGCTAAATATGGATTAAAATAAAAAAATGTTTTAAACGATTATAAACGTTTGTCAAACAGATAATTCGAACTGTGTATAGAGTACATACATGCCTGCATGTCAAAAAGCCTGTACTCCTCGAAAAATTCGATAAAAACGTTTTGAGCTCTCAATAGAGTATGATTTTCTTGGACTATTGGGAAACAAAATAATCTGTGAGCGTAAATATCTACGAAAACTTAGGCATACATTGATGGGGTGCATTATAACGCCGATGCTTTTTATGATGGTTCATTAATCAATTTTTTTTCATCATTTTGTATTTTATATGTAAATCTCAGACAGAGCCCCAGCGCCCAACAATCGTGTAACATCTTAGTACATCGCTTCTGCTGAGTTTCCTACTGAAACAGCATTCAAGTTTTAAAGAACTTAAGCTGCTGTGAGCTCTTGTAATCTTTTGATGTAGGAATAAATTGTAAGTTCTACACTAAGGATTTTTATATGCAGGCTCTTTTAACTTTAGCTTGCTAGTTATTTTTATTCTCTTCTATTTTATCCATATTGAGGCTCTATGTTAACGCCTGAACATCCAGCTAATTTTGTATCAAGCTTGTTTACAGAACCTGGGGGCTACTGACATCGCTTTAACAGACTGACAGACACACAGACAGACCTACTTTCGCATTTATAATACTATGATGGATCTCAACGTTACATATTATTATTGTTTTTTTTTTTTGTATTACAGATAGATAGAATATTAAAACCCAACATTAGTAGGTAACAGTTGTGACACAGGTAGTGTCCCAGTTGAATAGTAATCTACAGTAGGATAATTTGCGGTACTTCGTTACGTAAATTACGTACTACGTTGTGGTCGACACTGGAGAGCCGCCAATTTCACGGAGATTTAAAAAAATACAAAATGCTCACACTACCCTTGCATTGGTGAATTACTCGAATATGATAAGACTAGCTGATGCAAGCGACTTCATTCACGTGGAATAAATTTTTGATTCCGAAGGGAACTCCTAAATTTTCTGGTTTGAATTTAACTGCCGTGCCCCTCAATAGTTAGCTCGCTAGCATCTTAGACTGCATCATCATTTACCATCAGGTGAGGTTGCAGTGGATAAAAAAAATAACCGTAAAGAGAATATCGTGAGAAAACCTGCATACCTGAGAGTTCTAATATCTCGCACTTGGCCAGCGTGGTAGACTACAGCCTGAATCATTTATTCTGAGCCATTCAGGAGACCTGTAGCCTCTAACTCAATGGTTATCAAAAAAATATATTTTTTTATCCATGGAAAGTTTGATAGATGAAAATTTAATTGATAAAAAATATATGTCAGTGGCTTAATTTTTTTTTTCTACGATCCATCCCTTGAACCGTCAACAAAATAAGGTTTAAAATTGGTGTTCATGAACTTAAATCTTCAAAGATCTTACACAATAGTACGTGTTGGTGCTTATTAAAATTCTGTAAGTAATTCATGATCCATTGTGTACTAATAATTATCGAACTTCAAAAGGAAGTCGAAGTGGTTTTGAAAGAAAACAACATTTAATGTTGGAAACCATTGTTTTACTACATACTCGTAATTGCGAGCTTTGAACTGGGAATTTTCCACAAAATTTTTTGTACGGGAAATCTACCAGGTGGAAAATAAAAATAAACGCTTATTAATTAATAGTAGATGACTCCCGTCACTATGTACCTACGCGTAGATTTGGCTTTTGGCAAAATTCCGCAAAACACTTTAATTTTTCGTGCTAAACTTTCGTCAAATCGGTTGAACAGATAGCTATCTGTTAGTATGCTATATGTTGTAAAAGCATAATAACATACCTACAGACAGACAGATGACAGACGCACATCCCGTTTTTTGTTTCCTGTCAATAGCAGCCTGGAGCCGGCGTTGTAATATCCCCGTGTCTCAGAGAGCACGTAAAGCTACTGGTCTTAAGCCTTATCTATGTCCAGTCGTCTTGGAACACCGTGTCATCATACCTTCTATGAGACTGAGGGAATAGAAAAAAGCTGTATTTGTAGTAGACGCACTTAGAAAATCTTATTAATAATATTGATCTACTTCGTTATTTATTAATTTTGATAATACGTAACATACCTAGCTACGTCTTCACTTTATCTTTCATCTTTATTTTCAACAAATACCTACCAGCGTAAGCCGCAATAAAAAGACGCCCAAAATGCGTTGAGCTATAAAATCGAACCTCTATTATCTCAGACCTGCCTGACCCCAAGCAGTTATTTGGTAACACGTTAAACTCGTCGCCGAGTTCGCTGGTGAAATATCCATATCCATACTAATATTATAAATGCGAAAGTGTCTGTCTGTCCATCTGTCTGTCTGTCTGTCTGTCTGTCTGCTACGCTTTCACGGCCCAACTACTCAACCGATTTTGATGAAATTTAGTACAGAGATAGATTACATCCCAGGGAAGGACATAGGCTACTTTTTATCCCGGAAAATTTAAGAGTTCCCGCGGGAATCAAAAAAACACATTTGTTCAACCGATTTTGTTGAAATTTGGTACAGGGATAGGTTTTATCCCGGGGAAGGACATAGGCTACTTTTTATCCCGGAAAATTGAAGGTTTTCCGCGGGAATCAAAAACATCAATCCACGCGGACGAAGTCGCGGGCATCATCTAGCTGCTGTAAATAACTAGCTGCTGTAAATAACTAGCCTACGTCATTCCCCGCCATGTAAACTATCTCTGTACCAAAATAAAAATTAAATTAAACGCATTTTTTTTTCTTTTTTTTGAAGCATTCCGTGGAAGTTAAGGAACATACGAAGAAAAAATTGCCGAATTGGTCGAGCCGTTTTCAAGTTTTGCGCTTAGCAACATTCATTTTTATTTATATAGTTGCAATGTCAAATTTCTAACTCTTACATTATACTCTGTGTTCCAGTTTTCAGCATTTTTAACTTGCGTGCGTAACTGCTTTAATTTCGAAATCAACAAACATTTTGTCGCTGCATCAGCGTTGTAAGACAGGTTGTAGAGAATAGGATTACTGACCCCGAATCGTACCGCGTCTATCTACACAGTATTTCCATTTGCTTTCTGAGTAAATATCTGCTTAACATTTCGTTGAAACAACAGCGTTGAAAGACTGGGTTCATCACAATACCTACTCAAACAATTTGTATGCCTATTTAAAAAGTACTTTATTTGTGAATCTTTCCCATCCATGCATCGTGTGCAGCCCATTAACGTCCCACTGCTGGGCACAGGCCTCCGATCTCATAGGAGAGAGGGAATTAGAGCTTAGACCCACCACGCTGCCCCAATGCGGGTTGGCGGGCTTTAACGACTATTATCATGTTAGTGATAGTAACCGGGACTCAAACCCGGGACCCTGTCGGCCGCAGTTGAACATGGCAACCACTAGACCAACGAGGCAGTTAGAACGTTGTGTAACTTTAGTACGAGATTATTTACAAAAATGTAGATATTATAAATATCTTATTAAAACGATATTATAACCTTAATAAATCCTAGGTAGAGCCCGTAGTGAAAACTTTGTAATACAAAAATCTATACCTACTGTAGAGAGGTAAGTACAAAATTTAATGCAAAACGAATGTTTTAGTTTGTTCTCATTATTTATAAGTTGCAAAACTTGCAATAATGCAGTTTTTAAATTACTGCCTAATTCTAAAATTTTACAGAAATGGTATGTACGTTTTATAGCTGGGACAACTGATTTTAAGCTACTTGCACACTAACAATAATAACGCTACCACACATCCCTAGCAACGTAAATTAAACTTTAATGACGTACGTGCACTGGTAGGTACTTCACTAGCCATAATGTGATTGAATTATATAAAAGGAAAAGGTGACTGACTGACTGATAACATATTATTAATAACAACGCACAGCTCATACCACTGCACTAATCGGGCTGAAATTTGGCAAATAGATTTTATCACTTAGGGATCCACTACGAAAGAAATTTTGAAAATTCAACCCTTGAAGGGGTGAAGTATTGGTATGAAATCCGATCTTAACGCAAGCGAAGCCGCAGGCAAAAGCTGGTGCTATGATAAAATGATTTTAACTTTATCATCTTCTTTAGCTATTTAATATTTTTTTAACCTTACTAGGTAACTTTTCATTTTCTCATGAAAATGAGAAACTGAGGCACTGCCTCTTTACTGAGCAATTCCTCAGTGCTTGCTAAAATCTCACTGTGTTGTATGGAGCACCCATCGCCGATACGTTAATCTAACCTAACTTAACCCAAATTAGTTATTTGTCTAAGAATTACTTTCCAATTACTCACAATATTCTGTATTTTCATGTTTTACATACATACCAACGAACATAATCTTTATGAAAGGTATAATAAATCTGTTTTCATATTTAATTACGGTCTAATTTCACACGGTTGACATCGCAAAGAAATTAATTAAATACAGTGTACAAAAAAATGGGTAGGTAATTGTACAAACGGCAGGTGCCTTTTATGAAAAACAGTCACGAAATTACAGAGAGCTAAATATTTCTGGAGTAAGGGAGGAAACGCTGTGGAATACAAGTCACCTCGGGGACTTAGCTATAGGCCGATACGTTGATCGGATCAACCGTTCTCGAAAACAAGATCCACGATTCATATTTATCAAGATTCATATTTCATTTATATTCATATCAGAGAAATTCTATAAAGTAAACTATTAAATTTTAGCTGATAACTCTGACTCTATGGCTCGAATCTTTTTTCTTAGAACTCAAGTCAACTCGTTGATTTACGTCAAAGCATACTTAGCTAGATTTTCGGATAAGCCCCCCGATTGTGTAAGAAAATCGTAATCGTAAACGTTTGTCAAACGATGAATTCTAACTGTTTAATTAAGGAGTTGCATTATATGTCAAAAAGCATGTATGAAGTCCCTAAGCAGTTTTACGATTAACAATAAATGTTTACGACTTCTTACAGAATTAGAGGGGCCGGATTAGGGGTGTGCTCCATTTGAGTTCTGCTTTAGCGCAAATTACCTTAAAATGAAGTAGCTCTGTCCTTCTAATCGTGCGGTGAGCACTTTTTTTGGCGCCAAAAGGCCCGATGGCCTAATAATAATCATAACATTATCATATTCTTCTTTACGTTTGCTACTCCAATCTATTGAACTCAATGGTTGAAATAGCGAGCGAGTGAGACGAGGGGAGGTGTTTAACACAAATTTGCGAGATTCGGAATAAACCTTTGCAAGTAGACTGGTTTCATTGACATACTTTTGCGGAATATTTTATTTCTTTTTAGCTTTTTAACTTGTTCAACTCGAAATGGTAGGTAGAATACAGAATTCTCTGGAAGAAAAAAATCCCCTGACAAATATCGGCCACTATAATATCAATAGATATTAGCCAGCTCTACAGGGGACTGGTACAAACGAACGTAATACTTATGTAAGTACAAGACTTGCTATGTCGTTCCGAATCAGGGGTTGATGATTCAAAATTACTTATAAAAGTTTATTTGAATAAAAAATATTTGAATGTTTGCTCACTCTTCAGCTAAACATTATTAACAATAACCTTGACTGGCTGATTAAAACATAAATTTAAAAAATTTGATGTTCCTTTCATAGCGTGGGCACACACTAATAAATTTATGGAAATTCCTTCAGTCTGATATTTAAAATGAAGGAATTTCAGAAAGATAGACACACATTTTCGTTTTAATAATATTAGTACAGATTTTAAAAAATGCTGCGAGACTTTCAAACTCAGCTCAAGAACAAGTCAGCAAGTGCCAAACATGCAGCGATATTGCAGAAACTCCAAATGATTCAAATAAAAACATATTCTAAGATACACAATTAACAATTTCATGAATACATAGCTTCAAGTACGAGTGCTTGTTATTACAAATAATATTTTTGCTTCGCCTAACGTAGAACAGCTCCGAGGTTTATGCAAACAATAATACGTTGAGATGAACGATAGAATATTCTGTAAACTAGCTCTAAAAATATAATTTTGCTCTATACTTATTGGCAACTAGCTGATGCCCGCGACTTCGTACGCGTGGAATAAGTTTTTTTGGATTCCCGCGGGAACTCCTAAATTTTTCGAGATAAAAAGTAGCTCAAGCCAAAAATCACGTCGATCCGTTGCTCTGTTGCAGCGTGATTGAAGGACAAACCAACAACCCAACAAACCAACAAACCAACAAACCAACAAACCAACAAACAAACTGACTTTCGCATTTATAATATTAGTATGATGCACAGATGTAGTTAGCACTTTTTCTATACAGTTTATTTATATTATAACGTGCAAGTATTTTTACCTAATACCCTACTCTACCAAATGTGTAAGACAGGCATGCCAGCATGCAGCCTGTCTTACACATTTGTCTGAGTGTCAGTGCGTTGTCTTACACACTGTCAGCAGAAATAAACTGAACTAAAATAAACTGCTGCAATTTTATTTCGCAAAAAATTCTTTCCAAAAAACCGACTTTCAACGCCACTGTGAAGTACAAAATAATTTTGATTTCTACACACTATGTTGAAGTCGGGCGGGTATAACAAGGATAAGCAAAGTTGACGCATCGACACGCCCGACTTCAACATAGTGGGTAGAAATCAAAATTATTTTGTACTTTACAGTGGCGTTGGAAGTCGGCTTTTTGGAAAGAATTTTTATTTTTAACTTTTTAGTGTCAGGGTTGAACATTTGGAGTCAGAATTATTTATGGGACCACCTCGAGAGCTTTCTCTAACGACTGATAGAAAAAAAAATTCGAATTGGTTTAGAAAAGAAAGAATTGAGAACCTCCTCCTTTTTTGGAAGTCGGTTAATAAAACAGCGTTATTTATTCAAAAACAATTTTCCGTTACACGTTATTTCTAAGATTATAAGAACATCAAGCTATACATATAACAGGTCGCAGGCAAAGGGAACGCTTTGTCGGGAAAGCATCGCGTCATGACAGGTTAATTTGCTGATAAGCCTTTAAAAGGTTGCCTTGCACGTACTTGGATTGAGATCGTGTAAAGGCTATTATAAAATGCTATAATAACACCTTTAGGTATACTTATATGATAGATATTATAAATATTACAAAGATTTCAATTTTCTTACACCTGCGTGTAATAAATCAGTAGGAATTTTTGAAATTGAAATACTCAAATCCAAAAAGAAAAACACACCGTAAATATCGATAAGTACCATATCCAGATGCTATTAGGCATTCTATCCTTTTCTCATGACTGACTATAATTATAAGAGGAAAAGACATAAACCTAATATTATTATCATAATAGCATCTGGATTGGATTATACACAAGTAGTTATAAGATCAAAGGAAAACAAATATAATGCGTTAAAAGCAAGTTTTGAGTAGGTAATATCCACGAAAGTTCTGCCAAACCGTATTTGGCCATGTACTATGTCTCTCTATCTATACTAGAGGCAGAGAGAGAGTTCGTCACGTTCGATCTTTCCTGGCCAAGCCCTTGAAGAACCAGTGCACATTATTAAAAAAATTAAAAAACACGACTGCCCGCCATATTGTTTTTTATATTTTGATAAAAAACAATATGGCCATTGTCACTCGGGATGATATGAGGATTCTAACGATACCCCATACATCCAAATCTGTTCAGGTGTTTAGAAGTTGTGATGGAATAAAGAACCCTGAAAAAACTACACTCCTTTTTGGGCAGTCGTGTAAAAATAGATAAATCATCTTCTATTATTGCTATTAGAGTCTTCCGTGATATCACGGAGTTTATTTACCCTCGTCCTTCCCGTATATCTGTCGGCATATCTGCCCCATGACAGATGGAGGATCGCACAAACATTATTACTGCGAATGTCAACAAATATGCCCGTACGAACACTTAAAAAATTAAAAAACTCGACTGCCCGCCATATTGTTTTTTTTATTTTTATAAAAAACAATATGGCCATTGTCGCTCGGGATGATATAAGGATTCTAAAGATACCCCATACATCCAAATCTGTTCAGGTGTTTAGAAGTTATGATGGAATAAATAATCCTGAAAAAACTACACTACTTTTTTGGGCAGTCGTGTAAAAATAGATAAATCATCTTCTATTATTGCTATTAGAGTCTTCCGTGATATCACGGAGTTTATTTACCCTCGTCCTTCCCGTATATCTGTCGGTATATCTGCCCCATGACAGATGGAGGGTCGCACAAACATTATTACTGCGAATGTCAACAAATATGCCCGTACGAACACTTAAAAAATTAAAAAACTCGACTGCCCGCCATATTGTTTTTTTTATTTTTATAAAAAAACAATATGGCCATTGTCACTTGGGATGATATAAGGATTCTAACGATACCCCATACATCCAAATCTGTTCAGGTGTTTAGAAGTTATGAGGGAATAAAGAATCCTGAAAAAACTACACTACTTTTTTGGGCAGTCGTGTAAAAATAGATAAATCATCTTCTGTTATTGCTATTAGAGTCTTCCGTGATATCACGGAGTTTATTTACCCTCGTCCTTCCCGTATATCTGTCGGTATATCTGCCCCATGACAGATGGAGGGTCGCACAAACATTATTACTGCGAATGTCAACAAATATGCCCGTACGAACACTCGCGGGGGCAAATTATTATGTTTGATAATACAACCGGTACAAATATGGATCGCTATTTTTGTAAGAAGCCTGGTTTTTGTGTGAGGTCATTGTCATCTTGGAAAAGCAACTAGTCCCACAAACTTATTTGACCCAGTGGCTAAAATTGGAACTTATTTTTTTGCGTCTTTAGTTTTTCTTTTATTTTTTTTACCGACCTAACATAGTGTGTAGAAATCAAAATTATTTTTTACTTCGGCTTTTTGGAAAGAATTTTTATTAAGTGCTGTTATTATAGCGATCAAACTATCTTAACTAATATATCATTATATCAGGTAAATATTACTCACGATATTTTACATAAGTCTTAATAATATAAATATCAAGTCAATATTCCATATTATTAAATCAAGTCATTATTGGTTTGGGTTCCAGAGGAGTCAACTTAGTAATGTTTTTGGACAGGAATTTGCAAAAATATCATCTTGATACTTTCGCACTTGGTACTTTCAGACAGAAAAATGTTATAAAGGAGCGGTCGGGACCATTAAAAACAGCAGATTCTGACTCGGATTCTTGTAATTTCCCAGTCTGTGGGTGGATTACTTTATTCTGCAAAAGAGAGTTCAGTTAAATGCAGTCTTCGGTTTAGTTTCAACCTTCCGTTTTCCTTACCGTTTATGCAATGTAGGTGGTTTAAGTATAATATAGACTTGTACTTATAGTCATAGCTTTTTTAAATTTTAAATAAACTTGTTAGAAGTACTTTTGAATCGTCGAATGAACCTACCACTGGTTCGGAATGACATTCCTACCCAGACACTTTTTAATATCACTTTCTTCATGCTCCGATCTCTCGTTATTTTTCGGAGCTGTGTTCGTTTTAAGCAATTAAATATCACTTATTTAAACGGTGAAGAAAACATCGTGAGGAACCTGCGTGCGTCTTCATAATATTTTCAAAGGTATGTGAAGTCTGCACATCCGCACTTGGCCAGCGTGGTGGACTATGGCCAAACCGTTCTCATTCTGAGTTCATATGAGCCAGCGCGGCGAAAATGATGATGCATCCGATCTCCCCTTTTATTAACCCCCGACGCAAAAAGAGAGGGGTGTTATAAGTTTAACGTGTCTGTCTGTGTATCTGTGTATCTGTGTATCTGTGTATCTGTGTATCTGTGTATCTGTGTATCTGTGTATCTGTGTATCTGTGTATCTGTCTGTGTTATCGTAGCTCCCAAACGGATGAACCGATTTTCGTCTAGTATTTTTTGTGTTATAGATAATTTTATCCCGAATGTTCTTAGCCATGTTTCATGAAAATCTGTTCATCCGTCTGAAGGTCATCAGCTTTTTTCTAGTCGGGGGTTTTTAAAATTTGTAATTTATACTTGTATTCTATAATATAGAAAGGGAGATCGGATACATCATCATCCATCATCATTATTAAAGACTAATATTATAAATGCGAAAGTTTGGATGGATAGATGGATGTCTGTTACTTATTCACGCCAGAACGGCTGAACGAAACTGGATGACTTTGGCACGGAGATAATCTGGAATACCACAGAGGTTTTTTTTTTCTCGCGCGCCCAAAAAATCTCAATCCACGCTGACCAAGTCGCGAAGCAATTAGATTTTTTTAAACAGTCAGCATTGATGTAGAATTTTAGTACCAGTACCAGTTTTCTAAGCAATACTCCTGGTTTAAGTTGCAAACAATATAGTGTAAGGGACAATCCAGAAGTAGGTATTTATGAGACACTTTTAATATATTTGTACTCTCATTTGGAACTTGCACGAATAAATGGTTAAACGTGTAGAGGTTCCACGAGAGATTTAATGTAATTAGATACCTAAAAGATGGCTAAACTTACAGATAATATTCATTTGATCCGGCCACGATTGCTATCGTTAAGCTCTAAATCAAAATGCGATTTAAACACAAAAGTATTCAATAATCGCTGAGTCTGCCGGCAGGAGACTCAATTACCATCGTTCAAACACTCGTATTTATACTAACTATTTTCAATATGGCGTCCGTAACTGCAGATTAAATCAAATGACATGAAACGACTCAAATTGACAGATATTATACTTTCTGTTTCATGAGGTATAATGACAAACAGTAATAATGCTAACACTAGTAACAGGATAATCCATCATAGCAAAAATGTTCTTCATTCTCCCTCGGGTATTTAGTGCGGTCGGCTTCAAAAGAGCGTCTTCCAGGAAAAGTATTTTATTCAGATAAAAGACAAATAAAATAAAAATCGCATCATTAGGTGTGTGGGATATCATATTATCTAGTAATTATTATGTTGGTAATAGTGTATTAGAAACAGTAGTCCATGATTACAAAATATAAATTCAATTAGAATTTAATCATTGTTCGCTATAGTTCTAATCTAATAATTATAATTGCAACGATAAAATAATATTATTTTATGTAAAACAAATAACCATGTCATTGATAAACAATTATTATAATTGCACAATTTGCAAAGCAATATAGTGGGTTTCACAAATTATGACACTACTTACTGAAAATGCTGATTCAATATCACAGTGAACGAACAAACTTGCATAATGAATGAATGAATGAATGAATCTTTTATTGACAGACAACAAAGGTCCATATACCTAATGGTTAGTTAAAGACTTATCCTATGTTAGTAATTCTAATAAGTAACATAAATAATAAATAATAATATACAACAATAATAATAATAGACAATAATATGTGTTAGTGTAAGATTTATTCTATGATAGTTAATATAGCATAGCAGACCGTCAGAAAATCTCAGAAATAGGAATCTCTGGTTGTAGTTACGGTGTAATGGTGGGAGGCTTTGGTCATGGCTAGTTACCACCGTATCGGCCAAGATGTACTGCCAAGTGATTTAGCTTTCCGGTTCGATAACCGTAGTGTAGAGACCGATGAGTTATTGTGTCGTACAAAGATACACACTGCGTGTGATTGGCCGGAATTTCGCCCCGATTGGGGAATGGCCATGGGTTTAATATTTCTCCCACACCCCAATCAGGTTAATCCACTACCATACTAGATTACATCATCATAATTCATCACTTATACCGCAACCGATGAGATCGCATTCAAGGAATAACTTTCGCATAATCCATACTAAAATTATAAACTAGCTGATGCCCGCGAATTCGTCCGCGTGGTTTAAGTTTTTTTGATTCTTGAACTTCTTAATTTTCCGGGATAAATAGTAGCCTATGTCGCTCTCCAAGTACCTCAACTATACCCATGCCAAAAATCACGTCGTCGATTTGACAGCGTGATTGAAGGACAAACCAACAAACAAACACACTTTTTATAATAATATTATTAGTATGATGAAAGTGTATCTGTCAGTCTGTCTGCTATGCTTTCCCGGCCCATCTTTTCAGCCCATTATGATGATAGGGAAGGACATAGGCTACTTTTAGGAAAATTAAGGAGTTCTCGCAGGAATTAAAAAACCTTGATCAACGCGGACGAAGCCGCGGGCATAATCTAGTTATATCATACGAGTATAGTAATAATAATTGTTAGAATAGAAATTCTCATTATAAACTTATTTAATTTCCACTTTACTTAATAAAGTAAATGTTGATTTGTTCTCAATTAGAGGGAAGAATGCTCGGTTCCAGAGCTGGTTCCAAGGAAATTATTCACAAGTGAAATTATTCCGAGTTGGATAGAAAAGTTCCCTGAACTTGATCCGAATACTGAATTGCTCGTAAAGTCATAAGTCGTTGCCATAGAGTAATTAAAGGTAGAGAGAACGACCTAAATTTTAAATTCATTTACTTTTACAGATTGGGCTTCACTGAGTTGTTCGGGGGTGACTAGGGAAACATTATTAATCATCGATATAATATATGTAGGTACTAGATGGGCGTCCGACCGGTAGAGCGCGCTCCACACCTGTGTAAGCTTGTCTTGGTCTGTTTAAATACTTTGAACTGATTTCAAAGATAATGCCCTCGACTTCGTCCGCGTGGATTAAGTTTTTTTCAATATATCTACTTAATTTTCCGGGATAAAAAGTAGCCTGTGTCCTTCCCCAGTACACGACCTATCCCTGTACCAAATTTCATCAAAAGCGGTTGAACAAGTGGGCCGTGAAAGCGTAACAGACAGACACATTTTCGCATTTATAATATCAAGTATGGATGAATGATGTCTCTGTTTGCAGACTATCCTGTGCCCGGGCATCCGTCCTTCGTATTCGGCTCGCACGATCTTCAAACATCCGAATATTATATTCGGATATATATTTATTTCGATTCGTTCTTCTTTATTATGTAAGTACGCAGCAAATACATAGAGTAGAAAGTTTTACTTGACCCTAGCAATGAAATGGGTATAAATCTTGTTTGTTTATTGTGAATAATATTAACTATGTATGTTACCTTTCCTAGAAATTTTGAGGAAAATCTTCGAGAAAGTGCTGGAATAGGTATGGGTACAAACGGTACCTAGGTGAAAGTGACGTATAGGTGGAAGACAGCAGCTGGACGTGGCTAGAGCTGTTAGAACGAACATTGAGGTCGGCTTCAATTGGACCAGGGACGAGCCCAGTATGGGCGACGCGCAAGGGAGGCACAAATTCTTTATAGAGTTCCCGGAGCCTTTCTTCATGCGCTGAGGATGGTCCCTCAATCCACTAGGATCCACTTTTTAGATCCACTGGTTGATCGAATAGGACTCTGGTGTCCACTAGGATCCACCAATGGTCTGGGTGGATCCTATAATACTTCAACTTCATTAGGATCCACCGTCTGGCTCCACCAGTGGATCACTGGGAGTTCACTGTAATCCACCACTGTTCTCAGTGGAGCCTTCAGTCTGTAACACTTCAATGCCACCAAGGGGGTTTAGTGGGTACAAATCCCACATGGCCCGGTCTCCCCCCTAGTAGGTCGGGTATCTTAAGAATTCCCCCTGTCAACAAAAAAAAATGGTACTTTTACAAAAAAAGGAGGAGGTTCTCAATTCGACTGTTTTTTTTTTATGTTTGTTTCCTCAGAACTTTTGATTGGGTAGACCGATTTGGATGAACCTTTTTTTATTTGAAAGGGCATACTACCCAAGTGTTCCCATATAAATTTTATCGAAAACGGTCGAGCGGTTTGTAAAATATCAACAATAAAATAAGTACTTTGTATAGCTTGTGCTTGTTGTTGTAAAGTTGGCGCGGGAGTTTGAAATCGGTTGTTTAAAAAGCATTTTTTATATTAAATTATTTGTATGTCGACCCACTGTATGAATATTATACTTACGCTGTGATATTCATTAAACTTCAATCTTTTTTATTCAAATAAACTTTTTAAAGTGCTTTTGAATCGTCGAGTGAATCTACCGCTACTTCGGAATGCCATTCCTACCGAGAAGAGCCATTAAGAACCTTGGTGGTTGCTCTTTTTAATCAAAATTACAATAATTTTAAGGATAAAAGTATAGTAAAAGTAAGTAAAGTCCCAAGCATAGCTGCACAAGCCTTTAATAAACCTTTACACAAGTTTAAGAAATCTATTAAAAGTATGCTCCTGAAAAAAGCTTATAGTATTGAAGATTATGTAAATGATAAAAGAGCATGGATTTGACTCGCTAAAGAAATGATGCAATTGTAAATTATTTTTTTCAAAAGAACAACCGAGTTTCTTGCTGGTTCTTCTCGGTAGGAATGCCAAATCAGTGGTAGATTCACAGGACTATTCAAAAGCATGTGGCAAAATTAACTTCTGTGCTCCCTCTTAATTATAATATGGGGCTCATCAAAGGGCGGATAAAAAATTTCTCAAAAGCCAACAACGCATTCGCGGTTCCTCTGGTGCTGCAAATGTTCATGGGCGGCGGTACATAATCAGTTAACATCAGGTGACCCGCCTGCTCGTTTGCTCGCTATATTATATGCATTAAAAAAACTTGGTTAGAAAAGATTTGAATTTTGAATTTCAAACAGAAGAAACAAACAAGTCCGTAGTGGTAGGTACACAAAACTAGGGTTGTAACAGAGGCATTCTTAGCGGAAGCCGAGGCGGATGTGGAGGCGAAGGGGCTTTGCCTCCGCGGACGCGGAGGTTAACGGAGGCGGAGGAGGAGGTGGATTTCTCCGATCATCGTCCATTTTCTGTGCTTTAGGATGCGATGAATCCCATATTTCATTTTTTTGAGGATTCTTCTGAGGAAAGTTGCCTTTTTGGTTGTTGTAATGGTGTAACTGACCTCAGTCACCTGCTTTGATTTGTACTTTTTGCATTGTAAGTCAACGTATAAACAGTTACAACTCCTCAAAAAAGCGTTGGAGGCGGAGGCGAGGTTCCGTTAAAACTCACAACCCTACACAAAACATGGCCTCCGCAAATTCTGCCGCAGAACGTTGCCTGAGCACTAATAGACGGCGCCGCAGTTGTTTTCCCTGGGAAGTGTTTACGTAGAGCGTGATAATGAAGCTATTTTATTACATTAAAAAATATACTCAGAACTCCACTTCACTCTGGCCATACTTTAGCGGAACAATTATGTGCGCTAAGTATTTTTTTATTATCTTAAAAGTTAAAATAATTCTTGAGTAGGTAAGTACTGTTACTTTTTAAGTTTTAAGCCGAAGGAATACGGCTCCAAAGAGAGCATTAACACACGAGTGAAAATAATAATAATATTATGCTACGTATACGTAATCACTTGCAAAAACGCTTATTTTTTTTCCTGAAAAACAAAATAGTTATTTGTTATACAAGAGTGAAAAGTTGTTTTTTAACCGCGTGCTCCATTTTGACGACCAAGCAAGCGAAGGATTCTAAAATTGAATCACGAGCGCAGCGAGTGAAAGAAAATGGTGCGCGCAAAGCAAATTAAAAAAGTACACCAAGAAGGTTACGAGTGTGAGTTTTTAACAAATTAAAAATGGTTGTATGGAAATTCGGCACCATAGAGGTAGAAGTAAATAGGTTTTAATGATGTTTTGAATTCACAAACTTCATAGACGAGTGATATTTACTAACGTGCACACGATGTTCTAAATTCAATTTAGTTTATCCTCAAGAGGATAATAACGGCTTTTGCATTCAGATATCGAAGATTAAAAATACTCTTTCCGAGATGGTGGGATGAAAACGTTTTTTATTATTTTTATCAACTACTAGTTAGCCCTTGATTGCGATCTCACCTGATGGTAATTGATGATGCAGTCTAAAATGGCAGCGGGCTAACCTGTTAGGGGTATAGCAGTTATATTAAACCCATAAACGCTAAATCCCTTGGCGGCACGTCTTTGCTGGTACCTACGGTGGTAAATAGCCACGGCCGGCCTTCTACCAGGCCAGACCAGAAAAAAATCAGAAATTATAAATTCCTAAATTGACTCTACCAGGGATCGAACCCGAGACCTCCCACGTTAAGACAACAGCGCTCAACACTGCGCCAGGTAGGTCGTCAAAAAGACATGGAAAAAGTTCCCTTTTGCATAGATTAAACACAGTCACGCTTCCGTCATTTCGGACACAGCCGTAAGTGCGGGACCCGTAAAATGTCCCTTCCCACCTTTTCCCTTTATTTGTGAGCTACAGTCATGCGGATGGCTCTAGGGTTCGTTAAACACGGTTAAAATAAATGGTTAAAAGTAGTTGGATGTCTCTTTATCCTCGACCAAAGAGTGAGCTGTTAATTAATGTGGGTATTTCTTAATATATTACTAATGTAACTATTTTCATGGATACAGGATGGTCCAAATAGTGATGTCCAAAGAAAAAAAAATGGAATCCTAGTTCCATATTCAGTGAAGCTATACAGCGTTCTGGTACGATTGCCGCGTAGAAATGAACAAACCCGTTGTCCTTGGTCCCTTTGTCATCACGACTCGATACGACGCGACGCGACAGTATCAAACAATAGCTAACCCTTCACGTGGGCTACGTTGTCGTGTGTCGGATCGCTTCTTCTGTCGCTCACCTGGGACAACGGGTTAGTGACAAACGTGACACTGCGACTCGATGCAGCTCGACGAAATAGTAACAAACAGTAGTTGACCATTCACTGGGCTTACGTTGTTACGTATAGACAAGTTTGTCATTTCTTATAGCGTCGCATTGCGTCGCGTCGCTTCTGTGGCACAGAACACCGTTGACCGGTTTCCTTGGTGAGCAACAGAAGCGATGAGCGAAATTTAAATGTAAAATTGTTTATAACTGTGAACCGTATTTATTAAGGTTAGCATTTTATCCTATTGTGGTGCTATCTAAAGTGTCAAAAATGTTAATCAAATTGGTAAGTAAGTATAATAGAGGCGTTTTAACTTGCTAAACTAAGTTTATCTTCTCTATACGCTTTGTCCATTTCTACAATAAGCTCTCAGAAGACATGTCGAAGATGTCTCTGAGACTCTGAATGAGTTCAAAGTTAATGTAAAACGTAAACTCATTGAAAAATCTTATTACCATGTGAAGGATTACGTAAATGACAAGGAAGCTTGGCAATAATTTGCTCTAATGGCTCTGATAGTTCCTTAGTTAAGATGATTTGTGAGATGGTGATAATGAAAACAAAAAACCCGGCTGAGTTTATTTTGGGCTCTTCTCAGACCAGGGTGCGTTTGGAACCCTCGTAGCTTTAGTTTTAAGATACCGTAACCGATTATCAACATCATGTTTTTTTTAGTAAGTAATTTTTAACGTCAATAAGTGTACCTATATTGAATAAATGATATTGACTATTGACTATTGACTATATACGAGTATAAAATTATCGTGTCACAATGTTAGTTCTTCTTCTTCTTGATGAGGTTTCAGTCCCTTGTGTCCTGTATCACTGCGACCGTCTCCGATCTATTGTGATATGACCTCCGTGATTAAATTTCCTCGCCAATACTTGTTTCTGCCAGGAACAGCAGCGTTTTCTTGACTGGAATACGGCAAGCGTCCTCTGGGTTAATAATATGTTTGCCCAGATGGATGCTTCGTTTATGCACTAGAGCGGGACATTGGCAGATAATATGCAGCGGAGTCTCACAGGATTCCTCGCATAATCTGCAGATATCCGTGTCCCTGAGCTTGAGGTTAAACATGTGTCTGTTAAGACCGCAGTGACCTGTTAAAGCTCGTGCTAAAGTGCGTAGGTTATTTCTGCTGAGCGCTAGCGCCTCTGAGGCGGCCTTCTTGTTGAAGGTTCTGACCAGCGCCTTTGACTGGTTTAGACCACGTAAGTTTCTCCAACGAGTGAGTGTTTCATAGAAGCAGTAGGTTAGCAGGGTGAGCTGCACCAGGCTTTTAGGTATACCGCAGACCGGTTCTGGTCCGATCTGTCTTACCTTAGCGCCCGTTTTAGCCAGGGTATCGGCGTTTTCATTGCCGGCTATACCCATATGCCCTGGAACCCAGCGAAGAACCACCTTGTTGCTACGGGCCAGGGTGGTTAGTGTGTCCCTGCAGCAGTCAACCAGTCTTGAGGTAATTACCTCTGACGATAAGGCTGATAGCGCTGCCTGGCTATCCGAGTGGATGTAAATAGTTTTGTTGCCGTAGTTCTCCTGCAGGATAGTTTCCGCGCAAATTATTATGGCGTAAACCTCCGCTTGGAATATGGATGAGTAAACCCCCAGGTTACGGTAAAACTTAGCCC
The DNA here is from genome assembly GCA_963932025.1 of Erebia epiphron. Taxonomy (NCBI): domain Eukaryota; kingdom Metazoa; phylum Arthropoda; class Insecta; order Lepidoptera; family Nymphalidae; genus Erebia; species Erebia epiphron. The sequence continues at coordinate 11,203,626 of OZ009950.1, forward strand.
GGGGTTTCTCTCCATAAATTCCACAACCTACGTCCTTGCCCGTCTTCGAACCATCGGTGTACCATTTGATGCTACCCGATGGCCAAGTGATTCTGTTGTTTAGCCAGTCATCCCTATCCGGAATTTCTACCTTATAGGGCCTTTGGAAGTAATGTTTTGGGGCCATCATATCGGATGGCATTCCCAAAATCGGGATCCCAAGCAACGAGTTATGAAAGTCCCTCAGTGCCTGGGAGATCCAGTTTTTCTTCCTTTGGCAGGTAATCCTGTACAAACTCATTCTTGCCTCCTTCCTCAGAAATATGTGGAGAGGAGGTAAATTTAGAAGAGCTTCCAGGGCTGCTCCTGGCGATGTGTTCATAGCTCCAGTAATAAGCAGGCAGGCGGTTCTTTGAAGGCTGCTAAGCTTATTCTGGGTAGTGATCTGTGTCGTTTTGCCACACCAGACTGCTGAGGCATAGGTAATCATTGGCCTCACCACCGCTGTGTAGAGCCAGAAGGTGACTTTTGGTTTTAGTCCCCATCTGTCCCCTGCTAAACGACCACAGACTCCTAGTGCCATTTTGGCTTTTTTGAGTACACCATCAACATGTGCGTTCCAGGTTAGTTTCTGGTCTAAGGTAACTCCCAGATATTTAACCTCTGTTGAGAATGGTATACTCTTGTTGTTTAGCTTAGGCGACTCGAGCTTGTCGAGGTTGTGCCTCCTAGTGAATGGAACTATAACTGTTTTCTCCGCGTTTATAGTTAGCTCGTTATCTCTACACCATTTGTTAATGATGAGGAGTGCTCTCTGAATAAGGTGCGAGAGCATGCTTTGACAGCTCCCTCGCACCGTGACTACCAGGTCATCAGCATATCCCTGGGTGTCAATACGGAGCACAGCCATCTTCTGCAGAAGCTGGTCAACGGCAAGAGTCCACAGCAGAGGCGACAACACGCCCCCCTGCGGGCATCCCCTCGTCGTGAGCACCTCCGCAGAGACGTTATTTAGCTCAAGCTTGGCTATTCGGTTTGAAAGCATTGCCTCCACCCACCTGATGGTAGTCGTGTCGGCCTGTTTATTGGCCAGCCCGCCCTCCAGCGTGCGGATGGGGGTGTTATCAAATGCGCCTTCAATGTCCAAGAAAGCGGCAAGAGCGATTTCTTTGTCCTCCAGAGCCTTTTCAATCCTGTCAACAAGGTTGAGCAGGGCAGTTTCCGTGGACCGCCCCTTGCAATAGGCATGCTGGGTATGATGAATGGGCCTCTCAATGAGAAGCGCATCCCTTAGATACCTGTCAAGCACCTTCTCCATTGTTTTTAAAAGAAATGAGGAGAGGCTTATGGGTCTAAAGGACTTCGGCAATTCGTAGTCCTTCTTTCCCGCCTTCGGTATGAATATGACTTTGACTTTAGTCCAAGAGTCTGGTATATATCCCCAGGCTTAACTTGCCCTGAAGATCTTAACTAAGAGTGGGATTAGTAGGTCCACACCTTTCTGCAAGAGAAGAGGCGTGATACCATCCATCCTACTGGACTTGTTAGCGTTGAAGGAGTTGATGGCCCACCTCACAGCTCCGGGTCTGAACACAATGGCAGCTCTCTTCCAGTCCTCTGCTCGAGGTCTATTGGGAGTGCCCACCAAGGCGTTTCTGTCCTCAAAGGAAACAGCCCCCGGGAAGTGCGTACTGGCCAATAACTCAAGAGTTTCCTTCTCGTTAGAAGTGAACGATCCATCTGGTTTTTTTAAAAGACCCAGAGGGTTAGAGTTGGCCTTTGCGAGCATTTTATGGAGTCTAGCGCCTTGAGGTAGACTATCAATTTCCTCGCAGAATTTCCTCCACGATGCTCTTTTGGCCCTTCTGATTTCCTTGCTGTATTCCGTCAGGGCCTTCCTATAAATCTCCCATTCCTTGGTTCTCTTGGCCCTGTTGAAGAGTTTCCGTGTTTTATCACGGAGCCGCTTTAGTTTTGAGCTCCACCACGGCGCCTTTCGCTTCGTTGTCCTGACCTTTAGGGGACAGCTGTCCTCGAAGGCGTTTATCACCCCCTCGGTGACAGCCGTCACCGCAGCATCAAGACATTCTGGCGTTTTGATACTTTTAGGGGCAAGTCCCTAGTTAGTCTCCAGGTTACTATGATAGTCCACCCAGGAGGTGCACCTAGGATCCCTAAAAGTGATTGTTTCTATTTGGGAGGCTGTTGCCAGTCCAAAGCAAATGTGCCTGTGGTCTGACAAAGAGGCTTCCGCACTGACCTTCCAGTCCACTATCTTCCTAGCAAGGTCATTAGTTGCGAAAGTGATGTCTAGAACTTCTTGCCTGGCTCTTGTAACAAAGGTTGGGGTGCACCCTTTGTTCAGGAGCTGGAAGCAGTTTGCGAGGAGGAAGTCATAAAGATACTCACCCCTCTCATTGGTGTCGCTGCTTCCCCAGTTTTCGTGGTGGGCGTTTGCGTCGCAGCCCACGAGTAGCTCCGCGTTGTGCCTCCGAGCGTACTCCACCGCCGGAAACAGCTCAGCTGCGGGGTTTTTGATCTCACCGGGTAGGTAGGCCGAGCAGACAATGATTCTCCTCCCCTCCCACCCCTTGAGATCGACATAGGCCGCTACCAGGTCATCAGTACAAAGTTCTGGAACAGGCAGAAAGTTAATGTTTTTGTTGAAAACAATGCAAGCTCTGGGCCTGCTTCCGTTGGTGTGCGATAATAACTTACCCCCAGCGTTCAGGCCCAGAATATTGGAGTTTGACACCCAGGGTTCCTGTATTAAGGCGAGGTCTGCTTTGCCCTCAACAAGGCAACGCTCCATGACAGCGGACGCTGCGGCCGCGTGATGGAGGTTGGCTTGCAGAAACCTCGCCGGGGTGCCCGAAGTAGCCATTATTTGGCTCGTTTGATGAAGGGTTGGGTCCGAGTGCTACCTCCCTCCGATTGAGTCCCTGGATGTCCTCGCTCGGTTGGAGTTTCCCTTGGTTCCCTTCCCCTCATCTTTTTATTTTTCTTTTTATTACCCTTTTTGGGGCCGACAGCCGCACCCGCAGGTCCCGCGCTCCCACCCCCCTTTCCGTTTGGTCCGGGGCTGGATCTCGCACCGTCCGCAAAGCGTCCCGGCGGATTCCTTCCCGAGCCGCCGGATCCAGGCTTGGCGGTTACAGAGCTGGGGCTCGCAGATGCAGGCCCCGCCCTCCCGCCACCTAGACCACTTGGACACGGGTTGGATCCCTTCCGGTCCGCCATGCGTCCCAGCGGTTTCCCTCCCAGACCGCTCGGCCCAGGGGTGACAGCGCCGGGGCCCGCCGGCGCAGCCGCACTAGCCCCCGACTGTGACGATGTCTGCTCACCTCTGAGCCGGAACACCAACTTCCTACAGCCAAGATTGGCTATATAGTTATTGGCCCGGAGGATGTCAGCGGGCTCTTCGTCAATGCCGTACACTGCTAGGGTGCCCGAATCGACCTTCGTCTCGCTGACGACCCTCCAGTGCTCAGCACTCAGCTCCTCGTTCTGGATCGAGATCATGAACATTGCATCGGTGGCATTACCCGCTTCCAGCGCGGGTATTACCACCGATGCAGTCCACGGTTTGGGTAGCTCGTCCCCCTGGAGAATCGAGAGCCGAGCTTCCGGCCAGGGTTTGCAGCGCTCAATTTCTCTCTCAAGCCAGTCCTTGCTCTCCTGGTTATCACAGGTGATGAGCAGCCATCCTGGCCTGTGTGAGATAGAGGTGAAGCTCGGTCCGCGTCCGATCTTGGCGTGCTGGCGCTTACGCCCCTCCTCGCATATTGCTTTGGTAATGGACGCGTGGACCGAGTTCATCTGCTCCTCCGTCATCGGTTCGGAATGTTTGATCCCTACCTTGACGGAGCTGGTGACGTCCCTGTAGCTGGGGGTTGGGACTTCCCTCCCCTTCGGCGTTGAGGACGTTTTGGTGGTCTTTTTGGGCTGCTCCTTAGGAGATTCCTCCTCCGACCTGCCCCTTTTCAGGTTGCTGGTCGGCCTCTGAGAGGGAGGAGGGCCCTTGACTTGCTGGCTGACCGTACTAAGAGCTTCCTCCATGGAACGCCCTTCGTCAACAAGTTTCCAAAATCGTCTACGCGCCGCGCTGCTCAGTTTCCTGAAGGCGTCGCTTTGCCTAATCGATTTGGGTGACAGTGGTGTAGCCGGAGTATTCTCAGGCACACCAGAGGCGACACCGCCCCCGGCGTTCTGGTCCACACCGGCCATTTCGATGTCAGACTGAACTGAGTCCAGCAAGTTCCTCCGCTCAGTCTGTGAAGCTACAGGTTCCGTAGAGTCCAACGAGTTCCTCCGCGGCTCCTGAGCAAAGTCAGGTGTAGCAGAGTCCTCTGAGATTCTCTGCTGCCCCTGTGAGTTGCCGCCTTGGGCGGCTTGTTCCTGAATGTGATTTATACTATCCATACAGTTCCCACGAGAAGCTAGGGAAATACAGACGTCGCAGACGACAGAGCCCCGCATGCCGCCTGAAGGGCAATTACTACCTGATTCGCCCCGGTTTCGAGGAGACAACCGTTTGAGACTGAGCACCCCCTCAGCCACGCATCCATCGGCACGGTGCGTATGACACCTTGGATTGGGGATTTTTAGAGGTTTACTCCTCAAACAAAACGGCGGTAAGTTTCAGTTACATCTGTTTCAGAGGGAACCAGATCAAAACAGGCAGCAACCACGTGAAGGATAACCGACCGCCTTGCCTAGGGGATCCAGGTGACCCGCACTCCCCCCTAGGCCATTCGCCAAGTCCAGCTCCAGAAGGGTGCTGGAAATAGAGATGAAGCCATGCTATTCACAAACTCATACCATGGCCTCACCTCCGCCCTACAATGTTAGTTACCATAGTCCTCCGAAACGGCATGACCGATTTTTATGAAATTTAATATGCATATTCAGTTGGTCTGAGAATCGGCTACTATCTATTTTTCATACCTCCACGCGGACGGAGTCGCGGGCATCAGCTAGTAATATATATGTTTTGATTTAACCTAGGTAGGACATAGTTACACTATCTATATCGTATATTTTTTCAATCATACTAATATTATAAATGCGAAAGTGTGTTTGTTTGTTGGTTTGATGGTTTGTTCTTCAATCACGCTACAACGGAGCAACGGATCGACGTGATTTTTGGCATGGGTAGATTTGAGGACCTGGAGAGTGACATAGACTACACGCAGCGGACCAACGGTGCCCTGCGTGTACAGTACAGCAATGTGCTGAGGGCGGTGCTGAGGAAGCCTCGACACTGCAGCGCGTCGGCAATGTTTGCGGAGGCTCGGGTGGATGACTTCTACGCGATCATACGCAAGCGTGCCGCGTCCATAATGAGCAGGCTATTGAGTAGCTCCAACACCCTCCTTGGCACATTGGCGGGCAAGCTGGACAGCCCTCTCTGGAGGTGCTGGAACGGTGCACACAGTCGCGCTAGGAGGCCCCAAAGGGCCTTGTAGTTATGTTAGGTATAGGTATAGAGTAGGTAAAGTATTTTGTATTTACTAACATAGGATAAGGGATTGTAACTAACAAAATATTTGACAGTTTCCTGAATTAAAATTATATTATTATTATTATGTCTGTCTCTTCCATCTCGGGACCATGGGGTCCCGGACCTTTGGAAGGCGTACGAGGGGCCGAAACTAACTCGCAGAGGCCCGTTAGACAATTTTACTCTAAAGGAAATGTGACACCAACCGACGAATATCCCTATACGCACTATGCGAGTGCATCCAAGGACAATCCCCGGTTAGTGCAGGACTATTGCAGAACATGGAAGCAAATGATATGTATGGGTCTACAGGTTTGGGTTGCTAAAATGGATTGGTGATCTGGGTCTATGGAAGTACTATGGCCCCTGCCTGACCAATTATATTTTACACGGACAAAATGGCAGGGGGTGACTCGCACACTCAGTAAATGGGCCCCCGGAAACGGTCATTAGCACATAGTGACGTAGCGGCAAGGGGGCAACATAACCTGAGGTACTTGAGGAGTGGAGAGGTTTTCCACGGCTCTCAGGACAATCCTGGTAGTCCATTCAAGATCCCTACAAGCATCTTACTGGAATACTTCCTTCCTCCGAGCGTCTTTGCAGATGCTCTTGCGAATCTCCACTCAAGCCGGCCAATGAAGGCAAGCAAGAGGTGGGAGTTCTGTTCCTCGTCAGTGTTCACTCCAGCCGGCCAATATTATTATTATTATTATAAGTTACTTTTTATCCCGGAAAATTAAGGAGTTCCCGTGGGAATTAAAAAAAATATATTCCACGCGGATAAATACAGTTCAAAACAAAAAAACCATGCTATAAAAAAAAAAGATTTCATCATTTATTTCCATCAGGCGTGATTGTTGTCAAGCGCAAGCCTCACATGGAAAATGTTACTTTTGCTGATACAATACAATAGAATCGTGTTCTTCCTTGTACTTGATTGATAAAAGGAAAATCGCTTTGACGTTCACACTGGGGAGGGAAATGTAAGCAAAATATTCTTTGAAAAAAGATATGTTTACTTATTGATTTCATGCAGGAACATCTACCCCCATTTAGAGAGCATACTGAATTGGGTATTTGACAACTAAACTTTTTTTCAAACATCAAAACACGTACTCTTGTGGGCTCTTCTCAGATCACGGCGCGCTTGGAACCTTCGTAGCTTTAGTTTTAAGATACCGTAATTGATTATCACCATCATGTTTTATAAGTTTCGGACGTCAATAAGTGTACAGAGTTCCTAAATTGAATATATAAATATTGATTGATTGTATGGGATTTTGTATTAACTACTGTATAGTAACATTATCAAGGTTCGACACACTTTTTTACTTTACTCGATAGTTTTAGATGGTTATTCAACAGAAAACTAACAGGGGACGTGGATGTTACGACTTTTGGAAGATCCTCTATTTAATAATCACTAAAAAATAATTTATTTGACTAGTAGTTTTTCTTCTCTTCTTCTTGCTGGTTCTTCTCTGTAGGGACGGCATTCCGAACCAGTAGTAGATTCATTTGACTATTCATAAGCACTTGTAAAAAGTATATTTGAATAAAAATCATTTGAATTTGAATTTGTGTCACATACCCAATTCTACTTGGCCTTGGTAGGTAGGTACATCGTTTTAGTTAGCGGAGTAGCTAGCTGATATATACAAGAGGCAATTTAGCCATTAGTTATATTCTTATTGTTTTCAATAAAGTTTTGAAAAAAAAAAACCATAATAGGGTTGATGGCAACTCAATCAAAGCAGCAACTCTTTATCAAACATAAAAACGCGCTTCTAGCTCCAGGTACTTATTTTGTGCTTCTAGTCTAAGAAATACATAGTTGTGACGTCATCAAATTTCAACTGAGCGAGGATGTGAATTTAAGGTCTTTTGGTAGACTCTCTATTAAATAATCAGTAAGATATAGTTTATTTTTGACATAGGCATCATACCTATTACGATTTACCTATTCTGTGCTTTTACTTTACTAGCTGATGCCCGCGATTTCGTCCGCGTGAATTGAGGTATTTTGGGTCCCGCGGGAACTCTTTAATTTTCCGGTATAAAAGTAGAAAAAAGTGTGTTATTCCAGACAATAATCTATCTCTGTGCCAAATTTCATCCAGATCCATCCATACATCCATCCATTCATCCATCCAAACTTTCGCATTTTTATTATTAGTACTTCGGTCCTGGTACCACCCATATAAACGATTCCTTACAATACTTCGTGCGAGTAACCTCAAAATCACGCTTTATGAAGTTCAAAGGGCGAGTCGGGATTAAATGTGGTTTGTGGGTCGGATTTCACGGAAGGTGAAGAGTTATATCATGATAAATTCAAAATTATATGGAATTGTTTTGTGCGGTTAGCTTAGCTACTTTGTTTTGATACTGATTCGTTGGAGTTTGCGGAATTTGTAAAAGTCGCTTTTACAAATTCCGCAAAGTCCATTTCGCTCCGCTCGCGATTTCGTCGTCGTGGATGAGTTTTCTGGGATAAAAAGTAGCCTAGGTGTTTCTCTAGGTCTTCAACTATACTCATGCAAATCACGTCGATCAGTTGCTCTGTTGCGGCATGATTAAAGGACAAACCAACACACTTTCGCATTGATATCATTAGTATGATGTTAAAAGTGTGTCCTGTCTGACATATAAGTGGTAACTCAAACATTTCATTTAATATTAATAAATACCTATTCTGACCTATTTTGACCTCTCTGGCGCAGTGTTGAGCGCTGTTCTCTTAACGTGCGGATGTCCAGGTTCCGATCCCCGGCAGGGTAAATTTGGGAATAAGAAATTTCAGAATTTTCCCTGGTCTGTTCTGGGAGGCTTCGGCTAGTTGCCACCCTACCGGAAAAAAGTGCCGCCAAGCGATTTAGTGTTCCGGGACGATACCGTGTAGAAACCGTATTGGATGTGGACTTAATATAACTGCCATGCCCCTAACAGGTTAGCCCGCTACCATCTTAGACTGCATCATAACTTACCATCAGGTGAGATCGCAGTCAAGGGGTAACTTATAGTGCATAAAAATATATTTTGGTCACGTTTCTTCTTAAAATCACGCGACTCAAAAAAGTTAAAGATGCCCGGGGATCGACTCCTGGACTCCCCGAAGTGTAGACCCTAGTTTTAAAACCACTAGTCTATAAAAGCTTTAATTCTAATTTCTACGTTAATTTAAATTAAGTTTCATACCAGAAGTTAGTTGATAAGACAAGCCACTTCCAACCCCCGTCACCCGATAGATACCTGCTCTTTAATTAAAACCCTTGAACTTTAAGTTAATTATGTTACGAGTAAAGTTGTTTAATCTATTAAGTTTGATCATAATGCTTTATCTTGTTGACAACTTATTTAGAACTATTATAATAGAAAGAAAGAAGAAAGAAAGAAAAAACGTTTATTTCCAATTTTGCCACACATGCCCTGCCATAAGGGTATGCACTTAACTAATGCACTTAACTACCAAGGTGACAGAAGCGCTGAGACAACAGGAGTCATGTGTGGCACCACCCGAAAAAAGGCTCCAACACAGCATAATGCTACATGATTTGAATATGCACAAGGGCAATAAAAGAACCATGCAGCGCTGATTTTCAGCCGGGACCTTGTTGCAGGCGACGCCACGGACCCATATAATTAATAAACTTCCTTATGCACAGCTACAAAAAATTTAAGTCAAAAGTAATATCTACTTTTTTAAAGTAACTAAGTAACGCTGTACACGTCTTTTCGTTTGTCCATAAATCTATAAGTACTAATATTATAAATGCGAAAGTTTGGATGAACGAACGTTTGTTAGTTGGTACTTAATCACGGCAGAACGGCTGGCTGTACGGATCTAGATGAAATTTGGCACGAGATAGATTATAGTCTAGAATAACACACAGGCATACACACTTACGATTCCGGAAAATGTAAGAGTTCCTCCAAAAACCCTTAAACTACGCGACCGATTTTTGTGAACTTTGGTAAAGAAATAGGTTCTATCCTAGGCTAGGCTACGTTGTATTCTGAAAATTAAAAAATTCTCGTGGAAATCAACCTCTTTCCACGCGGACACAGTCTACCGCCATTTTCAAATTTTTGCGAAACAAACGCACGGAAATTGTTTCTTATTTCATAAACTCTGGTTTTCTTACGGATTTCCTCGTTCAAAACACGAAGCAAAATTTCATTGGTGTGATTGTGGCTTTATAGATAGATAGAGAAAGCCTATCCAGCGAGCGGATATAGAGCGGATCCTTAATATTGTATTTTGTATAATAACGCTGCGCAATTTTGAAGGATAATTCACTTATAGGAGTTATCTTCTTGTGGTTAAGAGGACTTATGCGAAACTAGATTAAGTGTTTCGGCTCAGGGATTATTCGTGTAAATTTGGAAACTAGGCTCGCTTTTGTTGGTGTGGTGCGTGATGTTTAATTTTTCCACGTTATTATGATTGCACATATTTTAGTACAGGAGCCATACTACCTACGCTTACATATTATATTTAAATTTAAAGTTTATACTTCAAATTTAAATATAATATGTAAACCGATGGCCTCCAGCCGAATATGGGTTAAAAGTTATAAAAATGTTTATTTCAGAGGGGCTCTCATAAAAGCGAATGCGAAGTAAAATATTTTTTATAGCGTTACATAGGGTTGCGGTATATCATTAAAAGATTAGGAATAGAGTCAAAAAATTTTTTTTTTAATTTTTCTCCTGAAATTGACGAAATGGGAGGCTTTCAAAGTGGAGGTTTTCTAACGTCCAAAGTTGACCTCAGAACTCTCAATTAACTGAAAGCCTGAGCCTGAAACTTGATCAATTATTTAAATTATATCCTGTACTTGAACAAAAAATACTAAAATTAGATATTTATTACAAGGAAACGAAATTATTTAATTTTTAATGAGCTTTAATATTTTTAACAGAACTTCACAATGATGTCAATAGATGGCGCTCTGTTATGGCGATACCGCGAGGTCTCAGTTCGGGGCGAACCACTAGTATTATTTTATTATAATATGTTATAATAAGTTTATATTTCTATGGGCCTAGTTGCCTGAATTAAACGAATCCATTCCGTCACTTCTTTAACTAATATTAAAACGAAATAGTAGATTATTAACCAAGGGGATAAAGCATTGTCTTCTGTCGCGGGTGACGATTTAAATCGCGAGCGTAACGAAGGACTCGAGGTTTACTCCCGAGCGTAGCGAGGGTGTTAAAAACTTAAATCACGAGCGAAGCGAGGGATTTAAGATGAGTCCTGAGTGTAGCGAGGGATTTAAGTTCACCCAAGACTAAGACAGCTTTATCACCGAGGAAAATACTCTACTTTTCGTACCATTTGCGAAAAAATTAACACAATAATAATATGAGATAAAAATATCTTATTTATCTTTATTTATTTTCTTATGAGATTTATTAAAAATAATGACAATTAAAAGTAAAAGTTAACATTCGAAACATTGGTCCAATTATTGATAGAGAGAGTTACATTTTTGTTTGGTACATTTATTGTTGATGAGTTGATTTGAGTATTTCTCTGTTCGTGCGTCTGAGGAACTGTTTAGAACATTAACTTATTAATAAAAATAAATTAAAATAAACTTAACGTTTATGTATTTGAAGAAAACAAAAACGCGGCAAATTTCTAGACTAATATTTTTTGTCGGAAAAGCAAAGGCATCAAGCTCATACGGCTCCGTCGGTTTTCGTAATTTTATTTAATAATCATAACTGCATAATAAATGCGTATTCCTTTTTCAAAAAGATGGTAAATGCTTTATATACAAACTCAATGGTGTAAACACAGATAGTTCAGTATATATTTCGGTAAGTATTCCAAATTTAAATCACATTCTCCCCCTAGAGGATGAATGAAATTCAGTACAATTTTCTTTCCCTGTTTTTAACAGATTAAAAATGACTATATTGTTATGTTCGCTTTTTGTGGCATAGAATTCACTTTTTTGAGCAAGTGGTACGAAAAAATATTTGTTTGTTTGTTTGTAATGGATAAACTCAAAAACTTCCCAACCGATTTTAAAAATTCTTTCACTTATTGAAAGCTACTTTATCATCGAGTAACATAGGCTATATTTTATTTTCAAAAAATTAGGGATCAACACGAAAATTGCAATAATGTGAATTAAGTCTGAAAAAATGTCTGATCTGAGATCTTCCGTGGCGTGCGCTGCGTTAATAGTAGGAAAAGTTACACGAAAACAATGTATGGTGGAATTGTTCCTCTTAAAATGTTCTAAAAAAGTCAACAATAACACATCTATCTTTTATGGTTGTCTCACAATATTTTTATGGTTTGAAAGTGTGTCTGTCTGTCTATCTATCTGTCTGTCTGTCTGCTACGCTCTCGACCTATTATTCCACCGGTTTTGATAAAATTTGTATAGAGGTAGCTAATATCCCGGGGAAGAACAAAGGCTTTATATCCTTTTTTATAAAAAACTAGATGATTCCCGCGACTTCGTCCGCGTGGACCAAGTTTTTTCGATTCCCACGGGAACTCTTGAATTTTCCGGGATAAAAAGTATGTCCTTCCCCGGGATAAAACCTATCCCTGTACCAAATTTCATCAAAATCAGTTGAACAGATGGGCCGTGAAAGCGTAGCAGACAGACAGACAGACACACTTTCGCATTTATAATATTAAGAGTTCCCGCGGGAATAAAAAAACCTTAATCCATACGCGGACATCATCTAGTAAACAAATAAGTAAATAAAATAAGTACAACTAATGTAATAATGAAACTCTGAAAATTAGTGGATTTATCTCCTAGGACCTAGAAGTTAAATCCATTACAAAAATTGAAAACACTTTTTTATTTCCCATGCATGAGGCTTGCCGCGCTGTATTAAAATCAACTTTTGTGTGTTATGCTCCGCTTACACGTGCTAAAAGTCAGTCAGCGCCATCTATGTTTGCGAAAGATAAGTGGGTATATTTTAATTTCAACAATGAAAATACGGCCAAGTGCGAGTCAGATTCACCCAAAACAAAATATTATAAAATATAGTTATTTGTTCAAATAAATCCTTTTTTGGGACCGCAAAACTAAATTTGTTTATTGCTGACTAGCTTTTGCTCGCAGCTCATGTTAAGTTCGTTTTTCATACAACAAATGCCTAGGTACAATACTAATAAGTATTTTATTTATTTATTTATTTATTTATTTAGTACCAAACTTAAAAACTAAACATAAAAATTTAAAGGACATGTACAAGGACAACTTATCTCTTGAAGAGATTTCTTCCAGCAGCCCTAGAATGTGAGAATGGTGAAAAATAGATAAAGCTGAGTAGGTACTTATAAACAAGAAAATATAAAACTTTTTATTAAGACTTATGATAAATATCATAAAAATATACTTACATATAATATATACAGGGAATATACAATTAATAACGTACATACAAAATAAAGTACTAATATACATACATATTATATACATAATACATAATATAGTATACATAATTAACAATAATAAACATAGAATAATATAATAATATAAAAGCTAATCATATAAAGAAGAAAGATAGTGCTGCTTCAGTCTCGATTTAAATGCACCCACGGATGGACTCTCACGAATATTCCCTGGTAGGGAATTCAAAAGACGCGCTGCTACCACCGCAAACGACTTAGCGTAAAATATGGTGTTCCATGAGGGTACTTCAAGTGACTTTTTCATCACACAGGAGCGCAAAGGTCTTGTTCGGGGAAGAGCATCCTGAAAATGCTCATGCAAATAAGGTGGAGAAGAGAACTTTAATATTTTAAAAAGAAATGTTAGAATATGAGCATTCCGGCGAAGGCGAATAGGGAGCCACTTCAGTTGTCGACGGAATTCAGATACATGGTCGAATTTGCGCATTCCATAAATAAAACGGATGCACAAATTCTGAAGCTGATCTAGTTTGTCGAGTAGCTCCTCTGTTGCATCCAAATAGCAAACGTCGGCATAGTCGATGAGGGGAAGGAGAAGAGATTGTGCTAACATAATTTTAGTGCGAAAAGGCAAAAAATTTTGAAGTCTGCGAAGAGAGTGAATGGAATAGTTCAAACGCCTACTCACCTCATTGATATGAGCAGACCATGAAAGGTTACTGTCAAATATTAAACCGAGATTTTTAGCTTTTTCGGAAAAAGGTATAGCTGTACCATCATAGTGTAAGCCATGGTAAAGTTTTAAAGTCAACCTTGCAGCGCATTCGGCTGCTGCCGATTATAAGCGCTTGAGATTTTTTAGGGTTGACAAGCAAACCAAAAGATTCAGCCCATGTCTTGATGTGAGCTAGATCAGTGTTTACCGCCTCTACGGCATCAGCAAGGTCGGGCAATGCTGCGTGCCTATAAAGCTGCAAGTCATCTGCATAAAGATGGTAGTGACAAGAAATTGCTTTGGAAATTTCATTAATAAAAATGGAAAACAGTAATGGAGATAGTACCCCGCCTTGAGGAACGCCAGCAGAGAGATCAGCCCAATCCGAAGAATCTTCGTCAGTCCTGATTCTCTGCCGTCGACCCTGAAGATAAGACTTAAACCAATCCACTACAGGAGGAGAAATGTTAAGAGAACGGAGGATAGCAAGCATTACATCAAAGTCAACTGAGTTGAAAGCATTACTGAAATCAAGCAGTACGAGAACAGTAAGCTCTTTGTTATCCATAGCAAACCGGATATCATCAGTTACTTTGAGCAATGCGGTCGTAGTACTATGAGAAGGACGGAAGCCAGACTGAAAAGGACTTAGGAGATTGTTATGCGAGAGATAAAAAGAGATTTGCTTGTAGACAGAGTTTTCTAATAATTTGGAGAGAATGGGTAGAATAGAAATAGGACGGAATTGTGAGAATGAAGTCGGGTTTGTTGTTTTGGGTAATGGAATGACATTAGCCAATTTCCATGACGTTGGAAATGTGCTGGTTATTAAGGAAAAATTGAGTATATGAGCAATGATAGGTGTTAAGTAATCAATGATTAGTAAGAGCATATCACGACTAATACCATCATCACCCACTGCTTTGGAGGAAATTGAAAGGATACCTTTCTCAACATCCTCCTCCGAGATCTGGTTGAAGATAAAAGGATCACAAGTAGGTGGGGCATCACTATTTAATTTTAAAAGCAACGAATTTTTCTTACTATCAGCGATTCTCACTGGAGGTGAAGAGAAATGCATGTTTAGAGAGTTTAAATCAAACGACTGACTAAGAGATTCAGGAGATTTACCCACACCCAGTGATTTCAAAAAACTCCAAGTCTGACCAGGAGTGAAGTGCTCAATTGAAGAATGTATATAACGGCGTTTAGCATCCCTACACATCTTATTGCAGCGATTTCGCAGCCTTTTATAGTTAGCAACATTTTCCTCGGTTGGATTCTTTTTGCACAACTTCTTAGCTTTATTGCGTTTTGCCATGTATAATTTTATGTCAGGAGTAAGCCAAGGAGCAGGCAGGTACTTAACCCTTACAGGACGGGCAGGAGCGTGTGAGTCAAATAAGTCAGTAAGGGTCGAATTCAAAATTCCGACCTTGTCATCAACCGTAGAGGCAGCAAAAAGTTGAGTCCAATCATGTGCAGAAACATCCTTATGAAGAGCTTCAATGTTTATGTGCTTCAGATTACGTCCCAGAATAGTTTTACCTTTTCGCCTAGGTATCGCTAAATTATAGCGTATGAAAATAAGGTCATGGTAAGAAAAAGGAGCATTTAGCTGACCATGGGTAAGAACTTTTTCTGTTTTGTAAACTATGATAAGATCCAAAAGAGAAGGGTCAGAGTTGGGGGAGAAATGGGTCGCAGACAGCGGAAGAAGAGAAAGGTTAAATGAAGAAATTAAAGATTGCAATTTATGGGACCTCGAGTTATTTTTAATGAGGCAAGTATTTAGATCCCCCATAACAATTATGTGATCGTAAGACGGAGAAAGGTCTTCGAGAAGTGATTCAAAGGTGTTGAAATAGTTGATAGCAAGAGAAGGGCTGTACGCAACACCAAGAAGAAGTTTAGTATGGCCTGTTGAAATTTCAAGAAAAAGGTATTCAAGGTTAGCAGAGTACGAGTTGGGAGACTGGCTTAATATATTAAAAGTAAGGTTATCTCTAAGGTAAATGCAAACGCCCCCGCCACCCTTGTCAGTTCGGTCGTTGCGAATCAGCGTAAAACCAGGGAGATTATAGAGAGAAGAGGGAAGAGAAGGTTTTAACCAGGACTCTGACACAAGAACACCATCAACATGCACGTTGCTAAAGGATGCGAGAAGATCGGAATAGTGGGCCGGAATGCTTTGAGCATTTATGTGTACTAAATTAAGACAATTGGAGCTATTAGCAAATATAGATTTGAGTTCTGCATCGAGGGATTCAATGCTGTCAAGAGAAACTGAGCTACTGCATGCACTGTGGAAATCATCAGACGAAGAACATGAAAAGAAATCAATATCATTATTGTTGCTCGGATTATTATCAGACATAAAAATAATATAATAATAAAAAAATATATATATAAATAATACTTTATCAATAATATACACAAATAAAATATATTTATACTTAATAGGCTAACGCTTAAATAACTGTATTAATACTATTTCAACCATTCCCACATTATCTGGCGGAAAAATGCTATTTTATACAAGTAACAGTGTAACACATACAGCATAATATTAATGTTTAAATCATAAAACGATATTTTATACACTTCACATCTCAACTATATATGAGTCTATGGCACAGTCTATGGTTAAACATGAGCAAAGACAAAAACGCAGTACAGTTGTCTACAACTTATGTCATTGTCAACTCAATGTCAAGTGTCAGGTTTGACAATTAGACATTAAGTGACAAATGACAATTGGTGTTACAAAATGTAAATATCATTTATGTGACAAGTTTTCGTTTTCGTAAGTTATTATTAGAATACCGGCTATAAGCCTCTAAGTAATTTTGGAAAAGGAATCGGATCATGTGTGTAATACATAGTTACCTATAACGACAACTGCACTTTAAAGTGCAAGGGAAAATAGACTTTAAAGTACTATTGAGTGAAACACAGCAATAGACTAAGACAAACTAGGTTTTAACTATTTAGCAGATGCAGATGCCTTGACCACCCGACGAGATCTAGCGGGCTTCTGATCCTGAGCACCGCTAGCCTGCGGAAATTTATCTATCAAGACCTGGAGTTCTGAAGAGATAGCGACTTTTTTGCGGCTTTTATCTGGCAGCGCAATCACGACGGCTCCGTCCGCTGTCCAACAGTTCTTCATGCCAAAGTGCTTTCGCGCAGCGACCAACAATTCTTGCCTTGGCTTCGTCAGAAATTCAGTGATTGTAAAGCCGCTACCTTTAAGGCTTGTTTTCGAAGTCCACACTAAATTTTTCAGTTTCATAGTAGTAAACCGCACAAGTATGGGTCTTGGCTTGTCTTTTTTTACACCGATTCTATGGCAGATATCTATGCTGGAGCTGTCAATACTAGCCAGTTTCAAGTGGTTATGGAAAACATCACAAGTTGATTTCTCAACTTGCTCATTGCTCACCTCTGGTACGCCGTGCAGGAGTAAGACCTTCCCCTTGAATGTGTTTCATGCTCATCAAAGCCAAGAGTGAGTAACTGTAGCTGCTGGCGGAGCATGGCCAGTGTTTTCCAGACTAAATCTTTAAAGGTCGAGAATTCTGTAGAGAGCGCTGCCAGGCTTCCGGAGGCACTGGAGGATGGTGACTTTATCGAAGACTGAGTACTAGCTAAGGCCTTATCAAAGTTATCCATGCGAGACTCAATCATTGCAACAACATCTTCCATGTTTTTACTTAGCTGTGAGTGTAAATCCATGTTGTTGAGTGAAGTTACTTGCAAGTGAAGAAATTAAATGCACCAGGTAATGTGGGGTTATTTATGAGTATTATACTATATCATAAGCACTTTTAACTGTATTAAATATATTTAAATCGAAATTAAATTGGAGCAGTGATTAACTTAGCTGTTTATTTTAGGCCTACCCACACAGAAAAAAAAAAAAAAAATTAGCTTTCGTAGGCCGTAGCTCGTAGCTTTTGTTTTAAGATACCGTAACTAATTATCAACATCATGACGTTTTATATTTTTTATACGAATGCCTGAAAAAAGGAGTATATTGTTTTCAGGGTTCATGTATGTATGCATGTATGTGAGTTTGTATATTTCACCATTAATTCTATACGCCTGAACCGATTTTGATAAATGAGGTATCGTTAGAATCCCTAGCTTATTCCGGGTGACATAGGCGAGTAAAATTTATGGGGTGCCCATCGTCCCGCATTAAAAACTATAGTAATTTTTTTTTTCGAAAATAAGATTATCTATACTATCATCATTTAGAAAATGATGAGTAGATTCCAAAAATGTATAACACTATAGTTCAATATCCAGTGATTCCCAAAAAAATATCATTTAATAAAAATGTGAATAAGATTCCATGTGAATAATGACTGTGGTATCGTTACGTAGTAGATAGTTACGGGCTACGGCAGAGCAGTCGTATTTATTAATAATTTTAATTATATTCACTTGTTAGAATTAAGTAATTGACGTCAATATATTATGTAGGTACAGTGTACCTAAATTGAATAAATGAATATTTGATTTGATTTACTACTCATGCTCTGGCATGAGATTGGTAATTCTTAGTATAGAAAATTGTGTGCTTAGGGGTGAAACAGACGATTTCAGAAGTTGCCTGCCTGAGCGAAGCTGGGGGGTGGCATCGAAGTCTGAATAGAAATCGTGTTTCATCCCGCGGCACACACTATATTTTTCATATAACCTGCATTTAAAGTGCGAGTTTTATTTTTTATTTTAGTTGCTAGGTTGTTTTTTACAAATATGATATCTGTCAGGTTAGTTGATGGTTAAAATGACAATTTAAAGGTTTGAAATAAACAAAAGATACTCTGGCAGGATTGAAAGGAGGGCTGTTGGAAAACCATGGTTTTCTACCCCCTGAATGACGTGACGTGAATTTTTAATGACCTTCAGTATTTTTAACAGAACTTCACAATGATGTCAGTAGATGGTGCTCTGTAAAAGTTTATTCGTTTGTCCTTACAAATAATAGACGTTAGAACCAACTTACGTGGAATAAAAAAATAGTCTACTGATAGTACTGAATACTGATGTCTATGAACGTAATGATGAGCGCACACCTAGACGTACCGCGAGGTCTCAGTTCGGGGCGAACCACTAGTATTAATAAGTATGATTCTCTGCTACTAGGCATGTAATGACGCTTCGGGCGTAGTGGTGTCGAAAATGTCGCTTTGTAAGCCCGTGCAGCATAAATTGCATGCTAGCGCGAAGAATGCACGTAAAACGACGTGTGCAGCGCAATAATACGCTGAGTTCAACTGCATTCTAAAATGATTTGCAAATGACCCTTAATCGACCCTTAATCGAGCGGTATGTGAAGAGCTCTGATAGCTTACCGCTTTACCACATTTTTTTGTGATAATTGAATGGGGTCACAATCTTCAATAATGAGCTTATAGTATTATTGCTTAATTTAGGAGGACATGAAGAGAGGAAATCTAGTTAAATCATTATTTGCAGTATCCCACAAGTTCTGTGTTATACTAAGACTGTATTTGAGTATATATATTAACGCCTATTTTGCTACAAAATAATTTGCTAGCATCTGCGGGCTTAGCATACCTAATCCTCTTTATGTTGCTTTATGAGTTTAGCTGTTTACAGCTAAGCTAAAACGCGGTTTAATTATTTTAACGCGAATTTATGTGTAAAATTACATAAAATATGTTCAAAAATGTGAAAAGAAGTCGGAATGTCTGCAATTCACTCTTTAGATCTCGCGAGATCTCATCTCGTGATAAAAATAAAAAACCGGTTAGTTATGTCCGTACCTGAGCGAAACGCAAACTTGCTCTGTAAAGCTGGTCTAATCTAAAAATGAACGCACAACACTTAACAAGTTTGTCGTATCTAAAAATTTGCACGAACGTTTTGTGTGAATGTTTGCGTCATTCAGGGACGAGTTTGGCTTACAAATCCAGCCGTAGAATTCTTTGTTTGGTAAGTTTATTCTGGGGTTGACATTAAAAGGATAGGTTTACAAAATTAAACTAATATGTTTATCGGCTTTGCGCAAGTGGGCCCAAATAACAAAAAAAAGAAGGATATCATACGTGGTTATTCGCAGTGCTACCCACCAAAACTGTATCAATTTTTATTTTGATAATTAAAAAATAAAAATAAACAGAAAATAAAAAGATTTTATGCCATGTCACGCTTTACCTGTGACCCGGTGCTGTGACAAATATAAAAAATCCCAAGCACCTACAACAACCCCACTTCGCAAAATTTTCCGATAGTAAATCACACACGCCAATATTTTCGGGCGCAAATATTTTCCCTATCACAAAGCGAACCATCAATGTTACTACACTGCGTTACATTTTCACGTGTACACCTACCGCAGTATACAGATTTTTTAAATTAATTAAGTTAATTTTTGTTTTTATAATTAGGACAAAGCATGCTTGCGCTGTTTTTTGCATGTTAGCGCTGTTTTTTGTCGCGAAAATACTTATTTTGTTATCTGCTGCAATTTTTCAATCCGAGGAATATGAAATTAACTATGTAGTAAAAATAAATTCTTTCCAACCCTCTGATTAAAATCTGTAACCGTAGAGTTTGCTCAAAACTTACTCCAAATACCTAAGGGTGAAACCAAAACATACTTAAAAATTCAAGTAATTTATTATTCGGGCATTGAAATTTATCCTTCTAATTTGAAAACATAGGCCACTCTAAACGATTAAGGATGCTTATCAAAACGGCTGTCATTTTGACAGTTTATTTGAACTGAGCTTGACGTGTTGACAAGCTCAAATATGTGCTTGACATAAATTGGCAAGGGCTTATGAATCAGCAGTATTATTTGACAAGAGACCAAAACAACCATTCAATGCAATGAGGTTATGCTAAAATATATTGATAGAGGTTTCATTATACATTCAGTCATAAACAACATGGTTTTAGAGTGGTAGGGTCAAAGCTGGCAATTAACTACTTATACGGACAATTTAAAATTAAATAGGTAACTAAACAGGTAAAGGCCAGCGCACTCCGAGCGTGGCGAGTGAAACCGAGACGACATAGTGCTCAGATTTCGATTTTAAGTTTATAAAAACCGGAAACTCCGTTTGTTACGCTTAAGTAAAAAAAAGCTCAACTCAAAAAATCTATAAAAGAGCTACAAAACTTTGGCCTACAGTGTACAAGATCGGTTCGATATTGTTCAGCTATTGGAAAACGGTTTTTTTACAAAAAAGTCACACTAACGTACTATTGTTAGCGACAGTACCGACTACCGAATATGCATGGGGTGTTTCGAAAATAAAACTATTTTGAATTGTGCAAGGTTGTATCTTTGTGTTGCAGTGGAATCCATATTAACATTATTTAACTACATGATGCCCGTGACTTCGTCCGCGTGGATTCCCGCGGGAACTCTTGAATTTTCCGGGATAAAAAGTAGCATATGTCCTTCCCCTGGATACATACTATCCTTATACCAAATGTCATCAAAATCGGTTTTATTTATTTATTTTTATTTATTTATTTATTTATTCATATAAAAACAAAAAGTTACAATATTATTCTATTGGTGTCGCATAAACTCACTTGAGTTTTTCTGTACACCAACGAGCATTCGACATTAGGTGGACTATAAATAATATTTTAAGTCATAATTATTACCTACAATGCTAAGTTTAACTATTTCTAATTATGTACTAACAAATAAGCAAATTATCTACATTAATAAATAACTACAACTATTCCTAAATAATAACAAATAAGCGAACATATTAGATGCCTACCCACATTTGAAAATACAAAATGTTACAGAGAGCATAAAAACTTGTTGAAAATATTCTCATATCGCTAGTTTTTATGATTCATAATACAGGAGGGTTGAAGTGATATTTTATTTTATTACTGCGGGAACTCTTTAATTTTCCCTTAAAAAGTAGCCTTCCCCTTGGTATGTCATGTTAAATGTATTGTTGTTATGTCCTTCCCCAGAATACAACCTATCCGTGTACCAAATTTAATCATAATTGGTTGAACAGATGTGCCGTGAAAGCGTAGCAGACAGAAAGATAGACACACTTTCGCATTTATAATATTAGTATGGATGCTAAAGTGCGCCTGTTTGTCTGTCTGCTACACTTTAACGTCCATCTGTTCAACCGATTTTCAAAACCACGCGTTCGAAGTCCCGTGCATCATCACGTCCAGTGTACCCAATAAATTGCATTTACTGTTTCATTTAGGTACCCTTGCACGTGCACTGGATTACCTGGATATCGGCAATAGTAGAGCAACCGTGGCAGGTACTAGTCGCGCAGTGACTATATCCATACTAATATTATAAATACGAAGGTGAGACTGTCTGTCAGCTACCGTGTTTCACGGCTCATCTTTTCAACCGATTTTGAAAACCTTTGGTACGGAGACCTATTGCATCCCGGGTAAGGATATAGGCTACTTTAACTCCAGGAAATGAAAAAGCTTTCGTGGGACTCAAAAACCGTGAACTCGCGGGCATCTTAAATTAAATATAAATAATTTTAAAAAATGGGGTGACCCCGTATTGATGACCAAGTGCCCATTAGGTACGAGCACAGATGATCTTAAAAGAGCCTATATAGAGAACAGATTCAACATTTATCTTTTACAATATTTTTTTTTTACAAAAAATATAAACCGTCGTCATGAGCATGGAACCCAAGACCTTAACGCTGTATTGCTTCTCTAAATTACCAGGCTAAGCCCTTGGACAATGAAGATGATTTAATAAGGCACCGAATATAAAATTGATTAAGGCTTAAACACGTTACCACAAGCCCGTATTAAGCGAGTTTAACTATAAATTTTAATTTAAACTTGCTGTGATAAATTTATTTTAAAATCTAATCTCTCAGTGCGGCGGAAAACACCAGTTGACAGGTTAATCTACGCGGTTCGCTCGCGCGGAATAAGGCTGCCTTTCCACCAGAGATGTGCTAGGTAGCGAAGCAGTAATAGAGGTTGAAGCTAAGCTACCAAACTACGTGTCTATTTCCACCAAAGGTTAGCGATTTAAGATGTACTATGAAGATGATGAAGATATCTTTTTATGTAAATACGTAGCGTACTAGTACCTATTCTGTGGTACTAGGTAGCTCCGGAAGTGTGTCAAGCCAAACCACACCACATCACCTTATTTATGATATGATAAGTTATAAGAATGTTCCTATAATCTAGTAATAGTAACTAGTAGTAGTACCTATGTCAGTTATCCATACTTCACATAGCTACACCACTTTCGCATCCTTCGCTTCAACTAGTATGTAAAAAACTTAGCTTCTTAAACCTTTTTTAACCAGATCCAAGCTGTGGTGCTTATCAAGCGCTCCTATTGGTGGGTTTGACACATCTCCGAGCTTAGCAACGTAGCACATCTCTGGTGGAAACGCACTCTTATAATGCGGTTTTATATTTCATTCACAGCCTAATTTTACACCTCGTATGGTTCTGATAATATGAGGAAGGTAATGAACCGGCACACCAAGACAGGAACTAATTTTACGCTTGGACTTACCTTTACGCTTAGTCTAAGGTTTTACATTGAAAATTCGATTGATCGTAATCGAGCGTGATATCACATTGGCGTCAAAGCAAAATGAACTCAAAAGCTCTAGATTTAAAGTCACAAATTCAGTGCAAACGATTTAAGTTTTGAAACGTTTTCGTTTAGCTGTAAATGCATACTCGGAATTGAGCTCTAATATAATCCTTTTAAGATAGTTTTACTTTGACGCTAATGTGATCGAACGCTCGATTGCGATCAATCGAATAATTTGCATTATAAAAACATAGACTAAGCGTACTGAAAACGTTAAAAATTTACTTTTTATCAAGCTTCCAATTGTCTATTGGATAAAAACCACCCTAACAGTTTATCATGATACCTGCTAGCTAACAGACAGACAGAGATTTTTTTCTAGTGTAAAATATATATGAATGTTCAGACAACAGTATTGGTAACATGTTTAAGGATCATTTTGCATTACTTTAGACATTTATCTATCTCCATTACAAGAGTAAAAAAAATACACACATACAAACATAATATTAGTGTGTACGACGCAGAGAGAGAGAGAGAGAGAGAGAGAATCCGGGAATCGAACTCAGGACCTAACGATAATTAATTGCACACCAGCTGTATGTGCTCTATAAATATTATTCATTCATTCGTACATTAAATAAATAGTAGAATTAGGTTAAAATAATATTAGTATTGGCAACATAACTGACGAGGGATGAAATAGGCCAGAATGGTAATATGAAATTCTCGTCTGCGAATTCCCGAAATAACAGACGAGTTGAGAAGTTTTGCGTTTAGCTAAACTTTGCGGTGTTATTCTACGGTACGCTGTTTTAGTTTTGAGGTCGCAGTGGTTTTTGAAAAGTTTTTACAAGTTAATAATAACTATTATAAAATATTCAGGTTTTGATTAACCTATTACAACCATCCATAACACGTTAAAAGGATTGCTAGAGTGTAACTTTCGCGATCACCTCTAATTGGTTAAAAGTATTCCGCTATTGGTGAATATCCATTGTTTCAGCAAATATATCATAAATTCAACCAATCATACCAACTGTAACAAACATTGATACAGGTTTTATATACCTATATTTTGACCCTGTGTTTTGACCAACCATTTATTTTAACTTTGGCAGCTCGATCCAATGCTGTTCCAATATGTACTAAAATACTACATCAATGTTCTAATGCGTAACTTATTCGATTTTTGATAACAATCGACCTACTTTATAATGAAGTTTTAATCGATTTGAAGTCGCGGGCATCAGCTAGTGGGTCATAGTTTAAAACATCGCATATCAGTATGACACGCTCATAAATGTTGTAAATAGCATGCTCTCACGCGCCATAATATGCTACTAAAGATATCACGTTTAAACCCTATAAACTGTTTTAGGAAAAGGTAACCAAAATAACGCTATTTTATTCTAAAAAATAATATCCCTCGTGTATTATAATTCATGCTCAGTGCCGGATTTATTCTGTAAGGCGCTACGCAGACGTAGATACTTTGTTACCGTTACACCGTGACACTGTCAAAGAATACCGTGCTTGCTATATTTGACGACCTCTGTGGCAAAGTGTTGAGCGCTGTTGTCTTAACGTGCGGAGGTCCCAGGTTCGATCTTCGGTAGGGTCAGCTGGTCTGGCCTGGTGAGAGGGTTCGACCATGGCTAGTTATTACCCTACCAGCAAAAACGTGCCGCCGAGCGATTAAGCTTTCCGGTACGATGCCGTGTAGAAATCGAATAGGGATGTGGGTTTAATAAAACTGCCATGCCCCTAACAGGTTAGCCAGCTATCATCTAAGACTGCATCATCACTTACCATCAGGCGAGATCGCAGCCATGGGCTAAATTGTAGTGGATAAAAAAACACTTTGCTATATATTAGTATGATTTTTATACAATCAATATGAGATCAACCAATAGACACTGTCTGTGTTCTGTTGCTTACACTTCTTCGTCATACAAAACCACAGATTTCAGTGACGGTGTCCCGTGTCGGTAACGAAAAGGGTCTACGTTTGCACACCGCCTTATTCATTCCCATTCCCAGGCCCTTTATTTATGGAGCTACCCCGTATTTATTGATAGATGGAATCCTTTGGGGGTCTTAGCAGATTTCGGCCCCTTTTGTTGTCATTGTGGAGTAGTCCTTATCCTTAAAACCTGCTCAGGCCTTGTGAAAGCAATTTATTTTATCTATTTTTGTGTTATACCAGTATTGGAAGCATGAGTATATTTGGTAGAAATACTTAAAGGTATATTTTGGTTTTTTTACCTTTAAGTAGACTATGGACATTGGAGTCCTACGGTCTAAAGCGTCTAATATCAGCAGGCCTTCTGTTTTTATTCATAAGTAATTTTTTTTAACGTAACTACCGCTGTAGTTATTAAGTTTTTAGTTTTTAATTAGAACCCTAATAATATGCATGCCATGTCCATATCGAGAAGACGCCAGCATTCCGCAATCCGTACTTGGCCAGCATTGTGGACTATGGCCAAGCCTTTCTCATCCTGAGAGGAAACTCGCTTAGTAGTGGGCTAGCGATGAGTTAAAATGCTGACTAGGATAATAGTTCTAGCTAAGCTATTCTAAAAGATTTGGATCATCCATCTTAGAGCGCAATTCAGGACTCAGCATTCAAAATTCAGTAAGTTAGTAGTAAGTAGGTAGGTACTAAGTAGCTAGCACAACTGGCGGAGTTGCCAACCTAGCTACTGAAATAAGTTGGCTTCGGTAACACTTGAAGGAGATAGCCCCAATTAGACCAAAAGCCTTAATTTACGAATTTGCACTGCAGGCTGCATTAAGGGTGAAACCAGACGAGCTTAATTTTGCGAGTTGATGAGTCGCGTGTTTTTCTTATTATTTGATCAAATTTTGTTTTTAAAATAAATTTACAGTATGGTTTGATCTATTAAATTAAATTTAAGCCGATTATGTGAACTTAAAGAAATATTAATGTAAACAAAGCAAAATGTCCTATTTTAGCAAGAAATGTGGGACATTTGCAACCCTGAAAATGCATTCTTAATTTAAAAAAATTATGAAATAGTGCATTTTCACGGTCAAGGTATGGTTTTAATAGGAAATATTAATTATGAAAGCATTTTAACTACATACTGTAAAATGTAAAATGTTTGCGTGTTGATACAATGACGAATGTTAATTTTACTTTTTAACATTATTAATTTAAAACAGATTTTATGCACGATACATTTACCGTATTAAAATGTTAAATATTACATTGAAATATGTTTATGGTTTCTTTGTAATTTACATATTAAAATAATAATTATTTTTTTCGATGAAGCAACAGACATTGGGTAAGGTTAGTTATTATCAAGGATTCCAAGGACTTCGAATATCTCTAAAACTGACGACTTAGCAGCAGACAGCACTGCAGCATCGTTGACAGATCCCCATTGGCTGATCAGAAAGACTTCAAACAAGTTACAAGCAGCCAATAAATACACATGACAGTGACATGTCGAAGTCTAAGGCAAGGCATATTCAACTAATAGCTGATTCCCGCGACTTCGTCCGCGTGGAATAAGTTTTTATAATTCCCACGGAAACTCCTTAATTTATCAGGATAAAAAGTAGTCTTCTTCCAGACTATAATCTATCTCTGTGCCAAATTTCATACAGATCCGTTCATCCAGTCTGGCTTGATTAACAAACATTCATCCATTCGGCCACCCCTGCATCCATTCAAACTTTCGCATTTACAATATTAGTATAGAAGTATAGATTCTACCCCTTACAGAATAACAGCGTTTTGGTTACATTTTGTACCCACAACATTCAGCTGAGTTCGGGCTCTTTCGTTGGCACGACACATCTTAGACGCTAATAGATTTTAAGTAGGTACTTTCTGTTTCACGTATTTGAAAGTGTTAGGTCAGTTGATAACATAAATTATATATTCTATTACAGACCTAAATTTTAACGCCGACGAATCGATGTTTGTTTTCGTAGTAGAGGTGGTAACTGGTAGCCAAGTGATTAATTTTTCGCCTCCTATTCACGTGGTCAAGGGTTTGATCCTCGGACTCGCACTTCTGTCTATGTTTATTTGTTTATTCACACCAACAACTTCCATACACTATAATAATTTATGACCCAACATTTCCTACCATTCCCTATGGTTGTCCATTACAGGTGTGACAATACTTGCCAGCTTCTACTTACTAATATGCACTAGTTGACAATAATATTAAGATCAAGTCTTTATTGTGTTATGTGCGTCTTATAGAACAGGGAAGGAAAACATCGTGAGGAAACCTTTATGAAGAACACTCGGGTCTTCGTAGGTATAATGTTCTCAAAGGTGTGTGTCTGCCAATACTTCTTCATGCTCTTGTACTTGTACTTGGGCAGCGTGGTGGACTAGTACAAATCTCTTCTCGTTTTGAGAATCAACTCGTGCTCAGTAGCGAGCTGGCAATGAGTTGATATGATGATATATCTGCAGCTATTACCCTATGTATATGATATCTATACTAATATTATAAATGCGAAAGTTTTGGATGGATGGATGTTTGTTACTCAATCACGCTGGAACAGCTGAATGGATCTGGATGAAATTTGGGGCACAAAGATAGATAATAGACTGGAATAACACTTATGTTACTTTTTATCCCGAAAAATTAAAGACGCACGAAGAAGCACGCGGACGTAACAAACTATTATTAATAAGTAAATCGGTGTTATTTTCTGATAGAAGTTATTAGCTCAATTTTAGCTCGTTGTTATTTCAGCCTGTCCCTTAGGAAGTAGGTCAAGTAAGGCTACAATAAAGTTTCATATACGCTTTCGATGGTTACGAGAGGTCTCAGGAAGGATTAAAGACTGCAAGATATGAACCCCGTTGACCTAGATTATAAAGTGTTTGTCTTTCTTTCCAAGCGAAAGTAATTTCCGGTAAAGTGTTAGGTATTCTGTAAATCTAGAATATTCTTTTATAGTTTATATTCCTCGATCAACGAAGAATGGGAAAATCTTTCCAATGCCTAGATACAAAAACATAAAAGACTTCGTCCGCGTGGACCAAATTTTTTCGATTACCGCGGGAACTCTGAAATTTTCCGGGATAAAAAGTAGCCTATGTCCTTCCCCGGAATACAACCTATCCCTGTACCAAATTTCATCAAAATCGGTTGAACAGATGGGCCGTGAAAGCGTAGCAGACAGACAGACAGACACACTTTCGCATTTATATAATATTATATAAGTAAATAAGTATTAAGTATGGATACAAATTCCTGTGACAAAATGGATGGACTGAACAACGGACTGAAAGATACGACAAAACTTTATGAAGCGCTCCTTGTTAGTGACGTGGTGACGATTTGATAAAATGATGTGGGTATAAACATTACATCATGTTAACCATGAGTGAAGAATAACTGCTAGTGTAGAGGCAAAAGTTATGTAGAAATATCGATAAAGCAGTCCTTAGCCATACTAATCATACTAATATTATAAATGCGAAAGTCACTTTGTTTGTTGGTTTGTTGGTTTGTTGGTTTGTCCTTCAATCACGCCGCAACGGAGCAACGGATTGACGTGATTTTTGGCATGGGTATAGTTGAGGACCTGGAGAGTGACATAAGCTACTTTTTATCCCGGAAAATTAAGGAGTTCCCGCGGGAATAACAAAAAACTTAAACCACGCGGACGAAGTCGCGGGCATCAGCTAGTATTATAAATGCTTAAGTGTGTCTGTCTGTCTGCTACGCTTTAACGATCTTTTCAATCAATTTTGACGGAGTATGGTATAGAGACAGGCCCCGTAAAATTAAGGAGTTCCAATTACCATTTGAAAATATACCTAGATTATACTAAAAAAGTGCGTCGAACTTTGATGACGTTTCAATTCAGTATTTTATACAAAATCCTTTAATTAGCGCGCGTTTTCAACCGACTTAAAAAAAAGGGACCGATTTCGATGACTTCTTTTTTTATTTGAAAGGGCATACTTCCCAAGTGGTCCCATATAAATTTTATCGAAATCGGTCGAGCGGTTTTTAAAATATCAACAATAAAATAAGTACTTTGTATAGCGTGTGCTTGTTGTTGTAAAGTTGGCGCGGGAGTTTGAAGTCGGTTGTTTAAAAAGAATTTTTTATATTAAATTATTACGTTTGAAAAAGTTACTGCTTAATTGAATCGAATACCCAAGTATAGCGAAAATTCAGATATTATAAATTTCCGACTAGGCGGGATTCGGGCTTCTAAATTAGGTATGAGATATTTCGGATGCGAAATATCTCATTTATCATATCACAACCACGGAAAAGAACTCAAAAAAAACGCTAGGTTTTTCAGGTTGTTCGTTTGACCGTTATCTATGGCTTGAATCCTACAGAAAAGTAAACCACAAAACAGCTACATTAAAACGAAAAATTTAATTGGAAACAATAACTCATAGCTGAAAGTGTAAGTACATTTTCCGTGTGAGAAAATAAATTGGCCATGCGGCAGCGGCACCGCCGTAACCGCTACTCTGATAAATTGTGCTGCATTATGAACACTAGTCCTAAGATTTATTGTGACTTCCATATTCGTTTAATGACTATTTGAGTTAATTAGTACTTTCAATCTAGTCATCTAACTGTGTCCAATGGGAATTTTACTGCCTCGTTGGTCTAGTGGTTAGCATGTTCGACTGCGGCAGACGAGGTCCCGGGTTCGAATCCCAGGTCGGGCCATAATTAAGTATTGAGTTTTCTGAAATTCTCAGTAACTAGCCCGGAGTTAGGAAGTTAGCAGTGTTTCACCCCCGTGCCTTAAAGCACGTTAAGCCGTCGGTCCCGGTTATTATCACTAACATGGTAATAGTCGTTAAAGCCCGCCAACCCGCATTTGAGCAGCGTGGTGGTCTAAGCTTTAATTTCCTCTCTCCTATGAGAGTGGAGGTCTGTGACCAGCAGTGGGACGTTAATGGGCTGTAGTGGTGGATGAACACTAGCCCTTAGATTAATTGTGACTTCCATATTAGTTTAATGACTATTTGAGTTAATTACTTTCGATCTAGTCATGTAACTGTATCATAAGCTATGGGAATTTTATTACAACAATATTAATTAATGTTGAATGGAATTAAGGCAACGATAACTGAGGATCAATATGCTTAACCAACACTATAAAAGACGTGAAAATGTCTACTTGTCTGTCTGGCCGGGACATTTTCACGGTTCAACAGATAAACAGAATTAGAAGAAGTTTGGTACAAAAATAGGTAGCGTCTTAGAGACTTCCCAGGTTATAAAATTCTTATAATAGGTATAGAAACGATCTTATAAATCAATATCTTATACTGTTAATAATATTATAAATGCGAAAGTGCGTTTGTTTGTTGGTTTATTGGTTTGTTGGTTTGTCCAATCACGCTCACGAAGAACGGATCGACGTGATGTTTTGCATGGGTATAGTTGAGGACTTGGAAACTGGAAAGTGACATAGGATACTGTTTATCCTGGAAAATTAAGAGGTTTCGGTAGGAATTTAAAAAATATTCCACGCAAACGAAGTCGCGGGCATCAGCTAGTAGCTTATATTTTAGAATGACAGCAAGTGCTTCTTTCTCTTTCTTTCTCAGCAGCAGCAGCAGCTGTTGTGTGGTAAGGTGTGGTGCCGGTACGAATTGCTGACTTATTGGGCGGTGAATATCGCAAGCTACACGTGCAAGCTACACGTTGTACCACATAGATTTGTCTGCTTTGGCGGATTATAGCGAAGTTATTTTCTCGTTCACTGATTTATATATTATAAATCTAGCACTAATTGCGTCCAAGTGCCCTGGAGCGTACTTATCTCAGATAAGAGGTCACTCAGCGCGAAGCGTTACTAAATCACGGCTGTCATTCGGTTCATTAAACGTCCCTTGACTGTGAATCACGCAGAATTATGTTGCTGAATTGCGCATAATTTATCGCTTGAAGATCTATTGCTAATACATACTTCACTGGTAATCTTCGTCACCATACATACTAATATTATAAATGCGAAAGTCTGCCAGTCTGTCGCTGTCTGTCTCATCATCATCCATCACTACAGCCTATTAACGTCCCACTGCTGGGCACAGGCCTCCACTCTCATAGGAGAGCGGGAATTAGAACTTAGACCCACCACGCTACTCCAATGCGGGTTGGCGGGCTTTAACGATTATTATCATGTTAGTGATAATAACCGGGACCGACGGCTTAACGTGCTCTCCGAGGCACGGGGGTGAAACACCGCCAACTTTCAACTCCGGGCTGGCACTGAGAATTTCTTAATTGAAAAACCCAATACCTAACTTTTATGCCCGACCGGGAATCGAACCCAGAACCTCGTGATCCGTAGTCGACTATGCTAACCACTAGACCAACGAGGCAGTCTGTCTGCTACGCCTTAAAGGCCCATCTTTTCAACCGAATTTGATGAAATTAAAGAGAAAGGTTGAATCCCAGAAAAAGACATAGTCGCGGACGAACATCACGAAGTAATGCAGGTGCGGTTCCGTGCTGATCTCGAAGACAGGGGGAGGTTGGGCAGGATGGGGAGGAAGTCCGTACAAATTGGACATGCCCTGCCAGTAGGCAGAAGTACGTAGGACTTTTTTCCCCAGGAAAAGACATAGTCGTGGACGGACGTCACGAAGTAATGCAGTTGCAGTTCCGTGCTGATCTCGAAGACAGGGGGAGGTTGGGCAGGAGGGGGAGGAAGTCCGTGCAAACTGGTCATGCCCTGCCATTAGGCAGAAGTACGTAGGACTTTTTTCCTCCCCCGAAGAAAAAAATTGTGGCGGACATCATCTAGTCCATAATAATTTAGGTTTTAATTTTTAAACCTTACTGTAAAAATTGAAATCCTGAATTAAAAAAACTAAATCAACGCGGGCGAAGTCGCATGCATCATCTAATTCTAAATAAACAGGCGGGATAGTGGTTTATTACGTTGGGTTTTCTATTCTTATGGTCAGGGGTTCGATCTTAGGGCGCGAAATTGAAATTTTTTGGAGTACGTTTGACGTACTTACTTAATTAAAATATAATGTCACTATGGTATACCAGAAGTAGGTAATTAAGAGATCTCCATAATATTCTCAAAAGTGTGTGAAGTCTGCCAATTCACACGCGTGCCGGGGTAGTGGACTATAGCCTAAACGCTTTCCATTTTGAGAGAGAGACTCGTGTTCCGCAACGGGTCAGCGTTGTGTTGATGATGATGAGATGAGCTGTAAAATAAAGTCCCCTAAACAAATAAAGACAAAAAAAAACGCGTGAATCAAGTTAATTTTCCTGGGATACACGCAATCTCTGTACCAAATTCCATCAAAATCGGTTGAAAAGATAGGCTGTTAAAGCGCAGCAGACAGACAGTTAGACAAACACACTCGCGTTGATAATAATATTTTGACTTCCATTCGGGCATTCATGCACTCAAGGCAATATAACTGAGCGAAGCGCACGAAATTTTCATTCGTTGAATACGATTTTATTTCAGAATTTCGGAAACAAAAAGACTGTACCATTGTGTCTATGACAACAGCGTATGCACGGACTAACGAAACCATTTATGTGTAACTAGTTTTAGCTCGAGGCTTTGTCTATTCAGATTCCGTTATAACTGAATTGAAACGACATTGCACTTTGTTTTTACTCTGTTTCAATATAATGCCATTTCAATACGCTTCCGTTTTATTTTTATTTGAAGAAGTCGAATAAAAGCTCTTCAAAGGCAGAGACGGAAAAAGCTGAACTATTGTGAAAAACCTACACATAAAAGAGATTTGACCTGACCTATCGACGTACAGCCTAAACGACTAGGATTAAAACCTTGAAAGAGCAATGGCGAAATTTTTATGGACCACATTTACTAAATCTTGATTTAAGCACCTACACAAGTACGGTATAAACGAAAGGAATTTGCTTATTTTTTTATATTTTATCAAGAATGCACCTCAATTATTTGAAGGTAGATAAAAATTAAAAATATAAAATATTTAGGGCTTCGTATCCGGACGCTTATCAAAGTTAGTTATCTTAGTTTTATCCCGGAAAGTTATTAAATTCCCACTGGATTAACAAATACCTTAATCCACGGATTAAGAGATCACTACTGAGCGCGAGTGTCTTCGTGGCATAAGAAGGGTTTGGCTATAGTTCACAACGCTGGCCAAGTGCGTATTGGCAGACTTCATAGAGAATATTATGAAGAACTCTCTGCATTTCCTCACGATGTTTTCCTTCACCGTGAGAAGCAAGTGAGTATTAATTTCTTAAAACGCACATAACTCCTGAAAGTCAGAGGTGCTTGCCCGAAGATCGAACCCGCGACCCGTACAGTAGGAGGAGGAGGAGGGGAGGTGTCTAAACACTAGGCTTCACTAGGCTTTCACCGCTTCTATCATGTATTAAACCATCATAATATTAAATTGTATTCTCATCATAATATACCAGTATTACAGTATATTATTCTAGGATCGAGCAAGCTCTATACGAATGATGTATGTAATGCAATAAGAGAAGCCCCTGTCTTACCTACCACAATATCGCGTTGCATCTCTGCCAACAAATTAATGCTTCAATAGCTCAACGCTATAATTATTAAGATGCTGGAATATAAAGGGTTGATGCATACAGACGGAGTGGCGTATACCCGAGTCTTGACAACTTGAACTCAACTTAGATTTTAACTACGTCAGTAAGACGTATCCTATTTAGTTCTATTATTTAAACACCCGCCAACTTATCTAGCTTGGTGGCCAAAATTCGAATCTAAATACCGCGGGCGAAGTTGATCCAAGGCTCCGTTGTGGCGTAATTGAAGAACAATCAAACATACTATAGCGATTATAATTTTGCACTACCAGTTTCGGGGGGCAATATTCAAATGACAGCAATGTTAAGTACCTACCTTGAATTCTCTAAAAAAATAATTATAATACTACAACACGAACGTCAACAATGTTAACACATTCTCTGCGGCAGCCTTGGATCCTAAACCTTCGGCTAGTGACGTTCGTGCTTGGTTACGAGACAAATACTGCCCGTATGTATATTTCCTGCTATGCGTTACGACATCTATTTTGCCGTACCGGAACCTTACTTTCAAAGTCCATGCAGACGTGGAATCTCCCCATATCAATGGTTTTTTTGAACAAATCGATAAGCTACATCCTCGTGTATACTTAGCTGCGGTAGCCCCGGGTTCTCTATAATATTTCGAAAGATACTGAGATTTTTCAAAATCAGTCATTCACGGCAATATATATGCCGTATAGCATAGAAGTTCAAAAATTGCTAGGGATGGGATTTACTTGTGAAATGACAATCGATATTTTAAAGGTATTCTTTATTAAAGGCACAACAACATTATTCTTCATAATTAGTCAGCATAATAATTATTCTTACAAGTATCGCCAATTATAAAAAAAAATTAAAATAAAAAGCAGTCACATGTACCTACTTAGTACAAAAACACAAGAGAACTGGCTTGCAGCATGGTTACTTTGTTGCTCTGTGCCATTTATTTACTCGTAATTCATGTAAGTATAACAAGTCTGGACGCTGCAAAGAAAAGACGGTATTAAATAAATTGCTCCCAACTTTTGCCGGCACCTGCGTAAATTGCATCCCGAAAGTTGTGACAAGCGGGTTTGTCCTTCAAAATCACGCCGTAACGGAACAACGGATCGAGCTGTTTTTTCCATGGAGGAACTGGAGAGTGACATAGGCTACTTTTTATTCCGGAAAATCGAGTACTTCCCGTAGGAATTAAAAAAAACTTATTCCACGCGGACGAAGTCGCGGGCATCAGCTAGTTTACCCATAAAGAAAGAAACAAAGAAAAAAAAATACTCTATAATAGTGTCACAGACAAAATTGTTACATCTGTAATGTAACAATTTTGTCTGTGACACCCATTGACTTACCATGACACCACGCAGAATGGGTGTACACTGTACAGCCCTGCATTGCATGTCAATAAATTGCATGAGAAATTATTTAAAAAAAAACTGTAAATTATTTAGGGATATGACTATAATTTTTACTTTTCGGAATTCATTTGGGGGTTGCATTTAGGTCTCGACTATAAACATATCATACGATCGTAACATTAATATAAACTCGTAATCACCATTTCATTTCAATATCATTCCGCTTAAGAGATTGTTTTCAAGTTTCTGTTTCGTTAAATGTGTAAGTTTCGATATTGCGGCTAATGCAAACATAACTTGGTCGAGTAAATCAAAGCCAAGCGCCCTCTGGGTCATGAGGGTCAACCCTAATGTTAAGTTTAAGTCAACAAATGTTAACTTGTTACAAAGTTTGTTTTCGGTCCACCCTTAGATAAACGTGATCTCAGTTTGTGTATGCGTCTAATTATAAACTTTGAACTAGTTACTTAATGACACTATTACTAATGATACTACTACTAGTCTAGATTAGTCCAGCCAGAAGTAGTCTAACTCTAAAATAACGCCTATTATCGTAAAGGAGCTTATGCCGAGCTATGTTGACAGTACTATGTCAGAAAATCTTCAAGCAGATGCTGACAACAACTGTATAAAGTTTCAAAGAGTCTTGATTAGTCTAGCCAAAACCAGTTTTCGTTCCAAAAAAAGCCTTAAAAAAATTTTGTAATATCAGAAACCTTAATCACGCCAGTGCAAAAAGTTTGAACTAAATCTGATGTGCAATGAGCGAATACAGGTCACAAACAACCATAACAATACTTTTTTCTTTTTATTAACCCCTTTATTTTGTCTACCGTAATCGGGACGTAGGCGCTCATTATAGATTTTCAAAAACTTTGTAAGTGATTTTACCACATGATACCCTTGATGATGATTACCCCAATCAGAGACAATCATTTTATTCAACATGGGATATCTTTTCTCAGTCAGACCCCATAGATTGTGTCCCGGGGAAGGGTATATGCTACTTTTTATCCCGGAAAATTAAAGAGTCCCCGCGGTAATATAAAAAACTTAAACGCGCGGGCATCAGCTAGTGGGGTGCAAACCTAGTCAGGTATGCCCGGTTAAAACATTGTTATTTCCCATTTTAAATTTACTGTAACATCTAGATTTTTCATTCGATATCCGGATAAAATACAGCGTTTGTGCAAAATTTTTGTTTGAAAATAGGAGCATGAGTAAACGAATGGATTGCATGTTCGCATTACACGGGACTCTGTGGGGATTTCGAGCTTTCAAAAAGGTTCACTGTTACAATGGAATGAATTGTAAGTAAGTATGGCTAAATTCTGAGCTTGACTTTATTCAATATTGTTTGTTTCTTATAGCTTTTTGGTTTGTTTGTTTGGGTGCATATGCAAAGTCAAAACATGACGTAACTTAAGAGACACCTGAATGTCCTACATGTTATAAAATATAAATAAATTGAGTAATGAGTAGTCTTGCTAGCTGCCTTCTTGGTCTGGTGTTTAGATTAATTGACAGCGTCGACTAGGTTGGGTTAGATTTCCGAATCAGCCCGTAATCAATACGTAATTATTAAGTTTTGGATTTTTCTGTAGGTGGTGTGTCACCCCCGTGCCTTGGAGAGCACTTTGAGCCGTCTTCAGTCTTATGCCTGATCACTCTCCGGTCATGTCGGATTGACGTCCCAACAGACTATCGGATTCATCAAACATGAAACAGAAAAAGTGTATTGTAGGAATGGCATTCCTCCAGTGGTAGATTCACTTTACGATTCAAAAGCACTTTTACGTTAAACTTAAAAAGTTTTTTTGAATAAACTTTTTAAGCTTAAATTTTAACCTAATAAAAACATTTAACTTTGATTTGACGTCTTTAAGGAAGACCTGTTGAAAAAAATATAATTCACTTATTTTTGTCAAAGGCTACATCCCCAGCTTGATAACTAGCACAACAGACGTTTAACGTTAAACTAAACGTAGTTCTTTCTATGTATGTATACATCTCTTTGAAGCCTTCCTACACTGGAAGTGTTTGTCAAGTAGACAGAAAGTGTCTGAGCTCAGGTCAGCTATGTCTCTGCGCTTTATATCAAAGGATTTTGTGAGTCTGAAATTTATGAGCGCTTTAGTTTTAGCACACTTTGAACTTATGAGACGGTCTTGACGTTTAGTGCACGGAATACGTCGTTTCTTTTTGGAGCAAAAGTTTATTTATGTTCTTTTAAAAGTCTCAAAAGAATATTTTTCATAAAACCTTCATAAAAGTCGAAGTGGTGATGCATACTCTGGGTTTATAACCGAAATTCAATTTAATGATGTTTTTGAGGAAGAACGAAATTTTTAATCGTATCAGAAAATGGACCTTAAGGCAAGCACACATTATAGCAAACAGCACAGTTTGGGCTGTGTGCGCCCGCTTGTAAAAAATTGTATCTATGAATATATGCATATAATCTTACTAATATTATAAATGCGAAATATGGATGTATGTATGGATGGATGGATGGATGGATGGATGTATGGCTGTTTGTTATTCAATCACGCGCCAACAGCTGAACGGATCTGGCTGAAATTTGACACAGAGATAGATTATAGTCTGGAATAACACATAGGCTACATAGGCTTTTTATCCCGGAAAACTAAGGAGTGTCCGCGGGAACCAAAAAACCGCAACCCACGCGGACGTAGTCGCGGGCATCAGCTAGTAGAAAAATATAATACGAAGACGGCTGGACTGGCCGGTGGTGACGGCTTACAGTTTGTGAAGCTACTTGTGCATTGAAATGAAATGAAAATGATTTATTTGACGTAGGACAACTTGTGTCTTATGTTATGTTAAATGTCATGATTCTACCACCGGTTCTGAAAGCAGATACGACTGAGAAGAACCGGCAGGAATCTCAGCAGTTGCTTTTTTAAAAAAGCAACTGCTTTGCTTTTTTTTTCTTATGTAAATTCTATCTGTGAAAACTTGTTATTGGCGTTATACATATTCTTTATTTATGTATCCATATTTGTTGTAGCTGTAAGTTTTCTGTACAAAAACAAAAAGAATGTTACACTATGTAGCTAATATAAAATATGTAACAAGAATTACTGCTGTTTTACAGTCTTTAAATTTAAATTGTTGTTGGCTAGACTGACTGAGACTGGTTGCTGTGGTCGAAATAAAGTAACAGTTTTTTTGAAGTGAAACATCTTTAGAATCGTTGTGATTTGAATATTTGATGAAACGAAAAAGAGGCAAACATATTCATAATAGGATTTAGCCTGCGAGAGAATGAGAAAGTTATATCTTCACGACGAATACATGGCGCTGTACGAAATTGAGTCGCGCTACTGCTCCATTGTGCTCAAAAGGCTATAATATTTATCTCATTCTCTAGTAGGCTACTTTTCTGAAGTTTCACTTCTGCCGTAGGTGGATTGCACACACACACTTTTTTCCGATGTAAGTTAGCCCAAAGGCATTATATAGTTGTTCGCGCCCGGTCGCGAAGTAGCTTTCAATGTCATTCAGACGGACTAGAATCAGAAGCTCGTTCACACAATACAAAAGGCCCAGTCTCAGCGACAGCGTCGCCGTCTCGCCATGGGCCCCAGGCCGGTCGCTGATTGCTTCGCTGAGCTGGCTTGTAGCCACAACAATAGTGTTATTTTAGCTCAGTGTGGACATGCCTTAACTTGACTGATAGTAAGCTACACTCTTCCCATCCAAAGCTCCTGTTTTATGAAGGACACAATGTTGCACATGAAATATGTTGTAATAAAATTCAGATCCCGGGTCTGTCTGAAAATACTTGAGGCGGGATTTTATATTCTGCCAAGGTTTCGGACATAACTCGAGTACTTACGTCGAGATAATATAAACCTTTTGTTTAGGAGTAAACGTAGTGTGCATAAATCTTGTTGGATAGCGGACTTTTTGTGTATCAATCTAAACTTTTACTACTTCTTGCCTGTATTTGAACAATCTTACTCGGCTACTGAAGGACTTTGGGTTTCTATTGTTGTTTATTCTACTTGTACTTATATAGGTCATACACATAAACACTCACACTCAAATACATACACACACTCACACGCAAATGCACACGCTTTTCTATATTACTTACTAGCCGATGCCCGCGACTTCGTCCGCGTGGATTGAGGTGTTTTGATTCCTTTAATTTTCCGGGATGAAAATTAGTCCATGTGTTATTCCAACTCTATACTAAATTTTATATAGAATCATTCAACCGTCTGAGCGTGATTGAGTTACAAACATCCATCCATCCATGCATCCACACATCCATTCAAACTTTCGCATTTATAATATTAGTATAGATTGTGACACCAAATTGGTATGGTCAGTTTTCTGAAATACAGTTCCAACTATTTCGGAGACCAGATGCATTTTTGATGAAAATATTTGGTATAGAGTTTTCCGGGGAAGGATATCATAGGCTTCTTTTTATCCCAAAAAATTGAAGAGTTCCTCATGCACGTGGACTAAGTCGCTGGCATCGTCTAGTTTAATAAAAGCTAATACATATTATTTTTGCTTAGCGGTATAGTTACCTATAATGTAGCCAGTATTCTACGAAATGAGCACACCAAAACAAAGACGCGAAGGCTTAGTCAGGTAAATGGAGTCTTAAAGCGTGACAACCTCCGTACATTTACTTCTAATGGATTCGGGAGAGGAGGTTCCGTAGTAACTCTACCGAATCATGCTTACTAATAATATAAATGCGAAAGTGTGTTTGTTTGTTGGTTTGTCCTTCCATCACACCGCAACGGAGCAACAGATCGACGTGATTTTGGTATGGGTATAGTTGAGGACTTGGAGAGTGACATAGGCTATTTTTAATCCCGGAAAATTAAAGAATTCCCGCGGGAACAAAGAAATCCCAATCCACGTGGACTTAGTCGCGGGCAACAGCTAGTATTATGAACTTGTAGCAAGGTACTCAGATGGACAGCGATTTCTCTTTCGTGCAGTAAGGTCGAAAACACACTACGGACAAAAAAAAATACAAAAGAATGTAGATATTATGTTCAAATGGGTGGGGCCACATTGATGTAGAATTTTAGTAATGGTGCGCCATTTTGTCTTTTTTGACGGCCGTGGGTCGTCCGTCCATCCATACGTTGTAAATCATATGATTCGATTCTATACAAGCTTTTATAAAGCGCGGCTTGATATAAAGTTACCATAGAAATAAATGTGTGTGTGTATGTGTAACTGTGACGATTAGTTGTCCAAATATCAAATTACCCTACCCTTTTTCAAAGCTGACACGTGTGGTTTTGTACCATAACTTTACTCGTAGGTATGTATGTGCGTACTCGATCTCCTTTCAGTGTAAAAGTTAAGTAATGTTTAAAAAAAAGGTTTTAAAAATGCCGGCCGGCAATGACGTGTCAGCAACTATAATTATTTCAGTATTTAATGCCCCTTAGAATTCTACTATACACTGGGTGAGACCCCAGTCAAAAAGGCTAACTTTTAATTTAAACACGAAAAGATTTTATCTCGTCGTCGTCGTCAACCGATGGATGTCCACTGCTGGGCATAGGTCTCCTGTAGGGTCCTCCACGAGCCACGGTCTTGCGCCGCCTGGATCCAGTGACTCCCTGCGACTCGCTTGATGTCGCCCGTCCACCGTGTGAGGGGTCTGCCGACGCTACGCCTTCCACTGCGGGGTCGCCATTGCAGCACCTTGGGACCCCAACGTCCATCGGTTCTCCGAACTATGTGCCCCGCCCATTGCCACTTCAGCTTCGCAACTCTTCGAGCTATATCGATGACTCTGGTTCTCCTACGGATCTCTTCATTTCTGATTTGAACACGTAGAAACACTCTCAGCATAGCTCTCTTTATTGTCCGCTGAGTGACCCTGAGCCTTCTTATCAGGCCCATAGTTGATTTTATTTTATTTCATAAAATTTTAAATTGGAGTACCTACTTACTCATTGACAGCGAAACCAATTCTAAACTTTTAAAGAAATTTTCGGCCTGCCAACCGCTTCTCGTTAGTGAAAGTTTAAATTACTGGCTTTTCACCACCACTTATCGAAGTAAATTAATTATAAACTTTTAGTTGTGTAAAGTCAAAACTATTTCGTCGTCGTCTCGACCAATAGACGTCCACTTCTGGACAAAGGTCTCCTGCATGGATCTCCCCAAGACAAGATCTTGTGCCGCTTGCTTCTATTTTGAATGTACCCTCCCGGATTTCTGATTTTTTTGGGTTTAATAGTGTCCTCTGATTTGAATTTTAAGTCAGTGTTAACAAGGTACTAAAGGACAGTTACACAGAAATGACAATCTTAGAGCAGCAAATTTATATACTTACTTTTATTTGTTACTGCCTCGTTGGTCTAGTGGTTAGCATAGTTGACTGCGGATCACGAGGTCCTGGGTTCGATTCCCGGTCGGGCATAAAAGTTAGGTATTGGGTTTTTCAATTAAGAAATTCTCAGTGCCAGCCCGGAGTTGGAAGTTGGCGGTGTTTCATCCCCGTGCCTCGGAGAGCACGTTAAGCCGTCAGTCCCGGTTATTATCACTATAACATGATAATAGTCGTTAAAGCCCGCCAACCCGCATTGGAGCAGCGTGGTGGGTCTAAGCTCTAATTCCCGCTCTCCTATGAGAGTGGAGGCCTGTGCCCAGCAGTGGGACGTTAATAGGCTGTAGTGATGACTTTTATTTGTGTATGAAAAGGTTTTTTAGATAAAATATTCTAAAAGCCGTCGAACGGACCGTACAAAACTCAAGTTTAGAAGTAACTCTTAAGAGGTTAATTTTTAAATTAACCTTGAAATAAAATAAGTTTGAAACATATAATATTAGAAGGAACTTGATAAGTATGATATATTAAACCTACTGACATTGTTATAAATAAAACTTTTGAAAAACTTTCCCTCGCTTTGAAATATTCGCAAAACTCCTGAAATCCCAGTAGGATAATGTTATTCGCAACTTCGAGCTCGCGTTTTTAAAAATCAAGACACGCGGAAGCGTGTCCAGCCAAAGTCCAAAAAAGAAAGAACTGGCAGCACCGTGTGTAATATTACACGAACCATTTGGAGCCACTTTTGACCCCCTCATAACTCAAAAACTATTACACTTAAACATGTCAAATTTGGCTCATATATTGAGACCCGCGAGATACGTATGTGCTCCAAATTTCATAAGCACACCTCAAATGGTTATTTAGATATAAACGTCCAAAAATCGTCATTTTTATG
This sequence comes from Erebia epiphron, assembly GCA_963932025.1. Taxonomy (NCBI): domain Eukaryota; kingdom Metazoa; phylum Arthropoda; class Insecta; order Lepidoptera; family Nymphalidae; genus Erebia; species Erebia epiphron. The sequence continues at coordinate 11,245,966 of OZ009950.1, forward strand.
ATCTACCTACGGATAGATCAAAATTCTGACACGGGGCATACTACCATCGCTTAAAGCCGTATTATTTTAATATTGTTGACGTTCATGTTGTAGTGTTATAATCATTATTTTAAGGACGTCAAAGTACGTGACATTCAACCGTTACTTTGAAATAATACTGCTTTAAGCGGTGGTAGTAACTCCCTCGTCCACTTCCTGCGGCAACTTGCATTACATTCTACGCATAGTGCATGCACAACTAAATAAAACAAGAGTTGTTAAGTAAAAAAAAAACTCCTATTACATAAATCATACTGCAGGTCTTTGTTTAAATTCGTTATTTTGTGTTGTTAACTATTGAAAATGACACATAATTATTATTTTAATGTAAATAATAATGAATAATAATATAGTTGCATTAAAACCTTACCTTCGTATTCACGCATTTTGTGCAACGAAACGTCATTGACAGAAAAGAAGAAGAAACGTATTTGAAGTCGTCAGTTCAAGTTGTCAGTCATTGTGATTTTTAATCATTGTTTATAGTGGTTTTAGTGATATCGACTGTTTACCGTGCTTGTTTTCAATGTTTCACTAAAAACTTTTGCTATACTATAATAAGGATTCGATCTCGCCGACTTCGCGCTATATTCCATGGATGACCATTGTTTGCAATTTGGGTACGTTACGTTGAGGTGCATAAATTGTCACCTGAGTGTAAACAGGATGCTAAGACCTGTTGTTACCATGGGTGGGCTCACCATCGAAATGATATTGTTGCACCGGCAGCTTTCTTGATAATGTAACGACAGTGATTACCTATTTAATATGAAGATGAATAAATCAATGAACTAATAGAAAAGTCCTATTACAGTGTAAAGGATTATTTGAATAATAGCAAGGCATGGGTATGAATTGTTACAGCGGCTGATTATGTAACTGTTATATTGTATATAATATAATTTCAAATATTTGTGAGATGGTGATAATAAAACAAACACAGTTGAGTTTGTTGCGGGCTCTTCTCAGACCAGGGCACGTTTGGAACCCTCGTAGCTTTAGTTTTAAGATACCGTAGTTAGTTATCACCATCACGTCTTATGCTCTGTAAGCATGACGTTCAGAAGGTGTACTTTGTAGGTACCTATTTTGAATAAATATGTTTTGAGTTTGAGATTGTGTTCAATAATTTCTGTACAAAAAGAAATGATATCCCATCAAAAACATAAATGTAAAATGAGAGCCAAAATCCAAAATTGTGATATGTATATAATATATGCATTGGTTGTTGACTTCAGCGACAAAAGAAGTGAGATCTAAATGGGTGCCAAAGTTCAATGGTCAGTCCTGCAATTTATTTATAACAACATAAAATATTTTATAACAACTTAAAATATCATTTCTTCTTATAACTTAGGATAATATGTTGAAGACTAATGCTTTGGCTTGGCTAGTTTTCATATACGAATTATAGCCTTCGCAAGTTGTAAAGCTGTAAGTTCTTATTTTATTCTTCCGAAAATTTGGCTTGCTAGTAGAAACTGTACTTTTAGGTACCTACTTAACAATAATTCGTATATGGAAACTAGCCAAGCCAAAGCCTTAGTCTTCAACATATTATCCTAAGTTATAAGAAGAAATGATATTTTAAGTTGTTATAAAATATTTTATGTTGTTATAAATAAATTGCAGGACTGACCATTGAACTTTGGCACCCATTTAGATCTCACTTCTTTTGTCGCTGAAGTCAACAACCAATGCATATATTATATACATATCACAATTTTGGATTTTGGCTCTCATTTTACATTTATGTTTTTGATGGGATCACCTTAACTTCAAATGTTATAAGTGGAGTTGGCTTTAGAATTGCCAGAAATATTGTTTCGAAAATCTTTCTGAAACATTGATGGAAAACTCTAACAAAATCTAATGAAATTTAATCACAAAAAAATTAAAAGTTCTGTTGTTTTACTCGTTATTTTAGTCAAAAAATAGGTTATTATTATTTTTACAGCTTCATGATTTAAAACTTTCATGAAATAATCATGAGACGTAGATGTTACAAGTAGGTTTACATACAAATAACTGATTAAAGAACTTTACTATTAATAAAGATAATCTTGATAGGGTGCAAACAATAACAAGCCGTAGGGATGGATCGATTCTGCTCATGACAGCTTCATCGTGAAATCTCCCAACAACGCTGTACAGTCAAATCGTGATCACGATTCTTGCAAGAAATCCGAAATATCGACATGTTATTATTTTGATACATTTATTCCAAAAAAATTAAGACAGATTGAAGATCGAAAGATGAATCTTAAAAGACACGTGTCCAGCAGCGAATGCAAAGAAGTTGGTTATTATGATGAATATAAGGTTTTAAATTTTTTTAAGTCTGAGGCATTGTTCTACGTGATCATGACGGGGTGCCATGCTTTCAAAGCTTTTCTGCTACGAGCTCGTTCGGTTTATCTTTGGCACTGTCGCGTCAGACGCACACTTTTCTTGTGAAATCATGCGTATCAATTGTCACATGATAAACCGTGACGTGCAAACATTATATATAACACGTAGCGTCTACGCACTTTTTGGTGTGTGCAGCCGTGACCTAAAAAAGTTATCAAAATATTTTTAAATTCCAGCAAGGCGTTCAGAACTTGTTAATTCCTGCAACCCAACTTTCTCGCTTTCTCAAGGCACTCACCAACTACTCTTTTAAGCAAAAACTGGAAATTCACTTCCTCATTTATAAAAGTTGTAAGCGTTGTCTGAATATAAAACAGCGGCTATCAAGGAGTCATTATAAAATTGTTATAAAAGAAGGTTTAATGCTTTTCTTTGTATGGAATAATGGGAAAGTTTAATAAGGAATTTACTCGCAACCGTATTTTTTTAAATAAGCGGTGTAATAGTAAAGTGAGCAAGTATTATCAAAACTCTTTCTCAAATCGATAGCGTTATAGGAATGTCAAGGAACAAGAAGCTTAATACGCTACTAAGCAGGTATACACATCGCCACAACACCACACCACACGTAAAATCTTCTACAAAACACTCAACGAACGTTTCACTCCGAATCCGGAGCATCCTCAGGAGATGTTGACTCGACAATGCACGATTGTAAAGACTTATTATTACTAAATCTTTACTATTGTGCATTGTTGATGAATGGCATCGATTTACCAACTATTACTATAGGTATTGGTAAGTCAATGATGAATGGACTTAATCGCACCAAGTGGGTTCATTTATATCATTTCGTTAAAAAATCCTGAAAATTTTGTACGTAAATACTATTGCTACTCCCGTCTTCAACATTCTTGTAGCACAGCTGGTGGGTATAGTCCGTTATCTGAGGTCATAGGCGTTCACATGTCAGAATCCAATGTCACCCTTTAGATAAGTCTCTCATGTTTGTCGTAGTTTCAACTTTTAGTTTCTTGAAGGCAACTTCGAAAGCTTAATCACTTTGAAGACTTTTCTTTTATTTTCTAGATTAAGATTTAGAAACACAAGTAAGGTCTCACTAAGTTTGTTCAAGTAATTTACTTTTTGTTGATAAATCATTTCAGAATAAAAACTTTTGTCTTTTATTCGAGCAATAAATTAAAACCCATAGAAATATCGTTTAAATTTCGAGTATAAAACGGTTTCGCGTTGAAACATAATTTTTGAACATCCCGAAACAGTAATAACCATCTGCTTAAAATTCAACCGCGCCTTAAAGTTTGGGGAACGTGCCAAATGGGATATAGGATCTCACAAGGAGAAGGTCAGGTCAGACACGAAGCGAAAGACAATGAAGCGGCTTCAAATTATTATTGAAGTCTGATTGCGGCATCATCGCAAATTATTGTACTGGTAAAGTTCATATCTTACCAGCCGGACAAGATGTGAACTTTTAAAATCAATATTTTTTATTCAAATAAACTTTTAGAAGTACTTTTGAATCGCCGAGTATAAATCAACCGCTGGTTCGGGATGACATTCCTACCGAAAAAAGCCAGCAAGAAACTCGGTGGATGCTCTAAGTGTGAATTTTCGAATAGAGTAATAACCCTGCAAAATTAAAATCAGTGCATCTGAAGTATCGCCTTTTCCATGCAACATTGTCATTAAGAAATTCAAAACAAAACAAGTGTTCTTTTACGGTTTTTACGGTTTCAAAGCCTAACTTGATAAGTTTTTAACGCTGGCTGAACATCTTGGCACGTGACTTATATTTCTTTTTTAACCCACTTCCAAAATAGGAGGAGGTTCTCAATTCGGCGCGTATTTTTTTTATGTATGTCGGTGCATATCCACGTGGTGAAATTTTTTGAAAAATTTGAAAAATTCTGACTCCATTGAATTCTGACTCCAAATCCTCAACCCTGATACTAAAAAGTTAAAAATAAAAATTCTTTCCAAAAAAAACCCCTACTTCCAAAGTACAAAATAATTTTGATTTCTACCCACTATGTTGGAGTCGGGCGAGTCTGATGCGTCAACTTTGCTTATCCTTGTTATACCCGCCCTACTTCAACATAATGGGTAGAAATCAAAATTATTTTGTACTTTACAGTGGCGTTGGAAGTCGGTTTTTTAGAAAGAATTTTTATTGTAATACAAATCACTTATCCATGCGCTAGTCATTGTAGGGTCCCAAGAGGATACCAGTAAATCATAGGCAACACACAACACTTTTATTTAAAAAGATAAAAAGGTTTCAAAAACTTTAACTTGACCACGGAAATAATATTGTAAATTGGTTTTTCTGTCGCTACTACCTACTAAGCTTAAATATACTAAATATTTTAAAATTGTACTAAGCAATGAGGCAGTGTGCCCAGAACGCAGCCAGCGTTCTGGGCACACTGCCTCATTGCAGCGGGATAGATGAAATTTTTAATGTTTAGTTTTCAGTTTTTAATTTAGATTTAATTTAGAATTTAATGATTTGTATTTTTAATAAATAATAAATTTACTTACATTTATGAAGAAAAAAAAAACAAAATGAAAAATTGTACTATATCTATTAATATTTATGAACTCGGAATTTTCTCCTCTTTCATTTCACACCCCGCATGATACATGAGCAAAAATAAAATTGAAAACCCCACACCTCATTTTAGGCGCTACGGTGGAACATACTTAAATACAAACAAACATACATAGTTACACAGACTGCTAAAATCATTAATCATTCAGGTAAAAATATGGGTATCAAAAGCTGGAAATTATGCGATATGAAAAACCTCGTAAAAGATCAAGGAAATGTGGGTCAATATGGAGGTTGAAAAGTCGAAATCTATTCAAGATTAATGTATAAGACCAGCCCCATTCATCTTTAGCCTGTTCAAAGAATTTATAGAGCTAAAATTTCAAATGCAGCGGTACTTAATTCACCTTCCATATTCTGAATTTTAACGTATACGGACGGACTTAATAAATTGTTATTATGTATGTGATAGGCTAGTGGCTAAATCGTTCGGCATCCTGATCACCATGATCACCACTTGGTCAAGGGTTAGACCCACGAGCACGCACATCAAAATTTTCTAAATTACGATATTAAGCAGTTAATTAGCACTTGCTTGTATATACTTTTAGTTTTAGTTTGATATTAGCAAAATTTTTTCATTGGCGGCCCCTCTGGTGCTGCAAATGTTCATGGGCGGCGGTTATCACTTAACATCAGGACCCGCCTGCTCGTTTGCTTACTATATAAGTATATAAATAAAAACCGGCCAAGTGCGAGTCGGACTCGCGCACCGATGGTTCCGTACTCAAGAAGTAGTTATAATTACCTTTGTTAATGAACCGCAAAACTAACTTTGTTTGTAGAGGTTTACTGTTAATATCAAAAAATTACGTTTGTTGTATGGGAGCCCCCCTTTAATATTTACTTTATTGATATTTAATTATTCATTTTGAAAGGTAATATACAAGTTAATATTCTGTGAAAATTTGAACCGTCTACCTGTTACCGTTTTTAATATTGAGCAAAAAAATACGAAAAAAACACGTTTATTGTATGGGGACCCCCCTTAATATATATATTTTTTTAATTTTTAGTATTTGTTGTTATAGCGGCAACGGAAATACATCATTTTTGTGAAAATTTCAGCTTTCTAGCTGTCACGGTCTATGAGATACAGCCTGGAGACAGACAGAGAGACAGACAGACAGACAGACAGCGGAGTCTTAGTAATAGGGTCCCGTTTTTACCCTTTGGGTACGGAACCCTAAAAAGGGAGAGTGTGCAATTCACACACGGCAGAAGTGAAACTTCATAAAAGTAGCCTACGAGATAATGAGATAAATATAACTTGTATTCTGTCTCATTCACTCGCATGCTAAATATTCCTATTCCTTCTATGAATACGTTCGTCTCTTTTTGGTGTCGCTTTTTCGTTTCGTTTTCGTTTCATCGAATTTTCAACGATTCTAAAGAAGTTTCTATTCAAAAAATACATATTAGCATACATATTATTTGTATAGTATATTGTTTGATAGACTTCTTGATGACCTCTCTGACGCAGTGGTGCGCGCGGTTCCGGGTTAAATATTATAACATACAAGGTAATTTTAAACAAACATAAAGTCTATAGAGTGTACTCATACATTAATGCAGTGGGTCGACAAATGACAAACCAGGCACCATGATAGTTGTTAGAGAGCGTAGAGGCTACTATGGAGGTAGGAAACTGCATTCCAATTTGAAAATTTTGTACTTAGTGGAAATTCTGCTAGTTTCCTCCGTCACGTCTCTCGTCATGTCCCTTTCACTTTGCAGCATCGGACGACTGGTAGGAAAGAACGAATCTCCAAAAACTAAGGTAACTGATAGTTTTGATGGATAGACTTATTATATAATACTAGATGATGCGCGCAACATCTACCGTGTGAATTACGTTTTTATTAATTCCCGCGGGAACTCTTTAATTTTCCGGGATAACCTATGTCCTTCCCCGACATGCAAACTATCCCTATATCCAATTTCATCAAAATCGGTTGAACAGACGGACCGTGAAAGCGTAACAGGCAGACAGACAGACAGACACACTTTTGCATTCATAAATATAGTACATAAAGTATAGTACGAATTCACTATAGAACCATCTTTGATGTTGTAATTCTTAACGTACAACGACCTCAATTAACATAGACGGGCCCTGTCTAACAAAGAATGTGGACCTATTTTACTAACGCCGTCTAGTCTGAAAAGCGGGACAGCACTTTGGCGGGGACAAGGACAGGCTTATACAGGTGAGACGTTCGACGCCCAATTTTTTTTCTATGAACCTTTACCTGTGACCTTTACCCACCATTTCTACCAAATCTTTGCAAGAGGCAATTCAATTCAATTTATTTATTTCGGATAGCAAAAATCCATATTTTTACAATTTTAAGAAGTAAGAAGTAAGAAGTTTCTACCAAGGTTATTAATCAAAGACAATAAAATTGCTGCTGCACTTGCATATAGTTTAATAAGTGAGTAATGAGCTCAATAATCACTCGTGCGCGTATCAACTGTTTAAATTACTTACAATCATCTTAATTATGCAATGGAATATTTTCGTTCATGAAATGAGATAGGTATGTAAAATGGCACAAAAAAAGTTAATTGCAGGGTTAAATTTAAACATGTTACTGAATCACAAATTAGTCACTATTTCGATAGTTAGTCAATCATGCATATCCACACGATTATGAATTGTTAAAAACTAACAAATCAGAAGGTCCTTCCTTGAACAGTATAAGCTTTTTCAGGAGCAAACTGTTAATGGATTTCTTAAAGGGAAACGCCCAGCTGTTGACTAAAGGGTTTAAGCCAAGGTGCAGCCATTAATGAAATAAATTGTAGGCATAAGGGAATATACTAGTTATTAAATATGTCTTTTTATGATATTTATTACATTGCTGACTGCTACTTGGCCAAAAATGGGCATTTCCATTTGTGTTTCAATTTCTATTTTGTTACAGACACTGGACGAATTGGGCTGAAATTTGGCGTACATGTAGCTATAATGACGCAGGCCTGCGCTAAGAAAGGTTTTTTTTAAAATTCAACCCCTAAGCCATGCCAGAAGAAGCCATGGGCTACCTACTAACCATTAACTGCACCAATCGGTCAATAATTTGCCACAATACTGCAACATATCCTTTAAAACCACTCATGTAACTTTGCACTCAAGCATGCAAAATGCGGTTCTGGTCATAATAACTCGTTTATCGCACACGTTCAGGTATGAAGGTTGAGAAACGTTTCCGTTATATTATATTAACTAGATGAAGCCCGCGGCTTCATTCGCGTGGATTGTGGCTTTTTAATCCCGTGAGAACTCTGATTTTTGGGAGAAAAAGTCTATGTGTACCCTGAACTTCCTTTTAAGAAGTTACTTAATATTTGCTCTAAGGGAGAAGGTAAATATCATGAGGAAACCTGCACGCCCGAGAGTTCTTCATAATTGCTGGTTCCTCTCAGTAGAACTTCCGAACTGTTAGTAGAGTCAAAACATGACGTAACTTAAGAGACACTTGTATTTCCTACATAGAATAAATAAATTGAGTATTTAGTATTCTCAAAGGTGTGTGAAGTCTGTTAATCAGCACTTGACCAACGTGGTGAAGTATGACCCTACTTTTCTCATTCTAACAAGATAAGTGTAATAAATAGGACTAAAGGTCTAGATGTAATCAGTTGAGCTGATGGGCCGTGAAAGCGTAGCTGACAGACAAACAGACAGTCAGGCCTTCGCATTTATAGTCAGTATGGATTTGAAACCAGTCTGTAGCTGCTACTGCAATATAAACATGTTATTTATATAATAAGATGTTCAGATAATAATTTGGGTATTCCCAAACTTCCCACCAACTTATCTGGTCAACCGTCAAAGGCTGATAGAGTCTACCTGTCATAATGTTATTTAATAACTACAGTACCACACTTATAAACTTAGTAACTTATCCGGACCGGTGACCAAAATTGAGACATTTTTTTATGGTTGTTAAATTTTTGTTTTATCTATATATATAAAAATGAATCCCTATTTCCCTTGGTCACGGCATGACGCGTGATCGGCTGGAACAATTTCGCTAATTCTTTTTTTGTTGTATACCTGGAGAGTGACATAGGCTACTTTTTATCCCGGAAAATTAAGGATTTCCCGCGGGAATAACAAAAAACTTAAACCACGCGGACGAAGTCGCGGGCATCAGCTAGTTTTAAATATATTTTACTAGCGACCATGTCACCGACTCAGTTAAGTTTATGTGACTATACTTATCTAGGTATCAACTGCTTGTGTTAAAGGGGCTCCCCAAAAATTAACAAAAACAATTGGCTAAGTGCAAGTAAAACACTTGGGTTCAGCCCCTTGAAAGGGTACAGGTTTTTATGTTTTTTCTGTAACATGAAACACACGATATTTTCACGGGCCAACTTTATAAGTGATTTTGATTAAATTTGGTACAGAGATAGGTCCCGGGGAAGGATATAGGCTACTTTTTGTCCAGGAACATTGAAAAGTTCCCGCGGGAATCAAAACACATCAATCCACGCGGATAAAGTCGCGGGCATCATCTAGTATAAACTCTATTAATATTACAAATGCGATAATGTGTCTGTCCGTCTGCTCTGCTTTCGAGGCCCGTCTGCTTACCCGAGTTTGATGAAATTTGGTATTGAGGTAGTTTACATCACGGGGAAGGACGTCATAGATTACTTTTTATCCTGGAAAATAAAAGAATTTCCGCGGGGATCTAAATACCTAAATCCTCGCGGACAAAGTCGCGGGCATCATTTAGTTCATAATAATTGATCGAGCGAGTGATATTATAAATCGATGTCCAAAACTCAAAATTATATAAAATGTCATAAAATTTCTCATTTGAATGGGGCGCTCATAGACGCAAATGAAATGAGAAAATTCTTGTTTTTTTCATTATATTTACCATGATGATTTAGGGGGCTACCAAAGCTAAAAGCTGTAACTTGTACACGTGTTAACATAGGCTTCTTTTTATCCCGGAAAATTAAAGAGTTACCGCGGGAATCAAAAAACCTAAATTCACGCAGACGAAGCCGCGGGCATCAGCTAGTTGGTTATAATATACTCATAGGACGCGAGGTCTTATTTCGGGGCGAACCACTAGAATATTTTAAAATTAATCGCTTTAATTATTATAATATACATATTATATTCTTAAAATCGCAGAGCGAAAACCGGATCGCGCCCAGTGTGTTGATAGCATTATGCAGAAACGCTTGTGTTACGTATAGTTATTAACAGGTCGTGCGAGCTTTTTATTAGTGAAATGAAGGAGAGATAAATTGTTAAATAAGTGTTCGTTAATGTGTTAAAAGAGATCAAGTGTCAAACATAATGTTAAAAAAGTGATTCATTAATTTTGAATTTCTAGTGAATCTTTATGTTAGAAAAATGGGGAAGGATTTATCAGATAAAGGTACACAATATATCTTATATATGCGGAATGACGTGGAAACCTACCTCATTATCATCCCAAGAAAACTCCTACCATTATTTGTTTAATGGAAAGGGGTCACGGCCCTCAGTAATAAGGACATTACTGAGGGTCGTGAGTGTGTGTCTCGCTGTGCGTCGTATAGGAATACGAGGAGGAGACATGTCTTATTATAATTTTTCAGTAACATATTTTAGGCTAAGCAATTTTTATACACGTAGGTACTACGAAGAAATGGTCTTCCTTATTTATTAACCGACTTCCTAAAAAGGAGGAGGTTCTCAATTCGGCGCGTATTTTTTTTTGCATTCTACCCACTATGTATATGTACGATATCCTAAACGTATAAGAATGGATACACGAAATTGAGCTCTAATTCAATGCTGTTATGGTTTATTTTGCTTTGAAACCGAACTTATACGATTTGATCAACAATGCTTACATAATTGAGGGGCAGATTGGACGCATCCCACAGCGTTTATAGTTCCACAAGCTTATCTGACCCGGTGACAGCGTCGCTAATATCTATCTTCCTAATATTATTATAAATGCGAAAGGTTCGACGCATGTATCTATGGATGTATGGATGGATGTATGGATGTTTGTTACTCAATCACGGCTGAACGGATCTGGCTGAAATTTGGCACACAGATAGATAATAGTCTAGAATAGCACGTAGGCTACTTTTTATGCCGGAAAATTAATGAGTTTCCGCAGGAACCAAAAACCTCAATCCACGCGGACGTTGTCGCGGACATCAGCTAAATAAGTAGTTACCCGGACTAAGTCGCGGGTCTTATGTAATAGCTATTATAATTATTTTAAATCTTTACAGTAAAATTTTCATTCTCAAGGTATTTAAATGTTTGTAGGCGCATCACGCCGAAACTATAAATGGAATGATAAGACGAAATGAAGTCGGTAATCATTTATAGTTATTATGGTAGATATGTACAAGATAGTTCGCTACTTCGTCCGCATGTGTGTTTATTATTTATTAAACCTCCTCCGCCTCCTCCTCTATTTAGAGGATCTGCCAAAAGTAGTAATATCGATTGAAGCAATCAAATTTTCATGACGTTACAGTTCTGTATTTCATACAACAACCCCTAATTAATAAGCGCGCGTTTTGACGTATGAAAAAAGTTGCTGATTTGATTAGATATTAAATATCGAATCCCCTCCTCGTATAGAATCAGCAGGGCGACCGCGTATCATTTGCATCAATCATTGATACATCGCAATCACCTCTGATTGGTTAACACTCTTTCCATTATTGGACGAAATCCATTGACGCAGCGGGAATACCATAAATTCAGCCAATCGGAGGTAATAGCGATGTATCAATGATTGATGCAAAAGATACGCGGTCGCCCTGCTGATTTCAAAAATGACATGACGGCTCCTTTGTATTATTACATTGAAATCGGATGCAAAAACTTAACGTTGATAAAAAAACTGCAATATCGCTTGAATGGTTTCCTTCGTAACACGTAAGTGATGCAACACATCGAAGAACTTAGAATATCCGTACCGGTTTTAGGTAATTTTATATACCTACCGTACCTAATGATGCTAATTTTATGATTTGCACCCAACGAAAAATAATAATAGTTATTTGTTATACAAGAGTGAAAAGTTGTTTTTTAACCGCGTGCTTAATTTTGATGACCGAGCAAGCGAAGGATTCTAAAATTGAATCACGAGCGCAGCGAGTGGTTCAAAAATTAGAATCCTGAGCGTCAGCGAGGGAATCAAAAGAGCACGAGGTGAAAAATCTTTTCACTCGAGTGCAACACGTAACTTTTCATCCCACCTCAGCGAGGAAATAACATGACGTGAATGAAAATGGTGCGCGCAAAGCAAATTTAAAAAGTACACCAAGAAGGTTACGAGTGTGAGTTTTTAACAAATTAAAAAAGGTTGTATGGAAATTCGGCACCATAGAGGTAGAAGTAAATAGGTTTTAATGATGTTTTGAATTCACAAACTTTATAGACGAGTGATATTTACTAACGAGCACACGATGTTCTAAATTCAATTTACTTTATCCTCAAGAGGGTAATAACGGCTTTTGCATTCAGATATCGAAGATTAAAAATACTCTTTCCGAGATGGTGGGATGAAAACGCTTTTTATTGAATCTCTCTTTTTCTTTCTGCACTTGTGGTGAGCATCAGGATGGCTAGACCTTAAGAGATTTTGGAGGTTTGAGCAATCACGCGTTTTAGTACCTATTTGCTACTATTTGGTACCTGACATCACATGATTAATTAATACCTCGCTCAAGAGGGAGAAATTTTAAAATGAAAGTGGCCAGTCATTCTGACAGCAGAATCCTGACGCTCACGTGTTTGTGCACACACTAGCACAAATTTTTGAAAATCCGTCGCCAAAATTCATTCGGCAGGAAATATTTTCTTTAATCAGGCCCAACTCTTCACATTCTTATGATTGTTTCAGCTCAACAAAGCAAAGGAGATGGGGATGCGATGAAGATACTAGAAGACGCGTTAACGCTGTGCAAATTTGGAAAATTCCACGTGTTGCTACTGGTCGCGTCACTATGTTCCACCTACGCTGCCATGTTAGTCACGACTACGTCCTCATACATCCTCCCAGTAGCGGAATGCGATTTGAAGATGAATATAATGTATAAAGGATTGCTTAATGCAATACCCTTTTTAGGTAGGTTCTTTCATATTTGACTGTTCTCTTAAAAGTGGGTTCGATTCTTCGTACCGTAAATTCGAGCATTTTTAACTTCTAAACTGGCTCTGGTTTTGTCTGGTCTGGTCAGATGGGAAGCCTTGGCCGTGGCTAGTCGCTACTCGCTACCCTACCGGAAAAACAGATTTGCAAGGCTATTTATTCAATGTTTTGGTTTTATAGTTAGTTAGTTATCATACTTATAATATTACTAGCTGATGCCCGCGACTTCGTCCGCGTGGTTTAAGTTTTTTTGATTCCCGCGTGAACTCCTTAATTTTCCGGGATAAAAAGTAGCCTAAGTCACTTTCCAGGTCCTCAACTATACCTACGCCAAAAATCACGTCAATCCGTTGATCCGTTGCGGCGTGATTGAAAAACAAACCAACAATCCAACAAACCAACAAACAAACACACTTTCGTATTTATAATATTAGTATGATAAGTGCGAAAGTGTGTTTGTTTGTTGGTTTTTCCTTCAGTTACGCTGCAACAAAGCAGCAGTGGTCCGATGTGATTTTGCATGGGTACCTATAGTTGAAGACCTGGAAAGTAACATAGGCTACTTTTATCCCACAAAATTAAGGGAGTTCCCGTGAGAATTAAAAAAAACTTATTCCACGCGGTCGAAGTCGCGTGCATCAGCTAGTAGTTTATAGTTCGAAAATCTCGTATCTTCTTTGATTTTCCGTAATAGGAAATGTATGAGATACCTACACCTTTTTTAGCTCTCATTTTTGCTCAACTTCTTACTTATCTATATCGAATTTCATCATAATCAATTAAACAGATGGGCTATTAAACGTAGCAGATAGACAGACAATACGCTTTCGATTATTATGTTTATTTTATTTCGCTTTCAGGACAAATTGGAGCGAGCCTCTTTACGGGGTTCCTAGTGGATACTTTCGGTAGGAAAATATTTTTAATAGGCGGAAACGTGGGCATATTTATTGGTACTTTACTCGAGGGATCGAGTCAAACATATTGGATGATGATATTCATAAAACTCATTGAAGGTATATCGTAAGTACCCAATTTCCCATTTTATATTTAGGTAGGTACTCTTTACTTACTCTTATCAGTTTGGTATTCACAATTTACTCGTTCCAATATTTGAGTAAACCATCGATATATATAATAATATGTAGGTACTAGATGGGCCCTTTCATAGAAAATAGTTGGGGGTCCGACATGTGGTGACAAGGGCTAACTTGTAGTGGATAAAAAAAAACATTTTTCGGTGTTAAAAAAGCATTATTAAATCAATTAGTAGTTTAGTAAAAAAAAACTGGAAATACAAGTAGGTATATAGGCGAAGTCTTATTATGTCTATATTGTGTATAGTCAATATTGTGTCTTATAGCACCAATAAAATACGTCACAGTCAATTAATTAACATAATATTATGTGCTTTATGTAAAACAAACATAATAAAAATTTTCGCCAATATATTGTATACATATTATGTTTATTTCATGGGACAAGAAATACAAAATGAATAGGTATACATACACTCTTTTTAATAGCAATTAAGGGTTGTTCACATAGATCTCTTCATAATACCCATGTAATCCTTAGTCAACTATGTCTTTTCCACTCAGAAGCTGTTGTTTGCACGGTTGATAACTGATAAGAGATTGCCACATGTTTATTGTGATAAATTATTATTATATCATCAAACCAGAAACCGTGTAAAATTATCTAGGCTACTCTATTTTGAGGAAATCGTAGACTTTTAAATAAGAATTTAATGCCACTTTACTATTATAATCTATACTAAGTATATAATAATATTGTAAATGCGAAAGTTTGGATTGAGGGATGTATGGATGTATGGATGGATGGATGGGTGTTTGTTACTCATTCACGACAGAACGGCTGAACGGATCTGGATGAAATTTGGCACAGAGATAGATTGTAGTCTAGAATAGCACGTAGTATTTATCCCAAAAATGTATCCCCGCGGGACCCAAAAAACCTCAATACACGCGGGCATCAGTCAGTTATTAGTAATGTTAAATAATCGTAAAAAAAACCTACAAACAAATTTCAACTACGTATCCAGCGCTTTGAGATAGTGAAAGATTTACCTATGAGCATATTTTTCAGATTAAGTTTGAACTTAAGTGCCGTAACGTCGATGCTCACAGAGTTCACGCCGTTTCATTTGAGAGACAGAGTACTATTGATATACGCTGGTTATTTGTCCACTTCTCTGATAATGGCTTCACTGCTAGCCTGGGCGTCGTTACCCCTGCCTATACATGTAGTTGTATGGGAGGGATATTTTGGTAAGTTTTTTTTTTTTTATTCCACTACTAGTTAGCTAGTGATGATGCAGTCTAGGATGGTAGCTGGCTAACCTGTTAGGGCAACGGCAGTTATGTGATATGTAAATCATGTAATATATATATCCTTTACCGCTTTCTACGCGGCATCGAACCGGAACGCTAAACCGCTTGGCAACACCGGTAGGGTGGTAACTAGGCACGGCCGAAGCCTTCAACCAGACCAAACTAGACAAAATTCAGAAATTATAAATACCTAAATGATACCGGGACCTCGCAACATAAAACGACAGCGCTCACCACTTCGCCAGGGAGTTCGCCAATAAAAGGAGGAGGAGGAGTAACTCCACTTACAAATCTATCACTGTGTTTGCATCTTATACCTATTAATTATATTATGTTTAATATACTTAACTTAATAACATTCAACATTACCACATATTATATTCAGTACAAAGAATACTTTGTACCTAAGAGTAAATTGAAGATTACAACAAACATAAATATTCTTATCTTAAATGCTACTCTCAATATTAAATACATGAGTAATCATTACTATCCCGATTATTACAATATTACGACGAGCTGAAGTCCGCTACTTCGTCCGCGTGGAAAAAGCTTTTTTTATTCCCACGGGAACTATTTAATTTTTCGGGCGAATGTGGCGGCACTAGTGCGAATTGGCAGACTTCACTCACCTTCGAGAATATTGTGAAGAACTCTCAGGTGTGCAGGTTTCTTCACGATGTTTTCCTTCACCGCTTGAAGCAAGTGATTTTAATTGAACTTTTAAAGTCACATAACTTTGAAAAGTCGGGGGTACGTGACCGGGGATTGAACCCGCGACCCCGTAGGTCCGGTGTCTTACCACTAGGCTATCACCGCTTCTACTATTAGTATGTAATGATAATATTATACACTGAGATCTTTAATAAATGTCAAGCCAAGGGCAAACGGGTTAACGGGTTAGGTGTTTATGAGGCTTGTTTTAACCCAGATTCCAACTAATTATCTGCTATTGCAATTTCAACCATTACAAGGAGATTAAGGAAACTATTTTTTACTAATGTAAAAAAGATTAACAGTTAAGGTATAGTACAATAAACTTATCTGACCCGGTGACAGCGTCGACTAATATTATAAATGCGAAAGCGTGTTTGTTTGTTGGTTTATTGGTTTGTTGGTTTGTGGTTTTGTCCTTCAATCACGCCACAACGAAGCAACGGATCAACGTGATTTTTGGCATAGGTGTAGAGAACCTGGAGAGTGACATAGGCTACTTTTTATCCCGGACAATAAGGGGGTTCCCGCGGGAATCAAAAAAACTTAAAACACGTGGACGAAGTCGCGGGCACCAGTGAGCTAGTGAAAAATAAAATAAAAACAAAAAATAAACAGGCATAAAAATTAGTTCCAATTTCGGTCACCGAGTCAGATAAATTTGTGGGACTATACGCGACAAGTCATTTCTGTCCCGTTGCTGACTTTGTGTACAGCGCCCCACAGGAGAGTATTATATAACTTACTTATACTTCTGTATAATATTATATTTTCTCAAACATGCTTGGAAATGTGAGCATTATTTTGACAACCTTCTTCGAGATAAATCGAAATTGCTGTACTGGCCAAATACATGCGAGCGCGGTCGGTAAAAGTTGTATGAAAATCCATATCTGCTGTGGTTTAGCGACCAAATAAATTACATAGTAAATTCATATCTGTCGTGTAATTTAAAAATGGAACGATCTTTTACTCCGAAACATGACAACCAAGGAGGTAACTTATCAAAGGTTTTATTTAAATTTCGAACTAGCTTGCAAATAGAAAGCTGTTTATTGAAAAAAAAAAACAAATGAACACTAACGCGGGAAAAATTATTGTTGTTCGTTGTTCGTCATTGATTTTGAAATGTATTTGACAAAATGAGTTCAAGTGAAGACAATGAGTGTGATGAACTTACTTTAACGCCACCTGAAATTCAAGAGGCGGCAAGTGCCGTAATAGAAAACTTTTTACCGCCAAAATTGAAAGAAAAATATTTAAAAACCTATGAAAATATTGTTCAATGGAAGAGTGAAAGAAAATCGAAATCGAAGTTCGTTGTCTAGGTACTGCTTAGTTTTAATTTCCGCGCATTATTTGAGTAAAGTACTATACAAGCCTTGGCCACAACTAGGCATTGATGGACTTAGGTACGTATGTGGGCCGAGGCGAATTTGCTGACCGCTGCAGTAATGTACTATTATATACCTACTTAATGTAATAGATTGCTGTGTTTTTTGTTCCAGAGTTACACGCATGGAACGTGTTTCTATACATCTGTTCAATATGGAGTTTTCTGGCATCAGTACTATACTATTATCTCCCGGAGAGCCCAAAGTTTCTTCTGTCACACGCCCGAGAGGAGGAGGCGTTGGAAGTACTTAAAACGGTGTACAGTATGAATAGTCGGAACGACAGGGATACTTTTCCAGTAAGTTCATGATTTAATTCTCTCTCTTCAGTCGTTTCTTCATTGCTGAATATCGTGGTTCTGGCTAGATCCCAACCACGAACGGATTATTTGTATCCACTGGCTTCTGTTGGTAGCAATTCTCACTATATTATAAAATTTGGAAGCGTTCGACTCCCTCAGTTGGTCAGACCACCTAGGTAGTTGGTGAACGACCTCTCGCTCTATTGCCCTCAGTGTTGGCCGTGACAGTAAGCTTCTCGTTACTTACAGCATTATTACTATTGTCTTTTTACTAAATTTCCAAAAAAGGGATTGTTCAAACCTGTGCTGATTATTCAAAGAAAAACATTTAATAGAAATGTTTTTTGTAAATATTCTTATTATTATGTACCTACATTTAATTCAGACATTTACGAATGGTAAATGTAATTTTTTGGCGCCCCTTACCTAATAAGGTTAAGGGCCGCAAAATTATCAGCATTAATAAAATTAAACGAAATAAATTTAAGAGTCTTTGTGCAAGTGGGTCTAGTGCCGAAATGAAATATAATTATGAAATACGTAACATAACAAGTGAATATAATTAAAATTATTAAAAGATATGACTGCTCTGCCGTAGACACACTTACATACACGAACCCTGAAAACATAACACTCCTTTTTTGGGCAGTCGTGTAGTAAAAAATCCCCCTCGAATGGAAATACGGCTACCACTGCTACTACGTAACGATAGGTACCACAGTCATTAAATACCTTTGGAATCTTATTCACATTTTTATTAAATGATAGTTTTTTGTGAATCACTGGATATTGAACTTTAGTGTTATATATTTTTGAAATCTTCTCATCATTTTCTAGATGATGATTATATAGTTAATCTTATTTTCGAAATTTTTTTTTCAACTTTAGGCTTTAGTGCGGAACCATGGTCACCCCATCAATTTTTTTTTTAAATTTTACTAACCTATGTCACCCGGAATAAGCTAGGGATTCTAAAGATACCTCATTTATCAAAATCGGTTCAGGCGTATAGAAGTTATGGTGGAATATACAAACTCACTTACATACATACATACATGAACCCTGAAAACAATACACTTTTTTTTTTCAGGCAGTCGTTTAAAAAGATGATTGCCGAAATCACTAAAAATCAAGACAATTTCAAAGTTCACGACACAAAGTTTGTTCATGAGTCACCGGACCAGCTAAACGCGAAATGATAATATGCAGTACGATCGAAATAGAATACCTACTAATATTCTACATCAATGTAGAATGTGGTTGTACCACAGATTAGGACAGGTAATGGAATAGGTACAGAATAGGTAGGAATAGGTACATGGTACAACTAGCAACCGTCCGTATTCTTTGTGAATTTTAATTCCGGGCTTATTTTAAAGGGAACCTGTTTCAGCTTTCTAGGCTAAATAGTTTATTTTCTAATAGACTTCTCCTTTTATTGTTTGAGATAATACACTAGATTCTAGTGTATAAATAACATGACGTGGGCATCTTCTAGTGACTAGAAGATGCCCACGACAGAAAAAAGTGAAAGTCTATGTCCTTCCCCGAGATGAAACCTACGTCTATACCAGATTTCATCAAGATGGGTTGAAAAGATAGGTCGTTTAAGCGTAGTAAACAGACAGACAGACAGACCCTTTCGCATTAATAATGTTAGTATGGAAAGTTACCTTTAACCGTTGTAATAGTACCTATTCTGTGATTTAGTTAACGCTTCAAAATTATTGTTGAGTTCTAAACTAATGCTCAAAAATATCATAAGAATGTTCCTATTATTATTGGCTTGTTATTTAATTTGCCCTCGTGCTATTTCTTTTAATTTTTTGCAGTTTTTTTTTTTAATTTTTGTAAGCACTTTAATTCTAAATAAAAAATCTTGCAAGAAATGATATTAACTTTGTATGTAGAAAACCTAAAAAAATAATATTTAGATGTGGATTTGTGAAATTAGTTCATGAAATTTTTAAAATTATATTTATTATAATTACTTAATTAAAATTATAAATCTAAAAAGTTAAGACTCCAGGCTGGGAGTTAAGAGCTAGAACCTAGAACCATGAAGCCAATTTAAAAAAACGTAATTACAACAACGCGCCGTAGCTAATAGATCTTTAATCTGTGCGCGCTATTTTTAGAAGTTTCAGTGAGTTTTTCTTATAAATTATTAATTAATATAAGTGGTTTAAGTGATGAGGAATAATAAAATTAAATCAACAATTAGTAATTTTAGATGTGAGATAAAAATCGCGCTAATAATAGCCGCCAAAAATCTCGAATAAGTATGGGCGTGAAAAACCATTTTCTAGTGATTACCTAGTACCTACCTACTCAAGTTTTATTTCAAGTTTTCTCACAAATGTATTTAAAAAATATTGTAAGATACACAATCGTTAAGGATTTAACAAATTTGTGACGATGGTCAGCCCTCGCATGGCGAGTGGCGACACGATGAAAATATATGAGTCAACTCGTATGTAAAATACTTATTTACCGCTCTTATATCACAAATTACTATTACAGATCGTATCCTTCAACACGTCTGGTCTCCTCAAGCCAACTGATGTGATAAGTCTCAAGAAGCAACTGGTGCGCGCCCTCGTTGAAGTGAAGGAACTCTTCAGGAAACCTCTAGTATACAGGCTTTTGCTGTTCTCGTTTCTCACTTTTGCGGGGCTATTAGTGTAAGTATTTTATGCGACTGCCCAAAAAAGGAGTGTTATCTTACATATTAAAAGTTGCGGAACCGGCAGGATTTGAACCTGCGCGGCGCGGCGTCTCTCTGGGGTTCGCGCCCTGAGCGCCTAGAACATTCCTTAAGTGTGGGTAAACACTAAACACGACGTATAATAAAAACGTCGATCCGTTGCTCTGTTGTGTCGTGATTTAAGGACAAACCAACAAACCAATAAACCAACAAACCAACAAACAAACACTTTCGCATTTATAATATTAGTATGATTCTTTGTTCATAACTTCTGAATGTCTGAATAGATTTGGGTATATTATGGGGGCCATCAGGGGGCTTACTACTAAACTTAACTAAAACGTTGTTTTTCCTTACAGATTCACATCACTAAGGCTGTGGTATCCACAGATCTCAACAATAGTCGAGAACTACAGCAATAGTCACGGTGAAACAGCACAATTTTGCGTCATGATTACCGACTACATCGACGGGTT
The DNA here is from genome assembly GCA_963932025.1 of Erebia epiphron. NCBI lineage: Eukaryota > Metazoa > Arthropoda > Insecta > Lepidoptera > Nymphalidae > Erebia > Erebia epiphron. Next base: position 11,267,080 of record OZ009950.1, read on the forward strand.
GAAGGAAGTGCAACTCAATGTTTTACCGGATGACAATATAACTGTCCCCAGCATCTGTGTGCCGGTAAACCAAAAACACATTTTTATTTTGTGAGATAGGCTTGCGCTTGACGACAATCATGCGGCGGTGCCTATTCACTCTTGCCATAAAGGTACCTAAGTTATACGTGGCAGGAAACACGTGCGCTGGGAGGGTGTTCCATGTCCGATCGGTTCGGATCAGAAACGTCGAGCTAAAACATTTCGTGCGAGCAGATTGGACGTCAACCACAATTCGAACAGAGGAACTTTGGAACAAAACCGTTCGAAACGTAGGCTCTAAAAACACTCAATGAATGTAAGTTGTTCGGTAGAGATTGAGTATAAAAAAGATGTTTTTAATGTTTATGTGATGAACTATGACATCACTTTATACAGTACGTCATTTTTTGATAATTTTCTGCAAATTCTTCGTATTTATTAAACTCGATCTTGAGCACATAAGCGTAGTCGGCCTGTAAAGGTTTACATACAATGGCTTACCACCGCGTCGGCTAGCGATTTTAAGCGTATTACTCGTTGCTGTACTATTACCTATTCTGTGGTTAAAGACTTTTATAGTTCGATGCCAAAATGCGTCAATGTATTCACGTAAAGATTTAGAGGGTGCAAAGGCTTTGGGATGAATGAGGTGACGTGTGCTCATCCACAAAAATAGGAAGATCTTCCTCCGGGCTGATGTTGTACCCGGGGACCTTTCTGGTCCAACCGTAGAAGGTTGAACGGTTCTTATATAGCGATATTCTCAAAAAAACGCGATATCGCGATATAGGCTTTTAGGTGACTTTTTGCAGTCGATTATTATTAAAAATCAAATTCAATTTATTTGTTAACATACTCGTAGGTAAGGTATTTTTTCGAAACACTATTTCATGCCGCTAGGCGTACAAATATTGATCTAATAATAAGTAGGTGTGAATTAACATAATATTATTAACACAGGCTTACTAATAAACATTTTCTTTTTGCCTAAAATTAAACAATTATTATCCCAGCACAATAATACAACGCTGCTGGTCGTAGTAATTAATAGGAAATTATCTGATCTAACTTTAAATATAATGGCTAATTTGAATTAATTATTTATCTACTCCAGCATCGAAAAGTTCCAATTTCGAATTTGACAACTATATCGAATTGAACCCTCTTTCGTGTTTGCTTCTCATAACGATACAGTTGGGAGCTGTATCGTTATGAGTCGTAGCTGTATCGATATGGTTATCTTCATAAATAGGATACCTATAGCTTAGCGGCTCTGGGTTCTGGCACTTGATTGATTTGACTTTTTTATTAATTTATAAAGTAAAAAATTATAAAGACGTCCTTGTCGTAGATAAAATCTTGTATGCAACTGTACGTAATTAGTCATTTTAATTCTCGTACTATCCTATTTTGATACTCGGCAAGCCTCGTATCAATAAACAGCACTCGAATTAAAATGACCCTCATTACGATACAGTTGCATAAATAGCTATTATAAGTTTTTTGTTTCTCTTTTATGAATTTTTTGTCACAGTAATTATTTTGTGTTTGAGTATCTTTAAAATTATTTGTTTATCTATGTTATGATGTACCTAGATACAATAAGCCCCATCTTGATAGAGTGGCAATCGCTACAGAGGCCATTTCGACACCTCTCTGCCATATACCAGGTTTTGGCTGCAAATGATTAGCCATGGTCTTCATTACCTACCTTCATTGAAGGTATTCGTCGACGGTTTGTTCGGCGCACACAAAGTCACTAATCCATACTATCCATACTAATATTATAAATGCGAAAATGTGTCTGTCTGTCTGTCTGCTACGCTTTCACGGCCCATCTGTTCAACCGATTTTGATCAAGTATATATATATATATATATATATATATATATATATATATATATATATATATATATATATATATATATATATATATATATATATATAATATATATTGATAAATATAGTTCAAACTGCTCGGTGTACAGCTGCTAATATTATTATTATAGCCAGTTTCCGGGTCAAACGCCTCAATCTTATCAAGTTACATTCTGTTTTACGCACTTTGCGTTGCGTAAAGATGGGCTGTTAAAACGTAACAGACAGATAGACCCACTATATAATTTATAATATTAGTATGGATTGTTTTCGATATTAATGCGCAAATACAAAATTGAGAAATTAATGCCAATGGCCTTCGTAAATATATTTTATTGGACTCATTAAGATTAATTTATTAATTTATGGGATTTACGAACTTATGAAGAGAACTTGATATTGAGTTAATAGGACAGGTTATATTATATTATCCATCAGTAAGCAGCCTCAGGGTGTTTCCAGCATATTAAATATAATATACTAGATGATTCCCGCGACTTCGTCTGCGTGGACCAAGTTTTTTCGATTCCCGCGGGAACTCTTAGGCGGGAAGCCTATGTCCTTCCCCGGGATATACCCTATCTCTGTACCAAATTTCATCAAAATTGGTTGAACAGATGGGCCGTGAAAGCGTAGCAGACAGACAGACAGACACACTTTCGCATTTATAATATTAGTATGGATTTGTAAATATACGAAATGGTAAATCAGGAGCGAAAGCAATAATAAAGAAATATTAATATTATACTTAAAAATTATAATAATAATGTCTATTGAAGATAAAAATCCACTCTTAATATACATAAGAATACAAAATAAAGTAAAAATAAAATAAAATAAAAATAGCACCTTAAATATAGCACATGCTTTTTCTTACATCTAACCCTACTTCGTATTTGCGTCTCTTTGTACAGAGCGCCAGTGATTCATTATATCACTGGACATATTATCCTCACGGATGACCTTAAGGATGGTATTGTTTGACTGTCGTAATCGCTCCCAGAACGAAATTATTCGATTTCGCCTAGTCGCAAATAAATCAGGGACTCTCCCCTCGGGACATGCCCGACGCGCTGCAGTACCTCGGTAGCCTCATGAGGATGCGGTATGCATCATTATACTGCACCCCATGGTGCTCATTGTCGTTCGCCTGAACTTCTGCCATAATTGACAAGAGTAAAAATATTGAAATATGCACGAAACAGGGTTTACCTAACGTCAGTAGTACACTTAGAAAACCTACGCTCGAGCAAGTTGCTCTTCTCTCTCTTTCTATATCCAAGTCATCCCTAAGGTCATCCGTGACCATGTGGTCACGGATGACCTTAGGGATGACTAAGGACATGTGTCCAAGATATTTGAATTGCCTCACCTCTCGAATTGCAGAGTCATTCAAATAAACCGCTGGCACCCTCTCCGGGTTCTACCCCGATCTGAATTTCCACCATTCCAATCTCCATTTCCAACTTGGAAGCATTATATTTCAATCCGTGGCTCTTAATGACAAATCTATTATTTATGATTTTGTGGCACTATTACTGTTGTGTGAAAATAAAATAATATAAAAAAGTGTGTGTGTACAATTCACTCACAGCAAAGGTGAAACAGAGAATGAGATAAATATAACTTACTAGATGATGCCCGCGACTTCGTCCGCGTGAATTGATGTTTTTTTAAGATTTAAACTATCCTATCTCTCAAGTTGGATCGAACTGCACATGGTGTGCGAATTTTATTATAATCGGTTAAGTGGTTTAGGAGTCCATTGAGGACAAACATTGTGACACGAGATTTATATATATTAAAACTAGATGATGCCCGCGACTTCGTCCGCGTGAATTGATGTTTTTTTAAGATTTAAACTATCCTATCTCTCAAGTTGGATCGAACTGCACATGGTGTGCGAATTTTATTATAATCGGTTAAGTGGTTTAGGAGTCCATTGAGGACAAACATTGTGACACGAGATTTATATGTATAACTTATATTCTATCTCATTCTCTCGCGGGCTAAATACTACTATGGATATTTTTAATAATTTGAAATAAGTATTTTAGCTATTTTTATCTAATGTAATGTAATTTAATCGGAAATTTTATTTTTAATTCAATGATCTTATAAAATAATTTAATTTAATTACTTTAAAAACAAATAATTACCACTTTAAGACCTAATCTGTACCCATATTCTTGCAAATAAATATTATTTATTTATATGTTTGTCTCTTTTTAGCGTCGCTTATTCGTTTCATCGAATTTTCAAATCACAAAGATTCTAAAGAAATTTCACTTCACTAAAGGGGACCCCCTCCCAAGAATCTAAAAAACGTGATTTCTCACACCTCTCTTGTTTTCTTTTACGAAAGCATTTAACAAGTACAGTGTTATATCTTGTACGATGGTACGGAGCCCTTAATGCGCGAGTCTGACTCGCACTTGGCTGGTTTTTTAATTAATATTAACTAATTTGTTTCAGAAACTGAGCGGTAACGAAACGTACCTTAACGGTATCATACTTGGAGTTGTGTCAGTAGTATTTGTTATCATCAGTGCCGTCCTAGTGGAGTACATAGGGCAGAAAATACTTATGTTCGTTATTCTAATACTATGCGCTTTGTGCTCCGCTTCGCTGTACTGGACAAATCAGTCTATTCAGATAGCCATATTGATTTCCGCCACCTGTGGACTATTGCAGACTGCTTTAAGTCTACAGCAAAATCTATTTGTTAGAGTGTTCCCAACTACTATAAGGTAAGAGCCACTTTAAGTATTCTACTAAAATAATAAATATTGTACTATGTTACAAACTAGCTAATGCCCGCGACTTCTAAGGAGTTTCCGTGGGATTTATATGTTCTTTTAATCCCACGGGAACTCCTTCACTTTCCAGGATGTAAAGTAGCCTTTGTCACTCTGTCGCCGATCCGTTGCTCTGTTGCGGCGTGATTAAAGGACAAACAAACACACTATGGCATTTATGATATTAGTATGACGTATATTATGATGATTTACTTATTGACACCCGCGACTTCATTTTCCGGGATACAACCTATCCCTGTACCAAATATCATCAAAATCGAGTGAACAGTGAAAGCAGACAGACAGACACACTTTCGCATTCATAATATTAGTATGGATTATAAAACGAAATAATACTAGTGGTTCGCCCCAAACTGAGACCTCGCGGTATCCATAAAACGAATAAATTTTGACACAGCGCCATCTATTGACATCATTGTGAAGTTCTGTTAAAAATACCGAAGCTCATTAAAAATTAAATAATTTAGTTTCCTTATAATATTTATTATTAGACTCTATTCCTACTTATCTTTAAAATGATATACCGCAACCCTATGTAACACCAAAAAAATATTTTACTTCGCATTCGTTTCTATGAGAGCCCCCTGAAATAAAGATTTTTTATAACTTTTTAAACCATATTTGGCTGGAGGCCATCGGTTTACATATTATATTTAAATTTGAAGTAATTACATTCAGTAATTCAGAAGTTATAAGGCTCCGACAGACGGACGGACGGACGGACGGACAAGTGCAAATTGACTCAAATAGACTCAGAGACCTTCGCTTCGTTCGGTCAATAATATTACTTTAAATTTTTCAGAGCTTTGGCCGTTTCAATAATAATCATGGTTGGACGGATCGGTTCGCTGGTGGGAAATATTGTATTTCCTGTCCTATTGAGCTCGGGTTGTATGGCGCCGTTCATTACAATCTCAGTTGCTTCATTAGGTATGGATTTTTTTAACCAGTTGTTTTCTTTAAACCCCACCTTCACCCGTGTAGCTTTTTTATTGCGTGATAGACATGCGGTTGACGACAATCATGCTTAGTGCAAAGCAATGATGAGGTCTAGGTTGGAACGCGCTTGCCGAGAAGATGTCTGTTCACTCTTGCCTTGAAGGTACTTAAGTTTCGCTTAGGGCGAAAACATATTACATACAGAATATAATAAAACATCCGTGTTTTATGTGGGCGTGGCAAAATTGTTGTCCCCGTGCATAATGGCGTACCCAGTATTCGGAGCTAGGGTAGATATTAGTTAGGTACTTTAGATACCTATTTTCAGGCAAATCATGATGAAATATACCTGAGCATTGAGCTTTTTTAACTAGTGTAAGCAATGCTTTTACGCCTTTTTTTATCCACTACAAGTTAGCCCTTGACTGCGATCTCACCTGATGGTAAGTGATGATGCAGTCTAAAATGGTAGCGGACTAACCTGTTAGGGGCATGGCAGTTATATTAAAACCCCCATTCGGTTTCTACACGGCTTCGTACCGGAACGCTAAATCGCTTGGCGACACGTCTTTGCCGTTATGTAACCACCAGGTTTGAAGCCTCCCACCAGGCATAGATAAATATGTACAGCCACCAAGCCAGAGCAGGGAAAATTCAGAAATTATAAATTCCCAAATTGACTCTGCCGAATCGAATCCGGGACCTCCGCACGTTAAGACAACAGCTACACACTGCGCCACGGAGGTCGTCAAAAAATGCCTCTATACGCCACTGCCCGTGCAGCTCCAACACAATCCGCGCGCGGACTTTCTTTGTCCGTAGAGTGTTTTCGCTACGAAACACACACTACGGAGAAAGAAAGGTGTAGAGGGGCACATACGATTTTTGCGACTCATCTTTTGATAGACGACCTTTTATTCTTGAAAGTAAAGTTCTACTTACAAAATATGTTATTATATTACTAGCTAATGCCCGCGACTCCGTCCGCGTGGAGGTATGAAAAATAGATAGTAGCCGATTCTCAGACCTACTGAATATGCATATTAAATTTCATAAAAATCGGATAGTAAATCCAAAATCACATACCTAGTTCATAGTTCAATAGACCAATGTAAATAATTCGAAGAGCCTGCGGAGTCCCAAAGTACTGGAATAACTACCGCGACGTATAGAGATATAACTACCTAATATAATATAATTTTGTTCGCAGGTATGGTGGGACTAGTTTACTTTTTGCCGGATGTTAACAAGGAGAACAAAGCAACTGGCGACAAGTGAACAGCGAAGACATATTAGTATTATGTACAAACAACTAGAATAATAGGGCGAAAATACACTACGAACTAAAAAAGTGCGTGCGCCGACGATTCGCACTGACGTTTTTATACCCGATTACGGCAAAGCGAAAAGGAAGGGTTATGATTTTAGCAGTCTATGTTTGCATGCTTGTAATTAACACACAATTCTGAAAAACAATAATGAAAACATATGGCTTTAAGCGTTGACAGTATCACCCCTGACCCGATTTTAATTCGTTTTATGATCCGGGTGACATAGACTTTTTACACGAACAAAATCTATATGACGGATTCTATACACCTCTTTATTACCTCGATTTTACATCCACAAATATGGGCGCCTTTGAAATTTTTACCATAGACGGGTTACAGTTTTTTAGTTAATACTTACTGCTTTTTCCTGTCCATAGTATGTTGTAGTTCTTGTATCGAGCTGGATAGACTAACGTGACAGGGTGATGCATGTTTCCAATACTTAGCCTACGTTTTGCCCGGACGTTTCATCCTGTCCTGTCAGTAGCGTTTTCGCTCTTAAGATAAAGATGGACGGAGCAGCGCGGCACGTTGCGACAACTATTTTTTGTATGAATTTGTATGGGGTTGGGTGACGCGTCACGCGCAAGAAGATGCACTGTGCGACCGCGGGCCCATACAAACTCATAGAATTAATATTTGCCACTACGTGCATCTCAAGTGGGGAAAGACCTTTAGCTGAAATTATAATTATAAAGAGCATACACGGTGCCAGTGACCACGTCATCGTATATTTAGGTTTTTTAAAAGTAGCCTGTCCAAATGTTAGTCCTAGATCCGGATATATACCACGATCTTCACCAAGCTGTTTAATAGATTAGATGAAACCTACTTTAATATTTATTTAATAATAGATAAATACGCCTAAAATAGGTTGCCCATCAAAATCCGATCAAAATATTTTTAAATTAATTAATTTAAAAATAGCCTATGGATATATGGACCGGATCTCTGACTATATTTAGTATAGTCCGACAAACTTATCTGACCCGGTAACAGCGTTGCTAGTATCTATGAAAAATAAAATAAAAACAAAATAGTTCCAATTTTGGCCACCGGGTCATATAAGTTCAAGTATAAGGGGCTATAGATCGGACCGAGATATACAAGAGCATAATAATTATGAGAAGAACTTCAGACAATAATCTTTAGATTTATCAAAATGATAGCTGTGATACATGGTGCTACGATTTTTTTGCAAATTAGTAACTTACTTAGTAGTTATTTCGACTAGGTTTACAGGAAAATTAACTTAAGGCGTTATTAATACTAATATTATTATCAAAACGGTTAGTTTCTTATTTTTTAAATGATTTTTCAGTAGAATTTATGTAACAAATCCATCATTTTTATGAATCGACTCCAGTTATATATATTTTAATATTTATTATTTAGTAAATTGAAATGAAATAATAAATACCTTCTTACAAATACCGTAGTTTTTTTTAAATTTCCTAAGTACCTTGAAATCTCATGATAAGGATTGTTTTTTTATTTTTAAAACAGTTTTATTCGTATTGTTTTAAATACTATGCCAACAATAAATACTGATGAATCTCTTACGATGAATCTACCGATGAATCTCTTATAAATCAATTATTTAAAATTAATTTCGTTTCTAATATAACTTATGCCCGCAACTTCGTCCGCGTGGACAGCAAAAATTTCACACCCTTATCCTACCCCAGGAGTTGAATGTTCAAAAATCCTTTCATAACGGATGTCTACGTCATATTAGCTTTCTGCATGCCAAATTTCAGCCCGATTCATGCAGTTATTTGAGCTGTGCGGTGATAGATCAGTCAGTTAGTCACCTATTCCTTTTATATATTTAGACTAGCGAATGCCCACGACTTCGTCTGTGTGGTTTGAGGTTTTTTGGTTCCCGCAGGAAATCTTTAATTTTCCGGGATAAAAAGTAATTCCTAACCTCCTCATTTGTTAGTTGCATAAGCCACTGTATTATTATTTGTTTTGTGTTATTTTCAATTGTGATTCTGGCACACTTACATTTGTAAGTTGCTTAAGCCACTGTATTATTATTTGTCTAGTTTTATTTTTAATTGTGATTCTGGCACACTTACATTTTTAAGTTGCTTTTAAGTTGCTTAAGCCACTGTATTATTATTTGTTCTGTTTTATTTTTAATTGTGCTTCTGGCACACTTACATTTGTAAGTTGCTTAAGCCACTGTATTATTATTTGTTTTGTTTTATTTTTAATTGTGATTCTGGCACACTTACATTTGTAGTTGCTTAAGCCACTGTATTATTATTTGTTTTGCCACCCAGCTTAGCCACTGGGTTATTATTTGGTGTAACTCGTGAACTGCTATGAATGAAAATCAACAACTGTTCAGGTAGGATTTCTAGTTACCACGTCATCACTCTAAAGCAGGCAGTTTTGAATGAATCGCTGTTAATAATTTTATCGTTGTGTAACCGATTTTTTTTATTGACTTGAGTGTTAACAGCCGTTTACATTTTATAATTAATGTTGTTATGTCGCATATTTTTATCCATCAACGCTCAGCTCAAACCACCGAACGGATTGGACTGAAATTTGGCGTACAGATAGCTATTTTGATGCAGGCCTCCGTTAAGAAAGGTTTTTTTTTTAAAATTCAATCCTAAAATAATTAGGTGAAATTTAATTAAATGTTCTCAAGGTGCACAGAGGACTGAAGGTCTATACTTGGGATCCTTTGGGATGTAATCTATCTTTGTACAGATAGATTACATCCAAAGTTCAGTTGAGCTCATGGGCCGTGAAAGCGTATCTGACAGACAAACCTTCGCATTTATAATCAGCATATGGATTTGAAGCCAGCCTGTAGCTGCTACGTCAACTTAAACATGTTATTTATATAATAAGATGTTCAGATAATAAATTCCCAAACTCCCCACAACCTTATCCAGCCAACCATTTAAATGCTGATGGGATCTATCTGTCATAATGTTATGTAATAACTACAGTACCACAAAGTTTTCCGACCCGGTGACCAAAATTGGAACTAATTTATATTATGGCTGTCAATGTTTTGTTTTATTTTTAAAAGATGATGCTCAATGAATGAATGATGAAAATAGGTTGCATCCCAAGGAAGAACATGGGCTACTTTTTATCCCGGAAAATTAAAAGTTCCCGCGGGAATCAAAAGCCTTAATCCACGCGGACGAAATCGCGGACATCATCTACAGTTAGTAATATAATTATTGCGAAATTATTGTAGACTAGACTGACGACTGACACAGATGATTTCTCTGTTATTGTTAGTGTTCAAATATGGAAAGAATAATTAATTATTCATAACTAGCTGATGCCCGCGACTTCGTCTGCGTGGTATAAGTTTTTTGATTCCCGCGGGAACTCCTCAATTTTCCGGGATAAAAAGTAGCCTATGTAACTCTCCAGGTCCTAAGCTATACTTATGCCAAAAATCACGTTGATCCGTTTATAACTTCCGAATTAATGAACACTAGCTGATGCCCGCGACTATACGTCCACGTGGATTGAGATATTTTTGTTTTTAATTTTTCGGAATAAAAAGTAGCCTATGTGTTATTCCAGACTATAATCTATATCTCTGAACTCTGTACCAAATTTCATCCAGATCCGTTTAACCGTTCGGGCGTGATTGAGTAACAAACATCCATACATCCAAACATTCGCATCCATACTTCCATACTAATATTATAAATGCGAAAGTGTGTCTGTCTGTCTGTCTGTCTGCTACGCTTTCACGGCCCATCTGTTCTACCGATATTGATGAAATTTGGTACAGGGATACGTTGTATCTCGGGGAAGGACATAGGCTACTTTTTATCCCGGAAAATTCAAAGGTTCCCGCGGGAATCAAAAAAATTATCTGTTCAACCGATTTTAATGAAATTAAGTACAGGGGTAGGTTGTACCCCGGGGAAGGACATGGGCTACTTTTTATCCCGGAAAATTCAAGAGTTCCCGCGGGAATCGAAAAAACTTGGTCCACGTGGACGAAGTCGCGGGAATCATCTAGTTTATAATATCAGTATTGAAAAATATAGAGTGATTTGCATATAATATATCGAGGTATGAAAATTTATAGGGAGTAAAATCAAACTCTCCGTTACGTTATTGACTAGTGTTTCCATGACTATGTAATGTATTTTGATGAATATAAATTATATATAATTAATATAAATAAATGTATCAAGCATGCTTTCAGTAATATAACAAGTGAATATAATCAAAATTATTATAAAAATACGACTGCTCTGCCGTAGCCCGTAACTATCTACTACGTAACGATACCACAGTCGGTTTTTAATTACCTATGGAATCTTATTCACATTTTTATAAAATGATATTTTTTTGGGAATTACAGAATATTGAACTATAGTGTTATATATTTTTGGAATCTACTCATCATTTTCTAGATGATGATTATATAGTTAATCTAATGTTCGATTAAAAAAAATCAACTTAAGTATTTAATGCGGAACCATGGTCACCCCATCAATTTTTTTTTAAATTTTACTAGCTTATGTCACCCGGAATAAGCTAGGGATTCTAACGATATCTCATTTATCAAAATCGGTTCAGGCGTTTAGAAGTTATGGTGGAATATACAAACTCACATACATACATACATACATACATACATACATACATACATACGTACATAAATACATACATGAAACCTGAAAACATTATACTCCTTTTTTCAGGCAGTCGTATAAAAATGCGTTTACCCTCATTTACTAATCTAAATATTTTATAATCGTTTGTAACGAGCTACTCATAGTATGCGAGGTCTTAGTTCGGTGCGAATCACTAGTATATTTGCAAACTAATCGCTATTTATTTATTATATATTATTGAAATCGCAGAGCAAAAAACGGATTGCGCCTAGTGTGTTGAAGCATTAAGAAGAAACGCTTGTGTTCGTATTACGTGTTGTTATTTAAAGATCGTGCGAGCTTATTACAAATGAAGGAAAAATGAACTGTTAAAGTACGCTAATGTGTCAAAAAAGTGTGTTAAATTGCTCAAGTGTCAAGCATAATGTAAAAAGAGTGATTTATTAATTTTGAATTTGTAGTGAATCTTTAATGTTAGAAAAATGGATATGGATTTATCAGATAAAGGTACACATAATATCTCATTATTATTTTTCAATTACATTTATGCAATGATTTTTAATTTTAAGATAAAACGTTTAGTTGAGAGATTTAATCTTCATTGTAGACCCTATAGACAAGTTCAATAAACTAGTGACGTGATTCGATTCTCTGATATTCTTATCCTTACTTCCATACTAATATTATACCTAAATGCGAAAGTGTGTCTGTCTGTCTGTCTGTCTGTCTGTCTGTCTGCTACGCTTTCACGGCCCAACTACTCAACCAATTTTGATGAAATTTGGTACAGGGATATGTTACATCCCGGGGAAGGACATAGGCTACTTTTTATCCCGGAAAATTAAAGAGTTCCCGCGGGAATAAAAAAATTGTTTCTGTTCAACCGATTTTGATGAAATTTGGTACAGGGATAGGTTGTATCCCGGGGAAGGACATATGCTACTTTTTATCCCGGAAAATTAAAGAGTTCCCGCGGGAATCTTAATCCACGCGGACGAAGTCGCGGGAATCATCTAGTTTATAATAATGAAGGAATGTTTTCTTTGAATTTTTTATAATAATATCTTCTACATTAAAATACCTTCTTTTCCTCCGTGGCCCGTTTTTTTTACCCCCTATATAATACCTACAAGTTAAACTAGACAGTTGAAGTCAAAAGCTCACATTATATTATTTTATCAGTATATTTATCTTCGAAGAATTATTATGCAAGGAGGCGTATGTTTTTATAATAGGTGTTCTGTTTTTAACAATATTACGTATTATTAAGTAAATTCGTTTTTTTACTAGCGGTCATCACAGCTACGCTTTTTTTAAATTATTTTTCTCAAACATGCTTGGAAATTTGAAAATTATTATGACAACCTTCTTCGAGATAAATCGAAATTGCTGTACTCGCCAACTACATGCGAGCAGCGGCTGGCAAAAGTTGTATGATAATCCATATCCGTCGTGGTTTAGCGGTCAAATAAATTACATAGTAAATTCATATCTGTCGTGTCATTTAAAAAAAATTCAAATACCCAAATAACATATTATGATTGGTAGGGATAGATGAGAGATAAAAACGATCAAGTCGTAGGTACTTATCTCCTATCTCGTATAGCATCTGATTTCTAGAATGGAAAGCAAAAAGGATGCAAAAACTTTATGTTGATAAAAAAATAGCTGCAATATCGCTTGAATGGTTTCAACAACACGTCGAAGTATACCCATACCACGTTTGAATACCCATACCGTTTTTAGCTTATATTATATACCTACCTAATGATACTGATTTTATATGATTTGCACCCAGCGAATCATTTTTTTTAACGTTAAATTGAAGCTTTTTATTAAAACCTTATATATTTCATGCGAGTGTGTGTTAAAAAAAGTCTTAGTCCAGACTGTAATCTATCTCTGTGCCAAATTTCATCCGGATCCTTTCAGCCGTTCTGGCGTTGTTAAGTAACAAATTCATCCATCCGTCCAAACTTTTGCATCATTTTTTAGGATTCCGTATCCAAAGGGTAAAAACGGGACCCTATTACTAAGACTCCGCTGTCTGTCTGTCTGTCTGTCTGTCTCCAGGCTGTATCTCATAGACCGTGATAGCTAGAAAGCTGAAATTTTCACAAATGATGTATTTCCGTTGCCGCTATAACAACAAATACTAAAAATTAAAAAATATATATATTAAGGGGGGTCCCCATACAATAAACGTGTTTTTTTCGTATTTTTTTGCTCAATATTAAAAACGGTAACAGGTAGACGGTTCAAATTTTCACAGAATATTAACTTGTATATTACCTTTCAAAATAAATAATTAAATATCAATAAAGTAAATATTAAAGGGGGGATCCCATACAACAAACGTAATTTTTTGATATTAACAGTAAACCTCTACAAACAAAGTTAGTTTTGCGGTTCATTAACAAAGGTAATTATACCTACTTCTTGAGTACGGAACCCTCGGTGCGCGAGTCTGACTCGCACTGGGCCGGTTTTTTTACGTCTTTATATAATGTGGATTAAATATGTCGCCAAGCCGGTTCGCATAACAGCTTATATATTATTAGCTAGGTATACTAGTGCTAATTTTAGATACAATTTAAATATTAACTTTAGAGCGCCAACTCGCCAACAAACTGGCCCACCAGTTTGGCGAGATTTATTTTATGTTAAAATAGTTGTATCCATTGAAATAAATAAATTTAAAAAAAAAAAAAAAAAGCTAGCTAAAAGTTCGGTTCGGAACTTTGGACTGACGAAAAATTCTCATAATTAACCCGGGCTGGTGGCCCGGACTTAGGAAAACAATGTCTCATTCACTGATCCATCACTGTTCTCAGATGCACACGGATGAGACCATAGATACCTCTATGGTATCATCCCTGTGCATCTGAGAACACGTAAAGCCGTCGATTCTGCGCCTGATCTTTCTTTGGCTTTGCTTGATTTTCCATCACAGGTGAGCTGGACGCTAATGCTCCACCGATCCGTAGAAGAAGACAGCGTTGGACGACCCCCCACTAGGTGGAAGGACGATCTCAAGCGTGCTGCTGGGAGCCGCTGGAAACAAGCGGCACAACACCGTGCTCTGTGGCGATCCACGCAGGAGACCTTTGTCCAGCAGTGGACGTCTATAGGTTGAGGCGACGACGACGACGATGACGCGAGTGAAACCGTCTTTGAGCACATAATTGTGCATCATATTATGAACATCTCCCGAGCAGATTCATTAACTGTGAAGATTAGCCGCCGGGTCAAAATTCACTCGGCAGGAAATATTTTTGTAATCAGGTCTAACTTCACATTCTAATGATTTTTCAGCCCAAGAAAGCAATGGAGATGCGAATGCGATGAAGATACTGGAGGATGCGTTAACGCTGTGCAAATTTGGCAAATTCCACGTGTTGCTACTTGCCGCGTCACTATGTTCCGTCTACGCTGCCATGTTAGTCACGACTACGTCCTCATTCATCCTCCCAGTAGCGGAATGCGATTTGAAGATGAATATAATGTATAAAGGATTGCTTAATGCAATACCCTTTTTAGGTAGGTTCTTTCTTTTTTAATCTACTACAAGTTAACCCTTGAATGCGATCTCACCTGATGGTAAGTGATGATGCAGCCCAAGATGGTAGCGATATAACCTGTTAGGGCATGACAGTTATATTAAACCCACACCCCTAATCGGTAACACGGCATCGTACCGGAACGCTTAATCGCTTGGCGGCACGTCCTTGCCGGTAGAGTGGTAACTAGCCCCGGCCGAAGCCTCCCACCTTTATAAGTGGAAGGTACCGGGTTCGATTTTTCGTGCCGTTTTGAGCATTTTTAACTCCTAAACTGGCTCTGGTCTTGTTTTGTCTGGTCAGATGGGAAGTTTCGGCCGTGGCTAGTCGCTACCCTACCGGAAAACAGGGTTGCCATTCTATCCGGTTTGATAGTTATAGTATAAAGTTCGAAACAATCACTGGTTCGAAATGACATTCCGACCCAGTGGTGGATTCATTCGACTATTCATAAGCACTTGTAAAAAGTCTATTTGAATAAAAAACATTTGATTTTTTAATTTTTGTAAATCTTGTACTTAAGCTTATTTGATTTTCCGGGATAAGAAGTGTATGTAATGTACCTTTTTAGGGTTCCGTACCTCAAAAGGAAAAAACGGAACCCATGATCACTTTGTTGTCCGTCCGTCTGTGTGTCAAGACACTTTTTCTCAGGAATGCATGGAGGTATCAAGCTGAAATTCAATTCAAATACTCAGGTCTACTATCCCTTAGAGCTGTGAAACAATCAAACTTCTAAGCCAACGCAATCAAAAGATACAGCCGTTTATGCTGCAAATTTTCGACAATCGCAAGGGAATCAAAACCTACGGGGTACTTCCCGTGAACTCAGAATCTTGAAATTTTGTACGAAGCAACGTCAGCACAGATAAAGGGAAAAATTGCGAAAAGCATTAATTTTTAGTTACATCATATAATAAAAATATTTTTATGCAAATTTTCGACACTCGCAAGGGAATCAAAACCTACAGGGTACTTCCCGTGAACTTAGAATCTTGAAATTTGGTACGAAGCAACGTCTTATAGCACAGATAAAGGAAAAATTGGGAAAAGAATAAATTTTACTTAAATCATATAATAAAAATAATTTTAAACTTACTACAGGTTTGTACGGAACGTGCAAGTCCCTCGGTGTGCAAGTCCGACTCGCACTTGGCCGGTTTTTTTAGTTCTCATTTTTGCTCTACTTTTTAAGACTTATCTGTACCAAATTTCTTCTTATTCAATTGAACAGATGAGCTGTGAAACGTAACAGATTATTATTGATAATTTTTATTTTGCCAAATTGTGGGTAACAACAGTTGTTCTCATAGAAATATTTCCGTTCACAATTGACTGGCATGGCAGTGTGCAAAAATATAAATAGGTACCTAGTTATTATTATACAGCCATATGTACAGATCGACATAGATAGATATAGATAGACAGACAACTTTCACATTTATAATTTTAGCATACATTATTTACAAAACTACTACTAAAAATACGCTTTCGATTATTAAGTAAGTACCTAAGTATATTTATTTTATTTCAGGACAAATGGGATCAAGCCTCTTTACGGGGTTCCTAGTGGATACTTTCGGTAGGAAAATATTTTTAATAGGAGGAAACGTGGGCATATTTATTGGTACTTTACTCGAGGGATCGAGCCAAACATATTGGATGATGCTATTCATAAAACTCATTGAAGGTATATCGTAAGTACCCGATTTGCCATTTTATATTTAGGTACTCTTTACCTACTCTTATTACACTGGTATTCTCAATTTACTCATTCCAATATTTGAGTCCACCACTGCTGAGCACAGGCCCCCACTGTCATAGGAGATAGGGAATTAGAGCTTAGACCCACCACGCTGCTCCAATGCAGATTGACGGGCTAATATTTGAGTAAACCGAAACAATAACAATCAGTAAGACGTATCGTAAGAGTGAATAGGCATCTTCTAGGCAAGCGCGCTCCAACTTAGGCTGCATCACTACCTCAAGTCTGATTGAAGTGAAATAAGTCATTATTCTACACATTAAATAAATATTGCATTTGTAGATAGACAGAAACAGTTTTGCTATTAAATTATTTATATACTTTAACTTTATTTTTATTGTTCCGGTGTTAAAAATCATTAGCTTGGTAAAGTACAAGAAAAACTGGAAATACAAGTAGGTATGCTGTCAGGCGGAGCAATATTTTTACATAATTTTATTGAGGTAAATAAGGAGGTTCACAATTATCAATTTATTCAGATGTTCTCATAGATCTCTTCATAATACCCATGTTAACCTAAGTCAAATATGTTTTCTCAACTCAGAAGCTGGTATTTGCATGCTTAAGAGGTATTTGGTGAATAAGAGGTTGCATAATGTTTATCGTGATAAATTGTTATCACCATCACCGCGTGCCTTCTTCAAACGAAGTTTGGCGGTCATCGTCCGAAAATCTTCTCTATTTTGAGCCGCATTTTTGGATAGCTAAGCCCTGTCCAGTGTCCACCCCCTTATTATAGGTCCAACCACTTGCGCCTTTGGCGACCTGGAGCTCTCTTGTCTGCAATCCTTTCTTCCAAAACTAGTCTTGGAAGTGTGAATTGGGCACCTCTTTGTGGTTGTCCGAAGAAAGCCAGTTTTCTCTGCATGATGTTGGACATGAGTTCTCTGTTTATGTGGACTAGTTCCAGTACCTTAATTAAATTATTATAATCAAATCTCATACCGTGTAAAATATTTAGGCTGCTCTATTTCGCGGAAATCGTAGACATTTAAATAAAAATTGAAGTCCACTTTACTATTTAATAGTGGTATATAAATTAAGTTAGCCAAGTAGAGGCCTACAATTCATAATCTAGCATTATAAATGTGAAAGTGTGTATTTGTGTAATAGGTATGTATGTCTGCGTATATCTGTTATGTAACAGTCTAGAATATCAGAGAGCTCCCAAACAAGTTTATATCTATCGGATCGTCGAGCGCTCATACGACATCACATGTAGTTCATCCAGTATTGATTGGTCAACTTATAGGGCATGGTTGAGCAATTGATTATTGGCGAACACTCGTCAAAATACAAATCTGCCTTTATCGTATAATAGTTATCAATATCAACAAATACCACATTAATAAACCTGATTTGGCTGAACTGAACAATAATTGACAATCTTCCTAAAATACAAGTGGCCAAGGACAAAGGAGTATTTATTGAAGATAATAAGATCTTATCGATAGTAATAATTAATCATCAACTTCTATAAGACGTATTCTTCAAAACCACGTGGATGAAGGCATGTGTAGTAACTTATGTGGCTATAAGGGCGGCCAGATTAGCAAATGGATGGATAGATGTTTGTTACTCAGTCACGCCAGAAAGGCTGAACGGATCTGGATGACATTTGGCACAGAAATAGATAGTCTAGAATAACAAATAGGATACTGTTTAAAGAGTTCCCGCGGAAACCAAAAAAACTAAAATCCACGTGGGCATCAGCTAGTTATTTGTAAAGTTAACTATACGTTTAAAGAAAACCTACATACAAATTTCAACTACGTATCCAGCGCTTTGAGATAGTGAAAGATTTACCTATGAGCATAATATTTTTTCAGATTAAGTTTGACCTTCAGTGCCATAACGTCGATGCTCTCAGAGTTCACGCCGTTTCATTTAAGAGACAGAGTACTATTGATGTACGCTGGATTCACGTCCACTTCTCTGATAGTGGCTTCACTGCTAGCCTGGGTGTCGTTACCTCTGCCTATACATGTAGTCATATGGGAGGGATATTTTGGTAAGTTAATTTTTTTTTAATTCCCCTACTAGTTGGCCCTTGACTGCGATCTCACCTGGTGGTAAGATAATGCAGTATATGCTAGTAGCGGGCTAACCTGTTAGGGGTACGGTAGTTACATTTAACCCATGTAACCCTAATCGCTTTCTACGCGGCATTGTATCGAAACGCTAAATCGCTTGGCAGCACCGATAGTGACTAGGCACGGCCGAAGCTTTCAACCCGACCAGACTAGAGAAAATTCCAAAATTATAAATACCCAAATGACCCTGTCGGGGCACGAAGCCGGGGCCTCGCATTATAAAACCACAGCGCTCATGATTTCGCCAGGGAGTTCTGCAAATAAAGGAGGCGGAGAAGTAACTCCACTAAAAAGTATGTTAGTGTCTGTTTGCATCTTATTTCTATCTAATAAATAAATACTAAAGTTTGGATGGTTGATTGGACGATGGATGTTTGTTACTAAATCACACCGGAACGGCTGAACGGATCTGGACGAAATTTGAGAATTTGAGAAATTTGCGCAGAGATAGATTATAGTCTGAAATAGCACATAGGCTAACTTTCATTCCGGAAAATTAAAGAGTTCCCGCGGGAACCAAAACACCTCAATCCACGCGGACGAAGTCGCAGGCATCAGCTAGTGTTTAATATTTTAAAAACTTCAACATTACCACATATCACATTCTGTACAAAGATTACTTTGATACAAGTATATAATTAATAGATCGCAACAAACATAAATATTCATATCATAAATGATAACTCTCTTTATTAAATACATGAGTTGTCATTACCATCCTGAATAATAATAATATTAAGACTAGCTGAAGTCTACGTCGTCAGCGTGGAACTACTAAAAGTTAGCCCTTGACTGCGATCTCACCTGATGGTAAGATGCAGTCTAAGATGGTAGTGGGCTAACTTATACAGCGCCCCACAGGATAGTATAATAACTTATACTTCTGTATCCATACTATAATATTATAAATGCGAATGTGTGTCTGTCTGTCTGACTGCCTGTCTGTCTGTCTGCTACGCTTTCACGGCCCATCTGTTAAACCGATTTTGCTGAAGTTTGGGACAGGGACAGGTTGGATCCCGGGGAAGGACATAGGCTTCTTTTTATCTCGGAAAATTAGTGAGTTCCCGCTGGAATCGGAAAAACTTTGTCCACGCCGCGGACGAAGGCGCGGGCATCGTCTATTAATATTATTATTATAAGAAAGAAAGAAAGAAAGAAAATATATTTATTCATCGATGGTGTCACAAACAAACAGTCAATTATTGTACTATTGTACCTAAAACTATGCTTGTCTGTGACACCACCCAGAATGGGTGTACAGCTCAGCATTTGCCCTGCATCAAAACTTACGTTTGCACGTTTTGTGCAGGGCGCTGATTTTCAGCTGTGACCCGGGTGGCGTCACATCCAACGGAATGAATAGACCTAACTTACAAACCATACTAACTTACCTGTATTCCACTATACTACAAATGTAAAGCTAGCAAAAAATAATAATAATATAAATACAAACACAAGAATTAAGGTGTTAATTATGGTGTTTTTTGTTCCAGAGTTACACGCATGGAACGTGTTTCTATACATCTGTTCAATATGGAGTTTTCTGGCAACAGTACTATACTATTGTCTCCCGGAAAGCCCCAAGTTCCTTCTGTCACACGCCCGAGAGGAGGAGGCGTTGGAAGTACTCAAAACGGTGTACAGCATGAATACTGGGAACGACAGGGATAATTTTCCAGTAAGTTCATTATTAAATTCTCTCTCCTCGGTCGTTTCTTCATTGCTGAAGATCGTTTCCACTGGCTTCTGTTGGTAGCCATTCTCTCACTATATTATAAAACTAGATGATGCCCTCGTCCGCGTGGATAAAGATTTTTTGATACCCGCGGGAATCCTTTAATTTTCCGGGATAAAAAGTAGCCTATGTCCTTCCCCGGGATACAACCTATCCCTATACCAAATTCATCAAAATCGGTTGAATAGATGACCCGTGAAAGCATAACAGGCAGACAGATAACACTTTCGCATTTATGATGTTGGTCAGACCACCTAGTTAGTGAGCGGCCTGTTGCTCTTTTGCTCTTAGTTTTGCCCGTGACAGTAAGCTTCTCGAGATTATTTTGTTACTCAACGCATTATTACTGTTGTCATTTACTAAATTTTCAAAAAAGGGATTGTTCAAACCTGTGCCGATTATTCAATTTTTTTGTAAATATTTTACTCAGGGTAATTATTCTTATTATTAAGTATTTTTGGGAGGTCGTGTGGATCGTACAACGAATGCGTAGATGGAGACATCGTGGTGAGAAATAATTCACAGGATTCCAATACTGAATTTATTATTGCACAGAATATAAATACATATTTTTTTTTTTTTTTTTTTATATCCCGCTGGTGGAAATGCGTTTGCGCATGCCTGTAGATAGCTGAACCCTCATATAAGATGAGGGCTAAGCTATCCGCAGGGTATGTGGGACTCCCAGTTACCCGGACTACCCACTAAAACCACCAGCGGTCCTACTTTACTGCTGCTATTTATAATGCAGCACCCTTTCAGCTGAGAAGTTAAAACCTTACATCGAATTCCTACGCAGTTGCACGCACAACCGCTTTCCTTTGCTTACATCCCTAATCCTAGTTCTTTAACCAAATGGTATACAAAACTATATAAAAATATATAAGTAGGGGTTTTTTTTTTTTTTTCCCTTATCATTAGATCAGTCACCAAAGTATACGGGTGTTTTTTCTGTTTTCTCCCTTGTGCTTCTATTTTTTTTTTTTTTTTTTTTTCCCCTACAATATACTTACAACTTGACATTCAAATTGACATCAATTGATCTTTGTCACAGACTATGTGTATATCTAATTAGATGTCACAGATAATATTACGTTCTATGCATACTTACAATATATTTTAACAAAGTACCTACAATTAATTCAGACATTGACGAATGGTAAATATCATTTTTGGCGGCCCATCCCTCAGCAAAAAACAAAACCGAAAAAAAAGTCGCGCTATTAGGTAATAGCCGCCAAAAATCTCGAAATAAGTATGGGCGTAAAGTATGGGCGTGAAGTATGGGCGTGAGAAACCGTTTTCTAGTGAGTACCTAGTACCTACCTACCGAGTTTTATTTCAAGTTTTCTCACAAATGTATTGAAAAATATTGTGTGATATATACGGGTGTTAGGGTTTTAACAAACTGTCATGTTTTTACGAGTTGACACTTGTCAGCCCTCGCCTGGCGGCATCAGGCTGACATGAGTCAGTAGTAGTAGTATGTAAAAACCTACTTACCGCTCTTATATCACAAACTACTATTACAGATCGTATCGTTCAACACGTCTGGTGTTCTCAAGCCAACTGATGTGATCAGCCTTAAGAAGCAACTGGTGAACGCCCTCGTTGAAGTGAAGGAACTCTTCAGGAAACCTTTATTTTACAGGCTCTTGCTGCTCTCTTTTCTCGCTTTTGCGGCGCTGTTAGTGTAAGTATTTTCCACGACTGCCCAAAAAGGAGTGTTATCTAAACAATTATTAAATGCAGTTTTCTCAAAAATTGCGGAGCAGGATTTGAACCTTCGTCTCTTTGGGATTCGCGCCCTGACTGCCTAGAAATTTCCATAAGTGTGGGTAAACAGTACCTAAACACAATAGTAAAAAATATAAAAAAATGTTAATGTTTTCAGGGTGTATGTATGTGATTTAATTTATTCCACCATAACTTCTAAATGCCTGAATAGATTGGGATGTGTCCAAAATCCTCAGGGGTTTACTAAGTACCATGCTTAAAGCATCAGATAGCAAGTACCATTTTAAGTAATAATATTGTTGTTATCTTGGATAGACGGTTGGAAAGATGGATGGATGGATGGATGTTTGTTACTCAATCACGCCAGAACGGTAAAATTATCCTGCCGGGAATCGAACCCGGGACCAACCACACTAAGACCATAGCACTCATCACTACGCCAGCGAGGTCGTCAACTTAACTACAAAGTTGTTCTTTTTCTTACAGATCCACATCACTAAGGCTGTGGCATCCACAGATCTCAACAATAGTCGAGCACTATGGCAAGAGTCACGGTGAAACAGCACAATTTTGCGTCATGATAACCGACTATATGGACGGGTTGAAGGAAGTGCAACTCAATGTTTTACCGGCTGACAATTTAACTGACCCGAGCATCTGTGTGCCGGTAGGTAAACCAGTTTAAGATTAACCCAGTTAAGTTTAACCCAGGTGGGTTTAAGATTGGTTTATCCTAAATCTATGGGTAAACCAGAAACACTTCGAACAGAAGTTCCTAACAAACCACTCGAATCGTCGACTAAAGAACACCCAAACTAAGTAGCTCGGTAGAAATGGCGTGTAAAAAACATGTTTTTGAAGGTAATTGTGATGAAATATTTTGACATCAGTTCACAGCACAGTAGGTACCTATAGATCGCGCGCGAGTTGAATGCAGAGCTTATGTATGGTGACACATACATCGATGATCGACGGCTTGTTCGGCGCACATATTAAAGTCACTAACTGTTCACTCGACTGCCTCGTTGGTCTATTGTGGTCTATCTAGTTGGTCATGTTCGACTGCGGCCGGCGAAGTCCCATGTTCGAGTCTTGGGTCGGGCCATAACAAGTAATGGATTTTTCTTGCAAGAATTCTCAGTACTAGCTCGGAGTTAGGAAGTTGGCGATGTTTCAACCCCGTGCCTAGGAGAGCACGTTAAGCCGTCGGTCCTACGCTTGATCTCTCACCGTTCGTGTCGGATTTTCCGTCCCATTGGACTATGAGAGTAATGAGACTATGAGAGCATTGGATGTATGAGACTATGAGAGTGCACCTGTGTAAGCGCACACATTTGTGCACTATGATGTTATCTCCCGCGCAGATGGCTAATCTCTCTGGAGACAGGCTGCCGTGGCCGAAATTCGGTCGGGAGGACTAACTTCATACGCGTCACCCCCCATGGCTGTAATTGATGTAGCCATTGTCAAGTATTTGTTTCGTGTCATTCGCTAGAAAATATAGTTCAAACCGCTCCGGGTACAACTCACAATTTTTATTATAGCCAGTTGCCGGGTCGAACGCCTCAACTCACCAAGTGACATTCAGTTTGCGTTGTGTTAAAAATGGGTCGTTAAAGCATAGCAGACAGACAGACAGATATACCCACTATAGCATTTATAATATTAGTATGGATTTGCTATAGATAAACAATTTCACGTCTTGTTTTCGATATTAACGCGCAAAGACAATAGTGAGAAATTAATGCTATAAATGGCCTTCGTAAACATAATATACTAGCTGATGCCCGCGACTTCGTCCGCGTGGTTTAAGTTTTTTGATTCCCGCGGGAACTCCTCAATTTTCCGGGATAAAAAGTAGCCTATGTCACTCTCCAGGTACTCAAGTATACTCATGCCAAAAATCACGTCAATCCATTGCTCCGTTGCGGCGTGATTGAAGGAAAAACCAACAAACCAACAAACCAACAAACCAACGTACCAACAAACCAACAACCAAACTGACTTTCGCATTTATAATATTAGTATGATTTTATTGGACCTATCTCATTAAGCTTAATTTATTAATTTATGGGAGCAAGTTCCACATTTACAAACTTATGAAGGGAACTTGATATTAAGTTAATTAAGCAGGTTATATTGTATTATCCATCAGTAAACAGCCTGATGGTGTTACCAGCATATAAAATATATAATATACTAGATGATGCCCGCGACTTCGTCCGCGTTGGTTAAGATTTTTCGATTCCCACGGGAACTACATAATTTTCCGGGATAAAAAGTAGCCTATGTCCTTCCCCGGGATACAACCTATCCCTGTACCAAATTTCATCAAAATCTGTTGAACAGATTCATTCTCTTGATTCCCGCGGGAACTCTTCAATTTTTCGGGATAAAAAGTAGCCTATGTTTTAATCCGGGTTATATGCTATCTATGTTCCAAATTTCAGCCAAATCGGTTCAGTAGTTGCGGCGTGAAGGAGTAACAAACATACACACAAACTTTCGCCTTTATTATATTAGTATGTGATGTGATTCGTAAATATAGAAAATGGTAAATCAGGAGCGAAAGCAGTATTAGACAACGTCTCTCTCTCTGCGTCGTATTCCTCATTTATACTGGTCGTGACACCTTTCCATTAATCAAATAATGGTAGGAGTTTTCTTGGGATAATAATGCGGTGGGTTCCCACGTCCTTCCGCATACGACTCGACTGAGAGTATTTAAGTCTTAGGTTTTTGTAATGATTATTATCTGATGTTATTTTAAGAAAATGTATTGTGTCTTATGAGTAATGTCTTATATTCAGTCGCAATGGTTGTTGTATGAGACTATAAATATTAAAAGATATTTTTTATTGTATCGGATCAGATACGCGCATACAGCCATTTCTCATAAGACACAAGACATTTTTATAATGTGCAGGCCTTAACGTGCTCTCCGAGGCATGGAGGAGGCATCCAGTTATAATTGCTTAACAATCGCAATCGACTGATATTCTATAAAAAATAAATGAGACCCAAGAAACATAACTTCTCACACCTCTCTTGTTTCTTTTACGAAAGAACTAGATGATTCCCGCGACTTCGTCCGCGAAGATTAAGATTTATGATTCCCGCGGGAACTCTTTGATTTTCCGGGATAAAAAGTAGCCTATGTCCTTTCCCGGGATACAACCTATCCCTGTACCAAATTTCATCAAAATCGGTTTAACAGATACATTTTTTTGATTCCCGCGGGAACTCCTCAATTTTCCGGGATAAAAAGTACCTATGTCCTTCCCCGGGATGTTACCTATCTCTGTACTAAATTTCATCAAAAGCGGTTGAGTAGTTGGGCCGTGAAAGCTTAGCAGACAGACAGACAGACAGACAGACAGACGGACAGACAGACAGACACACTTTCGCATTTATAATATTAGTATGGATAGTATGGATTTAAAACACTAAATACATAGTGTTAAATCTCTTACGATGGTGCGAAACCTTTCGTGTGCGAGTCTGACTCACGCTTGGCCGATTCTTTAATTAATGAAAATTAAAATTAAAATGAAATTTATTGATAAAAACATTTGTCGTTTCACAATTTTGTCGGAAGCCCTGAAGTAAGTTTGAAAAAACCAGTATCGCGGGGTCGTCGCTCTTCCTCTTCGGTATTCAAACAAATAACAATATTGGATAGAAGCAGGCGTTGTTTTGCGGAAGTCCATGATAATGAAGGAAGTAGAACTTTAATTCACTATAATCCGCAACAATAGGTAAATCTATGTGGTACAGTGTGTACCTAGCACAGAAATCTTCCAAATTACTCTCAACGTACGTTTCACTCCGATACCGGAGCATCTTCAGGAGTTGTTGACTCAACAATGCACGATTTTAAAGTCAAGTTGACTTTACAATCGGTGTCGGACGTGACTGCCTCGTTGGTCTAGTGGTTAGCAAGTTCGCCTGCGGCCGACGAGGTCCTGGGTTCGAGTCCCGGGTCGGGCCATAATTAAGTATTGAGTTTTTCTGACTAGAAATTCTCAGTACTAGCCCGGAGTTAGGAAGTTGGAGGTGTTTCACCCCCGTGCCTCGGAGAGCACGTTAAGCCGTCGGTCCCGGTTATTATCCCTAACATGATAATATCGTTAAAGCCCGCCAACCCGCATTGGAGCAGCGTGGTGGGTCTAAGCTCTAATTCCCGCTCTCCTACGAGAGTGGAGGCATGTGCCCAGCAGTGGGACGTTAATGGGCTGTAGTGGTGGTGGTGATCGGACGTGAAACATACTGTGCCGAATTACTGGGTGCGGTGGGGGTCGCATGCTGTAGGTGAAAGACTCCCACTGTACCACTTAGATTTGTCTACTGTGGCGGATTTTAGCGAATTAAACTTCTATTGCATTCATTATCATGGACTTCCGCAACGTAACACCTTCTATTAATAAAAGAATAGAATTAAAATTTTCTAATTTGTTTCAGAAACTGAGCGGTCACCAAACGTACCTAAACGGTATCATACTAGGCGTTGTGTCACTAGTATTTGTTATCATCAGTGCCGTCCTAGTGGAGTACATAGGGCAGAAAATCCTTATGTTTGTTATTCATATACTATGCGCTTTGTGCTCCGCTTCGCTGTACTGGACAAATCAGTCTATTCAGATAGCCATACTGATTTCCGCCACCTGTGGATTATTTCAGACTTCTTTATGTCTACAGCAAAATCTAACTGTTAGAGTGTTCCCGACTACACTGAGGTAAGAGTCAAATTCAAATCCAATTGTTTTTAGGGTTCCGTACCTCAAAAGGAAAAAACGGAACCCTTATAGGATCACTTCGTTGTCCGTCCGTCTGTGTGTCAAGCCCCTATTTCTCAGGAACGCATGGAGGTATCAAGCTGAAATTAATATCAAATACTCAAGTCTACGGTTCCTTGGAATTGTGAAAAAATCAAGCTTCTAAGCCAACGCAATAAAAAGATACAGCAGTTTATGCTGCAAATAGGTAGGCCACAAAATAGACTCTGGGTGCCACCAAGAAGGCTGGCCCTATACGCAAAGAATTCACATTGTATGGCTGTGGATTTGTTCAATAAACTACCTAATAGCCATAAGGATCTGCC
The DNA here is from genome assembly GCA_963932025.1 of Erebia epiphron. Classification (NCBI taxonomy): domain Eukaryota; kingdom Metazoa; phylum Arthropoda; class Insecta; order Lepidoptera; family Nymphalidae; genus Erebia; species Erebia epiphron. Next base: position 11,294,684 of record OZ009950.1, read on the forward strand.
ACTGATAAGGTTTAAAAGAGTAATTTTTGACATTCTAAGTAGGAAGAGTTACTATAGTGTTAGTGAATACCTTAATGATTGTTTAACTGGATAAACTGTAAAATTTAAATAACTAATTATGTAAATTTAAAAGGTGTCACAGCTGATGTATGAATTATTAATTACTTAATATTTGACTTGACATAATTTTGACATTTACTCTTACATAATTTATTAATCAAATTTTTCTAATTTATTTAATAATAATAATTGACATTGAAAATGAAAAAGATGAAAATGATTTATTTCAACATACATATATTGACACATTTTAAATTGTTGGACTCAAGGGAATTAGGTTGGATATTTATATTATATTAGTATGATAAATAATTGATTTAAAAAATATAATTTCATTTAAGGATATACATGTACCTGTATTTTTGCACACTGCCACTAGCAGTAAATTGTGAACGGGACTACTTATAAGATAACAACTGTTGTTACCCACAATTTGGCAAAATAAAAATTATGAATTATGAATTATGAAATTTTCGAATTTTCTTGCACTCGCAAGGGAATCAAAACCTACGGGGTACTTCCCGTGAACTCAGAATCTTGAAACTTGGTACGAAGCAACGTCTTATAGCAGACATATAGGAAGAATTGCGAAAAACATAAATCTTTAGTTACAATAATAAAAACATTTTTATGCAAATTTTCGACACTCGCAAGGGAATCAAAACCTACAGGGTAGTTCCCGTGAACTCAGAATCTTGAAACTTGGTACGAAGCAACGTCTTATAGCAGACATATAGGAATAATTGCGAAAAACATAAATTTTTAGTTACATCATAAAGTATTTTTAATAATTTTAAACTTACTACCCCTTTCCGCATGAACGCGTAGAGGTATTAAATTGAAATTAAAATAGATAAGTGGAATAAAAATACTATAACTTTTACTTATATACATACAGGTTTGTACGGAACCCTCGGTGCGCGAGTCTGACTCGCACTTGGCCGGTTTTTTTAATCCACCGAAAGTAAGCCCTTGACTGCGATCTCACCTGATGTTAAGTGATGATGCAGTCTGAGATGAAAGCGGGCTAACCTGGGGCATGGCAGTTATATTAAACCCATACCCCTATTCTGTTACTAAACGGCCTCGTACCGGAACGCTAAATGACTTGGCGGCACGTCTTTGCCGGTAGGGTGGTAACTAGCCACGGCCGAAGCCTCCTACCAGGCCAGACCAGGGAAAATTTTGGGAAAAATTCGTAGGAATCATATTAAAATACAACAATAATTAGAATAATATCACAATGCGCCTGATTTTGTAGTGCACAATCTCTAAGCTAAGTTAAAATGACACATTCATAATACTCCCTACAGAAAGGGACAGAACTAGATTTAAAGCTGTCATTTTAGTTTCGAGATTGTGTTATACATAATTGGCCACATTATTAATCTAATTAGTAGGATTACTAATGTTATAAACTAGCTGATGCCCGCGACTTCGTCTGCGTGGACTAAGTTTTCTTGATTCCCACGGTAACTCTTTAATTTTCCGGGATTAAAAGTAGCCCTGTAGTAAAGATGTACTTCCCCGCGATACAACCTATATTATAAGAGATAACTGCACTTTTGGTAACGATCGCCAGAAAAGCTGATTCAGTGTTAGGTGGGTGAAGGGCTCTCTACTCATGACGATAGTGAAAGTTGGCCCGCATGCAAATGGGCCTTTCACTAGAAATGGCCGCTCAAAAACGGTTTATGGTTTCCAAAAATGATCCATAATTAGAAAAGCTGATTCTTGTACAGTATTAAAGTATGCACAGTACTTATGCAAACAGTACTAAAACTGACGCTATTGTCGGGGCCTTTCACTAGATATCACCTTTCAAAGACGTTATGAACATACATACTTTAAAAAAAAAAAAAATTGTGTGTGTCAGCTCCGACGCACGACTGGAGTTTACTCGTACTATCCTATTTTGATACTCGGCAAGCCTCGTATCAAAAAACAGCACTCGAATTAAAATGACCTTCATTACGATACAGTTGCATAAATAGCTATATTGATATTATGTATAACAAAAACAGCAATATAAGTACATTGACACTGATAGAAACAAACAAGCCCAATAACATATAGGTATAGTCGCCTTGCAGCATACACTATGTACGTCTCACTCTTACGTCACAACCAAATTAGAAAGGTGCGCACCATAGGTGCGCACCAAAAAAGTAACGAGGTCATTCATCAGTAGATTTTACCTCTCATATTTTTCTCATACCGGGCGCCTTATATATGAAAATCAATTCTTAAGGAGTAAACTCCAAAAATATTAGCAATTATTATGTCGGCAATTTTTATTAGCAAAAATTATGAAGGCACCTTCATAATTTTTAATAGCAATCAGAGTGACGACATAAGAATTGCTAATATCTTTTTACAGTATGTATGTTCGTAACGTCTTTGAAAGGTGATATCTAGTGAAAGGCCCGGACAATAGCGTCAGTTTTCATACAGTTTGCATAAGTATTGTGCATACTTTAATACTTTACAAGAATCAGCTTTTCTAATTATGGTTCATTTTTGGAAACCATGAAACATTTTTGAGCGGCCTTTTCTAGTGAAAAGCCCATTTGCATGCGGGCAAACTTTCACTATCGTCATGATTAGAGAGACCTTCATCCATCTAATACTGAATCAGCTTTTCTGGCGATCGTTACCAAAAGTGCAGTTATCTCTTAGTCTACTATCCCTGTTGAACAGATGGGCCGTGAAAGCGTAGCAGACAGACAGTCACACTTTCGCATTTATAATATTAGTATGGATTATAAAACGAAATAATGTTTTAAATGCTTTGAATTTTTCAGAGTTTTGGCCGTTTCAATAATAGTCATGGTTGGCCGGATCGGATCGCTGGTGGGAAATATTGTATTTCCTGTACTGCTGAGCTTGGGTTGTATGGCGCCGTTCATAACAACCTCCATTGTTTCATTAGGTATGGAAATTTTTTTAGACTAGTTTCCAACCTCAGCTTCACCCGTGTAGCTTAGGGCGAAAATACACTAAGCACATAATATCAAAACGTCCGTGTGTTACGCGGGCGCGGCAAACGCAGTTGCCCGTCCAGACTGCCCGTCCAAAAAAAATATGCGCGTTCGGACTTTTTGTCCATTAGCATAGGATTCTTGGATGAAACAAACATATAATTATAATGATTAGTACTTATTTATTATAATAATAAGCACTTTATTATATTTTTTTAGTATTATTTTCAATACCTATGTACCTAATTTGTTTAATTAGGACAAAAGTGAATATTTGCTTGCCATTACATGGCTGATTAAGTATAATACTATAAAAATAACAAACGTAGATAGTTTTTTTAAAAATCGTACAATATATATCTCTGTATATAATTTCGTAAAAGTTGGTTTCTGTGAAAACTAACAGACATACATCCTTTCTCATTTTAGTATAGATTTATTTCCTTTTAAGTCAAATCGAATCAATCACCCCTAGTCTGGTGTTAAGACCAAAATCTTCGAACAGGGCGTACATAGTTCGAAGCACAGAATACATTGAATATAGGGGTAGTTCGAAGAGCCGATAGCCTTCAGGGTCCCAAAGTACTGGAATAACTACCGACTACGAAGAATAGAAATACCTAACATATTATTTTGTTCGCAGGTATGATGGGACTAGTTTACTTTTTGCCGGACGTTAACAAGGAGAACAAAGCAACTGGCGATAAGTGAACAGCGAAGACATATTAGTATGTACAAACATCTAGAATAATAGGGCGCAAAACCCACTGCGGACAGGACTGGACAATATGTCCACACGAAACGCCTGCGTCGTATGAGAAACTCCATATTATAAAAGTTTATTTTTAACCGACTTCCAAAAAAGGTTTTTTTTTTTAAATGTATGTCTGTGCATATCTCCGTGGTTTATGAACCGATTTGATTTTTTTTTCTATCAGTCGTTAGAGGATGCTCTCGAGGTGGTCCCATAAAAAATTCTGACTCCAAATCCGCAACCCTGACTCTAAAAAGTTAAAATTAAAAATTATTTCCAATAAAGCGACTTCCAACGCCACTGTAAAGTCCAAAATAATTTTGATTTCTACCCACTATGTTGAAGTCGAGCGAGTCTGATGCGTCAACTTTGCTTAGCCTTGTAATACCCGCCCAACAATTTTTATGCCCGACCTGAAATCGAACCCATGACGTGACCTGCAGACTGCAGTCAACCATGCTAACCGCTAGACCAACGAGGCTGTGATACATGGTACTACGGTTTTCTTAGCAAATTAGTTACATAGTCATTTTGACTAGGTTTATAGGAAAAATACCTTAATCCATTATTAAAGCTAATAATATAAATATTATTATCAAAACGATTTTTTTCTTATTTTTAAAAAGATTTTTTCATTAGAAATTATGTAACGTAAACGTCGATCATTTTTATGGAAAAATAAAACCTGTTAGGTATACTATTTATTATAAAATAAATTGAAATGAAATAATAAAGACCCCTATTACATGAACCGTATTTTTTTTAATTTCCTAAGTACCCTGAAATCCCGTGATGAGGAACATTTTATTTTTACTTTTTAAACAGTTTTATTCGTATCGTTCCAAATACTGTGCCAGCAATAAATATTAAATACCAATGAATCTTGTATTTAGAAAATATTTAAATGAATTTAGTTTCTAATATTATAACTACCTAGCTAACCCTTATTCTACCCCCTTATGAGTTCAATGTTCAAAAATCTTTTTAGGGGATGTCTACGTCTTAATAGCTATCTGCATGCCATCTATTCCTTTTATATATTTAGATTTAATAATTATACAACTTCAAGTGAGCAATAAAGTATAAAATTTATAAAAAAAAAACCAATTTAATATTTTTGTTATTTATAAACAACACTTTTACTACCCAGAAATGAAAATGTAGCACAATTTTTCAATATCACATTTACCTAATTTATTGGTCCCAATTCGCAAAACAATTACTCAGTATCTAATTTAAGCTTGGAGCAGCAAAGGTCAGCAAAGTGGAACACCATCTAGGGGCGTAAGGATGGTTTAATACGGAGAGGTGTCATAAATAATATAGAGGCTGTGATGTTCGCTAAAAATGTAGGTTCATTGAAAACAGGCTCATCCTAGACTTTAATCAGCTTGTGGACGTCCAATGTTGGACATAGGCCTTTCCTAGTGAGCCCCACCGCACCTGATTCTCAGCTTTCATCGTGCAATGTCCATCGCACCGTAGAGCGCCCCATACTGCACTTAATTTTTGAGAATTCGAGCCCGAAAGGGGTTTGAAATTTGTATGAAAATCGAATCTTAAAGCCGAAAGCAAAGCCGCGGGCTAAAGCTAGTTATATATAAATGCCAAAAATTGCATAAATGCAAAGGTAAAAAACATAATAATTACAGTTTTCGCGTTTATAATACCTATCAGTACGGATAAAACTATGAGTAGGGTAATCCGACGAGTTTGATACGAGAACAGACGTTACAAATTATTAGGTATAGGATCAAATAAAAAAGGCAAAACAATAATTAATATATAATATATAAATATATAATAGACCTGGAGAAGAAAACCTATTAGAAGGTTTCCTTCTCTAGGTCTATTCAACTCAATGGGTGCACAGCCGAGCAATCAAAGGGCGTGTAGTGAAACTGAACGCGTATTAATTGCGGTTTATTGCTGTATCAGGCTCTATTGCATCTAGTGTGTACAGACATATTGTTCTATTACCTGAGATTGATATTCTACTCTATGCTTCGTGATGATTCGCTTGTTTACGGTTAAATCAATCTTATAATAAAGGGTCACTGGTAAAATGAAAATAGACCTTAAAACGGTCGTAGGGATGGTCATAAGCGACCCTTCAGGAATATGGATTACTAGCTGATGCCCACGACTACGTCCGTGTGGATTGAGTTTTTTTGGTTCCCGCAGAAACTCCTTAGTTTTCCGTAATAAAAAGTAACCTATGTGTTATTCAAGACTATAATCTATCTCTGTGCCAAATTTCAGCCAGATCCGTTCAGCCGTTGGCGAGTGATTGAGTAACAAACATCCATACATACATCCATCCATCCAAACTTTCGCATTTATAACATTAGTAAGATTTATTAAATAAAATATTACTATGTTCATGTTTTGTTTGTTTGTTTTAAATTCTTTATTGCACAAAAGTAAAACAAATGTACAAAGGCGAACTTAATACCTAGAGGTATTCTCTTCCAGTTAACCTTTGGTAGTGGGGACAGGGTTGAGATCACAGTGCGTACAATATAAAGAGAAAAAGTTAGAGTAAGAAGAAACATAATAGGTAGTAGGTAATAAAGTGAGGTATGGTAATTTATTAAGCTATTTAGTAAATGGCTTGAATAAAGAATTTAAGTCAAAATACATATCAAGATATACACCAAAAAATATAATAAACTTACTTAAAAATATGATACTTAATATTAAGGTAGTAAATGTACCTGGATAAAAATAATATAAAAAATACAATATATATATATATATATATATATATATATATATATACAATTGTAAAAAATAATATATACACATAAATTAATACTTATGAATGTGAGTGATTATGTGGAGGTATTCTGACATTTTTGAAAGTGTTCGTGTACTCGACGCTTAAAAATGTTTTCCAGAGGAGACGCGAATTTTTTACTGCAAATAATATATTTATACTTTCAGTAATTCTTTATATTGATCTTTACGAAGCAACATACGTATTATAAGTCAGGTTTAATGCGATTTTTTTTCCAGCCTAGGTTTCCAAATCCCTTCGACTATTTTCTTAGTAGAATAACTACGACCGATATCTTCGCTCGAGTCTTTCGACTTCTTCCCGCAGGAACTTAGGACCCGATAAATTTAGAAAGTAAAACATTCGAAACAAAATTTCATCCAAATCGATAGAGCTGTTTGAGTAATCAAATAGTTATTGCTTGTTGTAATATTATGAAAATAACACTTTTTTATTTAAATATCTTTTTAGTCATTTTACACGAGAAAAAAATGTTAATAGGTATTATAATGTAAACAGTTTTTCCTTCATCTACTTCATGAATAAACCAAAAAGCAGACTCATATTTTAATAATACTTAATTTTGCACCCTCCACCGAAAATGAATCTTTTTTGTTTACTTCGTCCAACGTTATAATGAACTATGAAAAGTTAATTTTCTCATTTTATTTCAGAGTATAAAGGAAAATCTGTAATGAATGGGAGATTCGATTGACGTGTTAATAATTTATTTAATTCATAAATTAACAAGCTTCTATTGAATATTATGTGTATAGAATTATGATTCCCGGGACTTAGTCCGCGTTAGGTTTTGGAAATTCCCTTGAGAGTTTTTGATTTTAAAGGATAAATAGCCCTTCCCCGGGATACAACTTACGTCCGTACCAAATCCATTTCCCTAGAAAACACGAACATAATATTTCGTTTAAAAATAGTTCCTTACATAATATAAGTTTTTCAGAGAAACCTGCCAATTCGTTACTAGGAAAATTAAAATATAAAAATGACTTCGTCCACGTGGAATCTTTAATTTTCCAGGAGCCATTGTCCTTGCCTTTGATGCATCATGCAACCTATCTCTATACCAAATTTTATCAAAATCAGTGGATTACAGGTATAGGCCATGAAAGAGACAGACACTTTCGCATGTATACTATTAGTATATGGATACATGATTTGGTTTTTATCGTTTTAGAAGCTAGTACCTTGTTAACTCAGTAACGATTAACGATTTTATATTCACAATATTCCGTAGGGCAATATCAATATCGGCATTTCCCACGGCTACTCATTATTCTGTCAGCGCAAAAGCAATTAGCTTTGGAAAATAGTTTTTCTGCATCCCAACGAAGCTTGTTCACGGTATGCCACCGTAGGGAAATCCGAAAGCTTGAAGAGGCTGTCACTTTACTTGGAGAAAACAACCTATTTTTTGTGATTACCTTTTCCATACAATTTTAGTGCCTACTTAGATAAAATACCTTGGTACCTAATTTTGGTACAGAATAAGGTAGGTAGGTAGGTTTTCAACCACCCTGGCGTAGTGCTGAGCGTTGATGTGGGAGATGCCGGATTCAATTTCCGGTAGGGTCAATTTAGGAATTTATAATTTCTGAATTCTCTCTGGTCTGGTTCGGTGGCAGGCCGTGGCTAATTACCACCCTATCAGCAAAGACGTACCGCCAAGCGGTTTTGCGTTTCGGTACGATTAGGGATATATTTTTAATGTAACTGTCATACTCCTGACAGGCTACCCGCTACCATCTTGGACTACACATTCATCAACATCAGTTGAGATTGCAGTCAAAGGCTAACTTGTAGAGGCGTTAAAAAATAGTACTTAAGTATCTAGGCTTATTACAGACTAAAGTGTTTTGAAAATGTTTTTGGAGTTAATACGCTATTGTATGAATCATTGTCATCATCATTTCAAGAACAAATCACCTTTCATACAAAGAAACTAAATCAAAATCAGTTCATCCTTTTAGGAGCTATGATGCCACAGACAGATACACAGATACTCTCTTTTTGCGTCGGGGTTTAAAAATAGTGGAAACAAATAGTTATTTTTCCTCGCCCTTTTTATGTAAATACTTGGATTGGCCAAAGTCATAAGTATAAAAATATAGCAGACAGACAGACACACTTTCACATTTTATGTTAATAGTATTATCGTATGCATAGTACTACCTACGCGTGAAGGCCGCACGAGATAAAATCGTTTAACTGAAAGTAACAAATACAAAAAAAAAATTATAACTTTTTTTAACATTGACGTTTCCAATAACATACTGCGAATAGAAAGTAAGAAAGAAAGAAGGCTTGTTGTTATTCCGCCCTCGCGTTGGAAACTCTAGTCGGCGCTAAAGCAATTAGCGTTGGAAATAGTTTTTCCGCATCCCGCCGAAGATTATTCGCGTCTCGTACCCGTAGGGAAATCGCTCGTGTTGCGGATTCTTTGACGTTGATTATAAGAAAAATATATCTTATCTTGGCAATATTTATTATATTTTTACTGGATGTGCCCGCAACTTCGTTCGTGTTGGTTAAGTTTTTTCTTAATTTTATAATTTTATTACAGTGCTTCACACACGAGGATAGTTTCTAAACTTACTTAAACATGCATATCAAAAATTCGCGGATCCTGCCGGTTCCGCGAATTTTTCATATGCATGTTTAAGTAAGTTTAAAAGTTTTTCCTTATATGTCTTATATGTCTAGCCTCTATGTCACTCTCGGGGTCCTTTACTATACCCATGCCAAAAATCACGTCGATCCGTTGCCCCGTTGCGGCGTGATTGAAGGACAAATTAACAAACAAACACACTTTTGTATTTATAATATAGTCCTCCCGACCGAATTTCGGCCACGGCGGCCTATCTTCAGAGAGATTAGCCATCTGCGCAGGAGATATTATAGTGCACAAGTGTGTGCGCATACCCAGGTGCACTCTCTGTTCCTTGTATGTACCTATAGAGGGGACGCCCGCCGTCACCAGGCGGGTGATCGGTCCATTAATTGAACCATTCCACCCTAACAAACTCTGTTCCTTTACTCTCATAGCCCGACGGGACGGAAAATCCGACACGACCGGAGAGAGATCAGGCGAAGGACAGACGGCTTAACGTGCTCTCCGAGGCTCGGGGCTGTAACACCATCGCATTTATAATATTAGTATGGTGTATCTGAAATAATGCTCTGAGGATAAAAATATTGATCACGCCAGCCCACTATCTCCACGGACACTAGTCTTTTACTCGATTTATTATGAATAATTAATTTGAGTATGAATTTTGCGCTTTGTGAAAAATTTGCGCAAAATGATCGAAGCCTTTAAGAAATAATTATAGAAGAACGACTATCGAACTAACCCGTTGACCTAGGTGAGTAATAAAAGCGACTAGTGCGATACGACTGCATAGAAATTGACAAACTTATCTACAGCATTGTTTAATATTTCCGTAACGTATTGCGTCGCTTCGCGTTGCCGCGTTGGTCGCTCACGTAGGAAAAATCCCTAGGCGAAAACACAGACGACTGCGCGCAGCGGCGGCGGGCTGCACAGACCTGCGCGACACGACGAAGCGTGTTTCCCAAGGACGGGTGCCTCCCTAAATTTTAGGTTTTCATAGCAAAAACCGAGTCAGAACCATCAAGCAGCGTTCAATCTTATATTATATCTATCTAAGCCAAATTTTATGACACGATTGGTACCGCCTGCTGCTGACAATAATGATTGGGGAAAATCGCAATAGTATATTGTGATACAAGGGTGGAAAGTAGGTTATTGCAAACGAGCTGTCATTAATAAGCCCGAGCCGAAGGTGAGGGTTTTTAATGTCACGAGTTTGCAATAACCTTCACACCCGTGTATCACACGACGTTTTTCGATACAGTTGTGGGAAATAGTAATAAACAAATCAAAGAATTACAAGTTTATTTCAACATACATACGTACATAGTAATTAATTCTGAAAATTGAGAGTAAAGCTTGAGCAATTAACAACTTTGTTAACAAATATTTATCGTCTGGCGCTTCATTTAGATATTTCTCCACGTCATCAGTTGTCAATACTTTTGATTTTTTGCCTATAAAACCGCAACTGCCGTTTCATGAAAGCTGATAATTTTAGGTAACTTTGGAGATCTATGTCATTATTTGTTTTGAGAGTAGTTTTTAACATGGAATAACTTGACCACAATGTAGATGGTTTATATTTTCCACTCAATTCATGAAAATAAGCTAACAAAACATTTTCTGAGAATGACTTAGTTTTTTTATGTTTTCTCCACAAATAAAATTATTGTAAGCCGTCATATATCTTTCTCGAGATTTTGGGGGAAAAATTCCATCTTGCGCAGTTTTCGCCTCAGATAAAATATCTGGTGGAGTTAATTCCATTTCATCATTATAACTAGAACTCATATTAACAAAAATATAATCAATTTATCACATAAAAAATAAAAAAAATTCAGCAAATGGTGCGTATTTACACCTGGACATATTTTTTTTCAACGAAACTAGGCTACGGGTTCGTACCTACGCGTATACAGCCTATTCGATTTTTGTCAAATGTTGAAAATAATTAAATTAAAACTGGTAATTAAATGTAATCAACAACCATTTAAAATAATTTTGGAAATTCAATGCTAAAACGTACGGATTCATTCATTTTTCCTCGTAAAAAGCCTATCCGATTATATTGTATGTATGAAAACTCCTTGCTACTAAACTTTTTTAATTGACTTGGAAAATTTAAAACTAAACTGCAAAAGTAAGTGTCGAGCTTGTAAAAGTAAGTCACGACCGTGTAAAAGTAAGATGCCTATGCGAAAGATTCAATTTTCGAATCATAACTACAGCCTCTGAAAGTGCGCCATGTTTGACAACTGTATTGAAAAATAACAAGTATCCCGACGTCGGAAGCTAGTCGGGCATACTGTCACAGAACAGGTACGTTGATCATCATCATGACTAGAGCTTATTAACGTCCCACTGCTGGGCACAGGCCTCCACTCTCATAGGAGAGCGGGAATTAGAGCTTAGACCCACCACGCTGCTCCAATGCGGGTTGGCGGGCTTTAACGACTATTATCATGCTAGTGATAATAACCGGGACCGACGGCTTAACGTGCTCTCCGAGGCACGGGGGTGAAACACCGCCAACTTCCAACTCCGGGCTGGCACTGAGAATTTCTTAATTGAAAAACCCAATACCTAACTTTTTATGCCCGACCGGAAATCAAACCCAGGACCTCGTGATCCGCAGTCGACTATGCTAACCACCAGACCAACGAGGCAGTCAGGTACGTTGATACTATGACATAAAAAGTGAGTAGCCGTCACAAAAGCTTACATGATATACTTACATCTAATGCGAATGGATGGATGGATGGATGGATGGATGTTACTCAGTCACGCCAGAGTGGCTGAACGGGTCTTGATGAAATTTGACACAGATTATAGTCTAGAATAATACATAGGCTGCTTTTTATCCCAGATAATCAACGAGTCCTTGCGGGAACCAAAAAAAAACTCAATCCACGCAGATGAAGTCGCGGGCATATGCTAGTGTTTGTATTATTTCAGACCATGTCCATTGTAAAGTATTCGATGATGCCCGCGACTTCATCCAGTAGGTACTTAATTTTAAGTAGTTCAAATATCCCGGGATAACTTTTAAAATATGTCCAAGATAAAAGTGGTATATATATCACTCTCCAGGTCTATTATGGAACTATACTTATCCAAAAACACCTCAATTCAATGCTCTGTTTTATAGTGACTGATGGAAAACCAACAAACAAACAAATACACTTTCGCATTTATAATTTTAATAGTAATGATATTGATTTGAATGAAACTTTACTATTGAATACCTTTGAAATATAGAAAAAGTGAAATAGTTTTCACCCAATATTTGCATCAAGCACAGTCCACTTTCAAACGCAAAACCTTTGAAAAACTGAAAAATCCAATCCCGAATACCTCGAATCTCGTATGAAAATTGCCGATTTCTATTGGAGAACGATGCCGGTAGAAAACTTTTCAATATTTCCGTACACCGAGACTATAGTAAGCGAAGCCCAATTTGCATAAATATGAAATATCCAATAGGAAAATATCGGTTATATTGTATCGGGTTTACATAAACATACGTTATTTTAACATTGAGCCGCAGAGAGGGATTTTTTTTGAACTTTCGCCAATATTTTTTCGAACTTTTGCAATGCTGAACGTTTGATTAATTTTGTCGGTTTGTATGTACTTTGGAGAGAGTGATTAGAAACTTTACAAACTCGTTCAAACTTTTTTTTATTTTTATTTTTGAACTTGATGCCCGCCGCGTGGATTAAGCTTTTTAAACTCCCACGGGAACTCCTTAATTTTTCGGAATAAAATGTCCAACCCCATGATACAACCTATTCTCTGTAACAAATTGCATCAAAATTGGTTGAAAAGTTAGGCCGTTATAGTAGCAGACAGTGCTTGGCGGTACGTCTTTGCGGACAGTGTGATAAGTCTCCCACCAGACTAGACCAGCCTCCCACCAGACTAGACCAGACACCCATTCACAGAAGCCCATTAACGTCCCACAGCTGGGCACAGGCCTCCACTTTCATAGGAGAGAGGGAATTAGAGCTTAGACACACCACGCTGCTCCAATGTGGGTTGGCGGGCTAACCCCATGAGACCATTCACTAATTATAAACTAACCAATTGACTCTACCGGGAATCGAATCCGGGACCTCCCACTATAAGAGCACCTCTAAAAGTCGTCAAAAGCTTTGTTGCAGGAGACACGTATAACGGTATGAATGGAGAGCAAAAATGTTTTGTGCAACTTGATTGGATGTCAGTCACCTATGGATGCTAACGACCAACATTGACGGTTTTATCATTTACTCTGTCATAGAAAGGAATAGTTCAATGACCTACCTCTGTATCATAGTAGTCGGTGATAACGTGCTAGCTAACTTGCAGTGGCGTAAAAGAAGACGCATCTTACTAATATTATAAATGCGAAAGTTCGGATGAATGTATGGATGGATGTATGGATGTTTGTTATACTCAATCACGACCCAACGTAGAAGGGATCTGGCTGAAATTTGGCACAGAGATAGATTTTAGTCTGAAATAGCACATAGGCTAGCTATCTCGGAAAATTAAAGAGTTCCCGCGGGGGCAAAAAAACCTCAAACCACGCAGACGAAGTCGCGGGCATCAGCTAGTTTCTCATAAAAGTAAAAAATGCTGACGTATACGAACGTTCTAATATTATACATGCAAAAGTGTGCCTGTCTGTCTGCTACGCTTTCACGGCGGTGTGTTCAACCGATTTTGATTATATTTGGTACTATATAGGTAGTATCCTAGGGAAGGATATATACTACATTTATGCTGGAAAAAAGAGCTCCCGATATAATCAAAAATCGTTAATCTACAGTCTACGATAAACGCATAATAAGCGAGTTCCACGAACTAATATTGATTGTTGATTTTTCTATCAAGCACGTCGCAACAAAACAACGGATCGACATGATTTTTTGCATGAGTAAGGTAGTTGAGGGCCTGGAGAGTGACATAGACTTTTTATCTCAGAAAATTGAGAAGTTCCCGTGGAAATTAAAAAAAAAACTTATTTCACGCGGACGAACTCGCGGGCATCAGCTAGTAATGCATATAAAGACGCGATCGGGAACCCAATGTATTTATACTGTTATATAAGATAGCAGATAATGCAAACATATTATAGGGTCATCGAGGCGACTGGTGGCCGTAAGTCGTTTGATTTAATGCCGCGTTATTCCCCGACGGGTATTCGCTGCAATGCGGTGTTTACCTGTGCCGTAGGATTTATTTGTATAACTTGGCTAGATAATACTTTTTCATCATACCTATTCGAAAAACAAATATTGGCTTCAGAAGATAACGGAAGCAAAATTTAATTTTTAGGCCCATGGGACTTTTCATTTCTCTGTTCTGATTAGTCCGCGTTCGTGCTTCTGATACGTGCTTAAACGTATAGGTAATGTCCATACATAGTAGGTTGATACTCCTAGCTTTTTCTCTTACGTAATGATGAAAAATAGTGTGTGTCACTCGGGGCCAAATTGTTTGTTCTCGGGCGGCGTATATTGAATTCCTCGCTATGCTCAGGATTCTACTACTATAGAATCCTTCACTTCGCTCTGAATTCAAAAAAGCGCCCTCGGGGAACAAAAATTTTCTTTGGCCCCATATAACACAAATAACTATTGGCTGAGTCGCTAAAAAACCAAGGAACAAGAAACTTAATTCGTTATAATCTAAAGTCCCACAAACTTATCTGGCCCGGTGGCCAAAATTGGAACTTAGCTTTATTCCTGTTTAGTTTTTGTTTATATTTTATCAAATAAATATTATAAATGCGAAAGTTTGGATGGATGGATGTATGGATGTATAGATGGATGTATGGTGGATGTTTGTTACTCAAGCACGCCCCAACGGCTGAACGAATCTGGATGAAATTTGGCACAGAGATAGATTATAGTCTGGAATAGCACATAGGCTACTTTTTATCCCGGAAAATGAAAGAATTCCCGCGGGAACCAAAAAACCTCAATCCACGCGTACGAAGTCGCGGGCATGAGCTAGTTTTTCATATAAACTAGCGACGCTGTCACCGGGTCAGATAAGTTTGTGTGTTGACAAATATATAAAAGGAAAAGGTGACCGACTGACTGACTGACTATAAGGGGGTAAAATCGGAGTTTGAAATTTGTTTGCAAATAGAATTTAACGTAAGCGGGCTAAAGCTAGTAAGGTATAAAGATCTAGCCCCCTCTATATAAAGATAATCAAAAGCTTTTGGATCCATTTTTTTGACGCCAATGTGATCGAACTTTCAAATACGATCAATCGAATTCACATATTAATAACTTATACTAAGAATGCAGGTTATCTCACGATGCATTCCTTCCCCGTACAAGCAAGTGATATGATGTAAATGCTCTAAAGTTTAAACGCACGTACTTAAATCCTAAAAGTCAGAAGAGGCCTGGGGATTGAACCCTGGACTCCCCGAAGGTACTAACCAATAAGCTATCACCGCAGCTTACATGCACTGGCCTTAACAAATTATTAATAATTAATGCCTTCAAATCAATCAATCAAATATTATTAATGCGAAAGTTTGGATGGATGGATGTATGGATGGATGTTTGTTACTCAATCACGCCCGAACGGCTGAACGGATCTGGATGAAATTTGGCACAGAGGTAGATTATAGTCTGGAATAACACATAGGTTACTTTTTATCCCGGAAAACTAAGGAATTCCCGCGGGAACCAAAAAACCTCAAACCACGCGGACGTAGTCGCGGGTATCAGCTAGTTTGTTTATATTTTCCAAATTTTGAAATGTTTCAAGTTTAGCTTTTATTGTTATTAGCTTGAAGATTAATTACATTTCGACATTTCGTTGTTGATTACACTACCGTGAGATTAATTAGCTAGATACGAATTGGATTTCACAATTATTTAACTCTGAAAACAGTTGAAAAGTTTCACCAGACAATGTCTGACAGTAATTCGCCCACTTTGAAATTATTCAGACACTAGATGATGCCCGCGACTTCGTCCGCGTGGATTGATTTTTTTTACTCCCCCGCGGAAATATAAACTTTTCAATTTTCCGGGATAAAAAGTATGTATAAGCAAATGTCCTTCCCCTATCAAATATCATTAAAATCGGTTATGTAGTTGGGCCGTGAAAGCGTAGCAGACAGGCAGACAGACAGACAAACTTTCGCATTTATAATATTAGTATGGAAGTATGAATTAGTACTTGGAAGTTATTAGTACCTAATAGTTCGTAGTACCAGAGGTCAAATATTTTACTTCGCGCTCGGGTACCACATACGGTACACGTACTAAACTGGAACAGTCCGCTTGTACCGCATAGGGTACACTGGGTTACTAACATGTTAATTGGCAGCCCTGAAGCAAGAGAAAAACAGTGTGTGTGTGCAATTCACACACGGCAGAAGTGAAACTTCAGAAAAGTAGCCTACGAGAGAATGAGATAAATATAACTTGTATTCTATCTCATTCTCTCGCAACCTAAAGTATATTACGAGAGAATGAGATAAAATAAAACTTGTATTCTATCTCATTCTCTCGCAGGCTAAATCCTATCTTACTAATATTATAAATGCGAAAGTTTGGATGGATGTATGGATGGATGGATGTATGGATGTTTGTTACTCAATCACGCCCCAACGGCTGAACGGATCTGGCTGAAATTTGGCACAGGGGTAGATTATAGTCTGGAATAGCACATAGGCTGCGAAAGTGTGACTGTCTGTCTGCTACGCTTTCACGGCCCATCTGTTCAACAGGGATAGTTTGTATCCCGGGGAAGGACATCTTTAATACAGAGCTACTTTTTATCCCGGAAAATTAAAGAGTTCACACGGGAACCTAAAAACCGGACGAAGTCGCGGGAATTCGCTAGTTATGAATATGTTTGTCTCCTTTTGGTGTCGCTTGTTCGTTTCATCGAATTTTCAAAACACAACGATTCTAAAGAAATTTCACTTCATAAATTCACGCACTTTCAGAAATCATCAGAAGACCTTCTTAAGAAAATTACCATAAGCAAAGCGTTCTTTCTCATTAATGTCTGTTTTTCACGGACATTGTCGGTCCAAGACGTAATGAAAATTATGATGATGCCGTCTCTCCCAATATTCGGACTCATTAATAATTTATGAATAAATTTCTTTCAGTATTTCCGAAAATTATTATTTTTTGTAGAATAGGCTATTATTTTTTACCAACCAATCTGGAATTTAAGTGACCTAAAAACTTGTTTATTTTATGGGAATGTCCGTTGTTAATCTAGATGTAACATCTCATGTTTCTAGATCTAAAGCTGTACGTTAATATTATGTCAACTATTTCAATAGTAGTTTATTCACCACGGGGGTAATGCGATGTATTATGTCACGGGCGCCGGGATAAATCCCAAGCGGAACGAGGGATTTTAGAGTAACTCCCGAGCGTAGCGAGGGTGTTGCATCTAGAATCCTGAGAGTAGCGCGGGAATTAGGGGCGCCCAAGATTAATACAGCATTACCCCTACGGTGAATACTCTACTTTTCACACCTCGCGATACAACCACTTCTTTCAGCTAGCGTGGCCTACTCGATTTGACAAACAAATGTCGTCAGTGCGAATCGAGTGGGCCACGGCTTCGGTTTTCGAAAATCGAGTTGGCCACGCCTGCTGAGAACACATTCTGTTTACCGAAATTAGGCTTTATTATTATAGCAATAAGAATTATGAATAAAACCTCTTTGGAATGAATAGAATTTCCTTCAGATCTTGCTTCAGATGCGCGATGATTCTAAATTCAAATCACATTATAACCCTAGGGAATAATGGATTTCAGTACAACATTATAACCCTAGGGATTTAATGTCTTACTTTAACCTTAGATAACAGGCCATGTAATAAGGCGTTGTTGAGCGAGTGGTGTGAAATAGTAATTTATGCTACAAGTGCAGCATGTAGAAAAAAAAAAAAAAAAAAAACATTACACTCGAGGCAAACTTAAATACCCGAGCTGCAAACGAGGAAATATATAGCGGCGTGTGTTTAAACAGCAGCAGCAAAGAAAGTAAGAATTGATAAAATGCTACTAATGTTGTGTTTAACACATTCTCTAAACTCATCGAAATCGAATAGGTACTAAAATTATAAATCAATGTCTTCACTTAACTAAAATAAAGTCTAGTGTAGTGCGATCCCTTTCTGCAGGGAGCATCATGAAAGGGATAGCATTATAATATAGCTGTCATTTTAGTTTAGTTTAGAGATTGTGTACCCGAATTGATTGATTGTGTACAGCAGGGCGACCGCGTATCTTTTGCATCAATCATTGATACATCGCAATCACCTCTGATTGGTTGACACTCCTCCACTATTGGACGAAATCCATTGACGCAGCAAAAATACCATAAATTCAGCCAATCGTAGGTGATTGCGATGGATCGATGATTGATGCAAAAGTTACGCGGTCGCCCTGCAGAATTGGCCCGAAATTGTCTTCCTCTCTCGAATAGGTGCTGCCCAGCCAACTCTTTTTGTGACTTAAGTCCCTCGTCCGATACTTTCATCAAATTTTACACGAAAAAAGAAATGTGTTTTATAGATATTTTATTTATTGGTCGATCTTGTCGATCGCACATCCATTCCGGCTGTCCATCTCGCAGCTGTTACAGCAAAAACTATCCACGATATAATACGTTTTCCTTCCATTCGCAATAAAACAAGAAAGTCTTTCCAATAATGCTATATTATATAGCTTAAGGAAAAACTTGTAGATGGAGTTTACACCATTCTCTAGATCTTCGATATTATATCCATGCAACAATCACGTCGATCCGTAGCTCCTATGCAGCGTAATTGAAGGACATACTAATAAAAAAATATACTCTTATACTATCATGGGTGGCATTTGTGATATGGGTAGTAATGCGACAATTGACAGATGCATCAAACGCCATTTAAATTCCGAAGAGCAGCCATCAAATGCAACAACCTCTGTTGCAGTTGATACACCACACAAATACACTCTCTATTCCCTCACTTTCATATAATATCATTCGCTGAAATTAATTTAAGGACTGGTTTGTAGATCTGTTATTAATTTTACCTATAGTATTTCTTCGAGCATGCAATAGTTTTGCTAGCAATTATAATGCAATTAAAGCAATCCTAATTGCATGTCTGGCTGCAATATCGCCGACTAAACGAATTTTAACGTCGCAATTAGTAACATGGTGGTGTCCTGCACCATGAGGCGACGACTTTCAGATTGAGCCCTTTAATTGAGGCTTCAAATTATCTTTTTTGTTCAATATTACTATCAAAAAAAATCTAATAAATTATGTCATCCCGACTGAATTTTGGGCACTGCAGGCCTATCTCCAGAGATATTAACCATCTGCGCGGAAAATATTATAGTGCAAAGGTGCGTGCGCATTTACAAGTGCACTCTCTGATCCTTCTCATACCCCGATGGAACAAAAAATCCGACACGATCAGAGAGAGATCAGGGGCAGGACCAACAGCTTTACCTGCTCTCCGAGGCACGGTGGTGAAACACAGCCAACTTCCTAACAACGGGCTAGTGCTGAGAATATCTTGTCAGAAAAACCCGGGACCTCGTTGGCCGCAGTCGAACATGCTAACCAGTAGACCAAAGAGGCAGTAAAAAAATACTGACTGACCGGCGGGCGACAGGCGACGCACTATAGTTTTTGACGCAAAACGTCAAATCAGAAACTCACTTATTATTTGTCATAAAATGTAGGAATTTTCAAAAACATTTTCGAAATAGGTACGCGACGGTAACAAATTTAATTGGTGTATTTCCCCGCAAAGCTGGCTCTGCTAGTTCATGACCGGAATTTGGGTCAGCCGAGTAACGCAATTACCTTTGCTAATTCCGTTGGAGGTTTCTTATTCCGAAATAAAAGTTTTGACGCAAGTGAGTTAAATATTAGGTACGCCCTATGTTTCTCAACTTAAGAACCCCATAGATGTCCGCGATTTCATCTGCGTAGATTATGGTATTTAATTTCCGCGGGAATTTTTTAAATTTAATAAAATATAGCCAACTAGATGATGCTCGTGACTTCATCCTGTTAGTCCCAAGCACGGTGGTTATAAAGGAAACAACACGAGTACTCGAACTGTAGTTTATTAGTAGAGAAAATTGTAATATTCTCACAAAATAAATAAGATTAACTACTTAAATCACTTGTCGCGACTCGCGGAGACCTCCAAAAGGTCTTTCGGCGGTATTTTTGGTTCTTGAGCTTAGCTTTTATTGCTGTCCAGTCCGGCAGGCCGAAACCGGGCCCGTAGGTGGATAGCAATTAGGCTAATTACCAGAACGACTGGAGATTAAGAATTAATTAGCTCTTTTTATAGGCAATATATTGCTGATTAACACATTATCGTCTTGCGTCAATCTCGAATACTGGGTCAAAATGCTACATGATGGATCAGCAATATACGCCATAGTAGCTAGGGATGTAACAGTCCGCATGGATTTATGTTTCATTCCCGCGGGAACTCTTTAACTTCCCGGGATAAAAACTCACCGGGATACAACCTACCAAAAAGCCTGGGTACCAAATTTCATCAAAATCGGTTAAATAGATGAGCCGTGAAATCGTAGCAGACAGACAGACACACTTTCGCATTTATAATATTAGTATGGTTATGTTAATTCAGGATAATATTATAAGCTATTGATATCTATTTCAAATTTCAGCAAAACCGATTCAGTAATTGTAGCGTTAAGGATGAACAAAGATCCTAACTTTAAAATCTATGATTTAGAATTTCGTAAAAGCTGCTCCAATGATTGTCACTATCTCAATGGATGTTATTCAATAAACATGATTTTCTTTCTGCGACATACATTGGATTTTGGCCAATTATAGCGAAAGAAAGTTAAATATCAGAGGTGAATGCGATCATTATACATTGTAGCCGTAATTTACCGTAAAAGTGGGTACACCCAAGTAAAATTCGTTGATAGAAAATCTTAGTATCATTAACAGGTAACTAAACATGACAGTGGTTTCCATTGATTATCTCGAGAAGATCACTACTATCAATCATTTGCAACGCTTGCAAGGAATCGCCAACAGACAAGCAGATCAAAAATGCAAACGGGGTTGGATTACCCAAACTCAGCGAGGGGAATCCAAAAACATCTCTAATAAAAAGCGAGTAAACTGACAGAGAGGTGAAGAAAAAAATTATTATCAAGCATACTATGATAGAGTATCTATGCAAGGTTCAAAACTAACCAAATCTCAGTCCTTTCTGCTTACTTTCTTTCCACTACTTCATTAAAAAATACTTATAATATTAACACACCACTAAAGTCATATAAAACTTAAACCCAGGTGCCCAATTAAATTAAATTCCTTAATGAATAACCTCGCATTTCCTAACTGCATTTCAAGATAGTAAATTAAAATTTAAGTTCTAAATGAATGCTTCCTTGGAAAGTTATGCCTTACTTTTGCGGGTCAAATTACACACTCGAGCTCTGCGGGGCCGCTAAAGACGTTAGTTGAATTTCTGTGACGTCACAGAGGCTTTTATGCTATGCGAGGCAATATTTTCTCCTGACAGTGGATGATATTTAATCAATTCACACAAAGAATAATAATAATATTAAAAAAAAATCTTTTTAAACAAACGACTTCAAACTCCCGCGCCAACTTTACAACAACAAGCACACGCTATACAAAATCGACCGATTTCGATAAAGAATCATCCAAATCGGTCCACCCAGTCAAACGTTCTGAGGTAACAAACATTAAAAAAAAAAAAAAAAAAACTGTCGAATTGAGAACCTCCTCCTTTATTTGAAGTCGGTTGAAAAGCCGTTTTTAAACGGCTTGTTTGTGTCAAACGCTTTTTCGACTCGATGTTTCCTGCCACGTGTAACTTACGTATCTTCAAGACAACAGTGAACAGTCTTCTAGGCTAACGCGCTTCAACCTAAACCTCAGATAAAATATGGCACCTACAGAAGATGAAAGGGGATAGGTAGTGCTATAAATGAGAATAATTTTGTCACCCAATACACATATAAGCAGAACAGGGCCCGTATTCTCTAACTCAGTGACTATCAAAAATGAAAGCCACTGACTTAAATGTAATATCCATTGAAGGTTTGCTATGAAATGTTACTTTTTATTTCATAGTAAACCTTCAATGGATATTACATATATGTCAGTTGCTTTCATTTTTGGTAGTCACTGAGTTACAGAATACGGGCCCTGGGCACTGTTAAGGGCCCCAAGAATTGTTGGTTTTAATCGATCAATCAATATTTATTATTCAATTTAGGTAGGTACACTGTGCACTTATTGACGTCCGAAACTTTTAAAATATGACGAAATGAGTGACACTGACTGGTATAAAATTGTGCAGGATAAGTAAAAGTGATTCAATAGAAAGCCAAGATTATTTTTGGGTCACGAAGGCAGCGTAAAAAGGAATGAGAAAGAATATCTTATCGCATAGTATGAAGCGCATTTAATTCCCAAGTTTTGCTTTTTCCTGCCAAGACAGCAATGAAGTTCGCTTACATGATTAACTACATCGGATGAGTTCCAAATTAGTTGCTTTGCGTTTTCAGTATGCAGACGTGAGCTTCTTGTTTGTAATTAATTAACACGTACTGAGATCGATCGGGAAGCTTTTAGGCATCTATATATATGTAGGTACTAGATGGACCCTTTCATAGAAAAATGTTGGGCGTCTGACTTGTAGGACATGCCCCTCACCTGTATAGCCCTGTCCTTGTCCCTGCCATAGCGCTGTCCCGCTTTTCAGACTAGATGGCGTTAGTAAAATAAGTTCACATTCTTTGTTTGCCCATGTATGTAAATTGAGGTAGTTGCTTTGAGGTTTTTTGTTATCTTGCCCTGAGAAATAAGTGAAAAGCACATCATACTAATATTATAAATGAGAAAGTGTGCTTGTTAGTTGGTTTGTCCGTCAATTACGTCGCAACAGAACAACGGATCAACGTGATTTTTGGCATGTGTATGGTACCTGGAGAGTGACATAGGCTACAGCATTGTATCCCGGAAAATTAAGGAGTTCCCGCGGGAATTATAAAACTTAAACCACAAGGACGAATCGCGGGCATCAGCTAGTTATTTTATAAAGAACAGACCATTTTGTAACTTCATTTACTTACCTAAATAAAAAAAATTTAGAAAGGTTTAATGTTTTTTTTTACATTAATAAGCATTGAAATTCCTATCTATATTATTGAAATTCTTTGAAAGTTGTACACAAAGTATTTTTTATATTGAATACTCAGATTGAGGGATAACTGAAACGCAAAACCGCCTGTGCACTGAACTCTGAAAGGTCTGAAAAACCTATAAAGGGCGTTTTTTATTTGGGAGCGG
The DNA here is from genome assembly GCA_963932025.1 of Erebia epiphron. NCBI lineage: Eukaryota > Metazoa > Arthropoda > Insecta > Lepidoptera > Nymphalidae > Erebia > Erebia epiphron. The sequence goes on from OZ009950.1 coordinate 11,318,264, forward strand.
TCAGTGAAGTGAAAATTTTAAATATTCTCTTAAACTTTTTTTTACGCCACTGATCTCTATCTCTAGTTATCTAGGCATATGAGCTAAGGTACGCAAGTGCTTGTTTGCGCAGCGCATACAAACTATCGAAGTCAACGTTCATACTACGCGCGAAAATATGCTATTGCGACGCGTCTTGCGTCGCATATCTTTTGCATCAATCATTGATACATCGCAATCGCCTCGTCCGATTGGCTGAATTTAGGGTATTCTTGCCGCGTCAATGGATTTCGTCCAATAGTGGAAGAGTGTTAACCAATCAGAGGTGATTGCGATGTATCAATGATTGATGCAAAAGATACGCGGTCGCCCTGCAGACGCGACTATTTGATTGGCGCGAGCTTTACAAGATTTATTGCTCTTATTATTAGTAACTTTTTGTTACGTCAGATGCGGCTAAATATTGTTGCGGCTCTACAATCTCTTACGTCTATTGCATGTCCACCTGTTTACGATGCGGCTAAATATTGTTGCGGCTCTACAACCTCTTACGTCTATTGCATGTCCACCTGTTTACGATGCGGCTAAATATTGTTGCGGCTCTACAATCTCTTACGTCTATTGCATGTCCACCTGTTTACGATGCGGCTAAATATTGTTGCGGCTCTACAATCTCTTACGTCTATTGCATGTCCACCTGTTTACGATTACCCTTAGAATGTTTTCCTCGTAGAGCAGAATAAATAAACTCAATTATAAAGTTTGGACACACGGATGTAGTTTATTGTTTATAAGTTTGCTCGGCAATCGAGATTATTCTCCAAGCTCGTTTATTTTATACCAAGCTACTCTTGAAGTTTATTATATTATTTAGAAAATGCACTTCTGTTTAGAAGTTTTGCTAGAATAATATTAATATAATTACATAGGTATTGATTTAAGAAATTGCATTTAAATTATAGGTTTTGACTTGAACCGGTTGCGCTATCCTCATATTTTCCTCTTTTTTTCATAATATTTTTATTAATAGAATAATACAGATGGCTACAATTCATCTACATGCATTTAGGTTTTTGAAAATACTTTCTTTTATTTTCCGGGATAAATAATTTCTAGTAGGTACCTACTAGGTTCCGGCTTAAACTAGGTAACTATTTCTTTTTGAGCCACATTTAGTCAAAACGGTAGAGCGTGAATAGTATACCGATATACCTTTACATTTAAACTTTGAAGTAGGTATTGAATATACCTAAGACAACAATAACAAAGTAAGGAACAGCATAAAAAAATGTTTTGTTTCCTAGCTCTTGCAATTATTGATGCTGACGTAAACCATTCCAACTGGCCAATTATATTATGTTAATAACTTTGGATACCTACCAGCTGCCCTCATAATGTTTTACTGGGATGAAATTAATATGCCTAATTTTGTTTGTTTGGTGCCCAAATCCTGAATATCAGTTTTGGCATTAGGTATAAAAAATTCACCGCTTTTATTAAAACTGAGTAAATATTTACCTAAAATAATAATTAACGTTTAACGCAAAGAACATGAGACACTACCTCAGATACGACCACCAACCGTAGATATAGGTCTACTTAATTTACGCGCTCTCATCAAAATTATGTTATGCTGCCGTAAAGTAGGTATGGCGTACTGTAAAAAATACTTTCCAAGTTATTTACAATTTCTGTATTTCAATAACGTTTCCACAGAAATAATACTCTTCTAAGCGTTGGTATATTATGCATTGTCAAAACGCTGTATTCGGATGCAAATACGCGCGACATTTGTGCGCTACGCGATTGTACTGTTCAAATTTAATAAAACAGTTGCCAGACCTTGTTGTCTTGAAAATCCCCAACGTTTATGTTACACTGCACTGTGTACAGATGTTTTCAATGTAGCGGAGCTTTTAAATTTCGAACAAGAAAGAGCAATTTACCATAATTATTCACTTTCATCTAAAACAAAAACCGACTTCAAAATTATATCTATAAGTACCAACTTAAACAAAAAAAACCGGGCAAGTGCGAGTCGGACTCGCGCACGAAGGGTTCCGTACCATTATTAATAAATAATTACCTTTGTTAATGAACCGCAAGACTAACTTTGTTTGTAGAGGTTTATTGTTAATATCAAAAAAACTTTCCCCGATAAATCAAAAACTATCATATCTAAAAATAATTAAAAATCTGTTTTAGAATGTACAAAGTAAACCCTTTCATATGATACCCCACACAGTACAGTTATCTCACTTTTAAATTTCAACCCTCAGATTTTCCCCCCTTTTTAAATAAGAACAAAAATAATTTCCATTTTTTTTTAATTCCAGTGTCTTTGGGCCACTAATATACACAACTATTCCAAATTTCATGTCGATAGCTTCGGTAGTTACTGAAGTAATCGAGTGTGACGGACGGACAGACGGACAGACAGACGGAGAAAGTCGCACCATAAGGGTTCCATTTTACCATTTTGGTACGGAACCCTAAAAACAATATAGGTATAATATTATAATATTTTGTTTTTTGTTGATTTTCTCAAAAAACGCTATCGATATCCTCTGAAGTATGATCTACCAAACAAAAAAAGAATCATCAAAATTGATTCATGATTGGTGGGATTATCGCGTAACATACATACAAAAAAACACATACCTCTACCTCTGGAAGAGGACCTCCTAGGAGGAGGAGGAGTAGGTTCTCAAGGAGGAACCTCCTCCTTTTTTGAAGTCGGTTAATAATAATAATATACTCCGTCAAAACGGACAAATCTTTGTGGTACAGCGCCCAACTTGCGATATATACCGCCCGATAAGTCCGCAATATGCCCGGGTACACCACACCACACAAATCTTATGGAATGTTCTAGAATGACCCACAATGTGGAATACCCTTCCAGCGCATGTACCTATTCCCTGCTACGTATAACTTTAGTACCTTCAAGGCAAAAGTGAATAGGCATCTTCTAGGCAAGCGCGTTCCAACCTGGAGCTCATCATTGCTTTGAACTAAGCATGATTGTCGTCAAGCGCAAGCCTATCTCGCAATAAAAAAAAGTTTTGATGAAAGGTACAGAGATAGGTCCCGTGGAAAGGCATAGGCTAATTTTTATCCCGCAAAATTAAAGAGTTCTCGGAGTAATCAAAAAACAATAATCGCCGGCACTAATACCTATTATAAATGCGAAAGTTTGGATGGATTGATCGATGGATATATGGATGGATGGATGTTTGTCATTCAATCACGACAGAATGGCTGAATGGATTTGGATGAAATTTGGCACAGAGAAATTTAGATTATAATTTTCTTATAACTTACTTATCTAGACTGCATCATCACTTACCATCAAGTGAGATCGTAGTCAAGGGCTTACTTGTAGTGGATAAAAAATAGGCTTATTTTTATACCACCACCAAACCAATGCACGCGGACGAAGTCTCGGGCATCAGCTAGTCTAGTAATATTACAAAGTTAGGATTAGCGAAAGTCATTCCCAAGCTTTTCTGTTTTCGAATAAACCTCCATTTGATTAGTAAGTACATTAGTAGCACCTAACGAACCGCTTTAGATTAATTGCTTTACAATTCCGACTAGTTAAAGTTTTGGGAGTCACGACCCGAAAATTTCGGCTTTACATTTGTGTATCAAAGGTCTCGGCGGTAATCAAACACTTTGCTCACCCGCGATGAACTTCTGTTACGTTACATAATGATCATTATTTTGAAGTAGCAAGTTGCTAAGTGATGTGACAAAGTACGATAACTCGATGAATTTGACGACCTCCCTGGCACAGTGTTGAGCACTGAATTGTCTTAACATGCCGGGTTCGATTCCCGGCGGGTCAATTTGGTAATTTATAATTTCTGAATTTTCTCTGGTCTTTTCTGGTGGGAGGCTTCGGATGTGGCTAGTTACCACCCTACTGGCAAAGACGTACCGCCAAGTTAAACTTCAGTGTAAAAAACATACATAAAGATTTTGCATAAGGCTGACGGTGTTTCACCTTGAATAAATCTTAAATAAACTGGAACATTTAAGGCGTAATGATCGTCTTTGTCCCCGTTATAATATTATAAAAGCCTTTTTCAAAGTGCTTCCACCATTATAGCTCTATCAAACACTTTGTAAACTAAGCTGAGAAAAGCCCTATAGAATAACTGTTGTATTGTATTCATTATAATACCTTGTGCTTTAAATCTATTTAGAAAAATAACGATAAAATTATATACGAAAAATAAAATAAAAACAAAAACTAAACAGGCATAAAAATTAGTTTCAATTTTGGCCACCGGGTTTGCGGACGGACTAGCGGAAGGTTGACGGACTATTTGTGTTTTGATGTTACTTTTTTATAGGCTAGGCTATAATCAGGCCTGCTTGCAAGCGATGATTAAGGCTAGAAGATGCTTCACTTTTGAGTTGCAGGTAATATAAAAAGGGGAAAAGAAAACGGAGACCGCAAGGGTATTCTGTATCCTAGAGGTTGAAATTAGAAACGAGGAAGCAATTCGCTTCGTACGTGTCCGTAGAATTAATACAGACCTCGTATGCTTTGCGTTACAGCTGGTCCACACGGTGCGTTGCGTCAGCGTTGCGTCGACGTAACGCTGTCGCTTCGTCATTTTACATACTAATAATCATTGTGTTCACACGGTGCGCTGCGTCGACGCAACAAACACACGACCGAACTGCATTGCGACGCCGTGTAGTAACGCTGCGATGACGCAGCGCCCGTGTGGCCGGCTATGCGTCAAAATAAATGCGTTGCGACGACGCACCGCGCCTTGTGAACTGGCTCTTATTTCCAAAAAAAAGTGCGTTATTTACAAAATACAAAACTTCTCCTTTCACAGTCGAGTAATAAATTAACCGCTTCCATTCCGCTATGCGTAGCTAGTTTAATCACTCCCAAGAGGGTCGGCCCTCATAAACCTCTAGCCACTATGTATGAAAGTTTCTTTATATTCGTGGCCTAATTAACTGACTCAAGGTCGCGCGTTACTTAAACGAGGGCAACACTTTAATCAAGAAACTATGGGATTACTATACTTATATATTACCAGATGATGCCCGCGACTTCATCCACGTGGATTAAGGTTTTGTGATCCCCGTGAGAACTTTTTAGTTTTCCGGGACAAAATGTGTATAATAATGCCCTTCCTCGGGGCACACCCTAGACCTGAATCCAATTTCGTAGACAGACAGACACACTTTTACATCCATACTAATATTATAAATGCGAAAGTGTGTCTGTCTGTCTGTCTGTCTGTCTGTCTGCTACGCTTTCACGGCCCATCTGTTCAACCGATTTTGATGAAATTTGTTACAGGGATAGGTGATATCCCGGGGAAGGACATAGGCTACTTTTTATCCCGGAAAATTCAAAAGTTCCCGTGGGAATCAAAAAATTTATCTGTACAACCGATTTTAATGAAATTTGGTACAGGGGCAGGTTGTACCCCGGGGAGGGACATAGGCTACTTTTTATCCCGGAAAATTTAAAAGTTCCCGTGGGAATCAAAAAATGTATCTGTTCAACCGATTTTAATGAAATTTGGTACAGGGGCAGGTTGTACCCCGGGGAGGGACATAGGCTACTTTTTATCCCGGAAAATTCAAAGGTTCCCGTGTGAATCAAAAATTTATCTGTTCAACCGATTTTAATGAAATTTGGTACAGTGGTAGGTTGTATCTCGGGGAAGGACATAGGCTATTTTTTATCCCGGAAAATACTAATATTATAAATGCGAAAGTGTGTCTGTCTGTCTATCTGTCTGTCTGCTACGCTTTCACGGCCCATCTGTTCAACCGATTTTGATGAAATTTGGTTCAGGGATAGGTTGTATCCCGGGGAAGGACATAGGCTACTTTTTATCCCGGAAAATTTAAGAGGTCCCGCGGGAATCGAAAAAATTTGGTCCACGCGGACGAAGTCGCGGGAATCATCTAGTTTATAATAGATATCTATTTAAGTATAGATTTAATCAATCAAAAATGCGAGACATTCAAATACTTCTTTAACTAGCTTTGGTGCTGTCTAAAATGAAAGTCGGTTAATTTAGAAAATCCATAACCGAAAATCGTTCTGCGTAGCAACCTATAGGAATACTAAATTACTAGGTCACGTGGTTTTACCGTCAGGTTAGTAATTAGCCATGACTGAAGCATCCTCCCACAAGACCAGATAACATTAAAAGAAATTATAAATAAGAATTTATAATTCTAATCTTTTAATCTAAGAAGATAAATCTGCCGAAAGTAATTAAGCCCTAGACTTAGCCAGGAATTGAACCTAGGACTTCTCCTCCCATTTATAAATTAATCACATTGCTTACCACTGCGCCAGGGGGATGTAAATTGGGAAATTGTTACGTGTTTTAGATTTATTTTATATTCAAAGTGCTAAGGCAGAGAAATTCCATTTTAAAATGGTACTCTTAGTCTGTAAATTGGATATTTTAACAAAATCGTTTAGCGACGTTTTCTTTGATTAAAATACCGACTCAAATAGTTTAGTTGGTAATGATTAGAATAAAGTAAAAATACTTACCTACTTTAAACTCGGTTACAGACTACTCACGCTAACACAGTGGTAAGCAATGTGATTAATTTATAAATCCCAGGTTCAATTCCTGGTTAAGTACAAGTTTCACTAACCTATAGGTACTCTTGAGATCCCTCTCCAACGACTTTTTCGACAGCAACACATGAACTCATTTATGTAAAATAAATTTATTGGTGTGAAATAAAAAGTACTTACTTACCTATTAAAATACTAAACTGAGGTGTCAAATCTCGCATTATGCATAGTTTAAAGACCTTCAAAACTAATCGCATCAAAATAGGTATCTGCCTCAGTGTACCTGAGATGTCTATTATAGTAATTTTCCTCCGGACCGAATTTCGAATTTCACCGGAGAGGGATCAAACACAGAAAGGACAGCTTTACGTGCTCTCCGAGGCACGGGGGTGAAACACTACCAAGTACGGCCTAGTACTGAGAATTTATTGTCAGGAAAACCCAATACTTAATTATGGCCTGACCCCGGACTCCAACTCGGGACCTCGTCAGCCGCAGTCGAATACGCTAACCACTAGAGTCTAGTGGTCTAGTCGAGACCAACGAGGCAAGTAATAGTGTACGTGCAGTCTATGGGCAAACTACACGCAGCGAGCCTACGGTGCTCTGCGTGTACAGTACTTACAGCAATGTGCTGAGGGCGGTGCTAAGGAAGCCTTGTCACTGCAGCGCGTCGGCCATGTTTGCGGAAGCTCGGGTGGATGTCTTCTACGCGATCATACGCAAGCGTGCCGCGTCCACAATGAGCAGGCTATTGAGTAGCTCCAACACCCTCCTTGGCACATTGGTGGTTAAACTGGAAAGCCCTCTCTGGAGGTGCTGGAATGGTGCACACAGTCGCGCGAGGAGGCCCCAAAGGGCCTTGTTGTTGTGTTAGGTATAGACATGTATAAGTATAGAGTTGGTTAAGTATTTTGTAATTTACTAACATAGGATAGGTGATTGTAACTTACAAAATATGGGACAGTTTCCTGAAACAAAATAATATTATTATTATATTACTAGCGAATGCCCGCTACTTCGTCTGCGTGGTTTGAGGTTTTTCGGTTCCCGCAGGAACTCTAAGTTTCCGGGATAAAAAGTAGCCTATGTGCTATTCCAGACTATAATCTATCTCTGTGCCAAATTTCAGCCAGATTCTTTCAGCCGTTGGGGCGTGATTGAGTAACAAACATCTATACATCCATCCATACATCCATCCAAACTTTCGCATTTATAATATTACTAGCTGATGCCCGCGACTTCGTACGCGTGAATCGAGGTTTTGTTGTTCCCGCGGGAACTCTTGAATTTTCCGGGATAAAAATTTACCTATGTGTTAGTCCAGACTATAGTCTATCTCGGTGCCAAATTTCATCCAGATCCGTTCAGCCGTTCTGGCGTGATTGAGTAACAAACATCCATTTGAGGTTTTTTGGTTCCCGCGGGAACTCCTTAATTTTCCGGGATAAAACGTAGCCTATGTGCTATTCCAGACTATAATCTATCTCTGTGCCAAATTTCAGCCAGATCCGTTCAGCCGTTGGCGCGTGATTGAGTAACAAACATCCATACATCCATACATCCATCCAAACTTTCGCATTTATAATATTTATTTGATTATTTATTATCTGCTATAGACCAGGTAAATACTAAATCACAAATGGAATTAGGTAATACACAGACCGGCTGAAGCAATGACCGCATATTTCAGTCGCAATAAATCGGCGGCGGAGGCTTGTGTTGATAATATTAGCAATTTATCAAAGTCGGCACGGCGATATACTTGCACGCTTAGAGCAATTCATTTCACCGTACATTTATTGCAAGTATAAATTTCACCTTGGATTTTCCTTAAATTAGTTAAGTGTAGATATAGTTCTCAATTTGTAATGCAACTGATTTTCCTCTATGCAATTTTGAGAATAAATGTGATTTATTTGTGACTTGTAAAAATGTGTTCGTTTAATGAATTTTTCAACTAAATATTTTAATATAAATATTACTGCTTACTTACTACCTATACTTACTTAATTTTAGATTTTGATTTTTATTTATGATTTATCAATAAAAATCATTGCTAAATTGCTGAATTAAGCATAAGGACAATTCCTTATGCTCAATCCAGCAATCTTATCTTACTAATGTTATAAATGCGAAAGTTTGGATGGATGTATGGATGGATGTATGGATATTTGTTACTCAATCACGGCTGAACGGGTCTGGCTGAAATTTGGCACAGAGGTAGATTATAGTCTGAAATAGCACATCCAGACTACTACCTACTACTTTTTATCTCGGAAACAAAACCTCGATCCACGCGTACAAAGTCGCGGGCATCATGTAGTTATTAATTATTATCAACTTGATGATGCCTGTATTCGGAATAAAAAATACCGTGTCGTTTCAGGGGACGCAACCTATGTCTGTACCAAGATTCGTCAAAATCGGTAGAACAGAAGTCCCGTGAAAGTGTGTAGACAGAGAGACATACTTTCGCATTAGTCTGGTTTTTAATCATATATTTATGTAAATAAAACATTTTCATTTTTCTGTAAAGCTTAATCTCCAATGCATAATGTACATTTCAAGACAAAAAAGCGCTTTCAACGGGAGTTAGAATCGATTTATCGATTAATCAACTCGTTTGAGTTATTCCTTCAATGAATTAATACAGGGAGAGTAATGAATTTCATACCACTATTATTTTATATCTAATATCCCAAAAATCAATGCGTAAATTTTTTTCATGAAATCGTACTAATCATACTAATATTATAAATTCGAAAGTCACTTTGTTTGTTGGTTTGTTGGTTTGTTGGTTTGTTGGTTTGTCCTTCAATCACGCCGCAACGGAGCAACGCATTGACGTGATTTTTGGCATGGGTATAGTTGAGGACCTGGAGAGTGACATAGGCTACTTTTTATCCCAGAAAATTAAGGAGTTCCCGCGGGAATAACAAAAAACTTAAACCACGCGGACGAAGTCGCGGGCATCAGCTAGTATATATTATTATAAATGCGAAAGTGTGTTTGTCTGTTGGTTTGTTGGTTTGTCCTTCAATCACGCCGTAACGGAGCAACGTATCGACGTGATTTTTTGCATGGGTATAGTATCGGACCTGGAGAATAACATAGGCTACTTTTTATCCCGGAAAATTAAGGAGTTCCCGTGGGAATCAAAAAAACATATTCCACGCGGATGAAGTCGCGGTCATCAGCTAGTTGGATTATAAAATTCTAAACAGCTTTATTGGCTATCACAAAGCGTGTCAATTCTACCGGTTTTTAAAATATTTTTAATCCGCTGCGGCAGCCATCGTCGGTCTAATTTGCATGCAAATGACGTCGATTCAAACGAAACGAACCGCTCCGTAATTGCCGCACGATTGGAGAATGTAAATGTCGCTCACCGCAAAGTCGATTGACAATCCAGCGCTTGTCAGTTTCTTAGGAAGGAGAACATGATAATTTGTATGCAAGTTGAAATAATTAAATCTGAAATCAAGAAGGGAAGATGATCTTAAAGAGCCGGCAATTTTTTTTAAACACATTTGTCTTGCTCCACCACTACACTTCAGCCCATTTCCGTCCCGCTGCTGAGTACAAGCCTCCACTCTCATAGGAGCTTAGATTCACCACGCTGCTCCAATGCGGATTAGCGGGCTAAATCCTCCTTCTTCAAAATTAATGACCCAGAGCTCGATTTACAGTTTTAAACAATTTCACGTGGGCAAAGTTAAATTGCAAAAACATACTATTATGATTTCACGTGTAGTATTCGGTTTGCTATTCACACTATGGATGCTGGATTTTTAAATATTTAATCTCGCAGCGGCCGCAATCTTTGATCCAATTTGCATGCAAATGACGTCGATTCAAACGAAACGATCCTCGCTGTACGATTACAGCGCGGTTCGTTTCGACATTTGCGCGCAATTGTTTTCGACATTTGCGCGCATTTGCGCGCAATTTACATTCGTAAATGTCATCGTCTCATCGAAAACTCAATTGTTATTCAAGCGTTAGTAAATCTTCAGTTATCAATAACTTTAGCCTTGAACCTGTGCAGTGGGTGAAATATTATTTGTATGAGTTTGTACGGGTTGCGTCGAGCAGTGCATCTCTGTGCCACGTCGCTTAAGTGGGCCCAGCTCCATATAACGTCATACAATACTTGCCGCTACTGCTAAGGGCTTACTGCTAAGGGCACCGCAGGCAACTCCACCGGAACTAAAGCGTATAGAATAGCTCAGGCCAACCATCAAAGGAAACGACTTGCCACGGATGAACTCATGCTGGAGGCGAAAAACAAGAACATCGCGGTCGCGATGCTCCGTATGGAAGCGCTGGATGCGTGGAGCCAAAGGTACGGGTCGGGTGAGACAGCGGCAACCACGAAGTTGTTCTTTCCGGATGCGGTGCGTTGTTATAAAATAATCAAACAACTCACCTCGGTGATAACCCAGGTGTTGACCGGGCACGGTGGGTTCTCAGAGTACCTGCACCAGTTCAAGTGCAAAGAGGATCCATCGTGCCTATGCGAACCTGGGCCCGTATTCTCTAACTCAGTGACTATCAAAAATGAAAGCCACTGACATATATGTAATATCCATTGAAGGTTTACTATGAAATAAAAAGTAACATTTCATAGTAAACCTTCAATGGATATTACATATATGTCAGTGGCTTTCATTTTTGATAGTCACTGAGTTAGAGAATACGGGCCCTGGCGTACAAGAGTCCGTCATCCACATCCTGGTTGAATGCCCCATATACGCTAGGGAAGGACTTGAAACAGAAATAAGAATAGATAGGAAAATAATAGTAGAAAACTTTACGGAAATAATGGAAAGCAGAAACGATAGAGAAATATTTTTAGATTATTGTAAAAAGATGAAAAGAGGGAAAGTTATAAGGAGAAATAAATAAATACCGGATTAATTAGTATAAAATAAGTATATTGCATAAGATAATAAAGATTTCATGTATTTTATATATTAAGAGGATATATTAACTTACGGAAATAAAAATTATTCAGCATGCGATATGCATAGATTATACACAAATTTTTAAATTCGGAATATGATAATCATTCAATAGATTTTTAAATAACAACAAATGATAAAAAACACCTCCGTCCTCCGTCGGAGATTACAACGTATAATAAAAAAATAAAAAATAAATACTTGCCGCTAAGTGCAGCACCGCGTGCCGCGCTTCTGTAGTAGGGCTAACCTTCACAGAACGCAGTCTTGCGTTGCTTGATTCCAAAGACACCTGAGGCTTGCTTGAATATACTAGTGTAGCAATAATAAAGAGCTATTGAAATTCAGAGGCAGCTGAAAGGAAGGTTTGAGCGGAATGTCAATTAGGCTGCAGGGCCTGTGATCAAAGGTCTCTGTCACGGACACGTGCCAACTGCGCCCTTTAAATACCAGTCTTTGTGGTGCGAACGTGAATTTATAAAAGAGTTGCGATGAAATAAAATGATATTCTTATAAAGTAACCAAATAATAATATTTTTAGGTTTTTGTAAAGTGAAGATTTTTTTGTCAACCAACTTCAATAGAAAAGCATTCAATACGTTTTTAATTACTTTCGTCAAATTTATCCTTAAAATTCAATCATCAAGCAACATTTGACCTATTCACTACTGAAATAGAAAAACAAATATTATTACAGTACTACCACAGCTCATAAACACATCCTAAAAGGTATATTTTTCAAGCACTTTTAATGTATAAATTCAAACCGGTTATATAGTTACTTACTTAGCATTACATACGCTCACTCAGCATTTATTATTTAGCTTTTTCTTTCGATCACTTTAAAATTATTTTAATTGCTATATTAGAGTGTATAATTGCTCTGTTTTAGTAGCGCATTTTACTTATTTTTTATGATTTATTATTATCGCCAGTTTAATTTTTCGCAAACTTATTTTAACGCCTCTCGTTTTAGTATTAAAGTATCTTTCCCTTTAACGAATTAATTATTTTAGTCGCTCGATTAAAATTCCCTTATTACTGTGAACTAGATACTTTACATTACTACAAAATATTTTACAATCTTTTAACCGGCATAATTCAGCTGAGCAAAACAGATTTTGTATTTTTCGGACGAAAGAATCCTGAATTTAAAATCAGTACACGTAGAGGCAAATAAATGTGGCGATTTAGTTGTGAATGCGACAGAAATGATCCGTATACTGTATATCTCTGTATTCAACTTTTAAAATATGGCGTTGCTTATATTCAACCATACAAATGTATTTCGTCTAACTGATAAAGTCTGTTTTCATTCATCATCGTGATATTCATCAACCAATTAATGATCCATAGTTGATCACGGTTTTATGCTGCTTCTAGGCCTTTTAAAGTAAGGACTTAGGTTTGAATTTTAGGTATTCATCATCATCATCACCATCATTTCAACCCATTGTGGAATCACTACTGCGCGCGACTCTCTTCTCGGAATGAAAAGGATTTGGCCTAAGTCCACCACGCTGAGCTAGTGCGGATTCACAGCCTTCACACAGAGAGAATTATTTCAAGAATTTCTTGCTATTAAGGTTGATGGAAAACGTCCTTCGTAAAAACGTCGTACCTGAACGCTATAGCCAAAGCCTTCAACCAGACTAGAAAAAAACTGAAATTATAATTACTTAAATTGACTCTGCCAAGGATCGAACCAGGGAATTCTCACTTAAAAGAACACAGCGCTTACCACTGCGCCTGGGAGGTTACTTAGTTATTTAGAGAGACTTAGCACCAATTATAGGAATCTATACAAGCGACTTGTTACCTACCCTCGGAAGGAAGTGGTTTCCACGATACAGGGAATCCTAGTGTGGAAACCACTGCCCCACTAGTTTTTAACCGAAATTACTGTAATGATTTTTGGAATAAATAAATGAAAAAATGAAATGAAATAACTGGTGTTATAAAATGTTTAGTTTACAGTACATATACATAGTTTCTTTAAAAGTAGGTACCTGGCTCGAAAGGTTTTCCTTGCTTTCTTTAAATTTTCAACGAGTTTTTCACCTCATACCTGCTACGACATTAAATAGATAACAAATTGTGAAGGATCCATTCCAAGAAATTATTTCCACTTGCAAGACTGCAACAAAACACTACCACACGTAACATGGATCATTGCGGCAACACAACCGAATTACAACATTCTATCCACACGTACGTGCGCTCCGCACAAAATTCTCACTTCCATAAATATAAACCCATTCCCCTGACGCTTTTCTAGGTGAAAACGAGTCATAAATAGCACTGTACAGAATTGATGTAATAAAATTCCAGTTTGTTACATTGCTTATGATTTTATATGGGTATAGGTTATGGTTGGGAGTGGTAGGCGTAAAACTGCATGCCAAATTCACTACACAATATTATCACATAATACGTCTTAATAGTACCTTTTATAGTGTGTTTATTTGATGGTTTGTTCTTCAATCATACTACAACAGAGCAACGGAGTAACGCCTTTTCTTTCATCGATAAGATAAAACCTGCCCCCCGATGGTGTAAGGAAATCGTAGTTGGAATCGTTTGTCAAACGTTTAATTCGACCTGCACGAAGTTTATGCCTGCACGTGATTACGACATGCTTATACAATCGGTCCTCTGAAGAGTTTACTACTTTTTACTTTTTGTTACGGAAAATTAAATGCTATCAATTCAGCTTAGAGATTGTTTACAACAAAATTAGAATGAACTGTATGGATGGTATAATTGATGTGTCAAGCGTCAAGGAAATTGTAACAGCCTTATTAACTTTTAAAATTACTTTCAGAATTTGGAAGCGAGTTCTTTCTTTCCTTTTAAATAAATTTTTTTTTTGTTTCCTGACTTAGCTAACTCACAATTTGTTACAGTCTTTCAAACTTCAAGAAGGACATTCAAATTTCTCAATGCGTACTTGACAAAAATTCGAAAAACAAGAAAGATTAGCATTTTATACGTAGATTCGGCAATCATCGTCGAGATAAATTTTTATGGAGTTACAAACTTCATCCACTAGCAACTATCTCAACCACAACCACATAACTAGTGTGACGTAGTGATATTTTAACCAATAGCTTTGCTGAATCCAAGCAGCAAAAATAACAGCAAGGCGTTTGGACTGAAGTCAAGAAGCAAGCAAGATGATAAAAAAAGGAAAACGGAAGTAACATTTAAGCTAAATAAGATAAATTCAAACAAACTTCTTCAAAAGTCTTAAACAAAAAACAGATAAAAACGCGTGCGCAAGGGTGGTCTTATCACTAAAAGTGATCTCCTCTAGACAATCCGTTTCATAAGAAACGTTAAGAAATAAGATAAGCCTGTTAAATCTCTTTTAAATCTCTTTTTATCTTTTTATAATACCGAATGAATATTTTCGATCATCGACAGTAATATTCAGTCAGTAAAGGTTCAGATGCAATTGCTTTACGATAGAAACCAAGACGGATGTCGTTTTGCAACACTCATCATCGCATTGAACGCTCTAGTAACAATACGGTATCTCTCTGCCTTTCATACAATATTCATAAGCTTCGCGAATATTGGACGAGCGCCTATCTTCATAATTTTCATTAGGCCTTGTGGACTTCTTTGGTGTTTTGGAGAAAAATAGCTAAGATAAACGTATAAAGCATGTCTCCCAGTGCAAGCGATATGCTTGTCTCAGAAGGTAAATAATGAGCAGTCAAATTCATCCGGAAACGTGGATATAATTGACCGAACGAAGCGAAGGTCTCTCAGTCTACATGAGTGAATTTGCACTTGTCCGTCCGTCCGTCCGTCCGTCTGTCAGAGCCTTATAACTTCTGAATTACTGAACGTAATTACTTCGAATTTAAATATTATACATATAAACCGATGGCCTCCCGCCGAATATGGCTTAAAAAGTTATAAAAATCATTATTTCAGGGGGGCTCTCATAGAGCGAATATGAAGAAAAATATTTTTATAGCGTTACATAGGGTTGCGGTATTTTAAAGATAATAAGGAATAGAGTCCAAAAATATATTGGAACGAAGTTCCTTATCGCGCGTTACGAAAGGGGGCTAGACGGAAAAATTAAGACCAAAAGTTGTATTATAACGACACTTTTTGGTTGCTATGACTACTTGTGTTGTTGACTTCAAGTTGTTGAAAATAAAAAGGCGAAATAATTTTAAAGAATTATTTTTTCAATATAGGCTAGTTATTCGTTCGTCCCTTGGACACCCGGTTGGAACAAAGTTCCTTTCGATAAATTAGTGAAGGAATTGTAATAAGAATTACACAGAGAAAAACGCGCACGCCGCACGGGTTACAACTATAGCAAAAAGTGTCGCTACAACTTTTGGTACTTCGTTCCAGCCGGGTGTCCCTTGACACATCTCAAGTTTTTTTTTTTAATTTTTCCCCTAAAATTGTCGAAATGGGGGGCTTTCAAAATGAAGATTTTCTAACGTCCAAAGTTGACCTCAGAACTCTTAATTTTCTGAAATGCTGAGCCTGAAACTTGATCAATTATTTGAATTATATCCTGTACTTGAATAACAAATACTAAAATTAGATAAATATTGTATGGAAACGAAATTATTTAATTTTTAATGAGCCTTAGTATTTACAACAGAACTTCACAATGATGTCAATAGATGGCGCCGCGAGCTTTCAGTTCGGGACGAACTACTAGTATGAAGAAAACTATGGGCTAGAGTTCTTTCTATAAATACATATTATTAGCTTTCATATATCGTTCTTTGCTTGGAATTTATCCGTTGTACTAATTATAAACGTATCTACACACACATATTCGCAACCGATGTAGCGTAAACATTCCAAATTCTTCGATTAGCTATTTAACGAGTATATAATATAGATGTACTAGCTGATGCCCGCGACATCGTCCGCGTGGATTGAGGGTTTTTGTTTCCCACGGGAACTCTAATTTTCAGGGATAAAAAGTAGCCTATGTGATTCCAGACTATAATCTATACCTGTGCCAAAAATCCAGATCCGTTCAGCCGTTCTGGCATTACAGAGTAACAAACATCCATACACACAAACTTTCGCGTTTATAATATTAGGAAGGACACTGTGTACTAACTTATTTATAGTTCAGGAAGAGTTTTAACAGTTACGAAGTTTTATAGCCGGATAAGACAGGGACAGTAAGCCTTCCGGCTCCCTCCCTCTATTATAGATGGAGAGTCTGACTCTATTGTATATTTTTAGTGTTGAACAATTTAAACAAGTAACGAGACATTTTAAAAGCAAGGAGTGAGCTGGAGGCACGTAGGCTTGTTAGGAGTCGGGTCATACGAAAGATAATCCAATCATGAAATGTACTAACTGCAATTTTTTTTATCGAAAGCGGCATAGGGTCACGGCTCACGGCTTGTTTTTATTTCAAAACATGTCAATGGATTTGTAACTAGCTAATTCATAATATAAAGTCAAGTAAGCTTGGAGATATTTATAGCTTGGTGTTGGCAAACCGATTTTACTATGGATTTTTTTAAATGAAGATTAATTACATAATTATGGATTGTCATGACGCGGGCGAAAATTGCAAAGTGTGAAAAAATTGGTCTCTTACTAAGAGCTTTTATTTTGTTTATTTTTCTTATAATGCCAGGCCTTTTTCCATGTAAAGTTAGGTCTTGACTGGGATCTCACCCGGGTCCAGGTGGAAATAGAGATGATGCCATCTAAGATGAAGTTATAGGTACACGAGGGCGTTAAAGCACATCGGGCGTTCCATCAATTCATCAATCAGTCCGTTTGTGTCCATTGCTGGACATCCCGAGCGTGAGTTACTCATAATCTATATCAATTACTTAGATTTACTTGCACAAGCACGTTAAATGCGTGAAACTTTTCAAAAAGTGGCAGCATTAAAAAAATAACTGAATCAGTTTAAGCAGTATTATGTAAGAAGTTTAGGCTACGACTATATGATGAAATAAATAAGGTGAACGTGGGTTCCGTGGGTTGCAAATTGGCATCTTGTCTTGGTTTTAAAATTTCACACTCACGATGTTAATAACAAATGAGTTTCCATCGGTGGCCTTTAATGGCGTCAGTAAAGTGTTTAAAGATCGTAAATCGTTTCGAGAAAATATAAATAATATTTTTCGCAAAGTTGACACCCGACCACTTCTAAATAAATTCTCACAAGAGCCGTATTTAACTGGAAAATTTCCAAATGGACCGAAATGCTTCGTATTATTTTTCCTTTGTCTTCAAATTTAATTTCCAGAATACTTCAATTGTTCCAGCGGTATTGAGTTATAAAGAAAACGCTTATAAAATTCATGAAATATTAAAAGATATTTACTTTTGAGTTTATCTAAAGTCTAGTATGGATAAGAAAAGTTGTCGGTTTACCAACGAAATTTTAAAGGTATTTTACTATCTAGAAAAAGGCTGCGCACTCTAAACGCGCGCGTATGCGAGTTAAATTTGTAATAAGTACAAGGAATCGCTAAGCGTGCTTTACACTAGCGCCATAACAGCCCGCAAGCGTTGCGGGCTGTCGATGATGTTGGTTTTGTTTTCGGGCGACCACCCTACAAGCCCTAAAAGACGTGCTCCCAAGCGATTAAGCGTTCCGGTATGATGCCGTGTAGAAACTGATTTGGGGTGTGGATTTCATATAACTGCCATAACTGGTTAGCCCCTTACAGGTTAGACTACATCATCACTCACCATCAGGTGAGATCGTAGTCAAGGGCTAACTAGTAGTGGATAAAAAAACATGCGGTTTGCGGGCGGAGTGTGTTGCTAGCTTTACAGATGCGGTCTCGATTGCCTCTGGTATCTTCTAAAACAAACAATACAGCCGTTTGCGGAAGAAAACGCGACTAATTTGAAACTCGTCGGAGGTGCTTAATCATGTAAGCGAACTTCATCACTGTCTTGACGGGAAAAAGCAAAACTTTGAAATTAAACACCTCTTTTAAGTTGCGGATACGACACGATTTATTTATTATAGTCTAGTATTTTCAGTGAATTAATCTTTCCTACTTCATGTCATACTAGAAGGTATTATAAATGCGAAAGTTTTTTTGGTACTTTGTCCTTTATTTCATTACGCTGCGAGTCACCTGAAGAGCGACGTAAGCTAGGGTTTTTAGGATATCAAAATAGCTTCTATGTCCGTCTCCAGGATGATGCTACTCTGTACTAAATTTCTTTAAATTGTTTAAACATGTATAGGCTGTGACAGTTAAGCAGCCAGACACGTAGGCATTGCATAAATATTAGTTAGTCAGTTAGACTGAGCCAGGACTTTTGTATCAAAAGATTTGGAGACAGGTATACAAAAAACTTCTGCCTCCTGTTATGACTGCGGTCAGGGGGTTAGAATGCTCGACTACGGGCAACGAGGTCCTGGGTCTGGCCATAATTAAGTATTGAGTTTTTCTGACTACAAATTCTCAGTTAAAGCCCCGAGTTGGGAAGTTGGCTGTGTTTCACCCCCGTGCCTCGGAGAGCACGTTAAGCCGTCGGTCACGGTTATTATCACTAACATGATAATAGTCGTTAAAGCCCGCCAACCCGCATTGGAGCAGCGTGTTGGGTCTAAGCTCTAATTCCTTTCTCCTATGGAGACCTGTGCCCAACCGTGGGCCGTTAATAGACTGTAGTGGTGGTAGTGAATACAAAAAAAAAACATGATTAATTAAAACATTAAAAAATCTCGCATAGTGTAAGTATCTCGCGCATGGAAATTCACCTAACGTCTTTATTCGGACCGACTGAGCGGAGCTTCGGTGTGTAATTTCACCCGCGGAGACAAGAACAAGACTCTAAAGAAGCATTCATTAAAACTTCACTATCTCTGGGAGCAATTATATAGAAGCTATGACGATGATAAATAAATAAATAAAAAATACTTTTGTCTTCCAATGAATCTGTAAAACTACCTCGGATGTAGAATAAATAACCAATACTAATCAAAATTTACGCACTATTCTTTGATACAGTCGCGGATAACGCTTCGCGGCGTATCGAGTCGCGTTGCCGCGTTATTCGCTCACCTATAATAGGACAACGGACGACGGGTGCTGCGATGCCGCGGCAACGCGACTCGATACGCCGCAACGCGACTCTATCAGTAGCTGACCATTCATGTGGCTCCGTTATCGCGAAGATATGGGTGTCATTTTCTATTAGTCTAATATCCGTATATAACCATGACCTTCACCGAACTGTTTAATCGATGAAACCTACTTTTTATTTTTATTTAGTAATAGATAAATACACCAAGGGGCTCCGATCCGTTAAGTTACCTATGGATTATGGTAACAATTACCTTAGTTACATGGTGACAACGGATCGGAACCGCTTGAGTTATATATCAAAATATAGGTAATTTTATAACAAACGCGATGGTATATCATTGGCTACAATAAACTTGACCAAAAAAAAATTAATTAATTTAAAAATAGCCTGGACCGGATTTTGAATAGGCAACCTATTTTAGGTGTATTTATATTTTACTAAATAAAAATAAAAAGTAGGTTTCATCACAGCAGGTATCACGGTAGGTTTCAAACAGCTCGGTGAAGGTCGTGGTTATATACGGATCTTAGGCTATATTAAACGTTACGTTACATCGCTTTTGTCGCTCACTTAGGGCAACGGGTCTACGCGACGTTATTTCTATGGAGTCATATCGCGTCGCGTCGCTTTCGTCGCTCGGGTAACCTACAGGGCCTGCTAGCGTTAAAGTCAAACGGTATTTAGGTCACTGGGCCAGCAAAGCAAGTTAACTCCATCAATCCAACCTACTCAGCAAGCTCGTAAACCCGAGATGTAGTTAAGATAACAAGAAAATGTTTAGAAAGGACGTTACTATACTACCCTTTCATTATTTCAGTACCTAACTACGCCGCCGTTAAAATTATCTCGTCTACAATTAATTTTCTTAACTGCCTCGGTAACTGGTTACACGATGTAATGGGTGGTGTAAACGACTGTTTACTTTATTAAGGGCTTAAGCATACAGCGTTGAAGACTTAACTGAAAAATTAATTATTAAAACGGCCATCTAAGAACCCATCACCTTTGATAGCCTATCTCCGTGAGTTTGGAGTCTAATCCCACGAAGTACCTCTAAGGTGATGATAGGCGCTTACCTAGGTCCTAAAGTATAAATATACCTAATGTATATAGTATATTATAATATTATATACTAGCTGATGCCCGCGATTTCTTCCGCGTTGATTAAGTTTTTTTGATACCTGCGGCAACTTCTTAATTTCCCGTAAAAAGCCCGTTACCTATGTCCTTTCCCGGGATGGACCAAACCAAACCAAAATCAAACCTACCTCCATACCAAATTTCATCAAAATCTGTAGAAAAGATGGACCGTTAAAGCGTAACAGACGTCTGTCTGCATTTGTCTGCGTCAGACAGGTAGATATACAGACAGACAGAGACACTTTCACAATTATAATATTAAAATCTAAAATAAATAAATAAAAATTATAATTTAATATAATGATATAATATAGATTCTAATTTTAATAAATGAAAATTATAAAATACCAATATTTTATGTTATAATAACAACTGAATGCTGTTTGTTTTTGGGGTCTCAGAGGACCCCTCCTTACAAAAAAGGCGCGACAGTCGGAGGGTTAAAAATATAAAACATAATACCCAAACGGTAAACATCTAGGTAAATACAAAAATTTAGCTTTTAATTTCCGCGTTTGTTGAAGTACTAATTAAGTTGGGAGTCTGGGAACGGAACAAAACCATCGAACAATCAGTGGGAACTAATTTCGAGTTGGGTGCTTATTAGTTTTGCTAGTCCACCGGCTTTGCTTTGGATTTAACACTATAATCTTCTGCAAACTATCTATCACTAGTAATAATATAAATGTGAAACTCTGTACGTCTTTCTGTTCTCAGTTCATGAACCTAACCTATTGATGAAATTTATAACACCGAGAGTACTCGTATCTTATTTACAGATTTTTTAAGAGTTTTTTGAACTTGAATACCTAAGTAGCATTGACTTACCAATACCTCTAAGTAGGTATTTGCGGACGAACTGCTGTGATAGTGTTTATGTGTAGTATTTTAATATCCCCTTACTATTCATTTTCCTGTTTCAGATTGTATTTAAGTTTTCGTTTTACACTAACTTTGAACTTATTGAAAGACATCTCCAATATAATATCTTCTGGAAGCTCATTATAGAAACAACTAGGTTTGCAAAAATAAATTGCTAATTTGTTATGCTAATTTTCTCATCTGTGTACCGTGCACTGTCCAGTGGCATTTCGTCCAACATTATGTCTGTCCATTGAGAACATCTGTAGCAAGCTCGTAGCTCGAGACTACGTGATGATCTTTGCAATAGAGCCATCACAGGACCGCCCTTTGTTTGTCGTTTCGGCACGTTTCGTTCATTTCCTCTCCTCGTGAACGTGAACGGCCCGACGATGCTTCAATTTAATTCCCAATTTCATAAATTAAATTAATTTTATTAATTAGTTGGCATTTTCCGCGTGGAAATTATTAATCCCACACTGAGAGAATACTCCTTTTGAATTTCTTCTCAAACAGCGTTTCCTTCCAGACGGGAGTAAAAAATTAAATAAAATATTTTCACGGGCCAGTGGCAAAGGAAAATAAGTAAATGATTTTTATTCCAATATTACTTGTATTTTTAATTTAGCCTTTAGCCTATTAGTGGTGTGGCATTTATGCTATTAAACCCATATCCCTAATTGGTATTGTTTGGAGTTGAGAGAGTACGTTGCGCTATTTGGCGCTCGCCATTCTATCTATACCATACTAATATTATAAATGCGAAAGTTTGGATAGATGTTTCAATCACGCTAGAACGGATCTGGATGAAATTTGGTACAGAGATAGATTAATCTGGAATAACACATAGGCCACTTTTTATCCCGGATAATTAAAGATTTCTCGCGGGAACCAAAAAACGAAGTCGCGTAGTAGTTGTCACAAAAATTTTGTTTACATTGTTACAAAAACCTATCAAAATAGAGCACAGGTAGACAATACGCTTGGAAAGATAAGACTAAAGTAAGTTAAGCAAAACAAAATGGCAGCCATGTACTTACGAGTACAGTAGCAAAGTGTACCCTCATTGTATCCCGTGTAGCCGTAATGGCCTCATGCGCGAGCTGCGATGGACTTCAGCCTGACAAATGCACTCTCAACTGGCTTAAATGTCTTGTGCAGATGTGACTCCAACACATCTTGTAGATACGACGAAAAGTATTGCTGAATTGTTGAACGGTACTTTTACAGTAGCGAAGTTGTATAAGGGCCCTAGCTGATGCCCGCGACTTCGTTTCCTGCGTCATTTTCTCTAGTCTATTGGGAGGCTTCAGCCGTGGGTGGCTAGTTACTACTCTACCAGCAAAGACGTACCACCAAGCGATTTAGCGTTCCGGTACGATGCCGTGTCGAAACCGAATAGGGGTATGGGTTTAATATATAGGGGTATATAACTGCCATAACAGGTTAGCCCGCTACCATCTTATACTGGAACATCACTTACCATCAGGTGAGATCGCAGTCAGGGGCTAACTTGTAGTGGAGTAAAATAAAAGAGATGAAAGAAAATAGCTACTCAGAAACCTCACTTTTACCTGTAGGTAACATCAATAATTGTTTTAAGGGTCCTACCCTTGGCCGACATCTAGGCTTAGCTGTCAGCCGCTGTCAATTGTTTCTATACACACAACCACAGTCTACGCAGGCACACATAGAAGGATTCAGCCCCTACCACGGGAGCACACAATATGCGATCAACTATCTCACTATGGCACAAATAATATTATTTATTGATTGATAGCTAGATGATACTTACGGCTTCGTCTGCGTTCGTTAATTTTTTTTTATTTCTGCGGGAATTTCTCAATTTTTCGGGATAAAGGTAACTTATGTCCTTCCTCGGGATGTAACCTTACTCTATACCAACTTGGTTGAAATAATGGGCCGTTCAATTACACGTCTTTGGCATTTTTAATATCATAGTATGGATTGTAGAGGTGCTTCTTGATAATATACCAACCGGCTGATTCCTGCTAACTGATTTATAACTATGAGTAGGTATAGGTAAAGATCGGTGTTTATTTGATAAAGGTTGTATGCTTAGGTAGAAAAATAAATTAAATTAATAATGGCGCTTAGTATTAGTAGTAGTTCTGCATGAATAGTATAAAAACGGTGTAAGACAGCACTAGGAGATTCCATTTCTATCTGAGATGTGCGATGTAGGTAGATGAAGTGGTTTGAGAAGTAACTAGTCAGCTTCTGTGTTCCATACTTCAACTAGTATAATGTGTAATGTAGGGAACATTATGGACGTAAGTAAGCTGCGTGACTGTCATGCTGTCATTCCCTCTCTCGTAATAAATACTTAGAAGGACGTGTTTCTTTTCCTCATTATGTGAAAAACTTCGTTGCTTAGTTGAAGCCCTTTCCCCTAGAGCTAAGCTATGAAAATCAATTGATGCTGGTGGGTTTGAGACATATCCGTAACAACTGACGTAGCATCAACTGATGATTTTCCTAATGTTGCATGGAAACTATCCACTAACAGCCCACTAAATCAGAGTAATACTTGATACATTATGTATGTACATATATTTATGTAGCTCCCTATATATTGTGTATTATTTTCTAGGTACATTATTGCAATTTTTTTTCTTTTTATAAACTGCTGAGTTATTGTCATCTCTCCTCAGTAGAATCTCCTTTTCAAGCTGGGTAAAATCCAGTTGATTCATCATAAATGACACAACTCATCCTAAAAAACCTATTTCCATTATTTATTTAGTTTTTGATATGAAACTTTTATAGCACTTTGAAATGGAAAATAAAACCGCAATTTATTACTACAATATAAAGTTTATTAGTATAAAGTACCTAATATAATTGATATAAATAAAAATTATCCTTGTCACATTTTGACAAACCGAAGTTTTATGACAGCAAAAAAACGTTTATAATATCATGTAGGTACTGACTATGAGATAGCTGCATTTTTGGTAACTATCGCCAGGAAGGCTGATTCAGTATTAGGTGGGTGTAGGGCTCTCCACTGATGACGATAGTGAAGGTCTGCCTGCATGCAGATCAGCCTTTCACTAGATATGGCCGCTCAAACACGTACTATGGTTACCAAAAATGAACCATAACTAGGAAGGCTGATTCTTGTACAGTATTAAAGTATGCGCAGTACCTATGTAAACAGTATAAAAACTGACGCTATTCATCGGGCCGTTCACTAGCTAGCACATGGCCGCTCAAAGATGTGTTAGCCTTCCTAGTCATTGTTAATTTTAGGCAACCATAAGACATCTTTGAGAGGCGATAAGTAGTCAGACCCCATCAGCATGCGGGCATTCCTTCACTATCGTCATAAGAGGAGAGCCTACACCTACCTAATACTGAATCAGCCTTCCTGGCGATAGTTACCAATAGTGCAGCTAGTTTGAAATAAGTAAAAGGTACTCTTTTATTTATTTCAAACCTTTATAATTGTAATTTTACCCATCAACTAAACCGACAGATATAATTTGGAAACAACAACAAAAAATGAAGTTTTTTGGTTCCCTTAATTTTCCGGGATAAAAAGTAGCTGTTTTATTAAGTAGTAAGTAGTATGTGTTATTCCAGACTATAATCTATCTCTGTGCCAAATTTCACCCAGATCCGTTCAGCCGTTCAGGCGTGAAAGAGTAACAAACATACATACATACATACATACATCCACTCATCCATACTCACAAGCTTTCGCGTTTATAATATTAGTAAGGATAAGGATTTATACCTAGTTTTGTAATTTACCTACCTTTTAGTTATTATTGCCGAATGCTGTTTACCTTGCTGTTCAGAGCTCTCCAATTGCAATACGTAAATAACCAAAATGTTTAGATAGGAAAGATGAATGTCTTTTGTTGGTATAGTCTACTAATTATAAATTAATATTTTTTTACTAGTGTACAGGCTATGGTGAGAGTAGGTACATGAAATGGTATAACTCTGATGCGATGATAATTAGCGGAAAAGTGTTGTAGGTACAATGAAATGAAAATTTAGTTGATTTGTATTGAGAAACGAATAATTGCATTTTGCGATAAAGCGCGAAACTTGTACAGAAAATATGTAGGTAACTAATGCATTTATTTGCTTCTTCTCTGCAATCTGCATGTGATATTATGTGGAAGTGATATGGGATGACAGCTTTCAAGATTTCAGGAAATAAGAGTATACTTTTTGTTTGTTTTTTTCCAATGCAACGGCTTATTTTCTTTTTTATAATAGGCAGACCTTCTTTTATGTTTTCCCATCTGCAAAAATAATGAATCACAATAAATCATTCTAGATAATGTCTAGATAATTTAAAAAATACATGGACTGATGAACTTTGCTGAGCTTTGATAAAAGCCTCAGGTATGTTTACGTCATTATGTCAAAAAATTAAAGTGTCGGTACATGAGTTTTACTGGCGTTGCACTCTCCATTATATTATGCGCTGGCTGTAAAAGTACGTGGTGACGTGACTGTAAAAGTTTTACTTCAACAAACGTCAAATTTGAAATCACACAATGATACAAAACCCAACAATCAGCGCAACAATACGAAAATCACCGCGGCCGACGCCATATTTTTTTTTTTTTGAAGGGATCTTTTATTTCAAATATTACAAATAATCACACTGACTATTACTGTAGGTAACTAATAAAACAAATTATACTTACTTTTTTACAATAGTCACACACTGCAGAAGTAAATTGTTTTTGTACTCGACAGAAAGCAAGATTATCACTTCAGATCAGACGAAGCTATTTTGACAGCCTACGTGCGACTGAAAACTGCGAAGCAAGTTCTGCGCGTTCAGTAAAATATTGGATGAAGCTAGGCGGCGTGCGCACGTTTCTTTGTTTTATACAAAACAATAGAGAGGATTGGAAAAATTGTGCCTTTATGAGGACTTTTGTTTTGTTTAAGTTATGTTTCATTCTATCTATCTATATAGGTACTTATGATAAATCTTTGGAGTAATGTTTATTATGTATACAGACCCCAAAAATATTTACATAGAACTAGATGATTCCCGCGACTTCGTCTGCGTGGATTCATATTTTTGGATTCCCACGGGAACTCTTCAATTTTCCGGGATAAAAAGAAGCCAATGTCCTTCCCCGGGATACAACCTATCCTTGTACCAAATTTCATCAAAATCGGTTGAACAGATACATTTTTTTGATTCCCGCGGGAACTCTTCAATTTTCCGGGATGAAAAGTAGCCTATGTCCTTCCCTGGGATGTAACCTATCTCTGTACCAAATTTCATCAAAATCGGTTGAGTAGTTGGGCCGTGAAAGCGTAGCAGACAGAGAGACAGACACACTTTCGCATTTATAATATTAGTATGGATATGGATTTTTTATATACTTAGGTACTGCTACAAAGTTAGCCCTAGTTTCCGATCTCACCTGATGGTAAGTGATGATGCAGTCTTAGATTGTAGCGGGTTACTACACGGCATGTTACCTGAATGCTAAATCATTTGGCGGTACGTCTTTGCCGGTAGGGTGGTAACTAGCCACGGCCGAAGCCTCCCACCAGGCCAGACCAGGGAAATTCAGAAATTATAAATTTACAAACCCTGCCGGGGATCGAACCCGGGACCTCCGCACGTTAAGGCTGCGCAAAGCACTGCGCCGCACGGAGGTCGTCAGACCTAGTTAGTACACACATATTATACTTAATCCATAATATCTATAATCCATACTAATATTATATATTATAAACGTAAAAGTGTGTCTGTTGGTTGCTTGTTTGTTTGGTTGTATGCTTTCACGACTTATCCGTTCAACCGATTTTGATGAAATTTGGTACAGGAGTAGGTTGTATTCCGGGGACGGACATAGGTTATTTTATCCCGGAAAATGAGAGTTTCTGCGGAAATCAAAAACCTTAATCCACGCGGACGAAGTCGCTAGCATCATTAAGTCCATACTAATATTATAAATGCGAAAGTGTGTCTATCTGTCTGTCTGCTACGCTTTCACGGCCCATCTGTTCAACCGATTTTGATGTAATTTCGTACAGGGATAGGTTATAGTCTGGAATAACACATAGGGTACCCGGGGAAGGATAAAGGGTACTTTTTATCCTGGAAAATTAAAGAGTTTCCGCGGGAATCAAAAATCCACGCGGACGAAGTCGCGGGCATCATCCAGTTTTCAGTTATGTATTGGTCGTGGACCGTCATAATTTCAACTTCTTTGAATTTAGTTTTGTATATGGCACGAACAGCCCTTTTCTGCGAGACCAAAACAGAATGAACATCAGCATTAGGTACCCCATAGACCCGAAATTGATATTTCGCCAGTTTCCCCCTTCGGACGACCGTTATAAAAGAAAAAAATCTACTTAGACTGAGCTATAAGAACCAAAATACCCATTCAAAGTTAGTTTTAGTGGAGTTCGTGCACAAAACAGGCAAAATAAGACAGAGAATAAAATACCGTTTTGGGCTCAGTGAATAATAAAATAACCACCAATTAAATTTTCAAAATAAATATTTTATATACAGAAATCGTCCAGTTACATTTTTTTTATACGTATAAATATCGATGATTAGTTTTGTTCAATGGTAGTGGATGCATTGACGTTTGTGTACGGATACTAACAGTGACAAACGTCAGTTCAGGAGCAACGGGACGCAACCTCACGCCTTGAGAGCCCGCAGGCGTATGGGACATAGATAATACACTATAGGTATGGGAAATGACTGCCGTATTTCATGAATATTTAACGAAATTTTGTGATGCGCGCGCCCGTACTAAATTTGTATGAAAAATTCGTGCTGTAAAAATGAGGGATGTTTGGAACCAGATTGTAAAAAAACTATAAGTTTTATTAAAAATATTATTTATTTAAAGTGTTTTTTGATCTTTTACGATCAATTTAAAATAACTTTTGTCTAAATAATGTCTCAAATTAAATCACAATAGTCGGAACGCGATAAGACCTTTTTTGAGATTTCCATGAATTTCCCAATAATTTTCTGCCGTTACTATACGATTTTTTGACCACTTTTTTTAATTACATCATACTATATCTCAATGAGTAGCGAATGGTATTTATTCGATAATGAAATTTTAATTTTTGCTATACTAAAATGTCGGAACAGAAAAGGATGTTTCCCCCTATTACAGTACATCCGTCCTTAACTGTAAAACGTTAAAAGGTTTTCTGCAAACCACTCACAGGTAAAGTTCGTTCTAGAAGGTTCCATTAAAACGTGTAGTGAGGGATTTCGTACGTGATAACACTGTTAAAGTTTCGAGAACTGAACATCTCTAAGATGCTTTGAAAATAGATTCATTGCGCAACATGTAATTGCAATCACCTTTGATAATTTCAAAAGATCGTTACTGTGAACTGAGAATGAAGAAAGAGATGCAACCGTTGATGCCCAGTCCATTGGTGTTCAGACGTTTAACTTTATAGAGCTTGACCTAGATTTGAATAATAATATAAATAGCCTTTTTAAAAGAGTAAGAGTGAACACGTAAGTATTACCTATACTATGTCCCTATATTACCTATTAAATATTTAGATTGTAAGACGACGACCTCCGTGGCGCAGTGTGTAGCGCTGTTGTTATCGTGACGCCAATGAAAAGCAGACTACAATATGCAGAACGTCATCATCATGATGCCTATAGACGTTCAGTCTTGAACGTAGGCATTTACTCCATACACTAGTCCTCATCTTTGTCATACAGCCACTTCCCGCTGTCCTCATTATATCGTCGATCTGGTGGGTGTCTTACACTAAAGGACATTGTTCCATCCCCATACAAAGTTCGCCTAAGAACCAACCGTCATAAAACATTGATTACTGGGTTCAAATTAATACCTTTTTATACTTGAGAGCAGATTAAAACAATGGACACTTGCTAAGAAATTACTTATAACCAAAAATATTTTCAATTTTGAGGATATTTCAGCTTTCACAATCAATCTGCTTGATCAAATAAATGTCATCTTTAACCAATTGTAATACAGCTGTAAATAGTATGTAGATAAGACAAGATTCGCAGTAGTCCGTCAAAAACATTACAGATGGCGTTATTAATAAGGATGCAGGTATCGTCATAGTTCATCGATAACTTCACAGATGGCGTTAGAAATATTAAATTATTGTACTTTCAATAGATGGCGTTGCGAGATTCAGAATATTAGCGCACTTAGCACTTCAAGCTGCTTTTATCTTGTTTCTTACGATACGGATCTAGCGCTCAAGCGGTTGTATTGGATATTATTTTAACCTGTAAGTTATTGATCTGTGGTTAATAATCGAGAGACGGAAACGTATAGTAATCAATTGAATACCCATTTATTTACTTTTAATTAATTTGAAGTGTCCGTTGAATTCTAATATTTGGAATAAAGGTTATCTAAGAATTACTGTATATTTCAAACGTATGTTGATTCTTAGGCGAATTTGGTCAATGTCCTTTACCTGTACGCGTTTTATTGCCTGGTGGGAGGCTTCGGCCGTGGCTAGTTACCACCCTACCGGCAAAGACGTGCCGCCAAGCGATTTAGCGTTCCGGTACGATGCCGTGTAGAAACCGAATAGGGATATGGGTTTATAACATAACTGCCATGCCCCTAACAGGTTAGCCCGCTACCATCTTAGGCTGCATCATCACTTACCATCAGGTGATATCGCAGGCAAGGACTAACTTGTAGTGGATGAAAAAAAAGAGCGGTTCAAATTACTATGCCATTTAGACTTGAGTAAAAAGCATGTTAGTAATAATATATCCATGAATTTCAAATACTAAAGGAGTTCCCATTAATTGTCAGAAAAAATTAACAGGCCATTCACCATTTAAGAAGTCAGTTCAAATTTGATTATAACTGGGACAGGTCGAAAACATAGAAACAAGCAAAAACCTTTGTTATTTAAAATCCTAATTATAACTAATAATACGCAAATACTTGTGGAGTAAAAATGGAGTAAAGTTCTCAGCCAAAAGATTGTTAGTCATGGCTTTAAAGCACCTTTATATTTTGTACATTGAAGTTCTAGACAAATCAGCTTCCAATATATATGAAAATTAAATCTAACAATTAACCGCGCAAAAAGTTCATTAATTATTTTAAATCGAATGATAATATATTATGGTGATAATAAACAATAATATTAGGTATGTCCATTAAACATAGGTATATGGTACATTTCAATTTGAATTTAACAATTTATTATTGTATATTATCTCGTATGTTACAGAATAAATTGTATGGATGCGTTAGTATAAAATATAATTTTATTCAAATGGAATTCATTGTGATTGAAATTACGACCCGTTTGTGGTTTATACATGTTAGATGGTGTATAGATATATTGGAAAAATGTCATAAGACGTGTAGCTCATATCCTGGGGGAGTTATGTGGACTTCAAAATTTTTGCATAAATGTTGAAGTGGCATCCCTTAAAACAGCTGATTCAATATCAATGAACTGCGAACAATACGATGTATGTTAAGCCTCGTTGCCAGCGCGAGCGTTGCGATAAAATCCAGTCGCGATACTAAAGTAATCATTATTCGGCATGCAATTAAATTCTCAAAGCAAAAGCCCGGCTAGAACTTACGTATTGTTGTAAAAAAAATGCCTGACTAGTATCGGACTTCGTAAGTCGAAGTCAGTCACTTATACTTACTTTATGAGCCGCCTTTCCCTACGATTAATTTCTCGACTTACTTCGTTTAAGTTTTGATTAATAATTAATTATTCTGTGTAGTTTGTTCTTTCAATTATTTGCAAATTGTAATGAATTGCCAAATTGCATAACGATACGATAATAATTATTATATTATCGCTTGTAGTACAGTTCTGACTTTAGGTGTAGAAGGAACAAAGGACTCCACAGGGTTGCCAAAATTTATTTTCCATAATTAACTAATTAATTTTGTATGGAAGTTTTTGATAATTAATTTTGACTTTTTAACTCTACCATAGTGTTTATAACGTCAAAATGGCATGGGTAGCCGCCGGTATGTTATACCATTTACCTTACACCTTGTATATCTAACCTACGATTAAACTAACGTAATTTTTCACGCTTATCGCTGATAGATCGGGACGAATGCTCTAATCTACGGCGGTAAGTCTTTTAATTACTGCTTTAGCGGGCTATCCTTTACTTTTCCTTTTTCAGGTCTACATATCTACCTAAGAGATCAAAAATATCTTCTAGGCAAGCGCGTTTCAGCCTAGACCTCATCATTGTTTTGTAAGCAAGATTGCCGTCAAGCGCAAGCCTATCACGCAATAAAAAAAAGCATACCAGGAATATCCCAGTAATTAGAGTTGTCATTGTCAGCCTACATACTGGTAAACGTTTTAAGCGTGTATTTAGGACTGTTGACTTATAAAGTTAAATCATGTTATGCTTATCATTCATGTTTATAATTTGAGGGTGGGTATAATGCTTAGCCATTTAGCGGATAATACCTGTCATGCTGACCGCGCTTGGGCTCAAATGGCTTATTAGTTATTACAAAGGGCTTGATCACTTTCTAGTGTCTGACCTGACCACATAAAATATAATGTACCTACTAGTTGATGTTCGCGACTATGCCCGTGTGTTTCATAAGGTTCCGTACCTCAAGAGGAAAATAGGAACCCGAGAGTGTGGGTCTTCTCGTGGGTCGTTCGTGGGTCGAGGCTGAGCCTCTTTACCCGGGCGGGGCGCGGGGCAACTCTGTGCCCCGGTAAATGATTTGAAGCCGCAAAGGCTTGGGCCTGCCTGGGAGGCTACGGGCCCTTGGGTTTGGTGTTGTGTGGGTCCGCACTGCGGGTGACGTCATCACCACCACGTGCAGGCCCATGTAAAAGGAACCCACAAAGGATCACTTCGTTGTCCGTCTATGTGTCTGTCCACTCGCACTTTACCGGTTTTTATCATTCCCGCGGGATCTTCTTAATTTTTCAAATCAACTAAGATCAAATTCCAATCACGTATAGTTTCGGATTTAGTAATGTAGTTAAAGCTAAATTGTTACTTAATTTCACAGTAAAAATCGTGACCTAGCCAACAATCCAGGTATCATACTAATATTATAAATGCGAAAGTGTGTTTGTTTGTTTATTTGTTGGTTTGTTGGTTTGTTGTTTTGTTGGTTTGTTGGTTTGTTCGCTTGTCCTTCAATCACGCCGCAACGGAGCAACGGATTGACGTGATTTTTGGCATGGGTATGTTTGGCATAGGTTACTTTTTATCCCGGAAAATTAAGGAGTTCCCGCGGGAATCAAAAAAACTTAAATCACGCGGACGAAGTCGCGGGCATCAGCTAGTAGTTAAATATTTAAAAAATTACAATTATGTTTCGGATAACTGCCTCATTAACGCACCGCCCTACACCGGAGGGCTTAGAGATTTAATATTTGAAGAAAATATTTCTTGAGTAAGTATTTTAGGGGTGCGCTGAGAAAGGAATTGGGGAAACTCTAATGAGATCTTTAAGAAACGGCCGGTCAAATGATACTAATATTATAAATGCTAAAGTGTGTTTGTTTGTTGGTTGGTCGTTTTATTGGTTTGTTGGTTTGTCCTTTAATCACGCGGCAATAGAACAACGGATCTTCGTGATTTTTTGCATGGGTATACTTGGGGACCTGGAGAGTGACATGGGCTTCTTTTTATCCCGGAAATTAAGGGGTTCCCGTGGGATTTAAAAAACTTATTCCACGAGGCCGGGGCTATACCCTGATAATATTCTCGTACCATTAAAATGACAGTGAACGTGTATTGAAGCCACACATCGCCCGCATTCGATTTAAATGGCATAAGTTTTGCAAATGCAATTTCACGCCGCGTTGCCCCGATGCATGGTACTTATGGAACTATTCTATACTAGCTGATGGCCGCGACTTTGTCTGCATCGAATAAGTTTTTTAATTCCGACGGGAACTCCTTAATTTTCCAGGATAGCCTATAATATCACTCATCAGGTCCCCAACTATACCCATTCAAAAATTTACGTTTTCCTGTCAGCTTTGCTTTTAAATTTGAATTGATATTTTAGAAAAGATAAACGATTGTTAATTTATTTGTTGATGATGGTTTAGTTAAATAGATATTTGACTCATTCGATGTATTTCACTCGGTTCGTTCTTTGGCGGGGATACGCCATATTGGGATAATTTTCATAAATACGAGTTCTCCTACTGGCAGACTCAGCGATTATTGAATACTTTTGTGTTTAGATCGCAATTTGATTTAGAGCTTAGCAGTAGCAACTGCAGCCTAATCAAATGATTAATTTATTGTTGTTGTGATGTTTTGGCCAAGTTTTTATAATTAACTGTTTACATTAAATCTCTCGTGAAACCGCTACACGTTGTGACCATTCGCTCGTGGAAGCTTTAAAGAGTGTACAAACATATTTTAAAAGTAATTTTTATTATTTTCCCACTTCTGGAATTATGCTTACAATCCGTAGCTCTGTTGCAGTGTGATTGAAGGACAAACCAACAAACAAACACACTTTCGCATTTATAATATTACTAGCTGATGCCCGCGACTTCGTCCGCGTGTTTTAAGTTTTTTTGATTCCCGCGGGAACTCCCTAATTTTTTGGGATAAAAAGTACCCTATGTCACTCTCCAGGTCCTCAACTATACCCATGCCAAAAATCACGTCGATCCGTTGCTACGTTGCGGCGTGATTGAAGGACAAACCAAAAAACCAACAAACAAGTGTGAGTTTGTTGGTTTGAAGGTTTCAAACTCAATTCACCATACTATCATACTAATCATACTAATATTACAAATGCGAAAGTGTGTACCTACTTTCGCATTTGTAATATTAGTATGATTACTTTGATATATTATGGTGAATTGAGCCTTCTTATGAAGAACTCTCGGGCATGCAGGTTTCTTCACGATATTTTCCTTCACCGTTTGAGCAAGTGATATTCAATTGCTTAAACTACATTTACCAAAAGTTAGAGGTGCGTGCCCGGGTATCGAACTGGCGATCCTTAAGGAGGTTGGATATCTAAACCGCCATCATTAGGGAAAACGACACAGATAATGTAGGAGAAATTCACTTATAGGAAGTCGGTTACCTTAGCCATCAATAAGGAATACGACGCAGAGAATGTAGGAGAAGTTCACTAGCTACAAATATTAAAAGTAGGTATAAGTAATATGCTAGTGTACAGTCATTGCGTAGGTCTAGCCAATGAAAGTGCAAACAGCAGTAAAACTGACCAAGTTTGTTATCCGTGCCTGCGGGCATACTACCATCTTACCATCTATTTTAAAATTGTCGACGTTAGTGTTTTAGAATTATAGTCCTTATTTATGGGGCGTCAAGGTACGTGACATAAGACTGTCATTTTGAAATAATACTGCTTTAAGCTATGGTAGTAAACCCCCTGGACATGGCAGTAATATAACAGCCGCAGTTCACGATAAGCCTATTTGTGATATCCACTGAATACGTTTTAACGATGTAAACTACGATTAGGCTTGGGTTTGAAGCCAGATATCTGTTTATTTCTGGGTAGCTGGTGACCGCAATTATGGATTTCTTTTTTTTTAATACTGTAGTATCTTTTACTATTATTATTATTATTATTTATTTATTTATTTCAGGCATCAAGGCCCATATTATAAAATACATACAATACAAATTACACAAAATATAAACACAATATTAAATGAAATACAATCCTAAGAACTATACATAGGTAAATTCAATATAAAAAGACTACTACGGTGGGGATTTTTCTCTCGCTTCCCTATAGCGATGGTACACTATACCCTCAGGCCAAAAGTCCGCACTGAGGAACACATTTTTGCACCAAGCTGGAACTGTCAGTACGTAGGAGTTAAAATAGGTCGTCCTACTCGACTTCAGCTCTTCTAGGTTCATCCGCACTTCTTCAGTGGGTCATCCTTCTGCAGATGTACCATAGCGTTCTTCGTACGTATCCGAGCTGTACTGCATGACGTCCCCTTAGTTGTTTTGGGGTTCACGCGCGAGACGTAAATCTTGACGTTAGGCATCGCCGCTTTCAACGTTGAATCAGCTGTAGGCGCTGTACCACGTGTTTAGATTCTCTTAAACATAAAAATGTTCTAGCTATAATTTTGTCCAACCATTTATTTTACTTCGACAACCAACTAACGATCCCTGACGTGCCCTTTTATCCGATATTTCGTGACTCGTATAATATTCATCTAGTAATTACAAATGCGACTTTTCTTTTCAAAATAGTCACGGAGCTGCAACACTATATTTCTTGATAGTCCTTTAAGCGCCATACATATTTGGCGATGGGTGGTTTCTATGACTTGCCTGATTGGTGTAGCCAAATTATAAAATGTACATTTACTGTACTGCTTTACATAAATGATTTATTTGTATTCATACTATATATGAATATAGTTATTTAAACGCCGGGGTATGTTTATAGAATGAAAGAAAGACTATTGTTTTCAAAAATCAAATCAGTAACGCATTAAGTAAAATAAATGGTTGGACAAAAATATAAAGCCATATTGTTTCATTATTGTTGACTTTCGTATTTAGGATTCGTGGTACGTGACAACAAACTGTCATTTTGAGTAATATTTCATAAGTATCACTTTAAGTATGGCCCCAGGATTTGGAAACTGATTGTTACGGCATTATTATAAACAATATTATATTTTACATAAACGATTAATTTTAATTGAAACACACAACGTATTATCATAAAGCTATTAACATAATTTGCGTGTTAGGTTTCATACTCGACAATTTATATAAAATACCTATTATGCAGAATAGTGCTTTATAATAAACAGGATACTGTAATGAAATAATGCTTTGGTTTAACATTAACCTGAAATATGTAAACTGCATCATACTAAATATAAATAATATTGCTATAGTTTGGTCGTTTCGAAGTATCTAGATTATCTAAGTTTTTTTTATTCCACTACAAGTTTACCTGATGGTAAGTAATAGATATGTGTAGTCTAAGATCGTAGCGGACTTCATTAGGGTTATGGCAGTTATATTAAACCCATACCTACCCCTAGTCGGTTTCTACACGGCATCGTACCGGAACGCTAAATCGCTTGGTGGCACATCTTTGCTGGTAGGCTACTAACCACGGCCGAAACCTCCCACCCAACCAAACCAGAGAAAATTCAGAAATTATAAATTCCCAAATTGAACCCGGGACCTCCCATATTAAGACAACAGCGCTCAACACTGTGCCAGGGAGGTCGTCAAGTTAAGAAGTTTGCGAGGTTTTACCACAAAATACTAATCTGTGATAATACGACTAATCTCTTTCGGGTCATGTCGGATTTTCAGTTCCTTCGGGGTATAAGAGAGAATAGAGAAGACCTGTGTTTGCGCACAGAATAGGCATGATGACTGATTTTGAAAAATGGTCAGATTATGTTCGGAAGTATCTACTATTTCGAAAAAATATCTTATTTCAGCAGAAAAATAAAGTTTGGTAGATAAAATTAGCATTTGAAATTTAAATTTTAAAATTCACGCCAAAACGTTCTTCGGTGTCATGGCGTCGTTGTGACGTCACTATTGTTTTACCAATGTACAATGTGCAGTGAGCAGTAAGCAATAATAGTGTGATTTTCAAAGCTCGAAAACAAACAATTGTGACGTCATTCGCTTCTTTGTGTTTTATGCAATATGGCGGATTGCTGTATTTTACAGTTTTATTTTATCAAAATAAATAGCAATCTCACTAGAAATAGAAAAATAAATACGTTTTTTATGATCCATGAATCTTATTTCATTAGATAAATTCATAATTTCATTGATTCTTGGTTACTGTCATCATGCCTATTGTACACTAAGTATATGATATCACCCGATAATCTCTGTGGAGACTGGCCGTCGTGGCCGAAGAAATTCAGACGGGAGGACATTGTGGTTGATTCTGTAGTGCACAGTCTCTTAATTAAACTAAAATGCTAACCTTTTCATAATATTCTCTGCGGAAAGGGACAGAATTAGTTTCAGAGCTGTCATTTAAGTTTAATTTTGAGATCGTGTTATACAGAATCGGCCACATTAAGTCCCTTGCTACACTTTACTTTAATGCAGATATATTGTACTAAGTTCTTACTCTTACATTGTTACAGTAGTAATAGATACCGGGGTCTGAATACAATACAACTTCCGTACTCATGACAAAGTCGTCCGAGTAATTTAAATTGTGAGCCACTTCAAAGTGAATTCAAATAGGTTCATACAGAATCTATTTGAGTTTCATTACGTCATTATTGGGTGTACAAACGGTACACAGAGGAGTACGTGTAGGCAGCCGGGGTTTAATCAAACCCTGGCTTTACCGCGGATTTTGTGAGCGTAACCCTGTTTACTGCTGCATTATAAACACATTGGCTTACTTTGAGGCATTTGGTTGTTTAGTGTTTTTAGGGTTCCGTACCAAAATGGTAAAATGGAACCTTATGGTGCGACTTTCTCCGTCTGTCTGTCCGTCTGTCCGTCCGTCACACTCGATTATTTCAGTAACTACCGAAGCTATCAACATGAAATTTGGAATAGTTGTGTATATTAGTGGCCCAAAGACACTGGAATTAAAAAAAATTGGAAATTATTTTTGTTCTTATTTAAAAAGGGGGGAAAATCTGAGGGTTGAAATTTAAAAGTGAGATAACTTTACTGTGTGGGGTATCATATGAAAGGGTTTACTTTGTACATTCTAAAACAGATTTTTAATTATTTTTAGTTATGATAGTTTTTGATTTATCGGGGAAAATGTCTAAAAAAATACCGTTCCCCCCCCCCCTTATCTCCGGAGTTTACCAATAAAAAAATTTGAAATAATTATGGTCAATAGGAATTTACGTATATTTTACAGGAAAACTATAACTAATGCTCTTACTAGCATAGTTTTTTTGATATTAACAATAAACCTCTACAAACAAAGTTAGTATTGCGGTTCATTAACAAAGGTAATTATTTATTAATAATGGTACGGAACCCTTCGTGCGCGAGGCCGACTCGCACTTGCCCGGTTTTTTTTTTATCAGTTCTTGTCAAGGTTGCGACTTGCGACCAGTTGGTAGCTATTCTCTCAGCGTTAATTTAAGTACATAATATAACGGCATATTTCTCACTATCATCAGCAGCATATCCCACAATCAGAGCAAAATAAAAAGGACAAGCTAGGACAACGCTGCAGACTAAGTGCGAAATGTTAACTTACCAGATTTGGTGGAAACGGTCACAATTTTTTAGGGTATTGTTCGCACGCCTACTGTTTTGTCGAAGTTATTGTGCGGTTGGCATACCTGCATCAAAACTGAAAACTGACTGCGCTGTCCGCTAGCAGTCAGTGTGCAGTTCTACTTAGTGGAAATAAAAAAGCTGCCGTGTAGTTCTATTGCGGTAACAGTTCCTCTACGCCTCATTTCACCACTCTTTTCCTTCTTAAATCTCTAGCAAAAACTACTAAAGTGAACCAACTCATTCTAACCAAGAAGGGCATTCCGACTAATTCAAAACTTCTTATCGGCTTTTACGTTGAAATAAACCAAAGCAGAAACCTTTCTGCAATAGTGGATGTCCATCAGCTGAGGCTACGTGACTACGAATAAAATAAATCGCAATCCGAAGCGGTAATAATATTCAAATGAATTCAATAACGTTTAACACTGCCAAGCGATTTGCACTGGGAGACCATCGCAATCGCCGGTATTTTCAATCAGAGTCCCATTGTTTGCTACGCGTTGGTGCAACTGTTTTACATAATACCCGGTTTACATAACATTTACCTCTGTACAATGGAGTAAATCATTGTATCATCTGCCAATTGCCCCATGTCAATACTCAAATTACTATACACGAAATTTATCATGCTAATATTATAAATGCGAAAGTGTGCTTGTTTGTTGGTTTAATGGTTTGTTGGTTTGTCCTTCAATCACGCCGCAACAGAGCAACGGATCGGCGTGATTTTGGTATTGGTATAGTTGAGGACCTGGAGAGTGACATAGGCTACTTTTCATCCCGGAAAATTAAGGAGTTCCCGCGGGAATCAAATAAACTTAAACCACGCGGACGAAGTCGCGGGCATCAGCTAGTGACTGAAATTATATTTACCGGGTCAATTTATCTTAGTGGAAACTCTTGTATGTCTGAACATCTTTTGTTCTACGACGAAAATCAGGCAGCTCAATTCAATGATGTTCTAATGTCTTACTGATTCGATCTTTGATAAAAATCGACTTTCTTTATGAAGAAGTTATCGATATCTTTGTTCAATTTTTTTTAATTGTTTTATAAACATACCCAAGCGTTTCAATGACAAGTGTATTAATGTTTGTATTAAAATAAATCATTTATATTCAACGGTACAGTAAATGTACATGAATCCGTCAGGTCATAGAAACCATCGATCGCCAAAGATGTTTAGTGCTTAAAGGACTATAAAGAAAGCTAGTGTTGAAGCTCCGTGACTATTTTGAAAAGGAAAGTCGTACTTTTTACAGGCGTTCCACAATCTGATAGAAAGGTCATCATCCGGTTTGAATAATCCTTACCAATTCATAATTCTATGATGATATTAAAGTTCAACTAGCTGACGCCCGCGACTTCGTCCGCGTGGAGGTATGAAAAATTGATAGTAGCCGATTCTCAGACCTACTGAATATGCATATTATTAAATTTCATAAAAATCGGTCAAGCCGTTTCGGAGGAGTATGGTAACTAACATTGTGACACGAGAATTTTATATATACAGAGAAGACGATATCAAAACTTAAACTACCTATGAACATCTATTAAAACATGGTACCCATTCGGCCTTCGATATAAACGGCGTAAGTTCAGCAAATGCAATTTCACGGCACGTTGCAACTTATAGAACGAATCTTTGTGGGAAATTAATAATGGAATGAACGAACGAGTGAACTTAATGAATGCATTTAATAATCCGGCTTATTTTTAGGGTTGGCAACTTGAAACTTTTTAAAGAATTATTATTAAAGAATTATAATTTTTAGGGTTGGCAAGTCGATAGATCTGAAGTTATAACCTCTGTTATTTAATTAACTTCGAGACAAACGGATGAAGCACCTATTATTACTATATTTTTGTCAATTCGGTATACCTACAGGCATCTAAGTGCTACAGCTCACATATGATTGAATTGTGCTTGTGGTATTCTGTGGTGTATATTTATTATGTCACCGTAAGATTGCAAAAACCGTTAGATTGTAATCCAACTGGCGATATTGTAAACTGTCGACGGATTGTGAACCGTTCAATGTTCCGAGTGTAAATTTTTGAAATATTCATTGTATTTACGTTTTCTTGTCTCTTTCCTGTTAGGTTAGGGTTCGACATAAATAAGCACGTAGTGCACGGCCGCAGGCCGGGCACTTAGGTTTTATCGGGTTAATATATCTATCAGATTACAATCTACCGAAAAATAATGCGTTAAATTGAATCTGTCGACAGTTTACAATATCGCTAGTTAGATTACAATCCAACGGCCTTTGCAATCTTACGGTGACATATAGGTAGCTTTCCTCACTTTTTGTATGTGTGTAGTTTTTCCAAATATTATTTTATTTATGATTTTAAATAAAATACAATAATCTCAGAAACATATATTCGTAAACTATGGGGACGGAAACAACTGTATTACTAATAAATAGATGTCGATTATATTATTGCCATAGTGAGATATTGCGTCCTATTTTAAATTTTTCAAGTTTTATTATTGGTTTAGTTTTAGAATCTATAATCGTTAAAGTGTCAACCCTAATTATATGAATAAGCCAAGTCATTTAAACCTGTTTTTCTTCTAGTCTATGCAGCAGTATGTATCTATTAATTATTCTATGTCATTGTCGTCATTCCTGTAACCTGCGTCCATTTTGGTCTATGTCGAAGTCCAACTGCTCTTGACAAAGATCATAGTCTTAGTTTGTTTAACTGATACTGGGGGGTTACTTACATCGCTGAAATCAGTATTACTTCGAAATGGCAGTTTTATGTCACGTACCTTGACTTCCATAAAATAAGGATTATAATTATACAACACGAAAGTGAACCATATTAAAACAATATCACCTTTTTTGTGTGAAAGCCGTGGCATAGTATGGCCTCTGATTGTAGCACATAGGTACTTAGAATGTTGAATGCTACTAAAGCTAAAGAGTCCTTAGATATTCTACTCATGTTCGACTATTATAGTATCACGATAAAATAATGCAATGCAATAAGCATTTCCTACAATTTCCGATCGTTTCATAGATGCGGACTAAACACCGTTAAATTGCACCTATTGCAATAAACTCGAGCGTTTCCCTGTAATATCACGTTTCGATATTTCTGGGACTTTGTATTATTATTATTATTTTAACAACAATGTCAGGTTATTGTTGTACTGTACAAAGTTTTGAACTAAAGCCTCGATAGCTCTAAGTGGAATTAAAAACAAAACGGCGTTTATTTAAATCCTACCCGTTGGTATTTTGGCACATCTACTACTGCATTTGTTTTAGTTAATACTAGCGGATGCCCGCGACTTCGTCCGCGTGTACTGTGTACTTTGATTCCTGCAGGAACTCCGCAGAACTCTGCACTCTCTCTGGGAACTCTGCTTTTCCGGGATAAAAAGTAGCCTATCCATTATGTCAGACTATAATCTATCTCCGTGCCAAATTTCATCCAGATCCGTTCAGCCCTTCTAGCGTGATTGAGTAACAAACATCCATACATTCAGCGTTCAGACAGACAGGCAGACAGACGCGTTTGTTTTATAATAATTTGTAGTGATAGTGATAGTGATGAAGATACTTAGAATAAAAGAAAATAATAGAAAAGGAAAACTCTTTTTTACACTTACAATTTAGAAAGGAGTAAAGCCGGTCTTATTGGTAAATGGTAAAGCAATTTCTTTCAGACAACCTTTGGCGAAAATAAAACAAACGGCCGGTCTCTGAATTGAGAATTTCATGTTGAGTCTGTCTCAAAGACTACTTAAGGACTAATTAAGCAAATTTTTATTTCTGAATTGATATTGAGCCGGTTTCTGAATTAAGCATTCAAGCAAAAACAGAAAAGCATTTCTCAAACCTTACACAATATTATTTCAGAAACAAAAATTTGCTTAATTAGTCCCTAAGTAGTCTTTGAGACAGACTTAACATGAAATTCTCAATTCAGATACCGGCCGAAAGCCGGTGCCGATAAGCACAAAAATTTAACTGGAAGGAAAAATAAAAGCAATTTTTTTTTAAATTATAATAGAGGTACACCTGTTCCTTCATAACCCGCAACCTACATGATTTTGGTAAATCACTATCAAATACAGCTGTACACACTATCACGACTTAGTTTTCTTTCGACGAGGGCTTTAAACGCAAACGTTTTGTCCTGTCTGGTTCGTAGTGTGCTTTCACCCTAAAATGATCAAAACCAGTGCACGCACGGTCGTTTTACATTACACAGGCCGCCTACACACAATAAAATTGTTACGGCCATTTGCAAAACGACTATGGCTTGTAATTAAGGTTTTTACGGCCCCATTCTTTTGCAGGTAGCGGAAAATGTGTTCGATGTACATAAAAATAAAGCTCAAATTTATTTATTGGTTCAAATGGGTAACCTAGATGATCTTTTCACGCACGTCTGGTCGTAAATGCGACATTAAAATAATTAAATGTAATAATTAAGTCAGGATTATTGTCAATAGTCAAACCAAGATTAATGCTACTATATTCGCTGACATTCCGTGGCTATGACATCTATAGGTACTCAAAATAAAAACCAGCCATTTGAATATCGGGCCGTGCGCAGTGTAGTGTTCCGTAGTTATCGGTATGCGGACATTTTATACACCATTACAGCCCATTAACGTCCCACTGCTGGGCACGGGCCTCCACTCTCATAGGAGAGAGGGAATAAGAGCTTAACACCAC
Source organism: Erebia epiphron (assembly GCA_963932025.1). Taxonomy (NCBI): domain Eukaryota; kingdom Metazoa; phylum Arthropoda; class Insecta; order Lepidoptera; family Nymphalidae; genus Erebia; species Erebia epiphron. The sequence continues at coordinate 11,361,833 of OZ009950.1, forward strand.
GCTGCTCCTATGCGGGTTGGCGGGCTTTGACGACTATGTATGAGATAATAACCAGGACCGATGGCTTAACGTGCTCTCCGAGGCACCACCAGCTTCCAACTCCGGGCTGGCACTGAGAATTTATTAACTGAAAAACCCAATACCTAACAATTATTATGCCCGACCGGGAATCGAGCCCAGGACCACGTGATCCACAGTCAACAATGCTAACCGCTAGACCAACGAGGCAGTACAAGCCTACTAAGCATTTATATGAATCCAGCTTTTGGCTAAAATTGCATATTCTAGAACGCTTAGATTCTAATACTAAAACTGGTGCACTCTGCGGGCTAGCTGAAGCAATATCGGTTTGATTATGGATACAATATTATGCTAATTTATCCGACCCCGGGAGAATACTTCAATCATAATAATATTATTGTTAGTACCTATTCTCCCACGAATATTATTACAATTATTATGCATGAAATATTCTCTTTATTCATCAAGCAATTCACGAGTAGCATTGATTTAGGATTTTTTTAGTGGAGTCTTTGATTTTTCGGGTAGCCTATATCAATATATACAAAAAAAAAATTCTTCGATCCGTTGCGAGAAAAATCAACAAAGTCCTGCGCCTGATCTCTCGTTCGTGTCGGAACTCGGAACACGAACAGAATAGCCCGATGGGACGTATAATCCGTTATACGTTGTTGGGTTGGGAGGACAATCATAATATCATACTAATATTATAAATGCGAAAGTGTGTTTGTTTGTTGGTTTGTAGGTTTGTCCTTCAATCACGACGCAACGGAGCAATGGATCGACATAATTTTTGGCATGGACATAGTTACATAGTTGAGGACCTGGAGAGTGACATAGGCATAAACATAGAGTGACATATTTATCCCGGAAAATAAAGGAGTTCCCGCGGGAATCGAAAAAACTAAAACCACGCGGACGAAGTCGCGGGCATCAGCTAGTAACTAATAATGGCAAAAACATGCTTTGGATAGAACAAGACCAAAGAGCCGCGCGAACGTTGGCGCTGTTTGGGAAACACGTTACGTCGTGTCGCGCTTGTCTGTACAGCTGCATACACAGCAGCATATACATTGTATGCAGCGTTTTTGTCAGCCGGAATTTTTTTGTTCGGAGTGTAGTTTTGCCCTACCTGAAGAGCAACCTATTTCGTAGACATACCTATCTTTCAGTATCATCAATTCCTAAATTGCGTAGAAGTTCATTTAAAGAACTATTTTCTGAGCACTTAATATTTTCTTCTTAAAATAATAAAATTAAATACACTGTTTTCAATAAATATACATTTAATTAAGTATCCAATCCACAAAAACATCGTTTCAATTAATTACGATAATTAATTCAACCAATACAATAATCGTTCGCGCGACTTGGTATAATTTAAACCTAATCTTGTAAACACGGATCAGTAATAACTATTCGACCATCCAGGTCCTTGATGATAGGTGATTGTTGGCGCACGTAGTTCATCAGTACTTCATAGTCGACTCCAAGAACTTCCACGTTCTCGCGGTTGTTTGAAATCATCTGTGAAATAAAACAGAAATTAACTCAGTTTTAAATAACAGTCGATAGGCAAATAATAGTGAAGCTTAGGTAGATATAAACTAGAGTAAAAGTAACAAACAGTCACATTATTAGCCTACTAAAAAATCTTTTAAATTTTATTTCCCTCATACCATAGAATACTAATTATCATCTAAACAAATTTTAGTCAGCCCAACACGGTTATAAAAGGCTAAGGCTCTAAACCAGCACTGTACAAAAAGTCACTAAAGAAAAAAGAGTTACAACAAATGCTCAATAATTATTTGCAAAAATCATTCTGGTCACGAATAGCCGCAAAAAACTACTTAGTTTATTTTTGTACAAAAAAAAATTAAGAGTTTACTCTTTGACAACTACATTTAAAATATACTCTATTGAAACGTAAAAAATAAAACCCTAAACTAGAAACTGTAACAAATAAATTCCGGAGTTGTGTAAATTCCGAAGGAATCGGATTCATTCCGATCATGAATCGCCGCAATATACTGCTTCATTAAATTGTACCAAATTTCCCGCTACCATCTACGTAGGCCAGGGATGGTGAACCTTTTTATATTAACGTGCCAATTTTACAATAGAAAACATGATTAACCTTTCCCATACGAATTGCAAAGGTGTGGGAGTTCCTTCCGGCGCGGTGTCCGTTTTTCCTGCCACGTATTCACATTTAAGTAAAAAAATTGAATAGGCATTTTCTATGCAACCAAACTTAGACCAACTTAGACCTCAATAAAAAGCAATGAAGATAATTATTATATCAGTAGATAGAGTAATAGTAGATTGTAATCCACGAGACTACATACTGTACCGCTTGGGTTGCTTGACGGCGCTTCGAAGCTCGGTCCGTCGTGAAGCAGTAAACTACGCTAGTTCTGGTCGCCGTATACCTTAAGCTGATTGATCATGCTGAGATACTCTAAACATAACTTTCATCGCGCCTTAAATCCCCACAGTTGTGGCATGGTTGAAGAACAATCCAACAAACAAACAAACACTTAACATTTATTGCTAGTGATAGAGTACTATCAGCACCACACCTGCCAATTGTTCGCGATCCCTGACTTAGAACGTTTTCGGAGTTAAAACTTGACGGTAAATTCGTTCCGGTATGCGAGAATTGGACATCTCTAAGCACATTTACACAGTTTTGTATCTGGATAAAGTTTAAACGACCACTTTGTACCGAGTTTAGACTTGTTATTCAAATTTTATTTTATTTTATTTATTTTATTTTATTTTATTTCTTTGGGTTCACAAACAACGACACAGTAGGTATTACATGGGTAAAGTCTTAGTATAACAACAATAACTGTGGCGTCAACCACGCAAACCACAAATTATAAAGGTACATTATAAGTGGGCTAGTGCTAAATATAAAATTATAAAATAGGTATGTTTACAACATTGAGTGATAAAAATAAGCTAGTTAAATTAGTTAGGTTAGAAAGAAAAAAAAATGAGATAAAATATATTAGTTAGGTAAGAGAAAAAAAAAAAAACAAATACAAAATGGAAATTTTCTGTTAGTAGGTAAGTAGAAATTCAAAGTATGTTTTTTTTTAAATTATCTATAACCAACCTCTTAAAGGTGCCAATACGCGTTGAAAAGATATCGATAGTATTAAAAGTCTCATTATATGACTGCGTCATTCTATATAATGGAGAACGCTTACCAGCGTTAGTACGACATTTTGTAGTGGCAAAGAGTTGATGTATACGACTACTTCTTACGTGTGTTCGAAAAGGTACTCTATAACAAAGTTTTCTGGTTAAATCAATACAGTCGTATTTATTATGACATAAGTCATACAATAACATTGCCTCTAGTTGTTTACGTCTCGACTTTAAGTCAAGTATGTTATATTTTTTAAGAAGTTGGTTATATGAGAGGTAACTTCGATTACATTTATAATGAATCCTGCGCAAAAATTTTTTTTGTACAGTTTCAAGGCTCTTATTGTACTTATCATAGTATGGGTTCCATATACAAACGGCGTATTCTAATTGAGAGCGTACTAAGGACTTATATAGGTGTGTATATGTTGTGGCTCTTTTAAAATTATTACTAGTTCTCATTATAAAACCATACATTTTATATGCTTTATTTATAATATTTTGAACATGCGTGTCTAGGTGTAATTTACGGTCCAAAGTGATTCCTAGGTCTCTAATAGTATCAGTTTGTTCAAGACTAACTCCACACAGTGAATACGTATAGTTGCTAATAATATTTTTTTTAGTAAAAGTGATATGTTTACATTTATTCAAGCTTAAATTCAATTTATTTTCTATACAATATGCTGTAAAGCTATCAAGGTCGGCTTGAAGCAGGCTATGATCACCCGGTGATTCAATGGTTTTATAAATTTTGAGATCGTCTGCATAAAGAAGAAAATAACTATGTCTAAAACATTTATGGATATCATTAATAAATAAAATAAATAGGAGAGGTCCAAGAATTGATCCTTGTGGAACACCAGAGGTAATTACAACCGTCTTCGAAATTGAACGTTGAATTGAACGAAAATTGGCGCACGTTATAAAATTTTAGTAGCTAGGAATAGTGCTCAGAAAATGTACCTACTCTAAATATAATAGGTACGCCTCAGGATATATTTTATAGCTTATTTGTGGCAAAATATGTTGGGTATTATAATTTTTATCTTTCTTTGAGTAGAGGAAACGAACTCAGAGGTCTCATAAATTTACTAGCTGATTCCCGCAACTTCGTCCACGTGGATTGAGGTTTTTGGTTCCCGCTGGAACTCTTTAATTTTCAAGGAAAAATTGTAGCCTCTGATATTTCAGACCTGTAATCTATATCTGTGCCAAATTTCATCCAGATCCGTTCAGCCGTTCTGGCGTGATTGTGTAACAAACACATATTCAAATTTTTCATTTCTAATATTAGTATAGAAGTATAGTTAATAGATATTATGTAACTACACAAAATCTCATATCATCTAAATAAATTAGCAGGTAATTTTTTTTAACTTTTGTATAAAAAATGCCCTGGCTTGTTAGATTTACTGCATAAGCTACCTAGTACCTACCTACCTACCCCTACCTACCTACCCACATACCTACCTACCTACTTACCAACAGTTCGCGCGCGAGTTGAATGCAGAGTAAATGTATGTGTCACCATACATTAACTCTGCGTTCAACTCGCGCGCGAATTATACCTCACCGTGCTTCACATTCCACTCGATTTATTAGACTCCATTTTTTAAATCTCGCTAGCAAAATTTACAATCGTTACGCCCATCCGAGTTGTATCAATTTCACGACACAAAATTGTTACGGCCATTTACCGTACTGCTACATAGATTAATTTTTTTTAACATTTTATTTTACGCGCGATAAAATTGTCATTCTGATATCACAAATACCGCTGTCACGAACACATAATTTACCTTCCTATAGGAATTTAGTTTCGGCTCTGCAATTTTATTTTTAAACGCATAGAGAAGTATGTACAACAAGCTATTTCATATTATTATGTCAAATATTGATATAGGTACATTTGCGGTTAAACTGCGTTGATTTAGGTTAATTTTTCCCGTGCGAAATATTTGAATTTTCAGGATTAAATCGTACTAATAATAGTATTGTAAATGCGAAAGTGTCTGTCTGCCCATTTGTCATGTCTGTCTGTTGCAGCCCATCTTTTCAACTGATTTTGATGTTTGGTATAGACATAGGTTGCATACCGGGAACGACATAGCTTTCTTTTCACCCCGGAAAATTAGTTTATAATTAATTAGTTCCCGTGGGAATAAAAAAAAACTTAACCAACGCGGACATCATCTAGTAAAAAATAAGTTCCTTATGTGTCACCCATACTCACGGAAAAGCCATCACCGCCCCCACCGAGGAAGCTCTGCGAGACGACTTTGTAAGTCTTGTTGACATCCAAGGGCTCATACCGCGGGACTCTGCAGTCATTGCAGCGAACTGTTGCGTTCATAATCCTGCTGTTCACTGGCTTTCGCCCGTCAAACACCCCTCGCAACCCTGAAACAAGAGAAAGTAATAAAAAATCAAAAACCCGATAAAGTAATCCATACAACATAATATAAACTAGATGATGCCCGTGACTTCGTCCGCGTGGATTAAGGTTTTTAATCCCACGGGAAACTATCCAATATCCCGGGATAAAAAATAGCCTATGTCCTTCCATGTTAGCTACCTTTGTTCCAAATTTCATTAAAATCGGTTGAAAAGATGGGCCGTGAAAGCGTAGCAGACAGACACTACTGATGAATTAATTTATTTTTTTCTTTCTTTCTATTTACGGTCCCTTGTATTAGTGTACCAAGCTATCGACCAGCAGGCAGAAATGGTGGGCGCTGGTGAGGCGAATCACAACTACCACTAAAGTCTTAACTTTGTGATCATCACGACCGCTAAAGCAGCCCTATACTCTAAAGTGGCTATGAAAAAATTAAAGCCATTTACAGACATTTTTTATCCATCAATGGTTTCCTCTGAAAATGCTATTTGTTTTTTAGCAAACCTTCAATGGATATAAAAAATATGTCAGTGACTTTAATTTTCCGATTGCCACTGAGTTAGAGAATACGGGGCTGGCAAGAGTGTAAGGACAAAGAAGAAGTACCTACCAGAAAATTGCACCATCCTTGCACCAGGAAAAGGCTGGTTCGCTACTGCATACTCCAATGCTTCCAGGACGTATTGTCCTTTTAGGTCAAACACTTCAACTTGATTTTCAAATGGCGTCGATAACAGTAGCCTCTCAAATGTCACATCTGAAAAGATCAGATTTATGGGCGAAAAAAATAATGGTTTGGGTGACTAAAAGTCCGGGAGCGGATGGCTGATATGGAACTGCATAAATAGCGTGACAGGATAAGAGTGATTTCTTCATAAAAATGAAATTAAAAGACTTTTACTTGAAACAAATACTTAAAAACTATATGTAACCCTCAAGTATTTAAATTGAACTTTGGCATACAGACAGCTATCAAGACGTGGACCTATCCACTCCAATAAAAGGTAAGTTTTCAAAAAACCTTTCTTAAAAGGATTTTTGAAAATTCAACCCCTAAGGGGGTTGAATTTGTATGAAAATCTAAACTAATGTGAGCGAAGCCACGGGCAAAAGGTAGTGGTAAATAAAACCAAAAAAAGCCTCGTTTCCACGTCTTTGTCCTTTGACCATCTACGTGCTATACCTACTCCTTTTTACCAAAAAAAAAAGACCGGTCAACCGCGAGTCGGACTCGCGCACCGAGGGTTCCGTACAAACCTGTAGGTATTTATGTAAAATTTATGGGATATGAATTTCGACTTGATACCTCTACTCGTTCAAGAGGAAAGGGGCAGTAACTTTAAAATTATTAAAAATATTTTTATTATATAATGTAACTAAAAATGTATGCTATTCGCAATTTTTCCTTTATCTGTGCTATAAGACGTTGCTTCGTACCAAATTTCAAGATTCTGAGCTCACGGGAAGTACCCTGTAGGTTTTAATTCCCTTGCGAGTGTCGAAAATTTGCAGCATAAACGGCTGTATCTTTTGATTGCGTTGGCTTAGAAGTTCGATTTTTTCACAGTTCTAAGGGACAGTAAACCTGAGTATTTGATATGAATTTCAGCTTGATACCTACATGAGTTCCTGAAAAAAAGGGTCTTGACAGACAGACGGACGGACAACAAAGTGATCCTATAAGGGTTCCGTTTTTTCCTTTTGAGGTACGGAACCCTAAAAACGAGAATAACTTACTTCCAGCGTCGATGTCTGCTCTCACGCCACCTGTGTTGGTCAAACAGAAGTGGGCGTAACTCCACTGATTCCCCTGAGCTTTCTCCATTGCCTGTGATCCAATAAAAACCATCATATTTGAGACGTTAATCGGCTTTAGTGGTGGTGGTGGAGGTGGACAAGCTGGCTTTTGGCTCAATCTCACCGAGTGGTAAATCATGATGCAGTCTTTAGATGGTACCGGCAGAGAATATAGCGGGCTAACCTGTTAGAAGGTTATATCTAACCGACTGTCACATGCCTCATTTACTAGTTATTTGTGTAACAACTTCTTTTTGATTGAAAACAATACAATAGAACTTAAAGCTAGCTAGCCTAACCTAATTAATATATCAATCATGCCCGCGTGGACTAATGGCAAGAATGCTGGCTGCATTTCCGCGATGGACAGCCGGGCTGATCCTTTGCACAAAATATTAACTGCGGTTTAATATCTCGCAAAAAAAATTTGGCGGGATATTTGTAATTTTTTTTTGCAAAGTCAAAATTAAAATTAATAAACGTACTTACAGCGTTCATGAAAGCATCGCAGATGAAACTTCCTAGATTGCATTCGCCGCAAGAGCATCTCGACGAAAGTTGAACTTTAGAAAACCCCACCAGCTCTGTGGCTTTCTCTTCTATGATCGGAAGGTATTCATTGATCCTTGCCAATACATCAGGTGCTGGAATGAAAGATATAAAGAATTACTAACGAAGATATATTATGAGAACTGTTGATTCATGCAATAAATAGTAAACCTACTCATTACTAATATTCTACCTCAATGTACCTACCTACTAAAATAATAGGCTGCATGGATTGAGAATATAATATAATATATATTTATGTCTTTCATGATGAAAGTTTCATCGGGGTTCGCAAAGTCAGATAAAAATAAGTTGTTACTATTGGTCCAGATTTAACAATGCTTTATTAAATAAAAAGGGTTTTCTATATATTTTATGTAATTCATATTATTTTTGTGTACCTAAGACACAATAATATGAATTACAAATTCAATATCATGAATTCAATTTTCAAATCAATGATGGGTGGGATGGGGAAATCACTTTGAAAAATATAAAAAAAAAAAACAGAATATAAGATTTATCTTAGCTTAGTTTCATAATTGAAATACCTATATTTCTTTTTAATCGTACTATTTATAAGGAAAATAAAAACTTTCCCTATGTTAATGTAACATTTCATTTTAGTGCCTTGTGGTGTTGAAACGCTGGAGTCGTGGGCGAAGATGCTATTATAGATCCTTTTTCAACCGACTTCAAAAAAAGGAGGAGATTCTCAATTCGACTGTATATTATTTTTTTTATGTTTGTTACCTCAGAACTTTTGACTGGGTGGGCCGATTTGGATGATTCTTTTTTTATTTGTAAGAGCATATTTCCCATGTGGTCCCATATAAATTTTATCGAAATCGGTCGAGCGGGTTTTAAAATATCAACAACTAGCGGTCCGCCCCGGCTTCGCACGGGTAGCACTTGATCAAAATAGTCCATCCTTACTAATATTATAAATGGGAAAGTGAGTTTGTTTGTATGTTTGTTCCGCTTTCACGCCGTAACTACTGAACCGATTGCTTTGAAATTTTGCAGACGTAAAGTTAGAAGTCCGGATTAAATAATAGGGTACTTTTTATCCCGGAAAATTAAAGAGTTCCCGCGGGAACTAAAACTCCTCAATCCACGCGGACGAAGTCGCGGGTATCAGCTAGTACCCAATAATGGTCAGTCGGCACTGAGACGAACAACTCCACCACACGTTCTCAAATTTTGTTCAGCAAACCGCTGTGAGCACTTGGCACTTGAGTCTCCAATACGACGTATTTTCGCTGCTCTCACCTGGGAATTATGTTAAGAACTAACAACTAAGTTGAGACCTGGTTCTTTTAGGCATTTCGCAGTCTATCTATAACAGTTAGATATTAAAATGTTTAAAAAAATGTTAGTAACTTCTCTTGTATTCATTATGTTTGTCTTGACAAATATGACATAAAAGACAGTCTGATTTAATAGACGAATAGAGGTTTAACGTAAAAAGTTAAATTAAAATAGGTGAATTCTTCCGACTTAATTCACTTTATTTCAATTTTCGAAGGGATCACTAATTTATTTTAAAATAAAATGCAGCCTTTGTTACTCGCTGATAAAGTAGCTTTCTATAGGTGAAAGAATATTTAAAATCGGTCCATGTAGTTTTTTAGTTTATCCATTACAAACAAACAAACAAACAAACAAACAAACAAACAAACAAACAAACAAACAAATCTTTCCTCTTTATAATATTAGTACTTTGTATTGCATGTGCTTGTTGTTGTAAAGTTGGCGCGGGAGTTTGAAGTCGGTTATTTAAAAAGAATTTTTTATATTAAATTATCAAGGATCTATGTTCTCATCTCACAGAGTCCACAGGTGACCGTAGGGCTGGCAGCTACCTCGGCCAACATAATATTATAAGTTTGGCTATACAGCAGGGTAACGCACTGGGCACATTGCCTCAATGCAGCGGTTTGTATGATATTTTAAATGTTTAGTTTTAATTTAGATTTTAATGTATTTCATAGTTTAGTTTTAAAATATTTAAGTACTTATTATTGTTTTGCCCGAAACAAAAATCTTATCTGTAAATGTAACATAAATTGTCTATACCACCTAATTAGTTACCTTGTTCAACGTCATTGCCGGCGAAGATGGGATCACCGGTCCAATTGACGAGCTCCCCGCGGTCGTCAAAGTAAAGCTTGATTTCACCCAAAAATGCCGTATGAGCAGCCGCTTGGACCACGAGCACCTAAGTTATAATTAATTAAGTCAATTTATCCAATAAGATATTAATCAACATCATTATCATCCCAGGAAGCGATGCATCTCTCTTCTTGCAGAAGTCCAGTGCTGAATATTGGCCTTTCTCAAATAACTCGGTAGTAGAGTCTTAACATTTCTGTCACACAAGTTGTCCTATCATTTAACGCCACCACACCTGGTTCTCAGCCTTCCTAATCTAGCCACTTTTTTTTATCCACTACAAGTTAGCCCTTAACTGCGATCTCACCTGATGGTAAATGATGACGCAGTGCAATGACTTTGTGCCACCCTCTTAATATAGTCGGCCCGTCGTGCTTTTGCATATTTTGAATAATTTAGATGTTTGCTGTACATATGTTGAAGCCAATTAATTTCCTACCTCTATGGTTGAAGCTGAATAAGTAATTCTTTTTTGAATTTAAAGCACATTTTGCATTATCTTAATACAGATATCCATTTTACTCACGGATCTGTTTTCTTGTTCAACTACAATTGGGTAGGGTCCCCGAGGCACGAACGCAATACCCGCCGGTGGCTCAGTATTTATTAGCAGGGAATGGCTGTGTGCTCCTACAACTATATCCACGTACGGGCTCGCTTTTAGAGCAATTTCTCTGTAATTAGAGAAAAAATCATACTAATAATATAAATGCGAAAGTATGTTGGTTTATTGGTTTGTTGATTTGTCCTTCAATCAAGTCACAACGGAGCAACGGATCGACGTGATTTTTGGCATGGACATAGTTGAGGACCTGGAGAGTGACATAGGATACTTTTTATCCCGAAAAACTAAGGAGTTGCCGCGGGAATCAAAAAACCTCAATCCACGCGGATGTAGTCGCGGGCATCAGCTAGTTTGTAAAATAAAATAAACAGAGTGAATAGGTGAATCTTCTAAACAGCTAGTTCTAATCCAGAATAATCATTGCTTTGCACTAAGCGTTATTGTCTCTCTTTAATAGGCATCATGACTGATTTTGAAAAATGGTCAGATTATGTTCGGAAGTATCTACTATTTCGAAAAAATATCTTATTTCAGCAGAAAAATAAGGTTTGGTAGATAAAATTGGCATTTGAAATTTAAATTTTAAAATTCACGCCAAAACGTGCGGCGGTGTCATGGCGTCGTTGTGACGTTACTATTGTTTTTACCAATGTACTCTGTGCAGTGTGCAGTAAGCAATAGTGTGATTTTCAAAGGTCGAAAACAAACAATTGTGACGTCATTCACTTCTTTGTGTTTTATGCAATATGGCGGATTGCTGTATTTTATAGTTTTACTTTATCAATTTAAATAGCAATCTCACTCGAAATTGAAAAATAAATACGTTTTTTATAATCCATGAATCCTATTCCATTAGATAAATTCATAATTTCATTGATTCTTGGTTACTGTCATCATGCCTATTTTCCGGGATAAATGACCTTCCCCAGCCCCCCTAGCATGGTCCGGAGACAAAAATTTTATCCCCTCCGACAGTTTTATCCACTCTCCGAGTATGGGCACAGGGGTGGATATAATTATCGACGGTGATAAGGCGGGGAAAGACTAGTCCCCGACTAATGTCAAGGAGTCATAATTTTTTATCTGTGCTTTTGATTTTGCTTGTTTTCGTTACTCTTTAATTTTTATCCTTTCCTCGGGGAGAAAATGTCCCGGCCCATGCTAGGGGGGCAGCATGCAATCTATCTCTGTACCGAGTTTCATTCAAATTGGTTGAAACATGGACGACCAAAACATGAACATAGGTGACAGACATATTATTATTATAGAAAGACGATTATAATAATCAAAAATAGAAATTTCATAAGAAACAGTTTGGATTGAAACAGATTTTTTATAGGGGTGTTACAAGTTACAAGTAACCTGTGTATCTTTCTGTCTGTGGCATAATAGCTCCTAAATGGATGAACCGATTTTGATTTAGTTTGTTTGTTTGCAAGGTTACTTTATAGAGACTTAGTCTATGTTCTAAGCTAAGAAAACCTGTTCAGTCGATTGATGTTAATTAGCTCTTCGGGGTTTAAGAGTTCGTTTTAACGTGTTAATCTTATTTTAAATTATAAATAATATAGAATAGGACAGAACATAATCTATATTTATTATTATTATTATAGTTATATTCTGTGGTTATTATAATAGTGCAGCCAAACAATTTACGCCACCTGAACCTTCCTAAATTTATTTGCTTGTACCTAGACGAAGCCAACTGGGTTGGTGATTGAATTTGTTACGAATTTATTGAATTCACGTATACGTGAGCGTAAACAGATTCAATTTCCGCTAAACAAATGAAGAAGAAAAAATTGTGTGTGTCTCACGACTAGAGTTTACTCTTTACGAACGATTATAAAATATATAGATTAGTAACGCATTTTTTATTTTACTGAAAACAGGCTATCTACATTTATTTATACTAATTATAGAATTTATATTCATTTAAATACATTACAGTATAGTCATGGAAACAAACAAGTGTTACCATGGAAACATGTATATAACGTAACGGAGAAAGTTTGATTTTACTTCCAATAAATTTTCATACCCCGGGCTTATATGAAAATCGAATCTAAAGGAGGTAAACTCAAAAAAAGATTCAATTTCGTCATGAAGCTGTGTACAATTATTAACATATCACTAAATATCACCCGCACATCTTATATTTAAATTTGAATAAATAAATGTCCGAGTTTTTAAATTCAATATAGTGATCTAAAAATATAAAAGTTTGGAATGTTTGTAACAAACAGTTACTCCTTTACGCTACAATGGCGGAACCGATTTGGCTGAAATTGAGACAGATTATAACCTGAACTAGGTCATAGGCTACATTTTATCCCGAAAAATTAAGTCCGCGGGAATCAAAAAATCTTAATCCACGTGGACGAAGTTGCGGGCATCATCTAGTTTAAGATAATTTATAAAAACGTGTTAATTGAGTCTTACACTTACTGATCTATGTCAAGTCCACAGTGAGACAAAACAACGATAATATCTACGCCCGCTTCATTCAATTTGTCAGCCTCCCTTCTTACAGCTTCAATTTCGTCTGTGAATCTTAAATCACCGGTATCTGCCAATTCCTGCCAATAATTATTGATGTTAGAATTAATTAGTTTGTATACATAATTCTCTCTCTCCACAATATGGATCGGTTATTTATGGTATGCAGGTTAAATAATTATATCTTAATTAGGTAATTAATATGCGTTAGTGTTGGAGGAAGACTTTCGCCTACTACAATCAGAGAATCGTGATTCCGAATACCAGGCTCTGACTCCTAAAATATCTTGTTTTTCAGAGTTGTGTAAAAAACAATTTAGAGATCATCACAACTCAATCAAAGCAGCAACTCTTTATCAAACTTAAAAACGCGCTTCTAGTATGGAAGTTTGTATGAAACACATAGTTGTGACGACGTCAAATTTCAACACACGTTTTTTTCTACTTTAATACTACTAGTTTAAAATGGTTATCAAACTTTAAACTAATTGAGGATGTGAAGTTAAGGTCTTTTTTATGACCTTATATTAATTGTAATTTTATGACCTTATAATACTTAATCTTTTTTTTGGAACCAATAAACACTTTTTTTAATTGTGAGATAGGCTTGCGCTTGACTACAATCATGCTTAGTGCAAAGCAATGATGAGGTCTAGGTTGGAATGCGCTTGCCTAGAAGATGCCTATTCACTCTTGCCTTGAAGTTACAACTATACGTGAGCTGGGAGGGTGTTCCAAACCCTAGCGGTTCGGATGGAAACGTCGAGCAAAAATGTTTTGTGCGAGCAGATTGGACGTCAACCACATAAGGATGTCAACGCTGACAGTTTCTCGCTGTTCTGTAGTAGAACGGAGAAAAAGGAACAAGGTTGTAAAGTTCCTGAGTACACTCTCCTTACTATCACTCTAATTAGTAAGAAGTAATATATTTTTGACATAGGCATCATCCCTAAGTATCACTTACGTTTGTGGTAGAAATTATGACTCCTATTATGCCAATCTTGCGTCCTTTCCTTTCAATCACTATGCTTGGTTGATATAATCCTTGGATATCTGGCTCATCGTCATCGATAATGTTGGCTACAACAACTGAAGAATTCAGGTGTTGGAGATATGGGACCACCCCTTCTATACCATTGTCGAATTCATGGTTGCCTAGTACCTGTGACAAAATATTGTTTTCATCATACCTATTCGAAAAACGCCTGCCTCGTTGGTCTAGTGGTTAGCATAGTCGATTGCGGATCACGAGGTCCTGGGTTCGATTCCCGGTCGGGCATGAAAAGTTAGGTATTGGGTTTTTCAATTAAGAAATTCTTAGTGCTAGCCTGGAGTTGGAAGTTGGCGGTGTTTCACCCCCGTGCCTCGGAGAACACGTTAAGCCGTCGGTCCTGGTTATTATCACTAACATGATAATAGTCGTTAAAGCCCGCCAACCCGCATTGGAGCAGCGTGGTGGGTCTAAGCTCTAATTCCCGCTCTCCTATGAGAGTGGAGGCCTGTGCCCAGCAGTGGGACGTTAATAGGCTGTAGTGATGGTGATGAGTGATGATGATTCGAAAAACGAATATTGGCTTCAGAGGAGCAAAATGTAATTTTTAGGCCCATGGGACTTTTCATTTCTCTGTTCTGATTCCGCGTTCGTGCTTCTGATTGGTGCTTAAACGTATAGGTAATGTCCATCCATAGTAGGTTGATACTCCTAGCTTTTTCTCATACGTAATGATGGAAAATAGTGTGTGTCACTCGGGGCCAAATTTTTTGTTCTCGGGCGGCGTATATTGAATTCCTCGCTACGCTCAGGATTCTACTTTAGAATCCTTCACTTCACTCTAAATTCAAAATAGCGCCCTCGGGGAACAAAAATTTTCTTTGGCCACATATAACACAAATAACTATTTAATTCTATTGGACTTTTATCAAGACTTTAGTGCAGTGATTAAGGCGTTCGGCCTCTTTTTCAGATGGACTGAGGTTCGATTTTCGGGCACGTAGGTATTTCTATCTTTTGCGCTTTTTAAATGTGTGTTTTAGTTCCGATTTTACCAATGATACTAATATCAGTACACACTTTCGCATATAAATGCGTATAAGCGCATTATAAAATGCAAAAGTGTGTTTGTTTGTTGGTTTATTGGTGTGTTGGTTTGTTCTTCTGTGATGCCGCAACAGAGCAAGGGATCGACGTGATTTTTTGCATGGATATTGTTGAAGACTTGGAGAGAGACGTGGACTACTTTTTATTCCGGAAAATTAAGAAATCTTGTGAGAATGTACAAAAACTTATTCCACGAAGACGCGGGAATCAACTAATACTGTATAATGAAAAATATTATACTTTATGCAATCGAAATTGGTACAATCGGCACTACATATAGGCATCCAGCAGAATATTACAAAAATGAATGATAAACCTGATGCAATACGAAAGAATGTAAATAAATAAATGCCTAATAATATTAATATGAAAGATACTATCAATGAAGAAACAATGATTATATTACTAGTATATCTGATACCTTAGATTTGTTATACTTACTCATTGTATGATACCTATTGAAAACAAAAAATATTAGATGATGCCCGCGACTTCGTCCGCGTGGATTAAGTTTTTTCTGATTCCCCCGAGAACTCCTTATTTCCCGGGATACTAAGTAGCCTACGTCCTTCCCCTGGATTCAACCTATCCCTGTACCAAATTTTATCACAGGTTGAAATATGGACCGCGAAAACGTGACAAACAGACAGACACACTTTCGCATTTATAATATTAGTAAGGAAATAGTATGGAAGTATGGATTATTAACACTGGACGCCCCTCAAATAAGAATAATAATTCTAAACAAACGTCAACAATATTAAATAATACAGCTTTAAGCCCGTTGTACTTACGTGAGCATCGTGATGTATCATATTCATAAACTCCTGTGTAACATTCCATCGCAGCAAGTTATACCATATAGTGCCCTGGAAGCTGTCACCTCCATTCAGCACTATGGAATCTGGTTCCCTTTCTAAAGCCTGCCTGACGAGAGTAGCGATACGGGCAAACCCGCCGATGCATGGCGCTACTTCTGGGTCGCATACTGTACCAGATATACTTGTCTCCACAAATCTGTATTAAATAATAAATTAAAAAAAAAGTTAATTATAAAAGTAGTCTTCGAAGGGCGGATATATGAACAAATTTCTCTAAAGCCGGCAACGAGTTTGCTGTAGTGCAATTTTATGAGTGCTAACGGGATTTAAATGTCAAGTCAAAAAGTCATGGGAAAGAACTAGACGAGAAGTTTAATCAGAAAAATGCTCATTCGACAAGGTACGTCCATCAATGTGGTCCATCAATCTTCAATCAGTTTTAGCAGAATCTCTCCTTTCCGAACCGGTGGTAGAGTCAAAACATGACGTAACATAAGAGACACCTATAATATGTCCTACTGCTGCATGTTATAAATAAATTGAGTTTTTTGAGAATAAAAATAAATGATAAGTATTATATCGACATAATAATTATTCTTTTTAATAGTAACAAGCAATATTCTGTACACAGAATTTTGATGAACTCCAATAGCTAGAGCCATCATGGGAAGCGGATACGGCATCCGACACAAATCTCAACAATGAAGAATGTAAATAAGAGACTTTAAGTATGACCACAACTTGATGCAGAGAAATCAAATGGAAGGAAATAAATCATTACCTTGCATGGAAATCATTATAATGCACTACATTCAACTCATATAGTTGAGCACAGACTAGAGAGCATACACTCAGTAACACAGATGTACTGATACTTAGCATGGTTGCTCGTGATACTGCTGACAACGCGATCTCACAATATATTATATACCTACTATATAGATAAGATATTATAAAACGATAAATATCTTTGATGTAATCTAGCCGGCAAACTGTGTCAAACAAATCCACTAAGACGCACATGGCTCGCGTATTTTTTATCTTTCTTTCAATTCCTTTCGTTTTCTGTTCAGGGACTTCTGATGAGACCCGGCGGCATACTCTCGACGCTTAAGAGCCCAAGTACTGAAACATTGTTTTCTGTTCCGACGTTTTAGGATAGGAAAAATGAAAATTTCATTACCAAATTAATACCATTCGCTACTCAGTTAAATGAAGTATGACGTAATTAAAAAAGAAGTCATAAAATCGTATAGTAACTGCAGAAAATTATCGGGAAATTCATGGAAATCTCAAAAAAGGCGTTATCGCGTTCCGACTATTGTGATTTAATCTGAGACCTTATTTAAACAAAAGTTATTTCAAATTAATCATTAAAGATCAAGGAACACTTTAATTAAACAATATTTTCAAAACAACTTAAAGTTTTTGTACAATCTGGTTCCAAAGATCCCTCATACGAATTTTTCATACAAATTTACACTGGCTCGTCCAACCCAAATATCAAAACTTATAGCCTAAGAGATAACTGTATTTGTGGTAACTATCTTTTGGTAACTATAATTATATCTCCTTACAATTAATTTCCATGTTTCAGATTTATGTTAGTATTATCACAGGTGGTCTAAGAGGTGATATACGAGTTATTTTGAATACTTAAATCGTAAAATAACTTAAATGGGAGATATTTAAATACTACACATTATTACATCAAAGCGGCGATATTTGAGCTATTTTTTACCCATGACGGAACGGATGGTATATATTATTATGTGTTTTCCCTAAGAGGTTGCGCGATTGTTTGTTTGTTTGTGTACTTTTTAGTTACCATTTTCCTGGAAAACTACTGGATCGATTAGTATGCAGTTTTTTGCAATAGATATGCATAACTTCTGTCAAGGTTCTTGAATATGTTTTAGGGCCATAGTCCACTAAGCTGAGCTGCAATCTTGATTTTTATTTTTCAATATGTTTCTTCTTTTCTGAAAAGTACTGGGCTCATTGAGATGCGGTGTTTTGCATAAGATATGTATAGCTTGTGAAAAAGTCCTTTAGATTCAGATATATTTTAAGTTATCGTACTATCGTTCGCGCTGCTATCGTGTTTTTTTATTATGTTACCTTTTTTCTGGAAAACTACTTTGCTGATTTAGATGCGGTTTTAAAAAAAAAAATGTTTAGCTTCTGAGAAGGTTCTTAGATATGTTTTAGGGCCATAGTCCACCAAGCTGTCCTGCAATCGTGATTTGGTAGGTGGTCATAGGAACTCCTTCTCATCGTAAGCCCGTCGTGTTTGGACTCTTTTGATTTGTCTTGACAAGCGCTAACCTAGATGCTCTGGTCACAGGAACTCCAGTTTTTTATCCATTATATTTTTAAATAACGTATTTTTTGAACTGATATATTTTAACATTTATTTATCAGAATATTTAAGTTTAACACAATTTGACACCTCTACTCATTACCATTTGGCCATAGTCCAACACGCTGGTCAAAAAAACTACTGAGCCGACAAAGATGCAGTTTTGTGTTGATAAAACTACTTCTGCGAAGATCTAATTGTTGTTACAAAGTTATAAGGTTATAAAGTTTACAAAGTTATAAAGTTATAAAATTTAATTATAATTTTATTTCTTGACGTACTACTTGACGTACTTAGCGACGTATTACGTCTTTGAGAGGCAATATCTAGTAAACGCCCCGATGAATAGAGTCAGTTTTTATACTGGTTACTTAGGTACAGCGCATACTTTAATACTATACTAGAATAAGCCTTCCTAGTTATTGGTCATTTCTGGTAACAATAACTCGTCTTTGAGCGGCGATAAATAGTCAGGTCCCCAGCCGCTTACAAGCAGACCATCACAAATTCCACCAGACGATAGTTACTGTTGTGAATGATACGAGCACTTGATGAGAACTCACATTTATTATTACTGAAATATATAACAATATAATATAAAATTCACATCATCTTTCCCTTTTATTTTTTAAAGTAGATTATAAGTAGGTACATCTAGTTTTATTATAATTTTATAATTGGCTTAGATATGTAATTATATTTAAACTATACGTATCTAATCCTAATTTATTTTTACTGAAATACCAACATAACAATATTATATGAAAATCACATCAGCAGCTATCTCTTAGCCTATATATTTTTTGAAAGCTTGCCCCCTACTTTTCATTCGGCATGGCATTATCTAGCAAGCTTAGCTAGCTTTTTTTTTAATTTATGTAAGTAGCACAACGTGCGTGCTGATGTTTGCATAAGGACAAACCTCCGCGTGGATTGGGTTTCGATTCCCGCAGGAATTCTTGTTTCTCCAGGATTAAATGTAGCATCAAATCAAATAATCAAATCAATCAAACAAATATTATAAATGCGAAAGTTTGGATGGATGGATGTATGGATGGATGTTTGTTACTCAATCACGCCCCAACGGCTGAACGGATCTGGATGAAATTTGGCACAGAGATAGATTATAGTCTGGAATAGCACATAGGCAACCCGATGTTGCATTTTTATCCCGGAAAATGTAAGAGTTCCCGCGGGAACCATAAAACCTCAATCCACGCGTACGAAGTCGCGGGTTATCAGCTAGTAATATTATATTATGGTAGGTAATTCATGTTATAAGCTATCGCCATTCCTTTTAGCTAAATCTGTTCTATTATTGTTGCATGAATGAGTAACAAACATCCAAATATACAGACTTATAAAGTTTCACAATTAGAATATTATCAAGGTATGGGTATAACTGCCTCGTTGGTCTAGTGGTTATCATGTTCGTCTACGAGGTCCTGGGGTCGAGTCCCGGGTCGGGCCATAATTAAGAGTTGGGTTTTTCTAATTAGAAATTCTCAGCACTAGCCCGGAGTTAGGAAGTTGGCGGTGTTTCACCCCCGTGCCTCGGAGAGCACGTTAAGCCGTCGGTCCCGGTTATTATCACTAACATGATAATAGTCGTTAAAGCCCGCCTACCCGCATTGGAGCAGCGTGGTGGGTCTAAGCTCTAATTCCCTCTCTCCTATGAGAGAGGAGGCCTGTGCCCAGCAGTGGGACGTTAATGGGCTGTAGTGGTAGTAGTGGTGGTGGGATGGGTATATGTCTTACGTAAAAAAATGACCTGCATCATACTTACTTTATTAATATTATAAATGCGAAAGTGTGTTTGTTTCCAAGTTTGTTGGTTTTTCCCACACGAGTTCCCGCGGGAATCAACAAAACTTAAGCTACGCGGTCGAAGTCGCGGGCATCAGCTAGTAGGAAAAGGTCAATCGTTATTTTTTTTTCTTAAAGTGTTCGGTAGCTTTTTATTGATAAAAAGATAAGGTTGTATACACTTGAAAATTATTGTGCATTTCAAGTGCTTTTTATCAATTATTATAAATGCTCCCATGCAAAAATATAGTTAGTCCGAGTCTGTTTTTAACATCGGGTTCCTGATACTAAATAATGACAGTGGCCTTTGTCCGCTCATGGAGCTTAGGGGCGAAACGCACCTGTAGTAGTTGACCGCCAGTCAAATAATAAAGTTACCTTAATAAATCATAATAATTATAATGGGTGCTAATTAAACAGACTATTAAATAGTATTGATTGCCTCAAAAAATTTACAGTGTCCTCGTATTCACTGAGTCAGACACAATCAATGATCATCTGAAAAATACTATTTTCAACCGACTTCAAAAAAAGGAGGAGGTTCTCAATTCGACTGTTTTTTTTTATGTTTGTTACCTCAGAAATTTTGATTGGGTTACTGATTTGGATGATTCTTTTTTTATTTGAAAGGGCATACTTCCCAAGTGGTCCCATATAAATTTTATCGAAATCGGTCGAGCGGTTTTTAAAATATCAACAATAAAATAAGTACATTGTATAGCGTGTGCTTGTTGTTGTAAAGTTGGCGCGGGAGTTTGAAGTCGGTTGTTTAAAATGATTTTTTTATATTGAATTATATCCACTATATATCTTCGATGTAAGCAACCGTGAATACAGTTCTTCGTGGTAGTTATTTTTAGCATCTGCATTTGTTACATAATATTCAAGCAGTAAAATCTGAGATATGACACTTGTAAGGTTTTATTTTAATCCCCTACAAGTTAGCCCTTGACTGCGATCTCACCTGACGGTAAGTGATGATGCAATCTAACATGGTAGCGGCCTAACCTATTAGGGATATGGCAGTGCCAGTTATATTAAACCCATATGCCCCTAATCGGTTTCTCCACGACATCGTACCGGAACGCTAAATCACTTGGCGGCACGGCACGTCTTTGCCGGTAGGGTGGTAACTAGCCACGGCCGAAGCCTCCCACCAGGCCAGATCAGGAAAAAATCTTAAATTATAAATTCCCCACGTTAAGACAACAGCCCTCAACACTGCGCCAAGGAGGTCGTAAAGGTAATTCTATCGACTTCTAATTTTATAACTCACTATTAAACTTAACTTATGTTTAATTGATCACCAGAAATAGTAAATGATCACCAAAATGAGTCAATGACGATTGACGGACTACGGGCGCAAAACTTTACTGTACTCTAAAACCTAAAAAAATATTGCCTCACTGACAGTTTTCAATCCATTTATCACATTTCCATAAGAGTGCTTAAGCTACCGTCTGCATCAGCATGCGTTATCTTGCCCTGTATACTTATGAAACAAGGAGTGCCCATTATCTTTTGACGAAAACCACCAAAATTCTTCCATTACTCTGAACTTCAAAACTAATACCGCGACTAGTTTTTGCCGACGGCTTCGCTCATGTTAAGTTCGATATTCATACAAATTTCATAGCCCTATTTACCCTTTTAGGGGTTGAATTTTCAAAAATCCTGTCTTGTCTGGTGCCTACGTCATCATACCTATCTGTATGCCAAATTTCAGCCCGAACCGTACAGTGTGGTGTGCGTTGATAGATCAGTCAGTCAGTCACCTTTTCCTTTTATATGTTTTATTTATTTATTCCAATATTTATTCCTTGACTCTTCTTATAATAATATCATAGACCGATGGGGCATCGGATTTTTATCATCTGCACCCTCTCCGATCCTGGATCCGATTGCTGGAAAAGTTCTCCTGCAAGGATCTCCATTGACACGTTCTTAAGGTCTAGCCCCACTTGGAATGTACGGAACGGCACTTCTCCGTACCGCGCCGGTGTTTTTTTTTTCACAAACAATAAAACTAAAAGTAAAAGTACTCATCACTTTGATGCGATCTCTACATAATAACAACATAGTAGCGATTAGTGTAATGCAATTTTCCGCATTTTTGGCACTGGGGCGGAAAACTAAACGATAAGGAAGTGCAATCAGGCTCACATATCGGCAAGCGTGGGATCAGGGGTAAAGCCTTGGAGTTCTGCCAACGCGCCTGCTCCATGCGCTGGGAAATTGATGCGAACGTGCTTCAAAACGAATAGCGCCATTTTATATTCATAACTAGCTGATGCCCGCGCTTTCGTTCGGGTAGTATAAGTTTTTTTTAATTCATGCGGGAAACCCTTAATTTTCCGAGATGATAATTGGCCTATGTCACTCTCCAGTTCTATTCCCATTCAAAAAACCACGTCGATCCGTTTCTCTGTTGCAGCGCTATTGAAGGACGAATCAATAAACAAACATACATTAGCATTTATAATATTAGTATTCTTTAGCTTATGGCTTAAATATTCAACAGTGTGTAATCCATACTAATATTATATTTATACGAAAGTTTGGATGGATGTATGAATGGATGGATGTTTGTTACACAATCACGCCAGAACGGTTGAACGGATCTGCATGTTATTTTGCACAGAGATAGATTATAGTCTGGATTAGTTCTGGCTTTATCCCGCAATAATAAGGAGTTCGCGCGGAAACAAAAAAAAATTTATCCACGTAGACAAAGACTTGTGCATCAGCTAGTAATATCATAAGATGTTCCAAATTCATTAATGGTATGAAAGCAAAATCGGACCTATACCTAAGTCGAAACGGCTTATAGAGGCTATGCAATCTTGGATTTTTGCCAAGGATAACGTGCTGGGAACTCAAGTGAATGGGTTTTAAAGTGGATTACCAGGTGCTTGGATTGTGCTGATCCAAGCTTGCTACACGTTGGTGACCGGCTGAACACCTCCCTGGCACAGTGTTGAGCGCCAGCCAGAGTCTTAACGTGGGAGGTCCCGTTTTCGATTCCCGGTAGGGTCGCAATTTGGGAATTTATTATTTCTGAATTTTCTTTGGTCTGCTCTGGTGGGAGGCTTCGGTCGTGGCTAGTTACCACCCCACAACAACAACTAGAGGTATGGGTTTAATATAACTGCCATATCCCTAACGGGTTATTCCGCTACCATCTTATACCTACTATCAATTACCACCAGGTCCTTAAGTATTTGGAGATCAATTATTGTACTGATAAGATTATATCAGCTCCATCAATCATTCATTACTATGATTAACGGAATCTAATGGACCTAAGAGTAGAGATCGTGCTAGGGGGTTTCACGCTAATTAAACTTTGAAGTAAGTTCCGCACGCCTTCAGCCGTGTTCACACAGTCAATACAGTTGAAAGTTTTCCCGTTATCGTCGTATCGCTGCAAAGTTAGCGGTGCAGTATGAAACAACTTTATAGAACACCCACTCGTAGAGTGTCTACACTAACGTAAAATGTAAAATTAGTAAGTACATTTTTTAATCGCGTTTTTGCTCGATGCTTCTGATACGAACCGCTAGGGTGTGGAACACCCTCCCAGCGCATGTGCTTCCTACCACTATAACTTAAGTACCTACCTTCAAGGCAAGAGTGAATAGGCATCTTCTCGGCAAGCGCGTTCCAACCTAGACCTCATCATTGATTTGCATTAGGCATGATTATCGTCAAGGGCAAGCCTATCACGCAATAAAAAAATATTTTAAAAAATTAAAATGCCTTCTAAATCCTAACAGCAGATAGGTTCCAAGATATTTTTCTATTCGTTTTTTAATAGCCGTGGAATTCATTTTTAAAAATATTATCCATTAAATGAACGACTTAGATAGTAGTGAAAGCCTACCTATAGTGGTTTTAAACGATCGATTTCCGTTTTAGGTGGTGAGGATTTCGATCTCCGGGCACGCCCAACTTCCTTTCATTTTATTTATTTTTAAGCGACTTCCAAAAAAGGAGGAAGTTCTCAATTCGGCGCTTATTTTTTATTTATTTTTAATGTATGCTACCGCATATCTCCTTGGTTTCCAAACCGATTTGAAATTTTTTTTTTTCAGTGGTTAGAGGAAGGTCGCGAGGTAGTCCCATAAAAATTCTGGCTCCAATTCTGATGCTGTAGGTATACCTACGACTCAAAACTAGGGAGTTAGGAAGCTTTGATGGTGAATTCATATAGTAGGTATCAAGTCACGTGTATACGATTCAAGTCCCAACTCCTCAACCCTGATGCTGCAGGGTACAGAACTCCTTAAAAATAGCGATATAGGATTTTTTATGGTGAATTCATATTGTAGGTGTCAAGCAACGACTTCATACTTAAACCAAGTCCCAACTCCTCAACTCTGATGCTGCAGGTTACTGCACTTCTGAGCCGCGGAGATTAAGAGAACACCAAAAAGTTAAAAATAAAAATTCTTTCCAAAAAACCGACTCCCAAAGCCACTGTAAAGTAAAAAATAATTTTGATTTCTACACACTATGTTGAAGTCGGGCGAGTATAACAAAGATAGGCAAAGTTGACGCGTCAGGCTCGCCCGATTTCAACATAGTGTGTAGAAATCAAAATAATTTTGTACTTTACAGTGGCTTTGGGAGTCGGTTTTTTGGAAAGAACTTTTATTCATATTTGCGTTCATTGCTCGCGTCCGTAGGACTTTACCACCTTTTCCTAAGGCCCACCCTACACGTGCCCCCTGGGTGGTGCTAAAGAGCAACAACGCCGAGTCACAGGCGGCGGTTAAATAACCTGTCAATTGGCCCCTACTGGCCCAGAGGAACTAAATCTCCTCTAAAATTGTAGCAATGGTGCCTTGGGAAAGCGCCATAAGTATTTGCCCAACCCCCCTTTTAAATATGGAAAAGTCGAATAATAATGAGAGTGTTATGTCATGCGATCCGGCTGACCCCCGGCGCTCAAGGGTACCCGGGCCCTCGAGTGAGAAGTATGTTACCGAAGACTCCACAGGAGTGGATGCCCAGGCACCTGTGGTAGTTAATGTTACTGGCAGCAGCAAAAAACTCGTGCAACAAGCCTTTCATCCCAGCTTATTCATATCAAGACCAAGGTCCTCTTCATTAGGGAGCAGGCTACCATCTAAACCTGATGATCTATCACCAAATTTGGAACCTTCTTCTCCAGGCTTACAAACCCCTCACCCTCCACCATGGCAAAGAGTGCCAATTAATAAAAACACTAAAAAAAGGAAGTTGTCTAGCAGCCCTCCCCCAGAAGTTGTCAAAACCACAAATCGCTTCTCTGGACTAGATGTTGATCCCACTGACCAAACCACTGCTTCAAAAACAGTTAAGCCCAGCAAACCACCACCAATCATTCTATATGGAATTGAAGATTTAAACAATGAATACAAAGATAATTGAATATATAAAACCAGATACGCTATGTAACAAGTTCACTGACTGGATATCTTTTAGAGAATATATTAATGAAAAAATTAATCTGAAAGTTGCTCTAAAGACACCTGAGGATATAGATGAAGCAACTAAATACATAACTACTCTCATACAAAACGCACGTTGGCTCAACACCCCTGAAATCCAGGGAAAAAAAGTTATTGAAAATCATCCCCTGGAAATAAAAAGAGCCGTGTTAGGAAAAAGGAGGTTGCGTCGAATCTGGCATCAAAGTAGACACCCTGTGGATAAAACAAACTTCAACAAAGCTTCTAAAGATCTAACGGAGATGTTACAGACTTGGCATGATAGTACTTTTGAAGCCCAACTTGAGTCACTCACTCCAACATCTGCAACTAATTACTCACTATGGAAGTTTACAAAAAATTATAATAGACCTCAAGCTGCTAAGCCACCTATAAGAACGAGTCAAAACTGGGCAAGAACCTCTCAAGAAAAGGCTGATGTGTTCGCTGAGCATCTAGCAAAAGTTTTCTGTCCTAATGATGGCCTTGATCCTGAAGCTGAACAACTAATCACTCAAACCTTAAACATGGACCTCCAAATGGCTATTCCGCCAAAAGCGGTAACAGTCCGTGACACATGGGGAACAATAAAAAGGTTGGCTGACAAAAAAGCACCAGGATTCGATCTGATAACGAAGGAAGTCTTGAAACAGCTCCCAAGAAAAGCAGTAGTATTTTTAACAACACTGTACAATGGAATTCTGAGAGTCCAACATTTCCCACAGCTATGGAAAGTATCACAAATATTAATGATTCTCAAACCAGGCAAACCACCGAACGAAATCACCTCGTACAGACCAATCAGCTTATTGCCAATTCTTTCAAAGGTATTCGAGAAACTGTTATTACGGAGAATACAACCAATCCTGGATGCTAACCAAACAATTCCCAACCACCAGTTTGGATTTAGGCAGGAACATTCTACTGTCGAACAGGTGCATAGGGTTTGTGAAAAGATCAGAAAAACATTGGAAGAAAAAGAATACTGCCCCTCAGTCTTCCTTGATATTCAGCAGGCCTTTGACCGGGTATGGCATGAAGGTCTCCTTTATAAAATAAAAACACATATACCTCATAGCTACTACCTACTATTCAAGTCCTACCTCTCAGAGCGACTGTTTCAAGTAAAAGAAATAGATGCAACATCCAAACTCAATGTAATAAAAGCGGGTGTTCCTCAAGGCTCCGTATTGGGACCGGTGCTATACACTTTATATACAGCAGATCTTCCTGAAATAGAGGGTGTTACAACTGCGACATTTGCTGACGATACTGCTATCTTGGCTAGCAATAAAGTTCCAGCAGTAGCATCAAAAAATCTCCAAAAAGGCTTAGACATGATATGCAAGTGGCTTCATGCAAATAGGATAAATGTCAGTACGTCAAAATCCGTACAAGTCACATTCACACTGCGTAAAGGTAATTGTCCGCCAGTCTATCTAGATGGCATTGAACTCCCACACGAGGATACCGTAAAATATCTTGGACTGCACCTCGATCGTCGCATGACATGGCACCACCACATCAAAACTAAGAGAGAGGAGATCAACCTAAGATATAGAAACTTGTACTGGATAACAGGCCGGAATAGCAAACTCTCCATCGACAACAAACTTTTAATTTACAAAGTCATGCTAAAACCAATTTGGATGTACGGAATACAGCTGTGGGGAAGCTCCAGTGATTCCAATATATCGATTTTACAGAGAACGCAAAATATTATACTTCGACATATAAGCAATGCACCATGGTTTGTCACCAACAACGAAATCCACGATCACCTAAAAATGAAAACTGTTAGGCAAGAAATTAACAGTATAACTCAGAAATACAAAGGGAGACTGGAGAACCACCCAAATGAGCTTGCTTTTATGCTATTAACCCGAGGCTATACAAATAGACTAAAAAGGAAAAACATCATCTGATATCAGAACAGCAAAGAGTAGATGTTCTCAATGGAGAACACACTTAACAAGCGAAACGTCATTGAACACATCTGCTAAAAGTTGCCACTGATTGCAGATTAACCCAGAGAAAAAAAAAAAAAAAAATATTTGCGTTCATGTCTACATTGGTATGAGGCCCTGTTAGGGCATTGCAAATCTTAAACTAATAACACTTAATATCTATTATTAAAATAATAAACATAATATGAGTGCAACGTAATTATCCCTGAATAAATAAAATGTATAAAAGTAAAAATCTAATTCATTTACATAAGCTATCACAAACATTAGACACCTAATTAAATTATGTCAACAAAGTAAAACTTTCTGGGCTAATGTGCATTTTACAAAACTAAATGTAACTTGCTTTAAGGAAAAGTTCTTGAGAAAACCTGCATACCTTCTTTATAATATTCTCAAAGTTGTGTGGACTAAATCCGCCAGCGGGGGGACTACGGCCAAATCCTGCCCATTATGAGAGAAGACTCATGAGCCGGCAATGGGTTAAAGCTTCACCTGGTGGCCGTCATATACCACGTATGTAAATTGACTGCCTCGTTGATCTAGTGGTTAGCCCCCGTGCCTCAGAGAGCACGTAAAGCCGTCGGTCCTGCACCTGATCTCTCTCCGGTCGTGTCGGATTTTTCTTCCCATCGGGCTATGAGAGTAAAGTAACAGAGATTGCGCACCTGTGTTTGTGCACACACTAATGTTCTACTATATCTCCCACGCAGATGGCTAATCTCTCTGGAGATTGGCCGCCGTGGCCGAAATTCGGTCGGGAGAACATTCTTATGTAATTGTTGCAATCTATTAGCTATAAAAATGTCTTTCTTTTAAACATAGATTGAAACTTAACGCTAGGTAATCTTTCACAGAGCAGAGTAAGTATAAAGTAGCCAATTTAGATATAAGTAATGCCCCGTCCAGCACAATAAGCGTGGTCTTAATGTTATCCTCCCTGATTCGAGCACCCCGCAGGTTAGGTGGTCTCGAGTTTTACGACGTCGTTAAATGTTAAGGGGTAGCTGAATTTTAATAATACATTTATTGAAACAAAAGCTGATGCCCGCGACTACGTCCGCGTGGATTGAGGTTGTTTGGTTCCCGCGGGAACTCCTTAGTTTTCTATCCTATCAAAAGTAGCCTATGTGTTATTCCAGACTATAATCTATGTCTGTGCCAAATTTCATCCAGATCCGTTCAGCCGTTCGGGCATGATTGAGTAACAAACATCCATACATCCATCCATCCAAACTTTCGCATTTATAATATTTATTATTATTATTGATTTGATTGACTATATTATTATGACCTCTGTGTCTCCGCGTTAAAAATTTCGTGGTAAGATGTCGTAAATCAGGTTTTAAGCTATGTTGCCTCAAAGGAGTAAAAAAGCCTCTAAATATATAAACTTACAAACTTGCAAAACTCTCCAGAGGTAAAAATATGAGTAGGTAGGTTCCCACTGTCCACTTGTTCATTTTTTCCATATCGATCATGTCTGGAAGAGATCGCTACTCGATAATACCGCCTTATTGTACCTACGTTTTAAGTTTTCATGTTTGTTATCTGTTTCTTTTGTGTGTTTGTGGTGTGGTGTAAAATAAAGAATATACATACATATATACGGGCTAAAATATTACATAATATATAAGCATGTGGACTAAAGTGCTTGCCCTTAAACAAACAATAGGTATAATATACGGATTTGTGGTCAATACTAAACTGTACTCAAAAGCAGTACTTACAGTTTTATACAAAAGGGTCATGTAAGCAAACTATTTTAATAGTTTTATGTTTTAGTTTTCGAAACGTATCTATTTGCCTGCCCAATGGTCACAATGCCCATGAATGATCATTTGGACGTGTATATCCGTACTAAAACCTGGGCTAAAACTGCAAGTGCGAAATTATGGTAATGTAAGACAAAGTTGCAAGGAAGCAACTGGCTTCGCATCCAGCAACCCACAAGTCAGTTTAATACTTGTTACGTAACGTATAACTGCCTCGATGGTTTAGTGGTTAGCATGTTCGACTGCAACCGACGAGGTCTCGGGTTCGAGTCCTGGGTGCAAGTATTGGGTTTTTCTGACAAGAAATTCTCAGTACTAGTTAGTCAGGAAGTTGGCGGTGTTTCACCAGAGTGCCCTCTACTGCGCCAGGGAGGTCTTCGAAATAATAATGGGCATGTTCCCCTATGCCTATGCTCCGCTCTCCTATGAGAGTGGAGGCCTGTGCCCAGCAGTGGGACGTTAATAGGCTGTAGTGATGATGATGATGTTCCACTAGTCCCTACCAACGTATCCCCCCTTGCCAGGCCATATTCGAAGCTCCAAAAGTGGTAGCCCATCCATGTTATCGACATATGTCAACGTCGCTTAACCAGCGCTATTGCATGATATTTACTATTGCAAAAAGGCCAGATATCCCTCACTATACATGATTACTATTTAAATAAAATATTCTTGTGTTACTTTGGGCAATCCACACTTGGCCAGCATGGTGGACTGTGGCTTCACCCTTATCATTCCGAGAGCAGACTCATGCTCAATTATAGTAAGCCCGCAAGGAGTTGAAATGATAATGATTCAGGCAACTTAAAATAGCGGTTTTCAAACTAGGGTATTCCATTATTTCTAACCTACTTTAGTAATGCTATTAGTTACAAGTACTACTACAAAATACCTACTAGAAAATTGAGTCAGAACCGAGAGAGTAAAAAAGTCCTTCTGAAAGAAAGTTAGCCGCCTTAAGATTTTAGCGAGGACAGCACAAACATAAGATAGTATATTATGTTGCATGGGGATTCGTTAGTTTTATCGATTCAGTCTTTAGCCGTGCCTAGCTACGAGAATCCTACGTACCTACGTACTACGTACGAGCCGTACTGCTAAAGATAAACCAAAAAGCTATACCTATACCACCAAAGACTGCATCATGAGCATTTGTGGGCATTTATTTGTAGTGAAATAAAAAACTTCAAACAAATGTTACCTGTTGTCCTAGGTGAGCGACAGAAGCGACGCGACGCGATACGACGCTATAGAAGATACCAAACTTGTCTTAGCTACAACGTAGGCCACGTGTAGGGTCAGCTACGGTTTGATACTGTCATGTTGCGTCGTATCGAGTCGCAGTGTCACGTTTGCAACGTAGGGCAACGGGTTAGACACATGCTCGTCTATAAGAGATGGGATAGAAGGCCTATCCCATCCCGGTAATCTTCGATTCTTTGTGGAATCACAATATAAAAAAGTGTGTAGGTGTGTGCAATTCGAACACGGCAAAACTTCAGAAAAGTAGCCTACGAGAGAATTAATTAAATATAACTTGTATTCTATCTCTTTCTCTCGCCAGCTAAATCCTACTATGAATACGTTTGTCTCTTTTTTGTGACGCTTTTTCGTTTCATCGAATTTTCAAATCACAACGATTCTAAAGAAGTTTCGCTTAAAAAATTGCCCTGTCTTGCCTAAAGTCTGCTCGTTCTATAAGCAGTCCCTCCGCGTACTCGACTCTGGGCATCAATAAAATAAAAAAGCAACAAAAATTGTAACTCACGTACGGACGTAAATTGCAACACGCTCCGCGGGGGTTTCACGTATTGCGGATAACTATTGGGAATAGATTTCAAAGAATTTCTGTCTTTTGTCGATCCAAATTAGATATATCTCACTTTGCGGAAATTGATTTTCCTTTTTTTGTAAGCCATTTTATATGGGTTAACGACCTCAAGGTGGAAGGAACTCGCGGCGTGTATATGCAGGGAACCTTAAATTCCTATTTCCGGTAGTGGAGGCAAGGAAAAGTGAGTATTGTGTGGTGGAGGCATGTAGTCTAATAGATAAAAAAAGATACACGCCGAATTGAGAAGCCGCCGCTCCCCCTTTTTTGAAAGCCGATTAAAAATGCATGTTTCTAGTCTACTATAATAACCCAGAACCCATGCTACTATTTAATTAATATAATATACCACGATATTATAAACTAGTGCCTCAGTCTTTGCCTGTGTGAATTGCGGGGAAGGCTCTGGGATGCAACCCGTACCAATACCTAAATAGGCTACATGTCCCCAAGACTCAAAAAACCCTTGATCCACCAATCAATCAATCAACCAATATTTATTTATTCAAAATAGGTACACTGTACACTCATTGACGTTCAATTACTTATAAAACATGACGGTGATAATCAGTTTACGGTATCTTAGGTAAAACTAAAGCTACGAGGGTTTCAAACGCGCGTTTGAAACCCGCGTACAAACTCAACCGGGGTTTTTTGTTTTTATCTATCACCATCAACCCGGACGAATCATCCAGTTTAGTTTATTACTAGATGATTCCCGTGACTTCGTCCGCGTGGATTTATATATTTGATTCCCGCGGGAACTCTTCAATTTTCCGGGATAAAACGTAGCCTATGTCCTTCCCTGGGATGATCTCTGTACCAATTTCATTAATATCGGTTGAGTAGTTGGGCCGTGAAAGCATAGCAGACAGACAGACAGACAGTATGGACGTGAATATGTCTTTCGTTGATTTATCCTTTAATTACGCCATAGCGGAGCAACGGATTGACGACTTGGATAGTGACATGGCTACTTTTTCTCCCGGAAAATCTGCGAGGTTCCACAAAATTTAGAAAAAGATTTAAGAAGGTTACAACCTATACCTACAACGTGAGAAAATATTTTCGTAAATGTGCAACAGAAGAAAAGTGTTTCTGTAAAATAATTTACAAACAGATGATTCCGTTTTCATTTCCGCGCGCTTCCGCCATTTTGTTTTTATTGTGTTGCCTAATAACGAAAGCTGTAACAACGTTTTCCGTGTCGCAAAAGGAATGGGTATTTTCTAACAAGATGGCACTTAGATGTAATTTGAATCTTAATGATGTCGATTAAGGGAAATCGTTTAAGTGGATTCAAACTTTTGCTAGCAAAAACGTTGTAGGTATTTCCAAATGCAGAGCCAGACACCTGCCTTACCGTTCAAATTACCTGTCTGTGGTTTGGACCTTAGTCTTTTTTCTAGAGCTTGGTGGTAGTAAAAGAAAATTTTCACTTACAGTGTTTGTTTGTTGGATTATTGGTTTGTCCTTCAATCACGCCGCAACGGAGCAACGGATCGACGTGATTTTTGGCAGGGGTATAGTTGAGTACCAGGAGAGTGATATGGGTTTTTATCCTGGAAAATTAAGGAGTTCCCGCGGGAATCAGAAAAACCTAAACCACGCGGATGAAGTCGCGGGCATCAGCTAGTAGATAATAATCTCTATACAAGGTGTAAGGTAAATGGTATAACATACCGGCGGCTAACCCATGCCATTTTGACGTTATAAACACTATGGTAGAGTCAAAAAGTCAAAATTAATTATCAAAAACTTCCATACAAAATTAATTAGTTAATTATGGAAAATAAATTTTGGCAATCCTTCTACACCTAAAGTCAGAACTGTACTACAAGCGATAATAATAATTATTATCGTATCGTTATGCAATTTGGCAATTCATTACAATTTGCAAATCATTGAAAGAACAACGTACACAAAATAATTAATTATTGATCAAAACTTAAACGAAGTAAGTCGAGAAATTAATCACAGGGAAAGGCGGCTCATAAAGTAAGGATAAGTGACTGACTTCGACTTACGATGTCCGATACTAGTCGGGCATTTTTTTACAACAATACGTAAGTTCTAGCCGGGCTTTTGCTTTGAGAATTTAATTGCATGCCGAATAATGATTACTTGAGTATCGCGAACATACGTCGTATTGTTCGCGATATTGAATCAGCTGTTTTAAGGGATGCCACCTCAACATTTATGCTAAAATTTTGAAGTCCACATAACTCCCCCAGGATATGAGCTACACGTCTTATGACATTTTTCCAATATATCTATACACCATCTAACATGGGTAGCCACGGGTATGTTATACTAATTACCTTACACCTTGTATACGAGATATGAAAGTTACTGTTCGTTTGTCTCGCTTAAACTCGAGAACGGCTTGACCGATTTAGATGGATTTTTTTGTGTGTGTTTGAGTGGGTTCAGGGATGGTTTATTCTCATAATTGGTCCCGGTAGGGGGCGCTGCAATCGAGTTTAAGGTTCAAGGCAGGACAACGTCTGCCGGACCCACTAGCATGAAATAAATAGCTGCCATTTTAGTTTTTTTTGGAAATTGTGTACAACATAATTAGCCACTGTCTAGAAACTATGTACACTAACTGTTTAACGTGGACAGACTAGTAGTAGCTAGCAGTGAAAAACATTAACTTTTATACTTACTCATTAAAAAAAAGATACGCGCCGAATTGAGAACCTCCTCCTTATTTAGAAGTCGGTTAAAAATAGTGAAACGAAATATTCTGACAATAAAATGATATTATGAGATTGAAATTCAGTGTTACATTGGCAATGAAATAAGCAAGCGTTGCCTGTGAATTATTCATGTATTTGATTTATCAATGCTGAGTTTATGCAGGTTGTACCTACTATATTATGTCACCGCCGAATAGTAAAATTCACTGTATAAGGAGGAAGGAGGCGTTATGTTATACGGTGTATCAAAATTTAGCTGGATTATAATTATCATTGTGATACGTTTTATAATCATCATCATTATCATCACTACAGCCTATTAACGTCCCACTGCTGGGCACAGGCCTCCACTCTCATAGGAGAGCGGGAATTACAGCTTAGACCCACCACGCTGCTCCAATGCGGGTTGGCGGGCGTTTTATAATACGCTCATTTAATGTTGCACTGGAAGGTGACCATCCGACCTCGACCTCGTAGTCTTGCTACGTTCCTACAGGGACCTCCTTGGCGACTCCCTTACTTCGCACTTAACAAAAACACGTATTTTCCAAAGCACTTAAACGACGCGGCACAAAGCGCGACACGGAGACAAGGGACTATCAACAAATATGTCAACGGAGATAAGGGATAATAGGGTCCTACTTTACTGACTCAAAAAATACGTGCCGAGTTGTAAACCTCCTTTTTGGAATCGCCACTACATAACGTCCGCGTGGAATGGAAAACATGTTTCGTTGTGTCGCTGTAGTCTGTGCAGCACCATATAAAAGAGAGCTCGCGCACTTTTTGTAAGCCAGACATTTGTCCGTAGTGTGATTTAGCTTTTAATCCAGTAAAGCAACGCTGCCAAAATGGCGTCGATTAAAATGTCTACAGAGACGTAACATCGACGTGACAAGCGTGAGACAGTCTAATCCGTCGGCCACCACGGCTGAAGAGGGTCCAGTGGGTATTACACATCAGCGAAACACAATAAACTCGACACTTCAATCACTGGGGTTGGAATTCTGTGTTGAAATCAGCTTTTTTGTGCTACTCTATGTAAGCCTTTGACATCAGAGTAAGTAAGTACTTACTATACTTACTCTGAACCCTTGACTGAGATCTTCCCTGGTGGTAGGTATGCTATGATGCAGTCAACCTGGGTATGATAGTAATACTATACCTCCCCAATCGTAAAGGTACAGAAAAAAAGAAAAAAACATAGTTTTTAAGAGTAGGCTTTTTGTACTAATTCATACCGATATCATAAATGTGAAAGTGGGTCTGTCTGTCAGTCTACGCTTTAATTTCCCATCTTTTTAACCAATTTTGATGAAATTTGGTAGGTACAGAGATTAGTTGCATCCCGGGGGTCCTCCCCCGGGATGCAACTAATCTTAGTAGGCTTCTTTTTATGCCGGAATATTGAGGAGTTCCCGCGAGAATAAAAAAAAACTTAAAGCAGACGAAGTCGCGGGCATCATCTAAGGTATTACTATAAATGCGAAAGTTTGGATGGATGCATGTTTGTTACTCAATCACTCCAGAACAGCTGAACTAATCTGGATGAAATTTGGCACAAAGATAGCTTATAGTCTGAAATAACACTGCTACTTTTTATCCCGGAAAATTAACGAGTTCCCGCGGGAACCAAAAAAACCTCAACCCACGCGGATGAAGTCTCGGGCATCAACAAGTAAATATAATAAAATAATAATCATAATGGTAATATTTTATCAACTAAGGCAAGCAGTAATAATTTCAGACGGTTCCTGTACACATCATTATAATTATTACTTGCCTATTATTCTAAAAACTGGAATAACAAGCATTTTGCAGACCGTGGGCGAAACCCGTTAAAATGTTTGGTCGAAGATTTATTTTCGGTCATTTTATTTAATCAACCGGCCACAAATCCAGCTTTTAATAACAAAACCTAATGTTCCAGTGTCGACATATTTTGCTCTAGAGATTATATGCTCACATCCTGGGACCATAACTTTTCATTTAAAAACGACCCGTTTCTTTTTTAATTTCGCTAGAATAACGCGCTAGAGTGAAATAGACTGGCTGAATTTTTAAACTTAATTGAAATTTATTTTATTATACCTATGTCACAGATTTATGATGCCAGGAGCCTTATTATGTGAAAAATATGATTGCTACTGTGACGATTGCTAGTTAACCAATCAGAATTGATGGCAAATAATCACCATTGGCTAAAATCCATCTATTGACATACTTGGGTCATCACAGCAATTGGGATGTTGCAATTTTTTTTGTGATTAATTAATAAATAGAGGGTCTCCCAAAAGACGTTCAATATCCATGTTTGTTTTGTTTCCTATCCATTTCAAATATCGCTTAAAGTTAAAAATGGGCGTCGAATTTTGATGACATCACAAGCAAGTATTTCATACAAAATCACATACTAAGCGCCTTTTTGACTTTTGAAACAAAAATGCTGATTTGACTAGTTGTCAAATACACAATTTAGATTACTCTTTATTGGAATTTTTTTCTAATTTTCAACTTCATCAAAATTCAAAATCAATTAGGTAGGTACAATAATTGTCCTTACCTTTGTCACAAAATCGCTGTACTTGAAAGGCCAATAGATCGTGCAAAAGGACTCTCGACTGGAATGCGAAAGAGTTTTTTTTCTTCTTACCATTAAGTTCCATTTCAATATAACGGCAACTTTATTGTCTACTACCATCAAGCCTATGGGCTAGTAAGTACTATTATTCTAACTTAAACTTCTACTTATAATTAATTTCTACATCTAATTTACAGTCCAATAACTGTCCTTCACTACAGCCTATTAACGTTCCACTGCTGGGCACAGGCCTCCACTCTCATAGGAGAGCGGGAATTAGAGCTTAGACCCAGTGGCATGCTGTTCATACAGGCATAAAAGCACTGCTTACCCAAATGGAAATAGGTCAATGCTTATTTTTCATTAAATCAGCCAGTAAATAGGTATTCTGACTTACTTATGCCTACCTTAGCTTCAAAACCCATGCACACCACTGCTAAGACCCACCACGCTGCTCCAATGCGGGTTGGCGGGCTTTAACGACTACGATCATGTTAGTGATAATAACCGGGACCGACGGCTTAACGTGCTCTCCGAGGCACGGGGGTGAAACACCGCCAACTTCCAACTCCGGGCTGACACTGAGAATTTCATAATTGAAAAACCCAATACCTGAACTTTTATGTCCGACCGGGAATCGAACCCAGGACCTCGTGATCCGCAGTCGACTATGCTAACCACTAGACCAACGAGCAGTGGCAATCAGGGGCCATACTGCCAACGCATAAAGCAATACTTAAGAAATATTACTCAAAATGACGGTTTGATGTCACTTATCTTGACGATCCTAAAATAAGGATTATTATTATTCTAGTACAGGAAAGTCAACAATAATGAAACAATATTATGACAATATGGCCCCAGAGCTGATTAATTCACTTTGGGGCGTACTACCCTCACTTATAGCAGTATTATTTTAATATTGTGGACGCTCTTGTTTCAGAATTATAGTCTTCATTTTTGAGACGCTATGGTACGTCATATAAAACTGACATTTTAAAATACTGTGCTAGTGTACCCCTTGAATGTTTTTTTGTGCAGCAATATCATAACAATTTGTTTTATTTAGGGTTCTGTGATAAAATAAGGAAGCCGCCCGGGCCGCTTTTCACTTGCTTGTTTTGACTCTATCTGGTGGTAGAAAGTAGCATAGCAGACAGACAGACAGACACAGTTTCGCATTTATAATATTAGCATGGATGGATATACATAAATTATTATGATTATGATTATGATAGTGAAAATATTTAAAGCTCGGCTTTAACGTATACCTACCAGTAAATATATTTCATCTCCGCGGTTGGTCAGCAGGATATGCAGCTCACTAAAAATGGCCGTAACACGTAAATTTATTGGGGATGGCCACTTTTCGAGGCGGCCCAATTCGACCCACGTGCTCCGACGACCCTCGTCTCGGAGACAAACTGCGGTAATTGTGCCCTGATTTAATATGCTTAAACATTGGGATTAAACGCAAATAAAATATTGAACGGGGCTAACGTTCAAGCGCGTATTCTGGGACCGAATTTATTTTGTACTAGCTGACGCCCGCGACTTCGTCCGCGTGATTCAAGTTTTTTATTCTCGCTGGAACTTCTCCGGAATAAAAAGCAGGTCCTCGACTATGCCCATGCAAAAAATCACGTGGATTCGTTGCTCCGTTGCGACGTGATTGAAGGACAAACCAAAAAACAAACACACTTTCGCAATCATAAATTATGAAAATGATAACTTCCGGAAAAGGCGTGCCGCTAAGCGTTTTAGCGTTCCGGTACGATGCCGTGTAGAAACCGAATAGGGGTATGGATTTAAAATATAACTGCCATGCCCCTAACAGGTTAGCCCGCTACAATCTTAGACTGCATCATCACTTACCAGCAGGTGAGATCGCAGTTAAGGGCTAACTTGTAGTGGATAAAAAAAAATTGTCGATGGTCACTACTTCTTCCGTCTGTTTTTTTTTATTCGGTCCCAGGCATAGCAAACGAAAAAAATATTATGTAACTCTTCATAAGAGAAGCATACTTCTGCCGTTTGCCAGTTTCAGCCTTTTAAAGAGTTGAAATAAGATAAAACTAAATTTACGCGGATTAAAATGAATATTATTAAATTAGGAAAATCATGAGTATTCCCTTTACGAATTACAAAATTCAATTTGCTCGCGACAGGGGGCATACTACCATCCCTTAAAGCCATACCGTTTTAATTTTTAATATTGTTGACGCTTGTGATAAACAATTATAATCCTTATTTTAGTGACGTCAATCTACGTGACATTAAACTGTCATTTTGAAATAATACTGCTTTTAGCGATGCCAGTAACCCCCTGATCTTAAATTCCCAAGGTTGTAAGAACACTCAAAGTTGTTGAGATCGTTAGGTAAAGAGGCTCTCAAGCTAGGGACCCTATTTTCGCTAAGAATTGTGCTCAGTAATAAAATTGTTCAGATGGCCAAAAACTATGTAATCAAGTAATGGATAACAATCTTAACAAACTGCGTATACAGCTTTGTTTAAGGTATTCGTACTTGAAAACCAAGTATAATTTCGACTGAAACAAGAGACTTGGTAAATTGCTGTGCGTCACAACAATGTCCTCCGAGCAAATTCTTTGGTTGGTCACAGTGGGTTATAAAAAGAAAAAAAAATCAGACAGCTTTGTCCATTATTATCTATTACCTATTATTATTTAGGTACGTGGGAGATGTTTACAAGTGTGTACGCAAATTCGAGTGCGCTATCTATTCTTTTACTCCCAAAGTCCGATGGAACGGAAAATCCGACACAACCATTGAGAGATCCGGCAAAGAACCGACGGCTTTACGTGCTCTCCGAGCCACGGGGGCGAAATACCGCCAAATTCCTAATCTATTACTCAGAATTTCTTGTCTGAATAACCCAATACTTAAGCATGCTCTGACACGGGAACCAACCTCAGGGCCTCGTCTTCACTAGTCGGATATCTTAACCACTAGACCAACGAGGCAAACGTTACAAAAATTAGGCCTCAAAACTCCCAAACGCCCCATAAACCATGTCAGAAATGTCAATACCATTGAAATGAAATTAAGACATCAATAATTTCCTTGATTTCCCTTGTCGAACGAATAAATTGAATTTTGCGTACGACAAACCTCAAAGTTGGGCAGGACACTCAAAGTCGTTTGGGTCGTTATGCTGAGTGGCTCTTAAGATATCGTCCCTTATTCCTATAACTTTGTTTGTAAGTAAACTTAAGATATTGCCTTTAACTTTGTTTATCTGTTAAAATCAACTTATTCGATCAATTTGTAATTCGAACCGCTAGGATATAAAATGCCCTTTCGGCATCCGTCTTCCGCTCCGCTTTTCATATTCCACGCAGACGAAGTTGCGGGCATTATCTAGTCTAAATATATAAAAAGAACAGGTTCAGGAACAGATCGCTATTATGGCGTAGGCCCATGAAGGGATTTTCGAAAATTCAAGCCCTAAGGGGTTTGAAAAGGGCTTTGAAGGTTGGAGCCACCTCCGCACATAACACCTAAGTAGTTATGTGCGTTTTAAGAAAATCAAATATCACTTTCTAAAAACGGCAAAGGAAAACATCGTGAGAAAACCAACACGCCCGACACAATGTTCTCGACGGTATGTGAAGTCTGCCAATCCGCACTTGGCCAGTGTGGTGGACTATGGCCAAACCCTTCTCATTCCGAAAGGAGATTCGTGCTTTATAGTGAGCCGGCAATGGGTTGAAGTGATGAGATGCTTATTCGATAATGCATTGAGGTCAAACCTCTAGAACCGCTCGAAGTTAAAATATAAACCTTAAAACTGAGGGATTAAAGTTTAATTACGAATGTAGTACCTATATTTGAATGTAGTCTTCGTAACAACGCGAGCATGTCGGTGTTCGCGAGCATTTCGGAGCGAGGTTTCGGTGTAGGTGTTGGTGACGCGAATCCACAAGTTTACCCCCTACCAAAAAGTGCTCAACGCGGCTGAAGAAGTTTTCACTTCAAATGAAAGAAATGAAGAATGAAAAATGAAGATTCTCAAGTACCACTTATTCGCCGGAGTAAGTTTCTACTTTGAGTAATGGCAATAAACTGACAAGCACACGCTACAAAACACCGATTCCGAAGCTCAACTAAGCTCAACTTTACACCCATTTTAAACACTTTTTACTACCAAGAGATATCGTTTCATCATATTTTTATGGTTGCACCAAACGATGCCGTTACTTCGGCAGTTAAATATAGGCCGATTGTTGCATTTATAGCTCAACTAGCTTTTGCCCGCGACTTCGTCCGCGTAACCCCTACCAAAAATCCTTTCTTAGCAGATGCCTACGTCATATTAGCTATGTGTATGCCTAATTTAGATGTAGAAGTATGTAGTTAGTGGTTTGAGAGTGCGTTGGTAGATCAGTCAGTCACCTTTTTCTTTTATATATTAAAACTTGATTATGCCCGCGACTTAGTCCAGTTGCAAACAAAGAAACGAATGAACGGGCGGACGAATGAGCGAACGAACAAGCGAACGAATGAACGTGATTATAATACTTATAACCAATGAACGTAATTTTAATATTATTTTTAAGGAAGTACCGTCTGTAAAGTGTAACGTGTGTCTGTCTGCTACGCTTTAACGGTTTATCTTTTCAACCGATTCTGATGAAATTTTGTTTATATATTTGGTAGGTTACATACCGTGGACAAAGCCTTTTTATCCCGGCAAATTTATAAGTTTCCGCGGGAATCAAAAACTTAATCGAAGCGGACGATGGCTCGGGCATCATCTAGTTCATAATGACAATAATTTCGGCCTAATACTTAGAGACCCAGGGTCACAGAACCAGTTTAATTACGTCCTTTTCGAAGTGTATCAACAGTACCTAACGCTATAAAATGTCTCGGTAAGGTATTAATGCGTGCAGCGGTTATGTACTAGACGCCGTTAGTTGAAACTGGCATCATTCCAAAAGTACGTAACTTGGTTATAATATGTCCAGATTAATTGTAACTGCTTGCCAAATACGTACCTACCGGTCCACGGATAGATTTTCATCCGGAATTTTCTGCATCCATGAATATTTTGAGCTACTACCCTCCTATAGAACTATATTTCATATACTTCTTACCAGTGCTGGATTTACACATTTGCCGCCCCAAAGCAAAAAAAATTTTGCCGCTCCTACTGACTCCTAAAATTAGATACACTGTTCACAATAAGGTTAATTCCTTTTTTTTAGGGAATCATCTAGTTTCTAGTTTATTTTTACAACTTTTTTTTCTGTACCGATTTTGTTTGGGCCAATTTTGCCGCCCCCTAATTTTGCCGCCCTAAGCTACAGCTTTTTCAGCTTCTATGGTAAATCCGGCACTGCTTCTTACTCTTCTTCTTACTAATGTTACAAATGCGAAAGTTTGAATGGATGGATAGATGTTTGTTACTTGATCACGCCAGAACGGCTGAACGGAGTAGGATGAAATTTGGAACACAGATAGATTGGAATTACACATAGGCTACTTTTATCTTAGAAAATTAAACAGATCCCGCGGACCTTCATCTGCGTGGATTGAGTTTTTTTTATCACGGGCATCAGAAGGTTTTACGATACGATAGAGATACTATTTACTATTAGGTAAAGACTCGATTTATCAAATTAGCCGGGAGTTTTTTTTAACCCCGTGCTTCGGAGAGCACGAAAAAGCCGTCGGTCCTGCGCTTATAATATCTCGCCGGTCGTGTCGGATTTTCTGTCGGGCTTTGAAAGTGTATAACAGAATAGAGATTACACATTTGTGTTTGCGAGTAAGGGAATAGAGAGCACCTGCGTTTGCAAACTCTTTGCGAAATTCGATCGGGTAAGAAGTCTTATTTGCATTATTACACGACCGCCCAAAAAAAGGAGCGTAATACTTTCAGGGATCATATATTATGTGTGTATGTAGGTATGTATGTATGTAGGTAGGTATGTATGTATTACCTATGATACAATTTCAGCCGTAGCACATGAAAATTTTATTGTAATACATGACTAAACATCTTCAGTAAACTTCTGTATCTCTAATCATAATAGTACCCAGTAGTGTTAAAGTTTTTGCTCCCACATTTTATCTCAAACCCTGAGTGTGCCACCACGAATTCAGTCCTTTAGTTTAGTAAACTTTAGCACCTAAAGATAAAAGTAATGGCATAATAAGAAATGCCTGAAATCAAATCTTTGTACTTATTTGATGTACCTACTCGTATTTTTTTTAGTGTATTTAGTTTTTGGTAGTTTTTGATGTATTATTTAAATTAACTAACCCTACTAACACTAGAATAAAACTATTTTACTAGTAACTTATTCATTAATTATTATCTATAACAAAAAACCGATATGTTAATCATATTGTGACAAGAGGGTAAGCAATCAACTACAACAACTAGCTGCGCTCAGTGTAGTTGATAGCAAAACATTAATTTGCGACCTGTAAATAAAAATTCTTTCCAAAAAACCGACTTCCAAAGCCACTGTAAAGTCCATACTAATATTATAAATGCGAAAGTGTGTCTGTCTGTCTGTCTGTCTGTCTGTCTGCTACGCTTTCACGGCCCAACTACTCAACCGATTTTGATGAAATTTGGAACAGAGATAGGTTACATCCCGGGGAAGGACATAGGCTACTTTTTATTCCGGAAAATTGAAGAGTTCCCGCCGGAATCAAAAAAATGTATCTGTTCAACCGATTTTAATGAAATTTGGTACAGGGATAGGTTGTATCAAGGGGAAGGACATAGGCTACTTTTTATCCCGGAAAATATAAAGGTTCCCGCGGGAATCGAAAAAACTTGGTCCACGCGGACGAAGTCGCGGGAATCATCTAGTAAAAAATAATTTTGATTTCTACACACTATGTTGAAGTCGGGCGAGCCTGACGCTTCAACTTTGCTTATCTTTGTTATACTCGTATATTTTACTATATATTTTTAACTTTTTAGTGTACTCTTAATCCCCACGGCTTAAGAGTTCTGTACCCTTCAGCATCAGGGTTGAGGAGTTGGGACTCAGAGTTGAATCGTATACACGTGACTTGATACCTACTATATGAATTCACCATCAAAACTTCCTAACTCCCTAGTTTTGAGTCGTAGGTATACCTGCAGCATCAGGATTGAGGATTTGGAGTCAGAATTTTTTATGGGACCATCTCGGGAGCTTCCTCTAACCACTGCAAAAAAAAATCAAATCGGTTTGGAAACCACGGAGATATGCAGTAACATACATTAAAAAAATAAACATACGCGCCGAATTGAGAACCTCCTCCTTTTTTGGAAGTCGGTTAAAAATGTATTAAGTCGGTAAAAGGTATTATACCTATGTAATAGC
The DNA here is from genome assembly GCA_963932025.1 of Erebia epiphron. Taxonomy (NCBI): domain Eukaryota; kingdom Metazoa; phylum Arthropoda; class Insecta; order Lepidoptera; family Nymphalidae; genus Erebia; species Erebia epiphron. The sequence continues at coordinate 11,405,776 of OZ009950.1, forward strand.
TTTACTTTATAGTTAAGTTAAAAAATATTTTCATTTTAGTTTTGTCTGCGTTACCAAAATAAGTGAACATAATTAAAAAATTAAAAAAAGACTGCCCTGCCATATTGAATTTAAAGAATTATTAGCAGTTTCACTCGAGAGGATGTAAGGAGTCTAACGATAACCAAATGTATTCAGGCATTCAGAAGATATGGTGGAATAAAGAAATTCACATGCATATGAACCCTGAAAACATTATTCACTCCTTTATTTGGCCAGTCGCGTAACGAATTAGCGATGTCTCCCTTATTAGGTTAAAATAACCCACCCTTTGGGCTATTGTCTTACCTACTCCCTGCACTAGAATTTGCACTTGGTAGCATTTCCTTAAAAGCAACTGAATAGCGTAGAAAATACATTTTAGGAAATTTATGGCGGGCTCTACCCAGCCCAGTCGGATGCTAGGTTCTAACCGCAGAATCCTAAGCAATATCATAGAAATGATATTATGGTCGGGTACCAGGTACAGATATTGCTTTGATTAGCAATTCGCACTTACAAAAATAATTCTAAAGCAATCTATAAAAAATATAGAAAAATATAAACTCAATTGTAAGTCCAGGCAACTTCGTCAATCTTTACATTCACTTGCATTAAAGCTGATTGTTAGATTCAAAATTAAAATGCATCAATTGACAGTGCTTAGTTATAACAGTTATTTGTGCGTGATTTTTGTTTCTTTCTGCACCTTGGCGGTCTCATATAAAATGAGCATTAATTTATGTTTATACAACACTGCGTGACCTGAACATGCACCTATATCTATACTAATATTATTAATGCGAAAGTCTGTCTGTCTGCTACGCTTTCACGGCCCATCTGTTCAACCGATTTTGATGAAATTTGGTACAAGGGCTGTATCCCGGTCAAGGACATTATATGCTACTTTTTATCCCGGAATATTAAAGAGTTCCCGCGGGAATCGAAAAACCTTAATCCACGCGAACAAAGTCACCGGAATCTTCTACTATTATTATAATGCTAGCCATGATTTAAGAAGTTATATTTTATACCATATAAAAAATACCACTCAAAGCAGCGATAAACATAGCGTGGGTCATCAGTAAGGCTTTAATATAATCATTCATACTCATGATGATTTAGCAAGTCAAAGTCTACGTCATCATACGTATATTTTAGATACGGTCACTATCTCACGCTTCTTTACCACCTCTATCCCTATTCTAATTTCTGTGGTCCCACAAGATACAAAGTTAGTTATACGTCATGTAAAATAGCATGTACGACGTTACCCACCATAGATAAGATAATAACGTCTAACCCTATTGTTATTCAATTATTCAACGTTTAGCATTTTGCCCGTCTCCGTCAGGGGTAATATTTTAAGTATACTGGCGACACTGTTGAGAGGTAGGTAATACATGCTATAAAGCGTTTATAATGTTCGAACATCTTACTTTTTAGTGGAGCATGGCTATCTTTGTACCAAATGCCTAAAATATAATAGAATAATATGCAGTTTTGACTATTGACTATATTCACAGAATGGGAAATTGACAAATTATTAATTACAACAACATAATATTATCTAAAAGATTAAAAAAAAACAAAACCGAATCATCGAAGAACTGTAAGACAAGACAGCGAACGCAGAGAACCTACCCTTTATCTCAGCTTAGGCCTACTAACATCCTATTTGTAAAATAAATACCTACTTACTTATTTATACCTGAGAAGGAGTCCTAGTAATGTAACTTTAATGGCCCGAAAATACCGACGACGTAGAACGTAAATAGCAAAATAATTGTCCTCTAAATCTATTATTCAACCTCTGTGTCTCGCCTGAAATAACAGAAATTCACGAAGAATCACAGAAATCAGAAAATGTTTAGAAATGTGGAATAAGCGGTTCCGCTGCGCCGATGGGCAATGCCCCATCATTCGCGGTGATTGGCAGGGATCTATATCATTGTGCATTATTGTAAAAGTAGACTTATTTGCACAGCATTACAGTTTTAATTACGATGCTTTGGATGCGTGAGACATTATTTTTTCAAATTGTAACGGAAGTAATTCATAATTATAGTGATAAAAAAATATTCCAGAAGCTATATTGTGTGGTTTAAAGGCGGAATGTGGTTAAGCTTGTATATAATAAATCTATGATCTGTAAGTTAGACCGCCAACCCGCATTGGAGCAGCGTGGTGGCGTCTAAGCTCTAATTCCCTCTCTCCTATGAGAGTGGAGGCCTGTGCCCAGCCGTGGGATGTGAATGGGCTGTAGTGGTAGAGGTGGTGGATCTGTAAGTTCATTTTTATATGAGATAGATTTAACACGTGGATCTCGGATTAAAAACAAAAGCACCTTTACCAAATAAACACCTTTTCTATTTTCATCTTAAGAACTCTGTGGAATTTACTATTGCCTAGTAATTAACGAACAGTCTAATAAAGTTTTGGGACAAGCGTTCGCTAACAAGCAAAGAAGTTTTTAATCTGGTGGATAGGTATGGTAATTAGGCAAAACTCCAACAAGTTCTAAGTGATAAATTAATTCTAATTTCTTAGTCACTAATCAACTTTTAGTTTTCAGTGTTACGCATTGTTGAGTCAACATCTGATCCAATGGCAGTGTTAATACTGCTTATTATAGGTCCCGTCACGTAAAAAGAACGCTGAGTGAGATGTGTCTGATCACTGATGATCACCAATTTTATCGATAAATCGCTCAGTGCGCAAGTAAACAGTCAGCGTTCTTTTTACGTGACGGGACCTTTACTTGCTTGGTTGCTTTCTATTGGGGCTGATTCTGTGATTAGTGAACAATCTCTAAACTAAACTAAAATAACAGCATTAAAAATTTTGCTAATCCTTTCATAATACTCGATGCGGAAAGGGATAGAACTAGACTTATTGAAGTGGGAGGGCGGGCTTTGCTTATGGCACTTATGGCATGCTGCATGTTATACCGCAAGCGATAAATGTTTAATCTCTGGGGATAAATGTTTTTGGCGATTTTACTCCTAATTCGAGAAAATCTATTTGCTGACCGACCGATTTTGATAATTCTTGCTTTTGAAAGGCTTTACATTAGGTAGGTTCCACGTAAATTTTATAAAGGTAATGGGATGAATAGTCCGTATATAGAATGCAGAACACAGCAACATAGTATTGTGATCGATATAACTTAAGCAAATGTAGATTTTCAACGTTTTTGGTAGGAACTATGGTAAGCCCACCCGTGCGAAGCCAGGAAGGGCCATCTTGTCTGTATAACCACATTACGTATTTAATTATGAACTTAATTAAAAAGGAATTATTATTCAAACTAGATGATGCCCGAAACTTCGTCTAAGCGTTTTTAAGTTTTTTTTTATTATTTCCACGGGAACTCTCTGATTTTCCGGGCCTATGTCAAAAATCACATCGTTGTTGCTCCGTTGCGGCGTGATTGCAGGACAAACAAACAAACAAACACACTTTCGCATTTATAATATTATTATGAAAAGATAAATAAACGTCTATAGCAACGAACGCAATGTTTATTTAGATAGATTGGGTTTGTCATTGTCAAAGTAAATTACTGTTTCCCTTGCGTCTCAGTAATCAATGGTAGCGGGCCCCTGTAATGAAGTTATCATTATAGACTTTGGTAATAGAATTGTTATTTCAATCATTTCAGCGCCTGCGGGGCTTCTAGGAAATCTTGCCACGAGAGGAGTTCGGTGCCTTTTCGTATTTGGTACCTAATCCATACTAATATTATAAATGCGATAGTATGTTTGTCTGTTTGTCTGTCTGCTACGCTTCCACGGCTCATTTGTTCAACCGATTTGGATGAAATTCAGTATAGCGGTAGGTTACATCCCGGGGAAGGACATATATTATATGCTACTTTTTATCCCGGAAAATTAAAGAATTCCCGCGGGAATCAAAAACCCTTAATCCACGCGGACAAAGTCGCGGGCATCATTTAGTTCATAATATTAGTATGATAAGATAAATAAACGCAATGGAAAATTAAAGAGTTCCCGCGGGAATCAAAAAATTTTAATCCACGCGGACAAAGTCGCGGGAATCAGCTAGTTTATAATATTATTATGATAAGATAAATAAACGTCTATAGCAACGAACGCAATGCTTATTTAGATAGATTGGGTTTGTCTTTGTCAAAGTAAATTACTGTTTCCTTTGCGTCTCAGTAATCAATGGTAGCGGGCCCCTGTAATGAAGTTATCATTATAGACTTTGGTAATAGAATTGTTATTTCAATCATTTCAGCGCCTGCGGGGCTTCTAGGAAATCTTGCCACGAGAGGAGTTCGGTGCTTTTTCGTATTTGGTACCTAATCCATACTAATATTATAAATGCGATAGTATGTTTGTCTGTTTGTCTGTCTGCTACGCTTCCACGGCTCATTTGTTCAACCGATTTGGATGAAATTCAGTATAGCGGTAGGTTACATCCCGGGGAAGGACATATATTATATGCTACTTTTTATCCCGGAAAATTAAAGAATTCCCGCGGGAATCAAAAACCCTTAATCCACGCGGACAAAGTCGCGGGCATCATTTAGTTCATAATATTAGTATGATAAGATAAATAAACGCAATGGAAAATTAAAGAGTTCCCGCGGGAATCAAAAAAATTTAATCCACGCGGACAAAGTCGCGGGAATCAGCTAGTTTATAATATTATTATGATAAGATAAATAAACGTCTATAGCAACGAACGCAATGTTTATTTAGATAGATTGGGTTTGTCTTTGTCAAAGTAAATTACTGTTTCCTTTGCGTCTCAGTAATCAATGGTAGCGGGCCCCTGTAATGAAGTTATCATTATAGACTTTGGTAATAGAATTGTTATTTCAATCATTTCAGCGCCTGCGGGGCTTCTAGGAAATCTTGCCACGAGATGAGTTCGGTGCCTTTTTGTATTTGTTAATAAGAATAAGCAGAATATTGCTTTGTGGGAATTATAGGCGCTATGTTCATATTAATCCATACTTACTAATATTATAAATGCGAAAGTGTGTCTGTCTGCTACGCTTTAACAGCCTATCTTTTTAACCGATTTTGATGAAATTTGGTACAGAAATAGTTTGCATCCCGGGTAAGGACATACTACGTTAATAAGGACATTGCTAGCATTTATCTCGAAAAATACAAATACTGTGCTAGCTGATGCCCGCGACTACGTCCGCGTGAATTGAGGTTTTTTGGTTCCCGCGAGAACTTCTTAGTTTTCCGGGATAAAAAGTAGCCTATGTGCTATTCCAGACTATAATCTATCTCTGTTCCAAATTTCAGCCAGATCCGTTCAGCCGTTGGGACGTGATTGAGTAACAAACATCCATACATCCATCCATCCAAACTTTCGCATTTATTATCTTAGTAAGATAAGATAAAAGCTGTAATTAGTGATTTAGTAGAACAGAACTGGTAGATATATGTTTTCTCTTTCTTTCAAAAATCAAAGGCTTAATGTTTCAGGGTTTTTCAATCATCCGGACTAAGAAAATTAAATCCACGCGGACGACACAGCGCATATCATCCATACTTAATATTATAAATGTGAAAGTCTGTATGTCTGTCTGCTACGCTTTCATGGCCCATCTGTTCAACCGATTTTTATGAAATTTAGTACAGGGATAGGTTGTATCCCGGGGACACAGGCCTCTTTTTATCCCGGAAAATTTAAGAGTTCCCGCGGGAAAAAAAACTTAAACCACGTGGACGTAGGCAACGGAGGGCATCAGCTAGTTTAGTATAAAATAAAGCAATAAGGGTAAAATATACAGTTTAAGCTAATCCTCAAAGAAACGGATAAAATTAAAATGTATTCCGTGCGGCTTCCTGTTTCCAACTAAACTGCTGATTTAACGGAAATAGAGTCCACGTATAAGTTTCATACTCTCATACCTACTTGAAGAAATTGCACAGGCGAAATCCAATATGCAGTTTCTTGCTTATTGGCTATTGCTGTTATCAATATGAATGCATTGAATATTCTCTCCTTAGAAATCTTTTCGTTATTATTATCACGTGGAAGTATCTGGAAGCCCACTGGATAAATATTTCAAGTAAACAACGATTTTTATTTTTAAGCTATTGCATAGCTTCTATGCAGGCCTTGAGCGTGGAGACCGAATCCAGAAATTCCGTAACGAAAAAAACCTAACACTTTGGTTGCTATGACTACTTGTGTTCTTGACTTCAAGTTGTTGAAAATAAAAAGACTATTTTTATGAAAAGATGATTTTGGTTGCTATGACTACTTGTGTTGTTGACTTTAAGTTGTTGAAGTCAACAACACAAGTAGTCATAGCAAGTTGATAAAATATGCTATGCAATAGCTTTACAGCAGCAGTCTCCGAGTGCCACACGTCTTTTTTTTAATGACCTCCCTGACAGGTGTTTCGGGTTCGTGGGATTGTCACCCATTTTTTATACCCTGCAAGTTAGCCCTTGACTGCGATCTCAACACTCACCAGGTGGTAAGTGATGATGCAGTAATATGGTAGCGAGCTAGCCTATTAGCAGTATGGCATACCCCTAATCGGCTTCTTATTCTATAAGGCAGCGTACCGGAACGCTAAATCGCTTAGCGGTCCGTCTTTGCCGGTAGTGTGCCAATTAGGGTTTGGGTCCCGGGACGTCTCGTGTCTCGAAGTCTCGAGACTTTCCTTAATTTTTGTTGTCTCGAGTCCCGGGACTTTCGGGTCGAGACTCGAGACGAGACAAGATTGTCGAAATTGTTATTGTCATGTTAATATTTTTAATCATTTTTATTTTCAAATAATTGAAGGTTTAATGAATAATTACTTGGTCTACTACGTAACTAATGAGTACACAACACAATAAATGCGTTTGCCGCGCCGCGCGTTGTGGCTGTATCAGTTGATGTCAGTCATTCTCGAGTCAGTTAACAAATCTGTAATTATGAGAATTAACAATGTTGTGATTATGACCAATGATTAGATATTTGAATTACTAGATAATAGTAAAGTTATTCAGAAGTAGTACGATTTTTAACTAAGTTCTTTTTATAACTATAAGATTTAACTGCTTAAAAGTGAATCTGAAAGTGATTAAAAGAAATAAACAAAGCAATTATTAAGACTGAAATTAACGTTTAAGTTATTAAGATTTAATTTTCTGTAAAGTAAATGTTGATTTATACAAAAAAATGCCTTTTTAATACGTTTCATTAGAAATGAACTCAATTAAAATTCTTCAAAAAAGGCCCTTTAAAAAAAACTTAAAAGTCTCGAAGTCCCGGGAATTCCCGGGACTTTAATTGTAGGCAGTCTCGTGTCCCGGGACTTATAAACTGTCGGGAATTCCCAAACCCTAGTGCCAATAGGGTGGTAAGGCCAAAGCGAACAGGCAAATATCTTAAAAATGTCTCATTCTTAATAGGTATCTCATTTTAGATCTTGGCTGTATAGACTTTTAACTATTGAAGTGTCAATCGATTTTACAGAGAAATTATAAAGTATAGACTAGGTTTTGTTTCTCTCCTCTCGATCATTTTCAAACTTTAGTACAAAGTAATAGGTTAGACTAATATACAGAAGGAATTTTAGGCAGGCCCTACTCTATGGTATTAATCTATGCGTAAAACAACCTAATGAAAAAGACAACTTAAAAAAGGACGATGCAGTGGAAACCGCAGTAGGGTTTTTGATAACTTTTTAAATGCGTAAATTTTACTTGTTACCGTTTAGGCACGGAATCCTAAAACGTTCTGCAGTGAATGTTCAAGTTAATTGCAGCTATTACGCTGATAAGATAGGGGCTGCAGAAAAATCCACGAGAGTCATACGGAGAGGCAATTTAGAGAAAAACGTCGGTTTTTACTCAGAAAACTTAAAATTAGAGTTTCCATTTGTGTAAAGCCACAATTAACTTTAAATAGATTTATACCCTACTTAAAAATACACAGAGGGCAACAAAAATAATTCATACTTATACACCCTAATAACAGGATAAATGCCTGTCTCCTGTAATACGTCGGTCCTGCAACCTGCACCTTACCTCTTTTTTTTAACCGACTTCAAAAAAGGAGGAGGTTCTCAATTCGTCGGAATCTTTTTTTATTTTTTATTTTTTATGTATGTTCCCCGATTACTCGAAGACGCCTTGACCGATTTTGAAAATTCTTTTTTTGTTTGAAAGGGTATACTTCAAAGGTGGTCCCATATAAATTTGGTGAAGATCTGATGAAGATCTTCGAAGACAGATAATGGAACTCCTCAACGGATAAGAGTACATTGCTCGCGATCAGTGTAATAGCTTAGTAAACAGTAGGTTTTTAACCAGGCATTGCATATTTTTAACCGACTTCAAAAAAGGAGGAGATTCTCAATTCGTATGTATGTTCCCCGATTACTCGAAGACGCCTGGACCGATTTGGAAAATTCTTTTTTTTTTTTGAAAGGGTATACTTTCCAGGTGGTCCAATGGTCATCAGGTCTGATGATGGAATCCTGGGGAAATCAAAGGAACTTAAATTTTATAAGGACACGAACCCAGATAGTTATTAGTTCAAGTCGGTAGTAACAGGTACAGTTTTGAAGTCGGTTTTTATTTTAGATGAAAGCGAATAATTTTATTAATAAATAGGCTAGCGCTTGGCTGCAATCAGACTTGCTTGCAAGTGGTGATGCAGCCTAATGTGGAGCGCGCTTGCCTAGAAGATGCCTATTCACTCTGGATTTGAAGGAACCAATATTCTTTATTTGTGAATATTAAAAGAGGAGGGGAAAACAGAAGCCGGAAGCGCATTGCATATATCCTAGCGATCCGAATTAGAAACCTCTTTTCGGTCGTGTCCACAGGTTAACTCACTACAATCCTAACATCACTTTTAATTTACTTGCCAGATATTAAAGGGTCTGCCATCGTAGTTTTTCAGCCAATTTGACCTTTCGCTGCGACCCTTCGATAAAACCCGTCTGTGAGGACATTAAAGGTCTGGACAGACAGACGGACAGACGTAAACGGGAAGCACAGGAGCCGGGACATTTGTTTCTTAAATGCATTAAATTAAAAATAAATAAACCAATTAGGTGTAACTGTTGCCCGCTACCATCTTAGACTGCTACGTCAACTTACCATCAGGTGAGAGCGCAGTCAAGGGCTAACTTGTAGTGGATTGTAGTGTGTGGACTTGTAGTGGAAAATTTTTGGCGAACTCCCTAGCGCAGTGTTGAGCGCTGTTGTCTTAACGTAGGAGGTGCCTGGTTTGATTCCCGGCAGGGTCAATTTGTGAATTTGTAATTTCTGAATTTTCTCTGGTCTGCTCCAGTGGGAGGTTTCGCCTGTGGCTAGTTAGTCGCAGCAAAGACGTACCGGTAAGCGATTTAGTGTTCGGGTACGATGCCGATGGTCTCTATTGAGACCGACTAGGGGTATGGGTTTAATTTAACTATCATATTCCTAACAGGTTAGCCCGCTACCATCTTAGACTACGTCATCACTCACCAGCAGGTGAAACTGCTATTTGCAGTCAAGGGCTAACCTGTAGGAGAATTTTTAAAAAATGGTTTATTATAAGTAAGTACCTAAAAATTTTACATTTTGTTCCGCTTCATTGCTATAGTGCATTGTTTGACCAAGCCTTAAATATTGTGCGAGTACATTGAAGATCCCTTTTCAAGTTTAGGGTCCATTATTTACATACTAAGTAAAGAGGGTAAGACCTTCGACCTCCTTATAATCTGTTCCCCTATAATCTTCTATGAACCTTTTTGCGTGTTAACGATATTGTGTTACTGTAAACGGTCTAATGATCTAAGTTTTACACTTAGACATTTGCGTTCTGCGTTCATCTGTGTATATCCTATGCTATCATTTGAAATCAACGACCTCAATTTACATAGACGGGCCCTGTCAAACAAAGAATGTGGGCGTATTTTTAGCAACGCCATCAACGCCATCTAGTCTGAAAAGCGGGAACTTGCTTGCAACATCTTGAATGAAAGCTTGAAAACGTTTGACTCGGTCATAGATAATATAGGTTATAGCCATAGAAGCCGTAAGGCCAGTTAGTAAAAAAAAATATCATACAGTTTGCCGCGGAAATTAAATGATTGCGTAATGGATAAAAATATTAAATAGGAAGATTAATAATATAATAATAATAATAATAATAATAACTTTCTTTATTATGGCAACAGAGGCCCATGGTTGTTAGTAAAATACAATCTTAAAAAACTATGTTAGTATTTTATTTCTAGGATAATTTTTACTTTAAAAACATAAAAACATGATTCCATTTAAGTCACCGAACGAGGACTTTAATAAAGTGTTGCAGGGTCGGTGACTCTAATTTACCCGCTAACATCATCAGGATACTGTTTGGGCTTGAACGCAGCCTTGCCAGGAGGGATGCAGTCTTTTTTCTGATGATGGCATAGAAATCATCAGTACGTGCCTCTGCAAACATGCCTGATGCTGAGCAGAATCGCGGCAAGCCCAACAGTATCCTGAATCCATTGTTGTACTGGACTCGCAAAGTATTTATAGCCTTTTGAGTGTAATTAGTCCACAGGCCCCCCGTGTAGCAGGTTTGACAATAAGCTTTGAATTGCGTTATTTTCGCTTCCTTACTACAGCGGGCGAATCTGCGGGCCAACATGTTACACCTTACAGCTAAGGCTCTCCGTTCTCGTTCTATGTCTACCTGGTCTTTAAGATCCTCCGTAACATAGTGACCTAGATACTTGTACTGTGTCACTTGCTTGAGTAAAGTCCCATTAAGAGCAATACTAGGTGTGTATTGGACTTGCTTATGGGGGGCCCTAAAAATCAGGTATTCACTTTTGGCCACATTATACACAAGTCCGTGAGTAGCCGCATACTCCTCGCAGGATTTAAGCAACTCCCTGATCGAGCCGGCCGTGGGACCCAACAACACCATGTCGTCAGCATAGCTAAGATTATTTACGCAGACGCCGTCTATCCAGCAACCGACTGGTTTGCTGCTGAGTTCCACGATCAGCTCGTTCACGTACAAGTTGAAGAGCTTCGGCGAGGTCAACCCCCCCTGCCTCACCCCGCACTCCAACCTGTACGGTTCAGAGAGCTCCTTACCCCACCTGACATTATTCAACTGGTTTGCATACCAAAACCGCATAATACTGAGCACCTCCGGCTGTACGCCCGCACGTTCCATCTTTTCCCACAGCACATCATATGACACTAAGTCGAAGGCTTTGGAGAGATCAAGAAAACAGGCATACACCGGCGTTTTCCGGCCAGTATAGTATTGGACAGTCTGTTTCAGGCTTAATATCGCGGTTTCTGTAGAGAGTCCCGGTCGAAACCCAAACTGTGCATCATGAAATTGAAGCGTCTCGCCAAGTTTCCTGTCCAACAGACTATCCAACACTTTTGCAATTATGGTAGCAAGCGAAATAGGCCTATAATTGGACTGGTTGGAAATGTCACCGGTCTTGTTTTTTACAATGGGGACCACTAAAGTCCTCATCATGTCATCATAGTGGAGTTTCTTAGAGTGGCTTTTATAGCACATAGTCTTACACTATCACAGTCTAAGACTGCCACTGACTTAAAGATACCACTACGCCACAAGAGGGCCACCCCTCCGTATGGCCTGCCCTTTAAAATACCTTCAGATAGGTCTATGGCAGATTTACCAGTATACTCAAACTCCTTCCTTACTGAGCCAAGCAAAGGCAGGTCATACGGAAGAAGCCACGTCTCCTGCAGAGATTAAATAACTTTTTTTTGGAAATGTATAATTGTGAATTGAAACATTTACCTTAAAGTAAAAATTGTACAGTGCCAAACTAATAAGACTTTAGATGTTAACTTAAGAATAACAAATTATCTACACGACGAGCGACCGTGACTACGCTACGATGGGGACAAAGACAGGTTAGGAACGCGCTCTCAAAGTCGGACGCTCGACCCTTTTCTATGAAAGGGCCCATCTAGTACCTACATATACGGGTATATCGATGTTTGGAATACACTGAAATAATAATTACTGACTGAAGTAATTGTTGACCGCGAAGGTCAAATAAGCAAACAAGCGTTGTATAAAAAAATAATAAGTTCTCCCGACCGAATTTTCTACCTACCTCCAGAGAGGTTAGCCATCTGCGCGGGCGATATTATAGTGCAGAGTGTGTACGCATACACAGGTGCACTCTCTGTTCCTTTACTCTCATAGCCCGATGGGACGGAAAATCCGACATGTCAATGCCAATCCGACATGATCTAATCTAATGGTCGCCTAACAAACCATATATACATTCTATAATTTTACACTGACGGCGAGCTATAAATCACGCCAGGGATGGCGATGGCTGCAATTTAGTGGAAAGTTAAACTTATAACACCCCTCTCTGTTTGTCTCTGGGTTTAAAAACCGATCGTCTAATGGTCGCCTAACAAACCTTATATTATACATTCCACGATTTTACACTGACGGCGAGCTAATAAATCACGCAAGCGAAGGCGATGGCTGCAGTTTAGTGGAAAGTTAAACTTATAGGTATCACCCCTCTGACTGCTTTTGGGGTTTAAAACCGATGGTCTAATGGTCGCCTAACAAACTTTATTTTACACTGACGGCGAGCAATAAGTCACGCAAGGGAAGGCGATGGCTGCAGTTTACCCCTCTGATTGCGTCTGGGGTTTAAAACCGATCGTCTAATGGTCACCTAACAAACCTTATATATTCTACCATTTTATACCTACTGACGGCGATTATAAGTCACGCAAGGGAAGGCGATGGCTGCAGTTTACCCCTCTGATTGCGTCTGGGGTTTAAAACCGATCGTCTAATGGTCACCTAACAAACCTTATATTATATTCTACCATTTTATACCTACTGACGGCGATTATATGTCACGCAAGGGAAGGCGATGGCTGCAGTTTAGGGGTAAGTTGAACTTATATCACCCCTCTGATTGCGTCTGGGGTATAAAACCTATCGTCTGAGGGTCGCCTAGCAAACCTTAAACATTCCACCATTTTACACTGACGGCGAGCTATAGATAGATAGATAATTTAATACCGATCGTCTGATGGTCGCCTAACAAACCTTATACATTCCACCATTTTACACTGACGACGAGCTATAAGTCACGCAAGGGAAGGCGATGCTGCAGTTTAGTGGAAAGTGCCAAAGGGCAATTAGCGCAGGCTGCTGCCAGTGCTGCGCGCCTTTTCCTAGTTGGCTGATAGCCATTATTTAACCGAAGAGCCATGTATATTTCAAGAATGAGTTGTATTTGTCACCGTAAGATTGTAAAAACCGTACGATTGTAATCTAACGCTTTTTTTTCGATAGATTGTAAACAGCCGAAAGATTGTGAACCGTTCAATGTTATAAGTGTCAATTTTTGAAATATTCATTGTATTTATGTTTTCTTGTATTTTTCTTGTAGGTTAGGTTAGGGTTCGACATAAATAAATTAGGTTCTATCGGGTTAATAAACCTAACAGATTACAATGTACCGAAAAATAATCCGCTATATTGTAATCATTCGACAGTTTACAATTTCGCGAGTTAGATTATAACCTAACGGTTTTTACAATCTTACGGTGACATATATAAGACTTTGTAATAGAGAGACGCACTATTGAATTTATATAATCATCACTACAGCCTATTAACGTCCCACTGCTGGGCACAGGCCTCCACTCTCATAGGAGACCGGGAATTAGAGCTTAGACCCACCACGCTGCTCCAATGCGGGTTGGCGGGCTTTAACGACTATTATCATGTTAGTGATAATAACCGGGACCGACGGCTTAACGTGCTCTCCGAGGCACGGGGGTGAAACACCGCCAACTTCCAACTCCGGGCTGGCACTGAGAATTTCTTAATTGAAAACCCCAATACCTAACTTTTAATTCCCGACCGGGAATCGAACCCAGGACCTCACGATCCGCAGCCGCAGAATTTATATAATACTTAATACTTACTACTTAATATTAGCTGATGCCCAAGACGTCATCCGTATCTAAGACCAAGGTTTTTTGATTCCCACGAGAACTCCTTAATTTTCCGTGATAAAAAGCAGTCTATGTCCTTCCACCTCCGGGATAGGTTGTATTGCTTGTACCAAATTTGATCGACATCGGTTGAACGGATGGGCCGTGAAAGCGTAACAGACAGACACACTTTCGCATTTACAATATAAGAATGGATCATACTTATAAATGATCATACTTATAGAATGGATCATAATATAAATGTGAAAGTGTGTTTGTTTGTTGGTTTGTTGGTTTGCCTTTCAATCACGCTGCAACAGAGCAACGGATCGACGTGATTTTATGCACCGATTTTTTTTTACTTTTTGTCCGGGAAAATTGAGGAGTTCCTGCGGGAATAAAGAAAACACGCTGACGAAGTCGCGGGCATCATCTAGTAAGTACCTACTATATAAATTTTACTTACTATAAATTTTAACTACAAACATACATCATTAAAACATTCAGGTGGATTTTAACACGTTTCAGTAATTCCTGCGGTTCCTATTCTAATGAATTTAGCATGTAAAACTGTGAACGAAATTGCCATGCGAATAGAATAAACCTAAACTAATAACTGGTTTATTATGGGAATGTGCGCTAAGCTTTATTATTTTGAGCAGATTGCTGGTTCACTACTGAACACGAGTCTCCTGGCGGAATGAGAAGAGTTTGGCCAGAGTCCACCACGCTGGCCAAGTGTGGATTAGGAGGCTTCACACACCTTCGAGAATATTACGAAGACTCTCGGGCGTGCAGGTTTCCTCACGATATTTTACTTCACTGTTTTAGTGGTTAGCATGTTCGACTGCGGCCGACGAGGTCCCGGAATCGAGTCCCGGGTCGAGCCATAATACGCATTGAGTTTTTCTGACAATGAAATCTCAATACTACCCCGGAGTTAAGAATTTGGCGGTGTTTCATCCCCGTGCCTCGGTAAGAGCACGTAAAGCCGTCGGTGCTGCGCCTGATCTCTCTCCGGTTGTGTCGATTTTTCCGTCCCATCGGGCTATGAGATCAAAAGAACAGAGAGTGCTCCTGTGTACTTAATGTGCACTATAACATCTCCCGCGCAGATGGCTTATCTCTCTGGAGATAGACCGCCGTGGCCGAAATTCGGTCGGGAGGACATTTAAGCAAGTGATATTAATTTATTTCTTAATAACTCCGGAAGGTAGATGTGCATGCCCGGGGGTCGAACCCGCGACCACCCGATTACGAGAACCACTGGGATATCAACGCTTCGCTGAGCGTAGCCGTTGCAAATTAATCTGTCAATAGGAATTATTCTATTCCATTGAGGAATAGAATAATTCCTAATAAATTGACTGCCTCGTTGGTCTAGTGGTTTAAAACATGTTTGACTGCGGCTGACGAGGTCCCGGGTTCGAGTCCCGGGTCGGGCCATAATAAGTGTTGGGTTTTTCTGACTAGAAATTCTCAGCACTAGCCCGGAGTTAGGAAGTTGGCGGTGTTTCACCCCCGTGCCTCGGAGAGCACGTTAAGCCGTCGGTCCCGGTTATCATCACTAACATGATAATAGCCATTAAAGCCCGCCAACCCGCATTGGAGCAGCGTGGTGGGTCTAAGCTCTAATTCCCTCTCTCCTATGAGAGTGGAGGCCTGTGCCCAGCAGTGGGACGTTAATGGGCTGTAGTGGTGGTGGTGGATTGAGGAATAGGATTGATATGATTTGATTTATCACTGAAGATACGGGCATTGGACGTGATATTATTATATTCTATTGATTTAGCGTATCTCGCAGCTGACTGGGTTCAGCTAATTTGAACTAGGGAATTAGGACTGGATTTTCAGTAGCAAATTGGACGACCATATCTGTTAATCCATACTTCCATACTAATATTATAAATGCGAAAGTGTGTCTGTCTGTCTGTCTGCTACGCTTTCACGGCCCATCTGTTCAACCGATTTTGATGAATTTGGTACAGGGATAGGTTGTATCCCGGGGAAGGACAAAGGCTACTTTTTATCCCAGAAAATTCAAGAGTTCCCGCGGGAATCGAAAAAGCTTGGTACACGCGGACGAAGTCGTGGGAATCATCTAGTTTTTAATAATTACTTTATTAATTAGATTATTTTTGTATTAATGCTACTGGGTGCCTACTAGTTAATTGCTACTAAATAGGTACTTTTATAAATGCAAGTGTATATTCAATCAGAGCTACGAATCGAAATATACTTTTCGTACCACTTGCTCAAAAAAGTGACATTCTATGCCACAAAAAGCGAACTTATCAATAGTCATTTTTAATCTGCTAAAAACAGGGAAAGAAAATTGTACTGAATTTCATTCATCCTCTAGAGGGAGAATGTGATTTAAATTTGGAATACTTACCGAAATTTATACTGAACTACATCTATGTTTACACCATTGAGTTTTTATATAAAGCATTTAACATATTTTTGAAAAAGGAATACGTATTTATGATGCAGTTATGATTATTAAATAAAATTACGAAAACCGACGAGGCCGTATGAGCTTGATGCCTTTGCTTTTCCGACAAAAAAATATTAATCTAGGAATTTGCCGCGTTTTCTTTTCTTCAAATACATAAACGTTAAGTTTATTTGAATTTATTTTTATAAATAAGTTTATGTTCTAAACAGTTCCTCAGACGCAAGAACAGAGAAATACTCAAATCAACTCATCAACAATAAATGTACCAAACAAAAATGTAACTCTCTCTATCAATAATTGGACCAATGTTTCGAAGGTTAACTTTTATTTTTAATTGTCATTATTTTTAATAAATGCTTATCTCATATTATTATTGTGTTAATTTTTTCGCAAATGTCGTCACCCGCGACAGAAGACACTGCTTTATCCCCTTGGTTAATAATCTATTATTCTTTTGTAAATTAAATTGGTTTTTTATATACTTGAAGGAGAACTACTTTTGATTCCGGAAAATAAAAGTTAGAACTAAGCAAATTGGTATAGATTAAAGAGTTTGCCTAATTTGTTAGTATTAAAAAGAAGAGAAAGGTTTAAAGGTTAAAGGTTTGTGGATTTAAAAAAAGGCGAATTCATTCGTGCGAAGTAGGTACTGATGTCGATGCCAATTTGGAATTTATAAATTGGAAATCATCTCTGCCATGAATCGAATTTGGATCCTTCTACTTTCCTACATAAGAAACGGTGCTTACGACTGCGCCAAGTAATATGTCTTCTGTAGTAGTAGTTAGCATTATTACCTATTCTGTGGTAGTAGTAAGTTCTTCTCGGTAGGAATGATATTCCGAACCAGTGGTAGATTCATTCGACGATCCGAATGCACTTTTAGTAAGTTTATTAGAATAAAAAAGTATACGAGTTTGTGTTCATGTCGCCAAAAGTTTTGATGACATTGATGAAAAGAAAATACCTACCTCGACTTTTTTTTTAATTTTACTTAAAAGCATTATTTTGTGAAAAAATATCGAATATGTAGATTATATTTAGGTTCAATAAAAGCGTGAAAACCTTAGACCGTTTTTTGCCATCCAAAGAATACTTTCATAAAACTATCCTGAAAGGTTGACATGTTTTTGAGCACTAGGTACTTCTAGTGTGCCTAAGCCGATTAATTCAACGCTTAAAGGCACCCTTTTATGTCTGATAAAAACATATTACCACAGTACATTTTAGTTATTTACTAAATAATTTGGGTCGTATCAAAACGGGATTTACTCTTTTCATACGAAAAATATAATAATACATCAAAAAGCCGTTATGCCGTTGGCTTCTAGCCACAATCTAGGCCGTTGGGGTTAACATTGATACTAAATTTCTCATAAAACTCACTTGTATGTTGTGGGCCTTAGGCATTAGCACGCATTAGGCACTGACTGAGAAAGAATTTTGGAAAATTATAGAAGGAAACATTATAATAGTAAATTGTTCAACAAGGGGCTAAAACGAGCCATTTCATACGAGATGTTTGGCCTCCTAAACTTAGCGAGGGATGGTATACCTAGAATCGAATAGAATGGCTTTTATTCCCGAAATAAACACTCTACTTTTCAATTCGATTGCAAGAAAATAAAACAAAATAACGATGATTCTGCCAGTTTCCTCCGTCACGTCACCCCGCACCGTTGATTTTAGCTTTGTCTAGAGTTCTAGACCCTTCGTTGAACTACTTGCGTCTTGCAGGAAATAACGTAAGTATCCTTAAACTTTGACATTAATTGGATAGTAACCACAGACTAAAAATGTTGACCACCGATAACTTTATAAAAACGACTAAAATTAAAAAAAAAACTTAGCCTAGTCTAAGCTAAAATGACACACTTAGAGTAGGAAAGGTAGAGGTTAAAAAAAAGTCTCAAATTTTACAGGCATAAAATCTTTCACGCACTCATAACATATTTTTGAATAAGTACCTAGTGTTGCTCGAAAAAGCCTCTATATACCTAATCAAAGGAAAAAGCCCTTCCAGAGGCAGTAAACGGGGCTTGTAAGAGAAATTTACTGCACTCGTGCTATATTTTCCGAAATTTTTAATTTTTTTAATTTTTGTAAGTCCACTTTACTTCTAAATAAAAAGTTTTCTTGCAAAAGGACTTGGTATGTAGAAACTTAAAAAAATCAAAATGTGAATTGATGAAATTAATTCATGAAATTAAAATAAATGTATTTAATATAATTTATTAAAATTGTTATGATTATTGTTATAAGTTTTATATATAAAAAAAGTAAAGGCTAAATAGTCCAGACTAGGAGTTACGAGCTAGAACCTAGAGCCGTGAAGTCAATTAAAAAAACGCAATTCCAGCAACGCTCCGTAGATACTAAATAGATCTATAATCTGTTTTTTTTTAGTTTCATTGAGTTTTTCTCATTAATTATTAGTTAAGCGATGTGGAATAATAAAATTAAATCAACAATTAGGTATTTTAGATGTGAGAAAAAAATCGCGATATTACTAGCCGCCAAAAGTCTCGAAAAATATGGGCGTGAGCGTGAGAAACCATTTTTTAGTAAGTAAGTACTAACCTACCCTGACATGAGTCAACTCGTATGTAAAAACCTACCACTCTTACGAGTATATCACACACTTGACACTACTAATATTTCACTCCGACACCGGAGCATCCTCTGAGAGATGTTGACTCAACAATGCACATTTCTAAATTTGTACAGTACCTACTTAATTGTATAATATTCTCAACATCTCACTTTTTATCCCACGGGAATTTTACAAAATCTAAATCCATGCAGACGAAGTCTCGAGCAACATGTAGCACGCAAATTGTATGCCGTTTTTAATTTTCCACTAAATGCAGCGAAATAGTCGCCGCGCACTAAATGAAAAAATAAAGCGTGGCACAAATGAAAAGTAATGGTCCCGGATAGTAATCCGCCTGTCTCTAGAGGAAACCAGTGGATAAATTCTGTTTTATAACAGCTTTTGCTACACGAGACTCAATTATAATATGCTTTTGACTTTTTTATTACAGGCTTATACATCGCTTTGACTTCGTCAATAAAATAAATTCTAACTTTTTTATGCGACAGTACAGTTACAGAGACAGGGTACAGTTTGTTAATAATAGCTTTTACAGTTTCGGTTATAAAGCTGTTCTTACTTAATCGCTATTTAAACTATTTAACCTATAAAGTAGCCTTGTACCACTTGTACTAGTCTACACAAGTATCACCCTGTACCCTACTTCTAGGCTTCTGGAGCGAGCTGAAAGAAAGAAATATCGCCCTATACCGGAAGAATCGCGTCGCCAAGCGATATAACTTCCTGTGCGTTGTCACCTTGGACGATACATGTAATTTAAAACCAATAGGTATAAGTTAGACTGCATCATCAAATACTACTAGGTCGAATTACAGTCTAACTTGTCATCGAATAAAACAGGATAAGACTTAAACTGTAATCAGAAACTGTAAGTCACGCAAGTTGTAGGCACTTGCAGCCAATTTAGCCGAAAGTGCTGATAGGCAATTAGAGCAAACTGTTGCCTATTCCCGGCTGGCTTGGCGCCATTATTCGCGCGACGATCTACGACTTCACTCACTGCTTACTACAGATAGCTGGGTACAGTTTCTGTAATAGCTTTTACAATGCATTTGGTCGTAGAATGGCTACTTAATCGCTTTTAAAACTGCAAAGTAGACCTTTATCACTCTTGGGCGATAAAAATATCCACCGCTACAGCCCATTAACGTCCTGCAGCTGGGCACAGGCCTCCGCTCTCATAGGAGGGAGGGAATTAGAACTTAGAAAAATTAGACCCACCACGCTGCTCCAATGCGGGTTGGCGGGCTTTAACGATTGTTATCATATATGTAACGTAACGTTACATACTTTGATATTTTTTAAATAAGCCGGTAGGAAATTAAAATCGCGCGTCATCAGTGCACGACGCAAACCGTGAGACGCGACCAAAAAAAGAGAGAGGTGTTCGGCGTACGCGTGACAGAGTGCGACAATTTAGAGTGGTCCGCTGTTCGGCAGCAGTTCGGCCCGCCTCGCATTAGAGATAGGTCGCACATACTTTTTTTTACGTCAAGTCACGACGCATTAGTCTGCTAGACGAAATTTTACAAAACCAAATTTATTTAAATCTTAAAATCTTGTTATTAAAATATTAAAACAGTGAATTCAATTTACCGAGGAGTTCCCGTATTAGGGGAGTTCGGCGGGACATACTAACTTCGGTCTGAAGTTCGTCGGGACGACTTCGCTGGGAGCTAGCTGCCTACCTACCGGTCCCGTTCGTGCATCCACCCTGCACGCTAGTTGCCCGAGCGCTGAACACCCGAGCGCGTAGCAGAACACCCGAGCGCGGAGCACCTTCCAACCACTTAAGGCCGCCCTACACCTTCGGCTACATAAAGTTCAGGGAAGTGCTTACGAACTGTAACTTGAGTTGAGGGCAGATAAAATTAGAATACCACGACCCTATAAATTTTGTGTACCAAATAAATTAACTTTGTAAAATTATTTTTTGTGCCGTTTCATTTAAAAAAAAAAAAAAAAAAAAACATATTAGTTAATTGTAACTACCGCATAACGGTACACTGGCGCCCTTTAACGTGGTTTATCTGCTTTCGCTTTTGTTGCATAGTATTTAGTCTTGCATGGTGAGTTGCTATTTTTTTGTAAGCGCTTAATTTTTTTGGTTTGCAGCGTAGCTAAGGTGAACGTAGGTAGTCAAAGAACAATTTTTGTTAACCTTAAACTGTCGACTGCTTGCTGTTGTTATTTTTTTTAGTGGAACATTCTTTTACGTTTTTGGTGTTTCATTTTGGTACAGTTGACGTCAAAAGTCCATTTCAATAGAATAATGATTTTTTTTTATTAAATATTTTCGAAGTTTGTTCGTAGTTAGTACTTACTTCGTTCATGTTTATAAAGCCGCGTTCACACTAGCTACATTTTTTTTCTTTCAGCATTTTTTTTTTTGCTTTTGCATTTCATTTTCATATCATCAAACCTCATCATCATCAAACCAAAGCGTCCTGTTAATTTGATTTGTAACAGAACGGAGTAATTTTTTTTCTCTTCTCAATTATTTATTTTTGTGCCATCCATATTAAAACCTTTTATTATTGTGTGCGGGTTTAACTGATAAAGGTTTTAATTTTAGTAACGGTTTGGGATTATTTTTTTTTTTTGCTTTCCCACTTAATTTTTTTAAACATGTATCCGATTAAATTCTTTTCTTTACAAAAGAGTGAATTAGAATATGAAGTTGCGATCAGAGGTGAAACTCCAGGTTCTACTGTGGCTGACCTCAGGCGACAGATAAATAAACTGAGTCAATTGCATCCATCTGAGGATATTTTAACTTCACACTTAGAACCAGAGGAGGACTTAATTTGTTGCTTAGAGTTGCTAAATAAGGTTGTGTCTTTGTTAAGTACTGATGTCTCGGATAAAAATACGCTTTCTCGTTATGAAAATTTACTTCATCACATATACCATAGACTTAACAGAATTGAACCTGACAGGCAGTCCTTAGATAGTCATGTTCAATGTAGCGTATTGTTTAAGCAACTTTATGAAAAACTTTCAAACTTAAAAGCAAAAAGTGTTGACCCTCTTGCAACAACTACTCCTAACTTTGAGACACCAAGTACGTCAACACCTTCAAATGTAAACGTTAGCGTCACATGTGAAAGCAGTACCAAAATTTCTTCAGAGTTAGGTAAATTAAAATACAACGGTAAAACGTGTGTGCGCTCGTTTATCCAACGTGTTAAGGAGTTTAGCTTAGCTCGCAATATATCGGACTCAAAACTTTTGGCTTACGCAACGGAAATTTTTATAGACGATGCTCTCCACTGGTTTCGAAGTATTAAAGATCAGGTTTCGACTTGGGATGATCTTGCTGTCCTACTAAGGCAGGATTTTGATAAATCAGACTATGATTACCGCTTGTTATCTGAGATACGCTCTAGAACTCAAGGTAAGAGTGAGAACATTACAATTTATCTATCGATCTTATCGGGCATGTTTGATCGTCTCTCAAAACCCTTGCCAGAGGAGGACAAGCGGGAAATCATTTTGCACAATATTCGGCCTTGTTATGCAAGCACCTTAGCTTCTGCGACAAAAATCGAATCCATTGAACAATTGAGAACATTATGTAAGAATTATGAGAATGTTCAATCACGTTTGTCTCAATTTCACGAACCTACGGCTGCCACATCTGACACCTTAGCACCGGAGTTCGCATATAAACAAGACTCGAATATTGGCAACAAAAATTATAGTAATTATAATCCTAATTTTAATAAAAATTTCAACATTAATAAACAATCAAGTTATCCTAAACCTAACACTACTAACACCAATACTAATCAAAAATATTTACATTCCATTAATAAAATTAACCTTACTACTAGTCATACTAAACTACCTTATTGTCCGCGATGCAGAAACAATTCACATTATTTCAGAAACTGTCCTAATACAGAAATACTTTGTTTTAAATGTGGACACAAAAATGTTAAAAAACCCGATTGTCCTAATTGCAATACCACCTCAAAAAACTAGATGAGCAGAATTGTCGTAGTCTGACACCAGTTAAGGGTCACCTAGATCCAAAAGAATGGGAGGATTGGCTTGAGACTTTACGTAAGTTTTTTATGTGTTATAAGATTGCAACAATTCTGCCAAATAAACCTGACAATGATACTCGTCCCTATTTAAATATAAAAATTAACGACATTGAAGCTTCTGGATTGCTAGATTCGGGTGCCTCAGTGAGTATTGTGGGTAACGGCGCGCACGACGTTTTGCTTAATCGTGGACTTAAATTAGTTAAGCATGACGAAATGTCCATTGTCGCTGCTGGCGGACAAACACTTGGTAGTATAGGTTACATTAATTTACCAATAAATTTTGAGGGCCAATTTCATATTATTAAAGCACTAGTTGTGCCAGGTATTAAATTGTCACTTATTCTGGGCATTGATTTTTGGCGTGCGTTCAAACTGTGTCCAAAATATTTAGGTTCACTATCTTTGGCAACTGAACCATTTATGGACTTGAAAAATGATAGTAGCACATCTAAAAATTTAGTTCATTCTTATGATAATTTAGATTCAACTCAAAAGGCTATTGCTGATAACGTAATACAACAGTTTCAAGATATTTCTTTTGAACGCAAAGGTTTAGGTCGTACTCATTTGATTAAACACCGCATTAATACCGGAGACTCTCCACCTATTAGGCAGAGGTATTATCGACTTTCTCCAGAAAAACAGCGCATTCTTACCGAACAAGTAGACGAGATGTTACAGTTAGATGTAGTCGAGCCGTGTGAAAGTCCTTGGCAATCTCCTGTCTTGTTGGTCACTAAAAAGAATGGTCAGCCTCGTTTTTGCCTTGATAGCAGGAAACTTAATTCTGTCACAAAGCGAGACGCCTATAATTTACCTTACGTTTCCGAAATATTGGACAATTTGCGAGATGCACGTTTCTTAACTAGTCTTGATTTATCCAAAGCCTTTTGGCAAATACCAATAGCGGAAGAGGACCGAGATAAGACAGCTTTCTATGTACCAGGCCGAGGAACGCTGCGATTCAAAACCACCCCTTTCGGCTTAACAAATGCTCCCGCTACCCAACAACGTTTAGTAGACGCTCTCTTAGGTGATGTGGATCATCGAATTTTTGCTTATCTAGATGATATCATTATTATTAGTAGCACCTTCGACGAGCATGTTTCTTTGTTGCTTCGGGTCTTGGATAAATTACGAAAAGCTAACTTAACCATCAATTTGGAGAAATGCAAGTTTTTCAGAAGTCAGCTTAAATATCTAGGATATGTAGTCGATGCCCATGGTTTGCGTACCGACCCGGATAAAATAGAAGCTATTTTAAATTACGCGACCCCTACTAACCGTAAGGAGTTAAAGCGGTTTCTAGGTACTGCAACATGGTATCGGCGATTCGTTCCAAATTTCAGCACAATCGCAGGACCTTTGAATAAGCTGACTTCCAATAAGAAGAACGCTCCTCCCTTTCAATGGACTGAAGAGGCTGATGCTGCATTTAAGAAACTCAAAGAATGTTTGGTCTCTGCACCAGTTCTCTCATGTCCAATTTATGATCTTCCCTTCGAGATCCACGCGGACTCGTCAAATTATGGCGTGGGCGCATTACTTACCCAGACCATAAATGGCGAAGAACATCCCATAGCTTTTATGAGTCGGTCTCTGACACCGCAAGAAAAAAATTTTTCAATTACAGAACGCGAGTGTTTGGCGGTTCTTGTTGCGTTAGAGCATTGGCGCTGTTACATAGATAATGGAAAGACTTTTACTGTTTACACGGATCACAGCGCATTAAAATGGTTCTTATCACTTAGTAATCCTACGGGTAGGCTTGCACGTTGGGGTGTACGCTTATCAGCGTTTAATTTTGAAATAAAACACCGACGTGGTGTCGATAATATTATCCCCGACGCTTTATCACGAGCTGTACCTGTATCCGCGATTATTACGGCCAAATCGTTCGCGACAACTAATGACGATTGGTATAAATCCATTTACAATAATTGCGTTACTAAACCTGAAAATTACCCTAATTTCCAAATAAAAAATGATACCTTGTTCAGATTAACTAAAAATAAATTTCATCTTACAGACGAATTTGCTTGGAAAGAAGTGGTGCCATTAGAATTTCGTGAGAAGGTTATTGCGGAAAATCACGACCAACCTTCTGCTGGTCATTTGGGCATTTTCAAAACTTATCGCCGCGTCTCTCTTAGATATTTCTGGCCGGGAATGTACCGAGACGTAGCAAGTTACGTTGGATCATGCTCTATTTGCTTGCAGTACAAACCCAGAACCATACGACTCTCGGAGAGATGGGCCGGCCAAAACAATGTTCACGCCCCTTCCAAATGATTTCGGTAGACCTTATGGGCCCGCTTCCAACCACTAGATTGCGTAATAGCTATATTTTGGTAATAACATGTTGCTTTTCCAAATTTTGTTTAATCTTTCCAATAAAGAAGGCTACATCCGATGTTGTATGTAGGATTTTAGAAGAAAAGGCTTTTCTTTATCACGGTGTCCCACAAACAATTTTTATTGACAACGCGACTATATTTCACGCCAAAACCACGGAATCGTTGTTTAAAAAATATAATATCCCTAATGTTTTCTTTACGCCAAAATATACCCCTCAGGTAAACACTGTGGAAAGGTACAATAAAACTATCATAACTTGTATCTCGACTTTTGTGGACCAAGACCACAGATCCTGGGATACATATATTCCGGCAGTGCAATTTGCTATAAATAATTCAGTTAACGAAGCTACTGGTTTTACACCATCTTTTTTAGTTTTCGGCCGAGAATTAGTACCTTGTGGTTCTCATTACCTTGATAACGATTTAGAAGAAGAGGTATTGTTTTTACCAAGGGATATTTATGCAGAAAACCGCGGTTGCATGAGTACAATTTTTAACGAGGTACAAAAATCTTTGTACCATGCACACGCCAAAAATACTGCACACTATAATTTAAGACGCAAGCCATATGAATTTAACATTGGGGACATAGTTTATAAACGGGCTTACGTTCTTTCAGATAAAGATAAATATTTCAGTAAGAAATTGGCCCCAAAATACATAAAGTGCCGAGTTATAGACAAACGCTCGCCACTTGTCTATATTTTAGAAGATATGTCAGGCAACAATTTAGGAACTTGGCATATTAAAGATTTGAAAATTGTTAACAATTAATTTTTTTTGGTTACATTACATTCCAGAGCGCAATTAAAATCTAAAAAAAAAAAAAAAAAACACATTTTTTGCAAAAAGTTATCGGTCGTAACTTAGACAAATAATTTTTTCTATGGCAGGCAGCATCTTATAACGAAATAGTTGAAAGATACTTGTTTAAAAGGTGATGTATGAAAGGTTTAGTTACATATGGAAGGTAGAATGAAAGGTAATTGCGAGAAATTGATACTAGCTGAGGCATGCGGATTTTATCACTAAGATAAAATCCTTATCAGTGCGCGGACGGGTAATGTAACGTAACGTTACATACTTTGATATTTTTTAAATAAGCCGGTAGGAAATTAAAATCGCGCGTCATCAGTGCACGACGCAAACCGTGAGACGCGACCAAAAAAAGAGAGAGGTGTTCGGCGTACGCGTGACAGAGTGCGACAATTTAGAGTGGTCCGCTGTTCGGCAGCAGTTCGGCCCGCCTCGCATTAGAGATAGGTCGCACATACTTTTTTTTACGTCAAGTCACGACGCATTAGTCTGCTAGACGAAATTTTACAAAACCAAATTTATTTAAATCTTAAAATCTTGTTATTAAAATATTAAAACAGTGAATTCAATTTACCGAGGAGTTCCCGTATTAGGGGAGTTCGGCGGGACATACTAACTTCGGTCTGAAGTTCGTCGGGACGACTTCGCTGGGAGCTAGCTGCCTACCTACCGGTCCCGTTCGTGCATCCACCCTGCACGCTAGTTGCCCGAGCGCTGAACACCCGAGCGCGTAGCAGAACACCCGAGCGCGGAGCACCTTCCAACCACTTAAGGCCGCCCTACACCTTCGGCTACATAAAGTTCAGGGAAGTGCTTACGAACTGTAACTTGAGTTGAGGGCAGATAAAATTAGAATACCACGACCCTATAAATTTTGTGTACCAAATAAATTAACTTTGTAAAATTATTTTTTGTGCCGTTTCATTTAAAAAAAAAAAAAAAAAAAAAAAACATATTAGTTAATTGTAACTACCGCATAACGGTACAACGGTACAGTGATAATAACCGGGACCGAACGTGCTCTCCGAGGCACGGGGGTGACTCACCGCCAACTTCCAACTCCGGGCTAGCATTGAGAATTTCTCAACTAAAAAACCCAATACCTAACATTTTTTATGCCCGACCGGGAATCCAACTCAAGACCTCGTGATCCGCAGTCGACCATGCTAACCGCTAGACCAACGAGGCAGTCAGTTTCAAATATCACCGCAGATATCACACACCGCAGAGCCTACAAATCCGTGATTTCGCGTGCACGTTGCCGTAAAAAGCGTGTGTGGCGTCACTAGGTTTTTAGCCAAACCCATCGGTTCAACTAAGGTTAAACCGCAAACTTGGTTAAAGGTATACCTACGTCATTAGGAGAACTGAATTCAGGTCAACTCTGTAATGCAATTATCTCCGCTGATACAATTTGAGGTTTCCTGTTTTACGACCGAGCAAGTATTTATGAAGCGGTGATAGTATGGTGGTTTAGACACCCGACCTCCTGTTCACGGGTAGGTACGAACCCTGGGCACGCACCTCTAACTTTTACGAAGTTATGTTAAGAAATTATAATTGAATACCGATGACATTACAATAATTCTGGTTCAATCATGCTGATCTGATGATGGAACCAGGAGGTGGATATGGGATTTTTTTGATGGCTTCAAGTAATAGGCTTTGGGTTCTTTTGTTGTAACGATTCGTATTGGTATGTTTTGAGGAGTCCCAGATTACATTGGTGAATTTCGTTTCATTATTCATGGACTAGGAGTCTGATGATGGAACATAGAAGTAGAAAGCGTAGTTTTTAGTTTCATAAACTACATATCATTTATATATGAAGTTTTTCGCACTATACCTACAGTTGAATGCAGAGTAAATGTATGTGTCACCATACATTTACTCTGCATTCAACTCGCGCGCGAACTATACTTACCAGTCAGTGACTCCTTATATTTAAATAAAAAGATAAAGGTACAGGCAAAATTCCTAAACACATGCCACGGAATGAATATTTATAAGTTAAGTCAAGGAAAACCTTCAATAAATTCGATATCTGATGCCGCGATGAATAAAACGGGGCAGAAAGTAGGCATGGATATTTTATATTCGGGTACTCGAACATCGCACGTCCCGAATACGAAAGTGTATAAAAGTTCAATCCCTTTTTGGTCTAATTTCAACTAGCTTTGATGACAATGGGTTCTGGTCGATTTCCAGATCGGGCCAAAAATAAAGGATTTTTCTGTCAAGTCGGTAGATACCAGTAAAGCTATTATCACTAATATCTGATAACTAATCGATTCCTCCGTGCCTCGGAGAGCACGTTATGCCGTCGGTCCCGGTTAATAACAGTAACATCTAAAAATAACCGTTACAAATCTAAGAGTTGAGTCGTATATGCGGAAGAACCTGGGAACCCATCGACCGCATTATTATCCCAAGAAACCTCCTGACAATCCTACCTTCCTATGTGATTAATGAAAAGGGGGTCACGACCATCAGCAATGAGAAATACCACGGAGAGAGAGTCTGGAATGTCTGAATGTCAAGAGAATGTCAGGAATTATACTTCGCAATGCGGTCCTTAATAAAAAGCAAAGATGCGAGCTTTTATTGATAAGGAGACGCGGGCTTCCTCGTTAGCACCTGTCCCTGTGATAAGAAATCCTTATTGAGCATGAAAGACATTGTTAGAAATAAACATATTGTTTGAAATATAAGATTGTGTTGTAACATACTTACTTTATTAACATGAATCTGAGAGTATCTAGAGTTTGAATTTTCTATGATGATAATGAACCTTAACCTAAAATTAATTATTTTTACAAAGACGAGCTAAAGTAATAAAAATAACTAGTGGTTATTAGCAGAGCTGTTTGTCTTTCTCTATGCTTTCACGGCCCATCTGTACAACCGATTTTGATGAAATTTGGTAAAATGATAGATTGTACCTATCCCGAAGAAGGACATAGGCTACTTTAAATCCCGAAAAATTAAAGAGTTCTTGTGGGAATCAAAAAAATCAACAAGAAAGAGACAAGAAAACGTAAATACTATGAATAATATTTCAAAAATTACCACTCAGAACATTGAACGGTTCACAATCTTTCGACAGTTTACAATCTATTGAGATAAAAAGCGTTAGATTACAATCTAACAGTTTTTACAATTTTACGGTGACATATACATACTGTACCTGAAGCCTCGTGAAAACATTACACTCCTTTTTTGGGCAGTCGTGTAAAAACGCCGAATAAATTTCATTTATTGTACTTGTAAATTTTTATTTTTTACTTTTTTAATTTATTTTTATTATTTGTTGTTATAGCGGCAATAGTTATATAATACACATTCGATATTACGGTTCATGAGATACAGCCCGCTGACAGACAGACGACATACGAACTGCGGAAGCGTTATAGGGTCCCGTTGGCGCCCTTTGAGTACGGAACCTTAAAAAAACTTTTGACGTCACGTCTACAAGAAGGTACGTTGATAATGTTATCTTTTACATCTCTTAATATCCGGGAGCCGGGTGCCGTTTATGGTCCGACGAGTATGGAAAGGTCAAAATGGGGATAAAAACTATAGCCAAAATCTCAAAGCTTTCCTTGGAGCTCTTTCAAGAAGCCTCATGCATCTAATTTCTTGCCTATTCACCTAGCATATGTGCCACCTAAACTTCCCCGGGATGCAACCTATCTCTAAACTAAATTTCATCAAAATCGGTTGAAAAGATGGGCCGTTAAAGCGTAGCAGAGACATTTTCGCAATTCTATACTAATAGTATGAATTAGTATAGATACATGGTTGACCGAACTACTTATATTATTGAGTAGGGCTCTTTATACTTTAATCCCTGACTTTAATAATATAAACAAATTCAGTTTTATATTCAGGTTGACGTGAAGATTCTATATAATTATCATTAGCAATTCATATTATATTATTCTGACGCTGAGCCTGACGCGTCAACTTGCCTATCTTTGTTATACTCGCCCGCCTGAATTCAACATACCTAGTGTGTAGAAATCAAAATTATTTTTAACTTTACAGTGGCATTTGAAGTCGGTTTATTGGAAAAAAAAAATATTTTTAACTTTTTAGTGTACTCTTAATCCACACGGTTCAGTAGTGCAGTAGCCTGCAGGGCGACCGCGTATCTTTTGCATCAATCATTGATATATCGCAATCACCTCTGATTGGTTAACACTCTTCCACTATTGGACGAAATCCTTTGACGCAGCAAGAATACCATAAATTCAGCCAATCGGAGGTGATTGCGATGTATCAATGATTGATGCAAAAGTTACGCGGTCGCCCTGCTGGTCGCATCAGGTTTTAGCAATTGGGACTGGGTTTAAGTATGAAGTCGTTGCGCGACCATTCATGGATATAACTTTAGAAATGACGGACTTTCATACAAACTTTCACCCCCATTTTGACCCTCTTAGGGGTGGAATTTTGAAAAATCCTTCCTTAGTGAGCGCCTACGTCACAAAAGAAATCTACTGTCAAAACTTCAAGTTTCTAACCCCAGCGGTTTAGGCTATGCGTTAATCCACTATCGATTTTATACATATAGATATAGATATTATCCGCACGCAATTTAACAAGGCAACCCATTCACGATAACACAGTATTGGTATCTATAATATGTCAATGAGTATATTATCTATTATTTATTTCTTATCACAAATAAATAACAGATGAGGGTATAAATTTCTTATATCGGATCTTAAACCAATAGTATTATCTGCGAATCCCTGTAGAGGAAGACCTTTTTACTTTAATCAATAATTTAAATTATCTATTTTTTAACTTTTATTTCATCATTTCGCTATAATTCATTACGAAACTAACATTCTTCCTGTTGGTAGCGTGTAAAAAGTGAGTTTTATTACATAAATTTACCAGTGCATAATTAATGTTGTGCTTAGGTATGTGAAAACTCGAAGGAAACTTTAATTTTCAATATAAATAATTGTGAGTGTAGAAAATATGAACGTTTTATTTTTTTAAATCCATACTTATATTATAAATGCGAAATTCTGTCTATCTGTCTGCTACGCTTTCACGGTCCGTCTGCTCAACCGTTTTTGATGAAATTTGGTACAGTGGTAGATTGATCCCGGTGAAGGACATAGGCTACTTTTTATCCCGGAAAATTAAGGAGTTCCCGTGGGAATCAAAAAATCTTAATACACACGGACGAAGTCGTGGGTATCATCTAGTGTATGAATATAATTGACTGAGCGAAGCAAAGGTGTCTGTCTACTTGGGTAGATTGACACTTGTCCGTCTGTCCGTGCGTCCGTCCGTCTGACAGAGCCAATAATGAAGGAACAGCAAGTCAACAATTCGCACCGGCACAACACCAAACCACACAAGTCTTCCAAATTAATGAATTATTAATTACTTAATATTTGACTTGACATAATTTTGACATTTACTCTTACATAATTTATTAATCAAATTTTTCTAATTTATTTAATAATAATAATTGACATTGAAAATGAAAAAGATGAAAATGATTTATTTCAACATACATATATTGACACATTTTAAATTGTTGGACTCAAGGGAATTAGGTTGGATATATATATTATATTAGTATGATAAATAATTGATTTAAAAAATATAATTTCATTTAAGGATATACATGTACCTGTATTTTTGCACACTGCCACTAGCAGTAAATTGTGAACGGGACTAATTATAAGATAACAACTGTTGTTACCCACAATTTGGCAAAATAAAAATTATGAATTATGAATTATGAAATTATTCTGTACACGTTTAATCCTACGACAAGCATCTCCAGGAGATGTTGACTCAACAATGCACGATTGTAAAGATCGCAAGCTGCAAATGCAAGATACACACAGTTTTCTGTAATCTGTACCACACAGATTTGTCTACTGTGGCGGAAAACTTCTAGTTCCTTCATTATGATGGACTTCCGCAAAGTAACGCCTGCTTATATCCAATTATATAAATATTTTTATTTGAGATGGGCGCTCATAGAAGCAAATTAGAATACACTAGCTAATGCGCGCGACTGATCGTCCGCGTGGATTTAGGTTTTTTAATGTCCGCGGAAACTTTTAAATTTTCCGGGATAAAAAGTAGCTTAAGTGTTATTCCAGGCTATAATCTATCTTTGTGCCAATTTCATCCAGATTCCTTCAGCCGTTCTGGCGTAATTGAGTAACAAATATCCATCCATCCATCCAAACTGTCGCATTTATAATAAAAATTTCAGTTACACATTTTGTAATGACTCCGTAATTCTCTGTATTTTCTTTTAAATTTTTATTTTCGAGGCCGTAAGCTTTTTTGCCGATGTCATGACACAAAAACTTTCATCCACTATTTTTACCCCCTTTTGGGGTAAATTTTTTACAAACTTTGAAAGTTGTATTTATTTATATCTAATCAAAAGCCTAAATATAAGTTTCAACCTTCTAGCTTTAAAAATGTCGTAATTTCCATACCAACTTTCATCCCCTATTATAACCGCTTGCAGCCTTTTTTACGCATTAAAAAGTAGCCTATGTCCTTTTTCATGCTCTAGAGTATACTATCTCTGTATCCAAATATTATTAAAATCGGTTCAGTAGTTTAGGTGTGATCGCGTAACACACAGACAGACAGAGTTACTTTCACAATTATAATATTAGAATTGGCTATTATTTGAATAGCCACGCGAGGACCCGATAGGCGGGACCTCAAATAGGTAAGTGGAAAGGTGACAATTAAACAAATTCTTCCAGCGGAGTAACAAACGTTTATTTTTAAAATTCGTTTTTTATACCTTAGACCATAAAGTTAAAAGACTATAGCTAATAGACTAGATAATAGACAATAGTCCATACGCCTTGTTTACACTGCAAAACATAGTTGGCCGCGATTTAAGTTGCTACATATATATATTGGAGTTGGCGTTAACATAAATTTCCCCCGCTCTTAAACGCAGTTTAAGAGGAAACAAGCTCGTCTGGAGAAAACAAGGGGCAAAGGCGATTTAATGCCCTGCGCACCACTCCTCTTGCGGTAACTCTGGAAATTCCGTCAGCCCCCGGGTACAGCGCAGTAACCTGGCCCAGGCGCCAGTTGAGAGGTGCGACGTAATCCCCTTGTAGTATTACGAGGTCTCCGATGCGTAGTTTTTCTTTATTCGTGCGCCACTTTTGGCGCTGTTGAATTTCGCTTATATAGTCCCGCTGCCAGCGATGCCAGAATTGCTGACGCACTTTTTTGAGCCTCGAGTAGCGATCGAGGCTGCTGGAACTGAGGTCTTCCACGTTGGGTAACTCAATTTTTAAAGGATAATCCTGTCATATCTGACTTTGCACTTGACGAACAAATTAAATTCTCCTTTATTCCTGTTTACGCCCCAAATTTCGGCGGGGTCTGGGAAAGTGGAGTGAAATTAGCAAAGCAGCACATAAAAAATATTTAGGGAATAATAATCTCACATTCGAGGAATTAAGTACTATTTTTTCGCAAGTGGAGGCTATATTGAATAGTCGGCCCTTGTATCCTATGTCTTCCTCTCCTGATGATTTTATCCCTCTTTCCCCAGGACACTTCCTGATCGGACGGCCTCTGACTTCGCTGACTTTATTTTTATCTAGGAAAGGGCTAAGGGATGAAAGCTTGCTTTTAGAATTAATAGGTAAGTCTTTTAATAGGCAATTATATTCATTCTGAAAGGGACTTAGCTGACTGAAAATAACAAGTTTCGTAAATGATTCGTCTAACTCAGATAACATTAGGTTGCCCGTGCGCTTTTGCATTGATTTCCTATAATTATTTATAAATCTTAATACATGTGCGAAGCTACGTTTTAATTTACTAAATCCATACTATACTATATACTTACTATATATTATACTATATACTATATATACTATATTACTATATAATATTATAAATGCGAAAGTGTGTCTGTCTGTCTGTCTGTCTGTCTGCTACGCTTTCACGGCCCAACTACTCAACCGATTTTGATGAAATTTGGTACAAAGATAGGTTACATCCCGGGGAAGGACATAGGCTACTTTTTATCCCGGAAAATTCAAAGGTTCCCGCGGGAATCAAAAAATTTATCTGTTCAACCGATTTTAATGAAATTTGGTACAGGGGTAGGTTGTATCCCGGGGAAGGATATAGGCTACTTTTTATCCCGGAAAATTCAAGAGTTCCCGCGGGTATCGAAAAAACTTGGTCCACGCGGACGAAGTCGCGGGAATCATATAGTACATAAATATGCCTTAGACGTTTTTGCACCTCGACCCTTTCTATTCAGTATCGAGAACGGACCCGCGAAGTCGATCCCTATTGTCTGAAAAGGAAAAGCGGGATTTAACCTCTGCGCAGGTAAATTACCCTTCATGGGAGTCATAGTACGACCCTGGTGACGTCTGCATGTAACGCATTCGCGGAAAGTATACGCCTCGCTAAAATCCTTCCCCCCATTGGCCACACAGTTTCCCTAACAGAATATAGTAATAATTGTGGCCCCGCGTGCATCAGACGTGCGTGCTCGTAACGAAATAATAATTTCGTTAAGTGAAGTTTTCCATCTAATATGATCGGATGTTTCTTCTCATAATCGTAAGATGAAGAATCGAGCCTTCCTCCGACACGCATGACTTTATTTTTATCTAGGAAAGGGCTAAGGGATGAAAGCTTGCTTTTAGAATTAATAGGTAAGTCTTTTAATAGGCAATTATATTCATTCTGAAAGGGACTTAGCTGACTGAAAATAACAAGTTTCGTAAATGTTTCGTCTAACTCAGATAACATTAGGTTGCCCGTGCGCTTTTGCATTGACTTCCTATACTTATTTATAAATCTTAATACATATGCGAAGCTACGTTTTAATTTACTAAATTTGGAATAATTTTCGAATTTTATAAAATCAGGTTCTATAGTAGCTGACAGCGTTTTTAATTCGGGTAAGGTCTCCCCAGTAATTTTAGAATTAAATTTGGCAGGCCACTGATTTTCATTCATAAGTAGGAATTCAGGGCCGTTCCACCAAAGCTTCGATTTTTTTAAATGATTCGCATCGACGCCTCTAGTTATCATATCTGCCGGGTTCAAATCGGTAGCTACATGACGCCAAGACGTACTTTGAGTATTTTCGCAAATCTCCGCGACTCTGTTTCCTAGAAACTGTTTGATTAGTGTTGATCCAACCCAGTACGACGCTCGAGTCACACCAGTGCACGCAGTTCGATATAGGTAAGCGAAGTGAACCTAGGCATGATACACAAAGGGATAGTCATAGGCTTCCCGGCCGGAGCTACTCTCGACTTCGAACATAACAAATGCGCGCTCGACCTACCGTGCGCGTCGATTGTTTTTAAGTAAATGCACGCGTCATATGCACTCATAGAAGCGTCGCAGAACGAATGAAGTTCGACCTTAATGTAATTGTCGCAGAGTACATTTCGCGGATCTCGATTGTGAATAAAATGTCCTTATTTGCTTGTATACGATTCCACTCTTTTAATATTACATACGGAACCGGTTGATCCCATTCAACTTTGAGTATCCATAATTTTTGGATTAACATTTTCGATTGAACAGTTGCGGGCGAAAGTAAACCTAACGGATCGAAAATCTTACAGGTATTAGACACTACTTGACGCTTGGTAAAAACTTCACCTTCTGAAGGAATTTGACACGAAAAGTGTAAACTATCTTTTAGGATCCCAACCTAAACCTAAGGCGCTTGTAGAATTACTTAGACAGAGATTGTCCTCTAAGTTCAAAGTAGTACCCTGAAAAATATTAGGTAAATTCGAACGGAATTTTCGTAAGTTAAAACATCCTTCTTTTAATGCGGCCTGTACTGACTTCAAAATATTAGCTAGCTGACTTTCTGTGTTAGCTCCTGTCAGAAGGTCATCGTAATAAAAATCGCGTTGAATTATTGTTTTTATAAACTCATCTACGCACTCTTTTCCTTGCTGATATAGGCACCTAGTACCTACTCAAAAAACTAGCGCTTGCAAACCCGTAGGTAACTGTTTTATAAAGCTGCAAAGCGCGAAGAGGCTGAGACTTGTCTTCTCTCCATAGAATTAATTGCAGATTTCGATCCTTTTCGTCAATTTCGATTTGCCGATACATTTTTTCGATGTCGCCAGTAAGTACGTATTTATGCGATCGAAATCTCAATAATATAGCGAATAGAGGATCCTGAATTGTAGGTCCCATTAGCTGTAAACTATTTATACTAATTGCGTTACTAGAAGGCGCTGTCCCATCAAATACCACTCGCAGCTTGGTTGATTCACTCTTCATTCTAAAGACTGCGTGATGGCACAGAAAATAGCCTGATTTAGAATTAAAGCTAGGTAGTTCGGAGCAATGACCTAAGTCTAGGTATTCTTTAATGAAGGCAGCGTACTCTTGTTTGAGTTCGGGCTGCTTGCGAAGTCGTTTTTCTAAATTATAAAATCTTTTCTTAGCTTGACTAAGTGAATCTCTTAAGGTCGCGGGCGAATCTCTAAAAGGTAGTCTGACGCGAAAACGACCTGATTCTAGACGAGTAGTGTGAGTTTTAAAATGCTCTTCACACGCCTTCTCGTTTTCACTTAATAATGACCTTTGGGGTAATTCTTCTAGCTCCCAAAATTTAGCTATTTGATTATCTAAGCGATCATCGAAAGAATCGCTAGTAAAATTGCAATGCGTTTGTTTAGGGTCACAATTTAATGAAATAGGACCGGAGATAGCCCATCCGAATTGGGAGTTACAAATAAAAGGTTTTCCTTCACCTAAGGATTTAATGGTATTTCCTATCACATCCCAGAACTTGGGATCAGCAAGTTGAATATTTTCTGGGAGATTAAAAAGTTTATAATCAATGTTTATTTTCGGAATATTTCCGGTTAATTCTGGCATAATGAAGCACGATAAACTTGCATAATAATTGCTTTGCAATGAATTGAACCTAACAAGATATCTCTCGGTTATATCCTAGTTTGGGGATCCAGGGTAAATTATCCTTAATTTAACCTGGATCCCCAAACTTCTGTACCTTTTCTGTGAACAAATTAAAAAAAAAAAAATCAAAATTCAGCAACTTAATTATAAGTAACTAGCTTATGCCCGCGACTACGTCCGCGTGGTTTGAGGTTTTTTGGTTCCCGCGGGAACTCCTTAATTTTCCGGGATAGCCTATGGGTTATTCCAGACTATAATCTACCTCTGTGCCAAAATTCATCCAGATCCGTTAAGCCGTTCGGCCGTGATTGAGTAACAAACATCCATCCAAACTTTCGCATTTATAATATTCATATTTATATTTATACTAGCTTATGCCCGCGACTGCGTCCGCGTGGATTGAGGTTTTTTGGTTCCCGCGGGAACTCCTTAATTTTCCGGGATAAAAAGTAGCCTATGTGCTATTCCAGACTATATTCTATCTCTGTGTCAAATTTCAGCCAGATCCGTTCAGCCGTTGGCGCGTGATTGAGTAACAAACATCCATACATCCATACATCCATACATCCATCCAAACTTTCGCATTTATAATATTTATTTGATTGGTAAGCGTATCCCATTGATCGGTCGGCTGGCCTAAAATTGCTAAAGCAAGTAAATTTTTAATTACATTGTCTATTAGCGAACGCAATGACTGTTCCGATTCGCGGAACAGCGCTTCGATACTGAATAAAGCGTTGAGGTGATTACTAATTAGCTGACTCTGGTTATCACAACGTTCACATAATAAAGTCCACGCTTTATCGTAGTTTAATGCACACACTTCTAAATTACCTATAACACGAGCGGCATCTCCCTCTAAATATGAATTTAAATAATGAAACTTATAGATGGGTAGTATATGCTCGTTATCATGGATCAGAGACCTGAAAGTATCCCGGAATTCCAACCAACGGAACGTCGTTCCGTCAAACTTCGCGATTTGAATTATAGGTAATTTGAATCCGCTGCCTTGTGAGCCGCCTTGTCCTTGATTCGAAGAACTACTATGGGCGTCCTCGAAACAAGGAACCTTGGAGTTACGCGAAAGAATGTCTTGAGCTAATGCTAGCACGCTATCTATTTCATTTTAGATTTCTTCGCGCAAATCCAATTCCGGGTCTAATACGTCACCGCTTAACGTCTCAATTTGGCCTTGCACTTCACTGAACTCGCTAGCTAAGGACTCGATTTTGCAAATTTTAAGTCTCAAATCACCTAATTGTAAGGAATGAGAGTTTCTTAATTTTGGCAATGTAGTTTTTAAATTTGGTTACTCGTCCTTTGACGCTGCTTCGTTTTATAATTAATTCTTTAGTGACATACTGTGACGTTAGAAAACAGCTGTGAGCGAACAAAAAACTGGTTTCTTATCGGCCGTGCCGCTGGACACGTACAATCATAGACTTATTATATTACCATCAATGCGTACAATGCAATTTTACCTAATACTCGTCGAGCTAATCAACTGGTTTTCAGTCGCCCGCGCAGAGCGAATGAGCGCGCGCGGTATATAGTGTATTATATATGGCGCGCGCAGCTAAAGTATAAAAATATGATATTGTGTAAAGGATGAAGTGAAGTATGCGGGAATGAGGATGACTTGCGAATTTGAATTTGTGATTGTGCAAAGTGGGATGGCTATATGAACAGTGCGTGATGTATGGATGATTCGGGAGCGATGGAATGGATTAATGAGATGAACGTGAGATGGATTTATGGATGATATGATGAATGAGGTGTGTGTGTTGATGGAAAAGGACACTTATCTAATTTATTCGGTCCGGCCTCGAAAAGTGTTCCCTCTGCCTGAGCCCGATGCTTGCGGTCCGATTGGCGTCCCGGCGCGGCGATGGCTTCAGACGTTTTGTGTTGTGCCTAATGCTGCGGTCCGATTAGCGTCCCGGCGATGGCAACAACGGAACGGTGACTCGCTGGTTGTATTTCTTCTTTCCAGACGTCCTGTCACGGTCGCCAACTTTGGCTATTATTTGAAAAGCCACGCGAGGACCCGATAGGCGGGACCTCTAAACTTTTAATAGGTAAGTGGAAAGGTGACAATTAAACAAATTCTTCCAGCGGAGTAACAAACGTATATTTTTAAAATTCGGTTTTTATACCTTAGACCATTAGACTATAGCTAATAGACTAGATAATAGACAATAGTCCATATGCCTTGTTTACACTGCAAAACATAGTTGGCCGCGATTTAAGTTGCTATACATATGTACCTATATTGGCGGCCTATACGCGAATGAGTTGGCGTTAACAATAATGGATTCTTAATTGCGGTGGGCGCTCATAGAAGCAAATCGTGAGTTCAAAAAATATTTAAAATTATAAATTTTAATACAAAAATTACTTTTTATCTTTACAGAAAATGAATCAAGCTCTATGTCTGGTGTTCATGCTGGCTTTAATATATAAAACGGATTCCTACAAACTTCTCGTAGTCAGCCCTTTACCGGTCAAAAGCCATGCAATTTTGGGAGAGGCGATGGTTGAAAATTTAGCAAAAGCTGGACACGATGTAAGTATTCATTAATTTATGAATCAATTTACTTCCCGCCTTGGTAAACGTACCGTTATAAGTAAAAGTTTAAGTATTCAAACTCAAACTCATAGCATCTTTATTCAAAATAGGTACCTACAAAATACAGCTAGGCATGTGTACAATACACGTCTACACAATGTGTACAATAGGCATCTTCTAGGCAAGCGCGCTCCACCTTAGGCTGCATCACCACTTGCAAGCAAGTCTGATTGCAGCCAAACGCTAGCCTATATCAATAATAATCAATAGTCAATACCCTACTTAAACAATAAAATATTTATTTATTTATTTATTATTTTAATTCAGGCAACTAGGCCCATAGAAATATATACTATAACATACAAAATCTTAAAATAAAATAAATAGATATGAAAATATTATAAATATGAAAGTGTGCCGAACTATCTATGTGTAACCTGACCCATCTGTTTAAGCAATTTTGGCGCGAACCTAAACAGAAATTTATCACGTAAGACCAAAAAGATTTCTAAAAACTGCTGAAGAAGTCGCCATAATACGAGAATTAACTGACTGACTGACATACGAGGATAAACGAATATTACAGATGCGAAATATAATATTCTGAAATAATTTATAGACTACTTTTATCCCTTAAAATTAGTGTTCCCTCGGGAACCAAAAAACTTCAATACATGCGGACGAAGTCGCGGGCATTAGCTAGTTATTTATATGCCTGTATGAACTGCTTTATTAATTTTTAAGAAGGCGTACTGAATTGTTAATTTTATGTTATTATGAAGAATTGTTAATTGAAATACTGAAATGTAACCAAATGCAATGCCCTGACGAGGCCTCATGGCGTTATAAATATTATGTACTAGTGGGCCCGGCAGACGTTGTCCTGCCCTGAACCTTAAACCCGATTGCAGCGCCCCCTACCGGGTCGAATTATGAATACAAACCATCGCTGGACCCACTCAAACACAAATTCCATCTAAATCGGTCAAGCCGTTCTCGAGTTTTAGCGAGACAAACGAACAGCAATTGAATTTATATATATATATATATATTAAAGAGATGTACATGAATGCAATTAATAAATGAAATGAGATTGAATATTACTTTAACCTTACTTCAACAGATAACTTATATAACAGTATATCTACCGGAAAAGCCAATACCAGAAGTGACGGTTGTTGATTTAAGCGACAATCTGCAACATTTCCTCAGAGGTATGGACTCGCTACTCTATCATAATCTTACTAATCAAATATCATCAAATATCAAATCCATACTATCCATACTTAATCCATACTAATATTATAAATGCGAAAGTGTGTCTGTACCTATATCTGTCTGTCTGTCTGTCTACTACGCTTTCACGGCCTATCTGTTCAACCGATTGGGATGAAATTTGGTACTGGGATAGGTTATATCCCGGGGAAGAACATAGGCTACTTTTTATCAAGGAAAAAAAAGGTTCCCGCGGGAATCAAAAAATTTATCTGTTCAACCGATTTTAATGATATTTGGCACAGGGGTAGGTTGTATCCCGGGGAAGGACGAAGGCTACTTTTTATCCCGGAAAATTCAAGAGTTCCCGCGGGAATGAAAAAACTTGGTCCACGCGGACGAAGTCGCGGGAATCATCTAGTAAATATTATAAATGCGAAAGTTTGGATGAATGGATGTATGGATGGATGTTTGTTACTCAATCACGCCCCAAATTTGGCACAGAGATAGGTTAGATAGAGATAGGTCTGGAATAACACATAGTCTACTTTTTATCCCAGAAAATTAAAGAGTTTCCGTGGGAACCAAAAGCCCTCAATCCATGTGGACGAAGTCGCGGGCATCAGCTGCTTTAATGATAATATGGTTGTTAACCTTGCAAATGG
The DNA here is from genome assembly GCA_963932025.1 of Erebia epiphron. Lineage (NCBI taxonomy): Eukaryota > Metazoa > Arthropoda > Insecta > Lepidoptera > Nymphalidae > Erebia > Erebia epiphron. Next base: position 11,447,463 of record OZ009950.1, read on the forward strand.
ATAATGTATTAATTTAACCAGAACAGAATATATTGCAAGGGTAAGCGATGGGTTCAGATGATTATGATGATGGCATTGGTTGTAAAAGAGTATGTTTTGCTAAAACAAGAATTATTACAGTTACAACAAAATTAATTGGTATAAAAACTACGATTTTGTATAAACTACGGTTTTATATAAAAACTTGAAGATAAAATAAATGCAAACTATTCTTCAAATGTAATGGTTAACATTTTAGAAGTGCCATAAGATAGGTACTAAAATTCTACATCAATGGTCATAAGTCAATGTTTGCATAACAATTAAGATATATATGTCACCGTAAAATTGCAAAAACCGTTAGATTGTAAACTAACTAGCGAGATTGTAAACTGTCGACAGATTACAATTCAACGCATTATTTTTCGGTAGATTGTAATCTGTTAGGTATATTAACCCGATAGAACCTAAGGGTTCACAATCTTTCGACAGTTTACAATCTATCGAGATAAAAAGCGTTAGATTACAATCTAACGGTTTTTTATACGACTGCAAAAAAAGGAGCATATTGTTTTCAGGGTTCATTTATGTATGTTTGTATGTATGTATGTATGTGAGTTTATATATTCCACCATAACTTCTATACGCCTGAACCAATTTTGATAAATGAGGTATTGTTAGAATCCCTAGCTTATTCCGGGTGACATAGGCTACTAAAATTAAAAAAAAAAATGATAGGGTGACCATGGTTCCGCATTAAAGACTAAAGGTGTAAAAAAATATTCGAAAATAAGATTAACTATATATTCATCATTTAGAAAATGATGAGTAGATTCCAAAAATATATAGCACTATAGTTGAATACCCAGTGATTCACAAAAAAATATCATTTAATAAAAATGTGAATAAGGTAACCAGTGGTGGCCACGCACTTCTATTCGAGGGGGATTTTTTATTACACGACTGTCCAAACAAGGAGTGTTATGTTTTCAGGGTTCGTGTATGTATCTGTGTCTACGGCAGAGCAGTCGTATTTTTTAAAAAATTTAATTATATTCACTTGTACAATTTTACGGTGGCATATATATAAGTTTGATGCTGACATTTTCATTTTAGATGGAGCTGTGGATTTAAAGAATGTTATGGATAAAACAAAAGCTGGCAGAAATGCCTTAACTGCTGTGCCACTGCTCATGAATTTTAGTAGAAATGCGCTGAGTCATCCAAACGTTCAGAAATTAATGGATGACAAAAGTCAACAGTTCGATGCTGTGATTGCTGAATGGATGTTTAACGAGGTTTATGCTGGGTAGTTATTTTTTACTAAACGATAGCAATTGCATTTGACGACAATCTGAGTCTCAAGGAAATCATTGAAGAGGTCTAGAATTTTTTGAAGAGTGCGCTTGCCTAGAAAATACCTGTTAACTGTGGCCCATACTGTAGCCGAAGATACCATGTGCATGGTATGAAACAGATCAGACACCAGAAAGACGTTCCAGCCTGTCAGTCATGTAGTCAGAAGTTACATTTTGTTTATTCTGTTTGTTATACAAAAAAAAAATGTTTTTAATTTACAAAATTAAATTATGAGGTTGGAGCACTCCCTCAGAATGTATTCTCTTGTCTCTCTCTGTATCGTCTCACGAGTCTTCCAGATTCAATATACGGGTATGGATCGACTCTCCTTCTTCAAAATCCTCTTCAAAAAGTCAAATAAATTGACGGCTAATTTAAATCTGAAATATTAATCTTAATAACGTGCATGTTTTCATTGTATTTTTTGAGTAGTGACTTTTTGAAGTTCTAAGCCTGTTTTGGACCGATTTTTTCTTTGTGCAAATTTTAACACTAGTAGTTATATCATAACATTGTTGATTTTGCAATTTTAATGAATTAATTATTATTAGATCTCATTATTATCCTTGTGTATTCCAGATTCGCAGGCGTTTACAACTGTCCTTTAATATGGTTATCCACGGTTGATCCGCATTGGATGATATTGCAACTGGTGGATGAGATGCCCAACCCTGCGTACGTAGTACATATTACATCTGGCAATGTTCCTCCCTTAACGTTTAAGCAACGAGTGATTGAGTTGGGATCACAAATTATGGGCAAGCTTATCAAAATATTGTAAGTTACCTATTCTGAAACTGAAATCGTAATTCTACCCCATCATCATCATTATGATCGTCACCTCAACCTATCACTAGCCCTAGGGTTTAGTTTTGTTTTTATCCACTACAAGTTAGCCCTTGACTGCGATCTCACCTGATGGTAACTTCATGCGAGAGTGTATCTCTCCGTTTGTAATATTTTTTTTAAATCTCATTTTTTGGGGGTTTTTATTATAATATATAACATGTCAACCCCATCGCAACATTATTTTGTTCTTGTGTGAGCTTCGTTAATCTTTTCAAAGATACGATATTCAAGGACCTGAAATATTAACATCGGGAAGATTCTTAAAATAAATAAATTATTAAAAAAATTTAAACGTGACGAACAGAGAAAGTTTTGGATCCTGGATTACTTATTAAGACGAGGAACCAAAACCTTTCTATTTATAGTATTTTATGAATCCTTAATGCGCGTGGACTAAGTCAGGGATATCAGCTTATATTATATTGTATATGTCACCGTAAGATCGTAATAACCGTTAGATTATAATATACCTCGCAAGATTGTGAACTGTCGAAAAATTGTGAACCGAACATACGGCTTACAATTTAACGCATTATTTTTCGGTAGATTATAATCCATCGAAGTGAAACTGTTAAATCACAATCTGCCGCGCGTTAAATTGTCAGCTGTTCGAATGCCGTCCCTGATTGGTCGGTCTGACTAATAATAACTTATTTATCATTCAAACTGCACTTCTTTGGTTAATCATATTAGAGTCATTTTACGTCCACAACAATTTTATGTAATGAATAATTCTAAAGCTGTGTGTTATTTTCAACACGAAATCAATTTACAATCACCAAAACACTGTTTGCTTACATTCGACCACAAATGAATTATCAAACAAATATGGCGGCGCATGGCATATGCCGTTCAACCAATCAGCGCGCTAGGTGCGTTCCGTCGCACGGTATTTCACAATTTGACGGTTTTACTTCGATGGATTATAATCTACCGAAAAATAATGCGTTAAATTGTAAGCAGTATGTTCAGTTCACAATCTTTCGACAGTTCACAATCTCGCGAGGTATATTATAATCTAACGGTTTTTACGATCTTACGGTGACATACACACCGAGTTGTATATAACAGTCATGACTCATAAACCAAATTCTATTATTGGATAGTAGCAGGTGTTACTTTGCGAAAGTCCATGACGATGAAAAAACTAGGAGTTTAATTCGCTATAATCCGCCACAGAAGGCAAATTTATTGCCAATGACAATATATTATATCATTATTTCATTATAGTGCATTGAAATGAAACGTATGTTGAGGTTATTTTTGAGGGTTTATGTGGTGTGGTGAATATCGCGGACTGCAAGTTCAAGATACGCTGATTTGCCTTCTGTGGCGGATTATAGCGAATTAAACTTCTAGTTTTTTTCATATAAATATACTATTGTTTCCTTGTTGACTTGCAGATGGATATCTGGCCTAGAAGAGGAAATGTACAATGAATATTTTGTTCCGGTAATTCGTAACAAACACAATTCCGTGCCATCTTTTGAAACTCTCAGGAATAATGCTTCTTTAATACTGAGCAACTCTCACGTTTCGATGGGTAGTGCAGCACGATTGCCTCCTAGCGTTGTTCCTTTAGGAGGGTATCATATCAAACCAAATGTAAAACCTTTACCTGAGGTACGCTTATTTCAATTATAAACAAAAAAACGGTACCTCGTGAATATGGGAAACGGTCCTTCCCTTCGACCTTCCTTTTCAAATCACTATTTAAGGTCTGGCGCCACTACAAAGACGCGATGTGGCACGATACTTAGCGCAGAGGCCGGGACTTGTGTCGTGATACGGACCATAGAATCAAATCAAATATTTTTTTGTGTGTGTCGTGCAAAGTGCTTTTGTATCTACAAGCAAATAAAGGTTAGGTAGGTACTTCCTTAAAATTAAAGTATGTTGTTAAAATATGAATAAACTAGCTGATGCCCGCGACTTCGTCCGCGTGGTTTAAGTTTTTTAACAGACTTCCAAAAAAGGAGGAGGTTCTCAATTCGGCGCGTATTTTTCTAAAAATGTATTTCATATCTCCTCTCATTCTGAACCGATTTGAAAAAAAAATATATCAGTCGTTAGAGAAAGCTCTCGAGGTGGTCCCATAAAAAATTCTGTCTCCAAATCCTCAACCCTGACCTTAAAAAGATAAAAATAAAAATTAATTCCAAAAAACCGACTTCTAACGCCACTGTAAAGTACAAAATAATTTTGATTTCTACCCACTATGTTGAAGTCGGGCGAGTCAGATGCGTCAACTTTGCTTAGCCTTGTTATACCCGCCCGACTTCAACATACTGGGTAGAAATCAAAATTATTTTGCATCCCATCTATTCGAAAAGGACGACTTGGTTCGCCTTTAAGTGCGCCCAAAGTTGGTGTTTCCTATAAGGAACTTTTAGCGAGCAGAAATGAGCTTTTAATCCTCTTTATTTCAAAAAGTGCGCCGCAATTATCTTTTCTGCGCACTTTTTGAATTTGGAACATCTTAGTGTTCAGCGCTAAAGAAATCGAAGAATTTATTGTTTGAATAGCAACGACCTCAATTTACATAGACGGGCCCTGTCAAACAAAGAATGTGGGCGTATTTTTAGCAACGCCATCAACGCCATCTAGTCTGAAAAGCGGGAACTTGCTTGCAACATCTTCAATGAAAGCTTGAAAATGTATGACTCTGTCATAGATAATATAGGCCATAGCCATAGAAGCCGTAAGGCCAGTTAGTAAAAAAAAAATTTCATACAGTTTTCCGCGGAAATTAAATGATTGCGTAATGGATAAAAATATTAAATAGGAAGATTAAATAACGTTTCAAGTCACAATTATACATTTCCTTTTGGAAATGTATTGTGACTTGAAACACTTACCTTAAAATAAAAATTGTACAGTGCCAAACTAATAATACTTTAGATATTAACCTAAGAATAACAAATTATGTACACGACGAGTGACCGTGACAGCGCTACGATGGGGACAAAGACAGGTTAGGAACGCGCTCTCAAAGTCGGTCACCCGACCTTTTTCTATGAAAGGGCCCATCTAGTACCTACATATAAATGTTGAATATAGAGACTGAATGGTACGTCGGCCTATAGTCGCGCCGCCGGCTTTAATTTGGTTTCTTTTTTTTTTATAAAAAAAAAGGAAACCAAATTAAAAATGCGCGAACTATAGGCCGCGTTTTCATAAATTTTCACGGTTTGTTAAAAATTCATGGTTTTATTTTGAAAAATGAGTTCTTCAAATGACAGTGAAAGTATAGAATTATCTACTGAAAGTATTAGAATTCTACTCTAGAATCCCTCACTTCGCTCTGGATTTAAAAAAAGCGCCCTCGCCGTAAAAATATTATTTTGCTCCCTAATAATACAATCTACTATTGTACTCTCTCTTCCTATCCCGACTCTCTGAAAATCGGTATAATTAGGCCTATCTATAAAGGCGGTAGTCATAAAAATTTCAATAACTATCGACCAATCACCATACTGTCATGCATCGACAAGATATTTGAGAAGTACCTAGGTGACAAAATAAAAAAATTCTTAGAGGATCACAGTATCATAAACATAAAACAATTCGGCTTTCAAAAAAATCGAAGTACTTCTCAATTATTATGCCAGTTCACAAATGAAATAAACGAGTACATGAATGAAAAAAAACATGTGCTCGTCGTTTTTATTGATTTTAGTAAAGCTTTTGACTTGCTGGTGTATGAGAAGCTATATACAAGTATGATAAATTGCGCAATACAGGGACCCCTCCTGGAATGGTTTAAAGATTATCATAGAAATAGAGTAACCTGTGTCAAAATTGATAATACCATGAGTGACAAGATACATACGACTAAAGGAACAGCCCAGGGATCGATACTCGGACCTACTGAGTACTTATTATATGTTAATGACATGTGCAACCTATTCCAGGAGGGATCCGTGTACCAATTCGCCGATGATACATGTATCATTGTTGCTAACAAGGATCTGCGGGCGGCCGAGCGCATGATGCAAGACAACTTCGACACCCTCAGTAAATGGGCGCATGATGTCAGACTAGTGATAAATACCAAAAAAACTAAAGTAATGCATATTCATTCCGCACATAATAAAACAGATAATAGGGCCACTATAGTTGCACATGCGCACGACTGCCTGCATGGCAGGATAAAACACTGTGTCTGCCAACCTGTTGATATGGTTTCAGAACATATGTATTTAGGTCTCAAAATTGACTCTCGTTTTAATTGGCAACCACATATAAATTATATCTGTGATAAGCTAAGAGCTATTCTTAGTAGACTACACATACTCAAATTTAAACTTCCCTACAAGACGCTGAGATTACTTTACTTGGCACTGGCTGACTCAATAATTGGCTATGGCTTAAGTAGCTACGGAAAAACTTTCAAAACATATATTATACGCATATATAAACTACAATTAAAAATGCTAAAAACTATTGTACCTAGAAAAATTAAATTAAAATATTGTGAGGACTATCACAAATTATTTACATACTGCAATGTGTTGCCAGTGCAAAGTAAAGTAAAATTAGCCATACTTAAGGAGGAATTTAATAATTTACAATATCTAAGACGTAAAGAACGAGGCAGTAATTTACGCAAATTAGCGAATTATGCAAAGTTCACCCTACCGAAAACAAATAATATATACGGAAAAAGAAATTATAAATATATGCTTCCTAAAATTCTCGAAGATCTTCCATCGTTTATACAATATAATAGCAAAGAAAAAAAACATATTTATATAAGAAAGTGTAAAAGATATTTATTAGGTAAATAATGATAATACTTACTAACTAATTCAATAACCTAATATAGAACATAATGTACATTATTTGTCTGTGTAACTGGTAAGTACATCCAAATATTCTTATTATTATGTATTAGTTTATTAAGGCGAACTCGCCATCCTCACCATAAACGCCAAGTTTTTTTAGAGGATGGATCCGATATTAAGATTTGTAAATTGTAAATTTTGTTTTGATCAATAAATTAAAAAAAAAAAAAACTTTACTGGCGTTGTAAGTCGGTTTTTTGGAAAGAATTTTTATTGTTATTTCCGCGAGAATTATTTAATTTTTAGGGATATAAAGTAGCCTATGTCACTCTGCAGGTCCTCAACTATTCCCATGTCAAAAATCAAGTCGATCAGTTGCAGCGTGATTGAAGGACAAACCAACAAACAAACACACTTTCGCATTTATAATATTAGTATGATTACCGTGTTAAATAACTGTGAACGGTTTTTTATCGCAATCGAATAGAATTTTCTTATCTCTATGATCCTAACTAGACAATAAATATCTATCGAGCTAGGTACTATTGATGCCCGCCGTTTTTCAAATAATCAGCTGATTATCGTTCTTCATCAATTCTACTGATAGCAAAGTTATCATCCGGGTAGACAACATTATATCTCGCGACAAGAGATTCACGCGATTGCTTACGAGGCCGCGCGTGCCTTTGCGTGTCTCTGAGGGTGAGATCTGTAGAGCGAACTTTGACTTTGCTTAGACTTAAGATTTATTAACTCTAAGTAAAGTCTGAGCCAAGTCAAAGTACGCTCTATAGATCTCAGCATGAGTGCCTCTGCGCGCCGCCCAGTGCACATCCGTGCCGCGTCGCTCCGCGTGTGGGCCCAGCTCCATACAAACTCATACAAAGAATATTGACGTAGTGGGGCCAGACCTTTAGGTATCTCCGCCAGTCATCAAAAACCTTAATCCACGCGGACGAAGTCGCAGGCATCATCTAGTATTATTATAGATGTAAATGTGTCCATTTGTCCTCAGTAAAGTTACTGAGCGATTCATAAATCATCCATTACTTAAAGATACCAATTATAATAAACAATACATATATTTTGTATTTTAGTATTTGCAAAAACTTATGGATAACGCTCAGCATGGTGTTATTTACTTTAGTATGGGTACAAATTTACAAAGCAAACATTTTCCTAATGAAGTCAAACAAGACTTGTTGAAAATGTTTAGCAGATTGAAGCAGACAGTAATATGGAAATTTGAAGAGAACCTTCCTAATACGCCTAGCAATGTACATATTGTGCAATGGGCTCCGCAACAAAGCATTTTGGGTAACTAGAAATTCTTATTTTATACCCTACTGTTGGTTTTAGATGTTAAGAATGTTATCCTTCAGTAAAAGTTTTAACAGTCTGGAAACGTTCGGTATGTTAGAACTTAAGCTACGAGGGTGCTTTTGCTCTGGTCTGTGAAGAACCCACAGAAAAGTTAAGTTTAGATATTCAATGATAATATTTTAACGTTTTTTACAGCACACGAGAACTGTATCGTATTCATCACACATGGAGGTTTACTTTCAATCACAGAATCGATCCATTATGGAGTACCAACTATTGGAATACCAGTTTTCGGTGATCAACATGTGAACGTGCAGAGAGCTGTCAAAAAGGGCTATGCTCAGAAAGTAGATTTATCTTATACGATGGCTGCAGACATTCAAAAAGCTATTAAAAATTTACTTGATAATCCAAAGTAAGTTCTTTTAATTTGCATTCGTTTTAATTCCAATTAGATTTTAATTTATTAATTTTATTTTCAAAGTCTACTCTCGAAGATGTAACCGATATAAGAGAAACATTAAAATGACGAACTTGTTAGACTTTCTATTACTGAGAAATATTTTGGTGACAGTGGTAAACCTTGTACCTATAACCTCAAATTTTCCTTCTAGATACAATATGAGGGTCAAGGAATTGTCTCAAATTTACCATGACAGACCTGTGCCACCCGCCAAGGAACTAGTACATTGGGTGGAACATGTTGTAAAGACCAGAGGAGCACTACATCTGCGCTCCCCAGCATTGTTGGTACCCTGGTACCAGAAGCTTTACTTAGATCTTATTTTAGTTTTACTAGTCATATTTTTAGCTTTAAAATATGCATTTCTTTACCTTAAGAATACTTTATGTACAAAAAGAAGAAAAGAAAAAGTTTATTAGATACTTAGAAAAAAAATCTGTAAATAGTATACTTATACACTTTTAGTTCAAAACCAAACCTAAAGTTCAAGCATACATGCAAGAAACAGGATTAAAGTATATAAATAAAAAAAGGTTCGATTTAGTTTTTTCTTATTTCCTTCTATACAATAAAGGCGATCGTCCGTAGTGGAAAGGGGCAGACCTTCGCATTTAATTTTTTAATGTCTATTAATCGCTGTAGGTAAGATGGGTTTAATGCTTTTAATAAAATAAAGAGAATTATTCTTTGCCCCAACGATTTTATTTTAAAAAATGCCATCGACTTTTACCCAAATTCAGGACGTCTGCGTCGACTTCTTAAAAAATTGAACTCACAAAATGTAAAAATTCCGTGATGTTGACTTATGAATAAATGAAATTAAATGAAATGTTTCCTATTATGTTTAAAAGGAAATCCAGACTAATGTTATAAACGCGAAAGTGTGTCTGTCTGTCTGTCTGCTGCGCATTCCCGGCCCATGTTTTCAACAAATTTTGATGAAATTGGTACTGAGGTATGTTGAATCCCTGGGAAGAACATAGGCTTTTAGGGACTTTTTATCCCGGAAAATAAGGAGTTCCGTGAATCCGGCAGAAAAAAAAACTTAAACCATGTGGACGAAGTCGCGGGCATCTGCTAGTAAAAGAATAAATAAAACTTATAAAATAACGATAAACTGGCGAGAGTCTAGTTTGCAGGGATTTCTTGCTTTGACCCGCAATGGCCATCGCGATCAGGTGCACACCGGTGTGGTTTGGCGCCGGCACGCGTCGGAACACGCGGGACATCGCCGGATACAGAGCTACCGCGCGGGAACCTAATCGCCGGTGAATCCGTTTAGCAAACTGATCAATATTATATCAAACAAATACTTCAATTCTCCTTATGGCAAAATTTAAGTTCGCCGAACTTAAATTTTGCCATACTCAATTCTCGTCTAGCCTCGCCACGCCTCGCTTCGCCAGTCTGAAACCACCTTTACAATGGACTATTTCATGAAAATATGATCAATTCTTCTATGATATGAACACAACTCTTACATACATAGGAATTTAATTCAAATTCCACTAAGATAATTACTGGGTTTTTATAATTCTTGCCTTTATCAACAATTTAAAAAACCAGCATGACTAGGAAATCCTTTCTAAGCACCTATTATAAATGCGAAAGTAGGTTTGTTTGTTGGTTTATTGGTATGTAGGTTTGTTGGTTAGTCCTTCAATCACGGTGCAATAGAGCAACGGTTCGACGTGATTTTTTGCATGGTTATAGTTGAGGAACTGGAGAGTGACATAGGCCACATTTTATCCTGGAAAACTAAGGAATTCCCGTGGGAATCAAAAAAAACTTATTCCACGCAGAAGAAGTCGCGGGCATCAATCTGCTAGTCAAATAAATATTATAAATGCGAAAGTTTGGATGGATGGATGTATGGATGTATGGATGGATGTTTGTTACTCAATCACGCCCGAACGGCTTAAGGGATCTGGATGAAAGGAGGTCGGCGAGCTCCCATATAGTATTTGACCCAAACTTGAGGTTCACGTTCACGCACCAAACTTCTCATACTTTTTATACTAAACCAGACTAACAAAAAAGTTTATGAAAGTCAATCAAATAAAGTTGGGAGAAAAAAGATATTCGTAGTAATAGTTAAAAGTGAGGTTAGATTTCTATTTCATGGTTTTTAAGCCAGATGACCATTTAATAGCTTTGAAAAATCTATCAGGCACTGCAGATTAACATTATCTGACTATGTACCAAATAGTAATACGCTTTCCTACCTACATAAAAACAAGTAACCTACCTGCTGGGTACATTAAACCTATAGTAGGTATGTAATTCATAACGCGGCCAGTAGGTATATTATGACATTAAAATTGATGGTTGTTATACTATTCTTACTGTTTGAAAAGGGGATTAACCCTAACGCGCTTATGCATCGCTACTTTTGGGCGTTAGTCGCATTTACAACGCGCGACAGAAGCAATTCAATAGCGATACAATCGCGTCGCGAAGTATCGTAATAATATTTGCTAACGCGTGAGCATTTCAGGTGACATCGGGTAAAAGAGCGAGCGGTGCCGGCAGGTCTGTATCGATACAGCATCGATACAGCGCAGGACTGTATCGATAATGCATCGCGTTTGATTTTAATTACAATTACGTATTTATTAATTAATTAATATCGCATACTGTATACGCTGACACCCTGTCTATATCTCTTTCTCTGTCTACGTACTCCCGCTATTGCATTGACCGAATGACACCAACGATTAAAAAAGTTATTTATGAATATTTTCATTGTGATGATAATAGCTATTTATGCAACTGTATCGTAATGAGGGTCATTTTAATTCGAGTGCTGTTTTTTGATACGAGGCTTGCCGAGTATCAAAATAGGATAGTACGAGAATTAAAATGACTAATTACGTACAGTTGCATACAAGATTTTATCTACGACAAGGACGTCTTTATAATTTTTTACTTTATAAATTAATAAAAAAGTCAAATCAATCAAGTGCCAGAATCCAGAGCCGCTAAGCTATAGGTATCCTATTTATGAAGATAACCATATCGATACAGCTACGACTCATAACGATACAGCTCCCATACAACGAACTGTATCGTTATGAGAAGCAAACACGAAAGAGGGTTCAATTCGATATAGTTGTCAAATTCGAAATTGGAACTTTTCGCTGCTGGAGTAGATAAAACTATTAATAACATATGTACTAATTATATTGTCCTAACAGAGAGTTGGATTGAAGTACACATATGTATGTAAAAAAGTATTTTGTCACAAATAAAATACACTTAGTTTCTTTATGCTAGCTCGAGTTGTGAAACTCGAATTCAATTCCGAGTTACCTGAATTTCAACTCGAATTGACGTGTTTTTTCCGAGTTGGCACATCTCTACCACGGTCCATGAATGACATTTGATTGAGTTGACAGTAATTGACATTTGACACGTTAGTTTCTACTTTTATACTCTGGTATCTATACTCCGTATTGCCATTAGAACGACTTTTTTATTGTTTCGTAATTATTTTTATTTTTGATCCCCATCTTCTAAAAATTTGGTGTTTAGACAGAAAAATACACTGAAATATATTAAAAAATATTAAATGATTTCTGAATCTGAATGGTTTTTAAATTAGCTGGGTCATACTTCGCCGATCTCCTTTGGCACAGAGGTAGATTATAGTCTGGAATAACACATAGGCTACTTTTTATCCCGGAAAACTAAGGAGTTCCCGCGGGAACCAAAAAACCTCAATCGACGCGGACGTAGTCGCGGGCATCAGCTAGTATGTCATATTTGGACGCGGACAACCATACCTAGTACAAAAATGTATTCGTGTTTCCTTTATTCTCCAAATCGCTGTAGAGGTAGACCTGTTAACTTTAATCTATGTTTTCAAGTACAATAGTTATCGTTCGTTATCAATTTTCATTACACAGATTTCTCATTTTTTTAAAGAAGTCATTCGCTAGTGAAACTAACATTCATCCTATTGATGCGTGTATAAAGTAACAGTGTTGGTTAAAATAATTATTTACATTAAAAGTAAGTTTAACATTATAAATAATCAGGGCATAATTTCATTAATTTTGTGATTTCGTATGAAAATTCGAAAGAAACTTTAATTTTGAACATAAATTATGAGTATAGTTGTGATTTTATTATTTAAAAAAATATTTGAATACCGAATGAAAAAAATGTTTACAAATGATATTATTCTAATAGTTTAGTAATTATGAAAGTGTTATTAATATTATTTGTATCAAAATTTTTCAAACTTTCGTCAGTATCAAAATATAATTTCCATCAGCAAAGTACCTTTTTAATTATATATAATAACATTATGTATGTATGTATGAATGTACTATTTTAAAGAACTCGATACTGCCTTAAACAAGTCTCATAAGACCAGCTGTTACTAAGAGAAAACAGAAAAAAGACGTGTGGCACTCGGAGACTGCCGCGGTAAAGCTATTGCATAGCATTTTTTAGCAACTTACCTAACACTTTGGTTAGGTTTTTTTGTAACGGAATTTCTGGATTCGGTCTTCACGCTCAAAGCCCGCGATAGAAGCTATGCAATAGCTTAAAAAATATTCATTATTTTAGTGTGCCTACATAGCCACTTAAAAAAAGGAGGTTCTCAATTTAACGCGTATTTTTTTATTTATTTTCATTTATTATTCTCTAACACAATCTTGTATTCAGAATACTTTTTATCTTTACAGAAAATGCTTAAAACGGCACTATTTTTAATGCTAATGCTGACTATATTTTATGAAACGAATTCCTACAAACTTCTAGTTGTCAGCTCTTTACCAGGCAAAAGCCATGCAATTTTGGGAGAAGGGTTGATTGAAAATTTAGCAAAAGCTGGGCACGATGTAAGTGTTAATTTTTTTATAATATAACTAGATTATGCTCGTGACTTGACTGCCTCGTTGGTCTAGTGGTTGGCATGTTCGCCTGCGGCCGACGAGGTCCCGGGTTCGAGTCCCGGGTCGGGCCATAACTATTAAGTATTGGGTTTTTCTGACTAGAAATACTTAGTACTAGCCCGGAGTTAGGAAGTTGGCGGTGTTTCACCCCCGTGCCTCGGAGAGCACGCGGTCCCGGTTGTTACCATACCAGACCATGGTAATACTATACCATGGTAATAGTCGTTAAAGCAGTATAGTCGGATGTCAATAGAAAGCACGGGGAGGTTCAATAGAAAGCACGGGGAGGTCGATAAACTTGTAACGCAGGCACTGAGTGGGCACGGGGTATTTAATACATACCTGCACGCCATCGGCAAAGCAGCCAGCGACAAATGCCCCTACTGCGACGAGGAGGACACACCAAACCACGCCATATCTGAGTGTAGGGCGTTTGAGGAAACGAGAATTGAAGCCCGCGGAGACAGAGAACCCCTCACAAAAACAACCTGATAGCTCAGATGTTGAACAGTGGAGAGGGGTGGAACAAAGGTGCAAAAATGCTTAAGGCAATAATGGGAAAAAGAGTGAGTGACGAATGGGACAGACAAAAGGCAAACGAAATCTGACCAGACAACCGCCTTTCCGATGATATGCACACTGCAGTACCGGGAAGGACGGCCAGAGAAGGGAGGAGGTTTTAGTCCGTATGTCATCGAGTACATCTCGGTGAAGTCGGGCATGCTAAACGGCATCCATGAGGATTTCCTCCTCCCAGAAGAAAAAAAAAAGTATAGTCGGATGTTAAGTCGTTAAAGCAGCATGGTAATAGTCGGAGCAGCTTGGTGGGTCTAAGCTCTAATTCCGTCTCTCCTATGAGAGTGGAGGCCTGTGCCCAGCAGTGGGACGTTAATGGGCTGTAGTGGTCATGGTGGTGGTAGCTCGCGACTTCGTCCGCGTGAATTAAGATTTTTGATTCCCGCGGGAACTCTTTAATTTTCCGGGATAAAAAGCCTATGCCTTCCCCGGGATATAGCCTATCCCTGTACCAAATTTCATCGAAATCGGTTGAACAGATGGACCGTGAAAGCGTAGCAGACAGACAGACAGACACTTTCGCATTTATAATATTAGTATGGATGAATGAATGAATCATTTTTTTTACACCACGTAGTTAGCAGTTTTTAGTACAATTTAGTGTTTATGTAAATTTTCAATATCCATACTAATATTATAAATGCGAAAGTGTGTCTGTCTGTCTGTCTATCTGTCTGTCTGCTACGCTTTCACGGCCCATCTGTTCAACCGATTTGGATGAAATTTGGTACAGGGATTGGTTATATCCCGGGGAAGGACATAGGCTTTTTATCCCGGAAAATTAAAGATTCCCGTGGGAATCAAAAAATGTATCTGTTCAACCGATTTTGATAAAATTTGGTACAGGGATAGGTTGTACCCCGGGGAATGACATAGGCTACTTTTTATCCCGGAAAATTGAAGAGTTCCCGCGGGAATCAAAAAAAACTTAGTCCACGCGGACGAAGTCGCTGGAATCATCTAGTCAATTATATAGTTTAACTAGCAGACGCCCGCGCTCGTTGATATAACTTGAAAACTATCTTGAGAAATGAAGGCCTTTCATACTTACTTTCATCCCCTATTTCCCCTCTTTGGGGGTCGAAATTTCAAAAATTGTGAAACACATATTTCATCATTTTCAACCCGCACCTCATATACTAAGTTTCGTGGCTATATCTTAAAAAACGACGGACTTTCATACAAACTTTCAACCCCTATTTACCCCTTTGGCGGTGGAATTTCGAAAAACCCTTTCTTAGTGGATACTTAGTCTTCACAAAGAATATGCTCTCCAAATTTCATGTCTCTAGGATCAGCAGTTTGGGCTGTGCGTTGATAAATAAGTCAGTCAGTCAGTCAGGACTTTGAATTTTATATATATAGATGCGTATATGTCTAGCTGTCTGTCTGTCTGTAACATTTTCATGTCCCATCCGTTTTTAACTGATCTTGATGTTATTTAGCACAGATATAGTTTTCATTCCGCATTGGCATTTTATGCTGAAAAATCACTACTTTCAACAGGATTTTAAAAAATCAGAACCCAGATGGATAACACGTAGTAGGTATATAATATATTGATAAACTGACAGACTAACATTTTTCACTAAAAATATTTTTTCAGAAATTCTATGAAACTAATGATTTTAAAATGATTTTGTTTCTCATGCCGGCAGTGTTGGGTGGAAGATTTAAAATCTTTATTCAAATTAAAACTATCAAATACATTCAAATCTAAACTAATACTTCATTAAAAACTAAATTAAAAACTAAAAATTAAAAAAAAATATATATCCATACTAACATTATAAATGCGAAAGTGTGTCTGTCTGTCTGTCTGCTACGCTTTTACGGCCCATATGTTCAACCGATTTTGATGAAATTTGGTACAGGGATAGGTTGTATCCCGGGGAAGGACATAGGCTACTTTTTATCCTGGAAAATTCAAAGGTTCCCGCGGGAATCAAAAAATGTATCTGTTCAACCGATTTTAATGAAATTTGGTACAGGGGTAGGTTGTATTCCGGGGAAGGACATAGGCTACTTTTTATCCCGGAAAATTCAAGAGTTCCCGCGGGAATCGAAAAAACTTGGTTCACGCGGATGAAGTCGCGGGAATCATCTAGTAGGTATATATATAAATACTAAGCCAGTGCCATGAGGGGCAGAACGCTGGCTGGGTAACCTCGCTGATTAGCCAAATATAAGTGATTTATATTTATTTTAATGTTTACATCAACAGATAACTTATATAACAGTGTATCTACCGGAAAAGCCGATACCAAGAGTAACGGTTGTTGATTTAAGCGACAATCTGCAATATTTCCATGAAGGTATGGCCTTGCTACTCAAGTAATAATGATAATACTATGGTAACCTTGCACATTGATGTAAGGCTACGATAACACTTACTTATTTGAAAGTTTTACTCAGGAAAGTCGCGTGTATGAATAACTTATGAAATGTAAACAGTCTTGTAAATCGCGTATCGCATGCGTATGCTAGTAATGTAAGTTACTTACGTATAAACTTACGTAAATAAGTGTAGTTGCGGCCTTAGTTTAATCAGCACAGTTGCAAGATAACAGAAGAAGCGGTGATATTGATAAGACATCGGTATCGCGCCTCTAACCTCTCAGAACCTCTTAAAAACACTTACACTAACGTTGAAGGATTTCATCGTGAGAAAATCGTGCATGCTTGAGGACTAATTCTCAAAGCGGTATGAAATCTGGCAATTTGCAATTGACCACTGAACCAATTAACCCTTCTCATTCTGTGAGGTCAGTCTGTTTAATCAATTCTGTCAATTATATTAATTAGTACACAATACACAGTAAGAGATATTTGTTTCAAAACTTGAAGATAAAATTATAATATTAACTATTATGTAAACGGCACATCAAATATAATTAACATTTTAGAATTTGTTTAGATGACAAAGATGATATTATTTATACGTTTTAGATAAAACTATGAATTTAAAAAATGTTATGGATAAGACAGGAGATGGCAATAATTTTTTTGCTTTTGTGCCAATGGTCATGAATATAAGCAGGAATACAGTAAATCATCCGAATGTTCAGAAACTAATGAACGACAAAAGTCAACAGTTCGATGCTGTGATTGCGGAATGGATGTTTAACGAACTCAATGCTGGGTAGCTATTTTCTTAATATTATTATTATTGCTTACTATGCTTGGCGACAGTGATTCCTTAAATGAAGCAATAATTTCTGAGCAGGCTGCAGAGCGCTCTCCTAAATGCTTATTCCTACTTACCTTCATGGTTTTTATACCTGTGTTTCTGGAACTTACCGAACCTTAGCGGTTCGTATCAGAACCGTTGGACACTTTTTATCCCGGAAAACAAGTATTTCCACAAGATTCTTCAAATATTTTATTCCCGTGGACAGACTCCCGGGCATAATCTAGTAGTTTTTGTAATTTTAATTACTAAATTTTCATTAAGATCTTTCTCGAATATTTCAGATTCGCAGGCGTTTTCAACTGCCCATTGATATGGTTATCCACGGTGGATCCGCATTGGATGATATTGCAACTGGTAGATGAGATGCCCAACCCTGCGTACACAGTAGATATCTTATCTGACAGTGTTCCTCCGTTAACGTTTAAACAACGAATCATCGAGTTGGGAATTCAAATTATGGGCAAGCTTTTCAAAATATTGTGAGTTATTTGGCAAATTAATTATGAGTAATTCCATTGGTACTCTTTTGTAATCATCACCATCATCATCACCATCATCATAACCTATTGCTTCCCCTCTTCTGAGTGCTGTCTTCCTCTCGAATTAAAGAGTTAGTTTTAGTTTATGGGAAAGAGGCCCTGCCTCTGCATAACCATTTTTCGTTTAAATTTCTGTAATCTTTTTTTGAAAAATATTAATTAATTATATCAAAATCTATAAACTAAACTAAAATATATTTTTATAAAATCCTAAATCCACACTGACCTAAATAAAAGCATAAACTAGTAATCTAATATACTGTATAAAACATTCATGACTCGTAATTCAATGTCCTAGTTTAAGTAGGTTTAGGTTTACTAACAAATAGGTTTTAAGTTACTTGTCCTAAAACTAATTAAATGATCCTTTTTGGTAGATTGAAATTAATATTTATTTATTTAATACTAGCTGATGCCCGTGACTTCGTCAGCGTTGATTAAGGTTTTTAGGTTCCCGCGGGAACTCCTTAATCTTCCGCGATAAAAAGTAGCCTATGTCCTATTCCAGAATATAATCTTTCTCTGTGCCAAATTTCATTCAGATCCGTTCAGCCGTTGGGGCGTGATTGAGTAACAAACATCCATACATCCATACATCCATCCAAACATTCGTATTTACTTATAATATAAGTTAGAAGTTAGATATAAAGTTAGATACTATGAATGTTTCCTTCCTTGTTGACTTACAGATGGATATCTGGCCTTGAAGAAGGAATATACAATGAATATTTTGTTCCGGTGATTCGTAACAGACACAATTCTGTGCCATCGTTTGAAACTCTAAGGAATAATGGTTCCTTAGTTCTGAGCAACTCTCACGTATCAATGGGAAGTCCAGCACGATTGCCCCCTAGCGTCATTCCAATAGGAGGGTATCATATCAAACCTAATGTGAAACCCTTACCTGAGGTACGTTCAAACCTTTATTCATTAATTTAAGAGACATAATAACATTACAATTATGTAAAAAACAGTGTACCTGTTGAAAATGTAAAATGGTTCAAAAATGCGTTAACTTGACCTGTTATTGTTATTATTAACTCCTCAGTAAAGTAAATGAGATATTTAAAAATCATGACGTATAAATTAAATAACAACTACCAATATATTTTTATGTCTTAGGATCTGCAGAAACTTATGGATGGCGCTCAGCATGGCGTTATTTACTTTAGTATGGGTACGAATTTACGAAGCAAACATTTTCCTGATGAAGTCAAACAAGACTTGTTGAAAATGTTTAG
This sequence comes from Erebia epiphron, assembly GCA_963932025.1. Taxonomy (NCBI): domain Eukaryota; kingdom Metazoa; phylum Arthropoda; class Insecta; order Lepidoptera; family Nymphalidae; genus Erebia; species Erebia epiphron. The sequence continues at coordinate 11,466,679 of OZ009950.1, forward strand.
CAAATTGAAGCAGACAGTTATATGGAAATTTGAAGAGAACCTTCCTAATACGCCTAGCAATGTACATATTGTGCAATGGGCTCCACAACAAAGCATTTTGGGTAACTAGAAATTCCAATTTTTAAACATAAAATTCACAACCCTGCTGTCGGTTATAGACGTTAAGAATATTATTCCTCAGTAGACGTTTTAACAGTCTGGAAACGTTCGGTATGTTAGAACTTAAGCTTCGGGGGTGCTTTGTGAACCTACAGCAAAATTAAGCTTAGATATTCAATGATAATATTTTAACTTTTTTTACAGCACATAAGAACTGTATCGTATTCATCACACATGGAGGTTTACTTTCAACCACAGAATCGATGCATTATGGAGTGCCAACTATTGGAATACCAGTTTTCGGTGATCAATATGTGAACGTGCAGAGAGCTGTCCAAAAGGGCTATGCTCAAAAAGTAGATTTATCTTATACGATGGCTGCAGACATTGAAAAAGCTATTAAAAATGTACTTGGTAATCCAATGTAAGTTCCATTATTTTGCATTTGTTTTGATTCCAATTAGATTTAAATTTTATAGTTTATTTTCAGTCTACTGTCGAAGATGTAAGAGAAACATTAAAATTAGGTACTTGTTAGACTTTCTATTACTCAGAAATATTTTGGTGACAGTGGTAAACCTTGTACCAAATTTTCCTTTTAGATACAAAATGAGAGTCAAGGAATTGTCTCAAATCTACCACGACAGACCTGTACCACCTGCCAAGGAGCTAGTACGTTGGGTGGAACATGTTGTGAAGACTAGAGGAGCACTACATCTGCGCTCTCCAGCATTTTTGGTGCCCTGGTACCAGAAGCTTTACTTAGATCTTATTTTAGTTTTACTAGTTATATTTTTAGCTTTAAAATATGCATTTGTTTACCTTATGAATACTTTGTGTACAAAAAAAAGAAAAGAAAAGGTTTATTAGATACTTAGAACTTACTTAGAAAAAAAACTGTAAATATAGTATATGCACCCTAAAGTTCATATCACCTAACATGAAAGAAACAGGAATAAAAGTTAATAAATTAAATACTTATAGTAATATAGATGTGATTTCGTTTTACTTATTTTTTCGTACTGAACAATAAAGCGATCGTCTAGGTATAGTGGAAAGATAGATCTTCGTTTTTATTTGGAAAATTACTCTTTGCCCGAAAAAAACATCGACTCTTACCCATTCAGGACCTCTACGCGGACTTCTTAAAAAGTTGAATTCACAATTAAAATTGGAAAAACTGAATCCACGCGGACGAAGTCGCGGGCATCATCAAGTATTTAATAACAGGAATATGAGCACAGAATAGGTACATGATATGAGTTAGAAACGACATTTTATATTTTATATTTTAGGAACGTCAAGGTACTACTAATACTACTACTAGTACTAATAAACTATCATTTTGAGTATATAGTTTTGAATATTGTATAAAAATTCTTTCCAAAAAACCGACTTCCAAAGCCACTGTAAAGTAAAAAATAATTTTTCACACCACTCGCTCAACAACGCCTTATTACATGGCCTGTTATCTAAGGTTAAAGTAAGACATTAAATCCCTAGGGTTATAATGTTGTACTGAAATCCATTATTCCCTAGGGTTATAATGTGATTTGAATTTAGAATCATCGCGCATCTGAAGCAAGATCTGAAGGAAATTCTATTCATTCCAAAGAGGTTTTATTCATAATTCTTATTGCTATATCCATAAAGTCTAATTTCGGTAAACATAATGTGTTCTCAGCAGGCGCGGCCAACTCGATTTTCGAAAACCAAAGCCGTGGCCCACTAGATTCGCACTGACGAAATTTGTTTGTCAAATCGAGTAGGCCACGCCAGCTGAAAGAAGTGGTTGTATCGCGAGGTGTGAAAAGTAGAGTATTCACCGTAGGGGTAATGCTGTATTAATCTTGGGCGCCCTTAATTCCCGCGCTACTCTCTGGATTCTAGATGCAAAACCCTCGCTACGCTCGGGAGTTACTCTAAAATCCCTCGTTCCGCTTGGGATTTATCCCGGCGCCCGTGACATAATACATCGCATTACCCCCGTGGTGAATAATCTATTTCTACACACTGTGTTGAAGTCGCGCGAGTATTTAACAAAGATAGGCATAGTTGACGGGTCAGGCTCGCCCGACTTCAACATAGTGTGTAGAAATCAAAATTATTTTTGATTTCTACACACCTTTCCAGAGTTTTTTGGAAAGAATTTTTATTTTTAACTTTTTAGTGTACTCTAAATCCCTACGGCTTAGGAGTGCAGCACCATGCAGCATCAGAGTTGAGGAGTTGGAAAATGGGTTTAAGTATGAAGTCGTTGCTTGACACCTACAATATGAATTCACTATAAAAAAATCCTAAATCACTATGTTTAAGGAGTTTTGTGCTCTGCAGCATCAGGGTTGAGGAGTTGGGACTTGGGTTTAAGTATACACGTGACTTGATACCTACTATATGAATTCACCATCAAAATTTCCAAACTCACTAGTTTTGAGGATTTCATGTAGTACGCGGTACACCTACAGCATCAGGATTGAGGATTTGGAATCAGAATTTTTTATGGGACCACCTCGCGAGCTTCCTCTAACTACTCAAAAATTGTTCAAGTCGGTTTAGAAACCACGGAGATATGCACCGACATACATTTAAAAAAAACATACGCACCGAACTGAGAACCTCCTACTTTTTTGCAAGTCGGTTAAAAATCGGTTGAGTCGGTCCTGCGCCTGATCTCTCTCCAGTCCTGTCGGATTTTCCATCCCATCGGGCCATGAGAGTAAAGGAACAGAGAATGCACCTTTGTTGACTCATACACTTGTGCACTAATCTCCCGCGCAGAAGGCAAATCTCTCTGGAGATGGCCGCCGTGGCCGAAATTCGGTCGGAAGGACATTATTATTTATTTCTATTATTATAGTGAACTATTTAATGAAATTATTAGTTCTATGATAATAATATAGTCACGACGCTTAAAAGAATAATAGACTAGCTAATGCCCGAGACTTCGTCCGCGTGGATTGAGGTTTATCGGTTCCCGCGGGAACTCTTTAATATAGGTATTATTCCAGACTATAACCTATCTCTGTGCCAAATTTCATCCAGATCCGTTCTGCCGTTCGGGCGTGATTGAGTAACAAACATCCATCCAAACTTTCGCATTTATAATATTATACTAGCTGATGCCCGCGACTTCGTCCGCGTGGATTAAGGTTTTTTGATTCCCGCGGGAACTCCTTATTTTCCGGGATAAAAAGCCTATGTCCTTCCCCGGGATATAACCTACCTCTGTACCAAATTTCAGCAAAATCGATCAAAAAGATGGGCCGGGAAAGCGTAGCAGACAGACAGACACACTTTCGTATTTATAATATGATGATTGATTAAATTGATGATGATTCCCGCGACTTCGTCCGCGTGGACCAATTTTTTTTGATTCCCGCGGGAACTCTTAAATTTTCCGGGATAAAAAGTAGCCTGTGTCCTTCCCCGGGATACAACCTGCCCCTGTACCAAATTTCATTAAAATCGGTTGAACAGATAAATTTTTTGATTCCCACGGGAACTTTTGAATTTTCCGGGATAAAAAGTAGCCTTTGTCCTTCTCCGGGATACAACCTATCCCTGTACCAAATTTCATCAAAATCGGTTGAACAGATGAGCCGTGAAAGCGTAGCAGACAGACAGACAGACAGACACACTTTCGCATTTATAATATTAAGTATGGATTAAGATACAAGCTATCCTATCTTTCAAGTTGGATCAAACCGCAACGGTGTGCAAAATTAATTTTCATCCCACCATCTCGAAAAGAGTATTTTTACTCTTCGATATCTGAATGCAAAAGCCGATATTATCCTCTTGAGGATAAAGTAAATTGAATTTATAACATCGTGTGCACGTTAGTAAATATCACTCGTCTATGAAGTTTGTGAATTCAAAATATCATTAAAACCTATTTACTTCTACCTCTATGGTGCCGAATTTCCATACAACCGTTTTTAATTTGTTAAAAAGTCACACTCGTAACCTTCTTGGTGTACTTTTTTAATTTGGCATTTAGTCATTTCCTCGCTTAGGTGGGATGAAAAGTTACGTGTTACTCACTGCTCTTTTGATTCCCTCGCTGACGCTCACGATTCTAATTTTTGAATTTTAGAATCCTTCGCTTGCTCGGTCATCAAAATTGAGCACGCGGTTGTAAAACAACTTTTCACTCTTGTATAACAAATAACTATTAAAATCGGATAAGTAGTTTAGGAGTCCATCGCGAACAAACAACGTGACACGTGATTTATATATATTTAGATATATGTTAAGTAAGTATAGATTACTAGCGACCCTAATTATCTTTTATTATAGATTAATAATTATCAGTGCACACGTGCGAAGCCAGGGCGCACTGATAATTAGGTAAATAGCCATCAATCATCATTTAGCCAATAGCCTATAGGCTATCCCGAAAAATTAAGGCGTTCCCGCGGGAACTAAAAAACCTCAATCCATGCGGACGAAGTTATTCCAGACAATATTCTACTTCTGTGCCAAATTTCATCCAGATCCATTAAGCCGTTCGGCCGTGATTGAGTAACAAACATCCATCCAAACTTTCGCATTTATAATATTCATATTTATATTTATATGATAAGTAAGTAAGGATTACTAGCGACCCTAATTATTATTAATTATAGATTAATAATTATCAGTGCACCCGTGCGAAGCCAGGGCGCACTGATAATTTAGGTCTTTAGCCATCAATCATCATTTAGCCAATGGGCAGCACAATCAAACTTTAAGTACATAATATTGTTATGATACTATATGATACCCGCAACTTCGTCCGCATGGATTGAGGTTTCTTAGTTCCCGCGGGAACGCCTTAATTTTCCGGGATAACCTATGTGCTATACCAGACTATAATCTATCTCTGTGCCAAATTTCATGCAGATCCATTCAGCCGTTCTGGCGTGAATGAGTAACAAACATCGATCCATCCATCAATACATCTATCCATCCATCCATCCAAGCTTCCGCATTTATAATATTAGTATACATAGATTTTTTTAAACCTTGTGTTACATTATTGCAATTTTTGTAGGGATCTCTAATATTTTGAAAATGAGATACAACTTATGGAAATGCTCGCTGATAATGTAGCTTTTTACAGGTGAAAGATTTTTAAATTAGGTTATGTGGTTTTTGAGTTTATCCGTTATAAACAAACATACAAACAAATCTTTTCACTTTATGATATTAGTTTGGTTTGATTTACCAAGATAATGTATGTTTTATACTTCTTGCCTTTAACAACAAGTTTTAAAATAACCGGTATGACAAGGATATTTTATGTTTTTATTCTTATACGCTTATACGTTGCACAGAGTACATTGTTAATACGTTATTCTGACACGGACCACCATGCACACATGAATTCGTGATTCCTATAGTATTAATACAAATCCCTGTGGAGGCAGACCTGTTAACGATAAATATAATCAATGTTTTCAAGTTCCGTTACCGTTTATTATCAATTTTCACTATACCGTGTTCTCATTTTATAATAGAAGTAATTCACTTATAGTGGCACTAACAATCAAACAAAAAAATAACTAGGTTATGCGTGTATAAAGTGTTAATTGAAATTATTGTTTACATCAAAGTAAGTTTTACACATTTAAGAGTTGGTGCTTATTTAATTTTGTGGTTTCATATGAAATTTCGAAGGAAACTTTAATTTTGAACATAGGTAAATTGTGAGTATAGTTGTGATCAATACTAACTTTTGGCCCTTTTCATATAATTTCCATCAGCAAAGTTTGTTTTAAATTTCATAATAACTCGTATTACCTGTTATATTAAAGCTATGTAAACAAAGTACGTCATTCAAATCGTTTCAAACTATAGCTATAGATTAAAGTTTGAAAGGTAATCGCTCTTCTTTATGGTTTACACAGAAAAATAACAAAAAAAAAGACAAAAATTACCCCTTTTTTTTGGTCCCAATAAAATAAACAATATAACCCATATATTCTGTAGTTTTAGTCATTGATTTGCTCTATGGTTAGTCATTTTAGAGTAAAAACACACGAAACAAAGACTAGATTTTCCATAATTCTCACTCTAGAACAAAAACCAAAAAATTAAAAAAAATTATATCAAATTACATATTTTCGTGTCCTCCTCGCACGAAATTTCTACCCATAAATTTATTTCATAGAGTAAGGCCGTCAAAAAATTCCTACTATGTCCTTGTCTATCCTATTATTTAATACCAAAGTTAGAGAGGAATCGAGACAGTATTCTATTTTTAAGAAACAAAAATGTCGGCAACCGCGGAGGACGCGTTCCGCCATACAACCTGTAACCGGAATCCGGTTACACGCCCTCTATCTCGTAAACGCCTGTAACCGGAATCCAGCGACATGCCGTTCTAAGGGTAGTATGTATGAATTAAATGATTTAAAGATAATGTACTGCCTTATAATAATTTATGACCAGCAATTAATAAAAGAGAAAAACGAAAAAAAAAAACAATATTAAGTACTTAATAGACATGCCTTTTAACCAAAGACAATATATACTTGGTTTATAATTAATCTATGCTTTTAACCAAAGACAATATATAAACCAGCTTTTAACCCAATTAAAGGAATAGTTTTTTTTTATTCCACTATAAATTAGCCGTTGACCTGCACTGGTATGGGGCGATGATGTAGTTTAGGATGGTAGCGGGTATTATACGGCAGTTATATTAAATCCATACCCCTAGTTTCAACACGGCATCGTACCTGAACGCTAAATCGCTTGGCGGTACGTCTTCGACGGTAGGGAGGTAACTAGCCACGGCCGAAGCCACCAGATAAAGGTTTGCAATTAAACGCGTTTTTTTTTCTCGATCATGAATTTGTATGAATAGGTACTTGTTACCTTTACAGAAAATGGATAGAACGGCGCTATTTTTGGTGCTAATGCTGGCTTCATTTTATGAAACGGATTCCTACAAACTTCTAGTTGTCAGTCCCATACCGGGCAAGAGCCATGCAATTTTGGGAGAGGGGATGGTTGAAAACTTAGCAAAAGCTGGACACGATGTAAGTGTTCATACATTTTTTAATATTATTAATGAATGAATCAATTTTATTGTACACTACGTAGTTGTTTTTATCCACTCCAAGTTAGCCCTTGACTGCAATCTCACCTGATGGTAAGTGATGATGCAGTCTAAGACGGTAGCGGGCTAACCTGCTAGGGGCATGGCTGTTATAATTAACCCTTACCCCCAATCGGTTTCTACACGGCATCGTAACGCTTAATGGCAAGGCGGCATGTCTTTGCCGGTGGGGTGGTAACTAGCCACAGCCGAACCTCCCACCAGGCCAGACCGGGAAAAAATTCAGAAATTATAAATTCCCTAATTGACCCTGCCGGGGATCGAACCCGGGATAAAGGCCAGGGAGGTGGTCACTACTATACTTAATTACAACAGATTGAGCGTCTGTATTTAAATTTTCAAAAGGTACTATTATTTTTCTATTTTATACTTCGCCCACGGAGGAATAATATTATAGTCGCACTGTTGACCGAACTATGGCATCATACAACACGCTCTTGAACAATAACGCTCAATGGGATCCATTCATTAACAAGTGGACAACCTTGGTTCTTGATTTACTGAGGCACTATGAGAATATTGAATAACGTTGTTGTGAGATAACTAGCTGATGCTCGCGACTCGTACCCGTGGATTGAGGTTTTTTGGTTCTCGCGAGAACGCTTTAATTTTCCGGGATAAAAAGTAGCCTATGTGTTATTCCGGACTACAATCTATCTCCAATTTTATCCCTATGGCCAATTTCATCCAGATCTGTTTAGCCGTTTTGGCGTGATTGAGTAACAAACATCCATCCATCCATCCATGCAAACTTTCGCATTTATAATCTATATATATAAAATTCAAAGTCCTGACTGACTGACTGACTTATATATCAACGCACAGCCTAAACCGCTGGTCCTAGAGACATGAAATTTGGAGAGTGTGTTCTTTGTGAAGACTAGGTATCCACTAAGAAAGGGTTTTTCGAAATTCCACCCCTAAAGGGGCAAATTAGGGATTAAAAGTTTGTATGAAAGTCCGTAGTTTTTCAAGTTATAGCCATTGGTATATGAGCTGCGGGTTGAAAATGAAGAAATACGTGTTTCACAGTTTTTGAAAATTCGACCACAAAGGGGTGAAATAGGGGATGAAAGTTTATATGAAAGGCTTTCATTTCCGAAGATATTTTTCAAGTTATATCAACGAAACTTGATATTTTGGCTTTAAGAAATAAAGAAGTATGTTTGTCACAGTTACTCAAAATTCTACCCCCGAAGGGGTAAGATAGGGGTTGAAAGTTTGTATGAAAATTCTTCATTTCTAAAGTTATAGCGATGAAACTTGGTATTTGAGCTTTCGGTTAAATATAAAGAATTAAGTCTTTCATCATTTTTGAAAATTCGACCCCGAATCATCCCCTATTTAACGAATTCGACTCGAATTCGTTAAATAGGGGATGAAAGTTTGTATGAAAGTCCTTCCTTTCTCAAGATATTTTTCAAGTAGAACATACTTTATTCAAACTAGTGGAAAATTAAATAGGTACATTATTACTAATAACATAAAAAACCTTAAAAAAATATAATATAATAATTAATTTTCAAGTTATTTCAACGAAACTTGGTTTTCTGGCTTTTGGTAAAAATTAAAGAAGTACGTGTGTCACATTTTTTCGCCCAAAGTGGTAAAATAGGGGTTGAAAGTTTGTATGAAAGTCATTCATTTTTCAAGTTATACCTAGCCATGATACTTGACATTTAAGAACGGCTGGACGGATCTGGATGAAATTTGGCACAGAGACAAATTATAGTCTGGAATAGCACATAGGCTACTTTTTATCCCGGAAAATTAAAGAGTTCCCGCGGGAACTAAAAAACCTCAATCCACGCGAACGAAGTCGCGGGCATCAGCTAGTATTAGTATAGATGAATGCATGAATCAATTTTATTGCACACCGCGTAGATAAGTATAATGGAGTGTTTATGTAAATTTTTAATACTAATAATTATGATTTAATGCGAAAGCTGTCTGTGTGTCTGTAACATTTAAGTGCCCCAAGACATAGTCGGATATCATGTAGGATATAATCATACCAATATTATTGCGAAAGAGTGTTTTTTTGACGCCCGAGGACGCCGTCGCGGGCGTCAGCTAGCACAATGATAAACTGACAGACTAACACTACTTACTAAGAAGGTTTTTCAGAAATTCCGTGAAACTAAGGATTGATAAAATGATTTTGTTTATAAAGCCGGCCGGCAGTGTTGCGTGGAGACCTTGAAAATATTATAATATGTTACTTAATTATTATTATGTCTAATATGTTAATGTTTACCTCAACAGATAACTTACATAACAGTGTATCTACCGGAAAAGCCAATCCCACGCGTCACGGTTGTTGATCTAAGCGACAATCTTCAATATTTTCCTAAAGGTAAGGACTTGCTATACTCGAATAATAATATTACGTCTATCTGTCAGTCTATCTGTCTGCTACGCTTTCACGGCCCAACCGTTCAACCAATTTTGATTAAATTTGGTACAGGGATAGGTTGTATCCCGGGGAAAGACATAGCTTTTTATCCCAGAAAATCAAGAAGTTCCCGCGGGAATCAAAAAACTTAATCCACGCGGACGAAGTCGCGGTTATCATCTAGTATGTAAATAAAATAAACTAAAATCTTACGAGTAGAATTATTAATCCTCGTCGATGCCACTGCAGTAAGGCATAGTGCCCAAGATGCTGGCAGCATTGCCCTTTTGGATGACCAAACTTATTCTTTCGCCAAGGTAATCTTGTACATTGATAATTTTCTTATTTAGTATATTTTTTTTACAAGATAATCGAAGAAGTGGCTATAGGCAAATAAATAAGACATTGGGGTTAGTTTGCGGGTTCAAGGTTTCAAAACCCGAACACGTGCCTCTAATTTTTTTAATTTATAGACTAGCGCTTGGCTGAAATCAGAAGATACCAATATTATAAGCGACAATATACCTAAGAAAATATTTAATATAATGTTGATAAACTTTTAAGCAATTAATTTTATCTCTTACTTTAAAGTACAATCATCACGAGAAAATATCAGTATTACTATGCGAAAATATCAAATTATATATATTACATATATTACTAGATGATTCCCGCGACTTCGTCCGCGTGGACCAAATTTTTTCGATTCCCGCGGGAACTCTTAAATTTTCCGGGATAAAAAGTAGCCTATGTCCTTCCCCGGGATGCAACCTACCCCCGTACCAAATTTCATTAAAATCGGTGGAACAAATAAATTTTTTGATTCCCACGGGGAGCTTTGAATTTTCCGGGATAAAAAGCCTATGTCCTTCCCCGGGATACAACCTATACCTGTACCAAATTTCATCAAAATCGGTTGAACAGATGGGCCGTGAAAGCGTAGCAGACAGACAGACAGACACACTTTCGCATTTATAATATTAGTATGGATTATAATTATTAGGAGGCGTAGCGGGCGGCGTATTAGTTTTAAGAATTGCTGTAGGGAGCAAACTGAAAATCAGCGCTGGGTATTGCTGCCAATACCCAGCACAAGGCTGAGTTTGCGACCCATTGTGTTTTTGTTAGTCCTTAAGTTTTTAAGTCAATATTATAAAATGTTATTTGATACAAGAATGTAACGCAATAAAAACTTTATTTATTTATTTATTTAAAATCTTATATGCCTGAGAGTTCTCCATTATATTCTCAAAACGGGATGAAATCTGGCAATTTGCAATTGGCCATCTTGGTGGACTACGGCTTTTATCCTTTTCATTCTGTGAGGCCATCTCCGTACTCAGTATGCAGAAAATGATGATAGTATTTGTGCAGTAATGGTGTGAATTCATATTTTGCAAATAGAGGCATTATTGCAGTAACAATCTTGGTTTTTATTCAAATAAACTTTCACAAGTGCTTTTGAATCGTCGAGTGAATCTACCGCTGATTCGGAATGAACATTCCTACCAAGAAGAACAGCCAGAAACTCAGTGGTTGCTCTTTTGAAAAATATTATAAATTTCATATAAGTAAATCATTAATGTTTAAATACAACACAATATATATAAATATGACACAATGTAGGTACATTATAAGTTATTGTTTAAAAACTTGAAGATAAAATTATAATTTATGTTAATAGCTCTTTAAACGTAGGTAAACACTTCAAAAGTGCCAAGCCAATGTTTAAATAGCATAGATACAGAATCTAATAATATTATTTATACGTTTTAGATGGAGCTATGAATTTAAAAAAAGTTATGGATAAAACAACAGATGGCAGTAGCTTGCTTGCTTTTATACCAATGCTTATGAATATGAGCAGGAACACAATAAATCATCCGAATGTTCAGAAACTAATGAACGACAAAAGTCAACAGTTCGATGCTGTGATTTCGGAATGGATGTTTAACGAAGTCTATGCTGGGTAGCTATTTTCTTCATTTATTAGGCTTACGACCGGTTTCTGAATTGAGAATTTCATGTTGAGTCTATCTCAAAGACTACTTAAGGACTAATTAAGCAAATTTTTGTTTCTGAATTGATATTGGGCCGGTTGCTGAATTAAGCATTCAAGCAAAAACAGCAAGTTCCAACTCTTAAACCTTACACAATATCAATTCAGAAACAAATATTTGCTTAATTAGTCCTTAAGTAGTCTTTGAGACAGACTCAACATGAAATTCTCAATTCAGAAACCGGCCGTTACTATTGGCGACAGTAATCCTTATAGAAAGCAATGATGACTGATGAAGTTGGAATGCGCTCGCCTATGTGATGTTTATTCCGACTTATCTTCATGATCTTTGTCTGTGTTTATAATTAAGTAATATGGGGCAGGAAATATATCAGTTCCCAACGTTCCCAATCTTTCGGTTTCCAGAAAGGTTGAACAAACACGTTCCTAGAGATTAAAGAAAACGAAGTCCATAAAACTGATTAAAATTGCTTTAGGTACAGTGCATGATAAATTAGTATTTAGATGTATACAATTGAGTCTTCTTGAAGTGGACATGGCATGCATGGTAATAGGGCACATTAGCTACAACGCAACATCAGTAAACAAATCAAAACAAAATATCTTAACAAAACAAAAAATAAATAAAAAATTACATTAATAAGTTATTTCCTCAAAACTATGTATCACATATGACATGGATGAACTAAAAATGAATTGCTGAATACAAAAAGTAATCATTGTTATACAGTAGCTCAAAATATCATTTTAATAATGTGTATGTTTTCCTTAATCATCGTGGCATATTCCAAGAATCTATTTTATCTATATATTTTTTGTGATAATCAATTTTTTCCTCATTTTGAAGTATTTTAAAATTTTATAACCAATTGAATTTTTTCTAAAAGTTTTAACAGCTTATTTTTTAACCGACTTCCAAAAAAGGAGGAGGTTCTCAATTCGGCGCGTATTTTGTTTTGTTATGACATTGTTGATGAATCCTTACTAATATCACAGAATAGGTAATAGTAGTAACTAATATTGTAAATTTGAAAGTGCGCCGGTCCATCTGTCTGTTTAGTAGCTTTTTATAAAATTCGGTGCAGAGATAGATTACTTCCCAGGGAAAAATATATGCTAAGTTTATTTCGGAAAACAAGTTTCCACAAGATTTTCCAAGATCTTTATTCCTGTAGACCAACTACCGGGCATTATTTAGTTGTTTTTATAATTAAAAACACTGAACTCTAGTAAAAATATCTAATGTGTATTTCAGATTCGCAGGCGTTTTTGACTGCCCATTAATATGGTTATCCACGGTAGATCCGCATTGGATGATATTACAGCTGGTAGATGAGATGCCCAACCCTTCGTACACAGTAGACGCCTTATCTGACAGTGTTCCTCCCTTAACGTTTAAGCAACGAGTTACCGAGCTGGGATTGCAAATTATAGGCAAGCTTCTCAAAGTATTGTGAGTAATTCAGCAACTTAGTTATTAGCAATTCCATCATCATCATCATCATGATTATCATCATCATAATAACTTATTGCTTGCCCTTTTCTGAGCACTGACTTCCTTTTGAAATAAAAAGGGCTTAAGATTAGTTCTAGTTTATGCGAAAGAGTCCTTGTATCTATATACGAGTCATCTTTTCTCGTTTAAATTTCTCTAATCTAAGAGAAATCGCTGCAAGCATAAGCTAGTAAGGTTAACAGTATACATAGATTTATAATGAGTATTTTGAGTCGTGTCTGTTATACAACATACGAGTACTTTAATGTTTCCTTGTTGACTTACAGTTGGGTATCTGGCCTTGAAGAAGCAATTTACGATGAATATTTTGTTCCGGTGATTCGTAACAGACACAATTCTGTGCCATCATTTGAAACTCTAAGGAATAATGCTTCTTTAATTCTGAGCAACTCTCACGTTTCGATGGGTAGTCCGACACGATTGCCCCCTAGCGTCGTTCCTATAGGAGGGTTTCATATCAAACCTAATGTGAAACCATTACCTGAGGTAAGTTCATACCTACATTTATTGATTTGAGAGACATAACAATATTTCAATTATGAAAAAAGCATACCTTTAAAACATGACAAATGGTTCGAAGAACCCTACCTCATGCGTTAACTTGCCCTGTTATTGTAAATATCTACATTTACTTCTAAGTCAAGTTACTGAGATATTGAAAAATCACGTAGGTAAAGACTGAAACAGTAACCGAAATAAGGGGCTTAAACACTGTTTTTTGAAACTGTTATAAAACAGAAACACTTAAAACGGAAACAGAAACGATACTGTAACCCAATCAATCTGTAACCGTTTATTTCAGTTAATTCGTGTTTTTATCTGTAACCCTAATAAGTAAATGCCCTAACAAACTGCACGGTGTGACAACGCGTTCTTCTCACTTCATTGGACTTTACACACACTGCTACAACATGGCCATGTTTTTCTTAAAACAATTGCAACCATCGGTGCTCTTACCTTAGGTTCAAATTTGAAAACGCGTCAACAGTAAATTTGGCAACGTCGCTATTTCAGTTACAATTTAAAACACTTTAATAACCTTTATTTCTGGTACAGCTTCGATTCTGTTACACTTTCATTCTGTAACATTTATATTTCTGTAACCTTTATGAATCTGTTTTTCAGTCCCTGCATGTACGTATTATGTAAAGAATTACTTAAAAATATAATTTTATGTTTTAGGATCTGCAGAAACTTATGGATAACGCTCAGCATGGCGTTATTTACTTTAGTATGGGTTCTAATTTACGAAGCAAAAATTTTCCTGATGAAGTCAAACAAGACTTGTTGAAAATGTTTAGCAGATTGAAGCAGACAGTAATATGGAAATTTGAAGACGACCTACCTAATACGCCTAGCAATGTACATATTGTGCAATGGGCTCCACAACAAAGTATTTTGGGTAACTAGGAATTTTAATTTTAAACATAAAAAATTAACTACTTACCTACCCTACTTGTTGGTTTTAGATCTTAAAAATGTTATCCCTCAGTAGACATTTTAACAGTCTGGAAACGTTTGGTCTATTAAAACTAAAGCTAAGAGGGTGCTTTTGATCTGCTCTGTGAAAAACCCAGAGCAAAGTTAAGCATAGATATTCAATGATAATATTTTAACGTTTTTTACAGCACACAAGAACTGTATCGTATTCATCACGCATGGAGGTTTACTTTCAACCACCGAATCGATGCATTATGGAGTGCCAACTATTGGAATACCAGTTTTCGGTGATCAATATGTGAACGTGCAGAGGGCTGTCAAAAAGGGCTATGCTCAAAAAGTAGATTTATCTTATACGATGGCTGCAGATATTGAAAAAGCTATTAAAAATTTGCTTGATAATCCAAAGTAAGTTCTATTATTTTGCATTCGTTTTGATCCCAATTAGATTTAAATTCATTAAAGATAATATATTTAGAATTATTAGTTATTATAGTCTTCTTTTTCGAAGTCCACTCTCTAATCTAAGCTGTAACCGATATAAGAAAAACATTAAAATTACATACTTGCATTGACTTAGAAAGAGTTCTTTTTTAAGTGTATTTTAGTGTACGTATTAGACTTTTGATTTCTACTAAATATTTGAGTGGCAGTTGTAAACCATTTTTAACCCCAATTTTTCTTTATAGTTACAAAACGAGAGTCAAGGAATTGTCTCTAATTTACCACGACAGACCTGTGTCACCTGGCAAGGAACTAGTACATTGGGTGGAACATGTTGTAAAGACTAGAGGAGCTCTGCATCTGCGCTCTCCAGCATTTTTGGTGCCCTGGTACCAGAAGCTTTACTTAGATCTTATTTTAGTTTTACTAGTCATATTTTTAGTTCTAAAATATGCTTTTATATACCTTATTAATACTTTATGTACAAGAAGAAGAAAAGAAAAATTTAATTAGATAGTTGTTTTTTACTTTTTTTTTAAATTAGATACTTCTCTATAATAATTATTAGTTCATTAAATACATTTCTGTACAAATATATTGTATTTTGAACGCTTTAGCATCAGAACTCACTTTGAAAAAAGTTTCTGTATAATATGGTAAAAGTTTTATGTAAGATACGGGCTAAATCTAAATAAATTAAATACTTACTTAATATGTTATTTCGTATGAATCATTATTTCTCACCAGTCACCAAACATTATTAGCGATCTTGCGCAGTAAAAAAGCAATTTCACACGTTTATTTGAGTAATTACAATTTGTGACAAAAAATTTTTTAATGCTATGTTAGCCCTACTTTTATATAACACATCAAACCATTGATGTAGAATTTTAGTACCTATTCTATTGCAATGCATCAAACACGTTTTTTGCCTACTGGGGTCTGTTATCTTTGAGTTTAATACGTAGGTCTTAGATAATTAGGTAGTGTTATAAATAAAACTATAAAATTGGTAGTATTTCTGTAGGAAATAATTGATTACTATTTATTATAAATGTAAAAGTGTGGTTCTTTGTTGGTTTGTCCTTCAATCACGCCGCAACAAAGCAACGATTGAGACATTTTTTGGCTGTAGTCCGGAATAACTCGTAGGCTACTTTTTATTCCGGAATATTGAGGAGTTCCCGTGGAGATTTACAAACTATTCCACGCGGACGAAGTCGCGGGCATCAGCTAGTATATAATATATACAGTAGAGCGCGTGATAAATTGACGGACTATGTTTGTAATATAACAGAGTATTTTAAAGAGAGTTCGTCGGCCTATAATAATTTTTGCGATAGGTACTTAAATTACATTACTAAAGCAAAACTATAATCAATATTATAATCTGTTGTCATGTCACCGTTACTGTGTGATGTGTAATTACGCAACACATATTACATATTAGGTATACATACATATTACATATTATAATCATTTTATTGATTATGTTGAGACAGTTAGATAAGTTTTTGCTCCATCATCGTTACTAATCATTAGGTAATTTTTGTCTGTCTGCCTTCCGTATAGTATTAGTTATTAAATATCTTCACCGTAAATGCAGCAATAAAACGTTTTCCGCTGTTTATAATCTACACTTATCATGGTTACAAGGGATAACAAAGATTATACAATACTAGATGATGCCCGCGACTTCGTCCGCGTGGATTGATGTTTTTTGATTCCCGCGGGAAATCTTCAATTTTCCGGGATAAAAAGTAGCCTATGCCCTTCCCCGGGATGTAACCTATCTCCGTACCAAATTTCATTAAAATCGGTTGAGTAGCTGGGCCGTGAAAGCGTAGCAGACAGACAGACAGACACACTTTCGCATTTATAATATTAAATAGTAATTATAGTATAAGGTATATAGTATGGATGATTTCATTACAGTAGTTAGTTTTACGATATATACTAGTACTTGTTTGTGAATTCGTCCGCGTTGAATCTGAATCTGTGTTGTCTTGTATTTCTATATTTATTTATTTCAATTCATAATGTAGGTAAATGATAATAACCAAAACGTGTATTTGCTAATTTAAGTAAATCGAATAAGAAAAGTACATAATGTCATTAAGTAATTACTTACGACCATTTTACTATTTTTTCACACCACATGCTCGACAATGCCGAATTATATGTCATGTAAACCTTACCGAAAGCAATACATTATATCTCTTGGCTTTAGCCGGGTTATAATGTTCTATTGAATTTCATTATAACCCGCTGGTCAATAATGTGATTTTCACTTTCATAATTCTTATTGCTATATCCATAAAGTCTAATTTCGCTAAACTGAATGTGTTCACAGCGGGCACGGCCAACTCGATTTTCGAAAACCGAAGCCGTGGCCCACTAGATTCGCACTGAGACGAACTTCATTTGTTTGTCAAATCGAGTAGGCCACGCCAGCTGAAAGAAGTGGCTATATAGGCCGTGGCCCACTAGATTCGCACTGAGACGAACTTCATTTGTTTGTCAAATTGAGTAGGCCACGCCAGCTGAAAGAAGTGGCTATATAGGCCGTGGCCCACTAGATTCGCACTGAGACGAACTTCGTTTGTTTGTCAAATCGAGTAGACCACGCCAGCTGAAAGAAGTTAGCCGTAGCTAGTAGTACCTTTAGAAGATTCTATAAATATTTCAAAAAAAAAACAAAAATGTCATGTGATGAAAGTATTTTGACTCCAGAAGCTATTAAATTAGATGCCATAGGCATTGTCAATAATCTACTTCCAGAAAAGTCAAAAGAAAAATACCTGAAAGCCTATAAAGATTTTTCCATAATTGGACTAATGCCTCCAATATCAATTTGCACTTTTAATTTGCTGTAATAAACACTATCTACTAAGCCTGGTTTTTTATTGTCTCGCATAAAGTGAGAAAAGTAGAGTATACTCAACGGGGATAAAACTGTTTTTTTCTTGGGCGCTTGAATCCCTTACTGCACTCAGGACTCAATCTTAATTCCCGAGCAAAGCGAGGGAATTAACTTATAACACCCTCGCTGCGCTCGGGAGTTAAATTTGGAGTCCTTCGTTACGTTCAAGATTCAATGTAGCGCCCGTGACATAAAACAGTGCTTTATCCCCTTGGTGTATAATCTACTATTATCGCATTATTATTGGGATGATGACATCTAAAAAGTGGCGGAACTGAACTGGATGACCATAGCCAAAGATAGGGCGAAATGGGTTTCTCTGGAGGAGGCCTTGACCTGAAAAGGGTTCTTCATATTACTATACACTTAAAACTAGTTCTAAAAATAGATTTTTTAATTAAATTCCTAATTTTGTACACTTATTTTCTAGTTTTATTCTCCATTATTTGTAAACAAGTTGAAGAAATAGAAGGCTTTTTTATTATTTTACTATTTTTTTTTACAAAAATTAAACCTAACAACTATTAGATAATTTACTATCAACTAGATGATGCCCGCGTCTTCGTCCGCGTGGTTAAGGTTTTTTCGATTCCCGGTGGAACTCCTTAATTTTCCAGGATAATAATTAGCCTGTGTCCTTCCCCGGGATATAACCTATACCTGAACCAAATTTCATCAAAATTGGTTGAACAGATGGGCCGTCAAACGTAGCAGACAGACAGTCAGACACACTTTCGCATTTATTATAATATTAGTATGGAAATATGGATATAGTGTTAGTTACTCCTTCACGTGCAAATCAAAAATCCTTCATACACATACCTCGTAAACTGTTCTAAAGGCAGTTAAAACTGCACCGAAATCTATTAATAAAATCAAACAAAAGGACATAAAATTTATATTGTGATCGATTTAGCATTATACTACTTAAAGTTGTCGAGGTTTAATTTCGATAAATGATAAGATTATTATGATTTTTCTGTATTTAATCAGAGGTCCAATTTGTCTGAGCAAATCGTAATAATTTGACAGCCATCATACTAATTTTATAAATGCGAAAGTGCGTTTGTTTGCTGGTTTGTTGGTTTGTTGGTTTGTCCTTCAATCACGCCGCAACGGAACAACGGATCGACGTGATTTTTGGCATGGGTATAGTTGAGGACCTGGAGAGTGACATAGGCTTTTATCCCGGAAAAATTAGGGAGTTCCTGCGGGAATCAAAAAAACTTAAGCCACGCGGACGAAGTCGCGGGCATCAGCTAGTAACGTATAACTCGAACTGTTTAAGTAGTTCATACATGCTTTTTGACGTGCGGGCATCTATGAACTCCTTGAACAGGTCGAATTTTCCGTTTCACAATCGATTACGATTACGATTTCCTTACACAATCGGGGGCAGTTTGGAGCATTATAACCTACTTATTTTTTTTTTGTTATCAACATCTCCTACTGATAACAAATTATCATTTATAGATTGGGCCATTACCATTTTAATTGAGTTTTTTTGTCATCATGTTACAGTTTTCATTTGATTAATTTTGTATTTCGTATTTCGAAGTTGTTAAAAGAAGCAAAATAATAAAGTTTAAGGGTATAATGACAGTTTTTATCGATTTAGTGTGTGTTAGACTAGGAATACGATGTTAAATTATGATTATATTATTATTTTAACATTCTTGGTGTTAAAATAATAATAAAAGATAATTTTAAGTTTAAGGAGCAGCCCGTCTTATTATGATTTGTATAAGATGCAATGGGAAACCATTGCATATCAAGAAGATACAGTTCTTGGTGTTAATTCTAGCTTCATTGCATGAAACAAACGCCTACAAGTATCTGATTATAAGCCCTATACCAGCTGGGAAAAGCCATGCAATATTGGGACATGCTCTGGTTGAAAATATAGCTAATGCAGGTCATGAGGTAAGTAAATAATTGTTCTCTATACTGTGTTTATAGATGATAATCTATTATCGACCCAACCAAGCGAATAAATAAACCTTCAATAATAATTTCAGATCCTGGCTAAGGATCTGAAATAAAGGTTCTGAAGGCGGAATAAAACTTAGTAACCGAGATAAATCAAAAAATATTTACACTTTGTGTGTGTGTGTGATGTGAGAGCTGTAACAGTTAATAAGTTCAGACTAATGAATGGTTAGTTAAACCATTCTAATTTGTATGATTTCATGGACTATTTCCTCAACTGATTTTAACTTAATTAAGGACAGAGATAGGTTACATCCCGGGGCAGAGCATAAGCTGCTACTACTACTTCAGAATCTTCTTTTATCCCGGAATTTGAAAGAGTTGAAACTTAACATAAATCCTCCTCAAAGTTCATAATTTAAACACCGCTGAGTGGTATCACGGTTTTTAACCACCAACTCGATCCCATAATATTATTGACCGAGCGAAGCGAAGGTCTCTGAGTGCACTTGTCCGTCCGTCCGTCCGTCCGTCTCTCAGAGCCTTATAACTTCTGAATTACTGAACGTAATTACTTCAAATTTAAATATTATGTATATAAACCGATGGCCTCCAGCCGAATATGGCTTAAAAAGTTATAAAAATCTTAATTTTAGGGGGGCTCTCATAGAAGCGAATGCAAACGAAAATATTTTTATAGCGTTACGTAGGGTTGCGTTACGTAGGGTTGCATATCATTTTAAAGATAATCAGGAATAGAGTCCAAAAATATTTATTTTTTAATTTTTCCCTTAATATTGACCAAATGGGGCCTTTAAAAGTGGAGATTTTCTAACGTCCAAAGTTGGCCTCAGAACTCTAAATTTTCTGAAATGCTGAGCCTGAAACTTGATCTATTATTTGATCTTGATCTATTACACGTCCGACTTCACTTGTTTAATCGCCATTGGAATTGGTTGGGCGATTTTTGCTTGAAAAACTTTTGTAACGCGTTTGCTTGGGGAATTGTTAGTGTAACTGTGGCTTTGGTATGCCCCCGCGTAGTATTGGTAGTTGAATGAACCCTTGTAGTATTCCATAAAGTTTTGCTTACTTTTTTTTGAGCACGCGGTTTTGTTACCCCGTGATTGACTCCATTAATTGGTGATTTGGACAAAGAACTTAAGTGTAGTGCCTGTGAACACCGAGGGCTGTTAGCCTTGAAGCCAGGAGCGCTCTGACACCCTCATCAAAGTCGAGTAAGGGTTCACTCCACGCACACAATCTCACAACACAATTCACTACCTACACACAAACACCCTTGCCCGATTCGCCAAGGGACGGCGGTGAATTTAAGGTATCTTACCAATTATTCATACTAGCTTGTCCGCAGAATTAGGCACAGAACTCAACGAACCCCTGTCCCCTGGCCCATGAGGGGTCTGTTCCCTCATGGGCCCGGACCAGAAGGCCCCTGTCTGGCTTCGTTGAGCTGGCTTGTAGCCACAACATTGGTATCCTGTACTTGAACAACAAATACTAAAATAAGATAAATATTATAAGGAATCAAAATTATTTAATTTTTAATGAGCCTTAGTATTTACAACAGGACTTCACAATTATGTCAATAGATGGCGCCGCGAGGTCTTAGTTCGGGGCGAACCACTAGATTAAAATGTACTTATTATTTTTCAGGTAACGTACATAACCGCAATTGCGCCAGAAAAATTACCACCACGAGTAACTATTGTTGATACTAGTGAAAATACTAAACATTTCTCAATAGGTATAACTATTCACTTAAAATTAGATTTAAAACACTCGGCTCATATAATATTATGTATTGTAGATGACGATTTAAATAACGATGAATATTTTTTAGATGTAGCTGTAAATATAACGTCAATCATGGATAAAAATCATAAGGTCGACTCTTTCACTATGGCATCAATGATGATGGATATTAGCAGAGCTACGATAGAGAATCCTAATGTACAAAAGTTAATCGCTGATAAAACTCAAAAATTTGATGCTGTAATTTCGGAATGGATGTTCAGTGCAGTGT
The DNA here is from genome assembly GCA_963932025.1 of Erebia epiphron. NCBI lineage: Eukaryota > Metazoa > Arthropoda > Insecta > Lepidoptera > Nymphalidae > Erebia > Erebia epiphron. The sequence continues at coordinate 11,488,597 of OZ009950.1, forward strand.
ATGCAGGGTAAATATAATATTTTATACAAGCAAAAAAACTTAGTACTTTCTTAATTTCTCAATAATAATTCCATTATTAATAGATAAGAAAGTGAGAATCATGCTTTTAAAAACCCCAAAATCTTATTTGCATCAATAAGAATTGACAAAATGTTGAGGGAAAAACATAAGATTTATAGGGATCAGATAATCAGACCGCTGCACTGGTCTAATTGGCTATTTGACAGCTGTAACTATAAAATATGAAATACTAGATGATTCCCGCGACTTCGTCCGCGTGGATTAAGGTTTTTTGATTCCCGCGGGAACTCTTTAATTTTCCGGGATGAAAAGTAGCCTAGTATGTCCTTCCCCGGGATACAACCTATTCCTGTACAAAATTTCATCAAAATCGGTTGAACAGATACATTTTTTTGATTCCCGCGGGAACTCTTCAATTTTCCGGGATAAAAAGTATCCTATGTCCTTCCCCGGAATGTAACATATCCCTGTACCAAATTTCATCAAAATCGGTTGAGTAGTTGGGCCGTGAAAGCGTAGCAGACAGACAGACAGACAGACAGACAGACAGACAGACACACTTTCGCATTTATAAATTATAATAAATAATAAATAATATAATATAATATAATATAATATAATATTAGTATGAATGTTAGATTTGGTAGCTTGAAATGAAATGAAATGAAAATATTTATTTCATCTTAACTGTAAAGTAAAGTTATTACAAAGGTATACTTAATAAATTTTTACCGATTTTTTTTTTTCGAAGCTTGTAGGTTAACAATAATTATACATTATGTGTTTTCCATTAAAATAAATATTTTATTTTTGCAAAACAAATTTGAGATTTTGTATCTGTGGATTACAAGAAGCGAAACGCGGGCGGTCATGATTGAGCCCCGTGTGACGTCACATTTCAAAAAAAAAACGTCGTGTGTAGATACCAATGTTTGCGTATTGTTGAGAAAATTAACACTAATATATTTAGATTTGTGATTGTGAGAGGAATGGAATGCTAATTGCTATACAGCTGTTAAGTAGTGCAAATCTGCCTATATGGTTGCAAATATGGTTGCAAAATTATTTGCGTGTAAACTTTTGCTCTGCCGTGTTTCCTAATGTAAAATCTTACATGTAATTGCCGAAATACACAAAGTAATAGTAATTAGGTCTCGTGTTTAAGGCCTAAGAAAGTGCTGCTGTAAAGTGACAGAAATATAATTTATGTTAATTATATGTCATGTTTTATGAAGAAAATGTTAGGTTAGGTTTCATTCATTTTTGCTAGATCAGAGTTTTTAGTTGATTTATTTATAACACTAACATCAAAGTGGTCTTCACAAAGTAATATCGCAGATTTATCCGATTTAAATTCCGGGTCTCGGCAGATTAACTGTTACCACTGCTTTCGAAGTTAATGACATAGGTATTATTGTAAATATGAATGTGTTTATACAATTTGACAGGATACGAATTAATTATTATTTATAGTATTTCTACACACGTCTTGTAGCTTGTAATTTTTTTTGCATCAAAAAATCTGTAAACTTTCCACTCAAAAACACTTATAACTTGGTGCGTCGTAGTTAGATTTGTTTTATTTTGAGCTATGACGTCACAGCTAGCAAATGTCACGTGACCGGCTGTTTTCGCGCGAATTTAAAATTAATGTATTAAAAATGTATTTTTTTCTAATAAATAACGCTTTTTTTGAGAAAAAGATAATTGTAAGAGGTATAAAATGAACCCACCTTCATTTTTAAGTACTTTTCCGAAAACTGTCAAATAGCCAATTGTGTAAGAAAATATTAATTATTTTGAAAGCTTAAAACGTATGGTCTACATTGGTTAAACGACTAATTTGAGTGCTTTTCGATATTATTCTCTCCATACTCCCGAGGTTCGAATTACCCGTTTGACAAACGTAAGTAATTAAAATTTTCTTACATAGACGCACTGGAAAATCTTGGGAGCTCGAAGCCATAATGGGAAAAGGGCTTTTTGTTCCAGATTTGCGGCAATTTTCAATTGCCCCTTAATATGGTTCTCGTCAATTGAACCTCATTGGGTGATACTGCAACTAGTAGATGAGATTCCCAATCCTGCGTATACAGGCGACATAGAATCTGGAACTGTTCCTCCTTTAACATTTCAGCAACGAGTCACAAATTTGTATTTACCGATAATGGCTTGGTTTTACAAAACTTTGTAAGTATGAGAATGAGTTCAAATGATTTGTATCCAATTTACTTTTTTTTTAATTCCACTACAAGTTAGTCCTTGACTGCTTACCGTCTGCTTACCCCTGTTAAGGGCAGTTATATTAGATCCATACCCCTAGTCAGTTTGTACACAGCATCAAACCGGAACGCTAAATCGCTTGGTGGTACGTCTTTGCCGGTAGGATGGTAACTAGCCTCGGTCGAAGCCTCCCACCAGAAAAACAGAAACTTACTACAGAAATATATCTATCGGCTACGGTACCGGCTATACGAAGCAGACAAAATTCTGTGCCTTCCTTTGAAACGCTCAGATATAATGCGTCTTTGGTTTTGAGCAACTCCCATTTTTCTATAGGTATGGCTGCAAAGTTGCCACCTAACGTTATTTGTATTGGAGGATATCACATCAAACCTAACGTAAAGCCTTTGCCTAAGGTACGTCATTGTTTCTATTCGATGAATATAAAGATGGATTTTCTTGCTCGAATGTGGTATAAAAATGATACAATAATTATTATTATTGATTAATTACATCATACTCTGCTATTTCCGTATGCAAAATAATATCATGCAAAAGTTAATCTTACTAATTTTATAAATGCGACAGTTTGGATGGATGTATGGATGTCTGTTACTCAATCACGCCCCAACGGCTGAACGGATCTGGCTGAAAATTGGCACAGTGATAGATTATAGTCTGGAATAGCACATAGGCCTATTTATCCCGGAAAATTAATGAGTTCCCGCGGGAACCATCAAACCTCAAACTACGCTGACGAAGTCGTGGGTATCCGCTAGTCTCATTTTAAAATCAATAGGGAATATGCATAAAGTTTAAATTTGTCTCAAATATTTTTTTCTAGATTCTTTATTGTCTTTACATTATGCTTAAAAGGTATTTTTTTATTTAGTTATTATTTAAACCCAGAAAATATTAAATAGAAAGTGAAAAATAAAGGAGGCAAATTCAAACTTGCAAAACGCGTCACCGTTGGTCGAAACGAAATGCGACGTAAATGGTCACGTCAGTGGATTTATCGGCGTCGATATTCATACTGTGTTAGTAGTGTTTGTGAGAAAAAATTGTTTAAAACTGTATTCCTGTGTGATTACTTATTAAATAATAATAATTATGAAGTAACTGAACTGAATCGCTATAGTAAACAAACACGGGACATAACCAATGACGTCATCAAAAGCGCGCGATTAATGGTGGCGTTTGAACGGCTCAAATTTATACTTAACTTTGAAACACCAATTAACGTAATTATTTGACTATTTTCAAACCTATTTATATTTTTTACTATCTTATAAAGATGTTAATAATTGATTTAAGAAATAAAAATAAATCATGCATATTCCCTATTCTCTCAGTCTCAATTAGGTAGATTGTATGATTACATTTCTAATTTAATGAAATGAAACATGTTTAATGTAAACTATTAAAATATCTCAAATTTAAAAGGATTTGCAACAACTCCTGGACAATGCCGAGCATGGCGTGATTTACTTTAGCATGGGTTCAAATTTACGAAGCAAAAATTTCCCTAATGCAGTCAAAAAAGAATTATTAGAAATGTTTGGCAAATTCAAACAAACAGTTATTTGGAAATTCGAGGAACAGTTACCTAATAGCCCTAGCAATGTTCATGTAGTTCAATGGGCCCCGCAACAAAGTATTTTAGGTAGGTAAGGGTTTTTATTAAAGGATTGTGGGTGAAGTTGCTTTAAAAGCAACGGGTATATTAATGGACCAACCATTATCAGGCCACGGTGGTAAGAATATTGACGGTTAGTGATTTTGTCACGTATCTAAACAGTCTTGCCGCAGCTGCTTGAAGTAGCGTTGTTGCGGCCCCAAATAATGCCTCGACGAGATTTCGCCTCTATGAATTGGTTGTGATTTTGCAAAGATGCGTCTGAAAGGACTCTCAAAGTCAAATTTTAGCTACTCATTCCAAATTTCAGTCAGATTGCTAGTATCAGAAACCACGTAAATTATTTTAGTTTAATTTGTGTAAACTAAGTGTAATTGTATTTTAGTGTTGGTCAATAAACTTTTATTTATTTATAGGCACAGGATGGCTCTCGTCGGTTCATTGCTCCAATCCACTAATCCCAGACTATTAAATTCAACCGCGAGTTATGAAACAACTATTATTATTATTACAATTGTACAAAGAATTAGAATTGCGCCAGATGAAAACGATTCGTCGTGCAAGCGGTGCGCCGGCGGCAAATAGTCGGTTTTCCCGCCGCGCTACCACCGCAATGCGACGCTCCGTCAGAGTGACAACTTATTAAAAAAACATCACTCTTGTCCGACGTCTGTTAATTGTCTATGGTATCAGCGAATGTCGTGTTTCACTCCATTTGCGCCGTCATATTTATTTATTTATTTATACTTATAATTTTATTACACCTACCTAACATTATTTACAGCACATAAAAACTGTATCCTGTTCATCACACACGGTGGTCTTCTTTCAATTACGGAAACAGTGCATTTTGGAGTACCAATAATAGGAATACCAGTTTTTGCTGATCAATTTATAAACGTTGCAAGAGCTGTCAAAAAGGGATTCGGTCTAAGAGTTGATTTATCTTATGCAATGGCTTCTGATCTCGAGATTGCTATTGGAAATATACTTGGTGATCCAATGTAAGTACAAAACAATTCGAATATTTAACATGAACTGCATAAAACATGTTACTGTATCATAGTCTAGTTTATGGCTGCTCATCGTTTTTACGGATAAAATATACTTTGACGAATGTACCCCCGTACTTCACAACAATGTTCCTCCTGACCGTTCTACTACAGAACAGCGAGAAACCGTGAATGTGCCACCGTTCACGGTTCCTTATGTGGTTGATATCCAACCAGCTCACACGAAATGATTTTCCGTAACGTTTCTGATACAAACCGCCAAAGGGTGGAAAACCCTTCCGGAATCCTTGTTTCCTGCCACTTGAAGATTCACGGCAAGAGTGAATAAGCACCTTCTCGGCAAATTCGCTTCATCCTACCACCTCGCCATTTCTTGTTGCTTCCATCAACCATTTAGCATGATTGTCGTCAAGTGCTCATTTGTAAACTCGGAAATGTTTAGGTGGCATTGATCAACCTTGCATAACTCCAAACTTTGCTTCTAGATTCACAACGAGGATCAAAGAATTGTCTCTTATATACCATGATAGACTTGTGCCACCTGGCAAGGAACTAGTTCATTGGGTTGAACATGTAGTGAAAACAGGAGGAGCACTACATCTGCGCTCTCCAGCATTCATGGTTCCCTGGTACCAAAAGCTTTACCTGGATCTTCTTTTAGTCATAATATTCATTGTTTTAGTTTTAAAATACGTATTTATAATCATTAAAAGTAGTTTATGTAGACAAAGAAAACAGAAAATTAATTAGGTCTATAATTTATAAAATAACATAAAATGTATCATTGTATTTGTGTAATAATAAAACCTATAGGTTTTTGTGTTTTTAATGTTTTTTTCAATACAATTAAAATTATAGCCGTGCAACAAGTCAACGACCTAACAAACAATTAATAAATTAAAATTACAAATGGCCATTTAATGTTTCTGACCATACAGTAAGAATTATTTCTGTTTTTAATTTATTATAATCTAAATATATAGCTAAAAAAAATTTGTAAGTGATAACAATTGAATTTTTTTTTAATTTAGACATTTTTACCTGCTTCAAAAATAGAGTCTCAATGACGCGTTTTATTATTTTAAGAAAAAGTAATAGTAAAACATCTGTCGGAAGAACAATAAAAAGGTGGAACTTGAGAACAGAAATTGCGAAAATAAACTCTCTAACTACATTTCGAAGTTGTAGCGAATTGTCATCTCGGGAACGCTAAATTAAATACGAGTTTCTCGCTTCATAAACTTGAAACTCCCGACAACTCGAGTTGTCATCTTAATTTATAAATGTTCATTTAAGTTACAAACATTAGTAAGTTTCTTTTAAGTCGACTCTTCCGGCGCGACGAAAATGTTGAAGATCGTTTTCGCAAAAGCTGGACGATTAACTTCCTTCGGGAAACCTTAATAATTTCAATTTTCAACGTCATCATCGTCAACCCCTTAGAATGACATAAATTGTGTATTAAAACGGGTACATATAACGAAAATTACGACAGTATATATATCGTTGTATATCATTATGTCGTTAAAACACGAAATAAGTCATACATAATAGGTATATCACATTGATAATTTTTATTATAGTGTTTACCCACACGCTACTAGATGGCATTATCAGACACGTGGACTGGATATAAATAGATAAATCCTACTAATATTAGATAGATCATATTAATATTATATTCCCTCGGGATATGTTAAAAAACCTAAATCAGGTGGCTGGCGCTTCGACTGTTTCCGAAAAGCCACACAGAAAAGAAAAGCAAAGAAGCGCTACTCAAAAGAGGCCTATGTATGTAGTGGATGCATAAAGATCTAGCCCCACTAAGAGGTGCGGCACGTAGCGGCTAGTAATCTTTGTATGAGGTTGTATCGTGCTGGGCCCACTTGACGCGGCATGGGGATGCAACGCGCGACGCGACCCCGTACAAACTCATACAAATAATATTTACCGCTACGTGCCGCGCCGCTCCGTGCATCTCCAGTGGGGCTAGATCTTTATAGCTGATGATGATGATGACGACTGGTCCATACCAGTCAGAGGCAGCCTTTTTGTTGGTATTTTTAATAATTTTGTGTAGCTACTAAGTACTAACATTAATTTTTAAGTTTTTAAATTTCTACTAACAAAATAATAAAGAAATACTTGTTGCCTATATAAAAAAAACCTAACAAATGGAGGCCTAGTTGCTTGAAATAATAGTTATTTGTTATACAAGAGTGAAAAAATGTTTTTTAACCGCGTGCTCAATTTTGATGACCGAGCAAGCGAAGGATTCTAAAATTGAATCACGAGCGCAGCGAGTGGTTCAAAAATTAGAATCCTGAGCGTCAGCGAGGGAATCAAAAGAGCACGAGGTGAAAAATCTTTTCACTCGAGTGCAACACGTAACTTTTCATCCCACCTCGCGAGGAAATTAAATACTTCTCGCGTGATTGTTGAGGGAGAAAGCTCATTTCCGCATTTTTAACAGTTTCAGTCAATTCTGTTGGCGTCAAATTAACTTCTTCGTCACTAGAATCACTCATTTTAGGTTTTTAACTTGTTTTCAATTTTCTTGTTTTTAATCGAAGGTTTTAATTTTAAACAATATGACGTAAAAGATATGGTGCGCGCAAAGCAAATAAAAAAATCACAAAAAAGTATACCAAAGAGGTTATGAGTGTGAGGTTTTAACAAATTAAAAACGGTTGTATGGAAATTCGGCACCATAGAGGTAGAAGTAAATAGGTTTTAATGATGTTTTGAATTCACAAACTTCATAGACGAGTGATATTTACTAACGTGCACACGATGTTCTAAATCCAATTTACTTTATCCTCAAGAGGATAATAACGGCTTTTGCAATCAGATATCGAAGCTTAAAAATACTCTTTCCGAGATGGTGGGATGAAAAGAATATTTATTTATTACTCCTTTAGTTAAACACGACAACTCTCAACAACTGACTGGAAATTTCTGTTCTATTGTTTTACTTATCTTCGAAAACTTTTGCTTGACTCCCGGGAACTCTTGCACATAGAATTCTGAATAAGGTACCTATTCTATACTTCCTAGTTCCTACTACGTAATATTAAACTTTTAATGTGAAAGTTTGGATGTTTGTTACTCCTTCAAGGCTTCACGCCACAGCGGAAACCTATTGAACAAAGTCGCAAGAATCATCTTGTTAAAAATCCATTATTTTTAATGAATAATTACTTGTAAGTTGTAACGTTTAATTAAATAAGTATTATGTCCTTCCCCGGAAAGCAACCTATTCCTGTACCAAGTTTCATCTCAATCGGTTGAACAGATGGGGCCATAAGAGCGTAGCTGACAGACAGAAAGACACACTTTCACAATTATAATATATAAAAAAATAGTATACCTAGTTAAAGTAGTGATATTGTATACGAGTACATATTGTATGTAGCAAAAAATGTTATTTACAGTCTCAAATAGACGTGGCACAGCAAAAAAGACTATTATAAAATATTCTGTGAAAAAAGATAATCATGTTACATCACCGTTATTAAATTTTTGTTTTGAGATACGTCTCAAGGTCTACGCCATTATGTTAAACTAGACGATGTCCGCGACTTCGCCAGCGTGGATTTGCACTTGTCCGTACGTCCGTCCGTCCGTCCGTCTGTCAGAGCCCTATAACTTCTGAATGACTGAACGTAATTACTTCAAATTTAAATATTACGCATATAAACTGATGGCCTCCAGCCGAATATGGCTTAAAAAGTTATAAAAATCTTTATTTCAGAGGGGCTCTCATAGAAGCGAATGCGAAGTAAAAATTTTTTTATAGCGTTTCATAGGGTTGCGGTATATCATTTAAAAGATAATTAGAAATAGCGCCCAAAAATATATTTTTTTATAATTTTTCCCCTAAAATTGACGAAATGGGGGGCTCTCAAAGTGATTTTTAACGTCCAAAGTAGACCTCAGAACTCTGAATTTTCTGAAAGGCTAAGACTGAAAATATTTGAATTATATCCTGTATTTGAACAACAAATACTAAAATTAGATAAATATTGTAAGGAAACGAAATTATTTAATTTTTAATGAGAATTAGTATTTTTACCAGAACCTCACAATGATGTCAATAGATGGCGCTAATGGTCAAAGTTAACTATTACAATATTTTCTGAAAGACTGAGTCTGAAACTTGTTCAATTATTTTAATTATATCCTGTAGTTGAACAACCTGACTGCCTCGTTGGTCTAGTGGTTAGCATAGTCGACTGCGGATCACGAGGTCCTGGGTTCGATTCCCGGTCGGGCATAAAACTTAGGTACCTATTGGGTTTTTCAATTAAGAAATTCTCAGTGCCAGCCCGGAGTTGGAAGTTGGCGGTGTTTCACCCCCGTGCCTCGGAGAGCACGTTAAGCCGTCGGTCCCGGTTATTATCACTAACATGATAATAATCGTTAAAGCCCGCCAACCCGCATTGGAGCAGCGTGGTGGGTCTAAGCTCTAATTCCCGCTCTCCTATGAGAGTGGAGGCCTGTGCTCAGCAGTGGGACGTTAGTGAGACTTGAACAACAAATACTAAAATTACATAAATATTCTAAGGAAACGAAATTATTTAATGTCCACTATTTTTAACAGAACCTCACAATGATGTCAATAGATGGCGCTAATGTTAAGAGATAAATATTATTATGGAAACGAAATTTTTTAATTTTTAATGGGCTTCAGCCATAGAGTTGTTTATATATTACCTACCTCTATGGCTTCAGCATTCAGTCAGTTTAACAGAACTTAACAATGATGTCAATAGATGGCGCTCTGTAAAAGTTTATTCGTTTTATGGATACCGCGAGGTCTCAGTTCGGGGCGAACCACTAGTTTTAATACAACATAACAACGACGCTGTCACCGGGTTAGATAAGTTTGTGGGACTATAAGTTATACGTGGCAGGAAATACTGTTACATGCGCTGGCGCTGGAAGATCATTCTACATCTTAGCGGTTCGTATCAGAAACTTATAGCAAAACCGTTTCGTTCGAGCAAATTGGACGTCAACCGCATAAGGATGCCGACGCTGACGGTTTCTACCGCGACAGGACGATATATCCCATATAACACGGGAGTTTTGCGCGTCAGTCTTAATAGTAGATTAAGAGCGAAAATGTACTATGGACAGGCCTGAGGACCATCAGCTTCCCAATTTGGCTTGTAACTAAGAATTTCTTGACAATATTTATTTCGGATACACGATCCATATATACCAGTACAATACTAACTTATGCCTGCAGCTACGCTCACTTTGAGTTCGAGTTTCATATAATTTTACCCCCTTAGGGGTTGAATTTTCAAAAATCCTTTTAAAGCGCATCCCTTAGTCATAAAAGGTATCTGTTTTTTTTTTATTGTGAAATAGGCTGGCGCTTGACGACAATGAATGAATGAATGAATATACTTTTATTGTACACCACAAAGGAAAATAAACAATAGTAAACTTAGCTAAAAACAAAGTAAGTAAGTATACAATTTGGCGGCCTTATCGCTACACAGCGATCTCTTCCAGGCAACCAATGTTGTAAAATGACATAGCTACAAACACAACCGGTAGATGGTGCAGAAATAAAAATATTTATATAAAGCTACAAATTATAATACATACATATATATCGGGAGAGAAGCCAGAAGGGCGTCAAACTCGCAACCCGATCTGATTAGTTTTATGATAATATTAGCAATTTATTGTTAAAGTTTATTAATTGTTTCTAACATCGTGAGATTTAAAGAGGAGTTTATAGATTTAAAAGGCTAGTCTTGGCCGCATGTACTATTTAGTTTCCTATTTATTTTTATGCAGAGATTTTGCTGTTTAATTACTCTTAAATCTAACAATGATTTGTTTTAATAATTTTAGACCAGTTGGGCTCGGTCACAGAATAATATAATGCTCGGTTAACACTGTAGTTAAGTGATTTGTTAATAATAATAAGAGTTTCAATTGTTTACCCGCTATATCGTTCCACCAATCGGGGCGAGTCGGCTATTGTAACGCCGCGAGCTGACGTTGGGGGCCCGATAGTGCGCTTTAAAAGCATTGTAATGGCCGATTATAATAATTATTGTTCGAGCTCTGGTAAGAAAAGGTTGTAAGACCAATTTCTACTTGATTTTCCATTTATATTGTGAGCTAGGTTTTAGTTTGATTTTAGACCAAACTAACTTTGTTTATTATTGTTTAAGTTGTGATAAATATTTGTGAATCGGTTTCCATCTTGAATATCGTAAACTAAGTTAATATTGTAAAAATTATTGTCAAGTCTTTTAAAAAGAGCTACCGCAGAGTTTCTCGCCAGCTCTTCTCTGTGAGAGTGGCCTTCCGAGCTGGTGGTAGACTCATTTGATCATTTGAATAAAAACCATCTGAATTTAACATCTAAATCGGTGTTTCTTTTAAGTAATTAAGGATTAGAATCTGTGAGGTTAAATCATTATTATTGAACTACCTACCCACGTATGGTAATTATCGTAGTATTTCTTTTGATCACCTTTGCTATCGATGATTTCCTTAATTGTGATAATAGTAAGGCTTTTGCAAGTCAATGATGGATTAACTATTAGAATCATTAATTATAATTACAACCTATGTCTTATAGTGGTGTAGTGTTTCTATGAGTTGCATTTGTAGGTAGTCTATTTATTTAGTGATTGCAAATACCAGTGATAGACTAGGCAAGTATTAAAATCAGTAATTAAAGCTATTCATTCAAATAGTTACCTTCAGTTGCAATCTGTGACGTATCTGCATTTGCGGTGGTCATTGTCAAGATCGGAACGTTAATCTAGTTCTGCTTTTCGATAATTAACTTCAGTGCCTCATTTGGATGGCACTTGCTTGTGATATTAGTTCTAGTACTGTAGATAGTAGCAGAGACGGTGACCTACTAAGGGTCGGCGGTTCTGCTGATTTAAAAGAAAAATGTGACGCGCTTTACCGACGCGTCACGTCTTTTCTGACATAGGCCGCCGTTCAAATGCGACATAATACTCGTATATATATATATATACGAGTATATAAATAATAAAACGTATATATAATTAAAATTTATGCTTAGTTCAAAGCAATGATGAGGTCTAGGTTGGAACGCGCTTGCCTAGAAGATGCCTATTCACTCTTCCCTTGAAGGTGGCACCTAAGTGATACGTGGCAGGAGTCACGTGCGCTGGGAAGGCGTTCCACACCCGAGCAGTTCGGATCAGAAACGTCGAGCAAAAATGACATTATGACCCTCATGACTATGAGTCATGAGCCGCATTATGGTATCAGAATTCAAAGTGCATCCTTATCAGTCACTATTAGCACTGCTAAGAGATACAACTAAATTTTTAAAAAAAACCCACGACGAACTGCAGAGCTCCATTATACCTTTGACCTTTATAACTTTGAAACAACAATTAGAACGTAGCAAACGTATATATTACATAATATCTAAAACACAAAACTGCATCTTTGACAGCTCAGTAGTTTTTTTGACCAGTGTGGTGGACTATGGCCAAACTCTTTTCAAATGGACAAATCAAAAGAGTCCAAACGCGACGGGTATACGATGAGATCGTATACCCGTCGCGTTTGGACTTTAGGATTTAAGGATTTATGGAGGATGGATTTAAGGAGTTCCCATGATCGCCTCCTGACTCCATCATGATACCCTGGGCAGCATCTAGGTACAAGCTAAATATATCTAAAACAAAAAGCCCGCATCTAAATCAGCACAGTAGTTTTTGAGAAAAATGGTACATATTGAAAAAATAAAATCATAGACTACAGCTCAGCTTTGTTGTCTATGGTCCTAAAATATATCTAAGAACCTTCTCACAAGCTAAACATATTATCTAATGCAAAAAACCGCATCTCAATCGGCCCAGTACTTTTTGTGAAAAATGGTAACATATTGAAAAAATAAAATCATAGACTACAGCTCAGCTTTGTTGTCTATGGTCCTAAAATATATCTAAGAACCTTCTCACAAGCTAAACATATTATCTAATGCAAAAAACCGCATCTCAATCGGCCCAGTACTTTTTGTGAAAATTTTTAACACATAGAAAAATTAAGATCATAGACTACATCTCAGCTTTGTTGTCTATGGTCCTAAAATATATCTAAGAACCTTCTCACAAGCTATACACATCTAATGCAAAAAACCGCATCTCAATCGGCCCAGTAGTTTTTGTGAAAAATGGTAAAATGTTGAAATATTAAAATCATAGACTACAGCTCAGCTTGGTTGTCTATGGTCCTAAAATATATCTAAAAACCTTCTCACAAGCTATACGTATCTAATGCAAAAAACTGCATCTCAATCGGCCCAGTACTTTTTGAGAAAAATGGTGACAAAAAAGTGCACAAACAAACAAACAAACATACAAACAAACAAACAAACAAACAAACAAACAAACAAACAAACAAACAAACAAACAAACAAACAAACAAACAAACAAACAAACAAACAAACAAACAAACAAACAAACAAACAAACAAACAAACAAACAAACAAACAAACAAACAAACAAACAAACAAACAAACAAACAAACAAACAAACAAACAAACAAACAAACAAACAAACAAACAAACAAACAAACAAACAAACAAACAAACAAACAAACAAACAAACAAACAAACAAACAAACAAACAAACAAACAAACAAACAAACAAACAAACAAACAAACAAACAAACAAACAAACAAACAAACAAACAAACAAACAAACAAACAAACAAACAAACAAACAAACAAACAAACAAACAAACAAACAAACAAACAAACAAACAAACAAACAAACAAACAAACAAACAAACAAACAAACAAACAAACAAACAAACAAACAAACAAACAAACAAACAAACAAACAAACAAACAAACAAACAAACAAACAAACAAACAAACAAACAAACAAACAAACAAACAAACAAACAAACAAACAAACAAACAAACAAACAAACAAACAAACAAACAAACAAACAAACAAACAAACAAACAAACAAACAAACAAACAAACAAACAAACAAACAAACAAACAAACAAACAAACAAACAAACAAACAAACAAACAAACAAACAAACAAACAAACAAACAAACAAACAAACAAACAAACAAACAAACAAACAAACAAACAAACAAACAAACAAACAAACAAACAAACAAACAAACAAACAAACAAACAAACAAACAAACAAACAAACAAACAAACAAACAAACAAACAAACAAACAAACAAACAAACAAACAAACAAACAAACAAACAAACAAACAAACAAACAAACAAACAAACAAACAAACAAACAAACAAACAAACAAACAAACAAACAAACAAACAAACAAACAAACAAACAAACAAACAAACAAACAAACAAACAAACAAACAAACAAACAAACAAACAAACAAACAAACAAACAAACAAACAAACAAACAAACAAACAAACAAACAAACAAACAAACAAACAAACAAACAAACAAACAAACAAACAAACAAACAAACAAACAAACAAACAAACAAACAAACAAACAAACAAACAAACAAACAAACAAACAAACAAACAAACAAACAAACAAACAAACAAACAAACAAACAAACAAACAAACAAACAAACAAACAAACAAACAAACAAACAAACAAACAAACAAACAAACAAACAAACAAACAAACAAACAAACAAACAAACAAACAAACAAACAAACAAACAAACAAACAAACAAACAAACAAACAAACAAACAAACAAACAAACAAACAAACAAACAAACAAACAAACAAACAAACAAACAAACAAACAAACAAACAAACAAACAAACAAACAAACAAACAAACAAACAAACAAACAAACAAACAAACAAACAAACAAACAAACAAACAAACAAACAAACAAACAAACAAACAAACAAACAAACAAACAAACAAACAAACAAACAAACAAACAAACAAACAAACAAACAAACAAACAAACAAACAAACAAACAAACAAACAAACAAACAAACAAACAAACAAACAAACAAACAAACAAACAAACAAACAAACAAACAAACAAACAAACAAACAAACAAACAAACAAACAAACAAACAAACAAACAAACAAACAAACAAACAAACAAACAAACAAACAAACAAACAAACAAACAAACAAACAAACAAACAAACAAACAAACAAACAAACAAACAAACAAACAAACAAACAAACAAACAAACAAACAAACAAACAAACAAACAAACAAACAAACAAACAAACAAACAAACAAACAAACAAACAAACAAACAAACAAACAAACAAACAAACAAACAAACAAACAAACAAACAAACAAACAAACAAACAAACAAACAAACAAACAAACAAACAAACAAACAAACAAACAAACAAACAAACAAACAAACAAACAAACAAACAAACAAACAAACAAACAAACAAACAAACAAACAAACAAACAAACAAACAAACAAACAAACAAACAAACAAACAAACAAACAAACAAACAAACAAACAAACAAACAAACAAACAAACAAACAAACAAACAAACAAACAAACAAACAAACAAACAAACAAACAAACAAACAAACAAACAAACAAACAAACAAACAAACAAACAAACAAACAAACAAACAAACAAACAAACAAACAAACAAACAAACAAACAAACAAACAAACAAACAAACAAACAAACAAACAAACAAACAAACAAACAAACAAACAAACAAACAAACAAACAAACAAACAAACAAACAAACAAACAAACAAACAAACAAACAAACAAACAAACAAACAAACAAACAAACAAACAAACAAACAAACAAACAAACAAACAAACAAACAAACAAACAAACAAACAAACAAACAAACAAACAAACAAACAAACAAACAAACAAACAAACAAACAAACAAACAAACAAACAAACAAACAAACAAACAAACAAACAAACAAACAAACAAACAAACAAACAAACAAACAAACAAACAAACAAACAAACAAACAAACAAACAAACAAACAAACAAACAAACAAACAAACAAACAAACAAACAAACAAACAAACAAACAAACAAACAAACAAACAAACAAACAAACAAACAAACAAACAAACAAACAAACAAACAAACAAACAAACAAACAAACAAACAAACAAACAAACAAACAAACAAACAAACAAACAAACAAACAAACAAACAAACAAACAAACAAACAAACAAACAAACAAACAAACAAACAAACAAACAAACAAACAAACAAACAAACAAACAAACAAACAAACAAACAAACAAACAAACAAACAAACAAACAAACAAACAAACAAACAAACAAACAAACAAACAAACAAACAAACAAACAAACAAACAAACAAACAAACAAACAAACAAACAAACAAACAAACAAACAAACAAACAAACAAACAAACAAACAAACAAACAAACAAACAAACAAACAAACAAACAAACAAACAAACAAACAAACAAACAAACAAACAAACAAACAAACAAACAAACAAACAAACAAACAAACAAACAAACAAACAAACAAACAAACAAACAAACAAACAAACAAACAAACAAACAAACAAACAAACAAACAAACAAACAAACAAACAAACAAACAAACAAACAAACAAACAAACAAACAAACAAACAAACAAACAAACAAACAAACAAACAAACAAACAAACAAACAAACAAACAAACAAACAAACAAACAAACAAACAAACAAACAAACAAACAAACAAACAAACAAACAAACAAACAAACAAACAAACAAACAAACAAACAAACAAACAAACAAACAAACAAACAAACAAACAAACAAACAAACAAACAAACAAACAAACAAACAAACAAACAAACAAACAAACAAACAAACAAACAAACAAACAAACAAACAAACAAACAAACAAACAAACAAACAAACAAACAAACAAACAAACAAACAAACAAACAAACAAACAAACAAACAAACAAACAAACAAACAAACAAACAAACAAACAAACAAACAAACAAACAAACAAACAAACAAACAAACAAACAAACAAACAAACAAACAAACAAACAAACAAACAAACAAACAAACAAACAAACAAACAAACAAACAAACAAACAAACAAACAAACAAACAAACAAACAAACAAACAAACAAACAAACAAACAAACAAACAAACAAACAAACAAACAAACAAACAAACAAACAAACAAACAAACAAACAAACAAACAAACAAACAAACAAACAAACAAACAAACAAACAAACAAACAAACAAACAAACAAACAAACAAACAAACAAACAAACAAACAAACAAACAAACAAACAAACAAACAAACAAACAAACAAACAAACAAACAAACAAACAAACAAACAAACAAACAAACAAACAAACAAACAAACAAACAAACAAACAAACAAACAAACAAACAAACAAACAAACAAACAAACAAACAAACAAACAAACAAACAAACAAACAAACAAACAAACAAACAAACAAACAAACAAACAAACAAACAAACAAACAAACAAACAAACAAACAAACAAACAAACAAACAAACAAACAAACAAACAAACAAACAAACAAACAAACAAACAAACAAACAAACAAACAAACAAACAAACAAACAAACAAACAAACAAACAAACAAACAAACAAACAAACAAACAAACAAACAAACACACACACAACCTCTTAGGGCAAACACATATACCGCTCCGCTTCGTCGAGGGTAAAAACCACCGAGTAGTAAACTGTGGTAAAAACATTAGCTGCCATTGTCTGCAATGTCTGCAAGTTTCAATCTGCAATATTGTGCAGAAAAGGTAGCTAGGTACTTGCTACAAAATTTTATACTGTGCAAGTGCAAGCCTTATCTGAATTCTATTCTGATGTTAGTGGACTATTTATAATGAAATTCATTTAGTAATGTCCTCTTTTATACACGTTTTAATACAAGCAATAGCAACATTTTCACCCTTGTCATTCTGAGAGACGATGGATTGATGATGATGAAAAGCAACTTTTTAAGTACAAGAAACACTGACAACTCTTCCTCAAAGTTCCTCACTTAAGTGTCTGGCAAATCCAAGGAATATTTCAAACAGTACAGAATATTATAAATTCCAAATTGGACCACGCACATAGCTTTCGGGCAAGATTATAATGGACAAATCGATATATATATATAATTCAAAGTCCTGACTGACTGACTGACTTATATATCAACACACAGCCTAAACCGCTGGGATTAAAAACTTGAAATTTTTACAGTAGGTTCCTTTTATGACGTAGGCGTTCACTAAGGAAGGATTTTTCAAAATTCCACCCCAAAGGGGGTGAAATAGGGGTTTAAAGTTTGTATGAAAGTCCGTCATTTCTCAAGTTATATCCATGAAACTTGGTTATGAGCTACCAGTACAAAATAAAGAAATACCTGTTTCGCAGTTTTTGAAAATTCGGCCCCCAAAGCGGTGAAATAGGGGATGAAAGTTGGTATGAAAGGCCTTCATTTCTCAAGATAATTTTCAAGTTATATCAACGAAACTTGGTATTTTGGCTTTCGGTGAAAAATAAAGAAGTAGGTTTGTCACAGTTTTACAAAATTCTACCCCCAATGGGTAAATAAGGGGTTGAAAGTTTGTATAAAAGTTCTTCATTTCTCAAGTTAGAGCCATGAAACTTGGTATACGAGCTGCAGTTTGAAAATAAAGAAATAGGTGTGTCTCAGTTTTTCAAAATGTTACGCCCAAAGGGGTAAAATTTTGGTAAATAAATAGGGGTTGAAAGTTTGTATGAAAGTCCTTCATTTTTTAAGTTGGCTTCTGGATTAAAATAAAGAAGTACGTGTTTCGCCATTTATGAAAATTCTACCCCCAAAGGGTTGAAATAGGATAGTCACAAGATAGTTTAACAAGATATTTTTCAAGTTAAATCTACGAAACTTGGTATTTTGGCTTTTGGTAGGAATACAGAAGGATGTGTGTCACATTTTTAAACATTCTACCCTCAATGGGGATAAATAAGGGTTGCAAGTTGGTATTAAAGTCCGTCGTTATTAAAGCCACAAAACTTGGTATTTGGGGTTCCGCTAATGATGAAATACGGATTTTACAGTTTTTGACATTTCTATCCCCAAGGACGTCAAATAGAGAGTCTGTCCTTCAATCACGCCGCATCAGAGCAACGGATCGACGTGATTTATTGCATGGGTATAGTTGGGTACTTGGAGAGTGACACAGGCTTCTTTTTAGCCCGGAAAATTAAGGCGTGCCTGTGGGAATTAAAAAACTTAAGCCACGCGAACGAAGTCGCAGGCGTCCTCTAGTTATATATATATATGAGTCGGGTAAAGGATCTAATAAACGGACCTTTAAAGATTTAAACAAACCTTTAAAGATCATACTCGCATATACCTAAGTACAAATTTACTGACTGTCCTAATATCAACATACTGCTCATAATATCTGTACAACAGGGCGAGGTTATCTGCGGTAAGCGGTACGTAGCATGCGTGGCCTGGCCGCGATTACGCATCTCTATTGATAGGGGCTATTAGGCTGCATGCATACAGCAGGCGTGGCGGTACTGCGGAGAAACGTTGACCGATCACGGACCGGTGTAACCGTATGGTAACGTTCTGAATTCAAAAAACAAGATAAACATCATCATACTTATATAATGCGAAAGTGTGTTTGTTTATTGGTTTGTCTTTTAATCACGCAGCAACAGAGCAACGGGTTGACGCAATTATTAGCATGGGTATACTTGAGGATCTGGAGAGTGACATTGTAGTGAATTCTGTAAAAGTGTCTACTTAAAATTAAGAAATTCCCGTTTGGATTTAAAAAAACATGGCAGTCATAGGGACTGTCGAAGTAAAAAACAATTTTTTTTTAAATTAAAAAACACATATAAGTATATAAGTATGTTTATTATTTAACATATATTTATTTATTATTAAAATAATTAAAATATAGACCTTTAAACTAAGACATTAAAGTTTAATTAAACAAATATTTGACTCATTCGATGTATTTCACTCGGTTAGTTATTTGGCGGGCATACGCCATATAGGAATAATTTGCATAAATACGAGTATTTTGACGTTGAAATTCAGTCTCCTACCGGCAGACTCAGCGATTATTGAATACTTTTGTATTTAGATCGCAATTTGTTTTAGAGCTTATTAGTAGTAACTGCAGTCTGAACAAATGATTAATTTATTGTTGTTGTGATGCTTTGGCCAAGTTTTACACTTAACTGTACACATTAAATCTCTCGTGAAACCGCTACACGTTGTGACCATTCGCTCGTGCAAGTTTTAAAGAGAGTACAAACATATTTTTAAAGTAAATTTTAATTATTTGCCCACATCTGGAATTATGCTTACACAATATCTGTTAAATTAGTTTATTCGTGAAAGAGTAAGAAACATCAAGTCACCCTCACAAACTTTCGCGTTTTATAATACAAAATTAAATAAGAGTAAGAAGTAACATGTACTTATCAGCCGATCCCAATTCCGGCAGGACGCGGCTGACGTGTGCACAGGACGTGTGCAGGCAGCTTTACCCTACTTTTTGCTTTATACATTTTATCTATTACTAACATTGATGTAGAATTTTAGTCGATGATCACTAATAATATTATGTAAGTACTATGTGATATCTACTCACAAATATTTAAACTGTCCGCAGTAGCGATGCAAAGCGTTTATTTAACGTAACAACACGTCCTTAAATATCAAGACTGTAGTACCTATTATTAAAATTTTAAATCCTCGCTAGTATTTAAACAGCTTCTCATAGGTATGTTTAAATAAAATTAAATTGTGTAAAGGTGCAAAGGTGCAAAGTTCCAGTGGTAGTGTTGCATGATTGTAATAAGTGTTTGTGTTTGATTGAAATCATCTCATGGTGAGTAACTAGTCTTAGCAGGCTGCCTTAGGCACGATGCACATCTTCAGAGTGTTTGAATTAAAACTCGAACTGTGCTTTCTTTACTTTAACAAAGTGGCAGTGGCACACGATTATATTAAACCCTGCAGGGCGACCGGTTAAAATGACAGCTACATTGTAACGATCGCAATCACCTCTGATTAGTTTACACTCTTCCACTATTGGACAAACGCAGCAAGAATACCATAAATTCAGCCAATCACAACAATTGATGCTGTAACAATAATTGATGCAGGTTTTACACAATCGCCCTACTGATGATATTCATCCACAGTCAACTCCAACCTGAGGTGGAATCATGTAAGGATTGTCGATCAAATCGTTAAAGTTCCGCTTCAAAGTAAAATAAACCCTAACAGCATTGAATTAGAGCTCAATTGCGTGTATCCATTCTCATACGTTTATGGTATCGTACATACCTAAACGTATGAGAATGGATACACGAAATTGAGCTCTAGTCTAATGCTGTTATGGTGTATTTTACTTTGAAGCGGAACTTTAACGATTCGATCGACAATCCTTACATGATTCCACCTCTGAGGATTATATTATGCCATAGGTATAACGATATAATATTAGCATATTATAAATGCGAAAGTGTGTCTGTCTGTCTGTCTGCTACGCTCTCACGGCCCATCTGTTCAACTGATTTTGATGAAATTTGGTATGGGGATAGTTTGTATCCCGGGGAAGGACATAGACTACTTTTTATCCCGAAAATTTAAAGAGTCCCCGCGGGAATCAAAAAACCTTAATTCACTCGGACGAAGTCGCGGGCATCATCTACAATTATTATTTACCTACTAGCTGATGCCCGCGATTTCGTCCGCGTGGATTGAGGTTTATTGGTTCCCGCGGAACTCTTTAATTTTTCAGGATAAAAAGTAGCCTGTGTTATACCAGAATATAATCTATCTCTGCGTCAAATCTCATCCAGAGCCGGTCAGCCGTTCTTGCGTGATTGACTTACAATCATACATCCATCCATCCAAACATTCGCATTTATAATATTACCCAGTTTAGATGTAGGTATTAGTGGTATTAGGAAAATTCCAGAATCTATTTTAGACTAATCTTTACACGAGTTTTAATAATCTACTTAATGATCCTAATAAAAGAATAATATGCCTACTATCTTCAATGTATAGATTAGATATAAAGGCCGCCTTTTTGTATTCTACTTCATTCTTTGTTTTTAGGGTTCCGTACCAAAATGGTAAAATGGAACCCTTATGGTGCGACTTTCTCCGTCTGTCTGTCCGTCTGTCCGTCTGTCCGTCTGTCCGTCTGTCCGTCCGTCACACTCGATTATTTCAGTAACTACCGAAGCTATCGACATGAAATTTGGAATAGTTGTGTATATTAGTGGCCCAAAGACACTGGAATTAAAAAAAATTGGAAATTATTTTTGTTCTTATTTAAAAAGGGGGGAAAATCTGAGGGTTGAAATTTAAAAGTGAGATAACTGTACTGTGTGGGGTATCATATGAAAGGGTTTACTTTGTACATTCTAAAACAGATTTTTAATTATTTTTAGTTATGATAGTTTTTGATTTATCGGGGAAAATGTCTAAAAAAATACCGTCCCCCCCCCCCCCCCTTATCTCCGGAGTCCCCCCCTTAGTCTTGCGGTTCATTAACAAAGGTAAGTATTTATTAATAATGATACGGAACCCTTCGTGCGCGAGTCCGACTCGCACTTGCCCGGTTTTTTTTTTCTATGTATTTATTTGTGTTATTTATGTGTTGTGGTGTACAAAATAAAGGGTAATAATAATAATAATAATAAAAATAATATAACACCACCACCACCACTACATCCCATTAACGTCCCACTGCTAGGCACAGGCCTCCACTCTCATAGGAGAGAGGGAATTAGAGCTTAGACCCACCGCGCTGCTCCAATGCGGGTTGGCGGGCTTTAACGACTATTATCATGTTAGTGAAAATAACGGGGACCGACGGATTAACGTGCTCTCCGAGGCACGGAGGATAAAAAGCCTAGCCTATGTCCTTCCCCGAGATACAATAAATCCCTGTACCAAATTTCATCAAAATCGGTTGAATGGGCCGTGAAAGCGTAGCAGACAGACAGACAGACACACTTTCGCATTTATAATATTAGTATGGATTAAATAAATAAACCTGACAAACAATTCGACAACACTATGAATACGAAACCCTAATTAACAATTTTCGAATTTTTCCTAAACTTGTGCTGTGAGATTTGACATTAAAGTTCGGCCATTCAGAGAACGCGTTCCTGACACCTAATAATAAAATATTGTTTACCAAGTTATTTGACACTCAGTTTGGCACAAAATTATAACATTAAGTGATTATTGATATAATAATGTTGTTTTAAAGCTCATCAATTGTTAAAACGGTAAACAACCAGCAATAATATTTTTATCGTAACTGCAACGCCATTACAAAGTTACGTCGTCAGTTCAATCGCGACGTGTCAGGAACGCATTCTCTGAACGGCCGTAGTTTAATTTCAATTTGATACCTTTACGCGTTCCCGAGAAAAAGCAAAGAAAAACTAGGAATAGGGGTCCATTTTTTCCTCTTGAGGTACTGAACCCTAAAAAATTATAATTAATATAATGTGGCTGAGTCTTTCAGAAGCAAAGTGACTTGTTATTATTATATAGTAATAGTGTAAAAATTATCACTTTTGTTTCAGAAGATGTGGAAGTTAGTGCTGTATATTCTAGCAACTCTAGTATGCTTCACAAGAGCCTATAAGATTTTACTGGTATCCCCGTCTCATAGTAAGAGCCACGATATCCTGAACCAAGGATTGATTAGACATCTGACTGGAGCTGGCCATGAGGTGAGGTGAAAGGTCTGAAAGTGCACCTTAGCCTAACGTGTTGGAACTTGGGCAAAGCGTATGCTCAACAGAGTCTATACACTCACGCTCTCTGCGTCGTATTCCTCATTACTGAGGGTCGTGACTCCTTTCCATTCATCACATAATGGTAGGAGTTTTCTTGGGATAATAATGCGGTGTACGACTCGACTAAGAGTGTTTAAACTCTAAGGTTTTTTAAACGATTATTATCAGTTGTTAGCAAAGACAATATTATAATTAATATATGGTTGTTAGCGTGCTCTCCGAGGCACGGAGGCAACGAAAAGAAACTTACCACTACAGCCCATTAACGTCCCACTGCTGGGCACAGGCCTCCACTCTCATAGGAGAGAGGGAATTAGAGCTTAGACTCACCACGCTGCAC
Source organism: Erebia epiphron (assembly GCA_963932025.1). NCBI lineage: Eukaryota > Metazoa > Arthropoda > Insecta > Lepidoptera > Nymphalidae > Erebia > Erebia epiphron. The sequence continues at coordinate 11,512,675 of OZ009950.1, forward strand.
CAATGCGGGTTGGCGGGCTAAAATATTTCGCTAATATATATTCGGGTATATTTTGAAATTAATACAAGTGTGTCGTTGTGATTTGAAAGTGTGTAACCAGGGCGCGTTTGGAAAATGATATTGACTATTGACTATTGACTAAATTGTTTAGTTATCGTTATTGAATATTGGCTACTTATCTATCGGTTGGTGATCTGGCAGTAACAAGGGGGCCCCCTCCGATCGCGGGGCCCTGGCCACTTGGCCAGAGTGTCCAGTGGGTAAGAGGGGCCTGTAACCTGTAAGTGAACCGTGACCTAACGGTCAAAGCGCTCAGGGCCATACTGCCAACGCGACGCTAAAACGATATTATTTCAGTATTGTAGACTTTCGTATTTCAAAATCTAGTCATTATTTTAGGAACGTCTAGGTACATGACATCAAACTGTAATTTTGAGTAATATTGCTTATGTATTGCTTTATGCGTTGGCAGTATGGCCCCTGGGAGCGATTCCCAAAGAGCCGCAAGATTCGAATTCTGCGGACTGCAACGGCCAGATGCGCAGTTTTTGAAGTGAAACTTCTTTAGAATCGTTGTATTTGAAAATTCGATGAAACGACAAAGCTACACTAAAAAGAGACAAACATATTCTTAAATTCATAATAGTATTTAGCCTGCGAGAGAATGAGATAAAGTACAAGTGAGATAGAATACAAGCTATATTTATATACTTTTCTGAAGTTTTACTTTGCCATGTCTGAATTGCACACATACACTTTTTTTAACATGAACCTGCCGGACTAGATCTGAGCTGCCGAAGATTGAACTATAAATGTTATACTTGTTACACAGATTACTTACATCACCATATTCCCACTAGAAAAATCCCTGCCAGGAGTCACTGAAATCTGCGTTAGTGATGCATACGCTACTCCAGGTATTTATATTAGCTAATTTACCCGTAAGGACTGCACCAGTAACCGAAATAAGTGTTTTAAACACTGTTTTTTGAAACTGTTATATGTAGAACAGAAACACTTATAACAGAAACAGAAACGATACTGTAACCCAATCAATCTGTAACCATTTATTTATGATTTTAAGTGTTTTTATCTGTAACCCTAATAGGTAGGTTCTTGCCCTAACAAATTGCACGGTGTGACAACGCGGTCTTTTAACTTCACTTTACACACACTGACACAACATTGGCCATGTTTTCTTAAAACTATTGCAACCATCGGTGCTTTAACCTTAAGTTCACCTTATTCCGGTTACACTTTAAAACTTGTTTAAATTTCAGAGAGTATTCTCAATGTACGACATATAATGGACAAGAAAGTGGACACAAACGAAGTAACTGGTTTTCTGCCATTGATTTTGGAAAACAGTAAAGCAGCAATAGAACATCCGAATGTACAAAAATTAATGGCAGACCGAAATCAAGAATTCGACCTTGTTATTGCGGAGTTTTTATTTAATACTGTTTATGCGGGGTAAGTTAGAATTTTTCATGAGCACCTACGTAACTGGGATGTTGCCTGTGTCTAAAATATATTTTACTAGCTGATGCCCGCGACTTCGTCCGCGTGGATTAAGGTTTTTTGGTTCCCCCGAGAACTCTTGCCAAATTGCGTGGCAAACATCCAGATCCGTTCAGCCGTTCTGGCGTGATTGAGTAACAAACATCCATTTGATTTTTTTGGTTCCCGCGGAAGCTCTTTAATTTTTCGATATAAAAAGTAGCCTATATGCTATTCCAAACTATAATCCATCTCTGTGCCAAATTTCATCCAGATCCGTTCAGCCGTTATTATTATTATGAAACTCTTTATTTGTACCACACATAACAAAAATAAATAACAGAAAACATTAAATAATGAATAAGGCTTTATTCAGTAAGTAGTAACAAACATCCATACATCCATCCATCCAAACTTTAGCATTTATAAAATTAGTATAGATCCTACTTAATTAATTATTTTACACAAATTATTAAGGAATAATCGCAATCTGGAATCAAATATTATATTATCATATTATCGGCTAATATATCAATTTTACTATGCAACCTACATTCTTATTATGGGATTATAATATGAAGTGTTACATAAACAAACTTCAAGAGTAAAGGGCAAACACACAGCGCACGGGCGCGGGTCGGGCACGGGCCGGGTCGGGTGTAATTTCTCTTATGTATAATGGACGAAATCACACAGAACGCGAGCGCAGGTCGGGCGCGTGGCGGGTGACGCTGTGTGATCTCGTCCATGTAAATACAAGGAATTCAATCCGCCACGCACCCGACCCCCCCCCCCCCCCCCCCCCCAGTTCTAGTTCTCTGTGTGTTTAGCGCTTTCTTCTACGGTATAACTACATAAATGTTGCTGTTTTAAAACTATCGTTACACTAAAAAAGTGAGTGATATTTTGATGGCGTCACAAGCAAGTACTTAAATACAACATCGCATGCTAAACCTGCGTTTTGACGTTATTTTATTATTTATTAAAATAATAAATATCTATATTTTTTTTCTTCTCCACGTGAACGAGCCATTAATGAAAATCTCTTTTGAAAATGGAACAAAATATAAGGTTACTTTAAGGAAGAACATGGGCTACTTTTTTTTACATTAATCCTGGAATATCAGAGTTCACACGGGATCAAATCCACGAGGATGAAGTATTACTTATCATCATCGTGGTTTTCTGATATATTGATCACGTAAAGAAACCGTGCATAGCTCTTCCCATCGGTCCATGGAACCCGAGCGTTTATAAGAAGCCCATAGTTAGCTGCAATGAATCCGATCTATATACCTATTGTCATCACTGGAAAAATATTCATTCAGGCCGCGAAACTTTCCGAATGCAGCCCAACGCGACAATTACCTATTATAGTACCTACGCAAAATAACAAATCGTGATGTTATTACCCATTTTTAGGTTTTCAGGGTTGTACAACTGTCCGCTGATATGGTTTTCGCCGGCCATCCCCAACTGGATGGTGTTTGACCTGATAGACGAGGCTACCAACCCTGCGTACAGTGTTGCAACGACATCTACCAGTGTTCCACCGCTGACCTTCTCAGAACGAGTTGTTGAATTGTCTTCCCTAGTCTATAGGAAGCTAATAAAAATAGTGTAAGTACCGATTTTCAACCGAATTCTTAGGTAGATGAAAATATGACTGAATCGATGAATGTTGATTATGTTTCTGTGGAACGTCTGTCGTGTACCTTCGCCCAAAGAATAATATTCGACGACTTTTATCGACCCGTTAAATCTGCTTTTTGTTGATTTGTTACATTGAAACATAATTGTAACTTTGCGGTAGTGAATAATACACAAAATTTAAAATTAAAATCGGGTCATTTTTGGAGGAGGGAACATAGGTATAATCGGTCCAAGCTGTAGTGATCCCTATCTGGTGTTGTGGGATTCTATTCGAGGAGCAGCGCGACGGCAATGTATAGGTAATTGTTCAATATCTATTCTCAAAGTTACACTATATCTAGTGGTATTATCTCTTAAATCTATATGTTAGAAGTTGCAACGACGCGGTTGTTTTGTGACTTTTCTGTAAATTCTTAATATTTTTTTTAACCACTACAAGTTAGCCCTTGACTGCGATCTCACCTGATGGTAAGTGAAGATGCAGTCTAAGATGGTAGCGGGCTAACCTGTTAGGGGCATGGCAGTTATAATAAAAACCCATACCCCTATTCGGTTTCTACACGGCATCGTACCGGAACGCTAAATCGTTTGGCGGCACGTCTTTGCCGGTAGGGTGGTAACTAGCCACGGCTGAAGCCTCCCACCAGGCCAGACCAGGGAAAATTCAGAAATTATAAATTCCCAAATTGACCCTGCCGGGGATCGAACCCGGGACCTCCGCACAGCGCTACACAATGCGCCACGGAGGTCGTAATTGCTTTTTGTTACTCAACAACTGGCACATTTTTTATACTTATCGAAATATTTCATAGCAGTAACCATGGCGTTAAAAATATGTAGTAGGTAGGTATCTTACTCTGAGGCAGTAACGCTGTAAAGCAAACATACAGTGCAAACTTGTATCCATCTTTTAAATCATAAAACATAAATCATAAATCATAAATCATAAATCATAAATCATAAATCATAAATCATAAATCATTTATTTTGCTAAATTGTGGGTGCAGCTGTTTAAGGTAGAAATTTCACACAATCTACTGTCAGAGACAGTGTGCAAAAATTGTTACATTGAAATTTAAATTCAATACATGTCGGGTAGGTATAAAATAAAATGAAAATTACATAATGGTCCGGTCCAAGTTAAGATTATAAGCTACTTAATTTTACACAGTTATTAACAAAATTACTATAATGTCAATTTGAATTTGCAAATCTTTTAGAAAGGACATTGTTCCATCCCCATACAAAGTTCGCCTAAGAACCAACCGTCATAAAACATTGATTACTGGGTTCAAATTAATACCTTTTTATACTTGAGAGCAGATTAAAAAAACGGACACTTGCTAAGAAATTACTTATAACCAAAAATATTTTCAATTTTGAGGATATTTCAGCTTTCACAATCAATCTGCTTGATCAAATAAATGTCATCTTTAACCAATTGTAATACAGCTGTAAACAGTATGTAGATAAGACAAGATTCGCAGTAGTCCGTCAAAAACATTACAGATGGCGTTATTAATAAGGATGCAGGTATCGTCATAGTTCATCGATAACTTCACAGATGGCGTTAGAAATATTAAATTATTGTACTTTCAATAGATGGCGTTGCGAGATTCAGAATATTAGCGCACTTAGCACTTTAAGCTGCTTTTATCTTGTTTCTTACGATACGGATCTAGCGCTCAAGCGGTTGTATTGGATATTATTTTAACCTGTAAGTTATTGATCTGTGGTTAATAATCGAGAGACGGAAACGTGTAGTAATCAATTGAATACCCATTTATTTACTTTTAATTAATTTGAAGTGTCCGTTAAATTCTAATATTTGGAATAAAGGTTATAAAATAAGCTAAGAATTACTGTATATTTCAAACGTATGTTGATTCTTAGGCGAATTTGGTCAATGTCCTTTATACCATTAGGTACTTATTACAGGTGGAGCTCTAGATTTGATAACGAACTTTACGAGAAAAATTTCGCACCGCATATACGCGAGAGAAGAAACACTGTACCATCTATGGAAAGTCTAGCGTATAATGCTTCTCTAGTATTCAGCAACTACCATAATTCCATGGGAGTTCCTGTACGGGCGCCGGAGAATTTCAAACAAATCGGAGGGTTTCATATCGATCAGGATATCAAACCTTTGCCAAAGGTAACTGATGCCACCTCCCTTTTATACTTGCTAACAAATTCTGTTCTCCATACTTTACATTAAATGAGAAATCACTAAAAACAATCCAGTGGTGTGAGCTGTGCGTTGATAGATACGTCAGTCACCTGTTCATTTTATAGGTATATTTATTATTTAGATTTCTCAATTTAGGACTTACAAAAACTGATGGACGACGCGAAATACGGTGTGATCTACTTCAGTCTGGGTACGAATATGCAGAGTAAACATTTCCCAAGCGAAATAAAACAAGACTTGTTGAAGGCTTTCGGTAAACTCAAGCAAACAGTTCTATGGAAATTCGAAGAGGATTTACCTAACAGGCCAAGCAATGTTCATATTTTGCAGTGGGCGCCGCAACAAAGTATTTTAGGTAAAAAAAATCTTTTATTTTGGCCAACTGTATCATAATAATATGGGCATTGTATCATAAAATTGAGGGACGAGTGCCCTAGTTGTGACAACACATAACAGTCGATTGCGAATGTTAAGCAACGTTTACCCAAGTCGGTAACTGGATGGGTTACCGAATTAGGAGGTTCAAATTTGGCCTTTTCATTTCCTCCGGCTCCGACTGACGGCTTCGTTAAGTCGTCGGTCCCGGTTATTATCACCATCATCTGATAATAATCGTTAAAAGCCTAAAAGTTTAAATACTCTTAGTAGAGTCGTAAGTCGGCCTTGTCGGCCCTCAGTAATGAGGAATACGACGCAGCGAGAGAGATCATAAATTCATAATATGAAGTAAATCAGTCGTTTTCTCGTTTTATACTTTAAATAGCAAAATAAGTATTCCGTTCATTAAATGTTAAACATCGTGATACCAACTTTTCTGTTTTACAGCACATAAGAACTGCATAATCCTCATCACACATGGAGGTCTTCTATCGACTACGGAGGCAATACATTTTGGCGTACCCGTTATAGGAATACCGGGTTTCTACGACCAATTTGTAAATGTGCAAAGATCTGTCAATATAGGTTTCGCTAAGAAAGTGGATCTAACCTATTCGATTGCTGAAGACTTGGAGTTGGCTATTCAAGATATACTTGAAAATCCTAAGTGAGTAAATCGACAAAATTTAGGTTTGATACAAATCCAAAGAATAATTTTTGAAGTAAAACATTTATATTCCACTACAAGAAAGCGCTTGAAGTGAAGGTAAGTGATTATGCCATCTAAGACGATAGCGGGCGAACCTGCTAGAGGTATCACCACACCACAACAGCCTATTAACGTCCCACTGCTGGGCACAGGCCTTCACTCCCATAGGAGAGGGGGAACTAGAGCTTAGACCCACCACGCTGCTCCAATGCGGGTTGGCGGGCTTTAACGACTATTATCATGTTAGTGATAATAACGGGGACCGACGGCTTAACGTGCTCTCCGAGGCACGGGGGTGAAACACCGCCAACTTCCAACTCCGGGCTGGCACTGAGAATTTCTTAATTGAAAAACCCAATACTAACAGTTTTTATGCCCGACCGGGAATCGAACCCAGGACCTCGTGATCCGCAGACGACTATGCTAACCGTTAGACCAACGAGGCAGTCGTAGCTAGGTCGTAGTCGTCGAGGCTAGAGGTATGGTAGTTATAAACCCTTAACCGGGAATAGCTTGGAATATACAGTGACGTCTTGGTCCTTGGGCTCCTCCTGAAAATCAGCGTTGCGGTATGTCAGATAGGTATATACTTTCATGCTGTGGCACAAGCTGAGGAGGTGGCCCGTTGACCACATTTACTTTTTAAGTATGTACACAATACATGAGTTCTGCATGTAAAGAATTTTTTGTACTACTGATTAATTTGATGTAACTGTTGGTCAATAAAAATGTATTTATTTATTTATTATTTAACCTTATTGGTTGCAACACGGCATTGTACCGGAACGCTAATTCGCTTAGCGGCACGTTTTTGCTTTTTTTTTTTTTGAGTATTGACTCTGCCGGGGATTGAACCCAGGACCTCCCAGAGACCACAGCGCTCACCACTGGGTCAGGGAGGTCATCAAGCAAGGTCGTTTCTCATATGTTATTGCAGACCTAATGTATTTTTTTTGTTCCAGATACACCGCTAAAGCCCACGAGCTATCAGAGATCTACCATGACCGACCAGTTCCCCCAGGGAAAGAGTTAGTCCACTGGGTAGAACATGTCATAAAGACCCGTGGTGCGCCGCATCTACGCTCTCCTGCGTTTATGATGCCCTGGTACCAGAAGTTATATCTAGACCTTGCCTTGGTTTTGTTGATCTTACTTTTAGTGCTAAAGTATGCTTTCCGGTTCATGTGTAGGTCTACAAAAACTAAATTAGTGAAAGGAAAACAGAAAAAGAATTAATATATGTATAACCTACTGTTATTGCATAAATAAAAAATTTAAAAATTTAATGGAAACTTTTGTACTCATTACCCTAACATCAGACTGAACAATGCTTAGTGTGCTTTTATACTCAAAATAAAACTCAACCTCATAATATTTTATTGAAATAAACCTATTAAAAGTGCTTTTGAATCGTCTAGTGAATCTTCTGGTTTGGAATGCCTTTCCTACCGAGAAGTACCAGCAAGAAACTTGGTGGTTACTTTTTACAACTACTAATAACTACAAGCAACGGAATTTTAATTATACTTAAAATACTTTAAGGAAATCTACGCTTTTGTTTTCTTGGCGTCGTTGCAATCAGGCCTGCTTGCAAGTAGTGATGCAGCATAAGGTAGAGCGCGCTTGCATTGAAGATGCCTATTTATACTTGATTTCAAGTTATAACCTAATATATTATATTGAAAGTGGAAGGGAAAACGGAAGCCGGAGGCATTCCATATTCCACGATGATGCAAATCAATTTTTACGTGTCCGTGGAATTTCGACACGGAATGGGTGCAGACCTTGATGATAATTGTCTTGCGGTACGATAGTGATGTCAGATACGAAAGGTGATGGAGGAATAAATCAACTAACAGCTCCTAACTCTACCATGAATAGAGGAAAATACATAGATTATATTAAAAATATAATAATGTAGAATAGTAAAGTAAATAACGTGAAAAATAAATAAAAATGCATTTCAAGTTTTCGATACGTTTCCTAGATGGCAACTTTCAGCCATAGAGAAGGCAGTAGGCGCGAAATGTATCAAATGTCATTTCTGACAGTCACTGTCAAAATAACTTGTTTTTCTTTGAAAGCGTCAAAAAATATGAATCCGCCATTGTTACCCACTCATGTTTATTGATGCTTATCGTAGAAAGATTATAATTTCACCACTGAAATTTCGACGAATTCGTAGATTTGAACGACCAAAACTTCCTTCCTTTTCGCCGATGTTCCAAGCTTTGAAGAAGAATCACAATAATGGTGATTATATCAATGTGATTGCTATTTTTGCAATGGACCTGCTTACTGCTGCAGCTGATAATAAATGATAATAATAAATAAATAAATCATTTAATGTCCACAATGTAGGTTAATGTAGCAATCAAATGTAGTTTTGTAATTAAAATACATCAAATGTTATCAATTCTGTAATTAAATATAAAATACAATTATTTAATTAATCAAGATGTTTTCTTCTTATCACTCTCACCTATTCTTATCAAGCCTAACAGAGATTTACAAAGCTTCAAACTTAAGACAACTAACAGTAAAACGAGTGCTAAGTCTAAGTGCAGTATTTTGTACCACTTGAGTTGTAATGCAGGAGATCTAAGGTGGAAGGCGCCTTTGGTTTTGACCACGTATTCAACCCAGTAGGTGAGCTCTTGGCCTGGAGTTGCCATGTTGTTTTTGAAGATGGCTGACAATTCCTTAGCGCGTTGACGGTAGCTGAATAAATAATTATGTGGTAAGTATTATAAAAGACTAGCTTTTGCCCGTGACTTCGTCCGCTTGGACTACACAAATTACAAACCCCTATTTTACCCCCTTAGGGGTTGAATTTTCAAAAATCCTTTCTTAGCGGATGCCTGTACGTCATAATAGCTATCTTGTACATTGAAATTTGAAATAAAATGAGTACTAAAATTCTATATCAATGATCTTGTATACCAAATTTCAGCCTGATTCGTCCAGTTGTTTGAGCTGAGCGTTGATAGATCAGTCAGTTAGTCACCTTTTCTTTTTAAATGTATTTAGAAGAAAAAGAAGACTATTGATGTCTGTGTTGATTTACGTTTGTTTTTATTCACATGAGAACTTTATTACTTTCTGGGATTAAAATTAGCTTAAGTCCTTTCCAGGGAATGCAAATTATCTCTGCACCAAATTTTTTCATTATCGGTTGAACTTATTGGCCGTGAAAGGTGAAGGATGGAAAACATTTTTGTATATTTTATGATATTATGAGGTATGGAACATGGATGCTTGGAAATGGAAATAGGCATCAAAAATAATGTCACTTAAATATTAAGTAGGAATATTTACAATAATGTCATAGAAAACCAAGGCATTTGATGAAAAAATGACCTCACCTTGGATTTTCGACCATCTCTCTTATGGCAACCCTGAGATTTTCAGGGGCGTTTTCATTAAAGTCTATCCGCTTTCCAAAGCCTTTAATCTCTGCCCTTTCAATGTTGAGGTACTGGTCACCGTAGAACGGCATTCCTATGATGGGTATACTGGCTGTAATGGTTTCCATTAAAGAGAGCAGACCTCCGTGTGTGATGAAGAGAACGCAATTCGGATGAACTGGAAAAGAATAAAAATTCAGTCAGTACCCAAAAAATATACCATCGGTCCCTTAGATGACCTCCTAGGTTATGGTGAGCCACCACTACAGCCCATTAACGTCCCACTGCTGGGCACATGCTTACACTCTTAAAGGAGAGATGGAATTAGAGCTTAGACCCACCACGCTGCTCCAATGCAGGTTGGTGGGCTTCAACGACTATTATCATGTTCATGATAATATATGGCCCGACCCGGGACTCGAACACGAACCCGGGACCTCGTCGGCCGCAATCGAACATGCCAACCACTAGATCAACGGAGTAGTATGGTGAGCGCTGTGTGTATGTATTATAAGAGGGCGGCTCCGTAGTCAATTCCAAGTTGGTTTAAATTGGGAATTTGCTATTTTCTAAGATAAAGTCTCAGAGGCCTAGCTGTCTAAGCATATCGTAATCATTTGACAACTTGAAACGTATTACTCGAACTGTTTGAGGAGTTCACACATGCTTTTTGACCTGCAGGCATCTATGAACTCCTTAAACGGGTCGAATTATAAGTTAAGCAAACGATTATGATTACGATTTCCTTACACAATCGGGGGGCATTTCTGTCTGGTGGAACCCGTGGTAAGCGTGGTTGCTAGCTACCAACCAGCCGGCCGCAGCCTTTTTAACTAAGTAGAATTTGACAAGCGCTTTTGAATCATCGACTGAATCTACCACTGAATGAATTAGTGTAGATGACGTACCCAAAATGCTTTGCTGGGGAGCCCAAGTGACAACATGCACGTTTTTCGGCACATCCTGTATCACCTGTTCCAGCTTCCAAATGACGGTTTGCTTCAATTCCGCAAACATATTGAGCAGGTCCCTCTTTAGGTGGTCTGGTATACCACTGCTTTTTAACATGGTGCCCATACTGAAGTAGATCACGCCATTCTTGGAATCGTCCATGATTTTTTGTAAATCCTGAAAGAAACTCTTCTTAGAGGGTGCCACTTTGGCTCCTAATTATCCTCCTAATCCTGACAAATACCACTTGCTGCTAAGAACAGCAGCAGCTTCTTGGCTGGGATATTCTTAACCTCCTCCGAGTCTATGGTATGGTCTTAAGGCGCTGTGAGCTCACGAGATCAAAATATAGGCGCGCGGGGGTGAAATCGAGCGAGCGTATGTCGCAAAAATGCAAGAAAGCATTTGTAAAAAAAAAAATATTTATTGTTCAATATAAATTAATCCGACAATATGTTTGATTTAGAAATATAAGTTTTATCCTATATTACTAGAGCAAATTATTGGTTTCAATAAGGAGAAAATTTGATTTAAAAGGTAAACATAGAGGTATTTTTAAAATAAATTTCAATGCAGAGATTTTTTTTATTGTGTTTTGAGATGCGTCAATGTCTGCTTAAAGGTCTTGAATACAGCAAATTATATTTACAAGCATACATTATGTCACCGTTTGATGGTTACACTGCTTTTAAAAACTCCGCTTTGCTGATTTTACGCTATCACAGGGCCTTAACCAAAATAGAAAAACAATAGCAACCCTGAAATTGCTAAAGAACTTGATTAAGTAATAAGTTCCTAGTGTTCGCGCATTATTACTATTTGTCATTGTCTTACTAATATTTATATTTATTATAAATGCGAAAGTTTGGATGGATGTATGAATGTATGGATGTATGGATGTTTGTTACTCAATCACGCCCCAACGGCTGAACGAATCTGGCTGAAATTTGGCACAGAAATAGATTATAGTCTGGAATAGCACATAGGCTACTTTTTATTTCGAAAAATTAAAGAGTTCCCGCTGGGACCAAAAATCCTCAAGCCACGCGGACGAAGTCGCGGGCATCAGCTAGTATCTCATGAAACAGGAAGTATAATATCTGTAAATTTGACTCGTTTCATCATTCGATACGGACGCCATATTGAAAATAGTTAGTTTATATACAAGTGTTTTGACGATGGTAATTCAGTCTCCTCCCGGCAGACTCAGCGATTATTGAATACTTTTGTGTTCAGATTGCAATTTAATTTAAAGCTTAACGGTAACAATCGTGGCCGGATCAAATGTAGGTATATTATATTTAGTTTAAGCCAACTTTTATCTAATTGCATTAAATCTCTCGTGGAACCTGTACACGTTTAACCATTTACCCGTGCAAGTTTCAAATGAGAGGACAAATATATTAAACTAGCTAATACCCGCGACTTCGTCTGCGAGGTTTGAGGTTTTTTGGTTCCAGCGGGAACTCTTTAATTTTCCGGGATAAAAAGTAGCCTTTTTGCTATTCCAGACTATAATATATCTCTGTGCCAAATTTCAGCCAGATCTGTTCAGCCGTTGGGGCGTGATTGAGTAACAAACATCCATACATCCATCCATCCATACATCCATCCAACCTTTCGCATTTATAATATTAATAAGTAAGAAGTGTTTTATTAATAACTACTTCTGGATTGCCGCTTATACTAGTTAGTACCTGTGGCAAAGGTTCCACCACATCCTTAATATGGTAACCACCAACATGCTTATAGTTCTCTGGTAATGCTATACTGTCGCCTGTCACCGCATGCGAATTGCCAAGCATCAGGGATCCGTTGTATCTTACGTCATCAAAGTGTGGTAGTAGGTTCCCTCGTTTGGTTGCGGCCGCTCCAAATACGTTTTTGAAGTATTCATTGTATACGTTGCGTTCCGACCTGAAATTATATAGTGGCAAATTAATACCAATAGCCAGGCCATGAACCGATGGCGCAGAACCGATGGTCGTTCGGGCAGATGTGTTCTGGAGTGGAGACCGCGTACCGGCAAGCACAGTGTAGGGCGACCTCCAGCTCGCTGGTCCGATGACCTAAAGAAGGTGGCGGGAAGCGAGGGGATGAGGAGGGCGGAGGACCGTGTTTGGTGGCGCGCTCTCGACAAGGCCTATGTCCAGCAGTGGATGCATACATGCTGATGGATGGATGGATAGATGGAAACCGGTTGCAATAGAGTTTTTTAATTTTTTATATTAACAGTTTATGGTGATAAAAACCTAAGTAAATTCAAACCATTATAGCTCCGGCCGAGGATCGATCTCGGGACCTCCCATTCATTATGTTTAGCGCTCACTACCTGGGAGGTCATCGGGACTGCATGCGGCAAAATAAATTCTAGAAATTTTCCAGCTTAGTAAGCCGTAAATTAATGGTACAAATAGAGAGACAGAAAGATTCACTTTCACATTAAAAATACCAGACTATTCCGTGATATTACCAAATATCAGATAAATATAATAAATGCGAAAGTATGTATGGATGTATGGATGATATAGATGTTTGTTACTCAATCACGCCCGAACGGCTAAACGGATCTGGATGAAATTTGGCACAGAGAAAAATTATAGTCTGGAATAACACATAGGCTACTTTTTATTCATTGATTATGAGCTGAGGATGGTCACCGAGGGGGTTTAGTGGGTAAAAATCCCACATAACCCGATCCTATGTGGTCGGGTATCTATGGAAGATTTCCCCCCCGTAAAAAAAAACAAAAAAAGGCTACTTTTTATTCCCACGGGAACCAAAAAAACCTCTCTCCACGCTGTAGCCTAGTAGCATAGCTAGTTAGTAATAGAAGTATGAATGATCTATGTACAAGTATAAATGCTGAAATGACTCGACCCAATCATCATTTTTTTTTTTTTAATATATAGGTTAGCGCTTGGCTGCAATCATACTTGCTTGCAAGATGCATGATAATAGCACGACGATTAATGAAAAAGAGGAAAAATTATCATAATAATTGTCACTTGCATGATTTTTAGGGTTCCGTACCAAAATGGTAAAATGGAACCCTTATGGTGCGACTTTCTCCGTCTGTCTGTCCGTCTGTCCGTCTGTCCGTCCGTCACACTCGATTATTTCAGTAACTACCGAAGCTATCGACATGAAGTTTGGAATACTTGTGTATATTAGTGGCCCAAAGACACTGGAATTAAAAAAAATTGGAAATTATTTTTTGTTCTTATTTAAAAAGGGGGGAAAATCTGAGGGTTGAAATTTAAAAGTGAGATAACTGTACTGTGTGGGGTATCATATGAAAGGGTTTACTTTGTACATTCCAAAACAGATTTTTATTATTTTTAGTTATGATAGTTTTAGATTTATCGGGGAAAATGTCTAAAAAAATACCGTTCCCCCCCCCCCCCTTATCTCCGGAGTTTACCAATCGAAAAATTTGAAATAATTATGGTCAATAGGAATTTACGTATATTTTACAGGAAAACTATAGCCAATGCTCTAACTAGTATAGTTTTTTTTTATATTAACAATAAACCTCTACAAACAAAGTTAGTCTTGCGGTTCATTAACAAAGGTAATTATTTATTAATAATGGTACGGAACCCTTAGTGCGCGAGTCCGACTCGCACTTGCCCGGTTTTCTTAATAATAATGCATTCAATCAAACCATGTCTGCAATCATAATTACTTAATTGTTCTTTTATGATGATTGTAGCTAATTGCATACTAAGTGTATAATAACTAATTACTCTAAAAAAACCGAATAAGTGCGAGTCGAAATCGCACACAAAGGTTTCTGTAACATCGTACAAGGTTTATGTACACAGTGTAGGTACTTTGTAAAATACCTTCGTTAAAGAAACAAGAGAGAACATCACGTTCATTCAAAAATCACGTTTCTTGTATGTTGTTTCTCGCCTTTATTTTTTAATAGATTCCCGCGGGAACTCCTCAATTTTCCGGGATAAAAGTAGCCTATGTCCTTCCCCTGGATACAAACTATCCCAGTATCAAATTTCATCAAAATCGGTTGGACAGATGGACCTTGAAAGCGTAGCAGACAGAAAGACAGACAAACAGACAGGCAGACAGACACACTTTCGCATTTATAATATTAGTATGGATAATATATGTATGGACTAGATGTCCGCGACTTCGTCCGCGTAGATCCAGTTTTTTTTTGTTTCAACCGATCCCTCTACCAGATTTCATCAACATCGGTTTAACAGATGGGCCGTGAAAGCGTAGCAGACAGACAGCAGAGACTCTCGGTCTGATGTGAGCCGGCGTTGACCACCACTACCATCTTATATACTGTAGTTTAGCCATGAAATACCTACCAGTGGTACAATCTGTCCCAGATGGTATTGGTGTATTGACGGGATGGATGGTAGATGCTGTACGGAGGGTTAACATGAGTGTCTATCAGAGAGAAGCTCAACTCACCATCTTATATACTGTAGTTTAGCCATGAAATACCAGTGGTACAATCTATCCCACAAGGTGTTGGTGTACTGACGGGATAGATGGTAGACGTTGTACGCAGGGTTAACGTGCGTGTCTATCAGAGACAATACCGCTGAGTGTGGCACCATCGAGGACGACCAGATGTATGGGCAGTTGAACACTGATGAAAACCTGGAAAACATCAAAATCTTACCGATACGTTTAACAGGTATCACCTAAAGGTGGTCACAGAAAGTCAGCGTTGGGACATCTGGCACCTCAGATGCATCATGGCGGTATCACCAGTTTTAAGTCTGAGTGACCAGGAGGCCCAGCATAGGCTGAGTGACTCACCTGTTGGTAGCGTTGCACTTCTGTACAAACTTACCTTTTCTGATATGTACTCGTATGTAACTTAGTACCTATAGTTTTTCATTTTGATTTATTTTTTTACATTTTGTGTTTATAGCTGCCAATAAAGATTGTTCTATTATTCTTTACTAGCGGACGCCCGTGACTTCGTTCGCATGGCATAATTTTTAATTCCCACAGGTACTCCTTAACTTTCCGGGATAAAAAGAAGCCTATGTCACTCTCCAGGTCTTCATCTATATAGACCCATGCAAAAAATCACGTCGATCCGTTGCTCTGTTTCGGCGTGATTGAAGGACAAACTCTCTATTTAGCGTCCTTGGGGATAGAAATTTCAAAAACTGTAAAATACGCATTTCATAATTTTAAAACGGAAGCCCAAATACCAAGTTACTATAACTTGAAAAACGACGGAATTTCATTCACAATTGTGACACACGTGCTTCCTTATTTTTTACCCAAAGCCAAGATATCAAGTTTTGTAGATATAACTTGAAAATATCTTGGGTGGGTCAACCTTAAAAGATAGATATATGCCATCGCGGACTTTTTTTTACAACTTTCTTAAAGGAACAATTCCACCATACATTGTTTTCGTGTAACTGTAACTATTTACGCAGCGCACGTCACGTAAGCTCTCAAAAGAGACGATTTTTTCCGACTTAGTTCACATTATTGCAATTTTCGCAACGATCTCTAATTTTTTTGAAAATAAAATATAGCTTATGTTACTCGCTGATAATGTAGCTTTCTATAGGTGAAAGAATTTTTAAAATCGGTTGAGTAGTTTTTGAGTTTATCTATTACAAACAAACTAATCTTTCCTTCAAAATCCTGACTGACTAAGTGACTGACTTATATATCAACGCACAGCCTGAACCGCTGGTCCTTGATACATGAATTTTGGAGAGTGTGTTCTTTGTGAAGACTAGGTATCCACTAAGAAAGGGAATTTCGAAATTCTACCCCCAAAGGGGTGAAATAGGGATTGAAAGTTTGTACGAAATTCCTTCATTTCTCAAGTTATAGCCATAAAAGTTGGTATTTGGGCTTCTGGTTTAAAATAAAGAAATACGTGTTTCACAGTTTTTGAAAATTGTATCCTCAAGGACGTTAAATAGAGAGTTTGTCCTTCAATCACGCCGCAACAGAGCAACAGTTCGACGTGATTTTTTGCATGTGTATAGATGAGGACCTGGAGAGTGACATATTTATTTTATCCCGGAAAGTTAAGGGGCGCCTGTGGGAATTAATAAACTTAAGCCACGCGAACGAAGTCGCGGGCGTCCGCTAGTAATATTATAAGTAAAGTATAGATATAGATATAGAATAGATAATGCTTACCCAACAGATAGTTCCGAGAACAACCACTCAACGACCACAACGTCGTATCTTTCCATCGGATCATTTAAAAACTTCTGCATAACTGGCAGTTGGTATGTTTGGTATAATACACCTGTGATCACATCTTGAAGCATGAAATAGTCCTGTAAATCCACCTCCTTGCTAATAAACTTCTTCACGTCGAAGAGATCTGGAAATTAAAAATATCTGACAAACTGGAAAATCTTTTGAAGGAATGCTTATGAAAACAACCGGCCAAGTGCGAGTCGGACTCGCGCACCGAGGGTTCCGTACAAACCTGTAGTAAGTTTTAAATTATTAAAAATACTTTTATTTTAAATATTTGAGTTGATTGAATGAAAGGTAAATTGCAGTTTACGATATATGACGTATTTAAAAAAAACTACTTACTAGATCTCGTTCAAACCAATTTTCGGTGGAAGTTTGCATGGTAATGTACATCATATATTTTTTTTAGTTTTATCATTCTCTTATTTTAGAAGTTACAGGGGGGGGGGGCACACATTTTACCACTTTGGAAGTGTCTCTCGCGCAAACTATTCAGTTTAGAAAAAAATGATATCACTAACCTCAATATCATTTTTGAAGACCTATCCATAGATACCCCACACGTATGGGTTAGATGAAAAAAACATTTTTGAGTTTCAGTTCTAAGTATGGGGAACCCCCAAAATTTATTGTTTTTTTTCTATTTTAGTAAGAAAATCTTAATGCGGTTTACAGAATACATCTACTTACCAAGTTTCAACTGTATAGTTCTTATAGTTTCGGAAAAAAGTGGCTGTGACATACGGACGGACAGACAGACAGACAGACATGACGAATCTATAAGGGTTCCGTTTTTGCCAAATTTGGCTACGGAACCCTAAAAAGCATAGTGGAGTGTACCTAGAATACGCCTACTCACTCTTGACTTAGTGAAAGAGAAAACGGAAGCCGGAAGGGTATTCCACATGCCAGCGGTTACCATACTAATATTATAAATGAGAAAGTGTGTCTGTCTGTCCGTCCGCTATGTTTTCACGGCCCATCTGTTCAACCAATTATGATAGAATTTGGTATAGAGGTAGGTTATATCCTGGGTAAGGACATGGGCTACTTTCTATAAGGGAATCAAAAACCTTGCCTGATCCACTCGGACGAAGTCGCGGGCATCATCTAGTTATTTATACCTTTGCTTTATTTATGCTTTTTATTTGGCTTTGTACGTGTCCGTGGAATTTCGACTACGTAACAGTGCAGTACGCTTAGTAGGTATAAGTTTTTACATTGCCAATTCGATAGATCGTAATCGAGCGTTTGATCACATTGGCGTCAAAGTATAACTTACCTGGGTAGGTTTCATTTAAAACATAAAGGCACGCTTTAAGAAAACGTCTGTCCAAAATGATTTTGGTGAAATTTTGTGCGAAGATAGGTTGTACTTGTATCCCAGGACCATTGGCTACCTTTTTTTCTAGGAAAATCAAGACTTCCTACAGACTTTTTAGAAACCTAAATCCGGACGCGAACGAAGTCGCGGGCAATGACTAGTTTCCAAGAAAATAGTGTGAACACAATATCATCGATGTATTCTGTATCGTCGGCATACATAATCTTAATACATCGTAGTCTAATGTAAATTGATAGTAGGTAATAATAAATCAAAAATCAAGGAAATCTCCCTACCATAAAAAACGAAACGATTTTATTTTTCGTATGATTCATCTTTGTAATTCATAAATTATACCATGCTTGTTAAACTATTATTGTTTCTCTATTTATTTGACTTTACATAATATTTATAGTTTATGGAATTTAAGTAATTTGTTTATACAATAACTAGATGATGTCTGCAACTTCGTCCGCGTGGTTTTAGTTATTTTTGATTCCCGCGGGAACTCTTTAATTTACCGGAATAAAAAACCGGAATAAATAATGTCCTTTCCCGGGATACAACCTATCCCTGTACCAAATTTCATCGTAATCGGTTGAACAGATGGGCCGTGAAAGGGTAGCAGACAGGCAGACGGATAGACAGACACACTTTCGCATTTATAATGATATTAGTATGGATTTACGTAGTAATAATTTATTATCAAAACATTAATAGTTCTTCTTAGTTCAATAGTTAGTATATAGATTGTAGATAGATCTCCCATCGTCTCCGAAACAATTAGTGGTTGTTTACTAATTACCTACTATGAGCCTTATAAGAAGACTCAGGGAGCGATGGAAAGTTCTATACTCGGAGTATCCTCACGTGACCAAAGGGAAGAGTTTTCCTACAGATCTGTTGATTGATCTCAAAGTTGTTTGAGGTCTATAAAAGTTGTTGTAGGCGGGGTCCAAAGTGCTTGAATGACTTTCTCGCACCGGAAAGCGCATGCGTTGGGCCCCCTACTAGGTGGACGGACGATCTCAATCAAATAGCTAGGAGCTGTTTGAAGCGGCACAACCCATGTATTGTGGAGATCCCTCAGTGGTTTGATTAATTAAAGATTTTAATAAAAAGTTGCGAGTAACAGATAGTTTGACAAAACCTACAAACCTGTAGACAGGAATTTAAAATTCTCAGATACATCCACCTGACGTAGTCTTGGAGGTGGTTCTTTCACTGGAACTGGTGTTATGTAGGTCACCTGAAAAAAAATATCACCATCATAATTATCACTAAAAGTAACTCATTGCCAGCTCACTATTGAACCCGACTCTCTTCTCAGAATGAGACCTCTTTGGCACAGTGTTGAGTGCCTTTGTCTTAAAGTGGAAAGTTCCGGGTTTGATCCTGAGCAGGGTCAATTTGAGAATTTATAATTTCTGTATTTTCTCAGGTATGGTGGGAGGCTTCGGCCTCGTACTAACCTACTGGCAAAGACGTGCCGCAAAGCGATTTGGCGTTCCGGTACGATATTATCATATAGAAACAGATTAGGGGTATGGGTTTAATATAACTGCAACACCCCGCCAGCCAGCTTAGCCCGCTACCATATTAGACTGCATCATCACTTACAATCAGGTGCTAACTTGTAGTGGATAAAAAAACTGCACACTGGCAAAGAGCGAATTGGTAGACTTCACCTACCTTTGAGAATATTATGAAGAACATTATACCAAATGATATATTTTACTTTCTCAAAACGCACTTTACTCCGAAAAGTTAGAGTAACGTGCCCGGGGTTCCTACCCTCGACCACCCGAAGAGGAAGCCGGGCGTAATTACTTACGTAATGTAGACGATTGCCTTGTTTTCGACAATTCCGTGAAATATGATAAAACTACAGTCTCTGAACAGCGAACAGCAAGTCTCCAATCCTTATCCTTATCCTTACTTAATATTATAAATGGGAAAGTGAGTTTGTTTGTATGTTTGTTCCGCTTTCACGCCGTAACTACTGAACCGATTGCTTTGAAATTTTGCAGACGTAAAGTTAGAAGTCCGGATTAAATAATAGGGTACTTTTTATCCCGGAAAATTAAAGAGTTTTCGCGGGAACTAAAACTATCAGGGTATCAGCGAGTCATTAAATAATTCAAAGGCTTTCAAGCAACTTTCAAGTAGGTATATTTTTCACGCGACTTTTCCGGAAGTAAGTTTAATTCAGCGTTAGACACTAATTTTTTTAATGATGATGTTGTTGTATGGTCGATGTGTTATATTATCGTTAGATTCCCTCATTTTGTTTCTTTTCAATTTTTTGCAACTATTCAATAAGAAAGTACCTGAAAGTGACAAGTTTCTTTTTTGTTTTCCTACCAATTTTTTCTTTCTTTTTGTCTGCGTTCGGAATTGCATCATTCATAAATTAAATATGTGTCTAATTCATTTTAATTTTCTTTATGTTTATGTAATGTCGTTATTACAGATCTATAGAGTCTTAAAAACACATTTGAATCAAGATTCGATAGTTTAAATTATAAAATAGAGAGTTAAAAAAAAAAAAAAAACTTTTGCTTACACGCTTGTTTCGTCTCTCTCTTGAAACTGCTCAAGTCCCCAAGTCGTGGAAAGTTGTTAATGTGCAACCGGTACCGAAAAAGGGGAGTCGCGCTGACCCGGCAAATTACAGACCCATAGCCATCACGTCCATCCTTTGTAAAAACATGGAACGTGTACTCAACGGTAAGCTCCTAGCATACCTAGAAGATAATGATCTTCTGTCAGACCATCAGCACGGCTTTCGGAAAAATCGGGAGATATGCTGGTGTATGCCAATCATACATGGGGAGAAGTCATTGAGAAACACGGCGAGGTGCTTGCCGTTTCTCTAGATATCTCAAAGGCTTTTGACCGGGTCTGGCACGGAAGCCTTCTCAGTAAACTCCCGGCATACGGGATACCCACTGGTTTCTGTAGCTGGATATCTGACTTTCTGAGTGACAGGTCATATTTTCGGGTGGTCGTTGACGGCCGCTCATCTGACCTAATAATGGCTATTAATGCCGGTGTCCCTCAGGGATCTGTTCTTTGTGCAACACTCTTCCTGCTGCACATTAATGATCTTCTCAAACCCGGTATTTTGGGTACGCTGATGACAGCACTGTTGCGGAAAGATACATGTCCAGTTCTCGAGCCAGTGCTTCTAAGACACTTGAGCAAAGAGAGGCCATGGTGGATTGCGTTGACTTGACTCTTAAGGAGGAGGAGGAGGAGAATTATCGATCTGAAGTAGCACTGTAGTAGGTGCTATTGAGGGGGTGCGCACTAGATCCGGACTTTCGATTCGGATTCGGAATTCAGATCTAGTGCGCAACCCTTCATACAAATACACTAGATGATAAAGTACCTAGTTAGGTAATTCAAACATTGGTATTATCATCTTACAATTGTCTTACAAAAGTCAAAGTTCAACAAGGTCTTGGGAAGAGATAAAATTATTAATGATTATAAAATAAGATATAAAATAAACAGTGCAATAAAAGAATGAAAATGAAATGATTTATTTCAAGTAGGAAAACTTGTGCAATGATAAGTCGTAAGATTACGTCTGCCTGTCTGCTACGTTTTAACAACCCATCTGTTTAACTGATTTCATTCGGTACATCCTAAAGAAGGCCATCTAGGCTTTTTATCTTAGGCTGTTTACCAAAAGGGGAAGGAGTTTATATCTCTGAAAATATAAAATATCCATCCATACTTAATATTATAATGCGAAAGTGTGTCTGTCTGTCTGTCTGCTACGCTTTCACGGCCCAACCATTCAACCGATTTTGATGAAATTTGGTACAGTGATAGGTTGTATCCCGGGGAAGGACATAGACTACTATTTATCCCGGAAATGAAGGGGTTCCCGCGGGAATCAAAAAACAATCCACGCGGACGAAGTCGCGGGCATCTTCTAGTATAAAATAAAAGACGATATATATTTTTTGTAAATTTAAATATTATATAGTTTTGTATTAGGTTATGTTTTGTAAATATTTTAATTTTATTATTGTCAAAGTTGTATTCCATTCATATAATAATTCATATCAAATCTAGACTCTTAATAAATATTAGTCCCAACTCCACGCCAACTAAGTCACTGGCATCATCTAGCTTGATGCGTAAGATTAGATCGGCTGTCTCCCAGATCAAAATCTGAAAACCCTGACTCCATGCACATCTTAACGCAAGTCTTGGCCAAGCCCTAGATTGTTTTGTAAAGCCTGAAGTCAGAAGCTCGCGAAAGAAGTCCTGAATGAAGAATAGACGGGACGGGACGGGACGGGAGGGGACGGGACGGGACGGGACGGGACGGGACGGGACGGGACGGGACGGGACGGGACGGGACGGGACGGGACGGGACGGGACGGGACGGGACGGGACGGGACGGGACGGGACGGGACGGGACGGGACGGGACGGGACGGGACGGGACGGGACGGAACGGGACGGAACGGGACGGAACGGAACGGAACGGAACGGAACGGAACGGAACGGAACGGAACGGAACGGAACGGAACGGAACGGAACGGAACGGAACGGAACGGAACGGGACGGGACGAAACGGGACGGAACGGAACGGAACGAGATGGAACGGAACGGAACGGTACATAAGATCTTAGTTTATAAAACAGAGTCCAGCACATTAGCCGTATTAATATTATAAATAGGCAATTAATATTATATTAAATTCATTTTTTAAGTTACAATTACAATAATAATATTACAATAGATTCATTTTGATACTACTATGACATTATTACAACATATAATTAGATTTTAATAATTAGATATACAATGGCAATAATAATTACAATCAGGATCAATGACAATAGCTACCTATATGAAAATAAATAAAAGAATGTAAAAATGTCTTATGCGTTTTTTATCATATTGGAAAAATTCCGAGCCAATGTTGGAGTCAATGTTGGAGCCGAGAATGTTGGAAGCGAGCCAAGCCAAGAGAAGCAAAGGGCTTCTTAAGTTAGTATACCATCGATTGTACGCTTTTATGACATGTTTCCAAAAGAGTTCTTAGATTTGCCATAGCATCAATTTAAAGACTGTATACCTAATTGGGCATTTGACAACTAGTCAAATCAGCAACTTTTTTTCAAACGTCAAAACGCGTGCTTAGCCGCTCGCTTGCTTCGTGCAACGATCGTTTCCAAACTGAAAACGTTGAGCCTTGCTTTTGGCAACGATTGTTGCCAAAATTTATTTTCTATTAAACGACTTTGAACTCTGTTTTATACTCTTTAAGGTTCTCTAAAAACGTTTCTAAAGCATACTACCATAGATAATCTAACATCTGAATGCAAGTTTGCAACGTCGTAGAACGAAATATTTTATACAGTTGGTATCTAAAGTTTGAAGTAGCGACATTGTGAATTTATTTACTCAGCGTCATTGTGTCTCCACAAAAAAATGCCTTATTTATTCTCATTTATTAGTTTTTATTACTTAAGAGGTACCAAATTAATGTAGAATACCTGTTCTATGATATTTTAATATTTTATTCAATGATACTTTATGTAAAATGTGCTAAAATTGAAAGAATTGTCCGCATCTTTGTTGACGTTGTTTGTATACGTATTTAAAGTGGTAATATTATCGCAATTTCTCAAAACTGCGTGATATTATGTGTGAAATAATAAAGTTTAGACATCATTTTAATCATAAAAGGTGAAGTAGTTAGATAATATCTTGTAGATGTGCTGGATTATATGAATATTTACGACAAGTGAGTAAGTTGTATCGAAATATTGCTCTGGCAACAATCGCTACCAGAAAGCAAAGTAAGATTCACTGTCAGGGTCGGCACTTGGCTTTTTTAAGATACGTTTGTTCTTTTCATTTGACTGTGATGCAGCAGATGTGATTGATGGAATGTAGGTGTTGGTTTTGGGTGTTTTTGTGGTTTTTAAGAAAATTACATTGAGCCTACATCCCTTTATTTATTTATTTATTTATTTTAAACTAGATGATTCCCGCGACTTTGTCCGCGTGGATTAGGATTTTTGATTCCGCAGGAACTCTTTAATTTCCCGGGATAAAAATATATATATAGCCTATGTCCTTCCCCGGGATACCACCTACCCCTGTACCAAATTTCATCAAAATCGGTTGAACGGATGAGCCGTGAAAGCGTAGCAGACAGACAGACAGACACACTTCCGCATTTATAATATTAGTATGGATTGTGTTTTAATACATTCGCCCTGACACAGTTGGCAATGCACTTGGATTCGAGTTCAGTCCGGAGTTCGATTCCCTGTACGAGCCCACTTTGGAATTTTATAAATCCTACGTAATTTCTAAATTGGCTCAGGTCTGGTGGGAGGCCGCAACTGGTTATTCCCTTACCAGCAAAGACGCACCGCCAAGCAAATTAGCGTTCGGTGCGATGCTGCATAACAACCAGTAGGGAAATAGTCAGTAATAAGTTAGTTCACACAGTTCAGTTCAGAGAGTCAGACAGTGAATGGGCGGGTGACTCAGTGAGTGAGTAAGCAAGTGAGTAACTTTTATTTTTTTTACAAATGTATTAAAATATTGTTATTTTGACAAATATATTTGATTTGATTTGATTTGAAGTCGGTGGCAAAATACTCAGAATTTTAACTTAGAGACTAACTTAACTGAAGTCGGACTATTTTTATCAATACGTAATGTTAATAGAATATACTTATAGATACTTTTTTATATTTATTGAAGTTTTATTCAAACCCGGTATGTTAAATAAATCACTTGGTCACAGGCAACCCTAGCTTCTACCGCCGCCATCTTGCTACTCTTGACGCTCATTCGAGGTTGTTGCGAGTTTTTAGGTTGTAACTCGTCGTAAGTTTATGCTTTCAAATTAATAAAATCCTAAAGATACTTAGTAGTTTTTTGCCATAAATATAAACATTATTATTAGACCTATTTAAAACATGGTTGAAATTGGTCAAAGGAGAGCATAATATCGTCGTAATTATAGTTTGAAATCGCTATCTTTTTCTTTAAAAAAAATCTTCCTTTGGTGTTTTTGTTACTTATTTCAGGAGATTATAGACTTACGGGAAACTTTTTATATTTTTATTAAAGTTAATAAACTGGCCTTTATCAACAAAGTTATATTTTTGTTCTAGGATTTATAGTTTTTGTGTAAATCGGCTATGATTGTCAGTCTAGTTTTAGTGGCGAATTGTGCAACTGTGTGCAAACTGCGCGTGGATTCTTTAATTTTTTTAGGCACACTTTCTACCACAATAATTTTTGTTTATTGTTAAATAGTACAAATAACTATTCTAGTTTATAAAAATCGTGATAAAATATATATCTATCGCGCAAGTTTTTTAGCAATTTCACATTATTCGACTTAAACCGGCAAAATATGCTCGACCTTAACTTTAGCCTGAATCTATAATGTTATACACACAACTTATATCAAAATAACTAACGTTCTTTTGTTCCTTATGTTATCGTCTACACGAAAAGGTAAACAAAAATACGCTAGGCCACTTAAATCCACTGTAAATCAAGTTATAATGAGGGTGGCCGCGCCGAGTGCGTAGTGCTATTATTTCAAGAGCAAAGCTCGACGTTTTTTTTGGAATCGAAAGCAAGCGAGCGGTTAGTGCGGGATTTCGTATGATTTATTGAATAGTGACGCCATCTGAGTTCGAAGCAATTTTTTACTTTAGCCGATAGTTTGAAATGGTAATTCAACTAAAAACTAACAGGGTACGTGGATTTTATGACTTTTGGGAGATCCCACGAATACTAATCACTAAAAAATTATTTATTTGAGTAATAGTCAGCGAACGAAAAAAGCGTAGTGGTCAAATACCCTAATGTACGTAATATGTGACAGCATTTGTTAAGCCGAGGCTATACTATTGATGAATTTCTCAATGACAAAGTTGCATAGACATAGGCATAGAGGTAATATTATAACTCTATGGACATGGGCTTCGCATTCAGCAGCTCACAAGTCAGTGCTAAGTGTAATACTTGTTATATTACGTATGTACCTATTGTATATTAATATGACTACCTACTTTATTCATTGTTTTAAGCGAAATAGCAACTGCCAAGTTTTGTCGGTTCTATTTATTTTCCGAATCGGTGGTAGAGTCCTGACATATCATTTTAGTGACACAAATTGTCCTAAGTACCGACATGAAATAAATATTTTTAATTCATTGGCACAAAAAAGGATTATTTCCAGTAGTATGTATGTAACTAATTGAATAAAAAATACTGAACGTAGATACGAGTATGTCTCTTATTTCAATTATCTCGTTTGATCAAGGCTATGAAGTATGTAACTGATCTGCGTTTCCTGTTTAAATTTCTCAGCCGGCCTTCAATGGGACGGATTCTGTTGCACACAACCTCTTAAACAAAACTAAAATGACAGCATTGAGAATATTGCTAACCCTTTCATAATACTCCCTGCGGAATGGACGAGAACTAGATTTAAAGCTGTCATTTTAGTTTAATTTAGAGATTGTGTATATAGAACTAGTTGGTGCCCGCGAATTCGTCCGCATGCATTGAGGTTTTTTGGTTCCCGCGAGAACTCTTAAATTTTCCGGGCTAAAAAGCAGCCTATGTATTATTCCAGACAGTAATATATCCCTGTGCCAAATTTCATCCAGATCCGTTCAGCCGTGAAAGACTAACAAACATTCATGCATCCATAAATCCAAACAGCCATACTTACAAACTTTCGCGTTTATAATATTTATTAGCAGGATTGGTCACAATGCCCATTTTAACAATATAAATTTATATTATAAATGCGAAAGTTTGGATGGATGTATGGATGAATGTTTGTAACTCAATCACGCCCGGACGGCTGAAGGATTTGGATGAAATTTGGCACAGGGATAGATTACAGTCTGTAATAACACATAATATGATATAAGGCTACTTTTTATCCCTGAAAAGTAAGGAGTTACCGCGGAAACATTTTCGAAAAACACACAAAATTTTGCCACAAAAATGTATTGAATTTCCTGGTTGCATAATAAAAAAATTATGAGGAGAATAAAGTAAAAATGCGTGATTTTCATAATATCTCCCGACCTCCGTGGCGCAGTGTTGAGCGCTGTTGTATTAACGTGCTGAAGTCCCGGGTTCGATCCCCGGCAGGGTCAATTTGGGGATTTGTAATTTCTGAATTTTCCCTGGTCTGGCCTGGTAGGAGGCTTTGGCCGTGGCTCGTTACCACCCTACGGGCAAAGACGTGCCGCCAAGCGATTTAGCGTTCCGGTACGATGCCGTGTGAAAACCGATCAGGGGTATGGGTTAAATATAACTGCCATACCCCTAACAGTTTAGCCCGCTACCATCTCAGACTGCATCATCACTTACCATCAGGTGAGATCGCAGTCAAGGGCTAACTTGTTGTGGATTAAAACAAATGAGAAATTATATTAAACTCTCAGGCATGCAGATTTTCTCACGAAGTTTTCCTTTAGCGGTAAATAATGCTAACGTGATGTTAAAAAATGTTTAAAACAATGAATTTAATAATAAAATCATTCATTTGTTTCATGATTATTTTTTAAATTATTTACATCAAATTATATACATAAAAATTCTCATAAAACCGGCCAAGTGCGTGTCGGGCCACGCGCAGTATAATGTTCCGTAGTTGCCCGTTACAATATTATGAGTTGGTCAACTACATATTACTCGTTAACATGTAAAGCCTAATAAGCTGTGATAGTTTACCTTTTAGACCTTCATGCACCTTTTATAACACTGCGCAGTGTTGAGCGCTGTTGTCTTTTAACGTGAGAGGTCCCGGGTTCGATTCCCGGCAATTTATATTTTCTGATTTTTTTCTGGCCTGGTCTGGCGTTACGTTACGGTACGATGGCCGTGTGCATGTAGAAACTAACTAGGGGTATGGGTTTAATATAACTGCCATACTTCTAACAGGTTAGCCCGCTACCATCTTAGACTGCATCGTCAGTTACCATCAGGTGAGATCGCAGTCAACGGCTAACTTGTAGTGGAATTTAAAAAAAATTAACTAAACAAAACCACAATTTTGCTACAAACATGTGTATTACCAATTTAGTTACTGTTATTAAATGTGGAACTTATCTGAATATTTATTTAAATAATTCTTAACCGACTTCAAAAAAAAGGAGGAGGTTATCAATTCGGCTGTATGTTTTTTGTATGTTTGTAACGCGATTACTCCGCCAATTATGAATCAATTTTGATGATTCTTTTTTTGTTTGATAGATCTTACTTCAGAGGTGGTCCCATATAAATTTGGTGAAGATCTGATAAATATCTTCGGACATGGAGAACGGAACTCCTCAATGGATAAGCGTAAATTGATGATTCTTTTTTTGTTTGATAGATCATCCTTCAGAAGTGGTCCCATATAAATTTGGTGAATATCTGATGAATATCTTCGGGCATGGCGAACGGAACTCCTCAATGCATAAGAGTACATTGCTCCCAATCAGTGTAATAGCTTAGTAAATAGCAGGTTTTTAATCAGACATAGCATATTATTTTAATACGAGACTCAGATCATATCTTTGGACATGGAGAACTGAACTCCTCAATGCATAAGAGTACATTGCTCCCAATCAGTGTAATAGCTTAGTAAATAGCAGGTTTTTAATCAGACATAGCATATTATTTTAATGCGTGACTCAGATCATATCTTTGGACATGGAGAACTGAACTCCTCAATGGATAAGAGTACATTGCTCCCAATCAGTGTAATAGCTTAGTAAATAGCAGGTGTTTAACCAGACATCCATACTAATATAATAAATGCGAAAGTGTGTCTGTCTATCTGTCTATCTGCTACGCTTTCACGGCCCATCTGAGAAACCGATTTTGATTAAATTTGGAACAGAGATAGGTTGTATACCGGGGAAAGACATGCTCCTTTTTATCCCTGAAAAATCAAAGGTTCCCGCGGGAATCAAAAAATTTATCTGTTCAACCGAATTTAATGAAATTTGGTAAAGGGATAGGTTGTATCCCGGGGATTGAATTTTCCGAAAATTCAAGAGTTCCCGCGGGAATCAAAAATCTTATTCCACGCGGACGAAGTCGCGGGCATCATCTAGTAGCCGTGACCACTAAGAATTGTAAAATATTTATAAAATATTTATAAAATAATTAAAAACCGACTTCAATAACCACAAACTCTAAAAAAATATTTTAATTTATTACCGAATATATTATATTTAGAAAAGTTAATATAAGTAATATAATTATTTATTACTCATGTCCAGGCGGCAATAAATGCCTAACCTACCCCTCCCCGAGTATCGAGTGACTCTTCCCGTGTACTAATGATTTGAGACTTATTGCGTGGTTTGAAAACATATTATTATGTATCGACAAACAAAATCATTGTTTTACATCGTGGTATGTACCCGTTTTAATACATAATAATATGTCTTCCCGTGTATTGGGAATACCTACCACAAGTACGCTATAGTCTATACCCATAGCAAAAGTTCGCCACATCACTCAACAAAACTACAATTTTGCTACATAAATGTGTTATTGTTATTAAATATGTAATATCTTAATATTTATAATTTTTCGCGATTAAAATCGACAGTTATGGAATAAATACTAATCAATTATTAATTACCACATGTCCAGCCGCCAATAAATGCCTAACATACCCCTCCCCGAGTATCGAGTGACTCTTCCCGGGTATTGGGAATACCACAAGTACTCTATACCCATAGCAAAAGTTCGCCACAACACTCAACAGCACCACAAGTTTGCTACAATCTAACATGTCTGTTACTGAGCTGGCATCGACTGTACACTGTGATCATATAGCATAATATTATTTTGTGCTAACTTATGCATGCAAAAATAATATACCTACTCACGTATTATCAACCGTACTAGGTAAGTTAAATAAAAATCAAGGTTAGTCAGTACCTAATCTGTATGTATCTTCGAATCGTTGGTTCAGTGACTTGTTGTTTGTCGACTGTGTGTTATTGAATTATTGAGACCCTAGACTCCAATCTAATTCAAGTCAAGTCTAATTTTTCCAAAATCTAAACAATTGGTCGACTTCTTATTTTTTTTAAGTCTTTAATGCTCAAGTTAGAACATAATACCCGCGACTTTGTCAGCGTGGATTAAGGTTTTTTTGATTCCCGCGGGAACAATTTTCCGGAATTAAAAGTAGCTTATGTCCTTCCCCGGAATCAGGAATTTATTGCGTGATATATTATAGCTATTTATGCAACTGTATCGTAATGAGGGTCATTTTAATTCGAGTGCTATTTTTTGATACGAGGCTTGCCGAGTATCAAAATAGGATAGTACGAGAATTAAAATGACTAATTACGTACAGTTGCATACAAGATTTTATCTACGACAAGGACGTCTTTATAATTTTTTACTTTATAAATTAATAAAAAAGTCAAGTGCCAGAACCCAGAGCCGCTAAGCTATAGGTATCCTATTTATGAAGATAACCATATCGATACAGCTACGACTCATAACGATACAGCTCCCATACAACGAACTGTATCGTTATGAGAAGCAAACACGAAAGAGGGTTCAATTCGATATAGTTGTCAAATTCGAAATTGGAACTTTTCGATGCTGGAGTAGATAAAGTATATTATAATATTACAAAGGTGGTACAAAAGATAAAAAGAAACAGTAACAATGCAAGTGCAATACGTAACAGATCAAGGTTAATTAGATAAATAGGTGAACAATTATAAAAATTCTTGAAGTATCGACAATCCATACTAATATTATAAATGCGAAAGTCTGTCTGTCTGTCTGCTACGCTTTCACGGCACACCTGTTCAACCAATTTTGATTTTTGGACACTGGTACTTTAATGTCGACTCTGCTCCACAAAGGTGGCCCACCACCAGTTAGTTCTAGGCACAGAAGCAGATCAAGGAATCTGCTTAGTGGCTCTAGGATATCTCGACTGACTCTAGAACCATAGAGATAGTTTAAAGCCTCGTAAAAAATTTCGTCTAACACGACATACCGTGGATTGAGCATTTGCGCCTTACGGAATGATGCAGCGTAGAACGATTAATATACGATATAATAATATATACGATTTTAAAATACCAATAGAAAAACAATATAAAAATATGCTTAAAAATCTAGCAGAGCTAATGTATTATTTTAGTGCCATCTTTCGAGTCCTGTAGAAACTCATACGTTACAAAATCTGTTTACTACATGCGCCATCTAGTGTTAACTTAACGTACAAGCAAGTTCATGGCTCCGACATAGATGGCGCTTCGATACAGAAATTATTTTCGATTCAAGTCTATAAAAATAGAAAAATTAGCGGATTGAAACGTATATCGATTAATAGCTAGGTATCAGGGCTTGGGTATTTTCGGCCACGCACCAGCAAATTAGGAAACCAGCTTCTACCTGCCGTGGTCGGTGGTTTCCACAGAGTAGCTGTACCTACAGTGTGGAACCTAGGGGGGATAAACAAATTATTTAATAACCAGCAACGCATGGTTCCTTTGGTGCTGAAAATGTTCATGGGCAGCGGTAAATTTATTAACTCATCAAGTCATCAGGTTACCCACTTTTTAGGGTTCCGTACCTCAAAAGGAAAAAACGGAACCCTTATAGGATCACTTCGTTGTCCGTCCGTCTGTGTGTCCAGACCATTTTTCTCAGGAACGCATGGAGGTATCAAGCTAATATTCATATCACATACTCAGGTCTACGGTTCCTTGGAGTTGTGAAAAAATCAAGCTTCTAAGCCAACGCAATCAAAAGATACAGCCGTTTATGCCGCAAATTTTCGAATTTTCTTGAAGATTTCAGAATCTTGAAACTTGATACGAAGTAACGTCATATAGCACAGATATAGGAAGAATTGCGAAAAACATAAATTTTTAGTTACATCATTTAATAAAAATATTTTTAATAATTTTAAACTTACTATCCCTTTCCTCATGAACGCGTAGAGTTATAAAATTGAAATTCATATTAAATACTCAGATCTGTAATACCTTTAAGCTGTAACAAACTACTGTCCCTTGGAGGTGTGAAAAAATCAAACTTCTAAGCCAACGCAATCAAAAGTAACAGCCGTTTATGCTGCAAATTTTCGACACTCGCAAGGGAATCAAAACCTACAGGGTACTTCACGTGAACTCAAAATCTTGAAATTTGGTACGAAGCAACGTCTTATAGTACAGATAAAGGAAAAATTGCGAAAAGCATAAATTTTTAGTTACATCATATAATCAAAATAATTTTAATAATTTTAAACTTAGTACTACCCCTTTCCGCCTGAACGCGTAGAGGTATTAAATTGAAATTAAAATAGATAAGCGGAATAAAAATACTATAACTTTTACTTATATACCTACAGGTTTGTTCGGAACCCTCGGTGCGCGAGTCCGACTCGCACTTGGCCGGTTTTTTTGAAGTGAAAACTTCTTTAGCCGCGTTGACTTACGCGCGAACAGCGACATGCTCGCGTTGTTACGAAGACAAAAGGTCTGAAATATAAATATACGCCATTCGTAATTAAACTTTAATCGTTTAGATTTAAGGTTTATATTATCTTTTATTTAAAAAAAAATATTTCAAAATATTTCTGTGGCATTAGTATAATTTATGATCTAAAGCTCCTACAATTTCAGAGAATCACTAACAAATGTGTAGGTAACACTTTCATTTGCACGTAAGTTGATTCCAGGCTTGATACTTATACGTATTATGTAGGTACCCAAGTATCTATAGTAACGAAGGCATGAAGGCCGACTATGTCGAATGAGGAAAACCAATCCGTGTTATTCCCCTCGAGCATACGGTAATCGACTGAGTTATTCACTAATTGTCTCAAGATGGCCGTCTTAAAGAACTGGTAGGTGGTACCTACAACAGCAATGCGCGGTAAACTAACTTTTCCAGACTTACCTACTAACTTTTTCCAAAAGCTTCTTAATATAAATAGAAAGCTTCGGCGGTAGCTGGTCGCTTTCACGGCCCAACT
Source organism: Erebia epiphron (assembly GCA_963932025.1). Taxonomy (NCBI): domain Eukaryota; kingdom Metazoa; phylum Arthropoda; class Insecta; order Lepidoptera; family Nymphalidae; genus Erebia; species Erebia epiphron. Next base: position 11,546,063 of record OZ009950.1, read on the forward strand.
TTTCAACCGGTTTTGATAGAGAGACAGGTTACATCCCGGGGAAGGACATAGGCTACTTTTGTCCCGGAAAATAATGAATTTCCCGCGGCAATTTGCACGCAGACGAAGTCGCGGGCATCATATAGTTGACTAGCTGATGGCCGCGACTCCGTCCGCGTGGTTTACGTTTTTTTGATTCCCGCGGGAACTCCTTAATTTTCCGGGATAAAAAGCCTATGTCACTCTCCAGGTCCTCAACTATAACCATGCCAAAAATTACGTCGATCCGTTGCTCCGTTGCGGCGTGATTGAAGGACAAACCAACAAACCAACAAACAAACTGAATTTCGCATTAATTATAATATTAGTATGATTATAACACGCATACCTATGTACCCATTAACAAGCAGTAAGTAAGCAAGTATTAAGAAAACAACTGTAACCCGACACAATGTAGCATCCGTCACGCGGACCATAATAAATAATCATAATAATAATAATAATCAATCGATTGACAGTTGACACCTCATTCATCAAAATCGGCACAGTAGTTAAGGCACTACGTTGTAACATACATAAATACAAACATACATATATGGTTAAAATCATAATCCTTCCTTTTGACTTTGCCATGGTCGGACCGTTCGGGTTAAAACAGCGAGGAAAAACGCGGCGCCACAAAATTATTGACTGTTTGTACCTACTCGTAGGATTGCCTTCAGATTCAGTTTATCATGCGACTCCGATCTCTGAGTTTGTCTGTGTGCACTTGTTGTCAATATTAATAAAATACAAAAAAACGTGTAAGGGAGGGTAATTAGTTTATTTTAATGTGGTTATGGTTAGTGTTAGTGCGTGTGTAACTTGTATGATAAATATTTAACATTGAAAAGTGCATTGTATTTGTATTTCAGCAAAACAGTAAGTACCTAGTCCGAAAAATCTATCAATATTCTGTAGGTATCTTGCTCAATATTCTAATAGGTATACCTATTCAGTATCGTGTACAAATACTTAGACAGTAGAGGTTAAATTCATTTAATGCTAAGGTCTCCTAAAAATCGGTGTTATTAAAAAAGCAATAGGTAGTATGAAATACGCTTGTATAAAGTGTGGGATTTAAAATTATCAAAATATTTTTTTTAGAGATGATTTTACAAAAATCATAAAAAGACCTTTATTTGAATACAATATTTTATTAAATTACCTATACAAAATAATAATGTATAATGTAAACATGTCAAAAATGAATTAATTAATTATTTATTGCTTCTATAATCCTTATATTCCAAAAATTCATTGATGTTGTAAATTTTTTTGCACTTAGCCATTGATAAATATAATTATAGGGTTCAATTAATTTTGACCTTTAATAAACAAAAAAATTGTAGTTTCAATACGAATTCCATATGACCAAGGCCAGAAAATTAACAGCAATCAAGAGTTATTGAATTAAAGGCTGAACTAAACAGAACGCGGCTTCAGTTTTTTAAACGCTGTTCCTAGAGGTATTAAATTTGATGATAAGGGACCCCTTCACTGCAATCTTACTGTGGTAAGTCCCTGTCCATGGTGTGTTTTCGCTCTTATTTTATGTCTCCACAGTGTCAATTGTCAAAATGGCAATGGCAGTGTGGCGAAGTCCCACGAGACCTACTGAACCCTCGGGAATTTCCGTTCCGACTCGCTTTCGGTCGGGATTCTCCCGGGCGTTCGAATCAGTGAATTCTGAACCCCGACGACGGGAGGCCGCGTACACGCATCTCATGTCCGGCTAATTCACTCAATTCAATCAATTAATTATTATATTTGTTATATCGTACATAGTCCGTAATTAGTGTTTTAAATCGTTTATCATAATATATCAAAGACTTTTGTAACGCAAAATAAATAATCAACTTTCATAATATAATATTCGTAAATTACATTGGGTTTGTTTAACTTCGATCCTAACATTCCCATAACTGGTGACACCCGACGTTCCCATAAGTGGAACCGGCGACGCGTCCCGAACTCTCAAGTGCTTGCATATTTCGAACATTCTTTGTGTGCATAGTGACGAACTTGTTTTATTCCGAAAATAGATTCAGTGTAACAAAAGTTTTTATTTTATTTTAAACAATGGCATCGCAATCCAAGAGTAGCCTCAAACAGCTGGCTACGCATGCGTATAATAATGTGATTGGTACTGCGCCGCAAGTTCATCAGCTGTCCACGTCGAATGATGAAATTAGCGAACTCAAGCAATCAATCGCTAATTTGTCGCGCCAAATCGACGCACTTGCATCGTCATCGCGATCCCGCTCGAGATCGAATAGCAGCACGAGATGGCGCCGACGTTCCCGTAGCCGATCCAATGATTCTGCGACTGATGCCCACTGCTGGTATCACCGCAAGTTCCAGAGCAAAGCTACTAAGTGCCGTGAGCCGTGCACTTACTCATCGGAAAACGAAAAACGCAGTCATTGATGGCGGCTAACGATGACTGTCGTGACGTCACACCGAGTCGCGTATTTGTAACGGACAAACACTCTAACGTTAAGTTCTTAATAGACACTGGTGCTGATTTGTGTGTGTTCCCTATTAGAAATGTAAGTTCTTATAAGACAATTGTTAAGAAGACTGACTATAAACTTTTTGCCGTTAATGGTACAGTGATTAATACGTAAGGAACAATAAACTTAAATTTAAACTTCGGGTTACGTCGAGATTTTCGCTGGCGTTTTGTAATAGCCGACGTAACCAGACCGATCATAGGCATAGATTTTTTATCATATTATAACATACTCGTAGATGTAAGGAACCACCGATTAGTTGATAATACGACTACGCTCATTGTAAATGCTAAACCCGTGTTGTCTTCCTTAGAGTGCGAAATTAAGACTGTTACAGGTAATTCTCGTTATCATCAGTTACTCAAACAGTTTCCTGAGGTCACGCGACCCTCTGGCGAGCCAATGGTGCGCGAAGTCAAGCATCAAACGCTCCGCTACATACGCACTACGCCCGGTCCACCGGTGTACAGTCGACCTCGCAGATTGGCACCGGACCGGCTCCGCCGAGCTAAGCGTGAGTTTGAGGATATGGTAAGAGCAGGTATTGCACGTAGATCCGATAGTCCGTGGGCAGCGCCTCTCCATCTAGTACCTAAAAAAGACGGTAGGTACTGATAGACCTTGCGGAGACTACAGAGGTATCAACGCTCGAACAGTACCCGATCGATACCCAGTACGCCACATCGCAGATTTTTCCCATAATCTACATGGCTGTACTGTGTTCAGCAAAATTGATTTGGTACGTGCTTACCATTTGATTCCAGTCAACCCTGCGGATGTACCCAAAACTGCCATAACTACGCCGTTCGGATTATTCGAGTTTCCGTTCATGAGTTTTGGTCTGAGGAATGCCGCGCAATCGTTTCAGCGGTTCATGGACGAAATTTTAAGGGACCTGGATTTTGCTTTCCCGTATATAGATGACATTTTGATTGCGTCACGCGACCACAACGATCACGAATTTCATCTCAAACAGGTTCTAGAGCGCCTTCAAGATCATGGTGCTGTTTTAAACTCCGCTAAAAGCGTATTTGGTGTTCCAGAAGTCGAGTTCCTCGGCTACTTAGTTACGGCAAACGGCACGAGTCCTACGCCAGAAAAGGTAAATAGCATCCAGAACTTCACGCAGCCCAAGACCTTGAAAGAATTAAGGAGATTTCTCGGTATGATTAACTTTTATAGAAGGTACCTACCGAACGCTGCGAAAATCCAAGCACCTTTACACCAACTACTTAGCGGCACGGATACCAAGCCAAACACTCCAATCACTTGGACGGTTGAGCTGGAACAGGCTTTCAACGAATGCAAAAAGAGCCTCGTCGATGCAACACTGCTCGCTCATCCCGATCCTTACGCGGATCTGATGTTGGTCTGTGATGCGTCCGATATCGCCATCGGCGCCGTATTGCAGCAGAAAGTTGAAGGTAATTGTCAACCCCTTGCTTTCTTCTCCAAGAAACTGACCTCTGCTCAACGTAAGTATAGCCCTTTCGATCGAGAGCTTCTCGCAATTTACGAAGCCGTGAAATATTTTCGTTTCATGGTCGAGCTGAAGCCGTTCACGATCTGGACAGACCACAAACCTATTGTTGCTGCGTTTCGTAAAGCGTCTGAAAAATGCTCTCCACGTCAGTTCCGATATTTCGATTTCGTATCACAATTCTCGACCGACGTGCGACACATTTCCGGAGAGGACAACGTCGTTGCCGATGCGTTCTCTCGGATTGAATCTGTTACTGATAGCATTAGTTTAGATATACTCCCTTTCTCAAAAGAAACGGACACCGAGTTGAGACATCTTTTGCACGCTTCTTCTTCGCTGGATTTACAGAAAATAAGAATTTCTGCCTCTAGTGCATGCAAAGTGTATAGCGATGTTTCTAGTCCAAAACCACGTACGTATCTTACACCTGTTACTTCAGAACCGCCTGCCACCAAGCCTGATACAGTTACTCGCTCTGGCAGACGGGTAAGATTCCTTAGGTTTATGTAATAAACCCACATGTCATTAGTATGTAAAACCATTTTTAGAGAATACATTTAGCTATTAATATTGTACGTAGTTTCTAATATTGCATTGCATCGTTTATTTTTTGTAAACATGTAATAGTTAAATATCTAATTAAGTTTTATGTTTAATTTTAATTATAATACTTACTTTTGTAACGAGTGAAACGAATTGTGTAAAAGAACGAATTCTTTATTCGTCATGATCGACCTAAAGGTCTCCGGGGGGGCTGATGTGGCGAAGTCCCACGAGACCTACTGAACCCTCGGGAATTTCCGTTCCGACTCGCTTTCGGTCGGGATTCTCCCGGGCGTTCGAATCAGTGAATTCTGAACCCCGACGACGGGAGGCCGCGTACACGCATCTCATGTCCGGCTAATTCACTCAATTCAATCAATTAATTATTATATTTGTTATATCGTACATAGTCCGTAATTAGTGTTTTAAATCGTTTATCATAATATATCAAAGACTTTTGTAACGCAAAATAAATAATCAACTTTCATAATATAATATTCGTAAATTACATTGGGTTTGTTTAACTTCGATCCTAACATTCCCATAGCAGTAGGTATCTTCCCACTTTGATTTTCACTCTGGTTCAGAGAATAGCATGCATCCTGCAAGGTATAAATTCTTAAGAGGGTCTATACCATAAGTCAAATGAAATATTTTTTATACAAGTAGACTTATAACAAGTGCTTTTGACTAGTAAATATTATAGGTCAATTTTCTAGCTGCAATAAAAAAGATTTCTAACATAGGTAATTATGTTCTATTGAGTATCTTGACGTAAACTGTGCATACTTGGCAAAGCAATGTGAGGATACACGAAAACAAATTCATAATGGCATTCTAATAATAAACACTCGTGTGTTTACTATTAGTACATGACTTACGACTAACGTGAATCCGTCTGATTCAAAATATTTTTATTTTATCAAATGGATCTTGTCTCAGGTGTCTGCTGAACCTATAATAATTATAGTTAAAACCGTATTATTAATTTAATTTAGAGATGTAAGTATTATATAGACAGTGGGAGACCTCGAGTCTATAGAGTATTTGAAATCTTTAGAAGCCCCTTAGTGAAATGCATTCCATACTAATATTATAAATGCAAAAGTGTGTCTGTCTGTCTTCTACGCTTTCACGGTCCAAGCGTTCAACCAATTTTGATGAAATTTGGTACAGAGGTAGGTAATATCTCGGGAAAGGACAAGGCCTTTTATCCTGGAAAATTAAGGAGATCCCGTGGGAACTAATTCTAACTTCCTGTTGATATTATTTCTGAGTAAGCATTGTTTTGAGTTAAATGAAGAAGCTCGCTTCGCTCACATTTTTAATGCGAAAATATACCTATTTTATTCGTGAACTTCTTCAGTCCGAGTCAAATTCACGAAAGAGTTCCCGATGGAATTAAAAAACATCGAAGTGATAAAAAAAAATAGAAATAATCTATTTAAGGCCCGCTTGCGTAATATCCATAAGTTCTCCTATTTATGAAATTTTTATGTCTTCATTGTACCACTCAACCCTAATTTTTACGAAGCGAACATGTGTAGTGCTAGGACACTCCTATTGTAGCAATAATAATTCATAGTGTATTTAACAAGCTACTTTGACTAGATCTATATAAATCTGTCAGATATGAAAATTGTTCTATGAATTTTGGAGTAGGTAAGTACGGTTCAAAAAAAGTTTTTCATACTTTCATACATATTACTATTTCATGTACCAAGAATTTTTTTTTTACTTACCTTTTATATTCTACAACAAACCTTAATTGCGATCTCACTTACGGATCTAAGCTTTATTTTTTACCTTACATTTACCTTTGGTAAGTTGGTCCTAAGTTTCGATCCTAATTCGCAACATTTCTCATTACAGATGGCTAGAAGTATCATCGCTTTTGGTTTAGCCATCGCTTTGCTGGTGTCATCCAGTGAATCTCTGAGGATCCTCGTGTTCTTCCCGCTGTATTCGAAGAGTCACAGCATATTGGGTCATGGAGTCGTCAACCGATTACTAGAAGCTGGCCACGAGGTATTTTTATATTCTACTACACGTAAGCCCAAAATACTACGATCTCTCATGATAATAAGTATAATGATGCAGTCTAAGATGGTAGCGAGCTAACCTGTTAGGGGTACGGAGGTTATATTATACCCCTAATCGGTTTCTACACGGCATCGTACCGGTACGTCAAAACAGTTGGCGGTACGTACATCTAGGAGTTAGCGTAATAACTCCTAGATGAGCAACGGAATGCACTTCGCTCGGCGTTCGATTCGCCTCATGTTTGTCAGAGATTTAAAGCGCGCAAGATAAATATGTCACCGCATCCCACCACTCATACATAACAGATGGCAGCTTTGCGGGAGCATTGCTTATTTTAAAAAAAAAACTTTTGATAAATATACGTCGGTATTTTGAAATAAGATGATGCCCGCAACTTTATCCGCGTGGATTAGGGTTTTTGATTCCCGCGGAAACTCTTTGATTTCCCTGGATAAAAAAGCACTCCCGTCAAAAGACTGGTAGGAAGAAACTTTTTAGACTGTGATAGTATGGTGATGATAATGGAAAATGTCGGCTTCATGATTTCAGGTGGTGCATGTAACTTCGTTCCCCCGGGAAAGACCAGTGGCGAACTTGACTGAAGTGAGCCTGGGAGAGACGGGGAAACAGGCGAAGGCTGCGATGGCAAATGGTAAAACTATCAATAATACTTATTATACCCATTGAATTGGAATAGTTATTTGTTATACAAGAGTGAAAAGTTGTTTTTTAACCGCGTGCTCAATTTTGATGACCGAGCAAGCGAAGGATTCTAAAATTGAATCACGAGCGCAGCGAGTGGTTCAAAAATTTGAATCCTGAGCGTCAGCGAGGGAATCAAAAGAGCACGAGGTGAAAAATCTTTTCACTCGAGTGCAACACGTAACTTTTCATCCCACCTCAGCGAGGAAATGACATGACGTGAAAGAAAATGGTGCGCGCAAATCAAATTAAAAAAGTACACCAAGAAGGTTACGAGAGTGAGTTTTTAACAAATTAAAAAATGTTGTATGGAAATTCGGCACCATAGAGGTAGAAGTAAATAGGTTTTAATGATGTTTTGAATTCACAAAATACATAGACGAGTGATATTTACTAACGTGCACACGATGTTCTAAATTCAATTTACTTTATCCTCAAGAGGATAATAACGGCTTTTGCATTCTGATATCGAAATTTAAAAATACTCTTTCCGAGATTATATTTTTATGCCCATACCGGCTGAAAATATCGGTCTGAGAGCCCCGAGGGAATATTTATACTTAAATAGCCAACACTTTATCTGCCCGAATGTTGCAACGGGCTTACACCAACATCTGGGCACTGGGTCTTGTCTGCCCTACCCCTAGGCTAGAGTAGTAATTAACGTACCCTTATAATATGTACTGTGTGCATACTTGTGCAATAACTATGTGTGGTCAATGGGCCACTTCCTCATCCTATGCCACAGCAGTAGGTTATACCTACCTCTCATTCTAAGAGGAGACTCGTGCTCAGAAGTGGGCTGCCGATAAGTTAAAATAATGGTGATAATGAATACATTAAAAACTAAATTTAAAATAACATCTAAGCCGCTGCAATGAGGCAATGTGCCCAAAACGCTGACTGCATTGTAAACTTGTAACCCCGCTGAATAGCTAAATGAAATAATGAATTATTGATCATACATATTTTGTTCAATTTAGTAAGAATTTTTATATTCATAAAATAATAATTAACTAATACAAATCCATATACCATATTGCAGATGACACATACAAAATCAAGAACCTAGTGGGCAAAGGGAACTTTGGAGACTCCATGTTCTTCATGTACTTTACATACGAGATCCATAAGCGGATCCTTACAGCACCAGAACTGCTGGAATTTCTCAAGGACCCCTCGCAGAAGTTTGATGCTGTCATCATTGAGTGGTTTTTCTCTGATGGAATCGCTGGGTGAGTGCAGGCACGGCGAAGGTATAATATATTTGTTACCGTAAAATTGTAAAAACCGTTAGATTGTGTCTAATCTAACGCTTTTTATCTCGTTAGATTGTAAACTGTCGAAAGATTGTGATCCGTAACAACTGCTTACAGTTTAACGCATTATTATTAGGTATATTGTAATCTGTTAAGTGTTAGGTACATTAACCCGATAGAACCTAAGTGCCTGGCCTGCGGCCTGCGGCCGGGCACTACCTGATTATTTATTTATGTCGAACCCTAACCTTACCTGCAAGATAGAGACAAGAAAACGTAAATACAATGAATATTTCAAAAATTGACACTCAGCACATTGAACGGTTCACAATCTTTCGACAGTTTACAAATCTATCGAGATAAAAAGCATTAGATTGCAATCTGACGGTTTTCACAATCTTACGGTGACATATTCATACAATGGGTCGACACCCATACAAATATGACGGATCCAACTACCATGATAGGTGTAGTCACCTAGAGACGGTAGACTCACCTATGGTTGGAAGAGGTAGGAATCTGCATAGGTACATGGAAATTAGAGTGACAAAATTTTGTATCGTCCACCCCACATACGTTGATCTGGAAACAAGGTTTAGTCCCACTAACTTATCTGACCCGGTAACAGTGTCGCTAGGTACCTACTCTTAATGAAAAATAAAATAAAAACATAAACTAAACAGGCATAAAAATTTCACATGCATATATCTATCATTCTTCTCGTAATATGCCTTTCTTCCTTCCGCATTTCATGCCCATACCATGCTAGCCTATATATTACTCCTCATCTTTTCTATCAATGGCGCTACTTTAAAACTTCCCCTTATATACCTATTATATTCATTTCTAAATTCTAATCTTATCCATTCTGGTCACACCACACACCCATTTACCGATATAAGATATATAATTTTTATATAATTATGAGCTATAAAAAAGAATAGATGTCAATGATTTGTTTCAGCATAGCTCCGCTATTCCAATGTCCTCTCATATGGTTCGGATCTACTGAAGCTCACTGGCAAATCCTTAAGCTGATAGATGAAGTACCCAATCCATCCTATAATGTGGACCTTTTCTCCGTCAGTAGACCACCTTTGGGATTTTGGGAGAGGGCTGTAGAACTTTACACGATGGTTAAGAAGATGATTATATTTAGGTAAGTATATTATATCTATTTAGATATCTATAATATTAAGTGTACTTATTTCTGTGTCTTTAGTACACCCCTTTCGCTTTCTATTTTAATGTGTCTTTTACCCTAAGGTAGCCTGGAAGAGATTATTATTATTATCAGCATAAATTTAGCTCTCACGCCCGCATACAAAATAAATACATATATGGCCAAAAGAGTTTTAATAAACTTACGTAAATAAAAATAAATGAATAAACTTACATACACAAATACACAAATAAATAGTTGTAGCGGGCGGAGGATTACACCCCGGCAGGGGAGACCAGACGGCCGGGGGTCAGGGCGACAGGTTGAGAAACCGGCGGACTATCCTAGCCGAGTCTAGCAACACCGCTTTCTGCATCCTGGCTGCGAGCGAACTGCCACGGAACCCCAGTCGCCTCAAATGATGAGCAAGGCTGACTGGGACTAACCCATTCGCAGATATTACGATTGGGATGGTTTCAGTGGACTCCACATGCCACATGACGGAAACCTCGTGAGCCAGATCGAGATACTTTCGTTTTTTCTCCGTCTCAGCTCTCACAAGGTTCTCGTCATATGGAATGGTGATGTCCACCAAAAACACCCGCGACTGTGCCCGGTCCAACAGCACGATGTCAGGCTTATTCGCTAGAATAGTCCTGTCCGTGATGATGGAGCGGTCCCAATAGAGCCGGACTCCGTCACGCTCGAGTACAGGCACCGGTGTGTACCTGTAGTACGGCATTATTATTATTATTATTATTAATAATAATAATAATAATCTCGTTATTTAAGTAATAAGTACGAGTAAGGCCGCCTGTAGAACCATGTTCTTTGCTTAAGATTATTACTAGATGATGCCCGCGACTTCGTCCGCGTGAATTAAGGTTTTTATTCCCGCGGGAACTCATTAATTTTCCGGGATCAAATGTACATAACAACCTAGAAGCTGCGGGCATCTTCTAGTCCTAGTAATTTTCATGTTTGCTTTATTTCAGTGTAATATTCACGCCGCTGGATAAATCACTATACAATGATGTATTTCCAAGCTTCGCTGCTGCAAAAGGAATTACCATGCCGCCTTATAATGAGGCCATATACAATGGATCATTCATTCTGTTCAATTCCCATCCATCTATCGGCACACCGTTCAGACTTCCACAGAGTGCTAGATATGTTGCTGGGTACCATATCGATAACACAGTCAAGCCGTTGCCGAAGGTAAGCTCTTTAATAGCTACTTATGCAACTGTATCGTAATGAGGGTCATTTTAATTCGAGTGCTGTTTTTTGATACGAGGCTTGCCGAGTATCAAAATAGGATAGTACGAGAATTAAAATGACTAATTACGTACGCATACAAGATTTTATCTACGACAAGGACGTCTTTATAATTTTTTACTTTATAAATTAATAAAAACCAAAAGTGCCAGAACCCAGAGCCGCTAAGCTATAGGTATCCTATTTATAAAGATAACCATATCGATACAGCTACGACTCATAACGATACAGCTCCCATACAACGAACTGTATCGTTATGAGAAGCAAACACGAAAGAGGGTTCAATTCGCTATAGTTGTCAAATTCGAAATTGGAACTTTTCGATGCTGGAGTAGATAAATTCATTAATAATTGCAGCGAAATGATTCAATATCGGCTTTAGAAGTTTCAAACATGAATAACCTTTGTGGGAACACTTTAGAACGACGTCCTCCCTGACGCAGTGTTCAGCGCTGTTGTCTCAACGTGCGGAGGTCCTGGGTTCAATCTTCGGTAGTATCAATTTGGGAATTCTGAATTTTCACTGGTCTGGCCTGGTGGGAGGCTTTGGCCGTGGCTAGTTACCACCCTACCGGCAAAGACGTACCTCAAAGCAATTTAGCGTTCTGGTACGATACCGTGTAGAAACCGATACCTAAGGGGTATAAGGTTAAATAACCATGTCCCTAACAAGTTAGGCCGCTACCATCTTAGACTGCATCTTCACTTACCGTCAGGTGAGATCGCAGTCAAGGGCTAACTTGTAGTGTATATGTACCAAATTTCATCAATATCGGTTGAACAGATTGGCCCTGAAAGCGTAGCATTTATACATTATAATATTAATATGGATTTGGATAGTATGGTAAGGATTAACGGAGTTCAAAAATATTTGTAATTTCAGGATCTTCAGAAACTCATGAACGAAGCGAAGCATGGCGTGATTTACTTCAGCATGGGCAGCAACTGGAAGAGTGTGGATATGTCGGACCACATGAAAGATTCTCTGCTCAACATGTTCGCCAATTTGAAGCAGACGGTTATTTGGAAGTTTGAGGCTGACATGGAGAAGGTTCCGGCTAATGTTCATCTGGTGAAGTGGGCACCACAACTGGCTATACTTGGTAAGTAGCGATAGCGTTGATAAGTTAACTGATAGGAGCCATATTATGTCACTAACTCACTAGGTAGTAGGTACTAGACATCCCAGTTTCTTGCGAGAATCTTCACTGGACATGTTTTGGGCTGCTTGTGTTGGGCCGTTGGAACAGATGGCTTACTACCATCGCTTAAAGCAGTATTATTTTAATATTGTTAGTTCTCTTGGTTCAGAATAATCCTTATTTTTAAATAGATAAACAGAGGGTTGTTATTCAAAAATTTCCATTTCTTGTGTCAACTTACGACGCTTGACAAAAAAATTGCTTAAGTATGATATTATATTCTTTTAGGTACACGAAAAAGACCTTAGTACTATGACTAATACTGTTTCTCTGTATCTCCTATGGTCTTGGATTTCCCTAAATTGTCCCTTGGTCCCTTGTATTTCAAATTGTACCTAATCTATTTTACCTTTTATATCAGATCGTTTTTTTTCAATTTTAGCTCACCCAAACCTGAAGTTCTTCATCACCCATGGTGGTCAGCTGTCCACAACCGAGGCTATACACTTCGGAGTACCAGTCATTGGCATACCGATCGCGGGAGACCAGTATGTGAACATGCGGTCTGTTACCAACAAGGGATTTGGTCTATCGGTGACCTTGGCGGAAGATATGGCCGATAAAATTTATGTGGCTATTCAGGAGATGTTGGGAAGTTCAACGTGAGTAGATATTTTTTTAATCCACTACAAGCCCTTGACTGCAAGCTCACCTGGTGGTCAGTGATGATGCAGTCTAAGATGGAAGCGAGCTAACCTAAGATAATGTTTTTGAGAATCTCTTTGGCACGGCGATGGACGTTAATAGAAAATGGCTGCAACAGCTTTTTCACAATCTGGGTTACTTGCTTGTTGACTCAATGTACAGTTGTTTTTTTTTTTACAAGCTTTAGTTTCCAAAGGTTAACAGCTTTCGCTCTAAACAGTGTCTACAAGTCAGTATTCCTATTTCCTATAGCCATTTAGCCAACACTGAGGCCAATTCTGTATACTAAAATGACGGCTCAATTTATATTTGTACCTTTCATAATTCTCCCTGCGGAAAGGGGCAGCACTAGATTTACAGCTGTCATTTTAGTTCAGTTTAGAGATTGTATTATACAGCACTAGCTGATGCTCGCGACTTCATCCGCGTGGATAAAGCTTTTCATTCCCGGGGGAACTAATTAATTAAAAAATGATAAAAAGCCTATGTCACTTTCCAGGTCCTCAACTATACGCATGCGAAAAATCACGTTGATCCGTTGCTCCGTTGCGGCGTGATTGAAGCAAAAACCAACAAACAAACACACTTTCGCATTTACAATATCAGTATGATTGGCCACACTATGTCACCTGTAGGCTAGGTAGATTTCCTAAATTGATTTTTCGTGGGTATCACGAACCAGCTAGCGAATCATCACATAAAAAGGTGTAGCAAACCCAGAAATAGTAGTAGAATACAATAAGCTCCCAGAAGACATGTTGAAAATGTCTCTGAATAAGTTCAAAGTTAATGTAAAACGTAAACTCATTAAAAAATCTTATTACCATGTAAAGGATTACTTAAATGACAAGGAAGCTTGGCAATGATTTGATCTATTGGCTCTGATAGTTCCTTAGGATGATTTGTGAAATGGTGATAATGAAAAAAAAACCCGGCTGAGTTTATTGTGGGCTCTTCTCAGACCAGGGCGCGTTTGGAACCCTCGTAGCTTTAGTTTTAAGATACCGTTACTGATTATCACCATTATAATATATTATAAATAACTCGACGTCAATAAGTGTAGTATACCTACCTAAATTGAATAAACGTTATTTGACTTTTGACTTTGACTTTGAAATAGTCCAGTGGCGTTCACAGGGCTCAGAGCCAGAGTAGGCATTGATTAGGTAGATAAAATAGGGTACCTATTTACAGGTAGGGAATGGTGAAAAACAAGCATTGACCTTTTTTTTTACTGGGGTAAGCAATGCTTTTATGCCGCTATGTCGTGCACGCCACTGACTGAGTTACCTACCAAACTTTTTCATAGGTAAGACTTTTTATTTTTTACAGGTACAAAACCAAGGCCAAAGAACTCTCGCGTATCTACCACAATCGAAATCAAAAGCCAGGAGACGAACTGGTCTACTGGATCGAGTATGTAGTAGCGACGGGTGGCGCAAAGCACTTAAAGTCTCCTGCATTATCTATACCGTGTTACCAGAAAATGTATTTAGATGTGCTAGCTGTATTAGCTACAGTATTATTTTTAGCTTTTAAGTTAATTATGAGGGTAGTTAGAAAAGAAAAGAGTTTGAAAGGCAAGAAAGAGAAAACCAAATAGGCATAAACTTTAAGACTAAATGACTGGATGACTTTAGAAGCAACTAGCTGATGCCGGCGACTTCGTCCGCGTGGTTCATGTTTTTTTGATTCCCGCGGGAACTCCCTAATTTTCCGGGGGCCTATGTCACTCTCCAGGTCCTCAACTATACCCATTCCAAAAATCACGTCAATCCGTTGCTCCGTTGCGGCGTGATTGAAGGACAAACCAACAAACAAACACACTTTCGCATTTATAATATGTATGATAATGGAATGGATATTTGAAGCCGAATATTTCTTGCGCTTTACAAATAATAATAAACTAATTTTGATGGCTTCCATAAACTTAATACTCTCCTTAATATTTAGTAGCTAATTATAGAAATCTAAATAAGTTAAGAAAGAACAATTAAAAATATTTTAAAAATAGGTGCTGCTATTTCTTCTTTTATTTGATACTAGAAAGAAGATGCCGCAGACGTCCTCCACGTGGATTTAGGTTTTTCCAGAATCCTTTGGGATCTCTTTGATTTTCTGCCTAGCCTATGTCACTCTCTAGGTATTCAACGATACCCGTGCAAACAATCCCGTCGATCCGTAGCTGCGTTGCGGCGTGATTGAATGACAATCCAAATCACACAAAAAGTAATTATAATAATAATTAATAACAATGTGGCAAATTCTAATGTTAACAATCTGATTTCTGAATGAAACTAAATTGACAGGTCTAAACCTAATGCTGAAGTCTTATGAAAGGGGAGGCATGTCGTTTTAGTTTAGTTAAGAGATTATATAGGAACAATAGAATTGACCACTGCTTTTTATAAACAATTTTAAAAAATCAAGACTAAATAAAATACACTATAAAATCGAAAACGTTTACTTTGGTTAACATTTTTGTACTTATGGTAAGTATATAATTTGAATTGAAATCTCTACTATCCATTTCCTTACTAATTTAAACAATACACGTATATAACTGTATTTATTTACGCTGTTCTACTTTCATATCTACTTAAGATTTATATGTTACTATCTATTCCAATTTGACCACAATCAAACCCGATGAATTTCAAAGGAACTAACAATAATAATGCAACCAATAAGTCTTTAAAAACAAGCTTTTATTGAATTTAGTTTGAACTTTGAAGTCATTTTATTTCTCGTATTCTTCTTAGCAAATCCGTTTAATTGATACGCATATCCATAGACTTAATATATTTACTAATACCATTGCCCACAACACGGGGGTGCATAAAAATAAGTATTCCGCCATCTTTGGGAGTCCGCCATATTGGATTTAGAATTACCTACGTCATTTCAATTTCGGCTCAATCGATTAGGGATAAGTGTTTTAAAATTCAGTTACAAGATTTGAGATAAACAAACATTCAAATATTGCAAGTTAAATAAAAGCTTGTAAAAAACAATAAAATACGGCACCGCCTCAGCTATGCGTCAAGGCGTCAAAAATGATGCGACAGTTCACCTGTCGAAGTTTAAATTTTCACTTTCATAAAATCAGTACGTTATCAAAATGCATAAATCACAAGAATTTAAACACTATTGGAGTACAGGACTAATGGTAGGAATATTAGTTAAATCCAGAACAAGAGTATTGGGCATAATTTGACAGTCAAATCAGAAAAAAATATTTCAAACTTCAAAACGCGCGCTTATTGGGTAAATAATTAATTATAGGATTTTGTATGAATTGTGACGTTATCAAAAGTCAACGCACTTTTTTACTTTAATCGAAAATTTAAAAATTAAATGATTTTCAAACCTAAAATGAACAGGAGACGTGTGGAAACGTCTTTTGACAGGTCCATTAATGATCACTATACAGTCCCACAAACGGAACTAACCCGGTGAAAGCATCGCAAGTATATATTATATGTATATATATATATTTAAATGAAAAATAAAATAAAAACAAAAACTAAACAGGCATAAAAATTAGTTCCAATTTTCGCCACCGGGCCAGTTAAGTTTGTGGGGCTATAAAAAAATATTTATTTGACTAGTTGTCGAATACCCAATTGGTCTGTTCTAAAAGAGATGGCGAAGGTGTCTCGGGAGGGGTCCACGCGTGAGGTCTCGTTCACTCATTGAAGGCACTCGCGGTTTTCTATGGGGCACTATAGCGCTGCCCTCTACTGCCAGGCCGTTACGTTCTCTGAAAAATATGAATTATATAATTAAAGAATGATTTATTTATTTCACGGCAACTTGTGTCAATGAAAAAAACTAGAAGTTATTTCGCTATAAATAAATAAATAAATAAATCCTTTATTTGCTAGATTATAGGTAGATATACAAAACAGGTGTTACAGTCAAACAAGAAACCAAGCCACAATCCACCACAGTCCACAGAAGGCTATGTGGTACAGTGTGTGTCTCGAACCTGATGCCCGCGACATGTTACCTTTACAATCGTGCATTGTAAAGGCAACATCTCCTGAAGATGCTCCGGTATTGGAGTGAAACGTACGTTGAGAGTATTTTTGAGGGTTTATATGATGTGGTGAACGTAGCGGGTATCACGTTCAAGATACACACTGTACCACAAAGATTTGCCTTCTGTGGCGGATTATAGCGAATTAAACTTCTAGTTTTTTCATTGTAATGGACTTCCGCAAAGTAACGCCTGCTTCTATCCAATACAACTTGTGTCACTTATGATAAGTCAAGACTACCACCGGATCGGAAAACTGATTCTACTGAGAAGAGCCCAAGAAACTCAGTTGTTGCTCTTTTCATTAAAAGAAAAATGTTACAACTTACAAAATGTAAATAATATAGGTACAATTGAATATGTTATGTCGCAAATATTAAACCGCCTTGTGGGGGCTTCTGGATGTGATGCCGGTTGCTTGTCAACTTGTCGGTTGCTATGCAACTTTGTCATTAAAAATCATGAATAGTAAGTAAAATAACCTCAACTTAACAAATGGTGTTAAATGGGTTCCTGGATTATTACAGCCACTTTTTTCGGCTTCGCTACCGTTGGAATTCAGGAATAGAAAAATTATCATGCAACAATGACTCATATACCTACTTAGCTAAGTACGTTTTAGAAGTACTTAAATAAAATAAACTATGCCAGCTGAATACTTAAGTAACAGCGATACGCCTAATACGAACTCATATCGCATCGTGCACTCATCTAGGACAAAGGGTAAAGTTTACAATATCGATGCTCTCACCTTATCGGCGTAGGTTCGTCTTCTGGAAGCCAGCAGTGCAGGGAGTACCCCCGCCGCGTCTGAAACAACCGCCTTCTTGCATTGGTAAATAATATGTTGGATCGCGTGTGTCAAAGCGCGCGCCTATACGCCGCTTTCAAAAACGAGCTTATAAATACGCGCCGAAAAACGCTTATCTGAAACCGCTTTTGACAAAACTTTATTACGACCTCCCTGGCGCAGTGATTAGCTTTGTTGTCTTAACGTACGGAGATCCCTTATTCCTAAGGTCACCTAAGAGGCGGGAATTTATAATTTCTGAATTGTCCCTGGTCTGGACTGGTGGGAGGCTTCGGCCGTGGCTAGTAACCACCCTACCGGCAAAGTCGTGCCGCCAACCGATTTAGCGTTCCGGTACGATGCCGTGTAGACACCGATTAGGGGTATGCCATGCCCCTAACAGGATAGACCGCTAAGTGAAACTTCAGAAAAGTAGCCTACGAGAGAATGAGATAAATATAACTTATATTCTATCTCATTCTGTCGCAGGCTAAGTAGTCTACGAAGGAATAGATAAATATGACTTGTATTCTATCTCATTCTCTCGCAGGCTAAATCTTTTGACTTTTCATTCATAATATGAATATATTATGTTTGTCTCATTTTGGTGTCGCTTTTTAGTTTCATCGAACTTTCAAATCACAACGATTCTAAAGAAGTTTCACTTCAAAATAACTATTTGGATTCCAAATAATGCTAACAAACAGATAAGTACAGGGATTAAATTAGAACCCAACCCATTAAAGTTGTACTCCTACCTTGACAGAGCTTCGCGTCTTGCTCCGGGAGGCGCGATACGTGTGCAAATCCGGCAGCAGGTCTGATGACTTCTTGACACTCTTCGACGCTACGATTGAAGAGTCTAGAATAAAGAAGTCACTTAAATTAGGTACTCAGTACTCTTGTTGCGTATTCTTATGCATTCTGACAAGGATTCTGGCTGACTTCATAGTCAAGGATTCGTGTCATGAAGCACTTGTACCTAATGATGACGTACCTATTCCTCATCGTTGAGTCTAGACCCCTATACTTACTAGCGGTTCTGAGGGCCTAGACAAACGGCATTAAATTCGAAGCGATGAACCATTTCTTCAATTGCTAACGCTTACAACTACGCTTACGCTAGACAAAGTTACCTGCGATGAGCGAACGCCTATTCCATTGGTCGTTTCGATAAAAAGTAACTTTTGTCTATGGTCTTTCCTTATGAAACGTCAAATTCGTGCGCCAAACTTTGAATGTTGTGTTGTTTGTGTTTGAGTGGTGTTTCTAGAGTGCGAACGTAAAGTTGTAAATTAATTTCAAACTACAATCTACCTCTAATTATTATTTTCAAAGTGGCGCCACCTTGCGGTAAGTAGCGTAACTAAACGCTGACGTCAGGGCAGAGGCGTCTTTACCTATGGTGCAGGGTGTGCGTTGCACACGGGTCCTAGGGGGCGCCGAGCGCCGCTCGCTACGAAGCCCCACTCGGCGAGCGCGTTCGCGCGCCGCGGCACTTTAAACGACCAACATAAAAAGAGCTCCGCTTTGCATACATTTTATATAGCATCTAGAGCTCTTTGTCGTTTTTCAGCAAAGCAAGGCGCTAATGCGCTACACTGCGAGCGGAAATTTAAATGCGAGCGGCTGAATTTGACAGTTTGGCTGAACTTGACAATTTGGCTGTTACTTGTACTTTGTACCCATGCCATTTTGACCGCGCGCTTACTAGGGGGCGCTAGGGTAATGTTTGCACACGGGCGCTACATGGGCTTGAGGCGCCTCTGCGTCAGGGTTTCTGGACAAGTTTTCGAAGTGGCGCCACCTATCGGCGAGTGGCATGCGTCACCTGTCGGCGGGTAGCGGCATAACTTAGCGACGCCATCTTTCGACAGCAAACGGCGTTCTAGCCAAGCGGTGCTACCTATCGACGGGGTGTCGGCGGCGAGTGCCCGGGCGTAGAGGGCGCTGCGGTCGGGAACAGCTATAACTGACCTGAAGCCTCTTTCTTTACGGTCAGGGTGAGTCTGCTGGTATCGTCCAAGACACGCCGGTGGTGACCATTATGCATGCATTGCGCGCCGCATTCCACCTGCAACGGTATTTTTAATTTTACCGACTTTTTATAAGCAGATCTCCATTGATTGTCTATTTGTTCAAGGAAGAGTTAGAGGGCACCAGAGTACGTGGCAGATCGCCACGCCAGATTGAGGGCAGCAGTGAAGGTTACAACAGAGAAGAGAATTATATTCTTCTTTTATTATAATAATTATCTTCGCTCTTTTTTTCAATGTCTTTCACAGATATGATTTGAGAGACATTTCGCCGCTGCTAACTTCTAATTCTCAAATTTTTTGCGCAAATAATCAGCCTGGCTGTCCTGTGTGGAAATGCAGCCAGCATTCCTGCTACCTCGTGAAACTCGTGCTCAGCAGGTGAGCTGGCAATGGGTTTGAGATGATGAATCTTACGGCGCGAGGGCAAGCGGGCGGCGGGGGAGGTTTGGCGCGAGGGGTGGACTCGGGCACCGCAGTCCTGCGACACGGGTCGGGGAAGCGCAGTCGCATCTCCACGTCGTTGGGCAGCGCCGACGGACACGAACCCGCTACCGTCACCGCCCATTCACCTGCGGTCAAGCGATCTTTTGCAATGAGGAATGTAATTGCATAAATTTATTTGCATGAATATGTGATATATTATAATATATAAATATATTCTGGTGACAGAAGGGCTGGCTCATTCACAAGATTAATTTCACAGGTAAAAAGTAAAAGGTACCTAGTTAAAATGATTTTGTCTTCATAATACCTATATTATGAACACAAAACCATTTTAACTAAGATCATTTTCTTTTCAGAATATAAGCTCAGGACTCGGGATAAAACGTGTGGTCTGAGAAGAGTCCACAACAAACTCAGTAGGGTTTTTTTTAATATCACCATGCACAGTACCTGATAGGTACTGTGCATGGTTATCACCATGCAGTGATACAGTATAATATGATGGCAGCGGGCTAATCTGTTAATGGTATATGGCTATTAGGTATCCCCTTACCCTCGCTCACGTCGGACAAGTCAACCGCTGTCCTAGATAAGCGACTAAAGCAACCGATTTAATCACAACAAAACTAGCTGATGCCCGCGACTTCGTCCGCGTGAATTAAGGTTTTTTTGGTTCCCGCGGGAAATCTTTAATTTTCCGGGATAAAAATAACCTATGTGTTATTCCAGACTATAATATAATATCTCTATGCCTTTCATCCAGATCCGTTCAGCCAGTCTGGCGTGATTGAGTAACAAACATCCATCCATCTATCCATCCAGTCATACATACAAACTCAAATCAATCAAATAAATATTATAAATGCAAAAGTTTGGATGGATGTCTGGATGGATGTATGGATGGATGTTTGTTACTCAATCACGCCCCAACGGCTGAACGGATCTGGCTGAAATTTGGCACAGAGATAGATTATAGTCTGGAATAGCACATAGGCTACTTTTTATCTCGGAAAATTAAGGAGTTCCCGCGGGAACCAAAAAACCTCAAACCACGCGGACGAAGTCGCGGGCATTCGCTAGTATTAGTATATGTATATTAAAGGCATGTGCACACCTGGCGGTGCGGCGCGTCGTCGTCGCCGCCGCGCGGTGAGCCACGCAGGCGCCAGAGAGCACAGCAAGCTGCCACTGGACTCGCTCGAGCTCCACATCTCTTCCGCCCCGTCCTCCTCGCTCCGACCGTACGCGGCTTTCTGTATACGCTCCTTCTTTTGAGACTCGACCTATATTTTTTAGATTTATTATGCAATTTAAAATTCGATTGAAACAGACATAGAATGTTTCTTTTTAATTTCATGTAGAAAAAGTTAAGTCATTGTTTAAATGTTTAAAAGCTTTGATAAAATATGTGCTCACTTTACGTTTATTAACAAAATATAAAAATATCGGCGAAAAAAAAGAACAACTTGTGCCAATTGTTTTGATAATTTAGTCAAAAAAAGTTAGTCAGTTTTCGAAAAGTAGATTATAGTGAAAAGAGCCAGAAAGAGGCTGAGCAGTTTCTCAAGCTTTGTTTAATTTATGTTATTGCTACGAAATCAGAGTGAATTGAGTTCAATGCACTCTAGGCCAAGAGATGAGTTGAGTTGACTGACAAAGGCAAAAACTTGCCGTACATATAAATATACCTACATACCGTGAAGTAAAAGTTAATATAACCTTGACCTTGATCCTGCGGATTTATTGATCTACTACATACCTATTCCCGTGCGAAGTAGGATTTAATTTTCCGGAATTAAAAGTAGCTTATGTCCTTCTCCGGGATGTAACCTAACCTTCCTCTATACTTAATTTCATGAAATTCGGTTGAATAGATCGGCCGTGAAAGCGTAGCAGCCAGACAGAAAAGACAGATAGACACACTTTCACATTTATAATATTAGTTTGGATTCGGTGGACGAAGCGAAACTCGAACGTTAGAGTTGCCTGCACGATTAAAAGGTCATCATTTAGTTTCATCCATCCACTAGTTTGAAGCCAAAAATAAAAAAAAAGTAAAAAAAAGTACCTAGGTACTCATATAATTTCAAAGACATTTTAGTGCCGCCAATTGTCTAATAAAAAGTTTACCTTTACCTACCTTGACTTCAGTTTTGCCCCGTCTGCCACACAGCACATCTTTAACCCTTGACCGCTCTTTCTTCCGATCTCCATCCCCGATAGAAGACACTTCCTCTGAAGAACGTCTCTCAAAGCCAACCAAGTTGGACCCGAGTCCATCCTTCTTTCCTCGTTTGAGTCGGAACAGATTTGATTCAGTCTCGCTATGACCGCCACGCAAACGTCTCGTAGGTTCATGTTGTGACGATATTGATGCACGTCTCGTTGAACCTTCGGACATACATTGAAAGATTACAGTGAAGATTTGAGGGACGAGTGACCTAGTTGTGACAACGCATACCAGATTGCAAATGCTAAGCAATGCTGACCCAAGTCAGTGACTGGATGGGTAACCTAATTTGACGGTTCTTTGCCCTATTCGCTGCTTCCGCGCCTTTGAGAACACGTTAAGCCGTCGGTTCCGGTTATAATCACTAATATCTGATCATCATCGTTACAAACCTAAGAGTTGAATTCTTTGTAGTGTAGAGTCGTATGCGGAAGGACCTGGGAGCCCACGGAAGATCCCATGAAAACGCCTGGCCCTACCCCTGGCCCTTAATGGAAACGGGGTCACAAGTCACGACCCTCGGCAATAAGGAATACGACGCAGAGAGGGTAAGATTACGAATATTCCCGCAGATTCATAGAACGTTCACACTACAGTGACGCGATTTTTCATAGAGCATAAAGATGGAGTAAGTATGTTTGAATTGTATTGTAGTAGGTGAATATTGATAGCTCTAGGTCGTATTAACTTACGACATACATATGTCACCATAAGATTGTAAAAACCGTTAGATTATAATCTAACTCGCGAAATTGTAAACTGTCGAATGATTACAATATAACGGATTATTTTTTGGTAGATTGTAATCTGTTAGGTTTATTAACCCGATAGAACCTAGTGTTATAGGTTTATTAACCCGATAGAACCTAGTATAGTCGCGGGCATCAGCTAGTCAGGTATATTGTAATCTGTTAGGTACATTAACCCGATAGAACCTAAGTGCCTGGCCTGCGGCCGGGCACTACCTGATTATTTATTTATGTCGAACCCTAACCTAACCTACAAGAAAGAGAAGAAAACGTAAATACAATGAATATTTCAAAAATTGACACTTAAAACATTGAACGGTTCACAATCTTTCGACTGTTTACAATGTATCGAAAAAAAAGCGTTAGATTACAATCTTACGGTTTTTACAATCTTACGGTGACACATATAATAAAAAATACATCACGTTCCTATCGAAGGTTCCTTCTCTCACTATAATCGGGTTTACCTACACACACACTTAATTATAATATTGTATATTTCGCCTTTTACTATAGTATTAAATTATAGGTCATGGTTATAGCAGGTATAAATTCTAAGCAATGTGAAGGTGAACCAAAACTTTAAAAAAAAAAACAATAAAACCATTGCAAGCGTGTGAGCTGTGATACTCATTTATATTATAGCAATAACTATTAAAAATATCTTTAGTATGGATTCTAAATAATTCTGTGTACTTATCTATCTAAAAAAAACGAAATAAAACAACATTCTAAATTCAATATAATAGATATTTAATTCAGACCACAAAATATGTACCCTAGTCTACATATTAGTGCTCGCACGTGCCTCTCGAAATACTGTGACGTAACAAATAACAATGTTAACAAAATATAACTTTGGTGTTCGACATGTGATATACAGAATGTTACATTTAAGCAGATCTATTAAAACTATCAACTATAAATTAAATTACGAAATTTTTAATATCAGAATGAAATATTGCTGTAGCTTTAAGGTTTGGATTACTCCTATCTTCATGTCAGCCGCACAAATTGGTCCTTTGGACTTTGTCCATTGTCCTGACAACGTCGCAGTAAAAAATATAGAACACACGACCAACGTACGCAGCTGACATAAGCGTAAAAAGAATTTAAGCTGAATTAAAACCAGTCCAGAAGGGTCTGAAATACCTACTAGCTTGACATAAAGGACACGTATAGGAAGCTGATTGAAAAACTACATAAAACATCAAAACAAAATCGATCATCGATTAATTTAAAAGCTCTCTCCTCGTTACTGTATCTATTAAATAGAAACACCCTGTATTTTCTATCTTACAAATACAATATAATGTGGAACGTAATTAACTGCTGTTTGACGTAAGCGATATTGCACGACGCAAAGAAATGCTCTAATTAATGTAACGTGTGCAAGAATGCGGCAAAATCCGTGCCCATATCGCGTACGAGATACGTTTTTTAACATAGTAAGATCTATGAATATATGATAAACCCTTTTCCATATATATAAAACGTTCTACAACCTTCCGATAACTAATATGCTGCCACCGAGCAAAAGTCACTAGTAGTTCATGGTTTGCCCAAAGAAAATTATGTTTCAACTTTGCAATCAATATGCAATATCAAAAATCGCGAAACGCTTGCCTATGATTGAGTCTCCAGGGTTAGGAGTTAAAACTAAACTAAAGATGTAAGTCTTTTCTTAACGCTCCACAGAAATATTTAAAGCGAGCTTGGGCGCACTTAACTAATTAAAAATGTCGTCTGTTAAACTATGTTTAACTTTAGGAGGTTACTAGAACGATTTTATGAATGGGTGTGAATCTCCAATTTGGTCGTATTGTTCGGAGCTATTCTACAAATATGGTGGAAGCTGTGCGGTGAGATAGCAGCGGTGCGAGAGTGCGCGGGATACCTTCCTCTTCCCGTCTCTGTGGTGTCACTCTCTTGGGCTTGTGTTGACTTAAGGGTGACTGATGGTGAGCTCTGTCCTTTTCCGCACTGGCTATCCTTATTGGACTGGTTCCAGCAGACTTCCGAATCGGTGACGTCATCGCACCCACACTAACTTGCGATCGATAAGGATCTACCATGGGAGATGTCCCAGTATTCCTCAAATCAGGAGCTCTTAACTCCTTCGACCGATATTGAGTTTCAGGCGGTCTAATTCTCCGTTCTTCTTGATCAGTGGAATGTAACCCATCGCTCAAACTTGGAGCCGATGCTCTACGGTTATACGAGTCATCGGTCGATTCTATACTTAGACTACTCCTCTCTTCTGGTATTATGTCAAATACGTTTTTGAAACGTAAAGAATTCGATCTGGCACGTGTTTCACAAGGCACAGAAGCGCGACGTACTGGCATTTCGTGGGTAATGTCATCGTCTTCAAGCACATCTAGTAGCATATTGGCTAGCAAGTGACTCGGCTTGCCGTTTCTCTCTCGTGAGAGGATCGGTGGAGTTATTCTGCTACCATTGCTCCTTTGGCTTTTTTGTGAACTGCTTTTATGTGCCCTTTGAACTTTTTCACTAACGGGAACGGGGATTCTCGACTTTTTATTCCTTGAGCTCAAATTATGGTTCTCATCTGAGTTAGTTGTGTCGGAATTTTGTGAACTGTTCACATATTCAAGTATTTCGAGAATTTCTATGCATTTGTTGCCATCACGTATCTCGGATTTTTGATAGATTCTTTTCGGAGGGCTCTCATCCGTTGATGAATTTGATGTCTGATGTGACTGAATGGAAAGTTTCCCTCTAGTAAGACGGTCTCCTTTTTGATGTACCTTATCAAGGTTTTCTGAACATGAATGGGAAATAATATTCTTGGATAATTTGCGAGCGTTCCTATTGTTGTTATTTTCACTGTCTTTCTTCCAATGTTTTCGTAACAGATTTTCATCTGACTTAGCAGCAACTAATTTATTTGATTTTTGACTTATACGCATACATCTATACTCATCTTGTGCGATTTTTGCAATAACATCGTCAATGAGTGCATTTATTATAATCATGCATTCTTTTTCCATTTCTTTCTTTGATTTATATGCTTCCTTTTGTTTTTTATGATTTTCATTTTCAAGTTCCCTTCTGAGCTGTTTAACTTTACTTCGTCTTGCACATTCCATACGCATCTCTCTTTTCCTGTGTCTTTTGAATAACCTTTGTTTTATTGTTTCTGGCATATGATCAGCTACAATAATGTTTTCCTTTTCACAATCACAATCATCATCTTTTATTCTTATAAAAAAGGCTTCCCCTTTTTCTTTTGGAGATAAACTTTCGTGTTTATCTGCATTTTCTGGTAGTAAATCTAAAACGTCAATAGCTGAACGTACAAGTTCGCTTCTTTTAGTATTACTGTTTATAGACCTTCGAAGGAAAATTGATCGTGGTGAATTTGGATCATCTAAGCTATCTACAAGACTTGTACAATCTGAACCTAAGATTTCAGCATCATCGGAAGATGAAGTGTTTACCTCCATTGATTCTGTGTGTGGGAAAGCGGAAAACCGTGGAACAATCGCATTGTCATCATTTTCTTCGAAATAGTTTCCAGCACCGACACCACCCAATACTTCATATTCAGATGAATTTCTCTGTGTTTGCACTTCAATGGCATCGTTGTTTGAGAAAGGGCCTCCGTTGTTATCTATGAAGACATCTACATTCGAGATTTCAATATGTGAGATGCTTGGCATATGTCCGTCTGGTGAGTTTACATCAGGTTCCATACTCTGAAGCTCTTCCTGGAAGAGCTTTTGTATCTGTTGTAATACAGCTTTGTTGACTGATTCGCTAGGAATATTTAAAAACGGTTCTGACTGCTGTTGACTACGGACTATCGGCTGACTATTCTGATGTGTGGTGTCTTCGATTCGTAAGCTCTCCGCAGATGTAAAGTTGTTATTAGTTTCGATGCTAATTGCACTTTCACGAATATTACTACTACAGATGTCGCGTGGATTGTTACAGTCATCTCGTCTATTATCACTTTCATACAGTTCTTCGTTACCGAAAATTATTTGATTGTTTGATGTTGGACTCAAATGTACGATAGTGTTAACACCTGTATTTTGCAACTTCACCTTTATTTCTTTTTCAACTATACTCATTTTTCTATCATTTCCAATAGTTGCATTCATTGACTCTAGTTGATCTGTCAAAGAATTGAGGCTCTCTACTAATATATTTGAAACATACTCATCTAAGTCTATATTTGGTGGCGGGGGCTTCTTATGATTAAACAACTGAGGATTTACCACCTGATTTCGGACTATTTGTGGTGGGGATTTCTCTTGTGACCCATTTTTAATGGCTGGTGCTGATCGAATATCTAATGTTTCCGATACAACAATTTCTAAAATATCGTAAGGTGTCTGTATCGACAGTGGTTTATTATACGGTACCGGTATATTACTCTCCTCATTCTCAGCACTAACAGATCTTTCACTCACTCGACCATCAATATAATCGCTTGTAGAAATCTGGGCGTACGATTCCGAACCTCTGTACCCAATTTCCTTCATAGTAGGCATCGATGTTGTAAAAGCATCAGAGGAGTCTGTAAAGGATCGGTCGTCTACATGGAGTATTGGACTGTCGACAGGTGTGCGTACGATTCTTGCTTCTGGTATCCGTTTAGGTGATATTTCTCTTGGTAGTGATACATCTGGTATTGGATCCGTGCAAGACGAGGCAGCTCGGGCTGGTGATCCTGATGAATCTGAGTGACGGTCTCGGGATGTATCTAAACGTAATCGTCGTGGTGATGTATGCAGCTCAGAATGTGAAGCATCGAGTGACCGAGTTCCACAGGGAGCGCAAGGGACGCAACGACACGTTCTGGCAGGAGATGCTCCTGCACGACCCCAAAGGCGTAAAAGCGCAGATTTGCGCATATGTTCTCTTTCTCTTCGTGCGCCACCGGCTCGGACGCCGCACCATGCGCAAGAAGCTCGCGTTCCTGATGATGCTTCGGTAGCGCTCCATCTGCCAGTGTCGTCACCCTCACCTTCTGACCGTTGCTGGGCTAGTCGGTATCTGGAATGCAAAAAATGATTGTTTAACGATCACACCTAACTTAGCAATCATTGACCTATTTTCAGTTACCATTGTTGAAAAATATTACCCAAACGAGCCGATTAGGTTGGGGAGGGGTTATTTTAATGTAGCTTTCTCTTATATTTTAGTAATCGATATCCACTGCTACGAAATTGCAACACGCAAACCGATTTTATCTTCGATTAAGAACTAATCGTATGCTTGGTAATGTAAAGCTTTTTTTTACTTGTACTTTTCACCTTAATTAGTAAATGATTAACCTAAACTGTGGATAGACCTGGAACCTCCTCACTCCACATCAGGATCGGTGCATCTCTCTGTATCTAACTGGTGCATAGCTGATACGTTGTTCCTCGTAATGGTCTCAGGCAAGAAGTACCTCATTACGCATAAGTCAGGGCGAACAAACGGACCATAATCTCTCTCTATATACATATTATATTGACTCACACCTCCCACCCTAGTTTCTGGAAGATCAGAGTACTAATGCTCAGATACTCACGTCCTCATAATAAATACCCTTTGGCAAGAAGTACCTCAAACGCAGGTGTCTGGACGGACGTAGAGACCTGGAACCTTCTCGCTCATATATTGACTCACCCTCCTAGATTCTGGATGATCAGAGTTAATACTGAAGCACAGATACTAACTTCCTCATGATGGTCTCTGGTACAGAGTACCTCCGGCGCAGGAGGCCAGGGGACGCGGAGGGCCGCGCTGGCACCTCTCCACTCCACATATTGGCTCGCACGCTTGCCTGCTCGCACGTTTCACAGGAATCTTCGCTCACCGCTTTCCTGAAATCAGAGAAAATATAATTTTAGCCAACGGAAACTTAAGGTAACGCCGGTGCAAGATAAAGAGGGTGGGCTCTGATGGTACGGGCATATAATGCGAAGAAGCACTTTCTTTATTGGGTACATAGCGCGAGTACTCAATAAAGACAGTGCTGAATGTTCTTGCCAAGCCACGAGGGAGACGAAGACACCTACGAGTACTAGCTACATGGTGGGACAATGTCGAAAGGGACTTTAAAGCTCTGGAATGTATTTTCAATTCTCCTAATTATGACAAGGGACTGCCTAGGGACGAGTGGCCTAGTTGCGACAGTGAGTATCTTTCGACTGCGTTTGTAAAGCAACTTTGACCCAGTCGGTAACTGGACCTAACTTAAAAGTCCGAATTTGGCCTTTTCGTTTCCTCCGTGCCTCGTAGAGCACGTTAAGCACCCACCGCATTATCATCCCAAAAAAACCCTTGCCATTATAAGATTAATGGAAAGGGGTCACGAATCTCAGAAATGAGGAATACGACGCAGAGAGAGAATTCTGACGAGGGTTTCGGATCTACCAATGGCACAAAATCACAGAATCTTATTGAAAAAAGTAGATCACAGTGAGAGGAACAGCCTCGCCGCGTATCGGATTCATCATTCAGTCATTAGCGCTGCGGTATCTATCTCTTAAAACAGTGTTACCCCGTTAAGGGACGAGGTCAATATGTGTCAAAGAGGTGTCAAAGTCATTAGGGTCTACCCCCGTTAACGGGAACCGGTGCCAAACCATCTCGGCTACTCTAATAAATTAACCTGGTGGTAAGTGAGATCGCGGTCAAGGGCTAACTTGTAGTGGATAAAACAAGTGATGATGCAGTCTAAGATGGTAGCGGGCTAACCTGATAATAAGGGTTAACAACTGCTAACATTTAACGAAACCAATACCATTAAAAGGTATCTTATGTATTAACTAACTAGCTGATAACCGCGATTTCGCCCGCGTATAGTTAGGTTTGTTAAAAACTAGACGATGCCCGCGACTTCATCCGCGTGGACTAAGTTTTTTCGATTCCCGCGGGATTTCCTTAATTTTCCGGGATAAAAAGTAGCCTTCCCCGGGATGTAAACTATCTCTGTACCTACCAAATTTCATCAAAATCGGTTGAGTAGTTATGCCGTGAAAGCGTAGCAGACAGACAGACACACTTTCATTAGTATGGATAAAATGAGAACTCCGGGGTAAAAAGTAGCCAAATGTTATTAAATCGATTAAGCGGCTGCCTTATTACGTACCTATTAACGATTGCTACAGTTTAAAGATTGCAAACACCTCTGGTACCACCAGTGGTTAGTACATAATAATTAGTGGTCCTCAAAAAACCTTCACACATTTTACTGCCATTTTTGCTAGTCTCACTATTGTTGATAATATAGGAACCTAATTATGATAATATAGGAACTTAAAATAAATTGGCCTTGAAAGCTTTTCATGTTACTAAATACTTATAATAGATTGCCTGGCATAGACAGCTGTTTCCGATAGAAAACTGATTGTTTTATGTTAGGGAGGAAGGTGATTCATGATACCTATTACCTATTATGTGATAGTACTCCAATCTGGTACTAACAAACCTTCTGTTAGCCACATAACGTTCAGGTGTGGTGGGGCTATAATATTAGATACATAACTAAAGATAATTTTGGGCAAAAAGATTTGATTGAATCACCCATCATTATAAGTTTTCAAAAATTAATTCATCATCATCATCATCATCACTGCAGCCTATTAACGTCCCACTGCTGGGCACAGGCCTCCACTCTCATAGGAGAGCGGGAATTAGAGCTTAGACCCACAACGCTGCTCCAATGCGGGTTGGCGGGCTTTAACGACTACTATCATGTTAGTGATAATAACCGGGACCGACGGCTTAACGTGCTCTCCGAGGCACGGGGGTGAAACACCGCCAGCTTCCAACTCCGGGCTGGCACTGAGAATTTCTTAATTGAAAAACCCAATACCTAACTTTTATGCCCGACCGGGAATCGAACCCAGGACCTCGTGATCCGCAGTCGACTATGCTAACCACTAGACCAACGAGGCAGAAAAATTAATTACCAATCTCTAATTATTAATTTTATATGCGTTTACCTATACTTCTACGAATTTTAAAATTTGTTACACGAATTCGGTCAAAAGTAGGTAGGCCACGCCACCTGAAGCAGCGACCCAAATGCCAGACATTAATTTTGATGAGTTTCATATTTCACAAAGGCGTGCACCAACAAGCATGGTATATTTAACCATCTGCGTTCCATTCCGCGCTGGTTATTGGAAATTGTAATTATTTATGGTAACGCGATGGTAGAGGCAGGACACTCTATCATCGCTAAAGCAGTATTATTTTAAAATTACAGTTTTATATGACCTACCTCGGCGTCCCTGAAAAATGCATAATAATTCTGAAACAATACCAAGACAATACTGTTTTAGGCGATGGTAGTATTGAAAATTGTTTTTTTTTACTCGATTATGTCAAACCCGGGACCTCCCGCATAAGACAACAGCGCTCAACAATGCGCCAGGGAGGTCGAGCAACTACTCATTATTATCTGACGAGTTAAATATTTTACAAAGCCAACAAGCATGGTATATTTAACAAACTGAGCTCTATTCCGCGCTGGTTATTGGAAATTGTAATAATTTATGGTAACGCGATGGTAGAGGCCGGGGAAACGGAGCGTGGTGAAGAAAATATTATAAAACCGAGAAAAGTGTTTGTTGTAGACCTACCATTGTCCATTGAAAATCCATGTCAATATTATAAATGCGGAAGTGTCTCTGTCTGTTTGCTGGCTTCAAATTTTGATTTTGATGAAATTTGGTACCTGGACATGGTAGTGTCCCGGGAAGTTCCCGCGGAAATTAAAATTAAAACCATGTGGACAAAGTCGCGGGCATCATCTAGTCCTCTTAGAGTTGACAACACGACGTGCGCTATTTTAAAAACAAAAAACGTAAGTAAAATCGGCTGTCTAAACTAGGCGGTCAACGTTTGTAAATAAAACAATAGCAGGGTGACCGCGTAACTTTTGCATCAATCATTGATACATCGCAATCACCTCTGGTTGGTTCACACTCTTCCACTATTGGACGAAATCCATTGACGCAACAAGAATACCATAAATTCAGCCAATCGGAGGTGATTGCGATGTATCAATCATTGATGCAAAAACTACGCGGTCGCGGTTGGCTAAAAATGACAGCTACAGTGTAATGATCTCAATCACCTCTGGTTCAAATTCTTCCACCATTGGCCAAAATCCATCGTCTCAGCAAAAATACCATAAATTCAGCCAATCAAAACAATTGAGACAGGAACAAAGATTGATGCAGTTTTACATAATTGCCCTGCAGGCTCAAGAAAATATTACTTACTATGACAAAAAATCCTTAGTCAGCATAATTCCCTCCTCTCGTATAAGGAATTTTTTATTGCTGTCAACACAAAGGTTGGGCCACGACACTTCTCTCAGCGTCAAGCGGCAGCGTAATTTGATAAATAAAAGGCCCTGTAGGCCGAGCATGGGCGGGGAGATTTTATCCACGGGGAAAGGATAAGATGTCCCAGTAGGCTCGAGACATCTTTTTTATAATTTAATGGTATGAAAATAAACTTAAACACACGTCCTATGCACAAGTCAAACAGGGATATACTTCTCCTTTCCCCTGTTGCCATGCTCTAGCATAATTTTATCTCTTGTTAGTGGATATAATCGGGGGATAAGATTTTTGTCCCCTCCCATGCTTGGCCTGCTGGGGGCATAGAACTATCGTATTTTAATATTGTTGACTTTTGTGTTTAAGAATTATAAAATCCGTATTTTAGGGGCGTCAAGGTACGTGACATACGAATGTCATTTTGAAATTTTACTGCTATATGCGATGGTAGTGAGCCCCCTGAGCTCAACTACACACTAAAAGTACAAGCTACAATTATTACAAACAAGATGAACCAGATTTTTTTTTTATTTACTCCAATTTGTGGTCTAGATTTGCTTAGTCCTGATCTGGTCTGGTAGTTGGCTATTAGCAACAACGTAACGCTACTAGATATTTTACCGTTCCGGTACGTAGACTGTCGTAAGCTTCCTAGGCTAGCAGTTCCGTTGTCGTTTATGTCAAGAGTAATCGTAATCCCATGAAATTTAAACTTAAACTTTTTTTTAACTTAATAAGATTCCAATGTGCCAGGATTCGAACCTAAAATTTAACAAAACACAGCGATCTATGCCATGGAGGTCATTAAGCCATAGCCTGTTTATTGAGATTATTTTTATTAATTATAAAGCTGCGTGAGTCATTTTTCAGGATATTTTCGTAGCACTCACGCGCTACGCTAGACGCTGCATTAGTGTTACCCGTGGCATCACTGCGAGGGTGTCGGGTGTGTTCAAGCGTCAGTGCCCGAGCCGGGAATAGAACTGGCATCCCAACAAAAGTATACCGGGATCAATCGTCCGTACAGCCGCGGCTTATTCTGACTCATGCAAGAACTAAGTGTAGCTTAGTAATATTCATATAAATGATTCATATTTTTTGATCCTGAATTGGGTAGGTATTCTAGAAAAATCAGTAACATAGTATGGGATGTATGAAAAACTGAATTGTGACGTCATCAAAGTTTAATATTCATATATTATATGATTCATATTTTTTTATCCTGCAGGACGACCGCGTATCTTTTGCGTCAATCGTTGATACATCGCAATCACCTCCTTTTGCTGCGTCAATGGATTTCGTCCAATAGTGGAAGAGTGTTAACCAGTCAGAGGTGATTGCGATGTATCAATCAATGATTGATGCAAAAGATATGCGGTCGCCCTATTGAATTACATATTTTTCATTTGAAAACTAGTCAAATCAGCAATTTTTTCCATACGTCAAAACGCGTGCTTAATATGGGATTTTGTATGAAATACTGAATTGTGACGTCGTCAAAATATTTAAACGCGAGGATGTGAATTTTAGGTCTTTTTGAAGACCCACTATTTAAATAATCAGTAAGAAATCATTTATTTTTGACATAGGCATAGGCAAACAAAAAGGATTGGATCTACTCATGATCATGATCTTAGACAGGAGACGGGAACAACTAAAAGGTAGTCTGTTAAAATAGAACTAGACGTTGGTCTAGAAGGTATTCCGTATGTAGGTATCGTTATGGTCTTGTTAGTCTTAGCTGGAATGTGGGATCATGGATGTTTATAAATATAACTGCAACGCTTCGCTATTGCACCGTTTCTTGCATACTGTTGGAAGTTACGTAGACACAGGCACCTATCTATACCTACTCGTAAGCATGATTTCTTTCAGCAAATTGATTGAAAGATGATAATTTTTCGATTTTAGATTTATAGGGTTTCATAGGTTTTTTAAATCGGCTTCAAAAAGGAGGTTTGCGAACTAAATTATTGGCGCGAGTTATTCCACAGAATAGGTAATAGTACAATGTAGTTATACTAAGGTAAATAATGATATTAAATGCCTATTTCGATTATTTCGATAACTACTTCGGCGCCGGCTTTTATACCTTTTTTGGCATGACTCAAACTATAGCCCCACCCCGTCTACTACTGCATAAATTGAGTATAGGTGAATTTGATACATTTATTTGTTCATTTAACAGATTAAAGTCTTTATAATTGTGTTTAATTATTTCTAATTGTTCCCATACGCACAATCGAAATCTCTTATTACATTTATGCAGGATTATCATGTATTAGATGATATAATAATATGCTGGACGGGAACAACGAGACAACTGGGTGTATTTGTCGAGAAACTTAATAGATTACATCCAAAAATTAAGTTCAAGTCAGAATTGGAACAAGACAAATCTTTAAATTTCCACATAAATGTTTGGCCAAAATCGTTATTAGATAATAAGAAAATATAATACTGCATTGGTTAGGTTTATGACATTTAATATACTTATTACATTATTACATTGTATATTATGTGACTATATGAATAACAATCGCTATGAGATATCAATGAATCATACTCGCTAAAAAACTTTTTTTTTTAATGTAAGCGCTTGGCTGCAATCAGACCTGCTTGGAAGTGGTGATGGTGATGCAGCCTAAGATAGAGCGCGCTTGCCTAGAAGATGCCTATTCACTCTTGATTTGAAGGAACCTTTATTAAAAAAGAAGGGGAAAATGGAAGCCGGAAGGGCATAAGCAAGAGGTAAAGATTTTAAATACCAATAAAATTCGCATCCAAACTTTTTTCACCTAATTATTACGTTTTAACGTCAGTTCCTTCATTAATCTTCTCTACATCGAGAATTAATTGAGTATTTCCTAAATTACAATGAGGACCGTTAAAACATTGGAAGCTGTCCAGTTTAAGCAGCGTAGCTTTCAGGATTCTCCGAATAACCGCCAAATCAGGGTTAACTGTTTTTTATTCCATTGTTTGTTATCTGGTAAGAGGCACATGGAATTGGTAAGTTGCCAAATACCAATGAAATAATATTAGGAAATGTGGTTCGTTTGAATTCAAATTTATTTTCTTATTGAAATGTTTATTTTTTTAAGGTTTAAAACGGTGTCCATGCTCAGCAACTATTTATTATAGTGTCTACACCCTTGTACTTCCAAATCCCAATTAGTGCTACCTAACAATTTGCTTGACTTTACATGACTAAACTTTACAACACATATTTGAAATATGTGCTGTTTGACGCCATATATAACAACTGTGATGTATTGGATAGAAGCAGGGCGTTACTTTGCGGAAGTCCATCATAATGAAGGAACTAGAAGAGAAGTTTAATTCGCTATAATCAGCGACAATAGGTAAATCTATGTGGTACAGTGTGTATCCCGCACTTATAGCCCGCGATATTCATCGCACCACAGAAATCTTCCAAACTACTCTCAACGTACGTTTCACTCCTATACCTACCGGAGTTGTATGGTCTGTGTACCGGAGCATCTTCTGCAGGCCAAGCATGTGAGGGGACAAAAATCTTATTCCCCGATTATATCCACTGACAAGAGATAAAATTATGCTAGAGAATGGCAACAGGGGAAAGGAGAAATACCTATATCCCTGTTTGAATTGTGCATAGGACGTGTGTTTAAGTTTATTTTCATACCATTAAATTATAAAAAAAGATGTCTCGAGCCTACTGGAACATCTTATCCTTTCCCCGTGGATAAATTCTCCCCGCCCATGCTTGGCCTACAGGAGATGTTGACTCAACAATGCACGATTGTGAACTGTGATGTGTACGCCATATAACAACTAATGATTATTTATCAAAGTACTGTGAATTTTGTATAACTCCAATGCTCACTAAGCCATGCGAATGTGTACCTACCTATAATTTTACGGATTAATATTATGCGGTTAATTATACAATTAATGAAAACCTGCATAAAAGCATTCGACCTTAAATTCTGCTACTTACATTAATATGTGCAATACTTATACTGTTTAGTGTATTTATGTACAACTATAGGTATGCCAGATATTTGTCTGTAACACCATTTAAAAAAAATGTATTTTCTATCTTTCTTCTTTTTTTGTATTTTGTGATCTAGGTAGGTACATAATAGTAATGTTAACATTTTGCGTTTTGAAAAGATTAACTGTTGGGTTTTCTACAGACTGTTTTGAATCTGCTTTCCGAAAGCAGGTTTTCGGTGGTAGTGTTTTGACAAATTATAAGAGCCACAGAATACTTCGCATACCTACGTGAAATGAAGATAGGATTTGAATTTGAAAGCCAGGTTTGAGAGCAACCCACATAAGTAACGTGTGAATAAGTAGGTATGTGATACCCTATGAGATGCAGTTTCCAGGCGAGCGTGGTCCAATAAACACTAACCGTTGTGCTCCGGAACCGTTGAAGTGTGAACGGAAACAATTTCTCCGCACAGCTAATCACTGCCTTGGGAACGTTGTTTCTCTCATTAAATCTCCATATTATTCTGTATTCAGGGATGAGTTGTGACAACACTTTATCTCGGTTACTCGGTTGCGATGACAATTCACAGACCATACTACTCGGTGGTTGCGATTGTTAAGCAACTTAACTGGATGGGTGGGTGACCGAGTTTGGAGTTTCTTTGGCCTTTTCGTTTCCTCTTTGCCTCGGAGATCACGTTAAGCCGTCGGTCGCGACTGTTATCACTAGCATCTGATACTTCATAATCGTTACAAAAACCTAAGAGTTTAAATACCCTTAGTCGAATCTTATGCGGAAGGACGTCCCAAGAAAACTCCTACCATTATTTGATTAATAGAAAGAAATCTCGACCCCCAGTAATGAGGAATGCGACGCTGAGAGATGATTCAGTAGTCTCAATTAGCTAGGCCTTCGGTTGCTTGTCATCAATTTTACTTTCTCGTTGTAACATTTTGTAGTTCGTGTAAAATAAATGCTGGAGGAGAGCTTTTCGTCTTTTTTCGTCAAGTATCCTCTAGAAATTTGCAAAATCGGTTTATATTAGAATAGATGTCGCTAGCGATTATAAGCAAAATTTGGCACAGGGATAGGTTGCATCCCGAAGACGGCTAACAAATACTATTTATGCCGGTAAATCAAAAAGTTCCCACGGGATTTCAAAAGCCCAAATACCTACACGCGGATGAGGCCACGAGGATCATCTAATTTCTACTCTGCTTAAACAAAGATGTTCCTTCAAATCAATAATGAATAGGCATCTTCTATGCAAGCGCACTCCACCTTAGGCTGCATCACCACTTGCAAGCAGGTCTGATTGCAGCCAAAGACAATATTTGGTTTATAATTAATCTATGTTGCAGCCAAGCGACGATCTCCGTGGCTGCGTGTTCGATCCTCGGCAGAGTCAATTTGGGAATTTATAATTTCGGTGTTTTCTGTCACCCTACCGGCAAAGACGTGCCGCCAAGCTATTTAGTATAGGGTATGGGTTTAATATAATTGCCATGCCCCTAACAGGTTAGCCCGCTACCTTCTTAGACTGTATCATCACTTACCATCAGGTGAGATCGCAGGCAAGGGCTTACTTGTAGTGGATAAAAAAAGCCTAGCTATCGCTAGCCTATATAATTTTAAAAAAGTTTGGAAGCGCGCCAGCATGAAAATATCCACCACCACCACCAATACAGCCCATTAACGTCCCACAGCTTGTCCACATGCCTCCACTCTCATAGGAAAGAGGGAAGTAGAACTTAGACCCGCCACGCTACTCCAATGGGGGTTGGCGGGATTTGACGACTATTACCATGTTCGTGATTATAACCGGGACCGACGGACGGCTTAACCCCCGTGCTTCGGAGAGCACTCTCCGAGGCACGGGGGTTACACACCGCCAACTTCCTAACTCCGAGCTAGTACTGAGAATTTATAGTCAGAAAAACCTAATACTTAACTGGCCGAACCCGGGACTCGAACCCGGGTCCTCGTCGGCCGCAGTCGAACATGCCAACCACTGGACCAACGAGGCAGTTAATGAAAACATCGGTAGCGGTACTAAATAAAATGTCTCAAATAGCCGGATAAGGATAATCTCAGAGTTCAAGAGTGTCGTGCACTTTAAACTCGGAACGATCTTCTAAATTGAGCGTCCCCTATTAGGCACATACCCACATGGGGACAGATGAATCACGCGACGTCCTAAAATGGGGACAACCGATCATGCGAACCGAGAAACTAAGTTGCTTTTCTTTGTTCACGACACGCAAACTTGATCTTATTTTACAGCTAATTTATTAATATAATCTAAAATGATATAATAAATGCGAAAATGTGGCTGTCTGTCTGAGCTACGCTTTTACGCTACAACCTGCCCCTGTACAAAATTTCCTCAAAATCGGTTAAAACGATGAGCCGTGAAAGTGTAGCAGAAAGACAGACACACATTTTCGCATTTATTATTATAAGTAACTATAATATTATAGTAGATTAAAATTTAAAATAATGTAAAACTTTTGTGAGAGAACCAAGTATCTTTTTTCTTTTTACCCGTCTAAGTGTGGCAAAGCGAAAAGGAAGCGTTATAATTTTAGCAGTCTATGTATGTATGTATGAATATGTATGTTCCACCGTAGCGCATAAACTAGATACTGAGCCGATAAACGATTCGTTATTATGGTCCAAGTGACATAGGCTACATTTTACAGGAACAGTCTCTGTTTTTATTAATACTTTTATAACATAAGTAAGTGGGTAATTGGAAATTTCAGTACATCCCAAGTATAAACATCGCTTACCTTATAACGTCCAAAGCATCCGTGGTTACATTTTCGAAAAAAAAGAGTTTTATTTAAGTCACACTAAAGTTATTTATTATCGGCGTTAGCACATTTCGTTCGTAATCGTATTATTTTTTATTATTAATTTAATTTTAGTTCAAGAGCCCACACGTCTGATCGGCGGGATGGTAAGATCATGACTGAAGAGTGAAGAGCGTGGACTGAAGTTACGATTTTCTGTAAGCACTGAAGTGGAATAGTTCATTCATAAATTATGTCTTTTTAACTATTTTATAACTGGATTGAGCAATACAAAATACTTACTCAGGTATTTTAAGTGTTTCTTTATGGTCGAGTTCTTGTTAATTGCACATATTCAATGTGATTCAAATTCAAATTTTTAGGCTTGCATTGTGAAATTGGCGTACCTATAATAGGGATAATGCCAAAAAAAACTTACTGATTAGGTACCAATTCAAATGTGGCTGTCTAGAGAGTCTTCCAAAATACCTAAAACTCATGTCCTCGGTTAGTTCAAAGTTTGATATCCATTTAAAGAAAAACTATGTATTTCAAACAAACTTCCATGATACTAGAAGCGCGATTTTAACTTTGATAAAGTTGCTAATTTGATTGAGTTGTCATCATCTCATCATCCCTATTCAGTACAATCTCTAGAAAATATTTGGGAATCTTTGGAGAAGCGACTTAGAAAATCAGCATGGCGACTTTAAGCTCCATAAGTACCTATATTATCTCTTTTTAATTTTAATTAATTTGCTTATTTCTGTTTGAAAATATTTTTTTTTAATATTTAAAAACGATTTGTGTCTTCTAAATAGAATTTAAAACTTAACCACTTAAACCTTAGCCTAAATCTAAAACCTAACCTAAATTTAAAATAACCCATACCCACTATCTAAAGTGGGTAATGTAGAGTGAGTCATCCTACAGGACTTCCAAGTAATTACAAATGTGCTCAAGTAGGTAAATTAAACAATCGTTTAGCGAGATAAGACTCACGCGTAATGATATTCTAACTAATGCGGTATTTTTGATTATTGCGTATTTGGAATAATTGGGTTTTTGGAAGTCATAATCAGCAAACTGGGTAGTTAAAAAGTATGAATAAGTAGATATTATACTATACCTAGCTAACGATGGGTACCCTATGTAAAGAAATAAACTTGTAATGTATTTCTGAACTTGGAGGTAAATTATTATTAAAGCCATGAAGTTTTATAGACATGATAGGTCAGATTAAATTAGAATGAAAGCATTTTTTTAAATTCCACTACAAGTTAGCCGTTGACTGCGATCTCACCTGACGGTAAGTGATGATGCAGTCCAAGATGGTAGCGGGCTAACCTGTTAAGGTTATGGCAGTTATGTTAAACCCATACCCCTAGTCAGTTTCCGTACCGGAACCACGGTAATATTATGTATACCAATACTGTGCCGGAACGCTAAATCACTTGGCGGCACGTCTTTGCCGGTAGGGTGGTAACTGGTAACTAGCCACAGCCAAAGCCTCTCACCAAAAATCATTATAACCCGCACCGTTTCACGAAATGATTGATTATTTTATGAAATGAATGATTCTACGATAATATAGGCACAAGTCAACATATAGGTATGCATTTCTGGACAAAAATAATTAGGCAGTAGGCTCAAGAAACTAATAAACAATAATATGAGCAACAAAGCGAGCCCATACTGCGCCCAGCTCTAGGTTTCCATTACATTGCGTGACATTTAATCCATATGGATTAGTTGGTTTAACTCCACATAATGTAGTTGTGTAAGCGTGAACGGGGTAAAACTAAAAATCGTTAATTTTATTGAATAGGTGCACTATAATATAATATACATTATTGACCTCTAGGCTCTAGCGGCAATGTCGTGGGCATCATGCAGTAGGTATAATATCCTAAATTGATAATTTGATACCTCAAACATCATACATCACAATTTCAGGACAAACATACGGCCATTCTTCCAGAAATTGTGTTGTGTTCAGAATTGTTTTGAGTATGTTTTGTACGGTACAGTTTTGTGTTGAGTTGTGTGCATTTCGCGGTAAGCAATTAGTGGGATATGTCCGCGACGCCTGTATTCACTATTCAGGTTACTTTCATTACTGACACTTGAAAAACAAGAATGTATTTCTAGGGTTCCGTAGGTATATTTTTTAGCTTTACATTATGTACCTACTTACTTACCTACTTTGATTTTACTGAGCCAACGTAAATATTACGTTGTTAAGTACTTGTTGGCTCTTCCACTACATCATAATTTATTAAATAGGTAAAAAATAGTAAAATAAAAACTAAAATCTAATTAAAAACACTAAAATAATTACTTCATAATATTATAAATGCGAAAGTGTGTCTGTCTGTCTCCTACGCTTTAATGACCCACCTTTCCGTCACAATAAGACTCGTAATTGGTTGATTTATGATCAAGTTACATTAAATATGCGGATTTACCAATTATCTTTAATAAAGAAAGAAAGAAAGAAAGAAAGAAGCGTTTGCGAGGAAAAGCAACTAACTAAACGAGGGGAGAGAGATCAGGCGCAGGACCGACAGCTTTACGTGCTCTCCGAGGCACGGGGGTGAAACACCGCCAACTTCCTAACTCCAGGCTAGTAATGAGAATTTCTTGTCAAAAAACCCAACACATACCTATGGCCCGACCCGGGACTAGAACCCGGGACCTCGTCAGCCGCAGCCGAACATGCTAACCACTAGGCCAACTAGAGGCAACTAAAATGAGTCAACAGCAAAACGAAAATGCCCCAGTTTCCTCAGAATAGAAAATGTTTCCTAGAAATACCTACCTAACTACGTACTAGTTGGTATTCCAGAAATTCATAACTCTCCTTGAAGTCATACAACAAAGTACGGAACCGGGAAAGTTCCGGGGGAGTTGAGGAACTAGGCCGAGATGGAGTCGCTAAGTTGTAAAAACTTTTTATTCCAACAAAGATAGCAAATTATTCAGACATTATACAAGAAAAATTCCGGTTTACGAGTACTTTAATTTTATTTCAAGTTGGTTCTCGGCTAGTAGCGCTTTTTATAATAAAAATATTTTACTTAAATAAAAAAGTTACAGAACAGTTTTATCGCCTTAGCCTAGTAGCCTTGAATGTTTCTTGTCGAGGATAAAAATGCAAGTGAATCCTACTGAAATAGTTATTTGTTATACAAGAGTGAAAAGTTGTTTTTTAACCGCGATTCTAAAATTGAATCACGAGCGCAGCGAGTGGTTCAAAAATTAGAATCCTGAGCGTCGGCGAGGGAATCAAAACTCAAAAGAGCACGAGGTGAAAAATCTTTTCACTCGAGTGCAACACGTAACTTTTCATCCCACCTCAGCGAGGAAATGACATGACGTGAAAGAAAATGGTGAGCGCAAAGCAAATTAAAAAAGTACACCAAGAAGGTTACGAGTGTGAGTTTTTAACAAATTAAAAAAGGTTTTATGGAAATTCGGCACCATAGAGGTAGAAGTTGTCGGATATACAAACTTATTTGTTTTGTATATATGAGTAAATTTGAATTTGAAAGGTAGTTTGTTTGGAATATGTTTTTATTTGTTGACTTTTAGTACAATGTGACACTCAATGTTGATACCGTAAATAGCGACAATAAACTGTATTTTCTCCAGCTAAAATCTGGTTTATCTTCACCTTCCAAAACTCTCCTACATTGGTTATGGGCCCAGGTTCGTGATACGAAAGGAGTAATCGTATGTAGAGGATAAAATCTGATTTTAAAGTCGATAAGAGACGGAGTAGCTGATCGAGTATCAAGTGCGATGTCGAACAACATGATGCGAATCGAGCCCTTGAACAAGGACAACTACGATAGTTGGAAAATACAGATACGAGCTATTTTAATTAAAAGTGATGGTTGGAAGTACGTAAATGGAAAAGTACTGAAACCAGCTGAAGTTATAGAGGCTGAAAAATGGGAAGTAGAAGACGAGAAAGCTAAAGCGGACATAATTTTATCGATGAGTGGAAGCGAATTACGACATATTAGGAGCTGTAACACCTCGAGAGAAGTTTGGCTGAAGCTGGAGTCAATTTATGTTTCGAAAGGGCCTGCTAAGAAAGCGACACTTTTAAAACGGTTGATATTGCACAGGATGGCGGAAACAGGAAATGTTCACGAACATTTGAATATTTTTTTTGATGCTGTTGATAAGCTAGGAGATATGGGTATACAGATCAACGATGATTTACTGTCTATAATGTTGCTGTACAGTTTACCCGGAAATTTCGAAAGCTTTAGATGTGCTATTGAGTCGAGAGACGAGTTGCCGAAACCAGAGGCATTAAAAATTAAAATATTGGAAGAGTACGAGTCGAGAGAGGCGAACAAAATTCAGAATGAAGGCGTTATGTATACAAACGTGAATAAAAATTTCAAGAAAGGAAAGAGAGGCGCTAAAATGAGTACTAAGGCTAGAGAAACGGAAAAGAATGAAGGTTTTAAGTACAAATGCTTTAAATGTCACGAACCTGGACATAAAGCATCTGATTGTAAAAAGAAAGTAGGTAAAAATGCCCTGAAGGCTGAAGAGACACATTGTGTAGATCAAACTCTAACTACTTTTAATGTTTCAGATTTAGAAGTTTCTAATGCTGTAAATGTTCAAAAGTACGAATGGATTTTGGACAGTG
Organism: Erebia epiphron; assembly: GCA_963932025.1. Classification (NCBI taxonomy): domain Eukaryota; kingdom Metazoa; phylum Arthropoda; class Insecta; order Lepidoptera; family Nymphalidae; genus Erebia; species Erebia epiphron. The sequence continues at coordinate 11,589,983 of OZ009950.1, forward strand.
GATGCACGTCTCACCTTTGTAATGATGCAAGTAAGTTCGGGGGCACTTTGGCAATGATTAGCGGGGAACTAACTTTAGCTACGCATGTAAGTACTGTTATAAAAGGTAAGGGTACTGTAAGGTTGTCGGCATATAACGATCACTCGGAGACCTCATTTCAATTACGTGATACGCTGTATGTCCCGGATTTAAGGACGAATTTGATTTCAGTAGCCAAGTTAACCAACGATGGTTTTGATGTTACATTTAAAAATGATGTAGCTCATGTTATTGGCAAGAAAGGTGAAATTAAATTGATAGCATGTCGTAGGGGTAATTTATATTGTGTAAATAGGTCTGAGTATTGTAATTTAAGTGATTCAAATGCTGATGTACGTTGTTGGCACGAGAGGTTAGGACATTTGAACGGTAGAGATGTTGCTAAGCTTTTAGGTAAATTAGGTGTTAAATTTGACGTAACCGAAGTACGAAACTTACGAGATTGTGATATTTGTGCTAAAGGAAAGATGACCGCGTTACCTTTTTCTAAATCCGATGGGCCTTGCGCACAGAAGTTGCACATAGTTCATTCTGATATTGTAGGGCCTATGAGATGTCAATCGATAGAAGGTGCAAAATATTTTATAACTTTTATTGATGATAGTACTCGTTGGTGTGTGGTATATTTTCTAAGGTCGAAAGATAAAGCCTTAGATGCTTTTAAGGCATATAAAAGTCACGTTGAAAACCTGACGGGACTAAAGATTAAATTTCTTCAAAGTGACAATGGAGGTGAATATTGTAATGCTGAATTTGATAATTTCTTAAAGGAGGCAGGCATCACGCGAAGACTGACAGTTGCTCGAACACCACAGCAGAATGGGATAGCTGAACGAATGAATCGAACCTTAGTGGAAATGGCGAGGTGTATGCTGTTGAGTTCAGATCTTTCCTCAGGTTTTTGGGCAGAAGCGGTGCATACAGCATGTCATCTCAGGAATCGTTGTCCTACGAGCAGTCTACAAGGTGATATTCCTTATGAGAGGTGGCATAACAAGCCGGTGAAGATTGAATACCTTCGAAGATTTGGAAACAAGGTGCATATTCTGGATAAAGATCCAAAGAAGGATAAGTTTGCTGCAAGAGGGATCGCAGGTATTTTTGTCGGGTACCCGGGTAATGCAAAAGGATATAAAATATGGATTCCAGAGCAAAGAAAATTCATGATTGCGAGAGATGTTAAATTTCACGAAAGTGAAATCTCGAAGCAAGAACCGAGTCCGGTGAATTTCACGGAATACAACGATAAGGATTTCATTGAAATTGAATTCTCAAGGCAAAATGTTCCAGTAACTGAAGAACATAGGGGCGAGAATGAGACAGACCGAGTAGAGACTAATGAAGAAATATGGAGTGAATGTCAAGAAAATCCTGGAGATGATCAAAATGATTCTTCGTCAAGACCTGCAGAAGTTGAACAGGTATCTGAAGAAATAGGTCGTGATGATCAACAGAGGTTGATGAAGAGAGCTCCTGGTAGACCTAGGATTTTACGCACAGGTAGTGTAGGCCGTCCGAAGAAAATCTATCAAATGACTGAAGTTACACAACCGATCTTTTCTGCTGATGAAAATGAAGTTGAAGATTTTGCAGGTTCAGCTGAAATTACTTTGAAGAATACTTTAAAGAGTAGTGATAAACCTGAATGGGAGGAAGCCATTTTATCTGAAATCAGAAGCCTAGTTCAGAAAGGTACATGGGAGATAATCAGAAGACCGCAAAATAGGAATGTCGTTGGTTGCCGTTATGTTTTGACATCGAAGCAAAATGTCGACAAGTCTTGGAAGAAAAAGGCGAGACTTGTAGCTCAAGGTTTTAGCCAGCGGTATGGAGTCGACTACGAGAAAACCTTTGCGCCTGTTGCTAGACTGGATACCGTTAGATTGTTGATGGCTCTCGCAGTTGAATTGAACTTGGAGATACACCAATTGGACATTAATACTGCTTACTTAAATGGATCCCTGGACGAGGAAATATACATGGAGATACCAGAACTATTGAGAGAAAGTTTAGTCAAGCTTATGAATCGAGAGGGAGAAGATCCAATAGTCAAAGAGCGCGCGCAGACCATGCTTGTAAAATTGGATAGTGGTTGCGATTCATGCTTATTGCGAAAATCATTATATGGTTTGAAGCAAGCTGGACGTCAATGGAATCTCAAACTTAACAAGAAGTTAACTGATATGGGGATGAAGCAGAGTCTGAATGAGCCGTGTCTATATTTTAGACAAAATGGGAATATTTATTTATTCGTATTAGTCTATGTCGACGATATTTTGGTCGCAAGTCAAGAAAGAGGTTTAATTACGAAGTTTAAAAATGAGTTGTCGAAAGAGTTCGATTTGAAAGACTATGGTATAGCAAAATATATGTTAGGCATAGATATTCGAAGAAATGACAATGTCATTATTTTGTCACAACAAAATTACATCGAAAGTTTATTAAAACGTTTTTGCATGGAAAATTGCAATAAATGTACAACTCCTATGGAGATACATTCCAAACGGAAAGGAGAAGAGAAATGCAGCAATGAGAGCGGCGAGGCATGGTCTTATCGAGAGCTAATAGGTTGTTTGAATTATCTAGCGAATGCAACCAGACCAGATATCGCTAATGCAGTAAGTAAACTTAGCCAGAAAGTGATGAGTCCTGAAAAATCCGATTGGATATCAGCGAAACGTATTTTACGTTATCTGAAGGGAACAATCCAATACAGTCTCGTGTACAAGAGAACTGGTGAATGTGTGCAGGGTTATTCAGATGCTGATTGGGGGAATTGTTTATTAGACAGACGATCTTATTCTGGTTATGCATTTATCTTAGGTGGTGGCTGTATATCGTGGCAGTCTCGAAAGCAGCGTAGCGTAGCTACTTCAACGTGCGAGGCAGAGTATGTCAGCCTGTCGGAGAGTATGAAAGAGGCTGTATATCTCAATAGCTTGTTGAAGGAACTAGGAATCATGAGGTACGCTCGAGTGATTGTTCATGTCGATAACCAAGGGGCTATATTTTTAGCTCAGGACCCAGTGTTTCATGCACGTAGCAAACACATCGATATCAGGTATCATTACGTGAGGGAGGTTTTGAGGGACAAGAACGACATTGAGTTGAGACATGTACCCACTGAATCCATGTTAGCTGATGTGCTTACTAAGCCATTATCTAGTGTTAAACACAATAAGTGTTTAGATGGTTTAGGTGTTAAGGCCAGCTGAGTTTTCTTTTGGATATCTTTAAATTGAAATTTATAGGGGCGTGTCGGATATACAAACTTATTTGTTTTGTATATATGAGTAAATTTGAATTTGAAAGGTAGTTTGTTTGGAATATGTTTTTATTTGTTGACTTTTAGTACAATGTGACACTCAATGTTGATACCGTAAATAGCGACAATAAACTGTATTTTCTCCAGCTAAAATCTGGTTTATCTTCACCTTCCAAAACTCTCCTACAGAAGTAAATAGGTTTTAATGATGTTTTGAATTCACAAACTTCATAGACGAGTGATAATTACTAACGTGCACACGATGTTCTCAATTCAGTTTACTTTATCCTCAAGAGGAAAATAACGGCTTTTGCATTCAGATATCGAAGATTAAAAATACTCTTTCCGAGATGGTGGGATGAAAAATAATTTTCCGCATCTAAATAATCTTTTACATTTCACTAAACGTTATTGTGGAGTTTTCCGCAAAGATTTTTAGCCATACCTTTATGCATTTTGTACCAGATTTTTGTCTAGATATTCTTGTATATTTCTTTATACATATATTACTTAAGACGATGCCCGCGACTTCGTCCGCGTGGATTACCTAAGTTTTTTTTATTCCCGCAGGAACTCCTTAATTTTCCGGGATAAAAAGTAGCCGTAAGTAAAAGTATGTCCTTTCCCGGGATGCAACCTATCACTATACCGAAATTCATCAAAATCGGTTGAAAAGATGGGCTCTGAAAGCGTAGCAGACAGACAGACACACTTTCGCATTTTTAATATTACTAGATGATGCCCGCGACTTCGTCCGCGTGAATTAGTTTTTCTATTCCCGCGGGAACTCCTTAATTTTCCGAGATAAAAAGTAGCCTATGTCACTCTCTAGGTCCTCAACATTACTTTAAAAACTTAAACCACGCGGGCGATGTCGCTGGCATTAGCTAGTTCCATATATAAATGATAACTTGATAACGCGATCGAATGCGTATAAAAACTCCCACTCAGCCTACAAATATTCACGAAATTCATATCCGAATAAACAGGATAGTCAAAATCGGTTGTCTAATATCATCATAAACTGTATAAAAGAAATAGGTACCCAAAATGACCCTTGTTACTTCTCTTATCTGTTATCAATTTGAACCAATTTGTGAGTCATACTTTGTTTGTGTTCTATAAATACCTACTGCGGTACTCTGGCTTGGAATAAAGGCTTGGATAAATACGCAACGACAGCCAACACGACTAAATGGCGAAAGCAATCAATTTATAAAAAATCCGGGACCTCGTGTCAGCAGACAAAGATGCTTTACATTGAGTGTAAAAATGTAGTTTAAATGTAGCTCTCCTTGATAATCGAATAATCGTCGGCCGTAATCAGTAGGCCTATTCCCAAAAAGCTGCATCGATTTTACTACAATCTCAATTGTTGCGATTGGCTGAATTTGTTGTATTTCTACTGCGACAATGGATTTTGGTTGTGTTGCGCCAATAGCGATGTGTTAGCCAATCGGAGGTGATTGCTCTGATAGTAACACTGGAGTGGGGGGTTATTTTTGATAACAGCTTTATGTACATACACGGATGAAATGCGGTAGGTATAATAAAAACAAAATACAGAAGATACTTAAACGCCTTTGGGCGCGTCTTACACCGCTGCGCGCGCCGTACCTACTATGCCAAAGTAAATGAAGCTTAGTTTTATATGATAGTTTTGTGCCCAATTTCAAATTATTGTTTAATTTAGAAGCCCAGATTTTATTACTCAACAATAATTTGAAATTGTATGCCCTATCCGTATTATAATCAAAAACAATTATGACAAAAAAGACGTTGCGCCTGTCCATATTGATGGTGTACGTTTTTTTATTCCACTTCAAGACGTGGCCTAGCCCTATACTGCTTTCTCAACTGGTGGTAAATGATGATGCAGTCTTAGATGGTAACGGGCTAACCTGTTATGGATATAGCAGTTGCCGCATCGCTCTCTATTTGTCCATGCCTTAACTGCGGTACTCTAAAAACGTATCGCGAACCACCCGCGTGGTGCTGGTGACACTTGTTCCCCCCCTTCCACCACCCCCCGGGACGGCGGCCGACAGAATCAGATCATGACCGAGATTCCAGTAAAAATATTAACATATATATTTTTTGTATGCCAAACTAGAGATATTTACTACGCCTTTGACCTACCTTCTCGTGCTATATACCTATGGTTTTTGAGCTCCCTTGTGAAGTTGTGTCCCAAACTTTTGGTTTTGTCCGCCCCGGACAAAACAAAAGTTTGGGATGATCTTATAATACCTATTGGTATCTTCAAATCAAGGGTGAATATCTTCTAGGCAACCGCGCTCCACCTCAGGCTGCATCACTACTTCGAGCAAGTCTGATTGCAGCCAAGCGCTAGTCTATAAATTAAAAAAAACTAATATTATAAATGCGAAAGTGTGCTTATTTGTCCTTTAATCAAGCCGCAACAGAGAAACGCATCGACGCGGTGATTTTTTGCATGGGCATACCTACTTGAAGACCCTGGAGAGTGGCATACATTTGTTCGGTAGTTCCAATACTAGACCGAAACTACCCGTTCTGACTTCTGTGTGTTTAATGCTTTAGGCAGCTAGATACTATAATTGCACAAGTAGAAACGCATTTCAGTCCAAGACAGCAGTCTAATAATAAACATAGGGAAGGAAGTAATTGCACGGATCGGCAGTTATCTTAATGCACATGTTCGCATTAGCTCGAGGGCCAGAATTGATGCTGTGCAACTCATCATCCAAATAGAGACGGCATTAGTATTTTAAACAGACAGCGCCATACGACTTTGTTCGATTACCTTTTGAAGTACCTAGCCGAAGAAAATCATAGAGTAGGCTGTAAAATAAACCTATGGTCTAGGTAGGTAGGTACAAAGAGATCTAATATACCTAGTCGTGGATTAGATAATATGTCACCGTAAAATTGATGATTATTAGATTGTAATCTTACGCTTTCGTTAGATTGTAAACTGTCGAAAGATTGTGAACCGTAAAAACTGCTTACAATTTAACGCATTATTTTTCGGTAGATTGTAATTTTATCTATATTAACCCGATATAACCTAAATGCACTCATTATTTATGTCGAACCCTAACCTAACCTACAAGAAAGAGACAAGAAAACGTAAATACAATAAATATTTCAAAAATTGACACTCAGACCATTGAACGGTTCATAATCTGTCGACAGTACAATCTAGATTGCAATCTGACGGTTTTCACAATATTACGGTGACAGATACATTTCTCTCGTCAGTCTCAGAGGGCAGGCTACCATCTTTTCAATCCGTATTGTTTTAATATTGTTGACGTTCATGATTTTAGAATAATAATTACTTATAATCCTTATTTTAGGAAGTCAAGGTACGTGACACAAAACTGTGATCTGGAAATAATACTACTTTAAGCGATTATAGTAACCCCCCCCAGGTTAGATTTTAGAAAAGGTCCAGTGAGCTGTGAGACTGAAGAAAATTATAACTATGTATTCGATATAGCCATAGACGTTAAGTTAGGAAACCATGGTATAGTAACCACCATAACCATTTACCATTCGTTGGAATCATCTTACTTCTTACTAATATCATAAATGCGAAAGGTTGGATGGATGTATGGAATATAGATGTATGGATGGATGTTTGTTACTCAATCACGCCCCAACGGCTGAACGGATCTGGATGGGCACAGAGATAGATTATAGTCTGGAATAACACTAGGGCTAGTATTACCTTACCTTTGTCTATCTAAGTAGGTACGGGTTACGGGGTAAGGCAGCTTAATCAATTCAGCAGGAAATCGAACTGGAAATTCCCATATAAGACCACAACATTCACTACTGCGCATGGAGATTGTCACAAACTTCCAAAACATAAAAACACAAGCACTTACATAAATAAGCAGTTAAGAAAGTTGTAAACCACTAAAGTCTGACCACATCAGTACTATAGGTAACTTAATACCCGGGTAAGCCGAGGTTACTAACTTATAAGAAACCGAACTACGCCAAAACATACCCGGGTTCACATTACCGTCAGCGTAATGCGGGCATTACGTTTTATTGCTATGGAATCACTAAAGGCGGTTACAACCAAAATGTAGGATAATAGGACAGAAAAAAATATAATACCTATGTAGGATTATGTTTATGATTAATAATTGATTATGGATTCATATATTGTATTAATTACTGCACGTGACAAGCAATACCTAATGAAACATGTTCGTTCTATATTTAGTGATCATAATAGTTTTACAATGTTTCTTGCAAATGAACGATTGATTGATATGATAGGTTACTTAAGGGATCCAAAGACTCCTATCTGTCTAAATGAGGAATGGCTTTTCCGCGCCTTTTAGATATTATACAGCAAACCCAAAAAATAAAAAATAAACATTTCGAGTAGTTAGCAAGAAAAGAGTTTTTAACATTTTATCGTACTAAATAACTACTTGGTACTATTATCACGGAATAGGTAATAGTATCTACAGGTTATTATTTTTAACCGACTTCCAAAAAAGGAGGAGATTCTCAATTCGGCGCGTATTTTTTTTTATAATACCTTGAAGATGGCGGCATCTAAACAGCTGTGTTTTTGCCACCTACTGCTCTCTGCTGCTGTAATATTAATACTGCTCTCCTTTGTAGGCTAATAACTGTGCGGCAAGACTTTTATCGCCCAAAGATTGGAAAAGTCTACTTTATAGTTTTAATAGCGGCGAAGTAAAAGCCACTTTACGAGCGTATGTATCGTAAATCTCTTACCAGCGGTCCCTGAGCGCTCTAGGCTCGGTCCACGCCTCGCGCAGAACTCTCAAAGCTTCGCGCAAAGCCGGCGATGCGTGCCGCGCCCTTCCTCCTGAAAACATCATAAAAATCATAATCATTATCATAATCATCATAATCATAATAGTTTATTTGCTTGATTGCAGGTAGATACATTACAGGTCTTAATTGCAGCTTTTTACCATGTACAATCCGCCATACGATGGGCATGCCATTTTTTTTGGTAATATCATAACAAAATCCACTAATTAAAACATAGTCTGTCTGCCTGCAGTCGCTAGGTTTTTACGACCTCTCTGCCCCCCGATTGAATAAGGAAATGCTAATTGTAATCGTTTGTCAAACGTATAATTCGAACTGTAGATGCCTGCACGTCAAAAAGCATGTATGAATTGAACTCCTTAAACAGTTCGAGAAATACGTTCTATTTTTAAGCTGACAGTTGATTACGATTTGCTTAGACAATTTTACCTCTGATTAACTCATTTTAATGAAATAGGTATCGTACAAAGATAGATTGCATCCTGTTATCGCGAATTCAGTTAATATACAGACCTTTTTATCTAATCTTATACTTTGTGATAGAAGGATATATCTCCAGGTGGTATTATTCTTTACTTAGATACTTATATATTACGGGATCGGGAGTTCTAAGTATTGAATATCACCTGAGCCTCGGTCCTCGATGTATAGTTTACGAGGCAAGTTTATTCTCTTGTTCATAAAATAAACAAAATACGAAGTTTTATTACGAACAAAGGAGGAAAATTTTTCCATTCCGAAAAATGAAATGTTTTCATAGTCTCTTTGTGGCTGAGCCATCTTTTTAGAAATACAGTTGAATAAAACAGAGTAGAGGTAGGCTTTGTTTATCGCATAATACAGTTGAGTGTTTAAAATTCATGGTTTTATTTTGAAAAATGAGTTCTTCAAGTGACAGCGAAAGTATAGAATTAACTTCTGAAAGTATTAGGACTGACGCAAGAAATGTGATGAATAAAATATAATCTATTACTTGCAAAATCCCGGGAGAAATATATGAAAGCCTATGGTAATTTTATTGAATGGAGAAATGCAAGAGCCGCCAAGAATTTTTCAGAATCTGTGTTTTGGCCTACTTCCAGTACTTAGCCAAAACTAAACAACCTTCCACTCTTTGGAGTACCTACTCAATGCTAAAATCAACAGTCAGTTCTAATAACGACGTAAAACTGGACACATACCTATTCGAAATTAATCTGAAGAGGACGTCTGATGGATTTGTAGTTTTATTTTCTCATAGAGGGTGATGAAAAGTAGAGTGTATCATTCGGGCGCAAAATATTTTCGGGCTCGGGCGACGTACTTTGAATCCCTCGCTACGTTCAGGATTCTACTAAAGAATTCCTCGCCAATACAATCTACTATTTTTTATAAATATACCTACCGCCGTTAATCGTTTTATACAAAGTAAAAGTTATAACACATACTAGGAAGTCGGCACCAATAAAATGAGTTATAAACGGCAGCACATAAACGTATTATAGGTATAGGTCTTAATTACAGGTATCCTAGGTCAACGACCCTTGAGACGGGGCTTACATCTGGGTCACTCGCGTCGGCCACTTGGTAACCCTCGTAACCTACTTGAATTACCCATGTTGTGTCGAGCTTGGTATTAAATGTTTTTATAAACATAAATCCATATCCATACTAATATCCATATCCAATATCCATACTAATATTATAAATGCGAAAGTGTGTCTGTCTGTCTGTCTGTCTGCTACGCTTTCACGGCCCATCTGTTCAACCGATTTTAATGAAATTTGGTACAGGGGTACCTAGTTTGTATCCTGGGCAAGGACATAGGCTAATTTTTATCCCGGAAAATTCAAGAGTTCCCGCGGGAATCGAAAAAACTTGGTCCACGCGGACGGAGTCGCGGGAATCATCTAGTGTTGTATAATTTTTGAGCTTACAAAGTTAAGTTTTTGAGCTTATATAAATCTCACAATAAAAATTGGTTACTACTTACAGAACAGGGCTATGGAGAAAGGTTCTATACTAGCTCAAATAAGGGTCATTGTAGGTACTCTTAAAGTTTTAAATACCTACAAAGTAATATCTCTTCTAATTCTAAACTAATCTATACTAATATTATAAATGCGAAAGTTTGGATGGATGGATGTCTGTTCCTCAATCACGCCAGAACGGCTGAATGGATCTGAGTGAAATTTGGCAAAGTTACAGGTTATAGTCTGGAATAGCACATAGGCTATTCCAGACTACGATTTTAGACCAGCGGAGGCCTACGTCATAAGTTATGACGTAGGCCTTCGATGTCTGTTATGAGTTTATGACTCATAACAGCCACCTGTAGCCAAATTACAGCCTGATCAGTCCATTGCAGTTTGAGCTGTGCGTTGATACCTACTTGATAGATCAGTCAGTCAGTCGATAAGTCACATTTTCCTTTTACATATTGCATAGAGAAAGTATTGAGAAGATGCACTGGACTAAATTTAAAACGTCATTGCTATTGTCGATAAGTCACAGAATTGCTTGCCCGCAAAAAGTACATAATGTTATGAATTGATCCCCGCAGTACGGCTCCTTGTAGAGCACAAACACGTTTATTGCTCTATTAGCACGCGACATTGGCACTTATGAGCGTGAGTTAGGACGTGACTCATGCTATGTAGGGTTGACAACCCAAGGTAAACTTTAACTTACAATAAACCAGATATTATAGATTGTTCAATAGACCCATCGGGAAAGTTGCTTTACAGTCTATATCTGTATGTATACCTACCATGCCTACATTATTTTATGACGCTGTGTGTTTTACGGTCGTTGTAAATAATTACCTATTATAAACCATTATTTTTGCATTCAAGGGTGAACTGAATGTCAATGCCATCATTACGCTGGATTAAATTACATTAAGTACTGGAGTTTTTAATTATATTTATCTAATTTTGGATATTTTTTACTTTATAAGTACGGTTACGGCACAGTTGTGCACTTGAAACCTACCAGACTAGATTCTATCTTAAAATTATTTTATTACTTGAATTTCTAAACTGATCTAACCAGAAATAAAACCTGAGACCTTCCACTTATAAGACTACGAGCTAATACCCGCGACTTTGTCCGCGTTGTGGTTTTATGGTTTCCGCGAGAACTTCGAATTTTCCGGGATAAAATTCCCGGATTATTCCAGACTGTATCTCTATGCCAAATTGCATACAGAGCCGTTTAGCCATTCTGGCGTGATTGAGTAACAAACATCCTTCCATCCATCCAAACTTTCGCATTTATAGTAAGTATTAGTATGGATACAGCGCTCATATCACTTCTGCGCTTGGAAAGTTTCCCTTTGGAAACTTCAAAGAGAAACTTTCCAAGCAAAGTTGAAAAGCAAAGCAAAAAAAGTGGGAAAGGAAAGTTTCATGAAAATATTTTACGATCACGGACCCCCAGATTGTGTAAGGAAATCGTAATCGTGTAATCGTTTGTCGAACGTATAATTCGACCTGTTTATGGCGTTCATAGATGCCTGTACGTCAAAACGCATGTATGACCTCCTTAAACAGTTCGAGTAATACGTTTTAAGCTGTCAAATGATTACGATTTGCTTAGACAGTCGGGCCTCTGGTTGGTACTGAATATGGATGTTGGGTCAGCCCTATTACGCGGGACTGCGACGCGTCTGGCCGGTGCGGTGCGTAGCCACAGCCTACTCATTTAAGGCTTTAAAGCATTAATTAATTCATGATAGCAGCAGCTAACTAATTACCCTGGGCCCATACTGCCGACGCTTACAGCCATATTGTTTCATTATTGTTGACTTTCGTGTTTTCGAATTATAATCCTTATTTTAGGAACGTTATGATTATGTAACATCAAAATGTAATTTTCAGTGATTACTTTAAGCGTTGGCAGATGGTTGGCAGTATAGCACCTGGTAAACCTTTTAGGCTTTTAAGCGAAGAGTTATCTCTAACTGCCCTCACGAAACCCAAGAATAGGGGTGCCGCGACAGCCATATGCGGACGACTATACTAACATTATAAATGCGAAAGTTTGGATGGAAGGATGGATGTATGAATGGATGGCCGTTTGTTCCTACTCAATCATGCCAGAACGGCTGAACGGATCTGTATGAAATTTGGCACAGAAATGACTGAAATAACACATAGGCTACTTTTGATCACGGAAAATTAAAGAGTTTCCGCGGGAACCAAAAAACCTCAATCCACGCGGAGGAAGTCACGGGCATCAGCTAGTAAGACCTTAATTTATTTTAAATTCGAGCTGGGTCGTTTTGGCCAAACCCCTAGGGGTTTAAGCTCGTAAACTTCTATCCTCATAAAGCTCTGAAGTCTGAATGTGTATGTCATCGTAATATTGCGAAAACCGTTAGATTGTAATCTAACTAGCGAAATTGTAAACTGTCGACAGATAGTCAGCCGTTCAATGTGCTGAGTGTCAATTTTTGAAATCTTCATTGTATTTCGTTTTCTTGTCTCTTTCTTGTAGGTTAAGTTAGGGTTCGACATAAATAATCAGGTAGCTGCGCCCGGGCACTTAGGTTTTATCGGGTTAATACTTAATATACCTAACAGATTTAAATCTACCGAAAAATAATGCGTTAAATTGTAATCTGTCGACAGTTTACAATTTCGCCAGTTAGATTACAATCTAACGGTTTTTGCAATCTAACGGTGACATGTACATACGAAACTTGTGTAGGTACCTAACCCAAGTAAAATAGGTAGGTACCTCTACCTATTACACGCAACTGAAAGGCTAGACACTGGGGGATCTAGACTAAAACAAGATTACGCAATGTCGGGATAAGTGAGTCACGCTCGTAATACCAGAGTTGCCAGATGTCGCGAATTTCGGGGAAATTTCCCCAAATTTAGGGTAAAAGTCTTCGTACCTAGATGTCTCTTGTTATACCAGTGATGACTGTTCGTCATTCATTCATCGAGACAGGCAGACAGACGCGAATTTGCATTTTAAGTAAAATGGGTTAGGATTTCTAAACTACATATATACCTAACTTATATACCTACCTCATAATTACGAACATGAAGATTAAAATTATAGCTAACTAGCTGATGCCCACGACTTCGCACCTTAATTTTCTCCGAACTACTTACTTTTTCGGGATAAAAATGTCACTCTCCAGGTCCTCAACTATAACCAAAAATCACGTCGATCCGTTGCTCCGTTGCGGCGTGATTGAAGGACAAACAAAAAACAAACACACTAGCATTTATAATATTAGTATGATGTATTACAATGATAAAAGTTGTATAATATAAAATGTATATAATAGGCATGATGACAGTAACCAAGAATCAATGAAATTGTGAATTTATCTAATTTAATAGGATTCATGGATTATAAAAAACGTAAATTTATTTTTCTATTTCGAGTGAGATTGCTATTTATTTTGATAATATAAAACTATAAAATACAGCAATCCGCCATATTGGATAAAACACCAAGAAACGAATGACGTCACAATTGTTTGTTTTCGAGCTTTGACAATCACACTATGTTTACTGCACATTGCACGGAGTATACATTGGTAAAAACAATAGTGACGTCACAAACGACGCCATGACACCGCCGAACGTTTTGGCGTGAAATTTAAAATTTAAATTTCAAATGCCAATTTTATCTTCCAAACCTTATTTTTCTGCTGAAATAAGATATTTTTTCGAAATAGTAGATACTTCCGAACATAATCTGACCATTTTTCAAAATCAGTCATCATGCCTATTCAAGTATATAATGCTAGGTCGAAAGAGATTCACTATTTAAGTAATGATTTCTTATGAGTTATGCACAGATGACAGACAATGTCAGGGCCGACCACTAGTCGCTTCGTAGGTAAGTCATTTGCACTGGCCTTGTTAGGTAATTGTGCGCTGACCGGTTTGGTTTCATGATAATTATTCTCCATCTTGGTACACTTACTTAATAAGGCCAAACTGGACACTCACAATATGGGTTAGTGGACATTGGACAATATGGGTTATGGCGGAACGGCGGACCATACCTAGGGTTGCCAACATTTCTTCAGCGAAATATAGTATTTTTCAGACTAAGCTATAAAAGAATATAGTACACTTCAAAAAAAATATAGTAGGTATTTTATGGAAAATGCAAAGCAGACGAATATTATTACGAACGAGACGAAGTAGACTTATTTTTTTAAAACTATATTTATTTGCACTTCATGTATTTTTCAACAATTTTTTGTCTAAAAATAAAAGTGTCCTAAGCTTTATCACATTCAATTTTAAATTAATGTAAATCAAAAGCTCGTTTTTTTAAATATAGATTTTTGCGTACTATGTACTTCTTCAACAGTATATAGTACGCAGACCCGAAATACAGTACAATACTATATATTATAGTACGGTTGGCAACCCTAACCATACCACAGTCTATGAAATAACAGTAACACCATACCGACACCTGCAGGGCACGTTTGGAACCCTCGTAGCTTTAGTTTTAAGACCCCGTAATTGATTATCAGACTTTCACCATCATCATACTAATCATACTTCATACTCATAATATTATAAATGCGAAAGTATGTTTGTTTGTTGGTTTATTGGTTTGTCCTTCAATCAAGCCGCAACGGAGCAACGGATCGACGTGATTTTTGGCATGGGTATAGGTAGTTGAGGACCTGGAGAGTGACATAGGCTACTTTTTATCTCGGAAAATTAAGGAGTTTCCGTAAATAACGTTTTTATAAGTTTCGGACGGCAATAAGTGTATATTGTACAGTGTACCTAAATTGAATTAATAAAATATATTGAATATATTATGCGCACGTTTTAAAATAATGAAAAAATATTCTAATTAAGAAGCATAAAACAACTGTAAAAAAATAGCGAACCAAGCGAGTGAGTGAGCACATTTTAATTTTAAAAACTAGGCCAACCACGAGCCGGCCTACGCTTCTGAAATCTGAATCACTGAATAGGTAGATACTTTACTTCTATGGCATTACTACTTACTAGGTATGGCAAGGGTAAGGATACATACGAGGTGATATTGGATAGGAGCAGGTGTTTACTTTGGAAGTCCATGATAATGAAGGAACTAGAAGTATGGTGTGGTGTTGTGCCGGTGCGAATTGCTGGCTTACTGGCCGGTGAATATCTATTGAGTAGTTTTTGAGTTTATTCATTACTAAATAAACAATCAAACAAATTTTTTCTCTTCATAATATTGGTTTAGGGTTACCAATACTACCCTACCGGCTAAGACGTGCCGCCAAGCGATTTACCGTTCAGGTGCGATGCCGTGTAGAAACCGATACAGGGTATGGATTTAATATATTAACTGCCATGCCCCTAACAGGTTATCCCGCTACCATCCTAGACTGCATCATCACTTACCATCAAGTGAGATCGCAGTCAAGGGATTACTTGTAGTGGATAAAAAAAACTAACAAAAATCCATAATATCCATACTAATATTATAAATGCGTCTGTCTGTCTGTTTGTGTGTCTGCTACGCTTTCCCGGCCCATCTATTCAACCGATTTTGATGAAATTTGGTATAGCGGTAGGTTACATCCCGGGAAAGACAGGCTACTTTTTATCCCGGAAAATTAAGAAGTTCCCCAGGGAATCAAAAAAACGTAACCTACGCGGACGAAGTCGCGGTCATCATCTAGTCTCATTATATTATGAACTAGGTAAGTGTAGTTTTACGATACGTCATACAACATACCTACAAGATGATGTGTTACTATAACGGAACGGCCGCTAATGGGGTCTATGGATCATCCCACGCTTCAGCGATACAGAGATAATAAACACATTGTAACGGGGAGCTTGGTATGTGGAATTAGGCTATGTTTTGTTAGGACTTAGGTCAAAGTTCAATTGATATTACGTATGCTATTATAGTAGAACACGGGCCAATTGTTTCATTATTGTTGACTTTCGTGTTTTAGAATTATAATCCTTACTAGCTGATGGCCTGATGCCCGACGACTTCGTAGTTCGTACGCGTTCGGATTGAGGTTTTTTGGGTCCCGCGCGAACTCTTTAATTTTCCGGGATAAAAACTGTCGCTATTCAATATGAAGGGTACTTGCTACCTACAGGAAAAGAAGGGGCTCGTCGACAATTAGGATAATTAGAGAAAATGGCCACTTAAATGATTAAGACTTACATATATAATTATTTATTAATTACCTAATTACCTAATTATTTAATTAGGTAATGTACTCCTTCTTAGCCACTATCGAATGCAAAGCGCTCCTTTTAACCCGGTTTTCAATGTAATAGCCTCCTTTTAGCCATTTGCGGATTTTTCATAAGCCGATTTATGGAAATGAGCCCCTTTCAGTTTTTTTTTTAAATGTATAGGCTAGCGCTTGGCTGCAGGAATCAGACCATCTGGCAAGTGATGATGCAGCTTAAGGCGGAGCGCGCTTGCCTAGAAGATGCCTATTCACCTATGATTTGAAGGTACCTATATAAAAAGAAGAGGGGAAAACGGAATACGGTTTGTTTTGAATATTTCATATCATATACTTACAAGGCCCATTCAAAATCTATCAAATGTGATTATTTATTTGATTTTAAATGTCGATGAGCCCCTTCCTTTCCTGCACCCTTCATATTATACTAGCTGATGCCCGCGACTTCGCCCGCATGGAATTTAAGTTTTTTTAATTACTACGGGAACCCCTTAATTTTCCGGGATGAAAGAATCCTATGTAACTCTTCAGGTCCTCAACTAAGTATACCCACGCCAGAAATCACGTCGATCCGTTGCTCCGTTAAGGCGTGATTAAAAAGCAAACCAACAAACGAACACACTTTCGCATTCATATTATTAGTAGGTATGATCATCTGACTAATGACTTCCATTTTCTAAAATTATTTAGTACCTAACATTTATAATAACTTTTTAAATTCATCCAGTTACTCATGCTGAAAAAGTTCCACATCAACATCTTTCGAAAAGTGTTAAGTAGTTAAATGCAAATTTTATAAACACCGATATATTATGTATAATCAACATAATATAGACCTACCTAGTCACGCCTCGCGCCCGCGGAACCTGCGTGTAAATATTCGTGCTAAAATTGATGAAAAGCACTTTTTACGGGAAAAATAAACATGGCAAAGTAATGTTATGTTCCACCACTTTCTTAATGATTAGAAATTGCATTAATCACGTTTACGATTTTATCATCTTTCCAATAATAGCAAGCTTTGCTTAGTTAAGTAATTAAAAACACGACTGCTCGACATGCACGGCTCATCTATTCTACCTATTTCGATGAAATTTGGCATAGTGTGAGGAATGAACGCTATTCGCAGTGTTGTTGCGATGCCGAGTTGTGATTCATAGGTGATTTTGCATTGCATTTCATGTTCAATTTAGGTTTCTTGCAATGAATTGTTTTTTACTTTGGAGGTTATATTTTGGCAACATTGAGTGTTGCAGGATGCAGAGTTTATTTTGATTGATGCTAAGTAATTTAATCACCAATCGTAGCTTTTCAATATATAGGCTGTAATCATGACAGCCAATCACAACAATTCAGGAGAATGTTGGTGGGTCGGTAACAGAAAAATAGTATAAAGGTGAGAGAAAATGGCGTCGGGAGTTCAGTCAGTATTAAAATTTTGAGGAGGTATTACAAGTGGATAAAGTGTATATTATTATTGATTGTATTGGTGAAGATTAGGGTGGATTACTGCATTTTGCTGAGATAAGTATAAATTATAATTACATACTATTTTAAGAGGTTATGTTAGGTTATCATTATCGATTTCTAAACAATTGGCTTTTGGAATATTTTGAGACAGATCTTGTAGTGAAATTTATTAAAATCAATATAATTGTAAAATCAACTTTAATAGTTCATCGTTTTTATATAATATTATGTTTTAATAACTTTGGCTGTTCAATAATTTTTAAAGAGCAACTATACCAGTTTCTTGCAGTTTCTTCTGGATAGAATGTGATTCTAACATACACAACAAACTGGAATGAACAGAAATTAAAATCTATTCATGGTTATCTTTGTGTTTATTTTTAACCTAGTAGCAGTGTGGTCTAATGTCTGACATTTTCAGAAGTGGGATCCTACAGAGGTAGGATCCCACAGCCCACATACAATTGGAGCACGAGGCCACTTCCTGATGCATTTGGAGCATGAGGCCACTTCCTTGGAGGCAGTACATCAAATGAGTATCCGGATTTACTTGTAGGATCTAATTAAATTATTATTACCGATAGTTATGCGGGGACGGTACCCGCATTTTATCTAATGTTTATACAAATTCGATCGTCCTACAATTGGTGGTTTAATAATAATTAAGTACTAGATTTTCCTAGCAGGTTTATTTTACTGTTATACAGGTATTATTTATGTTCCAATTATTTTACGTTACGGTCCATACAGGAATTATAGAAGAAAGCATACATTTATGGTTCGATTTACATGGTGTCGTTTGGTATATTAAGTTTTATTAATTGGTTAATATCAGGATGGTTATGGTTATGGTGGTACGATATGTGATCTTGGTTTTCAAAAGTTTTTATTATTTTCTATATACCCTTATTTTGAGATTAAGTGGTTTAAGTTTTGCTGTTCAGTGCCATATTAATGATCATTTGATAATTTGTGCTATTGTTTAAATTTCACGTATTTCGAAGTAATCAACAAAAAGTAATTATTCTACTTAAAACAAATTATTAACAAAAGCAAAGTTTTCAAGAAAATATTCTAAATTAAGAGTAAATACCTAAATTTGAAAAACGAATCGTATATGTAACTATTGATATTAGTAATGCTACATATTTCTTGATCTAGTTCCTCAATAAAAATTTCTTGTTTTACTACTTGCACTGCAAACGTTTTAGTATAGTTTGTTTACTTTAATAAAGTATAGGCCAGTTACCACTAAAAAAGTACAGAAATTTAAACAAGAAATTTTAAATACTTTACCTACGCTCGATTTTACACAGGGTGGTCCGGATGAACTCTATAACACCTTCTTTAATCTGCTAAATTCTCAATTTAATTCCATCTTTAAAATAGTAGAAAAAAAATTGTTCAGGAACCTTAAATTTAGTGACTGGGCTACTGTTGGCATTTATAAAAGTAGAAACAAGTTGTTTGATTTATATGCCGAAAAGCAATATAATTACACCCCCACATTTGTTAAATACGTCAGAATGTATTCAAAATTATTTAGAAATGTGTGCATACAAGCAAAGTCACTTCATATAAAACAAAAAATTATTAATTCAGATAACAAAATTAAAGCAGTTTGGGAAATAATCACGGATGAAATTGGGAAACATAAAGTGGACGACAATAAACTGGAGCTAAAAATTAACGACCGTATCATTGCAAAACGGAAATCGCGAACACATTTGAGAACTTTTTCCGAAATATTCCAGTTACCACTACTAGTTCCCTTAACTCCTCGCCAACAGAAGCCCATAAACTTCTCAAGGATAATGTCACCGAGTGCAGTGTGCTGTTTAAGTTTAGACATGTGACCCCATATGATATTATAAAAGTATTTAAATCTTTGCAACTTAAAAAAACCGGAGACCTATGGGGGATATCCGTAAAAATAATCGGCAATATTATTGATGTTATTGCACCCTATCTTGCTCTAGTTTTTAATGAGTCTGTAGATTCAGGATCCTTTCCAGACCTTATGAAATGTAGTAAACTGATTCCACTTTTTAAATCAGGTAGCAAAAGCGATCCAAATAATTACAGACCAATTTCAATTTTGCCCACTCTCAGCAAGATATTTGAAAAAATTATGCTCAACCAACTGCTCCAGCACTTTAATTCAAATAAACTTCTTCACTCTGAGCAGTATGGTTTTACTAAAGGTCGATCAACAATTGATGCGGGCGCAATGCTGTTAAAACATATATTCGATGCGTGGGAGAAATCACAGAATGCTATTGGTATTTTCTGTGATTTGTCCAAGGCATTCGATTGCGTTGAGCACGAGACGCTTTTAGTTAAGTTGAGCTACTATGGAGTAAAAGACACTGCGCTTGGCCTCATTGGATCCTACCTCAGTAATCGCATTCAAACAGTATGTATCAACGACGTGAAGTCATCCGGATCAGCCTCACTAATGGGTGTTCCTCAAGGCTCTATTTTGGGTCCCTTCATGTTCCTGGTGTACATCAATGACTTGCCATATTTTGTCCGTAATACTTGCGATATTGTACTATTTGCTGATGATACGTCCTTGATTTTTAAAGTCGATAGACATAAGGACAACTTTGACGACGTAAATACTGCAATATCTCAAGTCACTAACTGGTTTACGGTAAACAATCTACTTTTAAATACAAAAAAAACTAAATGTGTTGAGTTCGCATTGCCGAATGCCAAATCCACAAGTGATATAAAACTAATGGTAAATAATGATATGTTGAAAATAGAAGATACTACTGTGTTCCTGGGGGTGACCTTAGACGCAAAGCTTCAATGGGGCACCCATATATCAACACTTTCTGGCAAGCTTAGTTCTGCTGCTTACGCTGTCAGAAAGATTCGACAGATAACTGACATCGAAACTGCCAGGATTGTATATTTTGCTTATTTTCATAGCATTATGTCTTACGGAATCTTACTGTGGGGTAAAGCGGCAGATATTCAAAAAATCTTTGTATTACAAAAAAGGGCAATACGTGCAATTTATAATTTAAAACCGCGTGATTCCCTTAGAGAGAAATTTAAAGAAATTGGTATTCTAACTGTCGCCTCGCAATATATTTACAGTAATATAATTTTTGTAAAACAGCACATCCATAATTACAAAAAAAATTGCGATCTGCACGATAGGCAAACTAGAGGCCGTAATAGGCTCGTGACTCCATCGCTCCGCCTCCAAAAAGTCAGAAGGTCATTCGTGGGAATGAGCATTCTTTTCTATAACAAAATTCCACAACCTATTTTAAACTTGCCTATACACAAATTTAAGAAATCCATTAAATGTATGCTCCTAAAAAAAGCTTATTATACTGTTGAAGACTATGTGAATGATAGAGGAGCATGGATTTGATCGCTCCGGCAATGCTAAGGACAGCGGTTACTTATGTACACATTGATGTAATAAAATTATTGTAAATGAATTATTTAAAAAGAGCAACCACCGAGTTTCTTGCTGGTTCTTCTCGGTAGGAATGTCATTCCGAACCAGTGGTAGATTCACTTGACGATTCAAAAGTACTTGTAAAAGTTTATTTGAATAAAAAAAACATTTGATTTGATTTGATTTGATTTAATTCTTAAATGCCAATTAAATCGTCAACAAAAATACTATGACAGGATGGCGTGAGCAGTCCAATTTTTTAGCGTATTTTGACTTGCTAAATTATTATTATATTGTTCATTTTAAAACGAAAGGATTGTAAATGGAGTTTCATTGAAGTGAATTTTTGATTATGGCTGTTTTATGGGGATTTTGTCGTATTTGGGTTTTAAGAAGATTCTTCTAGATGAAAAAAAGAGAGGAAACTGGAGCTTGTGTCGTGGCCCTAAGTATGACCCTCTACTATTAATTATTCAGGGCAAAATACAAGGCAAAAGGGGCGTGGGACAGAGAAGGACATCCTGACTGAAGCACATACACCAGTGGTTCAATAAAATCATCCGATCCTTATTTAAATCTGCAGTGTCGAATGTTCAAGTTGCCAATATTATCGCCAACCTTCGATAGAAGAGGCACCGATAGAAGTATTTGGGTTTATTTTTGCGTTTAAATTGATTACTGTTCTGGCAAATTCCGAAATCCGAAACACAACTGTCGCGGAGTATCGTTGAAAGTATTGAGCAACAATTTAAAGATTTCAGATTTGTAACTCTGGAGTTTTGCTATCGGCTTTAGTTTCACTTATTTTTACTGAAGTTTGCTATTAATTGCGTTTTCAAAATTTTAATTGATAGATGATTTAGTTTGAGTGTTGATATAGTAGAGTCGATAGAGTTGATATGGTAGAGTCGATAGAGTTGATATGGTAGAGTCGATAGAGTTGATATGGTAGAGTCGATAGAGTTGATATGGTAGAGTCGATAGAGTTGATATGATAGAGTCGATAGAGTTGATATGATAGAGTCGATAGAGTTGATATGATAGAGTCGATAGAGTTGATATGATAGAGTCGATAGAGTTGAATTAGCAGAGCTGATAGTTGGTATAGTTATAATAATATGATTACCTAAGAAAATTTAATTATTGTTATCAATGAAATTCACAAATGTGAAGTACTTAATTCAGATTTTAGTGTCACTTGTTTCGTATTGCTTGTTGACAAAAGCCTCCTCGGTGCGCTCTACCTCGAAACGTTTTCGATCTCAATCTTCGTGTCTATTTTATTTAGAATGTCGGTTACTTTTGTTTGCTTTCTTATACTGTGTCGGTCTTTGATCTTTACTACCAGCATACTTCTTGCCTCGTGGTGGTACCTTCTCGTGGATTGCATTAAGAGCCCAGGTTTCGCAACCATAGGTTAAGCATGGTAAGACACAAGCGTTGACTACTCTATTTGTAAGCGCAATCCAAGTCATAAGTCTCTTGCTCCATTTATTTGCAACCCTTCTCTAAATTTCTTTTGTTGTTAGATCTATAACGGAAATTATCTGCCCTAAATAGATATATTCGTCAATGTAGTCAATATTTATCCGTCTATTGTAATGTGATAGGAGAGTCTATATGGAGAGACTATAGTTGATGGTTATTAACTATATGAGTTATTATAGGAAGTCTTATGAACGGAATGTCAGAGTAATGAATTAGACGAAAGTAAAGATCCGGTCCCTAATAGAGACGCATTGACTCAGCAAGGTTAGCAGATCAAAAATCATGTAAACATCGTGGACCAAGGCCAACTCGCTGCAGAAAACTTCAAAAGACTGAAGTTGATTGGTTGTTGACTGAGAAATATGATGCACGGGATAACCGGCGTCGAGGATTTGAATAGGATATCTACTCATAGATGCTTTCATCGTTATCATCTCCGAAGACAAGATAACAGAGTGTAAAAGTGGGGACTTCCATACAGTTCTGCTGCTGCTGATTTTGTTTTCGTCATTTCCGAACTGTTCAAGATGCTTTCATCATAATCTCCAAAGATAAGAGGACAAGAAATATACTGCTGCTGCTGCTGCTGAGTTTGTTTTCATCATCTCCAAGCTGCTAAAGATAAGAAGACTAGAAATATACTGCTGCTGCTGAGGTTGTTTTCATCATCTCCGAGCTGCTGAAGATGAGAGGACTAGAAATATACTGCTGGTGCTCACATAGAGTTGATGCTGATGAGGATAAGAAGTGTAGAGTGAAGACTCATAAACAGTTCTGCTGAAGGTATCTACAGTACTCAAGGTAAGTCGCATGTTAAATGTGGCGAAATTTTTGAGTTAAGTCTCAAGTCAAAATCTCTGGCCAGGTGCAGTAGCTGGGATTATAAAAATTGGACTTGGCACTACAAATATTAAATAGCTGGTTACCAGGTTACAACATACAGATTTGACTACAAGTAAGTTTTACCTTGGATACCCCTATTGATACTCCGTCGGTGATTGGATCAGTTGGACGTGTCTGATGGCAACTTAAGAAGACTGTACTAGAGGTAATGATTGGTCTTGATTATTACCAATTGGTTACCCAAACAAGTTGGTAATATAAGGCCTACCCGAACAAGTTCGTAATAAAACTTAAAAGAAGTTCGTAATTTCGAGTTTAAAGATTTAATAGAAGTTAAAATATTATACTGTTTGGATAATCGATTAAAATTAAGTTGCAAGGTTTGCGACTAAGTGATTTGGAAAAAGCCGCAGTGGCTAAATGGTTTTATTGTTAGTGGCTAAATGGAAATTTGGAAATATTTGTGGCAAAAAAAAATGGTTCTAATGGTTATAAATGGTTTTACTTGGCAAAAATATATGATGGTTTATTGGAATATATATGAGAAAGTTGAAAAAAATGGTTTTAATGGTTTTTAATGGTTGCCACTTGGAAAAATGGTTATAATACTAGTTTATATGGTTGCCACTTGGAAAAATGGTTATGACGGTTGCCACTATTTGGTTCTGGAAGGTTATACTGGTTATTACAGATTTCTTTGGACAGTTGCAATGGTTGCGACTGAAAGGTTTGAATAGTTTTAATGATTGCAAATAAAACTTTTGTAAATGAATTTGATAAAAAGCTGAGCAAAATGTGTATTTTGGTAAATGATCATATTCGATGATTATTTGTTGAGTAGGCTCATAGCAAATGGTATATATTTTGATGAAAAGGTATACTTGCTCGATGAATTGGTTTGATAAAAAAAAATAGCTTATGGGTATATTTGGTAAATTACAATTAAATTACAATTATAAACATTTGGTGAATAAATTTAATTATGAAGGCCGGCAGGTGGAGGTTGAGGAAGGTCTGAAATTTTCTTATAATTAGGGTTTACTGAATAATTTTACAGTTGCGATTTTTATAATTACTTATTAACGTGCGAACATGGTTGAAAATAGTTGTCCGTGAGAATACTAAATCTAACATTTTCGCTCACTGTAACACTACACGCTGATGAAGTGCAAACGTAATCTGTCAGCCGTAGGGTTGGTGCTGTCTTAGAGTCACAGGGTTGTCACTATAACAATTTGATAAACAGATGGGCAAAATGTGTACTTTGGTAAATGGTCATATTTAATGATTATTTGTTAAATAGGCCTGATTATCTAAGTGTGTTTATGTTGGTAATACATAAATGAACAGCTCTTCCATATATAAATAATGAATAATATACTTGAATAACGGGAAATTAATGGAAACTATCTGATAAATGCGTATACTCTTCTTATAAACAGATGTATTTTATGAGTCGGTGCTTTATAAAATCTTGTGAAAATCTCTTTGAAAATAAACTATGTACTTTACTTTGCTCGCAATAGAGTCTTTATATTGGTCAAGTAACAAAAGAAAAAAGCAGTGGGGAGCAAGGGATTAATTGGTCGTTACTACATAGAGTTCATTTTTCTCCAAGGTTAGGTTGCTTGGTTGTTTTCATGTATGCGGTGATCGAACCTATTCATACCAATTTTTCTTTGCAGGGACGCAAAGAGGCGTCAGGATGGGCGAGTGTGAGGAATGAACG
The DNA here is from genome assembly GCA_963932025.1 of Erebia epiphron. NCBI lineage: Eukaryota > Metazoa > Arthropoda > Insecta > Lepidoptera > Nymphalidae > Erebia > Erebia epiphron. The sequence goes on from OZ009950.1 coordinate 11,615,241, forward strand.
CTATTCGCAGTGTTGTTGCGATACCGAGTTGTGATTCATAGGTGATTTTGCATTGCATTTCATGTTCAATTTAGGTTTCTTGCAATGAATTGTTCATTTTACTTTGGAGGTTATATTTTGGCAACATTGAGTGTTGCAGGATGCAGAGTTTATTTTGATTGATGCTAAGTAATTTAATCACCAATCGTAGCTTTTCAATATATAGGCTGTAATCATGACAGCCAATCACAAAAATTCAGGAGAATGTTGGTGGGTCGGTAACAGAAAAATAGTATAAAGGTGAGAGAAAATGGCGTCGGGAGTTCAGTCACTATTTAAATTTTGAGGAGTTATTACAAGTGGATAAAGTGTATATTATTATTGATTGTATTGGTGAAGATTAGGGTGGATTACTGCATTTTGCTGAGATAAGTATAAATTATAATTACATACTATTTTAAGAGGTTATGTTAGGTTATCATTATCGATTTCTAAACAATTGGCTTTTGGAATATTTTGAGACAGATCTTGTAGTGAAATTTATTAAAATCAATATAATTGTAAAATCAACTTTAATAGTTCATCGTTTTTATATAATATTATGTTTTAATATCATTGGCTGTTCAATAATTTTTAAAGAGCAACTATACCAGTTTCTTGCAGTTTCTTCTGGATAGAATGTGATTCTAACATACACAACTAACTGGAATGAACAGAAATTAAAATCTATTCATGGTTATCTTTGTGTTTATTTTTAACCTACTAGCAGTGTGGTCTAATGTCTTTGACAATAGAGACAGGTTGCATTGCATCCCGAGGAAGGACAATAGGTTAGTTTTTAATTCGGGAATCAAAATACCTACCTTAATCCACGCGGACGAAGTCACGGAAATCATCTACTTATACCTATAGAATCGAGCGAAGCCGCGGGCGGTCTCTAGTTCAAAGCAATAATTATACCTATACAAGCTCTAGAACTTTTTTTAAAAACCAAGAATAAATTTTTAAAACATTAACATTACTTTATCCATAGTAGCCACTTTTCATTGGCATATCTGCCTAATATATCACTTTTATTGCACTTTTAATGCGTATCATTTTATACGTTGGCCTCTTTTTATCGCTAGTTCGCTATGATTAAAAATTCAACACAGCTTAACCATATAGTGAAAGGCCCATCCGCATGCGGGCAGACCTTCATTATCGACATCAGTGAAGAGCGTAGCACCCACCTAATACTGAATCAGCCTTTTTAGCTATGGTTACCAAAAATGCAGCTATCTCTTAAAATAATAGCTTTTGCAGGCTTACGCCGGTTTCTGAATTGAGAATTTCATGTTGAGTCCGTCTCAATGACTAGTGGACTAATTAAGCAAATTTTTGTTTCTGAATTGATATTGAGGTTTGAGAGTTGGAGCTTGCTGTTTTTGCTTGAATGCTTAATTCAGAAACCGGCCCAATAACAATTCAGAAACAAAAATTTGCTTAATTTGTCCATGTAGTCTTTGAGACAGACTAAACACGAAATTCTCAATTCAGAAACCGGCCGTTAAGTACCTATGTCAGTAGACCTACTTTCAACTTATAGAAATTATAAAGTACAAGTAAATCGTGCATAGAGATAATATTATAGTAGGTACTATGATTTCAGAGACTACATCCGCCTAGATTCAGGTCTTTTTAATCCCGTGGTAACTTTTAATACGTGGAACGTTTTATTTTTAAATAGGTATATAACTAGCGAGCAAACAAGCAGGCGAGTCACCTGATGTTAAGTGATTACCGCCATCCGTGAACATTTGCAGCACCAGAGGAAACGCCAATGCGTGGCCGGCTTTTGAGATGTTTGTTTATCCGCCCTTTGAAGAGCCCCATATTATAATCATGAGGGAACACAGAAGAATGGAAGCTGGTTCCATAATTTGCAAGTACATGTGTTGGGTGGGAGGCTTCGGCATTGGCTAGTTTCCACTATACCGGCAAAGATGATTTTATGGTAAAGGATAATTCATATCACTTAAGCCCCTCTTAAACCGAGAGTCCTTCATAATGTTCTCGACACATCTTCGAGAACATTATGAAGAACTTTCGGGCGAGCAGGTTTCCTCACTATGTTTTCCTTCACCGTTTGAAGCAAATGCTATTCAATTTTTTAAAACGCATGAAGGTCCGAAAAGTTAGAAGTGACCCCGTATAGGAGGTTGGGTGTCTTAACCCGTAGGGGTGGCTACGGCTTCGTCTTTTACAGCGATTAAAAATTCGATACAGATAAAAAACTATAACAAGACCCAAGTGTTATAATGCGGTCATTACAACACGCACCAGTGGACCATTAGCAATGAAAAAGCCCATTGAGAACTTATCTCCCCATCAAAATATTAAGTTCATGGGAAGACAGACTCGTAAGCTTTCGAGGTTGTTAGCATTTGCCATGGGAATAAATGGCAATATTAAGCTTGGGACACACTTGATATTTTCTTCTGATGTTGTGAACGTATGTAATGTGTGTGTAGCTTTCTTCAGAGGTTTTTTTTATATTTTTAACCGACTTCCAAAAAAGGAGGAGGTTCTCAATTCGGCGCGTATCTTTTTTTTATTTTTATGGCAAGATAGACTTGCGCTTGGCGACAATCATGCTTAGTGCAGAGCAATGATGAGGTCTAGGTTGCAACTTGCAACGCGCTTGCCTAGAAGATGCCTGTTCACTCTTGCCTTATTATTCAGTTAAAAAACTTCTTAAATTCTAATGGTTGGTAGTGACATTCATCATTATGTCATAACTCACATTTTATTTCGGAGAAAGTCCGACCAGTTTAGTTGGACTATAGTTCTCTTAAATTTTTACGAAGCCTTGAGTGTATATTTTAAAACTAGCTGATGCCCGCGACTTCGTCCGCGTGGTTTAAGTTTTTTGTTATTCCCGCGGGAACTCCTTAATTTTCCGGGATAAAAAGTAGCCTATGTCACTCTCCAGGTCCTCAACTATACCCATGCCAAAAATCACGTCAATCCGTTGCTCCGTTGCGGCGTGATTGAAGGACAAACCAACAAACCAACAAACCAACAAACCAACAAACCAACAAACCAACAAACCAACAAACAAAGTGACTTTCGCATTTATAATATTAGTATGATTAACCCAAATAGTTGTACGTAAAAGATTTTAAAAATTAAATATCCGATGCGACGTTTTCCCAATAATTATGTACCTACCTATTATTGGTGGTATTTTTTCAGAGTAAAACATGTCAAAAAATACCACCCGTCTCTCACATCCCCTTAATAAATGTTTACTTTGCGCAGTTTTTTTGAAATCAACCTTTTACGAAATAATATTTTTGCGATCCTAAATAAATGAAACCGTAAAGTAAGTTTACCAAAAAACTACATTTTACGCAGGTAAAACTCGTAGACCTACCGACTCGTACAAGACTCAAGTCAAGAGTTTATTCATTCATTAAATATTTGTTACTTTCATTCATTCATCGACAACGATTTTAAATTACCATAATTGTACACTAAGCTTTACCTGGATTGCAATCTTGTCTGCATCCGGTATTAAGTCTGACTTACTCATACATACTCATACTCATACAAAACAGAATTGATACACTTATTTTATACAGTTCATGCGAAGGATAAGCCAATGCTAAATAAGATCATTATAATCTTAATAGCTGTAGCTTATGACCTCGGCTTCGCTCGCGTAAACTTCGAATTATTATCCTCTTGTTTCTGTATCGTTCTCATAATTGGTTTTGCAAATAAAAAATAACCCGGAAAAAAATACGGAGGCCCAATTTTTTGGATCCGTCATACCGATTTTATAATCGTTAATGTAGCCTATGATACCCGGACCATAATAACGAATCGATTGACACCTCATTCATCAAAATCGGCTCAGTAGTTTATACACTACGGTGGAACATACAAAAATACATACATACATAAATTAGATTCACATATAAAGACTGCTAAAATCATAACCCTTCGTATTGGTTTGTCGTAGGTAGTCGGATAAAAATAAAGTAAATCTATTTAATTACCCTCGACGAAGCGGAGACGGTATATGTGTTTGCCCTAAGAGGTTGTGTGTTTGTTTGTTTGTTTGTTTGTTTGTATGTTTGTTTGTATGTTTGTTTGTTTGTTTGTGCACTTTTTTGTTACCATTTTTCTCAAAAAGTACTGGGCCGATTGAGATGCGGTTTTTTGCATTAGATACGTATAGCTTGTGAGAAGGTTTTTAGATATATTTTAGGACCATAGACAACCAAGCTGAGCTGTAGTCTATGATTTTAATATTTTAACATGTTACCATTGTTCACCAAAACTACTGAGCCGATTGAGATGCGGTTTTTTGCATTAGATGTGTATAGCTTGTGAGAAGGTTCTTAGATATATTTTAGGACCATAGACAACAAAGCTGAGCTGTAGTCTATGATCTTAATTTTTCGACCACTGTTACCATTTTTCACAAAAAGTACTGGGCCGATTGAGATGCGGTTTATAGCATTAGATATATATAGCTTGAGAGAAGGTTCTTAGACATATTTTAGGACCATAGACAACTAAGCTGAGCTGTAGTCTATGATTTTAATTTTTCTATGTGTTAAAATTTTTCACAAAAAGTACTGGGCCGATTGAGATGCGGTTTTTTGCATTAGATATGTTTAGCTTGTGAGAAGGTTCTTAGATATATTTTAGGACCATAGACAACAAAGCTGAGTTGTAGTCTATGATTTTATTTTTTCAATATGTTACCATTTTTCACAAAAAGTACTGGGCCGATTGAGATGCGGTTTTTTGCATTAGATGTGTATAGCTTGTGAGAAGGTTCTTAAATATATTTTAGGACCATAGACAACAAAGCTGAGCTGTAGTCTATGATCTTAATTTTTCAACCACTGTTACCATTTTTCACAAAAAGTACTGGGCCGATTGAGATGCGGTTTATTGCATTTAGGACTTCGTGCGATTACAAAACAGGAAACTGGTACCAAAATTTTAAAAAATCAGCGCTATTTTGAAATTCTTTGTTAATTGACCGATTTCGTTTAAAATCTATATTTAGGGCTCCCTGGGGTCACAAAACAGGAAACTGGTACCAAAATTTAAAAAAATCAGCGCCATTTTGAAATTCTTTGTTAATTGACCGCTTTCGTTCAAAATCTATATTTAGATCTCCCTGAGGTCACAAAACAGGAAACTGGTACCAAAATTTAAAAAAATCAGCGCCATTTTGAATTTCTTTGTTAATTGATCGATTTCGTTCAAAATCGATATTTAGGACTCCCTGGGGTTACAAAACAGGAAATTGTTACCAAACTTTATAAAATCAGCGCCATTTTGAAATTCTTTGTTAATTGACCGATTTCGTTCAAAATCTATATTTAGGGCTCCCTGGGTCACAAAACAGGAAACTGGTACCAAAATTTAAAAAAATCAGCGCCATTTTGAAATTCTTTGTTAATTGATCGATTTCGTTCAAAATCGATATTTAGGACTCCCTGGGGTTACAAAACAGGAAACTGTTACCAAACTTTAAAAAATCAGCGCCATTTTGAAATTCTTTGTTAATTGACCGATTTCGTTCAAAATCTATATTTTTTTTTTTTCAATTCAATATCATTTATTCAATATAGGTACACTGTAGGTACACTTATTGACGTTAAAAATTACTTACTTAAAAAAACACGATGGTGATAATCGGTTACGGTATCTTAAAACTAAAGCTACGAGGGTTCCAAACGCGCCCTGGTCTGAGAAGAGCCCACAACAAACTCAGCCGGTTTTTTTTTTTTTCATTATCACCATCTCACAAATAATCTTAACTAAGGAACTATCAGAGCCATTAGAGCAAATTATTGCCAAGCTTCCTTGTCATTCAAGTAATCCTTCACATGGTAATAAGATTTCTCAATGAGTTTACGTTTTACATTAACTTTGAACTTATTCAGAGACATCTTCAACATGTCTTCTGGGAGCTTATTGTAGAAGCGGACACTGCTTCCCACAAACGAATTGCTAGTTTTACAAAGCCTAGAAGCAGGCATTACAAGTTTATTTTTATTTCTAGTATTGACATTATGACAATCACTTTTCTTCTTGAATTTATCAATGTGTTTATGCACGTATACTAAATTTTCAAATATATATTGGTTGTGCACTGTCATAATATTGATTTCTTTAGGGCTCCCTGGGGTCACAAAACAGGAAACTGGTACCAAAATTTAAAAAAATTAGCGCCATTTTGAATTTCTTTGTTAATTGATCGATTTCGTTCAAAATCGATATTAAGGACTCCCTGGGGTTACAAAACAGGAAACTGTTACCAAACTTTAAAAAATCAGCTCCATTTTGAAATTCTTTGTTAATTGACCGATTTCGTTCAAAATCTATATTTAGGGCTCCCTGGGGTCACAAAACAGGAAACTGCTACCAAAATTTAAAAAAATCAGCGCCATTTTGAAATTCTTTGTTAATTGACCGATTTCGTTTAAAATCTATATTTAGGGCTTCCTGGGGTCACAAAACAGGAAACTGGTACCAAAATTTAAAAAAATCAGCGCCATTTTGAAATTCTTTGTTAATTGACCGATTTCGTTCAAAATCTATATTTAGGGTTCCCTGGGGTCACAAAACAGGAAACTGGTACCAAAATTTTAAAAAATCAGCGCCATTTTGAAATTCTTTGTTAATTGACCGATTTCGTTCAAAATCTATATTTTTTTTTTTCAATTCAATATCATTTATTCAATATAGGTACACTGTAGGTACACTTATTGACGTTAAAAATTACTTACTTAAAAAAACACGATGGTGATAATCGGTTACGGTATCTTAAAACTAAAGCTACGAGGGTTCCAAACGCGCCCTGGTCTGAGAAGAGCCCACAACAAACTCAGCCGGGTTTTTTTTTTTCATTATCACCATCTCACAAATAATCTTAACTAAGGAACTATCAGAGCCATTAGAGCAAATTATTGCCAAGCTTCCTTGTCATTCAAGTAATCCTTCACATGGTAATAAGATTTCTCAATGAGTTTACGTTTTACATTAACTTTGAACTTATTCAGAGACATCTTCAACATGTCTTCTGGGAGCTTATTGTAGAAGCGGACACTGCTTCCCACAAACGAATTGCTAGTTTTACAAAGCCTAGAAGCAGGCATTACAAGTTTATTTTTATTTCTAGTATTGACATTATGACAATCACTTTTCTTCTTGAATTTATCAATGTGTTTATGCACGTATACTAAATTTTCAAATATATATTGGTTGTGCACTGTCATAATATTGATTTCTTTAGGGCTCCCTGGGGTCACAAAACAGGAAACTGGTACCAAAATTTAAAAAAAATCAGCGCCATTTTGAAATTCTTTGTTAATTGACCGATTTCGTTTAAAATCGATATTTAGGGCTCCCTGGGGTCACAAAACAGGAAACTGGTACCAAAATTTAAAAAAATCAGCGCCATTTTGAAATTCTTTGTTAATTGACCGATTTCGTTCAAAATCTATATTTAGGGCTCCCTGGGGTCACAAAACAGGAAACTGGTACCAAAATTTAAAAAAATTAGCGCCATTTTGAATTTCTTTGTTAATTAATCGATTTCGTTCAAAATCGATATTTAGGACTCCCTGGGGTTACAAAACAGGAAACTGGTACCAAAATTAAAAAAAATCAGCGCCATTTTGAAATTCTTTGTTAATTGATCGATTTCGTTCAAAATCGATATTTAGGACTCCCTGGGGTTACAAAACAGGAAACTGTTACCAAACTTTAAAAAATCAGCGCCATTTTGAAATTCTTTGTTAATTGACCGATTTCGTTCAAAATCTATATTTAGGGCTCCCTGGGGTCACAAAACAGGAAACTGGTACCAAAATTTTAAAAAATCAGCGCCATTTTGAAATTCTGTGTTAATTGACCGATTTCGTTCAAAATCGATATTAAGGGCTCCTTGGGGTCACAAAACAGGAAACTGTTACCAAAATTTTAGAAAATCAGCGCCATTTTTATTTATTTTGTTATCACCATAATAAATGAATTCAGTTTAGTACAGTAAAATCTGTACTACTTGTAAGTCTAACCACAACCCGTGAGCTGCTTTAGCAGCTCGCGCACAGGGCGAGATACTAGTTAGATATATATAGCTTGAGAGAAGGTTCTTAGATATATTTTAGGACCATAGACAACCAAGCTGAGCTGTAGTCTATGATTTTAATATTTCGATATGTTACCATTTTTTACAAAAAGTACTGGGCCGATTGAAATGCGGTTTTTTTCATTAGATGTGTATAGCTTGTGAGAAGGTTCTTAGATATATTTTAGGACCATAGACAACAAAGCTGAGCTGTAGTCTATGATTTTATTTTTTCAATATTTTACCATTCTTCTCAAAAACGACTGTGCTGATTTAGATGCGGGCTTTTTGTTTTAGATATATTTAGCTTGTACCTAGATGGTGCCCAGGGTATCATGATGGAGTCAGGAGGCGATCATGGGAACTCCTTAAATTCTCATCGTATACCTGTCGCGTTTGGACTCTTTTGATTTGTCGTGACAAGCGCGCCTCGGAAAGAAAAGGGTTTGGCCATAGTCCACCACACTGGTCAAAAAAACTACTGAGCTGTCAAAGATGCAGTTTTGTGTTTTAGATATTATGTAATATATACGTTTGCTAAATTCTAATTTCAAAGTTATAAAGGTCAAAGGTATAATGGAGCTCTGCAGTTCGTCGTGGGTTTTTTAAAATTTTTAATTTTATTACTTGTCTTAGAAACGTAATTACAAAATACCTTTTTACATACGATTTGGGTATCTGCTACCTACCTAGATTAAATGCAAACCAACGTAATATAATAATACGGTAAGGAAGATAGGCCTAATTTGCACCTCAGTCTATGCTAATGTAGCATGTGGCAACACGGCTGGCGGCTTAGTGTTTAAGCTATCGATTTAGTCATGGCAACTGAGCTAGTACTAACTACTAACTCAGCCAAAAATAGGACTGTATACGAGTAGGTTATATTTTACTAACTGGCCCCTCCTTTTTGTAGTCGTAGCTTATGTACTCAGGCCTTTAGGGAACACCTAAGAACAATAAGTAAGCAGCAGTAATTAGCAGTTTTCACGTATGTACTCCTAAAAATGGGCTGAGGCGTTCCTTATTGTCAGCTTTGTGTTTAAATTTGATTTGAATTTTTAGAAAAGATAAAAGATTGTAAATTTATTTATTGACGAATGTTTAATTAGGCGGATATTTGACTCATTCGATGTATTTCACTCGGTTCGTTCTTTGGTGGGGATACGCCATATTGGAATAATTAACATAAATACGAGTATTTTGACGTTTGAAAGTTAGTCTCCTACCGGCGGACTCAGCGATTATTGAATACTTTTGTGTTTAGATCGCAATTTGATTTAGAGCTTAGCAGTAGCAACTGCAGCCTAATCAAATGATTAATTTATTGTTGTTGTGATGTTTTGGCCATGTTTTTATAATTAACTGTTTACATTAAATCTCTCGTGAAACCGCTACACGTTGTGACCATTCGCTCGTGGAAATTTTAAAGAGAGTAGGTACGAACATATTTTAAAAGTAATTTCAATTATTTGCCCACTTCTGGAATTATGCTTAGGTACACTATTTAGACATTTATTGGTGAAAACGGGTACTAGGGCAGGTAGGTATTCGACAGTTTTCTTTCTCATACAAAAATAATTCACTTTTAATTCAGCGATAACGAATTCAATCCATCCATGCATAACAAAGCATTAACAATGATAGGCAAGCCATTACCGCCTAAACACGTGACAAAATACCAATACTTAACCTTCCCAATACACGTGCTTACTGCTGACTAATGACTTTAATACTGCTTAACAAATAGCTTAATAAAACCTTAGGTAGGTAAATTAAAGTTTCAGCATTGGCAGTCTAATTATTTTAAACCTGCATCAATTATTGTTACAGTATCAATTTTTTTTTGTGAGATAGCCTTGCGCTTGACGACATGCAAAGCAAAGATGAGGTCTAGGTTGGAACTTGGAACGCATTTGCCTAGAAGATGCCTATTCACTCTTGCCTTGAAGGTATCTAAGCTATACGTGATTAGACCTACGTGACTGCCTCGTTGGTCTAGTTGTTAGCATGTTCGACTGCAGCCGATGAGGCCCCGGGTTCGAGTCCCGGGTCGGGCCATAACAAGTACTTATTGGGTTTTTCTGACAAGAAAATCTAGTACTAGCCCGGACTTAGGAAGTTGGTGGTGTTTCACCCCCGTCACCCGTGCCTCGGAAAGCACGTAAAAGCGTCGGTCCTGCGCCTGATCTCTCTCCGGTCGTGTCGGATTTTCCGTCCCATCGGACTATGAGAGTAAAGGAACAGAAAGTGCACCACACTTGTGCGCACACTTGTGCACTATAATATCTCCCACGCAGATGGCTAATCTCTCAGATAGGCCGCCGGTGGCCGAAATTCGGTCAGGAGGACATTATAGGTACGTGATTGTTGTGATTGGCTGAATTTATGGGATTCACACTGCGTCAATGGATTTTGTCCAATAGTGGATGAGTGATTCAGAGGTGATTGCTATCATTACACTGTAGCTGTCACTTTTTAACCGACTTCTAAAAAAGGAGGAGTTTCTCAATTCGGCGCGTATATTTTTTTTTTTAATGTATGACAGTGCATATCTCCGTGGTTTCTGAACCAATTTGATATTTTTTTTCTATCAGTCGTTACAAGAAGCTCTCGAGGTGGTCCCATAAAAAATTCTGACTCCAAATCCTCAACCTTGACACAAAAAAGTTAAAAATAGAAATTCTTTCCAAAAAATCGACTTCCAACGCCACTGTAAAGTACAAAATAATTTTGATATTTTTATAGCCAATCGTCCCCCTAACTACCGACCGGCTACTACTGCTTCTCTGGTTAACTTGTCTCTGCTGCTTCACAGCACAGCATCACGCTGAAAGTACATACTGATGAACTGAAATGCACCTTGGCACACCTTAAACAGGTAAGTACCTACTCTGGGTTAACGTAATTATATACCTACATATTAAAGAATATTTTATATCCCGAAAATCAATAGGGTTCCTTTAGAGTTTAGAATGAAAGTTTCTAGCGCTTGTACCTACCTACTCCAATTCTTTTTTCTTTACAAAGTTTGGTGATTAGTCTCATGTGGATTTTGTGAAGATCTGATGAATATTTCGGGGATGGCGGAAAAGCTTCTTTAAACTTAAATTTTCTACGATACCTACCTACTCTAATAAGACATAAGTAAATGGTATATAGGTAGGCATGTAAAGTACCTACCTAATAACCTACCACTAATACCTAGAAACCAAAAGAAAGATCAAAAATAAAAAAAAATATTAGAAATTATGTAGGTAGGTACCTAAATATATAATTATAGTAGTACCTACTTCCTATGGACCTAACTACCTACCTCCTTGAAAGAAAGGTAGGTAACCTTCTCACGGTACGTAGGTACTTACTTAGTCATAAACATAATCATGAAATAACCGATAGTGTTAAACCAGACAGGCAAAAGGGCAAACCCTGAAAGGATAATAATGCTACCGTACCTACGTACCTATTGAAGCATAATACGTACGTTGACTGCAATTTAACTAAGTACCTATCTCAATAAACCTGAAGGGTGCACTGGGTGGCCTATGGCTGTGCAGCACAAAGATGAGTTTGCGACAAATTGTGTTTTTTGCTGTCCTTAGTTATAGTCCAATATTATAATTAATGTAAGTATGTACCTATTATTATATGAGAACAAGATTGTAACACAAAAAAGCTTTATTAATTTATATGTATTTATCTGTATTATATACATATATACTATTAAGGCCTGGACAGACACGAAGCACGACGCAGCCACACGAGTGACGCAGCGGCGAGCGACATGTAGTATTAACATTTTAATGCCGCGGGAACTCTTTGATTTTCCGGAACAAAAAGTAGCTTATGTCACCGGAATGCAACATATATGAAATTGAATACATGATACTAGATGATACCCGCGACTTCGTCCCCGTGAAAACAGATTTTTCATTCCCGCGGGATCTCTTTAATTTTCCGGGATAAAAAGCCTATGTCCTTCAAAGGGATACAACCTATCTCTGTACCAAATTTCATCAAAATCGGTTAAACAGATAAACCGTGAAAGTGTAGCAGATGGACAGACAGACGGACAGACAGACACACTTTCGCATTTATAATATTAGTACCTATAGTATGGATATGGATTCGCTGCAATGGGTGATACAGATGGGCCGTGAAAAATTAACAGCCGATAGACAGACAGACGCTCTCGTATTTATGGATTACTAGATGATGCCCGCGACTTCTTTCACGTGGATTGATGTTTTTTGATTCCCGCGGGAACCCTTCAATTTTCCGGGATAAAAAGTAGCCTATGTCCTTCCCCGGGATAAAACCTATCCCTGTCCCAAATTTCAACAAAATCGGTTGAACAGATATGTTTTTTTGATTCCCGCGGGAACTCTTAAATTTTCCGGGATAAAAAGTAGCCTATGTCCTTCCCTGGGATGTAATCTATCTCTGTACCAAATTTCATCAAAATCGGTTGGGCCGTGAAAGCGTAGCAGACAGACAGACAGACAGACAGACAGACAGACAGACGGACAGACAGACAGACACACTTTCGCATTTATAATATTAGTATGGATGAAGGCAAAAGTGTCTGATCGTTTGTCAGATAGGTACAATTTCTATGCTCCCTCCAACACGATACGACAGTTATCGGTTTTTAGGGTTCCGTAGCCAAATTTGGCAAAAACGGAACCCTTATAGATTCGTCATGTCTGTCTGTCTGTCTGTCTGTCTGTCCGTCCGTATGTCACAGCCACTTTTTTCCGAAACTATAAGAACTATACTGTTGAAACTTGGTAAGTAGATGTATTCTGTGAACCGCATTAAGATTTTCTTACAAAAATAGAAAAAAAACAATAAATTTTGGGGGTTATACTTAGAACTGAAACTCAAAAAATTTTTTTTCATCTAACCCATACGTGTGGGGGTATCTATCTATGGATAGGTCTTCAAAAATGATATTGAGGTTTGTAATATAATTTTTTACTAAACTGAATAGTTTGCGCGAGAGACACTTCCAAACTTCCAAAGTGGTAAATTGTGTCCCCCCCCCCCCCCCCCCTGTAACTTCTTAATTAAGAGAATGATAAAACTAAAAAAAATATATGATGTACATCCGCCGCGCGTTGTGCTTGTCCAAGCTTTTAATACCTAGGTAGGTATCTAGGCAAAGAACTTGCCTCTGACAAATTAAAAATAGATTAAAATTCAGGTGTTAGGTTCAAATCACTAATTAGTAGGTTCAAATCCTACACTTTGGAGTTATGTTTTAGGTAGGTACTCTTAGCATATACTTTACCCCTTATTAAGTACAGGAGAAAGAGGAATATAATGTTGTTAGAGTACCTAGGCTGGGTAGGTACAACTTGTCCATCTGTATAGACTGGGTTTTATAAAAATACCTACCCAATGAAACCTGAAAAAAATCCGAACCGAGTTCCGACAAAGTCGTCTAACTGACCGCAAAGTTACGTAAAAATCGATTCAGATTTGCTTAGATCAGACAGACAGACAAAAAATTCTTTATACCTACCACTGTTTCGGAATGCCCGAAAACCAAAAGAACCAGCAAGTTTGGTCTGGTGGGAGGCTTCGGCCGTGGCTTGTTACCACCCACCGAGTAGTAAACCTATTGAGAGCTAATAGGCTAATTTTCGCTTTGAAACACAACTCACCACTTTCTGGCGGGGGACGGGGTAATAATGGGATTTCTTATTGGCTGGCTCAAGATCAACTATACACAGTTATATATGTTACCGCGGCACTTGGGCTGCCCGCTGCGCGACAGAAAATATATCGATAAAGTCTAATAGGTATATATATTACCAGTATTGGAAAATCAATACAAATCATTTTATTCAAACATCAAAATACCACCATATTATGTATACTTATAGATAACTAGCGGATGCCCGCGACTTCGTCCGCGTGTATTAAGGTTTTTGGTTCTCGCGGAAACTCTTTAATTTTCCGGGATAAAAAGTAGCCTTTGTGTTATTCCAGAATAAAATCTATATCTGTGACAAACTTCATCCAGATCCGGGTCATCGATAGTTTTTGCGTGAAAGAGTAACAAACATCCATACATCCATACTTACATACGTTTAAAATATTACCTAGTACGGATTATCTGATATGTATAATTTATATGTTTAATTTTTTTTAAATGCCGCATGTATATTCTCGCATCACTTCAAAACGGCTGGACCGATTCTGATGGAAATTTTTGTGTCTTTTAGTCGGACCCGGAATGGTTTATATTCACAATTGAACCCATTAGGGGGCGCTGCAATCGAGTTCTAGGATCTGCCGCGTCTTTCATCAAACCAAATTTCATACCAAATTTCATCAAAGTCGACTGAAGAGATAAATATTTTTGATTCCCGCGCGAACTCTTGAATTTTCCGGGATAAAAAGTAGCCTATGTCCTTCCCCGGGATACAACCTATCTCTGTACCAAATTTCATTAAAATCGGTTGAACAGATGGGCCGTGAAAGCGTAGCAGACTGACTGACACACTTTCGCATTTATAATACTAGCTGATGCCCGCGACTTCGTACGCGTGTATCGAAGTTTTTTGGTTCCCGCGGGAACTCCTTAATTTTCCGGGATAAAAAGTAGCCTATGTGCTATTCCAGACTATATTCTATCTCTGTGCCAAATTTCAGCCAGATCCGTTCAGCCGTTGGCGCGTGATTGAGTAACAAACATCCATACATCCATACATCCATCCATCCAAACTTTCCCATTTATAATATTTATTTGATGATAATTAATTAATAATAATAATAATATTAGTATGGATTAATATCAGTTTATTCTTCTTCTATAATGTCCGATTTTTACGAAATTTGGTACAGGGTAGGTTCTATCCCGGGGAAGGACACAGGCTTTTATCCCGGAAAATTAAAAAGTTCCCGCGGGAATCATAAAGTCGCGGGCATTAGCTAGTGTTGATCATAAATTAAAACCATCCATGCATCTGCATTAAAGTTAAAACTAACGGCTGTATCCAAATGCGCTTTATTGAAAAACTAGATGATTCCCGCGACTTCATCCGCGTGGACCAAGTTTTTTCGGTTCCCGCGGGAACTCTTGAATTTCCCGGGATACAACCTACCCCTGTACCAAATTTCATTAAAATCGGTTGAACAGATAAATTTTTTGATTCCCGCGGGAACCTTTGAATTTTCTGGGATAAAAAGTAGCGTATGTTCTTCCCCGGGATACAACTTATCCCTGTACCAAATTTCATCAAAATCGGTTGAACAGATGGGCCGTGAAAGCGTAGCAGACAGACAGACACACTTTCGCGTTTATAATATTAGTATGGATTAGTATGTATACTAAAGAACTTAAGTTTTCAACAGAAACTTTTTAATATTAGTAGTAAACAATCAAATAAATAATAAACCTTTAACCTGCTCTTTTACTTCAGAATTGTTCGGAATTACTAAATAAATTAATGTATTGGCATTCAACTATCGATATAACTTATCGATAGTTGCACAGGTTACACTGGGCAATGCGTGGAAGAGACAGAGATATGTAGAACTACATGTGAAAGACCAAGAAAAACTGAAAGACATTATTTTTATGCGTATTAATGATTTTTATTTATTATTACTTAACTACACTTAATTAGGAAATGCTATCCCATCCTTTGCATAGCTGGAGGTATTGCTTCTCTTTCCACGCCATTTAATGCTGCAAAGAGATCAATTCCCGAGCACTGTCGAATACGGACTGAGGGCGACTTTAGGCACAAAACGTAGCGTTAGCAGTCATACTGCTAACGTTTGGCTGGTGAGGCGGCCCGCTATGCTCAGTCAACTGGTTGTTTGGTCTGTGTTACCACCCTAGTCCCTACCGGAAAAGACGTACCGCCCCAAGCGATTTGGCGTTCCGGTACGGTGCCGTGTAGAAACTGACTAGGGATATGGATTTAATATAACTGCCATAGCCCTGCCCCTAACAGGTTAGCCCGCTACCATCTTAGACTGCATCATAACTTACCATCAGGTGAGATCGCAGTCAAGGGCTAACTTGTAGTGGAATAAAAAAAAAGTTATTAGGCAGCTATTTCTGAACTTTCATTTCTAATTATAGACTTCGGTAGCAAAAGCTTTCAAGTACTGCACGCTATTAGCATAACAAAAAAAATCGATACTAACTTCGTACCACGTTGACCACTCGTTAGTCGTTGACCACTCGAATTCAAACTATCACACAAAATTAAATAACTTAAAAAAAATTGGTGATAAAAAATCGGTAGGTACCACGCTCAACACCCTCCAGGGTTTATAAAACGTGAAGCCTTTTCGAATTATTTAATTAATTATTTTTGTTGTATTTTCGTTACGTTCGCTCGATTCAGTTCAGCCCAGTAGGCTCTAACTGACTGCGCGATACGCGTGCGACCCGCTCTGACGGTCGGCTGACACTGGTCGCCTGGTCGGCCGGCTTCTTGTTTCTTGAATCTTGGAGCTTGTGTTGCTATGTAAAGCCTTCCAAGTACCCAAAACGGATATTCAGAATCAACCCCAGAGCAGGACCAAGTTTTAGCACAAGTTTTAGCATCCACATTCCACAGATTAACGTTTTAGTAGGTACCTGCTTACGAGAATCAAGCTATCCATAGTCTAGTGGTTAGCTTCAAACATAGAATTAAATACGCCTTCAAGCTTGTTAAAGATGAGACTGCGGATGAAGAGCTCTAAAGCCTGGTAAAGAAATTCTCAGTTATCATCATTATTCATTACCTAATGACCATGGTCATTAACCTATTGCCAGCTCACTAATGAACACTAGACTCTTCTCAGAATGGGAAGTGTTTGGCCATAGTCTACCACGTTGAAACTCTTGGCCTTGAAATTCTCAGTACTAAATAAGAATTAGGAAGTTTTCGGCGGTGTTTTCATGCCTCTGCCTCGGAGAGCCAGGGGCCACCAAAGCCGTCCATAATCTGTTTCCGGACGTGTTGGATTGCCGTCCCATCAGATTATGAGAGTAAGGGAATAAAGGTGAATATTTTTGGAAGGACGTTTCACGCTGAATATGGGAAAATACTCTCCTCTGCTAGTCACTAAGAACTAAGAAAAAAAACCGGTCAAGTGCGGGTCAGACTCGCGCACCAAAATCTAAAACTAGATAAGCGGCATACTATTTAAATTTAATTTCAGTTTCATTATTAGGTTTTCAATTTTACAATTACCTAGTATGTATCTATTACACAATGTTTTTATATTTTTAATGCACCTATACTCAATTTTATCACTTCATCATAATCTATTTAGTTTTAGCAAAACGATAACAATATTACTTATTTTATCGAAGCCATCACTCTATCTCTGCATTAATTTAGCCAGATAACTTTCCTTTTTGCAGATAAAACGTTTTGATAGAGATTACTAGAGATATTATCGCTAAGTGCATGGCCAATAAAACAGATTAGTTTCGGCAAAATGCTGTTTTATGTGTAGCAAACAAAATATGGCGAATAGTTAAACAACCAAGCGGGCAATACGTATCACCACCACACCCAAGCGAACAATACGTATCACCACCACACCCAAGCGAGCAATAGGCATCACCACCACACCCAAGCGAGCAATACGTATCACCACCACACCCAAGCGAGCAATAGGTATCACCACCACACACAAGCGAGCAATACGTATCACCACCACACCCAAGTGAGCAATACGTATCACCACCACACCCAAGCGAGCAATACGTATTACCACCACACCCAAGCGAGCAATACGTATCACTACCACACCCAAGCGAGCAATACGTATCACCACCACACCCAAGCGAGCAATACGTATCACCACCACACCCAAGCGAGCAATACGTATTACCACCACACCCAAGCGAGCAATACGTATCACTACCACACCCAAGCGAGCAATACGTATCACCACCACACCCAAGCGAGCAATACGTATCACCACCACACCCAAGCGAGCAATAGGCATCACCACCACACCCAAGCGAGCAATAGGTATCACCACCACACCCAAGTGAGCAATACGTATCACCACCACACCCAAGCGAGCAATACGTATTACCACCACACCCAAGCGAGCAATACGTATCACTACCACACCCAAGCGAGCAATACGTATCACCACCACACCCAAGCGAGCAATACGTATCACCACCACACCCAAGCGATCAATACGTATCACCACCACACCCAAGTGAGCAATACGTATCACCAACCAAACAAACCTTATATTCTTTGATTTTTCCCTAGCAATGACCAAGCCCACTCTGCACACATTATACTCGGATACTAGAACACCCTTAGATGTTGATTCTTGACTCTACAAGGAAAATCGAAAAGAAGAGACGGAGAGACTTAGTACGTGTTGCGAAAGGTCAAATTCCGCTTTATCGCTTTATAACGTCCACGTCACTAGCATTTATATGGAGCGCGCACACCAGCGCGATAGGACAAAAAGTAGTTTCAATAAACGCGGACGTTTCGCACAAATATCTTGTTCTGTTCAATCCCAACCTAGTGTTACTTTTGGTGGATTTAACAGACAGAAATCAAACTATACATGTATATGGTTTTACATTATATTATGTCTTCACATAGTACCATAAAAACCGTACCAATATTATAAATTCAAATGTGTCTGTCTGTCTGCTATGCTTTCAAGGTCATCAATATCAACCGATTTTAACGAAATGTACAGTGATATGTTACATTCCGGGGAAAGACCTAAGATACTTTTCATCCGGGAAAATTAAAGAGTGTCCACGCGGATCAAAAAACCTTCATCTCCGCAAACAAAGTAGCGGAGACGTTCAGAGATTTGCAAACAAGAATCTTCTGCAAAAGACGTGCCGCTGAAAGATCTAGCGTTCCGGACAACGGTACAATGCCGTGTAGATACCAATAAGTAAGGGGTATGGTAGCCCGCCAACCCGCATTGAAGCAGCGTGGTGGGTCTAAGCTCTAATTCCCACTCTCATATGAGAATGGAGGCCTGTGCCCAGCAGTGGGATGTTAATGGGCTGTAGTGGTGGTGGATGGGTTTAATATGACTGCCTGACGGCAGTCATAATATATTAAACCCATCCACCACCACCACCTGCCTGATGGCAGTCATATTAAACACATCCCGCCGGCCGCCGCCGCATCCGGTTAGCCCGCTTCCATCATAGACGACATCATCACTTACCAGCGTACTTAAAACTACTAAAGTAGTTAAGTACTAGTAATGTAGTACTGCAGCTTACTTTACAAATAGTAAAATTATGTCTTTCCGTTATCTCTTTTAGTCTACCGATGTTAACATGGTTACTTTTCGTCAAAAAGGTATAAAGGTATAAAGGTAATATTTCTTATCTGTGGTATTTTTCTCCACGAAATCTTACATGCCGACTTTTTTTGGAGTTTATTGGAGCTTACCTGCTTAAGAAATAAGAATCTATTTTCATATGTAAGGAGTAAACTTCAGTCGTGCGTCGGAGCTGACACACAATTTTTTTGTAATAATACCGCATTTTGTTCATGTTAGAGTAAACGAAAAATTTGCCGGCAACGACAAGACAACATCTCTCTCTCTCTCTCGTCGCGTGATATCTCGTTGTGCGCATGCTAAGCCTGCAGGTGAAAGGTTATCGCAGTCAAGGGCTAACTGGTAGTCAATCTGCTAGTACGGCAAAATTTAGGCAGCAGATTTGAATATAGCAACACTGGGTGGCGCACTGCGACCTCCGCGCGAGGTCCCACGGAAGGAAGTGGTCACTCAACGGACAATAAAACCTATTGGGCTGTGATAGTCTAATTAAAAGGCACTGGCATTCTAATGGATATCTACCTATTACCTTTACCTATACGACAGGATAGGTACTAATCCTAATACCTAAGTCACACTACGAGGCATAAAATTAAACAAAAAACTTTAAATCTTTAAAATTTACGCCGGAACTCTTTTAATATAATGTACCTAGTAGTTAATTGAGATGTCCTACCCCCGAATGCAACCTATCTGTTCTTCAAATTCGGTTGAACACATGGATCGTGGAAACATAGCAGACGGACAGACAGACAGACACATTGTATTTATCGCCTTTATCATCGTAAAATGGAAGTGAAGTCAGGATTTTCTGACCATTTTCATTAGGAAGTGTTAGATTTAAGATGAGCGATTACACGAGGTCTCGTGACTCTCGAGTCTCCTGACGAGTCACAAAACTAAAATCGTACTAATAGCACAGAATAATGTAATAGTACTGACGTACTAATAGGTATTATAAATGCGGAGGTGTGTTTGTTTGTTGGTTTGTCCTTCAATCGAGCCGCAACAGAGCATCGGACCGTCGTGATTTTTGGCATGGGCATAGTTGAGGACTGCCTCGTTGGTCTAGTGGTTAGCATAGTCGACTGCGGATCACGAGGTCCTGGGTTCGATTCCCGGTCGGGCATAAAAGTTAGGTATTGGGTTTTTCAATCAAGAAATTCTCAGTGCCAGCCCGGAGTTGGAAATTGGCGGTTGTTTCACCCCCGTGCCTCGGAGAGCACGTTAAGCCGTCGGTCCCGGTTATTACTTATTATCACTAACATGATAGTAGTCGTTAAAGCCCGCCAACCCGCATTGGAGTAGCGTGGTGGGTCTAAGCTCTAATTCCCGCTCTCCTATGAGAGTGGAGGCCTGTGCCCAGCAGTGGGACGTTAATAGGCTGTAGTGATGATGATAGTGATGAGAGGGCCATATAGGCTATTTTTTATCCCGGAAAATTAAAGAGTTTCCGCGAGTACCAAAATATAACCTCAATCCACGCGGATGAAGTCACGGGTATCAGCTAGTGAAACAAAACGTCGCCGCCAAATCGTAGAATCAGCCGTACCTTTACATTGCGGCTAGGCGTATAACAAAACAGCGTTGATGGTAAAAGTTTTTTAGAGGCCATACAATATTTTTGCCAAAATTAAAATCAAAATAATATTGTTTTGATGACCGCAGGAGGTATTCATAAAAATATCTTGATGTTTCATAATTAACCTTAATTAGCGAATACGGCCTTTTAATTGCACGCCAAATTAAATCTTCATGCTTTAGTAGTTAATTAAATGTAGGCTCTATATCCGTCAGAATTTTCCCAAATATTTACAATAAAAAAAATTATTACAATAAAATAAAAAATATATTTACAGTAAAAATACTTACATCGTATTTTTTTATTCCACTGCAAGTTAGGACTTGAATGCGATCTCACCTGATGTTAAGTGTTGATGCAGTCTAAGATGGTAGCGGGTTAGGGTCATGGCAGTTAAACGGTAAACCCCTTACCCCTAATCGGTTTCAGCGCGTCTTTGCTGGTAGGGTGGTAACTAGCCACGGCTGAAGCCTTCCACCAGGCAAACCTACTTAATTTAACATTTTGCTTTTTGAAAAGAGCAACTGCTGAATTTCTTGCCGACTCTTCTCAGCAGAAGCGGGCTACCTATAAGGGTCATGACTCATCATGGCAGTTAAATCCCTTACCCCTAATCAGTTTCACCACTTCTTTGCTGGTAAGGTGGTAACTAGCCACGGCTGAAGCCTTCCACCAGGCAAACCTAATAAAAATTCTTTTTTGAAAAGAGCAAAGCTAGTCAAACTAGTCAAAACTAGTTAACAAAAGTCAAGCGCTAGCCTACTTATCTACAAACTTAAAAAAAACTGCTGAATTTTTTGCCGGCTCTTCTCAGCAGAAGTAACTTAGGCTATTTGATTTGCAAAAAAAATAGAGATCCCTACGAAACCTCGTCTCATCTGTAATAGCTTCCGTGGCGTGCGCTGCGTAAATAGTAAAAGTTATAGACTAAGAGATAACTGCATTTTTGGTAACCATCGCTAGAAAGGCTGATTCAGTATTAGGTGGGTGCTACGCTCTTCACTGATGTCGATAGTGAAGGTCTGCCCGCATGCGGATGGGCCTTTCACTAGATATGGCCGCTCAAAGTCGTGATATGGTTACCAAAAATGAAACATAACTAGAGAGGCTGATTCTTGTATAGTATTAAAGTATGGGCAGCACCTATGTGAACAGTATAAAAACTGACGCTATACATTGGGCCTTTCACTAGATATGGCCGTTGAAAGATGTGTTTTGGTTACCAAAAATTAACAAATAGAAAGGCTGATTCTTGTTTAGTATTAAAGTAGGCGTAGTACCTATGTGAACAGAATGAAAAGTGACGATATTCGACGGCTGGTTTGGGAGTTATAGCCAATTTAACATGTAAAAATACTAAGTAATAAATTATATATTTTATGATTTACTTCCGTCGTAATACATTTCCATCATTCTTATCATGCCTGATACCGCCGTTATACAACGTTAGTTTTAGTTTAAGCAAAAACCGAAACACGTGTCGAATATTTTCACTCAAGGAATATTCATACTAAATTTCAATATTTTTATTGAAAATTTTATTGGGTCATTGTTCTCACTAAAACATGGTCACCCAAAACACGGCGTCAAGACGCGTTCCGCCACTGTGCCGCGTGGTAGGTAATAGTTAAGTAGAGCGCGTGAGTGTTTGTAAGAGTATGCCATTATCACAATTGCAATAGTACACTTCATTAATTAAGTATTTACACAGTACAAGGTCGTTTACAAGACGGCAGTTAGGGGGCGGAACTGACCATTTTCCCTTAGACGTTGTATGAACCATGGGTGCCTCAAACTACTACCGCGGACACATTTTCACCACCTACCGTCAATAGTTGCACCATTTCCGTGTGTTGCACGTTCGTAAATACTGAAAACTCATTTTCTCATACGATAGCGGTAAAGTTACGCGGGAGCAAGCGTTGTACCGCTTGCGACGCCGCAATGCCAGCTGATTAGGTCATTCAACTATGTGCCCAAACTTGCAGGATTTTAAAATATTTTTTGGACAAAATATAACACTTTTTTGGACAAATACTTTCAGGTTTTGCTTATACTAAAACTTACGTTGTATATTATGACATTACATTAGGTACGTATATATTATGGAAACATTAAAACTGAGACATACATAAATACTGGATGTGTTGGATTTTAATGGACATATAAGAAAACTCCACTAGTTTTATTTTATTCAATTTAATAATTGCGTGGCATAATGCGACATAGGAACTTCTGTATTGCCTTTGGCAGAAATATAGACAAAGATACAATTATCAAAAATCTATGCTAATAATATTAATCTACGGGTAATGGTAACGTTTCTTTCTAGGAATTATTATAGAGTTAGAATACGTCTTACAGATTTTTGAAACACACAAAATGTATAATTCTGAATAAATCTTATATAAAATCAACAATTTACAAAATAATTGGAAACATGAATGCACTTATAATTATTCAAAATAACATATTATATGGCCTTTTAGATTGCCTGTGATAATTCTTAAATTTTGAATACAATTAAAAATTTAAGAATTTATTTCAGACAGGAAAATTATAGTAAGGGGATATTTCAATCTGAATAAATCGAATATAAAATCAACAATCAACAAAATAATTGGAAACATTGGAAACATTGGAAACCCTTATAAACATTCAAAATAACATATTATATGGCCTTTTATATTGCCTGTGATAATTCTAACATTTTAAATACAATCTGAAACGGGAAAATTAATAGCAAGGGGATATTTAAATCTGAATAAATCAAAAAAGAGTTACAACAGAGGACGTTACAAAATATATCCACTGTACTTAAGGACGCATTTCCGAAATGGATAGGTATGAAATCGCACTACTACACATGGTTCATTCCCACGCACACACATGCACGGATAAGCTGCGAGGTCATTAATCTAAAATTCTACATCAATGCGTTGAATCAACTTATATCATAACTTCGATATATTATTATTTATTGGTGACGAGTTTAGGCTCGTTTTTAACCGACTTCCAAAAAAGGAGGAGGTTCTCAATTCGGCGCGTATCTTTTGTTGTTATAATGAGATCTTAGCGCAAGACTTGGTAAAATGACCTGAAGGTACACTTCGATGACCACTACTGGAACTCCTAGACGCGTAGAGCTAGGTGTATCGAATTTGGACTCAATTTGTTAGTTATGATGAGATCTTACCTCAAGACTTGGTGGAGTGACCTGAAGGTACACTTCGACGACCACTACTGGAACTCCTAGACGCGTAAAGCTAGGTGTTTCGAATTTGGGCTCGTTTTGTTAGTTATGATGAGATCTTACCACAGAACTTGGTGGAGTGACCTGAAGGTATGCTTCGACATCCACTACTGGAACTCCTAGACGCGTAGACCTAGGTGTATCAAATTTGGGCTCGTTTTGTTAGTTATGATGAGATCTTACCACAGAACTTGGTAGAGTGACCTGAAGGTATACTTCGACATCTACTACTGGAACTCCTAGACGCGTAGAGCTAAGTGTATCGAATTTGGACCCAATTTGTTAGTTATGATGAGATCTTACCACAGAACTTGGTGGAGTGACCTGAAGGTATACTTCGACATCCACTACTGGAACTCCTAGACGCGTAGACCTAGGTGTATCAAATTTGGGCTCGTTTTGTTAGTTATGATGAGATCTTACCACAGAACTTGGTAGAGTGACCTGAAGGTATACTTCGACATCTACTACTGGAACTCCTAGACGCGTAGAGCTAAGTGTATCAAATTTGGACTCAATTTGTAAGTTATGATGAGATCTTACCACAGAACTTGGTGGAGTGACCTGAAGGTATACTTGGACATCCACTACTGGAACTCCTAGACGCGTAGACCTAGGTGTATCAAATTTGGGCTCGTTATGTTAGTTATGATGAGATCTTACCACAGAACTTGGTAGAGTGACCTGAAGGTATACTTCGACATCTACTACTGGAACTCCTAGACGCGTAGAGCTAAGTGTATCGAATTTGGACTCAATTTGTTAGTTATGATGAGATCTTACCACAGAACTTGGTAGAGTGACCTGAAGGTATACTTCGACACCCACTACTGGAACTTCTAGATGCGTGGAGCTAGGTGTATCAAATTTGGGCTCGTTTTGTTAGTTATGATGAGATCTTACCACAGAACTTGGTAGAGTGACCTGAAGGTATACTTCGACATCCACTACTGGAACTTCTAGACGCGTAGAGCTAGGTAAATCAAATTTGGGCTCGTTTTGTTAGTTATGATGAGATCTTACCACAAAACTTGGTGGAGCGACCTGAAGGTATACTTCGACATTCACTACTGGAACTCCTAGACGCGTAGAGCTAAGTGTATCGAATTTGGACTCAATTTGTTAGTTAGGATGAGATCTTACCACAGAACTTGGTGGAGTGACCTGAAGGTATACTTCGACATCCACTACTGGAACTCCTAGACGCGTAGAGCTAGGTGTATCGAATTTGAGCTTGTTTTGTTAGTTATAATGAGATCTTACCACATAACTTGGTGGAGTGACCTGAAGGTTTACTTCGACATCCACTACTGGAACTCCTAGACGCGTAGAGCTAGGTGTATCAAATTTGGGCTCGTTTTGTTAGTTATGATGAGATCTTACCACAGAACTTGGTGGAGTGACCTGAAAGTATACTTCGACATCCACTACTGGAACTCCTAGACGCGTAGAGCTAGGTGTATCAAATTTGGGTTCGTTTTGTTAGTTATAATGAGATCTTACACAGAACTTGGTGGAGTGACCTGAAGGTATACGTCGACATCCACTACTGTAATTCCTAGACGCGTAGAGCAAGGTGTATCGAATTTGGGCTGGTTTTGTTAGTTATGATGAGATCTTACCACAAAACTTGGTGGAGTGACCTGAAGGTATACTTCGACATCCACTACTGGAACTCCTAGACACGTAGAGCTAGGTGTATCGAATTTGAGCTCGTTTTGTTAGTTATAATGAGATCTTACCACATAACTTGGTGGAGTGACCTGAAGGTTTACTTCGACATCCACTACTGGAACTCCTAGACGCGTAGAGCTAGGTGTATCAAATTTGGGCTCGTTTTGTTAGTTATGATGAGATCTTACCACAGAACTTGGTGGAGTGACCTGAAAGTATACTTCGACATCCACTACTGGAACTCCTAGACGCGTAGAGCTAGGTGTATCAAATTTGGGTTCGTTTTGTTAGTTATAATGAGATCTTACACAGAACTTGGTGGAGTGACCTGAAGGTATACGTCGACATCCACTACTGTAATTCCTAGACGCGTAGAGCAAGGTGTATCGAATTTGGGCTCGTTTTGTTAGTTATGATGAGATCTTACCACAGAACTTGGTAGAGTGACCTGAAGGTATACTTCGACATGCACTACTGGAACTTCTAGACGCGTGGAGCTCTGTCGAAGTAATGTGTAATGTCGAAGTATACCTTCAGGTCGCTCCACCAAGTTCTGTGGTAAGATATCATCATAACTAACAAAACGAGCTCAAATTCGATACACCTAGCTCTACGCGTCTAGGAGTTCCAGTAGTGGATGTCGAAGTATACCTTCAGGTCACTCCACCAAGTTTTGTGGTAAGATCTCATCATAACTAACAAAACCAGCCCAAATTCGATACACGTAGCTCTACGCGTCTAGGAGTTCCAGTAGTGAATGTCGAAGTATACCTTCAGGTCGCTCCACCAAGTTTTGTGGTAAGATCTCATCATAACTAACAAAATGAGCCCAAATTCGATTTACCTAGCTCTACGCGTCTAGGAGTTCCAGTAGTGGATGTCGAAGTATACCTTCAGGTCACTCCACCAAGTTTTGTGGTAAAATCTCATCATAACTAACAAAACGAGCCCAAATTCGATTTACCTAGCTCTACGCGTCTAGGAGTTCCAGTAGTGGATGTCGAAGTATACCTTCAGGTCACTCCACCAAGTTTTGTGGTAAGATCTCATCTTAACTAACAAAACGAGCCCAAATTCGATTTACCTAGCTCTACGCGTCTAGGAGTTCCAGTAGTGGATGTCGAAGTATACCTTCAGGTCACTCCACCAAGTTTTGTGGTAAGATCTCATCATAACTAACAAAACGAGCCCAAATTCGATTAACCTAGCTCTATGCATCTAGGAGTTCCAGTAGTGGATGTCGAAGTATACCTTCAGGTCACTCCACCAAGTTTTGTGGTAAGATCTCATCATAACTAACAAAACCAGCCCAAATTCGATACACCTAGCTCTACGCGTCTAGGAGTTCCAGTAGTGAATGTCGAAGTATACCTTCAGGTCACTCCACCAAGTTTTGTGGTAAGATCTCATCATAACTAACAAAACGAGCCCAAATTCGATTAACCTAGCTCTACGCATCTAGGAGTTCCAGTAGTGAATGTCGAAGTATACCTTCAGGTCGCTCCACCAAGTTTTGTGGTAAGATCTCATCATAACTAACAAAACGAGCCCAAATTCGATTTACCTAGCTCTACGCGTCTAGGAGTTCCAGTAGTGGATGTCGAAGTATACCTTCAGGTCACTCCACCAAGTTTTGTGGTAAGATCTCATCATAACTAACAAAACCAGCCCAAATTCGATACACCTAGCTCTACGCGTCTAGGAGTTCCAGTAGTGAATGTCGAAGTATACCTTCAGGTCGCTCCACCAAGTTTTGTGGTAAGATCTCATCATAACTAACAAAACCAGCCCAAATTTGATACATCTAGCTCTACGCGTCTAGGAGTTCCAGTAGTGAATGTCGAAGTATACCTTCAGGTCGCTCCACCAAGTTTTGTGGTAAGATCTCATCATAATTAACAAAACGAGCCCAAATTCGATTAACCTAGCTCTACGCATCTAGGAGTCCCAGTAGTGAATGTCGAAGTATACCTTCAGGTCGCTCCACCAAGTTTTGTGGTAAGATCTCATCATAACTAACAAAACGAGCCCAAATTCGATTTACCTAGCTCTACGCGTCTAGGAGTTCCAGTAGTGAATGTCAAAGTATACCTTCAGGTCGCTCCGCCAAGTTCTGTGGTAAGATCTCATCATAACTAACAAAACGAGCTCAAATTCGATACACCTAGCTCTACGCGTCTAGGAGTTCCAGTAGTGGATGTCGAAGTATACCTTCAGGTCACTCCACCAAGTTTTGTGGTAAGATCTCATCATAACTAACAAAATGAGCCCAAATTCGATTTACCTAGCTCTACGCGTCTAGGAGTTCCAGTAGTGGATGTCGAAGTATACCTTCAGGTCACTCCACTAAGTTTTGAGGTAAGATCTCATCATAACTAACAAATTGAGTCCAAATTCGATACACCTAGCTCTACGCGTCTAGAAGTTCCAGTAGAAGTCGTCGAAGTATACTTTCAGGTCACTACCACGCTCGGGGAATAGAGACTCTGCAATAAATTTCTAAATGCTAGCAAATAATAAAATTGTATTGTGTTGGTAGTAAGTACCATATCTTACCTTTTCAAAATATCAGCACAGGTGATAATTATAAATATAACTTTGGTTCGCTGAACTAGGTACTCTAGGTAGGTATTTCGTGTATGTACAGCGATCTTTTCGACACCAGCGACTGCTCGCAACCGACGCAGGGTCCACTCCCGACGGCGGTCAAACGCAGACTAATTGATAATTTGAAATCAAACCAGAGACCCAGTAAAATCAAAATAACCCTTATGTTCACTCTGTTAAGATTTACAAAATATGTGAAAAAAATACAAGCAATTTTTATTTTATTTCGTATACTATTTGTCCTATTTATAATATTTTTATTACCAAAATTTGTAGGTGAACATAATTATCTACTAATAGATGGTATTTTTTAATGACAAAAAAACGGCATATTTACAGTAAAAAATGTACCTAAAGTCACCCCTAAATCGTCAATTTTGAGTGAAGAGGTGAGGGAAAATCATTTTTATAGTATTAAAAATAAAGATTTTTTACAATGTTATTACCAACAATTGGAGATATAGGATCAATCTTTGTATAGCAATTTTTAGTTCTATCCTATTTTGCTTGACTTAGTCACAAAATGTACTGAAAACTCCAATATTTTAAGGGATTTGCAAATCCGTTCTTAATCTTCGAAAGATTTTTCTGGAGGATTTTAGAATTTTAGTATTCATAATAAAATGTCATCTATCGGCAAATGGATAGAAAAATCCGGCATATAAACTGCCAAGAAATAACGTTATATAATTTCAACAAAGTCTTCGTTGTGGTCGGAGCGTCTTTTTCATTGTGAAATAGCTATCTAACCTAGCCAGGGTAAAGTAGACCGTATGAATATCTCAGTTTTCATGTTTCCATAAGATATACCTACCTACCTTAATTATGCTTATAGGTACTTTAATACTAAACAAGAATCAGCTCCATCAGTTGTTCATTATTGGTAACCAAAACACATCTTTCAGCGGCCATATCTAGTGAAAGGCCCAATAAATAGCGTCAGTTTTTATACTGTTCACATAGGTACTGCACATACTTTAATACTATACAAGAATCAACTTTTCTAGTTATCGTTCATTTTTGGTAACCATAACACGACTTTGAGCGGCCATATCTAGTGAAAGGCCCAATGAATAGCGTCAGTTTTTATACTGTTCGCATAGGTACTGTCCATACTTTAATACTATACAAGAATCAGCCTTTCTAGTTATGGTTAATTTTTGGTAACCATAACACGACTTTGAGCGGCCATATCTAGTGAAAGGCCCATCTGCATTCGGGCAGACCTTCATTATCGACATCAGTGAAGAGCGTAGCACCCACCTAATACTGAATCAGCCTTTCTAGCTATGGTTACCAAAAATGCAGCTATCTCTTATAATATTACACGAAAGCAATGTATGGTGGAATTGTTCAACTCAAAAAGTTCTAAAAAAAGTCCGCATATGTTTATCTTCTAGTTTAGAACCATTTTAGAACACTATTAAAAAATACAATCATTCAATTTACTTACTTATTTTATGTTAACCCTAATTATTAATCCTGCCAAAAAATTATAACCTTATATGTAAAACTGATAACAGTACTTACTTCTGTATCAGGATTTATTTAGAAAGAATTAGGTATTGTCTAGTACATACAACATTGATGTAGATTGTAGAAGTTTAGTTCATTCTATTTCAATGACATACAAAGATGTCAAGATGAAAATGCTTGGCCCGGTGGCCAAAATTGGAACTAATTTTTATGCCTGTATAGTTGTTGTTTTTATTTTATTTTTCATTTATTATACCTACTAGCGACGCTGTCACCGGGTCAGATAAGTTTGGGGTACTGCAAGTATCACGATGTAAAGGAGTTTCTCCACGCCCATCTCATTGTTCTGGTCTCATGTCAATTGGCGATTATGATATCACATCAGTGATCGTGGCACGTCTCTCTCCCAAGGGGGCTAGCACAGAAGATGTAATTATAACAATGTTATCATCGCAATTGTCTTATCTTTTCAAATTATGATACAAAAGGTGACCTTATATCGCTCCCTAGCGAATCGATCTCCAAAAATGGACTACAGTCTGCAGGTGGTGTTCTTCCTATAGCATATTACGTACATTCAAATAATTAATAACTACATACTAATACCTACCTACATAAACCAATAATATTATTATGCTGAAAGAGAGAGTGTTCAGACGTGGTTCAGACTGTCAGCTATCAGTGATTGCGATTGTCACATTGTAGCTGTATTTGGTCACAGAGTACGTACAGAGGGGAAGCTTCATACAAACGGCTCGCGGCGACTTCACCCATACATAGCGCAACGATGTGTGCGTGAGCTCTCACCGACACATTCACCGACACGCCGTCTGGGTACGCGACGCCTCAGTCCGGGTACGAACGTAAGGGCTGACGATCGAGCGTTTAATCTAATTTTGAATTAAAAATAAAACTATAAGATTTATTTATGTAAATAGTGTTGTTTCAACAAAAATGCCGAATATTTGCAGTTTGCTTGAAACTTGAAAGACAATAACGATGTTTCCTATTTTTCATACCCGAGAGATAAAGAGAATACGATTTTCTCGGAAACCAATGAACCTATTTTTATGATTTTTCGATTAAAATCGATATTTAGGACTGTCTGGGGTTACAAAACAGGAAACTGGTACCAAAGTTTAAAAAAATCAGCGCCATTTTGAAATTCTTTGTTAATTAACCGATTTCGTTCAAAATCGATATTTAGGACTCCCTGGGGTTACAAAACAGGAAACCGGTACCAAAGTTCCAAAAAATCAGCGCCATTTTGAAATTCTTTGTTAATTGACCGATTTCGGTCAAAATCGATATTTAGGGCTCTCTGGGGTTACAAAACAGGAAACTGGTACCAAAGTTAAAAAAATCAGTGCCATTTTGAAATTCTTTGTTAATTACCGATTTCGTTCAAAATCGATATTTAGGACTCCCTGGGGTTACAAAACAGGAAACTGGTACCAAAGTTTAAAAAAATCAGCGCCATTTTGAAATTCTTTGTTAATTGACCGATTTCGTTCAAAATCGGTATCTGAGAATCCCTGGTATTATAAAACAGGAAACTGGTACCAAAGTTTAAAAAATCAGCGCCATTTTGAAATTCTTTGTTAATTAACCGATTTCGTTCAAAATCGATATTTAGGACTCCCTGGGGTTACAAAACAGGAAACTGGTACCAAAGTTTAAAAAAATCAGCGCCATTTTGAAATTCTTTGTTAATTGACCGATTTCGTTCAAAATCGATATCTGAGAATCCCTGGTATTATAAAACGGGAAACTGGTACCAAAGTTTAAAAAGAAACAGCTTCATTTTGAAATTCGTTGTTAATTAACCGATTTCGTTCAAAATCATTATTTAGGACTCCCACGGGTTACAAAACAGGAAACTGGTACCAAAGTTTAAAAAATCAGCGCCATTTTGAAATTCTTTGTTAATTAACCGATTTCGTTCAAAATCGATATTTAGGACTCCCTGGGGTTACAAAACAGGAAACTGGTACCAAAGTTTAAAAAAATCAGCGCCATTTTGAAATTCTTTGTTAATTAGCCGATTTCGTTCAAAATCGATATTTAGGACTCCCTCCATACATACATACATTTATACATCCATAAATACATTGCAAGTTGAATAAAATGTTGTAATAATAGTCGACGTAAAACTGTTTTTGCGATAGTAAATTACGGTGCCATCTATTAACATTATTGTGAAGTTATGTTAAAAAACTGATGTTCATAAAAAAAGAAATAATTTCGTTTCTTTATAATATTTGTCTAATTTAAGTATTTATTGTTCAATTTCAGGATATAACTGTAATTATACATTATATAACTATTATATAATATTTCCTTAAATTGTCGACATGCATCAGGTGACAACCCTAGCAGAATAGGTATGCATTTTCGACTTTGTTAGGAAGCTTCCCCTCTGGTCGGATATATACTCGTGTGATTTGGTGCTAGGCCGGTAGTGCAGATAACAGGAAGGACAGTTTATCAATTACTGTAAGTGGCGACTGGTGTCATTTGTACCAATAAGCCTACTTATTACCGTATCCACTATAGGGTTATTTTGGTCAGAAAAATAAAACGAAGCGCGGTTTTATAGAAATTACTAGTGAACCTTTCAACTTGGGAGTACTTACAAAACATATTTTTTATTTTTACTAGGTAAAGTTAGCTGCCGCCCGCGGGCCACGAGTCGCGACTTCTGAGGATTTTTGGTTCCCGCGGAAACTTTAATTTTCGGATTTAGAAAGTTGTCCTAAGTGTCAAACATCCATCCATTACCAACCATCCAAACTTTCGCACTCAGAGTAAGAAATAATAAAATATAATCTATGCTTTTGCATTGATATTATAATAATATGCTTTTATCATTTTAATTTTATCAAAGCGCCATCTATAACAAAACTAAGAACTAATTTGCTTTGTTCCGTGCTTTTTCACATATGCAACAGATGGCGTTAGTTGCCGATTGTTTATTTGATAAATTATTGCAAAGTTTTGGTACTCTGGTTTTAGGGTTCAGAAAGTTAGTATAGAATTATTATAGCAATAACCTAATATTATAAAATATTTAATGTCTTTGTTGTTTACAAGTAATAAAGTTATAATTATTTAGAGGATTCAAATAGGTATTATCTTTGAGTTTCTGATTCGCGTCGGGTTCATGTTTAGGTACCTAACTACCTACCTAGATACTTAATATGTAGGTAGGTATTAATATTAATTATTTACCTACTAATTATTAAAGGTATACTGCACGCTTAGATAGGTACCTAGGGCTATCTTTTAAAATTTTTCGTTAATCGTATGAAAAAGTCTTTTCACCATGGACCCCGATTCGGAACGGTCGATTGCGGATGAATGCGAGGGACCGAAGAAACGAGGGGAAAGGGGCAACCTCGTCCGGTCGCCCCGCTTCGCTTCGCATGTCATCGCGCGCCTAGTCACGTACACAGTCACACGCCAGCGAAGCGACCAAGCGCTGACATAACAAGTACAAAACTGTCTGTATTATTATTATAACTATTACCTAGTGTTTTATCTCGTTTACTATCGAAAAACCGTTAATTCGTGTTTAATCTTACGACTCTTTAGTTCCGATGCAAAGAAATTCCTATTGTGAAAAAGTTTAGATTATAATTTTACCTACAAGCCTTCGTGCGTAATCGGTTACGTTACGACTTCGCTTGTTTACGATGTGATAGTAACATTTGTGCGACTTTTGTTTCCATCTCGCTCTTTCGCTACTGTAGGAGAGAGAAAACAAATTGAAACCCGCGAGTTTAAAATTAATAACTCAATGGGGACTAAATCTAAGAAGATTTTAGAGGAAATACATCCTCTTACTTTAATCAGAGAAGTACAAAAATGGCCAGTGTTATACGTGAAAGACAATCCGGACAGAACAAACCATCACTTTAGGTTAAAAGTGTGGCACGAAATAGGGAAGGCACTGTTCATGGATTGGGATACTTTTACTGACTGGGAGAAGGAAGCCAAAGGTAAGGTCAATCTAAACACAAAAATGGTAACAACTTTACGGCTACAATGTCGTTTAGTAAAAATAAATAAGTAGGTATCCTTATAGGCCGGAGCCAGTCGTAATTCTCATTGTCATATTATTTATAGGAAGTTAAATACTTACCTAGGTACTTAAATAAGCACCATAAATACTTAGGTATTTTCAAACCAAAATATGCTAGGGTTTAAGGTACTATCAAGTAGGTATACCGTAGGTATCCGATTGACTGAATTTATGGTATTCTTGCTGCGTAAATGGATTTCGTCCAATAGTGGAAGAGTGTTAACCAATCAAAGGTGATTGCGATGTATCAATGATTGATGCAAAAGATAGGTACTTACACAGTTGCGGGTTGCCCTGCTGGTCCTAAGGTTCTAACCACAGTATCTATATTACGGTATACGGTTCTAAGGTTCTTGGGTTCTTGTTATTTAAAACTTATTATGACTTAGTTCTGTGAATACTAAGTTCCTAACCATGCAACTAAAGCTATTATTTTTTCTTCTGTATTCGAAAATAATGTTCTTTACCTA
Source organism: Erebia epiphron (assembly GCA_963932025.1). Lineage (NCBI taxonomy): Eukaryota > Metazoa > Arthropoda > Insecta > Lepidoptera > Nymphalidae > Erebia > Erebia epiphron. The sequence continues at coordinate 11,649,825 of OZ009950.1, forward strand.
GTTTAAAACAATCATAGGTACCTATCTTCTTATCATCGTAACTTTAACTGCTTAGGTATAGGTACCTACCTAAATGTACATCATACATGCATCGATTATAACCGTATGTTTGTCTTTTTTTATTTCGATTATCTATATAAAATTATAAACTAATATTATAAATGCGAAAGTTTGGATGAATAATGGATGTTTCAATCACGACAGAACGGCTTAAGGTGCCAGCGGAGGGGGAATTGCCCATACAAACATAATACCAAAATAATTTGTAATTCGAGAATATTTCCACTATATTATGCGATTATTAAGATTGAACTTGTATTTATCTAGGTCCCTGGATAATTATTTTTTCAAAATACTTTCCCAAAATTAAATGTAAGCACATTGCGTTTTGCATGTTTTTACGACATAAATGACATGTTTTCTCCTTATTTGTTTCATATTATAACCAGCGATATCTCACGTACTAATTGATCGGGAACATAGCCTATATTGTCAAGTTAGAGAATAACAATATGAAGTTAAAAACACAACAATTTTTCATTCATCATTTTTGGTATTCACGGAACAAGACTGTTACAAATTCTGTACGCTCATATTGCTATCTCGCTTGCACGCGATCATGTGTCATTAGCCAAATAGGGATATACCGGCAAATTTATATTTGCGGTTCGAATAGATGTTGCGAGCGGCGCGGACCGGCCTGTTAATGGATCTGGATGACGCACAGAGGTAGATTATAGTCTGGAATAACACATAGGCTACTTTTTATCCCGTTAAATTAAAGAGTTCCCGTGAGAATCCAAAAACTTCAAACCATGCGGACGAAGTCGCGGACATCAGCTAGTAGATTATATTATAATATAAAAGCAACCTACTTACTTATTAAAATAACATTTAACTTTTCACAGTTACAGATTTAATGAAGAAATGGCGGAACCTGCGCGACACCTTCAAAAGACAATTAGAAACGGAGAAGAAGATCAGAGAAGGCCACGATATTAAGAAAAAAACCTATGTTTACTTCAAGCACATGCTTTACCTGTTACCACATATCGCGTCTCCCGCGGACGAGGTATCGGATCCCGCTGTCGAACCTAAACTCAACGAGTTCTTCACAAGAACAACAAAGAGAGAGAGAGAAACGCCAACTAAACAACAGGATAAAAAAGTTAAAAGAAGGAAACGTCCAGACAAACATATGCCCATAAAATCTGTTGATATCCCCATAACACCATCAAAATCTACTGATGATGAGGAATTGATTGATGAAGACAAACATTTCCTAATGTCTCTAGTACCGTCATTCAAACGAATGACTGATGATGAAAAGCTTGAGGCTAAAGTTGAAATCCTTAAAGTTATTAAGGGTATAAGAAGGAATACGCAGGGTAACACTGATTTAGTAGATGTAGAGTATAATTCTCAATCAGTAGATTCGTTGCCATATACTATAGAAGATACTGAGGTAAAAATTGAGATGATCACAGATGATCTCAACTACAGCCAGTCCAATGGTTCTGAGTCTGATACTGAAAATTCTGATTAAATTAATATAGCTAATAGCTGATTGTATAGAAGTGAAGAAGATAAAAATTTAGGACTCATTTAAGTTATGCTAAGTTTTTAATAAGTATGGATATTGTTTATGAACGAAGTAACTAATGAGTTATTCGGAAATAAGCTTAACCATTGGAATTAATTCTAATTTAAGTATTATAGCACTGGTCTGTGTATTATAGGTACAATACTCCATAGTATTCTTGTGTTAAAATTGTTTTTTTTTTCGAATAACACACCGTGGCCTCAGGCTCACTCAATACTAACTGACTATATTCATTTTAATGCACATCGTGTCTAGCACATCCACACGAAATTACAATGAATCAATAATGGTAAGTTGGTTATATTAGTTTCAGATATTTAATTAGGTAAGTTAATTCATCCATTCCATCGTATAAATTTGTACAAAGCTGTTTAACTTTGACTGTTTTCTTAATCAATAAGTAAAAGAAATATATAGTTTTTCATAAACATTTTTGTGGAAAATTTTATTTGATCTATCTTTATAAAATTGCAACTTTATTAGAAATCTGTTATCTGTTTTACTCCAAAACACAGAATCTATTGAATTTAATGCATTTATTTATTTCCCATGCGTTGGAAACTGATCCGTATAGTAAGTGTTAAATTATTAATTTTTTTACTTCGGTGGAGGAAAATGTTAGTATTGAATTGGATCAATGGAAATTCAGTTGCAACTTGCAGCTAAATCCAAATTTAACGCAGTGGCGAATGATGTAGTTGTAGTTTCATAAGTGGGAGGTCCTGGGTTCTAACTTCTATCACTGGCAGGGGCAGTTGAGAAATTTATGTTTTTTACATTGTCTCGCTCAAAGGTCTGTCAATCTGGTGAAAGTCTTTGGCCAATCCTAATTACTGTCAGAGCCTAAATTTATCTGCAAATATTGTCGATTTTCTTCAAACAAGTGATTTATGCACGATTATGAAAAGACGATACACTGAACAAACAGCAATGAAAGTTTATCATAGTATAGGTATTCAATATGATAAGTAAAAACTGACAAAACAGCTTTTTGCATCTTAACTGTAGTTTTTTATAACTCGTTTGATCAGAGGCCTACACACATTTTACTGAGAAATTATTCTGTACATCCATAATCCAGAAAATGTGACTGTCTGTTACCGTTTCAAGGCCCAGAAATTTTGTATAGCTTGGATTTCGGATGTTTCCGAAATCCAAGCTATACAAAATTTCTGGGCAAAATTTATACAAAATATCTACTTTTTATCCCAAAATCATCAAAGATGGGATAAAAAAGAACTTTATAATCAAAAAGGTAATAAAGTAGTAAATAAAAACTTACAAGTTAAGCTGTTCACCATCAAGGGAGTGTCATTCTATAATTAGCGACAATCATTGCGAAATACACTGAAATCAAGATTATGAACGCAACTGCAAGAAGGAAGAAGCAGGCGAACGCAATATTGCCACCAATCATAGCAACACACGCGATAGTAACGACGATTACAGCCAAAGCCGTTAAATATACCACCAGAAACCATATGTACAATTCACACAACGCATCACTTTCATATATAGCAGCTACAAATAGTACTACATGCACAGCACAGAGAAGCACTCCGAATAAGCCATGGAAGTAACGTATAGGCTTTGACAAATCACTTGGTATGCCCAGATCTTGTAAGAAACGGTCTCCTGGAGATGTGAAGAAGTAAATGTATAGTGCAGACCAGATTAAGCCAAACACGGAGATAATAAAGGATGCTGTTCGTAAGGGTACACTGAAGCAACAATATTCCAATATTGGGCAGTAGTCGAGAAAATAACCCATCTCTGCTAGGTTTGATAAATTATTCTTTTATGCTTTTGTTGTTTTTTTTTGCTCACAATTATTTGAGTACAGATTATAATGAATTTATGTGTCTCGTAGTAAAGTACAGCTTAATTTATTTATTTGTACTTTTTATAAAATTGTAAACAACTCAGACGTTTATCCATCTTCCGTCTAGTTAGTGTATTATTATCTATGGTTTATATATTAAACATAATTGCTTTTGTCATTAATTATCGTCAATGATCATAAATGACAAAATATGACAAAACACTTAGCAGTACCGTTTTGAGTCCAAAGCGAATTTAATAATTACCTTTTCATTCATTTTTTGCCTATAATTATACTTTTAAAAATTTTTTCTTTCTCCTATTCTTTTAGGTTTACAAATAATTTAGGTAAATCTGAGAACCTATAATTTTAATTTTTTTTAGGAACGGAAGTTATTTAAAAACTACTTTAGGTGAACATACCTCGAACATTTCGCTGGATGAGATACGTGATCATCCTCCTGACGCTGCCAGCCCTCGTCCTTCTTCTCTGTTTCCTAACTCCAAACACACGTCGATGTCGCTTAAACGTTTCACTATCACACACTGACACTTTATCATCAAAGAAATCCTCGCTCACACCACTCACGGGTAACTCGATTGGGGGTAGAGAAAACTTGCCAGGGTTCAAACACTTTTTTGGCCAAACGTCGTCTGAACTGTCGAGATCCAATGGTAAATCTCGCGGAGTAGGAAGTTGGAGTGGTGGTAATATCCTGTTGTAAGGTAGTACGCGTCTTTCACCCCCAAACCTAGAACTTGCACTTGAACTAAACCACATATCACTCGAAAATAGTGATGAAGATACGGAATCTCTTCTAAAATCAAGCTCATAGTTCCGAACGAGATTAATAGGGTTTCTGTGAACTGTTGCATTTCCAAGGTCATAGCTTGGACGTGTAGATGTGGTGTCGTATCCCGGGGAAGAAGATGAAGTCCAGAATGGTGGAACTGGCTCCATGTTGACGTAGGTGCGTGCGATGTTATGCGGTGCCACGGTAACCGTGGGCGGCTCTGGGGAAAGCACCCCAAATGGATGTGTGAAGTAAAAAAGGCAAAGAGGCCTTCCCTGAAAACATATTATCAGAATTAATATAGGTAAGTTATTGGAAACGTGCTTTAGGAACATTATATAATTATATATGTAAGAAAAGCGTAGGTGTTATGAAAAACCAAGTTGCATATTATGGTATAGCCAATAATCAAAAGGAAATTATACAGAGAAAGTTTTAGGGTTTTCTGAGGTTTTCATGCATATTTAATCATCACGATATGACAGCCAATATGGGTATGGATAGCTAGCTCTGGATTTTATATATTTATTTCAATGAACTGTATAAGTATATACATATTAAATAGACTTCACCTTTACATCATCGGTAGACGTGGATGCATCAGCTCTACCACCATTCATGATTATAGAATTTTTATTACTGTCATCATATTATGAAAGTAATATAATATACAAGTTAAATACAGCAAAATAAAACTCAAAAGATGATACATTTTGAGATCATAATAAACCAAAAATTTTCACAGCTCAAAGAATTTTAATTCTACACCTAGGATAAAATTTATCCTTAATATCCCATTTTCTCGAATCTCGGGTCGAATCCGAAAATAATTAGTTAATTTAATTTAAACGACGACGTTACGTTATTTAAATTAAAAAAAAGTTTATTGAGACATCAAAAAATCTTCACCATAATTGAAATTTAACGTTTTTTCAGAGAACAGTTTGTTCAGTTTTCACACGAGACTAAGATAATGAAGATAGGAGTTTTAAAACTGGGTGGTGAGTTTCGATGGATGAGGTTTCAGACCTAAGTATCGGAACAAGACTGAAGGTTTGTTTGGATCACCAGGTCGGTGTCAGGCTCCGCCGCGCACGCTCCGCGCACTTTTCAGCTCTGGGACGGACTGACTAACGGGTTGTTTAATCGAACTTCAATTTCTTTTTTTTACAATACTTCGTAATGCTAATGAGTTTATTTCGTTGGCTTAGGAAACTTCACACTGGGGTTTCTTTCGCATGTAGGTATTATATAAAGAAGAAGCAGCCTTAAAATTATTTTCATCGTCATTTTCACAGGCTGAAAGACATCTCGGTTATATTATACTCATTATATTTTTACTAGCTGATGCCCGCGACTTCGTCCACGTGGTTCAAGTTTATTTTTATTTCCCGGGAAAAAGTCTTGGATTTTCCGGGATAAAAAGTAGCCTAGGCCACTTCAACTCCAGGTCCAGGTCTTCAACTCTTCTTTAACATGCAAAACATCTCGTTGATCCAGTACTCCGTTGCAACGTGATTGAAGAACAAACCAATAAACCTACAAACCAACAAACAAAACACTTTCGCATTTATAATAATTATTAGTATGATGATATCTCTGGCTGAGCTGTTAACCCATTCTGGGTTGTCTGTCATACCACACCCAATGGCCTGGATTTATAGTTTCATTACCACAGACCATTGGTACAACAGACATAGGTTTACTACTCGGTGTTCATTACCGTTCTCTGCTGAGCACGGATCTCCTCTTAGAATGAGAAGGGTTTAGACCCCAGTCAGTACGCTGATCAAGTGCAAATTGGCAGATTTTACATACCTTAGAGAATATTTAAAAAAAAATTACTCAAGTAGAAAAGTGCTTTTGAATCGTCGAGTGAATCCACCACAGGTTCGGAATGCCATTCCTAACGAGAAGAACTAGCTAGAAACTCGGTGGTTGCTCTTCGAAAATATTAATTACATTAATGTGTAGATTGGTAGAAACATATTATAAGTAATCGCTGTTTTAGCATTGCTGGAGCGGGTCAAATCCATGTGCTCTTTAATCATTTAAATCTTCAACAACCGAAATTCCACAAAAGGAGGAGGTTCTCAATACAGCGCGTATTTTTTGACAAGAGACAGTTACGTGTTTACCCCCCCGAATAAGATGCCATACTCTAGGCCATAGCCTAGAAGTCAGACTCTAACCTCTAGGCTAGGCTACTACCGTTTTTGTTGACATACCTATTTTTATCAAGAAATTTCTAAAAATGCTCTTTCAGAAACGGTCCTGTGGTTTTCATTCAGTATTTCAGGAACAGCAGTTCAGCCGCCATTATTCCGTAATGAAGCGGTGCCAGGCTGTGACGTCGCTGCCACCTAATTCAACGGCCTCCGCTTGCCCTCGCACCAGGGATGTTATGGCTCCGTAACCGTAGCCAAAACTATCGGATATCCGAAAATCTATCTGGAACCGTAACCGAATCTGTCATAAAAGTTTCGAATAATTTCGGATAGGTAAGCGGAGTCTAATCTAGGTATTATAATCACTTAGGCTAATCGTTTTTTTTCTGTGATTGTAGTAAACTTACCAACTACCATTACCAAATGGTAACATAAATAAAGTCAAATCATAAACTGTATGTAGGTATTTTCCTTTTACAATTCCTTAAAAATCTAATATAGGTACCTAAGTGGAGACTATCGGATAATCTACCCATTATAATTTCATATCCGTAACCATACCTATCTGAAACCGTTATAATATTATTCACTAGCTGATACCCGCGACTTCGTCCGCGTGGATTGAGGAGTTTTAGTTCCCGCGGGAACTCTTTAATTTTCCGTGATAAAAAGTACCCTATTATTTAATCCGGACTTCTAACTTTACGTCTGCAAAATTTCAAAGCAATCGGTTCAGTAGTTACGGCGTGAAAGCGGAACAAACATACAAACAAACTCACTTTCCCATTTATAATACTATAGTAAGGACTAGTAAGGATAAGGATATAGTATCCGTATCCATATCCAGATCCGAAATTATTTCACATCCATAGCTTTATTCATTTTTTCTATGTCCATAACATCACTGCCTCGCACCGTGCCCCTCCGGCCTACTACCTACTACCCTTCGACAATAAAACACTTTCAAGTTTCAGGCTGTTGTGCTTTTCGCGAACACAAGTAGCGCTACCTGAACTCGATTCAAAGTAGGTACCTGTCGTAGGTATGTAGGTAATTACCCTACTTGACTTTAAGTATAAGTCTTTGTCAGAGTGAATGGAATGATTGCTGTTGAAAATGACTTTCTTTACTTGAAATTAGGACAGCTATAGCCCCAGTACCTACTGCTATGCCTCAACCTTTTTTTTTGGTTCAACCTTTGATTATTTGTTTCAACCACGTTAAACCCAGTGCAGCAGTGGGCTGTAGGACCACGGGTAAATGCTCTTAAAAATAAAATACCACTTGCACCTACCTACTGCCTGCGTTATAAAATAATGTCCTTTTTTATAAAAATAATTTTTTAGGGGAAAAATGACCCTCGAGCGCCACAAGTGTCCCCAATCGGGCAACGTTGGGCGATGTCGACTGACGTTGCATGACAAGTCAGTAGCGCTAATCTCTATGAATACGAGGTTATATTTAAAAATTAAAAAATTGCGCAAGTTGCAGATTGCAGTGAAGTTTATGAAGAAAAAAAAGTACGCTGTACTTTATCTTTTGCAGAGAGCTTTGTAGTTTGCAGAGTCTGTGTAATTTTTTATATTGTCAGCGCCATCTAGACGAATTCAGTGATATCAAGTAGTACTTAGGGACTAGCGCCAAATTACTTACATAGTTCCGTTTCTAGTAAAGAAGTTCTATACTTTGCCACTAGATGGTGCATACTGCATACCATACCGCATAGAGGTAAAATTCTATGCCATACCGAAATTTTATACTATCACCGTAAAATTGCAAAAACCGTTAGATTATAATCTAACGCTTTTTATCTCGATAGATTGTAAGCTGTCGAAAGATTGTGAACCGTTCAACAGTTGACACTCAGGACATTGAACGGTTCACAATCTGTCGACAGTTTACAATCTATCAAGATAAAAAGCGTTAGATTGCAATCTGACGATTTTCAGTTTCACAATTTTACGGTGACATTGACATTGGCAAGAAACTCAACCCTTACTGTTTATCTAACTATACCTACTTATGAGTAAAATCAATCAAATTAAGTAATATTTTTTTTCCATGTTTATGGCCCACTACCTATTTACACCAATACTGGCTGACTCACACTTGCTTCGCTTGTGCTTATTTCAAAAAAAATCCAGAAACCAGAAGACCTCTAACTATGGCAAAGTACCTCCTTAGGTATTTAATTTAACCGAAAGCCCAAATACCAATGAAATCTCTACGGATGTAATCTAAAACTTGAAAAATAACGGACTTTTATACAAACTTCCTTAATATGCACTAAGTCCTTTCTAGCTATTCCTAGAGGTGCATATTCCTATAACAGCGGGTCATTTCAGGGAAATAGTAGGTCTGAATTCTTCTAATGTGGACACGAGTTGTCCTCAAATACACATTCTCTAATGAATATTAAATATTAAGAACAATGGCACCACGAGGTTTTACCTACTAGGGTTACCGCTTAGTGAAGGCAAGAAGTTAAAACACAATATATTTCTTGATAAAAGATTTTAATGATTGAGAACCCTTCTAAGTCTGAGTTTCTTGCCGGCTCTTCTCAGTACCAGTACCAGTATTTAACAATCAGTTTACAAGTCACAGTCAAGTCAGTAGTCAGTCAAGTCAGTACCTAGTTCACAATCAGTTTTCCGAACTGGTGGTAGAGTGAGAATCTTATTGTCCTACGTAAAATAAATAAATCATTTATCATATTATATGAGAAGTGTTTAGGCTACAGTCTCCCATGCTGGCTAAGTGCAGATTGGCAGATTTCAAACGTTCTTACATCTTTAAGAACATTATGGAGAAATCTCAATATTGCAGGTTTTCTTACGTGGTTTTTTCTCACCGAAGTAAAGAGGTGCATGTCGGTTTTGAACCCTGGGCCTGTGCCTGGGCTCCCCGAATAGAAGGCCTATGCCAACGTGAGTCCCAATTCTCTAAGCAATTCGTTATCAATTGATAGTTTAAAACGTACTAGGTCTGCCTATTACTCTAACTATTTAAGGAGTTCATACATGCTTTTTGACGTGCAGACATCTATGAATTCCAGAAACAGATCGAATTAAACGTCTCACAAATGATTACGTTAACGATTCCTTACACAATCGGAGGGCTGAATTTTAGTGTATTTTAGTGTACAGTTTCAAATATATACTGACTCCATGTATATTCTCGGTTAGCAGGACATTCCGAAATCCGAATCAGTGATTGATTCACTAAAAACACTTATGTTTATTTGAATAAAAAAATATTTGTAAATAGTTTGGTATTCTGTTTCTTTTTCTATCTGTCTATTTCACCGAGTAGGTAGAGTTGGTGCACAGATTAGCTAAGAAACTTTTGGTAGACAGCCCTGACTATTCAGTTGAACTTCGAAGTATCTCGGTCAAATATTAATTTATGCGTGATCGTAATTCGTAACCACAGCTCAAGTGTTTGAGGACCTGTGGAGCAACAAGATGCGGAACAATTAAACTGCGCTAGATATTAGGCGTGTTTATGATGCCTAGTATTAAAAAAACTGTTTTATGATTGAACAGAAGTTGTAGTAGTATATAGACCCACAAAATTATCTGACCCGTTGGCAGCGTAGCTAGTGGATATGAAAATTTTTATTTAAAAAACAAACTTTGCATGCATAAATATTTATTCCAGTTTTGGCCACCGGGTCAGATAAGTTTGTGGGTCTATATACTACTACAACTTCTGTTCAATCCTAAAACAGTTTTTTGAAGAAATATAGAACAATGTACGTACTTTGTTGATTCTCTTTAAACTAAGTACCTATTTCTATTTAGGAAAATCGACGGAAAATCTTAGCTGTGAAATTCCTGAGATTATTTTAGCGTGCCTACTGCCTACAGACAGAGTACAGAGTACAGAACTTCAGAATACTGACAAGAAACCGTACCGTGCCGTGAACCGCAAAAGTCAATTATGATTGGGACATTGTCTTCTAGATTCTGTCTTGCAAAAGTCAATTATGATTGGTAATTGTTTAACGTTTTTAGATACTGATGAAGTGGTAACATTGCGACTTGCGGCCAAACGAAACAAAAGGGACAAGTCTGGATTTCTTAGAGATTATGTACTTACTACAGAATTAGCAACACTGACTGACAGTGTCTCGAATCTTGTGATTTGGCACGAAGGAATTTATGAAATTCTAGCTGGTCTATGTCAGGTCGTGTCAACTAGTTAATCAAAACTATTTTTCTATCCAATATTAATTGTACGGTATCTAACATGTCTATTGCACATGCACAGCATCCCGGGGCGCAGATGTTATCTCTGAACTTCAGGCGGTCATTGACCCGGCTGCTTATTAATTTAGCAGCTTTGTCAACCGCATCACTTACTAATTGAAAAAGTGCCAGAAAATAATCGGTAGGCAAATAGGATAGAAAATTGGAGACTGGAGAGCCAATAACCACCTTTGAATAATTCTGTCAGTCATTTTTCATACTTACTTTTAACTATGCGGAAAGACCTGCGAACCCACCGCATTATTATACTAAGAAAACCCCTACCAATAAGTGATTAATGGAAGGGATCACAACCCTCAGCAATGAGGAGTACGAAGCAGAGACAAAGAGGATTTTTAATATTAAATAAAATACAGTATGTCCTTCTGCATATCTATTTGTCTCAGGTATCAATAATATCCTTCCCCTAGCATTCCTTCCCTACCAAAAAAGTTATAACTAGCCAGGGCAGTCTTTTCAACATCTGTATTCCAATTTCCAACCATTCCATCGTATCGATCTCACGATTCTGCACTTCTACAGTCTGCAAAGGAAACAAGGAACACAAAAAAAACTTGATCAATGAGATTAATTGCTGTTAGTTTTATACGTAAACAACATTTTGACAGTTACCGTTCGAAGAAAAATTCATGATTCATGAACAATAGCTTGGTCCTTGAATCTTGAGATAAATAGGATTTTCTTTTCGAATTACTGTTTCCATTTTATTAAGGATCACTATATAGGTACTAATATTTAATTATTGTATAGAGCGTTTTATTCGCACGTTGAGAGGTTGATAAATATCAAACTTATATCCAACTATTTATGCTTGCCCCAAAAAAAATATATTAATATACTTATTTTTAGTAGTGTAACTATAGTGCGAGTGTCATTTCGGAAAAGTTCTAAAATATATTAATTTGTTTTAAATAAAAACTTAAAAAATTACATTAATTATTACTAAATATTTTTTTATTAAAAACATTTTAGAATACGGACATGCTCGTAGTTTAAATTGGAAACCATAAACCTAATTTAATCTCTTAAACTTCATCTATTTTCTACCGAGCTACGAGACGTGAAGATTAAATTTAATAATTTATCATAAGATGCCTTAGAACTTATAGGAAAAGAAAGAAATTAAAAACAGCTTTTGAGCATTTCATTAAATTAAATCCTATCTTCCAGTTGTATTACGCTCGGACGTAGCCGCATGAACATGCGTTGTTTTATGTTTATAATGCAGCACGCGATCGCCTCGGCTTAAGTATTCATTTACGCTCTACATATGTATAAAAATAAAATTATACGCAAGTTGCATTTTACTATGTATCAAAAGACACTGGACAGACGCGGATTCCCGCGTTTTTTGACAGTATTCCGCCGCGCAATCGAGCGTAGAGACGCGTTCTACGTTCAGAAACGCGACCGAAATAAATCGATCGCGAACTTTTTCGAATTTCTAAACTGGTTATTTTTGAATTGCGAATATTGTTTCTTTATTTTATCTTCGGTTATAAACTTAATTGCTAGAACTAAAAAATAAGTTCTCGTCCAATATGCGACATAATATTTAATATTAACAGAATACATGTCAAATTAGTTATAAAAATTGACAAAACACAGGCCAAAATAATTTGGAAATAAACACAGTTTTTTAGTTCTCGTCATGATGAAGAACATCAGTCAACTTTCATTACTTTACATTATTCGTTGCCAATAGAAAAGCTCATGTTTCAATTTACCAGTTTCTACTTGGCTCTAGATTTTATAAAATCAATTATGTAGTTTTATTTTAGCATAGTAGATGTATCTGCCAATATTTTCATGAGGATTTAACTTTTTTTATTCAACCGAGTTCGCATTAGCTGAATTGAGAGCATCTTAAACTGTAGCAATAGTGGAAAAATGACAAGGATTTGATCCGTTCAAAGTTTGATATAAAATATTTAAAAGTGTAAAAATATTAAATATTTATAAAGAGTGTATTGTTTAGTGTTGTTTATTTAGTGTGACAAATTGATGCACGACTACGATAGCCTGATACTAAGTGCACTGTGCCAGTGATAATTGATATTTACTGCCTCTAGTGCTCCACATTGCGCCGTGATTAGATAAAAATATTACGACTCATATCGATCTATTTGTCACAAAATTTCTACACATGATTTCAAATAATTCAGATATTAATATTATTAGAAGTAAATCTAACGTGAAAATAGGATTTCTATTAATTTTAACTAGAGTCACCATTTCATTTGGGTGCTACGGGAATAATTTCTGTAAGAGTATTGGTCATTATTTCTTATTTCGGACCACGGCTCTTTTATAATAATGATTTTGTTATATTATCCATACCAATGTGAATTGCATGTAGTGTCCTTCGGCAGCTAGATTTACCCCTACCTATTCTACCACTTTACCATGCTCTTTATAGTAAAGAAGTTTATACTTCTTGGTGATAGTACTTTAAGTAAAGTCAAAAATGATCATTTAATATTTTCTTAATGGACATAAATACTTCTACAAACGGAAATAATCTAATCTTATCTCGTATAATCAATGTTTTTTGAGGATTGGATTCTTGGTACTGTTAAACTAAATCCTTTAGAAATCACAATTGTAGCCTGACTTTTTTGAAATGTAGTATCTAGAAGTTATACCAATAGCTGTAAATGACGGGTTACAATATTATAATAACAATCCAGTCGATTGCATTATTATTTATCGTTAATCGAGTTTTAAGTGGTTTCGAATAACTGTGATTTACATTATTATCATCAACCAGCTACGCTCACTACAAATTTGAGCAGTATCGTTTGATTATTCTAATAAAAACCATAAATAATGTTACTTTTATCGTTTTTATATGAATATTTGTGTTAGTCTGTTTTTCTGCATGTCTCAAAGGTAATTTTCTACATTGATGAGATTTGGTACTATAGTAGCATCATAGAGATAAAATATGACACTATTGACAGAAAAATCATAGGGGTCCCATGGAATTACAAAAATCTCAATGAAGTCTTCCTCGTGGGCATAAATAAGTAAATTGACAATTCCTTATTAAATAATCGCCTCGGCTATGGAGTAGAGGGACAAAATGAGTCTGCATCCAGCAACTTTTAAACCTGAATTAATATGCAAGTTGCAACGGCATAGCAACAACTTATAAGTTACAAGTTACAACCTCTTCCAAGATTTCTAATGCATATTGTATGACTCGGTACTCCTCCGTCTTAGATCACTCTGAATAACCTGGATTATTTTTTTCCATTCCAAAAAGGAAAATCGAATCCTTTTATTTTAAGTAGGTAAGTACCTAAGTCAATGTAGAAGCAGGTTGTCATTGTAACTATTTTTCACCCACCAGGTAATGCTTGTTGTTCCACCTACAGCCTCCTCATAAGGTGCTGTGATGCACAAGGTTGCGAAAACCCACGCCTGTATGATTTTCTTACATACAAATTTTTAAACCTATAAATAATTACGTCCATCTTCACGTCTCTTTTTGAGACCACACGTCCTTGAAAATTGTGTTTTATGGTAGCCCTATCTCTATAAATAAGTAGCGTTTAATTGGCACATTTTCCTTGTCCATACAGAAAGTGCAAATCATTTCACGCATGAATTTTACGTTAAAAAGTATAGTTAAGTATTCTTATCTTAGAAATATTATTTTGACTTTAGCCTCGACAAAAATAGATGTACGAGTATTTAAGAAAAGACTTTAATGGATCATCTAGTGACGACCTGTTAGTAGTCTTAGGTTATACAGATATCATGAGAAAAGGAGCTAAACCCACTAACTAGGTTTTAAACGCGGGGAGGTCTGAAAATTCCCCATCCCAGGATCCGAGTTTTGCAAATTACACGATATTTCGTATAATTGACTATAAAAGTACTAGGTTAGTTTAAAGCATTGATGTAGAATTTTAGTACGGGCTCCAAAATAATACAAGATTAACTTTTATGATTGTAAAAATTTGTCAGACAAGAAAAAAAATCAATTTTTGAATAAGTAAGTAACTAAGAATCCACAAGATTGACATGATAACACACATACACAAATATATCTTTCTTATATTCCCTAACGTTATTTAAATAAGCAAAAAACATGACGTAGACGATACAAAGCAGGGATTAAGTAAAGTTGAAGGGCTTAAAAAGAAAAATAAATCTGCTGAGTCAGTGGAATTCGAACCGTTCGGTTGTTATAGGTACTTATATATCCAAAGTTCATTTACCTACCTGACAACTCAAGAATCTTGATATCCTAAACTTCATAAACTTCGATCATAATGTGGACTTTGTGAGACCTATTTCCAGTAATAGACGTCGATCAGTTGACGATAGTGATAAAAATAAAAATTCTATCGACAGAAGCAATTTGACCCATCCTGGCTTCTTTCGGATAGAATTATTGTTATATTGGCTTTTTTTCTATTAGCTACAAACTTTGTAGCTAAATATTATAATAGAAAAAAACATTATAATTTTTTTGACGGCTATGCATGATTGAATAGTGATTTGTGGTCTATAAGGAACACGCTAATCTTAATTAATGTCAAATGTAAGTAAGTAACTACGAGTATAAATAAATTATGAATAGAAGCACATTAAAAACACATTTAATATGCTGACTCAGCCATGGTCAGATGGTTAGATGTTTGTAACAACTAACAGCTCAGTTAACTGGCTTCGCTGACATGTCTGCCGACCCAAATTGATTAAAATAAAGCCAGACGTAGACCATTTACACTAGGGATATACTTATCCCTTTGATTTAGACTTTGTAATGAAAATAGATTTGTGTGATTTCTTTAAAAATCCGTGTAATTTTTTTGTGATTTTTTTGGAGGACCAAAAACAGCTTTTAAATTTTCATGACAAGCTGTAACTAGTGTATCGTCACTTGTCAGTCATATTCTGTTAAGGACGCATTTCGGAAATGGATAGGTATGAAATCGCACTACTACACATGGTTCATTCCCACGCACACACATGCACGGATAAGCTGCGAGGTCATTGATCTAAAATTCTACATCAATGCGTTGAATCAACTTATATCATAACTTCGATATAATATTATTATTTATTGATGACGAGTTTAGGCTCGTTTTGTTAGTTATAATGAGATCTTAGCGCAAGACTTGGTAAAATGACCTGAAGGTACACTTCGATGACCACTACTGGAACTCCTAGACGCGTAGAGATAAGTGTATCGAATTTGGGCTCGTTTAGTTAGTTATGATGTGACCTTACCTCAAGACTTGGTGGAGTGGCCTGAAGGTATACTTCGACGACCACTACTGGAACTCCTAGACGCGTAGAGCTAGGTGTATCGAATTTGGACTCAATTTGTTAGTTATGATGAGATCTTACCGCAAGACTTGGTAGAGTGATCTGAAGGTATACTTCGACATCTACTACTGGAACTCCTAGACGCGTAGAGCTAGGTGTATCGAATTTGAGCTCGTTTTGTTAGTAATGATGAGATCTTACCACAGAACTTGGTGGAGTGACCTGAATGTATACTTCGACATCCACTACTGGAACTTCTAGACGCGTAGAGCTAGGTGTATCAAATTTGGGCTCATTTTGTTGGTTATGGTGAGATCTTACCACAGAACTTGGTGGAGTGACCTAAAGGTATACTTCGACATCCACTACTGGAATTCCTAGACGCGTAGAGCTAGGTGTATCAAATTTGGGCTCGTTTTGTTAGTTATGATGAAATCTTACCACAGAACTTGGTGGAGTGACCTGAAGGTATACTTCGACACCCACTACTGGAACTTCTAGACGCGTAGAGCTAGGTGTATCGAATTTGGGCCCGTTTTGTTAGTTATGATGAGATCTTACCACAGAACTTGGTGGAGTTACCTGAAGGTATACTTCGACACCCACTACTGGACCTTCTAGACGCGTAGAGCTAGGTGTATCAAATTTGGGCTCGTTTTGTTAGTTATGATGAGATCTTACCACAGAACTTGGTGGAGTGACCTGAAGGTATACCTACTTCGACATCCACTACTGGAACTCCTAGATGCGTAGAGCTAGGTAATATCTCATCATAACTAACAAAACTAGTTCAAATTCGATACACCTAGCTCTACGCGTCTAGGAGTTCCAGTAGTGGATGTCGAAGTATACCTTCAGGTCACTCTACCAAGTCTTGAGGTAAGGTCTCATGATACCTAACAAATTGAGTCCAAATTCGATACACCTAGCTCTACGCGTCTAGGAGTTCCAGTAGTGGTCGTTGAAGTATACCTTCAGGTCACTCTACCAAGTCTTGAGGTAAGGTCTCATCATACCTAACAAATTGAGTCCAACTTCGATACGCCTAGCTCTACGCGTCTAGGAGTTCCAGTAGTGGTCATCGAAGTATACCTTCAGGTCACTCCACCAAGGTTTGAGGTAAGATCACATTATAACTAACAAATTGAGTCCAAATTCGATACACCTAGCTCTACGCGTCTAGGAATTCCAGTAGTGGATGTCGAAGTATACCTTTAGGTCACTCCACCAAGTTCTGTGGTAAGATCTCACCATAACCAACAAAATGAGCCCAAATTTGATACACCTAGCTCTACGCGTCTAGGAGTTCCAGTAGTGGATGTCGAAGTATACCTTCAGGTCACTCTACCAAGTCTTGAGGTAAGGTCTCATGATACCTAACAAATTGAGTCCAAATTCGATACACCTAGCTCTACGCGTCTAGGAGTTCCAGTAGTGGTCGTTGAAGTATACCTTCAGGTCACTCTACCAAGTCTTGAGGTAAGGTCTCATCATACCTAACAAATTGAGTCCAACTTCGATACGCCTAGCTCTACGCGTCTAGGAGTTCCAGTAGTGGTCATCGAAGTATACCTTCAGGTCGCTCCACCAAGGTTTGAGGTAAGATCACATTATAACTAACAAATTGAGTTCAAATTCGATACACCTACCTCTACGCGTCTAGGAGTTCCAGTAGTGGTCAACGAAGTATACCTTCAGGCCACTCTACCTAGTCTTGCAGTAAGATCTCATCATAACTAACAAATTGAGTCCAAATTCGATACGCCTAGCTCTACGCGTCTAGGAGTTCCAGTAGAAGTCGTTGAAGTATACTTTCAGATCACTACCACGCTCGGGGAATAGAGACTGCAATAAAATTCTAAATGCTAGCAAATAATAAAATTGTATTGTGTTGGTAGTAGGTACCATATCTTACCTTTTCAAAATATCAGCACAGGTGATAACTATAAATATAAATTTGGTTCACTCAACTAGGTACTCTAGGTAGGTATTTCGTGTATGTACAGCGATCTTTTCGACACCAGCGACTGCTCGCAACCGGCGTAGGGTCCACTCACGACGGCGGTCAAACGCAGACTAAAGATAATTTGAAATCAAACCAGAGACCGAGTAAAATCAAAATAACCCTTATGTTCACTCTGTTAAGATTTACAAAATATGTGAAAAAAATACAAGCAAGTTTTATTTCATTTCGTATACTATTTGTCCTATTTTTAATATTTTTATTACCAAAATTTGTAGGTGAACATATTTACTAATAGATGGTATTTTTTAATGACAAAAAAACGGCATATTTACAATAAAAATGTACCTAAATTCACCCCTAAATCGTCCATTTTCAGTGAAGAGGTGAGGGAAAATCATTTTTATAGTATTAAAAATAAAGATTTTTTACAATGTTATTACCAACAATTGGAGATATAGGATCAATCTTTGTATAGCAATTTTTAGTTCCATCCTATTTTGTTTGACTAAGTCACAAAATGCAGTACATTTACAAAACTCCAATATTTTAAGGGATTTGCAAAATATGCGTTCTTAATATCAGTCAATTAACAAATAAGTAGATTTATATCGTTTTTTTATGACGAAGAATATTCTAGAAAAAATTTCGTCTATAGGCAGACGAATTTCATCAAAGGCTTATAGGCAGAATGTGTGGAAAGTAAGAACATAATAGACCGTCAAAAGTCAGGTGCTAGCCTCTAAGTATGAATTATACCACTAAGCTTGAGTTAACTAAACGGATATTTGATTTAATCTAATTTAATACTTTAATGTTAACAAGTCATTATTGCTGATTGCTTCTTGTGGCGTCAAGAATGTGCTTACATTTCTGCATCGAGCTGGTTCCTCTATTTTAATTGATTACTTAATTTTTACTTTAGATTGCTACCTCTTAAAAATTAATTAACCTCACTAAGCCCACTTTGCCAAAATCTAATTCGGTTTATAAGTTTCCGAGAACTGTCCCAGATAATACAAAGACCTGCACATCCTACTGGTTTCTTTAATTTAAACAAATCAATTCTGGTATCATTTGCCCGTGAATAATCCCAGCAAATATAAGTTAAAATAAGGTACCAGAGTATTACCAACTTATTCCGAGCTTCGAGCATACCTAATATTATTTTGATAAATAGGTAGGTACCTAACTACCGAGGTAGTTAACATCCGCAAAGTAAATCAATGCGTGAATCGATTTAAACACACAAACTTTTTCACATTTTAATTGATTGCTTGTCTTGTAAGCAACTCTCTAAACAGCAATGTATGTCTGTCTGTACATAGGTATACTTTTGTACATATAGCTAGGAGAGTACCTACCTGTATTAAATCTGATACGAACTCTCTCTGCCAACTTGCAAGCATCTTGCAAGTAAGTATACCATAAGTAAGTTGTAAAAGCTGCGAATTTAGCTTAGCCATTAAAATCTTTACGAGCACTGTGGCACATTTACGCGCAAGTGTAGGTACACTATAAAACACTAGATGATGCCCGCGACTTTGTCCGCATTGATTAACTTATTACTAATTAGTGGTTAGAATCCTGTGTAAACTCTTTGACTTTCCGGGATAAACTTTTCTTTGACTTGACCAGTGGCCTTTGTCCGTCATCGGATGTAAGCTAGGTACCTCATTAGGTATGACCGCTTGCACAACTGTCGCTACCTAAACCGATTTAGTTGAATTTTGTGATGCTGTCACGTTTTGATAAGTTTATTCCGGGGTTGCCATGAAAAGAAACTTAATCACTTTAATTTTCAGGGATAAAAAGTAGCCTATGTGTCATTCAAGACTATAATCTATATCTGTGGTAAATTTAATCCAGATCCGTTCAGCCATTCTGGCGTGATTGAGTAACAAATATCCATCCATCCAAATTTTCGCATAATTATAATATTAAGTATAAGTATAGATTATAGTGCTATAGCACTACCAAATACTTAAATCATTTAAACAAATTCATTCTTTAATTTCTGGAAATTTTATGGAGTAAATTCATCAGTAAAACGAACCGAGGAATTCGAACCTATAGTGCATCTATTGTTGTCAAAACGGGCGTTCGTCCCACTGAGTCAGATGGTGTTAAAGTAAATATATATACCCAGTTATCGCGAGACGGGGAGATCTAAAACAGGAGCGAAATGTCAGTTAATATTAGCCCCTCACACACCCTTGCGCGGTACTTTGTCTCCTCTCTGAGCTGATGCTTTGAGCCGGGCGTCTGAACGACCACCGCTTTAACCATTGTTCAACTCTATTTCAAGTCTAGTTCAAACTTTGTTCAACCTTTATTGAATTTTAGTGCAACCTTTGATAAATTCTTGGACATGCAGCTAAGTTGCAACTTGCAATATAACCCCAATACTTGATTTTTCTTTTACGCCACTACAAGTTAGCCCTTGACGGCAATCTCACCTGATGGTAAGTGATGATTCAGTCAATGTAGCGGGCTAACCTGTTTGAGTCATGGCAGTTAAAGTTATATTAAATAGGTACATACCCCAATAATTATAGTAAGTAATTCACAAATTAAAAAGTCCCAATTTGACCCTGCCGGAGATCGAACCCGGAACTGGTGCAATAATACCAATAAAACTGCGCCACGCACTTGTATTGGTATTATTGCATGGAATGACGAGATAATGAATTCCTCAATAGATAGAGATAGGTACCTATGCAACTATGTAGGCATTTTTGGGAGTGTGAATGTGAATGAATGCTGGATGTTGTGTAACTTGCAAGTGACAAAATACTGCCTACCGTTATTTAGCGTTACGCTAGTATGAACCTTATTGTTGTGTGTTGAGTGGTTTATGACGCGACGGACCGAGGAATACGCGCCGTGCCGCGTGCGTGCGTGCAATAATCACCAAAATTATTAGAATAGGTAAATATACCACAGAATACTAACTAGGAAAGATTTTTTTAAATTGGTGGCAATCTTTTTTTCATCGGTTCACTCAATAGCCATCAGCCACATTACCTATTACAATTTAGTATTGAACATTTTCACTTTCAAAGGCCCAATTGTCTATAAATCGTAAACATTTGACAATTCAAAACGTATTACTCGAAGTTCACACATGCTTTTTGACGTGGATTATCCATTTGACAAACAATTACGATTACGTTTTCCTTGTAGGTATGTATTTCCATTTTGTTTGGTTTTGATTGTTGCTGCAAGAAAACAGTAGGTATTAATTTATTTACTTAGTAAGTATTGCAATAATTTTTCAAAAAACCTGACATTAAGAAAATCTCTGAATCCTGACCAATACCTAAAAATCCTGACAAATCCTAACGCCTGGTAACCCCACTTTGTATGGAAGTATTAAGGCAGGCCGAAGCATACGCGTAACAAATAAAAACGACATACGAGAGTCGAGTTTTTTTTTTATAACATCACTATTTAAAAAAAAAGAATAACCGGCGTAAAGCGCTTCCAGAGTCTGACATCATTATTATCGTATCTCGATAGTTAGTGCACCCAACTCCTTACCTGATACATAGGTACTATACATACTACACCATTAAACTTCCCATTCAATTCACCATTTAACTGCCTCGTTGGTCTAGTTATCTAGTAGTTAGCATGTTCGACTGCGGCCGACGAGGTCCCGGGTTCGAGTGTTTCATGGTTTCACCCCTGTGCCTCGTAGCCGGCCGCCTTAGTCCGCCACTGAATAAGCGCAAATACTTAATTCGCAAACAATCAAAGTACGGACCGTTAAACAGCTGTTCTTGCCCAACCTTCTAAATGTAAAGCCAAGCAAGGTATCTTATCAATTTTATCAGATAATTTCCTACTCTACAGTCTACACGCGACGCAGGAATGCGACTTGCTTGTAGAATGCCATTCAAGCATTTCTTTCGAATTATAGTACATTTCTGTAGAAGTAAGAGCACACTCGTGTGGTAAGAACCAGTGCATACAGCTGTTAAAGACAAAATAGAGGTCATGAAATTAACAGTACATACTTATAATTACCTATGCAGATACCTACTAGCTGAGCTGATGCCCTGATGCTTCGTCCGTGTGGAATATTTATTGGATTTTCCTGGAAATATAATGTCATAGCTCCAATGTAATGGCTTCCATTTTTTGATAGCTACTGAGTTAGAGAATAGGAGGGCTGGTCAGAATTCTAAAATAATTAGATCGGTTTTTTTAACAAACAAACACACTTTCGCATTTATAATATTAGTAGGATAAGCAGATTTGATGCATTCGAGTACCTGAATACGAAAACGTATTCGGGAAACAAATATATTATTATGCGGCCTGCCTCAAACGATTAGGTAAGATTTGTTTAGACTATGCCTCTGAACTTGAACTCTGCTAGACGGGCAAAACTACGATGCACTTTCGCCAAATGCCGCACGGCGCACCGGTCAGGGCGGCCCATTTTGTTTTATTCGTCCTATTTTATCTCCTCGGCTATTTCGAGCGCGGTTCACCTTGAGACTGAATCCACGATCCTGGGGGGTTACTATCATCATTTAGAAAACCATTATGATACAGGCACATCTTGTTTCAATCTCTTTCTAATCTTACTGAGAAAGCTACCATGACCCTACAAAACTATTATGGTTTTACTCTTGCCAAAGAACGAATGATACTCATATCATTGTCTATTCCTTACTTTCAGAGTAAGCGAGATGTAGCTATATTTTTTCTATAGCGCTATCTCGTCTCATCGTGTTTCATTTCATGCATAAAATAACACAGAGCCGATACCTTTTTAATTAAATAGTATAACTTTACAAAGTTATTTTACCTTTATAAAGTAAAATAAATAACAAAAAGTTTCTTAGTATTATTATTAATTATTTTAAACCAAATAATATTTGTTTGGTTGCACTTTTTTAAAGGATAAAAATTAACTCGACAATGTATATGTTTCTTTTACGTTGTGTAAAACGAAACGGATGTCAAATGTCAAACAAGGCACGTAAAAGTAAATAAATAATAGTTGAAATTTGAGGTTATTTAATATTTTATAACTTTTATAATTATATAATATGTCGGGCCTCGAGTACCTAAGTCTAATTATTGTGAGTTTATTGCTTTCTTGGATAAAACAAAAAATATTAGTAAAATTGTGGCGCTACGCGTGAAGATCGGACTGGATTTGTGATGCAGAAGTGCACATAGTGCATTTCAAGTGGTTTGTGTGCTTTTTGCAGCAGATGTCGAAGAAAAATAAACAATAATATACACACAACATTACAATAATTCAAAATACAAACGTTTTCATTCAAATAAACTTTTACAAGTGCTTTTGAATCATTGATTGAATCTACCACTGGCTTGTAATGCCATTTTTTACAAGAGCCAGCAAGAAACTCGGTGATTGCTCCTTTGAAGAATAATAAATTAAAAGTCCTAAGCATAGCTGGAGCAAGTCAAATGCAAGCGCTTTTATCATTTACATAACCTTCAACACTATCCATACTAATATAATTAACTAGATGATGCCCGTGACTTCGTCCGCGTCGACTAAGTTTTTTCGAGTCCCGCAGGAACTTCCGGAATTTTCCGAGAAGACGTAGCAGACAGACAGATGGACAGACAGACAGAAATAAGTTCTCATTTATAACAATATAAGTATGGATGCGAAAGTGTGCCTGTCTGTCTGCTATGCTTTCACGGCTCATCCCTTCAACCGATTTTGATGAAATTTCGTACAGGGGTAGGTTGTATCCCAGGGAAGGACATAGGTGTAGGACAAAAGGACATAATTTTATTCAAGTGGGAATCAAATATCTTAATCCACGCAGACAAATCCGCGGGCATCTTCTAGTTAATAATAATATAAAATAATAAGTTTTTTATTTTTATGAAAACAAGTTTGATATGAATTTAACAATCTAACAAGTATCAAATAAATATTATAAATGCAAAAGTTTGGATGGATGGATGTATGGATGGATGTTTGTTACTCAATCACGCCCCGACGGCTAAACGGATCTGGCTGAAATTTGGCACAGAGATAGATTATAATCTAGAATAGCACTTAGGCACTTTTTATCCCGGAAAACTAAGGAGTTCCAGCGGGAACCAAAAAACCTCAATCCATGCGGATGTAGTTGCGGGCATCAGCTAGTAATAAATAAATGTTTATGTTATTAAATTGAATTGAGTATTATGTTTATTTCCAGAACTATAAATGCTGCCGTCTTGCACAGAGTTGTTGAATAAGGGCATTCCGCTAAGGGCATATTTCGAGTGCAAACATACAAATTCGTATAATGTGCCTCAGGCGAGTCAAGCGAGTCTGGAGCCTGGCATCCAATAAAATCATCATTGCTTTTCTCAATGGATATCCTCAGTCACGTGAAACTTTTAACTGAAAATTATAGTTTAAATCAGTTTATGTTTAGTCAAATGTGACTAGATTAGTTATTGTAAATTTAAAGTTAACTGCTATGTATACATATATAATAAATATATCGATTTTTACATATACTTTTTCATTTGAATTATTTTAATCATCATCATCATCATCACTACAGCCTATTAACGTCCCACTGCTGGACACAGGCCTCCACTCTCATAGGAGAGGGGGAATTAGAGCTTAGACCCACCACGCTGCTCCAATGCGGGTTGGCGGGCTTTAACGACTATTATCATGTTAGTGATAATAACCGGGACCGACGGCTTAACGTGCTCTCCGAGGCACGGGGGTGAAACACCGCCAACTTCCAACTCCGGGCTGGCACTGAGAATTTCTTAATTGAAAAACCCAATACCTAACTTTTTATGCCCGACCGGGAATCGAACCCAGGACCTCGTGATCCGCAGTCGACTATGCTAACCACTAGACCAACGAGGCAGTATTATTTTAATACATACCTAATATTATAAAATGGATGGATGGGTGGATGCTTGTTACTCAATTGCGCCAGAACGGTTGAACGGATCTTGATGAAATTTGAAACAGAGGTAGATTATAGTCTGGAATAACACAAAGGCTACTTTTTATCCTGGAAAATTAAATAGTTCCTGCAGGAGCCAAAAAACCTTCATCCATGCGGGCAAAGTTGCGGGCTTTAGCTAGTTACTGTTGAAGTTAGGTTTGTTTGTTAATGAAATTAAATCATTATACTTGAAATAGCTATTTATTTTAATAAGGTGAGCACAGAACGACATGTTAATTCAAACTTGAAGTTACTACAATGATATTACAATAGGTACATGTATGAAATGTTAAATCAAGCAAGTAGGTATATAAATCAATTCTGTATAAAATATAATATGAGTTACAGTATATTAAAATTACATCAAAAAGACCTTTTTTTACTTGATGAGACACTGTATTTTAAAAAACAATAATATAATAAGTCATAGTGGCTAATTCAATAGAAAAATAAACGGCTACTGTATAAATTGTGAAAGTTAGTTCACACTAGCAATCAATGGATACATAAGCAGTTGTAGAAGTTAGTAAACTTAACATGACAAAAGAAAGTAAATAACCTTAGTAAATTAACTAAAGGTAACAAAATAACATTACTTCATGATATATTACTAATTACATATATTTTATGCTTAGGACTTTAATCTAACCTAAACCTTAGCTTAATATTTTAACAAGAATATAGTGGCTCTTTTGGCATTGTAGACCAGTGAAGCTGGACCTACACACTTCAGAAGTCCTACAAGAAGCTAACTACATTGTATAAGGTAGTGTCATCATCCACTAGCAGCACTACCACCTTGGATATAGCCCTGTCATGGACCTATTCTTATCAAACCAACTTTATCTAAAAAAGGATGTAAGGGCTATAAGTGGGATGTTACATTTTGTCCTTTCTGCAAGCATCTTATTTCATCAATGAAGTAAATATACTGCAGTCCTTTTATAACTATAGGTATGTACCTAATGAATTCTTCATTTCCATTGCAGAGATGAAACCTGTATTGAAGGAATTTCCTTTACATTTGTTAACACATCTCACCATGTAACAGACTTGCTGCAATTTATAATAAACTTGAATATTTTGTATAGATAGATAAAAGATCAAGACTATCAATATTACTCGGGCAAACACTTAAATTTGCACTATCAGTTTTGTTGTAATGGAATTTCAATTATAAACAAATATAAATTACTTATAAGTACCTACTCTTATTTTGTAAATAATCTGGGCCATGCCACCATAATTAAATAAGCTGATGTTTTTAATATCTGGAAATATATAAGAAACTTTAATCATCAAGTTACTGAGTACTAGAGCACCATTTAACTGATGTCTTGGGATTGTCAACTTCGAACTCAATGGTGCTATTATATACCTATATCCTGTCCCCACTGCACAACGGGTTGTGTCAAGTTTTCTAAAGCTGATGTATGCTGCTTAATACGGCTTACAATATCATTCAAACTGTGAGCTTTTTAACAGTAGGTAAATACAACAAGATAGATAGATAGATAAACAGATAAATTATCTTTGTTGATCACTGTACTGAACAAATCTATAAACTGCTTGTATCCACTTATGTCCTTCCCATCATAGGGCTTGATGATATTGGGAGGAAGATGAACCCGCTGCTTGACACATGTAGAACTGGCGCAAAGTCCCTCCTGCTCCGCTGTACGTTTAAGCTTCCTGAGCTTAGAGCAGAGTCCTAGGTACCGCTCTTCGATGATGCATGCCTCGTCATCTCCCCCGCCTTGGCAGAGAATGTCTAGTTGTATCTGTAGAAACTTCTGGTAATTGCTTGTGAGGTCGGCTTCAACTAGGTAGGTATTAACTGTTGTACCCCTACCCTGGATCTCCACAGGGCACGGTCTTGTACTGCTAGCTTCCAGCGGCTCCCAGCTACATACTTGAGATCGTCTGCGTTGGGTTAGCTGAGCTTTCCAGTAAGGCCGAAATTCAAGCACCGTGCGACCCAAACGTCTGTCGGTGTCGGTTCTTCGAAGTATTAAATCCGTAGGTAATCTACGGATCTCCTCATTTCTGATTTGAGCACTTAGGAATACTCCAAGCATAGCCCCCTTCACTGCCCTGGGTGCCTGATTCTTCAATTTAATACCTTTTGGAAAATTCTATAACTCACTTTTATAAAGTTATATCTCATTATCTTAGTTTAATGCAGTAGAATATTCACTTGAAACACCTCACAATTTCCTATTTCTTTGTTTACAAAGTCAATCCGTCGTTGATCCGTCGCAAGAAAGTAACTTTTTTATGATTGCTAAATGTGACGTAAATCCTACGTAAAACAAGAATGTTAGCTCTCAAAAAACACTTGGTGGTACGAATTGAATGAATGATTTGCATCGCGACGTCACAAAACTGCTCAGGAAAACATTGTGTTAATAAGCTTATTTTTGGGACGTGATGGTAGGATTTGTCGCAACAATAACATAATAATATTGCTATAAGCAGTGTAAACATGGGTAACTCACCAAAAATTCGTGCGCTGACTCAGTAACTCTAACTCAGCGCACGGAGTCAGCTCACTGAGTCAACTCACTGAGTTAGCGCAATATTGCGCCATGGCGCACCGAGCAGCATAGCGCATAGCCGCACACTCGTGACTCGTCACTCAGTGCGTACTGCGTACCTACTGAGTTGGCAGTTGGTAAATGTTACTGCCGCAGTAACTCGCGCAATACGCAATTACGAAGTAATACTGCGTAATTGCGTATTGCGCGAGTGTGCAATGTGGATGTGCCCACCGAAGGTTTATTTTTAATAGTCATACCTATTAGAACTTTAACGTTATGCGCATTTAAGAAGAGACCAGAGATTTGGATTTTGGCTTATGGATAGCGCTAACCCATCACCTACCTAGTACCTAGCCACGTTTCAATTTTGAACAGGTTCCTAAGTAAGAACCTATGATCAATCAGCGCGAGCGAACTGCGAAGTCGTAGGATTACATACTACATAGTACTCACCTACCTACCTACTCTACGATTTACGAGTACGCGAGTCGCGCGTGTCGCGACTCGCGGGTCTCGAAATTACCTACAGTTTATTCTACAAACGATCCGATGGATCGTATTTAAAGTTATAACTAGTAGAATCTAATAGTTATAACTTTAAATACGATCCATCGGATCGTTGAGTTAGTATTCGATCACATTGGAGTCAAATTCAAAAGCAAAATACTAAAATAGACCCAATAGCCAAAACTTCAAGGACAACCGAGTTTTATTCGGAATCGCATCGAATTGAATCGAAATTGAGCTCTAAATCAATAGAAATATGGTGCTAAGACCTAAGTGCCTAGGTATGTCAAATAAAATAAATATTTTCTTATCTTTAATAAAAAACAAAATGATCTTCACAATATGTACTTTGAGATGTTTAATAAGACACAGAGTCCGAATAAAGCTTTGATTAGGTATATAGAGAATTAGAGAATAATAAAGTACCTACCCAGCGCAGACGCCCGGCCCAGCCAAACCACAGACTCCACAGAGACAGAGTCAGAGTACTTTTCTATATAGCGCTCAGTAGTCAGCTCAATTCGTAACTCAGCGCTTGCTACATTGCACAGCGCCCGGCAGCGCTAAGCTGCGCTACCACTGAGTCGTGCGCCATGACTCTTTTGCAAAAGGAGTCAGAGCACCCAACTCAGTAAAGTGAGTTAACTCAATTGAGCGGCTTAACTCAGAGTTACCCATGTTTAAAGCAGTGGCAGTAACCCCCCTGCTCCCTTAGTCCCTTGCGCCTACGAATTAGCCCCGAGTACCTACATATTTACATGAATGCCGACAAATTCAAAGCTAGCAAAAGTTTATATCAAATCTTGCAAATTTCGTAAATAAAACAAGACGCCCTTCCGGCTTCCGTGTTTCTTGTCTTGAGTAATGTAATGAATAGGCAGCAGAAATAAGTACCACAAGTAGGTACCTTTGTGAAAATTTTGTATTATTATTTAGGTAGGTAAAGGTACGGTTCATGAGATACAGCCCACTGAGAGACAAACGGATGGACAGTATCTTGAGAAGGTCCCGTTGACACCCCTTTGGGTAGGTACGCAACCCTGAAAATTGCTGAACTGTACAAGGGTAACTGTATCAATGTAGTCTGTGCTGTTCGGCTGCCCCATTTCAAAACCTAGTAAGCGTGATTGACAAAATTTTACAGGAGACCAAAAAAACATGTTTTGTGCTAGCCCTTCTGAACTATTCAGTACCTGTTGATGAATTGATGTTTCGTAAATAAGCTACTATGAAAGCTTTTATTTGATATATTTATTACTTCGCTAAAGCCATTTAGGACAAGTTTTATAAGTCTTACTAATTTTGAAAATAAACATCTATTAAAATTTAAATTCCTTGTACCACTTTAAAACCTAGTAAGAGCTCTCACTGTGTTCTAAAATGGTTAACGTGATCAACAATGTATCGATTTTTGTAGACCAAAACCTAGCAAGATCTATTACTAGGTTTAGACTGGGTTCATCTAAACGCGATGTGACGATTTGTCTAAATTAAACATAGTAGGTGTATACCTATCTGTCATAACGATAAGTTTATTGTACTATAAGAACGGTATAATTGTAAAGGAAACCATAATAAATATTTAAAAAAGATTTAATTGTACCTATTTAAATCAAAAATTGCTCCAATTGGCCCATAAATGACAGGTCTACAGATTTATCATTAGTTGGCAAATGATGCCAAAAGGCTCTTCGAGATTCTGGCATCATGGGCCCAATTTATTGATAATATCATTTCTTTTCACTGACTTCACTCCTCTTGCTTCTTTAACAACTGGAGCTATCGATTGAACGTGAAACTTCTTTGCCAAAAAATCTAATTCTTGAAAATGTTCGACATATCTTTAACAATTGTTTTGACAACGAAATTAGTTAACATTCTATACGAAACAGCTTAACTAAATACCACAGAATTATTTATCTCATAGTATAAAATATTGAATTGTAAGACTAAGAATTGAATACCTTGTTTTATATAAAATGTTCCTTGAGCCTTTAATAAATTTAACCTGAACCACAGCCTTAAGCTGAAAGTCTTTAAGAGGCTCTCCAGCGCGACCAGCCCTTTTTTTCTTTGGCCATTCATGACGCTGTTGAATTTCGACAATTTTGATGCACTTTCGTGCTCTAAGGACACAGTCTTTTAAATCTGAGAAATCATAAATTCCTCTTTGGCGCTTCATTTTCCGCTCAATATTTGCATGTACTGCATCTGCAGCCATATGAGTATGCCCTTTAGTTAAGTAATTTATTGTTATTGACTCAACTTCATTACTTTCATTATTAACTATCATGACCATAGCTGTAAAGAGCGTCCAATTTTTATTTTGTGCGGTACAGTTGTCAGCCCACAAATAAAAATGTTGCAAATCCCTTTGGTCATCAATAAAAGCTTTTATTGCGTCTACAATATTGCTGGCATCTCGACCAGCTGCAACTGCTTCATGCCACAACACACATACAGCGTGATCACTAGATCACTTTGGATAGGTGCAAACGTGAGATTGAATGCTATTAATCGACTTAAGAAAAAAGAATCTTTGTATTGTGGCATATCCGGGAGTAGGATCACTTTTTGCAAATCCATGGCGAAATACTGGATTCGTCTCTCGCTCAGTTTTGCTGCATCTAACCTATATCTTTCAATAGCCAAATTAGCTTTTTCCTTGTGTTCATGTTATCTTCCTACTTCAATCCCTTTGTCAGTATAATTCTTAACTTCCTCTTCATAAAATGTCTCCTCACCCCTCACCCATCACGATTCACGGCGTCGACGAGGCGACGCTCGCTAATACGTCATGTTCGCGCGCTTTTTTGTATTTAATATCTCAGACGACAAAAATGGAAATAATACCCAGTAACTCTTTACTTTTTTAATACTTTTTTAATCCTAAAAAATATTAAATATCTTTATTTGACCACCCCAAAACCTAGTATATGTATTTTACCATTCCAATACCTAGTAAGTGTGCGAGACATACTAGGTTTTTGAAATGGTTTTGTGACTTGCTAGGTTTTGAAAAAGTCAAGTCCATGAAGTCGTTGCACTTACTAGGTTTAGGGTATGCTTTAAAATATAAACTAAGCAAGATATCGACGTTGGGGTTTCTTCATGTTGTAGGCACTTACTAGGAAATACGTTGTAGCTAAAAAACTCAAATTCTCATTTTTGGAGACATACTAGGTTTTGAAATGGGGCAGCCGTGTTTAACTATGCACTTTAGGAAGGTACACCACGGACCACGGTACACCTAGTAACTAGGTAGGTAGTTAGGAATCCACAGCCTACAATCACAGTTCCAGAGATTTTTAATTTGAACGATATTTCTTTAGAACTAGCTGATGCCCGCGAATTCGTCTGCGTGGAATAAGTTTTTTTTAATTCCCACGAGAGTCGAGAACTGATTTGTGAATGAAGGCAGCCGCCATCTAGTGTGGAATATGAATACTAAGTGGTGTGCGTGAATTTTATTTACGTTGTGATGTATAGCATTTCAACGAGATGGCACTACCATCGCCGTTGCGCCAACGCCAGCTGACATGGATCGTGGAAATCGGCGAAGTACCGCCCTATAGGACTGGGCCCTATGAAATACACCTCAACAATAGCAAATGTAAGTGAATAATAAACATTAAACACTAGAATTATAAAAAAATGTTAATGATAAAATTATAATTTAATCCTTATCCTTATCCTTATCCTTACTAATATTATAAATGGGAAAGTGAGTTTGTTTGTATGTTTGTTCCGCTTTCACGCCGTAACTACTGAACGTAAAGTTAGAAGTCCGGATTAAATAATAGGGTACTTTTTATCCCGGAAAATTAAAGAGTTCCCGCGGAAACTAAAACTCCTCAATCCACGCGGACGAAGTCGCGGGTATCAGCTAGTATTCAATAATCACGATGAAAAGTTTATTTTAGTTTTAAGTTTGGCGCCACTTTAAATGTTACAATAAAGACAGACCAACCAATTTAGTCGGAGGCTTGTCGGAGGATACCACCAAGGTCAGTTATTGACTGATTGGCGGCGCTGTAGTAATTAATAGCGATGGGCTAATTTGAATGCCGATTTCCTATGCAGAAACGAGTACCAAAAGACTGTACGCCGAAAGTCGCCGTTGGAGCCTGGTGGATTATTAGCTTCTTTTTTTCTAAGCCGTTGTAGGGACCTCAGTCATACAATAATATTATTATGGCAATAATATGATATGAATGTTATATGTAAATATTGCGGGGGCGGGGTCTGTACCATCCTCTTCGTGGTCATTTACTTTGTTTACGTCCCAGAATAAGGAGCCCCGCCAAGCGGGGCTCCGTCGACCGGCCTTGGAGGGGGTGAGAGGGAGAGGGTGAAGTCTAACTCCCCCCCCCCCCTCTAAAGTACTTTTTCCTTTGGAGGGGGGGTTCACCCCCTCCCTCCCTACTCCTCCCCCCCTACCCCTCTCCCCTCCTCCATAAATGAGGTTCATGATATCAAAAAAATATACGAAAACATAACCTCAAAATGAGATTTTTCAAAATTCATAGAAAAAAAAACGGTGCATTACCTTGTAATGGGAGTAGTGTCGGGGGGTATTATAATCGTGAAAGTTTGGATAGATGGATGTTTGTTATTCAATCACGCCAGAAATGCTGAACGTATTGGCACACAGATAAATTGTAGTCTAGACTCTAGAATAACACATAGGCTACTTTTTATCCCGGAAAATTACAGAGTGAACCAAACAACTTCAATCCACGCGGACGAAGTCGCGGACATCAGCTAGTATAATATATTATGAAAATATAAATTTTGAACAATGTTTTATACTAATATGGACCAACTCGCACCCTAAGCCTGACTATGTCGGCATCGAAATTGGTTTGTCTAATTATAACATAAGTTATCTGTGGTAAGCCGCCACGGCCAAAGACGTGCGCGGGCCGCGGCTGCCTTCCTGTCATTTTGTTTGAAGTTTCGTCTTGCGAAGTTTTCTACTTGTTTGGAAATTGGGAGTTCGTTTCGCTACTGTCCGCGATAATGATTTCTACAATTTTAATTGCTTTTTTCGACATATCCCGCGCGTGAATGTGAAAAAGTGCTTAGAAAACGTGTATGAGTTGCGATAAACTTGTGTGACAAAGTTCGAAAAAAGTTTTGTGATTGTTTCGAAGTTTGGAATAAGTTTGCAGTGGGAGTGGTTGTGTTGTCATGTCTAAGAAAGTTGGTATCATCACATAAAACTTGGTTCTGAGCGGAATATCTTGCGGAGATAATAGTTTTGGGAAGATGGAGCCGAGTTGTGTGGGTGAGTGAACTGATTTTACCGAGCCGACGCGGTTGAGCGCCAAAAAAGTCGTATTACTTAACTTTTCAAGTAATAAGACCTTGATTCCGGCGTTTTATGTCTACTTGTGATGCAATTATGTATCGCGCCTCAAAAGTTACGCATAAACACGCTGCCTACCTATAAAATTGTTTCCCAAGTAATTTTGAAGACGCGATATCTTATCTCAGTAGGCACGTAACTACATAAATATTTGATAAAGAGTTCTGAACACTTTCTTCTCAAACTTTTATATATTATCCAGTAGTTTGATAACAGATTGTGATACTGTAATGTGTATGTAGGTCACAGTTTTGTATTCTTCATGTTAAATTATTCAAAATTTCCTAACTATGATGGTTTGTAAAGTACTTCAGTAAGTAGTTTTAATTATCATTATATATCTACATTCTACAGGATATAACAATCATAATCTTGTATCCTTTTTGTATACCTACCTAAAGCTTAAAGTACAAGACAAAGTAACCCAAGTAAGTAGTAAAATATAGGTAGTATTTGCAATGTAAGCAATAAATTATATGTTATAAACAACTGCGAAAGATTAAGTGATATAATTAATAAGCTTAAATTACTTAAGTAAGTACCTACTTAGTTACTTACTTATCTTAATCATAATCATAATCCTTCCCCAGCCCACCCCTGAGAAGTCACAGCCATGCAGGTTTCCCCATTAGTCTAGGAAAACGGGGTGGAGTTTTGTATGGAAACTCCCACTTTAAATCCTCAGTTGTTGAAACTTGGCAGAGATGCAGTCTTAATTATTGTTTGGGCTCTTACAAATTCAAAATCAAAAGTTTTTTATTTAAATAAACAAGTCATTCCCTGAAAATATTGTAAGACTTAGTACCACTTGTCTTATCAAATATATTTTTTTAACCTTTATTGTAAACAATACTATGGGACCATGTATGTATCCATACTAATATTATAAAATGTGTACTGTCTGTCTGCTATGCTTTCACGGCTCAGCTGTTCAACCGATTTTGATGCAATATGGTACAGGGATAGGTTTTATCCCGGAAATTGATTAGGATTTTTTTATTCCTGCGGGAATAAAAAAATCCTAATCAATGCAGATGAAGTCGCGGGAATCAACCAGTATTGTATACTTCATGCTCGAGTAGAAAGGTGGCAAGAATGCTGGCTGCATTACCCTGCTGGACAGCCAGGTTGATTCTAAATAAAATATTTAAGTAAATATAAATTTACTTGCTCAATAAGTAATGTAAAAAGTGCTTAATAAGTAAGTATTTACTTACTAGAAAAGTTCTATGTAAATTTTTAATTAGGTCAAATAGTAAAAATAAAAATAGTAAAATATATTATTTACTTAGTTGTTTCTCGCTGAAGCTTCAAAAATTGTTACACGCTTGGATATAAGCCTACTCTAATCAATGTTGTTAACACCTTTATAAACTGAGCTATGAGTAATACTGTTTGTGGATGATAAACTTTAATCATAAAGGTCACTTCTCTTTTTGTATGCTTTAGGCACAAGGCAAATGCCTTACTGGGCCTATGTAAGTAATCATTCACTGAAGTTAAGAAGTTTAACATTACACCTTGAAAATACTGTATGTGATAAAAGATAATTTGTAAGAAGTTATTAGATTCGGTTTTAAATTATAATTTATTCAATACTCTGACCGCAGCACTAAGTACTATAAAATTAAATTAAATTAAAGTTAATTGCCCGAAGACGAAAAGTATTAATGCAATAAATGACTTTGAATTTGAATTTTAAACTGCTTTAACTGATGCATACAGAAACTATATTTTGATAACTTGTAATTTATTGCAAGAATAATAACCTTTAAAATAAAAAACATTGTTAAATCTTGATTCTTGAAGTTTGGTCTCTTATGAACATTTTAGTTACTTAGCTGTGCCATAGTTATGTCGGAAACCTGCTTGCAAGATGTCAATAACTACTGTAGAAATGTTTAGAAACCTAAGACTAAGGATATAGGTTTAATATTCTTAGACTGCATCATCATTTAAAAATATATAAAAAATCTGTACAACATGGTGGTGGTATGCAACACACTTGTCCAATACATAAAGTTGACATTTGTTTGAGCAGTTTTCTGTCTCTCCTTCAAATTTTAATAAATAAATTAAGTACAGCTATAGGTTTACTTTAGTATTACTTAGACTAACTTATGGGGGTTACAGCTACTTACAATAGGTTTGTTTTTAAACAATCTAACCTGTCTAATGTTTTGAAATGAAATATTGTTTTTAAGTAACTATGCAGTACTCTAACAGTGACTAACAGGTGTAGCATTCCTAGAAGCCCCAATTGCACTAAAAAAAGAAAACAAACCTCAGATACCTCAGCTTACAAAAGATCTAGTTTTATACACATTACACACTATGTATAGAGAGTGCACCTGTGTATGCGCACAAACTTGTGCACTATATTATCTACCGTGCAGATGGCTAATCTCTCTGGAGATTGGCCGCCGTGGCCAAAATTCGGTCGGGAGGGTTATTTACACACTATAATATAATATCTACTTAAGTAATGCAGTAAAGTAACACTGCTTCATGTTACTGCATAATGTACTGGCCTGTTAGTTTGTTAAGCAATATGATAGGTTCTTATTTCACTTTCAATGATACAACATTTAGTTTCAAGTTTTTGTATGAATTTTGTAATGTTGTAAGAACTCATATCAACTGGTAAGAGTATGATGTAATTCATGCTTGGAGAACCTTTGTTTGAGTATACTGAATGAATGAATGAATGAAAATATCCTTTTCATCCCACCATCTCGGAAAGAGTATTTTTACGCTTCGATATCTGAATGCAAAAGCCGTTATTATCCTCTTGAGGATAAAGTAAATTGAATTTAGAACATCGTGTGCACGTTAGTAAATATCACTCGTCTATGAAGTTTGTGAATTCAAAACATCATTAAAACCTATTTACTTCTACCTCTATGGTGCCGAATTTCCATACAACCGTTTTTAATTTGTTAAAAACTCACATTCGTAACCTTCTTGGTGTACTTTTTTAATTTGCTTCTTTCTCACTTCTTTCTCACCATTTTCTTTCACGTCATATTGTTTAAAATTAAAACCTTCAATTAAAAACAAGAAAATTGAAAATAAGTGAAAAACCTAAAATGAGTGATTCTAGCGACGAAGAAGTTAATTTGACGCCAACAGAATTGTGAAAAGATTTTTCACCTCGTGCTCTTTTGATTCCCTCGCTGACGCTCAGGATTCTAATTTTTTACCCACTCGCTGCGCTCGTGATTCAATTTTAGAATCCTTCGCTTGCTCGGTCATCAAAATTGAGCACGCGGTTAAAAAGCAACTTTTCACTCTTGTATAACAAATAACTATTATTGTACACCAAAAGGAAGAGAAATTTATAATATTTAAACAACAAAATTAAAATAAGAAAACAAAAAAACTACTGCGTACTACACTATTGAACTATAAAGAGAAGTATATGTCATAAACCCAAAATGGAGAGTGTGCAAAATTGTCTTACTCTCTCTAAAACTTAACCCACACTTTGCTAAAGTAAGTTTTATGATGAAGACATGAACCTAGATAAGTCCATAAATGCAGAACACCTATAAGTGAAAGTCATAGTACATTACAAGTAGACCTCAGCTTGGGGTCCTTCTCAAACTTCGCGATATTCTTGCCCAAAACATAGTGTCCAAAACAATACTCTATTAAATAAAAACCGGGCAAGTGCGAGTCGGACTCGCGCACGAAGGGTTCCGTACCATTATTAATAAATAATTACCTTTGTTAATGAACTGCAAGACTAACTTTGTTTGTAGAGGTTTATTGTTAATATCAAAAAAACTATGCTAGTTAGAGCATTGGCTATAGTTTTCCTGTAAAATATACGTAAATTCCTATTGACCATAATTATTTCAAATTTTTCGATTGGTAAACTCTGGAGATAAGGGGGGGGGGAACGGTATTTTTTTAGACATTTTCCCCGATAAATCAAAAACTATCATAACTAAAAATAATTAAAAATCTGTTTTAGAATCTACAAAGTAAACCCTTTCATATGATACCCCACAAAGTACAGTTATCTCACTTTTAAATTTCAACCCTCAGATTTTCCCCCCTTTTTAAATAAGAACAAAAATAATTTCCAATTTTTTTTAATTCCAGTGTCTTTGGGCCACTAATATACACAACTATTCCAAATTTCATGTCGATAGCTTCGGTAGTTACTAAAATAATCGAGTGTGACGGACGGACAGACGGACAGACGGACAGACGGACAGACAGACGGAGAAAGTCGCACCATAAGGGTTCCATTTTACCATTTTGGTACGGAACCCTAAAAATGAATCAAGCTGATAACCGCCTAACCCGTGGTGACACCAAACTTCTGTGTGTGTGACAATTATTACCAGTACAGATGAAGAGTGATGTCATGACACTAATTTTTTGAAGCAATTTAGCTATTGTAAGGTTAGGAAACCTTCGGTTCTATTCTTGTCTTAAGTTTTTTCTGTCTTAAAAATCAGCCTTTGCATTACGACCTTGCATCAACATTACGATAAGTTGTACGCTTCTATCAAAAAGGTGCGAAAATCCTTACGGAATATTTTCCGGTTATAATATGGTATGATAACTACTTAGTTACAACTTACAACGGAGACTTCGCATATCTTGCATCGTAACTCGTAAGGAATACAAGGAATGCCTAAAGCTTCATACCCATCTGGTTTAGTTAATTCATTTAACTATAGGTATTACATGATTGTACGTAAATATAATGGTAGAAGTTAATACAGAAATCTGTCCAACTTTCTTCCTAAAACACCTTCCCCCACATCTAGTTAGTGATGTGTTGCTACTAGCAACCCTAGCAACTTGCTAGGGTAAAGAAAGTAAGTCGGTAGCAGACAAAGTAGTTACTTATCTATGCAAAAATCGATTTAGTTAATCTTTTGAGTGTATAGTAAGTTATCCTAGATAGGTATAACTCGAAATTTGGTGAGGATGGATGGATGTATGACTGCACGCAAAACTACTGAACGGATTTCGATGAAAATTTTCAGCGATATACCTAGCATAATACATACATCAGAATAACATTATACTAAAGGCTATAATTTATAAAGATACGTATTGTGTAATCGGATTCCAGCAAGGCGAAGCCGCAGGCGTTTGCTATTATCTTTAGTTACTTGTACTTATAAAAAGCAATTAAAATGCAGACATCTTCATTATTAGAGCTAAGTAACACACAAAGCCCGATATAAAAACTAGTTGGTAGCGATTTATATTGCAGGATTTGATCCAAATGGCCATACACGCAGAATGCCGTGCTACCGCCCGGTCGGTATCCAGCTGAATGAAAACCTATCGTGCGTGTTATTACGATTCGCTTAGTTTATTAGGGTTCCGTACCAAAATGGTAAAATGGAACCCTTATGGTGCGACTTTCTCCGTCTGTCTGTCCGTCTGTCCGTCTGTCCGTCTGTCCGTCCGTCACACTCGATTATTTCAGTAACTACCGAAGCTATCGACATGAAATTTGGAATAGTTGTGTATATTAGTGGCCCAAAGACACTGGAATTAAAAAAAGTTGGAAATTATTTTTGTTCTTATTTAAAAAGGGGGGAAAATCTGAGGGTTGAAATTTAAAAGTGAGATAACTGTACTGTGTGGGGTATCATATTAAAGGGTTTTCTTTGTACATTCTAAAACAGATTTTTAATTATTTATAGTTATGATAGTTTTTGCTTTATCGGGGAAAATGTCTAAAAAAATACCGTTCCCCCCCCCTTATCTCCGGAGTTTACCAATCGAAAAATTTGAAATAATTATGGTCAATAGGAATTTACGTATATTTTACAGGAAAACTATAGCCAATGCTCTAACTAGCATAGTTTTTTTGATATTAACAATAAACCTCTACAAACAAAGTTAGTCTTGCGGTTCATTAACAAGGTAATTATTTATTAATAATGGTACGGAACCCTTCGTGCGCGAGTCCGACTCACACTTGCCCGGTTTTTTCTTTACATGTAGACTTATGAAATCCATGAATTATGTATTAATTATTTTATAGTTTTAAGAATTTAACAATTTACCTAGTTACTCGTACTCTTATTATTATAATGTTATTATTATTATTTTTTTTTATTAGCCCGCCGACCCGCATTGGAGCAGCGTGGTGGGTCTAAGCTCTGATTCCCGCTCTCCCATGAGAGTGGAGGCCTGTGCCCAGCAGTGGGACGTTAATAGGCTGTAGTGATGATGATGATTATTATTTTGAAGCGCTGACATCCTATTCATTTATGTGTTCGGCTTCCTGTTCAGATGTCGGGTGTCTAATATCCCGGCACCTTTAATTTTTCGAAGTTATGTGCGTTTAAGAAATAAAGAAGGAAAACTACGTGCCCGAGAGTTCTTCTCAATAGGTATATAGGCTAGCGCTTAACTGCAATCAGACTTGCATGCAAGTGGTGATGCAGCGTAAGGTGGAGCGTGCTTGCCTAGAAGATGCCTACTTACAGTAGTAGGTACAGGGAGCGCGTGTCTCCTCTCAGAATGTGAGGAGTTTTGGCCATAGTCCACCACGCTGGCCTCTCGCATGCACGTATGGATTTCTCATTCCTTCACTTTTGCAACTAGTGATATTTAAGTATTGCTCAGAAAAGTTAGAAGTGCGTGCCCCAGGAGGTATTATATCACCACTGTAATAAAGGCCAAAAAGAAGCTGACAGTTTTCCGAAAGAGTCAAATATGACGTATCATAAGAGACACCTGTATGTCCTACATGTGATGAATAAATTGAGCATTGTTCCAAACCTTTTTTTTTGCATTATGGACAAAATAATCTAAAGATGCAAAAGTGCATTTCGTCGTTATTTATATAATACT
The DNA here is from genome assembly GCA_963932025.1 of Erebia epiphron. NCBI lineage: Eukaryota > Metazoa > Arthropoda > Insecta > Lepidoptera > Nymphalidae > Erebia > Erebia epiphron. The sequence goes on from OZ009950.1 coordinate 11,689,957, forward strand.
TTGTTGTTATTATTTACGAACTAATTAACGGGCCGGTGGAGGGCGAATTGCCCATAAAAACGTAATAAGTACCAAAATAATTTGTAATTCGAGAATATTTCCACCATATTATGCGATTATTAAGATTGAACTTGTATTCATCTAGGTCCCTGGATGATTATCTTTTCAAAATACTTTCCCAAAATTAAATGTAAGCACATTGCGATTTGCATGTTTTACGACATAAATTACATGTTTTCTCCATATTTGTTTCATATTAAAACCAACGATATCTCACGTACTAATTGATAAGGAACATAGCCTATATTGTCAAGTTACAGAATAACAACACGAAGTTAAAAACACAACAATTTTTCATTCATCATTTTTTGTATTCCCGGAACTCGGATTAAATGTATAACAAATTCTGTACGCTCATATTGCTATCGCGCTTGCACGCGATCATGTGTCATTAGCCAAATAGAGATAGCAATATACCGGCAAATTTATATTTGCAGTTCGAATAGAAGTTGCGAGAGGCGTTCTCCGGCCTCTTAAGCACATGGCTATAAATTTGTTTAACTAAACGTTAAATAGAGAGTTAGGAATGGACGTTACCCGAGCTTACTGCATTTGACCCGGCTGTAAAAACATTAATATCCGTCAATAAACAGCATCCTTCGTTTGCATTCTCTGACTAACATTTTAGTTTACCTAATGAATAATTATTTAGTCAATAAGTACCTATTGGTCATAGTACGGTTCAATAGTGGGTTATCCATACTAATATTATAAATGCGAAAGTATGTCTGTCTGCTACGCTTTCCCGGTCCATCTTTTCAACCGATTTTGACGTTTGGTACCGAGATAGGGTTGCATCCTAGGTAAGGACATCTAAGACTGCTTTTCGTCATTCCGATGAGTTCCCGCGGGAATAAAAAAATTCTTAATCCACGCATACGAAGTAAGTCTTGATCTAACTACGATAAGTAGATACTTGATAGCTGGAACCGGGTACGAAAACATCATCATTATCAACCCATCGCCCAAGCACTCCTCCGCCCGAGCACAAGTCTCCTCTCGGAATGAAAAGGACCTGGTCATACGCCACCACTCTGGTCAAGTGTAGATTTTCAGCATTCACACACCATGAAGATTTCCTCACGCGCGATGTTTTTCTCTACCGTTGTAGGAAGTGATATTTGATTGCTTAGAACGAAGAAAATTTAGAAGTGCGTAATGGAGGGTCGAACCTCCAACCACCTGCACAGGAGGCCGAACCACTATAATAGGTTTTCATCTTGGCACAGCCTTCTTTATGACGGGGGAGGAAATCTACTTGAGATTCCTAATCTTTGGGGGGAGAGATCAGGTTATGTGAGGTTCTTACCCACTAAGACCCCCTCCACCCTCCCTCCACCCTCTGCACATAATGAGAAGCTTCGGGGCCTCTTAAGAACATGCGCCGGAGCTTCTCTTAGCACAGCCTAGCTGAGCCTTTGATCTGATGGACTTCGATCCATTGTAATTTGTAAGGATATAATATTATAACTAGTAGCACGATATTAGTAGGTATAAAGTGCTTACTATAGAAATGATCCTATGAAGTAAGTAAGGTATGGTTGGCGAGGCAATGTGCATATTATGTACACAAGGGATATACCATATACCTAGGTACATGCCAACCATCAGTCACGTCACATCACAAAGTCATCAGCACACTCATTATTCACACCGTGGCCGGGCCGGGCTCATCCTACGTCGTAAGTTTGTGTAACCACCTAACTGTATCCCGTGGCTGAGTGACACGTGCTTCCGCGTCGATGCATACCGGGTGTAAGCTCGTTTGTTTGCTCATCGCTTGTAACCTTTGCGGGATATAAATATTTAGTTACTAGATGATGTCCGCGACTTCGTCCGCGTGGATTAAGGTTTTTTGATTCCCGCGGGAACTCCATAATTTTCCGGGATAAAAATGTAGCCTAGGCCCTTCCCGGGGATAAAACACCTACCTCTGTACCAAGTTTCAGCAAAATCGGTTAAAAAGATGGCCCGGGAAAGCGTAGCAGACAGACAGACACACTTTCGCATTTATAATAATAAGTATGGATAAGTATGGATTATGTCTCTGCGGGAGTCTCCTCTCGCAATAAGAAAGGTTTGGACATAGTCCACCACGTTGGCCAAGTGCAAATTGGCAGACTTCACACACCTTCAAGAGCATTATGAAAAATTGAAGTTGCATTTGAACTGTTTGAAAAATAAAATATTTGCAGTCCCACAAACTTATCTGACCCGGTGGCCAAAATTGGAAATAATTGTTATGCCTGATTAGTTTTTGTTTTGATTTTATTTTTCATAGATACCAGCGATGCTGTCATTGGATCAGATAAGTTTATCGGATTATGATTTCTTAAAACGCACATTACTTCGAAAAGTTGGAGGTGCATGCCCGGGGTTCGAATGCGCGACCTGGTACAGGAGTTCGGGTGTCTTAACCACTAGGCCAAGCCACTAGGCTATCACTGTTTCTGGCTAGCCATAAGCAAGGCTTACAATAGGACCTTACTATAATTCTTTCACGCGACTTTCACGCACAAAACGGGCCAGTCACCACTCGGACTGCGTTCTTGTACATGTTTCACTGAACACATACAACCGAGGCCTTTTGGCTTGAAGAAAAACTTGCACAATCCAATGCCTTGAATGGCTTGAACGCTTCGATGTGAACCGGCTTTGACCGGAATAAGAGATTTTTCGGGAAAGTTTAAAAAGTTACTAAAAGTTCTATTAAGCTTTTGTAACTACGTATATTATGCTGCCTGTATTTTGCAGCTCAAATCGATTTTCTAATTCTAGTTAATTAATACTTTGGTTAGTTGGTTTTTACTGCAATCTAAGCTTCAGTCACGCTGCAACAGAGCAAAACACAGACTAGATTTTTTGCATGGGTAAAGGTGGAGAGTGACTTGACCTGGAGAGTGACTTAAGTAACTTTTATTACCTACAGAAAAAAAAATCTCGGAAAGGAAATAAAAAGTCTCGGAAATTAAGTAGGTAAGTAACATTTCTACTCCTGGTCCTCTTCTATCTCTTGTGGTCTTTTTCTTTCCCAGGGCCTATTTTCGCACTTATAATGGATTTGCGCCAGTATAGCGTTGGTACTTCGTAGAGTGTCAAGCAATCGGAATCTGAAATGAAACAAATGAAATCGTTAGATATGCGCGGGCGCAATGAGTTGACAAACGGTCAAGGAGTTATGATTGTCGTGTGAAACTGATTGTTTGATGAATGACTTCACTGGTGAATATAAAGTAAAGTAAAGTAAAAGTAAAATATACTTTATTGTACACCATACAAAAAATAAAATACAACAGATATAATAATCTAATGGACATGGCACAACAGGCGGCCTTATCGCTTAAACAGCGATCTCTTCCAGGCAACCTTAGGGCAAAGGACACATTGAAATAGAAAGCGGAAGGGGTGTACAAAAGAGAAAAAATTAAGTAATATACAAAAAGATACAGAAATTAGTGACATAAATATTTATTATAAGTATCTAAATAGATATAATAGAAAGAGAGGTGAAAAACTGTATAATAGTAATTTAAATTATAGATGACAAATAGATAAATATATTAAGAAGATAAATAATGCTGTTTCAGCTTAGTTTTGAAGATAGGAAGTGATTAAGATAGTCTAATATCCAAGGGGAGAGAATTCCAAAGCCGTATAGCAGTAAAAGTAAAAGATTTATTATAGAAGGAAGAAGAATGTCTAGGAGTACTAAGCAATAGATTATTTTTGGAACGGAGAGTAAAAGCATGGGTATTAAATGTGTACTTAAATCGATCTTTTAAATAATGAGGAGTGGTGGGATTGAACAGAATGCAGTAAAGAAGGTGAAGAATATGAGTGTTCCTGCGAAGGCGAATCGGGAGCCACTTGAGCTTACGGCGAAACTCGGAAACGTGATCATACTTTCGCAACCCAAATATGAACCTTATGCAATAATTTTGAAGCCGCTATATATCATTATTCATTAGCTACTATAGTGATAGAAACGCTGGAACAAAAATCAGAATGTCTAACATAAATAGGCTATGATAGGTACCTACTTGGAAACAGCAGTGCATTAAAAACCGGCCAAGTGCGAGTCGGACTCGCGCACCGAGGGTTCCGTACAAACCTGTAGTAAGTTTTAAATTATTAAAAATATTTTAATTTTAAATATTTGAGTTGATTGAATGAAATTGCGGTTTACGATTTATGACGTATTAAAAAAAAACAACTTACTAGATCTTGTTCAAACCAATTTTCGGTGGAAGTTTGCATGGTAATGTACGTCATATATTTTTTTTAGTTTTATCATTCCCTTATTTTAGAAGCTAAGTACAGGGGGGGGGACGGGACACATTTTACCACTTTGGAAGTGTCTCTTGCGCAAACTATTCAGTTTAGAAAAAAATGATATTACAAACCTCAATATCATTTTTGAAGACCTATCCATAGATACCCCACACGTATGGGTTAGATGAAAAAAAAAATTTTGATTTTCAGTTCTAAGTATGGGGAACCCCCAAAATTTATTGTTTTTTTTTCTATTTTTGTAAGAAAATCATAATGCGGTTCACAGAATACATCTACTTACCAAGTTTCAACAGTATAGTTCTTATAGTTTCGTAAAAAAGTGGCTGTGACATACGGACGGACACACAGACAGACAGACACACAGACAGACAGACAGACAGACATGACGAATCTATAAGGGTTCCGTTTTTGGCAAATTTGGCTACGGAACCCTAAAAATTAAGCGACACCTTGTCGCTGGCGCCGCACGTCGAAACTAATGCAGGCGGTAGGTAGTCGAGGTAGGTGTTATGTAATGCAAGTAAATTCATTCATAGACATACGAGTAGGACTTGCGGGCAGCTACACTCGAGCATGACCTTACATACTTGCATCATAACTAGTATTAAGGCGCACATGCATAGGTCGACTTTCATACATTTTTCTGTTCGATTATTCTTGAAGAATATACATTTTTTAATTTTTTTTATTTGTTTTATGATTTCTTTAGGGCATTTTACAGACGCAAGTTTCATGACAGGCAAATATTTACATTATTTATAATTTATAATCGGCATTCAAAAAGTGTCAGATTTACGCATGTGTGAGGTGTGAGGTTTACATTCGTCTTATAAGATGTCGCCCGTGTCGCCTAAATAATGCGTCAAAAAAATATATTTGAGCGCCATCTATCATTATACTGTAAAAAGTACTTCGCTGTTACATGCTATAAAATTTTATAGGATAAGGGAAGTTGAATGAAGGTTCATATCTAAGCACGAGAATTGTGGAAATTTACACAAACGAGTGAGATTCATAAATTAAATATTAGGTATTAGGTCGTCGCACGCGCTCGTGTATTCCCCTAGCCCCTAGCTAAGCACGAGCATTGTGGATTTATTTAATTGTATGGCGTTTACATACAGTTTATTATGCGTTTCTATAAAAAGAACGCTTATTTCGCTCGTTTAGCACCACGGGGACACATCAAATAAGTCTATGGGACACATGCAGGGACGTAGACGGTAGTTCCTGCGTGGATTGTGTATTGCGATTATTTACCTACTTAGGATTTGTAGAGTTCAAAATGAACCAAATAAACAAGACATTTGGCAACATAATATAGGAAACGTAAATATTCCAATGCGCCTATGTAACTCCAGGTCCTCAACTATTCCCATGCAAAAAATAACCTTAAGCTCGATCCGTACCTCTGTTGCGGCTTGATTGAAGGACAAACCAACAAACAAACATAGTACCTATCGCATTTATAATATTGGTAGGTACTAGGTACCTATGAAGTATGATTATAATTTATATACATACTAGCTTTTGCCCAGGGCTTCGCCCGCGTGAATAAAATGTAGCCTAAGTTCTAAGTCAGGCTATAAGCTATCTCCATTCCAAATTTCAGCCAAATCGGTTCAGTAGTTTTTGCGTGAAAGAGTAACGAACAAACTTACTTTCCCCCTTGTAATATTAAAAGTATGATAGGTACCTATGCTTACCTATAGACCTACTGTTCACCCGCGTGGATTTTAGTTTTTTAGTACTTACATACCTACCTATCCCCCGGGAACTGTTAATTTGTCCGGGATAAAAATGGCCTATACTCTATAATTATGTTAATCCAGAGTAAAAGCTGTCTCTATTTCAAATTCCAGCCAAATCGGTTCAGTACCTAAGTAGTATGTAGGTACCTACCTAATTATTGTGTCGTGAATAAAAATATATATAAAACATATCCAAACAACCATTTTAATATTTGATATTTTCATCTAAGTTTATAATTATTTACTTACTAGCCAATGAATTCTTACTAGCTGATGCCCGCGACTTCGTCCGCGTGGTTTGAGTTTTTTGTTATTCCCGCGGGAACTCCTTATTTTTCCGGGATAAAAAGTAAGCCCGTGTCACTCTCCAGGCCCTCAACTATGCCCATGCCAAAAATCACGTCAATCCGTTGCTCCGTTGCGGCGTGATTGAAGGACAAACCAACAAACAAACACACTTTCACATTTATAATATTAGTATGATTTACCAATACTTTTTTTGCATTGTGTGATAAAAACAATCGCCTCGCAGCCGGTACCTAACAAGAAGTAGGTGTAGGTACCTACACAAGACAACGCCGCGCGAAAGAAGCGCCGGCCGCCGCCCGCGCCACACGAGTATACCTATAGTTGCCCGCGCTGCCGGCCGAAGGCTGAAGCTAGTACCACAGTATTGGTATCTACTATCTACCAATACTGTGCTATAAGTACGATCCGCGACTGCGAATATAGCTAGGTATTCGAATAATCTACAACTGCTGATGTAGACATTTGTGGGCAACTTATGGTTTCAGTTGTACGATCGGAATGACAACCTTATTTTATAACTCATAAGACTGAATTTCAAAAATGTCAAATGGTTTCATAAGGTTTAAATTAATTGAAACTTTTTATTTGTAGGTATTTTTTAAAATATAACCTTATAAATCTGCAATTATTATGACTCAATTTCAAAATGGAGTTTTATTCGTTAGTACTAACTAGTAACTACTAACTATGTGGGTGGTAATCGACTCAAATTAGGTAGTGGAGCATTATTCAAGTTGGTTACCTACTGATTTTGATACCTAATTAGAATGGAATTCAAAATAATTGCGCATCGCTAGCCGAAGCGGCCTCTATAGTCCGGGAGGCAGCGGCACAAATTTCGGGTCATTTCCTCCTGTTTTTATTTTTTGAATATCTGCATGAGTTATGTATGCAATATGTACCGTACCTATGTCTAATAAGTATATATGACTGCCTCGTTGGTGTAGTGGTTAGCATGTTCGACTACGGCCGACGAGGTCCCGGGTTCGAGTCCCAGGTCGGGTCACAACAAGTATTGGGGTTTTCTGACAAGAAATTCTCAGTACTAACCCGGAGTTAGGAAGTTGGCGGTGTTTCACTCCTGTGCCTCGGAGTGCACCTGTGGTTGCGCACACACTTGTGCACTATAATATCTCCCGCGCAGATGGCTAATCTCTCAGGAGATTGGCCGCCGTGGCCGAAATTCGGTCGGGAGGACATTATTCATTATTATTATGTCTAATATGGTCGTAATAGGGTTGCGATTCCTGCAGAAAATTCATAAAAAATCTCCTAGCTTCTGGCATGAAACTTGCTCAACACATTAATTTGAACTTAAAATGTGTAAAAAATATCGTCTTCCAGCTGAATTCCTCAACTATGTATTCCATCCATCAACATTTTTTATTACGAAATGTGTGTGTACGGCCAAGTGCGAGTCGGTCGAACTTGCTTATCTCCGAAGTTTACCAATCCAAAAATACAGAAGTTAAAAAGAATTGTACAGAAGAATGAAAAATGTATAGATTGGAGTGAAATAACTGGTAAACTGATGTTAACAAACTTTATATTATCTATTTCTTTGACAAACTGAATTAATTGTAAAGCATATTCTTGTATTTTATTATATTCTTGTATCGCTAACAAGGGTTTACGATGGCAATAATGTCATTGTATCTGAATTTGAGACTAGAGAAGATTTATTGCAAGTGAGTAAATAGGTATTTAAGCACATCCATATTAAGTAATATTATATGTAAGAAAATGTGTCTGTCTGTCTGTCTGTCACGCTTTAACTGCCCATCTTTTCAACCGATTTTGATATTAAAGTCAAAGTCAAACCATATATCTTCAAATTAGTACCTGCAAAGTACTTTTTGACCGTCTATTTTACAAAGTATAAGATGTGATGGTGATAATTAATCAAATCATCCTTCAACTTCGGTATGAGTCGTAAAATGCTAATTTGAGTACCCATCAAAATCTGATTGCAGAATGATTTTACTGGTTAGTCAATATTTTTACCAGAAACTTTTATTTCTTTGCCAAATTGAATCAATATTCTTGCAAAATAAAAATTCTAATTCTAATTCAATATAAAATGTACCTATTCTGATATTACAGACTAGCTGATACCAGCAACTTCGTCCGTGTGGATTTAAATTTTTAAACATGCCGTTGGAACTCTTTGATTTACTGGGATAAAAAAGCCTACCTTATTCTTCATATTTTTTAATATATACGTGCCGTGAAAATAATCACGTTGATCCGTTGCTTCGTTGCGACGCGATTGAAATACAAACTAACAAATGTGCAATTTGTCACTTTTCCATACTCACATATTTTTATTCTATAATAATATTAATAGGTGACCCACCCCAGATTCGCACTTGTACCTAGTGTCTTTACTTAATGGTTAAACCTAATTTTGTATTGATTGGCTGTTATCCGTCCGGACTTCATCTCCGAACTATTCGTCAGGTCTTCATAAAATTTACTTATTAGTAGTACAATCTTTCTAATAAAGAACGAATTGTGTAAATCGGTTCAGATTTGGCTGAGTTATGGAGTATAATTGACAAATTATAAATTTATATAATTAAATTAATTAATAAAAGTCTCAAGGCTCTATGTAGAATTTCCATTAACATGCGCTATTTTGCTCAGAAATTATAAAATTACTACTATTGCAGAAGATTTTATTAGTTGCTTTCAACATTACTAACTGCTGTAAGACTACTACCATGTTATTTAAATAATCAGTCTTCCTGCAATCGGCGCCTGAGGAGTCAATTTTGAGTGAATGCTCATAACCAATCCGTTGAGTAGAAGCGGCATTTGAAGGTAAATACTGAATTAATGTATTTCATACATCATTTTTAACATAGTTTTCTTCATATTTTACTTGAATGTAGTATTGTTTTCTAGTAAAGGTCGTAAATTCTTGAAATACATATGCAACAAAATATTGCTGCCGTGAATTCGTTACGGTCCTTTGAGTAACTCTTTCGAAATTGTCAGTCAATGGTACAAATAATTACTCAATGGATATCAATCATTTATACATTTATATACTGTTACTCAATCATTCATACAATGTGATTTTACATACTATAAATTGGTTGGAAGTTGCACTTATATTTTTTAGATGTCATTTTACATATTTTAAGTACAAATTAAAGAATAAAGAGTTTAAAATACCCAAAAGTACCTACTACGACTATTATAATTTTATGGTAAGAAAGTGTGATAATTCACTTAACATTGTGATCAGTGCCCTTACTTTTCCTTTGAGTAATTGTCAAGGTTCCACTGACAAACTGTCCTCTCAAAAAACTGTCCTCTCAAAAATATTGCATTTATGCTTATAATATTGGCCATTTATCATATATATAAGTTATTGTTATGTTATATTGAAATAGATATTTTTTATCGTAACTCGCAAAAACAAAAACATAAAAGATTGTCTATTTCAGAAGAAATATAGAAAAATATGACATTAATTTGTCATTATTGTGTTATATTGTCATTACGTTAGTCAAAAGAACTAAAATTATCAAATTTTGATAGTGTTTCTATTATTTTATGTTTTCCGTCCCATTTTTCTGATTGGCATGATTGGTAAGTCTAATAAAAACTTCTGTGAATCTTATTTAAAATGGTTTTTTTAAGTACATTTGTGAGTTAAAGTTCTGTATCTGAATGGAATAATTCTCCGTCGATTCATTTTAAAATGATTATTTTTACTATAATTTAACATAATATTTATAATCAGTGCTATTTCTCATAAAGATAAATAAGTAGGAAACACAAATCTATCAATAAAATAACAAAAAATGGTAAAAAAAAAATCATCGATTTTAAATCATGTAGTTAACACGTTAAAAAAAACGCCCCAACTATAGTGTTATATATTTTTGGAATCTACTCATCAATTTCTAGATGATGATCATATAGTTAATCTTATTTTCGAAAAAAAATCAATTTTAGTCTTTAATGCGGGACCATGGTCACCACATCATTTATTTTTAAAATTTTACTAGCCTATGTCACCCGGAATAAGCTAGGGATTCTAACGATACCGCATTTATCAAAATCGGTTCAGGCGTATAGAAGTTATGGTGGAATATACAAACTCACATACATACATACATACATACATACATACATACATACATACCTACGTGAACCCTGAATACAATATACTCCTTTTTTCAGGCAGTCGTATAAAAACATTTCGTTTCCTCTTGGTCTATAATATCGCGGTGATAATTTCTTATTTCGCTCTTGCGCGTAAATCACGCCGCATCAGTAGGGTTGCCACTTGCCACCCATACCCGGTTCTTGGTCTCTCGAAAATTTAATTATAAGCCGGCACTCTGTCCGAAATGATAGTTACGAATTAAATCGCATTAATGAGTACTTGTTGCTTAATTACGCCACTACTATTGAACCGATTTGGCTGAAATTTGTTATGAAACTTTTTATCCCGGAAAAAACCATGGTACTGGAACTACTATATTTTCACAACTTTTGAAGAAAAAAATAATATTTTTAACTGACTTCAAAAAGAGGTTATCAATTCGACACGCATAATATTCCGTGTGTAATATTATTGGAACTTCAAAATATTCACATAAATGACAATCTATTAGGGCTTCCAAACATAATGTTTGTCCATGCATTTCTCCGAAAATATGCGACCAATCGTTTTTTACTGGCTTACATTTAATTCAACTTAGATAACAGTGCAAGTTTCATTTGAGTTTGTTGTGAGCTCTTCTTATACTAGGGCGCGTTTGGAACCCTCGTAGCTTTAGTTTTAAGATACCGTAACCGATTATCACCATCATGTTTTTTTTAAAGTAAGTAATTTTTAACGTCAATAAGTGTACCTACAGTGTACCTATATTGAATAAATGATATTGACTATTGACTATTGACTATTATTAGTTTCGATAGTTTTCAAGATTTGGGCAATTGTTCGTTTTCAGTAAGTATATTGAAATTTGAAGTAGCTTGTTTTCCAAAAAAAGTTGGCAACCCTAGCCGCATTATTGTCACCCGTCCCCAGCAAAGACACCCTACCGGCAAAGCCGTGCTGCCAAGCGATTAGCGTTCCGGTACGATGCCATGTAGTAACCAAAGGGGTATAAAGTATGGGTTCATTGACTTACCAATACCTTAGACGCACCATCGAAGCGCAAAAAACGGCACGGTCAAACTGTTCATAAATAGATAATATGAACAGTTCTCACCTCAGTCGCGCATGAGTACACCAAGCGACAACATGCCGTTTTGCTCCGTAAAAAAGTGCAAAAACAATCCGAAAGATGCGAAAAAAACGATGGAGTATCATATTTTAGGTTAGGAAATACTTTATATACATTTACTTTACGGTATACTAGCGAAATAATCACACAATCTTACCTAAATTAATTATTTTGTCATCATAATTACAATATTTCAAATGAGCAGCTATCGCATTCACACGCTTACGGGCCAATAGAGAACGCGATAGAGGCGCGTCTTAGCGAAATGGATACAAAAAATATGGAGTAGTTAATTTTTTATTTTTCTTATATTGAAGTTGTAAACTGGTACAATTAAAGTGCCCATTTTTTTTAATAAATTAATATGGGTATATTTAAAATTGGTAAGTAGTGTAAAAACCGTGTCGAATTCCTTAGATAAGAAATAATTCTTTCAAAATCGATATCTGGCAGTTATGATAATCATCATAGAAAAAGAAACCGTTGTCAATCTCTTAAAGAACGATGCCATATTTTTTTTTCTATTGAACAATTTTTTTTTATCGATTTTTGGGTAACTATATCGCAAACTTTAAAAATATTGCAGTTTCTTGTAATAATATTAATTAAAAAATAATATTAATTTATTTACAATATCCGATGCCCACACTTGAACACAATTTCACCATGTACAGTTCGCGCGCTAGTTGAATGCAGAATAAATATATGTGTCACCATACATTTACTCTGCATTCAACTCGCGCGCGAACTTTATATGATTTGAGCAAGGCCATTATTGAAAAATATATAGACGTATATGTATGTCTACACTATATGTAGACATTAAACATTGAAAAAAAGCATACTTCTAAAAGACAGGTTTATAAGTTAGGTACTCGTAGTTAAATATATTTCAAGGTACTTTTATTCATTTTTTGTCACTAGTTTTTGTATTTATTAAGAACTAGACTAGATTCTCCCTAATTTTCCGGGATAAAACGTAGCCTATATCCTTCGCCAGGATATAAACTACATACCAAATTTCAGCAAAATCAGTTGAAATGATGGGATAGCGTAGCAGACAGACAGACAGATCTTCGAAATCGGTGTACATTTTTTTTATACGCACCGTATTTAGAACCTCCTCCTTTATTGAAAGTCGGTTAAAAAAGTAGCCTATATCCTTCTCCGGGATGTAATCTATCCCTATACCATATTTCATTCAAATTGGTTGAAAAGATGGGCCGTTAAAGGGTAGCAGACAAACAGACAGACAGACAAACACACTTTCGCATTTATAATATTAGTATGGAATTCAATTCGTGAATTTCGTGAGAGGGATTCGAACCCGCGACATGTTACTACTTAATGAAATTTTTATCCTGCCAAGAAGTAACTGTGTTATATTTAGATAAAATACGTAAATAAAATATTTAATACATAATAACACATAAACACACAAATACATAAAGATAATTTTCATAAAATCATCATCACCAATAAAGTATTAAAAAAAATAAAAATATCAAATACAAATTTGTCGACTCCTATATCACATTACTTCGGAACACAGAAAGTCTTCCGCTGATTCATTGCAAAATGTCGTATGTGTCGAACTTTTATTACAAGATTTAACCCTAAGTATGAATCTATATGGTTGGTTTTTGTGAACCGTTTGGTGTCTCAGTCTGTATTATATATAGCTGCGATTGTATAAGCGATTGTGGACGCTTTTTGAGTATTATTTTGTAGGTAATGTTGTATCCTTAGTTGGTAAATCGATGTATGGGTTTAATAAAAACTGCCATATTATCCCTACTAGGTTAGTCCGCTTCTATCTTAGACTGCATCATCACTTACGACCATCTCACATGGTGGCACCATCAACCATGTGAGATTGCAGTCAAAGCAAAGTTTATCTTGTATCCGAATTAAATAAAAAAAATACTAAGCAAAACTAGGCAGTTTTTGTTTAAATGCCATCTAGTTCAATTTTATAGTAAACAATTCGTAGTTTATGTTAGAACCACAGAACTTGGATAGCAATCATGATGTCAGTGTGTGCGTGGGGGTTGCGTATATACAGTAATCGATATGACAGATTTTTATTAGTGGACTATTTGACTAAATGGCTCCGTTTTAAATTAAACTAATGATGTGATAAAATAATACGCATTGATATACTGGCGCAAGCGTAATCAGTTTTAAAATCAGTGCATAGGAACTTTGCGAAAATATCAAAAACCTGTCAAAAGCCCTAACAACGCCATCTAGCGGGAAACTGTCCGGGAGAAGACGTTGTGTTGACCCTTAAACAAGAATAAGTAAATGTTCTACCTATGTACAATTTTGATGTATCAATTCATGCGAAGAAAAATTGCTGTAATTAGTAGACGTAACTGAATTCGGGGTTTATTTCCGAAATCCCTTGTGCTCTACTGCTGCTAGTTGATCTATAATATTGTAGTCATTCGGCACGTTTGCGGTGCTAGAGTCTTGAAGGTAAAACCATAGATAATATACTATATACGGGGGTATAATAACTATCATAAGTGACACAAATGTGAAATAAATAATTTCATTTGCCTATGTATTAGGTCCTCTTCTAACTCCAAACCCTCGAAGCTTTGATAAATTATAAGCAAAAGTTTGGATGGATGGATGGATGGATGTATGTATGGACTAGCGAATGCGCGCGACTTCGTCTGCGTGGTTTGAGGTTTTTTGGTTCCCGCAGGAACTCTTTAAGTTTCCGGGATAAAAAGTAGCCTATGTGCTATTCCAGACTATAATCTATCTCTGTGCCAAATTTCAGCCAGATCCGATCAGCCGTTGGGGCGTGATTGAGTAACAAACATCCATACATCCATCCATACATCCATACATTCATCCAAACTTTCGCATTTATAATAATACTAGCTGATGCCGGCGACTACGTCCGCGTGGATTGAGGTTTTTTGGTTCCCGCGGGAACTCCTTAATTTTCCGAGATAAAAAGTAGCCTATGTGCTATTCCAGACTATAATCTATCTCTGTGCCAAATTTCAGCCAGATCCGATCAGCCGTTGCGGCGTGATTGAGTAACAAACATCCATCCATACATCCATCCATCCAAACTTTCGCATTTATAATATAACTTGCTGACCCGGCGAACTCTGTTCCGCCTTAAAGGCAATAAATAAGCCGATTTTCGAATTTAGTAAGTTAATTTTTTTCTTAGAAAAAAATGAAGTCAGTACATTAGTCATTTATTATTGTTTCTGCATTTCAGTACATAGGTTGCTCTTCACTTAAGTACCTTGTGATACACGACATTTATTGTTTTCTTATCAGGCGCAAAAACAAACAACGCAGATGGTCTTCCGACCCGTGAACATGCCACATATAATTGACCATGGGAAAAACATGGATGTCCTAGATTCAAACCACAAACTTTTAAGGATTGGCCTTGTGATTTGTTGATGGTCATGGCAAATGCAAGACGGATCGGAAATTGAAGTCTTTTAAATTCAAACGGCAAATCGGTTGGGATCATCGGATCATCATCATCATCATCAAATTGTCATCCATACGTCCATTACATAGCTGTCATTTGTGTTTTGTTATTCCAAGTCTGATTCTTTTTTGTTATACCACGTTTTTTAGTGACTGATGTTTTATGTCAACTCACGCGGGAACACTGTCGAACGGAATAAATAGTATCCTATGTCCGTCTCCTGGCTCTAAGCTACCTCCTCACCAATTTTCAGCCATATCGGTAAAGCCGTTCTTGAGTTATAAATAGTGTAACTAACACGACTTTCTTTTATATATATAGATATTTTATTAGTAATAAGTAAGATGGACGGATGGATGTTAGTTACTCAATCCCGCCGGAACGGCTGAACGGATCTGGATGAAATTTGGCTCAGGGATAGATTATAGTCTGGAATAGTCTGGAAAAGCACGTAGGTTACTTTTATCCCGGAAAATTAGAGAGTTCCCGCGGGAACCAAAAAACCTCAATCCTTGCAGACGAAGTCGCGGCCATCAGCTAGTGATTGATACTTTGAGTAAATTAAGCTTGATGATATCACGAAATGCATTTCATCGCGGTCAATTGCCACTTCTGTTGACGGAAATTGTGGCTCATACTTTGCGCGAAGAATCAGCCTGCTGCTGAATATGCAGTTAGTTACGCGACTGTCCAAAAAAGGAGTGCAATGTTTTTAGGGTTCACGTATGTGTCGGAGTTTCTATTTCCACCATAAGTTCTAAATGCCTGAACAGATTTGGATGTATGGGGTTTTAGAAAAAAAAAACAATATGGCAGGGCACTCGTGTTTGTATTTTTTTTAATTATGTTCACTTGTTTTCTTGATATTCCTGTCACTGACTGACTCATCAAAATATTATACCAGCCCAAATTCTCGGACCTAGAAAGCTGAAATCTTACAAAGGGGGACAAGGGAAAAGGCAGTTTTTTTTTATTCTTACGGGTGCGAAGACGCAAGAGTTCACTAATAATTAAAAACTACAAGTAAAGTCTTAAAAAATGAAATCAACAAAGTAAAATACATTTAACTATTTATAAGCATTCGATCTTGTACGTAAACACTTGTAGCCAAGAGAGGATTTTTTACGAAGAGAAATCACGTCGGCATCGCAGCGTGGCGCGTTTGGCATCCCGAGCATGATCCGGCCCGTTTGTCTACGAGTATGCCACAAAAAGGAAAATAAATGGCCTTAGGATGGTTGTCCACTAAAACGAAGCGCAGCATAAAATATATAGAAACATAAATATAGGAACCCCAGAGAGTAGTTCCTAACTCTATTTAGCACACTAATCAGATTGTCACTACGTCGCGTATAGGGCGATTGCCTAAAAATGACAGCTACAGTGTAACGATCGCAATCACCTCTGATTGGTTAACAGTCTCCCACTATTGGCCAAAATCCATTGACGCAGCCAAAATACCATAAATTCAGACAATCAAAACAAATGACACTGTAACAATGATTGATGCAGGTTTTACACAATCGCCCTGCTGTGCATCAAACATTTCAAGAATTTGTGAGATTCACCCTGGATCAATGGATTCTGGTCTACGAAAATCCATTCTTCTGCAATCTTGCTGCGACAATGCCAAGAGCGAAAGAGTAAGTCAATCAGATTTGATTGCAATCGTTACGCAATAACTATCGTGCTATAGTTACCGTTGTATCTTGCATTGGCTGAACTCTTGCAGACGAATACCATAATTCTAGTCACTCACTATAATTCAGTTGCAGCAATGATTGATGCAGTTTTTTTGCAATCGTCCAGCTGATTGTGGATAACAGTATCTCTGTCTGCTCCACTTTGCTTTAGTGGATAGGCACCCTAACTTTTCATTCCGATAAGTCCCTAACTGAGTTCTCATTGGAAATCGTACGGGTCGATTTAATTTTAATCAATCAATCGATCCAGCCTGCAATTCCTGGTATTTCAAAGGGGTCTAACTGCAACTTAGACAATTCTAAGTATTAAACTGGATGTCTGATGCCAATTGTCTGATGCTCTTAGACGTAGCTTTTTCTTCAGAAATAAACTTTGAAGCCTATTGAACAGGTGTTTTCACAATAACTAGGTGTAATTTTGTGGTTACTAGTTAGCTAGCTGTATCTAGGTATAGAATAATCGAATGAGGTGAGAGTACTAGGTAAATTAATTATTTATCAGTCTGACTAAGTGATTCGTTGTATTTGGTACTACGAATCAGTCAATAGTTACTTGGCCTTACTTATGTCAGCTAGCTCATATTTTAGAACGAAGTAGTGACTGATAACCTCGCTCTAACTTTCCGGAGTAAAAAGCATATTAATGAATTAAGTTTTACTTGCGTGAACCTGCATTATAGAGATTTCTCCTTAATCATCTCAGGTGAAGAGTATTTTGCAAATTCGCACTTGACCAGCGTACCTAATGACCTATAGTTAGTCCTTCTTATTCTAAGAAGAGACCCATGCGCAGCAGTTGGTTGAGATTTGTGACTTGAGATGATGATATTTTGGAAGTAACGGTTGAAGGAACAAGAAAACGGATTCCAGCAATATAAAAATCATTTACTTACTTACGTTTAAAAAGTTTCATAGCAACTTTCCTTACAAGTTTAATTGTATTCATAAAATTATCCCCACGTTCTTCAATACTGGAAACGTCTATAGAAAAAAACATGCTTAAATGTCAGTGAACAAGAAATGAGTTAACTTGGACGACTGACGAGGATGGATATGGGCATAACTTTCCATTAAATAGGGGCTTCGCCCACGTGTGACCGCCTATCGTCACGTCGCGTCGAGACGACCGCCTTGGTTATCAGAATGATAATAATTATTAATACATACACACATACATATATAGGTATGACTATCAAGTTTTTTTTTTTTGACGTATGTAGTTATGGTTTTATTTTGTGGTTGTTGAATGTTATTAGTGTTCTCCAAAAATTAAACCTAACGCAACTTAATATTAATGGATGCCGATTTTATAAATTGAGGAATAATGTGCAAAAAATGACATTCGACTCGTCTCTCAGTGACATTATACCTACTTAACTACTTCGTATTAAAAATATTAGGTATTAAATAACTTTTAATTGTGGTGAATTCGGTTCTTCATTGATAAAAAAAGAGCTAACTGCTCTTCTGGGAGCTGGAATTTCATGTCTACTTGAACCAAGCTGAACAGTCATTCATAGACATTCAAGAGAGTTTTTGTTTCTATAGTAGGTACTTACTAAATTAGTAGAAGTAACTATGGTTTTTCTGCAGCATATTCTAAAGATTCGCTGCTCTATCTTGTAACTACCACAGTTACCTAAAGATAATTAAGTACCTATATGAATCATCTTATAAGTAGGTAACTATGTAAATATTTATTTGCAAGTCATGATTTTTCAATAACAAGATTTGTTGCTAGACAATAAGTAAATATCTGAAGCTCGGAGGTCGGGCACAAGGCCATGAGCCCTGGCAAAGGTGCGGTAAAAAGTTAGGCAGGGTTTAGACAAATGGTATTGGTCGCACGTCAAGGACGAACCGTACTAGTGGACAAATTATGGAGATATCTCTGATGCAGCGGATCTTGCATTGGCTGGACTAAGAGCCCAAAATCTTTTATCATTTCGAAGATTGCCGATATAATATGACCTCAAAGAAGCAGTTTAGGAATTACATCACTACATGCTTGATGCTGATGCTTGAAATGAAGGAATAATTGTTAAGAGAACCTGTCTAGGTTATGTAGCAAACGGAAATATTACGCGAGTTCTATTCCCAAAGTTCTCTTTGGGCATATTTGCAACCCTTAACAGGTTTGGTACTCACCTATTTATCAAGTACTAGCTGATACCCGCGACTTCGTCCGCGTGGATTGAGGAGTTTTAGTTCCCGCGGGAACTCTTTAATTTTCCGGGATAAAAAGTACCCTATTATTTAATCCGGACTTCTAACTTTACGTCTGCAAAATTTCAAAGCAATCGGTTCAGTAGTTACGGCGTGAAAGCGGAACAAACTCACTTTCCCATTTATAATATTAGTAAGGATTAACTGATCAAGAGTTCGTCCTATTCGTCAACAGATTCCGCGGAGATACTTTCATGAGACCTTCGTCCAGCTTCGACTGACTTAGAAGTCAAAAGACAATGACCCATACGATTTAAATAATATATCGCTCTAAACACAGACAGTAACTATTTCTGTGTACATCTAATTTGCATGCTAGCCTGTTGCGGCGTTACATAACAATGCAAACATAGACTTATATCCGTCGGAGCGTATCTAACGGGATCTGCCATTTGCTCCTGTGCATATCCAGTCCGCGATATATGCTCGAACAGCTGGCTATGTTAGTGAGAGTGATTTGTATTGGTGATATAATTCTAATTGCAATAGTGGAGCAAAAAATTGTGTAGATCACTTTAAAATTCCAGTATTGACGTTGGGAGCGGTATTTCGTCGAAGTCAGTGATACACAACTAACTAGTAACGAAATCCGAATTGAATTTTGGCTTCCTCGCTCTGCGATGAAACGCCACTTGCTTGGGACAGTCACCTTCATGTTCACTCCATCGTCCTAGTTATATCACGGACGATTGTTACAGTTGAGAGAGTTTCTTCTTTTCAGTTTTCTCTTGAGCAACCCCCTTTTCTTCTCCCCTTCTTCCCAGGATCATCTCAGCAGTAAAAAAGTTGAGATATTCATGAAAATTGCCTTTCAATTAACAATGGGGATTGATTTAATTTTCAGAGGGTTTTAATTATTCGTTCCTAAAGACAGAGCAATGAAATGGTTACAATAACAATTACAGACAAATCTTCACATGGTTCCATCACTTCCAATGGCCTCGATTGATTTTCCCACTTAACAGTTGATTGTTTTCCACTTCTTGATTGGATGAAGCCCTCCATCGTCCAATTGGCTGTCTATTTCTGGTCTATTTCAATTTGTTTAGTACCACTTCGGAGTCAAGACTTCAATTCTCTTAGCATTTCTAATTTCTCTATTGTTGTAGATCTTTCTAGATTTCAGCTTTAGTTTTTAAACAGCTCTATTATAATAAAGACTACAGTATACATGTCGGCAAAACATGTTACGCTAAGATTATCGCCTACTTGCTAATTCGGTGCTAACTCAACTGGTGTCCAGTAACTTGGTCAGTCGTTTAAATCTCAGTCACCTTAATGCCCATTATTATTGAATATCGATTTTAAAGTTCTGATTTCTAGTGATTTTATTCAAAATTATTGTGATGTTTGTTTTGGTAAAAGTTTCGGAAGTATCATTTCGTTTGTAGTAGAGTATCTAGATAATATTTGAGTCTCAACAACATTTTTCATCATTGAAACGAGAAATACGAGAAGAGCAGAGACACAGTAAGAGGCGAAGCTGTCGAAAAATCTTATACAGCTTGGAGTGTTTGGTTCATCCAAGAGCTTGGAACATAGGATAATGATGAATTGATGTTCGACCAGAATGGTCCAAAGTTGTTAAGAAGTTCAGTATTTGATTGTTTAATTGATAACTGAGTAATCTTTAGAAATATGCATCTCGAAGAAGAGATTGGAAACTGTATGTTAGAATGTTGACGTTGCTTAAAACTTGGGAATTGTTGGTTGGAACTACAGTGCGATTGGAGGACTGTGACGATCACTTGTGTAATTCTTATTACTTGCATAAGTTAATTAATTAATGAAGTTTTAGGGGTACACGACCTTTTCTTGTAAATCTTGAAACCTGTGTAACTTTGAGACACACAGTTATTAGCGTGCATTGCGTTAATTGCTTAGTATTCAAATTATAAATATCAAACTTTTTTGGTAACTATGGGGCGCGCTCGCTCGAAGGACACGTTACTACTCATCCTGACATTAGAATTTTATATTAGTTAATCTACTGCAGCAATTGCTAATTTATATCACATTACATCATACTTAATCATACTAATCATACTAATATTATATATGCGAAAGTCACTTTGTTTGTTGGTTTGTTGGTTTGTTGGTTTGTCCTTCAATCACGCCGCAACGGAGCAACGGATTGACGTGATTTTTGGCATGGGTATAGTTGAGGACCTGTAGAGTGACATAGACTACTTTTTATCCCGGAAAATTAAGGAGTTCCCGCGGGAATAACAAAAAACTTAAACCACGCGGACGAAGTCGCGGGCATCAGCTAGTATTATAAATGCGAAAGTGTGTTTGTTTGTTGGTTTTCTTGGTTTGTCGTTCAATCACGCCGCAACAGAGCAACGGATCGATGTGATTTTTGGCATGGGTATAGTTGAGGACCTGGAGAGTGACATAGGCTACTTACTTTTTATCCCGGAAAATTGAGGAGTTCCCGCGGGAATAAAAAAAACTTAAACCACGCGGACGAATTTGCGAGCATCAGCTAGTTATTGACCGAGCGAAGCGAAGGTCTCTGAGTCTACTTGAGTGAATTTGCACTTGTCCGTCCGTCCGTCCGTCCGTCCGTCCGTCCGTCTGTCAGAGCCTTATAACTTCTAAATTACTGAACGTAATTTTACTTCAATTTTGAATATTAATTATGTATATAAACCGATGGTCTCCAGCGGAATATGGTTTAAAAAGTAATAAAAATCTTTATTTCAGGGGGGCTCTCATAGAAGCGAATATGAAGACAAAATATTTTTATAGCGTTACATAGGGTTGCGGTATATCATTTTAAAGATAATTAGGAATAGAGTACAAAAATATATATTTTTAAATTTTTCCCCTAAAATTGACAAAATGGGGTTTCTCAAAGTGGAGAATTTCTAACGTTCAAATTTGACCTCCGAACTCTTAAATTTACTGAAATGCTGAGCCTGAAACTTGATCAATTAATTATTTGACTTATATCCTGTACTTGAACAACCAATACTAAAATTAGATATTAATATTATATGGAAACGAAATTATTTAATTTTTAATGAGCCTTAGTATTTACAACAGATCTTCACAATGATGTCAATAGATGGCGCCGCGAGGTCTCAGTTCGGGGCGAACCACTAAGTAGTTTATAAATCATTGATGCGTAATATTTTTTTTCTGATTTATGCGTAGGTATGTTCTTATACGATGATACAAATTATTATGTGTATGAGTAAATAGAGAGAAACAACGTTTGTTTGGTATAATTAGGGCCTGACGGGCCCTGTCAAACAAAGAATGTGGACCTATTTTACTAACGCCATCTAGTCTGAAAAGCGGGGCAGCGCTATGGCGGGGACAAGGACAGGGTTATACAGGTTAGGAGCGTGCTCTAAAGGTTGGATGCCCAATTTTTTCCATGAAAGGGCCCATCTAGTATCTACATATATAACGATGACCAAAGTATGTTAAATACCTGCCTACTTGAGTAGATAAATTATTATGCTAAAATGTAATCCAAACAAGGACAAACAGTAAATAACGGAGAGATGATAGAGATTTTTTATAACTCTCCTTGCACTATGTAGATTAGAATGTCTATTGAAATCTTAACTTGATCAAAGATTTACTAGTTACAAATTAAGTTCCTTAATATTTACAATTTGTTTTTCTTTAATTTTAGATGAGCGGGAGGATGTACAAAAGAAAACATTTGCAAAATGGATTAACTCGCAACTCGCAAAGGTAAGTCAATTATAAGTACTAGATGATGCCCGCGACTTCGTCCGCTTGGATTGATGTTTTTTCCTAGCCTATGTCCTTCCCCGGGATACAACCTGTCCCTTTACCAAATTTCATCAAAATCGGTTGAACAGATAAATTTTTTGATTCCCGCGGGAACTCTTAAATTTTCCGGGATAAAAAGTAGCCTATGTCCTTTCTCTGTACCAAATTTTATCAAAATCGTTTGAGTAGTTGGGCCGTGAAAGCATAGCAGACAGACAGACAGACACACTTTCGCATTTATAATATTAGTATGGATAGTATGGATTTTATTTAAAAAACTAAACTGGAAAAACGTGATGGTAAGTAGGTAACTAGATCACTGCAAAAGATGTACGAAATAAAGATTCAAAAAGCAACAACGAAAATGTACAGCGGTTCACCCTCTTGGAATCACGCGTGAATTGGTCTAAACTAGTTTATCAGAATAGAAACCATTATTACTCATTGACTACAAACAAGACTCAAACCGCGTTTAAGGGCCCATACCCACTAGCGTGGCACGTCGCGTGCTGCAGGCCGCCACAGGACGCTCCAAAAAAGTCGTCTTACAAAAGACCCTTTTAACATGCACGCGGTACTGGGGATTGCGCCAAATGTTTACATCATATTAACATTATAAATGTCAGTTTGTCCTTCAATCACGCCGCAACGGAGCATAGGATCGACGTGATTTTGCATGGGTATAGTTGAGGTCCTGGAAAGTGACAGAGAATACTTTTCATCCCGGAAAATAATGGAGTTAGCACGGGAATCCAAAAAC
Source organism: Erebia epiphron (assembly GCA_963932025.1). Lineage (NCBI taxonomy): Eukaryota > Metazoa > Arthropoda > Insecta > Lepidoptera > Nymphalidae > Erebia > Erebia epiphron. The sequence goes on from OZ009950.1 coordinate 11,713,542, forward strand.
AAGTCGCGGGCATCAGCTAGTACAAGATAAAAACGCGTGCGACGATTCGCGACCGCCGCGCGCTACGTGTCGCGCTAGTGTGCTATGCCACTTATTCGTCGGGTTTTTATTAATACATGGATAGGGGTCTACGATCGCTTGAAAAAACCGCCGTTCTGTTCGCATCGCGCATGTACCAATTAAGGACAATTAGACTTTCCATTGGAGTTTAGCTGTAAAAAAGTGTTTTGACGCTGAAAACTAATTTGCTAGCTTCCCGTTATTAGATAAAGTTAGACCTAGTGTTCATGTACCTAACACTGAGCATTGAGGCTGTTAAAAACATGCGGCACATGCTGCAGTTTATTTTACATCGACTCTATTGTTTTTGATTCTTGCATGTAGAAGATTAACGATATGATAGTCAATGTGTTGCCATGTCGCACGATTTTTGCTAAAATATCCGTCTATGTTTACGATGCGCAGTTTTTGTGAACACAAATGCTTAAGAACATAATATTATAACATCCTTGTTCGCACTCGCTTTGACGTTTGATAACGTCGCGAATCGTGTCGCGTTGTCGCGATTGTCGCTGGCGTAAGACAGGGCGTTACACTACGATGGGCCCCATTATGTATTTTGGACCAAAACATTAATAAAATCACCAACTAAGTAGTTTAAAAAACACAACTTATATTGTAAATTCACGTTATCCATTTCAAATTGGTGAATAAATTGGTGTCAATTGCCATAACCCTGAGACTTTCTAGTGACTAGGGATATGAAACTGTACCTTTTTCACTGAAAGAACTTCATAGTGTAAGACTACACAAACCACAGAGGTATCTATGACACAAACTCTTAAATTTGACTATACGGGCAGGAGAGAATAAAGTAGTTAACGAGTTTCTAACCAACCAAATTGGCATAGGTACCTAACTGTTGGTAAAAAAACATAACAAGGCCAATTTAAAACGTTTACGCTGTCGACCATTTCGTGAACTTCCGTTCTTTTACCTAAAAAATACCTTAATTTACACTTAAAAGCAACATTATTGTTAAATGTAGTATGCATTGTATATTATTTACATAGTGTAACATTTTTTTTATGTAAAGAGCAACTGTTGAGTTTCTTGCCGGCTTTTCTCAGTAGAACAGTTTTCCGAACCAGTAGTAGTCTTGACATGACGACCTCTGTGGCGCAGTGTGTAGCGCTGTTGCCTAAACGTGCAGAGGTCCCGGAGTCGATCCTCGGCAGGGTCAATTTGGGAATTTATAATTTCTGAATTTTCCCTGGTCTGGCCTGGTGGGAGGCTTCGGCCGTGGCTAGTTACCACCCTACCGTCAAAGACGTGCCGCCAAGCGATTTAGCGTTCCGGTACGATGCCGTGTAGAAACCGAATAGGGGTGGGTATGGGTTTAATTAACTGCCATGCCCCTAACAGGTTAGCCCGCTACCATCTTAGACTGTATCATCACTTACCATCAGGTGAGATCGCAGTCAAGGGCTAACTTGTAGTGGATAAAAAAAAAAGATGTCTTAAATGGCACCAGTAGTCCTACGTGAAATAATTAAATCATATTAATTTATCATTTAATTAAAATTCTGTTGATCAAAATACCTACTCGATTCCAAAAGCAAGTGCAGGAAATTCCAAAACAGCAATAGCAAGTCAGTTTTAATATTAAACTAATTATAATTCAAAAGAAAACCTGAAGCGACAATTCCACCACGAGTGGAACGGAGTCCGTACGGAGTACGGACTCCGTTTAAGTAGCAGAGGAAAACTTCTTACAAGTACTTTCCCCAAGAAAAGAGCTAGCGGAAAGGACTGAGCGAGCAAAGAAAGTTTAAAAGAGTCAAAATTGAGCTCGCTTATGAAGGCAAATGTCAAAACTCTGTCTTACCCGTTGTCCAAAGTGAACGACACACGCGGTAATGCGAGATGCGAGAGACGCGACAGGAACAAACGGTAGCCTGCGTTGGCCTACCTTGTCGCGTAGATAAGTTTATCATTTTCTATGAAGACGTATCGCGTCGCGTCGCTTTCGTCGCTCACCTAGGATAATGGGTTAGCCATTTCCCGCTCGTTACTCTTTTGCGGTGGAAACCCCGCTTAATAAACATATTCGCCCCATTGATAAGCACTATCACGTCCGCGATTCTGTCTTTCGTATCCAGCCCTATCTCGTAACAATGGGCAACCTGGCGGTCTACTTAAACAACTTACTCTTGTGTATTACAGAATGGAAAGCCGTTAGTAGAAGACCTATTCCAAGACCTGCGCGATGGAGAAGTACTGCTGTCTTTACTGGAGATACTCACAGCACAGCAGTTCGTAAGTACATTTAAATCTCTTAAGATTTTAATAGCATAGGATAAAGTTGTAATGAGATTGTTGACAAATTTTCCAGAACCTATTCGAGTACTTAATAGGAAAAAGGCACCATAACCAGGTTTTGCATTGCCATATTATTATATTCATTCGGAGATAGTAGTAGTCGCATCTCGCTCGCATCAGTAGCGACAGAATGGACATTCTGTCGCTGCTGATGCGAGCAGTCTAGTCAACTGCACCAGTCAATCAGTCATCAAGTATTAGTAATATTTCAGCATATATTTAAGCATATATTTCAGAATATTTGCATAATATGATAGACCTTAGGGTCCTTTTGAATGAAGTGGAGACGGGCGGAGTGGAGCGCAGACGTATGTGCTTTGATTAATCAGAGTAATAAAAAATACGTGATAAAATTATCATGTCATCTCTCTGTGCCGTAAATACTGTTAGCAACACAAGCAATCCGTGTTAAGCCTGGATCGTGTCATCCCTGCTTGAGATGACGAATACAATAACTATGTACACTATCACTGTTTAGGAAACTTTTATTTTATTTTAGAAACGTGAACGCGGCCGTATGCGAGTCCATCAACTCAACAACGTGAACGCAGCATTGCGGGCGTTAGCTGCGGCAGGGGTGCGTCTCGTCAACATCAGTAGCGGAGATATTGTTGATGGCAACCCTAAGCTTATACTTGGTAAGGCTCCCCCTTCAATCGTGATAAAGCTTCAAACAACTGAATCAAAATGGTCATTTTTTCACTTCGATTTGTCTGTGAGAGAAAAATAAAATCAATTCAATCGTCCATGATTCAAGATAAATAAAGTTAACGTCTGAATCTAACACATTATCAGTTTATTATGTGCGAAGCATTTAAAAAGTTAAAAAATTGTATGATTGCAAACCTCTGTAAAGATGCGCTGTTACAAAAATGTTTGTGTGGTCATTTCAGGTCTAGTATGGAGCATAATTTTGCACTGGCAAGTACACTACCATCTAAAAGAGTTGATGTCAGAACTGCAACAGACAAACCTCGAGAAGACCTTGCTGGCATGGTGTCGGACTCACACGCAGGTATGTTAAAATAAAACTACAAGTTAGCCCTTGACTGCAATCTGACCTTATGATAAGTGAGGATGAAGTCTAAGATGACAGCGAGCTGACCTGGTTAGGGAATAAACATAAATAAAATAAAGCCTCTATTATGATAAAGGCTTTAATAAAATAAAGCCTTTATCATAATGCATGAGCATAGTTGTGGACCTGGAGATTTGAAGTTCCCGTGGGAACTTCAAATTAGCCTATGTCACTTCGGAAAATTAAAGAGTTCCCGTGGGAATCGAAAAACTTATTCCACGCAGACAAAGTCGCGGGCATCAGCTAGTTTCTGATAAAATAAAAAATAAAAATAAAATAAGGAAAATCAAAAATAAATTTTATACACACTTTATTTAATATCTCTTTGCAGAACTACACGGGCGTTAAAGTAGAGAACTTCACGTCATCATGGTCTGATGGGCTCGCATTCAACGCCTTACTGCATAGGTGGAGACCTCAGCTTTTCGACTATTCCACGTTGCTGCATTTAACAGCTGCGCAAAGGCTGGAGCATGCTTTTGCTTTGGCTCAGAGACACCTGGGGATTGATCGACTTTTGGACCCTGAAGGTAACTATCATGCAATTTTTTTTAATATAAATAAGTTTTTTAGAGGTGACCTGGAAGTAGCTCTTTATACACAAATTGGAAGTAACTTGGCTCATTTGCGGACGGATGTCTCTTACTCCGAATGGCCGCCAAACAAAACAGCCGTTTTGCGCCCGCCATTTTTTATCAAGTCGATAGATGTAGAAACTATTAAATACAATTAATTGCTTTTGAGGTTTACAGAAACCGCAGTCTTTGCCTAGATTCCAAAAAGTTTTAACTATAGTCCGTCAAACTTATCTGACCCGCTGACTGCGTCGCTAGTATTTAAATATTAATTTGCTTAATTTAGAAACCGGCCCTATCTATTAAAAATCGAAACAAAAACTTCAGCAGCAGGGGCCTTCTCCGTTTGGCCTTGACCAAAACGGGGGTGCGGGCCTTGCCCGGGTGTGGCGCGTCTCGTCTTTTTAGCCTTGTGACGGCTAGGGCCTGTCGTCTTGGCTTAAGGCCTCGTGGTCTTGGCTAGGTATTAGGTCCTGGGCCCCCGCGCTATGAGCGAAAGGCGCGGCAGTGTTGTCTTGTCCGTTAAGGGTCGCGTCGTCCTCGTGGTCGCCATCATCACCGCTGAATTGTGCTGGTGATCGCAGAAGCTCGCAGGGTAGTGGACAACCGTTTGGTGGTCTGGGGTGAGGTGGTGCTATCCCGTGGAGGTATCCCGCAAGTGCGTGGACGTACTCCTCCACGGTGGGCGTCTTGGTGTCGCGGTGGATAACGTCATTTCGGACGTACCTCGAAGCTCCTACAATCATGCGCAGGCATTTGTTCTGCTGAACCTGCAGTCGGCGCTTCTGGTAGGCTGAACATAGGACGTGCCAACAAAAACTTAACAGGCATAAAAATTAGTTCCAATTTTGGCCACCGGGCCAGATAAGTTTGACAGACTGTAAGTACCTTAAAAACAGTGTCAAAAACCCCAACAAAAACATCCATTTTTATTTACGCAACAGAAGAAACCTGGTTCAATTTTCATTGGGATCAATCAAAAAAAAAAAAAATTACTTATACTCATCTTCAGTCCTGTTTTTGCGGTTATATTTTTTTTCGACAAAAAATGGTAGAATGAACCATGTATTGTCTTTTCATTTCAGATGTGAACACACCAAATCCAGACAAGAAGTCTATAATGATGTATGTCATGTGCCTATTCCAATCGTTACCTCATGCAAATGAACAGGTCACCCATACAGAAACCACAGAGCAAGTGGAGAATACAGATGGACCTTCAGATCCTGGGGATGAACAGGGTAGTCCTGATGCTAATGCCGAGGTAGGGAACTATATTCAGTCTTTATTATGTCAAAACAAATACATTATTTCCTCCTAAAAGAGTTGTGAGATCAACTTTCAATATTCTAACAAAAAATTTTAATCATGAAAGTGAAGAATTTTTAATTAAGAGCTGTCCCTTGTCCCATTCACGTATATATGCACTGCCAAGCCAATGTGGCAAATATTAAGAAAAAGAGCAACACATATTTTAGACATCATGTTAATACTTTTGCTAACAAAGTTAGCTACAATAAGGTGTGTTGTCCGTTAATTTCAATTTATGTGATTTAAGTGATACGTCCCCATAGTAGACGTTCATTTCAAAGCTCCACCTCATAAAAAAAAAGTGGTAAATTATTTTCATCCCACTTCTGATGTTAATTTTTCGCAATCGAAAATCTTGTTTCAGGTTGGTGGTGGAGGCAGCGCCGCGGCATCCCGCCCAGTGTCAGTAGCTACGACTTGCTCAGTAGAGTTAGGCACGTACGGCGCCGCGTTAGAGGACGCGCTCGCTGCTTTACTGGACGGGGAGGAGAGACTAAACGCCTCGCCGCTGCCCGAGGAGGCTGATGACCAGCCGGGCGCGTACCTTGCCGCGCTGAAAGAGCACTTCCACTCGCATGAGGTAACTATAGTAAATCCGACTCGAAGGACCATATCAGGCATGGTGCCATACTCGACGGACTTATTTCGGGTTAGACAAGGAGTGGCTGGATGTTTCGCCAAAGTCTGAAAAAATTAAAAAGCCTAGTACATAATGTACGTCGCCGTGTTGTCAGGGTGCTTACTCTCGGTACACAATGACACAGTGTAATTTAAGTTGCAACATGATTCTTCTAGCTAAATCGGTCTGGTTGTACAAGCCCTCACAGCGTTTATAAAACTGGTAGTTTGCGTTATAATTATTAATGTATCCATTAATATTTTTATGAAATTTGTAGTGGCACAAAATGTTATATCCCACTTCTGATGTTAGGAATTTTTTATAATTAATGTTATTATTTATTAAAGAAATTCCTATTGGAGCTGTCAGAACAACAGTGCCGCGTTGGTGCCGTGTTGGAGGAAGGTGCACGATTAGTCCGAGAACAGGCTTTATCAAGAGATGAGGCCAATGAGGTGAGGAGACTAAGAATTTCTTGTGACATGTTTGATTTATTTATAAAAAGTAAAAAAAATAAGGCCAAACTACATCACTTTGGTTCCTTTTGCATAATTTCAATTAACTATTTTATTTCTGAATCGTCGAACTATAGATAACCCTTTTGATATTTTAATCTGAATAGAACGATAAAAGGACAGGAATATTATTCGATACAAAGTATGGCTGATGGTTTGGTTTTGTTTGGATAAGACAATAATTAAGTTAAGTTAGATTTTAAGTACTTTTGCATTTTATGTTTACTATGTGTGGGATCAGCAAATAAAACATATTCTATTCTATAAATACATAAAGATCTATTAGGTAACTGCTGTCTGTGAAATTATAGAATTTTCTATTTTCAAATTTTTCCAGGTTTTCTGGTATAGTTCGAGAAAATTTCGAGTTTTTAATGTATAAAATTGTTAACAACCAACAGTTCCCAAATAGATGGCGTTAGGTGTACTGTAACGTGTTATATTTGTTTTTCTTTGCAGGTCCGGCTTCAAATGCGTTTGCTAAACCAACGCTGGGAGCAGTTGCGTTTAGGTGCTATGGACAAGCAAGCGCGCGTACATCGCGCTCTTATGCGGGCGCAACATCAGCAGTTGAACGCTTTCCGGTATGTTCGGATTTAGGGTTTTTCCGAAAAAAAAAAACCTTTTTAAAACCCATTTTCTGGATAGGGAAATTCAGTATCGTTTGCGTTGGTCTTATTCGATAAATTTATATAAAAGATTTAAATAATTTACGTCATCATTGGACCTTCTTCTTGCCAACAATATTCTTGAGTTAAAGTTAATACTACATCTAAAATAGCGCCCCAAACGGGAGGCACGGCTAAATATATGCTGCCATTAGGGTTCGTAATAATACTGTTGTTTGCAGGCAATGGCTGACATCGACCGAGGACCGCATGTCCCGTATGGAGACTGAGGAGCAGGCGTCGGGGCCGGGCGCGGCGCTAGAGACCACGGTCGCGCTACACGCAGACCTGCGGCGCCAGCAGCCGCTCGTCGACGCGCTCGCCGACTGCGTGCTCGTCGTTGACGACGACGACGCGCACTTGGCCAGTGAGTACAATGTCCCGTATGTAGACTGGGGAGCAGGCCTCAGGGCCGGGCGCGGCGCTAGAGAGCACGGTCGCGATACACGCAGATAATAATAATACAATAGGGTATTTGACTATCAAACAAATCAGCAACTTTTTTTCAAACGTCTAAACTTTGAAATTGTGAAATTTTGGTCACACTGAACTGTGAATCTCTCTTTAATCATCACTAAAAAATAATTTATTTGAATAGTTGTCAAATACCCAATTGCTACCCCTCTACTCACCTTTAGAGTTGGGGACTTCCCCGAAGATAAAAATTCTGCATCCCTCTATTTACTGTCTGCATATTTGAGCACTCGTTGACCGGACTACATTTTACAGGTGTATCAGAAATCGAGGACCAGTTGCGCGCTCTTGGCGAGCGTTGGTCGCACGCGTGCCAGTGGACGCTCGCGCGGCTCGAGCGGCTGCAGCGCGGCGCGGCGCTCGATCAGCAGAGTGCGGAGCTGCACGAGCAAGTGCACACGCTCGAGGCAGACCTCAAACAGGTGTGTGTAGTTTATGTTTATTGTCGTCGTCGATAGATGGCGCTGTACTATCGCGTTATTACGAATTATTTGTTCATATTGAGGCCAATTCTGTTGTACACCATAATACTCGCTGCGGAAAAGGGCAGCACTGGATTTAAAGCTGTCATTTTAGTTTAGTTTAGATATATTCTGTTAAACAGAATTGGCCACATAGTGAACTTTTCATCTGACAGTTTTCAAAATGTTTTAATTGCTCAATCATAAATAAATTAATACATGCAGCTGGTTCTAAACAATATCAAAATTATCTACCTCGGAAAATATCCAAAAATAAAGGTTGTTAGGTTTTACGTGTCTCCCGACAGAGGAGAAGCATTTTCTTTTATGTAGATAGATAAAATACCATATCAAAAGAAACTTAAGATTATTTATGAGAGGGGTAGTTCATGATGCGTGCCTGTTATTTTTTTTTCATTTACGTCCTCGTCTCAAGCCTGACTTTGCATTGCATTGCAGCATTGCTTCAAAAATATACATTGGGCAACTGTTAGTGATGGCTTGAATTGTTTTTACAGATGGAAGCATACCCAGCGAGCGAGATCGGCGAAGTGCTCGAACGCATTTCAGCGCTGCAGCGCTGCAGCTCATCACTAGCAACTCAACGACGCGGCCTTGCTATGCTAGAGCAGCGCTTGTCAGCGATTGAAGGGACGGAGCGGTTAGCGGACAGCGCTGACGCCTTACACGACCGGCTTGATGCTTTGGAGTTGATACTTCGAGTGCAAGCGGATAGAGTGAGTTTTTATACGACTGCCTGAAAAAAGGAGTATATTGTTTTCAGGGTTCATGTATGTATGTATGTATGTGAGTTTGTATATTCCACCATAACTTCTATACGCCTGAACCGATTTTGATAAATGAGGTATCGTTAGAATCCCTAGCTTATTCCGGGTGACATAGGCTCGTAAAATTTTAAAAAAATTGATGGAGTGACCATGGTCCCGCATTAAAGACTAAAGTTGTTGTTTTTTTTTCGAAAATTGGATTAACTATATAATCATCATCTAGAAAATGATGAGTAGATTCCAAAAAAATATAACACTAGTTCAATATCCAGTCATTCCCAAAAAATATCATTTAATAAAAATGTGAATAAGATTCCATAGGTAATTAATGACTGTGGTATCGTTACGTAGTAGATACTCCTAGTTACAGGCTACGGCAGAGCAGTCATATTAATTAATAATTTTAATTATATTCACTTGTTATTCCAAGCTTTAGCTGTTTCCTTGATACGTATTTACTGTGTAGAAACGTTTTATGAATCGTTTTATTTAATATACTGACTCTGCTAAGAACAGGTTCTTAAGTATTGGTCAATCTGTATTGTGTGATTAAGATCGTGAAGATACTTGAGGTGTTCTTAGCTGATGTATTGATAAAAGCCCATATTAGCTAAATAACTTATAATGTTAGCTAGATACTTGTTTATGCCAGAAGTTAGTTTAAATTAGTTAAAATAATAATCATGACAAGTGTTTGAAGAGAAAAATATAAGAAATAAGAAAACGAATTCTTCATTCACTTATTGTTTGAAGAATTTCGCTTTTCTTATCTGTACTTCCATACTAATATTATAAATGCAAAAGTGTGTCTGTCTGTCTGCTACGCTTAACCGACCCATATTTTTAACAGATTTGGTGAAATTAGGTATAGAGATAGATTATAGTCTGGAATACCACATGGGCTACTTTTTATCCCGGAAAATTAAAGAGTTCCCGCGGGAACCAAAAAAACCTTAATCCATGCAGACGAAGTCGCGGGCATCAGCTAGTTTATTATTCATCATCATCATCACTACAGCCTATTAACGTCCCACTGCTGGGCACAGGCCTCCACTCTCATAGGAGAGCGGGAATTAGGGCTTACACCCACCACGCTGCTCCAATGCGGGTTGGCGGGCTAGTTTATTATTAAGTTGTTGCAATGTAGCTTATTTTGTAAAACTTTTTGCAGATAAAAGAATTAGGCTTTGAATTCGACATAACGACGGAATCCAGCGCGGACGGCACCACCACTATAACGACCACGACCACCACGCTGGAACTCGACCATCGAACGAAGAAACCACGACTAAGCGACAAATCCAGCGCCGACTTCCAGATTGGATACAAAGTGTTTGAAAACTGGGCTGTGGCTACTGAGAAGGCCCTTGCTGATGTAAGTTTGAACCCTTTTTTTTTGTATCGCTGTAGGTTGCTTCTATGGTGTAGACGTCAGCTAAGAAACGGTTTTGAGAAAATTCACCCCTAAGGGGTTGAAATGGGGGTAGGAAGTTTGTATGAAAGTCCTTTGCTTTTGAAGTTAGACACATGAAAAGTGGCCATTAAGTTATTAGTTATAAATGATAAAAACTTATATTAATTATTATAAGTAATTTTACGAAAATCTACCTCTAAAGGGGTGAAATGAAGTTCTATGATTTTGAAGTAGACATGAAAATCAGCATTTAGGAAACCTACATATAAGCTATATAAAGTCTCTATAGATAGGCTGTTTGCAGCCGAAAATTTTCATAATCTCATAGGAAATCAGCAATTGTACGCGGACGAAGTCGCGGGCGACCTCTAGTTATCAATAATGTTTGTTTAAGTGCATGCGAGAGATAAGCGAAGGATCGAGCGACCAGTCTCGCGACCAGTCGCGCGACTCGGCGCGCGCGTTGCTACAGCGCGTGCAACGCGAGAGCGAGGAGCAACGCGCGGACTTCGCTAACGTTGAGGAGATACAGAGGCGATTGGCTGCAGACTCCTCTCTTAGAGGTGAATACATAGACCCGCTTGATGTTTGCAAACGAGCCCGCTTTAATGTCGTAACATTAACATATAAATAGGGATGATGAAAATAAATTCTTTCTAACTGATTATTAAATAGAGGGTCTTTGAAAAGACCAAAATTCACATCCTCGGTTAGTTTGATAACCATTTTAAAATATAGATTAAAGAAAAAAGTGCGTTGAAATTTTATAACGTCACAAACTGTGAATTTCATACAACTTCCATTCTAGAAGTGCGTTTTTAAGTTTGATAAAGAGTTGCTTGAGTGGTCATCAATCATCATCCCTATTATGCAATACTAAGCATAATATTTAAATTTTTATCTGCCGGCTTCTTTCGATCGCTACAGCTTCTTCCATGTCTTGCCCTTGTGACCCCGAAAGATTGTCTCGTAGATCGACTCTACGACGTATCTCTTTACAGTTCGTCTAACTTATCTGACCCGGTGGCCAAAATTGGAACTAATTTTTATGCCTGTTTTGTTTTTAAATTTTATTTTTCTAAAGTACTAGCGACGTTGTCACCGGGTCAGATATTTACGAATTTTACTGACGCTGTGAATACGAAAGTGTCTATATGCTTGCTAATTTGTTTGATAGTGATAGATTTACATATATGTCATTCCACAAAGATTCAACACGTGCAAAATCTTTTTAATCGCTTAATAAAACTTTTGCTAATATGTATGTCACCGTATTTTAAAAATTATGGTCGCGAATCAGTAGATATCTGCCTATATATGCTGATAAATTTATTTTTTGTTGACGATCTAACAATTTAACAAATACTTATAATATTATCTAAAATATCAAAAATTCTGCTTGCAGAGGAAGCAAAACAACACGCGGACAGTATAGAAGAACTCAAAAAACGATGGGAGGGAATACAAATAACCCTCCTTGATATACGAAACATGATGAATCTTCTGGAAGACAAAGAGAACTTCTACAAGAACGTAGAAGCGTTACAGAGAGAACTCGACGACGTTCACAAGTGGAAAGACAAGATGTTAAAGGAACCACCGTCAAACAATCAGTTGATACACTTGAGAAACAGAATACGCGCAGTCAAACAACTAGAGATGAAACTGAAAGAGTTAAACGCACAATCGATTATATTGCTCACGAAACCGATATCTAAATCGCACAAAGACGATATCGAGAGAGACGCGAAACGAATAAACGAAGATTTCGAAGAGCTATTGCTATATCTCAGTAAGAGAGAAGTTGAGATAAAGTTAGCGTTGAACAAAAGAACACCGACGTTACAAAGTGAGGATGACTATAAAATGGTCCAAAGGAAGATACAGGATATGGAATCGCAGATTATTGCAGAACACGCAATTATATCCTCGAAGGACGAAATGGCGAAGAAATTGGAGGATTTAAAACAAATGAGGAAACAATTTGATGATCTACAGTCGTCTTACGATAATGTAGTGAAACAGAAACGAGAGAAATATGAGAAGGGGAGTGTTGAGGAGTTGAATTTGAGGAGCAGCGTTGAGGATCTGGTGATGAGATTCTCGGATTCGAAGACCATTTTGGAGCAAAAGATAAATAAAATTGATAAAGGTAAAATTCTACGACCATAAGTGTTTATCTAGGGACTCTAGGCTATTACCTCCTTTTAATCTAAATATATAAAGAGAAAAAGTGACTGACTGACTGATCTATCAACGCACAGCAATCGGGCTAAGATTTTGCATGCAGATAGCTATTATGACGTAGCCATCCGCTAAGAAACTATTTTTGAAAATCCAACCCCTAAGGGCGTAAAATAGGGGTTTGAAAGGAGATTGTTCGGCCCCCATACAAAGTTTGCCTGAGAACCAACCGTCATAAAACATTGATTATTGGGTTCAAATTAATTAGTACCTTTTTATACTTGAGAGCAGATTAAAGCAACGGAAACTTAGCTGAGAATTTACTTATTACAAAAAAAAAATTTTTCTTTTTCAGCCATATTGCTATTGGATAAACTGGATGTGGAACAGCGGGAGTTGATTGGATGGCTGGACAAAGTGCAAGCGTTTGTGGAAAACAACAAAACTGTACCATTCGGCGATGTTCAAGAGTTGGAACGACTATTGGATACTAGCAATGTGAGTCATTTTGATCCATTTTAATTAAGTTACGCTTTCACGGCCTATCTGTTCAATCTATTTTGATGAAATTTGGTATAGGGATAGTTTGTATCCCGGAGAAGGACATAGGCTACTTTTTATCCCAGAAAATTAAAATTTCCCGCGGGAATCAAAAATCTTCCTTCGTCCACGCGGACGAAGTCGCGGGCATCATCTAGTTATCATTAAATCCATTTGCAAATGAAAATGTTTTCAGCCTTTAACTTTATAAATCTTGTTTCAGAAATTTCACGACCAGCAAGCCTCCTACAAAAAGAAAATGGAAAGCATAGAAGCAACCAAAGAAACAATACTAGAAGACTGTGAAGAATCCTTATCCAAATCCTTAAAAACCGACGCTAAAGAGTTACGTAAACGATACGACACTACTACTGAGTCGTCTCTTAAACTTAACGAGGGTTTAAGACGTGCTTTGGAGAAGTCTGAAGGGTTGTTCCGTAGGATTGACGAAATGGAGAAATGGTTAGCCGATCTCGAACAGGAAATGCCGAAGGAGGATGAGTGCAATATTACTGATTCAGCAGAATTGTACCAGATGAAGACACGGTTCCAAACGTTGAAGGACAAGTGTGATGATAAAACTCCCGAGTTTAGGAATTTGAATGAGGATGGTGAGTTATGTTAACCTTTTTTGTTTTATAGAGGGAAATTTAATGGGGGTGTTTTTGATAACTTCAAATCTACGAGTCTGATGCTGTACACTTCACCATGATGCTGAGATTTTACGTCGACTAGTTCTTAAGACTTTGCATAGGTAGAGTCGGTGTAGTGAAAGCTGAGAGAACAAATAGGGAAATTAATAAAATAGGGTATACGTGCTCGAAAAATATTTTTTATTTCCCCTTAAGTTTTTGCATGGCCCCAGTGTTGCCAGTATGTAAAAACGTTAAAAAAATGGGCTGCAGAAGAACTGCAGAAGTGAAACTTCAGAAAAGTAGCCTGCAAGAGAATAAGATAAATGTAACTTGTATTCTCTTTCTCTCGCATGCTAAATCCCAAATTTGTATAGGTAGGTTTGGGCATTCAGCTGTTGATAAGTATGTCAGTCAGTCAATGTTCTTGTACATTGTTATACTTTATGTATGGTATGTTATTTTAGGGAACGAAGCGTTACTGGCAGCGGAAAGTGCGCCGGCGTTAGCCAGGCGTCTCACACAACTCAACGCTGGGTGGACGCGGGCCACGCATTCAGTGTATGAGAGATATAAGTGAGTATGAACTTTGATATCTCAACCGTTGTCCTACGTGAGCGAATCATAGCGAACTAAACTTCTAGTTCCTTCTAAACTATTCTTAAATACATATCAAAAATTCCGGAACCGGCAGGATTTGAACCTGGGTCTCTCTGGGAATCGCACCCAGAACGTCTTGACCGCTCTAATGTGAGGAACCTATAATAAAAATGACAAAATTCTAGTTCCTTCATTATTATGGACTTCGGCAAAGTGACGCCTGCTTCTATGCAATATTTGTCTTTATCAGGGTGCTAGCGGAAGCGTGGCACGAATCGGGCGAGTTACGTGCGTGGTTGGCGCAGCAGAGCGCGTGGCTTGACGGTCTACAGCGACGGCTGACCAAGGAGACGAGAGCCCGCGCTGATGCTGAGGACATCTCTGACGAGCTATATGTGAGTTATCTATACTAATATTACGAGGTGCTTGCAGGTGAGAAGAGTAGGTAGGTGAAACTAGAGGGCTCAAACCATAGCGGGAGGGGTATGTGAATATAGCGACACCTATTTATAAGTACTAGGATACCAGAATGTAGCAGGAGATGAGATGACGAATTGAATCTAGGTGGACGGATTCAAATCGTTCCGCTACAAATTTATCCGTCTCCGAGTGTTCCCGTGATGCCGCCAACAGAAGTCGCTGGAGGGAAATCGCAAGAACTGCTGTGAAGGCCCATTCATAACTACGACCACTCTGCCAAGAGTGAACGAATGAGAAGTAGGAAGGTAGTCCTCACTTTATACCCTATTTATTTAGTAAAATATCTGTTCAGGATCTAGAAAACTACGTGTCCAACCGCAGTGAAGACCGAATGTCTCGCATAGAAGCCGTGGGGCGACAGTTGGCCGACGCTCACATCATGCCCAACTGGATCAGAGCTGAGATCGACGCGCTCACACGACGCTGGGAATCGCTGCAGAAACAGGTAACCTATATAGTGTTAGACTGAACATTGATATGTCAATTCTATGGTTTTACTAAGTTACTGTCTCTATGGCTCTTGACAGTGGCAGCGCGATTTGAGGCGCTTGGCGGGAGATCGGTGCGTAATGTCAAAATGGCCGCTGTGTTCTGTGTTATAAAATAAACAGTATATAACAATTGAGTGCATAACCAGTGTTTGGATTTAATACTAGGAACTATTTATAATAATAATGTCCTTCCGACCGCCGGCCACGGCGGCCTATCTCCAGAAAGATTAGCCATCTTATCCCGGACTATAATCTATCTCTGTGCCAAATTTCATACAGATCCGTTCAGCCGGTTTGGCGTAATAAGTAACAAACATCTTTCCACCTATCCATCCATCAAAACTTTCGCATTAATAATATTTGTATGGATTTATTAATTAACTAGATGATGCCCGCTACTTCGTCCGCGTGGATTAAGATATAAAGTAGCTTATGTTCTTCCCGGGATACAATTACTATCCGCATACCAAATTTCATCAAAATCGGTTGAACAGATGGGCCGTGAAAGCGTAGCAGACTGACAGACAGACGGACAGACAGACAGACAGACACACTTTATAATATTACTAGCGAATGCCCGCAACTTCGTCTGCGTGGTTTGAGGTTTTTTGGTTCCCGCGGGAACTCTTTAATTTTCCGGGATATAAAGTAGCCTATGTGCTATTCCAGACTATAATCTATCTCTGTGCCAAATTTCAAACAGATCCGTTCAGCCGTTGGGGCGTGATTGAGTAACAAACATCCACACATCCATACATCCATCCAAACTGTCGCATTTATAATATTAAGTAAGATAAGATTATGGATTCAGAATAAACTAAAATATAACATTTACATTTGACCAGGCGGCAGACAGGACTGCGGAGTTGGAAGCCGCAGCCCGAGAGGCGGCGCGATGCGAAGTCTCCCTCGACAATCTACAGCAGTGGCTGACTTCGGTGCAGAGCAGGGCTTTTAGAGACGAGCCCTTAGATGAACAACAGGTATTGGTTTTTTGGAGTTTACCTCCTTTAGAATCGATTTGCATATAATATAAGCCCGGAGTATAAAATCAAACTTTCTCCGTTACGTTATTGACTTTATGTTTCCATGTTAACACTTGTTAATATTTTCATGACTATGTAATGTATTTTGATGAATATAAATTATAAAATTAATATAATTAAATGTATCAAGCATGCTTTCAGTAATATAAAAAAATGCGTTCATTTACCCTCATTTACTAATCTATATATTTTATAATCGTTCGTAACGAGTAAACTCTAGTCGTGCGTCGGAGCTGACACACACAATTTTTTTTTAATTTAAATAAACTTATGAAAAGTGCTTTTGAATCTTCGAGTGAATCTACCACTGATTCGGAATGTCATTCCTACCGAGAAGGACCAGTAAGAAACTCGGTGGTTGCTCTTTTCAACCGACTTCAAAAAAAGGAGGAGGTTCTCAATTCAACTGTATTTTTGTTTATTTTTTTATTTTTTTGTTTATTTTTTTTATTTATTTTTATTATGTTTGTTACCTCAGAACTTTTGACTGGGTGGACCGATTTGGATGATTCTTTTTTTATTTGAAAGGGCATACTTCCCAAGTGGTCCCATATAAATGTTATCGTAATCGGTCGAGCGGTTTTTAAAATATCAACAATAAAATAAGTACTTTGTATAGCGTGTGCTTGTTGTTGTAAAGTTGGCGCGGAAGTTTGAAGACGGTTGTTTAAAAATATTTTTTATATTAAATTATTAAAAGACAGTAGTATTAGCACTGGATTTAAATTTTGACAGTAACAATATGGTAATGTAACATTTCTCTGGATGATAAAGTCGTTTCCACTATTATTTACCTTCTGTTATAAGATAAGATATTTATTTATTTCTTTCTTTCTTTTTTTTTTATTCTTGGACAGCTGTCAAATACGTAAACATGAAAAATTTTCACGAAAATTGAAAATAATTACCTTTTTATCGGATTGTAGCTATTATCTTCAATAAAAATATAGCAAGCAGTACTCCATGTGATTTTCGTAGTTTTTATGTGATTTTTGACCCAATATCAGACCGGAAAATTTTTCACAAGTTTTGAAGACGTATACCTATATTGGATATTTCTGCAGTAGAAGTGAAATACATTGAAGCCATGATTTATAACAAATGGTCTGCTTGAGAAGGTCAAAAGCAAAACATAATAGTCATGATGGAAAGTGTAGTGAGAGGACACAGTTTCAACACTATTCGTGAACGACTAGCAGACAAATTGGAACTGATTCGGTTTGATCCATTTCTTGATGAAAATACGAAGTATCAAATAACGCCTACTGGATATTTAATAGTTTAGATTGATACCCGGCCTCCTATTTTGGTGGCAGGCCGAAGAAGCTCTTTCCCCGGGCCTTTCCACTTAACTTTTCAGTTTTTTATTTTTAAGTTATTTTGTGTGTATTTTTTCACTAACTTTTAATTTTTTATTTCATTTTGTTATTTATTGCTGTTTTCTTGTCGCTAATTCAATGAGTGCTGGTAGCCTTGGGAATAATTCATCACTGGAAAGCCAGCTGCTCTGTAAGTACTGTTCTCAACCTAAGTATTTCAAAAATAAAACAGGCCTTAACATACACATTGGAAAAATTCACAAAACTGTTTCGGTATACCAGCAGCCACAAATTACTCAAATTCAAAATTCTGCACCAATTAATACCTCAAACATTTCATCAACTGAATTTTGGCAACATCTTAGCTTTTTGAAAAACAATGTACCTATTATTAAACGTATTCCTAGGGGATCACGTTTAGTAGTAGCAAACACTTTAAAGAAAACGATCGATACTGTAGTTACTCAAAATTCTTCTCAAAGTTGGGAACATTTACTAACTTTTGCTTACAGAGTTTTAAATGTAGACAAAAGCGAGAGCTGCTCCCTTACTCAGAAAATAAAAAATAATTGCGGTAAATGTTATGACCCAAATTCAAGTTATAGCCATAATATACCAGAAGGAAATAATAAAATTAGCAAAAGATTTGATTCGGTATTATACATTGAAAATAAAATTAGTGATGGCGATTATAAGGGTGCAGCTCGGCTTTTATTTTCAAGTGATGTGTTGGCCCCTGATACAGAAGAGACCTTAGAGGCTCTGCGATCAAAACATCCGCAGCCTATTTCTTCTGTTTTATCAGATCTGAATATTTCAGACACAACTTCGCTTCTGGCTAAGGTGGAGGATGTTCGTGCAGCAGTATTGTCTTTTAGAAATGGTTCTGCTGGCGGTATAGATGCTATGTCACCACAGCATTTTAAAGACTTAATTGGATTAAACTGTGATATTGGCAAGGGACTTTTACAATCAATCACCAATTTAGTTAACTTAATGTTATCGGGCGTCGTACCTAAAGAAATAACACCAATTTTGTACGGCGCCAATCTTTGTGCCCTTGCCAAAAAAGATGGTGGTGTACGACCGATTGCTGTGGGTTCCACCATAAGACGCATTGTTTCCAAAATCTGCTGCAGGAACATTGCACCATCTATGTCAGAATTTTTTCAACCTATACAACTAGGCTTCGGATGTAAGGGTGGTTGTGAAGCTGCAGTTCACGCTGCTCGTACTTTTCTATTAAACTCAGGTGAGGAGGTGTTGCTGAAAGTTGATGTTAAAAATGCTTTCAACTCAATTGATCGTAACATCCTCCTCTCTGAGGTTAAAAACAAAATTCCAAAAATTTTCCCTTACCTTTGGCAATGTTACGCGGAACCTACCAAATTATTATATAAATCCAATTTTCTAAGCTCTGCTGTAGGCTGCCAACAGGGAGATCCACTGGGACCTGCTATTTTCAGTTTGGCTATTCACCCAATTATTTCGGAATTGAATTCTAAACTTAACATTTGGTATCTAGATGATGGAACTTTAGGAGGTGAAGCGTCATCTGTTTTAGGTGATCTTGCGGTTTTAATTGAACAATTTAAATCTGTTGGTTTGGAATTGAATTTTGGCAAATGTGAGCTCTATATTCCAAATTCAATGGAAGTCCAAAAAAGACACATCATTACTGAACAGTTTAATCATTTGGCACCAGGAATCAAAATTTTAAGTGAAGATTCGCTACGCCTTCTTGGGGCTCCCGTCTTAGTTGATTCTATTCCACTTTTTATCAATGACCAAATTACTAAATTTGATCAATGTTCGGAACGCCTCTTCCAAATTAATTCACACATGGCCCTTTTTATTATTAAATATTGTCTTTTCGTTCCAAAATTTACATATTTTCTTCGATGCTCTCCACTTTGGAAGTTCCTTCCCTTATTGAACGATTTGGATAAGAAAATTAAAAACACTTTATCTAAAATTCTAAATTGTCCTTTAGATGGCACGACTTGGACACAAGCCTCTCTCCCAGTTCGGTACGGTGGTTTAGGCATTCGTAAAATTAGCAGTGTATCATTACCAGCATTTTTATCTTCTGTTTATAGTACGATTAAGCTCTTTGGCAATATTTTAAACCAATCATTAGGTCCCATTGAGCCGTCGTATTTGGCTGAAGCTAGAGGTGCTTTCAATGTGGCATGTCCTAGTAAGGAGCCGGTATCTTTGTTTTCTCAAAGACAATGGGACGACGCACTATGTTCAGATGTTTTGCAGGAGCTTATAAATTCATCACCTACTGCAAGCGACCGTGCTCGTCTTCTTGCGGTGTCTACGAGGGAATCAAGTTACTGGCTTCATGCTCTCCCGTCTAAGCATTTAGGCACTCTGTTGGACCACCTCACTCTGACGATTGCGGTTGGTCTTCGACTTGGCGCCAAGTTACAACAGCCACATCTTTGCCACTGTGGTGGGGCAGTGGACGCGTATGGCCATCACGGGCTTTCTTGTATTAAAAGTGCCGGTCGTCTTTCGCGACATGCTTCCCTGAACGACATCATTCGTAGGTCTCTTGCCACCGCTAAAGTGCCTGCAGTGTTAGAGCCTAATGGCTTGGCGCGCAGTGATGGTAAGAGACCTGACGGGATGACTCTTGTTCCGTGGAAGCAAGGAAGGTCGCTTGTTTGGGATGCCACATGCGTGGATACGCTAGCGTTATCCCACTTGCAGGCGTCCTCCATGTCAGCGGGAGCGGCGGCCACTAATGCAGAAAGAGCCAAGAGGCGCAAGTATGAAATTATTGAAAATAATTTCATTTTTGTGCCTTTTGGTGTTGAAACCCTGGGGTCGTGGGGCGAAGATGCCAGATCCTTTTTTAAGGATCTATCTTCTCGTCTCACAGAGTCCACAGGTGACCGGAGGGCTGGCAGTTACCTCGGCCAACATATAAGTTTGGCTATTCAGCGGGGTAACGCAGCCAGCGTTCTGGGCACACTGCCTCATTGCAGCGGGATAGATGATATTTTTAATGTTTAGTTTTTAGTTTTTAATTTAGTTTTTAATTTAGATTTAATTTAGATTTTAAATTTATTATTATTAACAATATAAGTAAAAAATAGTGAATTTCTAAAATATACGTGAAGAGTACATTTTACATTACTTTTGGAATTAGTGTACTACCATATAAAATATAACAGGAAAAGTTTGGATGAGTATTGCTACCAATAGACAAAAATGGAAAAGGATGAAGGAGGCTTTTACCCGCAGAGAACCACGCATTTAAATAAATCAATCCATTTCATAAGCACTGTAAAAAGTCGTAATGTGAGGGAAATAAAGCTATAATAATATATATTTTTTTTTTAATAATATTTTTCATAGATTCTTCAATATTTTCTTAATTTCCTAGTTGCCTGTCGAGTTTGCAGCGCAGCGCGAGGTGTTGCGCGAGGTGGAACAGCAAGTCGAAGCGTATCGCGAAGCGGGTAAACTGGAGGCGGCCGACCGACTGCGCGACCAGCTAGACCATGTTCGGGTAACTGTATGATACATATACCATGTTTATATTGGATAGAACAGGCGTTACTTTGCGGAAGTCCATGATAATTTAGGAACAAGAATATTAATTCGTTGTAATCCACCAATTCGTTACTGCTGTCACACAGGTTTCCTAGCGCAGCAGTAACAAAAGCTCTGTTTTAAATTATGTATAGACTAATTATTAATAATGTCCTCCCGCCCGAATTTCGGCCACGGCGGCCTATCTCCAGAGAGATTAACCATCTATGCGGGAGATATGCACAAGTGTGTGCGCATACACAGGTGCACTCTCTGTTCCTTTACTCTCATAGCCCGATGGGACGGAAAATCCAACACGACCGGAGAGAGATCAGGCGCAGGATCGACGGCTTTACGTGCTCTCCGAGGCACGGAGGTGAAACACCGCCAACTTCGTAACTCCGGGCTAGTGCTGAGAATTTCTTTTAAGAAAAACCCAACACTTTTTTGGCCGACCCGGGACTCGAACCCGGGACCTCGTCGGCCGCAGTCGAACATGCTAATCACTAGACCAACGAGACTAATTAAGTGGTATATTAATGAAAAATTTGAATTGATATATTATAAAACTTTATTGTATTACTTTTTGATAACTCTGGATCATGTAGATTGTATGTTTTTGATTAAATAAATAAAATACGAACAAATCTATGTGGCACAGCATGTAGCTTGCACGTATAGCTTGCGATATTCACTGCCCAAAGAGGCAGCAATTCACACCGCAATAGGTTTGCACGATTGTAATACCGTGCATTGCCGTGTCAACATCTCCTCAGATGCTCCGGTGTCGGAGTGAAACGTACGTTGAGAATAATTTGGAAGATTTGTGTGGTGTGGTGTTGTGCCGGTGCGAATTGCTGAGTTATTGGGTGGTGAATATGGCAAGCTCCACGCTGTATACAAAGACTGGTCTGTTTTGGCGGATTACAGCGAATTAAACTTCAAAAAGTAGAGTTCGAGAAAGTACTTAAAAAGTATAAACGGGTACATAGTATGTACGCGTTTATACTACCATGACATATATGACGATTTAATTTGTCGATATTTCGACCTAGCTGCATGAAAAAAGCATTCAATTTTAATGTGGCTAACAAGCAAAAATTTTCAAACAGCGGAACTTAAACGAAACGGAGGAACAGCTTAAAATATTGAAGAAAGAACAAGACGAGGACTCAAATAGCGTCACGGAGGCCGGCGCAGAATCGGAGTCTGATGCGACGCGACTTGCGACGCGACTGACGCGTGCGACCGACGCGTTGCGGGAAGTGCAGCGCGGCGCGACCGCTGCGTTGTCTCTACGCGCGGCGGATCCGGACGCGGTGCGGGCTCAGTTGCGGACTTGCCTTGTGAGTTATATTTTGTTTTTAATTTCTTAATTTATCTAACTGTAACTACAAGAATACAGGAAAAATTATAGTTATTGGATCAAAATTATTTAATTATGATATTACACTCTCTCACATACTAGCTATTTATGCAACTGTATCGTAATAAGGGTCATTTTAATTCGAGTGCTGTTTTTTGATACGAGGCTTGCCGAGTATCAAAATAGGATAGTACGAGAATTAAAATGACTAATTACGTACAGTTGCATACAAGATTTTATCTACGACAAGGACGTCTTTATAATTTTTTACTTTATAAATTAATAAAAAAGTCAAATCAATCAAGTGCCAGAACCCAGAGCCGCTAAGCTATAGGTATCCTATTTATAAAGATAACCATATCGATACAGCTACGACTCATAACGATACAGCTCCCATACAACGAACTGTATCGTTATGAGAAGCAAACACGAAAGAGGGTTCAATTCGATATAGTTGTCAAATTCGAAATTGGAACTTTTCGATGCTGGAGTAGATAATAGCTATTTATGCAACTGTATCGTAATGAGGGTCATTTTAATTCGAGTGCTGTTTTTTGATACGAGGCTTGCCGAGTATCAAAATAGGATAGTACGAGAATTAAAATGACTAATTACGTACAGTTGCATACAAGATTTTATCTACGACAAGGACGTCTTTATAATTTTTTACTTTATAAATTAATAAAAACCAAAAGTGCCAGAACCCAGAGCCGCTAAGCTATAGGTATCCTATTTATGAAGATAACCATATCGATACAGCTACGACTCATAACGATACAGCTCCCATACAACGAACTGTATCGTTATGAGAAGCGAACACGAAAGAGGGTTCAATTCGATATAGTTGTCAAATTCGAAATTGGAACTTTTCGATGCTGGAGTAGATAAAGTATATTATCTAGTATATTGTACGTCACTATTAAGTATTAGTACCCGACTACGACGAGCCTAACGAAGGGTAATGTCTTTAGCAGCATCTTTACAGCTCTATAGTATTTGCGTTCATGTATAGTGGTGAAAAATGAAAAGGCGTCGTCAACCTTTATTCGATAACAGTATTAGTACCCGACTACGGCGAGCCTAACGAAGGGTAATGTCTTTAGCAGCATCTCTACAGCTCAGTATTTGCGTTCATGTATAGTGGTGAAAAATGAAAAGACGTTATCAACCTTTATTCGATAACTATTTATTGATGTTAAATAAATAAATGCCAAATTTCCAAAAAAATATAAATTATATGCGTTTGTCCGTGTTTTAGAGACTGGTTTTACTCTGTAGGAATAATATAGTAGCATGTGCGAAGTATCATGAAACTGAGTAAACTAACACTAGCTGCGGCGTTGATTTGCGGTGAGCGCCAATTAGCGGTTGCGACTTGCGGTTACTGTTTGAAAACCTGTGATGTTTCGGGTGACTAAATCGTGTTAGTAATGTTAGTATTTTTCTTAAAGCAACCGCTGAGTTTCTTCCTTTTTCTTTCTCGGTAGTAATGGCACTCCGAAACAGTGGTAGATTTAATTGAACAACAAGCCGTGCGGCAAGCATAAATAAAAATTTGACAAATAGTGGGATTCGAACCTGCGACTTAGTTTGTTTACGACGCGGCTCTGTTCCTGATGCGCTATTCAGACCTACTTGTTCAAAATGTTCCACGCCAACTAAAATTATTATTATTCTCCCATTTATTTGTACAGATATTTATAAAATTATATCCAAACACATTTTACATAAATATATAAAAATACTACACAAAACACATTTAAAAATAAGTATTATTATTATTACTATTACCAAAAAGACTACGTTACAAAAAAAAATCTATTAATTCCTAAAAACGTCTATACAGGTAACTAGCCGTATGCTAGAATGTGGGTGGGTTGGCAATGCTTCTAGCATTGTATTAATCTCATCAATAACTACGATGAGCGGTTCAATAAACTATTGTGTATCGTGCGGCGGTTGAAAGGATTCTGGGCATTCGTTATGATGTATGAACGGTTGGAGTGGGCTTTAAATAAACAACTATAATAATAAACAATCATAAATACTTGACATTCGATTTTTTTTACTAAAACTATTTTATTAATATCAAATCATGACGTGTGACTAACACAGAGTCAATGTAACACCATTGATGTTAATGTTAGTTTTAAATTCCATTAGAACCGGTGGGGCTTAGAGGATGAAATGCTTCATTGATTATTAATTTTAAAGAAAAATTTGCCCACCAAAAATGCCTAGCAAAAAAAGCCGCAGAAGTCAGTATTCCTTCATCCATAATTATAAGGCCCGAAGTCGAAAGAACCCTTTCTTTTACAACCCAAAGTGGTCTCTTTTAGGCGGTCTTTGACGTACTAAACGATAATCATCGATTGTGCATCTGACCCTTTGTATAAGTCTTCAATTTAGTATTATCTGTTTGATATGCTAAATTGTATGGTGTTTAAAATCATGATATTCCCACTGGGAAGAATATCCCTATTGCCAGTGGGATCGATTTGCAAATATTGACAAGTATAGCTAATTTTGTTTATTAGCTCATTCTAAAACTTTTTTAAATTTCATAGCTTAAATTTAATATTTTTTGCCATTTTCACTTTTATTTTCAAAATTTCAAAACCAAATTTCGACAGAACAGATCATATCACTCACCTCGATTTTATGATGAATAATGCCACCTACAAATGTTTAATGCATCGATGCTTACAATCAATCGCTGTAGTACAATGGAGTTACTCATTTGATTCGGCCGCGTGCCTCGCCTCAGCATTCCGCCACCGTCAACTAGTACTAGCCAATTACGGAAAGTTGGAAAAATACGAATTGAAAAGTTTTTGAAGTTGCTTTAAAAAGCTTTCGTTTCCATGCTGGAGATGAATGCGGACCTTTTCTACTTGATTTTTGTTCTGTGTCTCGTTTTGGTCAAGTGGATTGTAAGATTTTTAACTTATATAGAGTATTAGCATAGTATTAAGTATAGAGAGTCTGTTAGAATTCTCTCTATACTGCTGCTACGTGTTGACATACGTGCTTTAATTTAAAAGCAATCGTAAAAAGCAAACTATCGACCGGCCGCGGCTTCACCGAAAAATCCGGTCTTATCCCTTGTTTACGTTATTAAGGGATACCTCGTTGCAAAACTTCAGCTTCCTAGGACGAAAGGTTTGAGCTGGGTCAGTCAGTGAGTGCGTGAGTCCAGGCCTTTTCTTTATATCGTATGGTAGAACAGTGTGTTATTCATAAAAAGTGCCCAACGTTTTTTTTAAAGTTTTGCCAGCAGATTTCGGTTGCACACGAAACTTGGATTGAACTAAATAATTTAAAAATCATACTTATCTTTATTGTAGGTAATGTCACTTTCAAATTAGTGTACAGTGATTAAGCTTATAAGACTGATTTAAAAATAAATAAATAAACAGAGCAAGATAATCTAAAAATTCAGTAGCACATAAATATTTAGTAAATTTCTTTTTGTTGGCTCTTATTCAATTATACCCATAACTCGACTGTCAACAATCAAACTGGGTTCTGCCATGATGTTAGTCATAATATTTTGTATTAATTGTTCACAGAGATTCTACCGCACACTAAGCGAAATCAAATCTGAAGTAGAATCAGTAATAAAAACCGGCCGAAAGATGGTCGAAGAGAAGGCGGTTCCTGAACCACAGGAGTTCTCCAAAAAGATCGACATGTTAAAAGAGCTTTACAATAGACTCGGAGCTCATGTCACAGAATCAAAAACAAAGCTTGAAACAGCTTTACTAACAGCTAGGGAGATACAAAACGACTTACAGTCTCTTACATCCTGGCTACACGGGTTAGGCAATGTCGGTAAACAGACCTTGGAACTAGAAATGTCCCGAATGGAAGCTATTAAAGACAAACTTAACGCAAACTATGTAGAGTTCGGTAAAAATTGCGATCAAGTATACTTAGAAAGTCTTCGCGAACAAATAGACGATATTAACGCAAGATGGGATAACTTGAAACGACACGGTTTGGGAAAGAAGGAAACTGAGGTAGACAGTTTGCAGAGGTACTTAAACGATATAGAACAGGAGTTGGAGAGTTCTGAAACTTTGTCGGCGGCGAAATTGAGGTTATTAAAAACTGAGGTGCGAGGTAAAGCGAGCGATGTGGATGCAATGGACAATAAGGCGTTGTCCAAACAATGGGAGAAAATCCTGGAGAAGATTACTGTGAGTATTCGCTTTTGAATTCAACAAAGCCTTTTATTTTATTAGTCCACGAGCAATAAACTTTTCAGCTGAAGTCGTCATAAAATAGAACGAAAGGCAACTTTCCAATGTAAAAACTTGTTGAAATTGACGTTCTGTGAGTGCTTTACACAGAACAAGCGACTTGCCAGAGCTGACTTCTGTAAGTTTTATTGCTAGTGGACATTTGACAAATGGCAAGGTTCAGATGGTCAATAAATACCGATCGCAATTACTCATTATTCAGTTAATAACGTTGTCGAATTTACGCATCGATAAATATTGATGAGGGCATAAAAATCGTGATGTTTGTTAAACGTCTGACTTTTGCCTTACACCAGAGTCAAGGCTTTTACAGTGACTTCAGGTTGTGGCCGTAAGATGTTAAAGCCATTCCTCAAGTTGTATTGTACATCTTCGGTGGCTCAATTATAGCCTTACAAGTAAAAGTCACGATCCTGGTGTCAAATTCCAGTAAAATTATATCTGAAAAGGTCATCCATCAATTACGTAGTAATAAAACTTACACTTCCAACTAAGAACCTCTTTTTTTATACTAATTGATGATCATGTTTCACTGTATTATACAATGTTGCACCTTTACACAGTATGAGTTACTTCTGGAAAGGGAAGGGGTAAAAAAACAACAAAAGTATGTATAGTTCTGGCGCGAGTTGAATGCAGAGTAAATGTATGGTGACGCATACATTTACTCTGCATTCAACTCGCGCGCGAACTGTATTACGTTATTAATGGATGACTTAAGTTTTTTTGGTTTCGCATATATTTGTGCTATTCTCTGTTTCTGTGGACGTTTTAAACTTTCCTATCATAAAAAATCGTTTTCCGCAAGAATTTTTCATTTATGCTTTGTTTTGATCACTGTTTATACACGAGAGCACGTAGACGCTTCGTCGGCCGGCATTCGGTATTGGTTACCCGTGTTTACACGAGTGTGCGAGTGAACTAGTTAATAATAAACTAAAACATACTGGAATGCAGTTTGTTGTGTGCCTTTCATAACAAAAAAAAAAACATCGAAATGTACAAAACACTACGCTACGTGAATTTAAACGACGTTTGAACACTGATGGTACTTCAATTGTAAATAACTAGATGTGTAAATTAATAAGTGAAAATTGGTGTTGGTGTTATTTTTGTGTGGTGTAAAAAAAGCGCTTAATGTATCACAGCATAAATATCATTATACCGAAAGGCATAAGGAGTCACAGGGATCATGCTTTCACTCATCACGCGATGCTTTGGGAATCATGCCTAAGATCATCTTGGTCACAAAACGGGATCATTGGAATTTCGACTAACATGTAAATAACAAGTTTTAACCAACATTAACGTAAAGTCTAAGACGGTTTCGTGCTTGCAGGCCGCTGCAAGTATAAATGACAAAGAATCTACGGTGATTGAATACGAAAACGTAACTGACACTATAAAACGAAGATTAGAGAGTCCCATCAACTCACCAGAAACTGAGAGACCCGAATTTAAAAAGTCCAGAATACCTTTAGCTTTGCAAAGTCCCGTTCCAATTAAAAAAGAAGTTAAAGAAGGCGGTAACAGAACTAGAGGGTCTTCTTTAGAAAGGCGTAGCAAGAAAGCCGATAGTCCAATGACAGATAGCATCACAAGCACAATGTCGACGGATTCTATGGAGGGATCTATGTCATTAATGGGTTCCGTACCATCAACTCCGGAGACGTCACGGAAGGACAGTAGCACTTTCAATTTACTCAAGGATAGTGATTTGTTCACGCAAATATCTAAGAACAAAATCGAGCCGAAACCACCTTTACCTCCAAAAATGTCAAAGCAAGATACTTGCCATATGGTAGAAGTGAAAGAACACGAGATTGTCAAATCTACTGTCAGTCCTATAGAGCCAATGGAAATATACCCATCTGATACAGTAGAAACCGTTATGGAGTTCATACCTCAAACTGTAGAAACCGTCAATATTATTGAGGACACTGAGAATGAATCTATTGAATCCGACGAAGATACAGATTCGAAACGATCATCGGTCGACTTGGGAACTGAACCGAAAACTTTCGTTGTTGAAGTAAAAACGTTTGAACAGAGAATGAAACCAACGGTTGGAATACTAAAACGCAGAGGTGATAATGACGTAGAGAAGGCTAAAGTTATGAAAGTAACTATAGCTGATGTCCCAGATTTGATACCGGCATCAGAGACGCAAGACCAAGACGTGTCAATGAGCACACCGCCTCCCACACCGTTCGAAGGAGTTAACCTGGAATGTCCTTTGTTGTATGACCTCGCGCTGAGACAGACTGAAGCACAAAAAAATTTGATGAGGGATGAAGTTAATGAGTATTTGATTTTGGATGAAGTGCCTAAAGATCAGGCAGCGTTACCTGAACCTTCTGCTACAGAGACGTTAGCTTCAGATAAAGTGGAAGATTTACATGCTGATAAAGCTCTAGAAGTTATAAAAGGGGACTCCAAACTGGAATCTTTTGATAGTAAGCCATCAGGTAGTGTCGAGGAAGATGAAGTCATATATTCTGAAGTTGAATATGCTACGCAGGTATTAAAATTCATATTAATGAAAAAATAAACGATAAAAATAATTGCTGGTTATCAAATGACTAAAGATTTAACGAATAAATTATACTATTTTAGAGTGTTCACTGTTGAGTCTTTACGTTGGAATTTAACTGCTTAAAAAATAACTGCTTATCGATGATATCCTTATCATGAAAAATATTATATACTTAAGTATCTACCGCTCACTAAAAAAGACCTGATAAAATTTTCGTTTAAAATAACCTGATCAACCTTTATAGAATAATCCTCAAATTTAAAAAAATTTTCGTATGTGTACGAACTATACCTACTAATTCATATATTTCAAAGCTTTTCTCTATTAATAAAAACATTTATAGGTCCGTCTATCGTCATCGGAATTCGATGTAAAAGAACCACTATCAACATCGACGCCAATCAAAGACGACAAAACAAAGAAGCAAGTTCAAGTAGTGGCCATGTCTCCTAAACCATCTCAAGAGGATGAGGTTCCGCCATCGCCAAAAACTAAGTCCTCCGCTAGTCCACTGCTGGGACTTAAGTCCCAGATACCTATAAAAGAGAAGAAGACCTTGAATGAAAAGTACCAGCGCACGGATGATTATTCGCAGGTAAGTGTTCGACTTTCTAGTTTACCGTTAAACCTACATTTTATCCACACATCCCGTTATTATTAGAAAAAAACACATTTCGAAATAAATAATTCCTTTTACTTGTTAAGGTTTTTATAGTTAAAAAACTCGCCATAAAAAGTTTTATTCATTTCTTTGCGAGTGTATTAATTTCCATTTATATGAGGATTGTATAGACGATTTATAAAACTAATGCATTGTTACCGTTAGTAATGTCACAATAATAATAAAATAAAGAGTAGTAATGATCTTATGATTTGTATTTCATAGATCTGATGATCATTATCTCAATAATTGGTATGACTACAATTTGTTTGTATAATTTGTTATCCATACAAGTAAACAGATCGATTTCTAGAGCACAAATTTCATCAAAATCGGTTGAAAAGATGGGCTGTTAAAACGTAACAGACGGACATACTTTCGCATTTCTAATATTAGTATGGATATAGATTATTAACTAACTAACTGACCAGGTTCATTCGGATGGAATTTCTCAAAATATTTTCTTATTGTCTAAGTTATTAAAGACAGATATTTGGGCTGTACGTTGGATAATATGCTGACATATTCGTAAAATATTTTTGGATTGTGTTTGTCAAGTTTCTTTTTCTCCAGGGGAAGCCCGAAATCACCGACGATGACATAAGCGAGAACTCAGAAGTCATCGAAGTCACATCAGAGTTAAAGAAGCGTTTCCCCACCGCCTGCGACGAAGAACTGGAGCGTTTTGAAGCCGCAGCGGAGCGCATGGCGCGCCGGATGCATGTTATGCTGCTTACTGTGGGTGGCGTGGCCAGCGAACGTGACCCTGCTAAACGACTTGAGGTTAGTGTGTATAAGAACTGGAGCGATTTCAAGCCGCAGCGGAGCGTATGGCGCGCCGGCTGCATGATATGCTGCTCACTGTGGGGGCCGTGGCCAGCGAACGCGACCCTGCTACACGACTTGAGGTTAGTGTGTATAAGAACTGGAGCGATTTGAAGTCGCAGCGGAGCGTATGGCGCGCCGGATGCATGTTATGCTGCTCACTGTGGGTGGCGTGGCCAGCGAACGCGACCCTGCTAAACGACTTGAGGTTAGTGTTAATGCTCCAATTATTACCAACTAGCTGATGCCTGCGACTGCGCTCGTGTGGAATAAGTTTTTTTTTATTTCCACGGGAACTCCTTATTTTTCCGAGATAAAAACTCTATGTCACTCTTCAGGTCCTCAACTAGACCCATGCAGAGAATGACGTCGATCCGTTGCTCCGTTGCGACGAGATTGAAAGACAAATCAACAAATAAACACATTTTCGCATTTAAAATTTAGCATGATATCAGATTGTTTGAGAAATTCTTATTTTCCTTTTGCCATCCAGATCCTAAAGAACCAACTAGGAGCCGTAGCGCCAGACGCTGCAGCACTAATATCCCGAGGAGACAGTCTAGTCTACGCCAAGCACAAAGACAACCCACAACTAGCGGAATACCTCCAAACGCACTTCCAAGACAAACTACGAAACAAATGGTCTATGGTCATGTCTGAAATTGAGACCAAACGAAACGCTGCCCTGAAAGCAGAAGACGATGTAAAAGAACTAACCACTCTAATAGAGTCTATCCAAAAATGGGGGGTAGGCAAAGATTACGATCTGAAGAAACAAAATGGCGTCGAAAATATCAAAGCGGAGTTACTCGATCGTGAAAACGATTTGGAAAGGATACATGATTTGTGTAGGGAGTTGCGGGTTCAGAGAGTTGCATTCCCAGAGAAGGCGGCGACTGAGGCGGCGACCATAGTTAGCAAGATTAGAGATGCGTATGAAGCGACCATGCCCAAGAAGGATAAGAAGAAATTGGTAAGTTATATTACTATTATTATTTGCACATTTTTATACATCTATTATTAAGTAATTATTAAAAATACAAATCATTAAATTCTAAATTAAACCTAAGTTAAAAAACTAAATTAAAAACTAAACATTAAAAATATCATCTATCCCGCTGCAATGAGGCAGTGTGCCCAGAACGCTGGCTGCGTTACCCCGCTGAATAGCCAAACTTATATGTTGGCCGAGGTAACTGCCAGCCCTCCGGTCACCTGTGGACTCTGTGAGACGAGAAGATAGATCCTTAAAAAAGGATCTAGCATCTTCGCCCCACGACCCCAGGGTTTCAACACCAAAAGGCACAAAAATGAAATTATTTTCAATAATTTCATACTTGCGCCTCTTGGCTCTTTCTGCATTAGTGGCCGCCGCCCCCGCTGTCATGGAGGACGCCTGCAAGTGGGATAACGCTAGCGTATCCACGCATGTGGCATCCCAAACAAGCGACCTTCCTTGCTTCCA
The DNA here is from genome assembly GCA_963932025.1 of Erebia epiphron. Lineage (NCBI taxonomy): Eukaryota > Metazoa > Arthropoda > Insecta > Lepidoptera > Nymphalidae > Erebia > Erebia epiphron. Next base: position 11,745,786 of record OZ009950.1, read on the forward strand.
CGGAACAAGAGTCATCCCGTCAGGTCTCTTACCATCACTGCGCGCCAAGCCATTAGGCTCTAATACTGCAGGCACTTTAGCGGTGGCAAGAGACCTACGAATGATGTCGTTCAGGGAAGCATGTCGCGAAAGACGACCGGCACTTTTAATACAAGAAAGCCCGTGATGGCCATACTTATAGTAAGTTATATTGATATTTTTTCCAGGAAATTGAAATTAATACGAAATCGAGTTAAAACTGATAAGAGGTGTATTTTCATTTAAAACGAAATGTTTGGCTTAAGAGGCCGGGGAGCGGCGCTCGCAACTTCTATTCGAACCGCAAATATAAATTTGCCAGTATATTGCTATCTCTATTTGGCTGATGACACATGATCGCGTGCAAGCGCGATAGCAATATGAGCGTACAGAGTTTGTTATACATTTTGGTCTTGTTCCGTGAATACCAGAAATGATGAATGAAAAATTGTTGTGTTTTTCACTTCGTGTTGTTATTCTGTAACTTGACAATATAGGTTATGTTCCTGATCAATTAGTACGTGAGATATCGTTGGTTTTAATATGAAACCAATAAGGAGAAAACATGTCATTTATGTCGTAAAAACATGCAAAACGCAATGTGCTTATATTTAATTTTGGGAAAGTATTTTGAAACAATATTTATCCAGGGGCCTAGATAAATACAAGCTCAATCTTAATAATCGCATAATATGGTGGAAATATTCTCGAATTACAAATAATTTTGGTATTACGTTTGTATGGGCAATTCACTCTCCGCTGGCACCTTAATACGCTTGCGGTTGATGACAGTCAGCCCCCCGATTGTGTAAGGAAATCGTAATCGTTTGTCAAACGGATAGAATTCGTAGATGTCTCACGTCAAAAAGCATACGTATGAACCCCTAAACAGTTCGAGTAATACGTTTAAAGTTGTCAAATGATTACCATTTGCTTAGACTCTGGTTTGATGGAAGGAATGTCCTTCCGGCTTCCGTTTTCCCCTCCCCTTTTAATATAGGTACCTTCAAATCAAGAGTGAATAGGCATCTTACAGTCAAGCGCGCTCCACCTTAGGCATCACCACTTTCAAGCAAGTCTGATTGCAGCCAAGCGCTAGCCTATATATTAAACAAACATACAATGTTGTTATTTAAGTTCTACATATAGCATTTTACGTATATTTTTATTTCTTCTGCAGAATCCATTAAATACCTCGAAGGACCACCTCGTTAAAAGCCCGGTGCAATCCCTGGAAAAAACTTGTCAAAAATCAAAATGTTACTGCTACTGTAAACTCTTATTTCGCAAGGAGTCTGAAGGGGATAGACAATATACGAGACATATCATTTTTTTTTAAGACTAGAGCTGACTTAGAAGTAGAGGCTAATTCTGTTAAGCACAATCTCTAAACTAAAATGACACGTCCTTTCCTAATACTTTCTTACCGTCCTATTTCTCTGCGGAAAGGGACGGCACTAGATCTAAGCTTGACAAGTTAAGTTTAGAGATTGTGTACAACAGAATTGGCTTCAATATACAAAATTTTCTTTTCTCCACAGGATACATCCGACACACGTAACGGTGAGTTTGTAACTCGCACGAACCGCGCCCGCGAAGCTATCACCACTCTTATGGCAGCGCTTCGATCGCCTCCGCTCTCCGGAAAGGACTATGATGAATTCCCGTTACAGGAGGACGCGCTAGCGGTATGACTCATCCGTCTTTCAAATATCTTTTAGGATCACAAGGACTTTTCAATAACTTTTAGACCACTGTTTTTATTCGGTACAAGAATTCTTAATTCAAGCTATATACTATAATATTATAAATGCGAAAGTGTGTCTGTCTGTCTGCTACGCTTTAACGGCCCATCTATTCAACCGATTATGATAAAATTTGGTAAAGGGATAGATTGTATCCGCAACGTCGCCCGCGTGGATTGAGATTTTTTGGTTCCCGCGGGGACTTTAATTTTTCCGGGATAAAAATAAGCCTGTATATATAAGTGCCTATAATGTGTTATTCAAGACTACAATCTATCCGTTCTGGCATGATTGAGTAACAAACATCCATCCATCCAAACTTTCACATTTATAATATTATAGTATAGATTATTTTAAATTTGTGCTTGTTTCAACTTCTCTATAATTTGAAATTGTTCGTACAACAGAGGATAAAATCATCAATGGAGGACGTTCAATCGCAAGTGGAAGAAATAGAGAGCTCGTACTCCTGGGCCGCGCGCAAGTCTGGCGCGGAGCAAGTGCGTCGCGTGCGCGATAAGTTGCGTGCTGAGTGGAGCACGCTACTGGACGCTTACAGAGATCGACATGAGAGGTAAAATAATGTGCTTTTTGTACTGGTTGGAAGATTGGCAATAGTGATTGGTAGTTAGAAATAGAAGTGAAAACATCTATTATTGAAGTGAAAACTTCTTTAGGCGCGTTGGTAGGGGGTAAAAATGTGGAAACGCGTGACCGACAGCTCGCCTTATTACGAAGACAAAAGGTCTTAAATATAAATATAGGTAGTACATTCGCAATTAAACTTTAATGCCATAGTTTTAAGGTTTATATTTTAAGCATTTTAATAATTAAAAATAAATAAATTAAATATTCGTTTTCACTTCTATCGGCAGTCCAATTGATTATATGATTGCTAATTTTTTCATACTATATCACTAACATAAAGCTTTCACACAGATGGTCCCGCTGCCAAGCGTCGTGGGCTGCGTTGTACGCGGCGCTGGAAAAGGGCGGTGAAGCGTTGGACTCCCTCGAGCGTGATCTGGACTCCGCCGCGGAGAATGTCACCACGCAACAGTTGGAGGAACTGGAGAAACAGGTATATTTAAAAAAAAACATTTAAACCACAGTCTAAGGAGATACGAAGGAGAATGGCATTCTGAACCTCCGACGACCACCGTGGCGCAGTGTTGAACGTTGTTGTCTTAACTTGCGGAGGTCCCGGGATCGAACCCCGGCAGGGTCAATTTGGGAATTTATAACTTCGGCTGTGGCTAGTTACCACCCTACCGGCAAAGACGTGCCACCAAGCGATTTAGCGTTCCGGTACGATGCCGTGTAGAAACCGAATAGGGGTATGGGTTTAATATAACTGCCATGCCCCTAACAGGCTAGCCCGCTACCATCTTAGACTGTATCATCACTTACCATCAGGTGAGATCGCAGTCAAGGGCTAACTTGTAGTGGATTAAAAAAAAGAACCAGGGGTAAGATTCATTCGACGATTCAAAAGCACTTGCAATGAGTTTATTTGAATAAAAAATCTGAGTTTGAGTTTACGTTGTTTCTACTAGTCATCCTACATACTAGTTAGAGGGCCGAGTGGCCTAGTTGCGACAACGCATATCAGTCGATTGCGATTGGTAAGCAACGTCGACCCAAGTCGGTAACTGAATAGGTGATCGCATTAATACATAACCCTACTGAACAGGTCCGCGCCCGCCAACGAGAAGCCAACGAGATAACAGCGATGGGCCGAGCCGTGGTCCGCTCGTGTGGAGGCGCGCTAGCCAACGCCATACGCGAGCAGCTCGACGCGCATCATTTGAGAGCGCGCCACGCTGCGTTCGCGTTGAACAAACTGCGCGACAAGTGAGTGCATGTTTACAAATCCGGTCAAGTGGGAGCCAACGAGAAGCCAACGAGATAACAGCGATGGGCCGAGCCGTGGTCCGCTCGTGTGGAGGCGCGCTAGCCAACGCCATACGCGAGCAGCTCGACGCGCATCACTTGAGAGCGCGCCATGCTGCGTTCGCGCTGAACAAACTGCGCGACAAGTGAGTAAATGTCTAACAATCCGGTCAAGTGCGAGCCAACGAGAAACCAACGTGATAACAGCGATGGACCGAGCCGTGTTCCGCTCATGTGGAGGCGCGCTAGCCAACGCCATACGCGAGCAGCTCGACGCGCATCATTTGAGAGCGCGCCACGCTGCGTTCGCGTTGAACAAACTGCGCGACAAGTGAGTGCATGTTTACAAATCCGGTCAAGTGGGAGCCAACGAGAAGCCAACGAGATAACAGCGATGGGCCGAGCCGTGGTCCGCTCGTGTGGAGGCGCGCTAGCCAACGCCATACGCGAGCAGCTCGACGCGCATCACTTGAGAGCGCGCCATGCTGCGTTCGCGTTGAACAAACTGCGCGACAAGTGAGTACATGTTTACAAATCCGGTCAAGTGGGAGCCAACGAGAAGCCAACGAGATAACAGCGATGGACCGAGCCGTGTTCCGCTCATGTGGAGGCGCGCTAGCCAACGCCATACGCGAGCAGCTCGACGCGCATCACTTGAGAGCGCGCCACGCTGCGTTCGCGTTGAACAAACTGCGCGACAAGTGAGTAAATGTCTAACAATCCGGTCAAGTGCGAGCCAACGAGAAACCAACGAGATAACAGCGATGGACCGAGCCGTGTTCCGCTCATGTGGAGGCGCGCTAGCCAACGCCATACGCGAACAGCTCGACGCGCATCACTTGAGAGCGCGCCATGCTGCGTTCGCGTTGAACAAACTGCGCGACAAGTGAGTAAATGTCTAACAATCCGGTCAAGTGCGAGCCAACGAGAAACCAACGAGATAACAGCGATGGGCCGAGTCGTGGTCCGCTCGTGTAGAGGCACGCCACGCTGCGTTCGCGTTGAACAAACTGCGTGACAAGTGAGCTTAAAAACAAAGTTATTTTTTAAAATATTTTGAAGCTAATTTTGAAGGAAATATTTTTATTTTGACTTAAGGGATTACTTGAGAGATACGTGGTTTTGTACGTACGGTTACTACCGAAACGTTACTACGTTACTTCAGCTTCAGATTAGCTGTTTTCATCATGTTGATCGAAAATATACATCTGAAAATTTCCCAACAGGTATTCCGAATCCGAGAAAAAGGCAAACGACAAGAGCGTGAGTGGTGCTGAGGCGGCCTTACACAGCGTGAGAGAACTTCTCTTGACCACCAGTGCTAATCCCTCCGACCACACTAGCCTGGCCATCAGGCTGAGCCTGATCAAGGTAATGATAAATGATTTATTTATTTCACGTAGGACAACTTATGCCACTGAAATGTTTCACCGTCAAAGCAAGTCAAATTATATTTCTTAAAACGCATATAACTCCGAAAAGTTAGAGGTGCGTGCCCGGGAATCGAATTGCTGGCCTACGAGATATGAAGCCGGGTGTATAAACCATTAGGCTATTACCACTGTAATAGTGGTTTCCGCCTGACTAATGATCTATAGAGCGAACATCAATTTTGCTCCAGCTTTATTTATATTAAAACGAGATCTGAGCTAAGTCACACGCTCTATGGATCTCGCACTAAGAAATTGCGTCTTATAAATTTTGGCCACCTGTTTTGTATTGGGATCAGAGGCGGCTCGTGAAAGATCATATTGGGAGTTCACTAAAAAAAAAAATGCTTACCAATTATTTGTAAATGAAGTCCATTCGGCGGTCATTACGTTATATTGTTCCATTTTAATCGCCTACCTACACTATTTACATAAATCACAGTCTTTTTCACATAAATACACAACACAATATGTACACTATTTAAAACAACAATACAGATTTTCCAGCCACTGTACAATGATCCAACGCACTCGCGAAGAAATCAAAATAAATTTACTTTCATATTTTGTGTTTTGTTTACATCTTACCGGCATAATACGAATAAAAAAAATACTTGCGAGTTTTAACTCTTTCTTCGTGACAACAGGCCATGTCATTTAGTCGGGTAATATCGCGCATGCGTACTTCGTGTCAGGAGCGCCGCTCCATATTTACCAAATATCTCATACAAATCTTTTGTCTCACGCGCCGCTCGCATCGAATGCTCTCTTTTACTCTCATTACATTTCAATAGGAACGTTGTACTAAACTTTCGTCTATAGGAGCGTTGTTCTAAGCGCTCCACTTAACAAAAATACCATGTATTAAATTTGTGTTGATTGATGAAATAAGTAGTAAAGTAGGTAGGTAGGTACATAAGGATATTCATGATTAAAATGACAATGGGAATAGATTTATATAAAAATATTTAAAACGTTTATAGCAAAGTTTATTTGATTATTACACCTACCTAGTACCTATGTATTTTTTAAAATTTTGTGGGAGTTCACTGCACCAGCGCTCCTTTGAGCGAGCCGCCTTTGATTGGGATTAGACGGTAACCAAATCTGTCTTCATCAGGGAAAATCTCCCTCTCTCCCGCAGGTTTAAAGTTATAATTTCATTTCAATTTACTTGACTAATCTTAGTATTTGTTAGGCTGTGTACCATTGATTTAAATATTTGTGAATTTATCATTATGAGTTCCACAAGACTGTAAAATGGACGGTCAGGTTATACAGAGAAGCCTCGCTTTGCTCGGTTGATCGAAATTTGCTCATAGAATCTAACTCAATAACTGCTACCAAGATTTTCCTAACAGAAAACCCAAATAGCTTTTTTACCCGATTTCTGGATTCATATACTGGACATGAATCCAGAATCGTATGATTCGCAACCGAATAAACTAGCCGCTAGACAATTATCCAGGGAAAATAAAGGGATGGAATTTCCAACGGAACGGGTTTTGCGAGAAATAAAAAAAACCGGCCAAGTGCGAGTCGGACTCGCGCACCGAGGGTTCCGTACAAACCTGTAGGTATATAAGTAAAAGTTATGGTATTTTTATTGCTAAATGAAATCAATAACATTAGTAAGTTTAAAATTATTAAAAATATTTTTATTAAGTATATGATGTAACTAAAAATTTATGCTTCTCGCAATTTTTCCTTTATCTGTGCTATAAGACGTTGCTTCGTAAAAAAATTCAAGATTCTGAGTTCACGGGAAGTACCCTGTAGGTTTTGATTCCCTTGCGAGTGTCGGAAATTTGCAGCATAAACGGCTGTATCTTTTGATTTCGTTGGCTTAGAAGTTTGATTTTTTCACAGCTCCAAGTTACAGTAGACTTGAGTATTTGATAAGAATTTCAGTTTGATACCTCCATACGTTCCTGAGAAAAAGGGTCTTGATACACAGACGGACGGACAACAAAGTGATCCTATAAGGGATCCTGTTTTTTCCTTTTGATGTACGGAACCCTAAAAATCGACAAATATCGACAAAGACAGGCAGATGACCGATGACAGACGACAGCAATCTATTCACTGAAAGTTGATAACACATCCACTCGGTGAGCGGTCGGCGAGACTTGAGGAAATAAGGAGCAAAAGTCTAAAACAGAAACATGAAACAGGCTTATCCCGAGCGGAACGATCCGGATCATGATATGACATTCAACCAGTGAGATGGAGACTTTAGAAGGGCAAATCTTACACATAAGGCCGTCACCAAAGCTTTTTTTTTTAAATATATAAGCTAGCGCTTGACTGCAATCAGACTTGCTTGCAAGTGGTAAAGCAGCCTAAGGTGGAGCGAGATTGCCCAGAAGATGCCAATTTACTCTTAATTTGAAGGTACCTATATGTAAAGGAGGGGAAAACGGAAGACGGGAGGGTATTCCATATCATAGCGGTTCGAATTAGGAACGAGGAAGTAAATCCTTTGTACGAGTCCGCGGAATTAAGAAAACGTGGTTTAAAAGCAAAAAGTGCTGTATGACATTCGCATTCACCTTTGATTGGTTGACAGCTTCGTGTGGGTGTTCGTGTCTGTGATTCCGAGCATAATCTTTATTGTAAGTTTTAGGGAAAAGGAGAATAAAAGTAATGTTTAGGGATTATTGCTCTAGCAGTATGATGGCTCTCTGCATCCAGCCACAATGCTTGAACAAATAAAAACAAAGCCTGTATCAACACACCGCCAACTTTAAACTTTATTGACTCTGTAATACGAACTAAATAGCTGTAAAGTTTGTTCAAATATTTGTTTCAAACAATCGCAAACATGCCAATGGAAATTCAACTTTGAAGCTACACTTTAAGGTCCATTTTCTAGTACAAAAAATATTGTGTATGCCTGGCGTAAAGCCAGAGTCATGGGGTAAGCCAAAACTGTGACAGGATAGGTTTCAGATTTAGTACCTATTGGTAGTTGGTGCGCTGACATCTTAAAATGTATAGGTGTAGTAACTACGGAACATCGATATTATTTTATAATGGATTTCAAAATGTATATTGAGAACGGCTGAACGGATTTGGCTGAAAGTTTGGCACAGAGATAGATTATTATAGTTTGGAATAGCACATAGGAAACACGCATACGAAACGCAAACACGCTCAAACCACGCATACGAAGTCGCGGACATTAGCTAGGTTTCTAGGTTTATTCTGGACGACTAGCATTTCTTTGACAAATCTATAGTTTTTTTTTAAATTTAAAGACTAGCACTTGGCTGCAATCGGTCTTGCTGGAAGTAGTGATGCAGCCTAAGGTGGAAGCTAAGCGGATGGAAAAACGGAAACCGGAAGGGCGTTTCATATCCAAGCGGATATTATATAATAGTACGTACAAGTTTAACGTACGTTTGTAAGTTTACGTACAAGTTTAAGTTATAATCAAAATTAATTTATTCAATTCGGCTTTCCGTAAAGCTACTTTCTGCTACTTTCTGTTTCAGAAGTTGTGCATTCTTCGCGCATACAAAACTAATAGGTTGACTGCGCCAATCATCGTTGATCTCTAAATAAAGCAAGCTAGAGGTAGTCGGTGGGATTTGTATGCAGGCGACCATGATATTATTTCGCATCTATTTTGTTGGGGGTTGTCAAAGGTCAAAAGTTTTAACTTCGATGTTATGATGCTATCGTAGCTTTAATAAGTCCAATAAGTAAATAAATAAAAAATTGGCAGTCATAAGGACTGCCGATAGAAGTTTAAACGAATATATAATTAAAATGCTTAAAATATAAACTTTTAAACTAAGACCATTAAAGTTTAATTACGAATGTACTATATTTATATTTAAGACCTTTCGTCTTCGTAACAACGTGAGGTGTCGGTCATGGGTCACGGTTTCGGGTGTCGGTCACTGTGTGGTCACGCGTTTCAAAAAGTGCTCAACGCGCCTAAAGAAGTTTTCACTTCAAAACTAATTGTGGAGCTTTATTGAAAAGTAAATATGCAAGATTTTATTACTAGTTCCAATTTCACTAGTAAAGCAGTTTTATTTTTGCAGTACGAATGAGTCAGAACGAAAATAAACTGTAAATATGATTCGCAAACGAAATATTCTCCGCCGGGACGGGGAGGAAGTGAGAGTCGCCGCCGGAAGTTGTCTCTTGCGATCGCGACGCCCACCGGACCTCGGCTTATTGCGAGATTTTAAACCTTCCACGCTCATAATGCTGGAGCTGAGTCGTTTAAACTGTAGTTTTATTGGTTCTGCACTAAGTGCGAAATCATATTCGGGGCACAAAATTGTTTGGTATACAAAAAGTGTAACTTTTATATGGATCTGCACACACTGCGTGTCTCCCCGTCAGTCTTGTCCGCCTTCTAAATAGGAATATGCGAGAAGAGATATACACAAATTAAATAAGTTTTATTAAGTACCGGATAACATAAACAATGTTTTCAAATAAATTAAGATATTGTATTGATACATATTATTTTACTCAATATTATGTGAAAGTTTGGATATGACCGATTACGACTATGGGTTTAATATTACTGCCAGACCCCTAACAGGTTAACCCGCTACCATCATAGACTGCATCATCACTTACCACAACGATCGCGGCCAAAGATCAACTTATAGTAGAATAAAATAACTTCAAATTGAGACAGTCATTTCCGTCACTTCTATTTAATTCGTAATTTCGCAGCGTACATTTTAAACTCATTTTCAGCTCTCCAATCCCGAATAACGGTCCCACAAGGTTTGCTCACTCCGCTCCGAATGAATGGGGCGTGTAATCAAGAATGAAATGTGGAATTCACGCTGAAAAAATGTTCAAAAAGTCTTGTTTAAACACTGGAAGTCTGTGTTTGCATTCGATCTGGCGTCCTCATGAAATCTTCATACATTTGGTAAAACCAAAATGGCGGTTTTTTATAGATTTACGAGCGTTGTTCAATAGTAAACTAAGTAAAAATTTTAAAATAATACGTCTTTGGTCGTCGTCGTCGTCGTCTCAGTTATCAGTATCTCATTTATCTGATTCGATCAGGTTATTTTCCTAATTTATTTATTCAAAAAGTTTACAAAAACCACACAAATTTAGTCTACAATATACAACTACTGAAAACTGGTACTAGAAAACTTATTGAGTATTATCATTTAAATAATTGTATCGGGACCATTGGAGCACCTTATTCCTAAGCTTTTTTTAGTCATTGTATTTCATTTAAAAACAAAAAAATTGTTTGTAGTGCAATGACGTTGTAAGTTTATGAATTTAAATAAAATACTGATTGTTAGGTGAAGCCATACCCTTTATCAAGATATCTCGCTCCCTTAAGTTAAATTCCAACAAAATTGAAATACATTTAGAATAAGGATAGCAACGTTTCTAGGGGCCTATGTATCTTAATAGTATGATATTATACTCGTTACTGCTTCAGGCCTTTGCCCCCGCTTTTTCCTAATATATTTTTAATATCAACTCGAGCATTGCAGTTGTCACAACAAACCGTTATTTCGAGCGCGTACAGAAATAAATGTCCACTATTTTTATCGTTACATTTACATTTTTTCCTGTTGCAAGCTGTGTGTGCAGACATTAGTTATTTTTTTTTTGTTGGATATATTGTAAGTGCATACTTACGAGTAGGTAAGGTAGTTTCTTTTCTAATGTCTTTTTTAACCGACTTCCAAAAGGAAAGGAAAGAAAGAAAGGAGGAGATCCTAAATTCGGCGCGTATCTTTTTTTTAAGAATCTTTATTTGCATTGTGAATGGTTTCAAGATGTAAAGAAATTAGTACATTCGGGAACATAGAATTATTATATTTACTACTTTGTTGGGGAATATCCGTAACTCGACCTTATCTTTTTTTGACCTTATCATGCGTCATGCAACTATATTCGTTAAAATCATCAGTTATCATATAAAGCATAGACCGCGAAAAATGATTTTGTTCTTAGGCATGGAGTCTTTAAATAATTAATTATTAAAAGAGTCATAAAAGAGAATCTAAAAATGGAGACAAAAGCTAAACCGCGGCTCAATAAGGAAGTTATAGCAAATGAAAGTAAAAGGTGTGAAATGCCTTAGTAGCGTAACGTGCGAGCTATTTCTGAAACCATGAAAATATTCCTGTCCCATCCTCTGTTTTGTATCCCGAACACTTATAGTCATATCCCGCTTTATTAATCCAACAGATTTTCAACTTTATATCAAAAGGATAGGTTGTAAAATACTTTGGTTGAAGGTTGTTTGAAATGATAGGTGCAATGAAATATATTGGTACACATCGCCGGTCTTAGTCGTATGCGCGGCTTTTCAGTGAGTGTCCGCTCATTTGTTTTGTTTTCCGCATTTTTCGTATAAACGGAATATTTTGAAACGTGAAATAAGTGGCCTTTTGGAGAGAGTGGAGTGAGCAGATTTTTTTGTGTTGTATTGAATCGTTACAGTGATTTAGTACAGTGGTTTAAAAGTACTTTTTGGTTGAATCGTGTAAGGTCAGTGTATAAGTCTGTGTTTATCCTATGGTTTCTCCACATAAATGTGGTGATACTATCTGAATGAAACTTTAGTGTTTTTGAGTCTACAGTCATCCATCTATATTCTGGGAGAGAGAGAGAGAGTGAGTTTAATTCTAGTACATTCAGGAATTCTTGTAATTATTGCAATTAGAGTTTTATTTACACGTTAGTGATTACCTCAACCAATCGACATCTGTATCACTAGAGGAATCGCCAATGCGTTGCCGGCTTTCAAGGAATTTGTTTATCCGCCCCTTGAATAGCCCCATATTGTAGTTATAAGGGAACACAGCTGGTGGAAGCTGGTAAAATAATTTGTTGTATTTTCATTGATGAATTCGACAGGAAGCTCAAAACCGAATATCGAAATTAGGGTGATTTTTTGCATAATTATAGTTGAGGACCTGAAGAGTGACATACTTTTCATCCCGGAAAATAAAGTAGTTCCCGTGGGAATTAAAAAAAACTTATTCCATAAAAAGTTGGAGCCTTCCTTTAAGAGTACAAGTTATCCTGTGGCAGAAGACTCTGCTCTTACTTAATAACAATCTATATCATTCTATACTGTAAGGAAAAGTGGACAATAGATAGATTTTCCCCATTCTTGTCTATTTTGGACGGCAATTAAAATGCATTTCCTATCTCCAACTATACAATATCTCGTCTCGACGCCTAATGCAAGTCGAAGCGCGCGCCATAAATTTGTTTTACGACAGGGCAAGCCGCCGCCGCGACAGCGTTTTGGAGAGTTTCGTTGAGATGGCATGAAATTGCTTAAAATATATTTGGGATAAGTATAGCTTTCTATTTTTCAAACATTTTTGCTCGACGTTTCTGATACGAACAGCTAAGGTGTGGAATACCCGTGTACCTACCACGTGTTTCCTGCCACGTATAACTAAGTATCTTCAAGGCAAGAGTGAACAGGCATCTAGGCAAGCGCGTTCCAACCTATTCCTCATTGGTTTGCACTAAGTATGATTGTCTTCAAGCGCAAGCCTATCTTGCTTTTTTTTAGGAAATCGTGCCTTCAGAGCCTTTGACCAGGCTATCGTTCACTTAATCCTCGGTGCCGAAATTATAGTCTGATTTCCGCTAGTTTTCATGTCTCCAATAAAAAAGTAAATTATTAGATCCTCCATAGTCTTTGCGCGCGAATTTGTCCGCATGGACTACACCAATTTCAAACTCCAATTTTACCCCCTTAAGGTTTGAATTTTCAAAACTGCTTTCTTAGCGAATGTCTACGTCATAATAGCTATCTGTATGCCAAAGGAGATGGTTCGGATTTGTATGGGGCATGGGCCTGGTCTTGTACAAATATTGAAAGGAAAGAAAATAAAATATTAAACCAGCTTTGATTGTTTAAATCGACGAGTTTTTCGTAATTTCTGTGGTGAAATTATTTAATCTTTCCACGATTAGCAATACTAAACATGAGTAGGTGACAATGGCGGATTCATATTTCTGACCTTTTCTGTCAAATGTCAAAAATTATGAAAGAAAAATAACACGATGACTCACGTCACTTGTCAAAAATGACATTTGTCGCATTTCGCGCGTACTGACTTCTCTATGGCTGAAGGGCGCCATCTTGGAAGCATATCGAAAAACTTGACTAGATTTTTATTTTTTGCTCGTTATTTAGTTTGCTATTCTAATTTATTTTACTTTTAATAAAATCTATGTATTTTACTCTATTTATGATAAAGTGTACATAGGCCCAAAATGAACCTTCTCTTTTCAGCCCGATCCGTCCAGTGGTTTGAGCTGTGCGTTGATAGATCAGTCAGTCAGTCACCTAAAGTTCGCGCGCGAGTTGAATGCAGAGAAAATGTATGTGTCACCATACATTTACTCTGCATTTAACTCGCGCGCGAACTATATGTTTAGATTGCTAAATAGAAGACTTGAATTTATAACGTATAACGTATAACGTATAAGTGAACGGACTTGGATTAGACATTTATTGTAGTTTGCAAATATGTTAGTAGTTTTACTGTCTAAATGTACAGAACACCTGTAGAAATTTTGTCTGCTGGCATTATGGTATTTGGTTGTCAGGAGTTACGGCTAGCTAGATATTTTCCTAACACTTGATAAATTCAAGACAAATTGTAATTATTTTAACCATTTTGCCTGCATTAAGGCAAATAAGCAAAGGATTTAGGATTTTCTCTTTCCCTTTAATTTGGAAGAAAATAAAAACACCTCATAAGATTTGATAGATGGCATTATATCGGCATCAATAAGATGACATGAAAACATGCGTTTTAATTTAAACAATTCGATGTAACTCCTAATTGGTATAACGGTGAAGAAAAATAGCGTGTGGAAACCTGCCCGAGAAACAGAATACTAACTATTACTACGCCTGAGAATTCTTCATGAAAACCCAACACTCGCTATGGCCCGACCCGGGACTCGAACCCAGGATCTCGTTGGTCACAGTCGAACATGCTAACACCATTAGGTCGAACATGCTAAGACTAGCGAGGCAATCACTGTAGCTTCATGCTGAAGCAGCGCCCTATTCAGCTAGGTAAAAACAGTACGTACTATAAGTATTCATCAGTTCTTAGAAAATCTTTTTAGGCACTAATTTTTATTAATGTTTTAATATTACTTAGTAATACTTACTACTAGCTGATGCCCGCGACTTCGTCCGCGTGGATTGAGGATTTTTGGTTCCCGCGGGATCTCTTCAATTTTCCGGGATAAAAAGCCTATGTGTTATTCCAGACTATAATATATCTTTGTGCCAAATTTCATCCGAATCCGTTCAGCCGTTCTGGCTTGAAAGAATAATAAATATCCATACATACAAACTTTCGCGTTTATAATATTAGTAAGGATATGTCCATAGCTCTGGGTGAATAAATGTTGATTTATGTACTATCTTCTGTCCAGGCTCGAGAGGAAGAATTAGGGCGTGCGGCGCGCGAGGCGGATTCTCAGATACGTGCATCGCCCGACTCGCCCGACGCGCGCCGCTTGAGAGGCGTACGCGACGAACTAGAAAAGGTACGTAACAATATTTTCTCAAACATGCTTGGAAAATCTTCTTCGAGATCGAATCGAACTTGCTGTACTAGCCAAATACATGCGAGCAACGGCCGGGTAAAGTTGTATGAAAATCCATATCTGTCGTGGTTAAGCGACCAATTAAATTACATAGTAAATTCATATCTGTCGTGTAATTTAAAAATGGAACAATCTTTTACTCCGAAACATGGCAACCAAGGAGGTAAGTTATCAAAGGTTTTATTTAAATTTCGAACTAGCTTGCAAATAGAAAGCTGTTTATTGAAAAAAAAAACAAATGAACACTTTAACGCGGGAAAAATTATTGTTGTTCGTTGTTCGTCATTGATTTTGAATTGTATTTGACAAAATGAGTTTAAGTGAAGACAATGAGTGTGATGAACTTACTTTAACGCCACCTGAAATTCAAGAGGCGGCAAGTGCCGTAATAGAAAACTTGTTACCGCCAAAATCGAAAGAAAAATATTTGAAAACCTATGAAAATTTTGTTCAATGGAAGAATGAAAGAAAATCGAAATCGAAGTTCTATCTAGGTACTACTAAGTTTTAATTTCCGCGCATTATTTGAGAAAAGTACTATACAAGCCTTGGCCACAACTAGGCATTGATGTCGGCATGAATGTACTGTAGGTACTATTAATATGCTCATGAGATCGAAGTTAAGTGCTGACTTATTGAATTAGAAAATTATTGATCAGAGCCAGTTTAAAAAGTTGCCAAACGTTAGGTACTTTTAGGAAAATATCTAATACTAGCTGATGCCCGCGACTTCGTCCGCGTGATTTAAGTTTTTTTGTTCCCAAGGGAACTCCTTAATTTTAGGCATATGTCACTCTCCAGGTCCTCAACTGTACCCATGCTAAAAATCACATGCCGATCCGTGACTCCGTTGCGGCGTGATTGTACACGTATTTGTTTGTACACGATTGTACGTGACAAACCAACAAACCAACAAATAAACACACTTTCGCGTTTTTAATATTGGTATGATATAAAATAGGTGTAATCACGGATAACAACTTGTATAGTAGCAAAGGTAAAATTGTTTGACAACAATGTATCTTGATTTACTCTTGCATCCCTTTCGGAGATTGGACTTTGACATATCCCTTTTGGGGAAATTCTGTGTTACAAAAGAGCGATACCTATCCAATCCTAAATCCCATATGTTTACCTCAATGGTTTTCGAGCGTTCAGGAAGCTACGTCTTTATTTATAAAAGGAAATCGAAATTCACCTAATTTCTGTGAAGAAATGTTGCCTTAATAAAATCACACAAAGTACGCTGTCCAAATTCACATAAGGTGGGAATAATTAATTTTGTCTCGTTGAACATCTAACCCAGGACCTCCCAACATCAGACTTCACTAAAGAGACGCTCACAATGGAGCTAGGAAAGTAGTTAAAATAGTATGTAGAACCTGAAGCACATTGCATTTGTTGTATGTAGTCTATGTTAAATGACGCTACAATACTTTTTCATCCGCAAGAAACAACTGGGCAGAAATTAAAACAAGCAATTACCTCGTGTTTGTAAAGAGCAATATTACAAACGAGTTCACTAAGTACTGGGGGGGCTACTACCACCGCTTATAGCAGTGCTATTTCAAAATGACAGTTTTATGTCATGTACCTTTATGTCCATAAAATAAGTACTATAAATCTAAAACACGAACGTAACAACATTAAAACAATACGGTTTTAAGCGATAGTGGAATGCCCGCAGTACCCATCACAAGATTCTAAATCATACAGCCACGCCGCGCTGTTGAGCGTTTTCGAGCTTCGGAACACTTTTGCGATAAAGTAAAACCTGAACCTTAACTGACTAGGCTTATAGCTCAAGTTCGTCCAAAAGCCACTGCCAGCGTTGCATATGGAAACGTTGCGAAATGAAATAGGTGGTACTGAATTGGTAACTTTAAATCGAGGGTATTTAGGTTTATTTTACTCTGACGTCAAAGTATTTCGACGCTCCAATACGTTCAACGTCGGTGTGGTTAAAATCTTGTAGTAAGGGTACTAAGTACAAAATTGTAAAATTGGCAGAACGCCCAGTTTTCTTCCGAAGTTGAAGTTCGCTAACCATCGCATAAAGTTCTATCATAAATTGTGGTGTTAGGAACATATTTATTGCAGATATTAATTATTTATTGTTTGTTAAAATAACGTAAACAGCAATATTTGGACGACAGTGGAACGAAAAAACTATGAATTCGTTTTGATTTATGTAATTTCATGGGTACTTTTTTTCTTATACTGTGAGAGAAATGTTAGGTTGACTAAAGAACCAATCGCGTAGTAGTTCACACAGTTCGTACCATCAAATTGAACACCCTCTGCACAGGTATAAGGTCAGAACCCTTTTTTGATGATGCCAACTATATTACAATTATGGCCACTTCAACTTGTGGATGGTTTATTTAGGCTATACTCCATTTCGAAAGTAATTATATTATAATTCCAGTTTCTTTTCAAAGCTTAGATCACAGTATAACAATTCGCAAACGCCCCAAACAAAATAATACTCAAAAGTTAATGACCAATTCAAATTAACCCTAATCTGCTAACGACAGCTACCATACGGGACGAAAGCCAATTGAATACCTCAACAATGATTAAAAGAACCCCTTTCGATAGCGTGCGGCGGTGAATTAGTATGCACCGGTGATTAGAGCAACCTGTGATTACTATACAATTTAGGTTTGTGCACACAAGAGATTTTCTAGTCGCAACATTAAGAACTAAGATTATTAGATTCAGTCAAGTCTCCAAATTGTATTTAGAAATCCTTCATGTATCTTGGAGTAAAAATTTATAAATAAACGACTAACGCAGAGTTGTTCAGAACAAATTCAAAAATTAAAGTTGTGATATTAAACTAATTTACTCACAAGAATCGTATGGAGTCGTTTGATTAAACTAAAGTACTAAAGAGTATTAAAAAATAAGATATATTATTATTTCAAGTAAACCTGCATCAATAAAAAGGACGTGCGACGCGACGTCACAATATATCATGATTTTATGTGTACACACAAACGAACTCATCCTTTAAACACAAATAATATACTATCCGGTTAACAATACAAGTGTAACACAAACAAAGACTTAACCACCGTTTGTCATTGTTCAAGGGGAGAAAATAGGAAAAATCTAAAATTACCGTCGGTTAAGGGCATGCCTACCCCATGCAATAACCTGGGTGCACTCAATTTGCACGCGCCGGTTGATGCAGTCGCTGACGACACATTATAGCGGCGCGTAAATTAGTAGGGGTCGCTTCAACCCCCGCTCGTATTTTGGGGTTGACTAGAGACTTTTAGGGCGGGCTTACACAGGGATTTAATTTTATATTACAATGAAATATTATTATTGTGGAGGCAGGGTGTTCTTTCGGTGTTTTGAGAACCTTATTGACATAAATTACAATAAAATAAAATTGAGGAAACAAAAAAAAGGAAAGGTTGTAACTTTTCAATGAATGGGGGAGGATTTCAACCTACCATATCCCTTCAATGCATTTATTAGGGCAGACTACTTCTAACTATTCTTAAATACTCAAGGTAATTGTCAATAGTATCATGGGACAAATCTTTTTTTGTAAAGTCAAAGCTGGAAGAGCAAAATGGCGGCAAAATAAATAGTTAGAATATTATCTCCTAATTTACTAGGAATAACCCCTGAAAAAAATATGTTTGAACTGGCCCAGCGTTGTAGAAACGTTAAAGAAATAAACTACCTGACCTTGTTTATCCAGTTTTTGTTTGAAAAAATACAACATTCAAGTTTGTGAGAAGCTGGAAAGTATGCAACACTAGCTTGCCTGCGACTTCGTTCACGTGGATTGAGGTTTACCGGTAACTCTTTAATTTTCAGTGATATAAAGTAGCATATGTGTTTATTTCAGACTATAATCTATCTCTGTGCTAAATTTCATCCAGATCCGTTCAGCTGTTCTGGCTTGATTGAGTAACAAACAACCATCCATCCATCTATCCATCCCATAGATAGAATAGATTTTTTGTCTTTGAGTCTTTAATTAGTAAAATAATTAAGTAGAATAGTTAAAATAAAGGATAAGGTACGATAGGACTGTCATATACATATTGTGTAAAAGCCCTGTAAAAAAAATAAAGACATTATTTAAAATAAAATAAAAACTAAAGATAAGGTTGCTATTCAACTAACAGTGACAGCCAAAAAAGTTCACACCTGTGTGATGTAGCTCAAACCTAACGGACTCAAACCCTATAGATCTCCCCAGGGGGTATGTAGGACCGCGCCTCCTTGATTTAGCGCGGGTCCGCGGCGGGCTATTGTTGTGTCTTAATCCCAATCGCTAACTTTATTTTATATCTTTACTTTTTATACTTGTGGTAAAATACTCTTGTTTCATGCCAGTTTAATATGGAAGAAGGCAAATTTTCAGAAGCCTTTATAACACTACCTCAGGTGTAAAAAAGGATTTTTTTTCAGATACATTATACTCGTAAAAACACAGAAAGATAAACAAGATAAGACAGATAAGTTCTTATATTAACAAAAAATTAACCCTAAAATGTGTGATGCACAAACCTAACAGATATTTCCTTGGGGTGTGTGGGACCGCCCGTCCTTGATTTAGCGCGGGTCCGCGGCAGGCTATTGTTGTGACTTAATCCCGATTATTACCTTAATTTTGTACCTTTACCTTTTACATACGCTTTTATATTATCCTTGTTTTGATCTCAAACATTTTAGCAACTCTAGTAGTTTTGTAAACGCTCTTTGTTATGATTTTCTGAATTAGGGAGTATTTACAATCTATCTGGCAGTATTTTAGGACATAGCTAGTTTATTAAACCAAGTAAATGGCAGTGCCCGAATAGTAACGTTAATCCATACGAAAAAAAACACTGATTTTGCAGCTTTCTGATATCTTAATTTTCGGCACGTGTAAATAACAAAATTGGTAATGTAATCCGGGTGTAACAGGCCGTCCCAGGGGGTGTTAAAGACCACCCGTTGTTGGCTATTGTTGTTTCGTCCGGCGACAGGAGTTGAACAGCACATAATTCCATAGTAATATAGTCGTACTGATTCAAGCTTTAGTCTCTCACGTGCCTTTGCTATTCGCCTTGCCTCGAATTTTCTTATGTGAATTTAGATTATTTAAAGAATGCGATCCAATTTCTCAAAATCCTGTCATTGGTGGCCGTATACCCCTACTAATAATTATATTTAAGGGCGAAACATTACAGACAAAAAAACTGCGAATGTATCACGCGGACGTTTTGTTCGGTCTGTTGTGTGTTTTGCTCTTCTTACTAATATTATAAACGAGAAAGTTTGGATGGATGTATGGATGGATGGATGTATGGGTGTTTGTTACTCAATCACGCCCCAACGGCTGAACTTATCTGGCTGAAATTTGGCACAGAGATAGATTATAATCTGGAATAGCACATAGGCTACTTTTTATCCCGGAAAATTAAAGGATTCCCGCGGGAACCAAAAAACCTCAAACCACGCAGACGAAGTCACCGGCATTAGCTAGTAGTTCATAATTATCATTTTAAGATATAATAAAATAGAGCATTATAGAGAAAACCTTGTGCTAATTCTTAAGTTCCTAGACCCAGCGATTCTATAGCGGTCAGTTTATAGAGACAAAAAATATGTGGTGAAGTCCGTGTGTAACAGAGCGTCCTAGGGGTTGTAAGGGACCACCCGTTTCACTATTGTTGTTTAGTCCGGCGGGATAGGAGTTGGACAGCGCCTAATTCCAACCGTTGAATTTATTTCATACCATTTTCAAAATTACCAAAAAATCTGTTAACCGATTTAGTGTCAACTAGCTGATGCCCGCGACATCGTCCGCGTGAAATAGGTTTTTCCGATTCCCATGGGAACTTCTTAATTTTCAGGGATAAAAATTAGCCTATGTCACTCTTCAGGTCCTCAACTATACCCATGCAAAAAATCACATCGGTCTGTTGCGGCGTGATTGAAGGACAAACTAACAAACAAACACACTTTCGCATTTATAATATTAAAGTATGATTTTTCTCTGATGTAGGTTGTTCACTTGCTTATTTGTAACTACTTTGTGTGAATTGAATTTGAAAGCGTCGGCAGCATAGCGGTTTAGAGATCCGACCTTCTACGGTCGCAGGTTCGATCCCCGGGCACGCACATCTTTATATGCGTCACCTCTAAAGTTATGTGCGTTTAAAGAAATATCACTTGTTTCAAACGCTGAAAGAAAACACCGGGAGGAAACCTGCATGCAAGAAAGTTGTCCATATTGTTCTCAAAGGTGTCTGAAGTATGCTAATCCGTTTTGCCCAAAGTCCACCACGGTGGCCACTTGACCACCGACCTTTGTGGAATTTAGGCAAAACCAATGGGTTGAAATGATGATAATCATCCTTTTAACATACTTGAGGACATAATAAAAATTATATGTAAGTACCTAATAGGTAGTAGATAAAACACAGATGTAGTCACGGAGAAAAAGGAATATACTAACTAGGGTCTAGTGTACAACATACTGTCTAGGCACGTACTCGTGTATCAGATACGGGTATCGGCACAGACGGAGGGCGCAGAGAGTCGTCGAGTGCAGTCGCGACAACCCGACCACTCGCTCCGAGTGCAATGCTAATTAGATTCCTTGTCGAGTCACGCACTGTTACACTAGTACACTTGAGTGTGACTCATTGCCTATGGACACTGTCTCTCTGACTACAAACCACGCACCGCACGCACCTCTAACTTTTCGAAGTTATGTGTGTTTTAAGAAATTAAATATAACTAGCTTCAAACGGTAAATGAAAATATCGTAAAGAAACCTGTATGCTTGAGAGTCTTTCATAATATTCTCGAAGGTTGTGCATTATGCCAATCCGCACTTGGCTGGCGTGGTGGAGAGACGATGGTCAAAACAATGTCTTAAGACTATAATAGTAAAAAATCCACTCGCTCCGAGTGCAATGTTAATTAGATTCCTTGTCGAGTCACGCACTGTTACACTAGCACACTTGAGCGTGACTCATTGCCTATGGACACTGTCTCACTGACTAGAGGCAGAGTGTCGGTGCTAGAGGCCCTAGAGTAACTTATCAAGACGTCAAGTCAGTTTGTTGGATACTGGGACTAAACTGTCTTGAAATCGTTCTTTACTATTAATATATATCCTGTCTAAATATTAACTTCTAAGGCTCCTTATAATCTCGAGTTATTTTAATTATTTCTTATTACTTCTAAGCACTGAAAAACATGAAAAAAAAATCTTCCTTAGTACCATTATTGACTTGCATACGTGAATATCGAAGCCTAACTTTTAGTTCAGATTCGATACTTTGTGAACTTCGCAGACAGCAATCCCGGTGAAATGACAGAACTCCGGAAGCACAAAATTATCTTACCAAATCTTACTTTTCTATCAGTACCAATATGGCGGGCTTAACCCGTCATAGTGCGGTTGCAGCATACAAAAAATCTTCCACAATTTTAAGGTTTCGCCCGCCGGCCGGCCCATGCGCAGTATATCATCATTATCATTTGATGATGATGGTAATGATGAAAGACTTGAAAAGTCAGCGCCCAAGCCATCGCCGGCCCACTACAGAGCACTACTACGATTGCTTCGTAGTATTTTCTGTTACGTACCTATATAAGATCATCTACAATTTACGATAACATTGAGCGTGTTTACTTTTGCATAAAATTCAATTTGACCACTTGGTCAATTTACCCAGCAGATTCAGTTGCTGCGGTTCTGAAGGTTGCGTCGGTCTACAAAACGTACTATAAACATGAACAAAGTACTTTAATACCCTCAAAACTTCGGCCGTGAAAGTTGAAACACGGAAACAAATAACCACCTAAGTCCTCTTCCCGCCGTCAACATGCTTAAATTCCCCAACGCGGTATATTTCGGACGAAAGTTTCGAATTTATTTCGCGATAAACAGGAAATATGTTCGAATTGGCAAATTAAAATGATATAAATTTACGGCTCGTGAATAAATGAGGGTTTTAATTTGACTATTACTGTATATATGAATAGCATGTTAAATTCCAGTTAATAAAAGATTTCTGCATTTTTCATTGTAGCCAATTCTACTAAACTAAACACAGTCTCTAAACTTAATAAAATTACAGCTATAATTCTAGTGCTGCCCCTTTTCGCAGAGAGTATTATGAAAGAGATAGCAATATAAATAGAGCTGTCATCTTATTTGAGTTAAGAAATGGCTTGCAACAGAAATGACCTTAATAACTCTGTATGTATCTTCTTAAGGACACCTTTTTATTCCTCATTCATGATGTAACGGACACAGGACGTGTTGGAAACTGACGTATACTCCGACAAAAATATGTTTTATAGGTAGGTATGCCCACAGTGAAAAGAAAAGCCATATACAAAAAATTTCAATATCCTTATTCCTGTACATCAAATTTTCTTTTATTACCCACGAATTTGGTCCGCCAAAGTTAAATCAAGTTAAATAAATAATCGCGCAAAGCCTGCCTTAGAGCGAAAACACACGAGGCACCGGACAGGATAAAACGTCCGTAAGGAACGTCCGCATCAGTTGGGAACGACGTTTGGGTCTGTCGCCTAGTATGCGCGCGCTCATTAAAAGTGAAAGATGTGGACTTTTGTTTTTCTTGACCGTCAGAAAAAAAAATGTCCATAGTGTGTTTTCGCCCGTAGAACGTGCTGAAATTTCTCTACCGGAGTCTCCCCAAAACTTTCAGGATTATTTGCGGATAAACAAGAAAATATGCTCCATCCGGGAAGTAAAAATAAAGATCTTGAAATTAATGCTGACTAAACGTGGTTTTAAGACTTGTTCGTCTTCAATTAAAAGCCGGATCGCGCGTATTTTATTTTACGAGAAAAGGTTGTTGAGTAGATAACAGTTGGATTTTATTTTTTTACACAAGCGCCCAAAAAGGAGTGTATTATGTTTTCAGGGTTCATGTATGTACGCCAGATTCTTTATTCCACCATAACTTCTAAATGCCTTTTTTATATCCACTACAAGTTAGCCCTTGACTGCGATCTCACCTGATGGTAAGTGATGATGCAGTCTAAGATGGTAGCGGGCTAACCTGTTAGAAGCATGGCAGTTATATTAAACCCATACCCCTATTCGGTTTCTACACGGAATCGTACCGGAACGCTTAATCGCTTGGCGGCACGTCTTTGCCGGTAGGGTGGTAACTAGCCACGGCCGAAGCCTCCCACCAGGCCAGACCAGGGAAAATAACATCCTTACATCATCTCTAGTGACACTGGGTATACATTTTTTTAATTTATTATTTTTTTTTAAATTATGTTCACTAGATAAGTCTGTCAGGTGTAAGAATATTCTTCATATACTATGTTGACTTTCGAGATGGTTATGAAAAAGACATCAGCACATTATTATCATTATTTAGCATCTCTGGTGATGCAAAAGTGTGCTATAATTTATACTTTTCACTGTCTATATAATGTAGTTGGCGGCATCGTAACCTTTAGATGAGCCCTCAATAAAGGGCTAAAGTCGTCTTTAGAATCTTCGTTGCTATAGTTTTAGGATACCCCTGTTATACCTATTATCAAATCAAAAATTATATTTTTAATAAATGACTATTGAATTTGATATCGAAGCTTAAGGATCGATGCGAAAGCAGTTTTATATTTTGTTTACTCCCACGTTTTTTTCTGTAACCAAAGTAAAATTATGTCATAGAATTATAATTTTATATTAATGATATTAATCCTTACTGGATGAAATTTGCCACAGAGATAGATTATAGTCTGGAATAACACATAGGCTAGGTACTTTTTATCCCGGAAAATTGAAGAAATCCCGCGGGAACCAAAAAAAAAACCTCAATCCATACGGACGAAGTCGCGGGCATCAGCTTGTTGTTGTATAAAATAACAGTTGCATAATTAAAATCTATCTATTAAAAGTCATAAATATACTAAAATCTAAATGTTAAACTAACTATAAAATAAAACTAATAACTATATATTTTATATTATGCTATGATTTTTTTGTCTCCAGGCCCAAGGCAATCTATCAGCGCACGGTGAATACGTGAAAAGCAAACTCACGGCGCTGGGCAAATACACGACTCGCCTCGACGCCGCGCTCGCCTGGGCCATGGAGACCCGCGCCCGACTGGCGCTGGCAGATAACCTGCCCAATGCCACACCACAGGATTTGGACGTAAGTATTATTGGATAGAAGCAGGCGTTACTTTGCGGAAGTACGTGAAGTACGTGTTTGGAAAATCTATGTGGTACAGCGTGTAGCTGATTTTTACGGTATTTGGCACAAAGGTAGATAGCATCTCTGGGACAGACATACCTAGCCTACTTTTTATAAGCCTTGCAATAATGATTGTGAGTTTGTTTTATGTCAAATCTTGCAACTGAATTTTAAAACAGTTATCCCCAACCGATTGAGCTGTAATTTGCATGCACGATTGGTTTGGATGACAATGATGATGCATTGGTTGGTTAGCTGACGTCATTCTAAATCTTATATGGCGGACTCCCAAAGATGGCGGACTAGAAACTTTCTATGCACCCAATGATATCAGGGTTTGCTGAGAAGAATATGAAAATAAAATTACGTCATACTAAATTCAATATGGCAAACGATAAAAGCTTGTTTTTAGGGTTCCGTACCCAAAGGGTAAAAACGGGACCCTATTACTAAGACTCCGCTGTCTGTCTGTCTGTCTGTCTGTCTGTCTGTCTGTCTGTCTGTCTGTCTGTCTCCAGGCTGTATCTCATAGACCGTGATAGCTAGAAAGCTGAAATTTTCACAAATGATGTATTTCCGTTGCCGCTATAACAACAAATACTAAATATTAAAAAAAAATATATATTAAGGGGGGTCCCCATACAATAAACGTGTTTTTTTCGTATTTTTTTGCTCAATATTAAAAACGGTAACAGGTAGACGGTTTAAATTTTCACAGAATATTAACTTGTATATTACCTTTCAAAATAAATAATTAAATATCAATAAAGTAAATATTAAAGGGGGGCTCCCATACAACAAACGTAATTTTTTGATATTAACAGTAAACCTCTACAAACAAAGTTAGTTTTGCGGTTCATTAACAAAGGTAATTATACCTACTTCTTGAGTACAGAACCCTCGGTGCGCGAGTCCGACTCGCACTTGTTATAAATGTTTTTTTGGTGAAATCAAAGAGTGCTCACGGAAAATTTTATGTGTTCATGCGGGTAAAGCAAATCAGCTAAGTGAGGGAAACAGGAGCGAGCAAAAGCAGCCATCCATGTTACTAAAAGCAATCTCTTAACAGGCGACCTTTGACCGGAGAGGAATTGTTATTTAATAAGCGGGATACTGAACGATACGAAATGATATCAAAGTGTAATATAATCTTTCAGGGCCAAAACACACTACGACAAAAATGACTGACCGATTTGATGACCCCTGGCGCAGTGTTAAGCGCAGTTGTATTAACGTGCGGAGGTCCTGGGTTCGATCCCGGCAGGGTTAATTTGGGAATATATAACTTCTGAATTTTCCCTGGTCTGGCCTGGTGGGAGGCTTCGGTTGTGGCTAGTTGCTACACTGCCGGCAAAGACGTGCCGCCAAGCGATTAAGCGTTCCGGTACGATTCCGTGTAGAAACCGAATTGGGGAATGGGTTTAATAAAACTGCCATGCCCCCTACTGCTTAGCCCGCTACCATCATAGACTGCATCATCACTCACCATCAGGTGAGATCGCAGTCAAGGGCTAACTTGTAGTGGATAGAAAAAAATATCAAAAAGTCCGCGAGCACACTTTTAAATGGAACATATAGTACCGAGATAAACCGGAACGTCTTTCCCATTTTACCTAAGCGTTTCTTGTGTACATTTTGTTCTGTTCGGAGTGTGTTTTCACCCTAAACGGTAGTCAAAACGTCTGGACGTATCAAACTAAAGTTTTGATGTGGGTAGCAGCTCACCTTCAAACTTTGGGCGTTGAGCTAACTGGCTTATTAGAGTTTAGTACTTCGTTGTATGTATATGTACGTATAATGCCTTAGTGGGCTTAATGAGAACACCTAGCTTGCTGTACAAAAATAATACAACAGACACTTTCTTTTTAACCCCCGACGCAAAAAGAGAGGGGTGTTATAAGTTTAACGTGTCAGTTTGTGTATCTGTCTGTGGTATCGTAGAGTCCAAACGGATGGACCGATTTTCGTTTAGGGTTTTTTTGTGTCATAGATAATTTTATCCCGATTGTTCTTAGCCATGATGTTTCATGAAAATCTGTTCAGCCGTTTGAAGATCATCAGCTCTTTAATAGTTGATGAGGGGATCTGACTACTTTCCATATGTCCTATCGATTCGAAATTTGGTACCGTTACTTCAATTATACCTACTTTAAAAAAGACAAAATAAATGTAAAATTAAAAAATTTAAAAACCCCCCGACACAAAAAATAAACCCCTTAAAACTAACAAATAATATTTTAAACCTATTATAAATAATTATACTATTTATAATAATATCGTCACATATATTATGTAAGTTCAAATATTTTTATTTTATTCCGAGTGTACTTAGCCATGTTTCATGAAAATCTGTTCGTCCGTCTGAAGGTCATCAGCTTTTTTCTTAATCTGTTACTTCCATATTATGTCGGGGGTTGTTTTAAATTTGTAATTTATACTTGTTGACGTGTAACATTTCTAAAAACCAATATTGGGACTCTTGTTGTTGGGGAGTGTAGAACTAGAAAATAAATAGAAAAGATTTAATTTTTCTTACACAGTTAAATTTTTTGTAATGTTTACATGTTTAATTTTATGTATCTCCTGTAACAGTTTCAATGATACAAATTTCCTTACAGACAATAATAAAAGACAAGGAGACAGAAATCCGTGAAGTCCTCGAAAACTACAACAACATAGAGCGCGAATGCGTCGCCGCAAAGCAGACTGTATCGCCCGAGGTACGCGAACGCGTGCTCAAGCTGAAGGAGGACTGGGCGTTCATTCGAGAAGCTTCCAAGACGAAGGCTCGGGAGGAATCGGTCCAAGTTCGGGCGCCTTCGGTCCCTAGAGCGGGAAGCCTGTCTTCGGAGAGCGAGAAGTCTACAGAGAGCCAGCTAGGTAGGTATCGCTTGCGCGTGGGAGTCACTTAACACTGTAGTTAGAGGGATTTGGTGTTTGCTACCTGTGCTATGCTACTAACATTTGATGCCGTGTTCGGAGACTTATGAAGGAAAGTATTGTTTATTTGGGGTAATGAAACTAATAAAAGTGTTATTTTTTTGGGGTGAAAATATTAAAGGCTACCTTTTTATTAAATCTTGTCAAAAATCAAAAATTGAATGGGAATTTATAATATTTATAAAGGACCACAGGCATAAAAATGTTCTAGTCCAAAGCCGAAACACAAGATGCTACGCGATTAGTTAATGTAATCCTTAGAAATACTGAGTTCAGTCAAAGGAATAAGCACTCAGGTTCCGCATTTTCGGAAAAAAATTGCAGCCTGAGGGACTGTTTTTGGACTCCGCTACTCAATTTCACCAATTTTTCTGACGCTGCAAATGTTCGTGGGCAGCAGTTATCACTTTAAATATGATCCGCCTGCTCGTTTGCTTGCTATTCATATTAAAATATTGTAAATTATTCTGTTTCAATCATACACCGTACCCTAAACGTCTCTGAATACGGCAATCAATGGGTGAAGGGTGATTTGTGATCGTTGGTCGAAATGTTGGATCAAATCTTTGTGACAACTATACTTTAATTTAAGACCATAACAAAAATCTTGAGTAATTTTTATTTAAGTTTATATAATCTAAATATAAAATGTATGAAGAATATGCCATGCCATAGGTAATATTATGTGATCCAACATTTCGAAAAAAATATGGCTAAGCTAACAATAATGTGATTTGGAGCAAAGTTTGAATTGAATTCCCGTTTATTAAAAAAATTGCATTTAAAACCGCATCTATGGACTCCGGTGACTTCGTTCGCGTGTTTAGGTTTGTGAAAATCATATGGGAACTCTTTGATTTTCCGGGATAAAATGTCTTACAACGGAAGACAACATCCTTCCACGGAATGCAAACTATCCCTGTATCGAATTTCATTCCAATCGGTTGAACAGAAGGACCGTTAAAGCGGAGCTGACAGACAGACAGACACACTTCCGCATCTATTACATTAGTATCATGCTTAGGTATTGAAAATACATAATTTATCATTGCAGGAAAACATTCTTTGCTCCAATGTTGTGACGTTCCCGTCATATTATGTGCCATTTGTAAAAAGTCCTGTGCATTATGTCCGAAAATAAATGGTTCACTTACTAATAGCTTGTTTCATTCGCTAACCTATTAAACTACACCAATCTTAAACTATATGGCTAAATACATTTTAAAGCTGTCATAGGCGCAATGCACACCTGCAAAATGGAAAGGAGCGAGATGTTTAAAAATAATGAAACCCAGCTTTATTTACTTGAACTACTGTTGAAATTGGTTAATGACCTGCACAGACGAGGGACCTTTTGGTCTCCATCTAATCTCTTGCATATCTTGCGTTGCATAATGCATTATATGTTTAGTAGTGGGACGAATTTGTATTTGAAATAGTACGATGGACTGTAACTTAGTAACTTATTAGGGCCATGCACAGGCGTGTCTTAAACGGAATAACACGGAGGAAGCTCAAACAGCTTTGAGCTGTTGTCGCTATACCAGACTAAATACTTTCAACCTGGATTTGACTAGTAATTAAGACGTATTGGCTCTACTCCACTATGCAGTTGTGCGTTGCGCTTTAAGTTAATACCCTAAAGTCGCTGTTATTTCTTTGTATGTATTTGGCCTTATGAAGTACTAGTGTTACGTATTTGTAAATATAAAAAGTGATTAATTACACTAACGGCCGGTTTCTGAATTGAGAATTTCATGTTGAGTCTGTCTCAAAGACTACTTAAGGACTAATAAAGCAAATTTTTATTTCTGAATTGGCCACCAGTTAAGTTGTTGGGACTATAATAACGTATTTCACAGAAAGGAATTAATAAAATAGGTTTATTATGTTGGTTTGGGAGTGCTTTGTGATTATTTCAACTACTAGACACTGCAGTTACTTCATTTATCCCATGTATTAGGAAGAGAGGAATTAGGGCCAAGTAACCAGTCTGCGTATCGATATAAAAAATAAAAATCGCTTCATTAAAAAAACCTTAACCGGTTGTCATGAATTTATTCTACATAAACGGTATAGTACATTACTGCAGCGGCCAGCAAAACAGGCATTGAAGGACGAACGTGTAAATGAGGGCCGAGGCGAAGCCGAGGCACACATACGTAAGTCCATCAATGCCTAGTTGTGGCCAAGGCTCGTATAGTACTTTTCTCAAATAATGCGCGGAAATTAAAAATAAGTACCTAGTACCTAGACAGAACTTCGATTTCGATTTTCTTTCATTCTTCCATTGAACAAAATTTTCATAGGTTTTCAAATATTTTTCTTTCGATTTTGGCGGTAACAAGTTTTCTGTTACGGCTCTTGCCGCCTCTTGAATTTCAGGTGGCGTTAAAGTAAGTTTATCACGCTCATTGTCTTCACTTAAACTCATTTTGTCAAATACATTTCAAAATCAATGACGAACAAGAATAATTTTTCCCGCGTTACAGTTCATTTGTTTTTTTTTTCAATAAACAGCTTTCTATTTGCAAGCTACTTCGAAATTTAAATAAAACCTTTGATAAGTTACCTCCTTGGTTGCCATGTTTCGGAGTAAAGGATCTAAATTACACGACCGATATGAATTTACTATGTAATTTATTTGGCCGCTAAACCACGACAGATATGGATTTTCATACAACTTTACTCGGCCGCTGCTCGCATGTATTTGACCAGTACAGCAATTTCGACTTATCTCGAAGAAGGTTGTCAAAATAATGCTCAAATTTCCAAGCATGTTTGAGAAAAGTAAATTTATTTTCTTAGTATTTTAAGGTTGTCAGAAATAAGTGCTGTGAAGGTAGGCGCCTTCACAGCGCCTTCACAGCTCTGAATAAAAAAGAAAGAGTTAGAATATGTAACGATATCGACGAGTCTTCGACAAGAAGATTTGAGACGCTGCTGGGAGAAAGAGTTACGAGTGTACCTACTTAGTGTCTTCTATAGAGATCCTTGCAAGAAAATATCATTCAATAGTGAAAGTTAGGAGTTGAGACTTCGCAAAATGATTAGAATTTTACCAGTGTTGAGCGCTGTTGTCTTAACGTGCGTAGGTCCCAGGTTCGATCCCCGGCAGGGTCAATTTGGGAAATTATAATTTCTGAATTTTCCCTGGTCTGGCCTGGTGAGGCTTCGGCCGTGGCTAGTTACCACCCTACCGGCAAAGACGTGTCGCCAAGGAATTAAGCGTTCCGGTACGACGCCGTGTAGAAACCGATTAGGGGTATGGGTTTAATATAACTGCCATGCCCTTAACAGGTTAGCTCGCTACCATCTTAGACTGCATCATCACTTACCATCAGGTCACATGAGGTGAGATCGCAGTCAAGTCAAGGGCTTACTTGTAGTGGATAAAAAAATAATTTAAATATTCATTCATATGAAGTCTGATTCTAACAATACTGTGAATCAATATGCGCATGGACATAATAACACTTTTGATACAAAGCAGAAGCTTTCGTTTAATATTACTATGCATGCACGAGGCAGTAAATGTCTAATTTTGGTGTTTAGCGATAGTTAAGCCGCCATAATGCGATGCAGCGTCGTTATAACAATGTTTGGTAGTTTGTTGAAGATAATAGCTCGGCTTGCCGGTAACATGAGGGTTAAAACTCACTTGCGACTTTTTGTATTTCAGGCTATATTTGCGACTTGACTATGTCGTGACGCCTCACTATAGTCACGACATAAGCTATTAAGTACATGCATGGTATGGACACTACTATTCGTGGTAAACAGAGCAAACCATAGAACAAACATGTATTGTATTTCAAGACGACCTTTTTGAACAAAGAATACAATACGTTTAAATGGATGACAAAACAATAATTAATCGTAGATTTGCTCTGGCATGATTTGATGGGTTAAGGAAGTTTTGGTAGACGATCTATGCCGCAATGTATTGCTAACTGAATGAGCGTTCTGGTACGATGACGGGAAGATTAGCTGTTCGTACATTGCAAAGAACACGAATAGGTTGACTTGGCTAAGATCGCAGTAAAGCTTAAAACGTCATTTTGAATTTCATACGAAATTTGAATTTGTTGTGTTGATGGCACTCGTGTGTGTAAGTGTATATGTGTGTGTGTGTGAGCGTACCTTTACAATTATTCATATAAAATAGAGTTATAACAACTTTTTGTCTTGCGACAGGTCGTTAGTCTTGTCGTAGGTAACGTAACAATTATAATTCGCATCCACCAAACTGTGTTAGGGCAAATTTTGGCAAAGTGCTGCTAATTGAAATATGATTTATTTTCGAGTAAATTGGCTTTGCGAGCTCTTTTGAGTAAAAGTGTACATAATTTTTCTCTTCAAACTCGACAGTAAGCTAAACTTGTGCTAGAAGTTTAATGTACGTTAATTCAACAATGGGGGTATCTGTAGGTACTGGGATAAATTAGTTTGAAACAAAAACGTCTCTGTCAAGTATTTTATAACATCTTTGGTTCCACATGTATTAAGGATTTTAAAAATCATATCATTTCAAGTATACCTACCTACATAGCATTAATGCATTTAAAACGCAGGCTAGCCGCCAAGTTCAAAGCTCGAGCTAATGAAAAAAGTTGGACTGCTAATTCGCGATCAGATGTCGGTGACACTCGACTTTGTTAATTTCCTCTTGTTTAATAAAAAAAACGGCAAAGTGCGAGTCGGACTCGCGCACCGAGGGTTCCGTACAAACCTGCAGGTATTTAAGCAAAAGTTATGGTATTTTTATTGCTACATGAAATCCATAACAATATTAAGTTTAAAATTATAAAAAACTATTTTTATTATATGATGCAACTAAAAATTTATGCTTTTCGCAATTTTTCCTTTATCTGTGCTATAAGACGTTGCTTCGTACCAAATTTCAAGATTCTGAGTTTACGAGAAGTACCCTGTAGGTTTTGATTCCCTTGCGAGTGTTGAAACACTCGAAAATTTGCAGCATAAACAGCTGTATCTTTTGATTGCGTTGGCTTAGAAGTTTGATTTTTCACAGTTCCAAGGGACAGCAGACCTGAGTATTTGATATGAATTTCAGCTTGATACCTCCATGCGTTCCTGAGAAAATTTAATATAAAAAAATACTTTTTAAACAACCGACTTCAAACTCTTGCGCCAAGTTTACAACAACAAGCACACGCTATACAAAAAACTTATTTTATTGTTGATATTTTAAAAACAGCTCGACCGATTTCGATAAAATTTATATGGGACCACATGGGAAGTATGCTCTTTCAAATAAAAAAATAATCATCCAAATCGGTCCACCCAGTCAAAAGTTCTGAGGTAACAAACAAGAAAAAAGTCGAATTGAGAACCTCCTCCTTTTTTTGAAGTCGGTTCAAAAAGGGTCTTGACACACATACGGACGGACAACAAAGTGATCGTATAAGGGGTCCGTTTTTTCCTTTTGAGGTACGGAACCCTAAAAAATGTGAAATCTCTGATCTTTATTTTCCTATGTAAGTCAATATTATATTTAAGGAATACCTAAACCTTACCTACGGCGAAAATCGATCATACTTCTAATATTATAAATGCGAATGCGTTTGGATGGATGGATGGATGGTTTTTACTCAATCACGCCCCAACGCCTGAACGGATCTGGATGGAATTTGGCACACAGAAAGATTATAGTCTGGAATAGCACATAGGCTACTTTTTATCCCGGAAAATTAAGGAGTTCCAAAAAACCTTAATTCACGCGGACGAAGTGCGGACATCAGCTAGTATACTATAAATGCTAAATTGTGTATGTTTGCTGGTTTATCCTACAATCACGCCGCAATAAAGCAACAGATCAACGTGATTGCATGGGTATAGTTGAGGACCTGGAAAATGACAGGCTAATTTTTATTTTGAAAAATATTCAGGAAGTCGCGGGCATCAGCTGGTAAACACGAATAACACGCAATCAAACCACGGACAGCACACGACAAATCTTCCGCGCGAAACGCTCGTTTCGTCCTGTCGCGGTAGTATGTGCAGTTCCAAAAAAATAATTGTGTGTGGGCCTTTTGTTCGCCTGACATTTTTTTTGCCCTAATTGTGTTTTCGGCCCAAGTATACGAAGGCATAGTCTTACAATACAAATTTCTAGTTAGTAGATAGGTATACTATGAAAATAAACGTAAATGAGTTAACAATGCGGTTACCTATCAAAGTCCGAACCAAACTTTGTGTGCGACCAAAGAGGCGAAGTTAGTGCTTGGAAGTTCCAAGTTGCGGCTTTAAATTCTATGCCTTTGTCTTCACCCAAGAAATATATTACCTACTAGCAGATGCCCGCGACTTCGTCCGCGTGAAATAAGTTTTACGGGAATTCCCTAATTTTTCGGGTTAATATATCACTTATGACACTCACAAATAATGTGGCTTTCTATTAGTACCAGAATTTTCAAAATCGGTTCAGTAGATCCAGAGATTACCCCCTTCAACGTCACAAACTTTACCTCTTTATAATATTACTAGATGATGCCCGCGACTTTGTCCGCGTGGATTAAGGTTTTTTGATCCCTGCGGGAACTCCTTAATTTTCCGGGATAAAAAGTAGCCTCTATGTCCTTCCCCGGGAAACAACCTATCCCTGTACCAAATTTCATCAAAATCGGTTGAACAGATGGGCCGTGAAAGCGTAGCAGACAGACTGACAGACAGACAGACAGACACACTTTCGCATTTATAATATTAGTATGGATTATATTAATGCTTAAGAAGATAGTAATGTTTGGAGCGTGACTTTGCATAGAAAAGTACCTGAGTTTAATCAGATTAGTTAAGTTTTGTTTAATCATCAAATCAAATCAAATCAAATCAATGGATGGATGGATGGATGGATATGGATGTATGGATGTATGGATGTTTGTTACTCAATCACGCATCAACGGCTGCACGGATCTGGCTGAAACGACATGGTCAAAAATTGTATGGCAGTCTGACCCAGAATGTCCAGAGATGAAATCTATGTCATTAAATAGTACAGATCTTATATTTAAAGAATAAGAAAGTTACATACAGCTTAGCAGCCGTGGATTAAAATTATGAAGGTTATAAAGAATTGATTATGTTGCTCAGTTTTTGTCGTGGTAATATACTTTACTCAAGAAACTTATAATTGAGTGATGTTTTAATTTTGTATATTAATCTCAGATACTATAAAATCCTAAGATTAAGCTTTAAAAACCGGTTGGGCAGCTTTTATTGGTTTAAAACATAGATTAATTATAAAACCAAGTATAGATTGCTAACTCCCTTATAAAAAAATTTCTAGGTTAATACTATGGTTAGATGGCGCTACCAGGCTCGCTCTTTATATGATTATAGTAAAATCGGTGAAATATCGTATTTTCTTGGTTCAATTTGTATTAATTATTTATATAAAATTATCAAAATACAAAAATTTGATAAAATCACTTAAGCAAATAGCAAATTTACATTCAACTAATTTTAACAAACAGCTTGCACAGTTACGCCATCTCAGATTGTGCGAAGAACTACAAGGTACCGGCGACTTTAATGCGCATTTAGCGAGCTTTGTTACTGAATGTATGAAGTGAACAGTCTTATACTGGTTTATATATTGTCTTTGGTTTAAAAAAATATTATATTTTATATGAGACTTTTCACGACCGAGACCTAGATGGCGCTGTACGAGTTATGTAGCAGTATTGAGTAATCGGTACCCAGTTGTAGATGTCAAATTATAGATGTCGCTGTTTGGCATTAAGTCCCGCTATTTTTTCAACTAGCTTTACAGCTCTGGGTTCTAGCCCTTTTGAAACAGAATTAATGCCATAACGTAGTGCTGTCAGTACTTAAGTACAAATTGATTGGTCATTTGTTTTTATTTTTATGTTAGCTAAAAATCAAAATGAGTGAGCATTATTTGAATGAACATTAAAACCGCTATTATAATGCTTAATTTTATCTATCATCGTTTATAATAGATAATATAGACTAGCAACATTAAAGGCATAGGATATTCCTACATCCTTGGGCATAAGTTTAATCATAGACAGTAGAATATGTCTAATTGACGTCTGACGTTAATTCGACGTAAGACAAAGATCACGTGATTTTTAACATTAAAAATCGATTGAAAGTCTCCTTTCTTCAATATTTTTTCAGCGACTGCTATGAAACATAATTATATATTTAAAATTCATTGTTTATTTTAATTAAATTATTTGATGTGCTCGTATGTTTGGACAGCCTGGGTCAAAAATCGACCATCTCCTTTGGCACAGAGATAGATTATAGTCCGGAATAACACATAGGCTACTTTTTATCCCGGAAAAATAAGGAGTTCCCGCGGGAACCAAAAAACCTCAAAACACGCAGACGAAGTCGCGGGCATCAGCTAGTCTGGTATAAAAGCTTTAAGATTAAAACAACTACCTAAATTATATCTAAAACTAGCTGATGCCCGCGACTTCGTCCGCGTGATTTAAGTTTTTTTTATTCCCGCGGGAACTCTCTAATTTTCCGGGATAAAAAGTAGTCTATGTCACTCTCCAGGTCCCCAACTATACCCATGCCAAAAATCACGTCGATCCGTTGCGCCGTTGCCGCCTAATTGAAGAAAAATGCGAGAAAAAGAGCATACTATCCCACAGGAACTGTTTGTTTTTCCGTGATATAAAGTGGCCTATGTCACTCTCCAGGTCCTCAAATATACCCATGAAAAAAATCACATCGATCCGTTGCGCCGTTGAAGCGTGATTGAAGGACAAACCAACAAACAAAGTGACTTTCGCATTTATAATATTAAGTATGATATGATTTATAGGATGTAGGAAGATAAATCTTAATTTCTTATTTCTACTTCAGTGTTCTTCTAGCTTATTGATAAATAAATTTGTTTTCTTATATACATGCTAGATGATGCCCGCGACTTCGCGTGAATTCCGTTTTTTTCAATCCGCGGCAACTGTTTAATTTTCCGGGATAAATAGCCGGGGTAGCATATATCCCCAGGATACAAGTTACAACTTAGCCCGGTACCAAATTTCGTCAAAATCCGTTTAACAGATGAGCCGTGAAAGCGTAGCAGACAGACAGACAGACACAAGACAGACACACAATTTCGCATTTATAATATAAGTATGCATTTAAAAATCTATTTATTCGTAACCCGCTGCTACTCGACTCGACTCTATATCTGAATTTATAAACTTATCTAAAATTTATTGTAAAAAGATTGCAAACAGTCCACAAAATATGAACACAAGCACTGACGTTTTAGGTCACAGTTTTATACCACTCGCAAACAGAATTAAAAGCAAGAGAAAAAGTACAATCACTTGTGTTTGCCCGTCCGCATTCCCACTCATTATGTAGCAGCTTTTGTGCGCATCTCAAAGCGCATGCTTGCTATGTTTGCGGAGTTTTTTTAAAGAACGACCCATTTTTACATCAGCGCTGAAAATGACAAACAATGGCACAAAGAGGCTGGAACGAGGCCGCCAATAACGGATACCTACCGGGAAATGGGGAAATGGGAGGAAAAGCCTGTTCGGTTTTCAAACATAACCTATATTTGTACCTATCTGGATGAAAAGCGAATATTACAAAAAAACCTGGCCTAGTTTGTTGTGGGCTCTTTCTCAGACCAAACGTGGCCTGAGAAGAAGGAAGGAAGGTTTATCAATCAATCAATCTTTATTTATTCAATTTAGGTATATAGTACCATTTTTTTTAGTCTCTGTGTTTATTATTGTAAAATAAAATAAATATAGAACTTAATGCTAGCTGGCCTAACCTAATTACTATATAAATCATGCCCGCGTGGAATGGTGGCAAGAATGTTGGCTGCATTTCCGCGCTGGACAGCCAGGCTGATCCTTTGCGCAAAAAATGAGCCAGCCCTTCTGTCACCAGAAGAGGGAATTAACCGCGGTGAAATATCTCGTAAATTTTTTTTGCCACTAAGACTCCATGGCCCCAGGGTCTCCACGGCAAACGGAATAAATATGTAATTCTCTATGAGAGAGGCATACTTCCGCCGCTTGCCGGTTTCAGCTTTTTCTGCTGCGGCTTCCGGCCTTGACGCTGTCTCCCTGATATGACACGGGGCCAATGTGTCTACGCACGTTGCGTCCCACATTAGCGCCCGTCCCCGTTCCCAGGGAACCAGCGTCAATCCATCAGGTCTCTTGCCATCATCCCGACTAATCCCTGCCGGCACACTACACTAGTACACTTATTGATGTCCGAAACTTATAAAACATGATGGTGATAATCAATTACGGTATCTTAAAACTAAAACTACGAGGGTTCCAAACGGGTCGTTTAGTTTTAAGATACCGTAATTAAATATCACCATGTCTTGTACGTGTAAAAGTGACGTGTATCAATTTTGAATAAAGTTTTTTAATTATTATTTTGATTCTAGCTTTTATTTTTCACATGTAAGATTTTTTTAAACGAGAGGGAATTAGAAACTCAAATATTCAAAGATAAAAAAATATACTAGAATGTGATGCCTGCGACTTAGTAAACTTCGTTCGGAACTCTTCGATTTTCCCAGATAAAACGTATATATGTCCAGTCTGTGTACCAAATTTGTTCAAAATCAGTCGAACAGGTGAGACTGGGACCGTGGACGTATTGTGATTTTATGAATATTATTCTCAAATTTATTTTAGCTAACATTCTCTAAAAATATAAGTATTCCACAGAGTTTCTCAAAAAACTTTCTAAAAAACCTATACTCTGGAGCCTAATTCTCAGTAAGTATATAAGGGTCTAAAGAAAAGTATTAAAATTCTCATAAAATATAACGCGATACAGCCATCTGCAGATTGTTGTGAGACCGCCAGACGCTTTATAGTCCAATCGTTGACTATAAAAGTGGTGATAAATTCTCAACTTTAACACCATTGTAATAAAGGTCTTACACTTGATAGTCTCTGCTTAGGGCTCCGACTGACTGAAGACTTTTTGTCATAGCAATTTATTCTCTGCACATACAGAGTAATAATGACTAATGTCTAACTTCCATACAGAAAATATTGGTTTATGTGTTTGATTGATAAATGAAAGAACTGGAATTGAAGTTTAATTAGCTATAATAGGTCAATCTATGTGGTATAGTGTGTATCTACCGATATTCACCACACCACACAAATCTTGCAAATTATTGGAGATGTTTGGAGATGTTGACTCTACAATGCACGATTTATCTATCCAATGATTGATAAATGTATTTATTTAGAGTGAAGACAACCAGAGACTGCGAAACGTCCTTTTCAAGGGCGGCGCTTTCTGCATTCTATATACTGTATTCTTTTCTGTTTTCTGATTTCTAGTGATGGTACGCTAAAAACCCAAATAATTACTTCATTTTAATAAAAACATTTATTTATTTATCTATTTCAACTCATTTCAACATTTCCATCATTTTGTACAAAATATGTCTTAAAAAACAGAAAATAAGAGCACAAAAGTAAAGCTTATCTCTCAAAAAGATATTTCTTCCAACTTTCCTTGAAAGTAAGTAAGTGCGCGCTCCATAAAGTGAAAGATGCGGACTCTTGTCCTGTCCGGTCCGTTGTGAGTTTTCGCCCTACACTAGCGGCACGCTATGATGGCCGGTTTGACGTTTGTCCGCTCATGAAGTTCCGTATTAATTGATAACGACTAACGACTTTGAAGGAAATAATTGTATTACTTTATTGACGATAGTGATGTGCAGAGATTCATAAATTTTATCGAATGTAGTTTTAGGTTTAGGACTCAAAATTTATTTATTAAACCGGGTGTCAAACCGGCCATCATAGCGTGCCGCTAGTATAATAAACACGTTCACTCTCTTACAAATTGTCTGATCTAAGAGTGTATAGGAGTCCTAAGTCTTGGCTTTGCTCTCGGGCATAGTTAAAGATTCAATGCCCCGCAGTATTGGTTCTACGAGTATAAGGTGTGGTGAGCTACGGCGGTCTACGCCTTTAACTTGCTACGACGCTACGAGACTCGTAGCAGCCGTAGCATGGCTAACTTTATTGCCTTCTATTGTAGTGGTCGTATGTCTTGGAAGATGTACTGTAAAAATATAAATAAAATCTTTATTTGGAATTACCAGACACAGTGAATATACAAACTCAAACTTACTAATAGAAAAGAAAAAATAAAATAACTTAGGAACTAGACTGTGACAAAATAATTCCAAAAAGGGCATCGGCTCAGCGTAATGCTGTTATGGTGTCTGATATTCAGCCGATCCCTAAAAAAGAGTTTTCGACGCCCCGGACCGAATAAAATATTTCTTAAGAAAATTGCAGTAAAAAGCTTCTCTAGTTCTCTACACCTGCTAATGTAGACAAAGAAAGAATGATGAATTTCTCAAAGACTCATCATACCTATTAGTCAAATACCTACTCATGAAAATAAAGTATTTCAAATCTTTATCTCAAAAGTGCTTGATAAAGTTAGACATTTTGGTTACCTTAGGTATCATATCATAAATCCTTAACATCATTACCATAAGTTCTAATAATAACCTTTCAATAAACGTTAAATATAAATATTAGGTATGCCATAAAAACAGTACCTGTGTAGAATATTAATTCCTGTTTACCATCGTTGTATCCACAGAACTCTAAATAAGGAAATAGAAATGGTAATAGTATCTGTCTTTAATAACAATGTAGCGAGAGCGCAGAAGGTAGGCTTCGGCCGTGGCTAGTTACTACCCTACCGGCAAAGTCGTGCCGCCGCCAAATGATTTAACGTTAAGGTATGATTCCTTGTAGAAACCAATTAGAGTCATGGGTTTAATATAACTGCCATACCTCTGCTAGGTTATCCCGTTACCATCTTAGACGGCATCATCACTAACCATCAGGTTATATCGCAGTCAAGGGCAACTTGTAGTGGATAAAAAAAGACTGCAAATCTACGATCTAACGCTCCTTTAATACTTCTCTAAATGTTCTTTACCTGCATTCTGTGGTCGTAACTGATATTGAATCAATAATGTTTACCGCATTACAGTTCTATACATGGAGGCGAGTAGGTACATTTATTGAATAAAATAACGAGATCAAATGGATTGGATTTGAATTGGCATCCCTTGACCTGAACAGCCGAAAGGCTTAGTATGCAGCGTGTATTACTTATCTGTATCTTGTCTTACTATCTTATAAAATGTGAAGGTTTGGATGAATGTATGTTTGTAAGTTTGTACGCTTGGATGTTTATTACTCTTTCACGCCACAACGACTGGATCGATTTAGTCGAACCATTGTTTAATTTAAATAAGACCAAATACAACAGGAAATTCGTAAACGAAAGACTACTTACTTTGAAATTTATGAGTGTCTCATTACTGTAATCTTTGATTTGAGTGATTATTGGGGCCTGAAATATTTATTTTGAGATATAGGTCTCCAACCTGTAATATTTATTTTTCACGTAAGAGGAATAATTTCCTCAAGGATTATATTTAAGGGACCTTATCTTTATTTTTCTGAAAATTTTTGAAATATCAAAAAGGTACCACGGTATATAATGACAATAAATTCTATGATGCATCCAGAGTTTTATTATTTAGACTAGAGGACGCCCGTGACTTCGTTCGCGTGGCTTAAGTTTTCTAATTCCCACAGGCACGCACTAATTTTCCGGGCTAAAAAGAAGCCTGTGTCACTCTCCAAGTACCCAATTATACCTAAACAAAAAATCACGTCGATCCGTTGCTCTGTCACGGTGTGATTGAAGGACAAACTGTCGTCTCTATTTGACGTCCTTGGGGATAGAAAATTCAAAAACTGTAAAATCCGTATTTCATCATTAGCGGACGCCCAATTATACCAAGTTTCATGGCTATAGCAGCTTGAAAAACGAAGGACTTTCATAAAAATTTTCAACCCCTTTCACCCCTTTGGGGGTCGAATTTTCAAAAACTGAAACACGTCTTTCTTCATTTTCAACCCGCAGCTCATATACTAAAAATTCATGGCTATAACTTGAAAAACGACGGACTTTCACACAAACTTTCAACCCCTATTTTACCCCTATGGGGGTGGAATTTCGAAAAACCCTTAGTCGATACCT
Organism: Erebia epiphron; assembly: GCA_963932025.1. NCBI lineage: Eukaryota > Metazoa > Arthropoda > Insecta > Lepidoptera > Nymphalidae > Erebia > Erebia epiphron. Next base: position 11,787,740 of record OZ009950.1, read on the forward strand.
AGTTTTCACAAAGAACACACTTTCCAAATTTCATGTCTCTAGGACCAGCGGTTTAGTCTGTGCGTTGATATATAAGTCAGTCAGTCAGTCAGGATTTTGAATTTTATATATAATATAGATAAGATTTTGGTAAATGGTAGTTTACGCAAATAGCGTACTAACTACTAGGCCGCTAATTACGGATCTAATCAGCTAACAGGGTGTGCCTGTAAATAGCTATGGTAATGATAATGTCGCATGTCAATGAAGTACCACTTTGCTAGGCGTGAGACCCTCATCGCCTTGATTATACGTATTGGGAAGCAAACAGTAATCAAAGGTCATATTCTTTGATTACTGAGTTATTTCAACTTACGAATATCATAACTATTGAAATACCACTGCAGCCCACTAACGTTCCATTGCTAGGCACAGGCCTCCATTCTTGTAGGAGGGAATTACAGCTTAGATCAACTGCTCCGCTGCTCCAATGCGAGTGGGAATTAGAGCTTAGACCCTCCACGCTGCTCCAATGCGGGTTGGCGGGCTTTATCGACTATTATCGTGTTAGTGATAATAACCGGGACCGACGTAACGTGCTCTCCGAGGCACGGGGGTGACTCACCACCAACTTTCATCTCCGGACTGGCACTGAGAATTTCTTCTGAAAAGCCTAATACTGAATTTTTATGCCCGACCGGGAATCGAACCCAGGACCTACTGATCCGCAGTCAACCATGCTAACCGCTAGACCAACGAGGCAGTTATATAAAAGCACACAAAATACTTTTTATGATACTTTTACTCAAATCTAATTAAGAAACTTATCAGCTAACAGCGTGTGCATATTAATAACTATGGTAATGATAATGTCGTCCGTCACCGGAGCAACACTTTGTCATTTATGAGTTATCTCATTACCATGCGCCGGCTCAGCGAGATTTTAAATAGGAGTGACCCGTGTCAAACTTCTTGTTTTTAAATTTCAAAAATATTTAAATAGACCAGTTTAAACTTACCCAGGTATGAAAAATAGGGGAAGAGGTGACGTTACTTATGCAAAATTGTTAGGTGTTCTGAAAAAAAAGCAGTGAGCTTAGTTGAGGGAATAGAGTGGTAGCTGAACCCGAATTAAATTTGATGGTGAGTTATATTTTCAACCCCCGACGCAAAACCCCCGTGTCTTTCTGTGATTTAGTAATTTGTTTGAAAGGTGACTAGATCGAGAGTGTTATTTTGGCTGTGATTCAAAAAAATCGGTTCAGCTGTTTAAAGATCATCAGCTTTTTTCTTGTTGATAGTTTTCTAGTTGATTTCTAGTGAGCAACTTCCACAGGTCTGATAGAATCGAAATTGGTATGCTATATTGGTGCTCCTATATTTAAACTTTTAATTTGTACTAATTGTATACATTAATAATTCGTTTTATTTAATTTACTATAACGAAATGATACAAAAAACCAAACAAGTGAGTCGATAGAGTATCTACTTCTACATTAAACTCAAACTCATATTTATTTATTCAAGTACACTTATTACAAGTGCTTTTGAATCGTCGAGTGAATTAATTATGTTTTATTTACACACTTATTTTTACCGTTCGCATAAATCTGAAAAATTTATTACTGCACTTTCATGGCGCGTCATAAATTTCAAAATTTAATTAATTGGGGCGTTGAAATGAATATTAAAAAAAAAACTGTTTTATATTGTTTTTAACATTTCCTCTTTCAAAGGTTTGGCGACTTTTTAACTACTTTGCAACATGCAAACTTTTGACGACTCAGGCTTTTATTTTTTTGACATTGATGTGAATTGTCAAAGATACGCAGTCACCTACTTAATACTTAGAAATGTAAAGTTCGCGCGCGAGTTGAGTACATAGTAAATGTATGTGTCACCATACATTTACTTTGCATTCAACCCGCGCGCGAACTATACTTTAATACCATTTTCGTGTACGATATAAAGATCGTACAGAAAGAGAACGTCCCTTGGTACTTTACATTTAATTTAGCAAAAATTTAAAATGTTATTTTTAATTCTGATAAACGTTATATTATGTTATTATGTATGTTTGTTATACTCGTAGTATGTGTATGTGTTATGCATGTATGAGTGTTCACGCTTTCAACTCGATCTTGCTGCTAAGTAAAGCAATCCACGCCCTGCTATCCAAGCTCTACATTTTCCGCTGCTAGGCTTGTAAATAAAATAGTTGGAATAGATACTTAACTAAAACTAAACCATAGGTCCTGAGTTAATGAAACTGGCAAAGTTATGTTGCATGAAAAAATACTTATTTAATTTCCATTTTTTCACTATAGGTAGGTATTTTTAGGGTTCCGTAGCCAAATTTGGCAAAACGGAACCCTTATAGATTCTTCATGACTGTCTGTCTGTCTGTCTGTCTGTCCGTCCGTATGTCACAGCCACTTTTTTCCGAAACTATAAGAACTATACTGTTGAAACTTGGTAAGTAGATGTATTCTGTGATCCGCATTAAGATTTTCTTACAAAAATAGAAAAAAACAGTAAATTTTGGGAGTTCCCCATGCTTAGAACTGAAACAAAAAAATTTTTTTTTTCATCTAACGGCTAACCCATACGTGTGGGATCTATGGATAGGTCTTCAAAAATGATATTGAGGTTTGTAATATCATTTTTTCTAAACTGAATAGTTTGCGCGAGAGACACTTCCAAAGTGGTAAAATGTGTGGTAAAGGTAAAAATAATAAAACTATTATTATTATCGTTTAACCTGTACATGTAACTTCTAAAATAAGAGAATGATAAAACTAAAAAAAATGTATGATGTACATTACCATGCAAACTTCCACCGAAAATTGGTTTGAACGAGATCTAGTAAGTAGTTTTTTTTTAATACGTCATAAATCGTAAACCGCAATTTACCTTTCATTCAATCAACTCAAATATTTAAAATAAAAATATTTTTAATAATTTAAAACTTACTACAGGTTTGTACGGAACCCTCGGTGCGCGAGTCCGACTCGCTTGGTCGGTTTTTTTTAATTTCACGAATGGATGGCGGGCTGCTTGGAAGGGATATAATGGCTTTTATTTTTTTAGTTTAACTGTATGTCTAGGGTTTATTATATCTACGTTTTAGCAAGTATCCAGGCGTAGCTTGCGAAGGAAGCCCTATTATTATTATCGTTTAACCTGTCAGCACGAGTAAAAATATTATTCTCTTTTTTTTTCAGGTATGTTTGTTTTGAGTTTCCCTGTAAATGGTATGTTTTCTTTTGTTTCTTTATTAGACCATTAATTTTGACTGGGGTGACTTGAGGGTAAGGTGCTTGATAAGAAGTATCAACTTCATTCTGCTTCATTAATTAATAATTTAATAAGTACAGGCAAAATTCATATACATTTATAAAAAATATAATTAAAAAAAAAAGTAATTATGCTTGCTTAGGCTGAGTGAACATCGGTTACCCATAGGTTATAAATGATATTATGTTACATCGATATAGCTATACATGGAAACAGTAAGCCACTTGAAAAGGGAAACCTTCTGTTGAAAAGTTTGTCTTAGAAGAACCCTACTTCTTCTAATAGTAAAAGCAATCATTCAGGTATATTATGTAACTAAAAAGAGTTTGTTTATGTTTTCTTATAAATCTTTTCACAAAATTTCATCAAAATTGGTTAAACGGATGGGCTGTGAAAGTTAATGAATAGACTAATGAATGAATAGAATAGATTGATATTTTTTTTCTTTTATTTGGATGAATGTGTGTAGATAATATGTGCTCTGTGTAAGGTTAGCAATATACACGTTGGTGTACATTGAAGGTTTCTGCGTTTAATAGCTCACTTACAAGCAATTTACATTACAGACCGTCTAGACTTGTACAACTATACATAAACGGTGGCTGTAGTCTCAAGAGGTTCACAGAGAAATACTTTATCACAATATAGTAACCGTACAGTTATGAAGCGAATAGAGAAAATAAACGTTCCTTTTCAAAGTAGTCTTTATTATGATGACGTCATAAAAAAACTCATAAAAAGATACTGTACGTACATCTGTGTAATATTTTTCCAAAAAAGTGATCCTAAGAATAAAGCCAATCCACTCTGGCAGGGTAATCTCAATGTTCCCTCATCCTTTTCTGTGCTCATAATATCTTATACATTTTTCTATTTACTTTGATGACAGTTGCCCGTAATTAAATAAGTAGTCAAACTATATGATTCTACTATCAATCTGATTCTACAGACTATCTACACAGCATCTGTGTCTCTACTTACATGTAGAATTAGGTTGTAGAATTAGGATAAAATGATAAGACGCGCGACGGTATTCGGCTTCACTCGTGACAATATAACGGCGTATGTCTGTGTAATAGGCTGATAACTCGCGCGGGATCAACGCGAAATTCATTTCGACACGAACGGTATTATGCTTGGAAGAAATATATTGTTGTATGGTATGGATGGACTATGAAACACATATTGAACTCGACTATTTGATTGTTACACTACGTCAGGTTCTTACCTACTCTACTGAAAACTTACAATTTTAATCAGGAAATTTCAACAATGATTATTAAATGAAAAAAAAATTATAATATGCAGTTTTGATGACCTCCCTGGCGCAGTGGTCAGATAAGGTTGGTCCCACAAACTTATCTGACCCGGTGACAGCGTTGCCAGTATATTAAAAATAAAACTAAACAGGCATAAAAGTTAGTTCCAAATGGCCATCTGGCCAGATAAGTTGGTGGGACTATACCGTTACGTTAGATTGAAGTCAAGGGCTAACTTGTCTCTCTCCGCGTCGTATACCTCATTACTGAGGGTCGTGTTCCATTAATCAAATAATGGTAGGAGTTCGGGATAATAATGTGGTGGGTTTCCACGTCCTTCCACATTTGCTAACTTGTAGTGATATAAAAAAAAATTGTTGGAGGGTACTCGGAGGGTATCTTGTTTTGTCAGGTTTTGTGCGTCAAGTACGTGAGGACGCTCGCCTGTCGCTGCGGTGTCCTTTTTCACGACGAGTATTTTTTTTTTATAAAAAAGGAATCACGGTCCAGGAAATTGGAAAGAGGTTTAATTTCAGATTAAACAAGTTTGCGTGTTATATTTTCTCACAACATACTTTAATATTATAAATATGTTTGTTTGTTGGTTTGTCCTTCAAACAATGCAACAGAGCAACGGGTCGACGTGATTTTGTGCATGATTTTACAGTTGAGGACATGGAGAGCGACATAGGCTACTTTTTACCGGAAAATTAAGGAGTTCCCGCGGGAATAAAAAAACTTAAACCACGCAGTCGAAGTCGAGGGCATCAGCTAGTAAAATATCAATTTATTTTTTCTTTCTTTTTTCTATGTGCGTTCTTTCTCCGTACTAAAATGTTATTCACAAAAAATGATTTCGCTATTTTGTTTTTTGTATCGGAAAAGGATTTCTTGTGGGCTGGCTAAAGTATTTCCTTATAGATTTTCCTTCTTTACCAAGGTTTTTGGGAAATTGCGTGGTCCGGAATATTTTCTGATATTGCTATTCTGTTTATCAATTACTAGCGGACGCCCGCGACTTCGTTCGCGTGGCATAAGTTTTTTAATTCCCATAGGCATTCCTTAATTTCCGGGATAAAAAGAACCCATGAAAAAAACCCGTCGATCCGTTGCTCTGTTGCGGCGTGATTGAAGGACTATTCAACGTCCTTTGGGATAGAATTTATAAAAACTGTGGATTATGTATTTCATAATTTAAACCGGTAGCCCAAATATCAAGTTTCACGGCTATTTAACTTGAAAAACGTCGGCCTTTTACACCAACTTACAACCCCCATTTTACCCGTTTGGGGGTGGAATTTTGAAAAACTGTTACACACGTACTTCTTTATATTATACCGAAAGCCAAAATACCAAGTTTCGTTGTTATAACTTGAAAAATATGTTGATAAATGAAGGACATTCATCCCCTATTTCACCCCTTTGGGGGTCGAATTTTCAAAAATGGTGAAACACGTACGTCTGCATATCTAACTGCAGAAAGCCCAAATGCTAAGTTTCATCACTATAACTCGAGAAATCAAGGACTTTCATACAAACTTTCAACCCCTATTTTACCCCTTTAGGGGTGGAATTTTGAAATACTGTGAAACACGTATTTCTTAATTTTTACCGATCACTCATATACTAAGTTTCATGGATATAACTTGAGAAATGACGGACTTTCATACAAACTTTCAACCCCTATTTCACCCCCTTAGGGGTAGAATTTTGAAAAAGCCTTCCTTAGTGAGCGCCTACGTTACAAAAGGAAGCTACTGTCAAAATTTCAAGTCTCTAACCCTAGCGGTTTAGGCTGTGCGTTGATAAATAAGTCAGTCAGTCAGTCAGTCAGGACTTTGAATTTTATATATATAGATTAGTAGTAGATGATACCCGCGACTCCGTCCGCGCGGTTAGGTTTTAAAGAATGTCGTGGGAACTATTTCATTTATCGGTATAAAAATAAAATTATGTCCTTCCGGGATGTGAATTTTCAAATTGGTTGAACAGATGATCCGTGCAACCGAAGTAGACATACTTTCGCATTTCTAATATTAGCATGGTAAATAAGTGAGTATTTAATTGAAATTTTTGCTCAACTTTTGAACAAAATTGGCCAAAAATACGCCGCCGCTGTGAAATGTTCATACCTACTATCCAAAATTCCAAACTAACAATTTCACCTCACTCACTTTCAAGGAAAATTGGAAGTAATTTTTTTTCGAGAGATAAGTTTCAGCTTTGTACACTCATTTTCTGTTAGTTTTAACATGTTTTGTACAAAAAGAATGAAAATAAAATAAAATTATTAATGCGAAAGTGTGACTGTCTCTCTGTTACCCGTCACGGCTCATAACCGATTTTGATGAACTTGAATCCCGCTCTTCATTTAGTACTTGTATCTGACTAATATTGTTAATGTGTAAGTTTGGATGTTTGTTACTTTGACGCCGCAATACTGAACCGATTTGGCTGAAAGGAGACGGTTCAGATTTGTATAGGGCGCAGGCCTAGTCTTGTACATTAGAGAAATGAAGGAAAATAAAATACTAGATCAGTTATTATCGGCCAAATCTACGAATTCATCGTAATTTCAGTGGTAAAATTATTTAATCTTTCCAAGTTATGGCGTGGGATGACAAGTAAAACTCATTAATTGCATTTGTAGTTAATTAAAGATAATGAGGTTTTAAACTTATTTTGTTATTAAAAATCAGATTTTAGTTATAGATCTTTGAATTTGTGGTGACTGTTAGAATAACGGATATCCTACAAAACCTAAAATAACTTTTATTAAAAAAAGTTTAATTATACTAGTTATTTATAAAAATGTACTTAATGAGTTTTACCTGCTTTGAGTTTACTCATGTATAGGTATTTAATGAAACAATAAATGCTATTGTATTAAAAAGAGACATATTTTATTATTTTAATTTTCATCACTTTCATCACTATCATCAGCCGACGGTTCAGGCACACCATCTGATGCACCACTCGATGATGGTAAACTTTTAAACCATGGAATTAGTTCTTCTGGAATTAGACCAGCATTGCACAACTTTAAAAGGTCTCCTTTTTTAGCTGCAGATAAAGGGAGCAAATTTTTATAGGCTTAATTGAGTTCCACAGTCTGTGTACGTCGGCGTCCCCTTCCTGCACTGACATTGATCTCATTGTAATCACTTGTATGATCATACCTATAAAATAAAGTGCCGGGAAACTCCTTCTCAACTTTAATGCATTTAATTTTTAGCCAAGTTACCTTATTACCATCTTTGTCTTTATTTCGATTTTTAATTGTAGATGCAGCCAATTCATGTAGATTATAAAAATCTTTGTAAGTTAAAACATGCACTTTATATTTATCATTGCTCTTATTTTTGCCTCTTTTATTCCTAGCAGATTTAAAAATCTCAACCCAAACATTCATGCAGTAGGCACTTTTGTGTTTCTTGGCTGCTGCTATAGCTGAGTGCATGGAATCACACTCCATGTACTTATGACCCGACTCCAAAAACTTGAGTTCTATCTTCATCAAATGTTCAATATTCTGAACAACATAGAGCAACATAGCCGCTACTTGCTGATTTCTGTTCTGCCCCCCACAGGTATCACAAAATAATGAGATTTCAGATACCGTTGAGGGCAAGTTTTTAAGAAAATTGTACAGTATTGACCCTATTTCACTACTTCCACGTTTTCCATGAAGTTCATTCCATGTATAGCAGTGAGCTTCTTTCCCATCTCCAATGTAAATTGTTAAATTGTAAACACAGATTTTTCGTGAGTAATAGAATAAAGAAACGCTCGAGCATGGTATTTGCAGCACACTCTGTAAGTCAAATGTGCAAGTAACAAATGAAGGGTCCTCTTGACATCTTAGTTTGTCTTGGGCTTTAGCTTCATTACATTGACCTTTTCTTATTAAATGTAAACAATATTCTGCTTCCAGGTCCTTTTTTTGATCAGAATGTGCAATTTCATATTTATAGCATAAGGCACAGAGATCTTTTTTTGGCTTGAAAAAAGAAAAGTTATAATTATTACAAAATATCCTTCTGTATGTTTTTTCACTGACAGGATTAGCAATATTGTTGTTTCTACAGAAATCATTTTTATATAAATCAAACATCTTGGAAATTGACAATGTAGAATCCAGATATAACTTTTTTGTAGACTTTCTTGAATAGTGGGATTCCATGACGGGGAAGCTCTCTATGTGTCTTTTTACCATAGCAATACCATCTTCGCTAGTTTTATTGCCAGGAGGTTTGCATCCCCTCTTATCTGTACGATCATAGACACCAAATGTATTACAACCCTTAATGGCTGTATTAATAGGCCCATTCGAAATGCACAGAGTTTTTTCAAAAAATTTAGCACAAACTCTATGTTTGCCCTTATTATTTTCTAAATAATAAGATTTAGATAGAGACCGTGCTTTGTCACTATCAGCAGCTACTTTACGGCGCTTTGGCTCACCCATCTTTACACATTTCAGAATGTAATCCTTTTGTCGCTGATAATTAGCAAGACCCCAATAAGTTTTACAAATTTCATTCCTTTCGTGTTCTGAAAAGTTACTATTGCATTTAAATGTGCAATTTGTACAATCTACAGCTTTAGGGGCTTTAGCCGAACACTGTTTTTTCTTATTTTTATAAGGCAAGCACTGAGATCTCTGAAACTTTGTGACATTTTCTTTCCAAGAATTTGGTTTGCTTTTTCTACATCTAGTTAATGTTTTTTCACTATCTTGGGCAATCTCATAATCTGAAAAATCTGATATATCAGATTTATCACCTGATGGCAAATAAGTGATGTCAGAGTCTGCACTAAAGTCTTCATCACTTCGTTCATAAGGGACTAGTTGCATGGGCTGAACTAATGCCTGAAACAAAATAATTGTTTATCAATATCATTTCGGTTAAATGTTCATAAGTAACTCAATTAAATGGTATGGAGTAGATTATTACTTACCAGGTCATAATAATTATTGTTGTCACTAACAGTATTTAAAAACTCTGTTTGATTCTTTTAATTGTTTTCTATCTGCTGTAAAAAGAAAATACATAGGTATATTAGATATTATGAAACTGAAAACAATCAACCATAACAAACAAAAGGTATAAAAAAATCCATAAACTTACTTCTGTTTCTGTTGCTGGCACCGCAATAAGTTTGTCCACTGTTTTTGAAGTTGTTGAGATGAAATCATCGTTACACGAAGATCTTTGTGTCAGTTCATAAGATACCCGGCTCTGAAATTGATAAAATACACAATAAATAAGTACCTAATTAGATTAAACTTATTGCAATAATTGCGTTGACTAGGTACCGTAAACGTGCAAAACTTTAAAACTTGAATACTTACAAGTTCATTATGTTCTTGGCGTTGAGCTTCTTTTAATGACAAATCCACCATTAACCTACCTCTCGAATTATACATTCTTTTCATATTTCTTACACATTATTAAATACCTAAGTAACACAAAACCACACAAAACACAATTTGCACAATAATTATGGGCTCATAAAACCGCGAAAATTGACACAATAATTAATGGTGACATTGGCGTTGAGCGTTGGTTGACGTACAGTTAGTGACGTAAAGAAGTGGTCCGGCCACATTATGTTGCCAGCACAAAGTCATTAAATACAAAATGAACTTTACCTGCCGGAATTTTTTTCGAAGCAGTATATGATGATAATTACATTTTTTTAAATGGCAAAAATAGGAAAGTACGTACTTGGTGACTTTTTCTTGTAAACGTTTATGCAAAAATAATGAACTTAGTGAATAAAAGTCATTCTTCCCAAAAACTGTACTTAGTGAGTTTTTCTTGTCACCCCACGATTATTTATTTATTTATTTATTGGAACAATGTAACAATGACGGATTCATATTTTTTGACGTTTTCCAAAGAAAAACACATTATTTTGACAGTGACCGTCTGAAATGGCATTTGATAAATTTCAAGCCTACTGCCTTCTCTATGGCTGAAGGTTGCCATCTTGGAAACGTATCGAAAACTTGAAATACATGTTTTATTTTTTTCTCGTTATTTACTTTACTGTTCTAAATTATTATATTTTTAATACAATCCATGTATTTTCTTCTATTCATGGTAGAGTGTACAAGAATAGGCCTAAAGTGAACCTTTTTCTTTGGAATGGAGATAGCTTATAGCTTAAATTAATACATAGGCTACATTTTATCCCGCAAAATTTAGGAGTTCCCGCAGGAATCAAAAAGCCTTTATCCACGCCGAAGAAGTTGCGGGCATTATCTAGTAGGAAAATAAAATTGGATTCTCGGCATTCCTTATAAAAACTCAAGATATTTTATAACAAGAGCTCGTGGACAAAGTTTGGTATGGTCGTCAATTTTCCGCATTCACGTCAGTTCGTGTGACATGATTAATGCTCGGGTAACGTCACACCATGGCTCGCTTATCTTTGTACCTGCTTAGCGTTAAGTCACGGCTCAGAAGTAACAGCTTTATCCTATTATAAATGCGAAAGCGTGTCTGTCTGTTTGATTGCTACGCTTTCACTGCTAATGTGTTCAACCGATTTTGCCGAAATTTGGTACAGAAATAGATTGCATCCCGGGGCTACATGGGCTACTTTTAATCCCGAACAGTCAAATAGTGCCCTTGGGAATTTGATGAAACTCAACCCACGCGTACGAAGTCACAGTTATCATCTAGTTCCTCATAAAAACTCAGGATATTTTACGGAATAATCGGTAATTTTCCGCTTACACATCAGTCCGTGTGACATGATTAATGCGCGGATCACGTCACACTGTGACTCGCTTATCTGTGTACCTGCTAAGCGTCAAGTTAAGGCTCAGAAGCGAGGCCCCTTATCAAAATAAGCCTTGGCTTTTTCTACGTTAAGTTATCTGGATGTTTTAAAGAATTGTTTGTAGTAGGCTTCGGCCGTGGCTAGCTACCACACTACCGGCACACTTGTTGATTGACTCCAATTACTGATTTATGGAGTCATAAAAAATATTTTATAGAATCCCAAAATTGCAATTTTCCAAAATTCTTCATCAGTTAAAGAATGTGTGTATTGTTTGATACACTCAAATAGCAATTTTAATAAAACTCACGTGGAATGTTCATAAAAAGCTCCATTGAATTTTCGGGTTATAACCTTTTTATTAATAAAGCCAATGTTCATTTGGCCCGAAGTCTATAAAACTCAATGCAATACGCTCAAAGGAATCGCATAAAAACCCGGAAGCTGCATAGTATAATGGAAGTTGGTATCACAGAGAAATAATACGCGCGAATTCTCCCCAACAACTTTTTTTTTGCAAAAACTCAAAAGGAATTGTGCTCTACTGTGTGAAGGTTAAGGGTTACTTTTGTTTAAAGAAGCAAAGTCATACCTTCGAGTCCACATTAAGGGGCAATAGGAAATATATTACACTCCATATTTCGAACAACTGTGAAAGAAAACAACATTTAATCTGCAAGCGTCAATGAAACGGCGAGCACATTGAAAGTACCACCAGGAAAATTCGAAGTGAGATAGAGATATGCTAGACAGAATGAGTAGAAAAGGGAGATGAGGTTAAGGGGAAAATTTCCCTCTCGTTTGGGAAAATGAGCGTCAGTAATACCACGGCATCCGGGGGAGGTAGACGTGTGTGGAAAATAATTTTCAGTGCGGACCACGTGTGTTTTTGATCGTAAATCTGTGTATTTTTTTACGTGTGAGTGTTGTGTTTTCAGGGGATTGATTCTAGTTTTCAAAGCTTTATGAAGGTACGTGTTTGGAAAATAAAGGGTGTATTGGAACCTGTTATTTAGTTACTGGGAAAACTTGGGATAAATGATGGCTGTTTATCATTAACACTATTTGCATCGAATTTTTTCGACTCATATTATTGTGGAAATGTTAACGTTTTATTTATGTATTGGTAAATTTTCAGCATCATTGTTTTTTAAGTTCACATTAAGCTCCGGTATTCGTCTATCGTATTGAAACTTCTATCAAATTTTTCGTTTGTGTTTCAAGGTCATACCAACAAACGCATTTATAATATGAGTATGATTTTATTTGGACTGTGAATAAAATTATTCAAAAAAGTTGTTGTAAATGCGAAGTTGTCTTTGTTTATTAGCTCTCAGCGGATCGACGTAATTATATGCATAAAACTAGTCAAAGATCTGGAAAATGGAAATAATAGTTTCCACGGGATTAAACAAACATAATCGCACTCGGGCGAAGTCGGGTTGTTTGGAAATAAAGTTAAAAACAGGTCCCCTGTTTGAAAAACAGATAAAGTTCTGAGTATAATTACCAAAATGAGGCCTCCCATCACCGCTATGGTCGCAAAGTAAACACCTAGGACCATACTGGCCACAGCTGGCCTTTGCCTGGTGGGAGGCTTCGGCGGTGGCTAGTTACCTACCGGCAAAGACGTGCCGCCAAGCGATTTAGCGTTCCGGTACGATGCCGTGTAGAAACCGAATAAGGGTATGGGTTTAATATATAACTGCCATGCCCCTAACAGGTTAGCCCGCTACCATCTTAGACTGCATCATCACTTACCATCAGGTGAGATCGCAGTCAAGGGCTAACTTGTAGTGGATAAAAAAAAACTAAAGCAATACTTAAGCAATATTACTCAAAATGACAGTTTGACTGTCACGTACCTTGAAGATCCTGAAATAAGGATTATAATTGTAAAAACACGAAAGTCAACAATAATGAAACAATATGGCTTTAAGCATAAGCAGTATGGCCCCTACTAGATAAACAAGAAATACTATTTTTATAAGTCACTTAGCAAGTTAGCCTTCGACTGCGATCTCACTTGGCGGCAATCGATGATGAAGTTTATGATAAGTTGCACGTCTTTACCCTTTGCCGGTAGGGTGGTAACTAGCCACGGCAGAAGGCTCCCACCCGACCAGACAAGAAAAAAATCAGAAATAATAAATTTCCAAACTGACCCTGCCGGGGTTCGAACCCTGGGCGTCACACATAAAAGAGCATAGTGGGCTCATCACTGCGCCAGGGAGGTCGTCAAAACGATTATTCCAGGGGCCATACTGCCAACACTTAGGACCATATTCAGTAGCTAAGTATGGCTATATAAGCCTTGGCAGTATGGCCCCAGTAGCCTGCACCTCTAAGCGATTAAATATTCCTGTACGATGTCGCGTAAGAACCAATTATAAGTTCTACCAAGATATGAAACTACTAACTGACCAGCCCCGGCGTCTCTCGAATAGAATGTCTTAGCAAATCTCTTATTATTATGCATCGCAAGCTTCTACTTTTACATGTACAGGAAGCTTAGATCCTCTATTACACACTCAACACACGTTCCGCTCCGGACTAGTCTCACCATATAGAGTTTGTACAAACACTGATATATGAAAGTGCTACATCACTCAGACCCTTGTATAAGTATGACCTTTGTAAAAGTGTATACATTTTTAACCCCCGATGCATAAAAAGGGGTGTTATAAGTTTTACCTGTGTATCTGTGTGTCTGTATGTAGCATCGTAGGTCCCAAATAGATGAAACGATTTTGATTTAGTATTTTTTCTTTAAAATGTCACTTAATCGTGAGTGAATTAAAAAATTCTCATTTTTCTTTAAAACTTTTGACTATATTACATCTAGACATCTAGACATCTCATCTCCGTGTTTTCAATAGGAAGTAGTCAACTAGTCGTGTAGATAAAGGCCCCGTGTAGACTGCGTGTGGCTTGGAGTAATTCTATCTTTGAGCAAGCAATTCAAATATTTTTATTTTTGTTTGAAAATAATTTTGATTGAATTTTGATTTTGTACAAAAAAACATAATATACGACATAAGCTTGAAAAAGGAAAAAAAGAAAGAAGAAAGATTCAAAAGATGGCTAGCGATTTCTTCCAGGCAAACTTAAGATTAGGGAAAGGGAAGATAAGCAGACGTTTACGTAACGTTCTCAGTTACATAAAACCTGAAATGAAACGTTTAGGGCCCCATTGAAACGTCGCCTGTGTCAAGTTCAGACCTTTTAATGGCCACAAAAGGGGAAAAGTGTGTATCACAGCGTTAATGTATATTCTTTTTTTTTATTTTTTTATCCACTACAAGTTAGCCCTTGACTGCGATCTCACCTGATGGTAAGTGATGATGCAGTCTAAGATGGTAGCGCGCTAACCTGTTAGGGGCATGACAGTTATATTAAACTCATACCCCTATTCGGTTTCTACACAGCATCGTACCGGAACGCTAAATCGCTTGGCGGCACGTCTTTGCCGGTAGGGTGGTAACTAGCCACGGCCGAAGCCTCCCACCAGGCCAGACCAGGGAAAATTCAGAAATTATAAATTCACAAATTGACCCTGCCGGGGATCGAACCCGGGACCTCCGCACGTTAAGACAACAGCGCTATACACTGCGCCACGGAGGTCGTCAAAAAAAACAGTGGCTTGACACCCATACAGCTGACAGACCCGGTTTCATGACATGAATTGTCTACACCTAGGAGTACAGTCCCACTAACTTATCTAGCCCGGTGGCCAAAATTGGAACAAATTTTTATAGCTGTTTAGTTGTTGTTTTCATTTTATTTTTCATAGATGCTGACTAGCGATGCTGTCACCGGGTCAGATAAGTTTGTCGTACTTGTACTCTCACCTCATTTGTGTTTGAGAGAGGTAGGAAACTGCATACGAATTTGATATAAGAGTGACTGAATTTTGTATTGAATTTTCTTCCAGTTTACTCCGTCACGTCCCTGTCATCCCGCAGCGTTGCTCTGTCTAGACACCTCCCTCGAACGACTGGTAGGAAAGGACGAAACTCTTTAGACTATGTGCGTACGTACTATTAAAAGGAAAGACTGGTTATTCGTTTAATTATTATACTTTAATTTAGCAATTCACACAAACCGTACAGAAACACTGACTAACACGGCCGCCCCGCCGTTCGCCATCTTGATTCTCAATCATAGAATTAAGACTATTGTTGACAATCTCGAGAACCATAAAAGCAGTAAGGTTTTAAACCTATGTATTTTTAACGTTCAGCCAAACAGTACTGTACAGTGCTTACTGCTTAGGAGTATGGAAATATGAAGTTGCTATCCGTACTTCCGTACCAACATTCAAAATGTACATAATAATATATTAAACGGTTATGTGGTTAAAACGTTCAAGCACTTTCACATGCCTGAGTTATTTGTAAATATTTGGTTTTTCTTTCTTTCTTCTTAGTTATGTGCGTTTTAAACAATTAAATATCACTTGCTATAACTTAACATTTAAGTTTTTTTTGGTGATTGTATTAAGTGTTTTAGTATTGGAATAATAGGTTTTCTGCATTGCGTTGAAGGTTATCAACATTTGTAAATTAATGCCTTAATGAAACATTCTCGGCAACAACAAACTAAAAAAATAGGTAAGTCGTAGTTTTTTAAGCTATTGCATAGCTTCTATCGCGGGCCTTGAGTGTGGAGACCGAATCCAGAAATTCCGTAATGAAAAAAAACCTAACGCTTTGGTTACTATGACTGCTTGTGTTGTTGACTTCAATTTGTTGAAAATATAAAGGCGAAATAATTTTAAAGAATTATGTTTCCAATAATCCGGGTGTCCAATCATTGCCTATCTATCTATCGCCTTTATATTTTCAACAACTTGAAGTCAACAACACAAGTAGTCATAGCAAGTTGATAAAAAATGCTATGCAATAGCTTCACCGCGGCAGTCTCCGAGTGCCACACGTCTCTTTTTTTTTCAATAATTAATTTTAATTTTTTTTCATTAATTTAATAACCGTTTCAATAGTAGGTACTCAAAGTTATAGGTGCATAAGCATTTGTCACCATAATAGCTTTAAGGTTAAAGAAACCTTAGAAGTCCTAAACGACTGACTGCAAAGGGGTTTAAAATAAACTAGTATTACGAGTACGTCATCAGATATTTTTGACGTATTATTATATTTCACTATGTAGTCGATTTTATGTGATATTGGGGTGAGTTTGTGAGACGGATCCATACTAATATATATATATATATATACATAAATGCGAAGGTGTGTCTGTCTGCCTGCTACGCTTTCACGGCTCACCTATTCAACCGATTTTGATGAAATTTTGTATACAAAATTCCCCGGGATAAAATCTAATCCTATAGGATTAGATTGTATCCCGGGGAAGGCTACTTTTCATTCCCGGAAAATTAAAGAGTTCCCGCGAGAATCCTAAAACCTTAATCTACGCGGACAAATTCGCGGGCATTATCTAGTTCATAATAAAATATAGATTAAAAGGTTACGTATAAAAATAGTAAAATGGTAGTGCGAGAGCCAGCCTTAAGCAGACGGTATTTGCAAGATTCAGGGGTGAGCATGGCAATAAATAATCAGGTAATGGCAAAGGGGTGAGGCCGAAAGGGTGCCAGGAACTAGTCTCAGTGGCCTGGCATTTCGGCTCTATAAAGACGTTCAGGTGTTTTGTTTTGTACGTTTTGTTAACATAATGCTATCCTACTTACCTAATATTATAAATGTGAAAGTTTGGGTGTTTGTAACTCCTTCACGCCGTAAAAATTGAACCGATTTGGCTGAAATTTGGAATGGAGATTATAACCTGACTTATAAATTTCACACAGTCTATATTTTACCGCGGAAAATCAAAACGGTTATTTTAAATCTGTGGGCCCTTTTTGAGTTTCCGGGGACTGAAATATACCTACCTAGTACCTACCTACCTATAGAAGTTGCGGGCATCATCTAATCATACTATACAGTATACTAATATCATATTATGCGAATGTGAGTTTGTTTGTTATGCTTTTACAACCCATCTTTTCAACGTTTGGTACCTACAGAGTAAAAATTTACCCCGCGGAAGGACCTACGACACTTTTTCCTAGTACCGAATCAATAGTATCGTATCCGAATCTTTCGTAATTAGCAAAATTTAAATGCACGCGAACGAATTTGCGGGAATCATTCAGTAAATAAACTAGTGTTTCGCCCCGAACTGAGACCTCGCGGTATCCATAAAACGAATAAACTTTTACAGAGCGCCATCTATTGACATCATTGTGAGTTCTATTAAAAACTACTGAAGCTCATTAAAAATTAAATAATTTCGTTTTCTTATAATATTTATATAATTTTAGTTTTTGTTGTTCAAGTACAGGATATAATTAAAATAATTGATCAAGTTTCAGGCTCAGTCTTTCAGAAAATTGAGAGTTCTGAGGTCAACTTTGGACGTTAGAAAATCTCCACTTTGAAAGCCCCCCATTTCGTCATTTTAAAGGGAAAAATTAAAAAATATATATTTTTGGACACTATTCCTAATTATCTTCAAAATGATATACCGCAACCCTATGTAAAGCCATAAAAATATTTTACTTCGCATTCGCTTGTATGAGAGCCCCCCTGAAATAAGGATTTTTATAACTTTTTAAGCCATATTCGGCTGGAGGCTATCGGTTTACATATTATATTTAAATTTGAAGTAATTACGTTCAGTAATTCAGAAGTTATCAGGCTCTGACAGACGGACGGACGGACGGACAAGTGCAAATTCACTCAGTTAGACTCAGAGACCTTCGCTTCGCTCGGTCGATAAATAAATCTATCCATCGACAAAGCACTTTCAGAAATACAAAAGATTATTAGCAAAAGCTCTATATCTTATTCTGCCTTTGTTTATTTTAAAGATTTATGTTCGGCTAACGAAACGCAATACATTACCTGAATCAAAGAAAATGGAGGGATTTTACGGGTTTTATTACTTCTCGTGCGCTGTATAGCCGTTTGTGTTATTTATTGCCCAGGTTCGATGCTCGGCTGTATCAATTTTTGTGGAAAACCTGAAATAAAGCTTTAGTCAAATTTTATCCAACAATTCATAAATTTCAAAAAAACCGGCCAAGTGCGAGTCGGACTCGCGCACCGAAGGTTCCGTACAAACATGTAGTAAGTTTTAAATTATTAAAAAAACTACTTACTAGATCTCGTTCAAACCAATTTTCGGTGGAAGTTTGCATGGTAATGTACATCATATATTTTTTTTAGTTTTATTATTCTCTTATTTTAGAAGTTACAGGGGGGGGACACACATTTTACCACTTTGGAAGTGTCTCTCGCGCAAACTATTCAAAATTTATTGTTTTTTTTTCTATTTTTGTAAGAAAATCTTAATGCGGTTCACAGAATACATCTACTTACCAAGTTTCAACAGTATAGTTCTTATAGTTTCGGAAAAAAGTGGCTGTGACATACGGACGGACAGACAGACAGAAAGATAGACAGACATGACGAATCTATAAGGGTTCCGTTTTTGCCAAATTTAGCTACGGAACCCTAATGATTGTATTTTTTTGAAATTCAGTCAGTTTTTTTATGTCAGTTGCATCATCGATGGTACGAGTAAATGGTTAAATTTGAATAGCTAAAACACTACGTAAGCTCTTCAACTTTTTATAAAATGATGACTTATATCCTTATTTCTGGAAGTAGGATGGAGATGTATGCCACTCACTTTGCTACCTTTTTAGAAGTCTAATTATCAACGTTAACATACGTACGTATACGTAACGTAAACGTAAACGGTTTAGGGGTATGGGTTTAATATAACAGCCATGCCCCTTACAGGTTAGCCCGCTACCATCTAAGATCTTAGACTGCATCAGGCGAGATCGCAGTCAAGATCTAACTTGTAGTGGATAAAAAATAAATATTCTTTCCAAAAAACCGACTTCCAACGCCACTGTAAAGTACAAAATAATTTTGATTTCTACCCACTATGTTGAAGTCGGGCGGGTATAACAAGGATAAGCAAAGTTGACGCATCAGACTCGCCCGACTTCAACATAGTGGGTAGAAATCAAAATTATTTTGTACTTTTCAGTGGCGTTGGAAGTCGGTTTTTTGGAAAGAATTTTTAAATTTCTATTCAATTCATTTATTTCTCTTTGCTCAATGTGCTGTACCAGGATGTATTAACTGCGGTGTTCATTTATTTACACTTTTTAGTGTCAGCGTTGAGGTTTTATAGTCAGAATCATTATGGGACCACCTCGAGAGCTTCCTCTAACGACTGATAGAAAAAAAATTCAAATCGGTTCAGAAACCACAGAGATATGCATCGACATACATTAATAAAAAAAAAAAGAAAGAAAATACGCGCCGAATTGAGAACCTCCACCTTTTTTAGAGGTCTGTTAAAAACGTAAACCACTGCCATCGTTGGTGAAATTGAATATTAGTAAATAATAAACAAGGGTTAGAGGTAAAAAGTTTTTAATTAATTGTTTCTTGCTAACTTTACGTTATTCTTTTTCATTACAAAAAGGAAAGGTAAAAATTTTACGACTAATATTAAGTAAGTCTGTTTTTTCGTTAAAATGTTATTATGAATCGTCTCTTTTATGCGGGGTACTAAACTTTTATCTTTTATCCAATATCTTACTGTGGCCCAGTTATTTGTATAAAAACCATTCTCTTAACTCCCGGAAATGGGAGAGAAAAATGCAGTCTTGTAGTGGCATACATAAAATATAAGTAAAAACGTGGTATTTACTATTTCAGAACCTTATATTTTACATCTAGGGTCATGCCTCAACGTTATTAAAATTTATATCGGTACCTTTAGGTTTTTTGCGATCTTTATCATGAGATTGTAAATAGAAAAATTATGATTTATTATAGAGCATACAGTTAAATTAAAAATATCATTGTTTTCTAAAGTAATACCGTTTTGACTCTAAAAATTATCATACCATCCCAACGGCTACAGATTTTTTGAATTCACTATCAATAAAACATATTATGAGTAAAATATTTTTTACTAATTAAAGTCAAGAACCCAATTTTCGAGGACTCCTTTTCTCAGATACAAATTTCGCCAGTGATTTTTAACTTTTGTATGTTTTTGTAGCGTCATTTTAAATGAGTTCTACGAAGATGTTGAGGAAGGCACGTGTAACGATTTAATGAAATGAAATTAGCGTGGCCTTGACTCTGCTTGTCTTGAATAAGGGTGCCTTTCCACCAGAATTGTGCTACGTTGCTAAGCTACGGATGTATGCGATCTCACTTGATGGTAAGTGAAGATGCAGTCTAAGACGGTAGTGGGCTAACCTGCTAGGGCCATGGCAGTTAAAGCATATTAAACCCATACCCCTAACCAGTTTCTACACGGCATCATACCGGAACGCTACATCGCTTGATGACACGTCTTTACCAGGCCAGACCAGGGTAAATTCAGAAATGATAAATTCCCAAAGACCCTGCCGGGGATCGAACCCGGGACCTCCGCACGTTAAGACAACAGCGCTCTACACTGCACCAGGGAAGTCGTCGTATGTCAAACCCACTATCAATGAAAGTGTTTCTTCTAGAGCGATCTTAGCTACGAGATGACAATCTAGCGCTCCTATTGTTGGATTTGACACACATCTGGAGACTACTGCTCAGCAACGTAGTAAGTCTGTGGTGGAAAGCCATCCTAAGACAGTTTAATTAAGAACCTTTACTGTGTACGGAATATAAATAAGTTTAAATAAAGGTGAACGCACATTATATTACTTTACTTTTGCTATCTAATGCTTGTTTATTTCAATGTACTCGTAACTCCGGTGAGTCTTCCTATTAGGGGTAAAGCAGTTATATTTAATTAAATCGGTTTCTGAACGGCATCGTACCGGACCGTTAAATCGCTTGGTGGTATAACCTTGTCGGTAGGGTGCTAATTGGCTACAGCCGAAGCCTCCCACCAGACCAGACCAGACAATAATCAGAAATTTAAATTCTCAAATTTACTCTGCTGGGAATCGAATCCGATACCATACAGCTTACATCAGAGAGGTTGTCAAAACTTGTCTTTTTAAATTTTATAACATTTTTATCGGGTTTCGGAACCATTCCTTTTATGATCTTGTCATCTTAAATTATACGTATCTACGTCTAAGTTAAGATTATCAAATTAATTCAGGGCCAGCGTTGACAGTCTGCTTGAGACGAGACCATTTAATTAAGAAAACGACCTTAAACTTTGTATTGAATAAGTAAGTCTTAATAGAAACTTGCTTATTTTGGTTAAATGACAGTTAATTAAAGCATAAATTGGTGAAGCCTAGGTAGGGTTTAAGATGGGTTAAAGGTTAAACGCGAGCCCATACTTTTCGGAATTATTATGCGTTTTAAGCTATTAAGTTCCGCTTGTACAAGGTTAACTTGTTAACTGAGTTAAAATTCATAATGCTGTCTCTTTTTGCAAAAGCATATTGCAGTTGCCAAAAATTGACAGCATTAAGAAATTGAACTAAATATATTTAAGATTCTTTGTGCAAGTGTGCCTTAATATCACTTGCTTTAAATGCGAAAACACAAAGGAAAAGACAAAACTTAAGCGCGAAACGCCACCATGACAGCACCATGACACCTTGGGGTTAAACCATTGCATTTTAAGCAGTATGGTATTTTCAAAATGACAGTTTATGTCGCGTACCTTGACGTTCCTAAAATTTGTTTTTTTTCCTAATATTGAGTACCAGTGAGGTACTCATTTAACTACGATCTAGACTAACTAATTGGCTAATGAGTAGTTCTATTTTAACCTAAACTTATAATTTGTCTTATTTACTAAGAAATTGTCCATTGACGCATCTTAGTCTTTCTTGATAAACTTAGACACTTTGTTCACGTGTTATTTTAGTACTACACACTACAATGTCACTAATCACTATGCATTAACTCAAAAGGTTTAGTCCTTTTTAGTCTTCTCACTAGTTTCGTTACCTACGTCGATCAGCTGGATTGCCTCAACGTTAACGTGGTGATGAAGCCGATGGTCGTGGGCTTTGGAAAATTTGGTTATAATTTTCTCGACGTATTTAATAATTAGGATTATAATATCTAAAACACGAACGTCAACAAAATTAAAACAATACGGATTTAAGCGATGTTAGTAAGACCCCTGCGTGACACCGAATAGTGGTTGATTTATTTGACGATTCAATAGCACTCCTAACAGTTTAGCCTGCTACCATCTTAGACTGCATCATCACTTACCGCCAGTTGAGATTGCAGTCAAGGGCTAACTTGTAGTAAAGTAAAAAAAGACATTTCCTAAGAGAGGTATAAATATAATTGTTTTTTAAATATTTATTTTATCCCTAGCTTCGTAGACGAATTTCAAGTCGGGAATATTTATTCTAATGGTATCTGGAACGGCCGGGAATCGAACCCGACGCGTCGTAAACGTGATTTATGCGAGTTTGACGTGACGTCGCGTGACGTGCCTTATTGCCTTTGCTTTGTGTCGATATCGATGTGTAGTACGTCTAGCTGTCGATGTGAAATGCGGATATTGTTTTATCGTATAATCGATGAATGGCTGGTGCTTGTATTTTAATGTTTTGACGAGCGCCCTGACGCAGTGGTGAGCTTTGTGGTCTTATACGTTGGAGGTTCTGGGTTCGATTCCCGGCAAGATCAATTCGGGAATCTATGATTTCTAAATTTTTGTTTTGTCTGGCCTGGTGGGAAGCTTCGGCCTAGTGTCTAGTTACCGCCCTACCAGTGAAGACGTATCGCCTATCGATTTAGCGTTCCGGTTTGATGTCGTGTAGAAACCGATAGGGGTATGGGTTTAATACAACTGCCAATACATCTAACAAGTAATCCCGCTATCGTCTTAGACTGCATCATCACTTACCATCAGGTGAGGTCGCAGTCAAGGGCTAACTTTTAGTGGAATTTAAAAAAATGTGGTGTGGCGATATACCCGTAGGACAAAAAGTCAGAACAGAAATCGAAGTTGGTATATTATACTTCAATAATATTAATATGTCGGGGACTAGACGATGCCCTTCACCCGCGTGGATTAAGTTTATGGATTTCCGAGGGATGAAAAGCAGCTATGTCCTTCCAAATTTTATCAAAATCAGTTGTAAAGATGAGCCATTAAAGCATAGCAGACAGACATACAGATAGACAGACATACTTTCGCATTTATCCATGATATTAGCAATTAGCATGGATTTTTCATTTTCATCAATTAACTCGTCATCTTCTAGGCGAGCGCGTTCCAACCTAGACCTCATCATTGCTTTGCACTAAGCATGATTGTCGTCAAGCGCAAGCCTATCTCATAATACAAGTGAAAACGATTTTTTTTATTTAAATTACTAAAAAAAAACTTAAAATATAAACCTTAAAACTAAAGCATTAAAGTTTAATTACGAATGTACTATATTTATATTTAAGACCTTTTGTCTTCGTAACAACGCGAGGTGTCGATCACGGTGGTGTCGGTCACGCGTTTCCACATTTTTAACCTCGTACCAAAAAGTGCTCAACGCGCCTAATAAAGTTTTCACTTCAAAAATCTATGTTCCTATGTATTCCTCAAAAGCAAACAGGTGATTTTGAAAGTCACTGCCATATTCGCTGCGGGCTAGATCAAAGCAATTAAGCAGTGATCGAATATTACCGCATTGCAGGTAGTGTGACGGACAGCGTAGGGTTCAGTACAGATACAGGTTTGATATGTTGGGAATTTGGAGCTAAATAAGTCTACGAGATGTATATGTCACCGTAAGATTGTAGAAACCGTTAGATTATAATCTAACTCGCGAAATTGTAAACTGTCGAATGATTACAATATAACGGATTATTTTTCGGTAGATTGTAATCTGTTAGGTTTATTAACCCGATATATAACCTGAGTGCCTGAGTATACTTGATTATTTGTGTCGAACCCGAACCTAACCTACAAGAAAGAGACAAGAAAACTTAAATACAATGAATATTTCAAAAATTGACACTTAAAACATTGAAAGTTTCACAATCTTTCGACTGTTTACAATCTATCGAAAAAAAAAGCGTTAGATTACAATCTTATAGTTTTTACAATCTTACGGTGACATATACAGGGGCCACACTGCCAACGCTTAAAGCCATATTGTTTCATTATTGTTGACTTTCGTGTTTAAGAATTATAATCCTTATTTTAGGAGCGTCAAGGCACGTGAAATCAAACTGTCACTTTGAAAAATATTGCTTAACCTCCCTAGGCCTAGCCCAATACTGAACTATTTTAACTCTTGGGTTTCAAACGTTTATTATCAGATGTTAGTGATAAAAACCGGGACCGGCGGCTGAACGTGCTCTCCGAGGCACGGAGAAAATGAAAAGGCCAAATTTGGACTACCAAATTCGGTCACCCATCTAGTTTCCGACTTGGGTCAACGTTGCTTAACAATCGCAATCGACTGATATGCGTTGTCGCAACTAGGCCACTCTTCCCACACGCGAGTATGTAGGTTAGTATGAAATGCTCTTCGCTTTATATAGCAAAACCCTTAGCTTCGAGAACAAAGCAACAAAGCTGACAATATAATAGTAGGTAAACAAGCGAAAACAAATACCAAGTGAGCGAAGTTTCCAGTGATACGGATTTCGCGAGATTTGGTTTTGGGACAACCTTACAATGAAATTCCTTAACTCTGTGAGGAGGACAAATGTGGGCATATAATATATTATGATGATGCCCGCGACTTCGCAATCCGCGTGGATTAATTTTTTTATTCCCGCGGGAACTCTTCGATTTTCCGGGATAAAAAGTAGCCTATGTCCTTCCCCGGGATGTAACCTATCTCTGTGCCAAATTTAACCAAATCGGTTCTGTAGTTGGGCCGTGAAAGCGTAGCAGACAGACAGACAGACAAACAGACACACTTTCGCATTCATAATAATATTAAGTATGGATATAGAGTGAATTTATTAAATTTCATTTCATCATCATCACACATAATTATGGAAAAAACTAACCGTAAGATTCCTATTAATATTTCCCTAACACTTTACATGAACATCCATATCCATACTTCCATACTAATATTATAAATGCGAAAGTGTGTCTGTCTGTCGGCTACCCTTTCACGGCCCATCTGTTCAACCGATTTTGATGAAATTTGGTTGGGGCTAGTTTTTATCCCGGAAAGTTAAAGAGTTCCCGCGGGAATCAAAAAATCTTAATCCACGCGGACGAAGTCGCGGGCATCAACTAGTAGTGAATAAATAGGTCTTACCTTGATACAGAATTCCGTCCCCGTCTCAAAGACATTCCTCTTTCCTTTAAACCTGTTAAATTGAAACCTGCAAGCGAACTAAACTTCTAAGCCTGGCTTGCGTTGATAAAAATATGGCCTTTGAAAATTTTGTTGTGAAGCACAGACGTAACTTACTTTAGGACGGGACTTTTCTAAACTTATATTATAACGGGAAAAGATTTGATTGTTTGTTTATCTTCAATAAATGACTGAGAAATATTACTGTAATGAAAACAAACAAATACATAACAATATATATTGAAATACTTTTTTTAACCGACTTCCAAAAAAGGAGGAGGTTCTTAATTCAGCCCTTTTTTAAAAAAAAATGTATGTTGGTGCATATCTCCGTGGTTTCTGAACCGATTTGAATTTTTTTTCGATAGTTGTCTAGAGGAAGCTCTCGAGGTGGTCCCATAAAAAATTCTGATTCCAAATCCTAAACCCTGACACTAAAAAGTTAAAAATAAAAAGTCTTTCCAAAAAACCGACTTCCAACGCCACTGTAAAGTACAAAATAATTTTGATTTCTACCCACTATGTTGAAGTCGGTCGGGTATAACAAGGATAAGCAAAGTTGACGCATCAGACTCTCCCGACTTCAACATAGTGTGTAGAAATCAAAATTATTTTGTACTTTACCGTGGCGTTGGAAGTCGGTTTTTTGGAAAGAATTTTTGTAGACTTGGAGATGTAAATTCAAAGCATTTTCGATTCGATAAATATATAACTATAATAATGATTCGATAAACAGATGTATATCTAATACTTAAAATTCTTCCTTAATTTAAATCTTAATCCGCAAAGTAACGGCTGCTTCTATCCAATAGATGTATATCTAATACTTTTCGTTTTCAACCGACTTCAAAAAAAGGCGGAGGTTCTCAATTCGACTGTTTTTTTTTTGTTTGTTACCACAGAACTTTTGACTGGAAGAACTGATTTGGATGATTCTTTTTTTATTTGAAAGGGCATACTTCCCAAGTGGTCCCATATAATTTTTTTCGAAATCGGTCGAGCGGTTTTTAAAATATCAACAATAAAATAAGTACTTGGTATAGCGGGTGCTTGTTGTTGTAGAGTTGGCGCGGGAGTTTGAAGTCGGTTGTATAAAAAGAATTTTTTATATTAAATTATATTGAATAAGATTTTGCTGATGATTTTGATGATGATTTTGTAAATAACTTACCTTGTGAACGGAGCTTTTCCAGGTCATCTAATTTGTATGCAACACCTATAAAGGCAGTTCTTACTCAATTCAAAAGCATAAAACAAGTTAGGCCTCTAAAAATAAGTAGCGTTACTTCATCATCTAAGGAGACTCGTAAAAACTAATAAAGGAACGTGACCTGAAGCTTAAATCCAAAGACTTGGCTTGAATACCGGTAGTAGACTATGAGTAGGTATTCCGTGTTATCCAGGGGCGGGTAACTTTAATATATCGTGCTCATCCCGGATCAGACTTTGCTAATCTGTGAGGATCAATTCGTACCCGGTTTTAGGCTTTATCAGCACCTCAACTTGCTGGTAAAGCCTAAAGCCGCAATAATCAATATATCAATGTTTGATTAGTTGGATTGATTTCTGTAAGATTGGTATAAAATTGATATTCAAATGATTTTTACACGACTGCCCAAAAAAGGAGTGTAATGTTTTCAGCGTTCATGTATGTATATCAGTTTCTTAATTCCACCATAACTTCTAAATACCTGAACAGACTTGGATGTATGGAGTAGGTATCTTCCCGAGTGACACTGGCTGTATATTTTTTTTAAAGATTCCAGGGTTTTCTAATACCACGCGAATTAATAAAATTGAAAGTTATCCTTATTTTAAGAAATAAATGGTTTATTTAAAGAGTACCACTTACACTTCAAATACATAATAGGCGCACTCGCTTTAGCTACTTGACCAACAGTCAAAGGATGCTGTACGTTTTTCACTCTCGAGCTACTTTCAGGTGGCACACTTTCTTTGAGATTGAATAAAATGGTGCAAGTTATAGGAGAACGACTAGAAAAAGATGTTTTTGTCAGGTGGGAGGCTTCGGCCGTGACTAGTTACCACCTTACCCGCAAAGACGCACCGCCTTATAAACCTCAATGTTTTTCGAAGTTTGGAGTTTTATATGATTGTAGGTTATTTATTTTTGTATGTTCGTTCACATCACAATGACTGGACCGATTTGGGTGAAATTAGGAATATAGATAGCTTATAACCTTAATTAACACATATGCTACATTCCGGAAGATGAGCGTTAAAATTAAGTTAAAAGGTTTTAATCCACGTGAACTACGTCACAGCCTTCAACTAGTTAGATGGTTTTTGGCTTTTGCGTACCCTACTACTAGGGTTGGCATCTAGTAAGCAACCTAAGTATATATGCCAACAATAAGTAGGCGTCATAAGAACATTATTTACGGTGATTTATCAAACTTTTGCGCTTCTCTTACATCTTGCGGTGGCGTCAGATGACACGCTTCTTAGCTGATTGATGTTGACAAGGCTTAGTTAGGTACATAGGACGGGATGACTTATTTACGCAACCCTGCTATTAGGGCTGTCACTTATAGAAAATACTACTTAAATGTTTTTGACCTCTCTGACTCAGCGAGCTCTATGGCATGTGAGCTAAGAGTGTGTGGCGTAGCAGTCACTGGGTTCGATTCCCGGTTGGTTCAATAAAAATGTTAAACTATATCATAAAGTAGCGGATACCCGACGTGTGCTACTACGCTAAAAAAAGGAATTAAAAAAATATTTTAGTGGTCTAAAACCATCTTCGCATTATTGCCTTTCTAATGAAACAGGTTTTGGTCCCTCATTTAGGAGTTATACGTTTTTGCATAATTCATTAGATGATCAAGCGGCATCTCATACTGAGGGAATATAAATTTTACTGGCAATGGAAAGTGTCTGTCTCGGTAATTACCTACACAGATTTCATGGTTCTTTAACCATCAATCAAATTTATCAAGTTGCTTGGCTCTTCAGTCTAAAATAATAAAAAAAAACTGTTTATAAAAATAATGTAAATCGACTAACTTAAACACGCAGCTCAAATAGCTAGGTTTAGAAACTATGTACTAAGGTAAAGCAAAATTTAAAAAAAAAATCCGAGCGAAGCTGGGTCGAGTTAGCTTTTTATGAGATATCACCGGTTCTTGTATATTGTGCTCTTTCTACATTGCAATTTGTAAATTAGTGGCTTCAAATATTTCATTTCGTTTCGCATACACACTCAAACAATTAAATAATATGAAATGGCGCTCAAAATTTATATTATGAGTGCACATAACAGTTTTTCACGCGCGGGTATAATTAAATTCCTCGCCCGGTATAGAATTCCCGAATGCACTACGTGTGAATATTCGCCCCCACGTCTCATTAGTTACCTGTAGGCCCAGCTCGAGTTTAATAATCGACAACGTTAATCGATTTTACATAACGAAATAAACGTACAGAAAAATGGATCTGCCTCAAGTGTCAATGCCATTAGAAGCAGGCATAATTGTATTTACTACGTCCCTTTTACAACCTAATTGTTAACTACACACCTAATACTTAAACTCACAATTGTTTGCTTTTATCTTTATATTATACTAGCGGCCCGTCCCGGCTTCGCACGGGTAGACATAGGTACAGATATTTTTCATAATGGTGCACCCCCTTCTCCCGCACTGCCTCTCTCACGAAGAGTTAGTTAGTTAGTTACTCGATGCGCTGCGTGGCGGCCGCCGCCGGCATGTATTTTTATTTTAATTTCATAATATCTTTTGAATGGAATGTCCGATTTTAATAATTCAAGAAGTAATCATCAGGTATTGAGACAGTCTTGAATATTAAATTATTTATTTGAATAAAAATTTATAAATGGTATGGATAACACGGTCTGATTTTGATCGGCATTTCTATCAATTTGTTAAATGTAAAAAAGTAGTTATAGTGACGTAACTAACATAGTTAGACACATGGTCTCGCGAAGTTTTTTGTAGATATTGATATATTCTATAATATTGTAGAACATTTTTTTGTCCTATCATTAATACTCTTCGCAGCGTATGCGATGAAAGACATTTTATGGCTAATTTTTTTACACCTTCGGTTGGTTTTAATAGGAATTTCTAAAGATTTCTATAGTAATCTAGTACTAAATATAGCCTATGTTACTCAGTGATAATGTAGCTTTCTAATGAAAAAAGAATTACTAAAATCGGTCCAGTACTTTTTGAGTTTATTCGTTACATACAAAAATACAAAAATACAAAAATACAAATCTTTCCTCTTTATAATATTAGTGTAGATGTAGACTAGTATGGCGCGTGGATGCGCGGCCCGCTGAAGCGGACCGCGTAGCTGACCGCGCGGCCAACTGTCTACTTACTTCCTCTCCTCCTATCCTAGTGTTTACTGCTTACGTGTTCTGAAGTAAATAACACACTGCTATGCTAGCGAGCACAGTGGAAGCGCCAGCGTGCCAAGCGTCCGACAGACGTAAAATAAATTCTCATAAGAAAACATAAAACAGAGACCCCCTAAAAATCTAAAAGGGCCTTTAAATGTAAAAAAACTTTCCAGACATGCATGCAGTGTAAGAGACCGTTGAAGTAAAAAAACAAAGAAACCTTCCTAAGTTGATTAGTAACAATATCATACCGCTGACGATCGGGTACCTTTGGGTGCCATGTAATTTCGCTATCTTGGCTTTCCTAACGGCAAACCGACAATTCTCAAATCTTGTAAAAAATCCATATCAAAGTCATGCATATTTCCTACTTCCACTCTTCCATCTAGTATACTTTCTGAAATAGACACCTATTAAATTTTGGCCGTGCTCCTCACCAGAGGCGGCTCGTGAAAGATCATATTGGGAGTTCACTAAAAAAAAGAAAATGCTAACCAATTATTTGTAAATGAAGTCCATTCGGCGGTCATTACGTTATATTGTTCCATTTTAATCGCCTACACTATTTACATAAATCACAGTCTTTTTCACATAAATACACAACACAATATGTACACTATTTAAAACAACAATACAGATTTTCTAGCCAATGTACAATGATCCGACGCACTCGCGAAGAAATCAAAATAAATTTACTTTCGTATTTTGTGTTTTGTTTACATCTTACCGGCATAATACGAATAAAAAAAAAATACTCGCGAGTTTTAACTTTCTTCGTGACAACAGGCCATGTCATTTAGTCGGGTAATATCGCGAATGCGTACTTCGTGTCAGGAGCGCCGCTCCATATTTACCAAATGTCTCATACAAATCTTTTGTCTCACGCGCCGCTCGCATCGAATGTTCTCTTTTACTCTCATTACATTTCAATAAGAACGTTGTACTAAACTTTCGTCTATAGGAGCGTTGTTCTCAGCGCTCCACTTAACAAAAATACCATGTATTAAATTTGTGTTGATTGATGAAATAAGTAGTAAAGTAGGTAGGTAGGTACTTATGGATATTCATGATTAAAATGACAATGGGAATAGATTTATATAAAAATATTTATAACGTTTATAGCAAAGTTTATTTGATTATTATACCTACCTAGTACCTATGTATTTTTTTAAATTTGGTGGGAGTTCACTGCACCAGCGCTCCTTTGAGCGAGCCGCCTTTGCTCCTCACCCATCTTTCAAACCCTCGATCATCATCGCTCTCCATATATTTTTTTCTCCGAAAAATTATGGAGAGTTCTTCTTTAAGAACAAATTTTGAAAAGGAACCGCATCAAAGTATTGCATAGTTCAACACTAAATTGTAGCCTCTTCAATATTCGCCATACATTTTCTATGGAAAAATAAATTCCGCCATCTTGAATTTTGTTCCTGTTCATCAAGTAGACCTTCATGTCCTGATCATCTTTTGCCAAGAAACCACTCTTCCATCTTTTATACTCTCCGAGATAGACACCGACGAAATTTGTATGGCGGCCATCTTAAATCCGCCATTTTGAAATTTTTTTCAGCTCACTTTCAATTGGATGAAGTTTCGAATGACATTTGGTCGAGCACCCCCCACCTATCTTCAATACCCTGGCTGTGCTCTTCATCCGTCTTCGAAATCCTCAATCATCAGCTCTCTCCGTATTTTTCCTCTTCATGAATTTTTCCCCTCTATACGAAATGGTCAGTGAAAAAAATATTTTTTATACAAAATTGTTCAGGAGAGGTGATCAATCAATGAATCAGCACGAGCAGCTATATATATATTAATAAAATTCAAAGTCCTGACTGACTGACTGACTGACTGACTGACTTACATATCAACGCACAGCCTAAACCGCAGGTCCTAGAGACATGAAATTTGGAGAGTGTGTTCTTTGTGAAGACAAAGTATCCACTAAGAAAGGGTTTTTCGAAATTCCACCCCTAAAGGGGTAAATTAGGGGTTGAAAGTTTGTATGAAAGTTCGTCGTTTTGCAAGTTATAGCCATGAAACTTGGAATATGAGCTGCGGGTTGAAAATGAATAAATACGTATTACACAGTTTTTAAAAATTCAAACCCTAAAGGGGTGAAATAGGGGATGAGAGTTGGTATGAAAGGCCTTCATTTCTCAAGATATTTTTCATGTTATATCAACGAAACTTGATATTTGGCTTTCGGTAAAAATAAAGAAGTATGTTTGTCACAGTTTTTCAAAATTCCACCCCCAAAGGGGTAAACTACGGGTTGAATGTTTGTATGAAAGTCATTCATTTTTCAAGTTATAGCCATGATACTTGATATTTGGAATATTGAAGAAATAAGTGATTCACAGTTTTTGAAAATTGTATCCTCAAGGACGTTAAGTAGAGTTTATCCTTCAATCACGCCGCAACAGAGCAACGGATGAACGTGATTTTCATGGGTATAGTTGAAGACCTGGAGAGTGACATAGGCTACTGTTTATCCCGGAAAATTAAGGAGTAGGTACCTGTGGGGAAAAAAAACTTAAACCACTTTAATAAGCTAGTAATTAATAAACATTACTGGGACTGGTTATCTAGCGTAGGTAAATAACCTGTATTTACACGAATTTTACAAAAGGGTTTGGCGGCATATTGAACGTGTAAGAAAAAACACTTTAATAAATATAATTTCAAAATATTTATATTTTGAAATTATATTTATTATAAATATTTCTACTAAATATTGTACGGGAGCAGGTGATATGGCTCGACCGTAACAATAGGATGATCATCCTCCGAGCGGGTGTTGTGCTCGGGGACCACTGGTCCGACCGTTCATCTTTGGAGGTCGTATATATAGCGTAATTCAGAGAAAACTTCGTAAGCGTGAGTTGGTCTGCTCTTGGTCGCGTGCGTGTACTAGTAATGCCATCTATTGGATTATGTGCGAACTGCGAAGACCGCCACAATATTTTTCATAAATTATACTATTTTTAAAAACAAGAATCTAACTTTTTATAAATCTCAAGTTTATCCGTTTAATTGAAGTCAGCGCGGCTTCAAGCGAAATCTTTTCAGAATAAAAACGACTTTATAACAATGGGCTTTTGTTATTTTACCATAACTTAAGAGTGTTTTTGATGCTCAATATTATCAATATTAGATATCGAGATATTTAAACTCGTACTAAGGGTAATGTTAGGTACACGTCTGTGTTTCTCTTGTTAAGGTATTATAATCCCTTTGGTTGTTGCAATAGATGCTAAAATTAGTCAACATCTACCATTATAACCATTCTAATAGAAACCTAAGTTCTTAGCCATATTGTTTTACGAAATGAAATCATTTTCAGCGTTATACTCAAACTAGAGGCGAAGCCCGTAATGTAGTACATACCTAGTCATGTTACTGATCGATTTGCCTAATAATTTCTGAAATTTCGGCTGACAATTTCGTTTACTATATGATAAAAGATAGGTGTAATAAATATACGCTCTGGCTAGTATATAAAAGACTAGCTGATGCCCGCGACTTAGTCCAAGTGGTTTGAGGTTTTTTGGTACCCGCGGCAACTTTTTCCGTTATCCTACACTATAATATGTCTCTGTGCCAAATTGCATCCGGATCCATTCAGCCGTTCTGGCGTGATTGCGTAACAAAAATCTTTTCATCCATCCAATCCATCCATCCAAACTTTAGAGTTTATAATATTATAAAAGATAAGCCCATTGAAAGGCGAACAATTGCCTTCCAAAACCTGGTAGCTTTAATTAAGGATTTAATTTTGGTGCCATGATTTTGTTTTACATAAAGAACAGAAAATCTGTTTTTACACTGATATAATATTTTAAGGCCGGATTTATTAAATAATCTACGTGTAATGTACCTCCACTACAGCCCATTAACATCCCACTGCTGGGCACGGGCCTCTTCTCTCATAGGAGAGAGAGAATTGGAGCTTAGACCCACCACGCTGCTCCAATTTGGCGAGCTTTAACGACTATTATCATGTTAGTGATTATAACCGGGACCGACGTGACGGCATAACGTGCTCTCCGAGGCACGGGGGTGAAACACCGCCAAATTCCTAACTCCGGGCTAGTACTGAGAATTTCCAGTCGAAAAACCTCAATACTTAATTATTGCCCGACCCGGGAATCGAACCCGGGACCTCGCCGGCCGCAGTCAAACATGCTTACCACTAGACCAACGAGGCAGTTTAATGTAATGTATCTATCGATAAGTTAATTAGGAATGTGGTTTTGTGTCAGTAAAGACATTTTTTTAAACAAATTACAACGTCGCAAAATCATAAATAAATAATCAAACAAAGCATACATCTTGTTTGATTGTTTATTTTGGTCGTCATCGTATAGATTTTCCACCGTAAAAGGCACCATGCTTTAAACTTTTATAATTAGGTATTCCTCCTATTTAGAACTAAGCTAAAGGAGTTACGAAATACTTTAAAAAAGTTGTATTTAACCCCTAGACTGAGTTAATGACCTTATGCAGTAGTTTTATGCAAAAAACATCGAGGTGCGGTTTGCAGAGTGGATGTTTCGGACTTATTAAGCTTTTATGTACAAAAGGGCAATCTGGCATTTTCATTACTTCACGACACTGAGCTATAGACCATAGAGGTGCAGTGCTTATCCAACGACGACTTTGTTTTATCGTAAGCTTTTCTTGATATTAATTCTTGGTGTTCATTGCTCTTTCTGGAATGTCACATGAAGTAAAAAAAAATCACAGTATTAATTTCACTTAAGATAAAAAAGGATAACCAACACAGAACACAGTAAATTAA
This sequence comes from Erebia epiphron, assembly GCA_963932025.1. Taxonomy (NCBI): domain Eukaryota; kingdom Metazoa; phylum Arthropoda; class Insecta; order Lepidoptera; family Nymphalidae; genus Erebia; species Erebia epiphron. The sequence goes on from OZ009950.1 coordinate 11,822,572, forward strand.
TAAAACAATTTTATGTAAATATGGCGCGAATATTTTATTAATTTCACCGCCGCACTGTGTCATAGACAACGCCCATACCTAAATCTCTTCAACAACAACCAATCGGGACACCCGAATTCACCGCCTTGCTCCCGTGCAGACCGCCAAGTGTGAATAATATGTATTCAAAAGCTAGAATATGAGCTGATAAAGGGAGACTTGTCCTCCTATTCACGAGCTTGTTAAAAAAAGAATCTTTACTATACTCACACACTCACTTTATGCGGGATGCGGGTTGTACCAGTGACAAAACGTATTAAAAGCTTTAGGTACTTCTACTTACAATTAATCGAAGTTTAAATGTCATGGGGCTGTTTCACGGGACATTACCGCCTCTAGTAATCTAGTAACTGACATCTCCGTGGTTGACGACATTATAAAAGAGGCTATTGTTTCGCTATGTTGTGACGTCACGCTCTAATGGCGGCCGGGGGTTCACGCGCCTCACGGTGCCCTCTTAATTGCATAATTACTCCGGCTGTGCTGGCTATATTATGGCGAGAAAAGTCTGGCTGTAAAGTTCTGTTTTGTTTATGCTTTTGTTATTTAATGTAACTGTTAAAACCATGTAACTTATTTTGTGTAATAAGGTAAAGAAAGTTATATTATTGACTCAAATGCGCTTTAAATTACTGAATGTCGAGCAAAATATGTGAACAGCTACGGCTTTGTCCGCGTAAATTAAGGTTTTTGGTTCCGGCGGGAACCTTTAATTTTCCGAGATAAGAAGCATATGAGTTATTCCAGACTATAATCTAGCTCTGGGTTGAATCTCTTCTAGATCCTTTCAGCCGTTCTGGCGTGATTGAGTAATAAATATCCATCCATCCATCCAAACTTTCGCATTTATAATTTTTTTTTTGATATTAGTATAGATGATTTTGTAAAGAATAATATACAAATTCGATTCTAACAGATATTATTATTCAGCTACATGTTTACAGCCTGAGATTAACATAGAAAAAAAAGACGTGTGGCACTCGGAGACTGCCGCGGTAAAGCTATTGCTATAAAAACCTTTTGATTCCCCTTGCACACCCGGACTATTGAAAACATAATTCTTTAAAATTATTTCGCCTTTATATTTTCAACAACTTGAAGTCAACAACACAAGTAGTCATACCAACCAAAATCATCTTTTCATAAAAATAGTCTTTTTATTTTCAACAACTTGAAGTCAACAACACAAGTAGTCATAGCAACCAAAGTGTTAGGTTTTTATCGTTACGGAATTTCTGGATTCGGTCTCCACGCTCAAGGCCCGCGATAGAAGCTATGCAATAGCTTAAAAATCAAATATCGAAAAAGCAAGCCTGGAAATAACATTTTGTTATCAACACCCCAAATTGCTTTCACTTGATATAAAAACGCGAAAATTCAAATTACGGATGTAGATAATACGTTTTACGCTTCCATTTCATTTCATCACGCCTTCCCCACTGTATTTCATTTTTTTCTCAATTACATCGAAAATCTCTATTACGATAATATTACACTGTATCTTATTGAGCATTCATGAATTTTGGACTTTAAAGTGATACACTTAGAGTAGATTTTTGTGCATTATAGAATTAGAAATTGGTTGGGAAATGTCATGGCAATTTTGGAAGGGTGTTTGTTTTGTTTTAAATTCTTTATTGCACAAAAGTAAAACAAATGTACAAAGGCGAACTTAATACCTAGAGGTATTCTCTTCCAGTTAACCTTTGGTAGTGGGGATAGGGTTGAGATCACAGTGCGTACAATATAAAGAGAAAAAGTTAGAGTAAGAAGAAACATAATAGGTAGTAGGTAATAAAGTGAGGTATGGTAATTTATTAAGCAATTTAGTAAATGGCTTGAATAAAGAATTTAATTCAAAATACATATCAAGATATACACCAAAAAATATAATAAACTTACTTAAAAATATGATACTTAATATTAAGGTAGTAAATGTACCTGGATAAAAATAATATAAAAAATACAATATATATATATATATATATATATATATTTATATATATACATGAATATATATACAATTGTAAAAAATAATATATACACATAAATTAATACTTATGAATGTGATTATGTGGAGGTATTCTGACATTTTTGAAAGTGTTCGTGTACTCGACGCTTAAAAACGTTTAAAGACGGTGCCTGACGTACTTACGTGACGTGTAATAGCACTGTTGGTACATTAGATGACGTCATCCGGTATCCTTTTTAGGGTTCCTCTTGTAGTATTACTAGAGTACTGAAATGAAAAATTATACACGAAAAATTTAGTTTTAATTTAAAAGTGTACAAAAATAAAAACTTCGCATACTTACATAGGTACAACACACATACGTATTGAGATAAGCGTGAAAAACATAACCCTGTTTTTTGCTGACGTATAGTTGAGTACAAATACACTGTGGGTAAATGAAATCAACGGCAAAACAAGTAAAACGTAATATAACTATAGTCCGCGCGCGAGTTGAATGCAGAGTAAATGTATGGTGACAGATACATTTATTCTGCATTCAACTCGCGCGCGAACTGTACGTACATGCCTAAAGAATAGCCAATTTCAAAACAAAGTTTTCGAAGACGGTTGCAGTGATTGCTTTTTTTACTGGAATACAAGTGGGAAAGAAAAAGCAGGTGTTTATACTTTACAAAGTACAATTAAAAATATCTACAGAACCCTACCTAATGATTGACCAGACACACACTTTACCGCTTTTATGTTATAAAATTTAAAGGTGCAAGAAAAGCCAGTTTCTTTGAAGAAAATGGCTATTTCTTTCGAGTGGTTATTTTGGATAGGTAAGATTGCTCACGTGTGGGGTTTGGTGTGATTAAGTAATACTAAATTTTAGACTAATTATTGACATAATATTAGGCATACGATATGATATACGATATAATAATTATATAGATCGGGTGACATTACCTATTACTAATTTATTGTTGTATATTCATCATACGAGTAGGTAGTAGAAGGTGCTACAAAATTTAACTATTCAAATAATAATTAATTTATCGGCTGTATAGTGAGTAGAGTCGGCCTGTCAGTAACGTAATTTTTTGGACCAATTTTATGATTTGTACAGATAATTATATTGTCGACCTCCCTGGCGCAGTGGTGAGTGCTAATAAATAGCCCCGGGTACTATCCCCGGTAGGGTTCATTTTTAACCGACTTCCAAAAAAGGAGGAGGTTCTCAATTCGGCGCGTATCTTTTTTTTTTTTTTTTTTTTTTTTTTTTTTTTTTTTTTTTTTTTTTTTTTTTTTTTTTTTTAATGTATGTCGGTGCATATCTCCGTGGTTTCTAAACCGATTTGAATTTTTTTTTTACATTGGTTAGAGGAAGCTCACGAGGTGGTCCCATAAAAAAATCTGACTCCAAATCCTCAATCCTGATGCTGTAGGTGTACCTACGTCTCAAAACTAGGGAGTTAGGAGTTTTGATGGTGAATTCATATAGCAGGTATCAAGTCACGTGTATACGATACAACTCTGAGTCCCAACTCCTCAACCCTGAGTCCCAACTCCTCAACCCTGATGCTGTAGGGTACAGAACTCCTTAAAAATAACGATTTAAGATTTTTTTATGATGAATTGATATTGTAGGTGTCAAGCAACGACTTCATACTTAAACCCAAGTCCCAACTCCTCAACCCTGATGCTGCAGGGTACAGAACTCCTTAAAAATAACGATTTAAGATTTTTTTATGATGAATTAATATTGTAGGTGTCAAGCAACGACTTCATACTTAAACCCAAGTCCCAACTCCTCAACCCTGATGCTGCAGGGTACAGAACTCCTTAAACATAGTGGTTTAGGATTTTTTTATGGTGAATTAATATTGTAGGTGTCAAGCAACGACTTCATACTTAAACCCAATTTCCAACTCCTCAACTCTGATGCTGCATGGTACTGCACTCCTAAGCCGTAGGGATTTAGAGTACACTAAAAAGTTAAAAATAAAAATTCTTTCCAAAAAACCGACTTCCAAAGCTACTGTAAAGTAAAAAATAATTTTGATTTCTACACACTATGTTGAAGTCGGGCGAGTATAACAAAGATAGGCAAAGTTGACGCGTCAGGTTCGCCCGACTTCAACATAGTGTGTAGAAATCAAAATTATTTTTTACTTTACAGTAGCTTTGGAAGTCGGTTTTTTGTAAAGAATTTTTATTGAATTTATTATCTGGTCTGGCCTGGTGGGAAGCTTCGGCCGTGACCACCCTTTATGGCCGTGAAATTCTTTAATACACATAAAATACCTACAATGCCCAAAGTAGACAACCTAGAGGTATTCGCTTCCAGGGCATCATATAAATATCAGGATAGTAAAGCTCTGTTCATAAAATCAACTTTAAACTGCCCCTAATCGATAGATATCTGCTTCTATTCATAAAACAGGTTGTTTGTAAAGGTTCTATACACGCGTACGGACGCGTGCTCTCGCAACTGGAGCGTGAACACAATTGCGTGTTAGCCCGTTGTAAAATAACCCCTAATACCTAAGAAAAACGAGCCATAAGTAGAGACATCTAATGTCAAGAAAACATTGTTTAATCGATAATGAGCTTTGGAGCAATGTTAGTAGGAGTCATTTGTTTAATAGATCCTTTGTTTGGATCCAAGGGTAGTTTTGTATGGGTTTTGAATAAAGAATTGGCTCCAATATAATGTTGATATTCAAGGATGCTGTAGGGGCGTTTTTAATCAATTAGTTTTAATGATTAATTAATCTATTAACTCCACGTTCTGTTCGACAAAAGCTTTTATTGATAGCAGCCGTCCTAGCATGAATAAGGTCCTATATACCTGTCATAGAAGTCCCGCGCGGGAGAGGACGACATTCCCACTCTAATGTCAAAATTAGATAAACATGGGACGTTTGAAAACTTGTGTATACGTATAGTATAGTCCGACAAACTTATCTGACCCGGTGACAGCGTCGCTAGTATATGAAAAATAAAATGAAAACAGAAACTAAACAGGCATAACAATTAGTTCCAATTTTGGCCACCGGGTCAGATAAGTTTGTGGGACTGTACTTTATCATATCAATTTGTATGACAGCGCGCAAGACTTTTAAGACAGCGCACGAGATTCTTAAGACAGCGCTGTCATAGTCCGGTCCCTAGTATGTTTTCGTAGTGCCGACTTTACCAAGTTCGAGTAACGTTTAACCTAGGAATACAATGTTATGACAGATTTTGTATAGGAATTCTGTCAACATTTCAAGTGTATTCGTAGGTTATACGTGGGACGAGGGACGAGTGGCCTAGTTGCGACACATCAGTCGATTGTGTTTGTTAAGCACCGTTGACCCAGTCGTCAACTGGACGGGTGACCGAATTTGGAAATCCAAATTTGGCCTTTTTCCTCAGTGCCTCGGAGAGAACGTTAAGCCGTCGGTCCCGGTTATTGTCACTAACATTTGGCAATCGTTAGAAACCACAGACGTATTAGGAACCTATCAGTTGAAACAGTACTCTTAGTCGAGTTACTATGCAGAAGGACCTAGGAACAAATAAGTGTTAGCATTATTACTGTTTGTCATTATACCTCATGAAATAGAAAGTATAATATCTGTCAATTTGAGTCGTTACATGTCATTCGATTTAATCTGCAGATACGGACGCCATATTTAAAATAGTTAGTATAAATACGAGTGTTTGAACAATGGTAATTTAGTCTCCTGCCGGCAGACTCAGCGATTATTGAATACTTTTCTGTTTAGATCGCATTTTGATTTAGAGCTTAACGATAGCAATCGTGGCCGGATCAAATGAATATTATCTGTAAGTTTAGCCATCTTTTATCTAATTACATTAAATCTCTCGTGGAACCTCTACACGTTTAACCATTTATTCGTGCAAGTTCCAAATGAGAGTACAATATATTAAAAGTGTCTCCTAAATACCTACTTCTGGATTGTCCCTTACACAAAGGACCTCAATTTACATAGACGGGCCCTGTGAAACAAAGAATGTGGACTTATTTAACTAACGCCATCTAGTCTGAAAAGCGGGACAGCGCAATGGCGGGGGCAAGGACAGGCTTATACCGGTGTGGAGCTTCACAGGTCGGACGCCCAATTTATTTCTATGAAAGGACCCATCTAGTACCTACATATATTATATCAATGCCTAGGTACCCACCGCATTATTATCTCAAGAAAACCCCTGCCATCATGTTATTAATAGAAAGGGGTCACGATCCTCAGCAATAAGGAAACCAACGCAGAAAGAGGTTTCAAACGTTATTCGGAGTTGGTTAGATCGGTACCCTACAATGTTTTCCGAAATGTAGGCACTAAAGCTATGGAGCGTCGGCGATTTAGTACAGAGTATAAACAGAATACAGATACCGCGCGTTTTGGCTTGCTGTTTACTGGTATTTGGCAACCCTAGAATCCATTTAGACGGGTTGAGGTGTTGGTGTAACGAGAGGAAATCAGCAGCATTTTTTCAAACTTTAAAATGCGCGCTAAGTATTGAATTTTGTATGAAATACTGAATTGTGACGTCATCAAAGTTCGACGCACTTTTTTACTTTAATCGATACCAGTAAATAATCATGTCATTTTTTAAATTATGCATATAATTGAATAATTTCTATGTAATTTGATAATATTGTCAAAAATAATTTGCGATGTTTTTGTTTAAATTATCACAGTTTGTTTCTAAAACGCTTTACTTTGTATTTTTCCTCCCTTTGCGGCCAATATTGCCTGATTGCTATCTCTTTCCCTGTTTAAGAGAATAAATCTATCCTTTTCAAATTCTTCGCAACGTTTTGGGCTCATGAGACTTAAATTATTTATTAGAGGCTCAATTGTCTACGTAAATCGTAATTCGTAATCATTTGACAGCCTAAAACGTATTTATTACTCGAACTATATGAGGAGTTCGTACATGTTTTTTGACGTGCAAGCATCTATGAATTCCATAAACAGGTCGGATTATCCGTTTGGCAAACTTTTTCGATTACGATTTCCTTACACAATCAGGAGGCTGATGTGTTGTTTCAAAAAGCATGACCCGGTATGCCCACAGCTTAAAATCCTTAGCACGTACCTACATTGCATTTACCTATTTGTGTTAAAAGCGGCGCCGTGAACGCTTGTCCACCGAATCACTTACTGATAACATTGTTTTGATCTCAGATAATAAACGACTAATTGTGTCCCTTTTATTGCGCTCCCTTCGGAAAGGGTCAGCACGAGGTTTAGTCTCACTATCAAATGCTTTCAGAACAAAGAAAATGTTTGAATTACTACACTTTTTTCTGCAATTGATAGTTAAAAATGATTGTGAAACTTAAAACTAACGGAAGCTGTGAATTTTAGGTTGTTTGAAAGACCCTCTATGTAATAATCAGTAAGAAATAATTTATTTTTGACATAGGTACCATTCGTATTGTCGTCAAGCGCAAGCCTATTTTGCAATAAGATAAATATGAATGTATTGCTTTAGCTTCAAAGAATACCGAATCCTTGATCCGAGTCACACGTAGCGTAGGCGGGTGACTGTGCATACCAAAATTCTTCAGCAATACATAAATTTATCCCTTTTCTTCCGAGGAATTTTAATTACGTTTCAACGTAAAAGGGTCTGGCAACGAATAATCCAATACGCGACGTGACGACAGGGCCCTTATGTACTTATGTAGTACACCGTTATGTTCTTATGTAGGTATCATACTATTATTATAAATGCAAAAGTGTGTTTGTTTGTTGGTTTATTAGTTTGTATGTTTGTTGATTTTTCCTTCAATCACGCCGCAACGGAGCAACGGATCGACGACATTTTTGGCATGGGTATAGTTGAGGACCTGGAGAGTGACATAGGCAACTTTTTATCCCGGAAAATTAAGGAGTTCCCGTGGGAATAAAAAAAACGTGAGTGTATCCGGGTTATGTATATTTATGATGAATATCTCTCACGATAGTTTAAACGTTAAAAAAAACTTAAACCACGCGGACGAAATCGCGGGCATCAGCTAGTAGATTACGGCTTTTTAATTTTTGGAATTTTTATTTGGCATATTGTTTACCCACACAAGGGAAGTTTATAAACAATTCTTGAATACATATTATCAAAAATTGCGAAATTTTCAGGATTTGAACCTGCGTCTCTTTGCCTGTTAGGGGTATAGAAGTTATATTAAACCCTTATAACTAGCCACAGCCGGAGTCTTCCACTAAGTGAGACCAGAGGAAGTTTCCAAATTGACAATGCTAGGGATCGAATCCGGGACCACCCACTTATAAGACCAAATCGCTTACCACTTCTTTATCGTTTAACGCATTTTTATCACGTAGGTATACGATGTTCCAGACGAGGTACTTGCGTTTCATCGTGCCAAAAAGAAATATACTCTAAAAAATCGTCTAAAATGGACGCTGTTTTGTTGACTGAGTTATCCAGGTCGCTGGTTTCACCCCCGTATCCGTGTCACTGATCCACATTCCACTGGCTTCGTTGATAATAACAGTTATTTACGACGACCTTGGGCGGAAAAAGGGTGTTTTTGAACGCTATAATCTTGTGAACCTATTGAAACATCTACATCACCTGCAAGCGACGGAAGCGACGCCACGCAACGCGACGCAATACGAGGCCATAGAAAATGACAGATGTATGTAGACCACGCTACTGTTTGATACTGTCGCGTCGCGTCGTATCGAGTCACGGTGTCGTGTTTGTCACTCACGTAGGACAACGGTTAGAAGTCACGTTAAAATTTATATACTGCGATTTCTGTAGAATCGAAGAAGCGCCGTCTTGCATCTGTAATCAAGCGCTTGAAAATTTTAAACAAATCATAGTTAGGTAACTTGAATGTGATCGAATACTCAGGCAAAAAATCTCGCAATTGGCCGGTGGCCCCTTGATGGAAAAAACTTGTCTAAAAAAATTGAATTGAGAACTTCATCCGTTTTAGAAGTCGGTTAAAAATGGACGCAGTTTGGTGGCTGAGTTTATTAGTGGGTTCACCGAGTTATCCAGGTCGCTGGTTTCACCCCCGCATCTGTGCAACTGATTCACATTCCACTGGCTTTGTTCATAATAACAGTTATTTAGAACGACCTTGGAAGGGAAAAAGGGTGCTTTTGAACTCTTATTGATATGCTAGTTTTGGGTTAAATGTTTGGGTTGGTTTTTTGAAAACTTTGGTATAAACTGATTTAAATAACTTATTTCAAAATATTTTAATTTAATTCATTAGTCTTTTAGAAGCCGCCGACTTCATTAACGTGGAACCGCCTTAACCACACTTCAATGGAACCCTTGTAACTTCAGATTAAGATATCGCCGATTATTATCACCATCACGTCGCGTGTTGTACTTTGTAAAATAGACATTCAAAAAGTGTGCTGTGTAGGTACCAATTTTGAATAAATATACTTTGACTTTGACTTTTTGACTTTGGATTTAGGTTTTTAAAATCTCGTGGGAGCTCTTTGATATTATGGAGCTAATTTCCTTCCCTGGGACGCGTCCTTACTCTGCTCTGCATAACGTCAAAATTGGTTGAACAGATGCGCCATGATTAGAAAGCAGAAAAAAAACTTTCCGGGATAAAAAGTAGCCTATGTCCTTCCCCGGGATACAGCCTATCCCTGTACCAAATATCATTAAAATCGGTTGAACAGATAAATTCTTTGATTCCCGCGGGAACCTTTAAATTTTCCGGGATAAAAAGTAGCCTATGTCTTTCCCCGGGATACAACCTATCCCTGTACCAAATTTCATCAAAATCGGTTGAACAGATGGGCCGTGAAAGCGTAGCAGACAGACAGACAGACAGACACACTTTCGCATTTATAATATTGTACAACGATCAGCATTAAGACTATAGCCGTCAATCGTAAAAATGTGCTGAAAGAAATATGTTTTTCATTTTGATTGGAATAAGAGTTACAATTGCTTGAATATACCTAATTGTTCAATAAGCAAGTTAGAGAGAAGTTAAGTCGCGTACGAAGTGTCTAATGAGATACGTGCCTCTCGGAAGGATCTTCAACATTCAGAATGAGTATATCCAATTCGCAGGCTTGTATTTTTACAAAACACTGAACGTTGAAATGTTCAGTATGTTTGTTGATTATGGAAAACTAGCTGATGCCCGCGACTTCATCCGCGTGGTTTAAGTTTTTTTTTTGATTCCACAACTTTCCGCTACGTACAGTTGGGGACTTGAAGAGTGATAAAATCTTTGTCACTCTTCAAGTCCCCAACTGTACCCATGGCAAAAGTCACGGCTATCTGTGGCTCCGTTGCGTCGTGATTGAAGGACAAACCATCAAACCAACAAACAAACACTTTCGTATTCTTATGAAGTAGGTATGATAGAGCGCAAATCAGCCGATATGAAAAAAACCGATCTGCATAAGTTCTTGTGCAATAAGAACAAAGTCTTGCAAAAGCCACGTGTCAAAAGTATAATTTCATCAAGTCACAATTAAACTGTGACACAAAGTAGTGATTTAATAATCATTTTGGAGATATAATATGTAGATATTGAAATATTTTGGGACAGATTTTTTACCAGCACATGTTTCGATAAACGATAAATGAGTTAGTAAAAAAACCGGCCAAGTGCGAGTCGGACTCGCGCACCGAGGGTTCCGTACAAACCTGTAGTAAGTTTTAAATTACTAAAAATATTTTTATTTTAAATATTTGAGTTGATTGAATGAAAGGTAAATTGCGGTTTACGATTTATGACGTATTAAAAAAAACTACTTACTAGATCTCGTTCAAACCAATTTTCGGTGGAATTTTGCATGGTAATGTACATCATATATTTTAGAAGTTACAGGGGGGGGGGGGGGGGGATACACACATTTTACCACTTTGGAAGTGTCTCTCGCGCAAACTATTCAGTTTAGAAAAAAATGATATTACAAACCTCAATATCATTTTTGAAGACCTATCCATAGATACCCCACACGTATGGGTTAGATGAAAAAAAAAAATTTTGAGTTTCAGTTCTAAGTATGGGGAACCCCCAAAATTTATTGGTTTTTTTTCTATTTTTGTAAGAAAATCTTAATGCGGTTCACAGAAACCATCTACTTACCAAGTTTCAACAGTATAGTTCTTATAGTTTCGAAAAAAAGGGGCTGTGACATACGGACGGACAGACAGACAGACAGACATGACGAATCTATAAGGGTTCCGTTTTTGGTAAATTTGGCTACGGAACCCTAAAAATCCTACCATTGTATTGTGATTTGTGATAAACACAACACTGAATAAGTAGGTATATATTCAGTGGTCATGAGACACGTACTGTGAGAAATATTACGACGAAGAGAGAGATAAATGAGTTTCCAACGCAGTGTAATTAATAACGTTATAACATGAAAGTAACAATTTCTTCTGATAACGTGGTATACTTTGAAACTACTAACTGACTCGTTGGTCGAGTGGTTTGCATGTTCTACTGCGGCTGACGCTGACGAGGTCCCGGGTTCGAGTCCCGGGTCAGGCTATAGCAAGTATCGAGTTTTTCTGACAAGAAATTCTCAGTACTAGCCCGGAGTTAGGAAGTTGGGGTCATTTTACCCCCGTGCCTCGTAGAGCACGTTAAGCCGTCGGACCTGCGCCTGATCTTTCTCCGATCGTGTCGGATTTTCCGTCCCATCGGGCTATGAGTGTAAAGGAACAGAGAGTTGCACCTGTGTTGGCGCAAACACTTGTGCACTATAATATCTCCTGCGCAGATGGCCAATTTCTCCGGAGAGAGGCCGCCATGGCCAAAATTTGGTCGGGAGGACACTATTATTTTATTATTATACTTTGAAATAAATGAAGTTTGACAAAACTGGTGATAAATTAACAGATAACGTTTGACAAAACCGGTCACAAATTAATCACGCAGTCGTCATCAAGTGATAAAATGTGTGTAAACCGAGCTTTTGTGTAAAACAAAGCCGCCCAGTAATCTGAATCCAGTCCCAAAGGGTTCGACGTGAGCTTTTGTTAATAGGGATTAGAGAGTGAACCGCCGCCGGATTAGCGGGGCCTCGGCCGCGATTATACCACTAATACACGTGTTTTAACCCTATTCGATAGTAAATACTAGTTACTGAGCTGATACGTGCCAAGTAAAAAAAAGAAATGATTTTTTTTAAATACTAAACTTTGAATTAGATACATGTTATAAATCCCGTGGGATGTTTTTCAATGTTCTGCAATAAAAAATCTATTCTCTATACTACGAGTAATAATATAAATGCGAAAGTTTGGATAGGATGGATGGATGTTTGTTACTCAATCACGACAGAACGGCTGAACGCATGTCGATGAAATTTTGCACATAGATAGAATATAGTCATAGGCTACTTTTTATCCCGGAAAATTAAAGAGTTCCCAAAAAACCTCAATCCACGCGGACAAAATCGCGGGTAATTGCTAGTGGCCTAAATATCACACTAGAGCTTTGACAGTATTAATATCCATCTTCATAATCATGACAATTGATTAATTATTGCTCTGTTGTAGCGTGATGTGATGTGAATGTGGAACACACTCGAATTTGTAATATGGGTATACCTAGCGATTATAATATGATACATGTTAAAGACTTCACACATTTACAAATATAAAATTTCATACATAACATGTTATCAAATGTACGCCGTTACTATTATAACACACTAGCTGATGCACGCGACTTCGTCCGCGTGGTTTAAGTTTTTTGTTATTCCCGCGGGAACTCCTTAATTTTCCGGGATAAAAAGAAGCCTATGTCACTCTCCAGGTCCTCAACTATACCCATGCCAAAAATCACGTCAATCCGCTGCTCCGTTGCGGCGTGATTGAAGGACAAACCAACAAACCAACAAACAAAGTGACTTTCGCATTTATAATATTAGTATGAAGTATGAAAGCAGAATCTCGATTATCCGAACATCGATTATCCGGACATCCGATTCTCCGGACTCCTTCTTCACGGCTCTAATTACCTCTATACTCGATTTTTTTTTATTGTAATGTCTAAATTACGTATGTAAAACCCTGTATATACTAAAAAAGTTATTAAAATTTAATTATTGTTTGATTTGACTTTGAAATCGATTATCCGGATTTTCGATTATACGGAATACCCCTGGTTTTATTTGATTCGGATAATCGGGATTTTACTGTATATAACTATGAAAATAATGAACTGTGATATATTTTCATCCCGAGAGATCTTATGAAACAAAGGAAAAGATATCACTAAAATAAATTCCAGCTCTTTTTCACTGGTAACAGAATAAGTAGAGTCGTAGGTGTATTATGATTGCGTTACTGGCTTTTCTTTGGCGCGGGCTCATTTTAACTTTTGCGTAACTTCCCGATGATAAGTTTTATTTCGTGGTAGTACGTGACTTCTCGGTTAGGCTGCGTGCTGTGGTAACTTTTTGAGGCCTATTCGGATAAGAAGATATCGTAACTTCCAATTATACAAAAAATTAAATTTTCATTTGGGTATTTGACTACTATTCAAATAAATTATTTTTTAGTGATTAATAAATAGAGAATCTCCCAAAAGTCGTAATATCCACGTCCCTTGATAGGTTTATGATGAATAACCATTTTAAAACAATCGATTAAATTAAAAAAGTGCGTCAAACTTTAATGACGTCATATTTCAGAATTTCATATATAAATTCCATACTTACTTAGGAACAATCGATTTTCATATTAAATAAGCCCGGGATATGAACCTTTACGTCACAGTATTTGTTGAGGCGCGTCGGTCGCGTAGACCGTCGACGACGCCAGGGAACTCGTCCCGCAAAAGTTGACGGAAACGCTCGGGCCACGGAGTGAGCGGGCGGGCAAAAATCGGGACCCGTCCGCCGGTACTCGTCGATGTTGCGCTGGTAGGCGTCCCGTCCTGTGCACCCCGGTCGTGCACCTCTACTGTGACAGTAGAGTAGATAGTAGTGTGAAGACTTGAGGTACTAGACTAGGTACTGAGAAATAAAAGAGTTATTTTCCGTACTAGTGCTGAGGGTTGACTGACTGGCGTTCGGTCTATCGGGAATATTTATACCAAATCATTACGTTAACGGAATATTCCCGAACGCTAATGAGTGCAACCACTTCGAGACCCTTTATTTCGTAAACTTCTAGTAACTCATTCATCTTAAAAACAAAGTTGACAAAAACACCAATAAATTTTACCTATTTCTAAAGTCAACACATAAAAACATATTTCTAGTAAGATCTTAACTCTCGAAAGCTGTTGAACAAAGACCATATCCCTTTTGTAATTGTTTTTTGCCGCCGGGCGCCTATGGCTACTTGTAAAAAATCCAACCCGGTGCGACGTCCGCCACTTGAAATTCCCTGAATGAATTCTTTTGCTTGCACATTTGGTCTTCATCTAGAACGTTCAACGCATTCGAGAAATAATTTTAATCTAGTCGCCAACATTCTCCCCCTTGTGCGCAGCACCAATCTTCTGACATGGCGATGCTATCAGCACGACTGAAAAGGGGTCGTCTCAGCACTCCTCCTCCTTCATCTTCCTCATATTTTGCTGTGTGAGTTGATTTACGTCCACACGACCATTCCTGCTTGTCTGTCAGTGCGTAAGCTCCACTCTTGTCTAGTTGCTTGTTGAGGAATGGCGTCATCAAGATAAGATCAGCTGATTCTTCATTTTCCCTTGCATCAGCGTAGTCATGCCAACGGAACTTCAGGTACGCTGGTAACATCTCAAAAAATTCTCTCATTGTTACTGTATAGCACAAGTACTGAGATTTCTGAAGATCTTGTCTGGTTGAGATCCACTTGTATATCCCACTCGCAAAGGTACAATTGTCTTGAGCCGTTGCTGCAATCTGAAGGAGTGCCTTATTTCTGACTTGTTCTTTCATCAAAAGTAAATCTGGCCTTTCATAGAGACGCTGAAAAGCTTTCCTTACTTGGACTGGAGTGGCGTCTGAATATAAAAAGTTCTTGACAACTTTTCCCGCTGCTCTTTTTATGGCTCTTCGAAATCTTGTCGTACTCTGCGTCTCTTCTAATGGACGCGTCTTGATACAATTCTGAACTTGCGATTTTTTGTCTGCAAATTCATTTTCCAAATTGTACTCCGAAACTGAATCTTCAGTTCTTTGTTCTTCAAGTACAGCACCTTCAAGCTTCTGGACCTGGATCGTATTCATCAGGGACTGTTCGGCCTTCACGATCCTTTCCTTTTCTTTCTTTCCGTCCTTTCCTTGAAGGTCTAATTCTGGAAGGATGTTATGTTTCATATCTTCCATGGGTGACGTCTGGATGCACTTCTGAACATATGATGTTCTATCTTCTTGTTCGTTTTCCAGATCGTCTTCTGAAGCTAAAGCTTCCATTTTCCGTTTCTCGAGTCTGATTCGTACCAAATTAGCTTCTGCTTCGATGCGCTGCAGCTCCAATCGAGCCAGCTTTTCCTTTATTTCTAACTCGCGCAGTCTGGCAGATCTCGAGGTTCGAACTGAATTGACTGTCGTACGGGTAGAACCTCCTGGTATTTGAGTCGCCAGGGAGCTGATCTGGTTCTTCCGCTCAGTCATTTTCAGTTGTTTGAGTCGATCACCCGTTTCTATCGACCTCGTCTTCGTCTCGGTGGTTCCTGGAGAATCTGTTATTGAAGTCTTTGGAGAAATATTCAGTGCTGTAGCTTCCAAATTCATCTCTGAGGCGGACCCCTGTGATCTGGTTCGCTCGCTCAACTGTTCCGTGTGCTGCGATGCACTTGAGCTTGCGCCTAAGGGCACACCTTTTTCCTTCTGGGACCTGGTGAGAGGCATGTCTCTTGATCCCCGTTCGTAGATACAGCTTTCAGAATTCTTCAATAGTTCCAGAAATCCGTGTCCGGGATCCGGCTCGAAGGACCATCTGTTGCGGCGCGTCGGTTGCGTAGACCGTCGACGACGCCAGGGAACTTGTCCCACAAAAAAGGTGACGGAAACGCTCGAGCCACGGAGTGAGCGGGCGGGCAAAAATCGGGACCCGTCCGCCGGTACTCGTCGATGTTGCGCTGGTAGGCGTCCCGTCCTGTGCACCCCGGTCGTACACCTCTACCGTGACAGTAGAGTAGTAGTAATATGAAGACTTGAGGTACTAGACTAGGTACTGAGAAATAAAAGAGTTATCTTCGGTACTAGTGCTGAGGGTTGACTGACTGGCGTTCGGTCTATCGGGAATATTTATACCAAATCATTACGTTAACGGAATATTCCCGAACGCTAATGAGTGCAACCACTTCGAGACCCTTTATTTCGTAAACTTCTAGTAACTCATTCATCTTAAAAACAAAGTTGACAAAAACACCAATAAATTTTACCTATTTCTAAAGTCAACACATAAAAACATATTTCTAGTAAGATCTTAACTCTCGAAAGCTGTTGAACAAAGACCATATCCCTTTTGTAATTGTTTTTTGCCGCCGGGCGCCTATGGCTACTTGTAAAAAATCCAACCCGGTGCGACGTCCGCCACTTGAAATTCCCTGAATGAATTCTTTTGCTTGCACATTTGGTCTTCATCTAGAACGTTCAACGCATTCGAGAAATAATTTTAATCTAGTCGCCAACAGTATTGGTATATAGATACCAATACTGTGGTTACGTTATTGACTTTGTTTCCATGATAACACTCGTTTATGTTATCAAAGTTATCAGTTTAAGATCATTTTTGTAACGTGGTATATTTTAAAAATACTGTTATTTTGTTAATTTAATTTCCGAGCAGTCTATAATATTGTACCACATCATTAACGTGTGGTTCTTGTGATTGTTGCAGAGTGGGGCGCGCGGGTGGGGTCGCGGCGTGGCGCGTCGCTGAGCTCGCCCGCCGCGCTGCTCGCGCACTTCGACACTAGCGCCTTACAGGTAAACTACCCTCTTTTTATTGTTATTTTTTAATTTCGCTACCATGCGGATCCACACGTAAAGCTCAGTGCAGAGGGCGCCAGCGGTGCAATGGCTGCTGTCATTTTGTTTTTCTTCTACTTATTCAGACTCTTGGAAATTATTCCGACTTATAACAGCTGCTACGCTATGTCACTATAGAAATTATGTGTCGTATATAGCCTTTTCCCACTTTTTTTTTTAACGTTTGATCTTTTGTAAATAAATGTACACCGCAGTTAATACATCCTGGTACAGCATATTGAGCAAAGAGAAATAAATGAATTGAATTTAAATTAAAAATTGCATTGAAAGGTTTTATAATATATGGAGCTGATAATTTTCAATGGCCATGGTGAGGACGCGCCATCTGGATCATCGGAATACTTATAAAAAATGTACTTTTAAAAATATATTTTTATGAAATATTCCCCCTAAACAGCTTAACTTTCGGTTCGCTTTCCCCGCAATAGTATTGAATTCAGTACTATACCTGTTCAAAAAAGCGGCATAAATCATTTGTATCCGTACAAAGGCGCGACGGTTCGCTAATATCTCGCACCCCATTTATTTCTTCCGCGCAGTTTACTGGAATGGCGGCAAATTTTTTTTTCGACGAAAACTCTTTTGAGACGCGCTGATTCACATTATTCCAGTAGCACTCCAGTCCAGTGATCCAAACCAGCGCTGGATTGCAACTGGATTAATGTACACAGGTACTGGAATGCACTGAATCCAGTGTGAGTAGCTGGATTAGCTGTCTTCTTTTCAATCCATTAATTAATTAATTTTTAATTCATTATTTTTCCCTTATTTTCCCCTTTGCCTAAGGGTGTTTGTTTGTGGGTTTGTCGGTGTATTGGTTTGTTCAATCACGCCGCAACGGAGCAACGGATCGACGTGATTTTTGCATGAGTGTAGTTGAGGACCTGAAGAGTGACATAGGCTACTTTTTATCTCAGAAAGTCAAGGGGTTCACTTGGGAATTACAAAAACTTATTCCATTAAAAAAGTAGCGGGAAAGAGATACAATTAGGAGTTATGTTTTTTTTTGTACTCTATTATAAGTATATAGTATATTTGTAAGTAATTTACGAGTATAAGTAAGGTAGGTAAGTTCTACCACAAATAAATAATATTGAAGTTCCTGTATAATAATTAATAATATAGTTACATGTTCTACGTCTAGGTACCTACATGCTACCTACCTAGTTTAGTTTGTTCAGTATATAAGCAAATCCATTATTCTAATTAAAGATTAATGAACCCTAAAAATCCTAAATTGCGGTCCCCTAACCAAACAACAATGAAGTCGGACACCGTTCAAAGATAGAGTGAAGCGCTGTTACAAATGTAATCACGGCCAATTCACTGGTTAATCTGATCTTGGAATTGGAATAAGGGTCCTTCCAAACTTAGCGTTTTGAACGCTATACTAAAACGCTGTTTATTTTTTGCTAAATTTTCATACGAACACGCATAGCTAGAGTTTGGAATACTCTTCCGAGATCTGTGTTTCCTGCAGGATATCTATCTTCAAAATAATCTAGGTATACGCGTCTTATCTTAGGCCACATCATCATTGGCTGAGGTCAATTGTGACCTATAACGAATATTTTTGGTTGGTTAGTGTAAAGTCTAGTAGGATGCTTTAGCCATTGCAATGGTTAACTGGTAGAATATATTGGAATTAATAGATTTATCATGCCGTATCAAGTTTCAATGCTGTGTAAAAACAGACTACTATGATTTGAAAAATGTCACACCTACCTCTGTTCTTAATTGTTAACTAGCTGACAAACTAACTGGGGGGGCAATAAAATTAGGTATTTGACGTTTTTTAAAATTTGAATCACTAAAACCAAAAATGTAATAATGAATTTACTGAGTTTGATCTGTAGCTTTAAGCCACTTCTTTTAAGCAATATTCAGGCCTAATTTAAAGGTGTGAGCGTTTTAATGTTACTTTTGTATAAGCCTTAAGACCAATTTATTTAATTACGTAATCGCACGGCGCCATAGTAGAAATATGAAGACTGACTCTAAATAAAACAGTTTAAAAAATTGAGCGTCTTACCGCTACGTGTGAATGAGTCCTAAGGCAAATTAATTTAATAGTAAATTCACTGAGCCCGACCTGCGCCTACATTCAATTCCTCATCGAGGCAACGAGATTTATTCAGGGAACGTTCGAGACTTGTTCTTTTTAGGTTAAAAGCAGTAAAAGCGATTTAAAATAGGTTTCACAGTTTGTGCTTGGAAAATGGTTTTAGTACTTTGATAAAATTGGTTGAGAATCCTGAAATTGTTATTTTGCGAACAGTTATTATGTGGTATCAATAAATTCCACCCATTAGAGCTTTTTAAAAGTATACTAATATTATACATGCGAAAGTGTTTCTGTCCGTCTGTCTGCTACGCTTTCACGGCCCATCCGTTCAGCCTACAATGATGAAATTTAGTATAGGGATAGTTTGTATCCCGGGGATGGACATAGGTATAGGAGTAGAAAAATCTTGATTCACGCGGATGAAGTCGCGGGTATCGTCTAGTTTATTATACTTATTTACGTTGCAGAAATTTAAAAATCATAGTAGGTACCTACGGTATCACTATGCGGCACAAAATACGGGATCAATATGTTTTTAATCCAAGCCACGATAGCTGTAGGCTGAAATTGCTCAACCTTCACCCTGCGAATCACCATCCCGACGAAACGATACACTCTAACCGAAAATTTGAAAACACACGACTGAGAAATGTGTGAAATGTGGATAAACGAAACGGTATTGACAGTTTTAAATATTTATTTTTTCTTACTAATTAAGAACTATACGGACCGTAAATGACGACACTTCCGCATCGATGAAGCAAGACGATCCGTCTTGTCGTGCTTGTCGCTGCACACATTAGCAGGACAAGACAAAACGTCTTTTAGTTATAGTAGTTAGACATTTGGTACATAAATAACGATAAGTTTGAAAACTAAGGTCTTTCTAATTTCAGTAGGTACGCCACTGAAACTTGACTTTCAGAAAAGACGAACATGACAACGTTGTAGAAATCGTTTCCATACCAGATTAAAAAAGTTACTATAATATAATAAAGTATCGTAATGACTAATTCGACGTTTAACTTTTTTTAACAAGATACTTAGACGTATATCTCATAATTAATCTACTACAACGCAAAAATACAATCATCAAAAATTTAAACACAATAATAATAAATTAAAGTTAACAGTCTCATAAAATTTATCAAAAATATTTTTTTTAAAGCGCCGCGTTTTATTACATTTATCGATCCGTGTTTTTAAACTTCTTGCTCCAATATTGTAAATCAGTATTCGAAATGGCGACGTAACGGCCTGTGGTCCCAGATGACCGTAACCCGCGAGGCCTCCGCACAAATAATCTAAGAGGTCGTGGGAAGTATTAAGCAGGTGCTTGGCAGAAGCTAAATGTTTCTAATTAAGGAACAAGAAGGTTAATTGGCTATAATCGCAGTCAAATGTACTCGTATGTGGTATAACGTTTAGCTTGCGATCGCAGAAAGCACCGTCCAATAGTATAGGTATATAGGTGGTAGATTTTTGCGACAGGTTGTCCTACGTGAAATAAATCGTTTCATTTTAATTTTCAATAAGCAAGCAATACGCCGGCACACCACACCACACAAATCTTCCAAATTATTCTCAACGTACGTTTTACTCCGACACACCGGAGCATCATCAGGAGATGAACACTTGGCAATGCACGTGCCCTTTACAATCGTGAGAGTAATTTGGAAGATTAGTGTGGTGTGGTGTGCCGCCGTGTTGCTGGTTTATGTGCTTTTTTTTGTTTTTTGCTTTATATTTTAGATAATTTAAATTTAATTCTTCATGAAGATTTTCAACTTTTGTCACGAAGAAAGCTTTTTTAAGTTTCAAATTCTGAAACTTGCTTGATATAGACACCTGTTACAGTTGGCCACATACAAGGAAGGTAGAAGAATCATAATATTCGGTATCTCGTATCTGTTCCAAGCACCTAGTAAAAGTTTCCACGGCCTCTTAGATTAAGAAGAGGCCTTTGAAAATGACTGTGTCATTTTATAGATATTGTTTCCGTAAATTATTATCGAAAACCGATACATAATTCCCTTCGAGGATGCCTTCATTGTTTAGGAAAATGACTCTAGCGTGATAAGCCGAATGAATTATGAAAGAAATATGATTTGGTAAAATGTGATTGCATTTGCATTATTTCGTTCGACGGTTTTTTATGAATGACTACTACGACTCTGAATTTTAAGTTAGCTGCTAAGTGATAATCCGCTGCGTGACTGACTTCGGTTAAGAAATTGGATAATGTACCTACTACAATTGATAAATTCGTGTTTTAGAATTATAATCCTTATTTTAGGGATACGTGACGTAAAATACTGTCATTTTGAAGTAATCCTGTTTTAAGCGATGGTAGAGTAATCCCCCTGTAAAGTAACGTTACTTTCCGGCGTGTTTAGTAGCGGGCGTTGAAGGCTTCGGATACACGGACAGCTTGAAGCAGTCAGAATGGACTGCTTCAAGCTGCGACTGCATAGTGAACTACAATCGTCTACGTACACACATACATGAAACCGCTCGAGCAGTTGCGGCTGCTTCGGGCGGTTGGCAGCAGTTATCTATGGTAGCTTCAAGCTGTTGACTATGACTGCAAGAGCGGTCCGTGTATGGCTGGCCAAAGACATTCGCTTTGTTTTTTTTTAAATCCACTACAAGTTAGCCCTTGACTGCGATCTCACCTGATGGTAAGTGATGATGCAGTCTAGGTTGGTAGCGGGCTAACCTGTTAGGGGCATGGCAGTTATATTAAACCCATACCTCTATTTGGTTTCTACGCGGCATCGTACAGGAACGCTTAATCGCTTGGCGGCACGTCTTTACCGGTAGGGTGGTAACTAGCCACGGCCGAAGCCTCCCACCAGGCCAGACCAGGGAAAATTCAGAAATCATAAATTCCTAAATTGACCATGTTGGGGATCGAACCCGGGACCTCCGCACGTTAAGACAACAGCGCAACACACCGCGCCATGGAGGTCGTCGAAAGTAACCTTCCGCAAAGTACCGCCTGCTTCTATCCAATATTTGATTGATTGACGTGTTTACCTACATGTCTAGATCCGTGACTGGCTGTCGGTGGAGGTGGATATGCTGCGGGCGCAGCCGGTCGCCGTCGGCGATGTCGACGACATTCTACACCAGCTCGACAAGCAAAAGGTTAGTCATGTAAACAAGGGCATTCTACCCATTAACGTCCCACTGCTGGGCACAGGCCTCCACTCTCATAGGAGAGAGGGAATTATAGCTGCTCCAATGCGAATTGGCGGGCTTCAACGACTATTTTCATGTTAGTGACAATAACCGGGACCGACGGCTTAACGTGCTCTCCTAGGCACGAGGGTGGAACCCCGCCAACTTACTAACTCCGGGCTAGTACTGAGAATTTCTATTCAGAAAAACCCAATACTTAATTATGGCCTTACTGTCCTATTCTGTGTACTCTATATTGTTTTTTTGCGTTATAGCAAACCTTAATTTAAACGTCCGACCCTTGACTCAATTTTATTAGTCAATGCCACACCATTGTCGCCCATCAAATACCCCAAAGACCTCTGGGCTCTGCGGAATATAATCAAGTTGTCCAGAATATCGTAGAGATTTAAATAACATTGTTTACATCAAAGGAATAGTAACCCCTCATATCGATCGATTCCCTGAGATGAATTTAAATTAGGTAATAGGATCTGAGGCGATGCGTGAGCGAGCTTGGCTACTTAACCACCAGCGGTCTGGAGTTTTGGACTTCGCGTTTTGTCCTGACTTTAGATAGATAGTTTTTTTTTAATTAGATATCCAATACAAGTTAGCCCTTGACTGCGATCTCATCTGATGGTAAGTGATGATGCAGTCTACGATGGTAGCGGGCTAACATGTTAGGGGCATGGCAGTTATATTAAACCCATACCCCTATTCGGTTTCAGCACGGCATCGTACCGGAACGCTAAATCGCTTGGCGGCACGTCTTTGCCGATCAATTATTTATTGCCTCAGAAACATACACATATAAAATAAACACTGAAAAAGTACAAGAGAAAACAAATTTTTTCCGGAATTTTCATGGCAAAGGGCAAAATCACACTACAGAAGGGCAGACAACACAATGCGGATCGGACAGGGACATACCTACTGCTAACGCTTAAAGCAATATTACTCAAAATGACAGTTTGATGTCACCTACGATGACGTTCCTAAAATAAGGATTATAATTCCAAGACACGACAGTCAATAATAATGAAACAATATTTCTATAAGCGTTGGCAGTATGGCCCCTGTCCGATCCGCAGTGTGTTGTCAGCTTTACGGCTAGTAAATTCTGTTTAGAACAATGAACAGTCCTTGATTAAATACCAGTAACATGCTCTGAAGCAGACTATGTAAATGTATCTAAATGTATTTAACAGACCGAAGCTTTATTGTCTAAACCGTTGGAGGATTTCTCTAAAATGTAATCCAAAATCAATGGCGTTGGTAGACGTGTGGCGTTACCTCCTTTGCTAGCTGGCAACGCACATAAGCTTCGCGTTCGGAATTCGAACTTGCTTTTGGAATGTTTTTGTATTCGGAACGTCCTGCGCGCGAGAGCTGCGCTGTACCAACAGACGACACATCATTCTATTACTGGACGTCCAGCACAACGCATCTTTTGATATATTTCTATTGTACTTCTTTTACCATTTATCTATACAATGTATTTATTCAATGAGTCCTTATTATAATATACTGCCGCGATAGTTATTATCGAGTGTATCATTTCAACGCCTATACTTAGGAAGTGAATCCTAACTAGGTAGTTGGTTGTAGAGCAAGGAAATTCAATAACTCTCTACAAATGGTGACCCCGACGTGATCTGATCCCGGGCTATATAGCAACGCAACTCGCTGTGAGCATATTTGGACTAGTGAATTCCTAGACCCTACGTTCCAGCATTCAACGCAACAGTCAAGCAACATCACAGAGCAACATTCAACAACATAAATTCCTTCCTGGTCGTCAGGTGTGAGAAGATCCCTCGGAAGAAAAAAAAGAATTTTAAATTTGCAAATAATAAACATTGAACATTTGGGTGACAAGCCGCACCCTACAAACAATACTTCCCTACAAATGGTGACCCCGAGAAGAATATTTTCAATAAAAGGTCAGTCTATTTTCAAGTGACCTCAATAAAAGGTCACACTATTTTCAAGTGACATCAGAATAAGGTCAAATCTCGCTTTTTGAGGACGTTTCATATCAAGCTAGAAGAAGAATAATCTTTGAAATTTAATAATAATCAGAAGAATACTTATTTAAACAAGAATATTATTGTGAAGCATCGTTGCCAAGGAGAAACATAAATTCATCGAAGAAGACTTCGAAATTATTTTCGAGTAAATAGAATGCTGTGACGGATCGATGGACATTTGACATCACAGATTTTATTTCTTTTTTTCAAGATTCAAATATAAGAAGGAAGATTCTAGTTCAAATTCAAATTTTGGAAGAGAAAATTTATAGACAATAGTGTCAATTTTTTTTTTGAATTTGTTTTATAGGAACGTGTCTATCTGACATTTTCAGATATTTTGTAAACAATAATTTATTTTCTTTCAGCGAATTAGTTTTTTAAAAAAAAAAATTTTAGGATCTTAAATATAAAATAATGGAGAAAATTAAAATTTTGGAAGACGAAAATGAGTCGCTTAAAAGAAAAATTATGGAGCTGCTTGGATCAGCTATGCCATTAGTGGAAGAAAATAAGTCGCTACGGTCCAAGCTAGCAAGTACCGCATCTGACCCCTATATTGATTAGCTATGGTGATAAATGTGGTAATGTTTTAGATTTTATGCAGCAGTTCGAATAGTGAGTTTCTTAAAGCCAAGTTAGCAAGCGCCACAGCAATTTTCAAAATTTTAGAAAACAAGAAGTAGCAGATTAAGGCTTTGTAAGCTCCTGATGGGTTTATCAGTCGTGCTCTTCTTTGCTCAGGGTATTCTTCGCGTCGGTTCTGCAAAGTGACGTCGCCGCATTACTCATTGCGCTGCTTGACGCCCCGTCGGACGCCTTCACGCCCAACGCTGTGTGACTCTTCCGACGTTCTTCCGTGCCCATCGCTGCACGACTCAACCCGACCGACGCGACGCCCCTCGTGCCCAACGCTGCACGAGCTTTTGGAAACGGTCGCGCCCATTCGCTTCGTGATCTGACCGACGCCCCTTCCGCATCTAGCGATATGCTATGCGGTTATCGACTGGCGATTTTTCGCGCTCAGCCTTATGCTGCGCTGCTTCTGCACGTCTCGACGCCTTTTCGTGCCCAACGCTGCACGAACCGTCCGACGTGGCTAGCTCGCCTCAGTCGCTTCGTCATGGTCTTTGTTTCCTTTTTACCCTATTGCCTAATTTTATTTTATTTTTCTCCCCTTGTTTTTTTTTCTCTCCGCAGGGGGGTGATGTGGCGTTACCTCCTTTGCTAGCTGGCAACGCACATAAGCTTCGCGTTCGGAATTCGAACTTGCTTTTGGAATGTTTTTGTATTCGGAACGTCCTGCGCGCGAGAGCTGCGCTGTACCAACAGACGACACATCATTCTATTACTGGACGTCCAGCACAACGCATCTTTTGATATATTTCTATTGTACTTCTTTTACCATTTATCTATACAATGTATTTATTCAATGAGTCCTTATTATAATATACTGCCGCGATAGTTATTATCGAGTGTATCATTTCAACGCCTATACTTAGGAAGTGAATCCTAACTAGGTAGTTGGTTGTAGAGCAAGGAAATTCAATAACTCTCTACAGACGAGTTAACCGAGCCTAGCTTGAATGATGGATCAAATATCCTTTGTTGTGGCACAATCAAAAATTAGCTTTATTATTAGATTTGAAGAGTTCCTTTTGACTAACTTGCTTTGACTTGATGGGTTTCTTTTATTGAAAAATGATCCTTGAAGTTATTGAGATAACGTAATTTTTTTCCAAGGCCATAACTTGTTATTTTTCTCAAACCGCAAGAAACTTAAAGAATAAAATATAAAATTTCTCGCTTGTTATTCTCTATTTAAGAACTTCAAATCAAATCCCCAAATCAAAAGTGAATAGGCATCTTAGACAAGCGCGCTCCCTTAGCCCCCTTCCTCGCAACCTTAGGCTGCATCAACACTTGCAAGCAGGTCTAATTGTAGCCAAGCGCTAGCCTATACGTTAAAGCTGCTAACATTAGCTACTTATCTGATTTTACGATGATAACTAAGTATTTAGATTGTGAACTCACTTGCGTGAAACTTTCATGTTGCACGACAGCAACGTTTTATCCTGCTGCCCAAGTCTGCGCACTCCATATAAAAGTGAGTCTACGAGCACTAGAAACTAGGCACAGCCCACGTCAAAGGAGCCGACCTCACTCCTGAGGCTATTAACAACAAAAGCTCGCAAATTAGTACATTTATCCAACTGGGAATCGAACCCGGGACATTCCTCAACATCCACCACTGCGCACGGAAGGTGACAAAAGACCTTTTTTTATACCACTATAATAAGTTAGCCCTTGACTGCGATCTCACCTGATGGTAAGTGACGATGCAGTCTAATAATGCGCTAAATCGCTTGGTGGTACGTCTTTGCCGGTAGGGTGGTAACTAGCCACGGCCAAAGCCTCCCACCAGGCCAGACCAGGGAAAATTCAAAAATTATAAATTCTCAAATTGACCCTGCCTGGAATCGAACCCGAGACCTCCCACGCTAAGACAACAGTGCTCAACACTGCGCCAGGGAGGTCGTCAAAGCCTGGTAGACTAGTATTATCATGCCGTGCACGTAAATTATTTTCTTTGTACGGGGACGCGTGGCAATCGATAGGATTTTGATGTACGCTTCGACTGCCACAAACAGGGACGCAAATTGGATATATATTTGTCATCTGCGGCCACAGGACATGGAAAATATACGCCACCGTAAGATTGTGAAAACCGTTAGATTGTACCTCATCTATCAAGCGAAATTTGAAACTGTCCAAAGATTACAATTTAACGCATTATTTTTCGGTAGATTATAATCTGTTAAGTATATTAACCCGATTGAACCTAAGTGTGTACCTATTTATTTACGTCGAACCCTAACCTAACCTTCAAGAGGGAGACAAGAAAACGTATATACAATGAATATTTCAAAACTTGACACATCAGAACATTGAACGGTTCACAATCTGTCGACAGTTTACAATCTATCGAGAAAAAAGCGTTAGATAGCAATCTGACGGTTTATGCAATTTTACGGTGACATAATCCATACTAATATTATAAATGCGAAAGTGTGTCTGTCTGTCTGTCTGTCTGCTACGCTTTCACAGTCCATCTGTTCAACCGATTTTGATGAAATTTGGTACAGGGATAGGTTGTATCCCGGGGAAGGACATAGGCTACTTTTTATCCCGGAAAATTAAAAATTTCCCGCGGGAATCGAAAAAACTTGGTCCACGCGGACGAAGTGGCGGGAATCATCTAGTATATAATATAGAAGAAACCGGCAGCCCCCTAGTCAGTGTAATACTTGTAACGTAACGTATGTGTTGTGTATTATTACATATTGTAACATTTTTCTTTTTATGATAAGAGCAACTGCTGAGTTTCTTGCCGGCTTTTCTCAGTAGAATGATTTTCCGAACCGGTAGTAGAGTGTTGATGTATTATAAATGGCACAAGTCCTACGTGAAAGAAATAAATCATTTATCATATCCAGATGCTATCCTAAGAATAACTTTATGCCGTTAACAGAATAAATAGCAGACATCAGTCTTTTCTTTCTTTTCGTATTGAAGATTTTAATTAATAAACGGCACTATGGAAATGCAGACGGTGGTTTATTTTCTTTGGACCGCTTTCCTTACAAATTGTTAATTAATTAAAGTACCTACTCGTAGTTATTATCTGACTAGTAGCAGTTTGCTCTCGCAATTGGCGGATTTTGTGGTTTTCGTTTGTAAATAATTAATTGATGGATGTATGGATGTAATACATCCATCAATCCAAACTTTCGCATTTATAATACATACTAGCTAATACCCGCGACTTCGTCCGCGTGGATTGAGGTTTTTCGGTTCCCACGGGAACTCTTTTATTTTCCGAGATAAAAAGTAGCCTATGTGTTATTCTAGACTATAATCAATCTCTCTGCCAAATATTTGATGATTCCCGCGACTTCGTCTGCGTGGACCAAATTTTTTCGATTCCTATTCCTATTCCTAAATTAGCCTATTTCCTTCCCCGGGATACAACCTACCCCTGTACCAAATTTCATTAAAAGCGGTTGAACAGATAATTTTTTTTATTCCATATGTTACTATATCCTATGTTACTTCTAATACCTCCAAGAATATGTGTACAAAGTTTCATGACTATCGGTTGAGTAGTTTTCGCGTGAAAGCGTAACAAACAAACTTACATTCACCTTTATATATTAGTAGGGATAGGGATCATAGTAAGATTTGATTGATTGATATTTGATTGATAGCTACAGTTCGTGAAATGAAAAAAATGAAAGAAAATGATGCAATGCAAATACTTATTTATCCTTAACCGTACCTAATATTATAAATGCGAAAGTGTGTATGTCTGTCTGCTCGCTTATATTAACATGTTTTAAACCGATATTGATGAAATTTGGAAGGATTTTGGAAGGAAGGACGTTTTATTCCGGAAAATTAAGGAGTTCACGCGGGTTTCAAAAAAACGACGATTTCGCGGGCGTCATCTAGTTAACATTAGATGAATGAACAAAACACAAAATAAAAAAATATTAAATTTGTTTTATTCAAATAAACTTTGAATCGTTAAGTGAGTCTACCACTGGACTTCTGAATTCTTTCCTTCAGAGAAGAACCAGCAAAAAGCTAATCCTTTTATATGTACATATACTTATAGAGGTACCTACTGTGCTTATAGTATGTTTTTCCTTACTCTGGAAAAATGTAAACAAGCATATTCTTCCCGAAACACGTAAGAGACGCTCTTTGCTTGGCGTATAGGACCTTGTGACCGCAAACTAATTCCATACTTACTATTATTATAAATGCGAAAGTGTGTCTGTCTGCTACGCGTTCACGGCCCATCCGTTCAACCGATTTTGATGAAATTAGGTACAGGGATAGGTGGTATCTCGGAGAAAGAGTTCCCGCGGGAATCAAAAACCTTAATCCACCATAATACTCCATGCGTCAGTCAGTCAGTTTCTCTTTTTGAAATAAAGAAGACGTTACATCCATAATTCTGAACGTTTTGAAAATAACTGAGCATTTTCACATCAAATCTGGCTTATATACCCCCGTGGAAATAACTCGTGCGCATGCGCCAATTTTAGTGATGGAGAAAGTCGATAGATTTCAGCTCAACTCAGCTCAGACGCTCAGTTATTTTTTCAATCAAAATTACTATCTCTAAATACTAATAAACAAAGTCACAATCTAAAATTATGTACTTTTGTTTGCGAATTCGCTTATAACTCGAAAACTAAACTTTTCAGTAGATTTTAATGTGGTCTTCATTTAAACATTAAAACTGTAGGTATAACTAACATTTATACAACATACATATAACATAATATCTATCCCTCCCGTGCAAAGTTGCCTTTTATATTAATTTCCTAGTAATAAGTTATATGATGTATTATTAAGTAAGACATGTAAGTGCATGAAACCTATCGATAAATAAATGAGTAAAAAACCAATCAATAATTAAAGGCAAATTCTTTGAAATTGAACATTGGTGATGATGATAATGATAATGGTAGTCCTAATGCAACCAAACCATAATTTAACAAGTCAGTATTTCGGTTCTGTAGTTAAGTAAAAACAAAAAGTTAGTTTTTAAGTAAAGACGTCTTAATTATTTTCTAGTTCAGGATATTTCAAGTTTTGTAACAACAAACAACATAATATTCTGTAACCAAGATGAAAGTTCTTGTTTTATCATTAAGAATTGTTGATAGGCATACTACGCGTATATGACGCATTATTTTTTAAGTTTGCCATAAATAGTTATTTTTAAATAAAATTCCAGGTTTTGTTAATATTGTAACACATCGACAGTCGATGTTTCTTGTAATGTATCGATGAAACACTTGCCAGCACTACAGCTTCGCGCATGCGCTGAAAAGCTCCAGTGGTGTGAGTGTGGCAGGGGTGGTTGCTAAGCAACCGCCGCGCCGGCTAGCTACGACTACTACTACCAACTACTATACTATTTCCAAACGTAAGCCGTAAAATGAGTTCATGCTTTCAGTCGGGCCGTGGCTCTCGAGATGGATGGACGTGCTAGATGCTAATTTTTACATTATTTTTTTACTCATTATAAACATTTTCTCAATAATTCGTAGTAGATATTGGAGCTAATATTTCCTCTATTTTATGAGCAATTGTTAGATACTGAGGCTATGTTTTTGATTTGAGTGTGAAATTTAGATATCCTGCCCTAACGTTGCTTTCATTTAGTATACCCACGAAGATTCCTATATCATGCCATACACGCATAGACGCACAATTTGTGTTGCGTTTTCCTGTTTAGTTACCGTTACGCGTCGGCTGTATTTCAGCCTTTGCGGCGAATATGCCTGTAAAATAGCCATAAAAATTACCTTCAATTTTCTTTAAAACCTTTTCAGTCCTTTGTAGAGCTCGGTGACCCGGATGTTACATTTTGAGGGTTCCGCACTAAAACAAGAAACCCGTATAGTTTCGTTTCGTCCGTCTGTCTGTTTATGTGTCACCGGCATCTCTATAAGAAACTTAGAGTTAGAGCTATATAGTACGCAGCGCAGATATATAGGTAATCGCTAAAAGATGCGTTTAATTTCGCAAAAAAATTATCGCTTTACCCCTATTATTGAGCTGAGTATGTAAATCTCTAGAGGTAAACATTTTAAATAGTTTTTGTTAAAAAAATCATGGACGTTTGACAACCTCCTTGGCGCAAAGGTGAGGGGGCCGAATGTGGTTTTACTAAAAAGGAGGTTCTGTTCGATCCCCAGAAATTTATATTAGGTACGATGCCGTGTAGAAACTGGGTAGGGGTATTAACTCTCATAGCTCGCTACAATCTTAGACTGCATCATCACTTACCATCGGGTGTAATCGCAGTCAACTTGTAGTGAAATAAAAAAAAGACGTGTGGCACTCGGAGACTGCCGCGGTAAAGCTATTTCATAGCATTTTTTATCAACTTATGTAATTATAATTATTTATTTTATTTATGCAGGTTTTTTTTTTTACTTTGTTTTTCTTTGATATTAATTCAAGTTACTAAAAGTTCAAAGTTCGAAGTACAAGTCATTAAAAGTTCTGCTATTCATCGATAGATGGCAAAACTAAAAAGTATCACCGCCACAGATCACTCATATACTAGTCCCTGGGGACAGATAGGACAGTGCAAAAGTTGACGGTTAGCTCCGGTGCATTCGCAAAGCGCTAGTGTCGCAAGAAGTGTTGGGACATAATTTATCTGGGTGGGTATTTTTTTTTGGTACTTAAATCAATTTAAATTAAATTAAAATTTAATAAAAATAAAATTAATAATAATCAAAACAAAAAATAATACTGCGTTTGTGATAATAATAATAAAATGTATGTAATATAGAGTAGGTACTCACTCATTTTCTTTCACTATTTTTTCGTGACTTTCTTCATTAACTAAATGCATTTTGTTTATTCATATTTAAAACACTTTGTACATTGAGGTTTTTGATTCCCCTTGGACACCCGGATGGAACGAATAACTAGACTATTAGTACTAGCCTATGTAACTATTCTTTAAAATTATTTCGCCTTTATATTTTCAACAACTTGAAGTCAACAACACAAGTAGTCATAGCAACCAAAATCATCTTTTCATAAAAATAGTCTTTTTATTTTCAACAACATGAAGTCAACAACACAAGTAGTCATAGCAACCAAAGTGTTAGGTTTTTTTTCGTTACGGAATTTCTGGATTCGGTCTCCACGCTCAAGGCCCACGATAGAAGCTGTGCAATAGCTTAAAAAAAGATTACAGAACCCTATGTTACGCGTGTTCTGACTCGTTCTTGTCCAATTTTAATATTTTACATGAAAAGCTGCAAAATGGCGGCCGCGTCAATTAGTGCAGTGAGGTTTCGTTAAACCAATTTGTATGTAATATGATTCAGTTGCACTCGTTAATGCGATACACTCGTGAGTGTCGTGAAGTGCTTAATTTGAATATTCGACGGTAAACGGTAATGTTCCTTGATATTCGTAATATTTTAGCGAAAGCGTAGCGAAATGTCGTTAGTATCATATTGTAGAGCGATGGCGCGTTTACATTTGATCGTTAGGCCGCATTCGGCTGCAGATGTCTCCGGTTACTGATGTAAACTGTAATTCGATTGGTTTGCTGTTGGCCGAAAACTGAAAACGGCCGACATTCGGTCAATCTTTGGTAACCGACCGATTGTAAACAAACCAATAGCATGTAATAAGTATGATACATTTGATAAACGTTTGATTATTACAATTTATTATTATATTATCCAGACTAGCGGACGCCCGCGACTTCGTTCACGTGGCATAAGTTTTTTAATTCCCATAGGCATTCCTTAATTTTCCGGGATAAAAAGAACCCATGAAAAAAAACCCGTCGAACCGTTGCTCTGTTGCAGCGTGATTGAAGGACTATTTAACGCCCTTTGGGATAGAATTTATAAAAACTGTAAATTATGTATTTCATAATTTAAGCCGGTAGCCCAAATATCAAAGTTACACGGATTTATCTTGAAAAACGCCGGCCTTTTACACCAGCTTACAACCCCCATTTTACCCGTTTGGAGGTGGAATTTTGAAAAACTGTTACACACGTACTTTTTCATATTATACCGAAAGCCAAAATACCAAGTTTCGTTGTTATAATTTGAAAAATATGTTGATAAATGAAGGACATTCATCCCCTATTTCACCCCTTTGGGGGTCAAATTTTCAAAAATGGTGAAACACGTACTTCTGCATATCTAACTGAAAGCCTAAATGCTAAGAACTTTCATACAAACTTTCAACCCCTATTTTACCCCTTTAGGGGTGGAATTTTGAAAAACTGTGCCACACGCACTTCTTTATTTATTACCTAAAGCCGAAATACCAAGTTTCGTTGATACAACTTGAGAAATATCTTGAGAAATGAAGGACTTTCATATAAACTTTCATCCCCTATATCACGATAAAGAAATACGTGTTACACCCCCCGTGAAACACGTATTTCTTTAATTTTACCGATAACTCATATACTAAGTTTCATGGATATAACTTGAGAAATGACGGACTTTCATACAAACTTTCAACCCCTATTTCACCCCCTTAGGGGTGGAATTTTGAAAAATCCTTCCTTATTGAGCGCTTACGTTACAAAAGGAAGCTACTGTCAAAATTTCAAGTCTCTAACCCTAGCGGTTTAGGCTGTGTGTTGATATATAAGTCAGTCAGTCAGTCAGTCAGGCAGTCAGTCAGTCAGTCAGGACTTTGAATTTTATATATATATATTGTTATACTTTTACCGAATTCCTTGTAAACTCTGTGATTAACAACGAAGTAAGTGACACAGGTAGGTAATCAAGTTTCCTCTTTTTCACAAAGAAGATTCTCCTTCTTTTCCCGACGTGCTGCAGCACTATTACGCTAATACATTAAACGATTAACCAGAATAAATAATATCATGAAGCGTTTAATTAATTATTTTAAATTTCTGACGGCCCGGAACCTGATTAGCTTGCGTGCTCATTTGCTCAGCGGGATATCGGTTAATATAATAAACATAATGAATATGTATACATATAAAATCGTTGGTCCTGACTGACTGATTGGTCTATCAACGCATATCCTAAACCGCTGGGGTTAGAAACTTGGTAAGTTTCTTTCGTGACGTAGGCACTCACTAGGGAAGGATTTTTCAGAATTCCACCCCCAAGCGGTTAAAAAAGCGGGTGAAAGTTTGTATGAAAGTCTGTCATTTCTCAAGTTATATCCATGAAACTTGGTATTTGAGCTACCGGTTTAAAACGAATAAATACGTGTTTCACAGTTTTTGAAAATTGTACCCCTTTGGGGGTAAAATTGGGGATGAAAGTTTGTATAGGATTTTTAGGAACCTAATTCCATGTGGACGAAGACGCAGGCAAAAGCTAGTGTTCTATAAATTCATTCGCACTCATTAATATTGCGGTTTATAATATGAACACTAATCAGTAACTTGATTGCAGTGTTATGGGCTTAAATATTCATTACCTTTATGAATTAGAACGCGGTGAATATTAAAATATATTGAATTGGTGCTCAGTAAAATAGTGCCCAGATAATGATATGAATATGGGATTCGCCTATATCTGGGAACATAAATAAAGGTTTCATAAGTACCCTGACTAAATCGGTGTATCTTTCCAGGGTGTACTCCGGGAGCTGGAGCAGAAAAAGCCGCAGCTGGACGAGCTCCTGCACACAGCGGAGAGTCTCAAAGGCACCGAGAACAGGCAGCAGCTACACGGGAAAGGTAAGCCTAGAAGTTTTCTTTATTAGCCAAAGTATTTTTACAACACGAAAATAACCTTAAACATTTGACATCAAGCAAAACTAAAACTGCTTCCATTTTTGTTTTAAAGTGAGTAGGCAGTAGAATTTGTGGTGCAAAGGTGCGTCTCAACCAGACATGTCCTACATTGTTAAAGCCCAACAATAATAGCGCTTGATTTTACATCTACCCGGATTAATAAACCGACATCAGCTAAGAACAGGTTTTCAAGCCTCTGTGAATCTATCCTTAAAACCGTAGACGTAGACTATAGTTTCAGAACGCGACTTTATAAAAATTCTCAAAATATAGGACTCTTGGTTCCGTATTTTCCCTATAGGTAAGTTTACCCATTAATTTTAAGTCTGTCGGCAGTTTTAAAATATGTTTCCTGAACAATTCGAAGCTATAAACCTTCTTTCTAAACAAATACTTTTCTTTTACTACCCTCATAACCAATTTCACTTAAAAAGGCTCTGCATTCTACTTTTCTTTTTTTACTTTTATACTACTCTACCTTATCTTAGCGTGTTCCACTCAGGTTTTGTTCAACGATGTTTTACAATGTTTTAGTCTCTATTAGAACGGATTAAGATCTGTTCACAACTTTTAGGACCATTGTACTAAGAGGTTGTAAATCTTGGACCGGCGTTGATTCACGAGCTGAGAGGTGCTTCATTTTGCAGCAAGCAATTTAAGCTTTACTAGGAATAGGTTAAGGGGTGAAAATTGCGTCAAATATTTTGACTCTTTTATGTTGCTCAGTGTATAAGAATGGCTAGATGTTAGCCGGTAAGTAGCAATATCTCCAGAGGTTTTTATTCTCACCTGGTAATAAAGGAAGCTGATTGTACTTAGTTTATACTAATATTCGTGTGATAAGTATAAACTAACGTTAATATATTATGACGTAATGGCTGACTCGTGCAATTTTTGGGTTTTAGGAAAGGTTAGGTTCCCGTTTCCGAAAAAATCTTGATGATATTCCTCAAAACTCTTTCTTAGAACGAGTCTTCGTTATAATGAGATTCCCATGGATACGTACCTGGGTATTATTTAGGCCAGTGCATTACCTATTTTGTAAAAGAAAAACAGGAGCAAACAGTAGTCCTATAACACAACCGGGGGATATTCGAGCAGATAGCACTAAAGATCTCGAATCGAAAGCCATTCATTTTTCAAATAAATTGACAGGAATTTTTGTCCGTTTTGTCTACAACAGCAAGTGATCTCTTATGATTTACTGAAAAGAGAGTCGTTATACTATTTTTTTTAATGAATAACTCTTTCCTCTTCTTTAATCTATGACCACTATGACTAGCTCTTTCCAGATGAGAAAATTTCTTAATGACAGGAAAAGGAAAAGTAAATCTCAACAATTTTAACCCATTGGTTTGAGCGGTACATTAGTATGTTAATCTGATTGTCTTTTCATATCGTAGAATGGGTTATACTGAAATCAGAATTGGTTATTATTATTATTATAATAAACCTAACATTTATTGTGAAAAAAATCTCTAACAATTATACAAGCTTTGGGGAAAGAAAATCATGGGCAAACAGTAGTAAAATAACACAATAGGGGGGCATTCGAGCAGATAACACAAAAGACCCCTCAGCGACGGTCGTATCTCCAATCGAGGGCCATTCATCTTTCTAAACGATTTGCAAATTAATTGATAGGAATTTCGGTCCGTTTTGTCTTGTTCCGAAATGTAAATCCCTGAAAAGTTGTATACATAAGGCGAAAACAGACTATTTGTTTTGTATCGCAGACAAAAAGTCCACGTCTAGTCTTTATTTTGCTGCGCTGGAGTACAATCATGCATGTAAGATGCAAAGAATTTTTATTCCTCTATAAGTTAACCTTTGTAGTGGAATAAAAAATAGTGAGTGCTAAGTGATGATGATGCAGTCTAAGATGGTGAAGGGCTAACCTGTAAGGAGTACGGCTGTTATATTAAATCCATGCCCCTAGTCGGTTTCTACACGGCATCGTACCGGAACGCTAAATCGCTTGGCGGTATGTCTATGCCGGTAGGGTGGTAACTAGCACCCAACAGACCAGACCAGAGAAAATTCAGACCCTACTGGGAATCGAACCTGGGACTTTCCGCGTTAAGACACTAGCGCTAACCACAGCGCCAGGTCGTAAAGATGTTTAAAGCATTCAATCGATAACTCTCCGGAGAGATCGGACGGGGCTCTGCATACATTATGAATTCACTTTAGTCTCTAGCAAAAAAGTTATGAGAGAAAATCGTAGATTTATGAAATTTAATGGATCTTTTTCGATCTACATAGTTTAATTTTGAGATATTCTATTTGAGACTAGAGAATGCCCGCGACTTCGCGTTGTTTAAGTTTTTTTTTAAATTTATAACTCCGGGGTTAAATGGAGCCCTTGTCCTTCCCCGGGATGCAACCTCTATTTCTATATATATATATGTTATAACAAATTTTATTAAAATCGGTTGAAAAGTTGGGCCTCTATAGCGTAGCAAACAGACAGTTAGACACACTTTTGCATCAGCGTGTGGACAGTTTTTCATTGGCTTGCCACGGCACCACAACTGTCATGGCAAAGGTACGGCCATATTGGTCACTATAGCACAAAGGGAGAGGGTAAAGGGCAACTCACACAGGGAACGCACGCGGGTTGGGCGCCGGCCGGGTCTGGTACGCGGCGGGTTGAATTCCTTGTGTTTATAATTTAAATGGACGACATCACACAGCGTCACCCGCCACGCGCCCGACCCGCGGCCGCGTTCTGTGTGTTTTGCCCTTAAATGCATGAATTTAAATTTAGACATCAAGGGTTCATCGCCGGCCCACTATTGATCACGAGTCTCATCTCATGATGAGAAAGATTTGACCATAGTCCACCACACTGGCCAAGTGCGGATTGGCAGACTTCACACATCTTCGAGAACATTATGAAGAACTCTCGGGCGTGCAGGTTTCCTCACGATGTTTTCCTTCACCGTTTGAAGCAAGTGATATTAAATTTCTTAAAACGCACAATCTTCGATAAGTTGAATGTTCCCGGGGATCGAACTTAACCTTAACCACTAGACTATCACCGTATTGATTGGATATCACTCTTTAATAGATCAAGCAAGGGTAACACGGTTCTTTACTCAAAGTTTCTCTTTCTCATTACTAAAATGCAATCCTATCCGACCGTTTGAGAGATAGGCGTTTTGCTACGTTTTTTCCCAAAATATTTGACCACTGGGTCAACAAAGGTGTTTTTTTAAAGTGAACTTTAAATTATGATGCGTGAGTCTATTTTTTAACATTTTTTCGGATTGCTACTAAAGTCTTAGATTATTGCAATTATTTTCATACCTCTATCATCTGCAAATTGCAAGTCTTTGATTGGACATTCACTACTTTTGTCATTTCGTTTACAAAGTATTGCGACAAAAAACCTTAGTTTCAAATGAAAAAGTGGCTTTTCAGACTTAGATTAATTTAAACAAATAATTATTTAAATATTTTTCTTTACAAGTTGCTCGGTAGAGAGTCTGATTTGTGGTTGGTTGGTTTCTCTTTTTAATTCCGGAACTCTCGTATTTTCAGTATGAAATATGTCTTCTTCTAGGCGTGCTGCTTGATGCTAATTACCGTTGCTTTGCTCTGCGTTAACGAAATTGAATCCTTTCCCTGGAGATGGTACACTGAATATATTAAATAAATGACCATTAAATACTAAACTCTATTTAAATAGCTCTAAGGTTGATAGTCTATTGATAGTCTATTATCATTGCTTTGCAAATATTCAAAGAAGTTTGCAGTGAATTGATTTTAAACCTTAATAGTAAAGCCTAAGATTGAAAATCTCTTCCCATGGATGATTTTAAACTGGGATGCACGTGCGAAGTTATTAATTAAGATTTATTTATAGGAAATATTGATTTCGATTGTTTTGGTGGTTGTTTTATTGAATTGGCAATTTCATTGTGTCGGTCGTAACCACTAACCTCTGATCCATAGGTACTTTCTCTCTGCTGACCGTATTCTCCATTGCTGAGGGTCGTGACTCCATTCCATTAATCACATAATGGCACGGGTTTACTTGGGATAATAATGCGATGGCTTGGGATAAAAACACCATTATTCAGTATCATTTACCAAAGAACAAGTGTTATATAAACGCCACACCCTATTTATTAGGGCTCGGCGCCCAGCGGTAAATATATGGTACCGTTCTATTTCCACTTCCGACACGCATAGCTTTAGTTACCTAAGTTACCTAAGACCCCTTTAGTGAAATTATGTGATTTTCCGATACTGTAACTTGGGTGAGAGACCTAGAGTTCGATCAGTGGTAATATTATAGGAGATAGCTGCACTTTTGGTAACTATCGCTAGAAAGGCTCGTCTCGTATTTGGTGGAGAGCCCTACACCCACCTAATACTGAGTCAGCCTTCCTGGCGATAGTTACCAAAAGTGCAGCTATCTCTTAGTCTATAATGTGAACTTGGAAACCATGTTTTGTGAAATGTCTCCGCATACAGTTAAAATCCCCGGACGCGTACGAAGCGATTTGCCCCCTCGTTTCTAAATCGAACCGCTAGGATTTGGAGCGTTCTTCCGACTTCCGTTTTTCCATCCGCTTATAATATTGGTATGTTTTGGTATGGCCAAGAGTGAATAGGCATCTTCAAGGCAAGCGCCCTCCACCTTAGGAAGCAATGATTTTTTTATTTCATTACAAGTTAGCCCTTGACTGCGATCTTACCTGATGATGCAGACTAAGATGGTAGAGGGCTAAACTGTTAGGGGCATTGGTAGTTAATTACTTAACCCATACCTCTATCCGCATACGCTAAATCGCTTGGCGGCACGTCTTTGCCGGTAGGGTGGTAACTAGCCACGGCCGAAGTCTCCCAGGGAAAATTCAGAAATTATAAATTCCCAAAGTGAACCTGCCGGGGATCGAACCCGGTACCTCCGCACGTTAAGACAACAGCGCTCAACACTGCGCCACGGAGGTCGACAATCCTAAATTAGAAACTACTTAATGCCCGCGACTTCGTCCGCATGGATTGAGGTTTTTGAGGACAAAAAGTAGCCTATGTAATATTGCAGACTATAATCTTTCCCTGTACCAAATTTCATCCAGATCCGTTCAGCCATTGGGGCGTGATTGAGTACCTAACAAACATCCATCCATACATCCATACATCCATCCAAACTTTCGCTTTTATAATATTATAGTATAGTATAGAAGTAAAGATAGTATAGATAAGCAGTGTTGTGCTAGTCGGGGTTAGATTTGATCGGTAAGCACTGCGTTTAGGCGGTACGGTGTGAGCATCTGGGCCCTGGGTCATTATGTATTAATGCCGTGTCCCAGAAATTTATCCAAACGGAGCCCGCGCTTACGTAGCCTGGATATCCGGGGAGAAAATATTTCCAGCTATATAGACACCGTAACCATAATTGTTTGTTTTTTGTGTAAATTATAATACTACTGCTTCTCTATTATCTGAGGCCCGCTTGCAGAAACGCCGGGTTATTCTTTTAACCCAGAGTTAGCTGCAACTTTGACAGAATTATTAAATATACCTTACCTAAAAACAATAACAACTTACCTATATTTCATACTGTATCATACTTCATATCATACTTCATACTAATATTATAAATGCGAAAGTCACTTTGTTTGTTGGTTTGTTGGTTTGTCCTTCAATCACGCCGCAACGGAGCAACGGATTGACGTGATTTATGGCATGGGTATAGTTGAGGACCTGGAGAGTGACATAGGCTACTTTTTATCACGGAAAATTAAGGAGTTCCCGCGGGAATAACAAAAAAACTTAAACCACGCGGACGAAGTCGCGGGCATCAGCTAGTAATATCTAAATGTAGCAAAGGAAGGACGGACAGACAAACGGAAAATACCAAATCCACCCAAGTTAACTCAGAGACCTTATATACTTTTGCTCGGTCAATTACTTAAAGCCATTTTTTTACAACTTGGCTTTTTCTTCCGTTTTTCCTTGTTGTTTTGTGTAAAAGCAAAATATAATGTTCTGTTGTTAAAAGAATTAAGCAAAGCCCCCAAATACTTTCTTCTACATTTTTTGATGTCGTTCAAGACATTATCACTTACCATCAAGTAAAATCGTATGTGACTCAATCTGTAACAAGGAAAAAAGCAAAGGGAAGAACGTATAGGGAATGTTCAATAGAGGGTAACCGCCGTTGTTCATATTGACACGTCTGTTCGTAGGGAGGGGATTGTAGAGTTGAAATGTTCATGTCGATAACACATGCTCCGATATCGATAAAAGTTTGCAGAGCTTCTGAAGCCACACTTAATTTTGAAAGTGCTGATATTTGAAAAAAAACGTATTTTATACTTATAAACTTTTAAGATTACTTTTGAATCTTCGAGTTTATCTACCACTGGTTAGTGCCATTCCTACCGAGAAGAACCAAATGAGTATTAAAACGCAAGTACTATCAAAGAAAATATAATAACGGCTTTAATGAAGTTGAACTTCATTAAATCCATTTTTATTACAAAAGCCGTATTGATTTATCAGGCTGGAATAACGAATCACTAATGATTTCAAAATTGAACCATAAAGTGCTACTTAAAGTAGAGTCGATATCGATAAAGTATCACTATTCATTCTTGACGAAAGGATAGATTGTATTTCCGAGACGCATATTATAATCTGTAGTGTGATATATCTAAAAGTAGATCTAAAAGCTGTTTTTAGTTTGAGCAACATTTTCGAAATTTCCATTTGTAAATGGAAACGTTAATTTTTCTTTAGATATCAATAAATATGATCTTCTATATCAATATAAATTTCAGTAATATCCCATACTTTAATAGTAGTTACCGTAAGTGTAAGGGGTAGAAGGCTGTTACTTCTGCCAGCTTCAATATAAACTATTGTCACGGCCACGCCTGTGTAGTGTTGTGTAATAAAATGTCGATAAAACGGATCAAGGTCGATTTAAGGTAACTAATAAACTTAACTTTATACGTTTTAGTTAAGCTTTGAAAAGGGAATACATTTATTTATTTATTTATTATTTATTATTTATTATTTAAGTATTATTTATTATTTATTATTTATTATTTATTATTAAAACAAAAATATACAATCTACATGATGCACAGTTCAAAGGTAATACAATAAGTTTATACAATTCAAAGATTACATTAATATAACACTTAATAATTAGTCTATTAGTACATCACTAAAACAGAGCTCTTATTACTGCTGCGCTAGGAAACCTGTATGACAGCAGTAACGACTTCCTCCAGGATCTCACTGAGTGACTTATTAGTGACAGGATTGCGTAAATTATTAATGTTAAACTCAGTTAAATTAAGTAGGCAAGCAGTGTGCATCTATTTTTGTGTACGTGTGGGGGGGGGGGGAGAAGTGAGCGTGTGTGTTTGTGTGTGTGTGTGTGTGTGTGTGTGTGTGTGTGTGTGTGTGTGTGTATGTGTGTGTGTGTGTGTGTGTGTGTGTGTGTGTGAGTGTGTGAGTGTGTGTGTGGTGTTTGCTAGTCAGTATTTTGTGAGTGAAAGTGTAGTGTTAGTCTAATCGATAGAAGTTAATGGGAATAAGATGAAAAACAAATTTAGAAAAGATAGAACACTCATTTTTGAATTTTTATTATATCCTCTGTTTCTTCGTAACTCTTACATAAGAGAAATTTTGTTATTTCTTTTTTGCATTGAAATAAATTCAGTGAATAAATCGGAATAAACTTACTTATGGCATTATAAAGAAAAGGTCCTAGAAAACATTGCTGTCTTTGAGCATGGGAAGTGGAGAATTTTTCAATCGTCATAACTCTGTCCTTACGTCTTTGATATGAAATTCCTTCGATTTGTATAAATTAAGATTTTTATGATATTTGAGTACAATTTTTAGGATATATAGCTGCCTTACAGTCAGGATTTTTGTTAATGAATATAATTCTTTGGTGGGAAATAGCTTAGGTTTATTATGCAGTACTTTGAGGATGGCTCGCTGAGCCCTTTCAATATTTAACATATAGGTTTTATAGGTCCCACCCCAGATATTTATACAATATGCTAAAATAGAATGACAAAGAGCAAAATATGTCATCCTCAGAATTGATGGATCAGAAATAGATCTTAAACGTTTAAAAATTACAGTTAATTTCCGACTTCTACTAGTTAAAGTTTTGGAGTGTTCAATCCAGCTAAGTTGACTATCTATTTGGATTCCAAGATATTTAAGACAAGAGACTCTTTCTACTATCGGGCATCTACAGATAATTTGATTAGAGGAACAAGAGCTGTGAGCTTTAATGATAATATGTCCCATATCAGGCATAAACCGTAAAGTTTTAGAAAAAGCAATGCACTTAGTCTTGCTAGTATTTATTGATAATGAGTTTGCCTGAAGACATTCAATGACCTTAGCAAGACCTGTTTCCGCCAATCGAGAAACTTCATTCCATGTAGAACCATGAAATAATAGTGTGGTGTCGTCAGCAAAGGCGACAATTTTCCCACCAGTAAGTTCGAGGTCGCACAAATCATTGACGTAAATCAAAAACAAACAAGGCCCCAGGATACTTCCTTGAGGTACACCAAAAGAAATAGTGGATTCCTCACTCAAAAAGTCCCCTACTTTAACCCGTTGAGTTCTATTTGAAAGGTAGCTTTCAAAAAGACTAAGCGCAGTTCCTCTGATACCTATTGTTTCCAGTTTATTTAATAAAATCGGAATAGAAACTGTACCAAATGCTTTAGCAACATCTAAAAATACACCAATACATTTTTGTTTATTATCAAGTTTACGAGTAATAAAATCGGTTAATTCAGAGATAGCACTTTCGGTTGATTTTCCTGTTAAAAAGCCAAACTGATTATTAGATATAATTTTGAATTTGTCTGAGTAAGATATTAATCTTTTATATAAAAGTCGTTCTAGAATTTTAGATAAAGCTGTCAAAATCGAAATTGGGCGATAATTGGACAAACTACTTCTATCACCAGCTTTAAAGAGGGGCTTAGTTAGAGCTTTTTTAAATAAGTCAGGAAAAATTCCTTTTTTAAAGCTTAAATTGCAAATATGCGTAAGAGGGGCAGCAATTAAATGTTTAGACATCTTTAATATTTTTGACGGGATACCATCACATCCAGTCGCACAATCATTTTTCAGACCTGTTATAAGGGAAATAATCTCAGAAATATCAGTGTCTAAAAGGCCGAAAGTATTTAAAGGACTATTATAACTGATGCTGGATGTAGGATGGCTTCCATTAGACCTATTTCGATCAATACTGCTAGCTAATTCTTTCCCAATATTTATAAAATAATCATTTATTTTATTAACAGACAGCTTGGGGTCACCAAACATTCCTAGAAGAGGTTCTTCCAAATTGTTTTCTTTCTTCATATTAGTGTGAGTTAATTGTTTTAAAATATCCCATGTTTTTTTAATGTTATTACTAGCTTTCATTAATTCAGAGTTTTCATACTCTTTTTTGACTTTTTTTAGAATAGAATTACAAAAATTCCTATATCTTTTGTAAGAAATATTAAGAATTTCGTTATCGGGAGCCCTTTTGCTCTTGCGATGCAAAGAATCACGGTGGCGGATACATTTTAAAAGTCCCGGAGTGATCCACGGTTTTAGTATACGCTTGCGTGAAGGTATAGGTTTGATTTCCGTATTATTAAAAATAGCTGCAGAAATTTCATTAACTAAGATTTGGGCTGCTACATTAACATCAGACTCGCTCATTACAGTACTAAAGTCAGCTTTTGCTAGGTCAATTACTGCCTGTTCAAAGTTTGTTTTTTTGTATAAGTCTGATTATTGTATTTCGGAGAGCTAGATTTTTTAGTGCAAAAATTATAGTATAGTGATCTGTTATAGTAGTGGGTAATACAAGCGTTGTTGCCGGACAGATTGTTTTTAGCATCAAATGATCAAGACAGCTTGATCCTCTGGTAGGGATAGAATGAGCCGGCAACAAACCATTAATGGCCAGTAAGCTTAAGTATGGTTCAGATAATTTATTGTTAGTGTCGGTATTAAGTATGTTAATATTCAGATCCCCTGTTAAAATTATATTCTTAAAGCTATTTAAATCAGAAAGGACCTCGTTTAAGGAGTTAAAAAAGTTTTCCAAGTTCAAATAAGAAGGAGGACGGTACATTGTTTATTTTGAGAAAAATATATTTATAAAAATTACTATTTTGATTGATATTCTTTAATCTATATATACAAAATTCAAAGTCCTGACTGACTGACTGACTGACTGACTGACTGACTGACTGACTGACTGACTTATATATCAACGCACAGCCTAAACCGCTAGGGTTAGAGACTTGAAATTTTGACAGTAGCTTCCTTTTGTAACGTAAGCGCTTACTAAGGAAAGATTTTTCAA
Source organism: Erebia epiphron (assembly GCA_963932025.1). Classification (NCBI taxonomy): domain Eukaryota; kingdom Metazoa; phylum Arthropoda; class Insecta; order Lepidoptera; family Nymphalidae; genus Erebia; species Erebia epiphron. The sequence continues at coordinate 11,867,565 of OZ009950.1, forward strand.
AATTCCACCCCTAAGGGGGTGAAATAGGGGTTGAAAGTTTGTATGAAAGTCCGTCATTTCTCAAGTTATATCCATGAAACTTAGTATATGAGTTATCGGTAAAAAATAAAGAAATACGTGTTTCACAGTTTTTGAAAATTCTACCCCCGAAGGGGTAAAATAGGGAATAAAAGTTTATATGAAAGTCTTTCATTTCTCAAGATATTTCTCAAGTTGTATCAACGAAACTTGGTATTTTTGCTTTAGGTAATAAATAAAGAAGTACGTGTGGCACAGTTTTTCAAAATTCCACCCCGAAAGGGGTAAAATAGGGGTTGAAAGTTTGTATGAAAGTCCTTCATTTCTCAAGTTATAGTGATGAAACTTAGCATTTGGGCTTTCAGTTAGATATGCAGAAGTACGTGTTTCACCATTTTTTGAAAATTTGACCCCCAAAGAGGTGAAATAGGGGATGAATGTCCTTCATTTATCAACATATTTTTCAAGTTATATAACAACGAAACTTGGTATTTTGGCTTTCGGTATAATATAAAGAAGTACGTGTGTAACAGTTTTTCAAAATTCCACCCCCAAAGGGGTAAAATGGGGGTTGTAAGTTGGTGTAAAAGGCCGGCGTTTTTCAAGTTAAATATCCGTGAAACTTGATATTTGGGCCACCGGTTTAAATTATGAAATACATAATTCACAGTTTTTGTAAATTCTATCCCAAAGGACGTTATATAGTCCTTCAATCAAGCCGCAACAGAGCAACGGATCGACGGGTTTTTTAATGGGTTCTTCCCGGAAAATTAAGGAATGCCTATGGGAATTAAAAAACTTATGCCACGTGAACGAAGTCGCGGGCGTCCGCTAGTGTTACTATATTTTGACAAAATGTTAAAAATAATCTGATGATAAATATAAATTAAATGAAATGTTTTTTTTTTTCACATAGGACAACTTGTGTCACTTATGAAACGTTAAGACTGTACCACCGGTTCGGAAATATGATTCTACTGAGAAGAGCCGGCAAGAAACTCAGCAGTTGCTCTTTTCTTCAAAAAAATTAAGAGGTTACAATAATAATTATAAAATACAACACATACGTTACGATACAAGTATTACACTGACTTGTGGGTGGATGCGAGGCCGGTTGCTTCCATGCAACTTTGTCATTGTAAGCTTTGAATATTTTGACGAAAAGATAATACCATAGGGCGGCATAAATATTTTAAGCTTGACGTTGAAAGGCCAGCACCTATGAAAACATACTAATCATAAATAGCTAAAGAGATAAAAATAATATTTTATTAGTACAGCCAAAAGTTTCGTTTTACTTCATAGCATACCAAACCAAGACTATATTAATGTTAAATCTAAGATACACTAGAATTCCTTTTCAAGCATAAGATCTTCAACAATCAACTTATTTGAATTTATAATAACACAAAGAAAATGTATCGATATTAATCAAAAACATCGAACACGCTACATCACTACGCTACGCCCCGTAGCAGTCTACGCGTCTCTTATCTCTACGACCCTCGCGTAGCCCCACGCAGCTACGAACCCTCTACGCAACTCAAAGGGACTTTCAAATTCACGTCTGTGCATTGTACTAGTTTCATTCATAACTCACGGTAATTTTTGTACATTACACTTACAAATGCAGTTTGCTGGTATATTTAGTTTGGCTATGTAAAATGCCACTCTTTATCAAACTCAACTAAAGACGTGCCGCCAAGCGATTTAGCGTTCCGGTACGATGCCGTGTAGAAACCGAATAGGGGTATGGGTGCCATGCCCCTAACAGGTTGGTCAGCTACCAACTTAGACTGCATCATCACTTGCCATCAGGTGAGATCGCAGTCATGGTTAACCTGTAGTGGACAAAAAAAAAACTCAAAATTAAGTTGATTTTCGTTTGCCTAGATATTTATTTGTCTTAATACCTAGTAGCTAATGATACCTCTTCATTATAACAAAATTATAACATTTTGTTTACATAACTTAGATAAATTGGGCCCGCAATCCTGTGGGAACTATTTGATTTTCCGGGATTGAAAATTAGTCTATGTCCTTCCCCGGGATGCATCCCGGGGAAGGACATCTCCTATCTCTATACCAAATTTCGCTAAAACAAGTAAGCCCTGAAAAAGTAGCCGACAGACAGACACTCTTTGGCATTTATAATGTGAGCATGGATTTAAGTAATACATAGTTCAACAACCATTAATCTTTGGTTAAATTGCGAGGTTGAGTTAGACTTAAAAAGTTTTTTTTGGCTACTTAATACCAATTTATAGCAAGCTAAGGGTTAGGTTAGATTAAAAAAGAATTTATTATGACAACTTAGTACTAGAGTTGTATTAGATTGAAAAAGATTTTTTTTGGCAACTTGGTACTAATTGATAGAAAGCTACGTGTTGGGTTAGATTGAAAAAGATATTATTTTGCCAACTTGGAACTAATTCAATTCAATCCATTGCAATTCAAAAGTTTTTTTTTTCAAATAGACTTTTTACAAGTGCTTATTAATGATTAAACGAACTTACCTGTAAGTGAAGTTCTATCATAATTATATGAGTCGCTTCATTCGAAGATATAATCATAGACAACGTAGTAGTTTCCTTTACCCAATAGCAACCAATCGCACAGACTTCAGAGGAGCTATAAAAAAGAACCCCCACTACCCGCCTCTGTGTCGCACGACAGAGCGGTTTCGTTCGTCATTTAGTTTAGAGATATACTTATACTTAAAGCTCTTGCGAAAATATGTTTCGGGATGGGTGGGTTGGGAGCTTAATATTATATCTTCGAATGAAGCGACTCATATAATTATGATAGAACTTCACTTACAGGTAAGTTCGTTTAATCATTAATTATACTTCGCCGCTTCATTCTTCAGATATAATCATAGACAACGTAGATGTTAAGAGATAGGTATATATTTTTGCAAGAACTATATCTACGCTGAATAGATACTAATTATTGTTATCAATAATCTTATTTATTCTTCTTATCTCTTATTTGAGCTGTAATGTTTTAAACAGATTATGTTTAAGGTTGGAATCATGTACCGATTTCCCGAGATGTTTATCTACGTACATTTAATATGACTTTAAAATTTCTCTTAAGTATTTATTGTACTTAAGTTTCAATTTAAATAACTTTCAATTTACCAATAATACAATCTTGCGCTTTTTTGCTTTAGTTGCTAGTAACAAGCATAAACGTATTATAGTTTCGATGCAAGCGAATGGAACTAGTTATTGATGTCAATACTGCAAGATTTATAATCTACTACAAAGTAAATTAGCAGGGACAATACTTTATTTTATTTGCACAATTAGCCCAACAGACGTCCAATGGGACGCTTAAGTGCGAAATCCTGCCCAGTAGCAGAAGAAGGCATATTTTGTTTTTTGGAAGTGCGGCGGGAAAAGAATAGGTATATTCTGGTCCTGTTGTGAAGGTATTTCGGGTAATGCTTTAGCATATGTATAAGTAAAATTTTATATTGAAATACCGTTTTAAGTTTTTTGTCGAACAATTATATCGTCAATAAGGTTATGGAATTTAATAAATTCCTATCCGCGTAAAAGTTAGCCCTAAATTATAGGTGAAGAATGAATATTCGGTCGATATTGTGACAAACTACTAATATCGACTTTGAAGGGTTAATCAATTGGTTTGAACTTTTTAGCCCCACTGACGTTAGGTGCTTTGAAGTAAGTTATTTAAGGAGTCTTTCTATACTTTTCAACGATGGATAACCTAGCTGTGCAGGTCATTGAATGTAGAATGTTTGTGAAAAATTTTTTTTTTTTTTTTTAAACATCATTATAAGCTATTCAATTCATAATAATTTTTGAATGGATGCATTAATTCCCTGATATTATATGACACGGCTGATCTATGTGAGGTAAGCGTGATCCAAATGTTACATTTGCGGCCGCTGCTCCATGCCGATTTTTGTTTTTCATTAATGTCTTAATTGGTTACTTTCATTCAGGGTCTGAATCGACTAAACAAGAATTTTAATTTTGCTCTAGGCAAGTGTTGCGGGAGCATATTATTGTTTACGCGAGTAAATTGTACTACCTACCATGTTTGCCACGAGTGAATACGATGCCTACATCGTACGTATTATTATAACGAAAGTTTTATAACGGTTTTTCGAAGATTGTTTCTAATATGTGGATAATGAATATAATTATATGAATGGATCTTAAACTTAAAATTCTTTTTATTTTATTTTGTACCAAAAACTTATAAAATACTTAGAAAAACAGAAACATAGTGGACAAGGAAGCACTAATCTCTATACGAGATCGCTACCAGTGACCCTTGGCACCCTGCTTGGATTCCCGTTTCGGGTAAGACAACCTGCGCGTTTTACTGTGTTTGCAGAAACAAATGCCCACGAAATATCTTTAAAGAAGAAAACAATAATACGATGGGGATTTTACACTATTACTTTATGTTATATTATAATCTACATCCGGTCATCAAAATACTCGCCGTTAGATTCTCTTTATTTAAAAACCAACTTCCAAAAAGCAGAAGGTTCTTTGTTAGTTTAAGGTTTTTCGAACTGTTTTAAGCATAATCAACCGTATTACACGTCAGCGGGTGTATGATATATGCTTCCCGGGCACTATTAAGTTGTAAAACTCGAGATTACCTACGTTGTTAGGGACAAAACATAAAACTTGTGGGTAATTTTTGCAATCTTACCACACATTTCCTTCGTAAATGTTCTTTGCATACCCCTGCCACGCTGAGGTAGAATACTGTATGTACAGTATTTGCAAACAAATTGATTTATTGCTGAAGTAGCTGCTAAAAAAAAAAATTAAGATATTTATTACCTCAGAATTCTCTGAACTTTCGTTACCACTCCGCAGGTGTATGTACAAGTTTAATACCGAGAGGCCTTGCAAACAATTACATATTCTGAACATTTTGAACCCCAGATCTTGAGTCTGCATACACTGAATGAAACATTTATGTTTCTTTTAGGTACCTATATAGTGCAGTCACTATAGACTGAAAGGCGCTGAAATCTGTAAAAGCTGATGACTTAAGAAGCGGTGTCACGCTGTATATATATATATATTATATGTATATTTTTTACCAAGTAGGTAATAGTGCTTCAATATTACTATATTGCAGTTTCAAAAATAAAAATCTGAAATGCTAGATCTTTTCATGTTATATCCGGGCAGATATGTAAGTAACGTTTGCAGAAATGACTAGAACCACCACAAGTGTTTCATTGAAAGTAAAAACACTGGTATCGAATTTTACTAGTCTTCTTTATAGTCGATTAGACATACCTTTTTTATAAGACGGTACTCCAGAGATTATATCATGGAATCTGTTCCATAGGTTTACATTTTAACATAAGGCTTTGTGGTAACGGTATTAGATTAATAATTGCATTTACTTGCTAAAAGAAATTAAATACATACATATTTCTAAGTATTCTGTTTATCTGTCACCGTAAATAATAAACACTTTTATTGTGCCCCCATGCTAATAGATTTATTCTTGAAAACAGAACCTCATTAGTATAAGGTTTCTTGGCCTTATCGGTGATAGTGTATGAACTATGAAGACAAAGCAAAAAAGGGTAGGCGATGCAAACACTAATAATATAATATATTATATTACATGATAGGTACTTGTGATTGAATAAATCATGTCCACTATTTTGATATAACAAGCGGTAACACCTAGGTACGAAAGATCTTTTAAAGCTTTAGCTTTGATTTCGAATTAAGTAAGTATCCATACAATCTTTGATCCAGTAAATACTGAAGATTGTTAATAATTTACAGCAGAGGATAAATAAAGTAGAAGGTAACCTTCTTTATGGTAAGTACATAGTATTTACCTGAGTCCCGGTTACTTCTCAAGTATTGGTCGAAATCAATTTGTGTTAGGCTTACTAAGCTGGGCCTTGGCGACGTATCCGATCGTTGGTCCACTTTGACCCTCAACGCCTTCCCCCTTGTTCAGAGAACGGTGAACAGCTTGCTAAATGCCAGCTATCTTGATTTGGTGGTCAAATAATTCTCATCGCCGGACTGCTAATTGAGCAGATGCCATCGCCAGGCGCGTCTAGCTGACAGGTTTGATTTCCGTCGTGCTACTTCGCGGGTGACCTCGCAGTGTACCATTGTCGTACCTTAGCACTTCTTCGTCTAAGTACCTATTTTACTCAAGTGAATCATGCTGAAACGCTTAACCTTCGTGTTACCTTTTAGGAAACCCGCCGGAAAGACCTTTAGTGCAATTAAACACTACATGGACGAGTAATTTCTTAAGCGCGTTCCATGCTGAAAAACGTTTATATTCTTTCGTGTTACCTCTCGGGTAACCTCCCAGAAATCCTTTAGTGCAATTTAACATTGCATGAAAGTATAATTCCTGTAGGTAATGAGCGCGTATAGATGATTCAATACTAACTTTTATTTTAAGTACCCTCTTTAGGAAATCATACATTTTACATAGTAATAGTATTGTACCACAATTCCTCAGGCGCGTCGTACTGAATGGTTTATTCTCTATCGCAGTGACTCTCGGGCAACCTCCAGGAAAAAACTTTAGTGTAAATAAACACTGTATGAAAATATAATTGATTAGGCGCGCCCTGCTAAAAAGTTTATTCTCCTTCATGTTGACTCTCCGGCAACTATAATTGATTAAGCGCATCATGCTGGAAGGTTTATTCTCCTTCGTGTTGACCCTCGGACAACCGCCAGGAAAACCTTTAGTGTAAACAAACACTGCATGAAAGTAAGGCGCGTCATGCTGAAAGGTTTATTCTCCTTCGTGTTGACCCTCGGACAACCGCCAGGAAAACCTTTAGTGTAAACAAACTGTGCATGAAAGTATGCTTGATTAGGCGCGTCATACTGAAAGGTTTATTCTCCTTCGTGTTGACCCTCGGACAACCGCCAGGAAAACCTTTAGTGTAAACAGACTGTGCATGAAAGTATGCTTGATTAGGCGCGTCATGCTGAAAGGTTTATTCTCCTTCGTGTTGACCCTCAGACAACCGCCAGGAAAACCTTTAGTGTAAACAAACACTGCATGAAAGTATAATTTATTAGGCGCGTCATGCTGAAAGGTTTATTCTCCTTCGTGTTGACCCTCGGACAACCGCCAGGAAAACCTTTAGTGTAAAATATAAACACTGCATGAAATAATGATTACTCAAACACGTGGTGCTGAAATAAATTGCTGAAAATGAAAGATTAAAGAGTCACCTGCAAAAAGCACTTTTTTTTTTTTTTTTTTTTTAAATATTATTAAATATGTAAGTATTTAAAGAGAAAATTATCTTTAATCTATAAGTGTGTGGAAAGTAGGAACGTGAGATCGTTGCTACGCACGAAAAAGGAATGACGAACGAAACCGCTCTGTCGTGCGACACAGAGGCGGGTAGTGGGGGTTCTTTTTTATAGCTCCTCTGAAGTCTGTGCGATTGGTTGCTATTGGGTAAAGGAAACTACTACGTTGTCTATGATTATATCTGAAGAATGAAGCGGCGAAGTATAATGAATAGTCGAATGAATCTACCGGTGTTCAATTCTAATTGATAGAAAGCTAAGGGTTGGGTTAGATTATAAAGATTTTTTGGTGGGCACGTCCAAGGGCGGTTACTTCCACCGGTGTTCAAGGCCAGGCACCGCTGCCCGGCACAAGACGAGCTGTTATCGGGTGATCGTTAACCTATTCCGAGGGGGGCGGCAGTCGACGCTGGCCCGCCCGCCCGGCATCACGCGTCCACGGCGAGGCCTGAACCAAACATATCATAGTGTTTCTAAGTGTTTTTTTTATAAGCGTGAGTTTAATTGTGATGTTTTACTGTTGTTAACTAGTGAAAAGTCCTGCCTCGGATTTTTATTTTAAAAATGCGTGATTTGTTGATTGAAAAATGTGGCGTATGTATTCGTTTGGAGAGGGCGAAAGTTATGGTTTTATGCCTTTTTTACGCACAGAATGTGTAGTACTTTTGTATTAAGGCTTTTTATTTGATGATTTATTTAAGGTTATTCAGCCTGTTTTAGATTTTGATCAGATACCTATACTTCTATACTATAATATTATAAATGCAATAGTTAGGATGGATGGATGTTTGTTGCTCAATCTCGCCAAAATGGTTGAACGGATCTGGATGAAATTTGGCACAGAGATAGATTATAGTCTGGAACAACTCATCGCTTTTTATGCCGGAAAAATAAAGAGTTATCGTGAAAACCAAAAAAATCCAATCAACGCGGACGAAGTCACGGGCATCAGCTTGTAATTCTAAATAGCTCGTTTTTTGCTCCATATATAGCCGGAAAATTTCGAGAAAAATTGAGGAAAATTGCTCTAAAATATGTCGTTTGTATTTGTAGAAGGATGTTTGTTTTCTTCGCAGCAAAGCCCTGTTTTCCATGTTTGTACCCAGCTTATTAACTTACTTATTATTATTTACTTAGCGTACATTGAGTTTTGCAATATCTAAGGATTTCTTTAGAAATGAATGAATGTGAATGAAGAGAAATTAATGAAGACGGGGAAAAGTTAATTAAAATTATGTAAAGAAACCACTGGAAAACATGTCATATATATCTGTAAAAGTAAAGCTAAATTTAATTTGGCTACTGAAAGTAATAAACGCTAAAAAAGGATAAACGAGGGAAAATTTATGAAAAACCGTAGCTTACATGTGGCGCGCATGCAAAAAAGGGCCGCATATTGTAATTTTTAACGACGTTATTTCTTTATTCAATTTGACTAATTTGGTACTGATTATTATACCGAATAATTAAAAAAAAGAGTATAAATATGGTTAGGGTACTTTATACTTTTTTTGGAAATGTATCTTGTTAGATTAGGTTTATAGGAACTTGTTGCCTCGTTGGCTTTGAGAGTAAGGGAATAGGGAGTGCCCCTGCGTTAAATCACATGCTAGTGCATTGTTGTAACTCCTACGAAGATTTCTAATCTGTGTACAGATTGGACGCCATGTTTAAATTCTTTTAGGAGGTCATAAAGTCTACCTTTAAGAGCATCTGGAGCTTTTCTACAAAGGTTTCACTCTATTCAGTATATCCATACTTCCATACTAATATTATAAATGCGAAAGTGTGTCTGTCTGTCTGTCCGTCTGTCTGTCTGTCTGTCTGTCTGTCTGCTACGCTTTCACGGCCCATCTATTCAACCGATTTTGATGAAATTTGGTACAGGGATAGATTGTATCCCGGGGAAGGACATAGGCTACTTTTTATCCCGGAAAATTCGAGAGTTCCCGCGGGAAACAAAAAAGTTTATCTGTTCAACCGATTTTGATGAAATTCGGTACAGGGATAGGTGGTGTCCCGGGGAAGGACATAGGCTACATTTATCCCGGAAAATTCAAGAGTTCCCGCGGGAATCAAAAACCTTAATCTACGCGGACGAAGTCGCGGGCATCATCTAGTACTATATAAAAATGAATCCCTATTACCCTTGGTCGCGTTCACGCGTAAACAGCTGGACCAATTTCGCTAATTCTTTTTTTGTTGTATAGGTGAGGACTTGGAGAGTGACATAGGCTACTTTTTATCCCGAAAAATTAAGGAGTTCCCGCGGGAATAACAAAAAACTCAAACCACGCGGACGAAGTCGCGGGCATCAGCTAGTTTAGTATATTAGTTAGGATATAAATCCTTACTAATATTAGCAATAGCGAATGTGAGTTTGTTTTTTACGCTTTCATGGCCCATATTTTCAACCGATTTTGTAGAAATGGCTCCGTCAAGTCTGCACTCCACTACACTCTTCTCTGTTTCAGTCAAATTGCATCCTAACGCGTACATTTCACACTTATGCTTTATACTATCCAGTCCCTAGTTTGTTTTCGCCCTTAGACTTCAGAATCAACCGTAGTGGTGTCACGAATAACGGCAATTTATTATCGATAGTACATAATAAAGGGGGTAATTTAGGTGGAGCTCTTGAAACGTCATCCATCAATGTGACTTGTTGATATCGCGCACACAAAATTTTAATGGGATATAACCTGCGTGCTGAAGTAAATTATTGTATTTAAAGTAAATTATTATATAAGTGTCGATAAAATTGCTACTTTTTTCGTAGAATATCGGCCGTCAAGTAAATTATTGTATGAAAATATGTGTCAATAAAATTGCTATTTATTTTCGAGGAATATCGGCCGTATACTTACTTTATACTTAAGACCATAAGGTCGCCTTTCCACCAGAGATGTGCTATGTTGCTAAGCTAGGATGTGGGTCAAACCCGCCTATGGAAGCGCTTTATAGATTTCATAGAAAATCAAGCTTTTCAATTATGGGCTTTCGCCCTAACAGACGATTCAAGCACTGTCTACGCGACAAGTGTCGCGCGTCATTTGCATGGATACTTTAAAAAAAACCTAAATCCACGTCGCAAAAGAAATCAGGGGCCTAGTAGAATTTTTATCTATTCGATTCAATTTGCGTGTGACTTGTACGGAATTGTCAAGCGCTTGATGACAGAAAATAGCTAGTGCTCGATCAATTTTATAGACACATGGTACCTAGTTAAGTTGAACATGATCGCATAGATAAAAAAAAGTATATGTGTGCAATTCACACACAGCAGAAGTGAAACTTCAGAAAAGTAGCCTACGAGAGAATGAGATAAATATAACTTGTATTTTATCTCATACTCTCGCAGGCGAAATCCAATTATGAATATGTTTGTCTCTTTTTGGTGCCGCTTTTTTGTTTCATCGAATTTTCAAATCACAACGATTCTAAAGAAGTTTCATTTCAAAAATCTCCCACAAGGCCTGCAGTTCAAATCACGGATGAAAATAGTTTTGAATAACGAATGTTTTAAATATGTTGGCAGCCTGTACTGGCAAAAGGGCATTGCCTACCTTCTTATTAAAAGCCGACGGAGTTCAGATATAGTGCAACGCGATCTTAATTAGTTTCCAACTGGTAGTTGTGCAACTCTATAATTTAGTTCCCAGTCGCGGCAAAATTACGTTTTAATACTAACTAGGGAACTTGGTCAGCAATGTTAGAGATACAACATTTTATACGATATATTTTGTTTAATTCTTTACAAAAATATTTACACCTGCAGTTGCCACAAGGTCTTTAAACGTGATGCTGAAGTGATAGAGATGCTTTCACGGGGCTTAAACCCCAGATTTCCTGAATAGGAGGCCTTAAGCTTTAGGCTTTTGCTGGTGGGAGGCTTCGGCCGTTGCTAGTTACCACCCTGCCGCCAAGCGAGAATACTAAGTTCTGGTACGATGCCGTGAAGAAACCAATTAGGGGCATGAGTTTAATATAACTGCCACGCCCCTAACAGGATAGCCCACTACCATTTTAGACTCACACACATCATCACTTACCATCAGGTGAGATCGCAGTCAAGCTTACATGTAGTGGATTAAAAAAAGGCTTTCATCGCAAAAAAATCATAAAATAGGCAAACATACTGTTGAAAGCATAAAATTTTCGTTGTTAAATTATCTCATGAACGACCAAAAATTCCTAGATACTTAGATTCCTAGATAGGAAGATATCTAGGTTTTATGAATTACTAGCCAAGTTTTATGTTAGCAACCTGCTCTCAAATCCCAATAACAATTGTTTAAAGCTTCAACCCAATCGGGTGAACTATATTCAAACGCAGTGTAACGAACAGATAAACTTTATTTTTTTATATTAAACTTGTTAAAACATACAAACATAGCTGCTAACCACTTCTTTCGTATCCGGGTAATAAAACGTAACGGTCAAGGGTCGGCCTGATAAACAAACCTTTGACCTCGACCTGTCCCAGGTGATAACTTATTTAAGGTGCAGTTTTGACCGGGCAAACAGGATTATATCTGAGACCCGGGCGTGTCTCCACTCAATCGTACGAGTACGTACATTAATCATGATTTTTGCCATCGCGCTTTAAGAAACATGTTGTTTTTCACTATTATATTTCTTTTGGTTTACTTGTAGCTTGTTATATATCTCAGCAAACTGCTCGAAAAATTTAATAACAAACGTACGAAGTTCCAACTCAATCGAATGACTATAACAAAAGCATAGGTTTATCGAACAGACAAGCAGTCAGGCAAATATTATTTTTCACATGAAATTTGCTAAAAACATACAAACATCCTATGACAACATCTTATGTGTTAAACACATAAGATTTTAATAAAGGTCAAAGGTTGATCTGATAAACAAAGACCTTTGACCTGGAAAGGTGATAATTTATTTAAGGCGCAGCTTTGACCGGGTAAACAGGATTATATCCGAGACCCGGGCGTGTCTCCACTCAATCGTACGAATATGAACATTAATCATGATTTCTGCCATCGTGCTATATGAAACATGTTGTTTTTGAGTATTAAATTGTTTTGTTGGTGGAACCAAATGTCTTAATGTGGCTGTGTACAATGTAATTTACTGTTGCCAAAATATCTAAGTATTTATAATTATATTTACTTATTTTACAAGGGTGTTTTCAATCCATTGTTTAATCTATACAAGTATTTCCAGTTATCTTATTTATTTAGTAACTAGCGAATGCCCGCGACTTCGTCTGCGTGGTTTGAGGTTTTTTGGTTCCCGCGGGAATTCCTTAATTTTCCGGGATAAAAAATAGCCGATGTGATATTCCAGACTATAATCTATCTCTGTGCCAAATTTCAGCCAAATCCGTTCAGCCGTTGGGGCGTGATTGAGTAACAAACATCCATCCATACATCCATCCATCCATACATCCAAATTTTCGCATTTATAATATTTATTTGATATGAAAAGCATTTCATACTAACGTCTTAATATAATAATTTTTAAATCTCTTTTGAAATTGATTGAAATCGTAATCTTCTTATTTATCCAATTAAGAGCTACGACACACATACAAATCGTTAAGCCGTTAACATGAAGTGTTAAATTATTTCCATTTTAAAATTACCTTTATCTTAATGAGCGGTACGGGTTAAAAGTTTTAATTAATAACTTATTCGTAGCTTAAATTTTACCCATTAGGGGAGGCAATAATCTGTTTCTTAGTGAGCGTCTACGTCACATATCAGCCCCCCGATTGTGTAAGGAAATCGTAATCGTAATCGTTTGTCAAACGTATAATTCGACCTGCATATGGAGTTCATAGATGCCTGCACGTCAAAAGGCATGTATAAACTCCTAAAACAGTTCGAGTAATACGTTTTAAGCTGTCAAATGATCACGATTTGCTTAGACAATTGGGCCTCAGGAACCCACGGTCAAACCCACAAGTTTCAAACCCCACCGGTATAGGCTGTGTCTTGATAGATCAGCCAGTCATTCAGGTGTTTTTGTTTCTGTAGAACATAGCTTCTGGATTATTTTCCACTCTGCGCTTGGCTCCCGTTTACGTACTTGCGATATTACCTATCTTTCAAGAGATACGATCCTTTCAGGTGGGTTACTACCATCGCTTAAAGCAGTATTATTTCAAAATGACAGTTTTATGTCATGTACCTTAACATTTCTAAACTAAGGATTATAATTCTAAAACAAAAACGTTAACAATATTTAAACAATACTGCTTTAAGCGATGGTAGTATGCCCCCAGGTGAGGTGAAACTATCGATACACAGAGCTGATCTTTTATATAGTTAAAAAAATGTAATTTGTAGATTTTCTCTCTGTTAACTAGATTATTTATTTTCGATTTAACCTCGTGATTGAAAAAAGTTAAAAAGCTGCGTTTAATATTTTTAATATGTTTTCAGAACTTTTTTGTCGCTTGATGCTACCAATGTTAATAAATTTAATTTTGAAGCTAAAATGATTTTTTCCCGAGTCATGAGTAAACTACCCAATTTGCGGCAGTTAAATTGATTTGGCTAGTTTGGATTTATAGTTTACCGACTCGAGCTTTCGCTCTCGGCTGTACGGCAGAGTATAGATAAATGAATGAACAAAATAAACAGACACACATATTTTACAGTTTTATTTTATTACTAGTCTTTTCCTGTGACTTTATCCACGTAGATTTTGTTTTTAAAGATTTAGTTGAGATTTCTGTAGGTCTATACTATAGAGGAAGTCTAAATGCATCAAGTTCTGCACTCAAAGTTTGTATTTTGGAGCTTTCAAGTAAGATACATAATACGGTTACAAAAAAAAATATTTCATCATACTAATATTATAAATGCGAAAGTGTGTTTGTTTGTTGGTTTGTCCTTCAATCACGCCGCGACGGAGCAACGGATCGACATGATTTTTGGCATGGGTATAGTTGTGGACCTGGAGAGTGACATAGGCTTTTTATCCCGGAAAGTTAAGGATTTCCCGCGGAAATCAAAAAAGCTTGAACGATGCATACAAAGTCGCGGGCATCAGCTAGTTATTGATATTAATAGTGTTTGACTAGCTCAATAAATTATTTATCGACAACATCCGCGGCTCATACCTAGCTTGGAATATCTCCAACGTGTACAGTCGACTAAATCGATACGTGTAGGTTGGGCCCCACTTCAAGTGAAGTGCAGTGTAGGGGCTGAATTCGGGTCGTACTTCACGAGACATACGAGTACCTCCATTACCTTGAAGTCGCCTTGACCTAATTGTGTATTGCTAAACCATTGAGCGTGATATACTACTAATCAAGGGAAAAGGATTTGTGTTATGGCATATATTAATACCTCTCTTACAACTTTTTAGGTTTCATTCAGTTCAGTTCAGTATCGTTCAATGACTGGGTTTCTGGAGTTCTTAAGCATATACTAGATGATGCCCGCGACTTCGTTCGCGTGGGATATGGTTTTTTGATTCCTCTGGGAACTCTTTAATAAGATAGCCTATGTCCTTGCCAGGTATACTAAATATGCCTATCACACACACAGACAGACAGACAGACTCACATTCGCATTTGTAATATTAGTATGGATATTTAACCCCGACATAGTACAAATCTTTCATTGTCACGCGTTGCTTCGGTCTGAAAATAGTCAATTCGAAAATAGCCAAGTCCGAATTACAATTTGAATAGTTTTCATCTTAATTTTGATTAATATATGTATAACTTGTCTAAAGTTATCTGATGCCCCAATCGACTAGTTAGTAGGTTTTTACTTTAGTTTTTTACGGTTGCTTTTTATACTTTTCGAAATTAACTTGTAAATACATGACAGTTCATAAAATAATCTATCCTATTGATTTAAAAAAATTGTTTCACTCCCAAAGTGAAAAACTTATCGAACATTAAAATAAATTTTAAAAAATGAGACCGCTAGGTATCGATATTATATCGTAAGCACGGCATCACTACTCGTATCTTGGAAAGGATCCAGGCGGGTAGAGTTGACTCAATAAATATGTATAGATTGGACCACGTACCTATCGCGAGTCTAGGAACGTTCAATAATTTATAATTTTTACGAGAAAATAGATTATACGTGTTTCGTGATCCTTGGAGTGTGATATCAGAGTGAACAGGTCTTATTTTGCGTTGAAACCTCTAATTAATAAAATGGTATTCTTATCAATAAAATATGTGTGAAATTAATAGAGAACCATCTTTTGTACCAACCAAAATATCATTGGTCCCTTCTATAAAGCTCTAACTTGTCACAAAAATTTAAATAAATACGGGACCAAAATTTAAATAAATAATTAAGGGGCCGTTCTGCCAAAACTTAAAGCCATATTGTTTCATTAATGTTGACTTTCGTGTTTTTGAATTATAATCCTTATTATTGAGGATCATCAAGGTACGTGTCATCAAACTCATTTTGAGTAATATTGCTTAAATATTTCTTTAAGGCCCTAGTAACGTAGTAGTAGTAGTAAGTAGGTTTTATTTATTTATTGTTCATAGAGGTTTTAAAAGCTAGGATTTCCTATGAAAGCGGGGCCACGACATAAGGCATCAAGTGCTATGGCTGAAAGCTAGTTTTTGTATCTGTACTTATTTTATTAGTTTGAACTGATTTCTATGACTCCGTCGTAAATGTTCCGTAAATCTGCAGACACGGTTTACGGAATACCTACCTACCTATACCTACGGTAAACCTTGACTTTAAATGTTTACGCCCATAGACGTAAGCGGCAGCACATCAAAGTACATCATTAGTACTTTGTGGTAGTATAGACCGGCAAACTTATCTGACCGGTGACAGCGTCGCTAGTGTATATTAAAAATAAAATAAAAACAAAAACTATACAGGCATAAAAATTAGTTCCAATTTTGGCCACCGGGCCATATAAGTTTGACGGATTATACATTACCTGATTGTGAAGTGAGTTCTACCGTAATTCATTAAGTCTATGGGTTCTACTTAAGGAAGAAAATAAATGTTCCTAAATATATCGCAGTTTTGGAAATGTCTGTCAGCACATCGGCTGTTAAACAAATTTATACCGTGAAACCCTGTATAAATACCCTATAAATACCGTGTACTGCGTATAAATACATATTTTCAAACAAAACTTTATATTCCCAATCTATTTGGAAATATTTACGATCGACAGTCATAGAAATCAGCTCAAAGTAATAAAATAAATAAACAGACAGGAAAGCATACGTTTTGGAACATAAATACTCGGTATTAAAAATATATATTTTGCAGTATGGACCGTAGTCGAAGAGTTGGCAAATTAATTGTTAGGTGCGATTCCACCAAAGTCGTTGGAACACATTAATTCATTATCTTGCAAACTAAAGACGACAACAAAAATTATTCTTAAAGCATAGTTGAAATATTTACCTATATGTTATATTTCATATATACATATTAGTATATTTTGTAATTAGCTATATTATATAATATAATTTATATGTTTATTATTGGTTTATGTATTAGTATGTAGTTATTTGGATGTTATAGATCCACCTGCAGTCTATTTTCCCTTATTTTCTCCTTTTCCTAAGGTTGCCTGGTAGAGATCGCCACCTAAGCGATAAGGCCGCCTTTTGTATCCTACTTCTGTCTGTGTTTACTTTTTTTCCAATTTTTATCTATGTTATTTTTACTTGTGGTGGTACAAATAAAGTGTATAATAATATGTATAATAAAGTGTATAATAGTGTGTATATACATAAATATAATAGTATGTATATTTATGTATAATAATAATAATAATTAATTGGGCAGAAATAAATTGCGAACAGGATTAGCTCACACGAGAGAAACATTTTTGCCGCACACTGTGCTGCACCCTGGTGGAATCGCACCCATAGATTTTTTTTAAACATGACTAACATTATATCTACAAATTGACTCAGCCCGCTTTGTTTCATATTATATTCTTACTAGCTAATGCCGCGACTTCGTCCGCGTAGTTTAATTTTTTTTGATTCCCACGGGAAATCCTTAATTTTCCCGCGGGAATCAAAAAAACCGTTGAGGCGTTATTGAAGGACAAACCAACAGACCAAAGTCGGAGTTAGAAAGTCGGAGGTGTTTCACCCCCGTGCCTCGGAGAGCACGTTAAGCCGTCGGTCCCGGTTATTATCACTAACATGATAATAGTCGTTAAAGCCGGCCAACCCGCATTGGAGCAGCGTGGTGGGTCTAAGCTCTAATTCCCGCTCTCCTACGAGAGTGGAGGCCTGTGCCCAGCAGTGGGACGTTAATGGGCTGTAGTGGTGGTGGTGGTGGTTTCAAGTCACATTGGCCTTACGGCTTCTATGGCTATGGCCTATATTATCTATGACCGAGTCTTACATTTTCAAGCTTTCATTCAAGATGTTGCAAGCAAGTTCCCGCTTTTCAGACTAAATGGCGTTGATGGCGTTGCTAAAAATACGCCCACATTCTTTGTTAGACAGGGCCCGTCTATGTAAATTGAGGTCGTTGAAACCAACTCATTGGCCCCAGAATATCATTCTTTTTTAATTAATTCATTCTACGGCTCTGGATTGAAGTCCTTTATGGCCTTATATTTATTGCGAATGTCGTACCACAGAATATAAAACTAGAAAATCATGACAGTAGGAATCGCATCATTAGATTTTTTTGAGCAAACATGGCTAACATTCTCTACAATTTGACTCACTCAGCCCGCTTCGTTTCATATTATAGGTATTCCTGTCACTACAATGGATAAAACTATTTTTAAAGAGTAAGTACAACACAAGTGCTACGGGTTGGCTTACTACCGTCACCTCGATCTAACGTAAGATTTCAGTGTATTTCTTGAGCTACTGCGAGCTTAAATGTGATGCACGCTCAAACAACTTCCATAATACTACAACTACCGACAATAATTAATTATAACTTCGTATCAGTAGAGACGTTAGAGCTGTATCCTAGTTTAACTTTTCGAGTTAACGTGGGTTGAGCTAAAATGACATCAGCTTTGGGGTAAATCTGATGACGGAAAACGTGATTTGACCTCTCGTGTCATTTTTTTTTCTGATAAAATTTACTTCAGTGAGAAATTTTTAACTGGATACTTACAATCAGTGTTTTGGTACGTTTTAAAAAGCATAAATAATAAAATGTTTTTATTCCACGTAATAAAGGGCTACTTTATAAGGGCTTATGATAGTTCAATAATCTATCAAATGGTCTGAAAGAAAAAGTCAGTTTATAGTTCTCTGTAAAACTCTTTGAACAAATAGTTCGTTAGCTCTTAGTCTACTATTTCATACTTATTTATAGCGGATAGGTTTAGTGATCATCGTTGTGATTTCAAATTCTATGATTTATTCAAGGGCGATCCTTCCGTTATTGACACATAAATAGCTCGACATGTACCTACTAGGTTTGGTTCCCGTGTAGTCAAGCTTTTTTTAAGTCTCTGCCGTGAAGCCTAGACTTCTGGCTAGACTAAATAGTGGCTCGGTTATTTACCTCGATGACAAGACGCGTGGAAAGGGGAGACGGGACGGGAATGTAAAACCGACTGTGAAGGTACATACAGCAAAAAAAATATCTGTAGCGAATCTCTCAAAAGAGGGACTTTACTATCAGTATCTTACACGAAAACACTTGCTTATATTAGCTGACTACCTGCCGCGCCTATGTATCGTGGCCAGACCTTAATGAAAAAAGATTTCCTGTAAAATGACATAAATATTATAGGGCATGTCCCGAAATGGGGAGATTACGATCTGTCGGGGCGAAATCGACACCTTTTTGGGCAATTTAACGGGTCAGACCCGTTAATCTGGGGACTAATCCCCGAACATTATCAGTTACACGAAGTACGAACTCGATTAATTGGGACCCGACTAAACGACGATGACGTGACGGATTAGATTTCTAGAACATCCAATCCAAATAGAAGGTCCAATAGGCATGATGACTGATTTTGAAAAATAGTCAGATTATGTTCGGAAGTATCTACTATTTCGAAAAAATATCTTATTTCAGCAGAAAAATAAGGTTTGGTCGATAAAATTGGCATTTGTAATTTAAATTTTAAAATTCACGCCAAAACGTTCACCAGTGTCATGGCGTCGTTTGTGACGTCACTATTGTTTTTGCCAATGTACTCTGTGCAGTGTGCAGTATACAATAGTGTGATTGTCATAGCTAGAAAACAAACAATTGTGACGTCATTCGCTTCTTGGTGTTTTATCCAATATGGCGGATTGCTGTATTTTATAGTTTTATTTTATCATAATAAATAGCAATCTTACTCGAAATAGAAAGATAAATACGTTTTTTATAATCCATGAATCCTATTTCATTAGATAAATTCATAATTTCATTGATTCTTGGTTACTGTCATCATGCCTATTGTCTAAGCAAATCGCAATCATTTGACTGCTTAAAACGTGTTACTCAACCTGTTTAGGGAGTTCATACATGATTTTTGACGTGCAGGCATCTATGAACTCCTAAAACAGTTCGAATAGGCATGATGACTGATTTTGAAAAATGGTCAGATTATGTGCAGAAGTGTCTACTATTTCGAAAAAATATCTTATTTCAGCAGAAAAATAAGGTTTGGTAGATAAAATTGGCATTTGAATTTTAAATTTTAAAATTCACGCCAAAACGTTCGGCGGTGTCATGGCGTCGTTTGTGACGTCACTATTGTTTTTACCAATGTACTCTGTGCAGTGTGCAGTATACAATAGTGTGATTGTCAAAGCTCGAAAACAAACAATTGTGACGTCATTCGCTTCTTGGTGTTTTATCCAATATGGCGGATTGCTGTATTTTATAGTTTTATTTTATCAAAATAAATGGCAATCTCACTCGAAATAGAAAAATAAATACGTTTTTTATAATCCATGAATCCTATTTCATTAGATAAATTCAAAATTTCATTGATTCTTGGTTACTGTCATCATGCCTATTATCTTCAACGTTTGACAAACGTTTACGATTCCGATTTTCTTACACAATAACGATGTTTTATTAAATAATGTTTAAAACTATACTTAAAACCTGTGCTGATAACTTTATCTCATGTAAGCTGTAACAAGAGATCACAAGAAAATAATCTTATCTCGTGTACAATAAATAGCTTTTTCTAAACCCCCTATAGAAATGCATCGAGACTATTTCCCCGAAGTGAAAGACGCGAGTCGCAGCTAGGGTGGAGCGTTCATGCGTTCTGAATACGGAATGAGAAGTATTTGAGTTCATAGCCTAGCCCTAGTGGATGGAACTTCAGTCCCCTATTCGGGGAGTTGGGGTTCAAATCTCGTGCATGCAACTCTAAACATACAGTAATATACAGTAAAAATCACAAAAATAGTAAATTATAACTATAAAAAATAAATTTAATTTTTAATAATAATAATTGTGAATGTCAATGGATCTAATATTTTTTAATTCAATTAATTAATTTAAGTTTGAAGAATTATTTAAGGTCATCTTGAGACATGTATGCCTTATAGTTCTGTATAATAATCTAAAAGATGGGAGAAGGAAACCAAATCGCACTGGCCAGCGTGGTGGACTATGACCTGTACCGCTGTTAGAAATTTTACCTCAAAAACTATACGCATCAACAACATAATAATATGTATACAAGAAGGAGATTAACCTGATTAATGTCGGTTCAAGCCGCCTAAATTTAAAGCCTAGTTTTGTGGTAGGATCAATAGAAACTACTAGTGTTAAATTGCAAACATAATAATTTAATATAAAAAATTCTATTTAAACAACCGACTTCAAACTCCCGCGCCAACTTTACAACAACAAGCACACGCTATACAAAGTACTTATTTTATTGTTGATATTTTAAAAACCGCGCGACCGATTTCGATAAAATTTTTATGGGACCACTTGGGAAGTATGCCCTTTCAAATAAAAAAGAATCATCCAAATCGGTCCACCCAGTTAAAAGTTCTGAGGTAACAAACATAAAAATAAAAAAAAACAGTCGAATTGAGAACCTCCTCCTTTTTTTGAAGTCGGTTGAAAAAACAAACGATTTCGGAGTTCGTGTATTGAAACGATACATTTTTTGTATTCACTGTCCTGTCCTCTCGACTTCGATATAGCCTTGCGGAGACCTCCAAAAGCGAAATTAAACTGCAATCCGAAATGAAAGCTATCAAAATTCGTTGAAAACGTTTCGTTGGCGACGTAGTTTTCGTCGAAAGGTGGAAATATGGAAAAGTGAAAGACTGCGATATAGCACGGTGTTTAATATTAATTACTAGCTGATGCCCGCGACTTCGTCCGCGTGGTTTTTTTGTAAGGGGAAAATCAAGGGAAAATGTTTTTTCTTTTATTGTATTTTTTCGTTTCCTTTAATCTGAATTTTCCAATGGTTTTAATAGTTATTCTGCTATTCGGGACGGAGACAAATACCTACAACAAATTAAAAACCATGAAAATCGGTCTAACCGTTCTAGAGTTATAAGTGTTCGAACAAACCCGACTTTGTTTTACATATTAAAAGAAGATTATAACGATGTTGAATAAGTGATGATAGCTTATATTTATTATAGCAATTAATATCATTGAAAAATGATTTCAAAATTTCAAGTCGAAAACATTATTACTTTAAAAAATGCGCCAAATTGGCCCAAATTTTCCTTTCATTATATCTTCTAACTATTTCATAACAAACTAAAGTGGATGCCGGAATTTTGTCTATTATATGTAATCCTTAACCTTCCCATACTTTGTATGGCTTCAACACCCACCTGAGGTCGGTACCACCCACTTGAAAAATCAATCACTCTACCTACTTTATTAAAGAAACTTGTAATAAATTGATTGGATGATAAAGAGTTTTAATTAAAGTTAATATAATTATTTAGATATTTGAGGATGAGAATTTATTTTATTAATTTAATTTAACAGCAAAATTTTTCAATAAAAAGTAAAACATTGAGATGCCTACTTCAGCAAATGTGAAAACGTGCTTTATTTGTTTATAGAGTAGCGCTTGGCTGCAATCAATCTGCTGGCAAGCTTGCAAGTGCTGGTGCAACCTATGGTGGTTCACGCTTACCTAGAAGATGCCTATTCACTCTTAATTTAAAAATACCAATATTTAAAAAAAGAGGGGAAAACGGAAGCCGGAAGGGCATTCCATAATCTAGCGCATCGAAAGACGGAACGCGTCCATAGAATTTAGATTATGTGTGGCTGCAGACCCTGGCGTTGCCTTGTTACCACAAGGCAACGCCAGGGTCTGCAGCATATAATGCCGATAATGACAAGATGAGAGAGGAACAAGATCTGCCCCCCGATTGTGTAAGGAAATAGTAATCGCAATAGTTTGTCAAACGTATAATTCGAGCTGTTCAAGGAGTTCATAGATGCCTGCACGTCAAAAAGCATGTATGAACTACTTAAACAGTTTGAGTAATACGTTTTAAGCTGTCAAATGATTACGATTTGCTTAGACAATCGGGCCTCTGAGGTCTAGTACTACTAATCGTCTTCAAAAGGATCTACGCCAACCGCGGCATATTTCGTACGTGAAGATCATATATCAAAATGCATAGCTAAAGATGTTTTCCTGATAGTAACGGAAGCAAACAAATCGAAAGCCACCAGCTTTAAGAAATAATGTGGCGGCTTAACCTATGCGAGTTTCGAGCATTAAACCAACGTAAAAATTGTTATTACAATATGTTATAACATAGGTACAAAAATATTAAGGTAGCGGCCGATAAATCGGATAAAAACATAAACACACCGATATTGTAAGTACGAAAGTGTGTTTGTTTGTTAGTCAATCACGCCGCAACGTTGCAGCGACTTGTAGTGGTTTTTACTTAAATATCGTCCACAATAATTCGTGTACAATACAACAATGTCATTTTTTTTAAATCAACCGAGTTTTATGTTCGGTTTCTCGGTAGGAAGTGTCTTCCGAACCAACTTGGAACAAGGTAGATCTTGAAAATTCCATTCCACTAGGTACTACTTCGACTTGATCACTTGATCAATTAATTAAGCAGAAACGCAGCAGTAAGCCGGTCACGTTCCAAAAACAATCACGTTCTATAAAACGATCTCTCCGGTCTATGGCTACGAGTATCGGAGAGACGTGTGAAATGGAATCGCTGTCAGAACTTATTGAGTGCGTTTAGCTGTGATGATAAATGAACGCAACATTGTGAATTCGTTCAAACGCTTCCGATGTTGCCATGAGTCTAAATTCGAAACGTATTTTCCAACATGCATAAGCCATTAAGCTATTTATGTGAAAGTTGTATTGGTAGCCATATTTTGAAGTGCATATTCTGTAACATTCAAATCGTGCAGGCGTTTATATGCGTGAATTTCAATTTATATTTATTTATTCGTATCAAAAAGTTTACGAAAACACAGAAATATAATCTATAGTCTATACTAATACTAATATTACAAATGCGAAAGTTTGGACGGATGAATGTTTGTTACTTAATCAACCCAGAACGACTGAACGGATCTGGATGAAATTTGGCACAGAGATAGATTATAGTCTGGAATAACACATATGCTACTTTTATCCCGGAAAATTAAAGAGTTCCCGCGGGAACTAAAAAACCCTAATCCAAGCGGACGAAATACGGGCATCAGCTAGTCTACTATACTATATACTAGAAAAGTTACTAGGTAAGAATAATTTGGCCATTTGCGTGGGTGGGTGGGTCTGAATCCTAACTAGTAACCTGTATCTAAAATTTCATGCCCATTTCTTTCGCGGTTTGAGGCATATAAGCTTACCAGTTAATTATATTATATCAGACAAAATGATACTGTACTTCTCAATATAAAATTAGTTTAATACTCATTTCAGCGCACGGCAGTGCTCCAGGGAAAATTCCGGCCTACGGTAATTGTAATAATATTTACCTAAATATTTCAGGCTGCTTTTATCCCTCTCACAACTTTGGTACGCAATATGGTGATCTTACGGAATTTGAAACAGTCGTCAACGACTTAAATATTATAATGATAATCAGTGAGCTCAAGTATTTAAGTTAATCTTATTTGAGTCGTAGGGGTTCATAAATTGCATAAAACGGACCTACTTTCTCATCAAAATTCTAAAGCACTAATTGCTTAGTTATATTAATGTGCTAGGAAGAAACGTTTCAGAACCCGTGGAAGAATTTATTATCAAAAGTCTTTGTCACCAGTTTAGTGTGGGAAGAACGTTATCTGATCCAGATTTACTTATAACTCATAGATACTGAACGTGTTTTCCCGAATATTTTCCCAATAACTTAAGGAGATTATTTGGAAAAACTAAGTAATTTCTTTTGATCCATTATTTACAAGAACTCCTACAATGCGTCTATATTCATGCCGCGTAGGTGGAGATTAAAAGTATAATACCTACTTGGCTGTCTCGACGTTCTAGTGGAGCATGTTCGACTGTGGCCGACGAGGTCCCGGGATCGAGTCCCGGGTCGGGCCATAACAAGTATTGGGTTTTTCTGACAAAAAATTCTCTGTAGGTACTAGACCGGAGTTAGGAAGTTGGCGGTGTTTCACATCCGTGCCTCGGAGCACATAAAGCCGTCGGTCCTGCGCCTGACGTCTCTCCGGTCGTGTCGAATTTTTCGTCCCATCGGGCTATGAGAATAAAGGAAAAGAGAGTGCACCTGTGTACTACATAATATGCACACACTTGTGAACTATATATTATATCTCCCACGCAGATGGCTACTCTCTATGGAGATAGCTGCCTTTGCCGAAATTTTGTCGAGAGGGCATATTATTAATTATAGATGTAGACCGCGACTTCGACCGCGTGGATTATATTGTTTTTGCACTTTAGATTTCCTATACCCTCAAACCCAGTTTATTTCTTGTAAGACATAAATTACGTGTCTCTTAACATACGTCGTCTTGTTTTGATATCACTGGTTTGGAAAGGAGATTCTTCTAAGAAGAGTCGGCAAGAAACACAGCAGTTGCATACATTATAGAGAGCCCTATTCCGAAATTTTCCCTAATTTATAGTAAAGACATCTGTATTACAATATTTTATTATGATCTAAAATGTTTATTTGGCCAGCTAATAACAAGGCACGTGGTATTTTACTGTAGTATGTCTATTGCTGGTTTGATAGCTCATAAACCGCGCTAAAATTAACGTGTACATAAGAACGCGGCTGGTACTTGCGTCGGTTTATTTTCTAGGGCATAAAAATGCTATATCAAAGGTCCCGGTTGTTCCGGATGTTTGGTTAAATGACAAACAATGCGTACACAAAACATAATCGTATTAAAAATACTTTTGTTTGTCTGTCTGTTACGCTTTCACGGCCCATCTTTTCAAGGGCTTTTGACAAAAGGCCCAATTGTCTAATCTCTAAGCAAATCCTAATAATTTGAAAGCTTAAAAGGTATTACTCCAACTGTTTAAGGAGTTCATCATACATGCTTTTGATGTGCAGGCATTGTTGACTCTTTACGATCGGGCATTGTCGAGTCACCATCTTCTGAAGATGCTCCGGTGTTGGAGTGAAACGTACGTTGAGAATAATTTAAAAGATTTGTGTGGTGTGGTAAATATCGCAAGCTACAAGTGCAAGATACACACTGTACCACATAGATTTACCTACTGTGGCGGATTATAGTGAATTAAACTTCTACTTCCTTCATTATCTATGAACTCCTTAAACAGGTTGAATTATCCATTAGACAAACGATCATGATAATACGATTTCCTTACACAATCGGGGGGCAGGATCTTTCCTGAGATCGTATTAGTTGGCGCAGTCAGGCCGCGAGACAGGCGGGTCGATACCTGGTTACTGTATAACGGGATCGGACTGGATGCACGCCAATCGTTTGACCCTCGCCCTGACTAGTGCAACACTTTACATTGGTGGTATATATAGTCCCAGAAACTTATCCGACCCGGTGACAGTATCGCTAGTGTATCTATTAAAAATAAAATAAAAACAAAAAATAAACCGGCATATTAATAATTAGTTCCAATTTTGGCCACCGAATCAGATAAGTTTGTGGGACTTTACATGGCGTGACATCATCGATGTGTCGTGATAGTATCAGCTGGCCGAGTGGGAGAAATTTATTGAACGTCAGCTGCCAAGCGCTTGACAATCCATACTATCCATACTAATATTATAAATGCGAAAGTTTGTCTGTCTGTCTGCTACGCTTTCACGGCCCACTTGTTCAACCGATTTTGATGAAATTTGGTACAGGGATTGGTTGTATCCCGGGGAAAGACATAGGCTACTATTTATCCCGGAATATTAAAAAGTTCCCGCGGGAGTCAAAAATCTTAATCCACGTAGAAATCTCCCACTAGGCAGACTGTAGCTCACCCTATGCACATCGTTATCGCATAGATAAGTTTGTTTTTTCTAGAGTCATATCGCGTCGCGTTGCGTCGTGTCGCTTTGATCTCTCCTAGGATAACGGTTCTGCACTGGACGCGTAGCGTCCAATTTTGTTAATTAGTCAATTGTATTAGTAGGCGTACAGTCAAGCCGCAAGACAGGCGCGGTCGATACCTGGTTACTGTAACGGGAACGGACTGGACGCACGCCAAGCGTTTAACCCTTGCGTTGCGCCACACACTTTATACCTATTGTTGTTCTGCAGGCCTACCATGCGCACAGCGAGATATCTCGCGACGAGATATGGATATGTTGTCGTTGCTGGCATTTTCGTTTAACTAACTTGCACAAAATGTGGTATATTACAAGAAAAAAATAGTCGGCATTTAAGGGTTCGTAGAGAAAAATACCACAGATAAGAAATATTACTTCTATCCCTACTTTTGACCTAACCAGACAAGTAACCATGTTAGCTTCGGTAGACAAATAGAAATAACGGGTAGGCATAATTTCATTTGTGCGCATGCTAGCCCTACTTAACAAAGCGAAACGATGTCTGCGTCGTAGGCGAACAACGTTTATTCCTGTTGCACTAGTATGTGCGGCTCTAGTCTATCCATCCGCTCTTGGCCAGCGTGGTGAACTATTTCCTGTCAAATCCTTCTCAATGAGAGGAGACTCGGGCTCAGTAGTGGGCTGGTTGAAATGAAGATCTAAGTAAATATCGACTGTTAAATTAATCATCGATAGAAACCCTAATTAAACAAGTTATTACTATCATACTATCCAGATTCTATTAGGAAGACAGTCAACATTATCAAGTTATCCTTTTCTCTCGAGTGACTGTAATCATAAGAGGAAAAGAGATAAACCTACTTTTTTATCCTAATAGCATCTTGATTGCGTTATACATGCACAATGCACATACTCATTATTTTTGCAATAAATCTTTTCCAACATACTTTATCGACCGTAAAATACTACTCATTAGTGTGGAACAAGCAGAAAATAGAATTCCCGTATTACAATACCTTCATTATACAATTTCTATACATAGTTCACATCCAGACTTCGCTCCACAAATAAATAAACTGGATTATTGCGGACGCCTCGGGGTGTCTAACGAAGTGTACACTTTAACTCACAACCAAAAATCAACTTAACTATATAAAACATAAAACACACATTTGCTTGACAGGACCTCATGTTGGAAAATCTGCACGCTGCTTTTCGTATACTGACATAAATATTACAATAGAATTTCAACCTTAACTTAATTAAAATAGATTATGAAATCGTGTGTACGTTTACGGTTAAATACATAATATGAATCGAAGTAAGAAAAATATTGTTAAACTACATATTAATAGAATTGGTATTCGATTCACGCAATTTGTGTATTGCAGAGGAAAAGATTTTTTAGTTATGAAATGTCTCTCGTGGCAATGTAATTTGAGTCTTAAACTCTTTGTGTGACAGTTAACATTCGTTTGTTATTATTGGTATGATAATTGCATATGATGAAGGCACCATGTTGTCGAAGAATGATTTTAGGAGACAATTTTGTTAGGGTTAGCACACATACGTGTGTCTCTTTGCATTTGCATAAATTGAAAAATAACAGCTAAGCTATTAGGGATAAAAAATTATCTACTCTACCACGTTGTTTATAGTAGCCTGTGTTTGTCTGTTTCACAATTCCGTACGAATAATCTTAATGCGAATTTGTGTATGTCTGTCAGTTATTTACTAGATGATGTGAAGGCTTCGTTTTAGTGTATTTAGGTTTTTAAGAAACCCCATGGAAACTAAATGATTTTCCTAAGACCTTCTTTTAAATGCGATGCTGGGTACAGAAATACATAATATCATCGCATCCCAAACAATTTCATCATGGTACACACACTTAGACAAACCTCCGCATAGAAGTACGATGGATCGGCAATATGAATGGAGTTAATAAATTCAATTATTATTATAAATGCGAAAGTGTTTGTTTGTTGGTTTTCTTTGTTTGTTCTTCAATCACGCCGCAACGGAGCAACGGACCGTTGTGATTTTTGGCGTGGGTATAGTTGAAGACCTGGAGAGTGGCTGGTGACCTGGACATAGGCTATTATAGTGAAAATAAGGAGTTCCCGCGGGAATAACAAAAAGCTTAAACCACGCGCACGAATTCCTGGTCATCAGCTTTTATTGACAACTAGCTGATGTAAACATTGACTTAGTAAACGTTAAAATAGCTGATGTCCGCGGCTTCGTCCGCGTGGTTTAAGTTTTTTGTTATTCCCGCGAGAACTCCTTTATTTTCCGGGATAAAAAGTAGCCTATGTCACTCTCCAGGTCCTCAACTATACCTATGCCGTCGTATACATAAAAATCACGTCAATCCGTTGCGGCGTGTTTGAAGAGCAAACCAACAAACCAATAAATCAACAAACAAACACACTTTCGCATTTATAATATTAGTATGATTAATATGATTATTATTCTATAGTGTAAAAATTCGATTTCAATACAAAAATAATCATCAACGCCTATCAATAATAACCGAGGCAGGGAAAAAATTTCATTTGACAAATTACACTAGTGCATTAATTAAAACTCGATTACGTCACAATGAAACTCACGCAACCCTGTTTACGTGCAGCCCATGTGTATACGGTTGTGATCATTTTCCTAAACTATAACGAACAATTTTGCGCATTATAAATGTGGTAATTGTGTATAAGGCACTTTTGATAATGCTTTACGTGTAGTCAATTTTACGGTAGTCATTTATAAGAACATTTTGATGTCGTTTACGTAGTGAATATTTAAAAAAAACCTATAGAGACCATGACGTCTCAAATGCCGCAGCAGGGTTTTGTGCCTGAGAAAATCCAGGAATTCAACCGACGAGCGTCCCAAGACGTTACAACTACTGAATCAGTTAAAAGAAATCCTCAAGAGTCTACACCTAAAAAGGAACCTGCTAATGAAGAAGAGAAAACAAATGAAAAATCTAAAGCAGAAGATAAACCCGTCAATAGGACAGAAGCGACTCCCCGTCAAAATCATGACAGCAAAAATCCATTTTCTCCCCACTTTTATAGAAGCGGGAGAACTCATGGACATTTCGAAATGGGTCCAAGAGGGTTAGATTACTCCCCGCATCGAATGGGAGTGGATTACTCCAACCGTATGCGTGATTATGGACCACAGCGTTCAACATCCATCCACGGCCATGAACTTACCGATGGACCGATTCCAATGAAGCCAGAGTATCTAGGCCATAGAAGTCATTACGGGAGTCAGATTGTCCCGGGTGGGATCAACCATCCGGATGTGGTGTTTCGTCAGGAATATTATGGGCAAGCTGGATTTTCTCCGCCAAGAGCTTCGAGATTTTCTTCCCAGGAGTATCTGAATGCTCCCGCTCAGTATGGAAGGTGGCCGGATTACAGGGCTGAGTATCGACAGCGTAGACGATCGCAGCAGGATCTGCATTCCATTGGACATACCCCTGAATCAGGTATGTTTTACACTTTAATGGTTCTCACGGAATGAATTTATTTTCAGACTGTTAGTTCAATCATACTTACCTACTTATATTATAAATGAGACAGTGTGTTTGTTTGTTGGTTTCAATCACGCCGCAACGGAGCAACGAATCGACGTGATTTTTGGTATGGGTATATTTGAGGACCTGGAGAGTGACATAGGCTTCTTATTCCGGAAAATTAAGGAGTTCACCTTACTTAACAACGTGGACGAACTCGAGGACATCAGCTAGCCACTTAATATCAGATAACGTGTTCTTAAAAAAAAAAAACTTAATTACAAAAACGACTCCAAGTAGACTTGATTTACAGATAAGTCTCGTGTTCAAATTAATGTTACGTTATAAATATAGCGCCAAACATAATAACGTAAGCTAAAACAGCGATATAACAACCTAGCATCTGATTAAAATAGTTAGGGCACGCAATATATTAGGTGAAGTACCTAACAAAATGCTTACAAAACACGATTTGTCGCTCCCTTGGGTGAAATGAAATTTTCAGCAACTCTTCAAACGTGGAATAAACTATTCCTGAGGCGAACAACTAACTCATTTCCCTGTAATAACTATAACAATCATAATAACTCACAGAACAATATTTCTGTTGAACCACAATACATAAACTACGGTTGGTGGTTAATCAGCGTACATTTGCAAGAATTTCTGTAATATTAGCTGATGCTCGCGACTTCGTCCGCGTCCATAATTCTCAATCCACGCAGACGAAGTCGCGGGCATCAGCTAGATTTACATATCCTAATAAGTATACAAACTATTTTTCTATAAGCCGAACTATTCAAAAAAAACCCAATACATTTCGGATTTTTCATTAATTTTCATGATGAAAACAGATTTTCAAAATTATCCAAATTTGGATTTTGTATTTCCAAGGGAATGTTAACGATTAAGTTTATTAATTTCATAATCAAATTCAGGGCTTTACGGAGCACAATTTTACACCGAAAGATGCTTATCCAAAATTAGATTTCGCCCGGATATCGATTTTCACGGATACTTAAACTTGTAATGGCCCTTTGCTTATCAATTTTCTTTGATAAATCATGTAATTAAAAGTTTAGGAAATACATAGCTCATATTGTATTAGAATGGTTCCGAGCAACCGAGCATGCGTATGGGTTTAATCTGTCATACCGTGTTGGTAGGGACCAAGTTAGCCCGCTACCATCTTAGACTGCATCACTTACCATCAGGTGAGATCGCAGATCAAGGAAATTGTAGTGGAAAAAAAAACAGTTTCATTAATCCATACTAATAAAAATATTTTAAATGCGATACTGTGTCTGTTTGTATGCCTGTCACCTTTTCACGGCCATCTGGTGGAACCAATTTTGACGGAATTTAGTACAAAATATATAGCTTTTATTCTACGACAGACCAAGATGGCGTAACATCCTGAAAGATAAGATATTCCGACGTAGCAAAGATCACGACCCTCAGCAATGAGGTTGACGATGCATGGAGGAGGAGGATAGCTTTTTTCCATATGGAGACCATTTTACGCAGACGAATATCATCTGACCATTTTTTTTTTAACCATTATGAATTTCAGAATACTTCAAATCCTCGTTAACTGTTAGTTTTACATTGGATGACCATTTGAAACTATATTGGTCAAAGTAAATAACTGCGGTAATTTCGATGACGTCACAAACAAGTGTTTCATACAACACCCATACTAAGCGCGTTTCTAAAAAGTTGCTGATTCCACTAGTTGTCAAATACCCCATTTCAATTTACAGTGGTTAGTTCTGTAACAAGGGAAAACTGCCGTCTCCGCTAATTTGTTGTTCTAATAAGCGACGTGGGGCGGTTACCCACGGTTCTAAAACAGCTGGCGTTGGAAGTTATAAGGCTTAGCCCCACTACAGATGCAGGGCGCGGCGCGGCGCGGCACGTAGCGGCAAATATTCCTTGTATTCGAGTCCATATGGAGCTGGGCCCACTTAAGCGACGCGGCACGGAGATGAACTGCGATGTAATTGCACAAAGAAAACTTGCCGCCACGTGCCGCGCCGCACCGCGCCTCTGTAGTGGGGCTAAAACCATGGTTACTATATGGTGGAGTTCTAACTTATGGAAACTACTATAAAATAAATTAACAACTTTTAATCGGCTATAGGCTAATTTTCAATCGATACACGAACGCCCGTGGCTTTGCTCATTAATGTGGAATTTCTAAAAATGCGACTTTATTCAGTCTTCACTTCTTCGACTTCAGTGCGGTTAGTATCAGTTTTAATTCGATTGATCGTATAAGATTTCGATGACATTAACGTCAAAGTAAAATGGACCCAAAAGCCCTTGATTTAAAGTAACATATTCAGTAGGTACAACCGATTTGAAATTTACGATAAGTTCAAAGTTCCAAAGTATCGTAAATTTAAAACGTACACGAAATTGAGCTCTAAAATAATGCTATTAAAGTTCATTTTACTTTACTTTTTGCACTAACCAACCGTACAGGTAACCTCGGTTCAAAATTTCAGCTTTCTAGTGCCAAGGATAGGGCTGGGCGTTGATGAGTCAATCAGTGAGTGACTGAATAAGTCAGTCAGAACTTTACGCAGTCAAGCGTTCTCACTACTACAAATGTAGTGGAAAAAAAAACTTCATAAAAAGTTACCTATCGATAAATAGGTATTTTGTTCCAATATTTGTGAATACCAAGTTCTGAGAACATTTCCAAGGAGAGATTTCAAATGAAAGTTTTCTTGAGGACGTGATTTAATTCATTAATTTCATAATCAAATTGGCAGCGTTCCGGGACACGTATTAGATTGACGGGGAGCTTGGGATTATCTCAATGAGCAACGCGTGTAAGAGTAGACAAGGCTCTCTTATCTGATACAAAAATTCTGTAGCATCAATGAATGAATGAATGAATGAATGAATCATCAACAAATCTTACTTTTAAAGGATGCATGTAAAATTAGTAGCCAAATTAAATTATTTATAAAATAGTAATAGCAGCCTAGCAGTCTTCTATCTGACAGATTACTGATTACAAAGACGTTGTCGAATCTTGCAATGTCAGGTTTTTAACTTGCTAGCTCACACTAAGGACCAGCGCAAACAGGCAGAGCGAAGTGATATCGAATATCTTAATAACATGTCTATTTAAACTAAGCTTTATGTTATGGTTGAAATTTGTATAACGAAAAAACAGAGATTATGCACGATACGATTGATTGCGCCTGAACTATTTCCTGCTCCGCCACTCTTATGCCCTACTAAATAAAAATTTGTTTCAACTGTTATCAAGAAAGCTGCCGCGCGCCTCGGTTCTCTTAGTATGACATATGAGATCTCTGCGATTTATGTGCGCAGGTCAAAAGACTCGACTATTTCACAGCAATCAATTAATGCATCGCCACGAGTTGTACAAGAACAACACGACAGATTTTTAAACTTTCTTTGCCTAACTTTCTGACCATGGTGGCTTATATTTAAGAAGAACGCTAGGCTGTGTGTAGCGTCTCCCCTTATTAGGGTAATGTCCTCGCTTTTTGGGCCTTCAAAATTACATTACACCCATATATTGAAGTTAACGGGAATATAAGGATTCAGAGTATAGCTTTTTACCAATTTTCTTAGATTAAAGCAAGCTTTGAAGTGGATCTAATTCCTTTGCCATTATACCTGCCGGCTTTATGGGATCTGTTTTGGAGATTTTCGTCAAATGGTTGGGTTAACGTGTTTCCATATTGGTGCTTTACATAAATCCTTAATCATGTAGAGAATAATTTATTTATTTATTTAGGGCTTCCGCTTATTAACCGACTTCCAAAAAAGGAGGAGGTTTTCAATACGGCGCGTATTTTTTTAAAATGCCGGTGCATATCTCCGTAGTTTCTGAATCGATTTGTTTTTTTTTTCCTATCAGTCGTTAGATGATGCTCTCGAGGTGGCTGACTCCAAATCCTCGACCCAGATACTTAAAAGTTAACAATAAAAATTATTTCCAAAAAACCGACTTCCAAAGCCGTCTATTTTACACTAGACGATGCCCGCGACTTCTTCCGCGTGGATTAAGTGTTTTGTTCCCGGGGAACTCATTAATTTTCCGGGATAAAAAGCCTATGTCCTTTCCCGGGATGTAAACTACCTTTATAACATCCAAATCGCTTGAAAAATGGGCCGCTAAAGCGTAGCAGACAGTCACACTTTTACATTTATAATATTAGTATGGATTATAATGCAATGCTGATGTGACGAAAAAAACGCGAAGAAAACGCCGAGATTTGACTCCTAAATAGCAAACTTATCTACGCGACAACGTAGGCCACGGAAAGGTTCATCTACTGATTGATACTGTCGCGTTGCGTCACGTCGTATCGAGTCGCGTGGTCACGTTTGAAGCTCACGTAGTACAATGCCAAACCCGTTGTTCTAGATGAGCGATGAAAGCGACGCGACGCAACGCGACGCGATACGATTCCATACAAAATGACAAACTTATCTACGCGACAGCGTAGACCACATGGAGGGCTACCTACTTACTGTTTAATAAGTCTGGGAGTCTATTTCCGATCCATTCCATGACTGAAAACTTTAACATAATATTATAGATATAGTCTGTTGTATGTCCCTAAAGTATAAATAGAGTGGCGTTGCAATCATTCAGCCAGACGTCTGCTCAGTGTCTAGATTTATGTTGCGATCGGTGCCAATTTGGAACTGTTTACTAAGTTACTAACAACGTAGGGTTCCGCAACTTCGTTCGCGTGGATTGAGGTTTTTATTCCCTCTGGGGAACACTTTAATTTGATGGTTGAAAATGTAACTTATGTGTTAATCATACTAATATTATAACTGCGAAAGTGTGTTTGTTTGTTGGTTTGTCTTTCAGTCACGCCGCAACAGAGCAACGGATCGACGTGATTTTTTGTGTAGGCATAGCTGAGAACCTAGAGAGTGAAATAGGATGTTTTTATCCTGGAAACAGTTTCCGTGGGAATTAAAAAGCTTATTCCATGCGGACGATGTTGCGGGCATCAGCTAGTTCAGGTTATGTGCTATTTCCAAATTTTAGTCAGATCAGTTCAGTCATTGTAACGTGAAGGAGTAACAAATATCCAAACTTACAAATATACATACTTTCACATTTGTTTTATTACCAGATGATGCCCGTGACGTCGTCCGCGTGGATTGTTGGAACGGAGTTCCTTATCGCGCGTTGCGAAAGGGGGCTAGACGGAAAAAATTAAGACCAAAAGTTGTAACGACACTTTTTATGAAAAGATGATTTTGGTTGCTATGACTACTTGTGTTGTTGACTTCAAGTTGTTGAAAATAAAAAGGCGAAATAATTTTAAAGAATTATGTTTTCAATAGTTACATAGGCTAGTTATATTATACGTGTTATAGGTTATGAGTAGGGGAAGAAATGAGGTTGTCACAGACGAGCTATATCGAAAAGGTAATAGAAAAATTTAACATGGGCGAATGTAAGCCGGTTTCAATGCCGATGGAAACAGGTTTAAAATTGGAGAGAGTTTAAAGAGAAGAAGAAATGAAGAACATACCATATCAGGCGTTGATTGGTTCTTTGATGTATCTGGCTATAGCCACACGACCAGATATTATTTTTGCTATAGTTGTAAGCCGTGCGGCGTGCGCGTGTTTCTTCGAACTTCGCGCGTGAACTTCGTTCCAATCGGGTGTCCCTTAACACCTCTCAAGTTTTTTTTTAATTCCCGCGGGAACTCTTCAATTTTCCGGGATATAAACTTCACTCTCCAGGTCCTCAACTATACCAATACAAAAAATCATGTTGATCCGTTGCCCCGTTGGGGCGTGATTGAAGGACAGAACAACAAACCAACAAAGAAACACACTTTCGCATTTATAATATTAGTATGACAGTAGAAAGATCGTGACTATAGTTTACTTATATAACAATATCGGGTATCACTCTAATCTCACTAGATAGGAGTTTTACGTAAGGTTTTCATTCATAAGCCGATCACGCACCGGAGCCGGATGCAAACCGGATGATATACGACACGGGTAAGATCTTATACTTCGGGGACTTGCCCCAACCTC
This sequence comes from Erebia epiphron, assembly GCA_963932025.1. NCBI lineage: Eukaryota > Metazoa > Arthropoda > Insecta > Lepidoptera > Nymphalidae > Erebia > Erebia epiphron. Next base: position 11,903,893 of record OZ009950.1, read on the forward strand.
GATACAACCTACATACATATCGTTACTTTGACTAGGAAATAAAAGTACAGAAATATCTCTTATTCTTGTAGATCCCTTTTTCTCAATGTTTCAAAAAAGTTCTACTTTTTTTTCTTTTTCTCTGTATTCCTAAAACTATTTTCAACATTGTTCTTCACTATGCATAATTATTAATAAATAAAAAATATAAAATACACACAAACAAATTAGTATATATTTAAATAATCCAAAAATAAACTACCTTTAGAGGTAGTTAACTAAATTAAGTTTGTTTGGTAGGTAACCAATTGAATGAGGAGAATAAACTAAATAGGTACTGTATAAATTATAACTTTGAAATATTTTATTAAGGTTAAAAGTTTTTTTATAATAAATCAAACTGTAGTATCCTCAACTATTCACTAAGTACCATTTCCGGTAAGTAGCACCTTATAGTGCTTATAGAACACGCGTGGATGGGATCGATAGACATCGGGTCGACGAACTCACAGCTGATACCTGAGCCCAACCGAATAAATGTAACATTATTATGAAATAATTTAATATAAAAAATTATTTTTAAACAACCGACTTCAAACTCCCGCGCCAACTTTACAACAACAAGCACACGCTATACAAAGTACTTATTTTATTGTTGATATTTTAAAAACCGCTCGACCGATTTCGATAAAATTTATATGGGTCATTTGGGAAGTATGCCCTTTCAATTTAAAAAAGAATCGTCCAAATCGGTCCACCCAGTCAAAAGTTCTGAGGTAACAAACGTAAATTTAAAAAAAATAATTTAATATAAAAACTTCTTTTTAAACAACCGACTTCAAACTCCCGCGCCAACTTTACAACAACAAGCACACACTATACAAAGTACTTATTTTATTGTTGATAATTTAAAAACCGCTCGACTGATTTCGGTAAAATTTATGTGGGACCACTTGGGAAGTATGCCCTTTCAAATAAAAAAAGATTTATCCAAGTCGGTCCACCCAGTCAAAAGTTCTGAGGTAACAAACGTAATTTAAAAAAAAAACAGTCGAATTGAGAACCTCCTCCTTTTTTTGAAGTCGGTTGAAAATCACACTCTTAACTTCCTTACGGTAACTTGGTCACTGCGACAGTCAATTGGGACAAGAACACTCATTGGTTGCAATAGATGAGTGCGATGGATATATCAGAAGCCCAATTGTCTAAAATCGTAATCATTTGGCAGCTTAAAACCTATTGGTAACCTCTGTCACAAATCACGTAGATCCGTTGCTCCGTCGCGAAACGATTGAAGGACAAACCAACAAACAAACACAATTTTGGATTTATAATATTAGTATGATACTGTCAAATGATTACGGTTTTCAAGTGCATGAATTTTCGAAATATGAATGCTTTATTTGTGCCAATTCTTTAAACTGACGTATTACAATCTTAAAAAAACTAAAGAGGAGAAAGAATATAATATTTAAAGTTTCGTAAAAGATATACTCGTACCATTAAAAATTACGTATATCGAGCGCTGTGACTCAAATTCTTTTGTTTACTCTCCGCATTTGAAATAGAATGCATTAATCTGTTTTCCAAACTACATCCGTAATAACTCGTATGCTTAGTCTGTAAATGGGTTACGGAGATAACAGCTTCACTGTACACAGACAAGAGCACTCTTACCTCGTGACATTATGAGTGCGATGGATTTAATGTTACAGACACAGAACTCTAAATACAGCTATAGAATAGCTATTTATGCAACTGTATCGTAATGACTAATTACGTACAGTTGCATACAAGATTTTATCTACGACAAGGACGTCTTTATAATTTTTTACTTTATAAATTAATAAAAACCATAAGTGCCAGAACCCAGAGCCGCTAAGCTATAGGTATCCTATTTATGAAGATAACCATATCGATACAGCTACGACTCATAACGATACAGCTCCCATACAACGAACTGTATCGTTATGAGAAGCAAACACGAAAGAGGGTTCAATTCGATATAGTTGTCAAATTCGAAATTGGAACTTTTCGATGCTGGAGTAGATAAATGGTATTGTGTAACCGATGATGAGCACTTGAAATAATAAATAAAATGTGAATATCAAACCGAAAAAAAATGATAATGTTATTTATTTTTTCATAAACATAGATACTTAAAAATAAAGAACGGAAACAACTGGGGCCATAATACCAACGCTTAGCTTTTATGCAAAATTACTCAAAATGAATGTTTAAAGTCCTTGACGTTCCTAAAATCAATATCAATATATCAATATAAATATTATAAATGCGAAAGTTTGGATGGATGGATGTATGGATGTGTGGATGTATGGATGTATGGTGGTTGTTTGTTACTCAATCACGCCCGAACGGCTGAACGGATCTGGATGAAATTTGGCACAGAGATAGATTATAGACTGGAATAACACACTCTGATTTTTATCCCGGAAAACTAAGGAGTTCCCGCATGAACCAATTAACCTCAATCAACGCGGTCGTAGTCGCGGGCATCAGCTGTAAGGATTATAATTCTAAAACACGAATGTCAACAATAATGAAACAATATGGCTTTAAGCGTTGGGAGTATGGCCCCTGCACGGAACGGAAATATCTCTAGCATCCTAAGCAATGATAAGTGAACTGTAACAAAATAGTTAATTTTAAAATTAAAGAGCACTGGTGGGTCACCGCATATTATGTTCAACGGAACTCGCACGTTCCCTATACACTTCTATTCCTACCTGTTTTGAATTCTGTGGTTACAAAGAAGTACTGCTGGTTGCACTTGGTATTTAAATAATATTTAATCTCAATTGTAGCATTAGTGTGTAGAATAATTTTGTAGCGTTTTGTAATATTAATATTTTAACCTAGTATAAAAGTTTAATTTATTTCTGTATTCACTACATATTATGTTCTACGATCTTAAATAAAAATAACTCTTTATGATTGTAACATTATCAAACTGTTCACCCACTAACATTAAAAAGTTTTTCGTTCTTTTCGTTATTTGTAACTAGCGGACGCGACTTCGTTCGCGTGTTTTTTAATTCCCAAAGGCACTCCTTAATTTTCCGGGATAAAATAAATATGTCCTCATCTATACCGATGCAAGAAATCACGTCGAACTGTTGCTCTGTTGCGGCGTGGTCAATCTCTCTATTTAAGGTCCTTGAGGATAAAATTTTGAAAAACTGTGAGATTAAATCGTATCTACCTCTAATTTAAAATTAGAATACCAATCTAAATTGTTTTACTTTGACCGTGCGAAAATATGTTACTCGTACATTAAAAAAAGTCATAACAAAGGTAAAGTAATGTTTTCTTAGATTTCTGAGGTTTTCACTTAAGAGCCATTGGAAAAGTTCTTGAGAATTTAATTCAAAGTGCTTCTCGAAGACCCATCAATTCCGGAAAGTTCGGATTGAAATACGCTTTCACAAAACAAACACCAAATCACCTTGGCATCTTTTATTTTATTTATAAAGTGGATTTCTTATTGCCTGTAAGAAAATATCGGAAATAAAACTTTTATTTACGAAAGGGGACTTAAATTACAGAAAGTGCAATGAACTAACGCGATGATGAAGAAAACCTCATTGCTAATGGGCCTACCACTTATTATTAAGGTTTAGCCCCACTTGAGATGCACGGAGCGGTGCGGCACGTAGCGGCAAACATTATTTGTATGAATTTGTACAGTATCTCCGTGTCGCGTGGCCCTTAAGTGGGCCCAGCTCCATACAACCCTGTACAAAGAATACTTGCCACTAAATGCCACACCGCACCGGGCTAGACCTTTAAACCAAAGCACTAGGAGTATTAATATAATCGTTGGGTTACATGCTTACTTAAACTCCCTAAGTCCTAGTTAGTAATCGTCAATTTTGTCATCCCAAAGTACCATATTTTGGGTGATGACGAAACCCCGAAATTGGAAATTGGTGTTCCAATGGACCGAAAAATTATCGACAGTAACAATTCTACAAGAATTTTTCGTGTCGTTGTTGATGCAAATAAATGCGCATACAATTATGCCTTCACAATCGGCGGTGTGTATGATGCCTCCCAATTATATTGTGACGCCATTTGCATTTTACCGTATGACTATCCCACGCGTGTTTTACGCGGGCTGAATTGATTGATTCAGGCCTTTTTGGTGTGTTCTGAAGTGTGTCAATTTGAAATTAAATTTAACTCTGTAAAGGGGGGGGTGTGTGCGAGAGTTAAAGGTCGAATCGAGGTAACAGCGAAGCACGTTTAATTGAAAGAAGTAAGTACATTGGGTACGAGAGTTGAGTCCCTTACTGCCGTCCCACGCAGTGGAAGCGTCGCGTCAGTCGGAAGCACAACCCTATACTAAGATTAACTGACTTGACTACAGAGTCCGGCGAGTGTCTCCTAGTGGAAAGCGCTCGCTGAAGCACTGCAGTAAGTTTGCGGTTCGAATGTCGAAGGCTGGCCGCGGTGGCCAACTTATCCCTACGGATATACAAAACGCGAGCGCGAGGTAACCTACTGGTGGCGCCATCTAGTATTTGACCGGTTGAAACTCATATGTTCGGTGTTTAATTAAGTACGTGATGTTACAACTCTAAATTAAATTTTAAAAAATTCAGACGATCTAAGATGTTGTAAGATGTAAGATGATGTTCAGATGATGTAAAAATTTAGGGCTGGACATTTTCCACATCCCACTGATCCAGCTCACAAGAATGATAAAATTGTTGTTAGTGAATCCATACTAATATTATAAATGCAAAAGTGTGTCTGTCTGTTTGCAACGCTTTCACTGACCAACCGTTCAACCGATTTTGATGAAATTTGGAAGACATAGGCTACTTTTTATGACGGAAAATTAAGGAGTTCCCGCGGGAATGTAAAAATCTTAATCCACGCAGATTAAGAACGGGCATCATCTAGTTTAATTTGAATATATTGTGTATTTTTGTTAATTTAATTTGAATTTAATTAATAGTGTGTTTTTTTGTTGTGTATGTGTTATTTTAGTAATTTATATTTAAACTATTGAAGCCTGAAAAGACGAATTGGGAAACTGTAATGTCTTATCGGGTATGTCCTATCAAAATAAAAATAAATGACTTTTATCCCTGAGTATTCAGTCTATGCCTTCTAATAATAGTAACGACTTAATCAGTCATTTAATTCTTGAGTGCTGGGGGTAGGTTAACATGAAGGACTATTTTTCGTGTAGGACAAAAGTCCGTAGTCTTTGTGGACGGGTTTTCGTCGTACTATTTGTCCATCGGTTACGATGTGCGATAAAAGTACGCCGAGGACTGTACCTTGTCTGCGCAGGCCCTAAGAAGCCAAGCATGTTGTTGCTTTGTTATCGTCGGCAATTCTGTGAGGTACTAGAATTCCCGGGTACAGCCCGAGAGCTTAAGGTACAATCCGTTACCCGTTTCCGAGATGTATAATATTGAGTTTATCTTTGATACTAGATGATGCCCGCGACTTCGTCCGCGTGGACAAATTTTTTTTCGATTCCCGCGGGAACTATTTAATTTTCCGGGATAAAAAGTAGCATATGTCCTTTCCCGGGATACAACCTATCCCTGTACCAAATTTCATCAAAATCGGTTGAACAGGTGGGCCGTGAAGGCGTAGCAGATAGAAAGAAGGACAGACACACTTTCGCATTTATTACATTAGTACGGATTACTTTCTGGGAGAGAGTAACAATTTCTAATTTTTTTTTTCTTTTTAGGGTTCCGTAGCCAAATTTGGCAAAAACGGAACCCTTATAGATTCGTCATGTCTGTCTGTCTGTCTGTCTGTCCGTCCGTATGTCACAGCCACTTTTTTCCGAAACTATAAGAGCTATACTGTTGAAACTTGGTAAGTAGATGTATTCTGTAAACCGCATTAAGATTTTCTTACAAAAATAGAAAAAAAACAATAAATTTTGGGGTTCCCCATACTTAGAACTGAAACTCAAAAATTTTTTTTTCATCTAACCCATAGGTGTGGGGTATCTATGGATAGGTCTTCAAAAATGATATTGAGGTTTGTAATATCATTTTATTCTAAACTGAATAGTTTGCGCGAGAGACACTTCCAAAGTGGTAAAATGTGTCCCCCCCCCGCGAAGAGAATGATAAAACTAAAAAAAATATATGTTGTACATTACCATGCAAACTACCACCGGAAATTGGTTTGAACGAGATCAAGTAAGTAGTTTTTTTTTAATACGTCATTAATCGTAAATCGCAATTTACCTTTCATTCAATCAACTCAAATATTTAAAAAAAAACATTTAATTTTAAACTTACTACAGGTTTGTACGGAACCCTCGGTGCGCGAGTCCGACTCGCACTTGGCCGGTTTTTTTTTCAGGTAAGCTCCAAGTCTCTATTATATTAGTTGGTAAGTTTTTGAAGCTAAGATTTCGTGTGCACTACATCGACTTTACTGATTTACGGAGATTTTATTTTACAACTACAAAATACTACTGCTATCTACTACAAGCTACAAAACACCAAAATTATGGAGTTCCATGTAACATTAATATTTTTTCGATTCGAATTAAAATGAAATGTTTTTACACAGGTGTTTATTAAAAAAATCGGGACATGAAGTCGTCTTTTACTGATTTTAACTTGTAAAATTATGCGGCAAGCGGGCAGGCGGGATGTTTTTATGGACTACATTTAAATTCTGGCTATGAACGATGGGTTCGGTAGGTAAATACAGAACGTTTCCTTTTATTTATTTTTAGTTATATTACTTGGAAAGACAGAATAAACGACTTGTTTTACTCAACGATAATTAATTTATTTGATTGATAGGACTCAATCTATACCTATACGTATACGTATAATATTATGAATGCGAAAGTTTGGATGGATGGATGGATGTATGGATGGATGGATGTTTGTTACTCAATCACGCCAGAACGGGTGAACGGATCTATGAACTTTGGCACGGAGGTAGATTATAGTCTGGAATAACACATAGGCTACTTTTTATCCCGGAAAATTAACAAAAAAACCTCAATCGCGGACGAAGTCGCGGGCATGAGCTACTAATAATGTAAAAAGTCATTGAAGTGCTATCAGCTTAATAGCATTCTACCAAATAAAAACACAGAGAGAAATAAAAAGGAAAAGAATCTCAGACGTTAATTGTAGCCCTGTCTATTGTGGCTTTAACGGCAAAACACACAATAGACAGGACAGGACAAAGCACGTCCACACGAAACGCACGCGTTATGAGACACGAGAAACGAGGTTCGTCCTGTCGCGGTTGTCTGTGCAGCTCCATGTAAAGGTCTTGCCCGACTTGAGATGTACGGAGCGGCGCGGCACTTAGCGGGAAAATATTATTTGTATGAGTATGTACGGGGCCGCGACAAAGAATATTTATCGCTATACGTGCCGCGCCACTCCGCGCCTCTGTAGTGGAGCTAGACCTTAAAAGTAGGCCCGTATTATTTTTGTCCATAGGGTGTATAAGTATGTCCGAAGTATTAATTATTTAAACCGTTGCAAGAGAGAAATTGCCAAACATCACATGATGCCGATTCACGGGCGTAAGAAACTTGTTTGTGACAATAGTTTCATTACTTGCGCTTGTACTTCAGTAATTTCACAATGTTTCACTGAAATTCTCGTGTATTATATGCATTGTTGACTATAAACTCTCTACTGTATGAACAGTACAAGAACGATCCATGCGACAGCGCTTCTCGTGGTGATTTTTTCATTTGATTACAAGTCCCCGGAGGACTCACCCCAGATTCGTACATACCTCTTACTGTTCGAAGTCATGGGCATTTTAAACTATTAAATATCACTTGCTTATTGAAGGAAAATTATCATTCTTTTTTTTCTTTCTTTCAATCCGAACTTGGCCAGCTTGTACTATAGCCTCAAGTTAAACTCTTCCACGACCATAATAATATAGTCCACCATGGGCTTTAGACCCGTGGTCAGTAGTGGGTCGGCGATGAATTACGGTGATAAAAATGCGTTTTGAACATTCTGTGAAGATTAATTTTATGCGTTTTGTACATTTTGCATCTTGTACATTTTGCGTTTTGTTAAAATTTTGCGTAATGAACATTTTGTCTGTAGATGGTGTAAGGGCACACACAACAAAACAACAAAACAAACAACACAATAACACAATCAGGATGACAATGGTATTTATTGATCGATACCTCATACAATTGACACAGACAAGAATGTTCCCATATGAATTCCAAATTACGCTAGAATCTTCCTCTTGTTTAAGCACCAGGAAGGTCTTCAGGAAGGTTTTTAATGATTGCAAAAGTTGCGGGAAAAATTTGTCACACCAATCGTGCTTGGACTGCAGCAGTTCTAACTCGTATAGTGTTGCAATGGAACTTTACAGCTACAGCTTTCCACTTCTTACTGTTAAAGATTTTAACGTTTTCTCTCTTGCGAGTAACAAGTTCCTGGGAAGACCCGGTCTTATTTATTACTCTTCTTCTTATTCTTCCGAACATAACAATACTACCTATACTAAGATTAATGCGAAAGTGTGTCTGTCTGTCTATTTATCTGTCTGTCTGCTATGCTTTAACAGCACATCTTTACAACAGATGTTGGTGAAATTTGGTTGAAGGACGTGTGACACGGTCACAATTCCTTCACCGCATTAATATCCCAAGAAAACTTCTACCATTATTTAATTTATGGAAAGGGGTCACGACGTTCATTAATTTTTTTATTTTTTATTTAATTTATTTATTGAAATGCCAACAAATATTGTACAAACAATTAATAATTTTAAAGTAATACAATTGTCTTATTCTAACACAACACTTAATTACAGGCATATACGGCATTAATAATTATCCGGTCAATATGGTTTTTTTTTGGTTTTTTTTCACAAAACAAAGAATACCTACAGCTAAGATATTCACATTACTAAAATAACAATAATTAAATACCTAAAGGAATGAATACTAATATTATACAATTAATTTAAATTAAATTAATAAATTAGGTACAATAAATTAATTACAGTTAAATTATATCCTACTATACATCCTACAAATTAAGTCAAAGATTGAGTCTGCAAATTTAATAAAAGAGAAAAATATTTCATCCAGTAACAGTTACAGTTAGTTTATGTCATCAAATAAAGTTTCTTCTTAAAGCTAGTTAAAGTATCATGAAAAATGTCAATGTCAAGGTTGGTCAAATTGTTATAATAATTAATAAATCGACTAATTGGGGAGTATTTGCCCAGATTACTTTTGGAAAATGTTGGTATAAAGGTGCTTTTTTCATTAATGAGGAATACGACGCAGAGAGAGAAAAATCCTGTAGGAACGGGAAACTATTGGTTTTTTTTATGGAGTTTCCATGCCATAAAGTTATCTAAAGTCACTGAAATTATGATTTAAGAAAATTCTAATATTATTCTATTTCAACTCAGCCATTACTAAAGACTACGTTTTTGCGGCGCTTGCTTTTGAGACTCTGGGCCCATGGTCATCGGACACGAAGAATTTTATAAATGTCGTGTCCCAAAAACTGATCCTCGCCTCTGGTGACCAAAGAGCTGGCGCATATTTAGCCCAACGGCTTAGCCTTGCCATTCAACGAGGTAATAGTGCCAGTGTTTTGGGCACCATGCCCATTAACGATCACTTGGACGGCGTGTATTTTTTGTAAATATAAAAAGTTTTTTAATTTAGATTTTAATTTTAATTTATTTCTTAGTTTTAATTAAAATAACATTTGTGTAAATTCTATTTCATAATAAATTATTATCTGACAAAAATATCGGTCACACAATTAGTGATAAAATATAAAAACCACATAAAAGCTTTGTTCATTCACAATAACAATCGGAACATTTCAGGTATTGGGTATTTTCGCGCGTGTTTATTTATTTTGTCGTGGAAAATAACAATAGAACCAAAGACACGCTTTGTGGGACTTTCAAAAATCGTGTTTTAATGGCGGCGGACAATACAGTCGCTTAGAACAGCTTTTATATACACAAATAAAATAAAAAATATTTGCTGTAAGCGCGATTATTTCGTTAGCTATAAATTTGACCCACTCCATGTTTCAAATTCAAGAAACACATGAACTATCAAATCTAAGAGATCTCTTGGGTATGAAGGATCAAATAGATACTGTTGATACTTAAATTAATAATGGCCATAAAATAAGAGTGTTTTGAAAATTCAGTCTCCTCGTGGGAACTCAGTGACTATTGAATTCTTCAGTGTTTAAAAAATGAATAATGCCATCAGGGTAGGTATACACGTGAGGCCTGTGACGTTTTAATAATTTACTCGTGCAAGATTGAATGAGAATAGAAAAATATATAAGTGTTAAATTATTAATACCTTCTTCCGGAACGACGAACTACTGTTATATCAACGCTATGAATTCATATTCATAAAAACACTAGCTGATGGCCACGACTTCGTCCTCTTGGATTGAGGTTTTTGGTTCCCGCGGGAACTCTATAATTTCCTGGGATAAAAAGTAGCCTATGTGTCACTACACTACAATCTATCTTTGCGCCAAATTTCATCCAGATCCGTTCTGCCGTTCTGGCGTGATCGAGTAACAAACATCTTTCCATCCATCTATCTATCCATCCATCCATCCAAATTTTCGCATTTATAATAATACTAGCGGACGCCCGCGACTTCGTCCGCGTGGCATAAATTTTTTAATTCCCATAGGCTTTCCTTAATTTCCGGGATAAAAAGAACCCATGAAAAAAAACCCGTCGATCCGTTGCTCTGTTGCGGCGTGATTGAAGGACTATTTAACGTCCTTTGGGATAGAATTTATAAAAACTGTGGATTATGTATTTCATAATTTAATCGGTAGCCCAAATATCAAGTTTCACGGCTATTTAACTTGAAAAACGTCGGCCTTTTACACCAACTTACAACCCCCATTTTACCCGTTTGGGGGTGGAATTTTGAAAAACAGTTACACCCGTACTTCTTTATATTGTACCGAAAGCCAAAATACCAAGTTTCGTTGTTATAACTTGAAAAATATGTTGATAAATGAAGGACATTCATCCCCTATTTCACCCCTTTGGGGTTCGAATTTTCAAAAATGGTGAAACACGTACGTCTGCATATCTAACTGAAAGCCCAAATGCTAAGTTTCATCACTATAACTTGAGAAATCAAGGACTTTCATACAAACTTTCAACCCCTATTTCACCCCCTTAGGGGTGGAATTTTGAAAAAGCCTTCCTTAGTGAGCGCCTACGTTACAAAAGGAAGCTACTGTCAAAATTTCAAGTCTCTTACCCTAGCGGTTTAGGCAGTGCGTTGATATACACGGTGCCTGTGCCACCGTCGTGCAAAAGCGGCCCCAGTTATGAGTCCGATATAAGATATCCTTGAGCAATATTAAAAATGACCTCATGTCAATACACACACTAGCGAAAAAAATTTATTAAAATTTCGAAAAAATTTGAAACACCCTGTTTAATTATGTTTACGAAAGTACATGCGAAGTAACCTCTGTTACAAGTTCAAGGAATTCTCTTCCTCACATTAATCGTGCAAGAGAAATTTTGTGAACCAATAGCGAATGGTCATTTGAAAAGTCCACGTGGACCGAGGTCCAATCATGCGCTCGCGCTATCCTTTTGACCCATCGGCCCCGCCCCCTTTTTACAGGAAATAGCAAAATGCAAAAAATAGATTTACTCAGTTACGGGTCGGCCACCGAACGTGCGAAAGCGGAAGTATAGCACCTACGCATAATTTTCGTTGTTGTTTCCGTAATTATTATTTTTCTTAAAACATGGTACAAAGTCTAATTCTTGAGTTACTGTAAGACGTACAGCGTAGTGTTAGATGTCTAAACTACCAGTAGGTACAGCGCGAAGTGATGTGAAAGTGATTAAACTCAAACATTTTAATGACTTACAAAAACATGCTCTTTTGTTTGGAGCAAAACAGCAAGCAATTCGAATAATTACTTCATTACAGGAAGATAGGTTAAACTTTTCTGTTCTGTGTGGTTTGTGTGTTAATCTAATCATGTGGCATGAACATACCTATGGAATTAATTATGGGAAGGTACTGTACCTAATTTTGTTGATTTTAATCGAAATAGCTGGTAAAAAGTGTAAGTTTGTTACCTAGGTACTTTCTTGATGAGTCTGAAACAATTGACTACTTACTTAATTCCTAATCATACCCACCGAATTATTAAAAGAAGAAAGAAAAACAAAACCCTTGCCATTATGTGATTAATGGAAAGGGCCCTTAGAAATGAGGAATACGACTCAGAAAGAGAACCACCTACTTATTTTTTAAACCCGAGTAAGTAGGTACCATTTCTACCTACCATTTCTTGTTGAACATTTTAGTTGGATTTGAAATGAAATGTTTATTTCATGTACTTAGAACAATTATTGTTTCCGAAAGTCCGTAAAAAGTACGAAAGTACGAAGATTGAAATTAAGTAAGTAAGTACCTAGTACCTACCTACATCAATAATACGAGCTTGCATTGCAAACAGCTGATCGAATGAGGCACACGGTCTGTGCCTTGGTAGGTACTCGGCAATTTTTACGTAAGTAGCGTACGTAACTTGACGTACTTGACTAACAAGTAACTTCTCAGCAGAGGGTCTTAACTCATAGTCTTAAAGGTTACTGCATTTACTGCACGTATTCCAGTACATTTTCGTTAAAGTGAATGACCTTTAGGGACACGTGCCCGCGCCGTGCTACTGTAGGTACTCGAGCGCCGCCGTTCCGCGAGCGCCATATTTACGTGCGCTATGGGGTGTTTTCAAATGAAGCTATTTTTTATTTATTTTTTAAATGAAACTCATTGAAATGTTCTTTATTTTTTTTTGTATTTTACCAGTGGACTGTAGGCATTGGGTACATTAACTGGTTTGCTTTTCAACGACTATAAAAAAAGCACCGTGTATAAGTCAGTCAGTCAGTCAGGACTTTGAATTTTATATATATAGAAGATTAGTGTAGATATAGATACGATGGCAGTAAGTTATTATAGTGCTAAGTTAGTAATACCAAAATATACCCGACATTTGACAAATTTTCGTGCACGAGTGTACTTAAGGCGGATTAGCCCTGGATTTGGGGCACCAGGTAAATATTAATGGGGCTTGAAACATGTAAATTGTTAAAGTCCACCCCGGGACCAAAATTGGGCGCTTTAAAACTGAGTTCAGGCGAAAGTTTGTGTAAGTACGGGTAATTGGCTTTTTTATAGTCCGTAGAAAGGTATAAAAGTGAAATTTTGTAACGCTGAAGCTGATTTTAACTTGGACCATAAATTAATAATTGAGTAATACGCTTTCAAACTTAGAATAGGACTTAATTTCCGAAATGTTACCTACTATTACCTATTCTGTGATATTACGTAATAGATGATGCCAGTAACTACGTCCGAGTAGATTTAGATTTTACTAGCTGATGACCGCGACTCCGTCCGCGTGGAGGTATGAAAAATAGATGTTGGCCGATTCTCAGACCTACTCAATATGCTCACAAAATTTCATGAGAATCGGTCAAGCCGTTTCGGAGGAGTATGGGAACGAAAATTGTGACACGAGAATTTTATATATAAGATAAAAACCCGTGGGAACTCTTTGATTTTCTGGGATAAAAGTAGCCTATGACCTTCCGCTGTATGCGATCTATCTCTGTAACTTTCGGTAAATTCCGTTGAACAGTAGGTACGGGCCGTGAAAACGCAACATCAAAATTCGGCACATTATTTTACTTCAATCGATATCAAAATAGTTTTCCAACATAAAACTAACAGGGGACGTGGATATTACTTTTGGGAGATCATCTATTTAACAATCACAAAAAAAGAAGTGAAACTTTTATTTTTCAAATTAAAATATAAACCTTAACACTAACGAATTAAAGTTTATTTTCGAATGTAGTATATTTATATTTAAGTAATTTTGTCTTCGAAACAACGCGAGCATGTCGGTCTTCGCGAGCATGTACCTGTGCTCAACGCGGCTAAGAAGTTTTTACGTCAAAATTATATTTGAATAGTGTCAAATACCCAAATTTTTTATATTGAAATTATTCAATTTTAACCAACCAGATAATTTGCCGATCAATTCGGCCGATCGATTATTACCCACTAGAGACCGGTTGGATATATCTCCGGGAAATGGTTAAAACATAATATTTTTTGCTGAGGTGCTCGGGTACGATTTATGGGTCGGACGCCGTTTGTCACAACTTACTATCAGTTTGATTTAAGGCGGTTGCGATGGATTCAGTCGTATCAATTCCATTCCCATTTTTTATGTATTCACCAGAGAAAATTTTATCTTCTACAGCCCGCGACTACGTCCGCGTGGATTAAAATTGTTCAGTTCCCGTGGGAACTCTTTAATTATCTAAGATAATAATAATTTAATATAAAAAAATATTTTTAAACAACCGACCTCAAACTCCCGCGCCAACTTTACAACAACAAGCACACGCTATACAAAGTACTTATTATATTGTTGATATTTTAAAAACCGCTCGACCGATTTCAATAAAATTTATATGGGACCACTTTGGAAGTATGCCCTTTCAAATAATAAAAAAATCATCCAAATCGGTCCACCCAGTCAAAAGTTCTGAGGTAACAAACATTTAAAAAAAATACAGTCGAATTGAGAACCTCCTCCTTTTTTTGAAGTCGGTTGAAAAGTCGCGCCATGTATATTATTCCAGACTATAATCTATCTCTGTGACAAATTTTATTCAGATCCATTCAGCCGTTCTGATCTGATTGAGTAATAAAGATCCATCCGTCCATCCGTACGTCCGAACTTTCGCATTTATAATATTAGTATAGATTTTTACGACAGGTAAGAACTAGCCAATACGGAGTACGGAGCCCTACATTGCGCGTGGCTTGACACGCCAGGTTTTATTCTTTAGTAGTAACGTACTTAAGTAGTAAAGTAAACCTTAAATGACAGTACATCATACAATCATCACAGACTTTCAAAGATAATATAAAAGCCATTCATTTTCTAATTCACCATCAAAACGAGTACATCTTTGATGTCAGCAATATGGACGTTGAAACCATGTTGAAACGTCTCTATTTGCGTTCTCTGTAGCGTTTTACTGGCTCGAGGAAATATTTTACCGCCTGTTTATTCATACTGTTTGGATAACCCGGTTAGTCGATACGACCCGTTTTACGGTTAAAACACACTACTGAAGGGACATGGACAAAACTTCAGGGGGAGTTACTACCCTACCCGCTTAGCAGTTCTTTTTAGGGTTCCGTAGCCAAATTTGGCAAAAATGGAACCCTTATAGATTCGTCATGTCTGTCTGTCTGTCTGTCTGTCTGTCTGTCTGTCTGTCTGTCTGTCTGTCTGTCTGTCTGTCTGTCTGTCCGTCCGTATGTCACAGCCACTTTTTTCCGAAACTATAAGAACTATATTGTTGAAACTTGGTAAGTAGATGTATTCTGTGAACCGCATTAAGATTTTCTTACAAAAATAAGAATAAATAATAAAGAAACAATAAATTTTGGGGGTATAATTTTTTTTTCATCTAACCCATAACTGTTATCTATGGATAGGTCTTCAAAAATGATATTGAGGTGTGCAATATCATTTTTTTTTTAAACTGAATAGTTTGCGCGAGAGACACTTCCAAAGTGGTAAAATGTGTGTCTCCATGTAACTTCTAAAATAAAACGAGAGAATGATAAAACTAAACAAAATATATGATGTACCTACATTATCATGCAAACTTCCACCGAAAATTGGTTTGAACGAGATCTAGTAAGTAGTTTTTTTTTAATACGTCATAAATCGTAAACCGCAATTTACCTTTCATTCAATCAACTCAAATATTTAAAATAAAAATATTTTTAATAATTTATAACTTACTACAGGTTTGTACGGAACCCTCGGTGCGCTAGTCCGACTCGCACTTGACCGGTTTTTTCAAAGCGATAGTTTTACGTTAATTAGGTACCTTGACGTCCCTGAAATCCTTATTTTACTTCCTTACTAATATTATAAATGCGAAAATGTGTGTCTGCTACGCTTCGACGTTTCATATTTTCAACCGATTTGGTACAGACATAGATTGTGCCCCGGGGAAGGACAAATGCTGCCAAAAATGTCTGAAAATAATTTATTAATTATAAAACACGAAATCTATTTATTTTGCCTGTAAATAAAAATAAACCAAAACCCTCAAACTGGTCCAGATTTCAACTTGCTTGAATATTTCCAAAGTTTTTTTATTGGACTTGTTACCGAGTCGGATCGAATAACTCAATAAAAATTAAAATGGATCAAACGTTAATTTTTTTGGGAATCTGGGTTTGCGATTATTATTTTAACGATTGTGAAATAACTATCTGCAAATAATATATAGTGTTACCAATTAACGTATGTCAACCCTTCGGGGAGTGTTGTTCAAGAATATTAAATAAAATCTATTAATACTAACACCGACTTAATCCATACTAATATTATAAATGCGACTGTGTGTCTGTCTGTCTGTCTGCTACACTTTAACGGCCCACCTGTTCAACCGATTTTATCCCGGGAAATTAAGGAGTTTCCGCGGGAATAAAAAAACTAATACCACGCAGACGAGGTCGCGGGCATCAGCTAGTATTATTATCAACTAGCTGATGCCTGCGACTTCGTCCGCGTGGAATAAGGTTTATTATTCCCCCGGGAACTTTTAAATTTTCCGGGATGAAAAGTAGCCTTTATCACTCTCTAGGTCCTCAACTATGCCTATCCTGCAAAAAAATCACGTCGATCTGTTGCTCTGTTCAAGGAAAAACCAACAAACAAACACACTGTCGCATTTATGAGTATAATATTAATTTAATGTCTGTCTGCTACGCTTGTTTAGATCGTTGAGGTGCAGGGGTGATCAACCTCTTTTATAGGTATGTTAGTTATGTATGGCACGATTTTGAAATAAATCTTTTTTCTTTCTTTCTTTTCTTTCTTTCACAGGCTCTTTTGACGATATTTGGTACACATACAGATTGCATCCCGTGAAAAAACATAAGCTTCTTTTTATTCGGGAAAATTCACGGGTTTTTCACCAACTTAAATCCATGCGGATTTAGGACCTAAATCCATGCGGATTTAGGACCTAAATCCATGCGGATTTAGGAAGTCGCGGCCACCATCAAGTATGTTATAATATTGTAAATGCGAAAGTCTGTTTGCTTGTTAATTTGTTGGATTACCCTTCAATCACGCCGCAAAAAAGCAACGGATCTACGTGATTTTTTGCATGGCTATAGTTGAGAACCTGGAGAGAAAATTAAGGATTTCCTGTGGGAATTAAAAAAAATATTCCATGTGGACGAAGTCGTGGGTATCATCTAGTGTGTAATAATAGTGATATGGTATCTCTATTGTAAACCAACAATACAAACTCAATTAGAAAATTAAGTTATCCGTCAACACAATATAATAGTTCATTTCCAAAATCGGGATTGGCCGAGCGAAACTGTGCAGTCACGGGGTGTCGGAGCGTTTTGGACACAGACAGACAAATATGGCGTAGGGGAGGCAGGGGTGGACTGGATAGGGGTGACATTTGGATCATATAAATATTAAAATAACTTCGGGTGTTGTTTCATTGCGTATGGTTCTCATCAAGTATAGATAAACAGTATTTTGCTTTCTTTTTCACGACTGCCTAAAAATGGGGTGTAATGATTTCAGGGCTCATGTGTTTATGTGAGTTTCTTTAATCTACTGCAACTTATAAATACCTGGAGAGATTTAGATGTATCGGATATTGTAAGAATTTTCCAAATGCCTGAAGCGATCTGTATATACTGGGTATCGTTAGACTCCTTACATCATCCCGGGTGACATTAGTTGGCAATTCAACCTCTGAAAGGGTAGATGGGTAGAACAGAGGTTTAAAAATTGTATAAAAGTTTTGGCTTTAATTCAATCCACGCGGACAAAGTCTCGGGCATTAAGATAGTCCTTCTATTCCTAAACATTGAAGATTTTAATTAATATTTAAAAAAATAATAATGAATTAACGAAGCTTAACATTGTTGAGATAAGACTCGCACCGACAACCTCCCGATTTAAAGCTTTTCTTTTAAGCTATTGAGGCTTTAATTTGTCTATGTTTTAGCTTTTAAGAAGCTAAGTGTTCTTTGAAGGAGTAATAGTTCCCTTATAAAGCCAGGAACGTGGGGATAAAAGCGCATAGTCACGGGCGCGTGTGAAAGATATGTACATAAAATATAGAAGCTCTAATAAGGTAAAAATACACCACGAACGACGAAATTTCCATGCGCAAACTTTTATTTGGAGTTGCACAGACTAGCACAATAAGGTGAAACGTGTTTTCAATAAGACGTGGTTATTTCGCGCTGACGTTTTCTTCTGTGTTTATGATGTTTCGCCCTTAAGTTTTATTTGTCCTGTCTTGTCCGTAGTGTGTTTTACACCCTTATGTTTTATTACCTCTATTCCAATTCTACTACACAATGTTGTCTCGACAAGGTCACAAAAATAATGTTTCCCTTTGTAGCATGCCGCATTGCCGCGGTATGTTGCTTAATAGTCATTACCAGAATATTGATCTCTTGCTTTGGGACGGCTAGGTAGCTTTTTGAATTGTAATATATCAAAGAGGTCGATCATAGACTATAGTATACATAACTATTAAATTAACACACGTCACCAGTTAAAGGGGTTACAAAAGACATTAAAACGAAGAATAGGACGTTACACAGTACACGAAGGCGGTCTTATTGCGCATGGCGATGGCACGCAGACCTAGTATAGTTAAGATTTCCTTTTTCTTAATTGTTTCTGGTCTGGAAACCTTTTGTCACAAGCTTGGAATATAGGTAGTTGTGCCAATAAAGACATGCATTATGTATAGCATTTCGTAAGATACCACTTAGAAATTTGGTATAGATATCAGATATAATAAAAAACAACCACCCTCTTTCTAAGCTGTGTATTCAAGGTAAACGGTGTGGTACAGGCCTATGTTGATTTTATTTTCTTCATTCATTAATAACTATTCACTGTATTAATTACTACACTTCACTATATTTGTGTGCGTTGCCAGCTAGCAAGGAGGTAACGCCACATCACCCCCCTGCGGAGAGAAAAGAAAACAAGGGGAGAAAAATAAAATAAAATTTGGCAATAGGGTAAAAAGGAAACAAAGACCATGACGAAGCGACTGAGGCGAGCTAGCCACGTCAGACGGTTCGTGCAGCGTTGGGCACGAAAAGGCGTCGAGACGTGCAGAAGCAGCGCAGTGCAGCATAAGGCTGAGCGCGAAAAATCGCCAGTCGATAATCGCATAGCATATCGCTAATTGCGGAAGGGGCGTCGGTCAGATCACGAAGCGTATGGGCGCGACCGTTTCCAAAAGCTCGTGCAGCGTTGGGCACGAGGGGCTCGCGTCGGTCGGGTTGAGTCGTGCAGCGATGGGCACGGAAGAACGTCGGAAGAGTCACACAGCGTTGGGCGTGAAGGCGTCCGACGGGGCGTCAAGCAGCGCAATGAGTAATGCGGCGACGTCACTTTGCAGAACCGACGCGAAGAATACCCTGAGCAAAGAAGAGCACGACTGATAAACCCATCAGGAGCTTACAAAGCCTTAATCTGCTTCTTCTTGTTTTCTAAAATTTTGGAAATTGCTGTGGCGCTTGCTAACTTGGCTTTAAGAAACTCACTATGCGAACTGCTGTATAAAATCTAAAACGTTACCACATTTATCACTATAGATAATCTGAAATAAATGATTAAGCTGAAATGAAAAGAAAAATACACGGAAAATATTACAATGTTTACAATGTTGGAGTTGTCTGTCAGTCATTGTCAAAAACAGAAAACAAAACCTATTGAAAAATAAAAATAATAAACTATCGTCCATAAAAAAAAAACTATCACGAGTATTCAATTTTTTGAACAAACTTCTTGCAATGTCACATGTCATCCAATATTTACAACGTTGTTGTTTACCCTTTTGCAATAAATAATCTCGAATGCTTGATCGACGAAATATCACAATATCACTGGATATAATGCGTCATTTCTTCATATTACTTCTCCATAGGGTCCTTGCATAGAGACGACGTCCAGGAAAGATAACTTTAAAAGCCGGGCAAAAAATTAAAACTTGCACGTCGGCTGCTTGTTTGCTCGTATGCTGAAATGCACTTCGTCGTCAGCGATGATAGTTTCCGTATGTATTTCTTACGTCGGGGGTCACGTCGGCGGCGGTTGTAGATCACGTCGGGGTCACCAATATAGGTGGTTTTGCCCACCTATGTGATGTGGAAATAATAGACTTGGTCCACGTTTACAAGTATAATATTAATAAGATACAATAGATTATGTAGAACTGTAATATCAAAGGAAGCGTTGCGCTGGACGTCCAGCAATAGAATCAATGTGTCGTCTGTTGCTACAGCGCAGCTCTCGCGCGCAGGATGTTTCGAATCCAAAAACGTTCCAAAAGCAAGTTCCGAATGCGAAGCTTGTGTGCGTTGCCAGCTAGCAAGGAGGTAACGCCACATATTTATTTTAAGCAAATAATAATGACATAAAAATAGCCAACTGACATATTTTTCTAGACTTACAACCCGTCGCTTAGTCCTATCTATAAATAGTCGAAATATCATTGTACACGTTTATGTTAGGCGCAGATAATCTAAAATGGCGGAAAGGGGAAGCCGGGGGTAAAGCATGAGGGTGAAGTTTTTTAGGAAATCCGCAGTATAGGAATTTTAGCTCGATTATTATCAAGTGTGTTTACCCTTTATGATGTAACGAAGTGCTGTTTTTTAATTATGCGAAATTAAGCAACAAAAACGAAATCAAAAGTACTTAGATACGAAACAAATTGGGGTACGCCCCCAATTTTATTCGTATCTACTTTTGATTTCCCTGATATTTTTTCAGGTTGGTGCCAGCAAAGTCATTGAATATAAAACCTAATAAAAAAAGAAACGATACAAAGTTATTTTTTAATTATTTGATACCTGTAGGTACTTTTCGTAAGTGCTGGCAGGTTTTAGTGAGAGGAAGAAGGTGCAAATACAGCATAGGGGGTGAAAATTCAAGATTATTTGAGAATTCGCAAAGTATGCTAGAAATTGCTTGCGGATTTCGAGTGCAGAGTGATTGATGATGAATAATGGATGAGGTAACGTGGCGTGTTGATATTTTGTATCAAGTATTAAGTGAAATAATTCGGACAAATATATAAATACTGACTGATGCTCGCGACTTCGAGTGTGGAATAAGTTTTTTTAATTCCCATGAGAATTCCTTAATGTTCCAGGATAAAACGCCTATGTCACTCTCCAGGTCCTCAACTATGCCCATGCAAGAAATCACGTGGATCCGTTGCTCTGTTGCGGCGTGATTAAATGACAAACCAACAAAAATCACACTTTCGCATCAATCAAATAAATATTATAAATGCGAAAGTTTGGATGGATGGATGTATGGATGTATGGATGGATGTAGGGATGGATGTTTGTTACTCAATCACGCCCGAACGGCTGAACGGATCTGGATGAAATTTCGCACAGAGGTAGATTATAGTCTGGAATAACACATAGGCTACTTTTTATCCCGGAAAACTAAGGAGTTCCCGCGGGAACCAAAAAAATCTCAATCCACGCGGACGTAGTCGCGGGCATCAGCTAGTTCATTATATTAGTATGACCTAGCTGTTATACGTCTCGGCTTTGCACATGAAGCCTTGTTTGATATGGAACACCGAGTTTGGTTGGTCTGTGATATGGAACTTATCTGGGATATTCCCTATCCAGTTTCTAGCTGGATCTATTTCGATCCAACCGATTTTAACGAAATTTAGTACAGTGATAGGGTGTATCCTTTAATAATAATAACAAAATCTTTATTTGCAAAATTACAAGGTTCAAAATTATAATTTGGCCTCTAACTCCCAAAAAAGTGAAGACTGACCTTTGTTTTTTATCCTTAAAAATCATGAAGTTCCCACCGGATTTTTCAAAAACCTAAATCATAATAGTTAGGTAATATCTAAGTAAATAAATTCCGTCCAGTAACCAAATATTACCTTTTTTCATGAATATTCTGATTTGTTTGCGTAATTCGATATTTGTCTTGATATCCGATATCGGATGATTATAGCCTTTTTTAATTTGAAAAAAAAAAAAAACTTTTATCCCGTGGGGAAAAGCCGGATGAAAAATACCCCAATTCAATGCGGAAGAATTCGCAAACAACAGCTAGTATTCTAATAAATACTTAAGCATTGTTTATCATCCCTTTTAACCTTCCTAAGGGAGTCGTTAATGTTTAATTGTGAGAAAGCGGATAATTTGAAGAGACCCCCTCATGTTAGGTGTTTGTTAGTAAGGGCTAGTGCAGCCTGCCAGCAATACCGAGCGACTTCCAACGACGCAGTGTATACGAGCGAGTAGGCGCACTGTGATTCAGAGTGATTGTGTCACAGATTGATTAGTTACACGGGGTGTACTGAAGTTTAGCACGATACACACTGACAATATACGGATACGTGCGGGACTTCCCACGTTAAGACAACAGCCCTCAACACTGCGCCAGGGAGGTCGTCAAAAGTTATTTATTGAGTTAATTTTATTTTTGTTTTAATTTTAAATGTTTTATTGTGTGGAAGTGATGGTTCGTGGCGTCTCGGCCCTTGGGCCCCTCCTGAAAACCAGAGTTGCGGTATGTTAGGTACGATATCTGCACAAAGTAATTCTAAGTGGTTCCGTGTTGACCCGGAAGATGTGGAGGTTAGGTCCTAGGTTTTTGTCCTCCCCCTCCGAAGGGGTAAAAAAGGTAGATATCTACATTGCATGCTGTGGCACAGGCTTAGTTTAGGCATGTACCCGGTACATAGGGACGTATGTAATTAATTTGTTGTGTTAGTCAATAAACATTTATTTATTTATGTATTTATTTTATTTATTCGTAGTTGGAAGTCGCACGATATCGCCAGCATGCTGCACGAGCCCTAAGGAACTGGCTCGTCTAATGCGAGGGCGTAACGAGGCATATCCCATTTGTTTTCACTATGATAGTGTAGTTGTGGCACACTTTATTTACTTACTAGTTGATGAATTCTCGTGGGAATTCTTTACGATAGCCTAAATCCATGTCGATTGGGTTTGCATTGTTTTTTAAACTGCAATCGAAAACCAAACAAAATTAAACTAAGTTGTGCTAAGTAGTCGATTCTTAAAAAACCTACAGCTTTAGCACCATTTCACTCTGATGTAATTGTGATTCGAATTCTGTTAACACGGCGCGGTTTGGGGAAACATAAAATTTCATTCTAACCCGTTGCCCTACGTGAGCGACAAACGCGACACCGCGACTCGATACGACGCGACGCCACAGTATCAAACAGTAGCTGACCCTTCACGTAGACAAGTTTGTCATTATCTATGGCGTCGTATTGCGTCGCGTCGCTTCTGTCGCTCACGTAGGACAACGGGTAACCCGAATGTACTACGGATGCATTTTCCCTCGATCTATAAAAATGAGCCTAAACTTTGAGGTAATAAATAGCCCTATTTCGATAGTAAGAAGAGGAGGTATAGGGGCGCTAGGAACATTAATTACAACGGCGCGGTATCGTGATATGGTAATCGCGCATAATGGCGGCGGTCAGGCAATAGACTCGCACGCACACTTCTAAGTGAGTATTTAAACATTATTCGCAAATCACCCACCATCATCAATTATTATAAGAATGTAAAAGTTCCTTCTAACTTAGCCAAATTTATAATACTTACTGTTACAGCGGTTCGTTCCAGTACAGAATGGGCGTGGGGAATTTTAAAACTGGAAAAACACTTGTTCTTGTATCGTACTTGTATATTTTACAAGAAATAATAAAATTAATTAAATAATGTGTAGAAAGCGGAGCAAAATTGATGAATTGCAAGAAGGAAGTGACGAAGTGACATTAGAATTTTTTATTTGTCAATTGCAACGACCTCAATTTACATAGACGGGCCCTGTCAAACAAAGAATGTGGACCTATTTTACTAACGCCATCTAGTCTGAAAAGCGGGACAGCAATTTGGCGGGAACAAGGACTGGGCTATACAGGTTAGGAGCGTGCTCTGAAGGTTGGACGCCCAATTTTTTTATATGAAAGGGCGCATCTAGTACCTTCATATATATCGATGGTCAATTGTCGATGCCCGGACCCGCGGCTCCGGGTTCTTGTGGGTTTTAGTGGGGCACTGCCAGTGGCGCCATCACTGAGTCCTAAAGAATTTAAACTGAAGCGCCATCTTTTTTACTACTAACACCGTTTTGACGACCTCCCTGGCGCTGTTTTGTGCACTGTTGTCTTAGCGTGGGAGACCCCGGTTTCGATACCCGGCAGGGTCAATTTGGGAATTTATGATTTTTGGTGGGAGGCATCGGCCTTGGCTAGTTACGGACTACAAATTATGGGACTTAGCCCATAATATAGATAGAATTGTTGCTTCAACTGAGGTAAAATATGTGTTTTTTTAGTTAAACCGTTTTTAAGATTCTTAAAGCAATCGAACTTATAAACACACCCTTGAGGATTCGTTTCAAAGTTGGGGAAAAAAACTCTCGCAATCGACACAAATTATTCTGACGTTGTCAAACGACGAGGATTAGCCCGACTCTACCCCTACGGGGGTAAAATGGGGATTTGAAATTTACCGATCAAAATCGGTACATACGGTTGCGAGACTTGGTCGCTAACTATGGGCCTCATAAGAAAGCTCAGGGTCACTCAGCGGGCGATGGAGAGAGCAATGCTCGGGGTTTCTTTGCGCGATCAAATCAGAAATGAGAAGATCCGCAGAAGAACTAAAGTAACCGACATTGCTCGACGTGTTGCGAAGCTGAAGTGGCAATGGGCGTGGGCGGGGCACAGTTAGAAGAACCGATAGACGTTGGGGTCCCAAAGTGCTGGAGTGGCGACCACGCACGGAAAAGCGCAGCGTTGGCAGACCCCCTACTCGCTGGACAGACGACATCAGGAGAGTCGCAGGGAGCCGCTGGGTCCAGGCGGCGCAAGACCGAGGCGTGTGGAAATCCTTGCAAGAGGCATAGGCTGGACATAGGTCCAGCTGTGGACGTCTATCGGTTGAGGATGATGATGATGATGATGAATCAAAATCGAACTCAACGTGAGCGAAGATACGGTGCCACAGCTACTAGTTTAAGAAAAGTCTATTTCCTCGTACACTTTATACAAGGTTGAGACCAATCTAAAATTCACTTGAAAATGGTGTAGCGTTTGTCCACGGCTTACGGCGACCGTCCGGCATCTGAATTATTAAATATCGCTACCGAAAAATGTTAAAATAGATGACGGAAAACGTAAAAATTGCATACGACACAACTATCTGCAATGAGAAAAGAAAAAATCTCGTTTGTTGCGACTAACAGGTCGAGAATAAAAAATATTTCGGAATTTGAATGGATTAAGAAACAACCACGCTGCTTAGCCATTGTGAATCTAGGCACTCTACAACTTTGAAAACATTAGGTATTGTAAATTTTCATGCAGGTTTCCTTACGATGCTTTCTTTCACCGTAAAAGTATGTAATTTAACAAGTGGTTCAATAAGTCCCGAGACTAAGTACTAAAACAAGGTTTTTTTTTATAAAATTATTTTTTATTCATCAACGCAGTCTCCTCCAAGAGCGATACAGTCCCTCCAACGCTTTTCTAACTTTTCTATCCCATGCGTGTAGAACGATTTGTCTTTGGCTTCAAAATAAGCCTCCGTTGCTGTGATAGCTTCACTATTTGAGTCAAATTTCTTACCCTGGAGCATTTTTTTGAGATCTGCAAACAGCCAGTACCTAATCGCTGGGGGCCAAGTCTGCCGAATAAGGGGGATGAGGAAGCAATTCAAAGCCCAATTCAATAATTTTGGCCATCGTTCTCACAGACTTGTGACAAGGCGCGTTGTCCTGGTGAAACACCACTTTCTTTTTGTTCATTTGAGGCCGTTTATCCGCAATGTCGTACTTCAATCGCTCCAATAAGCACATGTAATAGTGACTATTTATATTTTTCCCCTTTTCAAGGTAGTCGATGAAAAGTATTCCACGCGCATCCCAAAATATAGACGCCATTACCTTACCGGCCGATTTCTGAGTCTTTGGCCGCTTCGGGCGGCTTTCACCAGCCGCTCTCCACTCCGCTGACTGCCGATTGGATTCCGGAGTAAAATGGTGTATCCATGTTTCATCCATTGTCACATACCGACATAAAAAATCCTTTTTCTTGCGATTCATCAGCGCCAAACATCGCTCTGAATCATTGATACGTTGTTCCTTTTGATCAGTTGTAAGCAAACGCGGCACCCACTTGGAAAAAAGCTTTTTCATGGCCAAATGTTTATGTAAAATAGTGAAAACACTACCAGCTGAAATTTTCACTATCTCGGCTATCTCGCGCACTTTTATCTTCCGATCTTCCATTACGATTTTGAGGACTTGGTTAATATTTTGTTGAGTCACTGCTTCATTTGGACGACCTGAGCGTTCATCATCTTTTGTGTCCATGCGACCGCGTTTGAAGTCGGCATGCCACCGACAAATGGTTGCTTTAGAGGGAGCTGATCCCGCATAACATTTTATAAGCCATTGCTGTGCTTCAGCGGTATTTTTTCCCATTAAAAAACAATGTTTTATCAACACGCGAAACTCGTTTTTTTCCATTGTATCGAAACTACAAGCGTAGCGTTACTTAAATGTCTGCAAAATCAATATTTTAATGTTCCATTTTTCCAAAATGTTACACATATCTTTTATTGAAGGCTAGTACTTTTTAAAGATCAAAAGATTTTTTAATATATACGCCATTTCCAAGTTAGTCTCGGGACATAATGAACGATCTAGTATGTAGGCCAATTTGTGTCACATAAGATATTATGTCGAGACCATAGATTTATTTTTACCTAAGATATTTACTAACGGTTGGGATTCTACCATCATTTCGGAAAAAAATTCTATTGAAAAAGCAGGCAAAAAACTCGCCTTTAAAAAAAAAAACAAGGTAGAAATAACAAAATTGAAATTAATAATTGAAGTTTATAGCTCCGAAAAGTAAAAGGTGCCCGAAACTCGAACTCCGGATTCCCCGAAAAGAAGCAAATGGATCATTGTGATTTCAATAAAAAAAACATCCAAAGAATCGGTTCGCATCTCAATCGATCCCTTCCTTCCAAACGCGAGCACTTTCCGCTGAGCCCTTTTCGCATAAACTTAATTACGGCTGTAGAACCCGCGGACAGAATGCAAATGTCCGAATTGAGAAGGACGCCGAGTTCCGACAGATGTTCCAATTAGCTAATAGGAGTGTTTGATTGAATTTATAATTTGTCGGATTAATGAAAAATGTTTTTTTACCTGACTACGAAAAACAAAAAGGAATGGATAAGATTTTATCAGTCTACTAGCTGATGCCCACGACTTCGTCCACGTGAATCAAGATTTTTACTTTTTAATTTGATTAGGCATTACGGAGTAACAAACATCCAATCCAAACAAATAAACTAACAAACATAAAACTTATAAACATCCAAAGTTTCACATAATTATAATACTAGCTGAATCCAGCGACTTCGTCCGCGTGTTTTTTTGTATGGGAAAATGTTTTTTTTTTTTCCAATGTTTTAATAATTATTCTGCTACTAGATGATGCCCGCGACTTCGTCCGCGTGGATTGATGTTTTTATATAAGTATAATATTCCGGGATAAAAAGTAGCCTATGTTCTTCCCCGGGATAAAACCTATCCCTATACCAAATTTCAGCAAAATCGGTTTAACAGATACATTTTTTTGATTCTCACGGAAACTCTTCAATTTTCCGGAATAAAAAGTAGCCTATGTCCTTCCCCGGGATAAAACCTATCCCTGTACCAAATTTTATCAAAATCGGTTGAACAGATGGACAGTGAAAGCGTAGCAACAGAAAGACAGACAGACAAACTTTCGCATTTATAATATTAGTAGGGAGTGTGCGTACCTCGCACATTATAGTACAGATATACTTACGAAAGTACTTACGTCACTCGTTCCCGCGCTCACAGCTGTTGAATACCTCCATATAATACCTCCATATATATACCTATACCTTTTACCTACAAAGTACCTCAGACATATTTACCTTACCGGCGCTACGAGGCGCTACCGTTTACCGGGAAAATGGAAGAAGGAACAGGAAAATGGGAAAACCAAGAGAGAAATAACGTACACAGGAGATCACTTTATTATCACAACTCAAGAGAGAAATAAGACACGGATTCACGTAATATTCTTTATTGCCTAGCTGACATAGTTCCAATGAATTCCAGATAACAGGAAGGTGCGAGGTCAATCTTGAAAAAGACAGAAGCTCGCTGGAGATTCAAAGGAATAGTCAAGCGTTGTCTCGTTCCTAGGTCACACTCACCGATAACTGAAGACTGAAAGATCAGGCAGTGTATTGTAAGGGAAAAAGTGGTTCTGAAAAGAACCGTTTTAATTGCCTTGATCTTGCGATGCCGTCGTACGCCAACAAACACCATGGAGCACCATCAACACGCATTGGGTCTATTCGCGGGTCCGCGGTCCGGCACTGAGGCGCGCGTCTTAGCTCTGTCACAGTTCGCGATTCACTGCAGCGGGCAACATCAGACTGAGCTCCTGCGCGGCCGCCGCGTCCCGCGCCCCGCGCCCGCGCACCGCGTCTCGGACGCAAGCCACGCCCACTTTCCACTCCACGCGTCATTTGATTATTATTATTTTTATGGAATTCAGGGAAATTGCGCGTTACCGAGAACAAGCATTGCGCGCGGATCTGTTTGCCGTTTTTATTGGTTTTAATGTAAGGTCTCTTATTGGTTGTTATGTTGTAAGTATTTAATCTTATTTTCTATTGGTTGTTAGTACTTAAGGTTTTCTGTATATATATCGCTAAGTTTTACAAATTAAATTATTCCTTATTCATTTCTCAAATCAACTGTGAGTTTTAATCATAACCAGCTCGTAATACTACCGCCACAGTGGTGACCCTCCGACAAATAAGAAGAAAAAAGGAATCAACAAAAGGCTGAAGTTATGGCCGAGCAAGAATCAAAAATCGTCGAGGACACAAAAATCGCCGACCTGGCTGCGATCTCCGTGCAGTCAAGGCTCCTTCCATTTTGGCGCACTGTTCCAAGAGCCTGGTTCGTCCAGTTTGAAGCAGTCGTCGATCCCTTGAAGACATCAGATGACCAAAAATACCGATACGTCCTTTCGAAGCTAGAACCGGTCGATCTACAGCACATCACCGACCTACTATACAGCCCACCTGCAACGGGGAAATATGAAGCCGT
The DNA here is from genome assembly GCA_963932025.1 of Erebia epiphron. Lineage (NCBI taxonomy): Eukaryota > Metazoa > Arthropoda > Insecta > Lepidoptera > Nymphalidae > Erebia > Erebia epiphron. The sequence continues at coordinate 11,933,259 of OZ009950.1, forward strand.
GAAAAATCGACTACTCACCGTTTACGAAAAATCAGAAGTCGAGAACTTTCAGAAACTCATCAGCGGTCTAGACATCGGCGACCAGAAACCCAGCGTGTTGCTTCGAAAAATGCGAGAACTGAACAACGGCCTCATCACAGAAGAAGGTTTGAAGATCGAGTGGCTCAATCACGTGCCAGCCCACTGTCGCTGCGTGCTCTCTATCAACAAAGAATCTTCGCTCGACACGCTAGCAGCAATGGCAGACAGGATGATGGAGTACGTTGGGAGCACGTCCGTCAGCACCGTGGCAGCGGTATCAAACTCAACCTCTTCAGCAGCATCATCTACCAGCACCTGCGAGCCAGCGTATTCAGAGATCCTATCAAGGTTAGAAAAACTCACATTACAAGTGGCGGAATTGCGAGCACGAGATACTACGCGTCAACCATTTCGCGGACGCTACCGCTCTCACTCGCGCTCATTATCATCATCTCGTGTGAAGCCTGGCGATCCTACGTGGTTATGCAGATATCATCACAAGTTTGGCAAGAAAGCAAGACGCTGCGAGTCACCGTGCGCACAACGTAACAAGACGACGGAAAACTAACGTCGACACCGACCGTGGCGGATGTCGGTGTCCCCATGATCAGCAACCGCCTTTGTGTTCATGATCGCGACTCACATGAACGTTTCCTCGTGGACACTGGCGCAGACATATCTGTTTGGGCTGCAACATCGAAAACTAAGAAAAAGGCCGCACATACCTACAAACTCTACGCGGCAAACAATACACCGATAAATACCTACGGCGAGAAAACAATCAAGCTCAACCTGGGACTACGGCGCAGTTTCACCTGGACATTTATTGTCGCAGACGTGAAGACTTCCATATTGGGTGCAGACTTCCTACGTCACTACAAGCTCCTTGTGGATCTTCACAGAAAAAAATTAATCGACGACGAAACCAAGCTTACCGTCGACGCTATTGAAGTATCAACAACCGCCGAGTCCATTCGCATCGTGAGCTCCGACCAACAATATCACGACATCTTGAAGCATTTTCCTGGCGTTCTCCGACCCATGTCTCTAAAGCAGCCAGCCAAACACGACGTCGTGCATCACATCGAAACGACGGGTCCTCCGCTTTCCGCACGCGCCCGCCCTCTACCGCCCGACAAATACAACGCCGCCAAAGCCGAATTTGATCGGATGGTGGAGATTGGCATTTGCAGACCTTCAAGCAGTCCATGGGCCAGCCCTCTACACGTCGTAACGAAGAAAGACGGCGGACTTCGGGTATGCGGCGACTACCGAAGATTAAACGCAGTGACGCAACCCGATCGCTATCCGATACCACGCATTCAAGATTTCACATATCCACTCAACAACAAGAAAATATTTTCGAAACTTGATCTCAAGATGGCGTACTACTGGATACCTATGGCAAGTAAAGAAGATGCACAGAAGACAGCAATAATCACTCCGTTCGGGCTATACGAATTTACATGCATGACGTTCGGTCTACGTAACGCGAGTCAAACTTTTCAGCGATTCATGCATCAAGTTCTCCGAGGTATAGAAGACTGTTTCTGTTTCGTCGACGACATTCTCCTATTCTCAGAAGATGAAGACAAGCATAAGAAGCTTCTCCATCAAGTCTTAGAACGTCTCGACAAACACGGCGTCACGCTCAACGTCGACAAATGCCAGTTCGGAGTTGAAACTATAAACTTCCTAGGCTACGAAGTTTCCGCCAGCGGTATCAAGCCGACGAAAGATCGCATCGAAGCAATATCTTCGTTTCCGAAACCAAAGACAGTCGTCGAGCTACGACGTTTCCTAGGCATGCTTAATTTTTACCGAGATTGCCTACCTCATCAAGCCGATTATCAACACGAACTCAACAAGTTTCTTCACAACAAGAAAAAGAATGACAAAACGCCAATAGAATGGACACCGGAAGCGAACGAAGCTTTTGAAAAATGCCGCCAAAGCATCACCGAAGCAACAACGTTAAGCTACCCTGTTCACGGTTGCGAACTCGCTATAATAACCGACGCCTCAGATCACAGTTTAGGCGCAGTACTACAACAAAAGGTTGAGAACAACTGGAAACCATTAGCATTTTTCTCGAAGTCAATGAGTCCTACGCAACGCCGCTACAGCGTGTACGATCGCGAATTATTAGCTATGTACACGGCTGTAAAACACTTCAGAAGATTGATCGAAGGCTGCGAAGTAACAATACTCACTGATCATAAGCCTCTCTCTTTCGCACTCAGCAGACCTGCAAGTAGTAGCGACACGCCGAGACGAGAACGACAGCTACACTTTATATCTCAATTTTGTTCGAGTATCAAGTACATCAAAGGTGAAGAAAATCCAATCGCCGACGCCTTATCACGAATCGAAGACATCCAGAACTCAAGTATCATAGACTACAACCAACTTGCAATAGACCAGAGCAACGATGAAGAATTGGAAAATCTGAAGAAACAGCCTAACTTAAAGTTCGCCGAAATAACTCTACCCGGACTCGACCGACCAATCACATGCGAACTATCGACTGCATCACCCCGTCCGTATTTACCTAAAACATACCGCTATGCCGCATTCAAACCGCAACACGGGCTATGTCACCCCGGGGTAAGAACCACACGGAAGCAGATAGCATCGAAATTCTTCTGGCCAGCCATGAACAAAGAAGTAGCAACATGGGCCAAAGCATGTGTTAACTGTCAGCGCAGCAAGGTACATCGTCACATCGTCACTCCTCTGGCGGAGTTTCCACCTTCTCAACGTTTCGAACATATACACATAGACGTCGTGGGACCGCTACGATTATCGAACGATTTCAAGTTTTGCGTCACCATAATAGACAGATGCACCAGATGGCCGGAAGCCGTTCCAGTTCAAGACATCACCGCAGAAAGCGTCGCAAAAGCACTCTACGAAAATTGGATAGTCCGATTTGGCGTCCCGCTCAGAATTACAACAGATAGAGCACAAAATTTTGAGTCAGCACTATTCAACACACTACTGAAGAGATGGGGCATATCCAGAATCCGTACTACAAGTTATCACGCCCAGGCCAACGGAAAAGTGGAACGATTTCATCGTACAATGAAGGCAGCTCTCATGGCGCGCGGTGCAACGACAACTTGGGTAGAAGAGTTGCCCACCGTACTATTGGGTTTACGCACTGCACTACGTGAAGATAATCTCAGCCCCGCACTGATGGCCTACGGCGCAACCCTACGAGTACCGTCCGATTTCTTCGTACCTACACAGTCGAAAATTGAAGATGCAGAGTACGTGCGACGGCTAAGCGAAACAATGGCATCGCTAATACCTACAGACCGTACGATATCGTCACGACCTACGTTCGTACACAAGGACCTAGCTACATGTACGCACGTTTTCGTTCGAAACGATGCGGTCAAACCACCATTGACCCCGCCATATGATGGACCCTATCAAGTTCTAAAACGTCACGAGAAGTACTTCAAGATACAGTTACCGTGATATCACTGGATAGACTCAAGCCTGCCTACCTACTTAATGAAGATGACGTAAGCGCGAGCGACTCTGACGTCACGTCGCAACGCAAAAGATCGAGTTCACCGAACCATGATCCAGTCGGAACATATGGAACACTGAATTCGACTCCAGCTGTTTTACCTACGCCACCTTATATCACAAAGCGAAGCGGACGAGTAGTAAAGAAAAACGTACGCTTTGCTTGAAGGGGGATACTGTGCGTACCTCGCACATTATAGTACAGATATACTTACGAAAGTACTTACGTCGTCGTTCCCGCGCTCACAGCTGTTGAATACCTCCATATAATACCTCCATATATATACCTATACCTTTTACCTACAAAGTACCTCAGACATATTTACCTTACCGGCGCTACGAGGCGCTACCGTTTACCGGGAAAATGGAAGAAGGAACAGGAAAATGGGAAAACCAAGAGAGAAATAACGTACACAGGAGATCACTTTATTATCACAACTCAAGAGAGAAATAAGACACGGATTCACGTAATATTCTTTATTGCCTAGCTGACATAGTTCCAATGAATTCCAGATAACAGGAAGGTGCGAGGTCAATCTTGAAAAAGACAGAAGCTCGCTGGAGATTCAAAGGAATAGTCAAGCGTTGTCTCGTTCCTAGGTCACACTCACCGATAACTGAAGACTGAAAGATCAGGCAGTGTATTGTAAGGGAAAAAGTGGTTCTGAAAAGAACCGTTTTAATTGCCTTGATCTTGCGATGCCGTCGTACGCCAACAAACACCATGGAGCACCATCAACACGCATTGGGTCTATTCGCGGGTCCGCGGTCCGGCACTGAGGCGCGCGTCTTAGCTCTGTCACAGTTCGCGATTCACTGCAGCGGGCAACATCAGACTGAGCTCCTGCGCGGCCGCCGCGTCCCGCGCCCCGCGCCCGCGCACCGCGTCTCGGACGCAAGCCACGCCCACTTTCCACTCCACGCGTCATTTGATTATTATTATTTTTATGGAATTCAGGGAAATTGCGCGTTACCGAGAACAAGCATTGCGCGCGGATCTGTTTGCCGTTTTTATTGGTTTTAATGTAAGGTCTCTTATTGGTTGTTATGTTGTAAGTATTTAATCTTATTTTCTATTGGTTGTTAGTACTTAAGGTTTTCTGTATATATATCGCTAAGTTTTACAAATTAAATTATTTCTTATTCATTTCTCAAATCAACTGTGAGTTTTAATCATAACCAGCTCGTAAGATCCCGCTACAGGAGTATGGATATAATAAAAAGATTAAGTAGGATCATGATTGACACACTAGATTCGTCGACACGCCATTTGAGTGACATGCAGGAAATTCGTATAACATAATATATAACATTCCGACACCTTAACAAAAACGGATCGTATAACTTAATGATAGAAGTTCTTCCTTACGAAGAGTTGAAAGGAAAGTGCTTGTATCCCCCCTTCAATCCGGCAAGGTCATTACCCCAAGACGCTCCGGTGTCCCAATCATACCCCTTATTGTCCCGAATTTCCGTCAATCAGCCCTTCTTTCACCCTCTCACATGGTTACTTAAATTGGATTTGTGTTTTAAGATGTATCATGTACTTACTTACGTTTCTTCTTTTTGCATGGGGGGAAATCTCCTTGAGATACCCAATCTTGGGGGGGGGGGAGATTAGGTTATGTGGGATTTCTAAATTTTACAGTATTTGTCAGTGAGTGAATGATTTCGGACATTGCAATGTAAACTAGGTAGAGACAATATGTTTATCTACCGTACCTTTTAAGCGTTATCCACCGTAAACCTGCTGACGTGAAGGCAACAGTTAAGAAGATTATGGTTTGCGCTTCACTGAATTAGTTTAATACGCTCAGTTGCCGCGACAGAACTTAACTACGAACTTAGGCACAATAGATTCATCTTGTTATGTGTTTCTACTATCACAAGGAGCCTAAGAAGCTTGGTATTATAGTCTAACTATATATAGTTAGACTTAAAACAAATGGCTGATCGTCAATATTCGATTTATAAATCGACTTACGCCAAAAAAATTGCCGGATCAGTCCAATTATTGACTTTCAAACAGCGATATAAATGTAGGTACTATAGATGGGCCCTTTCATAGAAAAAAGTTGGGCGTCCGACATGTGGTGTATGCCCCTCACCTGTATAAGCCTGTCCTTGTCTGTCCCGCCCCGTCTGCCCCATAGCACTGTCCCGTTTTTCAGACTAGATGGCGTTAGTAAAATAAGTCCACATTCTTTGTATGACATGGTCCATCTATGTAAATTGAGTTCGTCGTCGTCGTTTTAAATTTCGAATTTTCGATTGACGAGGCCTCCTACTAAGTGTGGTTTGATGCACGTACGCATTTTGCACTCACAGACCACAGTCCAATTTCATGATGCCTAACGGGTATGAGGCCTCGTCAATCGAGAGTTCGAAATTTGAAAGTCATTTGAACCGATGCTATGAGTGTGCAATCTTTTTTAACATAAGTCATTTGACTTAAGGCTAGCCTAATATATTAAAAAAACCCATAAAACAAAATAATAGCAACAAAAAAAACCATTAAACAAAATAACAACAACAAAAAAACCATAAAACAAAATCACAACAACAACAAAAAAACGCTTTACTTGAATACTTAGTCATTTTTAAAATATAGTACGAGGTGTTTGGAGATTTAAAACTACCGTTTACTAAAATATGATAACCGCCATACGAAGAATGAGTTGGGCCATCGTGTACTGGGGCCATAATAAACTAAATTAATGTCGCACAATATCACTTATCAGACACGATTAGCGTGACGTAACGTCTAAGATGGCAGATTAAGTAGAGATAACTAATTTACCTTCCTCGCAGAATAAGCTGCTAAGCTGATTTGCTGCCGCTAAAAATATTATTGCAACCGGCGGGTTATCTTGTTATAAAGAATTTAACTTTATGTCAATATACAAAAGGAAAAAGTGACTGACTGATCTATCAACGCACAGCTCAAACCAGTAGATTGATCGGGCTGAAATTTGGCATGCAGATAGCATTTATGAATTAGGCATCCGCTGGGGAAGTATTTTTGAAAATTCAGCCCCTAAAAAGGTAAAATAGAGGGTGAAAGTTTTTTAAGTATTTATAATTCCACGCGGATGAAGTCGCGGGCAAAAGACTTTATTTGGTTTATAATCTATACTAAAGAGTGTCCCTGACGTCGCGTGAATTGAGGTTTCTGCAAAATCCCGAGGGAACTATTTTCCGGGACAAAAGTTGCCTTCTTCCTGCCCCGGGATGCAACAATCTATCTCTGTACCACAGTTCGTAAAAATCAGACAGACAGAATAGGGCGAAAACACACTACTAAAAGGACAAGACAAAAAATCTGCGTGATACGTGGTGATACGTAGACGCGCGACTTTTTATATGGACCTGCGCGACACGACAAACCGTGTTTCCCATATGACATGTAGTGCCTTTAAGTTATTATTTACTAAGAATCTGATATAGCAGAATATATTCTATCAGGGCTTAAAATATCAGATATTCTGACAGATACTGTCTACAACTGGCTTTAATAATCTACATCTAGATCGGCTTTAGTCTAGGTTGTAGAGTAAATCCACCTTATTGGAGTGTCGCCCCGTACGTGTTCCCTCGGTGTACGCTTTGTACGTGATTGCGGTAAATTGTCTACATAAAACTAATTTTGTTTAAGACCTCTGAAACTTTATGAGAAAACCAACCTGTATTAAACGCAACACGTGGCATACATAATATTATTATTATTTGTATAATCCTCTTTAATTTAGCCCTTGACATCAATCTCACCTTGGTAAGTCATGGTGCAGTCTAAGATGGGAGAGGGTTAACCTGTTATGTGTATGACAGTCATATTAAACACATACCCCATAAGTTGAGTCCCTAGCACAGAATAATATACTGTCCCTAGGTATTCTGTAGTCTAGTGTGAAATAACTATCTATATTATGAATATTATGAATCACTTCAACCATTCCCTGCACACTACTGAGCACAAGTATCCTCTCGTGAGACTCGTGAGAAGGGTTTGGCCATAGCCCACCATGCTGGCGAACTGCGGTTTGGCAGACTTCACATTCATTCGAGAACATTATGAAGAACTCTCGGGCAAGCAGGTTTTCTCACGATGTTTTCCTTCACCGTTTGAAGCAAGTGATATGTCAATACTTAAAACGCACTTAACTCATAAAGTTAGAGGTGCGTGCAAGGTAATCGAACCTGCGACCTCATATAGGAGGTCGGGTGCCTAAACCACTATCACGCACACCGACACACACACCGACACACACACGTTCTGCACGCACTTGCACTTTTTTAACTTTAAGTACTTATTTATTTAAAAAATGTATAATTTTACATCTTTTTCGGCCTTATTTTAGTATTAAAACAAAACTGTAAATTAGATTGTAAAACGCTGTTGATTACAGATATATAAACAAAATAAAATAAATATTAGGTACGAATATCCCTCGTATATTATGACATATCCCTGGAGAAAGTGTATTACAAACTCACTTTTATTTAACTATGACAAACGACTGTGATATTCCGTTGGGTAGGCGATTGTTCCGGAATACCAAATGTTTTCTTAAAGGATCCTAGGCTATAATACTTTTAGCACAGTATAACAAATGCACAGTCAGGTAGCGGCCTAAGAGTTGTGCCAAGTAATCAAATCGGCAACTCTTTCTGAAACTTACCCTTTTGAATATGCGCCTAATGGAAGTTATGAAATCAGCAATACTGATATGTTAACATTTTTGACGGGCTTTTAACATCAAATCGATAACGTACATGTTTAGGTATACATTTAGTTGTAATGGTTATTAAACCGTTCCTTATGTCGAGCTAATAGTACAGATTCCAAGTTGCAAGACGATGGCCTTGTCTTGGCGTTAAGAACTAAATTATCAAAACTAGCAGAGGGCTAGGATTTTAAGTCTTAAGAAGATTAAATAGAGTTTAATGATAACTAAAAACTAATTATATTTTTTATATAAATAGTTTTATAGAAATCTAAAATGCAAATATTTTAAAGTAGGTAAGTAGCGCAAAACTGTGTTTTTTTTCTGTGACCAGTTTTACATTCAGATTTACGCCAAATGCCTTGATGATGTTATTTTTTACTGTAATCCTTAGGTTAAGGTTCTCTACTGAGCTAAAAGATCGCTACTGAGCGATAAGACCGCCTTATTGTACCTACGTTCAAAGCCTCGTCTAACTGTTTGCTTGTTAAACTGTGTCTAATAGTGTCCCAGAAATATATTGGACTATAAACAAGCACCCGGGTATTACTCGGGAAATGTTATATGGATAGCTGTTTTATTTGAAATTAGACTATGTTTTAGTTAATAAACTCCACTTCAGGATGAAGGATTAACTCGCTTTTCATACACGAGAGATTTTAAACTATGTTGAAGATATAAGGTTTATTTTTGCGAAGAATGCTTGAATTTGTTTATAAGATTTATTATTTTTCATTTAAAATAGCGTAGCGGTATAAAAATTCAATACTGAATACAACTTTTCGGCTAATATTTTTATGAACATTATTTTCCAGTCTTAAGTACCCGTTGTCCTAGTTGAGCAACGAAATTGATGTGTAAAACATGGCAACAAGCTTCAATTAAGTAAAAAAAATCACGACTACCTTGCTTAAAAAATATACAGCCAGTGTCACTCGTTATGCATGCATTGTTTTCCTCATTATTTAAGGTCGTGAACCCTTCCCATTAATCTATAAGTAGGGGTAATAATGATAATTTTGCGGTGGGTTCATCCTTATGCATAAATAATAATTATTAACTTAGTAAGTAACTATAAAAACAAAATTACTACTTACTTAACAAAGTTCAAAAAACAAACGAAATAGCAGGGTGGAGGAAAGGCTTACCAATATTTCGTAAACATACACAATCATTATATTAAAAGTTTTAATAGGACTCGCAACACGTTCCCCTATCAAATATTAAATTCCAGCAATTTACGCCTTAAGCTTTATTACATAAGCCTCAAAATTCTCTGGAGTTGTATTTCCACGTGATTACACCCCTATTGTAATTCATCCCCCGTCCAGATACAAGTTGCTACATTACCCTGAGTTATGAGATACGTATGATAATATTAATAACGTCATTCTTTATTCGACTGTGAAACGTCTGCTACTTTAAAATGCAGTTTCGACTATGATTTTCATTTGTCTGTCAGTGTATCTATTTTCATTATACCTAGTCGATATTTTGTAGTAGAAAATCAATATGGTCAGATATATATAAAACCAAAATAAACAAATAATATGCGTTAATATACAAAAATCATAATCATAATCATTTATATTATTATTAATCAATATTATCATATCTGATCAATTTCATCCGCGAGAATTTTTTTTCTGAATTTCTGTGGAAAATTTTAATCGTTTGTTTTTCGGGATCAGTATCAGTGTCTGATTTGGTCAAGTTTTTTAATTTTTTCCATGTTTATTTTATTTTCCGTCTATGGTTAACCGTCCGTAACCAGTACTACAAACACAAATACAAGTTGTTTTTGTGTTTGTAGTACTGGTTACGGATGCAAAACTTAGAACTTTGAAATGCTAACTCTTGAACTTTGGCAGTGGATTCGACGTCTTATGAAGTTTCATCAACTACAAGGCAGATGATGAAGTATAGAAACTAATTAAGGAAACCCAGCTTATAATTACTTCAACGAAATGGAGAAAATTCCACGGACAGACATTTATTAAAAATATTTTCTTGTTATAAAGAGAACCCTCTCAGTTGGTACTTTGGTGCTCTTCCATCTTTGGACGGCTAATTTCTAATTACCTCGTTTCCTTAAGAAATACACTCTACCTTGAGTAGTGACACCGTGAAAATAAAATTAGTAGGACAATGCCAAATTTTTGTGTGTTTAATTTACCACTAATTTATTAAAGAGCGGCGATTATTCATAAAAATGATTTGATAAAAAAATTGTGCGTTTGACATTGACGCACGGAACCAGTTTTCAAAATGAACTGCCATATTAGTAAAGGTAATATATTATCATGTTAATGATCTATGAATAAAATATAGGGTTCTTACTCTATGGAGTGTCTAATTAAGTATCTAGGTACTTAAAAACACTTTTTAAAGATGGTGGTCTTAAAACAGATGTTCTGTTTAGAATCTAAAATAACTGCTATAATAAACTTCAAATTTCTAACTGGACCACTCAAGATTTCCCTTTTTTTAAAGATATTTAGCATTAGGATATTTGTTCATGTTAACTAGTTATTATCACAAAGCAATCTTCACAAAGATATCTATACTTGTTACGAGTATATGTAGCGTCAACCAATAAAATTATATCAATCATCCGTGAACACATAATTTTGGTAGATTTGTCAACAACAATAAAATTCTATACTGAAACTTCATAGTGACACTCTAGATTCGTATCTCTTTTGTCGAATCATAAATATAAGAGGAAAACCAGACCCTTAACACGTAAGCCACCCACAGCCCGTAGTTTAAACAATATGCCCGATCGCGAGCCCGAGGGACCACGACCGCAATAGAAAAGTGCCATGACGGTGGTGGCAGATAGTTTTATAGGCTCGAAACGCTTACGGAGGCAATACCATCAAATTCTGAGGCGTAGACTGTCGAATAATTTGTAGGAATTTATTATTGTCCCGAAAATATTTTTTTGTTAATGTGAAGCCTACGATAATGGAATTGCAAAATATGGAGCTATTCTGAATGTTTTCAAAGTACCTATTTTATGCTACCAATCGCCTGCAGCTCCCGTTCGAATTTTGAATCATCTAGCCTTATTCCTTGTCTCCATTCGAAAAGGAACCTCTGTTAGCTTTTAGGTTCTTGATTCAGGGACTTTTATTTTGTATTTTTTTTAAAACCTTTATTGAAAATCAACTTAATTGAAACCTATTGAAGAGCTCAACTTAAAGCTAGCTAGCTTACCTAATCACTATATATATATATAAATCATGACAGCCAGGCTGATCCTTTGCGCAAACAATGAATGAGCCAGCCATTCTGTCATCAGATGAGGCAGTAAAAATATAGAAGGAAAATGTGTCTGACTAGCTGATCTATCAGAGCTAGCTCAAATTAACGGACGAATCGATTGAAAGGCATAGAGATAAGCTATGAAAGGATTTTTAAAATACAACCTATAAAGGTTGTATAGTACCAACCAACCAAAAATAAAATAGGGGTTAGAAGCTGCGAGCAAAAGTTAATCTAACATTATATTATTTTGAATCACGTTGAATTTGCACAAATTATTTAAATCTTCTCATATTTGAGGTCGGTCAAAATTTTTAATAACTGCGGTACCCGAAAACGGACAAAAGAAGGTTATAAGATGAATCTCATTATTTATGTTGCGTCTTTATTTCACCCCCAGCCGTGCGGAAGTGACGTCATGGAGGTCACTAGCCTCAAGGATTATGGGACAGAAAAGATTGCTCCAAGAGATTGCGGGAAAAACGGTAAAAGGAAATGTCTAGCTGATCAACCTAAGCCTGGATACACTTTTAACTTTGACTTTGGCTGGCCATTCAGTGACCAGTGTAGTAAGATTTGTATAGTTTGTTTGAATAAAAGCATTTGAATTTATTTGATACGTTAAAGATTTATCTTATGAACTTGTGAACATCTATCTTTTTAAAGTACTTCCTTAAATTTACCACCAGCTCTGTATGTATAATTGTGGGGCGGAAAGATTGCTCTAAGAATTTTCCTCTTTTGTATCGAGGACTTCAAAGAGGATTTTTTGTGGTTTGTCTTTGTACTTTGTTATTTTTTTATTCTTTTGGAGGGAAAAGTATTTTTGAACAAATAGGATATTTGAGGCGAAGGTGGAATGTTTGTTTTATTAATTTTATTGTAATAAAATAAACTTCTATTTGTTTTGTCAAGGGTGTACATTATTTTTGCACCCCAATAAATAAAGGTATAATGAAGGTCGATTCGATGAAACTGGATTATATCCATAGTTAATATTATAAATGCGAAGGTGTGGCTGTCTGTGTGTTTCACGGCCCATCTGTTTAACCGATACAAAATCTTAATTGGAAAGTGTGTTTGTTTGTTAGTTTGTCGTTCAATTACGCTGCAACAGAGCAACGGATCGACGTGATATTTTATATAGGCATAGTTGAGGACCTGGAAGTACTCTTTTTATCCCGGAAACGTCACATAACTATAAATAGCTTTTCAATACAATTTTCAATCCCTTATTTCTCCCCCCTTAGGGGATAAATTATTAAAAATCCGTTACCTACAACATCATGTGACCCGTCCATTGGTATGTATGGTGAAATGATATTAGCAAAACAGTTGTAGTTTTTGGAGTTTACTCCTTAAGAATCGATTTTCATATTATATAAGTCCGGGGTATGAAAATTTATGTTCTCCGTTACGTTATGTTTATGTTTCCATGGTAACACTTTTCGTTCATAAAGAGTAAAGTCCAGTCGTGCGTCGGAGCTGACACACACATTTTTTTAAAAACTAATCTATGAGTCTGCCCCTTTTCCTTCCGAAACAAAGAAAGTTTAATCTAAGTAGTTGAACTATGCTCGCAACAAAAACCGTAAAATGAATTGTGCCCTTTTTATTACACGGCAGGCTTTGACGCAGTAATTTGGCTGTCATTTTTTGCGAACAACTCATTGCATTTACAGTATGACATACGGCGGAATAATTGTTTGACAATTTCATGTTTCTTGATAAAATATATTTATGACCTCGCTTCGCTCGAGTGCAATTTCTGAAAAAAACTGAATGCTCTACAGAAATCGGTCATGTAGCAGAATCATAGACAAAACTCTATGTAGGAACTGTACTACCGTCATATACCTAACTATCAACAATCTGATGCCTAAGTACATCATAATATAGCTATCTTTGTTCCAAATTTCTGTCCAGAAGTTTGATCTCTGCGTTGATAGATCAGTCAGTTACCTTTTCTATAATATATTTAGTAGAGAAAAAGATGTCATCAAATTAGTTTAGCGAACGTTTGACCATTTGAGTGAAACCAAAACAGCACAACAGTTGTATATTTTTTTAACTAATTTATAAGTAAATGTCCTTCCGAAACAAAGAAAATTTAATCTAAGTAGTTGTAGTACGCTCGCAACAAAAACCGTCAAATGAGTTGTGCCCTTTTTCTTACCACGGCATGATTAACCCTTGACGAAGCACTTTGGCTTTAATTTTTTGCGAAAAAGGTTACATCGTACGACGGAGTTGTTTGCCATTTCTGTATTGTGTTTTCTTGCCAAATAATTTATGACCTCGCTACGCTAGAGAGGAATTTAATTAGAAGAATCCTTTCAGCTATGATTTTCAAAATCCCGTTGTTCCTTTGCTCCGTTGCGGCCTTGCGTTGATGTGTGACCTCAAAACACAAAACAATTGTATGGTCGATGCAAAACAAGCACATTTTCGCATCCTACTGTATTATAAACTAGCTGATGCCCGTGAAATCGTCCGCGTTGATTGTTTTGGTTCCCGCGGGAACTCTTTAATTTTCCGTGATAAAAAGTAGCCTATATGTTACTCGAGACTATAATTTATCTCTGTGCCAAATTTCATCCAGATCCGTTCAGCCGTTCAGGCATGATTGAGTAACAGACATCCGTCCATCCATCCAAACTTTCGCATTTATAATATTAGTATAGATGTTTAAGTTTGTATGCCTGTAAATTTGTAAGTTAGGATGTTTGTTACACCTTCACGCCGCAGTGACAGAACCGATTTGGCTGGGAATGATGATAGTTTATAAACTTAATTAGTATATTTATCCCCGAAAATTAAAGCTAAACCTACGAGTACACCGCTGTTTATCAAGCCGTGGAAATATCATTGTTCAAGTTTTGTTTTGTTTTGAAATTAAATATTTTACATGGTTTCATAAGAGCTGTGTTTAGGTAAAAGCTAATATTTCACCTGAATCTATAATTACCTAATAAGGGATAGAACAAAAAGGCTGCATGAAACCGCGTCGGAGAGTAACAACGCTTTGTCCTGTCGCGCAAGTGTGTCTTTATAAAATCCAAATCCCAAACCTTTAGCCCAAAAAACCCAAGGGGCTTTTATTAGTCTCTAAAGCTGCTTAAGTTATTTTGATTTATTTTGTTTTTTAATAGTACATTGTTCACTGAGGGACTATGATTAACCGATTACGAACGAGGGTGTAGTAAGTAACAATACACACTAATTAGGAATCGTACTTTCTTCCGAGTAATACCTTCATAATGCTTTATACTACACCTGCGAGGAAAATAAGCGATACATACTTTGTAGTTACGAAATACTTTGAAGTTTCACTATCACTGCTAGACTACATTTTAAGAATCTATTTTATAAAATGAAAATTTTAATAAAACAAAGATCTCGCGTGCGATCGCTATTTTTTCTTATTTTAATGACGTATGAATAACGCAACTGACCAATATCTTTTTGCGAACGAATTTTTTCTTTTTTTTTTGGGCTATAGGTCATAATATTATTATGGTAAAAATGGGTTTCACCAAGTGAAATGAGACCTCACTCAATATTGACTACAGTTAAGTAAACAAACTTTAATAAATGTAATATTTATCTTACAACCCCAAAAGCTTTCTAACAAAAATTTTTACTCAAATGTTGTTCTTTGGATAAAAGGGGTTGAAACTAACAGAATTCAATTATAACTTTCTTGGAACGTCTTAGAAGTGGCCATGTTGAAAACCAGTGTAATTTAGTCTAGTGAAGTGCTTTGGAGCCAGCGCAAACCGAGCGAGGTGAATTGAGACGAGGCGCGGCGAGCGGCGGCGACAATAGTAATTTAACCAAAGAGTGGGTAAAGTCGTAACTCGATAAATTACGGTTAGTAGTGTAGAGCCACAAAGCGGCGATTGCGAGCTACACTATCCTATGAGCTATTATGCACTGTCGACTTATGCCTAAAATTGGCAGAAAGCAGACGGGAACCACGTGCGTATACAGACCGCGTTACCTGTATAAACTACAGATCACCAGTCGACCAGTTTACCGTAAGGGATCTACAGGCCAAGATTAGACGTGCCTCCAAATAAAGTACCGTTCCGTTACTGCGAGTATACTGTGACGGATTATCCGTCCCATCGTGCTATATGAGAGTAAAACATTTGAGAGTGCACCTGTACTTGCACAAACACTTTTGCATTACCCACGCATATGTTTTATCTCTCTGGAGATTGGCCGCCATGAACGAAAATTGGTCGGGATGACATTATTATTATTAGTTAACTTACTTAACAGTTGCCTGAATTCCCCTGTATAAGATACATGTGGGCGTTTTTACCGTCATGCGTTTTGTATGACCAAGCCTTTACTCAAAGTGAAGAGCCTTTAGTTTTAGCCCTTAAGGAAGTTTAAATAGTACGTAAAGCTCGTTGGGGTCGTGATGGTATAGACGGGTTTATAAATCCTGGATTAAATACATATGAGACGTCGCGTTGTCTGCGTATCGTTGTTAAAGGTATGTGTAGTTAATGAAGGAACCAGAAGTTTAATTCGGTATAATCCGCGACAAAAGGAATATCTATGTGGTACAGTGATTTTATATATATATATTGATTATATATTTTATATATTTTTTAATTATATATCGTGAATTTATTTATATTTTATTAATTTATTTTATATTTATATTTATTTACCACACCACAGAATTCCCCCAAAAACTACCCTTTATATATTATAAATATATATTGATTATATATTATTATTTTATATGCGTTCAGATATAGGTCCACGCATTGCTAAGACACTTAGATCCCATGAGGTACATGTCGCGTTCAGGACAAATAATACACTTCGGAGAATTTGTAATGGTAAGGATAAATTAAATAATCATCAAAAATCGGGTGTTTATAAACTTGAGTGTCCTGAATGCGGGGCCACATATGTTGGTCAAACTGGGCGCAACTTTGATACGCGCTATAAGGAACATATGTCTGCCTTTAGAAACAATCAACCACAAAGGTCCCACTTCGCTAAACACCTTTTGGACAGTGGACATGAAGTGGGCGATAGCCATTCATATAAAATCCTGCATACATGTAATAAGGGATTTCGATTGTGCGTATGGGAACAATTAGAAATAATTAAACACAATTATAAAGACTTTGATCTGTTAAATGAACAAATAAATGTATCAAATTCACCTTTACTCAATTTATACAGTAGTAGACGGGGTGGGGCTATAGTTTGAGTCATGCCAAAAAAGGTATAAAAGCCGGAATTTCCGACACGAATAATCACTTCACAATCGTGCATTGTGGAGGCAACATCTCCTGAGGATGCTCCGGTATCGGAGTGAAACGTGCCTTGAGGGTAGTTTTTGGGGAATTCTGTGGTGCGGTAAATAAATATAAATATATATATATATAAAATAATAATATATAATCAATATATATTTATAATATATAAAGGGTAGTTTTTGGGGGAATTCTGTGGTGCGTTAAATAAATAAATAAATATATATATATATATATATATATATATATATATATATATATATATATATAAAATAATAATATATATAATATATTATACATAATCAATATATATTTATAATATATAAAGGGTAGTTTTTGGGGGAATTCTGTGGTGTGGTAAATAAATATAAATATAAAATAAATTAATAAAATATAAATAAATTCACGATATATAATTAAAAAATATATAAAATATATAATCAATATATATATATAAAATCACTGTACCACATAGATATTCCTTTTGTCGCGGATTATAGCGAATTAAACTTCTGGTTCCTTCATTATGATGGACTTCCGCAAAGTAACGCCTGCCTCTATCCAGTATGTGTAGTTATTTTAAAAATTAGGTAGTTACTTTGCTGCTCTCATTTCTTAGGGTTGTGACCATTTACTTTACATCACACGTGTTGATGGTTGGATCCCAATAGCGTGGGTTTTCGTGGGTAAATACGTTAGGTAAACTGATACTTTCACATGAGGTATTAAATATATGCTTTTGAAAAGAAATATTAATAAATAGACATGCCTCAAAATAGGAGTATAATTAAAATATAGTGATTTCTAAAGCTACTTGATGATGCCCGCGACTTCGTCCGCGTGGATTAAGGTTGGATTTCCGCGGGAACTCTTTAATTTACCGGAATTAAAAGTAGTCTATGTATTAATTCATAGTATAAGCTATCTTCATTCTAAATTTCATCCAAATTGGATCAGTCGTCGCAGCAAGCAGGAGTAACAAAGATCCAAAACAAACTTACAAAAACCCAAACTTTAACATTTGTAATATTAGTAGGATAAATAGTTATAGAGTGGTATTTATTAACATTTACCTAAAAAGTCGTTTTCAAAACATCCCTTACCGGAATTAAAATAAATAAAATTAAATAAGCTGTCGGAGCATTGTTCCAATCGATAACCCTCACCCGGCGGGACTGGCCATTATCATATAAGCGTCTCCTCTCGGTCGATTAGACCTCGTTAAAAAAAGATTTGTGCGCCTGTGGTGCCGTTTGTAGCAGATTACAGATTATGCTTCGATGGGGATACACGCCGGTAATAGGCATTTTTGCGCTCAAATAATATTTTTATTGCCCATTTTGGCATCTCGTTGAAATAGGTTGAACCTTAAAACGAGTGTTGAATAAATTATTAGGCATTGCTTTCAAGAGTATTTTGATGTTTCACACTGACTAAGAAAACACTAGGATTTCCATAGTGCCATAGAAATTATGAATGCTTCCTCTAATTTATTGACTATAACAACTTTTCAAACAAAATGTTCTTCTTCACTTCTAATAATTATTTCATACTTAAATATTTGTTTTTCTTTCAGCTGATATAACCGGGTTCCCGGTCTCAAAGACCAACGCTCAGTTGTTGCACTTAAGGTCACTGTTAAAAGGTCCGATTCTCGTTTGATATAATTGATTAACAGTGTGGAAATAATCAAATTAATGTAAGAAGAAATCGGTTTGTTAATTTGAATAACTTAATTTATAATATACGTAATGCAGTAAATAAAATCCATATAAATTGAGGTTTTTAACAAAATTACGCCACAAGTGAGTGGCTTAACCTTTTGTTTTTACTAATATCATTTCAAAATTCATAAGTATAATATAACACATTAAATTCATTTCATCATTCAGTTAATTTATCACGATTAGTTTATATTTTTAACACAAATTCTAAGGGTCTTATGGACCCTCAACTATAGAAAATTATGCGTATTTTTACGTCTATATTTGAAGGTTAAGGCGATAAATTTTGTTTAGGCAACTACTTATAAACCAATCTAATGCAGTAACTTAGTTAAGGCAAATACACAAAAACCAATTTTAGAGGAATTTTATAAAGCATCAAACAGAAGTTCCTAGCTCAAGAAAAATTAAATAAAGTTTGGCCAACGTGATGGACTATCTGCTAACCCATGCTAAGCAGTGGGCTGGCGATCGGTTAATAGAAATGTAATGATAATGTTTTGAGTTTACTTTTCTACTCAATTAAAAATTAAATATTAGAGCCGAAAGCAACAGTAAACTTTAAATTGTTCAACTTTAGATCGCACAAAGCTTGGAAACAAGAAAAACTCAGCACCTCTCAGCTCTAACAGCTGTTCGCAAAGTTGCAAAGACGTATAATTACTCTCCGCCGGTGCTTGAGATTGCTCGAGCTCATTTATTTCCCGGTTAAAGTTCATTGGGTGTCATTAAAGTTTGTAGAACTTTTTTCTTCAAAAGAACGCCGGAATTTCATGACATTCTATGGTTTCGGTGCGAACACACGAAATCTGCCCCCCGATTGTGTATAGTAAATAGTAATCGTTATCGTTCGTCAAACGGATATTAATTCACCCGGCATAAGGAGTTCATTGGTGCCTGCACGTCAAAAAGCATGTATGAACTCCTAGAACAGTTCGAGTAATACGTTTTAGGATCTCAAATGATTACGATTTCCATATACAATCGGGCCTATGGATCGGTATCATCGTCACAGAATTGGGAATCCGCTTATAAATGGTCCTTCCGTAATCTAGAAACTATTGAAGAAATAACTAGTCACATCACACGGCCCACAACTACACGAATTTGATACGCGAAGACGACAAAACAAATGTATTGTTATTTGCGGATTAGTAGCAAGGTAAACTTTTTTGAATAGGTATTTTAAATTGCGATGAATTTGCAATTGCAATAATACGCGAATCATAAAACACTAGATTAGGCATAGCAACCTTTAATTAAATTAATGTTGCAAAAATCTAATAAACCTTCCTATGTACGTAGATACTCAAACTAGTAAATTATGTCAAATTTTAATTGATGTAAGTTAGTATTGTACAACTCTGGTAACAAGAGTAATGTACTCAGCAGTAACGGCCCGCAGTTGGTAAAGTTCCAAAGACGTTTAATTACTCACTGACGGCACTTGAGATTGTGCTTGAGTCCGTATTTCCGAGCTTTATATACATTGAATGCCATTAAAGTTGTAACCGGTTAGTATTTTCCAAGCACTTACTTATCTGGTAAGCTGACTGTACAAGAATTAAATTCAAATACTTTACAATGCTGCCGAAAAAGGCTAGTAAAAATACTTGAGGGAGCGGGACTGCTATAATTTATTGGCAGACGAATAATAGGATAATAGGATATTTTTGTAAAACCTAGTGTGAGAGAATTCTGTTTTGTTTTGACATTGGTTTTGAATAATGACTGCCGAATAACTTTCTCTACACGGCAACGTACCGGAACTGTAAGTCGCTTGGCGGCACGTCTTTGCTGGTATGGCAGTATCTAGGCACAGCCAAAGCCTCCCACCGGGACAGAACAGAGAAATTCAGAAAATTTAAACTAACAACCAATTGACCCCAGCGCTCAATACTGCATCAGGGAGGTCGTCAAAGATAAGTAGAAGAATAGAGATTGTAAGTTTTTCAAAACAACCATATCAAAGAGTCGGGAAATAAAAATTCTAAGGGAAAGTATTTCACATATAATTACGATTTTTCAGGTTATCCGGGAGTTTTTCCGGGAAAATAGAAAATTATATTTATTACGTTTTCCAGCCGAACTCCTTTCAATCAGAATTACGTTCCGTGTTTCGTACATCATGCATAATTTAATACATTTCTTATGCATACGCTGCGTAGCAGACAGCTCGTGTAACGGAAAAGATTGGATTTTTGTATGAGCTTCTATCTATAGACATCTATTTTATTAACATCCCTACTATTATTAATACGAAGTGTTTATTTCTTGCTTTGTTGGTTTGTCCTTCGATCACACCACTACGAATCATACCTAGTCCCATAAACTTATCTGACCCGGTGGCCAAAATTGGAACTAATATTTATCCCAGTTTAGTTTTGTTTTTATTTTATTTTTCATATAATATACTAGCTACTAGCCGGCTTCGCACGGGTAGCACTAATAATCATAATAGTCTATACCCAATATAACCAGTGAGCAGTGGGCAGGTTTTACATTTTAAAATAACACTGCAAGAGTACCTACGCCTCGCCCTCAGTACACCTGCCACTGCCACCAGCCCTCAGATTATGGGTATTTAATATGAGCGCCGACCGCAGTCGCGTTTTTAGGGTTCCGTAGTTTTCCCTTGTACGTTACAATATTATTTCTATGATATCATCTAAATTAAAGTGTGTAAAGGACAATTTTTATCTTAATTAAATACTTGAGATGACAAACATATTTATTTTGATAAGGATTAATACTATGTCGGTAAAAACACCTTCGCAAGTAAAGCATATTGGTTATATGCTATCGCGGACTATTTTTTTCAACTTTTTGAGAGGAACAATTCCACAATACATTTTTTTCGTGTAACTTTAACTATTTACGCAGCGCACGCCACGTAAGCTCTCAGAAGAGATGTCTTTTTCCGACTTAGTTCACATAATTACAATTTTCGTAAGGATCTCCAATTTTTTCAAAATAAAATATAGCCTATGTTACTGGCTGATAATGTAGCTTTCTGTAGGTTAAAGAATTTTTAAAATCGGTTGAGTAGTTTTTGAGTTTATCCGTTACAAACAAACAAACAAACAAAACAAATCTTTCCTCTTTATAATATTAAGTATAAGTATAGACTAGCGACGCTGTCAACGGGTCAGTTAAGTTTGTCGGATATAACCTTATTTTGCATGAATTTGGTTAAAGTTTTTCCCGAAATATCGATGCATGGATGAACTCGCGGGCATCATCCAGCCTATCATTTGTAAATACCTAGCAACAAATATCCGATACGTCAGTACTATTATATTATTCTGTGTCCAAGGTAATGCCCACAATATTTAAATGCATATGCTGCAATTATTTCGATATCTGAACGAAGCTTTAATTTTGATCTCAATCAATATGGCTTATCTGGACGTACGAACGCAATCTTTTAACTAAATATAAAAAAAAAAAATTAGAATTTTGACCTGTATAACCAGAGAACAGTGAAGTAAGTACGTCGTGGGTACCTATAACATAGCTATGTATCCGTCACCGTAAGATTGTAAAAACCGTTAGATTGTAATCTAACTCGCGAAATTGTAAACAGTCGTAATTATGATTGCAATATAACGGATTATTTTTCGGTAGATTGTAATCTGTTAGGTTTATTAACCCGATAGAACCTAAGTGCCCGGCCTGGGGCCGGGCACTACTTGATTATTTATGTCGAACCCTAACCTAACCTACAAGAAAGAGACAAGAAAACGTAAATACAATGAATATTAAAAAAATTGACACTTGAAACATTGAACTGTTCACAATCTTTCGACTGTTTACAATCTATCGGAAAAAAAGCGTCAGATTACAATCTTACGGTTTTTACAATCTTACGGTGACATATCCACTAGCAATAAAACTTATGAAGAACTTAGCAGTCATGTTATGGCGATGTTAATTTAAGTGAGTAATGGCAACTAACAAGAAATATAATTGCTGGTTGGATACTTGGATAAACCACTGCAAATCGAAATGATACGTCGGAGTGTGCATCAAACCTTAGGTTGAATGCACACTGCACTTTTATCCGCATCAATGTGACATCTAAAGTTAATTGACAGCGTGTATCGAACGCCTCGCTACCGATTGGACTGGCATGACAAAATTGGCAATGTTTTATATGGAAATGTGTCCACTGGGCACCGGTCGACACAATGCAATATCGAACAAAAAGCTAGTATTTTTCGCTACGCAGCGCTGAGCGTTTACTAGTTTACTAGATAACGAGTGGGGCTAAAGATGAAAGAATAGAGTAACAGCTTGTATTAAACTTGTATTAAGCATTTGGTAGTTATATCAGTTCAACACCAAATGCTTACTTCTTTTACGCTGAAATAAAAGTTAAAAGTGAATAGGTACTTAAAATAATAAAGATTACTCGTGACGCAATTTTCATAATGATTAACTTATTATCTAGACTAAATTGTTAGTTGGATGGAATCGATTATTTACACTATGTATTTAATAATTTAATATAAAAAAATATTTTTAAACAACCGACTTCAAACTCCCGCGCCAACTTTACAACAACAAGCACACGCTATACAAAGTACTTATTTTATTGTTGATATTTTAAAAACCGCTCGACCGATTTCGATAAAATTTATATGGGACCACATGGGAAGTATGCCCTTTCAAATAAAAAAAGAATCATCCAAATCGGTCCACCCAGTCAAAAGTTCTGAGGTAACAAATATCGAATTGGGAACCTCCTCCTTTTTTTGAAGTCGGTTGAAAAGGGCCTTATAATTCACACTACCTAAATTTAACTTTATAATTTTTGTACTTTTATATAAAGTAATGTGGACAAATACATTAATTAATTCATTCAATTATTTATTCACACTTATGTACAATTTTTCGTGAGATTAAATATTTAACTAAAAATACATGTCGCTTTACAAACGTCCTATGTGTATGTACCCTAGCAAAGATTATTGCGCCCTGATATTGCTCTGGTTATAGAATTGAAGCACAGCGGATTAGGACGTCGAGTCTAAGAGTATGTATCTCTATGGGTCGTTATATAGAGTATTGATAATTGCAATAGGCATGAATCGGTTATAGAACGTCTGGAGGTAAGCCAGTGAAGTCAGTCAGATAATAATTGGTTTAGTCTAGACCTAGATTGAAACTATCTATAAATGTAACTGCGAATTAACATCTGAGTGTTAAGGAAATACAGTCCAAAAGCCGACGCACAGAGAAATCATTTTGACATTTAACTTAAAATCGGTTGTATTTTCTTTGGCACACGGTTGATTTTTGTATACTGTAAATAAATCATGGAATAATTTCTGCCTCGTTTGGACATGTCTGGCTACTATACTAAAGACGTAAAGGTTTAATTGTGTTTGTTATCAAGAAAGACACCGTGATTCGGCTCTGCTGGTGTGTGTTGCGCCTTACTTTTCATAGATTCAGTTTAGTGTCTCAGCCTTTATAGCTTGTAGAGAACGGCTCAGACTGTCGGAACTTAGTGATCCGAAAATTTTAATGTTCTCAGACTATTGAGAAAGATCTAAAAGTATGTGGAATTAATTGATTACATGCATAAATTTATTTTATTACTGAACGACTAATAATAAAATAGTATTTAACAATAATAATTAGGATATTTACAAATAATAAACTTACTACAAAAAATCTATATTTACAAAAATATACACCGTCCAAAAGATCATCCATGGGCATGGTACCTCTGAATTGCCAGGCTGAGCTGTTGGGCTAAAGAAGCGCCAGTTCTTGGGTTACCAGTAATGTGGACCAAACTCTGGCAAACAACATTGATGAATAAAAAAAATTACCAATCTTCAACAAGAAACCAACTCAAAACATTTTATTTTCTTCTTTTCCAGTTACGGCTCTACGAGAACACTGGGATGAGGCGAACGCCCGCGTTCTTCAACGCAAAGCTCAGCTCGATGCGATGCTGGGCGATTCCCAGCGGTACGAAGCGAGACGACGCGACGCGGACGCGTGGCTCACTCGTATGGAGACGCGCCTGGCCGCCATGACAGCGCCTGGGCATACAGCTGATGTGCTGGAGATGCAGCTTAGAGAACAAAAGGTGAGAAGCTTTAGAAGAAGCTAGAGAAGAATACCACTTATAGTTGTTCTTTTTTCTCGGGATCTGGGTTTTTTTCCCAGTCTATCAGAGGCTGTCACTTCGG
The DNA here is from genome assembly GCA_963932025.1 of Erebia epiphron. NCBI lineage: Eukaryota > Metazoa > Arthropoda > Insecta > Lepidoptera > Nymphalidae > Erebia > Erebia epiphron. The sequence goes on from OZ009950.1 coordinate 11,958,035, forward strand.
CTAGCCATTAGGTTAACCCAGTTTTATAAATTCTGGCACAGTAATAGCCCGCTCCGTTCTCCGGAGACTTTCGGCGCTTGACTACCTCAGCATGGAAGGTGTACCTTTGTATGGGAGGTGGCATATCATCCCGGCAGTCACAACTCAACAGGGCACGAAAGCGTGAAACGAAACATTTCAAAATAAAATGTAACCTTCAGCCACATCAGATTCATATAATTTGTTATACCTCCTAGTAAGTCTTTTAAAACTATTGAAAGACGTGTTTCAAGAATCTAAATCTAAGTACTTACTAATATTATAAATGCGAAAGTTTAGATGAACGGATGGATAGATGGATGTTTGTTACGAATCTGGATGAAATTTGGCACGGAATAATATAGTATGGAATAACACATAGGCAGAGGCTATTTTTTATCCCGGAACATAAAAGAGTTCCCGCGGGAATCAAAAAACCTCAATCCATGCAGACGAAAACGGGGGCATCAGCTAGTTTCTTGTATAAATTAACACTGGGAGGTCTCAGAGGAGCTGTTCTCCGTTATTTATCAGTATCTCCTTTCCTCTTTATGGAGTTTGTAGATTATCTTTATATATTTTGAAGCTTATCTCCACTAATCTTTTAATCATCCAAATGTTGGCATTTATTCATAATTTTTAACAGGTCTTTTAAATTCTTTTTCAGTCATTCCACGCTGAGGTGCATCAATACAAGCACCAGATTGAGCTGTTCGGACAGCTGACTCAGCGTCTCATCGCCGTGTATCGCAACGACGATACTACCCGCATCAAGCGCGCCACCGAAGCCATCAACCATCGATACAATGAGCTGAACAACAGGTAACTCCTTCATACTGTATCGCTTTACCAGTACAAGCATCAGAGCTGTTCAGGCAGCTGACCTAGCGTCTCATCTCTGTGTATCGCAACGACGATACTACACGCATCAAGCGCGCCACCGAAGCCATCAACCATCGATATACAATGAGCTGCAAAACAGGTGCTTACCTGTTGTACTTGTGCTTACCTTCATATTGTATCGCTTTACCAAAATACAAGAATCCAAGTTACTCACGTTTCGTGTCTATTTAGCGGAGAGAGAAGAGAGAGTCAGTTAATTATTGACCATAGACAAGTTAATTATTGATCATAGATAAGTGTTTTTAATCGCTTTTGCTTCAGTGTTAACGATTGTAAAAAGGGAATAGACACGAAACATATGTAACTTGGATTATTATAGAAAGAGAATAGACACGAATGACGAAACGTATGTTACTTGGCTAGGGGGACAGAGCTGTTCGAACAGTGGATTTGGACAGAAAACATGGTTGCCCGTAGTAACGGGCCTGATAAGAAGGCCCTACTCTCACTCAGATGAAGAGTAGGGCTACGTATCATAGAAGAAAATAGCTTATGCCTGCAGCTTCGCTCACGTTAAGTTAAAAATTTCAGACCGACTGTCTGAATGATAAATCAGTCAGACAGTCAGTCAGCCACCTTTTATATATTTGGACAAAGCGCATTCGAATCACTGACTGTTGCCATCTATTGTGATCGCTACCATCTATAGTTACTGGCCCATGCTGCTAGGAACAGCAGCAGCTTCGAGATTGTTCGAGCTTCGAACCTCTAATTTTTCTTTATGAACCTTTCTTACTAAATTGTTGGACGCAGGGCTCCTCGTGTGGACGCCACTCTTCCCGATGCTGAGCTAGCCTCCTCCAAGTTTCGCTTAAACGTAACATAATCTAAGACATAGAAATTTACTTACATACATGTGATTTCTATAACTTTCTTATTAATTTCCAGCATTGTGGCCCGAGGGAAAGCACTGCATTCAGCGGTGTCATCCCTGCAGAACTTTGACCGATCTCTGGAGAAGTTCGTCGCATGGCTGAGCGAGGCGGAGTCGCTGCTGGATGCGGCCGAACGCGACCCTCATCTGCTCAAGGTAAGACTTGGGTTAGAACTATGCATGAATTAATGAAAAATCTTTATAAAATAATACACTTATACATAGCGCTTTCGAATCAATGATGGAAAAGAAAGAAAGAAAAGGGAAAATCGGTCCATAATGAAAGAACAAGATATTTAATTCGCTATACTCCGCCCCAATAGGTAAATCTATGTAGTACAGTGTGTATTTTGCACTTGTAGCTTGCGATATTCAATACAAATCTTCCAAATTATTCTCAACGTACGTTTCACTCCGACACCGGAGCGTCTTCAGGAGATGTTGACTCCACAATGCACGATTGTAAATTGTGACTTCACAAGCTACAAGTTCAAGATACACACTGTACCACATAGATTTATCTATAGTGGCGGATTATAGCGAAATAAATTTCTAGTTCTTTCATTATAATAGCCTTCCGCAAAGTAACGCCTGCTTCCATCCAATAACAAAAATTAATTTAAACAATAAAAAAGCATTGCACATGTAAAACACTCAATGTAACTATACAAAAGCAAGTTTTTAAATTTAGAAAAGTAAGTTCATAATTAAGTTAATTTTCCATCATCCTTTCCTAACAAAAAGAGTCACCAAGAAACCCGGCGGTTACCTATTGTTTAAAACAAGGTTATCAAAGTTTTATAAAAAAGCTAACTCATGAATTTAAACGAACAAACGTACCTACTTGACTATAATATTAGCGGATAGGACTTACTTAGGGTCTAAGAAAGTCTGCATGAAGGGTTGGATCTGGCAAGCTAAACTAATTAGAGCATATTTTTATACCATGGATGTAGGAATATAATTACTATGATTTACAGTTGCTAGAATACAATATAGTGATAGATTCACGCTTTATTCAAATTCAAAGCACTTTTATTAAATTTGTTTGAATAAAAAAAATGAGTTTGAGTTTAATGGTTCAATAACGCCATCCATCGCAAGCTCTAAAAGCACTACTTTTAAATGTAGATGGCGTCCAACATTATATTATTTCTTTGTATTTAGCGTCCTCTGTTGCGGGTGGCTTAACTACGCAAAGCAAAAGTAAATGATCAAAAAGTTCCAGGTTATAAACAGAGATGTCTCTGTAAAGCTTCAACAGCTTTGAAATCTAAGTTCTCTGGAAATTTTCTGAAAAGCGACATCTATTGCAGGGTGGTGGAACTGTGTTATAAAATGGTTCGTAGAGATATTGCATGGTAATTTGCCACCTTTGTGAATTTTCACCGAAGACGTGCAGCTAACACCGTACTGGTAGTGTAGGTAACTCTTCATTTGTGAACCGTGCTTGTCAATGAACACCTTTCTAAAAAGCGACATCTATTGTGAGATGATTGTTCTTCGTTATAAAATGGTTTGTAAAATTATTAAGCTGTAATAATTTGGGGTTCTAAGAAAAGTATAGATTTGGAAGGTTTTAGCATGTTGGTTGTTCTTGAAGCAGTGATGTGGTTTGGATTCTCTTGGCAGGCAAAGACATGCTCGTATTTTAGTAGGCGGGATTATTACTAAACTTTTGATTTAAAAAACAGATATTTTATAGAACAGAAACTGTCTGTAGCGTTGTGAAACAAACAAACAAACAATACTACGAAACTCGAGAGGTTTATGAAGACATAATATAAGATTTTGATAACAAGTGAACATAATTAAAAAACTTAAAAAACACGACTGGCCTGTCATACTTTTTTTTTAATTTATAGCCCGTGTCACTCGGTAGGATGTAAGTATTATAGCAGTACTCTATACTTATATCTAAATTTAATAATATTCAGAAGTTATGGCGGAATAAAGAAACTCACATACATACATCATACTTGAACATTACACTTGTTTTTTTGGGCAGTCGAGTAAATAGTAATCTGTTGGCCTATTGTCTTCAAAGAATTACCATCACCATAGGTGTTTACACTTTATAAAATCAGTATCGTAAACAGAGCCAACCTTAAACAAAGAATATAGGAATAATTTAGGTATGCAGTATCATGAAACTTTTCTTACTTTTAAAATTAATCATCATAACCAGCATTAAAACAAGTTCAATAGGTATTTGTTAATAGTTCGCAACAGAAGTTTTAACGACCGCCTGCAGGCATGCTCAGCAAACGAAACAGTAAATGCGAAAATTGTTAACTGCGAAATTCTACGACGAATTTTTATGATGAAAAATTTCATTGACTTATTTTCAAAGTAAGTTTTAGTATTTTTTAATTAAATGTTACCCATTTAATAATTAGATGACAAGTTATCTGAAGAATACTTACTATGTATTCGAGGTATAATGTACTAACGTAAATAAAATTAGCGATTTCATTACATAATCTGGCGTCATAGATTTTTGAGACGACATTTTTATAAAGAAGCAGTTTGATTATATTATTTGCTCGTGAGGTAGAAGTTAGTCTATACTAATTCTACACTAATAATATTATAAATGCGAAAGTTCGGATGGATGTATGGATGGATGGATGGATAGATGGATGGGTATTTGTTACTCAATTACGTCCATACGACATAGAGACTAAAACAAAGCCTCGATGACAATATACCTGAAAATAAAACCATACTCAACCCTCTCGATACTACAGTCTGTCAATACTATTTCGAGCTATTTCATTGTAAAAATACACGAAACTCCAAGAACGAACGCTCCACAAATAGAAATCCAACTTTGAAAAAATACTTTGATCTTTGCGCTGATTTAAAACTTTTCAGCAAAACGCATCAGTCGGCAACTGTGCTACGTAGTGACTCCATGCTTTTGAATTTACAAGGATATGTTTTTAATACTAACTTAACGTGGCATGCGTTGTGTTTTACCACGCGCGAACTATCGTACGTTGGACAGAAACTTCATGCAAGTAAATTCATATTCAAATGTTTTTTTTTTTATTAAAATAAAATACTAGTCTATTACAAATGCTTTTGAATCAGCAAGTGAATTTGCCACTCGTTCTGAAGCCATTGTGTTGTATTTATACTTATTATATTAGATCACTCAGGGATATTAGGTATCATCAACGTAATAGTTAATTTGTACGGTGTATTTGTGATTATAAAATAAATAATTTTTTTCATCGAAGTCGTTAGAGTTTACTTTTAGAACGTATACGTAAGTTTTGGTAAACGGAGCGTTAGGCGCCCTCTAGCATGGTAAAGCGATGATATCCGGCTGATGGCTTGCGTCGATTTGATGGAAAAAGCCGAAGAAAGAGGTTGAGAAAGAGCATGTTGACTTTACTTGAGAGACACGCGCACAGTGCACGCGTAATGGTCGAGGATGATCATTACACACTAAATTGATCCATAAAGAAAGATTAAAATACAATTTTTCATTCTACATCATAATATTTACTATATATACTGGTATTAAAAGCCAATGCATATTGTATATTTTATATAGCACCATTGACCATCTATTTTCTTTGTCTGTGGAAATAAGTTGTAGTTCTTTATACGTAGCCTATGAAACTCATACTTTCTTCGAACTACCATGAACACTCGTATTTTATGAGGACCTGTCCTACATTATACCAAGTAGTTGGCCACCCCAGCGCTACAATAACATTGTAAAGGCGACGTCTTAAAGCGCAAACTTATACCGAGCTCACTTTGTGAGCGAAATCATAACTTTGCATTATATTCAACATTTTTACATTGATATTATTTTTCCCTCTATTACGGAAAAGCTGTTATAAATTCTGGATATTATTTTTTAGTTCTATCTACGCTAGCAAATATTTTCCTACAGTTTCCTAGTTTTTTAATCCCTATATTCAAAGCGTGCATGTTTAAATAAGATAGAAAAATATCTAGAATAAAAATTACGGATCGGACACGACAAAACGTCTGTCGGATGGCAATCCAACACTACCGGAAAGAGATCAGGCCCAGGACCTACGGTTTTACGTGCTCTATAAGGCACGGGCTGAAGGCTAAAGCATTGCCAAGTTCCTAGCTCCGGGCTAGCACTAAAAAAATCTTGACATAAAAACCATATATATCTATTGGGCCTGACCCGGGAAAAAGTTTCCTTTAAGTTTCTCCGTCATCCAAAGAGCCTACGGTCGAAAATTTCAATTTAATAAACCCAGCAGTTTAGGCTTTGCGTTGATAGATCCGTCATTTAGTAAGTAAAATTCTTCTTTTTACTAGTTCGAAGGACGAGTGGCCTAGGTGTGACAACGCATATCAGTCGATTGCGATTGTTAAGCAACATTGACCCAAGTCGGTAACTGGATGGGTGACCGAATTTGGAGATTCAAATTTGGCCTTTTCGTTTCCTTCGTGTCTCGGAGAGCACGTTAAGCCATCGGTCCCGGTTATTATCACTAATATCTAATAATAATCGTTACAAGAGTTTAATACTCTTAGTCGAGTCGTATGCGGAAGGACGTGGGAACCCACCGTATTATTATCCCAAGAAAACTACCATTATGTGATAAAATGGAACGGGGTCACGACCCTCAGTAATGAGGAATACGATGCAAAGAGAGATTGCTAGTTTATTTTGAAACCGCTTAATCGCGATCTACGAGTAGCACAGTAAGTAGAGAACAGGGGGTTAATGTATTGCATGATCTCAACTACGCCGCGGCTTTAAATTGGTAGGTAAAGTTGGATCATACGCGGCGCCCCGCTTCGCGCTAAATGGCCAACTCAGTAATTGCTTATTAGCTATATTTCAAACTTACTTGGCCCGCGGCTTCGTTCGTGAAAAGCCACATTAAAGCTGTTTTAAATTTAAGTTGGCGTCACATTATTTAAGTCTGATTATAGTATTAGAGGGTATTGTTTGGAACTGTGAGAGAATACCTAATAATTTATTACTTTCGAAAGAACCCAAACTTAAAACTTAATAGTTTTTTTTTTGCCAAATCCCCAAAAGGTGCAGTGTGGCTAAAACAAATTTTAATTAAAATAAATTATATTGTAATGATCGTTAACACCTAAGCTATAATAGGGTTCCAAATGCACTAAGGTCTTAGAAGAAGCCTTACTGGCGCTGTGTTGAACGCTACCCGTCCCGTGTTCGATTCCTGGCAGGGTCAATTTAGTAATTTATAATTTCTTAATTTTCTCTGCTCCGGTCTGGTGGGTGACTTCAACCGTTGCTAATAACCATCATACCGGCAATGAAATGCCGCCAAGCACCAAGTTACCCTTAACAGGTAAGCCCGCTACCATCTTAGACTGCATCATCATCAGGTGAGATCGCAGTCAAGGACTATTACTTGTAGTGGATAAAAAATGTTTCTTTTTCTGACCTTTTACTTATTGAGTTAGTATTATATTTATTTATTTTATCGTTAGTGTTATTTTTAAAATGATCCTTCTTTTTCAGGTAAGTTCACGAAAACATTGTCTAATGACAGGATAGTCACATCATGTCGGTAAGTATATTTTTGGTAATCACAAATTTGTTAATGGACCTTTAAATAAGGTGCACAACAAATGAGCTGGAACGGATGCGAAGCGCAACTCAAACTAAACTCATAGGTACGCGAGACTTAACGGCCGGTATCTGAATTGAGAATTTCATGTTGAGTCTGTCTCAAAGACTACTTAAGGACTAATTCAGAAAATTTTTGTTTCTGAATTGATATTGTGTAAGGTTTGAGAGTTGGATCTTGCTGTTTTTGCTTGAAAGCTTTTTTTTATTAATTCAGAAACCGGCCCAATATCAATTCAGAAACAAAAATTTGCTTAATAAGTCCCCAAGTAGTCTTTGAGACAGACTCAACATGAAATTCTCAATTCAGAAACCGGCCGTTAGGTATGCTTAGTGGATATACAAAGATCAGTTTTCTTCATAAAACTTCAAAATAACACTTGTTTTACTTCGCTTCAACATTTTCGTGGTGTGTCTTGAGCTTAAGTGATTTAATCTCCAATACTTTTCATTGAAAATATAAATCTGCAAAAAAAATGGGAGGAAATAAGATAATACAAATCTCGCAGTAAAATATTACCGATATTTCCTTTATTCTTAAGCCTCTCATACACTTGATGTGATTTATCTCGGCTTGCGAGTTAGTAATAATAAAATCTACATAAGGCGTTCTACACACGCGACTGGAGCTTGTGACAATCGTCTTATATAAATAATGTATATATCCATTCAATTCAATTAAAAAATCGAATTCGAAATAGATTCAAACCTGAATGTAAACACCGCCAACTACCTAACTCCGGGATAGTACTGAGCAATCCTTTACAGAATGTGGTGGGAGGCTTCGGCCGTGGCTCTTTACTACCCTACTGGCAAAGACTTACCGCCAAACAATTTAGCGTTTCGGTACGATGCCGTGTAGAAACCGATTCTGGGTTTTATAACTGTCTTACTCCTAACAGGTTAGCCCGCTACCATTTTAGACTGTATCATCACTTACCATTAGGTGAGATAAGGGCTAACATGTAGAGGTATGAAAAATAAAACAATCAACCCAATACCTTCACGTGTTCTTCGAGGCACAGGGGTGAAACACTGACAAATACCTACCTAATAGTAAGTATACTGGGAAATTCTTGACAAAAACTCAAAATTAGTTTGACTCGAGAATTGAATCTAGGACCTCGTCACCCAGAGTTGTAAATGCTAACAATCAAACCAACACGCCACGTTATACAAGTGTCTCATAAATAATGCGCATATCAACTCCATTCTATGGGGATTTGCCGAATATTAATCCACATACAAATAGGTGTAGATTTGCGAGCGAACACACCTGCTCTTGTCGTCAGGCTCCTGTGATATTATATCGGAATTTTCTCACGGGATTATAATCCTCCATACTTATATTATAAAAGCGAAAGTGCGTTTGTCCGAGTGCTACGATTTCTCGGCCCACCTGTTTAACTGATTTTGATGAAATTTGGTACAGGGATACCTAAATCCCCCCAGGATTTCCTGGGATTGTTCACGGAAAGGATATGTCCTTTCCGTGAATAATCCCGGGAAATCCTTTAACAGACACACTTTAGCATTTATAATATTAGCAGGGTATGGATTAAGTACCTAATAATATTTTCGTATTACTGTAAGCTCTTAAGCGACAGTCGGTAAAAGGAATCCTAAACGATATTTCAGAATAAACGCGATTAGAAGAATCATTTGGAACTCGTTTAAAAACAATTCCAGCCTTGGCATTCCGATTTTCTGCGAGGGAATGCATTTTATATCAGCGGGTCTTTAAGACTAGGGAGTAGGGGCTTGGCGAAAAATCACGGTATTTAACGCAGTTTAGCAATCGTACAGTTTGAAAGACTTGACAATTATAGGCACAGTTCAGCGAAGCGTAGCCCACAGTAGTTTATGCAACACACATAATTACCTACAAGCATGAAACAGCGTAAACTAAACAAAGTTTTATACAAATTTATTTAAACTTAAAATATGAATCGGTTTTCTTAGAAATAAAAGGAACCGATTTAAACCCTGATTTCACTGAAAAAAAGTTTGTTTAGTCTATGGCTCTATTTTTAGTTTATTCTTTGAAAGCTGAGTGAAAAATAGCGGCAATTTATTAATTTAAAAAGAAATCTTGTATATTCGTTTTAAAATTTAACTTGTATTTTTTAATGTAATAAACAAAGGAATTCAAAAGGAAAAATCTGTAAAACAGGTAGGTATTTTTCCAGCTGTAATCCGGGGATAAACGGCAAAGGAAAATACGAAGAAATTGTTCGCGCCATTTGCCACTCGCTGCGCGTGAAGCAAGTTCAGGGTTAATGAGGCGCAGACATGCGTTTGTTCTCTCTCACACACTGCTGAGATAAAAGGTTTAACCGATAAGTGCCCGTGTCTGAGGGAAACGCCTTGGGCTTTGTGTCCGCTAAATATATTTTTTTTGTAGTTTATTTTCGCCGTTGAAGCCATTTCCGAACTGTACGTTTTCGAAGCTATGTTTTTAGTGAGCAATTACTATATTTCTTCGAGGAAGGTCCATAAGAACTTCTACCATGGTTGTAAGAGGCACATCCGCTTGCACCAGTTTCAGAGCTGTACGTTTCCGAAGCTATGTTTTAAGTGAGGAATTACAATATTTCCGCGCGGACGGCCCCTAAGGAAAACGCCCTATAACAGGCAACACCGATTGTAAGAAACACATCCGCTTACATCCGTTTCCGAACTGTACATTTTCGAAGCTATGTTTTTAGTGAGGAATTACAATATTTCCGCGCGGACGGCCCCAAAGAAAGACGTCCGATAATAATAAGGCAACCCTTGTTATCGGTAAAGCGCGCTCATACTCTTGTGAAGACGTCAAAGTGCGGCCTTTTGTTTCCAAGTTTTAATTCAAAATGTTCGGAATTCCTCGAAAAAAAGATAAGAATCCTTGTTCTGGGCCGTTCAACTGTTAAATGTATTTTTGACACAAAAAAGCTAAAAGGGAAGATTCCAAATCGGGCTGTATATTTTTTATTTATTTTCGCAATTCAAAGTTAGGTAGTATCTACCTAAGAGTTCAGTTAACTAGATATTGGTTACGATATCGCCCACCATGTTTTCGTAAATTTTTAGGGTTCCGTACCAAAATGGTAAAATGGAACCCTTATGTGCGACTTTCTCCGTCTGTCTGTCCGTCTGTCCGTCTGTCCGTCTGTCCGTCTGTCCGTCTGTCCGTCTGTCCGTCCGTCACACTCGATTATTTCAGTAACTACCGAAGCTATCGACATGAAATTTGGAATAGTTATGTATATTAGTGGCCCAAAGACACTGGAATTAAAAAAAATTGGAAATTATTTTTGTTCTTATTTAAAAAGGGGGGAAAATCTGAGGGTTGAAATTTAAAAGTGAGATAACTGAACTGTGTGGGGTATCATATGAAAGGGTTTACTTTGTACATTCTAAAACAGATTTTTAATTATTTTTAGTTATGATAGTTTTTGATTTATCGGGGAAAATGTCTAAAAAAATACCGTTCCCCCCCTTTATCTCCGGAGTTTACCAATCGAAAAATTTGAAATAATTATAGTCAATAGGAATTTACGTATATTTTACATGAAAACTATAGCCAATGCTCTAACTAGCATAGTTTTTTTGATATTAACAATAAACCTCTACAAACAAAGTTAGTCTTGCGGTTCATTAACAAAGGTAATTATTTATTAATAATGGTACGGAACCCTTCGTGCGCGAGTCCGACTCGCACTTGCCCTGTTTTTTTTTTTAAATTCAAGTGATCTCATGAAGATCAAATCAACGCGGACGAATTCACAGGTCTCATCTAGTTTTGTTTACTTATTAGTTTTTTCCCGCAGCGTCGCTCACGTAAAGTTCGATTTTCATACAAAGTTCAAACCCCTATTTAGGTACTCCCTTAGGGGTTGAATTTTCAAAAATCCTTCCTTCCTAGTAGACAGTATATCTTACATAAGAATCAAACTCAGGACCGTTTGTTGCTCCACAGAGATCGTGGCTCACAGCTCACCTACTCATTGCGTAAAACTTTAGTAATTTCGGCAGTATTTGGTTGCCTGTAGTTGTACAAATAAAAGTTGTTTGATGTTTACTCAGTAGGTTTTCCGAATTCCGATAATATTACAATTTAGAACTTACTTCGACTTTTATTTTGTTTACTCGTTCGAAAATATTGTTTTGAACTTGTATATTGGACATTAAATATTCATTGTATCTGGTAATGATATTTTGCCAGTTACCTTGTACATACACTACAGGCACCTTAGGGTCTACATTTTAATAGGGATTTTTATTTAGTATAGAATTCGGGAAATCAGTAATATAACAGGAAATAAAACAGTATTTATAAACTGAATTGTATATAAATGTATGATTAGCTATAAAAAATGTTATGTAATCCTTTGATATCTATTATCTATATATATAAAATTCAAAGTCCTGACTGACTGGCTGACTTATATATCAACGCACAGCCTAAACCGCCTAGGGTTAGAGACTTGAAATTTTGGCAGTAGCTTCCTTTTGTGACGTAGGCGCTCACTAAGGAAGGATTTTTCAAAATTCCACCCCTAAAGGGGTGAAATAGAGGTTGAAAGCTCGTATGAAAGTCCGTCATTTCTCAAGTTATATCCATGAAACTTGGTATACGATCTGTCGGTAAAAAAGAAAGAAATACGTGATTCGCAGTTTTTGAAAATTCTACCCCCGAAGGGGTAAAATAGGGGATGAAAGTTTATATGAAAGTCCTTCATTTCTCAAGATATTTCTCAAGTTGTATCAACGTAACTTGGTATTTTGGCTTTAAGTAATAAATAAAGAAGTACGTGTGGCACAATTTTTCAAAATTTCATCCCCAAAGGGGTAAAATAGGGGTTGAAAGTTTGTATGAAAGTCCTTCATTTCTCAAGTTATAGCCATGAAACTTATCGTTTGGGCTTTCAGTTAGATATTATGCAGAAGTGCGAGTTTCACCATTTTTTTATTATTAAAATACTTATGCCACGCGAACGAAGTCGCGGGCGTCCGCTAGTAATATTATAAATGCGAAAGTTTGGATGGATGGATGGATGTTTGTTACTCAACCACGGTAGAACGGCTGAACGGATCTGGATGAAATTAGGCACAGAGATAGATTATAGTCTGGAATAACGCATAGGCTAGCTTATATTCCGGAAAATTAAAAACCAAAAAAACCTCAATCCACGCGGACGTAGTCACGGGCATCAGCTAGATAAACATACAATTTTTGGTCTCTCTCTCAAATAAAGTAGATTTTTCAATACAAATTTCATTTATATGGTAAATGTTTAAAACTGTTTCATATTCCGAGAGCGTTTACATAAATTAACTTACGTTGAATGTTTTTATTAACTTTTTAGTTGTTTTAAATCAAAAAATATAAAAACTGAACATACACAATATCTTCTTTATTGATATTAGGTACTAGGCTGATGCCCGTGACTTCATCTCCTCAGGAAAGACATACATTTTATCCCGGAAAATCAAAGATTTTTCATAAAACTGCAGGTACTTGTCTCAGCCTTCATCTAGTTTGATCACATATGACTTAGCAAAACGCGAAATCTAATATATATATTATATATATAAAATCGTTAAGGGATAAATGCACAGCCTAAACCGCTGGGGTTAGAAACTTGAAATTTTGACAGTAGGTTCCATTTGTGACGTAGGCGCTCACTAAGAAAGGATTTTTCAAAATTCCACCCCTAAGGGGGTGAAATAGGGGGTGAAAGTTTGTATGAAAGTCCGTCATTTCTCAAGTTATATTGATAAAACTTGGTATACGAGCTACTGGTTGAAAATAAAGAAATAGGTGTTTCATAGTTTTTAAAAATTCTACCCCCGAAGGGGTGAAATAGGGGATGAGAGTTTGCATGAAAGTCCTTCATTTCTCAAGATATTCTCGAGTTATATAAACGAAACTTGGTATTTTGGCTAACGGTAAAAAATAAAGAATTACGTGTGTCACAGTTTTTCAAAATTCAACCCCTAAAGTGGTAAAATAGGGGTTGAAATTTTTTATGAAAGCTATAGCCATGAAACTTGGTATATGAGCTGCGAGTTAAAAATTAAGAAATACGTATTTCACAGTTTTTGAAAATTCAACCCCCAAAGGGTTGAAATGGGGGATGAAAGTTGGTATAAAAGGCCTTCATTCCTCAAGGTATTTTACAAGTTGTATCAACGAAACTTGGTATTTTGGCTAACGGTAAAAAATAAAGAATTACGTGTGTCACAGTTATTCAAAATTCCACCCGTAAAGGGGTAAAATAGGGGTTGATAATTTTTATGGAAGCTATAGCCATGAAACTTGGTATATGAGCTGCGAGTTAAAAATGAAGAAATACGTATTTCACAGTTTTTGGAAATTCAACCCCCAAAGGGGTGAAATGGGGGATGAAAGTTGGTATCAAATACCTTCATTTCTCAAGGTATTTTACAAGTTGTATCAACGAAACTTGATATTTTGGCTAACAGTAAGAATAACGTGTGTCGCAGTTTTTCAAAATTCTACCCCTAAAGGGGTCATTTTTCAAGTTATAGCCAAGAAACTTGGTATGTGAGCTACCGGTTAAAAATAAAGAAGTACGTGTTTCACAGTTTTTCAAAATTCCACCCCAAAGGGGTAAAATAGGGGTTGAAAGTTTGTATGAAAGTTCTTCATTTCTCAAGTTATGGCCATGAAACTTGGTATATGAGCTGCGGGTTGAAAATGACGAAATACATATTTCACAGTTTTTCAAAATTCGACCCCCAAAGGGATGAAATACGGGATGAAAGTTGGTATAAAAGGCCTTCATTTCTCATGATATTTTACACGTTATTTCAACGTTACTTTGTATTTTGGCTTTCGGTAAAAAATAAAGAAGTACATGTGTCACAGTTTTTCAAAATTTCACCTCTAAAGTGGTAAAATAGGCGTTGGAAGTTTGTATGAAAGTCCTTCATTTTTCAAGTTATAGCCAAGAAACTTGGTATGTGGGCTACCGGTTAAAAATAAAGAAGTACGTGTTTCACAGTTTTTCAAAATTCTACCCCAAAAGGGTAAAATAGGGGTTGAAAGTTTGTATGAAAGTTCTTCATTTCTCAAGTTATGGCCATGAAACTTGGTATATGAGCTGCGGGTTGAAAATGACAAGATACATGTTTCACAGTTTTTGAAAATTCAATCTCCAAAGGGGTGAAATGGCGGATGAAAGTTGGTATCAAAGGCCTTCATTTCTCAAGGTATTTTACAAGTTATATCAACAAAACTTGGGATTTTGGCTAAAGATAAAAAATAAAGAGTTACGTGTGTCACAGTTTTTCAAAATTCCACCCCAAAGGGGTAAAATAGGGGTTGAAATTTTGTATGAAAGTTCTTCATTTCTCAAGTTATGGCCATGAATCTTGGTATATGAGCTGCGGGTTGAAAATGACGAAATACATGTTTCACAGTTTTTGAAAATTCAACCCCCAAAGGGGGGAAATAGATGATGAAAGTTGGTCTAAAAGGCATTCATTTCTCAAGGTATTTTACAAGTTATATCAACGAAACTTGGTATTTTGGCTATAGGTAAAAAATAAAGAATAACGTGTGTCATAGTTTTTCAAAATTCCACCCCCAAACGGGTAAAATAGGGGTTTTAAGTTGGTGTAAAAGGCCGCCGTTTTTCAAGTTATATTATAGCCATGAAACTTGACGTTTGGGCAACGGGTTTAAATTATGAAATACATAATTCACAGTTTTTGAAAATTCTTTCCCAAAGGACGTTAAACAGTCCTTCAATCATGCTGCAACAGAGCAACGGATGTTTTTTGTGCACAGGTTCTTTTTATCCCGGAAAATTAAGGAATACCTGTGGGAGTTATAAAACTTATGCCACGCGTACGAAGTCGCGGGCGTCCGCTAGTATTCTAATAAGCTGAAACTAAATTCCATACATAAAGTACGTAAGTAAGTAACTAACATAAACGCTTGGGCACATAAAACAAGGCGCCTAATATTTGTTTAATAGGGATTTCTACAGAGTCGTTCGCAAAGTGCGGCGCGTTTAAAAAGATGATTAGATTAAATTATCTTAAAATTACCTTAAAATAAAAACAAGTCAGAAATAAACTCGACGTTTGTTTAAAAAAAGCAATAATAATATAACGCGTATTTTGTTTAGGTACCTATTATTGTATTCTATAACCTAAGGTCGACGGCATTGGTGTGCGGTAAAACTCAATTGAGTTTATGTTTCCACCTAATTAAAATAACTCTGTAAACATGTAAAATAAAATAAATAATAAATAATAATGGAGCCCTGACCACCGGCTGCTTGGGTCTTTAAGGCCCCGCAGTGGGTGGAAGTTTTATAGGATTATTTATAAATGTGTTTTGTATAGTATATTTATATATTTATGTAAAACGTATTTAGAAATAATTTTATAAAAATGTGTACAAATAAATGGGAGATAATAATAATAACGATTTAAATGCAGATACTTAAGTAACTGCAAGCAGTCACAAATCAAATCCACGCAATCTTTTATCATTTACATAATCTTCAATAGTATAACAAGCTTTTTTCCCTCAAGAAAATGACATATTGCTTATGTCATTTTCTATCCAGAAAAAAACAGACTTTTAAACCCAGAAAACAAGCTCGTTTCCAAAATCGGGCGAAAATAAACTATAAGAAAAAATGTAGCGTACGGTTGTTTATTTTATTGCTAAACCATTTGCGATGGAGTTTCGTCCCTTGTACAAACAACTGCGGATAATGGTTGTACCTACAGTGCTGGATTTTCGATAGTGTTCGCCATTCGGACGGCGTTTTCTGCACGGAATTGTTTAAGTGATGTGCCTTCGTGTCGATAATAAATTTTACGTTTTTTTATCAAATACAAGTTAAGCCCTTGACTGCAATCTCACCTGTTGGTAAGTGATGATGCAGTCTAAGATGGTAGCTGGCTAACCTGTTACCTGTTAGGGGTATGACAGTTATATTAAACCCATACCCCTAATCGATTTCTACACGGCATCGTATCGGAATGCTAAATACTTGACAGCAAGTCGTTGCCGTTAGGGTGGTAACTAGTCACGATCGAAGCCTCCCACCAGGCAAACCACCTGACTTAATAACAAAATTACCTCCTGAGACCTAATCTCAAACCAATTTATCGAATCATCTGTTGAAATAAATTAAATACTATCGATATCCTACTAAAATAACAGAACATCACGCAAGCGTTGCATGCACCACACAGCCCTTTCGGAGTAACAATCTAGCAAATTGATTTATAGTTTTACATGAGCATTCCCTGGGAGAATTTCTGATATAACTACTAGACACTGAGCTCTAGAAACTGTGTATGTACTATTAGTTTCAAATGTGAAGACCATCTCTCTTGGCGTCGTATTCCTCAATACTGAGGGTCGCGACCACTTTCTATTAATCACATAATGGTAAGAGTTTTTTTGGGATAATAATGCAGTGGGTTCCCACGTCCTTCCGCATACGACTCCAATAAGAGTATTTAAACTCTCAGGTTTTTTGTAACGATTATTGTCAGATCTTAGTGAGAATAACCGGGACCGACGGCTTAACGTGCTCCCCGGAGGCACGGAGGAAACGAAAAGGCCACATTTGAACGTCAAAATTCGGTCACCCATCCAGTTACCGACATGGGTCAACGTTGCTTAACCTTCGCAATCGACTCGTCCCTCATCAGAGTTCTACCGACGAAATATTTTATGAATGTTCGTCACAGTGTTTAAAACGCATAGTATATTCAATTCTTCATTTATTGTCTACCCGGGTCTATCATAAGGTCCCGTTTGACCCTTCATTACGTTTTGTTTATGATAGGGATTTAAAAAATTTCACCCTGATTTTGCCTTTTCTGTCCAAATAAGAAAACGAAAGTACCCACGGACCCCATAGGGCATCTTATGGAGCTTAAGATTTATCGTGAGGGTGAAATCTTTTTCTATGTAGGTACGTGTTATAGTATCTATTTTACAATATGGACCACAAGAACTACATTATTTACTACTACTACTTCCTGGCGCAGTGTTGAGCGCTGTTGTCTTAAGGTGGAATGCCCCGGGTTCGATTCCCGGCAGGGTCAGTTTGGGAATTTATAATTTCTGAATTTTCTCTGTTCTGGTCTGGTGCGAGACTTCGGCCGTGGCTAGTTACCACCCTACTGGCAAAAGACGTACCGCCAAGGGATTTAGCGTTCTGGTACGTGTAGAAACCAACTAAGGGTATGGGTTTAATATAACTGCAATACCCCTAACAGGTTAGCCCGCAACCATCTTAGACTGCATAATTACTTACCATCAGGTGAGATCGCAGTCAAGGGCTAACTTGTAGTGGATATATAAAATAAATAAATACCAGCCGACTCACCACGGCTTTGCAAACTATAAGCTTCGCAAGCTATAAGTTTGCAAACTGCAAATATTTTTCTGTTACCATAGAAATCTTTTTTCCATAAGAATCGAATATTTATAGAATGATTTTAGATGATATCCATACAAATACAATAAATGTAAAAATGTGTACCTTTTCACGGTCCACGCGTTCAACGGATTTTGACGAAATTTAGTAATCTACCACCGATCGACCTACCGAAGTACCAACTACCTTTGTACAAGTGATTTTTATCCAGGAAAATCGAATTTTTCCGGATTTTTTTAAACCCTAATCCACACGGAATGTTATATCGGACGGATATTCATCACAACCTTACCTATTCAATGTACACAGACAAAGAGTTATTGGCGAGTTAATAATAAAGACACCCGAGAACGCTGCGTGAAAAACAATTTACTCTGAAAAATAATATCAAGAGCCTCGCATTAAAAACTCATTAGTCCAAACAGGCTTTGACTTTTGAAAAAAATACTTCCATTGCATCTTCGTGAGGAGAAAAATAATAATGGAGTAACAAAAACTTAATTAAAGATGCTTTGTTTTGGTTGTGATAGTGCTTAATAATTAATTTGCAATTAGGGAAATAGCCTAGGACGACCACTCCACTTGGGAAAGGACGAAGAGAGCCACTGGGTAGCTACTCGGGAACCCCTGGACACGAGACTATGTTCTGTGGATGTCCTTGAGAGAGTCTGTATTAAATTTTAGACGGTTGGATTGAAACAGACCATGTTGACGATTTAGCATAACAGCCATTTTAAAAAACCGGCCAAGTGCGAGTCGGACTCGCGCACCGAGGGTTCCGTACAAACCTGTAGTAAGTTTTAAATTATTAAAAATATTTTTTCACACCACTCGCTCAACAACGCCTTATTACATGGCCTGTTATCTAAGGTTAAAGTAAGACATTAAATCCCTAGGGCTATAATGTTGTACTGAAATCCATTATTCCCTAGGGTTATAATGTGATTTGAATTTAGAATCATCGCGCATCTGAAGCAAGATCTGAAGGAAATTCTATTCATTCCAAAGAGGTTTTATTCATAATTCTTATTGCTATATCCATAAAGTCTAATTTCGGTAAATAGAATGGTTCTCAGCAGGCGCGGCCAACTCGATTGTCGAAAACCGAAGCCGTGGCCCACTGGATTCGCACTGACGACATTTGTTTGTCCAATCGAGTAGGCCACGCCAGCTGAAAGAAGTGGTTGTATCGCGAGGTGTGAAAAGTAGAGTATTCACCGTAGGTGTAATGCTGTATTAATCTTGGGCGCCCCTAACTCCCGCGCTACTCTCAGGATTCTAGATGCAACACCCTCACTTCGCTCGGGAGTTACTCTAAAATCCCTCGTTCCGCTTGGGATTTATCCCGGCGCCCGTGACATAATACATCGCATTACCCCCGTGGTTAATAATCTACTATTATTATATGATGTAACTAAAAATTCATGCTTTTCGCAATTTTTCCTTTAACCAAATTTCAAGATTCTGAGTTCACGGGGAAGTACCCTGTAGGTTTTGATTCCCTTGGGAGTGTCGAAAATTTGCATAAAAATATTTTTATTATAATAAAACAAAACTACTTACTAGATCTCGTTCAAACCAATTTTCGGTGGAAGTTTGCATGGTAATGTACATCATATATTTTTTTTAGTTTTATCATTCACTTATTTTAGAAGTTACAGGGGGGGGGGGACGACGACACACATTTTACCACTTTGGAAGTGTCTCTCGCGCAAACTATTCAGTTTAGAAAAAAATGATATTACAAACCTATCCATAGATACCCCACACGTATGGGTTAGATGAAAAAAAAGTTTTTGAGTTTCAGTTCTAAGTATGGGGAACCCCAAAATTTATTGTTTTTTTTCTATTTTTTGTAAGAAAATCTTAATGCGGTTCACAGAATACATCTATTTACCAAGTTTCAACAGTATAGTTCTTATAGTTTCGGAAATAAGTGCCTGTGACATACGGACGGACAGACAGACAGACAAACATGACGAATCTACTCGTATAAGGGTTCCGTTTTTGCCAAATTTGGCTACGGAACCCTAAAAAGATCAGGCAATATCGTCGATTTATCAGGCAAGATTTACTTTCTTAAAGTACGTTAAAGGCTGTATCAACATATTCATATCCATACTAATATTATAAATACGAAAGTGTGTCTGTCTGTCTGTCTATCTGTCTGCTCACGGCCGAACTACTCAACCGATTTTGATGAAATTTGGTACAGAGATAGTTTACATCCCGGGGAAGGACATAGGCTATTTATCCCGGAAAATTGAAGAGTTCCCGCGGGAATCCAAAAACATCAATCCACGCGGACGAAGTCGCGGGAATCATCTATTAAAAATATTAAGAAAAAATAACCTACTACAAAAATCTATAATATTTACTTTCATTGGTACGATACATTTTAGACGCTTATAATTGTTATGTTCGTTTTTTAAATAATTTCTGTGTATGATCTATGTTTACTATCGGTCGGTTTACCTAATAAAAAAAATCTCTATTCAATTCTACAAAAAATATACACCTTCCAAATGATCGTTCATAGGCATTGTACCCAAGACACTCGCGCTATTGCCTCTCTGAATTGCCAGGCTGAGCAGTTGGGCTAAATGAGCAAACTAAGTTTAGAAAGGCTTAATTTTCACTATTTTCTAAACGCTATTGTTGAAATTCAGTCAATTAATGTCTCCTTTTATACATTACTAGACTAAATGATGCCTGCGACTTCATCTGCTGGAATTTTGTGTATTATGTTTCCTCTGAGAACTTTGATTTTCCGTGTGTGTTTCCAGAATACAAGCTATCTGTAACCCATTTCGTCGAAATTAGTTCATGCTCGTACATAGTGTCTGCTTCTCAGCTCTCTTAATCTGGAGTTAATCGTAAGTGGTATTTGTTTTTTATAAGCTTTTAAGTACTTACGGTTGAAGTAAATCCTTTCTGTTCATAAAAGTGGTGGCAACGAACTCTTAAATATTTAAACTCTCAAGAGTAGCTATTTTCAGAAGCCGTAAACTTCTCAAAAGGTAACTATTCCGTAAAATTTATTACAACTGTACTCTAAGAGCTTTTGATTTGAAGAGTTGAATCTTCAAGTAGTATAATGCGAAGCCGCATGCCAGTTTTGTCTTGGTATTATTTATACTTACTAATATTATAAATGCGAAAGTTTGGATGGATAGATGTATGGTTGGAAGGATGGATGGATGTTCGTTACTTAATCAGTCCAAAACGACTGAACGGATCTGGATGAAATCAGCTGGTAGAAGGTCTAATTTTTGTTAAGAGCTAGGCTACATTATTTCTAGACAAGACTTCTCACATTTCCATACTAAAGCATATAACACTATGAGTTAAAATTAATTAAGTACTTCACGCAAGAAGTAATAATTAATTAAAATTTTCAACAATACCTTTCGCTGACTGGCAAAGTACAATTGTTTCAAACTTAAGTTACAAATTGTAACTTCTGACTCAAGAATAAGCAATTAAATTAATGCTGATTCTCTACTTTTATAATATAACTAGCGTTTGCCTGCGACTTTGTCCGCGTGGAAGTATAGGTTCTAAAAAAAGGAATTTCAAAAATCTGTAAAATACATAAAATTCTTCATATTTCACCGAAAGCACAAATACCATGTTTCGTTTATATAACTTGAACCGCCTATTTAAACCTCTTGAGGTGGAATTTCGAAAATTCCTTAATATCCGAAAATTCTCGTTATTCTCATAATTTCTAATTTCTACGTTCACCCTTTTAGACTGTAGGTCTGTCTGTCTGTCAGTCAAAAATGATTGTCTGCCAGGTAAAAATTTATACTAATGATAAGCGGATAAAAATAAATCAAGACCATGCCCATTAACGATCACTTGGACAGCGTGTATTTTTTTTAATATAAAAAGTTTTTAATTTTAATTTATTTCTTAGTTTTAATTATAATAACATTTGTGTAAAAAAAAATCAAGACTATCCTACTAATATCATTATAAATGTGAAACACTTTTATAAATGTGAAAGTTTGTATGTTTGGATATTTGTATGTTGTTTCGCCACCACGATTGAACCAATTATGCTGAAATTAAAAAAAGAGTTTTTTAAATGATTTAATATACTTACTAAATTCGTACTTTTTCTGTATGAAATTATGGTAAATTAGCTGATGCCCGCGACTTCGTCCGCGTGGTTTAAGTTTTTTTGATTCCCGCGGGAACTCCCTAATTTTCCGGGATAATAATAAGTGGCCTATGTCACTCTCCAGGTCCTCAACTATACCCATGCCAAAAATCACGTCGATCCATTGCTCCGTTGCGGCGTGATTGAAGGACAAACCAACAAACCAACAAACAAAGTGACTTTCGCATTTATAATATTAGTATGATTAGTATGATTATAGCCCGCCAACCAGCATTGGAGCAGCGTGGTGGGTCTAAGCCTAATTCCCGCTCTCCTATGAGAGTGGAGGCCTGTGCCCAGCAGTGGGACGTTAATAGGCTGTAGTGAGTGAGAGAGTGAGTGAGTATGATTATTAGAATGAGGAATTCTAACTCTTGTTGTTTTAAGCACACTTTCGTTATACTAGTAATACTGTCATGAAGTGCATTAACGCGTTATATCATGTGTATGTATGTCTGCAGGCTACGTCGCGTAGGCAGGCGTAGGCCGCATCTTCAAAGTGGTTCGTAGAGCTTCGTAGAGCCTTGTAGACGCATGGTAGCTACGTGTAATTAAGCATTTTGGGTGAATTACTTTTCATATTCGTATTATTAACTTTTACTACATGATGCCAGCGACTTCGACCGCGTGGATTAAGTTTTTTGTAGCCCGCGGGAGCTCCTTTATTTTCCGGGATAAAAAGTAGGGTCCTTCCTCGGGATGCAAAGTATCCCTGTACCAAATTTCATCCAAATCGGTTGAACGGATGGGCCGTGAAAGCGTAGCAGACAGACACACTTTCGCATTTATAATATTAAGTATGGATACGTTTCCGTAGACCTAATTCGAAAAGTCAAGTTTTGAAACCTATCTATCAGTAATGATTTGTACTATAATGACATACGTGACTGTAAGGTTCAAGTTGACGTAAATATACAGGTAATTTGAAATTTCCTAATTCATTAAAAAATAATATGAATAACGCAGGCACAAATGTTTTCGGCGTTGGAATTCCTTCGCTTCGTTACCGTTAATTAAAAATCTGCGCTCTCAACCCCGCGCGCGCGTAAATAGAACGGAAACCCTTCAATGCAATTCCCACCTATGCCAAGTCAAACAGGCCGGCGCTGAAAACGTGAAAACGTAAAACCCTGGTGAAACCAAAACACGGGCGCCGTAGCGGGGTTGAGGCGTCGCGACGGCAGTCGGCCGGCGGACGCCGCGCGCGACGCACGCACCCGGCCATGTGACCCTGCCGGCGCCCGCCATGACCGAGGGGGCGGGCAGGCCCAGGCCCGCGCCGCCCCGGAAACCCGACTCGCTGACCTTCGCCTGGCCGCGCTGGGATGACCCCCCTCCGCCCGCGCCGGAAACCAAACCGCCCCGGACGGTTGACACAGCCGACTTCGGCGGCTTCTCACCTTATACCCCGCCTGCTCCGATACATCCAATACAACCCGATAGACGACCGCGGAGACCCCAAAGCGTGGTTTCTCCTCGACAAATCCCACCAGTTCCGCGACGACCGCATTCAATCGGTTTTGTAGATGATGAGTGGTCCGTACCGCTGTTACAGCCAGTGCCGCGGCGTCCGGTGCCTAACCTGCAAAACATTGCGACGTTACCGCGCGCGAGTTTCAACCTACCGTCCTCGAGAAGTGATTACCAGTTGCAACGACCCGCGATTATGACGAACGGTTACGGTGCTGTGCCGCCGGCGACGTCTCGCAGGCTATCTTTGCCTGGTGGGGTGCAGAGTGTCCCCAAGCTCTCCGCCACGTTCCATGGCCTCTCGGGGCTCATGGGCCCCGTCCCCACACTGGGGACACCAGGGACCCCCAGCACGCCTGCAGCTGTTCGAGAAGCCGTGAGACACCTCCTGGCGCAGCCTAGAAATGGATTCCCCATCATGGACCATAAGCTGTCACTCTTCATCGACATTCTCGACGCTCAAGAAAGGTTTTCACAGGTGAAGTGTTAAGAGCATTAATCCATACTTCCATATCAATAATAAAATGCGAAAGTGTTTGTTTGTTCTTCAATCACGCTGCAACAGAGCCACGGTTGGTCCTGATTTTTTTGCATGGGGACATTACATCCCGGAAAATCCGCTTTCCCCCGGGATTTACAAAACCAATGCTGACGAAGTCGCGGGATTAACCTACCTATGTATTTAATTATGAAAGCACACCTTTTAGCTTTGTTTGAGGTACTGTTTACATCTCTGTGGACGTATTTTGCAAGCCGTTATACCTACGTAATGTTTAGTTCGTTAGCACGGTATTTAAAAAGGACTAAACAATTTAAGTAGGGATTCAAAAACGGTGTTTACGTTGTCGAGGGAGTGCCCGCAAGTTTATTTGTTAACTGTTGTTTGTTTGTAGAGCGGAGAACGTAACTTGGAAACGTAAATTAGGTATATAGACGTACTTGTGTGCTTTTCTCAAAAGGTATCAGAGTTTAACTAAGTTCTGCCAAGATTCTGACGAAATCAATTATAGATGCTACTAGTTTTGTTGTTTGTGAGAAGAAAACCTAATTAAGTATCTATTATTTTTACGAGTACCTACCTGCATCAAAGATTCTGCCGGGGATCGAAACCGGGACCTCCCACGTTAAGACAGCAGCGCTCAACACTGCGCCGGGGAGGTCGTCAAAAGTGCACGTATTCGGCGTAGTATGGTTACTAGCCACAACCGAAGCCTCCAACCAGACAAAGCGGCTTTTTACATGATGATGATTATGCATTAAAAAGCGAAAAAAAAAATTGCAGTCCTATGGACTGCCGATAGTAGTGAAAACGAGTGTTTAATTATTTTTTTTAAGTAAAAAATTTAACAGGAAGCGCCAAATATTATGAGAGTAGATTTGGAGTAGGTTTGAGAAATAAACAAGGAAAGAAAATATTCATCATTATTTTGTGTAACGTAAGTTGTTGAAATTTTTAAGAAATAATTACTTTAATCGACAATTACTTACAATAAAGTATATATATATTTTTTTTTAATGATTAAAAAATAAACCTTAAAACTAAGAGATTACAGTTTAATTACGAATGTAGTATAATATTTGTATTAAAGACCTTTTTTCTTCGTAACAACGCGAGTATGGGGCAGCGAGGTGTCGGTGACGGTGTCGGTCACGCGAATCCACAAGTTTACCCCCTACCAAAGAGTGCTCAACGCGCCTAAAGAAATTTCACTTCAAAATTAAAAAATAATATTTTAAAAAAGTAACATAACTTTCCACTTAGGCTTACGCAAAGTGAAAGAGTGCCAGTCGGTGAAGTACAGTGAAATGAACGTTGCAGGCAGCTAGCGTACCTAACTTATACCTAGCAGGCTTTTTACATAGCAGCTTAAACTGAGCAGGCAAAAGTTCAGCTCTTAGAATATTACGAAATGTATGCAGCGTACAATGTTTAAACGCTGTCGTAATTTACCCTTGTAAGGCTGGAGTCACACTAGAAACTTTGTTTCAAAACTTTGATTAACCGCACAACAGATTTCTTGCCACCATAAAAGCAAACGCAGTCTTGGCTTAGGTATTTCATGTACGAAATGTGTAGTTACTCGTAGTTTCAACAACTGCTTTGCTTTCCGAACCGGTGTTAGAGTCTTGACATAATATCATTGTGCCTACATAAAATAAAAATATATTCGTCTCTACAAACCAACTACAGTAAAATCAGCTTAATACGATTTCGCGCATAATACGTCATTTACGTCAGTCCCTGGGATTTGAGGCATGTTTTCATATAATTATTTTATCACGCTGTATGTTTTGAATCTACCACCAGTTGAGAAAATTGATTCTACTGAGAAGAGCCGGCAAGAAGCTCAGCAATTCTCTTTACAATAGATTTTTATTACAATAAGTGGGAGATATACAATACCTGAGCAGTAATGTAACATATTGTGGGCTTCTGGAAGTCGATAGCTTCCATACAACTGTACAAAAAACGTATATATATAACCTGGGTTATAAAACTTTTTATCATTGTTATTGATCGACACCTTTTTCACTCTTAATACCATATTATTCATAAAACTTTTTCTGACCGATTTAAGCCGGTTCCGCGCCGATAGATAGATAGTGTACTCGCAAATAAGTCTGTATAGATTTGTGTTGAGAAAATTAGGTGGGATCTATTTGATTTTCAACCGACTTCAAAAAAAGGAGGAGGTTCTCAATTCGACTGTTTTTATGTTTGTTACCTCAGAAATTTTGACTGGGTGGACTGATTTGGATGATTCTTTTTTTGTTTGAAAGGGCATACTTCCCAAATAATCCCATATAAATTTTATCGAAATCGGTCGAGCGGTTTTTAAAATATCAACAATAAAATAAGTACTTTGTATAGCGTGTGCTTGTTGTTGTAAAGTTGGCGCGGGAGTTTGAAGTCGGTTGTTTAAAAAGAATTTTTTATATTAAATTATCTGGTATAAAAAATACGTAAGAATATGCCTAGGATAAATAATAATGTCGCATAGTAAATATAATAAGTCTGTGCTATATCCGAGTTGTAAACTATATCAGATCCAAATTTCTATCCGTCTATCTTTATCTAGTTTCGTGTTCAAATAAAACATTAATTTTAGTGTCTATCTGACACATCAAAATATAGTTCGGCGACTGTTTCACAGTGTAAAGCTCCCTACTCCACCATACAAGGTTAAACAGTGTCAGTCGGTTAAGTACCTACATACGCCGTGAATCGCGTACGCCTCAGGCTTCCAGCGGGCGCGCGAAGTTACTAGTACTAAGGCTAGTTACTGTGTCACCGAGCAGAAACTGTTATACTAAAGCTAGGTAGCTTATCATCCATACTTAATATTATAAATGAAAAAGTCAGTTTGTTCGTTGGTTTGTCCTTCAATCCCGCTTCAACGGCGCAACGGATCGACGTGATTTTTTGCATCGGTTTATTGAGGACCTGGAGAGTGACATAGACCACTTTTTATCCCGGAAAATTAAGGAGTTCACGCGGGAATACAAAAACTTAAACCACGCGGGCGAGGTCGTAGGCATCAGCTAGTATCAACATATTTGTAACATCATACATAACATAAACTGTAAAGATGGCGTTATGGAGTGTTAGTCAGTTATGCCAAGTTGCATTCAAATCTGCTTAGTAGTTTCAGCGTGTAAGATGGACGTAGGATCCTTGATCGGACATAGTTGCTGGCAAGCCTCGACTTTGCGGGCGGCAGTTTGATTTGTGTAGTACCATAATTTATAATTATCATTGTGTTTACAGTTTAGGTATAATATACCTACTTATATATGACTCGACCCAAAAATTAAAACAAATATAAGCCTTTTCCTTATAAAATTTAAGGAGTTTCATCTTCGAAGGAACCTACTCCTAGAACTATTACGTTTTAAAAGTTTATTCAGGCTGAAAATTCCAAAAACTTACAAAGGTTATTCTAAAAATTTCAGGCAACTTAGAAACAGAAAAGCAAAGATAAACAGTATTACAGTGTAGCAGACAACCTGCGCAGATACTTTACCAACTCGGGAATCGAACACGGGTCTATTTGCATTGTTTAAACTGGAAACGGCGTACGAACTTTTGTCTAACTTCGCGCCTAATTGTTATTTAATCGAGAGAAACTGGGACGCATATAGGAAGGTAGGGAGTTTGTTCGATTCGCTTATTTTTAACTGTTACCTAGTTAGGTTAGGTTAACTGAGTAGATATATGATTTTTTTTGAGATTTTTGAGCTTTTTATCAAAAAAAATTTCAATGTATATATATAGCGAGCAAACGAGCAGGCGAGTCGCCTGATGGTAAGTGATTACCGCCGTCCATGAACATTTGCAGCATCAGAGGAACCGCCAATGCGATGCTGGCTTTTGAGATATTTGTTTATCCGCCCTTTGAAGAGCCCTTTAATATAATCATGAGAGAACACAGAAGTTTATATACACTTACTTTGAAACCTTATTATGTATGTGCTTCTTGGGTCCTTAATCTAAAATTATGAATTTAAATTAAATGAAAATGATGTGAAAGAAACACGATTAGCTACACTATACATTTTTGGTACAAATATTTTCAAAAGATGGCTCCAATTTTTTTTATTTTTATACGGCTGCCTGAAAAAAGGAGTATATTGTTTTCAGGGTTCATGTATGTATGTATGTATGTATTTGAGTTTGTATATTCCACCATAACTTCTATACGCCTGAACCGATTTTGATAAATGAGGTATCGTTAGAATCCCTAGCTTATTCCGGGTAACATAGGCTAGTCTAGTAGTAAAGTTGATTTTTTTTTTCGAAAATTAGATTAACTATGCAATCATCATCTAGAAAATGATGAGTAGATTTCAAAAATATATAACACTATAGTTCAATATCCAATGATTCCCAAAAAATATCATTTAATAAAAATGTGAATAAGATTCCATAGGTAATTAATAGTGTGGTATCGTTACGCAGTAGATAGTTACGGGCTTCGGCAGAGCAGTCGTATTTATTATAATTTTAATTATATTCACTTGTTGTCAGTATTATTCGTAAACGGTATTCAATACGGATTTCAACATTTATGTGGATTCAACTTTTAAAGAAGTCGACGTAGAGGTCCTAATTGAATAAATCGTTCCTTCCTTTTCGCATCGTTTTGGACTCTATCGAGAGAAACTGGGACGCATGTATGTTTAATTCGCGTATTTTTTACTGGAAAGCCTAGTTGGATTCGGCTAAGCCGTCATGCTAGTGGTGCGTACTTCATGTAGATAAAAAGGCAACGCTCACACATGCAGGTGGTGTGGCCTATTTCTACATAATATTTTTTATATAAATACTAAGTAAGTAAATAGCCTTTAGATGAAGTTAAAGATAGAGATAACCTGGAAAGGTTAAGGTAGTTTTATACTAAACCCATACACTTCATTAGTTTTTATGCGGCATCGTACCTACTGGAACGCTAAATCGCTTGGTGGCAAGGCTTTACTAACCAGCCGCCAAACCGCCAAACCGTCACTTACACTACAAACACTCACTACAGCCCATTAACGTCCCACTACTGGGCACAGGCCTCCAGACTATAAACCATAGAAATTATAAATTGTCCCAGCCGGGATTCGAACCCGACATCTCCTTTAGATAAGACAGTGCACACCACTGCGCTTAAGAGGTCATCAATTTGATGAACCTATTATAGAGAAAGTCTTTAATGTAGAAATTGAGACTTGGCAAACTCACATTAGTCTATTAGAAATTTGGATTGAAACTAACTTACTCCAATTTGAGATTAAAGCTACGCCTATAAGCGTTCAGACTCAGGTAAATTAAAGTACCTACCAACCTCATTACACTTAGTAATACTTTAATTTTGTTTCCAATTAACTTTGATTAGTCCGACCCAGTAATTCACGGATTAATTTCAAATCTGCAGCTAATTCGAATACAAAATTAAATCAAAACGTTTACAATTCTTTTAAACGATAATTTAATTCGGTATTAATTGGGAAATTTTGGCGTTTCTTTAAATAAATCAGCCCTTTACCGTGATCTCATCTGGTGGTACGTGATGATGCAGTCTAAGATGGTGGTATAGACTTTCAGTCTCCTATGATACTGGTGGTCGAAGTATACTATACATAACCTGTTATAATTAATAGTCTGTAACAAAATAATATTATGTTTGTTTAAGTTGGTACTACCTACTGTCTTCTTATTGGCCATATTGGTAGTATGCACGGAAATAAAAAAATTAAAGTTAGTTTGCGCTTGGAAAATCAACCAGTTTTATTTATAGGCGATCTGTCATAATAAATCAAGTGTTTTAGTAAATTCATTTGAAATAGTGTAGATTTTTTGCGTAATAAGGGCTGTGAACTACGTCCATAGTATTCCGACCCTGAAAAGCAGAGAAAATTGCGAAGAGTGGAGTTTGATAACTACATTATAGGCACATATATTATGTTATCTACAGTTATTAGTGTTTCAAGATTAATAAATGTAACACTATGCAGGCAAACAAAAATAAATCAACAAAAACACAGTATTAAAAAACAAAATTCATCACAAAAGCAATGCCAACAGTTTTAGCACAATGTTACTCGTAGGCATCCCATTAAAAAATATGATTTCGCTAAAACACTTAGCCTGAAAGTGTGGGGTACCCCTCATAAAGTAAAACATTTAGGAGTTGACTTTCCAGTAAAACATAAATATATAAACGACTATTTTAAAGGAACATAAAAATTATATTATTTTTTACATTTTCAACTAATGTTAAAATTTGAACGTTGGAATACTTTTGGGTTTTCAGTTCAAATTCCTATTAAAGCTAATTGATTATGTCAATAATGTAACTGTAATTTCACTTGGTGGAAAACAGTGATCTGATAAAGTAGGAATATTGCTTACTTTAAAGAGACTTACACTATGTTATTCATATGGCTTTGAATAGGAATAGCATAATATTAACCTCTTTAAAGTAAGCGACATTCCGATTTATTATTTGTGGTACATAACCCGGAAGCTTAGTCAATTCAACTATATTACTGGCCACATTGTTGTCCATTGCTATATGATTTTGACCAAATGGTCTGATTCTTTCATAGAGTGAAACATAGCGGATACTTCCTCCCCCAGGAGTGGAGGCTCAACTGTAAGGACCCCCAACCGCATTGTCGACTGAATTTCAGCTTCACTTGACCTCCTTCTTGAAAAAAATACCTATTGTTTCAATATGAAAAATCCGTGAATAGGGATGAAGAGGTTGAAATGTTACGACCCCCCCGCTTCATTATATTCGGTCCATCCATTTCAATTTCGCCTGTTTTATGTCTTTTGAGTGAAATGAGGGTTGAAATCAAAAAAATGTAAAAATAATGTTACTTAAGTTCACGTTATTTATGTACGTACTTAATGTTTGCAACGCGAAAATACACAACAAGTATTTCGCAATTTACCTATTCATTAAGTAATTAATTAAAAAATAAGGCTTACGGATGAAAGTGTAACATACATAAATTACATCTTATGCTTTAAATAGGTAACAATTATGGTCCATATTTGTAAATTTCTACAGAATGTTTGTAACAAAAATTATTGTTAATTAATTAAAATATCTAAAATCAATCAATCACTTAAGTTCACACACTTCCGTTGATAGCTCATACTATCTATATATCCTTATCTTAAAACTTCTGTGTTGTGTTTTAAAGTTTTACCTAATTATTGTAAAAAAATTGGTTTCATTATAAAAAAGTTTTTTTTCCTTTAACCATAAAGCACCATCTAGCATGGCAGCCTTATTTTATACTACGATCTAGCCTATGGGCTAAAAGTTAAAACGTAATTTATCAAGAGAAGTGGGAATTAGAGATTGACACTTTATTCATCAAAATCGGCTCAGTAGTTTAGTCGTAGGTATTAACATACATACATATACTGCTAACTGACTGCCTCGTTGGTCTAGTGGTTGGCATGTTGGACTGCGGCCGACGAGGTCCCGGGTTCGAGTCCCGGGTCGGGCCATAATTGAGCCCCGCAGTGGGACGTTAATGGGCTGTAGTGGTGGTGGTGGTGGTGGATATACTGCTTAAATCACAACGCGTAATCATCCTTTTGGCTTCGCCACAGTTGGGTAATAATCTAAAATGCAACCTGATTTATTTATGATAACACTCCTTTGAAGTATAAATTAAAGTCCGCACTCTAAAAGCTCCAGGGAGTAAGATGACAGCGTTAAGGGATTAAAAAAGAAATATTATCAAGTGGAGTCGTTGGATCCTATTTCACGACCCGTTCTGTGTCCGCGTAAATATAAGGCTTGGACATACAAATCGCGCGACGGGAATGAGTCTAACGTGTACCTACCCTTAATTTTATAACTAGAAACATGGATTGTGTATGTTTTTTTTAATTGTGAGATAGGCTTGCGCTTGACGACAACCATGCTCAGTGCAAAGCAATGATTAGGTCTAGGTTGGAACGTGCTTGCCTAGAAGATGCCTATTCACTCTTGCCTTGAAGGTATCTAAGTTATATGTGGCAGGAAACACGTGCGCTCAGAGGGCGTTCTACACCCTAGCGGTTCGGATCAGAAACGACGAACAAACACTTTTCGTGCGAGCAGATTAGACGTCAACCACATAAGGATGCCAAGATGTTGTTTGACATTGGCTAATATTATCTAGCTCTTAGACTAAAATTTGTTGTTGCAGCCATCATGAGGGTACCTACTTGTAAATTCAGCCAACCACGACACATAGATAGTAGCAATGATGAAAGCAAAGGGTTTCCAACGCATTTCTTTTAAATTACTTACCTACTGGTTTTATAATAAAGACATGGAACATTCTATTCCAGCGCTGACTGGATTCAATTCCTAGAATAATGTAAGCAGGCCATAACGGATTTAAAAAGAAATAAATGTTACCGAGTAGAGTTGCTGTATCTTCTGGAAACTGGAAGCGGTCGTCTTGCACGAGCGCTTCCAGTTTCCACGACAATTAGTTGATTGTATAAACTTTTATACGATACGATTACAAGACATAGTTTAAAATAACTATTAAATGAAACATGGTGACTTCTATCGGACCGAATTTCTGAAATTTTGGGCATTTACAGCTACTTACGTTGGACTTACAATTTGCGAAATTATAGTCTCAAAGAGCTAATTTTAAACAAAATTATTTAAATAGGTAGATGAAGTTTATATGAAGTAAATAATGTTTTTATGTACGGTCTACACAGTTAAATTAAAGTAGATATTCAAATTGACGCCGAGAAAAGCATGCGTGATATTTTAAAAATGAGTCGGCTCATATATTATCAAACGTTCCGTTTTTTCTTAACCTTTTATATTTAGATGGTTGAAATTTTGCAAAAAATATAATGATCCTTTGGTCTATTTATCACTGAAACATCAAATTATTATAAAATGTAGCATACACGTAATATATAACATACCACATAATGCACCTTATATACGAATAAAATCCTTATAGTCCCCACAAGATCATTCCATTAGGCATTCCACGTACGCTATTCAATAATGGACCCTTCCAACCGAAGCAACGAATTTTACGACAGTGCTACTTGATAAATAGCCTATAAACTATAAAAGAAGTTGTAGTCTTATTTAGTAGTAAAAGCTCGTGGATCCATACGAAAAATTGCGGGTTCAAATACAAATACAAAGTTTCCATTTAGATTTCCTTACTTACAACTTACTTCGGCTTGAGTTACATCTATTAGCATTGATTCGCATTTTTTCTACTGAGTATGCCTTTTTAAGAAGAGTAATAATTATTCTCGCTACAGAGTTTTTACCTATTGTTAGATTTCCTATTGCTGTGTCCAATGTTGGATTGCTAAAGCGTATACTCTTACTTTATTTGGTGTTGCAGAAGGTATTAATTAACACCAGATGACCTTTCAAATTTAAACGATACATAAATTAAAAAAGAATATCTAGGTACCTATCAGATAATCAGTTCCTATAGTTGCGTCTGTAAGATAATTTGTCAATTTTTAGACAACCTCAGGGACCGTACTGCCAACGCTTAAAGCCATATTGTTTCATTATCTCCGCATTGTCTCTTAACATTAAAGTCTTTTATTTCCGAAATATTCAAATATAAAAGTGGTAGCTTCCGTAAGAGGCTGGATATCTTCAAAGAATCACGAAGACAAAAGGCCTTTCTGAGAATTATTTTCTTTTAGTTAGAATTCATTGTGAGAGAACCCACTTACTTTAAGAAATACGGGCCTATTCCATAAATCTATAAATCTATAACCGGTTCTAACAGTATCTACGATTACCTTTATAGTTATTGTAGTTATTATTAATTCGATGACAATAATTATAATCATGGAATTTTTTGTATCGATTTAATAATAACTACACTTTTTTCGAAGCACCAATGTTATGCCATCTTCTAATTCCTTCTAATTCTGAGAAGAAGCCCACACCCATGGTCCAACACGCTGAACAAATGCGTATTGACAGAGTTCACACACTTTGTAACTAAAAAAAAGTTATATTAAATTGCTAGCTTATTAAAACTAACAATATCTAAACAACTCCGATGTGTTAGAGTTGCGTGACCGGGGATCGAACTCCGATTCCCAGGAGTAATAGGATATGAGGCATCTGTTATAACCGCTACATAATGTCACCGATAAACTTAACTTAAAATGAAAAATAAGAAAAATTGTTAGCTATGGAAATCTCAACATGTTTTTGAAAAATATTTATTTGTTATAGCGCGTTATCTAGACATTAAACCTATGATAGTTTTAATCAATGTTTGGGAAGGCACTGGCCCCAAACATTTATTAAAACTATCGGTGGTAAGATACGGGTCCTCCTAAAGGTCAGCAGGGGTCAGGAATTCATTGTTCTGTACATTATCTGATTCCTATAAGATTTCTTTTTCTTTTTTTCTTTTTTCTATTTCGTTCGTTATTAATCGTGCCGTAGTCGTGTCGCCGGTGTTAAAGTGGTTAAAATATCCCGTGCTAAAACTTAAAAGCGACTGTGCTCTATTTTGTTGGCCGACGTAAAATTAGTAGGTGCACTTGCTTGCATTCACTACACTTACTTGAATTTTATTCGCGTTAGTTTTTGCTGTATGCGAGCTGCCATTACGGTAAAAAATATGTTCATTTTCTCGTCGGTAAAAGGGTTTGTTTTTGATAGATTGAAATTGTGCTTTAACCAAATACCAAGAAGATTTTGTTTTGAAAGTTTTATTTATAGCTTTGAACAACCTTTAAAATACTATGATTTGCCCTGGTTTCGTACTTTAGTTCTGTTAATATGAATCTAACAATACCAGATAATATTAATAACATTTTTAAAAACAAGTTTATATCGTCCGCCATATTGAGTCTAGTGTGACGTCATTTTATTTTTCGTATACATCTCAGCAAACCCTTTTAATTGATACCCATGTCATGGGGGTGCAAAAAAATTACTAGTCCGCCATCGTTGGGTGTACGCCATATTGGATTTTGAATGACGTCACTCAGTTAAACATGCATTGACATCTAAACTAAACGTGTATGCAAAAATTTTACCCAATCGGTTTGGGATAACTGTTTTAAAATACCGTTGCAAGATTCGACCCAAACAAACGAAAAAATATTTTTTTTTCACTGCTCACAAAGGTACTACATAATCAATAGTAGCAGCAAAAAATCATTAAAAAATACACATACATTGCAAGTTAAATAAAAGCTTGTAAAAAACTTTTTAAACGTCTAGCTAGGCCAGCAAGTGTCTACACTTGCTAACATGACGTCCTAATACCTTTTTCCTCGCACTAGTAGTATTTTCGTCCAAGTAAATAGCCGTAACTGAGTAGAAGAATTCCCAATTCCCGTAAATAAACGTTGACCGGAGCGATATTAATTTTCTCTCGATTGCTACTGTTTTTCCGGAACCGTACTCCTTTCCAATATTCCGGAACGCTCGTTGTTACACAAACTGCAGTAAATATTGCGTGTGTTAGATTAATTCCTTTTTATTCGGGCGTAATATTACGGAAAAATTGTTGGGAAATCGTTCTAAAGGTTTGGCATGTCGATTACTATGATAAATTTAGAGTACCGAAATAGAAAAGAGAGTTTTTGTAAAGAAAAGGACTTTTAGAGTAAAGGATTTTATTGTAAACACATTAGAGTAAATACTTTTATTTGTAACTAGCCGATGCCCACGACTTCGTTTTCGTGGATTTTAGCTTTTTGAATTCCCATTGGAACTCATTGATTTTCATATAAAAAGCCAGTGTAAACCTCTACAGGGTACATTTAACTATATCCATGCAAAAAAAAAAAAAATTGCTCCGATCCGTTGATTTGTGGTGGCATGATTGAAGGACAAACCATCAAACAAACACTTTTGCACATTAAATATTGGTAGTAATATAAAGTGCTGTAAATATTCCGTGTATTTATTTCACAAGGGCTTACTCGTACTTAAAAATAATTCTATCAAACGGGTTAAAAATGGCTAAAAGTTTAGATTGCTTGATAAAGCATCATAATATTTTATAGTTATATATCCGTCTATAAACTCAATTCCATCCACTTTGAACTGTGGGATTAATTTGGAACATTGCGAACTTATGCAAGTCTGCAGACAATACAATGAATTCTGCTATTGAACTGTGAAGATCCTGCGTCTAATTGCGCATCGCACTTGCAATCAGTATAGCTTTGTTTCTAACATAGTCGACTTGATGTAATAGTACAAAATGCAATAACTCAGTTACGAATAAGTTTTTCATTTGGAAAGCGATTATGGTGGTTTAGTGCATATTAACGATGTGAAAACTTGCTAAGTACCTAAGAACTACGTACGTTTTGGGTCAAAGGTTAAGCAAATTAGTTCCATGTTTTCCACATTAGTTTCCATACATTTTACTACGTTAAAAAGTAAATCTATTTGTCGTCAAATATATTTACTTTTTAACGTAGTAAAATTTTAGACACAGGCTCGAACTTTGAAATAAGTTCTTGGACTTAAAAAGCTGAAATTTTTCCCATTATAATGTAGGGGAGAAATAAATCTGGATTTTCCGAAAATTCTATGGGAGCAAAGCCGCGGTCTATCGGTAGTAAGATTAAAAAGGCCGTAACAAACTAATGAGGTTACATATACAAGGTGTAAGGTAAATGGTATAACATACCGGCGGCTACCCAAGCAATTTTGACGTTATAAACACTATGGTAGAGTTAAAAAGTTAAAATTAATTACCAAAAACTTCCATACAAAATTAATTAGTTAATTATGGAAAATAAATTTTCTCAACCCTGTGGAGTCCTTTGTTCCTTCTACACCTAAAGTCAGAACTGTACTGCAAGCGATAATAATAATTATTATCGTATCGTTATGCTATTTGGCAATTAATTACAATTTGCAAATCATTGAAAGAACAAACTACACAGAATAATTAATTATTGATCAAAACTTAAACGAAGTAAGTCGAGAAATTAATCACAGGGAAAGGCGGCTCATAAAGTAAGGATAAGTGGCTGACTTCGACTTACGAAGTCCGATACTAGTCGGGCATTTTTTTACAACAATACGTAAGTTCTAGCCGGGCTTTTGCTTTGAGAATTTAATTGCATGCCGAATAATGATTACTTTAGTATCGCGACTGGATTTTATCGCAACGCTCGCACTGGCACGAGGCTTAACATACGTCGTAACTCGTAAATTGTTCGCAGTTCATTGATATTGAATCAGCTGTTTTAAGGGATGCCACCTCAACATTTATGCTAAAACTTTGAAGTCCACATAACTCCCCCAGGATATGAGCTACACGTCTTATGACATTTTTCCAATATATCTATACACCATCTAACATGGGTAGCCGCGGGTATGTTATACTAATTACCTTACACCTTGTATATTGGAGTAGCTGATGCCCGCGACTTCGACAGCGTGGTTTAAGTTCTTTCATTTAAAACTCATTTTCCGGGATAAAAAGTAGCCTATTTTACTATCCAGGGCCGCAACTATACAGATGCAAAAACACTTTGATCCAGTGCTCTGTAGCGGCGTGATTAAAGGACAAACCAATACCCTCTCGAATTTACAAAATTAGTATGAAGTATAATTCACTCGTTGCCAGTATCTTAAAGTAATAAATTAAGCCTGTAGCAAACGAATAACTGGCATAAAGAAAACTGCTGACTTAAAGAATTAAGGGTCGGAAGAACACCTCCCTCTGTGAAGTCAAGGGCTCTCTCATCAAAGGGAGCGATTTTTCCTAGAATAATAGCAACGTATGTATAATATTATTATAAAACTCGGCATATTATTATTTTAACAGATTGCAATCATGACAGAGAGATTTAGGGCCACTTGCACAAGGACTTTTAAACTTATTTAGTTACATTTTATAATACTGTAAATTTTTGCCAAGACCATCCTGCCTATTAACGTCCCACTGCTGGGCACAGGCTTCCACTCTCACAGGCGAGAGGGAATTACAGCTTAGACCCACCACGCTGCTCCAATGCGGGTTGGCGGACTTTAATGACTATTATCATGTTAGTGATAGTAACCAATACCGACGGCTTAACGTGCTCTCCGAGGCAAGATGGTGAAACACCGCCAACTTCCAACTCCGGGCTGGAACTGAGAATTTCATAATTAAAAAACCCAATACCTAACAATTTTTATGCTCGACCGGGAATCGAACCCAGGACCTCGTGATCTGCTGTCGATTATGCTAACCGCTAGACCAACGAGCTAACGCTAGTCAAGAGCATAATGCAGTTGCCAAAAAGTGACAGTATTATTTACCTGTCCTACAAACTTATCTGGCCAGTTGACAGCGTCGCTAGTAGATATGAAGAATAAAATGAATAAAATTACAAATTTAAAACAACCCCCGACATAAGGAAGTAACAGATTGAGAAACAAGCTGATGACCTTCAGACGGATGAACAGATTTTCATGAAACATGGCTAAGAACACTGGGAAAATATAAAAATATTTGAACTTACATAATATATGTGACGATAATAATTATGATAGGTTTAAAATATTATTTGTTAGTTTTAGTTTATTTTTTTGTGTCGGGGGTTTTTAAATTTTTTAAAATAAGTATAATTGAAGTAATACGGTACCAAATTTCGAATCGATAGGACATATGGAAGGTAGTCAGATCCCCTCATCAACTATTAAAGAGCTGATGCTCTTTAAACGGCTGAACAGATTTTCATGAAACATGGCTAAGAACACTCGGGATAAAATTATCTATGACACAAAAAAAACTAAACGAAAATCGGTCCATCCGTTTGGGTTCTACGATACTACAGACAGATACACAAACAGACACGTTAAACTTATAACACCCCTCTCTTTTTGCGTCGGGGGTTAAAAATAACTTAACAGTCATAAAAATTCGTTTCGTACTTGTATAGTGGAATAAAAAACTAACTAAATATGTTTTACTGCCAAATGCGATCTAAAGAAGTAGGAATATGTTCATCAGTCACATTTAACTGCTGAAGCCTGGAAACCAAATAAACAACATTACAATTCTAACAATATTTTACCCAAAGGTATATTTACCACATTTTCTTTTCGATATGAAATACGCTCTTCCGTTGTTGTAATATTTTCTCGGCAACCTCTTTCGATTTCCATCATATTTCGTCCTTTATCCGATCTTCTGGAGGGTGTGACCAATCGGAAATAATATCCCATATGTCTTTGGTAATATAGCACATATTTCAGTGTTTACTCTGTGTCAAATCAATCAAATCAAAATGCTTTTTATTCAAATAAACTTTTACAAGTGCTTTTGAATCGTTAAGTGACTCTACCACTGGTTCGGAATGCCATTCCTACCGAGAAGAACCAGAAGAGTATACAACCCCTGGGTCCGTTTCGATCATAGATTAATTATAATACCAAGTATAGATTGCTAACTCCCTTATAAATTTTTTTCTAGGTTAATACTATCGTTAGATGGCGCTACCAGGCTCGCTTTTTATTTGATATGATGAAAATCGGTGAAATATCGTATTTTCTTGGTTCAATTTGTATTAATTATTTATATAAAATTATCAAAATACAAAAATTTGATAAAATCACTTAAGCAAATAGCAAATTTACATTCAACTAATTTTAACAAACAGCTTGCACAGTTACGCCATCTCAGATTGTGCGAATAACTACAAGGTACCGGCGACTTAAATGCGCATTTAGCGAGCTTTGATTGAATATATGAAGTGAACAGTCTATATTGGTTTATATATTGTCTTTGGTTGCGATATACTTTAAAAAGTCTAGGTTATGCATTTATTTCATTATTATTTTTAAATTTAAAACCTTAAATCATTTACTTATTTATAGCTGCGTGTATATATATACGTGTTCACCCACGCAAATTACCCGAGGTCTCCGGTTCGATCCCCGGCAGGGTCAATTTGGGAATTTATAAATTCTGAATTTTCCCTGGACTGGCCCGGTGGGTGACTTCGGCCATGGCTAGTTACCACCCTACCGGCAAAGAAGGTTCACGTGCCGCCAAGCGATTTAGCGTTCCGGTACAATGCCGTGTAGAAACCGAATAGGGGTATGGGTTTTATATAACTGCCATGCCCCTAACAGGGTAGCCCACTACCATCTTAGACTGCATCATCACTTACTATTAGGTGAGATCGCAGTGGGCTAACTTGTAGTGTATAAAAAAAAAATGAAGCAAGACTTAATAAAAAAAAAACCTTTTGCACCTCTAAATTCATTCTCAAATAACTTGACTCTGGAAAAAAGATGAGTTTTTTATAATTCATGTCTCCAAAAACGTAATAGTGTATTTTTGGTAACGTAAAATGTTTTTAATACAAAGAAATAGGTACTTATATTGTATTTATAAATCATTTTGCTTCACTCACTTTCCAGGGCTGCTGGAAGTAATATCTCACTCAGATAAGCTTCCCTTTGTGTACTTTATTTATAACTTTTTTAATAAGAGAATAGGCATGATGACAGTAACCAAGAATCAATGAAATTATGAATTTATTTCATGAAATAGGATTCATGGATTATAAAAAACGTATTTATTTTTCTATTTCGAGTGAGATTGCTATTTATTTTGATTGAATAAAACTATAAAATACAGCAATCCGCCATATTGGATGAAACACCAAGAAGTGAATGACGTCACAATTGTTTGTTTTCGAGCTTTGACAATCACACTATTGTTTACTGCACACTGCACAGAGTACATTGGTAAAAACAATAGTGACGTCACAAACGACGCCATGACACCGCAGAACGTTTTGGCGTGAATTTTAAAATTTAAATTTCAAATGCCAATTTTATCTACTAAACCCGATTTTTCTGCTGAAATAAGATATTTTTTCGAAATAGTAGATTCTTCCGAACATAATCTGACCATTTTTCAAAATCAGTCATCATGCCTATTCTTAATACATAGAAGATAAAAATGGGAAATATTTTATCGGTTAAAATAAATGTATCGTTAGAGTAGGTATGCCAATACTTTTTAATTTTTTAAATTTTGTTTCGCACTCAAATTATCCTTTTTGCTGCGAGTTTGGCTCTGAAAGAAGGTGCCAACTCACTATCTTCGTGTAGCAGGTGTGTATGCGAGTATTTTTTTGTGTATAAATGTGTGTGATTGAGAGTGACCCTATCTCCAGCAGCCAATGATAGCTCCGTCAGTTAAATTATTTATGTATATTAGTATTATTATCATTCATTTTTATTTATTAATAGAAATAATATTGAAAAAAAAAATATATATAGGTATATATTAGAAATTTATCACGTCAATTATTAATTATTTTGTTAGTTTTATGTCAATCGTTTACAATAAACTACAATATTTGTTACGCATGCGGTGCCTTTTTCCTTTTTTGTTTTGGTCCAAATTGCAGCACTACAGTATTTTTGCGAATAGTAAGATAAATGTTATCACGTCCAACAAACTTATCTGACCCGGTGACAGCGTCGCTTAAGTAAATAAAAACAATAACTAAACAGGCTAAACAAAAACTAACATTACTTCCAATTTTGGCCACCGGGTCAGCTAAGTTTGTCGGCCTATAAAGCGTTTTGCTTTTGATAATGTCGTCGATGCCAAAATATTATTCAGGTTATCCATATTAATTTTATAAATGCAATAGTGTGTGTTTAGCGGCCCATGTTTGCATCAGATTTTGATGAAATTTAGTACATAGATAGAGTGTATCTCAAGGAAGAACAAAAGCTTCTTTTTATCCCGGAAAACATGGGAGTTCCTGTGGAAAATAAAAAAATTAATCCACCGCAAACGAAGTCTCAGGCATCATCTAGTTAAGTAGAAATCTAAGTTTTCTTTTAACTCATTGTTTTTTTGGAATAAAAAGTTGCCTGTGTTCGACTCCGGTAAGCAAACTCTGTACCAAATTTCGTCAAAATTGTTTTAATGCACGAACAGTGTACCTTATGGTCACAGGCAAACAGACACAATTTTGAACTTATAATAGTAATTAAAGACAATAGCAACGAAACAAATATATTTTTTATTGCTGAAGTAAGAAAACCCTTAATTACATGTATTCCGTCAATCATGGCGGACCAAAAACAAGCTTCATCGTAATTCTGAAATGAAAATTCGAGGAAAATTACAATTTTGAGCCGCTAAAACTCATTTTTCCCTGCGTTAATAATAATTAGGTCAATTGGAAGAAATCGCGGGGACAGCCGCTCCGCAAAAAATGAGGGTGGATTTTTTTCTTTAGGGTGAAATGGGGGAAATATTGCGGATTTGGTTTGAATTTTTGTGTGGACGTATAGTACCTACTGGCCAATGTAAAGGGATTTGTGCTGGTCCCTTTTTTTTCACTCTAAGGAATGAGTATCTCTAATATATTTAAATATTTGTAAGGAAAAGGTGACTGACTGGCTGACTGATCTGTCGACGCACAGCTCAAACCACTAGACTGAACTTGCTGAAATTTGTCATACAGATAGCTCTTATGGTCGTCCTCAAATGAAGTATTTTGGAAAAATCAACCAATTTAATTTGGTAAAATAGGGGGTGAACGTTTGTATGGGGCTTTTAATTTTTATTTTACGCGAATGAAGTCTCAAACTAGTTATTTGTAAGATCTACAGGCATACTGGTTTTTCTAAATATAGTAAGAAGATGTTACCTATGTGAAGAACGCTTGTCTAAAAAATGTCTAGTATTTTTTTTACCGGAAAACAGAATAACATATAAACATACAAGTGCGAATAGTAGTAAGTAGTTAAACAAAACGAGATTACAATTATTTTATAATAATCAAAATTTTAATATTTTTTTTCAATATTCTTCTAATAAATATGAAGGATGATTAAACACTTAGTTCCACTATGACTTCAATAAATAATCAGAATTAGAATCATGCAGAATTATAAATCATTGGAGGGGACGAATTCAGTGCTTGCGCCAAGACAATTGCAAACAAACAACACGGGCCGTATCATCATAAACTTTATTGCTTCCAAAAGTTGCTGACACGAAAAAAACAAAAGATTTTTCCTGTTGTCAATTATAAACAGGTAAAAATAACGTACATAAAATTGAAAAAAAAAACTTTTTTTTTTATCATTTAAAGTAACAGAAATAATTATTATTTCTGTTCCCAGTCGTCCTCTCCAATGATTTATAATTCGGAGAGAATTATTGAAGTCATAGTGGAACTGTAAGTGTTTAATCATCCTTCGTATCTATTGGAAGAATATTGAATTATTATTAAAAGTTTTGATTATTAAGACCGCCTTTGCGAATTCTGTATTATCTTTTTACCTTTTTGTTTCTTGTTTCGGTTCAAAGTGTGTGCAATAACGAGTAAAGAGTTTTTATCTATCTATCTATTATTTAAAAAAAACTGGACTGCGGCTATGAGGAGAGTAGTTTTAATTTTAAACTTAGGAATCATCAATAACTATAAAAGGCTTTGTCCTTAGTGATTGAAAGACAATCTACAGCCCAAACGGCTAAACGTAGAAACTTGAAATTTTGAGAGAATCCTTTAGCACCCTGGAGGTGTACTAAGGAAGGAGTTTTCGAAATTCCACCCCCAAGGGAAAAATTAAAATTCAAATGTTTTTTTATTCAAATAAACTTTTATAAGTGCTTTTTAATCGTGACGTGAAACTGCCAAAGGTAAATTTTCAATAGGCGGTTCAAGTTATATCCATGAAACTTCATGTTTTTCACAGTATTTTGAAAATAAACTAATTCCACGCGGATGAAGTCGCGAGCAAACGCTAATACACAATATTATATTAATGGAATATTTAATATTTACATATTACAAAATATAAAGAACAAGCAGCACATAAAAACATTTATTTCATAACTAGCACTACGAAGTGAACAGTTCTGAGACATTATGTACATAACAGAATTTAGCTGAAAGGGTATCCCTTATCGAATTACAGTTGAAAGACGATACCCGGGCCTCTTCCCGCTCTATGAAAAGGGACCAATTACTGCACTTATTCAAGTCGTGAGGTATTTTGGCTGCGAAGTACGCCTCAGTAAATAGGTCAGAATATTTAGGTTACAGGTTCATGTTAAAAGTCCCAGAAGCCCAGAAGTCCAGAGTCCTTCCGCCATCTTGAATTTCCAAAAAAAGACGCAGTTTTAAAAAACCTATTTATTAAGTTATAGTATATCTAAACCTGGCTGAGTTCATAGATAAAGTATACTGTGTATACCAATTTTCATAAATATACTTTGACTTTGACTTTAAACGGTCAAAAATATACTTACTAGGTCAT
Source organism: Erebia epiphron (assembly GCA_963932025.1). NCBI lineage: Eukaryota > Metazoa > Arthropoda > Insecta > Lepidoptera > Nymphalidae > Erebia > Erebia epiphron. The sequence goes on from OZ009950.1 coordinate 12,002,301, forward strand.
TGGTTTTGTAACATCGCCGGATTTATTATTACAGCGGTAAAATTGCATTGGCAGTTTTAACAGAAAAATACTTGTTTTGATTTGTTCAGAATTACATAATATGATTTTGAAAAATCTAGGTCTAGAGTGGCCTTGCATCCAAGGATGTGCAAGGATAGGACTAACCAGATGGAACTTCCTTTAAAAATAACAATATGATAATAATCCTTGAATTCAGATTTAATAGGAGCACAGACATGAAAGATTATCACAAAAAAAACTATATGCGTCAAATTGTAATCCTCAATTTTTTAGAGTCAGTTAATAACAAACGCAAATACCAATAGATCACCACAAAACCGTATATCGCAATCCTCCATTGTTTTTTTTTATTATCCAATAAAACATTCCGACTAAAGTAAATCCGCTATTACAGTTGAGCACACAAATTAAAAGTACATCAGTCTAACTGACATTTTCGTTCAACTTGTTTACAATGATGTAATTTGTTACCGTGCACCAGTGTAATAAGAACTCTGACTGGCGTTGACGTGTTCTTTTGGTTTTTATAAGGTTTTAACGGTTCTACTCGCTGATGGATTGAGGTTTTTGGTGCCCGTGGTACTCTTTAATTTTCCGGGATAAAAAGTAGCCTATGTGTTATTCCAGAGTATAATCTATCTCTGTGCCAAATTTCATCGTCTTGTTAATGTCTCGTGTTTTAATGGGGTACAATAAAGAATATTTCATTAATTTATTCATTTATCCAGATCCATTCAGCCGTTCTGGCGTAATTGAGTTATAAACATACATCCATCTATACATCCAAACTTTCGCAAATTAATATAGATAAAAAAATAGTAAAAAGAGAACCCTTATATGTCCCTTATGTCATATCACTTCCTCATTTATTAACTTTTAGAGCTATGGTCTTGAACTACTGAAGAGTTTGAAATTACCTATGCTTGCCCAAGTACCTACTGCAAATGAAGGAATCCAAAAAGTATTATTATTACTAAAAGGATTTTATGGAAGCAAAGCCGCGGGCGGTCCCTATTGTATGGATATTTTTCGAACACTATATAAACGGCGGAGCTCCCAATAAACTGGTAGTTTGAGATGAGTTAACAGTATCGGTGGACGCGTCATTAGGCGCCGCTGTATGCGATCGTTATATTTTACAAATTACTCGGGAAAAATGATCGTTTTCGAAATGTTTTGTGTAGCGCTAAACTCGAATAATTTACTTTAATTTATAACTCTGCTAGATGATGCCCGCGACTTCGTCCGCGTGGATTGATGTTTGATTCCCGCGGGAACTCTTCAATTTCCGGGCTAAAAAGTAGCCTACGTCCTCTCCCGGGATACAACCTATCCCTGTACTAAATTTTATCAAAATCGGTTGAGTATAGTTAGGCCGTGAAAGCGTAGCAGACAGACACACTTTCGCATTTATAATATTTGTATGGAAGTATGGATTTCTGAAAGTCATTTGCTACTGGAACTTTCTTGACCTATGAGTTTTATGATTCAAATAATTATATCCTGCTAGATGATGCCCGCGACTTCGTTTGCGTAGATAAGGTTTTATTTATTCCCGGAAGAACTCCTTAATTTTCGGGGATAAAAGTTGCCAATGTCCTTCCCCGGCATAAAAACTTTCCCTATACTTACCTACCAAATTTTATCAAAATCGGTTGAAAAGATGGGCAGTGAAAGCGTAGCAGACAGACAAACACACTTTCGCATTTATAATATTTTATGGAATCTATTTTAACGGATCTTAATATTAAAAATAACTGCTCTTTCTAGATCTTATTTTTAGAAATCTATTAGTATCTATATTTTAAAGTTTTATCCCTATTTCGCCCACTTTAGAAAAGATTTTCAGCAAAGCGAGCCTCCATATATGATCCTCCGCCTTCCACATCCACCCGCTTTCCGCCACCTTATATTATAAATATGTCATCGGCCTAACAGGCTAAATGTCGACCTACACTGCGCTTACCGGTACGTGGTTTCCACACCAGAACACGTCTGCCCCATCAGCCGTCGGTTCTGCGACAGATATGACCTGCCCACTGCCACTTCAGCTCGCTAATCCTCTGAGCTTTGTCGGTCACTATTTTCTTTTTACAAATTTCTTCGTTTTCAGATTTTATCCCTGGGAGAGATTCTCAACATAGCTCGCTCCATAGCGCCCGTAAAAAGCCTTATAATGTGGATTTTATAATAAGTTAGCATTATTTTATATATACTGCGACCCATGTCCTTTCATATCATACTAATATTATAAATGCAAAAGTGTGTTTGTTTGTTGGTTTATTGGTTTGTTGGTTTGTTGGTATGTCCTTCAATCACGCCGCAACGGAGCAACGTATCGACGTGATTTTTGGCATGCGTATAGTTGAGGACCTGGAGAGTGACATAGGCTACTTTTTATCTCGAAAAATTTAGGAGTTCCCGCGGGGATAAAAAAAACTTAAACCACGCGGACGAAGTCGCGGGCATCAGCTAGTCTGCTATATTTTTCTAGGGATGTGGATCCGCATTTGACCTGCATTTCCAACTTTCCTTCTATTATGTTAACACCAGCCCGCTATTTTCTCTCATTATAGGTTTCCCAACAAAAGGCCTACTGCAGTTTTCCTATATAAACAAAAGGCGTAGAAAAAACCCGTTCACGTTTAAACTTCCAGTACAGGGGTTGGTAGTTAGAACAAAGACTAGTCGTTATGAGAAACGCCATTGCCATGGGTTAGTGAGTATAGTGTGGTTAAATATATAGTTGTTAATTTAAAAACAGTCCAAAAAACAAATTTTTAATAAAAATTAAGACTTTAGAACCAGTTCACTATACGAGCTCAAAAATTATGAGATTCTCCAGGAACACATACGTTTTGCGACCAGTAATCATATGGAGCTATACGCACTTGCGATTATAATTCGTGCGAAAAAAATGTCTCGTATTTTTTAATCCACTACAACTTAGAAAACAAATTTCATGCGGTGCGGTAAGAATTATATTCGCGATTATGTTTTGTGCTGTACGGAGTCTATTAAACCTATTCTGTGGTTGAATGACGCACACCGCATTCACAGCGCGTTGTAGGTGAAATCCGCACGCGGAAAATAAATCGCTAGAATAAAAATCATGCGGGCGTTTTTCGCAGTTCGGGCCTAGCTTTATACTTGGAAAACGAACAAACAACAAAGCCATGCATTCTATATATTATAACACGAAACTGTCTGTCTGCTACGTTTTCATGCCCCATCTTCAATCAATTTCAATCAACTTTGATGGAATTTGGTACGGAGATAGGTTGAATCCCGGGGAAGCTACAGATGCTAGTTTTTATCCCGGAAAAAGTTCCCGCGGGAATCAAAAAAACCTGAATCCACGTCGACAAAGTCGCGGGCATCATCTAGTTATCAATCATTAAAACCATGTAGAAGCCATAAATTGAATCCAATTTCAGTTTCAGAACTAGATAAATAGGTTTATTATTTTTTCAGGAAAAACTTTTTCATTTCTACGCATAAAACTTTTCCTTCACAACTCAAGTTTGTTTTGTTGAAAGTTTTCAAGTAGTTATGGTATAGGTACTCAAAAAACTTAGTAAGCAGTTTTGGTAGGTCTATAGGGTGAAAACACACTACAGATTTTACAAGTGGACAAAAAGCCCACCGTGCATGAACTTCCAATCTTGTCCCTTACTATCATATTCAATGCTATTAGGATAACAAAAATAGGTTTGTCTCTTATCCTTTTATGATGCCAGTCACTTGAGAGAAAAGGTTTAATGTAACGTAGAGCACGTTAAGCCGTTGGTCTTCTGCCTTATTTTTCTCCGGTCGTGTCGATTTTTTATTTCATCGGAATATGAGAGTGAGGGAACAGAGATTGCATCTGTGGCTGATCGAAAGACTGTCAGAGGTGCCTAACAGTATCAAAAGCTTTTTAAATATGTCAATACTAGCTGATGCCTGCGACTTTGTCCGCGTGGTTTGAGGTTTATTGGTTTCCGGATAAGAAGTAGCCTGGGTGTTATTCCAGACTATAATCTATTTCTGTGCCATCAGGGTTGTGCGTTCAGCCGTTCTTTCGTGATTGAGTAACAAACATCCATCCATCCATTCATCCCAACTTTTGTAATATTAGTATAGATACCTAGACAGCCACATAGGGTGAATTTTGGTCAAAAAACAATACTGTCAAAACTCTGACATCCTATCATCGTTTTATCGCATCTAATCGATGATTGTTACACTCCGTAACGTACAATAATATCCAAAATTGTATGAAAATTTACTACAGCCGTGTTCTTTATAAAAAGCATTTGCGGAATCCATTCATCTTAACACAAAAGTGCCGCAGGTGGAAGTAATACCACAAAAATGTACACCTCACGACACCCGGACGGGCTATGTTTCAATATTGGACGCGGTTTTACACGCCTTTTGCAGGGTACTGTGACGCAGTTGAGAAAACACTAGCTTTTTGTTTGTTACCTGAACTTCATTTTATTCTCTGTCCAATCATTTCTTTTTATTTTGACAGCTCGAGTCAATGATGTTCTAATCATTAATGGGTTACTGATTCGATGTTTGATAACAATCGACTTTCTTAGTGAAGAAATTTTAATCGATTTCACACATTGGTATTTATTTTCGCTCAACATGTTTTATTGTTTTATAAACGTACCCAAGAGTTTAAATGACTAAGTATAAGTATGTATTAAAATAAATCAATTATGAAAGCAGTACAGTAAACGTAATGTGAATCAGGCAGGTCATAGAAACCATCAATCGCCAAAGATGTGTGGTGCAAGGACAATCAAGAGAGCTTCGTGACTATTTTGAAGAGGAAATTCGTACTGGTAATTACTAGATGAGTATACGAATTACGAAATATCGGATAAAAGGTAACGTTGCTTCATTATTGCAATAAAAATCTGCGTCTATGAAGGATTGCCTTTTTTTGTCAGTCAATAATTATGAAACTTAACAGGCGTGCTTATGTCAAAAGTAAAATAAATGGTTGGACAGACTATAGCGGTCATTTGTAGCAGTCATTAGTATAACATCTTATAAGAGTGTACTTAAACTGTAAACGCTCGTAAGAGTTGCGCGTGTAGCAATCCCAAACTGAGCAACAGTTCGCACGCGAGTTGAATGCAGAGTAAATGTATGTGTCACCATACATTTCTCTGCATTCAACTCGCGCGCGGACTATAGATACTTTCCGAAAAAACGCAAATCTGAAACAGCCCTAAACAATTTAGTTTCCGCATAACTGATCTTTCTCAAAACATTGTGGTATTGAAAGTTGTAACTATGAAAGCAAAGTACTGAACAATATACCACTCAACGTTAAAAGGCGCCCACTCAAAAATTATTCCGGCCACACTATCCATTATTTCGGAAAATATTTTCAAAGGCGGGATTTCTTTGTTGGCGGTCTCACTCGGCGGTACAAAAGCCAAAATCGATACCCCTACATTTTAAGTGTAGGGTTTCACGCTTCTTTTTTAGTAAATTATAAAATTTTGGTTGTATTTTTAAAGAATTTTTGTCTGGTGTTAGCTTCGGCTGTAGAGTCTTAACCCTTTTTAAATTAGGGATCTATAAAACATTTGACAAAGGTGGTAAGAAATATACTACGTGATGCCCGTGATTTCATTTCTTTCAACTCATTATACGATTTTCCGGGATAAAAGAGAGCCTATGACCATACCCGGGATACAACCTGTACTAAATTTTATCAAAATCTGTTAACAGGTGTGCCGTGAAAGCGTAGCAGACAGACAGTCACGTAGATACTTACTGTGGTGCATTTGATATTATGAAAATTTATAGTAATAGTGAAATCCCAATTTGGCCGTGCATCGAATCAAACCCGGGCCCTTCCGCTTGTTCTTATATCATCATATTTTAATGAGAAAATATATAGGAAGAGTAAAACAAATTTCTCCTACGTCCAAAGTACGTGCAAAATTGTACGTATATAAAGAAAACAAAAACTTAATAGCATAATAAAAAAAGCCGTAAATGCTAATTTTTGTGCGCGTGGACTTTGTACTCCAATGCATTTTTAATCATCCAGAAAGCTGTTTATTCTAGCTATTCTTATATAACGGCTTAGTAATGGCCAGTTGTATACAGGTGGTTCTTGTAAGACATTAAAAAAATATATATGGGCTTGCACTAAATACGAAAGATGACTTACAAACTGAATTATGGATGTTGGAAAAGTGATATTTGCCACTGCTAGCTTTTTGGTGGGAAAATTTTAATAACGATATCTGTCTGTGGTGCAACTGACCCTTAATTGTGTAATTTTCAAAGCAGTATCATAATAATAGTACCTATTTTCTTGTCTATGTAGGACGTCGGTGTCGGTATTTTTTTAAATATTATATTTTTACAAGCTGTATAAGATTTTTAATTCCCACGGGAACTCCTTAATTTTCCGGGATGAAAAGTAGCCGATGCCACTCTTCAGGTCCTTAACTATACCCATGCAAAAATCACGTTGATCCTTATCTATTACGGCGCGATTGAAGGAAATTAATTTAAAAAATAAAAGATTTTTTTTTGCATTTAATTTATTGAGCTTTTTAAAAAGTCTGAGAACAAAAGCTTTTCCGTATTATGCAGCGACGTTGTCCTTATGAGGTTATCAATATTTTAAAATTAACTTTCATTTATCTATCTTTTAGACCATACACTAATCATATTTTTTACTAGCTGATGCCCGTGACTTCGTCCGCGTGGAATGAGTTTTTTGATTCCCTATGTCACTCTCCAGGTCCTCAACTATACCCATGCCAAAAATCACGTCAATCCGTTGCTCCGTTGCGACGTGATTGAAGGACAAACCAACAAACCAACAATCAAACTGACTTTCGCATTTATAATATTAGTATGAAGTATGATTGGCTTGTGATCCATTCGCACTATGATTTAATTACCTTCAGTGTCTTTAGAACTGTAGAAATCCAGAACATAACATATCGCGCTTAATTATAAAACACTGTGAGAAAAAAAAAACATTAATTAAAAAAACAGTGTCAAGCGTCTCATAGAAAGTTTGCAGCAAAAATTAGTTCGCGGTTGCACTGTGTTTTTTTTCCCACTTGGAAAATATTGTATTTGCCTGCTCTACACTCTGGTTATATCAATTCTATGATCACATTAATCACCAACCCATCGCAGGCCCACTACTGAGAATGAGAAGGGCTTAGGCCATAATCCACCACGCTGGCCATGTGCGGATCTGCAATATTCACACACGCTTTACAATACAAAATACAAAACAAAATACAATCAGAAAACAATTTGTTTCTTGATGCTCTGTAGGCTTATCTGCCCCCCTATTCACTAACTCAGTGGCCATCAAAGAAAATGTAAGCCACTGACATAATTTATCCGTTGAAAGTTTGCTATGAAAATGTTATTTTTATTTCATATCAAATCTTCAATGGATAAAAAATAAACGCTCATTGCAAATATTTTCCAAAGTTTACAGAGCTGCAAACGTACTTCCACCGTTCAGCCCCCATACCATGAATATAAACCCAGTGGACACTTAATTACCTATTCAAAATTCAGTACCCGGCTGCTACGGTCATACAATTTGGATTTGACTTGATTGCGTCACTCATTTACTATTAATTGGGGGTTTGGTTTAAGTACCAGCTGTACCTTAATGTTAGGATTTAGTTAATCATGTTATTAATTAGTAATGTGTTGTCAATACACACGCTATTAATTAGGATTAGGTAATATTAGTATTTGGGTGAAAGATTATGTAGGAATAGCTATGTCCGCGTGGATTGAGGTTTTTTGGTCCAGCAAGAGCTCCTTAGTTTTCCGGGATAAAAAGTAGCCTATGTGTTATTCCAGACTATAATCTTTCTCTGTGCGAAATTTCATCCAGATCCTTTCAGCCGTTCGGGCGTGATTGAGTAACAAACATCCATGCATCCATCCAAACTCTCGCCTTTTATTTGATTTTTCAACGACTTCCCTGTCGCAGCGGGGAGCGCTGTGGTCTTCGGGGAGTCCCGGGTTCGATCCTCGGCAGAGTCAATTCGTTAATTTATAATTTCTGAATTATCTCTGGTCTGTTCTGGTAGGAGGCTTTGGCTATGGCTAGTTACCACTCTACCACCAAGCGGTTATGGGTATAATATAACTGCCATACCCCCAACAGGTTATCCCGCTACTATCTTAGACTGCATCATCACTTACCATCAGAGGTGAGATCGCAGTCAAGATCTAACTTGTAATTAAAAGACAGACACACACTCTCATATCTTTCTTCGTATCAATTTTGCCTGAGCCTGCTGACCGCTCAAATGAATCTTCAAATCAAGAGTGGATCTTTTAGGCAAGCGCGATCCACCTTAGTCTGCATCTCTTCTTCCCAGAAAGTTTGATTGTAGCCAAGCGCTAGTCTCCAAATTAAAAAAAAAACAGATTTTTTTTAAAGAAAAAAAGATCAAAGAGAAATCTAGATGGTACAAGACAAAGTTTTTATTACATCCACGTTGCATTTTATTCCCAAAATCGGACAAAGGCCAAAAACTCCGCAGGAAGCGATATTAAAATTGAACTTCCCGATTTTATATTTAAAGTCCAGCTGCAACAGAAAACTATTTTGGAGCCAAACCAAAAAGGGTTTCCTTCCCGAAGTTTCGTCTAGTTCCAATTGTCTTACACGGCAAACGGACAACTTTTGCGTCGCAAGATTATCTTGCATAAAATTGGTCTCCGTTTTTCCAAGTTCTTATTTTAAATTAACGTTTAAGAAAAGATGATAAAATGAGAGAAATAACTTTTTTTTTAAAGTTATTTGGGGGCTTTTCTTAACAAAACAAAGAATCCCCAAGCCCCATCGTTCCCTGTGAGATACTTATACTTTATAGTATATTATTTTATGTAACAAATATTTTTTGTCAAAAAATAATTTGTCAGTTTCAGTACAAAAATGTATAAAAATAAATAATAACTAACATTATTTTTAATAGGATAGGATGGCCTGTATGTGGTTTTTAATGAAATAATGATTTTTTATTTTTTTATTTAGTGTGACTGGGGCCATACTGTAAGCAGTATTACTCAAAATGTCAATTTAATATCACGCACCTTGACGTTCCTAAAATAAGGATCATACTTCTAAAACACGAAGTTCAACAATAATGTAACTATTTTTTTGTCTTATCTATCATATTAATTAACATGCATCTGTCGCAAGTCTACATCGCACTGGAACGACTTCCTCCGGTGGATATTTTTTAATTTTTCCTCGCGCTCTTCAAAAGGAACTCTGCCATTGTAATTACGCACTCAGTTGCCACGGTGCTCTATTTTTAGGTCACTAGAGTGTAACTTTTCAACTTTATACCCGTATTTATCTTTTCTTGCCAGTTTTTTTAGTTTGTTATGATGAATGGGGTTATGCGATACCACAGACCAACTACTCGGTGTACGATACAGTACTATGATACTACCTAGTTATCTCTCTAGGACCTTTTCTATAGCATTCAATGTAGGTATTTTTTGTTGTTACTCGTAGGTTGTTAGACTTCACACACAAATCTTTTGAGAACGTACTGAATGTATAACTCTCAAGCGCGCAGTTTAACTTACGAGTTACTATGTTTTTTTATTATTTATGGACTGGTTCTTGGCTGCAATCAGACTTGCTGGAAGTAGTGATGCAGCCTCTAATACTTTTCTCTCATCCTCTGCCTCTGTACTGTGTAAAGCACCCAACTCCGAAAAGTAAGACGGGCGTGCCCTAGATTCAAATCCTTGAGCTATCCACTAAGCTATGATCTTCTTGTCGCTCTTTCTACAATATCCTTATGATCAATTTTATTACACCTAAAATCCATTCTAATATTAAAAATGCGAAGTCGTCTATCTGTTCCCTCTTTTCATGTTTGGAACAGAGATAGGTTGTATTGGATTGCGGGGATGAACAACGGCTTTTCTTCCCGGAAAATGAAAGAATTCTTGCGGGAATCAAATAACCTTCCACGCGGACGAAGTCGTGGGTATCATCTAGTTGCTCATACTTAATAATTACTCCTTAACGGTAATAAGGAGAGATTTACCATCATCTATTTTTTTACCACATTTCCATACAACTCATAACGCGTAACGGACTAAATAAATCTTTACACTGTACCTCATTAGGACTCTACCAAAATATACCTACTTCACCAGCTAGTTTAATCTACCTCGTGTTTTAATGCGCTTAAAATTTGAATAATATTTAATTAGCGTGGACGGTATCTGCAATTTCGGTTTGCAAATAAAACCGGAGTGTGAACAGTCAAACGGTTTTAACATTTTAATTACTGGCGAGTCGCGGTGAATTATAATTCATGCTGTTGGGGTGGAATTAGGGCTATGCTCCAGTAAAAGCGACATAAATTCGATGCCACCACCACCACCACCACACTAAGGCCATTAGCGTCCCATTGCTGGGCACAAGCCTCTACTCTTATAAAAGAGACGAAATTAGAGCTCAGACCTACCACGCTGCGCCAATGCAGGTTGGCGGGCTTAATTCGGGAAATTAATTCAATGCTTTATAGATATAGTAATGATGTTCTGCGTTAAATATTGGATAGTAGCAGGTGTTACTTTACAGAAGTCCATGATAATGAAGGATCTAGTAATTTAATTCGCTATAATCCGCCACAGTAGGTAAATCTGTGTGGTCATGGTTGTTCTGCGTTAAATTTTAAAAAAGTTATGAAATTGCCGGTCACATGTACATGTATCTACTAATTAGACTAGGGATCACCTAAGTATTTTTTCAGACAAAACCGTACATACCTCATTGATTAAAATCCATGTTGCCGTTTGAGATGCTCCGAAGGTATAAAGAAATCCACATACATTCCCGGATACGCTATATTATAAACATACTCTGTCTTTTCTTTCGCGTAGTTGGGTAAAAAATATAGCTTCTCTCACAATATATCACCAGCATTACGCCTAGTTGGGGCTGCTGTATACCTACCTAACTACTGCACTTGGTGAATTTAAATTTTTACCCTTTGCACGGTTATAACAGCATTAAACTGTGGGTAGCTTGAGATTAGAAGAATCACTGAACTTTTGCTATGAATGTAATATTAATCTTTGAAGTTTATGACTTGTTCTTCGAATTGAATTTTTCTCTCTCTATATTTTCTTCGTGCTTCGAAAAGTATTATAAGCCGTCTTCTTCTTTTGCTGCCTCTTCTATCAAAGGTGGGTTATCGTATTGGAAACTTGAAGTTGAAACTTTTTACACTGCAGCTCTAAGTAGTGATCGAGTGCTTTTAGTGAACCATCGATCACGAGCTTTTCAGCAAGGATATCCTTCTACGTCCCACGCCCTTTCTGCCTTGTATTTTGCCTTGGATAATGGAATGTAGAAAGTCATACCATGACCCATATTCACCAATTTGGAGTAACTACAGAGAAAAATGGAGTAGAGGGAGAGTCTTCTTATTAAAAGAAACTCCCTCTTTTTTCAACGCGTTTTACTTTCTTGAGGCGGAGCGATGGAATCACGGGCCTATTGCGTTTGCTTAACGATTATCTGATTTTTTTTAAATTATGACACAGTAGAGTTTATGTCGGAATGTATTGCCGTAGGACGTAGGAACCCATTACGTTATTATCCCAAGAAAACTCCTACCAGTATTTCATTAATGGAAATGGGGCCAGAAATGGGGAAATCCCTCAGTAATGAGGAATACGACGCAGAGAGAGAGAGACGTTATGTCGCCATTAAGTTTGCGCAAATCTAAGCTGTCTATACAAACTTGAATTCCTTAACTTAGGTCATATACCCCTCGACTCACATAAATACGCCTATTCACCGTACCACGCAAAAAGGGCGCCCCATGTAATTATCTGAATATCGCTTCATTACACATTTGCCGGATCGCGGTCGACGTTATTGTTAAGTGTACAATGCACATGGTATTTCTTTTGTTGAGTTACTTATAAAATACTAGATAATGCCCTCGACTTCGTCCGCGTGGTTGAAGCTTTTTTTAATTCTCGCGAACTCCTTTATTTTCCGGGATAAAAAGTAGCCTGCAATTATAACAAGATTGGACACGTGTGGTGATGGTGGATGTGTCGTTGGACGTTGGACAGTTGGACTAATAAGATCATAGTTTTTTCCGCTACTCTATTAAAAAAAAAACCAGGACCCAAGTCCCTGTGTTTCATCCTGGCCAAAAATTATTTTTAAATGAAAACTTCTTTAGCCGCGTTGAGCACTTTTTGGTAGGGGGTAAACTTGTGGATTCACATCACCGTCACCGACATGCTCGCGTTGTTACGAAGACAAAAGGTCCTAAATATAAATATACTACATTCGTAGGATACATACATACATACTAATAAAACTTGAATGCCTTAGTTTTAAGGTTTATATTTTAATTAATAAAAAATATTCAAAATAAACTATATTTTAAATATTCGTTTTCACTTCTATCGGCAGTCCCTGCCAATTTTTTTTATTCCACTGCTAGCCCTTCATTACGATCTCACCTGTTGGTAACTGATGATGCAGTCTAAGATGATAGCGGGCTAATCTATTAGGGGTATAGTAGTTATATTAAGCCCGTACCCCTCCCCTATTGGGTTTCTACACGGCACCGTACCGGAACACTAAATCGCTTGGCGGCAAGACAACAGCGCTCAACTCTGCGCCAGGGTCGTCAAAGACATGTTCTAATATTAGTACGGATAAAACATCTTGTATCTATATAATTTGAGTGTTCCATAAAACTACTCAGTCCAATGCAGTGAAGTGCATTCGGATACTGTTCAAGCGATGGTTATTTTAGCTCCTTATCGATCGGTCTGGAAGCGATCGCATCGCCTTAATATAGATCGGTTATTGTCGGTTTGTTTGTGTTCGATTATTATGTTGCTCTTGCTTTGGAGAGCACGTATCGGTTGTTATTATTATGCTTCACATTGTCCCACTAGCTCAAGTCGAGTGGTAATGCTACTGTAATAATGTGAACAGTATTTAAATAAAAGTATCTAATGTGTATTCAATGAGAAATCTATGCTATGATAGACATGATATGCTATGATAGATTAAGATATATTTATGATTGTACCTATGGTTGAACCATAGCATGGTCATTAGTACCTGGTAGTAATTCCGCCTGGTGGGAGGCTACGGCCATGGCTAGTTACCACTTACTACCCTAGACAACAAGAATTCTAGAAGAAAAAAACATTAAAATCTAAATTAAATCTAAATTATAAAATAAATTAAAAACTAAAAACTATACATTAAAAATATCATCTATCCCTCTGCAATGAGGCAGTGTGCCCAGAATGCTGGCTGCGTTACCCCGCTGAATAGTCAAACTTATATGTTGGCCGAGGTAACTGCCAGCCCTCCGATCACCAGAGGACTCTGTGAGACGAGAAGATAGATCCTTAAAAAAGGATCTAGCATCTTCGTCCCACGACCCCAGGGTTTCAAGCTTTACAGCAAAAGGCACAAAAATGAAATGATTTGCGAAAAGCGAAAGCGATTTGGCGGTCCGGTACGATGCCGTGTAGAAACCGAATAGGGGTATGGGTTTAATAAAACTGTCATGCCACTAACAGATTAGCCCGCTACCGTCTTAGACTGCATTATCACTTACCATCAGGTGAGATCGCAGTCAAGGGCTAACTTGTAGTGGATCAAAAAGTAAAAAATAAAATGGATAAAACTCTCTGTTCGAAATTTAGAGGGCAGTTAGGGTTAAGGGGCTGAGCTCCTGAAATTACCCAGACTACTATGGCTGGCTATGGCTATTACTATGACTATTGCCAATAGTGGATTTGATTGAGGATTGAGGTTTTTTATTCCCGCGGGAACGCCATAAAGTTCCGGGATAAAAAGTAGCCAATGTGTCAAATTTCATGCAGATCCGTTCAGCCGTCATGACGTGATTGAGTAACAAACATTCATCCATCCATCCATACATCCATCCGTCCATCCATCCATCCATCCATCCATCCATCCATCCATACATCAATCCAAACTTTCGCATCATACTAATATTATAAATTCCGTCGCGAGCTGTCATAGCTGTTGCACGTTGCTACTTGCTACGTTCCACTCTCGTTATTCCGCCGCCGCTTAGTTCGCTGAATAGTGATGGCAAGTTTATATATCGATAATTGTATATCGATAAATTATGGAAAAGTTTTTGTTTAAATCCCAATCCAACCCATCGCTCGCCAGCAAAAGACCCGGTGATGAAGAGATTTATAATCCGAACGATTGGAAGGTACCAAAGCGCGTTGTTCATAATGTGCCACAGAAACAACCTGATCGTCTGGCCACCGAGAATAGGTACAGCGTGCTTACCTCAATGAACAAACCAAAAGATTCGTCTGGTTCTTCCACAACACGGATGCGAGAAGCTACTACAGTGAAACTGACAGCTGGTAAGATACCTCCGATATTCCTTGAAGCCAAAGACTGGACCCATGAAAGTGTAAAAACCGTTATCTCCAAATACACCAAGCAGTATCATCTGAAATATACCGGCAATAATAAAATAGCCGTCAATTGCCATAATTCTGAAGCACACAATTTGCTGAAGGAAGGCTTACGCTCTGAAAACGCCGCTTTCCACACATTTTCACGTAAAGATGAAAGGACGACCAAGGTGGTTATTCTGGGTCTTCCCGCGTATGCTGAGGATTCGCTTGCTGATGAACTAGCCACACTAGGTTTCAAAGGAGTTTCTGTCCGCCGACTAAAATCTGCCAATGGTCTCAACGCATCATGCCCTCCATTCTTAGTGCACCTCCCGTCAGGAGCTGACATTGCTTCATTCAAGCAGATTAAATACTTATCCCAATGCGCTATTCAGGTGCGCAGATTTCGACCGAACAATAATTACGGTACTCAGTGCTATCGATGCCAACTATTTGGACATTCATCTAGAAACTGCAATTTGCCCCCACGATGTGTCAAATGCGAAGGTGGTCATCTGTCTAGAGAGTGCACTAAAAAAGACCGTAATGAACCTGCAATATGCTGCAACTGTGGTGAAAATCACCCGGCTAATTTTCGCAACTGTAAAGAACGACAAAAGTATCTTAACGACCTCCAATCTAAGAGAGAGGATCAAAGAAAAACCCAAGCAACCAAAACTAAAAACGCAACAGTAGATGGTCGCTCCTGGTCTTCTGTAGCAGGCGCAGCTAAAGGTAACAACTCAACACAAAGCAACGTCGAAGAAAATAAGCCGAACTACCACTCAGCCCCCCCTAGGGACAATACCACAGAGGAAATGCTCCAAATTCTTATGACTATTAAGTACCTTAAGGGCCAATTCTCGGCTTGTAATTCCATGATGGACAAAGTGGTGTTAATACTTTCACATCTTGGTCAGTATGTCTAGCGTGAATGAGATACGACTATTATACTGGAATGCTGATGGCATTCGTACTAGTCTTAACGAACTTCTTGACTTATCATCCGACTTTAATGTAGATGTCATCGCGTTGAGTAAGACGAGACTGAGTCCTAATTATAATCTTTCTGCACCAGGTTACACTGTTTATAGGAAAGATAAGAACCCAAACGGACGCGGGCAGGGTGCTGCATTGTTGATCAAGAGCGATATTATTCATTTACCTATTAACGTCCCTGAAACAGTCAATCTGGAATGTGTTGGTATTAAAGTAGCTCTCAATGGTAAATATGTTGCGATTGTGTCTGCCTATCAATCTCCCAATTTAAGATTACTAGAAAGTGATCTCGACATTTTACTAGGCATTGAGCATAGTAGCTTAATTATGGGAGACTTCAATTCTAAGCATGTCTACTGGAATTGCCCCAGTAATAACTTGCATGGTAATACACTTTATGAACACATGTTTGTTAAAGAATTTGATGTTCATGCCCCCTGTGAACCAACTTTAGTTCATTACCATGGCAATTATACACCTTCCACGCCAGACATTGTTATAGCTCAAAATGTCCATAATGTTTCTGACCTACAGACACTTACTAGGCTCTCGTCCAATCATTTACCTGTGTTTTTTAGTGTTTGCCAAGAAATTAATCGCAAATCTTATGTCCAATACGATTATTCTAAGGCTGACTGGAAGGGATTTAAACAGTTCATTGACAATAATATAATTCTATCGTCTAGTATTTTTAGCACCTGTGACGACATTGACGACTCCATCAAACACTTAACTTCCCTCATTGAACATGCCCGCAAAACTTTTATCCCCCGGGTAACCATCAATAATATGAATAATAAATTGCCACGTGATATCAGAAAACTCATTCGTAGAAAAAATCACTTACGTAGAACTGCACTCAAAACATCTGACAAAAATAGTAAACGTAACATTCTAACTGACGTATATTCTCTCCAGCAAACCATCAATAGTAAGATAAAGTATACAAATGACTTCAAATGGCAAACTAAGCTAGCGAGAGTGGATAATGCTACCTCAGAATTATGGCGTACAGTCAAATCTTTAAAGAGTAAACAAGATACAATTCCACCCCTGAAATGTCCTGATGGAACATTAGCCACTACTGAAGTTGAGAAATGTGAGGCATTAGCTGATGCATTTCTCGATAGTATGAATCTTACTAAAGACTGGGTTAGTGATGATGACATTGAAAACAAAGTGCAGCTATCTATGAGCCAACTTAATTCAGCTACCACCTTAAATAGCTTACAGCTTGCTACGCCTGCGGAAGTCAAAGAGTTAATTAAAAAACTAAAGCCTAGAAAAGCCCCTGGCGTAGATAAAGTAAATAATATTATTATTAAAAACCTATCGCATAAAGCAGTTGTATATCTAACAAAAGTTTTCAACGGCTGTCTCACCAATTGTTACTATCCATCTGTTTGGAAAATTGCTAAAATTATACCAATTAAAAAACCTGGTAAGAATGAAACCTTGCCTTTAAGCTATCGTCCAATAAGTCTTTTGTCCTCCCTAGGTAAGCTCCTTGAAACACTTATATCTACGAGACTGATGAAAGCTATTAACCATGCCATAATTCCGGAACAGTTTGGGTTTCGGCAAGGTCACTCTACAGCCCAGCAACTAGCTAGGGTTACTGAACATGTCGCACTAAACCTAAACCTAAATAAGTCAACCGGAATGGTATTGTTAGACGTTGAGAAAGCATTTGACACGGTATGGCATTCTGGTCTACTACATAAACTTTTGACTCCGGAATATAATGTCCCCCTGGAACTAGTTCGCCTTATTCAATCTTATCTTCTTAACCGATCATTCCGCGTACATATAGGTGATAATTCGTCGCAGCAGCGCTTTATTCCAAGTGGTGTCCCGCAAGGTTCCATCTTAGGTCCGCTTCTGTTTTTGGTGTACCTTAATGACATCCCTGTGCAGCCACATACGCACATCGCAGGATTTGCAGATGATGTGGCTACTTACACATCATCAGAGGATATCGATCTTGTCATTTCCCGGCTTCAGCTGTCGCTGGATCTGCTCTATTCTTATTATACCAAATGGAAGCTCAAACTCAACACATCTAAGACTGAAGCTATCCTGTTTACAAGAAAACGTGCGATGCCGACTAGAACTCTCAAAATTAATGAATACTCAATACCATGGAGTAAGTCAGTTAAATACCTCGGCTTACACCTTGATCAAAAGATAAACTGGACCGAAAACACGAAGGCATTTAGACTAAAGGGAATGAAAGCTTTAAATGCTCTTAGTCCTATTTTAAACCGAAAATCTAATTTAAGTTCGATTACTAAAACCAAAATTTATTCTACGCTTGTTCGCCCATGTATAACATACGCGGCACCTGTATGGAGCAGTACCTGCGATTCTAATTATAACAGCCTTCAAGTTATCCAAAATAAAGCGTTAAAAATTTCGTATAATACACCATTCAAAACAAACTTGAAAAAGTTACATGACTATATTAAATTTCCATTAATTAAAGATTTATATTTTAAAACTAACACGTAAGTTTTACCTTTATAAAAATCCTAGTAACCCAAATAAACTAGTTTCGTCGATAGGTAAAACTCACTATTCAATACGACTCGATAAATATGGTCGATACAAATTTCCCCATCACTATGTCTTAACCGGTTATCGGTGACGTAGGGGCCTCGACGCGCTGACCGCTTGTCTCACTCGCGATTGACTACCTACCCACTTAAAAGTAATATTTTGCGATAATTGTTTACTTAGCTTTGTATAATTTATAACTGAAAGGTTATCTTTTACATTATACATTGATTTTACTTATTCATGTGTAAGTAGTTAACTTACCAGCATTTATGTTCTTTATGACAGTTGTTTGATACAGTAGTAAGTATTTAAATTTAGATCCAGGTCTCATCCATGTATGTAATATGTAGGTAATAAATATTACTTCTTGCCTGCATTTCTACTGTGAAATATATTTATTATTGTCCGTCTTTATACTAAATAATCACTGTAATCTTACTTTTAAATGTTTATAAAGGCGAATTTTTAGCCTGTAAAACGTTATAGCCTTATGTAAAACTGTATTCTTAGATTATAAGAATGCCCATATGTACTTTTTATGTTGAAAAATAAATAAATAATAATAATAATAATATTATAAATGCGAAAGTGCGTTTGTTTGTTGGTTTGTTGGTTTTGTCCTTCAATCACGCCGCAACGGAGCAATGGAACGACGTGATTTTTGGCATGGGTATAGTTGAAGATCTGGAGAGTGACATAGGCTACTTTTTTATCCCGAAAAATTAAGGAGTTCCCGTGGGAATCAAAAAGACTTAAACCACGCGGACGAAGTCGCGGGCATCAGCTAGTTTATAATATTAATATAGTATAGATGGTATGGATAGGCACCTTAAGATTAGAAATCTTAGTAGTAGCATATCAAACATAACCACTCCGGAAAATTCAAAAGTAAGACAGCGTACATATTCAAACCATACCATTAATACGGTTGAAGCCCGCTAGGCTTATCCGCGAGACCCGGTTGACCGGCCCGCAAGGGGCTTATCCGGGTCCGCTGTGGTTTGCGTAATTAACCGGGCATTTGTTACTTGTCCGCGCATTGGTTTTACTAGTTATTTAGTTGTAAATTGTACGAAGCTTTCAAGAATATCTATTGGGAATTTTGCTTTTAAAGTTTTTCTTTTTATTTGTTATTTAAATCGTCCTTGTACTGTGGTGTGGGTTGAAAAGAGTGTACCTACTGTTCTGTTTCTTTCCATTTTTGTCCGCGTGAATTGACCTATTTGCATTCCCGCGAAATCTCCTTAATTTTCCTCGATAAAAAACCTATGTCCTTCCTCAGGATACAACCAATCCCTGTACCAAATTTCATCAAAATCGGTTTTGAGCAGATGAGCCGTGAAAGCGTAGCAGACAGACACACTTTCGCATTTTGAACCCACTTCCAAAAAAGGATCAATTCGGATTAGGAGGTTATCAATTCGGCGCGTATATTTTTTTTGTTGTGTGTGTCGGTGCATATTCCGTGGTTTCTGAATCGATTTGAATTTTTTTTCTATCAGTCGTTAGATGAAGCTCTCGAGGTGGTCCCAGAAAAAATTCTGACCCAAAAAACCGACTTCCAAAGCCACTGTAAAGTAAAAAATAGTTTTGATTTCTACACACTATGTTGAAGTCGGGCGAGCCTGATGCGTCAACTTTGCTTATCCTTGTTATACCCGCCCGACTTCAACAAAGTGTGTAGAAATCAAAATTAGTTTTTACTTTACAGTGGCTTTGGAAGTCGGTTTTTCGGAAAGAATTTTTATTAATATTAGTATGGATGATACAATAGATCATAATATTATGATGGCTTCTTCGTTAATCCTCCTTTACGAGTTTTTATATACAAAGTTAATCCGGAGTCCTTTGCTCAGGTGGCGTCATATTGTTAAGTGGTCGTGGTAACTTTTTCATCGAGCACTCCAAAGTGATTGATGACTTGTGATTAAGAGGAGCAGAATAAAGTTGTCATGACACGGAGTGCCATTAATCTTATCGTGTATTAATGTTGAGTATTAAGGATCCTTAAAGTTAACAACGATCTCGATTTTATTAGCATGATAAAGGAACTAGGAAGACTATGAACTAGGAAAGAAAAAGAGAAGACTAGACTAGTAGAAAAGAAAGAAAGAATACTTATTAATTAGCGTCATGGACCTAATAACTACCTACACATTAGATTCATGATAAGCGTTTATCATGTTCGTATAGAAAAGTTACATTTTACAACTTAAATATTTTAAAGCTATCATTTTCACATGGTTAATAATAATTGTTTTTTGTAAAAAAAATTCTAATAATGTTTTATAATTTTTTTTCAGGTAAGAATCTAAAACTACGTCTTATCCGGGTGGAAGTGAGTATAACAGTTTTTTTCTTTAAAAAAGAAACCTTTTTTTCTTAGATTTTAGAAGAATATTACCTACGCACCTTCCTAATAATTACTCGAAAAATAAAGTAAAACTGTTAGTTGTTTGTAGGGTTGCGTACCTCAAAAGGAATAAAACGGAACCCTTATAGGATCACTTTGTTGTACGCCTGTCTGTCTGTCAAGACCCTTCTTCTCAGTAACGCGTGGAGCAGAAATTCATATCAAATACTCAGGTCTACTGTCCTTTGGAGCTGTGAAAAAATCAAACTTCTAAGCCAATGCAATCAAAAGATACAGCCGTTTATGCTGAAAATTTTCGACACTCGCAAGGGTATCAAAACCTACGGGATACTTCCCGTGAACTCAGAATCTTGAAATTTGGTACGAAGCAACGTTTAATAGCACAGATAAAGGAAAAATTGCGAAAAGCATAAATTTTTAGTTACATAAAATATTTTAATAATTTTAAACTTACTTGAGGTTTGTACGAAACCGTCGGTGCGCGAGTCCAACTCGCACTTGGCCGTTTTTTTTAAATAGTGATCTACAACGTCTATTTATAACTATCAGACAAAAAGTTTAAACATTTTGTGAACTAACTTCGTAAATTAGTTAGCGACAGATCTAATCTAAATTTCTATTGTACTAACTGGTACTGGAATTAGATACATTTACCCGGGTAGCAGTCGATGAACCTATCCGGATCCTCGTTTCCAATTACCGGACAAGTGGCAATTTTATCCGGATGTAATAAAAATGAGTTGTTTAAGGCTGTTTACATACGGTCGACTATTGATGCTACAAAATTATCTCTTGCGTGTCGTAGAAGCCGAATTGCTTTGCCTGCTGACCAGAAATTGAGCAAAATGGGTAACAATAATTATTAATATCAATATCATCAAACTATTTTCATAGTAAACACATTATTTTGCCTTTGAATTAATTATAAACGTAGATTTCGAAATAGTACGATCTGATTGACCTAAGAAACGTTGTATTTATAATCGACCTCATTGTCATCACCATCGTTATTTAAAAACATGTTTATTTATTCAATTATTATCAAATAAATATTTTAATTAAATGTGCAACTTGCACATTTAATTGCGGTGCATTAGTTTCCGAGAAAACAAACAAACAAACAAACATACATACATACTTAATACGGGTCGAATACAGAACATTTTTTTGAAGTCTGATAAAAACAAACAGCTAAGAAAACTAGAGTGAGTTATCTGTATGGATCAAAATATTTCAATAAAACGCGTTCTAGTAAGCTACCATTTTAGACTGAATTACTTACCTCCAGGTGAGATCGCAGTTAAGAGCTGACTTGTAGTGAAATAAAAAAAAAATTGATGAAATAGAAATAGAAATCTTTAGTATTGGAATCAACTAATGTACAGAACAATAAATTCCTGACCCCTAAGTCCTCCTGACTTAGGGGGCAGTGCCTTCCCATTGAACGTTGATAAAAAATAAAAATATCATAGGCTTCTAAAGGTCTAGTTAGTGCACTATGACCATCGATATATATGTAGGTACTAGTACTAGATGGGCCCTTTCATAGAAAAAAGTTGGGTGTCCGAATTGTAGGGCATGCCCCTCACCTGTGTAAGCCTGTCCTTGGCCCTGGCCCTCGCCATAGCCCTGACCCACTTTTCAGTCTAGATGGCGTTGGTGAAACAAGTTCACATTCTTTGTTTGACAGGGCCCGTCTATGTAAATTGAGGTCGCTGACTATCTCACTTCTTACTAATATTATAACTGCGAATGATTTGATGGATGGATGTGTGGATGTTTGTTACTCAATCACGCCCCAAAGGCTGAACGGATCTGGCTGAAATTTGGCACAGAGATAAATTATAGTCTGGAATAGCATATAGGCTACTTTTTATCCCGGAAAATTAAGGAGTTCCCGCGGGAACCAAGAAACCTCAATCCACGCGGACGTAGTCGCGGGCATCAGCTAGTGACAAATAAATATTTTTCAAAAATGTGTTGAGATTTCTAATAAAGCTAACAATTTTTTTCTTATTTTACAATTTAAGTTAAGTTTATCATTAGGTATAAGTTATTACATTATTTAGGTTAAATTAGAATAATAAATAACAAATTGATAGTGAGATGTTACATGAAAACGTTCCAAATACGATTGCGAACGAATTTTATACGAAACTAAGTTCCGACGTAGTTAACGGATAACACAACCTCAATTAAACGGGGCGGACGGTGAAATAATCTGTTTAAAAATTCAAACCCCGCCCGCCCACCGTTCCGCTCACCACAGATTCGTACCACTGCTTCAGGCCAGAACACTGTAACTGCATTTCAAATTCAAACGTTTTTTATTCAAATAAACTTTTACAATTGCTTTTGAATCGTCGCGTCGAGTAAATCCACCGCAAGAAATTCGACGGTTGCTCATTAAAAAAATACCTATACGTAAAGTATACGAGTAGGTAACTTATTGATCTCTCACCAGGTGAGGCAAATGACTCACTTAGTGACATATTAATAATTTTATTAACCTCGATGAATTGTCTCGTAAGAAATTTACTTTTTTTTAAATTACTTTGCACGAAATATGTACGAAAGTCAACTTTGACACACCATAGCTTGGAAACTATAAAGTATAAAACCGTATAAAAATATAATAAAATTTTGCCACGCACTCGGCCGAATCACTACCCAAATTTTAAATGTGAAAGTGTTCTTGTCATACAGATAAAATTATCTTGTTTCTTTTTCAATCATAATACAATATAACCTTAGATAATACATAGCTAATTTCATCTGGGAAACTAGCTTGTTTTCGCTCTCCTAAAAATGAGTTATGCACTTACTGAGTTTTGATGAAGAGCGGTCGCATGCAGACGTGTGGTCTGCAAACAAAATTTTACCCAAAAACATATTATTAAAAAAACAATTCTGTTCGGTCGTTTCCGCCGCTAATAAAACCTCTGAGCTAATTGAGTGCCGGTGTTTCGAATAACCGCGCAATCGGATATACGTTGTTTGCATTTGGGGGTAGATAGAAAAAATTATTCCGAAAAAGTTTAATATTCATTGCTGACTGTAGATTGTTTTGGGTAAGGGACCTCTAACTTTTCGGAGTTAAATGTGCGTTTAAAGTTCTGGCCCCACGTACGTGGGGAAGTAGCGGCAAGTATTCTTAGTACCATTATGTAGCTGTGCATCTATGTGCCGCTTCGCTCATACAAATAATATTTATAGCTACGTGCCGCGCCGCCCCGCGCCTCTGTAGTGGGGCCAGACCTTTAAGCCTCGTATTCCCTAGGGCACCAATGTCGCGTCACATTTGTCACTAGAGAAGTCAGAAGACGTTTCCCGACTTCACCCGATATGGCACGACAAGTTTGGTAACAATAAGTAAATATAAGTAAACGTCATCTCTAGCCAAATATGTCGCAAAACATTTATCCCCTGGTGAATAAAGGCTAAGAATTAAATATAACTTGCTTTAACAGTGAAGAAAAACAGCGTGACAACAACAAACAACATACTTAATAAAATAAATGCGAAAGTGTGTTCATTTGTTTGTCCTTCAATCACGCTGCAACAAAGCAACGGATTGACGTGATTTTTGCATGGGTAAAGTTGAAGACCTGGAGAGTGACGTAGTTATCCCGGAAAATTTAGGAGTTTCCGTGGAAATTGAAAAAATGCTTATTCCACGCGGACAAAGACGCAGACCTTAGCTAGTTAAAATATAAATTGAAAACACTATCTCAGTCTCGTATCTCCTTTTCATTAATCGTGACCTTTCCTCGTCATGTTTTTTTTTCGTCTAATAAAACCGAAATCCCCGAAAACACAAAGGGCAAAAGAGAATCACAGCAATTTGCTACGTATTGTCATTCCTTACATTAGCCGACAATAACTCGTAGGGTATTGTCACATGGAGGGGCGTGATGCGCATTAATTCCCTTGTAGTACATTCATTCCGTTCATTTGTTCGTTCAGTTGTTAAAATGTATCATTCATTCATTGGCTCCAGTAGTGGTTATGAATAGGTTAATACTAGGGATCCTAAATTGTAATCTATTTATTTAAATCTTTAAAAATGAAGCGTTACTTAATCGATGGACGTTTATTTTTTTATCTTTTACGAAAATAACTTAAAATTAAATAATATTATTAAAATATAATTATAATTACTTCTGTTAATGCTAATTATAAACTTACTGTGTTTTGGATTATGACGCTAACGGAAGTTAATCAAAGAAGGCGTTGGTTCACCATTTTTATCGTGAAGCAATAGTAGTAAATTAACAGACATTAAAGTTCTTACGTGTGTTAAATTTTAAATAGTTTATTCTACATAGCTAACATAGCAGTCAATTGTAGTTAGTATCCCAACGAGTCATAAGTGACACGAGTTACGAAAAATAAAACATTTTCATCTCATTTCAATTAATTTTAAAATGTTTGCGATCGACTTAGCAAACTATTAGTACGCAAGAATTCCTTTGAGTTTTTTTTATAACACTCCCATATTGTGCGAAGTCCTTTGAGTAGGCCCAGTCCTAATGTATTACCCACTTTTGTTTGATCGCCAAGCAAGTGCTCATTGAGTTCATAATATGTGTAGACCGCTGCCACAAATCTCTTTGTTTACACTGCTTTTGACCCTAAACAATTTTTTTTACTTGTGTTGGAAAATGACGGTCATAGTGCTCTGTATTATAGTACCTATGTGATTAAGGAAAGGTTGCCCTATTACGTTAAACCGGCATCAATCATTGTTACAATCTCAATTGTTGTGACTGGCTGAATTTAAGGTAATCTTGCTGTTGCTGCGAAAATGTAGTATTAACCAATCGGAGGTGATTGCAATCGTTATACTTTAGAATATTTTTTTTAAATGAAGGAACATAAAAAAAAGCCATGCATACAGTTCTATAATATCATATTAATATTATAAATTTGAAAGTGTGTTTGTTTGTTGGTTTATTGATTTGTTGGTTTGTCCTCCAATCACGTCGCAATAGAGCAACGGATCAACGTGATTTTTTGCATAGGTGTAGTTGAGGACCTGGAGAGTGATATAGGCTTCTTTATAACCCGAAAAATTTGGAGTTCCCGTGGGAATTTTAAAAAAAACTTATTCCACGCGGACGAAACTGCGGGCATTAGCTAATTTTTTTAATATTTTTAGTTGTTGCGTCGATGAAGATCATTTAAAGAAGAAGAATAAGAATTACACTGTAATGTATTTCAATCAGTTCATATAGGTGTACCTATTTCTGGAATCAAACTGAAAATACGATTTCCATTCAATTTTCTTCATAAAATCACTATAAATGTGTTCGAAAAATAACTTCAGCCGAAGAATACCTATACCTTATTTAACAACTATCCACTTTTCCCCGGAGCCCCTATCCGGGAGGTCCTAAATGTGTCAATTCACTGTTTGTGTTTACAATGGACGTCTATTCCGGGGTCCAACGGTAATTTGCCGTTTTTCGCCAATCATTCTATCTCGTTATCCGGTTTGGGGAATGTTTATTTCTTTCACATTGAGTTGGAATAAAATAGAATATAATATATTTATTTGTATTTTTGTTAGTAGGTACATATAGTACGGTGTCGTTAAGTAATACGGTGAGTAAAAATCAATGCAATTGGCGTGCTGAAAACTATCTTATGTATTATTAAAGTGACTAAACAAGTTGCAAGCAGGGACTGAAAAACAGATTCACAAAGGTTACAGAATTAATATAAGTGTTGCTGGTTGAATTGATAACATAATCAAATCTGTAACCGTTTTCAATGTGTTTTTAAATCTCTTACCTAACCCAAAACAGTTATATTTCTGTAACAGAAATGAAAGTGTGTAACACTGTTTTAAAGTGTAACCGGAATAGCGACGTTGCCTTTACTGATGACGCCTAATTTGAACCTTAGGTGAAACCACCGATGCTTGCAATCGATTTAAGAAAAACATGGCCAATGTTGTGTCAGTGTGTGTGAAATCCAATGCAGTGAGAAGACCGTGTCGTCATACCGTGCAATTTGTTAGGGCAAATACCCTATTAGGGTTACAGTTAAAACACTTATTAACAGAAATAAATAGTTATAGTTACTGTTTTAAACATTTGTTACAGATTGATTGGGTTACAGTATAGTTTCTGTTTCTGTTATGTTTTTGTTCTACTCGTATAACAGTTTCAAAAAACAGTGTTTAACACACTTATTTCCGTTACTGTTTCAGTCCTTAGTTGCAAGCTTTGTGCACTTCAAAACCTTTGTAAAATTAATAAAATAAATAGACAAATTTTAGAAGTCTTTTACAGTGTGTTTTCGCTCTAAACAGGTACCCATGGGTACCCACTCTCTAATCCCATGAGTCTTTGATTTAAATTGGTCACGTAAATCAAACAAAATCAGGGCACCATTCAAATTGTCATCAAGGCGTTCTATTGATGGGAAAAAAATGGGTCGCAATTTTTACCAATCGCCCAAGAAAATGTCTAAATTTCAATTCCACTCAATTCATTCACTGTGAAAATCTTCGGGAATTAGTTTCTCGAGCGAAAATGCCAGTCGGTCCTGATCCATGCTGAAAGGTGTCCGCAATTCTGGTAACATTTCGGCAACGTTTTGGGAACATTTAAGGAACGTTTTAGTGCCCTTACTACAAGTTTTCAATTCACACTTATGTTGAGCGAATCCGAGCGTCGAGACACTTTAGTGTCAGAGTAAAATGGACCCAAAAGTCACTAATGCAGTACATCCTATTTTAATGTAATAAATAAAAAACTCCTTTATGGTGTTCTAGTCAAATAACATTTAAACAACACAAATTGATCGCAAACTCGGCCTTGTGCTAGGCATTGGTAGCAATACCCAACGCTGATTTTCAATTTGCTCCAGACATATTATTCTAAAATCAAAGTGCGCCTTCCGACGCTCTATTATAATATTATTAATTAACTAGTAACTACAAACTATTAAAAAGTCTAGCATTAAAGCAAAACATAAATTAATAACGTATCCGCTTGATGTATCGACGAACCATTTAATTTTTGTTTTAGTTCATCGATCGATTCGATTCGTTCAGCGATTCGATCATCGCTGGCATTTAAAACTTGTGGTAAAGGTACAGGAGGGTATCACGAACCTCTAACGAGCTGTCTGATAGACGTGAGATAAAAACGGAGAGGCATGTGACCTTGTTTGATTTAAATGGAAATGCTTGAGAAGGGGTGCTTTTACGTGTATTTCGGTATTTTGCACTTGTATCTGTGAATCTTCGAGTAAGTGTTTTGTAGGAATTTGTTGAGTTTCGACTTAGCTGTTTGTAAGTTTTGTAATTTCCGGTCGTAGTAGATTTTCCGTCATATTGGGCTATGAGAGTAAGGGAATATTAATAGTAGGTATGCACCTGTGTTTACGCACACACTTGTGCAGTATAATATCTGCTGCGCCGATGACTGGCCGTTTTTGCCGTCCTGTTTTTTCGTC
Source organism: Erebia epiphron (assembly GCA_963932025.1). Taxonomy (NCBI): domain Eukaryota; kingdom Metazoa; phylum Arthropoda; class Insecta; order Lepidoptera; family Nymphalidae; genus Erebia; species Erebia epiphron. The sequence continues at coordinate 12,030,208 of OZ009950.1, forward strand.
CTTCCCCGGACCCCTTCCATACCACGGATACTACGGATACCACCTATCCCTGCTCCAAATTTCATCAAAATCGGTTGAACAGATTGAACAGGGCCGTGAAAGCGTAGCCGACAAACAGACAAACACACTTTCGCATTTATAATATTAGTATGGAAGTATGGATTGGTGCCTAGTACATTTTTTTAACATTAGGTAGGTAATTATACAAAGTATAAGACGTGATGGTGATAATAATTAACGACGATATCTTAAAACCAAAGCTACGAAGGTTCAAAACGTGCCCTAGTCTGAGAAGAGCCGACAGCAAACTCAGCCAGGTTGTTCTTATTAATCAGTCAATGCTGAATACATCCGCTCGGGGCATATCTACTAACATCACTTATAAAGCAAAATTATTTTAAAAGATCGGTTTTATACGACGTACCTTGACGTTGCTATGATGAGAATTAAAATTCTAAAACAAGAATGTCCACAAAATTAAAATAATACTGCTTTGAGCGGTGGTGGTATGCCCCCTGAAATAGAGAGTAGAGACAACATCGTCGTCTTTTCCTACCTACTATAAAAGTAGATTCTAATAATTTCGTTTAAGTAGTTATTTTAACAATGTACCCACCGGAAAAAAAAAAACAGCATCAGCGTGAGGAATTCCTGTCCTCATAATAATAATTTGTGGATCGGTTGTCATTCTCACACAATTTATTAAATTAAGATCGTACCGCATTGAACAAATTTGAATCCAACCTGTTGAACTTTAAAGTTGAAAATGGGTTGCGGGGTGATAAAGCTTACGCTCAACTTTGGCCATTTCGAGGTAAGAAGAGTATTAGTTCGACAAGTTGTGGAGGTTTTCGAGTTATCTAGAGTATTTGGAGGACTCTGTTGGAATTTGTACTTTGTTATTTGTGTGGTAAGGTTGATAGTTGTATGTAAGTTGTTGGCGTTAAGCGAATTCACGCGAGCGCAGGCACTGGATGCCAGCGTTGGCTTTGTTATAGTTAGGACTTAACTAAACTATTACAATACAGCGTTTTAGTATTAGGTTATTTTGAAATGACGGTTTGGCACTGTATTATGTTAATTGTTTAGTGAGTCGTAACGAAGTTTAGTTTAGACTACTACATAGGTACGTCAGCTACTGTACAACCATACCACCACCACCACCACTACAGCCCATTAACGTCCCACTGCTGGGCACAGGCCTCCTCTCTCATAGGAGAGAGGGAATTAGAGCTTAGATCCACCACGCTGCTCCAATGCGGGTTGGCGGGCTTTAACGACTATTATATCATGTTAGTGATAATAACCGGGACCGACGGCTTAACGTGCTCTCCGAGGCACGGGGGTGAAACACCGCCAACTTCCTAACTCCGGGCTAGTGCTGAGAATTTCTAGTCAGAAAAACCCAACACTTATTATGGCCCGACCCGGGACTCGAACCCGGGACCTCGTCAGCCGCAGTCAAACATGCTAACCACTAGACCAACGAGGCAGTCACCCATAACGGTACCAGAATGTTGTATATAAGAATTTTTATTCCTATGTTTGTTTCTAAAAGTCTAATTAACCAATGTCTAATTAATAAATGATTTTTATCAAGTTAAATCACAAGTGAATAGGCATCTTCTAGGCAAGCGCTCTACACCTTAGACTGCATCACCACTTGCAAGCAGGTCTGATTGCAGCCAAGCGCCAGCTAATATTAAAAAAAAAGAAGTAGAAACTTGGATTATGCTAATTACCGAATTACCTAATCTATTTTTGAGTGTAGTACCTGGTCCAACTTTTGTGTGCGCTATTTTATTACACAAAAATACACACGATATTTTTAACAGAACCGAATAGAATTTCTATTTTCTCCTGCAATGCATTTCAACGCTAGTCCTAATAATAACCAGGAAAGAATGATTTAGTTCTGTATAAAAGCAATTTAACCAGCCTTTATACAGCTAAACTGTTTGTGTGTGTGTATGTGTGTGTGTGTATGTGTGTGTGTGTGTGTGTGTGTGTGTGTGTTGTTAACCGATTTTGATGAAATTTGGCATTTATGGAATGTCATACTTCTTCACAAGTTTACGATTCTAATGATTTAGTAGTGTAATAGACCAATTTAGCCAGCCTATAAACAGCAAAACTGTTTATAGGCTGGAACGTCGTTTCAACGGCAGAATTTCGTTTGTTATTCAATGAATCCGTTTACGAAACCCTCACATTTGTGACATCAAAGCTTGGCACCCCACGTAATTGACATTCCGGGAATACATGCGTAGGGATTCTCTTCCTCGTGACTAAAGGCCAGGACAAACACAAATCGGAACGACATTTGTTTTTAATTTTTTTTTTTTTATTAAAAAAACAAAGTGTGTGTGTGTGCAATTCATACACGGCAGAATTGAAACTTATAAAAAGTTGCCTACGAGAAAATGAGATATACATAACTTGTATTCTATCTCATTCTCTCGCAGGCTAAATCCTATTTATGAATATTTGTCTCTTTTTGGTGTCGCTTTTTCGTTCGTTTTTCGTTTAATTTTTCGTTTCGTTGAATTTTCAAATGTCAACGATTCTAAGGAAGTATCACATCAAAAAACGTTCCGCTTCGTATTTGTCATATTTTTAGAATTGGTCTCTGGCTCCAACTCCAAGGTCCTTTGGAGCGAATCACGAAGATTATCAAAAGATAAAGTTTAAGTTGGACGCGAAATATGTTGGCAGGGGAATTGGGTATTATTAAGCCCATACCACTTATTGGTTTAGTACTGTAACACTTCTCTTATGCTGTACCAGAACGCTTTGTGGGTTGGAGGTGCGGTGTTTCCAGTAGAGTGGAAATTACTCAACAAGACGATTGCCAGACGACACAGTTAAAAATTCTCAAATATCATCATATATCATCCATAGGACCACAGCTGCACTCAACTTTACGCTAAGGGGGCTACGATTTGAAAAAAAAAGAAACTTTATAAAGAACGTGCCATTGTAGACTGCGTGCTTTGCATTGTGACGTCTTCATAGTACATAATAGTCCCTTACAACATCCAAGAACTGCTTTGGATACGTTCCAAACGCAAGTAGCGTTATTGACGCGTTCTTTCTGTCCAAACCTTAATGCGCTCTTCTAAGATGCAAAAGCTACTTCCGGAATCTGTTTTCCCTTCACATATAGACACTAGACAGCTGGTATAAATATGTACAAAGTCACTTCAAAGCAAATGTGAATAGGCATATTCTAAGAAAGTGTATTCTTCATTTGCATTATTACTTGAGACCTGCGATAAAGGTACAAATACAATTCCTGAATGGCTTACTAAGGCTTACTTTTTTTTTAAAAGGTTTTTAAGATGTCAAGTCAAAAATAAAAACAATCGATTTTGATGAACTTCTTGTGAGCGCCGTTTACGTTACAGGCAAATTGAGAGTTAATATTATTTCTGAATTTTATCTGCTCTGGTAGGAGGCTTCTGCCGCTAGTTACCACCCTATTGGCAATGGCGTGCAGCCAAGCGCTTTAGTATACCGGTACGATAGAAACCGATCAGGAGCATGAGTTTAATATAACAGCCATAATCCTTCCAGGATAGCCCGTACCCATCTTAGAATGCATTATAACTAGACACCAGATGAGGGCACTGTCTATAGCTAAAAAAAAACATAGATCGATATAAAAATTTAACCCATAGGTATACAGAATAGGTAATATTACGTTGTAGCCATAGTTCATACTCCAGAAAGCAATCAGCTGCTCCTCTATAAACGTCCAACTCATAGTACATCGTCCGCACTATTAAAAATCTCAAATAGAACCGTATACGCCATTATTTTTAATTACGTCCTTTAAGAGGATCGTAAAGGGCTGCGAAAGGCCGTAAACGTAATATCGGGTTATGACCGACCGTTTGTGTTTAGTTCAAATCGGGATTTTGATGATTCTGTAACATTCCAGTGCTACTTGCGGCTGTGTTACATTATTCTAGTAGCTTTCCATTGCACTAATTTAATTCAGCACTGTGTGGCAATTGCGTGAGAATTAATACCGTAGCATTAATAGCAAGTTACTAAATAGGATGTCTACTTTCAATACACCGCGACCTTACGTGACCTATTTAGTGTCATTCCATGGCACCTACCACTCAATACCCTACCGAATCGTTATCCTAACTATAATATTATTATGAATGCGAATGTGAACTTGTGTGTTTGTTACGCACTTTTCAATTGATTTTGATCTTTTTTGAAGACAGGTTGTGTCCCAGGCAAGGAAATAGGCATAGGCATATTTTTTATCCCAGAAAATTAAGAAGTTCCAGCTATTAAATAATGGAATTTATAGTATAACTACCGTAGTTTAATACTGTACTATTATTTACTGAAGGCAATGCAAGCGGCACTGGAATGATATAAAATCTTGATCCAATGACCGTTATAATGTAAACTAGCCATAATATCTTTCATTGGGGGAACAAAACTGCCTCTTAAAGGGAGGTATTTTAATGAAGGTACACATACGGAAACACTTAAGCAGCTTTAGCCCTTATTATGGTTGTATAGAGTTCTAAATGCGAATTTTCTCGGATTATGTTTATTTAATGGTTTGTTCGCAGCCCTTTTGGTTGTAATTTCAGTCTTTGTGATTTCTTGGTGCAAATTTATTCGAATTTAAAGCTTAATTATGCATTAAGATTTTAATTGTAGGTATGCGTAGATTATTTAAGGCGGTACTGGTATTTTGTTAAGCATAATGGAATCCATACAAATATTATGAATGCCTTAGTGTATGTGTCTGATGGTCCGTCTGTCTGACCCTCTACCAATTTGTTAAATTATTACATTAATTTCGGCTAGTAATTTATAAGTCTACTGCCAGGTCAGATACCTTGGTACTCTACTTCGAAATCCTTTATCGAATTCATCACCTTCACACACATTCATTTCCTTCATCACCTTTTTAAAGTTCGTTAAAAAGTAACAAGCTCCCTATGTAGATAGCAATTTTTTTACATTCTACGATTATTGATAAATCCAAAAACCTAATTATACCCCAAATAATGATAATGACAGGTCGCGGTCCCCAATTCTTATACAGAAGTCTTTTTGTAGAAGATATTACAAAAAACGATGTAAAACATTCATCAAATTCGCTATGTGTATCCCAAAAGGCATTACAGGCTTACGCAAGCATGCAATACCTACTGTAGGCTTGGTATGAGATTATACATCTCGTTATCGTTGATCGAAAACCTTAAACGTCAAAGCAAAATGAAACTTAACTAACTTGTTATAAAGTCCAACTCCATAAATATACAACCAGCACTAAATGCGAGCTTATCTCGATAAAAGCAATGGTACAGAAATCATGAATTTAAATCAAGCACCGTTAGGTCCATTTTACTCCGACATTATTGTGTTTCGATGCTCGAATTCTATTAATGTTTTCGAAATGATAAACCTACTACTAGCCCTGTTATTTGACGTCAAAAATTCAAGCAATTTTTTATACGCTTTACCTTGCCTTCTTGTCTTGTCTGCTTTTCAATGTTATTTAGGTAACGGGGTTATGTTGCATGTTTTTGTGTATTGCTATAATACATCCATATCATGGTTTTCCTGTAGGTGGATAGAAATATAAATTGCTGACGAAGCAACTCGGAAAATAGATAAATGAATAAGTCCAATACTTTCTTAATTGCCTTGGAAAGCAGGACGATACGCTGGTGCTGAATAATTTGTAATTAATTCCTTTGATTCTTGGTTTTTTAATATTTAACTTTGTTAGGTATGGTACTTAATATTTATAAAATATCATATTACGTACGATGTAATAAGAATTCCTATACTCAAGCATGTGAATAGTTTCTAGACTGTCTGTCTGCCTTTCTGCTATGCTTTCACGGTCCATCTTTTCAAAAGATTTTGTGAAATATGGTATATATTGATAGGTTGAAGGACATAGAACATATACTTTTTATCCCGGAAAGTTCAGGAGTTCCCGCGGGTACACAAAAAGTCACTGGCATCATCTAATATTTTATAAACAGTATATAATGGTCGTGTAGGAGCTGCCATAGAAATAATACCCCACCGCCTCCACAACGCTTTGGAACTTTTGCCTTTTTTCGGGTCCCATGTCTGTTTATTTACATTAATCCGCATCAGTTACAACTCATCCGTCCCCTGTAATGACCGAAGTTGGGACGAGGCTTCCCCAGTACAAAACTTTCCTTTTTATGTACGATATTTGGGTGAAAAGATAAATAAACCGAAAATAGGGTCTGACCAGAACCAGACCAGGTAGCATTTGAATTAAAAATTTAATATTTTTTACCTGGCTGAGTTATTTTGAGCTGCTTTTCAGGCCAGCGAGCATTTGGAAACCTTGTTGCTTTAGTTTTTATTTGAAACAAAAGAATTATTACAGTTTCTTCAGTTTTGCTTCGAATAACACGAAAAGAAACATTTTTGAAAGCAAATTAACGTGCTTACAATTTGTCACGCAAAAATTGATAAATTTTTTGCATGGAGTCACCAAGGGGGGTTAAGAAAATATTTCCTTGTAATGTTGATTTTTTCTGTAGATTCGTCGGTATTTTTACCCGACTGCGGAACACACAGGGTTATATGTTCATCAGTTTATTGTACCACCACCACACCTATAGCCCATTTACGTACCACTGCTGGGCACAGGCCTTCACTCTCATAGGAGAGAAGGAATCAGAGCTTAGACCCACCACGCTGGTCCAATGCGGGTTGGCGGTCTTTATTATCATGTTACTGATAATAACCGGGACCGATGGCTTAACGTGTTCTCCGAAGCACGGAGTGAAACACCGCCAACTTCCTAGCTCCGGGCTGGATTCAGTCTAGACAATAGTTTTAGTTATATAACAATAAGTATATATAAATACTAGATGATGATGTTTTTTTATTCCCGGGGGAACTCCTTAATTTTCCGGGATAAATAGCCTATGTCCTTTCCCGGGATATTACCTATCCCTGTACCAAATTTCATCAAAATCGGTTGAACAGATGGGCCGTGAAAGCGTAGTAGACAGACAAACAGAGAGACAGTCAGACAGATGGACAGACAATCATTTATAATGTTAGTATGGAAGTATGGATATACTTGGATCCTGTGACTATGCCTACATAATAACAAAAAGCTGTGGGGATTTTAAGTAGAATCAAATCATATCATATCATACTTCATATCATATTGTGGCGAAGTCCCACGAGACCTACTGAACCCTCGGGAATTTCCGTTCCGACTCGCTTTCGGTCGGGATTCTCCCGGGCGTTCGAATCAGTGAATTCTGAACCCCGACGACGGGAGGCCGCGTACACGCATCTCATGTCCGGCTAATTCACTCAATTCAATCAATTAATTATTATACTTGTTGTAACGTCCATAGTTCGTAATTAGTGTCTTAAATCGTTTGTCATATAATATATCAATAGACTTTTGTAACTAAATAAATAATCAACTTTCAATAATATAATATTCGTAAATTACATTGGGTTTGTTTTAACTTCGATCCTAACATTCCCATAACTGGTGACACCCGACGTTCCCATAAGTGGTGAACGGCGACGCGTCCCGAACTCTCAAGTGCTTGCATATTTCGAACATTCTTTGTGTGCATAGTGACGAACTTTTTTATTCCGAAAATAGATTCAGTGTAACAAAAGTTTTTATTTTATTTTAAACAATGGCATCGCAATCCAAGAGTAGCCTCAAACAGCTGGCTACGCATGCGTATAATAATGTGATTGGTACTGCGCCGCAAGTTCATCAGCTGTCCACGTCGAATGATGAAATTAGCGAACTCAAGCAATCAATCGCTAATTTGTCGCGCCAAATCGACGCACTAGCATCGTCATCGCGATCCCGCTCGAGATCGAATAGCAGCACGAGATGGCGCCGACGTTCCCGTAGCCGATCCAATGATTCTGCGACTGATGCCCACTGCTGGTACCACCGCAAATTTCGGAGTAAGGCTACTAAGTGCCGTGAGCCGTGCACTTACTCATCGGAAAACGAAAAACGCAGTCATTGATGGCGGCTAACGATGACTGTCGTGACGTCACACCGAGTCGCGTATTTGTAACGGACAAACACTCTAACGTTAAGTTCTTAATAGACACTGGTGCTGATTTGTGTGTGTTCCCAATTAGAAATGTAAGTTCTAATAAGACAATTATTAAGAACACTGACTATAAACTTTTTGCCGCTAATGGTACAGTGATTAATACATATGGAACAATAAACTTAAATTTAAATTTCGGGTTGCGTCGAGATTTTCGCTGGCGTTTTGTAATAGCCGACGTAACCCGACCGATCATAGGCATAGATTTTTTATCATATTATAACCTACTCGTAGATGTAAGGAACCACAGATTAGTTGATAATACGACTACGCTCATTGTAAATGCTAAACCCGTGTTGTCTTCCTTAGAGTGCGAAATTAAGACTGTTACAGGTAATTCTCGTTATCATCAGTTACTCAAACAGTTTCCTGAGGTCACGCGACCCTCTGGTGAGCCAATGGTGCGCGAAGTCAAGCATCAAACGCTCCACTACATACGCACTACGCCCGGTCCGCCGGTGTACAGTCGACCTCGCAGATTGGCACCGGACCGACTACGCCGAGCTAAGCGTGAGTTTGAGGATATGGTAAGAGCAGGTATTGCACGTAGATCTGATAGTCCGTGGGCAGCGCCTCTCCATCTAGTACCTAAAAAAGACGGTACTGATCGACCTTGCGGAGACTACAGAGGTATCAACGCTCGAACAGTACCCGATCGATACCCAGTACGCCACATCGCAGATTTTTCTCATAATCTACATGGCTGTACTGTGTTTAGCAAAATTGATTTGGTGCGTGCTTACCATTTGATTCCAGTCAACCCTGCGGATGTACCCAAAACTGCCATAACTACGCCGTTCGGATTATTCGAGTTTCCGTTTATGAGTTTTGGTCTGAGGAATGCCGCGCAATCGTTTCATCGGTTCATGGACGAAATCTTAAGGGACCTGGATTTTGCTTTTCCGTATATAGATGACATATTGATTGCGTCACGCGACCACACCGATCACGAATGTCATCTCAAACAGGTTCTAGAGCGCCTTCGAGATCATGGTGCTGTTTTAAACTCCGCTAAAAGCGTATTTGGTGTTCCGGAAGTCGAGTTCCTCGGCTACTTAGTTACGGCAAACGGCACGAGTCCTACGCCAGAAAAGGTAAGTAGCATCCAGAACTTCACGCAGCCCGAGACCTTGAAAGAATTAAGGAGATTTCTCGGTATGATTAACTTTTATAGAAGGTACCTACCGAACGCTGCGAAAATCCAAGCACCTTTACACCAACTACTTAGCGGCACGGATACCAAGCCAAACACTCCAATCACTTGGACGGTTGAGCTGGAACAGGCTTTCAACGAATGCAAAAAGAGCCTCGTCGATGCAACACTGCTTGCTCATCCCGATCCTACAGCGGATCTGATGTTGGTCTGTGATGCGTCCGATATCGCCATCGGCGCCGTATTGCAGCAGAAAGTTGAAGGTAATTGTCAACCCCTTGCTTTCTTCTCCAAGAAACTGACCTCTGCTCAACGTAAGTATAGCCCTTTCGATCGAGAGCTTCTCGCAATTTACGAAGCCGTGAAATATTTTCGTTTCATGGTCGAGCTGAAGCCGTTCACGATCTGGACAGACCACAAACCTATTGTTGCTGCGTTTCGTAAAGCGTCTGAAAAATGCTCTCCACGTCAGTTCCGATATTTCGATTTCGTATCACAATTCTCGACCGACGTGCGACACATTTCCGGAGAGAACAACGTCGTTGCCGATGCGTTCTCTCGGATTGAATCTGTTACTGATAGCATTAGTTTAGATATACTCCCTTTCTCAAAAGAAACGGACACCGAGTTGAGACATCTTTTGCACGCTTCTTCTTCGCTGGATTTACAGAAAATAAGAATTTCTGCCTCTAGTGCATGCAAAGTGTATAGCGATGTTTCTGGTCCAAAACCACGTACGTATCTTTCACCTGTTACTTCAGAACCGCCTGCCACCAAGCCTGATACAGTTACTCGCTCTGGCAGACGGGTTAGATTCCTTCGTATGTGAGTAAACTCACATATCATAAGTATGTAGAACCATTTTTGGAGAATGCATTGAGCTATTAATATTGTACGTAAACTTCTAATATCGCACTGTATCGTTTATTTTTTGTAAACATATAATAGTTTAATTAATACCTAAATAAGTTTTATGTTTAATTTTAATTATAATACTTTTGTAGCAAGGGAAACTAATTATGTAAAAGAACGAATTCTTTATTCGTCATGATCGACCTAAAGGTCTCCGGGGGGGCTGATGTGGCGAAGTCCCACGAGACCTACTGAACCCTCGGGAATTTCCGTTCCGACTCGCTTTCGGTCGGGATTCTCCCGGGCGTTCGAATCAGTGAATTCTGAACCCCGACGACGGGAGGCCGCGTACACGCATCTCATGTCCGGCTAATTCACTCAATTCAATCAATTAATTATTATACTTGTTGTAACGTCCATAGTTCGTAATTAGTGTCTTAAATCGTTTGTCATATAATATATCAATAGACTTTTGTAACTAAATAAATAATCAACTTTCAATAATATAATATTCGTAAATTACATTGGGTTTGTTTTAACTTCGATCCTAACATTCCCATAATATACTTAATATTATAAATGCGAAAGTCACTTTGTTTGTTGGTTTGTTGGTTTGTTGGTTTGTCCTTCAATCACGCCGCAACGGAGCAACGGATTGACGTGATTTTTGGCATGGGTATAGTTGAGGACCTGGAGAGTGACATTGGCTACTTTTTATCCCGGAAAATTAAGGAGTTCCCGCGGGAATAACAAAAAACTTAAACCACGCGGACGAAGTCGCGGGCATCAGCTAGTAATCAAATAAATACTTATTATAAATGCCAAAGTTTGTATGTATGGATGGATATATGGATGTTTGTTACTCAATCACGCCCCAACGGCTGAACGCATCTGGCTGAAATTTGGCACAGCGATAGATTATAGTCTGGAATAGCACATAGGCTACTTTTTATCCCGGAAAATTAAAGAGTTCCCGCGGGAACCAAAAAACCTCAAACCACGCAGACGAAGTCGCGGGCATTCGCTATTAGAATAAAATAATAGAAAAGCTTCTATTCAAATTAACTTTAGTTAGTAAGTGCTTTCGATCGTCAAGTTGGTTGGTACGTAGTGGTTAGTACGGTTGATTTAGGTTGCGATCTCAGGTAATTTAGCTAAGTTTCGGGTGTTCTCTCAAGTGAGAAGTTTAGACTGTGGTTAGTTACCCTTACCACCCTACCAGCAAAACAACTGTAGTAATACGGTTAGATAGGTCTTGTGTTCAAGCCAATCACAGAACAACGACCTCCGTGGCGCAGTGTTGAGCGCTGTTGTCTTGACGTGCGGAGGTCCCGGGTTCGATCCCCGGCAGAGTCAATTTGGGAATTCATAATTTCTGAATTTTCCCTGGTGGGAGGCTTCGGCCGTGGCTACCACCCTACAAAGAAGTGCCGCCAAGCGATTTAGCGTTAAGTTATGATGTCGTGTAGAGACCGAATAGGGTTATGGGCTTAATATAACTGCCGTAACCCTAACAGGTTAGCCCGCTACCATCTTAGACTGCATCATCACTTAACATCAGGTGAGATCGCAGTCAAGAGCTAACTTGTAGTGAACGAAAAAAACTAATTAGTCGTAAAATAATTATAATTAAAAAACCACTCGTTACAAATAACTTCCCCGCTCTTTGTTTAGTAGCGAGACACTTAATTAGTCTTCCAATGCATAACATTGCGGCAGGAAGGCTATGATCGTGATTACATGGATCGTGGCCGCACAGGACCAAATTATTATGCAGTTCCCTCTTATTAGCAATGAAACAAACCAACCGCAATAGTAACATTGAATTTGATTTATAAGGAACTGTTAACTACGGAACACCCTTGGTTTCAGGAGAAACTTGCACTTGTTTCTTTTTTAGGGTTCTGTACCTCAAAAGGAAAAAACGGAACCCTTATAGGATCACTTTGTTGTCCGTCCGTCTATGTGTCAAGACCCTTTTTCTCAGGAACGCATGGCATGGTATCAAGCTGAAATTCATATCAAATACTCAGGTCTACTGTCCCTTGGAGATGTGAAAAAATCAAACTTCTAAGTCAACGCAATCAAAAGATACAGCCGTTTATGCTGCAAATTTTCGACACTCGCAAGGGAATCAAAATCTATAGGGCACTTCCCGTGAACTCAGAATCTTGAAATTTTGTACGAAGCAATGTCTTATATAGCACAGTTAAAGGAAAAATTGCGAAAAGCAGAAATTTTTAGTTACATCATAATATAATAAAAATATTTTTAATAATTTTTAACTTACTACAGGTTTGTACGGAACCGTCGGTGCGCGAGTCCGACTCACACTTGGCCAGTTTTTTTGAAATTTTGACCACGCTCTCACGAGGCGTCATTCATGAATGTAAACAAGGTTTTAGCAGACGATCCCGTGGGAACGCGTGATGTTTAGATGTGACTGTTTGGCTTGTGGGGTAGGCTTTACACGTGGAGATATGTATTGTTCGCTTAGGTATAGTTTGATTTAATCAGCTTGGTTACTTGGAAGTGCGCTACCTAACCTAACATAACGCGGGTCCGCGCGTTTTTTTCTACAAGTTAGCCCTTGACTGCAATCTCACCTGATGGTAAGTGATGCAGTCTATGATGGTAGCGTGCTATCCTGCTAGGGGCATGGCGGTTATATTTAACTCATACCCCTAATCGGTTTCTACACGGCATCGTATCGTACCGGAACGCTAAATCGCTTGGGAGCACGTTTTTTTTCGGTAGACCAGGCCAGACCAGGGAAAATTCAGAAATTATAAATCCCCATATTTATTAATTCTTGTTTGTAACGTTTTCACGGCCCATCTTTTCAACCGGTATTGAAGAAATTAGGTAAGTACAGGCATAGGTTATGTCCCGGGGAAGAACGTAAGTCGTTTTGTCTCGGAAAGTCGCGGGCGTTATCTAGTACCTACTACCTGCCTATAAGTGTTAAAAATTTAAATTTTAAGGAAACACTTATAAAAGTCGTGAGTAAATAATTTCCTCTCCAATTCCGGTGAAACAAGAGGACAAAACTATAAGTATACCTAATAAATATGTGACCAGATCTAGAACTAGTCTTGTGTTATTTACACGGAGATGTGCATGTAAATAGAAGTTTGAAAAAAAGTGCCACGCTTGGAGTAAAATATTTCTCACCGTGTAAAGTGATGATTAAGGAAATGCGACGTTTTAAGATAATAGCAATCCGGCGGCGTTTACAGCACCGCGCGTCGCTATTGGGTACAAATTGCCCCACAATGCGATTCCCGAGACGTGACACTTTTGCCCCACGTTGCATGCCACCTGCAATAGAATAGTGTTTGATGTATGCACCTTTGATAAAAATAGTTTTTTTTATGGAACATAGTAAGTATATTATATAGAAAACTAGGCAACCTTTAACGCCGATATGTAATTTTGGAACTTAAGATTGGGGGTTACTATGAGCTCTTATAGCAGGACAGATATTGAACTGCACTTAACTTCAAGGCACTGAACTGGTAGGCAGACACTGCATTGAACTGTGTTGCAGTTCAATTTCTGTCCTGCTTTAAGAGCTCATAGTAACCCCCCAGTAGGGATGATGGCAACTCAATCAAGTCAGCAACTCTTTAACAAACTTAAAATTGCGCTTCTAGTATGGAAGTTTGTATAAAATGCATAGTTGTGACGTCATAAAATTTTCACGCCTTTTTTCTGCAATCTATAGTTTAAAATCTTTATCAAACTTAAAACTAACCGAGGATGTGAATCTTTTGGAAGACGTTATATTTAAGAAATAATAATTATTTTTGATATAAACATCGTCATCTATTCCGTGGAGACTGATTTTCTGGATTAAAAGTAGCATATGTCTTTCGCCAGAAGTAAACTGTTAGTCTGCCAAAGAGCAATGGAACGCAGTCTACTGAACGTCAGGAAAATTCAAAAGTTTAAATCTACAGATATCAGAGCAGAAACGAAAGTCATCGACTTCCTGACACACGCACTGAAGCTAAAATGGCAGTGGGCCGGCCATGTAGCGAGGCTAAACGATGAAAGATGGACTAAAAAAGTTACAACATGGACTGGCCCTACAGGGAAAAGAAAAAGGGGAAGACCCAAATCCAAATGGACGAAAGACATCATTAAGATAGCGGGGCATCAATGGGTCAACAAAGCTTCTCAAAGAGCATGCAAAGCTCTGGGGGAGGCCTATACCCGAAAGGGGTTCTCATCCCATCATGACAAAATTTAAATAACATAACTAGTTACTAAAAAATTAAAAAAAAAAAAACATTGTGTTGCATGACTATTATATAATATTGACAATTGACAATTTATTAATTTTACTATTGACAATTTTCAGACATAATAATTAATTATATTATTATTGATAAAAATCTTAATTTAGACACTATTATTACAACTTTACTATTAATTTACCATATCTTAGTTAAAATGCAATGATTATTATTAACAATTTTATATCACTTATTAAGATGAGAAATAAAAGGCTTTTTTATTTATTTTATTTATTTATGTCTTTCCCTGGGATACAGGAATGGCATTCCGAACCAGTGGTAGATTCACTTGACGATTCAAAAGTACTTGTAAAAGTTTATTTGAATAAAAAAATATTTGATTTGATTTGATACAGACTATCCCTGTACCAAATTTCGCCAAAATCGGTTGAACGAATGGGCCGTGAAAGCGTAGCAGATACACAGATACACTTTAAAATATTAGTAGTATGGATTGATCAAGCGCCAGCTGTCAAGCGTTTGTCAATGCCATACAAATCGCGTAACATAGTTAACGTTGTCACGATCGAATGGGAAGAAAATCTCCTACTAGGCACACCGATAAAAAAAATAAAAATGTTAATACAGTTTCCCCGCAACATTGTATGAAAGCATACCTACAGTAGAAAAACAAGGTTGTAAAATCTGTGGAAATGTAATAACTAGTTAAATATGGATATGCAAGTTGAAATACTGTACCACTTGCAGTGAAGGCGTGCCCATATATTTGCAATTACCTGCAGTTGCAATCAAAGTGGATTGTTTTTTTAATCCTTTTTTTTTGTTTTTGTTTTTGCTAGTTTACTTCGCTACGACTTTGCATAAATAATGCTTGCGTAAAAAATTAGGGACGAGTGGCCTAGTTGCTACAACGCATACTTAACAATCGATTACTCAACGTTGACTCAAGTCGGTAACTGGATGGGTGACCGAATTTGGAAACCAAATGTAGCCTTTTCGCTTCTTCAGTGCCTCGGAAAGTACGTTAAGCCGTCGGTCCCGGTTATTATCACTAACATCTGATTATAATCGTTAGTAACCTTAGAGTTGAAATAGTAATACATACTCTTAGTCGAGTCGTATGCGGAAGGACCCACCGCAATATTATGCCAAAGAAAACCCCTGCCATTATGTGATTAATGGACTGGATAAGGATTCAGAAGATAATAATATTATAAAGGATGTATAGAATAATAGACTGATTCCCGTATTTGATCTGAATTTTCGGTAACTAAGGGTTAAACAACATCATTGGGTTAAACCATTGCCTTATTTCTAGGAATTTCGGACCAATACTTATAGTTTAATTAATGAAAGTACTGTACGCGAAACCCAATACACTGTACCTATTGATATTTCCATTTGGCCCGCCGCCCAATGGCTGATTTAGTTTTTGATATATGGCTACGCCGCGGTGTTGCTTGACGTCCGCGTGATTTATGTACTGATATACAAAAAATCGCATGGTTTTATATTTCGTAATATTTTTTGAAAGCATAATTATTTAGCCTCAACTTGATTCAGAAGACTAGAATAAACGCCATTTTAACTATACATAATTACCGGATAAACTCACGTGTTATGTCGGAAAATGTCCGACTAGTTTCGAACCCGTTCGGAGCCCTTATTCATGAGCCTGATCACGCGACGCGGTCGGGCATTTTCCTACATGACACGTAAGTTTATCCGGTATTTATGTATAATAAAAATTAATATCACTCACGATAGTTTAAACGTTAAAATATTCTATTTTCTAAACAAGTAGTAAACTCTTCCATAAATCAATTATTACAGCATAAATTTACTTCCAAGAAAACCAATGATTTCAAATATAATATTAACATTCTACAATTTTAGTTCTTCATTTATAAAAAACAGAATGTATTTAATTAAAATAGCATTTTATTTTTGCTATTTATAATTAAAGAAAAAGCAACTCAAAACGTAGAACTCTATTTAGTGTAACAAAACAAAAGGCTTCATAACGCCGGGCTTCTAAGAATCTTTTTTTTATTATTGATAATTTTCCGCTTTGCGGAGCGAATTTATTAAAAAATATCTCGGATGCCTCGCAGACGGCGGCCGAGTGTGAAAAGTTACGACGAAAATATGCTTTTTGAGCCATCTTGTACAGCCGTGGGAATTCGCCACCACAATTTTTACCACCACCGCGTCTGGGGAGGCACGGAGGTCGGTCTTCTACCGACTAAAACCCCACGGTGTTCCACGCATCGCCTGGCAGGCTGGCGCTGGGTAGGAAAGTTAAGAGAAATTGGCAACAACGGAAACTTTGAGAATAGGTATTTAACAAGCTGCTCCTCGAATAGAGTCCCATAACACCCGATAGGGACAACTGCAGCTTGGACCGATTATACCAGTCGAATTCTTACTCTTTGTTAGTTAGTCTTATTCTTTGTTTCCTCCTCGAGAACTGAACTGATTTCAATTTATTTTTTTCAAGAATAATAAGAAGGCCTCAGAATATGTTCGTATTTTTTTCTTTTGGTAATTATTTTAGTGTCCCTGCACACGGTCTGAGTCGCACCAAGACCACAAAAGTGCGCCTCCCTACTCGAGGACTATTTCCTTTTTTTATTGCAAGATAGGCTTGCGCAAAATTGGTAAAAAAGATGGGCCGTGAAAGCGTAGCAGACAGACAGACACACTTTTGCATTTATAATATTAATATATGGATATGGATAACGGAGGTCCATTTTATTAGAATACAGCAAATACCGTTATTTAGGAGTAAGTGCCTACGGTCAAAGCCTTTCATATATTTTAATACATTTATGGTGGTCTAACGTAATAGAAAGTTACGGACAGAATATCCTCTTGCGGTTTCATATAAAGCCATGGGGTTCTGGTTAGTTACATAAATTGTATTAAGGTCTAGCCCCACTCGAGATGCGCAGAGAGGCGCATCACGTAGCGGCAATAGTATATTGCGTGCTTAGGGGTGAAAAAAGACAATTCCAAATCGTGTTTCATCGCTAGGCACACACCTGCATTGAAAGTGCGAGTTTTATTAAAATTTTAATTCTTATTTATTTTAGTTGATGGTTGAAATGACAATTATAAAGGTTTGAAATAAACGAAAGATACTCTGACAGGATTGAAACGAGGCCTGCTATGAAATTTACTACTTTTGGGTGGCTCAACAGGCATTGAAACTCTCATTTTTAATGCAGGTTATATGTATGAAAATAATATTTGTATGAGTTTGTATGGCGCCGCGTCGTTTATGCATACAAATAATATTTGCGGCTACGTGCCGCATCGCTCCGTGCCTCTGTAATGGGGCTAGACCATTATGGGTTTATGCAACATAAGACCCCTTGGTTTATGTTGATGTGTAAAAATGGCAAGCCCGGTTTATCCGGGTAAAAAATAACTTCTCACGTATGTTGTTGAGAATCAAGTAATGTGGTGGAGAATTATATGAAAAAAATAACAAGATCAGTTTTAGTTGTCGATCAGTTTGTTTTAAAATTTTTTTGAATACCTCCAAAGATATTTTAAAATATTTTACGGATCCTTTCTCAAAATATATTTGTATTTAGAAAACTAACTATGTATCTAAATCAAAATCCCAAGTGAATTTAAAAGGACGAGGCGCCAGCCGAGGCCTTTTTAAGTAAACGAGGCCGTGAATATCTAATTCGGCCGAGACTTGTATAGTGATTTTCTCTAATTGGCGAGGAAAAAGCTTTTTTACATTGCCGATCTTAACTCACGCTACTTGTGGTGTGTAGCTTGTGTCAGAGGCCTGAAAAGAGCCAAAGTACGTATAGTTTTAAAATAAATAAGAGATTTCCAAGCAAGTAGGAGAAAGTCCCCCCAAGTCGCAAGTCCCCTGGTGGAAGGCTTTGGCCGTGGCTACTTACCACCCTACCGGCAAAGACGTGCCGCCCAACGATTTAGCGTTCCGGTACGATGCCGTGTAGAAACCGAGTAGGGGTATGGGCTTAATATAACTGCCATGCCCTTAACAAGTTAGCCCGCTACCATCTTAGATTGCATCATCACTTACCATCAGGTGAGATCGCAGTCAAAGGCTAACTTGTGGTGGATAAAAAAAAAGGAAAAATGTCGCTCTATTCGATTCCGTAGGGCTTTTTATAAGGTAGGTAACTGTCACACCTCGTAGCACCCACCTTGAACAAGAGATAATAGAAAATCTATTTCGCGGTGTATGACACCCTTTTATTAGATTTCAACGCCATCGAGCACCCATCTATTCGTAAATAAGAAGGCACTAGTGCGAAAATCGAATTGTATCATAAAAAGAAAATAAAACAGAGATGGTGAAATACGTATAGGTAAAAGACTGGAAAATGTTGGAATGGAAAAGTTTTTTTTTTTACTTAACAATGCAGAGTTATTTAATATTTCACAATAATTAAAATATTAAAAAAAAATATACACCGTCCAAATAAACATCTATAGGCATGGTCCCCAAGACACTGGCGCCATTGCCTCTCTGAATTGCCAGGTTAAGCCTTTGGGCTAAATAAGCGCCAGCTCTCGGGTCACAACGGGAAACAACTTCTGGAAAACAGAAACAGAGTATAAATAGTTACTTTATCTAATGGGGATAAATTTTTCTTACTGATTATTAAATAGAGTGTCTTCCAAAAGACCTGAAAATAATTTAGTTAGTTAGTTTTAAGATTGATAACCATTTTAAAAAGTAGATTAAAGAAAAAAGTGCATTGAAATTGAATGACGTCACAACAATGTATTTCATACAAACTAAAAGCTAAAGAATTGCTGATTTGATTGAGTTATCATCATCCCTATTAAACTATTAAGAGGCTTTAGATAGTGAAAACGTTATATTTTAAGGTTTTTTTTTACTTTTTGGTACTTAAAAAAAACAAATTTATTGAATATACTTACTCCATTTTCTATTTTACACTGTGACACCACCACAATAACCTCATTCAATTTATGTAAAATTCAGCTGTAGCACATCCCATGGTATTAATATAGACGACAACATAATCCTTGTCGTACTAATTACCCTACATGGCTTACAGTTTGATAGCTACGTTTATGTGTTGAGTACACGTAGCAAGTGTACTAGCTACTGGCTATAACAAACTAATTCCTAATAGCCTGCATCCATACTAATATTATAAATGCGAAAGTGTGTCTGTTTGCCTGTCTGCTACGCTTTCACGGCCTATATAAAATACAAGAAATGATGGTGATAATTATATACGGTATTTCGAAACTTAAGCTACTAAGGTTCCTGACGCACCCTGGTCTAAGAAGAGCCCACAATAAATAAACACGGGGTTTTTTCATTACCACAATCTCTAAAATTTTAAACCACTTAAATAATAGAATGATGACATTACCTCTATGAATGATGACAACTCAATCAAATTAGCAACTCTTTATCATACTTAAAAACGCACTTCTAGAATGAAAGTTTGTATGAAATACATAGTAGAGACGTCATCAAATTCTTTAATCTATAGTCTGAAATGATTATCAAACTTAAAACTAACCAAGGATGTGAATCTTTCGGAAGACTCTCTATTTAATAATGATTAAGAAATAATTTATTTTTGACATAAGATCATCCCTATTGAAAGACAAATCAGTGATAACTTGTACAAGTAGCTTGTAACTTGTCCAGTGTAAACTAACCATTAACAGGGATTCCGGACTAATCAAATATGCAGGACACCGACCCAACTCCTTGTGGGATCACGTATCATAGACATCACGTGTCAAATTATGCTTACTAAGCTTGGACATAGATACATGACCGAGCTAATAAATAATAATTATTGGGGGTCTTAGGGTTCTATTTAATACTCAATTTGTTTATTTCTTAGGGGACGTATATAGGAATACTACTAAATTTCTACATCAATACAGGTGTCTCTTAAGTTACGTCATGTTTTGACGTAAAGAGAAACTGCTGAGTTTCTTGCCGGCTCTTGTCAGTAGAATCATTTTTTTGAACCGGTCGCGGTGGTACAAGTTTAAGAGTCCGTTTTAATCGGTTGTGGTTTCTTTAGAAACTTACTAGATGATGCTCGCGTCTTAGTCCGTGAGGATTAAGGTTTTCAAGATTACCGCGGGAACTCATTTTTCGGGATAAAATATAGCCTATGCCCTTCCCCGCGACACAAACTGTGTCTATACCAAATCACACCAAAGTCCGTTGAAGAGTAAAAGCGTCGCTGACAGATCTGTGAGACAGACACACTTTCATATTTATAAAATCAGGGGGTTACCGGGTTACTACCATCGCTTAGAGCAGTATTATTCAAAAAGTCAGTTTTATGTCACGTACCGTGGTCTTCCTAAAAAAAGGATTGTAATTCTAAAATACAAACGTAAAGAATATTAAAACAATCAGTATGCCCCTGGATTTCCGAACCGATGGCAGAGCACAAAGTTAATTTTTTATCTGATCGGATTGAAAATTGATCGCATCAACATCAAAGCAAGAAGCAACAGAGTGGACATCTCCATGTGCTTTAACGCTTCACCACTCTAAGGGCATAACTTCACAAGTCACGTAGGGCCGCGTAACCTACTTAAGGGCTGGAAAACTGGAGCGGCACTAAAATATTTACAGCCCTCGCCGCCACTCAACCGATGTCTGAGCCTTAGATCCTTAGCCCGGTGATCCTGTAAGTTACGATCTCGGAACTTTGGAGATTTAAAGTTCATCCGAAGATTGGTTAGAATCGCTTTTTGATTTACATCGGGTAACAATTTTAGATTTGGATTTATCTATTTCTGGGTCTTTGATTTTAATGGTAGATAGTATATTACAATTATGTGACGTTACGTTATTGTACAATTAGTAAAATGGAGTTACATCTCTCTCTGCGTCGTATTCCTCATTGCTGAGCGTTGTAATACCATTCAATTAATCACATGGCAGGAGTATTCTTCGGATAATAATGCGGTAGGCTCCCAGTTCCTTCCGCATACGACCCGACTTAAGAGTACTATTTCAACACTCAGCAATTATAACGATTATTATCAGATGATAGTGATAATGATGGGATCGACGCGACGGCTTAACGTGCTCTGAAGCTGTGCGTGCAGTTACCACTTATAATACCACAGCGGTCAAGGTTGTTGGTTTTATAAGCTCCTTAAAAATAACCAAAATTTATAAACACCATTATTAGTAGGTATAATCATTTAAAGTCAGTTCAGATAATCCTTCAAATATTCCGTTGCCTGGTAGAGATTGCTCAGTAAGCAATAAGGCCGCCTCCGCATACCTAGTTATAGTTAACTTTACTCTGTATTCTTCTTATTTCATGCGTGTGCAATAAAGTATTTATCTATCTATCTATCTATCTATCCGTTGTTGCTTAGTTTGTAGTTTGTACCTACTAGTTTAAAACGCTCATTGCTTCGCCTCAGTCCATTCCTTCGCGAATAGTTTTTGCTGTTTCACTCAGTTGTAGAATGTAGACAGTTACACAAAACAATGTATCCCACGCAATTATTTGATTCAAACTTTTGCTATCTAAGAAATTAGACTTTGTGTAATAGTGTCTTATACTTAATTGAAAATTTTAATTTACTTACTAGTTTTCAACCATAGACTTCTGCATGGTATTTTGTTTACAAACCTGATTATTTAGGCCTAGTCTGGTTCACCTTTAATATTAGGTGAACAGAATACAAGTTGATGCCCGGCACTTCGTTGCATCTGCGTGAATTTAAGATGTTGAGAATGGGAACCCATAGATTTTCCTAGACAAACAGTACTCTGTGTCACTATCTAGGACTTTAACAACATTTATCCATGCATTTATGCAAAAAATCACGTCGATCCATTGCTCCTATTTGTGCGTGATTAAAAACAGAAAAACGCTAAATGGTATTTATATAATAAATAGCTGATGCCCGCGACTCCGTCCGCGTGGTTTAAGTTTTTTCTTTAGTTCCCGCGGGAACTCCTTAATTTTCCGGGAGACTTTGTCTCTCTCTCTACTCCAAAGGCGGCTCGCTCAAAGGAGCGCTGGTGCAGTGAACTCCCACAAAATTTAAAAAAATACATAGGTACTAGGTAGGTATAATAATCAAATAAACTTTGCTATAAACGTTATAAATATTTTTATATAAATCTATTCCCATTGTCATTTTAATCATGAATATCCATAAGTACTACCTACTTTACTACATAATTCATCAATCAACACATGGTATTTTTGTTAAGTGGAGCGCTTAGAACAACGCTCCTATAGACGAAAGTTTAGTACAACGTTCTTATTGAAATGTAATGAGAGTAAAAGAGAGCATTCGATGCGAGCGGCGCGTGAGACAAAAGATTTGTATGAGAAGTTTGGTAAATATGGAGCGGCGCTCCTGACCCGAAGTACGCATGCGCGATATTACCCGACTAAATGAGATGGCCTGTTGTCACGAAGAAAGAGTTAAAACTCGCGAGTATTTTTTTTATTCGTATTATGCCGGTAAGATGTAAACAAAACACAAAATACGAAAGTAAATTTATTTTGATTTCTTCGCGAGTGCGTCGGATCATTGTACAGTGGCTGGAAAATCTGTAGGTATTGTTGTTTTAAATAGTGTACTTATTGTGTTGTGTATTTATGTGAAAAAGACTGTGATTTATGTAAATAGTGTAGGCGGTTAAAATGGAACAATATAACGTATGGACTTCATTTACAAATAATTGGTAAGCATTTTTTTTTTTAGTGAACTCCCAATATGATCTTTCACGAGCCGCCTCTGCTCTACTCTCCAAGTCCTCAACTATAACCATGCCAAAAATCACGTCGATCCGTTGCTCTGTTGCGGCGTGATTGAAGGACAAATCATCAAACCAACAAACAAACTGACTTTCGCATTTATAATATTAGTATGATAGTGGTACGATTTTATCATAAAAAATATTAGGTCAAAATTGTTATGTAAGGCATTTCATTGGTCAAAAGTATTAAACGTGACAAATAGTTACACAGCATAACGGAACGGCAATTTTGTATTCGCACCATCCATCTTGCAGCACAAATAAATTGCGCGTTAACACATTGCATTGAAAAAACCACCGCCACAATGGCATTGTGATGATATAGGCGGTCTGTTCGTCATGCCCCGGCAATCTATTAACCGACAAAAACGCCCCCCTGAACGCTCTTAGATCGCATAAAATATTTATGAGACCCATCCCCGTAGTTTATTGTGGTGTAAGGGAAGAGATCTTGGGCTTTTTTGGGCGGTTTCGTGTCTTTGGAATGTCTGTTTCATATTTTTATACTTTCTGGTTGGGAGTTACAAACAAGAAAATGTTGATTCGTGCACTGATATTATATGGAATATATGATTTCTGTTTCACTTTTGTCAAATGATTTTGTGTTTTTCAAATTGTGTTTTGTGTTATTCAAATGATTTTGTCTGAAATAGATAAAAAAGACAACAAACACACTTTTTGGTTTACAAAGAATAAAAAATAAAATAATAAATCATTTTCATAGTGCGTTACTGTTCATTAAGTATGCTCTGTCTTTCTTTTACTTAGGATCGTTATTACTATTTTTTTAATTAGGTCTTTGGGATCTGATTGAGCTTTTTAAAGCTTTACCATTTACTTAATTGAATTGAACCAATATACTCTACCGTGTCACAAAATAGGTACAAACCTAGAACTTAACCGACCTATTAACCCTTTCATTTTTGATTGCATATAGTAAAAAGGCTTTTCACGTTTTTCTTCAGTTTTTTACTCTTTCTTGTTAGTATTATTTGCTCCTTCATATTTTAATTCTGACCATTTGGTTATAACAAAATCGCCAATCTTCCATAGCTTGGAGCACCCCAAAGCTCGGGTGGTAAGGATTAAAGTTGGGTTGGACAAGATCCTCGGAAATCACGCTACATAAGTGAATTTTCTGAGTTCAACTGAAAACTCTTGCATTGTTTTCCATGTAGTTTTGTGTCTTGTGCCGCTCGTTTGTGTTTTGTATGTATGGCAGATGTGAAAACTTCATGGATGTTTGAAATATTTTATATTGTATCCAATATTGCAGTGTTTTAACTAGAGTGTGGACCAGTTGCATACCAGGCGGTTAAAACTCAAACTCAAAACATATATTTTATTCAAAATAGTTAGGTACCTACAAAGTACACCTTCTGAACGTTACTTACAAAGTACATATAAGACGTGATGGTGATAATTAAGTACGGTATTAAGCTATCTAAAAGCTAAAATTACCTTTAAACATTGAATGGGTAACACAAGACTATGATATAGTTTTATTGTAAATGATAATTTCTAAATTGTTTCTGGTCTGGTTGAGTGGGAGGCTTCGGTCGTGGCTAATTTCCACCCTACTGGTACCGCCAAGTGACTTAGCGTTCCGATTCGATGCCGCGCTGAAACCGATTTAGAGTATAGGTTTAACACAACTGCCTCTACCAGGCTAGCCAACTACCATCTTAGACTGCAACGTCACTTGCCGCCAGGTGAGATTGCAGTCAAGCGCTAACTTGCAACGAAACAAAAGATCTGCTGTTTTCTTGCCTAATACGTTCATGGTATGAGCTAGTGTAGTGGGTCGAAAGCTTTTCAGGGTACTTTATCCATCAGTCACAGCGAATTATGGCAAAGAGGACTGAAAAACTTATCGTCTAACGGACCCCTGACAGTTAGTGTTAAAAATAAAAATAGAATTCTAATTCTGAGATTGCAGTCAAGGGCTAACTTGCAATGTAACATTTAAACGCTGTTTTCTTGCCTAATACGTTCATAGTATGAATAAGTGTAGTGGGTCGAAATCTTTTAAGGTATTTTATCCATCAGTCACAGATGATGGCAAAGAGGAAAGAAAAACTTATCGTCTAACGGACCCCTGACAAATAGTCTTAAAAATAAAAATAAAATTCACAAAGACTTTTTAAACAAAAAAATCAAAAGTCTTTTTTCTTTTATGTCATGTTTTCACAAAGTAGTTAATGGCTCAATTTATTAGCGCGAACTGTGTAAAAAATGATGGAACAACTTTTTGTTGCCATTAGGTACTTTGGACCATTTTCAAAAGTCTCTCTAAATATTTGATGTTTAGACCTTCTTTGCGTGGCTTTTCTGGCTTTTTATCTATTGTGGCTTTGTCGCATTCCTCATTTCTGAGGGCCGTGACCCTTGTGCTGATGATATGAGTAATATACGAATGGCTAGTTACCAGCCTACCGGCAAAGACGTGCCGCCAAGCGATTTAGCGTTCTGGTACGATGCCGTATAGAAACCGATTAGGGGTATGGGTTTAATATAACTGCCATACCCCTAACAGATTAGCCCGCTATCATCTTAGACTGCATCACTTAACATCAGGTGAGATCGGGGTCAAGGGCTAACTTGTAGTCGATAAAAAACAACTTGATATAATTAATCGGTATTGTTATGATGATCGCATAATACGAAACGACAGGCAGGAGTAGAAAGAAAATCTTGCAAAAATCTAATTGACCTTGCACTCTTGCCTTTTAACAGTAGGTATGTGTTCACCCTAAGTTATTTTCATAAGTATTTTTTCCTGAAAGTTTAATATCTCACGTACGATTGCTTCCTAAAAACATAAACTCGGACGCTCCATATTACTCCATAAGTATGGCAGCTGGATTAGATTCGAGATGTAAAGATTATTATTTCAAAAGGGTCGTCCGTTTATTACACCGGCCCGGACCTGATAAAAGTAACACCCTTTTTATTATAATACTTGTTTCGTTATACTCTATGCCTTACAATTATGTACAGGTGTGAATACTCTAAGGTATACTCGTGTATAATCATGCAATGTGTGTTGAATTGTGTCTACCAATGTGAATTGTAATATTGTATCGTCGGTCTAGTGGTTTGCAAGTTCTTTTACGGACGAAGAATTCGATTCATAGGTTGGGGTAAAATTAGTTGATTTGAGGGCTTTTCCGTCAACAAATTCTCGGCGGTGTTTCACCTTCGTGCCACGCAGCCTCTCGCCACCTGATATCTCCCTGGTCGTGTTGGATTGCCGTCATACTGAACTACCTTACACAACACTGTATAAAGCTTTGAAGTTACGTTTTTTTAAGGGGTAAAATACGTTAATAGGAAGCTAAGGCGGCAACCAATACCCTAAGTTTCCCTCTTTCTAAATTGACGTACAGTTCGCGCGCGAGTTGCATGCGGAGTAAATGAATGTGTCACCATACATTTACTCTGCATTCAACTCGCGCGCATTATAGTTTAGTCAACGACGTTGGCCACATTTATCAAAAGGCTTCCATATACTTCATTGCAATTGGTAGAATGTGCGAGAAAGAGATAGAAACTTAAAGTAAAGCAGAGTTAAACTTATAGCACCTTCAAGGCAAGAGTGAATAGACATTTTCTACGCAAGCGCGCTCCAACCTCGTCATTGCTTTCCTAAGCATGGTTGTCAGCAAGCGCAAACCTATCTTGCAATAAAAATAAAAATCTTAGGGTTGCCACCTTAAGCTTCCTATTATCGAAACTCTCCTTGAATAACATCTTAACCGGATTCTACCTCGTACAAAGAAAAACAAAACTTAATTTTAGGAAAAACAAAAACGTCCAAAACAATCCACAGCATAAACAACCTTCGTCAGACTCAGTCCACCACTCTGAATAAATATCGTGGCAAAAAAGGACCTGAATAAATAAAGCGGTCGCATTTTCCTTCAAACTTTACCAGGTGTGGCGCGTTTCCATTAAAAATGGCTAAGTGCGAACCAGAATCGCCCTACTAGGATTCCGTGGCTTAAAAAGTTAGGTGTTTCCGGAAATCGAACTCTGGATCCTCGAGGTCTTAACCACTAAGTTAACACCACTTTGTTAAATATATAATTAAAACGTCACTCACTTCAACCCATTGCCTGCTCACTGCTGAGTGTTAGTCTCTCTCAGAATGAGAAGCGTTTGGTCACAGTCCACCACACTGGCCAAGTACGGATTGGCAGACTTCACGCACCTTTGAGAACGTTATGAAGAATATTGGGACCTTACGTATATGTCGGGCACAAAGTCGGTGACAAAGTTGGCCCGATTAATTATCGGACCTACAAAAAGTCTGAAGTAGGCGCAGACCCTTAGGGGTGCGTGCCTGGAAATCGAACTCCCTACTACCCGAAAAGGAAGCCCGTCTTAACCACTAGGCTATCACTGCTTTGTGAAATATATAATAACATTAAAATTTAATTCCGCGGTGGTCTCCCCGCATCTCGGGCCGCCATTACATTAAATTAAAACTCAAACCATGTGGAAATCAATTTAGCCACGAGGATGCCTCGGGTCCCAAGTATTTTTGACATTAACAGGTATGTTAATATGTTTCTAGGTCGCGGAAATTTGAAATATTGTAGGATTAGGTCCATAATAATATTATGGGTAAATGTGGTAGTTAGTCTGTTAATGGTATTTCGTCAGGTCCGTCCTTATTCTTGGGGGCATACTACCATGGCTTTAAGCCGTATTGTTCTATTATGTTTGACGTTCGTGATTTTAAATTATAATCTTTACTTACGTCGTCGAACTTATCTTTACGAACGTCAACCTTAAAGCAATACTTAAAATGACTGATCTCACGTACCTTGACGTTCCTAAAATAAGGATTATAATTCTAAAACACGAACAACACTGAAACAATGAGGAAAACGATGCAGAGATATTGTGCTAATATATTTTTGTTGTCGTTTCAGGTAAGCCAAATGATCTCAAGACTGACTGTCAATAAAATAAGTTTGTAAGCACGTAAGTATAATGATAACAACTATAATTTACTTCATCGTCATTGGGTATCAAAATTAAAAATGTCTTAAAACCTTAATTAAATTGAAAAAATAATTATTATTCTTCTTATTTTTTAAATTGAACGATGGAGTCCGATTTATGTAAGAGCAATAAATAATAATTATTTATCATAGGAAAGGAAATAAAACGAATGTTTACATTGAAAAAAAGTTTACTAGTTTGTGCTCTACTTTTTGGAGATAAGAGCACAGAACAGGTATTAAAGATAAGAGGTCATTAAATACTATGCATACATAGCATTTTAGAAATTCGCGTTGATCCGCTGCCAATGCGAACTGACCCTTGCCATATTAATTATCATCAAAAATGCCTATAGCTACTCCAGACCGATGTTAAATTAAAAAAAATATATAAACCTCGTAATAAATTCAGCCGCCACTTCGCAGCCAGTATAGCAAGGTACTTGTTCGCCATAATTGAGCCGTGTGGCGTTGATTGGTCAACTCGTTGACACTGGATAAAGGTGGCCACGGACTGAGCAGTCCGCAAAAAAAAATTAGCACGCAGTTATTGCGCAAAAAATGTTGCATAATTCTACTACGGGATGCAAGAAAAAATACACATACCTAACTTCACCTGCAACGTCCACATAAACTCTTGCGAGTTTCAGGACGTTAAGTTAATAATAATACGTAAACGTTAGTTTTTAAAAATTAAATAAATAAATTTTAAATAATCTAAATAGCTAGAATTCTCTCAGAAGAAAAAGACTCGGATGTTGGGGTTCGCTTCCTCGTTTTTAATGAGACAATCGACAAAAAAAAATTCAATTGTGTTTTCAGTGCACTGAAGACAAAAAACTACTTTAAAGTTAAAATAAAATATTGATTCTTAATTTCGCAAAACTAAGAATCAAACTTTCAAGTTTAATATGTTTCAGGAAAACAATGAATCGAATTCAATATTCATTTTAATAGACATGATATTACAATTAAGTCACAGAGAAAATATCCCTATGGGTGAGAAATTACTCTGAAGTTAGAGGGAGTGCTTTGTAATACCTGTACGCAATATATATACCTACGCGGTAATGCTTTAATGCGTTTAAAACGCTCCGTGCGTCGTCGCCCTTGGGGGCATGATGCGACAGAGGGCTGAAATAGGGTTGTCGTTGATTACCCCGCTAAATTAAATACGCAGTTAATATTACTGTAGACTATAATATACGCATGTTTTTTTTAAATATTTTGGGTACCTCTTCCGGGTTTAGCCTACAACTGTGATACTTAGTGTAATACTAAGGCGTAGGTATCTATTTTGATTTTGGTCGTTGTTAGGACTACATAATATTATCTTTTTTTTTATCCACTACAAGTTGAAATGAAAATGAAATTAAATGAAAATGCGATCTCACCTGATGGTAAGTGATGATGAAGTCTAAAATGGTAGCGTTTTAACCTGTTAGGGACATGGCAGTTATATTAAGCCCATACTCCTATACGGTTTCTACGAGTACACGGCATCGTATCAGAACGCTAAATCGCATGGCGGAACATCTTTACCGGTAGGGTGGTAACTAACCACGGCCGAAGCCGCCCACCAGGCCAGACTAGGGAAAATTCATCAATTATAAATTCCCAAATTGACTCTGCTGGGTATTGAACCAGGGACGTTAAGACAACAACGCTCAACACTGCGCCAGGGAGGTCGTCGCAACCTTTCTCAGTTAATTTAAATATTGTTCTTATTTATGGCAGTAATAGATAATGCCGACGACTTCGTCCTTGAGATTTTTTTTGAAAAATCCCATAAGAACTCTTTGATTTTCCGGGATAAAAGTAGTCCATCCTTCCCCTATCTAGATGCAACCCATACCTGTGCCAAATTTTGTCGAAATCGTGTAAACCGATGGGCCGTGAAAGCGTGGCACGCAGACATACGCATTTATAATATTAATTGATATTTCCGCCCAAAACATAAAACAGTTCTTTCAATGTTTTCCATTTTTTTTTTAATTATTCTTTCGCAGTTGTTAACCCATTGAGATCCCAGGTATCATATTATTACTTTAGTAATAAGTTTCTTTACCTATTATATCCATTTTAATACATTACAAATAACAAAGCTTCCAAGGCCAGTCTTCAAAGGAGAATATGAAAAGAATAATTCTACCAACCCTCCAATAACGTGGGGTAATATAGACCCGGTGCGCATTTATTTTGTTATTATTGTAGCCCTATATTACTTACTCCCCAGTTCATTGTCATGCAGTGGGATTAATGCGGGGTTATTATTTATTTCGATTATATTAATGTTTTGGGATGGGTTTTAAATAGATTGCTCTCGTGAAGATCGGCTTTTTAATTAAATACAATAATTGTGTAACGACTATCTTATTCTAATTATATAAAAAGAAAAGGTGACTGACTGATCTTAAACACACAGCTCAAACCACTGGACGGATCGGGCTAGCATTTAGCAAGCAGATAGGTTCTACGATGCAGACATCTGTTGAGTAAGGATTTTTGGAAATTCAACCCATGAAGGGGGAAAATAGGGGTTTGAAATTTGCGTAGTCCACGCGGACGAAGTCCCGGGCGCAAGCTAGTGTAAATATAAGTTTTTTAAACATGCACGAATCAGACCGATTCTAAACTAATCTATTAAATGTAGCTATTTTAGAATAATAAATAGTAGAAGGTAGGTATAATATGGAGCCTTTTTATCCAATTCTATCCTATGCAACCGGACATTGATTATACATTTATTTCAATTATACATTAGAATATTATGACATTTTGTTCGTTTCTTTGCCCAAAATCTAAATAGAAAAAAAAAATATTCAATCAATTTTATATTAATTATAGTTTTCGTAAACGAGATGCATTAAAATCTTTTTCATCTGAAAAGTGTACTGAACATTTTCTACAATAATAATTTACCGGAAACAGAGCCGTCCACTATATTTCCTTTTAGACGGAAAGTGTATTCTACGTAAAAGGGTTTATTGCAATGATTCACCGTGATAATACTTTAAAATACCTTCCAGCAAAACAAACCACCTCAGAAACCTCCATACTCTTTTTACCCGGTCCATTACCAACGTATTTACAGCTTCAACACTCATTTGATATTGCCACATGAAAATAACCTCTATTGCTATAGAAATAGGGTTAGATAGACCGCAAATGTAACCCTACCCTCATTTTACACTATACAAATTGAAGTGAAACATCTATACAAAGGAAAAGGTTCTTTGTGCGTGTGATAATAGGGGTGGATGAAGGAGCACTATTATTTTGGATAGCGTTGTGCACTTAACGTTTTTATTGTAGTCTGTCTGTCTGTCCGTCTCGATGACAAATTGTTCACGTGGCGCGATTAATGTAGTTGTGACGTTATATGGATTTATGATGTGTGGAGATAATAGGTCGTGTAAGTATTAACTTCCGAATTGTAATAGGAGTTTAAGTATTATTTGGCATGGCTCTATGAATTGAATTTTTTTTTATTAATCCCTAGATGAAACCCCCAAATTGGTCCGAATGGATTAGGTTTTTATATTGCCGCGGAAATTTCTTAATTCTCCAGGATAAGAAGTAGCTTATATCCCTCCCCGGGAAATAACCTCTATAACAAACATCAGAATCTGTTGAAAAGATGGTGTTTGAAAGCGTAGCAGATAGACAGACTTTCGCATTTATAACATTGGTATGGATTAATTATGTAGGTATTTAAAAAATAATGTAGGAATCAGTTGTTAATAAAACTATTTCAGTATTTAAAATTTTATTTAATTAGATGGAAACATGCATAATACACTATTAATAGCCGGTCATAAGTCACATGCTGCCGGGTGTTAGTATAGTCTAACTATACCCTTTTATATTTACAATCACGCTTCACCAGTTATCGGATAATGTTTTAAGTATGTTTCCCCTCTAAAGGGACCTTCTTGTCTGCCTGCAGTAAGTCATCATCATAAACTCAACCCATCGAATAACACCCTTACTCGTTTTAATACGATCAGGCGTTGACATTAGTGTCAAAGTAAAATACTCCTTAAATTCATTGAGTAACTTAGAGCTAAATTTCGTGTATGTTATCAAAGTCAGCGCTACAAATGATGTTCCCAAATTAAAATCGTTTTTACTTTTACTGCAATTGTGACTTTAAATCAAGGGCTGTGTTACTTTGACGCTAATGTCATCGATTTTCATAAACGTTCTATCGAATTAAAACTTAGACTAAGCGTTGGCCAGCAGGCTACCAAATGACAACCAACTAGAACATGACGATGATGATGAGTCACTTGACTGTTCAAAAGCACTTTTAAAGTTTATTTGAATAAAGCATTTGAATTTATTGGACTGCAGACAAACTGTTAGTCAATAGGACCCTTCAGCCAGTCTACCAGTCATCTGAACTATCGTCGTCCGTCGGTGAACTGTCGCTAGATGCTTCTGTGGAATCCCCGCTCAATGCAACTCTGTAGTCGTAGAAGAAATGTATGCCGTGAGACCTCGTGTTAGGGGTGTCGTTCGCGCATCTATGATCGTGGATTTTCACGAACACTGAAAATTAATAGTAACATACAACAACATAGTTTGGCTAAAGCAATATTTATGTATCACTAGCTGATTCTGATTCTGACTGGCTGATGGTTGCGACTTTATCCGCGTAGAGTAAGTTTTTTTTATTCCCGGGATAACTCCATAATTTTTCGGGATAAAATGTAGACTAATTAAGATATGTAAACTACCCCTATAACAAAGATCAAAATCGGTTGAAAAGATGGGCTTTTAAAGCGTAACAGACTGACAGATAAACAGACGGACAGCCACACTTTCCCATTTACACTATTAGTAGGTATGGAGTATAGATAATCCATCGATCCATCCATCTATCTAGTATCGAAAACCGTGTGAAAAGTCATGCAGTACTTTCTGAGATTAGTGCAAACAGACATACAAACTCGACGCTTTTTTTATAATGAGTAGTCATAACGAGTAATCGTCAAAATCCGCTTTACAGATGAACTAACTAATTTTTAATTTATGATATCAGTATAGATTACGGAAATAAAAAAAGAATACAAAATCTATACTAATATTGTAAATGCGATAGTTTGGGTGGATGGATGGTTGTTTGCCTCTCAATACTCAATCACGCGATAAAGGCAAACGAACCTCGATGAAATTTGGCACAAAGATAGATTATAATCTGGAATAACACATAGGCTACTTTTATCCCGAAAAATTATCGCAGGAACAAAAGAATCTCGATCTACGCGGACGAAATCGCGGACATCAGCTAGTACTAAATGCATACGCTCAGGATACAGGGTAAGAAATACCCAGCTCATGAAGTTAGAGTGTTAGTTAGTGTTAGTTTAGAATGACATTCTTACTAGTCCCATCCTGGCAGTTCCTGTAATGCATCATGCAAAGGCTCTTGAAGGTCCTCCGGGCTCGCTGGTACCCGCCGCAGATCCAATTGATGCTTGGGTCTCGCCATTTCTTTGCCATGTCTTCTGGACAGGCTTGGCATTTTCGGTGCCATTTTCTCCTTTGAAAAAATTTGATATAGTGTATTGTATAAACTTATATACTTATATACTTATATACTTATATACTTATATACTTATATGAAATTAGTAGAATTCTAACTTCTAAATTAGAAGGGTTTGGCCACAGTCCACCATATGGGTCAAGTCTGAGTTGACAGACTTCACACACCTTTGAGAAAATTATGAAGAACTCTTAGACGGGCAGTTTATAGTCTCACGATGTTTTCCTTCACCGCTTGAGTTATATTTTTTAATATTTATATTTACCTAACTACTCCGTGGGTCTTGTTCGACTGAGGTTGACGAGGTCCTGAGCTAGATTGGTGGCTCGAACCAAAACATAGTTAGTTTGGTATTAGGTTTTCTGTGTCTTTACACAGGGCCTCTGAGAGCACGTAAATCCTGTGCCTTCTCTCTTTCCCGACTTGTCTAAAATCCAGTTGCGTCAAATAAATATAATGTTTTTAAAAGGGTAAATAAATTTGTTTCAGTATTATGTGGATAAGTTACCCTTTTGTGGTTATCAGTAATATTCAAGAGAACCTAGTGTGTACATATTATTATAATGCCATACCAGCCTCTCCTTTCCGCAGAAGACTTGGGTCTTCTTCTGTCCACCGACGAGCTTGAAGACGAATCTTCTGAGGAGATTTCCAAGCTCTCCTGATCTTCAGGAGTACTTCGTCCTTTACCTGAATGAAATCGACTGAATCAGGAAAATCTATGTTTTTTCCTAGGTACAAGCACGTTGCAGTTATAGATATGTCTTTACATAATTTTTTTTGAATGAATAGTTTTTCGAAGCCCTTGTTATTTAAAATTGTGCAGTCAATTAATCAGACTTCCACTGCCTAAATACACACTTCACACAGAAGGTCGATGGAGACCTCTAGAAGTCTAGAGACAGAGGAGAGACGAGGGGAGATTATAATAAATGCAGAGAGATAAGCCATCTGCGCGGGAGATTAGTTCACAAGTGTGTGCAGCGCATACACAGGTGCACTCTCTGTTCCTTTACTCTCATAGCTCGATGGGACGGCAAATCAGGACCGATGAGAGGTCAGGCGCAGGACCGACGGCTTTACGTGCTCTCCGAGGCACGGGGGTGAAACACCGCCAACTTGCTAACTCCGGGCAGG
Source organism: Erebia epiphron (assembly GCA_963932025.1). Taxonomy (NCBI): domain Eukaryota; kingdom Metazoa; phylum Arthropoda; class Insecta; order Lepidoptera; family Nymphalidae; genus Erebia; species Erebia epiphron. Next base: position 12,065,122 of record OZ009950.1, read on the forward strand.
GGCTAGTACCTACTGAGAATTTCTTGCCAGATAAATGCAATACTTGTTATAGCCCGACCCAGAACTCGAACTCGGAAACTCGTCGGCCGCAGTCGAACATGCTAACCACTAGGACGACAATGACGCAACGAGGGGATTATACGAGTATACAGACCGGCAGAAACTCATATTCATATTCCGCCTATACCAAAGGCGTTGTCTCACTGTATGCGTTTACTGAGTGCTATTACTTATTCCACCATCTTCAGAAGATGTTGATTTGGGTTTTCTGGCCTTCTTATACCTTCTTCTTCTAGTTTCTAGTCCTTTTAGGTTGTTCTTAACTTCATCTATGCTTGTCACATTTGGTGCTAGGGATACTGCGACGTCGGCTAAAAAAATATTCTCGTATTATCACAGGATAGGTAATAGTATGTTGGTTTTATCATAGAAAAGTAATTTGGAAAACTGATAGCACGTGCAACCGCACACAATCGAGTGACTGTAAATTTTCTTAGGGTGTATCATCGCTAGCTAATAGGTGTTAATGTGACTGAGAAGCAGACTCGCGTCGTCGTCAACCGATAGATGTCCACTGCTGGACATCTCTTGAAGAGACTTCCAAACGCCGCCTGGAACCAGCGGCTCCCAATGACTCGCTTGAAGTCATCGGTCGTCCAACCATTAAAGCACCTTTACACTCCAACGTCTGTCGGTTCTTCGAACTTCAAATTATGAGTGAATAGGCAATTTCTAGGCAAGCGCGCTCCCACCTTAGGCTGCGTCGCCTCATTTAGTTCGATGTGCTAGTCTATAAATTAAACAAAAAAAAACTGTGCTCCGCCTATTGCCACTTCAACTTCGTAATTTGCGAGCTATGTCGGTGCCTCTTGTTCATCGGACAAGTACCTACTGAAATTTTAAAATGCCCTACGGTCTTGGACACCCCTTAAATAGTATTAAGTTCTTCTCCAAGTTAGCTGATGCCCGCGACTTCGTCCGCGTGGATTAAGTTTTATTGATTCACACGGGAATCCCTTAATTTTCTGAGATAAAAAGTAACCTATGTCACTCTCCATGTCCTCAACTATACCCATGGCAAAAATCAGGTCGATCCGTTGTTCCAATACGCCGTGATTGAAGGACAAACCAACAAACAAACAAACTTTCACATTTATGTAATAACTAGCTGATGCCCACGACTTCGTCCGCGTGAAATAAGTTTTTTGTTATTTCCGCGGGAACTCCTTAATTTTCCGGGATAGAAAGTAGCCTATGTCACTCTCCAGGTTCTCAACTATAACCATGCCAAAAATCACGTCGATCCGTTGCTCCGTTGCGGCGTGATTGAAGGACAAACCAACAAACCAACAAACCAACAAACAAACTGACTTTCGCATTTATAATATTAAGTATGATAATTAAGATTAATATAATAAAATTGGTAGGTACTCCGTCTCTCTCCATCTATACTAGAGGGAGAGAGACAAAGACTAACTTTTTTCCGTCTACGTTGTATCCTGCCAATAAGAAGCTACGTTCTAAAAAACAAACATACCCAATACCAAAAAAATAACAACACGCGTACTTAATAGCATCTCAATAGCATGCTATATAATAACTAACACTTTATTATCACGAGTACATTTCTCTAGAACATTTCTGAAAATCATAAATTCGTTTACTCGCCGCGTTTATCGCTTTTCAATATAACAGTTTTGCGAAATTCCTCGCCGATTCGATATATCTTTTGGTATTTCATTTTGTACTTATGACTTTACATTGCATTCTTTGGAAATTGAATTTTTAAGTTATATTCTTCTTTCCATTTTCGGTTGAAATATTCGTGAGATTTAAACTTGAAAATTTAGCAAATGCAGCTCTATTATAAGCTCTAAGTATCTGAATTTATTAAAGTACTAGACGATGCCCGAGACTTCGTCCGCGTTAAGTTTTTTTGTTATTACCGTGGGATCTCCTTAATAGCCTGTTCTATTTCTCGGGATGTAAACTATCTCCATGCAAAATTTCATCGAAATCGGTTGAAAGATGAGCCGATAAAACGTAGCAGACAGACAAACACACTTTGGCATTTTTACAATGTTAGTTTGGATTTATTTCAAGTGGGTACTTTTGATTTTTTCAGGATTCCGTATGAAAACAGTTGAATTATCTAACTAGCGCATTTTTCTGAAATCAGCTTTAAGCCTTTACAGCTAATCTTTGCTGTTTTCATAAACAAAAGGGAAATTTAGGGCTGCGTTATGAAGTCCAAAAATAGACTACAGCCTGACTTTTGTTATGGGATACCCTGTGCATAGGAATTAGATTTTATTTTAGTTTTCTGATTAAGTATAGTTCATAAATGTAATTTCAATTATCTAAAGAGAAGAAAAAAAACCGGGCAAGTGCGAGTCGGACTCGCGCACGAAGGGTTCCGTACCATTATTAATAAATAATTACCTTTGTTAATGAACCGCAAGACTAACTTTGTTTGTAGAGGTTTATTGTTAATATCAAAAAAACTATGCTAGTTAGAGCATTGGCTATAGTTTTCCTGTAAAATATACGTAAATTCCTATTGACCATAATTATTTCAAATTTTTCGATTGGTAAACTCCGGAGATAAGGGGGGGGAACGGTATTTTTTTAGACATTTTCCCCGATAAATCAAAAACTATCATAACTAAAAATAATTAAAAATCTGTTTTAGAATGTACAAAGTAAACACTTTCATATCATACCCCACACAGTACAGTTATCTCACTTTTAAATTTCAACCCTCAGATTTTCCCCCCTTTTTAAATAAGAACAAAAATAATTTCCAATTTTTTTTAATTCCAGTGTCTTTGGGCCACTAATATACACAATTATTCCAAATTTCATGTCGATAGCTTCGGTAGTTACTGAAATAATCGAGTGTGACGGACGGACAGACGGACAGACAGACGGAGAAAGTCGCACCATAAGGGTTCCATTTTACCATTTTGGTACGGAACCCTAAAAATACAACCGAATCGGAAACCTCCTCCTTTTTTTGAAGTCGGTTAAAAAATTGTCAGGAATAAAATAATTATACGCTTAATATATCGCTTTTTTTATTAACTTAATTTATGCCTGGGATTCAATAAACATTAGAACGCAAACAAAAAATTTAATTTTTTTTCCAACCACCGTGCACCGCTTTAAGCAGTATTATTTTATTGTTGTTGACGCTCTTATAAAATAATTATAATCCTTATTGCTCCTTGAAAGTAAGAAGATACATTTAATAGGCATACAATTCTTCTTTTAAAATTGTTGTATTCGATGATATGATCCCCAAATTGAAAATTTACCACTATAACAAATTTCATATTAATTGGTTGAAAAGATGGACACTGAAGCGTAGCAGACATACAGACACACACTTTTTCAGTTATAATTTTAGTATGGATATTATTAAAGTTCCTAAATATAACGTCGAATTTCAAAACCATGATTAAAAATGAAACAGCCATAATTCATTCAAATTACGTTTTATAAATGTAAAACCAGTGTCGGCCGTGGTCGGGATCGTCTCTGCAGCGGTGGTCGTACAGTTTCACGAACACTGAAATTAACAAAAAAAACTGGTCAAATGCGTGTAAGAACTCTCTAAAGGTAGGGTTCCGTAGTCATGTAAACTTTATCGGTCGATTTTATTTTATTTTTTGTATGAGTTTGTATGGAGCTGGGCCCACTTAAGCGACGTAGCACGGAGATACACTGCGACATAATTGTACAAAGAATACTTGCCGGTACGTGCCCGGGTCAGACCTTAATTCTGAATAATGTCTTTTTCTAGTCCCAAATAAGTAATTAATTCCCAAATAGACGCTGCCGGGAGTTGAACCTAGGGCCCCTTTAAAGACCACAGCGCTCACCACTGTGCAATGGGAGGTCCTCAAACTCGTGAATAGAAAAAAGACTTACTAGTTCCATCTTGGCAGTTCCTATATCTCATCATACATTCGCTCTTAAAGGACCTGCGCGCGCGCTGGTAACCGCCACATATCCACTTGATACCGAAGTTTTTGTATTTCTTCATCATGTCATGAGGACATGGCGTACATGTACGATACGCCATTGTTCTAGAACATATGTATGAGGTATTATATTATATTTATTTATTTGGACAATCAAAAATTGTTACATTAAAAAAACCTTAAAAACTAGACAAATTTAAGACACTTGATTCCTAATAATTTTTTTGTTGAATTTTTTAATTCCCTCCAAAATAAAATTTTCCCTATCACCTAGGGCGGATACTGGTGACCCAGTCTTCTTATTTCACATCATCATAAAGTTGTCTCTATTCCAGAAGAAAGCTAGCCTGTCGGTTCTCTGTGGCCCTATCTTACGTAAGACGTATCGGCACTACTGACTACGATACGTTAACCCATGATATGTGTTTACGTTCAAAGAATCGTAATTTCAAGAGGATTTCGATAGCACTATGTAAAAAACCGGCCAAGTGCGAGTCGGACTCGCGCACCGAGGGTTCCGTACTCAAGAAGTAGGTATAATTACCTTTGTTAATGAACCGCAAAACTAACTTTGTTTGTAGAGGTTTACTGTTAATATCAAAAAATTACGTTTGTTGTATGGGAGCCCCCCTTTAATATTTACTTTATTGATATTTAATTATTTATTTTGAAAGGTAATATACAAGTTAATATTCTGTGAAAATTTGAACCGTGTACCTGTTACCGTTTTTAATATTGAGCAAAAAAATACGAAAAAAACACGTTTATTGTATGGGGACCCCCCTTAATATATATATTTTTTTAATTTTTAGTATTTGTTGTTATAGCGGCAACGGAAATACATCATTAGTGAAAATTTCAGCTTTCTAGCTATCACGGTCTATGAGATACAGCCTGGAGACAGACAGACAAACAGACAGACAGACAGACAGACAGACAGACAGACAGACAGCGGAGTCTTAGTAATAGGGTCCCGTTTTTACCCTTTGGGTACGGAACCCTAAAAACAACTCATCAAGCAACCGAACTCAACTCATGTGAAAAAATTCCTCTAATTGAAGTCGATAAAATACAACTTTAAAACACAAGAAGGAAATATTACTCACGCGCGTCTCTTTTCATTAGTTTCTATTGAAGAGGCTTCAGAGGACTTACTCGAGGAAGCGCTACTGTCCCCTCCCACTGAACTGAAATATAAAAAAGGTGAGTTTGTGGTGGGCTCTTCTCAGAAAAGGGCGCGTTTGAAACCCTCGTAGCTTTGGTTTTAAGACACCGTGGCTTATTATTACCATCACGTCTTATATTTTTTAACGTGACGTTCAGGTGTACTTTGTAGGTACCAATAGGCATGATGACAGTAACCAAGAATCAATGAAATTTTGAATTTATCTAATGAAATAGGATTCATGGATTATAAAAAACGTATTTATTTTTCAATTTCGAGTGAGATTGCTATTAATATTGATAAAATAAAACTATAAAATACAGCAATCCGCCATATTGCATAAAACACAAAGAAGTGAATGACGTCACAATTGTTTGTTTGAAATCACTATTGCTTACTGCACACTGCACAGAGTACATTGGTAAAAACAATAGTGACGTCACAAACGACGCCATGACACCGCCGAACGTTTTGGCGTGAATTTTAAAATTTAAAATTCAAATGCCAATTTTATCTACCAAACCTTATTTTTCTGCTGAAATAAGATATTTTTTCGAAATAGTAGACACTTCTGCACATAATCTGACCATTTTTCAAAATCAGTCATCATACCTATTTTGAATAAATATAATTTGAGTTTGAGTATTATATTAGTTATAAATGTTACTTTTATCTGGTAATGGTTATTGCCAGACCCTTTTTTAATTGAATTGTAAGTGTAAAAGTGCAGTCTTAAATCGAAACGGGTTCACCTGAAAGTGTATTTACCAAACCCGTACCTCTTATTGGTCTACGCGGCATCGTTTTGTCGGAATGAACTACTACTATACTGAATTTACTATACTTCTACTATACTGAATTAACTATTCTTCTTATAATGATGCTACAAATCCATCAGAAAAAAAAAACTTATCATTGTGTTATTGTCAAGCTAATTAACATACCTGGAATCTTCAGAAAGTTCACTTTTTAAATCACTGCCACTTTCCCCTGAGGATTTGGTGTCATACTCGTACCATTGTGGTCCCCTGTGCTGGGCGTCTCCAAACCCAGCTAAGTTTTTTACATCTTCGAGTGACGATAAACCATGAGGTGTTAGACCTTTTTCAAAGCACTGGCACACTAAATAACGGAAAAACCTATGGTGTCATTATTTCCCTAATCAACATCAGCGTCCTCATCATCTTAATCCCATCTATCATCGCTGGCCGATTACTAAGCACGGGGCTTCTCTCAGAATTAACAGTTTTCTTGCATATTCACTTTATATTCCGATAGGATAATAATAATTGAAGCAATTCATAGAAATTTAAGCGAAGGCATTTTGTCCTATCACAAGATCTTTAAACTCAAATCCAATATAATTATTATCTTTTGTGTTCAAAGTTAAAATTATTGTGTTCAACTTCTGTTGATATTTCAACTCGAAACTAATCATATGATGCCTAATGTAGAAACATAAACCTACTTACTGTTATAGAAGATATATTATCATCTCTTATACAAGCTATTAATAAAAGAAAACGGGTGACAGGAAATTTTATTTCCTCTAGCGAGACACAAGGTTGTCACTTTTCTGTTTCCAACTTCGTCGTGACAAATTGTATGAGCTTAACTAAAAAACTAAAGCAAATACTATTTCTTATTTCATTTATAATTTTTTCGTAGCACGGAATAAATAATAGGTGATTTAATAAGAATGCCACTCGGGCTTAAAAGTAAATGTGAAAAATTATTAATGAATGGCACTTAACTGATTCTTAATGAAAATTTAATAGCACTACTCGCTACTTTAATGGTTCTTGGGTCCAGTCTAACACATTGAAGTTATGTCGTACAGTCCGTCAAACTTATCTGACCCGGTGACAGCGTCGCTAACAGGTTAGCCCGCTACCATCTTCACTCACCATCAGGTGAGATCGAGGTCATGGGGTAACTTGTAGTGAATTTAAAAAAAATAGCTCAGGAGTGGTATATTGACAACAAAAAGTTAAAAAAAAGTTGCGTTTCATTAAACGTATTACTAAAAACACTTACCACTTATTACGAGCAAAACAATCCACGGCCTCATTCTTTTCATTTATCAACCCTTTCCAGTTGAAACGTCACATCTTTATCACAAAAAGTATGAAAGTTGCTGGCGATACGATTTTATTGCTTATTGTGAGACTTGTCTATAAAATATTATATTATTTAACCAGCGTCAGCTAGTATTGATCTTGATTCAATTTCATGGACGATTATACGCGACATTTTATCGCCATTTACACACTCGTTTAGAAAATGAGTTATTTATTACTAGGTACTAAAACTTATCTTAATAATATATGAAATATACATAAATATTATACAATGACGGAAAAATAGTTTGATAAGCGTTTTCCTTTGATTTGGCTTCATTTTTTATATCTATACTAATATTATAAATGCGAAAGTCTGGATGGATAGTGGATGGATGTTAGTTAATCAATCAGGCCAGAACAGCTAAACGCATCTGGATGAAATTTGGTACAGCGATAGATTATAGTCTGGCATAACACATAGGCTACTTTTTATATCGGAAAATTAAAGAGTTCCCGCGGGAACCAAAAAACCCTAATCCACGCAAAGTCGCGGGCATCAGCCAGAATTTTATAATTTAACATTCAGGAGTCAAATACTGGTTTTAATTAATTGCTTAGTTTAGTGTTCATTATTTCTCCAGCTAGTTATTATCCTAGCAGCTTATCCAGTAATGTTTTATGGATAAAGAGATGAATTATATTTTCCTAGCCAAGGCGTTTTATTAGGTACAACTTTTTTTAACTAATATCCCATTCTTAATTTCATTTGCAAATGTATTTTATTAGTTGTAAGCGTGCTGTCATTATGCTATTTACACATGGTTAAATAATGGTTAAACATGGTCTTCTGGTACGGTACATTCACACGGTAGCATTGATTGAAGTCGTCTGTTGTTTTGATTGTTAATTATATTTCTTACTTTTCTTCTGATGAGTTTGAGGAATTGTCATCTTCTCGACCTGCAATTAGTGAAATGACACAAAAAATTACATAATCAATTTACTATGATGTTAAAATAGTAGTTGGTATTAGGTCATGTGTATTTTCTTTTAAAATTTCGTGTGAATATAATTTTAGTTTGATTTATCTGATCTTGAGTAAAGTTTTTCCCCATCCGATGTTTTTTTTAATGATATTCAACAAGTTATCGAATCAATATAGATACAGTTGAATAAAGCATTAAAGATTAAAATGAATCAAAACATGAAATGAAATAATTTTTTGTTTGAGTAATGAAGGATATTGCGGTCAAATTGTATGAATTGTTAAGACATTGTATGATAAGGAGAAAATAAGAGTATAAAAACTATACAAATTACGAAATCAAATACACACATTCACTTTGACAAGGCAATAAATAGAGTCATCAAGATATAACAAGGTAATAAATAGAGTCATCGAGATATTTTACAAGATAATAAATATAGTCATCGAGATATTACAAGGTAATAAATAGAGTCATCGATGCCAATGCATTTGTACCTGAAATGTGAAGTAAATTTGGATTATGAAATCAAAAAAAATATAATAATGTCTTTTACCACAGGAAACATTGTGATAATAATGTTATTATTTGTGGTTTTATAGCCAACCGTATTAGTGATCCTTGATGTTAGTGATGAAATATTTTGTTATAGTGCTTTTGATTGGTGTAGTAAAGAAAGAGACCTTGTGTAGGAATCCTACGCGCAAGGGTTACCCAGACAAAGGGTGTAAATTTTCCCGCTGGGCTCCGCAAGACAGTAGCATGCTTGACAGTTGTGGTGGTATTGGTCACCAGAGTACTTGCAAAGACCTTTTCCTATAACAATACGGACCAAATGGATGTATAGTATTTGTTTCAAGAACAGGGGCAAAAAAGTCACTTGTAATTAATAATAATTAAAAAATTGTAGACTGATAATTTAGCTCGTAGGTGAGTGAATTCAATGTAAATTTGCTCGTGTTTGTTTTTGTGGAAAATGTTCTTGGAGAAACTGTAACATTTGAAATTAAAAAGATAAAGAAATAAGTATAAAAGGAAAACAGGATATTAATCTCAGATTACATTCTTGCAGAGATAAAGAAAAATATGATGGAGAGGGATTCGAGGCAACGGGTACGAGAAATTATAATACCCACAACAGCCTTGCTTTTACCATTTGACTTAATGAATTATTAAAGCAAATTTTTCGCAGACATTAATACTTCATTTGATGAATCAAATTCTTAAATATAATTAAAATTTATAAATAAATAAACAGTAAGTCTAACAGTTAGGCTTTTATTATGTCTTCCTTGTAACGTTCGATAAATTTCATTTTATTTATAGGTCTGATAAATTTCATTATAATCAGATGTTACGGATAAAATAACTTCATGATCTAAAAAAGAATGAACTCAACGTATCCCCGAAGAAAATCTTTCTCAGATATACGTTGCGTACAAAAAATCCAATAAGTAGTAAGCTCCAACCTGGGGATCCAGTGGAAGTTTGATTAAATAGAATTTGCATGAGATCCGCACGCCATCTGCTCTGGCTAATATATTTTTAATTTATATCCCAAAAGTTGACAGGGCTCACGGGGGTATTACAGGGCTATGCTTGTTGAAAAATTGTACATAAGGTCGGCTCAATGGTCCCCTCAGAAAACATCGCTCGGCTTTTGTTCGTGCCACAAAACTTCTTAACCGTGTATCCTAAGAGGTGTTATGAATAAAAAAAGTTTTCAAACTTACCTGATTTTATTAAAGGTCTTCCCGATATAGCTGCGGCTTGAGCTATACCTTGAGCGGCTGAAAAATAATAACCAGGATCAGTATAATCTCTCTCTCCTATCTGAACAGATTAAGTCACTTATATTATACAGTACAAAGATTTTTCTGGTTTTAACATTTGCAAAAAATGGCACATTTTTTTTCATTTACGTATTATAAGAATTTATGAAGGCTTATACGTGGGTTTGCATCAAATTCTGTACCAATCTTTTCTTTTGTTTTGTTACGATCGTCATAAAATGAAGATAGAATAATGCACATTTCCTTTTAAGTGAGTTCGCGTTTGCGTGGAATATTGCACGGCGTATGTTTCGCTAATGGAGTTCAGGCGTTAATACTCAGGGTTTAATGAAATCCCGTTTTGGTGAAAGCTTCACTCACTTTCGTTGCTTCCATCAAGTTTCGGCCATTTCACTTGATGTGCCTTTATGTACTTAATAATTATTATAATTCTGATGATAAAGATGACATTGTTCTTCAATAACCGTTTTAACTGAACCTTTTGTGACTCAGTGCAATACTGCAAAAACTTGAGATAACTATCTAACCTTTTCTACGGTACATATAAAACTATAGTCCCCTTAGACGAAAAATCGAATTTCTAATATTTTTAAACTATAAATTAGTCACCAGCCATCTTGTTATCCAACCAGTAGTAGTAGGATAGGTACTCATGATTTTAGGAATTTACTAAATTGCCAAAAAGTAGATTAAAAATCTTACTTGCACTGCCTTGTGATGTTGCTTGCGACAGTGCATTAGCTGAGGAGCCGCCATATGGGAACGCTTGACTTGAAGCATCCACTTGCGCCAGTGCTGATGCTTGAGATTGACCTGAGATATCCCATCCGTTGACTCCGGGCTGATATAGTGATCCTATATTATTAGTTGGATATGGATACAGTGATGGATATAACTGAGAGCCAGAGGTCGCCCCCGCTTGAGCCTGTGCATTAGTTTCACTGCTTCCAGGATAACTGCCATACGGAGAACCTAAGGTTTGGGATTGGGCATTCGCCCATGCTTCAGCCTGAGCTTGGGCACTTGACTGACCACCAGATAAGAAAGGATTATTTCCGTATGGTGATGTGCCAAGGGTGCCTTGCAGAGCATTTGCTAATGCATTTGCCTCAGATTGGGCATTAGATTGTATTTGCCCAGGATAAAGACCACCATATATGGATAGACCAGATTGGGCTAATGCTTCAGACTGTGCTTGTGCACTTGACTGACCTCCTTGACCATAGTTAGACTGGGCTAATGCTTCAGATTGGGCTAACGCATTAGATTGAACACCTGAAGAGTATGGATACATGCCATATGGAGACACGAGAGAAGATCCAGCATTCGCTAAAGCTTCAGCTTGGGATAGTGCACTGGATTGTCCACTCGGAGAGAATGGATATGAATTGCTATAAGGAGAGAGATTTAAATTTCCTGATTGGGCATTGGCCATAGCTTCCGCTTGAGCTTGTGCACTGGACTGTCCAGTAGAATACGGATATGAATTACTATAAGGTGAGATATTTAAGTTATTTGTTTGAGCATTGGCTTCCGCTTGAGCCAGAGCACTAGACTGTCCTATAGAATATGGATATAAATTACCATAAGGAGATAGATTTAAGTTATCTGTTTGAGCATTGGCTTCCGCTTGAGCCAGAGCACTAGACTGTCCTATAGAATATGGATATAAATTACCATAAGGAGATATATTTAAGTTATCTGTTTGAGCATTGGCTTCCGCTTGAGCCAGAGCACTAGACTGTCCTATAGAATATGGATATAAATTACCATAAGGAGATATATTTAAGTTATCTGTTTGAGCATTGGCTTCCGCTTGAGCCAGAGCACTAGACTGTCCTATAGAATATGGATATGAATTACTATGAGGATATAGATTTAAGTTATCTGTTTGAGCATTCGCTTCTGCTTGAGCCAGAGCACTGGATTGTCCTGTAGAATATGGGTAATAATTGATGTAAGGGGATTGATTTATATAATTCGTTTGAGCATTTGCTGATGCATCTGCTGAACTATAGCCGGAGTATGGAGATCCACCAATAAAAGGGCCACTGATAGCGTTTGCTACCGCGGAACTAGTGGCTTGGCCTTGATTGTACAATCCTCCTGACATTGAAGTAGAATATGCTTCTGCAGATGAAGATCCAGCTCCAGTGGTTTGACCGAACGCTGTTGCGCTTGCGTCTGCACCGCTGCTTGGTAATAAACCTAAAACAGAAGATGATCTATTAATGATTGCATTGAATAACAATGTAAAAGTTCTACCTAGTCCTTGTTCCAATATTTATTAATGAAGAAGATTCCATTTTTGTCCTTTGTTGTTTGTCTAATACGATAAAATCATAACCTTATTGAAATATAATATTATAATATATACAATTTAAGGAAAATTATCTGGTCAATAAAATGGAGATTTTTACATACCATATTGAGGTAATTGACCTAAAAACATAAAAGTTTTAATAAATAAACAAGTGGGGAAAATATATCAACAAAAGTACCAACGATAAAGCGGGTTAATTATAGTAGAAAATAATTATATGCTTAATTACCGCAGTTTGGTTGAGGAGTACATTTCGCGTAAACGTATTGGTATGCTGTTTCACACACGCAGATATTGCAGTCTACGACGTAAGGTTCGTTGGGGGCTCTGTATTGGCATTTTGGCTCTGAAAAATTGGGAAAAAAATATTTGAACACAGAATTTATATAATTTTAAGATGTTTATAAATCGGTCTATAAATTATTCTAACTCCAAAACAAAGAAGGCACTCTTTGCCTTTATAAATATGTACAAGAAAGAAGCTTCGTAAAACCACACCATAACTAAGAGCAAGTTGACCTTTGAAAATTTTCCTTTTTATCTGATCTTATAATTGTGAAAATAGATTACTTACCAATAAATATTAGGTTCGCTGAAAGGAAAAAATTCAATTGGTCATTACTGTTCCCAATAAAAATAAGTTATTTCACGCAATAACTCTACAGGTAACGCCCTTACCTAGAACGGGGGAAAATACAACAATGAGTACACACATAAAGATCCATCGGAATTGGGAGCCCCTGGGGTGAGAGGCCAATAAATAGGCATCGAGAAGAAATACACTTAGCTCGTGGTCAATCATTGAACGTTTGCCTTTTGATTGTAACAATGATTGGCCAACAATTTTCGGGGTCTCTATCGTTGTTGCGTTTGCTTTAAGAGCTCCCCATTGTCCCATCACAACGAATTTTTCGCGCTCATACATTTTGAAACTTTTTTTTAAATCTAGGCTTTTATTTTGAAACCTTAACGACACCTGTGTTGATTGTGTGTCCCAATGTTTTCAGTCGTTTGTCAGTTTTGATGGTCTGTAACGTATATCTGTTTTATGTTATTAACGATCACAGCTACACTTATATTTGAGGGACGAGTGGCTTAGTTGTGACAACGCATAACAGTCGATTGCGAAGGTTAAGCAACGTTGACCCAAGTCGGTTACTGGATTTGGAGGTTCAAATATAGCCTTTTCGTTTCCTCCGTGCCTCGGAGCTGCCAAGCCGTCGGTCCCGGTTATTATCACTATGACCTATTATGATAATAATAGTTACAAAAATCTCTTAGTCGAGTCGTATGCGGCAAGACGTGGGAACCCACTGTATTATTATTCCAAGAAAACTACCATTATTTGATTAATGGAAAGGGGTCGCGACCCTCAGTAATGAGGAATGCGATGCAGAGAGAGAAAAGGGCAACGTTTGGTTTTAATTTGATTGCTATTTGCTACTACTGCTAAAATAAATTTTATGATACTCTATTATCCATCCCCTCTTTATTATGTTTGTTTTGGAAGCTCCCCTGTCTCCGGCCAAAATTTTCACGCTCATGTTTTCACCTTTAACGACACCTGTGGTGATTGTGTATTGCCCCCACTTTTTCGCCCGTTTGTCAATTTTGACGGTCATGTCGCTCGGTGCGTCGTAAATTTTTGGTTTTATTTGCTTTGCGTCCCCTGCTGGAGATAAACGCTTTTATTTTTGCCCCCTTCTGTTGTATTTTGATGCGGCTCTGTACGTTTTCGTATTATTAAGTGTTTTAAAGCTTAATGGATTTTTTCCAGGATGTTTCTAAAATGCGATACAGTCAATTTAATAGTAACTTTTAGTCGAGTTTGTGTGTTTTCGACGATTTTTAATTAACATATTGTGTGTGTAAACAATGTAATCTTCACTATTAAATGCATTACATTTTGCATGAGTTTCGGAATATGAATGTTCAAAATACTTAAAGAGCTACATAATTATTATATTTTAATTGAATACGTACGTATTATACCCGGTGAAGGAACCGCTAAAACGAAATAAGTATTTTGAGATTAATTAATGCCATTTATACTAGTTTAAATAATTTCGTCATTTCTTTTAACAATAACTTCTAATTTCCAAATAACCTTTTAATTACTTACGTCGATAAGGTATAGCTGGTACTGGTTCTGAAAATGCAATACTTATTTATAATTTTATATTAATTATTATGTATAAAAACTGTTAACACTCTTAATTATTAATAAACTAGCTGATGCCCGTGACGTTGGCTGCGTGGATTGAGGTTTTTTTGGTTCCCGTGGAACTCTTTAATTTTTTTTTTTTAAAGTAGCCTATTTGTTATTTCAGACTATTATCTATATATTTGTGCCAAATTTCATCCAGATCCGTTTAGCCGTTCTAGCGTGATTAAGTAACAAACATCCTTCCAAACTTTCGCATTTATAATATAAGATAGTATAGATTACAGCTCCTTACCCGGTATTGGTGGCTCGACACCTGAAAATATCATTTAAATTAGATAATATTATATAAAACTATTTTATTATTAAAATATTTTAATCTTTTTTTGTTACTTCTTTCTTAAGTCAAACTTACAGCATGATTTCTTAGTGTAGCAATTAACTTCGATATTAACGACATTGTTTCCATAAATCTCGCTGCACACACAGATTTGACATTCATCCCATGGATGCTGGAAGGGGGTGTCTGGCGGGTAAGGCCTGCAAGTGTCATCTGGAAAATTAAAGTTTAAAGAACTATTGGTTCTACCTTATTCCAAAAAAAATATAAGTAGTAATTTAGTCATAACTTATCTATTTAAAATATGTTTCTATCATAATCATCTCCCCCCTATTGTTTAAGGTAATCGAAATCGTTTTTCAGACGTATAATTTGACCTGTTTAAGGAGTTCACATTATGCCTTCACGTCAAAAAGCATTGTATGAACTCCTTAAACAGTTCGAGTAATACGTTTTAAACTGTCAAATGATTTAGACAATTGGGCCTCTGGTCTTTGCGTCTTTACAGACGATTTGTTTGTAGATATTTGTAAATGTTTAAATTTAAAATAAATTTTGTGACGTTTATGGTAATATTTTTTATTTAGTTGGGGGTAGTGAAAACTGTACTTGTAAATGCCAAATAAACTAATTTTCAACTATGGTATTTCTTATGGTTAACTATGATAGGACGACCTTCCTGACGCAGTATTGAGCGCTGTCTTAACGTGCGGAGGTCCCAGGTTCGATCCCCGGCAGGTTTAATTTGGGAAATTATAATTTCCCAATTTTCCCTGGTCTTGCATGGTGGGTGGTTTCGGCTGTGCCTAATTACCACCCTACCGGCAAAGACGTGCCGCCAAGCGATTTAGCGTTCCGGTACGATGCCGTGTAGAAACCGATTATTGTTAAGGGTTTAATATGCCATGCCCTTAATAGGTTAGTCCGCTGTCATCTTAGACTGCATCATCACTCACCATCAGGTTAGATCGCAGTCATGGGCTAACGTGTACTAGATTTAAAAAAAAGTTTTACCAAATATTTTTTTGTTTGAATAAGAATGACTTACGTGGTGGTGGTCCAGGCAGCGGACTTGGTGGTCTTGGCATTGGTTGTACAATTGGTGGCCAAGGAACTAAATGGTAATAATGTAAAAAATAATAAAATTTCGCAGAAAAATAACAATGAAAATTCTTTAAAAAATAATTTTGATTTCTACACACTATGTTGAAGTCGGGCGACCCTGACGCGTCAACTTTGCCTATCTTTGTTATACTCGCCCGACTTCAACATAGTGTGTAGAAATCAAAATTATTTTTTACTTTACAGTGGCTTTGGAAGTCGGTTTTTTGGAAAGAATTTTTATTTTTAACTTTTTAGTGTAGTCTTATACCCCACGGCTTAGGAGTGCAGTACCCTGCAGCATTAGAGTTGAGGAGTTGGGACTTGGGTTTAAGTATGAAGTCGTTGCTTGACACCTACAATATGAATTCCCCATCAAAAAATCCTAAATCGCTATTTTTAAGGAGTTCTGTACCCTGCAGCATCAGAGTTGAGGAGTTGGGACTCAGAGTTGAATCGTATACACGTGACTTGTTACCTACTATATTATGAATTCACCATCAAAACTGCCTAACTCTCTAGTTTTGAGTCGTTGGTATACCTACAGCATCAGGATTGAGGATTTGTAGTCAGATTTTTTTATGGGACCATCTCGCGAGCTTCCTCTAACCACTGAAAAAAAAAATTTTCAAATCGGTTTGGAAACCACGGAGATATGCGGTAACATACATAAAAAAAAAAAAAATATACGCGCCGAACCTCCTTGGAAGTCGGTTAAAAAAGTGTTAAATGAAGTAACATAGAGCAGAATTTCGTATGGGCCCTCAATTAAAATGAGAATCGGTAAAACTATGCTATAAAATTGATACAATGAAACGTAAGGATTTAAATATTGTAAGTGTTATTTAAGTACTTACCCGATTCTTTAATTTGCATGTCAGCATTGAAAAACATGTTTGGACTACTTTTGATCATAATTGTACAATGTTTCAAGCAAATTAACGATTGATTGATTGATATCTAAGGTAATCATGCAAAGAGTGGTGGGGCTGATCGAAAATAGAGAATGGCATATATTATAATAAGAAAGCTAATGACATTATAAGGTTTTACCTGGTTCTATATCTGTTGGTGGGGTAGATGGTGGTGTTGGGTATGGTATTATTGGGAATTCAGTAACTGGTGCTGGCGGTGGTGGGACAATCACTTCGCTTCCCGGTCCTGAAAGAAGAAGGTCATGCCATACAACTCCAAAAATTAAATATTGAAATAGCTCCTTATTTTAGATCGGTTACATAAATTATCAGCCAAGTTTTAATTGGAATATCATTTCATTTCATTTACTGATTATAAAATACTAGCTGATGCCGAGGAGGATGAATTGAGGTTTTTTAAGTTCCCGCAGGAACTCCTTAGTTTTCCGGGATAAAAAGTAGCCTATGTGTTATTCCAGACTATAATCTATCTCTGTGCTGAATTTGATCCAGATCCGTTCAGCCATTCGGGCGTGATTGAGTAACAATCATCCATCCATACATCCATCCATCCAAACTTTCGCATTTATAATTAGTAGAGAAGTATAGATTAATTATCATTTGAAAATCATCACTTAAGTTACTAAACTCTTGATTTATTAAAAGCACTTACCACACTCAAGATCAGGTTGACATATCATCCTCCTTTCTGGAATGAGGTAGGAAGTCATCTCTACCACACATCTGCATATCATACAGCTCTCAGTAGGGTGAGGGAATTGTACATTGGCAGGTAAGCTCTCGCAGAGCGGCACTGTGGAAATGATAGATAGAAATGAAATGAACGGAAATTTCGTCTTTACTTCGTAGGACAACTTGTGCCACTTATTACAAGCTTTTATTTAACTTGCAATGTATGTATGTACGAGTATATATTATATGTAACTATGTTTGTTCGGGTGGAATCTTGCAACTCAATTTTGAAGCAGATATCTTCAACTGATTGAGCTGAAATTTTGTATACACGTTTAGTTTTGATAACAATGCATGGTTAGCTGTGTGACGTCATTCTAAATCCAACATGGTGGAACATACGAGATGGCGGACTACTTATTTTTAATTCACTCCTACAATATGGGTATCAAATGAATGGATCATTAAAAACTCAAAAAATATATATATATATTAATTTCGATTAAAGAACAAAATATTTGGTGTCATCTATAAAAGTTGAATAGAAAAATAGCAGTAAAAAAAGTACAGGCAGAACTAGTAAGCATAAGAGCTGATCTATTTTTAAATCCACTACTAGTTAGCCCTGGACTGCGATCTCAACTGATGGAAAGTTATGATGCAGTCTAATATGGTAGTGGGCTAACCTGCTAGGGGCAGGGCAGTTATATTAAACCCAACCCCTGTTCAATTTCTACTCGGCATCGTACCGGAATCACAGAATAGGTTATAGTACAATCCGGAACGCTAAATCGCTTGGCGGCACGTATTTGCCGGTAGGGTGGTAACTATCCACGGCCGAAGCCTCCCACCAGGCCAGACCAGGGAAAATTCAGAAATTATCAATTTCCAAATTGACTTCTTAAATTGAAAATCGAAAACCCGGACCTCCGCACGTTAAGACAACAGCGCTCAACACTGCGCCAGGGAGGTAGTCAATTAAAATGAAGTGAATAAATAAATAAAAAATATGTTTTGATCTGATTTGATTTGATGTACATTGTTTGTAGTATTTGATCATAAAATGAATACCTACTTGGCATTGGTTTTGGTGGCACTTGGGGAGGAGCTGCAAATAAAACAAATATTTGTGAGTTTCATCATACCGAGGGTACAAAACAAATATTTACTATCGTTATTTTTGTTATCATACTTACGTATCGGAATAAATCCTGGCGGTGTTACTGTAACAAAAAGGTTTGGTTTATATCCCGTCCAATTATTATTGGTAAGTCTCCGCCATATTTGTATAGTTTGTTGTTTATCGCGTCTTTTCCTCTCGTGTATGTTTAGGGATGTATCTGTATCATAATGTCATAAATTGGTACACATTCTGTATTCTGATGGAATTGTGAAGAAAATGTGATAATAACTACAGCCCATTAACGTCTTATAGCTGGGCACAAGCCTCCACTCATGAGAGAGAGGGAATTAGAGCTTAGACCCACCACGCTACTCCAATGCGGGTTGGCGGGCTTTTACGACTATTATCATGTTAGTGATAATAACCGGGATATAATTTCTAGTCAGAAAACCCCAATACTTAATTATGGGACCTGGGACTCAACCAGGGACCTCGTCGGCCGCAGTCGAACATGTTAATCGCTACACCAACGAGGCAGTTAAAAATTTTGTAGCTATACGTATCTATTGTAATTTAAATGGTGTACCTATTTATGATAAATGTTTAGGTGATTGTAATGTATATGGATCATTGGAATAATTATGAGATGTTCTCGAATATGAGACATTACTTTTGACGTCATAAATATACGGAACTTAAAATTACATAAAATTAATACGAAAATTTGCATACTGAATAAAATAATGAAGTCTATACGTATAGCTATTGTAATTGTAATGGTGTAAGTACCTATTTATGATAAATATTAAGATGATTGTAATGTATATAATTATGTATCATTGGAATAATTATGAGATGTTCCCGAATGTACATTAAGTAGGTACTTTTAAATTTATTTCACTTCACAAAATATGTACGGAACTTAAAATTACACATATTCTTTGATACAAAATTTGCATAATGAATAAATAATGAAGTAGCAGTTACATGAGCGTAGTAAAAAATACAGATAAATGTATAGTAAGATAGCTTACCACAACTTGGGTTTTCTTCGCATTTGATTTGAACATCCTCTTGGCCAAATACATCAACAACTTTCTGGCATATGCACGTCTGGCATGGATTCAATGGATTCTCAAATGGCGTGTTAGTTGGCAATGGTGAACAAGAAACTAAAAAAGATTTTATTCAAATTAACTATTATAATATTGTAGTTTATTCAGCTCATTGATAAACTGCATTATAGGATTAAAAAGTAAAAATAGCACGTCCAAATGTGCAGGAATTTAAAAAAAATGTAGATCCCATAGATTTTAAAAGTTAAAACCTGTACGTACCTCAAAAATTTTTAGTACTTGTAAAAATTAGGAAAACAATGGCAAAATTAAATATTACTAAATAACTTGGTATTATGAAATCATCTAGATTTCATAATTGAAGCAATGAATTCGATGCATTTGTTAAAACCACAAATAAAATTATTAAACTCATGATGATGATAGTATCTAAAAAAAGTGTGTTTGTGCAATTCACACAAGGCAGAAGTGAAATTTCAGAAAAGTAGCCTACGAGAGAAAGAGATAAATATAACTTGTATTCTATCTCATTCTCTCGCAGGCTATTATGAATATGTTTGTCTCTTTTTGATGTCGCTTTTTCGTTTCATTCAATTTTAAAATCACAACGATCCTAAAGAAGTTTCACTTCAAAAAGTAAAAAGATCATTAATTTACCTTGTGACTCCGGTTTCAAAGGTGGTAGTGGTGGTGGGAATGGTATCGTAGGCACCGGTTGTGGTCTGAGGTCTGTGGCTGGTCTTGTAGCACAGGAATTACAACTGACACACTTGGGCCTCAAAGCCCACCCGTCTCGAGCACACACACATACCAGACATTGCAATGTTGGTGACCAAATATTGTGAATTTCATTTTCGTGTGTGCATTGAATCAAGTTTTGTCCTCCTGCAAGTTAAATATAAAATTAATCTCATTATTATAAGTGAGATTCAAAGCACAATGGAATAATAGTAATCAAATATTAATCCATATTTATTATTATAAATGCGGAAGTGTGTGTGTCTATATGTCTGTCTGCTACGCTTTAACGACCTTTTTAGGGTTCCGTACCCAAAGGGTAAAAACGGGACCCTATTACTAAGACTCCGCTGTCTGTCTGTCTGTCTGTCTCCAGGCTGTATCTCATAGACCGTGATAGCTAGAAAGCTGAAATTTTCTCAAATGATGTATTTCCGTTGCCGCTATAACAACAAATACTAAAAATTAAAAAAATATATATATTAAGGGGGGTCCCGATACACAATAAACGTGTTTTTTTCGTATTTTTTTGCTCAATATTAAAAACGGTAACAGGTAGACGGTTCAAATTTTCACAGAATATTAACTTGTATATTACCTTTCAAAATAAATAATTAAATATCAATAAAGTAAATATTAAAGGGGGGCTCCCATACAACAAACGTAATTTTTTGATATTAACAGTAAACCTCTACAAACAAAGTTAGTTTTGCGGTTCATTAACAAAGGTAATTATACCTACTTCTTGAGTACGGAACCCTCGGTGCGCGAGTCCGACTCGCACTTGGCCGGTTTTTTTTCAACTGATTTTGATGAAAATTTATACATACTTATGTTATGTCTCGGGGAAAACATGCCCTTCCCCTACTTTTTATCCCGGAAAATTAAGAAGTTATTACGTAAATAAAGAAATACAGAAATAACATTATATTAAGTAGTTATTTTTGTGGATTTTTAGTAAAATTTAAATCCTAACTGTTTAACTACCTGGCAGCAAATCTGGTTGTATAATTTCATTTTGCGGAACCACTCTTGATACAGCACCTGTAAAAAAATTATTATAATAAAATGCTATAGAAATACAGTTTAATAGCATCAGCTATAATAATATTATTATTGTTAGTTATCATCAAGATAATTACCAGAAAAAGCTCCGTTATAGCTATACCCTCCTGAAAACGAAACGATTTGATTTGTACTTTCAACAAGTCATTATGGAATGTCCCACGAACTTATCTGGCCCGGTGACACCGTCCCGAGGGCCTCCTCCGGTTGGCCCGTTAGGGCCAAGCGGGGATACTGGCTTCGAGGCCTAGCCTCCTTGCCCGGGTAGGGCGCGTGGTAACATTGTACGGTGTACCCCGGTGGTGTTCTTATAGACATGGATAGGGCGTGCCTTGAAGGCTACGCAGGCATAAAAATTAGTTCAATGGACACCGGGTCAGATAAGTTTGAGGGAATGTACAAAATTTTGAAAAAGAAAATTACGTCATACCTCCCATTCTGCTTGCTTCGATATCAGAAGCATCGTTGGCGTTAATCTGATTTCTTGCTTCTAGATTACCCCTATGGTGGACAGAAAATCACACGCTTAAATTTAAAAGCAAAATGTCATAAACATTAAAAAAAAAGTTAACTTACAGTTGGTTATTCAAGATTAAGTCAGATCCGTCTTCTACAGCACTTGTCCTGAATCCTGAGAAGCCATGTGGAGATACATTGTCATATGGAGCGTTAGAATTTGGAGAACCGTAACCATATCCAGGATTATACCCATTAGTATTTCCTGATGCGTGAGCGTTTGCTGATGCTTGTGCATTTCCTTGTGTATATGTATTTGTACCCAAAGATGGAACAGACCAGTTAGGTCTTCCCGAGTTCCCTTGACTACTGCTTTCAGCGCTGGCAACACCAAGTGCGATACTTGATTTATCTTCATTTTCAGTTTCTACTTGAACGGTCGTTTTATTTTTTACATAATCTCTGGTTTGTCCCAAACCGGCAACTGCTTGTGCGTCACTTTGTGGACCTTGAATTGAGTTTTTGTTAAGAACTATCTGTTATTTTATTAGAAAGCAAGTTTATTTACCAGTAGTGTCAGAGACAAAACTAGATACAAATGTAACACTTTCGTCTGTAACACCACCTAGAAAGGGTGGTACGGCTCAGCGTTTTGCCCTAGTTTTGCGTATTAGTTGCTGTTATTGTCATTTTAAAGAACTATTTTTTTAAATACATATTTTAATTTGCAAATAACATACTGTAAAGTTAAATGAGCATTCTATTCTTTAACAAAATTCCACTACCTATTATAAACTTGCCTTTACACAAGTTTAAGAAAACCATTAAAAAAATGCTCCTGAAAAAGCTTATTATACTGTCGAAGATTATATAAATGATAGAAGCGCATGGATTTGACTCGTTCCAGCAATGCCCAGGACTGCTGTTACTTATGTATCTTAAAATTAATGAAATTGTAAATTTCTTTTTTTTTCAAAAGAGCAACCACCGAGTTTCTTGTTTGTTCTTCTCGGTAGGAATGTCATTCCGAACCAGTGGTAGATTCATTCGACTATTCATAAGCACTTGTAAAAATTCTATTTGAATAAAAAATATCGGTTCTATTTCCGAAATTTTAATTCAATAAAATATTGTTTCTTCATAACGAAACTAGGTAATTATTATTGTCATGCCAACACAGTAGAAGCTACAAGAAATATTTACCCTCAGAATACATCTATAATCTGTATAAAAATATAAAATAAGTATTCGGTCTTTAGCTTAGTGCCCATTATGTAATGTTTGTCATTATTCTGATGATTATTTGTGTGGGTAGTTATTAAGTTCCAAAGTTCTGGGACTAAGTAAATACTGAACTTCAGCCCTTAAGGTACTAAAGCTGTTCCATATTCAATTAGGGCATTATTGTTAGCAGAATATTGGAAAAATCTTACCTTGGAGATCTTGGGAATTTATAACATTTTGACCTTTGGCACCCGAAGATAACAGGAAGGCAAGGAAGCACAAACTTCCAGCTAAGCCCCCCCGCATCTTTTATCTAATACTTCAGCTGTTTTTGATCCACTTTTTCTTAAAAATAAGCCCTAACGATGTTATTTAGGTCACTATTCAAACTGAACGATCTGTAGCCCGTAGTTCGTTATAAATACTTGACAGTGGTCCGTGAAAATTGCAGGTCATTTTGATTTATGTTCTACAAATGAAATTCTGATTAGAAACTAATACAATTCGTTCTATCAATATGATTTGTTCTACATATCAGCTCAAATTATCACATATTAGCCTGATCGTTTTCGATTTACGATTATTGTACATTTAAATCGTTTGATAATAGTATGTGATTACTACTGAAGTATATCGTTAATGGGCTATTTTATGGTTTTGAATAAAAGGATGAAGATTTCGTATCCCACTATTTTATTTATAAAAGTAAGAAGTGTGCTTTGTGTCTATTTTCTAATGCTTATTTTAATCTAGTTTTAACGGATCCAAGGTACATGCCAGGTCGTTATAGGGAGATCATGTTGAGGCTTACCTGTAACCAAGAAAAAAGTATTTTTATGTAACCAAATAAATAGAACAAAAGCGATAACAATCTATATATGATATATACAGTCCGAAAAACTTATCTAACCCGGTGACAGCGTCGCAGTATCTATGAAAACTAAAATAAAATAAAACTTAATAGGCATAAAAAAATGTTCCAATTTTGGCCACCGGCCACCTCCGTTTGTATATATATATATATATATATATATATATATATATATATATATATATATATATATAGATATATATATATATATATATATATATATATATATATATATATATAAGAACTGACTGACAAACATTTACAACGCAAACGTCTGGGTCTATAAGTTTGAAACTTTACAAGAAGGCTCTTTTTATAACATTAATCCACCAATGACAATGACCACAGGTCAGATCAGGCTGAAATTTAGCAAACAGATAGCTTTTATGACGTAGGCTTCCGCTAAGAAAGGATTTTTAAAAAGTTCAACCCCTAAAAGGGCAAAATTTCGAAATTTGTATGAAATTTGAACTTAACGTAAGCAAAGCTGCGGACAAAAGCTAGTATTAAATAAATGGAGAAACAGACTGGGAGAGAAAATAATTGAAGTGCAACAGATACTACTGGGTCTAGAAACTGCATATACATTCCTTCTATAACGTCGACCCTCACTAAAAACGGCACCTGAACGAAGCCGCAGTTTGTTAGCTTATCACAATAATCGAAATAAATTAAGAATTAGAATTCAACGTACATTGTTATACATAAAGGTGTTCCATAAATTCATTCTTCTTCAACCTCGCCGCTCTTGATGAGCCCCCAGCCTCCTTGACCCGCCTGGGCATTCGCTTGCGCTTGGGCCAAAGCATTGCTTCCAAAACCACCACCAGCTTGGGCTAAAGCGTTAGCTTGTGCGTCAGACCACCCTCCATATCCTCCTGAAGCTGCATTGGCTAAGGCATCAGTTTGTGCGGATGATCCTTGTCCCCAACCTCCATAACCTCCTGACATCGCATTTGCGGCGGCACCAGCTTGCGCGGATGAAAGACCGTCGTATCCACCGTAACCACCTAAACCTCCTAAGCCACCGGACATCGCGTTGGCAGCAGCGTCAGCCTGAGCCGATGATAAACCACCGCCCAACATTCCACCGTAACCACCTAAACCTCCTAAACCACCGGACATCGCGTTGGCAGCAGCGTCAGCCTGAGCCGATGATAAACCACCGCCCAACATTCCTCCGTAACCACCCAAACCTCCTAAGCCACCGGACATCGCGTGGGCAGCAGCGTCAGCCTGAGCCGATGATAAACCACCGCCTAACATTCCTCCGTAACCACCCAAACCTCCTAAACCACCGGACACCGCGTTGGCAGCAGCTTCAGCCTGGGCCGATGATAAACCGCCTAACATTCCACCGTATCCACCACCAGCCATTGCGTTGGCATTAGCGTTAGCATCGGTCCAACCACCGCCTCCCATAGCTGCAGCGCTCGCGGCAGCATCGGCTTGGTTTCCAGACCAACCGTAACCAGGCATTCCACCAATTTCACCAGGCATTCCACCAATACCGCCAGGTAAGCCGCCATATCCGCCACTCATTGCGTTAGCGTTGGCATTGGCGTTGGCTTCTGACCAACCACCTAAACCGCTTGTAATGGTGTTTGCATTTGCGCTAGCATCGGCGGAGCTTCCTCCCCAACTACCAGCGTTAGCAATAGCGTTGGCAGATGATCCTCCCCAGGAAAATGGCGATGGACCAGGCATAGGACCTGGGCCTGGGTCTGAAAAGAAAAAAATATTATTTAATTTAGAATAGAAGGATATCATTTTTTTTAGGGTAACCAGAAAATGCCTTTACTTGATACTGAGGAGTGAGGATACTAAACTACGGCATTGGCATCATACTTAATATTATAAATGCGAAAGTGTGTTTGTTTGTTGGTTTGTTGGCTTGTTTGTTTGTTGGTTTGTCCTTCAATCACGCCGCAACGGAGCAACGGATCGACGTGATTTTTGGCATGGGTATAGTTGAGGACCTAGAGAGTGACATAGGCTCTTTTTATCCCGGAAAATTAGGGAGTTCCCGGGGGAATTAAAAAAAAAACTTAAACCACGCGGATGAAGTCGCGGGCATCCGCTAGTGATTTAATATTTTGAAACAGAAGTAAACAAAATAGTTAAGTAGGCATAAAATAGTTATGTTCGCTTTACTAGGTATTATTAATTAATTGTTACTAGCTGATGCCCGCGACTTCGTCCGCGTGGTTTAAGTTTTTTGTTATTCCCGCGGGAACTCCTTAATTTTCCGGGATAAAAAGTAGCCTATGTCACTCTCCAGGTCCTCAACTATACCCATGCCAAAAATCACGTCAATCCGTTGCTCCGTTGCGGCGTGATTGAAGGACAAACCAACAAACCAACAAACAAAGTGACTTTCGCATTTATAATATTAGTATATAAGTATATTATATATGATATGAAGTATGAAGTATGATGATTTTGTGGTTTTACTTTGCACGCCTAAAGAACCTTATTCATGTAGTGCGAGCCTGCAGGATTATAATAAGACTAGATGATTCCCGCGACTTCGTTCGCGTGGATTAGGTTTTTTTGATTCCCGCGTGAACTCTTTAATTTTGCCGGGATAAAAAGAAGCCTTTGTCCTTTCCCAGGGTACAACCTATCCCTACCAAATTTCAACAAAATCGGTTGAACAGGTGAGCCGTGAAAGCGTAGCAGACAGTCAGACAGACACACTTCCGCATTTATAATATTCTATAAGTATGGAAGTATGGATATGGATAAAATAAATTAGAAGTCTTCCTTGATAGTATAGTAACTTTAATGGAACTTACAACATCCTGGCAGCGCTTGTGACTCAAGGTAGACATAGTTGTATCTGATCTTGCAGACATGGATGTGGCAGTTGTCTCCAGGAGCGGTGAAAGCAACTAATGGCTGTTTCATTCTGCATATTGGCTCTAAAAAAAATGGAATTATCTACACTAATATTATAAAGAGGAAAGATTTGTATTTTTGTATTTTTGTATGTAACGAATAAACTCAAAAAGTACTGGACCGATTTTAATAATTCTTTTTTCATTAGAAAGCTACATTATCACTGAGTAACATAGGCTATATTTAGTAATAGATTACTATAGAAATCTTTAGAAATTCCTATTAAAACCAACCGAAGGTGTAAAAAAATTAGCCATAAAATGTCTTTCATCGCATACGCTGCGAAGAGTATTAATGATAGGAAAAAAAAATGTTCGACAATATTATAGAATTATATCAATATCTACAAAAAACTTCGCGAGACCATGTGTCTAACTATTGTAGTTACGTCGCTATAACTACTTTTTTACATTTAACAAATTGATAGAAATGCCGATCAAAATCAGACCGTGTTATCCATACCATTTATAAATTTTCATCCAAATAAATAATTTCATATTCAAGACTGTCTCAATACCTGATGATTACTTTTTGAATTATTGAAATCGGACATTCCATTCAAAAGATATCATGAAATTAAAATAAAAATACATGCCGGCGGCGGCCGCCACGCATCGAGTAACGAACTCTTCGTGAGAGGGGCAGTGCGGGAGAAGGGGGTGCACCATTATGAAAAATATCTGTACCTATTTATGTCTACCCGTGCGAAGCCGGGACGGGCCGCTAGTCTTTTATAACAATGTACGATCATGATCATTCTTAATTGAATCCTTTTCAAGAAACTTCTAGTAGTGAATGTTAACGAAATGTAAAAAGTTGTAGTAATAGAAGATTATAGAATAGATTGACTTACCGACGTAGATGATGTAGGGTACAGTGTATATTTTCGTATCTGTAATGAAAGCATTTTGATATGTATTCTAAACAGAACTTTGTGGTTGATAAAATTTTACCTTAGACCCATCTAGGTAGATATATTAATGATGATGAAAGTTTGCTGATTTTGTAATCATAAATCCTATCCGTCTGCGTTGGTAAGAGGAAAAAACCGGCCAAGTGCGAGTCGGACTCGCGCACCGAGGGTTCCGTACAAACCTGTAGTAAGTTTTAAATTATTAAAAATATTTTTATTTTAAATATTTGAGTTGATTGAATGAAAGGTAAATTGCGGTTTACGATTTATGACGTATAAAAAAAAACTCCTTACTAGATCTCGTTCAAACCAATTTTCGGTGGAAGTTTGCATGGTAATGTACATCATATATTTTTTTTAGTTTTATCATTCTCTTATTTTAGAAGTTACAGGGGGGGGACACACATTTTACCACTTTGGAAGTGTCTCTCGCGCAAACTATTCAGTTCAGAAAAAAATGATATTACAAACCTCAATATCATTTTTGAAGACCTATCCATAGATACCCCACACGTATGGGTTAGATGAAAAAAAAATTTTTGAGTTTCAGTTCTAAGTATGGGGAACCCCCAAAATTTATTGTTTTTTTTCTGTTTTTGTAAGAAAATCTTAATGCGGTTCACAGAATACATCTACTTACCAAGTTTCAACAGTATAGTTCTTATAGTTTCGGAAAAAAGTGGCTGTGACATACGGACGGACACAAAGACAGACAGACAGACATGACGAATCTATAAGGGTTCCGTTTTTGCCAAATTTGGCTACGGAACCCTAAAAACATGTTGTATGCCTGTTAAAGTGAAGGTAGATCGATAAAATTTAAAGTTACCGCCAGTCCTTAAAAAAGAATAAACCTAAGCCTTTGTCTTTGGCCAAGATAATTTTGGCAAGAAGTAAGTTAATGATATTGTAGTAAATTAAATTTTAAACTTACTGGTAACTGGCACTGGAACTGGTATCAATCTATCTCTGCCTGGTAAAGTGATGTAACGGTTTACTGGGTACGGTACATGCACGGGTGGTGATGGGACGGGGACGGGTACTGGACGATCTCTGACTGGTCCGGGAACTGGTATTGGTACGGGCACGTTCACTGGAGGTTGGGGAACCGGGACGGGTACTGGGATGTTCCTTGTGGGACCTGGTACGGGTATCGGCTCAGGTACTGAGATGATTCTTGGTGGCGATAGTACCGGGTAAGGACGAGGAACAGATACTGGGTATGGTCTGTCAACCGGGACTGGTACGGGCACAGATGGTCCACGCACGTATATCTTCTCCGGTGGTGATGGGACCGGTACCGGTACGGGAACTAGAACATTTTTGCCTGGTACTGGGAATGGTACGGGGTAGGGTCTGCCTGGTCCGGGTACGACCATTGGTGGTGGACCTGCAAAGGCAATTTTTTTTCATAAGTAAATCCAGTCTTTCAAAACAGAATTTCAAAAATCATAAATTCCCAAATTGGTCGGGGATCGAACCCGGTACCTTCCATTTCCCTTACAAAAGAAACATTTAGCGATAGTTTATTAATAGTCGCCATACTTTTTTTGATCGATCGATACAACCCGCCAACCCGCATTGGAGCAGCGTGGTGGGTGTAAGCGCTAATTCCCTCTCTCCAAGAGAGTGGAAGCCTGTGCCTAGCAGTGGGACGGTAATGGGCTGCAGGTGGTGGTGGCTACTTTTACATACTTAAGAGGAGCTAATTCTCACTTCCAAGACTAGTTTTGGAAGGAGGCTTGCCAGGTCGCCAAAGGCTTAACTACTCAAAACTAAACTGACTCAAAATAGAGAAGATTTTCGCGTGATAATGATACTTACAGACCGGTTCTGGGTTTGGTGCTGGTACCGGCCATGGGTTTGGTAATGGCAATGGATTCGGTTCTAAAAAAAAAGTGAACTTTTTGTAGTTACTATCACAAAATTGAATTTTCGAATGGAATTACACTTATCAAGTAGCAATTAAATCATTTTAGTCCTACATTTTATTAAATTTGCCACAAAATAAGAAATTTACTGTTATAATATTATGTAGATTATTATTCAATATTTATGTATGTATATATATATATATGTATCTATGTAAGTGTTTAGATGTTGCACTCTCCCGCACTCTTTTTGATAATCTCCTCTCCTAAAGGTTGTCTGGAGGGCCTTGCTTTAGCAATAAGACCGCCTTTGCACCCTTATGTGTTGTCAATTTACCTTTTTCTTTATTGTTTCTGCTTTAAGTGTGTATGTGTAAATCACACTATTCTATTTTATTCTAATTCCTGACTTCGTATGCGTTTTGGCATTGCTGTAAGCATGCCGAGGATATTATTTAATAAATCAATAAAAAGTTTTATCTTTCTATCTATCTATCTATATCTGTCATAAATAAATTAAATGTTAAAACACATACGTGGCAATGGTGCAGGCAACGGCTGTGGTTGAACTGGAAGGAAAGAATATTTTTAGCAAAGGATTTTGTATATCATGCGAATATTCATAAAATAAATACTTACAAGGAAGACGGTGAAGCAGTGGCAAAATCAAGGAAAGTCAAATAAAGTGATACCTTGCACTGACTGATGCCAATAACTATAGCTATAACTGCCTCATTGGTCTAATGGTTAGCATGTACGACTGCGGCCGACGAGGTCCCGTGTTCGTGTCCCGGGTCGGGTCATAATTATTAAGAATTGGGGTTTTCGGACTAGAAATTCTCAGTACTAGCCCGGAGTTAGGAAGCTGGTTGTGTTTCACCCCCGCGCCTCGGAGAGCACGTTAAGCTATCGGTCCTGTGCCTCTCTCCGGTCGTGTTGGATTTTCCGTCCAATCGGGCTATGAGAGTGAAGGAAGAGAGAGTGCATCTGTGTTTGCGCACACACTTGTGCACTATAATATTTCTCGCGCAGATGGCTAATCTCTCTGGAGATTGGCCGCCGTGGCCGAAATTCGGTCGGAAGGACATTTATGTTCGAATATCGGGTAGGTGCATGGTTATGATCTTATTCCTTCCTCTAGGCATAGGCATCTTCTAGAATCTAGGCAAGCGCATCCCATCATAGGCCGCATCATCTCTTATGATTGTCACATCAGGGTTGATTGTGGTCAAGCATAAGCCTATAATGAATTTAAAAAAAAACTGCCCTTAAACAAGAAAATGTGTTAGTGATGGTAAAGGTTAAAATATATCTTACGTGGACAATTTCCGCACGGTGCACATTTCGGGTAAGGAGCGCCATAAGGCGAGGCGAAGCACGCACAGATATAACAGTCAGTGGCCGTACGCGCGTAGAACAGGTCGCCAACGTTTGTGCAACTCCCGCCATCTACAAAAATAATAATAACAATATTTTATAACTACAATTTACGTACCAGATGGCGCTGTATAGAATTCTATCGCGCTAAAGAAGTATTCAAGATTGAAACTAGAGAAATCAATTGGTTTGGTTTGAAAGTTATAATTAGGAGTTTTTGATCATTAGATGGCATTCTTAGAGAGACAAGTGTCAAAACATTACAATTTATTACTGTGTTAAAAAAATGTCTTATTATGTGTTGAGCTTGATTTGGAGTGTGAATTTTTGTTGAACAGTGAAAAGATCTCTTTCCTAATAATTGAATTGTGTTATTATCGTGAAGGTGTTGAAACTATTTATAACTTAAACAAAATTATTACTTTAATTTGACAAATTGCCCGTTAAAATATTAAAATTTTGTTCCATGTTATTTCGTCAGTAGTATGAGTGCGTTAAAAAGACACTGCAAGCTTTCATGTCCAGAATCAATTTCTTAAGATATAGGTGTGGGTGTCGAAATAACAACCAGTTAAAATTGTTAAGTTTTGATACAGGTTGTAGGTCGAATATACTTCAAATTGATAGGTTATCAATCTTAGGTGATAATTCTCTCCAAAAGTATATCTCTTTCTTGCCCTCTCTCTACTAATCCCAATAATATACATAGAGTATAAATGCGCAGGAGAGGTAGCCCTGCCTTTCTAGGTCATATGGCTGTATTACGATATGCATAGCGTCATAGACCGAGCTGTCTAAAACTTAGATAGGTGTATTTACCAACTGGTGCGCCATAGGGGTAAATATTAGGTGTGAGCGACCCTGCATTTGCAAAAGCAGACGCTGATGCTTCAGCTAGGGCGCTGCGATCGTCGGCGGCATCTGAAAAATTAAAAAAACATATTATGACTTATAATTAAGGAAAATAATACACTAGAACTTAAAGCTAGCTAGCCTAACCTAATTATGTACTATATATAAATCATGCCCATGTGGAATGGTGGCAAGAATGCTGGCTGCATTTCCGCGTTGGACGACCAGGCTGATTATTTGCGCAAAAAATGAGATAGCCCTTCTGTCATCAGATGAGGCAATTAACTGCAGTGAAACATCTTACAAAAACATTTTAGCACTAAGTACTCCACGGCCCCCGGATCTCCACGGCAAACGGAACAAATATGTAACTCTCTTTAAGAGAGGCATAATACTACAGCCTCTTGCCGGTTTGACTTATTAATTATTTTAAGATGCCCACACCTTCGCACGCATGGACTTGGAACTTTTATGAAAATCCAATAGGAGCTTTTTGATTTTCTGAGATAAACGTACCCTCTCTTCTCTGTCTTATCGATCCATTACCGGCTCACTACTGGGCACGAGTCTCCTCTTGGAATGAGAACGGTTTGGCCATAGGTCACCACACTGCCCAAGTGCGGATTGGGACAGACTTCACACATCTTCGAGATGATTATGTAGAAATCTCGGGCGAACAGGTCCTCACAATGTTTTCATTTACCATTTGGAGCAAGTGATATTTAATTTCTTAAAAATTTTCCTATGTGAAAATAATATGAAATATGTCGATGTGAAAGTAATTCGTGAAAGTGTTCTTTGAAGAAGAGTTTTCTATCCGTGCAAAAAATCTCTTCGATTCGTTGCGGCCTAAATGAATTACTAACTAAGAAACAAACACTTTTTTCCAAGAGAATATTTAAATAAAAATTTTGATTGATTGCTTGGGTGTTTAACTTTCTCTTGAATCCTTTAAAATTTACATCACATTTCCTTTGCAAAATATTTATAATATCTATTTTAGTTTAAAAGGCTGTTATTTAGTTTAATGCGGAAGGTCGGAACTCTAAATGGTTTTAGACTTAGATTTATTTCATGTTTTATTTTAAGAAACGCTACATGGTTTTTAGTTTAACTTAACTGAATCTTATGTGAAATGAAGTGATAACTGTGGTAAAAGTTGATTATAGTTGTATTATGAATCAATTTTCAAAATTAGATTGGGCTCACAAAGTCATATTTCCAAAAAAAATTCTTACCACTGTCCGCGTAAACCGCGACCGCTGCGACGCAAAGGAACCAAATTTGCCACAACATGGTACCGAACCCTGGACCCAGTGAGCGGAGACCACTCACCAAAGATACCAAATACGCCCCATACGTTTGTATTTAAACAAAATATCCTTTACGCGTTGATAGACGTAGCTAATCAATTCACTTATTAAAAACACTGCTCCATATAGTAAATGAGGCGTATCGAAATTTGTGATACCCGTGAAGGGGTAAAATTAAAATTTCTCATTTCATCTCATGTAAGTATTACATTTTGTATGCCTATTTTATTTGTGACATAGTAATGCACCCTTGTTTTGCCATTCAGCTCACTTATTTGCAACAGTCACAATGTTGGCATAGGCTTAAAGCTGCATCATCACTTGCCAGCAAGTTTAAAAGCAGCCAAGCGCTATAGTACAGTACAGAATAGCTTTTTATAGACAAAAATAGTCTATAAAAATGTGGCTAAAAATGTAACATTCAGGCACTTGCCTTGATGTAGGGGCCTCCATCGAAACATAATTGTTAAGTTATAATAAAGGCCTCATTGTTAATTTGTAGATTTTATCCTTACTTAAGCTTCTTTATATAATATGATTCATCGTAAGGTCATGATCAGAGATTTCTTCGACCGTTCTTTCCATCTATTTATTTAATGCTGGAGAGAAATACTAACTCCTTCAATGAATCAACTCACCCCGAAATTTTCCTTAAAGAGTTTTCTGCAGCGGCTGAGGGGCTAGGGGCTCATAAATGAGACATCCAGGTCCAATAAATAATGCTTATATTTTAATCACTTGATTCACATTATTACAAAGTTAGGATTTGGCGGTTCCCGTTCTAGTAACAACAAACAACAGTTCACAAAATTGCAAGTTCAATAATCATACTAATATTATAAATGCGAAAGTCACTTTGTTTGTTGGTTTGTTGGTTTGTTGGTTTGTCCTTCAATCACGCCGCAACGGAGCAACAGATCGACGTGATTTTTGGCATGGGTATAGCTGAGGACCTGGAGAGTGACATAGGTTACTTTTTATCCCGGAAAATTAAGGAGTTCCCGCGGGAATAACATAAAACTAAAACCACGCGGACGTAGTCGCGGGCATCAGCTAGTTATGTATAAGTTCAAGTTCATCGGACACAGACTACATTTCTAGAAATTTCACTGACAATAAATCAACGGTTTATGTTCGAACCACTCCACTGGCTGTCTCCGCCACCCGAGTGATGCCATCTGAACTCTTTTTTTGAAAAACAAAAAAAGAGTACAGAGTCTTTCAAGACCCGTAGGAAAAGGGCCCGTAGCCTCCCAAGCCGTTTGCGGCTTATAGCTGGGGTACAATGTTACCCCGCGCCCCGCTCGGGTAATGAGGCTCAGCCTCAAGGCCCGGGTACGACCCTGTTGCGTCTTTCAAGAACACTATAATTTCAAGCAATAAAAGTTATGATTCGTCGCATGTGATTTTTAATCATATTTATCTTCTCATAATACCCATGTTACAGACTAGGTACTACCCCATACTGTTCTGATAATATAGAATTTTCAGGTAAAATAATGTCGATTTCCATATAATCGAAAGCAAACATTCATTAACCAACGATATAATATTAAGGAATGTATGTGGTTGCTCAATTTATGCTAGTAATGCAAACATTATTTTAATTGGTAACATAATGCTATTTACATTTTACATTATTAAAATTTATAATTAATTATGATTTCGGATAATCGCTATGCTGTGGCTTTTAATTTTAAGTAATTGTGTAAAATAATTTAGAGATGGATTTTTGAAGTGAAACTTCTTGAGAATCGTTGTGATTTGAAAATTCGCTGAAATGAAAAGGCAACACCAAAAAGAGATAAACATCTAAAAGGATTAAGCCTGCGAGAGAATGAGATGATGAATACAAGTTATATATTTATCTCATTCTCTCGTAGGCTACTTTTCTGAAGTTTCACTTCTGCCGCGTGTAAATTGCACATACACACTATTTCTAATAACTTCTAAAGTTGTTGGCTGTTTATTGGCTGTTAATTGAGAAAAATCAAAAATATTATATTTCATTAATTCTTAAGTACACCATTTATTAGATCGTAAGACATGTAAAGGCAGTGCCTTTGCCACCGTCTCTGAGAAGAACCGGCAAGACTGATCTAACACTTATCTATACTAGTTTTAAAAGGCTTCAATACAAAAGCTATATTATCAGCAAACTCTCAAATAATGAGTAAATGAACGAATCAACTTTACTTTTACAGTTTTTAAGAGTGCCTTACGTTTTTATGTAGTTTAGGAATAGTTCATAAATCATAAAATTGCTATTATATTTCTAAAGGCGTTAACAAATCTACCTATTTTTTCATCAGTTACAACATTACTTAGGTATTATTTTCAGAGCTAGGAATACTAATAAAATAATATACAGACAGACAAATAAATAATATATGTTTATATTGTAGTTTACATATTATATTTAGTTTAGATTTGCGTGTTGAAAACTGGAAATAACTTGTATATATTATTATAATCTAGTTATATTACGTACTTACGTTATGTTTATATTCATAATCATTTTGAGGTTCAGTTGAGTAACATCTTATTTTATTTTATAACTAGATGATTCCCGCGACTTCGTCCGCGTGAACCAAGTTTTTTCGATTCCCGCGGGAACTCTTGAACTTTCCGGGATGAAAAGTAGTCTATGTCCTTCTCCGGGATACAACCTATTCCTGTACCAAATTTCAGCAAAATCGGTTAAGAAGATGGGCCGGGAAAGCGTAGCAGACAGACAGACAGACAGACAGACACACTTTCGCATTTATAATATTAGTATGGATATGGATTTCCTGGATAAACAGTGGAGTAAATAAATGCTACTTTCTCATTTAAAACCGCATTAAAATCGGTTAATTCATTTGAGCGCAGTTATGTCACAGACAAAGGGGGATTCTTACCCTTCTTGCGTGGGGTGATGGGATTTAAAAGTTTTATTGACAGCATAGGGGACCCACAGGACAGATCTAATTTCTTCTCAATTAGTTGATGAGGCTTCAAGAGCTCATTTTATCAGTTAACGCATATTTAATTTCTTGGCATTTTTTATTACTTTAATTAATTTGAATATAGATTTCAAGCCAACAAAGAAGATAAAAAAGCCTGTATGACAGTAGTGGCTTTATTCATAAGATACGACGACGTTAAGACTAGGTACGGCTTCGAATTTTTTTTGCCCAAATGCCTAATTAAAGCCAATTATTTATTTTATTCAGGTTGTTTGGCTGATTTAGGTTATTTTACCATAATTTATAGCAATTTACAAATTATATCCCATTTTCAAATTTTTTCACCCTGAAATCGCGTAAATCCCCCCCTAGATGGCGCTGCCGTCATTAGCGGGTCGCTTCCGTTTCCGGCCCGCTTCCGGTTAGGCTCCAAAGCTCTATTGTGCGTACTATTGTATCATTGTTCGCAATTTTTAATTTTCACGTGGAAGATTTGTAATCTTGGGTTGAACTTATTTTGATACTAAGTAGGTACCTACCTACTTACTTATAAATGATGCTCGCGACTACGTCTACTCAGATTTTTTAATAATCCTTTGGGAACTTTTTATTTTCGTATTCTATGTTTATACAATCAGACTAATATTATAAATGCGAAAGTGTGTTTGTTTGTTGGTTTATTGGTTTGTTGGTTTATCCTTCAATCACGCCGCAACGGAGCAACGGATCGACGTGATTTTTGGCATGGGTGTAGTTGAAGACCTGGAGAGTGACTTAGGCTTCTTTTTATCCCGGAAAATTAAGGAGTTCCCGCGGGAATCAAAAATCTTAAACCACGCGAACGAATTCGCGGGCATCAGCTAGTCAGCTAGTACTATATATTTTTAACAAATGTATTCTACTCTAGTGAATTATGGAAATTAACTTAAAAATTGTTTATTTTCATCGTTTCAACCAACTATCTAAAGCAAAGTAAACTTGGTTTGTTTTTTCAATTTTTTTTTCTAATTACATGGATCCTTCATAATACTTTTGGGTCAGTGATCAAATTGCCTTGTCCTAGAAACGGCTGTTTTTCATCGTAGTTTGAATTTTGAATGCGGCAAAACAATACAATATTTCTTTTAACTTTGTAAAACATCCAAAAACAAGTCATTTATCATAATAATTGAAACGTCAAAACGTCCGGATATTGTAAACAATACCCGTGGATTGTAAACAAACGTCACACTCGTCCGCCGGTGTGATTGATTGTAAATATAAACAAGATGGCCGACACCGCCACCGATATTAGATACATTATAATTATAGTTACTAGATGGACTAGAATGGAAAGAAAATATGGAATAGAACCGCGACTTTGTTTGCGTCGATTTAGGTTATTAAAATCCTGGGTAACTTGGTTTTCCGGTATAAAAGTCTAAATCACTCTCCAATTCCTCAACAATGCCAATGCAAAAAAACTCGCTGATCCGTTGTAATCTTGCTTCGTAATTGAGGGAAATCAAATAAACAAACTTAGTTTGAATATAAGTAATCCTATAATGTGGCACACGCGACTTCGTACGCGTGCATTTTTGATTCCCGCAAAAACTGTAATTTTTCAGGATAAAATGAATCTGTTAATCCCGGTGTATGCTACTCGTATCTTCATTTAAAATGTCAGCAAAATCGGTGCAGTCGTGTCGTGAAGGTGCATCAAACATCCTAGCATCTAAACTTTAACATTTATAATATTAGTAAGTTAAATAGAAACCATGATCAACTAGGTTCATATATGGAATGAAATTTACTATACATTCCAACGATCAGGAATAATTATTTGCAAGAAGACGTCCTACAGAAGGTACAGTTTCCGACGTTGTCATAACGTTGGGCCGTCAGTTATATTATGTACCCGTCCGTCTCAAATATTAATACACAGTCTGCGACAGACACACAAGGTGGCCCTCTGTGAATTATGGAGAAACGCGAAGATAATATTATTTAATAAGGAAGTAAGATAGGTTATTCGTCATTTTTCAACGGATTATTGGGCTGTAAGTTATGGCGCAATGACTTTTTCGGAATAGTGACACATATTATATTATAAAAATTTTGTGTAAAAGTAATCGCAAAAACAATTTTATCCACGCCTAACTATCTTATATTATAACTACTAGCTGATACCCGCGACTTCGTCCGCGTGGATTGAGGAGTTTTAATTCCCGCGGGAACTCTTTAATTTTCCGGGATAAAAAGTACCCTATTATTTAATCCGGACTTCTAACTTTACGTCTGCAAAATTTCAAAGCAATCGGTTCAGTAGTTACGGCGTGAAAGCGGAACAAACATACAAACAAACTCACTTTCCCATTTATAATATTATTAGTAAGGAAAGGATATAATATTTTATGCAATAGTGGGTCTATTTTTCAACGCGCAAAGCAAACTTTATGTCAATTTACGCAAAATTAATCACGCCAAAGAGACAAAAAGTTCAAATAACCTGCTTGAAATCGAGTGCATAGTCCGACAAATTTATGTGACCCGGTAACAGCGTCGCTAGTTTATATTATGAAAAATAAAATAAAAACAAAAACCAATCAGGCATAAAAATTTGTTCCAATTTTGGCCACCCGCGGGTCAAATAACTTTGTGGGACTATATCCATACTAATCCATACTAATATTATAAATGCGAAAGTGTGTCTGTCTGTCTGTCCGTCTGTCTGTCTGTTACGCTTTCACGGCCCATCTATTCAACCGAATTTGATTAAATTTGGTACAGGGATAGATTGTATCTCGGGGAAGGACATAGGCTACTTTTTATCCCGGAAAATTCGAGAGTTCCCGCGGGAAACAAAAAAGTTTATCTGTTCAACCGATTTTGATGAAATTCGGTACAGGGATAGGCGATGTCCCGGGGAAGGACATAGGCTACATTTTATCCCGGAAAAATTGAAGAGTTCCCGCGGGAATCAAAACCTTAATCTACGCGGACGTAGTCGCGGGCATCATCTAGTTATATATAATTTTTATCGCAAAAGTAATGCTTTATTAGGGAAAACAAACCATTAATAATTTAAATATTTTTAGATTGCTGCATTTTTCACCAAAATTAAGAATACTTATGCATTGAGCTTAGATTGAGTGTTCGGGAGCTAAGTTCTAACCTGAACCATTTTCAGATTACCTATCAGTGGTTTCAGAGCTCTTTGATATACCTACTTACTATCCTGGTTGCTTAGTCGGCATAAAATCACCATAATTCAAAATAGCGGAAGGAAATGCCTACTATCAAAGAGACTACAGACTATATTACGAAATTTAATACAGTTTGACAGATATTTATCCTCTTATGCGGAATATTAAACATCCTGTAGCAGACAGCTGGGGGCTTATTATGAGTTATAGCTTGGGAGCTTGGTGCCACATTATAAGAGTTGTATGTTAAGCTACGTAATAAAATGCATGACCCTAATCAAATACGTCTATCTTTGACTTCATTTATAGTTGTTACGCCTATATAAAAGGAGAAACTGACTCATACTTAACTGATATACCTACTAAGATGGGTACAACTCAAACACATTCAATATTTTATTTTATTTATTTATTTAGTAAATCTAACATATTATCAGTAGTGGTTCACGTTTTGATGTGGTGTAATAAAACAGCAAAACATGAAATTTTGCGTGTCGGGGTTGTGAGATGAGGAGACAATTGATGTTTTTTGGTTCCCCCGAGAAATCTTTAATTTTCCGGGATACAATTTAGCCCATGTGTTAATTAACTATCAGATTAACATAACAGATTTATAAGCTATTTCCATTCCAAAATTTCAGGCAATCTTTGCAGCGTGAAGGAGTAACAAACGTCCAAACTTTCACATTTATTATATAAGAAGGATGAAATGCGAGATAATAGCATGGGCCTATAGAATAATATAAACGAGTCAATAGACAAAGCTCTTAAGTTTGATGATGGTGCAAAATTACGTTTCTGAATCACCTTTCAGATGTTGCGTGAATTCCTCTCGTTAAGAATATGCCCGGCGAGCTTTAAGAGACTGTTATTAATACACTATACTACAACGACAAGTAGGTATAGATAATAAATTTGTATTTTTTATTAAATTAAACAAAAATATCAAATTAAAACTATGAAATACATTAAAATCTAAATTAAAAACGAAACATGCTGGCTGCGTTAACCCGCTGAATAGCCACACTTAGGTATATTATGTTGGCCGAGGTAACTGCCAGCCCTCCGGTCACTTATGGACTCTGTGAGAGGAGAAGATAGATCCTTAAAAAAGGATCTAGCATTTTTGCCCCACTAATTATGTCTATTTAAAACTAAATTACGTCCGCGACTTCGTCTGCGTGGATTAAGTTTTTTAATACCGGGCAACAAACTCGATATCTCTTGCTTATAAGACATCAACGCGCACTGCTGCACCAGGGAGGTCGCCAGGTCGAATTGAAATCTTTTTTAAAAAGTCCCTGTCTTACAATTACTATTAAAATATACATATAGAATAATGGATATCGTAATTAATTTTATAATTTCTTCTTGTTTCAGGTACTTAACTTATTCTGCATGGCATCATTACACAGAGGTCATCTCCTGTAGATTGTAGATAAAATATGAAGGGTAGGTGAAAATTCTGTGACAGTACAACAATATCACGATACACAGCAAGTTTTCGCTTCTACGACTCTACTCTATCAACTCTCTACCAACTCTACTGTCTAGGTACAGTGTAGGTCTAGGTGTACTCATGCATTTGCTATTATTTCCTCCTTAAAGTACTTATACCTACAAACCATGCGGAAAATTATAAGCGAAATTCCGCGCGCGGAAATTGACCTCCGCATTTTTTTTTTGCGCAGTCAAGACTCTCGACTTTCCTACTCGTAACATTTCAATACATCACTTTTTTATCTAGGTACTACAAGTTCTCACCTGAGTGTAGATGATGCAGTCTAAGATAATTTAGCGGGCTAACCTGTTATATTAAACCCATACCCCTAATCGGTTTCTGCATCGTACCGGAACGCTAAATCGCTTGGCGGCACGTCTTTGCCGGTAAGTTGGTAACTAGCCACGGCCGAAGCCTCCCACCAGGCCAGACCAGGGAAAATTCAGAAATTATAAATCCCCAAGTTGATCCTGCCGGGAATCGAATCTGCACATCCGTACGTTAAGGCAACAACGCTCAACACTGCGCGAGGGAGGTTGTCACATATTTGAATACAATGCGCATTTTCCGCATTTACTTAATTAATTTCAGTCAGATTTACTGATTCATACAACGTTAAAACACAGTATTTCTTGTTTAATAATTGAAGTTGCATACAAATTAGACTATTCAAACCTGTTCCACCCTATTACAGCATTAACCTCAGGGGTACTAGCATGAACATGTAGCCAACGTGAGATAAACATGTCCCCAGAGAGTTCATGAACGATAAGTAAACTTGTGGCATAATTTGCGCTGCATTCATATTTTGTCTGTTTTGTTACCTATTAGGCTTCTAATGGGATATTAGTTTATTTGAGCTCTTAGCTGGTCATGATAGCCTGGTAGGTACTTTGGAACATGGATAGATTCCTCTAGTCTTTATTTCCGTTGTATTCGCCATTTCTGAGGGTTAAGACTTAAGTCCAGACACTTTTTCATTAAACCTATTATGGTAGTGGTTTTCTTGGGATAGTAATAATATGTTAAGTTATCAGAACCCTCCGAATACAACTACGTCTGAAAATACGAAACTTCGACTCTTGTTTCAAACTTCATAATTTTTTCATACTTATTGAGCCAACTCCTTATTTTTTTTTCTTTTTGTTTAATAAAAAAGTAGTCTTTCGATTTACAAACTGCATCTCTGGAATGAGAGCTTAATTAGGTACTTAGATTTTTTTTATTTAACATAATATGCTCTGGATCTATTTCCTTAAATTATGCAGTCAATAACCACTTTATATGATAATCGAATTATAAAACCGTAGACTCGCATTCGCAATACACATACTGAACTACCGAAACCGCAACCACAGGCCGTAACTGGTTCAAGAGGGCCTTATTGAATTCAGCACTACCTACCGACTTGAAAACAACCACCACACCCATTTCAAGAATCAACTCTATCGTTTACAAAATAAAGTCCATATTTCTACATTAGCATCATAGCTGTAAATGCTGTTCTGAATTGGACCTTATTGCTATGACTGTCAAGTAGATGTTCAAATGCAGGTGATTGAAACGGTGAGTAAGTATGAACGCCATCTGTCGGTGGCAATGGGTACTGTGTTAGTAAGTAACACATGACGCGGTATGCGTTTTATAGCCCTTACTACGAGATGCATTTCGATTTCGGTTACATTTGAATATTATACTCGAATTCATCTACTGGTACCAAAACTGTGAAATTTGAGTATTTTAGGAAAAAATTATAGAAATAAATGTCCTATCTGTCTCACTCATATTGTGCGGTGCGTTTCTGCAATGTAAGTACCTATTTATTAATTTAACATTTTGCTAAATTCCGTTTCTAGGGCATGTGGAAATTCAGATGATTCTTAAACAGGAAAGTATTGTTCCATTTAATCCGAAATAATAGATTGCACGGTAAAAAATTGCAGACAATTAGATCGTCTTTATTCAATACAGTAATTTAATTCCTTAAAAGTTATTTGAAAAGTTGAATATAAACGAGTTATTAAGCAAAAACAATCGTCAGTTTTACCGTCTGCCCTAGTAACGAACTATTCAGGTGGTTCCAATCCGATTAGAATCTTCGCTTCACTAAATAAATCCATCTTCAACCGTTTCTTGGTTGAACTATAAGAAAATTGTGAAATTTAATTTCACGCGCTAAAGAATTCTCTCAATTTAAAAGAAATGAACTAGGGTTGAATCTGGGGACTAGACGGCCATTCGATATTTAGGTCGAGTAGGCACCTGAATTAATATATAATAATCCATACTAATACCTTAAAATTGCGAAAGTGCGTCTGTCTGTCTGTCTCCTTTTCACGGCCCATCCGCCAAAAGGATTTTAACGAAATTTGGTACCTGGAAGTTTACCTGTTATTTATGAATATCATAGAGATTCCACGCAATTTTTCTAAAACCTCTACCATGCAAACGAATTCGAGCGCATCATATTATTATGCTGGTGCATAATATTATCTTTTCTCGATGTTTGCTTAATTAATATAAGTGCATAGCTAAAACCAAAATATTTTGCAATGTAATAAAAATAAATGTACACTGAACACTCCTATTTCAAGAAGTAAACATTTTCCTCACTTCACAATAACTCAGTCGAGTAAAATCAAGCGACAACCTTTAGTATCGATCTTTCACCTTTGTTAAACAGCTATGCATTTTTAAATTACACCATACATTCAAAAATATATCGTAACAGAAAGAGTTAAAGTTCAAATTGACTTGCAAGTAAAGTTAAAGCAATTTGAATTGCAACGAACGAATTGGTGTTTTATACTCTTAAGTTTAAAGCTGTAATTGCATTGCTTAGTGATGTAGTATTAAATATCATAATTTGCCGTGTTTTATAGTTCCCTTTGGTGCAGGCTTGATGGCCCGTGTCTGCATAATAAAACGGTATAGCGATTTGTTTACGTATTTTGTTACCCGTTGTCCTAGGTGAGCGGCAGAAGCGACGCCACGCGACGCGACGCGATACGACGCCAGAGATAATGACAGACATTGACAGGTAGATGTGTCTGTCGCTCACTAGGAAAACGAGTCACTGTATGTAGACTTTGCGGTAACGCGACAGCACGCGACTGTCGCGCGACAACGCCACGCGTCTGCGACATCTGATAGGCTAGTTACTAATAACCACCAAGCGATTTAGCGTTCCAGTAAGCTACATGTTATAATCCAATTAGTTTTATGAGTATAACTGCCTTATTCCTATTCCCTACCAGGTTAGCTGCTGGTTTCAAGTTGCAACCATCTTAGACTGCATCATCACTTACCACCAGGTGCAATCGCAGTCCATGACTTAGCAGAATTAAAAAATATCCAATTAATTATTCAGTAGTCAGTGTAGAAAACAAAGTATTTTCTCTCAAAAGAAAGATTTTGAAAGTGACGCTGAGGGTCGTGACCCCTTTCCATTCATCAAACAGTTTTTCTTATACTATTAAATTAAGCTTAACTTAACTATATTATGCTTATACTA
Organism: Erebia epiphron; assembly: GCA_963932025.1. NCBI lineage: Eukaryota > Metazoa > Arthropoda > Insecta > Lepidoptera > Nymphalidae > Erebia > Erebia epiphron. Next base: position 12,109,578 of record OZ009950.1, read on the forward strand.
TTATGATTGAAAAGTTCCATAAAATCAAGGTGTAGGAGTTGTACATACGGAGAAACAAAATAGGGATATGCAAAGTAATATGTAGAACTCAATATCCGCAGTCGCACGGCACAGCCAGAGGTACGGATTTACGGAACCGTCATTAGGGTTCCGCTTCCCGCCCGGAAGTTAGCTCATTCCTGTTTGCTTTCATGCAACCCTTTGTTTTTATTATATGCTTGCGACTACATCCGCATAGATTTAGGTTACTAAATTGAGTCAACCCGCATTGGAGCAGCGTGGTGGAGCAGCGTGGTGAGTCTAAGCTCTAATTCCTTCTCTCCTATGAGAGGGGAGGCCTGTACCCAGCAGTGGGCCGTTAATGGGCTGTAGTGGTACTATCTAATACCCTTGCTACGCTTCTCCTCGAGTGTAGTTTTCATCATGCTACACCTAACTCTGTAGTTTGGGTACTTGTTGAAGTAAACACTAGCACTACTTTAAATTAAAATAGGTCCATTAGACGTAATACCTCCATAATGAATTTTAATTATATTCAAGTTAATTTAAACGCAACTTTAATGTAGTTAGTTAGCCGATAAACGCTGTGGTTAAGTTGCGAAGTTGGCTCCAGCGCTGTTGAAATATCGGAAAATTGTTGGAATTTGGAAAGCCAATTGTCAAGTATTTTCTAACGTTTTATTTTTCTCTCTCTTATCAACCTAATGCCGGTTCGTTACTGAGCACGAGCTATGGCTCGAATCTACTCTCGGAAAGAGAAGGGTTTGGCCATAGTCCACCATGCTGGTAAAGTGCGGACTTGCAGACTTTCGAGAACATTGCGAAGAACTGTCAGACGTGCAGGTTTCCTCACGATGTTTTCCTTTACCGTTTGAAGCAAGTGATGTTTAATTTCTTCAGAACTAATTATCTTGCTTTATTGGTCAAGATTTTTGCGCAAAACTGTACTAAGTACAGTCGATACTTATACACTATCTGACCACCAGTTTATACAATAATTATTATTCAAACTATGGCCTGAGTACCTATAGGTTCGGTTTTTTAACTTTCGTTCAACAATTTCCAATTCGTTTGTAAAATAGTTTAGCAAAAAACTTGAAACAAATATTCCTTTCAATCCGAATTTAGCGTTAGGTACTCAATACTCAATTTATTTATTCCACGTAGGACATACTTGAGTCTTACGTCTTCATCTAAAGTAGGTACTTAAGAGTCTCTTAGGTAACAACTCCATGTTTTGACTCTACCACCGGTTCGGAAAAATTATTCTAGTTAGAACCTCAGGCTGACTTAACTTTTGTAACCACGAATATGTAGTGGGGTATTGATGCTTATTTCCTTCCGAGTATTCAGTGAAATACAATCCACTCAACTGATTGGTTCTACGTCAATACACCGTGGGGTTATTTGTTAATGTGTTAGTACTCGAAGGAAAGAAAGGGGGTGAGTCCTTTTTGGTAGCCTCATAATATTTTTTCTGCGGTTCTAAAATATTAGCTCTTCATAGTGTTAAACTAGCTCACACGTCCCAGTTTCTTTGACATGGAATTCTTTCTGAAAACTATTTATTAATCCACATTAAACAGTCCTGTTTTTCCTTAGCTAGATCTATCTAGGCTAGAGTCCTAAGCATAGATTGACCAATACTTGAGAACCTGTTATAAGGTGATGTCGGGTTATTAATCTAGGAGCTAGGACATCACTTTGGGAACAAAGAAACAGAGCGAGGTTCTCACCTTTTTCTATAAGGCCCGCATGCATACAACTCGCGCGTGAACTGTTCATTGCCAAAACAAACATAACATTTAAATAGGAGCCATGAAGTTGATGGAGCGTTGTCATTATCATACTTGTGTACCAAGCGGCGCCGCGGGAGAAAGTTAGTGAGGAACCTACGAAAACTAGAATATTTCAGCTTAAATTATGAACAGATGGCATCAAAGTTTCAACATGACGCCGGAATAGCGTCCGACTTCGAAACGGGGTGCGAGTTGATTGAGATTCCGAGGCGTTAGTCACAAAATGGCTGAATTTTTAATATTAGGTACCTACTCTTTTGGCTAGGCGCACATTGACTTCTATCAGGGGTCATACTGCCTACGTTTGAAGCCATATTGATTCATTACTTTCGTGTTTAAGAATTATTTATAACCCTTACATCAAACTGCCATTTTGAGTAATATTGCATATGTATTGCATAAACAATATTACCTACTCAAAATGACAGTGTCAAAATGACAGTCTTGGCAGTATAGCCCCATAGCTTTAGGAATCTCTAGCAGCCAACCATACTAATACTACAGCATAAGTATATTATAGAACTTATCTTCTACTGTGTTAATACTATTATTGCGAAACTGTGTCTCTGCAGGTCTGTATTTTTAGGGTTCCGTACCCAAAGGGTAAAAACGGGACCCTATTACTAAGACTCCGCTGTCTGTCTGTCTGTCTGTCTGTCTGTCTGTCTGTCTGTCTGTCTGTCTCCAGGCTGTATCTCATAGACCGTGATAGCTAGAAAGCTGAAATTTTCACAAATGATGTATTTCCGTTGCCGCTATAACAACAAATACTAAAAATTAAAAAAATATATATATTAAGGAGGGTCCCCATACAATAAACGTGTTTTTTTCGTATTTTTTTGCTCAATATTAAAAACGGTAACAGGTAGACGGTTCAAATTTTCACAGAATATTAACTTGTATATTACCTTTCAAAATAAATAATTAAATATCAATAAAGTAAATATTAAAGGGGGGCTCCCATACAACAAACGTATTTTTTTGATATTAACAGTAAACCTTTACAAACAAAGTTAGTTTTGCGGTTCATTAACAAAGGTAATTATACCTACTTCTTGAGTACGGAACCCTCGGTGCGCGAGTCCGACTCGCACTTGGCCGGTTTTTTTTGTACATAATATAAACGTATATACTGGCATATTCAACGTACCTCCAGTTCATACCTCAGTGTCTTGAAAATCGAGATTTTAAGCCCCTCTAACTACAGCATGGATTTTGGGATTGACAGTAGTCTTTGGAAAACCTAAATAGGTACACATAGATAGATGAAGTCCCTAAAAGCAAGTTCTCTTATAAATGGGTATGTTATTTGTCTATTGTCTTCAAGTGTCTTCCTTCCCATTCATCCTTAATTGAGTTTTTGTCCATAACACAATATCTTCATTGTTGACGTGGAAATAAACAGCTTTCGAAATTGACACCAATTTTCTTCTTGATCATACTAATATTATAAATGCGAAAGTGTGTTTGTTTGTTGGTTTGTTGGTTTGTTGGTTTGTCCTTCAATCACGCCGCAACGGAGCAACGGATCGACGTGATTTTTGGCATGGGTATAGTTGAGGACCTGGAGAGTGACATAGGCTTTTTATCCCGGAAAATTAAGAAGTTCCCGCGGGAATCAAAAAAAACTTAAACCACGCGGACGAAGTCGCGGGCATCAGCTAGTATGTATATAAAACAAAGTCCTGAACAACCCAATACCTAACAATTTTTATGCCCGACTGGGTATCGAACTCAGGACCTAGTGACTCGCAGTCGAACATGCTAACCGCTAGAGCGGCTAGACCAACGAAGCAGTCATATTATGTTTAAGTTTTCCCAAATACGCGAAATCCTATCAATATTAAGCAGCTTTGACTCACGAGAAGCCCCTAATCCTCCTAATGGATACCTACTAACAATAACTTTCCAGCATTATTCGCGGAAAGCTTATGCTTAACGAAATAAGTTTTACGATAAGTAAAACCAATAAAAAGTACTTATATCCAATAGGTCTAGTATATTATATACACATTCTTCACGAGGTGATCCAAGTTACGAGTGCTTGGAGTCTTTAGTTATTTTCGTAATTTCAATATTCTGAAATTATGAACTCCCGAATCGACCTTGCCGGGGATTGAACCCGGGACCTCCCACTCACTGCTCACCACTGCGCCACGAGGGTTGTCAAAACGATACGAGTAATGGTAATTCTTCAATGTTCGGCGCTATTCTCCTTTTTTATCTTCCCCCATTTTTCATCTTACCCCCACTCACCTTATAACCTTACATGATATGAGTATTAAGTAGTGATAGTACTCAACTGAACAGTCAGTTTAGAGATTGTGTATCCTTTCTCAGTTCTCTCCCAATCAGGTACCTACTTAAGCTCCGTTCAGAATTCCTCTAATACAAATCACACAGAGGTAGGTTTAACAGAGTATTCGATTGCGTTCTTGCTTTAAGCGAAACCAGGCCAGTGTACTAGTGCAGGAATCGATACACTTTCAGGCTCGAGTGTCGAATCGTCTACATATGACGCCGAGCCTAGTGTAGGGTAACTATTAATCTTTTATATTCAGGACTTCCTGGTTTTTCCAAATTTCTTAAGGACCCAAATGTTCCAATTAAAAAAATTACACCAAGTGCATAAGTAAAATTACCGATAGATCCAAATAGAGCGAAAGTGTGTCTGCCTTTCTGTCCGTCCATCTGTCTGCCTGTCTGTATGTCTGTCTGCTACGCTTTAACGGTCCATCTTTTCAACCGATTTTGATAAAAATTAATATAGAGATAGGTTGCATCCCATTGCATTTCTAACCTGGAAGGATTCCCCCAGGAATTTAAAAAAACTTGACCCACGCGGGCGAAGTCACGAGCAACATCTAAAAGAACTACTAGTGGCTAGTTACCAGTTACTATCCTACCAAGCTTAAGCTTAGCCCGCTTCCATCTAGACTGTATCATCACTTACCACTAGGTGAGATCTCAGTCAAGGGCTAACTTGTAGTGAAATAAAAATATATACTAAAAAATACATTTTCACAGTCGCCCTACACGCCTTTATCACCCACACCAGTCGGGAGCCGCGCGGAGGGCTCTCAGCGAATATAGTAGCAACGTTCTAAAGCATAGCTTTTGTATCCTGCCGGATAGCAGGTGCCGTAACTAATGGCTTTATACACCAATTTCGCCTTACAATTGACAACAACTATCTAGTGAAATTTACCAACTCTTACACAGACTATACGTAATTTACATTGAAATTGACAAGCAACAAAAGGTACTAGGTAGGTAGGTAGGTATTGTACTGTTATGCTAGACAATGAGCTGAGCTCCAAGGATTGTGGCAACACAATCAAATCAGCAACACTTTATCTAACTTAATAACGCGCTTCTTGTATGGATAACGGAGACTGGTAGCCCCGTGCGCCACTAGCGCCAAACCCCGACACTAGCGCCACTCGCGCCATTTAAAAAAAAACCGGGCAAGTGCGAGTCGGACTCGCGCACGAAGGGTTCCGTACCATTATTAATAAATAATTACCTTTGTTAATGAACCGCAAGACTAGCTTTGTTTGTAGAGGTTTATTGTTAATATCAAAAAAACTATGCTAGTTAGAGCATTGGCTATAGTTTTCCTGTAAAATATACGTAAATTCCTATTGACCATAATTATTTCAAATTTTTCGATTGGTAAACTCCGGAGATAAGGGGGGGGACGGTATTTTTTTAGACATTTTCCTATAACTAAAAATAATTAAAAATCTGTTTTAGAATGTACAAAGTAAACCCTTTCATATGATACCCCACACAGTACAGTTATCTCACTTTTAAATTTCAACCCTCAGATTTTCCCCCCTTTTTAAATAAGAACAAAAATAATTTCCAATTTTTTTTAATTCCAATGTCTTTGGGCCACTAATATACACAACTATTCCAAATCTCATGTCGATAGCTTCAGTAGTTACTGAAATAATCGAGTGTGACGGACGGACAGACGGACAGACAGACGGAGAAAGTCGCACCATAAGGGTTCCATTTTACCATTTTGGTACGGAACCCTAAAAATACTGAATAACACTATTTCACAGTCGCCCTACACGCCTTTATCACCCACACCAGTCGGTAGCCGCGCGGAGGGCTCTCAGCGAATATAGTAGCAACGTTCTATTAAAGCATAGCTTTTGTATCCTGCCGGATAGCAGGTGCCGTAACTAATGGCTTTCACCACACACCAATTTCGCCTTACAATTGACAATAACTAACTAGTGAAATTTACCACCTCTTATACAGAAGACTTTAAGTAATTTACATCACTGAAATTGCTAGAAAATAAGCTCCGAGGATGATGACAACTCAATCAAATCAGCAACTCTCTAATCTAATGCGTAAATAACGCGCTTCTAGTATGGTAGTTTGTATGAAATACATAGTTGTGACGTCATCAAATTTGAACACACTTTTCTTTAATCGATAAGTAGTTTAAAATATTTACTTAAACGAAATAGTAATAGTACAATGTTCTTATACTATGTAAGTTGTAACGTGCTAGGTATTACATACATTATGCGGAAGGGCCTGGGAAGTTGGGAACCCACCGCATTATTATTCCATGCCTACCATTAAAGGCTTCTCAACTCTAAGCAATGAGCAATAAAACGCAGAGATATATAGAGAGTGAGAAAGAGTAACGGTGTAGGAAAACATCGTGAGTAAACCTGCCCGAGAGTTCTCCATAGTGTTTCAAAGGCTTAAAATCTGACAATCCGCATCAGCGTGGTGGACTGTGGCCTAAACCATGTTCAATCTGAGAGGAGACCCGGGCTCGTGATGGGTTGATGACGCTGATGATACACTGTAGCCAATAGTTAACCATAACATACCTAAATAACGTAAATGATTGCATAATATAAAATATTGTTCATTACTTTTACAGTAAATTTGAGCTAGGATTTGAGAATAAATTAAAAAAAACGTACTTATTCAAATAATTATTAAAAAGCTCATTTGGATCTTCAAAGGCTTAAGATTCGATAATGATGATTGCCACAGTTCGTTGACTCCGACTCTACGATCATAATATTTCATAAATTCATCGATCAACGTTAAATCTAGATTACGATGCAGCCAGTGGAGATGCACGCCCACCCTTAGTCATTTCTATGGAAATATAATTTTCGCTTACGAAATCATCAATGAAACGAGTAGGCATACGGGATCTATACGCATATACGCGCGTACTATTTGTTTGATTAGTTTATTTTCACTTTGGAGTATTTATCATTTTTATTAGGTATTCCAATATTATTTAAGAAAGAATAAAATGTAGGAACTCGGAGAGCACGTTATTCGTCGCGTTGCTTGCTGTATTAAACGATGGTTTTGGGCACATTTAACGTTAACTTACACGAGAGCAACGTTGTTGTATTTTATATTATAGGTACCTATGTTGTACTGCAGGCTTCACGGAAGATCAGCGCTGTATCCTAACAGGTATAGCACATGCTGAGTTAAGATCATTATGGGGATCAAGTCTCATTTCTCGATTTTTCTTCTTTATATAGTCTGTTTTGTCTTATACTTGTATCCCTGAATAAAGATTTTTTTCTATTTTCTATGATTAGCCTAAAAGCCTATTTCGCTAAGATTAAACTTTAAACAAATTTTGATTTCTTAGGGGGTTGCCTATAAGCAGCATTTAAAATGCATAGCAAAAGTTGACCATTTCCCAACCAATATCACAGCACAAAATATATATTGTCCCATGAATATGTTACAAATTAAATTATTCATCTGCTTAAATCTACCTAATAGTTGTTACAACGCATTAAGATATTCTGATATAATATCTCATTCATTATTCATAAATATCTCATGGATAATCTTAATTTGGAATGATTATAATCGAGATTTTATAGTAGAAGTTACACATCTTCATTCATAAATATCAAAAAAGTGCGTAGGGGTCGATCTTCATTCCCGTTATGAGGCCATTTTATAAAGACTAGCTGTTTACGAGTTTATTTTGAACTAGATGATGCCCGCGACTTCGTCCGCGTTGGTTAAGATTTTTCGATTCCCGCGGGAACTACTTAATTTTCCGGGATAAAAAGTAGGTATGTCCTTCCCCGGGATACAAACTATCCCTGTACCAAATTTCATCCAAATCGGTTGAACAGATGGGCCGTGAAAGCTTAGCAGACAGACAGAAGGACAGACAGACAGAAAGCTTTCGCATTTATAATATTAGTATGGAAGTATGGATTTAATACGTAACTTAACGTTAAAAGTTATTTTATTAATTTGCTATAGATTTCTTTGGGCTCTACATTTTTAATTCTGTCTATAAAATGATAAGTAATTTATCTGCTTACTGTTAAACTCGCATCCTTATTATAATCACTTTGGTTTCAATATTGGAATGTATCTTGATCTTGATCCAATTTAACCATAAGAGGTACCTAATCGGAATCGAATAGACGTAGCATGATTCATAGAAAAGTGTTAAGGCATGGTAGATTGTTCTTACTAATGAAACTCACACCTATACCGATAATAGAGGTTGTCTAAACACTCGACAATGGGAAAGCCGGCATTCGGTTGGTGAATTCGGTCGTACAAACCTGTCGACTTATCAAGTGTCTGTCATCAATCTATTACGGGCTTCCTACGCACAATTTGTGTATTTAGGTGGCTGTTGTATGGGTGAAGCTATAATGTTGAAGATAGTAAAAGCTATCTTTTTTAGTAGATATAAAATTTCCTACACATTGTATCGCAGAATTATCCACGAAAATCTCACAATTTCTGGAAATTTCCATTTGAGCTACTAATTATATTCTGTGGCCAGAACTCTATAGCTGCCTTGATTTCTTTGTACTTATTCTTTAAGTACTCTTACAACAATTTGTTTTGAAAGAAATAAAAACATTTATTGACAGCATTTACATTTTGCAGATAGTTATAGCATTATTAGTTACTAAAATCTGAGGTTTATTCCAAAATTATGATATATGAAAAATGATACTTGATGATGAGCATGGAATTACCATTTGTCCTAATTATTGGAAGGCAGATATTTTTTTCTCTTTTCAGCCAAACAAATCTCCCTGGTAGCAATTAGCATAATTATACTTCATTCCATTTCTTAAATTTGTTTATTTGAAAAAAATAACAACATTTTCGGTAAGAACTAGTGGGGCAGATGGTTTCCATACTAGGATTCCCTGTATCGTAAACCACTTCCTTCCGAAGGTTGGTAACAAAAAACTTGTATAATGTATAGCTTTCGACGGAAGCAGGGCTTTAAACGCCAGGCGCGCGGTATCGTGTGAAACTAGTAGGCCGATAAGTGCGCCCTTAAATGGTATGGCACTTAATTGTTTTTGATTTGAGGAATTTTAATTGAAACCTAAAGTGCTGATTGAAACACGAAAAGACATTCTTGGAAATAATTATTATGATATAATCTCATGGTGGTACCTATTTTAATTTAGTTTACTTTTAAATGCCTCGCAAATAAGGTTAAGTATAACCAAATAACTAGATAATGCCAGTGACAACGCAAAGTTTAAGGTTTTTTTAATCTCTTTAGTTTACAGGCATAAAAATGCCAATCTCCATGTCTTTATTATTATTTTATTTCCGTTGCTCTGTTGCGGCGTGATTGAATGACACATCAGCGCACTAACAAACAATCATAGTTTCGCATCTATATTATTAGTGAAGACAGATGCTGTCCTAAGCAGTAAGTGACATTAGCCGACTTTTATATGAATTGTGTTAACATAATATTATGTATTTCGAAAACTTGAACAAATAAATTCTTCTTAAAGTACTTACCTATTCATTTTTATCCAGTTTTCATATGGATCAAAAGTCCGAAAAAAGAATACAACCCATTTTCTTCCTCAAAGATGTTATTACAGCATAACTTACATTAATCGACGGCTTAAGCTTTCATTAAGTTAGCAAGTACTTAGTAGGCAACCAACTTCGAGGTCTATTATGGGGCCTTTCTGTTGGTAACGAAAAGTCCTCGACCCCTAGTGTCAAGGCTTCACTTCCGCCCACATAATAGTGGCCTTTATAGTGTTGTTATACGGGACATAATAGCGTGTAGTGTATTGTTTAAATAAACATGATTTGAGCTATGTCCATCTTGAAATACATCTTCGAGAGTAAAGTACTTACATAATATTATGAGCATCAATATTAGTCATTGATGTAGAATTTTAGTACCTATTTGTATTTCGATGATATTAGTAGAACAAAATATTTGACTTTTTGGGTGATGATTAATTTAATTGAAGTTGCTAGGTAAGTTTCTGTGTATGTCTTTCTGTTATCTTTTCACGGCTTAATGTTACTGGATACTTTTTATCCCTGATAAGAAGTTAAAGAGTTTCCACTACATTTTGTTTTATGCAAAAGTTGTGATTTCAGCTATAGTGGGCTAGGTAGGCATGAATTGAGCATAGACAACGTATGCCCGTGACTTTGTCTACGTGGATTTAGGTTTTTGAAAATTTCAATGGGAAATCTGATTTTCCAGGATAAATGTAGCCTTCCTAGGGATGCAATCTATATCTGTAGGTACCAAGTTTTGTCAAAATCGGTTGAACACATGGTCCACGAAAGAGTAGCGGATAGACAAACAAATGCGTCGATCCGTTGTTCCTTTGCGGCACGATTGGAGGACAAACCAATAAACCAACAAACAAACACAGTTTCGCATTTATAATATTAAGTACGATTACGGTTTCTAATGAATTTAACTCAACTCATTGCTTATTTATAGAGTTCTTATAACACAATCAAACAATTGGATTAAAGAAACGCATAACCCAAAACTTAACTTGTAATCCAATTTATACAATGAAACCAAATGTAAATAATAGTTATACAATTATAGAATTTAATGTATCCCGGTTAGTGCTAAAATCGTGTGCTATATTTAGTTTAGCTACACTGTGGCATATTGTAAAGCATTCCGTAATGTTCCGGGTTCAATGCTCAGTTAAACAGCAACAAGGAATTGCGTATGGATCCGTTTTATAATAATTATGTCATGCTTTATGATTTCGTTACAAGATTTATTTTAATCTTAGCTTAGTCTATGTTTAACCAAAATCTGACTTACCTACCTAAGCAAGATTACTTATATCACTTAATTTAAAGGTGCTGGAAAACATTGCTAGGACGTTTTAATTAATAGACTAATTAGGTAAGGTTACTTAGCTTTAAGTTCTATTGCATTGTTTTCAATAATAAAAAAAAGAGAGTAGGTAAACGGAAAAACAAACTAGGTAGCTGAACCAAGAAACGACCTAGAACAGTCCTCCACCCCCAAGTCGAAGAAAAAAAGGAGGAACATATAAAAAAAAGTTATTTAAAAAAGTGTGTGTGTGCAATTCACACACGGCAGAAGTGAAACTTCTGAAAAGTAGCTTAAATATAACTTTTTTTCTAACTCATTCTCTCGCAGGCTTCCTATTGTGAATATGTTTGTCTCTCTTTGGTGTCGCTTTTTCGTTTCATCGAATTTTCAAATCACAACGATTCATAAGAAGTTTCAATTCAATACATTGCGAATAAACCTGCATGCCTGAGCAAAGGCGTGTGACAACTGCCAATCCGCACTTGGCCAGCGTGGTGAACTTTAGCCTAAGCCTTTCGATTTGAAAGGAGAGCCATCTTCAGTATGATCCGGTGATAAGTTGAGATAATGATGATGACTTAGGCTTTGAGACATTTTGTTCGAATTTCCAATATTTAGAACTTAGAAAACTTAGTTGGTTGAATCTAAAGCTAATTATAAAGTTAATATACTCAAATGTATACCTACACTCAGTCTTTTATCTCTCGCAAAATAGTTATACCTTTTGAAATTTAATTAGAACTTATTTTTAAGAATATTTTCTAAATTAATTCTTAAACTTTTCTAGAATAATTAAATTGATATTAAGTAATAGCTGTTATTATAGTCACTTATAAACGCTGTTTCTTTAATTAACCGTTATACACTACTTTTCCATCTAGTAATGACTTTCTTTTATATCGTTTATAATGATAAATAACTTTTAAATTTTTTTCTAATCGCAAAGCCATAGGGGCAAAATTTTAATGATGCATTTATTAAAACAACAATTGACACAGCCTATCATTAGTCTATCAAATAGATACGCATCACGAAGATTCAAAACTCCATAATTAATCATCCACTTTTTAGTCTGTAATTATTTTTAATCTATGCACATTCTTGACACCCACATGACAGGCCACAGATAAAATAATATGCCTACTTCATCTCGCTAGTACAGTCAGTGTTTTAAAGTGCTTGTACACGTTATTTAGTAGCTTGTGACAATGAACTGTGCGCCTACGCAAGTGTGCGATAGACCATGGAAACAAAGATTACTATTTTGAACTTACTTAGTTTATTTTTCGAGGAAATGAATTGCGTTTAGGAATAATAAATGGAAATCGTGATTCAACTGTCTTTGAAGAGTTTATTGGAACAATGACAACAAGTACTTATTACCCAATCCAGATGCTGTTCGTGTTAGGTTAATAAAACTGCTCATTTCCTTTTATGATTACAGCTACTCGAGAAAATAAGATCTTAAATCGATTTAGTAAATGATTTAACCTTGTACAAGCGGCTCTTAGGATTGGTTTTATTTCATCAAAAGTTTTTTTTTCATAAAATAACCTATTCCGATTTTTAAATAAAAATTTTGCTCCGTTTTGATGGCCGTTACAGGGCCAGGCAGGTTTCCTCACGAAGTTTTCCTTCACCATTTGATATTTAATTTCAAACGCACATAACTCTAAAGTTAAAGGTCCCGGGGATCGAACCCGCTCTCACCCGAATAGGTCGGGTGTTTAAGCCACTAGGCACTAGGCTATCAATCCAGTTAGGAATTCTTAAAGATGTCTCCTAATAAGGCGAGTTCACACTTAAGATTACCGTTCTGTACATAAAATCATACTCTGTGACCCGTTAGTGTTACGCAACGCTAGAGCGGGACGCACGGACGGACAATCGGGCCGTTATTCAGTCAATGTGATCGCTTGAAACGGCGAGCGCGTGAACTTTAAAAAAAAAAACAATTTTGTTTATGTTTTAACCCCTTACCGCGCGAATTTAAAAAAAAAGTCCTATTCCGCCACCATTTTGAAATAGGTTCTTTATCATAGGCTGTTTGGTTGATTAGGTCTTGTATGATACACAGATTGGATAATTAGGTCTTTAATTGTAAACCGCTTTATTTATTGTGGTGTTTTATAGTGTTGTACCTCGAGTGGTGAAAAGTGAAGTGAGAAAAGTTAAAGCGTTGAATGAGATGTGTCAATGGAGTGTGCGCATGCGTAAGCGGCTTTTCATTCATAAGATTATGTTAGGTAAGTTACTTACTACTTATAGCTTGAGATATGGTGGGAAATTTCTGTTAGATGCTTGATAGGAGCTGAATGTTTTCAGTACTGTGCCTCATAATTTTAAAGACAAAGTAGCTAATTCTTTTGTAAACAATTTCTGAAGTAAACTAAATTGGCTGGACTAAGTCTAGTACTGTCCCATTACGCTTACATCAATATGAAAGGGGTGGCATTATTATTATTATATTATCTCTCTATTATTATTATTATTATTAGCTGTCATTTTATATTCGTTTAAAGATTTTTTTTTTGATTAATTACCCACTATATCAGCTGATCAGAGGTAGGTTTACGTTTTATGAGTTATTTACGATATGGCTGGTACATCGGATTGCCTTTTTCATCAGCTTTAATATTAGTACAAACGATACAACTTTAAAAGGAGTGCCCCGAAGTTTAAACGTTTTAGTAATACTTCGGTATCAGTTCTACCGACATAGATGTTTTTAAAACCTTTTCTTTCGTTGTAAAGTTGTGTTGTCTAGCTCTTAGGAACCTATTGTCCCGTAAATAATAAAAAAATTGCTAAGTTAGCGAAGAAATTCGTAAGCAACACGTTTAGGTGGAGCTTCAAGCACCTTCTAAAAATTGAATTGAGCTCTCGTACGATTATTTTTCTTCATGACGCATTTCGCTAATCACGTTAAGGCTTCGACTTACGTCATTTTGTTGTAGCTAAGTTCGCAAGGTCAGCCTTGTTAGGAATTAGTAACTTGATAGATGCTGTGAGTAACGTATCTAACTATCTACAATACCTCTTTCGGCATGCTCAAAGGTTGTATTATGACATTTTAGAATGGCATTCTTTTATCTTTCAACATTTGACGACACAAAAGAACTTGAATGGACCTATAACCTTGATTATCTCAACGGTTGGGTACACTTTAATGGTTGATTCAATAAATTCACAGTTCTGTGTGAACTGTTTGTGTTTCTAATAAAATAGTAGCTGACCCCTTGGGGTCTTGACTAGTGCCTACTATAACACAGAAAGAACTAGAAAGTTAACATCTAAAACTTTTATATATCTTTTTGGAGTATTTGAAATTTTTTTATAAGTTGCAGATCATAGGTTTTCTGTGTGTGTGTTCAAATGTGGAGGAGTAGTTCTTAAGAGATTATTACTTTACTAGTTTGTTTTTTGTAATTTAATCCCGATTTCTTACAAAGTGACAGCACATCACTACAGTAAAACACTCATTAAAGACACAAGAAAAAAACCAGAGATGTTGAGATTTCCATATACCGAATACTCAGTATAAAAACCCAAACTTTTGCAATAAATTAAATTAAGTTACTTAAATCATTTAGTTAGAAGGCGTGTCCCCTTCTCCCTTCCTAAAATCAACCTCTGCTTATATATTACAACACTAAATACATACGTAACGACCGTTATTAATTCCGTTTTCAATTTCCAAATTTCCATACATTAGCATCGGTAACGCGTTTGTAATTACAACGGATTTGTATTACCGCTGTAATTATTGGAACGATTCGTTCCGCCATGTTTGGATTTGTTCCTTATTTTTGATATCCTTACTTTACTTTGTATGTTTTTTAATTATCTTCTTCTTCTTCGGGTGCCTCTCCGATCAACGAAGGTTGGCAGTCAGCTTTGTACTCTCTTTTCGGTTCTTCGCAAGGTGAAATAATTCTGCGGCACTTGCGATTCCGGTCCACTGCGAAGCCAAGACTTTTAATTATGTTAAATGATAATAGTCCAAGTGGTGAAGGAAAACATCGTGAGGAAATATGCATGCCCGAAAGATCTTCATAATGTTCTCGAAGGTGTGTGAACACTGCCAATCCGCACTTGGCTAGCTTGGTGAACAGTGGCAAACCTCTTTTCATTCCGAGAGAAGACTTGGTGGTGATGGTGAACTTATTCTATACAGTGCGTCAAACTTATCTGATCCGGTGGCCAAAATTGGAGCAAATTTTTATGCCTGTTAAGTTTTTTTTAATTTTATTTTTCATATCTACTAGTGACGCTGTCACGTCAGATAAGATTGTGGGACTATAAGTTATTGTGACATTAAAAATAATTCTAATGCCTCATTATACTGTATTAATTGTCTAAAAGTTAAAGTCAATAGAACTTTTATTCAAAGAAACTTTAACAAGTTAAATGAATCTACCATTGGTTCGGAATACCCATACCCAACTTCCTAACTCCGAGCTAGTACTGACAATTTGTAGTCAGAAAAACCCTATACTAAATTTATGACCCGACCCGGGACTCGAACCCGGAACCTCGTCGGCCGCAGACGAACATGCTAACCACTAGACCAACGAGGCAGTTGATTAATAGTCGTTAAAGCCCGCCAATTCGCGTTGGAGCAGCGTGGAGGCCTGTGCCCAGCTGTGGGATGTTAATGGGCTATACTGGAAACGGTATACTCTTGAAATTGGAAGAGACTATGTACAATACATTTTAATAACTTATTGTTCGGCAGCGAAATATGAGCGCGTGGGTGGAAAATAACTTAGACCACGGGGTTCTATTATTGTGTGGTCATTACGGCTGGTTTGATGAAGTATAAACAAACACTTTCATATTTACAGCTAGGAGATATTTGCGACTAAGTCTGTCTATTTCAGAGCAGGAGTTTGCATATACCTAAGAACCTAATGAAAGAACAAGAAGTTTAATTCGCTTTAATCACGACGTCGACCATGTATGATTGTAAAGTCTAATAGACAATCGTGCATTGTCAAGTTAACATTTTCTGAAGATGCTCCGGTGTCGAAGTGAAACGTTTAATGTACGTTGAGAATAATTTGGAAGATTTGCGTGGTGCGGTGAATATGGCAAACTACAATTGCAAGATACACACTGTACCACATAGATTTACCTATTGTGGCGGATTATAGCTAATTAAACTTCTAGTTCTTTCATTATCATGGAGTTCCGCAATGTAACGCCTGCTTCTATCCAATATAGAAAAACTTATACTATGTCCGTCTTGTGCGATACGGAGATGAAATTGCGTGAATCATTTAGTAATTTGTAAATCTCACTAGGTGATGCCGTTTTCGTCTGCGCAATTTAATGTTTGTTGATTCCCATATTTTAGTTTTCTGGTGTAAAATTGAGCCTTTATGTTAATTTGGAATGGAGCTCCATTCCAAATTCCAGTCAAATCGGTTCAGTCCTTGTGACGCGAAGGAGTAACAAACATACAAACTTACAAACATCAAAACTTACCCTTCTATACTAGTATTATAAATGCGAAAGCATGGATGTATGTTTGCTATTCAATCACACCAGAACGGCTGAACGGATCTGGATGAAATTTGACACAGAGATTATAGTCTGGAATAACACATAGGCTACTTTACTTTTCATCCCAGAAAATTAAAGAGTTCACGCGGGAACCAAAATACCTCAATCCTCGCGGACGAAGTCGCGGGCATCAACTAGTTTATAATATAAAATCTCATAACTCATTACAACAAAGATGCTGAGAGAATAAGATAATGCTCCCAAAAAGATCTTAATTGAGGCTGTACATTACGTGGACCTTGTCCTAATTTCACCGTTTATTATCGCCGAGATGGCCGTGATAAGAAGTTAGGGCAGTGATAACAATTTTCTCGTACGAAATCGGTTTCAAAACGTTTACTTACTGATATAATATGTAATTATATTGTAAACATTAAACATGTTAATGTTATTTTCCTCAGAGTTGTGACTCGGGTTATTATGAAATTGATTGATTGTTTTAGATTTATTTGTTTTGAGATTTTTTCAAAACCTAAGTTCACACCGACGTCATCTCATCATAATCATCATTTTAACCCATTTGCTGGCTCACTACTGAACATGAGTCTCCTCCCAGAATTAATAAATCCACCACGCCGGCCAAGTGCGTATTGGCAGACTTTACATACCTTTGAGTAGCTACATCATGAAGAACTCGGGCACGCTGGTTTCCTCACCATGTTTGCGAGTGATGTTTAATTTCTTAAAATGAACATTTAGAGGTGCGTGCCCGGGAATCTGACCCCCGACCACCAAAAAGGAGGTCGTGCTTGAAAGCTACTATATTATGATGTCACAGTCTGTTATCAAATATGTAATTTGGAATTTGAATTAATTGTTTATTTGTTTAAGTATCACACAAAGTTAATTATTTTTTACTTTAATATGTTATTGATATGATTATCTGAAATAAAAATCGATCGTTTGCGTTAGCTCTTAACTGAAACGTTAACTTTCTGACAGGTTATGTTTTTATCGGTATAGATTTGGCATGGAATCGATTCGCGACTTCAACATGGTATTCATTAATTGGATTTCAGATTTTTTATCGTGCAGTCGAAGGTTTTAATGAATCTTAATACGGCCACCGTGATTGTACGGTACTCGAGTGCTTGTGGGAATTTAATTTTCTTTTTGTTTTGTTTGGGTAATTAAAACGTTGTAGGTAAGTACAAGTATTGTTACCAACCTAGGTATGCTTTCATGCTGTGGCACAGGCTACAGAGGTGTCAGCTGGCCCATTGACCACACCTATATAAATAAGTACACAGTAGGTACATAAAATTATGCTTTAATATTTCTGGGAAAACTCTGATTTAAAAAGATAATCACGTCGATAAATCTCGTCAAATAAAATTAATCTCTTTTGCGGCGTGATTAAAGGACAACAAACCAACAAACTTTTTGTCACAAACGTCATGCGATAATGTTGGAATATTTCCGCTTTCTATTTCTAATATAGGTATCTATGTACTTAGGGGAGACCGGGGATGGTTGGCTATAGGGGCAGGTAGACTAATCAAAAATAACTCGCCACGATCACGTATTTTTGACCAACCAATCACGAGCGACGATGCCTCTCCGCGACCCGCTAACTTGTGCGAAGTGAGCCGCCGCAGTAGCGCGGCGTTCGTGAGTGGCATCACATTTTGTATTTTTGGTCTTGGTAAGTAACTTTTTTCGTTCGTACTTTTTTTGTTATTGTGTCTATGGATCTGTTAGAAATAATGTTGTTGCTATGCCAAATGTAAATATGATAGTTTTATTCTATATTACACAGTATTGCTTCCATATTATTGCCAGAGTCTGCATATGATACGCAGTTAAAATTCAAAATGGCGTCAGGGGTTGGTTGACAAATTTTGTTCGGGGTAGGTAGACTAATTAGTACTAATTAAAACCAACCCTTTTAAATAATGAAGTATAACATTTTATAATTATTTTAAAGAATTGTGTGGGTAAATGGTTAATGTGTATCATCAATGTAAGTTTACACTAGGTTTTCTCTCGCATACTAAAGTTGTATTTTTACAGAAAATGAGGACGTACATAATGAAATCTGAAAGGCGTGATATACCAAAAGATATCCTATAGAAAGAGTAATCTTCGATAATAAACGATATTAAACGCCACATCAAAGAAATATCAAATTCCATACAAACGTTGCATCGTTAACTTAAACAAAAGCTAAAAAGTTAGAAACTTTTCCCACAGGCACTCCTTACTTTTCCGTGATAAAAAGTAGCCTATGCCACTTTCCAGGTCCTCAACAACCCGTGTAAAATACCCGTTGCTTTTTTTGAATTTTCAAAAACTGTGAAACACGTATTTCTTTATTTTTAACCGGTAGCTCACATACTAAGTTTCATGGTCTTAACTTAAGAAATTAAGAACTTTCATACAAACTTCCAACCCCTATTTTACCCCTTCGGGGGTAGAATTTTGAAAAACTGTGACACACGTACTTATTTATTTTTTGCCGAAAGCCAAATTACCAAGTTTCGTTGAAATAACTTGTAAAATATCTTGAGAAATGATGGACTTTCATACAAACTTTCATCCCCTATTTCACCCCCTTAGGGGTGGAACTTTGAAAAATCATTCCTTGAGAAGCGCCTACGTCACAAAAGGAACCTACTGTCAAAATTTCAAGTTTCTAACCCCAGTGGTTTAGGCTGTGCGTTGATTAGATAACGATTTTATATACTCGTATACATATTATATAGGGATTACTGCCTAGGTCAACCTACCCCATGCTTATGGCCAACTTACCCCGGATATGGGGTAGGTTGACCAAGCGTCAGGGGTTTAGAAAATCAACTAAATAAGTATTATAATCATAAATATATAGGTTATAAATTAGTATTTTAGGTACCTGAATAGTTCTTCTATCTGTATCAACTGTTGTTTTTGATATATTAAGTTAAACATCAGAGATATACTGGCTTAAGTCAAAAGTTAGTCAACCATCCCCGGTCTCCCCTACTCATAATATGTGCACTTCGCGCGCGAGTTGAATGCAGAGCTATTGTATGGTGACACTTACATTACCTCTGCATTCAACTCGCGCGCGTACTATACCTATATTGCACTTCTATGCTCATAAAACATTCTATCTATATTTTCGATGTTTTAAAATAAGAATGGCACGTCAGGTTGTATTTATAGGGAATATTGAATTGAACAGATATCATTGCAATCTCCTTTACCTAAGCCATTAAAGATGTTGTTCACCACGCTGAATAGATTGGCAGACTTATGGAGCTTTCAGGTTTCCTCGTGGTATTTTTTTCACCATAACAGCGGGTGATATTTTTAATCATTTAAAACGCACATCGCTCCAAAACGCCGTGCTCAGGGATCGAAGCCTTAGCCCCGCAAATACGAATTAGTACCATGTCTTAACCAATAGGCCCTCGCGGCATAAAACACTACCAAATAATATCGTACTATGTCAAATCTATCCTCGTAATTCTATTATCTTATTTGTGCAGAACGGGTTCAGATCAATTTGAATAATGCTCCTGCTTACTATTAATCTACACGCAATATGGACCCATAAACTTAACACAATAAAGGTTATATTCGGGTCAAGATTCAATTCGCGCCAAGTTTATAGAACAGTTACTGTCAAAGGCATGCGTTGTAGAGACCATCACAATTTTACAACCACGCGAATTAATGTGCTATTTTATGCGATACAAGGTCGAAAATGGAGTGTTGCAGCTTTTTAAGTCGGAAAATCCTCGGTTAGTAAAGCCTTCATACGTTCGACTATGTTTCGCCTCGTATGATCATTAGTTTCGACTTCTATATGCGGCTTTTTGAAAGCACTTTCACGGCTTTATACGGGATACCCCCGAAATGTAGTTCGAATGGTCTAGGTACGTTGAACTATATTTTTTTTAAACGGTGAAAACTTTTCGTAATATTTCCTACTGTAAATAATGAATACCCAGGGGTTCATTCAGTGATTTCTATATGCAAGTCATAAAGCTACTGGCTTCAATCCATTGGGCATGGCCATAGATAGATATTAATTAAAGATAGGGATCGTGTTGCATAATCATCATCATTGAGGCTGATTCTGTAGTGCACAATCTCTAAACTGAACTGAAATGACAACATTATAAATATTGCTAACCTTTGCATAATACTCTTTAGATTTACTAGAAAGAGAGCTCTTTACTAATAGTTTAGAGATACTGTTACACAGAATTGGCCACATTACCGGTTAGCTACTGAGCACAAGTCTTCTCTCGAAATAAGTAGGTCATAGTCCACTACGCTGGCTAAATACAGTTTGGCAGACTTCATATACCTTCGAAAAATTATGAAGAATGCTCGGGCATGCAGGTTTTCTCACGATGTTTTCCTTCACCGTTTGAAGCAAGTGATTTTATTTCTTAAACTTTAAAATTGTTTATCTTAAATGTTTTTAGCTGAGTTTATGTATTTAATGGTTTGTATAATTTCATTTGTGGTGTACAATAAAAGTGTATTCATTCATTCATTCATAACTTTAAAAAGGAGTGCGTTCCCGAGAATCGAATCTCCATGCACCTGAATAGCCGGCCGGGCGTCTAAGCCACTAGGCTATAACGGCTTTGAAAGCGATTACGTTATATTGTTTCAAATTGCCCAATAAACAAGGTACTGCAGTCGGAGCTGTCACTTATACGCGTGCGATAATAGTAACATCCTGTACACAGTTTGGGCTGGGACATCCTGTAGCTGATTGGCGCAGTCACATCGTGGAGATTTATTGCTTGCTAGTTGCTGCACTATACAGGATGTGTTGATTGTTGGATTGGGACGCGATATACTCATTTTATTAGTGCTTTAACTAAATACTTCTTTATTGGTCTTATTCCACTACAGCCTATTGACGTCCCACTGTCATAGGAGAGAGGGAATTAGAGCTAAGACCCACAACGCTGCTCCAAAGCGGATTGGCAGGCTTTAACGACTATTATCATGTAATTGATAATAAGTGGGACCGACGGCTTAACGTGCTCTCCGAGACACGGGGGTGGATCACCGTCAACTTCCAACTAAGGCACTGAGAATTACTTAACTGAAAAATCCAATACTTAACAAATTTTATGTCCGACCGGGATTCGAACCCAGGACCTCGTATCTGCAGTCCACTATATTGGTCTTATTCGTCTCAACCAATAGACGTCAATTGGACGGAATTATCTACTTAGAAAAGAGCTGATATTATAATCTTTTTTATCCAAGTTAGCCCTTGATTGCGATATCACCTGATGGTAAGTGAAGATGCAGTCTAAAATGGTAGCGGAAATTATAAATTCCCAAATTGACCTTGCCGGGAATCGGACCCGATACCTCCCCACGTTAACATCACAGCGCTCAGCACTGCGTCAGGGAGGTCATCAATCTTTAAATGGCTGAACAGATTTTCTTTTAGCATAGCTAAGAACACTTTTATCATAGCTAAGAACACGTTTATCATAGCTAAGCACTCTTTTATCATAGATAAGAACACTTTTATCATAGCTAATAGCACTGTTAACGTAGCACACACAAGTCGCCTTTCAAATAAATAAAAAAAACACTAAAAAAAAATCATCGGTTCATCGGTTCAAGAGATACGACGAAACAGATCGATATAATCAGACAGGTATACACACGTCAAACTTATAACAACCCTCTGCTTACGTCGGGGGTTAAATTTTAGAAGTGTGGGACCGGCATTGAACTCGGGACCCCCTGCATACGAAGCTGAGGTCTCCAGGCTGTTGCTGCTTATTACATAAGATAAAGTATAAATAATATATTTCATTAAAAAGTTATTCATCTGTCTGTTTGTCTTTGTAACAGACCTTTGTAACAATACCTCGAGGCAGAAGAGTGAAATGTACAAAGTCACTTCACTTGCCGACTTGCGCTTTACTCACATAATAGGTATGTTGTACTTTGAAACACACCTATTTTAGGTCAACAAGTGACAGGGACATGCTTGATATCTCTCTACACCAACTCTTAGACCACACAGTTTATTTCTACGCGCAGACAAAGCGCCTTTACAGGCCACAGAGCAGATTATTTCGTAGTAACTCCTACGGTTTTGATTGCTTAGACGATATTTGGCCGCTAAAACCATAACTTAGACAAAGATAATTAACCAAATAAAGAAAATACAAGATTCAACTTTCGCAGGCCTAAAAATGACGCTTTAAAAGACTATAATAAGTATCCCATGTATGGCGCTTTGTCTGCACGTGGATACATGATGCGCCTTTACAGTCCACAAAGCAGATTATTTCGTAGCAACTCCCACGATTTTTATTGCTTATACGATATTTAGCCGCTAAAACCATAACTTAGACAGATATAATTAATTAAATGACCTAGAAATGACGTTTTTTAAGACTATGTTTCCTATATACTAAAACATTGCTACACATTGTTAGTATATACAAATGCACATTACATTTGTATGTTACACATATAAATCCCACATCAGACCATTAGTGGATCAAATTACGACATCGTTCTTCCATCTCTGAGTTTACTGAGAGCAGTTTACTTTCCTTGGGTGCGTCGTAAACTGACCGACAACTTTGGTTGACATTGTTGTTGCATTGTATCAAGTGTAGACTGTGGAACTAGACCATTTTTGATTCTCAATAAAATATATTGGGCGACGTTTATAATCGACATTGTAGTTCACTTCATAATGCGACAAAAAGTGTGACGACATTTGCTTTAAAAAAAATGAAATTCAAGAAACCAAAAAGTCGGTTTTCTAAACGTGTTATGGTAACCTAAAGGTTAATTCTCAAGTATTATTATTACATGTCATTACAGATTTTTTATATAATATCGATTATAATACATAAAAGTCCAACAAAATAAAACCAAAACATCAAGTTACGACGTCATGGGTAACTTCTTCCATTTCTAAGCAATAACTACGTTGCTTAGGTACATCGTAAACTAACCGACAACTTTGGTAGACAGTTGCTGCATCGAAATTTGTAGCATAGAGCGTAGATAGACGGACTTTTATCGACAACTTAAATCGACAATGTAGCTCACTTCATGATGCGATAAAAACCTGTCCATAAAATAATTAGGCAGCAATTTTAAAATTTCTAACTCAAAATACACCAAAAACTAAACTGTTTTTGGCCAACGTTTAAGGGCTAAAAGAAAGGTACCTTGATTATCCCTGCACTGATTACTTAAATACAAATCCCACGAACATTAGATCTGGTTACAACATCAGCGTTCCGTCTGCAATTACCTCCTACGTTACTTAGGTGCGTCGTAAATTGACCGACAGTTTTGATCGACATTATTGCTCAAGACGCTTTCATCTACTTTTTACACGCAAACGATTGAAAAAGAAAAAAAAAGGAAGGTTTATAAAAACTTGTTAATGTACCTACATTGATACACAATAACAGCAATTTATTAAGACCAGTATTAGTACCTACCTACGCATAACGCCATGAAATAGTGTTTGTAAAAAAAACTTTACCAACCCAAAATACTACAGGCACCTAAAGATGAATGCAGAGCTTATTTATGTGTCACCATACATAAGCTGTGCATTCAACTCGCGCGCGAACGATCTTTTGATCTATGAACTTCATAAACAGTTTGGCTGTTGGCAGTTTGGCAAAAGGGCTACCAAGCCTATAGTGCATTAAAAAAACACACAACTGGACTAGACCTCTGTTTTGCTTTCTTTACCAATATATTTGGGTGAAATATAATTTCCAAAAAGTAACGCACCACCTTAAAATTACGCACGCAAAAGCTAATTACTCATTCACTTTTCAATTAAGCCAAAGCATAAATTAACGAAATTATCATAAATTATTGCGAGCGTATTGCACGTCGATTGTGTAAACTGTGCGTAAATTGTACGTTATACTCGTATGTGCCAATTACTGCGTACGTTAGATGGAAAGAAATAACCAATTTTTGTGTATTATATGGTACGTAATAGTGATGTGTTTTCCTTCTTTAAAGTGTTTCTGTCGGTCTGCTACGCGTATCCATTTAACCGATTTTGAATTTTTTACCATCCCGGAAGTTGGACGAAGGCTAATCAGTTTTTACCCCGATTTTTTTCCCCATTATATCTATTTTCCATCAGCTTTCTATCCATAATCAGATTTTAGGATCCCGAAAAATCAAAAAGTTTGCATAGGATTTTGAAAACCTGAAATCCATACACATTTGGATACTTTCTCATAGTATGAATACTATTAATTTTTAAATTAAAACAAGAGTTGGTACCATTTATTATTCAATTACCCAAAACTATTTGCGAAATGCAAGAAATGGGTACTATAAATGAATACAGACACTATAAGCTGCATTTAGATTTTATTAACGCTGTTCTGGGTATTATCGCCTTTACTACATGCTCTTTGTTTAAATATAGGGTTGCCACCTTTGCATTGTTCATAATAATATCATACTAATATTATAAATACGAAAGTGTGTTTGTTTATTGGTTTGTCCTTCAATCATGCCGCAACGGTGCAACGGATCGACGTGATTTTTGGCATGGGTAGGTATAGTTGAGGACCTGGAGAGTGACGTAGGCTACTTTTTTCCCCGGAAAATAAAGGATTTCCCGCGGGAATCAAAAAAACTTAAACCACGCGGACGAAGTCGCGGGCATCAGCTAGTTATGTGTATATTTTGACTTCTTTAAATGAAGTTGGTAAGCGCATTACTTGAGAAAGCTGAACGACTACATCGATTTGGTTTTTAATGTTTTAAATGTTAAAAAAAAGTTCTATTTATGATAAGAAATCTCAGACTCACTCATTAGCAAAGGAGACTGCTATACTCGGAGTTTATTTACAATCATAAAATCGGAAATGAGGGGACACAACCAATTTGCGAATCATCATTCGTCAACTCAAATGCCCATAGAAATAAGCTATTTATATAAAAATGAATCCCTATTTCCGTTGGTCACGGCATCACGCGTTAACGGCTGGACCAATATCGCTAATTCTTTTTTTGTTGTGTTTGTTTGGACCTGGAGAGTGACATAGGCTACTTTTTATCCCGGAAAATTAAGGAGTTCCCGCGACAATAACAAAAAACTTAAACCACGCGCACGAAGTCGCGGGCATCACCTAGTGTCCTAATAAATTATTAAACAAATAAATATAATAATATAGATTTACAATTCCCAAAAATTAAATTCATCATCATCATCATCACTACAGCCTATTAACGTCCCACTGCTGGGCACAGGCCTCCACTCTCATAGGAGAGCGGGAATCAGAGCTTAGACCCACCACGCTGCTCCAATGCGGGTTGGCGGGCTTTAACGACTACTATCATGTTAGTGATAATAACCGGGACCGACGGCTTAACGTGCTCTCCGAGGCACGGGGGTGGAACACCGCCAACTTCCAACTCCGGACTGGCACTGAGAATTTCTTAATTGAAAAACCCAATACCTAACTTTTATGCCCGACTGGGAATCGAACCCAGGACCTCGTGATCCACAGTGGACTATGCTAACCACTGACCAACGAGGCAGTGCAAGGCAAAATTAAATTACGAAACTAATAATTCATTCTAAACATTATTTAAGCGAGTAAAAACACTTGTCTATGAGCCATTCATGCAGCTTTATTTATAAAATTGTAAACGTGAAAGTTTTTATGTTTGGATGTTTGTTGCTAGGTACGAATGAACCGGTTTGGCTGTTTGGAATGGAGATAGCTTACATCCTGAATAACATATTGGCTACATCATTTTTATACTGGAAAATTAAAGACATACCCGTGACCGACCCGTGACATTCCTGTGACATACAAAAAGTTTAATGCGGAAGCGGACCAAGTCGCGGACGTATTCTATTGGGATATAAAACAAAATTTCAGTAGTTTTTACTCCGCTCTAACTATAACAAAACGTTAACACTGTATTAGCGAGATCCCGTGTGAATTAAACTTGATAATAATACCTACTATTACAGTTAACAGAACAGTTAAGCGGTCGAACTTAACCGTGCTAATTTAACCTCTAAAACCATGTTGGTTAAGAGCTAAACCTAATCTTGTTTACAATAGAGAATAATGTTTAAGATTTTCGCCTTTAAGACCTTTTCACACAAAATGCGTGACGACTGACGACAGCTTTTTTCAAAGCATCCCTACTAACATCATCATACTTCATATCATACTAATATTATAAATGCGAAAGTCACTTTGTTTGTTGGTTTGTTGGTTTGTCCTTCAATCACGCCGCAACGGAGCAACGGACTGACGTGATTTTTGGCATGGGTATAGTTGAGGACCTGGAGAGTGACATAGGCTACTTTTTATCCCGGAAAATTAAGGAGTTCCCGCAGGAATAACAAAAAACTTAAACCACGCGGACGAAGTCGCGGGCATCAGCTAGTTATAAATAATGCGAATGTGTGTCTGTATGTCTGCTACGCTTTCATGGTCCATCTGTTCAATCGATTCGATGGTACAGGGATAGGTTGAAACTCGAAACTTGCATCCCAGGAAAGGAGAGAGTTAGCCGGAAAATTAAAGAGTTCAAGATATTACAAGCGTTAGGGTTTTGATATGGTTATGTAATATTGATCTGGCAAACGGGCTAGTTTAATCTCTATTTAGCTAATTTGTTTATTGTTGTCCTACCATGGTTGCAGTATCATCCTATGGATTATCAGTGGGTACATTTAGTCGTATTGCTTCTGCAAAATAACTAGCTGACCCGCTACTACCTAGTCAAACGAAACCAACACGTTAATAGGTTTTTTCTATTGCACAGCTCTGCCTAAACTGATTTAGTGTCACTTTTTCATAAATTCATTTGAAGGTTGACATGAAAAGGACAGGTACTTATAGAAAAATTTAACTTAAACACGCTTAACGGCCTTGCGCATGAAGGCCTCAGTCTCTGCACAAACTCTAAATTACCTGTATTATAAATCGAACACGAGTACGCGCGCGTCACTTCTGTCACTCTCTGTGTCTGTCCAGAGCTTTAAACCCTAAATGCATGCATCTCAGTGAATCATGTCAGATGGACAGGGTATATCTGGTAATATACGGTGCACGTATTTCAGACTGATCACTTCACGTCTGCTGCAAGCTTTATAGCGCGAACCATATATTTTTTGTTTCGCTGCTAGGTGGACGACAGCTACTTTAACTGAAATCTCCACTTTAAGGCTACGATTACACTTCTAAGTTATACTCTCGTAAGTCGAGTTGATATGAGTAACTTACGAAGTGTACAGTTTTATAAGTCGCTGTAAGCAACTTTGCTACTTAAGTACGTTAAAACTTACTTAGTGTAATCGCGGCCTATAATATAGATAAAGTGTAACAATCTGAAAAATCCATGTGGATTCAGGGTTCAGCTAGTCATCAAATTAAAAAGTTAACAATATATAAATTATCTTTCACTCATTATTATTATTAGAGATGCGCCGAATCTTCGGCCGAATATTCGTATTCGGTACATTCGGCATATTTTTTCATGTTCGTATTCGGCCGAATATTCGGTTGATTTGCCGAATAATTACCGAATATTTAAATTAAAGTTAATATTTAAAAAAGATCATTTTATTAAACAGTAAGGTTAACTAATTACTAAAGAAGTGTGGTTTTTTGACGAATGATAATGTTAGCAAAATAAAATCTGATTCTCAAGATTACCATTATGTCCGTTAATAATCATATCGTAACATTAACAAATTAAAACAACATAATATTTAATAATTAAAATTTAAGAGTGCTAAATTATGATGCAGAAATACTAGGCTCTCAGCCCTGTGAGGCAACAATCTATTTCTTTTCTCTTCATATACATTGCCTGCTTCCGAGAATAACCGTTCACTATATACAGTGGTTGCTGGAGAAGTTAAAAAAATTCTGGCTGAAATAGCCATGAGTTCATACTTTCCTTGATTTTTTGCCCACCATGTAAAAGGACTCATACTGCGTTGTAATACTGAACGTTGCAGTACTGAACGTTGTGTACAAACGTGTTTACCGCGCAGAATTGAACCGAATGATTCGGCTGAATATTCGGTTCGGTACATTTTGGACCGAATATTCGGCCGAACATTCGTATTCGGTTGAACCTACATTCGGCGCATCTCTAATTATTATTATAATACAAGCTGATGCCCGCGTCTCCGTCCGCGTAGTTTAAATTTTTTGATTCCTGCGGAAACTCCTTAATTTTCCGAGATAAAAAGTAGCCTATGTCACTCTCCAGGTTCTCAACCATAACCATGCCAAAAATCACGTCGATCCGTTGTTCCGTTGCGGCGTGATTGAAGGACAAACCAACAAACAAACTGACTTTCGCATTTATAATATTTATTAGTATATTAGTATGATGATGATATGATTACTAGCTGATGCCCGCGACTTCGTCCGCATGGAATAAGGTTTTCGGTTCCCGCGGGAACTCTGATTTTCCGGGATAAAAGTAGCCTATGTGTTATTCTACACTATAATCTATCTCTGTGCCAAATTTCATCCCGATCCGTAAAGCTGTTCTGGCGTGATTGAGTAACAAACATCCATCCATCCATCTATCCATACATCCACCCAAACTTTCGTATTTATAATATTAGTATAGATATATATTAGTATAGATATAGTAAAGAGTACAGATTCCTCTCACATTTTTGTTCTAGTACCTATACTGGCAACTCAAAATAATCGTTTCTTCTACTTTCCATATTAAAAATGTAGACTTATACGGGATTTCCATCCGTTCCTTGATCCCCCACCAATCCCCATACATCAGGCGGCGTTATCATACACGTCACGGCGGACGTCTGACAAATTACGACTAGCCACCATTCGTCTAACTCTCATGGTCTATGATAGCCTAACTCCTGGATTAAGCGACGTCTAAGGGCCGATTTTTCCGACTCCGACTAACGAACCTACGAATAAAGACGTTTTGAAAGTTACCTTTTTTTTTTTTAAATATATAAGCTAGTGCTTGGCTGCAATCAGACTTGCATGCAAGTGGTGATGCAGCCTAAGGTGGAGCGCGCTTGCCTAGAAGATGCCTATTCACTCTTGATTTTAAGGTACCTATATCAAAAGAGGAGGGGGAAAACGGAAGCCGGGAGGGCATTCCATATCCTAGCGGTTCGACTTAGAAACGAGGAAGCAAATCGCTTCGTACGAGCCCGCGGAATTTCGACTGCGTAAGGGTGCAGACTTTTTATAAATATATATACCTAATTATATACCTTGACTTGTATTGACTAATATAGTCCCACAAAATTACCTGACCGGGTGGTCAAAATTTTAACTAATTTTTATGCCTGTATAAATGGATTGGCGGGACGTATTTGCCGGTAGGGTAGTAACAAGCCACGGCCGAAGCCTCCCACCAGTCCACCAGTAAATTTATACGCCCTACATCTAATCATGCGACTATAGCCTCCTGTGGCAATTATACTACCAACTGTTTCATTATTGTTGCCCTTCGTGTTTTAGAATATAATCCTTATTTTTAGGAACGTCAAATAGTCAAAAAAAAAACAGACAAAACGTCAACGACGAAGTAATAATGTTTAAGTATTGCTTTAAGCGTTGGCAGTAGGTATGGCTCCTGGAAAAATATACAGATACTAGATAGAAGATAGTTACCTACATTTCAAAGTATAAGTAAGCTTCTAATTAAACCGATCCTAATTGCAACGGTAGTTATTGATCGCATTCCGCTAATAGATCGGCGATCGACCGCAGATACGTTACGCCGGGAACCGAACCCGCACACCGCACTACCGCATATCCGCTATGCTTCCTGCTTATGTACATAAGACCGGGAGTGGTATTTTGACTGACTCATTGGCCTAGTAGTTAACAATTCGGTTGCGTATCATGAATTAAAAATAAATAGGTAAATAATGTCGACACGACCGAATTTCGGCCACGACGGCCAATCTCCAGAGATTAGCTATCTGCGCGTGACTGGGAGATATTATAGTGTGCAACTGGTCCTTTACTTTCATAGCCCGATGGGACAGAAAAACCGACACAACCGGTGAGAGAACTTCCTAATTCCTATTTACTTAGTTTAGTTAAAATACCTAGTAGGTAACTAAAGTATTTGTGTACGTACGAACGAATACCTACTTACTTATAACACTTATGAATATTACACTTATGAATTTTTTGAAAAAAAAGGAATTGAGTATTTAAAATAACTTTCAGAGAAAAAGAAAATCAATGTATTCCCAGAACATAGAGTAGTAGGGATAAGCCAGATTCCCTGTTCCATGAATTTATTCGTCAATGGTACATCACAGACAAAACCTTGTCAGCCGGACCTTGTCAGCCACAGTCAAACATACAGACCACTAGACCAACGAGACAGATACTATAAAAATATTATGTCCCCCGTTATAATAATAGCTCATCTGTAATACATAACTAACTTTCCTTATACGTCGAGTGATAATTTTCCCGTCCCGTTACTGTGTCGAATACCGTGGCCCTTTAAGGGAATCTGGTTGATCTATCGTTATAAGATTGATAATGTGCCTTATAAGTAAAATAATAAGATTCATTTTAGATACCATAAAAGGGTGAAGAGACGATTGGCATCAAATGAATAGGCCATACGAGGAGCTGTCTGGTTGGTTTAGTGGTTTGCATGTTTGACTGCTTATGATGAGGTTCTAGGTTCAGTATTTTTTTTAAATAAGACTCCGAGCCCTTGATTGCGATCTCACCTGATGGTAAGTGATGATGCAGTCTAACCTGTTAGAGGTATGGCACTTATATTAAACCCTTACCCCTAGTCGGTTTTTACACGGCATCGTACTGGAACGCTAAATTGCTTGGCGGTACGTCTTTGCCGGTTGGGTGGTAACTAGCCTCGGCCGAAGCTTCCCACCAGTCCAGACCAGGGAAAATCCAGAAATTATAAATTCCTAAATTGACCCTGCCGGGGAGCGAACCCGGGGCTTCCGCACGTTAAGACAACAGCGCTAAACACTGCGCCACGGAGGTCGTCATACCCACCAGAAAGCTTGAGGCCCCTTAATAATAGTAGTTACTTCCCCTATATCCCACCCCCGTTCAAGACTTGTCAATCATATCGAGTTCAATAATCTACACTGAATTTCATAAGCTAATTTCCTATACGCCATGTCAAATTCGTCACTCATCTCCGACATTGATTAATAGTGTTGAGCTCCACAAGTGAAATTGATCCCGAAATTAATAGTGTTAGAGCTGAAATTTGATTAAATAATTAGCGTGTAAAGGCGTGAGTATATTAAAGTAATAGAACTTGTAATACATCGGGGAGTTTATTAATGTGAAAGGTGGTAGTTTGTATTGTAGGTTACGCATGTAATTAAACATGTGATTAAAGCTTGCTACATTTTACAAAACATAAACTCAGGGTAAAATAAAATATTTTGTATTACTTACTTACTAAATTTTATCTAACTCTTTAAACATTTAACAAAATATTGTCATTTTGTACACTTAACAAATTTACCATTCCCTGTCTAGATTCTTTATTGATATGCACCTACTTGTGCAGAAACTATTTTATTCGACCTATCTATTATTTTCGATCTATTCGAACTTCCATTATGTGTCTAAATAAAGTGTTACTTAAAACATTCACCATTATAAACTGATGTCATTTTATTGTATAGTCCCACCAACTTATCTGGTCCGGTGGCCAAAATGGGAACTCATTTGTATGCCTGTTTAGTTTTTGTTTTATTTTTCATATAGGTAGGTATACTAGCGACGCTGTCACCGGGTCAGATAAGTTAGTGGGACTTATACCAATGTTTTTATACCATTAGTGGAACTCCCTATCATTATACTATCCCCTTTGCCATCGACTTGACAATAAATTCACCTATCGGAAATTGGATATGAGAAAATACAATTCCAAATGTGAAAAACAGTGTTTGTTCCCACTATCCCATTCTAAAACTAACCTTAAGCACGTATAAATAGAGTTTCTTTTCGGTTGTCTTGGTTTTGATACTCTACAATTTTTCACTGCGAATGGTATATTGATTCTGACGTTGTTTTTGAGTTGTTTCAGTGACAAATGTCTACATCAGCTGTTCTATCTGTCACTCTAATGTCCCGTCACTCGAATGCGTCGATGTCTCCTGCAGCCCTATTCTCTAACTCCATCCTCCATTGAAGGTTTGCTATGAAATAAAAACAACATTTTTAACCGACTTCCAAAAAAGGAGAAGGTTCTCAATTCGGCGCGTTTTTTTTTTTTAAATGTATGCCGGTGTATATCTCAGTGGTTTCTGAACCGATTTGGAAAAAAAATCTATCAGTCGTTAGAGGAAGCTCTCGAGGTGGTCCCATAAAAAATTCTGACTCCAAATCCTCAACCCTGACACTAAAAAGTTAAAAATTAAAGTTCATCCAACGCCACTGTAAAGTACAAAATAATTTTGATACACCAGTCCCCTCTCAGAAAGAGAAGAGTTTAGGCTATGGCCTAAAACCTTATAATACTGAGAGGAGACTATGGGGCTATGGTTATAACGACTGGACTTCTTTTTTTATCCACTACAAGTTAGCCCTTGACTGCGATCTGACCTGATGTTAAATGATGATGCAGTCTAAGATGGTAGCAGGCTTACCTGTTAGAGGCATGGCATGAAGGCAGTCTATTAAACTCATAACCCGTGTTACAGTATTTTTCACGGCACGGCACGTTTAGCGGGGGACGTCTTTGCGTGTAAGGTGGAAGCCGAACAGCCGAACAGCCGAAACCTCCCACCAGACTAGACCAAGAAAAATTCAGAAAATAATAAATTCCCGAACAATAAGATCGAACCCGGGATTTCCGCACGTTAAGACAACAGCACTCAACACTGCTCCAAGGAGGTCGTCAAACTATAGTTCACCACAACCAGCAAAATGATTTGCCCGTTCCACCCATATAGCCCATAGATTTGAGGACTATATAAAAATAACTAAATAAAAAAAGCCTCAAATTAATATGCTTCGACAAAGATTTATTTTGCGTACCCCATCTTTCAAGTCAAATAATCCCTTATTTAATCTAGCCACATAGTGGAGTGACGCGCAATATAGTCCGCAACCCCCGGGATTCCAAAGTAATGAAAGCGGGCAAATTCAGGGGATGCGGGATGCGGGATACGGCCGGCTAACCTAATATCGCTCAAGGCAATTACAAAAATTAACACTGCACGCCCCCAAACGCTCGCAATCCCGCAAATGAATCCGCAGCCCGCTTATTAGATTCCCGCGGGATCTATGGTTAATCACGGCGAGATAACGCCCGTCTTACGATCACGCCACGGGATTATCCGGGATGACGTGTTATTTATTGAGTTAATTTTTGATTGTTTTCTCTTGACCTATTTTTTCTTCGTTGGTTTATTAAAATCGTATAGAGGGTCTATGTTTGGGCTACCAATATTGCTTTTTATTATGACAACATCCACACTGCCAACGCTAGTTACGTACACCTACGACGTCATAGATTAAATCACTTTCGTTGCAAGATCGCAACCTTGCACCTCCAGCGAATAGCCATGTTACCAGTGCATAGTCAGCGGATTCCACAGAATTGCATCACGTCCGATGAAACGTGACATCAGGAATCGATTAGATTTTAGTATTAAAATAAAAGCTAATGAAACAGTGAGAAGATCGTTCATTAATCCTGTCGTCTCACATCGGCGCAGGATGCCAGTTAGGGTACATTAGGTTAGCCCTAGGTAGCCATAATGTGAACCGCTGCGTCTAAAATCGACGTAGCATTAGGTTAGGTCATAATGTAAGAATTAATTAATAAATTTAGTAGTAAATTATTCGTCGTCTCCTTCTGTAATTCTTCTGGCTGCCGTCCTACGTAATTCGCTTAAAGCCATAGGTATTGTATAGTTAACTTTCGTGTTTAAGAAATATAATAATCCTTATTTTAGTAACGTTAAGGTACGTGACATTAATGAACTGTCATTTTGAGTACCTAATATTTCTTAAGTATTGCTTTTAAGCGTTGGCAGTATGGCCCCTGAAGTTTTTTGAACAAAGTTTACTAAAGGTACACAAAGATGTTTTGAAAATAAAATACCGGGAATAATAGAAATCATTCACGCGACTTCGTCCGCGCGGATTAAGGAATTTGATTCCCGCGGAAACACTTGAATTTTCCGGGATAATAAGTAGCCAAGTCCTTCCCCGAGATATAACCTACACCTGTATAGTACATTCAATATTAACTGGCGTCTTTCCACTTGAGACCGTCATTAGCAATAACAATAGGATTAAGTCGTGGCGGGTGAATTCTTTGTATTGCAAAACACGTGCGGCGTTCAAACGGTGTTTCAAACGTTTTTGATACTTTCCCTATGTTATCTTCCTTTAAATAATATAATCAAATGATACAGCTCTTGGAAATCGTCAGTAAAAATGAAAATCTTTTAACAAAAGTCTACGCAGTGGCTAAAATGGCTCAGAAAGCAGGACATGAAGTTTGTAGACTTCCTCCGTATTACTGCATTTTGAATCCCATAGAGTTAATGTTGAGTTATTTGAAAAAAACAATACGAAGAGAAAACATCACACCAACCGTAGGAGATAGTGTCATAACCAAAATTCGTCACATTATTAATACTTCAGATCCGATTCTGTGGAAGAATTCTTACAATCACTGTAAGAAAATTGAACAAAGATTTTTAAAAACACCATGCACTAACTTTATAATAAATGTTGGAAGCGACTCATCAGACAATGAAACCGTGGAAAATAATTCGGAATCAGAAGAAATCAGTGAGTCGTCATAATTATTTAAAACCCACATGTTTTGATTTATTACTTTAGAATAAATAAATAATTTTTGTCATTGTATTTTATTTAACATACCTGTAAATTACGTAATTTTTTAAAATTATTCTATGATTATTCAAAAGTATCAACACTGGTTGGTTTGCAACAAAATAGATAAGGCTGAAACTGCTTCTTTAAAAATGAATGGGCTCTATGAGTGTTTGGTTTATTACCCCTATTGTTTAGGTTCAAGTGGAAAGACGCCAGTTAATATTGAATGCACTATTGACTATACCAAATTCCATAAAAATCGGTAGAACAGATGGGCCGGGAAAGCGTAGCAGACAGACAGACAGACAGACACATTTTCGCATTTATAACATTAGTATGGATGTAGTCTTCTAACATTACCGTCTTCATACTAATCAAATTGCCTGGATTTTATCCTAGGGTATCCTCGCCAAGATCTGTCGTTCGTTTCGACATTGGACCACGATGCGGGGGGCGTATATAATATTATGTATTTCTCCCTCGTGATTTGGTAGGAATTTCCAGGTCTTTATTATTTACTTTTTAGTAAAGCTGAATAAACACTCTCTCAATCTAACCGTGTAATGTAGTCCTTATCCCTCGGGGATTCTGTTGTTCGTCGAGTGAAACCCAGAAAATGCTTAGTAATCTAGTATCGCTGTAAAAAAATTAACTTCTTCTTTTTCATTGCCCTTTTCCACGCTTCGCGGGATTCATAGATCTTTTTTTTTTGTCTACAAGTTAGCCCTTGACTGCGATCTCACCTGATGGTAAGTGATGATGCAGTCTAAATGGTAGCGGGCTAACCTGTTAGAGGTATGGCAGTTATATTAAACCCATACCCCTAATCAGTTTCTACACGGCATCGTACCGGAACGCTAAATCGCTTGGTGGCACGTCTTTGCCGGTAGGGTGGTAAGTAGCCATGGCCGAAGCCTCCCACCAGGCCAGGTCAGAGAAAATTTAGAAATTATAAATTCTCAAATTGATCCTGCCGTCGTCGTTGTCGCCGTCTGTCTGTCTGCTACGCTTTCACGGCCCATCTAAAGAACCGATTTTGTTGAAATTTGGTATAGAGATAGGTTGCATCTCGGGGAAAGACTACTTTTTATCCCGGAAAATTAAAGAATTCCCGCGGGAATCAAAAAAACTAAATCCACGCGGACGAAGCCGCGGGCATCGTCTAGTGAAACAATATGGCTTTATGCGTTGGCAGTATGGTCCCAGTTAAATGAATTGATATTATATTAATGTGGTGGGTTCTGTACCTATAACATGTCTTATTCTTACACTTATTTCTTTCAGTCTTCAAAGCTGACCCACTCCCCACTCATTCTCTGTCACTGCTGTGTTTGTTCCTAGCTCTTCCCACTACAATCTTTCCGAAAAAATATTTTTTTAAATAGTTTTTTCTGCTAATGTAAGCTACTACAATACTATTAAAACCGAAAATATATTAGAGCACATAATATTATCTGGTGGAAAGGCACCCTCACCCAGTCAATATTTAACAGCGTTTGTCCACGCCACAGAGAGTTAACTCGACGTGGGACGGACAACCGGACAAAGTGGTTTTGTATATACGGACTATTGTGTAGTAGTTTAGAGATTTAAATCAAGTAGGTACTAAGGCGTCAGTTTCACTGTCTTTAGTCTTGTACGGGAACAGAGGCCCAATAGGCATGATGACTGATTTTGAAAAATGGTCAGATTATGTTCGGAAGTATCTATTTATCTAGTATTTCGAAAAAATATCTTATTTCAGCAGAAAAACAAGGTTTGATAGATGAAATTGGCATTTGAAATTTAAATTTTTAAACTCACGCCAAAACGTTCGGCGGTGTCATGGCGTCGTTTGTGACGTCACTATTGTTTTTCACAATGTATTCTGTGCAGTGTGCAGTAAACAATAGTGTGATTGTCAAAGCTCGAAAACAAACAATTGTGACGTCATTCGCTTCTTGGTGTTTGATCCATTATGGCGGATTGCTGTATTTTATAGTTTTATTTTATCGAAATAAATAGCAATCACACTCGAAATAGAAAAATAAATACGTTTTTTATAATCTATGAATCCTATTTCATTAGATAAATTCATAATTTCGTTGATTCTTGGTTACTGTCATCATGCCTATTGTCTAAGCAAATCGTAATCATTTGACAGCTTAAAACGTATTACTCGAACTGTTTAAGAAGTTCATACATGTTTTTTGATATGCAGGCATCTATGAACTCCTTAAACAGCAGAGCGACCGCGTATCTTTTGCAATCATTGATACATCGCAATCACCTCCGATTGGCTGAATTTATGGTTTAGCAAGAAAAGATTACAGCTATTTTGCTATAATCTCCAACAGAAAAAATTCTGTATGGTCAAGCATGCAGTAACAAGCGAAGCACCGATTACCTTCCCAAGCAAGAAAGCTAAGTTCCCAAGCAAGCAATGCACATGCACCACCACACAAGACTTTTATACTATTCTCGACGCACGTTTCGCCCCGACACCGGAGCATCCTCAGGAGATGTCGACCTTACAATGCGAGATTCTTTTCTTGCTAAATCATGAACTTCCGCAAAGTAACGCCTGATTCTATCCAATATTTGAATTTATGGTATTCTTGCTGCGTCAATGGATTTCGTCCAATAGTGGAAGAGTGTTAACCAATTATGTCTTCAGAGCCCATCTTTTCAACCTATTTTGATGAAATTTGGTACAAAGGTTATCAGTTTTCATGAAACTTGGGTTTAAGTTGTTTCCCGGAAAATTGGGGAGTTCCCGCGGGAATTAAAAAACTTTTTATTTCACTTCCAATACATGCAGTAACACTTTTATGGCTCCTACTTTTTACACAATTTAGGATGTCGTGAACAAAAAATATTTTATTACTGTAGGTACATTGTAATTAACACTGGGAGACTGTAGATATTAATTATCATATTTTCTTTTGTTACAGGTAAGGCGATACTGTATTTTAAACGTAAAACTACTCGGAAT
This sequence comes from Erebia epiphron, assembly GCA_963932025.1. NCBI lineage: Eukaryota > Metazoa > Arthropoda > Insecta > Lepidoptera > Nymphalidae > Erebia > Erebia epiphron. The sequence continues at coordinate 12,147,897 of OZ009950.1, forward strand.
ATGCCAAGGTAACAAAGCCACATAAAAATCCATACCAATGTAACAGATGCGAAAGATGTCTGTCTGTACAGTTATGCGTCTGTTTGTGTTTGCTACCTTTTCACGCGATGACGATTTTGACGGATAGGTAAGTACCTACAGAGAGACGCGGGCATCATCTAGCTAGTGACTAGATGATGCCCGCGCGACTCTACTATACCTACTAGATTCTAGTCATTTAACATACTAATATGATAATATCCATAATAGGGTATTTGACTGCTTTTAGAAAATAGTCGTATATTGTTAATAATGCTTTATTAAAGCTAACAATATGTTTATTTCGTCATAATTTTCGGTATTATATATAGAAATCTCAAAAATAAATTCAAAAAATTAAAATGCCGCGTAAACGCTCCCTTTGACAACATGTGGGTGACATGACTACTGTGACGTCACTATGTAGTAAAAACGTAAACAAAGTGTGTGCTAATCGAGTGTCCCTTGATAAAAACTTTGTTTTAGAGATTATTTTTAAGAAACTATGGTTTACCAATGGTGTTAGTACCGCAATGTATAAACACGTCTACAAAAACTCCAGAAAAACTGTTTATAAGTGTTCCAAAGAAAGCTAAGATAAGTGGAAGAAGTGGTTGCAACTTGCTCGAAGAAACCCTAATGATATAGTGGTCACTTCAAGTGTTTATTTTTGCGAGGATCACTTTAATGTGAGTTTTACACAATCTATCTAATAAACTAATACTAAATAATTATATTATAATGCTCTAAAAATGTGTACCTACTTCACCTGTTCTGTTTGAGGTTAGACATGTCCATTTGTAGCTGGTTTGTAATATGTGTTTAAGTATTTACAAACACATTAATAAACAATAACTAATTTTGTAATTTTATCCTATTTATGTAATTCAATAATTTCAGTAGATCATTACTTACTTGGAACTTTGAAGTGGAATTTGCAATAAAAAACTTATTATGGTACCTATACCTACTTATTACAGTTGGAGAAAACTATTCTAACCTACAACCAATACAAAATGGGCTTAAGTGAATGACTTCACATTGCAGATGGAGTTAAAGGTTAGCTCTTAAACAAGAATGTATGGAAGAAGCTGTCTATTATGAAAATACTACTTAAACGAGTAACCAAGTTGATGACAATGAGATAGAGGAAGCTGTTACTTCAGAGTCCAAAGGTATGTACCTATCAAAACTTTGTTTCAAGAAATCCATACTAATAGGTATAAAAGCTAAATTGTGTTGGTCTGTCTGCTATCTCTTCACAGCTCACACATCTGAGTAACCAATTTTGATGAAATTTGGCACACGGATAGCTTGCATCTTGGGGACGGACATAGGCTACTTATTGTTCCCGATAATCACAGAGTTCTCAGATTTTTGATTTGATTTTTTGACTCAATCAGCTAGTCAAAGTTATTACGTTGACTAACACCTAGAAGAGAACCTACATACAAAATTCCAAGTTTATAGACATTGATGTATATGATAATGTAGTTTAGTATATCATTTAGTATGATAACATACTAAAATTATGTTTATAGATCCACTTGTGTCAGTAAGTTAAGGTACTTACTGTTTCAGAAAATTAATTTTGATGAATATTTTGTCTTTTCAGAAACCACAAACACATCATGATAAAGGAATAAACACTCAACCAATCGCAACTGCTGATAAATCTGTCCAAATAAATTTAAAGATGCATCACAGAAGCAAGGCAGTACAGACTATGAATTGAACTTGATGATTCAAAAGCACTTGTAAAAGTTTATTTGAAAATAAAAACATTTTATTTCGAGTTAGTTTGATAAATAAAACAATGAACTAGAAATATGATTTTTCTTATAGCTATCCCCATATTACATCATTTATAATAACCATTAGTGTTAGTCTATATTGGTACTACGGAAAAATTATGGGAAGATATTAGATTTCCAAAGGGAAGCTAAATTGTTTAATAAATTGCAAACATACCTATTCATTTTCATAAGGTACAAATGAAAAATGAAAAATAAAATTAATTTACATATTTAAGTTGACTCAAAGTCAGGATGCCCAACACAGAAATAACTTTTATTTTAATTCCTTGTTGTTTGTGCTACTGCAGTTACAATATTAATGAAAATCATTTCACTCATCAATTCTACAAATTTGTTAACTTCATTTTTTATAATCTCCCTGTTTGTCAGAAGGAAGTGATGTAGGGAAAACTGCTTAATATCAGTAAACTTGTGGTCATACTGATATCTGACCAGTACACAATCCTCAATCTTTCTTCTTTTAGCCTCTTGAAGAAACTGATAGGAGTTCAGTACTACTAAAGATGATGTTGAAGGATGTTGAGTGTGTTTTTTAGATAATTGCTCCACTGTAACAAATTTCATGGTAGTGCCTACTCTGGAATCTGGATAAAGTAATTTTTTCCAGTAGCACTCAACAGAGGTACATGAAGGTTATTCACTAAGCCGGTGAGTCAACATCAAAAAGGCCTCAGCATGCTTGCAGCCTCCAGCGGATGCAGCACAATCATGGCACTCACACCTTATAAATTGACTTTTGTCTTCATCTACAATCATAGTTATTCTTCATTTTGCTCTCACTTTGTGCTCGTGACATATCTTGCATTTGAGCGTACAAATGCCAGATTCGCGATGTATCTGGACGTAGGTAACCGATAGTATCATCTCCATTACACTCTCGAAGCTCTATAAAGAAAGAAACCAAACCATAATATCACGATCCATGTTAGTACCTAAATAATATAACCTAGTACTTAATTTTGCGAATGTTAGGTTATATTCTTGGGACGAAAAGGTATTAATATATGGATTTCTACAATAAATTGCTTTAATAAGGCTGTTATCACAAATTTCTTAGCTCTGCACCATAGAAATCGGGGCTATTTTGAAGAAAAGTCCAATCATAATTGCATCAACTTTTGAGAGGTTTCCACAATCTACTTTCACATCATTGGGTTCCTTAACTATTTATAAGGAAAAGTATGGTTGGTAATGACTAATTGAAACAATAAAAAGCACAGAAACATAAAGAAAAACGGAAAATCTCTCGTAATTGCTCTTATTTACAACACCATAGTTAGATTTTACTACATAGTTACGTCATTAATGATTCAACCAATCATAGAGCGTTTACGATCACTTGAACATAGATCGAAAAATAATTAATTTATTTCATGTTTTATAGAAAAACAATACATTATTTTTTAGTTCGGTCAAATGGAATATTACTTAAAAATTATAATCTATTAGGATGGCAACAGCAGAAACGATATTTTTAATACAGTCAAATACCCTATTCCATACTCATATTATAAATACGAAAGTGTGTCCGTCTGCTACGCTTTCACGACCCACCTATTCAACCGATTTGGATAAAATTTAGTACAGGGATAGGTAATATCCCAGGGAAGGACATAGCCTACTTTATATCGCGGAAAATTAAGGAGTTCTTGCGGGAATCGAAAAAGCTTAGTCCACGCGGACGAAGTCGCGGGAATCCGCGGTTTGTTGGTCGCAATAGAGCAACAGATCGACGTGATTTTAGGCATGGGTATAGTTGAGGATCTGGAGATGGGCATAGGCTACTTTTTGTCTCGGGAAAATAGGGATTTGTCGCGAGAATTAAAGAAAAATTAAACCACGCGAACTTCAGGCTAGTCTCTAATAAATACCTATTGACACACAATAATCCGATCGCAATTAAATTAATCACAGCAACATAGTTGCTGAGCGTTAATGTTAAACAATTATTGGTTTAAATTAACAATTACGCCCCACCCCTACTAAATCTGTGGAAGTATGAGCAAAGCCGCACGATTTTAATTAAATTAATTAACGAAAACGTTCGCACCGTGGTAAAGCAAGGTATTCTCTGTGGCTCAAGCCTCAAAGCACAGGCGGTAGCTATTAAATATTTATTCAAGTTAATAATTTTATTCTTTAATTTAAGCAATTAAATAATAAAAAAGAAAGTTTGCACTGCGGTTAAGCAAGGTATTCTCTGAGGCTCAAGCCTCAAGGCAAAGGTGGTAGCTTATTAAATATTTATTTAAGTTTATAATTTTATTCTTTAATTTAAGAAATTAAAAAAGAAAGTTTGCAGTGTGGTTGAGCAAGGCATTTTGATTTTTTTATCCACTACAAGTTAATCCTTATGATGAAGTCTAAGATGACGTGCTGACCTGTTAGGGGCATGGCAGTTATATTAAAAACCCATACCCTAATCGGTTTCTACACGGCATCGTATCGGATCGCTAAATCGCTTAGTGATACGTTTTTACACGTACGGTGGTAACAAGCCACGGCCGAAGTCTCCCAGACCAGACCAGGGAAAATTCAGAAATTATAAATTACCAAATTGATCCTGCCGGGAATCGAACCTGGGACCTCCTACGTTAGGACAACAGCGCTCAACACTGCGCCAGGGAGGTCGTCAAATCAGTGCATCCTGGCCGATCCAAATGTCGGTGGAAAATGAAAGGTCAGTGAGAAAATGGGTGATAAACGATGGCGAAATTATCGGCCCGATTATTATTATCGGGATTCGGGAGCTGCAAAAATCTGACGTGGGAGGAGGCCCTTAAAGTGAAAATAATAATTGAAGCAACTTATTGAATCGTACAGTCGAGTACAGTCCCTATCAAAAACTCTTGTAAACTGCATTTTTCTTACAATTTAGACCACACCCACAGGTTAGGTGAAGCAACTAATCCCCTTATAATAATAATAATAATAATAGGGGATGTACATACGTGCACAGTGGTGTTACAGCCTTGTTCAAATTAACACTCCGCACCAAATATTTGGTGTTAGCATTATGTCGAATTATACGGGCATGTGTGTTATCTTGTTAATTTTGTTTGTTGCAATCTCGTTTGAAGTGTTTTGACTATAGCAATAATTTATTGCATACATTTAGTTATTACATCAAGTAATGTGAATTTGTTTCAGCAATGTAATTAGAATGGAAGTAACCTACTTAGATAAATGTTTCAATTTTATTCAGTTACTAGCTGATTCCCGTAACTTTTTAATTTTCCGAGATACAAAGTACCCAATGTTCCAGGCTATAATCTATCTCAGTGCCAAATTTCATCCAGGTCCGTTCAGCCGTTCCGGCGTGATTGAGTAACAAGCATCCGTCCATACATCCAAACTTTCGCATGTATAATATTAGTAGAGATTATTACATTCGCCTCAATATTTTTCATTATTGAATATAACATCGCTTCGGTGTGTTCCACTCTTTACAAGTATTTCGCGGTTTGCAAACTGAGTAACATGCATGCTTTCAAAACCTCACAAATGTTATAGCACATCCAAATTTGAACTCTAAAACCAAACTGCTATAGAGTCGATACTTAAATTGTGACATTCTTATAAATAAGATGTCACAATTTAATTTCGATGTGCTTTCACACGTAGTAAACTACGTGTGAAAGCACATCGAAATTTAAACTTTAACGCTTATGTCATTGAGTTTTAAATTGAATAGGTTGATTTGTCTACATTTTCAAATACTAAAATATGGAGCTATTTCCGCCACTGTATATTTTTGTGATTGAAATTTCGGAAAGCAAGTTGGTATTTTGGATTTAACTTACTTTGAAAATCCTAGATTAATTTCTTCTTTAGATCTTTTGGTCTTATTTAATGATTTGAGATTTGATTTTTTTATAAACATGTGGAAATATGTACATGTAAATTAATAGGGTTGTTCGTTTTACAAATATCGATAAACATTGTATATTGATCACTGTTTAATTTTATTATAATAAAATATATATGTAAGTACTTATTATTAATTTCGCTAAACATTGACGAAATCTCTGTAACGACGCATATACCCGTATGTATTCATATCTCGCAAGCATACTATACGATCGATACTCCTTGATTTTTTTTAATTTTTTTTTAAATATACGTCCCTTACCTACGATGGGTGCACCCACCATAGAGCCTTTGTTCAACTTTACCATCGATTTACTTGTTATTTATTGAGATAATTACAAATCCAGAACCAGTATTAGATTTGGTAAAATAAAATTAATGTTCAGTTCAGGCATTATAAAACTCAAAATTTTTTAAATGGTCAAGGCCTGCTGTATAAGAAACAAAAGTTAACCATGTTAACACCTACTTCCCTTTAAATACATACGAATATACGGAATCATCTAGTGAAATGTAAACGGTTTTGCGGAATTACTCGCAACGGTTTTATTTGTTCGGTGAACGAGTGAATGAATGGACTATTGAACGTATGATCGGGCCGATAATTGTTTAAATGGGGGTAATCAATGCACGGGTGAACGGTCACGAGTGGTTCTTGAATACGTTTAAATGTAAATGTTGCATTTGGATCAGTGTTGATATTGAGGTCTCCAGATTCAGTGAGGTTAAAAAATTAAATTGATAAAATGCACCCATATTCTATGTTTGTATAACTATAAATGCGAAAGTGTGTTTATACCTGTCTGCCAAGTTACTACGGCTCCTGATCAACCTTAGGTTGCATTCCGTTAGTAACATTTTTCAAGATTTTAATATGCTTTTGTGTAGGAGTAACTGGTTCCATAACTTTACCGAATTTTAACTGGCCAGTTTTTTTAATTTGATTTGAAAAATACCTGTGACACAGACTAATCGGACGTGACTATAAGGATTCCTAGTTTTATTATGAAATCCTAAAAACACCTTCAACACAAAACCAATATCGATGTAACGTAATCCTTAAACATTCCACATGTAATTAACGCATCGGTCAGTGAACATTATCGATAATGCGTTAATCGCGAAATGGCTTAATGGCTGGAGTACATCACTAGCTCCACTAATGTGTGCTAATTGTGATGATAGGGCGTGGGCACAATGAGTTCCAAATGTGTAATAGAGTAGCTATTGTGACTTAAATGCTTTTGTATGCATATCAATTGATCAATACATAAAATGCTAATCTTCCTTGTTAAAGAATAGGTATTTTACTGTGCTCAAAGTATAGTAGTACTGGGAATTATAGAGTTATGAACTTATGACGAAATAAATATTATTAAAATTAATATAGAGATTAAAACACATTAAAAATAAATATAGAGATAGGTCTCGAAAATGCAAACTTAAAATCCCAGAATAAGAATCTAGCAATCGACCAGCTGATATGATTTAACTCAAGCCTGGGAGACTAATTGGGCAACTGACTTTCTATGTAAAAATTTTAGTCTTGTAGAGGTTCAATTTTCTCCACCAACAATTTTAATTCATCCAATTATTATTTTCAATTTCGTAGTGTAATCGCATTGTGACGAAATTTGATACAGACAAATTAAAGACTTCCCTCGGGAATAAAATAAAATTGACATCGGCCAGTTCAATAATGCTCTACTTCTTAGTGTACCTGCAGATCTACATTCGATCGGAATCAATCGAACCAGTATCAGTTCGATAATCGTAGTCTAACCGGCGGCTATCGACGTCGATAATTGTCGTAGTTACCGGCATTAATTGCGCGATCGCGTCCGACGTGATGCGATTTGTTGCGGTCGCTCGTTCAACCGTTTTTTAACCCTTCAACGGGATTTTTTCGATTTTTCTCGTGCGCTCTTTCTTGTTTTAAATTTGCGATTCAATGGTTTAGAAGTACCTAGTCTAGTGATGTCTAGTCGATAAACGCGATAGATTTAGATTTTATTTTTGAACTCCAATTAATGAAGAGCACGTCCTCTTTTAGAAACGTAGCTTAGAAATGTTAATTACTAAATAAAAATAAATAATAGAATAAGTATTGTAAAAACTATATAGTTTTTAAAAATCAATCAGAAAGAACACGTCTGTCAGCTAAAGGACATTTCTCAGCATTTTTTTTTTAATTACAGAAGAAACTTAAAACTAAGGGTAGTTTGCACCATTGATGGTAATGGTTATCGGTTTTTGACTTAAAATCTTAATTTTGGGCGTAAGAATACTGACTTGTGCCATATTACGAGATATTCGGAAATTCTTAAGATAACCATTACCATCGATGGTGCAGTCGACCCTCAATAAACTCGACTTGCGTTAGTCCTTAGAGGTGGTAGGTAAATCAAATTATCGATATCGATAAATAAACTGAATCTATTCACTTATCACCCCAGTTTTTAACCGACTTCCAAAAAAGGAGGAGGTTCTCAATTCGACGCGTATCTTTTTTTAGTGATGCGATTTTCTGCGGCCTATTCGTCACTTAATTTTTTTACGAACCGTTGTTTGGATGATTTTTATTTTTTTTTGCCATAGAACTTTTCTGTTTCATTTTAAGGATTCAGAAATTTTCCTGCCTACAAAGCTTTAGTTTTGAATTCACAAAAAATCGTTGCCCAGAACTCAGGACTGTTATAAATAATGAAATAATAATAGGCTAATTATGTTATTGTTATAAATATAAATCTAATTAATTTATACGATATTTATTTTATGAGATGGTGATAATAAAAAAACCCGACTGAGATTTTTGTGGGCTCTTCTCAGACCACGGCGCGTTTGAAACCCCCGTAGCGTTAGTTTTAAGATACCGTGGTTAATTATCACCATCACATCTTATACTTTGTAAACGTGATGTTCAGAAGGTGTTCTGTGTAGGTACCTATTTTGAATAAATATACTTTGAGTTTGAGTTTAAATATAGGAGATACAGTAATACAGATAAAGTAGGTAGTAGGTAAAGTAGGATATAAGACGTAGAAATTCAAAATTCGTAATTGTCGTAAATCCAAATGTCCTAATTAAAAACGATATCACATTTTCCTTTTTCCTACACATAACTCCGCAATCTTAGCAGAGGACAGCAATAAATTCTGTCCTAATGGACATGGGTAGGATTTTTACCCGGACAATGATCGGGATTAACCTGTCCGCAACCGGGATTACGCCGGCGCCGGACACCGGGATTTCGGGATTCCGGGAACAAGTGCGTTAGCGGGAGCAATTTGTCTTTAATATTAATTAGGATTTAATGTTTTTTGTTAACATCTCTTTAGGATTTGGGATTTTTAGAACATAAGTTCTTTGTTGCTGGATAAAACGCGGGAATGACGGCTGAAAAAATCGTATGTGACAGTAAAAGCGTTTAACTCTCTCTCCCTCCCTCAAATATAGAATAATAGAGTCCAGATTATATAGATACATAATTATTAATTTTTGAATATTTTGAAAACTTCTTACCAGTGGCTCAATCGTATAGAAGTCGCGTCCTACGCAAGACGTTGCAGGTTTGAATCCCAGTCATGTTTGGCAATTAGTTTTTATAAGCTATTGCATAGCTTCTATCGCGGGCCTTGAGCGGGGAGACCGAATCCAGAAATTCCGTAACGAAAAAAATATTACAATTTGTCTATACGAAGGTAAATTTCGCAAGGTTAAAGTAGTTCAGGTGGGAAATGGGCGGTCACGATACCAGAAGACCCCGGTTCGAATCCAGATGTCTCCAGTCCGATTTTTTTTTCGGTTATTATTATTTTTATTTTATTTTCCGATTATTATTATTTTTATTTCTATTAAATTTTAATTTAATTTAAATTGATTTACCAAAAAAAATTTAAGTGTTAATAGTTTTAACCGTTTTAACCCGTTTTTAAATCATTATTTTTATCGTTTCATCGTTTTTAAATACATTTTAAACGTACTTCAATCGCATCGCCATGGCCGACAAGCAACCGCTCGACCAGAGGCCGCCGAAACAGGGAAGAGAACGAACAGGGATTCCGCGCGCAGTGGTACGCTGGAATATAATGGACCAATCCATTACCCCGTTCCCTGCCGCCGAGTCCGTCAGTCGTCCTCCGACCACTACTACTACCGCCGCCACCACCTCGCCGATAGAATCGGAAACAAGCGAAGACAGCGACGACGATACGCCTGCCATCGTAGCCCGCGTAGTTGTACCTACGCCTGGCTTCGAATTGGCCAAGCGCGCACGTCCGAGCTCCTCCTCCTCAGGCTCGTCCGGAAATCAGGAGGACAAGCGGGTTAAGCTTAGCTTAGCTTGGCCTACCCGCACCACCCCCTGACTACCAGGACTACAGGCTATGCAAATTGCAATAGCTTTACCGCGGCTTGTTAATTCAAGTAAAAGTTAGCCCTTGTCTGCAATCCAATCGCAAGATGATAGGTGAGTTATGATGCAGTCTCAAGACGATAAGACACTTCGCACGAAACGTCGGAATTGCATGGGAAACACGTTTTTTCCTGTCGCGCTATACAGCTCCATATAAAAATGCGCGCGATAACAATTTTCAGCCAAACAAAAACAAACTGTAGTGTGGATTCGCCCTTACGGTAGTAAAATAAACTCTTTCAATTTAGGAAACATTAAATTAGCGCTGGAAAATGTGAGGCTTTTTCGAGCTATACCCAAACAAAAAGCTATCAAAGTATGATACAGCCAATTTCCCATTATCGCACGCTGTGAACGCTACCGATTTCAACGAAGCGGGGTAATTTCGATACTTTTGTAAAATTTTGGTGTTTTTGTAATACGATTTTTTAATGAATCTTGATTTTTTATTAACATTTTTATTACTGGAGGATCGTATGATGACGCTGGTTACGTAGTAGTAATTATATATTTAATTTTTTTTTTGAAAATACATTTCATTTTTTTAGTGTCTATCACCCATAAAATAATATTTATTACTAGACGATGCCCGCGATTTTGTACATGGATGCGGGGATTTAGGTTTTTAAACATTTTCATAAATAACGTTTCTAGCGTCATCTAGCCCATATCCTTGCGGCATGCAGTCTATCTCTGCAGTACTTACTAAAGGTCGTCAAAATCTGTTGAACAGATGGGCCGTCAATGTGTAATAGACATAATATAGACAGACACACTTTCGCATTTGTAATATTAGTATGGATATGGAGTTGGTAAATATTTTATCTATGGGCTACTTTTTATCCCGGAAAATTATGGATTTACCCCGGGAAAAAATCTTCATTCACGCGGGCGAAGTCGCGGGAATCATCTAGTATTAAAATAAAAATGCAAAGAAAGCTACTCCAATCCAGGAGCACAGCAAAATTATTTATCACCTTTTACCCGAAAAATTCTGATAAAATCTACTTAAAAGATATACCTAATATTCAGCAGGAAAATTAAAGTTAATGAGTGAGTAGGTAAGAGCAAAATGGGTCGTTACGACCTTAGTGCGTGCTCTATCTCGCTCCAATCTTGACCAGCTGGGATTTAAGAGTGGTTTACAAAATTTACATTAGGTATACAGTGGGTTTTTTTTTGATAAATATTAATGTCTTTTTACACCTACATTAGCTACATTTGTTTTTTTAATAAACAGTTCTTTTTGGGACTGACATGGTCTTTAACCCAGCTAGGATAGCCCGCTTCCATCGGTACGGCAGTTATTTTAAACCCATAGGTACCCCTAATCGGTTTCCACACGGCATCGTACCGGAACGCTAAAACTCTTGGCGGTACTTACGTCTTTGCCGGTAGGGTGGTAGCTTGCCACGGCTTAAGCCTCCCATGATACCAAACCAGAGAGAATTCATATATAATAAATTCGAACACACTTTCATGTTAAGACCACTGCGCCATGGAGTTCGTCTTATTGACCGAGCGGAGCGGAGCAATGGTCTCTGAATCTGTACTCTAGTGAATTTGCACTTGTCCGTCCGTCCGTCCGTCCGTCTGTCAGAGCCTTATAACTTCTGAATTACTGAACGTAATTACTTCAAAATTAAATATTACACATATAAACCGATGGTCTCCAGCCGAATATGGCTTAAAAAGTTATAAAAATCTTTACTTAAGGGGGGCTCTCATAGAAGCGAATGCGAAGTAAAATATTTTGTAAAGCGTTACATAGGGTTGCGATATCATTTTAAAGATAATTAGGAATAGAGTCCAAAAAAATTTTTTCCCCCCTAAATTGACGAAATGGGGGGCTTTCAAAGTGGAGATTTTCTAACGTCCAAAGTTGACCTCAGAACTCTAAATTTTCTGAAAGGCTGACCCTGAAACTTGATAAATTATTTGAATTATATCTTGTACTTGAACAACAAATACTAAAATTATAAGGAATATTAAAATATTATAAGGAAACGAAATTATTTAATTTTTAATGAGCTTCAGTATTTACAACAGAACTTCACAAAGATGTCAATAGATGGCGCCGCGAGGTCTCAGTTCAGGGCGAACCACTAGTTTATTAGATGACACGTGTACCTAATATGATCAGGCAGGAAAGAACAATGTGCGTAATACAATGAGCCGTGACGAGGGTCACGCGTGCTCTATTTCTTGTATCTTGTCCGACTCATCTGAGACTAAGTACACTAGGAACTGAACAGGGCAAAACGTACACGTAGTTCTCACTTTTCTATGGCGCTAGATAGGATATACCTATTCTGCCTTTTCTAAGGCATTTATTAATTATAGGTATGTTTCACATTTAGTAGTTCACACGTGTAATATGATCATTGGTCAGACAGGAAAGAACAATGTGCGTAATATAACGAGCCGTGATGAGGGTTTTGCCTGCTTTATCGCTTCAAGTATCTTGCCCTACTCATCTGAGACTAGGAGCGTAAGTACACTGGGGACAGCACAGGGCAAAACGTCTGCGTATAACTCACGTTTAAATGTAGCTGGACAGGATACACCTATTCCACCTTTTTAAGGCGTTTATTACTTACTAGCTGATGCGCGCGACTTCGTCCGCGTGGTTTAACTTTTTGATTCCCGCGGGAACTCCCTAATTTTCCGGGATAAAAATTAGCCTATGTCACTCTCCACGTCCTCAACTATACCCATGCAAAAATCACGTCGATCCGTTGCTCCGTTGCGGCGTGATCGAAGGACAAACCAACAAACAAACACACTTTCGCATTTATAATATTAGTATGATGAAGATAAGTACGTTTTACATTTATTAGTTCACACGTGTAATATGATATTTGATCAGGCAGGAAAGAAGTATGTGCGTAATTCTGTGAGCCGTGCGTGACGAGGGTCACGCGTGCTTTATCGCTTGTATCTTGTAACTTGTTCGACTCATCTGAGGCTAAGGGCGTAAGTACACTAGGGACTGTGTACAAGACTGACTGACTCATCTATCAATGCACAGCTCAAACCATCGGGCGTATCCGCTACACGCATTACAGGGATCCCCTAAGAAAGGATTTTTGAAAATTCATCCCCTAAGGAGATAAAATAGGGGTTCGAAACTTGTATAATCGAACTGAAGTGACCGTAGCTGCGGGCAAAAGCTAGTAAAATATAATCAGTGTGTAGTAGTTGTGTAGAACACAACAAAAGTTCTTTAAACTTTCATATTTTCTAGCCGAATGAAAATGAGAAAATCTCGGGAAAACCTTTGAAGGTGAGAGAGCAACTTTAAAATTCAGCCGCGATTTTTATAATAATTAGTTAAGACTAGCTGATGTCCGCGACTTCATCCGCGTGGATTGAGGTTTTTCAGTCCCCGCGGGAACTCTTTAATTTTCCGGGATAAAAAGTAGTCTATGTCACTCTCCAGGTCTTAAACTATACGCATGCAAAACTCACGTCGATCCATCGCTTTGTTGCGGTGTGATTGAAGGACAAACCATTAAACGAACAAACCAACAAACAATGCATACGTTTTTTGGAATATATTATGTTAATGAAGGCGATTAAAAAAGGTATAAAACCATGTACATAACAAAAGTTCTTAATATTTCCTTCATATTCATCGCCAACTGAAAATGAGAAAATCTCGAGAAAACCCTTGAAAAGGAGAGAGCATGGGCCAAAATAATGCTTACACAGCAACGTCGCTGCAAACGGACGGACGTTGCTGATTGATCGTCGAGCGAAAACCGTGTAGGGCTGTCGATTTATTATGGTTTTAGTAGCTACTTCAATTCTATGTTTCAATAGGTATTAGATTAATTTTGTTATTGAAAAAGGTTTCCATTTCCATTTCGTTTTACCAACCCGTTGTCTTAAGTGAGTGACAAACGCGACGCGACAGTTTCTCATAGTAGCTGACCCTTCTCGTGGCCTACGTTGTCGCGTAGACAAGTTTGTCATTTTCTACGGCGTTGTATTGCGTCGCGTTATTTTTGTCGCGCACCTAAGACAACGCGTTATTAAATATTTTTCTTAATACTTGTGTTTAGCAAATTAAATATTTTTGTCACATTTTCCGATGTTAAGATAGGTAGGTAATTTATAGAAAAGTATTAGATGCCCGAGACTTCATCCACGTGGATTAAGGTTTTTTAGATATCCCACGGGGACTGATTTATTTTCCGGGATCCCGCCTTTGTCCGTTTCCAGCATGCGAGGTTATTTTAGTTTTTTTTTTACGAGAAAATAGCAGACATACACTTTCATAATAATACTACACTACACATTAATAATACTAGTCATAAAAGGATGTATTGATTAGTAATTATTTCAGCATTTCGTGTGAAGTAGTTTAAATTGACCTACAGTTCTATGTTACCAAAATAACGATGATGAAAAAACATAAAATCAGGATGAGTAGCGAGCTTTTATCTAATAGTGGCTGTTCGGCCTAGATTAGAGAAATTAGTTACAAAAACATTTTCAGCCAACGATATTAGAGGGGTGGCAAAATTTTGTTTTGCAGTTAAAATGACTCGTATAAAATGTATTTTTTTACTGTTAACTGACAGTGATCGATCGTTGGCGTTTAATGGCTCAACGTTTGTCAGTGGCCGTGTACCCGCCTCATGATGTATCGGTTTCGGGAGCTGGGGTTTATCAGTGCTTTGCTTTAAAGCGAAGGTAATGTTGTAACTAATATTATTGAGATAACTTTTTACTATTTATAAGGTATTTTTATCGAGGACAACTTATATTTCTTATTTTGATAGATCACAGAATTATACATAACTAGCTGATGCCCGCGTCTTCGTCCGCGTAGTTTAAGTTTTTTGTTATTCCCGCGGGAACTCCTTAATTTTCCGGGATAAAAAGTAGCCTATGTCACTCTCCAGGTCCTCACTTATACAACAAAAAAAGAATTAGCGAAATTGGTCCAGCCGTTCACGCGTGATGCCGTGACCAAGGGAAACAGGGATTCATTTTTATATAGATATATTTGATTCCCGTTTTATAAGTATACGAGTACCTACCGTATGATTCCTTGCTATTCTTATCTTAAGTATCTTTATGGCACACACACTTACATACAGTACAGTTTTGACAGAATATGTGACAGATCCTAATCTTGAAATTTAAAATATAGTTACGGATATTTTAGACGTATTTTGAAATGTAATTACAGAGGCCTCGCCCCCGCGAGTATTTCGAAAAACAGTCATTATAATAGGTTCTTGTCTACATTATAAAGTAAACCTCTGTGCAATATTTAAGATTATTTGATTTATGCAATGCTGCGGATTGGAATTTAATGAGTCATTCAGTGAAAGAGTGTGTTTGGACTTATCTCTGTTAGTACCTTTACCTGTTGGTAAAAACGTGTCCGACAAGCGATTTAGCATTCCAGTATCACGCCTGTAGAAACTAGAAACCGATTAGGGGTGTTGGTTTAATACCCCTATCAGGTTGGCCCTGACTTTTTTTAATTGCGAGATAGGCTTGCGCTTGACGACAACCATGCTTAGTGCAAAGCAATGATGAGATTGGAACGCGCTTGCCTAGAAAATGCCTATTCACTCTTGCAAAGTGAACTTAGGGCTAACTTTTAATGAAATAAAAAAGTGGGTTCAAGTGGCAACCCTAACCATGATAGTAAAACTAAGTCGGGAAGCGAGTGCGCTGCGAGTTGCGACTTCTTAATCTTTGAAACGGATTTCCGCGAATGTTGAAAAGGATTGCGAACAGAAGGATTTGCGATTCAACTGCCAATGCATCACCGTTATCACGTTCACATTTTTGCGATTCAAATTCGGAATTTGTTCTTTTTTTATCTAATATCAGTTTGAATTTAAACGTTGGTACTGAAGCTTCGAACGAGAGTTGAAGCTATCATGCAAGCGCCAAATTTTATTCTGATTATAGCCAAAAAAAATAAAAATGTCCTAATGAAAAAAAAAACTGATTTTCGGACATAAAAGCCAACCTCGTAGCTTTCGTTTTAAGATACCGTCGTTAATTATCACCATCACGTCTTATACTTTGTACACTTGACGTTCATAAAGTGTACTGTGTAGATACCAATTTTTATACATATTGGACTTTGACTACCATGGAGATTAATTATCTGCGCGGGAGATAGGTAATATTATTATTAAAGCATAATTAGAAGGTATGTGCGCTAATAACACTGGTGACCCGAGACTCTTTCCTCCCTTTATCTCTACGTCCAATGGGTCGGCAAGCAAGCACATACATGACAGGCGCGCGTTAGTTTTATGTATGGTCCCACAAACGTACCTATCTGATCCGGATAACAGCGTCACTAGTAAAGTAAAATAAAAATAAAAACTAAACAGCCATAACAATTAGTTCCAATTTTGGCCATCGGGCCAGTCAAGTTGGCGGGACTATACTCTCCGACTCCGATGCATAGTGACACCCCGCTGACTTACACTGGCTGGTGGCCGACATGAGAACAAACCCAAGACGTCGTCATAGGCTGTCAAAATTGCCATAGCGCTTATATTATCAGTAGAAGGTAATACATATATTATTGTTTAGGCTTAGTGATCTTAAATTGCTCAAGTCCTAAATTTACGTTAGCCAAGGGTGTTTTAAACAAATATACTTGACAAAATTACAAATCACTACGGTTGGGTGCGAGGGGAGGTCGGGGAGTGATTGATGATGGGCGCTCACGTGTTTATAGTTTCGAGGTAATTTTGTGGGAATTAGATTGAGTATAGTTTATGCACTAATGCACTACCTTCTAATACCGAATTAGTTCATAATAATTATGCTAGAAGTTCAAGTAACGGAAATACAACAAAAGAGCAACGAAACGACGTGATTTTTGCATGGGTATAGTTGAAGATATGGAGAGTGAAATAGGCTACTTTTTATTATTTATATTAGTTGAAAGTCACAGAGTCCATCCATTGATAAAGCCCTCATCTAATAAAAACTAAACTCACTGCACAGGCAACTATGTCAAATGCCGGTTTCCAGAATTTCAGAACACAATATACCAGCGCAGTTGTCTACAAGTTAGGTAATAAGTTTATTGTATAACTTGATATATAGAACCTCGCATGTATAGGTATTAGTGCTTAAGTAAACTCAGCCAAACACACTTGACAAATCACAGCGTTCGTAGGGGAGGTCGGGTAGTGATTGATGATGGGCGCTCACATGTTTGCTCTCGAGGTAATTCGGTAGGAATTGGATCGTGTATAGTTTATAGATAGTCGACCGACCCGCCCGACCCTACTCTGATTTACACTATTGACGGATGCATGGCGATAACCTTTCAAAATACTTCTCAGTTTTCATGAGATTTATAGTCCCACCAACTTATCTGGCCCGGTCACCGATATTATATGTATGGACCCTTTCATAGAAAAAAGTTGGGCGTCCGACTTGTGGTGCATGCCATTCACCTGTCGTCGTCGTATAAGCCTGTCCTTGTCCCCGCCATAGTGCTGTCCCGCTTTTCAGACTACATGGCGTTAGAAAAATAAGTCCATATTCAGTGTTCGACAGGGCGGGCCCGTCTGTGTAAATTGAGGTCGTTGGGCCCAGTGGCCAAAACTGGAACTAATTTTTATGCCTGTTTAGTTTTTGTTTTTAATTAGTTTTTAACATATACTAGCAACGCTGTCAATGGGTCAGATAAGTTTGTGACTATAATGGAGGGGTTAAAAAATTTAATAAGTTTTAATGTATCCCTTGTCAGCAAGGACGTTCCGGCAAGCGATTTTGCCTTCCGGTTTGATGCCGTGAAGAAAACGATTAGGGTAGGGTAGGGTATGGGAGTAACATAATTAATGCCTCGATAACACAAATTTTTCATCCCTTACCACCAGATGCTTCCCAATTCTGTGAGAGGTATGTGCGACTGTATAGACGAGGTTCTGGGTTCGATCCCGGGTTAAGGCGAAAAATTATATCCCCCAAAAAACCCCCAAACGCTTGGTGGTATGTATTTGCCGGTAGGGTGTTACTAGCCACGGCCAAAGCCTCCCACCAGACCAGACCAGAGAAATTCAGAAAAAAAAATTCCTAAACGGACCCTGCCGGGAATCTATGCCGGGACCTCCCACAATAAGACTGCTGCGCTCACCACTGCGCCAGGGAGGTCGTCATAAGGAAGATCCACCCTGTACGAAGCCGGGGCGTTTTAATAGTAATATCATCAAAAATTCTACTTCAATGAGTAATATTATAGTAAAATAATAGGCATACTGGTGGACAGGAAACTTTCTAGAAAGAAGAATAAAGATTTCCTTTGGAGCATTCACCACAATAATATTTCCAAGACATAAAGTTAGACTCTAGCATAGTTCTCGAGGGTCGTCTTTTGTCTAAAACTATTTATACACTATCTCGTTTCTAAACTGAGCTACATTGTTACAGAATTCAGCACGCTCGGGAACTACCCGAGATATAAGAAACAATATCTAAATCTTTATATCCTTTGAATAACGCGACTAAAGAGATGACATATTAGGAACTAGTATATAATAGGCATGATGACAGTAACCAAGAATCAATGAAATTATGAATTTATTTAATGAAATAGGATTCATGGATTATAAAGAACGTATTTTTTTTTCTATTTCGAGTGAGATTGCTATTTATTTTGATTGAATAAAACTTTAAAATACAGCAATCCGCCATATTGGACAAAACGCCAAGAAGTGAATGACGTCACAATTGTTTGTTTTCGAGCTTTGACAATCACACTATTGTTTACTGCACACTGCACAGAGTACATTGGTAAAAACAATAGTGACGTCACAAACGCCGCCATGACACCGCAGAACGTTTTGGCGTGAATTTTAAAATTTAAATTTCAAATGCCAATTTTATCGACTAAACCTTATTTTTCTGCTGAAATACGATATTATTTCGAAATAGTAGATACTTCCGAACATAATCTGACCATTTTTCAAAATCAGTCATCATGCCTATTATGTCATAGTGTAACACAAAATGTTGTAGCGTGTAATTCGGTAGGAAATCACCATTAAAATTACTAACATTGACACTTCATTATTTTTAATTATTTTATGAGACTTTTTTGTAATATTTTATTATTATAGGTACCACTCTTGAGTTCTTGACCTTTGCTATAATAGAGGCACACGCTTTACGTACTGTTTAAACTTTAAAGGATCCAAGAGATTTTGCATGCAGGTAAGTTTATTTGTAAAGGATTTCAAAAAAAAAACTCTGAGAATAAGCAAATTCCAGTTCCATGGACAAAGCCGAGACTATTGCATAATTATTAGATATCCATTGACATTTTCACTACCTTTCGTTACACCATTTGTCTAGATCATTTGTCTCATCATTACACTAAAACAATATAAAAATAATTATAATACGACAAGATCAGGAATTATTTAGAGCCTATAGAAAGATCTTACTAATATTATAAATGTGAAAGTTTGGATGTATGGATGTATGGATGTTTGTTACTCAATCACGCCCCAACGGCTGAACGGATCTGGCTGAAATTTGGCACAGAGATAGATAATAGTCTGGAATAGCACATAGGCTAAATTAAAGGCGGAAAATTAAAGAGTTCCCGCGGGAACCAAAAAACCTCAAACCACGCAGATGAAGTCGCGGGCATTAGCTAGTAGTTTATACGTGTAAAACGGTAACTAAAGTCCATCAAACTAGGTCAAATTGATGGAGGCGAATAGGCACAATAGGGGAATATGTCTTGTATAAGGTCAAATTTACTACATCATTCTTATTTTGACCCAATGGTCCGGTAATTTGGCAGAACTATATCATTGACGTAAAGTGTCTCTCCCTCGAGAACAGGGACCCAAATTTCACTCGTAGTTTATAGCAGAGATTTTCCGCTATCTAGTGAACAATGTCGGGCGTATGTCCGTTTTTTATAAGCTGGAGACCTACTTAACGGGGTTCTTGCTATTTCTGCTGATTTACAGTGTACAAGCTCCCTTTTTATGTTGGTTATGTGCACACTATACTCCTCCTTTAATATTAATGTGGGAAAAGTGGGTAAAAGATACCAAGTGCTTACATATTATAGTGAAAACACACAAGTGACACACTTTCACGTAGGAGGAGACACGTTTTATCCGCGTAAATTATGACATCCTAGCGCAGTGTTGAGTGCTGTTGTATTTAAACGTGGAAGGTCCCCGTGCCGATCCCCGATGATGATGCAGTGTAAGAAAGTAGCGGGCTAACCTGTTAGGGGTATGGTAGTTATATTGAACCCATACCCCTAACCGGCATCTATTCTACACGGCATTGTACCGGAACGCTGAATCGCTTGGCGGCACGTCTTTTGCCAGTAGGATGGAAACTATCCACAGCCGAAGCGTCCCACCAGGCCAGACCAGAGAAAATTCAGAAATTAACCTGTAAGGGGTATAGCAGTAATATTATACCCTAGTATAATCTATCGAAAGAAACACTAGTGATAGGGGTATATCACTAGTGTTTCTTTCGTCAAAGTCAGTTGGACATAACGGGTCGTGAAAACGTAACAGACAGACAGACAAATAGACAGAGTATTTTGAATGGCAAACGTAGATTTACGAGACTTCTCTAACTTTATCTACATTTTATCTCTACATACTTTAAAATACCTCAGAAAACTATTCAAATAATATAAAACTACTACCAACATAAGCGTTCAAATAGTACGATATGAAGGGAGGACCAAATTCACGCCATCACGAAAACTAGTGTGAGGCTATAAAAGGATTTACGAGCAATTTATTCGGTGCGAAGTCCATCGGTGATTTAGTATGGGCGAAATTGGCACATAAGTTAACACGGAGCAGTGGACATGCGACATTTGACAACGTACTTCGCGAGTGGGGGAATATTGCTTTTATTATAATAAAACCGGCCATGTGCGAGTTGGACTCGCGCACGAAGGGTTCCGTACCATTTTTGCAAGATTGAATAAGTACTTTTGAATAGCTTCGTAAATTAAACAACCTCGGACAAAAACAACAGCAAATTATTGCCTCGTCGGTCTAGTCACTTGTGATTCGCATATTCGATTGCGGCTGACGAGGTCCCGGGTTCGAATACCGGCAGGCTGATTACATAACTCGCGACAGACTTGCGACAGGCGTAAATCTCGCGATCGCTGTTGTCAAACGGCACTTTCGTATTACGTATCAGCCGCTACAGAGCAGAGAGCAGTCGAGCTCCAGTTCACCCTCTAGCGGACAATCTATGAACTAAAAACTGCATTCGTGTCCTTGTCGTACCAGCAAATTGGTATTATCTAAGCTTCCTTGACAGCAATACGACAGCGACAGCCGAGCAAAATGAAACGTCAAACAGCAACAACCTCTGCACCTGTTGCAAAGTGATTGTTGGGTAATTGTCGAGTGCGTTTACTGTCGTTTTCTATTTATTTAACCTCAAGCAATTTAAATAATTCAGTTCCTAAAACAGTAAATCTATCTACGTGAAAAACCAACATCTTTGAAGGTAAGATAGTTTCATTAAATCTCTATTATGTAGTGCCAAATATTTATAATATTAAATTACCAAAATTACATAAAAAAATTAACGCAATAACCCTTACTTCATATGCCCTTACTTCAATTGTTTATTTTATTTTATTTTAATTCTCTTTGAATTCAACCACAGACAAGGAACATACGCAAGGAACGTACAAAAGATGACGATAAAGGGTGTATATAGCTGCTTATTTTGTTTTCATCTATTGCTGTCCTGTCGCGAGTGGCGCTAGTGTCGATAGCAAAAGTGCATGAAAAGTGCATTCTGCGACAGGCGAGCAATAGACGTGCGATCGGCTTGCGTAATACGAATTCTAGTGACATTTTGCGACCGATCGCGTAGTGTTTGCTGTCGCATTGCTACTGCTGTCGCTACTGCAACATTTTACGTAATAAGCCTACGGGTCGAGCCATAATTAAGTAATGGATTTTTCTGACAAGAAATTCTCAGTACTAACTAAACTAACCCGGAGTTAGGAAGTTGGTGGAGTTTTACCCCCGTGCCTCGAAGAGCGCGTAAAGCCGTCGGTCCTGTGCCTGATCTCGTAGTGTCGGATTTTCCGTCCCATCGGGCTATGAGAGCAAAGTAATTATAAATCAAACAATAGAAGCGCTAAAAATCACTTTTCTTGTATAGTACAGTATCGTCGTCGTCGTCGTCAACCGATGGACGTCCACTGCTGGACATAGGTCTCTTGGAGGGTCCTCCACAAGCCACGGTCTTGCGCCGCCTGAATCCAGCGACTCCCTGCGACTCTCTTGATGTCGTCCGTCCACAGTGTGGGGGGTCTGCCGACGCTACGCCTTCCAGTGCGGCGGCGGTCGCCATTCCAGCAATTTGGGACCCCAACGCCCATCGGTTCTCCGAACTATGTGCCCCGCCCATTGCCACTTCAGCTTCGCAACTCTTCGGGCTATATCGGTGACTCTCGTTCTCCTACGGATCTCTTCATTTCTGATTTGATCACCAGATCAAATCAGAGAGATCCCAGAGCCAAACTGACCCGACACTATACCGAAGATATCCCGGACGTCAGCCTTTACGAGATTAGTATGGCTCTTAAACAGCTTAAGAACAACAAGGCGCCAGGTGAGGACGGAATCACGGCAGAACTCCTGAAAGCGGGTGGAAAACCGTTACTTAAAGTCTTTCAGCGATTGTTCAATTCCGTCATTCATCAAGGCACAACGCCTGAGGCATGGCACGGGAGCGTGGTGGTTCTGTTCTTCAAAAAGGGTGATAATACCCTGCTGAAGAATTATAGACCCATCTCGCTGTTGAGTCATGTCTATAAGTTGTTTTCAAGAGTCATAACGAATCGTCTCGCCCGTAGGTTTGACGACTTCCAGCCTCCCGAACAAGCCGGATTCCGAAAAGGCTTTAGCACCATAGACCACATCCACACGCTGCGGCAGGTTATACAGAAGACTGAGGAGTATAACCGGCCACTTTGCTTAGCGATTGTGGACTATGAGAAAGCCTTTGATTCGGTGGAAACTTGGGCGGTATTGAGGTCTCTGCAGAGATGCCGGATTGATTATCGGTATGTCCAAGTGCTGAAGTGTCTGTACGAAAGCGCCACCATGTCAGTCCGTATTAGTACAGTATAGTTCATTTTATTTTTATTATTTGTTGTTATAGTGGCAATGGAAATACACACGGTGTGTAAATTTCAGCTTTCTACCTATTAGAGTTCATGAGATGTATCTCATGAACTGCTGACAGACTGACGTACTTACGGGCAGCAGGGGCATCGTAATAACCCGTTGGCTTTGGGTAAGGAACCCTAAAAAGGTCCGACGGAGATTGAAGAATTTCTCAGACTTGGAAATGATATTTTGAGCGAATCTCTTTATTTTTCCGGTCTCGAAAAGCTTGATAAGGTTGAATTTATATTTTTTTTCCAAAAAATGATATGAAAGGTGCACATTTCCCTGTAAATGAGTTCGAAAGTTAAACTTCCCGGCCTAGGCCAGTAAAGAATATATGTATGTATTTTCATTACATATCATAAGTTTGAATTTGGAATCTTTCTTCATGAATATCTTGCATAGAAATAGTATGTATATACATACTATTTCTATGATATCTTGTAACTTGTTATTATGATAATTGGCCTAAATAGTTTAAATTTGGAACTCTACTGTATTACGCGTTCAGCACTCAAGCACTCACACAGCGCAAAGAAAAAAATTAAAATTATAATATTTATTTTTATCTTTATATTATTGAAAGGCGGGAATTAACTACATACCTAATCGTTATAATTTATTTTTTAAGTGACGAAAAAATGAGTTCGAGTGAGGATATTATGGATTTAGATTGTACGCCTCCTTTTCTGAGAGCGGAGGCCGAATTAGCTTAAAATAATTTGCTTCCGCCGAAATCCAAAGAAAAGTCATTTGTTTCATTTTTTAGAAAAGCACTAATATCTCGACCGGGAGAGCATTTCTGGTCTCGTATATAACCGGCCTCGCTACTAACACTCGACCAGAAAACGCGTACTTCCGCGTACTACGTACGCGAGATGAAAGTCTGTTATTTAATTTAAGTAGGTAACCTCACCACATTTAATTTACTTATCGATATCGATAAAAGTAAAGTCTCAATACGTTTTCAGGTAAGCATGCAGGCATTATACGATCAATTAGTCGATAAACGTGGCGGGTTCTCACAAAATGCAGATAGCAACGCCTTAATGGCGAATCCTTAGCATAATTCCCTGTAAAGGCTATTTTGATCTGATTAGTGTAATTAGACAGCATTTTAGTGTTAATGTGACCTCATTACAAAACTTTTGGTAGTGGTTCATCCCTAGTTTGTAAACCAGCAGCTATTTGTACCTTTAGACACTACAACAAAAATTTATATTCGGTATTAGCGCCATCTATCAACACAATTAGGTATTTTACAAGTAGTCAAATTAGCATCTTTTTTTCAAAAGCATACCTATGGGATTTTGTATGAAATGCCAAATTTTGACGTCATTAAAGTTCGACGCACTTTTTTACATAATTAAAATGGTTATTCAACATAAAACTAATAAGGGACGTGGATATTTCGAGTTTTGGGAGATCCTCTATTTATTAATAATTTAAAAAAAACTGCAAAAAGTTTTTGCAGACAAAAATTCGGCAGGCGCTCAGCGGATTATTTCAACTAATATTTTAAATGCGAAAGTTTGGATGGGTGCATGGATGGATGTTTGTTGCTCATACACGCCAGAACCGCTCAACGGATCTAGATGAAATTTGGCACAGAGATAGTTTGTAGTCTGTAATAACACATAGGCTACTTTTTATCACCAAAAGTCAAAGACTCCCAGCGGGAACCAAATAAACTAATTCTACGCGGACGAAGTCGCGGGCATCAGTTAGTCACAATATAATGGAGAGAATTTCTCGAGATGAATGTCTTGTAATTATTGGTATGTTGCAAGTATGTATTAGGCCTTAGTGCGCAGAATATAGATGGTCAGCGATCAATTAGCCGATAAGCCGCGTGCACACTGACAGCGCGCAGATATCGTGACGTGAATGGGTAGCTTTAGCATAACTTTACTCAATGGACACTTTGTGTGGAGGAAGTGATTGGAAGATAATACTGAAGAGATATCGTGATAAGCAACACTTAAGATAGTGAAACTTAATTCTCAATTTAAATAGCATAAGGCCACTAGATATTGTGCTTGTTAGGTATACCTACTTACTTAGTGAAGTGAAAACTCTTTTTGGTGGGGAGTAAACTTGAGGATTCGTGTGACCGACATGCTCGCGTTGATACGTAGACAAAAGGTCTTAATTAATATAAATATACTACATTCGTAATTAAACTTTAATGCCTTAGTGTTAAGGTTTATATTTTATTTTTATTTAAAAAAAGAAAGAAAAAAACATAATTATTCGTTTACGTTTTCACTTCTATCGGCACTTTTTTTTTCATATCTGCTAGCGACGCTGTCGCCGGTGACAGTGATTTGCTTAAAATCGGAGACTCTCGATATTATTTCGCCCGCAGGTTCGTTTCCGTAGAAATTTCGAAAAACCCAAAATTCCTTGTCCACTTTTATAGGGAACCTCTGTGACAACAATGTTTGACAACAAAGGGTTTGACTGGGGAATTTATTTTTTGAGAACTTATATTAGCCCGCAAACCCGCATTCGAGCAGCGTGGTGGGTCTAAGCTCTTATTCCCTCTCTCCTATGAGAGTGGAGGCCAGTGCCCAGCAGTGGGACGTTAATGGGCTGTAGTGGTGAGTGTAATATTATGTGGTGTCAAAATAAAGAGTATTTAGGTATTAAGTTGCCAACAATATTTGCCACTGGCTCTTTGTGTATAGGCTATAGATGTTCCGCGTATCTGAAACTCTGCAGTAAAGCCTTTGAGTTATTTGCAATAGCTTTGAGTAAATATTTATGAAAGGAATGCTTTTGATAAAACTCTGAATTCATTTCTACCGGTTCTATTAAAAAATATATCTTTTATACCACTAATTTTATCGATACGCTTTTGAACTAGCATTCTTGTTGTACCTATTGACTACCAAGGTAAGTTACCTAGGTAGTAGTAACCTTACCTTACCTAGTTTACGTTTGGTTAGTCCAAGGTTTCGGTGTCAAATGGGTTATAAAGGGGGACTACCCTTCTGTCAACAGAGCCCACGTAAACTCAGTTGCTTCAGGGGGCAGGGGGGGGTGCAGGGGTTGGAGGGGGTAGGGGGTAGTTTTTCCCGGGGCTTGGGGTTGGTAAGTGCCGGGCGAGCTGAGTAGAATGAGCCCAAGCACGGGTAGTTTGGAGCGGGTGGGTAAGGAGTTCCCTCGAGCTCACCTGGTTTCTGGTTTCCACGAGCTTCAGGTCTGGTTCCTAACTATTCCTTTTTTTTTCTTAAAAAAAACTAAAACGGTGTTGCGCCCCCGGTTGGGCTCGAACCACCAACCTTTCGGTTAACAGCCGACCGCGCAGCCCATTCCGCCAACGGAGGCGATATGCAGACTGCTCAAATTTCAATATGTTTTCTCAATCAAAAAATGGTAAAAAGTATCGTTACAACTTTTGGAGAGGGTCGTTACAACTTTTGGTCTTAATTTTTTGTCTAGCCCCTTTCGCAACGCGCGATAAGGAACATTCGTTCCAACAAATAAAAATGTACAGTAGTAAAAGTACTTATAGTAGTGAGGATACGCAAAACGAGCCCCCATACATGCCAATTGAAACATGCATGCATTCACAAATTGATATAAAAAGCAAAGCCTTTGACATCTGGCCGAGAGAGGTGGAACGGTCAACGTGACAATTTTCCACGTCCATTCACACTCGGCGCGCGTGTGCTGGGGACTTTTCCACCTCTTGATGTCGACGGATGTTATTCTATTTGACGTTTAAGTACCGCAAAATGTGGTGGCTGGTATCAATGTTTGAAAATTGTATTTTAAAAATTGTACACGTAATAAAGATTTTGTCGCGGATTATAGCAAATTAAACTTCTGGTTCCTTCATTTATGATGGACTTCCGCAAAGTAACGCCTGCCTCTATCCAAACTCTCTATTGGACTAAGTATAGGTAATGAAGCTTCCTTAAATTAAATTCAAAATGTATCGAATTAACAATATATGAAATCGTCTATTTACAGTTTTATCATATCGTATATTTATCGTTTTTTTTCACTGATGGACACGATACCGATATTTAGCGGAACCTTTGATAAAAAAAAACCGGCCAAGTGCGAGTCGGACTCGCGCACCGAGGGTTCCGTACTCAAGAAGTAGGTATAATTACCTTTGTTAATGAACCGCAAAACTAACTTTGTTTGTAGAGGTTTACTGTTAATATCAAAAAATTACGTTTGTTGTATGGGAGCCCCCCTTTAATATTTCCTTTATTGATATTTAATTATTTATTTTGAAAGGTAATATACAAGTTAATATTCTGTGAAAATTTGAACCGTCTACCTGTTACCGTTTTTAATATTGAGCAAAAAAATACGAAAAAAACACGTTTATTGTATGGGGACCCCCCTTAATATATATATTTTTTTAATTTTTAGTATTTGTTGTTATAGCGGCAACGGAAATACATCATTTGTGAAAATTTCAGTTTTCTAGCTATCACGGTCTATGAGATACAGCCTGGAGACAGACAGACAGACAGCGGAGTCTTAGTAATAGGGTCCCGTTTTTACCCTTTGGGTACGGAACCCTAAAAAGATCGGAACTTGATCGGAACCGACCGATGAGGTTAGGAGATGAGGAATAGTGATTCTGATAAAAACTTGTATCAGTTACATATTCATAAACTCGCTAAAAACGCAGCTTTTCGTATAATTTTTTTATTAATATTCTATTTACTCTGATATTTTTCATCACCTACCACCTACCACCTACTGTAGTGATCTAATAAGCGCTAAGTCATGAAACAGGATTTAATTGCAATTCTGTAATATCGCAAAATATATTAATTAATATTACCAAACATAACTAATTCAAAGCTATGTACAGTAGGTATTCGCAATATAATTTAGGTTGTTATTAATATCTAATTGGTTATAATATCTTCACTTATTTGACTTGTTATTAGAGATAGGTATTTTACCTCTTTATATAACCTCCTCTTTACCAAAATATTTATATCTGTGAATAGGTAACTTTATTAAAATCGGCTCAGGGGGCATTCTACCATCGCTTAAAACGGCATTAATTTTTTTTTTTTAAAACAAAGATTTATTTTTTTACTAGATGATGGCCGCGACTTCATCCAAAACGATAAAGATTTTTATTTCCGCGCGAACTCTTTACTTTTCCGGAATTAAAAGTAGCCTTTGTCATTTTCCTCTATACCAAATTTCATCAAAATCGGTTGAAAGATGGACAGACAGACAGACATGTAGACAAACAGACAGACACACTTTCGCAATTATAATATTAGTATGGTTTTATCGGTTGACGATGACGACAAAATGCGACGGTTCAATTTAGTGACTTCATCAATACTAGCATGGAACCTTTTCTCCAAAGCCTTTGTTTTCGAAACAGGTACAGTGAGACATAATATCATATTATGGAGTCATTAACGCGCGAACACAGGCCCGTATGAATATTATTGACGGTTCAACGCGGCGCCCTTGTCTTGCCTACATTTGCGTTTGAGACGTACGGTCTACTTGATCAGCGAGCTTGAGAGGAAGCGAGTTCGTCGGGATTTCTTTGATCGCGGATAACTGAGGACGCTAAAATACTTACATTATAATATTTAAATGCCATATTAGACATTTGGGCTGATACTATAGTGCACAATCTCTAAACTGGACTAAAAGGAGAGCATTAAAAATTGCTCACCCTTTCATAATACTCCCTGCAGAAAGGGACAGAAGTATATTTAAAGCTGTCATTTTAGTTTAGTTTAGAGATTGTGTTATACAGAATTGGACACAATAGATAACATTTTAGAGAACATTACTTGGTTTAAAGGTAGCAAAATTCGCGACATATTGCTCTTGAGATAGTTGCTTGGTCTAGAATGACTAGATGTTAGACCAAGCTAGCTTCTAGGCTAAGTGAGGCCAGATGAGCGTAATTTTGGAGTTGTGAGTTGAAACTGCCACATTTTCATTTGAGCCGTTATTTTAGACTTTTATATGAAACAGAATGCATCAGAAATTACGCGACCGAAATTATGTGATTCACAACTCAAAAAATTACGCTCGTCTTCGCTCAAACATAGATCATGTTTGGTGAAGTATAGGCCCGTGTGTCTACATTTCACGTTAGCGAAGGTGGGTGTAACAGCGTGAAAGGAAAGAGACTGTTCGCGAGCGATTTGCGCCGGGATTTCTTTGATCGCGTATATCTGCAAGCGTGGAGTAATTGCTACCTTAGTATTGTTTGCGATATACACGTATGATACTGGTACAAAGGAAGAAAATCCAGCCCCGATTGTGTAAGGAAATCGTAATCTTAAACGTTTGTCAAACGTATAATCCGACCTGTTTAAGAAGTCCATAGATGCCTGAACGGCTAAAAGAATGTATGAACTAATTATACAGTTCGAGTAATACGTTTTATGCTGTCAAATGATTACAATTTGCTTAGACAATTGGGCCTCTGGTCGAAGGCTTAAGAAGTGGCTGGGCACTAAGTACCACCTAGCCTAGTTCTAAAGACCTGCCGCTGAGCGATTAAGACAACTGTGCCCTTAGCAATACATTTGAATATTCAACCAATCAAATCTATACTTAATATTATAAATGCAAAAATGTGCCTATCTTTCTGTCTGTTATACTTTCCCGACCCTACTTTCCCGACCCATCTTTCCGAGTGATTTTGACGAAATTTGGTACAGGGGTACGCTATGTGTCTCGGGGAAGGATAAAGGCTACTTACTCTTTATCCCGGAGAATTAAAGATAATCAAAAATCTTTAATTAACCTTTCTCTATACAAACTTTTTCATCAAAAATAGATTGAAAAGATAGGCTGAGAAAGCGCAGCAGATAGGCAAATACACTTACTTAGGCAAACACACTTACGTATTTATAATATTAGTATGGATATAAATCAAAAGAATTTACTCAGGTACTTATGATTTATTCATTTCTGTTACGTTTCTTCCAAAGCCGCGAGCCGGTCCTATGGGAAAAGTATCGTCGTCACGACTCATTGAACATGAAATCTATATAGAAATGATCGAATGGATGTCTGTGAATGGCTAGCCACTTAATCATTTTAATCGTTTTGTAATTGCCTTATTGATAATAATAATAATAAATATCAATTATTTGTTCGGTGCAACGACCTTAATTTACATAGACAGGCCCTTTTAAACAAAGAAATGTAGACCTATTTTAGTAACGCCATCTAGTCTGAAAAGCGTGACAGCGCTATGGCGGGGACAAGGACAGGCCTGTGCAGGTGAGGGACATGCCCTACAAGTTGGACGGCCAACTTTTTTCTATGAAAGGGCCCATCTAGTACCTACATATTTATTGATGGTTCTGTGAGGTTTAAAAATGGGTACCATAATCCGAGGTATTTAGAAAAACGGCGTTGACAAGCAAGTTTTATTACAAGATATCATCAATTGATATTTTTTAATTTTTCCAGTTTTTCTCATTACTTTTAAGTAGCACCATTTGTATGTGTAATTATTCTTTTGATTGAACGTTTGCTAGGATTATATTTTTAATCGAAAACCACTTAGCTTTCTTGTGTACTACAATAGGCATGGTGACTGATTTTGAAAAATGGTCAGATTATGTTCGGAAGTATTTACTATTTCGAAAAAATATCTTATATCAGCAGAAAAATAAGGTTTGGTAGATAAAATTGGCATTTGAAATTTAAATTTTAAAATTGACGCCAAAACGCTCGGCGGTGTCATGGCGTCTTTTGTGACGTCACTATTGATTTTACCAATGTACTCTGTGCAGTGTGCAGTAAACAATAGTGTGATTGTCAAAGCTCGAATTTAACAAACAATTATGACGTCTTTCGCTTCTTGGTGTTTTATCCAATATGGCGGATTGCTGTATTTTATAGTTTTATTTTATCAAAATAAATAGAAATCTCACTCGAAATAGAAAAAATAAATACGTTTTTTATAATCCATGAATCCTATTGAATTAGATAAATTCATAATTTCATTGATTCTTGGTTAATGTCATCATGCCTATTGAATAAGATAAAAATTAAAAACTCAATAAAAGTAAAACTAAAGTCTCTCGCCATCTATGCTACTCTTGCATAGAGAGAAAGAGTCGGAGTCTAACAAGTTTTTGTCACGTACAATTTTTCCAACCTTTTTGGAAGGATAAAGCGCGGGGGACCTGCCCCGCGCTTTATCCTTCCAAAAATAACTGCTCTGACATCATCGGCTATGATGCCCGTTACTTCGACCAAACCACGCGGTTTTAATTTATTTTATTCCTGCGGAAACTCCTTAATTTTCTGGGATAAAAAGCAGCCTATGCCACTCTCCCAGGTCCTCAACTATACCCATGCTAAACATCACGTCGACCCGTTGCGCCTACTATCAAACCAACAAAAAACACACTTTCACAGTTATAATATATGATATTATTATGTTCTGATAAAAAAACACGGTATAAACGAATACTCGGTAGTGTACGCGAGTTTGCACACAAATCCTTTTTCATGCACTTATTTCAGCAAAAGAATATATTATTTGGGAGAAAGCCCCGAAGCTGTTTGGGAGAGTGGCACAATTTCGGCGTGTACTCCATCCGAATGGTGAATAATACAAATCTGTCTTCGTAGCGTTTAGCTCTTATTTCCATCCACTTCCCGGCTATTTCCTATTTGGAGTGTGGCCCACGTCATAAACGGCAAACGACAATCAAAGTTTTAATAATCATATTATTGTAAAAGGTTCGGAGGAAGGTGACGACACCCGTAATACAAGTTATCTTAGTACGGGTGTCTAAGCACTCCTTTGTTCATTTGTATCAGAATAATAATAACCTTGTCTAGTTTTTAAGGAGTATATTGTATTTGCACATATTGTTGTATTCACAATAAATAAATTGAAATTGAAATTGAAATTGAACTATTAACACTATATTTACGGTAAAATTAATTAAAAAACTAGACTCCCATGAATTCCTGAAAATTAGTTCATTCAGGATTCAATTCCAGATTAAATTTACAATGTTTAATAGGAGTTTAATAGGAGAAATATCGTATGTCCTACACCGGGATGTCACCTACTTAACTTATAAATGAAATTTCATCAAAATTGGTTGAAAAGGAGGGCGTTATAGCGTTGGGGTTGGGAACCCACCGTATTAATATCCCAAGAAAACTCCTACCATTATGTGGTCAATGGGGTCACGACCCTCAGTACTGTGGAATACGATGCAGGGAGAGAATCCACAATATTTTGCGATGCACAGGAAACGTAACAGTTTCCATATTATATCCCTTTATTTATTATTATCATACGAATATTTTTCGCTTCCAATTTGCACCATACACCGCCATTTCCCTCAGTAGCGTTCAGCAAGACACGCGAGCAACTATGCCCTCTCTATTCATTTCTCCTCATACTCAGTCCTCTGTATCTTCACAGCGTATTATATTTATACAGTGGGTCGACACACACGCAAATGATAGACCCGACTACCATGAAAGTTGTAACACCAGGTGCTAAGCAGTTAAGCACCTAGAGATACGGTACTCTCATCTATGGTTGAGACAGCAAACTGTATACAAACTTGACATCAGAGTGACTGAGTTATTTATTGAAAACTAGCTGATGCCCGCGACTTCGTCCGCGTGGTTAAGGTTTGTTGATTCCCGCGGGAACTTCCTAATTTTCCGGGATAAAAAGTAGCCTATGTCACTCTCCAGGTCCTCAACTATACCCATGCCAAAAATCACGTATACCCGTTGCTCCGTTGCGGCGTGATTGAAGGACAAACCAACAAACCAACAAACAAATACACTTTCGCATTTATAATACTAGATGATGCTCGCGACTTCGTCCGCGTGGATTGGTTTTTGTATCCCGCGGGAACGCTTCAATTTTCGGGGATAAAAAGTAGCCTTCCCCAGGATACAACCTATCCCTGTACCAAATTTCATCAAAATCGGTTCAACAGATATATTTTTTTTATTCCCGCGGGAACTCCTTAATTTTCGGGGATAAAAAGTAGCCATGTCCTTTCCCGGGATGTAACCTATCTCTGTACCAAATTTCATCAAAATCGGTGGAGTAGTTGGGCCGTGAAAGCGTAGCAGACAGACAGACAGACACACGTTTTCGTATTTATAATATTAGTATGGATTGGTATGATGTTGCCAGTTTCCTCCGTGTCACCCCGTAGCGTTGCTCTGTCTAGACGCCTCCGTCGAACAACTGGTAGGAAATAAAGTATTAGACCGTGCTACCATGCTCTGTTCTGTTCGCCTGTGTACATTACTCAATGCTAACAAATATCTATGGTAGCATTTACGTTATGCTTGCAACGATTGAAACTTGCAACAATATTTACACAACAATATCTATTTACGTAGATGGAATATTCACGCTAGTCACGTAGGGCGGCAGCCAGAAGGATTACAGAAGGCGACGACGATTAATTTACTAGGTACAAATTTATTAATTATTTCTTACAATATGACCTAACTTAATGCTACGCCGATTTTAGACGCAATGGTCTGTGGTTCACTACCTTGGGCTAACCTAATCTACCCTAACTAGCATCCTGCGTCGATGTTAGACGACAGGATGCTAGTCCCAGTGCATAGTCCTGTCCTACAGGACAGGAGGTACCACGGCCATTCGCTGGAGGTGCAAGGTTGCGATCTTGCAACGAAAGTGATTATTTTTTTCCTTGACGCCGTAGGTAGGTATACGTAATTCGCTAAGAACCCTTGTGCATAATCGTTTATAGTCCATAATATTATTATTCAATAATAGTTAACGCCTCCCGACCGAAGTTTGGCAAGGGCAGCCAATCTCTAGAGAGATTAGCCGGGTGCGCGGGAGATATTATAGTGCATTGTTCAATACTAGACGATGCCCGCGACTATATCCGCGTGGATTGAGGGTTTGGAAAATTTCATGGGAACTCTTTGGATTTTTCGGGATTAAAAACAGACTATGTTCTTCTCCGCGATGCAAAGTGCCAAATTTTGTTAAAATCAGTCAAACAGATGGGCTGCAAAAGCGTAGCCGATAAATAGACAGACACACTTTGGCATTTATTATATTAATATTGATATTAATATAGATTCTATCTACCTAAAGCACGGTTGTGGGGAACCAAAATTACAAAATTTTACACTAATAGTTAAATTAAACAACCTGCCCTTATATTATTGAGGCCATTAAATGTTTTTTATCAATGTTATTCAATGTACTTTTTTTGTTTCAGGTACTAACTGTAGTTAACTGCTTGAATTCGTTTTACGGTAAAGTTAACTGTAAGTTTCTATTTTTCTGTGAAAATATATTACTTTGGAAGTAATAATATTAAACAATGAACAAACAAGCTTCAAAAACATTGAAATAAATAATTAATAAGCAGAAAATAAAATTGTCAAAATAAATTTTTTAGGCTATTTAATTAAAATAACTGATAAGGGTCGATTTCTCTATCTCCGGTTAACGTATGAGTGCGTACGGATTTCAAAATTCGTCGACTATACTCAGAGATGGAGAAAATGAGAAAAAGTATTGTAACCCCTGCACATTATGAAGAGTAGAACTTTTATGGTGGTACTCGTTGGAATCGACAAACTTTAACCCACTCTCATCGCAGCTAATTTTAGTTGCAAAGAAAGAAACTTAACTTGATGAACAACAAACTTGACGGAGCAACTGAACCGCTAAGTAGACCACTAACTAAACAAACTTTATCCACTATGTATTTTAAGATCAGGATATATAGAGCTGACTAAGGTAAATAATTTAGTTTGAAAGTTTTAATTAAAACTCGCAATTTGACGAAACACAACTTTTTTTGCAGCTACTAATTTTTTGAACATACCACAAACTAAGCAAACTTTCGGTTTTATTTTAGGTTAGGTACACACATTTTATATTATCGGACCTTACTATAAGAATATTTGATTATTAATAAATGTCACGATTAACGCTCAAGTAATCGTCTCGGATACTTTTCTAGAAATTCGAGCCATAGACATTTATTATTTACTAGCTGTTGCCCGCGACTTCGTCCACGTCAATTTCTGTTATTATGATCGCGATTAAGATGTTTTTAAAAGAATATATTTTAAAGTACTTCTGTAGGCATTGTAGTAACAAATAAGATAAAAGAAAGAACGTAGGAAATTAAAACTTAAGGTAACTTGAACCGTTGCAGCGCACGCAGCGGAAGCCCTCACATATGGATAATTTTCCCCGTTATTGCAACATTTTTCACTGATGCTTCGTTCCTATTGGTCGCAGCGTAATGTTATATAGCCTAAAGCCTTCCTCGATAAATGGACTATCCAACACAAAAATAATTTTTCAATTCGAACCTGTAGTTCCTGAGATTTGCGCGTTCAAACAAACAAACTCTTCAGCTTTATAATATTAGTATAGACTAGTTTCTACCCCTATAATATCGCCTTAGTCAAAAATCCTTTCTTAGCGGATGTCTACGTCATAAAATCACCAATAGTTTGAGCTGTGCGTTGACAGCACTCAGTCAGTTAGTCACCTTTTCCTTTTAAGATAAGTTATTCTACGCGGCTCGCTTGTTTTAGTTATAAAATAAGTTAAAACTCCACTAACACACTAGTTGCAGCAACTAAATTGCGATGTAAGCCGCACAGTTAACGTAAACTATTTATTTTAAGTTCAAATAGAATCCAACTCGGCTAACTAGAAGTTTAGTGAGTCAAGTAACCGCATCGGCTCGCTATCTTAACAGTATTCGAGCCATCAGCTGCACTTCGGTAAAATTGAGAGGAATAGACCAAAATCTATAGACGCTAGATGCGACAGTTAGCAAAAAAGCCTTACGAAACTGTATAAAGTGCTAGTTTATTTCCAAAATTCAAAATTCTTTCATGTAGGAGGTTGAAATGGAATACCCTATATGCAATTTTTTTTTTAATTTTTAGTGCTGCTTGCACAATACTGATTTAGTTAATTTTTGTGATGCTGTTACTTTTTGATAAGTGTATTCCAGGGTTGACGTGAGAAGGACAGGTATACAAATTTTAGCGAAAAATGTTTGAGACGCTAAAGTATCTACAAAGTTTTACCTTAAAATCTTTTTCAACTTCTGTCTTTACTGCCCTCATCGTTATTTTGTGTTTCGGAAAAGAGTTTTTTCCTTTAACCATAAAGCACCGTCTAACATGGCAGCCTTATTTTATACTACTATCTAGCCTACGGGCTAATAAGTAATATTACGTTAACTTAAACTACTACTAATTAACGTGTTGGCCTTCACCACAAATTTAAAGTCGCTCAGCGGGCTATGGAGCGGGCTATGTTGGGCGTTTCTCTGAGGGATAGAATCCGTAATGAGGAAATCCGCCGGAGAACCAAGGTAACCGACGTAGCCCAGAGAATTAGTAAGCTGAAGTGGCAGTGGGCAGGTCATGTCTGTCGCAGAACCGATGGCCGTTGGGGCAGACGAGTTCTGGAGTGGAGACCGCGTACCGGTAAACGCAGCGTGGGACGACCTCCAGCCCGCTGAACCGACGACCTTAAAAATGTGGCTGGAAGTGGGTGGATGAGAAAAGCGGAGGACCGTGTGTGGTGGCGCGCTCTCCAAAAGGCCTATGTCCAGCAGTGGACGAATACAGGCTGATGGATGGATGGATAGATGGACTACTAATGAGTAATTTCTACATCTAATTTACAGTCTAATTTCTGTCCTTAGTTAATTTTTATATACCTAGTGTTCACTATGTTAATGTGACCTAGACAAGTAGCGCAAGCACTGTTTCACTAACACTGCTGCTCGTATAAGAGTGATCATCATAACATTTCTCTATTACAAAAACACAAACTACGCTCCTACTGATTGCCACATCTAGTAAGTAGTATACCGACATCAAAGTCTGTTTTAACAGGGTTCCGGTTAGCAATCGTAAATCGGAAACTCGTTCCAAGCGATTGTAGGCAAAGGAGGATTTGGATTTATGCTCAGTTTAAATGCTCCATCGAATTATCGAAGCTGACCTATTTGTTATTGACTTTTGGGAGGGACTCGGGACTGAAGACGGACTTGGTTCCGGCAGATTTGTTAATTAAATGGGAACTGTGCAATTTGTTCTTCCTGGGGTAGGTATACTACCATCGCGTAGGCAAGGGCGGATCCAGGAGGGGGTCACATAGTCGTGGTCAAGTCAAGAACTTATAATTTAACTAGCGGATGCTCGCGACTTCGTTCGCGTGGTATAAGTTTGTTTTCCCACAGG
Organism: Erebia epiphron; assembly: GCA_963932025.1. NCBI lineage: Eukaryota > Metazoa > Arthropoda > Insecta > Lepidoptera > Nymphalidae > Erebia > Erebia epiphron. Next base: position 12,185,465 of record OZ009950.1, read on the forward strand.
CAATCCTTAATTTTCCGGGATAAAAAGTAGCCTATACCACTCTCCAGGTCCTCACCTACCCATGCAAAATAACCGTTGCTCTGTTGCGGCGTGATTGAAGGACCTACTCTCTATTTCATCCCTTTGGGGGTAGAATTTTCAAAAACTGAGAAACACATATTTCTTTGTTTTTAACCAGTAGCTCACATACCAAGTTTCATGGCTATAACTTGAGAAATGAAGGACTTTCACACAAACTTTCAACCCCTATTTTACCCCTTCGGGGGTGAAATTTTGAACAACTGTGACACACGTAATTCTTTATTTTTTACCGTTAGCCAAAATACCAAGTTTCGTTGATATAACTTGAGAATAACTTGAGAAATGAAGGACTTTCTTGATTATTTATGTTGAACCCTAACCTAACCTACAAGAAAGAGACAAGAAAACGTAAATACAATGAATATTTCAAAAATTGACACTTAAAACATTGAACAGTTCACAATCTTTCGACTGTTTACAATCTATCGAAAAAAAAAGCGTTAGATTACAATCTTACGGTTTTTACAGTCTTACGGTGACATATATATGTGAGATTTTGATAACAAGAGATGCAAGTAAAAAGTAGGTATTTTATTAATTTTTATATATTATATATATAGGTAGATAATTTTTAAGTTTATGCATGCTAATATTCATTCTGTTGGTTGCTCTCATATTTTATTTTTAAAGAGCATTAAAATCAGTGTGGTCACGACGATACACTTGATTTCATTGTGTGAATTTATCTAAGATTTTAGGTTAGACCAGTAAGCTGGTGCTACCCTGACCCAATGACAGAGAGAGAGACAATAAATACGACATTCAACACAGTCGACAAGGACGACGACCTACGCGGGTTCTCTGTCCGACTCACATTTTATTGAAATTGAATTAATAAAAAATTCAACTTTCATATTTTTTCACAAATGAAATGGGCATTATTTAAATTATTGAATTTCCTATCTATTGGTGTAAACCAATAAAACAAATAAAATCAACTTTTGAAGGAGATGAAGATTTACTTCTATTTTAGTGTTTTTTTGTGATTTTTTAACCAAGTAAATACGTAGCTTAATAAAAAAAACTAAATGGGGATTTTAAAGATAAAACATTAAAGAATTATGTGGACTTTACATTTACTTTTCATTTCCTTCAGTTTTTGAGGTTATCGGCTATATAGCATCTAAAGATACGCCTTAATGCTCTTCAATCTCCCTCGTCCAAAAAATATATATAAGTAGGTACATAAGTCACGCAGCACTCTTTCAGTAAGTAGGTACCTACATATCTACCTATGAGGTACTTTATGAGCATTAACAACAATAACATTTAAGTTAAAACACACGCACTCACTGGAATAATGAGAAGAAACTGATTACTTACCATTTCTTGTAATTAATGAATTTGCAACAACAATTTTTAAGAATACTTATAAAGGTACACTCATTATGCGTAGAAAGAAATTTTAGTTTTTTAACTTATGATATGTTGAAGTTTAGTCGTTCCGATTCCGATTGAGGTTAGGTCTAGCTAGTAGCTAGACGTTACGTAGTCGTGGCAAGTGTGGTGTGGCGAGGTAAAATTCAAATTTTCGATGCGTTCGTTCCCAAACGTTTGCCATCATACAAAGTTATTATATTAAATTAATTAAATATTGAAGGTATACAGTTACATAAAATCTGTATGGTGACAAAATATATAAATAAAACCAGTGGTCCACCTAAGTCCTTGAACCAGCTCAGGGGGGGGTCATGACCCCCATGACCCCCCCCCTGGATCCGCCCTTGCGCGTAGGTATAGTCGTATTGTTTTAACATTGATAACAATGATAACGTTCGTGTTTTAGATAATTCTAACCTTCTTTTAAGGATGATAATCCTTATTTTAGGGAGGTCAAGGTACGTGACAAGACATTTTTTACTTCTTCGATTGCGTTAAAGTTTACGTTTTGTATCGAGTAATATTTTGTCAAGCGCTTGATTGGATGGCAGACGGTGCTTTTTAAAATTAATGCGATCAAGTCGGAAAATCTCCCTAAGCGCGCAGATGACCCCAAAAAGATGACAGACAAACAGACACTTTTGCAATAATATTAAAGTATGGAATTTTCCCTTAATACGAATTACTGAAATATATGATTTGTACTTTAATCCCGATTATAATTACGGCTCTTCTACGCCTCGGGACGCCGCGTGCTATTTACGAGTTACGAACAATTGCTGCAACTCCGCTCCGAAAAAGTTTGCTCTATTTAATTATTCCATAGCAAATGTCGCTTAAAAAAATAGTGAAAATTATACCTAGTATTTTTTCTCGCAATTTTTCTCTATCAAAAACTAAACATAGGTTACTACCATTAAAATTAAGTCTAGTCTGTAATTTTACTGTCAACTAGCCTATGCCCACGACTTAGTCCGCGTGAATTGAGGTTTTGTGGTTCCCGCGGGAAATTTTTAATTCTCCGAGATATAAAGTAGCCTATGTGTTATTCCAGACTATAATCCATCTCTGTACCAAATTTCATCCAGATCCGTTTAGCCGTTCTGGCGTGATTGAGTAACAAACATCCATCCATCCATACATCCATCCAAACTTTCGCATTTATAATATATAAGTATAGATTCCTTATTTAGTCCGCGTCTAGTCTTCAAAAAGATGGCAAAGTACAAACGAGCTCTCAGAAGCTCTAGAAGTGTATTAGCCAGATCGTTTAGGGAGGCTCGGAAATGAAGAAATCCGGTTCGGGGGATGGCTGAATTAATGGAATCTTGTTCCAACCGTCAGCGAGATGAAAAATGCCCCCCGGGCTTCATTTTACCCGCGAATTTTCTAGTGGACATTTTTAGATTACGCCTCATTTAATGGCGTTAGTCCTGGGTGACGGGAAATTGGGTTGAGATTGAATTTGCTAAACAACTGATTTAGTGACTCTACGGTGGTTCTTATTAGGTTACTAGCTAATGCCCGCGACTTCATCCGCATGGATTGAGGTATTTCGGTTCCCGCGGGAAGTTAAAAATTAGCATAAGTGTCATTCCAGACTATAATCTATCTCTGTGCCAAATTTCATTCAGATCCGTTCAGCCGTTGGGCATCATACATCCATCCATACATCCATCCATCCAAACTTTCGCATTTATATTTATTTCACTAGGTAATGTAGAAGCCCTAGATGGCTACACATTTAAATGCTGCTATAGTCCAATAAGAAACCTAAATAAATTCAGAAGTTAGCAGAGCGGGCTGAATTCGAAAAGTTTTTTTTGACAAAACGATAATAATTACATATTAATCTATCAGTGGGCTTAATACCATTGTTTAAAGCAGTATTATTTTTAAATTTTAATTATATATGACGTACCTTGACGACCCCATTATAAGAAGTATAATCCTGAAACAAGAGCGACATTAATATTAAAATAACACTGGCTTAAAAGATGATGGTAAGCCCCTGAACCAGTCATATCAGACTCTTATGACGATTGTAACGTACTTGTAAAATATTTTTTTAATAATAAAATATATTGGCTTTGACTTATGAGCTCTTTTCCTTAGAGAAAACTTTAACTTCACAAATTTTTGGATAAATAGCGCTTAGTTTATTGTACTACTTTTGTGCGGGATAAAATAACTTTCTACCAAGATGAAAACAATATGACCTACTTTCAATGGAATTGTTGTCTTTATAATTCAACTAACGTCGACTAAATTACTCTCAAACGCTTTTTACTTTGTAACCCTTAGTACGACCTACACATCTAGACATCGGTTATTACAATAACGAGCATCGAATCGAGATCTATATATTATTCACACTAAAATCGACCTTAAAAATATTGCTTTTAAGTATTTTTCTAAAATAGTTATCGATTTTGGTTTTACATTGTTTTCGCTAGGCTTTCTAATTGTAAATCTGGGGACACGGGAGTGTCCCCGCCAAAGACGAGCCAAAGGAAACGGGGCACTACCTACCTTTTCTCGAAGCGTTTCGTCGAATTTTCGAACCGTCATAGCTTCGGTCCGAATGACGCTAGAAAGCTGAAATTTTCAGGATAAGATGTTGTTGGGGGACTTACCGAATATACCAAGTTTCAATTTTTTAGCATTTATAGTTTCAGTTTATTGATTACCTAAAATACGTCGATTTCGTACTCACTCACTGATGATCATCAACTGAAAAAAGGTACTTCCTGAAGTGCTAGAAGACTGAAATTTGGTATGTAGGCTAGAATTTGCATATAAACAACAGGAAAATTAAGAAATCTGAATCTTTTCATCTCCAACCCCTCGTATAGGGGGTGCAAATCTGACAGCATTTCCTTGTATTTTAGAACAGTCATAACTTCGGTACGGAACATGGTAGAAAGCTGTAATTTTCAGGATAACATGTCGTTGACAGATTTATTAAACTTACCAAGTATCAATCATCTAGCATTTATGGTTTCAGATTTATTGGTACTTGAAATACGTAGTTTAGGTTTTTTTTTTCACTTTTACGAAAAAAATCAAAATCTCTAGGACTCTAGGGTGGGCCATGAAAAAAGGATTAGCTGAAGTACAGGAAAATCAGCTAAAAAAAGTCAAAAAATCTAGGGCGCCTGCCAAAAATAAATGAAATCCCACCAAAAACATTTCATGTAAAATTGGTTGCCAAAGACTCACAAGTGCATAATGCTTTCACTGTTAAAAAGTTATGAGATCTCTAATTAGAGCCAAGCCCGAAGGTGAGCTCCTCTTTGTGCTGCGCATCATAACCCACGGAGTCTGTCTCAAGTTCAAAGTACATAGTTCTAAATGCTCTTTACTGTGTACCAAACTAATAATATTAAATAACATGTAAGTCTATATATAAAACTTGTCCCCAGAACCTCTACATCTTGGTAAAAAGGTACGGCTTGGCCGTTTCGTATATGTCGCCCTAACTATTCCTTAATGACTTAAATGTTATGTCAGGAAATGTTCGACGAATATTAAACGGCCAAGCCATACCTTTTTACCAAGATGTAGAGGTTCTAGGGACAAGTTTTATATATAGACTTACATGTTATTTAATATTATTAGTTTGGTACACAGTAAAGAGCATTTAGAACTATGTACTTTGAACTTGAGACAGACTCCGTGGGTTATGATGCGCAGCACAAAGAGGAGCTCACCTTCGGGCTTGGCTCTAATTAGAGATCTCATAACTTTTTAACAGTGAAAGCATTATGCACTTGTGAGTCTTTGGCAACCAATTTTACATGAAATGTTTTTGGTGGGATTGTGTTTACCTAATATGTTGGATAGAAGCAGGCATTATTTTTCGGAAGTCCATGACAATGAGAAAACTAGAAGTTTAATTCGCTATAATCCGCCACAGAAGGAAAATCTATGTGGTACAGTGCTTATCTCGAATCTGATGCCCGCGACATTCACGACACCACATTAACCCTCAAAAATACCCTCAACGTACGTTTCACTCCAATACCGGAGCATCTTCAGGAGATGATGACTTTACAATGCACGATTATTGCATGCATGAAAAGAGATTTCTTTTCATTAATCAAGTAAATTATGTAGGCATTTTCTTTGGATAATAATGCAGTGGACGCATACAATTCGACTAAGATTACGGAACATTGATTCTTTGTTGTTTTGGAACTATTATAACAGATGTTACAGATAATTAATTTCTGGACCCAGTGACGTAGTTACGTGTTTGTTGAGGCACGTGACATGAGGTCTTAACGTATCTTTCCATATCGAGTGTCATAGCTTAGCCACTCATACCTCCCTCTATATGTATGAGTGCTAGAAACTAACTTAAAACAAGAGAGTTGGCGTTCGTATTACTATAACGTTATGGTGTTCCGATATTCACATTTTTGATCGCTGTTGATATGAGCAATATCTATATCCGAAGTCTATCAATGTTTTCGAAATGTGCTAACTTGTACTAAGCCTACTGATCGATTTTCGAGCCTTATCTGAGAAGCCCACATCAGACAGGGCTGTAGTGCAAGTTGGTACAAGTTCCCCTCCGAACTTCATCTCCAGAACTTAAGATTATGCCTGCAGATCAAATAACTGTAATGGATTGTGATTCAGTAGGTAAACTTTCGTAGTTTAATAATTCAATAATTTATTTCTGCTACAATAATAATCATTTTAATGAAAATTCGGACACGAATAAATTTTAATTACTATCAAATAAACCTATTAATGAATACCCTTTACAGTCGAATTTATTAATGTAATTATTATTTATTCCTTTAATATTTCACATTCATTTTATGAAACGAAGTAATTTATTTATTTCACATAGGAAAACCTGTGCCTCTCATAAGTCACAAAAATCTACCACCGGTTCGGAATTTAATTCTACTGAGAAGAGCCGGCAAGAAACTCAACAGTTGTTCTTTTCATAAACCGAAAAATGTTACACTTGATTAATTACCATATACAATGGATACGTAACAAGTATTACATTGACTTGTGGGTTGCTGGTTGCTGGGATGGGTGGATCCAACTTTGTCATTGAAAAAAATCATCAATAGTAGGCATAATAACCTCGATGACCCTAACAGATGACCCCTGATGATAACCTTAACAGATGCTGTTTTACACTGCTGCTTTATATACAATGGCAAATCCAGAAACTCTTTTGGTACCATGTTATAAAAGCGTACCTACACTCGCCCCTGAAGGGTTTTTGCACCTTGCGTACACGATAGGACGATGTTACAAACATATTATGGCGATTGTGAGTATCCATACTAATATTAGAAATGCGAAAGTGTGTCTGTCTGTCTATCTGTCTATCTGCCTGTCTGCTACGCTTTACCGGCCCATCTTTTCAATCGATTTTGCTGAAATTTGGTATAGAGGTAGGTTATATCACGGGGAAGGACATAGGCTACTTTTTATCCCGGAAAATTAAAGATTAATGTTCCGCCTATGAGAAAAATAATTTCGTTAGGTGTTTAAAAACCGTTGGAGCTCGCGAAGCATTTTATTACCAGCCATAGAGTCTTTACCAGAAGCGCTTTAGACATAAAGTGAACGCTAAACGAACTAAACGAACCACAACGACGCTTTCGAGCACCAACGACAGACGAAAATGTGCTCCTATTTACTTAGCCAAAGGTACGCACGAAGAATAAAACTGAAAAGTTTTTTAAGAAAATATTTACAATAGTTATTGATGAAACAATTAAAGATCGGTCTGGTCTGGTAGGAGGCTTTTCCTGTGGCTATTTAGCACCCTACCGACATAGACGTACCGCCAAGTGATTTAACGTTCCGGTTCGTACCGGAACGCTAAATCGCTTGGCGCATACCTTTAATCGGGGTTTTGACACGGCATCGTTGCCCTGTAGAAACCGATTAAGGGTAGCCGATTTTAATCTAAACTGCCGTAGCCCTAACACGTTAGCCCGCTACCATCATAGACTGCATTATCACTTACCATCAGGCGAGATTGCAGGGCTAACTTGAGACGAGAAATCCTTTTCGCACTGACTTGGGGTCTGTGCCTGTAATGTCTGCCTGCCTGTGACTGTCACTTGACAGTTAATGAAATGATGAAAATGATGTCTATGGTGAATAAGGTGAAAAGATTTTTTATTCTAATAAACTTTTAAAAGTGCTTTCGTATCGTCAAGCCACTTCCTTCCGACCAAGAAGCTTGGCTTGGTAGTTTATGCAATCCATAAAAGCTTTAAGCCTCAATAACAATAAAAATGTCATAAGCGCCACTAACTGTGGCGCTCGTCTCCAAAAAACCCGGGATAATTGAATCGCGTAACCATAAAACAATCGTGAATTTTAAGTGTCCCGTCGCACCGCCCTGGCAGGGCTCCAGAACTGCATAATTGCGGGCATTGAAACAATTGCACGAATCCCTTCTGTTTGTATGCATTGGAAGACTAATTAAGTGTCTCACTACTAGACAAAGAGCGGGCAAGTTAAGTTATTTGTAACGAGTGTTTTTTTTATTATAATTAATATTATCCACGCGGACGGGCATCAGCTAGTGCTGATGCCCGTCCGCGTGGATTGAGGTTTTTCAGTTACCGCTGGAACTCTTTAATTTTCCTGCTAAAAAAGTAGCCTATGTGTTATTCCAGACTGTAATCTATCTCTGTGACAAATTTCATCCAGATCCTTTCAGCCGTTCTGGCGTGATTGAGTAACAAACATACGTCCAAACTTTCGCATTTATAACACTAGATGATTCCCGCGACTTCGTCCGCGTGGATTTATGTTTTTTGATTCCCGCGGGAACTTTTCAATTTTCCGGGATAAAAAGTAGCCTATGTCCTTCCCCGTGATGTAACCTATCTCTGTACCAAATTTCATCAAAATCGGTTGAGTAGTTGGGCCGCGAAAGCGTAGCAGACAGACAGACACACTTTCGCATTTATAATATTCGTATGAATATGAATTAAGTATTAAGTATAGATATAGGTTATTGTTCAACAAATAAGTCTATGTATGCATAATTATTAATTAACTAGCGAATGCCCGCGACTTCGTCTGCGTGGTTTTGAGGTTTTTTTGTTCCCGCGGGAACTCTTTAATTTTCCGGGATAAAAAGTAGCCTATGTGCTATTCCAGACTATAATCTATCTCTGTGCCAAATTTCAGCCAGATCCGTTCAGCCGTTGGGGCGTGATTGAGTAACAAACATCCATACATCCATCCAAACTTTCGCATTTATAATATTAAGTAAGAAGTAAGATATTTCGTGCGCATGGATTTACGTTTTTAAAAATCCCACGGGAAGTCTTATCAGTTTCTTTACGCGCAAAGAAAGCAGTACATTAGTAATCAACCAATAATAATTAAGACCTGCGATATTCGACATTAGTGAATAAAGAAAATAAGTACTTATATACAAAATTATATACCAGTTTCACAATTTAACAGGCACGTGGGTGGCCATTAATTAAGTGCCTAATCTAATTTAAACTTAACCTTTAGGTAAAATCACTAAATCATCGTTGTACCCCCCTTTCCCCCTCCTCATAATGCCATCGGAGGCCTATTAATCAAATGCTCCCTTGTGATTAATTAGAAAATCAGCAATTAGACGAGAATCGCCGAAAATAAGGCTGGCTGTAACAGAGATGGTAACAACAAGTCGATGGATAAGGCATAGGGCTAGAAAACTGCCACAGGAAATTGTTCAAAAATTTTAGATTCTCTGCAGAAATTATTTTCTTTTTCCGCATCTAAAATGTGCTACTAAAAGCCATGATTATTTCTACCTATGTATTAGGATATTTAATTAGGTTCTTAACTTGAAAAAATGTAAACAAGTAGCTTCTCCCTGAAACGCATAAGAGACGCAATTTGCACTTTCTTTTATTTCACTACCTACAACACCCTTGACTGCGATCTCTTCTGGTGGTAAATAATGATGCAGTCTGATATGGTAGCGGGTTAACCTGTTAGGATATGGCAGTTATATTAAAACCATACCCCTAGTCGGTTCCTACACGACATCGTACCGGAACGCTTGGCGAAGGGTAGTAACTAGCCACGGCCGAAACCTCTCATGACAGTATACGTATTAAAAATCGCCGGCTAAAGCGTGTCGCTTGCTCGTTTCGCTAAGAAAATTTACTTCTTACGTTTTGTTTACTTTTACTATACTCTGAGGAAAACTAGGCTATAATTCCTACCAAAATAGTGTTACATTAATGCAATGTAACTTCGTAGAAATACATAATAGAATATTTAACAACTATTCAAAATCAATTTTTAGGGTTCCGTACCAAAATGGTAAAATGGAACCCTTATGGTGCGACTTTCTCCGTCTGTCCGTCCGTCACACTCGATTATTTCAGTAACTACCGAAGCTATCGACATTAAATTTGGAATAGTTGTGTATATAAGTGGCCCAAAGACACTGGAATAAAAAAAAATTAGAAATTATTTTTGTTCTTATTTAAAAAGGGGGGAAAGTCTGAGGGTTGAAATTTAAAAGTGAGATAACTGTACTGTGTGGGGTATCATATGAAAGTTTACTTTGTACATTCTAAAACAGATTTTTAATTATTTTTAGTTATGATAGTTTTGGATTTATCGGGGAAAATGTCTAAAAAAATACCGTTCCCCCTCCCCCTTATCTCCGGAGTTTACCAATCGAAAAATTTGAAATAATTATGGTCAATAGGAATTTATGTATACTTGACAGGAAAACTATAGCCAATGCTCTAACTAGCATAGTTTTTTTGATATTAACAATAAACCTCTACAAACAAAGTTAGTCTTGCGGTTCATTAACAAAGGTAATTATTTATTAATAATGATACGGAACGGTTTTTTATATTGACTATTAAAAAGAGGATCTTCCAAAAGTCTTAATATCCACGTCCCCTGTTAGTTTTATGTTGATTAACTATTTTAAACTATCGATTAAAGTAAAAATTTGCGTCGAACTTTAATGACGTCCCTGTTCAATATTTTGTCAAATAGGTACCCAATTATTACCAGGGTGCTTATATTCAGTAGATCAATAATAATGTTGATGCGAAAACATTTCCATTGTATTCCAAATAACATAAACTGGGGAGACACAGGCTTTTAAGTAGGTATCTCTAATCCCGCTCAAGCAAAAAAACATTTAGCGCATCCGAACATAAGCAGATTTCGCGGCTCCCTAAGCTTAGTCGGTAAGAAATGAATTTGATACCGATACGTTCTACTGGGGATTAATTTCTTATTGCGGAGATTTTGTTCGGAGTAATGATCGGTATAACGGTTTCGCCACTGAAAAGAAATATGGCTCAAATTTAGGTTTTTTTTTTTATCCACTACAAGTTAGGTCTTGACTTGCGATCTCACCTGATGGTAAGTGATGATGCACTCTTAGATGGTAGCGGGCTAACCTGTTAGGGGCATGGTAGTTATATTAAACCCATACCCCTATTCGGTTTCTACATGGAAACCGAATAGGGGTTCGTACCGGAACGCTTAATCGCTTGGCATAAATGGTTCGTACCGGAACGCTTAATCGCTTGGCGGCACGGCTTTGCCGGTAGGGTGGTAACTAGCCACGGCCGAAGCTTCCCACCAGGCCAGACCAGGGAAAATTCAGAAATTATAAAATTCCCAAATTGACCCTGCCGGGGATCGAACCCGGGACCTCCGCACGTTAAGACACTAGCGCTACACACTGCGCCACGGAGGTCGTCAAAAAATGAGAGAAGATGAAGTCTTGAAAATGAAGTCTTGTTTTACTCTGTGATCCATTCTTATATAAATGAGCTGCTTATATAACTAGCTGTTGCTCGCGGCTTCGCTCACGTTTCCGCAGCATATTGTGTTCCTTCACCGATACTTAAAGCAAGTGACATTTATTTAATTGCTTTAAATTACTGCTCTGAAAAGTTAGCGATGCGTGCACGGGTATTGAAATCTGGACCACCTAACGCCGCTACATATAGCGTATATTACTGAAATTTTTATTAAAATACGGTATATAATTATGTATCGGACATAATTTATACCTTATTTTAATAATATTACTTACCTATTACGACTTTTCATCTTCTCTCATTTAATTGTCCATTCATTTGCTGTGGTGAAGGATCTAAATTCGTAACAGCCGGTGGTCAAGTCTGAGAGAGTCTTAAGCCTTCTGTGCCGACTCTTTATCCAACAACCAAATGAAAGCTTCTTAAAACAAGATGTTGGTCGAAACTTACAACTTAAATTGTTTTTAACTTATAACTACAAGAAACCTCTATTGACACATCTCATAACGAAATTCTACAAATACAGTGCTAAATGACATCGCGGATCCGTGACAATCGTCAATGACGAGAAGTATGACAAGAACAGTCTAACAAACAGTCCAAAATTAGACTCAGTGATCTCAAAATGGAGATGGAGGCCCGACCCACCAGCTGATAGGCACACCGAAGCGTGGAAGCTGCAAAGGACTCTACAAGGCCTCAGGCCTCAGAGCAGCTCGGGGACATGGCCTGGCCGCCCTCGTTCTTCGGGGGCGGCCTCAGCTTGGTCTGGCACGTACCAAAAGTTCACCACTATTGGACAGTTCGAAAGGTTCATCACAAAAGGACTCTGCCAAGGTTGCGGCGGTGATTACAAGTTTAAGGGTGCATTGAAAGTGAATATAGACAGTTCGGAGTATACGGGTTACAAATATTTCTACAATAGGCCTGGCTACAGAGTCAAGGCGAGGTCCTGTGAGGATGCGCGGTTCATACATATCAACTTTTTGCTGCTAGCTGAGATGCGGTGCTTCGAAACGGTGAGAATTTTTTTTTTTTTTTTATAAGCAATGCTTCCGGATGCGATCTAACTTACGAAGAGTGATAAAATTAGAGGTGCTTTTATTTGCTACGTTCGTTTGTTGCATAGGCTGGGCACTTTTTGTGAAATTCATTCAGTGATTTCAACGTGGTGCCCGCACAGATAGACAAACTGACAAAATTTTAAAAATTCTGTTTTGGACTCTATATTATTGGAAAGATTACTATGAGTTTTTTTTAATACTTATCCTAAAGTCGTTCACACAGTGAAATAAATTATGTACATGATAGATTTTGAATTCCTTAAATTAGAAAAGGACTTCCATTCTGGCTTGAAAGAGATCGGACTGGGGGGTTACTACCAAGTCGTCCCTAAAATAGGGATTAAAATTCTACAGCACAAACGATATTATTAAAAAAACCGGCCAAGTGCGAGTCGTACTCGCGCACCGAGGGTTCCGTACAAACCTGTAGTAAGTTTTAAATTATAAAAAATATTTTTATTTTAAATATTTGAGTTGAATGAATGAAAGGTAAATTGCGGTTTACGATTTATGACGTATTAAAAATAAAAATTGTAAAAGGTAGTTATAGCTAGGTACTTTTAAGATTCGTTCGTAATACTGTAGATGTAACACGACTAAAACTGTAACGACCAAAGATGTAAAACGGTAATAATTACCTTTGTTAATGAATCGCAAAACTAACTTTGTTTGTAGAGGTTTACTGTTAATATCAAAAAAACTATGCTAGTTAGAGCATTGGTTATAGGTTTCCTGTAAAATATACATAAATACCTATTGACCATAATTATTTCAGATTTTTCGATTGGTAAACTCCGGAGATAAGGGGGGGGGGAACGGTATTTTTTTAGACTTTTTCCCCGATAAATCAAAAACTATCATGACTAAAAATAATTAAAAATCTGTTTAAGAATGTACAAAGTAAACCCTTTCATATGATACCCCACACAGTACAGTTATCTTACTTTTAAATTTCAACCCTCCGATTTTCCCCCCTTTTTAAATAAGAACAAAAATAATTTCCAATTTTTTTTAATTCCAGTGTCTTTGGGCCACTAATATACACAACTATTCCAAATTTCATGTCGATAGCTTCGGTAGTTACTGAAATAATCGAGTGTGACGGACGGACAGACGGACAGACGGACAGACAGACGGAGAAAGTCGCACCATAAGGGTTCCATTTTACCATTTTGGTACGGAACCCTAAAAACAGTCTGGTAGTATGTACCCTGTTTGTTTGTTGAAGTTGTTTAGAATTTTATCATTTGAGCAAATCCATGTACAGAAATTCAAGTAGATAGCAAGTAATGAGAATAAGCTTTGATAAATTAGTTCACATTGAGTAAACCGTGTTAAAACAGGAAGCAGACCGGGTGAGCTAATCCTATTATGAGTGGCCGCAAACATCCCGGTAAGGTTCAGGGGCATACTACCATCGCTTAAATACGTATTATTTTAATATTGTTGACGTTCGTGTTTGAGTAATAGTCCTTATTTTAGGGACGCAAAGGTTCGTGACATAAAGCTGTTATGAAATAATACTACTTTATTTTAACGTTTAAACTATCGTGAGTGATATTAATTTTAACTATACATAACCACCGGATAAAATCACGTGTTATGTCGGAAAATGCCCGACTAGTTTGGAACCCGTTTGGGGTTCGCGTGGTTCGCTGATTGACTGAGTCAGTCAGTCAGTCAGCGAACCCTGCGAACAGGCTCATGAATAAGGGCCCCGAACGGGTTCGAAACTAGTCGGGCATTTTCCGACATAACACGTGAATTTATCCGATGGTTATGTATAGTAAAAATAATACTACTTCAGGCGATGGTATTAACCCTCAAACTGGCCGTTTAATTATACTGACTATAAATGTGGAAATTGGATAGGTACACCTTTTGCAGATTACGCTGTGACGTAAAAAGAATGGATTAATTGTGAATGTACATGAATATTTAAATACAGTACAAGTATAAAGTTATTTAAATTGCTAGATTTATATTAATATCATAGCAGCGACAGCCTAGTGGCAAAGCCTATTCGGGGGCTTCCTATTCGGGGGTCCATGTTTCGAATCCCGCGTTCGCACTTCTAAATTACGCAGTAATTTGCGTTTGATTTCATTTGTATGTACATTGCTTTACAATATTAAAATAGAGAATGTAGGTAGTTTTTTAAATTTTCTGGTTGTTCATACGTGAATAGAAATAACTCTAAGTAGGTATCTTTTTCTTTTTAATCACAAAGATTTTATGCCGAAACATACCAAAATGTTCTACAATTGATTAACTTAATTGTTTCTAATAAAGATCCAAAACAATATTGTTTGCTCTTGTCAACAAACCGTATTACATCGCCGGGGTGTCTGCGGCCAAACCAACAGCTATGGTCAGCTAGTCAGCTCCCCTCCGTGATACTCTCAGGTTTTTATAAAGTCGATAGCGGGCGCAAACAACATCAATATAGACCTGCCGCCGGGTGTGTGCGAGTGAGTGATGGGATGTATCGATATCGATTAAAATAATAGAGTAATATTTTTCGCTAGTAAAGGAAAAAGGATCTTACTTTTAACGTGGATAGATAGGCCATTCTATGTATTATGGGTGGCCGCAAACGTCCCGGTAAGGCCTAACTCCCACGTGATCGGGAACAAATAGGATTTATCTTTTTGCTTTACAATAATTACGACCTCAGTGGCACAATGTTGGAGGTCCCGGGTTCGATCCCCGGTAGGGTCAATTTGGGAATTAGTAATTTCTGATTTTTCCCTGGTCTGACTAGTTACCACCCTACCGGCAAAGACGTGCCGCCAAGCTATTTAGCGTTCCGGTACGATGCTGTGTAGAAACCGAGTAGGTGTATGGGTTTAATATAACTGCCATGCGCGCTACCATCTTAGACTGTACGATCACTTACCATCAGATGATATCGCAGTCAAGAGCTAACTTGTAATGGATTAAAAATAAACAATCATAATTCCTTATCTATAATTATGTATTTGAGACTTAAAATTTGGCACGAGATGAGAAGAGGTTTTATTATTTAGCTTTAAAGTTGCCTACGGGAGCAAAGCCGCGGGCTTTCCCTAGTAGAGTTGTAAATAAACAAATAACAATAGGACTGTCAAGTCCTAAAGTCCTTGTAAACTAGCCGGGTAGCCTAAGCCTCGGACTCCGGTACCGACTACCGGCATCTATTTACCGGCGGGCTTTACGCACACCTGCGACCGATACAGAGTCAATAAAACATAGAGAACTGTATAATAAACTGTTAACTACAGATTTTACAATGTATGTATGCTTAAGTACTTGTATAATTTAGGTTTTTGTCGAAACGTGCCCGACTAGTTCTGAATACCATTGGGCCCTTTCGATATGTCTATTGTGACCTATACCGAGTCAATAAATCACAGAGAAATATAATAAACTGTTAATTTGTTTTACAGCCTTTAAATTGTCGTGAATGATATAAATTACTAGAGGACGCCCGCGACTTCGTTCGCGTGGCTTAAGTTTTTTAATTCCCACAGGCACGCCTTAATTTTCCGGGCTAAAAGGAAGCCTGTGTCACTCTCCAAGTACCCAACTATACCCATGTAAAAAATCTCGTCGATCCGCTGCCCTGTTGCGGCGTGATTGAAGGACAAACTCTCTATTTGACGTCCTCGAGGATAGAAAATTCAAAAACTGGAAAATCTGTATTTCATCATTAGCGGAAGGCGGAAGCCCAAATACCAAGTTTCATGACTATAGCAGCTTAAAATACGACGGACTTTCATACAAACTTTCAACCCCCTATGTTACCCCTTTGGGGGTAAAATTTTGAAAAAACTGACAAACGTTCTTCTTTATTTTTTACCGAAAGCCAAAATACCAAGTTTCGTTGATATAACTTGAAAAATATCTTGAGAAATTAAGGCCTTTCATACCAACTTTCATCCCCTATTTCAACATACTCTCCAAATTTCATGTCTCTAGGACCAGCGGTTTAGGCTGTGCGTTGATATACATATAAGTCAGTCAGTCAGTCAGTCAGTCAGTCAGCCAGGACTTTGAATCTTATATAATATATAGATTACTATTCATCAAAAACGTAAATGTTTTATCGGTATATACCCTAATAAATAATGAGGATAGGTTTACAATAAATCAGGTTACTCAACTATTCATCCTCTTTATATTTACAACTAGCTGATGCCCGCGACTTCGTCCGCGTGGATTTAGTTTTTAAAATTCCTCGGGAACTCTTTGATTTTCCGGGATAAAAAGTAGCCTTATATGTCACTCTCCAGGTCCTTTACAATTTCTGTTTACATTATGGTAGATAAAGTTGGTTCCGACTTCCGAACAATTTATAGAAATAAAACAAATTCTAGTAAAATAAATCTTGATTCACTTCTGCACGTTTTTTTTTTCAAATCCAACTCTCAGTATACCAATTACTCTGTGCTAATATCCGATATAGTATAAAAGTGGGCAAGCAGGTAAATGCGGTAGATAATAAATCTCCCTTAAAGAACCCGCAAGATGGATCGCGGACCGGGTTGCCAATAATAATGAACCATCGCCGAGATTGCGTCGGGATTTATGAAAACAATATAATATTATAATGGATCATTAATTATGTTACGGGTCTATGGGCGGATGTAGTTTCATAGTTTGTGATAAGATTGAGTGTGGGATGGCCTTAATGAGGTATCAGTAACATGATCACTTGATTCGACGACCTCCCTGGCGCAGTTGTGAGCGCTGTCGTCTTATAGTGGGAGGTCCCGAGCTCGATTTCTGGCAGGATCAATTTGGTAATTTATTATTTCTGAGTCTGGTCTGGTCTGGTGAGAGATTTCGGCCGTGATAACTGATAACCACCTACCAACAAAAACGTAACGCCAGGTAATTTAGCGTTCCGGTATGATGCCGTGTAGAAACAGTAATTTAGGTGTACGTATGGGTTTAATTGGTTTAATGTAACTGTCATACACCTAAGCCTAATCGGTTAGCCCGCTACTATCATCGTATCACTTACTAGCAGATGAGATCGCAGTCAAGGGCCAAATAAATTTAGTTAAAAACTGGCTGATGACTTCGCCCAATTTATTGGATTGAGGTATTTTGGTCCCCGCGGGAACTCATTAATTTTCTGGAATAAAAAGAAGCCAATGGGTTATTCCAGACTATAATAATCTATGTCTGTGCCAAATTTCATTCAGACCCGTTCTCGCGTTATTGAGTAACAAACATCCATTCATCCATACATACATCCATTAATCCAAGCTTACGTATTTATAATCTTCTTCTATATAGAGATATAATATATAAAATTCTCGTGTCGCAATGTTAGTTACCATACTCCTCCGAAACGGCTTGACCGATTTTTATGAAATTTAAGTGAGTTAAAATGTACGTACTTATTGTTAGGACTTAGTAGAGTTGTTTTTTAAAAAAGAGCAACTGCTGAGTTTCTTGTCGGCGAGTGAGGCGACTCAGCAGAATCTATTTTCCGAACCGGTGGTAGAGTCAAAACATGGCGTTACATAAAAGACACAGCTGTATGTCCTACATGTTATAAATAAATTGTGTTTATCAAACAAATCGAGTAAAAAAATGCTAAACCAAAGTAATATTTCACGGCTCAACTCAGTTCCGTGTGTATTTGTTAGCTGCGCGAATCACTGTACAAATATGGTGGAAAACTAATAACAGTTGCAAACTCAAATAACTGCACTGCAACAGACGTTACTTGCGCTTCGCCTGTGTTGTTATGCATTCGTTTGTGTGGAGTTAATACTGTCGGTAAATATTTGGCTTTGATGAACAGAATTTCAGCTATTTAATGTTCTGAGGGTGAAGACACACTACGGAAAAAAGTCTACTCGAAACGTCTTCGGCGTCGCATTAAAAAAACCGGCCAAGTGCAAGTCGGACTCGCCCACCGAGGGTTCCGTACAAACCTGTAGGTATATAAGTAAAAGTTATGGTATTTTTTATCTAAATGAAATCTATAACATAAGTAAGTTTAAAATTATTAAAAATATTTTTGTTATATGATGTAAATAAAAATTTATGCTTTTTGCAATTTTTCCTTTATCTGTGCTATAAAACGTTGCTTCGTACCAAATTTCATGATTCTGATTTGACGGGAACTACCCTTAGGTTTTGATTCCCTTGCGAGTGTCGAAAATTTGCAGCATAAACGGCTGTATCTTTTGATTGCGTTGGCTTAGAAAATTGATTATTTCACAGCTCCAAGGGACACTAGACCAAAGTATTTGATATGAATTTCAGCTTGATATCCATGCGTTCCTGAGAAAAAAGGGTCTTGACACACAGACGGACGTACAACAAAGTGATCCTTTACGGGTTCCGTTTTTTCCTTTTGAGGTACGGAACCCTAAAAACACTTCAATCAACGCGTCCGAATTTGCGGGCATCATCTAGCTTAAAATAAGGCTAATGATTGCTAGTAGTACTACGTACATTCTGTCCCAATAAAGATGAGGTTTTTATTTCAACTTCTTTTTCTACAACTGCTATGCTTTCACGACATGTCTGTTGAAAAGTTTGTAATGAAATTTGGTACAGGGATAGGTTGTAACCAGGGGAAGGACATAGACTACTTTTTATCGCGGAAAATTAAAGAGTTCCCGCGGGAATCGAAAGAACTTAATCCACGCGGACGTAAACGCGGGCGTCATCTAGTTATTAATAAAAAGAAATTACTCATTTACCTACCCAAATCTGATGCTACTGGAAACAAACACACTAAAAAAATAGACTACAAAGTAATCATCCTTTAATCGGACAATAAATATCCGGTCATGAATATTAACAGAAACCTTTTTACGGCCATTCAAATTCTAAACACGCAAGTTTCGAGCCCACGTTAAATTGCGCGAAAAATGACAAATGTGACAGTTTACGTGATTCCGAGGACAATCTGCCATTTTGTCCGGCCGATGTCCGGCTGGGACGGGCGTAATCCGGTTCATTAGCGATTCGAAACACGGTTAAACAAATATCTCAACACTTTATGTGCTGTCATATCCGGATTTTGCACGATCTGTTTTTGGACCTGGCGCTTTGGATTTTTTTCTTGCGTTGACGCTTTGAAACCAGTGCAGCTGTTTGCTTATCACGCACAAGCTTCTGACCGTTTCTAATTACCAACCTAAAAATGCTCGTAGAATGCGTTCTAAATTTAAGAATTTTAGCAGCTATGCATCATGGAAATTACTTAGTAAAATGTTCCTACGTTCGCTAAACCACAGACCGCAATAACTATACGCATTATTAAAATTCTAGCCTCAAAATATTTCACTATCCATCTTGGATATTAAATTTTTGCTCCACCGCGTTTTTGCTTCAGGCTGAAAATGTTATACATATACAATGTATTTCCACATTGAAAGGTTTTGCTATTATCTAATAATCTTCCTTTCATCTCTAGTAGGTATCAGTAGGTTACTGAAGCGTGTGAACTTTGATGACTCTTCTGGCGCAGTGTTGAGCGCTGTTGCCTTAACGTGGGAGGTCCCAAGATCCATCCCCGGCAGAGTTAAATTAGGAATTTATAATTTCTGAATTTTCTTTGGTCTGGTCTGGTGGGAGGCTTCGGCCGTGGCTAGTTACCACCCTACCGGCAAAGACGTACCAAGCAATTTTGCGTTCCGGTACCACGCCGTTTAGAAACCGATTTGGGGCCAGCTCGCTGACATCTTAGACTTCATCATCACTTACCAATACCAGCAGGTGAGATCGCAGTCAAGGGCTAACTTGTAGCGGATACTTAAAAAAAAAACTTTCACATTCGATCTTGTGCTTTAAGTAAAACCTAAAACATACATACATACATAGGTACACATTTGATTCAAAATACCAACAAAAAGTGCGGTAAGTGAATAAATCAAGTTGGAAGCGACTGAAAACCTGACTCAAAACGGTAATCCCCACCCTGGTAACCGGTTGTAACAGGATTTAACTGGATATAACCGGCCCGGGCACCTGAGATAACGACCTGGATGTAGGGTAGCCAGGCAACTTCAAATATGATAAGAAAGTAATGGTTAGAATAGAACACTTTGTTGATTTCACTAGTTGATGCCCGTGACTGATGGCGTGGATTTAGTTTTTTTGAGAAAGCGAACTCTGATAGTCCGAGAAAACAGGTAGCATAATATTAATTATATACTCGACGATTCAATAGTAGTTTATGCAACTGTCATATAATGAAGGGTATTAAAACACGAGTGTGAGTTTATGAAACGAGCGCAGCGAGTTTCATAATAGTAACGAGTGTATTAATACCCGTGTTATATGCAGTTGCATACACTACTTTATCTTCACTAATGCAATTTATCAAACAACAAGAGTAAAAGCTGACAATAGTTTATTTATAATAATTGTTCAAATTTTGGATGGTACAATTTTGAAAGTTAATGTTAATTATTGATTCAGCAGCTGTAGCGGCCGCGGGGCAAGCAGTAGAGCTCGTAGACGGAGTCGGAATATTTATAATTACTTCATTCGTCTTGTTTTCTATACTGTTCAAGATCGTATTTGAGACTTGAATTTTATTCATTAAAGACTCATCAATGTAGCTTTCAGCCACAGTAGAAGACTTCCACCCCCCGTGTCGTTTCAGTGCGGTCAAATCACCACCGCTATCTATGAGAAGGGTCGCCGAGGTGCGCTGGGTTAGGCAGATTCAAAAAACTTGCGATAGTTTTTCCCAGAGCACCAAATTTATTAATACCAATTCTTTGATCGACGCACTTCCCCGATCTATAGCTCAAGAAAAAGGCAGGGTTTCGACAGGGGGTGGGTCGAAGTTCCATGTATTTTTTACATACGGCATAGCAGTTGCCCGTCACAACGAAAGAACGATCTATTTTCGTTTTTGTTTTCGAAACTTTCACCATGATTGTACTGTCGTCTATGTTAGAGACTTCATCGAACTGGATGTTGTATAGCTCTTGCCTTCGGCATGCCCCCATTGTGCCGAAGATTAGTGCAACCTGTAACAATAAACGATATAATAAGCTTGAGGTACCTACATAGCCAAGGCAAAAACTATGATTTATGAAGTAGTAAAGTGTAGGTACCAACTACCAAATTTATACACATAGCGCTTAAACGGAGTGTCTAGATAACTTGCGTGTGTAGTACGTAAGTACTAGGTAGATTAAATAACAGAACTAAAATACACTTACCTTTTCAAAAAGATACAAAATATCTGGTGAATCTTCCAGGAACATCTTTATTTGACCTGATGTAAACGTCAAGAACTTTTTTTCCTTGTGTCCTTCTGAACTGCGTTTCAGGAACGCTATGACTTTTGAATACTTCGTGATATCAATATTGTTGTAGATACTCAGTGTGGACTTGAGCATAGAATATTTAGCCCACATAGAAGATGGCTTGAATTTGTCGGAGAGGTCTCTGAGATACGCAAGAATGACATTTTCAGAAAATGATGTAGTTTTCTTTTCGATCTTCCATGCCAAAAAGTTATTATATTCTTTTTCATATAATTTTCTAGATTTTTCTGGCAAAAGATTGTGAGTTACTTTTGTTGCCAATTCTAGAATATCCGGAGGCGTACAAATATCATCGTCGCTATCCATTTTTAACTTTTAATTTGTATTTTAAAAACAAAACACATTGCGAAACATTAAATTCACGCGTACGTGTATTGTCACAGTGAACTTGCCGCCATTAAAATCTAACCAATGAGAGCGCAGCTGCGCGCGCAGGGCCAATCAGGAGCGAGCGCGCGCTGTTCGTTTTTTATTTAATTGGCACAAGATCTTACCAAAGAGTTTTGTGTATGTAAGTTTAGTAGTTTCGACGAAGTTTTCACGTATAACCCAACTGTTTTCAAAAGCCAGCCTAATATCAAAATTTTATACAACTTGTAAGAGGATTTTGGCATAAGGCTCGCCAGGTTAATTGGTCGCGTTTTATTGATGTTATAATGAGATTTTACGATATCGATGTGGATATTATACCATCATGTGAAATTGCTTAAATTGAGTGTTTTGTTATCTGCGCTATAACAGTAGTAATTATAAGTCAAGTATTGGAAACATAAGTAGAATGTTATAACATTAGTGTAGATAAAAGCATTTATCAAATTCTACTTTGAATAAAAAAGGTTTGAGTTTGACTTTGAGTATTTGTATCAAATACCGTCCAAATCGATATGTTCGTGTAAAGATTAAAGACTGACAGAAATATGAAAGAAAGAAAACGTTTTTATTCGATCACAATATTTAGTATAAGCAACTATCAGAATAGTATCAGATTAGATACAGCAACAAAGTTGTATGACCAAATACAGGTCTCCAGCTCATCATCATGCTACAGCAGGCTGCAGCGCTGGTTTTCAGTGGAAACCTTAAAATATGCACGAAAGACACAGACAGACAGACGGGTGGACAGAGAGACAAATATACCGTATGAACTTAAGTTCCGTTTAGGTAAGAGCGAATAGGCATCTTGTAGGCAAGCGCGCTCCAATCTATACATCAATGCTTTGCATTAAGCATGATTGACGTTCGCAATAAAAAAAGACAGACAAAAAGTCAGTCAGATAAACAGATCGACAGATACTTTCGGATTTGTATATTTGTATATTTATTTTTATTCTTCGCATAGACTTACGAAAGTCAGTTTATCGATATGGTACAAATTACAATACAATATTAATACAAATTTACATTGATATGTCATAAAAATTAATAAGCTACCTAAGTACCTAGTCATACAGAATTTAAATAATGTTATTTACAAATTACAATGTCGTATCTTCATAATGTCATAATTTAATAATAAAATGTCAAAATAAAAATGTCATAATTTTATATTAGTTATTTATAATATTAGTACGGATTTAAAGATGGTAACCCTACTAGACCGCAGTAGAGTTTGCCGACTTGCTCATTCGCCCGGCCGATAGCAACTATCTTTGGTTCGTTGCTGAGAATTTATGTAGCTTCTCTACTTTCCGATCCGTTTGCGTTTGGTAGACTAATTTATCGGTGTACCTTCCTATAACAATCAGAAGGAATTAATTATTTTCGAAGTAGATAATTAAATCAGTAGGCATTTAAGACTATACTCTACTATGTATCTCTAAATGTATTTATCGAAGAAAGTCAATAAATAATTACAAAGCTATTAGGAAATAAGAATTAGATTAGGCTTTCCCTAAAAACATAAAAAATATCTATGTTCACACAGCTCCGCGGCAAACTATCCGTGTATTGCGTTGATATGTTTTTGTTCAAACCGTACTTAAGACTACCCTCATTATAAATAAAAGAGAAATTAAATTAATATTGTACTTGGAATTGTACTTAAACTAATTTAACTTAATCCTGTGCCCTCAAAATGATAAATATGGTTCACATTAAGTATTTTATTGTTAGCCTGTAAGTTTCATCTAAGTGAATAGGGATGATGACAAATCAATTACTCTTTATCAAACTTAAAAACGCTCTTCTATTACGGAAGTTGTATGAAATTTGTAATTGTGAACGCAAATTTCAACGCACATTTTAAAATGGTTATCTAACTTAAAACTAACCGAGGATGTGAATTTGAGGTATTTTTGAATACCCTCTATTTAATAATCAGTTAGAAATAATATATTTTTGATATAGGCATCATCCCTGTCGTAATATTATTTTTGAAACAATAAACATCTGAAACCAATTTGGTACATAACTCGTACCTGAAATTTCCGACCAATTAAATACAATTTCAGGTGCTCAGGTGCGTACTTGGTATTCAGCGTGCATGGCCTGTAGCACGTACGACGTTTCGACACTAGGTGACTGCAGCTTTAGTACTCACGTACCCGTACCCACATGTCTGGACATTATGCTATTTAGAACATAAGCTTTACATATTGCACGACGACAATATACAGTACCTAAGTATTATACCTAGGTAATAATTGATTGCAGATACTTGCTAAAAATTTTTTTCCTGGGTAATGCCACGTGAATTCAGTTTTTTTTATTCCCGCAGGAACTCCTTCATTTTCCCAGGATAAAACCATTTCTGGGGAAGGACATAGGCTACTTTTTATACCGGAATGAAAAGAAATGACTGAAAAAAACTTAATTCACATGGACGCAAAAATCTCGGGCATCATCTAGTATAACTACGAGTAGAATGCCATCTCGGAACGACGATGTAAAATGTCTGTCCACGGAATTCCACGCGCGCTCATATCATTCCAGTGTAAACAGCGAGTGGATTCAATTCCGGCGTGCCACACATGCCGCAGGTTTCAAAAGAACGTACTATAAAACTTGTTTAAAAAGTGTAAGGACTTGGACGGACGCGGCGCGTGACGTCAGCGACACGCGTTCGCATCATATGCTAATAGCATTTCAGCGAAGTTGTAATACATTTTTAACCGACTTTCAAAAAGGAGGAGGTTCTCAATTCGGAGCGTTTTTTTTTTAATGTATGTCGGTGCATATCTCCGTGGTTTCTGAACCGATTTGAATTATTTTTTTCGGTCGGTAGAGGAAGCTCTCGAGGTGGTTCCTGGTGGTTGGAGGTGGTTACAGAATTCTGACTCCAAATCCTCAACCCTAACACTAAAAAGTTAAAAATAAAAATTATTTCCAAAAACCGACTTCCAAAGGCGAGCCTGATGCGTCAACTTTGCTTATCCTTGTTATAACCGCCCGACTTCAACATAGTGTGCAGAAATCAAAATGATTTTTTACTTTACAGTGGCTTTGGAAGTCGGTTTTTTGGAAAGTTTTTTTTTTTAAATTGAGTTGAGAGTCATAACCTATAGAACCAAGAATAAAACAATAGATAATAATTCTCAGTTTATAGGAACAAAGTATCCATCCTGAATACTTATAAATACGTACTTTTCGAACTTGCTGAATGGAGCGCTGCTATCAGTTTAAAGCTACAGTTGATATCAACTATTGCGCTGATAGGCATGACGCGACGTCCCCGTCACGTCACTTTATTGCCTTCTATCTATTTTTTGAAAACTCGTTAATAGTTTTTCTTTTCTTTAGTACTATTTTTATTATGATTTAGATTTCTCCCTTTGTTTAGATAAATTTACATCCAAATTTTTGAAATTATATAAGACCCGATCGACTTCGGCCGCCTTAGGACATCCTGCTGTGCGTGCCGTTACGCGTTTTATCTATCCAAGCCTTTAAATACATAAGAGTAAAAAGCATTTCGCAATCAACGCTTTTCACAACGGAGGGCCGATCACGTTTTTTTTTCAATTGTAGTTTTAATTAATACCGCGTCATTTTATTAATTTTCGCATTTCGGCACGCCTGATCTGAATACGAAAGTAGCATTCGTGTGGCCAAAATTCGATGTGAAACGACGTGATTATTGAATTTAACAGCTATGGAGTATTTCGTGTAAATTAAAATTTATTTATTGAGTTACTAGCTGATGCCCGCGACTTCGCCCGCGTAGAATAAGTCCCAAGGAATTAAGGAAAGGAGAGGTAATTTTCAAGGCAAATCCTTCTCCGGGATAAAAAGTAGCCTATGTCCAGATCCTCACCTATACTCATGCAAAAAATCGCGTCGATCCCTTACTTTGTTGCGGCGTGATTGAAGGACTAACAAACCAATAAACCAACAAACAAACATACTTTCGCATTGGCACCGATATGGTAGGTAATTATTCAGACGTATGAGTCCTTCATAAGGTTCTCTAACGATTGTAAAGCCTGATAATCCGCACTTGGCTAAAAGATATGTGTATTAAAACATCGTTAAAAAATAAAAGTAAAAAACTCCACCTTAACAACTTGTCAGTCATTTTTCGTATTCAAAAACTCCGAATGTGTTTACTGTAGTGTAAACAGAGTGCAAGTTGAATCCCGGTGTAGCGTGTATTCCGCAGGTTTTTGAGCGAAACGGTGTTTAAAAGCCCACAATCAACGCTTTTACACGACGGAAAATCGATAACGATTTTCGTCAGAATTCCATGTCTATTGTTCCGAGTCTTCACAATTCTCGCAATGCTGCATCGCGACTAGCAAACTTTGATTCAATCAAGGGGATAATCTTGTATCACATTTAAAAATACTTTTTGAACACAATCCAATAGGTAATAATTTAACGGCTGAATGGATATTATGGATGAAACTTTTCACAGAGAAAGATTATAATCTGATATAACACATAGGCTACTTTTTATCCTGGAAAATTAAAGATTTCCCGCGGGAACCATAAAATCTCAATCCACGCGGACGACGTCGCGGACATCAGCTGGTTTGACCATTCTACCACAGTACTGAGAATTTTTTACCAGAAAAATGCAATATTTAATAATGGCCTAACCCAGGAATAGAACCTCGTCATCCGCAGTCGAACAAACTAAACACAATTGACTTGAGGAGTAGGGACTGGAGTAGTTAAGAAGTTTGAAGATACCCAAGTTATAAGTGTCAAATCAAGCTAATTATCTCCTTAAATTAATTACCCTCGAAATTGTAAGTCCCTTTAAGACATTTGTGTTACTTAAATGAGTTGAAGACGAAGAAAAGCGTTTAAAAGATTAAGCTCCTGGAGCGATTGACGCAGAGCAAGATAAATGAGACGGTGGAACTGAGATGTGAGCGGAATTAAAACCAATGAGCATTGTAAAATTGCGACGCATTAATCAAGTTAGCGTAAATTAAGATGTGGACGCCAGTGGCTTTTTTTAAAACCCGACGTTAAAACACTGGTGTTATTTGTGTAATTTTAGGAGTTGCCCGACGAAGTCCCACAAACTTATCTGGACCGGTGGACAAAATTGGAACTAATATTTGTGCCTATTTAGTACTAGATGATGTCCGTGACTTAAGGTTTTTGATTTCCGCGGGAACTCTTTTATTTTCCCGGTCAAAATGTAGCCTATGTTTTTGGACTGTAACCTACCTCTATACCTAATTTCGTCCAAATCGGTTGAACAGATGGGCTGTGAAAGCGTAGCAGACAGACAGACAGACACACTTTCGCATTTATAATACTAGTGGTTCGCCCAGAACTGAGACCTTGCGGCGCCATCTATTGACATAATTGTGAAGTTCTGTTGTAAATACTAAGGCTCATTAAAAATTAAATAATTTCGTTTCCTTATAATATTTATCTTATTTTAGTAAGTATTTGTTGTTCAAGTACAGGATATAAGTCAAATAATTGATCAAGTGTCAGGGTCAGAAAATTTAGAGTTCTGAGGTCAACTTTGGACGTTAGAAAATCTCCACTTTGAAAGCCCCCCATTTGGTCAATATAAGGGGAAAAAAATTTAAAAAAAATATTTATGGACTCTATTCCTAATTATCTTTAAAATGATATACCGCAACCCTATGTAATGCTATAATAGCTATTTATGCAACTGTATCGTAATGAGGGTCATTTTAATTCGAGTGCTGTTTTTTGATACGAGGCTTGCCGAGTATCAAAATAGGATAGTACGAGAATTAAAATGACTAATTACGTACAGTTGCATACAAGATTTTATCTACGACAAGGACGTCTTTATAATTTTTTACTTTATAAATTAATAAAAAAGTCAAATCAATCAAGTGCCAGAACCCAGAGCCGCTAAGCTATAGGTATCCTATTTATGAAGATAACCATAACGATACAGCTACGACTCATAACGATACAGCTCCCATACAACGAACTGTATCGTTATGAGAAGCAAACACGAAAGAGGGTTCAATTCGATATAGTTTTCAAATTCGAAATTGGAACTTTTCGATGCTGGAGTAGATAAAAAATATTTTCGTTCGCATTCGCTTCTATGAGTGCCCCCCTGAAATAAAGATCTTTGTAAGTTTTTAAGCCATATTCGGCTGGAGGCCATCGGTTTATATACATAATATTTAAATTTGAAGTAATTACGTTCAGTAATTCAGAAGTTATAAGGCTCTGACGGACGGACGGACGGACAAGTGCAAATTCACTCAAGTAGACTCAGAGACCTTCGCTTCGCTCGGTCAATTATTAGTATATTATTATGGATAATATTAGTATTAGTATGGATAATATACAAGCGACGGTGTCACCGGGTCAGTTTGACGAACTATACTTTAACGGTGAACTTTGAAAGTTCTTCAAGCAAAAGTGTCTCAAAAGCACTTCAAGGCAATCCAACAAAGCGGTACATAATCCACACGTAGGCGCAAATTAATAACGTTTAATTAAAAAGTTTCGAGCGCTCACAATGCTTTAATCCTCAGCCTAAGGCGTGCCCAACTCTTCGTTTTACTTTTACCCAGATTTTGCGAATACTTCTCGGCCTATACGAGATATATATGACTGTTCATTTCGAGTTTTGGAGTTGTTTTGGAAAGTGAAACTTTGTTATGGGATTTATACGTTTGTACTCACACCTACATAGGCCTATACAGGCATAGTTGCGACTATGACGTGGATAAAAATAGCACATGTCCTTTCCCTACTGGATGCATGTATATACCAAACTTCATCAAAATCGGTTAAAAGTATGGGTCGTGAAAGCGTAGCAGACAGACAGACACACTTTTGCATCCATACTAATATTATAAATGCGAAAGTGTGTCTGTCTGTCTGTCTGTCTGCTGCTCTTTCACGGCCCATCCGTTCAACCGATTTTGATGAAATTTGGTACAGGGATAGGTTGTATCCCGGGGAAGGACATAGGCTACTTTTTATCCCGGAAAATTAAAAGGTTCCCGCTGGTATCAAAAAATTTATTTGATCAACCGATTTTAAACATATTTGGTACAGGGGTAGGTTGTATCCCGGGGAAGGACATAGACTACTTTTTATCCCGGAAAATTCAAGAGTTCCCGCGGGAATCGAAAAAGCCTGGTCCACGCGGACGAAGTCGCGGGAATCATCTAGTTTATAATATTAGTATGAATTGTATGGGTTTCTTTACTTTTCATCATCATCACTACAGCCTATTAACGTCCCACTGCTGGGCACAGGCCTCCACTCTCATAGGAGAGCGGGAATTAGAGCTTAGACCCACCACGCTGCTCCAATGCGGGTTGGCGGGCTACTTACTCTTTACTTTTAGGACTATGATAATAGAATGACGAAACCGTTTATAAATTCCCAAGTTTCTAGTCTCAGCCGTTTGAGCTGTACGCTTCTCTAACGCTAGGTAGTCAATTGCTCCTTCATATAAAACCGCGACGTCGTCCGCGTGGAATAAGTTATTGTACTCCCCACGGGAACTCCCCAATTTTTTGGGATAAAAAGTAGCCTATGTCACTCTCCAGGTCTTCAACAATACCTATACAAAAAAATCACGACGATCCGTTGCTCTGTTACGGCGTGATTGAAGGACAAACCAATAAATCAACAAACAAATACACTTTCTCATTTATAATAGTATGTGTATGATGGAAAGTATTACGAGTTACGACCTTAAATAAAATAAAAAATAAGCCCCACAGAGAGAGAAAGCTCTCTGGACCATAGATTCAGCGTGGTTAAAGCAGGAGTTATTGTTTTGCTAGTTTTTCCAAGTACGCAATTTTCCACTGAGCTCTAGATCCCGGTACAAATCGGTGCCTTTTCAATACTGACGTAGGATCTTATTTTTGGATTCTGGGCAATATCTTACCATTAGACACTTGAGATAAAATATTTGTTCAATGTTTTAGATAGTACCTACTTTTTTTCAATTTTTTTTACTCTACTACAAGCCCTGGACAGCGATCTGACCATAGATGATGCAGTCTAAGATGGTAGCGGGCTAACCTGGAGGAATGGCGGTTATTACAAAATTTAATGGAACCCCTAATCTGTTTCTACACTTCATTGTACAGGAACGCTTAATCGCTTGGCGGAACATCTATGCCGTCTTGGCATTTGCCTTTCTACCTTCAATATGTATCTAGTAAGTATGTCTTTACCGCGGCAGCTTATCGGGATAAAAAGTATTCGGCGTAGTATCTATCTCTGTGCCAAATTTCATCCAAATCCGTTCAACTGTTCGGGCGTGATTGGGTAACAAACATCCATCCATCCATCCATACATCCATCCATATCCATAACTTAAAATAGTACCCATAAACGGTTCCGCCGCCCGCCACATCGAAAGCGGCAGTTCTTCACTATAATTAAAAAAAAAACAGACGTTTTCGAGTGTAATTTCGTACAGGACAAAAGTTATTCAGAAAATCCCCAAAGTAATCTTACATTTACGGGCAAGTAAACAAACCATCTGTTCCTCGTAAAGTAATGATGTCCCTACCCTCGTTAACAAATTCACAAATTACCGGAACACGGTGATCGCAGTATTAATATTCATGGGTTGGCTCGTCACAAGACGTTAAAATTGAATTCGTTACGGAAAACCGCGTCCCATGTTGTTGGAACGACACAGACATGTAGGGTATGTTCCGATATACACTGCGAGCACTGTACGGTGTGACGTGAATTTAGTTCCTTTATAGTTAGCTATACTGGTAACTGTTTAAAACGGAACGCAGTCAGCACTGAAGCACCTTCTTTCTTTCTTCTTACCTCGAAAACGCTAGTGCTCACAGTACAAAAATGGCAACGATTTATGACGTCATATATTTCCTTAGGTGCGGCAGTATACTGTCATTCCATAACGGAACGAACTTCTCGCCAGTAAGAGCACTGAACAGTGCTCGCAGTGTATATCGAAACATTCCCGTAGTCTAATAATGGATTATTTAACGACATTGACAAAGGTGCAAACACACCACTAAAGGGGTTACTAGTTACTACCATAACTTAAAGCAGTATTATTTCAAAAAGGACAGTTTTGTGTCACGTACCTTGACGTCGTATTATTTCAAAATGACAGCTCTATGTCATGTACCTTGACGTCCTAAATAATAAGGATTATAATTGTAAAACACGAACATCAACAATATTAAAATGATACCTACGGCTTAATGCCCCCAGACTGTGTTTTGTGTTGCGAGAACAAGCGTTGTTGGTGTTGTGACGCAGAAGAATTTCGTAGTCGTAACTGTGGTTTATTAGTGCAGTATTTTGCAATGCAGTGTCAATCAAAAGTGCGCATTCTAATCTGCAGTGGCAGTTACTTGCGTCATGAGATGCATCTCTATATTGTCAGAATAATAAGTCGGCTCAGTGGTTTAGTAGGGTTCTTAAAATTCCTTCTTCCTGCTCCTCAAATAAGCCTATATGTCCAGTAGTGGATGAATGCTAATGGATGAATGGTAGAACAAATTAGGTTATTGTAATGAAACGCGCATAGCTGATTCAGTACTAACATTTATTTGAAGTACCCTCATAAGGAAATCATAAATTTTTCATAGTATTATACCACAGTTATCTCAACTGATCAGACAATATTGCAGCCTCTAGCTCACTTCTGAGTAAGGAGGTCTCCGAAAAGTAGTTATCTAACATCTTCTATCTTTGTTGCAGGACCTACAATCGGAGATCGAGACGCACAGAGATGTGTACGCCTCTCTCACGGGGACGGGGAGGAGGCTGCTGGGATCCCTATCCTCGCAGGAGGACGCTGTCATGCTGCAGCGGCGACTGGACGAGATGAACCAGCGATGGCACCATCTGAAATCGAAGAGTATGGCCATCAGGTTAGTAGGTTTTGTACAATTTTATTCTTATTTTTATTGCGAGATAGGCTTGCGCTAAACCTCAATCGTGCTTAGTGCAAAGCAATGATGAGGTCTAGGTTGGAACGTGCTTGCCTAGACGATGCCTAGGTATTCACTCTTGCCTTGAAGGTACTTAAGTTATACCCATTGCCTATTCTTTAGTTTTACGTGGCAGGAAACAAGTTCGCTGGGAGGGTGTTCCACACGTTAGCAAACCGCTAACGTGTGGAATCAGATCGTATCAGAAACGTCGAGCAAAAAGTTTCGTGCGAGCAGATTGGACGTCATCCACAATAGAATGCCAACGCTCACGGTTTCACGCTGTTTTTTGGTAGAACGGGGAAGGAGGAACAAGGTTGTGAAGTTGCAGATACTTTAAAGAGCATTTTTCCGAGCAATATTTGCTGCCATTTTAGCTTTGCGACAAGTTGAGCTATTAATTTGGTTCTTACCTTCGGGCTAACTCCTTACAAAATAAGCTACGTACTATGCAGTTTCCAGAAATATTAGTAGCAAAAATATATCAAGCACCCGACTCGCCGTCCAGCAAAAATGGCCGCCCTCGGAAATGAAATCCCCGACGGATATTTATCGCGCTGTCAATGAGGGTTGTTCGCGTACAAATCGCCTAATTTTCGCGCACTTAATCGAAACGTCACAAATGCGAAGTAATTTAATTTCGCTGTGAGTTTCGCGCGATTTTCATAATGTGGAGCTTTTGCTAGTGAATTAAATTTAGGTATTCTTTGGAGTCGGTCTCTCTCACGTCTTTCTGCTTCGTTTTTTCGAACTCCATTAATACTTTTTGGAAGCGGATTTTCTTGACATAATTATTGGTCTCTGTGTTGGCAAATAGTGTCAGTTTTGTCCTTCAGGTCCCTGTCACCTGCCGGTCAGCCGGCAGCGTTGCTGTGTCTAGACGCCTCCGTCAAACGACTGGTAGTTAAGAACGTATCTCCTTATAGAATGTGCTAGTAGCTAGACCGTGACACTGTTCTTGTCATCCCTAGGTGCTGTAATTATCATGGTAGCCCCATAGACTTATTATATGGGTAGCCCGGGTTTTTTTCAAGTTTTTACTGTGATCTCACCTGATGGTAAGTGATGATGCAGTCTAAGATGGTAACCTGTTAGGGGTATGGCAGTTATATTAAGCCCATACCTACTCCCAATCGGTTTCTACACGCCATCGTATCGAAACGCTAAATCGCTTAGCGGCACGGCACGCCTTTGGCGGTAGAGTGGTAACTAGCCACAGCCGAAGTCAGAGCCAGACCAGAGAATATTCAGAAATTATAAATTCCCAAATTAACTCTGACGGGGATCGAAAACAGGACGTTAAGAAAACAGCGCTCAACACTGCGCCAGGGAGGTCGTGAAAATCTCCTTAGACTGTGCTAGTAGCTAGACTCCGGTAGACATAGATACTCGTATAACCGTTAGTTTGGTCTGCGGCGATCAGTCAGACCGCAGCTAAGCCAATTACTATGAGCTCTAATTGCCATTAAGTCGCCCGATACCACTCCGCTCGCAATCCCCGTAAACGAGTTACCGGTGCTGCCGTGCTACGGAAATACAATAAAATACACGTCTTGAATCTGTTAGCGACATCTACGTACTGCTCAGCTCAGTCTCCCACTACATCTAATCTAATTTCATCGGCCGGTTTCTGAATTGAGAGTTTCATGTTGAGTCTGTCTCAAAGACTACTTAAGGACTAATTAAGCTAATTTTTACTTCTGATATTGGGCCGGTTTCTGAATTAAGCATTCAAGCAAAAACAGCAAGTTCCAACTCTCAAACCTTACACAATATCAATTCAGAAACAAAAATTTGCTTAATTAGTCCATAAGTAGACTTTGAGACAGACTCAACATGAAATTCTCAATTCAGAAACCGGCTATGCCTGTATCACAGCGTAAGTTTTTTTTTCTCTTCGTGTAATCGCGATCAGTCCAAGGACTATGAGCAAAAAGATCGAATGAGTAATTAATGTTGTTCTGAACCGTCGTTATAAAAATCAGCACTATTGAATTCATTTAACCCAGGTCGAGTACCTATGTCAAACATGCTAACCACTACACCAACGAGGCAGTTATTATGTTGCAACGACCAACGAGGCAGTTGTTATGTGGTTAGCATGTTTGACTGCGGCGGACGAGGTCCCGGGTTCGATTCCCGGGTCGGGCCATAGTTAAGTGTTGGGTTTTTCTGACCAGAAAATTCTCAGTACTAGCCCGGAGTTAGGAAGTTGGCGGTGTTTCACCCCCGTGCCTCGGAGAGCACGTTAAGCCGTCGGTCCCGGTTATTATCACTAACATGATAATAGTCGTTAAAGCCCGCCAACCCGCATTGGAGCAGCGTGGTGGGTCTAAGCTCTAATTCCCACTCTCCTATGAGAGTGGAGGCCCGTGCCCAGCAGTGGGACGTTAATGGGCTGTAGTGGTGGTGGTGGTGGAGTACCTATGCGTTTTCTTTTTAGGCCTCTTGGGCATCCTCCACCAAGAGCCTGTTAGCTAGCGGATTTGGATGTGTACGAAGTCTGCCCTTATAACGTTTTGCTAGCCCCCGAACTTCCTCCTTTATTGTTGGCATTTGTAAGTTCTGGAGAATTTCTTCATTTGTAATGAACAGCGTAAGTATAGTCAAAAGGTTACTGAACCCAGCTATCAAGATAGTTGTAGTACCTATCTTCGAATTTTTAATTGGACAACATGTTTTGACATTAGCTAATGTCAAATTGTTAAATAAAGATGCCATATTTAAAAGGTAATAGTGATGTGATGTGGTTCAGTTGTGTCATGTGAATGAGTCAATGAACCAGGCCCTTCTTCTCTATTTTTAGGGTTCCGTAGCCAAATTTGGCAAAAACGGAACCCTTATAGATTCGTCATGTCTGTCTGTCTGTCTGTCTGTCTGTCTGTCCGTCCGTATGTCACAGCCACTTTTTTCCGAAACTATAAGAACTATACTGTTGAAACTTGATAGGTAGATGTATTCTGTGAACCGCATTAAGAT
This sequence comes from Erebia epiphron, assembly GCA_963932025.1. Classification (NCBI taxonomy): domain Eukaryota; kingdom Metazoa; phylum Arthropoda; class Insecta; order Lepidoptera; family Nymphalidae; genus Erebia; species Erebia epiphron. The sequence continues at coordinate 12,220,420 of OZ009950.1, forward strand.
TTTCTTACAAAAATAGAAAAAAAACAATAAATTTTGGGGTTCCCCATACTTAGAACTGAAACTCAAAAAATTTTTTTCATCTAACCCATACGTGTGGGGTATCTGTGGATAGGTCTTCAAAAATGATATTGAGGTTTGTAATATCATTTTTTTCTAAACTGAATAGTTTGCGCGAGAGACACTTCCAAAGTGGTGAAATACACACATTTTAACTTCCCCCCCCCTGTAACTTCTAAAATAAGAGAATGATAAAACTAAAAAAAATATATGATGTACATTACCATGCAAACTTCCACCGAAAATTGGTTTGAACGAGATCTAGTAAGTAGTTTTTATAAAATTTAAAATTTACTACATGTTTGTACGGAACCCTCGGTGCGCGAGTCCGACTCGCACTTGGCCGGTTTTTTAAATTGAGCCGTCGACTCGCAATGTTTGACACGTTTCTATTGTTGTTGTTGTAAGTGTAGGTATAGGCATTCCTTGCGTGGTTTTTGTATTGGTACGAGGGAATATTTGCAAGATCGGGGTTGGTCTCTTATTTACATACTTTGGCTGTCTTAGCTCGGGAGTTCGTGGTGAATATTTGCTGTATGCGCATATTAAATTAAGTTAAGATTTAAAGTCTTAGTGCTAAAAAAATCTTCTGATATATTTCACCGCGGTTAATTGCCTCATCTGGTGATAGAAGGGCTGGCTCATTTTTCGCGCAAAGGATCAACCTGGCTGTCCAGCACGGAAATGTAGCCGGCGTTCTTGCCACCATTCCACCACCAGCTAGCTTTAAGTTCTATTGTAAGCATCGTTTATGATAAAGGTTAATGAAAAGAAGAAATTAATTACTTACCTGTAACGAACATTTTTTTTTATTTATGTAGCTTTCTTACCAAAAATAATATATTTGAATACCAAGTGAAGTAAATGTTCACCGAATTTTAAAAACATAGAACTAAGTTTACAACATAAATATTCATGTTGAACTTAATAATAATATTATGTTCTATTGGGTAATTTAACCTACCTAACTTAAGTTAAAATGTGGTTAAAATTTTAAAATGACTTGCTTATGGTTTGGAGTTAATAAAATATTTTTTGGATGTAACTTCTTACACACACTTTCGCATTTATAATATTAGTAGGTATATGGATGGATATTGAACAAATTACTAAAATAACTAAAGAAAAAAAAGAAACGGAAGTCCTTTGCAAAAATACTTTCAAAATTACATACCAACCCTCGAGATACCTTTTAGGCGACGCTACGGCCACATCCCTTTATATTATCTCAAGGGATCAAAGGGCCGAGAAGGGCGCCACCTGCCGTCTGACCAGAAACTCAAATATAAGTATAGCAACAAAGGAGATATTTACACGGGCTTCTGGAAGTAGGAATACCTACGGCATATCATTTTACGTTGTTTTGAAGGTATAAAAACCAATAATTTAGAATCAGAATCAGAATGAAAAATTATTTACCTATTGCATTATCACATAATGTTATAAAGATGGTACAAAAGATAAAAAGACATGTGTACTAATTGCCATTGTCGGGGTATGCAATACTTAAAAATAATAAATATTAAAATTTATAGTATCCAGGAATTTATTGCAAAAATATATAATATAATATGTCGTCTTTAAATGAAATAACTAAAAAATATTTAACTATAACAATTATAATATATAATTTAGGTATTTTCTTATAACAACTTTATTGCTTATCATAGTGAAAAACTTAAAATACAGGGAATAAGTCATAAATCATTGCAAATATTTTTAAAAGCAAGCTTGTATCGTCGCCATATTGAATTTAGTGTGACGTCATTTTATTATTCGTATTCTTCTCAGCAAAGTGTTTTAATTTATACCCATAATATCATAATTCATAGGGGTGCTTAAGAACTTAATAGTCCGCCATCTTGGACATCGTGATTAAAGGACAATCCAACAAACAAACACACTTTCGCATTTATAATATTAGTATGAACCGACCTTGCTTAACAGATTTTGACGAAATTTGGAGACTTAAAGAGATTCTTTTTAGTGAAGTTTCATATACTAGCTGATGCCCTCGACTTCGTCTTCGACCGTGATTGAGGTTTTTTGGTTCCCGCGGGAACTCCTTAATTTTCCTATGCCTATATGTAATGTAATTTGTAAAAAGTAGTATATGTGTTATTCCAGATTATAATCTTTCTCTGTGCCAAATTTCATTAAGATCCGTTCAGCCGTTCACGTGATTGAATAACAAACATCCACCTATCCATCCAACCATCCAAACTTTCGCATATTAGTATAGATCCTCTTTTATTGCAAAGTTTATATGTAGTTCATAGCCATCCTTAGCTATCACAAATAAATATAAACATCTTTTATGCGCGCTCCTGCTCGTAAAACTTCGGAATAAAGTTGTCCGCACAATCCCACTTTTATTTCACTATGAAATCACTAAACAGCTTTCTTTATGGTGCTCCGTATGCAAAATACCCTATCTCTAGATAGGGTGCGGTGTTTGTATAAGCGGTTGAGTTTTTATAACGCGACAAAGTTTACTTTTACCTTCGATAACCTGCTTCGATTTTAAGCCTCTGTCTTAGCGTAAAATCGGAAAAGCGGAGTTTTCTGAAGTGTATCTATCAATCTGTGGCATAATACACTATACGAATCATGATAACAACATTTCCCAATAGGTCAGATTGCAGACAAGGGGTATCTTGTGTCCGAAAAAAAAGTTAAAAATATAATGTGCTTGGCATGTAGACTTTTGACCGACGTCCAAATAGGAGGAGGTTCTCAGTTCGTTGCGTAATTTTCGAGAAGGATTATAGCACAGATTATAATTCAACCAAACTAGCATCATTATTTGACTAAACTCTTTTTAAAGAAAATATTAAATTTATAGACAGAAAAATGTGGTAACCCTCATTTTTGCCACTTTTTCCAAATATAAAAAAGTGTGTGTGTGTGCGCAATTCACATATTACGGCAGAAATGAAACTTCAGAAAAGTAGCCTACGAGAGAATGAGATAAGTCTTCTATCTCATTCTCTCGCAGGCTAAATCCTATTATGAATATGTTTGTCTCTTTTTAGTCTCGCTTGTTCGTTTCATCGAATTTTCAAATCACTCAATCAATCAATTCTAAAGAAGTATCACTTCAAAAATAAATCGCTCGTCTTTAGATAACTTTCTTATCTATTGCTGTGTAAGGCATGAGGAAACATAAAAACGAAGTAAAATTTTCACGCAATAAAAACCGCTCTTTGTGACGCCGCGCCTCAAAACTTTTTATATGCAATTGAAAGGCAATAAAGGCACTTTACGTCTTATACATATCTTATCTGAAGCTACTGCGTGTAAAATAGGCTGTATAGTAGTTTTATGAGCTTCTATAATGACTTTAGCGAGCTCTCTTATAGCTCTCTACTGCCATAATAATATTATTATGATAGAATGTACCTACTTACCTAGTAGAAGCATATAGCTTTGTATTTTTTTATTCTACTACAAGGCTGACTGCATTCTCACCTGGTGGTAAGTGATGATAATACAATCTAAGATGGTAGCGGGCTAACCTGTTAGGGGCATGGCAGTTATATTAAACCCATACCCCCATTCGGTTTCTACACGGCATCGTACCGGAACGCTAAATCGCTTGTTTAGGGTATCGCAGTTTTATTAAGCCTATAGCCCTAATCAACTATTTCGCATAATTAACTAGTTTCTTGCCGGTTCTTCTCAGTAGAATCAGTTTGGTACTGAACCGGTGGTAGATTCTTACGACGTATCATAAGTGGCACAAGTTGTCCTATGTGGAATAAATCATTTCATTTTCATTTTGATTTCCAAAACTATCTACTTATATTAGATTGATAAAGTTTGAGTTTGGTCCAAATAGGTAAACTTTTGCTTATTGGACCACCAAATCGTCTAATAAATCTACCTAAATAATCGTTTGATACAAAACAATAAGACAATTTCAAAGTGCAGTCCCAGCACAAGATTTAAACTCAAAATCCTCAGGCATATTTAAGACCCTAATCCATTGTAATAAGACATGTTTAGTTAGTAATTGCATAGTCAACTTGGCGTCCTTAAAGTTTAAAGCGTTCGTGCCAGAACAAAATTCTTTGCAAACGTTGAGATTTATACAATTGTGTAGTGACGAGACATGTAAGTTTTAGCGTATCGACATCGATAAAACTCAGTTTAAAAGATTAAGTAAGTGGGTCCTACAGTTAACCAACACAATTAATGTAATAATAATTAATCACTCGGCGTCAATTATTATTTTATTAGTGTGTCTAGCTTAGTGATCATTAGCTGATGTGAGTGATACTATTCAATAATTTTTTGAATGAAGGTATTAATCCCAATACTAACTAAGCTTAAATTGCAACTATAGTCTATGGAACACCAGTAAATATAGAGCTGTAGGTACTATTAATTAACTATTTGAATTGAATCCACAAACTCACTTATTTAGGAAAATGGAATTCAAAACACTGTCTTTGTAATTTAGGGACGAATTTGAATTCTAACAATTAAAGTCACTACTTATGCCTATCGCCTATCATATGTCATTTTACGCCTAAGTATGCAGCACAAAACGATAATGCGCCATAGATATCATCCATCCAGCTATAGCTAGGGCGTATTCAATCTTGCCACCCAATGATGCTATACCGATAAAAGCTATCGAAATTCTGACATCCCTAATTTTATCTGAATTTGTGGCTTAGCATAATAAAGAACTTAGTATCAGCAAATTCTCTAGAATCGTAGCAGTGACTCGAGAATTGAGCACTCTATTTGAGAAAATGTTTCTATCGATAAAAGTTATACATATTCCGACAACCCTAATTTTATCTAAATCCGAGGCTTAACATATTAAGGAGCTGAGCGTTGGCCAATTCTCAACAATCGCAGCCCTCGTACAGCAGCCAAGTTTCTAACATTGTTTTGGGCCACGAGACCATGTCGGGACGATAGCTTTTATGGAGAATTATAATAATACCTATATCGTATCTTATATTTTAATCTCTCTCTCTCCCTCTCTATCTGGTATTCAATTGCGGTTTTTCATAGACAAGCGCTTGGTTGTACAGACCTGCTAGCATAACATTTAGTTACGCAGCTTAGACGGAGCACGTTCGCCTAGACTTTCGACTTTTCACATAGTAGACATTTTGCTACTTGACTTTCTGATCGGAGGGGAAATAGATGTCTAAACATTCTTAATAAACATTTAGCCTGCTACCATCTTAGTCCTTAGACTGCATCATCACTTACCATTAGGTGAGATCGCAGCCAACGGCTAACTTGTAGTGGAATTAAAAAAAAATTTACTTAATTAATTAAAGCATTCCATATTTATAAAAAAGCGAATCGAATGCCAATCCGCACTTGGTTAGCGTGGTGTATAATGGTCAAACCCTTCTCATTCCGAAAAGAGACTCATGCTTAGTAAAGAGCCTTCAACGGGTTGAAATTAAGTTGATAATGATTAAGACGTGAATTGCTTCGTACGGGTCTGTAAAATTTCGACTATGCAGGACGGGTTCAATTCCCGGCGGTGAATTTGGGAAATTCTTGTGATCAATTTGACAATACACCGAGGTAACTGTATCACGTTATTTCTTTGCAGGAATCGTCTGGAAAGCAACGCGGAGCACTGGTCTGCGTTGCTGCTGTCGCTTCGGGAGCTCACCGAGTGGGTGATCCGGAAAGAGACCGAGCTGAACGCGCTAGCGCCACCTCGGGGTGACCTTAACGCACTAATCAAACAACAAGTAAGTTTCATGCCGACCACCCGACCTCCGATCAGGCGTCCACTACCTCTTGATCTCCTAAGATCGCCATCATCTGTGCTATCGTAGGCGACACACACCACATTTGACACCGACTTCGCGCGCGACGGCGACCATATTATCACCCGCAGCGCGGAGTCCACCGACTCCGACACCATCTCGGCGCGCGAGGGAGATCGCATTGCCCGCAGCGCTGAGACAGCCGGACACGACACGGGTCCTGCACGGCAGGTCTTCAAGGCAGGCCCTAGCCAGTCAAGGCTATAAGATATTCTAAATATCATAATATTCTAAATATCTATGATATCGGGTACAAAGTTACCCCGCGCCCCACCCGGGTAATGCCTCGAGGTCCCCCCGCTTGGTCTGGTCCTGGAGTTTCTAATGAAATTTTGAAAGAATTCTAACGTCCCAAGTGTTCACCACTGCAATAGTTATTGGAGTTCATATTAATTGAATTGTCAATAATTAATTAGCTATTGAAGTGTGGGAGAGAAAAAGGAAATAAAATAAAAACAGTTCTTGGAGAAAAGGAGACAACAAAAGGGATTACTGTCAATGGCAAGAAAACAGATTAGGTGCCGACAGCAAGTGAGGCATAAGCGCCAGGCTATTCTTAGAGTCCGTTCAAATGGTCCACACAGTCTCATAATTATATTCATACATTCCATATTCGTGGTTAATGCCGATGACATCGCGGCCACAAACGCAACAATTTATTTTTAATTCGAGCTAATGATTGTGATCTTAACCTATTGATGAGCGTTGATGCAGTCTCACCGAAGCCATATGCTTAATCTCTTTCTACGCGGAACAAACTCATACAAATAATATTTGCCGCTACGTGCCGCGCCGCTCAGTGCATCTCAAGTAGGGCTAGACCTTAATTAATCAGCTGCTTGGACGACTTTGCCGTAAGGGTAGTAATAAGCCACATTTTAACTCAAACTCAAATGTGTTTATCCAACTAAACTTTTACAAGTGCTTTGAAACGTAAAGTTAATCCATTACTGGTTCGAAATTTCATTCCTACCGGCAAGAACCATCAAGAAACCTTGACTACGCACCAGAGCTAATTATTCAGAAATCATAATTTTCATAAGTTCCGTTGCCTGGATACGCACCTTGGTCCCACTATTTTTTTATTTCATTTCAACCTCAAAACTCAAAACATATTTATTATAAATGGTGCTACAAAGTACACCTTTGGTCCGTGTGAATGGACGCTTAAGCGTCTGACTATTTTCTTTGATCCAGGTACTTTATCGAGTAGCCTTTCTCTCTATTGTTGGTAGTATTGGAAATTGATGGCACTTTTGTTTCCGGAGTGTCTCTTATGTTGGTAATAAGGCACTTTTACTTTGGACTTATAATAGCCAGCGCTAAATTGGTGTAAAGGTGAATTAATTAAGAGTGAATTTCTGCTAAGTGGACTTAAGATCTAATAAAGAACGCTTTGTCTTTCGGTTTGAGTCTGTATTTAAAAGTAAGTATTCAAATGAATGGACCGAGGTGGTTGTGTTTTTCTTTATTCGAAAGCATATTTAAAAGAGATGCTTAATTGAGAATTTCACTGATTAAAGATGATATAAAAATACAGTAAGTAAATAACAAGTATAAATTACAAATTTTAAAAAACCCCCGACTAGAAAAAAGCTGATGACCTTCAGACGGATGAACAGATTTTCATGAAACATGGCTAAGAACACTCGGGATAAAATTATCTATGACACAAAAAATACTAAACGAAAATCGGTTCATCCGTTTGGGAGCTACGATACCACAGACAGATACACAGATACACAGATACACAGATACACAGACAGACACGTTAAACTTATAACACCCCTTTCTTTTTGCGTCGGGGGTTAAAAAAGTAAAAATACGATGCTCTATTATCGTTTTAAAAGCAGGCGCCAAAATAAAGATATCGCTATGTGTGATAAACAATTTAAACAAACCGCAACAATACGTTAAATCACCCGGTGAAAATAGTTTCGGTTGCGCGGCCATTTTGGTCGCATTCGCACCGCAAAATGGCGTCCAAATAGCTATAACCATTGAGTAATATGACTTCATAGAGATCAATTATTCTCAATTCGACTCCTTCGCCCACTGCTGGACGAAGTTTCATTCTGCTTTTCGCAGCTGAACGGATGCGATGCATCTCTCATCATGCAAGCTGAATAAGCGTAATAATTAGTCCTTTAGCGGCAGATTTCACACTAACCCCTGATTGGCTAATTGGCTTGGCTCTCTCGAATTCGGCAATAAATTAAATCGCAAGACTGCTTGTGATCAGAATTACAACAATGAGATAATCTCACTGTGATATTCAGAACTTCCGTGTAGACAAGAACTCAATACTCAATTTATTTATTACATACAGGTGTATCTTATTTTACGACGTCATGTTTTGACCGGTAAGGAAAAAGATTCTACTGAGAAGAGCCGGCATGCAGTTTCTCTTTTTAAAAAGCAAGACATTTCAGTAAGTAGGCGTCAGAAAATCGCCCCCATTTTTAGACGAAATGTTAAAATAAATATTATTTTTATCAAGCTAAATTACCTATGTGATTTCCACTGATGGGCGAACGACATTAAGCAAGTCTTAGGAAGTAGCTAGATCCAGTCGGCGCGGCGTCGCCAGACCGTGGAGTTGCGCCCGATGGTATCGTTAACCACGGAGACGACACAGAACTGGTTACTATCGCTGAGTTCCCTACTTGTTCTTCTCAGTAGAAAGGGCATTTCCGATCAGTGGTAGAGGCCGAGGTTAGTTTGAGGTCGCTATCGGCTGTTATTCAGAACATCAGACCTCTAGTGTATGACAGCTCTCTGTTCAGTAGCGTTCGAATAGCAATAACGGCCGTATGGACACTATAGATTTATCAACAGATATATTCCCATATCCAAACTGATTGTAATTGCACAGTCAGTGTTTATGTTTTCTAACCTGCGTGTAGACAATTGAATTTATTTCGAAAAACAAAAAAAACTATGTCCGTGTGGTTCAAGTTTTTTTAATTCCTGCGGGAACTCCTTAATTTTCCGGCATAAATAGTAGCCTATGTCAATCTCCAGGTCCTCAACTATACCCACGGTAAAAATAACGTCGATCCGTTGCTCCGTTGCGACGTGATTGACGGAAAACCAAGAAACCAATAAACCAAGAAACAAACAAACAAACAAACAAACAAATACACTTTTGCAATTATAATATTAGTATGATGATAATGATTTAAACAATGATTTGAAAAATTTCAGGTTATTTATTGGAATATTTAAGCTTCCCCCGCCGCTAACCGAGTTACGTCTGTTAACTTGGTTACGCTATTTTGAAAAGGTCTGTCGGTTTCTCCGATCCTAATACACTTCAGCTCCCACATTTTATTAAGTTAGGGATACCTTGAAATTTTATCAAATTCAGTGAATTTTATTTATTGAGGCCTTGTTGACATTCTCATCAAACTTTTCAGTTTAATTTCCTTTACGAACCCGTCTTAACTGTGAACCTCAGAATTTAATAAGATTTCTGTTTGTATACTAGTTTTACCTACTGTTTGTATAGTGTTAGTAGTTTATCAGCATTTTATAATCCTTTCTTCTTCATATTTATTTTATAAAATTGCTATAATGTCTCTGCCTGTCTGTCTGCTACGTTTTCACGGCCAATCCATTCAATCGATTTTGATGTTTTTCTACTGTTATTCCAGAATATCAGAGATCCATAAAAACTAAATCCAAGTGGGTGAAATCGTAAGCACCATTTATAGTCTAGGCATACATTTTATCACCTAAGATTAAATCTATCCCTATATCTCTGTGCAGCCTTTATTCGTCTTCAGGATTCAAAGTACTAAACACCATCCACATTGGTTAAACTAATGACCCGTAAAAAGTAAATTATCAGACTGGCACACTTCTGCATCTAAATTATTAGTGTGTATAGATAGTGCTTTTGCATTTACTCGTAACTTATTAGTTAAGGGAAATGATGGTAGTGTAGTTTTTGTAACCCAAAGTTAGACTTAGGACAACCACAAAGCAGTTCAAGCGTGTAAAGTTGTGTCAACACACAATATCACCCTATCTTCGTGCAACATTGCATCCTTGACCATAATGTCTGCAGCCGGCTCAGATAATGCCGTATCGATTGGCGCGGAGGGCTCGTTATTCATAATTTCCGCACTTGCACGCGATTTATTGCGAGCGGCGACCGAGAACAGAAATACGGTTTCCGTGAACCGCTCGTGATGTCTGCCGCGGTATTGTTATCGTAAACAGTATCTTCATTCGTACTATTTTCTCTATTGGGAATTCTTGACTTCACGGCATACTATTACAGATTCCCGCAACTTATAAAGCGTGGATTTAGGTTTGATTCCCCATGGAAACATTTTGATATTTTCGGACAAAAAGTAGCCTTTGTTCGTCTCCGGGATTCAAGCAGTAATTAAGTATTATGAAAACTGTTTAAGCGCATGATTTTATCACCTTAAAGTTAAATTTAGGACACCAACAAAGTAGTTCATGTACTGTATCAATTTACTGTATTGTATGAACACACAATATCACCCTATCTTCGTGCAACATTGCATCCTTGGCCATTAATGTCTGCAGCCGCCTCAGATAATGCCGTATCGATTGGCGCGGAGGGCTCGTTATTCATAATTTCCGCACTTGCACGCGATTTATGGCGAGTGGCGACCGAGAACAGAAATACGGTTTCCGTGAGCAGCTCGTGATGTCTGCCGCGGTATCGTTATCGTAGACAGTATCTGCTTCGTTTCAAAGTAGACAAGTAACGGATTTATTTTCTATATCTGGAAATATTGTGACTTCAATATAGTATTTTCCGATCTCCGATCCCCTATCTATTTGACGAACTGAAATGAAATAAAAATAAATGTTCTATTTCATGTAGGACAACTTCTATCGCCTATGATATGTCAGGACTCTACCATCGGTTCGGAAGCAGTTAGAATCTATTGAGTGATGTTGTGTTGTTTTGGACACCGTATCATAAATATAGTAGGTATACCATGACGCATTTTGATAGATGTTTTGCAGCGGATTGAAAGATCCTAGGTATATTCAAGGTATTAACCTACTAATTATACCTATTTTCAAGCATATTAAGAATATTCAAGAATATCTCAGTGCTAGCCGGAAGATGGGGGTTGATAGGGTGCCTCGGAGAGCACCCAAAACCGTCAGTCCTGCGCATACTCTTTCTGCTCGTGTTGGATTGCCGTCATACGTCATGTATCTATACTATTTTTCAATTTAGAATTCATTATCAACCCTCCTTCAAAAAATCTGTAAAGAATAATAACATCCTAGAACTAATTTTAATTTCCTTATGTTCTTTTCTACAGGACGATCACAGAGCTTTCAGAAGACAGCTAGAAGATAAAAGACCGGTGGTCGAGAGCAACTTACTGAGTGGCAGACAGTACGTGGCCAACGAACCACCGCTCTCTGACACCAGCGACACTGAACGTGAGTAGAGTCTCTATTATTCTCAGTAATAGCACAGAGTCAGGAAGTTGGCGGGTTTTCACCCCCGTGCCGCCTTCGGTCCTGCGGCTGATCTCTCTCCGTTCGTGTCGGATTTTCCGTCCCATCGGGCTATAAGAGTAAAGGAAAAGAGAGTGCACCTGTGTTAGCGCACACACTAGCGCCTTGTTATATCTCCCGCGCATGTCTAATCTCTCTGGAGATTGGCCACCGTGGTCGAAATTCGGTTGGGAGGATATTAAGTAGGTATTTAAGAAAAATTCTCTGCCGTGGTTTTGTACTCTAGTAGTACTAGTAAGTTAAGAAAGTTTTATGGAGTTACTAGCGAATGCCTGCGACTTCGTCCGCGTGGTTTGAGGTTTTTTGGTTCCCGCGGGATCGTCCGCGTGGTTTGAGGTTTTTTGGTTCCCGCGGGAACTCCTTAATTTTCCGGGATAAAAAGTAGCCTACGTCCTTCCCCGGGATATAACCTATCCCTGTACCAAATTTTATCAAAATCAGTTGAACAGATACATTTGTTTGATTCCCGCGGGAACTCTTCAATTTTCCGGGATAAAAAGTAGCCTATGTGCTATTCCAGACTATAATCTTTCCCTATGCCAAATTTCAGCCAGATCCGTTCAGACGTTGGGGCGTGATTGAGTAACAAACATCCATACATCCATATACATCCATACATCCATCCAGACATCCATCCAAACTTTCGCAATATTTATTTGATTGATTGATTGATTGATTGATGATATTTGAATAGTAGTCAAACTAGAGTAAAAAACTCTCTTGATATGTTGTATTACTATCGGATTAGGACGACAAAATTAAAATTAAGAAAAAACAATTATTCTCTTTAATTTTTTAAGGAATAAAACCGGATATTGTATACTGAAGTATTCCATGCCGGTAAGGGATTGAGACTGGCTTTAATTAAAAGAGCTTGAGAAACTTGTGCATTCAAAGGCTTGCATCGTTTTTGAGGTAGCTCTGTTACTTGCTTCATTTCTGTTACTGTTTTTCTTTTTTGTATCTACCCGCAAATCGCAGATCTGAGGTACTTGTAGAATTCCATTTTCGTGCTGGGGTAAATTACCTTATAAGATAAATGAAAAATCATCATAGTAATTGAGCTTTCAACGCCTATTCTTTGCATATTAAATCAGTAGTGCAATATGCGTTGCGACTATGCATTATGCAAGCCATGCTAATTCTGTGTAACGAACTGAGATACGATGCTACGACTCAGACCTGGACTTAGGATATTATGATAATACATAGTGCAGAGTAACACAATGGTTGAGAGCCATAGACTTTTAATTAGACTTAATACGTCAGAATTAATACTAATATTCAAATCCTTAATTAATATTTTCTTTCAATTTATACTAGCACTAGCTTTTGTCCGCAGCTTTGCTCTCGTTCAGTTCGATTTACATAGAAATTTCAATCCCCATTTTACCACTTTAGTGATAGAACTTTCAATATTCCTTTCTTAGCGGATGCCTCAGTCAAAAAAGCTATTTGTATGGTATGCCAATTTTCCGACAATCCGTCCAGTGGTTTGAGCTGTGCGTTGGCCGTTGATAGATCAATCAGTCAGTCAGTCATCTTTTCTATTAATATAAAGACTAGATAAGCCGATTTTTGAATTTAGTAAGTTAATTTTTTTCTTAGAAAAAAAAAAAAGTACATTAATCATTTATTATTGTTTCTGCATTTCAGTACATAGGTTGCTCTTCACTTAAGTACCTTGTGATACACGACATTTTTGGTTTTCTTATCAGGCGCAAAAACAAACAACGCAGATGGTCTTCCGAGTTCCGACCCGTGAACATGCCACATATAATTGACCATGGGAAAAACATGGATGTTCTAGATTCAAACCACAAACTTTTAAGGATTGGCCTTGTGATTTGTTGATGGTCATGGCAAATGCAAGACGGATCGGAAATGGAAGTCTTTTAAATTCAAACGGCAAATCGGTTGGGATCATCGGATTATCATCATCATCATCAAAGTGTCATCCATACATCCATTACATAGCTGTCATTTGTGTTTTGTTATTCCAAGTCTGATTCTTTTTTGTTATACCACGTTTTATAGTGACTGATGTTTTATGTCAACTCACGCGGGAACACTGTCGAACGGAATAAATAGTATCCTATGTCCGTCTCCTGGCTCTAAGCTACCTCCTCACCAATTTTCAGCCATATCGGTAAAGCCGTTCTTGAGTTATAAATAGTGTAACTAACACGACTTTCTTTTATATATATAGATGTCTCTACGTCTTCTACGCTTTTGTCGCCTATCATATCTATTTAACCAATTTAGAAGTGTACAGACATGGTACGGCATAGGATGCTTTTTATCCTGGAAAATCAAAGAGTTTCGCGTGATTAAAAAAAATTAATCCGCGTGACTTAACTTTGTAGTGTAATTTTGTGTAAAAAAAAACTCTTGTCAGAAGCAGATCGCTCATAAGGTAGGGTTCTGTCGCAATGCTAGTTTAAGTAAAAATATGCAGGCTCACTAAAAAACGGTACTTTTTAGGGTTCCTTATTTGACTAGATACCTACGGAAACCTTAACAAGTAACTTAGGTAATCATTTAACACACGAGTTACCTAAACTGTATTTAGTGTAATTATTGCCACCAGGCCCACTAATCAATGAGTTTACCCATTCCCCGAATCAATTACCAACAATTCAATTGAGCCTTGTCCTTTGCGTGGCCGGTTTCTATCAACACACGTAATTACACACCTACTGTATGTCTACTTTGTTACCCCTTGGTTTCCTTACCCTGTTTTTTTTTATCCACTACAAGTTAGCCCTTGACTGCGATCTCATCTGATGGTACCTAAGTGATCATGCAGTCTAAGATGGTAGCGGACTAATCTGTTAGACGCATGGCAATTATACCCCTAATTAGTTTTCTACAGGGCAACGTATCGGAACGCTAAATCGCTTGGTGGCAAGTCTTTGCCGGTAAGGCGGTAACTAGCCACGGCCAAAGCCTCTCACCAGAAGACTTTTACCCCCGATATATTATGGAATTATAAAAGAAAGTCATGTTTTCAGTAATCATACTAATACATATTATGTATTATGAATGAGAAAGTATGTTTGTTTGGTGATTTATTGGTTTGCCCTTCAATCAAGCCGGAACAGAGCAACGGATCTATCAAAAAAGAAGAGTACCATTGGCTACTTTTTGTCTCGGAAAATTAAGGAGTTCGCGGAAATTAAAAACCTTTATTCCACGTATTGAATAACTAAAATAAACAATCCATGCTTATAATATAATTGCGAAAGTGTGCCTGTCTGTCTGCTACGCTTTAACGGGCCATCTTTTCAACCGATTTTGATGAAATATGGTAGGTTACATTCCGGGAAAGGAAACTAAAATGACAGTATTAAATATATTGAACCCTTTCATAATACTTCTAGCGGAAAGTGAAACAACTAGATTTACAGCTGTCAATTTAGTCAGATTTAGTTTAGTTTAGAGAGAGTGTGTTATACAGAGTTGGCCAAATTGTTTACTTCTGTTTCACAATATTCTATTTAGGCACTGCTACGGTAGAACATTATTATTACCACTACAGACTACTGCTGGGCACAGGCCTCCACTCTCATAGGAGAGAGGGAATCAGAGCTTAGACCCACCACGCTGCTCCAATGTCAGTTGGCGGGCTTTGACCACTATTATCATGTTAGTGATAATATTTATAACCCGCGACGGCTTAACGTGCTCTCCGAGGCACGGGGGTGAAGCACCGCCAATTTTCTAAGTCCGGGCTAGTAATGATAATTTCTAGTCAAAACAAACCAATACTTAATTACGGCCCGACCCGGTACTCGAACCCGGGACCTCGTCGGCCGCAGTCGAACATGCTAACCACTAGACCAACGGGGCAGTTTAACATTAGGTAGGTACTATGTATTTATATAATGCGGGGTATCGGGTTCTATTATATATTATTATTTAGTGCCTTTGTTACCCGACAGTTTGTTTGTTCTCGATTGTTCTACCGCCATTTTAGTGTAGTTGAATTGATTTTGATTATTACGCCACGAACATTCGCCTAAGGGTACGGTTCATTGGATTTAGTGTTTGCGCTGCGAATACCTATAACTTGTATAGTCCCACCAACTTATCTGACCTGGTGGCCGAAATTGGAACTAATTTTTATGCCTGTTTAGTTTTATTTTTCATTTTATTTTTCATAGATACCAGCGACGCTGTCACCGGGTCAGATAAGTTTGTGGGACTATAGACTATAGTAGGTACTTAGTATGGACTGATGAAAATATAGCACCTACGCATAAAATAGCCTTGCGCTGTTAGCTATTGAAATCCACACTTCCATACTAATATTATAAATGCGAAAGTGTGTTGGTCCATGTCTATCTGCTACGCTTTCACGGCCCAACTACTCGACCGATTTTGATGAAATATATAAAAATGGTACAGAGATAGGTTACATCCCGAGGAAGGACATAGGCTACTTTTTATCCCGGAAAATTGAAGAGTTCCCGCGGGAATCAAAAACATCAATCCATGCGGACGAAGTCGCGGGCATCATCTAGTAGGTTATAATTTATTTATTTTAAAGTATGAATGTGTGCAATTCACACACGGCAAAAGTGAAACTTCAGAAAAGTAGCCTACGAGGGAATGAGATTACTGGTATTTTCTATCTCTGCATTCTCTCTCAGGCTAAATCCTATTATGAATATGTTTGTCTCTTTTTAGTGTCGCTTTTTAGTTTCATCGAATTTTCAAAAAACGACTATTCTAAAGAAGTTTCACTTCAAAAATAAAAAATATACTGCTCTGAAACACGACTGCCTCCATCATACATATCCTTACATTAGGATTCTAACGATACGCCATACATCCAAATCTGTTCAGGCATTTAGAAGTTATGGTAGAATAATTAAATTCACTCACACCCTAAAAACATTACTTAACACTCCTTATTTTGTAAAAAGACCCAAAAAGCAGGATATTGATTTATAATATTGATGAACAGGTATGGCTGGTATTCCCGCCTTCTTTCGAGCCCGGTAATGAAAAATATGCAGAGATAAAAATTCAAAATATCTCTCAACGAATCCCGGCAGTGGATGCCTCGTTTACTCTCAGTAGAGTGCTGGCATAGATACGCGCGGTATGAAATTCACTGAATTTTTGTTTTACAATATTTTGATGCCCTCTCGTATCATGAGTCTAGAGTAGCTAGGTATCATGTAACGCTAACGTAATATGTAATGCTAGTGAGTGGCCAATTTGCATTTAATTTGATATTTTTTCAATTATTTTTTGAAATAGAATAACTATGCCCAACGACAACAAACGCCGTTTTATATTTTTAATATTTAATAACCATTGCAGTGCGAGCTTCAATGCCTGTTGAGCCACCCGAAACGAGTCAATTTCAGATGAAAACTATCATTCAGCGGGCAGAAACTGATGATTTTCTGCCCGCTGAATAACGTTGCAGCCCTCCTTTCGATCCTGTCAGAGTATCTTTTGTTTATATAAAGCCCTCGCTTCGCTCAGGCAGGCAACTTCACCCTCATCTGAAATTGTCTTGTTGCATTCCTAGGCACACAATATACTATTGATGATATTGTGGCCATTTTGAATGTAATTATTAATTAATTACGTCGTTGCTTCCGCTCCAAGTGACACTGCACTTTCTGAGTTTAGTCTGTACTTAGTCGCGTACAATTTTTCCAGCCCAGATCTCCGATTTTTCCTGCCAAGAAGAACTATGTTCTAAAGATCATCAAACTAAAAAAATATCTTCAGGAATAAAACTCTTCATTGCCTGTAGATTTCCGTTGTTGAAACGGTTTGTAAAGATAAAACGAGCCCATTGGTACAGAAAGTGCAAAGCCTGTGTTACTTGGAGCGGAAGTAACGACGTAATTATTACATTCCTTTCCACTGCACGCGCCGTGTATTATATTAATTGATCGTTTCAACCATTTTGACCAGCCTGGATGAGGGTTTAATTTAAAATGTTGAAGGTTTGTTTGTAATCACAAGATTTTACTGACAAATGACATCATTTCTCGGATTTCTACAATATCATATTATGTTCTGTTCCTGCTGTCAAACTGTAAAAACGGCTTTGTAGGATATAAGTTACTTTGTAAGCCTTATACTTATTGTAAAACTATTCCCCATTCCGAATGTGAACGCATTCCGAACCAGTGGGAGAATCACTCGACGATTCAAAAGCACTTGTAGAAGTTTATTTGAATAAAAAAAAAACATTTAAATTTAAATTTGAAAAATGTTTATGAAATAAATAAATAAACTACTTAAATCCTAGATAATAATATAATTACATTAAATTGTTTGACTAAACTATCATATTATATATCTAGACTCATGGACATATGTATTACTGCACTCCTTTGTAGGATGAAAGTGAGCTTTTTTTTGTCGCCTAAGGGTGGGAAATGGGAATAGTTTACTTTATAGTTTAATATTGCCGAATTAAGAGCAACTTTACGAGCAAATGTATTGGTAAAAATACATTTGCTATAAATTACAAAAAACTTTTTAAGTTCTCCACGTTGTAATTGGCCTCATTTCCAGCCAAAGCTATACATAGCTGTACCTACATTGGTTTAGTCTCATCGTGTACTGATCCACGTTAATCACTGAGGGCCCGTGTCGGTTTAATTAAGTGGCAACTCGAACATTTGCACTGTGATGACATTACCTGTATTGATTCGTGTAGGGTTGTAAACTTGTAGACGACAATTTGTAATTTGTATGTCTAATCTATTTCTATACGCCGTTGTCGTCGACAACTCAATCTCAACTCAACTAAAAGAGTCACTAGTACCTAATATGTATTATAATAAAAATGCGAAAGTGTGTTTGTCTGCTACACTTCCACAGCACATGTATTCAAATGATTTTGATGATTATGATATTTTGTATGACATAGGACCATATCTGGAAAATTGAAACTCAAACGATTACAATATTATAAGAACTAGAAGATATAATAGAAATAGCTGATGCCCGCGACTTCGTACGCGTGGATCGAGGTTTTGTTGTTCCCGCGGGAACTCTTGAATTTTCCGGGATAAAAGTAGCCTATGTGTTAGTCCAGACTATAATCTATCTCGGTGCCAAATTTCATCCAGATCCGTTCAGCCGTTCTGGCGTGATTGAGTAACAAACATTCATTTGGGGTTTTTTGGTTCCCGCGGTTACTCCTTAATTTTCCGGGATAAAAAGTAGCCTATGTGCTATTCCAGACTATATTCTATCTCTGTGCCAAATTTCAGCCAGATCCGTTCAGCCGTTGGCGCGTGATTGAGTAACAAACATCCATACATCCATACATCCATACATCCATACATCCATACATCCATACATCCATACATCCATACATCCATATATCCATACATCCATACATCCATACATCCATACATCCATCCAAACTTTCGCATTTATGATATTTATTTGATTGATACCAGTCATATAATACCGTCAACAAGTATTTAAATGCCAAAAGTTACCACAAACTTGAGTTTTTAATCTACATCCACATTGGAATTGGCCTCATTTCCAGCTAAACTTCACACAACCAAATCCACCTCCCCAGGGTCTCGTCCCAGAAACCGGAACAAATAATAAATACTTAACTCTCGATGAGAGAGGCATACTTCCGCCGCTTGCCGGTTTTAGCCTTTTCAACCATGTTATCTCCCTGATAATATGACATGGGGTCAATGTGTCGAAAGCTTATTTAATCTTCTTCTCAGTCGTGCACTCTTGACAGAGGAGTCGTAGCTGCTAGAATGATTAAGGTACGCTCGTCATCGGTCTTCTTTAATTTGGGCTGCACCTCCCGCGCGATCCTCCTCCTCTTGTCTCGATTGGTAGCATTGCGGGAGCACTCCACCACAGTTTTCTGGGTCACAGTTTTTATTAGGTATGTCCATCGAGTACGTGAACGTCGTCTGGCTCGCTTTCCTTCCACATGACCCTGTACCACCAGCCGCTCAATTGGTCCTTCATCTCTGGAGATGTGGCCAAAGAACTTCAGAATTGGCAATTGCATAGTCGACGATAGCCTTTCTTTTATCTTAAGTTCTTTTAGGATTGAGTTGTTTGTTCGAAAGGCTGTCCAGGGTATTAAAAGGCTTATTTATTACTCATCTTATAATTTGTCCAACAGCAAGCCGCGACAGTGAAGGTGACTCCCGAAGCTACAGATCGGCGGAGGAGCAGGCGCGTGACCTAGCGAGGTCGATACGTCGCGAGGTCGCCAAGCTAGCTGACAAGTGGAACACCCTGGTGGACCGCAGCGACGCCTGGGGACGGTGCTTGGACGATGCTGTACAGGTGAGCAAACTATAATACCCAACTAGCTGATGCCCGCGACGTGGTCCGCGTGGTTTGAGTTTTTTGGTTCCCGCGGGATATTCCGGGATACCTACCTATGTCAATCTCCAGATTCTTAACAATATCCATGCCAATAATCACGTCGATCAGTTGCTCCGTTGCGGCGTGTTTGAATGACAAACCAACAAACAAACACACTCTCGCATTTATAATAATATGTATTAGTATGATGGATTGAGGGATGAAATTGTGTATTAAACGGGTAGGTACATACCACGATATGTACCCGTTTTAACACAGAATAAATAATATTATGTAACCACAAAATAAACCTTAAATCATTAGATGGAGGGAGGTCGTTGATTGAGGGATATTGGGGCTTATTCTGTTGTATACAATCTCTAAACTAAACTAAAATGACAGCATCAAAAATATTACTAACCCTTTCATATTCACTGCGGAAAAGGACAGAACTAAATAGAGATTAACTTATACAGAATTGCCTTCATTGTGTCGTCAAATAAAATTAATAGAATCTGAGGTCTTTATGCTTTACACTGAAGCTGGTGATCATCGAAGCAAACATATTTTGATTTCCTTTATCGAACTTTCTTTACATTATATTTTTAGCTACGCAAAATATTAATTGATGATGATACATTCGAATGCAAGTAAAGCGACCACGCCATCTATGATTACGCTCTCAAAGTAACATAGGTAATCGACGGCAAACTCTATACGACGACGTCGTAGTTCAATAGCTCAAATATAGATGGCGTAAGAAGTATTCGATAGGAAACAGTTTACTACAACAATGTACCCATTTCAACAAGTAAATTTATTTTGAATCAAAATTTCAAGATTGACAATTACTGATAATCGATAAAATGATTTATTTTAGTAAAATTTTAATTTTCATCGTTATATTGCTTCAATTCTAATACATATTTTCAATCTTCTTCTCATTTATGTAGATTTAGTCTACCAGGTTATCTTTTACATACGTTGGATCTACTTAATTCACGTAATAAATAGAGTATGTGCTTACCTATGAGTTTTCGAGTGTACGCGGTGAACGGTCGAGTGCAGTTTCTAGGCTACATATGCCTCTAGGTTAAGTGGCGAAGGGTCAGATTTAGGTTGAAAAATGCCATTTTGAGGTGAAATTTACCGTTATCGTTATAATTTGTAACCAAATATTACATGTTTAACTGTAGTAGGTAACTGTTTATTTGAATCTTTAAACTTGGTATTAAAATTAAATTGGTAGATCTCATAGAGGTAGTATGATGGTAGTAGATCTATACTAAGTACCTAGACTATTCTTTTCCGCAAGGAACAATATGAAAACGGGGTACCAATTCAAATGTATTGACAAAGTTACCCACACTCTCAATTAATGAAAACTCGTGAAAAATTCAATGTGCCCGACTACGACAAAGCCAAAAGCAAGATCCCCCCGTAAAACTCAACAAATGTACCTACCTATTATGTATACAGCGATGATAATAAAAAAAATTAACCGGATTTCCTGCTGAACTCCTAAGTACAGAAATAAGTTATTATAATAACAAAAGGCTATTTGCTCAATAGAGCACGTGGTCGTGCTTTAGTTTACATTTAATGTTCAAAGATTATGTTTTCTAAACACCAGATATGGCTGTTTAAACATAGATTAAAATAATTTACTTACCTACTTGATTATTGTCACTTGAGTTAATATGAATAGCTATGCAAGTGGGTGATAAAACTTATGTTAAGCACAAAAAGTTATTTAAAATTAGTAAACGGAGTAGATTTCTTTTGGATTAAGTACCTAATATTTATTTTGAAGTGATATTACTTATTAGATAGTGAATCACAACAATTCACATATATTTCAATGAATGTGATTTTGGGTAAATACAATTTAATAACTTATGAGCCAAATAAAACTATGTAGATACCTACCTAGTAATCGCTTGCTATAGAAGATACAAAAATAATAAATTCAAGTAAAAAATCATATAAATATTTATTTTAAATACTAAATCTTAATATGTTGCTCATAGGTATCACAGCTTATGACAAAGCGTCATGGTAGCAATACAAGGAATTGAAATTCGCCCGTCTATTGTTGTTAAGTCGAGCGAAGCAAGATTTTGCATACATCACCTATTGTCAGCTAGCCCGCATTATTCTGTGTGACAGCCATTTATTCACTGTTATGAATAAAGTTTATATTATTGCATTTGACTGAAAATGACTTTGTAGACTATAATACCCAAAATTTTGTAAATGAAAACAGATATTTATAGGTAGTGTTTTGGCACTAGGTATTTAGGCTAGCATACTACTGAAGACAGATAATCAAAACTGTACGCTATTTTAAATGTCAAAATTATAGTCACTTGCACTTAACTCTTGAAAAATATGATAGTTTGAATTAAAAAAGTTAGTCTACTTATATTTTAGTCAATTTCTCATATTGTCCTCTCAGACAGATCTGAAAATAGGCATAAAACTCGGCACCAGTTGATACGATGTTTCATTTATTTCATCTATGTTGATAAGGAAACGTGCGCATGCTCAATGCTCGATTAATATCCATCGTGGAGTCCAGATCACGCCCCTGCTAACCTAAATATCCGATGTTAAATGAATGCATGATAATATGCAAGGTTGGCAATTAAGGTTACAGTTTATATTATTTTATGCAGTTTTTAGTTCTTGCCTCCCAGAGTAATCTCCAAATAGGCATAAAACTCTGCACCAGTTGACACAATGTTTAATTTATTTAATCTATGTTAATCAGGAAACGTGCACATGCTCAATGCTCGATTAATATCCATCGTGGAGTCCAGATCACGCCCCTGCTAACCTAAATATCCGATGTTAAATGAATGCATGATAATATGCAAGGTTGGCATAAAAGGTTACAGTTTATATTATTTTATGCAGATTTCGTTTTTGCCCCTCAGAGTAATCTGCAAATAGGCATAAAACTTGGCACCAGTTGACACGATGTTTTAATTATTTAATCTATGTTGATAAGGAAACGTGCGCATGCTCAATGCTCGATTAATATCCATCGTGGAGTCCAGATCACGCCCATGGTGACCTGAATATCTGATGTTCAATGAATGCTCGATGATTCAATGAATATGCAATAAACATGGGTATCGCATTAACTGGATGCGTTAGTAATTACCCTAAAACTTGTATGATATCGAAAATGAAAATAAACTTCTTTACTTAAGAGATAAAATCCAAACTTCAACAGAATAAAATTATGTGTGCTGCGTGTTTTGTCTCTCAGAGTTGGTATATAGTTTGGTAATCCATACTTCCATAATTCCATACTAATATTATAAATGCGAAAGTGTGTCTGTCTGTTCGGCTGTCTGCCTGTCTGCTACGCTTTTACGGCCCATCTGTTCGATCGATTTCAATAAATTTTGGTACAGGGATAAGTTGTATCCCGGGGAAGGACAGGCTACTTTTTATCTTGGAAAATGAAAGAGTTCCCGCGGGAATCAAAAAATCTTAATTCACGCCGATGAAGTCGCGGGCATCATCTGGTTGTGATATATAAAGAACAAAATCGTAAGTTTTAATGGATAACCTATTTTCGATCCAATCCACCAATCAATCGAAATCCACGCGGATGAAGTAGGTACTTACTAGGTAGCAAGTTAGCTCGATCGGAAATTGAACGTGGCTGTTTTACAAAAATTGCACCACCACTGATCTTAATAGATGTTCAAATGGCCCATTCTACGCTCACTAGGCCCTTCCATTAATTCTATGGTTGTTAATTGCGGGCCATGTTCAGATTAATTGCATCGACCATTGTCTGACTTCGCCCTAATCCCTGCTATTTAAACGGAGCTTTCTAAGGACTTGTACACACAAGTTATAATTGTACTCCTTAAGCACCTTAGGTTTATTGTTATGACTAATAGGGTCAACGAACTCTATCCAAAGCACTGCGAATAAAAAGTCTGATTTTCTGTGGGAGGCTTCGGCCGTGGTAAGTACAAGTTACGTGGCTACCGGCAAAAATTTGAGCCAAGCGATTTAATGTTTAGCGTTCCAATACGATGACATGTAGAAATCAATTAAGGGGTTGGATTTTAAATAACTGCCATACCCCTAACACGTTGGCCGCTACCACCTTAAACTGCGTCATCACTTACAACCAGATGAGATCGCAGTCAAAGGTTAACTAATGGATGAAAAGGTAATTGGGTCACTAACCTTGAGTCATGTGTACGGGCTTCGATCCACTGTATGAATTTATTCTTACGCTGTGGTAAGGTGGTACCTATATGTAGAGTGGAAATGCATTCTCTACAGTCTACACTGATCCGTAAAGCCTTTGTGAATAGGCAGTCACTGTAACGTTCACTAAAGCACACCATAGAATGGGACCTACTCATAGCACAGTCTCTCTCTAGCTATACAAATCACAGCTGCAAGTTAAATACCATAGAACTTTAGTAAGTAATGTGCAATGGATATTCTCATGAGCAACATCTCTGCCCCCCGATTGTCAAGAAAATCGTAATTGTAAACGTTTGTCAAACGTATTCAAACTATTTTTGACGACCTCCGTGGCGCAGTGTGTAGCGCTGTTGCCTTAAAGTGCGGAGGTCCCAGGTTCGATCCCTGGCGGGGTCAATTTGGGAATTTATAATTTCTGAATTTTCCTTGGTCTGGCCTGGTGGGAGGCTTCGGCCGTGGCTAGTTACCACCCTGCCGGCAAAGACGTGCCGCCAAGCGATTTAGCGTTCCGGTACGATGCCGTGTAGAAACCGAATAGGGGTATGGGTTTAATATAACTGCCATGCCCCTAACAGGTTAGCCCGCTACCATCTTAGACTGCATCATCACTTACCATCAGGTGAGATCGCAGTGAAAGGCTTACTTGTAGTGGATAAAAAAAAAAAAAGACATACTTATCTGACTCTGTAACAGCGTCGCTAGCATCTATCTATACTCTATCTATACTAATATATAAGGCTGAAGAGTTTGTTTGTTTGAACGCGCTAATCTCAGGAACTACTGGTTCGAATTGAAAAATTATTTTTGTGTTGGATAGTCCATTTATCGAGGAAGGCTTTAGGCTATATAACATCACGCTGCGACCAATAGGAGCGAAGCATCAGTGAAGAATGTTGCAACAACGGGGAAAATTATCCATATGTGAGGGATTCCGTTGCGTTGCGCTAAACGGTTCAAGTTACCCAAAAAATATGTATGAAAGAATTCATCATCATCATCATCACTACAGCCTATTAACGTCCCACTGCTGGGCACAGGCCTCCACTCTCATAGGAGAGCGGGAATAAGAGCTTAGACCCACCACGCTGCTCCAATGCGGGTCGGCAGGCTTTAACGACTATTATCATGCTAGTGATAATAACCGGGACCGACGGCTTAACGTGCTCTCCGAGGCACGGGGGTGAAACACCGCCAACTTCCAACTCCGGGCTGGCACTGAGAATTTCTTAATTGAAAAACCCAATACCTAACTTTTATGCCCGACCGGGAATCGAACCCAGGACCTCGTGATCCGCAGTCAACTATGCTAACCACTAGACCAACGAGGCAGTGTAAAAGATGAAAGAATTAATCCTCTTTATCATTTAAAAATGTCCGCGACTGGATCTCGCGATCATAATTACACAAATTGACGCGGACGAAGTCGCGGGCAACAGCTAGTAAAAATAAAACTAAACAGGCATAAAAAATAGTTCCAATAATGACCACCGGGCCAGATAAAGTGCAGGGACTGTACGTCCGATGATTTTTGTTTTTGCCAGGTTCCCGTTCCCAAAAGCCATATTCATGAATAGGGATGGATGCCTATGTCAAAAAGAAATCATTTCTTAATGATTATTAAATAGAGATTCTTCCAAAAGGCCTAAAATTCACATCCTCGGTTAGTTCTAAGTTTGATAACCATTTTAAACTATAGATTAAAGAAAAAAAAGTGCGTTGAAATTTGATGACGTCACACTCTTCATTTTTTCACGTATTTCATACAAACTTCGCGCTTTTAATTAAGTTTGTTAAACAGTTGCTGATTTGATTGAGTTGTCATCATCCCTATTACATATAACCTACATAATATTTTCCCGTGCTCCATATCGTTAGTTGCCCGAAAACTTTAACCTAACAAGATCCAAAAAAGATCCCTGCTAACTCGAACATCCCTAAAACAAGTAGCTCGCTCGCTGGAAAACCTGCGCTCTTTATCAAACTCTTCAAACTTACCAGCAACTAATTTACAAAACTTGTTGAGTTCTCTGAAAGGAAGCGGTATTATAAGACCACAGATTAGCTAGAAAACAGTCAGGATAGAGAGTCTTTCTCCTATCCCAAAGTTTCGGATCATCCGGTCATAATTTTACGACCCAAATAATTATCATCAATGATGTTCATGTCTTTTGATAAGGAACTTTTCGGTTGAAATATGCGTGAGTTTTCTCCTAAGTTATTGCGAGTTGCGACGTTATAGATTGATACAAGTTTTCAAATTCATTCTAAACTAAAACTAAACTACCCGGGCACTTTTCCGACGTAACACGTGAGTTTATCCGGTAGTTATGTTAGTTAAGATACAAGTTTTATTGATAAAACTACGCGGTAGCCTAATAGGCCTAGGGCCCCAATAAATGGCCGACCTAGTAGGTACATACATTAGAGGTCGGCCATTTATTTGGGTAGTTGGTGATTAAATCCTCGGGCACGTACTTCTAACTTTTTGGAGTCATGTTATGGATTTGCTCTTAAAAAAGAAATTGAGTGAGAAAAAAATAATTCTCAAAGGTGTATGAAGCACTTGGCCAGCGTGGTGGGCTATGACCAAAAATATTTATTCTGGGAGGAGACTCGAGGCTCAGTAGACCCGACAATGGGTGGGGTGATGTTACCGACTGTACATTTTTTGTGTTATGTAAAAAAAAATTGTTACACGGTACATCAACTATAGCTCAGATAAACTGGAAGAAACATAAAGCAAAAACCTTTGACATTCATTTCAATATTTCGCTTTTCAAAAAAAAACGATCCTGGAGAGGATCTTTTATCTTAGAGCCGCGCTCGGGCGGGGTCGTGGAATGAAAGTTCGAAGTGCTCTCAACGAATATAATTAAAGTGCTTTACATTTAAAAAGTTGAGGAAACTGGTCAAGTTACGGTGGGTTTATTATTAGGTGGTCCCGTATGTTTTAAAGTTCCAATTCCAATTTGACGACTAAGTTTCGTGAAATTATCATTAAAGATGTTATTCTATGCTATGGGTTGGATTTTGATTCGCGCATTTCCGACTCCAACCAAAGTTTTTTTTTGTATCGAATAAGTTTTTTTTAGGTTAATAAGACACTAATCTGTAAATAATGTGAGTCAGTTACAGATTCCATCAAAGTCTGTCATATCCATATTTAAAATTGTAAATGCGAAAGATTAATTATCTGATAGCTTTTCAGGATTCAGTCTTTAATCGATTTTGATGTAATTTAGAATTAGTAGTTTGTATCCCGGGGACGGACTTGGGGTCGTAGACTTTTTATCCCAAAACATTAAAATGTTCTCGAAGGGTTTTTAAAAACTTGGATTTAATTATATTCAGTTTTTAACATCCTATCGGTCAGTGCTATAGAGTGCCTATCTAGCTATCCACTTTTATTTTGTAGGCTTCTTTTTAATAAAATCTTATTTTACCTTATTTTACACTTTTCCGAAATTAACAACAAATTAATTAAAATTATGCGCGGAACCCTAAAAGCATATAAAATAAGATAATATAATTGTGGCGAGTCAGCGTTGCTTTGCATTTGTCGATAACAATGCCGGGCTCGTTATCGATGTCGTTATGCGACCACTTGCGATGAGTGCTAGTGACGTGACTTTGTATCGATGCCTTGGAAAAATTTGTATGAGCTTTGTACGTAAGTATTGCGAGATAATAATATTATGAACTGGAAATTGATAGAGGGATATATTTTCGAGTGACCTTTCGTCGCTAATGATTCGAAAATATCGCTACGAGTCTTGTGCATATAACGGGACGATTTCTAAAGATTAAATACATACATATATTTGAAAATGTTGATTCGAGTTAGCTTTAGTATCAATACAGAACAATTCATTTTGGAAGTTTTGTCTGCCTGTTGAACTATTTTGCTTCCCGCAGAATAGAACGAAGTAGTTCGAAGACACCCTTCGCTAGTCAGATAGGCACTCGAAGAAGATGATAGAGTGCTATTACTGCTAAGTAATAATTTATAGATAGAGTAATTTTATCGAGAGAATACTAATATTATAAATGCGAAAGTGTGTTTGTTTGTTGGTTTGTTCTTCAATCCCGCCACAACAGAGCAACGTATTGACGTGATTTTGGTATGAGTATAGTTGAGGACCTGGAGAGTGACATAATTTTAGGCTATAGAAAATTAAGGAGTTCCAGCGCTAGTAATTAATATTTCAGTAATTTTATCGATATTTCGATAAGCGAACATGGACATCACTATTGTGAAGATTCAGTGCAGCCCCGCAGCTCGTTAGTGCTACGGCCCACAATCCATTTTGGATTTTTTCTTGATTATCTATTTTCTTCCTTCTATACTGTGACAGCAAAATCTAATAGAGCTCCGATCATTTCTCTGACAAGACCACTTTTTTAAGATTTCACCGGCGCAGTGGTTAGCGCTAAAAGTGTGAGGCCCCGGCTTAGATACCCGGCAGGGTTAATTTGGGAAGTATGTATAGGTCTAATTTCTGAATTTTTGACTATCTGACATCTCCTTGGCGCAGTGTTGAGCGCTGTTGTCTTAACTTGCGTAGGTCTCGGGTTCGATCCCCGGCAGGGTCAATTTGTGAATTTATACTCACTACATTTTCCTATAGGATACCTACAGGCTAAATGTGAAATTGTATTACTTTTTTTAATCCGCTACTTTCAAGTCAATCTTTGACTGCAATCTCACCTGATGGTAAGTGATGATGCAGTCTAAGATGGTAGCGGGCTAACCTGTTAGGGGCATTAAACCCATACCGCTAATCGGTTTCTACGCGGCATCGTACTGGAACGCTAAATCGCTTGGCGGTACGTCTTTGCCGGTAGGGTGGGAACTAGCCACGGGCGATGCCTTCCACCAGGCCAGACCAGGGAAAATTCAGAAATTATAAACTCCCAAATTGACCCTGCCGGGGATCGAAACCGCACTTCTGCACGTTAAGACAACAGCGCTAAACACTGCGCCAGGGAGGTCGTCATAACACAAGCTAAGCCAGGATACAAGCTAAATGTCAAAATTTATGAAATACACACATATCATAGTAATGAATGTGTATGTTTGTCCGTCAACATCAATATCGCGCGCTGCACACGCGTCAGGCGACATTCACGTTAATTTATGCGCGCGCATGCATCCCGGCCATCCAGACATTATTGTAGGAATATGCATGCCTTGCTTGAAAAAATACCCTGTATTCATTATAATGGTAGCATAAGTAATCTACTAGCTGATGCCCGTGACTTCGTCCGCGTGTAATAAGTTTTTTAACACCCACGAGAAGTCCTTAATAAAAAAAGTAGCCTAAGTCGCTCTTCAGGTGCGCAACTTTACCCATGCAAAAACCACGGAGATATGCAGTAACATACATAAAAAAAAATACGCGCCGAATTGAGAACCTCCTCCTTTTTTGGAAGTCGGTCAAAAAATCACGTCGATCCGTTGCTTTGTTGCGGCGCAATTGAAAGGCAAACCAATAAACTAACAAATATACACACTTTCACTTCTATAATATTAGTATAATACATATAAAAGGCCCAATTGTCTAAGAATTGTGAGGCCCAATCATTATCTAAGAAAATTGTAGGTATTCATTTGAGAATTTAAAAAATTTGTGTTCAAGAAGTTCATACATGCTTTTCGACGTGCAGGCATCTCTGAACTCCTTATACAGTTCGAATACGTTTGACAAACGTTTGCTGTTACTATTTTCTTACACAAGGCAAATAAGCCTTGACTGTATTAGCTCCCGATCCGCGTCTCTTATGGGTGGGCCCAGCTACATACAACCTCATACAAAGAATACCTACTTGCCACTACGTGCCGCGCCTCTGTAGGGCTAGACCCTAAAAGACTTACCACTAAAATGAGCCCAGAGAAACACTCACTTAGTTTGTGCAAATCCTTCGCAAGTCATGCGGAGTGAATGCGCCGGCGCCGGCGGGATCGTATATCTGTCAATTGTAATCACGAAGCTCGAGCCACGAGAGCTCTGATATAGATTCGTAAGAGCAACAATTGCTACTCATAATCTAGATCTATTTATTGGAAAGGACTAAAGGAGGAAATGGTATAAATTTACTTGAGCGGTAATAGTCTATAATACAAACGGTAATAGCTCGTAGCTACGTAAAATACAAATTTCAACGCAGTTGATTTCATCAAGTTTAAAATGGTTAATAAACTTAAAACTAAGCGAGGTTGTGAATTTTAGGTTTTTTGGAAGACCCTCTATTGAATACAATCAGAAAGAAATAATTTATTTTTAACATAGGCATCAATCATCCTATATTGATATTAATCACCATCATGTTTATATACTTATGGAAAGTGTACCTACAATAAACATTAAATCAAATCTTGAATCTTGAACAGCATAGTGCAAGCAGTGATACCTACCCTATAGTAGTAAGAGTTGATAGCGTTTTAGACATTTGGCCTAGCCTATTCGGGTCTTTTACAAATTCTTACGGATATAATTAGCTTTATGAACCAAATGACCAAAATTTTAAATGTTGCACTTATTTTTGTTGCAGGTAAGAGAACTTTTTTAAAAACGAACGAAGCAGAGAATTAGCAGTAAGTACACAAATAAAACAACTTACGTACCTACACAGTAAATGAAATATTCTGCAGAACATTACTGCTTGTTAGAACGACGATAAATATAGCTTTTATAAAGTTTTCGGAAAATGCTTTAGATTTTCCCAATGTCTGCAAAATGTTTTCATCGTTTTGTCAACCCAAAATAATTTCAGGTTGGAATAATTATTTTTGGGAATTTTAGTGTCGGATTCTTGCTAGATTTTTCAAATGTTCCAAACATTTGGTACTTATATCATCTTGTTTGAGTAGCTAATCAATAGATACCTTTTACCTATTTTTACTTTACTATTATATTATATTCGCGTTCTCTTCGCGTTGTCAGCAGCAGGGGTCTTCTCCGTTTGGCCTTGGCCAAAACGGGGGTGCGGGCCTCGAGGCGTAGCCTCCTTGCCCGGGTGTGGCGCGGGGAATTACACTTCTCCGGTGTCGTCTTTTTAGCCTTGTGACGGCTAGGGCCTGCCGTCTTGGCTTAAGGCCTCGTGGTCTTGGCTAGGTATTAGGTCCTGGGCCCCCGCGCCATGAGCGATAGGCACGGGAGTGTTGTCTTGTCCGGTCGCGTCGTCCTCGTGGTCGCCATCATCACCGCTGAATTGTGCTGGTGAGGGTGATCGCAGGAGCTCGCGGGGTAATGGTCGCCCGTTTGGCGGTCTGGGGTGAGGTGTTGCTATCCATGCACGGTCCGCGCGGGCAAACATGCGCCGCGCAACTGCGTGGACGTATTCCTCCACGGTGGTCGAGTTCGCGTTGTCGCGTAGATACGTCTGTCATTTTCTATGGTGTCGTATCGCGTCGCGTCTATACGACGCCATAGAAAATGATAAACTTGTCTACGCGACAAGCCGACTACGTAGGCCACGTGAAGGGTCAGTTACAGTTTGATACTATTGAGTATTGCGTCGCGTGGTATCGAGTCGCGGTGTCGCTCACGTAGGACTAAGTAATACCTAAGACACCCGAAACCTTGGGCTTTCACCGATGTTCAAATTATGTAAATTCATAATGTTTAGAAAATTAGTCGCCCTTTTACGATAGCCATTGTCGCTAATTGTGATTCTAGGCTGTAAATCGCTTTGTATTATTTATTGTGCCATAAATACGGGGCAGGATGTCGTCAATTCACGCAACAATGGTGGTAATTATGTAATAATGGGTGTGGTGCTATAGGGCCACGATTTAGAATGGTACTTCACTACTAGGCATGTTTAGGGCCCTGTTTGAAATGACATGCAAATCTTCTACGATTTCCTGCACGTATTGAAACTGCGGCTTACGTTATATTTTTTTAAGTGGATCTTGCCGTGGAGCTGATGCCCGCGACATCGTCCGCGTGGTTTTTTGTATAGGAAAATCAAGGGAATATGTTTTTTATTTTATTTTTTCGTAAATTTTCCAATGTTTTTAATAGTTATTAGTTAGGGACAAATACCTACAACAAATCAAAAACCATGAAAATCGGTCCAGTCGTTCTAGTGTTATAAGTGCTCGAACAAACCCGACTCTGTTTTATATATTAAAAAATTCCATGCAGATATTAAGTAGGTACCTACTATAAAATACTATAATGGTGCCCGCGACTTCATCCGCGTGGTTTAATTTTTTTGTATTCCCGCGGGAACTCCTTAATTATCCGGGATAAAAAATAGCATATGTCCTTCCTCTGGATGAATGAACCTATCTCATCAAAATTGGTTGAAAACATGGGCCGTGAAAGCGTAGCAGACGGACAGACAGCCAGGCACACTTTCGCATAATTATAATATTAGTATGGATGCGAGTGTCTCCATCAGTCTAATGAATAATCAATCTAAAATGAAAGAGGGAGTATTACCATCGGTTAAAGCCGTATTGTTTTTTTTTTTTTAATATTATTGTCGTTAATGTTTTAGAATTATAATCCTTATTTTAGGGACGTCAAGGTACGTGACATAAAACTGTCATTTTGTAATACTGCTTTAAGACTGCATAGTAACGTGATTCATTTGTCAAAATCCGCTTCACGAATACGAGGGATATTATTTATTTAGCCCGCTGTAAGTGCCGCTTGCGCTCGCAACTGCGTCTTAATTAACCAGAAACAGTACTAGAACGGGAATAGGCATAAGCGGGACTGAATTCAGTGCTTCAAGTCATGAGCGGTAGCGGGGCTACTGTAAGGCCAGGATTACACTATACGTTTTAACTCATGTAAATCACTTAAATGAGTAACTTACAAAATGTAAGTTCGATGTGATTACACAAACATTTTCATATGATTCGTAAGCGTTCGCTACTTACTTTAAAATTTTCAAGTGTAGTTGTGGCCAAGCACTACCGTTCGAGGCTTGTAATTTGAGACTTCACTGTTCACACTTGAAAAAAGTGAGATTTTATACTGTTATTTAAAACTATGCTACGACTCCATCCGCGTGGTTTAAGTTTTTTTATTTCTCGCGGGAACTCCCTAATTTTCCGGTATAAGCCTATGTCCTTCTCCGGGGCACAACCTATGTATGTACCAAATTTCGTCAAAATCGGTTGAAACGTAGAAGACAGACAGACACACTTTCGCATTTATAATATCAGTATGGATTTATCGCAACCCGCTACCGCTTATGGCTTGTCCCCGTCAATTGTCCCACATCTTCGCCTAGGTTTGCATTTTCCCCGCTGCTCATAAATTCATAATTAAATAGCGAACTACGGCTTTGGTTCGTTACGGAGGACTTTATTTAATTTTTAACTCCCGCTTCCGTCCCTCTGTGAGTTACAGACTTAATATGAGTTCTCAGTTGCAGTAGGTATTAGCGGATGTACTCCCAGTGCTGGGGATTAAGCTGCATTTGTGCAGGGAACTAACTGCGACTTAGTGGTATACTAAATACGGTGCGTTTTTCGTATTTAGCCATTTTACCATACTTTATTGATATGAGAATTATAATGGAGAATTAATTGGTATATAAATACATCTTTATCTATAGGTACTAATTTTAAAGAGGTTAAGTTTGTGAGTTTGTGACGTTGTACGGGGAAATCTCTGAATCTACTGAACCGATTTTGAAAATTCTGGTACCTGGAAAATGGAAAGCCACATTATTTGTGAGTGTCATAGGCTATATATTAACCCGAAAAATGTAGGGACTTCCCGTGGGAATTTAAAAAACTTATTTCACGCGGACGAAGTCACGGGTATATCTGCTAGTTTGTCATAAAAAAGCATACAAATTTTTATCAACGTGAAATCATTGTGGTTGCTCCTGTGGTAAGTATAATTAAAAAAGAAATCGACTGACATAATTATCAAAACCTTGGTTTGATTGACGTCAGATCCCCATTTAAAAAATTAGATTTTCACCGCGGGTCAGCTTAGCAGAACTATAATTACTATGCTAATCTACTCGCAAAAATTAAAAAAAAAAACATTTTCATGTGGTTCACGAGCGAAGCAAGCCCAAAACTCTGATGTAGACTGCTCCCTCTATGCACTAACAGCGCCCGCTATCTTTTTGGGTTATCGCGTCAACACTCAGCTCCTAATGTAGTTTGACGGTTTCATCAATCAGCTGGAGGTCCACAGCTGAACTTGGTATTTTGTAGGACACTCTTCAGTATTCTGTCGCCTGTAACCAGCGGCCCTGCATCTTTAATACCTACATATTATTTTGATTGATTTACTGTGGAATAGCAACGTAACTATAATAATTGATTGATTATGGGTACGAATACGAAATTCATTTAGGTCGAATACTATTACCACGTTATTAGGTACTTATCGAATCTACAAATAAGTAAAGCAAACAAACAAACGGTAATAATCCAATCAGTCTAGACCGGGCTCCAATAATATTAATTGTAATAAAGCGTGTAATTTATTTGTGATATGGTTAAGTGATAAACGTTTGGTCTAATTGAAAGCGGAAAGCGGGCCTTGGTGAGAATAGAGCTACTCGTATGAGTTCGCTGTTAAATCGAGTCTGATTCATATTTCTGACTTAAATCATAAAGTATAAAGTAATTAAAATTACGTTATTTAATGTAAGGTTTGCTTAAAGTAACATACGGTCTATAGATTTAGACGTACATTTGGCGTTTGAATCCATACTTAATATTATTATAAATGAAAGTGTGTCTGTCTGTCTGTCTGTCTGCTACGCTTTCACGGCCCAACTACTCGACCGATTTTGATGAAATTTTTATCCCGGAAAATTGAAGAGTTCCCGCGGGAATCAAAAAAATGTATCTGTTCAACCGAGTTTTATGAAATTTGGTACAAGGACAGGTTGTGTTCCGGGGAAAGACATAGGCTACTTTTTTTCCCGGAAAATTTAAGAGTTCCCGCGGGAATCAATAAACATAAATCCACGCGGACGAAGTCGCTGGAATCATCTAATTATGAATATGATACAGCCCAATAGGCATGATGACAGTAACGAAGAATCAATGAAATTATGAATTTATCTAATGAAATAGGATTCATGGATTATAAAAAACGTATTAATTTTACTATTTCGAGTCAGATTGGTATTTATTTTGATAAAATAAAACTATAAAATACAGCAATTCGCCATATTGGATAAAACACCAAGAAGCGAATGACGTCACAATATTGTTTGTTTTCGAGCTTTG
Source organism: Erebia epiphron (assembly GCA_963932025.1). Taxonomy (NCBI): domain Eukaryota; kingdom Metazoa; phylum Arthropoda; class Insecta; order Lepidoptera; family Nymphalidae; genus Erebia; species Erebia epiphron. The sequence continues at coordinate 12,255,622 of OZ009950.1, forward strand.
AAAATCACACTATTGCTTACTGCACTCTGCACAGAGTACATTGGTAAAAACAATAGTGACGTCACAACGACGCCATGACACCGCCGAACGTTTTGGCGTGAATTTTAAAATTTAAATTTCAAATGCTAATTTTATCTACCAAACTTTATTTTTCTATTGAAATAAGATATTTTTTCGAAATAGTAGATACTTCCGAACATAATCTGACCATTTTTCTAAGCAAATCGTAATCATTTGACAGCTTAGAAAACGTTTTACACGAACTGTTTGAGTTCATACATGCTTTTTGACGTGCAGGCATCTAACGATTACGATTTATTTCCTTACATAATCGGGGTTCTGAAACTGAGATTGAGAACTTTTATGTAATTCTTTCTTCCCCTCTAAAATCCGCTCCGCTTATGGATCGACGTGCACCTTATGGACAAATAAATAATAATTAAATCTTACCGCACGGAGATAGAATGTTTACCGAAATAAAGTTATCTGTTATGGCATTATTCGAATAAAGTATGTGGAATACGGTGTAAATTCACGTAATCGCTGCAGGGTGTGTGGTGACTGGTGAGTTTTATTTTGATTTCATGCTGCGAACTGAAATTGCTATGTCCGTATGATAGTTTTGAGAACTGGGTCATTTATTTTGATAGCTAATAGTTTTTTTAGTTGTCATTTGTTTACAGGTTCATTCAGTAGATTAGATGATGCCCCCGACTTCGTCCGCGTGGATTAGTGTTTTTTTGACTCCCGCGGGAACTCCTTAATTTTCAAGGATAAAAAGTTTTCTATGCCCTCTCTCTATTCCAAAAATGTAACCTACCTCTGTACCAAATTTCGTCAAAATCGGTTGAAAAGATGGACCGGGAAAACGTAGCAGTCAGACAGACAGACACACTTTCGCATTTATAATATTAGTATGGATTTACAATTTAGTGGGTGGGATTCGAACCTACGACTTTTTGTTTGCGACGCGGCTCTTTCCGGCTGAGCTACTGAGAGTTCTGAAATATTCAATAGTAAGAATAAATTAAATACAGGTGCTCTGTCTCTCTCCAGAATTCCAGATACACTAGCTGGGTTCAACGTTTTTTGCCACGCCAATAGAAATAGCCAATGAGTTAGTTAGAGTATAGGACAAGGCTGCATGTGCCCGCGTTTCATCGTGTCAAAGAATAGAATAGAATTCATTTGTATGATTATGTGTTACAATGATGGTTACAGTATGAAAAGTTGCAGCATATCCTGTCAGGCAAACCTGACGTTCACGTGCAATTTTTTTTGTAGTTAAATATTTAAATAACATAGTACAAGTATGATCTACAGTGTTAGGGTAAACAAAACTAATTTTTTGTAAAAAATAATATTTAATATTTATGGAGTTCATCTCCTAGTTTAAATTAGTTTGAAATATAAATTACCGCAGGTTCTCGGCCACTCGGCGCTTGGAAATGTTTCTCTGTCAGCAAAAGCTCAGCTTACAACTTAGCTCAACTTTCCATCACTTAAAAGATACTTAATTAAGTTCTCCGGAGCTCCATAGTTGCAGGACTGTATTGATTAATATGGATAATATTTACCGGAGACTCTTAAAGACTATAATGGCAAAGAAGTGCTAAGTTTACTTTCTAGTCTCTTAATATGACTGCAGGCTATCCATCCGTATCGTGATTTATGATACAGTATCAAAATACCTACGTCTACCCGTTACGCGCGTCTACGAGGTGTTTTTTTTTGAAGATACCGATATATGGATGGAAAAACGGAAGCCAGAATGGCGTTCCATATCATAGCGGTTCGAATTAGAAACGAGGAAGCAAGTCGCTTCGTACGCCTGGGATTTCAACTATATGCGGATGCAAATCCTGACGATGCCTTGCGGAACGATAATAATAGAAAGGTGAAGGGGGAACAAGATCAAAAATTTTGGACACACTCTCCGAAATATATCCTGTAGAATACTGACAGACATGCAACTTTGCGCCGATGCTTCAAGCTTTGGAGCTGAGAATTGACGCAATGAGTCTTCTGGCGCAACGATCCACCGAATCTAATGCATCAAGCAAGTCTATGGGTCGGTGCTACGCAACGAATATACTATACGCTGAAATTATCAAATGTGGTCTAGCCTTAAGGGTTCCTTATTTATCACTTCGGTACGGAACCCTAACAATTGCGGAAAATTAATTATAGTTCTATTCTTTACCTTGAGTCACTACACACTAAAGTTTTGATTATATACAATTTGAATTTTGAGGGACAACAAAACTTTTTGGAAAACAAGAGAATAAAAAAAAGTATAGTAGGTACTTGTATAGATACTCGTAGATCTTCAAAATGTGTGCTGCAGTAGATAAAGCTTTAAAAATCAAATTCAAATGCAAACCTACCCAACGAAAACACTCAAATCGACGTTGATACAATAAAAGCTCGTATGTAAATAATAGATTCAAAGCCTAACATAGTTCGCTCATAAAGCCAAACCCGAATGCGCCTGAAATAGTCAAACTGTACGCAGAGCTAGCGAAATTAAAAACTAGAGCACGCTCTACTGGGGTGTCCATCAGATACAGTTATATATCAGGACTCTTTATAATACGAGGATTTAGGGGCACTGGCGTCAACAGGATAGCGATGTGTTGATCGCGCTACGCCAGCTGCCGTCACCTGCCACTAGCATAACTACTGCCCATGTGTGTAATTTTTAAGGAAAACTTTGTAGTGAGTATATAATGTCGCGTAACTAGGCGAATTTACGTGTAACTAGGTAAACAACCGTTTGACAACTATAATTATCAGCCAAAAGTAACGTTCTACGTCAAGTCAGCTGTCTAGTGACAGAGATGAGGAAAGAATGGGTTTGGCAATTGAGAAAAAGGGACAGAACGGTGTTAATGTTTTTATTGGGGATTTAGGCAGTAATACCTCTTTTGAAATGTTACCGGTCAACTGAAATTAAGAAGAAATCATGTGGTATTTGAATTTAAACAGTTTTCTATTCTGGAATATCGGCTTGAGGGGCACAAATCAGCAGTCAGCGAAGCCACAACCTCGACATGAAGGAAGAAGTCGTGACAAGAGAAGATAATTGTACAGTTTACCAGTTGCCCTCAACTATGTAAGAACAATAAAATATTGTGAAACATACAGCATCTCTCCGTTAACATAACCCCAGCCCGTAACAATAATATAATTGCTAGTACAAATCTCGGTGTATTTAATCCTTCCTGCACCCTTTTATAGCAGTCCCGTACAATTGACCAATTTTTTGTAGCTTTGACTACCTCCCGGCACAGTGGTTAGCGCTGTGGGCTTATAAGAAGGAGGTCCCGAGTTTGATCCTCGGCAGGGTCAATTCGGGAATTTATAATTTTAGAATTTTCTCTGGTCTGGCCTGGAAGCTTCGGCACTCTACCGGCAAAGACTAAAGACTTAAAACTGCCTAGCTATTTAGCGTTCTGGTACGATGCCGTGTAGAAACTGATTATGGGTTTTATATAACTGCCGTACACCTTAGTTAGCCCGCTACCATCTTAGACTACCGAGTTTCTTGCTGGTTCTTCTCGGTAAGAATGGTATTCCGAACTAGTAGTAGATTCTTATAATTTTATTACAGTGCTTCACACACGAGGATAGTTTCTAAACTTACTTAAACATTCAGGGCGCGATTCCCAGAGAGACGCAGGTTCAAATCCTGCCGGTTCCGCGAATTTTTGATATGCATGTTCAAGTAAGTTTAGTAGTAGATTCACTCGACGATTCCAAAGAACTTTTAATAAGTTTATTTGAATAAAAAAAATGAGTTACATTTTCACTAATCATCAGGTGAGATTGCAGTCAAGAACTAACTTGTAGTGGAAAAAAACATACCTTCCCATTTTGAGAGGAGATTCATGTTCAGCAGTGAAACGGCAATGGGTTGAATTTATGGTTATTATAAAGAATTTATGGTTATTAAGAAGAATTGACTGCCTCGTCGGTCTAGTGGTTAGCATAGTCGACTGCGGATCACGAGGTCCTGGGTTCGATTCCCGGTCGGGCATAAAAGTTAGGTATTGGGTTTTTCAATTAAGAAATTCTCAGTGCCAGCTCGGAGTTGGAAGTTGGCGGTGTTTCACCCCCGTGCCTCGGAGAGCACGTTAAGCCGTCGGTCCCGGTTATTATCACTAACATGATAATAGTCGTTAAAGCCCGCCAACCCGCATTGGAGCAGCGTGGTGGGTCTAAGCTCTAATTCCCAGGGTGGAGGCCTGTGCCCAGCAGAGGGACGTTAATAGGCTGTAGTGATGATGATGATGATGATAAAGAATTTCTATGATAATTGTAAGCCATGGTGCCTCTAGTCACGTCCAGATAGTGCATGCAAATTGACAGCACAGGCAATCACGCGTATTGCAAATTGCAAAATGTGAATTAACTGATTTTTTTGAGTTCTGCTTTTATGTTACTTTAATACTGTTAGTACTTGATAGTGATAGATACAAAATCCACCATTTTGATTCAATGAATGATGAGATTAGGTACCTACTACCTACATTATTCATACTTCCATATTTTAATAAAATAAATTATAAATTAAATCCATATCCATACTAATACCTATTATTATACGCGAAACCGATTCTGATGAAATTTGGTATAGAGATATGTTGCATGGTTTTTAAATAAGTACCTTATTTTATTTATTTGTGTGATCGGTCGGTTGATTTATACAACTTATTTCATGATTGTATAGTCCGTCAAACTTATCTGGCCCGGTGGCCAAAATTGAAACTTATTTTTAAGCATGCTTAGTTTTTGTTTTTATTTTATCTTTAATAGATACTAGCAGCGCTGACAGCCTGACACCGGGTCAGATAAGTTTGACGGACTATATAGAACGTTGCAAAGATGATTTAATAGATACTAGTGACGCTGACCCCGGGTCAGATAAGTTTGACGGACTGTATAGAACGTTGCAAAGGTGATTTAATAAATACTAGTGACGCTGACCCCGGGTCAGATAAGTTTGACGGACTATATAGAACGTTGCAAAGGTGATTTAATAGATACTAGTGACGCTGACCACGGGTCAGATAAGTTTGACGGACTATATAGAACGTTGCAAAGGTGATTTAATAAATACTAGTGACGCTGACCCCGGGTCAGATAAGTTTGACGGACTATATAGAACGTTGCAAAGGTGATTTAATAAATACTAGTGACGCTGACCCCGGGTCAGATAAGTTTGACGGACTATATAGAACGTTGCAAAGGTGATTTAATACCTACTAGTGACGCTGACCCCGGGTAAGATAAGTTTGACGGACTATATAGAAAGTTGCAAAGGTGATATAATAGATACTAGTGACGCTGACACCGGGTCAGATAAGTTTGACGGACTATAACTAATGCGTGAAGTCAGCCAATCACACCACGCCGGCAAAGTGCGGATGAGAAGGATTTGGCCATAGTCCACCGATACTGTCCAAACCATTTAGACTCCGGAAGGAGGCTCGTGTAGTGACCCAGCAATGAATTGAAGTGATATATTATGCCTACCATTTAAAACGTGTAAGTACGTACATTCGAGCGCGGAACCGAACCGATGACCCGTAACTGAGAGTGCATTGTGTCCGTGATCCGTTTGTTAGCATCCTGCGGTACACTGCCGTCTGTATACAAAGCGAAGCATCACAACAGACGATATACCTATACCACATAATAATATGCAGTCATACCTTACCTCAATACCAATTAAGTATCGTCACTCATCGGGTATACATGTCACCGTAAGATTGTAATTTAACGCTTTTTTTTTCGATAGATTGTAAACAGTCGAAAGATTGTGAACCGTTCAATGTTTTACGTGTCAATTTTTGAAATATTCATTGTATTTACGTTTTCTTGTCTCTTTCTTGTAGGTTAGGTTAGGGTTCGACATAAATAATCAAGAAGTGCCCGGCCCCAGGCTGGGCACTTAGGTTCTATCGGGTTAATAAACCTAACAGATTAAAATCTACCGAAAAATAATCCGTTATATTGTAATCATTCAACAGTTAACAATTTCGCGAGTTAGATTATAATCTAACGGTTTTTACAATCTTACGGTGATATACATACACCAATCAGCAATACAATTCAGCTTTCCGAACCGGTGGTAGAGTCTTAATGTATCATACGTAACACAAGTTGTCCTACATGAAATAAATAAATCATTTATCATTTTATCAATATGTTGCTCAGTCTAAATTCCACGGACAAAGTAATGATTTAATTCGATCGTTTCTGTGGATCGAGTGGGAGTTTTTTCGCTTGCTCGATCGCGTTTTATTTAACTGCCGTTTACATGGAATGATTGAGTGCCAGCTGTCTTCTGTCGACTGTCATCAAGCGCTTGACAATTCCATACAAATCGTAGTTAATGTTGACGTGATCGAATGGGAAGAAAATTTCCCACTAGGCACTCCGATTCGAATTTCGAGTCGATAGGATAAGATGTGACGGTGATAGCTGATAGCCTAGTTGTTTAGACACCCAACCTCCTACACGGGGTCATGGGTTCGATCCCCGGGAGGGGAACGCACCTCCAACTTTTAAATTGCACTTTTAACTTCTTTATAACTTATAAGAAATAACCTAAATATAACTTGCTGCAAACGGTAAAGGAGGAAACCTGCATGCCCGAGAGTTCTTCATAATGTTCTCGAAGGTGTGTGAAGTCTACCAATTTGCCCTTGACCAGCGTAGTGGACTATGGGCAAACCCTTCTCATTGCGAGAGGAGATTCGTGCTCAGAAGTGAGCCGGCAATAGGGTTGATTTGATGAGAATATCTAATGTCCCTCCACAGGCTTAGATGCTAAATCGCTTAGTGGTAGCTTTGCCAGTAGTAGGTAGGTAGTAGAGTAGCAATCCTTGACAGACCAATTTTTTTTTTCAATTATAAGTACTCTATATTGACGAGGTTAATAAACCTGCATACTCTACCGGCACGATACCATTTTTCTATAGCATTTTCACTTGACAGCTACTTATGACCCGCATCAAACCAGCCCCTACGGCGTAACTAAACTCATAACTTCCCCTTTCCCAGTAAAAAACACCCCAAATTTAAGAGAGCGTTGAAAAAAAAAAAAACAAAACCTCCCACGGTTTATTTGTGTCGCAGATTCATGGCTTCTGTCTTTGGCAACTGTTAAAAAGGGATGTGCGTAACTGGTGCTTGAAAGTATCGATAATAAAAAGTTAGTTGTCACCATGTTGATCGTTATTCTTAAACTCGTGGACAGTGTTAAAAATCTGAGATAAATGCGGTTTTTTAAATTGTTCTAAGTTTTACTTTTAAAAGAAATTCAATCATTTTAATAATTATTACTTCTCTAGGATGATTAGGTACGTCATGATTGATTTAGCAAGTGAGCCGGGAAAAGGTTATGGACAGACTCACTCTTACATTTGTGAATATAAAATAGATTTTTCAAATATGTAGGTACCTAATTCGGGCACCTGAATTCAGTTGAGTGTAATAAATCTTAATCTGCCCATACAAATAATATGGTTACTAGTTACTACGTTTTTGTTGTTTGAAAATTGCACTAACTGTAACGATATAATTATACGTATCATCATCATCATCATCATCACTACAGCCTATTAACGTCCCACTGCTGGGCACAGGCCTCCACTCTCATAGGAGAGCGGGAATTAGAGCTTAGACCCACCACGCTGCTCCAATGCGGGTTGGCGGCCTTTAACGACTATAATCATGTTAGTGATAATAGCCGGGACCGACGGCTTAACGTGCTCTCCGAGGCACGGGGGTGAAACACCGCCAACTTCCAACTCCGGGCTGGCACTGAGAATTTCTTAATTGAAAAACCCAGTACCTAACTTTTATGCCCGACCGGGAATCGAACCCAGGACCTCGTGATCCGCAGTCAACTATGCTAACCACTAGACCAACGAGGCAGTTTTTTAATTATACGTATGACAGGATATTATTATTTGTTCCACACTAAAAACGTGGTACGTTTTCCTGGAGTAAACCGTTTAGATTTCAAAATTCAAAATAATACCTAGCTCAGCCTCGATTAGCTTTTTTAACATCATCATCAATTATATTACCAACCCATTGGCGGCCTACTACGAGGCACAAAATAAAAAGCCATATGGCCATAGGCTATGTTGGCTATATCTATATGGGGAACCCACTTTGAGAACTCTATGACATGCAACTCTCAGACATGCAGGCTTCCTCTATGTGTTTTATTTCACCGGTGAGCTTTTATAATCGATAAGTTGCAATCGGAAAAGGCTCTACCCTACGCTCAGATCATGACGTATAGCAGGACCAAGTACAATAACGATTATGTAAATACATGCGCCGGCGCAGGGCGCGCTAGCTTTTGCATTTTGACGCGTCCAGTGTAATGGCGGCCGGCTGCCAGGCGCCCGCGCGTTCGCGCCTCGCGCCCTCTTGAATAAATAAACATCAATTAATTAAAATAATCTCCATTTCTCACAACTTTTTCTATTGAACACATAGTGTTTTGTGAATATTTTATGCAATTTAATGATAACAAGTGCAATACAGATAATAAAATTATATTATTTGAATGCCTAAACGAGTAATTTCTAAACGGTAAATTGTCACTTTTTTTCGTCTGCGAACTTTTTTGCATGCCGATCGGATTCATGCGATTTTGATCGTCCCTTTTTGTTGTTTTCTTTCACAGTGACTTTGATATTTGCGAAGTGGTGCACAGATTAGGGCTCACTACACTCACTTTTTTGTTATTTATTTCGAACTGATGTTTTATGAACGGCTGATCTAAATTCTCAACTTCTCAAGCAACTGGGAGTCGCTGGGTCTAAGCGTCATGCAAAAAACCGTGTCGTGTAGACATCCATGCAGGATATCTTTTTTTTAATCCACTACAAGTTAACACTTGACTGCGATCTCACCAGAAGATAAGTGATGATGCAGTCGATGGTAGAGGGATAACCTGTTAGGGTTATATTAAACCCCTATTCGGTTTCTGCACGGCATTGTACTGGAACGCTAAATCGCTTGGTGGCACGTCTTTGCCGTAGGGTGGTAACTAGCCACGGCCGAAGTCTCCCACCAGTCAGACCAGGGAAAATTCTAAAATTATAAATTCCTAAAATTGACCCTGCTGGGGATCGAAATCGGGACCTTCGCACGCTCAGAATTCGCACGTTAACAGCGCTCAACACTGCGCTACGGAGGTCGTCAAATCTTCGTCCAGAAGTGGACGTCTGTCGGTATTCGGTTAAGACTACGTCGGCGATGTTTTGTGATGTTTATTTTTGCGCGTGTGTGTATGTTGTATGTAGAAGGATTATGGTTGAAGTCTCAAGTGGAATGTCCCGTTTCCGATATCAGTATTGAATTACTCCACCATTTGTCTATGCGTCAGTTTACATAGAGCAGTGATACGGTTGGATTAGAGTAATTGTGTCAAGTGATTAATTCAATATTTGCTTATTATTAAATTTATCTATTTCTCTGTTGTCAATATTGGGTTATTTTGGGCGTGATTTAAGTTATGTTCTACATTTTAGATTTTAGTGGCGAACAGATTTTTTTTTCAGCTTTCAGAATGTTACTGATTAAACTTTATTGGGTTGGCTATAGATATCCGGTACTCGCTTTCAGGGGTGGGGAGGGGTGGGGAGGGTGGGGAGGGGGGAGAGGGTGCCCCCCCTCTTTGTTCCCCCCACCGGAAAGGCATAGTTTTTTTTTTATGAATTTTTAAAAATCTCATTTTGAGGTTATGTTTTCATACATTTACACCACAAAAATTGCGCTGCTTTATCAATTTTGGTTTTCGGATTTGATTATAGAATATTTATGGCGTCGAAATATTGAAAAATATAAAAAAGATGCTTTCGAAGAACTGATGAAGGCAATTAAACATGTATATAAAATAACATAAAAATATAATTATTTCAATAATTGTTTTATTTACATCATAACAGTCATAGAACCAAGTCCCCACATATCTTGAGTCATCATACGTGAGTAAAACCTAAAGGTAGGTTAGGTTAGGTTAGAACATAAATATAACTGGTGCCCGGCCGCAGGCCGGGCACTTAGGTTCTAATAATTGGAAGTTAAATTAGGTTGGGTTAGAACATAAATATTTTTATACACTTAGGTTCTTTGTAAATGTATGAAAATATAACCTCAAAATGAGATTTTTAAAAATTCTTAAAAAAAAATGTATTTCCGGTGGGGGGGAAAAAGATGGGGGGCACCCGCCCCCCCTCCCCACCCATCCACCCCCTCCCCACCCATCCACCCCCTCCCCACCCCTGCACGCGTTGTAAATGTATGAAAACATAACCTCAAAATGAGATTTTTAAAAATTCATAAAAAAAAAACTATGCATTTCCGGTGGAGGGAACAAAGAGGGGGGGCACCCTCTCCCCCCTCCCCACCCTCCCCACCCCTCCCCACCCCTGAAAGCGAGTACCGGATGTCTATATAATACCCACTTTATTATATAATAGGTTATTGACCTGACTTTAAGTTTAAAATGATGGAATGGTCCAATGTTATATTAGTCACATTTGTTTGTAAATTATAATGATTCTTAACCTATCCTAATATTATGTTTCTTCAGTTTTTCCTGCCTATTGTTCGCTATCGCAGCCGAAATGTATAGAAGGAGTATCATCTTTCTATTTTAATTTGCATTTTACTCAGATTACGTCCTATAATGCTCTTGTTTTCAATTGACCTTATCCTGCGTTAACCTCTACTACTCAAAATCTCTGTTTCTCAATTCTGTTTACTTTTTCACGGTCCATCTTTATAACCAATTTTGACGAAATATTGTAAAGAGATAGCCGGCATCCTTGAGATATTTTGATTTGATTTTTATCCAGGACAATCATAGAATGCCCACGTGATTAAAAAAATGTCAAGCCAGATCTGGATAAAATTGTCAAAGTGTTCCCGATGAAGATACCTATTATTGGGACTTTTTAGATAACAATTAAAACTTCCATACTTCAACAGGAATTTCGTTATAATCTCTGTTTATTATGTTTAAGAATTAAAATGTATTTATTGCATGATACTTATTGGTAGGTATACCTAAAATATACATGCGTTTTTATGCCCAACGGTATATGTTTTTTTGAAGAAGTGGTCCAAGAAGAAAGTTTGAGTATGCATGATTAAGTAGTAGTAACAGAATAAAATTAAGGAGACTATGAAACCTATATTACAAGAGGTCTATTTAGTAGCTTATTTATGTCACCTTGACTGTTTATAGTAGCAGTATCAAATCAACGGAGTGCAACGATATTGTTCAATTAGCTTAGATTAATATGCAGTAGAATCGGTCAACGATGCCTGACCGTAATAACCACTAATAGCCCAAATGAAGATTGATTTGTCCTGTCTGTCCATATTTTGATGACCTCTGTCTGATTCAAAAAAAGGAGGAGGTTCTCAATTCGACTGTACTTTTTTTATTTGAAACGGCATACTTCCCAAGTGGTCCCATATAAATTTTATCGAAATCGGTCGAGCGGTTTTTAAAATATCAACAATAAAATAAGTACTTTGTATAGCGTGTGCTTGTTGTTGTAAAGTTGGCGCGGGAGTTTGAAGTCGGTTGTTTAAAAAGAACTTTTTATATTAAATTATAATACGAAACTTTGTTATGGACGTGACAATGTTTACCCACCTGAACTAAAAATAAGTACATACATAATATTTATATTTCGTTTATTGAAGTGAAAACTTCTATAGGCAGGTTTGGATGGGGAGTAAATTCATGTAAGTCGTCATCGACATGGTCACGTGACGTGTTAACGTTAACACCATTAATTGAATTTTTGAATGAAGAATTAACTTTTCATTCTGTCTGCACTTGGCAGTCCTCATGACTGCTTTGTGTTTCATTTTTCTTTTAAGTAAAAAACAAAGTGTTAGTACCTGGAATGTTTTTCAAGCAATGAAATCAAATTTAATTAAATCTACCTTATAACTCCCGAGCCATCTAGTTTCAGAGATTTTTTAATAATTACATAAAACTAGCTGATGCCCGCGACTTCGTCCGCGTGGTTTATTTTCTTTTTATGGGGATTTTCCGGGATAAGTCATCTAAGTAGCCTTAGATGTCACTCTTCAGGTCCTCAACTATACCCATCCTAAAAATCACGTCGATCCCTAGCTCCGTTGCGTCGTGATTGAAGGACAAACTAACAAACAAACACACTTTCGCATTTATAATATATAAGTAAGATTATATAGTTTATGCCCGCGACTTCGTCCGAGGTCCGAGACACATTACTCAGAAAGTAGAGTTAACGTTACTCATTACCTAGTCATTATGTTATTGTAAACATTCCTCGACTGTGTCTGCCTCGTTGGTCTAGTGGTTAGCATAGTCGACTGCGGATCACGAGGTCCTGGGTTCGATTCCCGGTCGGGGATAAAAAGTTAGGTATTGGGTTTTTCAATTAAGAAATTCTCAGTGCCAGCCCGGAGTTGGAAGTTGGCGGTGTTTCACCCCCGTGCCTCGGAGAGCACGTTAAGCCGTCGGTCACGGTTATTATCACTAACATGATAATAGTCGTTAAAGCCCGCCAACCCGCATTGGAGCAGCGTGGTGGGTCTAAGCTCTGATTCCCGCTCTCCTATGAGAGTGGAGGCCTGTGCCCAGCAGTGGGACGTTAATAGGCTGTAGTGATGATGATGATGAAACATTCCTCTCCGACTCCACAGGTTATCAGTATTCATCACGCTATGCGGCTATCCGTTCAACCTTATTCAGTAAAGGTAGAGTCAATTAGATCTGCTCTAAGTTTAAGCCTAAATTAGTCCTAAACTGCTCTTTCTCTGAAACTTTGCATTAAGTACATTACGAAGTTGTTAAAACTTTGAATTTTACGCGTTGTTATTCGCACCTGATGTTTTGATTAAATTACGACCTGCAGAAGGTATTTTACAACGTTGATAAAATTGGGCGTGAAGCACAGTAATATTATACTTACTAATATTATACATGTAAAAGTGTGACTGTATATCTATCTTACCATTTTGACTACACTAACATAATTAAAAAATTCAAAAGCTGCTCCGCCGTATTGTTTTTTTTTTTTTTAATTATAGCTAGTGTAATTCGGGATAATGTACCTAAAGATCCTAACGATTACCCATACATCCAAATCTGTTCAAAGATTTAGAAGTTATAGTGGAATAAAGAAACGCAAATACAATATAATATGTAATATATTACATACATGAACCTTCTCTTCTCTGAAGCTCATCTCCGACCAGGGCGCGCGTTTGGAAACCTCGTAGCTTTAGTTTTAAGATTCCGTGGTTAATTATCACCATCACTTTGTTACGTGACGTCCAGAAGGTGTACTTGTAGGTACCAATTTTGAATAAATATACTTTGAGTTTGAACTCTCAAACTCAAAGTATATTTATAAAACATTACACTCCTATTTTGGGCAGTCGTGCAATACCATGCTGTAAGACGGTGTAACTGATAATAAAGAAAGCCGAAAATTATGATAATACCAGTCTACAACTCCATAGTGCAGTATCCACATAAAATCATTACACCGTAGTGCTATTATAGGTCCCTGAACCGGTAAAATGAGTCACAAAGTAAACTTCCGCGCATGGCGTTTGAATGCGCTCACTGCACGTGAATGTGTAGGCCCTACAATGTACCATTGTGCTGAGAGCAGACCGGGTACCTAGCAGGACGTGTTACGGGCTTTTAGATAAATCATTTTGTATGGAATGATAAATAATGAATGAATGAACATAATACTAATATTATAAATGCGAAAGTGTGTTTGTTTGTTGGATTGTTGGTTTGTCCTTCAATCACGCCGCAACGGAGCAACGGATCGACGTGATTTTTGGCATGGGTATAGTTGAGAACCTGGAGAGTGACATAGGCTACTTTTTAACCCGGAAAATTAAGGAGTTCCCGCCGGAATCAAAAAACTTAAACCACGCGGACGAAGTCGCGGGCATCAGCTAGTATTCTATAAGGCGTTAGGGCTGTAAGCAAATTATTACAGGCAACAACAGATTAATAATAATCAATGCATAATCAATGCATAAAACTTTACTCTCTCAGTCTCAACCTTTGAGATTTGAGAGGAACTGGACAGTATAAAATGCTGCTCATACGAGGATACATGGTTGTTTGAGCAGCATAAAAAAATAAGACTATATACGTATGTTGTACGTAGGTATCGACTATCGACTTTAATATCTATGCTTGTCCAGATAATACTTACTTCGTCCGTGTGGGCATAGTTTTTTTTTTGAGGATTTTGTGAGCACTCACTTTTGTTTGTACACAGTTTGCAAAATCCCCATAGTAATCATCCATAGTGCATAGTCCGAAAGGATTTCTCAAAAAAAGAAAGGTAGTAGTGGGTAAAAAGTAGACTTTTCATAAAGGAGATTTCTCAAATTGGGAATTTTCAATACTGGTTACTTTTCTACGTCTATGACTGGTTTGTGGTATTTTTAACCCCCGACGCAAAAAGAGAGGGGTGTTATAAGTTTAACGTGTCTGTCTGTGTATCTGTGTATCTGTGTATCTGACTGTGGTATCGTAGCTCCCAAACGGATGAACCGATTTTCGTTTAGTATTTTTTGTGTCATAGATAATTTTATCCCGAGTGTTCTTAGCCATGTTTCATGAAAATCTGTTCATCCGTCTGAAGGTCATCAGCTTTTTTCTAGTCGGGGTTTTTTAAATTTGTAATTTATACTTGTTTATAATCCCATTGTTGAGTATTTATTTGTGCTAAGAACAATTATTTTATACTAGAGAAATCAAAGTAGGAAAAAGCAACATGAAGCTCCAAGCTTTAAACCAGAACGTTCCATTTTTGTATTTATTACACCTTTGCAAGTGTAGACGAACAATTCGTTTGCAAGACCATAAATTTATAAATCATACCTACCTACTTACCATTCTATTATTTTCTGGACGCAGTAAGATATACGAGTGGCTTTCAACGAAATATTTAGGACACAATCGCGCGTCCATCTGCAAAAATGTCGCGCCATGAGTCACGGTGACAGATAAAAAAGCAGATGTCCTGTCATTTTTCCCGCGTGAACCGTCGCACCGTACCACAGCGCGCATACAAATTGGCGGCCATCTTTATTCAAGGCAGACCGTCTCAAATGTCGGCCGATTTATTTTCACTCGCATTTCAAATGAAACTCACTTTCAGCTCGGTTTACTTGGAACAATCTATTTTCTCGAACGAAATGGAAAATATTGAATGGTTGTATTCGTGTCCAATGACAGATCCGGTTTCCTATCATACTTTTGATCTAGAAACTGTCATTCTTGTAAATATTTGTTCACAACCTTCACCGTTCTATAGTAAGGGAGTCCAAAAGGGGATTATTGGATTTACTCCAGGGCGGAGAGTTACAAACTTAAAAAGCTCCAACTCCTTTCAGCATTTAATAAACTTATCTGTTACCTTAATCTGACGCGCTCAAGTATTTCGGATGATCGATTTTATTAATTTACTATTCTGATCTGCTGTCCTAGACAGACCCACCGATATACAGGGCTCATGAAGCACATGAAGTAAGAATGAGGTATAAATGTACTCTACAGGGTCCAAAAAATCTCCCTTTATATTAATCTGCCGCGCTGGAGTAAATCCGAAAAACCCCTCTTTGGCTCCCCTACTACTATCACAGAACGTTCTCTCAGAACGGCCTAAAGTCGTGAGCTTTGGCATCCTTATGTGGTCCACATCCAATCAACTCGCACGAGGTTTTTATTCAACATTTCTGACATAATTTAACTATTAACCAAAAGCATTTTATAGCAAACCTTCAATGGATACAAATAATATGTCAGTGACTCATTTTTAGGGTTCCGTACCTCAAATGGAAAAAACGGAACCCTTATAGGATCACTTTGTTGTCCGTCCGTCTGTGTGTCAAGACCCTTTTTCTCAGGAACGCATGGAGGTCATCATCATGTGGTGCCATCTTCAAACTGAAGCTCGGCGGTCAGTCGGAGAAAACTTTTGCGGTCACGTGCTATCTTCTTTAATCCTGCGTACCTACTTATGTCGAGTCCACTCCCCTATGTCGTAGAACCACTTCCTTCTTGGTCGCCCCGGTGCCCTTTTTCCGGCTATCTTGCCTTCGAGGATCAACCTTGGGAATTCATAAAGGGATCCTCGTTGCAGGTGCCCGAAAAAAGCAACTTTTCTTCGTACAACGGTGGTCATCAGCAGTCGTTTGCAATTTGCTATTTGCAGTACTCGAGCGTTTGAGATGAAGTCTCTCCATGATATTTTAAACATTCTTCGTAAAATATCATGGAGAGACTTCATCTCAAACGCTCGAGTACTGCAAATGCATGGAGGTATCAAGCTGTAATTAATATCAAATACTCAGGTCTACGGTTCCTTGGAGCTGTAAAAAAATCAAGTTTCTAAGCCAACGCAATCAAAAGATACAGCCGTTTATGCTGCAAATTTTCGACACTCGCAAGGGAATCAAAACCTACAGGGTATTTCCCGTGAACTCAGAAGCTTGATTTTTTCACAGCTCCAAGGGCCGGCCACCACATCGTAGACGGTCTACCACGTCACAGTTTGTACGGAAGCCTCGGTGCGCGAGTTCGACTCGCACTTGGCCGGTTTTTTTTTGTTAGTCTCTGAGTTAGAGAATAGGGAATATGCATAAAATTTAAATTTGTCTCAAATATTTTTTTCTAGATTCTTTATTGTCTTTACATTATACTTAAAAGGTATTTTTTTATTTAGATATTATTTAAGCCCAGAAAATATTAAATAGAAAGTGAAAAATAAGGGAGCCAAATTTAAACTTGCAAAACGCGTCACCATAGGTCGAAACGAAATGTGACGTATATGGTCACGTCAGTGGATTTATCGGCGTCGATACTGAGTTAGTAGTGTTTGTGAGAAAAAATTGTTTAAAACTGTATTCCTGTGTGATTACTTGTTAAATAATAATAATTATGAAGTAACTGAACTGAATCGCTGTAGTAAACAAACACTTGACATAACCAAAGACGTCATCAAAAGCGCGCGATTAATGGTGGCGTTTGAACGGCTCAAAATACTTAACTTTGAAACACCAATTAACGTAATTATTTGACTATTTTCAAACCTATTTATATTTTTTACTATGTTATAAAGATGTAAATGATTGATTTAAGAAATAAAAATAAATCATGCATATTCCCTATTAGGGGCAATGCGGAGTCGCCATTCCAAATTTTTTGACGTCAACGTAGCTTTTTGAACTTATTATTACTACTTTTTAACCAAGTTCCAAAAAAGGAGGAGTTTCTTTTGAACTTTAGTACGTTCATGATCTAGCACAATAGATGAATCCCTATACCTATTTCCAAAGTTTCTACAATATTTTTCCTGAATGTAAATGACTAGAAATCTACCGATTCCGTGCCAAATCGGTCGAGTTTAGTAAGCCTCCTAGATGTAGGTATTCCAATCTACTAGCTACCAAGTTAACAATCTACCTAAGACCTGCGTTTCTAGAAATGAAAAGGGTTTGGCCATAGTCCACTCACACTTTTTTTTTTATTTAATAGGAATCCAACGGTATTACAATGATCTTTTATCTTATTCTATTTCAACTTAGTTAAATAATCATATGACTACCATTGATTACACACCTACTTGCCATACATAGACACAATATGAGGGTCAATCAGCTGGCGATGATGAGGAGAGTTGACTCAACATGCATGATAAAATAAGTCTGTTAAAGGTAGATCAAATACAAAAACAAAAAATACATATTACTTACTATAAAAAGAAAAAATAAACAGGGCAATTTTTTTTAATATATTTTTTTTAATTTTTAACGTAACTCTCGTGCGTTCAGGTTTCCTCGAGGTGTTTTCCTTCACCGTTTGAAACAAGTGATACCTATTTAATTTCTTAAAACGTACACAACTTTGAAAAATTAGAGATGCGTGCCCGGGGATCGAACCCGCGACCCCATACACCTCTTAACCACTTCGCTATCACCGTAAGTCAATTAAAAAGTCATGCCTTTCCACTGGTAGTAGCTATATTTTTTAAAATAAAATACATTTCCTCAAACCCGTTAGCAGAAAATAGTAAATTTTACTCACTTCATAAATTAAATTGTGGGTAAAACGGCTAACTCGTACTCCGATGCTGAATGCTCAATTAATTCTCCCCGACACTGCAATTTGTTTATACATTGCCGTGTTGGTTCCGCCAACTTTGAACCGCTCACTAATTTAGCCAGCAGTGGACAGAGTTGGAACAGTTTGCCACCGTTTCCGGGTGCGAAATGATAACGTGTGCGGCTTCCCTTTAGAAATGTACCTACACATTCATACATAATTTGCCTGTGTTATTTTTAACTTTTAAATTGTTATGAAATGCAAATAATGCGTAAACCGGTGTC
The DNA here is from genome assembly GCA_963932025.1 of Erebia epiphron. Lineage (NCBI taxonomy): Eukaryota > Metazoa > Arthropoda > Insecta > Lepidoptera > Nymphalidae > Erebia > Erebia epiphron. The sequence goes on from OZ009950.1 coordinate 12,274,090, forward strand.
CTAGGTGAAGTTGAACGATTAAAACGTGACGCGATGCAACGCGACGCCATACGAGTTACGAGTTTATAGACTCTATTGAAAATGACAACCGTATAATATCTACGTTACAACTTACAACGTATAGGCCACTTGAAATGTAGCAGACAGACACTTTCGTATTTATAATAATAGTTTGAAGCATGATTGGGCTTCTGGTTTAAGTTTACTAGATACGTACTGTTTTCTTTATTAAAATATAAATGAAAGAAACAGTGGCGTGCAGTTCATAGAGGCGTAAAAGCACCGCTTACCCAAATGGAAATACGTCAATGTTCATTTTCATAAATACAGCTAGTAAATAAGTATTCTGACCAACTAATGCTTACCCCAGCTTCAAACCCTGTGCACGCCACTGGGAAGAAACCGTATATTGAGATGATACAATTATTATGTTCAAGTGGCTTACTACCATCGCTTAAAGCAGTATTATTTGTATCCTGTTGAAGCTCTTGTTTCAGAATTATAGTCCTTATTTTAAGGACGTCAAGGTACGTCATATAATACTGCTTGAAATGAGTAGTAAGCTCTCAGAATGGTATGCCATGCAAATCCGTCCACTATCCCAGCGATAAAGAACAGGCTGAGACAAATCAGTGCTCCTGCGAACTCCTCATTAGATCCTTTGGGATGCTGCCAAAGCACTGCTATTATTAAATTGGTCTCACAGTGGATATTATTCGGTTAGCGTCTTAGTCACACCTTGTTAAGTTAGGTAATATGATGCGAGCCAAATATTAAATAATAAGTATTTGAGTGAAAATGTATTTCATATTTTATTTTAAAAATTGAAAAAAAGTTACTGTTTTTCAAAATACTCCCCTCTGAATTGATTCGCTCCAATCTCTATATACAATCATTTGACTAAAACATTAAAAAAACTTGCGTAAGGTCGAAAGCAATAGCCGGAATTCGTCAAAGTCGGCATAGAAGTCTTCCATTACATTTCTAGTATGTTTACTTACATTGAAATAGGAAACTTTTTATACGACTGCCTGTAAAAAGGAGTATATTGTTTTCAGGGTTCATGTTTGTATGTATGTTTGTATGTATGTATGAGAGTTTGTATATTCCACCATAACTTCTATACGCCTGGACCGATTTTGATAAATGAGGTATTTTTAGACTCCCTTGCTTATTCCGGGTGACATAGGCTAATAAAATTTTTAAAAAAATTGATGGGGTGACCATGGTTCCGTATTAAAGACTAAAGTTGAAAAAAAATAGTCGAAAATAAGATAAACTATATAATCATCATCTATCAAATGATGAGTAGATTCCAAAAACATATAACACTATTGTTCAATATCCAGTAATTCACAAAAAAATACCATTTAATAAAAATGTGAATAAGATTGCAAAGGTAATTAATGAGATGGTATCGTTACGTAGTAGCAGTGATAGCCGTACTTCCATTCGAGGGGGATTTTTTAATACACTACTGTCCAAAAAAGGAGTGTTATGTTTTCAGGGTTCGTGTATGTATGTGTGTCTACGGCGGAGCAGTCGTATTTTTTAATAATTTTAATTACTTATTATAATATTTGTTTGAAATTCAGAAAAATTATAAATTAAATTTTTCGTGGTGGCAAGTATCTACTAAGATGGAAATCATTTCATAAGTGATAAGTCCCTCAATCCGGAATCGAACCTGGGATACGGTGCGAAAGGGGTTATTTAAGGACGACTGGTTCCTAATTGAACAGGATCAAGTTACGAACGTTTTCTGGTGCCGACGTGACAAATTAGTTTATTCCTGACTGACCATAAACGTACGTGACAAATTAGTTTATTTCTGAATGACTATAAGTTATGCTAGACGTTGACAAACTGGTGCTAAAAGTATTTTTAGACTAAAACTAAAACTGAACTAAGTCCTATAGGATTAAATTACTGCAAACTAACTATAGCGCCTACCAACGGGGGAGCGAAATGTATTTTATAGTATACGTCATGTACCTACTTAGTAGATATGTTAAACTCCTTCCTATTAATATGGATATTTAATAGGATACCTTTGTATTCACATTTGACATTCAAAGATTACGATAACCTCAAAATGATAAATCTTCATTTTACGAAACCCAAAGAACTTCTAGTTAAATGTCAAATCACCTACCTACCTACTTACTGACATTTTCTGTGTCAGACTAATAAAAGTACTTATTAGTACTTATTATCTTAAACTAAATTGAATCCTAAATGATAACTAAATTAAATCCATAATTGTCATGTCACAAGATAAGAGCAATAATTTTATGAGCCCCAACTTAATTTATGAATATCTAAGTAGGTAAATATTTACGAAAAACAAGTGAATATAATTAAAATTATTAAAAAATACGACTGCTCTGCCGTAGCCCGTATTGAATTTGACCTTTGAAATCTTATTCACATTTTTATTAAATTATATTTTTTTGTAAATCACTGGATATTGAACTAGTGTTTTAAATTTTTGGAATCTACTCATCATTTTCTAGATGATGAATATATAGTTAATCTTATTTTCAAATTTTTTTTTCAACTTCCGTCTTTAATGTGGGACCATAGTCACCCCATCAATTTTTTTTTAAACTTTACTAGCCTATGTCTCCCGGAATAAGCTAGGGATTCTAACGATACCTCATTTATCAAAATCGGTTCAGGCGTATAGAAGTTATGCTGGAATATACAAACTCACATACACACATACATACATACACGAACCCTGAGAACAATTTACTCCTTTTTTCAGGCAGTCGTATAGTAAAAATCCTTGCATCACCACTTTCAAAACGTTTTTAAAACAATAAAAATAAATTCTTACGTCTTTCAAAACGAGGCGATGATGAAATCAACAGGCAATCTTTAAATGCAATTCTGTTAAGGAATTAAGTATATTTAGGTACTTCAACTCAGGTTGGGACAGAAATTAAGTAATAAAATGTTACGTAAGGGGTCCTTTAAGTGTGTCAAAGCGACAAAACAACTTTTGTTGCAAAATTTCATCAAATTATACCACAATTTATAGTGCCAGAAGATTATTTGCATGTCGAAGGTAATTTTTCATTACCAAGACTCGTTTATTTACCGAGTTTTTTTATTTTATTTTGTTAACGATTCTTAATACTGTACCGCATAGAGTTATTACCTCTATGCTGTACCGACTAAAAAAAATACTATTTTTTTATGAAAGCTTGTTTAAATAAATCAATCAAATCAAATCAAATAAATATTATAAATGCGAAAGTTTGGATGGATGTATGGATGTGTGGATGTATGGATGTTTGTTACTCAATCACGCGCCAACGGCTGAACGGATCTGGCTGAAATTTGGCACAGAGATAGAATATAGTCTGGAATAGCACATAGGCTACTTTTTATCCCGGAAAATTCAAGAGTTCCCGCGGGAACAACAAAACCTCGATCCACGCGTACGAAGTCGCGGGCATCAGCTAGTTATGTAATAAATTAAATGATTTTTTCCTTTTTTGTTTTATTTATTATTGAAGTCGGTTTTTATTTTATTTAAAAAAAAAATATTTTCAAAAAAACTACGTCGTTTTCTGTAATGATTGTACTTGTACATTTTTAATTCCTATTTTGTACCTTCCGAGCTAATTGTATAGCTAAGATTTTTATATTTTAATGAACATAACTCTTACGTGTAATATTATATTTTCTACCTACCAATTCTATGATACCTACTTATCACCTCTTCTCAAATATCTCTATCACACAAGCTAAATACTATGAAATCACAGTTCGTTATAGTGTATTCACTTTTTCCACGTCTTTATTTCGTTCGTAATTCCTATTCCTACTTGTCAGCACCCTGAATCGTAATATTTCAGAATAACATAATAATTATTATAAATACTTAAGTAAAATATACCATAACCATAATAATAAGTACTTACTTAATATGACTTGAAAAAGTTACGGGAAGTGATAATTTTTCATGAAATGATGAAAATATTGAAGTGAATTAAGAGTGAAAGTTTCATAAAAGTGAAGTGAATTAAAAGTGAAAGTTTCTTACAAGTGAAGTGAAATAAAACAGTCAAAATGCATCTCCAATCGGATTTGACGTGCGAGATCACCTGCTGTGAGGGTGAAAAGGTGGTGATATCGAAGGAGGCTGAAATGCTCTACTATGAGTTGATGAGGGCCTTAGAGGAAGATGAACTGGTAGGTAATGTGACATACAATCATACTCATTTTAGGTGATCATTAGTATGTAGGTAGGTACTTAACTACTTACTGTGGAAATATCTGCGAAATTCTATGTCTGCCTAAACTGTGAAAATATTTCCACCACGCTGGTCAAATGCGGATTGGCACTTGGCAGACTTCACACGCCTTGTGAACATTGTGAAGAACGGGCATGCTGATTTCTTCACGATGTTTCTTCACAGTTAAAACAAGTCATAATAATTAATTTCATAAAACGCACATCACTTTGAAATGTAAGAGGGATCTCTGCCCTCGGGGTAGGTTCTCACCCGCCCGGGATCGTACCCCTGACCGAATGTAAGGCCCGGCACTCTAGACCACTGGGCTATCACATCAAATAGGTTTTTTTTTTGAAAATCGTTATATTCTTACCTTTGTAATTTGTACGTAGTCATAGCTAGTATATTGTGTGCCTTTGACTACACGTGTGAAGCCGGGTTGGGTCGCTAGTCAGTAGTTGCATGTACACTCTCCTATGTCTCAACACATAATGTCATAGGTAAAAAATAGAGCGTAGAAAATGACATATGGCCGTGTTCCGTCTTACTAAATATCGACTTATCTAACCGTGTCGATATCGAATTATCGATATATCGATTACGTACAAGGGAGCCTGTCAATAATAAGAAAAAACTGGTCAAATGCGTGTCAAATACGCATAGGTAGTGTTCCGTAGTCATGCTAAATGACAAAAACTTTGAAGGTCCTTATTTAGTAAGTTTCTCCTCTTTTTTTTCAAAAACTATGGATCCTGATTTTGAATGGTAGATTTTTAAAATATCTATATCACGAATACAGACGGATAGACAGGCTGGACGGAACTATGAAAATTCTATTTAACACCAATGAATCAAACGGTAGTTATTACAGTCATAATAAGACGCACCTATCATAAAACACATCCACATACTTGGTTGTCCTACGTGAAATAAACAAAGAGTTGGACATAAATATATATTTTGAGGGTTCTCTGTTTTACTGAGCAACCTTAAAAATATATATTTTATCATAATAGTGATCTCAAGCCTTTCATCTTTGTCTTTTGAAGTCGTTCACGCATCCGTTGCTATCAAATTTCCGAAACCGTTCTCACGAAACCGCCGATATGGTGGTCTAAGGTCTTCCCCTATTTTTGCTTATTGTCACTTTTTGTTTGCGGTTTTCTATTATCGTATTGTAAGAAATGGATATTCCGCGCAAAAAATTGGTTTGAAACCACAAGAATTTATTATTGAATGAAAATAATTTAGCAATGTGATATTATACAGGTTGATGTTTTTATTTTTAACTAGATGATGTCTGCGTAGATTGAGTTTTTTATTCCAGCGGGAACTTCATAATTTTCCGGGATAAAATGTAGCCTATGTCCTTCTTCGGGATGTAAACTACGTTTATACCAAATTTCGTCAAAATCGGTTAAATGATGGGCCATTAAAGCGCTGCAGAAAAACAAACAGATTGACAGCATTTATAATATTAGTGTGGTTGGTTTGACGGAACGCGACAAAGTTACAGATAGATAGACATACCTCACTTTAATCGTGAAGAAACCTTCATGCCTGAAAGTTCTTCATGATATTCTCAAAGGTCCCACACTATGACCAACCCCTTCTCAATTTGAGAAGACACTCGAGAGCTGGGTAGTGGCGTTGGGTCGAAATGAAATAATCTATACCTCTATACTAATATTATAAATGCGAAAGTTTGGATGGATGGATGCATGTATGTGTGGATGGATGGAAGTTTGTTACTCAATCACGCCAGAAGGGCTGAACGGATCTAGATGAAATTTGGCACAGAGATAGATTATAGTCCGGAATAACACAACCAAAAAACTTCAATCAAGGCGAAGTCGCGGGCATCAGTTAGTTATATTACAAATTAATCAAGCCAAATTGAGGCAATACATTAAAATTATTAGCTCTCAGAATAGTGAACTAGGAATTTGTATACTATAGAACTGCATCTCAAATATTTATTTAGCGCCGGTTCGCAAACGCTTCATATAGTCTGCGCCAAATAAACAACTCATATGGACCGTCCGAACTCGTTTATGTACAGGATGTTTATAAAAATACACTGAAACATTACTTTAAATCTATTTTAGAAGTCATAAATTAGCGCACATACGTTTTTATCGCATGAAGATTTATTTTACATTCCATATAAAGTAGCAGTGATGAATTAACATATTTTTATAATTTGTTTTCGTAAATCGTTGCACAGCTGATGTTCGCCTGAATTTTTGTTTTATTGCGATACAAATATGGTTTAATTTTTTTTATTGCTTTGGATTTAAAAAAACTGCTGCTGTTTATTAACAGTCACAAATAAATCCGTATTAAATTGTTGAATTTATTTTAATGTATGTAAATCCTCATTCGCATTTACTCAGGTTTTCTAAAAATCCCGTGGAAGTTTGATTTCTCAGAGATGCAAGCTCTGTACTCGTCAAAATCTGTAAAACGGGTAGGAAAAAAACACCTTGTATTCTAAATGCGAATGAACTGTGCATCTGTGTAGGATTCAGCGCAATTTTGATTGAGCCATCGCTATCAGAATCATAGAGGTTGATCAATTTTTATACCGTAAGTCAATACTTATACTATGCCAAACTATGGAATTCTCACCGCTGGATCTGATAGCACAGGTGGACGTCCAACGCTGCTAAACACTGCATTAACAGTTACTGTTACGAATAAGACAATATGATTTATGATCTTAATCTTGCACACGCACAGTGAGCGATTCATCGAATTATTTGGTGATACAATTCGACTCAGTATGGGATTTTGTTTGAAATACTAAATTGTGATTTGTGACGACATAAAAGCTCGACGCACTTTTTTACTTTAATCATTAGTTTTAAATGGTTAATCAACATAAAACTAACAGTCAAATAGGTACCCAATTTACAAGAAACTTTAGACGGAGGAGACCTGGTTTTTGATCCAGTATCTGGCTTTGATGACAGTTACTGAACCAGTGCAATCGACTGATTACTTCCTCTCGCCACTACTACCCAATAAGTATCGATTCCAATTTATTCACCAAGGTCCACATGTCGTCAAGTTGATTGCTAGTTGCTACGCTATCCCACGTTAAAATATTCACGAAGAACGCAAAAACCTGTTTATTTGGGTAACAGGTTTGAAAAAATCTGGAGTAAAATAACCACATTAATAATTTCGAGCAGCGATCTCTTTATTTTGGATGCTGTTTAACTTTCAGAGTTAAATTTCGCTGAGATAATATAAATACAACATTTTTAGAATTCAAGTCAAGATCTTCAATGAAGTAGGTTGATGGTCATCATCATTATCATAGATCATATCATCATTACTGAGCTCGAAATTCGAATCCTCTCAAAATGAGATTGAGGTCCATACAAATACTGGCCCAGTACAAATTGAAATTCTTTTATCAATTATGGAGAGCTCTTAAGCATGGAGGTTTCCTCTATGTTTCAAATGATTTTACATACATTGGCATGTAAAAATCATTTAAAAATCTATACTTTATCCGTTGTAAAAATCGCTAGCGAACCTTATGAATAAAAAAAAATGTTTTCCGTCGCCCTTAAAACAATTAATACGCTGAGTTGCACGAAATAATTTTAAAAATATACTTAAGTGTTGATTAAACTTCATACAATTTGTAATTTAATTGCTGAGAACGCATACCTATGTTTTGATTTTAACTTAGTTCGAAGTGCGTGCCTCGATACGGCTATCACTGCGTTATAGTTATGTAAAGTATAATTATTATAAGCTACCTATTTCTCAAAAGAAGTCTACCTATTTTAAGGATATTTAAATCATACACTTATAACTATTAAGGTATGTGTACTATAAAATATTTTTAGCCTAGTACTCAGTAAATAGAAAAAACATTGTATTTTTATAGACCATAGTTGTCAGCACGATTTATAGCAAGGTGCAATTTTTATAGCCCGGTTACGACCCATTACTCTTCGGCATAGCAAGTTCCCGGTAGTCACCAGAACAGGGTCAAAGAACCTGGGAAGTACGAAAAGGTATTGAATATTTTCGGATAGGGGCGGAGTTCAAACAAGGACACTGTCAGAATTAGGTACGCCGCCGTCGGTCTACTTTTTTTTCTAGATTATAAGAACTCAGGAACTTATTTTTTCGTCCAGTCCGTCTGATCGTATGTCTACAACGGACAACCATTTTAGACATCCATACCTAAATGCGAAGTGTGTTTTTCTGTCTGTCTGCTACGCTTTCACGGTTTAACCGATATAAAGAATTAGAGTATATTCAGCTAAAATACGATTGCATCCCGGAGATGAACATGGGCTTTTTATCCAATTTTGTATTTGAATTCGCCAAATCAAAGTTTTCACACGGAATTTTTAAATAACCTAAATCAAAGTATCGGATCGGGCATCACATACCTAGTCCATAATAATATTAAAATCCAAATACTTGGACATTTGTAACAACCCTGACAAGAAATTCCACATACTTACCCTTTAGGGACAACCCCGACACTGACAAAAATATATAAGTACTAACCTTAAAGAAAATAGCTTGTAGGTAGCATGTGAAAATAACTTTTCAAACAAGCATGCGGCTGACCACAAACTCGTGCGGAATCCGAAATTACCCCTTTTTGTGTCCCTTTAAATCCCCCGGAGGTCCAAACCCGTCGAATTCCTTCTTAGTGGTTACCGGGATTACACGAACTTTGAGAAAATTTCACCTTCCCTGCCCAGCCTTTTGGGTTTTGCGTTGATGTTGACGTGTCTTTGGCGTAGGTATACAAGCATAATCCTTCAACAGCTAAAACCAGGTTCTTAAGTATCGGTCTTAAGCATAAATTACTGGATACTTGAGAACGCGTTCTTAGCCGATATCGGTTTTAATATGGGCCTTATCATATTTGTCGACAATAGAATTTTTTATTTTTTTTTCACTAAAATTTAGCCCTTGACTGAGATCTTACCAGGATGTAAGCGATGATGATAGTGGGCTAACCTGATAAAAGTATATTATAACCGTATTAGAGATGTGTTATAGCCGGGATTTGAACCCTGGACTCCCGAATAGGCTAAAGTCTTAACCACTAGGCTATCAAATTACTTACTACTTTATAAATGTTTAAAATTATTTATTTCATGTGAGACAAACTTGTGCCACTTAATATGACATATCAGGACTCTACCACCGGTTCAGAAAATTGATTTTACTTAGAAGAGCCGGCAAAAAACTCAGCAGTTGCCCTTTTATACCTAAGTATAATATACTTAGATATAAAAGAGCAAATATACCACCAGTTCAAATATACTTTAAATAATATATTATAATATTTAAAGTATATTTGAACTGCTGGTTATCGAACCCAGGACCTCATTAAACAAGATTCCAGTCCGCTTCTTGACCAATATCAATAAAAAATGTGTCAATTTTAACAGTTACCATTAGACATTGGCACCTCAAATAAACTGTCACACGTCAGAGCACACTAATCAGTTAAATCAACCGTTAAATGCGATTCTAATACTCGCTTAACTGGTTCTTAAGGTGTGTCCAAACATAGAGCAGCAAGTGCGCGGCAGCAACACGCGGCGTTTGCAGGACACAATAGGAATGATGACAAAACAATCAAATCAGCAATTCTTTATCAAACTTAAAAACGCGCTTTTAGTATAGAAGTTATAGTCGTGATGTCATCAAATTTCAACGCACCTTTGTTCTTTATGGATATCAAACTTAAAACTAACCGACGATGTGAATTTCAGGTCTTTTGGAAGACCTTCTATTTTAATAATCTGTAAGAAATAATTTATTTTAACATCATCTCTACATCAAACTTAAAAACGCGCTTTTAGTACAGAAGTTATAGTCGTGACGTCATCAAATTTCAACGCACCTTTGTTCTTTATGGTTATCAAACTCAAAACTAACTGACGCGACGATGTGAATTTCAGGACTTTTGGAAGACCCTCTATTTAATAATCTGTAAGAAATAATTTATTTTAACATCATCTCTATTCTGCCGCGCCCTAGTAAGGACCCCAAGACTATACCCACGAATATAATATGCGCGGCACACGTCTAATAAGTAATAATTGCGCGGCGTTCCGCCGCCGCCGCTTTGCCGCTTTATGTTTGGACACACCTTAAAACTGCTGCTATAGACCAGTTTTATCAAAATCGGTTGTCCTAATGAAATATGTACAATAAATTCTCGGACATCTTGAATCTGATCAATAATAAATTATACCTACTTAGCTCTGTTCTGTAAAAGCTGCATCAATCATTGTTACAATCTCAATTGTTGTGACTGGCTGATATGATGATCGCGATCGTTAAACTGTAGCAATCATATGCCATAAGGCCCTTGGGGGCTTAATGTCCTCCCGACCGAATTTCGGCCACGGCGCGGGGCCTATCTCCATAAAGATTAGCCATCGGCGCGGGAGATATTATAGTGGACAAGTGTGTGCGCATACACAGGTGCACTCTCTGTTCCTTTACTCTCATAGCCCGATGGGACGGAAACCCGACACGACCGGAGAGAGAATAGGCGCAGGACCGACGGCTTTACGTGCTCTCCGAGGCACGGGGGTGAATTACCGCCAACTTCCTAACTCCGGGCTAGTACTGAGAATTTATATTCAGAAAAACCCAATACTTGTTATGGCCCGACCCGGGACTCGAACCCGGGACCTCGTCGGCCGCAGTCGAACATGCTAACCACTAGAGTCTAGTGGTTAGCATGTTCGACTGCGGCCGACTGCCTCGTTGGTCTAGTGACTAGACCAACGAGGCAGTCAACGAGTGCAGTGGCCTTGGGGGCTTACTACCATACCATTAATACATTCAAAAATATCACCCTACTTCTAGCGCAGTAGCGTTAAAAGTTAACGTTAACTCCATAAGAAAAACCCAAAAGTCTCTGTCTGGGTTAATTTACATTTACCTACTGTAAAGACAATATTAGAGCTTCCGTAGGTAGGTACTTTTTACGTATGCCAAAGTAACCAGTAACATTAACGTACACTTTACTGACACGACATAAAGTAAACTTGGGAAGAATAGTCGGGAGGCAAAGCAAATATCAATATTAGCTCGAACAACAAGCACACGCGGTTTGGAGTGAGCGCCAAAAAGCAGAAAGCCAAATATTTATGCTTCACTTGATGATTGCCGCAACTTTGTCCGCGTGTATTAACTTTTTTTTATTCCCGCGGGAACTCTTTTATTTGTCAGGATAAACTCTTAAATATGTGTTAACTCAGGTTATAATAAGCTATCTATATAAAAAAAATTATTAGTGTGCTTAGTGGGAAGTTTCTTACCTATACGATCGCGATTCAAGTCGATTTGTAAGCGCTTGACAATACCATACAAATCGTAGTAAACTTTCGCGATCTAATAGGTAAAAAACATAGAAGTAAGAGGTAAAAAATCTGCCACTAGTACCTCAGAAGCATTTTTGACACACAATGACCCCATGGATATACCATCAATACGCTGTACAATACGTACATTTTAACAAAGAGATCGAAACAATCCCATAACAAAGCCCATAATAATATGACTCACGCGCAACCAGACGTGACCTGCACACTATACCAATACGTTTACATGGTTTAAGTAGGTACGTACTATAATATCTGTTAAGAGATAATAGACGTGTTACCTAGATACAAGTATGAATTTAAATATCTCTCTCTGCGTCGTATTCCCCATTGCTGAGGGCCGTGACCCCTATCCATTAATCACAATGGCAGGGGTTTTCTTGGGATAACAATGGGATCCTAGGTCCTTCCGCAAACGACTCGACTAAGTACTATTTCAACTCTTATCAGATCACAGACGTTAGTGATAATAAGACCGGGGCAGATAGTAAAACGTGCTCTCCGAGGCACGGAGGAATCGAAAAAGCCAAATTTGGACTACGAAATTCGGTCACCAATCCAGTTACCGACTTGGGCCAACGTTGCTTAACAATTGCAATGCGTTGTCGCAACTAGGCCACTCGTCCCTCACTAGTAGTATTTAAATATATTATAGGAGGTTAAAATTGATAAAAGCACGGGGTTTGGGGTTTGATCTACAGGCACGCGTTTCTCTTTTCTGAGGTAATTATAATATGCGTTTACGACAGTTAAATATCACTTGATAGGTATAACATCTCTTCAGGAAGTCTGCAAGCCCGAGTCTACCCTACAGGGGGGTTACTTTCAAAATGACAGTTTTCTTATGTCATGTACCTTGACGTCCCTAAAATAAGGATTATTAAAATTATTCTAAATCACGAACGCCAACAATATTAACACAATACGACTTTAAGCCCCCAGAACTTTGTCAAAATTTATAAATAACTTATAGCGGTTAGTTAAAAAGAAGGCAAAATATAATAGCGCCGTTAGCATTTACAGTTATTTATTAGAAGGCTGCTAATATAACGTTCAGGCAGGGCTCTACGAAGTCAGTCAGTTAACTAATTAGCTTAGAGTTCAAAATATAATTAACTAACAATCACTAATCTTCTTTAGCTACTTGCTTCTTCTAAATAACAATAATAATTAGTAGCAGTCAAAATTATCTGAAAATGTTGGAAGGATACATAAGTACCATAAGTTCAATAACAGCTGAACACGAGTCTCCTCTCAGAAGTCTAGAATAAGATTAACAAGGGGTTTGGCCACAGTCCACCACGCTGGCCAAGTGTAGATTGACAGACTGCACCTTTGACAACATTATGAAGAACGATCAGGGTGCATACTATATTCGCTTACAGCCGTTTTAATATTGTTGACGTTCGTGATTTAGATTTTAGAACCATAATCAATATTTTAAGGACGTCAAGGTACGTGGCATAAAAGTGACATTTTGAAATAATATTGCTCTAAGCGATGGTAGTAACCCCTCTGGCGTGTTTTAAATAAATAACAAATAAAATAAAATAAAATCGTTTTTATTTCAAGCAGGGACCCATAATATTAAGATTACAAAATAATATAAAATTAAAATTACATCTCTCTGCTATCTGCTAGTTTGTTATACAAGAGTGAAAAGTTGTTTTTTAACCGCGTGCTCAATTTTGATGACCGAGCAAGCGAAGGATTCTAAAATTGAATCACGAGCGCAGCGAGTGGTTCAAAAATTAGAATCCTGAGCGTCAGCGAGGGAATAAAAGAGCACGAGGTGAAAAATCTTTTCACTCGAGTGCAACACGTAACTTTTCATCCCACCTCAGCGAGGAAATGACATGACTTGAAAGAAAATGGTGCGCGCAAAGCAAATTAATAAAAGTACACCAAGAAGGTTACGAGTGTGAGTTTTTAACAAATTAAAATAGGTTGTATGGAAATTCGGCACCATAGAGGTAGAAGTAAATAGGTTAACTAATGATGTTTTGAATTCACAACTTCATAGACGAGTGATATTTACTAACGTGCACACGATGTTCTAAATTCAATTTACTTTATCCTCAAGAGGATAATAACGGCTTTTGCATTCAGATATCGAAGATTAAAAATACTCTTTCCGAGATGGTGGGATGAAAAAATAGTTTTCCACACGATGTTTTCTTTCACCGCTTAAAACGCAGATAACTCCGCAAAGTTTGAAAAGCGTGCCCGAAGTTCGAACCCGAACCACCCGAAATGAATGCCGACATCTAACCAAAACACTATAGACGAAGTTGATGTATGATTTTTTGTTTCAGGTAAGGAACGTTATACACAATGAATGAATGAAGAAAACTTTTGAACAGGTTTGCAAATTAAAAAATTGAGAAAATTTGAGCGGAAATATGCATAATATTGTTACCTATCAGAAACTGAGGCCCAATTGTGTCGACTCTAAGCAAATCGTAATCATTGGACAGCTTAAAACGAATCTTATCTATTAATCGAATTGTTTAAGGGGTTCATACATGCTTTTTGACGTGCAGGCATCTATGAACTCCTTAAACAGGTCGAATTATACGTTTGACAAACGATTACAATTATCTTACACAATCGAGGGGCTGTTTTTAAAATTGTAAAACAGCCCACCTATTAAGGAAAAGCTAACTAACAAAAAGAGATAATTCCGTACGAAATATCATAGGTATTAGGTATACTTACCCAGTAATACCACAGAATAGGTAATAGTACAATGTAGTAATACCATAGGTCATCCTAATAGCATCTGTATATTACTACTTTGCATTCTAAAATGTGAAATGAAACAATTATTTTAACAGAAAACAGTAACAAAGTAATGAATAAGGATTCTACAAAAGAACACCGACTATTTTATAAAAACACAAAATAATAGTCAAGGATTTCATGATAAAAAATACAATTTCGTAAAGCAGATGCTTCCCCAAGGTTTTACATTCCTGGATAACGATATGAATAATAATGTCATTAAACATTCAAATTTCAACTTTATTTCAATGCTATAGCTTACATTTTTAATTCGCATTATAATAATTCTATCAGTGAATGAAAATTCAACTTTATTCTAATAGAGTTACGATACTTTTTTACTTCCATCTACAAGGAATAGTTCGTTTCAATCAGGGATGAAATCACTCGACGTTTTTCATACCATTAAAAGTTTATCTGAATGCAAACTCTACTGCACTGTGATAAAGTATGTTTTTGTTTGCATTAAAAAGTATTTGCAGGATAACTCATATTTACTATGAGTCAGGCATTGCTTTGTGGGTGTTCCGTATAAGAATGCTGATTTTTTTTATTTGCTGTTCCAGTATTGAATCCTTTTGTGATGTGATAACAGCGTTTACTACAATGCTATTAATTTCTACTAGAATTAAATTTTATATTAAGAGTAAGATGTTCATATTTTTTCTCATTGAATAAGTGCATTCTTATATTCTGTATAGTTTTTTATTGTTTTTTTTATTAGGTCCTAGATGATGCCCGCGACTTCGTCCGCGTGGATTGATGTTTTTTGATTCCCGCGGGAACTCTTCAATTTTCCGGGATAAAAAGTAGCCTATGTCCTTCCCCGGGATGTACCCTATCTCTGTACCAAATTTCATCAAAATCGGTTGATTAGTTGGGCCGTGAAAGCGTAGCAGACAGACAGACAGACAGACAGACAGACAGACAGACACACTTTCGCATTTATAATATTAGTATGGAGGATAGTATGGATTCCGCTACAAGTTAGCCCTTGACTGCGATTTCATCTGATGGTTAGTGATGATGCAATCTAAGATGATAGCGGGCTGACCTGTTTGGAGTATGGCAGTTATATTAAACTTTATAGTCGGTTTCTACACGGCATCGTAGCGGAACGCTAAATCGCTTGGCGGTAGGTACATCTTTGCTGGTAGGTTACCTACTAGCCAAGGCCGAAGCCTCCCAGACCAGAGAAAACTTAGAAATTATAAATTATATAAAGGCCCTGCCGGGAATCGAACCCGGGCCTCCCACGCTAAGACAACAGCGCTCAACACTAATTTCTTAAACTTATGTAAAGGCTTGTCTTCTATTAAAAATGTCGTATTCAGCTCCATAAATAGTATCTGAACGAAGTCGAATCTCCAATATATATAGCTAATCCGGGCGAATCCGCGCGCCATAAACCAACAAACATGGCCGTCGCTACGGATATCCGGATATCCGGGCTTTGCAGGACCAATGGAAACAGAATCTTTGAGATTGGGATGCCTTAGTCTTTTATTGTTCTTGTTTATGGTTCAATATAATAGAACTTAGAAGCGAAATAATCAAGAAAATGTATACTTTTTATTACTGATTCAGTTTTTTTGATACCCGCGGGAACTCTTTAATTTTTCGGGATAAAAATGGCCTATGTGTTATTCCAGACTATAATCTATCTCTCTGCCAAATTTCATCCAGATCCAATCAGCCGTTCTGACGTGATTAACAAACATGCATTTGAGGTTTTTTGGTTCCCGCGGGAACTCTTCAAAGGCGTGAAAGAGTAACAAACATCCATATGTCACCGTAAGATTGTAAAAACCGTAAGATTGTAATCTAACGCTTTTTTTTCGATAGATTGTAAACAGTCGAAAGATTGTGAACCGTTCAATGTTTTAAGTGTCAATTTTTGAAATATTCATTGTATTTACGTTTTCTTGTCTCTTTCTTGTAGGTTAGGTTAGGGATCGACATTAATAATCAAGTAGTCGGCTTAATAAACCTAACAGATAACAATCTACCGAAAAATAATCCGTTATATTATTGTAATCATTCGACAGTTTACAATTTCGCGAGTTAGATTACAATCTAACGGTTTTTACAATCTTACGGTGACACATACATCAATAGAAACTTTGGCGTTTATAACATTAGTAAGGATTTTAGCTCTATGATTCACAATCACTAACAACTTTTGTGACTTTATTTGTTCAAAAATAGATTTCTTTTCCTTTCTATTGTAAGTTTTCTTGTACTCAAGTTACCTTGTGGCTATTACCTACCTATAATTTTATTATCTGCTGCTAAAGAAATTAATTTGTCTCTACGTATCTGGACTACGCCTACGCAATACAAACTGGTACCCAATTAGCCAGGCTCGCGCCGTGCCTGTCTTGTCTAAGTCAACTCGTTACCTATTTTACCTAGAACCTAGCTAGCACAGCACACTAATTAAGACTGATATATTTAACATAGGCGACTTGTATGTCCGTACGTTGCAATATTTATTGGCGTTTTAATCCGTACTGTATACAAGCGGTGTTATAGTCCAGTGGTTAAAAATACGAAATGTAGATGGTGAGGCATCGATTCCCAGGCACACACTTCTAACTACATATATGTTTTTTTATTCATCTACAAGTTAAGCCATTAACTGCGATCTCACCTGATGATAAGTGATGATGCAGTTTAAGATGGTAGCGGGATTAACCTGTTAGTGGAATCGTACCGGAATGTCAAATTGCTTGGCGGTACTTTTTTGCCGGCAGGGTTGTAACTAGCCACGGCTCAAGCCAGAGAAAATTTAGAAAATATAAATTTCCAAATTGACCCTGCCGGGCAATAGAACCCGGGACCTCCCACTATAAGACCACAGTGCTCACTGTGCCAGGGAGGTCGTCAATGCCGCCTGCATAACTGAAACAATCTATGTCATTACTGGGAAGAATGAATTAATGAAATATTCTTTATTATTCATCCCATAAACTCAAGAAATATACATATAAACAACTACATTAAAATAAGTAATGAAAAATCGGTACAAATGGCGGTCTTATGTAAGAAAAGCCATACTATAATATTATAAATGCGAAAGTGTGTTTGTTTTTTGGTTTATTGGTTTGTCCTTCAATCACGCCGCAACGGAGCAACGGATCGACGTGATTTTTGGCATAGGTATAGTTGAGGACCTGGAGAGTGACATAGGCTACTTTTTATCCCGGAAAATTAAGGAGTTCCCGCGTGACTAAAAAAACTGAAACCACACGGACGAAGTCGCGGACATTAGCTTGTTATTTTATTATTATTTACTTCACTTTTTAGTGATTTTTGCCGTTTAGTCTATGAGCAGTTAAGAAATACCTATTAGTAAAAAGTTCCTGACAGCGTGTTTATTGATTCAAGAGTGCGTAAATTAGAGCACAGAGTAGTATACTACAAGTGAATTAAATCAAACGAACACGCTGGTGCAGATTGAAATTATAAATACTTCCTGTTGGCTTACTACCATCGCTTAAAGCAGTTTTATATTAAATCTGCAGCTTTATCTGACGCACCTTGACGTCCCTAATAACACCGCGAGTCGATACGACGTGACGCGACAGTAATAAACAGTAGCTGACCCTTTACGCGGCCTACGTTGTCGCTAAGGACTGAAAAAGTAACCGAAATAATAAGTGTTTTAAAACTGTGTTTTGAAACTGTTATACTCGTAAGTAGAACAAAAATACTTATAACAGAAACAGAAACAATACTGTTACCCTAATTAATCTGTAACCATTTATTTCTGTTAATAAGTGTTTTTATCTGTAACACTAATAGGTACAGTTTGCCCTAACGAATTGCACGGTGTGACAACACAGTCTTCTCACTTCATTGGACTTTACACACACTGACACAACATTGGCCATGTTTTTCTTAAAACAATTGCAACCATCGGTGCTTTTACCTTAGGTTCAAATTTTAATACGCGTCAACAGTAAATTTGGCAACGTCGCTATTCCGGTTACATTTTAAAACAGTGTTAAACACTAACATTTTTGTTACAGAAATATAAGTGTTTTGGGTTAACAGATTTAATAATTTAATATAAAAAATTCTTTTTAAACAACCGACTTCAAACTCCTGCGCCAACTATACAACAACAAGCACACGCTTTACAAAATTGGAAACGGCTACAGATTTAATTCTGTTATCAATTCAACCTGTAACACTTATAATTCTGTAATCTTTATGAATCTGTTTTTCAGTCGCTGGTTTTTCATTTTGTATGGCGTCGTATCGCGTCGGCCATCGTATTGCTTCTGTCACTCACCTAGGAAAACGGGTTATAGGATTGTGATTCTGCAACAAGAGCGTTAACAATATTAAAGTAATACGACTTGACGCGATGGTAGTAAGCCCCCTGCATGATTTAATTCGTTCACCACTGCGCTATTACGTAACGTGTTGAACTGCTTCATTAGTTTAGTGGTTAAAATGACAAGGTCCTAGTTTCGATTCCCGAGTCGGGAAAAAATAATGGGTTTTTCTGACAATAAATTTATGGAGAGTTGGCAGGGTTTAATAGCCCGGAGAACTTGTAACTAGTTGTAGTTAGTATATTTTGTTAGAGAAGAATAAAGTTCGCGGGCTCCACATAGTGGACATCTTTTAGTGCCTTGACCTTTTAACAACGTTCTGCAAACAACTTTTCAACTCAAAAAGCTTATTGGAAATTTCATATTCCTGAATCCGTGCACCGCTGGGCTGTTATATAACTGCTTTTGTAACGATATGCGTTATTTATGATAATCGGTTCACACTTATCTGTACACAGGCCGCAGTTTTATGTTGCGCGATATGTATTGTCTGTGGTGTTAAATATGCCTATTTTATGTAAATGTCTATAAATATGCTTACTTTAAACTTTAATACAAAATAAATTAATCATATATGACTTGCCACGACTTCACACGGGTGTCAGTAAATAAGAATGTATAGATTAGGCATACTGATAGCAGTCTTTGAACATCCAGGAAATAGAAAAAATACGAGTTAAATTGCGAGCCTCTACCTTTTTGTGTCCATGTGTTCCACCGCAGCACTTAAATGTGCCGATTTTGATCAATGATTCATTATTATATTCCGGGTGACAATGTGGCCAATTCTGTATAGCACAATCTCTAAACTAAAAAAATGACAGCTTTAAATCTAGTTCTCTCCATTTCCGCAGGGAGTGTTATGAAAGGGTAAGCAATATTTTTAATGCTGTTAGTTTAGATAAGAGTTGTGCACTACAGAATCAGCCCAATTGGCTACATTTTATACGAACGAAATAGGTACGACGGATTTTACATAGAAAAAAGTGAGCGTTGGTATTGTATCGAGTGGAGTAGGATGCCAAAAAGGGGAAAATTCTGAGTTCATAACTAATATGATTAAAGTCATCATCATCATTATCATCATCACTACAGCCTATTAACGTCCCACTGTTGGGCACAGGCCTCCACTCTCAAAGGAGAGCGGGAATTAGAGCTTAGACCCACCACGCTGCTCCAATGCGGGTTGGCGGGCTTTAACGATTATTATCATGTTAGTGATAATAACCGGGACCGACGGCTTAACGTGCTCTCCGAGGCACGGGGGTGAAACACCGCCAACTTCCAACTCCGGGCTGGCACTGAGAATTTCTTAATTGAAAAACCCAATACTTACCTAAATGATTTACTTTAATCATGGTTAGCATGATTAAAGTACAACATAACAAGTATAAATTACAAATTTTAAAAAACCCCCGACTAGAAAAAAGCTGACGACCTTCAGACGGATGAACAGATTTTCATGAAACATGGCTAAGAACACTCGGGATAAAATTATCTATGACACAAAAAATACTAAACGAAAATCGGTTCATCCGTTTGGGAGCTACGATACCACAGACAGATACACAGATACACAGATACACAGATACACAGATACACAGATACACAGATACACAGATACACAGATACACAGACAGACACGTTAAACTTATAACACCCCTCTCTTTTTGCGTCGGGGGTTAAAAATATAGATACCACTCGACGGAAAAACAATTTTACTATGAATTCTATCCGTTGTCGGGTATTTAAACTTTTACTTTTTTCCCAAACACTAATGATCACATTTTTAGGGTTCCGTACCAAAATGGTAAAATGGAACCCTTATGGTGCGACTTTCTCCGTCTGTCTGTCCGTCTGTCCGTCTGTCCGTCCGTCACACTCGATTTTTTCAGTAACTACCGAAGCTATCGACATTAAATTTGGAATAGTTGTGTATATTAGTGGCCCAAAGACACTGGAATTAAAAAAAATTGGAAATTATTTTTGTTCTTATATAAAAAGGGGGGAAAATCTGAGGGTTGAAATTTAAAAGTGAGATAACTGTACTGTGTGGGGTATCATATGAAAGGGTTTACTTTGTACATTCTAAAACAGATTTTTAATTATTTTTAGTTATGATAGTTTTTGATTTATCGGGGAAAATGTCTAAAAAAATACCGTTCCCCCCCCCCCCTTATCTCCGGAGTTTACCAATCGAAAAATTTGAAATAATTATGGTCAATAGGAATTTACGTATACTTTACAGGAAAACTATAGCCAATGCTCTAACTAGCATAGTTTTTTTGATATTAACAATAAACCTCTACAAACAAAGTTAGTCTTGCGGTTCATTAACAAAGGTAATTATTTATTAATAATGGTACGGAACCCTTCGTGCGCGAGTCCGACTCGCACTTGCCCGGTTTTTTTTTTTTTTCTCTATGATTGATATTTCCCCTGCAACCAACCTGTCAGGCTACTTATTAGTCTATTTAATCTTCGAGTAAATTGATTACAGGTAAAAAGGTGACTGAGATTTCACGTCGTCTCTGAGCTTTAATCAGTTACTGAGCTATAATCTAACGGCATATATCGTTAAGCTGTTACCAACTAGGGCCGCGACTTCACCAATCAATCATTTATTTGCTTGAAACATTGTACAATAAGATGACAGTCCGCGTGGAATAAGTCATATCCCTTAATAGCTCCTTAATTTTCCGAGATAAAAAGTAGCCTAGTGTCACTCTCCAAGTCCTCAACTACACACATGCAAAAATCACGTCCATCTGTTGCTCTGTTGCAGCGAAATGTTGATTGAAGGACAAACCAACAAACATTAACACACTACGCATTTATAATATTACATACTATGATGATATTTTTACTAATTTTCTTTATTAAACTCTTCTAAGCGTTAATTTATAAAATTCCTATTAGAAGCAAGTTGATTAAAAATGTATTGAAGTTTTACATCGTTAGGTATATTGTTACTGAATTTTACTCGTAGTAGGTACGAGTACCTGTTTTAATAATTACTGTCTTTATTTCAATAACAACCACTCATAACGTTAAACTGATATATTATATTTGCTTTTTTACTTCACTAATATGGTAGAATTATTATCTATGTATATATATAAAATTCAAAGTCCTGACTGACTGACTGACTTATATGTATATCAACGCACAGCCTAAACCGCTAGGGTTAGAGACTTGAAATTTTGACAGTAGCTTCCTTTTGTGACGTAGGCGCTCACTAAGGAAGGATTTTTCAAAATTCCACCCCTAAGGGGGTGAAATAGGGATTGAAAGTTTGTATGAGAGTCCGTCATTTCTCAAGTTATATCCATGAAACTTGGTATATGTGCTACGGGTTGAAAATAAAGAAATACGTGTTTCACAGTTTTAAGTCCTTTATTTCTCAAGTTACAGCCATGAAATTTAGCATTTGGGCTTTCAGTGAGATATGCAGACGTACGTGTTTCACCATTTTTGAAAATTCGACCCCCAAAGGGGTGAAATAGGGGATGAATGTCCTTCATTTATCATGATATTTTTCAAGTAATAACAACGAAACTAGGTATTTTGGCTTTCGGTATAATATAAAGGAGTACGTGTGTAACAGTTTTTTAAAATTCTACCCCCAAACGGGTAAAATAGGGGTTGTCAGTTGGTGTAAAAGGCCGGCGTTTTTCAAGTTATACTTAGCCATGAAACTTGATATTTGGGCTACCGGCTTAAATTATAAAATACTTACATAATTCAGAGATCTTATAAATTCTATACCAAAGGAAGTTAAATAGTCCTTCAATCACACCGCAACAGTGCAACGGATCGACGTGTTTGTTTTTATGGGTTATTTTTATCCCGGAAAATTAAGGAATGCCTATGGGAAATTCCCACGGGAACTCCCTAAATTTTCGGGTTAGTATATAGCCTATGACACTCACAAATAATGTGTCTTTCTATTGGTAAATATTATAATAAAATATTCAAAATCAGTTCAGTAGATCCAGAGATTACCCCCTACAACCTCACAAACTTTATCTCTATATAGTATTAGTAAAGATAGATTAATTTTTAATAAAGACCAGCACCAAGACCGTGCTCTGCGGCGATCCATGCAGGAGACCTTCGTCCAGCAGTGGACGTTTACACTCTACAGGTTGAGACGACAACGACGATATCCATACTAATATTATAAATGCGAAAGTGTGTCTGTCTGTCTGTCTGTCTGCTACGCTTTCACGGCTCATCTGTTCAACCGATAATTTTGGTACAGGGATAAGTTATATCCCGGGGAAGGACATAGGCTACTTTTTATCCCGGAAAATTCAAGAGTTTCCGCGGGAATCGAAAAAACTTGGTCCACGCGGATCATCTAGTTATTAATAACTAGATGATGCCCGTGACTTTGTCCGCGTGGATTGATGTTCTTTGATTCCCGCGGACTCTTCAATTTTCCGAGATAAAAGTAGCCTATGTCCTTTCCCGGGATATAACCTATCCTTATACCAAATTTCATCAAAATCGGTTGAGTAGTTGGGCCGTGAAAGCGTAGCAGACAGACAGACAGACAGACACACTTTCGCATTTATAATATTAGTATGGATTTTTTTTACCGCTGTTTTTGTCAGTAATACCATTTTATGCATTTATGCATTTTATGGTTGCAAATTCCAACTAGCGAAGATTCCAACATGATTGCCACTAGTTTACCTTACAACTAGCTACAAGGTCTAAATATGACCGACGTTAACTCCTACTAGTTTTTAGTAGCGTATGTATGTAGCGTATGTACCCGTTTACCGTTATACCCATAATAATATGTAGAAGAGATGTCCTAAGCTATAACAACATCCCTGGCGCAGTGTTGAGCGCTGTTGTCTTAACGCGGGAGGTCTTGAGTTCGATCCCTGGCAAAGTCAATTTGGGAATTTCTGAATTTTCTCTCGTCTGCTCTAATGGTAGGCTGCCAAGCGATTTATCGTTCCTTTACGATGCCGTGTAGAAACCGATTAGGGGTATGGGTATAATATTACTCTCATACACCTAACAGGTTAGCCCGCTACTGTTATTAGACTGCATAACACTTACAGTAAGATCGCAGTCAATCAAGGGCAAGTATATAAAAAAGCCGCCCTTGCTTGAAGCAATTAATTACCATCATTAGCATCAGGTAGAATTTTTGAAAATCCATTTATATATTATAGGGTTCCACCTTCCAAGTTCTATTATCTCTTTCTAATGCTCGACGTGTAATCTTTACCGCCAGGTACTGTAAATGATTACATGGAATGACGGAAAACGATTACGGTAATCGCTGGACACCCTTATCTACCACCTCCTCACTTACTAGCCCTGTTATGAATAATACCTAGGTAATTTCTAAAAATTAACGTAGGTTTGCGTCAGCAACCTATCGAGTTACACTACTGAGCACCAGTCTCTCAAAATAAGAAGAGTTTAGCCATAGCCCACCACACTGGCCAAGTGCGGATCGGCAGACTTCATCAATTCACACACCTTTGAGAACATTATAAGAACGGTTTCATCACAAAAGCTTTCCTTTACCGTTTTGAGCAAGTGATACTCCATTTCTTAAAACGCAAATTACTCCGATATGTTAGAGGTGCGTGTCCGCGCGGGGATCGAACCCCCGATCCCTTATATTATTAGGTCGGGTGTCTAAAACACTAGGCACACAGCTTCTATAACTAACTAAACTGTGACTACAACTAAGTGTGATTTTATTCGCATACATAAACCGACAAAGAGTAATTAAAAATTTCTTATTAGACGAGCAATGGATCAACCAGTAGCTGAACTGTGTATAGTATCTTTACATCTATAATCTATATTATAGATGATTTGTCTTTTTTTGGTCCTTTGACGACCTCCCTGGCGCAGTGGTGAGCACTGTGGTCTTATAAATGGGAGGCCCCAGGTTCGATCCCTGGCAGGGTCGATTCGGGAATTTATAACTTCAGAATTTTCTCTGGTCTGGCCTGGTCGCTTCGGCCGTGTCTAGTTACCACCCTACCGGCAAAGACGTACGATGCCGTGTAGAAACCGATGGGGTTTAATATACTTGCCAATTATTGCCATACCCCTAACAGGTTAGCCCGCTACCATCTTAGACTGCATCATCACTTACTATCAGGTGAGATCGCAGTCAAGGGCTAACTTGTAGTGGAGTAAAAAAAATATATTGAAGTATAATATAGAAGAACCAAATATAGAAGAATAATTACCGATTAATCGAATTTTCTTTCATAATAATATTTTCTTTGGGAGGCCAATATTGCATACAAATTGTGTACCTACTAATAGATATTGAGTAACTTAAAATAAAACGTGGTTAAACGTCGTAATTGACTTTTCTATCTCATATTCTGTTGTAACATTAACTATAGATAACAATTAGCAGTTAGTATACCTTTCTAATATTACGGGCCTTTATTGTAAAGGTTAATTGCTCAAACGGCTTTTGGAATTATGTAAGTAACGACCTGAATAAAATTCTATTTCTATTCTATTCTAATTTCTTACACTTGGACAGGGGAAATACTTAATTTACCAGTCATGTCTAGACAACCCTGTGACGTGAGAGGAAATCTCAAAGCTCGCTGTAATCCGCCAAAACAGACAAATCTAATGTGATACTTACAGTGTGTAACTTGCTATATTTGTCACTGTAAGATTGTAAAGGCCGTTGGATTGTAATCTAACTAGCGATATTATAAACCGTCGACAGATTACAATTTAAGCCGGGCACTACCTGATCATTTATGTCGAACCCTAACCTAACCTACAAGAAAGAGACAAGAAAACGTAAATACAATAAATATTTCAAAAATTGACACTCAGAACATTGAACGGTTCACAATCTGTCGACAGTTTACAATATCGCTAGTTGGATTACAATCTAACGGTTTTTGCAATCTTACGGTGACATATTCACCGCCCAATAAGCCATCAACTCGCACCGACATAACACCACACCACACAAATCTTCCAAATTATTCTCAAATTCAAATTTATCGTTGCAAATTAACATTTCTGTCGGTACTATGGTTACCTTTAGTTACTTTTATCTAGGCAATGAAAGTATTTCTCAGAAATTGTAGCCAGGATGGATCTAGGTCACAGCTCTCCGCTGAATAGGCTTATGCGGGGATATAATAGCCTTTTCAAAGATCTCCCAATTGACACTATTTTCCAGGTGGTGCAATGAAAAGTCCTTATCCACTGCTAACTGAAGCATCCCAATTTGAACTCTAATGAACTGCTTGTAAGAATGATTTTATTTTAACATACATTTTAATAAAATACGCATCTAATTGAGAACCTTCTCTTTACAAAGTTCGGTCAAAAGATAGAAAAGTTTACTATATCTACTATAGAATTAGATTAGAAATTAGGTGAACTCTTTAATTTCCAGTGACTTTAACTAGCGGATGTGTTATTCTAGTCTTATCTCTGTGCTAAATTTCATCCAGATCCTTCAGCCGTTCTGGTGTGTTTGATTAAAAAACATCCATGCATCATTAATATTATAAATGCGAAAGTGTGTTTTTTTGTTGGTTTGTCCTTCAATCACGCTGCAACAGAGCAACGGATTGACGTGATTTTGCATGGGCACTTATAGTTGAGGACCGGGGAGTGACATGGGCTGCTTTTTATCCCGGAAAATTAAGGAGTTAAGGAGGAGGAGGAGGATTATTAAATGAAGGAGTTAAGTTTAAGGAGGAGGAGTTCCCGTGGGAATCAAAAAAACTTATTCCACGCAGACTTAGTCGCGGGCATCAGCTCGTTTTATATAGGTAATCAAAAGGAGGTTCCATCCCCAATGTGATTCAATTGTATTGCGCACTGAAATAAATAATTTATTAATCCATCCATCCATCCATCCAAACTTTCGCATTTATAACATTAGTATAGATTGAGCTCGTTCCTTGGAAATCTAAATCTATACTTAACTTCCATCTAGTCTAACAAACAACAAATACCTATCCAACGTTTGTATTCCACTCTGGTATTATATGAAGGTTTCGTGACAATCCCGAAAAATTCAAGCACAGAGCGGTCCTAATGTCATGCTAGAGGGGAAATTACTTTTGCTGACCAAAATAATCCGCTGCGTTATCTCGCATAACGACTCCTATATTTTTTGTTCGCTTATCTCTCTACGACACGATGTCTTAGGGGACCCGTGACGTCTTATGTCCGTTCTGGGGAAAGCCTGATGTTTTTGTTTATCTCGTTACGCTTTCGTGATTGTGGGTAGAGTTACAAAGTAGTGCGACTAAAATATGATCACCGCGACTTCGTCTGCGTGTATTAAGATTTTTTTATTCCCGCGGGGACTCCCTCTATAATGCACCTACACAAAATTGTGTGAAGACTGCCAATTCGCACTTGACCAGTGTTGTAGACTATGCCCTCACCCTTCTCATTCCGAGAGAAGATTCATGCTCAGTAATGAGCCGTTGATGGGTTGACATGATAATGACGATCATCGACTTTGCCCCACTTTTTTAATTTAGTGGGGCAAATTACGTCAAATTAAACTTATAGTGGAAACTGCCCCACGGGTCGGCACGTTGAGTTTAGTAGGTAGGTAGTATTTTTAATTAAAAAACAAAATTGTACTACTTAGTACTTACGAATAAAAGTCGACGACAAAATTTTAATAATTGGACTTGCCACTTGGGACATCTTGATGGGGCAAAGTCGATAAACCCTTCGCAACCTATGAGCCGTTCCACTGAGTTTCAGGCTAATCTCAAAATTTCTATTTCCCCATAAATGCTTAGTTAAATCCTATTCTAAGTACAATCTTGACACTCGTGACTATTATTCTGTGTGGTCTGTCTATCTGCGTTCGTGCATCTAACTACGGAACCAAAAATAGAGACTAATGAAAGCTTTCAGTGACATAAACTTTAACTAGGAAGTCGGAGGTTTGAACTTTTAGTTTGTTTGTATTATTTTATTCACGTATAAAGTATCTACTTACTAGCTAAATAGCTAATACCTACGTGTAGTGCGGTGTAGGTTCGATTCCTGGTCAGGGGAAGTATGTCAATAATCTCAAAATTGGTCCTAGTTTGGTATTATAGGAAGCTTCGGACGTGTCTGGTTAACCCTTACGGCTAATACAAACCTTTAAATCAAGGGCTTTTTGGTCAATTTTACTTTGACGCTAATGTCATCGATGATCGAATACGATCAATCGAATTAAAACTTAAACTAAGCATTACTGTTCAGATGAACAGGATACGATCCTAGATCACTTTCTTCTATATTTTCCTGAGTTATATGCCCCATTTATCACCCCCTAATATCACCCCACGACCACCCAAATAGGAGACCAAGCATCTAAACGACTAGGCTATCATTTCTCACCCAAGTAACTAAACCTAGTATATAAAATCTACATATCACTTAAGTTACATCAAAATGAGAGCAGACAAATTAGTTAATTGAAAGCACGAAGGGTGCAAAGTGGGTGTAAATGCATCCGTCTGATGGGACGGGCTATAATTAAGACGTAAAGGCCGTCTGTACATAATGGAATAATTGCTAGGTATTCACTGACAATTTGTCTTAAAGGACAGCACTCGAGCGTTGGGAGTCGGGTTGCTTTTGTAATTTTGTACTTTAATTGATTTTCGAAATATACTTTTATTCGTTTGATTGTAAGTTACTTTAAGATAAGATCATTTATTTTGCCTAATTGTGGTAAATAAAAAAATAATTTCCAAACATTCTTACATGAATGAAAGGCTTTTTATAACAACTAAATAAGGGATTTCTTGGAGGAGTTGTAATTTATTTTCAACCGACTTCAAAAAAAGGAGGAGGTTCTCAATTCGACTGTATATATATATTTTTTTTAATGTATGTTACCTCAGAACTTTTGACTGGGTGGACCGATTTGGATGATTCTTTTTTTATTTAAAAGGGCATATCTACTTCCCATATGGTCCCATATAAATTTTATCGAAATCGGTCGAGCGGTTTTTAAAATATCAACAATAAAATAAGTACTTTGATAGCGTGTGCTTGTTGTTGTAAAGTTGGCGCGGGAGTTTGAAGTCGGTTGTTTAAAAAGAATTTTTCATATTAAATTATTGTAAGTTATGTTTTGTGTGATGATAAAGTATTTAGGTATCCCAACAAAAACATCAGATGTAAATTTATTTGCCAAGACTCACAAGTTCATAATTCTTTTACTGTTAAAAAGTTATGAGATCTCTTGTATCGTAAGCAAAGACAATATATAAACCAGTTTATAATTAATCTATGATCGTAAGTGACATTTTGTTTGATTTGGACCTTAGGATCTGCAGTCGAATAAGCTAGCGACTGGGCCACTAAGTTAAATAAATACATATCTACACATATAAGTAAAAGTAGCAAGAAAAATGAAAGTTACCCTATTAATGCACGTGAGTTTGTAGATTTCACGACTCATAATGAGGCGCTTGGACGCTAGTACTAACTATACCTACCCACTCGGTGGAAGTTGATCATTAGGTAGGTATACCGTAGAGAACAAGATACATAGGTACCTCATTAATTATTACTTACTTATCGTACCTATCCAAGGTTGCTAGAAATCTATTCTAATTATACTTAATATTATATTATAAATGCGGAGGCTTGGATGGATGGATGTATGGATAGATGGCTGTTTGTTACTCAATCACGCCAGAACGACTGAACGGATCGGGATGAAATTTAGCACAGAGATAGATAATGGTCTGGAATAACACATTTTATCCCGGAAAATTAAAGAGTTCCTGTGGAAATCAAAGAACCTTAAGCCGCGCGGACGAAGTTGCGGGCGTAAACTAGTAAGTAATACATACTGGATACTAATATTATGTACAAATACGAAAGTGTGGCTGTTTGTCTGCCTGTCTGCTACGCTTTCACGGCCCGATTTCAACTGAATTTTGTACTGAAAATTCTGCCAAACTCAAACTCATATTTATTTATTCAATTAAACTTACCTATTGACCGAGCGAAGCGAAGGTCTCTGAGTCTACTTGAGTGGATTTGCACTTGTCCGTCCGTCCGTCCGTCCGTCCGTCCGTCCGTCCGTCCGTCCGTCCGTCCGTCCATCCGTCCGTCTGTCAGAGCCATAAAACTTCTGATTTACTGAACGTAATTTTCTGAAATGCTGAGCCTGAAACTTGCTCAATTATTTGAATTATATCCTGTACTTGAACAACAAATACTCAAATTATATAAATATTATATTGAAACGAAATTATTTAATTTTTAATGAGCCAACAGAACTTCACAATATGTCAATAGATGGCGCCGCGAGGTCTCAGTTCGGGGCGAACCACTAGTTAAAAGTGCTTTTGAATCGTCAAGTGAATCTACTACTGGTTCGGAATGATATTCCTACCGGGAAGAACCAGCAAGAAACTCGGTGGTATTTTTTTTAATTCATTTACAACTACATCAATGTGCAGATTACATAAGTAACCGCTATCCTTAGCATTGCTGGAGCGAGTCAAATTCATGCTCTTTTATCATTTACATAATCTTCAACAGTTTAATAAGCTTTGAGTTCTTCAAGTTCTAGACGTTCCCCGTCACTCAGCAGCGTAACTCGGTCAAAATACCTCCATTGGATGACTGGTAGGAAAGAACGTACCTCCATACACAGTGATAATAGAGTCGACGAAATCACGATCGAACAAAATATTTTATCAATCAATCAATCAATCAATCAATCAATCGTATCGACAAAAATACATCCTTTTGGTATTCAATTCGCATACGGGAGGACGAACCTAGTTAAAATACATGAGATTCATTGTCTTAACAGAATTCACGTTCCAAATTCAAAGCAACGCATACGCTAAAGGGTTTGACAAATGACATAGGGAACCCGAAAGCTCGGTAAAATTTCCCTAAACGCTATTATTCTATTGCTCAGGGAATTGGGACTCGTATAAAAGAATTTGTCCGAAGGAAAATAGGCTTTATTACTATCTGGCAAAAGGGTTTTCTATCCAGGTAAAATTGGCTACTGTTGTATGAAACACGCAATCCGTCACACGCAATCCAACTCTGAATTTTAAAAAGATTTCTTGGATGTGCGTTCTCTAGATTTGTCATACGCCTTGATAAATAACAACAAAATTAAAATAAGAATTCAAAAAACTAACGATACAATAAAACGAGTTTTATGTAATTTAAAGAAGAAGATTTTCAAAGAACTGACAAAAAAATTTCAGGTCTACGAAAACCCAAACGCCCATCAAAACACTTAGGTACAGTATGTCCTACGTGACCTCTTTTTTTTTATCAACTACAAGTTAGCCCTTGACTGCAATCTCACCTGGTGGTAAGTGATGATGCAGTCTAAGATGGTAGCGGGCTAACCTGTTAGGGGTATGGCAGTTTTATTAAACCCATACCCCTAATCGGTTTCCACACGACATCGTACCGGAACGCTGAATCGCTTGGCGGCACGTCTTTGTCGGTAGGGTGGTAACTAGCCACGGGCGAAGCCTCTCACCAGGCCAGACCAGAGAAGATTCAGAAATTATAAATTCCCAAATTGACTCTGCCGGGGATCGAACCCGGGAACTCCCACGTTAAGGCAACAGCGCTCAACACTACGCCAGGGAGGTCGTCTCGGTGAATAGGCGCTGCCTCAGCTTGAAGCTACAGTCGAAAATTTCAACTATATCTATTGTAGGAACATTATAAAACTCTCGATTCCATAGCTCTATAGCTCAGAGCGGTAAGGTATGCGGGGAACGCAACTCGAGTGTGTCGATTACGGGGCTAATGGCGACGTGAGTGGCAATTGTAATGGGAAAAGTCTATCGTTCGCTGGGACAGGTAGCTTACAATCTGGGATGTTAATGGGGCATCTAACGCACTGTTTGTATGACAAGTTTGTAAGTTTCCTGGAATATAAGGCGTTCTACATCAGTCTGTCCCATCAATCTTGAGTTATGAATGATTGATGAACAGGGTTCGACATTATCAGCCCGCGTAATATTACGTTAAAATTATTGATCTTTGGTATGTTTTGACTTTTGATATACA
Source organism: Erebia epiphron (assembly GCA_963932025.1). NCBI lineage: Eukaryota > Metazoa > Arthropoda > Insecta > Lepidoptera > Nymphalidae > Erebia > Erebia epiphron. Next base: position 12,305,935 of record OZ009950.1, read on the forward strand.
CTGCGAGCACTGTTCAGTTCTCTTACTGGAGATAAATTCGTTCCGTTATGGACTGACAGTATACTCCCGCAGTATCCTAGTATATGACGTCATAAATCGTCTCCATTTTTGTACTGTGAGCACTGGCGTTTTTTGAGGTAAGGTGCTCTCAGTGCTGACTACGTTTCGTTTTAAACAGTAACCAGTATAGCTAACTATAAAGGAACGGCTTCGCAGTATACCAAATTGACGTCCCACCTTACAGTGCTCGTCGTGTATATCTGAACATACCCCACAGTGGATGATGATTAACACTCTTCCGCTACTGGCCAAAATCCATTGTCGCAGCAAGAATACCATAAATTCAGCCGATCACAACCCAAGCAAGTTACTAATTTGCGGAAGTCCATGATGATCAAGGAAAAAGAAGCTTAATTCGCTATAATCCGCCAAAACAGACAAATTTATGTGGTATAACGCCAGAACACCACACCACACCACACAAATCTTCCAAATGACTCTCAAAGTACGTTTCACTCCGACACCGGAGCATCCTCAGGAGATGTTGATCCGACAATGCACGGGTGTAAAGTACTTTGTGCCTCTGGCCGTGCAGATTGCTGGCTTAATAGGCGGTGCATATCATACCACATAAATTTGTCTTTTTTGGTGAATAATAACGAATTAAGCTTCTTGTTCCTTGATCATCATGGACTTCCGCAAAGTAATGCCTGCTTCTGTCCAATAGCTATAGTTTCCTTATTATCATCATCATTGAGAACCTCCTCCTTGTTTTGAAATCTGTTAAAAATCTTCCAAAATGCACAAAATTTACATCACAGTCTTACTCTTTTCAAATTATCACTTTTCTGGCGAATTTTTTTTGGTATCTTCAGCTTACTTCAGATAAAAATAAGTATATGAGAAAAAACGTTATCTTTATGGCCAAAGAACTGTGTGAAATATTGTTTTATTGGAGTATATTGTACAACATAGGACAGTCGTACTTAATAAATATAAGGACGAACAACCTTGGTAACCAGAGCTGTCCTGCCAAGGCTGTGCCGTGTTCCCTTACAAGGTTACTGGCGGGAATCTAGACACGATACAACGGTTTTACTCGTTTTATATACATTTTTTATTCGTTGACAAGTACTTTCCTGTACCTATATCTATACCTACTAATTATTTACTGATATACTATCTATAGGTACTAATATTATAAATGCGAAAGATGGATGGGTGGATGAATGGATGTTTGTTACTCAATCACGCTCGAACGACTGAACGAATCTGGATTTTCATCCAAAACAAGTGACTTCTTTCGGAGAAGGTTCATTTTGGGTGTAATCTTGTACACTTATCATGAATAGAGTTAAATACATAAATTTTATTAAAAATAAAATAACTTAGAACAGCAAGCTAAATAACGTGAAAAAAATAAAAATCTATTTCAAGTTTTTCGATGTTTCCAAGATGACGATTGGCGTCCTTCATCCATAGAGGAGGCAGTAGGTAAAAAAAACAAAATCTGCGTAGACGACGCTGTGTGAAAAAGCTAACAAGCAATAAAGTTTACATACTTTGGCAGCCGCATTAGCAAATTTTTACGTAAACATCGATTTACAGGAAGTTCGGGAAAATTTGAATTTTATATCGTCATTCCTCAATTATTATATTTCACGATTAGATCGCTAGCAGACGTCTTTCTGACATATCATTTCATAAAAGTAATAGTTTAATCAGCTTCAAAATGGTAAAGGTATTTAGAGCTTTCAACATTTATTACTCGGATAAAGAAAATTAAATATTAATGCAAAATCTTACATTTATGTAATTATAAACTAAATCTTATGTTATACTGCTAACTGAAAGAAAGGGAAATAAGAAGATACTGAAGTGTTCAAGTGATTCAGTAATCAGTATCGTCATAAAATCACCGTCAATCATTTAAAATGCTTAAAGTAGCTAATCGTAAACTACATTATTTAAAAAAAACCGGCCAAGTGCGAGTCGGACTCGCGCACTGAGGGTTCCGTACTCAAGAAGTAGGTATAATTACCTTTGTTAATGAACCGCAAAACTAACTTTGTTTGTAGAGGTTTACTGTTAATATAAAAAAATTACGTTTGTTGTATGGGAGCCCCCCTTTAATATTTACTTTATTGATATTTAATTATTTATTTTGAAAGGTAATATACAAGTTAATATTCTGTGAAAATTTGAACCGTCTACCTGTTACCGTTTTTAATATTGAGCAAAAAAAAATACGAAAAAAACACGTTTATTGTATGGGGACCCCCTTAATATATATATTTTTTTAATTTTTAGTATTTGTTGTTATAGCGGCAACGGAAATACATCATTTGTGAAAATTTCAGCTTTCTAGCTATCACGGTCTATGAGATACAGCCTGGAGACAGACAGACAGACAGACAGACAGACAGACAGACAGACAGACAGACAGACAGACAGACAGACAGACAGACAGCGGAGTCTTAGTAATAGGGTCCCGTTTTTACCCTTTGGGTACGGAACCCTAAAAATATTATCGAGAAAACCGTGTTTTTAAAACACGTAATCCAAAATAATAGTTCAAAGTATCATTTCCCCAAATCATAAAGTAGACACTTTTATAATTTCTGAGATCAATAACGATTACAAACCAAAAAATTGCATATTACACACTCTTAGATCTTGTGGTGGTAACAAATTTCTTTATTCTTTCCAGCGCGTTCGAACATTCACGACATCGCTCGACGAGCTAGCATCGCGGGTTCAGACTGCAGAGGCTGCTAGAGCATCATGGCGGGCTCCCGGAGACGCGAGAGACGCGCGGGCACAGCTGGATGCTGTATCCCGAGCCAGGGCACAGCTACCACCTTTGAAGAGGCTGGTGGATGAACTGCGAGGCCAAGCGCAGGCGATGGCAAGAGATAATGTTCAGTTACCAGAACATTTGGTTGCGAGACTTGAGGATTTGAATACCAGGTAAGAAATATTAAGGATAGTTGATTTAGGCTGAGCCAGGCAAGTTGGTAGACCTTTGTAGAGGCTGGTAGATGAACTGAGAGGCCAAGCACACGCGATGGCAAGGGATAACGTGCAGTTACCTGAACATTTGGTTGCGAGACTTGAGGATTTGAATACCAGGTAAGAAATATTTAGGATAGTTAATTTAGGCTGGGCCAGGGCAAGATCACAGACCAACAGTGGGCGTCTGTCGGTTGATGACGAAGATGATAGTAATTCATGCTAACCTCTGAAGAGGTTGATGGGTGCACTCAGTGGTTGAGTTGAAAGACAAGATAAATCCCCAAAATCAATTTTATTCGGAGTTTTTTTAAGTTCATCAAGATGCATCTTCATTTGTGATCATGATCACTCTATTTTATGTTACACATGTTACCCTAAATAATCAGATGACAATTTAGGGGAAATCACTATATTTATTAGCTCATGCTGATTTTATCTTGCTATCGAAATGATACCCATTAACTCGACTTGACTGACTACGATTCTCAAAGTAATCAATATCTTCTTTTTCCAGGGTATCCGGCCTAACAGCTGGTGGTGAAGAGCGGGCTAGACAACTAGCCGGGGTGGCCAGGGACGGTGGAGCTGGCGCCGCGCAAGGATTCCTTGCTGGGTCTGTTCGCACCCCCTGGGAAAGAGCTGTTACGCCGGCTAATGTACCATATTATATAAAGTGAGTGTTGTATATTGTTAAAACTGAGTGAAACTAGACCTTGAATCGGGCCAAAAAATGGCACCTTCCCAAATCTTATTGACAACAATGCGCCAGCAGTTTTTGTCAAGGGCCTAAAAGTAAGATCTTACCAAAAGCCTAGCAAAAAACGTAGATTTTAATACTTATTTAAAAGTTACGAGTTTTTAAGTAAAATAATCAATTTCAAAGTGATGGAGAAAACGGAAAGAACAACTGAAGCAATTAAGGCTGATTTCTTCATTTGCGAGCAATGTTTAACCGAATAATATTACTAACCGACGAATAAATTTGATGTTTTGGCAGAAATGTTCTTTATGAGACAGAAGTTTTAAAGAACCAAATTTTTAAAGATGGATAAATCGCCCCTTAGATCAGTATTACCACAGATAAAATAACTGGTGCTTTGCTGTTAAAATCTGTCCCCTTTTCTAACTATGAAAGTAAATCTTTAATTTTATTATTTTTCAGCCATGAACTAGAAACGACGCATTGGGACCATCCAAAGATGATTGAGCTGATGAACTCGCTAGCTGACCTCAACGAGGTCCGGTTCTCGGCGTACAGAACCGCCCTCAAACTAAGAACTGTCCAGAAGGCGCTTTGCAGTAAGAGAATTATATCAACCACGAACTAAGATTCCCAAAATTTTAACCACTATTTCATGGCAATATAAAGATCGTCATTTGTCATATATATAGGCCAAATTCGACACCCTGAAGTTAGTTGGTCAACATAAAAGTCTTGCAGAAAAAGGTCTACCAACAAAATAAAAATAAATACATTACTGTATGTTGGGTGAGAGCTGATAACTGTATTCAAGATATAACTTCTTGCGTGCGTACATAAGTACACACACAGTTTGTCTATATATATTTTTAAATGCTTATGTTAATTCTACGGGCTCTACCTAACCGAAAAGCTTGTCACGCTCAAGCTTTCATCAATTACCTCTCTGATATTTGGATTCTACTGCAATGTTAAAGGTTTTTTTTATAGAATTCAATTTTATTATAATTTCCAGTGCACATGCTGCAATTACCAGCAGCGTTAGAAGCGTTCGACTCGCACGGCCTCCGCGCACAGAATGACCGCTTGATCGACATACCGGACATGATCACAGTTCTCACGTCCTTATACGAGGTAGGTTTACGTCAAATCTCGACCAAATCCCAACATTTTTTATCCAATACAAGTTAGCCCTTGACTGCCATCTCACCTGATGGTAAGTGATGATGCAGTCTAAGATGGTAGCGGGCTAACCTGTTAGGGGCATGGCAGTTATATTAAACCCATACCCCTAAATGGTTTCTACGGCGGCACGTATTTGACGGTAGGGTGGTAACTAGCCACGGCCGAATCCTCCCACCAGGCCAGACCAGGGAAAATTCTGAAATTATAAATTCCCAAATTGACCCTGCCGGGGATCGAACCCGGGACCTCCGCACGTTAAGAAAACAGCGCTCAAGACTGCGCCAGGGAGGTCGTCAAGGTTTTTAAATATATTAGCTAGCTCTTGGCTGCAATCAGACCTGCTTGCTAGTGGTGATGCAGCCTAAGGTGGAGTTTGCCTTTTTTTGAATATGCTCACCTGAATTTTGTTCTTTTAGTTTAAAAAACTATCTACTTACTAAACTGAAAGTTGCTAACCGTAGTGAAAGGTGGCGTAAAGTTGACGGCAAAATTTTAACAATAAGACTTTCCGCCACTGTTGGGGCAACTTGGTGGAGCGAAGTCTATGAATCCCTACGTGGGTTCTGCGTAGCCTGTACTGGCCGCTATAACCACCGATTCAGCGACCGGAGGATGCCCAACGATTCAGCGGCCATTTTGATATAAATATCCAAGGGTTGTAAACCTACCCGCAGTTCATTTTCTTTGTCAAATAATGCGTAGGAACTCCTATAAGCACAGTTGGTTTAATAGAACTTTGACATTAAGTATATTTTCAGTGCAGAATGAGAAAAATCACAAAACTTGCATTCTTGTTTCCAGGTGATAGCAGCAGAAAACCCAAGTCTAGTGAACGTTCCCCTCTGCCTGGATCTGTCGATCAACTGGTTGCTCAACGTGTACGACAGCCAGAGGACCGGTCAGATCCGGGTGTTGAGCTTCAAAGTCGGCCTCGTGTTACTGTGCAAGGGACACTTGGAAGAAAAATATAGGTGAGCAATTGAATTTTTTTTAAATAACTGCATAGAAAAACATCCTAGAGCCCCGTAGGAAAAGAAACTTAGATGAGCATTTGAAAATTCTACCTGGAAAATACATTGTGGCTAATTCTGTTGTACACAACCTCTAAACTTAACTTATATGACAGCTATAAATATATTGCTATCCCTTTCTAACGCTCACTACGGAATGGGACAATAGTAGAACAATTATGCTAAGTTCTAAGCAATGATAAGATCTGGATTGAAACTAGATTTAGTGCTGTCAATTTAGTTTAGTTAAAAGATTGTGTACAACAGAATTGACCACAATATGAGCTAAATTTAAAAACATCCTTGTACCAAATACTTAAGTACCTGCACATTTTCTGTTTCTAGTTTTTGCAGGTTACCTATGTTTTCTTTCCTTAATTATTTATTTAACTAGCTGATGCCCGCGACTTCGTCTGCGTGGAATAAGTTTTTTAAATTCCCACGGGAACTCCTTAATTTTCCAGGATAAAAAGTAGCCTATGTCACTCTCCAGGTTTTCAACTATACCCATGCCAAAAATCACGTCGATCCTTTGCTCCGTTGCGGAGTGATTGAAGGACAAACCAACAAACCAACAAACAAACACTTTCGCATTTATAATAATAGTATGATGAAAAAATCTCGTTCCAGGTATTTGTTCCGATTAATCGCCGACCCATCATGTCGTGCTGACCAAAGAAAACTTGGACTTTTATTACATGATTGTATTCAAGTGAGTATACCTATTCCTTCATTTTAACTTTGTAAACCCTTATTAACTACCCACCAATTAGGTAGGTATTAGAATAAGTATTTTATTATTGTTATGACGTTTTCAGACAGCTCTTGGAAAAAAATATTATTGTTTGTTAAATAAAGACCAACAAAGGTTTTATCAAACTAGCTAGCTATATTCTTTAGTTCTCAAATAATGGTGTAGTCTAAGATGGTATAGCTGAATAAACTGTAAGGGATATGGCAGTTACATTAAACCCATACACCTTATCGTCTTCTACGCGGCACGCTACCGGAACATTTAATTGCTAGGCGGCACGTATTTGCTGGTATATGGTAAGTGGTAACTGCCACGCCTGAAGCTTTCCAGACCAGAGAAAATCAAGAAATTATAAGTTCCCTATGCCGGTAATCGAACCCGTGACCCGAATCCCGAGAACAACACAGCGTTCACAACTACGCCAGGGAGGTCTTCAAAAACATGAATTTTCTGATAAGCCTTTGACCAATTTTTGCCCGACTACGGCAAAAAGGAGGGTTATGATTTTAGCAGTATATGTATGTACTATGTTCACCGTAGCGTCTACACTCCTGAGCCGATTTTAATGAATGAGGTGTCAATCATTATTTTGGTCCGGGTGGCATAGGCTATACATTTCGATATGACGCATGTTACATCCAAAAAAGAGGGAGTCCCTTAATTTTTTCCTGATGGAAGTACTCGTATCAAAAAAATTAAGAGACTCCCACTTCTTCTGAAGGTAAATTCAAATAAAAATAAAAATATAATGCTTTTTTCATTATCAGGTACCGCGGCAACTGGGCGAAGTAGCAGCGTTCGGGGGGTCGAACATTGAACCCTCAGTGCGGAGTTGTTTCGAGCAAGCCTCCGTCGCTACCAAGGACGGCAATAGAGGAAGTACCCTGGACAGAAAAACAGGTAACAATTACTATTAGGCAAATTATATTATGCTCTAGTCGTTCTCTATAATACATAAATGTTACTGGAATTATCGAAGCTATGACAGATTCAGATCAATGAAAGTTCTGACTTACGAGTAATGATGACCAGAAAAGAAAAAATAATTCTTAAATTTTTTTAAATTCTTAGCTGCAAACAAATTAACCTCCTTTCTTGCCAGTTTTGTCCAAAATTTGTACATTGTCAGTTTTTTTAAAGATTGATAAAGATTACCGACATGGTTCTTCAACTTGAAATTATAAAAAAAACACTAAAGTTTTACGAAGTTGCCCAACTGTTTGAAGCAGACCTTAAAAAAATTCAAATCATAAGAAAGTCTGTATATTACTCGTGTTTTATTCATTCATATTAAACCCATATAACCTTGTCAGTAGGTGAAAAAGAGAAAGAAAAAGAAGACACCAAAGAGAAGACCCTAGAAAGAGACGCAGACGGGCAACTCCAGTACATAGAAGCGTTCCACTTCCTCCAATGGTTGCAGAAGGAACCACAGTCCATGGTGTGGTTGCCAGTGCTCCACAGATTGGCGGCTGCAGAGAGTGCCAAGCATCAGGCTAAGTGCAATATATGCAAAGAATACCCCATTGTTGGATTCCGGTGAGTACATTAGTCCTAATAGAAATATTAGATGATTTTGTAAAATGGGCTATAAAATTGCTTGAAATTGAAGCCAGCAGTTGGTCCAACAATTCAAAAAGTTAAGTCCGTGAAGTAGGCTGTAAAATTGCTCGAAATATAGCCGGAATATAGTTTAAAGGCAAGAGTGTAAAAAAATTCTGTAGGGCAAAAAGGTTCTTAAAATGCAATTCGCAAAATTAAAGTTGTTGAAATTATACCCGGCTATATGTACCTACTGCAAAGAAGTTTAGTCAGCAAGAAGTAATGTAATTAGCTGTCTTGTTGATTTCGGATTTATGTATAGTTATTCTTGAATATACAATATTAAGTAGCGTTTTTCTTCAAGTGTTGTGTTAAGTTTTAAGTTGCTAGCTAAAAGTATTAATAGCAGGCCAAATCCGTCCTTATGCTAATGGTAATAAATCTCAATTTCTAGGTACCGCTGTCTCAAGTGCTTCAACTTTGATATGTGCCAGAAGTGTTTCTTCAACGGCCGTAAAGCCAAGAACCACAAACTCACGCATCCCATGCAAGAGTACTGCACGGCTGTAAGTAAATCTTGTCATAAATATTAATAAACTTACAAAAAAATAGGCAGTCATAGGAACTGCCGATAGAAGGGAAAACGAATATTTTTTTTTTTTTTTTTAAATTAAAAAAAAATTATAATAATATAAACCTGAACACTTAGGCATTAAAGTTTAATTTTAAATGTAGTATATTTATATTTAAGACCTTTTGTTTTCGTAACAACGCGAGTATGTTGGTGTTCGCAAGTATTTCGCAGCGAGGTGTCGGTAACGCGAATCCACAAGTTTACCCCCTACCAAGAAGTGCTCGACGCGGCTAAAGAATTTTTCACTTCAAAAATCCATTAAAGATTTCCGATGACCCAATGGTGAGTGCCATTTCCGTCTTAGGTACTATTGAGCACGAATATCTTCTCAGAATTAGACGGATTTGACCATAGTCCACCACAGTCCACACACCTTTGAAAAGTTTCTTCACTTTGTTTTCCTTTACCTAAGTATTAATTGGATTAAATTACATTGGAAAAATAAGTAAACTTGGAATAGACTTTTCGATGCAAATATTAGGAGATAGAAGATCTTCGTCTCGACCTATTTGAAGGGTTCAACATTTCTCTCTATCTCATATCTAATATCTACCGCCGTCGTCGTCAACCGATAGACTATATTGCTAAAAATAGCTGCCTTTGACTCCCTTGTAGTCATTTGTCCATCAGATTGGGGGTCTGCCAGTCTGAGCTTTTTGGTACCAGGTCGGTGGTCCAGCACTTTTTTAAGGACCCTAAATAGTGTAACAATAATAGATATTATTATTATGTATATAACATTTACCAAATGAAGCAGTATAATCATATGTAGATAATATAAAACCGTAAATTAATATTCCAGACAACATCCGGTGAAGATGTCCGGGACTTCACGAGAGCTCTGCGCAACAAGTTCAAATCAGCGAGATACTTCAAGAAGCATCCTCGAGTCGGATACTTGCCTGTACAAACTGTACTTGAGGGTAGGTATATGTTAATTTTTAAAAGCTTGAAAAATTCTGCTCCCTATAAAAGCTAAATGATATATCAAGGCTACAACCGATTCGGAAATAGAATAAATAAATAGAAATATAACTAGAAATGTCGCTACAGCACAGCGTCACGGGTTGGTTGAATGAGCACAGAAGCCTGCCCGTAGTCTTACTTGGGACAATTTGACAACTATTCAAACAAACTTATTTTTTAGATAGAGGATCTCCCAAAAGTCGTAAAATCCACGTCCAATGATAGTTTTTTGTTTGAAAACGATTTCAAACAATCGATTGAATTTAAAAAGTACGTCTAATTTTGATAACGTCACAGTAGTGAGTTTGTATTTCATACAACATCCGGTAGTCTGGGTCCTTAAGGATGTGCCCGAAGCACCTATCCTTACTCCAGACATCCTTTGAGGGGGCGTGGAGTAAGATTTTTAAATTCCCACAGAAACATTAATAATTTTCCGGAATAAAAAGCCTATGTCACTCTCCAGGTCCTCAACTATACCCATGCAAAAAATCACGTCGATCCGTTGCTCTCATGCGTGATTGAAGGACAAACTAACAAACAAACACCCTTCCGCATTTATAATATTAGTATGATTATCTCAGGTGATGCACTGGAGTCCCCGGCGCCTTCGCCCCAGCACGGCGCGGGCACGGGCACAGGGGCCGATGATATGCACTCGCGCCTGGAGCTGTACGCCTCAAGGCTCGCCCAAGTTGAGTTGGGCGCCAGAGCTGCTGATACCCCTGATAGGTAAGTTCTTCAGGAACTTCTTCGTTGTTGCACCTGTCACCACATTTAATTACCTACAAAGTTATCTACTCTTTAACACATAGTCAGAGAAGCGGCCTCGGGCAGTTCTATGGGCCTAAAACGGATGCGACATCCAAAACTCGAATTTTTTCTTAACTTGGCGAGAGATGAAAAACTCCTGGAACACGATATCATTACAATAGTAGGTAATGATTTCAATTACTTTCAATAAAAATAAATAGGTTTATAGAATTTATAGAAAAGTGTTCAATTCAAATGCTAAACTTTTGCTAACTCCTTTTAAACCATCAAGTGATCTACCACTGGCAATGTATTTTCAGCATCAGCAAATAAGCAACTTAGCTGTTTCTTGTTTTAAAAATTCTTTGGAAGATTATATTAAGTTATATTATTAAGGAACTTATAATATTAAGTAACCAACTAGTTAGGTATAATAATAGTTAGTTAGGTATTTTTTTAACGTTTAAACTATCGTGAGTGATATATTCGTTTTAGTTTTACATAATAACCGGATAGACTCACGTTATGTCGGAAAATGCCCGACTAGTTTCGAACCCGTTCCTGTCCCTTATTCATGAGCCGGTTCGCGCGACGCGGTCGCTGACTGACTGCGGGCAGCGTACCGTAAAGCTCTCTGCGAAGGAGGGGTGTTGAGGTGGGCGGGGAGGTGGTAATACTTCTTCTCCCGACGACTCCTGCTGATCTTCTTCACTGGCGTCGTCATTGTGATATAAACATGCCTAGCTTATCCGGTAAGTATGTATAGTTAAAATAAGTATTGTTTGTTTCCAGCGACGAAGAGCACGCGTTAATAGCGCAATACTGCGCGTCGCTCAACGGCGCGTCTGAGGCAGAAGGCGAGGACGCTCCACGGTCGCCCGTACACGTTGTGTCCGTCATACATCGCGAGCAGAGGCATGAGCTCGAAGCCATGATCAGGTTAGATGATTTCTTTCTCTGTGTTGCTTGGCTGACCCGCTGTTTGATATCCTATTATATACAGAGGAACTTGGTTCCAATAATCAGATGAGGGATGAGTGACCTAGTTGCGATAATTCACATCAGTCGATTGCGATTGTTAAGCAACGCTGACCCAAGTCGGTAACTGGATGGATCACCAAATTTGATTGTCCGTATTTGTCCTTTTCGTTTCCTCCGTTAAGCCGTCCGTCCCGGTATATTATTACTAACATCCGATAATACTCGTTAGAAACCTAAGAGTTTCAATAGCTACTCCTAGGCGAGTCGTATACGGACGAACCTGGGAACCCACTGCATTATTATCCTAAGAAAACCCCTGTCATTATGTGCTTAATGGAAAGGGATCACGATCCTCAGCAATGAGGAATACGTCGCAGAGAGAAAGAGATGGAAAATATGGGAACCAGTGGCGCGCAGGGCCAGGAATTAAAGAGGTTACAATATACCAACAAATATTTAAAGCCCGCACAACATCAGATGGTTTTGAATAGGGATGTTAATTTAGTAATCAGCACCCCGAGAAACCTTGGAAGGTACACATTATTATAATTTCAAAATGACGGCTAGTCTTTTAAAGTGACGAAATGACGACATTTGGTAACTTGTGTGGATTTTCGCGTTTTTGAATCGAGCTTCTCCCTCTTAAAGCCCATGTTACAAAATGACGAAGTCGTCCATATAGATTGTCAAAATAACTTCCACGATTGACCCCCATTAAATAGTTTTATTTAACTGTTTTATTTTTATTTTAGGGAACTGGAGGAGGAAAACGCGAGCCTGCAAGCGGAGTACGAGCGTCTGAAGGCGAAGCAGACCCCTGGCTCCACGCCCGAGGAGCAACACGCACACGGCGATGGCAGAAACGCGCCTGTCGACCAGGTGATTACCAGGATATTGTCTTTTAACTAGGGTTAGGTTGCCAGATCGTAGAGAAAAATACCACAAATAAGAAATGTTAATTTTATCTCTACTTTTGACATAACGAGACAAGTCATGTGTGTTACTATGTAACCTTCGGTAGACAAATAGGGATAACGAGTAGACATAATTATTAATATTACTCGTTGTGCGCATGACGCCCACGACTAGCCCAAACGAGGTCCCGGGTTCGAGTCCCGGCCCGGGTCATAATTAATTGAGTTTTTCTGATTAGAAGTTTTCAGTGCTAGCCCGGACTTAGGAAGTCGGCGGTGTTTCACCCCCGTGCCTCGGAGAGCACGTTAAGCCGTCGGTCCCGGTTATTAACACTAACATGAGTCGTTAAAGCCCGCCAACCCGCATCAAAGCAGCGTGGTGGATCTAAGCTCTAATTCCCTCTCTCCTATGAGAGTAGAGCCCTGTGCCAAGCAGTGGGACGTTACGTGGGCTGTTATGGAGGTGGTGAATGTTATTAATGGAAAGGGGTCCCGACCCTCAGCAATGATTAATACGACGCAGAGAGAAAGAGAGCTAACCGTATTTGGTTGTTTTTCAGGACATGATGGCGGAGGCTCGCTTGCTGCGCCAGCACAAGGGGCGACTAGAGGCGCGCATGCAGATCCTGGAGGAGCACAACCGACAGCTGGAAGCGCAGCTGCAGAGACTGCGCAGGCTGCTGGACGAGGTACGGTCTAAACTGTTATCCAGGACATGATGGCCGAGGCTCGCCTGCTGCGCCAGCACAAGGGGCGACTAGAGGCACGCATGCAGATCCTGGCAGAGCAGAACCGACAGCTGGAAGCGAAGCTGCAGAGACTGCGCAGGCTGCTGGACGAGGTACGGTCTAAACTGTTATCCAGGACATGATGGCCGAGGCTCGCCTGCTGCGCCAGCACAAGGGGCGGCTGGAGGCACGCATGCAGATCCTGGAGGAGCACGACCGACAGCTCGAGGCGCAGCTGCAGAGACTGCGCAGGCTGCTCGACGACGTAAAGATAGAAAGAAAGAAATGTGTCATTCCTCGTTCAAAGAGTTCCATTGGATATGGGCCTTTGAAAGTAGGTTCGATATTGTAATATACCGCTACTGCATGGCATAAACGGTCGCGTAAAAATACTGGATTAAAGATGCATATCTCAAATTACATTCGCATTGGCAGGTACGTGAACCGTGGCCGAGTGGTCAAGGCGCTCAGGGCGCGATTCCCAGAGAGACGCAGGTTCAAATCCTGCCGGTTCCGCAAATTTTTGATATGTATTTAAGTAAGTTAAGAAAGAAATATTGGATAGAATCAGGCGTATTTTGCGGAAGTCCATGATTATGAAAGAACTGGAAGCATACAGCGCAGATTTTCAGATACCACTTTTTAAGCTACTTTTTACTCCGCAAGATCTAAGTGTACCTCCAGAATTTTACACCCTGGAAAATCTAATTGTTCCCCCAGATTTTTCCAACTTAAACCCTGAGCGAATTCCCAGGCATCATCTATTGTAAACATATCTAATTTAGATTATTTAAGATCTGCACTTTCACAGCTCATAAGTCTTAACGTACAGTTTTCTCATCCTCAGCCGGCAGTGTCAGGCGGCGCCCAGGGCTCGCCGGGGGCGCGTACCGGTACGCTACAGACGCGTTCCGTCACGGCGTCGCAACTAGCCACGGACTCGCCCGCTAAGCTACACAACGGACTTTACCATGATACCAGTAAGTTTATTTTTTGTATGCATTAGTCGCACTGCTGAAAGGACTTTGAAATTTTTTGTGACATTGTGGACGATCCATTCTGCGACGCTATTTTGTTTTTTTTTTCAAAATGGCGTCGAACAGTAAAACTTGTATGATTATGATTATGATTATTTAAACATATTTAAACTTGGGTATCAAAACTGATACCCATTTTGAGTACAAAGGCATACCTTTGTACTCAAAATGGGTATCAGTTTTGATTATGGTCATTTATAAATAATTCTAAACGAAAATCAATCATAAAATGTTGTCCTAAAGTGTCACATTTAACGATATCAAATATTTTTGAAATCATTCTCACGCACATTTCTATACCATATCTCTGAGAGTATACTGTACCTAGAGGTGTAATAACTATGACGGTAGTAAATATCACTCATACAATTTTTGTATGGATGTCGACCCACTGTGAATATACGCTTTTTTTCGGATTGAGTATGCTGTGTAGGCCCTACAAGCCGCTACAGTATCACCGGGGGGAGCGCTAAGCGTCACCGAAGAGTTGGGCGTGAGCCCTAGGGCTTGAAGACATCTGGGGGCAACGTCATCGTAAGGGTGCTTCCTGTGAGGCTCGGACCTCGGCTTAGGATGTCGTTGGGCAAGGAGCTCTAATATATATTATGTATAGTAATCTATGACTAGGAGTATTCTTTGTACCGTGGGTATTGGCCGCCATTTTAACGCGTCACGTATATTGTAAGATGGCGGACGGGCGGAGCGAGAGGCGCGCGAGATGGAGCGGCCGCCGCCGCCGCCGCACGCCGTGCACTCGCTCATGCACTGCGCAGGTCAGACACGGCCACTGGTTGCTCAACTGTCGCTCAACTATCGCTCAACTATCGCTCAACTGTCACTCAAGTGTAGAACAGATGTGATGTAAGACTGATAAAGTGACGTGATCTTTTCACCCGCACGAAGCTCTACATCTAAGTCCTCTCTTTCTAATCGGGTAGCCAAAAAGTGGGATAGCAATAAGTAGGCATTTGCTTCAAAGTTCAAACAGATATTTAGAGAGTAGTCGTGGTACATTCGTGGTCAACGTGAAAACGCAGGCACGTTATTGTAAAACCAGTCGTATGTGCATAATGTTACAGTTTAATTTACATTGATACAGTTTTTTCCTATTCTAGAAAACTGGCGGGAATGTAAATTGTAAAGAGCGCTGATTGGTCCGCATTTCGCATTCAGTTTGCGCATGCGGAGTTAGGCCCATAAGTGAATTCGGGGTGACCTTGTCAAATAATATAATGATCATTTTTCCTACCAAATGTTTAAAAATAATATGTAAGACAGAATTTTCGTGGTAGATGAAAAACAAAACCTGACGTTGAGCAACTATAGCCAAGTGTGATTAGAGGAATGTCATCATTTTCGGTTTTGCTTCTTCCTAAGAATTTTTCTTTTCAAAAGTTTTACTGAATCTAATTCGTCATTAAACATCATTAGACGTCATTAAAGTTTAATTTATTTTTTATTAATTTATTTATTTGTTACCTGATTATAATTTATTTTTGTTTGTTTTATAATTTATACCTATTTAACATAATAATAAAATACGTACCTTTATAGCGTTGCATGTTTTTTTTTCATAATAAAATATAACAACTTTAAAGCGTTTTACTATTATTTACACTTTTATTTTGTGCTTATTTTTTTAATTCATGTACTTACAGATAATTTTTTTTCTAATAACGTAGTTACACTAAAAAGATTATTATTAACATGTCATATTTTTTAATGCTCTCATACAGGACGTATACCTTGAGGTAATCTTTATTTCTTACTTAATAAATAGGATTTTTTATCTAGGAAGATTTAAGGAAATTATACAATCTACCTACTAAAGCAGCGTGACAACTGGGACTTCCTAGCTCCAACGGGATCAATGGCATTAGCAGGCCATTTTTACAATCAATACAATACACGAAGTTCAAGTTTATAATATACTAGAGGACGCCCGCGACTTCGTTCGCGTGGCTTAAGTTTTTTTATTCCCACAGGCACGCCTTAATTTTCCGGGCTAAAAAGAAGCCTGTGTCACTCTCCAAGTACTCAACTATACAAATGCAAAAAATCACGTCGATCCGTTGCTCTGCTGCAGCGTGATTGAAGGACAAACTCTCTATTTGACGTCCTTGGGGATAGAAATGTCAAAATCTGTAAAATCCGTATTTCATCATTAGCGGAAGCCCAAATACCAAGTTTCATGGCTACAGCAGCTTGAAAAACGACGGACTTTAATACAAACTTTCAACCCCTATCCCCATTGAGGGTAGAATTTTTAAAAATGTAACACATCTTACTGTATTTTTACCAAAAGCCAAAATACCAAGTTTCGTAGATTTAACTTGAAAAATATCTTGTTAAATAAAAGACTACCCTATTTCAACTCTTTGGGGGTAGAATTTTCAAAAATGGCGAAACACGTACTTCTTTATTTTAAACCAGAAAACCAAATACCAAATTTCATGGCTATAACTTGAAAAATGAAGGACTTTCACACAAACTTTCAACCCCTATTTATTTACCAAAATTTTACCCCTTTGGGCGTAACATTTTGAAAAACTGTGACACACCTATGTCTTTATTTTCAACCAGCAGCTCGTATACCAAGTTTCATACAAACTTTTAACCCCTTATTTACCCCATTGGGGGTAGAATTTTGGAAAAACTGTGGCAAACGAACTTCTTTATTTTTTACCGAAAGCCAAAATACCAGGTTTCGTTGATATAACTTGAAAAATATATTGAGAAATGAAGTCCTTTCATACCAACTTTCATCCCCTATTTCACCCCTTTGGGGATCGTATTTTCAAAAACTGTGAAACACGTATTTCTTAATTTTTTATCGGTAGCTCATATACCAAGTTTCATGGATATAACTTGAGAAATGACGGACTTTCATACAAAATTTCAACCCCTGTTTCACCCCCTTAGGGGTGGTATTTTGAATAATCCTTCCTTAGTAAGCGCCTACGTCACAAAAGGAAGCTACTGTCAAAATTTCAGGTCTCTAGGATCAGCGGTTTAGGCTGTGCGTTGATATTGAAGTCAGTCAGTCACTCAGTCAGTCAGGACTTTGATTTTATAATATATATAGATAAACTTAAAATGTACATTACAGTACTTAATTTTCTTTTTTCTCACAGATGACCTTGGCAGAGCTGTCGAAGAACTAGTATCAGTAATGACGGAGGACCAGCCCCAAAATTCCAACGCACCTCCTCAATACACCAACGGGAAACCAGAAGAGAAAGACAAATAGACGTTCGATCCAACGCGCTATGGTGCTGAAACGGGCAAATGTTGCCATAACATATTTTCATGGTAGCATTTGGAACCGATTTTTCTCGCTTTGGCAACAGTGTTGATTACTTAACCTACCAAAGATTTAAACCTGCTTTATTTACCCTTAAATATGATTTCAATGCACAATTTAAACTTTTCCCTCTGTTATAAAGTTTTAAAAAACATTTCTTGTTTACATGGATGGTAACTTTTCAAATACTAATTTTCGACTCATCACTAACAATACCTACTAGCACGTGCTTATCTGTACAAACTTATACAAACCACCATTTGTTAATTATGTCACACAATTTACTTGGACATCTTACTCCTTCCGTACTTAGCACATTTTGGGACCTTTTTTATGGTGTAACACGTAGCACTTATTGTACGTATTTTTAAATTATGTTAAAATATTTTCTATTGTTATCTTATACTTATTACCTGGATGGTGATGATTTATTTTTTAGAATCTGAGTTCGAACTGCTCAAGCTGCCTGTTTATTGTGTGTGCACAGAAACGGCTTGTATTAATTAAAGAGTGGCGAAAATTTAAACCTCACATGAATTTACATATTATGATTGTTGTACCCCCGTGTCACAAGTTCACAACACCTTTACCCCTCCCCACATGTGTGACGTAATTAAAGAATGGCTCCGAAAGGCCTAACTACTTGTACATTCCTTTATTTACCAAAAGAACCGAGCTTTTATACACCTGGCGTTTAGCATGTCGCGGGAATTTATTTCCTTGGGATCGGAGCCAAAAGTTGATCAGTTGTTCACATGAACAAACTAATGATAGCTACGGTTGCGAATAGACGATATTCGTATGCAACGCTTATTGTATAGATAAGGGCATGCCATTGTTGCAGTACGTATCGTGATCGAGTCCTAACCTGATTTCATAAATTCCCCTTCTTCTACCAATTGGTAGAATTTCCTAAAATTTTATACCAAGTGGTAGCAGTTTTTCTTCTATGGTAACTCAGCACTGATGCCGAAGCGAAGCGATTCAACGAAAAAGACAATGTAACGAGCATTTACTTAAACATTATTGAAAAAAATGTACCAAATTTGTCAATACTATATACTTGGGAGAAAACTTTTTTATTACCTAATCGTTTAAGTACATATCTATTAGTACAATTTCCATATTATAATATCATATCACGTCTTGTAAATTGCCATATCATTTTTGCTGTAAAATAATAATACTGATGCGATAAAAATATGACGCGTGCGAAAAAGCAAGAACGCCATTTTTGATGCGAAACGAGATGTCATGTTAACGACAATTTTCTAATAGTATAAAAGCTGGCGAACGATTTTTCAAAAGCGAAGCTTCAAATATTATATTTTATGACTGTATAGGGCGGTTTATCAACGAAACTGCTCTAATAGATACACTAAGAAAAACTAGTCCTATAATATAAAACAAATAAAAAATATAATTTGGGACTCTATAATCGTTTGCCAGCTTCTATGGCAGCTTAAAAAGAGCTCTAAAGCTTTAAATATATAATCACAATGTTAGCTTTAATACCTATACCCTATGTTGACATTATTGATTGCAAACCGGTAAATTTTACCAGAAACGCGACGCAAGGGCCTACGTTTTAGTGGAAAGTGTATTGTTATTAGGTGAAGTCCCGTTTTTCAACGTACAATATTATGCCATACCCAATGTGGCCGTAGATAAAGAATTCGTTAAACGGTTTTGCAGTAGTATTAGATGTAGCCAAATAAATATCAAGCATGTTATATACTGTGTTCTTTTGAAAATTTCCAGTTACGCTAAAAGCCAGACATTCTGCAAATTAGGCTTTTCCTGATGCATATTCCGCCACTTCACCACAATTATACATTTATTAAAATTCAGTCTTGAAAGGGAACTTGTTTCTTAATAAAAATACTTAATTGGAAATTTTTGAGTGAATACATTTTATGTGCATATTATGTGTATGTTACATATATCGAGTTATCAAAAATGTATCGTTAGATGAAAAAATATATGAATAATCCAGCTTTCTACTTCATTAGTCACTTTCTGTTAACTATCGAAGTCTGAAATAGTAGAACACTCTTCTTAGTGACTATGGAAATCATGTAACCAATCTTTTTTCACTATTACAAAGGCATTACACCTTTCTCCCTAGCGTGGACGTAGCCAGACATTTCTTATGAGGTGGGGCGGGGCAGTGGGGTCGAGCACATTTATTATTTTACGTTATATTCGGGCTATCTGCAATACAAATTAAATTTTATACAAACTATAAAAAACGAGATGAAATCATTTATTTCATTAATTGCTATGTATTTTAGATGTAGTTACCTAGTTACCGTAACCAACCTTACCCACCTACCTCCTGGCTACGCACACGCTCTCTAGTTATATTTGAATGTGACAGTCTGTCACATTCGTATGTTCGGATATTTTGTATCGTGTCTACCTACTTGTAAGATGACGCCTACCTTTTTTTAGATAAGATTATATTGGAGAGATGACTTTTATACGAATGTTAAGTAAACTGTTGACGCTAACTTTACAATAAGTACTTCCAATTAACCATATCAATATTTGTTTTAATATTCGGCCAATATAGTTTGGATAGTCACAAAATATAATAGTTATTTACGAATTCATTCATTCAAAAGTCATGCATAAGTTTGGTGACCACTCTTTGACTATGCTAAACAGAACTTTTTTATTCGAAATTGAAATGAAAATTGAATTCAGAATAATATTATGTTTTGTGTCTATTATTCGTACGATTGTTTTAAATTCGGTAAGCATAATTTTTAAACTGGCAACTCGTTATGAATTCCGTTCCGTTTCACGGCGGCTAATTCTAGTTTTAATTTGGCTAATATAATATTATTATTATTATTATAGATTTTAAGAAAATATGAGAAGCACAATTTATTACCTAACGAATGAAGAAAAAAAAATGTTATTAAAACAACACTAATATATTGTTAATAATTTTATTGTATTTTGTTTAACGTGTAGGACGAGTTTCTTTACTTTTTCTGTTCTTATTGGCAAAGTTATATAAATACTTTTACTACTTTCGCATTTATTTGTATATTTTTACTATGTTTATAATATTTTAGAAGTTAAATCCAAATAAACGTTCTGCATAGTATCTTATATAAATTTCATTTAACAACATTCCCCTATTATTATTATACCTACAATAACCTATAGCATTTAACTAGATAAATGGTGATTAGTGGGGCTTCCTATTCCAGTGGTCCGGGGTTCGATTCCACGGGCCACGGTACAAACTTTTCGGAGCTATACATAAAAATGTGTGCCCGAAAGTTCTTCATAATGACATTAATGACAGGTGTGTTAAGTCAATCCACACTTGGCCAACCTGACGCCAAATCCTTCCTTGCCGGCTCTTCTCCGCAGAATGTACTTTCCGAACCGGTGGTAGAGTCAAAACATAATTTAACCTATGAAACACCTGTATATCCTACAGGTTTTAAATAAATTGAGTTTGACAGAAATAGATTATAGTCTTGTATTATATTATATTATAGTCTATAAATATATTACACATACTTTTTATCCCGGAAAATTAAAGATTTCCCGCGGGACCAAATAACCTCAATTTATTTCACTCTGGTTAGTCATTTCACAGTTTAAAAAAAACAATGACTTAACCATTTTTGTCACACTACTTATCGTATCAATTTACAGTAACAAATTACGGATCGCGTACCCGATATTTGTACTATTAAAATATTTTCCCATTAAATTATGATTATGTTACCAATAATTACCCATAGATTATTTACCCATAGATGTATGCCATAGTGTAGGGCCTGCCAAAAATTCCCACTGTATCCTTGTCTATCCCATTAGTTTTTGCTAAAGTTTGAGACTGATCGAGATCCTTTTGAGTCATACCGACTTACTGGTAGGGTAGTAATTAGCTACGGCCGAAACTTCTCACAAAACTAGACCAGAGAAAATTCAGGGATTAATACATTCTCAAATTGACCCTGCTGGAGATCGAACCTGGTACCTACGTCCCATTCATATGACAGTGCTCACTACTGCACTAGGGAGGTCTTCGAAGAGCTAATCTTCCAAGTTTCAACCTCTTTTCAGTTAAAAAAAACTTATTTGGATCAGCCCCTCGATTGTGTAAGGAAATCGTAATCGTAATCGTTTGTTAAACATATGTATAATTTTTCGCTCATACATGCCTGCACGTCAAAAAGCATGTATGAGCTCCTTAAACAGTTCGAGTACGTTTTAAGGTGAACGCACACTTATCCGAGCCGAACGCGTCGAACGAATCGAAGTCAAGGAGGCCTCGCACACTAATCCGCACCAGAAGAATCGACCGCGCCGAAAGAATCGACCGCGTCGAAGAAATCGTTTGTATTTCCTTTACGCCTGTCGCACTGTTATTACATGTGAATTGTGATGGATCTTGACGAGGTTTTTATTGTTTATTAATGGAAGATGAAGAAAGTGAAATAAGTCAAAGGGAAACCAGAATGTGGGTTCATAATATCAACTTAAAAAGGCAGTGGTTTGGAGAGTATTAAAATTGAGTGATTCTAATTTAATATTCAATTAAATTAGAATCAACCAATTTTAAAACAATGAAGATACAGTACTCTCGCGTTGCTCTGTCATACGCAACTGATAGAACGCGAGCGCATCGGTCGAGTCGACCACATAAACCGCGCCGAATCTGATGACATCATCCGAATTTGTCTAGGATTACTGGGGTTCTTGAAGATTCGGGCGATTCGACGCGGAGAAGTATGCGAGGTTTCATGAGATTTCCTATACAGAATTCTAAAATTCGTTTAGTTCGACTCGTTCGACGAGTTCGGCTCGGATAAGTGTGCGTTCACCTTTAAGCTGTCAAATGATTACGATTTGCTTAGACATTGGGTTTCTCTGGTTATAGTCCAGGAAAGGAAGCTAGTCGACCCCAACAGCAATTCCTCAGACGACAAAACTTTACAGTATGATAAAGTATCATGAGTTAAAGGTGATTTATAAATATCCACCAAAAATTTTTAACGGAAGTATTTTTTTTTTACCTAAACTCTTTTATGTTTAATATCTTGGTTCAGAAAAATATTCCGAAAAAACTTTCTTCACTGGAAACATTCATGTAACATATTTTGAAAAAATATGTTTTTTTAATGTTACTTGCATCGGAAAATTGCTCATTCAAACTTTTTCACTGGAATGCCCTTTTATTGCCGTTTAATACCTAAAAATTGAAAATCCACTAAATATTCCATCAGTCTATATTTTTTTCGAAAGTTACCTTTTTATTCGTAGTGAAAAAAAAATCCGTCCATTTTTCTTATTGATATGATAACAATATTTTTTTTCCTATCAACTATCAAAATATCCAACATAATAATCAAGCGCATTAAAAACTAAAAATATTTTAGAAAGAAATATTTTATATTTAATCAATCAGGGGAAGAAGGAGCGTGGTGACGTCACGATACAGAGATAATATGCCTACGACGACGCGAGCCTGTACTTGACATTCAAAAGTATTTCGTTAATTTGGGGTAGTTTTCGAAATTTTCCCCAAAAATTTCCTCCTGTAAAATTCTGTATGAAATATTTTTTTTCACTGATGGCTTCGTATAGATGTCAGAAAATATAACTTGAAGAAAAATATGGAGACAGCTGATGATTGAGGATTTCGGAGACGGGTAAAGAGCACGGCCAAGGAATTGAAGATAGGTGGGGGTGCTCGAACAAATGTCACTGGAAAACTCATCCAATTGGCGGTGAGTTTAAAAAAAACTCCAAAATGGTGGATTCAAGATGGCTGCCATACAAATTTCGTCAGTGTCTATCTCGGAGAGTATAAGAGTGTGGTTTCTTGTCAAGAGATTATCTGGACGAGGAGGTCTATTTAGCGAAATGAAAAAAAATTCAAGATGGCGGAATATTTTTTTTCATACCAAATTATATGGCGAATAGGAACTATAAAAGACTGGGTACTTATGGTTCCTTTTCAAACTTTGTTTTAATTATAGGACTCTCATTCATTAAAAAAACAGCGCCATTTTGAAATTCATTGTTAGTTGACCGATTTCGTTCAAAATCGATATTTAGGACGTCGGTGGGATTACAAAACAGAAAACTGGTACCAAAATTTAAAAAAATCAGCGCCAATTTGAAATTCTTTTTTAATTGACCGATTTCGTTCAAAATCGATATTTAGGACTCCTTGGGATTACAAAACAGGAAGCTTGTACCAAAATTTTAAAAAATCAGCGCAATACTGAAATTATTTGTTAATTTACCGATTTCGTTCAAAATCGATATCTGAGGATCCCTGGGATTACAAAACAGGAAATTGATACCAAAGTTTTAAAAATTCAGCGCCATTTTTAAATTATTTGTTAATTGACCGATTTCGTTCAAAATCGATATTTAGGACTTCGTGGGATTACAAAACAGGAAATTGATACCAAAGTTTTAAAAATTCAGCGCCATTTTGAAATACTTTGTTAATCAGGGCTACCGCGTTTAAATTCGCCGCTAGGGGCGCTAGTGTAGTGTGAGGTCCCCGAAATGTCAAATATCACTGGGCTTTTATCGCGGGTCTAATTATTTAATTAATGTTATGAATATTTAGCAATAACCAATTAATTATGGAAGATGTAAGATACGTGCCAAAGAATGCCAGTGCTCTGTGCTTTGAAAGCGTAGCTATGAAAAATAGGTGCAAAATTAAGCGGATTCTTTCGAACAGCTAATTCATAGGTTAGTATTTCCCTGGTTCCTGTATGTTTACTAAAAAAGAGTTATTTTTTTTCAGAAATATGCTTGTTTACCGAATATACAGCTATACTTCAGGACCTTACTCGCAAGTGGCGCCAACTAGTGAGCATAAAAACGGTAGCCCTCATTGACTGATTTCGTTCAAAATCGATATTTAGGACTCCCTGGAGTTACAAAACAGGAAACTGTTACCAAAGTTTAAAAAAAAACAGCGCCAGTTTAATATATTTTACTATCACCATAATAAATGAATTCAGTATAGTAAAATCTGTACTACTTGTAAGTCTAACCACAACCCGTGAGCTGCTTTAGCAGCTCACGCACAGGGCGAAATAGTAGTTATATAATATAATACAGCTAATTATAAAATATACTAAAACATATGTATTATAATACATTATTTATTTCGACTCTGCTTAAAGAATATTTTTTGTTGTCGTCTTTAGTTTGCAAGATAATGATTCTTAACTGCATTTTTTAATAAGTCCAGTGACCTTAGATTGGCGTATGGCCAGGCCTGTGTCACTCTTATGGCCTGTGTCATAAGTAGGTAGTCAATAGTACTTCTATCACGGAACAGGTACAATTCATGTCAAACTTAAATGAGCCTCTTTTCAAGTAATTTTTTTGAATCGAGGCACGAGCTGTAGGAAGTACAAACGAGTCGTAGGGAATACGCTCGCCCTAGTTAGGCCCTTACTCCCTAATTCTTATTACACCTTGCAGATTTAGAGTAAGGGCACGGAATATATATTTATATATTTCCGTGATCGAAGTGTACCTACCTCTCCGAGCGAAATATTATGTTTCGCCGCACTGCTTCGCCGCGACGAATGACCTTGCAAGTTGCGTGCGTAGTGAAGAACTCACTGTGTAGCGAGTAGCGACACACAGTAAACACAGTCGATCATAGTCAGAGTAGGTACCTTACTTACCAATTCGAAAAACCTACTGTATTGTTGTACTGTTTGCTGACAGCCCTAGACAAGCTCGCAATGTCGTCCGTGACGTAGGAAAGGGAAAAGATGCAAAGCAATACGGACACTCGCGCGCGGCGATAAAGTTGAATTTAGCTTGCGTGCGTGATTTATCTTTTTAATAATAATTATGTAGGCTATTAAAACGTCGGCAAGTAGTCAACATCAAAGGAGTGAGACTTCTGTACGTCAGTACTATTATATTATTCTGTGGTATGGCTTATAATTCATTTATTTGTTGCATAAACTTACTTACAAATTACAACAAAAGTACAAATATGTTTACAGTAAGGCTTTAGGCAGTTTGCCAATTTCTGGCGTGTAATATACTAACTTAAACAAAATATAATTAATACATTTTCTCAAATTCTAGAAGTAATGAGAAGAAATCAATTAAATATTTATTTAAACAAAGCTCAAAAATAAAAGAATTTTTTATGGCTTTAATTTCGAAGTGGTTTTTTCGTGACATTATATTAATCCTCATCTAAATGAAATGGTTGTTCAACTCAAGTATTTAATATAAACCAATTCGCCCCTTACACCATTTAATTCAGTTGGATATCTTAGAAAGATAACATAGCAATTAGTTAATGCGCCATAGAAATAGGGGCGGCCGGCAGTGCGAAGATATCACAGCCCTAATGTAAAACCTGATGTGCTGCCCAGTGCCAGCTGGCTATTATTGGGTATGGACTATTATGATGATTAGTATTACCCGTGCGAAGCCGGGGCACTTGTGTTAAATATAGCATTAAAGAAGACAGTAAGCGCTTAAGCGCTGACAAGTGACGACAACCATATCCACCTGTAGTATCCACGCTGGAGTAATAATATTATGGTCCCGGACTCGTGTCTCCCCTGATTGGCCCCTTGGGGAGACATCAGGATTATTATGATTGTGACACTTTTTCACATTTCGCTTCGCTCGCGCACGCTATACTATACCCAATAGATGAAGGATTAAGATACATTATCGCGTAAACATAGTTTAGATTTCATACGTTCGGTTTAATTCGGTGTTTTGCGTGGATATTTTGTTGGATATTTAGGATTTGAGTGTAAATTTGACTACCTACTATAATAAAGAAAAAAAATAGGATGGATAAATTTTCCATACCGAGTTATAAATTTTTTAAATTTGAAGTGAGATAAATTTATTTTGGTATGCACATTTTGGTGGATTTTCTTACACCTTATGCTAAATAGCATTTTAAGGACATGTGAAAATAAAAAAAAGTATGAGCAATTTTTTTGTTGAAATTATGGACAGATAAAGAAAACCTCTTTAAAAAAAATTGTTTCGTTTGAATAAAGTTTTGGATTTTTATCGAGCATCTCATAATACGGCTACTAATTAGTTTGGTAAAAAAAAATTGGGACGAGAAATTATTTAGTTCAAAATATTAAGCTTTTTGTACTTTTAGGTATAAATACCTAACTTCTGAATGTTTTTTTTGGTGGATATTTTTGTGTAAGTTTTGGATCATCCAATACTAAAACCCTGCCAAGTTTCATCGACTGAGGATTCAATGTGGGGGTCTCCATACAACAGACCGCCCCGTTTCCTAGACTATTAAAGAAAAACTATTAACTTTTACAAATAGCTTTTATTTCTTTTAACAGCAATTGTTAGAAAGCTTATAAAAATTTTTAAAATTAAATCCATAAATTCATATTACACTATTATATTTTTTACATTCATTTAGGGTAAATAAACCATTTCTCGTACATTTATATTTCAATGGGGGCTGTTTAATAATTACCTTCCAATTAATGACCTTCCTTAGTCTATTTCTCTAGACTTTTCAGACATCAAGCTACTGTGGCAATGCCACATTAAGCCATTAAGCAACCGTCAAAAGAAAGGCAGTATTTTAGGCCTTGAGAATAGGCTTACCCTTCTTTTAAGCATTTAAGTTTTTACACCATTATACCTAATAATAAGCATATCAGTCTAAGGCCACATATTATTATTATTATCATACCTGTTTTAAGCACCTTATATGATTACATTTTTATCATTTTATAATATACAGTTTTTGAGTTAAATTACAGAAAATTTACTATGCAATTCGGAAAATCTAGGAAAGGAGTCTACAAAATGTGCTCATTTTCTGACTTCACTATTTATAAATGCTTACTTAAAAGTACATATAAATTCAATATGAATGCTTTTGTAATCATACTCAGGGCGAATGTTGACCAATGTTGGTAAGCACTTGTGTCCGTGTCGGCACTAAGTGCCTTGATTTTGGTGATGATGAATTAAATTGTTTCTACACTCATACACTTGTTGTCCACAAAACAAAGGGAGAAGATGTGACTGACGTTAGCCACAAGTGTATATCTGTCTACACAAACATAAAGCGCATATTTTTTACTTAGGCTCGGCGCAAACGGGCCACCGACCACAGCCACCGGTGGCTGGTGGTCGGTGGCTCATTTGCGCCGAGCTTTACTCATTCATCAGATAGTGATAGCTGGTTATTTACACTTTACTGTGAATTAAACAATAATTAAGTATTCTTTAAAATTTTTGATATTCCTTACCTAGTATTATAGATAGGATTTGTTTGGTTTTACATTGTCCTACAGTATTCCTGTCCACAATTGCCACTATGTCAGATTTTTATAACTTTAGGTCAACTTACAGCAATGTGTCATCAATAGGGTGATATACTCTATTTTATGACGTCGTTTTTGTATATGACGTCGCATATATATATAGTTGATTGTATACTATGATGAGACAGCCCTCAAAAATCGCACATATACCTATTTGGTTTCTAAAATGTTATGTTATTTGGAACCCACTAAGGCTGTTACAGGTAACAAAATTAAATATTCAAGTAGTTGTTAAACTAATTTAATCACAAGACTCCATACAGCTCTTGTTACTAAATTAGCTTAATCTACAGCTACAGGTTACAGATCAGCCGGCTACCATCTTAGACTACATCATCAATTACCATCAGCTGAGATCACAGGCAAGGGCTAACTTGTAGTGGAATAAAATATAAATCTCAACTTTTGAATTAACTTCATACAACTCAGTGATAGTCCAGTTGATTTAGCATTTTTGTGGATTAAAACCAACAGTTATTCAGTTGGCATTATCCCTATTACACCATCCCTTACAAACAAACCCTGGAGCATATGCAGTTTTTGACAGCTGTCTCATCTTGAAATCAGCTTAATTACACAAACCTTTTACTAATACTTTAACTGAGGTATTATTTCCCAACTCTAACCCATTTAGAGGTACTGGCACATCAGTTCTAGGTCTTCGGAACAACAGAACATGAGGTTCAGGGTTGTGCACCATGAAGTGTAACCATCCAGGACTCTGTTGGACTCCAAGGTTACGCCATTCCGTCTCAGTCATTAGATGAGACTTTGGGACTAGCCTGGCAATGTCTGGTGGGAGGATTACATGTCTGGAAAAATAAAACATTTTATAAAGGGATGATCTGATTGATTGAAATACGAACATACATGCAATGTGAACACATATGTAACAAGCCCTAATATGAATATCATCTCAAATCATAAACATGACATGAAGGAACTTATATTTCTTATACTTTGTCCATGCCTCGGTTACAACCTATTTTAACTTTTCCTATTTTGCAATCAAATAAAGCAATTAAATTAAGCCAATGTAAAAATAATGTTAAATAGGTAGATCGATTGATTTTGTGTGTAATGATCTCAATAATAGATCCCCTTTCAGTCTTATTGCATCATTCAATAAATACTTTACAATATATGAATCATAGACAGCTGATGATATTAAGTATTTATATCTACGCTCTTAATAATTTTTATTTATTAGTAGTGCTATGTTATCAGTTTTACCTATTAATATCATTGATTACAATTAGTTAGGTACCTACTTACTTTGTAACTATGTGTTATAATAATATGATGGCTACTTGCACTGATAAATACCTACTCCCTAAACTTATGTATAAGGTTAGCAATACAGGAATTCAATTAAAATGTAGTTTTTATTTCATAATTTGATAATATTTCTATATTTTCGAGCAAATATTGGTGGATTATACCCATGACATATGGATAGGGTTGCCAGATGTCCGGTTTTCGACCGGACAATCCGTTTTTCTTTATGCTTGTCCAGTCAAGAAAATCTTGGTAAACCGGACAAAAGATTGTCCGGTTTTAGTAAAAATTATGAGTAGTTCATTGTGTATGTATGTACAAGTATGTACAAGTGCAGTATGTGTGTAGTATTCCCATATCTAATGCTTTTGTGGAACGAATCTTTAGCGTCATGGGAAATGTATGGACAGACGAAAGAAATCGTCTCGCCGTTAATACTGTGAAGAGTGAATTGTGCGTTTTCTTTAATATATCTGCTAGTTGCACTGAATTCAAAGATGCTATCTCAGACAATACATCTTTATTGAAAGCAGTGGCATATAATACGAAATATATTAAAAAAGTATAAGTAGATTTACTGTTATTGGAAATAATGATTTTCTCTTCTCTTTTGATCGTTTTTTTTCTTATTCAATGTAAATTTAGTTAAGATAGAAAGTTACCTTTTTAGGTAAGTTAATTTTGTGTTAATAATATTAAAATTAAAAACTGGTCCGGTTT
The DNA here is from genome assembly GCA_963932025.1 of Erebia epiphron. Classification (NCBI taxonomy): domain Eukaryota; kingdom Metazoa; phylum Arthropoda; class Insecta; order Lepidoptera; family Nymphalidae; genus Erebia; species Erebia epiphron. The sequence goes on from OZ009950.1 coordinate 12,335,826, forward strand.
TTTTTTTCAACACATCTGGCAACCCTACATATGGATGTAAATTTTATACAAATTCAATAAATAAATAGTTGCGCCCAGTTGCGCCGAAGTTAGAACGCCTGCAACATGTTAACTTATAAATCACTGATTACGGTGATTAATTACAGTATCTGTATGTTATTAAAACCTATAGGAACATACCTGTATTCATAAATATCGTCGTTGTACCTTTCGGAGTATTGTATTTGGTCTACTGGCATTTTATCACTACTTAAATAAATAAAATATAGGATTACTATAGCTCTATTAATAAAACAGTATTTATTTCACTCAGTATTTCTCCATTAAAATGTGATTTTACGAAAAAATCGATCTTAAATTTCGTTTCACAGCTGTTTCAGTTCAGATTCAATTCAATTTTCAAGCTGTCAGTGTCAACTCACTAACTGTTTTACTCGACGGCAAAAATTACAGCGACAGTGTAACGATCGCAATCACCTCTGATTGGTTAACACCATAATTCCATGGTTAACGCTCTTCCATTATTCGACAAAATCCATCGACGCAGCAAGAATACCATAAATTCAGCCAAACACAACAATTGATACTGTAACTATGATTGATGCAGAAGATAAGCAATCGCGGTGCAGTAATTTGTGTTCGAAAATAAGAGACAATAATAACAAACAAATAATATATTTTGAACTTTGAAGTCAAGTCATTCAAATCAAAAAAACGAAATAGTATGGATTATGTTATATTTATTGCAGATTTCACAAGAACTCGAATAATAACAAGAGTGGCGTGGGATGCCTGCTTAAAGCCTTAAACTGTGACACAAGTTTCCGAACGTAAGAATATTTTAGGAGGGAACGTCAGTGTCACAGAGTGTCAGTGTCAAACATGAACGACGAACGTTTCATTCCACGCAAAAGTTTAATAAAACCGACTTGGGTACTTGTTTTGAACAAGACAAATAGTTCTTCAATTTCAGTTTAACAGGTTCAAAACTTCGAACGAATTAATAATCTCGAATATTTTTTTATATACTATACGGTCTACTGAAAAAGTATGGTAATGTAGGTACAATATTATAATAACATAATATTAAAGTAAGCGGTACGGTACGAGTGGCGCCACCGGACGAACGTGAATACAAAGCGTTCCATTTTTGTAAAGTTCTCTTTGATTGTTTAAAATGAGGTAAGCGGTACGGTACGAGTGGCGCCACCGGACGAACGTGAATACAAAGCGTTCCATTTTTGTAAAGTTCTCTTTGATTGTTTAAAATGAGCCAATTGATGTAGAATTGTAGTTACCTACTTACTCATTCTATTTCAATGAATGTAGCAGCAGAAAGTCTGGTTTATCAATTGCTTTTTATGTTTTACTAGATGATTCCCGCGACTTCGTCCGCGAGGACCAAGTTTTTTCGATTCCCGCGGGAACTCTTGAATTTTCCGGGATAAAAAGTAGCCTATGTCCTTCCCCGGGATACAACCTACCCCTGTACCAAATTTCATTAAAATCGGTTGAACAGATAAATTTTTTGATTCCCGCGGGAACCTTTGAATTTTCCGGGATAAAAGGTAGCCTATGTCCTTCCCCGGGATACAACCTATCCCTGTACCAAATTTCATCAAAATCGGTTGAACAGATGGGCCGTGAAAGCATAGCAGACAGACAGACAGACACACTTTCGCATTTTTATTATTAGTATGGATATGAATTTTAATCCACCTCTGGTTGGAGGCGCCAGCGAAACACGAAACGAAAAAGCGACACCAAAAAGAGACAAACGTATTCATAATTTAGGATTTAATCTGCGAGAGAATGAAATACGAGTAGAATACAAGTTTACATTTATTACTAATTTCTGTCCAATCATTTATTTTACTCTTGGCAGATGGTGATGGATGAATCAATGATGTTCTAACGCTTTACTGATTCGACTTTGCACAGATTTAGGTTTGGGAACGGAGCGAGACCAAATCTATGGATTTTTAAATTTTTGATAACAATCGACTTTCTTTGAAGAAGACTTTCGAAGAAGTTTTAATCGATTTGACACATTGATATTTAAGTACCTTTGCTCAACATTTTTTAATTGTTTTTTATACATATCAAAGTGTTCAAATGACTAAGCACAATAAAGCATTAAAATAAATCATTTATATTATACAACAGTAGGTACACTAAATAGGTACATGAATACATGACATACAGTAGGTAGGTACATGAATCCGTCAGGTCATAGAAACCATCCATCGCCAGAGATGTAGGTATGGTGTTTGAAAGGCAAAAGGAAAGCTAATTATGTATGTTGAAGCTCCGTGACTATTTGGAAAATTAAAGTCGTACTCGTAATTACTGGATAAGTATACAAGTTACGAAATATCGGATGCATATAAGGGCACGTCGCTGCACTATTGGAAAAAACGATATGCGTCTATGGAGTAAGTACCTACTTGTTGGATTTTTTTTCGATGGTTGCCTGGCAATATTAATGAAACTTCATAGACTTGCAAGCCAAAAGTAAAATAAATCGTTGGACGAGACATAGTTTAGTTTTATCTCGTAGGCTACTTTTCTGAAGTTTCACTTGACACACTTTTTTTATGTCGATGTACTTACTAATACAAATCATGGCTAACTACCTACCTAACTAATCATTTTGAATTAGGTAGGTTTGAAGACCTCCCTGGTGCTGTGTTTCAGAGCACTAATTCTCTTAACTAGGACGGTCCCGGGTTTGAATTCCCGGCAAGGTTAATTTGGGAATTTGCAATTTCTGAACATTCCCTTAAATCTGGCCTGATGGGAGGCTGCGGCCGAGTCTAGTTACCTACCACCTTACCAGCAAAGACTTGCCGGATTTAGCGATCCAGTATGGAGTCATGTAGAAACCGATCAGGGGTATGGGTTTACTGGCATACCTTAAGGCCATACCCCTAACCGGTAATCCCGCCACCATCATAGATTGCATCTTCACTCACCATCAGGTGGGATCGCAGTCAAGGGTTAACTTGTAGTGGATAAAAATATACCTACCTAAGTATACACTTAGGAACATCTGAGATCAAGTTAGTACCAGTAGGCACGTCACGTGACTTAAGTAGGTTCATACGTACTACTTACATTGTCTTATTTTTATACGACTGCCTGAAAAAAGGAGTATATTGTTTTCAGGGTTCATGTATGTATGTATGTGTCACCGTAAGATTGTAATCTAACGCTTTTTTTTCGATACATTGTAAACAGTCGAAAGATTGTGAATCATTCAATGTTCTATGTGTCAATTTTTGAAATATTCATTGTATTTACGTTTTCTTGTCTCTTTCTTGTAGGTTAGGTTAGGGTTCGACATAAATAATGCGGCCGGGCACTTAGGTTCTATCGGGTTAATAAACCTAACAGATTACAATCTACCGAAAAATAATCCGTTATATTGTAATCATTCGACAGATTACAATTTCGCGAGTTAGATTATAATCTAACGGTTTTTACAACCTTACGGTGACATATGTATGTATGTGAGTTTGTATATTCCACCATAACTTCTACACGTCTGAGCCGATTTTGATAAATAAGGTATCGTTAGAATCCCTAGCTTATTCCGGGTGACATAGGCAAGTAAAATTAAAAAAAAACTGATGCGGTGACCATGGTTCCGCATTAAAGACTAAAGTTGAAAAAAAATATTCGAAAATAAGATTAACTATCTAATCATCATCTAGAAAATGATGAGTAGATTCCAAAAATATATAACACTATAGTTCAATATCCCGAGTGACACGGGCTATAATTTTTGAAAAATTTCAATACGGGCTACGGCAGAGCAGTCGTATTTTTTAATAATTTTAATTATATTCACTTGTATATGTAACTAGTTAAGTACTCGTTTTAACCACTAAGCAGGTAGATTAAATCAACGCCAAATCATTATCCATGCAAGTACAGGAACTCTAGTACATAGGAGGTCGTCAAACATCGACCGTCGCATTATTCAATCTAGGAGACCCCTCCTTTGTCAGCAATTCAATCATAACCCCTTCTGAGTACCTATCTATGGTGGCCATGATTTTCTTCTTATTTGTTTTTTATTCCACCGCTTGTGTCAGAACCACTTCTAAATTTGTAAAATGATATCTTACTAATATTATAAATGCTTATGTTTGTTTGTCCTACAATCACGCCGCAACGGAGCAACAAATCGACGTGATTTTTGGTATGGGTATAATTGAGGACCTGGAGAGTGACATAGGCTACTTTAGTCTTTATATCCCGGAAAATTAAGGGATTCTTGCGGGAATCGAAAAAAACTTAAACCACTTTTTATAAAAAATCTTCCATAGTATCTTCGATTGTAAAAATTATGTTGGAGTCCTTTATAAGAGACGTGAATAACGACCCCGCACCAAACCATAAAAAGGTTAAGTTCTGAAATGAATAAAATTTCACGCAGGACAACTTGTGGCATTTATAAAATGTTAAGACTCTACCACAGGTTCGGAAAGAAAATTCCACTTAAATGATACATAGCGCAAATCTTAGTATTTTGCTTTCCGAATACCTATTATATTCTTGAAAATAAACTTAAAACCGTCGTGTGTAAGGTTGATTTTAGGATGAATTAATTTATATTAGTCGTTCCTAAAGGAAATATTATTCGGTATATGTTAGCGCACGGACTGCAGACAAACATTTACATATTTGATCAACCGACTTGAGTCATCCGTCAATGTGCTTATTCTTGTTCATCGAAAACGACGCTGTAGCGTTAATGCATGTCTACTGGGAATCGGGCAGCGATATCTCTTTCATATTGGGATACCTAATAGATATATTAAACCTAGCTCGAATAACTCAAGAGTGCTCACTTACTGATCCGAAGTTAGCCATAGTTAATAGAAATAGGTAGTAGGTAAGTGCTGAGACGTGGCGCGGACTAAGATTAGACTTATTTATTTGCCTTTTGAAAAGAGATAACTGCGGCTTGGCTTCTTAGCGGCTCTTCTCAGTAGAATCTAATATACCCTACCTATACATTTCTGAACTGGCGATAGAGTGCTGATTTATGCCACGAGCTAAGTAAATAAATAGTAAAGTGAGTTTGTTTGTATGTTTGTTCCGCTTTCACGCCGTAACTACTGAACCGATTTGGCTGAAATTTGGAACATAGATAGCTTATAACCTGGATTAAAAAATAGGCTACTTTTTATCCCGGAAAATTGAAGAGATCCCGCGGGAACCAAAAACCTCAATCCACGCGGACGAAGTCGCGGGCATCAGCTAGTATAAAATAAGCAAAAAGCTATGACATAGGAGTTTTAAGACACCACTTCACCTAATAATTTATAATTAGTTACAGGAGGTGCTAAACTAACCTCCTATAATGACAATTACCTAGCTGACAATTTAGTCAATTTACCTGGGTGAATAAGAGTAAGACGAATTCACCAAGAATTATCACCATAAAATTCTGGCTGGCTGAAGGAAAGGACGAGACTGGGTCATCAGCCTCGTCCTTTCCTACAGCCCCTTCAGGCCTTCAGGCCCTTCAGGCCCTCGACCTTCTCGTTCAAACCCCCTAAAACTTTCAACTTGAACTGCAAAGTCTTTACAATTACCTACCTAGCAAAAGATTAATTGGCAGATCCAAAGTCCAAACACAAACGCATTAATTATGAAACGTTCATACCAGGCGTATCCACACAGTTCAATGCGATGTTTTAACAAAATACAGGATGTACACAAAGTAACAAGGTTCAGTAACGAAAATGTATAATGAAGGATGTTGCTTTGGCAACATTTACGTAATTTGTTACGTAGCTCTAAAAACAGGTATTGAATTCCTGAAATTTTAATGCGCCTATTGCACAATTCATTTGTTTTTGTGGATTGGCCATCTCTAGCCGTCTCTCTCATATGGCCTCGCAATCTTCTATATATATTTATATATATAAAATCAATTGCTGTTCGTTTGTCTCGCTAAAACTCGAGAACGGCTTGACCGATTTAGATTGAATTTTTTGTATGTGTTTGGGTAGGTCCAGGGATGGTTTATTTTCACAATTGGACCCGGTAGGGGGCGCTGCAATCGGGTTCTAGGTTCAAGGCAGGACAACGTCTGCCGGGCCCACTAGTATTCTATATTTATTATTTACTAGTGGGCCCGGCAGACGTTGTCCTGCCCTGAACTTTAAACCCGATTGCAATCGGGTTTAAAGTTCGCGCCCCCTACCGGGTCCAATTATGAATATAAACCATCCCTGGACCCACTCAAACACACACAAAAAAAACCATCTAAATCGGTCAAGCCGTTCTCGAGTTTTAGTGAGACAAACGAACAGCAATTGATTTATATATATATGGAGATTATATTATATATATATATATATATATATATATATATATATATATATATATATATATATATATATATAAATCCCTATTTCCCTTGGTCACGGCATCACGCGTGAACGGCTGGACCAATTACGCTAATTCTTTTTTTGTTGTGTTTGTTTGGACCCCGGGATGGTTTATACCCACAACTAGCTAATGCTTGCGACTTCGTCCGCGTGGTTTAAGTTTTAGTTATTTCCGCGGGAACTTAATTTTCCGAGATGAAAACTAGCCTATGTCACTCTCCAGGTCCTCACCTATACCCTTGCCAAAAATCACGTCGATCCGTTGCTCCGTTGCGGCGTGATTGAAGGACAAACCAACAAACCAAAAAACAAACACACTTTCGCATTTATAATATTAGTATGATTGGACCCTGTAGGGGGCGCTGCAATCTGTTTCGATGTTCAAGGCAGGACAAAGTCTGCCGGGCGCACTAGTCACATACATATATAAGTATTTTGAGTTTGGTGATAAAAGCGTACCTACCGCTACCAAACTCATGGAAACGGTAAACAACCATTACAACAAGAAGGAACCTCATTACACAAAGAAGGAAAACTTTTCTGAACTCTAAAAACGAAGCGTTAAAAAGCAAAGCTGTTAGATAGGTTCGTATCTAAAAAAAAACTGTACCTACCTATAATTTAATTTAACAAAAATACCTAGCTAGGCTTGACCTCAAAATAATAAAAATCGTGGTCACCGTATATTTGCAATATAATAGACACCTATTAGAAACTCATCAGTATCTACCGGTGGTGTTGCATCCATCGGAAAGTCTATTTATTCAGTGAGTACAGAACACACGGTTCAACATGACCACCGTGAGTTTGGAATTTCTTCGGGATCTGATAAGAGCAGAGCACCCTGATGTTATTTTGCAGGATTTTGAGGCAAGTAATAAGCATGTTCGTAATAGGCTAGTGGTTTAGACGAACGGCTTACTATACCTAGTTAGACATCAGTTCAATCCCCAGATGACGCACCTCTTTAACATTTCAGAGTTAACTGAAGTGCGTTTTCAGAAATAAAAATCACTTGCTTTAAACGGTGAAGGAAAACACCGCGACAAAACCTGCAAGCCTGAGAGTTCTTTATAATGTTCTCAAAGGTTTGTGAAGCCAGCCAATCCGCACTTGGCCAGCAGGGTGGACTATGGTCGAAACCCGTCTCATTCTTAAGTGACACTCGTGCTCAAGGTGGTGAGCCGACAATGGAAGCGATGGTGGTGAAGCGATGGTTGATGAGGATGATAATACATGGAAAGTCCAGTAATGGTAGGCTCCTTGCCACCATGTGGGATTGCAGTCAAGGTATAATTTGTCATTGAAAATTAATAAAACTATGCCTGAGTAAGTAATTGCGCAAATTTCTAGAGCTCAATTCCACTTTACAAAAGCGAGAGATTCTATAATATGCAGTTTATGGTAGTGCATACCTACAGTGCAAATGACTGCCAAAGCTGACATACCTACTTACTTACTGCAAGAAATTGCAAAAGTTGCTTACCAGTTAGCCTTACGACATATCAAATTTTTCCAATTCTTTCCCAGGGTGCTCCGGGTTCCAAGCGCGGGGACAACTACACCTCAATGGTGTACCGGATAACTCTGAAAGGTACCCGTAAACATACAGATGCTGACGGCACCGAGATCATCGAACCCTGGCAAGGTTCCCTCATATACAAATGCTTACCAGAAAGCATAATATGCCGTCAGACCTTCAAGAGTGACGAGTTGTTCTGCAATGAGGTAGCCTTCTACAATAAAATATGGCCAGCATTATCCACTTTCCAGAGCAAATGGGAGAAAGTTACCCATCCATTTAAGTCCATACCTAAATGCTACTTGGCGCAGAACGATTTAGTTGTCCTGAAAGATTTGAAGGAGATGGGTTTTGTGATGACGGACCGGAGACAGGGATTGAGCATCGAACAATGCTATTTTGTGCTGAAGCACATATCACACTTCCATGCACTTTCTTTGGCCATGAAGTATTATGATCCAGAGGGTTTCTATGAGCTGCTGAACGTCCATGATGGCATTTCTGAAGGTTAGTATAACATGATATTGAAATTCCGTTATAAAATATCTCAATTAAGTTAATTTTCTTTATTTTCTAGTAAGTAGATTGTTTATTATTGTAAAATAAAATAAATATAGAACTTAATATGATAGCTAGCCTAACCTAATTACTATATAAATCATGCCCACGTGGAATGGTGGCAAGAATGCTGGCTGCATTTCCGCGCTGGACAGCCAGGCTGATCCTTTGCGCAAAAAAATGAGCCAGCCCTTCTGTCACCAGTTAACTTATGTCATTGGTACTAGGGTAATAAGTAGTAACTTTAAGTATTTCCTTCTGCAGTCAGATGGCAAGGAGTGTAAGTTTTTGGGTTGCTTAAACGTAGCGCAAAACATGGACTTCAGAAGGTAAAACACAACCAAGCGATTCTTGAAAAATTGTTAATTATTTATTTTTCACAGTATTTTTTCTCACGGAGAACATAGAATACTACAAAAGCTACTATACAGAAGCGATCCGCAACGCCATTACGATGGTGGAAGAGGAACTCCACGATACTCCAGACAAGGACAAATACCTTGAGCCGTTCAAACGGTTCTGCTGTGAGGACACCTTCTTCAAGACAATGGTGGACAGAGTGACTCCTCGGGAGCCTTTGGCTGTCATCTGTCATGGCGACTGCTGGATAAATAATTTTCTCTTCAAATATGCTAATGGTGATATTTCTGAGGTGAGTTTATTGCTCCCTTGTTATTTTCTTGTTATGTTAATGTAATGTGTTTTCTCTTATAATTTTAACCAGAGTATTAAGAAACCCTAATAAGGGAATTTGTGGAAAGTAAAAGGTACTTTCCACAAATTCTAGGCATACCATAGTCACCAAGCTGCATATAAAGTCTTGCCCTGTTGCACCAATAAGGTTAGGTTTGCAGCTAATTCCTGGAATATATCACACAAGTCATAGTGTTTATTGTAATTCGACTTCTTTCATTCCTCCAGATGTACTTAGTAGACTTCCAATTGGCACGCTACGCTTCACCAGCATCAGACCTGGCCTTCTTCATCTACCTGTGCCTGGACAAAGACCAGCGCTCAGAACACCTGGGCGCTTTGCTGAGCTACTACACGGACGAGCTTTACGCTCGCTTGAGTGAGATGAGCGACGGGAATATCCTAGATAAAGAGACATTATCTGATACGTAAGTTATGCACCTTGGCCATATACTCTGGACAAAGGCCAGCACACAGAAGTCAGAACACATGGACTATTTGCTGAGCTACTGTACCTACTGAGGAGCTCTATGATCACTTCATTCTTTTGCCGTTGAGACCCTGGGCCATAAAGTTTTAGTGCTAAAAATTTCTTACGAAACAAAAGAGCTGGCTCATTTTTTCCACGCGGGCGTGATTTATATAGTAGTTCTAAAGTTGTTTTAAAGTAACGTTTTCAAAAAAGATCTCTCACATACAAAAATGAGTTTAGATACGAGGTTTCGTAAAAAAACAATTGGCCACAGTGTGATATAATGTTTTGTTCGTAACAAAAAATAAAGCGGAACTCTACTTTCTCTTGTCAAGGAGAGAAATATTATCTAATCAGCATATTCTTTCAGGTTACAAGAAGAGTTCAAAAGGAGCAGTCTCTTTGGTCTGGGCAGCGCTTTAGATATGTACCCCATCCTCACATGTGATAGCAATGAAGCACCTAATCTTTATCAAGAGAAGGTAATCTTTAACTTTTCTTGAGTAACTTTCAGGCCACACCCTCAAGTTCCTAAAGTTATAATTTCAGTGCGGGGTGGAGCCTAACCAACCCCTCATTTGCATTAAAAAATCTTTACCATCATCCTTCTGAATGCATGAAGTGGTTTTAACTTTTAGAGATTTTTTTGAAATTTGGTGTTATAGTAGGCATCTAAACCTGCACGTCCTCGTCGACCGTTTCCATGGTAACGGTCGTACGATTCCCCGCGCGCACGTCTCTCCCCGCTACCCGCTCTCCCAACGCGTGGCGCACGCGCCCCCGCGCCGACAGTCCTCTGCGAGCCTAGCGGCTATGTACGCGCGTTTCATATTCATATTCCTAAGTACCTAGTATAGTTTTTTCGTGTAACCCATTTTCTTTTAAGTTTATTTTGTTATTTTGTGTTTTACATTCTGATTATACATTATTTACTGTGCATAGGTTCTTATTTCTCTCTTCAACCTATTACACTGGCGCTCCAACTAGTGGCCCGAAAAACTGTTGCGTAACTAAGTACTTAGGTACTATGTGTGAACTGTGAACTGTGCGCGTCGCGTCCTAACCGGCATTTTTCAAAATGCCTCGCGTCGCCGCTAGTGCAAGTGAGACTCAAAATGAGGGAATGGAGGAGCGTATCGCGTCTTTGTTGGCTTCCTTCGCTCAGGCTCAAGCTGATGCCAACAGAATGTTGGTGGAAACTTTTTTGGCCTCGCGCGCCAACCAGACTGATCTTCCTACTTCCCCGTCGCCGACCTTGTCCACATCTGTGCAGCCTTCCGGCAACTTTGCCAAGTGCTCAGCAAGATTTAGTGGCGCAGGATCAGCTGATAATCCAGAGATATTGGAGGCATTCCTAGACTCCGTTAAAATATACAAAGAGTGTGTCAACGTGAGCGACGAACACGCGCTCAAAGGCCTACCGATGCTTCTAGAAGGCGATGCTGCAGTATGGTTTCGTGGCGTTAAGGCAACCATCAGCTCATGGGATGACGCGGTATCAAAACTCCGCAGTATGTACGGTGTACCTCGTCCGCCGCATAAAATATTTCGAGATATTTTCGCGGCCGACCAAAGTGAGGAACGTGCGGAAGTTTTTATTGCCCGTCTTCGCGCCCATATCGCTAGATTGCCATATCAAGTTGAAGAAGAGATGCAAATAGACATGATCTACGGCTTGTTAAGAAAAAACATTCGAGATCGTCTAACGAGAAATAAAGTGTCCACCTTAGACGAGTTATATGAGAAAACCAGAGCAATTGAGGAGTCTTTGTCCGAAATTCAGCCTCGCGACGGAAATGTACCTACGTCCAACGTCAGCTGCTCGGCGCGAAACGGCGCGAGCGCGGACGCCTTCGCTCGCCGCGTTGAGCAAGTGTCATCGACCGCTACGTGCGTACCTACGCGCGATGCGCCAACGTCGACGAAACGTCTCAACGGCAGCGCGTCTTCTTCGACGCCGGCAACAAATACGGACTCGCGTGCGGTAAACGTAACTACCAGCACGAAAGGTAAAAGTTTCTGTTTTTATTGTAAACGTGGCGGACACGAACTTCAAAATTGCGTTCGATTGAAACAAAAAAGTGAATCGGTTTCTAATAATAATTCTCCGTTGTCTTGTTACCGGTGCAAATCACATGGTTTTACCCGTGCAGACTGTGAGAAGTGCAACTCGTTTAGTTCGTGCGATATTTATAGTGATAATCATATCGATAATCCTATTAACCATAATAATCGTAAAAGTGATCAACCGCGTAGTGTGCGTAGACCTAAGGATATTTTACCTACTGGTTGTCATAGATCAATTTTGTCAAAGAATAACAATACCTTTTGTACCTACGAATGTTTGTCTCTCAGAGGCAATGTTTCTTGTAATGATTGTACTGTAACTCAGGGTTCGCAGTTGGACTCGGTAGTTGCATCTACCATTTCGGCTTCGGGTGAACGGGTAACGGGCACCGGCGATCGTCCTATTCTTGATATCGTTATTTTAGGTTGCCGTGGTACCGGTTTAATTGACACCGCCGCAAAGCGAAGCATTGCTGGCTTTAGGCTTTACAATTGGTTGCAAAATAAACGTCACCCCTTCCGAAATAGTAAAATGACTGTAAGACTAGCGGATGGAGTCGTGCGTACCCTTGAGGTCAAACTCGCGGACGTACAGGTTAAGTTAGCCCAGAGTGACCTAGTGGTACCTCTTACTTTTGTAATTTTTCCTCATTCACGTACCAGTGATACACTTCTTGGCATTGATTTCATACGTAAGGCGCGACTAGTTTTTAACATAGATTCGAACAGCTGGTTCACGGCCGATCGTCCTCACGCGGTTTATCCGCTTCGGTGTGAGTCCTCACGCAATTTCGTGGAGTGTGCTTCCGCGAATGTGCTTAGAGTAGACGACGGTCATAAGCTGTCACCCGCTGAGCGTACTGAACTCGCATGCCCGATTGACCAGTATCAGGATGTCTTCAAAGAAGGTATTTCGCCTGATCCGGTTAAGGTACGTGCCATACAAAACATTAAACCACCAACAACTGTGAAGCATAATAAGAGCTTCTTACAGACTTGTTCGCGGTTTCGTAAGTTCGTTCCAGGTTTCGCGAAAATCGCACAACCCTTAACGGTGCTTACTAGAAAATACCAAGCATGGATGTGGGGAGAAGCGCAGGACCAAGCTTTTAAAGAACTTAAGCGCTTACTTACCTCTTCTCCGATTCTTATCCAACCAGATTACAGCCGTCCCTTCGTGTTGAGGACTGATGTCAGCAACGATGCTCTCAGCGCTGCTTTACTCCAGGGGGAGTCAGCTCACGAAGAGCGCCCTATAGCTTATGCCAGCCGTCTTCTCACAGCAGCCGAACGTAACTACTCGACCACAGAGAGGGAGGCCCTTGCGGTGGTGTGGGCCTGCGAGAAGTTTCGTGGCTACATTGATGGACACTCGGTACGCGTTCGTAGTGATCACCAGCCTTTGAAGTGGCTTCTTACCCTTAAGTCACCTACAGGTAGGCTAGCTCGCTGGGCAATGAAGCTGCAGGCATTTGATCTTCTAGTGGAGTATACGCCCGGTGAGTTCAACGTACTTTCTGATACGCTCAGTCGGCCGCTCTGTGATGAACAGACGCGGGAGGCTTGCGATGTCTGTACGGTGATTGTAGAGACGCCTCGTTGGAATGCAGAGTCCGTACGAGAGTCACAGTTAGCTGATCCGGGAGTGGCTAAAATATTTCAAGGATTGGAAGGTAAGAAAGAAATTTCCCTCCAGACTTGCATAGAGAGTCAGCGTTATAAGCCTTCTAATCAAAAGTTCGCTGGCTTATTGCAATCACCTGTGCCGTCTGATTGGTTTGAAGCATTAGTAGAGCGTGATAGTGATCGGCCTGAACCAGTTCGTCCTAAAAGACGTGGTAGACCGCGAAACTCTGCCTAACCTTTATTGTTTAACCTGTTGTGAGGACACAATAACAGGTCAAAAGGGGGAGTGTATAGTAGGCATCTAAACCTGCACGTCCTCGTCGACCGTTTCCATGGTAACGGTCGTACGATTCCCCGCGCGCACGTCTCTCCCCGCTACCCGCTCTCCCAACGCGTGGCGCACGCGCCCCCGCGCCGACAGTCCTCTGCGAGCCTAGCGGCTATGTACGCGCGTTTCATATTCATATTCCTAAGTACCTAGTATAGTTTTTTCGTGTAACCCATTTTCTTTTAAGTTTATTTTGTTATTTTGTGTTTTACATTCTGATTATACATTATTTACTGTGCATAGGTTCTTATTTCTCTCTTCAACCTATTACAGTGTCTCATTTTCTGGGTGGCATCGGACCGGAATCAATTGCTCCATGGCAAGTCTTTGACGATAGGTTGGCAGAAGCCTACAGATAACAGAACATATTCATGATATAATTTAGGCTGCGAGAGAATGAGATAATAAGTTACATTTATCTCATTCTTTCGCAGGCTCTTTCTCTCTTGAGTCCCTTATTTTATCGTTTCATCGAAGTTTCAAATCACAGCGATTCTAATGAAGTTAGTCTATTAGCTTTATTAAGCAGTCCGAGGGGCCTAACTTTTGAAGCTAATTTGGCTTTATTTGTCTTTTATTTATTCACAGGAAAGCGAAGTAGTATCGCCATCAGACATGATGCCTGTACTATCATCCAACGCAAGGTGTCGAAGGAAAATGACGGATCTAGTCATAGAGCTGGTGAATGCGGGACTTTTATAATTTACTAAACTTTTTATTATTTAATAAACTGGTTACTATTGAAAATGTAACAATAAAACTTACGGCTAGTCCAATAGTATAACTGTACAAGCCCACATGAAAGTGATAACATTTATCTTATACTTTGCAGAACTATAGTCAATTAGGTCAATTCTGTTGTACACCATCTATAAACTAAAATTACAGCACCATTTATCCATATCCTGCGGAAAGGGGCAGCATTAGTTTAGTTTAGGGGTAGTACTAATGACTACTTAGTCATTTTAGTTTAGTTTAGAGATTGTGTCAAACAGAATTGGCCACCAAGTTTTTTGGACCACTGTTGAACCTGGATGACACTACACCTTGTCCTTTGCCTTTCTTATCCAGCCACTTCCCGCCATACTCTTGTCGCTCCATTGTAAAATAATTAATCCAGGCTAAATAATTTACTAGGTACTTTGCTACTAGGCAATTGAAAAAAAATCTGTTGTCGAATAAAAATTTATTGTATTTTCTTTAGTAAAATATATAAACACGTAGAAATTTTACATTGGTGTTAACACTTATGAAAATGTTTTACTTTGTGACAGTAAAATGACAATAAAATATTTCTAGAACTCTATATTGTAAAATAGCTTACGTATAAAATCAGATCGTGATAGTGTAAAAAAGAATAAAGTCTGTTTTGCTAACGTCATCCGGTTTTAGTCGGTGTGTAGCCCAACCAGTAACTAGTCTATCAACGGAATCTTCGCTTTAATTATTCTCGATATTGAAAAAGTAAATGATTATTTATGACGTTAATGAGACATATTAAGTTTCATTCAAAACTATCTAGATACAATACTGTTATTGTGAGTTATATATAAAGCCGTCGTTGTGTTTCACGACTCGTTCCGAGTGATCCGACCTCAAACGGGTCCGAAACAAGTCGGGCATACACTGACCAAAACCGCGTGGGGGTAAAGCAGTCTTAATTCATAAAAATGTGTATAGATAGATACTTGAAACGCTTTTGGTTTCATGCAGAAAAATGTTTGTACAAATACGTTTTTATCCAATCACAAGTGGGTAGATTCAGTGGGTAGTTAGAAAAATCTTTATTTATTTTGTGCAATGGTGCTTGGACGGAAAAATTTGGTAAACCCTATTGCGACCATTACTTTTTTCAAATTTAAATTAGACATACCGATGGTTTATATTAATTATAATATATAATTATTATAAATATGTAAATTCAAAACTAATAAAAAAATTAAAATCACTTGTATAAACTAGAATAAAATGTTTATATAATATGTGTATTACCCGTACAAAATCGTGGCACATTAAATTAAAAAACTTAAAACTAATAATAATTTGATCATTTGGAATATCCTCAATTACTTACGAAATTAGAAAAATAAAAAAATCAACCGTAAAAACTACGTACGGGCCAAATTATGAAAATAACTTAAAATCATAATGCATCTTTTATAGGTATTCCAATTCTAAACAGATCTGTGTTAGACTAAAATAAAAAAACTCAGTCATTGAAAACTTCAGATTTTTTTGTCGAGATTCAGCACCGGGTTCTTATCTGAAGGTTCCAATAATATATATATTTTTTTGTTTATAATTGGTTATTTTTATATTAATACTATCGCCATCACTGGCCATTTCCACTGGTATACAACCTTACAATTTTTTTATCTGTATGTTATAAAATGGTTGATTGACGCCAAACCCAGTGCCACAAGTATAATTTTGCGCGGCTGTGCGCCACTGGTTACAAAACTGATTTAGGTAGGTACTTACTTTTTTAGTAACTATCTCTCTCACTTTTTTTTTACTTCAGGCATATCTGTTTTATTTTTTACAACACAATGATGTCCACAATGAACTTTCAGATGTCAAAGAGACTTTTGAAGATTTGTGTTTTGTTTTAGTATTACAAATCGCCACCACTAATACTTGTGGCACTGTAAATAAACCTTATGAAAATCACGACAAGCGCTTTTTTTGCTTCGTGCTGCTATAAACAACATTAAATTTGTGATTAAAGCCGCGCCTGTTAGCAAAGAGGGTTTTAATCTTGTCACAAAAAAGTAACCAATTGAGATTTTTTACTTGACACCGGTTTTCAATCCAGTCGGAGGAGTCGATCCCCTACCTTTAGAAGCTTGGGTAGGTCTCATGAACCCTGTACTTTTGGTAGCCGTCTTCATCGGTGGTCTCGCAACGCCTACTGAACTACCGCTCGAAGAAGACCTAGATGCAGGCATTCTAGATATAGGCTTTGGAATCGGTTTTGGAACAGGCTTTACTGGAGCTGGAGGGGCCCTCTTCACGGTAGCGACGGACGCGGAACTGTTCAGAGAACTTCTAGAACTCCGTAACGACGCACGTGACGTAGACCTCTCTACTCTTAAAGAGCTAGCCCGCTTCGCGAATGGACGCTTCGGATCCAAAGGCGTCCGAGGTGGCGTTTTTGTCTCTTTGGTAGAAGTTTTCTTTGGAATTTCCGTAACTTTCTTCGGCGTGGGAGATTCACATTCCATGTTGCAGCCTGATGAAGCGCCCTGAGATGCACTCTCCGAATTCAGACTCTGCGTCTCTTCGAAACCTTCGTCGTTTAGCTCATGCTCGCTTTTAACTTTTGGTATTCGAGGTGACGACGTCCTTTCTGTGGGCGTTCTTTCGGTCTTAGTGTTCAGAGATTTTCTGTACGCGCTCCTTGACCATACCCCGGTAGGTGTTTGCGTCGGAGATTTTAATTCTCTAATCGCTTTCTGAACATCCTCCTGATTGATAGAAGTCTGCCGCCTCATCCTCGAATATGGCACCGATTTATTATCTTTGGTTGGCGTTTTATCTGTGCTTTGGGTACTTTGGTTTTTTAATCTGTCCTGCCAACGCTTCAATCTAACCTCCTTCTCGTCTTTGACTACTTCTTCCACCGGTTTCGCGACAGCAGCCTCTTTTGGGGTGTCGACAGGATATGAAGCTTGGATGTCTAATTTAGACGGCCTGACCACTTGTGTTTCTGCAACTACTTCTGATGCAACCTCTAGTTTCTTCTCTTCTTCAGGTGAACTTGATTCTGGGGTTCGTTTATACCGCCTCGTTCTTCTCGCTGCAGAGAATCTGTCGAACTGACCGTCGCCTAAAATTTCTTGACACAAATCCTTCATTTCCGTTGAAGCTTTATCCGTGAGACTAGAATTTGAATGGAATTTTCGACATGGCTCTCTTTCTGGTGGGGGATTGAACATTTTCCTTTGGACTGGTGGAGTTTCTATGTTGTCAGAGTCGATACCGACTCTGTCGGACTTGTCTGTCTTGTGGTCTTTGGCTGTGGTGACGGTGATGTCTGGAAGCTTCCGCTTGTCCTCCTCGCTGATGGAGACGAGAGGCTGAGGGGACTCTATTTGCGGTCGCGATCGTTGTCGTCTCAGACGCCTCATTTCTTCGTTTTCTTCCGTCTTTCTCCATGGTAACCTTTCTTTCGGTTTTGGTTGAACATCTGGAAATTGATAAATTATTATTTGATAAATTTTGCTAATCTGAGAGAATTTTATACACACATTTTACACGCATATTTTGAAGATCGATTTTGACTTCATTTTTGGACACGTGATTTTAAAGCTCTATTAATTTGTTCTGGATATATGGCCAAATGTATTGGTACAGCTAGAGCCTGACAAAGAATTCGACTCCCTTTGAGTACGAAACCGTAATTAACGATTTTCGGATTTTTTCATGTAGTTGAGCTGTGACTTGAGACCTTGCTTCTTGCCAAATTTCATGATTGTAGGTCAACGGGAAGTAGGTACCTATAGGTTTAATGGCGAGTGTCAAAATATACTGCATAAACGATCGTATCTTTTGATTGCGTTGGCTTAGAAGCTTGATTTTTTACAGCTAAAAGGGGCCGTACACCCAAGTATTTGATATTAATTTCAGCTTGATACCTCGACACGTTCCCGAGAAAAAGGGAGGTGACAAACATAAAGACGTTCCTTTTGCCTCTTGAGGTAGGTACGGAACCCTAAAGAGATCTTCACCAATACAAATAAAGTTGGTATTTTTTTTTATTGCAAGATAGGCTTGTGCTTGACGACAATAATGCTCAGTGCAAAGTAATGATGAGGTCTAGGTACAAGCCTGGTATTAAGATAATTACCCTCAACCGCTTCGATGGCGCGCACGAGGTCGTTATCCGTGGGCACCGCGGGGCGCCACTCCGCGCGACCCTCCGCCAGCGTGTCCAGAGTCGTGCTGCGCTCGCTCTCTGGAAATACAACATGAAACATTCATGAAAAGTCGAAGTCTAATAGCAGAGCCTACACACATCTGTGTCTTGGAGCTTGAGGTTTCAAAATATGTCTATTGAGCCTGCAATGCCCCGTCAGTGCCCGCACTAGTGAAGAGGACGTCGCTTACCGGAGTCGTTTTTCAAGGAGCGCCGATGGAGCGCAGTGGTGTGCATTCTCACAGCAGAGCCTACACACATCTGTCTTGGTGCTAGAGGTTTCAACATATGTCTATTTTGTCTGCAATGCCCCGTCATTGTCCGCACTAGTGAAGAGGACGTCGCTTACCGGAGTCGTTTTCCAAGGAGCGCCGATGGAGCGCGGTGGTGTGCAGGCTGAGCGGCGAGCGGCGCGGCCGGCGCTCCTCTTCGCTGCTGGCGCGCAGCCATGACTCGATCTTCTGGCGCCACTCCCTGGTACAACAGACAGCCAAAATCAGTCCAATTCAACTTCTCTACATACCAACTACCAACACAATTTATTGAATAGAAGCAGGCGTTACTTTGCGGAAGTCCATAATAATGAAGTCCAACTAGAAGTTTAATTCGCTATAATCCACCACAGTAGATAAATCTATGTGGTACAGTGTGTATCTTACACTTGCAGCTTGCGATATTCACCGCCCAGTAAGCCAATAATTCGTACCGGCACAGCACCACACCACACAAATCTTCCAAATTATTACGTTTCACTCCGACGCGGACTCTGAGTAAAACGTACGTTGAGAATAATGTACTGCCCACGACGATGCCCGCGACTTCATCCGCGTGGATTGTGGTTTTTTGTTCCTGCGGGAACTCTTTAATTTTCCGGGATAAAAAGTAACCTATGTGTACTATAATATATATCTCTGTGCCAAATTTCATCCAGATCCGTTTAGCAGTTCTGGCGTGATTGAGCAACAAACATCCATCCATCCATCCATCCATCCGAACTTTCGCATTTAGGTATAATATTAGTATAGTAAGATTTCATACAAATAAATAAGTGGTCGCCTCTAAATAATAGGTACTATGGTACTCAGCGAATTGGTTAACACTCTTCCACTATTGGACGAAATCCATTGACGCAGCAAGAATACCATAAATTCAGCCAACCAGTGGTGATTGCGATGTATCAATGATTGATGGAAAAGATACGCGGTCGCCCTGCTGGATGCATTATCGCTGTCAGATAACAGCAGGCGTTTAATAGGTATATTAGGGGTACGATCCGATATACACTGAGAGCACTGTAGGGTGTGACGTCAATTTAGTATACTGCGAAGCCGTTCCTTTATAGTTAGCTATACTGGTTACTGTTTAAAACGGAACGCAGTCGGCACTGAGAGCAAGTCCTAACCTCGAAAACGCCAGTGCTCACAGTACAAAAATGGCGACGATGTATGACGTCATATATTTCCCTATGATACTGCAGCAGTTTACTGTCAGTCCATAAAGGAACGAATTACTCCCCAGTAAGACCACTGAACAGTGCTGTCAGTGTAGGTATATCGGAACATACCCTATATACAAATCAAGATGTAGTCAAGATACAAATTTTGGCAGAGAAAACAAGCGGGGGAAGAAGACGTTACGCGGAAGCATTAGAAAAGTTAGCACGCAACTGTAGATTTGAAAAATCACATAGAATGGGTCATCTCCGTGATCAATTTGTATGCGGGCTCCAGAATGACGTAATTCGTCAGAAATTATTCGCGCATTACTATACGTCCCCGCCAAAATTTTATGAGGCTGTGAAGTATGCGAAAAAGAATTTAGAGAAATGCCAAACGAGTCGGCTGCAAATTCAAAAAATTCATAGTCGTAATATATTCCGGTATAACCGACTTAATTGAAATAATAGTATTTTCTATTTTTACCTAACAAACAATCTATTCGAGCTTTTTTAATCCCTATATTATATTTATTTTAGTTAATAAGAGCCGTAAAACAATTAGTGGACAACTTCTTCTTAGTTGGTTTTTTGGCTTTTATCTATGCCAAGACAATTTGGACAAGACAGTAAGTTAAGTGGACACCTGCCACCACGTATCATTAAGCCCAGTTATGACGTAACGTTTGTCGTGGTCCTTAAACGACATCTTACTTTTTCGTGATACCAATTTTCAGCAATGTCCATACAATATTATTATCGATAGTGCACTGCATCAATGTGTAAACATTTTTGTCCTCAACGATCCTTTACGGACAGTCTCAGTGATACGTGAAGCCAAAACCATGTTTCGATATCGTCGCAGTGCTTCAATGATTGATGCAGGGCATTGGCAAACGCGCTGGCATTGAAGCATAATTTTGGCCCTCCAGTCATCTTACGTCAAAGTTAGCCCTTTCCTTTGGCTGAGCTGGCCAATCTACTCTAACCAACCTACTCAGTACCACGAAGCTATCAAGTTCTCGAATGGATTACAATTATCAAGAGTAGGCACCACTATAATACCGTCGCTATTATCCGGAAAAACAATATTTCTTGCCAACGAAGTCGCGGGCATCATCTAGTTAATTTTAATTAATAAGGTCCTTAGAGTGATGAGTCCGTGTAATATAATACTCATACTCATGTTTTTTTATTCAAATGAACTTATTAAAAGTGGTTTTGAATCGTCGTTCGGAATGCCATTCCTACCAAGAAGAACCAGCAAGAAACTATTTAGGTGGTTGAAAATTTTATTATCGATTTACATTTTTTTATTTAAAATCATTATTAGAGTTTAAAATATTATAACCAAGAATGATTAAATGTTGCTTAAATTGTACTTATTTGATTCATCCATGACTTAACGAGAACATGTTAAATCAACCGTAAGTATATATCTTGGGTCACGTGAGCCTGTACGCTTACTCTGAGTTTTTAAATTGCAAATTCGATTGATCGTAGTGAGCGATCGATCACATTAGCGTCAAAGTAAAATGAACCTTAGAAGCATCGAGATCGAGAGAAGCAAGCTCAATTTCGTTTATGCGTTCATATACGTTTATGAATACGATACGACTCCAAATTAAAATCAGTTGTACTGAATTTGTAACTTTAATTCAATGCTGTTAAGGTTCATTTTACTTTGATGCCAATGTGATCGAACGCTCACTACAATCAATCGAATTTGCAATGTAAAAACTCAGAGTTCCGCTACTGTACATGCTTAGGTTTGGTGGTGGGTTCGGGCGCGGCGGGCCACGGCGGGGAGGGAGGCAGGCCGTTCGCGCTCGCGGTCGGTGACCTCGAGCCGCGCTCTCAGTGACGTTTCAGGGTCGCGCCGCCGTAGGTATATATCTTGGGTCACGTGGCAAGTGAGCGAGGCCTATACATACTTAGGTTTGGCGGTGGTGGGGTCAGGCGCGGCGGGCGAGGGCGGTGAGGGCGGTGAGGCGCGCGGAGAGGCGGGCCGCTCGCGCTCGCGGTCGGGGATCTCGAGCCGCGCGCGCACCGGCGCTCGCCGCGACCACGACCGATCTGAAACCAAACTTCACTGTAGGTACAAACCATAGGTATAGAATCCTAGTAAGATGTATTGAGGGACGAGTGGCCTAGTTGCGACAACACATATCTGTCGATTGCGAATGTTAAGCAACGTTGACCCAAATCGGTAACTGGATGGGTAACCGAATTCGGAAGTCCGAATATGGCCTTTTCGGTTCTTCCGTGCGTCGGAGAGCACGTTAAAGCCCGGTTATTATCACTAACATAAATTATAATAATCTTTGAGAAACCTAAGAGTTGAAATAGTGCTCTCAGTCGAGCCGTATGCGGAAGGATCTGGGAACCCATCGCATAATTATCACAAGAAAACCCCTGTCATTATAAGATTAATGATGATGATGAATGAATGGTTTCACGACCCTCAGCAATGAGGAATGCGACGCAGAGTGATACATGGTGCAAACTTTATTCTATAGTAGGTATTGTGGGTACAAACTTTTTTACCCGACTACAGCAAAGCTAAAAGGAAGCAGTCTAGACTAGGTATATCAGATATTTTTGTATTGCAATCTATGTTATGAACGTGGGAGTCACATCTGATATTACTTACCGAGGCTGCCCCAAGCGCTTCTCTCTCTCAGCTCGTTGGCAGCGGGGGACGAGTGACGTAAAAACTCCAGCAGGCCGTCCTCGTCGTCCCCGGGACTCGCCCGGCTCCTGCGGCGCAGACTGCCCGTGGGGGTGACATCTGTAATGAAAAAAATAGCATGTACGGACACTCGAAAGAATGGGGAACTCTAAAGCCATACTCTCGGTTTTGCACGCTTGTACCATTGTGCATCAAATCAAGTTCAAATTCAAATTCAAATTTCAAATTCAAATGATTTTTATTCAAATAGACTTTTTACAAGTGCTTATGAATAGTCAAATGAATCTACCACTGATTCGGAATGCCGTTCCTACCGAGAAGAACCAGCAAGAAACTCGGTGGTTGCTGTTTTGAAAAAAAAAAATATGGTATGTTTACAATAATCTAGGCTTAGGCTTAGGTTAGGTCAGCTTACTGCTTAGGTAGGGTTCCTATTCTGGTGTGACACTAATAAAAACCATAAAATAAAACGAGAAGAAGGGTTCTGAAGCTTATATTTGCTAGGACTACATATCGGAACGCTGAGAAGACTTGTACCAATTTTGAGCACATCAAAGTTCTCTGTACTTGCCCAACGTCGGCTTGGCCTCGATATCCTTTTGCATTATTTTGCAGGTAAGTTAATTTCACTGAAAAATACGTGTAAGTTCTCTTCCTACGTACTTACTTACGTTCTTAAGTACTTGGCACGTCTACCGATGCCTTTACTTTTCAGTTTGTCGTTGAAACTGTAACAAGAAATACAAATGCGAAATAAACGTGGGAATACCTGGTGATGGTGACATGTCGTGTGGCTTCCTCAGAGATCTTCTTCCGAGGCCGTTCCTTATATCCAACATCAGGGACTCCATGAGAGATTCACACTCCGACACTGGCGTAGTGCAGACGCTGCCACCTAAAATAAATATACAGCTACATATAAAATATTCAGAATAACATTCATATAATGTCTCCCGATGGTTAATCTCTTTTTTTATTTTAATACTACAAGTTAGCCCTTGAGTGCGATCTCACGTGATGGTAAGTGATGATGCAGTCTAAGATGGCAGCGGCCTAACCTGTTAGAGGTAGGGCAGTTATATTAAACCCATACCCCTAATCGGTTTCTACACGGCATCGTACCGGAACGCTTAATCGCTTGGCGACACGTGTTTGCCGGAAGGGTGGTAAACCTCCCACCAGGCCAGACCAGGGAAAATTCAGAAATTATAAATTCCCAAATTGACCCTGCCGGGGATCGAACCCGGGACCTCCCACGTTAAGACACACTCAACACTGCGCCAGGGAGGTCGTCATCTCTCCAGACAGAGAAATTAGCCATCAGTCATAGCCACACTTTTTTTAAAAGAAAGAGCAACTGATGAGTTTCTTCCCGGCTCTTCTCAGCAGAAGAACTGCGTGGTTATAAAACAATTGAGTTTGAGTATAGTAAAAGCTATGTATAACGAACCTGCCCTAGTCTTGGCGACGTTGACAGCGGCCTGGTCGCGCGCGCGCCGTCTCGCGGCCGCTTGCTCCTCGTGCGCCCTCCGACGTTCATTGTCGCTAACCGCTGACCGGAACTTGCTGCAGAACGTTACGAATATCTGCCAAAATAAACCGTACTGTTATGATGAGATCTATAGTGCGTAGAAAACTACGCACTCAGGCTACTCAGGCTTAACTTACTTTATAGTTAAAACGAGATGGACTTATGTGATTAACATGAATCTGACTCGTTTTAACCATGTCTTAAGTCTGAGCAAAGTCAAAGTTCTTTCTATAGATCTCTCTTAGTCTCAAGCACTCGGTGGTCATAAAAGTTGTTTATTGAGTTGAGATAATACTTTAATATTCTCACAAATTAGACGGTCTATCACTTGTGTTGCGACTGACGAGGGCCTCCAATAGGTCTTTCGGCGATATTTTGTTCTGGGCCTTACCTTTATTGCTGGTTCGGCAGGCCAAAACCAGGTCCATAGGTGGGCAGCAATAAGGCTAATTACCAGAACGACTTGTGATTTAGTATTAATTATCTGCTCTTATAGGCATATATTGCTGATTAACATTTCATTGTTTTGCGTCAATCTCTAATAGTGGTTCAATATTATACACGAATGATCAGCACTATTAATAATTAAAAATAACCTTTAGTGGTTAGAGATGTAACAGTACGATTAATGTGCCAGGTCATCTGCCCCCTGTCTATTCTCGTCTGTGTTTCGTGTCTATTCTCTCTCTATAATCGTTAACAAACCCTGGTCGGACCATAATTAAGGAATGGGTTTTTCTGCCTAGAAATTCTCAGTACTAGCCTGGAGTTAAGAAGTTCACTCCGTGCCCCGTCGGTCCCGGCTATTATTTACTAACATAATAATAGTCGTTAAAGCCCGCCAACCCAACTTGGAGTAGCGTGATGTAGGTCTAAGTTCTTATTCTCTCTCCTATGAGAGTGGAGGCTTGTCCCACGCAGTGAGACGATACTGGGCTATAGTGGTGGTGGTGGAAACAATAATTTGGAGGGGCGCGCCATGTTCTCTTAGTTATCTAGCTCAGTGGACTACCACACACTGCCACGCATAAACAACTTCTAGGCTACACTTTAGAGAATCTGACTCACCTTAAAGCATTCTTCAAGTTTGAAGGAAACAGGATCTTCACAAAAGAACTCCGCCAGTTGTTTCCTCATGCTCTCAACTTCCTCCATGTCTTTGTTCAGAGCTGATACTTCTCTCTCAGCAACCTGAAGAAATAAATTAAAAAATCTTAGTCAAAATGTTTACCTACGGCCTACGCCTACCTCTGTGTAGTTTCTGTGTTACAAATCTACCGATTTAAATAACAAAATCGCTTGGGACTTTTTAAAAGCAAAATATGTGAATGAGATTTTTGGAAATGGTTCTCCTGATATTGGAGTAACGAAATGAGAATTAGACACAGATTTTTGACGAACTCACTGGCTCAGTGGTGAGCTCTAATTTCTTTTAGTGGCATCCGGTCTTATTAAGCGTTCCGATACGATTCCGTGTAGAAAGCGATTAGGGGCATAGGTTTAATATAACTATAACATACCTTAGTATCAGATGAGATTGCAGTCAAGGGCTAACTTGTGAATTTTAAAAATGGTATTTACCTGCAAAAAATCCCACATCTGTTCTTTGATGTCAAGATGTGTGGTGGCTTGTATGTCCCTCTTAAGAGTGCCGATTCGTTGTGAGAGGGTGTTGATTTCGTTGTGCAGTTGTTCCACGCTCGCCTTTGAAGCCTCCTCCAACACTCTGATGTCGTCAGCGAAATGGACCAGCTCTTTGTTCTTGCGTTCTGCTTGCTGAGAAAAAAAAACAATAGGAATGTTGCTGTCAAAATTAAAGGTAAGCCCCGTAAATACACCCGTGCTAAACCGGAGTGATCCACTATAGTGTTGCAAAAAAATGTTATATTTTCAACTGAAGCTACCCCCCTAGCCAAGTTACATACGTTTCGTGTCTATTCTCTTTCTATAATCAATATCGCTTTAGCGAATTAGCGATTAAAAACATAGACTATTCACTTATTTTTTCTCACCGCTAAAGCGTTAGCGATTATAGAAAGGGAATAGACAAGAAACGCATGTAACTTGGCTAGGAGGCAGGCGTTATACGTGGAAGTCCATAATAACCGAGGACAAGAAGCTTAGTTCACTATAATCCGCTAGAACAACTAAGTATATGGTACAGTCCCGCGTCTAAACAAGAGGAAAGCAAGCAACCAAGCAAACAATATGCACTACCACAAAAGTGATACATCACACAAATCTTCCAAAACTCTCTCTCTGTACGTTTCACTCGTTGTACGTTTCGTTCGTTTGTACTTACGGACGGATCATCCTCAGGAGATGCGCCCACTCAGCGGCATAAAACCTTGTTCTGTGGACAAGGTTTTATGCCGCTTTTATGCCGGTTTTATGTTCATGCAGGAGACCTTAATCCAGCAGTGGACGTCTATTGGTCGAGACGACGACGGAAGTTTTATAGTAGCTTATACCTGGTACTTCGTCCACATGAATTACGCAAACCCATATTAATTAATCCCCTTAGGTGTTAAATTTTTAAAAATCCTTTCACATTTCAGCCTGCTTCGTCCAGTGGTTTGAGCTGTGCATTGATAGATCAGTCAGTCAGTGTGTCACCTTTTCCTTTTTATATAGACTCTACTCACCATAGCGACGTAGTGCATGAGATTCATCCCGGGTTTGTTAGCTCGGATGTCGGACAGCTTCTGCAGGGAAGACAGCTTCACGCCCGCGGCGCCGCCTGCGTACCCGCCCGCGTTCAAGAAGTTGCCGGCTATCAGCGCTATGTACAGGATTTCCTGCAACGAAACGAAATTATTTTTATTTTAACGTTGAAACCATCGTGAGTGATATTCATTTTAAGTACACATAATTGCCAGATAAACTCACGTGTTATGTCGGAAAATGCCCAACTAGTTTTGAATCCGTACGGGGCAAAGATTCATGTGCGCACGGGAACTGGCGGCCGCGCGTCGATTTCGAACTACACGTCATCCTCCGACAAAAACATTTGATTATCCGTACATAGTATATTTGTTTACGTAATAAATATCGTGAGTGATATTTATTGTGGGGATTCAACTTAACTAAGTGATTACTGGTAAGAATAACCCAAAAAAAAATGTGAAAAAACTAGTTTTTGTATTGAATTGTGTTTACCTATAGTCTGGCATCCTCCGACAAATACGTGAGTTTATTTCAGGAATTTAAAAACACTCCAATTTCTTAGACCAACTTCTGCGGCGATTTATAAATCGCGTCCCGTAAGTTGACCCAAAATGGCGGACGTCTGCGCAGGTACTTTGTACTACAGAGCCGAGCGGCGAATGCGCGGGGAGCGAGAGGTATGGACTCGCGGCGCCCCTCATACCGTTTGACACCTGAAATGTGTTTCTGCGCATAGATCAACTTACGCGGCGGCTATTATACCTGGATGGCTCTAGAAGACATCAAGTCGTCTCCAGCGACCAGTATCGCGTTGATGGCACTCTCCAGGTAGCCGGCAGTCGACGCCCATTCCTCTTTTAGCAGCATGCACTCTATCCGTAGTTTGTAGCTGGAACAAACATTAATATATGTTTTTATAATTTTACTACCTATAGTGTTTACCCATAAAGGAAATTTCTAAACAATTCCTAAATACATATAAAAATTGCGAATTATTAAATTAAATGTCATTTTTCATTCAAAGAGCTTCATCGAATATGGGCCTATAAAAGTAATTTCGATACTGAAATGTTCTGCGCGTCAGGATCATTATCCAGGGCTCGATCCTATTCGATTCTATTCCTATTCGGGTGGTCCGTGAGTCTTTACTCATGTGCCCGGACCACCCGAATAGGAAGCCAAACGTTTGAACTTAACATCGCTTTTTTACTTACCGCATCTTACCGATTTAACGCTTTACTTGGCGACGCTTACTTATCTATTTGTACGGGACCAAGTGATATGTCTCGAGCTCAACCGTAACATTAGGATGATAGTCCTCCGAGCGGGTGTTGTGCACGGGGACCACAGCTGGTCTGACCATTGATCTTTGGAAGTCGTATAATATGTAATTGTAGCGTAATTCAGTGAAAACTTCGTAATCGCGATTCAGGCTCTTCGCGTATTTCGTGCGCTACTAGTAGTGCCATCTATTCGATTATGTGCGTACTGCGAAGACCGCCACATATTTAGATACAAAAAAAAAGAAAAATATTTTGGTCAGAGAGGTGAGATCGCAGTCAACGGCTAACTTGTAGTGGTAAAACAAAGAATATGATAGTTATCTTACTTGGGCAGTTGTATAAGTTGCAGTAGGAACTTCTCAGCGTTGCCCAGCTTGGTGACGTCACCAGTGAATGATTTCAGCATCTCACACTCGTCTATCTCGGGCAGGATCTTGAGGAGGCCGCGAAGTTTCTCCGTTCCGATGTCGTCGTGGGAGCCTTCGCGTATTAGCTGGATTATGTCTTCGTTGGAACTGAGAATTAAATTAAATTATTATTATTATTAAAACGAGGCAACATGTCAACTTACTAAAATGTCTGTCCGTCTATTTAGCTAACTGTGTCTGCTACGCTTTCACGTAGGGTATCTGTTCAACCGTTTTTAACGAAACAGTAAAAGTAAAGAAGGAAATAGGTGTCTTTTTATTCCGGAAAATCAAAATTCCCACGGGGTTTTTCAAAAACCTAAATTCACCCTAACGTTGTCCCGGGTATCATCCAGGGCAGGCAGGTCACCTGATGTTAATTGATTACCGTCGCCCATGAACATTTGCAGTACCAAAAAAGCTGCCAATGCGCAGCCACTAGCCCGTTTTAACATTCACACACTGACTTCCATTCTAAAAGGAGAATGGAATACAGAAACACACATCCTTGACTAATATATTTAAGGATTTAGCTTCCGTTTCCTTTTTTCATAGCAACGTCTCTCAGAATCCATAATATCCCTGAACCCAAGTCATAGTACTTTTCCAAAGAAAAGGTGGAATGTCTTTAAAGGACCACGTACACTATGGTGACTTATGGGAATTCTAGCGTGATATAAAGGGCCAAGACATTTCCCCATAGAAATGAAGAAATATGTGAAGAAAAATAAGCCAAGTTAATTTGCTAACCCTGATTTCCATCCTTGCCTATCAGGTTATCTATAGTAGAATATCAAGAAGCATACCTTCGGAACTGCTTCAAGAATATGTTGACATTTAAGCTCCGTTTGCCATCCAGCAGGGTGATCTCAGAAGGCTCCTTCCTTGGTTTCCTTTCCCCTGAACTATCGCAGATGGGACTTCGACCAAGACGTGGTGAGGACCCGGCTGATCCTGGCGGTTGCACCTACGAATGATTAGGGATTATGGATTTATTAACTGTCATAGCATTTTTATAAAAAAAAAAACTAATAATTTTAACTTGGACCACTATTTGTTTTTTTTTATACCAGACAACTATTTTGAATTTAAATTTTATATTATATATAAATTTTTGTGTAATATAATTTTTGCACACAGTCTCTGACAGTAGATTGTGCAGGGGAAGATTCTACTTATATTATACAGTTGCTATTAAGTACCCCACAATCTTGCAAAATAAATGATTTACGATTTTTTTTTGTAAGCATTGAAGCAAGGTAAAAAAAGGTATTTTAATTTAAACTTTTTATTATGCGCTGCCATACTTAACGGCATCATCAATGTAAATAATTAATAAATGTTTTTAATAAGTATAAGCTACTAAAAATACCTGTTGGCAGAAGAGTCCTTCAATCTCACTCCAATCCAGTTCTGTCTTTGGCGAATGCTTGTGACTGGATGCTACTATTGACCAAATGTTGTTCTGACCAACGACCTAGAAAAATAAACAATCGAACATTACCATTCACCAAAATCTAATATAAATATATATAAGGGAAACGGTGACAGACAGATATATCAAACCACTGGTTATGAAATCTGTGCTAGCCGAATCGGAGTGAAATATGGCATACAGATAGTTATTCTTATTACGGGGAAGGGGATACTTCTGTTACATTCTGACAAACTTATCTGGGCGTGCGGCAAAATTCAGAACTAACAGAATTAGCTCTGCTTTGATTTTGATAAAATGTTGATTTTTAATGGACAGTGGCGCCTCCGCCACAGGTCCACAGATAAAATTGCTAAGCTGGTACGGCTTAGCTTAGTGTGAAATCTATAGAGCGAACCTTGACTTTGTTTAGACTTAAGACATGGTTAAAACGAGACAGATTTACGTTACTCACATAAGTCCGTCTCGTTTTAACTCTAAGTAAACTCAGCATTAAACTTACCTTATTGCTTGGTATTTTGTTCCAATTGATCGTCTTCATCTTGGTCTTGGGTAGCGGGGTCTCCTGTTGCGGCAGCGTGATAATAGGCGCGGGTGCAGGCGGTGGGGTCGGAGCTCCAAGGGGAGGGGGAGGTGGTGCCCCAGGGGGAGGGGGAGGAGGTATCCCGCGAAGTGCGGGGGGAGCGGGGGGAACGGGCGGCGCGGGCGGCAGCGGCGGCGGGGGGGCAGCTGAAAGGGTTCAATTTCATCATTAACATCATTGCCGATGCACTAGTCACTATTGATCACGAGACTCCTCTCGGAATTAGGAGAGTTTGGCCGTAGTCTACCACGCTGGCCAAGTTGGATTGGCAGACTTTACACACCTTCAAGAACATTGTAACTCGGGCATACAGAGGTTTCCTCGCGATGTTTTCCTTCACTTCACTTCACTTGCTTCACCGTTTGGACTTGAAGCAACATATAGCGTGCTATCGCAATCAGCGTGGTGCTATTCTTTTCATTATGTTCTGCATAGTATGAAGAAGGGTTTACCTGGTGGTGGCGCAGGAGCGGGTGGTGGTGGTGGTGGTGACAAGGCTCGCTGTAGACTTTGTTTGCGATTCGAACCCGACAGGTCTCTGTGTTGACATGTGCACCCCATTTTAGCCTGAAATACGAAAAAATACCATAATTTATAAAAATCACTGAAGAAAACTCTTGGTCCGTGGTCAAATCCAGGAAAAACGCGCACGGAAGCTACAGCGATTTGTCTACGATGATATCATTATGACACTGTCTTATCAGGGTTTTCCATGTGCAGAATCATAGAATCCCATTTCCCTGTGGGACTAATAACTAGAAAAATAATATTATTTAGGTACTGATTTTATTTCTATTTTGTGGTTACCCAAGGCAAGGCTGGCGTGTTTTCTGGCTTTAGTGTAACGTAGATTTTTTTAAATTTAGGTAAGTACTTATTATTTTTTATTTTTGGGTTATCCAAGGCTTATGGCATGTCTTCTGGCATTAGTGTTACTTGTCATGAACACCATCATTATCACGTGGGAGGTGGGTACCAGATACAATATTACTTATCGGCCCTTGACGAAGAAGAAAGAGACTCAGCAATCAGAATCTAGGTTCTTATCTTACACTTTACACACAATAAACCCTATCACAGTTGAGGTACAAACCTGAACACTAGACGCTCTGAGGAGGTTGGCAGCAACTTCCCTTGTCTGCCTTTTTGGGGTCTATCCAGAGTTAAAGCTGGAGGCTGCTTAGGATTTCGTTATCATATGTACGGTTTCAGTTTTCGCGACACTAACCTGAACACTCGGCGCTCTGAGGAGCTTGGCAGCATCTTCCCGTGTCTCCAGGAGAGTGGCCCTGTGCACCAACATCTCAGCCGTGTCCCATACTATATCACTGACTGCTTCTTTGGGGTCTATCCGTAGTAAGTGCTGGAGGATGCTCAGGAATGGTATTTCTTGGGGTGTATCTGAAACCTGATTATAAACCGATTTTTTTCACACGGTTTATTGTACCTTAAAGTTTACAATAGAAAATTATTGTGATTAATAATCATGGGTATTTAAACTTACAAGCTCTTAATTCCACTACAAGTAAGCCCTTGACTGCGATCTCACCTGGTGGTAAGTGATGATGTAGTATAGAGTCAAATAGCGGGTTAACCTATCAGGGGTGTGACCTATGGTATTCATATTTATGCGGAAGGACGTGGGAACCCACCGCATTATCATCCCAATAAAACTCCTACTATTATTTGATTAATGGAAGGGGTCACGACGCTCAGTAATGAGGAATACGACGCAGAGAGAGAGAGAGAGAGAGAGAGAGAGTTATATTTAGCCCATAACCCCTAATCGGTTTTCTCACAGTATCTCTCCATCACCAAATGAGTGCAGGCTTTCTTATGAGGTCATTATTATGAGGTCGTGTTAGGTGAGGTTTTTATAATATATGTATAGACTAGCGCTTTGTTGCAATCAGACTTGTTGGCAAGTGGTCATACAGCTTTAGGCAAAGCGCGCTTGCCTAGACGGTGCCTATTCGATCTTGATTTGGAGATACCAATATTAAAAGGGGAGGGGAAAACGGAAGCCAGAAGGGCATTCCATATCCTAGCTGCTCGTATTAGAAACGAGGAAGTAAAACGCTTCGAACGCATACGTAAATTTTTTACGGATGCAGATCCTAACGATGTCTTGCGGTGCGATAGTTATCCATTATTACCTGTTTCAAAATAGCGTAGAAGACATCGAGGTGTGAGTTTAGGTTGATACCTCCAGGGCCTTGTGCTTCGTCGCTCTCCCGCTGCTCTTCGAACACGTCGAGTTGGACGCCCAAGTTCGGGTGACTGGCAGCTTCATGCCTAGAAAAATACGAAGTTATAGCTGTACATAAGGTTAACTGTTTTTCCTAGCTCGAGCCTTTCGCTGGAGTTGGGAGGCCATAATATAGGGACTCCCTAAAAGCCCATCGTTTCTTCCTAGTTTAGATTAGTTTCAAATATTCTACTTAATTAGTAGCATTAATTTATTGCGTTTCTCTCATGAAAACGAGTTTTTGATTTGATTTGTTAACACGATGGACACAATTTTACTTTAGCTTACCATACGTAATAGATCAATCTACTTGAACTTGGTTTATTCCTCATATTATTCTTATCTTTAGGTCCTTTTAGTTTTATTTTTATTTTTACCCTCGACGAAACGGAGACGGTATATGTGTTTGCCCTAAGAGGTTGTGTGTTTGTTTGTTTGTGCACTTTTTTGTTACCGTTTTCCTGGAAAACTACTGAACCGATTAATATGCGGTTTTTTGCATAAGATAAGTATAACTTCTGGCAAGGTTCTTAGATATGTTTTAGGCCCATAGACAATCAAGCTGAGCTGTAGTCTATGATTTAAATTTTTCAATATGTTACCATTTTTCTCAAAAAGTACTGGGCCGATTGAGATGCGGTTTTTTGCATTAGATATGTATATTTCGTGAGAAGGTTCTTAGATATATTTAAGGACCATAGACAATCAAGCTGTACCTACTGTAGTCTATGATTTTAACTTTTCATTGTAAACCCGTCGTGCTTCAACTCTTTTGATTTGTCTTGACTTGCACTTTGTACCTAGATGCTGCCCAGGGTCTCATGATGGAGCCAGAAGGTGGTCATAGGAACTTAATCTTAAGTTCTCATCGTAAACCCGTCGTGTTTGGACTCTTTTGATATGTCTTGACTAGCACTTTGCACCCAGATGCTGCCCAGGGTCTCATGATGGAGCCAGGAGGTAGTCATAGGAACTCCTTAAGTTCTCATCGTAAACCCGTCGTGTTTGGACTCTTTTGATATGTCTTGACTAGCACTTTGCACCCAGATGCTGCCCAGGGTCTCATGATGGAGCCAGGAGGTAGTCATAGGAACTCCTTAAGTTCTCATCGTAAACCCGTCGTATTTGGACTCTTTTGATTTATCTTGACAAGCACTTTAAACCTCTTTAAGTGATCACAGTTTTGTTTTTAATCCATGATATTTTTACGTATTTTTTAATCTGATATATTATTTTAACAATTATTTATCAGAATATTAAAATTTAACACTATTTGCACCTCTACTAAGCACAAGTCTTATCGCGGAATGAGAAGGGTTTGCCCATAGTCCACAACGCTGATGCAGTTTTGTGTTTTAGATATTATGTTATATATATACTTTTGCTAAGTTCTAATTTTTGTTTTTCAAAGTTATAAAGGCCATAATGGAGCTCGACAGTTCGTCGTGGGTTTTTTAAATTTTTTAATTTTATTACTTGTTATAATAGATTACTATAATTAAGTATTACTTATAATAGGCTAGACACTAGACAGCTTTCTCTGATGCGCCTATATCAAATATTGTGGTCTTTATGTGGTTATCTAGTCTATTCTTGAACTAATTTAGTGAGCTTTACAATATTATGTTTAAAGTTCTAGTTCCTCCTTGTTCCTACGGGATATCCTACAGAACAGAAGTCACTTTACAATACATCTGCTTGATTAGGTACGTATTCGTATTGTTACATCATTTTAGACGTCAAAATTTCCAATTTTACAAATTGTTATCATCAAAAATTTATTCAAATTGAGTCGTTAGTACTTTTATTAGTAATATTATTCACAAGCATGCCCTTCCATATTTGGTATGAGGCGGCGTGCGCCTACGCATCGCCTTTTATGTCGCTTTGGACAAACGGACAGGACGGACTTTAGACCGGAAGGTGTAATTGGTACGAAATGTGGGGTTAGTGTCTTGGGAGCAAATGTTTTGTCTCATATCAATTTAGAGTTTAGACTATAGTAATTTATGTCTGTGGATTTTATCTTAAGACCGGGTAGATCGACATCTTATCTATCTTTGCGGATTAACGCAATGTACCTAATTAAATGATTTATTTATTACACGTAGGACAACTTGTGTCAATGCATCAAGACTCAAGACTCTACCTTAAATCTGTTCCAATAGAGATGAGCTATTTTTTAAACTTCTTCAACGTCTGATCACATGATTTTGAATCCACTATGGGAATATTACCTACAAGCTTGTCGGCTTTCAATACTCCCATCACTATTGGTCAAGTGGCAATATAAGATGACGTGATCAGACGACAAAGAAGTATAAAAAATAGCGCATATATCTCTATTGGAACAGACTATAAATATTAAATACTACACACTTTGACATTTGACAGTTAACAAACTTTGACCAGTAACAAAAGCTGTTTTAACAGACTTCTAAAGAGAAGGAGATTGACAATTTGGTGCTTCGTAGTCGGGGTCAACAAATAATATGGGCGGAAAGCTCAATTTGGGCGAAAATCCTGTCGTACAAGTACATACACAATGCGCTTGCTCGTTTTAAACTTATAGGAGTATTTACAGTACAAGACAACAGTAGTCGCGGAAAATGTTTACCACTTTAAGCTTCATAATTGCATGCAGAGCCTGCAGACACCTTTGTCGATACTCGATATGACGTGATTAGGCACATTTTGACCATAGATTATTTCAGACCGCGACTGTACCTAGGTGAGTATTGCAAAATGATACAAGATAAAGTTTTGGATTGACTAATAGTACAGCTTCAGCTTCATTACACTAATTCGTTGGTCCACTGCATCAATTACTGTCGATACGCCGCCGGCTTCAAGACTGATCGCTCCTGCCTACATTTATATCGTATACGAGCTAATTAATTCGATGATTAATTTATAGAATTGGAATGCTTTACATAAATATCTCGTTCAGAAAAAATGTATTAATGTGACGAAAGAAATACCAACTTTTTTATAGAACTACAAATACTAGAGCTACGAACAAACAAATTATAAACAAGTCAAGAGGATTTAGAAGGTTTTCTAGTATAACACAAAATTCTGTAAGTTTCGTCCCGTCCATCTGTTCGTCACAAACATTATTTTAGTTATTTGATTAAATGACTACAAATATTTTTCTAAACGGACTGGGGGTGGCCTGTTGTTCCAAATTGGACTTCCGCACGTCAAGACAACAGCGCTCAACACTGTGCCAGGAAGGTCGTCGAATGATTGTCTGATTCAAAAGATCGCGGGGCCTGTCATTATTTCATTCAAAGGAAGGGGCATGCAGTGCAGTGGTCCGTGGCATTTCGTCTGCGCAAATGTTCTCACAATGATTAGGCGATATTATTTTGGTTCTACGGTCACGATTGCCTTGTACGAAATATTGTATATTGGGGCGATGTCGGGTAGTGGGACTTCGGAGAAAAGGCTTAGCTAAAAATAACATTGAAATGGTATAAGAAGCTTTAAAATATATTTAGCTAGTTGACCCGCTCCTGCTTTGTCCGGGTGCAAAATTAAATTCCATGAAATTCTTATAAATAGTTATAAAAATCATGGACTTTCACACAAACTTTCATTCTTTCACCGTGGCCTAGCGGTCAAAGGCGTTCCGGGTGCGATTCCTAGAGAGACGCAGGTTCGAATCCTGCCGGTTCCGCAATTTTTGATATGTATTTTAGAAACTGCCCTAGTGTGAGAAACACTATAATAAAAATTACTAAAACTTTCATTCCTTAATTAAAAGCATTGTTATCTATCGAAACTTCTATAAACTATTTCGAAATATCAACACTAATTAAGCACCGTGATCGTATCCAGTAGTTTTCCAAAGAACTTGAAAGAGCTTTGAAAAGTCTAAAAATGGGTCATCAGCTTATTATAATTAAGTTTTAACAATTATACAGGTTTACCTACTTATTATAAAGGAAACTTACCTTAGATTACTAAGTGTGGGAAGTAGTCCAAGTCCTGAAAAAAGGTGAAAAAATACAACGTTAATACCTAATAATCTTTTTTGTATGTTCCACAGAATTCGTTCAAAAAAGTTCAAGACTTTTATATTTGATAAGTTTCCTGTAGCCCACTTTTATTGGACAGTACTATTTTGATCAGAGGCGCAATTGTCTAAGCAAATCATAATCATTTGACAGGTTAAAGCGTATAATTCAAACTGTTTAAGGAGTTCATACATGCTTTTTGACATGCAGGCATCTATGAACTCCTTAAACAGGTCGTATTATATACGTTTGACAAACGATTTCCTTACACAATCGGGTGGCAGGTCAAAATATCCGTTTGACAAACGATTACGATTTTCTTACACTCTCGGGGGGCTGGATTGAGTGTCTAGGATTATTTTCGCAGTATTTCGCAGAAGCAGTAGGTCTTACCAATAAACTCGTTTCTAACTCGTATCCTGTCCGGAAGCCGGGGAGCCGATATGATGAGGCAGTTGATGAAGGCCACCAGAGCGGTCTTGTAGTCGATGGTCGTCGCGTTCTTCAGTTCTTCCACCACCACGGTCAGTCGGTATCGATCGCCTTTTAGAGCCTGTAAAAACAAAATTTACATGAGATTTGCTACAAGACCTGCCCCCGATTGTGTAAGGAAATCGTAATCGTAATCCATTGTCAAACGTATAGTTCGACCTGTATAAAGAGTTCATAGATGCCTGCACGTCAAAAAGCATGTATGAACTCCCTAAACTGTTCGAGTTAATACATTTTAAGCTATCAAACGATTACGATTTGCTTAGACAATTGGACAATACTTATGCAATATTACTCATGCATGTTTTATTTAAAGCTCACAAAATTTGGTGTTCAACTAAAGTTTGACAAAAATATTTTTTTTTTATTTATTGGTTAATTTATTTTTATGTAAGGACAACTACGTAAAGTTTAAAAAGGTTACTAATTAAGGTATACTAATTGGTACAAAACATCTTTCGTTTGAATTTAATTGTACACAGATCGATATAATAGACAACGGATCGATATTGATTATTATTGATTGTCAGGAGACATAATATGGTTAGGACCTTCCAATTTGTACAAAAATTTGTAAATTATGCAAACATAGTAAGATGTCGTAGAGGCTTGGAATATTATCTGAGAATATTATACCTTGTATCTGTCAAGAGTGTCCACCGCTCGAGCGTATCCATCCGCGTTATAAACACACAGCGCTGACAGTAGCTCAAATACCTGCAAAAAACACAAAATTAGGTATTAGGTATAGAGTCCCAAGAAGAGAAACATTCGTTATTAAATAAGGCTAAAAAATTCCTTCAGGCGTCCTCTTCGCGTAGGGTCAATATCAAATGAATGCTGGTTTGCTGCAATCAAATGCTGGAATGATATGCCTCCTCCAATTCGTAGCAAAAAACAAGTTACCGTTATTTTTAGCCTATTTATTTCCTATTATTGCTTCGGTGTTGGAATGAAACATACGTTGCTGAAGAGCAAGCGGTAAGTACATAACACATGCTGTACGTTGTACCACGTATCTGTGATCTGTCTGTCTTAGCGGTTTATGTAGCGTATAAAGCTTCTTGTTCCTTTGTTATCACGGACTTGAACAAAGTAACGCCTGCTTCTATCCAACATCTTGCTCTGCGGATAAGTATCTTACTTGTTTTTTGACAGCAGCAGTGGGTGAGGTGAGCGCGGCCGCTAGTTTGCCAGCGTATTCCGCGTGCTCCACTATGTAGTCCAGGCCCACGCGGCTCTCCATACTTGCTCTGTGGATAAGGGAAAAACAATGTTAACACTTTTTTTATAGTTATAGTGATAAAACACTTGGTTATAATTGATGGAACAGGTAACTCGTAACCAAGTACCTATTGGGTAGAAATTTATGTTATGGCAATACCAACGCACGTCACGCACGCACGGGGGGAAGGGTCAATTTGGGAATTCATAATTTTTAAATTTTCTCTAGCTTGTTCTGGTTGACTTCGGCCATGGGTAAGCACCAACCTACCGACAATGACGTGTCATTGTTTCGTTTAGCGTTCCGGTACGGGGTAGGTATGGGTTCCATATATTATAGACCCTAACAGGGTGGCCCGCTACTATGTATCTTAGACGGCAACATCACTTATCACCAGGGGGCTTACTAGCTTCGCTTAAAGCAACATTATTTTAATATTGTTGACGCTCTTGTTTCGGAATTATAATCCTTATCTTAGGAACGTCAAGGTTTGTCATATAAAACTGACATTTTAAAATAGCCCACTGGTGACATTGCATTCAACTTGTAGTGAAATTAAAAAAAAAAACATCGCATTGACTTATTATATTACGGGATCATCGAGAACCCAAAAATGACACCAATTTCACCCACGCTTAACGTATTCCAAAAAACTTCGGATTAATAAATTAGTACCTTTATACGATAGGAATAACAAACGTTTTCTTTAGAAAGTTACACAAAGTTCACAACTTGGGCAAGTTTATATAAACTTCAAAATGGCCGGTCCCTTTGAGGATTGCGTGATGGCGCATAGCGGCAAGGGATTAGAGTTTAGGGCGCCTGACGTGAAGTGAATATTAAATA
Source organism: Erebia epiphron (assembly GCA_963932025.1). Classification (NCBI taxonomy): domain Eukaryota; kingdom Metazoa; phylum Arthropoda; class Insecta; order Lepidoptera; family Nymphalidae; genus Erebia; species Erebia epiphron. The sequence goes on from OZ009950.1 coordinate 12,375,286, forward strand.
TTATGCTATAAATTTATTTATAGGATGTTTTTTGTGGACATAAGGCTCGACCGAATCTCATTGTTAGCCACAGATTCAGCGTCACATTTCCACTCTTTAGAGGCGAGTTTTAGAGTCAAAAGCTCAAAACGTATGGCGGCTAAGTAAATATAAAGCAGCATTTCAATAATTTTAATTTTAAGAAGTATGTCCATCTTGTAGTTTTATCGCGGAAAATCAAAAAGGTAACATGGGATCTGAAAACCCTAGATCCACGCGGAAGAATTTGTAAGGCGCATAGCTGCCTATAAATATTTATCACATTTAACCAAAAAAGAATTAACCGTAGTGGTAATGAAGTGATACTAAATCTTCTATAGGTACTCACTCTATATTTACTATAGGTACCTACTTAAATGCGAAAGTTTGGATGGATGGGAGTTAGTTACTCAATCACGTCAGAAGTCAGAACGGCTGAACGGATCTGGATGAAATTTATCACAGAGATAGATTATAACACATAGGTAGGCAACTTTTATCCAGAGTTGCCGCGGCAACCAAAAACCTTAATCCACACGGACGAAGTCGCGAGCATCGAGTGATATGTTATTTTCTAAAATTTCATCGAAGCGAAACATCTGGGTGTCCTTAAAGGCAATGCTCAATGAAATCAACATAATAGGACAACTATTTCGGTGTATGGTACAAGTAACAAGAGTACAAATGGTACTCTCAGATTTTGATGAATAATGAAATTAACACTTATGTTACTAAACAATAGTAAGTGTAAATCCAAAACGGACATATTATTGGGTGATATAAAATAAGGCTAATTTTTATCACACTTAAGCTCTAAACTAGATTGCCATGCTTCGGTCTTGTGCTATTATTATCTGCAGAGAGTAGGTATTATGAGAGCGACAACAATGAATTTCGATCTATTTTTTTAGACATTATGTAAAACAGAACTAGCCACAATGCAATGAACTAGCAATATTAAAAGCACTTCAATTAGGTTACGATTTATGTTCAATAGTAAACGAATTTACCAGGATGGTTTAATCCAGATGGATTAAATTTCAGGCAGGGTAAGACTTTGACTTTGACTTTGACTATAATAGTCTGTACGCGTAAAATACACTCATCACTTCAGCCGTGATTATTAATGAGTCACTATTTTCTTGACGCGGGCGAACAGATGTTGCAAGAAAGCAGATAGCTTTTTGATTTATTGCAACTTGATTGGTCGAGAGGCGTGACTAAGCCTGCCGCCAGTGATGGAGTCAGTATTATCTTAACGCGGACAGCATCCTAACAAATTGACGTTCCAGTACAATGAAAATCTGCGAAATAATATATAGGGGAGCTTGTAACTTGTACCGCCGCGCAAATCAGGCTGCGCCTGCGCCTGTCGGCCTACGCGTTCTCTGAATGCCAACACCCGTGCTTACTGGGTGCGGATAACATCAGCTGCGACAGCTAGTATGCCGCTCTTGCCCACAAACTGTAACGAGACACGAATGGGGCATCCATGGGTACCAAACTTTTTTTTAAATTCTACAATTCTATTACCCTTGACTCACTGTAGGTGATGATGCAGTCTAAGATGGTAGCGAGCTTGCTTGTTAGGGGTACCGCGGTTAAATATTAAAACCATATCCCTATCGGTTTCTACACATCGTACCGGAACGCTACGTCTTTGCCAATAGTGTGGTAACTAGCCACAGCTGAAGCCTGCCACCAGAGAAAATTCAGAAATTATGAATCCCTAAATTGACCCTGACACGAATAGAAGCAGGGGCCTCCCACATTAAGTCCAGGTCATAAAGTGCTGGAATTGCGACACCGCACCTGTAAGCGCAGCGATCGCAGATCTAGGGCCTTCGCCGTTGACTTTGACTCGCCTTTTGTCACCCTAGCGACAACAGGCGAAGTCAAAGTCAAAGTACACTTTTTGAATGTCAAGAATACAAAGTATAATGATATGAATGATGATGATGTGACGGTGATACTCTCATATATACACTCTGAGGTGGAATCTGAGTTGAGCAGGACAAACTCAGCGAGTCGCAGATAATATGCGGGATCCCAAATACTACATCCTATCCAGCTTACTTAACCAAAAAATAAAAACAAACCATTATAATTGAAATGTGTAGGTGTAGATTAATTTCGTCGACGTTTTAATGTTCAATTAATCGTCGATCAGCCTTGAAGATAGGTCACCGTCACGCAAACACCATGTTTTTAGGGTTCCGTACCAGAAGGGTGCCAACGGGACCTTGTCCCAATATTTCTACTTTATAGACTAGCGCTTGGGTGCTATCAGACTTGCTGGAAGAAGTGATGCAGCCTAAGGTGGAGTGCGCTTGCCTAGAAGATGCCTATTCACTCTTGATTTGAAGATAATAGATACCAATATTATAAGCTAAGCTAGCCAGCTATAACAACAAATATTAAATAAAAATAAAATAAGTAAAGTTACCTATAATATGTCACCGTAAGTTGCAAAAACAGTCAGATTGTAATCTAACTAGCGAAATAATTGTAAACTCACAACTCACTCTGTCGACAGATTACAATTTAACGCATTATTTTTCGGTAGATTTGTAATCTGTTAAGTATATTAACCCGATAAAACCTAAAAGTGCACTACCTGATTGTTTATGTCGAACCCTAACTTAACCTACAAGAAAGAGACAAGAAACGTAAATACAATGAATATTTCAAAAATCGACACTCCAGTATACAATTTCGCTAGTAATTAGATTACAATCTAACGGTTTTTGCAATCTTACGGTGACATAATATATAAATTATAGTCCCCATACAATAAACTTGTATAATAAAAAGTACATAATAATATTATTCAAATACCTATTGTCTTGTACGATGTACGGAACCGTTCGTGTGCGAGTCAGACTGGCGCTTGGCTAAATTTTTTACAAACCACCAGTGGCCAGATAAAGGTTATTTATTGGTTACCTACATATTATCAGCAAGGAAGGCTTTTGTTTTCTTGTTACGACACAAAAACGAGATGTGATTATATTAGATGTTCTTCAAAAATAGGTAGGGTAATAAGATCAACCTATAGACAGCTTACTATACTGACCACGAGTCTCCTCTGAGAATAAGGAAGGGATTGGCTATAGTCCACCACGCTGGCCATGTGCATATTGGCTTCACTTCAAGTTCACACATCTTTACACACACACAGAACATTATGAACTCGGTCATGCAGGCTGTCTCACGGTGTTTTCCTTCACCGTTAAAACAAGGGAGTTTAATTTCTTAAAACTCACATAACTAGAACCGAATTAAGCTAGAGGTGCGTGCCTGGGATTGATCCCCCGACCACCCAAGGATCGTCGTTGTCATCGTCTCAACCTATAGACGTCTACTGCTGCTGCTACGACGTGTCACTGCTGGACAAAGGTCTCCTGCATGGATGCCCACAGTACACGGTCTTTTGCCGGGTCGTACAACTCTGCTTTTCCGGTGCGAGGCCGCCATTCAAGCACCTTGGGGCCCCAACGCCATCGATTCTTCGAACTATGTGCCCCGCCCATGCCACTTAAGCTTGGCGACTCTTCGAGCTATGTTGGTTACTCTGGTATTCTCCTACCCGAGAATCATACGCGTGATTTTAGGGGTTTGAAAAGCCCCGTGCAAAAGTTCCCACAAACACCAATACAATGTTATCATAGCTTTCAAATAAGGATATTGCCATAGTTATGGTTAGTATTCTATAACCTACATACCTAACTTGCAAATGTTTATCATTTCTCGAAACCTATTCACAGCATTTGCATCTCAGTCCGATTTGAGATACACGAATGCATATACGAAGTATTCTCGAAACTTATGCGATACCACCACAGTATAGCAATCACACTGACGTTATTTTGGAAGCATTGAGTCTAAAGGTGAGAGTGGCGAGTACTTTGACTTTGCTTAAACTGGAGACACAAATTGACATTTAGGCTAATAATAATAATTAATGTTGCACACTATGTATCTCTAAACAATTTTTTTTAAATACTTCTAATATTATTGCTGTACTTTTCATTATACTCCTGCGAAAAGGGGCGGTACTTGTTTAAGGATCGTCGATTTTTATACAGTTCTTAAAATCATTAAAATATAGTTAATCAGAATAACAGATGTGCTTCCTTCCTTTTCTGTCTCAAATGTAGTCACATTCTAGGCGCTGTGAGCTCACGAGATGAAAAACACAGGCGCGGGGGGGGGGGGGGGGGGGTGTTAAATCGAGCAAGCGCATGTCGCAAAAAATTCATGAAATCATTTGTAAAAAAATTAATATTTACTTTTCAATACAAATGAATCCGACAATGTGTTTGATTTAGAAAAACGAATTTTATCTTATATTTCCAGAGCTAATTATTGGTTTTAATAAGGAGAAAAATTGTTTTAAAAGGTAAATTAAGAGGTATGTTTAAAATAAATTTCGATGCAGCAGAAACAGCAAATTATTTTTACAAGCATACATTATGTCACCGTTTGATGGATACACTGCTTTTAAAAACCCCCTTTTACGCTACACAGGGCCTGCTGAGAGGACTGGTAATGCACAAATGCACAAACAGTCAATCAGTTTTCGAACTGTATGATTGCTAATATTTGATTACACTTAAGAGTGCGTTCTAAGAAGGACTCACGTCATCGTTCCGATAACTTGGAAAGTGGAAAGTGATAGCACTGATTGTTCTCACGAAGCTGAAGTTTAAAGCTAGGCAGATCTTTGATAGGTAAAGGAGTACGTTATTTTTTTTTATTCCACTACAAGTTAGCCCTTGATTGCGATTTCATCAGCTGATGGCAAGTGACGATGCAGTCTAAGATGGTAGCGGGCTAACCTATTAGGGGTATGGCTGTAGGCTGTTATATCAAACCCATGCTAATTGCCAACCCCTGATCGGTTTCTACACGGCAGACAGACAGACACACTTTCGCATTTTTCGTATGGATTATCGCAGAAAATTAAACAGTTCCTACGGAATTTTACAAATCTTCATCCACGCTGACGAAGTCGCGGGCATCATCTTGCCTATGAAATAAATAAAATATTTAATAAAGCGGAGGCATAACAAATACTATAATTCTCAATTAATTGAGACAATAATCTGTAATCTTACGTGCTTTAACATTATCTATGGCTAATCCATGGTGTGTTGGTGTAATAATGTCAAGGTTACGGTATTGGAGGCTTATAATGATCATAAGAGCATTTTGCCTTAGATTTATAATTTTGATTGTACTCTAGAGAGGTTTTTTATTTAAATTCCTCTACATTTACAAGTTAGCACTCAAAGGCTTACTTGTAGCAGATTTAAAACAAGTGAATATAATTAAAATTATTAGTAAATACGACTGCTCTGCCGTAGCCCGTAACTTTATACCTACTACCTACGTAACGATACCACAGTCATTACTATGGAATCTTATTCACATTTTTATTAACTGATATTTTTTAGGAATCACTGGATATTGAACAATCAATCAATCATCAAATATCAAATAAATATTATAAATGCGAAAGTTTGGGTGGATGTATGGATGTTTGTTACTCAATCACGCCACAACGGCTGAACGGATCTGGCTGAAATTTAGCACAGAGATAGATTATAGCCTGGAATAGCACATAGGACTTTTTATCCCGGAAAATTAAAGAGTTCCCGCGGGAACCGAAAAACCTCAATCCACGCGGACGAAGTCGCGGTGTTATATATTTTTGGAATCTACTCATCATTTTCTAGATGATGAGTTACATATTATAGTTAATCTTATTTTCGAAAAAAGAAATTCAACTTTAGTCATTAAAGCGAATATACAAACTCACATACATACATACATACATACATACATACATACATACATACATACATACATACATACATACATACATACATACATACATACAACCATACATACATACATGAACCCTCAAACAGTATACCTACTCTTTTTTCAGGCAGTCGTATAAAATAACTTGACTGCGATCTCACGGTGGCAAGCGATGCAGTCTATAATGTACCTATAATGTAGATTGGTCTAAATCAGATCGAATCTGTCTAAATCGATCGGAACGCTAAATCGATTGGCGGTATGTCTTTGCCCGTAGGATGGTGGTGCCTAGCCACGGCCGAAGCCTCCCATCAGACCGGACCAGACAAAATTCAGAAATTTTAAATTCCAGTAGGCTAGGTGATGCTCGCGACGTCGCGGTCCGCGTGGATTAAGTTTTTTTGCATTCCCACGGGAACTCCTTAATTTTCCGTGATTCAAAGTAGACTCTCCTAGAACTAGATGTCTTTCCTCGGGATACAACCTATATCTGTACCAAATTGTATCAATATCGGTTAAAAAGATGGGCCGTTAAATCGTAGCAGACAAAAATACAGAGAGACAGGCAGACAGACACTAATTGCGCACTTATAATATTAGTACGGATAATCACCGCTACAAGAAGAATGCTTAGGCTAAAATCGCTCGGCAGTACTTGGAAAACTGAATTTTTTAATTAAGTTAATTTTTATCATATAAAAGGTTTTATCTATCTATCTATCTATCTATCTATCTATCTATATATATAAAAGCGTCTATCTATCTTCTTCTATATATTATATTATAAAAGCGAAATACCACTCACTCACTCAAATTCAAATTCAAATGTTTTTTATTCAAATAGACTTTTTACAAGTGCTTATGAATTGTCAAATGAATCTACCACTGGTTCGGAATGCCGTTCCTACCGAGAAGAACCAGCAAGAAACTCGGTGGTTGCTCTTTTGAAAAAGTATATGGTATGTTTACAATAATTGCAATAATCTACATACACATACACACAACATATACAGATACATAAGTAACCGCAGTCCTGAGCATTGCTGGAGCGAGTCAAATCCACGCGCCTTTATCATTAATATAATCTTCGACAGTATAATAAGCTTTTTTCAGGAGCATACTTTTAATGGACTTCTTAAACTTGTGTAAAGGCAAGTTTATAATAGGTTGAGGAATTTTGTTAAAGAATAGTATGCTCATTCCCACGAACGACCTTCGGACTTTCTTGAGGCGGAGCGATGGAGTCACGAGCCTATGGCGGTTTCTAGTCGGCCTATCATGCAGATCGCATATTCTTTTGTAATTCAGAATGTGTTGTTTTACAAAGATTAGATTACTGTAAATATACTGCGAGGCTACTGTAAGAATAGCTATTTCCTTGAATCTCTCCCTAAGGGATTCACGTGGTTTTAAATTATAAATTGCACGTATTGCCCTTTTTTGTAATACAAATATTTTTTGAATATCTGCCGCTTTACCCCACAGCAAGATTCCGTAAGACATAATACTATGAAAATAAGCAAAATATACAATCTTTGCAGTTTCAACGTCTGTTAACTGCCGAATCTTTCTGACAGCGTAAGCAGCAGAACTGAGTTTACCAGCTAGATTTGATATATGGGTGCCCCATCGAAGCTTAGCATCTAAGGTCACCCCCAAGAACACGGTGGCCTCTTCTATTTTTAACATATCATTATTTACCACTAGATTAATGTTACGTGTATTCTTGGTATTGGGCAGTACGAACTCAACACACTTAGTTTTTTTTGCATTTAAAAGTAAGTTATTTACAGTAAACCAGTGAGTGACCTGGGAAATGGCACCATTTACGTCGTCAAAATCATCCTTATTTCTATCGACTTTAAAAATTAAAGACGTATCATCGGCAAATAGCACAATATCGCAAGTATCCTGGACAAAATATGGTAAATCATTTATATATACCAAGAACATGAAGGGACCCAGGATGGAGCCTTGTGGGACACCCATTAACGAGGCTGATCCGGATGATTTCACATTGTTTACACATACCGTCTGAATACGGTCACTAAGATATGATGCAATGAGACTAAGTGCAGTGTCTTTGATTCCATAGTGGCTCAATTTGGTCAACAGTGTCTCGTGTTCAACACAGTCGAACTCACTGACTATAATCACGATATCTCAGGAACTATAAAGCGTACAGACTTGAAATTTGGAAGGTAGATTCCTTATATGGTGTAGACGCCAGCTAAGAAAGGGTTTTGAGAAAATCCACCCCTAAAGGGTTAAAATAGGGGTTGGAAGTTTGTATGAAAGTCCTTGGTTTTTGAAGTTATAGACTTGAAAATAGGCAATTAAGTTAATAGTTATAAATAATAAAAACCTGTATAAGCAATTTTACGAAAACGTACCCCAATAGGGGGGAAATGGGGGTTGGAAGCTTACATAAGGGTTCCAAGTTTTTGAAGTAAGATACTTGAAAATCGGGATTTAGGTTATTAGTTTTAAGTTATAATAAACTGTATAAGCAATTTTAGGAAAATCTACCCCACAGAGGGTGAAATGGGGGTTGTAAGTTTGTATGAAAGTCCTATGTTTCTGAAGTTAGAGACTTGAAAATCGGGATTTAGTTTAATAGCTTTAAATAATAATAACCTGTAAAAGCAATTTTACGAAAATCCACCCCAAAAGGGGTGAAATGGGGGTGAAAGGTTACATACAAATTTAATGACTTTGAAGTATAGACATGAAAATCACCATTTAAGTTATCAGTTTTAAATAATTAAAAACCAGCTTATGCTATATTATAAAGCGTCTACAGATAGGCTGTTTGCAGCGGGAAAATGTCATTATCTCATAAGAAATCAACAATTGTACGCGGACGAAGTCGCGGGCGACCTCTAGTATTTTTATAAAAAGCACTACAAATAAAATTTAACAACACACTCATACCACTCATACTGCCCGAGTCACATATTTTCGAGCGGCCTTCCAGCAAGGTCCTCCCAATTTGGTCAGGACGGCGGCTTCGGGTCGGATGCCCTTACCTTTACACGATATGATTAAATGTGCGTACTGTACTTGTTTACTTCCGTTGTAAGTACAGGAAATAATATTATAAGGGCTCGTGCAGGGTGCCGTCGATATCGCGCGACTTTGGCCTCAGCGCCTTCCACCTTTAGCTTTTTATCTTTTATAGCTTGCATCCCGAGCTGAGATGATCAGAGGAAGCTGTTGATTCCAATATCAAATATTTGCCATAAAGAAAAAAATATAGAATTTAACTGTAGTAGTTCTTCTATATACTGTACTGAGACCATTGAATTATTATGTAGGTACCTGAGACAGAAAACTAAGCCCACAATTTTAAAGCAATATTTCACGAAGTTATTGGAAATTGTAAGAAAGGTAGAAAAAACGAAATACTGGAACAGTTTGAAATATTTTTTCATTCAAAGAATCAAAGATTTCTTAATAGCAGCATGCATTCATTACATTGGCACTGGAGTGGCATAATTCAAACTTCAAAAGCACGAAGCGAGGTCGCTTGGTGTGGTTAGTGGTAGGTGGTATGTCCATCGAATCGTTATGGATGCGTGGTGTCACGGTGACCGCATAATTACTACACGGGAGCTTGACGCCTTCGTGATGCCGCGGTCAATATATACCTACCGTTACGTAAATAATTACCTTCTTACGTTAGGACTAGGAGAACCTATTATACGAGTTTTAGGGGTATCTTTGCAATATATTGAGTGTGACATGTTTGGAAACGCGGAGGAAGGTCACGGCACTGCGTCATCACGGTATTCATCATATCATTATCGATGCGTGGTGTCACGGTGACCGCATAATAATTATACACGGGAGATTGACGCCTTCGTGATGCCGCGGTCGATACGTGCCGTTACGTAAATAAATACCTTCTTACCTTAGGAGGACCTATTTGACGAGTTTTAGGGATCATTTAGAGTAATTAATTGCTAATTTTGATTATCTTTGCAATATATTGAGTGTGACATGTATGGAAACGCGGAGGAAGGTCACGGCACTGCGTCATCACGGTATTCATCTTATCGTTATCGATGCGTGGTGTCACGGTGACCGTACAATAATTATACACGGGAGATTGACGCCTTCGTGATGCCGCGGTCGATACGTGCCGTTACGTAAATAAATACCTTCTTACCTTAGGAGGACCTATTTGACGAGTTTTAGGGATCATTTAGAGTAATTAATTGCTAATTTTAATTATCTTTGCAATATATTGAGTGTGACATGTATGGAAACGCGGAGGAAGGTCACGGCACTGCGTCATCACGGTATTCATCTTATCGTTATCGATGCGTGGTGTCACGGTGACCGCATAATTATTTCACGGGAGCTTGACGCCTTCGCGATGCCGCGATTAACATGTGCCGTTACGTAAATAAATACCTATTTCACATTATTTAAATATATCCCGGTATTACCACAGGTATAACTCACGTGTTTTGTCGGAAAGTGCTTTATTCGAAAACGTCGGGGCCCATCTTGGCACATTTTAAAATGTCACGATTAATCGAAAATCGAAATCTTCTTTTCAAGCTAATCGAAATGCCTATTATATTAATAATTATTAACCCAGTTGTTTTAACACCTATTAAAGTTGTCAGTCCACTAGCTAATTTTGAATAATGAATCAATGTTTTCTCGTTTATATCAACGCTCGTGCCATAATACCTACCTTATTTGGCACATAACCATTAGGTTGAACAATTACTTAATACAATCTTACACGTTATCACCTACCTACTGCTTACTATTCATCATTAAATAGTGAAATATGCAGTGCGCCTTTATATTTATTACTAGCTGATGCATGCGACTTCGTCTGCGTGGTTTAATTTTATTTTGATTCCCGCGGGATAGTACGTCGCTCTCCAGGCCCTCAACTATACCCATGTCAAAAATCACGTCAATCCGTTGTTCCGTTGCGGCGTGATTGAAGGACAAACCAACAAATCTATGCATTACTTAGGTAGCAAATCATAACGAAAGTTTATCATTGGGCTATTACAACTAGGGTAAGCCGTGCTTTATGCCTCTATGAGCTGCACGTGACTCCACCAACATCTTTGGCTGTATCGTCACAACTCTGTAAAATCTAAAGGTCTAAAATTGTCGTCGAATAAAAGAAAATAACAGAGTGAGCAATGAATAAAGAATTAAGAGCACTTTGCATGAATAAAGACGCACCGATTCATCTTTCCCGTGATTAGAGGCGTATCGTTAAACTAAATAGATTAAGATTACGCCTTCCTCTCCGCAGTCAGTTAAGCAGCGTTAACTGGCGATTTCCCCCCAATCTGCGCGTTATCTGATAGCTTTGTCTGTCCGTTGATAACTGTGGGCTGCGGGTACTATTTTGTAAAGGCACAGCCTAGCTTTCAACGCAGATTCTACGGCGGAATGACAATTTGAATATTCTTACCCTATACAATTGAAATTAAAACACAAAATTATTATACATACAGGTAGGTACACTAGCTGATGCCCGCAACTCCGTCCGCGTGCAGGTATGAAAAATAGATAGTAGCCGATTCTCAGACCTACTGAAGATGCATATTAAATTTCATAAAAATCGGTCAAGCCGTTTCGGAGGAGTATGGTAACTAACATTGTGACACGAGAAATTTATATACTTACTAGCTGATGCCCGCGACTCCGTCCGCGTGGAGGTATGAAAAATAGATAGTAGCCAATTCTCAGACCTACTGAATATGTATATTAAATTTCATAAAAATCGGTCAAGCCGTTTCGGAGGAGTATGGTAACTAACATTGTGACACGAGAATATTATATATTAGAAAATATAGAGATACCTATTTTAGCTTACGGCATTTTAGATATCGATCAACATTTGCGTTATTTTTTGGGAAAACGCATTATTATTTATGCTTAATGTAAATAATGGAAACTGACAAGGGGGTTAGGGTCCCAATAGAGGGAGTACGATGCAAAAAGGATATAATATGTACTTGTTAACTTCGAAATACCTTTATGAATAGCAACATTTATATCTACTGCATATTACAAAGAGGAGATAGATCAATTTATATTATGTGAAATGTACGGAGAATAATTACCGCAGGTATTCTCAAGGTAATCTGCAAAGTAGAGACTCTTCTGAATCAGATTTTTCTTAGACAGATATGGCTGATTGAGCTTAACAAGAAATAATTATTCAAACTTCATAATATCTGTTATCTGTTACTGATTCCCGAGACTTCGTCCGCGTGGACCAAGTTTTTTCGATTCACGCGGGAACTCTTGAATTTTCCGGGATAATAAGTAGCCTATGTCCTTCCCCGGGATACAACCTACCCCTGTACCAAATTTCATTAAAATCGGTTGAAAAGATAAATTTTTTGATTCCCGCGGGAACCTTCGAATTTTCCGGGATAAAAAGTAGCCTATGTCCTTTCCCGGGATATAACCTATCCCTGTACTAAATTTCATCAAAATCGGTTGAACAGATGGGCCGTGAAAGCGTAGCAGACAGACAGACAGACACACACTATCGCATTTATAATATTAGTATGGATATTATTCAAACCTCATAATATCATTGTATCTGGAGATTATTGGCCAGAGATCCAAGCTTGGATCTCTTCACGAAATTACAGTAGGTACACCGGCTGTCCAGTTTATCTACGAATACGTTCGTAGGCGAACTCTACGGCGAGAACAGCGTATTACAGAATAAGTTAATGTAACTGATATCTAGGAAGGGTTCAATGATCCGGTTTCTAGAGCTGAGATTGTTAGTCGTCACAAAAACCACGACCTCGATGACCTTAGCTGAATACAACCATTGATACGTCACTCAAATAGAACAAGGATCGGGATTAACATGGAATTAAGTTATGGATAAAAAATCAACAGTACATTACAGATGCTGGTTTTAAGCGCTTTAAAGGAGTTTTATTTTTCTATTCCACTACAAGTTAGACTGCGATCTCACGAGTCGTAGTGGTAGTCGACTACTGCCTACTAAAAATACAGAGCTGAAGTGTGTCTAGACTCTATACTCTCTAGAGCGTACAGCGAAAAGTTTTAAATCTTTCGGGTGAAATTTTTAATTACCTTTTAGTTAAAAATTTCTAAGAAAATAATATGAGACATGGTAGGTAAGTTAAATAAAATAAAATTCTGGATCATAGATAACTTTAAGTAAAGATAAGTGACTCATAAGAACGTCAATGTACTTTAGACCATTGGACCCAGTGAATAATTGCTGTTTCTAAGTATTCAATTTTAAAAGCTTATCATTGGGTTTTCCACCGGAATGCTCGGTAGCTCAGTAGAAGATACTTGGCCGAATTTAAGCTCTTATTTATGTATTTATTTATGTCTTTATTGCACACACAAAATATACAGTATATACACTATACAGTTAATAATTTAATATAAAAAAATCTTTTTAAACAACCGACTTCAAACTCCCGCGCCAACTTTACAACAAGCACACGCTATACAAAGTACTTATTTTATTGTTGATGTTTTAAAAACCGCTCGACCGATTTCGATAAAATTTATATGGGACCACATGGGAAGTGTGTCCTTACAAATAAAAAAAGAATCATCCAAATCGGTCCACCCATTCAAAAGTTCTGAGGTAACAAACATTAAAAAAAAAAAATACAGTCGAATTGAGAACCTCCTCCTTTTTCAACCGACTTCAAAAAAAACCGGCCAAGTGCGAGTCGGACTCGCGCACCGAGGGTTCCGTACAAACCTGAAGTAAGTTTTAAATTAAATGTTTTTTTTAAATATTTGAGTTGATTGAATGAAAGGTAAATTGCGGTTTACGATTTATGACGTATTAAAAAAAAACTACTTACTAGATCTCGTCCAAACCAATTTTCGGTGGAAGTTTGCATGGTAATGTACAACATAATATATTTTTTTTAGTTTTATCATTCTCTTATTTTAGAAGTTACGGGGGGGGGGGGGGGGGGACGACGACGACACATTTTACCACTTTGGAAGTGTCTCTCGCGCAAACTATTCAGTTTAGAAAAAAATGATATTACAAACCTCAATATCATTTTTGAAGACCTATCCATAGATACCCCACAACTATGGGTTAGATGAAAAAAAATTTTTGAGTTTCAGTTCTAAGTATGGGGAACCCCCAAAATTTATTGTTTTTTTTCTATTTTTGTAAGAAAATCTTAATGCGGTTTACAGAATACATCTACTTACCAAGTTTCAACAGTATTGCTCTTATAGTTTCGGAAAAAAGTGGCTGTGACATACGGACGGACAGACAGACAGACAGACAGACAGACAGACAGACAGACATGACGAATCTATAAGGGTTCCGTTTTTGCCAAATTTGGCTACGGAACCCTAAAAAGGAGGAGGTTCTCAATTCGACTGTTTTTTTTTTTTTTTGAAGTCGGTTGAAAAGCAAACCAACTACAAAGTAGTAAGACTACATAGAAATGTGCAAAGGTGGTCTTATTGCTAAAGTAAGTACCTAATCTCTTACAGACAACCTTTTTAAAGTACATAAATTTTAGACCAATAATAGACTATTATTTTATTGATGCAGACGCCATTTTTTTATTCGGTTGGTTGGAGATTCGATCCCCATTCCCTGGAAGGACGCAGGCTTCTTTTTAACCTTCAAATTTTTATCCCGAAAACACCAAAGAGTTCACGTAGCCCAGGATTTACATAAAACCTACATCCTAAGTTGCGGGCATCATCTAGTAAAGTAAATGTCACCTTTGGTTATGGCTAAAAAAATCGAGACCCCTTTTATGGTCCCCCTGTCATAGGTCAATTAAGACCGATACTTTAAAACTTGTTCTCAGCTGATTTCGGATTATTAATACGGTCCTAAGATTAATACTAATCGTAAGATCATGTACCAAGTTCGGTACAGTGACACAGACCTTGCGCTTTGCAGACCGGTTGGTTGCGCAAGTAACCCAGATCGCTATGTGCAGTGCTTCTGATGACCTTTGTAGCCCGATCGACAGCCCACTATATTATACTTATCGATTTAATTCTTCTTCTTCTTCTTCTTTTCCTTTTGAGGTTTCAGTCCCTTGTGTCCTGTATCACTGCGACCGTTTCCGATCTATTGTGATATGACCTCCATTTTTAAATTTCCTCGCCAATGTCTGCTTCAGTCAGGAACAGCAGCATTTTCTTGACTGGAATACGGGAAGCATCCTCTGGGTTAATAATATGTTTGCCCAGATGGATGCTTCGTTTATGCATTAGAGCGGGACATTGGCAGATAATATGCATCGGAGTCTCACAGGATTCCTGGCATAGTCTGCAGATATCCGTGTCCCTAAGCTTAAGGTTAAACATGTGTCTGTTAAGACCGCAGTGACCTGTTAAAGCTCGTGCTAAAATGCGTAGGTTTTTCCTGCTGAGCGCTAGCGCCTCGGAGGCGGCCTTCTTATTGAAGGTTCTGACTAGCGCCTTTGAATGGTTTAGACCACGTAAGTTTCTCCACCGAGTGAGTGTTTCATAGAAGCAGTAGGTTAGCAGGGTGAGCTGCACCAGGCTTTTAGGTATACCGCAGACCGGCTCTGGTCCGATCTGCCTTACCTTAGCGCCCGTTTTAGCCAGGGTATCGGCGTTTTCATTTCCGGCTATACCCATATGCCCTGGAACCCAGCGAAGAACCACCTTGTTGCTACGGGCCAGGGTGGTTAGTTTGTCCCTGCAGCAGTCAACCAGTCTGGAGGTAATTACCTCTGACGATAAGGCTGATAGAGCTGCCTGGCTATCCGAGTGGATGTAGATAGTTTTGTTGCCGTAGTTCTCCTGCAGGATAGTTTCCGCACAAATTATTATGGCGTAAACCTCCGCTTGGAATATGGATGAGTAGACTCCCAGGTTACGGTAGAGCTTAGCCCGGGGTTTCTCTCCATAAATTCCACAACCTACGTCCTTGCCCGACTTCGAGCCATCGGTGTACCATTTGATGCTGCCCGATGGCCAAGTGATTCTGTTGTTTAGCCAGTCATCCCTATCCGGAATTTCTACCTTATAGGGCCTTTGGAAGTAGTGTTTAGGGGCCATCATATCGGATGGCATTCCTAAAATCGGGATCTCAAGCAACGAGTTATGAAAGTCCCTCAGTGCCCGGGAGATCCAGTTTTCCTTCCTTTGGCAGGTGATCCTGTATAAACTCATTCTCGCCTCCTTCCTCAGAAATATGTGGAGAGGAGGTAAATTTAGAAGAGCTTCCAGGGCTGCTCCTGGCGATGTGTTCATAGCTCCAGTAATAAGCAGGCAGGCGGTTCTTTGAAGGCTGCCAAGCTTATTCTGGGTAGTAATCTGTGTCGTTTTGCTACACCAGACTGCTGAGGCGTAGGTTATCATTGGCCTCACCACCGCTGTGTAGAGCCAGAAGGTGACTTTTGGTTTTAGTCCCCATCTGTCCCCTGCTAAACGACCGCAGACTCCTAGTGCCATTTTGGCCTTTTTGAGTACACCATCAACATGTGTGTTCCAGGTTAGTTTCTGGTCTAAGGTAATTCCCAGGTACTTAACCTCTGTTGAAAATGGTATACTCTTATTGTTTAGCTTAGGCGACTCGAGCTTGTCGAGGTTGTGCCTCCTAGTGAATGGAACTATAACTGTTTTCTCCGCATTTACAGTTAGCTCGTTATCTCTACACCATTTATCGATGATGAGGAGTGCTCTCTGAATAAGGTGCGAGAGCATGCTTTGACAGCTCCCTCGCACCGTGACTACCAGGTCATCGGCATATCCCTGAGTGTCAATACGGAGCACAGCCATCTTCTGCAGAAGCTGGTCAACGGCAAGAGTCCACAGCAGAGGCGATAACACGCCCCCCTGTGGGCATCCCCTCGTCGTGAGCACCTCCGCAGAGACGTTATTTAGCTCAAGCTTGGCTATGCGGTTTGAAAGCATTGCCTCCACCCACCTGATGGTAGTCGTGTCGGCCTGTTTGTTAGTCAGCCCGCCCACCAGTGTGCGGATGGGGGTGTTATCAAATGCGCCTTCAATATCCAGGAAAGCCGCAAGAGCGATTTCTTTGTCCTCCAGTGCCTTTTCAATCTTGTCAACAAGGTTGAGCAGGGCAGTTTCCGTGGACCGCCCCTTGCAGTAGGCATGCTGGGTATGGTGAATGGGTCTCTCAATTAGAAGCGCATCCCTTAGATACCTGTCAAGCACCTTCTCCATTGTTTTTAAAAGAAATGAGGAGAGGCTTATTGGTCTAAAGGACTTCGGCAATTCGTAGTCCTTCTTTCCCGCTTTCGGTATGAATATGACTTTTACTTTAGTCCAAGAGTCTGGTATATATCCCCAGGCGTAACTAGCCCTGAAGATCTTAACCAGGAGTGGGATTAGCAGGTCCACACCTTTCTGCAGGAGAAGAGGCGTGATACCATCCATCCCACTGGATTTGTTTGCGTTAAAGGAGTTAACAGCCCACTTCACAGCTCCGGGTCTGAACACAATGGCAGCTCTCTTCCAGTCCTCTGCTCGAGGTCTGCTGGGAGTGCTCGCCAAAGTATTCCTGTCTTCAAGAGAGACAGCCCCCGGGAAGTGCGTACTGGCCAATAACTCAAGAGTTTCCTTCTCGTTAGAAGTGAACGATCCATCTGGTTTTTTTAAAAGACCCAGAGGGTTAGAGTTGGCCTTAGCGAGCATTTTATGGAGTCTAGCGCCTTGAGGTAAACTATCAATTTCCTCGCAGAATTTCCTCCATGATGCTCTTTTGGCCCTTCTGATTTCCTTGCTATATTCCGTCAGGGCCTTCCTATAAGTCTCCCACTCCTTGGTTCTCTTGGCCCTGTTAAAGAGTTTCCGTGTTTTGTCACGGAGCCGCTTTAGTTTTGAGCTCCACCACGGCGCCTTTCGCTTCGTTGTCCTGACCTTTAGGGGACAGCTGTCCTCGAAGGCGGTTATCACCCCCTCGGTGACAGCCGTCACCGCAGCATCAAGACATTCTGGCGTTAAAATCGATTTAATTAGTCAGGTAATAGTCGACATCTACGTGAATGTGCTATTAATCAAATTATTCGTTTACTAGCTGATGCCCACGACTTCGTCCGCGTGGTTTAAGTTTTTTTTAATTCCCGCGGGAACTTCTTCATTTTCCGAGATGAAAAGTAGCATATGTCACTCTCCAGGTCCTCAACTATACCCATACCAAAAATCACATCGATCCGTTTCTCCGTTGCGGCGTGATTTAAGGACAAACCAACAAACAAACACACTTTCGCATTTATATCTATATATTATATTAGTATGATTAACGTTAGAGCCTACGCACACGGCGTCTTTGCTTCGCGCAGACTACGCGATACAAACGCGATTTTGACTACAATATGTAAGTAAGTACATAGTCAGGCCTAGTACATTGCACTTATCACAGGGCCCTGTGGTAAGGGTGGTAGTGGCCGCTTGGTTTTGAAGTCGCTTATTACAAAGTAATTTGGACCAAGTTAGGGACCCTATCTCCCTATATCTTATTACACTACACTGTTTTCAGGATAAGGGTCCCTGTGAAAAGTGCAGTGGAATAGGCCTAGAGGGGTAAGACTAATATGGCCGATATCACGCGTCCCGTGGTTAATTCGTCCAAGGCTAGCTTTAGGTTTTGGCCATTTGGACTTAGTGGGAAAATCATTTTAAATTAAATCTGTAATCAGATGAAAGACACATGAAAGTAAAAGTTTTACTATGCGTGTCGACGTCGCCCCTTACGCAGTAGTTCGAGCGGTCTTACGTTAGTTAAATGGGAGGTCCCGGATTCGATGCCCGGTAGATTTACAATTCAATTTAGGAATTAATTAACTGAATTTTGTTTCAAAATATTATGCTCTGTGCTTTGTCACGAATTTTAGTGCGGGGCAACGGACGTAACCGCAATATTTTGACATGTCGATAAAACCTAAGCGGTCTTACAATAAAACCTGTCCATAGTCGATGAAATGACGCATTGGGGTCGATCGGGACGCGCCATAACGGACAAATAGGATGGCCACAACAGTCTATTGTTTTGTCTTGTATTCGAAACTAGGGTTGGTAATGAATTAAAAAAAATATGGAGGATCCGGGTTCGATTCCCGGCAGGGTCAATTTCAGAATTTATAAATTCTAAATTTTCTCTGGCGTGGTGGGAGGCTTCGGCCGTGACTAGTTACCGGCAAAGACGTGCCGCCAAGCGATCAACAAGCGTTCCGGTACGATGCCGTGTAGAAACCAATTAGGCGTATCGGTTTATTATAACTGTCATGCCCCTAACAGGTTAGCCCGCTACCGTATTAGACTGCATACTCACTTACCATCAGGTGAGATCGCAGTCAACGGCTAATTTGTAGTGGATTTAAAAATTAAATCAATTTTATCGAATTTCCGCCACTATTCACTACTTCACTACAAGTCAGCCCTTCGCGATCTCATCTGGGTAAACAATGTTACAATTTAAGATGGTAGCGGGCCAATTTGTTAGGGTACCTATGGCATTTTCCCGCGTGAAACTGATACAAGAGGAGTTTTTGTGGACTAATTTTGTTCATAGTGGGATCAATATTTTTCCTTCTCCGGGATACAAACTACCTCTGTAAAAAAAATCATCATAATCGGTAGAAAATCATGTGTGATATGAAAGTGTTCATGACACATAGACATGAAATAGTATGGATTACTTAAAATCTTCCTAGAGTCTAAAAAAACTTTCGAAAAAAATATATAATATCAACAAATGTTCTTATTAGGCCACTAGAACAAGCGAACTCCTTTGTTTCAACTTATTGTCAATTATTCCACATTGCGAGCTAAACGGCTATGCAAATATAATTAATTAGCCTTGCAAAAACAACCTGGTAAAGCGACGACATGATTTAATATGTATCATTGTTTAATCATTAATTGTATTTAATGGTGTTTAACGGTTTAATGAGCTGGAACGGAACTTGTTCGTTTTTGACCATACCCCGTACCCGGTAGCGCTTGTCATGTTCTATTAACTAATTTTTGTTAATAAATCAATTGAGTTGAATTTTTTTTAATGAAAACGCGGACTTCTATTCGCAGTCAACCATAAAAATACCTTTCAATATTAATGGTACAAAAAATAAACGATTCTATTATTTAATAAAAAAATATATATTTTGTTATAGGTACAAAATTACGTTACAAAATTTGACTTTTAGCGTGACAAAATTATTAAAATTATTATTTTTTAAATAAAATTATAAGTATTGGTAGATCAAAACTGTATGAACGTTAAAACGACAAGTTTTTAATCGCTATGTCGCCATAACGAGTTGATTAGAAAATCACAGTTGATTAATCGATATTTTATAAGACATTTAAAATCGATATTTTAAAAGAACACGTTACAAAAACTATAATGTGTTGCCAATAAATTAGAATTTTAATTGATACTTGTAAATTATTTATCGACATACCTTTTTAGGGTTCCGTAGGGTACATAATAGTATGTTACACTTAATATGTAGTTACATTCAATCCGTTTGTCTGTGTGTCAGAATCAATTTAAAAATAAAGTAAGTATAAAAGCTGTAAAATTTTAAATTTATCACAGTTTTAGAAACTTGCTACCTTATTAGAAACCTCTAACTACACAGTAAGCATATTTACATTTTGAAAAAGAGACAATAGCTTAAATCATCTAGCTAATTATTATTTATAAATTTTTCATTAAATTGATTGCTGTCGAAATAATAACCCTTACAAATAAATAGCCATGCACTAGAGATGAACTCCCTTTGAGTGATACCTCGCTAAATAGGTAAAAATTTTGGAATTGGCTACTATCATTATGAGGATACTAAGACAGTTTTCGGGAAACCTACCGTTTTTAAAAGAAATCGACTGCCAAAGTTTTAACAACGAACATACCTACCTACGCGTGTTTTGCGTGTTCTGACCCGCACTTTGCTAATTATTTACTGAGAAAACATAGTGTCGCATTATCTTTATTTATTTTAAACCCTTTTTTTGTAAAATAAATATGAATGTCTGCAACAGAATGCTGTTTCTAGAAATCATAAAAATGCATTTCCTTGATAAAAACCTAAGTATTATTTTCATTACTCAGTTACTAATAACTACGTACTTACATTACTATATAGAATTTACTATAGGTATTTAGAATCTCATTAATAGCAACTAGGTAAAAACATGGCGTATAACTTGCAATATTGAAAAGAAATAAGGTATAAATTGGTAACCCTAATCTATACCGGAAGCTTACACTTGAAGACCCGCGATGCATTCGAAGTTCGAACTCGACCGGATGTGATGTCCTGAACTACAAGTAGTATTTATATTATAGTGAAAGAAACTGGTTTTTGCGGATTAATTAAATAACTTTATAACAGCTGTACTTTAATTTGGAACTTGATAAATGACCGGTACTGTAAAAGCGATACAAAAGCGAACTATGCCGCCTTTGATGCAGTCCCACAAACTAATCTGACCCGGTGGCCAAAATTAAAACAAATTTTTATGCCTCTTCAGTTTTTGTTTTTATTTTATTTTTCATAGATACGCGACCTACCTCTTTGCTAGCGACGCTGTCGCCTGTCACCGGGTCAGTTATGTTTGTCGGACTCATAGAGGTAGGTCGGACTAGATACGTTATTTTTAACCTTTAACTATGAACATGGGGTCTCACAGATCCGTCTTAACTTCAAATAAATATGGAACTAGATAATGATATTATAAATGCGCAAGTGTGTTCGTTTGTTGGTTTGTCCTTCAATGACGCCGCAACAAGCAACGGATCGACGTGATTTTTGGCATGTGGACTTGGAGAGTGACATAGGCTACTACTTATCCCGGAAAATTAAGGAGTTCCCGTGGGAATTTAAAAAAAACTTATTCCACGACGAAGTCGCGGGCATCAGCTAGTTATATAGTACGTAAAACACGTAGTGACGTAGACCGAAACATTTTGGGTGTCATTTATCTCTCCAAACTCACACAAAACAATGGAAACAATCTCACAAATCTCGCGAAAAAAAACCGCCATGTAAACCTTAAAGGACCTCAAAGATAAGCTTTTGTTCTAATATACACTAATATGCTTAACGCGCTCGCAATCTAGGAAGCATGGTGATCACCTTATATGGTGCTTTATGCCATGCCGGACATGGGACACAAGACCTTGCGCTTGATTATGGCTAGAAATGCGCATATCCGCCATTTATGGCGCTAATGGCTAAATCGATGTTATACTTATAATCACGGTTTGAGAACGTGAACATTTTTGCTTTTGTTTACTTCGATATACTTAGGCCAGGATTACCACTACAGCCCATTAACGTCCCACAGCTGGGCACAGGCCTCCACTCTCATAGAAGAGAGAGAATTCCGCACGTTTTAAAAGACAATTGCGCTCAACACTGCGCCAGGGAGGTCGTCAATAATTTAGATTATACCACAGTACTTACCATTGAATTCAATTATTGATGCAGCTTTTCCGGAATAGTAGGAACTATGGGGTTAGTATTGGCTTGCTGAGCAAAAAGTATTAATTAGTGTGTAAATAATATTAGAAATATGTATGTACTTACAAGATAATTTACAACATGATGATATGAAACCTGTAACAAAAGAAAATTTATTGATTAGATACTTAATAATAAGAATTTGTTGTCTTTTTGAACTCTTTAATTTTCCGAGAATTAGCCTATGTCCTTCCTCGGTCTACAGTCTACCCCTGTACCAAATTTCATCAAAATCGGTTGATCAGATGGGCCGTGAAATCGGACAGACAACCAGACTTCTGTCTGGTTGTCTGTCCGCTTTATTTATAATAATAATTTATTTTAATTAATATCATTTATAATAATATTAAAGTATGAGAATGGAAGTATGGATAAAGAATTTAACAATTTTACTTGAACTTATTTGAAACTAACATAAAATAGGTACTTAATGTGAACAAGATTTAGTATTTTGAGCGGACTTACAGGATTAAGTTTACTTAATTATTATAATACTTAATATTAGTTTAACATACAATTCTAAGCAAAATCCATACTTCCATACTAATTACTAATATTATAATTGCGACAGTGTGTCTGTCTGTCTGCTACGCTTTCATGGCCTATTTGTTTAACCGATTTTGACGTGGTATGGGGATGGCCCCGGGGAAGGGACATAGGCCACTTTTTATCCCGGAAAATTAAGGAGTTCCCGCGGGAATCAAAAAATCTTAATTCACGCGGACGAAGTCGCGGGTATCATCTAGTATTAATATAATTCCTTATAATGAGGGTAGTCTTAAGTATTAGTGGTAGGAACGATTTGAATAAAAACATACCGACGCATGTACCTACACGGATAGTTTTCCACGGAGCTGTGTGATACATTGATAAGCAAAATGAGTGAAAGCAGGTATTTCCACCGGCCAGCTTCCCGTTTTAGGTCGCATGACTCGACACTGATAACGCTGGTATTTAGCGAAGCTTGCAAGGAGAACATGCATTCAGTGCTATTTTTTTTACGCCACTACAAGTTACCCCTTCACTGCAACCTCAACTGATGGTAGGATGCAGTCTAAGATGGTAGCGGGTTAACCTGTTAGGGGTATGGCAACCCCTAATCGGTTTCTACACGGTATCGTACCGGAACGCTACGTACGTACCTCCTTTATTATAGTCATTGATGTAGACTTTTAGTACCTATATCATAGTAATGAAAATTAGTGTTTACAATGCCGAGTTCTATCTAAAAAATGCGTATATTTTGTTGTCCGGCAAAATAAAAATTTGCTCAATCTGGGTGATCTCCTTTTCTGTTGTTCCTTCTGATTTTCTATTGAAATCATAGGAAAAGGATCTCATCACCATCTCATCAACACATCATATTATTTTCATAAAATAATCGTGTAGGTTTATGACATGGAGTATATTTGTTACCAATTTTTAACACAGATGGCGCTGAAGGACTGTAGTACTACAGCGCGAGGTAAGGACCTCGCGCTGTAGTACTACAGTGAAAGATAGTATGTAACACTAAAATTCTACATGTTAAAATGTCATATTTTTTTTGCAGAACTACCTAATTTTTGAAAGAGTACTTCCGTGATAAGTACTTACTAAAATAAATTCAAATTACTTATTCATAATGATAAGTAAACATAAACAGCGAACCAACTGCATTGCACAGACAGACATACAGTGCTCGATATGCAAAACACAGTGACCTTACGTTTAGGAGGTCGGCAAACACCGCCAAGGAAACGCTTCCGCCTTATTTGTACCCTAATTGCGGCAAAGTAGGTTAAATAAGTAAATAAAAAAAAACTTTTACGCAAAAATTAATTTGGGCAGGTCCGTTAACGGAAATTGAAAGTTATATTTTTTGCTAGGAAAAGAAACACAAGTAGCAATTTTAGTCTTTATACCTATTTGAGTTCATGATTTTAAATGTAGATATGCATTGTGATAAACTGCAAACAATCGTAATTTGACGACCTCCCTGGCGCAGTGGTGAGCGCTCTGGTCTCATGAATGGGAGGTCCCGGGTTCGATCCCGGCAGGGTCAATTCGGGAATTTATAATTTCTGAATTTTCTCTGGTCTGGCCTGGTTTGGGACTTCGGCCGTGGCTAGTTACCGCCCTACCACCGCGAAGCGATTTAGCGTTCCGGTACGATGCCGAGTAGAAGTGTGAAAGTGGAAAGGTGAATTTGCAATCAAGGGCTAAATTATAGTGGCGTGAAAAATTATCTTTATAATACCTAATACGTAATCCCACGGTGTCCAATGTCCATACTTTCCAGTATCACAGTCTCAAACTCGAAAAATGCGAATGCAAACGAATCAATACTCATATCATAAATACGAAAGTGTCTGTCTGTCGGATTTTGACGAAATTTGGCACAAGGATAGGTTGCATACCGGGGAAGGACATAGGCTACTTTGTGTCTCGGATACCTACCTAATTAAAGCTCCCGCGGGAATCAAATACCTTTATCGAAATGCGATACCGACAACGTTTTACCTACCGATTTTGACGAAAATATCTTATTATACTGCTCTTACTACTGCTCAATATTTCCAAGCTTCTATATAAATTAACTAATAACAGTAGTCAAGTGTTTCAACATTGAAGTTAAGTTAGTTGACACCTCTTTTGACACGGTACTTAACTAACTTAATGTGTAAGTAACGAATAAGTAACACGAAACAATCAGTAACAAGTGTCTAAGCACAAATGTATACATTTACAAACATCGCGGCTTCTAATGACAGAGCAAGCGACCACCATAAACTATAAAATATGAATTTCTTAGCGGAAAAGTTGTGTGGAAACAATCGAATTTGCATGCATTACTGTATGTATACCTATTTAATTAAGTAATATTTTGCTTATTTTTTTTTTATAAAAGAGCAACTGCTGAGTTTGTTGCCGTTTCTTCGCAATATAATCTTTAGAAAAAGACGCATCGAAACACCTGCATGTTCCATATTTGATATTTATGTAATAAGCGCTTGGGTTTAAACATACTTTGTTCTACGTAATTATATTATGTCCAGTACAGTACAAGGGACTAATCTGAGGTTAGTTTTTTATTTGTGGATTTTAGTTTCCGAGAATTTTTAACATGATAGCAACATGATTCTTTTTCTTAGATAGCTCAATTTACCTGTAGTTTTCTTGCGAATGGGACCTTTATGTAACGGTGTGACATTGTGGGAACGGGACGTCCTAATCTAACCTTGGAGTAGAAAAAAATAAGTATTACCAAAAGTTTGATTGAAATCAATAGTTATAGCTTAACTTTTGGTGGATAACATGCCTATAGAGTTAGTACAGCCAGATGTGGTCAAGTAGGTCAAAATCGCACGTCTCACGGCCGCCCCCCGTCAATTAATGATCTACAGAAATCAACTATAATCATTTGTTATTATAGTGTATTCTATATATATAATTTATATAAGGAGAAACTGACTGACTGGCATATCATGATATTATCAATTAATTAATTAATTATTATTGTACAGCTCAAAGGTTGGGTCTAAAAACTTTGCTTTCCTTTATAAAATACGGAATACACTGAGATCTTCTTTTAATAGTTGCAAGTCTGAGCTATCACTCTGGGTTTTAGACATCAGCCGTAAACTAAGGAAGGATTATCAAAAAATCAATTCAGCGTTGTCGGTTCGATTCCCGGGACGGGCCATTATTATGTATTGGTTTTTGGTTTTATTTTAAATTTTATAGATACTAGCGATGCTGTCACCATAAGTTATCTGGATGTCACGGATAAGTTTGTCGGACTATAATACAGAACAAAATAATTGCAGATTTCTTGTTCTGCGTCTTCAAAGTATGACCCTCTTTTCGTTGCAGTCGGATAACCATAAATATCGAACTGGTTTCATTTTATCAAAGTTAAGTAGGTAGATGATAAAGTAACCTTGCTGCCGTCTTGAAGGTGAGGTGAAATTTACGCTACCGCAAATGATAAGGCTATACATACCAGTTTTATGAGAAAGAATACAATAAATAGCCTTCAAGTCGGCCGGTTTCTGAATTGTGAATTTCATGTTGAGTCTGTCTCAAAGACTAATTAGATTATGGACTAATTAGTCCATTTTTGCTTCTGCTTGAGTATATTTTTGTTTCTGAATTGATATTGTGTAAGAATTGAGGGTTGGAACTTGCTGTTTTTGCTTGAATGCTTAATTCAGAAACCGGCTGACTTGAAGGTTATTTATTGTATTCTTTCTCATAAAACTGGTATGTATGTACCTATTCAGAAACAAAAATTTGCTTAATTAGTCCTTAAGTAAGTACCTAGTCTTTGAGATAGACTCAACATGAAACTCAACATCTCAGTCATATAAGATTATCTAAATACTTACTTTCCGGTCTCTGATGAGAGTCAAACAGTAAAAGTGATAGTAAAATTCAAAAGATCCATAACGTCAATAAAATGTAAGACGATAGTTAACGGTGATAGTAACAATGGCATCTTAAATCATCCATCCATTATATTGACATTTAGAAAACGAATAGGGGTATGGATTTAATATAACTGCCATGCCCCTAACAGGCTAGCCCGCTACCATCTAAGACTGCATCATCACTTACCATCAAGTGAGATCGCAGTCAAGGGCTAACTTGTAGTGGATAAAAAAAAAACATTAGTATTATTATGTATTATGTGACATGTGCTAGGTACTTGCTCCCGGAAAATTATAATCCTAAATCTACGCGGTTGACATCCACTAGGGGGTTACTGTCATCGCCTAAAGCACAAAAATGTACTTTACAGTTTACAGTGGCGTTGGAAGTCGGTTTTTTGGAAAGAATTTTTATTTTTAACTTTTTAGTGTCAGGGTGGAGGATTTGGAGTCAGAATTTTTTATGGTACCACCTCGAGAGCTTCCTTTAGAGGAAGTCAGTCAGGAAGGAGGAGTTTAGTTTCAGTCGTTAGCGACTGATAGAAAACAATTTCAAATAAAAAAAAAAAGAAATACGCGCCAAATTGAGAACCTCCTCCTTTTTTGGAAGTCGGTTAAAAATGATTACAAAATCCCTAAAATAAGGATTGTAATTCTAAAAACGGCAATAATATTAAAACAATATTGATTTAAGCGGTGGTAGGTGGAGAATGGAGATGGGAGATCCAGGGTTCGATTTAAGTTGATATCAGCTTCAACGATCACCGTGAGAAGAAAATCAGTCATAAAGCAATTAGTGGCCTGTACTCTGTACCTACTTAAGACTGATTGCAACAGAAGGCCGAAAAAAATCACGTTCGTATAAGATTACTAGGTGGAACTTATAAACAAGAGTGCATTGCCCCCATATAATTCTGTTATCAGTACAAACATTTGATAAACTCCTACCGAAGCTCGGGAGATAACATTCATTCATTGGGCAACTTGTAATGGGAAGAAAATTTGGTCATACCAGTTTTGCAATAATATTTTAATTTTTATTTAATTTCTAATTTTATTTTTTTTGGAGAACCAAGGTAACTTATACGGTAAGAAATCCACTAGTAGGCGTACAGAAAGGAGGAGATCCGTAGTCTTGAACCAGGGTAATCGGCATAGCTCGACGAATTGCGAAGCTGAAATGCACTAGTATGCAATTTAGTATTATTTTTATTAGTATAGTAGTATTTTTAGATTTATTATAAAAGTACCGTAGTTTCTATGAAAAATGGTCCAGCAAACTGCAAAACAAAAAACATTATTTTAATTTGTCAGTCATGCACACGTCATGCATAATATGTCGCGGTACGAGTATGTACACAGACCATACAAGTATGTATAAATTATAAACCACTAAATAAAAAAATATTGAATGCAGCTATGCCTATGAAGACACGAAAAATATGCCAAAATTAAATATGAAATAATATTGGTAACTTCAAATCATCAGTGAATAGGCATCTTCATTATAAATAATAAATAAAATAAATACTTAGTCATTTATTTCAGGCATTTTGTCACCCATAACAAATTTAAATTACAAGTACATTTAAAACAAAATATAGTAACAAATAGTTAAAATAAGATATAAGAGATAAATAATGACATAAAATAAAATCAAATGAGACATTACAATTAAGATTTCGCCCAAACGGGGATTCGTACTATATACAGTTACTGCCACGATGCACGGAAAGCCAGTACTTCATTGCTTGGCTGCATCATTACTTGCCAGCAAGTCTGCTTGCAGCCAAGCCAAGCTAAGGATGGATGGATGTATGGATGGATGTATGTTACTCAATCACGCCGCGAACAGCTGAATGGATCTCGATAAAATTTGGCACAGAGATAGATTATTATAGTCTGGAATAACATAGGCTACTTTTTATTCCGGAAAATTAAAGAGTTCTCGCGGGAACCGAAAAACCTCAATCCACGCGGACGAAGTCGCGGCATCACCTAGTAGTCTATAAATAAATAAATAAAAAATTGGTTTAAGAAATAATGACGAAAAATAATGATTAGCTTTTGGCAAATATCATGCCTACGGAACCCTATCTTATGCTTGTTCTGAGATACTTTACCAGTAATTTAACATTAACATGCACATAATATATAACAAACAAACAATTATACAATCGCAACAAACATGCAGACAGATCGCATTCATTCATAAACACTTCCTGATCCCATGATAGGTAACGGATAAATATTAATTATTTATTACAATATATCTAGTTAACTTTTTATAACCATGTATCTATTAAATAATAACGTAAGTATACCTCGTTGGTCTAGTGGTTGGCATGTTAGATTGCGGCCGATGCGACGAGGTCCCGGGTTTGAGTCCCGGGTCGGGCCATAATTGAGTAATGGGTTTTTCTGACTAGAAATTCTCAGTGCTAGCCCGGAGTTAGGAAGTTGGCGGAGTTTCACCTCCGTGCCTCGGAGAGCACGTTAAGCCGTCGGTCCCGGTTATTCACACTAACAAGATAATCATAAAATCGTTAAAACCCGCCAACCCGCATTGGAGCAGCGTGGTGGGTCTAAGCTCTAATTCCCTCTCTCCTATGAGAGTGGAGGCCTGTGCCCAGCTGTGGGACGTTAATGGGCTGTAAGTGGTAGTGGTGGATTTATTTATTACAATAATATCTAGTTAACTTTTTATAGCCATGTATGTGTATTATATAATGACGTATGATTGATTTACTAAGCATTAATCTGTATAAGGCTTTAAACAGACAGAGATATATAGTATGAATATGATGTTACCATTTTTGTAAACCTAGTTGACTCGCCCCAACTTTACATGGGTGTGACAGCTATTTCTATAAATCTTTAATATTAAATCACTGTCATAACTATATTTATCCATTTTATAAAATTATTATAGAAGTTCGCACGGGATTATTATGAACATAAATCAACGTGGACGTGTTTATTTTAAATTACTAGCGACACGTCTCCAGCTTCGCACGGGTGCAATTTTTTCTACTTTCTGTAAATATAATACGTATATATACAAATACTAGATGATACACGCGAATTCGTCCGCGTGGATTAAGGATATTTGATTCCCGGGGCAACTCTTTAAATTTTCGTGTTAAAATATTGCCTACGTGTTAATTCTGCGAGTTAACCGAGTTTCTTGCTGGTTCTTCTCGGTAGCAACGTCATTCCGAACCAGTGGTAGATTCACTCAACTATTCAAAAGCATTTGTAAAAAGTCTACAAAATAAAAAATATTTGATTTT
Organism: Erebia epiphron; assembly: GCA_963932025.1. Taxonomy (NCBI): domain Eukaryota; kingdom Metazoa; phylum Arthropoda; class Insecta; order Lepidoptera; family Nymphalidae; genus Erebia; species Erebia epiphron. The sequence goes on from OZ009950.1 coordinate 12,405,352, forward strand.
GATTTTTGATTCTGATTATAAGCAATCTCAATTCTAAATCTCAGCCTAATCAGTTCAGTCATTCTGTGAAAGATTAACAAACATCCGAACATACAAAATTCCGAAAGTATAAAAAACTTATAAACATACATACTTTCACATTTATAATTAAGTAGTAAAATAGTAGTAGTAGTAGTAAATAATGTTATTTCACTGTTAATTTCAAAGCGTAATTATAAAAAATTCGGGGCTCCGATATCAATAAAGGAAAACTAAAACCGTATTCCATTAAAACTCTATCAATGACTAATACAAAAATAATCATCGATTGTTCCACCTATTCTGTAACACAATAGCATCATCATACGAATGACAATAAGGGCGTTTAAATGGTTTTTACATTAAACAAAGTGCGTACGTCATGCAATTATTGTTTCCGATCATGCAGTGTGTGCTGACCCTTATATTTTGTAGGGTTGGCACAGTCTATTAATGACAAATAATAAATTGTCAGTGTACTATTCATAATATTACAATCTTTATGATGAAAGTGCGATATCTCAGTGATAAATTAATAATTATTCAAAATCTGACAATTTCAATTGGTGTAATGCGCTAACCGGTGATCCAAATTTTGAAGAAATTTATTATATAGACCTCTAAAAACTCTAATGTATCCCGGAGACGGACATAATATAAGCTACTTATCCCGGAAAATAGTTCCTACGGGATTTTTAGAAACATTAATTTATCCACGCGAACGAAGTAGGCTTGATAAAGTAGAATTTTTTAAAGCAGTATATCTATAAATAAACAGATAACAAACTTGATTAATATTTTATGCTAATCTTGGTTATGTAATCTTTTTAACGTTTGTTATGAGTTTTTGTAACAAATTTTATAAATAGTGTACCTACTTTTCAAGCAAATAATACACACAAATTAGCTATTTACACAATATCTTAATGGTCAACAGGTTTTTACGGCAACATTACTTTTTATAACTCTTTACACAGCAACTTAAAACATGAAGACTTATTTTTATGATTTCCATTTACGATTTTACACAGTTTTTTATAGTTTTGTGCACTTATAGTTGTATCATAAAATAGTATTTAGAAATATGAATATGCAATGAGTGATTTAAAAACTCATTTGTGGATTCTAAAGAGCGTTATAAATACATTAATTTTTATATGTTTTTACTTATTATACACATTTTTTTTGTGCGAATAATTTATTTCACGCAGGTAAAATAGCCATTAAAAATAGGTTAATACTCTAAGCGTAATAGGTATAGGAAGCATATTCTATTGAGCAGGGTCATCAGTAAACTGAGCTGGTGTGCTTTTTATGAATTGTTGCAAATGTTACAATATTATATCAGTAACACAAGATATCAATAAAATTCAGGATTTTAATTACATACTACTATTTTTTTTTTTTTTTTTTTTTTTTTTTTTTTTTTTTTTTTTTTTTTTTTATCCACTACAAGTTAGCCCTTGACTGCGATCTCACCTGCTGGTAAGAGTGATGATTTCATTATTTAGTTAAAATAAAATTAATATTAAATATCAGTAGCTAAATATAAATAGGTTCAACTCATACATTTACTATGTCCGCATCTTCGTCAACGTAGACTTAAAGATTTACCAAATCCCGATTCCCGTAGGAACTCTTTGATTTTCCGGGATGTTTATTTCCCCTTCTTCAGGGTACAAATAACACAGATGGACTGTGAACAGACAAACTGAAACTGAGACAGACAGAAAGACGGCCAAACAGACACACTTTATTTAATTAAATTACTAGCTGATGGCCAGCGACTTTGTCCGCGTGGAATAAGTTCTTTAAATTCCCATGCGAACTATTCAATTTTCCGGCATAAAAAGCCTATGTCACTCTCCAGGTACTTAACTATAACCCATGCAAAAAATCACGTCGATTTGTAGCTCTGATGCGGCGTGATTGAAGGACAAACCAACAAACAAACACTTTCGTAATAAAAGAAGTAGAACTTTAATACGCTATAATCCGCCACAGATTATGATTAAAAAACACAGATGATACACTGTGACGGACTACAGCGAATTAAAATTCTCCTTCTTTCATTACTTATCATGGAATTCCGCAAAGTAACGCTTCTATCACAAACACACTTTCGCATTTATAATATTTGTATGGATTCTACAGGTGACAACCCTAAACGCATAATATCGTCGGTCAAGTGGCAGCTTCCCGTCGCGCATCAATGGTCACAGCTGAATGACGATTGTTGTGTATAATCCGATATTGATTTAAGGTCAATGCCACTAATTAGCTAGGGCTGTCGCGAAACATACTAAGTCCAACTCCTCAATCCTGAATCCTGATGCTGCAGGGTTACTAGTGCCCACCTATGAGCTTTTAGATAATATGTTTTAAATGATGAACTCATATTGTGCCCACCTAAGGTTTATTGAGATTTTGGATATGTTTATGATAAATTACTAGGTATTTGTAGGTACGTACTACGTACCAAGCAACGAGTTTACTTGTTAGCAATTTCTAATATCATTAAATAGAAGCTTTTAGAAATTTGAGTGTTACAAAACTCATTTTAATAGATATGTGAAAAGAAATATAAGTAAGTCAATAAGTATGTAATACTTGCACAGTGCTAAGTGCAATCATGTATTGAAATTTTACAATTTTATCGATTTCTCTGATGTGTTCCCACAAAGCAACTTTTACAAGTTTACTGATTGAAAAGTGAAACTTTACCGCAATTTTTAAGCTATTTTAAAATTTGTAGTTTTGTTAGGTACTTATTTTAAAAGAACTGACTGACATATCAACGAACAGCTTAAAACACAAAGGATCGAGCTAGTTAAGAGAGTATTTTTGAAATTCCAACCCCTTCAACCAACGCTAATACCCCATTTAGAAAAGTCTTTCCAAAAAACTGACTTCCAACGCCACTGTAAAGTACAAAATAATTCTGATTTCTACCCACTATGTTGAAGTCGGGCGGGTATTACAAGGATGCAAAGTTGACGCATCAGACTCGCCTGACTTCAACATAGTGGGTAGAAATCAAAATTATTTTGTACTTAACAGTGCCGTTGGAAGTCGGTTTTTGGAAATTATTTTTATTTTTAACTTTTTAGTGTCAGGGTAGACGATTTGGAGTCAGAATTTTTTATGGGAGAACCTCGAGAGCTTACTCTAACGACTGATAGAAAAAAAATCATATCGGTTCAGAAACCGCGGAGATATGCACCGACATACATTTAAAAAATATATATTTATATATATGCACCGAATTGAGAACCTCCTCCTTTTTGGAAGTCGGTTAAAAAAAGGCATGTCTGAAGTGTAAAAGAACCATTATTATAAACTTACTGTATTGGTCGTTAGTCTATGGCTTTTTTGATTGTCAAACGTCATATAGAATTATTCACTCTCTTTGCCTAGACTGACAGACCGGCTTAAATGTATTCTGAGGGTGTTGGGTGATAAGCCTGACTTCAATATGCTGAGGCACTGGATACATACGCATGTCATGTACCTAGTGCTCCAGCATACAACTGCAGGTATTTAAATTAGTTAATTTTGATTAGGTTTTATTTTTAGGTTACTAACATAGTTTTAAGTTATTATTGTATTAACATTATTATGGACTTTATCAGGGTCTGAAATAAACAAATTTTAATTTATTTTATTTTATTTTCTTGTGCTCCCAAAATATAATCTAAATTAATCAGCTTTTCTTGTTTAATTCCACGGCCTATCCCCTCAAGGAAAAGGTGTCTAGCTGACTGATCTATCAACGCACAGCTCAAACCACTGGATGGATCGGGTTAGAATTTGGTGTAGTTATCCAAGTCAAGTAAGGATTTTTTATTTAATCCTGAAGAGGTTACGATAAGGGTTTGAACTTTGAAATTACTTACCAATCTAAATCGAACTTAACATGAACGAAGCCGCGGGCAAAAGCAGTAAATATTATAAAAATCAATAACTTACCTACTTACCTCATTATACATCCAACTTTGTATCAGTTAGGTACCCAGTAAAGTATCAAATTCTAACGGCGTATTAGGTAAGTATATAATAATTTATATTTAAAAAAACACTGATATATCATACCTGCTTTAAAGTTTTATTACCGGTTAACATTTAGCCTTCAAGGACTTTGGAATTACGTTGTTTAATCGATACAATGTATAATAGGGCGCGAGCAGATAACAGGTTGTAGACATTTGCTGTAATTGACGCCCCAAACAAGCCACTTATGGCGCGTTTACATGAGGTCCGTCGTACTCGACTGCAGCCGTTTTCGGTCACCGACATACGAATATACCAACCTTGTAATTGGCTGCGTTTGATCACACAACCTGGTAACAGTTGTCACACTTGGCCGTATTGGGTAGTAACCGACTTGTTGAAACATGGCCGAAATCCGCGAAGAAGCGAATATGAAGAAAAAATATTTTTATAGCGTTACATAAAGTTGCGGTTAGGACTAGAGTCAAAAAAATTGTTTTTTGAATTTTTCCCCTAAAATTGACGAAATGGGGGGCTTTCAAAGTGGAGATTTTCTAACGTCCAAAATTTACGTCAGAACTCTAAATTTTCTGAAATTTCTGAAATGCTGAGCCTGAAACTTGCTCAATTATATCCTGATCTTATTGAATTATATCCTGTACTTGAACAACAAATACTAAAATTACATAAATATTATATGGAAACAAAATTATTTAATTTTTAATGAGCCTTCGTATTTACAACAGAACTTCACAATGATGTCAATAGATGGCGCCGCGAGGTCTCAGTTCGGGGCGAACCACTAGTTATTTTTAAAGCATCTACCTTCTAAGTTCAAATACATTGATGTAGAATTTTAGTACGATGTTCAAATATTAAAAATGCAAAAGAAAGTGAGTCTGTCTGCTACCCTTTCACGGCCGGCATGTATTCCGATTTTGACGTTTAGAGATCCGCATGCATTCCTGAGAACGATAATATATTAAGCTACTCTTAATCCTGGCGGAATTTTAAATTCTACTTCCATGCGGGCATACCTATTTTCATGTAAAATTTAACACACGTATCCTCATCATATTTTGTTTGTATTAGCTATATAATAATTTACTAATTTATAATAATTTATTTATTTTAGTTCTGCAGCCCTATCTTTCCGCGTCCAATGTGCACTCTGCTTTATTTTGTATGTTATTGATTTTACGTTACTAACGCTATTGAGTTAATACTATGTACATTGTTAGTGGTTACGAGTGACATAATAAAAAAAAAACGGATATTCCCATTTCCACACAGGGGTTCCTTTTCTTATTTTCATTGATCATGCGCCTGAAGTTTCTCCGGTTGTATCGAATTACCATCCCATCGAACTATGAGAGTGCGGGAATATAGAGTGCACCTCCGTTTGCGTACACGCCTGTACACTAAAAACTTTTGACTTGTGACTTGTGGTTGTGCTTGTGAGTGACCGAAGTTCGGTCGAGTAGAACATTAGACAAATTCCCTCCCGATCACAATTCACAAATTAGCAAAACATCAAATTACGAGAAAAGTCTAATGAACACTATAATGTCTATCGAAAGGTCTAGGATCTAGGTGTATATAAAACGTGATATAATGAAATCGTCAATAAAAAAAATTGTGGACATTTCTAAATGTATGTCATCGTAAGATTGTAAAAACCGTTAGATTATAATCTAACTCGCGAAATTGTAAACTGTCGAATGATTACAATATAACGGATTATTTTTCGGTAGATTGTAATCTGTTAGGTTTATTAACCTGATAGAACCTAAGCACTACTTGATTATTTATGTCGAACCCATAACCTAACCTATAAGAAGAAAAGACAAGAAAACGTAAATAGGTACAAAGAATATTTCAAAAATTGACACATTAACATTGAACGGTTCACAATCTTTCGACTGTTTACAATCTATCGAAAAAAAAAGCGTTAGATTACAATCTTACGGTTTTTACAATCTTACGGTGACATGTACGTTGTACAGGTCATACATGTCTAATTGCACCCTCCTTAAACAGTGTCCAAAAGCAAATAATACCTACTTATAAACACACGCTACTATTGTGAAAGTGTATGTTTGTTTGCGCCGACCGCGTGACCCCGATGACCTTCGGGGTCCACCGTTTACTAAATAGTTAGAGTAAGAACACACTAGCTATGTAAATATGTATAGGTACTGCTCAATAAGCACGCAATGCATGAAATTAGTAACAAATAATATAAGGTGCATATTATGACCAGCTACTCAGGTGACAACATTCCGTGCACAGCGTTCGCCCCGAGCGGACGTCTCCCATGCTCGGTCTAGAGTGCTCCGATTCTCCTCTCGCGCAAGTGTTGTGCCGCCCGACGCCAGTAGTGATTGTGCCAGTGTTGTGGATGGACGTTGTTCCAGCGTTGTGTGTAGTGCAGTGTAGTTCCAGGGTCTAGGATTCCGTGAGTACACTACTCTAAGTGCAGCATAGGTCCACACCCCCGTCTCCAAAGGACGGGGACTCAGCTAGGGCTTTCACCTTAGGTACCCACCTCCCTGCCCCGGCAGGGAGGACAGCCTTAGCTACCGGGTCCACTATGGACCCCCGACCCACCGACCGACCCGCTCTCGGGGCCACTAGGGCCCCGGCGAAGCAAGCCCAGTGCCAGTTTAATATCCAGGCACTATTAGAGGACCTGCAAAAACGTAGTCCCCAATATCTAAGCTATTTTTATAGCTCCTCTCCCGTACCGATCCCTCCGGTCTTACCGCCATCTGAACCGCCCTTCAGGCAGCCAAAAATAATAACTCCTTCCCAGGCGATAGCCATGGAGACCACCCCTGTGCCTCGCAAAACCATGGAGCATCACTCCGTGTCCCCCGCTGGGCCTTCAGCCGCCCCTGTTAGAACAACCCCGTCTAAACCTATCCCAGGTCCTGTATCCCGAATCGCTCTTCCAGCGATATCCGAGGAACCTCAAAATGAGACCTCTCCCGCCTCATCCGAATCGGACGATTTTACCCAAGTCCAATCCAAAAGCCAAAAGCGAAAGTTAAAGGCCTCCAAATCCTGTGCAAACCCTCCTAAGAAGGTTGGTCTTGCCGCCCCGTCATCCCTAAACCCATCAGATCCTCCCAACTCCCAAGGTCCCTCCGAATCCCAGACCTCCTCCGGAGATGAGTCGGAAGACTCCCCGATGGAGGAACCAGTAAGGGAAAAAGTTCCTCCTCTCTACATCAGAGAGAAGCTGAGCTGGCAGCGAATCCTCCCCATTCTAGCAGAGAAAGGCATAACCTTCTCTGAAGCCCGTTCCACCGCCATAGGCATTCGAGTCCAATGTCCTACCTCCCAAGACCACCGTGGTCTCACATCAATACTCCGACAGGAAAACGTAGGATTTCACACGTATGCCCTGCCCGAGGAACGCGTCCTCCGCATAGTTATTCGAAATATTCCAAAGGAATTAAACACCGACGTGATCAAAGAGGATCTCCTATCCCAAGGTTACCCAGTCAGGGAGGTACATCGCATGTACCACGCGCAAACGAAATCTCCTTATGAGATGATCCTGGTTATTTTAGACCTTACCCCAGAGGGTAAGAAAATCTATAATTTAAAATCTATTTGCCGTCTTTCTGGCCTTAAAATAGAATCCCCCCGTCAGCGCGGTAGATTAGGACAGTGTCATCGCTGTCAGTTATACGGCCACTCCGCTAGGAATTGCTTCGCCCGTCCTAGGTGCGTCAAGTGCCTAGGAGACCACGGCACGGCAGATTGCGCTAGGACGCAACCGACCGAGGAGCCCCCGAGCTGTGTTCTTTGCGGGTCTCAAGGGCACCCCGCGAATTATCGCGGATGTCCTAGGGCCCCCAAAGAGCCTAAGCGAAGGGTCAAACCGGCCGGCCGCAACTCTGCCGCCCCCCCCAAACCGACCCCAACCTTCGTCCCGGCTCCGGCCCCGGCCACCAACGCCTGGGACAAACCTCTTCCCAGGACAAATCGCCCTGCTCCCGCGGCTAAGACCGCTTCGTCAACCCCGACACAGGCCCCACCAAAAACGCCCAATTCGGCCAGTCAGGCCAACATCGATCAGTCTTGTGATGCCTCCGCATATGCAAATGCAAGTAGTAACGTCGACGTTCTTAGCAAACTCCTCCTGACGATAGACTTAATCAAGTTAAACAGATTCATCTCGGATATAAGAACAAACCCAGATACTATTTCAGTCCTCCAAAAACACATGGACTTTTTCATTCCGGTAAAAGAATTATTTGACTCTCTCAATGGCCAACACAACGAATAGTAGAATCAAACCACATTCCCTTGTAGTCGCCTTTTATAACGCGGCCGGCCTTATCGACCAAATAGACGAAGTCCGCGATTTTGTTTGTGCACATCAAACCGATATTCTCCTAGTGCAAGAGACCTTCTTAAAACCTAGTAGAAGCAATCCGCGAATTGCCAATTATAATTTAATTAGAAACGACAGAGCAACCGCCCTCGGCGGCACCGCGATTTACTACAGAAGGGCTCTTCCCTGCACTCCTCTCGATACTCCTCCCCTTACCAATATGGAAGCATCTATTTGTCAGGTTAGTATGTCCGGCCACCCGACGGTCATACTAGCATCAGTCTATCTCTCTCCAACCAAACAGCTTCTAGAGAGTGACATCAGCGCACTCCTCTCCCTCGGAGACTCCGTCATTCTGGCAGGAGATTTCAACGCTAAACACCGCCGCTGGAATTGTAACACTACAAACCAACGAGGAGTTACCCTCGAAAGACTGACAAACAGACAGGACCTTAATTTTGCACTTTTGGCCCCTGACACACCGACTCGTTATCCTAATACGGAACGGACTACTGACCGACCGGAAATACTAGACATAGCACTGCTAAAGAACATCGCCTTACAGGTGAGTCCTTTGGAAGTGCTATCCGAACTATGTTCAGACCATCGCCCCGTCCTACTCCGGCTAGGACCCCCGCCCAACGCAGCCCCCCCGACCAAAACAGTCATTGACTTCAAGAAACTCTCCGAGCATCTTAAGTCCATAGACTCAGTGCACCTCTCTCAAATTCCTGACAACATAGAAAGCTTAGACGAAGCGCATGCAGCCTCACTGCACCTAACAAATCACATCCGCGATGCTCTCAGCGTCTGCTCCCGGGAAATGCCTAACGGTTTTATCCGCCAGCTTCTACCGGACGGCGCTAGAGAATTAATCACCAACAAAAACGCCAAACGTAGAGCCCATGACGCATGTCCGACCGACGACAACCGGAGAGAACTCTGGAAAGCCCAGAGGGAGGTAAAGGCTCGCCTTGCCGAACTCCGCGACGAACAATGGGACAGGAGGCTGAGCGAGCTCTCGCCATCGCACGTAGCGTACTACAGCCTGGCTAGGGCTCTCAAAGCCGACCCTGTCTCGGCTACCCCTCCGCTTATACGTCCCAACCAACCGCCCGCCTTTGAAGATGTCGATAAGGCCGAATTGTTAGCCGATAGCTTAGAAGCCCAATGCTCTCCTAGCACAACGTCCCTCGATAGGTCACACGTAGAGTTAGTCGATAACGAACTAGCTTCCCTCTTCTCCTCCCCCCCCTCTTCTGAAGAGGAACCTCTCCCTCCCACAAATTGCGGCGAAGTCCGAGGAATTATCAAAGAGTTACACGCTAAGAAAGCTCCAGGTCCCGATTCAATTAATAACAAAACATTAAAATTGCTCCCCGATCAGATAATAAACCTCCTTGTAGTTATATTTAATACCCTAATGGCCGGGTGCTCCTTCCCCGATAGATGGAAGGAAGCAACAGTGATAGGCATCCCCAAACCGGGAAAACCCCGAAACCTACCAACTAGCTACCGTCCTATAAGTCTACTCAACACGCTTGCAAAGGTGTATGAGAGAATTATCCTCAACCGGCTTCTTTGACGTAGCGAAAGCGTTCGATAGGGTTTGGCATGCCGGCCTGATTTACAAGCTTCACCAGATACCGTCAAGACTCGTACGTCTGTTACGAGAATTCCTCACAAAACGCACCTTCCGCTATCGGATAGACGGAACCCTTTCTTCCCCCAGACCGATCCGTGCTGGAGTCCCACAGGGCTCAGTTCTTTCTCCCCTTCTTTACTCGCTGTTTACCAGCGACATCCCAGCGTCCCCTCATGTCAGCGTGGCCCAGTACGCGGATGATACCGCCTTATATAGCTCTGCGGCAAACCGCCTCTTTATCAGATCCCGCCTTCAAGCGGCAGTCAGTAGTTTAGGTGACTGGTTCCGCCGTTGGAGAATCGAAGTCAACCCCGAAAAGAGCGCCGCTATGCTCTTCTGTCCCTCCGCTCGCAGGAAGAGATTAGACCTCCCTGAAATTACCTTATATGGTCGCCCCATCCCCTGGCAAAAGAATGCCAAATACTTAGGTGTAACCTTTGACAGTAAACTCAGCTTTAACGCCCACATACGCCGAGTCCGTAACAAGGCTAGCTATGTTTTATTCCGTCTATATCCTATGATTTGCAGCAAAAGCAAAATGTCCCTTCGACACAAAGTCACGCTTTATAAAACGTGCATCCGTCCTATCATGTCCTACGCATGCGTCTTATTCGCACACCTCCCTCACTCTCGATTTAACAGTCTCCAAGTCCTCCAAAACAAGTTCATGCGTATGGCCACGGGATCCCCGTGGTTCGTACGTAACGTAGACCTCCATAGAGACCTCGAACTCCCCACCATAGCCCAATATTTTAAGCAGCTCTCCAAAAATTACTTTGAGAAGGCAGTCAGTCATCCAAACCCCCTTGTAGTTCAGACTGCATCATATACCCCCGACCGAAATGACCCACCAGACAAACGACGTCCTAAACACGTCCTTAACGACCCCGATGACCAAATTACTACCGACAATGCTCCCTACATAGGGCAACACACAAACACCAGTCAAACACAGCGTCTTCGCCGGCGAAGACGGGGACCCCGATATCTTACGTCACCCGGACGTGGTCTTAACCCACGGCCTCGGGGGCGTGTGGACTAATCTAGTCCAACCGACCTCCCATTCGTCCCAACGTCATCCTAAGCCGAGGTCCGAGCCTCACAGGAGGCGCCCTTAGGAAGACGTTGCCCCCCCCCGATGTCTTCGAGCCCTAGGGCTCTTTTCTCGCCGACGCCTAGCGCTCGCCCAACCCCCCCGTGACGCTGTAGCGGCCAGTAGGGCCAGTCAGCATACACAATCCGAAAAAAAAAAAAAAAAAACCAGCTACTCATCTTTAAATAATCCATACTTAATATTATAAATGCGAAAGTTTGGATGGATGGATTATTTATTTTTATTTATTTATTTATTTATTCATTTAAAAACAAAAAGTTACAAAATTATTCTATTGGTGTCGCATAAACTCACCTGAGTTTTTCTGTACACCAACGAGCATTCGACATTAGGTGGACTTATAATATTTTAAGTCATAATTATTACCTACAATACAATGCTAAAGTATAACTATTTCTAATTATGTACTAACAAATAAGCAAATTATCTACATTATTAAATAACTACAACTATTCTTAAATATTAACAAATAAGCGAACATATTAGTTGCCTACCCACATTTGAAAATACAAAATGTTACAGAGAGCATAAAAACTTGTTGACAATATTCTCATATCGCTAGTTTTTATGATTCATAATACAGGTGATTCAGTCCTGTTAGTTGTCAGTTCAAATTAAAGGATGTTTGTTACTCAATCACGCCCGAACGGTTCAACGGATCTGTATGAAATTTGAAAATCACAGAGATAGATAACTGTCTGTCTGATCTGCAATGACACATAGGCTACTTTTATCCCGGAAAATTCCCATGGAAACCAAAAAACCTCAATCCACGCGAATGAAGTCGCGGGCTTCATTTAGTAAATCATAAATAAAAATGCATAATGAGGCGACACGTAATTACAGTCTAGACTCTATAGAGGATACAGAGAGGCTAGAATTCAAGGTTCGCCAAGGTGGGCTTACCTCTCCGGAACTTTTTAACGTTTACATTAATGACCTGATACGGAGCCTGAGGAGCACAGGATTTGTAGGGACGTGAGAGGTGGTGGGTTGTTTATACGCCAAGATTTTTGTATTATATGCCGTTTTGCGATTTATTATCGAGCGTCTTGTCTCTTGTGTGTACATGTACCTACTTTATGGAGGCTCAAACGGTTACTAGCGTGACATTTATAATAGACCGCACAGCCTATAATAGCATTAATAGTCCAATACTTGCTAAGATTAGACTACTTGTGTAACATAATAACGGTATATCTATGCAATATCATTAATATCCTTTGAATATCATATTGTTAACCAAAACTGTACCTACTACCTACCTTATTAATATCTATAGCAAATACTTGCTTTTATTTCGGTTCATATGCGAATAGAATATTTTTTTGCTTAGATAACACTTCTACCTGTACCTATCGTATTGTGTGTGTGTTGTACTGAATAGATGAGTACCTAATTCTAGGATCCTAGCTCTGTTAAAAATTAATTTAAGTAGTGCTTACCGATTCAGAACGCTATTCTTTAGGAAGGATCAGTAAAAATTCGTCTTTCGGAAACAATTTTACGCATTGCTACCTTGAGTTTCAAGGTTCAGATAAAGTTAATCCGAAATGCAAAATAGGTAATTTAAAAGCTACATGAAGTGTTACCCTTCGGTACTAAAAGCATTTGTGGTATTTTGCACAGTGCATATAATTTTCTGAATGTAGACTACACCCGTTTGAACACGTTATTTATTGAGCTTGTTACAAGAAAAACCGGTCAAGTGCGAGTCAGACAAGGGCACAAAGGGTTCCGTACCACCACACAGTATATTTTTTTAGCAAATAACAAGGAACACGTTATCAGCTGTGAAACAACTGGCTTAAGTACTTACATATTAATATTGCAGCGCGGGCGCCTGACAAACAATTCGACTATGAGTACGGATTACGGAACCCTAATTGAATTGATCACTTATCATTTTTTTCTAGCAAAATAAGTTGCGGTAAGGCGGCCGGTCAGTTTCTATAGAACTTTACTTAAGTCTGCGAAAATGATAAACTGCCCAAGTAACCTTGTAAAATTGCGCAGAGCAAGGGCGGTACACTAGTCAATAAATAACATTAGAAATGCACATAAAGCTAAACAGGATTATAGCCTGTAAGCCATACACAAAAGGATTAACTTAGGATAAACAATGAATACATTGGTTCACAATATAGCAAGAAGCTAAATACAAAACACTTTCTCCTGCTAAGACTTTCTATGTGACATTGGGTGGGTACTTGAATGTAAATATTTGAAGATAATTAGCTTGGGTACGTTGTAAAATAAGTTTTCTTCAAACATAATATCTAATAAGAATCATAATATTTATACATTACATAACGCAGTGTTTTACTGCACATCCATAATGGAATTTATAGGTAGGTGCATGAAAAATCCAGAAACAAATATAAACAAGACAAGAATAAATTAAATAATATGTCTGGGATATATTAAAGTAATTTCGATTGGATCAGACGTATGGAAGTTGCTCACATCCCTTCATAAACTATTTAGAAAAAAGATTTTCTTGTATCATAGCTAAGAACACTGTCACTCGATCAAGTCACCTTTCAAACAAAAAAATCTATATCAAAATATATGGTTCGGTTCATCTGTTGGGGAACTGCGATGCCACATTGGCATCAATTTTGTAATTTCTATCAATCTTATTTATGACGTAACATAATTTTAGTACATAATATTAATAATGTAAGTATACTAACATTAAAACTTTATTATACATATATTACATATGCTTTATTATATATTAACTTTTAAGTTTACAAAGTTTAAAATATCGGCAAGTAACAGAAATCTCGAAAGCCTTAATTTATGGTTACTGTACGTATTTTAAGCCCGCCAACCCGCATTGGAGCAGCGTGGTGGGTCTAAGCTCTAATTCCCTCTCTCCTATGAGAGTGGAGGCCTGTGCCCAGCAGTGGGACGTTAATAGGCTGTAGTGGTGGTGGGTGGCGGTACGTATTTTATACTCTATCACAAGCTGATGCCCGCGACTTCGTCCGCGTGGTTTATATTTTTTTTATAAAAAGTAAAAGTCTATGTCATTCTCCAAGTCCTCAACTATACACACGCAAAAATCACGTCAATTCGTTGCTCTGTTGCGGCGTGATTGAAAGACAAACCAACAAACAAACACACTTTCGCATTTATAATATTACTTAGTATGATTCTATCATTACGTTTTTAAGATTCGTGGGAAAACATTGTCGAAATGTAGAGTTTTAATTGGTGAAATATTACGCAAGTAAAATACCCATCGGCGACGTAGAAATTCACCTGTGAAGATTTACCATTGACTATTGACCGTTGCGGAGTTGCAGCCAAAATTATTTCTTTCCTTTTTATTATAAAATCAATCATTTGATGTTCAAATACTATAATTGCTTACCTAACAATATTCCCGAGTAAAAGCTATTTCATATTCAATTTTATGTTACGTAATTTAATAATATTATTTTCGTACCACTTGCTCAAAAAAGTGACATCTATGCCACAAAAAGCGAACATAACAATAGTCATTTTTAATCTGTTAAAAACAGGGAAAGAAAATTGTACTGAATTTCATTCATCCTCTAGGCCTCTAGGGGAAGAATGTGATTTAAATTTGGAATACTTACCGAAATTTATACTGAACTACATCTGTGTTTACACTTTTGAGTTTGTATATATAGCATTTAACATCTTGAAAAAGGAATACGCATTTATTATGCAGTTATGATTAAATACATTAAATTAAATGACGAAAACCGACGACGCCGTATGAGCTTGATGCCTTTGCTTTTCCGACAAAAAAATATTAGTCTAGGAATTCGCGGCGTTTTTGTTTTCTTCAAATACATAAACGTTAAGTTTATTTTAATTTATTTTTATAAATAAGTTAATGTTCTTAACAGTTCCTCAGACGCAAGAACAGAGAAATACTCAAATCAACTCATCAACAATAAATGTACCAAACAAAAATGTAACTCTCTCTATCAATAATTAGACCAATGTTTCGAATGTTAACTTTTACTTTTAATTGTCATTATTTTTAATAAATGCTTATCTTATCTTCTTATATATAAAATTCTCGTGTCACAATTTTCGTTCCCATACTCCTCCGAAACGGCTTGACCGATTCTCATGAAATTTTGTGAGCATATTGAGTAGGTCTGAGAATCGGCCAACATCTATTTTTCATCCCCCTAAATGTTAAGGTTCCACCCCTAAATTTTTTTTATTTTATTTTTTAGACAAAATTTTTAGTTTTTATTTTTTTATGATACAACATACAAAAATACATACAATCCTAAATTTTCACCCTTCTACGATCAACCCTTATTTTTTATTTTAGTAATTTAATCATTCTTCATCTCCGGTCGATAACTGATCAATCGTCATTTAATTAGTTATTTTAATATGCATAATATTCAGTAGGTCTGAGAATCGGCTACTATCTATTTTTCATACGTCCACGCGAACGGAGTCGCGGGCATCAGCTAGTCTCATATTATTATTGTGTTAATTTTTTCGCAAATGGTACGAAAAGTAGAGTATTTTCCTCGGTGATAAAGCTGTCTTAGTCTTGGGTGAACTTAAATCCCTCGCTACACTCAGGACTCGTCTTAAATCCCTCGCTTCGCTCGTGATTTAATTTTTTAACACCCTCGCTACGCTCGGGAGTAAACCTCGAGTCCTTCGTTACGCTCGCGATTTAAATCGTCACCCGCGACAGAAGACACTGCTTTATCCCCTTGGTTAATAATCTACTATTTCTTAAGCGTATTGCAATTAGTTTTTTTTTATTGCGTGATAGGCTTGCGCTTGACGACAATCATGCTTAGTGTAAGGCAATGATGAGGTCTAGGTTGGAACGCGCTTGCCTAGAAGATGCCTATTCACTCTTGCCTTGAAGGTACTTAAGTTATAAGTAGCAGGAAACACGTGCGCTGGGAGGGTGTTCCACACCCTAGCAGTTCGTATCAGTCTCATTTATTCTAAGACCCTGTTCTACGTCAGGAACAAACGCGACAACGTGACTGGTCATACGGCGCGACGCGATCCTTCCCTTATTGATCAAACACGTTTTATTGATCTAACGTAACTGGTAAGTTACCAGTAATGACAAACCGACAAATGTCGCAACCCTCGTGACTGATACGACCCTCGGTTCCCTAAAAACTCTAGTCAACATTCAAACTGTAGTCTGAACCATGCGTTGCACTTGGTTAAGGCTATTCGTTGTTTTTTATGCTATCCAATGATCTTTTTATATGTCACCGTAATATTGCATTATTTTTCGGTAGATTGTAATCTGTTATGTACATTAACCCGATAGAACCTAAGAGCCCTACCTGATTATTTATGTCGAACTCTAACCTAACCTAAAAAAGAGACAAGGAAATACAATGAATATTTCAAAAATTGACACTCTGAACATTGAACGGTTCACGATCTGTCGACAGTTTACAATCTATCGAGATAAAAAGCGTTAGATTACAATGTAACGGTTTTTACAATTTTACTAAATACTAAACTGATCTATGATGCTATCACAATTGAAAATGAAAAATGTTTATTTACAAAAAAAAAAACTTTGAAAATTTTCTTATGTCCAATGTTACCTAATCCTGTATCGTGAGTACCTATGTCGCATTAAGCAAAAAGTAAGTCAGTGTGTCTGTCTGTCTGTCTGTCGGTTACGCTTTTACGGCCCATCTGTTCAACTGAACTTGATGACACACGTACAGACGTAGTTTACATCCTGAGAAAGGACATGCCTGCTACTTTTTATGCCGGGAAATTAAAGTTCCCGCGGGAATCCAAAAACCTAGTACTTCATATAATATATATATGTACTTCTGGATACCCAGATTGGACTAGCGCCTTTCTATCGATAAAGTTCACACAAATCAGAGTGCTACGAACTAAAACTAAAACAATAACTAACGCAGCTGCCTAATGACTAATTTGTTATAACAACACGTCATTCGGACGTTATCGAAACGATGTTATTATTAGATAGGCACCTACTTTCGCTACCCCTTGTGAATTAGCGGAATAGGTAATATCGTCCTACTTTAAAAATCTACTATCATAATAAAAAATATTGTTTTATTCTTCAAACACAACACAAATACATAAATCAGAATTGCCTAGTCCAAAGCCAAACCTCCATTTCACTAATTCGGCTTTTGACTACAGGCACGTCGAGATTGGCCTGAAAGCTCGTTAGGCAAAAGCCGAAGTTTTAGCAGCTGTAGGTACTATTTAGTATTTACTTTCGCTAGCCCTTGTAAATTAGCGGAACTATGTAATAAGTAGGTACGTCCTACTTTAAAAATCTATCATCATAAACAAACATAAATCAGGATTGCTCTATGTTTTCCTAGCGTTTTCCTAATCTTAAGGTTGCCTGGAAGAAATCGCTATTTAGCGATAAGGCCACCTTTTGTACGTTTTTCATTATTTTATTTCATGTATCACTGTTTTTATTTTTTTCTTGTGTGTTGCAAAGAGTTTAATACTTAAGTAATAATACTTGCAAAGACCAAAGCCAAAACTCAATTTCACTAATTCGGCTTTTTTCTAGAGGCACGTGGAGATTGGCCTGAAAACTCGTTAGGCCAAAGCAAAAGTTTTAGCCCTTACTATTACCTATTCTGCGGTTTTCGCTTCGAGCCAAGCGCTTTCACCATTTCTGAGGAATACCTAGGCCAATCTCGATACGCCCGCACATCTTCTTTGGACTACAACATTTATACGTAAGTATATACCTAGTACCTACGGATAAACTGACTGACAGACATACAGCCTCTTATCATGGGCCTCTATTAGGGCCAACTTGGCTGGCGCAAGCGAGTTCTCTGTTGACTTACAAATTACTTTAAATAATTTTTACAGTGTCAAAAGTTAAAAACCATCAATCAGAAGTATTTTTTTCATCCAAAGATCTTTTTGTATACTTTTTCGTACACCAACCGTCAAACCCATTATTCGAACCGATCAATAAGTTAAACTAACAAGTTTTCCTTAATATCCTTGTGTGGAATGGAACAGATTAGCGATATAAAAAACGTGTCTTACATAAATAAATCAAATAAACATTAGCAAAATATTTAAGAGCGAGTCAAACACAGCACATTATTGGTTCTGTAGGTTCATGTGAAACTTAATTAACTAGCTGATGCCCGCGACTTCGTCCACGTGAAAATTCTGCCAGCTTTGAGCTTAGAGATACCTATGATTTCCCGTTTTACCCATGCTATTCCGCAGCGTTGCCTCCAGACGTCGACGATGACTGGTAGAAAAATAACGGTTTGACAACCTCCCTGCTCCCTGGTGCTGTGGTGAGCGCTGTTGTCTTTACATGGGAGGCCCCGGTTTCGATCCCCGGCAGGGTCAATTTTGGAATTTATGATTTCAAATTTTTCTCTAGTTTTGCCCGGTGGGAGGCTTCGACCATGTCTAGTTACCACGCTACCGGCAAAAGACGTGCCGCTAATCGATTTAGCGTTCCGGTACGATGCCGTGTAGTAATTTAGAAACCGAAATCTATTAGGGGTATGGGTTTATTATAACTACTTTACCCGTAACAGGTTAATCCGCTACCATCTTTGACTGCATCATCAATTTCTAGCATGTAGTGGATAAAAAATCTGTAAGTAATAATAATATTACAGTACGGAACTCTAAAAATAAGCATGAATTCCCCAGCACACGCTCCTACGAGTACATCATACATGTGCCGATGTTATCTCACTCGGCGCCAATTATATTTGAATTAATTGAATTGATTGCACCAACGGTTGTCACTCACCGTCAAGATGACTGCGGCGATAAATACGTGTTGGGCCGTGCTGATGTTCAGTTAGAGCTACCTACTCTGGTTTGATCCATCAGGTTTTTTTTAAAAATAACACTAGGAGATGTGGGACGAGTGGCCTAGTACAACGACAACGCATATAAATTGATTGTGACTGTTAAGCAACGTTGATCCAAGTCAGTAATTGGATAGGTAGCTGAATTCGGAAGTCAGGATTTGGAATAGTACTCGTAGTCGAGTCATATGCGGAAGGTTCTGAAAACCCACCGCTTTAATATCCCAAAAAACCCCTGCCATTTATATGATTATTGAAAAGGCGTCACGACCCCCAGCAATGAGGAATACGACGCAGAGAGAGCCTAGGAGTTGTCCGCCAATTAGTCCGTGTGGATTTTCGTATTTTTTTAATCTTTGATGTTCATTCTTCAGACTTCAGAGATAAAAATAAAATGTATCCTATTAGTATATCTACATCCCCACTTCTTAAGTTGCCACCACCGTACTATGTTCAATAGCTGGTCTGCTGTATATGCTGTCAGAATAATTGTAAGTCAGACTCAGAAGAAGGCTTAAGGTTGCTTCTGCCATACCTAATCAAGGAGCAAGAAGCTCAATTACCTTTAATCAGTTTAAGACAAATCTATATGTGGTACAGCATGCGAAATGAAAAAGTTACAGAGGCAGACAGACGGACAGATAGTCTCGACACACTACGCGTTTTATGAAGTATGGATGTTGAGTCAATAGTTAAGTTAAGATAATAATAACATTATACTTACTTAGTTTTGTCATCAATAAAGGTACGTATGAGGAATGTAGCGGAAGGTCGTCTGTTATCAGGTTGTCACTTATTATCGCTTATCAAAGTAACCTTATCATAATAACTTTAAATTTTGCAACTAATTAATTATTGACCGAGCGAAACGAAGGACTCTGGTCTATTTAAGCGGACTGGCACTTGTCCGTCGATCTGTCTGTCTGTCTGTCAGATAAGTTATAACTTCTGAATTGATTAATATATTGTATATTTGCTTTAAATCTTGGGTGAAATAAACAAGGGATAGGAAACGTAAGAAAAATCAATAAAATTACGTTCGACTAACTTTTACAGGGTGAGGGTAGAGTGCCTTGTATTTTTCTGCCAATTATTGACACTAGTGCATGAAAGAGTCGATCACTATAACAAAACAATAACATAGTTAATGGCGAAACTTCCCAGTTCGCAGCAAAAGGGGTAAGGCGAATATGTCTCCAAACTTACAAATTAAGTAGGTACCTATATGTAAATCGAAGGCCTAAAGCCAAAATTAAATTAAAAAACTTGAGAGGTGTCAAGGGACACCCGACAAATTAAGTATATGTAAATCGAAGGCATATAAAGCCAAAATTAAATTAAAAACTTGAGAGGTATCAAGGGACACCCGAATGGAAAGAAGTTCACGCGCGAAGTTCGAAGAAACACGCGCACGCCGCACGGCTTACAACTATAGCAAAAAGTGTCGTTACAACTTTTGGTCTTAATTTTTTCCGTATAGCCCCCTTTCGTAACGCGCGATAAGGAACTTCTTCGTTCCAATAATATGTATGTTATAAAAATCCTTATTTGGGTTGTGACTTGTGGCGTCTCTACTCTTGAATGCGTCTGCCCCAACAGTCATTGGTTCTACACAGACATGTCCTGCCCAGTGCCCACTGATCCTTCAGCGAACTAATTCTCTGGGCTATGTAGTTACTTTAATTCTCCGGCGGAATTTCTCGTTACAAGCAGAACACCCACCCAACATAGCATGCTCCATAGCACGCTGAGCGACTATAAAGTGGAAGAAGGCCTACTGTCAATGTTCACTTTTCCGCAACATACGTCTTCACAGGTAAGACACATTTTTAAAAGCTTTTCTCTTCAAGATTGGTGGTACAGAACTGTAGGGCTAACATGCGCACAACGATTAAAATTATGTCTACCCCTTAACTCTATTTGTCTACTGAAGCTAACATGGTTACTTGTCTCATTACGTCAAAATTTCTTATTCTATGGTATTTTTGTCTACGAACCCTTACATGCCCACTATTTTTTTCTGCATTTTTTGCATTTTTCATTTTGTGCATGTTAGGGACTCAGGGTAAACGAAAAATTTGCCTGCAACGACAATATCTCTCTCTCTCGTCACGAGATATCTCGTTGTGTGCAAGCCTGCTGACGAAGTCTATCGACAAAATAATGCATCCAATTAAAAGCTACTGCATCTACATAATATTACTCCGTGATCACTCGAGGCATCTTGTGGATTACCGGTTCAAATGCTCAGATTCAATTCGTCATCCTATTATGATCAGCATTACTCATACAATAAACTCTACTGAATTTAGACATAGACTACACACACAACAGAGATTAGACAAAGTTAAATAAATCACTGGTATGTCTGTTAAAGTGGCATTACCAGTGTAGAGCTTTTTTTAACTCGACTTCGTAACGTAAACATCAATCAATCAGTCCGTTTATTTGCTAGAAACATTGTACAATATTATGACGACATGTCCAAAGATGCGGTAGACTTTCGTCCAGCAGACGTCTGTCGTTTGAGACGACGACGATGACGACTTGACTTGTTCATCTGAGTGTCTTTTAGGTAGTAAGTCATCAAGAATTGTGTCCTCATCAAAAGTCAATGCACTTTTTTACTTGAATCGATAATTTAAAATGGTGGTCAAACAAAATTAACAGGAAACATGGATAATATGACGTCTTTTGGCAGGTCTTCTATTTAATAATCACAAAAAAATGACTAGTTGTCAAATAGTCCGACAATTACGATGGTCACAATCACAATTATTTTTCAGGCGTTCATAGACTTATTTTATTTATTACTGTCATTGGATCTGTTATACATATTTCACATTACGAAATTACATGAAGCCTCTGTCTAAATCTACTCTGTACAAGTCATAATGGAGCTGTGCATTTAAGTGTATTAAGAGCACCGGACAGACAGACGTGCAGTGTTTGAGTCGAATTGATTAAAGTTGAACGCAAATTGACCTTAATTACGAGCGCGCTTCGGCGCAATTTCGCGTGGTCGTGATTCAACGCGAAATAATGTCCACTTCCTCGTCATTATAACAAAAATGTTAAGCGATAAATTCAGTGCTAAATGCATCATATTAATTTGTTTTTATGTTCCTCGGGACACGGTACACGCGTGAATCACTTACATTTAAATACTTATCTAGCAAAAGTACGTCGTTCTGCATTCAAGATGATAAATACAACTATACTAACTATTGCAGCGGGATGGATGATATTTTTAATGTTTAGTTTTTAGTTTTTAATTTAGTTTTTAATTTAGATTTAATTTAGATTTTAATTTTATCTACTTATATGTTCTTGGTACATAAGTACATATTATTGTTTATTTTATTTTTTATACTATAGAATAGAACCACAGACTAAGTATGAGTTCAGGGTAGAACGAACTGCTTTTTTATCCACTACTAGCTGATGCTCGCGACTTCTTCCGCGTGGATTGAGGTTTTTTTGGTTCCGACTACCACGAAAAAGTCTTTTCATCTTTTTGTGACTTAAGAACGCATTTCCGAAACGGATAGGTATGAAATCGCACTACTACACATGCTTCATTCCCAAGCACGCACATGCACGGATAAGCTGCGTTGAATCAACTTTTATCGATAGTCGATACTTCGATATAATTTATTATTTTTTGTTTTATCTATTTTTTATTTCCGGACTTCGGGCTCGTTTTGTTATTTATAATGAGACCTTAGCTCAAGACTTGGTGGAGTGACCTGAAGGTATACTTCGACTACTACTACTGGAACTCCTAGACGCGTAGAGCTAGGTGTATCGAATTTGGGCTCGTTTCGTTAGTTATGATGAGATATTACCAAAGAACTTGGTGGAGTGACCTGAAGGGTACACTTTGACATCCACTACTGGAACTCCTAGACGCGTAGAGCTAGGTGTATTGAATTTGGGCTCGTTTTGTTAGTTATGATGAGATCTTACCACAGAACTTGGTGGAGTGATCTGAAGGTATACTTCGACATCCACTACTGGAACTCCTAGACGCGTAGAGCTAGGTGTATCGAATTTGGGCTCGTTTCGTTAGTTATGATGAGATATTACCACAGAACTTGGTGGAGTGACCTGAAGGTATACTTCGACATCCACGACTGGAACTCCTAGACGCGTAGAGCTAGGTGTATCGAATTTGGGCTCGTTTTGTTAGTTATGATGAGATCTTACCACAGAACTTGGTGGAGTGATCTGAAGGGTACACTTTGACATCCACTACTGGAACTCCTAGACACGTAGAGCTAGGTGTATTGAATTTGGGCTCGTTTTGTTAGTTATGATGAGATCTTACCACAGAACTTGGTGGAGTGACCTGAAGGTATACTTTGACATCCAAGATTGGAACTCCTACTCCTAAAGTCACCCCTAAATCGTCAATTTTGAGTGAAGAGGTGAGGGAAAATCATTTTTATAGTATTAAAAATAAAGATTTTTTACAAAGTTATTACCAAAAATTGGAGATTTAGGATCAATCTATGTATAGTGATTTTTAATTCCATATTATTTTGCTTGATTTAGTCACAAAATGTACTGAAAACTCCACTATCTCAAGGGATTTGCAAACGCGCCCTAGACATATTATGCTGTCGCTGACTTTTTTGTAGGCATTATCAAGCTCTACAACTTTTCTCTAGAAATCAATCAATATTTCGTAAGAAACATTTTCGTTAGACTGTTTTTTTTCCGACTTACTTTGCTAATCCGACTAAAACGAAATAGTCCTTTAATTTCTCGGGTTAATATAAATATAGCCTATGACACTCACAAATAATGTGACTTTCTATTGGTAACAGAATTTTCAAAATTGGTTCAGTAGATCCAGAGATTCTTACAAACTTTATCTCTTTATAATATTAGTATAGACGAGTTAGCCCTTGACTGCAATCTCATCTGATAGTACTAGTAAGCGATGATGCAATCTATGGTAGCGGGCTTACCTGTGAGCCAGGCTAGTGTTGTCCTATGCGTATAGTCATCTCATGATTATTGACCGCGAGCGAAGTGAGGGCTCTCTGGCCCCTATTTCTCTAACATAGTGGCTATCAAAAAATGAAATGTATTTGACGTACCTACTTCATGTTTGAAGCCTAGAAGGTATAGGTGTCTCAACCATTATCTAATCTTCAAATCATTTTCAATGTAAGTAGTGGATTTCCATAGTCTGAAACTTGTTTATTTTTTATTCCGGAAATACTAGTCTGTCCCTTTCTCAATTCCAATTAGGTACATCATAAAATATACTACTCTACAATCAAGCACTTACTACACTAGTGCATCTGGTCATTTGTTATTGTTAAATTGATTAATGGGCCACTATGTAACAATTAATTGGTTTCTGTTTGTGGGGAGCGTTTATTGGTAGAGTCTGGCTAACGAAAGCGTGTCCTGGAGTTTTCTTATAAGTTTTCATATGGCAACATTATTAAGCTGTCAAAGGCACGTCAAAGTCTATGGTTGCTGTATAATATAATATATTATACTCTTTGGTTGCTGTTGTCTTCTGCATTTTGTACTGTTGTTTTTCAAAAATAATTTCTCTAATATGGGAAAAACAATAAAAAGTAACGTGCGAAAGCTGCTACATACTATGATTAGTAAGTTCAATGAAAAACAAAAGGAGAAAGAAGTTGTTTTCCAAGAAAAACAACAATGTTTAGATACGATATCGGGTTTTTTAGGTTAATATGACTTTATAATGTTGATCCTTGTTGGCTGATTATTTGATATATTTACAATATGATGATAACTTTTCTTATGTTTATAGATACTCTTGAAGATATTCAAGGACTCTGCGAAATTAAAAGCGTTGTTGAAACGTTAAAGAATTTGGAGAAAAAATCTTTAATAGAAACTCAGACCAAGTACTTAGAAGAAATATCTTCACTAACTGGTATGTACCTGCATTGGTTTGGAGTGTTTTTATTTGTTTTTTCAATTTCACAAAGTATTGTTACATATGTATAACTATTTTGGTACCTACATCATTAAATATGTATTTTATACTTTGTTTTGCAGGGGTTGGTGTCACGACACTAAAAAAAATTAAAAAAGAAGGATCTGTGAATGAAGGGATGTGGAGCACTCCAGGAAAGAAACGCCCCCATAAAAATTCAGTGTCGGACTTAGACAGCTTCGATATTGATGCAATACGTAATAAAATCAATGAGTTTTATGTTGTGAGAAAGGAAGTCCCTACATTGAGAATATTGTTAGAAGACTTACGTTCTAGCATTAATTTTAGTGGATGCAGAGAAACTCTGCGTAAAATATTAATATCTAATGGGTATGAGTTTAAGAAAAATAAAAATGAACGAATGGTTCTTGTCGAACGTTTTGATATTGCTGCTTGGAGACATCGATATCTTCGAGAAATTTCTGCTAAACGAGCGGAAGGAAAACCTATCATCTATTTAGATGAAACGTATATACACAAAAATTATAAGCCGAAAATGTCATGGCAAGGTCCGACATGGTTGTGCGGGGCACCACTTGTGTGGTGCCCCGCAACCAAGCCCACTGGAAAATATCTCTTCAGGAAAAAGATATATTATAGTACATGCTGGTTCTGAAATAGGGTTTGTACCAAATGCACTATTAGTATTCAGCACGAAATCAAGATTGGCAGATTATCACCATGATATGAATGCTGAAAACTTTGATAAATGGTTAAAAGAAAAATTAATACCTAATTTGAACAGCCCCAGTGTCATTGTGATGGATAATGCGAGCTACCACACTGTACAGCAGAATAAAGTTCCTACGACACAAACGAGAAAAGCTGAAATACAAGAGTGGCTCAATTCCAATGGAATAAATTATGAAGATTACCTAACAAAAGCCGAATTGTTATGTTTAGTTAACAAACATAAGCCCGAACCCCTGTATGTAGCTGACGAACTTTTGAAACAATACGGCCATGAGGTACTGAGACTGCCACCATACCACTGTGATCTCAATCCGATCGAGCTGATATGGAGCTCAGCTAAGCGTATGGTGGCAAAAAAAAACATTAATATGCCAGCAAAAGAAACAGAAACACTGATAAAAACCTCGTTTGGCCGAATAACTGCAGAAGATTGGAAAACAATGACGGACCATGTAATAAATGTGGAAAATAAATACAAACAAAGAGATCACATAACAGAAGAAGTATTGGAAAAATTCATAATAAGTGTAAGTGATGATGACTCCACTGATACAGAAGGATCTTTCGAGGTTGAATTTTTGGTCTCTGATTTTGAGTATGATGATTAAACATAACTAAATGTCAAGTATAAATATTTTACTTGTGTACACAAATAAATAAATCTACATACTTTTAACGTTTGTTTTAATTTAATATTCATAATGCTGACAGTAAAAAGCAAAGTCCAAATGGTAGGGTGGGTTGTTCTATAAAAATAACAACGTTAGTTCACTCGTGGACGAAACGGTTCTCTTTTGGAACAGACTTTACAAATTAATTGTAAACACAAAAATAAACAAGTATCAAAACATTTTTCCCCTACTATAGTTAGTAATACCATATGAAGATTTTTTGAATTTTCCGCGTTTTCTCAGGTCACGCTTTCGTTAGCCAGACTCTAGTAACGTCTTTACTATCTGTGGTGTTAGTGCTGTCTTTGTATAGTCCCACCGACTAAAGTGACCCGGTGGCCAAAATTGGAACTAATTTTTATGCCTGTTTAGTTTTTGTTTTAATTTTTGTGCCTGTTTAGTTTTTGTTTTCAGTTTTGTATATCTATAGCGTCACTGTCACCGGGTCAGATAAGTTTGTAGGACTAATAATATATTATTATATTTTTGTGCTCGGCCCTTAGGCCCGGACTCCACCAGAGCGGAGATGTGCGGAGATGTCTAAAGTGGAGACGAGAAGAGATGTTTTTCAGCTAGGGTGTATCCACCGAAGCTGTGCGGAGATGCGTACTATCTAGACTGGAGCGGAGATGTGTGCTGGCTACAGCGGAGGTGTATGGTGGCTAGAGCGGGACATCTGCGTGCGGCAAGCGCGTGATGTTGAGATAAACGCACAGGCGGCGCGGCTCACAGCACACCGCTCGGCGCTCACAGCACGTCGCTCACATCTCGTCCCCGCTGCGCGCCGTCGCCACCTTGCGAGCCACAGCTCACATCTTCGCATCGGTCGCGCCATACAAATATGATAGGTACATCTCCGCTCAGTGGTATCCAGTGAAGCTGAGCGGAGACGAGATGTGGAAATAACTAAATTCTATTGGTTGTTTAAATCACATCTCCTCTACTCTCGTCTCGTCTCCGCTCTGATGGAGTCCGGGGCTTATTGTGTTAAAATAATGGCTATACTCTTCCGCTATATGCCAAAATCCATTAACGCAGAAAGAATACACTAAATTCAGCCAATCACAATAACTGGGATTGTAACAATGATTGATGTAGATTTTGGATACCCACTAGGAAAATTTCGGATTTTTCGTAATGACTGTCTACCTATCTGCTACGCTTTCACGGCCCATATTTTCAACCGATTTTGATAAAATTTGGTAGGTATATATAGAGTTACGTTAAATCCCGGCAATTTTTTCATCCCTAGAAAATAAGGAGGTCCACGGGAAATATAAAACTTAATCCACGCGGACGATTTCGCGTTCAGTATACCTAGGTACCTTAACATTATAGTACCTAAATATGAAGCTCATGAAAATGGACTAGTAGGCCAAAGCATCCTTAGTACGTGTGTAAGTATCTAAGTACCCACATCCTGATTAATTTGATAGCATATTCGCAATGAGGTTAATGCCTTTGCTTTGTGCAATAGATTTTTATTATAAGCTAGTGAATATTAATGTAATCTTGTGGCTTCCTTCGACCTAATTCTCGAATAGCCTATACACGTTCTATAATATAGGATTATGAAATAATAGATGATGCCCGTGACTTTATCCGCATGAATTAAGTTTTTTTTAAATTCCCGCGGGAACAATTTAATTTATCCGGGATAAAAATAGCCTATGCCCTTTTTCGGGATACAACCTACTGTACCAAATTTCATCAAAATCGGTTAAACAGATGAGCCGTGAAAGCGTAGCAGACAGACAGACAGACACACTTTCGCATTAATAATATTACTACTTAGTATGGAAGTATGGATACGACCCCGAACGACAAAATATGTCCCCCGACACGACGTGTCGCGGGACATATTTTGTCCCCTAGTGAATACGAAGCTTTAATAAAAGGGCATGAAAGCAATATCCAATGGCAATGAATGAAATACAAGTTATCTAGTTGTCATTGAGATTTATTTGACAGATCTAATGAAGCAGATACAAGTCTCCAATTGGATAATGCCACCGGACAGTGACACTGCATACATTAACTGTTTTGCAATCGAATACCTACCTACTTTACTACTAGCGTTTTGTTACAAAACGACGTTTTATTAATTACTAGATGATGCCCGCGACTTCGTCCGCATGGATTGATGATTTTTGATTCCCGCGGGAACTCTTCAATTTTGCCTATGTCCTTCCCCGGGATACAACCTATCTCTGTACCAAATTTCATCAAAATCGGTTGAACAGATACATTTTTTTGATTCACGCGGGAAATATTAAATTTTCCGGCCTATGCACTGAAAAAAAGAATCAACCAAACTAGTTTTGTTGCTTAAATTTTAGGCAAACTTTAGTTGTTAATAAATAAACTTTGACTAGTTATAACATATCTAGTTTAGTGTGTGTTCTCAAAGGCAGTTGGGTTAATTTATTAGGTTAATAAGTTACAAAGCGTTTGGTTACTAGTTACTGAAACAACGTAAACCAATTAGTTTTTCTATAGCAACAAAACGGATGTCTAATACACAACATAACTAATTGTTTATTATTTACTTAAAGACTTTGATCATATTTTACAAAACGTGCAAATTTTAATGAATACCGAAACTTTTGTAGTCATTAGAAAGCTTAATAAGTTTGTAATTAACATATTACTTTTTTTAATAGCTACAAAGGTTTTACAGATGATACCCTATTTATTTGACAACTATCAACTGTAGTACTGTAATAAATGCTGTGTTTAAGCTAGTGTTTAATTACAAATAATCTAACAATTTCAAAAATATCAATCAAACTTTGATTGATATTTATCCTGTACGTTGTCTATGTGACAAACGAAACGCTGCGTATATTTATCTGTGGGTTGATTTCTGTTCGTCAACGGCCACCGGCGCGATAAACCTGTTTCAATTTTATTTAGTGATCAGTGTGTGTGTTTAACATCAATTACTCAACAACAATTACATCAATTACAACTAAATAACGTATTTTCAAAAGGGTAGTTAGATGCTGTTTTTACTGCAAGACCATCGAAACGAATTGTTAAACAAAAGCGGGATGAAGTAATACTGCAATGTAATCTATGTTCAGATATTTCTCTGAGTTGTGTGAAATGGGTCAAAATTTAAGGTACGAAGAGGTCCAGGACAATTTTTATTCAAGATATTGGAGATCTTGGCGAAATTTCATATATTATGATGATTAAAAATAGGTATTTTTGTTAATGACAATGATAGAGTTATTTTTGAATGTATACAAATGCAAACAGTTGATTTCGATTATTACTTGCATAGTTTCGAAGTGATGTTTTCAGAACATGAAATTTTTCTTTATGTATAACAAGATTAATTACTTTCTTTTATTCCCAATCATATGACCATTACTTCAAATGGTAAAAGCTATGTACCTAACACAAAGAGCGTTTTTCTATCTAAGATGTAGGATGTATTAGGATAGAAACGATAAGTGTATTAACTGACAGATTGAATGTTAAATTCAAAGAAGTAATAATTATTATTAAAGTATGTTTCGACATTATAATATTATTAATTTTTTGTAGAATTTATAAAAAGTGTAAGTTTTTATGACTGTAACTCAAAGAACTGATTAATAACTAAGATGAAATGCTCCAGGACAAAAAAATTACTGTTTCATACATGAGGCCACTTCTCATTGGAAAACTATGAAACAGCCCTTTTTTATTCTGGAAAATTGTCTCATAGTAAAATCTATGTTTAATATGAGTAGATAGTTTCATCTTTGCAAGTTTTTAGGTTTGTATTTTTGTATGTATTATTACCTATGCATGTGGGAGGAAAAATAAATAAGTACAAAAGAAATGTATAGTTTTTTTTTTAATCAGTAACATTACCCAATACTAACAGTGTGATTGTTATTAAGATACCTTGGTGCGTTAGTAGTTACCAAATTGTATTAGTAATAAGTAACTAAATTAGTTGAATAATGGTAGGGAACTGTTCAGTTAGAAATGAGAAACCTAGTTGAGTAATGGTATGGTTCATGAAATCTAGCTTGTAATAGTATTTATACTTATTTTTTTGTAACAGATGTACTTAGTTTGTTGCTAAAATGTAAATGTACTGTTGTGTTTGTTGGTTTTTAAACAAACAGACACAATATTTGTATAGATTTACATTTTAGCTTGCAAATTATATCTACTGCAAAAAAATAAGTATGTTAATAAGCTAGATTTCATTAACCATAATACCATTACTCAACTAGGTTTCTTATTTATTACTGAACAGTTCCCTACCATTACTCAACTAATTTAGTTACTTATTATCAAACAGTTTGGTAACTACTAACACACCAAGGCATCTTAATAACAATCACACTGTTTACATATAAGTAACAATAAAAAATAGTAATACGTTGACAAAGTGTTTTGTAACCAATAAGGCACACCATTAGGCTACCAGTAGGTAAACAGTTTGTTAAATTGATACAAAATATTTAACCTATTAACAACATATCGACTTGTTAAAAACAAACGCACAATAAAGTTACCAGTAGGGTGCAGTTTGCTTAAAAGATACAAAATCGAAAAGTACTTAACGAGAAAATGGAGTGTTATACGTTCATAAACTGGTAGCTTAAAAACAGTAAAACCGTTCAATTAATTTCAACAAAATAACTTTGGCAACTAGCACCTGAACTCAAATAGCAAAAGTCTGTTTTGTAGCTAGTAAAACATAGTTTGCAAGTCACTTTTTTTGTGTAAAGAGTAACCAAAGTTTTTGTAACTGTATACAAAACATTTCTTTCAGTGTGTCCTTCCCCGGGCTGTAACCTTTATCTGTACAAATTTTATCAAAATCGGGATTGATTGGAGTAGTATGGATTTTTAATTGACCCTGTCAATCGAGATGAATCATATAACTTTTTTTACATTAGGTACCTATTCCTTCTGAAAAAAGTTGCTCAGAAATTGGTGAAAATATTTTAATTTTTTTTTTTCTAACAATAATCCACATACTAGTTACTTCATGAAAGGCGATTCCGTAAATCCATACTAATATTATAAACTATCAGATGCCCGCGACTTCGTCCGCGTGGTTTAAGTTTTTTCCTCACAGGTACTCCTTAATTTTCCGGTATAGAAAGTAGCCTATACCACTCTTCAGGTCCTTAACTACCCGTGCAAAATACCCGTTGCTCTGTTGCGGCGTGATTGAAGGACCAACTCTCTATTTCACCCCTTTGGGGGTAGAATTTTCAAAAACTGTGAAACACATATTTCTTTGTTTTCAATCGGTAGCTCACATACCAAGTTTCATGGCTATAACTTGGGAATTGAAGGACTTTCATACAAATTTCCGACCCCTATTTTACCCCTTCGGGGGTGATAATGTTAAAAACTGTGACATACGTACTTCATTATTTTTTACTGAAAGCCAAAATACCAAGATTCGTTTAAAATATCTTGAGAAAGTAAGGCCTTTCATACCAACTTTCATCCCCTATTTCACCCATTTGGGGGTCGAATTTTCAAAAACTGTGAAATACGTATTTCTGAGTCAATTCGCAGCTCATATATACCAAGTTTCATGGCTATAGCTTTCATACCAATTTTCAACCCCTATTTTACCACTTTAGGGGTTAAATTCTGAAAAACTGTGACACACGTAATTCTTTATTTTTTAACGAAAGCCAAAATACCCAGTGAGAAATTAAGGATTTTCATACAAACTCTCAACCCCTATTTCACCCCTTCGGGGGTGGAATTTTGTAAAACTGTGAAACACATATGTTTTCATTTTCAACCCGCAGCTCATATATCAAGTTTCATGGCTATAACTTGAGAAATTAAGGACTTTCATACAAACTTTCAACCCCTATTTCACCCCTTCGGGGGTAGAATTTCGGGATAAAAAGTATCCTATGTCCTACCTCGTAGTATGGGCTCAAATCGTGCCAAGTTTCGTTTGAATTCATTCAGTAGTTTCGGCGTGATGCGCGGCCAAGATGCAGGCAGCCAGACAGACAGACAGACAGACAGACAAAAATGAAAAAAATTACAGATTTGGCTTCAGTATCGAATAATGAGTGCCCTCGAAAAAAAATTTTCAAAATATCTTCAATGTACAGAATTGAACCTGTTACAGTTTTATTATAAGTATTGATTGATTGATTGCTTGATTGATTGATTAGTCGATCTCGTCTCAACCGATCTGGAAATTCGTTAATCTACTTGAGAATAACTCAGAAGCCCTATTCAGTAAAAGCTGCATAAGCATTAATTTATTATTGTTACTGTTTGCTGAATTTATGATAACTGCCGCAGTTATCATGCAGGAGTTAAACTGCGTATAGTCCCACAAACTTATTAGACCCGGTGACAGCGTCGGTGGTAAATATTAAAAAAAAAACTTAATACATAAAAAATAGTACCAATTTTTGACGTACAGGCATGTGTGAACTTCTGAAACAGGTCGAATTATACATTTTAGAAACGATTACGATTTCGATTTCCTTACACAATCGGGGGGCTGAATGGCTTTTCGCAATAGAGCAGCGGGGCGACCGCGTATCTTTTGCATCAATCATTGATACATCGCAATCCCCTCCGATTGGCTGAATTTATGGTATTCTTGCTGCGTCAATGGATTTCGTCCAATAGTGGAAGAGTGTTAACCAATCAGAGGTGATCGCGATGTATGAATGATTGATGCAAAAGATACGCGGTCGCCCTGCTGAACATTTCTACCTACATTTTGAATTTTGATGAGCTTCTCTCGATGGTTATCATGTTGCATGGAACTATAAAATAACTCCATGTTTTCAAGCCTAAACCTGTTAGGATCTATAAAAAGAATCAACGTGTTAATATTCAAACAATCAGTCAGTCAAGTCGTCAAAACTATGGACCCCGTTAAGGTCATTGACCTGTAGTAAAACCCCAAAAAACACAGATTAACTGGAAACAGCGGTACTGGTATCTTAATTTTCGATCTATTCCAGATTAAGAAATATGTAGAGTTTATAGCACGTCGCTCTAACGCGCAAAATCCATAGGTACTTGCTGTTACCACATAAATAAAATTACCTATATTCATTTCAAACTGTCTGATGCCCGCAACTTCATACGCATGGATGGAGGTTTTTGGTTCCCGCGGGGTTAATTATCAGGGATAAAAAAACATATGATCTTTCCCGGTACAACCTAACCTATCTCTATAGCCTTCGATAACGCTTGGTGGCCGGCTATAAAAGTACAACTGGCTGAAAAAAGATGTCCTCATTTGAGAAAATTAACACAGAGTTATATGGAAGAAAGAAAAGTAATTGTGCGATACTCCGAGACCGAATATAAGAAAGGCACAACAAAAGGCTGTGTTCAAGGCTCTATAAGCGGTCCAACGATGTGGAATATTTTACTTGACCCACTTATAGATGGCTTAGACGAGAGAGAGGTTCACTGCCAAGCTTTTGCTGATGATATCGTTCTGGTAATTTCCGGAGATTTGATAAGCCATATTGAAAATAAAGCTGAAAGGATTCTTCAAAATGTTTATGATTGGGGATGTGCAAATAAATTGCGATTTGCGCCTCATAAAACTAATGCTATGATGGTCACGAGGAAACGTAAAGTTGACAACCCACGCATAAACATGGGAGGAACTCCAATAAAAATTGTTAGTGAAATAAAAATACTTGGCCTTACGATTGATAATAAATTAACGTTTAATAGTCATATACAAAATATATGTAAGAAAGCTATAAATATCTATACACCATTAGCTCGAACGGCAAAAATACAGTGGGGATTAAATCCGGAAATTGTCAGAACGATATACAAAGCAGTAATTGAGCCGATAATTATGTACTCGTCTAGCGTATGGGCACCGGCAGCAGAAAAGATTACAACACAAAAGAACTTAAAGGCTGTACAAAGAGGATTTGCTCAAAAGATAATATGTAAGTCCTATCGCACAGTATCTTTTAATGCAGCTGTAGTGCTTGCCGGACTAATTCCACTGGACACAAGAATTAGAGAAGCAGCGCAGCTATATGAGGCAAAAAGAGGGAAACTGCAGTTATTAGTACCTAATAAGGAAATTGAAGACAGAGTCTGCTTCCTTTTTGCCCCGCACCCCGCTAAAGAGCCTAAAATTGAATTTACGTGTTTAGAAGAAATGGAAGAAACAACAATTGTATCGCGTGAAATAATGGGAATGAATATATACACAGATGGAAGTAAGACAGAAGATGGAGTGGGTGCAGCTCTCACCTGTTGAAAAGATAGGGAGGAAATGTATTATAAAAAGTTTCGTCTCGAGGCTTACTGTACAGTTTTTCAGGCGGAGCTGTACGCTCTTTATCAAGCTACGGAATATGCCCTTGAAACAACGGAAAACCGAGTGAATATATTCAGTGACTCGAGATCATCTTTGGAATTACTAGGCAATATGCAGGTTTTTCATCCATTAGGTTTCCCTATAAAAAATAATTTGATAAAATTAGAAGAAATAGGTAAAGTTATAAAATTGTTTTGGATACGAGCCCATGTCGGGGTGCAGGGCAATGAGAGAGCAGATATGTTATCCAAAGAAGCAGCTAAAAAATTAAGAACAAGAGCTGATTTTGACAAGTGTCCAGTCTCCTATGTTAAGAGAATTATAAGAAAGGACACAATAAAACTTTGGAACAAAAAATATATGGAAGGTGAAACGGCGAGCACAACAAAAGTATATTTTCCTACCGTAGAACTGGCATATAAATTTGTAAAGCAAATAAACCTTACACCAGTTTTGGTTCAGGCAATGACAGGACATGGAGGTTTTGCCGCCAATCTTTACAAATTTAAATGCAAGGATAGCCCAGCATGTGTCTGTGACCCAGGCCAGGAAGAGACAGCTTTACATGCTATTGTAGAATGTCCTAAATATGGAAAAGCGCGAGAAGACCTACAGCAAAGTATAAAAGTAAATTTAACCCTACAGTCTATCCCTGAAATTATTATGAATAGTAAAATTAGAAATAGGTTCTTAAAATTCTGCACATAATATGTAGTAAATAAAACATTAGATAGAAATAAGACTCGATAGTAGTGAAATAGTATATTGAAGGCCATGATAACTTTGATAAATAGAACTAAGATAAATAATTGTATTAAGTAAGAAATTATGTATATAATATATTATTAAGTAATATGTTAGATATGCATATAAATATAAGTCAAAATATTATAAGAAACAAAATGTAAGGCTAAAATAGTACTCATGATCACAGTAAAAAAAAAAGAACCTGTTTCATGACAATTATAACAGAATAAGGTAAAAAAAAAGCCGTGTTAAGCTATATAAGGTCTCCGATAACCATGTCGGAGGATTCCTAGCAAAACACACATTATTTAAAATAAAAAAAACCTATCTCTATAAGTACCATTCGTCAAAATGATTCTAATGAAGGAACCAGAAGTTTAGTTCTAAAATGATTCTACTTAACGATTTTGAATGAAGTCCAGATGGAGCCTGAACACGCATTTAATAATAATACCTACTTACTAGCTTTGCCCGCGACTGAGTCCGCATGCTTCAAGTTGGATTAGTATACAAGTCCGCCTAATTGATTCCAACTTAGTTCAAATATTCGTTCAAACAAATACCATAGACAACCTAATTTGATTGGGTGGCAAGTGTCAACGGCTGAATGGGTGGCGGTTATATTTGTCTGAAAAAAAAAGATCGTAAATAGTTGGCGGGCGCCGCATGCCGCGCTCGTAGGGTTGCCACTTGCCAGATGAGAAATAGGTATGCCCTACAGGCAATTTAGCGTTTCGGTACTATGCCGTGTCATCATCATCATCATTAGGAGAGCGGGAATTAGAGCTTAGACCCACCACACTGCTCCAATGCGGGTTGGCGGGCTTTAACGACTACTATCATGGTAGTGATGATAACCGGGACCCAATACATAACTTTTATGCCCGACCGGGAATCTAACCCAGGACCTCGTGATCCGCAGTCGACTATGCTAACCACTAGACCAACGAGGCAGGTAGATGCCGTGGGTATGCCGTGTAGATTCGTAGAAACCGAATAGGGGTACGGGAATAATATAACTGTCATGCCCCAAACAGGTTAGCCCGCTACCATCTCAGACTGCATCATCACTTACCATTAGGTGAGATCGCAGTCAAGGGCTAACCATACCTACAATAAATGAACTTCTTGGGTTTATTTATGGCATCGTCGGCGCTACATTGCTCAGAGGCTAAGTTAGTGAAGTGGTCGACTAGCCACGACCGAAGCCTCAAGATAAGTTTTGTCGTAGAATATTCGGTAGATGAAGGAGGTCGGCAAGACAATTTGTGACAAAGAGAAAAAGGAGCTCAATAATATTAAGTAATGTCCTCTATTTGGCAACCCTACGAAGGAGGCGACATCAGCGCGAGCGCACCTGTCAAGTATGCGCCATTTTAAAAAATATACGCACCGATTTGGCGGGAAATGTGACAGTTTTTTTTGTTTTAGTGTATGGCGCTTATATTTAAGGAATTTCTGTTTTACACAATTTTAGTAGTTATTTTTTAATATCGAAGGCATAGTGATTCTTTGTGTGTGTTAGTTCATGAGACATACATAATACATATCAATTATTAACAGCTCTATGTTTGTCGCATAATGGTAGTTATTTGCTGAATTTATGGAATTCTTGCTGCGACAGTGGATTTTGGACAATAGCAAAAGATTGGTAAGAGGTGATTGTGATCGTTACACTGGTAGCTATCATTTTCCCGTAATAAAACCAGTTTTATTCAAATAGGGTTTGTTACTTAATGAATGGAGAAGTCTCCCAAATTTTTTAAAAATAAATATGTAATTATAAAAAATCCTTATTACAAAAATATGAAGGAATCATTATAACTATCTCGACAAATGAAAAAGTTATGGTACTTTAAAGTTGCGCTTGCAAGAATAATTTCGATAAGGTAGTGTGACGTCACTCTGCCCTAACGGCCGACTTTAAACAACCGAACAAATGTTGTAAGCTGTAAAGTAATGAGGCGTGACTTAATAAAACTGAAAAGCACTTTTAAATTATAACAGATCATTTTTTAATTTATCTCGGCAAGTTACTCTCAGTCTCGAGTAAGAGTCCGCAATCGTTGTGCGTTAAAATACTTAAACTTAAGTAAGTACCTACTTACTTATTAATTTCTCAGTCATTTAATGATGGTTCAAAAACATATTCACTGACTTATTAGTTTCATTGTGTTAAAAATTATACATCATGAAACTTCTCTATTGCACATCGACACTGATTAAACACAGTAAAGTCACTTCAAGAACGCGCAAGGAAATATTATTAAGATGTGTTCCTCTAATCAATTCAGATAAGTGTAGCTGCGCGTTCTTAACAATGGCAGACTGTTTCGTAGGGTTGTCACTAACTACAAATAATATTATGTAAATTTATTCAAAACAATAATATGTACATGTATAACCTACATAACGTGGTATTTTTAAAGTCCGGTAATTTATTAATCCGAAAGCACAGGCGTCATTTATAATATTTTTGAAGTGAAACTTCTTTAGAAACGTTGTGATTTGAAAATTCAACGAAAGGAAAAGTTAAACGAAAAAGCGACACCAAACAGATAAACATATATAGGATTTAGCCTGCGAGAGAATGAGATATAATACAAGTTATATTTATCTTATTCTCTCGTAGGCTACTTTTCTGAAATTTAACTTCTACCGTGTGTGAATTGGACACACACACTTTATAATTTTAACTTTAAAATCCGTATCATAAATTATCCGTATTATAAATGTGAAAGTGTGTCTCTCTGTCTGCAACGCCATCGTGGCCCATCTTTTCAACCGATTTTGACAAAATGACGCAGAGAGGTAAGTTGCTTCCCGGGGAAAGCCATAGGCTACTTTTTATCCCGGAAATTTAGGGAGTTCCTGCGGGCATAAAAAACTTTATTCTATCTACGCGGACGAAGTCGCGACTCGTGGGCATTATCTAATCATTATATATTTTTGATTTTCTAACTCGTGGCAGCCCCAGATGGTAACAAATGTCTCACACAGAATCAATGTGTCGCTGGGGCCGGTCGTCCTTGGTTCGATTCCTAGTAACAATAGATTAATAATACTGCTGACATCTTGACTATAGCTCCTTCGCCATACTTACTATACGTACCAACTACCAGCTACTGTGACAAGGTTCTATTTTACCGTGCCAAATACAAAAGATAGAACCTTGTGGAAAACAATAATATGTGGAAAACATACCGACCTAATATTTTAGTATTCCTATGCTAGCCTCAATTTGGATAGGTTCTATGTAACAGTAACAAGTATAGAAATTAGAACCTTATTCTATAGAGCTAAAAGATTTGAATAAAAAAACGAGTGCTATAGTTAACTATGTTCGGTGTGACAAAGCTGTTATAACTTATAACCTAGCGAAAGTAGAACATAGAACTTTATTGCAATAAAGATCTCTTGAAATGTCTAAGTTGCAGGTAAAAATTTTTCCATTTAATCCATCCGTACTAATAAAATAAATGCGAAAGTGTGTCTGTCTGTCTGCCTGTCTGTCTGATACGTTTTCACGGCTCAACTACTTAACCGATTTTGATGAAATTTGGTACATAGACAGGTTACATCCCGGGGAAGGACATAGAATACTTTTTATCCCGGACAATTGAAAAGTTCCCGCGGAAATAAAAATATAATAATCAACGCGGACGAAGTCGCGGGCATCATCTAGTTCTAGTATATTATAATAATAATTGTGATAAGGTTTCAAGTTAAAGTAACAAGTACAAAACTTAGAACTAGTAGGTATACATTAGTTCTAAACTTGCCAGAAATGCCAGACGTCTGCAAAAAAAAAGTTAATCTTTTGCTCTTGCAACTTGTGGCGTACGTGCGTACAACGAACAAAAACATATAATAATAAAGTAAGTAAGTACCTAGGTTTCGTAGGATCGCTATGGAAGATTTTCTGTCTATTTCGCAATTACTTAAAATCTAATAATATCAAAGTTAAGCAATGCAAGCGATCATCAGTCAGCACCACAGCAGCTATAATCGCAACTGCTGCATTCCACGCCATATTTCTCGGATACGGCTGCATTGAGATTTATTCTTGTCTTTTTAGGGTTCCCTTGTAAAACTAAGTCTAAAATTAGCTGCCAAAATCCGTACTA
This sequence comes from Erebia epiphron, assembly GCA_963932025.1. Taxonomy (NCBI): domain Eukaryota; kingdom Metazoa; phylum Arthropoda; class Insecta; order Lepidoptera; family Nymphalidae; genus Erebia; species Erebia epiphron. Next base: position 12,444,864 of record OZ009950.1, read on the forward strand.
CATAATAATACTGGGAAACAATTCTTTCTGTGATCTGTCTGTTACCTTTCCATTTGGTTGCACCGATTACAATGTTTGGTTTGCATCCCGACATAGGGTACTTTTTATCCCGCAAAATTAAGAAATAACGAGAGTTTTTTTTTTTAATAAATCCATAACGATTTTGCAAGATGGTAGCACATTAGTAGATGTGTAAAATGTAAATGTTTGGTAGAATCCTTCGAGTTGATGTCATCGCATTAGGCACTAACCTTACAACTAGAAGAATGAAATTCCAAGCACTGTGACCTGTGATGACGTAACTATAAATGATTTATACTTTAATGTATAATATAGAGAAAATAATTAGACAAAGGCCGTTCATAAATAAAACTCTGAGAATATTGCCACAATTCAAATAAAATATGTAGGTATAACTAGGTGATTTCAAGGGGTTTTTGATAGCCCACGATTTCAAGGGGGGCGGCGTGATTTCTTTAATTTTCCGAGTTCAAACCTATGTCATTCCCGGAATGCAGCCAATCTCTGAACCAAATTTCACCGAAATCGGGCCGTGAGACATATACTGACTGACAGACTGAGGTACACTTTCGCATTTATGATATTAGTAAGTATGGATATCAGTGCTTAAACATACATTTTGGCTAATTCTGATGAAGGTACAAAAACTCTAAACAAAAACGAGTTAAACTAAAATGACAATTTTAATTCCATCGCTCTTCCTTTCTTTCCTACATTCCTCCCTGCGGACAGGTATAACACTAGATTTAGGCTTGTTTAGAGGTCAACAGAAGTACTATTATACTTATATTCTGTGACAACAGGACTAGCCACATGATGGCTTTTTCAATACATATTTATATGTAGTATTGAAGAAGTTAGGTTAAGTTAGATGTTGAACTCAAATAAATATATTTGAGGTCAACATCTAACTACCTATAATAATAATCAATTAGACTTTGACAAGTGCTTTTGAATAGTCGAGTGAATCTACCACTGGTTCTGAATGCTATTCCGAGAAGAACCAGCTAGAAACTCGGTGGTTGGATTTACATTTAGTAATTGTGTGATCTGTAAACCGGCTTTTAGTGAATTGAAGGAGTTTTAGGAGTCGGGGAAGCATTTGGGTAAACCTCTGGTAGGTAATCAAATATATCGTTTTCAAATAATGTGGTGATTACTTAAATCTTAGGTCAGTGACTCTCCACATAAATGATAGTTACTCATCTTATAATCCACCATTATGGCTGCCATAAAACTTTACAGTTCTATGATAAATTTACTTATTATAGGAGGTAACAGTTATGTCCAAGTAATTCCTACTTCCTTGTAAGAGTATAAGTCAATGACATTTATCTATAATAAGCCGATACACTGTAGTTGGTATATATTTTTTTCGTTTACCTACCATCTTCGAAATCGGTCGTAAGGATTAAATAATTCGAATTCCGAAATAATCCCCTCTATAGAAAACAGGAGGGGAGTGAGATAGGTCGGGATTTGAAAATATATTTTTAGACTCAAAGTCTTAACTCAATTTCGAACACAGGTGTCCGAATTGCTACAAAACTGGTCTATTTTTGGTTATGAAAACAAAACACTATCTTTCGTTACCTAATACCTATTGATTTCGGGATAAACACTTCAGTCGTAGGTTCTCCAGAACGTTCCATATGGAAGCCATCTCATTTTTATCTAAATAAGTCAGCTTTAGTAAGTATATAGCCGCCGCGTAAGTTGAACTCTGCGTAGAAACACATTTCGGGTGTCAAACGCCTCCATACCCCTAGCTTCCCGCGCATGCTCTGCTTGGCCCTGTAGTACAATGTACCTACCTGCGCAGACGACCGCCATTTTGGGTCAACTTACATAATGTCGATTATAACTGATGCTTATCCGGCTCGAAGAACCAAAAAAATCCCAAACCGCTGGAAGTAATCTCTCCAGTACAGATTAAGTAGAACTTTATATAGATGGACCTGGCCATAAACCACAATATAAAACCATTTCCTAACCAGTCAGCCAGTTAAATGTAAAGTGACTATTGCCCATTTTTACCTCAACCTATAGGGAACACCTAGCCTATTACGTGACAAGTATTATACGGGAAAACTGTCACATTTCGCTTTTAAAAGTGTTCCCTAAAATTCAGCCATTGTTGGTGAAATCGCGCATTTAAAACACCAAGCTATTATTCGAAAGCCAAAACCTTTCTTTAACTAATGAGTAGAAAACATCTTTAGCAACATGATACTTCGGGTTATGTCTACACAAAAATTGCCACTTATTATTTCCCCGTAAAACTATTATAATTTACATAATTTTCACATAACTTTACTCGAATACATCAAGAATCATCGCATCGTGTTGGCGTTACAACCATAAATGGATGGTGAAATTATTGTAAAAGTCGTAGTGTTGCGGAAAATCGAATTACGCATCTCTGAACTTTATAGTCATTTTAAATTTTGTGGCAATAGTTATTTCCTATGTTATATTAATCTTGTTATGTAATATAAACAAGTGTAATAGTTATAATGTAGGAAACAGCTGGTGTTTAAAGACTGAAGGTAAAACTAGATACTTCCGCGGCTTCGCCCCCGTGGGAATTTTGGAAAGGAAAACGCCAGACTATGTATGGAGCTTTGCCCCACTTATTAAAATTCGTGTAAGTACTATATATAATACTAGAGGTTGCCCGCGACTTCGTCCGCGTACAATTATTGATTTCCTTTGAGATTATGTAATTTTCCCGCTGCAAACATCCTATTTATAGAGGCTTTATATAGCTTATGCAGGATTTTTTGCTGATTTCAATACTTCAAAGTCATAAAATATACGTAACCTTTCACCCCCATTTCACCCCTTTTGGGGTGGATGTTCGTAAAATTGCTTATACAGGTTATTATTATTTAAAGCTAATAACCTAAATCCCGATTTTCAAGTCTCTAACTTCAGAAACATAGGACTTTCATACAAACTTACAACCCCCATTTTACCCTCTGTGGGGTAGATTTTCATAAAATTGCTTATGCAGTTTATTATAACTTAAAACTAATAACCTAAATCCCGATTTTCAAGTCTCTTACTGCAAAAAATTGGAACCCTTATGCAAGCTTCCAACCCTCATTTCACCCCTATTGGGGTACATTCTCGTAAAATTGCTTATAAAGGTTTTTATTATTTATAACTAATAACTTAATTACCAATTTTCATGCGTCTAACTTCAACAACAAAGGACTTTCATACAAACTTCCAACCCCTATTTTAACCCCTTAGGGGTGGATTTTCTCAAAACCCGTTCTTAGCTGGCGTTTACACCGTAGAAGGAATCTACCTTCCAAATTTCAAGTCTGTACGCTTTATAGTTCCTGAGATATCGTGATTAGTCAGTGAGTGAGTGAGTGAGTGAGTGGTATTTCGCTTTTATATAAATATAGATAGATAGATATCTCTGTATCATCCAAATCCGTTCAACCGTTCTAGCGTGATTGTGTAACAAACACCCATCCAAACTTTCCCATTTATAATATTAATATAGATTTGAGTAAGTCTGTAAGTGCATTCATCGGAATATGAGGAATGTCGAGTGATTCAGCCAGTGCATCCCGCCAGCTCATTGCGGCTGTAAATAATCCAAGTTCACAGAATATTTGTCATTTTATCATTTATATTGTACTGAAAAGGAAAATAGTGAAGGTAGATTCGTATTAGTTCGTACTTCGTAGTAGCTACTCATATTTTATGATAAGACAAGTAATATTATACTTAGTTAGCCAGTAAACTAGCGGATGGGTCCCGACTTCGCTTAGGTGGAATTTTTTGCCCGACCACGGCAATGCCAGAAGGAAGGGTCTGGTTGGAAACTTCGGCTGTGGCTAGTTAGGTAGCACCCCAACGGCAAAGACGTATACCGCCAAGCGATTTAGCGTTCCGATGAGATGCCGAGCAGAAACCGATGGGAGTATGGGTTTAGTATAACTGCCATTCCACCAACAGGTTAGCCCGCTACCATCTTAGACGGCATCGTCGCTTACCAATTACCATCAGGTGAGATCGCAGTCAAAGATCGCAGTCTTGTAGTGGATTTGGTGTCGTGAACTGAAAAGCCTTAATTTAAGGACTAATAATAATTGTAAGTAAGTACCTACTTACTTTACATAAAACACATACCTACAAAGGTATTTCGGGTTAAATAAGTAAGGCGTGACCCTGAACCCAAGTTCTGATAAAAGAGATGCCATATGGTACTGAGCAAACTTTGAGGGAGCCTTGACCTCATTACGCGGACTATATTATTAATTCGTCGACCTTAAAAATATAAAGGAAAACATGTGCAATAATGTTATTTTATACTAAGAACATAAAGTTGTATAGCTTTTACCTACCAATTAGGGACGAGTGGCCTAGTTGCGACAGCGCATATCAATCGATTGCGATTGTTAAGCAATGTTGACCCAAGTCGGTAACTGGATGGGTGGCTGAATTTGGAAGTTTTGGCCTTTTCGTTTCCTCTATACTTCGGAGTCGGAGAGCACGTTCAGCCGTCGGTCCCGGTTAGGTATTATCAATTTATCACTAACATCTGAAAGTTGAAATAGTACCTACTCTCAGTCAAGTCGTATGCGGATTGCGGAAGGACCTGGGAAGTAAGAAACCCACCGCATTATTATCCCAAGAAAAAACCTGCCATTATGTTATTAATGAAAAGGGGTCACGAGTCACGACCTTCAGCAATGAGTAATAGGACGCAGAGAGAGAGACCTACCAATTATATTTTTTTCCACTAAGTTCTGCAACGCTACCATCATATGCGACATCATCACTTAGAGCTTGTCCAGAAGGAGCGTATTCGCCGCGATTCTCTCGTGCGTATCACGCGCGACCGTTTTGCCCAGAAAGAGCGTACCTACGCGCGAGCATTTGGGGACGGATTCAGTACGAAAAATGGAGTTGAACGTTCACGTTGTGGTTAGCTTACCGTCGCTGGAAAAGACAAAAACGGAGGGAAAATAGATTGTATTTAGTACATGCAATTCTTAATGATAGAATGACACATAGTATGACACAGAATTCTATTGGCATAATCGGGTCATTCCAAATCCCATATCGCCGGTCGTTTTTCTATTTCGTCTATAAACAATTCCGTATCAAAATTTTGGCGCTCCATTTCCCTGGATACGTGCATTCGCTCTGGAGTTCGCGCGTTAACTGGGCACAACAAGGCGTCCCTAGTATCTCGACTCGCGCACATTACGCGCGAATCACGCGCGAGTCGAGAGGAGTACTTGTTCACGTTGGAAAGCGCGGGCGCGGCGGCGGGTGCGGGCCCGGAGAAGTGGCGAGTTCGTGTTCACATTAGCCGCCAGGCGTTTGCGCGAGTGTGACGTGTTGTCAGAGATTGTAAACATGGACGACGATCTTTTATTTTTAACCGAAAATTCATATCTAAAGTGGGAGATGTTAAAAATTAGAATTGGTGTGCACGAAATTAATAAAGAAAGAGAACAGTATGGTGAATTTCATACTTTATATAGTAATTTGAGAGAACATCCTTCAAGATTTTTTGGATATACCAGGATGACAGTCAACTGTTTTGATTACATATTGGATTCAATAAGGAGTGAGATTTCAAAAGTAGACACAAATTTTCATAAAAGCATAAAACCCGAAGAAAGACTATTTGTAACTATAAGGTGAGTTAAAAAAAAAAGAATTTTCGTAGTTAATTATATTTAAAGTTTAATTTCCATAATTTGATGTGTTATATTCGTAACTATTGTAACTATGGTAAGCCTGGGACGTGAAACTATTCATTTCATTCATAACAACTTCTGTAATTTTGTTTCTCGTACGTAATTTTTGCATAGGAGTAAACTCCTTCATGTACGGCAACAGACTTTTAAAAAATAACAGGTCTTCGCAATCTTGTTCTTGCCTTTCGCTGCTTTGCGACAGTTTAATTTGTAATAATTCCAACTTTTTCTTCTCTAATTCCATGAATTCCTGTCTTACATCTTGTGCACATTTACGTTTGGTGCTCGTATATTGTGTACTTGTAGATGAACCAGCTATTGACTGGGGAGTTGGGGACCGTTCATTATTATCACTACAGTTTCCATCAGCAGTTTCATCTAAATTGCCTTCATTTAATTCTGGGGTAACGTCATCTTTTATAAACTGCATCATTTGAAAATATGGCCACATTGAAGTGTTTTGATCAGTTCCAGCATCTCCAGAACGAGAAACCGGAATTTTTTTAAACTCTTTCATAAATTGGTCCCGAATATTCTTCCATTTTTTTCTTAAAGCCTTTTCTATAAAAATTAAATATTGTTTAGTGTTGATGCCTTATATAATTTTAGTAGGTATATAAAGTAATTAGTATAGATATATTTAAATTTTACGTAATAATTGTATTTTTTTTATATGTTTCAGATATCTTTCCACTGGGTTGGCATTTCGATCTTTGGCTTATAGCTTTCGTTTGGGTGTTAGTACAGTGTCTGAGATTGTTTATAGTACCTGTGAAGCTATTTGGAAAAAAAATTTGAATGTCCACATGCCACTGCCATCTGAAGACCAGCTTAAGCATATTTCTTCAGATTTTGAGAAAATGTGGAACTTTCCTAACTGCATTGGCAGCTTAGATGGTAAACATTGTAGAATTAAACGACGTAAACGATCAGGATCGGCATTTTTTAACTACAAGCATTATTTCTCTATTGTTTTGCAAGCTGTGGCTGATGCGAACAAAAGATTTTTAACTATTGAAGTGGGAGGTAGAGGAAAGCAAAGCGACGGCGGTACATTCAACGCCTCGTCCCTGAACCGGTTACTCGAAAGAGGCGCATTCAATATTCCAGAACCAAGAACATTACCCAATTCTAATATTACAGCTCCATATGTTATAGTAGCCGATGAAGCTTATCCTCTTAAAGAGTATCTTATGCGTCCATATCCACAAAGAACATTGAATCAAGAGAGAGAACATTTTAATAATAGATTGTCAAGAGCGAGAAAAACCGTGGAGTGTGCATTTGGAATTTTATGCAATAAATGGCGAGTTTTGTTAAAACCTATTGAAACTGATGTTAAACATGCACGCCTGATTATCAAAACCGCTTGCTTATTGCATAATATTGTAATTGATATAGATGGTTACAATTTCAATGATGAGTTAACAACTGAAACTCAGCACCAAAGGCGACAAACTGGAAGAAACAACAATCCATCAAATCGAGCTAAACAAATTCGGAGTTTATTCACGAAATATTTTTGGGAGAACAATCGTTTAATATATACGTCGCCATCTTTGTAATATATTTTTGTATCTTTTGTAGTCTGTCATAATATTCCTTTAGAAAAATAAAAAGTTAAAAATAGGTACCCACAATATTTCATTTACTCACCCTCCATTTCAGGAAACAATTCCGCAATTTCCTTCCATAGCTTATTGAGAATATTTCTGTTCATATGATGCCTGTGTTTGCTTTGCCAAATCGGAGTTCTAGCCTGAACAGCACTAATAAACTCTTCTGTATTGAAAGACATGATGGAGACGTGCTACCGTTTCTAGCGACAAGTTCATACTGGTTGAACTTACCTGACGTCGCGAGTGAATCGCGCGCTCCGCCGCTAGTTCGACGTGAACACACACAAACATCTCACGCGTTTGATATTGCCGCGAGCGGCGCGCGCGCGCCAGTCGCTAGCTTGCCCGCTACTTAGACCGCACGTGCGTTTCGTATGTGAACACTTGGATATTACGCCATATGTTTGATATTTCGTGACCGCGCCCGCCACCGCGCCCGCGAGTCAACGTGAATTAACGCTTAGTGCACGCGATTTACGCGCGTATTTTGAATTCGCGCGATGCTTGTGGGCGCGATGTATTGGCGCCTAGTATCTCGGTAACGCGGGAATGAATTCGCGCGAAACGTTTCGCGGCGAATACGCTCCTTCTGGACAAGCTCTTACTACCAAGTGAGATCGCAGTCAAGAGCTAACTTGTAGTGGAATAAAAAATAAAAACATCCGCGCAAAATGTCGTCTTATGAGAATTACGTTTCGTCCTGTCACGCTAGTATGTGCAGCTCCATATACATATAACACGCACACGCGTGCACGCGCGTACTTTTGAAGGACAATCATTTTTGTCCGTAATGTGTTTTCACCCTTAGGCATTAATCAATTCAGCAGTCAATCTCGCAAATCTAAGATAAGTCATCTGTACGTCGACGCCCGGTGGCAGCCAGGCGCCGGGCTAAGGTCACGTTCGGCTAGCAATGACCCGTTTCGCCATATATGTGCGCTTGCGAAAACCCACCTTGTAGCATTCCCGCGAACATCTGTTCGCGAAGGTCAACGCCGCCTGCCGCGCTGCCTGCCTACTGATGATTAGGCTTTATGTTATTTTCCGTTAAAAACTTGTAAATAAGTAAGTACTATGTAAGAAATGAGGTTTCAAGTATGAGGAGGAACAGGCCACAAAAACAACTTTGGGTTCCATCGAGAAGGTTAGCTATATACTCTAAAAACTCTTGGCAAAGGCAATATTATCCTTATTTAATAAGGCCCTGTTTCTGAATTGTGAATTATATGTTCAGTCTGTCTCAAAGACTAACTAAGCAAATTTTTGTTTCTGAATTGATATTGTGTAAGATTTGAGAGTTGGAACTTGCTGTTTTTGCTTGAATGCTTAATTCAGAAACCGGCCGTAAGTTACCGGAATGCTATAAAGCTACCAAAGTTCTCAACAAAAATAAACTACTAGTGTTAGTGACAAGTGACAAGCGAGGAATCAATTTTAAAAATTGGACACAGTTCATAGAGGTAGGTATTTACTATTTACAATTGAGTCTTCTCGCTGTAGACATGGCATGGCTAAAATTAGGGTACCTACTGATTGTTGTATTGTACTAGTAAGTATTGGGTTTTTCTGACTAGAAATTCTCAATACTAGCCCGGAGTCAGGAGGTTGGCGGTGTTCCACCCCCGTGCCTCGGAGAGCACGTTAACCCGTCGCGCGTCGGTCCCGGTCATTATCAGTTTATCACTAACATGATAACCGCCAACCCGCATTGGAGCAGCGTGGTGGGTCTAAGCTCTAATACCCTCGCTCCTATGAGAGTGGAGGCCTGTGCCTGTATCTATAATGTATCTATCTATAAGTACTATACCATCGAAATAGAGTATAGGTACTAAAATTCTACATCAATGATATAAATATAATATACTGTAAATATGTATGTAAATAAAGCATAACACCAACAGTGAGCAATAACTCAATTTGTGTGTGACAGGCTTGTTTCTTCACCGTTAAGTAAACTGTTTACTTTGCTATGCTCCAAGTTAAAGGAAATGGCGACAAGAGATGTAATAGCGCCAATGATTTTATGGTTAAATTCCGGTAATAAATTATAATGCTTATTATTAATCTGTGGTATTACTATGTTCACAGTTTTCTTTTTAATAAACTTTTTCAATGAGAGCAACCTGCTAGGATTATGATAAGATCAAAATGTTAAAGAATAAGAATAATTATGCATAGTTAAGAATTTAGGATAAAGTAAAATTTATTGTAATCTGATTTGGTTGCCAAATAAAATAAATAAATAGTGTGTGTGTAAAACTTCAGAAAAGTAGCTTACGAGAGAATGAGATAAATATAACTTGTCTTGTATCTCATTCTCTCGCAGGCTAAATCCTATTATGAATATGTTTGTCTCTTTTTAATTAGTGTTGCCTTTTCGTTTCATCGAGTTTTCAAATCACAACGATTTTAAAGAAGTTTCACTTCAATAAATAAAAAATAAAAAAAATACAGTCGAATTGAGAACCTCCTCTTTTTTTTTAAGTCGGTTGAAAATAATCCTTACCGTCGGGTAGGTACTGAACCTTTCACTGCGCCATCCTCAATAGATGTTACAATGTTACATTGTTAATTTGTTACATTGTTAGCGCTACAATGCACAGTCGCTACCGCTTACAACTTGAGCGTCTACAAAATTGGTCAACGAGCGCTAAGTGAGTGCAATTGTGTAATTTCTATCAATCGACCGCGAGTTCGATCGGTTGACAGATAGCCACTTCGCATTCATAGTTACTCGTATAAATATCGAGTGTGTGTCAAATGTATGGACTTTATAATTGCTGTAAGTACGTCATTTATGTGAAATACTAATACCCTTGCGCAGTGGGTCAGGTATTATATTTAAAAAAATGTTATAGAGTCCGATCAACTACCTAATGTTCCAAAGCTCTACTCCGATATAAATAACTAGATGATTCCCGCGACTTCGCCCGCGGGGATTAAGTTTTTTTGATTACCGCGGGAACTCTTGAATTTTCCGGGATAAAAAGTAGCAATAAGTGTTCTTTCTATACTATCAATTCCTGTGCCAAATTTCATCCAGATCCGTTCAGCCGTTTTGCGTGACTAAGTGACAAATATCCATCCATTCAAAGTTTATTAATATAGATATTAGATACCCCACTGTTGAACACCAGCTATGTGATTCTCTAGGGTAAAATATAATTTACAACCGTTGCAGTCAAGGTCGATCTCTTCGATGTTACATCGCAGACCGCATCGATGCTAGCAATGCTTAAATGTTTATTAGAGAATCACACTGCAGCAGTGCAATGCAGTGTAATGCATCGATGCGGTCTTCGATGTAACATCGAAGAGATCTACCTTGACTACAACGGTTGTAAATTTTATTTTACCTCAGAGATAAATTGATGATGTTGACTCTACAAGATTAAGTTTGTTATTTGTATGAAAATTCCTCAATAAAGGGCACATTACGCGACGAATTTCCACACGAAATACCTGCTTAGTAAAATAATTAAATAATGAATATTCGCTTCGCTACGGATAGGCTCTGCGCCAGTATGTCTTGAGCTTTATGACTGTATCGAGTGTGCGAAATTAGTAAGTAAGTATACCACAGTGGGTCAATGCTATGATAACAACGAACTCTGTTTACTAAGGTGTGCAAAACTCGCTTCCACGTCTCGGGTCATCTGTTTTACAAATAAAAAAGTAATGAACGAAAATAAATCCAATTTCTGTAGTCTATAGTACCTTCTACCACTATAGCCCATTAACGTCCCTTTGCTGGGCACAGGCCTCCACTCTCGTAGGAGAGGGGGAATTAGAGCTTAAACCCACCACGCTGCTCTGCTTTATAGTGCCTACCGTGGTAACATAGGATCCATACTAATATTATAAATGCGAAAGTGTCTGTCTGTCTGCTACGCTATAACGGGCCATCTCTTCAACCGATTTTTATGAAATATGGTATCGCGATAGGTCGCACGATGCATCCCGGGGAAGGCTATAATTTACTGAAAAAAAAGAAGTTCCTGTGGGAATAAAAAATACTTAATCAACGCGGACAAAGTTTCGGGCATCATTTAGTTATTTACGAGTGCGATGTACCAAGTAGGATTTCTTTTATTAATAAAAAAACAACCAAATTGTTGAACACTTAATATCGAAACCACTGCTTTTTACGACCTATAAACGGTGTATAAAGATAATAGAAAGAATAAATTAATATTCTAAAACTTACCGATGACGAAAAAATCCCACAAAAACACAGCACAGCACAGCACAGAGCTAGTCCACCATTGTCACATCACAGCACACACAATTTTTTTTTTCGAAATACCTTCACATTGCAATGGGTAGAGCACAGTTACTGAGTTTAAGTTAATGTTTTGGAGAACCTGAAACAAATAATTGTTTTATGTAGTACATTTGTATGTATAGTGATAGGCTAGATTTACTCCATTCATGCGAGTTTTTAGGGTTCCGTACATCAAGAGGAAAAAAGGAACCTTTGGCGGTGGACCCAGGTGTCCATTAAAAGTCTGTCAACTCCGTTTATCCGTTATTGTATGTAATGAGTAATGGTTTTACTTAGATAGCACAATTTATCAGTCGTTAGTAACTATCAAGTAGGTAAGTAGTAAGTACAACTGAGAGACTCTCATACATTGACTTAGGGTATGTTCCGAAATTCACTGCAAGCACTGTAAGGTGTGACGTCAATTTAGTATACTGCGAAACCGTTCCTTTATAGTTAGCTACACTGGTCACTGTTTAAAACGGAACGCAGTCAGCACTGAGAGCACCTTTCCTCGAAAACGCCAGTGCTCACAGTACAAAAATGGCGACGATTTATGACGTCATATATTTCCCTAGGATACTGCGGCACTATACTGTCACTCCATATCGGAACGAATTTCTCCCCAGTAAGAGCACTGAACAGTGCTCTCAGTGTATATCGGAACATAGGGATTATTGATGCTCTCTAATACAAAGAGAGCGCGCAAAACCCGGATGCTTTTTCCCGCCAAATAAGATGATGAGCTGATGATGAGTGAAAAAGTTTGACAGTTTAAGTTGTCAGTGCCGACTGCGTCCAGAACATGGATGTAGGAACATTCCATGGAACATTCTATGGTTCGGAAACCGACGCAGTCGAAACAAACCCTTATAGGATCACTCCGTTGTCCATCTGTTTGTCTTATTTTTTTTTATAAGTAGGTAGGTATCTATTCACTTGTTGTACCTAGCCGTAGGTAAGTTTTCCAAACAAAATTAAATAAAGTAGGTACATAATCTGGTTCATCTAAAGACATTCTATAATCTAAAGCATTGAAAACAAACAAGTATATAATCTTAATGAACGCCGCACATCTCATCGAGAGTTCCTCAGTTAAAAATACCCGCTTTGTAGAGCCGCAGTATTTATAGAAAGTTGATAACGCATATGGGTATCGGTCCTCTTTGCCTATACTGTTTATGGCAAGCGAGAAACATCGCCCGTGGAAGAGATAATTTTAATGATATACCAGAGGTGATTCTAACTTGACACTCAAATTGGTACCCAACCTCAGTCTAGGAAACGGAGTGGTTTGTTGTATGGAGACCCCTGCATTAATTCTTCAGACGTTCAAACTTGGTAGAGCATGAACCAAAATTTAGACAAAATTAATATTTCGATGCAAAGAGATTTAAAAACAACATGCGGAGGTTAGGTACCTATTTAAATCTAAAAATTTGTACTCTTCATAGAGAATGGAGATTAGCCATCTGAGAGATATAATAGTGCACAAGTGTGTGCGCAAACACAGGTACACTCTCTGTTCCTTTACTCTCATAACCCCATGGGACGGAAAATCAGAGAAATCAGGCGCAGGACAAACGACTTTACGGGCTCTCCGAGGCACGGGGGTGAAACACCGCCAACTTCCTAACTCCGATCTAGTACTGAGAATTTATAGTCAGAAAAACCCAATACTTAATTATGGCAAGACCCGGGATTCGAACTTGGGACCTCGTCAGCTGCAGTCGAACATGCTAACCACTAGACCAACGAGGCAGTTAATGCATATTATTAGTATGAAAGTACTTAATAATAGTGTTAACCCAGTTTAGGGTATAATCAGTAAAAGTGAAAATCGGCCAAACACCGAAAGTGACATAAAGTTATTATACACACACGGACCTACTGGCTACCTATAGTGATTAGCATATCGAAGGCCGTGGTTTCACTACTTAACGCCCTTCGAGGCTTTCGTTAAAACCGAAAAATATTGGATTACTTTCACTGCCTCTTACGTATTTATATTATGAGAAATAAAAATGATTTATTTACTTCACGTAGGACCACCTGTGTCACTGTGATAAGTGAAGACTCTACCACCTGTTCGGAAAGAAAGAAGATACTATTGAGAAGAAGCGCAAGAAACTCAGCAGACTTAGTAATTTATTCCTAACTAGCAGATGCCCGCGACTTCGTCCGCGTGGTTTATGTATTTTTCCTCACAGGTACTCCTTAATTTTCCGGCATAAAAAGTAGCCTATACCACTCTTCAGGTCCTTAACTACCCGTGCAAAATACCCGTTGCTCTGTTGCGGCGTGATTGAAGGACCAACTCTCTATTTAACCCCTTTGGGGGTAGAATTTTCAAAAACTGTGAAACACATAATATTTCTTTGTTTTCAATCGGTCGCTCACATACCAAGTTTCATGGCTATAACTTGGGAAATGAAGGACTTTCATACAAATTTCCGACCCCTATTTTACCCCTTCGGGGGTAGAATTTCGGGATAAAAAGTATCCTATGTCCTACTTCGTATAGTATGGGCTCAAATCGTGCCAAGTTTCGTTTGAATCCATTCAGTAGTTTCGGCGTGATGCGCGCGGCCAAGATACAGACAGACAGGCAGACAGACAAAAATGAAAAAAAAATACAGATTTGGCTTCAGTATCGAATAATGAGTGCCCTCCAAAAAAAAATTTCAATATACAGAATTGGACCTGTTACAGTTTTATTATAAGTACTTATAGATCTAGAAGATATAATTTCCCCGCAAATATAAAGCATGCAAATACCTGGCATCAAGTGTTGATAACCAGCTAGTGGGTGAGACACCTGACCACCTGTACGGGGTCACGGGTTCGAACCCCGGGCACACACCTCTAACTTTTCGAAGGTAATATGTGCGTTTGCATATCACTTACTTCAATCGGTGAAACAAAACATCGTGAGGACACCTGCATGCCCGTGAGTTCTTCATAATGTCCTCGAAGGTTTGTGAAGTCTGCCAATCCGCACTTGGCTAGCGTGGTGGTGGACTATGGCCAAACCCTTCTCATTCAGAGAAGAGCCGGTAATGGGGTGAAAATGACGATGATGAAAAATTAAACGTTATTTCGGAACATTCCGTAAGCTCAGGAGTTACCGGATAGTAGTCAATGTACGCCCAGCCTACGCTCTTTATTATAATTACACCATTATCAAGTCTACCAAATTTCGAAATATATAGCTAGTACCTTAGGCAAATATTTCGATAAATTCACACAAAAATGAAACAAGCTAGACGAGTTCCCGCTCGCAAGCGCCCGCGCATCCCACGCGTGGCCTTGCGCCCACGCTCGGCCGCAGGTTTCCGAGATCCTAACGTTTACCCACCTAGTACCTACTGGTAATAATAACATAGTACTTACTTTCTTGAATTTTATTAATGTATTTCTTTATTCGTATTTATTTTGGTCCAAATATGAATGTATGCGCAATTTTAACCCAAATATCCCTACTAGGTAAATATACATACCTATATGTACTAATATTATAAATGCGAAAGTTTGGATGGATGTATGGATGGATGTTTGTTACTCAATCACGCCAGAACGGCTGGACGGATCCACATGAAATTTGGCACAGAGATTATATTTTGGAACAAAACAGGCTACTTTTCATCTCGGAAAATTGAAGAGTTCCCGCGGGAACCAAAAAAACCTCAATCCACGCGGACGAAGTCGCGGGATCAGCTAGTAACATAATAATTGATCTCTACCCAGTTTAAAGTTAAATATCTAAACTAGAAAGCCTACTTGTTCCGCTGAAATTCCCAATGCAGGTAAATAACTGACAATTTGCGATTTAAAGCGTCGCGTCGCGTCGTCTCGTTAACCTTTGCCCTGTCGTGGGACATCAATGGGCATTAGCCATGTCAAATATTTGTAGAGCCCTTGCAGAGGCAAGTCAGTAATTGCTTAGTAGCATTGCCAACGAAAGTTAGAAAAGCTAAGCTTTGCATACTAGGTACTTACATAATTAATTTTGCTATTGTTATTCGTTAACAGCATGTCTACTCAATGAATTTAGAGCTTAGACGCAATGTCTAAAAAAAACACGACTTCTCTTTAACAGTGTCAGAGCATCCTCTGACACTGTTAAAGAGCAGTCGTGTTTTTTTTCCAAGGATTCCAACGATACCCCATACATATTTAATCTGGTCAGGAATTTAGAAGTTATGGTGGAATAAAAAACTCACATACAATAATTAAGCCTTGAAAAGCCCTGAAAACAATATACCCCTAGTCGTGTATTAATTGGCTATTGATTAAGGTCTATGTTAGGCCAATGTCCTTTTTTTGGGGGAGTTCCTCATCTTAGTGAGATTGGGTTATGCGGGATTTATTGTGGAAGCCTGAGTAGTGCCCGTTTCCTTTCACCAACAATGCCTAAATTTTAGGAGACACCTAAACCTTGGTGGCCAAGACATTAGGTGACAGTTAAATTATACGTGACAAACGTCACCTTTTGTCTATAATTATTTTAAATTTAGCCACTGGTAGTGAAATCGAGCATAAGAAACATTAGTTCCATTTTCCGAGTTCGAACTTCCAAATTCTTAATTTGATTTGTGATTCATGATGTGAGGAAAGAAAATCATATCTACTAACATAAAATCAATCATAAGTTAAGTTATAATATTGAACTACGAGTAGGTTCTACCACTTCAACGCTTGAGTTTGTAGTAAGTATTAGGTGGGTATATATATTTGTTTAGCAAGGGCTTTTTTATACTTTTAATCACGTCTCAGTTTTTTTTGTATTGTTTTCTACGTTACAAAAATTCCTCTAAGATATTGTTAAAGTAGGTACGTAACTATAAATAAATATTATATTTCGAAGTTTTTTCCGACGTTTCCTGATCAAATGTAGACATACTATCATCACAGACATGGCATCGAATCTATTAGACAAAAATAAATTTTAAAACTCAGGAACAGATTTCAATATTGAATGCAGTAATTCCAAAAGTTCTTAATCGCAGTGTTAGATGACAAAATAAATGCTGCAGCTGATGAAACTGAATGAGGTCTTTAGTCAAGTATAAATAAGTGTCATGGTTGATTAAACATCTGTTGGGTAAGTGCAAAATAATTGTCTTTGAACGGATGCGTTTCAAATGTCGAACGTGAGGGGGATTTTGATTGTTTTTTTATTGGTTGACAGATATCGCGGGAAGGATGATTGCCGTCTTGCATTACAGACCTGTCAAAACAGGCCAGGATTCGATTCTTGCTCCTTGAAAATGTAAGCATCATTCCAGAAGTAGGTAATATTTTAACACTTTTAATATTTTTGTACTCTCATTTAAAAACTTGCATGAGTAAACTTTTACCACAGAAAAAGTATTAGTACAGGCTGTTGTAGCCATTCCAACTTATCTGAACCGGTGGGCAAAATTGGAACTAATCTTTAATGTTAAGTTTAAGCCTGTTAAGTTTTTTTTTAGCGACGCTGACGCACCGGGTCAAATAACTAAGTTTAACGAACTAGGTATACAAAGTTACAAACATACGGGTGATTTGACTCAGAAAATTCAGATGCTTTGGTGTTTAGGTCGCAATTTGATTTAGTGTTGCTAATAGCAATCGCACTTTGATCCGCGAGCGAATCGAGTGAAATACATCGAATGAGTCACATATCAATTTAATTTAAACTCAGTTAAACGAAGAAGTTAATAAACTTATATTATTTCTAAACATATAAAATCTATTAATTAGGTACAACGCGTGAATTGTGTCTTGATTATTCCAGACGATTTAAGTATAGGTTGAAAAAACATAATCCACAATTAATTAAAAACGAAATTCAACAGCCAAAACGCGAAACGATTACTACCAACTGAACTAGTACGTATATTAATGCGAAATTAACTTTAGTATAAAAAGGATAAGGTTGATAATGGATTGAAGACGTGTGTGTGTCGTATAAAGGCACGAGTCGACCGTGAGTCAAAGCTGTGACTAATGCGAGGTTCCGACCTTACTCAGGATAACTTATTGTTCGGCGCGGCTTCACTCAAGAAGTACATTATTCAATAGCTTTGTCGTCAACCATTCTTAGCGTAAAATTTTAATTTATTCAAGCAAACGAGCATCATGGCCATCAGTATGACCATATTTTGCAGGAAGTTCGATTCCCGGCAGGGTCAATTTGGGAATTTATGATTTCTGAATTATCCCCAGTCCGATCTGGTGGGAGGTTTCGGAAGTGGCTAGTTACCAACCTACCGAACCTATCTTATAGGCCATACGTAATATAAAATGGTTTGGACTATTGGCTTCTTATGCGGGTGGTCGGTGGTTCGATCCCCGGGCACCTCTAATCCTCCTCACAGTCCTCTAATCATCATCCTTGCATAAATCAACGTACCTGGTGGGAAGTTTCGACCGTGGCCAGTTACCATCCTACGAATTAGCGTTCCGGTACGATTCCGTGTAGAAAAGAGAATAGGTTTAATATACCTAACTGCCATAGGTACCTACTCGTAACAGGTTAGCCCGCATCAGGTGAGATCATAGTCAAGGGCTAACTTGTAGTGGATAAAGAAAAGAAACAGCGGAACCGCCCCTTGAATATACCTAGATGAAGATAGGAAGTCAGGATCAGCCTGTTTCAGCCGCTGGACATAGCCCTATATCTTTTGGGATACCTTATCACTTATCAGGAACGAAAAACCCAAAAGACTTTTTTTTTAATTCTTTTATTATTTTTCGCCCGAACCTGGTAAGACGCATCTTTAAATATTGTTTTTTTTTTTATGATTCTGAATTCTAATTCCATCTAAAGTTAGAAATCTTTGCAACATAGTGAGAAATTACCTTTATAAGAAAACACGTTTGAGATAAAGTAATACTGTATAGATATATTATTATTAAAGTAAAACTACTAAGTAAAACTAGTGGTAGGTACTTTAACAGGTTACAAGCACTACTACTAAGTACATAAAGTTTACACCTTTTTACGACCGTATAAGGCAAACTTCTTTGCTTTAACATTTGTAGATTTCTTATTAGATATTAAATGTTTTGACAAACCTTGTCCGAATCTGATAAGAAAAATCTTTAGGTTTTTTATTTCACTACAAGTTATATAATATATATAACCTGATGGTAAGTGATGATGCAGTCTAGGATGGTAGCGGGATACCCTGTTAGGGGCAGGGCAGTTATATTAAACCCATACCACTAATCGGTTTCTACACGGCATCGTACCGGAACGCTAACAAGTGAATATAATTTTTTTTTTTAAATACGACTGCTCTGCCGTAGACACACATACATACACGAACCCTGAAAACATAACGTAATAGAAAAAATGGAACGTGTAATAAAAAATCCCCCTCGAATGGAAGTACGGCTACCACTGCTACTTTACGTAACGATACCACAGTCATTAATTAACCTTTGGAATCTTATTCACATTTTTATTAAATTATATTTTTTTGTGGATCACTGGATATTGAACTATAGTGTTATATATTTTTGGAATCTAGTCATCATTTTCTAGATGATGATTATATGTACAATAGTTAATCTTATTTTCGAATTTTTTTTTTCAACTTTAGTATTTGATGCGGAACCATAGTCACCCCATCAATTTTTTTTTAAATTTTACTAGCCTATGTCACCCGGAATAAGCTAGGGATTCTAACGTTACCTCATTTATCAAAATCGGTTCAGGCGTATAGATGCTATGGTGGAATATACAAACTCACATACATACATACATGAACCCTGAAACAATATACTCCTTTTTTCAGGCAGTCGTATAAAAAGCTTGGCGTCACGTGACACGTCTTTTCCGGTAGGATGGTAACTGACCACGATCGAAACCTCCCACCAGGTACGTTGATTTATGCAAGGATGATGATTAGAGGACTGTAAGGAGGATTAGAGGTGCCCGGAGATCGAACCACCGGCCACCCGCATAAGAAGCCAATAATCCAAACCATTTCATATTAGGTACGTATGGATTATAAGATAACCTACTTAATTTTGATGAGCATTAATATTCGGTTCAGTCGTTTGATCTATTTCGGCGTAAGACGAGGAAGCGATGGCCCTTAGAATGTGACCCAGCTATATTTATGGCACGTAGCGAAACGCTGACACCTTCCGTCGGTGGCAGTCGGTGGCCACGACATCCGCTTACAAAACAGTTTAGCTCTATATACCACTGGAATTTTAACAAGACAGTGCTGTTATTTTGCTAGTTAATGAAGCTACGTTTTCCAAAAAAGTTCACAAACAAATGAAAATACTGTGTCCAACATAATCTTGCGCGGCTGCCGCGTGACGAATGCCGCGCTGCTATTGGTCATAACAGCACCACCACACGTTTGTGACTTGAGGAGCTTTGTCGGTTACTCTAGTTCTTCTTGTCCGTCGTATCACTCTTGTCTGAGCGGTCGTGGATGTCACTTTGGTGTTGTGGCATGCTTAACGATCCGTCTCCACTCTTCTCTGATAGCAGCCTTACGAGTACATTCGTGTAAGGGGACGTTCACGGCAGCCCTCACTTGGTCTGTCCACCTCATGAGTGATCACTGCCACGTGCCCTGGTGCCCTCTACTCTTCCTTGAACAACCAGACGCTTGATGGAGATGTTGTCGTCGCGTCTAGTTACGTGACCAAAGAAAGTGAGAATGCGAGCCTGTACAATGGAGGAGAGACGCTGTTTGATGCTGAGTTCTTCAAGAATGAACTTGTTCGTTCGGAATTCAGTACAAGACACTGTCAAAATTCTTCTCCAGCACCACATCTCAAGAGCGTCTATACTCTTCTTCTCACTTTCTCGCAGGGTCCACGTCTCTGAAGCGTAGCGGCAGCGTAGCGTAGCGGTTCTTCTACGAATCTCTTAATTTCTGATTTGATCGCGTAGGTAGTGATACTCTCAACATAGC
Organism: Erebia epiphron; assembly: GCA_963932025.1. NCBI lineage: Eukaryota > Metazoa > Arthropoda > Insecta > Lepidoptera > Nymphalidae > Erebia > Erebia epiphron. Next base: position 12,465,433 of record OZ009950.1, read on the forward strand.
TCTTATTATCGCCCGCTCAGTGACATTCATTTTTTTTAATTTTCCGGGATAAAAAGTAGCCTATGTGTTATTCCAGACTATAATCAACCTCCAAATTTCATCCAGATCCGTTCAGCCGTTCTGGCGTAAAAGAGTAACAAAAATCCATACATCCATACTGACAAACTTTCGCGTTTATAATATTGAGTAGTATTTCTGTCTAGGCTAGCTATCCCTTAAAATATAAAAGCTCCTTAGTTAAACAACGTACCTACTATTATTATTTATTCTGTAGCAAAATTAGGGATCCCCATAATTTTGACTGACTGTCTATATGTCACCGCTATATTTTACTCTTATACTATTTAGCTATCAAGTCTTTTTAGTAACATATAAGCTGCGTAGGATGCTTAACATCTGTAAAATATTTGACTGTTCAAATAATGTTTTATGTATTATCGTTTATAAATTAGCTATTAATGACCAATATACATCGAAAATGTTCCCCTATTAACCCAAATCTCAATAGAATCGCTAGACCCACAAACCCAGTTTCTACGTTGAAGAACCGAATATATCACAGATTATTGAATTATTCATAAAGGGCTATTGGGATCAACCGAGATCGAGATGCGATAGAATTAAATGGCACCACCTCATAGTTAACGTGAATTAGTAAGTTCAGCTTCATGTAAATTGTTGACCGAGCGAAGCGAAGGTCTCTGAGTCTACTTGGGTGAATTTGCACTTGTCCGTCCGTCCGTCTGTCAGAGCCTTATAACTTCTGAATTACTGAACGTAATTACTTCAAATATAAATATTATATATGTCACCGTAAGATTGCAAAGGCCGTTGGATTGTAATCTAACTAGCGATATTGTAAACTGTCGAATGATTACAATATAACGGATTATTTTTCGGTAGATTGTAATCTGTTAGGTTTATTAGCCCGATAGAACCTAAGTGCCTTCTTGTCTTGATTATTTATGTCGAACCCTAACCTAACCTACAAGAAAGAGACAAGAAAACGTAAATACAATAAATATTTCAAAAATTGACACTTAAAACATTGAACGGTTCACAATCTTTCGAATGTTTACAATCTATCGAAAAAAAAGCGTTTGATTACAATCTTACGGTTTTTACAATCTTACGGTGACATAATATATAAACCGATGGCCTCCAGCCGAATATGGCTTGAAAAGTAGGTAATAATAGTAGATTATTAACCAAGGGGATAAAGCAGTGTCTTCTGTCGCGGGTGACGATTTTAAGTTCACCCAAGACTAAGACAGCTTTATCACCGAGGAAAATACTCTACTTTTCGTACCATTTGCGAAAAAATTAACACAATAATAATATGAGACTAGCTGATGCCCGCGACTCCGTTCGCGTGGACGTATGAAAAATAGATAGTAGCCGATTCTCAGACCTACTGAATATGCATATTAAAATAACTAACTAAATGACGATTGATCAGTTATCGACCGGAGATGAAGAATGATTAAATTACTAAAATAAAAAATAAGGGTTGATCGTAGAAGGGTGAAAATTTAGGATTGTATGTATTTTTGTATGTTGTATCATAAAAAAATAAAAACTAAAAATTTTTTCTAAAAAATAAAATAAAAAAAATTTAGGGGTGGACTACCCTTAACATTTAGGGGGATGAAAAATAGATGTTGGCCGATTCTCAGACCTACTCAATATGCTCACTTACATGAGAATCGGTCAAGCCGTTTCGGAGGAGTATGGGAACGAAAATTGTGACACGAGAATTTTATATATAAGAAGATAAGATAAGCATTTATTAAAAATAATGACAATTAAAAGTAAAAGTTAACATTCGAAACATTGGTCTAATTATTGATAGAGAGAGTTACATTTTTGTTTGGTACATTTATTGTTGATGAGTTGATTTGAGTATTTCTCTGTTCTTGCGTCTGAGGAACTGTTTAGAACATTAACTTATTTATAAAAATAAATTAAAATAAACTTAACGTTTATGTATTTGAGGATAACAAAAACGCGGCAAATTCCTAGACTATTATTTTTTTGTCGGAAAAGCAAATGAAAGGCATCAAGCTCATACGGCCCCGTCGGTTTTCGTAGGTAATTTTATTTAATAATCATAACTGCATAATAAATGCGTATTCCTTTTTCAAAAAGATGTTTTATGCTTTATATACAAACTCAATGGTGTAAACACAGATGTACATAGTTCAGTATAAATTTCGGTAAGTACATATTCCAAATTTAAATCACATTCTCCCCCTAGAGGATGAATGAAATTCAGTACAATTTTCTTTCCCCGTTTCCAGATTAAAAATGACTATTGTTATGTTCGCTTTTTGTGGCATAGAATGTCACTTTTTTGAGCAAGTGGTACGAAAATTTTTCGTGAAAAAAAAAATGCTCAGTTTTTTTATTTCGATTGTAATTACGTACCTAATCGTGAAGGAAAGAAAGAAGATAGGTTTATTCGTAGCAGTGTAACAATCACCGAGTAGTAAACCTTTGAGAGCTAATAGCCACATTTTCGCTTTGAAACACATCTCACCACTTTCAGGTGGGGGACGAGGTAATAATAGCATTTCTTATTGGCTAGCTCAAGGTCAACTTTACACAGTTATAAGTACAAAGTATATGTTACCGCAGCACTTAAGCTGCCCGCTGCGGGACAAAAATATATCGATAAAAATTACCATTGGAAAATCAATACAAATAATTTTATTCAAACAGCAAAAGACAACCATATGTATGATTATAGATAATTATCTGATATATAATTTTTTTTTTTAATTGCCCAAGTGCCCAAGTTCTATACTAAAGAACGTTTTCAACAACAACTTTTAATCAAATAGATAAAAGACATCTAACCTGTTCTTCTACTTCAGAATTGTTCGGAATTTAATGAAATATAAGTTTTTACTCAGTAAATTAATTTATTGGCATTCAAGTAGTCTAAGGCTATCGATATAATTTATCGATAGTTACACGGGCTACACTGGGCTATGCGTGGAAGAGACGGAGATATGTAGAACTACATGTGAAAGACAAAGAAAAACTGAAAGACATCAACGGGTTCCTTTTCATTTTGGTAAATATTTTTATGTTTTATATTTTTTTGCGTATCAATTGATGATTTTCATTTATCATTTCATTGTAATGTTATCGCATCCTTTACACAGCTGGAGGTATTGCTTCTCTTTCCACGCCATTTAATGCTACAGAGAGGCCTATTTTTCGTTTTTTACTCGATCAATTTCCGAGCACGGTCGAATACGGACTGAGGGCGGCTATAGGCACAAAACGTAGCGTTAGTACTGATAGTGCTAACGTTTGGCTGGTGAGGGGGCACGCTATGCTCAGTCAATTGGTTGTATGGTCTGTGGTAACAATCAAACTCTTGTACTTAGTACAGTTTATTTAGACACTGGGTTGTCTTTCCGATTAAATGGGTTGTCTTTGCGCAAAAAGGGGCATATTTCTAGGAACTAGGTACGATACTTTATGGTTTACAAGCGTCAAGCACACATTTTCACCAGATTTTCGGGGTTTACACTTTTTGCTTGTATATTTTTAACCTCTTGCTAAATATTCGCTTTTTAAAGTCTTAATGTTGTGTTCTCACTTTTTTAGGGTTCCGTACCCAAAGGGTAAAAACGGGACCCTATTACTAAGACTCCGCTGTCTGTCTGTCTGTCTGTCTGTCTGTCTGTCTGTCTGTCTGTCTGTCTCCAGGCTGTATCTCATAGACCGTGATAGCTAGAAAGCTGAAATTTTCACAAATGATGTAGTTCCGCTATAACAACAAATACTAAAAATTTAAAAAAATATATATATATTAAGGGGGTCCCCATACAATAAACGTGTTTTTTTCGTATTTTTTTGCTCAATATTAAAAACGGTAACAGGTAGACGGTTCAAATTTTCACAGAATATTAACTTTTATATTACCTTTCAAAATAAATAATTAAATATCAATAAAGTAAATATTAAAGGGGGGCTCCCATACAACAAACGTAATTTTTTGATATTAACAGTAAACCTCTACAAACAAAGTTAGTTTTGCGGTTCATTAACAAAGGTAATTATTACCTACTTCTTGAGTACGGAACCCTCGGTGCGCGAGTCCGACTCGCACTTGGCCGGTTTTATTTAGAACTATTAACATTATCAATCTGAAGTTCATTAACTCTATTTTACAAAGGCTTTTACTCAATTTTTCATCTGTCGTCTGTAATTAGCAGTTTCACGAGCAATCGCCTTACTTAAAACTTATTTAATGACGTACATTTTTGAAGATTTTGGAGCTTTTAAAAAGGTACTCGAAGTTAACGATCGCTAAACGGTCACACCTGGCCAGTGTGGTCCAACTCAGCGGCTTATATCAAATGTTTTGACCTGAGATTTCTCTTAAATAGCTATTGGACGAGTTTCGCTTTCGTTTTTTAATATATTTTATTTGATCTTGAACTTATATTTTTGTGGAAATTTTTCATAGCAGCTTAGCACGCACGCATTAAAGACGACGCCGTAAAACGCGAAATAGTTGAAAAAACCGTATGGTGTCGTCGGACACCCCGTAAGAACTACTGGAATACTCCACGACGATGACTGACGCTTTTCCGTCAGGTAGGTACACTTTTTCCAGCCCTACATTTTATCCTGCTTAAAAGTGTCCAACCACAACCACTACAGCCCACTGCTGACAGGCCTCCACTCTCATAGAAGAGAGGGAATTAGAGCTTAGAGTTAGACCCACCACGCTGCTCCAATGTGGGTTGGCGGGCTAAAATAGTGGGTAAACATCTCAATAATAATATAGATTGTGTAAATTATCTTGAGTTCACCAAAGCTTGTGATTTGACTTTATTCGAAAAAGGTTGAGGTTAAAGGCCAAATCACAAAATGCATTGTCTGCCAGACGGATACCTTATTCGCAGGCTTCGCGGCGCGAGTCTAGAGCGGGTATAGCATACAAGTTCACACGTGGTGGGAAGGCCACGATAAAAAGCAAAAGCTGACATTGACAGCTACAAGTGAGTTGTAGGGTACAACCGGCTTACGCCCACGCGCCAGGCTGGCATGTGTTAAAAGAACTATGTAAGTACTGGTTTCGGTGGAACAGTTTTCGAATGTTGAAAGTTATTTACAATTTGATAGACGTTTTTTTTTATTCCACTACAAGTTAGTCCTTGACAGCCATCTCACTTGATGGTAAGGGCCGATGCAGTCTAAGATGGTAGCGGGCTAACCTGATAAGGGTATGACAGTTATATAAAACCCATAATTATTTCTACACGGCATTGCTTTAGTCGGGTAAGAAGTAAAGGAGCTTCAACATTCAAAATAAAAGCTTAGCTTAACATAGCTATTTTTAATCTCTCTCCTCAGTTTTTCCCAAATTTTCCAATAAACAAGTAAGTATGTAAGTACTTATTTTCACCAATAATAAACAGCTGTTCCGCTAATCAACAACCTTGCCCTTATCTCGAACTCCATTACGTCGTTATCAGATTTTTTTTCAAATAAACTCGGCTATCTACTGATAACAGTTAATTTACTCTACACAGAGTACAGACTGAATGTAATCGACTTATCAGGAGTCAGGACCCCTATTACGTAAAAATGATTGCTACAGTGTAACGATCGCAATCACTTCTGGTAAATACTCTTCCGCTATTGGCCAAAATCCATAGTCGTGGCAAACATACGATAGAAGCCAATCAAAACAATTGAGACTGTGACAATGATTGATGCTGGTTTGACGTACCTAATAAGGTTATAGGTTTCCACTTTCGTATATCAATTTTCATGAAACACTACCACCACCACCACTACAGCCTATTAACGTCCCACTGCTGGGCACAGGCCTCCACTCTCATAGGAGAGCGGGAATTAGAGCTTAGACCCACCACGCTGCTCCAATGCGGGTTGGCGGGCTTTAACGATTATTATCATGTTAGTGATAATAACCGGGACCGACGGCTTAACGTGCTCTCCGAGGCACGGGGGTGAAACACCGCCAACTTCCAATTTCGGGCTGGCACTGAGAATTTCTTAATTGAAAAACCCAATACCTAACTTTTTATGCCCGACCGGGAATCGAACCCAGGACCTCGTGATCCGCAGTCGACTATGCTAACCACTAGACCAACGAGACAGTCAGTGAAACACTAACTGTTTACTAATTAAGTAACAAGGTAGGTACTTATACCAATTGATCATCATCTTAAACTTCTCAACCAGTGTTCTCAACCCATCGCCTAAGATGATGTCTAATATGGTAGCGGGCTAGCTTGAAATACGGAACGGAAATTATACCTATTAAACTCATAGGTACTTAGTACTTACCCCTAATATTTATAAAAATCTACGTTGGTATTGAGATTGAGCTGAGATGAATCTACTACACTTGATATAGGTAGGTAGGCAAGTTACTTTTAGGTAGGTCCAGAACTCTAGACTAGGTCTGAAAAAACTCTATTATAGAAACTGACAACAGTAGAGCTTGAACTATAAGTACTTACCTAGGTATATCATACTAATATTATAAATGCGAAAGTCACTTTGTTTGTTGGTTTGTTGGTTTGTTGGTTTGTTGGTTTGTTGTTTTGTTGGTTTGTTGGTTTGTTGGTTTGTTGGTTTGTTGGTTTGTTGGTTTGTTGGTTTGTTGGTTTGTCCTTCACTCACGCCGCAACGGAGCAACGGATTGACGTGATTTTTGGCATGGGTATAGTTGAGGACCTGGAGAGTGACATAGGCTACTTTTTATCCCGGAAAATTAAGGAGTTCCCGCGGGAATAACAGAAAACTTAAACCACGCGGACGAAGTCGCGGGCATCAGCTAGTAACATGATAAATGATAATCAAAAGATTAAGTATGTACCTATGTATACCGCCTAATTATTCGATTACTTAGTATACATTTAATCAATGTTGTGTCATCATCGTGTTAACGGTCAAAACATCATTTTTATCAGATGATAATATTTATAATGGTAGGACGTCATTTTACTATCATTTTCTCACGTACGCACTATAATATCTATTTAACTTTACTGGCGAAAAAAAAAATTTTTTTATATATGTATAGCGAGCAAACGAGCAGGCGGGTCACCTGATAGTATGTGATTACCGCCGCACATCAATATTTGCAGCACCAGAGGAACCGCTAATGCGTTCCTGGCTTTTGAGATATTTGTTTAGCTACCTATCCGCCCTTTGAAGAGCCCCATAATATAAACATGAGGGAACACAGAAGATGGAAGCTGGTTCCACAATTTGCAGGTATCTACGTGGCAGAAATGACCTGGAATAACGGGTGGAGGAAGAGGACCAGGCATCCTGGTGGTGAGGATGAAGTTTGTTTCTGCGACGTAGGGTGCGACTGGAGGTATTACGTTGAATAACTCCTCAGAGCACTCCACATTGTAGAGACGATAGAGCATACAAAGAGAACTAACTTCTCTTCGGTGCTCTAGGGACCCCAGCGTGCAAGTAATTTTGGGATTGTCTACGAGTCGAACTGCCCGCCTTTGTTACCGGTCAAATGGAAGGAGCTGGTAATGCGGTGCTCCGGCCCAGAGGTGAGAGCAGTACTCCATGTGGGGCCGAACTTGCATAGGTATATTATGATGCAAATATGAAAATAATTATTAATTACGTAGGTATATCTTTCACTATGAGAAAAAATATATTCTGTAGGCCAATTATTAATTAAGAAAGTAACTATAACTATAACTCCAGTCAAACTCTATCTAGAATGTTTAATAACAAAGCGTTGCTAGGCAACCGTCTGACAGCAGGGGTAACAAACATTTTTTGGAGATTATTTTTTTAAAGCAACTTAAGTTTTATCATCATCAATTTTATCTTGATTTTGAATATTACTAGTTTGTTCCCGCAGCTTCGCCTGCGTGGAGTTGAAATAGTAGCTTATGTATTTCCTTGGTAGAATGAGATAAGAAAAACAAACAAATAAGTAGTGTTTATCCTTATTAATATTATAAAATGCAAACATGTGTTAATGTAACACATCTCTGTTGTTGCGTTCAGCCAGTACAGAAAAAAAATTACGTTTGACCATTACGTCGTATTTAACATTTCAATTGCCATGATTATGAATAATTATACTAATAATAAGGCAAACGTAATTCCAGCAATTGGAAATAAAATGTGGCCTATGTCCTAATATCTAGTTCAATAATACGACTAAATTAGAAATGCGCCTTTTATTCAGAGTACTGTAGAGTGTAGGGTTCTTCTGGTATTTTTTACTTGATGACATAATACAAAAATTGAAAAAGGTTTTTGCCTTCCTAAAAAGCAAGAAACCATCAGGGATGTCAATAATATCAATAATGACAATTCATCATTAATAAAAATGTAATAAATGGACATTTACATGTAATTTTATTTGTGTATTGATCAATAAGTATTTATCTTTTGCTTGACTTTACGATTCATATTATGAATAATTTGATTGATTTTGAAGGTAAAGTGATTAAAGTATGAAATTGTGAAGTGATAACTCTAAAAATCAGCTGTTGTGGTTTGTTTACAAGCATTCTACATCGAATTTGGCTGGACTTTCTAACAAGATTCCAATTTGATATGAATTCTACAGTAGGTTAAGGTAAATGCAAATTGAGTATGTTTGTTTGTCGATCCGTTTGATACGTTCTACCTACCTACTTCCAACGTGTCTGAAGGAATCACGTTCTTCACGGAATCACTGAACTTAGTCATTTATTTATTGATAGCTTTCATGTCTTCATAGGTACTAATACAATATTCTTATTATAACTACCTAATTATTAGCAGTTAGTAAATAGTAGGTAGGTACGCACTTATGCACGGACATGAGGCCCTGTCAGGGCGTTGCTAAAGTAACATCCTGAAAAATTTAAGAGTTCCCATAGGATTTTTTAAAAACCTAAATAGGTAGGTACCTACCTACACGCGGATGAAGTCGCAGGCAACATTTAAGTACCTATAGGTTTAGGTACGTCTATAGTAAGTAAATTCAACTCACATCAGACAACCGTTATGAATTTTAAAATTAGATTATTCAAAGATCAATTTGGAAATTTAAAAGAAAAACAGCGCTTTTTGAAAACACTACAGTCTACCTCCTAGTTGGTATTTTTTTTAAAATGAAGCAGTGTTATCCTAGTCATTATTCTAAAATCATAGAACTCAGAGCTTTCCATTACTATGAATGAAAGCTTCTTTCGATTACAAAAACAAAACAAATTTTAATTAGGTACCTACTTATCTATTCAGTTAGGTATTAAAACTTTGAAAAGAACATAAGTTTTTTAAACCGCAAGGCGTCTAATTATTTTCAAACTAAAATAAACCGTCAGGTACTAAAATATACCTACACGACCGTTTATTTCAAATTTAAAAACGGAATAACAAATTACAGATTTTGACCCCTCTATAATACGATAGTGCAACGATATTCCTTACTTTTAACCGTCAAAAATAATTAAGAATTCATAAATACTTGCGTAACATAACAATTTCATAACTTAAAAATCTAACACTTTAACGCATTAGTCAAGGTGAGGCCTCCATACAAAAAATAATAATTTATGCACAAAACATAACCATAAAACCGTTAAAGGGGGCGAAAATTCGCAACGGCCGCTCATAAAAACACCATTATTTTAACAACCGTTAACTTCCGTTTAAAGCTTACATAATAATAAAAACAAAAGGATAACATACTTAAATCAGAACTTGAGTGACAGATGTCAAAAATTCAAACGCGCGCGCGTTTTTATTTCGGGCACACGACACAAGCACGCTACTTGAGCGTCGGTGGCAGACTGGCGTGCGTCCTTCGACTTTCACTGCGAACGACAAAAATTGGTCTCAAGACGTTGATACACACAATACCCTAGATATACAGTCTCTACATGATGTTAGCGTTAGAAATGTGGCACCTCGATGGGTGGAGTCCCAAGGTGCGGGGAAAGATACTACTTATGGTTTTCACTTTCCATGGGTTGGGTTTAATTGCCCTTCGTGCCCCTCCAAGTTAGCCCGCTTCCAACTTATAGAATGCATCATCACTTACCAGATTACCACCAGGTGACATCGCAATCAAGCGCCAACTTGTACATGGATGAAAATGGGATGATAAAGCAAGTCTTCTGGCGTAGCACATTCAAATATTATCATAGGATGGCCTCAAACGAATGAGTTTATTTGGTACCTTTAAATTGGCTACTTGACAGCGGTAACTATAAAATATGAAATATGTTAGATTTGGTAGCTTGTAGGTTAACAATAATTATACAATATGTGTTTTGCATTAAAATAAATTGTAAATATTTTATTTTTGCAATACAAATTTGAGATTTTTTATCTGTGGATTACAAGAAGCGAAACGCGGGCGGTCATGATAGAGCCCCGTGTGACGTCACATTTCAAAAAAAAAAGTCGCGTGTACCAATGTTTGCGTATTGTTTGGGAAAATTAACACTAATATATTTCAATTTGTGATTGTGAGAGGAATGAAATGCTATACAGCTGATAGTGCAAATCTGCCTAAAGTCGATTCATTGATGGTTGCAAATTTATTTGCGTGTAAACTTTTACTCTGCCGAGTTCCTAATGTAAAATCTCACATGTAATTGCCGAAATACACAAAGTAATAGTAATTTTTGCTAGATCAGAGTTTTTAGTTCATCAAAGTGGTCTTCACAAAGTAATATCGCAGAATTATCCGATTCAAGAATCAATTACCTCAGAATTACCAAACGGTATTCGCTGAAGGTTATACAGGTATACGCACCGACATCGGCACAACCCGACGAGGAGGTGGAGGTATTGTATGAGGATATCTCAAGAGCCATACATACCTCTAGTTCCTATTACAATGTTGTGATGGGGGATTTCAACGCAAGGCTGGGTGAACGAAGCGGTGCAGAGGTGAGAGTGGGGCAATTTGGATATGGGCGGAGGAACCACAGGGGCCAAATGCTGGCCGACTTCATGGAGAGGGAGGGCCTCTTTATGATGAACTCCTTCTTCAGGAAGCGTCCACACAGAAAGTGGACTTGGATAAGCCCTGATGGTTCCACGAGAAACGAGATTGACTTCATCATGTCGACCAGGCGGCAAATATTCAATGATGTCTACAGAGACATCATTGAATATTTGAATATTTGTCGGTTTTTTCCCTGTGGATCACAGGATCAACAGGGAAAAAACCGGAAGTGATCACCGCATGGTAAGAGGCACATTTAATCTTAACATCAAGCTGGAAAGGGCCAGACTGGTGAAGTCTACTCTCCGACGTTCTCGTGCTCATATTCAAAACCCCGAGAGCTTTCAACTGGAACTGCAGAACCGGTTCGATTGCCTAGCAGATTGCGAGTCTGTGGACGATCTAAACAACAGTCTGGTGGAAACTGTCCAGACGGTAGGGTCCAAGTTCTTTAAGACCCACCGTCCAAAAAGAACTAAAATGTTTTCAGACCACACTCTCAAACTCATGGATGAGAGAGCAGAGATGAGACTACAGTCTTCAGCAGACGCGTCTGCTTACCGGCAGATTAATAGGCAGATCTCTAAAGCGCAAACGCGCGACTTTCGAAACTTCAATACAGAGTACATTAAAGATACCATCGAGCGTAACAAGGGCTCCAAAGTATTCGCAAGAGATCTGTCTATCGGACAGAGCCAGCTGACGCGACTAAAAACTGATGATGGTGGTCTCATCTCATCCAAACCTGAGATCTTGGGAGAGGTGGAGAAGTTCTATGGACAGTTATACACCGCAACACAAAAGCCTGTTGAGGATGTGGCTAGAGATCCCAGAGCCAAATTGACCCGACACTATACCGAAGATATCCCGGACGTCAGCCTGTACGAGATTAGTATGGCTCTCAAGCAACTCAAGAACAACAAGGCGCCAGGTGAGGACGGAATCACAGCAGAACTCCTGAAAGCGGGTGGAAAACCGATACTTAAGGTCCTTCAGCGATTGTTCAATTCCGTCATTCACGAGGGCTTAACGCCACAGGCATGGCACAGGAGCGTGGTGGTTCTGTTCTTCAAAAAGGGAGACAATACTGCTGATGCTATTGCTGAAGAATTATAGACCCATCTCGCTGCTCAGCCATGTCTATAAGTTGTTCTCGAGAGTCATAACGAATCGTCTCGCTCGTAGGTTCGACGACTTCCAGCCTCCCGAACAAGCCGGATTCCGAAAAGGCTTTAGTACCATAGACCACATTCACACGCTGCGGCAGATTATACAGAAGACTGAAGAGTATAACCGGCCACTATGCTTAGCGTTTGTGGACTATGAGAAAGCCTTCGATTCGGTGGAAACTTGGGCTGTGTTGAGGTCACTGCAGAGATGCCGGATAGACTACCGGTATATCCAAGTGCTGAAGTGTTTGTACGAAAACGCTACAATGTCAGTTCGTATACAGGACCAGATTACGAGGCCAATCCAACTACAGCGGGGAGTGCGACAGGGAGATGTAATCTCCCCGAAGCTCTTTACCGCTGCGTTGGAGGACGTCTTTAAGCTTCTGGATTGGAACGGATCTGGCATCAACATCAATGGCGAGTACATCACTCACCTTCGGTTTGCCGATGATATAGTTATCATGGCAGGGACTCTGGGTGACCTTAATGCAATGCTCAATGACCTCAGCAGAGTTTCCCAACAGGTGGGCCTTAAAATGAACAAGAGTAAGACGAAAATCATGTCTAATGCTCATGTTCCCCTCCACCCAGTAATGGTTGGGAGCTCTGCACTCGAAATTGTAGACGAGTATATATACCTGGGACACATGGTCTAGCTAGGTAAGTCCAATTTCGAGAAAGAGGTGAGCCGCCGAATCCAACTCGGCTGGGCAGCGTTCGGGAAGCTTCGAGATGTCTTCTCGTCCAAGATTCCTCAGTGCCTGAAGACCAAAGTCTTCGAACAGTGCGTGTTGCCAGTGATGACATACGGTTGCGAGACTTGGTCGCTAACTATGGGCCTCATAAGAAAGCTCAGGGTCACTCAGCGGGCGATGGAGAGAGCAATGCTCGGGGTTTCTTTGCGCGATCAAATCAGAAATGAGGAGATCCGCAGAAGAACTAAAGTAACCGACATTGCTCGACGTGTTGCGAAGCTGAAGTGGCAATGGGCGGGGCACATAGTTAGAAGAACCGATAGACGTTGGGGTCCCAAAGTGCTGGAGTGGCGACCACGCACGGGAAAGCGCAGCGTTGGCAGACCCCCTACTCGCTGGACAGACGACATCAGGAGAGTCGCAGGGAGCCGCTAGGTCCAGGCGGCGCAAGACCGAGGCGTGTGGAAATCCTTGCAAGAGGCCTATGTCCAGCAGTGGACGTCTATCGGTTGAGGATGATGATGATGATGATGATGATCCGATTCAAATTCCTGGTCTCGGCAGATTACTGCTTTCGACGTAAATGACGTAGGTATTATTGTATAAGTATAGGAATGTGTTTATACAATTTGACAGGATACTAATTAATTATTATTTATAGTATTTCTACACACGTCTTGTAGCTTGTAATTTTCACAATTGCATCAAAAAAGCTGTAAACTTTCTACTCAAAATCACTTTTAACTCGGTGCGTCGTAGTTAGCTTTGTTTTTTTTTTGAGGAAAAGATAATTGTAAGAGGTATTAAATGACCCCACGTACATTTTTAAGTACTTTTCCGAAAACTGTCTAATAGCCAATTGGTCAGAAATTTGCTAATTTACTTCTTTTGAATTTTAACATATGCAAGCCGGTATAACAAAATGATCTAATTAAAACCGATACTAACGGATAATAATAATACGCATATCAATGAAAAATGTGTTTCTTGCTGAAATAGACAGGTAAAATGTTCTGCACTTCAGTTAAATATAAGAATTACTAGAAAGTACATGATTTTTTAGTACCCCACTCTCATTGCTGAGGTTCGTGGTCCCTTACCATTAATCGCATGATGGCAGGGGTTCTCCTGGGATAATAATGGTGGGTGCCCAGGTACTTCCGCATACGACTCGTTTAAGAGTAGGTAACAAATGTTAGTGATAATAACCAGCTCTCCGAGACACGAAGGAAAAAAAGCCTACATTCGGACACCCATCCAGTTACCGACTTGGATCAACGTTGCGTAACAATCGCAATCGACTGATATGTGTTGTCGCAAGTAGGCCATACGTTCCTACCACCTATAAGAGACTAATTATTAAGAGAGAATATTATGAGCTCTACATTCCTAAAGAAGTGTGTATCTTAGCGTTATGTGTATGTCAGTGGTGTCAAGTGTAAAGTTTAGCTCAGAGGCGCGGTCTGAATGCCTAGGTTATTCTCTTGGACGCTATAAAAAGTCATTGCATGCATGAAGATTTCAAAAGCATTTTTAACTTAGGGGCCATTTTCATGGTCAATGTCCACGCCATTGCATTTTGCTTTAAACCGGAGCTCACGAAATAGAAAAGTAGAGTATTTCTTTCGCCGTACATTGAGGTATAATATGTCGCCGTACTTCCTTATATATTTTTTTGTATTTATTTTGATTCTAGAAGATGATATCCGCGACTACGCCCGCGTGGACTAGGTAAGATTTTTTTGTCCCTTTAAAAGGTAGGGAGCAAAGACGTAAACAAATACACACTTTCGCATTTATAAATTATAATATTGGCAATTGGCATTGCTATGGATTTCGCCTTACAACGAGGTATGTATGATCCGGCTGCATTATGTCAATTTATGTCCCACCGTTACAAAAAAAGGTCCTGCTGGGTGAGTCTCTAAGGTTAAATAAAATTTACAACCGTTGCAGTCAAGGTCGATCTCTTCGATGTTACATCGTAGACCGCATCGATGCTAGCAATGCATAAATGTTTTCACTGCATTGCACTGCTGCAGTGTGATTCTCTAAGAAACATATTTTAAGTAAGGTGAGTGGGGGTAAGATGAAAAATGGGGGAATATAAAAAAAGGTAAATAGCGCCGAACATTGAGGAATTATTTTAATAAAAGCAAAATCGTTGCATGCACCCTTTAGTCAGGTCCCGCCCTGCAGCCTTCAATAGTCGCGTAGTGAAAACGCGCGTGTGTTACGTGGTGATTTTTGTAACGACACATTTCCCGCGAAAATTTGGGATTTTCAATCTTACCCCGCTTGTTGTATCTTTTAACGCAGATAAGTTACATTGATTTTGTATAGATATTGACAATTATATTTCAAATGTAATATGCACTATATAGGGGTAATCAGTAAATTTCTCATTTTTAAAGAATTATCGTGCCTTTCAAACTAACCCCGGCAAAATTTAAAGGGGTGAGATGGTAATAATTAAATCATTCCGTCTTACCCCGCTAACAAAATACATAGAAAAAGTCACTGGTTCTCAAATTTTTGTACAAGATCAATATCCAAATCATCTTAAAATTTGGTTGAAATACCTATAATTTATTATTTTTTTGTATAATATACTAAATACTAGTATCAGCTAATACTCAAATATAAATAAAATAAACACACTTATTCTTTGCAGAATTTTCGTCAGATATAAAATTATAAGACGTGACTAAGTACGGTGGAACAATAGTTTTTTGTTACAGGAAGAAAATGACTCGTAACTATTTCAGAAAATCTTTACGGCCAACTTATTATATCTACTGCAACTGCCATACGGAGAGTGGGGAACAAAGAAATGACAATATACGCAGTAGCTTAGGAATATAAAATAATATAAAGCTAGTTCGACTGATTTTTGTTACCTGAGATCAGGCTTCGAGGCTTTGAAGTGTTTTGTTAAATGGTTAATTATGTGTTATTTTTGTATTTTTAAAAATATACTAAAAATTTAACGTTTTTATTTTTATTTATCTACTTGAAAACGTGAGCCTGTATTTTTTTTAAATATCTTATTAAAATATTCGAGAACCTCAGGCTGTCTGCCTTTTTACGGGGTAAGATTGATATATATTTTTGATGAATTATTATTTTTTGCATTAAGCAAGGCGATTTTTGAATTTCAGTTACTTTCAAGCTATTTAGGTCGTAGAAGCCAGGAGTTTATTTATCATCACGAATGCATAATGGCCATAAATACGATTTTAGTAACTATATTAATCTTACCCCACTGTATTTCCATCTTTCCCCTGATATTTTTTTTCCGAAGTGCAAACTTTGCAAGCTTTTTTTAAATCAAACAATGTTTCAAACTGATTTCTGTCAGCTCTAGTATAATATTTGTACTATACTTTTTCACTCAAAACAAAATTATTAGCATTTAACATAAAACTCTATAATTTACAACAGTTTCAAGTTAACACTATTTATCTCACCAAAAAACCATTTAGACTTGCCCCCACTCACCTTATTGCTAGCATCGATGCGGTCTACGATGTAACATCGAAGAGATCGACCTTGACTGCAACGGTTGTAAATTTTATTTTACCTTAGAGCTGTCCATACCTGTTTGCCAAAGGTCCCGTTTGCAAAACGTCCCATTATGAATAATAAGACATTGATTTTATCAGTCTGTGTGCATGTAATTAGGTATACTTACCTATATATGTTTCACCGTAGCGCCTAAGCTACTGAGCCGATTTTGATAAAGATAATTAATGACAATAATAATAATAATAATCGATTCGTTATTATGATCCGGGTAACATAGGATACATTTTATACCAACAAAATTGATGACGGATGTACCATCCAAAAAGATGGGGGTCTCAGAAATTTCTAATTCCGTAGACAGTTTTTAATAATAAGTAACTGCCTCGTTAGTCTAGAGTCTAGACTCTAGTGGTTAGCATGTTCAACTGCGGCCGACGAGCTCCCGGGTTCGAGACCCAAGTCGGGCCATAATTAAATATTAGGTTTTTTCTGGCTAGAAATTCTCAGTACTAGTCCGGAGAATTTGGCGGTGTTTCACCCCCGTGCCTCGGCGAGCACGTTAAGCCGTCGTGCGTCGGTCTCGGTTAATATCACTATCAATTAACATGAAAATAATCGTTAAAGCCCGCCAACCCGCATCGGAGCAGCGTGGTGGGTCTTAGCTCTAATTCCCTCTCTCCTATGAGAGTGGAGGCCTGTGCCCAGCAGTGGGACGTTAATGGGCTGTAGTGGAAACACCTAATCAGGCAACCCCGTGGGTACCAGGTGCAGTACAGAAGCAAACATAGTGCGGAAACGGGCGCATAAAGGAATTCCGATGCGTTTTCGCGTGACTAACAACAACAACAAAAGCGCCGATCTTGTGTGCGGAGAATAACTTAAAATGTGTTGCCAGCTTAATAGACCAAAAGTACTTATGGTTAAAGTCTAGCATTTTTATTGATAACATTACAATAAAGCCTAACCTTATTCCTTTAAACAAATGCCCGCGTGTAACGGCGGCATTGGCCGCATTTCCGCGCTAGACAGCAAGCTTGCGTAAAATAATTTTTTTTTAAATCTCGCAGCAACTTAGCGCCTAAAAGTAGCCTATCCCTGGCTACTTTTCTCCTTCCCTGGAATTCATCTGGTCTCTATACCAAATTTTATCAAAATCGATTGGAAAAAAACGTTTTTCTATCATCATACCTTAACCAAAGTAGCCTTGCCGTAGTTCTTACCGATTTCATTTCCCTGCTTATACTTACATAAAATAAATAAATAAAATAGCCTTTATTTCTAATACGTTACAAAAATACACATAAATAATAAAATACATTACAAGTTACGATTTTTACTAATGCAATTATGTCAGTGACTGATTGATTGAAATTTAAATTAAAAATTTAGAGTATAACTACAAATTACAATTAATTACATTATTACAATTTAAAACTACCTAAAATTACAAATTAATCTCACAATATTATTACGAATTACAATCACATTATTAAATTAAATTATTAAACAAACTACAAATTCAATTCAGTCAATAAAATATACAAAATATGGAATATGTCAATTTATTTATTTTAACGTATAAGTCGCCTCACGGCGCGGCGTAGGCCTCCCCCAAATCTTTCCAATGCTTTCTGTTCCTGGCCTGACTCATCCAGTTCGGTCCACATATTTCTGAAAAAATGTCTCGCCACCTCTTTCTTTGACGACCTCTTTTCCTTTTCCTGTCTCTAGGAACCCATTCAGTGACTTTTTTGGTCCATCTCGTGTTTTCTAGTCTGCATAAATGTCCAGCCCAATTCCATTTTAATGTTCTTATCCTTTTAATTATATCTGTTAGTTTAGTTCTCATTCGAATTTCTTTATTACTTATTCTGTCCTTTAATCTCAAGCCGAGCATGCTTCTCTCCATCTTCCTTTGGCAGATAGCTAACTTTTCTTCTTCTTCCTTTCGCAGGGACCACGTTTGGCATCCATACGTTAGACACGGCATTATTGCGACTTCGTATAATTTCTTTTTTATTTTCACGTCAATCTCCTTGCTCTTCATTATCTCTTTAAAACTCCAGTACTTTTTCCATGCCATGGCAATTCTTCTATTGATTTCCTTTTCAGTACAGTTTTCAAAAGAGACTGATTGACCGAGGTACACGTAGTCGTTCACGTACTCTATTTTTTCACGTCCTATTTTTATATCTGTTGTTTCGGCGTTTGTTAGGATTTTGGTTTTCGAGGTGTTCAAAGGTAATCCAGCTTTTGCACTCTCCAGTGCCAACTCTTCTACCATATTGCCGAGATCTAATGCATTTTCTGCAAACACCACTATATCATCTGCGAAACGAAGGTGACTTAAGCATTCACCGTCAATCTTCAGGCCCCTATTTTCCCATTGTAGGTTTCTAAAAATACTCTCGAGAACTGCTGTGAAAATTTTAGGTGATGCCGGGTCACCTTGTCTCACGCCTCTACTTATGGCAAACTCAGAACCATCCTTTTCTAACCTCACTTTTGCTCTACATTTTGAATAAATACTTTTGATAAGGTTTATGTATTTTGGATGGATACCTTGCTCCAGTAGTGAAGACCATATTGCGCTATGGTGTATTGAGTCAAACGCCTTCGTATAGTCTATGAAACACATGTAGAGCTTAATACCATATTCGTTTGCTTTCTCTATTAGCTGTGTGACTACCTGAATGTGGTCAATAGTAAAATAGTGTTTCCTAAAGCCGGCCTGCTCGCGCGGTTGGTGTTCGTCTAAATTCTTTGACAGTCTATTCAGTAGTATTTTTGCAAAAATTTTGTAAATAGTTGACATGAGGCTAATGGGTCTATAGTTGCCCAACTCGCCCCTGTCACCTTTCTTATGCAAAAGTGTAATAATCGAGTCAGACCACTGCTCTGGCGTTAGCTTTGTGTGCAATATTCTGTTAAAAAGAATATGTAGTGGCTCCCGTAGTGCGTTCAAAAAGGAGTTTAACACTTCATTGGTAACGTGATCGTTTCCAGGAGCTTTGCCTTTCTTTTGAGATGCGATGGCATATTCAATTTCGGAGTAAGTTATAGGTGGTATGCAAGCTATATGCTATACTTACATAGCTTTTTAATAAAACGAGAAAAATCTTTTTGCTGGCAGCACTTAAATGGAATACTTTGGAATTGGGAAACTTTAACATACGTACTTCCAGCATTTCACGAGCCGTCACAACTCGCAAGGTAATAGTCTATAGTAGGATATTAACCTACAACTCTACTACACATTTTCATAAACTAAGTTAACGCACTACATTATTTACTTTATGCTATACTTATTTCTAGCAACACCACAGAATAATAACTAGTACTAGGGCAACACTAAGTAAGAAAAATCTTGCTTTTCTATATTTTAATACCTATCGTCGTTTCGTTACTGACTGATTTCTTCCCTATGTATTGCAATCGAACTTTCAATAACGTTTTCGTCTATTACTGAGTACCAATGTAAAGGTGCTCAATATATTTAAAATCTAGCAATACTATTTTCGTAATTCGTAATTATACTTTAACTTAAGTAAATAAAATACCTACCTTATATCCTAAGAAATTGACCAATATTTAATAAAATGAGGAAAATCTATTTACTGGCAACACTAAAGTGGAAACCTTGCATTTGTTTATTTCACTCTAGATGCATGCCGCGTTTCGTTAAATAACGCTACCTACTCCGATTTGCATTCGCTTTGTGCCCTTATACAGCTCATGTGGTGGATTCAGAGTAAGTCACGCCATTTTGAATTTAAATCACAATAAGACAATATACCTGCTGTGACAAACAGACTTACTGGCAGCGCAACCTATTGTAGGTAAAAATATATAAGCATTATTATAATAAGCGTCACGTAAGATGAGAAATCAGGCAGCACTGCTTAGATTTGGCGATATCTTACCATCAGGTGAGATCGCAGTCAAAGGCTAACTTGTAGAGGAATAAAAAAAAGTCACTATTACTTCTATCGATATATATATGTAGGTACTAGATGGGTCATTTGACATTTCATAGAAAAAAATTGGGCGTCCGACCTGTAGAGCGCACTCCGCACCTGTATAAGCCTGTCTTTGTCCGCGCCATAGCGCTCTCCCGCTTTTCAGACTAGATGGCGTTAGTAAAATAAGTTCACATTCTTTGTTTGACTGTCTGTGTACCATGTAAATTGAGGTCGTTGGTTAATTCCGCAATGCATACGAGATATAATTTGCAAAAACTTAATATAGGTACAGGAGTCTGCTTTGCCCGGATAATCTGCCAAGGTTTTATGCGAACTATAGATTTTTCAGTATCAAAATTCGTCGAAATCGGTTCAGCATTTTAGGGAACAAGTAACAAAAACAGACAGATATTCGCATCGTATTTTTGTGGATATTATGGTTAAGAGCAACAAACAACCACGGATACCGAAGAAAAACTGCAGGTAATTTTTTATGGGTGCTTTATGTAGATTAATGTTTTTATACAACATAAGTAAATAAAAAAACTAGTAGATAAACATCATTAAGTATAATTATTTTTTACTTACTCAATAAACTTTATTACAATGAACCTATATAGTAAGTATATGTATGCACATTGTACGCAAGGATACGAAGTAACTAGTAGTATTGGCCATTGGTGTTTAAAAATAATGGAAGTTCAAGGCGCCCTGACTGGAACCCTCGTATTCCCTAAAACGGCAAATGTCACGAACGGACCCTAACTACCATTATTTTACATCTTACGATTTTAAACAAGACCAGAAATTATATGCATAAGAATTATTTCCAAATAACCGACTGCCAAAGCCACTGTAAAGTAAAAAATTTTGATTTTTCGGTTTTTTGGAAATAATTTTTATTTTTTACTTTTTAGTGTACTCTTAATCCCCACGGCTTAGGAGTGCAGTACCCTGCAGCATCCGAGTTGAGGAGTTGGGACTTGGGTTTAAGTATGAAGTCGTTGCTTGACACCTACAATATGAATTTACCATAAAAACAAAGACGTGTGGCACTCGGAGACTGCCGCGGTAAAGCTATTGCATAGCATTTTTTATCAACTTGCTATGACTACTTGTGTTGTTGACTTATGTTCTAAAGAATTATGTTTTCAATAGTCCGGGTGTCCAAGTCCGGTTGATTCCCCTTAACAAAGTGTTAGGTTTTTTTTCGTTACGGAATTTCTGGATTCGGTCTCCACGCTCAAGGCCCGCGATAGAAGCTATGCAATAGCTTAAAATCCTAAATCGCTATTTTTAAGGAGTTCTGTACCCTGCAGCATCAGGTTTGAGGAGTTGGGACTCAGAGTTGAATCATAATACACGTGACTTGATACCTACTATATGAATTCACCATCAAAATTTCCTAACTCCCTAGTTTTGAGTCTAAGGTAGGTACACCTACAGCATGAGGATTGAGGATTTGGACTTGGAGTCAGATTTTTTTATGGGACCATCTCGCGAGCTTCCTATAACCACTGAAAAAACCACGGCGAGATATGAAGTAACATACCTCCTCCTTTTTTGGAAAAAACAAAATAAATTGAATGAAATCACACACGTAATTTAATTGCTGCTGCAACTGGTTTGCAATGTCGCATTATTTATCTCCTTAGCTACGAATGTCGCTGCTTGTCGCTTTACTGTCGCTTTATTTTCGAATACACTGCTAATAATTTTCTTTTTACCTGGAAAAGTCAAGTGACGTGTGACTATAAACCTAATTCCCAAAAGTGGACGCATCTATGATTAAGATCCAAGGAAGGTTTATAGTGAAGTTATCGTAAACATAACAAATAGAACAACAACACATGTACGATGGAACAAATGTTCCTTACAGGGGCAAGTTTTCTTAGAAACTGATCGTCTGTTTAATAATTTATCTCTTCGTGATCTGCATCAGAGTAAAATTCCTTAGGTACTTTAACTGCACACATCACATTTACAAGAAACATGCATATTCTACTAACTATTTAATTAATGTTTCGCTGGAGTTATAGAACCCATAACACTTTTTGTAATAAGTATAGTTAGTGGTCGCTCTCCTACTAGGTGGACGGATTAAATCCGTTCCGCCATAAATTTATCCGTCTCCTTGTGTTCCCGTGATGCCGCCAACAGAAGTCGCTGGAGGAACGAATGAGAAGAATAGTGCCTTTAATACATACTTTGATTTTTCATGCAATCGTCATTCACTACCAGCTCTTTGATTACGGAGGAAAAGCTGTATCAATCAATTCTACAATCTCAATTATTGTATTCTGGTTTTCGTTCATAAGGTTCCTATACTTCCTATGAAAAAAAATCTTTGCGAAAGCGAAAGAGTGCCCCAAGATGTAACAGTTAAGGGCTAAAAAAATCAAAATATCAGCACTAGAATCTAAAGTTTGTATCTACGACTCACTCTACCATCGATTTTTAAACAGTGGTGTCGTATCCGTACTGCCAAAATCGTATCATGAGGGTAAAAGACGCCTCGTTCGCCTTTTCCAAAGGGTGAACGGCTCGACCAAAATAAAGTTAAGGCCGTTCGTCATAATCAGGTTCGGTATTATGATAATGTTTTTATTTGCAATTTCCATTGAAATTGATATGTTCTCGACAGAAACAATAACTTCAATTATTATAAGAAGGTAAAACGTTTTACCAAAGGTTCGTTATTCTTACTTTCGGATCTCTCCGCTGAATTTAACAAAGGCTAATACCATTCACGTTCGCATCTAAAGGCGGTCACTGAAAATCAGCGTTGGGACAGACGCACACACACGCGAGACGCACTCACAGACGCGAGTCCTGGCGACATCGCCAGTTGTAAGTCTAAGAGGCCAGGAGCCCCAACACAGGCTGGGTGACTCACCTGTTGGTAACAAATTCTGTATGTAACGTTTTTTATTTTGATTTATTTTGTACATTTTGTGTTTATAGCTGCCAATAAAGATTTTTCTATTCTATTTTATTTTTGCCAAATTATACCAGATCCTCTTCCCCCCGGTCCGGAGGACCTGATATTAACTGACGAAAACCTATTTCTCGCAAATTCTTAAATTCTAGAAGTAAGAATTCTTCTGTTTTGTTTTTTTAAGACGCAAAACCACAGTTAACGACTGATGTCTGACGGATGAAACTTAATAATTTTAATAACTAGAGGTTTACTCATAAAGATACGAGGGTAATTTTTCACAATAACTTAAACCCTCATAGGGGGGGTTTGAAGCTATTGTAAAATAGCATTTAGAGGAGAATACATTTAAAGAAACTTGAGAAAAGTATGGATGTAGTTTATTGAGAATGAAGACCTTATTGTATGACACATACTGTATTATGTAATAACTTAATAATGAGTACTACTATAATAGTTACTCCTAAGTATATAAAATAAAATTAACGTTAAATTATAATGTAACTAGTATAATGTAATTTATAATTTTACAGTTATCAGTGGACAGTTTGGCCTGGTCTTAGTTTATGTATTTCTGGTCTTCTTGGATCCCCGTTACCTCTGACAACGTAAACAGTTTGCACTCCATCTTCCCGATTGTTATTATAATTGTATTTATTTCTATTTCCATAATTATCATTGTTATAATTGTTATATTTTTCATTATTTGCATTGTTATCATTATTATAATAATTATGATATTTATCTTGATTTGCATTATGATAATTATCATATTTATTTTTATTTGCATAATATTGATCCGCATAATATTCATCACGAGTAGCATAATATTTGTTATTTGAAGCAGAATTATTGTCTGAATACTGTTTATTATTATGATAATTGCTATTATAATTATTGCTATTCTTTGTAGGAGAATCATAGTCTGAATATTGTCTATTATAATCATAATTAGTATCATAATCATTATTCTTTGTAGGAGTATTATAGTCTAAATATTGTCGATTATCATAATATATGCTATCATAATTCTTGGAAGGAGGGTTGTTGTCGATATATTGTTGATTATTTTGGTATTCAGGGAAAAATGACCCACGATTTTCATCATGATTAGCCTCCAAATAATCTTCTTCATTGTTAGCACCTGGAAACTTGAGAAATTTACCTTTTCTATTGTTGTTATGATACTGATTTCTATGATTCTGTACATTATGACTTATTTTTTTGTGATTAAAATTGCTGTTATCAGAACTGTAAAAATTAAAGGCATCATTATTCACGTAATTTACCGGATTTCTGTTCCCTTCAGGAAATGTCCATCTTGGATTTTCATCTTCTAAATCGTCAATGTAAAGTGCATTTGGCTTATTCTGGATACGTTTTTCAATTTTATCCGTATTTTCGTTGAAATTATCATCATTATTTTTGAAGCGAATATTTTGGCCATTATTCTGATATGGATATGCCAGTCCATAATTCTGATTAAAATTAGAATATAGATTAGGGTTATTGAAACCATAATTTTGTTGATTGTTCTGCTGACTGTAATCCTGGTTTGGTTGATAGAGTCCGTAGTTTTGTGAGAGCTGATCATAAAATTGTTGAATGTTTTGTTGTCCTTGTTGTGGTGCATTAAAGAACCTGTAAATCAACGGTAATCAGATTATATGTAGTGTAACATTGGTTCCATCGATTGAACAGTATACCTATATAGTGAAATAAAGATTTGTTAATAATGCTATATACCTACAGTTTACAGAGGTATAAGTATGCACATCCGTTGGCTGTGACGTCACCCGGGTCACAGCTGAAAATCAGCATCCGGCATCATGCATGCATTTGTAATTTGTATGTATGATGCTGGGCACACGGCTGAGCTGTACACCCATTCCGCGTGGTGTCACACACAAACATATTTTTATGTACAGCTGTAGGTATGTTTGTCTGTAAAACTGTTGTTGAATAAATGTATTTTCTTTCTTTTCATTTACAGTATATAGACATAATGACAATGTAGGTTTCTCATTAATCCTGCGTTTTCCAAATTTCCAACAGCATCTAGACTGCGTGGCATCATCAGTTTTAAAAATCATTCATTCAAAGATCATTTCAAAATATCCATTAACTGGTAGCATTAAAAATATCTCGTCACCTAAAGAATCCTCCGTTATAGTTGTTGAGGTAATGCACCAGTAGCTCGGGGTCGGTGGGGCAGGCGGTGTAGGCGTAGCGGCAAGTGGCGGGGTTGCTCTTCGAGGCTGCGCCCAGCAGCACCGCGCGACCAAACACGAACAGGGGGTTGCTGGTGAGGCCGCTGTACGCTGACAACAGGCTGAAGAGAAAGATAAAAGATAAAGATGGTTTTGCATGCTCGAATATGCGTACATAATATTCGTATAGCATACCTACTTATCTATACTATCTAATACTAATCTTTGCTCACATTATAAATGGGTGCATGAATGCAAGGATCATGGATGTTTATTACTCAATCACGACAGAACGGCTGAACGGATCTGGATATTTGGCACAGTGATAGAGTCTGGAATAACAGATAGGCTACTTTTTATCCCGTAAAATTAAAGAGATCCCGCGGGAACCAAAAAACCTCAATCCACGATAATGCAGTCGCGGGCATCAGTTAGTACTTTATCCACGTAAACTACACAAACATGGCCGTAAGTAAATCATACAAGTGACATAAGATTGGCTCGAATACCTATGCGTACAAAAAATCCAAATTGAAAAAGTCCATCAAAAGAGCAATTGCTGAGTTGTTGTCAGCTCTTCTCAGTAGCATCAGGTAGTAGAGACTTGACATGTCATAATATGTGTGAAAGTTTGTCGTTTCATGTCTCTCTGTCTGTCTATCTATCTGTTACCCTTTCACGGCCCATCCTTCAAACGATTTTGGTATTTATAGACGTAGGTTTTATCCTGTGGAAGGACAATTTAATAACCTGAGGAGTTCCCGCATAATTATCATTTATCAGTTCCAATATACTCAGCCATTTAGGCGTGCACATACGCGCTGTGCTTCAGGTCCAATATACTCTGCCATTTAGGCGTGCACATACGCGCTGGGCTACCATCACGGTGGATAGAGCTTCGTCACTTACGTCAGCAAAGGTTGTAGCCCGGACACGGTCTGCAGGAGTCCCGAAGAGCCCAGGGTTCCGCCGGCGGCTGCTTCGCACAGCAGGCGTGGCACACACTGGTAGTCGTCATACAGAGCGATGGAGGTTAGGGCTTCCGTCACGGCTGATAGGGCTTCGGAGGCTATCGATGGACGTGGACGTTGACGTAGTGGCCCTGCAACAGGAAAATAATATTTTGAATTGTACCTACTATTTTTATATGTTCAATTATGAAGAGAACTCTGAATGCTGACTGTCAGGATCAAATACATGAATAAAAAGAATAAAATTTTTGTGAATAGATAATATGAAAATCTATAATTATTATTATGAACAAAAGCTCTCACTGAACCGTAATTATTACTCCTTGTAAAAAAGAATAGCAAACTAGCTAACTGCCAGTCTGCCACCTAATTTGGAATCATACTAAAATTATGCATCAATATTTAAAATGGTGTTAAATTTGAATGGAATAATAATAGGTATATTAGTCAGTGATTGGGTACATAGCTGATGGTGCTATAGATCTAGAAGGTTATTGTTTGACTGCTGCTAAATCTTCTATTTATATAAAAATCAATTGCTGTTCGTTTGTCTCGCTAAAACTCGAGAACGGCTGGGCCGATTTAGCTGATTTTGAAATGTTTGTCGTAGTCCAGGGAAGGAAACGGTGAGAAAATATGGAAAATTTGCGAGGAAGATAGGGCAGGACAACGTCTGCCGGGCCAACTAGTACTTACTAAATAATGAGCTAAATGAACTCAGCAGAAATCAATGTCAGAATTCACTAGATACTACATATAGGTAGATATGGACTACCTAATAAATTCTTGAACTTACTGTACTGCCCCCCATAGTACGGATAATGTCCAGGACCATTGCCATAATATCCTGGATTTGGTACGTTCCCAGGATTTTGTTGATCAAAATGTTGTTTAGGCTTCCGTTTCCGACGTTTCTTCTTTTTGGATCCGTTTTTAGTTGTCTCTTCGAATTTAATAACATTTTGAGCATTAGTATTATACGTAGGTTCATATTGGTTTTCGTATTTAACAAAAGCTTCATTCGTGTAACCGTTTCCTCTATTGTCTTCTAGGTAGTTCTGTGTTTCGAAATTAACAAAATCTGCTTGTGATATTTGACCCTCGAATTGAACTAAGCCATAATTGGCTCTTGCTTGTACGGTATCGTTTGTGTTGAAAATTTTTCTGGAAAATTAATAAAATTAAATTGAGTGGGTGCAAATGACGTATTTAACATAATATTAAAATACGCTGAGTGTTATAGCTATTTATAATGTTGTTATGCGATCATCATAATTATAACTATGGTACTTCGTTTTATGTTCCTTTTACATTTTTTCTTAATAAAACACAATATAATTAATCTATCTTTAAATATGAAATTCAAAGTCCTGACTGACTGACTGTCTTATATTATATCAACGCACAGCCTAAACCGCTGGTCCTAGAGACATGGGAGAGTGTATTCTTTGTGAAGACTAGGTATCCATTAAGAAAGGGTTTTTCGAAATTCCACCCCCAAAGGGGTAAAATAGGGGTTGAAAGTTTGTATGAAAGTCCGTCGTTTTTTAAGATATAGACACAAAACTTGGTATATGAGGTGCGGGTTGAAAATGAAGAAATACGTGTTTCACAGTTTTTTTTAATTCGACCCCTAAAGGGGTGAAATAGGGGATGAAAGTTGGTATGAAAGGCCTTCATTTCTCAAGATATTTTTCAAGTTATATCAACGAAACTAGGTATTTTGGCTTTCGGTAAAAAATAAAGAAGTACGTTAGTCACAGTTTTTTAAAATCCTATCCCCAAATGGGTAAAATAGGGGTTGAAACTTTGTATGAAAGTCCTTCAATTTTCAAGTTATAGCCATGAAAGTTGGTATTTGGGCTTCTGGTTTAAAATAAAGAAATACGTGTTTCACAGTTTTTGAAATTTTATCCCCAAGGACGTTAAATAGAGTTTGTCCTTCAATCACGCCGCAACAGAGTAACAGTTCGACGTGATTTTTTGCATGGGTATAGATGAGCACCTGGAGAGTGACATATTTATTTAATCGCGGAAAATTAAGGAGTGCCTGTGGGAATTATGAAACTTAAGCCACGCGAACGAAGTCGCGGGCGTCCGCTAGTTACTTATAATAACAGAATATACATATTAGTAGAGAAAGTACCTTATAAATCGTAAAGGTAAGGAACATGTATAATAGAAAGTTTATTAGTTTAATTATTATATTTATTACTAACTAGATGATGCCCGCGACTTCGCCCGCGTGGATTAAGTTTTTTTTATTCCCGGGGAACTTTTTAATTTTTTAATTAGCCTATGTCCTTTTCCGGAATGTAACCTACCTCTATACAAAATTTCTACAAAATTAGTTGAATAGATGGGCCGTGAAAGCGTAGCAGATAGACAGACAGGCACACTTTCGCATCAAATATCAAATAAATATTATATGTGCGAAAGTTTGGATGGATGGATGTATGGATGGATGTATGGATGGATGTATGGATGGATGTTTGTTACTCAATCACGCCCCAACGGCAGAACGGATCTGGATGAACTTTGGCACAGAGATAGATTATAGTCTGGTATAGCACATAGACTACTTTTTATCCCGGAAAATGAAAGAGTTCCGCGGGAACCAAAAAACCTCAATGCACGCGTACGAAGTCGCGGAATTATGACGGATGTTATACCTATTTTTAAGACAATAATAAAAATAAAACATGTAACTAGCTATTAATTAAAATAAAACAATAATTTCGTTTCCCGTATGATATACTTGCCTTAGCAACTCCGCTGCATCGTATTTTGCCGTAACATTATTAGCAGGCGTGTCACTAAATATGTTCGATATGAGATGCGTAAAAACTGCTAG
Organism: Erebia epiphron; assembly: GCA_963932025.1. Classification (NCBI taxonomy): domain Eukaryota; kingdom Metazoa; phylum Arthropoda; class Insecta; order Lepidoptera; family Nymphalidae; genus Erebia; species Erebia epiphron. Next base: position 12,494,753 of record OZ009950.1, read on the forward strand.
TATGAGGAACTTCATGTTTCACCTGAAATGATAAAAAAAAGTAAATATTTCAATTGGATTTTAAATAATACTAGCTGATGCCTGCGACTATGTCCGCGTGGATTGAGGTTTTTTGGTTCCCGCGGGAACTCCTTAGTTTTTCCGGATAAAAAGTAGCCTATGTGTTATTCCAGACTATAATCTATCTCTGTGCCTTTCATTTAGATCCGTTATGCCGTTCGGGCGTGATTGAGTAACAACCATCCACCCATACATCCATCCATCCAAACTTTCGCATTTATAATATTTAAAAAAAATTAAAAAATAATAATAATAATAATAATATTAAACGTTCAGTGCGCTCAAATAATTTGATAAATTAAGGAATTATTTCGAAATGATAAATCGCTTTATATATCTGCTATTAGATACTAATTAATAATTACAGCTATCCAATTGAGAAGACCTAAGGCTGCTACGTAACTTGCGTACTATGTATATTCTATCAGCTTCGCACTATAAAACCTTTACTATATAATATCTTCCTGGCGAGTGACAATCACGCGCAAGCGTTATCTTAACGTGCGGAGGACCCGGGTTGGATCCCGCAGGGTCAATTTGGGAATTTATACCAAATGATGGGACTTTTAATAATAAATATTATGTGCTATTATGTTAACGGAATTTGAAAGTCCGAATTTTGCCTTTTCGTTTCCTCCGTGCCTCAGCCGTGCCGTGAGAGCACATTAAAAGCCGTCGGTCCCGGTTATTATCACTAACGTGTTAGTAATCTAAGAGTTGAAATAGGTATACTTACTTTTAGTAGAGCAGTACCTATGGACCTGGGGGCTGGGAAGTGAGCACCCACCGCATTATTATCCCAAGAAAACTCCTCTCATTATTTGATTAATGGAATGGTGTCACGACCCTCAGTAATGAGGAATATGAAGCAGAGAGAGATGCACTATTGATTATAAAAATATTTTAAAACAAACTTACCATCTGGCCACATGTCCTTACGCTCAAATCTCGGAAGCACGAATGATGAAAATAATTTCACTTCCTCGCGGAGGTGGTAGAAAGTGGTATGATATCATTGTGGCTCAATTGCCTAACGTGATGCCCTAAAAGGGTTTATTAGTGACCTTACTCATAGAAAACAGGATTTACCATAATATTATTGGAACATGAAAAGATTAGTGATATAATGACGGCCTTTTTGAGGTGATCACGTAATAATATCTCTAGATAATCATCTCGCAGCATGAGCAATGCTTAGGAGTGCGGTTACCTAGGTATGTACTGTTATCTACACATTGATGTCTCTAGTAAACCACCGACACACCGAGCTTGTTGCTGGTTCTTCTCGGTATGAATGGTATTCCGAACCGAACTCCGACGATCGAGAGCACTTTTAATAAGTTTATTTGAATAAAAAAATTAAGAAGTATTATTGATAATATTGACGAACTTCCTTGCGCAGTGGTGAGCGTTGCTGTCTTATAAGTGGGAAGTCCCGGGTTCTATCCCCGGGAGGGTTGACAGGTCCATTTGGGAAGTTATATATTCTGAATTTTCTCTGATCTGGTGATTGTCCGTGGCTATAGTTTCCACCCTACCGGCAAAGACGTGCCGCGAAGCAATTAGCGTTTCGGCACGATATAAATATTCTTAATTAGAAACCGATTAGGGTTATAAATGTATGTATTTATGTTTGTATGTTGTATGTATATATAACTGCCTTACTAGTTACTACTACCAGGTTAGCGGGCTTCCATCTAACATCTCAGCCATCGTTAGATATCTATAATAACTAGGTATTTCTTATGACCAAGCTATCTATCACTAGACTTCCGCGAGAGTTTTGACTCTAGACACCTTCTAGACACTCACTTTTACAACCTAGACTAGAAGAATTTTTTCAATGACGGTTAGCTGAATTATATGCTGGGTTTATGCAAATACTTCGACATGATTGATTGTAAATGGAATATTTCTTCGACTGGTAATATAATTTTATGACATATTCAATTAACTTGACTTGACATATATCACATATTTTTACAATAAATAACTAGACACTATTAAAACTTTAATTTAGATTATTTTAAGTATTGTACGCCAAATGGTAATACACTTGACTTTTTATCAACTATACCACCTTTATAATTTATGTGTATAATGCAATAAATGATTTCTGATTCTGATTCTGATTCTAGATCCGAAGTTAGCTAATTTAGAATGTAAAATTTTTCGACATATCAGGAATTGAAAGCAAGACTTTTTACTCATATGGCCAACTTAACCACTGTGCCAGCGAATACACGTTTTATATAGGTAGCAAAATATTTGGTACAGGGATAGGTTTTATCCCGGGAAAGGTTATAGGCTACTTTTTATCCCGGGAAATTCAAGAGTTCCCGCGGGAATCAAAAATCTTTATCCACGCGGACGAAGGCGCGTCATAATCTAGATTGATTATATCTGCCCCTTGAATATAGCCTGATTGTCTAGTGTCCAAAATATACCTACAGTTTTTGATTCACTAAATAGGTTTATCGTCACCTCAATCCATAACTGGCTCAATTTTTAACGTGCGGAGGTCCCGGGTTGGATCCCCGGCACGGTCATTTATAATTTCTGAATTTTCCGTGGGCTGGCTTGGTGGGAGGCTTCGGCCGTGGATAGTTATCACTAGAGATGAAACGGATAGTTGTTTAGCCGGATACCGGATATCCGGCTGGCTACGAAGCCGTATGGCCGAATATCCGGCTTCCGGATATCTGGCCCGTGGTCTCGTAGCAGGTTGTGACAAGTTTAGCGCCGCATAGGTACAGCGAAAGCGATCGGATTTCGGGCGTCATCGTGAGTGATCGTTACCGGCGTCATGAGTGATTAATTGCATAGCGAAAATTTGTTGTTTATTTACTGAGTAAAGTGAATGATTTGAGTGTAATGTAAGACAAAAACAAAAAACTAAGTTTTTTGGACGAGAACGAACTTCCTTGAGAGATTTTGTAACTTTTCAGTTTTAAATAAAAGACATCATAATAATATACCTACTTAACGCGTTTTTTAATTATTTACCTCACAAACACTTACGTTATACCTAAAGTTGATTTTAGGAAATTGTCGTAGTTTTTGAACATCCGGTATCCAGCCGGATATTAAGTTACTATCCGGTATCCGGCCGGATAGTAAATTTACGCCGGATAGGCCGGATACCAGATAGTTACCTACCGGATAATCCGTTTCATCTCTAGTTATCACCCTGCCGGCAAAGAACGCCAAGCGATTTAGCATTCCGGTACGATGCAGACTGCAGTGTAGAAACCAATAGATATTGTGAGATTCTTTTTTTTAAAAAAAAGAGCAGCTGCTGATAGCTTCTTTCTTCTCTGCTTTCCGTACCGGTGGTAGAGTCTTGACAAATCATAATTCTTAAGTAATATAAGTTGCCCTAAGTGAAATAAATAACTTCATTTCAAAAGTAAAGATTCACTTAATTATTATTACAAAGTTATCACTAAATCCTTGCAAAGTAGCTCATTAATATGCTACGTGTGAAGTTTCAAACCAATCATTGTTTATATCGGCCGGAAAACGTGACATCATGGTCAGTAGACCTATTTCACGGTCATTAGAGTTTGGGTTTGAAATATTATGTTATAATAACATTGTCATCATACTTTATACTAATATTATAAATGCGAAAGTGTGTTTGTTTGTTGTTTTGTTGGTTTGTCCTTTAATCACGCCGTACCGGAGCAATGGATCGACGTTATTTTTGGCATGGGTATATTTGAGGACCTGGAGAGTGACATAGGCGACTTTATCCCGGAAAATTAAGGAGTTCCCGCGGGAATCAAAAAAACTTAAACCACGCGGACGAAGTCGCGGGCATCAGCTAGTTACTCATAAATCATAATAAATGGTTATAATGATCACATTAACATCTTTTCAATAAAATAAAATCTCAATCCGATGGCACTTGGGTGACCCAAAAAGTTTTTATGTGTGAATTTTAATTTTTAATACACATAAAAATTTACCTCAATTAATTAACATTACTCATTAATTACCCCCATGAAATGTTATTTAAAATGCGATGGTAAAACAGTAATGAAATTTACTAAGAAGTTGAGAAGAAGAGTTGTTTTTAACAACTGGCCCCTATTTATTAAATAAAGTTACAGTCCGACTTTGTGAAAAAGTGGCATAATTGTTAAATTTTACGACTTGAGATTAATCTGGTCTGAACATACGTACTTGTCGTGCGACAAGCATAATCAAGAATCAATACAAATTACTTTTCGTGCGACACGCATCATCAGGATACAATTTTCGCAGTATAAGTAAATTTACGTTTGCCTTGACGGGTGGTGGCATGTATTTATTAGAATTTTATTGGCCCGGATATTTCTCAACCAGTCCGGATAAACATTTTACCTGTAACAGTCGTACACTAACGAATCGAAGCTATCAAGATAAAATTTCCTCAGTATTTGTGCAGTGCTTTGCCTTGATGAGACGTATTTGTTTATTTATTTAGAAGGATACCGTTTTTTGATATTTTTTTCGTAAACCTTGCTACATGTGTTTTGAAATCGGAACCCTGAACTAGTTGGATGTGAGTAGATAGGTTTTTATTTACTTATTTATTTTATAAATATTTTCGTTCTTAAGTTTTTTTAAGTTGAAGTGAAGACATTTACTTACTTAATTTCATAGGTTTTAATATATCAATTTATTGATATACTAGCGGAAACGCCCATGCATTGCTCGGGTGGAATCCATACTAATATTATAAATGCGAAAGTGTGTCTGTCTGTCTGTCTGTCTGTCTGCTTTGCTTTCACGGCCCAACTACTCAACCGATTTTGATGAAATTTGGTACAGAGATAGGTTACATCCCAGAGAAGGACATAGGCTACTTTTTTAACCCGAAAATTGAAGAGCTCCCGTGGGAATCAAAAAACATCAATCTACGCGACGAAGTCGTCATCGACGGGCATCATCTAGTTTTCAATAATCCTTAATCTCAAATTCTTTATTTTTAACCGAAAACCCAAATACCAATATTCACAAATAAACCAAACATTAAACATAGAAAAGATAATATAAAAGAAAACCTAAGTAGGTACAGTAAGCGCGCGAGTTGAATGCAGATCTTTTGTAAGTATGTGTCACCATACATTAGCTCTGCATTCAACTCGCGCGTGAACTGTACTTATGTACCTATGCCTGACGCAGACGCAGTGTTGAGCACTGAGTCTTACTCTTAATGTGTGAGGTCCCAGGGTTCGATCCATCCCGGCATGGTCGATTTCGATTTTCGTCGCCAAAAAGAGAGGGGAAAAAGAAAAGGAGAAGGAAGTTTTCAGTTTGTTTGGGGTATTAAAAATACAATTTATTAGAGAACCATCCAGAGAATTTGATTACTTATACGTTAATAAAAAAAAGAGCGTAGTCCCACAAACTTTTCTGATCTGGTGACAGCATTGTTAGTAGGTATACATATATATTAAAAATAAAATAAATACGAAAACGCATAAGGCATAAAAATTAGTTCCAATTTTGCCATCGGGCCAGTTAAGTTAGTGGTAGGTACTATAAATCAAGAGAAAAATCAGTTTAGGCATAATTCAATTTTTTTATATTTGGTCCTTACTTGGTAGAGTAGTAAAATAACATAATAGGTACTTATATTATTACGTACTTACTACTACTACCTAGGGTCTAGACTTCTAGAGGGTGTCTCTACACTGGTAGACCTGATCATTTCACACTATAGCATGATTTTCGTCAAGAGCAAGACTATTTTGAAAAATAAAAAAAATCTAAATCCTGGAATCTAAGATCCACAGCAGTTATCCCTGACCGTTAAAATCGCGAGCAACTGCTGCTAGTAAAATCCTAAATCTTTCATTTAAAAAAATGATAGGCGTCACTTTATGACGCATTCAATTAAAAACCCGTTATATTATGTAGGTAATTATACCACACCAATAAAGTAAATTACTTTAATCACAGCTTTAATCAATAAACTGCCTAAATATTGTTAGATGATTAATTTTTTAATTGGTTAGAATATTTAAACATTCAAGGTCCGATTTTTAGCCTACTAACAAACTTTACGAAGTGATATGTAACCTATGTACCTAGATACTACTCGGTGGTAGATACAAAACATTTCCTTTCCCATTTTTTATCGATATTTTCAGCCATCTAAAACATACTAAAATTACTAACGGCCGGTTTCTGAATTGAGAATTTCATGTTGAGTCTGTTTCAAAGACTACTTAAGGACTAATAAAGCTAATTTTTAATTCTGAATTGATATTGGGCTGGTTTCTGAATTAAGCATTCAAGCAAAAACAACAAGTTCCAACTCTCAAACCTTACACAATATCAATCCAGGAACAAAAATTTGCTTAATTAGTCCTAAAGTAGTCTTTGAGACAGACTCAACATGAAATTCTCAATTCAGAAACCGGCCGTAAGTATTTCAATCTCTAAGGAATTCTCAGTAGGTATTAGCACGGAATAGGTATTAGTACAGTGGGTAGTAAATACTAAATAATAATAAAACAATTATTATTTACTAGATGATGATGATTACTAGTATTTTTGATACCGGTACGAAGAGGTTTACCTACGTTGTTTCTTCAGCCAGTCATTGACCCCCTCTCAAAGTTTCTTGTTACAGACCTCAAGTGCCTCAACCTATCTTCATATTTCGTAATAATATATTAAGCACGTCAATCATACTTCGTGATAGTAATTATACTTTGATAAGTTATAAATAACTTAATTAATAATAATTATATTGAACAACACTATAATCAAGTAACTTATTGCTTATAGTTAAGTACTGTACATTCGTAGTAAGCGCCTTATCAAAGGTCTCAGGACTAGCAGGGTCGAATGTCGGGCAGACACAAATCCTATGAAATTTACCCAAGGCCACCAAGCGTAATTTACTACCTACTTCATCTTCAAGCTTATTCTAAACATAGACCTTTAAAGAGTTCTTTTAAATGGGTCTATGCTTCTAAATAAATAAAAGGTGACTGGCTGAAATTTGGCGTAGGGGAGACAAGCCCAAAACGGGTAAGCTAAGGTTTAGTTTTTAAAAAAAGCAGGTTCTCAATTATATTAGCTTTAATTTTATTTATCATATTACCCTAGTTATAGAACTTTAACAAATTAGTCTCAAACATAAAAAAAATATCTTCATTATAAACAAAAAAAAACTAAAATCTAAAACATCAAAATAACCCGTTTTGCCCGGGTTGCCTAAAGCGGGTAGTAGTAAAAACAATGAGATCAATCGACTTGAATATCTAATAAGAACTTAAAATAATACTTTGTTTTAATACAATTATTCACAATCTTTGAATTAGCCTTTATACAAGGTGTAAGGTAATTAGTATAACATACCCGCGGCTACCCATGTTAGATGGTGTATAGATATATTGGAAAAATATCATAACACGTGTAGCTCATATCCTGGGGGAGTTATGTGGACTTCAAAATTTTAGCATAAATGTTGAGGTGGCATCCCTTAAAACAGCTGATTCAATATCAATGAACTGCGAACAATACGACGTATGTTATGCCTCGTAGCCAGCGCGAGCGTTGCGATAAAATCCAGTCGCGATACTAAAGTAATCATTATTCGGCATGCAATTAAATTCTCAAAGCAAAAGCCCGGCTAGAACTTATGTATTGTTGTAAAAAAATGCCCGACTAGTATCGGACTTCGTAAGTCGAAGTCAGACACTTATCCTTACTTTATGAGCCGCCTTTCCCTGTGATTAATTTCTCGACTTACTTCGTTTAAGTTTTGATCAATAATTAATTATTCTGTGTAGTTTCTTCTTTCAATTATTTGCAAATTGTAATGAATTGTCAAATTGCATAACGATACGATAATAATTATTATATTATCGCTTTTAGTATAGTTCTGACTTTAGGTGTAGAAGGAACAAAGGACTCCACAGGGTTGCCAAAATTTATTCCCCTTAATTAACTAATTAATTTTGTATGGAAGTTTTTGATAATTAATTTTGACTTTTTAACTCTACCATAGTGTTTATAACGTCAAAATGGCATGGGTAGCCGCCGGTATGTTATACCATTTACCTTACACCTTGTATAATATACTTAGAAATTATTCTTGGCACATGACGTTGGCAATTGGCATCCGCTAAGAAAGGATTTTTGAAAATTCAACCCCCAAAATAAGTGAGCGAAGCTGCGGGCAAAAGCTAGTTAATTTATAAATTTGACCGCATGTCTGTGTGTTCAAAGCTCAAACCATCAACTATAATACTATATTTTGAATATTAAATATTGCATTAGACACACCCGAATTATTATTATTATTATCCATTGACATAATAATAAGTATTTCGTTAAACTGTGATAATACTATCTCTCTGTGCTGCTGCTGAATTTCATCCAGAACCGTTCAGCCGTTCTGGCGTGATTGAGTAACAAACATCCACCCATCCAAACTTTCGCATTTATAATTTTAGTATAGATTTAGTGGTAAAGGTTGCAAGCCTTATTCTATTGCAATAACTCCAAACTTCAGCATAACGAAAACTTACATAACTCAAACAATGCTTTATAAAAGCTTACGTTACTGTTTACGTTACTGTCGTGTAAATATACGCAACCTGTAATTGCACAATATGTCAGGTCAAGGCCACGAGGTTTATAACAAAATCGAGCTTTTGCAACTTTTGTCCAATTCGGAAAATTGGGATATTGCCTATATTGTCAAATTATTATTTAGCGATTAATAAATAGAGGACCTGCCAAAAGATGTAATATCCACGCCCCCTGTTGATTTTTATGATTGATAATTATTTTAACTAGTGTGTTGCTGTTGACTGTTGATGACGTCACAACTCACAATTAGGTATTTCATACAAATTCCTATACAAAGCGCCCGTTTTGGCGTAAAAAGAAGTTGCTCATTTGACTAGTTGTCAAAGACCCAAGGAATAGATCATGCGACTACGTCCGCCTGGTTTAAGGACTTATTGAAGATCCTGTGCGAATTCTTTGATTTTCCGGAATGAGCAGTAGCCTATTACCATCCTCGGGATGCAACTTATTTCTGTACCAAATTTCGTCAAAAACGGCTGAATAGATGGGCCGTGAAATTTATTATATTATTATTATGGGTATATACTTAGTGATACTGACGAAATCAGATCAGTGGATAAGACATGCAAAAAAAACTTAAGTAGTAAGTACCTTTTATTAAACCACGTCGCTTCATAAAATTAAATCTAAAATTAAACATGCAGGTTGATAAGAAAATATACGACCTACTTACATACTTCAACAGTGCAGTGGTCGTCCAACTAACTTGTTGCTGAGTAGATTTAGTGACAAAACCTAGGAAAAAAAAGAAAATATATCATGTGCCTCACTGCGGTGGGCTCGAAGAGGATTCATTTTAATATTTTTAATAGTTATTTAGTAGTTCGATTTTAGTTTATTTTACACTAGCTAATGCCCACGGCATCGTCGGCTTGGATTTAGGTTTTTTGGTTCCCGCGGAAACTCTTTAATTTTCCTGAATAAAAAGTAGCACATATTGTGTTATTCCAGACTATAATCTATCTCTGTGCCAAATTTCATTCTGATCCGTTCAGCCGTTCTTTTGTAATTGAGTAACAAACATCCATCCATGATCCATCCATCCAAACTTTCGCATTGATCAGGTAATATTAGTATAGAAGAGGTACCTAAACCTACAGAAATTAGGCAACATAATTTTAAAAGCTTTTTGCAAATTCTGTGCGACTTCTTTGATTGTCCGAGATAGAACCAGTGTCCTTTTGCGCGATGCAAACTATTGTACCAAACTTTGTCAAATCGGTTGAACAGATGGGCAGATGGATATGACAAACAGACAAACCTTCGCATTATAATATTAGCATGCATTATGTAAAGTACGTAAGTAAGTAATTGAATATTTTATACTGTAGGTCCTAGCGTGTCCCCAATTATAGCAACCAGTTCCTTACTCGGTTAGTCACCTTATACTCGTAGGAACCTCTTATGCAGGCTACAGACCACCAAGCTTACAATCGAATGTGCTTAAATTGAAGGCTTGATCGTGCATACTTAGTGGGTCATGAAGTTTGTAGGGCATACGTACATTTATTGAACATAAGCCGGCGTTACTTTGCGGGTTTCTTATTCCTTGATACATAGGTACATTTGCCATATAATACGTCTTGTTTTCACTCTACTACCAGTTCGGAAAGAGGATTCAACTGAGAAGAGCGAAAGTGTGTCTGTTTGATACGTTGCATCCCGGGCGTACCTACTTCTAGAGTTATTTTTATCCTGGAAAATCAAATTACCCGCAATTTTCTAAAAACCTAAATCCTAGAAGTTAGATGCTTGATGGCTTGATGGTGTGTGAGGGCCATTACTTAGCATTACCTAGGCATAATTACCTAGGTGCATAAACTAGATTCTAGACTTAATGTAGCAGCCAGTTATAGGATTTTTAAATCATATATACTTGCAATAGAATACTTCCTTTAAGTTCCTAGGCCCTCTAATATTATGATTTATATCCCATAGGGATTCATATCCCTTAGATTAATTAATAGGCACCTTAGAAACCTGACTAATCCGGTCATTTATTTATGTCTCATTTGAATTATTTCATTACAGCGAAAATGTTGTTTTTATACTTAAGTATAAAAACATTTAACAACAACGTTATTATGGAGTTAAACAAGGCAGTTAGATGAGTCCATTATTCTTCCTCATTTACATTTGGGTTACAAAATATGATCTAACCCTTCAATAACTCACCCAAAGCTGAATCATTTCATCACTATCCTAAAAGTATAATAAATATCATTTTGTAGGTCACAATTTTGATTTAATTAAAAAAAATGAATTTATATTCTCAACATTTTAATAACCATTTTAATTAAAACAACAGTTACTAAATATTTACTAGAGGTGAACTCACAACGGCTACTTTATATCCTGGCAAATCAAAGATTTTAGAAACTTAAATACACGAGGATGAAGTCTTGGGCATCATCTAGTTTCCATAAATTGGCTGGAAAGGAAAGTAATAATCTACTAATCCACACTAATATTATAAATTCGAAAGTGTTTATATATCTGTCTGGCTGTCTGTTACGCTTTCACGGCCCATCTGTTCAACCGATTTTGATGAAATTTGGTACAGGGATAGTTTGTATCCTGGGGAAGGACATATAGGCTACTTTTTGTCCTGCAAATTTTAAGAGTATACGCGGGAGTGAAAAACCTTAATCCACGCGGACGAAGTCTATCTAGTTAGAAATAAACAAAAATCCTTCCAGATTAACCGTCAATTTATATAATGCATAATATTACCTATATTTGCACTTGTAACACGCAGCAAAGAATTATCATTATCAGTCAGTCACATCGCACGTGATGCGGTATGCTCAAGATGAGATCTATCTCAATTACTGATAATATTATAATATAATATATTATGGATACAAAAGTGTGACAGTCCGCGTGTCAGTTTGTAACCTTTACCATGTTAGACCCAATAATACAGCTGTTAAAGTACCTAGTAGAATTAAGTTAGAGTTAGAGTAGTAGTAGAGTTAAAGTAAGATACCGTAACTGATTATCACTATCATGTTATATATAAGTAGTTGGACGTGAATAAGTGTATAGTGTACCTCGTTTGAATAATATACTTTGAGTTTGAGTTTGAAAAAGATTCATTTATTATTATCCGATTATTTATTTAGGATTTTTTTTAATCCTTAAGATTCAACCTTAACTTCTATTCAAAATACTTATTAGGCTGACTGCTTTGTCACATAATGATAAAATAGCTTATGTTTGCTTGCAAAAACGACTGATCCAATTATTTTGATCTAGCTTTTGTGGTGGCACAGGCTTATTTTTAAATTAAATTAATGTATACAAACACCATTAAAATTAGTGTACTCGAGATACTATTAGTTTACCTTAATTGGGGGAAGCTGAAAGCAAATGTTAACTATAATTGGACATACTTAGTATACCTAATACTTGTACAATAATTAATATTTGTCATTGCAGATATCAACACAACGTAATAATGCTTCCGTCGTAAAGCTACACACTACGCATCATCACGAGGAACGAAACATTACAACGGCAAAATGGTCCAAAGAATACTCTCAGTACAGTCCACTCAAATAAAAAAGGAGGATCCTTTGGCGAATTTGATCGGACAATTCGGAAAATGGCAGTGCATAGTGATATCGACGGTATCGCTTGTGAAGTTGTCTTCAGGATGGGTGCAAATGGCGATCATATTTCTGACCCCGAACTTGGTGTTTTGGTGCAAAGATTTTGGTGGGAATTCGACAGCAGTGGGTGCGAATATGACTTGTCATGCCGATTGCGTGCAGTATGGATATGACAGCTCTCCGTTCGAGAACACCATCATCACGGAATGGGGGCTGGTGTGTGACAGAACGTGGCTGGCGAGCTTCGCACAGATGGTGCTGCAATTGGGTGTCTTGCTGGGCAGCATCATGTTTGGATTCCTCTCCGACAGGTACAAACGTTTATCTAAATTCCACTAAAGTAACATCCATATCCTTGACCCCGGACTTGAGGTGTTCTGGTGCAAGGATTTTGGGGGCAATTCAATGGCAGTGGGTGCGAAATGCGAATATGACACATTAATTAGGTACTTGACAAGTCTAATCAGCAACTTTTTTTCAAACGTCAAAACGTGCGCTGAGATATAAAATATCACATGCATAACAGTGGCGTCATAAAAATTCGACGCACTTTTTTACCTCAATCCATAGTTTAAAATTGTTTTAAAACATAAAACTAACAGGGGACGTGGATATAAGGACTTTTGGGAGATTCTCTATTTAATAATGACAAAAAATAATTTATTTCAATATCCGATTCTGCCCATTGAGTGAGCTCAGAAGTGAAGAGGAACAAGATAAGTAATTAAATTGGTAACGACAAAGTTTTGATGACGTTGAAAGAAAGAAGATTTCGCTACAAAAACACTTTAACAGTATTTTTTTTGTTTATGTTTTTCTTAAAGTTTTTCTAAGCTCGCGGAAATACGCTAGGTATAAGACCAACCGACACACCTATTGTATTGATAACGATAGCAATCTACATAGGATTTTCCGACCCATCAATTTTTTGTTGTTTTTTAATGATTCGTAATGATTAATCAACTCAAACCTGACTAAAGAATACGTCGATCTCGTCCGCATTGATGGGTTTTTGATAAATCCCGGGAGACCTGTCTATCTCCGTACCAAATTTCATCAAAATGGGTTGGACATCTGTCTGACAGACAACATCTCTGTAATCTGTCTGTCATAACAGACAGATTACACTTTTGTATTAAAATAAAATGAAATAATCTATAAGTACTATTATTGTAAATGAGAAAGTGTGTCTGTCTGTCTGCCACGATTAAACGGTTAACGGCTAATCTTTTCAACCGATTTTAATGAAATTTGGTACGTATAGTTTAATAGTACTTATGTTACGTCACATCCCGAGGAAGGACAAAGGCGACTCATCCACGAGGATGTTTTGTAACTATCCGTGGAAACTATAATATCTACCGGGTAATAAAGCATAGAGTTAAACTACACAACACTTAGTCTAAGTTTTTAAATTGCAAATTCGATATATCGTAGTGAGCGTTCGATCACATTAGTGTCAAAGTAAAATGAACCATAACCGCATTGTTATATAACTCAATTACGAGTTTGTACCTATTCACAGCCATCGTTCCAACGATATGTAGGTACCTATCGAAATCTTTATCGCTTTACTTTGATTGCTAAGATTGTGATCGAACCCTCAATACGATCAATCGAATTTGCAATGTTAAAACTTATATTAAGCTTACGTCTATCATGATAAAAAAATCACGGCAATCAGTTACTTTATTCCGTCGTGATTGAATGATAAACTAACAGATTTTAGCATTATTAAAGACTTAGGAAGCCTAAGCAATTGCTGACCTATTGAGATGCATTTAAAATTATTATGTATTATTTACGGTATTTTAATATTTCCATCGTGATCTATTACTATTAATAGTATGTTAATACAATGCCAAGCATTTACGAATTTATACTTACCTTGACGCTTGAGGCAAAGTTAAAAAAATCAATGAACAAATCAGAATAGGGCGCGTGGGTTTGCGCGTGGCCCGCTAAAGCGGACCACGTAGTAGACTGCGTGGCCCACTGTCTACTTACTTGCTCTCCTTCTATCCTAGTGTTTAGTGCCTACGTGTTCTGAAGTAAACAACACACTGCTATGCTAGCGAGCACAGTGGATGCGCCACCGTGCCAAGCGTCCGACAGATGTTTAAAAAAATCTCATAAGAAAAAATAAAATAGAGACCCCCCTAAGAATCTAAAAGGGCCTTTAAATGTAAAAAAACTTTCCAGGCATGCATACAGTGTAAGAGACCGTTGAAGTAAAAACACAAAGAAACCTTCCTTAATTGATTAAAATGTCAATATTATACCGCTGACGATCGGGTACCTTTGGGTGCCATTGAACTTCGCCATCTTGGCTTTCCTAACGGCAAACCGACAATTCTTCCATACAGAACAAATCTTGTAAAAAAAACCATATCAAAGTCATGCATATTTCCTACTTCCACTCTTCCATCTTTTACTTTCTGAAATTTTGAAAAGGAACCGCATCAAAGTCTCGCATCCCACCACCACCACCACTACAGCCTATTAACGTCCCACTGCTGGGAACAGGCCTCCACTCTCATAGGAGAGCGGGAATTAGAGCTTAGACCCACCACGCTGCTCCAATGCGGGTTGGCGGGCTAAGTCTCGCATAGTTCAACCCTAAATTGTAGCCTCTTCAATATTCGCCATAAATTTTCTATGGAAAAATAAATTCCGCCATTTTGAATTTTTTTCCTGTTCATCAAGTAGACTTGATGTCCTGATCATCTTTTGCCAAGAAACCACTCCTCCAACTCTTATACTCTCCGAGATAGACACCGACGAAATTTGTATGGCGGCCATCTTAAATCCGCCATTTTGAATTTTTTTTCAGCTCACTGTCAATTGGATGAAGTTTCAAGTGACATTTGGTCGAGCACCCCCCACCTATCTTCGATACCCTGGCTGTGCTCTTCATCCGTCTTCGAAATCCTCAATCATCAGCTCTCTCCGTATTTTTCCTCTGAATGAATTTTTGTCTTCTATACGAAACGATGAGTAAAAAAAATTTTTTCATAGAAAATTTTACAGGAGAGGTGATCAATGAGTGAATCAGCACGAGCAGCTATACAAGACAAACAAAAAATATCTATACATATAAAATAATTTGGTATGAAATCCAGTGTCCAAACTACAAGAACATAACTGACCCGGTGACAGCGTCGCTAGTAGGTATCTATGAAAAATAAAATAAAAACAAAAACTAAACAGGCATAAAATAAGTTCCAATATCGGCCACCGGGCCAGATAAGTTTGTGGGACTAGGTATATAGGCGAAAACACTACTGACATGACATAACATTATATTATGTGTTAACATAATATGTGTAATGTCCTCTCGACCGAATTTCGGCCATGACGGCCACATCTTCTTAAAGATATTATTGGTAGATTAACGCCCGGTTTCTGAATTGAGAATTTCATGTTGAGTCCGTCTTAAAGACTACTTAAGGACTAATTAAGCAAATTTTTGTTTCTGAATTGATATTGTGTAAGTCGGAGCTTGCTGATTTTGCTTGAATGCTTAGTGCAGAAACGGGCGCAATATCAATTTAGAAACAAAAATTTGCTTAATTAGTCCTTAAGTAGTCTTTGAGACAGACTCAACAATGAAATTCTTAATTCAGAAACCGGCCGTTAGATTCGTGTTTTTTTTGGAACGATCGGAAGGACAACGTTGGTTTTTGTACAATAATTTTCTTTACTTGTGCATAATAAAATTGTTCTAAACTAAAAATTAAGATACGACAATGTTAGGTGCGATCACGCGACCGACAAGATGCCAACGACCCGGTCTATAGCTCTTTGAAGTTAAGTACTGAAGTGTACCTACTTGAAAAAGTTAACCGTTATCGTAAAAATATTTTTAGGTACCTACTGTACTACAGTAACATGATAAAAACTTGATATGCCAAAAACACAGACTTTTTATTTAAAAACAAACACTTATCTATGCTAATATTATAAATGCCAAAGTGTGTTTGTCTGTCACTTTGATATGTACCTATAAGTACGCTTTCACGGTCCATCTTTTCAACCAATGACGTTTGGTAAAGAGATAGATTGCATGATGCATCCCGGGGAAGGATATAGGATTAACTTACGATTTTTTATCTCGAGAAGTTAAAGTGACTTAAAAAGTTCCAGCAGTTAATTAAAAACCTTAATCCACGCGGACGAAGTCACGGGAATTATCTAGTTAGGTACTTACCTAAACTTACTGATTTCTGAATGATGGATAATTAATCTGTAAGACTGGGAAAACAACTATCCTGTATCAGCTGATTTTACGATATGATTATATTAATATTATTGCAAGACTTGTTTTGCTAGGGTGCCAACTTCCATTATCCGTACCAAAAAAAGAAAGTCTGTGGCCATAATGCCAACGCTTTATGCCATATTGTTTCATTACTGTTGACTTTCGTGTTTTATTTTTATTCCTTACTAGCTGATGCCCGTGGCTTCGTCCGCGTGGATTTAGTTAAAATCCCTCAGGAACTCCTTGATTTTCCGGGATAAAAAGTAGCCTATGTCACTCTGTAGGTCCTCAACTATGACCATGCAAAAAATCAAGTCAATCCGTTATTCTGTTGCGACGTGATTATGGGACAAAGCAAAAAATCTACAAACAAACAAACACACTTTTGCATTTATAATATTAGTAAGATAGTAAGAAGGAAGATTAGTAGGATTGTGCATAACCGTATTAACACTATTAACATTTTACACCAAGAAATTAAGAAATAAGTTTATAAGATTTATGAATACTTGAAGTTTATTGATGCTAAAGATAACTGCTAACCGATATGCATAACTATTATAAACACAATAACAAAATTTTTGATACAAAGCAGATGCTTAATACATTCACAATTTCTTATTTAATGAACTTAAATTCATTTTAATTATAATTAATTAATTTCATCTAATTCAATTCAATTCTTCAATTGTTATTCCGGAAATCCATAACCTATATTAGGTTACATAAATTAGGTTGCATAATATGCCTGTCGCAACGAACGACGAAAGCTAAATCTGTGCCGAACGTTAAAAAATAGAGCCAAAATATAGTGGTAGGAGGCATGAAAAGATAACAGAAAGACAGACACACTTTCGCATTTATAATATTAAAAGATCAAGTCAAGCTATACCTGCAACTTCGTCCGCGATCGTTATTCTTGCGCTTGCTAAAATAATTAACTACGAAAATTTTAACTACAATAGACCTTGCTCCCCCCATAACATTAAAACAGGAGCCGAACCGCGGGCTAAAGCAGCTGGTGGTGAGGTCTACGCACGCAGTGCGCAGCGTTTGTTTCTCGTGTCTTCTGTTCAGCGTGGGCATAGGTTTCTCAGGAGAATTATATGCACTCCATCTTTTAAATTCCATGTTTGCGATGGAAGCCCGGCGGCAGATAACGATTTAAAAAATTCTATGGGGTAATCTGTGGCCGGCTTGATCTGCAACCCGATTGATGGAGCTATACTGCACATTGTCCCCATCAACACGCATCAATATGGTGTTGTTTATTGCAGCAGCTTGATCGTTTCGTGTGGTTAGTATAGCGCGCTCACAGAACCAAAAATTCTCTCGAACTGTCAAATTCTCTGTTTCCTGTGGTTTCACCACACACTAAAATAATTAGTTCCTCAGAAGAAAACTGTTTGGCATAATTTTTAATACACGAAATTAAGTCCACATATCACAGGCAAACATAATATGGCATCGAAATAGTATGGAAATACCAATAAATTAATTATTGGTAAAAACAGTAAAATATGTCAGCCGTCAGGCTGTTGACAGATTTTTTTAATAATTAATTTTGTTTCCTTCGAAGGCCACCAAAAAGATATTATTAAGTCCTAATCAAGTGAATTACTGTTCTCTGTTGAGGAGTTTTGTCCTCTAAGTATCTCTGATAATATTTATCATATCATCAACAAAATTGGGCAAAACTTACCGGATGATACATACCTTCTTATAAAGAAAGATTTATTCAAATCAGTTCAGATTTGACTGAGTTATGGAATTTGACTGAGTTATCAACAAAAATCCCCTATCCTGGAGGAACCTTATTTTCTATCGGGATAAAACTATCCTATATATTGACCCGGAGTATCAGCTACCGCTATACCAAATTTCATTTAAATCCGTTCATTAGTTTTTACGTGATGCGCGGACATACAGACAGACAGACAGACGGACAGACAGACAGACAAAAATTAAATAAAAATCTGTTTTGGGCTCAGTATAGATAGTAAAGCATACCCCGATTAAAATTTTCAGAATAGGTATATTAAATGTACAGAAATTTTCCAGTTAGGTACAGTTTTATTATAAGTATAAATTTTAGGAACGCCACGGTATTTGACCGCTGACTATAATATCTAATTAGTCTCCTAGAATCCATACTAATATTAGAAATGCGAAAGTGTCTCTGTCTGTCTGCTACACTTTAAGTCTTTAACGGTCCATCTTTTTAACCGTTTTTTAAAAAATTTGGTTCAGAGGTAGGTAGGTCCCAGGCACCAGGAAAGGACATAGGCTACATTTTATCCCGGAAAAAGAGTTCACGGGAATGAAAAAACCTTAATCCACGCGGACGAAGTCGCGAGCATCATCTAGCTTCTAATATCTAAAGTGCCCAGTATGCTGTTAAATTCCATTGCTGTAATACAAGCGTCCTAAAACGTCAAGTATCAAAAGGTATACCTCCTTCACAAAACGTCCAGCAGCGGCTCAAAGTAGGTAGGTATCTTGTCCTACAATATCCTGTTGCCTACCGGTCATGTCTCAAAATCGTTTGATTAAAAAAAATCTCTACTCTACGTAGGTATCTACTTATGAATTAGTTAATTAGTATTTAGTGAAGTACCTACGTATTATGAACGCATGCTGTTAACTGTTGTGAAAGGCATTTATCTTGAAGCTCTGTTGAAGCCTTGAACAAACAAATTGACACAAAATAATAATTAAAATGCATACCTTTAGGCTCTACTAGTAGGTAAGTAGTATGAGGTCGAGTAAATTCTTAAGAGTAGGTACACTACGACTACCTACGTAGGTAGTAAGTATGTAGACTACTCTGCTATGTACGACATATACGACGGCCAGCTCGCTGGTCCGATGGCATTTATTTAGAAGGTGGCGTAAAGAGTGTAGGTGAGGAAGGACCGTGTTTGGTGGCGCGCTCTCGAAAAGGTCTATGTCCATGCAGATTGCAGTGGATGCATAAAGGCTGATGGATGGATAGATGGAGGCACATACCTCCTAGTTTAGCCAGATAGGTATCTAATAACATTAGAAGAAAGCTCGGTATTTCATTCGGTAATGCATGCATTAAGCACCTTCAATTTCATGAACTTAATAGCCAGTAGTTTGATACGAAAAGTTGTTTTTCAAGCAATGATCTTTTTACCCGACTGCGGAACGCACCGGGTTATGTTTTTTCATGGTTGTTTTTACATTTTTCATATTTTTGAAAGCCGACATGAGAGAAATTAAGGAACAAAAAAACTATATTTTCTTTTGTAGAGTAGTATTAAACAGTTAACTATATAACAAATTATAATAAGTAATTAGGTACTTACTTAGTAATACGTATCACTTCAAGTGCAGACGATCACGTAGGTACCTACCTAAGTAATTGTGAATTATAAATTGCGTTAACAAGTTTTTAAATTGTTTTTAATTTTTTGTAATTTGTACACATTGTTTTTAAGTTGTTGTAATTTGTACACTTATACAATTACCGTAAATAACATATAAGTAAGTAAGTACCTATTGTTACGATTTATTTATCATTTGTAACATGACAATTATTGCTACAGATCTTAAAATAGCTACCTACCTAGTTCAACACTCTTTCGTTATTGTCGTACCTACTCGTAAATGTATTTGAGCAGCATGAATAGGTACCGTAAATTAGATTTCATTTTAAAACCTGCCCGCGTATCATGCCCGCGACTTCGTCAGCGTTGAATAATTTTTTTAAATTCCTATTGGACCTCCTAATCTGGGATAAAAAGTAGCCTATGTCACTCTCCATAAGTACTCCTTTCTATACTCATGCCAAAAATCACGTCGTTCACGTTGCTGTGTTGCAGCGTGATTGAAGGACAAACCAACAAACAGACACACTTTCGCATTTATAATATTATTACTAGATGATTCCCGCGACTTCGTCCGCGTGGATTTATGTTTTTTGATTCTCGCGGGAACTCTTCAATTTTCCGGGATAAAAGGTAGCCTATGTCCTTCCCCGGGATACAACCTGTCCTTGTACCAAATTTCATCAAAATCTGTTGAACAGATAAAATTTTTTTATTCCCGCGGGAACTCTTCAATTTTCCGGGATAAAACGTAGCCTATGTCCTTCCCTGGGATGTAACCTATCTCTGTACCAAATTTCATCAAAATCGGTTGAGTAGTTGAGCCGTGAAAGCGTAGCAGACAGACAGACAGACAGACAGACGGACAGACAGACAGACACACTTTCGCATTTATAATATTAAGTAAGTATTAAGTATGGATTACTAGTCTACTTATAATAATTATTATTACTAGCTGTAGTACTACTAGAGCTAGTATGTATTCTAGCTGATGCCCGCGACTTTGTCCGCGTGGTTTAAGTTTTTTTGAACTCCTTAATTTTCCGGCATAAAAAGTAGCCTATGTCACTCTCCAGGTCCTCAACTATACCCATGCCAAAAATCAAGTCGATCCGTTGCTCTGTTGCAGCGTGCTTGAAGGACAAACCAACAAACAGACACATTTTCGAATGTATAATAATATTAGAATTTTATTTTTACTTTATGTACCGTGTCAATCGCGTTTCACAGAACCGATAATAATATTCAGAAAATAATTTTCCTGTCACGAGATTGGTATCTTATTATTATCACCTGAAAAACAAGGAAAACTGAAAAACACTTGAACTATTGGTGGTTAAAAATATTGAAAACTAATTTTTTATAATTTAAACTGAATGCGAATTTCGTACGCGTGGATTAACGGATTTAATTCCGTGGAAGTATTTATTTTCCGGGATAGAGAGCCTATTTCTGCCCGCAGAATGCAAATATTTCTGGTGTAGGTTGTTATCTGTTTAAGAACCAATAAATAGTATGCCTACATATTTATAACTAGCTATTACCCGCGGCTTCGCTCGCGTGGCTCAAGGGGACAATAACTGAGTTTTATGTGAAAAAAATTTACATCGACATTTAACTTAGTTACCATACCAAACAAACAAACAAATGTATTTAAAGTAGCACACAAATATCCCCCAGGGAACTGTTGGTTACGGGATAAAAAGTTACTAGATATCACTTTCCAGCTCCTCAAAACCTGTGCAAAAAATCACGTCATTCTGTACCTCCGCTGCCGCCTAATATGGAATATATGCATGATTTATTTTTATTTCTTAAATCAATCATTTACATCTTTATAACATAGTAAAAAATATAAATAGGTTTGAAAATAGTCAAATAATTACGTTAATTGGTTAATTGGTTAAGTTAAGTATAAATTTGAGCCGTTCAAACGCCACCATTAATCGCGCGCTTTTGAATACGTCATTGGTTATGTCCCGTGTTTGTTTACTATAGCGATTCAGTTCAGTTACTTCATAATTATTATTTTCAGTTTTAATTGCTAAGTACACAAATTATGGAAGAAGTTAAAAAACCTTCTTACAAGTATTGTATGGTACTGAAGTGCAAAAATACTACTCTTAGTACACCCGATAAAATGTTTTTTCGTATTCCACGCGACGCGAAATTACGAAAAAAATGGTGCAAGATGATGAGAAGGGATAATCTAGCTCCATTATCGGTTGTATTTTGTTGTGAAGATCATTTTAACGTAAGTACTCAATACTCAATCATTTATTCAATATAGGTACACTGTAGGTACACTTATTGACGTTAAAAATTACATAGAAAACATGATGGTGATAATCGGTTACGGTATCTTAAAACTAAAGCTACGAGGCTTCGCTTCGCTTAGCTCATCTCGGCGGGGACACTCCCGTAAATTAGGAGTTTAGTAACAATTTTAATGACAAATGGTTATGTATAGGTTAGATATGTTTAGTTGTAAGTATTATTTAAATATTTATGCATTAAAATCTATGTTATGGATTATAATATACCATGTAACACCTTGCAGCTTTCACTCCTTTGATCTCTGCGCTCGTAAAATCGAGATTTGATGCAAAATATGCTGACATTATAAATGCATCTATTTTCGGTAGATTATCCGATTGTGCTTTGACAAAACCAGTTTCTGTCATCGTCCTAGATTGACTACAAATATATATAAACAAGTAATCACACAGGAATACAGTTTTGAACAATTTTTTCTCACAAACACTACTAACACAGTATGAATAGGTATCGACGCCGTTAAATCCACTGACGTGACCATTTACGTCACATTTCGTTTCGACCAATGGTGACGCGTTTTGCAAGTTTGAATTTGCCTCCCTTATTTTTCACTTTCTATTTAATATTTTCTTTTAATAATAACTAAATAAAAAAATACCTTTTAAGTATAATGTAAAGACAATAAAGAATCTATAAAAAAATATTTGAGACAAATTTAAATTTTATGCATATTCCTTAATAAAGAACAAATGCGAGAAAAAGAACATACTACCTACCGTACCGTTCGTTCGTTTTTCCGGGATTAAAAGTGACCTATGCCACTCTCCAAGTCCTCAAATATACACAAAAATCACGCAAATAATGCAAAAAATCACGTCGATCCGTTGCGCCGTTGCCGCCTAATTGAAGAAAAATGCGAGAAAAAGAGCATACTATCCCACAGGGACTGTTTGTTTTTCTGGGATAAAAAGTGGCCTATGTCACTCTCCAGGTCCTCAAATATACCCATGCAAAAAATCACGTCGATCTGTTGCGCCGTTGAAGCGTGATTGAAGGACAAACCAACAAACAAACTGACATTCGCATTTATCATATTATAATACTAGCGAATGCCCGCGACTTCGTCTGCGTGGTTTGAGGTTTTTTGGTTCCCGCGGGAACTCCTTAATTTTCCGGGACAAAAAGTAGCCTACGTCCTTCCCCGGGATACAACCTATCCCTGTACCAAATTTTATCAAAATCAGTTGAACAGATACATTTGTTTGATTCCCGCGGGAACTCTTCAATTTTCCGGGATAAAAATTAGCCTATGTGCTATTCCAGACTATAATCTATCTCTGTGCCAAATTTCATCCAGATCCGTTCAGCCGTTCTGGCGTGATTGAGTAACAAACATCCATTTGAGGTTTTTTGGTTCCCACGGGAACTCTTTAACTTTCCGGGATAAGAAGTAGCCTATGTGCTATTCCAGACTATAATCTATCTCTATGCCA
This sequence comes from Erebia epiphron, assembly GCA_963932025.1. Taxonomy (NCBI): domain Eukaryota; kingdom Metazoa; phylum Arthropoda; class Insecta; order Lepidoptera; family Nymphalidae; genus Erebia; species Erebia epiphron. Next base: position 12,518,412 of record OZ009950.1, read on the forward strand.
AATTTCAGCCAGATCCGTTCAGCCGTTGAGGCGTGATTGAGTAACAAACATCCATACATCCATACATCCATCCAAACTTTCGCATTTATACTTAATATTAGTAAGATAAGATTAGTATGGATACACTATAAATTGTATGTACCTAGTATGTACTTATTATGATGTTAGAAGATGCCCGCGACTTAGCTGCGTGAGTGAAAATTTTTTTTCAGTCCCGCGGGAATTCCTGAATTTTTCGGGATAAAAAGAAGCCTATGTTCTTCCCCGAGATGCATGATATTGCTTATTGCAATTAACAAGCTCTAAAATTATCTTTTTCTTTTCAGATACGGCAGAAAGAACACTTTCCTAGTAGCAATCACTGCTGTCATAGTAACCGGATTCGCCGTCTCGTTCCCCCCTGACTACATCACCTTCACCGTCCTCAGATTCCTCTTAGGAGTATCAACTGCTGGAACTATGGTCATCTCTTTCGTTATAGTCATGGAAACTGTTGGCGCGAAGTACAGAGAGCTATGCGGTTGTCTCTTCCAGCTCCCGTTTATTGTGGGCCATATAACGACACCGCTGTTCGCGTATTACTATAGGAGTTGGAATACGTACAGTCTGGCCATGGCGGTGCCTCCGTTGATATATTTGGGCTACTTCTTCGTGTTGACCGAGTCCCCGCGTTGGTTGGTGAGCGTGGGCAAAGTTGAGCAAGCGACCAAGATCGTGAGCAGAGCTGCTAAAATGTGAGCATTCAACAAACCTATTAAATACTTATCCATAGAATCTATCTTCTATCTTCTATATCTTCTTCTATATATATAAAAGCGAAATACCACTCACTCACTCACTCACTCACTGACTAATCACGATATCTCAGGAACTATAAAGCGTACAGACTTGAAATTTGGAAGGTAGATTCCTTCTATGGTGTAGACGCCAGCTAAGAAAGGGTTTTGAGAAAATCCACCCCTAAGGGGTTAAAATAGGGGTTGGAAGTTTGTATGAAAGTCCTTTGTTTTTGAAGTTAGAGACATGAAAATTGGCAATTAAATTATTAGTTATAAATAATAAAAACTTGTATAAGCAATTTTACGAAAATGTACCCCAATAGGGGTAAAATGGGGGTTGGAAGCTTACATAAGGGTTCCAAGTTTTTGAAGTAAGAGACTTGAAAATCGGGATTTAGGTTATTAGTTTTAAGTTATAATAAACTGTATAAGCAATTTTAGGAAAATCTACCCCACAGAGGGTGAAATGGGGGTTGTAACTTGTAAGTTTGTATGAAAGTCCTATGTTTCTGAAGTTAGAGACTTGAAAATTGGGATTTAGGTTATTAGCTTTAAATAATAATTTATGATTAAACGAACTTACCTGTAAGTGAAGTTCTATCATAATTATATGAGTCGCTTCATTCGAAGATATAATCATAGACAACGTAGTTTCCTTTACTTAATAGCAACCGATCGCACAGACTTCAGAGGAGTTATAAAAAAGAACCCCCACTACCCGCCTCTGTGTCGCACGACAGAGGAGCGGTTTCGTTCGTCATTTAGTTTAGAGATATACTTATACTTAAAGCTCTTGCGAAAATATGTTTCGGGATGGGTGGGTTGGGAGCTTAATATTATATCTTCGAATGAAGCGACTCATATAATTATGATAGAACTTCACTTACAGGTAAGTTCGTTTAATCATTAATTATACTTCGTCGCTTCATTCTTCAGATATAATCATAGACAACGTAGATGTTAAGAGATAGGTATATATTTTTGCAAGAACTATATCTAGGTACGCTGAATAGATACTAATTATTGTTATCAATAATTTTATTTATTCTTCTTATCTCTTATTTGAGCTGTAATGTTTTAAACAGTTTATGTTTAAGGTTGGAATCATGTACCGATTTCCCGAGATGTTTATCTACGTACATTTAATATGACTTTAAAATTTCTCTTAAGTATTTATTGTACTTAAGTTTCAATTTAAATAACTTTCAATTTACCAATAATACAATCTTGCGCTTTTTTGCTTTAGTTGCTAGTAACAAGCATAAACGTATTATAGTTTCGATGCAAGCGAATGGAACTAGTTATTGATGTCAATACTGCAAGATTTATAATCTACTACAAAGTAAATTAGCAGGGACAATACTTTATTTTATTTGCACAATTAGCCCAACAGACGTCCAATGGGACGCTTAAGTGCGAAATCCTGCCCAGTAGCAGAAGAAGGCATATTTTGTTTTTTGGAAGTACGGCGGGAAAAGAACAGGTATATTCTGGTCCTGTTGTGAAGGTATTTCGGGTATTGCTTTAGCTATATGTTTAAGTAAAATTTTATATTAAAATACCGTTTTAAGTTTTTTGTCGAACAATTATATCGTCATTAAGGTTATGGAATTTAATAAATTCCTATCCGCGTAAAAGTTAGCCCTAAATTATAGGTGAAGAATGAATATTCGGTCGATATTGTGACAAACTACTAATATCGACTTTGAAGGGTTAATCAATTGGTTTGAACTTTTTAGCCCCACTGACGTTAGGTGCTTTGAAGTAAGTTATTTAAGGAGTCTTTCTATACTTTTCAACGATGGATAACCTAGCTGTGCAGGTCATTGAATGTAGAATGTGTGTGAAAAAATTTTTTTTTTCTTTAAAAACATCATTATAAGCTATTCAATTCATAATAATTTTTGAATGGATGCATTAATTCCCTGATATTTTATGACACGGCTGATCTATGTGAGGTAAGCGTGATCCAAATGTTACATTTGCGGCCGCTGCTCCATGCCGAATGTCTTAATTGGTTACTCTCATTCAGGGTCTGAATCGACTAAACAAGAATTTTAATTTTGCTCTAGGCAAGTGTTGCGGGAGCGTATTATTGTTTACGCGAGTAAATTGTACTACCTACCATGTTTGCCACGAGTGATTACGATGCCTACATCGTACGTATTATTATAACGAAAGTTTTATAACAATTTTTCGAAGATTGTTTCTAATATGTGGATAATGAATATAATTATATAAATGGATCTTAAACTTAAACTTCTTTTTATTTTATTTTGTACCAAAAACTTATAAAATACTTAGAAAAACAGAAACATAGTGGACAAGGAAGCACTAATCTCTATACGAGATCGCTACCAGTGACCCTTGGCACCCTGCTTGGATTCCCGTTTCGGGTAAGACAACCTGCGCGTTTTACTGTGTTTGCAGAAACAAATGCCCACGAAATATCTTTAAAGAAGAAAACAATAATTACGATGGAGATTTTACACTATTACTTTATGTTATATTATAATCTACATCCGGTCATCAAAATACTCGCCGTTAGATTCTCTTTATTTAAAAACCAACTTCCAAAAAGCAGAAGGTTCTTTGTTAGTTTAAGGTTTTTCGAACTGTTTTAAGCATAATCAACCGTATTACACGTCAGCGGGTGTATGATATATGCTTCCCGGGCACTATTAAGTTGTAAAACTCGAGAGTACCTACGTTGTTAGGGACAAAACACAAAATTTGTGGGTAATTTTTGCAATTTACCACACATTTCCTTCGTAAATGTTCTTTGCATACCCCTGCCACGCTGAGGGTAGAATACTAGCAGGTATTTTATTTCAGATTTGACGTATCTGTATGTACAGTATTTGCAAACAAATTGATTTATTGCTGAAGTAGCTGCTAAAAAAAAAATTAAGATATTTATTACCTCAGAATTCTCTGAACTTTCGTTACCACTCCGCAGGTGTATGTAAGTTTGATACCGAGAGGCCTTGCAAACAATTACATATTCTGAACATTTTGAACCCCAGATCTTGAGTCTGCATACACTGAATGAAACATTTATGTTTCTTTTAGGTACCTATATAGTGCAGTCACTATAGACTGAAAGGCGCTGAAATCTGTAAAAGCTGAAAACTTAAGAAGCGGTGTTACGCTTTATATATATATATATATATATATTATATGTATATTTTTTACCAAGTAGGTAATAGTGCTTCAATATTACTATTTTGCAGTCTCAAAAATAAAAATCTGAAATGCTAGATCTTTTCATGTTATATCCGGGCAGATATGTAAGTTACGTTTGCAGAAATGACTAGAACCACCACAAGTGTTTCATTGAAAGTAAAAACACTGGTATAGAATTTTACTAGTCTTCTTTATAGTCGATTAGACATACCTTTTTTATAAGACGGTACTCCAGAGATTATATCATGGAATCTGTTCCATAGGTTTACATTTTAAAATAAGGCTTTGTGGTAACGGTATTAGATTAATAATTGCATTTACTTGCTAAAAGAAATTAAATACATACATATTTCTAAGTATTCTGTTTATCTGTCACCGTAAATAATAAACACTTTTATTGTGCCCCCATGCTAATAGATTTATTCTTGAAAACAGAACCTCATTAGTATAAGGTTTCTTGGCCTTATCGGTGATAGTGTATGAACTATGAAGACAAAGCAAAAAGGGTAGGCGATGCAAACACTAATAATATTATAATATATTATATTACATGATAGGTACTTGTGATTGAATAAATCATGTCCACTATTTTGATATAACTAGCGGTAACACCTAGGTACGAAAGATCTTTTAAAGCTTTAGCTTTGATTTCGAATTAAGTAAGTATCCATACCATCTTTGATCCAGTAAATACTGAAGATTGTTAATAATTTACAGCAGAGGATAAATAAAGTAGAAGGTAACCTTCTTTATGGTAAGTACATAGTATTTACCTGAGTCCCGGTTACTTCTCAAGTATTGGTCGAAATCAATTTGTGTTAGGCTTACTAAGCTGGGCCTTGGCGACGTATCCGATCGTTGGTCCACTTTGACCCTCAACGCCTTCCCCCTTGTTCAGAGAACGGTGAACAGCTTGCTAAATGCCAGCTATCTTGATTTGGTGGACAAATAATTCTCATCGCCGGACTGCTAATAGAGCAGATGCCATCGCCAGGCGCGTCTAGCTGAAAGGTTTGATTTCCGTCGTGCTACTTCGCGGGTGACCTCGCAGTGTACCATTGTCGTACCTATTAGCACTTCTTTGTCTAAGTACCTATTTTACTCAAGTGAATCATGCTGAAACGCTTAACCTTCGTGTTACCTTTTAGGAAACCCGCCGGAAAGACCTTTAGTGCAATTAAACACTACATGGACGAGTAATTTCTTAAGTGCGTTCCATGCTGAAAAACGTTTATATTCTTTCGTGTTACCTCTCGGGTAACCTCACAGAAATCCTTTAGTGCAATTTAACATTGCATGAAAGTATAATTCCTGTAGGTAATGAGCGCGTATAGATGATTCAATACTAACTTTTATTTTAAGTACCCTCTTTAGGAAATCATACATTTTACATAGTAATAGTATTGTACCACAATTCCTCAGGCACGTCGTACAATGGTTTATTCTCTATCGCAGTGACTCTCGGGCAACCTCCAGGAAAAAACTTTAGTGTAAATAAACACTGTATGAAAATATAATTGATTAGGCGCGCCATGCTAAAAAGTTTATTCTCCTTCATGTTGACTCTCCGGCAACTATAATTGATTAAGCGCATCATGCTGGAAGGTTTATTCTCCTTCGTGTTGACCCTCGGACAACCGCCAGGAAAACCTTTAGTGTAAACAAACACTGCATGAAAGTAAGGCGCGTCATGCTGAAAGGTTTATTCTCCTTCGTGTTGACCCTCGGACAACCGCCAGGAAAACCTTTAGTGTAAACAAACTGTGCATGAAAGTATGCTTGATTAGGCGCGTCATACTGAAAGGTTTATTCTCCTTCGTGTTGACCCTCGGACAACCGCCAGGAAAAACCTTTAGTGTAAACAAACTGTGCATGAAAGTATGCTTGATTAGGCGCGTCATGCTGAAAGGTTTATTCTCCTTCGTGTTGACCCTCGGACAACCGCCAGGAAAACCTTTAGTGTAAACAAACACTGCATGAAAGTATAATTTATTAGGCGCGTCATGCTGAAAGGTTTATTCTCCTTCGTGTTGACCCTCGGACAACCGCCAGGAAAACCTTTAGTGTAAAATATAAACACTGCATGAAATAATGATGACTCAAACACGTGGTACTGAAATAAATTGCTGAAAATGAAAGATTAAAGAGTCACCTGCAAAAGCACTTTTTTTTTATAAATATTATTAAATATGTAAGTATTTAAAGAGAAAATTATCTTTAATCTATAAGTGTGTAGAAAGTAGGAACGTGAGATCGTTGCTACGCACGAAAAAGGAATGACGAACGAAACCGCTCCTCTGTCGTGCGACACAGAGGCGGGTAGTGGGGGTTCTTTTTTATAACTCCTCTGAAGTCTGTGCGATCGGTTGCTATTAAGTAAAGGAAACTACGTTGTCTATGATTATATCTGAAGAATGAAGCGACGAAGTATAATAACCTGTATAAGCAATTTTACGAAAACCCACCCAAAGGGGTGAAACTCACCAAAAGGGGTGAAATGGGGGTGAAAGGTTACATACAAATTTTATGAATTTGAAGTATGGACATGAAAATTAGCATTTAAGTTATCAGTTTTAAATAATAAAAAAACCTGCATAAGCTATATAAAACCTCTATAGATAGGCTGTTTGCAGCGGGAAAATTTCATAATCTCATAGGAAATCAACAATTGTACGCGGACGAAGTCGCGGGCGACCTCTAGTAAAATATAAAACTAAATCTAAATGAATATCTGTTATCTTTAACTGCCTCGTTGGTCTATTGGTTAGGATGTTCGACTGCGGCTGACGAGGTGTTATAATTAAGTGTAAGGTTTTTCTGACTAGAAATTCTCATTACTTACCCGGAGTTATGAAGTTGGCGGTGCTTGACCCCGCGTGCCTCGGAGAGCACGTTAAGCGGTCGATCCCGGTTTTTATCACAATCAATCAATCAAATCATTTATTCAATTTAGGTACAGTGTAGGCACACATATTGACATCAATTATTTACTTATAAAACATGATGGTGATAATTAGTTACGGTATCTTTAAACTAAAGCTACGAGGGTTCCAAACGCGCCGTGGTCAGTCACTAACATGTTAATTAATAGTCGTTAAAGCCCGCCAACCCGCATTAGAGTAGCGTGGTAGGTACTCTTAGCTCTTATTCCGTCTCTCCTAGGAGAGTGGAGACCTGTGCCCAGGTAGTGGTGGTTACCTTTCACAGATCTAGAGTACCGTAAAACAAATCACAACTTTTTTCAGGAATGGTCTGCCAACAACAAAGATAGAGGAAACGTTAAAGAAGATGTCCGAAGACATACAAGACAAGTCCACCACAGTGAAAGTGAACTACAGCGATCTGTTCAAAGTCGGCCTTGTCCTCAAGACGGTGGCCTCATGCATTATTTGGATGATCGCCGGCATGACGTACTTCGGCTTCAACCAGTATGTCAGTCAAACTAGTCGTGATCCGTTTCTTACTGTGGGAACTGTTGGGGCTATTCAGGTAAGTTTATTTACGTGTTTTTTTTTTTTATTTATAGCTGAGCGCTTGACTGCAATCTTATCTGCTACCAATTCATGTTATAGACTTTGCCCCTCTGGTCTTTGATATTTATGGGGCAAAGTCGATGAACTCCCTTATGCGGGATGCCTGGAAGATTTCTATTGTGAAGAGGAAAGCAGAAGATGGAAGGGCGTTCCGTACCCTAGTGGTTCGAATTAGAAATAACTAATCCTAACATTGCAAATCGCATCGCATTATTCGGCGGACGTATTCTGGAGTGGAGGCCGCGTACCGGTAAGCGCAGTGTAGGACGACCTCCAGCTCAATGATCCGATGACCTATTATAAAGAAGGTGGCGGGCAAAGGGTGGATGAGGAAGGCAGAGGACCGTGTTTGGTGGCGCGCTCTCGAAAAGGCCTTTATCCAGCAGTGGATGCATACAGGCTGATGGATGGATGGATGGATGGATGGATGGAAGCTAATTGCTTTGTCCGGGTTGACCAATTACGGATGCAGACCTTGAGGACGCCTTGTATTATGATAGTAGAAAGACTGTAGAACTTGCACAGATGAAGTGGTTGGTACGTGGGATCCTGGCTGAGTCTCAGTTTTTACAGAATCTTGTCAGCTCTAATCTAACAAAGCTATTCTTAACCTGTTATTGGCAAACTATTCTACATAGGTATTATCTTCTTCTGATCCCCATACTAACGAAATGAAATGACCGCTTCTGCTACTCCAGGTTTCATTTCATATCCTATAACCATAGCCATTTAGAATACCGACCTAGAAAAGTTTCCGATTGCCATGTTGGAAAAAAAAACATCATCATAGTTTGTCATTGTTTTTAAGATTATCGTTTATCATTTCCAGATACCAGCAATCCTGATATCAGTATGGCTGTTGAAAAATATCGGACGTAAGGCCGCAGTGGTAATATTCTACGCTTTAGGCGGCCTCTGCGTCCTGACTTTGGGAGTAGTTCCTGACAAGTTCTGGCTAACTCTAACGTTAGGATGCGTTGGAGTCAGCTGCGTATCGATAGTGTGCACATGCATCTATATTTACACGTCCGAGCTGTTCCCCACAGTTGTGAGGAATATGGGAATGGGAGCATGTTCGACGTGCATGCGCGTTGGGTCGATGATAGCGCCGTTTGTGGCTGATCTGTCAAAGACGATGCCGTGGATGCCAACTGTCGTATTTGGTCTGGCGCCGCTCGTTGGTGCGCTGGTCTGTCTGTTGCTGCCGGAGACTAAGGGAACGGCGTTGCCTGATAGTATGAAAGACCTAAAAGATATTGCGTAGTTTTAACTTGGACTTATTTATCACTAGCTGATGCCCACAACTTCGTCCGCGTGGATTGAGGTTTTTTGGTTCCCGCGGAAACTCTTTAAATTTCCGGCACGAAAAGTAGCCTATGTGTAAGTGGTTATTCCAGGCTATAATCTACCTCTGTGCCAAATTTCATTCAAATCAGTTCAGCCGTTCGGGCGTGTTTGAGTTACAAACACCCATACATCCATCCAAACTTTCGCATTTATAATATTAGTAAGAAGAGCAAAACACACAACAGACCGAACAAAACGTGAGCGTGATACATTCGCAGTTTTTTTGTCTGTAATGTTTCGCCCTTAAATATAATTATTAGTAGGGGTATACCCTATAAATATCTACTATAAATTGTATGTACCTAGTATGTACTTATTATGATGATATAATCTACCTCTGTGCCAAATTTCATTCAAATCAGTTCAGCCGTTCGGGTGTGTTTGAGTAACAAACATCTATCCATCCATCCAAACTTTCGCATTTATAATATTAGGATAGATCATCATCGTCTCCAATGCTCAACCTATCGCTGACCCACTGGGTTCGAGTCTCCTCTCAGACTCAGACCCATTTTCCTATGTGAAGGCCCTGTCCTACGTGAGCGACAAACGCGACAACCCTACATCAATGCAGCTAAATCCACTGATAAGTCGACCCGTATGGGTGAACAGAGCCTATAAGCCTGTAGAGATGTCTATGTTATGAACTGGAGATGTACAAAATATAAAATTGAATGACTAGAATTAACGTAGGGTTAGAAATTGTAAGTGCCTGTAAAGAAGCTTCAGGATGTTGTGATTCACAAGCTTCTTTAAAGTTTTTAGTACTTTCTTTACACAACTTGTGATCAATTACACCTATGTGTAAGTTATTGCTAGCAAAAAAAAAACTTGGTCTAGTGAAAGCTGCGAGTCGATTTCTAATAACGTATATTACACTGGGGCCATTCTAAAGTACTTAGTAAAGTAAGCTACTTACGGGCCTCGGGGATTCCCGACCGAATCCATACAATTCTCGGCCATGTCCTTTTTAAGATTTCCCACAATTTTGCACTCGACTCAGCTTTTACTAGACAGACTATTATTAAGTTTTACCTATCATTCTAATAAAAAAAGATGTACGTATGAGATACAGAACTACTTTTCAATGTTTTACTGAACTCCTACCGTTCAGTAAATATGAGTTGAGCCTTTTAATTATAACTAGCGAATGCCCGCGACTTCGTCCGCGTGGTTTGAGGTTTTTTGGTTCCCGCGGGAACTCCTTAATTTTCCGGGATAAAAAGTAGCCTACGTCCTTCCCCGGGATACAACCTATCCCTGTACCAAATTTTATCAAAATCAGTTGAACAGATACATTTGTTTGATTCCCGCGGGAACTCTTCAATTTTCCGGGATAAAAAGTAGCCTATGTGCTATTCCAGACTATAATCTATCTCTGTGCCAAATTTCATCCAGATCCCTTCAGCCGTTCTGGCGTGATTGAGTAACAAACATCCATTTGAGGTTTTTTTGGTTCCCGCGGGAACTCTTTAATTTTCCGGGATAAAAAGTAGCCTATGTGCTATTCCAGACTATAATCTATCCCTATGCCAAATTTCAGCCAGATCCGTTCAGACGTTGGGGCGTGATTGAGTAACAAACATCCATACATCCATACATCCATCCAGACATCCATCCAGACATCCATCCAAACTTTCGCATTTATAATATTTATTTGATATTTGATTGATTGATTGATTATTTGATGAGGTTTTAATTAAATTAACAAAAAATAAAAAGCTCAACTCATATTACGGTAGTATCCTTACTAATATTATAAATGGGAAAGTGAGTTTGTTTGTATGTTTGTTCCGCTTTCACGCCGTAACTACTGAACCGATTGCTTTGAAATTTTGCAGACGTAAAGTTAGAAGTCCGGATCAAATAATAGGGTACTTTTTATCCCGGAAAATTAAAGAGTTCCCGCGGGAACCAAAAAACCTCAATCCACGCGGACGAAGTCGCGGGTATCAGCTAGTCATTGTATAAACACAATACAATTTGTTTGGTAGGAAGTTCAGTAAAATTTTGAAGGTTTTCTCTGTCTTTAACTGAGCCTCAATGTACCTCGAACTTAGGAATAACGATTGGGATACCATGTTTTACTATCATAAGATAAGATATTTTCAACCGACTTCAAAAAAAGGAGGAGGTTCTCAATTCGACTGTTTTTTTTTTATGTTTGTTACCTCAGAACTTTTGACTGGGTGGACCGATTTGGATGGTTCTTTTTTTATTTGAAAGGGCATACTTCCCAAGTGGTCCCATATTAGCTATTTATGCAACTGTATCGTAATGAGGGTCATTTTAATTCGAGTGCTGTTTTTTGATACGAGGCTTGCCGAGTATCAAAATAGGATAGTACGAGAATTAAAATGACTAATTACGTACAGTTGCATACAAGATTTTATCTACGACAAGGACGTCTTTATAATTTATTACTTCATAAATTAATAAAAACCAATAGTGCCAGAACCCAGAGCCGCTAAGCTATAGGTATCCTATTTATGAAGATAACCATATCGATACAGCTACGACTCATAACGATACAGCTCCCATACAACGAACTGTATCGTTATGAGAAGCAAACACGAAAGAGGGTTCAATTCGATATAGTTGTCAAATTCGAAATTGGAACTTTTCGATGCTGGAGTAGATAAAAATTTTATCGAAATCGGTCGAGCGGTTTTTAAAATATCAACAATAAAATAAGTACTTACAGTACTTGGACAGTGCTTGTTGTTGTATAGTTGGAGCGGGAGTTTGAAGTCGGTTGTTTAAAAAGATTTTTTTATATTACGAGTAAATTATGACCTTAGGTATTTTATTTATAACTAATAATTAGTTAGCTGAGTAATTATTACTTTTGTCAGCCTTCCGAGAAACCGCCTTTATACATTTCCATGTTGAATTTTATTAAGTTTTAAAGATATAATTTAAGTACTTACTTATGTTAAACATAATTTTGTAAATAAAATAATGATTAACACTTAATATGTTTGGTCACTAAGTTTTTTTTTGGGTAAATATACCTATGTCTAAAGCCGAAGTATAGTCCGACAAACTTATGTGAACTTATTTGTGTGTGATAGCGTCGCAGTATCTGTGAGAAAAATAAAATAAAAACAAAAACTAAACAGGCATAAAAATTAGTTCCAATTTTGGGCACCGGGTCAGATAAGTTTGTGGGATTATTGCGATTGGCGTAGGCAAACCTCAATAATGGCAAGGGGAGGGAACTGAGAAATCAAAACACATTCTGCAACTCCACATTTTTATTTTATTTTACTTACAACAAAGGTTTGCCTTTTAATTTAATAGTAACAGATAATTTTTCTTCTAACAGAGTATTTACACTAGATTTATATTTTCACACGCCTCTTTCTCCCAAAGCAAATGGTTCTTGAGAGGCCGTTCTCAAGTAGAAGTTGCCACGTAATCTGAAAATATAAAATACTATAGGTATGATGCCCGCGACTTCGTCCGCGTGGATTAAGGTTTTTTGATAACCGCGGGAACTCTTGAATTTTCCGGGATAAAAAGAGGCTTACGTCTTTCCCCGGGATACAACCTGTCCCTGTACCATAGCTCTGCATTAAACTCGCGCGCGAACTATACTTAATCTTGCTAATTTTGATATTCGAATTTAACAGAGAAATTGGCTTGTAGTGGCACCGTCTTGTTGAAACCAAAAGACTTACAATGAGTACTGTTGTCTTAATGTGGGCTCCCGGGTTCGATCCCTGGCAGGGTCAATTTGGGAATTTATAATTTCTAAATTTTCTCTGGTCTGGCCTGGTGGAGGCTTCGGCCGTGGCTAGTTACCAACCTACCGGCAAAGACGTGCCGCCAAACGATTTAGCGTTCCAGTACGATGCCGTGTAGAATTCGAATAGGGGTATGAGTTTAATATGACTGCCATGTCCCTATCAGGTTAGGTCGCTACCATCTAAGACTGCCATCACATACCATCAAGTGAGACCGCAGTCAAATGCAAACTAGTAGTGGATTTTAAAAATTGCAGTCATAGGGACTGCCGATACAAGTGAAAATGCATATTTAATATAATAAAAAATATAAGTACCTATTTAAAATATAAACTTTAAAACTAAGGCATTAAAGTTTAAATACTGAACTATATTTATATTTCTGACCTTTTGTCTTCGTAACAACGCGAGGTGTCGGTCACGCGTTTCCACAATTTTTACCCTCTGGCAAAAAGTGCTTAACGCGCCTAAAGAAGTTTTCACTTCAAAAACCCTTTGAAACAGGTCATTAACTCACTGTGGCGTAGCAGCGAGTCCCATATATCCGGTGTCATAGCATTTCCCTCGCAGGAACAAGTCATAGCTCTCACATTTCCGTGCTTTGAAGTTGCCTCCTTCCACTGACTCGGCCCAGTATTGCCAGGAACGCCAGTGGTTGCAGAAATCTGCACAAATAATTGGAAACTAAAAATAAACTATTAACCCATAAAATAAAATTATCATTTACTAGCTAGATGATGCCCGCGATTACATTTTTTTGATTTCCGGGGGACTCTTTAATCTTCCGGGATAAAAATGTCCTTCCCCGGGATGTAACCTACCTCCATACCAAATTTCGTCAAAATCGGTTGAAAATATGGGCCGTTAAAGCGTAGGCTAAGCGTAGGCGTAGGAAACTGCTGTAATATTTTATGGCCCAAGGGCCAGCGGAGGGCGAATTGCCCATGCAAATGTAATACCAAAATAATTTGTAATTCACTACCTACTTATTGTTTTTTCCTTGTTTGTAACATGTTGCTTTAGTATATTCGTGGTGTACAATAAAGTATATACATACATACATACATTCAAAAGAAAACTTCAAAAACAGAAAACAATGCGTGCGCAAGGGCGGTCTTATTACTAAAATCATCATGTAATGTTGTTAATGTATTGAAAAAAAGCTTACTTTCTAACGTCAGTGGAAAAGTGTAGGGCAAACAGCCCGGCTGCTTGGCCGTGCCGTCGTTGGGCCAGAAGTCAGCGTGGCCAACGCTGGTCGAAGCCCCGAACCAGCCTCCGTCCGTGTGGATAGCATCCACGAACTCAGCGTCTTTCGGGCTGATGGATTTCGTTTGTATCGGCGGGTAGAACCCTGGTAATGCCGCGTCCAGGGCCGTTAACCTATTGGAGAAAATTATTTGTAGAAGAAAATCAATCCTGACAGCCAAATAATGAATGAATGAATATACTTTTATTGTACACCACTAAGGAAATTATATAACAATTAACACAGTAAACATAGCTACTAACAAAGTATACAATTTGGCGGCCTTATCACTACTTAACGATCTCTTCCAGGCAACGAATGGTGTGAAAGGACATAGCAACAAGTACAGCCGGTAGATGGTGCAGAAATAAGAAAATAAATAAAAATATTTATATAAAGATACAAATTATAATGCATATAATAAAATAAATATTTAACACCAAAGCCATAAATACTATACCTTATTGATCTGCGCATGTTCTGCGCATATCTGCCATGACGCATTGTCGTATCATGTCAGCTATTTGTCTACTTGTGTTTATTTTTTGAAGAATATTCTTTCCGAAACGGTGGTAGAGTCTTAACATTTCACAAGTGGCACAAATTGTCCTACTTGAAATAAATCATTTCATTTAATTTAGCCATGACCCTCAGCTTTGAGGCATATTATGGTGTAGAGAGAGACAGAGAAAGTACGTACGTACGTACGTACGTACGTACGGTACGTACCTCGGCACGGTAAATCCTCTAGTCTTCAGAAACCTCGCGATGACAGCCGCAACATGAGCTCCCAAGGAATGCCCCACGATGCGTAAACCCTTTATACTCAATCCCTGTTTTATGAGTCGGAATATCGCTCTCCCTGCTTCATTCCCCACCTGAAATCATTGAAACAGTAAATTATAAATACTGTTAATGTTGTTGTTATAGATGTTGTTACAGCGAATTTTGTATTCATATTAGTACCTAAACTTTTATAATAGGAAACTGGAATATTTGCATAGTCCGACAAACTTATCTGACACGGTCAAACCGTCAACCATTACAAAAATTAGTTACAATTTTGGCCACCGGGTCAGATAAGTACTTATGAAGAACTGTACACCACACTGTGGTAGAATACATGATACTATAACACTTATTTTATGACATCTTCAATCTGTATTCACAAATACATCCATACAAACTTTCGCATTTATAATATTAGTATCAAAGTATTAGGTCAAAGCCATTATCTATCTCGGAAACCTGACGCTTTAGAAGATTTTGTCTCATATAACACTTGCTTGTAGTAATGCTTACTATTGATTAATACAGGTTTTATAAGTGGCCACTATTTCGAACACAATTGGTGGGTCAGTAAGTAGGCCAAAATATTCTAACCCCTTTTCCCTGTATATTATCACTAGGTACTTATTTACTTAGGAAGGGAGGGACGAGTAGTCTAGTAGTGACAACGTATACTTATCAGTCGATTGCGATTGCTAAGCAACATTGACCCTAGTCGGTAACTGGATGGGAGACCGAATTTGGAGGTTCAAATTTGGCCTTTTCGTTTTCTCCGTGCCTTAACGCGGAGAGCACGTTAAGCCGTCGGTCTCGGTTATTATCACTAACATATGACAATAATCGTTGCAAACTTATTAGTTGAAATACTCTTAGGCGGAATGCGGAAGGACGTGGGAACCCACCGCATTACTGTCCCAACTCCCAAGTAAACCCCTTCCATTACGTGATTAATAGAAAGGGGTCACGACCCTCGGCAACGAGGGATACGACGTGAGAGAGACTTACTTACCGGTTGAACATTCAGCAAGGCACTGATATAATCCCCGAAGGCGAGGTTGGCCCAATCCAGCACTAGTATGTTGTATCCACCGTTCTGGATGTACGCCTTCACTACAGTAACAACATTGTTTTCGTTAGTCTTCTCTGCGTATCTGGAAACAATAGCATCACCCATTTATATACTTCTATACTATCTATATCTATACTTCTACAATCTATACTAGGTATATTATAAATACGAAAGTTTGAATGGATGGATGAATGTTTGTTACTCAATCACGCCAGAACGGCTGAACATATCTGGATGAAATTTGGCACAGAGATGTATTATAGTCTGGAATAAAACATAGGCTACTTTTTATCCCGGCAAATTTTAGAGTTCCCGCGGGAACCAAAAATCCTCAATCTACGTAGACGAAGTCGCGGGCATCAGCTAGTGAGTGTAGGTATAAGGGACGTAACTGCCTCGTTGGTCAAGTGGTTAGCGTGTTTGACTGCTGACTAGGTCCCAAATTCAAATCCCGGATCGGACCATAAAGTATTGGTTTTTTTTTTTTTTTAATTATCAGTACTAGCCCGGAGTTAGGAAGTTGGTGGTGTTTCACCCCCGTGTCTATTAGATCACGTAAAGCCGTCGGTCTTGCGCCTGATCTCTCTAAGGATTGTATCGGATTTTCCGTCCCATTGGGTTATGAGAGTAAAAGCTGTGGCCAGGATAAAAAGTAGCCTATGCCACTTTCCAGGTCCTCAACTAAGCCCATGCAAAAAATCACGTCGATCCGTTGCTCTGTAGCAGCGTGATTGAAGGACAAATCAACAAACAAACACCCGCGTGGTTTAATTTTTTTGCTCCACAGGTAGGTACTTCTTAATTTTCCGGTATAAAAAGTAGCTTATGTCACTCTCCAGGTCCTCAACTGCATACTCATGCAAAAAATCAAGTTGATCCGTTGCTCTGTTGCGGCGTGATTGAAGAGCAAACTCTCTATTTAACATCCTTGGGGATAAAATGTTCAAAAACTGTGAATCACGAATTTTTTCATTTCAAACCGAAATTACAAATACGAACTTGTAACTTGAACAATGCCAGATTTTCATACAAAGTTTCAACCCCTATTTTAATCCTATGGGGGTAAAATTTGGAAAAACTGTGACACACGTACTTCTTTATTTTTTACCAAAAGCCAAAATACTTAGTTTCGTTGATATAAATTGAATAATATCTTGAGAAATAAAGGACTTTTAATCAAACTTTCATCCCCTTTTTTCACCCCTTTGGGGGTCGAATTTTCAAAAATGGTGAAACACGTACTTCTTCATATTTAACCAAAAGCCCAAACGCTAAGTTTCATGGCTATAACTTGAGAAATGAAGGACTTTCATATAAATTTTCAACCCCTATTCATTTACCCCTTTGGGAGTGGAATTAAGAAAAACTGTGACATTTCTAGGCACTTCTTTAATTTTTAACGAGAGCCAAAATACCAAGCTTCGATGATATAACTTGAGAAATGTCTTGAGAAATTAAGGAATTTTATACCATCTTTCATCCCCTATTTCACCCCTTTGTGGGTCGAATTTTCAAAAACTGTGAAACACAAATTTCTTCTTTTTAACCCGCAGCACATATGTATTCCAAGTTTCATTGCTATAACTTGTGAAATGAAGGACTTTCATATAATCTTTCAACCCCTATTTCATGCCTTTAAGGGTGAAAAAACTGTGACACACGTATTTCTTTATTTATTAATTCAAATAAAGCCTTAAGCCAAAATACCAAGTTTCGTTGATATAACTTGAGAAATATCTTGAGAAATGAAGTACATTCATACAAACTTTCATCCCCTATTTCACCCCTTCGAGGGTATTTTTTATTTTTTTACCGGTAGCTGATATACCAATTTTCATTGACTTTCATACAAACTTTCAACCCCTATTTCACCCCCTAAGGGGTGGAATTTTGAAAAATTCTTCCTTAGTCCTACGACACACAAGGAACCTACTGTCAAAATTTCAAGTTTCTAACGACAGCGGTTTAGGCTGTGCGTTGATATAATATAAGTCAGTCAGTCAGGACTTTGAATTTTATATTATATAGATTATCATACTAACCCATGAACATAAAGCACTGTAGGTTTCTGCACCTCGAATGTTGGTTCTGATAACAATGCCGCAACGTTGTGGATTCGGTAGGACGTGTGATTTCTTACACTATCCCTGAAAACAAAGTAGAGTTACTAATGTAGAGTTAAATGTAATTGTAGAGTATTTATGTAAAAGCTCTGCAGCTCATTGACGAAAGTTGTGTGGATATGTCACCGTAAGATTGCAAAAACCGTTAGACTGTAATCCAACTAGCGATATTGTAAACTGTCGATGGATTGTGAACCGTTTAATGTTCTGAGTGTCAATTTTTGAAATATTCATTGTATTTACGTTTTCTTGTCTCTTTCTTGTAGGTTAGGTTAGGGTTCGACATAAATAATCAATTAGGTTTTATCAGGTTAATATAACTAACAGATTACAATCTACCGAAATATAATGCGTTAAATTGTAATCTATCGACGGTTTACAATATCGCTAGTTAGATTACAATCCAACGGCCTTTGCAATCTTACGGTGACAGATATGTACCTAAATTAGGGGTATGGTAGTTATTTAAACCCATACCTCTCTAGTTATAATATAGTAGTTAATCTATGCCCATACGCCTATTAATCGGTTTCTACACGGCATCGTGTCGGAACGCAAAATAGCTTGGCGCTACGTCTTTACCGGTAGGGTGGTAACTAGTCACGACTGAAGCCTCCCACCAGGCTAGACCAGAGAAAATTCAGAAATCATACACTTTACCTGCCAAATTGATCTCTGCCGGGGATCGAACCCGCGACCTCCCACGTTAAGACACTGCGCCTCACTGCGAGGGAGGTTCTGCAAAATATGGTCATACTCATGGTCATATTGATATGCTGCTCGTTTGCTTGATATCATAAAAGTAAATACCACGCGAGGAAGAATGTCGACGACAGAGCTATTGAATAATGGAATTCAATTAAAGCCTATAAGTAAACTTTCCCTGGCAAATTGACCCTGCCAATGACCTCCCATTCATAAGGCCAATGCCGTATAACGAGGTCATCTACGTGGCCAATTCTGTCTGTTCTGGCCAAACACAATCTCTAAACTAAACTAAAATGACAGCTTAAAGTCTATCCCTTTCCGCAGAGAGTATTATGAAAGGGTTAGCAATATTTCTAATGCCGTAATTATTTTAGTTTAGAAATTGTGCGCTACAGATTCAGACCTTAAGTCTAGTTTATCTTATTTGTTGTGCACGTCGGTTGTATTCATAAATAATAATAATTAGTATAGATAAGTACTAACCTGTAATAATTTATTCTGGTGTCGCTTATTTCAGGTCTTCGTCCCTTGGGTGCTGAAATGGTTAAGAAAAATTTTCAGATTAAGAAAGGATTAATGTATTAAGATAAATCCCTATATCTCTCACACATCCTAACATTTTCAGATTGTAGAAGTTTTAGATATCTTTGATCTGAGTTCATACTGGTATTCTTTGACAAATATGATCCACACTAAGTAATATCCATTCTATAATATTATAAATGTTATGCCTAACGACCGATTTTAATGAAATTTGGTAATAGAGATGCCTATGTCCTTCCCCGGGATGCATCCCGGGGAAGGACATAGGCTAATTTCTATCTCGGGAGAGTTCTCGCGGGAACAAATTTAATCAACGTAGGACTAAGTCGCGGGAATCATCTAGTAACTAGTTGAGAATGTGATGTGACTGAATGTGTTTACTAAAGATACAGAGTAATTATCTATGCTTATTTTACTTCTTATTATCTATAACATGTGATAATTATTATTAGAAAGAGTTGAAATATTACCTACTCTTAGTCGAGTCATATGCGGAAGGACTTAGGAAGTGAAGGAACCCACAACAGCATTATTGTCCCAAGAAAACCTCAACTGCCATTATGTGATTAATGGAAAGGGGTCACGACCCTCAACAATGAGGATTACGACGATAAAAGAGAGAAGATCAGAAGTATAAAACCATTCATCATTCATACCTGGCATGAAAAAACGCTGAATCCGTCCAAAGCTGTGTTTAGACAGCGGCAACGATGGAGCTCTCTGGCATTCCGCACTCACTGTAAGAACTAATAAACCACACGATTATAGGTAGGTACTTATAACTAGTGTAGTCCCACAAAACTTATCTGACCCAGTGACACGTCCACTAGTATCTCGTGTATATCTTATCTTACTATAATATTAAAAAACGGCCAAGTGCGAGTCGGACTCGCGCACCGAGGGTTCCGTACAAACATGTAGTAAATTTTATATTATTATAAAAACTACTTACTAGATCTCGTTCAAACCAATTTTCGGTGGAAGTTTGCATGGTAATGTACATCATATATTTTTTTTAGTTTTATCATTCTCTTATTTTAGAAGTTACAGGGGGGGGGACACACATTTTACCACTTTGGAAGTGTCTCTCGCGCAAACTATTCAGTTTAGAAAAAAATGATATTACAAACCTCAATATAATTTTTGAAGACCTATCCATAGATATCCAACACGTATGGGTTAGATGAAAAAAAAATTTTTGAGTTTCATTTCTAAGTATGGGGAACCCCAAAATTTACTGTTTTTTTTCTATTTTTGTAAGAAAATCTTAATGCGGTTCACAGAATACATCTACTTACCAAGTTTCAACAGTATAGTTCTTATAGTTTCGGAAAAAAGTGGCTGTGACATACGGACGGACAGACAGACAGACAGACAGACAGACATGACGAATCTATAAGGGTTCCGTTTTTGTCAAATTTGGCTACGGAACCCTAAAAATGCGAATGTTTGAATGGATTGGATGTATCGTTGTTTGTTACTCTATCACGCCCCAACGGCTGAACGGATCTGGCTGAAATTTGGCACAGAGATAGACTATAGTCTGGAATAGCACATAGGCTACTTTTTATCCCGGAAAATGACAGAGTTCCCGCGGGAACCAACAAACCTCAATCCAAGTGGACGAAGTCGCAGCATCAGCTAGTTAAAAATAAAATAAAAAGTAAAAACCAAAACTAAGCAGGCATAATTTGTTCCAATTTTGGCCACCGGGCCAGATAAGTTGGTGGGACCTATCTTTATTTGAATACCTTTAGAATTATGTACTTTTTATGAACGGGACCATATTACTAAGCCTCCGCTATCCGTCCGTCCGTCTGTCTGTCTGTTAGCGGACTGTATCTCATGAACTGTAATAAATAGCCAGTTGAAATTTTCAGTGTGTATATTTCTATTGCCGCTATACCAACAAATAATAAAAAAAAGGAGTGCCCACATACAAGAAACGTGGTCTTTGAGCGTCTCTCATTAATTGTTTTTAAAAATTTATTTTTGTACAGTAAGTACTTAGTGTTTTATCTTGTAGGACGGTACGGAACCCATCATAATATGCGAGTCCAACTCGCTCTTGGTTGTTTATATATAAGACGGAATAAAAGATATTTCTTTACTAGCTGATGCCGGCGACTTCGTCCGCGTGGATTGAGGTTTTTTGGTGCCCCCAGGAACTCATTAAATTTTCCGTGATAAAAAATTGCCTATATTCTTCCCCGGGATGTAACCTACACCGCTATACCAAATTTCATCAAAATCGGTTGAATAGATGGGCCGTGAAAGCGTAGCAGACAGACAGACAGACACACTTTCGCATTTATAATATTAGTATGGATATGGATTTAAATCTAAAACGATTCATTATCACAAACTAGATGGCGTTGTACGCCATTGGCTCGCGCTAACTTGTGTCGCTCAAGGACTCTGTATATGCAGTACTGGCGTGCAGTATGAACCAGACCTGAGTAAATTCAGAAATAATTTTTGAACAGCGTAAGTATGTAACAATACTTATGCTATTTTACCAAACAATATTAACACGGTAAAGGTAATACCGTAATAGGTATAACAAATAATTAATAAGGTAGCAAATAGAGGTGTAAAAGTAACGAAAAATAGCGTACCCGTATGTATTGTATTCGTTACTATAACAATTAGTACTCGTTACTATCGTATCGTTACGTTACTCGTTACTTCTGGTACCTCATAAGATGCTATGAAAAAGCCCCAAATAGGTTCTTTATAACGTAAGTTTTTAAATTCACCCATACAACGAAAAATGCGAGTAACAAAATGCATGCGAGTAACGAAATGCATTCGTGAGTGACGTTTCGTTACTCGGTATACCTACTGGATGGCGCACCCGTTACTCAGTACCTACCGAATACATACGGTTCGCTACAGCTCTAGACTAGCAAATAATAATAATTAATTTAAGCTATAATTTAGTTAATATTATGTATAATACATGCATAATATAGTAGAGAAACACTGATAATTTTCTTAAACGTTTCTAATGTAATGTCGTAAATAAACAATTTTTTTGCGCTTAGGTACATTGCAAACGCTGGCTGAACCCTAGGAGATAGATCAAAATAATGTACTATAGTAGTGTACACCTTCAAAATGTCTACAAAAAAGTCCGCGATAGTATATGTCTATCTGTCTTAGGGATAACCCACAATAACCATTTTTTATCCTTTACTTTTTATGAGAAATAATGGCTTATTTACGAAGCGATTTTAAGCAATACCTACAGCGTTAATGCTTATCCAATTAAGTACTTACCTTAAATACATTTTGCATTTAGGTAATATCTACCTATATCTATACTTATAATAAAACTGTAACTGGAAAATTTTTGTACATTTAATATATTCTGAAAATATTAATCGGGGTATGCTTTACTATCGATACTGAGTCCAAAACAGATTTTTATTTAATTTTTGTCTGTCTGTCTGTATGGCCAAAGACAATATATAAACCAGTATTTAATCTATGGTATGGCCGCGCATCACGCGAAAACCAATGAACGGATTTAAATGAAAGATATAGCGGTAGCTGATACTCCGGGTCAATTTACCTATAGGATACCTAATTCTTATCCCGATAGAAAGTAAGGTTCCTTCAGGATAGGGGTTTTTTGTTGATTTTACTCCATAGCTCAGTCAAATCTGAACTGATTTGAATAATTCTTTCTTTATTAGAAGTTATGTATCATCAGGTATTTTGCCCAATTTTGGGGAAGATTTGTTAAACATTAACATTGATAGAGAGAGAGGACAAAACTCCTCAACAGATAACAGCAATTCACTTGATTAGGACTTAATAATATTATCTTTTTCGTGGCGTTTGAAGGAAACAAAATTAATTATAAAAAATTGCGACCAAGACAAAATTTGTCAATTCAGCCGTCAACATAATTTACTGTTTATATCGGTATTTCCATTATATTTCGATGCCATATGTTTGAATTTGATCATATTATGTGGACTTAATTTCGTGTACCTAAGTATTAAAAATATTTAAGTAGCTTGAAAGGGCAGATAACGAACTTTGCTACAGAAGTGCTATCTGCAGCAGTATCTTCTGGAACGGAATCCTCAGTAAAGAAGCTCGAAGACAAATGCCGTAACCGAGAGCTTGAGGTAGTTTATGCAACTGCATATTATGACTGTGGCTAAAATGCGAAAGATTGGATGGATGGATGTTTGTTACTCAATCACGCCAGAACGGCTGAACAGATCTGGATGAAATTTGGTACAGAAATAGGTTATAGTCTGGAATAACACATTTACTTTTAACCCGAAAAATTAGAGAGTTCCCGCAGGAATCATAAAACTTTAATCCACGCGGACGAAGTCGCAGGCATCAGCTAGTAGATCAATATGGCTCTTTACAGCACTTAATTTAAAAGAGAATTTTCTAAGATATTACAGATTTAAAAGGCAGGGACATAGCGGTTGCGGGGGTACCGGCCTGGGTGCTATTTAGTATCAGCATTGCACCCCTGCGAAGCCGGGGCGGGTCGTTAGTTTAAAATAAAATAAAAACAAAAACTAAACAGGCATAATTTGTTCCAATTTTGGCCACTAGGCCAGATAAGTTGGTGGGACCTATCTAGGTAGGTATATTTGCATACCTTTAGAATTATGTGCTTTTTTGTTTTCCCGTGAAACTACGGCTCAAATAAAATTATTTTCTTGTTGAAAATGTCCTCCCGGCTTACATAATTATAATACAAATACATACATAATTTATTTGCTTTGCCGTAGACGAGAAAAAATGAGGTCTCCGTATTTTTTCACGATGGTGTGCGCTTGAAAAAAACGCATTTCGCTCAACGGATCGAACGTATGTATTTTTAGGGTTCCGTACCTCAAAAGGAAAAAACGGGACCCTTATAGGATCACTTTGTTGTCCGTCCGTCTGTGTGTCAAGACCCTTTTTCTCAGGAACGCATGGAGTACCAAGCCTAAATTCATATCAAATACTCAGGTCTATTGTCCCTTGGAGCTGTGAAAAATCAAACTTCTAAGCCAACGCAATCAAAAGATACAGCCGTTTATGCTGCAAATTTTCGACACTCGCAAGGGAATCTAAACATACAGGGTACCTACTTCCCGTGAACTCAGAATCTTGAAATTTTGTAGGAAGCAACGTCTTATCAGAGGCGTCTTTACCTATGGTGCAGGGTGTGCGTTGCACACGGGCGCAGCGGCATAGGGGGCGCCGAGCGCCGCTCGCTACGGAGCCCCACTCGGCGCGCGCGTTGGCCGGCCGCGGTATTGACCAATGTAAAAAGAGCTCCTCTTTGCATATGTCACCGTAAGATTGTAAAAATCGTTAGATTATAATCGGATTATTTTTCGGTAGATTGTAATCTGTTAGGTTTATTAACCCGATAGAGCCTACTTGATTATTTATGTCGAACCCTAACCTAACCTACAAGAAAGAGACAAAAAACGTAAATACAATGAATATTTCAAAAATTGACACTTAAAACATTGAACGGTTCACAATCTTTCGACTGTTTACAATCTATCGAAAGAAAAAAGCGTTAGATCTTACGGTTTTTACAATCTTACGGTGACACATACATTTCGTATGGCATCTGGAGCTCTTCTTATGTACTTACTTGTGTTGTTACTTGTACCATACCTTGTACTTTGTACCCATTCCATTTTGACCGCGCGCTTACTAGGGGGCTTGACCGATTTTTATGAAATTTAATATGCATATTCAGTAGGTCTGAGAATCGGCTACTATCTATTTTTCATACCTCCACGCGGACGGAGTAGCGGGCATCAGCATGTCATATAATAAAAATATTTTTAATAATTTTTATCTTACTACCTCTTTCCGCATTAACGCGCAGGTATTAAATTGAAATTAAAATAGATAAGTGGAATAAAAATACCATAACTTTTACTTATATACCTACAGGTTTGTACGGAAACCTCGGTGAGCGAGTCCGACTCGCACTTAGCCGATTATTTTTTGTATGTTAATTAAATGCTTAGATAGGTACATATCAATCAATCATAGCCTTTATTGCCGAATAAATATTTTTAGATATATACCTACGTACGTACGTGAAGTATTAAATTATATTTTAATTCTTATACTTTATAATATACAAGATGGTCCGCGTTTTTTAAGCTTTTTTATTCCCGCAGCAACTTCTAAATTTTCCGGGATAAAAAGTCGCAAAAAGGGACGCAGTCGATCTCTACACCAAATTTTATCAAAATCAGTTGAAAAGATTTTATACCGGAAAATTAAAGAGTTCCCGCAGGAAACAAAAAATCTTAATCCACGCGGACGAAGTCGCATCTTCTAGATTTTAGTTGATAACAAGAACAAGGAAAATATGGTACACAAGATGTGCACAAGCTATTAAAAGAGCTACTCAGGTCAAAAATTATGTACCTACTAATTGTGAACTTGTACTCGTAATAAAACATGTGATTAAATTTTAATATTATTATTTTATGACATGCCAATTATGTACTTGTGTACCTATTTTTAGGGTTCCGTACCAAAATGGTAAAATGGAACCCTTATGGTGCGACTTTCTCCGTCTGTCTGTCCGTCTGTCCGTCTGTCCGTCCGTCACACTCGATTATTTCAGTAACTACCGAAGCTATCGACATGAAATTTGGAATAGTTGTGTATATAAGTGGCCCAAAGACACTGGAATTAAAAAAAATTGGAAATTATTTTTGTCCTTATTTAAAAAGGGGGGAAAATCGGAGGGTAGAAATTTAAAAGTGAGATAACTGTACTGTGTGGGGTATCATATGAAAGGGTTTACTTTGTACATTCTAAAACAGATTTTTAATTATTTTTAGTCATGATAGTTTTTGATTTATCGGGGAAAAAGTCTAAAAAAATACCGTTCCCCCCCCTTATCTCCGGAGTTTACCAATCGAAAAATCTGAAATAATTATGGTCAATAGGAATTTATGTATATTTTACAGGAAAACTATAGCCAATGCTCTAACTAGCATAGTTTTTTTATATTAACAGAGTCTACAAACAAACCTCTACAAACAAAGTTAGTTTTGCGGTTCATTAACAAAGGTAATTATTACCGTCAAAGATAGGGTTAAACGCAAGTTCTTCTAAGTACTCATCGTCAAATAAACATATTGGTTTTTGCCTGATTGTTTTGCTTCAGTACCTACTTCTTGAGTACGGAACCCTCGGTGCGCGAGTCCGACTCGCACTTGGCCGGTTTTTTTTATTTTATTACTTAGACTAGGTGATTCCCGCGACTCCGCGTGGATTAAGTTTTTTTTCATTCCCGGGGGAACGCCTTAATTTTCTGGTATAAAAAGTAGCCTATGTCCTTCCCCGGGATGTAGCCTACCGCTATACCAAATTTCATTAAAATCGGTTGAATAGATGGGCCGTGAAAGCGTAGCAGACAGACAGACAGACACACTTTCGCATTTATAATATTAGCGTGGGTATGTATGACATTTTTATTACTAAGCTACGACATTGTAAATAATATTATTTTCTCTAAGCGCTCAAATATATACAAAGGTTGCATCCCGGCGGGGAAGGATATTTGGGGTTACTTACTATTACGTACAGTAAAGTTTCATCAAAAATAAATTCAGTAATTATAGCTCGAAAGATTAACAATCATCCATCCTCATAAAATGTTACATAGCTAATTCATATTTTTTGAATGAGAGTAATATACAAAACTAAGGTACATACCTGCTAGTGCTATAAGAAGATAACTTTTTAATTTCACGCTTAACATTTTCACTATATGTAGGTACTTATTCAAATTTTCACTTTATGTATTCCTAATCCTACCATATTAACTTATAGAATTTCACTTTCTTATAACTACTTACTAAATATTTTAATTTTGTAAACAGATTTTATTATTTTTTTATCAAAACATTTATAAACAAAATAAATTATTGTTTAAATAGATTTTAACTAAAGTTATATAACTAAAATAAACAAATATTATACAAAAATAAATTATATTAATAAGCCTACTTATTATTTTGCTTCGTAACTAGGAAACTTGTGTACTCGACCGTAGATAAATAATTAATAACTAGGTACAAGGTTCAGGTTGACCTGGAGTAACGATTTGCAAGGTTAAGGCCAATTAATTCAGAGATAATCATATGTTTCCGTCAGGTGTCTTAATTTATTTAAATAGTATGTTGGAACTTAAGTGCATTGCTATAATGTTCAATGTTAAGTGACTTTAGTTTTAAGCTTAATATGAATCCACACCTATTTATAAGTATGGATTAATAGAAACTAACTAGATGATAATATACCCCTAAAAAAACCTAAATTTATGATGTCTGCATAAATTTCGTTTTTTTAGGGTTCCGTACCTCAAGAGGAAAAAGAGTACCCTTTTCCTTTAACCCTTATCGCATCGTTATTCGTCGGTCTGTAAACCACTTTTTCTCGGGAACGCATGGAGGTATCAAGTTGTAATTAGTATCAATTACTTATATAACTACTGTCCCTTGGAGCTGTAAAAAAATCAAGGTTCTAAGTCCACGCAGTCAAAAGATATGGCTGTTTATGCCGCATATTTTAACACTCGCCAATAAATCAAATCATAGTGTACTTCCCGTTGACCTAGAATGAAATGAAATTTGGCAAGAAGCAAGGTCTCACAGCAAACGTAGGTATAGAAAAAAATCCGAAAATCGTTAATTAGGCTTCCGTACTCATAGTGTCGAATTGTTTGTCAGGCGCTACCACTTAACGCCTTAAGGAAGCCAGATAATACACAACTGCTTACGTATTGTTATGACATCATTCTTGTTATTTACAAAAATAATTTTAAATATTGTGTGGTGGTACGGAACCCATTGTGCGCGAGTTGACTCGCACTTGACCGATCTTTATTTCTTAAATCCCGTGCAATTTTTTTTTGATTATCCTTCCGGGAATTAGGAAGTATCCTATGGTCTTATTAGGATAGTCAGTTGTCAAAGTGGGATAAAGTAAAAGTAAAATATACTTACCTACTTTATATTGCACACCATAAAAAAATAACAAAAAAATAATTAAAGGGGCATGGCACAACAGGCGGATTAGAGATAAGTATAATCGGTATAAAGTTAAGGGCCTGGGAAGTGACATAGGATACTTTTTATCCCACTCTCCCGGACGAGTTCTCCCGGTATTTTAAGCCTATATCCACGCATACGAAGTCGCAGGCTTCATCTAGTACAATCTATTCGTCCATACGTATATTTAGCTTTATGAAAGCCAATAAAACTTATCAGTTTTACACTTTTATACTTTTCATAATTATATTCATACTGTTATGGTCCCAAAATTACAAATTAAAAATTCTTTGCAAAAAACCGACTTCCAAAGCCACTGTAAAATAAAAAATAATTTTGATTTCTACACACTATGTTGAAGTCGGGCGAACCTGACGCGTCAACTATGCCTATCTTTGTTATACTCGCCCGACTTCAGTGTGTAGAAATCAAAATTATTTTTTACTTTACAGTGGCTTTGGAAGTCGGTTTTTTGGAAAGAATTTTTATTTTTAACTTTTTAGTGTACTCTAAATCCCTACGGCTTAGGAGTGCAGTACCATGCAGCATCAGAGTTGAGGAGTTGGAAATTGGGTTTAATTATGAAGTCGTTGCTTGACACCTACAATATTAATTCACCATAAAAAAATCCTAAACCACTATGTTTAAGGAGTTCTGTACCCTGCAGCATCAGGGTTGAGAAGTTGGGACTTGGGTTTAAGTATGAAGTCGTTGCTTGACACCTACAATATTAATTCATCATAAAAAAATCTTAAATCGTTATTTTTAAGGAGTTCTGTACCCTACAGCATCAGGGTTGAGGAGTTGGGACTCAGGGTTGAGGAGTTGGGACTCAGAGTTGTATCGTATACACGTGACTTGATACCTACTATATGAATTCACCATCAAAACTCCTAACTCCCTAGTTTTGAGACGTAGGGTACACCTACAGCATCAGGATTGAGGATTTGGAGTCAGATTTTTTTATGGGACCACCTCGTGAGCTTCCTCTAACCAATGTAAAAAAAAAATTTCAAATCGGTTTAGAAACCACGGAGATATGCACCGACATACATTAAAAAAAAAAAAAAAAAAAAAAAAAAAAAAAAAAAAAAAAAAAAAAAGATACGGGCCGAATTGAGAACCTCCTCCTTTTTTGGAAGTCGGTTAAAAATAAAAAGCTTTAGAGTTTTACAAATGCTTTATTTTGGTACACATAGTATTTTAAGGAATGTTTACATCTAAATACAGAATTTTCTGACCTTAACATTAAGATAATTTATAGTCTACGCTATTATTAGCTTCGTTCACAGCAAGGTTCATATTGCACCACACTCAAATTACATAATAAAAACACATATAAATATAATATAAAACTAGCTTTTGTTCGCGACTTTGACCGCGTGAACTACGGAAAATTCAAATTAATTACATACTATTGTTATAGGTACTATTTACATCAAAACTGACAGATTTCCCTACAAATTCCAAACCACCACAACATTACCCCTTTAGGGGTTGAATTTCCAAAAATCATCTCTTGGCGGATGCCTAGGCTTTATATATATATATAAGCTGTCTATATATATACCAAATTTCAACACGATTCTTACAGTGGTTTGAGCTGTGCGTTGATAGATCAGTCAGTCAGTTACCTTTTCCTTTTATAAGAAGACTTAACGGCTCTTTTATATTGACCTGACAGATAAGTAGATAATTTAAACTCTTGGAGTAAACCACACTATGTTAAAGTATACAAGTCTAAGTCATAAAGCCTAGTTTAGATATTAGCGAGTAATAGAAATTTTGAACAGCCATGAATTCGAAACGTGAAATTACCAGGTTAGTAGTTATATTAAAACAAAACATCCAGACATTTGGATCTTGTAATAATTTTACGTGTTTGGAAAAACAATTTCTTTTATTGGGAAAAATTTGAGGCACATATAGTAATGGTAGGTAGGGCTATCGTTCATTGAGCGTTTCATATTACAAAATTCAAGCCTTAGTTTTAATATTATGGAATAGACTGTACTATAGAAACGCTATAACAGTTCAAATTTAAATATTTATACACCTTCCTATTATCTTATTAATAATGTACATCAAAGATTTAAACCTTTTAAGATAAAGAACAATATTTTATTTTATTATTTATCATTAAAAACTCAACAGCTAAACTCCGCAGCTCAACAATAGTTATGAAATTATTACAGTTCATAGGATAAACATATTATTTACAAACTTAATAATTGACAGCTTTAATTTAATATTTTTATTAAAGAAGTTAATTTAATATTTATTGAGTCATGAAAGCTTTTAATTTAAAAAAAAGTGTGTGTGTACACACGGCAGAAGTGACACTTCAGAAAAGTAGCCTACGAGAGAATGAGATAAATATAACTTGTATTCTATTTCATTCTCTCGCAGGCTAAATCCTATCATGAATATGTTTGTCTCTTTTTGGTGTCGCTTTTTCGTTTCATCGAATTTTCAAATCGCAACGATTCTAAAGAAGTTTCACTTATCCACGATAAAAATAAAAATATCCACGAATGGGCTAAGTGAAAGTCACTTGTGCACTTCAAGGAACAAGAATGTGTGGTACTACGTGTAGCTTGCATGTTGATTTGTCTGCTTAAGCGGATTGTAGCGAATTATGCTTCTTGAACCTTGATTATCATGGACTTTCGCAAACTTAAAGCCTGCTTAATTCCAATACTTGGGCACTTGTTCATCAGTCTGTACATCCTACTACAACATAGAGTTATAATATCTAAATAAATGAACTTTACCTCGAATTCAGAAATATATTATGTAATTTAAGCCGAAAATTATATAACTTAAATTGAGGGGGGCACGCTTGTCAGTGTTTGTTGCAATTTTTAAATGCATTTTTAGGTCTTCCAAGACATAACTAATAGTAGATTATTCAACATGGGGTTGATGCAATGTCCTGGGTTACGGGCTGCGCCGGGACATTTGTCCCATTTTTAGATTTGTGTAACTCCCGAGCGTAGCGAGCGTGTCGCATCTAGAATCCTGAGTGAAGCGCCAACACAAAAGCAATCAATTTTCAAACCCCTTTATACAACATTAAATTAACTTTAAAAAACCGATTGGCATAGACAAAAAATGTGGTCGCCTAGCACATTCGTGGAAAATAATTCTTAGGTCTACTCCCGGTCTCCTCAGGTACATTGTGATGCTGTAACCTGTACCTAAGTATACTATAATTCAACGCATTTACTTAAGATCCACATCGTCCCCTAGCAGGTCTTCGCACTCCTTCTCCCACTTCTCGTCGCCAGTCTTCTCGGCCACGACCTCGTATTCCTTAAGTTCTGCCTCCAATTCTTTCTCCCATTGTTCTGAAAACATTGTCGTAATTTTTTTTTATCATACTTATACTTATTATAAACTAGATGATGCCCGCGACTTCGTCCGCGCGGATTCGGTTTTTTATTTCCCGAGGGAACTCCTTAATTTTCCGGGATAAATAGCCTATGTCCTTTCCCGAGGTGAAACTTACCTCTATACCAAGTTTCATCGAAATCAGTTGAAAAGATGGGCCGTTAAAGCGTAGCAGATAGACAGACAGACGTTTATCTATAATATTTGTATAGTATGGATGCGGATTTGAGTTTGTTTGTTACGCTTTCACGACCCATCTTTTCACTCGATTTTGATGAAATTTGGGTACAAAGATAGGCTGTAACCCCAGGAAGGCCATTTTTACCTCGGAAGATTAAGGAGTTTCCGCGGAAATTCAAAAAAATACTCAAACCACTTGGATCAAAGTTTCAAAGTTTTAATTCCCGTGGGAACTCTTGAATTTAGATGGCAACTAGCTCTCTACTAAACGTTCAAATCAGTTGAAGAGATGAAAGTGTATGGTAGACAGATAGACACACTTTCGCATAATATAATATAAAGTGAGTATTTGAAGTAACAACCAGTGATATTGTTAAAAATACCACCATGTAGCAGCAACCGTCTCATATCATAGGATAGGAGCATGTCGGCTGGCACTTTAATATAAAACTATTTAACAGTAAATTTTGTCTTCTTACGTTATTTACAACATTTCACAACAGCCAATTGCAGACCTTTTTAGCTTTTCAATATTTTTAAACTTTTTTTTTTATCGCAACTACGTGTAGTAGTTTAAAAATAAAGTTAAATATTATAGTTTAAAAATATTAAAGGCCTGAATATTCAACTCTTATGCCAACTCAGTTGCGCGCAGTGGCGTGCAGTTCATAGAGGCATAAAAGCAATGCTTACCCAAATGGAAATACGTCAATGCTCATTTTTCATCAAAACAGTTAGTAAATAGGTATTCTGCCCAACTAATGCTTATCTCAACCTCAAAACCCGTGCCTGCCACTGGTTGTGCGTACGATACTCATTATATTCTATAGAAAACGCTGACAGCATAGGGCTGTATATATACTAAAATGTGTTAAGCATTGGGATTATTGACCGATGACGCAATAGTCAAATATCTGATTGATCAGCTTAATACATCTCCACTCTGCATCAATGGACAGACAGCCTTATAGTACGTATATACCTATTATACGCGACCGACGTTCGCGACAGACGTCAGCGTTGGTCCAATTCTGGCCTAAGGAAGCAAAATAACAACACGAATGTTATTTTAGAATAATATAATTATTTCAATTCATAATAACTAACTATAAATGCCATTAATAACTATAATGTTATAATTTCACTAAACATTTTTTTTAAGTATTGACAATAGAAAGTGTTACGCCTATGCCGTCACTAGAATATGGGTTTTACCGACTAAGGCCGCGGCCGGGCTGACTTGAGACCGGTTTAGGCTTCAAACGCACTATGCTCTTAGTGTTTCTAATCCATTACTAAGACCAAAGACCAAGAAAGTCTCAGTCGTAATTTTCAATCAAACTCTAGTAAATTCCACAATTACTTATAAATCAAGTCGCCAGTCGTTCCAAGCGCAGCCAAAATAACCATTATTTATTTGATATTTATGTTAACTGTAAAAATAAACGCTTTTTAACCAATCTGAAGCGATTTTCGACAAGTGTAATTTAACGGCGAAAATGATTTATTAAAAAAAATCACTTTGAGCATTTACAATTAATATAATAGTACAATACCACGACAACAATTTCGATACTTGGTGTTATTAAAATGCAAATTTTCATTTAGCACAGTCAGGCCAAAAAGTTTTTGTTTTGTTTGTAAAAGTTAACTGGGCAACAGAATTTATATGAAGGATGACTAAATCTTTTTAACGGACAAAAAATTACTTATTTTCTTATGTTTTGTACTAGCCAACCAAAAGTTCTTTTAGCTACCAAGTTTGTCTTCCTTAATTCACAGATTCATCTTGCACACAACAATAATTCATTTACTACCTATCACAAAATAACTAAAAGAGAAAACTAATAAATATGATCTAATTAATTTTTTATTCGCCTTCTAATGAAGAATATTCTGACTCAGTACATTTGGTCAAACTCTTCAAAAAATCTTTTTCGATTCAATTTTTTTTGCCGCTTGTCCTTTCCATATTAGGCGCCCGGTACACAGTCCATTTTGATCGCGATCCAGATTGATCGTATACAAGGTGGATTCACGGTCAATCCTACGTCATCTGATCTGAATCCAGATTGACTGTGTACCGGGCGCCTCATTCGCTGGAAATTGATAATCAATTTATCTATAAACTGTCGATATGTCGCTTAGCAAATTTGTTATTTGATAAAAGTTGTATTGCCATTTTTATGTCAAATAACAACGTTGCTAAACTTATCGACAGATTACAGATAGATTGATTATTAATTTCGGCCGTTTTCCTACACGATCAATCTGGATCTACGCTATCATCGCGATCCAGACCGAAAGTGTACCGGGCGTTTTAACGTTTCGTGTTTCTAAATCGTTGATCTATGATTTCGAATTATTACGTGGTTTAACGATATAAAAATTGGCCAATACAACGATCATATTTCATCGATAAAATCTCAAATGAAATGATCGTGGAACGCAAGGGGTGCGTTCCCTTACATATTTTAACTTATTGACAAATTACTGAAACTCAAGTATCAAATGAAGTCAGACCGAATACAACACTCATTCACGCCATACCAGAACCCAATTGTTGAAAGCAAATCGTAATCATTTGACAGCTTAAAACGTATATACATGCTTTTTGATTTGCAGGCATTTATGAACTCCTTAAACAGGTCGTTTTATCCATTTGACAATCGATTACGATTATGATTTTCTTACACAATCGGGGGGCAGAGCGTTAACGGAAGGCCAGTACAAAACCAATTAGGTATACCATCAACAATGCAACAAAACTATCGCTACATTTCCTCGCTCGTAATTAGTATGCAAAGCGGGCTATTCAACTGTAGGCCTGTGTCGTATCACCTGTCTTCGACTTTAAGATTACACCTTACAATTATTACCAACTAAATCTACACAACTTTGTTAACACTGGATTATTAGACATAGAATGGATTCGTAACGTTATACGTAATTGTTATATAAACAATTGGTTCTACGAGCGCACTGTTGGTATAATACATCCGAATCCTTGACTAAGGCTAGAACTTAAAATTCTGCCAATTAATAATTACATTTTTGTGTGATTTGCAAGTCCTACTGCAGCCTTTTACTGGAATTTCATAATGTACGTTCAAATTTTTATCAGTAACTCACTCTAAATACTTGAGCTGAGATCTAAAGAGATACTTTTAATTAAAGAAAGTGCTGGTCAGAATTTTCAGATATTCTCAGTTCTCCACACTTTTTAAAAGAGTGCACCACCTGCACTTTTTCCTAATCTACGCCTTTAACCATAGACTAAACAGTGCGGCCGTAGACCTCATAAATTTCATAAAAGGAAGGAGGGAAGTGTGTTGCCAGACGTGAGCTTACAAACGCAGTTGAGACGGCAGTTACTGAAATATTTAATTGACTGACACCCATAAGTGATATGTGGCGGCTATATAATTTAGTGAAACAGTTTTTTTTTTTCATTTAAATTTCATCGACATCGTTGAAGCCTTTTTTGCGAATTTATTCTAAATCTAAATTCGGTTACGAACCTCCTAAGATCATATTATGATCAGACAGTACTTTCATCATACATTTCACATAAGTTTTCTTTCATACAACAAATTCTGTCTTTTTCATTCTCCATTTCATAACAAGGTGATATATTACCTCAAATTGATAGTTTCAATGTAATTAAAGTCTGTCAAGATAGGACTAACATCACCTATATGAATACCACTTAAAGTATCAGAGAAAAGATAGGCCTAGACAATCTTATAGTTAAGATTTATAGTTAAAATTTTATGTCGTCTATAATTATTGTATAGCTATCAAATACCATAACATGTCTGCTAATAAAAAACTACCTCTTTATTATTATAAACTTTTCTTCAGAAAGATAGTAGTTTTTAAGTTAACTTTATTTAAATGTAAAGATTGTGAATTGGAATCAAAAAAGACATCAACAAACCATCAGATTTTTTTTATTCATTTTTATTTTCTTAGCTTTAACGAATGAAAATTCTGACAACACAGTGTGGATGTAAGGCAAGTTTCAACATTGCTACACGAAATAATATATTGATAGTGCTAATCAGATTGTATACTAAACTTGGACTAAAACTAACATGACTAATGGTAGAAACATGTTTAGTACACGCCACGCATTAGAACGTTTTGATTGACAAACAATCGTAATACTACGATTAAAAATACCACGCAGAATCGAGAGTTGGAAAAAGGGATTCTGTGTACATAATTTAAAGTTACTATCGGATCTCTTTCACGTGTAAAAATATGTTTCCACTTTAAAACTGCCACTCATTTCGAACAGAAAGGATTATGATGTTTAACCATTCCATAGCAAAGACATTAAAATCGTAACTACATGTAAATTATATATTTATGATGTCATGAGGCCTTGAAGATCTCA
The DNA here is from genome assembly GCA_963932025.1 of Erebia epiphron. Classification (NCBI taxonomy): domain Eukaryota; kingdom Metazoa; phylum Arthropoda; class Insecta; order Lepidoptera; family Nymphalidae; genus Erebia; species Erebia epiphron. The sequence continues at coordinate 12,554,527 of OZ009950.1, forward strand.
CAAACTCGACGGCATAATATCATGCAGTTACGATTGTACGAGATTTGTCTAGTTTAGTGTCCGGGGATTAGAAATAATCCATTCGCGAAAAAATCAAAACCAACTTTGAGAAAACATGGAAGTAAAAAAACAGAAATAATATGTTACAAAAAGAAGGAAAAAAAAAAACAAGCAGGTAATGCTTAAAGCTTTGTAGTATAGAATAGCTGTGTCATGCTAGAGGCTTAAAATTAAGCGCTAGTTAAAATGTATAAATGGTAAACACAACATTTTGGAGAGGTTGAGAGAAAAGTATAAAAGGAGACGCATATTCGTACAATATTTAAGTTTTTAATAAAATAAATAAGTAAGTAAGCCGGTAGATTCTCAAACTGTCTTTGTTATACACCTTTTGACTTTCAAAAGAAGTAATCTTATAATGAAAATCGTTACTGATATAGTTAAAAAATTGTGAAAAACATTCACAAAAATTTGTGTTTTCACACACAGCATATTTAATGCCTTGAAAATAGGAGTAGCAATGTTTAAACCATTAAGTACAATTAATAATGTAGTACAGAACAGATTTTACGTGATTCTATATTATAATTATATGATCTTAATTTCTTATACATATATATAACATTCAGTTTACATTGAAGACTTTCCCATTTAGATATTTATTCATTAAACTCTAAATTTTAAAATAACTTTGAAAAAATAAACAATAATTATGGCTACGTAAATGACCACAATCCTATTAAATTGCTATTTCATAACACAGATTTGTTTTAATGGAACAATTATTATTATAAAGGTTGAAGCTTACTTTCGAAACGCAACACGAAACGACGCGACGGATAGATATCAAACGGTTTGTACATTTACAACACACGATACCATGGCATGCTAGCAATAGAAATTGCTTTGAATAATTGACTTTTAGAAAAAAGTTTAGAAATTAATATATGCAATAGATTTAGAATTTTGAAGTTAAGCTGTACAAGCATTACTGTAATGGTGCATGTCTAGCGTGTACGTCGTACGTGTGACAGTGTTCACGACTTATACAAAATGTATGACTGATCGCTTTTTGTCACGTCACAACACAGTAATGTAACCCTGAAAGAATAAGGTGACATGCTGGGATCGGGTGTGTAAACATAACATTGAGTAGCGTTTACAAAGTATAATTCATTGAATATAGTACGATTACATTTCGCGTTTCGTCAGGGCGCGGCGCGTTTCAGCAGTCTGTTTCCCCCTTAAGAGATGTCATATGTCTCTCTTACTATAATACCATTATTTTATGAAAATAGCTATTATAGTAAAGCTACGAAGAAGTTAATTTTATCGTGAAAAATAAAACTCAATATAAATGTCTCATACGTGGAGGAATGTAAAATACGTTGTTTTACAATACAGCTATACATTTTGCATTTCAAATTACAAAGGTATTTAAGCCTTAGTTAAGCCTAATTTAACAAAATATTACCAATAAACCCGATTAAATTCAAATGTAGATCAACGTTTTGTCTAGTCGAAGAAAATTGTAGTTTTTCATAAAGTGCCTAGAAATATTGTAAAACAGCGAATCTTCATATATCTATTGCCGCGTACTTATGTGTATATATAACATTACAGTAGGGTAAGAAGGTATATATTGTCATATAACATCCAATTATATTTAAACGACACACGATTTAACAACAAGAGATGAGGATATGATAATATAGTGATATAGCTTATCATATATATGTAATTTTTTTGATATATATGATTTTAAAACAATGTGCCGTAGCTAGGCATAGATTTTTATAAATTCTATACATATATAACTTGAAACAATATATTATAATGAGTGAAAGAGTCAACAGTGAGACGACTTGAATTGATAACGCCAGAACATGGTACTATATCTTTACATTACCTTATGTTACGATAATGTATACGTGTATATTGTATCCGTACGTACATATATTTATAGAGTAGAATATAATCATACATAAAAAAATATATGCAATATATTTCAAGAATACATATCGCATATATATTGCGGTTTATGTTGGACATCATGCTTTTATATCCGTGATAGAATAAATTGAATTTATGGGACCATTACTGTCTTCATGTTAGTGCAGGTAAAGTAGACATTATTGTAGTATTGCGTCTGTCGTAAATCGTGTCCTTCATAAAATTTATTGGATACAACTATGAACTTTACACTTACCACGTATAAGTAAAATTCCAAAAAAAAATATGAATGTAAAAAGGCAAGGTTTGAGACTGACCTAATTCTTAAGTGGCGAAAGAACAAGGAAATTGTTGATTTGCTCTAAATGGGTGCTAAATTCTAGAACAAGCGAATATCTACCTTGTTCTTGATAGTTATTATTAGCCTTGGCTTACCAATTTTAACAGTCATGTATTTTTATCAGATTATATTGAAGTTTGAACTCGAAGGTTCCAGTACCTCGAGTTACGATCCTACATAATTATTTATCTATAATATAAAAATAAGTCGGATTTTCCTTCCTGACGCTATAACTCCAGAACGCACGAACCGATTTCCACGGTTTTGCATTCGTTGGAAAGGTCTCGGGCTCCGTGAGGTTTATAGCAAAGAAAATTCAGGAAAAATTTCAACAGAAAAGCGGGAAAATCTTTTTAGCGGGAAAGCCATCTGGTGGCGAAACGGAGTTCGCCGGGTTTGCTAGTGTAAAATATTATATAATACACATATATTTTGGTGTGAAATGTATTCTTTTTTTGCATATAAAATGCCGAATTGATGTTTAATAACAAAACTTTGAGACATAATATATGCGACTTTTATTTGAAAATCCAAAGCCCCGGATAGCATGGTATGTTTGTTATCCTAGACCGTAGATTATGATACCTACATAAATTCATATTTAATACTGTTATGGCATTACCTAATCAAGTACGAAACAATTTATATGAGGAGATTAAAGATATACAATATACATACATTATAGGCTTGAGGCAAGCAGCGGACTGCTTCATATACTATCGAAGGCGAAAACAATTTGCTAACAAGTCGTAACTGGCCTTAAATAACGTAAAACTTATTTGGGATAGTTAGCTCAAAGCTTCGCATAACCTGAATCGCAGACGCAGTTCAGCGCAGCGCAGATTTTGTAGTTATTTTATTTAAAAATACATTACAAAAGTATCCCCTTAGTAAAGGTATAGTCTAGTTCTCATTAGAACTGAAAAAGGTAAATAAATCGTAGCTAAACCTTCTTAACGTAACGTAAGTGAATCGCTTCGCTCGGCGCTTTAGACGTTCTCGAGTCAGACTTTACACTCGTGTCATGATTTCAGCATTGGTTCGCAGTAACGTATTATTCGTCATGCAAGGCGCGTCTGTTACGCGTTTCAGTGAGAAGCGAATATATCCTTGGTTACCTTTTTGTTCTAGTTAAGGAAAAACAGACTATGCTTGGAGAGGATGAAGGAAAAGGCAACGAATGGAATTTGAACATGCAATACCTACGTTGGCACAGACTGGTCGTATACTTTGTCCAATATCTGCGCTAGCTATTCATCGGGACTATTCCACATAATATTATATAGTTCGCGCGCGAGTAGAATGCAGAGCTAATGTATGGTGACACATACATTAGCTCTGCATTCAACTCGCACGCGTATTTTATTTGATATTTAACAACTTTAACCATCGACTATCTCTTTACTCAAACCGTTGCCGGTCTTTTATAAGTTTTTTGATCCACCTCATAAATAAACCCAAATCAAAGTTCAATTTTGGGGAACACCAATCAAAGCTGATACCTAACGCAATTTTTTTTTATAGCGATCCATTATTCCCACATACGAATCTCCAGTAGCGAATGCTCAATCACCATTTTCAATGAATTTCACTAATAGATCAACCCGACCACCCACGTCTTAAAAGCAACTACTATGAAGATTCCGTGTTTGAAAAGAGGAACCATTCTTCAAAATTCTGTGCTACGCTGTACTACGTCTTGCACGCCACCTTACGCGTAGCCGTTGAAAGGTTATCGTTACTAGTACCAACTTAACAAAATGATAGTATTGTGAAGCAAACGAGGTGTTTTACGTTGATACGATATTGATTTTTGGTAATTTTCCTTGATGTCCGTGATTCTGGCTTAAGCTGCATTCCAAAAAGGAAAAATATTTCATTTAGAACAGTATTTAATTTCTACTTGTTCTTACTTACCCTTAATAAAAGTTGAATAGCAGATGCATACACTTAGCCCCCTCTACTTTCGAATGTCAAAATGAAAATACTGATGACAGAAAGAGAGAAATGTTTGTGTATATATTCATCGGCTACACAATATTTATTAACAACCCCGAAAATATATTGATTAAATCCGACCAATCGCAGTAAAGCGGAAACGGTTGAAATAATAATCTGATGAGCATTCACATAAAAAATTAACACAATTTTAGGCCCATAAAATTGACAGGCATTCTGCACACGCATAAGTACATTTTGATACCAAAATTGTTTTTGCTTAGTATGTTCTTTCGCCAGTTTAACGATTCATCAATACTTGGAAACCTATTCATATTCATTTATTTTGCATTCCAATTTTACTATTTTTGTAAGTATAATATAATGACAACTGATAGTTATAGTTCGTATGAACGACATATTTTAAATAACTATCATTTTAGGAGTCCAGAAATCCCAGAAACTTTTTTGCTCCTTAGATTTGTTGCTAAAACTAAATAATTTTATTTAGTCTTTTGCGATTAGCCGAATTTTCAATCACCACCATCAACACATTAATAAATCTGCAATTTCATTGATTTTGCACATTCATAAAATTATACAAAACTAAGCTTAATATAAAGGGGATTTGCGTTGAAAATAACAAAACAGCATGCTGTAAGACAGTTTCATGTGTTCCTCAAAGTTGGTTAAATTTTTCAGTTCAATTTACAAGTCACAGCAATGTTTGTGAGTGATTTGACTTAATGGAATAAAATTTATTTTGTAAATTAGGAATGGTATAATCGTAGCCTAAAATATTAAAACACAACATAAGAAGACAAAATAATCAATAATTTCATAAACAATGGTAAATACGAGTGAACTCAGGCTAAAGCAGCTAACAAATAATAATAACTACGACCCAGCAGTTTTGCCCATATCCAACTATTGACTTACGGATTGACCAAATTGGAGATTATAGACTTCATTATGGTTTTATCCGAACTGACAAATACGGTAGGGAGACAACAACATAATTAACTTTTATTATTATGTAATAAGTAGCTGATGATAAAATGACTTCGTTATTAGAATATTATCTGAATAAGGAACAGTCCGCCATGTTGGATTAAGATTGACGTCACTTAGCAACCATGCATTGTCATCCAAAGTAAACGTAAACCGTCCGTATCCGTTTCCGTAAACGGAAACTGAGAAGTGGGTCAAATTTAACACCCAAATTCAAATTTCAAAATTTGATTACAGAACCGACACAGGGACCGTTGAAAATTTAATAAAAGCTTGTAATGATTTGACTCAGGGTCGATTTAAATAAGGAATTCTTAATCTCTTAAAAATGCTACATGGTTATTGTATAGTGTAAACAATTGATTTTATTAAAGAATTATACTGGTAATGCTTAGTAGTCATTTATCAGTCCGGATGAAACCTTAATCTTAAAGAATCGTTAAGACGTTTCAACACGCTTACCATCGTCGTTGTCTCTATCAACTTTAAGCGATTTAATTCTTTTCTTCGCGTCATCTATCGAGTCTTGAGATGCTTTCTCTTTGACAATTAAATTGCTGCTCGCTGATTTTACATCTGGGTTTTGGAGGAAAAAACAAAAGTGATAAACAAAAAAAAACTAAACTAATAAGATGTGTATGATATATGAATAAATAAAAACACGTGGTGACAAAAAAGAGCAATTCATATTTAGCCTAGCATATTTTGAGCATATTTAACAAAGTAACAACGGGAAATCTCTACTCAGGAAATTATTCCAAAACTGAGCTAAAATTTATAAATATGTGACAGGGGCATTATGTTTCATATTTCTATGACGTTATGTCTCGACTAGCCTTTACAGCTCAAGTAAATATTTTTTGATATTAGCTTCAGACTAGTGATTTTCCGAGGCATATTGGCAACGTCATCAATAAGGCCATTCGTGCATTATATAAGACAATTTCTTGTGAGTGCGTTTCCAGCACAGATGTGCTACGTTGCTAAGCTACTAATGTGTGTCAACTGTCAAATTTACTGATTTTATTAGTCATGTTTAATATACACCTCAGGCGCGGGATATACATAATGTCCTCCCGACCGAATTTCGGCCACAGCGGCCTATCTCCAGAGAGATTAGCCATCTGCGTAGGAAATACTATAGTGCACAAGTGTGTGCGCATACACAGGTGCACTTCTCTGCTCCTTTTTCTCTCATAGCCCGATGGGAACGGAAAATCCGACACGACAGGAGAGAGATCAGGCGCAGGACCGACGACGGCTTTACTCTCCGAGGCACGGGGGTGAAACACCGCCAACTTCCTAACTTCGGGCTAGTGCTGAGAATTTCTTGTCAGAAAAACCCAACACTTTTTTTTACGGCCCGATCCGGGGTTCGGACCCGGGACCTCGTCGGACGCAGTCGAACATGCTAACCACGAGCCCAACGAGGCAGTCACGGGATATACATATACAAGAGGCGACGGGCGCGGGCGAGGTGCAGGCGCAGCGTCGGCGCCGCAGCTACTATCTTTATTTTTAACTAGCTAATACCCGCGACTTCGTCCGCGTGGATTGAGGTTTTTTGGTTCCCGCGGGAACTCTTTAATTTTCCGGGATAAAAAGTAGCCTATGTGTTATTCCAGACTATAATCTATCTCTCTGCCAAATATTTGATGATTCCCGCGACTTCGTCCGCGTGGACCAAATTTTCTCGATTCCCGCGGGAACTCTTAAATTTTCCGGGATAAAAAGTAGCCTATTTCCTTCCCCGGGATACAACCTACCCCTGTACCAAATTTTATTAAAATCGGTTGAACAGATAAATTTTTTTATTCCCACGGGAACCTTTGAATTTTCCGGGATAAAAAGTATCCTATGTTACTTCTAATACCTCCAAGAATATGTGTACAAAGTTTCATGATGATCGGTTGAGTAGTTTTCGCGTGAAAGCGTAACAAACAAACTTACATTCACCTTTATATATTAGTAGGGATAGGGATAACGCGCTTGACTGCACTCAGACTCGCTAGTGTCACAGAATAATAACTAGTACTAGTGTGGCACGAGTGAGTGATAGGTATGTACTCGTCCGCACCAATAGGAATATCTTCCTGCGGGCTGGTGTTATGCCCGGGGACCTTTCTGGTCCGACCGTTGAAAGTTTGAACGGTCATATAGCGCTATCCTCAGAAAACTTCGATGTCGTGATTCAGACTTGTATGTAACTTATAAGTTTTTAATCGATTATTATCTATCCTGCGGTGTAAATACAATTAGCGCCACCTAGTTTACACTGTGGTAACCGCTACACTAGAATGTGGTTATGCAGCCTAAGGTGGAGCATGCTTGCCTGGAAGATGTCTATTTTCTCTTGATTTGATTACATATAAAATGTATGCACGCGACGGAACGCCAGGTATAGAGGTCGCGAGGCGCGGACGCCACTTGGACGCCACGCCTCTTGTATATATCCCGCGCCTTACTCGGAGATCACTAGATGTTAGAATTAGCACGTACTACGAATCTGTGATGGTCACGCACCCTTCTATCAGAGCTCGTCTATCAGAGCTCCGTACACGAAGTATTAGTGAGTGAGCTGTTAGTCTTACCCTGGTCTTCGTCGGCGCCGGTGGGGCGCGCGCCGGCCGCGTCCGCCTCGTTGGCCTGACAGATGAGCGATACGCGGTAAAAGTAGTTCCTCCAAAAGTTCTCCTCCGTGATACTGGAAAGTGCATCACAATTTATTTTAAGTGAAACTTCTCTAGAATCGTTGTGATTTGAAAATTCGATGAAACGAAAAAGCGATAAACATATTCATAATAGGATTTAGCCAAAGATTTAGAAAAATCTTTGAACAACAATGTCCTCCCAAACTAATTTCGTCCATGGCGGCTAATCTCCACAGAGATTAGCTATTTGAGCGAGAGGTATTATTAGTGTTGCCCAAAATCGGTCTTGGTCTTGTTCTTGCATTTTTGCAATACCAAGACCGCTTAAATTTAGCACGACCCAAGATTAAGACTGACCGTGCAAGATTTGAGCAAGAACAAGACTAAGCCTGCGAGACTCTTGCGTCTTGCAGTTAGGACTGAGAGTCGTTTCAGGGAGTATAAGGATCGGGTATACGCTTAGAAACTCTATGAGATGCAAAAAAATATTTAAAAAAATTTGGTAAACGGACTTATGCGCATTACTAACAACACCATTAACATATATTGCGAATGAAAATATCCATAAGAAAAAAGAGTGCATCCCTAGTTTTGCTCATCGGCACTTTGATAGTGCGCGGCGTCTTGTTGTCGGCATCATCAAAGGTCGGATACAGACTTGTCAAAGAAATTTTGCAGCTATTCGGAAGTACAAGGTCAAGATACACGCGCCGGCGGCTTCTATTGATATCGCCTACATGATACAATCGTCGCCGCCGCGCCGCACGCACAACATTTGACACTGTTCGATTGCCGCCACAGAGTAGGTACATGTTCCAAATAATAAAATAAGTTTCCGGGTGTTGATCTCGCAAGGAATATTGTAATTAGATAATGGTAACTTCAAACGGTATAAGTTGATTTTTCGAATTTCTCAATAAATGTTTAGCCATTTATTAATTTGGTTGGTCTTTACTATGGCTATGTTAATTCAAGCTCAAAATGTACTTACTCTGTTACGTTGTTCTAAGATCGAAAGTAACGTTTAATAAGTAGCAATAGGCTAATAGGTAATTGCGAGACTTGCGAGACTCTTGCTGCAAGACTAAGACCAAGACCAAGACTGGGAGCGCAAGACCAAGACCAAGACCAAGACCAAGACCAAGACCAAGACCAGGTGTATTGGCGCAAGACGCAAGACCAAGACTGGCTCAGTCTCGTCTTGTTCTTGCATTTGGGTAACACTAGGTATTATAGTACACAAGTGTGTGAGCAAACTGCACTCTCTTAATATTAAAAAAAAACTTACACTTTAGGTACAAGATCGAAGCGCATCTTCTCAAGGTTGTTGTCTTCGGTCATGATAGCGAGCGCCACCGGGTACATCTTGTCGTAATCGAAGTCGAACTCCACGCCCGCTGGCGGAGCTCGGACGAAATTCCGCCGGTCCTACGAAATATTTTATAGATCATCAAATAGTGTGTAGAAGTTCGCCTCGTCCTTTTAATATCCCTTGGGAAGTCCTCGGCTTCACCTCGTCCTTCCAATATTATTCAGCCGTGAATTGCTTTATTTACGGCCTGTGCAGTAATGTACTATTGCATTTCTAATATCACTGGACAAGTGTCGCACGATTTAATAATGTGATAGTAATAATGTTTTACAGTTTCCAATTTGCACCGATCTCGATACAATATAAATTTCCATTAATTAATCAAAATAATGTAAGAATGTCTCAATTAGTCCACCTTGGACAATTAAGGCTCTCTATTCAATTAGGTCACATTCTACTATCAGTTCAGCTTCATCAAATAGGTCAGTCTCGTTAATTGGGTCACCTTATTGGTATTTAATTGAATCAATTGTAGATTAAATCTCTTTTTGTTTGAATGTAAGAAAGCCATTTTTAAAAATAGTTCACGCAAATTTTGCTTACCGCCGCTCTTGAGTAAGTTGTGATTATCGTTGTCGTCAACCTAAAGACGTCCCACTACTGGACATGGGCCTCTTGTGAGCGGCAAAGTAAGCTCTCAATATCTTGGCCTGAGTGTAAGTGAGTTTTGACGACCTCCGTGGCGTAGTGTTGAGCGCTATTGTCTTAACGTGCGGAGGGCCCGGGTTCGGTCGGAGGGCAGGGTCAATTTCTGAATTTTCCCTGGTCTGGCCTGGTGGCAGTCTTCAGCCGTGGCTAGCTACCACCCTAACGACAAAGACGTGCCGCCAAGCAATTTAGCGTTCCGGTACAATACCGTGTAGAAGCCGAATAAGAGCATGGGTTTAATATACCTGCCATGCCCCTAACAGGTTAGCCCGCTACCATCTTAGACTGCATCATCACTTACCAACAGGTGAGATCGCAATCAAGGGCTAACTTATAGTGGATAAAAAAAAAAGTGAGGGAACTCACAGTGGATAAGGACAGGCACTCCTCTTTGAGCGCGGCTTCGTTGGGAGCTCCTACCCAGGGCGCCACTGCGGCACCGCCAGCGCCAGCCTGGCCTTTGATGAAGGCGTCCTGTTCACGGTTGAACTCTCCGAGAATGCTCTGTGGACAAAAAATAACGTCACTTTACATCATGACCACCACCACCACCACCACAATCGTCATCATCATCATCATTTCAACCCATAACTATAAGCATAGCCCATTACTAACATGGGTCCTCCCAGAATGAGAAGCGTTTTAACCATTTCGAGCTTCGCTAACACCGTTTTAAGAAGCTTCAGAATTCAGATCTAGGGTAAGGTACACAGTCCCTTCCCCCCGGACCTCGTTTACGAGTAGACGTGCCTAGCATAGTGTCAGTATTAATTATAAATTTGTTTTAAAATAAAAAGTACGCGTAAGTTCAAAATAATAGGAGTGCAGAACTAGTGTGGAGCTTGTCAAAGCGAAGTAGCCATCTTTGTTGGAGGCGTTGAAGTTGCATAAGAACCGCCCATCAGCGCTAGCCATCTTTGTTGCGGGCGTACCTACAGTTGCGCAAGCGCCGCCCCGTAGCGAAGCCATTTTGCTTGAAGTTACCTACGCACCGGCGGAGCGGTCAGTACCAAACCTCCTATAGGTCTCTGTTGCCCTGGTAGTTGATACTGCGGTTAATTCAGATTCAATATGCAACGATCAGAGTTGCCTATATTTAATGTGACTCAAACTGGATCCTCGGAGTCGGACGTTGCGATTGCGACTGAATCTGCCAACGAATCGAGCGCGAGCGTATGTAGGAGACAGAAACGGAGGATGGACCGTGGTCTCGGAATGAATGAATTATTCACTGCGTTTAAAGAAGAGTTAACGGAGATTTTTGAAAGTAGATTCTCTGAACTTCATAAGGACCTTCAACAATTGAAAAAACAGAATTCGGAAATTAGTAAAACAAACACAGAGATGGCCAAGTCAATGGAATTTATGTCTGCAAAGTACGACGAAATGAAGGAAAAATTTGACCAAGTCCTCAAAGAAAAAAACGAAACTACGTCGTACATTTGTAGTTTAGAAGACAGGATTGAGAGCTTAGAGAAGTATATACGAGCGTCGACGATTGAAATAAAAAACATCCCAAAGAAGCAGGGTGAAACCAAAGCCGACCTCGTCAAGGTAACATCCAGCATTGGGTCCGCTCTTAAAATGAACATCCAGGCCACTGACATCCAAGATGCTTACAGAATTCCTGTAAAAAAAGACGGAATTCCGCCCGTATTGATAAAATTATCTTCAGTTATTCGTAAAGAGGAAATTCTAGAGTCGGTAAAAAAATTTAACAAAGTTAACAATGTTAAATTGAACACCCAGCACCTCGGCCTCGACTCGCCGCCCGCCCCAGTTTACATTACGGAACATCTAACAGCGAAGACTAGTAAGCTATTTTTTCAGTGCAGAGAATTCGCAAAAACACACGACTACAGATTCTGCTGGTGCTCACACGGGAAAATCTATCTGCGAAAGCGTGAAGGCGATCGGTTTATCGTGGTTGAAAATGGAAAAAAACTTGATGACCTTAAACCTAAGGTATAGTGAAGTCAGGATCGCTACCCGTCGTGTCCTAGTGGGACCTAGCAATAAAACTCTTTACATTAATTGGTTATTAGCATCACAATATAATTACATAATTTTAGTAGTATATAAAACGTGCACATGTCGCGATTTAACTATGCATTGGCTGTTATATTTTTATATTGAAACAAGTGAGTTATTATTCTTACACAATCACACTTCGAACATACTAACAATAATTTTAACACAAATGAAAATTATTCTTTACTACATAATAACACACATTCATACCTCTACATACCGCATACAATACTTAAATAGGCTAGTAAGTCAAAATGTTTTAATTATTGACATTACTCGTACATTTATAAATCCTACGTTTTACTTAAGAGACCTTTATCTTCAATTAAATACCGACGATACTGCTGCTTACATTGCGAAAATGTGTATCTCATTTAACATGCAGGTAAAATACTTAAATATAGTTGTAACTAAAAATAATACTGTTACACTAGTGAACAGTCATTTTATTGGCTTATTTGATTACTTCAATGGATGACAAAATAATTGAGAATATTGAAATTTTAGACAGCATTAACTCTCAGAATTCGTTTATCTGTGAACCTGAAACCTGCAGCTCTTATTTACTAAAACATGAAAGGAGTTTTAAAATTATGACCCAAAATATACGAAGCATACAACATAACTTTACTGAATTTTTAACACTCCTTGAACGAATTAACATAAAACCTGATATTATTGTACTTACCGAGTGCTGGTTGTCCAATTGCTTTATTCTGCCTAAATTTGATGATTATTTTTCAGTGTCGTCCAAAAACTGCTACAACCAAAATGATGGTATCGTTTTATATATAAAAAATACATTAAATGCAAACACTTATGAACCCCATTTCCTAGAAGCAAATTGCTTGGTTACTTCCATAAACAACATAGTATTAGTATCGATTTACAGACCACCTTCCTTTAGAAATACGGATAGTTTCTTGGATTCCCTAGATGGTTTACTAAACACGTTGGATAAGAATAAACATGTCTTCATTGTAGGCGATATTAACATTGACATAAAATTATATAATTCAGACTCTAACTCCCCCAGTTATCTGAACTTAACTGCATCTTATGGTCTTTTGCCAACTCACTTATTACCCACTAGGAATAATAACTGTCTTGACCATATTTTAGTTAAATCAAATGTGGCTTACACTACTCTCGTGATATCTAATAGCCTTACAGACCACGATACTGTTATGATCTCATTGGACTACAAAAGAAACCAGGAGACTAGAGATAGATGCATAGTTAAAAAGTTAAACCACTCTGAAATAAAGACTGATTTACTTAATTGTGACTTCCAACCTATTCTAGAGATGCAAAACTGTAACATTGCCTCTGATCAACTAATCGATACTGTTTCAAAAATTATAGATAAAAATACTAGTCAACGTGTAGCATCCAAACGACAAGCACCACGCAAACCTTGGGTTACTACAGGTTTACTAAGATGTCTGAGGCATAGAGATCGTCTACATAAGAATTTGAAGAAAAATCCTGAGAATGAGTCATTAAGACTTATTTACAAGAGGTATAGAAATTTTTGTACAAACTTATTAAGAAAATTGAAAAGGGAATATGAGAAAAGTGAGCTTGAAAGAGCTGGAAGATCTAGCATCAAAAAAACTTGGGAAGTTATTATTTCAATAACAAATCTCAAACCTAAAAATCAAGATTCACGTGATTTACTTTCGATTGAAAACTGTCCAACCAAAGCCGTCTCAACCGTAAATGAATATTTTATAAATATAGGTAAAATTCTAGTAGATCAAGTTAAATCCGAACTAAATTTAGAAAATGACGCACTACCTAGGCAACTTAGTCCATATACTCCCTCCTCGTCATTTGTCTTATTGGAAACGGATCTAGCCGAAGTTTTGACGCTTATTAATTCACTTAAAGCAACAAGTGCTGCGGGAATTGACAACATACCGGCAGTAGTACTCAAAGAAAATAAAGAAATTATTGCAGGATTATTAGTTCACATATGTAATTTAGCGATTAGACACGGTCAGTTTCCAAATAAATTTAAAGACTCTGTAATTACACCCGTACACAAAAATGGTGATCGTAAATTGGTTAGTAATTACAGACCCATATCTATTCTACCAACATTTTCTAAAATATTGGAACGTATTATTAACAATAGACTTATTAATTATCTCGAAAGTAACAATTTGCTCTCTCCTAACCAATATGGCTTTCGTAAGTCAAGATCTACGGCTGACGCAGTCTCGGAACTTACAGACGGTATTGTTCAGAACTTAGACTCGGGTATGAAGTGCATAGCTATATTTCTTGATTTGGCTAAAGCCTTTGATACCGTTTCCATTCCACTGCTCTTAACTAAATTAGAACAACTGGGTATTCGTGGATTGCAACTAAGTTTGTTTAAGGACTACTTAACAGGTAGAACCCAATGCGTCAAAATCGACAATTTTATCAGTAGCTCTCTTCCTGTTACCTATGGTGTTCCCCAGGGAAGCATATTGGGCCCCACACTCTTTTTGGTGTACATAAATCAGTTATGTAATATGACTCTGGAAAATGGTAAGGTTGTCGCCTTTGCGGACGATACTACTCTCCTTTTCTGGGGTAAAACTTGGGAAAGCGCATTTAACTTCGCTCAAAAAGGTTTCAATACGGTTTTATCATGGCTAAGAAATAATCTTCTTACATGTAACGCTGATAAAACAAAATACCTTACTTTCTCCATTTTACGTTCCTCTCAACCGTCGCGATATAATTATTTTATTAAAGCCCACTCTACCAATTGCCTTTCCTCTGCTATCATCGCCCCGTGTAACTGTCCTCCTTTGATTAGAGCTGATAATATAAAATACCTTGGGATCATCATTGATAATCGGTTGTCTTTTGAACCGCATGTTACGACTTTAACCAATAGGATTCGTAAATTAATAGCTATATTTAAAAACATTCGTCATATTGCAGATAAAAACTTAATGAAAGTAATTTACTATGCTCTATGCCAATCATTATTGACATACTGCATAGATTCTTGGGGTGGTACGTCAAAATCACGTTTAATACTTTTAGAAAGAGCACAAAGAGCTATACTTAAAGTTAGCGCATTCCTTCCCTTCAGATACTCGACAACAGTATTGTACAAAGAAGCTGAAGTTCTTAATGTCAGGCAACTATTTATACTAAGCGTAATTTTAAAACAACATAAACATGTGGATAGGTCTGTACTGGAAGATCTACAAAAGAAGAGAGGGAAAAATAAAATATGCGTAATTCGTCAATGTAATACCCGTTTCTCTCAAAAATTCTACTGTTTTCTTGGCGGCTTCCTGTACAATATTATTAATAATAAATTAAATATATCTAATTTGAATTCTTATAAATGTAAAAATATTGTAAAAAAGTGGTTACAAGAACTTACATATGATAGCACAGAGAACTTACTAGTTATCTTAAAGTAACACACATAGAGATAAGATATACTTATAGTCAACACAACCAATCACACACACACACACACACACACACACACACACACACACACACACACACACACACACACACACACACACACACACACACACACACACACACACACACACACACACACACACACACACACACACACACACACACACACACACTCACACATACACCCTTACACACACATCTACATTGGATAATAACATATATCGCTAAATTATTAACTTGCATGCACATTAATGTTTTGTTTGTTGTCTGTTATAACATGAGAAGATTGTAAGGGGAAGGCACTGATGCCTATAACACGAGTATCAAACTTATCTTAGGCATCAGACGCTAAACCTATAATGCGATTGTAATATTTTTTATGGACAATAAATGATTTATTATTATTATTATTATTACAGTTTTTAGAGTGGCAAAAGATCTGGCTTGAAGAAAACAATTATTTCTTTGACGTTACATTATCGTCTTTAGGATGTTCGAGTTCCTTACAAATTACAATATATGAAAGAGGTGGCAACGCAGACGAAATCGTGGTCAATATCTAGTCTATACTAATATTTTATGGATGGATAGATGGATTGATGGATGGATGTTTGTTACTGAGTCACGCCAGAACGGCTGAACGGATCTGGATGTTTGGCACAGTGATAGACAATAGTCTGGAATAACACATAGGCTAGGTACTTTTTATCCCGAAAAATTAAAGAATTGCCCCGGGAACCGAAAAACCTCAATCGACGCTTACGAAGTCGCGGGCATCAGCTAGCTTACAATAAGGTTAATTAACATCCATAAAATAACTTCCGAGTTCCGAATAAAGGAATTGCTAATAGGTAATCAAGTCAATTCTTTACCAGGCCCATTGGAATAATAGTTCCATCAGAAATTCACAGCTATTTTGCTGCTACGCATATTCATTAAAGTCAGTAGAAATAAGTACAATTAACGGAATGAGGTCGTTACTGATGAAGTATATTTCTCATTTCCGTCCCGCCTTCCAATGGAGTTTGCTTAACCTTGACCTGACCCTTGGATGTCAAGTTGTCGAAAGGAAAAGGTGACTGACTGACCTATCAATGCGCAGCTGGACTGATCAGGCTGAAATTAAGCATACAGACAGCAATTATGACGGAGGTATCCGCTAAGGCTTTTTGAAAATTCAACCCCCAAGGGGGTTTCCATTTTATATGAATATCGAACCTAAAATGAGCGAAGACGCGGACAAAAGCTAGTTAATGAAATAAGTGTCAAACGTAAGGTGTAAAGGTATAGGAGCAAACAAATCTCACAATCCATACTAATATTATAAATGCGAAAGTGTGTCTGTCTGTCTGTCTGTCTGCTACGCTTTCACGGCCCATCTGTTTAACCGATTTTGATGAAATTTGGTACAGGGATAGGTCGTATCCCGGGGAAGGGCATAGGCTAAAAAAATCGGCTAGGCTAAGAAATTCCGGAAAATTCAAGAGTTCCCGTGGGAATTGAAAAAAACTTGGTCCACGCGGACGAAGTCGCGGGAATCATCTAGTAAGACTATAAATTATAGTGGTGATACGACGCAAAAGTCTCGATCGTCATAGCACACATTAAGTTGCCAGTAGGTTATTGATTCATGAAACATATAGCTGAATTTAATGAAAAAGGCGGGGAAGGCCTACATAATTTCGTCCATAAACCTAATATTAATCTCAATCCTGAACTGTGCCTCGATAGGTATGTCGCTTCAAAGAAAAGTCACTTTAAAAGATTGAATTACCTCCATAATTAGATTATATTTGTTTGACATTGGAAGAATACGCAATTCGCCGAAATTGTTTTGCCAACGACCTGCATAGAATCCTAAAATGTGTTCGCAAACCAAATTATTATCCGAGATTCAAGCTCAATTTTCTTTACAGCTTTATTACTTGTATTCTCGACGTAATAAGCACTTGTGTATGTTACCCGTGGCGTTAATACAATTCGCTAACCGAGTGTTGAGTGGTCCGCGTAATAAGCTGTCGCCGCCAAGTAATCCACCGAAATATAATGTCAAGCGCCCGCCCCCGCAGCACCCCGAAGCGTCGCCTTGAATAAAGTGTAAGTGCTGCTCCAGATATCCCTATATAATGGTATCTTATCATTAGCCCTATTACGGAAACCCTGCATCAATCATTGTTACAGTCTCAGTCGTTGTGATTGGCGGAATTCATGGTATTTTTGTGGCGATTGGCCAATAACAGTGTTAACCAATCAGAGTTGATTGCGATCGTTGCACTGAAATGTAGCAATCGCTTTTACGTAATATGCTTCGGGCAGTCAGCGCCTCAGCGGGCGGGACGCTGGCGCGGCGTGACGGCAACGCGACGCGAGGAATTGTAATGCATTATAGTATGGAAGACGTTACACAGCGCCCCGCCGTCGCGCTGACACGTTGTCCTAGGTGAACAAACAAACGTACAAACGCGGTAATGCAACGCGACGCAACTGGATAAAACTGTAGCTTCCCTCCACATAGCCTATGTTGTACGCGTAGATAAGTTTGTCATTTTCTATGGCGTCGTATCGTCGCTTCAGTCGCTCACCAAGACAATGGGTCAGCGTGGTGTTGCCGGCCACGCTGCGTCGCCGCCGCCCCGGCGTGAATACAACTGGCAGGCTGATTACGTATCATGCAAACGATTCGCAATAGCAAAAATTGTACAATATTTGCTGTCTAATCGACGCGATACGAATTTGCGATTAGACAGCAAATATTGTAAAATTTTTGCTATAGCGAATCGTTTGCATGATACGTGATCAGCCTGGGGCTCGGCGGGACGGGACGTGAGCGCGGCGTGGGGGCGCGACGCTAAGCTTTGAGTTATTCTATGAGTGAGTATTCATAATATTATGTTCAAACAAACGGCGGGATATACTTCGTACTTGCGTGTTTCTATCAAAAAAGTGGATCATTATTTATTAAAATCGTGTAACCTACCATTTAAATTTTGAAGCAACTAATTTGGTCGTTGCCAAAATATGTCAAGCACCAACCAGTCCCGGGGGCTGGAATCGAGTGCCGCTTGAGGTTTCTGCTTACACGCAAAATATAACAACTACTTAACCAAATATAGTCCCGCTAAGTAAAATATAATGAAAAATGGAGTGCTTCTTGTAATATTGCAATGGAGCTCTGAGGTTCTATATATTCTTTATCTATATATATATAAAATTAAAAAACCCTGTCTGACTCACTGACTTATAATATATCAACGCACTGCCTAAGCCGCTGGAGTTAGAAACTTGAAATTTTGACAGTAGGTTCCTTTTGTGACGTAGGCTCTCACTAAGGAAGGATTTTTAAAATTCCACCCCTAAGGGGGTGAAATAGGGGTTGAAAGTTTGTATGAAAGTCCGTTATTTCTAATGTTATATGCATGAAAATTGGTATATATGAGCTACCGGTAAAAAATTAAGAAGTACCTGTTTCACAGTTTCTGAAAATTATACCCTCAAAGGGGTGAAATAGGGGATGAAAGTTTGTATGAAAGTACCTACTTCATATCTCAAGATATTTCCCAAAATATATCAACGAAACTTGATATTTTGGCTAAAGGTAAGAAAAGAAGTACATGTGCTGCAGTTTTCAAAATTCCACCCTTAAATAGGGGTTGAAAGTTTATATGAAAGTCCTTCATTTCTCAAGTTATAGCCATGAAACTTGGTATATGTGCTGCGGGTTTAAAATGAAGAAATACGTGTTTCACAATTTTGGAAAATTTGACCCCCAAAGGGGTGAAATAGGGGATGAAAGTTGGTATAAATGTCCTTCATTTCTCAGGATATTTCTCAAGTTGTATCAACGAAGCTTGGTATTTTGGCTCTCGTTAAAAATTAAAGAAGTACCTACGTATGTCACAGTTTTTCAAAATTCCACCCCCAAAGGGGTGAAATAGGGGTTGAAAATTTAAATGAAAGTCCTTCATTTCTGAAGTTTTAGCCATGAAACTTAGCATTTGGGCTTTTGGTTAAATATGAAAAAGGAGGTACGTGTTTCACCATTTTTTTAAATTCGACCCCCAATGGGGTGAAAAAGTGGGTGGAAGTTTGAATGAAAGTCCTACATTTCTCAAGTTATAGCTATGAAACTTAGCATTTGGACTTCCAGTTTGAAATGCAGTAGCACGTGTTTCACTATTTTTGAAAATTCGACCCCCAAAGGGGTGAATTGGGGGATGAAAGTTTGTATGAAAGTCCTTCATTTCTCAAGATATTATTCAATTTATATCAACAAAACTTGGTATTTTGGCTATCAGTTAAAAATAAAGAAGTAGGTACGTGTATCACAGTTTTCAAAATTTTATAGGATTAAAATTGGAGTTGAAAATTTTTCAAGTTATAAGTTGGTATTTGGAACATCGGTTTGAAATGAAGAAATACCTACGTGATTCACAGTTTTTGAACATTTTATTCCCAAGGATGTTAAATTGAGAGTTTGTCCTTCAATCACGCTGTAACAGAGCAACGGATCAACTTGATTTGTTGCTTGAGTATACAGTTGAGGACCTGGAGAGTGACATAGGCTACCTACTTTTTATACCGGAAAATTATGGAGTACCTATGGGAAAAAAAACTTAAACTACGCGGACGAAGTCGCGGGCATCTACTAGTAATATGATATAATGAATCCTTTTTGACAAGATGCTAGCTTCTTTGTTTCTTGTGATGAATATTATCTCGTGTACGGTAAATCAAAATACATGACCTCTTTATGTGTAAGTACGTCTGATTATATTTAAGCGGTAATAGCCTAGTGGTGCCCGGCCTCCTATTCGGGTGGTCGGGAGTTCGATTCCTGGGCACGCACCTCTTCGGAGTAAAGTGCGTTTTCGAAGTAATGTGCGTTTTAAGTAATTAATTATCGCTTGCTTTAAACCGTGAAGGACATCATCGTGAGGAAACCTGCAGAGTTCTTCATAATGTTCTCGAGTGTGAAGTCAACCAATTCGCACTTGGCCAGCGTGGTGGACTATGGCCAAACCCTTCTGATTCTGAGAGGAGACTCGTGCTTAGAATAGGGAACCGGCAATGGGTTGAAGTGATGGTGATGACGTCTTATTGGCGCTTAAGGTTTAACGCTAACCGCAGCATAACTTTAACCGCCTGTAATGCAACCGAGCCGAGAACTAAATAAACATTAACAGAGGTCACTCTCCTAATGGTACCTCACATTAATCTGTATTAACCCTACCTAACACGCCCGTATGTGTTGACCTCGGTCGCAAGGCAAATGGGATTAAGTAAGTGCGTAGATTGTGATACGTCCGCTGCCTGCTACGTGTGTAATGAACAGATTAGTATACGGGAGTTGAGTGGTTATCTGTGTAAAATCCCAGTGCCTTGTGTAGTGTAACCCTTCATGCTCACGGAGGATTGGATACTACATAACTTGTGCAACCTATTTGATTTTTATTGGCGGTTTATTTTATTTGCCAAAGTTGCTAATTGTAACTTTAACCGCCTGTCATGGAACTGGACTTTAAGCAGCTAAGTCAGCATAACACCAATAGAACCCCGTATAATTCGTATTTATTTTCTTAAGTTTAACACTAACCGTAACGTAACTTTAACCGCCTGTCATGGAAGTAACCTTAAGAAACCAGGTCAAAACCGACAGCACCCCACATTAATTTATATTAACACTCCCCAACAAGCCGAGTCTTTATTTAGCCCGCAGGGCAAGTGGGATTAAGCGATAGTGAAGATCGTGATACGTCCGCTGCTATGTGTGTTTAACAGATTATAATGAGGGAGTTAGGTATTTGCGGACACCCCCATGCCTTGGAGACCACATTAACCTTAACAATCGAAGTATCAACCTATCTATCAACCTACTTCGCTTTTACTTGCGGTCAAAGTTTAACACTAACTGTTACGGAACTGTAACTGCCTGTCATGGAACTGGACCTTTAGTAACTAGGCCAACCGTGCATCGGAGAGCAGGATTCACGAAAGCCTGAAATCTAAATCATGGAGATTGGGGGTAAGAAAACTAGCCTGTGGGACCTTTTTGCTTTTAACTAGCGGTTTGGTTTAGTTGACAAACTTTAACGCTTACCGTAGCGTAACTTTAATTGTATGTCAAGTAACTAGGTCAACGACAATAGAACCCCACATCAATTTGTATTAACCCTCCCCAACACGCTCGTACATAATATATTATGTGTTACCCCCGGTCACAGGGCAAATGGATTAAGTGATCGTGATACGTCCGCCGTTTTGTGTGTGATTAACAGATTAGAGAGGGATGAGTGGCCTATTTGTGACAACGCAAATCAGTCGATTGCGATTGTTAAGCAACGTTGACCCAAGTCGGAAACTGGATGGGTGACCTAATTTGGAGGTTCCAATTTCGCCGTTTCGTCCCCTCCGTGCCTCGGAGAACACATTAAGCATCGGTCCCGGTTATTATCACTAACATCTGATGATAAGAGTTTAAATACTCTTAATTTGAGTCGTATGAGGAAGGACGTGGGAACCCACCACATTATTATCCCAAGAAAACTCCTACCATTATTTGATTAATGGAAAGGGGTCACAACCCTCAGTAATGTGGAATACGACGCAGAGAGAACAGATTAGTATGCGGGAGTTGGGTGGTTAGCGGTATAACATCCCCGTTCTTTGCACCAACCTTTGCTCATAGAGGATGAATGGAATACTAACTCACAACTGAATATTAATTTAAGCATCAACACCTACTAAGAAATGATTTTTCCGACGTCAAACCGAGCAAATCCTGGATCATTGAGCTATCTAAATATTTTGTCATATGTGCATTTTGTATGCTGCTCAAGCATAAAGGGAAACGCATCACTCTTTGCCTCATATTCTCATCGTCTTTGTCACTTAAATGCAACTAGAT
Organism: Erebia epiphron; assembly: GCA_963932025.1. Taxonomy (NCBI): domain Eukaryota; kingdom Metazoa; phylum Arthropoda; class Insecta; order Lepidoptera; family Nymphalidae; genus Erebia; species Erebia epiphron. The sequence goes on from OZ009950.1 coordinate 12,576,822, forward strand.
CATTCGGGTGACAGAGACGGATGTTCTCCCAGTCTGAACAAAATAGGCATGATAAAGAAAACAGAATGCCATGCTTTTTCATGCCAACATTTCATCCAATGTATGGTATATTCAGAAATCTTTTCGTTTGGATCATACATTAATGCAACAACAGAATTAGCCATTTAACACAGTTGATTTAAACTGTGTTAAATGGCTAATTCTGTTGTTCACAATCTCTAAACCCAAAAAAAAATGACAGCATTAAATATATTGCTATCCCTTTCATAACACTCCCTGCAGAAAGGGACGTAAATAGATTTAGAGCTGTCATATTCGTTTAGAGATTGTGTTACACAGAATTGGCCACTACTCGTTGAGTTATGGTTCGAATAAGGTACACAAAACCTCTCGAAGTCGCAACATGAGACTTGTACAGCAGTGGACTTCTATCAGTTGACGACGATGAATATCTAATGATGTACAAATTATACTGGGGTCATTTTACGTAAAAAAAAACCGGGCAAGTGCGAGTCGGACTCGCGCACGAAGGGTTCCGTACCATTATTAATAAATAATTACCTTTGGTAATGAACCGCAAGACTAACTTTGTTTGTAGAGGTTTATTGTTAATATCAAAAACACTATGCTAGTTAGAGCATTGGCTATAGTTTTCCTGTAAAATATACGTAAATTCCTATTGACCATAATTATTTCAAATTTTTCGATTGGTAAACTCCGGAGATAAGGGGGGGGGAACGGTATTTTTTTAGACATTTTCCCCGATAAATCAAAAACTATCATAACTAAAAATAATTAAAAATCTGTTTTAGAATGTACAAAGTAAACCCTTTCATATGATACCCCACACAGTACAGTTATCTCATTTTTAAATTTCAACCCTCAGATTTTCCCCCCTTTTTAAATAAGAACAAAAATAATTTCCAATTTTTTTTTATTCCAGTGTCTTTGGGCCACTAATATACACAACTATTCCAAATTTCATGTCGATAGCTTCGGTAGTTACTGAAATAATCGAGTGTGACGGACGGACAGACGGACAGACAGACGGAGAAAGTCGCACCATAAGGGTTCCATTTTACCATTTTGGTACGGAACCCTAATGACCCCATGACGTAGCTACAGTGTAACGATCGGAATTCTTACCTCTGATTGAATAACAAATTTCTTCCGCTAAAACTAAATTTGAGATTCTAACAATGATTGATGCTGGTTTACCTATGCTAAGGAAGCTGGTTTCTAAAGATAGGTACATAAACTCAAACTCATATTTTTTTATTCAAATAAACTTATTAAAAGAGCTTTTGAAATGCCAATGTAGACATGAACGCAAATATGAAATGACTCGTCTAGTGAAACCACCACTGGTTCGGAATGCCATTCCTACCGAGAAGAGCCAGCAAGAAACTCGGTAATACAAAATAATCCATGCAGAAGCGAGAATGACGTACGTAAGGAAGTTCTAATATTTAATGTAACGTCGATGAGAGTACATCTTCGCTACCGGCAATAGATCTTAGCCGGGATAATCCGTCTTTACTCGGAACGCTGGGTGAGCCGAACGATAAATACGGGACAAATCGATCCGGGATTAGTATCCTGCAAGCCAAACATAAATGAAGATGCTGAAATTATTGTAGCAGAACAGAATTATCTAAAAGAGAACATGCTCGTCGTACTACATTGTAAACGAAAACCTGAAATGAAATTCTTGGAAACCTTTGAAACTTGAAATTCACTGTTTAAGATTGCTTATTGCGTCATTCATCAAAATATATGCCAACTCAGGTTTACGGCAAACCGAGTTTATTGGGTTGAATGTGTGTATGCTATAGTCCAAAGCCGATGTACGGATGCATCGCGATTGGCCTAGGCAATCCACAGAAATGGCCAGAGCGCTTGGTCCAAAGCTAAAACTTTGGCCTTTGGCGAGCGAGTTTTCAGGCCAATCGTGATGCGAATTAATGTGGACTATAATTATTGGTTGGCAACAAAAAGACTGCACGATTTGCCAATCGATTTAAATTAATTGCATTGGTTAATAATGTGTATCTACTTCATTATGGTCCAGTGTCTATTTGGATTGTATGAACTGGTGTTTAAGGTTGCTGACCCACAATAGACACCTGCATGACAGTTAGGTTTTCTCCGTTAGACCTAGGTATAGATCAAGACGGGCGTATGGGACATGGGCCTCGAAGAGTGGAGATTGACATAGATCGCATTGCAACGTATGCCGAACAATAACTAGTTATTTATATAATGAAAATTCAATTCAGTTCAACCCAGGGCTTACTGAGAATTGTATATGTCACCGTAAAATTGTAAAAACCGTTAGATTATAATCTAACTAGCGAGATTGTAAACTGTCGAAAGATTACAATTTAACGCATTATTGTTCGGTAGATTTTAATCTGTTAGGTATATTAAGGCCCTGTGTAGCGTAAAAGGGGGTTTTTAAAAGCAGTGTATCCATCAAACGGTGACATAATGTATGCTTGTAAAAATTATTTGCTGTTTTCAAGACCTTTATGCAGACATTGACGCATCTCAAAACACAATTTAAAAGAAATCTCTGCATAGAAATTTATTTTAAACATACCTCTAAATTTACCTTTTAAAGCAGTTTTTCTCCTTATTGAAACCAATAATTAGCTCAAGAAATATAAGATAAAATTCATATTTCTATATCAAACACATTGTCGGATTCATTTGCATTGAAAATTAAATATTAATTTTTTTACAAATGATTTCATGCATTTTTTGCGACATACGCTTGCTCGATTTCACCCCCCCGCGCCTGTGTTTTTCATCTCGTGAGCTCACAGCGCCTTAACCCGACAGAACCCAAGTGCACAGCCTTATGTCGAACCCTAACCTAACCTACAAGACAGAGACAAGAAAACGTAAATACAATGAATATTTCAAAAATTGACACTCAGAACATAGAACGGTTCACAATCTTTCTACAGTTTACAATCTATCGAGATAAAAAGTGTTAGATTACAATCTAACGGTTTTTACAAATTTACGATGACATATCTTTACCAAGAGCGATTACCATCTGGGGGCATACTACCATCGCTTGAAGCCGTATTATGTGAATATTTTTGACGTTAGTGTTTTAGAATTCTAATCCTTATTTAGGGGAGTCAAGGCACATGGCATAAAGCTTATATTTTGAAATAATACTGCTCTAGGCGATGGTAGTAGCCCCCCTGACCGCATTCGGCACACGACACTCTTGGCAACAATTCACAGGTTTAGCAAGAGTACAATAAATTCAATAAATAACAACAACAGGGACTACCGCAATGCATCAATTAAGCGAGAGTTTAATGTACTATTACCTATTCTGCGGTTTAACAAGAGAGCAGTGCCACCACATAGTAAAACTAAACACTTGTCTAATGAAAGACGTGTCAAAACCACCCTGTAAGAAACCGTCAGAGTGGTTTTGACACGTCTTCAACCTACCATTATTCCAAGTCATTTACGTCACGTACCTACTTGCAAATTGTGGAACCAGCTTCCAACTACTGAATTCCCTCAAACTACAGAATCAGAAGGATAAACATTGTAGTAATAATTTATAAGTACATTATACCTCAATGCGGATAAACAAATTCCTCACAAGCTGGCAACGCATTAACATTATTCTAGAGGTGAAGTTAAGATGGGGTTAATTATCGCACCTGCTCATTTGCTCGCTAGTTAATTATTTAATCTTATCCAGGATAAATCAGAATTCAAGAGTGAATAGGCATCTTCTAGGCAAGTAGAGGGTGAATATAGTTCGAGGGTGTAATAGCTACTTGCAACCGAGGTAAGCATTCTACTTTATATCATTCTTGCGAGGTAAATAAAACATTGGTAATACAAAATCACTTTACAAACAAACTTCACAAACTTTCAGATCAAATGAAATGCCGCCATTTCCATTTTTTTTTCGTAAATAGTTTTCCATTTTTTTTTTTACGGCTGGGTTCCAAGTAGTTTTGCATAGTTTGAAATGTATGAAAATTAAATGCCGCCATGTTCAGTGTTTTTTTTTTTCAGAAAAAGTTTTCTTACCATTTTATAAGAAAAGAGATTGTTTACCAAGGAGTTTTGCATAGCTTGAACTGTAATGTGAACATTACAATTCAAGCATAGTGCGACGTAATGTTGCCTTGAATTGCAAACACCAACTTACAAGGAGACTTTCCACCATAGTAATCCCTAGTTACTGAGCAAGTATGATATAATAGCTATTTATGCAACTGTATCGTAATGAGGGTCATTTTAATTCGAGTGCTGTTTTTTGATACGAGGCTTGCCGAGTATCAAAATAGGATAGTACGAGAATTAAAATGACTAATTACGTACAGTTGCATACAAGATTTTATGTACGACAAGGACGTCTTTATAATTTTTTACTATAAAAATTAATAAAAACCAAAAGTGCCAGAACTCAGAGCCGCTAAGCTATAGGTATCCTATTTATGAAGATAACCATATCGATACAGCTACGACTCATAACGATACAGCTCCCATACAACGAACTGTATCGTTATGAGAAGCAAACACGAAAGAGGGTTCAATTCGATATAGTTGTCAAATTCGAAATTGGAACTTTTCGATGCTGGAGTAGATAAAGAATATTATGCACATGTCCATTAAGTGTGTGAGCTGTGAAGGCAATAACACTTAAGACTCTAGTCCTTGAGCGTGGGAACTTTTTATAGAACACCCACATTGATATTTTCGAGTCACACAGACTCATCGCAGTGTTAGTATACGCACCCTGGACATGAATTGATGCTTCGCACAAGTTACATATTCATTACGCGCACGTCTACGTAGGATGTATATGAATGTCACATAGAACACGCATTGTATGCAGCCATTAGCTTGTCGCATATCGTAGTCACAGAACACAGTGATCGTAGTCAACGGGCCCGTAGTAGTTAGCCGGCGGCAAAAGGTGGGGCCAAAGTGTATGCTTTATTTTTTATTTATTTGTTGTATGAAGAAATTTAAAATATGATCAGTGTTTTGTGTGATATGGAAAATGGGTTTCATTGATGATCTTTTATTAAAAAATAAAGGTTAATACAGATTAAAACAATCACAGTGGTTTGAACACTTTATATTTTGTCGGCATTAAAAAGAAGTTTCTTGTTCTCTTAAAAGCTGTAAATGACTGAAATTACAACCTAGGGGTGAATCGTGTTTGGCAATTTTTTGCAATTCCTCATAAAAGTACATGAAGTCAATTATTCTGCGCCCATCAACTTAAAACTCTTCAAGTTGTGGAGTATTCTGTTCTGACGTCGTCTGAAATGATATTATTGTATTACTTCGTGATCTTTATACTTGGTCAAAATATCTAAAATAAAATACCAATATATTATATCAAACTGGTGGTTGACTGCCTCGTTGGTCTAGTGGTTAGCATAGTCGACTACGGATCACGAGGTCCTGGGTTCGATTCCCGGTCGGGCATAAAAGTTAGGTATTGGGTTTTTCAATTAAGAAATTCTCAGTGCCAGCCCGGAGTTGGAAGTTGGCGGTGTTCCACCCCCGTGCCTCGGAGAGCACGTTAAGCCGTCGGTCCCGGTTATTATCACTAACATGATAATAATCGTTAAAGCCCGCCAACCCGCATTGGAGCAGCGTGGTGGGTCTAAGCTCAAATTCCCGCTCTCCTATGAGAGTCGAGGCCTGTGCCCAGCAGTGGGACGTTAATAGGCTGTAGTGATGTGATGATGATATTATATCAAATAATAATAAAAAATGTATACATAAAAAATACTGTTACCACTTGCTCTCAGGACTCATCCTGCCACACCCGGCTATGTTGTACCTATTACTGTATACTAGGTATCGATTTACAAATATTATATTTGAAAATCTGGTATGTATACGCACTTTTTATGTCACCGTTACCCGCTTATTTATTTAGTTTATTTCATTTATTTAATCTTTTGAATATTCATTACTCATAATTAAGTAAATTCATAACATCCACCTCAAAGGAGGGTAATTCGTAGTGCTTCTTTGAGGTGCATGGATATTATGAACGACACTTACTACAGTGCATGCATCACATTTCAAGTTCTCCTGAACTGAAACTTCATGTTTTCTAAAACAATAATAACTAGTGGTTCGCCCCGAACTGGGGCCTCGCGGCGCCATCTATTGACATCATTGTGAAAGTCTGTTCTAAATACTAAGGCTCATTAAAAATTAAATAATTTCGTTTCCTTATAATTTTTATCTAATTTTAGTAGTTGTGGTTCAAGTATAGGATATAATTCAAATAATTGATCAAGTTTCAGGCTCAGCATTTCAGAAAATTTAGATTTCTGAGGTCAACTTTGGACGTAAGAAAATCTCCACTTTGAAAGTCCCCCCATTTCGTCAATTTTAGGGAAAAAATAAAATAAAAAATATTTTTGGACTTTATTCCTAATTATCTTTAAAATGATATACCGCAACCTTATGTAACGCTATAAAAAATATTTTACTTCGCGTTTGCTTCTATGAGGGTCCCCCTGAAATAAAGATTTTTATAACTTTTTAAGCCATATTCGGCTGGAGGCCATCAGTTTATATATAATATTCGAATTTGAAGTAATTACGTTCAGTAATTCAGAAGTTATAAGGCTCTAAGGTACGGACGGACGGACGGAAGGACAGACAAGTGCAAATTCACTCAAGTAGACTCAGAGACCTTCACTTCGCTCGGTCAATTATTAAGAATATATATTAGAAACTAATAGATACCCTCGACTTCTTCCACGTGAAATAAAGATTTCTTAGAATCCCATGGGTACTCTTTCGTCCCCGGTACCGTCCCCGTCCCCGGTACGCAATCCATCTCTATGCCAAATGTCATCAAAATCGGTTGATCTGTTGAGCCGTGAAAAGCTAACAGACAGATAGGCTACTTTTTATCCCGGAAAATTGAAGATTTCCCGCGGGAATCAAAAAACTTAGTCCACGCGGACGAAGTCGCGGGAATCATTAGTGTATGATAATTACAAAAAAAAGTATGATAATTATTACATTAATGTATGATAATTACAAGAATACTTGCTCGAAGAATTCAAATAATTTTAGCAGTCGTGCCCGACACTCGCGCCCCACCCTTATGCTAGATCGCGGATCGCGGATCGCGGAACTATGGAACTATGAACGGACGTGCGGTCTCCTTGAACATTGAGACGGCACTGAATTTTTCATGCGCGTAGTCTCTAATATAAAGCGAATTCTGCTTCATACTAAAATGTATGGGCAGCGGGGAACGATTTTCGCTAAAAAAATGAATTATGTTTAGGCTTAGATTATTATTTTTCGGTTTGAATTAGTAAAAAACTTTTACGGTGAATGTATTGTCTATACTTTCATCTCACGTTTTGACCAAAAATATTTTTTAATATATTAACAAAATAGCATAGAGAGTTATAATAGAAAAGGCCGTTTTAGACGTTTTTGACCATTGTTATCGAATTTTTTTCTCGAAAATCAAGAATTATTTTATAAGTATCACGCGGTGAAAGTGAAGACTCATTTATTAACTAACCGAGATTTTTTTGTGGTGTCATTCAATGAAGTAAGTTCTTTAATCTTTTTGAAACGGTAACTGCCTATTCGTGCGTTTTTTAAGGACCTGCCTCTTAAGCTCTTTGCAGACACAAAAAGCCTAGAACAGACAAAAATAGCGTAAAACCGCTTAAAGCCATAAAGGGCGCTGAACAAAAGCGTTTTAAATCTCACGACCCGTGTCAACTGGCAGTGGACTTTGTTATCTTTCATTCGCTTTATTTTCGCTGTGAAAGATAATTTTGTTACTGTATCGGAATGGAACCGGACAAGCGAGACAATTATGTTTTATCACTTAGCTTTGTATCAATTTGCATACAATTGTTTCACTATTATCTTACTTTACATTCATTTGCAACGATGTCGGCATGAATTAAATGAATTTTTTATGAAGCAAAAAGATGGTCTTGCTGTTTCAATCAATCAATATTCAATTACTAGCTAATGCCCGCGACTTCCCGATTGAGGTTTTGTTTTTTCTCGCGGGAACTCTTTAATTTTCCGGGATAAAAAGTAGACTATGTGTTATTCAAGACTACAATCTATACCTATGCCTAATTTCATCCAGATCCCTTCAGCCGTTGGGGCGTGATTGAGTAACAAAAATCCATCCATACATCCATCCATCCAAACTTTCGCATTTATAATATTAGTATAGATTCTAAGTAGGTACACTGTACACTTATTGGGCTCCAATAGATTATAAAACATGATGATGATAATCAGTTACGTTATCTTAATAAAACTAAAGCTACGAGAGTTATGCTTGTATCAGTCAAGTGTCGACCACAATTATTTATCTTCCGACGACCGACATCGTCGGTTAATCTCTGAAAAGACTCAATAATTACACTAACCGGTATTAAGAATACTAGTTATAGAGTATTTTTTTTAAATCAATACCGAGTCTAAGTTTTTTTGGTGTAGGAGTTCTGAATTTACAATTTTTTTCGATTTTTTCACCCAACGCCAAAAAGTTGACAAAAATTTTGTTGTAGCAAGTCAACTAGAAGCTCTGAAATAAGAAGCGTTAGAGTACAATATATACAGTCGTTAGACGCTACAAGGACTTTTAATTCAATTTGTTTTATCTTCTTCCTTTTATCAACAGAAAAGCATTTTCCACCGTAGTCATACTGTAGCGAGTAGGTACGAACAACGACGATTCATACAATGGCCCTCGAACAATAGAAGCTTAGGACTCAAAGGCATCTCCGGGGGCTGCGCGTCGACGTTGTTATGAATACGACTAATGGAGGATTTTTATTTTTAGTTTTATTAGTCAAAGCTTTAAATGTTCATGTTTTTCTTTATCACATAATTGTATCAATCACAAAACTTTAAAATTACTAATACTTTTATCGCGAAGCATATATCTGTTAAAACTATAAGACGTATCAAATTCAAATCTTTTTTATACAAGTTCGACGTGTTTTTGAAAAGTCGAGTGAATCTACCACTGGTTCGGAATGACATTCCTACAGAGAAGAACCAGCAAGAAACTCGGTGGTCGCTCTTTTGAAAAAAATAATTATTTACAATTTCATCAATGTGCAGATACAAAAGTAGTCAAGCGCAAGGCAATTAGTTGAGCGAGTCAAATCCGTGCTCTTTTATTATTCACATAATCTTCAACAGTTTAATAAGCTTTTTCAGGAGCATACTTTTAATGGATTTCTTAAACTTGTGTAAAGGCAAGTTTAAAATAGGTTGTGGTATATAGGTGGATATTGTGGTACATAGGCATTATTTAATACAAAAGAAACCTACATTACTTACCAACCGAGATTGTAAATGGGACATCTCGTCTTACGTCTTTATACATGAATAATGCATAGCAGCCGGCGAGGATCTTATGTAAAGCAATCATATTCTACCAGCACATCTAGACATCCGCTCATATATTCCTCTTGTACGTTTTCTTAATTATTTTATTAAACACTTATTCTATCATCTTCATTTTTTAAATCCAACTTAATATTTTCTCCTAAACGCTTTAATATTTCTTTTGTGATTCATTTTACCTTAAACTGCCCCCCGATTGTATAAGGAAATCTTAATCGTTTGTCAAACGGATAATTCGACCTATTTAAGTAGTTCATAGATGCTGATCGTTAAAAAGCATGTATGAACTCCTTAAACAGTTAGAGTAATACGTTTTAAGCTGTCAAATGTCTTAGGCAATTGGGCCTCTGATTGCTGGGTGGTTGCCAGGTACATGAGTACTCCGGATAGGATTTGATTTAGCTTTGAAATCCATACCTACTTTGTCAGAAATCATAGAGTCCGAATAAGTGATATTAAGACAGTAAGACATAATATCGTATCCACAAAGAGTACAAGTGCTTTAGCAAGCTAAAGTAATCGCTTACTAAGCTATTAGTCATCGTTAGTCGTTACCTATGTACTATACGGCTAACCGTTCACCAAAAATGTTGAAACAATTTCATCAAAAATGCCGACTAATCAATCTCTACTAAACTCCCACTGGGGAATAAAGAACGAGGATCAGCTGACCCACTGATAATAAAGGGTCATCAATCACGCATTTTTGGAAGCCATCTTACAAGTTGAAGAGACAAAAGCTTTACTGAAAATGTTTCGTACACTTCGTGGAAATATGGTGGAATTAAATTGATTAACCAATTATTGCCTCGAACGGAAGTTATTCGTAAAATTACATTATCAAGAAAAGCTTTTAAATTAGAACATGAAATCATATTCTTGAAATACACGAAATTAAAAAGCATCGAATAGCTTTTGTCGTGCGATCAGGAGAACAAATAGGTATAACCCTAGAACATCATATTTTCCTTGATCATCAGACATGGGACAGCAAGCAAAGCATCCATTCTGATATAAATACGAAAGTGTGTCTGTCTGCTACGTTATACCAAACAATCCATTATGTTCAAAGCCGATTATGGCGAAAGGTACACAGATAGAATGTATCCTAGCCAAGTAATACGCTAGATTTCGTGAAAGATTATTAAAATCTAAATTAATTCAGTTTTAACATTCTGGAAATTATGATCAGATCAACCATTTTAAATGAGTTTGCCTGATGAGGCAGATAGCAGGGTGTTTAATAGATAATAAGATTTGTAAAGGGATCCGTTGCACAGCTGCTTTTCATCCCATCTATTCGAAAAGGACGACTTGGTTTGCCTTTAAGTGCACCCAAAGGTGGTGTTTTCATTTTGAAAAATGAGTTCTTCAAGTGACAGTGAAAGTATAGAATTAACTCCTGAAAGTATTAGAACTGACGCAAGAAATGTGATCTATTACTTGCAAAATCCCGGGAAAAATATATGAAAGCCTATGGTAATTTTATTGAATGGAGAAATGCTAGAGACGCCAAGAATTGTTCAGAATCGGTGTTTTGGCCTACTTCCGGTACTTAGCCAAACTTAACAACCTTCCACTCTTTGGAGTACCTACTCAATGCTAAAATCAACAGTCAGTTCTAATAACGACGTAAAACTGGACACATATTCGAAATTAAGATACGTAAATATTTTAAACCAAGGGATTTTCAGTCTTTGAATTTTGTAACTTTTTGAGGTCAAATTCCATAAGAAAACTAAATCATTTTATGTCAAGGCCTATAATTACTAAAACAACAACAAATACAATAACTACTTTCATGTTGTTACGTTTAACGTTATCATCTTCAAACACTTAACATTTTATTATTTTGAGCATTTCAATAAAACACGGTTTAATTGTCACTTTGAACTAACTAATCGTCCAATTTTCCGTAACAAAGTCAACAAATACTAATGACAGTCTCGCTGGTAGAGTAAACGGTGGGCGTAACAACAATCTACTGATAATGCTTTGAAGGGTACTGATACAAACCCCTGATCTAATTGGCTCTTTAATGTTTAGAGTCTGGAGTTTGTATCTGAAACTTCGGACCAATATCATTCATCGGACTTCATAATTTTGCTTTACAATTGATACATTTCACATCAACCCGCCAACCCGCACTGGAGCAGCGCGGTGCGTCTAAGCTCTAATTCCCTATCTCCTATGAGAGTGGAGGCCTGCGCCCAGCAGTGGGACGTTAATGGGCTGTAGTGGTGGATTATATTCTACAGTCACTTTGTTTTTTTTTTACTAACCAAACATTCTGAATCTTCGATTTTACTTTAATAATAATTAGAGACACTTAGAACTTAACGAACTGTTCTTACATTCTTTGCTAGTAGAGCCGAATGAATTTGAATCATCAAGGGTTATTCATTTTATGTATATTATGTATCTAATTATGTATATTACCTATTCTGTGGTATTATACAGTTTCTTCTATGACTGTGTGATAAGCTGTAATAGATAGTGGCGTGCAGGACACAGAGCCATAAAAGCATTGCCTACCCTAGTTAAAAAAACCTCAATGCTAACCTACACTAACCAATGCCTACTCGGACTCCGAATACAGAGTACGCCCCTGGTTATAGAGTAATAACAACAATGCGTAGAAACTGTACAAAAACACTTAGCAAAAAAGTCGCAAATGACTTCACGTTAAACAGTTTTGACCAAATCAAATACTGCAAAATATGAGCAGCGAATTCCACCAAAGGCAAATTAAATTAATGTCAAATATGCCGCCGCCTCGGCCCGGCTTGATGTAATCTGGCATAGGCGAATTTACATGAATATCGGATTATGCTAAAGAGCACTTAACTTTGTTTATGGCGCATTATTGTGGAGAATAACATGCATGTTTTTATCACCAGCTATTTTTTAATTTTTTAGAGTCGCCTGGGTCATTTTAATCCCTTATTTACAACAATAAAATCACAATTTCTAAAAATTTTAACTTATTGATTTTACATTACAGAGAAAACCTCCTACGAGCTACGGTCACGAGTAGGGAACAAATACATTATATGCGACATGCGACTTCAGCGCTACCTTTAGGGATCTTTTTTTCGTGACACGGAATCTATGTGGAAAATCGCAACAGTGGCGTGAGATGCAAATTTAAATAAGTAAAAATAATTGAAAAACTAGTAGCTCCTCAAATAGAAAGTGAGAATGAAAGTAAAAAGACAAAGACGACGATGTAGGAAGAAGAACATTACAAAATCTTAAGCATTTGAGAGCTCAAAACGGTTACTTTTGTCAAACGGCTAATTCGAACTGTCTAAGAGGTTCATAGATGTCTTTCGATATTGCAAGCATCTATGAACTCCTTGAACAGTTCGGATTATCCGTATGACAAACGTATCTGATCAGTTGTGATCACGATTTTCTTGAAATTGCACTGCAGGTTACAATTAAAAACCATCGCTGATCTGATTTCAGGAACACTCTAGAGAAGTAAAGACGCTATGACAAAGAATAGAACAGTAGTAAAAGTGGATCGGAAAATTAAGGTAGATCAATAAATCGTAACAAAGTCTTAAAAGAGAATGCTCCCAGTCCGCAATAACGAACCTCTTATAAAACGGCGCGTTCACTTCAATAACTCGGGCATAGGTAATAAAGCTTTCTACGGATTTGTTCCAGTTTTAACGTGTCCAAAGCTTTTGTACCTATTTCCAATTTAAAAGATAAAAACCGGCTAAGTGCGAGTCGGACTCGCGCACCGAGGGTTCCGTACAAACCTCTAGTAAGTTTTAAATTATTAAAAATATTTTTATTTTAAATATTTGAGTTGATTGAATGAAAGGTAAATTGCGGTTTACGATTTATGCCGTATTAAAAAAACTACTTACTAGATCTCGTTCAAACCAATTTTCGGTGGAAGTTTGCATGGTAATGTACATCATATATTTTTTTTAGTTTTATCATTCTCTTATTTTAGAAGTTACAGGGGGGGGGACACACATTTTACCACTTTGGAAGTGTCTCTCGCGCAAACTATTCAGTTTAGAAAAAAATTATATTACAATCCTCAATATCATTTTTGAAGACCTATCCATAGATGACCCCACACGTATGGGTTAGATGAAAAAAAAAATTTTGAGTTTTAGTTCTAAGTATGGGGAACCCCCAAAATTTATTGTTTTTTTTCTATTTTTGTAAGAAAATCTTAATGCGGTTCACAGAATACATCTACTTACCAAGTTTCAACAGTATAGTTCTTATAGTTTCGGAAAAAAAAGGCTGTGACATACGGACGGACAGACAGACAGACAGACAGACAGACAGACAGACATGACGAATCTATAAGGGTTCCGTTTTTGCCAAATTTGCCTACGGAACCCTAAAAAGGTGAACTACCGAATATTTCAGATTGTATTAGGTATGTTTACATGCCGTTATCCGGGACTTGTTGATAATCAAATCAATTATTATTATAAGTTTGACGACTTAAGTAATCGAAGAATTAATAAAGGCCATACTGATTTAGGGTAAACTGCACCATTGATGGTTATGGTTAACGTTGAACACAAAAGAGCAGGCAAAGTGAGTCGAACGAGTCAGTATTCTCACATCCGTATTTAAGGTTCCCTTATATTAAGACAAATGTTGGTAAAATTTTGGTAATCCTTAAAAAGTAGCAGAACCCTAAATTGTTGTTTCTAAACTAAACGTACACTGGTAAAGTTCCTTGTTCAGAAACCTAACCTAAACCTTACTATCGGTTATCATGGCTCAAGGGACAAAGTTATAATAATTACTTTAGCAAGGGTTTCAATTTCGTGTTAATTTTGCTACCAATACCATAGTCTAACTAAATTGTCCACTCGAGAGCAACTGAAATAGTTCTTGGTGCCATATTGAGTCGTGGGTTGAAACTTGGAAGTAAGTGGTTGGCAAATCATGCATTACTAACATAGTTATTAAACGTAGGCATATTCAGAGAAGAATTTATTGTTACTTACTAGTACGAAAATCGTAAATGTTAAATGTACATGTAAAAGCCTATTCGAATCATTGCAATACGATTCAAACTTCAGCGTACAAATCGAGCATTGTATTTCAACTAGAATAACACGAAAAGCTTCCAGTACAATTATACTGACTTAGACCGCTTTCGCTTTACTAATGAAGTCTGAATAATTAAATGTGGGTTAGTAAACCTAGAAATATCCAGTATATTTCCTAACATTTATAATATAAATTGCTAGGCCGGGATGGAAAATAACTAGTACAATGAACTTGATAAATACGCTTGTATTAGGTTACAACGTTTCAGAATTTACGAGAAATCTGTGGGCGTCATTGACTGAATTAATTTTATAGGAGCGTTATTTCTATACTCAGGATTTATAACTTAGATTCAGTAAGGATTTCTATATAGCAAATTGAAACATTTACTTCCTTCAATAGAACGAAAAAGTTTGATGGTTATACAGCTTTTACAATCCGAGCTTGAGTTGAAATACTAGATTTTTTCTGGAAGATTACTTTCGCGTGTATTTTTTTTATTGTGTAGTTTTCTTTTTATAGTTTTCATGATAAAACTTAGCCTATGGTCTGGAAATTAATCAATTTCGTCAACAACATTCAACAACAGGTTTAACCGACGGGCCGTGAAAAGTTAACAGACATAGACCCACTTCCACATTTATAACATTTGTATGGAAGTATAAATAGTATAGACTAGCGAATGCCCGCTACTTCGTCTGCGTGGTTTGAGGTTTTTTGGTTCCCGCGGGAACTTCTTAATTTTCCGGGATAAAAAGTGGCCTTTGTGCTATTCCAGACTATAATCTATCTCTGTGCCAAATTTCAGCCAGATCCGTTCAGCCGTTGGGGCGTGATTGAGTAACAAACATCCATCCACCCATACATCCATCCATCCAAACTTTCGCGTTTATAATATTTATATTTGATTTCATCCATATCTGAGTCTTCCCACACTTGAATAGATACATTGAGTAAACCATTTTCACCAAGTAGTTAAGTTGAACTCGACAGGCAGAATGCTGAAAGAGCCATTTATCGTTCCTCCTCATGGGGTTTCACAGAGTGGTTTATTGCACTTTTTATTAACTTTCCACATCCAGCTTTATCCCACATCCATTCGTCGCAAGTTTTATTCCCTCGACCATTTCCGATACTGCTGACAAGCTTTGACGGATTCCCTTTTCGACGGAAATACTGCGGACGACACAATTTGGCACACTCTCTTCACGAATAAGCCATCTGATAAAAGTCTACATTGCTGATCAATAAAGGATTTTTCATTTACACTACTGTTATTTCACTTTCTAATATTTTTTTTTTAATATAGCGCTTATTCGAAGATAAATCAAATCAAATCAAATGTAAGACATACTTTGGACATGCAAAACACCCTTCATTAAACTTTTGAAAGATTCTAATTTTAGAAACTCATCTAAAATGAGCGCCTAATGATGTACGAAGGTGAAAGGACCCTGCTCTGCCCAAAACTCATCATCATACATTCTTAATAAATGTAACTAGATAGCGGAACAAGCTTGCTTTCGCTATCTAGTTACATTGACAGTGCCTCTAGTGTTATTTTAACAAAATTTTATAATTTTATTACAGTGCTTCACACACGAGGATAGTTTCTAAACTTACTTAAACATGCATATCAAAAATTCGCGGAACCGGCAGGATTTGAACCTGCGTCTCTCTGGGAATCGCGCCATGAGCGCCTTGACCACTAGGCCACGGTTCACTTACCTACCGGTGCCGAAATTTATTTTAACAAGGTCAACAAGGTCAAGGTTAAAAGGTAAAGGCAACATCTCCTGAAGATGCTCCGGTATCGGAGTGAAACGTACGTTGAGGGTATTTTTGAAGGTTTATGTGGTGTGGTGAATGTCGTGGACATCGGGTTCGAGATACGCACTGTACCACATAGACTTGCCTTCTGTGGCGGATTATAACGAATGAAACTTCTAGTTTTTTCATTTTAACGAGGTCGTCAAATTATTTTTTAACAGTCATGGTTGTTTACAAGAAAGTGCATCAAACGATAGGGCTGTAGAGTGATCTTTTAACATGTTTGTTGTCTGGTGTACACTATAACATAATATTTCACCAAAATTGGAATTCAGCATTTAGATTACAGCTTCGGCGTCTCTAACTTGCACTTTGTATTATCTGGCACTAGCTGATGACCGCGACGTCGTCCACGTGGAATATGTTTTGTTTTTTAAATTACCACTTGAGCTCCTTAATATTCCGGGATAAATAGTAGCCTATGTCACTCTCCAAGTCCTCAACTATACCCATGCAAAAAATCACGTCGATCCGTTGCTCTGTTGCGACGTGATTGAAGGACAAAACAACAAACCTCTTCGTCAAACAAGGACGTGCTTCACCTATTTTATATTCTTCATCATTCTGTCTAAATTCCGAACGTCGTTTGTCATTATAAGTACTCCCAGCATCCACCGTGACCATATCTAACTAATGCCCGGACTGTTTATGATTCCATCTGCGTTAACAGTGGGACCACAGCGTATAATTAGGCCTGCGGAAATAACATATCACCGTACCATATACTGAATTATGTTAACAATTCCGGCGGTAATCCTGTACAAAAGCGCCTCGCTATCCGTAACGGAGATGTATTTGCATCTCTAACGCATGAGTAGTATAATCCCATGCGTAGTATAGACTAACTTATTTTAACTTTAATAACGTTTTGAGACAATTTTATAAGGCATCAAGATTCAGAATTTTGTTATAATGGATTTTTCAATATTTGTTTTGTAGTTTGAACAAGTCACCCTCAGTCAGACTCAATTTCCTATCATTACTGAAGATACTGAAAGTTAGAAAAATTTAATATATAAAGACTATAAATGCGAAATTTTGATGGATGGATATATGGATGTTTGTTACTCAATCACGCCAGAACGACTCAACGGATCTGGATAAAATTAGGCACAGAGTTAGATAATAGTCATAACACATAGGCTACTTTTTATCTCGGAAAATTAAAGAGTTCCCGCGGAAACCATAAAACCTTATTCCACGCGGACTAAATCGCGGGCATCAGCTAGTATAAAGATAAAAAGAGAAAATTACAAAACTGCTTTTCTTCGCTGTGACTTCGAAAAATCGAGGTTATACCTTATTTTATCTTCAGCGCATAAAAGTTAAAGAAGCTATTAAAATGGGTTATTTTATCTTAGTTTTATGGCACCTCGTCGGGGATTATCACCGCAATTTTTTTTTTTTAAATATACATATAGGCTAGAGCGCTAGGCTGCAAATATATTATTTCCTTAAATAACATTACTAAAATGTGTTTGCACATTTGTATCCTTTCAAATATTGTTTCAGAATGATACTCAAACCATGCATGGATAGAGAAAAATAGGAAAAAGTATTCCAAACATTTCAAAAACCTCAGCGAATAATTCACACACGAGACAAATAAAATGTTGGAAGTACCTAACTGAGAAAGGAAACGAGTAGGTTGTGTCAAAGGAGAGCGTTATGTATGTGCATTCTCTAACACAGTATTAGAATCTTTTATTGCGCGTTCCGGATTTTCTGTCACTTCCTTCTCGGGGCACATCCGTTTTCATAAGCGAAGTGACGCTACTAGATGTAACTTTAATGAGGGTAGTCCTTGACTCCACGTCTACTATCTAGCTGCTACTAGAAATTCTTTGGCATTTGAACTAATGCGATGTAAACGTAATATGACGTGTTTCGACTTATAATTGACTGAAATTTTCCATACAATGCGACGAATATGTACTTGGATTAAAAATGTCCCTTTTCAACAAATAAGGTCAATTTTAAGAAGGCCTGCTTTAATGCTTTTTGGATTATCAAGTCTGTCTGTCTGTGTGATTTTACCAACGGTTTGGAAAGACGTTGATTATAATGCATCCATGTCAAAATGATGTCAGGTTATACATTTATTTCAAACCAATTCTGTTCAGTGCCCCAAATTTATTAAACAACAACCTGAATTTACATATATTTAAACGCAGAAAATGAATTTTCCTTTCTCTACCAAAAGTATTTTCTCCAAAGACCAGAGGGATCTGAAATTTAATCCACCCGAGCGTAACTAGGATTTGTGGCTTCAACGCGGCTCTTAAAACAGAATCTCTAATTTCTGAGTTTCTATTTCTTACCACTTTTGGTTCATTTCAAATTCCTGGACTTTCAAAATGGACTAACGGGCTAAGCACTTGGAGTTTCTAGGTCGAGTGGAAATTAACGCCGTCAGTCTTCAAAAGGCGAACTGCATCACCACAACTTGCCCGTAGATACTGTCCAGGTAAGGGACAAGGGTTGCGATTAGGGCATGAATACCGGGATCCCGAGATCTCGAAATCCCGGGATCTCGGTCGATATTTCCGAGATTCAAATACCGGTATTGAACTAGGTGCAATACCGAAATACCGGTAGTAGAGTACTACTCGATTTTAACTTGCGAAAACGAATAAAAGAGAGACGTCTTTTAGTGGCGGGCGTACTTCATTACCTTACTGACGTTGCGAACTTTTATAAAATGCCAGAGGATGAAACATTCCCAAAGCCTACTATGCGGAAATATGTGCAATTATCGTATCTTTATTAACTCGCTTGAAATACACAAATCTAACGCAGACTCTTAACGTTTGATTTAAACTCTTCAGATGAAGACGATAATGTTTGTCTCTCAGAAATGATTTCACAGAGAAACCTTACACAACAACAATTAAAAAAAGAAGTTGACAAATGTAAATCTTAGACCAAAGGTAAATTATCATATTTTGATTTATCTGGATTTGTGATGACTGAAAAAGCTATGTATGACAATCATGGAGAGAGAGGTGTATATTTAACAGCAGCATACAATTATATTATCAATATATACCTAATTCCAACTAGTGTGGAAAGTGAAAGAATTTTTTCATCTGCCGGCTATTTTTGCAATAAAATCAGAAGTTCACTATCGGACAAAATGCTAGATGCACTTTTATTTTTAAGAACTTATTTTCAGGAAAAGCGAAATATTTTAAATAAAAAATAGTAGGTATAATATAAAAAATATTCTGCAATGGTTGATTAATTTTATTGTTAAATTCTTTGATGTTACGTTTTAATTTTAAATTGATTGATTTTATTAAATGATCATATAGACGTTGCGATTCTTAAATAATTAATAGTATAATTAGTACTTTGTTGATTAAGCTTACATTTATTTGTTATTGTAAAAAAATATAACTTTAATATTTTTGTACAATGTGTGTGTGAAATTGAAGTATATTTGAATTAGGTACCTAATATAGGTACTACAATAGTTTGGTTAATTTAGATTCCTAGTTATGATGAGACCGATTTTTAAATAAATAAAACTACAATAAAAAATTATCTGTTGATTTCGAATTTTCGAAATAAGACGTAAAACTAAGACAGATTTTTTTTTATGAAAATGTAGATGATTTAAAATGAACGTTAACACAATATTATTAGAGAAACTATATAAAGTAAGATTTTAATAAATACAAGATTGCAAATTATTAAGAAAACGTGTTTTTATTTAAAATATTCAAGTACAAATTGAGAACTTCAATACCGGTATTAATACCGGGATCCCGGTATTGAAGTCCAATACCGAAACCAATACCGGGATTGAAAAAATACCGAGATTTACATGCCCTAGTTGCGATGGTAACTATCAGAGAGAAATGCAGTCATAGTCATAGTCAAGCAAGCCATAGCATTGGAGTGACCACCAGTGTACTCTAACAAGTGCATACTGAAAAGTTTGCCTGTATTACCATACAATAAAACTGCTGCGGACAGATCACATTACTTAATCACATTTTAGAAAAGTTACACATAATTATGACCACTCGGTTCAGAGTGTAAAAACTGGAAGAAGAATAGTGTTTTACTTTTAATTTTAAAGAGCATCTATGTAGACTAAAACGCAATATAAAAACTTAGCCTCCATTTAAGCAGCCAAGCATCCCAATAAACTTGAGATAAAGTGCAACAATAAATAACGATGAACATAATATCTCCGAACGTTACAGAACTCGTTAAAATAGGTGTGGAGAAAGAACAATGGATATTGGAGCAATCATTTGAAGATACTAGAGATGCTGTTATAAAAGCTTTAGTGCAAAAGCAATTACGAAGTGCAGAGAGAACTTATTCGGAAAATAAACTTGAAAGAGTACACACACTTGCACACTTATCTTAACGAGACATGAGTTTTATGATTGTGCTTGCCTCTGTAATGCTCTATTCCCATCGAGGGATAGCTTTTTAATGAAACAAACAACATTATAAACGGCGATATAAGGATGGCGCGAAGTGGCTGAATGAGGCAGGCTAGGTCGGATGTGAAGACCCGTTAAGGAAGGCCAACCTAGAACGTCCACAGACTATACGACTATGACGATGATAGCATTTCTATTTCCTGCCTGACTCATACCTGAATGTCATAATTTTAATTTAGATACCAGTAATTTGGAAAAGCTGCGTCAATCACAAGACTCACAATTGTTGTGATTTGCTGAATTTATGTTATTCTCGCGTCGACAATGGCATGTGGCCAATATCGAAAGAGTGTTAGCCAATCAGAGGAAATTGAGACTGTTACACTGTAGCATTTTACCATTATTGGAAGCCTGAAGTCTGCGAAACTGATACAATTCAATTTGTATTCACTTCAGCTGCTATTGTTTGATATTGGGTATATTTCTCATGAGTACGAAGTGCAATTGAGAGAGAATAATGTTATTCTGTATTGAATGCATTTGTATTACGAATCCGATTTGACAGGAAATACGATATAACAAATCAATTGATTGAATAACTCTCGATATGATAAATTGGCAATTTAAATTCAAAGTCATTTGCGATTATAATCGTTCTAGCGTGAAATGAAATATTTCCATTTTTTGTAACAGTCGCCGAGCTTTTCCATGATATTTTATCAAGGACACGGGAAATCACTCAGGATAAAACCATTTCTAGAGGAAAATCCTAATTCGAAAACAACTTACCGTATGCAACATAATATTAGTAGGTATTCCTTCGCAAGATCTTTATTCGATTTAAATACCTTTAGATATCATCGAGGAACGCCTCTATATTATTTTAAAAACCTCACACTACTATTCATATAACATCATTGTATAAAACTTTCTGCCTATTCCGGATACTCTTTTATTTATTACGCCAGTACGCTTTCTTACCGAATATAATATAGTCAAAATAGGATTGTGAGATTTGCAGAAAATGTTATTTCATCATTCGATATATAGGTCTTCACTCACTCCTTCAAAATTGATATTTGCTTTTCGTTGGTACATTGTTACAATCTCTCACATACTCATAAGACATACTCATCTCGTATACAATATTTTGATTTGATTTGGTTGACTATGTTAGTACAAACGTAACAAAAAAAAAGATTTCTTCATATTTTTAATTTCCACTTGTATGAGAGTGAGTGAGTCTCTCACTGTCTCTCCTTCATCATCACTTATCGTATACGTATGCTTGAAAGCATAGCCAGATAAAAATTCAGAGTAAAAAAAAAGTAGTTTAATTGCTGCTTTCAAATTTAAAACGAAAGCAAAACCATCACAGTAAATAATGCTATCAGCAACATTGTGTTTCACAATTTCAATGATTCGCTACAGTAAATCCCTCCAAAGCGTATTTAATACCCGAAGTCGGTTGGATTATAAAAGCTTTTGTGTCAGCTGGAAATTGCGTTTTGTACCTCCGTACCCTTTGTACTTCGATTTATCCGCATTGATTTTTAATGAGCACATCGAATGTTTGAACGAACCTCATTATGTTATAGCGACAAAATTTATCGTGCTTAAATCTGCTTAGAAGCGAAGGCAACTTGGTTCAAATTTGTCCCGAGGTTCAAATTTGTCCCGATTGAAATTTAACTATAATTAATATTAAAATCTTAATTTACACCCTATTTAAAGTAAAATCAATTATTTATATTACAAAAAGTGATTTTGAAAGATATTTGAATAGTTCGAGTGCTTATTAGGTTTTTATTACATGTAAAATTAACAACGGTTAAAGGTTAGTACTTACTTACAAACTTGACGTATCTTTTTTAGTGTTTGTATTGCGTATTGCTGGATGTTTTAATATTAAACATCTACGCCGTACATGCGTAATCAGTATTTGTGTTTGCAATTGTTCGTTAATACCAAAATACGACACCAGTTGCAATCTCAATATACAACTGTCATCTCGCATTCAGGGGTCGTTGCTCTTTGCTGTAATTAAGTACTTATTTTGCATTTGAACTGCAATATGATGACCCGCAGAGCTTTGGCACGCCAGGAAGAATCTAAACTTCAGCTGGCTTTAAAGGAATTAAAGGCTAGTAAAGAGCTATGTGCCCAATTGAATAGTGAAAGAGATGACAATGAAAAGGAACTATTAGGTATGTTAAAAAGTAATGAAAAGTTGAAATCAGAGTTATCTGCGTTACATATACAGTACGACAACGTAGTCGAAGAGCGTGACCGCCTTCAGGAGCTCGTGGATAGGTTTGATGAGTGCCGGGCCGAGTACGAGGCAACACTTAACAAGATCTCCGCACTCCACCAGCAGCTAGATGAGGCTCACGACAAGATCTCCGAGTTGGAAAAAGCTGCACAGAACACCACAGCACAGCACACCCAGAGTCTCTTCGAGGAATTAGTTGGTAGCGCCCCGCAGTTGGTTACTGCTACGACGGATGAACCCACTTTCTGTACTGACCATCCAATACCACAGGTCAGTTATACAACCCCCTCAAAGGTTTATCCCTGTAGCAGTAAAAAACTAAAGAAATATGTAAAAATTAACCGGTATATTAGAAAAACTCAAAAGTTAATATATAAACATAATTATTCATTTAAAACGATGAAGCCAAAAAAGGATAGGTTAGAATTATTAGGCAGAATTAAAATGTGCAGCAAGGAATTAGAAAGTTATAAAATCAATTATGAATCTGACACACACATCCTAGAGGTTCAAATAGCTCGATTGCAGGCTTCTTTGCGTTCATTGTCAGCAAAGTATGATTCA
Source organism: Erebia epiphron (assembly GCA_963932025.1). NCBI lineage: Eukaryota > Metazoa > Arthropoda > Insecta > Lepidoptera > Nymphalidae > Erebia > Erebia epiphron. Next base: position 12,600,369 of record OZ009950.1, read on the forward strand.
TGTCAAAAAAATATGATTTCACAGTACACACAGACAACTGATGAGCTTGACACATTAACTAGTATTGAAAGTATTAAAAATATTAACTTCACTCAAAAACAGTGTTCTGATAATAGTGCAGTTCATCCACAGTCTGTGGCTACAGCATCATCACCCTCAAAGAAGAGGAAGGTGTGTGACAGGTTCCCCAAGCAAAGTACCAATAGTTCCTTTACTCTCACAAAACCTAGAACATGCAATACAAACACATTTATGTATAGCGATGGAATTGGTAGTGGTATGGGCATACTACTTCATTCACATCTACAGGGACACACGGTTTTGAACTGCTGTTCACCTAATGCGGGACTAATTTCTATTGTCAAGTCAATTTATAGAAATAAAAATAGCTTTGATTTAAACACAAACTTAGTGATTCTAGTTGCAAACAGAGGGACAATTAATGAATATGACTTGAAAAAATGCTATCAAACCTTGGAAAAATTAAATGTTAATAAAATTATAATATATACCCTCCCTTACTGTGACAATTTGCCACACCAAGAAAATACCTATAGATATAAGTTAAATATGACATTATATAATTTATGTACCTACAATAATAAATTTAAAATAATTGACATAAGTACCCAGTGTGGTAAAGTTTATTATGACTTGGAACAAGATAGGTATAAACTATCATGTTATGCTAAGGGACAGATAGCTGTTTCGCTATCATATTTTTTTTCAACACTAGCCAAAAATGTGGCTAAACAAGCTGCTTCTATTGAGCAGTGTTTTTACTCTGACATTTTGGATATAAGTCCAAGTAACTTTACTTTAAACTAGATAAGGAGACAACGGAGGTTTCCTCTTGCTTGAATAGTATAAGTTATAATAAGGCTTTGCACACACTTGACGCAAAGCAAATAAAAAATAAAAAATGTAATGTCATCAACCTGGTTCACCAGAACATTCAATGTATTAGAGGGAAGGATTTGGAGATTGAATTGTTCCTAAATAATTTTAATATTGATATTTTATGTGTAACTGAACATTGGCTAAAAAACCATGAGTACATGTTCAATTTTAGTGACCACCAGGTTGGTAGTTCGTTCACCAGATCTAATGCCATCCATGGAGGCTCTTTAATTTTGTTGAATAAAAAATTAAAATTTAAGAACCGAAATGATATTGTGAGCCTGTCTGTTGAGCGAACAATAGAACTATCTTCAGTTGAATTGGAGCAATTTATTGTTGTGTCTATATACAGACCACCTTTGTCTAACTTTGAACTTTTTGAAAAGATAATGGATGATGTACTATTTAAACTCTCTAAATCAAATAAAAAGCTTATTGTGTGCGGAGACTTTAATGTAAATTTATTGGAAAGTAGCCCTTTAAGTGGCAAGTTATTGAATCTATTCAAATCCTATAACTTATCCAATATGTTTATGGAGCCAACTAGAATAACTGCAACTAGTGCCACATGCATAGACAATATTTTTACAAATTTTACACCTGTTAAAAAAAACATTATTAGTAAATTAGATTCAGATCATTGTGGACAACAAATTCAGTTTGAAAATTTTAATAAAAATGTATCAAAGCGTAGAATAACTTTTGTACCAGTAACATTGGACCGTATTGAAAAAATAAGAACAAGTCTTACAGAGGAACTTCCTTTTTTACCAAATGGGTTGAGTCCTAATGAAATGTATAACATATTCTTTAATACTTTCAGTGAAATATTCAAATCAATATTCACCAGTAGAACGGTCTTAACTACTGATGCAAACGTTTTTAACGAATGGGCAACAAATGAATTACACAGAAGTAGGCAAAAATTATATGAATTGTATGCAGAGCGACAGTATGATACTAGTGATGAGTTCAAGCAGCATGTTCAACTGTTTTCCAAGAAATTTAAAAGAGATTGCATTGTGGCTAAATCAAAACATATTCAAACTAAGATAAAAAATAGCTCCAATGTAATCAAAACTACTTGGAACATAGTGAATGAAGAAACAGGAAGAGCAACACGGAAAAATTGTGAATTTAAACTTAATGTCGGTAATACACCTGTAACTTCGGACTCCGAAGTTGCTTCTGTTTTTGAAGGCTTCTTTACGGATATTCCTGTTTCTACCACAGAATCGTTGAACTCCTCACCAAATGCCGCTCTTACTTTACTGGAGGATAACGTGGCTGAATGTAATAACGTTTTCAAATTCTGTCACGTTAACTGCTCTGACGTTATTAAAGCTTTCAAATTAATTAACAATAAGAAGACAAATGATTTGTGGGGCATTTCCGTTAACGTTGTAAAATCATTGATTGATATCGTTGCACCCGAGTTAGCTTTAATATTTAATAATTGTATTGATTGTGGTGAGTTTCCTGACTTAATGAAGCACAGTAAAATAATTCCTCTATTCAAATCAGGTAGTACCAATGACCCCGCTAACTTTAGACCTATATCTGTACTACCCACTTTTAGTAAAATATTTGAAAAATTAATATTAATTCAATTGCTTAAACATTTTTGTAATAATGACTTATTACATAGTAAACAGTTTGGATTTACACGGGGTGGCTCAACAATCGATGCTGGTGTTGAGTTAATTCAAAATATATTCGAAGCCTGGGAGGAGTCACGTGATGCACTTGGCGTTTTCTGTGATTTATCCAAGGCTTTTGATTGTGTTGATCACGAAACATTAGTCAGAAAACTGCACCATTATGGAATTAGGGGTGTAGCACTGGATATGATGAATTCCTACTTAAAAAATAGGATGCAAAAGGTAGACGTCAATGGAAAGCGGTCTTCCGGATCGATTGTAAAAATGGGGGTTCCACAAGGTTCAATTTTAGGGCCTTTTCTATTCCTCATTTATATTAACGATCTTCCTTACCTTGCCAAGGATAATCATGGGATAGTATTGTTTGCTGATGATACATCACTTTTGTTTAAAATAAACCGTTACGAAACTACTCTTGACGAAGTAAACAATTCTCTCACTAAAGTGGTACAGTGGTTTGAAGCTAATAACCTACTACTCAATGGTAAAAAGACAAAGTGTATCAAATTTACATTACCTAATGTCAAACAGGTAAAAACCACTGTACAGCTTGATCATGAGGAATTAGATTTAGTGGATACCGCTGTTTTTCTCGGAATAACGTTAGATGCTAAACTCCAATGGGGCCATCATATAGATGACTTATCGAACAGACTTAGTTCTGCTGCATACGCGGTTAAAAAGATCCGCCAGTTGACAGATATAGAAACGGCGAGATTAGTTTATTTTGGTTACTTTCACAGCATTATGTCATATGGTATATTATTATGGGGTAATGCTGCTGATATTAATTCTGTTTTTGTACTGCAGAAAAGGGCTGTTCGAGCCATATATAATATGGGACCACGAGAGTCACTAAGAGATAAATTTAAAGAAATCAATATTATGACAGTGCACAACCAATATATATTTGAAAATTTAGTATACGTGCATAAACACATTGATAAATTCAAGAAGAAAAGTGATTGTCATAATGTCAATACTAGAAATAAAAATAAACTTGTAATGCCTGCTTCTAGGCTTTGTAAAACTAGCAATTCGTTTGTGGGAAGCAGTGTCCGCTTCTACAATAAGCTCCCAGAAGACATGTTGAAGATGTCTCTGAATAAGTTCAAAGTTAATATAAAACGTAAACTCATTGAAAAATCTTATTACCATGTGAAGGATTACTTGAATGACAAGGAAGCTTGGCAATAATTTGCTCTAATGGCTCTGATAGTTCCTTAGTTAAGATTATTTGTGAGATGGTGATAATGAAAAAAAAAACCCCCGGCTGAGTTTGTTGTGGGCTCTTCTCAGACCAGGGCGCGTTTGGAACCCTCGTAGCTTTAGTTTTAAGATACCGTAACCGATTATCACCATCGTGTTTTTTTTAAGTAAGTAATTTTTAACGTCAATAAGTGTACCTACAGTGTACCTATATTGAATAAATGATATTGAATTGAATTGAATTGACTGCCTATTTTTAAGGACTAATTCGCCGCTTATTTTAGACCCTTATTAGAAATTCAAAAACCTGATACTTTTTTTAAATAAATTGATCCAACCTCCAACTTCAAAACGGACGTACTTCTCATTCAATGGCCTACTCTTGTTAAAACTAAATTTTAGACGATATGAAAAAAATGACGCCCAATTAGAGGCATGAAGAAAAGTATTGAAGGGAATAATAGGTACTAATGCTCTGTTATTGTGCAACTCGGAACTTTACTTTCAGGTCCTGAAATCCTATGAAGGTTTTCTCTATAGGTAGGAGGTAGGATAAGATACACAGAGATAGATACATTAGTATTAGTCAACGGAATCTACATACAAAATCTCTCGAGAATTTAAAGTTTTTCTTATTACTTCGTGACAGGGACGTGAACAGTTTACATCAATAGAGCTAAGTTCTATAGAAAACATCCCAAGAGGTACCTGCTCAGAATTCGAAGTGGTGTACGCTTTTGTAGCATTTCGAAAGAAATCTTAGATCTACCTACACGTCATACAAGTACACTGTATTGAAATGAAGAGTAGTTCTGCGTTTTTCCTTGCCGGCTCCTTTCAAGAGACTCTGCTATCCGACCTGGTGTCTTGTGTGCCTTAAAAGTTGGCCTATATAATAAAAAAGAATTGTTTTTTTGGCCACCAGGAAGCAGATTTTTTTAAGCTTCAGCCAAAAAAAAGTAATAACTCAACCAAACTATCAAACGAACTTCTCACTAAAGCAAACGCAGTAAAAGTCCAAATGGAAGCCATTAAGGAGTTTCACCATTTATAACAATTGTTGTTTTGGGAACAACGCGAGAGGCAAGTTTTTGTGCAAGTTAATTACTTCGAGTTAAAGAAATCTGATTATAAGTTAAGGACATCTGATTATAAGGGACAAGAAAACTTGTACAAAAGAACAGTAAACTTGACTTCAGAAAAAAATAGATGTGACAAGAAATATTTTTAAAAAGTTACACCAGATAACACATTATGAGAATCAGAAGCGCACGAAGCTCATAATTACTGTGCAGAGAACGGGTTGAAAAGGATCGGGGGTTAAAATGAAACCATACCAGAGTAGATAAGCTGAAAAGAAAGGAAAATATACGCGACATAGGGAAACGTGATACCTATATATATGTAAATTGGAAAACTTTCTCGTTAATGAAAACGTATGAATGTTTCGGACTACACTAACTATAAAACATGAAAGTTGAGATAATTGATAGAGGAGTTTTTGAAACTGCAATACAGGGATATGTTTTATAGAGTACTTATAATAAGTATTTAACATAAGCTAAGGACTCTAGAATAATAGTTTAAATAGATAAAGTACTTACTTCTTATAAAGATAAGAAGTATGTACTTTATCTATTTAAACTATTTTAACTATTTTAACTTTAAGTGACATCTAAGTACTTACTTAGATGTCACTTAAAGATTTCCATTCATATCATAAATTGCCAGAAGCAAAAATCTATATTGTGTCACTCGATACACATTTCATGCTATTTTTTAATTTTTAAAACTGAAGTAACAAGTCAAGTAAAACTTTTCACAATGTACTTACTCTTTAAAAGAGGGTACATTGTTTTGGTCACTTGCAATAAAACTTGCACAAGTCTGCTCCGCAAAGGTACTTGCGCTATGCAAACACCCGCAGGGAAATCAATTCCTGGAAGTTTTTCCTTTGGAAAGCAACTTCTGCAAATTGACTCCAGCAAGTTTTATAACTAGTGGACACTTTGCTTAAAGTTTTATGGCCAGCATTATGGGTGTCATTGGCATCCGAATGGCTTCTGTCTTCAAAGTTTTACAGCTTAATAGGTTTTACGTGCCAAGCGATTTCCAATATTAGTACCTAATTAGAAATATATTATGAGGGACGAGTGGCCTAGGTGTGACAATGCATATCAGTCGATTGTGAATGTTAAGCAACGTTGACCTACTGGTTGAACAACTAGATGGGTGACCGAACTTGCAGGTTCAAATTCATCAAATCAAAGGAGGGAGGCCTTTTCCTATTATCTATCTATTATCATGTTACTGATAATAACAGGGACTGACGGCTTTTAACGTACTCTCCGAGGCACGGGGGTGAACACCGAGTAGTAATATGGTCTGTGGGGGTGAAGCACCGCCAACTTTCTGACTCGGGGCAAGTACCTACTGAGAATTTCTATTCAGAAAAATCCAATACTTAATTATGGCCCGACCCGGGACTTTAACCCAGGACCTCGTCGGTCGCAGTCGAACATGTTAACCACTATGACTAGACCAACGAGGCAGTCATCTGTCTGATTTATGCAATCGAAATCATGGGCCACTGCTTTTTATTATAGTAGTGTCTACTCAATTTTACTTTATGGAGTCATATTCTGGGGAAACTCTGTAAACGTGCAAAGTACGTTTATACTACAAAAACGCTGCCTGAGAATGTTATTTAATAAAAAAAGAGAGGAATCCGTGCGTCCAGTATTTATAGGAAAAAGGTTTCTCACTCTTACTGGAATTTACATACTTGAACTATCCCTTCTGGTAAAAAACAATAACCATTCTTTCACAAAGAAATCGGAATTACGCACCAGACCAAGTAGACAAAGAGATGGACTCCATTTGCCTCTAATAAATTGTAATATTTTCCGTAAAAGTGCATACATCATGGCCATACGAGTATATAACAATTTGCCTGATAACATCAAAGAACTTCCCCTACCTAAATTCAAAAGAGTCTTGAGGAATTGGTTAATAAGCAAAGCCTATTACAGCCTAGAAGAATTTTTTTCAATGACGGGTAGCTGAATTATATAATATGCTGGGTTTATGCAAATACTTTGACATGATTGTAAATGGAATATTTCTTTGACTGGTAATATAATTTTATGACATATTCAATTAAAGACTTGACATATTATATTATATATTTTTACAATAAATAACTAGGCACTATTAACTTTAATTTAGCTTATTTTTAAGGATTGCACGCCGAATGGTAATACACTTGACTTTTTTATCTTTTATACCACCTTTATAATTTATGTGTATAATGCAATAAATGATTTCTGATTCTGATTCTGATTCTGATTCTGGGATTACTCCGATCACAGCCAACGACCGGAAAACCCCGAATCTGTAGAGTAACTCGACTAACCAATCAACTATCGGAAAAGGCACAGACATAAAGGGAGCTGAGATGAAAACTTGGCGGATTAGAAATCGATTCCGCATCAATTCCGCTGACTTATCGTCGCGAGTTCAATGGGACGAAAATATCCATCACAGAACTCGCTGGATTAACCCTTGGTTAATGAATAAGAATATCCTAATGGTTAGGTTATTCGCTATGAATATGTAAAAAATTGTTGGCTCAACCCAAAAAAAATATATCCTATGGAACCATGTATGATGGCTGACGTGATAATTAATTTCGATTCGAGTTTAATTAATTCTTCACTATTAAACGAGAACAAAGTTTCTCGTCTAGAAAGGAATTAACGGGCGTCAAAGGCAGCAAAGACGCAATCAAACTCATCGGTGACTTGTCACCGATGAACGTCTTTGCGAAGTTATTGAGGCGAAAACTTGTCGCATTAGGAATCTATATGGGTTCGACACGGTAACAAGTTGGTGACTGCAAGAGGATATTAACAGTTCTGAGCGAAGAGAACTTCTAACCTATGCAGTCATCCCATATCATAAGCAACTGTCATTAAAGTTGTATCACTTATAACCATAAAATGAAGATGCGATTAATTCACAACTTCTAAAAGATAACAAAACTTCGATACATCTTCATTAGTGAGTAAAGTCAGTAGGAGGTAGGTTTAAAAATTCAAATAACATTTCCAAGTTGTGTGAAGTCGCACCAGAACAGCACGGTGAACTATTATACCAGGACTCTTCTCATTCTGAGAGGAAACACGTGCTAGGTGTGGCAAAAACAGTAGTGGGCTGACACTGGGTTTAGAATAGATCGTAATGATGATTACTATAATTTCAGCTTTGCTTCCAAATCGAATTTTTTGCTGGCTTCATTTAAGCGTCACTATAATGAACAGACTTCAAAAGAGCTAGGGTCATGGAAACCGAAAAACGTTATTATTTCTAACAAAACTGCCCACAATGACCTATAGTTCCATGAACAAAACCGGCCAAGTGCGAGTCGGACTCGCGCACCGAGGGTTCCGTACAAACCGGTAGTAAGCTTTAAATTATGAAAAATACATATTTGAGTTGATTGAATGAAAGGTAAATTGCGGTTTACGATTTATGTCGTATTAAAAAAAACTACTTACTAGATCTCGTTCAAACCAATTTTCGGTGGAATTTTGCATGGTAATGTACATCATATATTTTTTTTAGTTTTATCAGTCTCTTATTTTAGAAGTTACAGGGGGGGGGGGGGGAGGGGCACACATTTTACCACTTTGGAAGTGTCTCTCGCGCAAACTATTCAGTTTAGAAAAAAATGATATTATAAACCTCAATATCATTTTTGGAGACCTATCCATAGATGGGTATCTATGGATAGGACACGTATGGGTTAGATGAAAAAAAATTTTTTGAGTTTCAGTTCTAAGTATGGGGAACCCCCAAAATTTGTTGTTTTTTTCTATTTTTGTAAGAAAATCTTAATGCGGTTCACACAATACATCTACTTACCAAGTTTCAACAGTATAGTTCTTATAGTTTCGGAAAAAAGTGGCTGTGACATACGGACGGACAGACAGACAGACAGACAGACAGACAGACAGACATGACGAATCTATAAGGGTTCCGTTTTTGCCAAATTTGGCTACGGAACCCTAAAAAGGAACGCAGAATTATTAATGAAACCTTTTTCAAACATTTTCTTTTTTATCTTTGTATAGCCTTCAATCAATATTGGAAAACCTAAAAGGATTTTGAAGAAAATAAAAAACAACATGGAAGGAAGCCTTAACAAATTGTGACAAAGGTTCTACAAAAAACGAAATGGTAAACAAAATGTTGTAAGAGTTTAGTTTATGTACCACAATAAGTAATTCTCGTAGTGTTACGATTAGATTTACTGTGTTAGCCATAAATCAAATTACGGTGGACTGAATTAGGTTTGTGTTTCATGATATATTACTGTGTTGCAAGACTTGAAAGAAAAAATATATGGATGTTATGCAAAATCAGAGCTCTTACTTGATTTATGTCGAACTAACACCATTTCGCGTGCACATAATAGTTGAATGGGTGAGATATACGATGGGAATCCTGGCTTTGGGATCAAATATCATACACGCATTATTATATTTTCATGTTATAACCAGCGTTTTCCCGCGGCTTTGCTCACGTTAGGTTCGATTTTCATACAAATTTCAAAGCCTTATTTTGCTCCCTTAGGGTTGAATTTCCTGAAATCCTTTCACAGCGGATGCCTACATAGGCATAATAGCTATCTGTATGCCTAATTTCAGCCCGATTCGTCCAGTAGTTTGAGCTGTGCGTTGATAGGTCACTCAGTCAGTCAGTCACCCTTACCTCTTATATATTTAGATCATTGGAGAAAGAAAACAAAATACGTTTTTTTAAAACATATAGGGCCGGTTTCTGAATTAAGCATTCAAGCAAAAACAGCTAAGCTTTGCTTAAATATTTGATTAAGACTTGAGTTTTTTATGTCTCACACGATAAAATTAGAATTTCTTAAATTGTAATTAGCTAAGTATTTGTCAAATTGACCAGAGACAAGTATCCTATTTACCCTTTGCGTTTCCTTACACGTACAAAAACCGGTATTAATCGAAAATAATATTTATTTATAATCTTGTTAAATTTTATTATTAAATATGATTCCAAAAAATAAATTTTATAGAATTATGTTAGGAAAATTATGAATTTCAAATATTTCAGGCTTTTATCTCATAAAACTCTGATGTAGGTTTTATTTTAAATCACCGCGATAGAGAATGGAGCGTATCAAATTGCGCCAAAGTTTGACAAACTTGTCTTGAAAAAAATTATAAAAATTGGAAAAAGAAACCTGCGAGTAAATATAATCCAAATTAAAAGCTGGAACTTAGAACTTCCCAGCTATCACCTATAAAGCGTGTCTCCGCCATTCCACGCGTCATTGGCGAGGTATATTGTACCCATTTGGTACAAACGCAAGTCATAAAATCAAGATTTGAATTGAATTGAAAATGGAAACAGAAAATCTCCTAGAACTCGTAGCTAAGTAAGTACCTAATATTTTTACCTATATATTTCAATTCCCTTGTATTGCTTGTATAGGCCAGCTTGACTCCGTTTTGATTCTGTGCAATGTATTGTGCATTTTACTTGGCCACAATTACTAGTTAGTACTTAGGTACGTACATGTACCTAACTCTACGTAGAAATGGAGAGTGCTTAAAAACTCGTCGAATATTCTATTCATCCAGTCACAAGACTACCTACTTACAAATTCCATAATAACCAACCAACAAACTTAGAATAATGTCAATGTTGTTTTTGAATAACAGGCATATTTATGTGTTTTATATTATACTAGCTGATGCCCGCGACTTTGTCCGCGTGGGTTGAGGTACTTTGTGTTCCCGCGTGTTGTTTTTTAATTTTCTGGGATATAAAGTAGATTATACGTTATTCCAGACTATATTCTATCTCTGTGCCAAATTTCATCAAGATTGAGTAACAAACATCCATCTATCCATTCATTCAAACTTTCGCATTTATAATGTTAGTAGATACAGGTACGTCATCAATAAAAATATCAATATGTTTTCTCCACAGATTTCAAAATGTTTTGGACTGTAAAAAGACAGGCGCTTATTACATACAAAAAAACCGGCCAAGTGCGAGTCGGACTCGCGCACCGAGGGTTCCGTACAAACCTGTAGTAAGTTTTAAATTAAATGTTTTTTTTAAATATTTGAGTCGATTGAATGAAAGGTAAATTGCGATTTACGATTAATGACGTATTAAAAAAAACTACTTACTTGATCTCGTTCAAAACAATTTTCGGTGGTAGTTTGCATGGTAATGTACAACATATATTTTTTTTAGTTTTATCATTCTCTTATTTTAGAAGTTACGGGGGGGGGGGACACACATTTTACCACTTTGGAAGTGTCTCTCGCGCAAACTATTCAGTTTAGAAAAAAATGATATTACAAACCTCAATATCATTTTTGAAGACCTATTCATAGATACCCCACACGTATGGGTTAGATGAAAAAAAAATTTTTGAGTTTCAGTTCTAAGTATTCCCCATACTTAGAACTGAAACTCAAAAATTTTTTTTTTTTCTATTTTTGTAAGAAAATTTATTGTTTTTTTTCTATTTTTGTAAGAAAATCTTAATGCGGTTTACATAATACATCTACTTACCAAGTTTCAACAGTATAGCTCTTATAGTTTCGGAAAAAAGTGGCTGTGACATACGGACGGACAGACAGACAGACAGACAGACAGACAGACAGACAGACAGACAGACAGACAGACAGACAGACAGACAGACAGACATGACGAATCTATAAGGGTTCCGTTTTTGCCAAATTTGGCTACGGAACCCTAAAAAGAAGCATGGGTAGCCATAACGAAGAAATACACGATGAAATTTTAGTGGTTTTAAAGCCGCGGCGAGTTGAATCGCCTTTAGCAGTACTACCGACTCCACTTGTGTTTTTTTATTTTTAATCCGGGTGTCCAAGGGGAACCAAAAGGTTTTTTGATTCCCCTTGGACACCCGGACTATTGAAAACATAATTCTTTAAAATTATTTCGCCTTTATATTTTCAACAACTTGAAGTCAACAACAAAAGTAGTCATAGCAACCAAAATCATCTTTTCATAAAAATAGTTTTTTTATTTTCAACAACTTGAAGTCAACAACACAAGTAGTCATAGCAACCAAAGTGTTAGGTTTTTTTTCGATACGGAATTTCTGGATTCGGTCTCCACGCTCAAGGCCCGCGATAGAAGCTATGCAATAGCTTAAAATGTTCAACATTCGATTATCGACTTTCAGTTGTTTTTTTATTCAGCTTAAACAAAAAAGATAGATACTTCGTAAATTCGAGTGATTTTTGAATACGAGTTCCGACGCGGAACTAACGCGGCAGAAACAGCTCGCAATATCAATGTTGCGTTTGGTGAGGGGACTGCTAATGAACGCACCGTGCGATTTTGGTTTAAACGCTTTCGTGATGGAAACTTTGATTTGAAGAACGAACCACGTGGAGGACCGCCCACACATAACAATGAATTGAAAGAGATGGTGGAAGCCGACCTGAGCCAAACTACCCAGGAATTAGCGGCATGGTTTAACGTTACCTTACCAACAATATTGACTAATTTGCGTCAAATCAATAAAATAAAAAAAATATGGAAAATGGGTGCCTCATGATTTGACTGATCTGTAGAAAGAAACGCGTGTTGAAACTTGTGTTGCCTTGTTGAATCGATACAAAAATGAAGGAATATTGGATCGAATTGTAACATGTGATGAAAAGTGGATTCTTTACAATAACTGTAAGCGAAAAAAGCAATGGCTGACCCCAGGTCAAACAAGCAAAGCTTACCAATAAAAAGGTAATGGTAACTGTTTGGTGGTCTCAGAATGGTGTTATTCACTATAGCTTTCTCCGATCTGGTCAAGCATTAACGGCAGATGTCTACTGTGCCGAACTCCGAACAATGATAACAAAAATAGCAGTGAAACAGCCCCGACTCATGAATCGATCTTCACCATTACTGCTCCATGATAACGCGAGACCTCATACAGCACGAAAAATCGTTTTAACTCTACAAGAACTGCAATTAGAAACCATTCGTCACCCTCCGTATTTGCCAGACCTTGCTCCAACGGACTACAATTTTTTCGTGATTTGGACAATTTTCTACGTCATAAAAAGTTTTCTTCTCAGGAGGCAGTGCAAAATGCTTTCACACAGTTTGTCGAATCTAGATCACCAGAGTTCTATCGCAAAGGCATAAATGACCTTCCTATTAGATGGCAGCAATGTATAGATAATAATGGTAATTATTTTAATCAAAATAAATATGTTAAATTTTAAAAAAAACGCATTTCAATTTTTCAGTACAAATCGGCAATTTCATACTTTAACCCCTAGTAATTAAATATAGTAGGTACATTATTGATTATCTTCATACATCCTAAATACAAGTCACAGAATCGATTATTAGAAGCGTAGCCAATTTCCCAGATAAAGCCTAAACATTAAAGATCCTAGATCTGAAAATACCATGGACAAAGTATAACCAACAAAGTGGAACCTAGAATTTGATCTAGGCAAGGCAATAAATCTGAAAGCGCTCGTAAAACAGCCTCACAGCTTCCAGAATAAAGAGGGTCGCAGGGACCATAAATTTAACTACCACGGTAGCTAGGACCGCGGTCGTGTTTCAGATATTACGTTGTAAAAGTTAGGGGTGGAAAATATACGACGTTTATGCCGCTTTAATATACATTGTAATTTTATGTTAAACCAGAGTAACTATTTAATAAGGTCCATCAAGCCCTCGTAGCTCCTTCATGTTCTACTGGTACAAGCTTAAGTTTCTAATCATCCGTTCTGGATTTTTGAAATGAAACTTCTTTATATTCGTTGTGATTTGAAAATTCGATGAAACGAAAAAGAGACAAACATATTCATAATAGGATTTAGCCTGCGAGAGAATGAGATAGAATACAAGTTATATTTATCTCATTCACTCGTAGGCTACTTTTCTGAAGTTTCACCTCTGCCGTGTGTGAATTGCACACACAAACTTTTTTTTCATTCATTGAGCAATTTATATGATGGGATCACACTCTCGACATCAGAGTCTCAAGGTAGTTTTTAACCGACTTCCAAAAAAGGAGGAGGTTCTCAATTCGGCGCGTATATTTTTTTTATATTTATGGTTACGGTTTGCTTCGAAAAGTTTTAGACTCAAACTCTACAAATATCAATTTGCATACATTTTCTTCTGGAAGCCATTTTTCCATTACCAACTTTGATATCAGACCCACAAGTTTGTACAGTGAAGAAAATGATGGATGAGACATTTGCAAAAATTTTCGACCTATCTCGGAGCTTATTTGTATTCTGTACAACTTGTCGGATTGGCGGACATTATTTTTGAGAAACCATCAGACTTTTTGATAAGAAAAAATATTGATATTCATAAGAAAAATACGAGTGAACCCAAAAATATAGCTGTCGATGTAAAACTAGTAAAGGTATTTTCACTTTTGAAAGTGAGTTGGCAAAAGGTATTTTTAGTAAACCTCAAAACAGCATTGAAATCCTTCCATGACAGTTTCTAATTCTATGGGCACAACTTGATATGAATACGACAAGGGATAGCGGCCTAAAACCAGCTGTTCAATTTGGCGGACGTTTGCAACGGACGTTTGAAAATTACTTCCGTCCAAAAATTAATCTGAATTACTCTCAAGTCAAGTCGCACCTAAAGAAGTTATAGTTCTAAACTAAGGGCCTATTCTCCAACTCTGAGTAAAATTAGCCTAGGAATTTAAAATTTTGACAGAATTCCTATAAAACATCTGTCAAAACTTCAAATTTATTCGTAGGTTAAACGTTACTCGTAGTTGGAGAATTCTGCCCTAAAAATATCAAACAGCGCAATCTAATCCACAGATGACATCAAGACACGCGGAAGCGTGTCCAGCCAAAGTCCAAAAAAGAAAGAACTGGCAGCACCGTGTGTAATATTACACGAACCATTTGGAGCCACTTTTGACCCCCTCATAACTCAAAAACTATTACACTTAAACATGTCAAATTTGGCTCATATATTGAGACTCGCGAGATACGTATGTGCTCCAAATTTCATAAGCACACCTCAAATGGTTATTTAGATATAAACGTCCAAAAATCGTCATTTTTATGATCTACCTACGGATAGATCAAAACTCTGACACGGGGCATACTACCATCGCTTAAAGCCGTATTATTTTAATATTGTTGACGTTCATGTTGTAGTGTTATAATCATTATTTTAAGGACGTCAAAGTACGTGACATTCAACCGTTACTTTGAAATAATACTGCTTTAAGCGGTGGTAGTAACTCCCTCGTCCACTTCCTGCGGCAAGTTGCATTACATTCTACGCATAGTGCATGCACAACTAAATAAAACAAGAGTTGTTAAGTAAAAAAAAAACTCCTATTACATAAATCATACTGCAGGTCTTTGTTTAAATTCGTTATTTTGTGTTGTTAACTATTGAAAATGACACATAATTATTATTTTAATGTAAATAATAATGAATAATAATATAGTTGCATTAAAACCTTACCTTCGTATTCACGCATTTTGTGCAACGAAACGTCATTGACAGAAAAGAAGAAGAAACGTATTTGAAGTCGTCAGTTCAAGTTGTCAGTCATTGTGATTTTTAATCATTGTTTATAGTGGTTTTAGTGATATCGACTGTTTACCGTGCTTGTTTTCAATGTTTCACTAAAAACTTTTGCTATACTATAATATGGATTCGATCTCGCCGACTTCGCGCTATATTCCATGGATGACCATTGTTTGCAATTTGGGTACGTTACGTTGAGGTGCATAAATTGTCACCTGAGTGTAAACAGGATGCTAAGACCTGTTGTTACCATGGGTGGGCTCACCATCGAAATGATATTGTTGCACCGGCAGCTTTCTTGATAATGTAACGACAGTGATTACCTATTTAATATGAAGATGAATAAATCAATGAACTAATAGAAAAGTCCTATTACAGTGTAAAGGATTATTTGAATGATAGCAAGGGTATGAATTGTTACAGCGGCTGATTATGTAACTGTTATATTGTATATATAATTTCAAATATTTGTGAGATGGTGATAATAAAACAAACACAGTTGAGTTTGTTGCGGGCTCTTCTCAGACCAGGGCACGTTTGGAACCCTCGTAGCTTTAGTTTTAAGATACCGTAGTTAGTTATCACCATCACGTCTTATGCTCTGTAAGCATGACGTTCAGAAGGTGTACTTTGTAGGTACCTATTTTGAATAAATATGTTTTGAGTTTGAGATTGTGTTCAATAATTTCTGTACAAAAAGAAATGATATCCCATCAAAAACATAAATGTAAAATGAGAGCCAAAATCCAAAATTGTGATATGTATATAATATATGCATTGGTTGTTGACTTCAGCGACAAAAGAAGTGAGATCTAAATGGGTGCCAAAGTTCAATGGTCAGTCCTGCCATTTATTTATAACAGCATAAAATATTTTATAACAACTTAAAATATCATTTCTTCTTATAACTTAGGATAATATGTTGAAGACTAAGGCTTTGGCTTGGCTATTTTTCATATACGAATTATTATTAAGACGGTAAAGTTTTTATGTGACAAAGAACACACATACGAATACTAAACAATTGGGAAACCCCGTTATTAAAATAAATTGATTGACTTGATAACAACGAACCTTTATCTCCAGTTTAATAGAGCTGCCTATAAATATTCCACAGAGCTTATAAGGTTACCGCTAAACTAAGCATCATAAAGATCAACAGAGGTAATAGGAATAAAATTCCCTAGCGATTATAAAATGTAACTAACTGAGTAAGCTATTAGAGTAACTTTATTCATTCTATTTCAGTGTTAACAATGCGTGCACGGGCTGCGAGGCGCCGAGTGGTTACGTAACTCGGTATTGATCGAAGCTCCCCCCACCCCCGGCGAACCGACTGCGCGCTAGACCAATCAGCGACGTGGATTTAATTTTAATTTGTTAGCCGTCCGAAGCGCGCGTTTTCTGATTCGTCAACTCATTACACGCGTTTACATACGTAACTCACGTATATTAAAACGCACGCACATCATCTTTTTTTGTGAAATATTTTCATATTACATTCACACAGCTAATGATTTATTTTTAACTCTCTCCCGCTAGTTAACAAGACCCTCGCACGAGCCACGAACAACCCGTGGTACTAGACCGTTATTTAATTAAACTTTCCAATTAACAAGGAAGAAGAAATGGGAGGAATTTAATTTTGTTAGGGAAACTTTACTTAATTAAACATTTTAAGATGTTAATTCCAATTAAGAAAAATAACATTAAAATTCGGCTTTTTGCCTTGCTAATTGGTGAATATAAAAAATAAAAAGGTAAGGGTTCCGTACCAAAACAAGACAATACCTATAATGGAATCAATGACCTTAATAGAGATAATCGAGTAGGTACTTTATACGCCCCATTAGACATACGCAACTTCTACAAAAGTCATTCCCATAACTTGGGAAGTAACTGAATGAAAGACGAAAGTTCGAGCAGAAGCCTTGATAATACTCCAGAGATTCACAGGCTTGAAGTACCTACAGGGATTAGAAACGATTGCTTAAATACTTTCAGAAGGAAAGGAGTTTACAGTTACTGGCTTTTTGTTCGAGATATCGACGACTAATGGACCATTAGTAATGTCTGCAAGCGATCTCTACTTGAGATCCAAGCTCATTTATGAAGATTTTCATCAGTAGGTACATAACTTTTATAGGGAATCCACCTTTCTGTGCAGCCCTTTCCTTCAACATATCAAAGTGACCCTCCTCAGTCAGCTTCACTCAGACTCAGACACAGCAGTTCAAGCACCCACACACGTTGCACAAAGAGGACAAAACATTTTGTATCGAAGATCGAATCGAACACATCGAGAACAGCATAAAAAAAGTCTTCTTTTCTTTTTAGTACACTAACGTTAAATAAAGCATCGAAGAGCGTTAGTAAATAAGGATAAAAATTCGTATGAACGACGTCATTCCATCGCTTAAACGCCTACGACGCGACGTAGCGGCGGAGGGGCTGTGATTTAGATACCTACGTTATGTCTGCCCTATTAGTACAGCGATTTATCAATGGCGTTCTTAACGTCGTAACTTAAGAATATTGTAATTATTTGTATAACAAAGTAACTGCTCTCGTTTTCTTTATCCTGTGAACGCTCTACACTGGTTCAAAATTTGCAAGCATTAACACCCTCTTAAGTTTGTTAGGTAGTGAAGTAGGTATTTTATAAAAATAAACACCAGAAAAATAAGGTAGAGAGGATGAAACACAGGGATATCAGAAACAAAAATTGTAAGATAAAATAGATTTCTTAAACGGAGACGAAGAGAACATGGCATTTACAATATGACGACCTTTCCAACCAACTGGACAAACCTATTAGAACATAGAAGTGAGAATCTACTTGTAAGATGAATAAAAAGTGAATAAACATACCTAAAAAATAACGGCAATTAATAAATAACTTCAGCCCTACGTAAGTAAGCAAAATTTTTGCAATAAAACACGAAATAAGTAATAAACATAATATAAAAGTAGACAATTATAAAGGTGCAGAGACTGCATAATCACAAAAGTGATACTTTGAATGAAAATAAAGCTACATCAAATATAATATTGATAACAAAGTGACATGAGTTACTATATTAGAAATCTGTTATTATAATTCTGAATAATTTAGTTCGTGCACAAACGTTCCCAAAATGGAACATACAAAGGACTGAATTACTAATGAGCTATATTCCCGAAGCTAGAATCGATACGAATAATATTCACATGAATGAACTGTTACGGCTATCGCAACGATACAGGCTATAGTTACGTAACAAAGGATTCATAAAATAAGATGAAAGATCGAGATCGTTCCATTAGCTGGAACACCGTGAAAAGATAAGAAAATAAATTAAACATTAGAAGCTAATAGTATTGAAGAACATTTGTTTAGTATTATATATCTTAAACCATCACATATCACTGATTTAACGATAAAGGAGTATATCGTGAGGAAACCTGCAAATTGGAAAGTTCATGAGCTCAATCTGTGGCTTCAAAATAAAATTAAAAAGTAAAGAATCGCGTCTCTTAATTTAATATGAATTTAAATATCATGGGCTATGAACATTAATAGGACAGATAAAAAGTATTTAAACTTCAAGAACTTTTGTTAAATAATAATTGAGATTACTAACTTTTGCAATACGCTCAAGTTTCGCAGCCAGAACGCCCACACTTAATCATTATATACCGAGACTTCTATGATGTCAGCATATGCGAAAGCTTTATTACGTCATTCATCACGAAATTTCGCCGTAATAAAATTGCTGTATTGGAATGGCAGGAGTGGTTTCAATCAACAACGGAAATTCAATTAACAGTAGGGACTAAGGACAATACAGATAAATTCGAACCCCAAATAAAATGTCCCAAATAAAGAAGAGCGTTATCATCCGTATGAAGCTGATAAATTGAACAATATTTTATTGTTTGTTTTATAACTTCGAAGCAGTAGCAGATTGAGCGGTAGAGCAGAGAGAACTAGTATAGTTATAGCCTATCCTATATGCGGGATCGCCGCTGGTTCTGACCCCGGGCAAGACGGACATTTCGGAGCTGTGCGTTTAAAAAAATTAAATATCATTTGCTCCAAACGGTGACAGAAAACATCAAGTTCTTCATAATTTTTTCGAAGGTTTGTGAAGTCTGACTATTCGCGCTTGGCCAGCGTGGTGGATCATGGCCAAACTGCTTTTCATTTCGTGAGAAGACTCGTGATCAGTAGTAAAGTAACCCTTCCCAAGGTGCAAGGATGACAACTTCGTACTAGAAAAGGCAATTTTAGGAAATCCTTACTAGGACGATCTCAGGCATGTTTCAGAAATCCACTGGATACATGAGACACTAGATCTTAGATAGACTAGACTAGAAATAGACGTCTAGTAGACTGGTAGTGGACGTACATTGATTGAGACAAGGAAAGTAAAGCCTCGTTCAATCCAAGTTTGATGGTACTTCTAAACCGAGCTTGACGACACAACAGAGGAAAAGCAATCAGAGGATTTAATCTGGATGGATCACGCATTTTCAGAATGTGCATATATTTAATCTTGCCATCAATTTCCTAAAGTTGTACGTGGCAGGAAACAGGGCCGCCGCGCCGGAAGGAAGTTCTGCCTAAGCGGTATCGTATCAGAAATGTTGAGCATAAAAAATTTAAAATATCGTTTTGTTTTCTCCATTAAAGTAAATAATTTAATTACATTCATTGCATTAAGAGTTGAGCCTGCCCTCTTATCCTTGATAAAATGTTCCATTTACGGAAAAATTAATTTCAATTTACAATAAAAGCTTTCCCCTCCTTGAATAATTAATATGAAGTGCTCAAGGAGGACATTTGTATAGACTGTAGACTAGGGTGTCATGAATAGATAATGTTCAGTAATTAGATGCGCCAGGCCCCTGCGTTGGCCAATACATCTGGGTATACGTTATGAATTATTAAGTCAAGTTAGTGCTGGTCGTTGTTAGCATGAGCAAATTATTTACTTGGCTACGTCGTTCGTCCTAACTAAAGCCGCTAAGGCCAAAAAAGTTATTTGCGTTTTCTGCCAAAAAATGATCAGTCTCGAGAAGGAGATGCGAAGTTCGCAGTGGTACACCCCCTTGCCTAAGAGAGCATAATATAATATTTTAAAGATGCCGCTCAAGCTCCTGATATCGCTTCGGTCGTGTCGAAATACGCAGCTATGTTTGCACCCACACTAATTGTGCACTATAATATCTCCCGCATGGTTCCATTGAACTGATTGATTGACTATCAAAGGTTAGCTTGGGTTTACAAACCAGGGATTTGGTAAGTTCGGTTTATAACGTAGACCTGTTGCAGGTTGCGCGTGTATTGTTGCAAGTCGGGAAAGAATTGATGCACAGAACTTTATGTTATAATGGCGTATAATCGGGCTGATTCTGATGCACACAATCTCTAAACTAAACAAAAATGACAGCATTATAAAGATTGCTAACCCTTTCATAATACTCCCTGCGGAAAGGGACAGCACTATATTTAACGCTGTCATTTTAGTCTAGTTTAGAGATTGTGCACTACAGAATCAGCTCCAATATCTAAGTATTTATAGATTGATCCTAAACTATTATACTAAGAAATTTTCAAAGCTTGTAAATAAAATGTATTGCTATCTAGAGTGCTAACTTAACCGACGTAACATGACACTAGGACATATTTTCAGAAACTAGAAATACATATATTCGAGGCCTTAGAATTACTCGCTTGAGTCGCTTCACAAAAAATATTTAATCAGCATTTTCTCTTAAAGGACAAAGCAGTTTTAAGTTAATAAACAAACACAGTAGTTTGTTCCATTAACAACACAATCAATCCTCGCACAATAAAGCCAAGCTCTGGCTCATTATTTGAATTGACTTAGTCTATTGTTGTTATTAAGTTAAACGCTAGCAGGCCTCCCACTGAGGGCTGCCATTGTCTATCCAAACAGAGGACAAGTCCTCTTTTTCCACAAAATGTTGCGCATAAAACGACACCACTTAATTTTTTTTATCCACTACAAGTCAGCAATTGACTGCGATCTCACCTGATGGTAAGTCACGATGCAGTCTAAGATGGTAGCGGGCTGAACTGTTAAGGGTATGGCAGTTATATTAAACCCATACCCCTAGTCGGTTTCTACACGGCATCGTACCGGAACGCTAAATCGCTTGGTGGCTCGTCTTTGTCGATAGGGTAACTAGCCACGAAGCCAGACCAGAGAATATTCAGAAATTATAAATTCCCACATTGAGCCTGCCGGGAATTGAACCCGGGACCTCCCACGTTAAGGCAACAGCGCTCAACACTGCGCCAGGGAGGTCGTCAAGCATCTTTACATCATGCACGCACCCGTAAGGATCAGTTGTGAAGATTTCAATTGTCTGTGGACTCTGGAGAAGATAACTTTTAGTCATAACGCACCTTTGTACGCCTGTACAACATTTTGCATCACGTGTGTTGTGCGCCTCATTATGGGGTGGTTTTAAAGTGGTAATAATTTGTAAAAGACGCCCGACGTAAATTTTCGCTTGTTCTATCCCAGGCACACTGTATGTGACAAGTGGCCATCTAAGGATATAAAAGGAAAAAGTGACTGACTGATCGATCAACGCACAGTCAATGAGCTATGAGAGATTATCATCCTCTAAGAGAGGATTTTTGAAAATTCAGACCATAAGGTTGAAAAATAGGGGGTTAAAATTTGAGTAGTCCACAAAAGTCGCGGGAAAAAGCTAGTAAAGAATCTTGGCTGTAGATCTACATATCTTCCTTTTTCGACATCCCCCTTTTTTGTAAAGTGTCCATTATTTTTTTCCATCTGGCTACCCTACTCCCACTATTGCAGATTGGATCATCCTTCAGGAACGGCTTGCTCGACTCAGATCAAACTTTACCTAACACAATTATGTTCTTCCCAAAGTTGTAGGAATTAGAAGCTTAATCAAATAAACTTTGTAAACAAAGCGCTTTTGAATACAAAGGACATTAAATACAGAACTTTATTTATTTGGGATTTATTTACAATTGTTTGATATAATCTGACTGAGGAATATACTTGATGGGCATAAAAGAACCAATACCAAATTGTACTTACCATTTAAAAAAAAGATGAGATGAAAAGACGAGCCGTTAGAGCGTAGCAGACACACAGACACACTTTCAAATTCATAATATTAGTATAGATAATGTGTGATCAAAATTAATTTTCTTTCCGAGTTTTGCTTCTTAATTTCATTCAGTCCTGCCTCTGACATGAGGCATCCTCATATTATGTTATATCAAAGATTTTCATAGCGACCTCTCCCAACTCACCAATATAATTATAATCTCAAACTTAGAACTTAGACGACCCTTTTCACTCCACACCCTCTCATATAAGATTAGCAAACTCTCTCGCTATCTAATATTGACTTACCCTCGAAAGTTTTCAACACTTTGTATTGATTCAAGCACTCAGACAGGGCCCACGTTGGTTTTCTACCTATAGCTACTAAAACTTTCTTCTAAATTTCGTTATTTCTAAAATAGTCTGTGGGGACGTCCGCTAGCATATATGAAGGACATGTGGACTTGTTTCGACAGATCATTCATATCAGACGATCCTAGGTCCAAATCGATCGATAGGGTTAGCGATAGTTATATAGCGGTAATTATAAGGCAGATCGACACTTGTCGACCCTAAAGAGTGAGAAAATAAGGAGAATTTCCCACTAAGACATAAACTTTGAAAGAAAAAAACGAGAAATAAGTGTCATTTCAGAATTCTGAGTAATAGCGTAGTTAATTTAACAGTGTCGCTTAAAACTAATGATTAAGTAGTGCTCATTAGTCTTACTCTTAAGGATAGACGGTACTTAGTAGTTGAAATAAGAAAAGAAATAAATTAAGCGTCAGAAAAGGTGAGCTCGACTCAATTATACAGGTAAAGGTAAGGTAAAGTAGAACACGGTAGACTTGGCTTGCTCGCGAAAGGAATATATTAATGAGTTATCGTTCTTTTTCTTTTCAATATGATTAAGATTACCAGAAAAACAATTCAACTTCTGATAAATCATGCCAAAAGAGTAAAGATTAAAAAAACTCAAATACCCTCCCGACCGAATTTCAGCCACAGGAGTAACGTCCATAAAGATTTTATGATTTTAAAGATTTTGGAACTCTCGTAGCTTAAGTTTTAAGAAAGAGCAACCACCTACTTTCTTGCTGGTTCTTCTCAGACTCTGGACTCTGGACTGGACAGTTCTGGACTCGACGATTCAAAAGCACTTTCAAAAGTTTATTTGAGTAAAATATATCAAACTAGAAAAAAAAATAGAAATTAACCATGTTCCAAAATGAATCACTGACTTTATCCTTCAAACAATAATAACAAAATTGCCTTGGCAATAATGGACAAGCATTGAATCTCTTTCAAGTGAGTAGCAAATACTCGAGAATCGCGCTCAAATATTGGTGAAGTTTGAAGTGAGCCCAAAACGTCACTTGACCCGGACCGACTACTTACCATTCCTGAAACACGGTCAACTGCGTATACGAAGAAGTACCGACCGAGTACCGACGGCATTTGTTGGAATTATTTACAATGTAAGACAAAACAGCTCTAAAAGCTACTTGGCATGTCTACTTAGAGATAGATTGCAGGCTTAGCATGCGCACAACGAGACATCTCGCGACGAGAGAGATTTTGTCGTTGCCGGCTAATTTTTCGTTAACCCTAACATGCACAAAATGCGGTATATTAAAAGAAAAATAGTCGGCATTTAAGGGTTCGTAGAGAAAAATACCACAGATAAGAAATATTACTTTTATCTCTACTTTTGACAAGTAACCATGTTAGCTTCGGTAGACAAATAGAGTTAACGAGTAGACATAATTTTACTCGTTGTCGCATGCTGTACTGGGTAGGACAAAAGTTCCCGCGGGAATCAGAAAACCTCAATCCATGCGGCTAAAGTCGTGGGCATCATCTGGTTTTACGTATAAAAGATCAAAAGTATATTTCTTTTATTTTCCAACCCGAAGTATTGTAATTTCATACCTCTACGGTTCGAATGCCTTTGATGTTACCTCACAAAGTATGTGGATATATTCCGACACCCTATAAAGGTAATATAATATATGAAAGTATGCAGCAGAACATTCTGGATTCTCATTCTCCTGAGAATGATCGATGGGCTTCTGCTCACGACTCACGAGTGAAGTATGGCATCGAAAGGGGATTTATTATTGTGGAGCATTTAGTTTACAGCGTTCAGTGTATGTTTATGTCTTATGAGATAAATGTAACTATAACTATATCTGCTGAAAATCGGCACCACGGTTTTAAAGACACTATATTTCTATTACCTCATGAAGTACTTACGTTCGCGAAGATTTAGGTTTTAAAAGTTCCCATGGGAATTCTTTGATTTTCCAGGATAAAAAGCCTATGTTACTATCCAGTTCTGAAACGATATTCATACAAATCATCAAGTCGATCCGTTACTCCGTTGCAGCGTGATCATGATTAACAATCAAACAATTTCGCATTTTTAATGTTCGCAGGATATATTACTGGTCCGTATTAACACAAATATCTTTTCTAAAAAATGATATGAAATGTGCACATTTCATACCCTGTAAATGAGTTCGAAAGTTAAACTTCCCGGCCTAGGCCAGTAAAGAATGTATGTATTTTCATTACATATCAAAAGTTTGAATTTGGAATCTTTCTTCCTGAATATCTTGTAACTTGTTACAATGTTCTTTGGCCTAAATAGTTTAAATTTGGAACTCTACCGTATTACGCGTTCAGCACTCACAGCGCAAAAAAAATAGTTAAAAGTATAATATTTATTTTTATCTTTATAACATTGAAAGGCGGGAATTGACTACATACCTAATCGTTATAATTTATTATTTAAAAGTGACGAAAAAATGAGTTCGAGTGAGGATATTATGGATTTAGATTGTACGCCTCCTTTTCTGAGAGCGGAGGCCGAATTAGCTAAAAATAAATTAGCTTCCGCCGAAATCCAAAGAAAAGTCACTTATTTCATTTTTTAGAAAAGCACTATACACACCTCGACCAGAAAACGCGTACTTCCCGGTCTCGCGATGTAATGTACTATTCCAACTCGTAAAACGACCGCAAAAACAGTACAGAAAAATAGAAAGGGAAGACTTAACAATTCGATACCAGTGCTAGCTAGAATAAAATCAAAGAGAGATGGTGACTTCAATCGCCGTACATAAAACGCAAAGGTCACCCGGGCGGGGAGGAAATTGGGTCAATGCGATGCGATGGCGGTTGGACGGTGGATTAATTGAAAAACCTTTTTACCTTCGGAATATCGGGGTGTAACTGAAGATTGTGGGTTATTACGTAAATTACGTAAAGAAGGTAATAAGGATCCGAAAATATTCAGCGGGCGAATGAAAAAGATAATATGCTAGGAGTTTCTCTACGTGGTCACAACTCTGAAATGAGGAAATCTAAAGAAAACTAGATAAATATACTTAATGGTTTGTAATACTAAACGGCAATTCTGGCTGCATGAAATGAATGAATGAAATATTCTTTATTGTACACCAATACACATACAATACACCACAGAAATTAAGCTGTGGTACAATTGGCGGCCTTATCGCTTTGAAGCGATCTCTACCAGGTAACCAAAGGGAAAGATTATAAGAAAGTGAGAAAAATACAAATGCATTACAAATGCATGCGTGTGAATTGTCAATTTGTGCTCTGGTTAAAAAACAAAGAAAAAAATATTAAGGATTTATATAAATTGTACACTCGCCGATTTTCAAATGAAGTTCTTTATATACGCAAATCACTTCAAGTTTGCGCCAAAGGAATAAATTTACTCGCCAAAACTATACATTCCCTCATCCTTGCTATTCTACGTTGAACAACGTATGCAAACACCGACCGCAATTTGCATCGCACATAAAACATGGGTCGGGGAGGAAATTAGGCCAATGGCGGTTGGACGCGGGCATTAATTGAAAAGCTTTCACCTTCTAATGGCCACTGGTCAACACGCGCACGTCGAGGTCGTAGATCCTAACTTTTGTCATAGCTGTTAGTAGACCTACTTGCGTATGGTGATGGATAGGGTTTTAAGATGCAAACTCATAAAAATGTAATGCAAATACTATTCCATATATTCAAGGAGTAAACATAAGTACATTATTATAAATAAGTAACAATATAACAACAGCTAAATCCATAACCACTCGCAAACCAAGGTATAGATAGTCTACTTTCTAGAACACTTGCTACTCGAGGCAAATCTGAGTATCGAATTTAAGTAAGTAATTTTTAACGTCAATAAGTGTATCTACAGTGTACCTATATTGAATAGATGATATTGACTTGACTTGAATGGTTATAGACTCTGAAGTTGCTATAATGTAATATTTTAAAGCAGTATTGTGAAGTCACGTCACTAAACATAACTGCCACATGAGTGGAAACTTCTCTGATTGGCGAAAACCTCGCGTAACGACTGCTTTGCCGCCTCACAGGTACAGCGCCATCTGTTGTCATCGGGCGGCGCTAACATAGCGGAAATTTCAATTTCGCATCTCACATTGAAACTCCTATTAATATTTGGACTGTATTTTGAACACATGATGAAAATGTCATTATACCTACCAATATAATAATAAATAAAATATTTTATTTTAATTTTATTTCGAGTAACTATAGACTCATAGAAGTATTAAACTAAGTATATTTTAAACCAAAATTATAACAAAGCAAATTACTATATAAAACGTTACTAGCTGAAACCCTGCATCAACGGTTCACATAGCAGAAGTCTAGCCTGCTGGCTATGCCTAGGTGGCTAAGACTAAGATGTCAAGTTATGGTGATAATTGCTGGGAGAGCAAAATGACTCCAATATTTTTGAAACTCAAGGAGTCTAATATTAATTTTTGATAAGTTGCACTTCGCCAGACTCCATGTAAAGTATTTTTTTTGAGTCGTCTGAAAAAACCTCTTTAGGAACTTTAATAGGTAGACGTCTACTGCTGTTGGAAGGCTCCTGCATGGATCTCCACGAAAAACGGTCTTGTGCCGCTTGTTTCCAGCGGCTAATACCGGGCTATATTATTGAGTAGGTATCATTTATTTCATCATTTAGTTCAACTATTGGATCTAGAGCCAGCAAGAAATTCAGTCACACTCAGTCGCTCTTTTCAAATGGCTTGAGCTTGACGACAATCATGCTTAGTGCAAAGCAATGATGAGGTCTAGGTTGGAACGCGCTTTCCTAGAAGATGCCTATTCACTCTAGCCTTGAAGGTACCTAAATTATACGTGGCAGGAAACACGTGCGCTGGAAGGGTGTTCCACACCCTAGCGGTTCGGATCAAACACATCGAGCAAAAATGTTTAGTACAAGCAGATTCGACGCCACATACGGATGCCAAAGCTGACGGTTTCTCGCTGTTCTGTGGTAGAACGCAGAAGGAGGAACAAGGTTGTGGAGTTCCTGAGTACACTCTCCATGGTATATCTGATAAAAAAGATGTTATTAAAAATGCTTTCAAAAAAGTATATATTGTAAGTAAACACTGGTGGAGATTTCATTGCACAAAACAACGACGAAGGACTAGGTACATCGGTACAGGAATAGTACCAATTATTCTCAAAAGTAGATCCATTTCATCTGATTTAAAAGTAAATGGGAATAAAACCATCAATATGAAATTATTCGGAAAGGAAGTCTCGGGACCGTGGCGAGATAAAAAGATTTTCTCGTTTTACAATTCGCTGGGCTTTAGATTGCTATCGATATTGAGGCTCTTGGGAGATCCTTCGTTTAGTTTGTTGGCGGGCGACCCAGATATTACGAGTGGCGTAGTAAGAAATAAAGAATTTCATTCATATTATTTAGTTTATTTCGCGTAGGACAACTTGTGCCACTTATAACAAGACTCCTACCACCGGTTCGGAATGTTGAAATTAAGTAGAAATATCGACCAATCTCATATTCAAACATGCTCATAATTAAGGCACAGAATACCAACTTTTGCTAAGTGATGATGCAGTTATATAAAATATGGCAGTTATATAAAACCCAAACCACTAATCGGTTTATACAAACGCTTAATCGCTTGGCGGCATGTCTTTGTTGGTAGAATGGGAACTAGCCACAGCCGAAGTCTCCCACGAGGCCAGACAGACAAAATTCAGAAATATATATTTTCCCAAACTGTCCCTGCCGGGGATCAAACCTGGGAAACCTATAGTACCACGTGCCATTGGCAGCAATGGTTTAAATGTTATGGTCAGTCATACATGATTTCAGTATTTTTATTTGTTTTCCGTACGATATGTCATCAATTTAATTGATTACGTAAACACGACTATAACGACGGATTATTACAGTTGGATGGGAACTGCAGTGATACGCTACGTTGAAGCTGTCATGGGCAGAATCCACCTGCTCGCTGTTTTTTTATTGCAGGTTGATACGTACGCGAGCACATAATAGCTGACTACCTGATGTAAAGTAATAAGCGCCAATGTAATGTAACCAAGTATAATTTTAGGGAACAGCGCCGAAGGGAGTTGGTCCTCCACTTTATAAGTTTATATTGGCATGTAAGTTTATAGCCTGTGGTTTTTAAATCTCACGCAATACATATTTGTGGTGGCATCGCACAAAATTTTAGGAGAATTTATTAAAAACCTAGTTTCTGGACAGCCCTAAAATCATCAACGCTACCTAGGCTGGCTGAGGCATGATTACTGGCTGTATAGACAGCTACAATTTCGAGCGGCCTGACAGTTCACGAAATAGGTACAAGTGCAGAAATCGGAGGGAGGCTTCTTCACTCATAGGACAGTAGTCATAGCCAGTAAGTAGTCACTAAAGTATAGTCCCACAAACTTATCTGACCCGGTGACGGCGTCGCTGTTACATATTTAAAGTTGCTAAACTTGCTTAAAAATATTTAAAATAAAATAAAAACAAAAACGAAACAGTCATAAAAATTAGTTCCAATTTTAGTCACAGGGCCGGATATGTTTGTAAGACTGTATCATGACCGACCGTATCGATGAAGATTAAAGTTTAAACTTAAACATCCAAACTCATGGAATTTGTTTCAAATTTTTGCTTCTCCAACGGCTGCATGCAAATTAGAGCCTCTTTCTAAGCCGAAAGGCTTTGAGAGATTTAGATGAGTGATAGGGACCTTTATAATCACTGGAACGACGCGAAAATTTAATAACGGTTGTGTAATATTATACACCGTCACGTCACCCTTTAAACATATATAGGCTTTCATATTGTTCATACTAATATTATTAAAGCGAGACTGTGGCCAATTCTGTATAACGCAATCTCTAAACTAAACTAAAATAACAGCTTTAAATTTAGTTCGGTCCCTTTCCGCAGGGAGTAATATGAAAGGGACAGCAATATATATTTTAATGCTGTCATTTTAGTTTAGTGTACAACAGAATAATTAGCCTCACTGCCCATCTGTCTGCTTCCTTTTAATAGCTCAAACGTTGAACCGATCTGGCAAAACGCACGTACATAAAAAATCATCCTAGAGGTGTAAATTGTATAAATCTTCACGGACAAAGTCACGAGCATAAGCTTGTAACATAAATAAATAAAAGTTGTTTATTTAGAATCTAACCAATTTAGAATCCTGAAAAGTTCGGTCCGCGCGCGTCGTCGCTTTGGCAATAATTCAATTTAGGAGTTTTTGTTGGCTGGTCTCTGGGGAACTACGTTCTGAATTTGTAGCAGATTGAATACCAAGGGAAGTTGGACGTTTGAAGCGTTTAGTTTTAACGATTAAGTTAAAAGTTTATTATTTATTTCATGTAGGAAAACTCTACCACCGGCGACTTCGTCCGCGTGGATTAAGATTTTTTGATTCAAGCGGGAACTCTTTAATTTTCCGGGATAAAAAGCCTATGGTCTTCTCCAGGATACAATCTATCCCTGTAAAAAAAAGCAAGCGTGAAAGATACGAAGTTATACGGAGCCTTGAATTCTCACTAATAAAAAACTCTAGTTAAAAATGAATAGTATGTCTTTAGCTCAGACAAATATTTGAAAATTTGAACATCACAGAATACTACTAATAAAATATTAATACGATATTAATTGGCATAGAGATGATATGCATGCCGGAGATAGACACAGGTACAACTCAGTATAATTTCTTAGATCCGTCGGAAAAACAAAATATTATATAACAGAAAACGCTTATTCATCACGGTTCCTCCGAGTTGAATGTAAGCTTTTTCTGTAATCAAGGAACAAGAAGCATAAATTGCTATAATCCGCTAAAGCAGACATGTCTATGTAGCTTGCACGTGTAGCTTGTGATATTCACCGCCCAATAAGCCAGCAATACGCACCGGCAGAACACAACACCACACAAATCTTCCAAATTATTCTCAACGTACGTTTCACTCCGACACCGGAGCTGAGCATCCTCAGATGTTGACTCGACAATGCACGATTGTGAAGTGGTGAATATCGCAAGCTACACGCTGTACCACATAAGTTTGTCTGCTTTGGCGGATTATAGCGAATTAAGCTTCTTGTTCCAAGATTATCACGGACTTCCGCAAAGTACCTAACGCCTGCGTCTATTAAATAGCTTTTTCTGTCGCAAGCGAGTCGCCCTGGATTTGGCCGGCGCAAGACTGCGGCGTTTCGAAATCCCTACAAGAGACTTATGTCCAGCAGTGGACATCTATCGGTTGACGACGATGATAACGAATAATGTTATTTTCTGAGAGGTCGTCCAAAGTATACATGTTTATTAACTAATGCTATTATACTATAAGCGCATTATATGTAGCTATTATACAGTATACTCTGCTAGCTATTAAGGTCACAGTTCCATTAACTTGCCACCGCTATTCGCATGAGGTATTATAATAAAGGGGTCTTAAGTCACTAAGTGCACTCAACTCCCAACAGTAAAGCTCGCCAAATTGCTATATTTTCGGGTAAGCTACCTCGCTGGTCTAGTTGTTAGCATGTTCGACTGCGGCTGACGAGGTCCCGAGGTTCGAGTCCCGGGTCGGGTTAAAATTAAGTATTGGGTTATCCTGACGAGAAACTCTCAGTACTAGCCCGGAGTTAGAAAGTTGGCGGGGTTTCACCCCCGTGTCTCGCAGAGCACGTAAAGTGGTCGGTCCTGCGCCTAATCTCCGGTCGTGTCGGATTTTCCGTCCCATCGGGCTATAAGGGTAAAGGAACAGAGAGTGCGCCTGTGTTTGCGCACCACTTGTGCACTATAATTTATATCTCCCGCGCAGATGGCTTATTTCAGGAGATTGGCCGCCGTGGCCGTAATTCGGTTGGGAAAACATTAATTAATTATATCATCAAATAAATTAAAATAATTTCTCTTGTATCGTTGGTAAAGTCAACCTAACACAACCGCTAGTGATTTCACAGAAAACAGAGCAAAATCTTTAAAAGTTTTCATACGTAAGCTAAGCCAAAACCAAACAACGTAAGTACATAAACAAACATCCATTCTACGAGAGTCGAGAAGTAATTTCCTCTGACGATGCTAGCGATTGAAGCTTCCACGCGGGCTGCACGCTTCCCCACTATCGATCCGACTTAGTTTGCGACTTATATTGTGTACCAAACAGCTTCCCACACTTTGTATGACTTTGTTCAGGGAGGAAACTACTTTGTTCAGGCAGGAAATTATACTTCCACGCTTCTTACTACAGCCTTTAGCGTACCGTTGCATTTCGCAAGCAATAGCGAAACATCAAAAGCATTTAACGTTACTAAGATGATATCAGATAGAGTTAGATGAATGCACAGGAAAGGCTGCCTTCAGACAAGAGTGAAGACGTCAAAGTCAGCATGCATCACCACTCCACCAGACCACGAGACCATTACCGCTCTAAAAAGGGAGCTACAACAAAGAAGAGGATATATCAACGCAATAAAAAATTGCTTTTATTCATCTCCCAAACGCAGATATATCCATTTTGGCCATTAAAGGCATCAGTCATTCAGACAGACACACATTCCTCTGATGATGCAAGCGATTGAATATATTCCACGCGGGCAGCACGCTTCTCCATTATCGATCCGACTTAGTTTACGACTTATATTGTGTACCAAACAGCTTCCCACACTTTGTATGACTTTGTTCAGGGAGGAAACTACTTTGTTCAGGAAGGAAATTATACTTCCACGCTTCCTACTACATGGGATGTATGAAAGACAGCCTTTAGCATAACGTTGCATTTCGCAAGCAATAGCCAAACATCAAAAGCATTTGGCGTCACTAAGATATATCAGATAGCTTCCCTATTAGCGATCCGCCTTCATCAGCTTGCGACTTATATTGTGTACCAAACAGCTTCTCTCACTTTGTACTACTTTGTTCAAGGAGCAAATTATACTTCCACGCTTCCTACTCCATGAGATACGTACGGTACGAAAGAATAAGCCTTTAGCATATACCAGACACATTTTCGCAAGGGGTAACGAAACCTCAAAGCATTTAACGTCACTAAGATGATATCAGGTACCCTTACATGAATGCACAGAAAAGGCAGCCGTCAGGGAAGAGTGGAGACGCATAGTCAAGAGTGCATTACCTTTCCAACAGACCACGACCACGAGATCATGACCACTCTAAAAAGAGAGCTACGACAAGCGTGCCACAGACCACAGTACTGAAGTGACGACCACGACCGCTCTGACAAGCGACAAAGAAGATATATTGAGCAAAAAAATGGCTTTATTTCGTCTCCAAGAAGCAGATATATGCATCGTTTTGGTCAATAAAGGTATCAGGCATTCTGAAATATATTTTGACGACCTCCGTGGCGCAGTGTGTAGCGCTGTTGTCTTAACGTGCGGAGGTCCCGGGTTCGATCCCCGGTAGGGTCAATTTGGGAATTTATAATTTCTGAATTTTCCCTGGTCTGGCCTGGTGGGAGGCTTTGGCCGTGGCTAGTTACCACCCTACCGGCAAAGACGTGCCGCCAAGCGATTTAGCGTTCCGGTACGATGCCGTGTAGAAACCGAATAGGGGTATAGGTTTAATATAACTGCCATGCCCCTAACAGGTTAGCCCGCTACCATCTGAGACTGCATCATCACTTACCATCAGGTGAGATCGCAGTCAAGGGCTTACTTGTAGTGGATAAAAAAAAAATTGTAATTTCCTATGATGTTGAGGATAAAATGCTTCTAAGCGGACGGCACGCTCCCCTACCGATCCATCTTATTTTCATCAGTTTGCGACTTGTATTGTGTGCCAAACTGCAGGACTTTGTTGAGAGAGGAAATAAGGTTTAGAGAGGTTTGAATATAATAATCAGCCATTTATTCTTCCTCGAATGCTACAATCGTGTTTATGGGATGTCTTTCCAGGGTCTTGCATGAATCTTATGATAGTCTTCCGAACGTAAATTGATCTTTACCTATGCTAAACATTCTCAGCGTCGAGTGATTGAGTTAAATTAAGATAGGGCACCCAAAGGTTCCCAAAAGACTTCTACTAAAGTTGTACCTACATTGCATTTTTTTTTTAATATCTTGTAGAATATGTGAATTAATGAAGACAAAAGTACAGTTCTTGTCAGAATTGAAAACAGGTTGTGACACACGACCGAGTGGCATCGAATACTCTTCTCTGTTACCAGAACACGCTATATAGGACACATCACACAAGCCACATTTCATAAAATAGGGTACGCACACCCTTGTTTATGATCTCTGATACTTATTGTTGAACTATACGCCTTACGTCTATCGCAATAAAGGCTATACGTGTAATAATTACTGGAAAGTCGCCAAAGAATAGAGAAGGGGTTGGGTAACGGTGCGGTATGATTTTCTAGGTCAACTTTTAACGTGATTAAAGTCTGGCCCCGTTGATCGATACCATTTTCCAAAGGAGTCGGCATAATCGAATTTCATGTCAATTTTACAGTCACACCAAATCTCTCTCAAGTAATAAGTCAATTTTATAAGAAAAATTAAGTATATTTTTCTCCTGTTTTTGAAATCTAATTTATTTGGGAGCTTTTTTTTACGTAACAAAGAACGTCAGCACTTAGCTCCATTGTTCCCTGTGAGAAACTTATAGGTACTTATCTAAATCCTTCAATCGACCATACCATTAAATCAATCAAATTTATTTAGATGTTTATATCGTCGAACGGTTTTCATTCATTGATATGGTCAACAACAAGCGTTATACAATTCATGAAACGCCACCATTTCACGAAATGCTTGACTACTTTATAAAATTATCTACGATTTAGGCATATGCACAATTTATTTCTATCCAAAATACAGTTCTTTGAGAGTGATATTTTACAATTTCATGGTAAG
The DNA here is from genome assembly GCA_963932025.1 of Erebia epiphron. NCBI lineage: Eukaryota > Metazoa > Arthropoda > Insecta > Lepidoptera > Nymphalidae > Erebia > Erebia epiphron. Next base: position 12,635,129 of record OZ009950.1, read on the forward strand.
CGTAATATCTAATGTATTTTTCTTTTATAATACACAATTATCTACAAGCCAAATCTTGTTTACACTAATCGAAGTTAAATCTACTACTCACGTTTTCTTCAACCGTCTTCTTGATTTTTGCGCTCGCTTCGCTGACCTTAGCCCCAGCCTTGTTCACCGCCGAATATAGGAAGTTGCCAAGCGACTTGGCGCCGGCCACAGCTTTCGTAGTCACTGCCAAGTATGAAATTGCCAATTAAAATACTTATTTAGACAATGTTATTATAACTTAGGTATAACAGTTTATTGCTAGATAGGCAGTTTTATTCTACCGTTGAGTATAAGAAGTTGCCAAGCGCCTTGCCACAGCATACTTAGTCACTGCCAAGTATCAAATTGCCAAGCTAAATATTTTGATAATGAAATACGTTTCTGCGAACCGATAACGTGTGGAATGCCGTTCTGGCGTACGTGTTCCCTGCCACGTATAACTTATGTAATTTCAAGTCTACAGTGAATAGGCATCTTGTAGGCCAGTGCGTTCCAACCTAGACCTCATCATTGCTTTGCACTTAGCATGATTGTCGTCAAGCGACGCCTATCTCACAATAAAAAAAATTGACTATCATCATAATTTCCTCACATTTCATAATACACCATAGAATTTAGGAAGTCACCAAGCGACTTTGTGCCGGCCACAGCTTTCGTAGTCACTGCCAAGTATGAAATTGCCAAGACAGACTTTAGGTAAGTACAAAGGTCAGGGTTTAGATAAGTAATAAAAAGGAGTACTTATATAATTTGTATTGATTTGATTAGAGCATTTTTTTATAATTTTTTTGCAAAGCAATAATAACTTCTAATATCAGATAGGTATTATATAAGGCTCTGACGTCCAATATAAAAGGAAGCTAAGCTACTTGGCAACGTCCACCGTTGTTTTCTGCCAAGTCCCAATTATAGAATAGCCAAGCCAAATCAAGTAGTATTCGGGACAAGATTTTGCCATAATTCCGGACAAATTGTTCGATTATACTGTAGGTACTTTAAAAAGGCTTAAAACGTGAGTAGAGGCACGGCGCGCGCGCAGAGTGCAAATTAAACCATTTGTCAAAGTAAATAGGCTTAGTTTACGTTGTTAAAAAGATAAAAGCCGCATCTCTGTCTCAAGGCCTCTTGGGCCTTGAGCTTCAGAGCTTGTGGTGCGCGCTGGTTTGCGGTGGAGTAGGGATCACCGGCGCGTTGGGATTTGTCATCGGAAGTCGCCTCCACCGAAGTCGCGCGATATCGCCGGCACGCTACACGAGCCTTAACCCGTTGTCTTAGGTTAGCGACAAACGTGGCAACACGATAATATCAAACGGTAGCTGACCATTTACGTGGCCTACGTTGTCGCGTAGATACGTCTGTCATTTTCTATGGCGTCGCGTCGCTTCTGTCGCTCATCTAGGACAACGGGTAAGGATAGTCTGCAACGACCATGTTTCTCAACAGATCTAAAACTTATATAGCATTGGCCATAACCATTTCAGCGGTTATTCAGGTCAAAACTTTGACTGAAATTATCACTCAATTATTGTTTGGTTTAAAATGTGCAGGAAACCGCATACATTCATTATGCATGGATTAACTGAAAACATACATCGCATTCCGTTTTAAATCCACCGAGCGTATATACTCGTAACTGGGACCGTTCCCATTACTTCATTCCGATGTTTTGACCGCTTAACAGACTGAAAATTGGCTTATAGAGTTTTTTTAGAGTTCCGTAATCATTCAACTTTTATTCACTGAAAATTAGTGCTAAATTAAGAAAAATATTTTTTTTTCTCCGTTTAAAGGATCTTTTCAACGATACCCCACAACTCCAAGTATATTTCCTTCTAGGCAAGCGCGCTCCACCTTAGGCTGCATCAGACAGACAAAAGCATATTCTCCCAAGTAGACGCGCTCACTTCTCTTGGTCAAATAGCATGTATTCATTATACTTACATAAAAAAGAACACTCAATTTCATGCCAAAGCTTAATAACAAATTAAAATATAAAAATAAATAAACTTACAAGTAAGGTATACGAAAATAAAAATAAATAAAAAATCTACTAACACTCTTGCATATCTGGCACTTCGATGGCATCTACACCGAAAAACTTTCTATTCTGTGAACCTGAAAATGTGCATAACAAAACGAAATGTCAATTCTAGCAATCTACAGAAATTAAAATGAATCAAAATAAAAAGTGCATTTCAAGCTCTATAATAATGGATAATCCTACTCTCCATAATTTTGATTTACCTAGTGACATGTTAGATTTTTTCATGTTCGATTTTTTTTTAAAGAGTCTGCGTCGTATTCATCATTGCTGTTGTGACCCCATTACATTAATCACGTAATGACAGGGTTTTTTTTGGAATAATAATGCGGTGGGTTCCCAGGTCCTTCCGCATACGACTCAACTCAACTAAGAATATTATTTCAACTCTTAGGTTAGTACCTAACGATTATTATCAGATTTTAGTGATAATAACCGGGACCGACGGCTTCACGTGCTCTCCGAGGCACGGAGGAAGCGAAAAGACCAAATTGATCTTTCAAATTCGGTCACCCATCCAGTTACCGACTTGGGTCAACGTTGCCTAACAATCGCAATCGACTGACATGCGTTGTCGCAACTCGGCCACTCGTCGCTATTAAAAAGAGTAGTTAATTCCTAAGTCATTTTTCTTGCTAGAACTTGTTTCCAAACCAGCAGTAGTAGGTACCTACTTTGTCCTGATAAAGAGGTTTAGAATGTGTCTTTGACAACTTAATAGTAGGTATACTGAATATCAAATTCTGTCGTTACCTAATATAAATTACGAAAGTGTGTTTCTTTGCTGGTATGTTGGTTTTTGGTTTGTCTTTCAATCCAGCAATGGAGCAACGGATAGACGTGATTTTTTGCACGTTACAGTTAAAGAGCTAGAGACTGAGATAGTCTACTTTTTTCACGAAAAATTGGAGTCCAAAGTTGGAGTGGAGTGGCTTAAAAAAATAAATGAAAAAAAAAACACTACAGCAATATCAATTTAATACTCGGTATAACCATATACATAACACTCCTTACCGTTTCCAACTCCAGCTGGCTGTTCCTCGGTAGGTGTCCCACCTGTGGACCCAGGTCTGCTGTCAGCGCCTCCAGTCGCGCTGAGACAAGAGAAAATATATTTCTCATATCAGCATGGCTGTAGCAAGGGAGGTAGGAAGCTAGCGGGGTCATGAGGGTAACTTAATAAGGCGCGGGATATATACGAGAGGCGCGGCGGAAGTGCGGCGGCGGTGTGGCCTTGTAAGTATAAAAGCAGCGTCCGCGCCTCGCCGCCTTTGTGTACCTGGCGTCCCGTCGGTTTGTAGGTATGTGTTGTCACCATAATCTCGATAGTTAGATTATGATCTAACAAGCGAGATTGTAAACTGTCGAAAGATTACAATTTAACGCATTATTTTTCGGTAGATTGTAATCTGTTAGGTATATTAACCCGATAGAACCTAACCTACCTGATTATATTTATGTCGAACCCTAACCTAATCTAACAAGAAAGAGACAAGAAAACGTAAATACAATGAATATTGAACATTGAACGGTTCACAATCTTTCGACAGTTTACAATCTCGCGATATAGAAACTGTTAGATTATAATCCAACGGCTTTTACAATTTTACGGTATACATTTTGTATGAAATATGATAAGGCGCGTATCCATTAGAGCAGCCACAGGCCGAGCTGCCTCGACTTGAGGCAAACAGCCTCAGTTTGAGGCTGCTCGGCCTGAGGCATAGGTCCGATGCACGTTTCGGATCAAGCTGAGGCGACACGCCTCCCGCGAGCCAGTTTTAAGCTAACACGCGATGGCGCCCGTCTCCATCAAATGCACGGCTCAGACTGAGGCGCTCCTTTGAGCACGCCAAAAAAACCGACAAAATATGGCTCGGCTCGCGACGCCGAACTTGCCTCGTGTCGCCGTGCGCCTCAGATTGAGGCATCGTCTCCACTTGCGCGGCGGCGCGGCCTCCACTTGCTAGTGGGTACGTGGCTACAGAAGTGGCGGCGCGCCCGCATCGCGCCTGCACCTCTCCCGCGACCGTCGGCTCTTGTGTTATGTGTATATCCCGCGCTTAATGTGTGCTACGCTAAAACTACCTCTACAACGTCATTATTACTGTGGCGCGTTTTAAACCAATATCAGCTAAGAAAAGGGCCCAAATTGTCTAAGCAAATCGTAATCATATAACAACATAAAACATATTACTCGAACTGTTTATGGCGTTCATATTATGTGTACGCTTTTTGACGTTTGACGTTTTCGTACATCCCGGGGAAGGATATAGCTTAATTAGGCATAGGCTTCCACGCGGACGAAGTCGCGGGCATCGGACGAAGTCGCGGGCATCATCTAGCCATCGTGCAAGCAAAAACAATCTACGAGAAGCGCTCTTTCCATTAAATTACCACGCCTCCATTCCCAAACAAACGGCCCACCTACTCTATAGAAAACGCCTATCTTCAGTCTACAGAAAAACATACGCACACCGCTTATAAGACGTATAGATCGATTTTCCCAAATGATATTCCACAACACGAACTGAATAGGATGCTACTAATTTATTGGTATATAAAAGGTTTAAGGGGGGAGGAAGATTTGGGCAAATTCTTATATGGATAAATATTTACGGGATAGGTACTCGTAAGTACTCAAGACCTCCTTATCCTTAGTACCTTGTGAATTTCACAATCTTTCACTACATCATTGATGATGAGGATTATGATTATCGTTATATTTGACCACCATAAAGCTAGCAAATTGAGTGACACAAAACCAAAATGATTTTAGGTAGTATTTAACGAAAACCATAACCATCGTTGGTGCAATTAACTCTAAGCTCAAAAGAGGCAAAAGTTATGATCTCTAGCGATTGTAATTAGGGGAGGCCAATTAAACTTAGAATAAACTGGGGGCTTACTACCATCGCATAATGCAGAACGCTCTTGTTTCAGAATTATAGTCCTTATTTTATGGATATCAAGGTACATCATAAAAAATACAATTTTAAAATAATACTGCTTCCAGAGGTGGTAATAAGAATGCTGGCCTTTCTGAACAGGGAGGTCACATAATATCAAATTAACGTTATTATTGTCATATGTTGAAGAAAATTGGACCTCATAGTTTTGTTTTTATTAAAACCATAAAATTGAGAACTTTTTATAATTAATCAGTATTTTTAATATTAAAAGTTACTTACATTAAAATTGATTTCTGAATGAAAATTGATTGAGTTAATTGATAGAAATTACTATATGAAAATTACGGACAAAAGCCACCTAAAGCATACATTGTACAGCGTAAGAATTATACCTAAATACTTAAATAATTTCACATTTAACTATACATACTTACCTCAATATTTTTATACTTACCCCAAAAACAAACAATTAATTTCACCAAACATTAAAAAGAAAAACACATGAAAGCACTTAAAACAAATTAAGATCCAAATATAGTGCAGCCAGGATCCGATTCACATTTTTTAAAAATACTTATATCTTTTTTGAGCGACAAAAATGTGAATCAAATCCATGTAAGCAAAAAAAAAATACGATGCACGTGGTGTTCCTATAATATCTACTAGAATGAAGAACTTTCTAACCTGTAAACTATCTACTTACTAAAAATTCATATATAGAGAACATCAGTTTAAAAACTAGAGAAATGCATAAAAATGGGAAAAAATGGGGATTGAGCAGAATTAATGAGTTCACTATCAATTGGTGTGATTTTTCTAGAAAAAAATTAAATAAATGATCTATAGAATTTATAATTTATAAATAAATATCTTATAATAGTTAAGTATGAAAAGTATTTTCGTGACAAAAAGTTTTACGTAAAATCGAACCATGGAAGTACCTGAATGAAAGTTTTATTAAATTATTAATAGTTATTAAGTAATGATGATATTGATAGAATATAGATAATAATATTGTGCCAATCAAGAAATTTTAAAATACATAGTGTGCCAAAGCTGAAAAAATAATAAAATAATTTTGAAGAAGCTTTTTGAATCCAGTTATAAAAATATAATAGATATTATTACAGTGTTTATTTTGTGACACAAATAATTTAAAAAAAAATGGTATGCAATTTCTTATCCTTTTTCATAAACTTACTTAATAAGTTATATAACAAAACATACGAGCGCCCGCGGCGTCACTCCCGTGGGAATTTCTGGAAATTCAGACTTATTTCTTGTCTTGAATATAAAAGGAACCATGCATAATTTCAGCTTTCCAGATCCAAGATTTCGAGTCAGTCAGTCAGTGAATGGGTGTGTCAGCACTTTTATTTATATTGTCTCTTTGAATTAAATCTCAAGATTAAAAGTAGAAATATAATGGAACAGACGTAAAGGAGCATCCACACATTATTTCAAACAAATAATATTGTCAGTTCAACCCCACCTTAAATTTTGTCACAGATTGTAATTTTCACGTGACCACTCCCATATTACTTACATTTTTACTTATGTAATAACATTGAAGTTATGGGGAATCACTGGAAATATACTACAATTTATCTTATTTCCAGACTAGAAATGACACACCATTCAAAAAATAAATTAAAAAAAAATAAAAGCAAGAGCAAACTCATCACTTCTGTTCAACCCCTCGTACCTATTATACCTAGAATTATCATCATCGTCTTTTCCTTCCGGTTTGGGTTCAGCTGAATCAGCTGTCTCCACTGGTACTGGCTCGGTGGCATCTGCTGGTGGAACTTCGTTTTTTTTGAGTCCCGGTATAGGTATTCCAGCACCTAACCATCCGGTCATTTGTGATTTGACATTAGTGATGAGGTCTAATTTGCCTCCGGCTTTGGTTGGACTGCAAAAGAAAATTAAATTACAATCCAACTTGATAGTAAGTAAAAAAGTTATAGCTGATGAGGATTAGGCAAGGAAAATAAAAGAAACCTTTTTTGTACTTCCCATACACAAAAGGTTAGTTATTGTTGAAAAAAAGTCCTATTAATTTACAATTTTCCTTGATTAGTAGGTACATGTACTGTAAATTAATACAAAATATTTTTTTCCAACAGTCTGAACCAAGTAAAATGGTAGAAAAGTAATTATGTAGGTACTTACTACTTAATAAAAAAAAATAAGTAAATGCATTAAGACAATATTGAAGAATAATAATTTGTGTATTCGAATACAATTTCAACACAAAAAAATAAAAAGAGACAGACATACAGATCCTATTGTAAGAGGTGGTAAATTGCAAATATTGAAACTATTGAATACCAAATGTATTGTACAAGTACCCTCCACTGTGTAATGTGTATAAGAAAAAGGTATTAAATTTTAATGACTTTAATTTAAAAGAATAGAAAGATTTCCTTATCCATAGTGGAACCAGAAGAATTGACACAGCATTGTAAGTTGTAACTTGGGCACCTTATCACCATGGCTTAGCACTTGACCTAAATAATAATTTTACATGCCAGTGCTGGATCAATAAGCATATTATGCAACATCTGGGGAGAAAATTGTGACTCACGACTATTTTAATGAGTTATGCACTCGAGTGTGAAGGTTTTTCGCTTTTAGAGCGACCGTAACAACGCATATTCTTGAGTAACATTGTGGTACGAAAATTCTTACTTTTGCTATTACTTTAAAAGCATGTCAAGTGTGATTAACACTTATGAGGGTTAAAATTACAATTTCAGCTTGGTTCCTATCGATTTTACGTGAAATATGCGAAGAATTTGCTGAAAGAAAAATGTAAACAAAGGAATTACACACCTTTGTCCTTCAGCCTCCGCCGTCGCTACCGCTGTCGCTTCTTTGGTTGGGGTAGGCACTTCTTCATCTTGGGGCTCGCCCTTCGCCGCCCCCATCCAAGAACTGACCTGGTTAGTAAGTCCTGAAAACATTTTCACTGCCACTAGCTAGCAACTACACAAGACACGGCACTCGTCTTACTACGCTGCGACAGTCTCGTACATGACACACGCGTCGTCTGCGAAGCGCCCGTGGAAAGCGTGATCAGCTGAAAAACTAAATGGAACACCGCAATCGACCAGCAGGTTTAGCTTTTCATTGCGCATGAAAACTTGCGCAGCTTGCGCTACTATTTTGCAAAATATATACATACATAAAAAATCTATATACAACATGTATACAACAAACAACAGACAGTAATATACTTGCTAATGTGAGTGAACTAGGGTTGCTGTAGTAAAAAAATTGTCACCTAGTGCTTAGTATACACTGGCTGATGTACAACAGGGTGCAAATCACAGGTGCAAAAAGGATGTTTTGACTAAAAGAAAAAAATCTATGCTTCAATGTGCAGTGCCATTCAATGCACAGACCAATTAACCAGAGAATTCAATGATTCAACGGCAACTCATATTTGCCTTGTAATTTTTACATTAGTGTGATATTATAAAACAAAGACAATTTAGAAAAGCAATAGAGCTAGAACCCACGCTACAACTTAAAAAAATTGAAACTGAATGAATTATGAAAATGAACGACAAGTATAGAGTAAATATAAAATTCGATAGGTACCAAAATAAAAAGAACGAATGAAAAATTGTGACGTTTTATTAGCTGAAGAGTATTTGTAACATTTTTTGTTTGTCTGAAATTTTAAAACAATTTCCGTGATACCGATATCAAATGTAACGCAAAAAGGGTCCTGGCGACTTGGAGAACTACGTATTATATTTTATTACACATCAGTGGCTGCTAGGTAAATTATAAAAATGACTGAGACGCGTCGTTCGCAACTCCATCTGGGGAAGTGCATAGAGGATTTAGACAAATTACACAACGTACCTGACTTGAAATCGAAAAGAGCTACTATGTAAGTTTTCTTTTATCTATAATTCGCTGTTTTCTTCCAGAAAAACGATGTGATAGTTATTTTATTCGACTTTGTTTGTAGGTTATGCAAAACTGCTCAGAAACTCTTCGAATCTGCTGAGGAAGCTCGCGAAAAAGGCGATGAGGAGACTTCCTACGTCCAGTACATGAAGTACCTTCGCGTTATTGCGTATATCAGCAAAGATAAGGACTATATTAAAGACAAGACTTACTATACAAGTATGCTTGGTGTGAAAAATCCTAACAAAGCCCTAGATGCGGCTGAGAAGTTGAAAAATAGCTTAATTTTGAGGTAATTTTATTGTTTACTAGACGTTGATGGATTAAGGTTTCTTGAAACCTGCGGCAACTCTTAATTTTCTGGGTTAAAAAGCCTATGTCCTTCCCCTGGATATAAATTATCCCTATACCAAATTTCATCAAAATCGGTTGAACAGATGGGCTGTGAAAGTGTAGCAGACAGATAGACACACTTTCTCATTTATAATATTAGTATGGATTGGAATTACCTGAATGGAAAGTAATAGCTTTTATCAATCATTCAATATTTATTTATTCAAATTAGGTCTGTTCACTTATTGACGTCAATTACTTAAAAAACATGATGGTGATTATGAGTTTCAGTATCTTAAAACTAAGCTTTAATTTTGTAGACTGAGTTATGAGAAAAGAGAAAGCATTTAGCTTACTTTCATTTGTTAGCTGAGTCAGAAATTAATTCAGCCAATTTCCACAATAATTGCAATAATTATTGTAGTAGTTCATGTTATTTTGTCAGTGGCTGTGTCTAGTTGTAAATAATCAAAACTATAAATTTTTGTAAATAATCAAAACTATAAATTTTTGTAAATAATCAAAACTATAAATTTTAAATTGAATTACACCTTTATAGTAGCTTAGAGTCTACGGCAAACTTCATTTTCAAGTTAAACTAATTTAGACCCAACTTTACAGTAACTTTAAAATGTGCCTACTATCAAAAATGGGGGCCAAACTAAATAGCCTTTTCGAAGCTTCAAAGCTATTTTTATTTAAATAGACACTGCTTAATGTCTGTGGAAGGATAAGAACACTGCTGTGCTGGTGGGTTTATTTATTGCTATCTGAAAACATATCAAGCCGTTTTTTTTTTTTTTGAGAGTTTGTCAAGTGAGGCGAGAGTTTAAAATGGCATGGAATAAATAATTTGATGAATAGGCTGTATGGTATAGACTCTAGACAGACTTCTCTAAACATAAGACTTTACCTTTCATAATAACTGGTGAATAACCTATTGCTTTTATCTTATTTAAAAAAAATAGCAATAGCGTTTAAAGGAAAAGGTTCGTTTTAGGCCTACTTTACACTACCATGAATAGAGGAAAATTCATAGATTGTATTAAAAATATAATAATTTAGAACAGTAAAGTAAATAACGAGAAAAAAAAAAAATTTTTGATACTTTTCCAAGATGGCAACCTTCAGCCATAGGGTAGGCAGTAGGCGCGAAATGTATCAAATTATGTAATTTCTGACAGTCACTGTCAAAATAACGTGTTTTTCTTTTGAAAACCTCAAAAATATTAATCCGCCATTGTTAGCCACTCATGTTTAATGTTGCTAAACTTAGAAAGATTAAATAATTTCACCACTGAAGTTATGACTAATTCGTAGATTTGACCAATTAAAACTGGTCTAGTATTTTATTTTCCTTTATTTCTCTACTTGTACAAGACCAGGCCTACGCCCCATACAAATCTGAACCATCTCTTCTCTTATTGTTTATAAAATAGATCCTCAAAATGAAGTCTAGTAGTGATAGAGAAGTATTATTTTCCTCACAGGTGTAGTATAATGCACTATGTATCACTCGGGAGAAAGTATGATTCGCATGTATTGAGGCCCTTTGGCTGCTCCTCGGGCCTAAAACTACACCCTTGTTAGTAATCAGTAAACAATAATTATACTATTTCCATTTTCCTTCATTCAATAATATAATAATAATTTTTCCTTTTTTCTAACAGATACGAGGAAGAGAGACAGAATGAGCGACTGAATGATATCAAAGAGAATGAGTTGATTAAGCAGAAGATGGATGAGAATAGGAAGAAAGCTTTAGAGGCTGTGGCTGCCAAGGAACCGACGAACCAGGGTCTGCCTGGTAAGTGCTCAATTTATGTGTGTAAATGCACAGAGGCAATGTGCGGATGCCTTTTTGTGCTTTTGCGTTAACCCTATTTTGTTTCTACGGGATATATCATAATAAATAAATAAGTAATTGTTTATTAATTCCATAATTTATGAAAATAAGTCCTAATCTAGACCTAATCTAATGATACATCATACATGGTATGGTCAGTCTCTGCTGCCTAATTTAGGATACCCTGTGCTTTTAGGCATCAGTGACTCTCCCTCCTATAAATAGAGTGAGCCATGTGGTAAGCCATGGCTGAAACCTAACACTAGAACAGACCAGAGAAAAGTATGAATATTAAGTATGTGTATGATTGTTAGTTTTTTTTAGGTTGTAATTACACAGTTTTTTTTTGGAATAATATATTTTGTCCATACTTATAATATTATAAATGCGAAAGTGTATCTGTCTGTCTGTCTTCTATGCTTTCGCGGCCCATCTGTTCAACCGATTTTAATGGAATTTGTTACAGGGATAGGTTGTATCCTGGGGAAGGACATAGGCTACTTTTTATCCCGGAGAACGGAGAATTTAAGAGTTCCTGCAGGAATCAAAAAAATATCTCTTCCACCAATTTTGATGAAATTTGTTATAGGGATAGTTTGTATCTAGGGGAAGGACATAAGCTACTATACGCGGGAATCAATACACGCGGACGAAGTCGTGGGCATCATCTTGTAATAATATAAAGAAAAAATATAATATTCTGACCTGTTGTCAATATCTCATCAGGTCCTGACGAAGTAGTGATAAATAGTGAACAGTTGTACGCAACACTGAAGAGCGGCAAGTTGAAGGTAATGATACTGGATGCGAGGCCAGGCAAGGATTACATTGAGTCGCACATCAACCATCCAGCTTGCATCAGTGTGCCGGAGGAGTGTATATCACCGGGGTATATTTATTGTTATGCTATTAGACTATTTGGATAGAAGCAGGTGTTATTTTGCAGAAGTTCATGACATTGAAGGAACTAGAAGTTTAATTCGCTATAATCTGTGACAATAGGTAAATCTATCTATCTTACAATTGTGCATTGTTGAGTCAACATCTCCTGAAGATGCTCTGGTATCAGAGTGAAACATACGTTGAGAATAAGGAGGGCTATAAGTGCAAGTTACACACTATACCACATTGATTTTGTTGCGGATTATAGCAAATTAAACTTCTAGTTCCTTCATTATTAGACTATTTGCCCCCACTCCTGGAGTAAATCTCAATAAGGAGATACAAAATAGACCTATTTAATGAAATTTGACCCTTGCAGAGCAATCTCCACATAATATATTATTATCTGCACTAAGAGATTATAGTGTTTTCAGAAACACAGGCAAAAGGAAAGGTAATGGGTTTAGCAGTCTATGTCTATGTATATGTCAGCGTAAAATTATAAATATTGTTATATTATAATCTATCTTGCGTGATTGTAAACTGTCGATAGATTGTGAACCGTAACATACTGCTTACAATTTAGCACATAATTTTTCGGTAGATTGTAATCTATTAGGTATATTAACCCGATAGATTCTGAGTATGCATAAATATGGGCAAGGGCACTACCTGAATATTTATGTCTAACCCTAACCTAACCTATAAGAAAGAGACAAGAAAACATAAATACAATAAATATTTCAAAAATTTACTCTCAGAGAACATTGAACAGTTCACAATCCCGCGAGATAGATTATAATCTAACGGTTTATACAATTATACAGTGACATTTGCATGTGTGTATATATGTATTTATATAGGCTACAATTTACGCAAATAAAATCGATATGGTAGTGTCTGATATTTTTGCTTAGTTATAGTTTAATTATTATTAACAGTCGAGTTACAGTTTAATTATAAATTTTTTATTGAACAATACTTGTTTCAGCCAATCGGCAAATGTCTTAGAGCAGAATCTCCCAGCTGCCTCCAGGCCGGTGTGGGCCGAGCGAGCATCGATGGATCTCATTGTGATGCTGGACTGGAACAGTTCAGCCGTCATCCCGGGGAAAACACTGCATCTGTTGAAGACCATACTACTTAGGGTATGTATTTTTACCAGACTGCACCAGAAACAAGGAGAAATGGTTTAAACCATCAGCCAACTAACTGATGTTGGACTATTCACATAAATGACGTGTATATGCTTTGTTAGATTCAAATAACTTGATGATGCGTGGATTTAGGATTTTTGCAATCTAGGTTCTCTCTCTCTCTTCTCTCTTTTTTTATTGTGCAGGATATTTATTAAGCAGGATATCTTACATTTATCAAGGAAGTCCCACAGTAAGGTTGCAGTCTTAAAACAGCTGTGAAATTTGGCGGCTATTTTATTCCTTGGTAAAATGTTAGTCATTTTTAAATATCGCGGCAAAATCCCAGATTTCGAGACAAACTCTATGAGCATGTATATTGCCATGGCCCATAAAATGTATTAGCAACAGTAAAGGGGGGTGAAAATTATTGCCAACTAGCTGATGCCCGCGACTTCGTTTGCGTTTTTTGCGGGAACTCCGGAACTTTTTCCGGAAAAAAATAGCCTCTGTGTTATTCCAGACTATAGAAGTGAATATCTCTGTACCAAATTTCATTCAGATCCGTTCAGCCGTTTTGGTGTGATTGAGTAACAAACATCCATCCATCTATCTAAACTTTCGCATTTATAAAATCAGTATTGATGATTTAATATAGTAATCTTTATTAAACGTCTTGAAGAGTCTAAGCCTCATTAAAGTGTTTAATGCATAGGCCTTTAAAAAAAACTTTTTTTTATTTTTCAGTGGGACATCAAAGTGCAGTATGCCAGGCAACCCCTAGCATTGCGGGGCGGCTATGAAGACTGGCTGTTAAAGTACCCCGCATTCACCACCAACCCTCAACCTTCCACGCCCCATCATGACACCATGCTGGATGATATGCTTGGTGAGAATTGTCCACAGCTACTGTCTATTGAATAATCAAGAAGAGCAACACCAGTATATTCTGTCACCTAATTGGCCAGCGTGGTGGAATATGGCCAAACCCTTTCTTAGCTCAGTTGTGAGTAGTGCTCAGTAGTGAGGCCGGCAGTGGGTAATTAATATGACGATGATGATGACAGAGTATTCTGCTAGTTCCGCTTTTCACCACATGCACTGATCAGTTTGCCAGAGTATACTTACACTAAAATCACAAGTTAAAGTTTTTTTTCGAACTACCCTCAATTTTTTATTTGAAAATATTTTTAGCTCGCATAATAATTTGTACAAAACATGCCCGCGTGTAATGTGGGCAAGAATATTGGCTGCTTTTCCGTATTCTAAAGACAGCCTGATCCTTTGTGCTTAAAAAAATTATACTTGTTTTCTTGTGTGAAACTTAACTATACATTTTCATTGAGCGACGCGATTTTGGAAAACTTTCTGTATTGAAGGAACTCATAATATCTCTCATAATATTATAGTCCCAAATAATAAGCAATATTTTTTTAAACTTCTGTTCCAGGCGAAATAGACTACCCAAACTGGTCTGATTTGAGTCCACCCGTGGTCACAGTCAACCGCGTCGCCAAGCCCAGCAGTGGGGGACCCCTCATAGATAGAACTAGCAAGGTAAGCAAGGGTAGTAGAAAGATCAGATATTATAGTCCCAGAAACTTGTCTGACCCGGTTACAGTCCCTACCCTACCTGGTCTCTAGTATATATATTAGATACTAATATTATAAATGTAAAGTTTGGATGGATGGATGGATGTTTGTTACTAAATCACGCCAGAACGGTTGAACGGTCTGGATGCAATATAGACTGAAATAACACAGGCTATTTTTATACCGGAAAATTAAAGAGTTCCCGCGGTAACCAAAAAGCCTCCACGCGGAAGAAGTCACGGGCATCAGCTACTGATAAATAAAATAAAAACAAAAACAGGCATAAAAATTAGTTCCAATTTTGGCCACCGGTCCAGACAAGTTAGTGGGATTGTAGATAGATAAATTCCTTGCTGTCACATAAGTTCAAATTCAACTGTTTTTATTCTAATAAACTTTTGTAAAAGTGCCCCGAATCACGATTCAATAGGACAGGATTTTTCTCTTTGTATGTCCAGTAGGACATACAAAGAATAAAAATAGGAAATCATTGTGCGCAAAGGCGCGGTTTCATCACTAAAAGAGATCTCCCCCAGACAATATTTTTTAAAATCTCTTGACGACTTCCCTGGCGCAGAGATGACAGCTGTGGTCTTCTTAGTGGGAGGTGCCGGGTTCGATCCCCGGCAGGCGGATGAAGTCGCGGGCATCATCTAGTTTTATGTACCACAATGATTTCTTTCTTTGTATGTACTATTACTATCTATCTAACTCGCTCGAATCAGCGCTACGTCGCATGAACTTCCGCGTACGGAGAAATGTTTTTGTATACAATTGTGCTTTACGTGGTAGAGATAGAGCTCAATATGCCATGTATTTCGGAAATACGCTTCGATTCGCTGCCAATGAAAATTCACCCTTGTAGATCACAGAGAAGGGTTCTAAATTCAACAAAAAAAATCGGTAACAGATGGCAGCGGTTCAATTATACGAGGAACGTGCTAGAAGCATGCAGAACATTCTAGAACAGCAAGAGCGCATCGCTGACACTTCGCTTACACTTGAAATGCAACGCCTGGAAGCTGAGCAGGTTAGTAGCTGAATTATCAGCAAATGATCAGAACAATCATCGGTAACTTGATGGATAATGATAGTTCCTTCCATGACCATTAAGTAGCCAAGAATATCAAGAATTTCAAGAATATCATTTAAAGTATGTATAACTAAAAATGAAGCATCCTAAAATATTACGACTTCTTCCGCGTGGTTTAAGTTTTTTGATTCCCGCTGGATTTCCTTAATTTATGTAAAAAATACCTATTCCAGACTATCTCTGTGCCAAATTTCATCCTGATCTGTTCAGCCGTTCTGACGTGATTGAGTGACACACATCCAAACTTTCGCATTTATAATATTAGTCAGATTTTATTTCGCACTCATTTATGTATGCTAATTCTGGCAAATATTCTTGCATTGAGGTTCCACGGAAAATTGTCCCGAAAGGGGAAAATTGGTGAAGAAAATTAAGGAAATAAAAAAAACATTGCTTTCTAATGTAAATGTACATGCAATATGTGTTAAAAGATGGCCGGTTTGACCCGGTGGCCAAAATTGGAACTAATTTTTATGACTGTTAAGTTTTTGTTTTTATTTTATATTCAATTTAAACTAACAAAACGCTGTCACCGGGTCTGTTTGAAGGACTATAGTAACTATTCTAGATAAATTTACCATAGACATGTCTGAAAGGTATTATTTTGTTTGGCATCCAGGATTGGGAGAAGATCCGGCAACAGAACGAGGATGAACAGCGGGACGACATCCGCGCGATATACAAACTGCGCGAACAGGAGATCATATCGCAACTCATGCAGCTCGAGAGCAAGCAGTACGACATGGTGAGTCGCACGATGAGCTCACTGCGCTCGCGGACATAACTAATATGAGTGTGCCTTAAATAGGGATGATGCCTATGTCAAATAATAAAAATTGAGTTATTTAACTATGTTAAATTACGGTTGTCTGTTGTGTCGGTTTACGGACGATAGTTTTACGTGATAACTAGAAGTACTCTCGCGCGCTCGCGTGGCGGCGTTCCAGTAGCTGAACTATTCGAACTGCTAGCTCTGACGTCACGCGATGGTGCCTCTCTATCGCTTGTTCGGCGCTCTCACTTGCACGCTCAGGCTCAGGCGGAACGTGATACTTTTTCGTGCGTGCAGCCGGTGTTCATCGATTTATAAGACGTGATAACGTAAAATCAATTACCACTTACTGATTTTTAAAGTGTCTTTCAAAAGACCTAAAAGTCGCATCCTCGGTTGGATAACCATTTTAAATGCGTTGAAATTTGATGACGTCACTACTTTTTATTTCATACAAACTTCCGTACTAGAAGTGCGTTTTTAAATTTGATAAAGAGTTGCTGATTTGATTGAGTTGTCAGTATCCCTATTGTGGTAAAACACTTATAATTCCCCTTATATTCATCGAGAGGAAATGTAAAATTTTTAAAAAAAACTTGAGAGGTGTCAAGGGACACCCGATGGAACGAAGTACCAGAAATTGTAACGACACTTTTTGCTATAGTTGTAAGCCGTGCGGCGTGCGCGTGTTTCTCTGTGTAAATTTTATGACAATTTCTTTACTAATTAATCGAAAGGAACTTCGTAATAACTAGCCTATGTAACTATTGAAAACATAATTCTTTAAAATTATTTCGCCTTTTTATTTTCAACAACTTGAAGTCAACAACACAAGTAGTCATAGCAACCAAAATCATCTATTCATAAAAAGTGTCGTTACAACATTTCGTCTTAATTTTTTCCGTCTAGCCCCCTTTCGTAACGCGCGATAAGGAACTTCATTCCAACATTCCTTTTTTTATTTCAATACTTATACATAATCACATAATTTAATAAATACAAAGTCCGAATAACTCGCGGGATTTTTCTTCCATCTTGTATTTTTTTACTAGTGATGAGAAAAGTCGCTAGTCCAATGACCTAAAGAAGGTGGCGGGAAGCGGGTGGATGAAGAAGGCGGAGCACCGTGTTTGGTGGCGCGCTCTCGAAAAGGCCTATGTCCAGCTATGGATACATATAGGCTGATGGATAGATGGATGGATGTGAAAAGTTGTACCTATGTATCACATGAGAGCAATATATTATTTTTCTTTTGTGCCTTTTTAATCCTTCGCTTGCTCGGGTTTCAAACTCTGCACTCGCAACAAAAACGAACTTTGCTTGCTTGTTAAACAGATAGCTATTTTTGTTGAAGCTCAATTGTGTTATTCACAATTGAGTTATGTTTCCGTCAAACTAACTAATTATGGTCCCTGGGAAATACTTGTATTAATCATTCTAGTAAGAAATGTTTTGCGGTGACCAAATTATTTTGTACAGGAACAAGAGAACCAAACTCTCCGCGAACAGTTGGAGGAGTATCAGCGGAGAGAGAAGGAAGAGGCGGCCAACATCGCGGAGACTATCGCCAAAGTGGCCGAACAGACCGGCGTCACTGACAATGACGCACAAGGTATTTGTCTCACTATTTCTATAAAATAAAATAAAATAGTCTTTTATTACAGAGCTTTTATAGTTTTGGGGTTTATACAGATTAATCACAAAAAATCCCTTAATTATGTGTGCCTCGCGGCAAAGGCCTCATCCAGCTGTCTCCAGTGCTTGCGATTCAGTGCCTCCCTTCTCCAGAATGGACCAATGGTGTTCGTCCTCCCAACGTCTTTGCTGCCGGCCCTTATTTCTTTTCCCATCCCGTGGGTACCACTGTGTCACTAGGTTACTCTATTTTGCGTGGGGGTCTCGGAGCATGTGACCAGTCCACTTCCACTTTAGCTGATCAATCATTTTGAGTATATCTGTGAGCCCTGTTCTCTCTCTCTGATGTCTTAGCTCCTGATTCGGTCCCTTTTCTTTACACCAACCATACTCCGTTCCGAATAGCACTTTATTACGTCGCATTAAGAGCCGCTATTTATTTAAAGGTCTTAGGGTGGAGTTCACCGACTTTTTCATCGGCTGATTATCAGATAATCGACTGATTAAACCTTTTTTACTGTTCACCACAACCCAACCACTGTTTACAACGCTTGATCGGCTGTTTAACGTAACCGAGCTCGGAGGGATCGTTTAAACGCCGGTTACTACATTTTGACATTTGTCTTAGCTAATATTATACAGAGGAAAGATTTGTTTGTTTGCTTGGTAGTGGACAATATCAACACCTTGACCTACTCAACTGATTTTAAAAATTCTTTATAGAATAGATACTTTATCAGCGAGTAACATAGGCTATATTTTATTTTCAAAAACGAAAATTGCAATAATGTGAATGAAGTCGGAAAAAATCGTCTCATCTGAGAACTTCCGTGGCGTGCGCTGCGTAAATAGTAAAAGTTACACGAAAACAATGTATGGTGGAATTGTTCCTCTCAAAAAGTTCTAAAAAAAGTCCGCAATAGCATATAGTTGTCTCATATAATATTAACCATTTTTATGATTTTAAAATTTGTTCTGAAACAAAGCTCTACTTTCCATCGCGTTTTTACTGACATTGTATTAATCTTTTTTTTTATCCACTACAAGTTAGCCCTTGACTGCGGTCTCACCTGATGGTAAGTGATGATGCAGCTTAAGATGGTAGCGGGCTAACCTGTTAGGGGCATGGCAGTTATATTAAACCCATACCACTATTCGGTTTCTACACGGCATCGTACCGGAACGCTAAATCGCTTGGCGACACGTCTTTACCGGTAAGGTGGTAACTAGCCACGGCCGGAGCCTCCCACCAGGCCAGAGCAGGGAAAATTCAGAAATTATAAATTTCCAAACCCTTCCGGGGATCGAACCAGGGACCTCCGCACGTTCAGGCAACAGCGCTCAACACTGCGCCACGGAGGTCGTCGAATCCTTATCAAAATAAAGTGGTTTCTCATCTCAAGTATTTATTATAGACCAAATTCGCCCTTTACACCATTTAATTCAGATTAATATCTCAGTAGATATCATAGAAATAAAGTAACGCGCAATAGAAATAGGTGCCGCGACATGCATTGGCAGGCGGGGTGAAAAGATATCGCAGTGCTAATGTAAAACCTGATTTGCTGCCCAGTACCGACTGGCAAGTATTGGGTATGGACTATTATGATGATGAGTGCTACACGTGTGAATCCGGGGCGAACCCCTAGTATTTAAATAATGAGCTTCTCGTCACTGGTGAAATTGAGAGTGCGCTTCTTTTGGCCTTCCATATTTACAAAATTTAAAAAAACTGTGCAGAGAACCACAGAAATCACTTGACTGATGCTTAGCTGCGTTTTCAATAATTTCAGATTTCTGCAACTCAACACGCCACATCTGGCACAATTCAAAATATCTTGTCAGTTCAAAACAAAAGGGGCCATGACACCGTATTACCTGTCCAAATTCAGAACTACAGCGTAGTTTATCCTCACCAATGGTGTCGTTATACTTTTCATGTTGATAGCATTTTATTTTATACTACTAAATATAAACGTCACAGTACGTCAGCATGAACAGTTAAAACAATGGGACTACGCAAATGTGTTGGCTTTTACCATTCGTTCAGTTCATGTCAATTTGCTGTGAATGGTTGTTTATCGCCTGGTTTAATGATCGTCGTTCAAAATAACGTCGTGAACAGTAAATATTTAAACGGTTGTTTAAACGGTGTTGAAGAATAATCAGCCGATTACCTAAATATCGTTTAAACAGAAGTCGGCGCACTCCACCCTTAGTGGGGTGTATGTTCTGTACCTGAAAGATATTATTAATTATTTTGTGATAGTTTATTCGAGAATAATAAACATTTTAATTTTAACCAAATCATTGTGTGTTGAGCGAATGTATCGTTGTCAGTGAGCGAGCGCTCCCGCGCGGTGACGGCGCGCGACGTGGCCGCGAAACGCGCGCGCATTGCGGCCGTGCGCGCGCAGCGCGACGAGCTGGACCGGCGCCGCGAGGCCATGGAGGTGGAGCGCAAGCGGAAACTCGCCGAGGCCAGGACCAAGCGGAAGCCGCTAGAGAAGGTGACGACTGACGTTCTTTATCATTTTATTTGTTCTATGTAATCGAAATAACGCTCGCTTCGCTCGTCCCTTCAACCTAAGCATAGTTTTTCCATAAAGACGATCTCCCTGGCGCAGTGTCTGTCTGTCCCTGTTTGCCTGGTGGGAGGCTTCGGCCGTGGCTAGTTACCACCCTACCGGCAAAGACGTACCGCCAAGCGATTTAACGTTCCTATACGATGCTGTGTAGAAACCGAATAGGGGTATGGGTTTAATATAACTGTCATGCCCCTAACAGGTTAGCCCGCTACCATGTTAGACTACATCATCACTTACCATCAGGTGAGATCGCAGTCAAGGGCTAACTTGTAAGTGTTGAGCGCTGTCGTCTTAACGTAGGAGGTCCCGGGTTCGATTCCGGGCGGGGTCAATTTGGGAATTTATAATTTCTGAATTTTCTCTGGTCTGGCCTGGTGGGAGGCTACGGCCGTGGCTAGTTACCACCCTACCGGCAAAGACGTGCCGCCAAGCAATCTACCGCTCTGGTACGATGCCGTGTAGAAACCGACTAGGGGTATTGATTTAATATAACTGCCATAACAGGTCAGTCCACCACCATCTTAAACTGCATCATCACTTACCACTTTATGGATTTTATCTACTCCAGCATCGAAAAGTTCCAATTTCGAATTTGACAACTATATCGAATTGAACCCTCTTTCGTGTTTGCTTCTCATAACGATACAGTTCGTTGTATGGGAGCTGTATCGTTATGAGTCGTAGCTGTATCGATATGGTTATCTTCATAAATAGGATACCTATAGCTTAGCGGCTCTGGGTTCTGGCACTTTTGGTTTTTATTAATTTATAAAGTAAAAAATTATAAAGACGTCCTTGTCGTAGATAAAATCTTGTATGCAACTGTACGTAATTAGTCATTTTAATTCTCGTACTATCCTATTTTGATACTCGGCAAGCCTCGTATCAAAAAACAGCACTCGAATTAAAATGACCCTCATATTACGATACAGTTGCATAAATAGCTATTATTTTATTTATGAAATGTAATGTTCACCTTAGGAGGACGACGGCGACGCGTATATGGCATCACCAACCGATAGCACCGGGACGGCAGGCCTTAACCGCTCTCAGTCATCGCCCAACATCGCCAAGGTTTGTACTAAATATCTTACTAACCACCACCACCACTACAGCTCATTAAGTTCCACTGCTGGGAATTGGCCTCCGCTCTTCATAGGAGAGAGGGAAATAGAGCTTAGACCCACCGCGCTGCTCCAATGCGGGTTGGCGGGCTTCTTACTAACACCACAGCATAATACTTGGCCGTCGTCGTTTGAACTTATAGACATCCACAGCTGGAAGAAAGTACCCTGAATGGATCTCCACAGAATAGGGTCTTGTGCCGCTTGTTTCCAGCGGCTCTCAACTAAACGCTCAAGATCGTCCGTCTACCTGATGGGGGGTCGTCTAACGCTGCGCTTCCCCGTGCGAGGCTACCATTCAAGCACCTTGAGATCCCAACGCCTATTAGGCCCCACCCATGGCCACTTAAGCTTCTACTAAGCTCCTACGGATCACCTCATTGCTGATTTGATCCAGATACTCTAAGTATAACTCCAATTATAAGTAGTATACAATATACATGGTGGGCAAAACTATTGCGCCACGGAAGAAAAGCACTTAAAATATCGAAAATATGTAATTTCACACAAAGGAAACATTTGTCTATTTTTAAAAACGAGACTGTCTGCATTCAAAAATATTTTTAAAAGCTGATTTGTGCCGGGAAGACCTGAGTAAATCAGGACTTTTGTTGCACGAGATTAATTTACACTTATTCTATTTGTAAGAGAGTCGTTTATATGTATCGTATTATATGTGTCCAATTGCAAAAGTTTTTTCATAATTTAATCAGGGAGCTTCCTATCACCGCTTGAAGCAGTGTTATTTTAATACTATTGACGCTCTTGTTTCAGAATTATAGTCCTTATTTTAGGGATGTCAAGGTACGTCATATAAAACTAAAACATAAAAATAATACTGTTTAAAGCAATGGTAGTGTGGGCTCTGTAGTTGTTCCTTCTGCGAGCACAGGCAAGAGTCCTCCAGTTAAAATTAATCCTATTGTTCTCCAGCTATCATCAGACGAGGATGAAGTCAGCACGCCAACCTTCGACCGAAGCACGAAGCCGACCAAAGTGGCGCCTTCTAGTGAAATGCACCACCGGGACTTCCAACCTGTCTGGGGAGATGTGGTAAGTCGCTTCACTTACCATTTTATACATAAAATAGTGGTATTCTACGGAATAGTATTACTAGAACGTAATAGCTGTTAAAAACAGGTGGGATTACTATTACTGCAAAGATGTTTTGTTGAATAGGGTATAATTTAACATTTATACTACCGACTGCGCCATTTTTACCTTAAGAACCAAGTGGCCCCAGGGACTTCCAAGTTTCAACCCACTTTGGGAGATTGCACTTATCTACTATATTATGTGGAATAAAATATTAGTTGTATTATGTGGAATAAAATATTAGTTGTATCCCCAACTGCTCCAGTTTTGTCGCAAACAGAGATATAAAAAGGTGAGAGTTATGGTTTACTTACTACCAACTGCGCCATTTCTGACTAAAACACGAACCATCAGTGAGCCGAGAGGTAAATCATGACTATCCGAATTTTCTCTTACAAAAGACCATTAGGAGCAATAGCCCCGTGCTACGTCAAAGACAAACGCGACAACTCGACGCGACAGTATCAAATAGTAGTTGACCCTCCACGTCGCATAAGTTCTCTAGTAAATGTTTGTCATTTTCTATCGTATTGCTTTGCGTTGCGTCATTTCGCTTTCTTCGCTCACCCGTTGTCCTAGGTTAGCGGCAAACGCGGCAACGCGACGCGACGCGACAATATCAAACAGTAACTGACCCTTCACGTGGCCTGCGTTTTCGCGTAGATACGTCTGTCATTTTCTATGGCGTGGTATCGCATCGCGTCGCGTCGCGTGGCGTCGCTTCTGTCGCTCACCTAGAACAACGCGTCAGCTATCATTTGATTCTTGCGTTGCGTCGCATCAAGTCGCGTTATCGTGTTTGTCGCTGAAGTAGGACAACGGATAGGAGGTGGCCGTAGTCACATAATCAGGTCAAAAAATAAACAATTAAACACCTACAAAACAAACGTTGCTCTAAGCTTATTAACGCGCTGCGGTTGTCTAATTTTCGCACGTGATAACTCGCGTCACACGCATTAACTGTAGTTGTCACACATTTCCAAACTGCCGTTTAACTTTTGTTACTAAGTTTACTTGGTCGTTTGTACGCAAAAGTTTTGAATATCCTTTTTGAAGTGAAACTTCTTTAGAATCGCTGTGATTAGAAAATTTGATGAAAAATAAAGCGACACTAAAAAGAGACAAACATTCACAATTGGATTTAGCCTGCGAGAGAATGAAATAGAATACCAGTTATCTCATTCTCTCGTAGGCTACTTTTCTGAAGTTTCACTTTGCCGTGTGTGAGTTGCTCACACCACACATTTTTTTCCCCGACTGTATCTGAGGGAGGTGTTTCAAATCATGTTAATAAGGTTCATTTTATAGTTTTTCAAAAATAATTATCGTTTTCAAAAAAGAAAAATGCTCTAAAGCAAAAAAATATGAAATAAAACAGAAACCTGAATTTTTTTACAATTTCGACTCGTTAAATAATCCCTCTACATATGTTTTTTAAACTGACTTCCAAAAAGGAGGTTCTTAAGTCGGGCCATATTTTTTCATGTGGTTCAGTTTTGGAACAAGCAGACAACGTCTTAGTCCCTGGCTAGTAACATGTAACTGACCAAGGGGATTACTACCATTGATTAAAGCAGTATTGTTTCAAAATGACAATTTTATGTCACGTACCTTGACGTCCCTGAAATAAGGACTATAATTCTCAAACATGAACGTCAACAATATTAAAACAATTAGTATGCCCCCAGATCCACTAAGCCGCGTGAAGCCAGACCAATGCGCAGTGAAATCAACACGTGATATGACACTGCTAAATGACTAATGACTGATGACATACTTTTTAATACAAATGTGGCATATTCGTGTGTTTTAGATTGTATAGATAACCCTCGGGGCAAAAATATAGGTCGTTTTGCGACTTGCACCTCCTAAATGCCTTTAAGCCTGTCTTTTCCATGCCTGCCTAGTGCCTAGGGGCCATACTGTCAACGCATAAAGCAATATTACTCAAAATGACAGTTTGATGTCACATACCTTGACGTCCATAAAATAAGAATTATAAAAATAGTCTAAGATCCCGATATACGACGACCTTCACCGAGCTGGTTAATGGATAAAACCTACTTTTTATTTTTATGTAATCGTAGATGAATACGAATACTAAAATAGGTTGCCTATCAAAATCCGGTCGAGACTATTTTTAAATTAATTAATTTTAATTTTTTTTTTTTTTTGAAAAGTTTGTTGTAGCCAATGCTATACCATCGCGTTTGTTATAAAATTACCTATATTTTGATATATAACTCAAGCGGTTAACAGATCCATGAAGTTACCTATGGACTATGGTTCTCTCATTGCAACACTGGGTTTTGGCCAATAACGGAAGAGTGTTAACCAATCAGAGGTGATTGCGATCGTTACCTTGTCGCAATCATTTTAAAACATACGGCTACTAAGATACAATATACACAAGTAAGCCTTAGTGCTGAAAACTATTAATAATCCTGCTTATTTGAAACGACGCACTATCGTCACTCGATAACAATTGCCTTGCTGATGCTTTTCACTTCTAAAACGATCATATCTCGTTACAGTAATCCATTATGTTGTAGAGAACGCTCGTTTAATGTATCAAGCGTTCACGTGTAAAGGTCTGTAAACAATTACAGCGCTAATGAAAATGAAAGAAATTCTAACCTTAGGTTGCGTTTTCACCAGAAATGAAAATAAAAATTAAATCTTTATTTTAAGATTGTTTGCACACAGAAACAAAACAAAATTACACAAAAACAAATAAAAAAACTAGGTACACAATGTAGTCTGTGGCACAAAGTATCTCGAAAAGGGATTAATTAATTAATTAAATTATCATTAATTACACGCAATGTACGAGCAGAATGAGCTGTAGTGGCCTCTTTTCCGTCATTTCTGAGGAAGCGCGGTATGTTGCAAAATCTTCATCGCACCTTGTTAATTATGCAAGTACTCGATGATGCTGGCGACTTCATCCGCGATTTAGGTTTTATTTGAAAATGCAGTGGGGACTTATTAAGTATGTTTTTTTTTCCGCTGAGTCATGATTTTTTCCAATAAACGTCTACCTCTATATAAAACCCCTCGTTTTCTTGGCATACATCTCTCTCTCTCTCTCTCGCTTATTTTGTGTTTACAGAGACCTCGCTCCGGTAAGGTAATTAGGGTTCCGTACCAAAATGGTAAAATGGAACCCTTATGGTGCGACTTTCTCCGTCTGTCTGTCCGTCTGTCCGTCCGTCACACTCGATTATTTCAGTAACTACCGAAGCTATCGACATGAAATTTGGAATAGTTGTGTATATTAGTGGCCCAAAGACACTGGAATTAAAAAAAATTGGAAATTATTTTTGTTCTTATTTAAAAACGGGGGAAAATCAGAGGGTTGAAATTTAAAAGTGAGATAACTGTACTGTGTGGGGTATCATATGAAAGGGTTTACTTTGTACATTCTAAAACAGATTTTTAATTATTTTTAGTTATGATAGTTTTTGATTTATCGGGGAAAATGTCTAAAAAAATACCGTTCCCCCCCCCTTATCTCCGGAGTTTACCAATCGAAAAATTTGAAATAATTATGGTCAATAGTAATTTACGTATATTTTACAGGAAAACTATAGCCAATGCTCTAACTAGCATAGTTTTTTTTATATTAACAATAAACCTCTACAAACAAAGTTAGTCTTGCGGTTCATTAACAAGGTAATTATTTATTAATAATGGTACGGAACCCTTCGTGCGCGAGTCCGACTCGCACTTGCCCGGTTTTTTTTAAAATTGAAAACAATATTGCATAAAATCTACACTATAGATGCGCTGAACGAGGCTAAGATAGTATAAAGAAATCTTATTTATTCGAATTTTGCCCACGGAATTTCGAAAACCCCAGCATTCTCTGAGCACAATGCCAACTTTCTTGGTCCAATGTTTTGGGCTGGGCGTCGTTGATTCAGTCGATGAGTGAGCAGTCAGGAAATGTCTCTTTTTATATTTTCCTCGCACATCTCCGGTGGAAACGCATCTTAAGTCCTGAAACAAACGCTCGACGAGCACGCGATCTCTACAGCACACTATTCTTCGCTTGCCTTTTGCATGACATAAAAATAGCCCTTGAAATGTTAATTACGTGGCCTGTAGCTGTTCTTGAAATTATTTCAAGATTCCTTCGCTTAATATCAACAACTAGCTGATGCCCGCGACTTCGTTCGCGTGATTTTAGCTTACCAAACCCGTCGGAATGAAATCGACATTAACAATGAGGCTAATTCTGTTCAATCAATCACAATCTCTAAACGAAAATGACAGCATTGAATGTTTCATAATACAAGGGAAAGGGACAGAACTAGAGTTAAAACTGCTGTTTTAGTTTAGTTAAGAGATTATTTATGTAATACAGAATTGGTCAGACAGCTGATTTCTGTAGTTCTCTTCGAGTCTAGACGACTGTTAAATTATGTCTTGAGACCATTATCGTACCGTTTTGATTTAAAGGATTGTTTATACATAATTTCAGTAGCTATGCTATAGTAAGACAAACAGACAGCAAAAATATTACATATATTTTCAGTTATAAATAAAAACTAATCAATTAAAAAAGTTATGTAGCATTGAGTAATCGATCGAAACAAACTGTATTGCATGCTGTGTAGTTATTGTACTCCACTTAACTGTAACAATAAAAGTCGACGGTTAGCTTGAAGACAAAACCGATCGCCGGACAAGTTCAATAAACAGGGTGCGTCGATGGGAACGAACAGGGGATCTATCAAGCCGTGCAATTCCACCATACGACTACACTGTGGCAACTCGCCGCCACCTTGTAGGGTGACTACGATCCATACCAATCCATAATAATATTATAAATGGAAAAGTGTGTCTTTCCATCCGTCTGCTACGCTTTAACGGCCCATCTTTTCGACCGATTTTAATGAAATATGGTACAGAGATAAGGTGTGTCCCGGGGAAGGACTATTTTTATCCCGGAAAATTAAAGCTTTCCCGCAGGAATGAAAAAATTTGATTCACGCGGACGAAGTCGCGGGCATCATCTAGTATTATAAATGCGAAAGTTTAGATAGATGGATGTTTGTTTGATACTCAATTACGGAAGAACGGCTGAACGGATCAAATTTGACACAAATATAAAATATTATAGTCTAGAATAGCACATAGGCAACTTCTTATACCGGAAAATTAAAGAGTTCCCGCGGGAACCAAAAACCTAAATCCACGCGGACAAAGTCGCGGGCATCAGCTAGTGTATCTATATACTAGGGATGATAACAATTCAATCAAGTCAGCAACTCTTTATCAAACTTAAAAACGCGCTTCTAGTATGAAAGTTTGTATGAAATACATAGTTGTGATGTCATCAAATTTCAACGCACTTTTCTGTAATCGGTAGTGATTATCAAACTAAAAAGTAACGGAAGATGTGAATTTTAGGTCTTTTAATATAATCAGTGAGAAATAATTTATCTTTGACATATTATATCATCCCTATTCTTAAAGAATATAGACTGACAATTTTGAAAACCTTTTGCATAAATAACTATGTAAGTATCCTTGATAAACAATATCCGCGATATAAATTGCAAAAAGCAAGGACTTCCATACTGTATAAAAAGTGAAACCTTCAAGCATGGTCACCCTACCACCCACCCTATTAACAGAACCTCCCATAAGCGAGACACGTGCTATAGTTGTTAGTTAAACCACAACTTTCATCACGGCAACACGTTTGGAAAGTGACTAGAATAAAATATTATTAACTACATACTTAATATAGCCCACCAACCCACATTTTAGCAGCGTGGTGGGTCTAAGCTCTGATTCCCTCTCTCCTATAAGAGTGGAGGCCTGTGCCCAGCAGTGGGACGTTAATGGACTGTAGTGGAAATACTTAATATCATACGTGCAAAAACAAATTATTAATCGTGATAAAGCTATGGTCAATAAAAGATAAATAAAGTAAAATATCAGTGTTACTAACCGCGTTAAATAATATTTGCTGTATCATAAATGTTGCCAACAATTATATCGACAATTTTCATGATTTATCTCATAGTGCTTCTAGTTTTAGTGTTTCCGCTGTCGAAATATAAAAACAGACAATTTTAATACAACTGGTGGACATGGTGATCTATATATATATAAAATCGTTAGCTAATCAACGCACAGCCTAAACCGCTGGGGTTAGAAACTTGAAATTTTGACAGTAGGTTCCTTTTGTGACGTAGGCGCTCACTAAGAAAGGATTTTTCAAAATTCCTCCCCTAAGGGGGTGAAATAGGGGGTGAAAGTTTGTATGAAAGTCCGTCATTTCTCAAGTTATATTGATAAAACTTGGTATACGAGTTACTGGTTGAAAATAAAGAAATAGGTGTTTCATAGTTTTTAAAAATTCTACCCCCGAAGGGGTGAAATAGGGGATGAGAGTTTGCATGAAAGTCCTTCATTTCTCAAGATATTCTCAAGTTATATAAACGAAACTTGGTATTTTGGCTTTCGTTCAAAAATAAAGAATTACGTGTGTCACAGTTTTTCAAAATTCAACCCCTAAAGTGGTAAAATAGGGGTTGAAAATTTTTATGAGAGCTATAGCCATGAAACTTGGTTTATGAGCTGCGAGTTGAAAATTAAGAAATACGTATTTCACAGTTCTTGAAAATTCAACCCCCAAAGGGGTGAAATGGGGGATGAAAGTTGGTATCAAAGGCCTTCATTTCTCAAGGTATTTTACAAGTTATATCAACGAAACTTGGTATTTTTGCTAACGGTAAAAAATAAAGAATTACGTGTGTCACAGTTTTTCGAAAATCAACCCCTAAAGTGGTAAAATAGGGGTTGAAAATTTTTATGAAAGCTATAGCCATGAAACTTGGTATATAAGCTGCGAGTTAAAAATTAAGAAATACGTATTTCACAGTTTTTGAAAATTCAACCCCCAAAGGGGTGAAATGGGGGATGAAAATTTGTATCAAAGGCCTTCATTTCTCAAAGTATTTTACAAGTTATATCAACAAAGCTTGGTATTTTGGCTAACGGTAGAAAATAAAGAATTACGTGTGTCACAGTTTTTCAAAATTCCACCCACAAAGGGGTAAAAAAGGGGTTGGAAGTTTGTATGAAAGTCCTTCATTTCTCAAGTTATAGCCAAGAAACTTGGTATGTGAGCTACTGGTTAAAAATAAAGAAACACGTGTTTCACAGTTTTTCAAAATTTCACCCCCAACGGGGTAAAATAGGGGTTGAAAATTTGTATGAAAGTTCTTCATTTCTCAAGTTATGGCCATGATACTTGGTATAACAGCTGCGGGTTGAAAATGAAGAAATACGTGTTTCACAGTTTTTGAAAATTCGAACCCCAAAGGGGTGAAATAGGGGATGAAATTTGGTATAAAAGGCCTTAATTTCTCAAGATATTTTACAAGTTATTTCAAAGAAACTTGGTATTTTGGCTAAGGGTAAAAAATAAAGAATTACGTGTGTCACAGTTTTTCAAAATTCCACCCACAAAGGGGTAAAAAAGGGGTTGGAAGTTTGTATGAAAGTCCTTCATTTCTCAAGTTATAGCCATGAAACTTAGCATTTGGGCTTTCAGTTAGATATGCAGAAGTACGTGTTTCACCATTTTTGAAAATTCGACCCCCAAAGGGGTGAAATAGGGGATGAATGTCCTTCATTTAACAACATATTTTTCAAGTTATAACAACGAAACTTGGTATTTTGGCTTTCGGTATAATATAAAGAAGTACGTGTGTAACAGTTTTTCAAAATTCTACCCCCAAACGGGTAAAATGGGGGTTGTAAGTTGGTGTAAAAGGCCGGCGTTTTTCAAGTTAAATAGCCGTGAAACTTGATATTTGGGCTACCGGTTTAAATTATGAAATACATAATCCACAGTTTTTATAAATTCTATCCCAAAGGACGTTAAATAGTCCTTCAATCACGCTTAACAGAGCAACGGATCGACGTGTTTTTTTTCATGGGTTCTTTTTATTCCGGAAATTAAGGAATGCCTATGGGAATTAAAAAACTTATGCCACGCGAACAAAGTCGCGGGAGTCCGCTAGTATAAACATAGATTTCAACATTCGCAATTTAAAAATCCCTAAATACTAAAAAAAATGACTATTTCTTAAATTTTAAATTCGTAAATAATCTCTTGAACTAAATTTTTTAAATTTAATTCTTATATACTCTTCGAAAGACTTCAAACTGAATTTTCGGAATAAAACTCAGTTTTGAAGTCGTGCACGATTGTTTAAAACATTAGATTGGTTATTTGTAAACCATAGTGTTTTATATTTTTCACCGAAATTCAATCACTGTAAGGTCTAAAAATAAGGAGAAGTGCTTTTCTTAAGACATCGTGTTTATGGAAAAATCAAAAACTGAATAGACGATCTAAATTCCAAGTTAGTTCCTACTTATTTCCAACCAAAAAATATCGAAACCGTTGTACAAAACAGCTCAGCAGAAATAGCCATAAACTATAAATAGTCGACCTATATGAATTAGACCATAGGTATTGAAGTAAATAATAGAGTTAACAGTCGCCACCATTCTACGATACGAGCAGCGATGTATTCCGCTGGACGCGGCAAACATGGTGCTAAAGGTCAAGGTCAGGCTGAAGTACTCCCATAACCACATCGTCTGGCTGTTCCGAAGAGTAAGTTCTATCAACCTAGCTGTAAGTTATACCACTTAGTATAATATACAATAAAATAAATCTT
Source organism: Erebia epiphron (assembly GCA_963932025.1). Classification (NCBI taxonomy): domain Eukaryota; kingdom Metazoa; phylum Arthropoda; class Insecta; order Lepidoptera; family Nymphalidae; genus Erebia; species Erebia epiphron. The sequence goes on from OZ009950.1 coordinate 12,666,850, forward strand.
TGTTAGTTTAGGTCGATGTTAACAGGTGGCAGCACTAGTAGATTACATTGCGTTGACGTTTTATCCTGCAAATAAAAATGATTACAGATTAGATAAGGCATCAAACCAACAATAGCAGAAGTTATAGCTAATGAAATATAATAAGGTAGGTATTCAATACATCGTTGATTTGCTAGAAACATTGCCCAATTGTGATTATTACCTGTCTTCAAGAAAAGGAGCGCTTAAATAAGGGTACACCATTCTGAAATAAATGTAAAATTTATTCAAATTGCGTAAAGGACCATGTTTCATACCGCTCGAAGCGGGCAGCTTGGCCTAAAGGTCAGGGTCATTGAAGTACTCGCAAAACCTGTCTTCAAGAAAAGGAGCGCTTAAATAAGGGTACACCATTCTGAAATAAATGTAAAATTTATTCAAATTGCGTAAAGAACCATGTTTCATACCGCTCGAAGCGGGCAGCTTGGCCTAAAGGTCAGGGTCATTGAAGTACTGAACGTCTGGCCGTTTAGAAGAGTAAGTGTTTATTAAAGAAACACCGCTCACACCTTCATTATATTATGCTAACGCCAGTTCAAGGTTGCCATACAAGAAAACGTTAACTGGTTGGTTATTTCTTTTACTGAACTATTTTAACTGTAAAACTCACAGTCTTTTTTATCAATTTAAACTCAGCTTAATTACTTTAACATACGGTTCAAATTGTTATAATGAAAATGAGAGCGTTCAGGAGAGATAGGTCTTGCCCATATCACCGTGCATTATCCACCACTCAACGCGCCCAGTCTGCGCTGGCACTAGGATGATAAATAATAATAGTACATCCTATAATACAATTGAGGTCTTCATGCACAAACTGCTTAAACCGATTTAGTTAAATTTTGTGATGCTGACACTTTTTGACAAGTTTATTCCAGAGATGACATGAATAGGACAGAGTCATGTTAGAAATAGAGGCTCAAAGCTCATACAAAGGGCTTAAAATATCAACCCGCCTCTTACTCTACCCAGCTACCCAGGTTGAGATCATTTTGCGAGATGTTACTGCATTTACTAGTAAGAAATGACTGGTTTTACCGAATTGGCACGCCTGTTTACTATATATACGCCAATATTTGTACGTTAAGCCAACTTTGTGTTCAAATATAGGCAAGCCCAGCAATATGTTCAGAAAGCAATGTCCCAAACTGATCCCTCATTGATCGGTTCAGTACGCGCTGGACGGTTTGCGTTTTTCAGTAGATATAGGTTATTACTTCAAAATAACAATATCCTGTATTTTTGTACTGATGGGCAAATCAAGTACACTTTAACAAATTTTTGAATCGTCGAGTGAATCTACCGCTGGTTCGGAATGACATTCCTACCGAATAATGTTAGAATGTGCGAGAGAGAAGGAAACTTAGGTTACCACGCCGCCTTAAAGATTCTTTTGTTTTCGTGGCACGTCGTTCCTCTGAACTGTATAATTTCTTAAGTCTAGACTCCAGACTGTTTGTCGACAATGCAATAATTAAATACATAAGAAAAACTTAACATACTTATTACTATAGGATTATGTAACACGCCATAAGTACTACATAGCAGTCCTATTATATATATCGTCTCATAACAAGATCAGTTTTAATTATTACCGTCATTTCTACGTCTGAGCTTCACAGTGTTTGCGATATGCAGGATTAATTAAAAAGGAAAATGTTTTACCCCCTTGCCTCGGAGAGCACGTTAAGATGATCGTCCTGCGCCTGATCTCTACGGTCGTGTCGGATTTTCCGTCCTTACAGACCGGTACAGAGATAGGTTGTAACTTGTATCCCTAGGAAAGTCATGGGTCATCTATCCCTATCTTTCTATGCACGCGGACGAAGTTGCTGGCATGATCTAGTTATACTATAATATCACACGGACAGATGGTTGTTCTCTGTGGAGATTGGCCGCCGTGGCCGAAATTCGATCGGGAGGACAGTGTATATCTTTAATCATAATATTATAATCATGAAGGAACTAGAACTTTAATTCGCTATAATCCGCCAACGCAGACAAATATACTCGATCAATCGATTGTAGATTTACAATCGTGCATTGTCGAGTCAACATCTCCTGAAGATGCTCCGGTGTCGGAGTGAAACGTACGTTGAGAATAATTTGGAAGATTTGTGTGGTGTGGTGCTGTGCCGGTGCGAATTGCTGGCTTGATATCGCTGTACCACATAGATTGTCTGCTTTGGCGGATTATAGCGAACAAGCTGATGCCCGAGACTTTGTCCGCGTGGAATAAGTTTTTTTAATTTCCACGGGAACTCCTCAAATTTCTGGGATAAAAAGTAGCCTATGTCACTCTCCAGGTTCTCAACAGCTATACCCATGCAAAAAGTCACGTCGATCCGTTGCTCTGTTGCGACGTGATTGAAGGACAAACCAATAAAGAATAAACCAACAAACAAAAACACACTTTCGCATTAATAATATTAGTATGATTAAACTTCTAGTTCCTTCATCATCATGGACTTCCGCAAAGTAACGCCAGCTTCTATCCAATACATATCAATCTAATCATCCAATCCTGGTGTTCCAGGGTCGAGGGCTCACAGGCCTCAAGAATCTCGGCAATACGTGCTATATGAACTCCATCATTCAGTGTCTGAACAACACGGCCATACTCGTCACCTACTTCTGCAACGGACAGTACCTCGAACACGTTAACAGGTAAACAAAACATTGAAATAAGATTTGCTTTCTTCTTACCCGTAGGTCTTGCGTGACCCGTTGTCTAGGTGAGCGATGCGACGCCATAGAAAACTGACGTATCTACATGACAACGTCAGTCATTTCAGCGTCGCGTCGCTTCTGTCTGACAACGGGTGAGAGACAAACGCCACTGCGTGACTCGATACGACGCGACGCGACAGTATCAAACAGTAGCTGACCCTTCACATGGATGGCCTACGTTGTCGCGTAGACAAGTTTGTCATTTTCTATTGCATCATATCGCATCGCGTTATGTCGCTCACCTAGGACAACGGGTTAGACAACGGGGCGAGCGCTAGGCGTCGCCAAAAAATGAGCCCTATGGCTCGAAGACATTCGGGAGGAGTGTCAACGTCTTAAGGCGCCTCCTGTGAGGCTCGGACCTCGGCTTAGGATGACATTGGGACGAGTGGGAGGTCGGTTGGAGTAGACTACTCTGTACGCGCCCGAGGCCGTGGGTTGAATCCACGTCCGGGTGACGTAAGATATCTGAGTCCTGTATAGGATAAAAAGGCTGTCACAGGTTATAAAACGTACGACGCTATATTTGGCAGGTCACACAGCACCCGCGGCGCGATAGCGGAGGAGCTAGCGGCGGTGGTGCGAGCGCTGTGGTCCGGACAGTATCGGTTCATTGCCACTAAGGACTTACGGGTAATTGCACCAATGTCTATCGCAGCTTTCATCGGCACATTCACTCGACGATCCAAAAGCACTTGTAAAAGTCTACTCGAATAAAGACAGATCGAATAGAGAAAGAAAAGTTTAGAATTTTCTTCTAAACTTTTGCTTGCTATGCCATCAGATTTTCGGCTTATTCCAATTTGTTGAATCATTGCCGATGCCGATTTTTAGGCTATTCTATGGCAGATTCTTAGATATTTCCTGATCAGAGGCCCAATCGTCTGCAAATCGTAATCATATTTTGACCATTTACATGCTTTTTGACGTGCAGGCATCTATGAACTCCTTAAATAGGTCGGCTGCAGTAGAATACGACCAAACCGACCTAATGTAAACGCGGCATAAGTCATCCGTTGAAAAAAATAGGACAGTATTTTTAACTAACTTCCAAGATTAAGGAGCTTCTCAATTGGGTATTAGACTACTATTCAAATAAATTATTGTTATGTGATTATTAAATAGAGGATCTCCCAAAAGTCGTAATATCCACGTCCCCTGATAGTTTTATGTTGAATAACCATTTTAAACAATCGTAAAAAAATGCGTCGAACTTTACATGACGTCACATTTCAGAATTTCATATGAATCCCATACTTAGGACGCGTATTGACGTTTGAAAAAAAAGTTGCTGATTTGACTATTTGTCCAATACCCAATTCTATTATGGTATTTTTTTGTAGAACGAGGTGGGCAAACATCAGCGGGCGTTTCGCGGCACGGAGCAGCAGGATTCGCACGAGTTCCTCACCATCCTCATGGACTGGCTGCATCTCGATCTGCAGTTCACCATCAAACCACCACACAAGGTATTATACAAAATACCAATATAACGTACACTTACTTAATTTATTTTATTGAAGAGGTACACAAAACAGGTTGCCACCAAAACATCGTCATACATGAAATTCAAGACAGGATCCATGCAACAACCCTAAGTATGTGTACATTATATAGAAAATTCAATATATTATATTCAAATCACAATAATATGTACAGTTAACATTAATATTACTTAAAGATTAAAAATTAGAGTACAGTTTTGAAATATAAATATAAAATAAAAACCGGCCAAGTGCGAGTCGGACTCGCGCACCGAGGGTTCCGTAGCGTAGGCCCCTACGCTTTGATATTAGTATTAGGCTTGAAGAGGGAATGAAAGTCTGAAACAAACACAGGGTAGGCCATGTCTCATCAACTTCTGTTGGTTAAATGCTCGCTGGTATAACAGTTTTAGGTATGTCTATTAAGCTACATATCTCGAATGTCTATCAAACTATATCTCGTTTGCAGGAAACGCTGGGCGCGTCGGAACGGGCGTGGCACGAGTACACTAAGTCAAAGGAGAGTCTTGTTTTGAGGCTATTTTACGGACAGGTATGTTTGAAAAGTAGGGCTTTTATAAAAATAAGCGTTACAAACTCAGGAATCTGGCGAAACTTAGGCGCTTCAAATAGTTGACTTAATAAGTTTTTTTATTCCTACGGGAACTTCTTAATTTTCTGGGATAAAAGTAGCCTATGTCGCTCTACAGCTTCTTATGACATCAGCTATGTAGTCCCTTATGACTAGCTGATGCCCGCGACTTCTTCCGCGGGGTTTAAGTTTTTTTTAATTCCCGTGGGAACTCCTTAATTTTCCGGAATAAAAAGTAGCCTTTGACACTCCAGGTCCTCAACTATACCGATGCCAAAAATCACCTCGATCCGTTGCTCCCTTGCGGCGGGATTGAAGGACAAACCAACAAACAAACACACTTTCGCATTTATAATATTTGTATGATGTTTTTCCGTCAGATCCGTTCAACGGTGCGGTGTTCTGTGTGTCGAGCGAGCTCGGCCACGTACGACTCTTTCTCTAACCTGTCGCTAGAACTACCCGCGCACGCCAATAGGTGCACGCTGGCCGTGAGTACTTTATTATTTAAGAATACTTTATTGGGCGCTTCTTCATTGGACGGCCCGGCCCCGGCCCGGCAACGACACCGACATCAGTGGAGGCATAATTGTATGAAGTTGTATGGCACGCTGTCTCACTGGGACGCCCCGGCAACGACATGCCGTCGCCGGCACCGGCATGTCGTCGCTAGCAAGTCTCCCACTGGTGTCGGGACGACATTTTTATGCATGTGTTGTGTACGCATACAAACGTCCATGTGGGCGTGCGACTGGCGTGATGAGAGACCCCGCCCCGCGCCCCCGTAGCTCTAGTAGTAGTTCATTTGCAGCGGCGCTTGGGAAAAGGTTTGCACGTTTTTGCTAAGCTGTGGTACGCATGGGGTTATATTTTTATATATTATTATGGCTCATTTTAAATATGACGTAGTAACACTAATTGAAGCGGTGGAGTCGAAACCCTCCCTTTGGGATAAAACAAGAGAGGAAAGCAAAAATAAAATATTAAGAGAAAAATGTTGGTTGGAAGTTTGCGAATATTTGGAAGATAGATAAACAGAAGTGAATGATGAGGAAAAAAGGAAAACGAATTGCCATTCTGAAGTTTGTGTCTTCTTTTCGGATGTTTTCGATTAAGTTCATGAGTAAATAATCAAAGGTGTCTTTACTCATACGGAAATAATTAAAAAACTTATCCGGATCATCGGTTAGTTTTTCAAATAAATTGTACTTAATACACGCCATCTAAATATCTTACTTTGCACCCAAAACCGTTTACTGATACTTCTTTTTTTGCGTCTCAAATATAATAAATACAACAAATATAATTTGTTAAACGCTGTCATCGTTCTTGTTCATGAGTTCACGACCTACTGTAAAATAATAATTCACCACGGGGGTAATGCGATGTATTATGTCACGGGCGCCGGGATAAATCCCAAGCGGAACGATGGATTTTAGAGTAACTCCCGAGCGTAGCGAGGGTGTTGCATCTAGAATCCTGAGAGTAGCGCGGGAATTAGGGGCGCCCAAGATTAATACAGCATTACCCCTACGGTGAATACTCTACTTTTCACACCTCGCGATACAACCACTTCTTTCAGCTAGCGTGGCCTACTCGATTTGACAAACAAATGTCGTCAGTGCGAATCTAGTGGGCCACGGCTTCGGTTTTCGAAAATCGAGTTGGCCGCGCCTGCTGAGAACATATTCTGTTTACCGAAATTAGACTTTATAGATATAGCAATAAGAATTATGAATAAAACCTCTTTGGAATGAATAGAATTTCCTTCAGATCTTGCTTCAGATGCGCGATGATTCTAAATTCAAATCACATTATAACCCTAGGGAATAATGGATTTCAGTACAACATTATAACCCTAGGGATTTAATGTCTTACTTTAACCTTAAATAACAGGCCATGTAATAAGGCGTTGTTGAGCGAGTGGTGTGAAAAATATATTTAGCCGCCGCGGTCGGTGCCGGTGTCGGTGTCGGGCCGTCCAATGAAGAATGTAGGTGCCGGTGCCGTGTCGTTGTGAACTGTCGGTGTCGGTGTCGTTGCTGGGCCGGGCCGTCCAATGAAGAAGCGCCCATTTGCGCGTTTGAAACCCTCGTAGCTTTGGTTTTAATACACCGTAGTTAATTATCCCCATCAAGTCTTATTCCTTGTCAACATGACGTTCAGAAGGTGTACTTTGTAGGTACCTATTTTGAATAAAGATGTTTTGAGTTTGAGTATTATGATTTTTTGGTTTCATCCAAATATTTTGTGGGGTCGAGTGGACGCTTTTATAACATGGTACCAAAAGAGTCATTACATAAATTTAGAGACTGTGTTAAACAGCATTTGTTTCGAGGTTACTATACGATCGATGATTTTCTGAATGACAAAGTTGCATGGAAGCAACTGGCCTCGCATCCAGTGACCCACAAGTCAGTGTAATACTCGAAACGTAATGTATGTGTTGTATTGTTTACTTACTGTAACCTTTTTCTTTTTTATGAAAACTGCTGAGTTTCTGGCCGGCTCTTCTCAGTATAATCATCTTTCCTAACCGGTGGTAGAGTCTTACGTATCATAAGTCACACAAGTTGTCCTAGGTGAACTAAATAAATCACTTATCATTTACTATGCCAAAATGGTAAAAAATTATTATCACGCTCCACGTGTCCATCATTTGTATATTCATAAATCAATATTTATTTGTTTTTAAACCCCTTATCAAAAACCTTGTCTCCGAGTGGAAAATTTGGAATAATTAGATTTCATAGTCAAATAACAAAGTCTTACTAGCACAGTTTTTAAAAATAAGCAATAAGCCTTCAAAAACTTTATTTTGCGGTCCCAATTAAAAGTGATTTGTTTTTGAGATAAACTTAATAATATATACGTAATCCACAGTATAGTGGCATGCCGAACCAGTGAAAGATTCACTTGATAATATAAAAGCACTTCTAAAAGTTTATAATTTGAAAAAAAAATTGAACTTACTGCAACCCCTTAATATGTACATCAACTAATCTCCTTTTCCAGGACTGCCTAAAACTGTACCTAAACGACGAAATGATACCAGGCTGGAATTGCCCCAACTGTAAGGAGAAACGTGACGCGGTCAAAAAACTAGACATATCCAGACTACCCCCAGTTCTAGTCATACACTTCAAGCGATTCTACGTAGACCCTAAAGACTACATGTGCAATGCGTATAGAAAAAAGCAGACGTACATAGACTTTCCTCTGGAGGATTTGGATATGAGACAGTTTTCGCTGCAGTGTCCTGGTAATCCGATATATAATTTGTACGCCGTGTCTAACCATTACGGGTCTATGGAAGGAGGACATTATACTGCGTATTGCAAAAGTAGCGTCTATGGCAAGTGAGTATAATAATTATTGCATTAAACATACCACTAACATACAGTCCATCAAACTTTTCTGACCCGGTGGCCAAAATTGGAACTAATCTTTATGCCTGTTATGTTATTGTTTTTATTTTATTTTTCATATCTACTAGCGACGCTGTCACCGGGACAGATAAGTTTTTGGGACTATAGTAGTGTCACTTATAATCCTCCCCTGGAATGGTACAAAACAGTTGTTAAAATTTATAAATATGATCTAAGTAATAATATTAGCAAATAGATTAGATAATATTAGAATAGATCTCTGGAAGATTTCCCCCCCGTTAACAAAAAAGACGTCGGGACTAAACCCCTGCTTTTTAAAGGATTTCATATTCTACCAAAGAAAGCTCGTGGCGATTTTTTGAACTTCATGACGTGAACTCTGTTTTTTTTTCGGGACGAAGCCTTGGCTCGTCCCCCGTATTCATGCTATCACTGTATCAAATTGTCCTAAAATCGGTTAAACAGTTGGACCTTAAAAAGGTTATAAACAGAAACTTTGGCGTTTGTAAGAATTTGACTATGTATTTACACCGTTAATTTTATATGGTTTTCATTATTACATAGGTACGTTTTTTCATTGGCCGATAATATTTGACCGATATTGAGTCACTGTAATGTATGGAGCTACCTGTCACGCCTTTCAACTGACCGACGCGACATCGATATATCGTCGCTGATAATGTATGTGTCGTTTGTCGGCGCCGATATATCGTTATCGTGTCCGTGAATGAAAAAACAACCGAAGGCGTCCTGTAATGATGATGGCTATTAGTTAGCCCTCAAGTGACGATGTAGTCTAAGATGGTAGCGGGCTAACCTGTTAGGGGCATGGCAGTTATATTAAACCCATATCCCTATTCGGTTTCTACACGGCATCGTACCGGAACGCTAATTCGCTTGGTGGCACGTCTTTGCCGGTAGGGTGATAACTAGCCACGGCCGAAGCCTTCCACCAAGGAAAATTCAGAAATTATAAATTCCCAAACCCTGCCGGGGATCGAACCCGGGACCTCCACACGTTAAGACAACAGTGCTTAACACTGCGCCACGGAGGTCGTCAAAAAATGATTGTATTGATATCTAAACCTAATCTTAACCTTATCACCATCCACAATAGGTCTATATCAAAAATAAATTATTTCTAACTGATTAATTATTAAATAGTCTTCCGAAAGACCTAAAATTCACATCCTCAATTAGTTTTACGTTTGATAACCGTTTTAAAATATAGATTAAAGAAAAAAGTGCGTTGAAATTTGAAGACGTCACAACTGTGAATTTCATACAACTTCCATACTAGAGGTGCGTTTTTAAGTTTGGTAAAGAGTTGCTGATTTGATCGTAGCTTTATTTTAAGATACCGTAGTTAATTATCACCATCAAGAGTTATTCCTTGTAAACATGACGGGTGTACTTTGTAGGTACCTGTTTTGAATGAATTTAATTTGAGTTAAGTTTCAGTTTGAGTTTGATTGATTTGTCATCATTCTTATTCCTAGATGGTACAAGTACGACGATCATCTGGTGACCGAGATATCCGCGAGCGAAGTGCGATCAAGCGCGGCCTATATCCTCTTCTACTCTGCCTGCTCACGCTCGTGATGCCGCGCCACGCCACGCCACGCCACGCGCCACCCCACGCCACAAGCCACGCTACGCCACGCCACCAGCCCACCGCGTAGCGTGAGCGACCACAAAGTGACGATACATTAGACCTTAATAAAATGCTTGAGTTACTTCCATCTGATTGTTATTATTTGAAACTGGCTGATGATGAATTTTGTTTTTTTTTTATTTAATGCAAATCGTTGTTTTAAAATGATAATTGGCAGATAAAAGTCTTGACTTTCCTTTTGTAACGTATTTATTGCATTTCTCAGCGAAATTGGCAAAGCCTCAATAATCAGCAATAGTGTTTCTACAGGTGTGATTTTAAATGGTATTGTAATACTGAACAACTTTTATTCAAAGATTTAAAAATTCTTAATAATGTTTTTTAAACCCTTAACTTACTCAATTCTCAAAAAAAAAGTTACTTTTTGTACAATCCAATGATTTTATTTTCATGTATTTAAAAGGAATTGTAAGTACCTTGTAAAAATAACATTTAATAATTGTTGTGATTTAATGTTAATACGAGTAACACGGAATATCACATGTTCATAGATATACACAGTATTTAATAAGATTCCAATTACCTACGTTATACTTATATATAACGTAGGTTCCTAGCTTCCTAAAATATTGAAACCTGTCTTAGAGTTTAAGGACAACTTATTCGAATGAGCGGAGCGAGGAGTATTTTCAACCGACTTCAAAAAAGGAGGAGGTTCTCAATTCGACTGTATTTTTTTTTTTATGTTTGTTACCTCAGAACTTTTGACTGGGTGGACCGATTTGGATGATTCTTTTTATTTGAAAGGGCATACTTCCCATGTGGTCCCATATAAATTTTATCGAAATCGGTCGAGCGGTTTTTAAAATATCAACAATAAAATAATTACTTTGTATGGCGTGTGCTTGTTGTTGTAAAGTTGGCGCGGGAGCTTGAAGTCGGTTGTTTAAAAAGAATTTTTTATATTAAATTATTGAATGAACGGTCGCGGTCTGAAAATGTTTACCAGTTTTCAAATTAGATTATTTAAAACACTGCGTGCAGTAAGGACTACAATGCTTGAGCAAGGTATTCATAACGTTTCAAAGTTATCATAAGTTTTCAAACATCAAATTCAACAAAAAGTTAAATTAATGATAAAAAAAATTGATTACTTTTTTGTTATAAAATTAATTTCCGTGACATTTATTAAAAATATTTAAAGAAGTTTTATACATCTATCCTATCTAGTTGTCACCACAATTTCTCAAACCTTTCAAACCACAACAACCTTCTGACACAAGTGTCCATGCAATTATGAACCTTAAGGTGTTAACATTATCTGACCGTGACTGTGCTTGCAATTGTCGGTCCGTCCTGGTCAAGTGAAATAATTGCCAAAAATATGTAATTTGAGGTGTCCTTAAAATCTAATTATTGCAAATATGTATGTGTTATATGTTCATACTTCATACCTGTCGCACGCTTACAATGTATTGTCGAGAAAAAATTGGTCAAGATAATATCGAAACTTTGCGTAGAGCTCAAAGCACATTGTTGGAGTCAAAGCGCAGGAACGTGTAACGTCAAATAGAATCTGAAACGTTGTCTCAACTGCGTGATGTACTAGTGTGATTCAAAATGAAAATCAATTTGCTTATAACTGATGGATTAGTGTGTCGAATCACTATAACGTCAAACGGACTTATACGCCTTAGTTTAAGGTTAAATTTTCAGTACACTACACAGCAAAGACAACATTCCGTATAATACTCGTAGTTCGCTTTTAGATGATGCGCTGCGCGGCGTTTCGCCAATGCCGCAATATGTCTTGAGCCTAGAGTGGCGATGATTGCTCGGATAGTTACGTGTATAATTATATAAATATTATAATATATGATAGCTTTACATTTATAAGAATTCTGTTTCTCCTGCCTCCTCACATTATTGACGAAAGGGTCGCTTTTCTGTGCAGCCGTCAATTAATTAGGTCAGTAAACAGTTTATTCAGTAAAAACCTTATTTTATAATCCATTCGTAATAAATATGTTTTATGTAATCATGGCAGAGCATGTAAGCCTGTGATACAATTGTATTTTCAAAAATATTTCTTTAATTCCACTAATAACGGCTAGAACCGTCTCGCGCGTTAATAGCCACTGACTATAAATCGTAATGATTATAAGGCGGCGAGCGAATACGTGCATCAATGCGCGTTGACGTATCGTTCACGGCTTGCGGTCACCTCACTGCGTCAATGTGCCTTGACCCTCAACAGCGGCAACTTATTCGAAAGAATATTTATTATAATATGGCTCCACAATGCTTATTTTTAGGTTTCTTGGATAGAGTTTTATTTATTTCCATTTTAGTTTATATTAATTAGGTAGACATATTTGTGTGCGCGCGATTCAGGATTGAAAGAAAGACTGAGTAGAGTGCGGTAGTCATTTAGAATTCAGAAAGAATGGGTTTTTCCACTAATCTATAATACATAATGTATGTTTAGTTTACACATTAAGTTTTGTGTGAAATGAACTTTATGAATTCAATTTATATATATAACGAATTTTAGTGCCTAAAACTCGTACAATAGGGCTGCTTAAAGTGAGTATTAACATTTTAGTGCCATTACAATAAAAATTGTGGACTGTGAAATATATAGACCAAATGTTTAATGTAAGATCGAAATGGTTCGAATAAAAAATTGTCACACCATCAACAAACAGCACCGTGATTGCGTAACTTCTGCATCAACCATTGTTACAGTATCAATTGTTGTGATTGGCTGAATTTATGGTAAACTTTCTGCGTCAATGGATTTTGACCAACAGCGGAACAGTGTTAACCAATCAGAGGTGATTGCGATCGTCACACTGTAGCTGTCATTTTTAGCCCGTCGCCCTGCTGGTCTAAGTAATACGGGCTACCATTTGGTCTTAAGATTTCTCTGTACTCAAAAAAAAAATTTGGGTAAAAGAGGATAAACTATTTTTTTTTTGTATAAATGTTGTTCTATTTTACATAATATTATTGTACATACTATACCTACTTACATTCTTAAAAATTGATAAATATTGTGTAAATGTAAGTTGTAAGACAAACTTTATTAAATTCTTTGTTATTACAAAAACTAGTGTTTTTCATTTGATTGGTTTTATATGATGCAGCTTAGAAACGGGCTTAACAACTTTATAAATTAACTGTACTTTGTAAGATTAGCCTGCTTCCATCAGATTAGTCCTGCAGGCCAAGTGGGAGTTTTGTTACATATTCAATCACGACAACGACAATTCCATACAAATTGTAGTTAACATTCTCGCGATTGAATGGAAATAGAATTTCCCACTAGGCAATAAGAATACATAATTAAGCAATTGATGGGTTACAGATATACTTCTATACTATAAATTACAGACATCCGGGTTTTTATGACAGAATACACGCCACTGGGTTTTAGTGGGTATTCTGGTTCGCCGGCGAGTCCCACATACCCATCCAATAGGGGTGGGATGCGTAAATGCATTTCCCAGTGGCTTAAAAAAAAAAAAAAAACCTTCTGGTGTATTCTACAGGTTTTAAACTATCGCTAAACGGTTAATGGTTGTAAACGGTAGTAAACGATATTTACTCCTGTGCACTAGAGAGTGAAAAAAAACATTGTTGAGGTGTTCGAGCCTTTAGGCTTGAGCCACTGTGGGATAACCCTTTAGAACATCAGCGCCATCTAGTAAACTCGCCGGCATATTTAGCGGAACATAAAAAAAGGTCCATAATTAAAAAAATATAGTTTTATTTTAAAATCTACTTACTACACTTCTTTTGTTATTTAAAGTTTCATTTGTTTTACTGAAAATGAGATCACAACAGATTTTGTGATCTCATTTTCAGTAAAACAAATGAATTGAACAGATTTGCGAGTAAAGGCTATTTGTGAAAAATGGTACATTTTTGAACTTTTCATGTAACCGGGAAAAGTGAAATTTAATATTAAAATAACAATTAATTAAATTAGAAAAATGGTGATTAATATTGCGTATTTCCTCCACGTGCTCTTATTAAAGTTTCTACCCGTCTAGGCATACTGAGAATGATGTTATCGATGGTCTCCTGGGATAGTCTCCGCCATTCCTCAACTACGGCGATTCGCAGTTCACCCACGTTGGCAGGAGCTGGAATTCTGGACTTAACTTTTCTTTTCAGCAAGTCCCAAACGTGATCTATTGGGTTCATATCCGGTGATCTCGCCGGCCACTCCATAACAGTGATATTCATATCATTAAGATAAGCTTGAGTTACCCGAGCGGTATGCGGCCGAGCATTATCCTGCATAAAAACAAAATCGTCACCGATATATGGGGCAAACGGTACGACATTTTCTTCTAAAACTTCTCTGATATAGCGATCTGCAGTCAGACTCCCTCTGTCAATCACTACCACTGTGCGAGCTCCCAAACAAATGCCCGCCCAAACCATTATTGATCCACCACCGTATGCAACTGTAGTTTCAAAATTTGTCTGAATATATCGTTCTCCTTTGCGTCTGTATATTCTTTGCCTGCCGTCAATTTGATTTAAGAGAATTCTGCACTCATCACTAAACAATACCTTACTCCATTGGTCCGCGTTCCAAAGTCGATGTTCCTGAGCAAAAGTTAACCTGTTTCTACAATGATTTACCTCGAGCCTTGGAGCCTTGGCGGGCACAAATGAACCCAAACCAGCTTCTTCGAGCCTTCTTCGTACCGTACGCTCACTTACGGTTACACCCCGCACTGCTTCTAACTCATGTCGGGCTTGGACGGCCGTCAAACGGGGGTTCCTACGTACACGAAGCCGAATGAAACGATCATCCCTACTCGAAGTGCGTCTTTTTCTGCCTTGTCCTGCTCTTCTCACATAAGTACCGGTCTCCCTGAACCGTTGGATACTGCGATGGATCGTTGAAACTGGTCGACGAAGATCTCTGGATATCACTCTGTAGGTTTGACCATTTCTTCGCATTTCGAGTGCCCTGGCAATCCCCGTTGGGGCTAAGTCAGGCATAATTCAGTCATAAACTCCAGAAAGATACGCGATTAAAAAAAACTAACAAAAAACAGTATTTCAATGAAATTTTAAATCAAACTCAGAAGGAAGAAATACTCTAAGTTCGCTCCAGATAAGGTGTATTTGAATAAAATTAAAACAATTGCATAAAATGTGATGTTCAGTTGTTTTCTTAATTTGAAAATATTTCTTTTTAAATTAAATGACGTATAAACCAGCCAGCAACCATAGATGATACTGATATCAAACCTTTTTTTTATGTTCCGCTAAATATGCCGGCGAGTGTAGTTCGTAACGAAACAATCCGAGCCTTGGTCGGTGACGTTTCGGTGATGGTGGAGGGGAGTCGGCGCACAGGCAGGTGGAGTCGGCCATTTTGATTTCAGTACGCTTTTGAATCTCAGCGTCGTCAGCACAGAAATTAATTCTACAGAAACGGAGTTATTCCGATATAAGTACCTACATTAGTTACTAACAATTAAATCATTTTACTTAAGTGTCCGTAGTTCGATACGGAAAACACTCATGTAAGTTGGTACAAAATATGTCGCACCTGCACATAAAAACTTCGTAGCTTACGCTACAAACTACTTCATAATTTTATTATTAAGCATGTTGTCGTCTCGCAATGAACGATAAGCTGTCAGAAAACCTATCCTAGGTTACGACAGATTCTGACCTATCTTACGTGGGTCTTGTTCCCTTGGAACGATTTCCATTGTCGGTCGTATCGACTGAGACGTCTTTTCTTATAGACTGAGACGTCCGGTCGCATCAATAAGATGCTTAAGCGATGCGATCCACGCGACCGATCGCCTCATTTGAGGCGCCTGGTCGTATCAATCCAGATGTCTGGTCGCATCAATCGAGACGTCTGGTCGTATCAATCGAGACGTCTGGCCATATGAATTGAGACGTCTGGCCGTATCAATCGAGACGTCTGTCGCATCATCGGACAATTAGCCGAATCAACTATACAACTACAACAGCTAGTTTCGAGACCACGTGTCATCTTGATACGTAGCCAATCTATTGACAAAACTGATATGATCACTGACTTTTCAGATCATGGCGTCCACATCTATGGGATAACTGTGTTGCAGACCAGTCTCATCGGAACAAAAAGAATTCTTCGCCAGATTAGTAAAAAGTGTTGATGCTAACTATGCCGAAGGATGGAAGTTGTGGGAGGTCCAAGACCTATCATACACAGAAATATTTGGAGAAAAAATATCATCCCGCGTTTACGCGGCCTCTAGGCAAAACTCAGGTTTGCGATCCCAACGGCTGAGTTGGCCACTGCATATTGCCCTAGCGACGTGGCCCTCTCCGAAAATAAATATCGCCTTATCAAAAGGACATTATTGGAATGGCCACTCGGAAGAGCACTATTATACTCCCCTCACAGCATAATGGAGAAAATCCACGTCAAATCATACAATGACTTTATCAATACGGTCAAATCTCTGAAACCACGACTAACATCGCGAGATATAGCCTCGACCAGCTATAGCACACCGCAGAAAAGGACCTCTACATCGCCAGTTAGTTCGGGAAGCAGTAAAACTCCACGCCACGAAGCGTTCGAACCAAAAGAGGCTCCGCTTACATATTCGTTTTTTTGAAAACATGATGGGCCTACTCACGAAACAAACTCAGGCGATCGAAAGCGTTGCAAATCAGGTTGCAACCCTTGCATCAAAAAACGACCAAGGCGCTTCTGAGTTAGACGAGTCTTTCGAATCGGTTCCGGATAGTACCGAAACCGATGAGGAATTCGGAGCCCCGTCTTTGAATGCACTACCTCGGGAGGGCACTTCACCGTTCTGTGCCCCGCTAAATGTCGAGTCCGAAGAAGCCGCGCTAATGGCACAGATTACTGAAGCCCAAAGAAAATTGGCCAGTCTTAAATCACCGGACAATACACCCAACTGCGACCTTGGGGGCTATAACATATGGATTGCTGCTCCAGCGAAGAGCTTTCCAAGAAGCTTGCCAAAAGATGGACCCCAACACTCGTACGGAAATCCAGAATCATATGCTCGCTGCAGACAGCTCCTTCAAAAAATTCTCTGATGGGTTATTACAATACTCATGCGGTAGAAGAGCCGAAATCATTCAAGCACGCAGAGAAACCTATAAGCCAGCGAACAAAGTCCTGAGCAACATTTTACATGACATACCGCCTTCCGATACACACCTCTTCTCCGAAGAAAAACTGTCCGAAGTGATTAAGGATCAGGGGGGGGGCACATAAGATTTTCCCGAAGAAAACCAGTCTCAATAATAAGACGGGGAAGAAAGGTGCAGCTCCAAAAGGATCTAAAAATTATAAAGAACATGGCCACAAAAATAAAAAACAGCCAGCACGTAATTTTCGTGACTTTCGATCCAAACAGGATGGCGGCACGTCCAGTACTAACAGGAACAGGACAGCTCAAACCAATACAGAGAAATCCTAATTTGCAGGTATTTCAAGCTGGTCAACTTATTTTAAACTTTGATCTATGGGAATCGTTAGGAGCGTCAGAGACAATCCTAAACGTTATAAGAGGTATACCCTTCAATCAAAAACCACCTCATACCGTTTTCTCTAATTGTAATATTAAATTATATGAACCCAAAACATCCGAGGAACTGTCTAACCAAATCAAAAATCTACTGGATATGGGCGCGATAACCCTGAATACCCTTAAAGCAGGTTACTTATCGCCAAAAACCTAACGGTTCTCATAGACTGATTTTTAACTTGCGCCGCCTTAACTCCTACGTTCAACCACCAAAGTTTAGACTTATAAGCTTATCAAAGGTTGCACAAATCGTGCAACAGGGGGATTATTTAGTGAAGATCGACATTTCTAATGCATATTATCACATTCCCATTCAGGAGTCACACAAGAGGTATTTATCTTTTAAAAATCTACAACATGAAAGGCTTACCTTTTGGCTTATCGAGTGCCCCATCTATTTTTAGTAAAACTACTAATTGGGTTGCATCCTTATTACGAGAAAAAGGAATCAGAGCTATCGTTTATCTAGACGATTTCTTGCTCATGAATCAGAATTCTGACATATTAGCTGAACAGGCAGTCTGGACAGTAACGTTCCTCAAAAAATTAGGCTGGCACATTAATACAGAGAAATCTGATCTTAAACCAAGAACCCGCATAGAATATCTGGGCTTAATTTGGGACACAAAAATTAATAAGAAAATCCTGCCTAATTCAAAGATTTCCAACATTAAAAACTCAATCCTTAACACCCTTTCCGAAAGCAAATGGTGTTGGATGGACGCTAAGCGATTGCTAGGCAAATTAAACTTCGCTGCAAATGTAATCCCATTAGGTTTCCTCTATTGCAGGCGCATTCAAATCGCAGCAAAATCACACCCGGACATACAAACATACAAGATACAAGATGTTTCAGTTACCAGACTACCTAAAGGAAGAACTAAACTGGTGGCTCCTAAATCTTACGGAAACATCGGAAATTCAAGTGGCGCCAGCATCAATCTTCATAACCACCGATGCCTCAGACATCGGATGGGGCGCTATGATAAACGACAGAAAATTGTCAGGTCACTGGAGTATCTCGCAAAGTCATTAGCATGGCAATCAAAAGGAATTATGGACCTTACTCGAAGTTCTTCGACTGAATTTGGAAGATGTCTCCAGGAAAACAATCTTGTTTCAAACGGACAGCAGAACAGCAGCCTGCTACTTAAGGAAGCAAGGCGGGACGAAATCACAGAAACTTCTAAACATTGCCTCGAAAATTCTAAATTTAGCGAAGAAATACAAAATCACCATAATCCCGAAATATCTACCAGGCAGATACAACGGTATAGCCAACAGTCTATCGCGACTGAACTCTTCAAGAATGGCACCTCGATCTAACGACACGACAAGCAATCTTTCAAATAATGGGCACACCAGAAATCGACCTCTTTGCAAGCAAATCCTCTGCAATAGTCCCGAGATATGTGATCGAAGACCACAAGGACATATCAAGCGAATACATAGATGCTTTCAGCAGACCGCCAGCACTAATTCCTCGAGTACTACAACATCTGAATGGTTCCCAGGGGCACTATCTCCTAGTGGTACCGAAGTGGGAGAAAGCTTTTTGGAGAGCCGAAGTGAAGAAGAGAGCAATAGGCCCTCCCTACAGGATCCACAATCTCAAAGATCACCTCCGAGACTTACAAACCAACCTACCGCCCCGGAACATTCAGAACTTGTCTTTGGAGGTATGAAAAGTACGGGCTGGTCCAACGAGATAAAAAATTGGAGCGAGTCGGAACGCTCACTATTGCAATCCGCCTGGAGACAATCTACATTGAAAACATATCGACCCGTTTGGAGAACATGGTTACTATGGACATTAGATAATAATGTGTCTTCAAAAACGCCAAATCCTGGCGACTTAGCCAGATACTTAATCTTCCTTTACAACATTAAGAAGTTAGCCCCGAAAACTATCCTCGTGCACAAATCAGCAATTGCTACATTTACAAAGCCTAGTAACACGTCTTCCCTCAGTGATCACCCGTTGGCAAAGACAATATATATTATAATTAATCTATGCCCGTTGGTGAAGAAAACCATTAAAGCTATTTTACTGAAGAACCCTCCGAAAAGATCTTCTAGTATTTGGAATGTAGCAGATCTCGTCGATTGGATTGCTCAGAGAAATATCGACGATTCCAGTTTATTTCAAATTGCTCAACATGTGGCAACTTTATTACTTCTCGCTACGGGTCGCCGCGTTCATGACTTAACACTGCTCCACATAGACGGGGAACACTGTCAGATCTCGAGAGATCAAATCGGATTCTGGCCCGCCTTTGGGTCAAAAACCGATAATACAAATTATCGGCAATCGGGCTGGTGCATATCAAAAAGCAATAAAATTAAGCAGACCCAACTCTGACAAGCTTATTCATAACCACTCGGAACAGAGTCAAACTAGCATCTAGGTCTGTAATAGCAGGCTGGTTAAGGCTCATTCTGAAAGATGCTAAAATCGAGGGTTCTCCTGGCAGCTTCAGAGCAGCTGTTGCTTCAGATAACTGGATCAACAAAAACATCGATATTGATGAAGTGCTACGCAAAGGTAATTGGCGTAGTTGCTCAACTTTCTTGAAACACTATTTTAAAGAAATAGAGACTAGTAGGGGAAACGTGTACATAATGATCCCTGGAGGTAAAACGATCCCCAATTGTTTCATTGACTTAGCAACGCCATCTAGTAGGTTTGATTGAACTACGTGATTCCGCAAGCATCCACGCAGCGCTCTGCAAAGCGTCATGGCGGTGTGGTTGTTTTCAATAATTTTATGACAAAAAATTTAAAATCAGTGTATTCAATCTAAGGTAAGCACAGATTTTATATTATATAGCTTTAGTCCTAATATACATAATGCGATGACTGAATTTGTAGCAGATTTTGGTGTGATTTTACAACATAATCAGTCATATTCTTTTGTCGTAAATAAAGAAACTGCTTAAAGTTGGGAAGTTTTAGGTTATATTGCCGTTTGGGGTAAAATGATCCCATCATAGGTAGGAAAAAACGATCCCAGGGATCATTTTTTCATCACCTTTGTTTTTATTTGTTATTGTCCATGCTTTTGTTTATAATCATTTTTATTAAATTTGTTTATGAATTTTTTAGATATAATGCCGCGAAAATACGTAAGAAAAACAGCACGCCATAATTGGAGCGAGAGCGCAATGATAAAGGCTTTGGATGCGGTAAAAAAGGGTATGCCTTATAAAACTGCTAGTAAACAATTTTTGGTTCCACTTATGTCACTTAAAAGACGTGCAAAGGGGAAAAATATTCATGCTGTTGGTGGTGTCAAGGTATTGGGAAGTTTTAAGAAGGTGTTTTCTGAAGAGCAAGAACTAGAATTGGTACAATACATAACAGAGAATGAGGAAACCATGTATAGGTTAACGACTGAAGATGTTTTTAAATTTGCTTATACTCTAGCTGAAAGAAATAACATAAGATATCCGTTTTCTACTACGACACACAATGCTGGTAAGGATTGGCTTAAAGGGTTTCGGCAAAGGCATCCTGACATCACACTACGTGCACCGGAATCAACATCAGCCGCTCGAGTTCGAGCTTTTAACAAGCCAATTATACAAATTATATGGTATTTTAAAAAAGTGCAAGAAGAAAAATCGTTTCCTCCTCATCGTATTTTTAATGTTGATGAGACTAGTTTAAATACAGTGCCGACCAAAAACACCAAGATTTTTGCCAAGAAGGGTCGCAAGCAAGTGGCAAGGATAACATCTGCTGAAAGAGGTGAATCCACTACAGCCGTTATTTGTGGATCAGCTGGAGGAAATTTCATACCGCCAAAGCATAAACGCCAATGCAATTTAGTGAGAAGATCGTTTGTTTTGTTCCTATATATTTTGCTTTCAAGTTTTTGTATTCAATGATAATACCTCTAGTTTTAACAGAAGATTATTTAATTGCGTTTCTTTTTCTTAAAAAGTTATCATGTTAGTCGGTATTAATTTAAGATATTGTGAAGATTTAGACTGATTACTCTAATATCTACTTGTGATGATAGTACAATTTTAAATTATAAGATTTAACCTTCGAAGACTGTTATTTTTATTTTGTCACGATAAATAATTAGATTATGGTGGCAGTTAGTCATTGATTACTAAGTCGTAAATAAATGTTACCTAATGGCTTTAAGCGTTTTATTTGGATTTTTTATCTCAAATAATTCATGGGGCAAAACGATCCCAGGGATCATTTTGTCCATACTCAGGGGATCGTTTTGTACACCCCGGTGTACAAAATGATCCTTTATTAGACCTTGACAAAAAACAAAATAGGAGAGAAATCCTTCTAGATAATTGAATAAAAAGCTTATTAATTTGTAGGGCGATAAATTAGCTAACCATAGAATTTACTAATTGAACGAAATGCTTTATGAACACACTTTTACTGTAATTTTCCCTTAGGGGGATCATTTTGTACCACCTTCCCCTACAAGAAATCCTGCTGCAATGTCTGACGTTTTTTCTACGGTTTAGAAATATTAGTAATATCTGTGATTTTGTGTAAACAAGTACAAATTAAACTTAATCATTGTGTTCAGTAGTATTATAGGTAATATAATGTAATGAAAGATTAAATTGATTGCTAAGGAAATAATATTTTATTGTTTCTGTATCGCAAAATCGAGTATATTATTCTCTACTAGATTCTTATTTCACATATAGTCACAGTACGCATAGTCAGTGCCGGCAGATATTAAACATCTCACTGTGGGTCAAGCCTAAAGGCTCGAACACCTAAATAGAAGCGTTTTTCCCCCGAAGGGTAAAAAACGTATATTTAGGTTCCAGCCGAAAGGCTTGACCCACCACTCAATACCTTACCGGCTTTAGGCCTCGCTTCGATTCCTGAATCGGTACTGAAATCAAAATGGCCGACTCCACCTGCCTGTGCGCCGACTCCCCTCCACCATCACCGAAACGTCACCGACCAAGGCTCGGATTGTTTCGTTACGAACTACTAGATGGCGCTGATGTTCTAAAGGGTTATCTCACAGTGGGTCAAGCCTTTCGGCTGAAACCTAAATATACGTTTTTTACCCTTCGGGGGAAAAACGCTTCTATTTTCTTACTACCGTTTACAATCGTTAACCGTTTAGCGATAGTTTAACACCTCTAGTGTATTCCACTCAACTGAAAAATGCAATATGAATCAACCCTTAGTCACATAAAAGCTATTGGATGACGGTGTACCATTCATCAGCATATTCATATCAATAAACATATCATCTTCACTCTCATCTTCTTCCTCCATATCTAAATCTCGGTTTAGATTCATATCTGAAATGAAAAAATCAATTTATTCTTCTATAAATTCTGAGACTCATGATGTCTTTCACAATCAGGTAATGCAGCAGCCATCAATTTATGTATCAAAATATGTATGTTCTACATGTTATAAATAAATTGAGTACCAATTGGGTATTGCTTGCACTCCAGACACAGCTCCATAGATAGGCTACTTTTTGTCAAGGAAAATCACCTTAACACAGTCTTTAAATTTATGCAAAGACAAATCTAGAAACTCTTGGAACCAAGTTATACAAGCGTACACTCGACACCACAAAGGATTTCTGCACCTTGCCCACACCATATGACACTGTTACAAGCATATGTCGGTATCTAGTATATAGATTGTTAGTATCACTTATTATAATTTTCTGCCTAAGACTCTAATTTATATATAAAAGAATAAGGTGACTGACTGCAGATCTATCAAATCACTAGACTGATCGGGCTGAAATTTGGCATACAGATAGCTTTTATGATGTAGGCATACATGGCATGAAAGGATTTTTGAAAATTCAACCTTTAAGGGGCTTAAGGGTAAAATAGGGGTATGAAAATCGAACTTAACATGAGCAAAGCTGGGGGCAAAATCTAGTGTTTAATATTATTGGTAGTGATACCAAATGCAGAGATCTATACTTCTATACTTAATATTATAAATGCGAAAGTTTGGATGGATAGATGTTTGTTATGTTGATCACGCCGGAACGGCTGAATGGATTTGGATGAAATTTGGCACAGAGATAGATTATAGTCTGGAATAACACATAGGCTACTTTTTATCCCGGAAAAATAATGGGTTCCCACGGGAACCGAAAAAATCAATTCATGCAGACTAAGTTGTGGGCATTAGCTAGTATTATATATTTACATTGCATAAACAAATGCTACAAAAACACTCACTAAAAGCATCATTATTGACGGCTAAATTCAGCTGCTCATCATTAACAGTAACATCATCAAGGGCTATGTCAACACCTTCCTTCTGTTCTGTGGTATTCTGCTTTGCTGCTGTATTCTGCATAGCTGTGGTATTCTGCATCAAGTTCACTGTGGAAGTTTCAGGTTCCAACTCAGCTTCTAGAACTTGGATGTTAGGTGATGATGGGGTACTCTGTTTGGTATTTTTTTTTATTTTGGATTTTATACTCTCCAGATGGAGTCTTTCTATCTACAAACAAATAAATGTCCTTTATTAATACAATAAAACATTATAAAGTAGCTGGTGCCTGCAACATCATCTAGGTGGATTAAGTTATTTTAATAACCGCAGGAACTACTTCATTTTCCAGGATAAAAAGCAAGCTGCTTATGTCCTTCCCCGGGACCCAAAAAATGTCTTTATCAAATTTCATCAAAAACGGTTGAAGAGATGGGCATAATAAAGCATAACAAACAAACACACTTATAAAAGTTAGGATAGAATCTGGTCAAATGTGTCAAAAGATGACACATTACAGCAGCAGCCTTAATGGTGTAAAAATAATTGCTACAGTGTAACAATCTCAGTCACCTGCAGGTAGGTTAGGTTTAAGGAAAGGAGAAAGGATGGGGTCCCCAGTATTCTGGGTTAACTACGCTTCTCTCACCTGTAAACAGTTACGTTGGTTTTTTATTTTAGCGAGCGCTTCTAATATCCATTTCTCTTCAGCCAAAAGCTGGGATTCTTCGGCCATTCTTTGTAGGTAGGTTAGGTTAACACTTCTAAATTGCTTGGCGGCACTTGGGATCCAAAGCCTTCGACCAAACCAGGGTTGGCTATAGACGTCCGGTACTTGATTTTAATGATGTTTTCAGTTTAGGAGCCTTGCCAGGGTTAAACTTGAACGTTTTACACTATTTTTGGATGCCGCAAATACGTTTTGAATTAATTACGATAAAAATAAATTTTACTAAAAATTGCATAAAAAGGAACGGAAGTATATCAATTGGCCATAGTATCTATATGGTTAGATGTCAAAAATGACTAAAAAGTGTGAAACGGAACATTGTTGACGGCCATTTTGTGGACATCCGTCGTCCGTCAATGTCAAATGTCAATCCTTAATCCGCAGGGCGACTGCGTAACTTCTGCATCAATCATTGATACATCGCAATCACCTCCGATTGGCTGAAATTATGGTATTCTTGTTGCGTCAATGGTTTTCCTCCAATAGTGGAAGAGTGTTAACCAATCAGAGGTGATTGCGATGTATCAATGATTGACGCAAAAGTTACGCGGTCGCCCTGCCGTCTCTCTATAATCTCTAGTGGTCATAGAGCTAGTGGTCACGCGAATGTTCTCTGTTGTGTTTAGTGCCGTGTTTTTCCTCTTTTCTCGACGACTTTTGCTTTGTTTTTGGACTCTTTTGATTGCTTTTACGTTTAACCTTGGAACTATTACTTAAGGGGTTTTAAGGCCTTTGCAAGAGCGAGCGAAGCGAGCTCGGGACTTGGGGGCACTCCGACTCGGATAGTTTAGGTTAAGAAGAGGATGGCGGGGTCTGAAAGACCCCGCCATCCTCTTCTGTGGTTATTTCCTTTGTTTACGTCCCAGAATAAGGAGCCCCGCGAAGCGGGGCTCCGTCGACCGGGCCTCCGCCATATGGTGGAGGATCTCCTTATAGAAAAATCCTTCCAAAAAATTTGAGGTTATGATTTTACAAAAAAAATCATTACTGGAAAACTATTCATTTCCGCGGGGGGGAAATGGGTAGGCTACCCCCTCTACCCCTCCCCCTCCCCCCATCCCCTTCCCACCCCCGTACGCAAGTACCGGACGTCTATATTTTTACCCCAAACCATTCCAGACGAAATTCAGAAATTATAAATTTCCAAATTGACCCTGCAGGGACCCGGAACCACAGTGCTCACCATTGCGCCAGGGATTTCTCTATTTCTGTGCTAAATACTTAGCTCATAATATAGTTTATCCACCTGGATTAGAAGGCAACGCGCTGGAACGTGGTTATCGCCTACGGGCAAGAAAGTAAGGGGTCCCCAGTATTCTAGCTGTGTTAACTACGCTTCTCTCACCTGTAAACAGTTACGTTGGTTCTTTATTTTAGCGAGCGCTTCTAATATCCATTTCTCTTCCGCCAAAAGTTGGTATTCTTCGGCCATTCCTTTCCCCAGCTCATGGTTTACACCTTTGTAAATATTCATGATAGAGTTTATCATGAATATCCACTAAAACAAAAAGTTTTTTTCCACGTTTCTAAGAATTTCTTTGTTTTTTCTCCGGTCTAACTTGTCAGGTTATACCTCCATACTCTATCTATGGTCTTTGATATATACCTAATCAAAGAGTAAGAACTCTTTGATTAGGTATATATCAAAGACCATACTACTCTATCTATGGTCAGGTTGTTGTTTCTGCCCTTTGATTAGGTATATAGAGAAGGATGTGTTACATTTTACTCAAGTTATACGATGCATTTTGTTAATAAAACATGTACTACTATGTTTTGACTATTCTTACTTATTGAAACTTTACTTTGCCATACGATTAAATAAAATAAAAACTTATTGAAAGCTACGTTTTTAGAATGAGACATGTGTATTATGTTCATAGAACAATTAAACCTCTCTCAGTCAACGATTATGTTATTGCGTGAACGTGTCAGGCAATTTTCATATGACGTCATCGAATTTTGCTATTGAAGCCAATTTTTTTGTACCTTTATATGGCGTCTGTATTGCTTCCGGTGTTTTGGTTGTGGCTACTTACCAGTTTTGTGAATATTTTCATAATATTTTTATGTGTTTTTGCTTAGTTTTGTCACAGTATTGGCATCTATACAGTATTATAACTCGGCCGTGTCCTTGAATTAAGTACCTACAGCTGCGCGGTACGTAGGTACTCACGCGATAGGGCCTACAGTACTTATTTTAATTTCATCTACCTACCTGAGTTTCTTGAGATTTGTAATCCGTTAGCAAAGATGTGAATGAGATTTAACGTTATTTTATTTACCTACCAAAAGACCACTAAAATCTAATATACATAACTCTAAAGCATTTTACGCCGTTAGAGTTCAGATTTTGTTTTTCGTTTTATATTGTAGGTATTTGTAATACTTTTTCCACCCTATCCACTTATTAATTTATAAACCCAAGTTTTTTACTCGATGAAAAAAACGAAATAACTACTTACCTATTAGTAAAAGAAACAAATTGCGTACTAGTTGTGGCGAAAAGTCCCATATTATATGTACTTATGTGGGTTCAATGGACGAGTCGTCAAGTATATATATATATATATATATATATATATATATCTGTGAGCAATTGTTTATGTACTTACATGAATCCCAAATGTCTGGCTGCTCATAGAGTAGTGTCAGCCTGATCGAATCCATCTATCTGCTTCGCCTTTGTCAATCTGTTAGTCCGGTCTCATATCTCCTAATTGACCCGTACTTTCTGTAATTTAAAGTAGAGCCAGGCAGAGGTTGTCGTTATGACAACGCCCGCCTGGCTAGCCCTATTCATACCCCCGTTGCCAGCGTTATGGCTGGCACTGAAGGTACTACGTTAACATGTCTATCATGCCTATAGTGCCCTGATGACAACACACAGGAAGTCACCACCTTCCGTCCCTAATCGGAAGGGAATACATTAGCAGCAGAGCGCAGAGTATGCAGCGTCCCATGTCCACTAGGGGGGGAGCCCCCTTCAGCCCACCGACTGTTCATCATATACAGGGCTGAGCCCTCAGCTGATTGCTGTCTTCATGAGCACCGCACCACGCTCGCCTGGGAGCGCGCCTTACGCGTCTCAAGCCCACCGGCTTCCTATCCTATCTCAGCCTAATGCTGTCGTATGAGCACCGCACCACGCTCGCTTGGGAGCGCGCCTTACGCGTCTCAAGCCCACCGGCTTCCTATCCTAACTCAGCCTAAAGCTGTCGTATGGGCGCTGCACCACGCTCGCTTGGCTTATTGACTTAAGTACTCAGTCTTTAATCTAGCTAATAGTGAAACGCGTGGCCACGTGTTCGCTAACCTATCACATACAATTTACGTTCATAGCGAACTGCAATTATATCATCATAAGCAAGTTATCATTGGACACGTAATACAGTTTATCCACAAATAGTTAATAGCGGAAAGTCAATAATCGGCATAAATAACTAAAGTTAGCACTCACCAGCAAAACTTTCAGGTGTCCCGAAACAAGCTTCTCTCAACGGGCTTACAGTGCGTGATAAAATAGCGGGTGACTTCGCCCGTAGCCCTGTTTGACGCACGTGTCAGTGAGAGTTTTGGTGTAGTTTTTGTGCTTTTTTGCTGTGTAATAGTTGGTGTTGGTAAGAATAGTTATATTGTGTTCGTCTTACGCAGTTTCCACGCTGTGGAAACATGGATACAGACCCCCCGCGTGTTCCCCCTGACCCGGGGGAACATGTTGAAATCCCGACCACAACTCCGCCCCCAGCATCGGCCTCCTCAGCAGGTCGTAAACGCCCTTTAGATGAAAATACTACATCTATCCCCAAAAAACCCACATTTGACCCTTCAACTGGAAACCCCTCTGTCCAATCGACTTACATCCATCCTTCCTTAACCGATCTTCCCACTAGATATTTGGAAACGAACTCTGGACCATTTATCGTATATGTCTCTCGTGAGGTGGCTGATCCCTCGGCCGGCACCACGATCAGGGCCATTAAATTTGGACAATTCCTACATAAGAACAAAATCAGCTCTATTGTAAATGACGGTATCAAAAGTGTCGGTAGGAATAAAGTCTCTGTTGAATTCTCATGTGGAGAAGCTGCAAATAGTTTTTTGACAAACCCAATTCTTGAATCAGCTGACTTCAAAGCTCATATCCCCACATTTAATGTCACGCGAATGGGATTGGTTCGAGGCGTTCCGGTGGACTGGCACCTCGACGCATTTGTTGAGTCTCTCGAACTCCCTCGTGGATGTGGGGAAGTTCTTAAGGTCAGACGATTAAACAGAAAACAAAGTACTGATGGCATTGTGACCTGGGCCCGTATTCTCTAACTCAGTGACTATCAAAAATGAAAGCCACTGACATTTAAGTAATATCCATTGAAGGTTTACTATGAAATAAAAAGTAACATTTGATAGTAAACCTTCAATGGATATTACATATATGTCAGTGGCTTTCATTTGTGATAGTCACTGAGTTAGAGAATACGGGCCCTGGATCCCGACCCAGTCGATTGTTGTGACTTTCAGGGGGCAGGTGCTTCCTGTCAAAATCCTTTCATACCACACATCTCTCCCGGTTGAAACTTATTTGTTCCCAACTATTCAGTGTTTGAACTGCTGCCGATTTGGACATATTAAATCTCAGTGCCGATCGAAGCCTAGATGTTATAAATGTGCACGAGAACACTCAGGTGATACATGCGATTTAACTGTAGATGAGGCTTCCTGCATCCTCTGCACTGGTAGGCATCTAGCCACAAACAAAAGCTGCCCAGAACATTCTCGACAGCAAGCTATTAAACAACTCATGTCACAAGAAAACATTTCCTACATTGACGCCTCAGTCCGTTTCCCTACCAGTGGTCCCTCCTACGCTAAAAAGACTAAATTTCACCCCCGAAGGGGTAAAACAGGGGTTGGAAGTTTGTATGAAAGTCATTCATTTCTCAAGTTATAGCCAAGAAACTTGGTATGTGAGCTACCGGTTAAAAATAAAGAATTACGAATTTCACAGTTTTTTCAAAATGTTACCCCCAAAGGGATAAAATAGGGGTTAAAAGTTTGTATGAAAGTCCTTCATTCCTCAAGTTGTGGACATGAAACTTGGTATATGAGCTGTGGGTTGAAAATTAAGAGATACATATTTCACAGTTTTTGATAATTCGACCCCCAAAGGGGTGAAATAGGGGATCAAATTTGGTATAAAAGGCCTACATTTCTCAAGATATTTTACAAGTTATATCAACGAAACTTGATATTTTGGCTTTCGGTAAAAAATAAAGAAGTAAGTGTGTCACAGTTTTTCTAAATTCCGACCCTAAAGAGGTGAAATAGGGGTTGGAAGTTTGTTTGAAAGTCCTTCATTTGTCAAGTTATAGTCATGAAACTTGGCATATAAACTGCGGGTTGAAAATGAAAAAATATATCAAATTAAATCAAATCAAATCAAATCATTTATTTGCATAGATTGCGTAGTACAATTGTTGTAACATTATTAATATTAATATGAACTACAATCTGCCGTGTATTGGCATGCAAAAATATATTTCACAGTTTTTGAAAATAAGATCCCTAACGGGGTGAAATAGGGGATGAAATTTGGTATGTGAGGCCTTCATTTCTCAAGATATATCAACGAAGCATAGTGTTTTGGCTTTCGGTAAAAAATAAAGAAGTACGTGTGTCACAGTTTTTCAAATTTCTACCCCCGAAGGGGTAAAATAGGGGTTGGAAGTTTGTATGAAAGTCCTTCATTTCTCAAGTTGTGGACATGAAACTTGGTATATGAGCTGTGGGTTAAAAATGAAAGAATACGTGTTTCACAGTTTTTGAAAATTCGATCTCTAAAAGGGTGAAATAGGGGATGAAAGTTGGTATGCAAGGCCTTCATTTCTTAGGATATTGCTCAAGTTATATTAATGAAGCTTAGTGTTTTCGCTTTCGGTAAAAAATAAAGAAGTACGTGATTTTGAAAAACTGTGAGTTTTTTCAAAATTTAACCACCAAAAGGGTAAACTAGGGGTTGAAAGTTTGTGTGAAAGTCTGTCATTATTTTTTTAAGCCATTAAGCTTGGTATTTTGTGGTAGGTAACTTGGTTGGGGTTTTTTGGAATTTTGGGTTTGAAATGAAGAAATACCTGATTAACATTTTTTTGTAAATTTTATCGCCAAGGATATTAGTTTGTACCTACGTCAATCACGCTGCAACAGATTGACGTAATTTTTGCATGCGTATAGTTGAGAATCTGGATAGTGGTCTTCTTTTTATACCGGAAAATAAAGGAGTGCTGTGGGAATTGAAAAAACTTCTGCCACACTAACGAGTGACGCTCAATCATACCAGAACGGCTGAACGGATTTTGATGAAACTTGGCACAGAGATAGATTAGAGTCTCGAATAACATATTTTATCCCGGTAAATTTAAGAAGTCCCGCGGGAACCAAAAATCTCAAGTGAATGTTTGTTATACTCAATCACGCCAGAACGGCTGAGCGAATCTGGATGAACTTTGATACAGAGATAGATTATAGTCTGGAATAACACATAGGCTACTTTTTATCCCGGAAAATTAAAGAGTTCCCGCGGGAACTAAAAAATCTCAAATGGATTTTTGTTACTTAATCACGCCATTACGGCTGAATGGATCTGGATTAACTTTGCACAGAGATAGATTATAGTCAGCAATAACACACTATCGGCCTATTTTTTTATCCCGTATAAGTAAAGATTTCCCGCGGGAACCAAATAACTTCAATCGACGCGGACGAAGTCGCGGGCATCCGCTAGTAGTTTCATATATTACGCGGAGTTTGGATATCGAAGCTGATTTGTACAATACTTACGCCAATACACATCTATTCTTAGTAGAAAAACTTGCTTAGCAAATGATAACTTAGGTAACTTACCCAATTTCAGTATGATTCCCTCAATCCATCGTTGGTCGAAGTTTATTTGTGTGGATACGTAAGGTTCAACGAGAGAAGACATTTTTGATATAATTATGCACAATCACAACAAACTACTTATGTTGGAATTCAGCCAAAATAATTTACGTTACGAATCGAATTCAATTTCAGTACCTAGTCATTTCCATGCTTGTGGACTTGGAGTCGCAGGTAAGATTTTTTTCTTTCGTGTCCTTGATATCCAGCTTCTTTCTTCTTTCCTTCAAATTTTAGATTCTTGACTAGAGAGATATAATATAATTGGATTGTAGTTGTTTCGCGCATTCTTTAGATTAATTAGAGTGCAACTTAAGATTTTAACTCAACGGTTTCTTTGACCTTAGTCCGACCAATAACCAACTAGTTACTTCATCTTTTGTTTCAGTGGTATCCATGCGCGATATTTGGCAAGATATAAAAGGAAAGCTGTGTGAGTTATTTGATATCGTGTATGATTACTTGGCTGGACTGGGAATCGAAGATTACAAGATGGCTGCCCTATTCCTGATGCGAAACAGTGCACAAAGCTCACAGCTGGCCATGCTTATTCTGCAAGTTACTTCTGATGTTTTAGGGCAGCAAATATTATCCAGTTTAACCGTCAGTGTATAAAGATGAATGTAATGTGATGAATGTAATGTGACGATATTATTGTGCTTTTATAATTTATTTATTTTTAATTGAAAATAATACAATAGAACTTAATGCTAGCTAGCCTAACCTAATTACTAAATCATGTCCGCATGGAATGGTGGCAAGAATGCTGGCTGCATTTCCGCGCTGGACAGCCAGGCTGATCCTTTGCGCAAAAAATGAGCCAGCCCTTCTGTCACCAGATGAGGCAATTAACCGCGGTGAAATATCTCGTAAAAAGTTTTTGGCACTAAGACTCCATTTCCCCCAGGGTCTCCACGGCAAACGGAACAAATATGTAACTCCCTATGAGAGAGAGGCATACCTACTTCCGCCGCTTGCCACTTGTAATTTATTATATTATTTATAATTAGTTATTTTCACATATATGAGGGACTTACAGGTAGAATTTTACAGGTTGTTCCTAGACTGTAAGTTGTAACTCTACGTATTTTACTCATTTTACTTGACTTTGAAGAAAAATTACTGATGACAATATTACTGAACTTGACTTTACACAATTTAGTATTTAAATTATTTATATTTAGGTTAAGAAATAGGAATTAGTATGCATGTTTCAGAATTTTTATAAATAATTCGTACCTATTTGTAATTATTTGATAAATTATTAATTTATTGTGTATGATTACTACTCGCACAGGCTAACTATTCGACCTTCTTTTCTTTTTCTAATGTCTATTTTTGTTTCTTGCTTTATATTTAATTACATCAAATTTTTTTGTGTTTCATTTTAATATTCTTTTTTTAACCCCCGACGCAAAAAGTGAGGGGTGTTTTATGTTTAACGTGTCTGTCTGTGTATCTGTGTATCTGTCTGTGGTATCGTAGCTCCCAAACAGATGAACCGATTTTCGTTTAGTATTTTTTGTGTCATAGATAATTTTATCCCGAGTGTTCTTAGCCATGTTTCATGAAAATCTGTTCATCCGTCTGAAGGTCATCAGCTGTTTTCTAGTCGGGGGTTTTTTAAATTTGTAATTTATACTTGTTAAATAACGGTGTAATGTTCTCTGGCTACGGCTCTATGGCTATGGTCTACTCTACAGTTGAAAAGTTGACACTTGAGTCTTGACAGAAGAAGGTTGACAGCAGACAGCACCAAGGCCCACAGGTGTGGCCACTGGCCGTAGGTTAACTTGTCTCTGGGCCGTAGTAAACCAGAGACAAGTTAACCAGTAGCTGACCTTTGATTAGGTATATAGAGATGGATGTGTTACATTTTACTCAATTATAGTTATACGATGCATTTTGTTAATAAAACATGTACTACTATGTTTTGACTAGTCTTACTTATTGAAAGCTACGTTTTTAGAATGAGACAGGTGTATTATGTTATTGCGTGAACGTGTCAGGCAATTGTCATATGACGTCATCAAATTTTGCTATTGAAGCCAATTTTTATGTACCTATAAATGGCGTCTGTATTGCTTCCGGTGTTTTGGTTGTGGCTAATTACCAGTTTTGTGAATATTTTCATAATATTTTTATGTGTTTTTGCTTAGTTTTGTGTAATCAACAATGGCGAAGTGCTCAGTTGTGGGGTGTCGTAATAATAGTATAGTAAAACGCCCAGGAATTTCATTTCGTAAGTGAGTAACATAGTTGGTGCTTAGTTTCTTCTTTAGTGAATCCAAAACACGTCAACTTTTGCGCTATCCCTGAAAATTTGGATTATTTCATTAGTTTTTGTTTGAGTGTTTATATAGTGTGGGGATTGTATTGTTTACAAATAAATTGAGTATCGATAAAATTTAAATTTCATATCACTCTTACTGTTTCTCACTCAGAGGGGTAGAGATGAAATTGAACAGTCAGCTTCTACTTATAATATTGCCAAACTCATTTTAGGCTGTAGCGATGATAACCTTGTGATTAAGACACCCGATCTCCGGGATGGAGATCTCTATTCAAGTGGTTTTTGTTCCCTTCATTGCAGTTATTATGTATCATTTTAACTAATTACTATTTTTGACTGCCTCGTTGGTCTAGTGGTTAGCATAGTCGACTGCGGATCATGAGGTCCTGGGTTCGATTCCCGGTCGGGCATAAAAGTTAGGTATTGGATTTTTCAATTAAGAAATTCTCAGTGCCAACCCGGAGTTTCATACAATATTTCACTCCCTATTTCACCCCCGTAGGAGTGTAATTTTGGAAAATCTTTCCTTAGTGAGCGCCTACGTCACAAAAGGAACCTACTGTCAAAATTTCAAGTTGCTAACCCCAGCGGTTTAGGCTGTGCGTTGATCCCTTAACGGTTTAGTATAGGTACTTTCACTCCACTCTTCCATTTAGTATAGGTACTTTCTGAAATAAACACCTCCATACATTTTTTCTCCGAAAAATTATGGAGAGTTCTTCTTTAAAAACAAATTTTGAAATGGAACCGCACCCGCCCGCGTAGACCGCGCGGCCCACTGTCTACTTACTTGCTCTCCTTCTATCCAAGTGTTTACTGCCTACGTGTTCTGAAGTAAACAACACACTGCTCAAGGGCGGATCCAGCTTTGGCGCCAGGGGGGGGGGGGTCACATAGTCGTGGTTAAGACACAAGAACTTATAATTTAATTTTGATTATAATAGATACAAGTATATTTAAATGACAAAATCAATTTTTCTTTTACGTCTTCGACCGAAACGCGTTATCACTTCATCTACTTCAATGGATACGTTTTTATGGACGTGGAGAAGTGCCAGTCCGGTTAGACGTTCTTCAACCATGGAAGCTCTTAGCCACGATTTGATTTTTCGTAACGTAGAGAACGATCTTTCCGCTGTCGCTACACTAACAGGTAGTGTAGCCTTAGTACATAAATCTTATATTAGGAAACATCTCAATATCGCAATTTAAAGATTCCCGCGGGAACTCTTCAATTTTCCGGGATAAAAAGTAGCCTACGTCCTTCCCCGGGACACAACCTATCTCTGTACCAAATTTTATCAAAATCAGTTGAACAGATACATTTGTTTGATTCCCACGGGAACTCTTCAATTTTCCGGGATAAAAAGTAGCCTACGTCCTTCCCCGGGATTCAACCTATCTCTGCACCAAATTTTATCAAAATCAGTTGAACAGATACATTTGTTTGATTCCCGCGGGAATGCCTATGTGCTATTCCAGACTATAATCTATCTCTGTGCCAAATTTCAGCCAGATCCGTTCAGCTGTTGGGGCGTGATTGAGTAACAAACATCCATACATCCATCCAGACATCCATCCAAACTTTCGCATTTATAATATTTTTTTGATTATTTGATTTGATTTGATATTTGATTTGATTAAATATTGAAAGTACTTAAATAAAATCTATAAAATCAGTATGTTTAACAATTTTATTTAGTGGTTCACCTAGGACCTGGACCCAGCCCAGGGGGGGGTCATGACCCCCATGACCCCCCCCTGGATCCGCCCTTGACACTGCTATGCTAGCGAGCACAGTGGAAGCGCCAGAGTGCCACGCATCCAACAGACGTAAAAAAAAATCTCATAAGAAAACATAAAACAGAGACCCCTTAAATATCTAAAAGGGCCTTTAAATGTAAATAAACTTTCCAGACATGCATACAGTGTAAGAGACTGTTGAAGTAAAAACACAAAGAAACCTTCCTTAGTTGATTAATATCAATATCATACCACTGACGATCGGGTACCTTTGGGTGCCATTGAACTTCGCCATCTTGGCTTTACTAATAGCAAACCGACAATTCTTCCATACAGAACAAATCTTGTAAAAAAACCGCATCAAAGTCTTGCATAGTTCTACACTTGTAAGCCTCTTCAATATTCGCCATACATTTTCTATGGAAAAATAAATTCCGCCATCTTGAATTTTTTCCTGTTCATCAAGTAGACCTTCATGTTCTGATCATCTTTTGCCAAGAAACCACTCTTCCATCTTTTATACTCTCCGAGATAGACACCGACGAAATTTGTATGGCGGCCATCTTAAATCAGCCATTTTGAATTTTTTTTCAGCACACTGTCAATTGGATGAAGTTTCGAGTTACATTTGGTCGAGCACACCCCACCTATCTTGAATACCCTGGCTGTGCTCTTCATCCGTCTTCGAAATCCTCAATCATCAGCTCTCTCCGTATTTTTCCTCCGAATGAATTTTTGTCTTCTATACGAAACGATGAGTAAAAAAATTTTTTTTCATACAAAATTTTTTCTTACAAAAAACCTCAATTCACGCGGACGGGGTCGCAGGCATCAGCTTGTTCATTATAAAATACGAATTTACGAATAGTGTATTTCAAAAATTATGTTTAATTATTTATTAATTATATTTTGTTAATTTTATATCGAGTATATATAGTATCGACATAATCAAAGGTATCGATAATTTCAGCCCTAATGCCCGCATTAAGCTCCGCCCATGCGCCATTTTAAGGTTATAGGAAGCTTCAATTTAAATACGTTAGGGCACATCCTTCTGTATATACCTAATCAAAGTAGCTGACCTAGTCTTTGATTAGGTACCTAATCAAAGGACCTAGTAAACAATGTTCCTTGCTTTTTTTTCTGGTCAGTGGTTCCTTGCGCTTGACACTTGACCATCTTTGCACTTGACCAGAGACATTTTTTATTTTTGTGCTGATCGATGTTTCCATTTCATGTTTGTAATTAATTTTAGAACAAGATTATTTGAAATGGAAATGACTAGGTACTGAAATTGAATTCGATTCGTAACGTAAATTAATTTGGCTGAATTCCAACATACGTAGTTTGTTGTGATTGTGCATAATTATATCAAAAATGTCTTCTCTCGTTGAACCTTACGTATCCACACAAATAAACTTCGACCAACGATGGATTGAGGGAATCATACTGAAATTGGGTAAGTTACCTAAGTTATCATTTGCTAAACAAGTTTTTCTACTAAGAATAGATGTGTATCGGCGTAAGTATTGTACAAATCAGCTTCGATATCCAAACCAGCGTTCCCACATCTACGTCTTTTACCGTAGATCTACTAACTTTAGGCCTTTCGTGCAAACCTACGAACTTCAGTTCCTGAATCTACGTATTTTTATCAAATTGTACAAATTTGTAAAGGAATAAAACTTTTGAGGCTGAATGGACATAATTTCAATTTCCTTTCCATTCGTGAAAATGTTATTTAAAAAAACAGTCCCGTTTTACAAAATTACAGCATTAGAGGTGTGACTGTGTAAAACGGAACGTTCGCTTTGCAGAACCTGTGACTAGTGTCACTGTCAGAAACATAAAGTAGCCTTTTTAATATTCAAATTTCAAAGTTCAAACGGATTCAAAGATGAAGTTGTTTTGTTTAGTGATTTCATTTTCATGTTTCATGTTGATTTCTAAATATGGAAACAATCAGTGACAGTGACGAAGAGCGGAATATTGCTACTCCCACTAAAAAAACAAAAAAACTTCATTACGAACAAAAATAAAGTCGTGGGAAAAAGAAAAAAAGTGGAAATATATGTTTAAGTTTCATTTGCCTGAGGCTGAAATTGATGATAATGAATAAATTGTATAACAAAACGTAGTTTTACTCCCTTGCTTTTTCTCTGAAAAAAAAGTACGTAGATCTACGAACTTTTCCTCCGAAATTTTTACTAAATCTACGTATTTTTCTAATGTGGTCTACGCCTTTTTCAAAATCCGAGTTGGCAACACTGATCCAAACTCCGCGTAATATATGAAACTACTAGCGGATGCCCGCGACTTCGTCCGCGTCGATTGAAGTTATTTGGTTCCCGCGGGAAATCTTTACTTATACGGGATAAAAAAATAGGCCGATAGTGTGTTATTGCTGACTATAATCTATCTCTGTGCAAAGTTAATCCAGATCCATTCAGCCGTAATGGCGTGATTAAGTAACAAAAATCCATTTGAGATTTTTTAGTTCCCGCGGGAACTCTTTAATTTTCCGGGATAAAAAGTAGCCTATGTGTTATTCCAGACTATAATCTATCTCTGTATCAAAGTTCATCCAGATTCGCTCAGCCGTTCTGGCGTGATTGAGTATAACAAACATTCACTTGAGATTTTTGGTTCCCGCGGGACTTCTTAAATTTACCGGGATAAAATATGTTATTCGAGACTCTAATCTATCTCTGTGCCAAGTTTCATCAAAATCCGTTCAGCCGTTCTGGTATGATTGAGCGTCACTCGTTAGTGTGGCAGAAGTTTTTTCAATTCCCACAGCACTCCTATATTTTCCGGTATAAAAAGAAGACCACTATCCAGATTCTCAACTATACGCATGCAAAAATTACGTCAATCTGTTGCAGCGTGATTGACGTAGGTACAAACTAATATCCTTGGCGATAAAATTTACAAAAAAAATGTAAATCAGGTATTTCTTCATTTCAAACCCAAAATTCCAAAAAACCCCAACCAAGTTACCTACCACAAAATACCAAGTTTAAGGGCTTAAAAAAATAATGACAGACTTTCACACAAACTTTCAACCCCTAGTTTACCCTTTTGGTGGTTGAATTTTGAAAAAACTCACAGTTTTTTCAAAATCACGTACTTCTTTATTTTTTACCGAAAGCGAAAACTAAGCTTCATTAATATAACTTGAGCAATATCCTAAGAAATGAAGGCCTTGCATACCAACTTTCATCCCCTATTTCACCCCTTTAGAGATCGAATTTTCAAAAACTGTGAAACACGTATTCTTTCATTTTTAACCCACAGCTCATATACCAAGTTTCATGTCCACAACTTGAGAAATGAAGGACTTTCATACAAACTTCCAACCCCTATTTTACCCCTTCGGGGGTAGAAATTTGAAAAACTGTGACACACGTACTTCTTTATTTTTTACCGAAAGCCAAAAAACTATGCTTCGTTGATATATCTTGAGAAATGAAGGCCTCACATACCAAATTTCATCCCCTATTTCACCCCGTTAGGGATCTTATTTTCAAAAACTGTGAAATATATTTTTGCATGCCAATACACGGCAGATTGTAGTTCATATTAATATTAATAATGTAACACCAATTGTACTACGCAATCTATGCAAATAAATGATTTGATTTGATTTGATTTAATTTGATATATTTTTTCATTTTCAACCCGCAGTTTATATGCCAAGTTTCATGACTATAACTTGACAAATGAAAGACTTTCAAACAAACTTCCAACCCCTATTTCACCTCTTTAGGGTCGGAATTTAGAAAAACTGTGACACACTTACTTCTTTATTTTTTACCGAAAGCCAAAATATCAAGTTTCGTTGATATAACTTGTAAAATATCTTGAGAAATGTAGGCCTTTGTACCAAATTTGATCCCCTATTTCACGCCTTTGGGGGTCGAATTATCAAAAACTGAAATATGTATCTCTTAATTTTCAACCCACAGCTCATATTATACCAAGTTTCATGTCCACAACTTGAGGAATGAAGGACTTTCATACAAACTTTTAACCCCTATTTTATCCCTTTGGGGGTAACATTTTGAAAAAACTGTGAAATTCGTAATTCTTTATTTTTAACCGGTAGCTCACATACCAAGTTTCTTGGCTTTAACTTGAGAAATGAATGACTTTCATACAAACTTCCAACCCCTGTTTTACCCCTTCGGGGGTGAAATTTTGAAAAACTGTGACACACATACTTCTTTATTTTTTACCGAAAGCCAAAATACCAAGTTTCGTTGAAATAACTTGTAAAATATCTTGAGAAATGAAGGCCTTTTATACCAATTTTCATCCCCTATTTCACCCCTTTGGGGGTCGAATTTTCAAAAACTGTGAAATATGTATCTCTTCATTTTTAATCCGCAGCTCATATACCAAGCTTCATGTCCACAACTTGAGGAATGAAGGACTTTCATACAAACTTTCAACCCCTATTTTACCCCTTTGGCGGTAAAATTTTGAAGAACTGTGAAATACGTATTTCTTTATTTTTAACCGGTAACTCACATGCCAAGTTTCTTGGCTATTACTTGAGAAATGAAGGACTTTCATACAAACTTCCAACCCCTATTTTATCCCTTCGGGGGTGGAATTTTGAAAAACTGTGACACACGTAATTCTTTATTTTTTACCGTTAGCCAAAATACCAAGTTTCGTTGATATAACTTGTAAAATATCTTGAGAAATGTAGGCCTTTTATACCAAATTTGATCCCCTATTTCACCCCTTTGGGGGTCGAATTATCAAAAACTGTGAAATATGTATCTCTTAATTTTCAACCCACAGCTCATATACCAAGTTTCATGTCCACAACTTGAGGAATGAAGGACTTTCATACAAACTTTTAACCCCTATTTTATCCCTTTGGGGGTAACATTTTGAAAAAACTGTGAAATTCGTAATTCTTTATTTTTAACCGGTAGCTCACATACCAAGTTTCTTGGCTTTAACTTGAGAAATGAATGACTTTCATACAAACTTCCAACCCCTGTTTTACCCCTTCGGGGGTGAAATTTTGAAAAACTGTGACACACATACTTCTTTATTTTTTACCGAAAGCCAAAATACCAAGTTTCGTTGAAATAACTTGTAAAATATCTTGAGAAATGAAGGCCTTTTATACCAATTTTCATCCCCTATTTCACCCCTTTGGGGGTCGAATTTTCAAAAACTGTGAAATATGTATCTCTTCATTTTTAATCCGCAGCTCATATACCAAGCTTCATGTCCACAACTTGAGGAATGAAGGACTTTCATACAAACTTTCAACCCCTATTTTACCCCTTTGGCGGTAAAATTTTGAAGAACTGTGAAATACGTATTTCTTTATTTTTAACCGGTAACTCACATGCCAAGGTTCTTGGCTATTACTTGAGAAATGAAGGACTTTCATACAAACTTCCAACCCCTATTTTATCCCTTCGGGGGTGGAATTTTGAAAAACTGTGACACACGTAATTCTTTATTTTTTACCGTTAGCCAAAATACCAAGTTTCGTTGATATAACTTGTAAAATAGCTTGAGAAATTAAGGCCTTTCATACCAACTTTCATCCCCTATGTCACCCCTTTGGGGGTCGAATTTTCAAAAAATGTGAAACACGTATTTCTTAATTTTCAACTCGCAGCTCATATACCAAGTTTCGTGGCTATAGCTTTCATACAAATTTTCAACCCCTATTTTACCACTTTAGGGGTTGAATTTTGAAAAACTGCGACACACGTAATTATTTATTTTTTAACGATAGCTAAAATACCAAGTGAGATTATCTTAATAACTTGTAAAATATCTTGAGAAATGAAGGACTTTCATGCAAAGTCTCATCCCCTATTTCACCCCTTCGGGGGTAGAATTTTTGGAAACTGTGAAAC
The DNA here is from genome assembly GCA_963932025.1 of Erebia epiphron. Lineage (NCBI taxonomy): Eukaryota > Metazoa > Arthropoda > Insecta > Lepidoptera > Nymphalidae > Erebia > Erebia epiphron. The sequence goes on from OZ009950.1 coordinate 12,708,149, forward strand.
ACCTATTCCTTCATTTTCAACCAGTAGCTCGCATACCAAGTGTCATGGATATAACTTGAGAAATGACGGACTTTCAAACAAACTTTCACCCCCTATTTCACCCCCTTAGTGGTGGAATTTTGAAAAATCCTTCCTTAGTGAGCGCCTACGTCACAAAAGGAACCTACTGTCAAAATTTCAAGTTTCTAACCCCAGCTGTTTAGGCTGTGCGTTGATCCCTTAACGATTTTATATATTATAATAGATAGATTAGATTTCAAGGTGAACTCCTAAAAAGAACCAAATAACCAGTTAGTTTAATACTAAAATACGCAAATCTGTAATTATTGTCAAGTATCTGCTCACCATCAAATTGAACTTTACATATAATAGTAGACAGCCTTGATGACTGAACTTTACTTACCAGCGTCGGCAATCGAATATTTTTAGTAGATGTGAATAATACACTACTTGCTTCGCAATTACAATGTTTTGCTGATCAGCTAATCAGAATATTGTGTAAAGTACCAATTTTATAAAGAACAAGATGATTCCCGCTAAATCGTCTGTTCGTCGATTAGGATTTTTGATTCCCACGGGAGCTCTTTTATTTTTATTGTAGGTTGTACCTACCCCTGTACCAAATTTCAACAAAATCGGTTGAACAAATGAGCTGTGAAAGTGTAGCAGACAGACAGACGGACACACTTTCGTTTTTATATGACGCTGGTAATTGAGCTATATATAGTAGGTATAATAGTATAGTATGGATATTTCATCGTAAAATTATAAAAACTGTTAGATTATAATCTAACGGTTTCTATCTCGCAAGATTGTAAACTGTCGAAAGATTGTGTCACGTAGTATGTGGACGCTTGGCGACATCTGTCTATTCTAAGATTCGCAGAGATGATACTTGTCAGTTCGATATAATAGTACTTGAGCGTGCCGAGAGATGGCGCTATGGTGTTTTATTTTGTTTATTTCGTAGCTTTTGAAAGTATGTATTACATATTTTCTGTATTTGTTTTGTAAAATAAAGAAAACATTTGTTGGGAGAAAGGTTGTCTATGGGCCGTAATTAAAGTGTGGCAAACAGGACGGTCAGCCATTTTTGGAAAATCATAGGGAGAAATTCATTTTCGTGAGAAGGACATTTTTGGATTTTCTTTTGGACACGTCGGATGGACAAAGTAAAAAATGTAGTCCCCAAGTTTTAGATTTTGTCAGGATGGGGTTTCTTCTCTTCTTCTCTCACTGGGCTTTTCCGAACTTAAGCAAGGCTGCCCGTTGTGCGTAAGACCTCTGGTGCGACTCCCCGCCGGATCATTCTAGCCAGCCGAGCTCACTCCAGTATCCAAGCAGGCCGCCCAGGTCGGCGAGGACTTCCGGGAGTGTTGCTGGGAAGCCAATGTAGGCTTCTCGTTGAGTGGATACAGCACTACACTCGAGTAGTACGTGTCTTGGTGTCTCCTCGCTCTCCATGCAGGCTCTGCACAGAGGGCTGTCGGTTATACCTAGAACATATAAGTGTTTGTTAAGTGGACAGTGTCCTGTTATCATGCCTACAGCCGTCCTGAGTTTAGCTCTGTTTAGATTCAGTAGTTTCTTTGTTAGGCGTTGGTTTGGGCTGGCTCTTTTGTTTGTCTACAAATGGTGGTGTTTGCCCATAATTCGACATGTGTGCCTACTGTTTGTTGTTTTAATCAAGTCTTGTACTCACTGAATGGTATTGGAACAATCGGTTCAGGTCCCTTTACCTTCAGGTTTGAGGCTCGTCGAGCAAGTTCGTCGGCTGCGTCATTGCCTATGTTACCGCTGTGACCTTTTACCCAGCTGAGTGATACCATGTTTGATTTTGTTAGTGTTTGTAGTGTGTTGTGGCAATCCAGTACGAGCTTTGATGAAGTCGTGCTTTTGGCTAATGCTCGCAGGACTGCCTAACTGTCACTATGAATGTTAATATGAAAGTTTGTTACCTGCGGCGGCCATGGCCATGGCCGCCGCAGTAATGCCGACGCACTCCGCTTGAAAAACAGAGTTATTCTTACCGAGCGCGCGAGCGATATGTATGTTTAGCTCGGGACAGTGCACTCCTGCACCGGTTCCGTGGCTGGTTTTTGACCCGTCTGTGTAAACGTCTATCGTGTCTATAGTAGTTTTGTGTGTTCCGGTCTCGAGACTCAGATGTTGATCTCATAATCTTTCTCGATTATGTGTTCCTTCTGTGTCTTGTCACAGATCCATCCTAACATTGGACACTTCATGTTTTCACCTGACAGTATCCGGGTGTGTATAGTGTTTATATCTCTCCACAGCCCATAAGTCTTTATCCTTAGCACTGCGAGGGCAGCTTCTTCTTTTATGTGAAGATGTAGGGGGGGGATTCCCAGTATTACCTCTAAGGCATCTGTTGGGGTGGTGCTCATGCAGCTAGTGATCGCTAGGCATACTTGTCTTTGGAGTTTTTGTAATTCCTGTTGGGTTGTCGTCTGAAGCGTTCTCGGCCACCATACTAGTGACGCGTATGTTAATGAGCTACTTACCACTGTCAGATACAGCCAGAGCATTATCTTTGGTTTTAGGCCCTAGGTTTTCCCGATCATGCGTTTGCATTGATTTAGGATTAATGTTGTTTTTTGTATTTTCGTGTCTATGTTTCTTCCAGTTTAGCTTGTTATCTAGAGTTACCCCCAGATATTTAACTTCTGTTGATAGTGTTAGATTTGTACCAAAGAGCGTTGGCATTCATGGTACATCTGGTTTTCTTTTGTTTGTGAACAGTACAAGTTCGGTCTTTTTTGGATTCACTGTTAGTTCATTTTCTTTGCACCGTTTCTCTATGAGTCTCAGTGCATCTTGCACTATCGCACAAAGTGTGTTTTCGCGTTTGCTACCTATCAGAATCGTTATGTCATCTGCTTAACCTATGGTGTAGAATCCGTTGTTGTTCATTTTTGTTATCAAGTTGTCAACAACCACACCACCACAGGATTGGAGATAACACTCCTCCTTGTGGGCACCCTTTGGCTACTATGCCCTTTGTTATACCGTTAATGTCTAGTTGGATGACCCTTTTTTCAAGTAGGGCTCCTATCCATTGCCTTAGGGTTTTGGGTACTTCGTATCGTTGTAAAGCATTGTCAATGCTCTTAAAGGTGGTTTTGTCGAAAGCTCCTTCAATGTCTATGAAGGCTCTTAGTGTTGATAGTTTGTTATCTAGGTCGTGCTCTATCTTCGTTACCACGTTGTGGAGAGCCGTCTCTGTTGACTTGCCGGTACTGTATGCATGTTGGTTTCGGTGTATTGGTATAGTTCTTAGGGCTCCGTCTCTAAGGAAGCGGTCTCCGAGTCTTTCCAGCGTTTTCAGCAGGAATGATGTTAGGCTGATAGGTCTGAAAGCCTTCGGTTCGGTATAATCATTCTTGCCTGGTTTGGGCAGGAATACCACTTTCACTTCTCTCCACGAGATTGGTATGTATTTAAAGGCTATACAAGCTCGAAAAATCTGTACTAGCCACGGTGTTATCTCCGTAGCGGGGCAGATTTGATCTGTTCCTGCTGATTTGAAGGGGTGGAACGTGTCTAGGTCCACCGTACCTTCTCATGCGTGACTATCCTGTTAGCTATTTCCCAGTCTGCTTCGGAGGGTGTACCGTGTGGATCATCCGCCCAGTCTGGGTTGTCTACTATTCTGCTGCCTGGGAAGTGTGTTTGTAAGAGTGTTTCACTGACCTCTTTGTCGTCTTTGGTGTAACTACCATCAGTTTTCTTCAAAGTGCCAGGTGTGCGATTTTTGTCGTCGGCTAGAATTTTCCTAATTCTAGTCGCCGTGTCTATGATTCTATGTTAGTGCAGAATCCCTGCCATGACTTGTCGTCTTTGCTTCGTACAAGTTTCTTGTATTGCGATTGCGCTTCTCGGAAGTTGTCCCAGTCTACGTCCTGTCTGGTGTTTTTTGCTCTGTTGAATAGGTGCCTTAACCTTTGTCTTTTCTTTTCAAGGTCCGGGCCCCACCAACTGTGTTTTGGTTCCTGTTTTGTCTTTCGTGTCTTTGTAGCATGTCCTTATTTTCCCTATTAGGTCATTTACATTGTTGTCTATCTGTGACACATCCTGGATCTTGGGTGTGTCGTTCTGTCCTATGTGTCTTGTTATGAGTGTTTTGTAATGTTTCCTATTTGTTCTCCTCGGATTTCTTCGAGGTGATTCTGGCGTTCTGGTTAGATCAAGTTCAAAGCATATCCTGCAGTGGTCTGACAACGATGGTTCCTTGCACACATGCCAGTTTTCGACGCTAGTGTGATGTCGATTATCGTTTGATATCTACTGGACACAAAAGTTGGTTCTGTACCTTTGTTTATAATGCTAAGGTTAGTTGTTAGTAAATATGACGCCAACGACTCACCTCTTGCATTATTTTTGTCGCTTAGGATGGGGTTTGTCCCACATCCCAAATTATAGTCCTTAACTATGTAATGCAGTGATGGTGAGTTTTTCCTCTGTTTTGTGTTATTTGTCTGCCATTGAGGTCAGAGTTTTCGTAACATTTTCCAACACGTTTCTCGTTTTTTTCAGTTCCCAACATACCTATATATTTTTGGATCCTGCTTTCTAAGAAAGACAGACAGATTGGGATGGGATAAGCTATCAAATTAGCTGGGGTTGTTTTGTTTTTTACTCTTTATTTTTTTTGTTAACATAACTAAATTAATACAGGATTAGATATCCTTTATTATGCTAGATTTATAAAGCCAGTTATTCCGAATTTTGTCCTGGATTATTGTATCATGGATGACACAAGACAAATTTGAATCCGGAGGAATGCCAAACTTGAGGGCCTGGTGACAGAGAAGCTGTAGTCGTGTGTGTGTGTGGCTCCTGGTGACAAAATTTCTTGGTAGTGTAGTTTAGTAAAATATCTAGTAATAGGATTGACTAACCGGAACTCCAGTCAACATCCGGAAGGACGTATCAAGCTAAGCGGCCCTCGGAACATTTCAAGTAACTGTTCTTTTCTTTGGTTTATTCTGAAACTTAAGTGCTAAAAGTAAACTAGTGCGGTGGTATACTCGACTTGAACCCTATCCTGCCAGTGAGCTTATTTTTTTTTATTTGTAAAGTCCAAACCTAAAAAAATATCTAGTAATAGGATTGTAGTATTTCATTTTAAATAAGGGAATGAAATGGGGAAGAATCAATAAACACAGAATAACAGATTGGTTTAGCATTTATTTCAAGGAATTAATTATAATATATTTGCATAATCACAAATAATAGTTTTCTTGTGTTTCTAACACCTAGCTTCCCCATAGAGTTAGTTCACTAGAGAGTGAACCTATAGGAGCCCCTTATATTTTTCTTTGAAACCGGTGTTTGGGAGTTCCACTAGCCGGATACTTACTTTGGGACCCTAAATGCCGGGTTTCAATTGTGAATTGTTCAATGTTCAGAGTATTAATTTTTGAAATATGTAATGTATTTACGTTTTCTTGTCTCTTTCTTGTACAGTTCGCGTGCAGTTTTTGCAATTTTACGGTGACAGATACCTACATTAGACTATCTACTTACTTTTATCTAAACAAACACCTGTTGATACCCACAATTTGGCAAAATAAATAAAATAAGGTAAATTATGTAAGTAAAAAAATATTGACAAAATCTATCTAACAAACCAGATGTGAATTGGTATCAGACATTGTGGCTGATTATGTTTTACAGACTCTCTAACCTTAATTAAAATGACAGCTCTAAATATACCTATTGGTGCCCCTTTCCGCAGGAAGTATTGTTAAAGGTATAGCAATATGAATAGAGCTGTCATTATAGTTTAGTTTAAAGATGTTAAACGTGACCGCAAAAGTTTTCTCCAACAGCTTCAATGTGAACCCATTGATGATTATGATGGTACAACTTTTTATCAAACTTAAAAATGCACAAGTGTGGGAGTTTGTATGAAATACATAGTTGTAACATCATTAAAGAAGACGGTTCAGATTTGTATGGGGCGTAGGCCAAGTCTTGTACAAGCAGAGAAATGAAGGAAAATAAAATACTAGACCAGTTTTTATTTGTCAAATCTACGAATTCGTCGTAATTTCAGTGGTAAAATTATTTAATCTTTCCAAGTTATGGAACACTAAACATGAGTGGGTAACAATGACGGATTCATATTTTTTGAGGTTTTCAAAAGAAATACACGATATTTTGACAGTGACTGTCAGAAATGACATTTGATACATTTCGCGCCAACTGCCTTCTCTATGGCTGAAGGTTGCCATCTTGGAAACGTATCGAAAACTAGAAATAGATTTTTATTTTTTTGCTCGTTATTTACTTTACTATTCTAAATTATTATATTTTAAAAACAATCTATGTATTTTCCTCTATTCATGGTAGATACTAGGTGTACAAGAGTAGGCCTAAAATGAACCTTTTCCTTTCAACACACTTTTTTTCTTAAATCTATACTAAGTTTAAAATGGTTATCAAACTTAAAACTAACCAAGGATGTGAATTTCAGGTCTTTTGGAAGACTCTCTAATAATCAGTGAGAAATAATTTATTTTTGACATAGGCATCATCCCTTTGGCCTCAATCACACCATTGCTCCAGCAGTGCTTAGGACTGCAGTAATTTATGATCCATACATTTATCTAAATTTAAATATATTTTTTTCAAAAGAGCAACCACCAAGTTTCTTGCTGGTTTTTCTCGGTAGGATCAGCATTCTGATCAGTGGTAGATTCATATTTGAAAAAATATTTGATTTGATTTGCATTTTTAATATTAGTATGATTACTTAAAGGTAATTGTATTTTTAATTATACAGCTGATGCTTATCACATAAGAGTGGTATGGGACACAGAGGCAGTGGTGCTGACAGGAGCCTTTGCTCTGGCTGGCGGGCTGGTGGGCGGGTACGCTGGAGGCAGGATGGGGGCAGCCCTGGGGGCGGGCATTGGTGGGGCAGCTGGATTTGGGGTTTCAAGTGAGTTACTCTACTATTCAATCAATATTTACTTGTTCAAATTAGGGCCTATAATTTTTGACGTCCAATAACTTATAAAACATGATGGTGGTAATAAATTATGGTACCTATCTTAAAACTAAAGCTATGAGGGTTCCAAACGCGACCTGGTCTGAGAAGAGCCCATAACAAACTCAGCCAGATTTTTTAAAACAATAACCATCTCACAAATCATCTTAAACTAAAGAACTATCAGAGCCCTTAGAGCAAATTTATTGCCAAGCTTCCTTGTCATTTTAAGTAATCCTATACATTGTAATAAGATTTTTCAACTAGTTTACGTTTACAAGTTACTCTTATTGAGAAGTTAGATAACTAAAAAAAAACCTCATTCTCACTTACTCACAACGCTTTTCCAGTACACTACTGTGTGCATGCATCTCGTCTTAGAATGAGAATGGTTTGGCTACAGTCCACCACACTAACTTGTAGTGAAAAAAATGCTAGGCCACCTTTTGAAGCTAGTTACTATAAGTCGGTAACGAAAAACTTTTTATCTCGTTACAGCCATGGTATCACTTCGAGAAATCTGGGATTCCGTGAAAGCTAAGCTAAAGGAGCTAATATACATAGTATACAACTACCTCCGTCGCCTAGACCCTGTGGACTACATACATGCTTTCGAAGTGCTCATGGCTTGTTCAGCGAGTAAGCGTGAGCTAGTCATGACCATATTGGAGTTTGTGGCACACAAGCTGGGACGAGAAGTAATCTCTAGCATCACTGCTGCGTAGATATTACTTAAAATGGTTTCGTAATTCAGTATTGTAAGGGGTTGGCTTTAGTTAAATTTAAAATAGCATAAGACTTTTAAGATATAATCTTGATAGGCGTCTGTGACTGGTTTGTTGGCAGTGCATTAGCGTGTCACCTGTATTGTCCGTTTCTAGAGCAGACGGTAAAACTAAGACGATTGTTTTAGCTCTTAAACTTGGTTATTGTCAATTTTTCAACTACATATTTGTTAAATTTATTGTTTAAGTAGGTACAACTATTTTATTCTAATTTTTAATAAGTACTCAATCTATATTCTTTTTAATCAAATTTATTAAAGTAAATGGAACAATACTTTCGTGTTTCTTAAGAAAATTCCACCAGCTCTAGGAACGCACTACAGATTCATAGCAGTATAGATATTCACTAGCCTTAATATTTTAATGATAAATTGTAAGGATTTGGTGCTTACATAAATTTTAGGCAGGGTTTATAAAGCACTCTTTTAGTTTTAATTTGTTTGTACACAACTAATTACATATCTTTGATTCGACTCCATACATAATGTCTTTATAATCTTAATATTTTCTAGAATCTCACTACAATTTAATTAAAAATAACTTTCTTGCTTTACATAAGTTGCGCCTATTAAAAATTTATTTGCCAATAACAATGAAAACTTTCTGCTTACCTAAATTTAATTTAATTCTAGCATCTATGGATGCTAGAATTTATAGCATATAACATTTACGGCCGGTTTCTGAATTGAGAATTTCATGTTGAGTTTGTCTCAAAGACTACTTAGGGTAAGGTTGCCACTATTGGACCACTTAACTTTAAACTGCCATAACATTAAAAGTATAAGAGTATATGGATATATGATTCGTCGGTTTCTTAGGGCTTATACTCAGGTATTCACAACTATGATTTTAGATTTTTTACTTTAAGCATAAATACATATATTTACAAAAAATCATTTTTGGGATGGTTGCCTTGTATGGACCACTGTTTCCTTGATTGAACCACCTAGTTGCTATAATCGGACTTAGGAAGTTTTATCGACTGGTCCATTCATTGCACCCAAGGAGTTTTAATAAATAAAAGGCTAGATTATTACTAAATTCAGTCTTTTTAATTGAACAGTCGTTTAAAGTAATAGGTAATAAATTAATAATCAACTATAATAACTTTTAACATATATTTTTAAGTTTAGGAATCCATAATACAATTTTTTACCGGCCATTTCTTTTACTTTATTGAATCTGTGCTTTAAACCATTTTTCTCTGCTATTTTGAAAGCCAGACTTCTGACATCCAGTGGTGTCATGCCGTATAAACTAAAATATAATCTAAAATATAATCTACTAATTTTTTTTCCAAAGCAGGTGTGAGATCTCCTTCAGAGCCTACAATCTGTTTTTCCCCTTTAGCTTTGACGTTTTTATTGTCAAATCTTCTTTTTCATGTTGCTTTTGGCACACCATATATCCTGCTAGCTTCATTTAAACCAACTTCTTGCTCAAAGCTAACAACGCTAATGTCATGCTGCCTTCATTCCACTTATAATACTGGCCCCGTTTTGCCATGCTAAAACAAAAAAAAAGTTTAAGTGACGACAAAAACTTAGTTCCTTTGATTGGACCGGTTCAATGAAAGAAACTTGCATGAATTCATTCATGGCAACTCACTGTGATCCCAATCAAACCATAACTTTTAAAAAAGTATATAATTTTTGTGACATGTTATTAATAGGTTAGCTGAACTAATAAATATGCAATCCTACCGAAAATAATTGGGTAGAAATACCTTAAAAATCTGTACTTACATGGTAAAGAATGACGCACACATTTTATATCGGGAGCTTGTAAAACACACCGACGTACGTCCTTCCTCAACGAAGCCTGCGGCGACACTGAAGGTTGAGGGGCAGGGTGCGGGGTCCAATAGCTAGCGTCTCGTCAATAATGGACAATTTTAGGACTGTTTATTTTCAAGAAATCTAAGTGGTCCAAACAAAGCACTGGTCCAATGATTGCAACCTTACCCTAAGGACTAAATAAGCAAATTTTTGTTTCTGAATTGATATTGTGTAAGGTTTGAGAGTTGGAACTTGCCGTTTTTGCTTGAATGCTTAATTCAGAAACCGGCCCAATATCAATTCAGAAACGAAAATTTGCTTATATATAGTCCTTAAGTAGTCTTTGAGACAGACTCAACATGAAATTCTCAATTCAGAAACCGGCCGTTAATCAGCTTTACAAATAATTTTAGTGCACCATTATGTTAATTATTTGCCAACCGTTAAATGATAGCCATTTTATTTCATGACAAGTTAGCCTGCATTATATGTGATCTCACATATAATGCAGGCTAACTAATTCATTGTAAAATTCACTATTGACGGTAAATTATTTATTATTGTTGAATTATCTGGTAATGTCTGATTACCACATGAAAGTACTTATTATTAAAGTTGAGTAATTGGAGATATTTTAAAATTTTCCTTATGAAGTTATCCGTCCATCAATCCTCCCTCGCATGTCTGTATAGTGACGTCTTGGACATCTCTTCAAGCTTATCGATAAATAGCTTGTAAATAGCAGTTATTCAAAATTGAGAAAAAAATCAAATGCTTTTTTTAAATAAAATTTTACAAGTCAAGCAAGAAAAATTTTACAAGCTTTTGAATCATTAAATGTATCGCATATCTCGAATGCTGCATTAAATTTGCGCGCGCATTCTTTGAAATATGTGCCTTATTAAGTAATTTTTTAATTTTACAAATTATTTTACTGCTCAATTATGAATAAATTATAGTCACAAGTTGTTATTAATAATTAGAAATTAATAATAATATACCTAATAGTTTTAAGACGTGGACATATCACATTTCTGTATGAAATAAAAGTATTCTTTGAAGAATTACGTGTTTCATTGATAAAGCTCAATTCACATTGGCAGCTAATCGAAGCGAACTTCTAAAATTTTGAATAGCATTTTGATTTCTGATATAGCTCAAACTCGGACAAAAAAAACGCGTTTTGTTTGTGCCCTAAATGTAATAAGACAGAGACAGATAGAGGTCAATATGCTATGTAAAGTTTTAGAAATTTGCTGCACCTGCATGCCCGAGAGTTCTCCATAATATTCTCAAATACCTAGTTAGGTATAAGGATTGGCTGACTTCACACACGAAGTATGCCAATACTCACTAGATATTTACTGTACCTAAGTACTTACTTCAACGCATATGCAATTAGTAGGACCACGAGGAAACTCCCTAAATTGGGCTATTTATCTGCAGTTGAAAACTGCTGGGCAGAAAAAATCCCACTAATTTAACGAAAACTAGTGGGAAGTACCTACCTCTAAATCCTCATTCTAAGAGGACACCCGAGGATAAACTCCTGAATTTTTTATTTTCCAAATCATAATATTATTAATATGTGTAACAGAAGATGGATCAGGATGGTAAATAATTAATCCGTATTTCACTTTAACACAATTTATATTACGTAGAAATTGTTCTCGGGACGAGTGTTACAAAAGGTCTGGCTTGAGCCACTCAAAATACAGCATCACCGGCCCCAGCTACAATAATCTTATTACAGTTACATAAACGAAACTCATCTTACACTACGCCGAAATAGTCAAAGGAAATAACAAAAGCTCCGTGCTGTGAACGCGATCTCATAACATTTAACATAAATCTCTAGCCGCCAAACAAAGACATTTTGATAGGTACACTGTACAGTACTAATAACGCATGATCGGGCAAGGTATAAACATACGGTCAAGTCCACAGAGTACATTATATGTCATTAATGAGGCCCAGCAATAGGTGTATGAAAAAAATTCTATAACATATTCTGTCTAGCGGTAACTACTAAGACTTAATTTTTTAAAATTCTATTTATCCTATTAATGACTGTAAGCACTTAATTTTATCTGCAAATTCAATTCTTAGGGCCGGCGCATACCTGGAGCAGCGCAGCGCAGAGCATTTATCACTGCCGAACCATTATCGACTTTGGTGACGTGGAAATAACATGGAAAATCTCGCCGACCCGGCCGACCCTTATAGTTGATTTTTAAAATGGCTGTGACAGACAGACTAGACGAAACTTTTTATAGGGTTCCTAGAGAACCCTTAAAGAGATTCAAAAGTCCAGTATAGTTGGTAGGTTGAGAAATGAAAATGAGAGGTGCAATTTAAATGCTTTATTTATCATTAATGACAAAAAAGGTACAATAGCATCACATCTATTAAAAACAACACAACTTCTAGACAACTTGTAGATACCTCGAATCTATATTTAGCTGGGATAAGTTAAAAAACAAAAAGCTAAAACATTCGAAATGATAAAAGGTATCTACAAAGAGTTAAAATATCAATTTAAATAATTATTATTACAAACTAAGTATCACACTAACCGTTACCCTCTATATTATTATTAGATAATAAATAGATTTCTGCTATTTTATCCTAGTAGGAATGTCTACAATTATAGGTGCGGGATATTTTTTTTATCTAATACTTAGCCATAAGCAACATCTCCCTCTGCGTCGTATTCCCCATTTCTGAGAGTCGTGACCCCATTCCATTAGTCACACAATGACATGGGTTTTCTTGGGATAATGCGGTGGGTTCCCAGGACCTTCCGCACATAACTCGACTATGAGTGCTATTTCAACACAAGTTACTAACTATTATTGTCAGATGTTAGTGATAATAACCGGGACCGACGGCTTAACGTGCTCTCCGAGGCAAATTCAGCCAAATTCGGTCACCCATCCAGTTACCGACTTGGGTCAACGTTGCTACAATCGCAATCATCTGATATGCGTTGTTGCAACTAGGCCACTCGACGCTCCATAAGCAACATAATATAAATAAATTAAGAGAAGGTAAGTCCGTCTGAAATTCCTTTAAAAGGAAATAATCACTATCAAACCAGTTAGTCCGGGCTGAACCAATTTTAACAGGATTTTGATTTGCAAGCAAACTTTATCTTTATTTATAAAATATTTAAAGGTTAGATTGCATATTGAAACCGGACGTCATTAATTATCAAATACTGAAGTCATACGGCCGGTTTCTGGATTGAGAATTTCATGTTGAGTCTGTCTCAAAGACTTCTTTCTTCTTTATGAGCCTTTCTTCATCCATTGTTGGACATAGGCCTCCTCATGTGCACGCCACTCTTCCCGATGTTGGGCAAGCCTCCTCCATGTTTTCCCCGCAAGCTTGGTGATGTCGTCAGACCAGCGAGATGGTTGTCGTCCTACGTTTCGTTTGCCGGTACGTTGTCTCCATTCCAGTAGCAAACGGGTCCATCGATCATTTTTGGTCCTACAGACATGCCTGGACACTTTCAAAACAATATCGGTGAGTCCCGTTCTTTGGCGCAATGTGGTGTTTGGCACACGGTCAATGAGCGATATACCGAGCATGGCCCGCTCCATTGCTCGTTGTGCCACTTGCAGCTTAGTTGTAATTTGTTTTGTCAGAGTCCATGTTTCCGAACCGTAGGTCATGACTGGCAGCACACACTGCTCGAACAAGCGCCGCTTAAGATAGATGGAGATCTTGTTCTTCAGGACGTCGGATAGTTTGCTGAAGGCAGCCCATCCGAGTTGAATTCGGCGTTCCACTTCTCTCATTTGGCTTTGTTTATTCAAGGTCATCACCTGACCCAAGTAAACATACTCGTCCACCCTTTCAATTCGCTATGTCCACGTTCTGACACATGAATTTGGTCTTCCCTATGTTCATTTTTAAACCAACGGCAGCAGAAGCGTCTTGTAACTGTTCGAGCATTGTCCGCAGTTCTTCAGTTTGGCTGGCAAAGAGAACGATATCATCAGCGAAATGTAGGTGTTGCAGCATTCTCCCATTAATGTTCACTCCGTTTCCAGACCAGTCAATTAGTTTAAAAACGTCTTCTAAAGCGGCAGTAAACAATTTCGGGGATATGGTGTCACCTTGACGGAGCCCTCGCTGAATGCTAATTGGCTCTGAAAGTTCATGAAGCCTCACTTGGATTGTGGCACCCCTATATATTTCCTTAAGCACTTCCACATATCTGTTGTCGATCAAACATCTTTTCAGAACGTGGAATATTGCCCAATGTTCAACAGAGACAAATGCTTTTTCAAAGTCAACAAAAGCTAAGCACAGATCTTGATTGTATTCCACGCTTTTTTCTATCAATTGTCTCACTGCAAATATTATGTGATCTATAGTAGAGAATTTGCTTCTGAATCCAGCCTGTTCCACTGGCTGTGCATGATCGAGCTTGTTAGTAAGTCTATTGGTCAACACCTTCGTGAATGTTTTGTAAATATGAAGAAGAATGGACGATGGAAGATGGAAGTTCTCAAAGACATCTTAAGGACTAATTAATAAAATTTTTGGTCTGAATTGATATTGTGTAAGATTTGAGAGTTGGAACTTGCTGTTGCATGTTTGCTTGAATGCTTAATTCAGAAACCGGCCCAATATCAATTCAGAAACAAAAATTTGCTTAATTAGTCCTTAAGTAGTCTTTGAGACAGACTCAACATGAAATTCTCAATTCAGAAACCGGCCGATAGCCTACGTAAATAGTTCAACTCAAATTATCTGTACTATTTTTGATAGTACACATACAAATAGTTTTAGTTTAGTTACATACAGATACAATATAGTTTCCAATAGTTTTTATCTCGGAGCTACAAATCGTCTATAGTTGGACACCGTTTTGCTAAATAGTTTATGACTTATCTACATAATGGCATTCTTTATTTTTTTTCCTTAAACTATTAAGGTACTGTCAGCCTAAATAAATAAATTACTATAAATATTTCGCTACTGTCATAAATTAATAACAATGTCATGAATTAATGAGATTTCACACCCTTTTAAAATGATTTTTTTGTGAATGTCTTTTTTGGTCCTAAATGTATCTATTCGAAATAATTAATTTAAACAAAATAAATAAATAATGATGAGCTATTTTAAATAAATTAAGTACATAAATTAAGTAACGTAAAAAAATGTAAGTAATTTTTTTGTCAATGGTACCCAAATCAATTCATAAAATATAATAAACTAGCTGATGCCCGCGACTTCGTCCGCGTGGTTTAAGTTTTTTGTTATTCCCGCAGGAACTCCTTAATTTTCCGGGATAAAAGTAGCCTATGTCACTCTCCAGGTCCTCAACTATACCCTTGCCAAAAATCACGTCAATCCGTTGCTCCGTTGCGGCGTGATTGAAGGACAAACCAACAAACCAACAAACCAACAAACAAAGTGACTTTCGCATTTATAATATTAGTATGATACCCAATCTTTTTCAGAGATATATTTATACTGTAATTCAGCAAATTATAACAAAATTAAATGAGATTGTAGCAATGATTGTTGAAGCTTTTTCGGTATACTGACCGTGTAGCAAATTACAGTGACTTACATAATGCGGTCGCACGATAATATCGATTACCCGTTGTCCTACGTGAGCGACAGAAGCGACGCGACGCGATGTGACACCATAGAAAACTGACGTATTTACGCGACAACGTCTATCACTTGATATCCAAGGTAAACGACAGAAGCGATGCCACGCGACGCGATGCGAAGCCATGGAAAACTGACGTATCTACTCGACAACGTCTGTCATTTTCTATTGCGTCGCTTCGCGTCGCGTCGCTTCTGGTGCTTATCTAGGACAACGGGTTAACTCACCCTGTCGCTCGCAATTTGTAAACCAGCCAGAATTTTCTATTAAGTTTCTAAATTATTTTTGCAATAGCACTTTTCTCTACGAGATTATCTTAAATCTAGTTTCTCACTGGACTATATTTTCTACTGTACTAGTTAGAATAGGAATAAGTTAAGGAACATTGTATATCTAAGTGTGCGATGAAATCCAGCTTCATATTTCAAATAAATTAAAAAAAAAGAGATTGTGTGTGCAGTTCACACACGGCACAAGTGAAACTTCAGAAAAGTAACCTACGAGAGAATGAGATAAATATAACTTGTATTCTATCTCATTCTCTCGCAGGCTAAATCCTATTATGAATATGTTTGCCTCTTTTTCGTTTCAACGAATTAACAAATCACAATTCTAAAGAAGTTTCACTTCAACAAGCAGAGTTATGTTGTTGGACATCTCGTAAGAACACAGTTACTTTCATTAAAATAACAAATTAATAATACGTGAATTTCATAAGTGGGATTCGAACCTGCGACATCTTTAGGACGCGGCTCTTTTCCGACTGAGTTATTGAGAGCTACTTGGAAGCGTTCAAACTTCAAAATGATCAAAACTAATTTAAAAAAATTACATACTGGTACTGTGTCTCTTTCCATCCGTAGTAGAGGGAGAGAGACAGAGTTTTAATCCTTCTTAGTCGCCTACGATTTTTCTAGGTCAGACCCTTGTATTTCATCATGCCAAAAAGAACTATGTTCTAATAAAGGAACGATTTTTTTTCAATATGAAAAGAAACAGAAAAATTCACGCAAAACAAACATACCACCACCAAAAAAAATATTAAATACTTTTAAATAAATTGTATGCAATATATAAGCAATTATTGTTACGAATTAAGGCATCTGAATACCCTGATTCATCTCATAGAGGCAAAAAGTTAATACTAACTTCTTAATCTTATGAAGCATAAATTAATTTTATATCTGGAAAGTTTGAATTAAAACTTTTTGGTTTACAAATAACTTCACACAATAGTATACTAAATTTAAGCGTCGTAAGACTTTAACCTCAAAGTGACATGGACCCTAAACTCCTTAGTTTAAATCGTACATACATCCAAACCAAAGACAATATATAAACCAGTGTAAGACTGTTCTCTTCATACATTAAATCAAAGCTCGCTAAATGCGCATTAAAGTCGCCGGTACCTTGTAGTTCTTCGCATTATCTGAGATGGCGTAACTGTGCAAGCTGAAAAATAATTAATAACGAACATAGCTATTGCCATCTAACGAGTAGTAGTTGAATCATCAACTCGATCAAACTTACCTAGTGCCATCTAACGTATAGTTATATATCCATGACTGCCTCGTTGGTATAGTGGTTAGCATGTTCGACTGCGACCATAGATTAATTATAATACAGGTTTATATATTGTCCTTGACTGCGACCGACGAGGTCCCGGGTTCGAGTCCCGGGTCGGGCCATAACAAGTATTGGGTTTTTCTGGCAAGAAATTCTCAATACTAGCCCGGAGTTAGGAAGTTGGCGGTGTTTCAACCCCGTGCCTCGGAGAGCACGTAAACGTGTCTAATTATATATTTTTTTTAAAAAACAATCTTGATCACTTGTTTTTGTGTTTTTTTAAAGTATTTCTTATAAGTATATGTTAGTTATTCTTGTTTTTTGATTCTTTCACAAGTCAGCCCTTGACTGCGATTCAACCTGATGGTATTTGATGATGTAGCCTAAGATAGTAGTGGGCTAATAAGAAGGGGTATAACGGCTTGGTACTTATAATAAACCCCAAATCGATTTCTAGGTACGCTAAATCGCTTGGCAGCACTTGGCTTCGCCGGTAGGGTTATAGCTAGCCATGACCGAAGGCTCTAAGCAGATCAGAACTCATGTGCCTATAGTTCTGAAGTAGGGACTCTAGACCTAGAGTAATGGTAAATTTAGTTTTTTTATCAAGTATTTCTTGAATAATGCACAATACCTACTGTAAATATTTTTTCTTGATTATTACCTAAGTACCTACCTAAATTATATCGCCATCAACCAGACTTCTACTGTAATTAGCTAGCTATAAATAAAATAATTATCTATATTATATTTATTTACTAGATGATTCCCGCGACTACGTCCGCGTGGACCAAATTTTTTCGATTCCCGCGGGAACTCTTAAATTTTCCGGGATAAAAAGTAGCCTATGTCCTTCCGCGGGATACAATCTATCCCTGTACCAAATTTCATCAAAATCGGTTGAATAGATGGGCCGTGAAAGCGTAGCAGACAGACAGACAGACGGACAGACAGACAGACACACTTTCGCATTTATAATATTAGTATGGATTTACATATTTCGGAACCCTGCATGTCGATAAATATATTATTATTAGCTAAATGGCTAAAGAATACCTAACAATTGCCAAACTTAACCTCAAAGATTAATCGTATAGCAGCAGAATCTCAGAGTCCAGAACAGCCGCAGCAGTTCAGCAGTTCAGCAGTTAAGTAGCAGGATCTCGGAGTCCATTAGTCTTATCACGGTCACAAACAAAAAAAAAACCGGTTAAGTGCGAGTCGGACTCGCGCACCGAGGGTTCCGTACAAACATGTAGGTATATCCTATAAGTAAAAGTTATAGTATTTTTATTCAACTTATCTAATATTTTAATTTCAATTTAATACCTCTTCGCGTTCATGCGGAAAGGGGAAGTAAGTTTGAAATTATTAAAAATATTTTTTTTCTTATATGACTAGATGATGCCCGCGACTTCGTCCGCGTGGATTGATGTTTTTTTTTTATTCCCGCGGGAACTCTTGAACGCGGAAGCCTATGTCCTTCCCCGGGATGTAACCTATCTCTGTACCAAATTTCATCCAAATCGGTTGAACAGATGGGCCGTGAAAGCGTAGCAGACAGACAGACAGATAGACAGACAGACACACTTTCGCATTTATAATATTACTAGATGATGCCCGCGACTTCGTCCGCGTGGATTGTTTTTTTTATTCCCGCGGGAACTCTTCAATTTTCCGGGATAAAAAGCAACCTATGTCCTTCCCCGGGGTACAACCTCTCCCTGTACCAAATTTCATCAAAATCGGTTGAACAGATACATTTTTTTTATTCCCGCGGGAACTCTTTAATTTTCCAGGATAAGGATGTAGCCTATGTCCTTCCCCGGGATGTACCCTACCTCTGTACCAAATTTCATCCAAATCGGTTGAGTAGTTGGGCCGTGAAAGCGTAGCAGACAGACAGACAGACAGACAGACAGACAGACGGACAGACAGACAGACACACTTTCGCATTTATAATATTAGTATGGATAGTATGGAGTATGGATATAGTATGGAAGTATGGATGTAACTAAAAATTTATGCTTTTCGCAATTTTTCCTTTATCTGTGCTATAAGACGTTGCTTCGTACCAAATTTCAAGATTCTGGGTTCACGTGAAGTGCCCTGTAGGATTTGATTCCCTTGCGAGTGTCGAAATTTGCAGCAAATAATAATAATAATAATAACTTTTTATTTCAGGCTTCAACACCCATAACTTGTTAGTAACAATCACTTAACCTATGTTAGTAAAAAAACAACATAAAATACCTAAACTAACCTACCCTACTCTCAAACCTAAGCCTAGACACATTTACAGGTCTCTTTGAGGCCTCCTCATGAGAATGTGTGCACCATTCCAGCGCCTCCAGAGAGGGCTGTCCAGCTTAGTAGCCAACGTACTGAGGAGGGTGTTGGTGCTGCTCACTAGCCTGCACATCATAGACGCAGCACGCTTGCGCACGATCGCGTAGAAATCATCCACGCGAGCGTCCGCGAACATGGCCGACGCGCTGCAGTGTCGAGGCCTCCTCAGCACCGCCCTCAGCACATTGTTATATTGAACACGCAGAGCATTGTAGGTCCGCTGCGTATAGTCTATACACAGACTGCACGTGTAGAAAGACGGCAAAGCAAAAACGGCTGTAGATCTTTTGATTGTGTTAGCTTAGAAGTTTGATTTTTTCACAGCTCCAAGGGACAGTAGACCTGAGTAGGTATTTGATATGAATTCCAGCTTGTTACCTACCTCCATGTGTTCCTGAGAAAAAGGGTCTGGACACACAGACGGACGGACAACTGATCCTAGGGTTCAGTTTTTTTCCTTTTGAGGTACGGAACCCTAATTATTAAAAATATTTTAATTAAATGATATAACTAAAAATTTATGCTTTTCGCAATTCTTCCTATATATCTGTGTTATAAGACGTTGCTTCGTACCAAGTTTCAAGATTCTAAATTCTAAATTCGCCTCACGCGTCAACTATGGCTATCTTTGTTATACTCGCCCGACTTCAACATAGTGTGTAGAAATCAAAATTATTTTTTACTTAACAGTGGCTTTGGAAGTCGGTTTTTTGGAAAGAATTTTTATTTTTAACTTTTTAGTGTACTCTAAATCCCTACGGCTTAGGAGTGCAGTACCATGCAGCATCAGAGTTGAGGAGTTGGAAATTGGGTTTAAGTATGAAGTCGTTGCTTGACACCTACAATATTAATTCACCATAAAAACATCCTAAACCACTATGTTTAAGGAGTTCTGTACCCTGCAGCATCAGGGTTGAGGAGTTGGGACTTGGGTTTAAGTATGAAGTCGTTGCTTGACACCTACAATATTAATTCATCATAAAAAAATCTTAAATCGTTATTTTTAAGGAGTTCTGTACCCTACAGCATCAGGGTTGAGGAGTTGGGACTCAGGGTTGAGGAGTTGGGACTCAGAGTTGTATCGTATACACGTGACTTGATACCTACTATATGAATTCACCATCAAAACTCATAACTCCCTAGTTTTGAGACGTAGGTACACCTACAGCATCAGGATTGAGGATTTGGAGTCAGATTTTTTTATGGGACCACCTCGTGAGCTTCCTCTAACCAATGTAAAAAAAAAATTTCAAATCGGTTTAGAAACCACGGAGATATGCAACGACATACATTAAAAAAAAAAAAAAAAGATACGCGCCGAATTGAGAACCTCCTCCTTTTTTGGAAGTCGGTTAAAAAGGGTCTTGACACACAGACGGACGGACCTATAAGGGTTCCGTTTTTTCCTTTTGAGGTACGGAACCCTAAAAACACAAGAAACGCACATTATTCACTGAGCCGGCACCATAGATCTTACTCTTACTAATATTATAAATGCGAAAGTTTGGATGGATGTATGGATGTTTGTTACTCAATCACGCCCCAACAGCATAACGTATCTGGCTGAAATTTGGCACAGAAATAGATTATAGTCTTGAATAGGTAGCACTTAGGCTACTTTTAATCCCGGAAAATTAAAGAGTTCCCGCGGGAACAACAAAACCTCGATCCACGCATACGAAGTCGCGGGCATCAGCTAGTTAATTATAATACCAAGTACCAACCTGGTTTGTAAGTATATCGTCTTTGGCCGGCACCAAAACAAGAGGAAAAAATTATTTTAGTGTATCGTCAGTTTGTGACGCCATCTATAGGAATGCAGCATAACTGCATGGTCCACTAGCTGATTATAACATAAGAATACACAGAACTTGTTTCAAATCGAATTACTTCTGCAAGTTAATTTTGTTAAAATTAATTGAATGTAAATTTGCTATTTGCTTAAGTGATTTTATCAAATTTTTGTATTTTGATAATTTTATATAAATAATTAATACAAACTGAACCAAGAAAATACGATATTTCACCGATTTTACTATAATCATTTGTCGAGCGAGCCTGGTAGCGCCACCTATCGATAGTATTAACCTAGAATTTTTTTTATATGGGAGTTAGCAATCTATACTTGGTTTATAATTAATCTATGTCCAAACCATAGATTGATTATAATACCAAGTATAGATTGCTAACTCCCTTGTAAAAAAAAATCTAGGTTAATACTATCGTTAGGTGGCGCTACCAGGCTCGCTCGACAAATGATTATAGTAAAATCGGTGAAATATCGTATTTTCTTGGTTCAATTTGTATTAATTATTTATATAAAATTATCATACAAAAATTCAAAATTCATTATATAAATACAAAAATTTGATAAAATCACTTCAGCAAATAGCAAATTTTCAGCAATTTATCAGCTTGCACAGTTACGCCATCTCAGATTATGCGAAGAACTACATGGTACCGGCGACTGTTAATGCGCATTTAGCGAGCTTTGATTGAATGTATGAAGTGAACAGTCTTAACCTGGTTTATATATTGTCTTTGATCCAAACTAAGCGCTCCTAGCAGTAACGTCGCGAAATTAAAACAGCACTGAATTTGAGACTTCAAATCAATGGCTTTTGGGTCAATTTTACTCTGACGCCAAAATGATTCGACGGCACTTTGGAGTGTGTCAGCCTTTTAACTGTGTTAACTTAACAAGATCACAAAATATAGCCGGTAATAACATTTAAACAATAAACATAACCTAAATGTAAGTTTTGCAAATACCGAAATATTTTTTGATCTACCCTCATTATGCTTTTTCCGCCTACCCTCTTTATAACAGTAGTGTCAAGTCTCACTGTTGATCATCCATGGCGCTTTTGAGCTCCATGGCGAGCTTGTAGCCTAGTTCCGGCCGCCGGTCGCGCCCCTCCACCATCGCCAGTATCTACAACAATAGTTATTTATGCTAGAAGATCATACAACGTTTATGCGTAAAAACAGTAAAAAATTAATATAATGCCATTTTCCATACTTACAAAAAAAAGGCGCGTGTGATTACAATCTTGAAAAGTCTGACATGCAGTGCGCGTTAGATAGTGTATGCATCTATTTGTGTGTGGGGGGAAGGGTGAGACTGTGTTTGTGTGTGTGTTTGTTTGTTGGTGATAATGGATAGGTTGTCTAGAGGAGATCACTTTTAGTGATAAGATCGCCCTTGCGCAGTTTGTTTTCTGTAATTTTGAAGTGTTTACTTTATATCTCTGTTGTGTGGCAATAAATAATTTATTTAATAAAGAGTTTTTATCTATCTATCTCTTAGTAGTTTACCTCATGCGAGTCCACGATGACGCCGTTGTTAGAGACGATGGTCTGTTTGGTGCGCTCGATGTCCGCCAGGTCGACGCCGCGACTCGCGTCGTCTATCAGAATAGCGCGATAGCCGATGGCCAACGCGTCAGCTATTGTGGCCCCTAGAAAAAAATCGAGTGTGTAAAACTTCTTTAGCTCCATACGAGTAAATGTTTATATGAGAAATCACTATATATATAGAGAGTATAATAATATATTTATTCAGGAACGGAACGTATAGGTAGGTAGTATTATACTCGTAGTTTCCCCACCTTTTTTATTTCCGTTCTTTTGTGTGCAATAAAGGTTAAAAAATAAAATAAATAAAAAGAGAGAAATAAAATGTGTACTCGTACCTCTCACTTGCCCCTACAGTAATATACGAAACGTAACTCTCTCTCTTTCTATCTACACTAACTTATATCTCCCTCTCAACTTCCGTTCGCCTCGCCCGATCACACTTTTCGTAACGCTCTCGTCACGCATTCACTAGCTTACTTCCCAAGTCAAGCGTGCGTAAAGAAGTTTTACTTTTTTTTATCCTCTACAAGTTAGCCCTTGACTGCGATCTCACCTGATGGTTAGTGATGATGCAGTCTAAGATGGTAGCGGGCTAACCAGTTAGGGGCATGGCAGTTATATTAAACCCATACCCCTATTCGGTTTCTACACGGCATCGTACCGGAACGCTAAATCGCTTGGCGGCACGTTTTTGCCGGTAGGGTGGTAACTAGCCACGGCCGAAGCCTCCCACCAGGCCAGGCCAGGGAATTTCTGAAATTATAAATTTCCAAACCCTGTCGGGGATCGAACCCGGGACATCCGCACGTTAAGGCAACAGCGCTCAACACTGCGCCACAGAGGATGTCAAAAAAACAACGTGAAACTAGTAGGGCTAGCATGCACACAACGAGTAAAATTATGTAAGAAAGAAAGAAAGAAAAACTGTTTATTCACCAGTGGTTCACAGACAAAACTAGATACAAAATGTAACAATTTCGTCTGTGACACCACCCAGAAAGGGTGTACCAGCTCAGCGTTGTGCCTTGCGTCATATACTAAAAATGCATATTATGTCACCGTAAGATTGTAATCTATCTAGCGAAATTGTAAATTGTCGATAGATTACAATTTAACGCATTTTTTGTATGTATATATATTGTAATCTGTTAGGTATATTAACTCGATAGAACCCAAGTGATTATTAAATCAGATTATTATGGTAATATTATTATATTACCAAGGCGCTGATTTTCTGTTGTGACCCCGGGTGACGTCACAGTTACAACCATAAATTATAACAAAAAGTAAAAGTTTGAAAGGAAGCAATAAGTAAGCAGTCAGTTCAGAAAACTTCAAATCAAAAAACTTAATCTTAATTAAGTTTTCTGGGATAAAAAGCCTATGTCACTTTCCAGGTCCTCAACTCTCCCCTTGCAAAAAATCACGTCGATCCGTTGCTCTGTTGCAACGTGATTGAAGGACAAACCGACAAACAAACATACTTTCGCATATATAATACTAGATGATGTCCGCGTGGATTAAGATTTTTAATTCCCGCGGAAACTCTTTAATTTACCGGGATAACAAGTAGCCTATGTCCTTCTCCGGGATACACTTACCCCTGTACGAAATTTCATCAAAATCGGTTGAACAGATGAGCCGTGAAAGCGTAGCAGACAAACAGAGAGACACACTTTCGCATTTATAATATTAGTATGGATTAGTAGTATGTATGTTTTAGTTAAATATTAGCTCAAAGAAAGCTCTTATTTGCAATTTAACTAAGGATTCAAAAACACATACCAACACACACATCATACGCCAGACCGCATATGTAGATGTCGGTGGCGCCGCGCGAGCGCAGCTGCGTGCTCAGACTAGTGTCGGTCAGCTTTTTGTTATCCCAGAACACAGAGTAAGAATCAACTTCTGGGTTGGTCCCTTTGTACACCTTCACTGCGTTATCTACAATCTGGAAAAGCACAAATATTAACAGTGACAAGGGTTTTTAATAGTTACAAACTGGTAGATTCACTTGACGATTTGAAGGAACTTTGAAATAAGTCTTAAATCATTAAAAACAAGCTTTTATCGTCCGCCATATTGAATTTATTGTGCTATCATTTTAATTTCTCGTATTCTTCTCAGCAAATACCCATATCAGGGGGGTGCATAAAAAATAACTAGTCCGCCATATTTGGGAGTCATATTGGATTTAGAATGACGTCACATAGCTATTCCATGAAATGAAATGAATTGATTTATTACACGCAGTGTCGCGGCCACAGGCGCCGCTTCATGGGCGCCACCATGTCGAGCCTTCGCTTCGTCCGCTGATATCTGCAGCCTGCAGGGAAGGGGTAGACATCAAGATGTCTACCCCTCCTCCTCCTTGTGCAGCTGCGCTGCTTCATGGGCGGCACCGCGTCGTATGCCTGTGACTCGTCCGCTGATACCTGCAGCCTGCAGGGAAGGGGTAGACTGCACCTTGAGCTCCTTGTGCAGCTCAGCGCCCCACGTGTCCTGCACGCAGTGTCGCGGCTACAGGCGCTGCTTCATGGGCGGCACCGCGTCGTATGCCTGCGCCTCGTTCGGTGATACCTGCAGCCTGCAGGAAAGGGGTAGACACATTGAGGTCCTTGTGCATTTCAGCGCCCCACGTGTCCTACACGCAGTGTCGCGGTTTCAGGCACTGCGTCATGGGCGGCACCACGTCGTATGCCTGCGCCTCGTTCGGTGATACCTGCAGCCTGCAGGGAAGGGGTAGACAGCTTGAGGTCCTTGTGCAGCTCAGTGCCCCACGTGTCCTGCACGCAGTGGTCGCGGCCTCAGGCGCTGCTTCATGGGCGGCACCGCGTCGTATACCTGCGCCTCGTCCACTGATACCTGCAGCCTGCAGAGAAGGGGTAAACACCTTGAGCTCCTTGTGCAGCTCAGCGCCCCACGTATCCTGCACGCAGTGTCGCGGCCACAGGCGCTGCTTCATGGGCGGTGGGCCCGCGAACACCACCGTGTCGTATGCCTGCGCCTTGTCCGCTGATACCTGTAGGGGAGAAGCAAGGCATGTGGTTTAATATATTAGATTGGATGAATTAATTGGTATACCAATAATAATACCCAGAGCAAATTAAGACCTCCATGGGTTTTTGGGAGCGATCTCAGATACTGAAGAAGCAAACCCAGCAGCTTTATCGGTTAGGATAATTAGATAATTTATCGATGTTAAAACTGAAATGTGCTTGTCTGCTTTGCATGGCATTTTATTATGAGGCAGAGCTGCTGATATCCAAACTATTTTTTGTACTGGAGAAAAGAGTTATTAAAAGGCAAGGTCAGACAAATTATTTTCACCATTGTAATAGAATATAGAGACTTTATAAATATTTATAGGCTCTACCACATGGAGATATAGGCTGACTGACCGGGCTGGAGGGATGCAGCTCCCGCATATGCACGTTGTCGATGAAGGACACGTGGTCCGGCGGGTGCCAGTCCAGTGAGTAGAACACGCTGTCGAACGGCACCGACTCTAGCAGCCTGTTGATTGGCTCCACCACCTGGAGATAAACATAACTAACAAATATCATCCTTTGCAGACACCCATATAGACTAATACTACTACCACGATAGGAATAGTCCCAAATGAACGATTTAACTATCAGATTTGCCGCTGACTGATACGACCTGTGGATACGACGTTGCCTACTGCCGTTGACTGATACGACGTTGCCGATTCGGGCTCAGTAATTCGTGATTTTTTAATTTCAAATTAAGCGTAGTCATTGTGACGGCTAAATTATGCATACGATGATTTCTGCAAAGCAAAGACGATAATTTTTTTTACACGCGTGCATGAGCATCGACAAATACCATTTTTAACTTATAAACCTGTAACTTTTATTGCCTTATTATGTTTATGTAATAAAACAGTGTTTTTTTTCTCTCGTCCTTGGTTCGGTAATTTTCAAAACCAGATCTGGCAACCCTGCCTGGTGGTAGGAAGAGGGCCCCATTCCGTGAAAGCTGCATGAATCATTGTTAAAATTGTATTGGTTGGCTTTTATGATATTCTTCCTGGGATCGAGATCGATAGAATGCTATATAATAAGGGATGTTTGCGATATTGAACTGTAGCAATTAGAAATTATACGTAGTTCCCTTCAGCTGCGTAGCGGAAACGGATGCGTAGGTATGCATCACTAAAGAAAATACCAGTTGGGCAAAATCGCTCTAAGGAACGAATTATAATAATTAGGGTAGTAACTAATAACTACCTAGTCCCTTAATCTATCTATGTAAGTATATTCAGATTAAAAATCGGCAATAGATCGGTGAATGATAAAAGTTCACACATCAAAGTAGCGAATTGCATTCAGTAGGTTATCGGAGTTGTGTGCCAGGTACGGCACAGCGTGCCGCGATGAGGTGCTAATGTGCCGATTAGGTTAGATTCCAATCAAACACGCTGTTTCTGCTGGCTGAACCGCTATTTCCGGCCGTTGGGTTTTTAGCTCGACAGCCATATCGCAATCCGCCACTTCGATATTTTAATCTTAAATTTTGGGGAACTTACTATACTTACCTAATTCATTTTTGGGTTCTGTACCTCAATGAAAACAATAGAACCCTTATACTTAACTATGATCCCTTTTTTAGAGTTCCGTACCTCAAAAGGAAAAAACGGAATCGTATATATATATATATATATATATATATATATATATATATAGGATCACTTCGTTGTCCGTCCGTGTGTGTCAAGACCCTTTTTCTCAGGAACGCATGGAGGTATCAAGCTGAAATTCATATCACTCAGGTCTACTGTCCCTTGGAGCTGTGAAAAAATCAAACTTCAAAGCCAACACAATCAAAAGATACAGCCGTTTATGCTGCAAATTTTCGAATTTTCTTGCACTCGCAAGGGAATCAAAACCTACAGGGTACTTCCCGTAAACTCAGAATCTTGAAACTTGGTACGAAGCAACGTCTTATAGCACAGATATAGGAAGAATTGCGAAAAACATAAATTTTTAGTTACATCATATAATAACTAATGGTTCGCCCCGAACTGAGACCTCGCGGTATCCATAAAACGAATAAAATTTTACAGAGCGCCATCTATTGACATCATTGTGAGGTTCTGTTAAAAATAGTGAACATTAAATAATTTCGTTTCCTTATAATATTTATCTAATTTTAGTATTTGTTGTTCAATAACAGGATATAATTCAAATAATTGAACAAGTTTCAGACTCAGCCTTTCAGAAAATATTGTAATAGTTAACTTTGACCATTAGCGCCATCTATTGACATCATTGTGAGGTTCTGTAAAAAATACTAAACCGCATTAAAAATTAAATAATTTCGTTTCCTTATAATATTTATCTAATTTTAGTATTTGTTGTTCAAGTACAGGATATAATTCAAATAATTGTTCAAGTTTCAGTCAGCCTTTCAGAAAATTGAGAGTTCTGAGGTCAACTTTGGACGATAGAAAATCTCCACTTTGAGAGCCCCCATTTCGTCAATTTTAGGGGAAAAATTAAAAATATATATTTTCGGACTCTATTTCTAATTATCCTTAAAATGATATACCGCAACCCTATGTAACGCTATAAAAAAATTTTACTTCGCGTTCGCCTCTATGAGAGCCCCCCTGTAATAAAGATTTTTATAACTTTTTAAGCTATATTCGGCTGGAGGCCATCGGTTTACATATATAATATTTAAATTTGAAGTAATTACGTTCAGTCATTCAGAAGTTATAGGGCTCTGACAGACGGACGGACGGACGGACGGACAAGTGCAAATTCACTCAAGTAGACTCAGAGACCTTCGCTTCGCTCGGTCGAAAATATTTTTAATAATTTTAAACATACTACCCCTTTCCGCATGAACGCGTAGAGGAATAAAATTGAAATTAAAATAGATAAGTGGAATAAAAATAATATAACTTTTACTTATATACCTACAGGTTTGTACGGAACCCTCGGTGCGCGAGTCCGACTCGCACTTGGCGGGTTTTTTTATCAGTCTGTCTGTCTGTTTGTTAAGGTCCTTTTACTCCAAAACTAAGTTTTAGGCATCATTTTAGGTTTAAGTCTTCCTAATATTGTACCTAAATGTGAAAGTTTGGAAGTGAGATCTATGCTAATATCACAAATGTTTGTTACTCAATCACGCCACAAATGCTAAACGGATCTGGATGAAACATGGCATACAGATAGATTATGGTCTGGAATAACACATAGTCTACTTCTTATCCCGGAACCAAAAATCCTCAATCCACGTTCCACGTCGCAGGCATCAGCTAGTAGTGTATAAACTGAAATAGCACATAGGTAGGCTTAAATTTATCCCGGAAAACCAATGAGTTCCGACGGGAATCAAAAGAACCCTTAATCCATGCGGACAAAGTTGCAGGCATCATCTAGTAATATACAAATTAAATAATTTAACAAAAGACGTTTTCAGCGAAATTGATCAATTGGTTCCTTTCATGTTAATCTATAAAGTGACATAAACAATCCGATAATGTAATATCCGGTTTCATTGTCAGAATTTTAAAAAGAGCTATCAACTCATTCAAGGTGGACAAATTAGAAATAGGTGGCACATAACCTTCGGGTGACTAAGGAATGCTAAAAGAAAATAATAATTCGTGAATTGACGTAATATAGAATCCAAAAGCTATTGAATAAACGCTTTCACACGCGAAATGCACTATCGAGTACAGCAGGGCCATTGTGTCAACACTGCATCAATCATTGTTACAGTCTCAATTGTTTTCATTGGCTGAATTTTTGGTATTGTTGCTGCGTCAGTGGATTTTGGCCAATAGTGGAAGAATTTTAACTAATCAGAGGTGATTGCGATCGTTGTTACACTGTAGTTGGCGTTTATACCCAATCAGAGGCCCAATTGTGTAAGCAAATCGTAATTAATTGACAACTTAAAACGTAGGTATTACTCGAACTGTTTATGGAATTCATACATGTTTTTTGACGTGCGCAGGCACCTATATGAACTCTATCAACAGGTCGGATTATACGTTTGACAATCGATTACGATTACGATTTCCTGACACAATCGGGAGGCAGATCAACTATCCAGACAATGGCTCTTTTTTGCATCATTTACGGATCACTGCACTGCAGATGGTATTCAATCAGAGTTTAGCCTTTCTGCCTATACCTAATAAAGCCTGTGAATGTATCGACGTCAAATTAAAAATCGAGGTGGTGCATTGCAATATCGAGGCTATCGAAGTTGCAAGTGCCTGGTACCAACCCGGTGGTAACCGCATAGGGGTGGAATGCTGCCAAATTTTTGTTTGATTAAATACGGTTTTGGAGTTGTTTTTATAAGTTTAGTTGAATAAAAACTTTGATTCAATGAAATGAGGCACGTTATTGCCAATTGTTACTTTTAGTGGTCCGTGGTGAAATTACAAAACTGTCTGTTATTTACATAGATTTAACAAATTAAGATTAGGTTCTGATATAGACTGTAATAAAAAATGCCATACAATTTATGTATAAAATAAATAAGTTTGGATCGATAACACTCCCCTGGGTAACTCTTACGTTTTACTACAACTTTGTATCTATCCGAGACAATTCTTAAGTAGCTTTGGAATCCTTGTAACCTAGTTCTTTAAACTATTAACAAATTGTTTAAAAACACATCTTTATGTAGGTACAATATCAAAAGCATGGTTCAAGTCGAAAACTGTGATAAGATAACTAAGGGTCTATGAACTCCATAAACCATAAATGCAGGCACCTATGAACTCCATAAACAGGTCGGATTATACGTTTGACAATCGATTACGATTACGATTTCCTGACACAATCGGGAGGCAAATCAACTATCCAGAAAATGGCTCTTTTTTGCATCATTTACGGATCACTACACTGCAGATGGTATTCAATCAGAGTTTAGCCTTTCTGATTGTACCTAATAAAAAACCTGTGAATGTATCGACGTCAAATTAAAAATCGAGGTGGTGCATTGCAATAGGCGGATGCTATCGAAGTTGCAAGTGTCTGGTACCACTAACCGCGTAGGGGTGGAATGCTGCCAAATTTTTGTTTGATTAAATACGGTTTTGGAGTTGTTTTTATAAGTTTAGTTGACTAAAAACTTTGATTCAATGAAATGAGGCACGTTATTGCCAATTGTTACTTTTAGTGGTCCGTGATGAAATTACAAAACTGTCTGTTACTTCCATAGATTTAACAAATTAAGATTAGGTTCTGATATAGACTGTAATAAAAAATGCCATACAATTGATGTATAAAATAAATAAGTTTGGATCGACAACACTCCCCTGGAGAACTCTTACGTTTTAAAACAACTTTGTATCTATCCGAGACAATTCTTAAGTAGCTTTGGAATCAATGTAACCTAGTTCTTTAAACTTTTAACAAATTGTTTAAAAACACATCTTTATGTAGGTACAATATCAAAAGCTTGGTTCAAGTCGAAAACTGTGATAAGATAACTAAGGGTCTACAATTATAAGCTGTGAAGTTTGGCAATTATTGCCGAGTCTCTTTTGTAATAAAGCGGAAATCATTATATTCTTATTATGTCACTAGGTTTGCATGTTCATTAAAATACTAGCTGATGCCTGCGACTTCGTAAGCGTGAAAAAAGTTTTTAAATTCCCACGGGAACTCCTTGATTTTCCGAGATAAAAATTTGAGGAGAGATTAGCCTACGCCACTCTCCAGGTCCTAAACTAAACCCATGCTAAAAATAACGTCGATCCGTTGCTCTGTTTTGGTGCGATTGAAGGACAAACCAACAAACAAACGGACTTTCCCATTAATAATATTAGTATGATGACCTAAGTTTATCGAAGGTTATTTCTTTTCTTTGAATTATAAATATGATTTGAAAACAAAAAAAAAATAAGTCGTGCCTTTTTGTTGGATAAGAACAATGCATCAAAAGCCTAATTACGGCTACATACTTAATATTAATTTAATTTATATTAACTTAACATGAAGTAAGTATAAACTATAAATCTCCATGTAGTGATCAAATAAAAACATTTTCTTTCAGACTCTGAAGAAGCGAAACATTAGATACCTCAAGCGCCAAAACTTTTTAGACTTTCAAGAAAGCCCCAGGAAAAACCTAAACAACTGAAGAATTAACCGCAAGTGATCAGCAAAACGAATCCCCCAACTAGTTCATAATTGTGATAGTGTTAATTAAACGGGCTGTCAAGGCATTCAACCACCATTCAACGCTGGAATTGGACGCAAAAATACCCTTTAACACGTATAGGTGGCAAGTCGCAATTAGGCTATCGAAACTGTGCCTGGCACCAACCGCCACCCGCCCTTATTGGGAATAGGGTTGGCACTAGAGGGCGAATTGTATGGAACGTCATTATTAAAGCGTTATAAAAAAGGTATTAGAAACATGTAAGATACAGATTTCAGATCAGACGAAAATTGTTGTAAGCCTGCGGAAACTATCGACGAAATACCAACATTGAGGCTTGAGGAATGTGTTAGTTGAAAACAAATACAGGTCTAGTCTAGGTCTAAACAAATCAGATCTATGACTAAACAAAACAGGTCTAAGTCTAAAAGGTTTAGTGTCTAGATTCATCACACGAGGACCCAAACCACCTTTTTTGGGTTAAAAAAGATTTAACCCAAAAAAGGTGTATAAAGTCCGTTATTTTTTAAGTGATAGGTATAACCAAGAAATTTGTTATTTGATTTTACGGTAAAAAATGAAGGAATCTCTTCATTTTTGGAAATTCCATCTCATTGTTTGGAAGCAAGACGAGTCAGCTAGCCGAGATAAAATTGTAAAAAGCAGTTGTTTAGCATATAAATACTTCTTACGCTCAGATAATAAAATACTAAGGCGCCATCCCTAACCAACGCCTGCGCGATTGGATGGGAACATGTCGATTTGGTACGGCTTGAATCTAGTTTTGAGTTGTTTTAATAGCTTACATTGAAGCCTTTCCAATTGAAAGGAATGTTTTTTCCATTAAAAGTTAGCCCTTGACTGCAACTTTTTTCCATTACAAGTTAGCCCTTGACTGCAATCTCAACTGGTGCTAATTGATGATGCAGTCTAAGATGGTAGCGAGCTAATCTGTTAGGAGAATGGCTAATATATTACGTCCATGCCCCTATTCCTTAGTCCTTACCGGTAGTTACTACAACTAGCCTCAGTCGAAGCTTCCCACCAGTCCAGGCCAGAGAATATTCAGAAATTATAAATTCCCAAATTAAACCTGCAGATGCATGCATGCCGATGGCTTGCCGAAGATGTAGCGTGTCATCTAGAAGAAATAATGGAGGAGATACGAATACAAAAAATATCAAGGGATCCGCCTCAATAAAATTTGTGGCATGCAATTTGTACATAAAGTAACTAGTAACTACTACATACCAGCCTTCGATTCACGGATAATACCGGTTTATTCCTGAACACAAATAACTACGTGGAAAGCCACGTAACCATATCGCATTGTATTGATAATTAATAGAAAAAGTGTAATCTTAATGACTATATTACGTTGATCAAAAATTACGGAAGTACATACCTAGGTACCTATTTAAACAAGTAATAAAATTAAAAATTTTAAAAAAACCCACGACGAACTGCAGAGCTCCATTATACCTTTGACCTTTATAACTTTGAAAAACAATTAGAACGTAGCAAACGTATATATTACATAATATCTAAAACACCAAACTGCATCTTTGACAGCTCAGTAGTTTTTTTGACCAGTGTGGTGGACTATGGCCAAACCCTTTTCAAATGGACAAACCAAACGCGACGGGTATACGATGAGAATTTAAGGAGTTCCCATGATGGCCTCCTGACTCCATCATGATACCCTGGGCAGCATCTAGGTACAAGCTAAATATATCTAAAACAAAAAGCCCGCATCTAAATCAGCACAGTAGTTTTTGCGAAAAATGGTAACATATTGAAAAAATAAAATCATAGACTACAGCTCAGCTTTGTTGTCTATGGTCCTAAAATATATCTAAGAACCTTCTCACAAGCTATACACATCTAATGAAAAAAACCGCTTTTCAATCGGCCCAGTACTTTTTGTAAAAAATGGTAACATATCGAAATATTAAAATCATAGAGACAGCTCAGCTTGGTTGTCTATGGTCCTAAAATATATCTAAGAACCTTCTCTCAAGCTATATATATCTAACTAGTATTTCGCCCTGTGCGCGAGCTGCTAAAGCAGCTCACGGGTTGTGGTTAGACTTACAAGTAGTACAGATTTTACTGTACTAAACTGAATTCATTTATTATGGTGATAACAAAATAAATAAAAATGGCGCTGATTTTTTAAAACTTTGGTAACAGTTTCCTGTTTCGTAACCCCAGGGAGTCCTGAATATCGATTTTGAACGAAATTGGGCAATTAACAAAGAATTTCAAAATGGCGCTGATTTTCTAAAATTTTGGTACTTAACAGTTTCCTGTTTTGTGACCCCAGGGAGCCCTAAATATCGATTTTGAAAGAAATCGGTCAATTAACACAGAATTTCAAAATGGCGCTGGTTTTTTAAAATTTTGGTACCAGTTACCTGTTTTGTGACCCCAGGGAGCCCTAAATATCGATTTTGAACGAAATCGGTCAATTAACAAAGAATTTCAAAATGGCGCTGATTTTTTTAAAATTTTGGTACCAGTTTCCTGTTTTGTAATCCCACGAAGCCCTAAATATCGATTTTGAACAAAATCGGTTAATTAACAAAGAATTTCAAAATGGCGCTGTTTTTTTAAAGTTTGGTAACAGTTTCCTGTTTTGTAACCCCAGGGAGTCCTAAATATCGATTTTGAACGAAATCGATCAATTAACAAAGAATTTCAAAATGGCGCAGATTCTAAAATTTTGGTAACAGTTTCCTGTTTCGTAACCCCAGGGAGCCCTAAATATCGATTTTGAACGAAATCGGTCAATTAACACAGAATTTCAAAATGGCGCTGATTTTTTTTAAATTTTGGTACCAGTTTTCTGTTTTGTAATCCCACGAAGCCCTAAATATCGATTTTGAACAAAATCGGTTAATTAACAAAGAATTTCAAAATGGCGCTGTTTTTTTAAAGTTTGGTAACAGTTTCCTGTTTTGTAACCCCAGGGAGTCCTAAATATCGATTTTGAACGAAATTGATCAATTAACAAAGAATTTCAAAATGGCGCTGATTTTTTTAAATTTTGGTACCAGTTTCCTGTTTTGTGACCCCAGGGAGGCCTAAATATAGATTTTGAACGAAATCGGTCAATTAACAAAGAATTTCAAAATGGCGCTGATTTTTTAAAATTTTGGTACCAGTTTCCTGTTTTATAATCGCACGAAGTCCTAAATGCAATAAACCGCATCTCAATCGGCCCAGTACTTTTTGTGAAAAATGGTAACAGTGGTTGAAAAATTAAGATCATAGACTACAGCTCAGCTTTTTTGTCTATGGTCCTAAAATATATTTAAGAACCTTCTCACAAGCTATACACATCTAATGCAAAAAACCGCATCTCAATCGGCCCAGTACTTTTTGTGAAAAATGGTAACATATTGAAAAAATAAAATCATAGACTACAGCTCAGCTTTGTTGTCTATGGTACTAAAATACATCTAAGAACCTTCTCACAAGCTAAACATATTTAATGCAAAAAACCGCATCTCAATCGGCCCAGTACTTTTTGTGAAAATTTTTAACACAGAAAAATTAAGATCATAGACTACAGCTCAGCTTTGTTGTCTATGGTCCTAAAATATATCTAAGAACCTTCTCACAAGCTATACACATCTAATGCAAAAAACCGCATCTCAATCGGCCCTGTAGTTTTTGTGAAAAATGGTAACATGTTGAAATATTAAAATCATAGACTACAGCTCAGCTTGGTTGTCTATGGTCCTAAAATATATCTAAAAACCTTCTCACAAGCTATACGTATCTAATGCAAAAAACCGCATCTCAATCGGCCCAGTACTTTTTGAGAAAAATGGTGACAAAAAAGTGCACAAACAAACAAACACACAACCTCTTAGGGCAAACACATATACCGTCTCCGCTTCGTCGAGGGTAAAAATATATCTAAATATGCTGCGATCAGAATTTTTGATCGCAGTAAATACATATGTAATTTTCTTGAGTACGTATATAAGAGGTTTATCTATCTGTGATTGTATAAATTATATACAATCATCTACGAGTACTAGGGAAAATTTTCACACTTGTAGAATAGGTAGACGATGGTAGGTCTATCAGGTCCCAATAGTCTACCTAGGATACCTTCCTACACAAGTGGCTTAAACATACCAGTATATCGATAGCGCTAATTAAAACGTTGACTTTCAGTCAGTAATTACTATGAGTGACAGATTTTGAAAGAAATAAATAAATTAACAAATAAAAATCTTAATTTGAGTCAACTTTTGCCCAAAAATAAACTTAAATTAAGCACTTACATGCGAAATCAAAATTTCGTATTATACAGCAGTGCAACCCCTCACTTGACTGCCTCGTTGGTCTAGTGGTTAGCGTAGTCGACTGCGGATCACGAGGTCCTGGGTTCGATTCCCGGTCGGGTATAAAAATTGTTAGGTATTGGGTTTTTCAATTAAGAAATTCTCAGTGCCAGCCCGGAGTTGGAAGTTGGCGGTGTTTCACCCCCGTGCCTCGGAGAGCACGTTAAGCCGTCGGTCCCGGTTATTATCACTAACATGATAATAGTCGTTAAAGCCCGCCAACCCGCATTGGAGCAGCGTGGTGGGTCTAAGCTCTAATTCCCTCTCTCCTATGAGAGTGGAGGCCTGTGCCCAGCAGTGGGACGTTAATAGGCTGTAGTGGTGGTGGTGGTGGTGCAACCCCTCAAATAGGTGAGCCACTCAGCTTGTGTTGGGACTCCGGGCCTCTAAGACACGAAACCACTATAGGGCACATGATCTGAGGTACCAGGTGCCCCAAGCACATTTTCAATGGCCGCCTTTATATTGCGATATCAAATTTTCTCCGTTATTATATCTAACATCTGATCGAGTAGAAATTGAGTCGTATGATAAGTAAGTACTTCTAGCACCATTGAGGTATAATGTTCTAGCACCGAGTACCTACTATTTTCTTGCCTCTGGCAGTTCACCCAAGAAATCCCCTACCAATATGTTATTAATGGGAAGGGGTCACAAGTCTAAGTAATGAATGAAAAATAGCACTTGGCTAGCAAGTTAACTGCTTCGTTAGCCTAGCGGTTAGCATAGTCAACTGCGGATCACAACTCACGAGGGTTCGATTCCCGGTCGGGCATAACAATTGTTAGGTATTGAGTTTTTCAGATAAGAAATTCTCAATGCCAGCCCGGAGTTGGAAGTTGGCGGTGAGTCACCCCCGTGCCTCAGAGAGCACGTTAAGCCGTCGGTCCCGGTTATTATCACTAACATGATAATAGTCGTTAGAGCCCGCCAACCCGCATTAGAGCAACGTGGTGGGTCTAATTCCCTCTCTCCTATAGATAGAAAGTTAAGCTGTAGCCAAAGCTAGAGTGCAGTTGCCTACGACGCGTAAAAACAAAGCTCTGCCTTACGACCTTGAATTTTACCAATTAATGGTTTCAAAAATAGTATTGCATGCTAAAACGATGCACCGCAGACCTCAAGGAAAGGCATGCCCATGATAGCTTATTCTTATTATTAACGATTCTCTTTTATTTGAGCCACGCGATCTTACTGGCTGAACCAAATTTTTGGGCACATTCCAACCCCACATTGATTATTTAGGAGTGCCATAAAGTACCTGTAGTGCGATTATGTAACTTATGTTCATGGATGGATATTAAATACGATAGTCATATAACGTATAAAGCAAATTCCGATTTCGTAAAACTGTCCATTAAATGAACACCTAAACGTATAAAAACGTATCATGAAAATACTTAACAAAACGCAATTACGATCAGTGAAACGTAATTGTCAATTCAATATTTCAATTTTAATATCTAATTTAATTACGTCACACACGAAAATAATGTAGTTTTACGAGCTAACATAATAATTTTATCATAAGAATGATTTTTCATTATTTAAAACGAAAATTATTTCGAAATCTTGTCGAAAATTATCTCTATGAAAATTTTGTACCATAGAATTAACAAAGCTTTAACAAAACGCCCAAGAACGAATGAATACCATAGATATAAGATATTTATCGAGTTTCGGCTAGTTTACTGCTACTCAACAATAGATGGCGCTAGTGGGCTCACGTTTTTTGTACTGTTTCTGTGATTTTGTATATAAGTCTGTGATATTTTTGCTAAAGGTAATGTCAAGTGTCAATGTGTGTCACATGTCAGTGTCAACTAAAAATAGTCTATTACTTAGATTTTTTTTAATAAATATAGACAGTAAATACGTACGAAAGAACGAAATCAGTGAATCTAACAACAAAGACGAACATTTCTTATAAAT
Organism: Erebia epiphron; assembly: GCA_963932025.1. Lineage (NCBI taxonomy): Eukaryota > Metazoa > Arthropoda > Insecta > Lepidoptera > Nymphalidae > Erebia > Erebia epiphron. Next base: position 12,746,101 of record OZ009950.1, read on the forward strand.
AACTGCTGAAAATATACTGCCCTAAATATATCGTTATTATATGTAAATGATATCTTTCCTACCAAAGTTAAATTCACAAATTGAAATAACAAACTCTTTATTTTATTGTTAAAAGGCAAGGGTGTCTCCAAGTGAATATAGCGAATTGCTGGGCTAATGCAGAGGTGGTTTAATTTTGTTATAAGATAATAACATGCTTTTAACCACAGTGTGCAGGTTTTTTCTCACAATATGTTAAAATACCTATCCCCCAACAATCAACAGTACCTATATCTGTCTGCTATGCTTTCACGTCCTATCTTTCAACCGATTTTGATGAAATTTGGTTTATAGATAGTTTGCATCCTAGGGAAGGGCATAGGCTAGGACTTTTTATCCAGGAAAGTTAAGATGTTACCACTGGAATACAAAATAAGTACTGAATTCATGTGGACGAAGTCATGGGCATCATAATTATAGTGACAAAATAATACTCCAGAAGCTATGTGTGGTTTTAAAGGTGGAAGATAATATAAATGGAAAAGTGTGACTGTCTGTCTGCTATGCTTTCACAGGCCATCTTTTTAACCGATTTTGATGAAATTTTGGTAGACTCCAGAATTTCCACAGGAATTAAAAACCTTAATCCATGCAGATGAAATCCCAGAACATCTAGTATTTGTAATAAATTAGCAATAACATGTTAAATTTCAATTATTTCAGACCAAAGATGGCCAAATCATAACGGCATATGATGACCATACAAAGATGAGAAGAAGATGAGAGAGATATCAATAAGGATTTGAGGAGCAACACCTTGAAATTAATTGGATCACTTTAGTTAATTTGTGATCAATTGAATTATTTACTATGTTAGTAAGTTAATTAATGTTCCAATAAATGCTACAAAATAATGTCCTTTTATTATAGTCCTTTAATTTAATTTTGCTAATATTTTGTATATTGGTAAATAATAATTATTTTTATTATTTGGAGAAATAAAAAGGATAAATGTGTATTCTTATAGGTCTTTATTCAATCAAAGTAATTTTAATTCAAAGTAGGTATAGTAATCAAAGTAAAATTAACTTAATTTTTAACATTTTTTTATTATTATTAATTATTATACAAAAGTTATATATTAGAAGTTATACATAGAGAGGTAAAAGATAGGTACCTATTAATTTTATTGAAATATTATGGGTAGGTACATACCGATGAAAATAAAATTGTACCTATAACTTGCCCCCCATAACTTTGACAAGTATTTCATTAATGATCTTTTTTTACTTTGTACATTTAGATTTTGTAATTGGTTTATGATGATCATTGGCAATTCGTTTAGAAAAGAAGGAAGCAGGTAATCTTAGTTAGGTAGGTAAGTAATCACTTATTATGTTATTAATAACATCCTTTTTAACACATACCACTACAGCCTATTAACGTCCCACTACTGAGAGCAGGCCTCCACTCTCTTAGGAGAGAGGGAATTGGAGCTTAGACCCACCACTCTGCATTCTCCATTTATTGAGTAAGAACAGGGCAAGTGCCTCTCTTGAAGCAGCTTCATCTTTAACATAGTCTGGCTGTGGAGATTGCCTTCTGCCATCTCTTATTTTACCAGCATTGATTGGTTCATTGTGCAGTGTCCTATGGGCTAAGAGACACTGCCACTGTATTCAGCCCACCGTATTGTGGGTGCTGACGTCTGCGTAGTTAGCTTCTGGTGATTTATGAGTCGTCTGCAGAATTGGAGTCATCATCCAATTAAGCTGCGCAAACCCTTAATATCCTGTAAGGTAAAAATAGGGCTATAATGTATGTCCTATCATAGTGACTTACTGTTATATAGAAAATTGGATATCTTGTATACATCAACATGTAAAATGTTAAGATTCAAAAAACAAATCTAAAACATTATGAATAGGTCTATGAAAGTAGGTCTAGGTAGTACGAAAAGGTAATCTTAAATAATTGAGTATTTTAATAACTAGTTACCTGCCTAGTTGCCTACTTACTTATCTATAAAACATGTCTTATGTAAGTAAGTAGGTAAATAAATTTTCCTTTATGTATTATTATATTGTATTAATGTAAGGCAGTACACTGCATTTCCATTATTTGGAGAAATAAAAAGGATAAATGTGGTTTATTGACATAAATAGACTTAAATTAACTTATTTTTTTATTACTTATACAAAATACAGAAAGATTGTGACCCACCAGCAGAAACCACACCCAGTTTATGTGCTGGTGGTCTTACATCCATCCATACTAGTTACCTACCTATTATAAATGTGAAAGTGTTTGTCTGTCTGTCCGCTATGCTTTTACAGCCCATCTTTTCAACCAATTTGGATGAAATTTGGTATACCTATAGATAAGTTGCATCCTGGGAAAGGATATAGGCTTTTTATCCTGGATAAGTAAGGAATTTCTGCCGGAATACAAAAAGCTTAATCCAGACAATTCGCTGGCATCATCTAGTTTTACATAAGTAGTTAATTCATTCATACTTACCTTTACACGTTATAATATAGATACCTAGGTAAGAGGATCCGTCCCTTAAGTTTAAAAAATGAGCCAGCCCTTCTGTCTCAATCATTAATTACATTTAATGAATGATATTACTTCCTAATGAAGAAAGCTTCCTCATAACAAGTCTTAGTAGTTCGGTAAGGTAGTTTTTTACTCTGAGTTCAATACCTAAAATAGAGATCCCTATACATCTCTGCCTTGACCATGGGCGTACCCAGCATTTACTTAGGGGTGGGGCAAAAGTAAGGAAACTCGACAAATAATAGAAATTTAAAATATTTTTTATTTATATCCTTACTAGCTGATACCCACGACTTCGTCCGCGTGGATTGAGGAGTTTTAGTTTCCGCGGGAACTCTTTAATTTTCCGGGATAAAAAGTACCCTATAATTTAATCCGGACTTCTAACTTTACGTCTGCAAAATTTCAAAGCAATCGGTTCAGTAGTTACAGCGTGAAAGAGGAACAAACATACAAACAAACTCACTTTCCCATTTATAATATTAGTAAGGATTTCAACAATAACCTGCGAGGATTCTGGCCAAATCTGTTTAAAATTTCGATTTTAAACTTATTTTGTGCTTCTAAAACCCTCTTCCTATGCACACTCATCATGCAGAGGCCGACAAGTCGATTTTCTGTCATAGTTGACCGTAACCAAGTTTTCACTCTGCGTAAAGTGCAGAAGGACCTTTCGATAGTGCACGTTGTGCAGGGCTGTGCGAGTAAAATATGAAGCGCCTCTTTTATGGCTGGATAAAACAGCTGTGTTTCTTTAACTAGCGCAACCAATTCCATTTCCTTCAGTTCGCTCTGTGCCATATTTTTCTGTTCCCACATATTATACCACAGTTCTGCTTCACCAAGAAAACCACTTAAATTATAATAACTACAAAAAGGTTCTGTTTTTTTAATAAAATCTTGATATGACATTTGAAGCATTATGTGAGGGTGCAATGTAAGCAGTGAGTACGCAGGTGAATTGTCCTCGGAAAAACATTGCTCTAGAGACAAAATTAAAGAATCAAGGTAGGGAATCATTAATGATCTCTTCCAAAACTCGCTAGGAGTCTGTGCCGGAAGATTTGCACGATGTGTCTGCCGATTTGTAATCTGTGGCATTCTCAAATCTGTTTCAAGATCGTCAGCGATTGACTCTGCTTCGGCTATCAAACTTTCGCTTTGAACATCGGCAGTTTCACCGTGTTTTCTCAAGGTTTATGTACAGAATTTCTTCAAGTCAGAGGGTGGGGCAAGTGCCCCACCTTGCCCCACCGTGGGTACGCCCATGGCCTTGACACCATAAAAGGTCGGAGTTCGTCCACTAGAGTTTGAAATAACCTAAGGACAGCCTACGGCCAGTAACTCCAACGCCGGCATATCATATCCGACCGACTCTAGTCTTAACTCTTAGTTGAGCTAGATCTCCTCACCTGCGAGCGTCTCATGCGTCGCTCACGCCCAGCATGTATTACCTACTTACTATCTACGCCATTTTCACTAAAAAACAAAATACATAGGCACAACCTTTAAAATATTTTCCCATATTTCCACTAAAACACTTTCCTATCAATTTAAAGTCTAACTCACAGTACACGGGACACGCTGCGAGTTTACCCAGTTATTTTTATTTAAAATAGATATCACTTTTAGATACAAGAATTATGTTAGGAAGGAAATAACTTTACGAAAACTAAGACAAACTATACAAGTGGCTATACGTTTATACGATTGTCATAGCCTGCGAGCTACCGCAATGATTTGACGTTGGCGATGAACTCATTTTTCTTACAAAATACGAATTATCTGTCAAACGCCTACAAAAATTATGAATTCATTCACTCATCGTCAAAAATAACGATTTCAATCGAACACGATCTATGAACACCTTAGATAATACGATTTGACCGTTTGACATACGTAACCATACGTTTTAGGCTGTCAAATTTATACGATTTCCTTACATAATCGCACCCCAGATCGTTATAAATACCGGTTCACTTTCTTAAGTTAGGACGATGTACCTGCGCAGAAATCTTATTTTTAACCGACTTCCAAAAAAGGAGGAGGTTCTCAATTCGGCGCGTATTTTTTTTAATGTATGTTTCCGCATATCTCCGTGGTTTCCAAACCGATTTGAATAATTTTTTTCAGTAGTTAGAGGAAGCTCGCGAGATAGTCCCATAAAAAATTCTGACTCCAAATCCTCAATCCTGATGCTGTAGATAATATACTTACGACTCAAAACTAGGGAGTTAGGAAGTTTTGATGGTGAATTCATACAGTAGGTATCAAGTCACGTGTATACGATTCAACTCTGAGTCCCAACTCCTCAACCCTGATGCTGCAGGGTACAGAACTCCTTAAAAATAGCGATTTAGGATTTTTTTATGGTGAATTCATATTGTAGGTGTCAAGCAACGACTTCATACTTAAACCCAAGTCCCACCTCCTCAACTCAGATGCTGCCGGGTACTGCACTCCTAAGCCGTGAGGATTAAGAGTACACTAAAAAGTTAAAAATAAAAATTCTTTCCAAAAAATCGACTTCCAAAGCCACTGTAAAGTAAAAAATAATTTTGATTTCTACACACTATGTTGAAGTCGGGCGAGAATAACAAAGATAGGCAAAGCTAACGCGTCAGGCTCGCCCGACTTCAACATAGTGTGTAGAAATCAAAATTATTTTTAACTATACAGTGGCTTTGGAAGTCGGTTCTTTGGAAATAATTTTTATAGAATAACGCGAACATATCTTATCCAATCATACCGCGCGTCCATCCGCTTTTGGTTGTTGCCTAAGCGCCATTTTCAGAGTCCGAGCACGATAGATAGGACGAGTCTCTGTTGTTCTTGTGTTTAAAATCTTAACGTCAGGCAATAAGGTCTGTATTTCATTGGTGTTTACATTCGGTTTTAGCCGGCATTGGGTTGCTGTTCAGCGCAAACCAATTTAGCCGATGCGACTTATGAAAGTGGTATACCTACCTATATCTATGTTTTATTACGAAGCTACCTTCCTAATAACGTATAAGACACTGTTTCTCAGGTCATAGTTGGACCTGTAGGTCCTACTACCTATTCGCAGTTTCGTAGCAGATTTTCTGCAGTTGTCATAACCGCAAATCGCAATACAACTGCATTTGAACTGCACAGTAGCTTGTTCATTTCCTTTAGAACTGCACGCCGACTGCAAGCGGACTGTGCAGTCGGTTTGCAGTATCGATGCAGTTATGCCAACTGCACAATAACTGCAACAAATCTGCAATTTTGCAGTCGGCGTGCAGTCCAAATACAATGCGTCTGTCATACTCTTGACCCTAAGATGAGACCTGGGTTTCTCTTTCTTACAAAATATTTCCTCCATATTCCTTACATACATATAAACAGATCGATACGTGTTCACGTGACTGAAATATTGCGTATTTAGTATAGGTACAGCCTAGGTAGGTATGGGCTCTCGCGATACACACGTGTCACACACACACTGAATCATACACACACTACTCCACCATTGAATGCACGTCATGGATACTTGTTGCGAGGACTCCGTTAGATCGATTGATACCACATCGATACCTAATTGATACTGCTATCTCAATTACTTACAAAGGTGTTTTGGTGTTTTGCATGGGTCGTGAGAAACTACCATTTAGCATAGCCCAAAACTTGAAGAGGCGTTTGAAGAGTAGGTATACTATTTCGTTTCTAAACGATATAATTACATCAGGTTAGTTCAGGTTAGCCTGCTACTATCTTAGACTGCATCATCACTTAACATCATGTAACATCGCAGTCAAGGGCTAACTTGTAGTGGATAAAAATACAATTAAAAACGGGTTCATTGTTGACTAGAGAACCTTAAGAACTAGTTTCCAACTAAAATAGAATGCGAAAGTGGTCGTCTTTCTGCCTTTTACGCTTTTGATGAAATATGGTATAGAGATAGGTTGCATCCCGGAAGATACTTTTGATGCCGGAAAATCAGAGCATCGACGGGATTTTGAAAATCTTTTACGTTAATCAAGTCGCAGGCAACATGTTTCAACATAGCAACAAATTTCGGCCACGGCCGGCGGCCAGTCTTCAGAGAGATTAGCTAAATCTTCTACCTTCTTCAATGCAAAACTTCACGTCCTACCGTTGATCTGCTGTTGCAGCTTGATTGGAGGACAAATAAACTTGAAGGACTTTCGCATTTATAATATTTGCATAGATAAGTCGCATAGGTAAACCATCAAATTACTGACTTTATAAGGCTCCGCTATACGTCAGCGACAAACGTCAATTTCTATAGTGTTTTATCGCGTCGCGTTGCGTCGCGTCGCTCACCTAGACAACGGGTAACGGGGGTGCAATCAAGCCTTGTCAATTGTCGCAAATATATCATCGTTTGGTATTTCATGTCTCATGACAATATAGCCCGTATTAGCATAACGATCGCATTGGTTTCATTAGGTAAGTGCCTACTTACCCGGTTACCCAGTGATATATTTAGGCTGTGTACAGTCGCAGTCTGAAATTGTTTACCAGTTTTCAAATTAGATTCTTTATAACACTGCGTTCGATAAGGTCTAAAATACTAAAACACTGTATTTATGATGTTTATGCGCATTGGCATCATCGCATTGTGAAAGTCAAAATATATAATATTAAAAAAGGTTTTATCTAGTGCTACTGCAGCGGCCAATACATTTTAAAAAATTCCCTGTCTCTGCGTCGTATTCTACATTACTGGAGTTCGTGGGCCCCTTTCCATTAATCAAATAATGGTAGTTTTCTTGAGATCATAATGCGGTGGGTTCCCAGTTCCCACGTCCTGCCGCATACGACTGACCCCATTCCATTAATCAAATAATGGTATCGTTTTCTTGGGATCATAATGCGGTGGGTTCCCACGTCCTGCCGCATATGACTCGACAAACTCTTAGGTTTTTGTAACGATTATTATCAGATGTTAGTGATAATAACCGGGACCGACGGCTTAATGTGCTCTCAGAGGCACGGAGGAAAAGAAAAGGCCAAATTTGAACCTCCAAATTCGGTCACCCATCCAGTTACCGGCTTGGGTCAACGTTGTTTAACAATCGCAATCGACTGATATGCGTTGTCACAACTATTCCACTCGTCCCTCAAAAATCAAATCACATATCCACCTTCTGACACAGATGTGTACATGCAATTATGAACCTATGAATGGTAAACATTTTCCGACCGCGACTGTACTGATGGTTACAAAAGAAATGATAGGTAGGTATTCCGTGTTCACAAGTTGATAGGTATAATTTTTTGAACGCTGTCTTAACTATTCGTTTATTGTTTGTTTTAACCCAGTTACGAGATTCTAGATAGAATGTTCAGCATTAATACTGTGCATAAATTACTGGTTTTCATTAAACCTAGTAGGTAAGGGTAAGTTAGCCCTTAACTGCGATCTAAGCAAGTGTTGATGCAGTCTAAGATGGTAGCGGGCTAACCTGATAAGGATATGGGAGTATACCTAGTAAACCTATGCCCCTAATCGTAATCTACGCGGCATCGTTCCGGAACGCTAAATCGCTTGCAGGTATTTGCCAGTAGGGTGGTATAATGTCCTCCCGGCCGGATAAATTTCGGCCACGGCGGCCTATGACCAGAGATTAGCCATCTGCGCGGGAGATATTATAGTGCACAAGTGTGCGTGTATACACAGGTGCACTCTCTGTTCCTTTACTCTCATAGCCCGATGGGACGGATAATCTACGACCGGAGTGAGATAAGGATGCAGGTCCGACGGTTTTACGAACGGTCCGAGCTTCCTAACTCCGGGCTAGTACTGAGAATTTCTTGTCAGAAAAACCCAATACTTTAATTATTATGGCCCGACGTTAATTGTGCCCAATACTTAACTGTGGCGCGCGTGATAGCAAGTAAGCCGATACGAGCTAGTAGGCGCAACAAAATAAGCTAGTCTGAAACCAATCTTGAAGATCCGTCTGTCTGACTACAAGGAAGTATCTATTACTAGATGATGTCCGCGACTTCGTCCGCGTGGATTAAGGTTTTTTGATTCCCGTGGGAATTCTTGAATTTTCCGGGATAAAAAGGGGCATATGTCCTTTCCCGAAATCGTACAAAATTTCATAAAATTTGGTTGAACAGATGGGCCGTGAAAGCGTAGCAGACAGACAGACAGACACACTTTCGCATCTATACTTAATATTATAAAGCTGAAGAGTTTGTTTGTTTGAACGCGCTACTGTCAGGAACTACTAGTTCCAATTGAAATTTTTTTTTGTGTTGGATAGTCCATTTATCGAGGAAGGCTTTAGGCTATATAACATCACGCTGCGACCAATAGGAGCGAAGCATCAGTGAAAAATGTTGCAACAACGGGGAAAATTATCCATATTTGAGGGCTTCCGTTGCGTGCGCTGCGTAAACGGTTCAAGTTACCCAAAAAATATGTATGAAAGAATAGGGAATATGCATAAAATTTAAATTTGTCTCAAATATTTTTTTCTAGATTCTTTATTGTCTTTAGGTACATTATACTTAAAAGGTATTTTTTATTTAGTTATTATTTAAACCCAGAAAATATTAAGTAGAAAGTGAAAAATAAGGGAGGCAAATTCAAACTTGCAAAACGCGTCACCATTGGTCGAAACGAAATGTGACGTAAATGGTCACGTCAGTGGATTTATCGACGTCGATATTCATACTGTGTTAGTAGTGTTTGTGAGAAAAAATTGTTTAAAACTGTATTCCTGTGTGATTACTTGTTTATATATATTTGTAGTCAATCTAGGACGATGACAGAAACTGGTTTTGTCAAAGCACAATCGGATAATCTACCGAAAATAGATGCATTTATGATGTCAGCATATTTTGCATCAAATCTCGATTTTACGAGCGCAGAGATCAAAGGAGTGAAAGATGCAAGGTAATTATTATGTTACATCGTATCACGTGTATATTTTAATCCATAACTTAGATTTTAATGCATAAATATTTAAATAATACTTACAACTAAACATAACCTATACATAACCATTTGTCATTAAAATTGTTCCTAAACTCCTAATTTACGGGAGTGTCCCCGCCGAGACGAGCTAAGCGAAGCGAAAGGGCACAACCTAGGTACCTTTTCTCGGAGCGCTTCTTCGTTTTTTTGAACCCTTCATAACTTGGGTTTGGATTATAGTTTATATCAGACTAGCTTATGCTCGCGACTTCGTCCGCGTGGACTACACAAATTTCAAACCCCTATTTCACCCCCTTGGGGGTTGAATTTTCAAAAATCCTTTCTTAGCTGATGCCTATGTCATAATAGCTATCTGCATGCCAAATTTCAGCCCGATCTATCCAGTAGTTTGAGCTGTGCATTGATAGATCAGTCAGTCAGTCACCTTTTTCTTTTATATATTTAGATAATATTCTCGGGATATGATGTGAATAGTGGACTTATTAAACATGTAATGTGGGATTATAATTTACACATAATATTTTATTATTGAAGCTCACTATTACAAACTAAAGCTAAAGCTAAAGCTATTACAAACACGGGACATAACCAATGACGTCATCAAAAGCGCGCGATTAATGGTGGCGTTTGAACGGCTCAAATTTATACTTAACTTTGAAACACCAATTATCTCAATTATTTGACTATGTTTTTTCAAACCTATTTATATTTTTTAGTATGTTATAAAGATGTAATGATTGATTTAAGAAATAAAAATAAATCATGCATATTCCCTATTATTCCTCTTTAAATGTTCTAAAAATGTCCGCGAATGGATCTCGCTATCATAATAACAGAAATTGACGCGGACGAAGTCGCGGGCAACAGCTATTTATAATATTGGTATGGATTATACGCTCACCTCGACGCCGTCTTGCTGCGCGTTGCATTTGCTGATGTTGAGAGTTCCCGAGATGAAGTCATTCTGCACGTCCACGATCAGGAACGCGCTCACTGGACGCACTATCTGTTGACGAGAGAGTACTTTTAGGGTTCCAGAATGATGGTCTGAACCTAACCTCCAACGAATTCTTCGAAACCATCAGAGACATTTGCAGGGCTTCAACTAGAGTACGCTTAGTTTTTAACTTTTTACATTGCAAATTCGATTGTTAATAATCAGAGTAAGGATAGACTCCTTACCTAATGTGATCAAACGCTCAATACAGTCAATCGAATTTGCAGTGTAAAAACTTAGACTAAGTGTAGGTACAGAACAGCGCTATCAGCGACCTCAAGTACTAGGTAGGGTTAATTGTTTAGGTTGGAACCCAGGTCTTGAGATATAAGACGACATGACAATTTTTTTTGTTAAGGATAAAGGCAAACTTACCACTTAGATCCAGTGTAGTCAGCGCTCAGCAGAAGGTGAACTCGTTTTTGTCGATGGTAACTTAGCTTTCCTTCTAACTTTTTGAAACCATCAGAGACCTGAGCGACCTACCAGGCTTCAATGAGCATTTCTCAAAAGGCTTTCAAAATCCTCCGAAAAGAGCAAAAGGCTTATGAATCATGTCAAGATTTATAGGCGGGAAAGGTCTTACCACTTTGATCCAGTGATGCCAGCAGAACGTGAACTCGTCTCTGTCGATGAATCCGTCGTCGTTTTTGTCGAACACTTGGAAGATGTGTCGCGCCCTCTCTTCAGAGAGAGGGTAGATGTGACCCTTGTCATTGCGGAATAGCGCACGACAGATCAATCTGAACTCGTCCAGGTTTAGCCGTCCGTCTCTGTAAATAAATTGTACATTACTGCCAAGTCGACCTCCCTGGCGCAGTATTGAGCGCTGTTGTCTTAACGTGGGAGGTCCCGGGTTCAATTTCCGGCAAGGTCAATTTGGGAATTTATAATTTCTGAATTTTCTTTGGTCTGGTCTGGTGGGAGGCTTCGGCCGTGGCTAGATACCACCCTACCGGCAAAGACGTACCGCCAAGCGATTTAGTGTTCCGGAACGATGCCGTGTAGAAACCGACTAGGGTAGGTATGGGTTTAATATAACTGCTATACCCCTATCAGGTTAGCCCGCTACCATCTTAGACTGCATCATCACTTACCATCAGGTGAGATCTCAGTCAAGGGTTAACTTGTAGTGGAATAAAAAAAGTGCCAAGGCCGGTTCACGGCTGACTAATATTTGAAGGACGAGGCAAAGCCGAAGACTTCCGAATTTATTTTAAAAGGACGAGGCGCTAGCACGAATACAATCGTGCGTAGTTAAATCTTTCAAAATCTTATTCCTCATGTGTTTTTTTGAATCCACAAAACTTAAAACCACGAGTTTATATTATTGAATCAGCAGCTAGGTATATATGCTTATTAGCAGAGTAGTGGCCCACAATAGCTTTATAGCGGAAGTCTTGTGTAAGTATAGTAAGTAGTATTCAGGTACAATTTCCGCCACACCTATTATATTGTGTAAACTACAATACTAACTAAGTACTGTAATTTTCTTTTCGAAAATGTGAATGGCTGTGGCTGCGCCATACGGATTATGCAAATTGCATTGTATGCAAATTCAACCATGCATTGCATTGCAAGTTAGGTGCTATCAGTGAAACAAATGAAACATACTTTAGTATGTATGGATCTCAGATCCAGATCAGGATGCAGATTCTGCAAATGCAGGTGGGGCAAAGTGGGAGGTGGGGAATCCCGCTTCGAGTCTGAGTCACAGGAAAACAGACTTTGGTGCAGACAAAGATGAGGAATACAAGTAGGTAACGACTAGCAATTTATTTAATTACTAGCTTTTGCCTGCGACTTCGCTCACGTTAGGTTCGATTTTCATACAAATTTCAAAGTCCTATAACTCCATTAAATGTTGTATTTTCAAAAATCCTTTATTACTCGTTAATGCCCGCAACTACGTCTGCGTGGATTAAGGTGTATTGATTCTCGCGGGAACACTTTAATTTTTCGGGAAAGAAAAATTAATTAATTAAGAATTTCTTGTCCGTCCGTCATGAAAGATGAGATCCTGGGTTTGAATCCTAGGTTAAGTTATATCTAAGTATTGGTATTTTTTTGGCAAGAAATTTGTTGAGTTATTATTATTACTAAGAAACTAAGTTGAGGGCATTATCTGATAATGTTTATAATCAGAATCAGATGGTAAATGTTACTTATTATGTTACTTATTAGTATCTAATAGAGAAAAAAAAAGTATATTTATATTCTGCAAGCTGTTTATCTGCTAGTCATTGATGTACAATAAATTATCTATGTGACAATAAAAAAACAATAATTGTGATGTTTTTTTAACTCGAATAGGCCTTGAAGTAGATTAAATAGTTTACTTGTAGGTAGTAGGTACTTATATTAAATGTAACTATAAAAAACATTGTATGCTTTTGTGTATGACAATAAAAAGTAATCCCTTCATATTATAAAATGATCTAGACTTAATATAATAAATTAAGTCTTAATTAAGTAATTATGAAGTTTCGATGGACAGATGTATGGATGGATGTTTGTTACTCAATAACCCCACAATGGCTGAATCGATCTGGATGAAATTTGGCACAGAGATCTCAGATAAAGTCATTTACAATCAACCCTTGTCGAGTCAAAATCTCCTAAAGATGCTCCTAATGATGCTGAGATGATGAAGATGATTGAGAAGAAGATGAAATGTATGTTGAGAATAATTTGGAAGATTTGTGTGGTGTGGTGAATATCACAAGATACATACTGTACAACAGAGATTTACTTACTGTGGTGGATTATAGTGAATTAAAGTTCTACTTGTTTCATTTAAAAAAACATTAGAAATTCAAAAAATATTATCAGATAGTGATAATAAGTTACTTGTTGTGTAAGTTGTGCTTTGTCAGGCACAGAGGAATCTAAAAGTCTAAATTCAGACTCTGAAATTGCAACCCATCAAGTTATTGCCTTGAGGTGACATTCCTTAAGTTTTTTTTAAAGAGGAACTGACTGAATGATGTATCAACATACAATTCGAACGGCTGTTTCTAGGAATTAAGATTTTGAATACAAGTTTTTTGTATAACGTAATCACGCGCCTGGAAAGAGTTTTCGAAACTTTCAGGCGAGCACAGCCAGGTTGGGTCAACTAGTCATTCAAAAAGTTGAACAATCATACCCATCTTTGTCGAAAGTTTCATAGCATGCGTCCATATCGAACAAGCTGTCTACGTCCACTAAGCACTGGTTAGCAACCTCCGACATCGTTGGTTGGATCGAACTGAGCCGCCAGCCGAGGCTGCGCCCGTTTATAAGGCACTCGAGCATGTCTGCGCCGAAACTTGCTAACTACACCAAATAGATACGAAAAATCGCAGATATGGCACCCAGAATTCACTTTCAATGAGCTAGCAACATGCGGACTTGTTCTCGCCAGACCGGCTTGCAAGAATTTACCGTTTTAAGTGAACTTTTCAGTTAAATAATTATGAAATACATGATTCATAACAGAGGCACCGATTTTGAAGAACAGTGAGGACAAATGTCAATGTCAAACATGAATTCATGAATTGTTCAGTGTTGCCAACCACTACGGAGCGTCCCCCCCTAACAGCAGCTTGAAATCCCCCTGTTTACCCCTAACACCAACTTAAAATTCCACTAGCTTTCGCTAAAATAACCCTGGTAACAAATAGTCACCTTTTTTGAGCAGTATATTGAAATGAATAAAAAATACACACTTATAAAATGAAATGGACGTTTATTTCCGTTTGACATCATATTATAGTAACTTATTATAATCTAAAGAAACGAGTCTTAATTTCATGTTTCAAACATCGACGTCAGGATAATTATCAATGATTTTATCTAAGACATCACGGACCTGGCTATCGAGTTGCGTTTAGCTATTGCTTGTATTTTTATAGTCAAGAAACGAAATTGACACATGAACCGTAATCCTATTGTTAAGAAAATCTCACCATTATAATACTTTGAAGTACTTCAAGGGACAACTTATTCCGTAATTTATTGAAGTGAAAACTTCTTTAGGCGCGTTGAGCACTTTTTGGTAGGGGGTAAAAATGTGGAAAGAAGATCTTCTTAAGACAAAAGGTTTTATGTATAAATATATAGTTAATTCGTAATTTAACTTTGATGCCTTAGATTTAAGGCCTATATTTAAAAGTGCTGTGTAACCGTGACTGGCACCTCACGTTGTTACAAAGAGGTCTAGACCCCTACAAAATGCCCCAAAAAATGGGTTCCCCCCCAAAAATGCCCCTAGAAAAGTGTCGCCCCTAGAAACACCCCTTTCCATCTAACTTTCCCCTTTTAGGGGCAATAACCCCAAGTTGGCAACACTAGAATTGTTATTGAAATAAAATACCACAGATTACCGAGAAAAAACGTATAGACAGCTGAAAACGAACTGAAGGCTGGCGTCCACTTAAACCCCTATTACACCGCACTTTCCACAGGGACCCTTCCGTTATACCAGTATAGTGTAATAACCAACAGGGTTGAAGGGGCGTTGGCAAGGAGATCGGGTGGTCCCGATCTGCCTAGCTGCGTTTGCGCCCTGCAGTCAGGGTAATGTAATAACATTCAGTGCGGTAGGGAGCTCAGTCGTCGCACGACCAGCGTACTGTTCAGTAGTTGCGTTTCTCCGGCTCGCGCGAGCATTTTGACAATTATTCGTATCCAAAGGAAAAATTATCAAAATCTTTCGCATATTTTATGAAGGAATAGCTGTTGCCCGCGACTTCGTCCGCGTGGTAAGGTGTCAATTAATAATGAATATAGCCGTTAAATATATTTAATACTAGCTGATGCCCGCGACTTCGTCCGCGTGGTAGAGGTGTCAAATAATGAATATAGCCGTTAAATATATTTAATACTAGCTGATGCCCGCGACTTCGTCCGCGTGGATTGACGTGTGTTATTCCACATCCACACTATAATCTGATGTTTGACAGTTACGAAACCCATGAACATTTTGTATGGGAAAATCAAGGGAAAATGATTTTTTCTTTTATTTTATTTTTTCGTCAATTGTCCAATGTTTTTAATAGTTATTCTGCTATTCGGGACGAAAACAAATACAACAAATCAAAAACCATGAAAATCGGTCTAGCCGTTCGATAGCATGGGTGCCTAGTGTACGATAATTAACATAAAGATACACGTTCAACTCTCTTGACGTTCTCGTTCAGACTGAGTCACGATAGGGCCCGATAGTTAGTGCAGTGTAATAGCGACGCCAAAAATAGCGGCCACGCCCACCCTTACCACAGGGCCCTGAAAAAAGTGCAATGTAATAGGTGTTTTACCACTAAGCTCGCTGACGGCCGAGCTGTCGAATCAAATGCCAATAATTATCATTATTAAATAATTAAAAAAACAGCGTTGATAAGTGTCATAATTATGGATTACTTTATAGTTTGGTTTAGTGCCTGGGGGAAGATCGCAATTGACATAAATAAAAAGACAAAAATAAGTAAATAATTTCGCGGAATCATGGGTGACTTTTCTACGGACGAAACCTACTATGGGATCGACCTACTAAGTATAGACTATTATTTTCATCTTAAAGAATTTAAAATAGAAATATTAAATTCTTCGTCCGAACTATCCATTCGGTTCAAGCACGCTTACGTATCAAAGTAAGCACGACCTTATTCTGACTGTCTTATATATCATATTTGTCAAAACAAACAACATACATACAAGAGAACTTACTAACATTTTTTTAAAATATTTTCTAACTGCTGTAGACAGACTGCGAAATGCTTAAAAGAGCCAGGTCTCAACTTTCTAAGCATAGTTCCCAGGCGAGGGTATATAGTACATATTATGTAAAATCTGTAAATTGTTTAATTTAATTGTTCTTTTTTTTCACCATAAAATACAAATCTAAATTGCACCCGTGCGAAGCCGGGGCAATTTAGGGCGGGTCGCTAGTAGTAGATAAAACTATTTAGTATTTAGTTAATTATGTTCTTTAGATATAATTATTTATATATTTCTGATAAAAATCAATATTATCAGAGCTTTTCAAAAAGCATATAAGTAAATATAAAAAAAGGAAATTCAATTACTACAAAAAAAATCTTTTGGTCTTGAATTATTTTACTCCCTAAAACAATATACTAAAATTGATGAATAATAAAAATGCTTACTGTCCTACTTGTTACTTTATCTGCTCCAAAATTACAATTTTTGACTTAATAATTAAGGGTGAGCAAATCCGAAGCATTACATAGCTGAGTTGAGCTATTAAAACCCTATCGATTAGTATTTTTTTTATTGAGAATGCTATTTTAAATTCGACACAAGTCACGTGAACATCACGTGACCTTCCGTAGAGCCTCCCCGAATTTTATAATGGCTTCTAGGGAAGGGTTCTAACCAACGACCTCAATTTACATAGACGGGCCCTGTCAAACAAAGAATGTGGGCGTATTTTTAGCAACGCCATCAACGCCATCTAGTCTGAAAAGCGGTAACTTGCTTGCAACATGTAATGAAAACGTATGACTCGGTCATAGATAATATAGGTCATGGCCATAGAAGCCGTAAGGCCAGTTAGTAAAAAAAATATATCATACAGTTTGCCGCGGAAATTAAATGATTGCGTAATGGATAAAAATATTAAATAGGAAGATTAAATAACGTTTTTTTGGAAATGTGTAATTGTGACTTGAAACACCTTAAAATAAAAATTGTACAGTGCCAAACTAATAAGACTTCAGATGTTAACCTAAGAATAACAAATTATCAACGACGAGCGACCGTGACAGCGCTCCGCTCATTTAATTTCCGCGGCAAACTGTATGATATTTTTTTTTTACTAACTGGCCTTACGGCCTTGGGTTCCAGCCTTAGAATAGTCCAGTCCAGTACGATAAAAAAAATGCAACCAAGATTAGTTAATGCATAGATGGGCAGAACGGACAGTAGGCATTAATACCTTCCGAGACGCAATATTATGCTATTGTAATAATATGATAAAATTAGTTATTGACGTGAGTTTAATGTTTAACCAACTTCAATAAATAAAGGGTTTTTATTGATTAAAGTTGATAATTTTTATTTTGTACTAGCGAATGCCCGCGACTTCGTCTGCGTGGTTTGAGGATTTTTGATTCCCGCGGGAACTCCTTAACTTTCCGGGATAAAAAGTAGCCTATGTGCTATTCCAGACTATAATCTATCTCTGTGCCAAATTTCAGCCCGATCCGTTCAGCCGTTGGGGCGTGATTGAGTAACAAACATCCATTCAGATTCAGATTCAGATTCAGATTCAGATTCAGATACTTTATTTGCATAATATGTGTACAATTACATATAAGATGGTTCATTCAGTTACATAGTCCCAACATATTAGCCAAACCGGCGTACAAATATTATTTATAGGTTATGATATAAAGTGATTTTATTATCATATTACATTACGTTCTTACTATACGATTTACCTACATTTTACACTCATACTTAATATTTATTCTTCTAAATTCTTAATTAAGAAACCAACAATAATATTTTATTATTAAAATACCTACATACAAGTTAATTTACATTTATAATAAAAATAAATACTTAGTACCTAAATTTAAAGTCAATAATTTAATTAATATGTCAAAATTATTAGTCATGTATGTTATAATATACCCATACTATAATACCTCTTAATAAATACGAATGTCAAAAGTGAAAATGTCAGAACCGTTTATTAACATACTGAAAATATTCTTCCAATGAGTAAAAATTTTTCCCTTGAAGCCATTTTTTAAGTTTAAGCGAAAAATATTTTAAGGGAAGTTTCTTTTATATCGGATGGCAATTTATTAAATATTTTTATTGCCATAGCATAACAGTTTTTATTAAAAAGCGTTGTTTGAGGGTGCGTCGTAAGAACTAGTTTATCTGGGTTTCTCATTGATCGTGTCTGCTGTGTGTCACGCATGGCTGTGAAGTGGTGCATATTCATTTTGACAAATTTGGAAATTTCTAAAATATACATGCACGGTAGCGGCAGAACCTTAAATTTTATAAATGCCGGCTTACACGAATCATATGGTGCAATGCCTAGAATGGCTCTGAGACATTTTTTTTGAACTAAAAATGCCTTATTTGCTGTTGTTGAATTTCCCCAGATAACAAGGCCATAACGTAGAACCGAGGAGACGTATCCGTGATATGCTGTGAGAGCGGTATGAGTACTAGCCGTTTTAGTTAGTCTGCGTAAAACAAAGACAAACCTATTCAGCCTATTACACACACTATCTACTTGGTACTGCCAGGAGCAATGTTCATCTATTTGTATGCCCAGAAATGTACATTTCTCTACTTCATTAATTTTTTCGCCTTTATAATTAATATTTAGTTTAAGTGGCTTTTTGTTGTAATTTCTAAATTGAATAAAATTTGTTTTACTTAAATTAATGTGTAAGTTATTATTTTTAAGCCATTCTATTATTGATTCTAAAGTATAATTAATACATCCATACATCCATACATCCATCCATCCAAACTTTCGCATCTATAATATTTATATTATGTATTATATATTATTATTTTTGATTTGATTGATTGATATTTGACGAAAAATAAATAGTTAATTCAAAATTCAGAATTTTATTATTTCGTTGAACAAAAGTTGTTCAGTACCTATTATGTACAGCTACCTACTTACAAGTGTTTATTACTTAATCGTATTTTTAAATGCACACTGTGGAAGTGATTTATCTCAAAATAACTTTTAATATTTCTTTTGATGGCATACTTAGATATGTATAAAATAAAATAATTTCAAATGAAGTATTTTTCTGTGACTCGATCCATTAGTACTCTTTCACCTCTCCCATTCCAACCCCTTTTTATTATAATAGTACTAATAATTATTTTTGAATTCTTTCATTTGCAATAAGGTTTGGCGAGGATTATTTTAAACTGTTTTAGCTGTTATTATTTTAAATTTCAAGTTTTTTGCATTAGTAGTTACCGAATTATGCTAAGTGTAACGGACAGTCATGTCGCACCACAAGGGTTGTTTTCTTATGATTTTGGTACGCAACCCTAAAAATGACTTTATTTCTGTCAATTTTTCGACAAAACTTCAGTATCAACAATTAACAAATAATTCAATTAAAAAAACCCACGACGAACTGCAGCGCCCCATTGAGTGGACTTTGACCGTTAAATATATCTAAGAACCTTCTCACAAGCTTTAACTAAATATATAAAAGAAGACACTGACTGACTGACTGACTGACATATCAACGCACAGCCCAAACCGCTGGGTCTAGAGACTTCAAATTTGGCACACAGGTTCCTTATGAGGTCTAGGGGTGCACTAAGAAAGGATTTTTCAAAATTCCCCCCCTAAAGGGGTGAAACGGGGCTCCAAAGTTCGTATTTTACCAAGCTTCAATACTCCTTCACGCCGCAACTACTGAACCGATTTGGCTCAAATTTGGAATGGAGATAAATTGCATCTTGGGTTAACACATAAGCTACTTTTCATCCCGGGAAAATCCATGGTTCCCGTGGGATTATTTAAAAACCGAAATTCACGCGGAAAAAAATCTTCACGCCGGAAGTACAAGACCGATTTAGCTGAAATTTGGAATGGACATAGATGATATCCTGGGTTAATAAAAAAGCTACTTTTCATCCCGGAAAAATCCATGGTTTTTGCGGGAAAACTGAAAAATTGATATTCACGCGTGAAAAATACTACTTTACGCTGCACTTACTGACCTGATATGACTGAAATTCGGAAAGGAGATAGATTTTATCCTGGATTGATACATAGGCTACTTTTCATCCCGGAAAATTTCATGGTATATCAAAGAAGATACTGACTCACGCTCTCACTGACATATCAACGCACAGCCCAAACCCCTGGGTCTAGAGACTTCAAATTTGGCACACAGATTCATTATGAGGTCTAGGGGTGCACTAAGAAAGGATTTTTCAAAATTCCCCCCTTAAGGGGTGAAACGGGGCTCCAAAGTTCGTATTTTACCAAGCTTCGATACTCCTTCACGCCGCAACTACTGAACCGATTTGGCTCAAATTTGGAATGGCGATAAATTGCATCTTGGGTTAACACATAAGCTACTTTTCATCCCGGGAAAATAAATATTAGAAACTAGCGGAAAATTAAGGAGTTCCCGCGGGAATAACAAAAAACTTAAACCACGCGGACGAAGTCGCGGGCATTAGCTAGTATATCTAATGCAAAGAACCGCATAATAATCGGTTCAATGGTTTTCCAGGAAACTGGTAACAAAAAAGTGGTAAAAATAACAAAGTCATACTAACATTTATCGTTTACCTCAGAGTACACTCATGTAGGTATTATTTTCGACAAGCGCATCTGTACTAATCTATGACCGAGTCATACGTTTTTAAGATGGCGCATATGTTGCAAGCAAGTTCCCGCTTTTCAGACTAGATGGCGTTGTTAAACATAAGTCCACATTCTTTGTTCGACAGGGTCCGTCTATGTAAATTGAGGTCGTTGATTAAAACCCTACCGATTAGTATTTTCTTAATAAATAATCAATAATGCTATTATTTTGCAGGCTGGGGTAGGGTAGGTCTTATCAAAGTACCACGATGTACGTAGTAACTACATAGCTAGTCTGTGGTACATTATTTAACTCATCTAATTTAACTATGGCTTTGATGTCAATTTGACATTGATTACCGCCGTCCATGACCAAAGAGAATATAATCACTACGTTTTGTCCATGACCATGTGTAAAAAATTTATAGCGCGTTTGCGAAACGAGCGGCTTTGTAAAAAAATACTATTTTCGTTCGATTACGTTATTTATTTTCACATTTAATACTGTGATATTCATATGATATAGACAGTGCTCATTGATTATTTACTGATGAAAGTAAAATAAATAGTTGGAATAATATTTAGCGGATTACACTTAGCGCGGGTTTTGTGGATAACCAAAGATGGTTATCGAAAAGTTGCATGGTTTGCAAGCTACGGCCATCAGTTTAAACGATCGCTTCACGATGTTTGCGGCGGCTGCACCCGTCGCTCGTGTGCCCAGGCAGAGGAGGCGGTCTACCGGGTTCTTTTCCTTTGGTCAGGAGATAAGCAACCGAGATATCATTGACCAAATTGCTCAACGATTAGGACAGCAGTCAAAGAGGGTAAGTTAATAAAACTGACAGAAGTAATCGTGACTCTTAATATTAGTGTATTTTTCATAATTAATTGGCGTAATTTTAAAAACATTAACTATCCCTAGTTATTTTCATAGTTGTGTTGTGATTATAACATAGCTACAATTATTTATTGCACTTGGCTGAATGCATAATATTCTCCCTAAGGAAACTCGTCATAGTGGCTCAAGAAAATGAGCTCCAGGGAATTGGCCAGCAGGTACCTACTACTACCTATTTATGAGATTTAGTGAATGCAAGACTATTTTCTGTTGGCAATGTTTTCTCTGAGGCAGCTTTGTCATTGCTACGTGTGTGCTTTCTAAGAAGTCAATTTTTGCTGAACTATTTCACGTTCTGAGAAAATAAAACAATAATTATAACTTATAACCCTCCCTCTGCGGATCGATCTTAATAAGCGCTGTCATTACTACCCTTCAACTGAGGATCGGTCTTAATAAGCGCTGTCAACTATACCCGCCAACTGCGGATCAATATATGCGGATAATAAGATCGATCCAGTTTGCGCTTGACCAGATGTGGCAAGTTTATATTTCTTACAAATACAATATTGTCTCGGTTGTGGTTTAGTATATGTGCCGCGGCGGAGGGGGGAGGGGAGGGTGGGAAAGGGGGAGGGGGAGGGGTCTACCCCCCCTGTAAGCCAAACTTGTCGAATCCTAATAGTTTTCGAGATATTAATTTTTTTAAATTTCAAAATTTTGAGGTTAGTTTTACCGAAATTCGGGCTTAGCTCTGTTTAGTTAAGTGGCGAGTGCTTAGTTCTCGGTAGGGGGAGCCAGGGGATACTCCTCTCTCCTCCCCCTATCCCTCCCCCCGCACATATATTAAAAATCCAAGCATTTTTTAAATTCCTTGCAGTAGCAAATGTATAACTTCCTCTTAAGACAAGTCTAATAACAATAATATTATAATTTAACTGTTCACATACAAATATTGTTTGCTTTCACTATTTTTTTTTTACTTAAGCTCGGTACATTAACCACATTAGAACCTAAGTTACTACCTACCTAAGGCACTACCTGGCTATTTACGTTCAACCTTAACCTAACCTATCCTTTTGACAAGTATTAGTTTTTTACTTAAGTTTGGTGTATTAGCCCCATAGGAACCTAAGTGCTCGGCCTGCTGCAGCCAGGCACTACCTGGCTATTTACGTTCAACCCTAACCTAACCTAGCCTTTTGACAATTTTTTTTTTACTTATGTTCGGTGTATTAGCCCAATACAAACCTAAACCTTAAACCGCTCTGGTTCCATCACAGCCTTCTTCTTCTTCTTTTCCTTTTGAGGTTTCAGTCCCTTATGTCCTGTATCACTGCGACCGTCTCCGATCTATTGTGATGTGACCTCCATTTTTAAATTTCCTCGCCAATGTCTGCTTCAGCCAGGAACAGCAGCATTTTCTTGACTGGAATATGGGAAGCATCCTCTGGGTTAATAATATGTTTGCCCAGATGGATGCTTCGTTTATGCATTAGAGCGGGACATTGGCAGATAATATGCATCGGAGTCTCACAGGATTCCTGGCATAGTCTGCAGATATCCGTGTCCCTAAGCTTAAGGTTAAACATGTGTCTGTTAAGACCGCAGTGACCTGTTAAAGCTCGTGCTAAAATGCGTAGGTTTTTCCTGCTGAGCGCTAGCGCCTCGGAGGCGGCCTTCTTATTGAAGGTTCTGACTAGCGCCTTTGAATGGTTTAGACCACGTAAGTTTCTCCAACGAGTGAGTGTTTCATAGAAGCAGTAGGTTAGCAGGGTGAGCTGCACCAGGCTTTTAGGTATACCGCAGACCGGCTCTGGTCCGATCTGCCTTACCTTAGCGCCCGTTTTAGCCAGGGTATCGGCGTTTTCATTGCCGGCTATACCCATATGCCCTGGAACCCAGCGAAGAACCACCTTGTTGCTACGGGCCAGGGTGGTTAGTGTGTCCCTGCAGCAGTCAACCAGTCTGGAGGTAATTACCTCTGACGATAAGGCTGATAGAGCTGCCTGGCTATCCGAGTGGATGTAAATAGTTTTGTTGCCGTAGTTCTCCTGCAGGATAGTTTCCGCACAAATTATTATGGCGTAAACCTCCGCTTGGAATATGGATGAGTAGACTCCCAGGTTACGGTAGAGCTTAGCCCGGGGTTTCTCTCCATAAATTCCACAACCTACGTCCTTGCCCGACTTCGAGCCATCGGTGTACCATTTGATGCTGCCCGATGGCCAAGTGATTCTGTTGTTTAGCCAGTTATCCCTATCCGGAATTTCTACCTTATAGGGCCTTTGGAAGTAGTGTTTAGGGGCCATCATATCGGATGGCATTCCTAAAACCGGGATCTCAAGCAACGAGTTATGAAAGTCCCTCAGTGCCCGGGAGATCCAGTTTTCCTTCCTTTGGCAGGTGATCCTGTATAAACTCATTCTCGCCTCCTTCCTCAGAAATATGTGGAGAGGAGGTAAATTTAGAAGAGCTTCCAGGGCTGCTCCTGGCGATGTGTTCATAGCTCCAGTAATAAGCAGGCAGGCGGTTCTTTGAAGGCTGCCAAGCTTATTCTGGGTAGTAATCTGTGTCGTTTTGCTACACCAGACTGCTGAGGCGTAGGTTATCATTGGCCTCACCACCGCCGTGTAGAGCCAGAAGGTGACTTTTGGTTTTAGTCCCCATCTGTCCCCTGCTAAACGACCGCAGACTCCTAGTGCCATTTTGGCCTTTTTGAGTACACCATCAACATGTGTGTTCCAGGTTAGTTTCTGGTCTAAGGTAATTCCCAGGTACTTAACCTCTGTTGAAAATGGTATACTCTTATTGTTTAGCTTAGGCGACTCGAGCTTGTCGAGGTTGTGCCTCCTAGTGAATGGAACTATAACTGTTTTCTCCGCATTTACAGTTAGCTCGTTATCTCTACACCATTTATCGATGATGAGGAGTGCTCTCTGAATAAGGTGCGAGAGCATGCTTTGACAGCTCCCTCGCACCGTGACTACCAGGTCATCGGCATATCCCTGAGTGTCAATACGGAGCACAGCCATCTTCTGCAGAAGCTGGTCAATGGCAAGAGTCCACAGCAGAGGCGATAACACGCCCCCCTGTGGGCATCCCCTCGTCGTGAGCACCTCCGCAGAGACGTTATTTAGCTCAAGCTTGGCTATGCGGTTTGAAAGCATTGCCTCCACCCACCTGATGGTAGTCGTGTCGGCCTGTTTGTTGGTCAGCCCGCCCACCAGTGTGCGGATGGGGGTGTTATCAAATGCGCCTTCAATATCCAAGAAAGCCGCAAGAGCGATTTCTTTGTCCTCCAGTGCCTTTTCAATCTTGTCAACAAGGTTGAGCAGGGCAGTTTCCGTGGACCGCCCCTTGCAATAGGCATGCTGGGTATGGTGAATGGGTCTCTCAATTAGAAGCGCATCCCTTAGATACCTGTCAAGCACCTTCTCCATTGTTTTTAAAAGAAATGAGGAGAGGCTTATTGGTCTAAAGGACTTCGGCAATTCGTAGTCCTTCTTTCCCGCTTTCGGTATGAATATGACTTTTACTTTAGTCCAAGAGTCTGGTATATATCCCCAGGCGTAACTTGCCCTGAAGATCTTAACCAGGAGTGGGATTAGCAGGTCCACACCTTTCTGCAGGAGAAGAGGCGTGATACCATCCATCCCACTGGATTTGTTTGTGTTAAAGGAGTTAACAGCCCACTTCACAGCTCCGGGTCTGAACACAATGGCAGCTCTCTTCCAGTCCTCTGCTCGAGGTCTGCTGGGAGTGCTCGCCAAAGTATTCCTGTCTTCAAGAGAAACAGCCCCCGGGAAGTGCGTACTGGCCAATAACTCAAGAGTTTCCTTCTCGTTAGAAGTGAACGATCCATCTGGTTTTTTTAAAAGACCCAGAGGGTTAGAGTTGGCCTTAGCGAGCATTTTATGGAGTCTAGCGCCTTGAGGTAAACTATCAATTTCCTCGCAGAATTTCCTCCATGATGCTCTTTTGGCCCTTCAACACAGCCTTCTATCACAACTGTAAGGATTTCTGAATGGTTGTCTTTCTGGGCAGTTAAAAAAAATAAGTGGGGAGGGGAAGGGGGGGGGACGTGGCCTAGGTAGGTTGCCCTAGTCTTATCTAATTCCCTCACATCATGAGACACACAAATAAGTAGAGATTTGCACGAATTTCGGGAAAACTAACCTCAAAATTATGAGATTTTAAAAATTAATTTCTCGAAAACTATTACGAATCGACGGAAAATATTTTGGCGTTACGTTTTTCACATTAATACCTTTCTGTAAAAAAAATATGAACCGCCTACTGCGCGGCACATATACTAAACCAGAGCCATTGTCTCTATTCTTTTCAAACTTATGTAAAACCTACTATGATAGACAAGGTCACAGTAGGAATTTTTTGACGGCCTTACTTTACGCGATAAATTTATGGGTAGAAATTTCATGCAAGGAGGACACGAACTTTAAAAAAAAAAATGCTTTTTGTTGTTTTTGATTTTGTTCTAGAGTAAGAATTATGGAAAAGAGTCTTTATTTCGTGTGTTTTTACTCTAAAATGACTGATCATAGAGCATCAATCAAAAAAACTACAGATACGGGTAATTTTGTTTATTTTATTGGTACCAAAAAAAAAAAAGAGGGTAATTTTTGGTATTTTTTTTTGCAATTTTTCTTTGTAAACCATAAAGAAGAGCGATTACCTTTCAAACTATAATCTACAGCTGTAGTTCGTAACGATTTGAATGACGTAGTTTGTTTACATAGCTTCAGTACAAGTAATAGGAGTTGTTATTTTTTTAAGCGGCGCGAGCCCCCCCCCCGGCGGCCGCGAAATTCGACACCTGTCAAGTGGTCGTTCGCAGATGCGGGGGGTAAGGGGGTCGCACAGGACTGGGTAAAGGGGGTCGCAGAGGGGAGGATAAAGGTGTATAAATTTACTACACTAGTGAATATAATTAAAATTATTAAAAAATACGACTGCTCTGCCCTAGACACACATACATACACAAACCCTGAAAACATAACACTCCTTTTTTAGGCAGTCATGTAATAAAAAATCCCCCTCGAATGGAAGTACGGCTACCACTGCTACTAGGTAACGATAACCTTTGGAATCTTATTCACATTTTTATTAAATGATATTTTTTTTGAATCACTGGATATTGAACTATAGTTTTGTATATTTTTGGAATCTACTCATCATTTTCTAGATGATGATTATAAAGTTAATCTGATTTTCAGATATTTTTTTTCAACTTTAGTCTTTAATGCTTTAGAGCAGAGGTTCCCAAACTTTTTTTTCTCATAGACCACTTTCAATATTTTGCTGGTTCCGGTGGACCCCCTGCAGCTACATTTCTACCATATTCCCAGTCGACAAAATATGTGAAGGTTAGATTTATTTAAATTTGCGTTGCGGCTGAGTTCAAACCACGAATTAACAGTTTTCGAGAAAATAGTGAGAATCAATTGGTTAATTAATTAATTGATTGTGCTGTGAGTGGATGTCAAAAAAGTAAAGTTGGCCAATCAAAAAAGTGATTCCATCCAACTTTAATTTTTGACATCTACTCACAGCAGTCAGCACAAGAAACCAATCAATTACTCTCACTTATTTTATTTAGAAAACTGACTTATTCGGAGTGGTAAAAAAAAATAATTATATTTTCTTTATGCGGCGGCGGCGCTTTGCAAGTCTCGACACGCTGTACTGAATATGAAATATGCAAGTTTTTACAAGTAACAGTCGCTGAGCTTCTTAAAATAGGTATTATCTGCCTACATTTGTATGTGAAGTCAAGCCAACATTTTAGTTCTTCACTATCGAAACCAGATACATTTTCGTGGACCCCCGCTTACGAATTGTGAACCCCCATTTTTTTTATCATGCCTACGTAGACCCTCATCGAGTCTCCCGTGGACCCCTTGGGGTCCACCTGGACCACTTTGGGAATCAATGCAAGTTTAGAGTTAGACCCATGGTCACCCCAACATTTTTTTTTAAATTTTCCTAGCCTATGTCACCTGGAATAAGCTAGGGAGTCTAACGATACCTCATTTATCAAAATCGGTTCAGGTGTATAGAAGTTATGGTGGAATATACAAACTCACATACATACATACATACATACATGAACCCTGAAAACAATATACTCCTTTTTTCAGGCAGTCGTATAATAAAATGCTCAGCGACTTTGATGAAATAAACACAGGTTAAGAAATGTATGAAAAATGTATGAAATCATGTTCCCCTAACTTTTGCCGGGGGAGAGGAGAGTGCCTTGTCTTTTTCCTGTCCAATTAGTGACACTAGTGCATGAAAAAGTGGATAAAAATGGTTATTGACAAGTAATGAATGAATGAACAAATATGAGGATAAAGAATTATTAGATTTATGAATACAGTGTTTGACTTTTGGTGGATATGTTATGTTACGCAATTTTCAATCTTTATTACATTAAGTCAGTCTCAAGTGTCAACTCTTATAATCAACTAGCTGATGCCCGCGACTTCGTCCGCGTGGATTGAGGTTTTGTGATTCCCGTGGGATTAATTTTCTGGGGTAAAAAGTAGCCTTTGTGCTGTTCCAGACTATAATCTATCTCTATGCCAAATTTCATCTAGATCCATTCAGTTGTTCTGGTGTGAATGAGCAACAAACATTCATCCATCCATCCATACTTTCGAATTTATAATATTTTTAATGTTTGTGTATGGTTTGTGTTTGTTTATAATGACTTAATTTAATTCAATTAATTAATTATAAGCAAATTTTTAATTAATTTTTATTAATTTTTTATTTTTTTAATGTGTAGTGATGATGGTGTACATTCATTGTTTACAGGATGCAGTTAGACAGCGGCTTGGCATCCCTGCACTCAGACGCTATGGCAGTGCCAGCAGTTTGCCGGGGCTCCGTCGGTCCAACAGCTTCAGCAGCCTGAGTGGGCGCAGTGTCCAGGGCAGGATGCCATGGAGGCCATATAGTGGCAACTTGAAGTGAGTTCTTGATGTATTTTCATAAAATCTTACACAAGTTTTCACTGAGTTACAATGCAGTTTGAATGATGGAAAGTTCTACAAAAACCTAAATAATGGTCCCAAATTATGAAAATGCGTGTAACTATTTTAACCAAAAAAAATATCAAATCAGTTTAGATACCACCGAGATATGCAGTAACATACATTTAAAAAAAAAACGCGCCAAATTGACAACTTTTTCGGAAGTCGGTTAAAAATTTCAGTCGGATCACTTATGTTCCAAGGGGTCCAAATGTAATTTGGCAATGATGTAGAGCTGAGAGGTGGCCAAAAGAAGTCAAATTCTCCACATACCTCTATAGTGTTTGAGCTTGGTCTTGACAAATATCATGGTCATGTAGTACAAACCTCTAAAGCCAGGGCCCTTATTCATGAGCCTGTCCGCGCGACGCTGCCGCTTATTGCCGCCTACACTAAACTACTTAAATAAATGACTGCTAAACTAGTCAGGCACTTTTTCGACATAACACGTGAGTTTATCCAGCGGTTATGTATAGTTAAAATGAATATCACTCACGATAGTTTCAACGTTAAAAATTAAAATATTTAATTGTTATTGTAGTAGGTCAGCGTCGTTCAGTAGCCTGTCGCAAGGCACATGGCGTGGACGCGGCTTCCGGCGCCGCGGCGGACGCATGGGCCTTATGAGAGGCAGGATGAGGTAACAAATTTCGAATTTAAGTTCAAAGAATGGCATAATTTCTGTATTAAAGCCTATCATTTATTTTCATTCTTTGCAGATAGGATGGTAACTGGCCACGCCTGAAGCCTCCCACCAGACCAAACATAGAAATTTTAGAAATTATAATTTCCCAAATTGACCTGGGAATCAAACCCATGCATAACATTGCACTCCATCAATGAGATTATCTTATTGAAGTGAAAACTTCTTTAGGCGCGTTGAGCACTCTTTGATAGGGTGTAAAAATGTAGACTCGTGTGTCACCGTGACCGACATGCTGGCATGACCGAAATGCTCGCGAACAGCGACATGCTCGCGAACATATAAATGTACTACATTCGCAATTAAACTTTAATGCCTTAGTGTTAAGGTTTATATTTTAATAATTTTAATTTAAAAAAAAAAGTTTTCACTTCTATCGGCAGGCCCTACGACTGCCAATTATTTTTATGTTTTATGTGGATGACTTGCTGATGCTCAATCAATATAAAAACTACAAAGTAAAGTGAATTGTGACGATTTGCAGAGCCCGCGGCGGTAGACAGCAAATCGTGGGCAGGATGCGAGGGCAGGCGCGTGGGCAGCAACGAACCCTTCGTGGGCAAAGTGGGCAGAACGGGCGGGCACGGGCGCGCGGGCAGAACGTGCGGGGGCAGGCCCGCGGCCGGGGACGAGGGGTTGGGAGAGGTTCGTACTTTTTTATTCCACTAAGTTGACCCTTGACAGTTAACTCACCTGGTGGTTAATGATGATGGCTATTTGGGGTAAGTGGTTGCAAAATTATCCATCTTCTTGCAGAGCTTGTTCTTCTTAAAATCTAACATCTGTAGCTGAATCCGGTATAATGTTATTCATATATCCTTATTCCGTATCCATATTCAGATCTGAAATAGCATATTCACAACATCTCTGGTTTTTTAGATGCCAATAATCCATACTATAATATTATAAATGCGAAACCGTGTCTGTCTGTCTGTTTGCTACGCTTTCACGGCCTATCTGTTCAACCGATTTTGATGAAATTTGGTACAGAGATAGGTTGTATCCTGGGAAAGGACATAGGCTAACTTTTTAAACCGGAAAATTCAAGAGTTCCCGCGGGATCAAAAAATCTTAATCCACGCAGAAGAATTCGCGGCATCATCTAGTGATTATTAATCATAGTCTTAGATTTTTAGTACTTCCTGTGTTTCATACGCAGAAAGTACTCAAAAGATAACAATCTATGTTAACTTATGTGTTGAGTCAGTTAGTAAAATAAATTATATTCTATTCTTTTCTTCCAGGTGGTTCCAACGGACCACAGAAGCCACTACCGACTAAAGAAGAGCTGGATCTACAGCTGGACCAATACATGGCTAGCACTAAGACAGCCCTTGACAAAGAGCTTGATGCGTACATGAAGAACGCTATGGAGATGGAATAGCGGACAGTGAAAAGTGATCACCCTTACCACAAGATTTTAAAACATTGTCTGTATTCGAACGTCAGAGTAAAATAGATCCAAACACTCTTGAATTAAACTCTCAAATTAAGTACACATTTAATTTCCCAATATGGCTGTGCTGAGTGTGGGTGTATGGAGAAACTTGAGCGTCAAAATACTTAGGCGTCAGAGTAAAATGGACCCAAATTCAATTTATTTAAAGTCCCAAATACAGAACCTCAGTCAATTTCCTAACGTTTTCTTTTGGAGGGGTGGCTGTAGATTTATGGGCGAACTTGAGCTCTACAATAAACCAGTTAATATTCACAGACTAAAATAGACCTAAATATCATTAATTTAAAGTCTGAAATTCAGTACCAGAGTTAATTTCCCAATGCTTCCCGTTGGAGCACTGTACGCGAACTTGAGCTCTAAAATAAGGCAGAAATGGTTCAGAGTAAAATAGTCCTAAACATCCTTGATTTAAAGCCTGAAATTCATTACCACAGTTAATTTCCCAATGCAATGGTTGGAACACTGGCTGTACGCGAACTTGGGCTTTAAAGCAAGGCAGTAATGGTTCAACACAGAGTAAAATAGACCTAAACATCTTTGAATTAAAGTCTCACATTTAATATGACAGTTACTGTGGATGTACGGACGAACTTGAGCACTCCAAGAATGCAGTTAAAGTTCATTTTACTTTAACGCTAACGTGTTTGACGCTCGAATACGCTATGTCGTTATGATTTAAAATTTAGTGGTAAGGGTGCTTAATGGTGTGCATACAGCATTTATGCCCGGTTGCTGAGGTCGCAAGTTATGTTCTCAATAGCTATTGATTCAATAAAGTTTTTCAAAGGATAAACGTCAGATAACTATCCATGCGTTTCTGAGTACCCCACGACCCGTTCAATAACTATTGAACGGATAACCAGTTCCTTTTTCTGTCGCTAGATGGGTCTGGTAAGGGGATCGAATTTAAAATGCATATTTTTCTTTTATTTCGTCTTTTAAACAAGTTTTCTTATCAA
The DNA here is from genome assembly GCA_963932025.1 of Erebia epiphron. Classification (NCBI taxonomy): domain Eukaryota; kingdom Metazoa; phylum Arthropoda; class Insecta; order Lepidoptera; family Nymphalidae; genus Erebia; species Erebia epiphron. The sequence goes on from OZ009950.1 coordinate 12,777,926, forward strand.
TAGTATTTTTTCCTATGTTAAATAAGTGGCTAAATATCATTTTTTAAATAAAATATACAAATTCGTAATTATTTATCAGCGGATGTATGATTATTGAACGACAACAAAAAATAAAAAAATTGTCAGTGAAACGTCAAACTTTATTGTTTACGTTTAGCTGGGTTGGCGCGCAAGTTTGAAAGTTTTGCTTTGCATCATTAGTCATTACTATTACTTTATTGTCATTGTTTTATAGGTACGTTTTGTTATCTACTACATAACTACTTATCAAAAATGGTAATAAATACAAGGTACAACAGACATCACCACAGATCAAATGTCAAATAAAGTTATGGAACCGATAAACGGCGCATTTTGGTCAGTTAAGATAAACTAAGTTTATGCGCAGTTTAACTTTCATAGTGTTGTTCAGAAACGCATTTTCATGAGTTATCGGACCAATAGCGCTAATGAATAGATAAACCTTCGTTAAAATTACCTCAGAAACCGGGCATTAGTCAACCAAACCGTCCATTCGAATTGCGAACTAATTCATAACATTTGACAACTAATTTGAAGAAATTAAAGATGGATTTAATAATTTAACTCAAATTGGGTATTTGACAACTAGTCAAATCAACGAATTCGACGCATTTTTTACTTTAATCGACAGTTTAAAACCAACAAAACTAACATGGGACGTGGATATTACGTCTTTTTCTGGAATCTCCATTCCAATAAATTATTTCTTAATGATTATTAAATAGAGGGCCTTCCAAAAGACCTAAAATTCACATCCTCGGTTAATTTTAAGCTTAATTTTATAATTTTATTACAGTGCTTCACACACGAGGATAGTTTCTAAACTTACTTAAACATGCATATCAAAAATTCGCGGAATCGGCAGGATTTGAACCTACGTCTCTCTGGGAATCGCGCCCTGAGCGCCTTGACCGCTAGGCACGGATAATTTTAAGCTTGACAACCATTTGAAAAAAAGTTGAAATTGGGTTGAATTTAGATAACGTCACAACTATGTATTTCATACAAACTACCATATTAGAAGCGCCTTTTTAAGTCTGATAAAGAGTTGCTGATTTGATTGAGTTGTCATCATCCCTATTCCCCTTCCCTCCCCTTCTAACCCCCTTATGGTCAACTCACATATCATCATCTTAAAGCATGAATTTTCTGCATGAAAATCAAGCTAACCCTTAGAGTCAATACTTATTGCAGCAAATCAAACCAATCATGACATTTTGGATGCATGGATCACTCCATGCCGAATAACTGAGAAAGAGTATTTTGATTTCCATCTGACCGAGCCAAGACGGGTCAGATGGATCTTTATTCTTGAAGAAATCTTTACTGTCACTATAGTATGCACATCATTAAGCTCATATGTGCAGATGACAAAGACAATCAATTTATTTTGGTTTTGGCTTCAGGTTCAAACCTTTTGAGCCTAAAGTTTATGATTGGTTTATTATAAGATAAGTTTGTTATAATTTCTAATGTAAGATTATTTTTTTTGTTTTGTAACGATTAAATTAAACTACCTTGACAAACGACAAGAGTAAGTATAGCAAATACTGAATCAAATATGATAATAATTATATTTGATTATAGTAAATAATCTAATCGCAATTTTGTTGATTAACAGCTCCTTAGCACAAGAATTGTGACTATCGCATTGGTCGCAATCACAATTATAGTGATAGACTGAATCCATACTATAATATTATAAATGCGAAAGTGTATTGCTGCTGTTTGATTTTGACGTTTGTTGCTGCGATAGATTGTATATTTTTTATTCCGGACAAACTTGTCCAGACAATTTCGTCTGGTGGGAGGCTTCGGCCGTAGCTAGTGACCACCCTACCGGCAAAGACGTACCGCCAAGCGATCAAGCGTTCCGGTACGATGCCGTGTAGAAACCGACTAGGCACTAGGGGTATGGGTTTAATATAACAGTCATAGCTCTAACAGGTCAGCCCGCTACCACCTTAGACTGCATCGTCACTTACCATCAGGTGAGATCGCATCCAAGGGCTAACTTGTGACTGCATCGTCACTTACCATCAAATGAGATCGCAGGCAAGGGTTTACTTGTTGGATATCCATCCCATGGGATAGATTTTCCGGAAATTCACGCGAACGAAGTCGCATGCATCATAGTTTATGGTATTCTTGCTAAATCTGTGCGTTTTATAACCAATAGTCAGAGAGAGCCAATGCGGTGACTGCGATGTTCACCTTGTTGCTATCAAATTACGATGCTAGCCCACACGCACCGTTGGCGTTGTCTTTCAAGGCAATAAAGTTTAGTGTTATTTATACGAGTATATGCACTAGCTAATGCCAGCGACTTCGTCCGCGTAGATTGAGGTTTTTGGTTTCCGCGGGAACTCTTAAATTTTCCGGAATAAAAGTAGCCTAGGTGTTTTTCCAGACCAGTTTTACCAGTATTGAGTAACAAACATCCAACCATAAAAACTTTCGCTTTTGTAATATTAAGTATAGATAAGCTTTAAGTATGCATAATTAAACTGAACCCCAACTACTGAAAGTAGTCTAAAGTTATGACTAAACTACTTTATATTATACAGGATGCGTTGTGAAATACTACCTACTTTTATTTAGTTTACAATGAACCAAAAATTGCTTTTCAATTTTCTCATTAAAAGAAAGTTTGTTTGAAAAAAATCGTGACTTTTTTATTTGTCTATAAGTACTAAGGGTCAATTGCACTATGTAAATTTTGACCATCTAAAAATACTAGGTTGTAAAAACCAGGGTTCTACTTTTAACATTTAATTGTCTTATTATAGCTTAAATGCATGTAAGGAATTAAGAATAATGACATGTGCCTCTCACTTTGCTAGCTTATTGGTGATCAAATTACCGTTAACCATAACGATCGATGGTGCAATTGATCCTTAGTAAACTAATTATAATATAGGCATGTAAAGTTATACAGAGAAAAGGTATTTTGAGTACATCTGTGTAGATAGCACGATAATAAAGTTTTGACCATTGTATCTGTATGACAGGCTATGTGAATGCTCACAGAAAATATGTTTGCGAACATATTATATTTTTACATAATATAACTATACAATAAATATAGTATAACGACCATAATAAAGGTGACCGCATACTCTGAAACGAGGCGTAAGGTTTCCAAATTTCCATCTATGCGGAATCATCTAAAGCCGAGCGCGCAACCCTTGTTTTAGTAAAGAAATCAAAGTATTGATAACTATCGCGAGTTTTCGGTCATCGGTTGACGTCGACCAATAGCTTTCTCTTGTAATTACGACAAATTATTGTTTAGTAGAATTAGAGTAAAATGGATCGAGATTCCCTGTTTTAAAGTCGAGAATTCCGTACTACCAAGTTTTCGCAAGGGTTGCGCTTTGTGTTGCGACTCTAGATGTATAGACTATCTTGAACTTCAAAACTGGTGGATGACGTCCGTTAGGCTAACCCTACATCAGCCGTCAGTTAAAGTTATACATATAGTCAGTCGAACTTATCTAACCAGCAGTGCGATTGCGTAACTTCTGCATCAATCATTGTTACAGTATCAATTGTTGTGATTGGCTGAATTTATGGTATTCTTGCTGCGTCAATGAATTTTGTCCAATAGTGGAAGAGCGTTAACCAATCAGAGGGGATTACGATTGTTACACTAAAGCTGTCATTTTTAGCCGGTCGCCCTGCCGGTGACAGCGTCGCTAGTATGTATTCATAGTCCATACTAATATTATAAATGCGAAAGTGTGTCTGTCCTAAAAAATTAATGGTCGTTATATTCGTAAGTCGTTACTATGTAAGTACCTCACTATTATTTTGTGATTAATTATTTTTCGTGTTTAGTTTTAGTCATCGGACTCGAGTCCTAACTTTATTTTATTTTGAAATAACATTGTAAATAATTAATAATTAGTCGGTAAAGAAAAAAAGTTTGTTGTTCTCAATAAAAGTCAATTTTTTAAAGTTTTTCTCTCATTTTCTGAGTTATACCTAATGTCGTTTAGTTCTAGTAGATCTAGATACCATCATAGACGGTAAAATCCTGTTTCGGACTGTTGGTCTTGGTTCCACTAGAATCCAATGGTCCAGTAGGATTTTATCTTATGTTTACCTTAATTGACCGAGCGAAGCGAAGGTTTCTGAATCTACTAGAGTGAATTTCCACTTGTCCGTCCGTCGGTTCGTCCGTCTGTCAGAGCCTTATAACTTCGGAATTACTGAACTTAATTACTTCAAATTTAAATATAATAATATGTAAACCGATGGTCTCCAGCCGAATATGGCTTAAAAAGTTATAAAAATCTTTATTTCAGGGGGGCTCTCATAGAAGCGAATGCGAAGTAAAATATTTTTTAAAGCGTTACATTGGGTTGTGGTATATCATTTTAAAGATAACTAGGAATAGACTCCAAAAATTTTTATTTTTTATTTTTCCCCAAAAATCGACGAAATGGGGGGCTTTCAAAGTGAAGTTTTTCTAACGTCCAAAGTTGACCTCAGAATTATCTGAAAGGCTGAGCCTGAAACTATCAATTCTTATGGATACCGCGAGGTCTCAGTTCGGTGCGAACCACTAGTAATATTAGGTGAAATGACTGTTCTACTGACGTATAAACCATATCTGTATCTATTTAGCAAGTAGGTACACATCAAAATCGGTAAAGCAGATTGGCCGTGAAAAGGTAACACACGTACAGACTCACTTTCACATTTATAATATTCAATATTAATTTAAAAAAATACTTCGCAGCCGGTAGGATTCGAACCTACGCTCCCAGAGGGAATCTGATTTCGAGTCAGACGCCTTAACCACTCGGCCACGACTGCGCATGTCCTTGCGTGCTATTTTACACATGTGTTCTAGAAAACCTGCAAAAATAAAAAAGTTACAAAATAAACAATCCTGCTCATATTATAAATGTGAAAATTTGAATGTTTATTACCCACAATGACTGAAGCGAATTGACTGCAAGTAATGGAGATAGCTTTTGCCTTGTAACCTGAATAATTAACACATACCTACAACCTACTCGTACATCAAAATCCTGAAAAGTTAAAGAGATTCTGCGGGAATCATAAAACCTTACATGCGAACGAAGTCGCGAGGATCACTTAGTAAATTAAAAAGTAAAATAATATCAAACAAAAGCCGTTTATTACAATAGTGTTACTTTAACATAATATGGTAGGACGTATCACATGGGTAACCAATTCATGTACCTACCCACAAATTATAAAATTAGAATCTGCTTAAAAATAAGTAGAGATCTATGGTAGAGATTTATTAAAACCCATATAAATCGAAAGTTGTTAGTCGTTTTGCGTTCAATTGTGGTTCAATTAGGTACGCAACAACGTAGCAACGTTAATCGATGTGATTTGCATGGTTATAGATTTAGACCCGGAGAGTGACCGACGCTACTTTTTATCCCGGAAAATTAGAGTTCCCACGCGATTTTTAAAAACCTAAATATACGCGAGCGGGCATCAGCTAGTATTAAATACTAGACGATGCCCGCGACTTCGTCCACCTGGATGAGCTGTTTTTCCCCGAGATCTAAGTTTGCCGGGATAAAAAGCAGCCACGTCCTTTCCCGGGATACAACCTATTTCAATACCAAATTTCATTAAAACCGGTTGAAAAGGTGGGCCGTGAAAGCGTAGCATACAGACAGACACTCTTTCGCATTATAATATTATGTAATTGATATACAAAAGATTGTGTGGAAGATAATTAGTAGGTAAATAAGAAAAAAATTACATGTCAAAAACGCATTGTAGCGCGTTGATGTCTAATCTATGAGAAAAAAATACTTTAAATCTGAGCATAGCTTTTCGTTCATTAATAATTATATTTACTGAATAATCCTTATGGCTAATTTTTACAAAAGAATGAAAAAATTATTGTATATTGTCTGTTGCCTTTTCTCGGCTCATCTGTTTAATCGATTATGACGAAATTCGGCAAAATGATAGGTTGCAAATATCTAAATCTACGTGGATTTAAGTCAAAGTCAAAAAATAGCGGAAAAGTGTTAAAATCAATCAGAGGTTACACAGTACACGGTGGCAATCATTCTTACCTACATAATAATAAGGCATAACTTATTGTTTGGTCCCGGGTCCGCCGCTAATGCTCCATCGATCCGCAGAAGAAGACAGGGTGGAAGAAGGCGACGATATGCTCTCCTCCCGCCATAGTGTAGAGCAGCGGTCCGCAACCCTGGGGTCGCGACCCCATGTGGGGTCGCGAAAGATATTTATGGGGTCGCCAAAAAAGTCACAAGGTCCTGTACTTATCGAATTTTATTAAGGTTTATGCATAAAATATAACCTCTCTTTACATACACAATTACACAATGTCCTTAAAACGGAGAGAATCGAAAATAATTACGACTGTTAGACCTGTCCAGTCCCGCCCGTCACAACCTCACCGCTCCCGCGCCCGCGCCCCCACCCCGATCTCTCTTTCTTCGTTCAGTCTGTCTCTCTGTTCAGTCAGTTCTACCCGCACGTGCGTACTCATCACCGCTTTGTCGATTGCAAATACATACTAAATTGATGTCAAAACACGGAAGATTACTTCTGTAGAAAGTTTTTTTAGAAGATTAGTGTTCTCGTGGATAACCACAAAACCACGGATCTATCCAAGTTCTGGATAGTGACGGAAAAGGAATATCCACTGTTATTCAAAACACCTTTCTCAGCTTTCTCCACATTAACTGCTATAAAAACAAAATATCGCTCCAGACTTAACGTAGAACCTGATTTGAGGGTGTCTGTTTCTGATAATATATCACCAAGAATTAATATACTGACTGCAAGTGTGCAAGCACAAGGTTCACATTAGTTTGTAAGGTTACGTATTTTTAAATAAAATATTAAAATAATTGCTTGTCTCATTTAATGCCATCATAAATATTACTCGTTTGTTAAATGCATGTTTTCTAGTTTGCTCTAATATTACTTTCCAAAATAAATAAACTCTTCAATATAAATAATTTACGAAATAAAAACAGCTAACTTCGTTACCTGAACCAACCTTTGCACTTGTTAACTTAGTGATTTTTTTTTCTGGGGTCGCTCATAACTCTTTTTTGAATTTTGGGGTCGCAATATCAAAAAGGTTGCGGACCGCTGGTGTAGAGTGTAGACTGTAGGCCTATGGTAAGTCAATGACCCTATCGGCATAGGGTTAACGTCGAGTCGTCTCAGTCGTATCCAAGATATGGAACCCTGAGACGATTCATTCTCGACGCGGACTGTGCCGCTGGTTTGTGGCTGGATGTGAGTTCCACATACCCGCTTAGTGCGAGATGCGTAAAAGCCTTTTTTTTCGTGATAAAAACGGCCCCGGATCCGTGCATGTATAGTCAAGATATACGCCCGGCTGAATGGCTGAACCCTATATTACTCGTTATGTCATTGGGACGTGACTTGTGCGTTGTTCTCAGCCGTCAACAAGATTGTATCGAACTGCGGTCATACTACCCATCGCTTAAATCCGTATTGTTTTAATATGGTTCGAGTTCATGTTTTAGAATTTTATTATAATCCTTATTTTAGGGACGTCAAGGTACATTGACAAAACAGTCATTTTGAAGAATTACTGCTTAAAGCGATGGTAGTAGATAACCCCCTGTGCGCTTTACTCATGAAATTGAAAGTTTATTTGTGGAAACTCTTATTAGTCAGCGTTATGTAAGCATTTTGTTAAGTAGGTATTTTAAACTTCCTTGACGGAAGTTCCTTCTATCATGATTCACGTTAATTTCTCTTAATAAATTGTAAAGCTCCCCTTCTTGACGATTTATTCGCATGTAGGTACGCAAGGCTACGTTTTCCAAGTTTGCATCGAATATTGTAAATAATAAAATTATCTATGACACAAAAAATACTAAATGAAAATCGGTTCATCCGTTTGGGAGCTACGATACCACAGACAGATACACAGATACACAGATACACAGACAGACACGTTAAACTTATAACACCCCTCTCTTTTTGCGTCGGGGGTTAAAAAGAGCTCCTCCCAGTCGCTAATTTAATTCGTATCTTAATTCGTAATCTTTATTTGTTATAAGTACATATAGTACATACCTACTACTTATGTTACTTTTTGAAGTCGGTTAGACTTAAAAAACACGGAGGCAGTTCTCAATTTACGTAGGTACATATTTTTCAGAAAAATGTATTGTTCGACAATAATTATTGTTGCTGGTAGCCCAAAAAAAGGATGATAAATGACGATTAAAACAATGATAAACTAGTACCTATAATACCTACAGTGCCGATGGCTAGTATATAGGTATTATCTATGGCCGATGGTCTTATTTGAAAGTTGAAACGTATACAATACACGTACCTGCTATGTAGTACCTACAAATTTTTACTTAGACACATATTAAGTACTTTTCAGTTTTTAATTATACATTTTAATACTATGTGCAAGTAATATAATCTCCACTAGATAATGGGGAAGGCAGTGCCTCCGTACGTCTAAATAGGCAAGTTAAGTTGGCAAATATCAACTAATTAGCACTCAGTTCCATTCATCGGCGCTTAGTCACTATCTCCGTCACCACCCACCACTTACCACTTAATTTACACATACATACTTGCTTGCTAGTATTTACTGTCCAGTACTTCACGCCATGTAGCGCTCTTCCCCGTTAAATGATGCCAAGGTGGTCAATGAGTAGTTATTAGACCTTTGAGAAGAAACGACACTTAGTTACATCTATCAGTACCTACCTAACTGACCATTTACTTTGTGTCTCCACCGCACGCCATAGCGCTTTTCCCCGTTAAAATATTATTCTTATGTGGTCATAGAGTAGAGTTTTGAGGAGAATCGACATAGTGCCATCCTATCAGTACAGAGAATATTAACTTTTAACATACAAACTCGCCTGTATAAAGAACCACGTCATAGCTTTAGCATAGTCTTTCCCATTGAGGCATATAGTAATCAATAGACCTTTTGAGGAGAAACGACACTGAGATACACTTATCAGATCCTAACTGACCACTTACTATGCACATACTTGCTTGCTAGTATCCACTACTACACGATAGAGCGCTCTTCTCCGTTCAAATGATGCCGCTGTGGTCATAGAGTAGTTAATAAACTTTTGAGGAGAACCGACACTGATTTACACCTATCAGTACCTAACTGACCACTTACTTTGAGTATCCACCTGACATCATACGTCCTAGCGCTACTTCAAATATGCCGATGTGGTCATTCATTCTCAAGTACCCAGCAATAGCCAAAGTATTGGGTAAAAGTGCGTTAACTTATAATGTTTTCATCCTCAAAATCAATTAAAAAAAATTGCCACCATACATATTTTTGTCTATTTTCTTCAAAAACGAACTTTCCGAATCAGTTAGCGCGAGTCTGAATCCTTCAAATAAATTGTGCTTTTACTGTGCTTAGAAGAACATAATATTTAATTGGTCTTGGTAGACTTTTTAATCTTAATAGAAGCGTACAGATATCTGAATCAATCTCAAGAAAGCTGAAAAATAGGTTGTGGAGGCTAAAGATAATCTAGCTTACCTAGTCGAAAAAGGAGACAAATAGTATTTATATTTAAAATCGTGCCTTTTGTTTTAAATCCTTCAGGCGGACAGGTGTCGTCTTCACTACAACCGCCTCTGACTTTCACCACATAATCTATGACCTCGAATCGCGTCGAGCCCCTTTCTTTCTTTCACCAGTCCAGTCGAACACCACGCGAGTCGGCGACCGGTCGCTGCGCCATGCGCCTTGACAGTTGACAGTCGTTCCGTGACAGTTTTACAGTGCACCATGTCAGTGGCCAGGGTAGCTCTCCTGGTGCTGGCTTTACCCACCATCTACAGCCAAGATGAGTCCTTCGCCAGTTCGTTTCTCTCAGGTACAGAATACCAACTTTCTCCTATTTAGATAGGTCGCGGTTTTGGGTCGGACCTACTTACATATTAATCGCCGAAGGTCGGATGCGAGCTGAATCCAAATGTATACCTACCTAACTAATTTTGGCGATGGCATGTGAAACCGCTATGCATTGAGTTCTTTGATCGCTGTAACGAGTAGGTATGGATTGGTATAACGGGCGTCTTCTAGAAATGTGGCGTATCCACGTAAACAATACCGTTTAACTATGCCCTGGTGTTTTTCTTAGTTCATCATATCAAATACTTATTTCCTGTGCAGGAACTCAACTAAAACAGTACATAGACATTGAGAGTAGTAATAGTTTCATATATTCCATAACTATCATGAAAAGGAAGAGCTTAAGTATATCTTCTCTGGAATGTAGAGTCAATTTAATAGAGAAATCTATTGACTTAAGGCGTAGGTACTTTTACAGTTAAATTCTAAAATATGAATGTATTTCATCATCATTAACATATTTTCATCCTGACTTAGAAATGAAAATGCTAAAGTGCATTGCACACCAAATTAGAACCAAAACAGAAGAACATGAAAACATACATTTAGGGAAGAAGCTGTACAATAGGGCTAAAAAGAAATCGCTAACAAGCGATCTCTATCACGCAACCTAAAGAGGAAAATATATTGACAGAAATATTGGATGAGTCCATACACTAAAAATAATAAATAGGTTACCTATTTATTATGTTTAGTTTAAAGGTTTTAATTTATATATCCATATCCATATCCATCCATATCATAATATAATCCATATTCCATATTCCATATATTCCATACTAGCTGATGCCCGCGACTTCGTCCGCGTGGTTTAAGTTTTTTGTGATTCCCGAACAAACTGACTTTCGCATTTATAATATTAGTATGATGATACCCGCGACTTCGTCCGTGTGAATTGATGTTTTTTGATTCCCACGGGAACTACTTAATTTTCCGGGATAAAAAGTAGCCTATGTCACTCTCCAGGTCCTCAACTATACCCATGCCAAAAATCACGTGGATTCGTTGCGCCGTTGAAGCGTGATTGAAGGACAAACCAACAAACAAACTGACTTTCGCATTTATAATATTAGTATGATATATTCCATATATATATATATATGTATGGTTACGTCCCGGGGAAGGACATAAGCTACTTTTTATCCCGGAAAATTGAAGAGCTCCCGTGGGACACAAAAAACATAAATCCACGCGGACGAAGTCGCGGGTATCATCTAGTATCAATCAATCAATCAATCAAATCATTTATTCAATATAGGTACACTGTAGGTACACTTATTGACGTCAAGAAATACTTACTTATAAAACGTGATGGTGATAATCGGTTACGGTATCTTAAAACTAAAGCTACGAGGGTTCCAAACGCGCCCTGGTCTGAGAAGAGCCCACAACAAACTCAGCCGGGGTTTTTTTTTTATTATCACCATCTCACAATCATCTTAATTAAGGAACTATCAGAGCCATTAGAGCAAATTATTGCCAAGCTTCCTTGTCGTTTAGGTAATCCTTTACATGGTAATAAGATTTTTCAATGAGTTTACGTTTTACATTAACTTTGAACTTATTCAGAGACATCTTCAACATGTCTTCTGGGAGCTTATTGTAGAAGCGGACACTGTTTCCAACAAATGAATTGCTAATTTTACTAAGCCTAGAAGCAGGCATTACAAGTTTATTTTTATTTCTAGTATTGACATTATGACAATCACTTTTCTTTTCTTATCACTTTTCTTTATTTTATAACTAAATACACAAATTACTTAAAAACCTTTACTTTGGTCTTAAGCTTTCATCCAGCCACTTCTGGCTACCCTCTTATCGTCAGTCCATCTTACTGCAGGACGCTCTACACTACGCTTACTCATACCAGTCTCAAATCTAGGTCTTTCCGGCTCCAACGGGCATCACTTCTAAGACAAGCTGACCTGTCCATTTCCATTTATATATAAATATTATTGCGTAATAATGGTTTGTGTTTTCTAATGGATCTTCATTTTGGCTTTCAGCTTTTATAACATAAAATTGCATGAGATCGCACTCTGATAGGACACGAAAAATCGTCAGCTTAAAACACCCACATCGTATAGGAAACACGTTTTGTCATATCATTTAGGTGTGTGCAGCTCCTTACAAACTTAGTGCGCGGGCCAACGTTCTGTCCTGTCAGTTGTGTGTTTTCGCCCTTAGCCGCTTGGCAGTGCCCAAGCTTTCTCACCAGAGAGGACGGCAAAGACAATCATTAGCCTGTGGATGTCCAGTGCTGGACACAGGCCTTACCCAATCAGCGACGACTCTACACCCGGTCTTAAGCCTTTCTCATCTTGCCAACTCCCGCCACCTTCTTTATTGTCGTTGATTCATCTTATCATCCTACCTATTTGGTTTAATAATATTTTCTAAATAATGATATGAAATGTGCTCATTTCATACCCTGTAAATGAGTTCGAAAGTTAAACTTCCCGGCCAAGGCCAGTAAAGAATGTTTGTATTTTCATTACATATCATAAGTTTGAATTTGGAATCTTTCTTCCTGAATATCTTGTAACTTGTTATAATGTTCTTTGGCCTAAATAGTTTAAATTTGGAACTCTACCGTATTACGCGTTCAGCACTCACAGCGCAAAAAAAAAAGAATTAAAAGTATAATATTTAATATTTTATAACTTTTAATATTTCTTAAGTAGGTTGCTTTTTTATTTACATTTAATTACATAATATAATATATTAAAAAAAGTAACTATTTCATTTTTTAGAAAAGCACTATACACACCTCGACCGGGAGAGCATTTCTGGTCTCGTATAACACTCGACCAGAAAACGCGTACTTCCCGGTCTCGCGATGTAATGTACTATTTCAGTTTCTTACGTAGGTATGTTAGAAAAAAATTATTCATTCAAGTACATAAATGATCTCCATTTTCCAACAAATCTTAACAAGCATTCCATCGTACTCTTATCTACTTATTTCCAACTATCGATGACTATGTTTTCGAACTGCGATAGATGCATTTCTATCGGTCCGGTGATTCTTGCGTGATCAAATTATCAGACAAGCTAAGCAGGTATGACATTTTTACAATAGAAGGTATAATAACACAAAATAAACGTTATATACTGTAATGTGAATTTTGTTATTTTTCATGCCAACTTGCACGTGATAATTTCTACTTATGCCACTTTAAAATTATACCATTTATACAGAATCATGTACATTTCTAGCTCCAGAGGCAATTTTCTCGAGTTCAGATTAGGCGAGCCGATTTCTAATTCCACATGTTTCAGTACTGTTAGATTTTAAGAAGAATGTTATGATTTTTCGTTTTTTATATGTTTAGTATTTTAAGCTTTCATTACAACGCATTCGTAAAATTAATTGTTGTTTAAGTAGTTTGGAATATTTAGGTAGGCATCCTGATATAGTTTCTACATGCCTACGTAAATTATTAATTAATCTATAGGTATATATATAAAAACCGGCCAAGTGCGAGTCGGATTCGCGCACCGAGGGTTCCGTACAAACCTGTAGTAAGTTTAAAATTATTAAAAATATTTTTATTATATGATGTAGCTAAAAATTTACGCTTTTCGCAATTTTTCCTTTATCTGTGCTATAAGAAGTTGCTTCGTATAAAATTTCAAAATTCTGAGTTCACGGGAAGTACCCTGTAGGTTTTGATTCCCTTACGAGTGTCGAAAAGCAGCATAAACGGCTGTATCTTTTGATTGCGTTGGCTTAGAAGTTTCATTTTTTCACTGCTCCAAGGGACAGTAGACCTGAGTATTTGATATAAATTTCAGCTTGATACCTCCATGCGTTCCCGAGAAAAAGGGTCTTGACACACAGACTGACGGACAACAAAGTGATCCTATAAGGGTTCCGTTTTTCCTTTTGAGGTACGGAACGGAAATGAATGTTGCTAAGCGCAAAACTCGAGAACGGCTCGACCAATTCGGCTAATTTTTTTTTCGTATGTTCCTTAACTTCCACGGAATGTTTTTATATAAAAAAGGCGTTTAATTTAATTTTTAATTTGGTACAGGGATACTTTATATGCCGGGGAATGACATAGGCTACTTTTAACCCCAAATGGGTGTTTGTTACTCAATCACGCCAGAACGGCTGAACAGATCTGAATGAAATTTGGCGCAGATATAGATAGATAGATATAGTCTGGAAAAATACATAGGTTACTTTTTATCCCGGAAAATTGAGGAGTTCCCGCGGGAATCAAAAAACCTTAAACCGCGCGGACGAAGTCGCAGGACATCAGCTAGTATGCTAAATAAATATGAATTAACATTAATTTTATTCATAGATTAAGACATTACATGAGTAGGTTCATTTTATAAGAAGAGCCTTAGTAATTATTCCATTGTAAACTATTGGAGACGTAAATTTTCCTCGCGGGGCTTTCCTTCACTGAAATTATTATTCATCTGACGAATTAATGCACCTACGCGTAAATATAATAACCTAAGACTCATTGAGACTATTAATATTATTAAGTACATGCTATATGCTATAAATATATTATAAGTAAGTAAAGTCGAGGTAAACAACAATAAGGTCAAAAGAATGTACCTACCTAAGAGACACTTCAATTATTAAAACTAAACTTTGCGAATTGGTTTTGAAAACTCTTCTGTTGTTAATGAATACTTTTCCGCCTTTCACATTATCTAATTTATTGTTGAGTTTGAGATCATGGGATTACCTACATAGATAACTCTGTATAAAAAAAGATAACTACTCGTGTTCTAGAGCGTTTGGGCAAACGACTAGGTAACAGTTTACCGTTTTGGAAATGGATCCAACCTTCTAAAACACAATGAACCAGATAAAAATAGACATTAGGTATTTGTCGTTATTTATGTGCGGTGATAAACCTTGCGGGTGGAGTGATCTTTAACCCGGGAATCGAACCCGGACCTTGTCTGTCGAACATGCTAACCACTAGACCAATGAGGCAGTCAGTAAGGTAGGTACTAAGTATAGAACAGCACAAGGTACGGGCCATGCGTAGTAACGGTACATCAGCACCCGTTATCATAGATACTGTTTAGGTGATAATTTATACAGCGCACCGGATTCATGAGTTGGTCCAGCGGCGTGCTTGAACCATAGATAAACACAGATAAATGTGATCAAATGGTTATGATGTTTCCGGAAGAGCCCGCATCATTATACAGGATGCTTTTTAACAGATTTCAAAGAAAGGGGCTCTCAATTCGACACCTATTTATTTTTTGGTAGTGTTCCTCCATATTTCCATCAAATCTGAACCGATTTCAATAATAATTTTTTATTTGAAAGGTTATTCACTTTTAAGGCTTTTTTCATTTACCTAGGTATCAAATATCATCAGGATCGTTCCATTTTTAATTTGGAGGTCCGATATTTAATATCTTTGGAGATATCAGATAGAGGACGAAACTTCTCAATGCTTGTATTATCACACTATAAAACAAAATGGTCTACTCTCGATTACTTTGGAAAACGACAAGCCATTTTACTATATCTAAACTAAACATGGTTATATCAAAGATGCTAATGTAATCTTGCACGCGATTTCATCATTTTATTTGCGTGTCATCGTGTTTAAACGAAATAAGTCAACTTTACGTAATTTTCGAATCCAATCTACTCTTACATCAAACTCAAAATCCATACTTATTCTTCACGAAGTCTGTCTTTTGATTTTTCACGAATTACGATTTTTGAGCTCATGGAACCTCATATAAGCTACTTTTTGCCAGAAAGCACGGGATTTTTATAACGCCTTAGAAGTTCTTGTACCACCTCCCGTTGTCCTCTTCATTTTCTCCCTATAATATTATAAGGTCGTCTGCAAAAGATCGCTTACTTTCCGCGATATGACCGCCTTTTAAGTTTGAAGTTTTCTTGTTTGTCAGGTTTATTTTGTATTTTTGTGGTGTACAATAATGTACACATAACTACATACCTACAGCCAAACGACGGAATACTGAGTATGATGAGTTTGTAGCATTAATTTACTAATCAATAAGGTTTCTCAATGGGTAAAGTGCGACAAATGGTGACCGTGGGCAAGAGTTTTGACTCTCAGGTATAAGGTAGACGATAAAAAGGGAGACACGTCAAGTTATTTTTGATTTATAATGTCCATAAAAGAGGGTAAAAATAAGAATCCCGTGGGAACTTTTAGAAATTCCGGGATAAAAAATAGCCTACGCCTATCTTTCTGAAAGACATATCTTAGTAAGAAAGGATTGTTTATATTCCATACTCTTTGTCCCAAAAGTTATAAAATAAAATAGCTAATTATAGTTTTTATTCAAAATTAATATTAAAAAAAAAATGAAATTACATGTACGAGTAACTATTATTTAATATGCGTCTATACTCTACAAAGTTTTCAACTAATAAGTAGGTACCTATAAAAAAAAATTGTACTAGCACGGCTTCTACCCAAGGCTGCATTCAACCTATAAAAAAATTGTTTCCTTCCTTTTACTCTGATAAAATGTAAGTCAGTCGCGTCAAATAAATTAGCAAAGCTCGATCACACACTATCAATCAGCGGCCGCGGAACAAGTTGCGCCGCCGAGGTCGTTCACCCGCGAGAAAGCAACAACTGCAGTCAACACTGAAAACTCAACACATGTACGCCGCTGTTTTCAGATTTTTGCAAATGCCACTTATTACGCATTTAGAAAAGCTTTATTTCCCTCTGTATAAATAATTTACGAACTTGCTATGATTTAAAGTCTAAGCGAATGGTAATCGCAGCTTAAAACGTTCGAACTGTTTGGAGTTCATACATGCTTTTTGACGTGCAGGCATCTATGAACTCCCTAAAAGGGTCGAATTATCCGTTTGACAAACGATTACGATTACGATTTCCTTACACAATCGGTAGGCTGGTTTACCTGTAATAATATGAATCTTATTTTTTAAACGACTTGTAAAATTGTGGAGGTTCACGACTCGGCGCGTATTTTATTTAGTCATAGTCATAGTCATAGTCATAGTCATTTATTCGTAAGTGAGATTACACGTCAAAAAGAACAATTTTTTTTCACTTTAAAATAGGTAACATAACAATATGTCAATTACAGATTAAATTATATCATTAAAAAGTCACATTTAATAATAATAATATATATCATATAATAATAAATAAAAAAACCGGGCAAGTGCGAGTCGGACTCGCGCACGAAGGGTTCCGTACCATTATTAATAAATAATTACCTTTGTTAATGAACCGCAAGACTAACTTTGTTTGTAGAGGTTTATTGTTAATATCAAAAAAACTATGCTAGTTAGAGCATTGGCTATAGTTTTCCTGTAAAATATACGTAAATTCCTATTGACCATAATTATTTCAAATTTTTCGATTGGTAAATTCCGGAGATAAGAGGGGGGAACGGTATTTTTTTAGACATTTTCCCCGATAAATCAAAAACTATCATAACTAAAAATAATTAAAAATCTGTTTTAGAATGTACAAAGTAAACCCTTTCATATGATATCCCACACAGTACAGTTATCTCACTTTTAAATTTCAACCCTCAGATTTTCCCCCCTTTTTAAATAAGAACAAAAATAATTTCCAATTTTTTTTAATTCCAGTGTCATTGGGCCACTTATATACACAACTATTCCAAATTTCATGGCGATAGCTTCGGTAGTTACTGAAATAATCGAGTGTGACGGACGGACAGACGGACAGACAGACGGAGAAAGTCGCACCATAAGGGTTCCATTTTACCATTTTGTGTCGGAACCCTAAAAAGAAAAGAATATTCTCAGTACAATTATTCAGAAGTCGACATGAAATATAAATTACTCAATTTTTCTTTGTTAAAACTCATTATAACTGTAGAACGACTCCTCGACAAGCCAACTCTTCAGTTTTTTTTTTAATGTATTAATATTAATCGCATTTTTTATGCTGAGGGGGATCCTATTAAAAACATCAGGCCCCATTCCTGCAACCGTTCTTGAGGTTTTCTCAAGCCGGTGGTATTTCGGCATCAGGCGACTAGGATGCCGTAAGTTAAAATTCGGCTTATCTCCCCTAACCGCAAACTCATCCTTATGTTGTACCACATACATGGCCACATTGAAGATGATTAAGCTGGGTAGGGTTAATATGCCCAATTTTCTAAATACGGCCGAGCAGGAGTGTCTTGCGGAACGCGGGCTAGTATTCGGACTGCGCGCTTTTGAAGCCTAAATGCACGTTCCCAGTCTGCACCACGTCCCCATATTTCAACCCCATACTGCAACAGGCTTTGTACCGAAGTGAAATAGCACGCTCGAGTTGCTTCCGTTGATAGCGTAGATGCTACACGTTTTAGAGCGAAACAAGCTGTGCACATTTTGCCACATAATTTATCAATGTGTGCATCCCAACGTAGGCCGTCATCCACCTGGAAGCCTAAAAAGGTTGCTATGTTGACCTGATGAATTTTTTGGCTTTGAATGGTGACAGACAACGGTCGACGATTTCGACCAGCTAAGTTACACATATACAACACAAATATATATTTATAAAAATAATAATAGAAACAGCTTTCCCCAAAATACTAGTTAGGTTTAAATATAGGTATTAGGTACATAGCTGGCGTAGGGATTTTTCTGGAAATTCGGTTAAATTGGAAGATACAAAAAGAAAAAGAACGTTTTTTTCTAATAGGATAAGTATTCTTTGTTTGCTTTGGATTCAGTTAATATCTAATATGTTTATACCTTATTGCTCGTCAAAGAATTGTTCGGTTAACATATTGTATATATTTTTAAATTTAGGGACTAAATACAATCGATAAGTATCTATTTATTTTATAAGGTACTTGAATATTTTAATTGAAAACTTAATTATTGAGTTAGTAGAGAGATGGCTGCCTAATTTATCTTCAAAAAGTCATTAATTTTGTTGTTGGCTTTGTTTGAATGAGTTAAAAGACCCTATACAATATATTATATTAAAGTTTGTATTGATTTATTCCACATATTAAAGTACAACCATAACCTTATTGATCTGAAAAGTGGTCAAACGGCGGACTTTCTAGGCACCATGTTGCAGCCAAACTAGAAATAACTAGAAATTCTAGTAGGCAACTGCATTCGCCATTCGTGATCCGTGCGATATGTCTCTACTCTGTTGATACTTTCGCAAGTAGCGACTGCCGGCGTCCGGCGAAGCTATTGATGTGTAATTAAAACAGTGAAATTCTGTGGGAAAATTGTTTTGCTTTGAAACCTTAGAAGGACTGACAAGTTGAATCTTCAATGACTAGGGCATAATATGGATGGGCGTAGAGGCGCGTTGAAGTCTAATGCATAAGAATATTTGTGATTAAATTACTTACTCAATTTTATCTATAACTATAGTTTTGATGACTAGATTTGTTTGATGAAAGATTGAGCAATTGAAATATAGTAAAAAAACTGAATATATTATGCACTGCATTTGCAATCTGAAAAGATCATAAAAAGTAGAGGGAGCTTGAGGTGCGTTGAAGTCTAATGCATAGTGATTTATTTTTTAGTAACATGCCTGAAAATAATTATATTATAACAATAAGAATCTTAGTATTCCAATAGCTACTATTTTAAGATTGAAAAGGCATATTATGGGTAAGCGGGTTCCAACCTAGACCTCTTCATTGGTATGCATCAAGTCTAAGTCTAATTTGCAAAAATAATAAATAGGTTTTACAGAAACATATCGATCGCTGCAAATTCAGACAGCAGAAAATATGTTATCCGTTCATACTAATACATATTATAAATGCGAAAGTGTATCTGTCGGTCTGCCTATCAGCTATGCTTTCCCAGCTCATGTTTTTAACAGATTTTGATAAAATTTGGTACAGAGGTAGGTTGCATACCCGAGAAGGAAAGAACTTTTGTCCCGGAAAATTAAGGAATTCCGGTGGGGATCAAAAAACTTTAATCCACGCGGACGAAGTCGCGGGCATCATCTAGTAGACTTTATAGTAGGTATTTAAATACATAACCAATGTCATTGGTCTTATCTTCGTATACCTAACACAGCTGCAATTTTGATAGCTTATTATGATGCAAGTCAGAGAGTCGGCCAAACTTATAACATATACATAATGTATGAGTGGTGGCGGTCGGTTGGTCGGTCGGTGCGGTCGGTGTCGGGTCTCGAGGATGGTGTCATGTCGGGAACTTTCGTTTTCGGCGCGGCGGCGATTTCTCCGCGTTAGCTCATCGGGTAACGGTGCGCGGCCGTTCGGGTCCAAGTTGTAAGCTTTGGCGAGAAGTCTCGCGATATCTCGTGACGAAAGAAACAGATGTTGTCGATGCCGGCTAATTTCTCGTTTACCATAACATGCAAAAAATTCGATATATTAGAAGAAATAAATAGTCTGCATGTAGAGAAAAATACCACAGATAAGAAACATAACTTTTATCGACGAGTAGACAGTTAGCTTCGATAGACAGATAGATATAACAGGTAGACATAATTTAACTCGTTGTGCGCCTGCTAGCGCACTCAACAGCGCGCTAGTAGTACTGAATCGTATTGTAATAAATACTTTTTGTTCCTTGGAGGCTTGGCTATCGTGGGAGATTTGCCTCTTATTCGACCGCGAAAAAGTTAAATACACTTGTACAGTTTGTACGACAGCTGGCGCTCGATCAATTCCATATAGATGGTATATAATAGTTAACGTTGCTGCGATCGAATATGTAGAAAACTCTGCACTTGTTAACTCGACATATTTGGAAGCGGGCGGTGCATCGTATCGCATGCTGCAAATTGTGCCACACAGATTGCTCTGTTTTAGCGGATTATTGCGAATTAAGCTTTTTATTATTCCTTGGTTCCGTGTATCATTAAGTACCTGAAGTCCGCCACTTCGCCCGCGTGGTTTAAAATATTATTTTTAATCACCTCTGGAACTCCTTATTTTTCGGGATAAAAATTAGTAGCTATCACTCTTCAGGTCCTCAACTATATTCATGCAAAAAATCATGTTGATCAGTGTTGCTCTGTTGCAATATGGACAAAACAACAAACAACACACACTTTAGCATTTATATTATTAGTAAGAAAGTATCATAGATCAAACGATAAATTGGTAGGTATAACCTATAAGAAAGAGTTTTGAGAGTTGCCTTAAGGAGCGAGCTCGTTTTGTCATTTTTTGCTCGCTCAGTCCTTTTCGCTAGATCTTAGTTGGTGAAAGTGCTAAAAGTATGCTGTTTTCCTGTGTAAGTTGAACGGAGTCCGTAAAGAGCTCGCTCTACTCCCGTCACAAATTACTTCACATATGTTATTATGCAATGTATATACAGTCCAACAAACTTATCTGACCCGTCGGCCAAAAGAACTAATTTATTATGACTGTTTAGTATTTGTTTTATTTTTTAGCGACGCACCGGCACCGGGTCATATAAATTTGACAGACTATTCTTAATTTATATTGGACCCAAAAATATTGTCTTACTAGCGAATGCCCGCGACTTCGTCCGCGTGGTTTGAGGTTTTTTGGTTCCCGCGGGAACTCCTTAATTTTCCGGGATAAAAAGTAGCCTACGTCCTTCCCCGGGATACAACCTATCCCTGTACCAAATTTGATCAAAATCAGTTGAACAGATACATTTGTTTGATTCCCGCGGGAACTCTTCAATTTTCCGGGATAAAAAGTAGCCTATGTGCTATTCCAGACTATAATCTATCCCTATGCCAAATTTCAGCCAGATCCGTTCAGACGTTGGGGCGTGATTGAGTAACAAACATCCATACATCCATCCATCCATCCAGACATCCATCCAAACTTTCGCATTTATAATATTTATTAATTATTAATTAATTATTAATTAATTAATTAATTAATTATTATATTATTATTTGATAGTTTATAACGTAAAACTTTATCATTTTATGAATGAATGTTTATCGGCCGATAATTAGTATTAGGTACCTTCAAGGCAAGAGTGAATAGCCTAGACCTCATCATTCATTGCTTTGCACTAAGCATGATTGTCGTCAACCGCAAGCCTATCTTACAATTAAAAAAAAAGACGCTGGCACCGGGTCTGATAAATTTGACAGACTATACTTAATTTATATTGGACCCAAAAATATTGTCTTATAGTTTATAACGTAAAACTTTATCATTTTATGAATGAATGTTTATCGGCCGATAAGTATTTCCATAACCGTTGGCATATTGGCAGCGTTGGTGATTCACTGCGCTCAGAGTTGGGCACGAACATAACTTCACAGTTATTACTATTAACATAATATCACACTAATATGGGTTTGTCCCAGATCACAACTATTAAACTTTTAATAAAACGGTTATAAGATACGCCAGGAATTCGGTTATAAGCGACTTTCCTGATTAGACGGATTAACGGGCCAGCGGAGGGCGAATTGCCCATACAAACGTAATACCAAAATAATTTGTAATTCGAGAATATTTCCACCATATTATGCTATTATTAAGATAGAACTTGTATTTATCAAGGTCCCTGGATAATTATTTTTCAAAATACTTTCCCAAAAGTAAGCACATTGCGTTTCGCATGTTTTTACGACATAAATGACATGTTTTCTCCTTATTTGTTTCATATTAAAACCAACGATATCTCACGTACTAATTGATCAGGAACATAGCCTATATTGTCGAGTTACAAAATAACAACACGAAGTTAAAAACACAACAATTTTTCATTCATCATTTTTGGTATTCATTAGCCAAATAGAGATAGCAATATACCGGCAAATTTATATTTGCGGTTGGAATAGAAGTTGCGAGCGGCGTTCGTCGGATAAAATTTCTATACAGCTGAGGTAACTGATGTAACGTAACGTTGTTATTGAAACCAGAGATATAGCGTAAGGATAATACCCATTCATACTTCTGAGCTCCGTTCACACAGAGGAAATGTCAGACAAGGCTATCATGTCAGTACTTAGGCCCTATAGAGTTTTGGTTCTCTCACCTATGGTTGAGTTAGGTAGCGAACATTATAGTGACAAATTCTGCCAGTTTCCTCCGTCACGTCCCTGTCACCCCGCAGCTTTGCTCTATATGTAGACGCCTTTGTCGCCCGTCGAACGACTGGTAAGTACGTATCTCAGACTGTGATAATGGGCTGGCATGCTTCACCTTAGATTGCATCACAGAGCACTAAATACCTCAGAACTACAGAACATTCAGATTATAGTACATTACATCGTGAGGCCGGGAAGTACGCGTTTTCTGGTAGAGTGTTAGTTAGACGATATACGAGACCAGAAATGCTCTCCCGGTCGAGGTGTGTATAGTGCTTTTCTAAAAAATGAAACAAGTGACTTTTTTTAATATATTATATTACGAGTAGGTATGTTATTAAAAGAAAGTAAATAAAAAAGCAACCTACTTAAGAAATATTAAAAGTTAAATTAGTTTTTCTGACCAGCCTGTCGCTTGATTTTCCTCCTTCCACTTGATAAATTTTTCGTAAGTAGGTACGAATATACCTTTCTTTGGATTTCGGCGGAAGCAAATTATTTTTAGCTAATTCGGCCTCCGCTCTCAGAAAAGGAGGCGTACAATCTAAATCCTTAATATCCTCACTCGAACTCATATTTCGTCACTTTTAGATAATAATTTATAACGATTAGGTATGTGGTTAATTCCCGCCTTTCAATATTATTATGGATAAAAAATAAATATTATACTTTTTTGCGCTGTGAGTGCTGAACGCTTAATACGGTAGAGTTCCAAATTTAAACTATTTTGGCCAAAGAACATTATAACAAGTTACAAGATATTCAGGAAGAAAGATTCCAAATTCAAACTTATGATATGTATTGAAAATACATACATTGTACTGGCCTAGGCCGGGAAGTTTAACTTTCGAACTCATTTACAGGGTATGATTTTAATGTGCACATTTCATATCATTTTTTAGAAAAGTTATTTCCTGTCTTCTTGATCCTCGATTGCTTACAATTTGGGCCACAGTCTCTTTTCCTTTCATTTAGGTCCGACCACAAGCGTGCCGCTGGGAGCGCCTAACGGTGGACCCTGGATCGGAATGTGACGGCACAGGTTTGGTGGGATGGTTGCTATGCTTTAGGTAACAACGTCGAGAGTTGCGTGCAGGTGCGTGACCGCGCGGTTTCATTGTTGTAGGCTATAGAGGTTAAGGCCATTGTGATATGGAGAAGATGGTATCATGAGCTGTTTATTATTGGACTTTAACTGTGTTTTTCTGATTGAAAAAGCAAACATAAAAAAAGTTATTTTTAGTGCAACAACATGCTTTACCCCCGGCGGCGCAGTGGTGAGCGAGCGCTGTGAGAAGCCCCGGGTACGATCCATGGCAATTGGCAGGGTCAATTTGGGATTTTAATAATTTTTCTTTAATTCTTTAAAATTTCTGAATTTTCTCTGGTCTGTTCTGGTGGGACTTGGGAGGCTTCGGCCATGGCTACTTATTACCACCCTGCCGGCAAAGTCGTGCCGCCAAACAATTTAGCGTTCCGGTACGATACCGCGGAAAAAGAGATTAGCATATTGATTTTATATACAGTCAAACTCATTATAGCTCTACCATCTTTGACCAACAGATGAGATCGCAGGTAAGGGCTAACTTGTAGTGGATTAAAAAAATCCTGTAAGTAGGTACATAGGTTTCGGGTTCCTACCTCAGACAGGTTTACTAATTAGTTAAGATGTAAAGTAGAATAAGAAGTAGGTACCTACCATACCTATTACCTAAGCGACAAAAGAAAATAAATAACACTTAAAAATATACTTTATAATATCATGTAGAATATATATAGTAGGTAGTGTAGTGTAGGATATAGTACTACTCACTTAGTGAGTGTAAGTAATAACGGTTATGTAAATAATTAGTATGTAATTATTGTCTAGCGTTTTTGTATTAAAAATCAACTTTCGAAACAAGTTTTAACGGTCCCCTGTAAACTTTTCTATTTTCGCTTCATGCATTGTGGAGGCCAAGCTTAGTAGGTATAGGTAAGTTATATTTTGTTTTAAAATTTCAACAAAATCTACTCCTATCTGCTAAAGTGAATTAAATATTTTAAATCGAATATTTTTGAAGCGAGCGAAGCGAAGGTATCCGAGTCTACTTGAGTGAATTTGCACTTGTCCGTCCGTCTGTCCGTCCGTCTGTCAGAGCCTGATAACTTCTGAATTACTTCAAATTTAAATATAATATGTAAACCGACGGCCTCCAGCCGTATGTGGCTTAAAAAGTTATAAAAATATTTTCTAAATTTCCCCTAAAATTTACGAAATGGGGAGCTTTCAAAGTGGAGATTTTCTAACGTCCAAAGTTGACCTCAGAACTCTCAATTTTCTGAAATGCTGAGCCTGAAACTTGATCAATTATTTGAATTATATACTGTACTTGAACAACAAATACTAAAATTATAAAAATATTATAAGGAAACGAAATGATTTAATTTTTAATGATCTTCAGTCATCCTCCCGCTCTCCTATGAGAGTGGAGGCCTGTGCCCAGCAGTGGGACGTTAATAGGCTGTAGTGATGATGATGATGATGATCTTCAGTATTTTTAACAGATCTTCACAACGATGTCAATAGGTGGCGCTCTTTTATGGCGATACCACGAGGTCTCAGTTCGGGGCGAACCACTAGGTATATTTTATTTCATTTATTTAGACATCCAACAGTTGACGCTCTATTCAAATGCGTGCAAATATAATATGTTAAATTTACTAATATAGGGGCTATCACAACATGCATTTAAATTGAGAATACATTTAAAAATCTATAAATAATTAAAATATTATTTTTTTACAATTAATCTATAAATATATTAATTATAAAAATCCGCCCCGGCTTCGGACGGGTAGCTCTAATAATCCTAATAGTCTATATACCCAATGTAGCCAGTGGGCAGTGGGCAAGTTTTACATATTAATATTACATTGTAAGAGTAGGTCTACGTCCGTCACCATCCATACCACACCTGCCACATTGTTTTTGTGTAACTTTACCTATTTAGTCAGCGCACGCCTCGTAAGCCAGAAGAGACGATTTTTTCCGACTTCGTTGACAATATTGCGATTTTCTATAGATATAAAAAGCACATAAAGATATCACCTCTTCTGTCTGTCAGGTCTGCTGGATACGCTGGACACGCAGGAGGACGCAAAGAACTGCCCGGGAATGTGCATGCACGCGCTCGCTTCGCTCATCTGCTCCAACGTGCTGGACGAGGTCGAGTGCCCCAACCCCTCCATGAAGTGCTGCGTCGACGAGCCGCTGGGTAAGATAACGTAGCAATAGCACAGAATGTTAACAGTAGCTCAATATTTTTGAAGTGTAACTTCTTTAGCCGCGTTGAGGGTTTTTTGATAGGGGGTAAAAATGTGCGTGAGTGACATGCTCGCAAACAGTGACATGCTCGCCTTGTTACGAAGTCAAAAGGTCTTAAATATAAATATACTACATTTGAAATTAAACTTGAATAATAATAATAATAATAATATACTCTTTATTTGTACCACCATAGAAAAAAAAACCAGGCAAGTGCAAGTCGGACTCGCGCACGAAGGGTTCCGTACCATTATTAATAAATAATTACCTTTGTTAATGAACCGCAAGACTAACTTTGTTTGTAGAGGTTTATTGTTAATATCAAAAAAACTATGCTAGTTAGAGCATTGGCTATAGTTTTCCTGTAAAGTATACGTAAATTCCTATTGACCATAATTATTTAAAATTTTTCGATTGGTAAACTCCGGAGATAAGGGGGGGGGAACGGTATTTTTTTAGACATTTTCTCCGATAAATCAAAAACTATCATATGTAAAAATAATTAAAAATCTGTTTTAGAATGTACAAAATAAACCCTTTCATATGATACCCCACACAGTACAGTTATCTCACTTTTAAATTTCAACCCTCAGATTTTCCCCCCTTTTTAAATAAGAACAAAAATAATTTCCATTTTTTTTTAATTCCAGTATCTTTGGGCCACTAATACACACAACTATTCCAAATTTCATGTCGATAGCTTCGGTAGTTACTGAAATAATCGAGTGTGACGGACGGACAGACGGACAGACAGACGGAGAAAGTCGCACCATAAGGGTTCCATTTTACCATTTTGGTACGGAACCCTAAAAAACAGAAGAAGAAAGAAAGAAAAAAAACAGACTGATACAAAAGGCGGCCTTATCGCTTACTAGCGATCTCTACCAGGCAACCTTAGGAATAGGAAAAAAAAAAAAAGGAAAAAAGGACTGCAGGTGGTGTCATCCTATAACATACATACATTCGAATAGCTACATACTAATACATAAACTAATAATAAACATTAATAAGACAATATTAAACAATATATATATACATAAAAAATAAACTAATATATATACTATAATTCAGTTTAAATAAGAAAAATTGTTAATATAATTTTTAAAGATGTCTTCAGTTTGAAAGATAATAGTTTTTTACAGCATTTTTGAAAATGTCTAGTGATTTTGACTGGCGTATGGTCAGTGGAAGTGCATTCCAAAGCTCAGTAGCTTGCACAGCGAACGAGTTAGTATAAAACTTCGTTTTATGAGGAGGAATTTTCAGTGTTAAAGTTCGGCATGGTCTTAAGTCGGATTGCACTCCAAGAAAACTGAATTTCTCCTTGAGGTAGGAAGGAGTATTTAAGTGAAATAGCACACAGTACAGAAGAGAAAGTACATGCAAATCCCGGCGACGGCGAATAGGAAGCCACTTGAGCTTTTGACGAAATTCGGATACGTGGTCATATTTACGCAAACCAAATATAAACCGTATGGCAAGATTTTGGAGTCGCTCAAGCTTGTTAAGTTTGTCCTCAGTCAAGTTAAGATAGCTTGCGTCAGCATAATCGAGAATAGAGAGAAGGAGAGAATGAGCCAGCATAACTTTAGTTGGGATTGGCAAGACAGAGCGCAACCGTCGCAAAGAGTTCATCGTTGCAAATGTCCTCCTACTCAACTCTTTAACATGCACAGACCAGGACAGTTGTGAATCTAAAAATATACCAAGATCCTTAACAGAATCACAGTATGGAATGACAAAGCCATTAAAACAGACCGGGGATAGGCCTCGCAAGTCAAGTTTTGCAATGTATCCGGGACTGCCAAAGATAATTGCCTGTGATTTTTCTGGATTAATATAAAGCCCATACTGCTTACTCCATTCGGCAACTGCAGCTAGATCGTTATTAATGGCAGAAACAGCAGCATCAAGATCACCTAGGGCTGCAGAGCGATAAATTTGGATATCATCTGCATACATGTGGTAGAGAGAAGAAATGTACGGAGTAATAGAATTAATGAATATAGCAAACAGTAACGGAGACAACACACCACCCTGAGGTACCCCGGCCGTCACATCACACCATGTCGAAACAGTCTCGTCAATTTTAATGCGCTGATGACGACCTCTTAGGTAACTCCGAAACCAGTCAATCACTGATGGAGCTATGTTAATAGAACGTAACAGGCTCAATAAAATGTCGTAATCCACGGTATTAAACGCATTACTGAAGTCAAGCAAGGTTAAAATTGTGAGCTGTTTATTGTCCATCGCCCACCGAATATCATCGGTAACTTTTACTAACGCTGTAGCCGTACTATGACCGGGACGAAATCCAGACTGCAATGGACTGAGAAGTAAGTTCTTATTAAGGAATAAATTTAGCTGTTGATAGACCAACTTCTCAAGGATTTTTGAAAGGAATGGCAAAATAGAAATGGGACGAAAATCATTTAAAGAAGAAGGGTTAGACTTTTTAGGAAGAGGTACAACTTGGGCATTTTTCCAAGCTTCAGGGAATTTGCTAGTATTAATAGAATAATTCAGGATATGGGTTAGAATAGGAGTTTTAATATCAATAATAGGGACGATCATGTTACGGCTGATACTGTCAGTACCTACCGCATTCGATGTTATGGACAATATGTTCTTCTTAACATCACATTCAGTGAAAGACTCGAAAGCAAACGGTAAAAAGTCCGGAGTTGAGGAGGATGAAAGAATATTAAGAGTTTGTTCTTTCTCGACACTATCCATTGCATCGGAAGTAGAAAAGTGATTGTTAAGGAGTTCAATATCAATATTAATAGAAGGTTTATGGGAAGATTTACCAACTCCGAGCGACTCAAGAAATTTCCAGGTTTTGGCGGTATCGCCATTTTCGACTGACTTATGAATGTGGCGTCGTTGAGCATCTCTACACAATGTATTACAGCGATTCCGAGCTTTATGATATTTTAAACGATTGGCATCAGAGTCGTTAACTTTATATTTATATTTAGCAGAATTTTTTTTATCCATTAAAATCCTTATTTCATCTGATAACCACGGGGCTGGGAGGTGTTTCATTTTAATCGGCCTAATAGGTGCATGTCTATCAAAGAGTTGTATCACTAAAGTGTTAAAAATCTCGACTTTACTATCAATTGAATCAACATCTCTGATAGCATTCCAGTCTAAAAGCCTGGCATCATCACAAAGACGATCCTTGTCAATCCCTGCAAAATTACGCTGCAGAAGAATTCTCGGTTTTGCTTTAGGAGGACGTATTTTATAGGAGAGAAAAATCAAATCATGATAAGAAAATGCATCAGCAGGGCACTGCCCGTGTTTAAAGACAAGGTCTGGAGAAGAAACCATGATTAGGTCAAGAAGGGAGGGAGTACAGCCCGGAGAGAAGTGCGTAGCGGTAAGGGGCAGTACATGCAAATTGCATGATTCCACTGCACTCAAAAGTTTCTTACTACGATGATCGTCCTTGAGTAAGCAGGTATTAAAATCTCCCATTATAATCTCCCATTATAATCCCGAATACCTTAGTGTTAAGGTTTATATTATTTATTTATTTATTTTATACTATATTATTTAATATATTATTATTTTTTAAATTAAAAAAAATTAAATATTCGTTTTCACTTCTATCGGCAGTCCCTATGAGTGACAATTCTTTTTTTTTCTATTATTCAGTACCAATGTCAAGGTGCTCAATAGAGGGAGGCCCAAATAGTGACGTCGAAAGAAACAATTTAGATTCCTCGTACCTAGTCTACTTACGAGGAATCAGAAAATACCCCATGTATGTTCAGCGATTTTTGGTAGTTTTCGACTTATAATTTTTTAAAGTTTTTTCGTGAGATTTCTGAGGGAGTGAGTGTTAAATTTTTTTCTTTTTATTTAGTGTTTTTCCGACCATTTTTTTTTTGTGAACATGCTTGCTATTAAGTGTGCTACTTTGCATAAAATAATTACCATAATAACATTAACCCAAGTCGGAAAATTTATAGTCGAAAGTAAAAAGTTTACGTTCGGCAGGAGTAGAGACGAATTTTCAACTTAAGACTAAAAATACTTAAACCTGTCTACGTCACTACCGACTAATTTCAAAAACTTTTGGGGTTCCTAAGCTTCTCTTATTTAATTAAAATTTTTGGTAAATTATTCTGAAAAATCGGACTTCAAATGTGGTAAGGTGGTAATTTCTGAACTAAAAATTTGATTATTAAAATCGATTTTTGACAATTTTATGGCTAATTGCAGTAGGAAATTTTAGAATTTAAGTATTTTCTACAAAAATAATCGATTTTTTTCGATTAAGTGACATCAAGGTTACGTAAAAGTTATTTGGATTTTTTTAGTTTTTTACAGGCACCCGATTAGGTACTAAAATAGCTTTATCTTATTATCCTTCTGTCTATAAAGTAAATTTTTTCCGCACCTTCAAGCTTTTTTTGTTTTTGTCGGCAGCACTGTAAAGTATTGCTTGGCTTGGTTTGGCTAGATTGTATAATAACAATCTAGCCAAACTATCTGACATTTAAGTAATTACACATAAGTAATTTGACATAATTATTTGACTTTATCCTAAACTTATAGTTACTTTATGACCTATTAAGAAATTGTCCAATGACGTATCTTAGTCTTTATTGTTGCAAATAGACACTTTGTGCATGTGTTCTTTCAGGCAGCACTTCACTACACTATCACTAATCACTATGCACTAACTCCATTGATGTAGAATTTTACATTCTATTTCAATGACTAACTCAGAGGGTTTTGTCCTTTTTAGTCTTCTCACTAATTGCGAAATGTCGAGCCACTGGATTGTCTCAACGTTAATGTGAGCTCAATATGTTCTCATTCTGAGAGAAGACTCCGTGCTCAGTAATGTCTCGGCATGTCTCTCTCTAAACTCACGGCAACTTGAAACTTGATCTTGGCTTAACAGGTTCTGCCAGCTTAGCGATGATTTTCTTGTAGTCACTTGCTTTAATGGTGAAATCATGGTGAGGCTGTTAGTTTTTAAGCATAATCTATGTATTTGTTGTTGCGAGCTTGGAAATTTATCATTATGTTTTCAAACGGTATGATAAGCCTGGCGATCAGCATTTGGCGATCGTGATAGACTATACTTATGGTCAAAAACTTGTATAATTCAGTAGAACACCAGCGATGGTGCCTATATTTAATGATATTATTTTTTTGTTGAAATATTTTCTGTCCAAAGGAGTGCTATACTACCCATAACCTCTCTTCGACTCGAGCGCTCTCCAGCCCCATGGAGCATGCCTAAAACCACTATGGTTTTTAGTGGGTATTCTGGAGTGAGTCCTACATGCAATACTCGCTTAGTGCGGGATGCGTAAAAGCATTTTTCCAGCGATGAAAAAGTCTAGAAAGCCACTATGCTATCGTTTCCAGGAAACGACACGTTGACAACGACGAGGAAGCCGTTCACGACGCGCTACACCACCACCGAGTCGTATTCCGATGAGGAGGAGACGACCACACGCGCCACCAACGACCGATACAAAGACAGTGGTAATTATTAGGTACACCCTATTAACTATTAGGATACACATTCATTTATACCGTTAATAGTGAACACACACTAAAATGAACAGGGAAATGTATACTTAAAGGAAAGTTGCTGTAAGAAGATGCCTGCAGGAATCTCTTTATAGTGCTCTGACAATTCTGATATGTTAAAGACTTACCTATGTCTAGCAGTGGAAATCTACAGGGTAACAAGTAATAAAATTAAAAATTTTAAAAAAACCCACGACGAACTGCAGAGCTCCATTATACCTTTGGCCTTTATAAACTTTGAAACAACAATTAGAACGTAGCAAACGTATATATTACATAATATCTAAAACACAAAACTGCATCTTTGACAGCTCAGTAGTTTTTTTGACCAGTGTGGTGGACTATGGCCAAACCCTTTTCAAATGGACAAATCAAAAGAGTCCAAACGGGACGGGTATACGATGAGAATTTAAGGAGTTCCCATGATCGCCTCCTGACTCCACCATGATACCCTGGGCAGCATCTAGGTACTAGCTAAATATATGTAAAACAAAAAGCCCGCATCTAAATCAGCACAGTAGTTTTTGAGAAAAATGGTAACATATTGAAAAAATAAAATCATAGACTACAGCTCAGCTTTGTTTTCTATGGTCCTAAAATATATCTAAGAACCTTCTCACAAGCTATACACATCTAATGAAAAAAACCGCATTTCAATCGGCCCAGTACTTTTTGTAAAAAATGGTAACATATCGAAATATTAAAATCATAGAGACAGCTCAGCTTGGTTGTCTATGGTCCTAAAATATATCTAAGAACCTTCTCTCAAGCTATATATATCTAACTAGTATTTCGCCCTGTGCGCGAGCTGCTAAAGCAGCTCACGGGTTGTGGTTAGACTTACAAGTAGTACAGATTTTACTGTACTAAACTGAATTCATTTATTATGGTGATAACAAAATAAATAAAAATGGCGCTGATTTTTTAAAACTTTGGTAACAGTTTCCTGTTTCGTAACCCCAGGGAGTCTTATATCGATTTTGAACGAAATTGGTCAATTAATAAAGAATTTCAAAATGGCGCTGATTTTCTAAAATTTTGGTAACAGTTTCCTGTTTTGTGACCCCAGGGAGCCCTAAATATCGATTTTGAACGAAATCGGTCAATTAACACAGAATTTCAAAATGGCGCTGATTTTTTAAAATTTTGGTACCAGTTTCCTGTTTTGTGACCCCAGGGAGCCCTAAATATCGATTTGGAACGAAATCGGTCAATTAACAAAGAATTTCAAAATGGCGCTGATTTTTTTAAAAATTTGGTACCAGTTTCCTGTTTTGTAATCCCACGAAGCCCTAAATATCGATTTTGAACAAAATCGGTTAATTAACAAAGAATTTCAAAATGGCGCTGTTTTTTTAAAGTTTGGTAACAGTTTACTGTTCTGTAACCCCAGGGAGTCCTAAATATCGATTTTGAACGAAATCGATCAATTAACAAAGAATTTCAAAATGGCGCTGATTTTTTAAATTTTGGTACTAGTTTCCTGTTTTGTGACCCCAGGGAGCCCTAAATATAGATTTTGAACGAAATCGGTCAATTAACAAAGAATTTCAAAATGGCGCTGATTTTCTAAAATTTTGGTAACAGTTTCCTGTTTCGTAACCCCAGGGAGTCTTATATCGATTTTGAACGAAATTGGTCAATTAATAAAGAATTTCAAAATGGCGCTGATTTTCTAAAATTTTGGTAACAGTTTCCTGTTTTGTGACCCTAGGGAGCCCTAAATATCGATTTTGAACGAAATCGGTCAATTAACACAGAATTTCAAAATGGCGCTGATTTTTTAAAATTTTGGTACCAGTTTCCTGTTTTGTGACCCCAGGGAGCCCTAAATATCGATTTGGAACGAAATCGGTCAATTAACAAAGAATTTCAAAATAGCGCTGATATTTTTAAAAATTTGGTACCAGTTTCCTGTTTTGTAATCCCACGAAGCCCTAAATATCGATTTTGAACAAAATCGGTTAATTAACAAAGAATTTCAAAATGGCGCTGTTTTTTTAAAGTTTGGTAACAGTTTACTGTTCTGTAACCCCAGGGAGTCCTAAATATCGATTTTGAACGAAATCGATCAATTAACAAAGAATTTCATAATGGCGCTGATTTTTTTAAATTTTGGTACCAGTTTCCTGTTTTGTGACCCCAGGGAGCCCTAAATATAGATTTTGAACGAAATCGGTCAATTAACAAAGAATTTCAAAATGGCGCTGATTTTCTAAAATTTTGGTAACAGTTTCCTGTTTTGTGACCCCAGGGAGCCCTAAATATCGATTTTGAACGAAATCGGTCAATTAACACAGTATTTCAAAATGGCGCTGATTTTTTAAAATTTTGGTACCAGTTTCCTGTTTTGTGACCCCAGGGAGCCCTAAATATCGATTTTGAACGAAATCGGTCAATTAACAAAGAATTTCAAAATGGCGCTGATTTTTTTAAAATTTTGGTACCAGTTTCCTGTTTTGTAATCCCACGAAGCCCTAAATATCGATTTTGAACAAAATCGGTTAATTAACAAAGAATTTCAAAATGGCGCTGATTTTTTAAAATTTTGGTACCAGTTTCCTGTTTTGTAATCCCACGAAGCCCTAAATATCGATTTTGAACAAAATCGGTTAATTAACAAAGAATTTCAAAATGGCGCTGATTTTTTAAAATTTTGGTACCAGTTTCCTGTTTTGTAATCCCACGAAGCCCTAAATATCGATTTTGAACAAAATCGGTTAATTAACAAAGAATTTCAAAATGGCGCTGATTTTTTAAAATTTTGGTACCAGTTTCCTGTTTTGTAATCGCACGAAGTCCTAAATGCAATAAACCGCATCTCAATCAGCCCAGTACTTTTTGTGAAAAATGGTAACAGTGGTTGAAAAATTAAGATCATAGACTACAGCTCAGCTTTGTTGTCTATGGTCCTAAAATATATTTATGAACCTTCTCACAAGCTATACACATCTAATGCAAAAAACCGCATCTCAATCGGCCCAGTAGTTTTTGTGAAAAATGGTAACATATTGAAAAAATAAAATCATAGACTACAGCTCAGCTTTGTTGTCTATGGTCCTATAATATATCTAAGAACCTTCTCACAAGCTATACACATATAATGCAAAAAACCGCATCTCAATCGGCCCAGTAGTTTTTGTGAAAAATGGTAACATCCATACTATTTACTATATTTACTATATTTTACTATATTACTATATATTTTACTATATTTACTTATTTAATATTATAAATGCGAAAGTGTGTCTGTCTGTCTGTCCGTCTATCTGTCTGTCTGTCTGTCTGCTACGCTTTCACGGCCCATCTATTCAACCGATTTTGATGAAATTTGGTACAGGGATAGATTGTATCCCGGGGAAGGACATAGGCTACTTTTTATCCGGGAAAATTTGAGAGTTCCCGCGGGAAACAAAAAAGTTTATCTGTTCAACCGATGTTGATGAAATTCGGTACAGGGATAGGTGGTGTTCCGGGGAAGGACATAGGCTACATTTTATCCCGGAAAATTCAAGAGTTCCCGCGGGAATCAAAAACCTTAATCTACGCGGACGAAGTCGCGGGCATCATCTAGTGTTGAAATATTTAAATCATAGACTACAGCTCAGCTTGGTTGTCTATGGTCCTAAAATATATCTAAAAACCTTCTCACAAGCTATACGTATCTAATGCAAAAACCCGCATCTCAATCGGCCCAGTACTTTTTGAGAAAAATGGTGACAAAAAAGTGCACAAACAAACAAACAAACATACAAACAAACAAACAAACAAACAAACAAACAAACAAACAAACAAACAAACAAACAAACACACAACCTCTTAGGGCAAACACATATACCGTCTCCGCTTCGTCGAGGGTAAAAAGATGATTGGAATCATTTTTTTTTTAAATCAAATAACTATTTATTGAAAACTTATTGAAATAATAGAACTTCAAGCTAGCGCCTAGCCTAACCTAATTTCTATATAAATCATGACCGTGTGGAATGGTGGTAAGAATGCTGGTTGCGTTCCCGCGTTGGACAGCCAGGCTGATCCTTTGTGGAAAAAATGAACCAGCCCTTCTGTCACCAGATGAGGCAAGTAACCGCGGTGAAATATCACGCAAAAAAATTTTGCCACTAAGACTCCACGGCCTCAGGGTCTCCACGGCAAGTGGAACAAATATGTACCTCTCTATGAGAGATGTATTGTCACCGTAAGATTGCAAAGGCCGTTGTATTGTAATTAAACTAGCGATATTGTAAACTGTCGACAGATTGTGAACCGTTCAATGTTCCGAGTGTCAATTTTTGAAATATTTATTGTAATTACGTTTTCTTGTCTCTTTCTTGTAGGTTAGGTTAGGGTACGACATAAACAACCAGGTAGTGGCCGGGCACTTAGGTTTTATCGGGTTAATATACCTACCTAACAGATTACAATCTACCGAAAAATATGGCGTTAAATTGTAATCTGTCGACAGTTTACAATTTTGCTAGTTTGATTACAATCTAACGGTTTTTGCAATTATACGGTGACATATGCTTTATTTTCATCGATTTCTATGTACAATTAGTTCAATGTTTCCTCTACCTTTTCCAGGTAACATAGCCTGCCCGGGAGTGTGTGTGGAGTCCCGGTTAACGCAGTACTGTGAAGCCTACCTCACGTCCGGCGATCTGTGTGTCCCGGGGCGACTTTGCTGCGTCTCCAAGGATGGGTACGGCGACAAGAGACCGCCGGACTTGGTCGTTCCTAATGAGAAGAAGCATGTTACCAGAAGACCGCCGTCTACTGCGGTAAGTTGAAAATACAGCATTCTTACCACCATTCCACGCGGGCATGAATTATATAGTAATTAGGTTAGGCTAGCTCTAGCTGTAAGTTCTATTTTAAGTATTATATTCAATAAATGTGAAAAAAGGAAATATATTTTTTATTTTATTTTATTTTTATTTTGCTAAGAAAACTTACAGCTACTAATGGATAGTCTATAAATAAAGAAAAAATATAACGCCAATAAAAAAAAAATATAAAATTAAAAAAGAAATAAGTATATATGTCACAAATAAAATCAATAAAAGTATAGCTATTATAATAATCACAACTCACATTATTAATTTAATATTAATTGCAGCTAACAACGACACCACCCCCTAAACCGAAGCCAGGCAGAAAATGCAGAGGCGACTGCATCAGTGGTTTGTTCGCGCTGCTGTGCGACCACGTGGACGAGGATGCCACCTGCCCCGCTGAGGGCACGTGCTGCCTCACTGACTCGCATGCCACGGAACCTGCCACCAGGCGCCCGCCAACCACGCCGCGCCCCACCACACCCGTGAGACACTTAGCTTAGCTACTGTTTACACTTATCTCTCTCTGCGTCGTATTCCTCATTTCCGAAATTAGTTTAATTTCCATTTAATTACGTTTTAAAATAACAAAACTTGGAAATATTTTTATTCATTACCTAATAGTTCAAATTTGGCATTCTAACACTTAGATGTACCTAAGTATAAGATTTTGGAATGTGACGTCACGAAACTTAGGACCTCTCCCACCCCTTGTCACACAATGTCACACTTCGTCGACTACCTATCCCCCGCCTCCCCCCCCCCCCATGCATACGTGTCGAATTGTTAACCTTCTTTTTAAATAATAATTTAAAAAAAACTTGTCTTGTTCCAGCCCCCCCTGCCGCGGTGTCCGGGGTACTGCCTTCTCAACATAATGGCTGCCTTCTGCGAGCGACCTGCCGTGCTCCTCTCACACACCACGTGCAAGCACAGCGGCTCTATATGCTGTGATAATACCAGGTAAATAACAAACTCAAGCCAAGTATCTTTCTTCTCATCGACCCATTGCCGGCTCACTACTGAACACGAGGAGTCTCGGAATGAGAAGGGTTTGGCCAACTCGTGCTCAGTACTGAGTTGGCCATGGGTTGAGATGGTGTCGAATTACTTGGTGCTCTAAAATTCCTCGTTAAAGATGACGGCATCGAAAAAACTGATGTTCTGTATGGCGGCTATTTTATTACCGCACTAGTGAAAAAAATAATTTTAATGGACGGCTTTGTAGACTAATATCTCTACGTCTTGTAATATTGTTGCGTGCGTGCTACTCACAGAGTACATTATATATACGTGCTACTTTATATCAAGTTCTAAAATCTGATCAGAGTTAGAAAGGTAATGGCAGGTAGATAATATAGATACCTACCTACCTAATGAAAAAAATAGTTTTATATTGAGGTTTTTTGGTTCCCGCGGAAACTCCTTAGTTTTGCGGGATAAAAAGTATCCTATGTGTTATTCCAGACTATAATCTAACTCTGTGCCAAATTATATCCAGATCCGTTTGGGCGTGATTGAGTAACAAACATCCATCCATACATCCATCCATCTAAACTTTCGCATTTATAATATTTATTATTTTATCAACTTTTTTATATTGTGCGCTATAAAATCCATATTATAATAATATTCAAATCTAAATTAAAAACTAAACATAAAAATATGTTTAGATCTGCAATGAGGCAGTGTGCCCAGAACGCTGGCTCCGTTACCCAAACTTATATTTAAATATGTTGGCTGAGGTAACTGCCGAGACGAAGTGGAGACGAAAAGATAGATCCTCAAAAAAGGATCTAGCATCTTCGCCCCACGACCCCAGGGTTTCAACACCAAAAGGCACAAAAATGAAATTATTACAGCCCCTGCTGTCATGGAGGACGCCTGCAAGTGGGACAACGCTTATTATTTATTTTTATTATAATTTGATGATTGATTTCGCAGAGTTCCCCCCCGCACCACCACCCGGCCGACAACCACCACGACCACGACGACCACCACGCCGGCGCCCGTCGACCCCCGGCCTGACTGCCCCGGCTCCTGCATCGTGTCGCTGCTTTCCTTCACGTGTTTCCGTAAGCCTATTGTATAACCTTATGTTTCCCTCGTTGATGGGAATTTGGGGGTTGGGCCCAGTTTTGTATCGATTTCCTATTTTACGACGGCATGGGGTTTGGACTCCAAACCCCATGCCGCATGACCTCCCCATTGTCACTTCAGCTTCGATGGTTTGGGTATATATATATATATATATATTTCTTAGTAATTAAATATCCATGAGGATTGCTCAGCCTAGACGTCTACGTCTGCCAATTCCATAAAGCAACTCTTTAGGTTTGTAGGTTTGTAGTAATTTTTAATTTAATTTAATAGTTTCTCTAAGCACCTTTATGCCTCGTTGACTTGTGGGGCCGTGGGAGCTGCACATTCCTCTAAAATGTAGTACATAAACACAAGTAGGTAATAAACAATTAGGTTAAAGCATCGATTTATAGCTGTTATGTAGTTACTAGATGGGCCCTCTCATAGAAAAAAAATGCGCGTCCGACTTGTAGAGCGCTCTCCTTGCCTGTATAAGCCTGTCTTTGTCCCCGTCATAGCGCTGTCCCGCTTCTCAGACTAGATGGCGTTAGTAAAATAAATTCAAATTCTTTGTTTGATAGGGCCCGTCTACGTCTATGTAAATTGAGGTCGTTGGATAAAAGAAAACGAACTTGTACAACTTAAGGTATAAGCTACGTCACCTCACGGTTTTCTCTGTTGACAGGTAACGCAGAAATGACGGACGTGTTCAAATGCCGGAAGGCTGGCACCCAGTGCTGCGCGCCCAAGTCGAAGGTGCTGGAGGCTATAGGCGTGAACCGAAACGACTCGTACCCGTTAGCCACGACTCACTCATACACTCATCCGCTCACTATAGCGCACACGCATCCAATGCCTCATACCACACCTATGCGTAAGTTCATACGTGCAATCTTACTATACTAATACTATAAATGCGAAAGTTTGGATAGATGGATGGATGGATGGATATTTGTTACTCAATCACCCCGGAACGGCTGGACGGATCTGGATGAAATTTGGCACAGAGATAGATTTTAGTTAGTCGTGTTGACAATATCATTTTTTTACTTTCAGCCCAATACGAACCAAACTACGTAACTACCTTGAGAACTCCAGAAAAATACAACAAATACGTCTGCGGAGTTAAAGGTAAATATAATTCTTTTGTTTTTATTGAATTACTTAATATGCAAACTGTAGTTACCTACTTACCAAAAATGACGTATGGCCATTATATTACCGCACAAGTGCAAAAATGAATATTGCTGCACGTCTTTAGGATTTAAATTTTAATCTTATTAATTGTGCGGTAATATTTTATCACCCTAGAGTGGGAAAAATCTTCTTTATAGTTTGAATATAGCCGTGAAGTAAGATGAAGTTTACGAGCAAATTATTGTTATATTTATTAATAGCGTTTCATCAAAATCATTTCAACTATTTTAGCATCCATAAGTGAAATGTTGTAATAACAAATACAAGTCAATCTACCCCTTTGTGTTACGCAGGCACGACGTCGCGAGTGGGGCGTGTGATGGGCGGCGAGGACGGCGAGCGAGGCGA
This sequence comes from Erebia epiphron, assembly GCA_963932025.1. Taxonomy (NCBI): domain Eukaryota; kingdom Metazoa; phylum Arthropoda; class Insecta; order Lepidoptera; family Nymphalidae; genus Erebia; species Erebia epiphron. The sequence goes on from OZ009950.1 coordinate 12,818,249, forward strand.
GTGGTGTTGGCAGGTGGCGCTCATCAACTCGCTCAACCAGTACCTGTGCGGCGCCGCGCTCGTGGGCACGCAGTGGGTGCTCACCGCCGCGCATTGCGTTACCAAGTAAGCGTTACCTCTCTGCGCCCTAGGCCCGTATTTATAAACCGACATCAGCTAAGATCAGGTTCTCAAGTATCGATTAATCTACGGTTAAGAGGGATCGGCCGATACTTGACTGTTGAGAGACTTTTCTTAGCTGATGTCGGTTTAATAATACGAGTCTTTTAGCAATCATCATCATCATCATCATCATCACTACAGCCTATTAACGTCCCACTGCTGGGCACAGGCCTCCACTCTCATAGGAGAGCGGGAATTAGAGCTTAGACTCACCACGCTGCTCCAATGCGGGTTGGCGGGCTTTAACGACTATTATCATGTTAGTGATAATAGCCGGGACCGACGGCTTAACGTGCTCTCCGAGGCACGGGGGTGAAACACCGCCAACTTCCAACTCCGAGCTGGCACTGAGAATTTCTTAATTGAAAAACCCAATACCTAACTTTTATGCCCGACCGGGAATCGAACCCAGGACCTCGTGATCCGCAGTCGACTATGCTAACCACTAGACCAACGAAGCAGTTAGCAGGGCAGGGCAGGGCTTTTAGCAATCAATATATTTTATTTATTCAATTTTGAATTAAGGTACATTGTACACTTATTGACGTGGGCGGACGACATTAAGTTGGTCGCCGGGAGCCGTTGTATTCAGCCGTGGAAATCATTACAAGATACCTATGTCCAGCTGTGAAACGACGACGGCAATGATTTTCTTGGGATAGGGGTTGATGGTACTATGTGAGACACCTTGCCGCTAGTATAAATTAAGTAGTTTGACAAAGATGACGGTTTCTAAACTGATGTTATTTTGTATGGAGGCCATTATATTGCCACACTAGTACGATAATTAACGGCTTTGTGCGGTAATATTTTAGCGCCCAAGAATTGTAAAAGACTACTTTGTAATTTTAATAGAGCTCAAATAAAAGCCAATTTATGAGTTAATGCGTTGTTATTTGGTCATTAAAATGTGGACATTTTCGAAGCTTGAATGAATGAATTTATTTATCTGAATATGTGTTATAGTATGAAAAGTCGCAGCATATCCAGTCAGGCAACCCTTAAGTACAAATTTTGATGTAAGCTTTTCAATCTTTCCAGCATTGTCCGTTCAGGCGACGCGATATACGTACGAGTCGGTGATCACGATCTAACTCGCAAGTACGGGTCACCGGGCGCGCAGACCCTGCGAGTGGCGACAACGTATATACATCACAACCACAACAGCCAAACCCTGGACAACGATATAGCGCTGCTCAAGTTGCATGGGAAAGCTGAATTGAAAGAAGGTGGGTAGCTTTTCTTTACTGAAGGCCTGAGGATGGTAGGTACAAAGCGGAATTGGGAAAGCATTTAATTATTCCCTTCCATAACCAGGGTGAACAAATATAATTATTATTATGTATTTACTAAGGGTGGACTGTATAGGCGAGTTTATTTCCCGAGATAATTAATTATTGGTCAGTCTTTATGATATATAGGTAAATAGGTGAATAAATTGGGACTTACTGGATAACTGCATTTAAATTTGATGTCACTCACAAAATTCACTTCTGTAGCACTTAATTCACCAGCGGCCGCGGTTTATTTCACAGGTATTATATTTAAAATAGTCAACGTTGTTTTGGATTTTTAGAGATTCAATTTCTCACGTGTCGATATCCACTCGTGGCAATGGCGTCTCGTTTTAGGGCAGATTTTTGCATAAGGTGCGTGCGCGACGATAAGCGTTTAAAGAGGAACTGCCGTCTCAAATGACGCTATTACAGCGCCGGGGTTTTCAAATTGAAGCGAATGGTTAAAGGGAGACGAACATAGGACAAAGATAGGCGTGAAAAAGGGATGGTGTGATTATGAAAAGGAAGGCATGATTATATCATAAGTCTGTCCTTGTTCTTTACCTATGATTCTATGAATCCATTAATCAGAAATCATAGATTATAATTTTGAAACCAAACATCCCCGCCTGCATGAAGTCTTGGCTTCATAAAAAAATTAAATTAAATTAAAATATAGAGAGGGACAAAGAGATCATAACTCATCAACAAAGCTCTACATCATACAGGTGCGCAATATTGCAGTGAATTAATAAACTAAATAACTAAGTATAAGTACTTAAATGTAAAATAATAAAAATAAATAAATTTATTGAGTTGGTAACGGACAAAGTTTCACTACAGGTCTATCGTACGTTCCAGATTTAGTCCGGACTTGAGCTACACGAACAACTCCATCTTTACCAGGCATTACTTTGGTAATAACTCCGATCGGCCATTGTAAGGGAGGTGCGTTTTCAACTATAATTAATACGATAGTTCCTACGGTTACAGGATTACTAGGCGTATTCCATTTTTCACGCGTTTGTAAATTATGTAAATACTCCGTTTTAAACCGTTTCCAAAACGATTGAACAAGCGAGTCCAATAGAGAGAACCTAGTTAAGAGGTTAGCGCGTTCTCCTGTAACATCAGGAGCTGGAATAAATTCCAATGGTAGAGTAGAGAGAAAATGCGATGGCGTTAATGCAGTGGGTTCAGAAGGGTCTGAACTTAAAACATAGAGAGGTCGACTATTTAGCACAGCCTCAATTTGACCAAGTACGGTTATCATTTCTTCGTATGTTAAAATTTGTTTGCCTATTACGCGAAATAAGGCCGCCTTTGCGCTCTTGATCTGGCTTTCCCAGACCCCTCCGAAATGAGATGCTAGAGCCACGTTAGGCTTCCATTTGATACGATTTTTGGTTAATTCGGAGCTAAACTCCTTGTAATAGTCTTCAGAGTGCAAAAAGGTATGTAACTCATTTAAATAAGCCTTAGATGCCATGAAGTTACTCCCTCGATCGGAATAGAGCGTTTCAACGGTTCCTCTTTTTGAAATAAATCTTTTTAAACAATTTAAAAAGGTCGCGGAGCTAAGATCAGATGCTAACTCTATATGAATAGCCTTTGTGACTAGGCAAACAAATAAGCAAATGTATGCTTTCTGGCTACGTACGCCGCGTTTTCTCGTTAAAGTTATGTAAAGCGGTCCTGCATAATCAACGCCGGTATGTAAAAAGGCTTTACTTTTTTCGACTCTACATTTCGGAAGATCTGACATAAGCGGAAAGGTAGGCTTAGGGTTTTGCCTAAAACATGCGTTGCATTTATGAATGCGGTGGCGTACCACACGACGAGCACATAATATCCAATATTTTTGCCTCAATATGGATGTGAGTAATAGAGGACCAGCGTGTAACTGAGTACGATGATAGTGATCTATTAAGAGATCAATGATATGTCCACTTTTGGGTAATAAAGCTGGGTGCTTATGTGAATAATCCAGACTGGATTGCGAGAGTCGTCCGCCTACGCGTAAAATGTCATCAGAAACAAAAGGAAATAATTTTTGTAATTTTGATGAGCATGGTTTATTATTTTTAATATTGTCTATATCAGACTTAAAGGCTGAACGTTGAACTGCGCGAATAATCATTAATTCAGCAGCTTCGATATCTTCAACAGTGATTATGTCTCTATGCGGAAGCTTTCTCATGAATCTGAGTACATAAACCACAGCGTGAACAAACTTAGTCCAAGAAGAACATTTTGATCCAAGAGTAATTATTGGATGCTCGTCCTGTGAAATAACTACGTGAGTCGTAGTTTTCTTTTCAGGTAAAGAAGAATTGTCGCGAGGTGAGAATTTGATTATAGGCCACTCTTCCGATGGTAAAGAAATCCACGAGGGTCCTTCAAACCAAAGTGCGTGTTCCGAAAACTGAGCGGGCATAAGACCACGTGATATACAATCAGCGGGATTTTGAACTCCAGCGATATGATAAAATATTACATTAAGTGGCGATAATAGCGTGTGAATTTGAGAGATGCGATTAGCTACATAAGTATTAAACTTATGTGGCGAAGAAAGTGCCCAACAAAGGGAGACTTCTGAATCTGAGAACGCGAGAACTTGAGTTATTTTTATGCGAGCAGACAACGTATAATACACTGAATTTACTAGACGAGCAAGTAATACTATACCATTCAGCTCTAGTCTAGCTAGCGTTACCGTGGGCTTTATGGGCGCTACACGCGACTTCGAACACATTAGTGTAACTACAGGCGGTTTATTTTCATTTTTAACGTGTAAATACACGACACAACCATATGCCTTTTCGCTGGCATCTGAAAATGCCAGAAGTGAGACTTGCGAATTTTCCTCAATGCCCATGTGGCGAGGAAACTTGAGTTTAGAGATAACAGGCAACTCGGATATATAATCCTGCCATTTATCAATTATGTGTTGAGGTGGGGAATCATCCCATCCCATATTCAGAAGCCACAAATCCTTTATGATTAATTTAGCGGATAAAATAATTGGGCCAACTAGGCCTAGAACGTCATAAAGGCGCGCGGTTGCGGAAAGAATGGCTCGTTTTGTACAAGCACTAGGAGGTTGCGACACTTTAAATATAAAGTCGTCGGATGCGGGAAGCCAATGGAGGCCTAGAATTTTAAAGGTGCTATCTGTGTCGAGAGAGATTGACTCAGACTGCCGATGAGACGTAGGAATGTGACCAAGCAATTCAGAGGAATTGCTGGTCCATTTCACTAAGTCAAATCCACCAGCTTTAAAGAGTTCTATTAACTCATGTGCTATCTTTACTGCTTCATTGAGAGATGAGGCACAAGAAGCTAAGTCGTCCATGTAAACGTCTCTCTCAACAACAGAAGCAGCGAGCGGCCATCTCTGGCGCTCATCGCTGGCCAGCTGCCTTACAGTACGCATGGCGATGAACGGTGAAGAACGTAGGCCAAAGGTCACTCGAGTAAATTCATATACTTCGAGCGGGTCCTCGGGCGAGAAGCGATAAATAATACGTTGATATTTGCGGTGCGGTGCGTTAACATAAATACATAAATACATTTGCCTAACGTCGGCAAAAAATGCGATGCGGAAAATGCGTACATTCAAAAGAATGTTAAATATATCTGATTGCAAATTGCAACCAGTATGCAAAATATCATTGAGCGATAATTTTTTATCAGAGGAGAATTCTTCTATATTGAGAAGAGAAGACTCAGTGGGGCAAGAACCATCTAAAACGATGCGAACCTTCGTACTTTTGTCCTCGCGAATCACTGGGTGGTGCGCTAAATAATATCCTGATGAGATAGGCTCATCAGGTGGCAGGCGTTCAATAATGCGGTTTTCTATATAACTTTTAATTACATCGTTATACCTAGAGTGAAGCTCAGTATCTCTTTTGAATCTCCTTTCTAGATTAAGAAAGCGTTTCTTAGCGGTTCTGTATGAATCTCCTAAAACCTCAGGATCAGTTTTAAAAGGGAGATTCACTGAGTATGAGCCGTCCTGATTGCGGATGGTTGAAGAAACATATATATCTTCACATTTTTGTTCATCAGGACTTAAGAATTTGCGCGCGGGGGGCTCTTCAATAGTCCAAAACCTTTCTAATAATCCATCTAATGGTTCGCTTGTGAAAAAACACAAAGCGCGAGATTTAATATTTTGAGAAATAATAGGTGCATCGCCCATAATTAAATAGCCTAATGAGGTCTCGAATGCGGAAGGCGTATTTACGTTGCCAATTATTTTATCACTTAATGCTATTTTACAGTAAATATTAACGCCCAGTAATATATCTATCGGACCCGGTTCATAGAAGTTGTCATCAGCTAATGATAATTTTTTTATCAGATCGTTAAACTCTGCGATGTCAACGTGCGAGTCTGGCAGTTGTGAAGTGATTCGTTCTACCACCAGAGGGCGTATCGAGTATTCCTTCCCGTCATCAAACCGCGACTTAAATTTAAACTCGGAAACACCTAGTATTTTTTGCGAAGCTCCACCGATACCTTGAACTTCAGCAAAACGATTTTGAGAATTTACGGGCAGTGAATACCTATTACAACAATCGATAGATATATAGTCGTTTTGCGACCCTGGGTCTATTAGACACCGCACAAGATGTGGACGATTGTTGCTGTCATACAATCTTATTTTTGCAGTGCCTAACAGCGTCGTAGTAGCAATGCGATCTATACAGTCGTAAGACACGTTACACACTGAAGTATTATTCGTGCTACTAGAATTAGACTTAATTTTATTACAGTTATCATTAGAGGGCGTAGGCTCTGCAATATTAACAGAGGATAAACGAGGCGATGCAATTGCGTTTGAAGTTAAAGATGGATTATTATCTAACTTAGATTGGGACGTTTTTGAATTAGTATTATTCTTTCGTTCAAAATGTATCGCTGAGTGATGCGAGGCCGATGAGCACTTGGAACAGATTCCCTTGGATAAGCAGTTCATAGTGCGGTGAAGGGTTGAAGTACAACGATTACAATAAGAGTTATTTTTTATAAATAAATGTCTATCTTGAGGAGATAACTTCATGAACGAGGGACAAGAATAGAGATGTAAGTGTTTATTATTCTTACATAAACTACAATTTTTACTGTCTGACGGATTGAGAGATTCAGTATTAACAAAACTCTTAGTTGAAGGCCTTGGAGGCAAATTAGTTTTGCTGCGGTTTTTATTTTGTTGAGATTCAAAACCTTTATCTATGGAGCGTGTTATCACCTTATTTTGTTCTTTAACAAATTCTATTAAATTTGTATAAGTCGGAATTTGTTTTTTGCGATTGATAATCTCAAACATTTTTACAGTTTCCGAGTCCAACTTAAGCGTGGCTAAATGAAAAAATATGAAGTCAGTTAAATCAATTTTCAACTGCTTAAGTGCTTCCACTGCTGAATCAAAAGTATCTATAAAATTATCTAACGCGTTTGCACTAGTGTTTGCGAGCGGCTTAAATTGTAATAATTGATTCAAATAAGCACAGGCGAGCGAACGAGGGTCATCATACTTTTGAATTAACTTTTCCCATATAATAGGATAGTTTTCGGCAGTGGTTGGCAATCCTGCGCAGATGGAAGCGGCCTTATCTTTCAGGCGACCAACTAGATAAAAAACCTTTTCATTATTTGATAAATTAGGGTTGTCATGAATCATGCTTTTAAATTGTTGATAAAACAAAGGAAATTTAGTTATCTCACCATCAAAAGTCATTAAGTCTATAGGTGGGAGATGCGATTTCAATTTAGGAAAATTTGAGATTGGCCGTGAGGCGTCAATCTGTTTGCTAGTGGAATTTTTATTATTTTCGTTAAGCGTTAGAATTTGTTTGACATAGCAAAACATTTCTTCGAATGATGTCCATGACTGATAATTAGGAATAGCCTTAGGATTTATTCTAAATTGAGCTTCATTATATAGATCCAAATTTCGTTCAAATTCCTTGCGTAAAGTTTCTAAGTTGGAAGCCTGCGTAACTAAAGAAGACAGTTTAGATTTATCAACTTCAAGTTGAGTTGCGATATCGTACAATCGTTGCATTCTTGCGAATAAAATGTCTCGTTTACTCTCTAATAACAATAACGAACATTCGTCCTTGTTATATGGTTTAGACGACGGAGATGCTTCACTTCTACTCATCTTGAAAGAATAATAAAGTTAGATTATAAAGATATGAAGTTATAGTAATCAATAGCGTTTATTTATTATATAATATAGCGTAAATAATGCGTGAGATATAGATATAACGTTGTATAAATGCGTAAGATAGAATAATAATATGCGTTTGCAGTGTTTATGTTGTATAAAACATACAAAAACTATTGCTTGCGTGCGTAAATATAATGATGAGTTCCGAACAAAATATAATAAAATTACCTACCTACGGAGTACGCTGAAGCGAGCGGACCGATGCATTCAACTTAAATACCTATCGAAAACAAACTGGCCGTGCGGAGTTATTTACCTAATATTGCCTTGTTCGACGTCGTTTAACTATTATAGAATGTTACCTACTATCTATACGTTTTTACATTAACTAGATATGCGGAGTTAAGTATATATACTTGTATAATATGAAGTAATAAGTGCGTATAGGAAAATATAAAATTATAATAATACCTTATTACTTCTTACCTAGTAAATAAACGATAGAATTATGTAAGTTTAATAAAACAATTCTGCAATATTACGACACGGTACAATATTAGGGCGTCTGTTAAATGTTATGAATATTAAATTTGACCAGACCAAAAATTCTGTTTGAAATTACAAAATCGGTTTGTAAATTCAAAATTATGTTTAAATTTACTAGAATTGGTTCAAAAAATCCGGCTCGTAAGTGGCCAAAATTATGGATAGGTACAAAGCGGAATTGGGAAAGCATTTAATTATTCCCTTCCATAACCAGGGTGAACAAATATAATTATTATTATGTATTTACTAAGGGTGGACTGTATAGGCGAGTTTATTTCCCGAGATAATTAATTATTGGTCAGTCTTTATGATATATAGGTAAATAGGTGAATAAATTGGGACTTACTGGATAACTGCATTTAAATTTGATGTCACTCACAAAATTCACTTCTGTAGCACTTAATTCACCAGCGGCCGCGGTTTATTTCACAGGTATTATATTTAAAATAGTCAACGTTGTTTTGGATTTTTAGAGATTCAATTTCTCACGTGTCGATATCCACTCGTGGCAATGGCGTCTCGTTTTAGGGCAGATTTTTGCATAAGGTGCGTGCGCGACGATAAGCGTTTAAAGAGGAACTGCCGTCTCAAATGACGCTATTACAGCGCCGGGGTTTTCAAATTGAAGCGAATGGTTAAAGGGAGACGAACATAGGACAAAGATAGGCGTGAAAAAGGGATGGTGTGATTATGAAAAGGAAGGCATGATTATATCATAAGTCTGTCCTTGTTCTTTACCTATGATTCTATGAATCCATTAATCAGAAATCATAGATTATAATTTTGAAACCAAACAGAGGACTAGGTGTTGGAATAACATGCCACCTCCTGTTTATTATTTGAATTTTAATATATGTGATAAGTTTTTGAATTCTTATGTTAATGTTGTGGTTTTCAGGAGTGTGCCTGGTCTGCCTGCCTGCGCGTGGGGTGAGTCACGCGGCGGGTAAACGCTGTACTGTCACCGGATACGGTTATATGGGCGAGAGTGAGTATACTACTTTAATGGACACAATATATTTAGAGAGTAGTGGTTTATACGCCCGGTTTCCTTCGTTCGGATGGTCTTGAGTTCGATTTTCGGAGTTACGTGCATTTTAAGAAAGTAAAAATCACTTAATGCTATGTATAAATTTACACGCCTATATTATGGCAAAACATGTTTCATATCAATAAATATGATTGTAACCTACTATCTGTAATGTAACACATGTTCCAAGCAAATTTAAATGAATTTATTATTATTTATTTAACAGGGAAAACATCCCGAGAGTTCTCGGCCAGCGTGGTAGATTATGGCCAAATCCTTCTCCTTCTGAGAAGAGACTCGTGCTCAGCACAGTAGTGAGCGAGCAATGGGATGGTGTGATGACTTAAAGTATATTTATGCAAAATTGGTACCTATACAAATTACAAAGTACACTTGCTGAACGTCACGTTTAAAAAATATAAGAAGTGATAGTGATATTTAGCCACGATATCTTGAATCTAAAGCTACGAAGGTTCCAAACGCGCCCTGAAAGTGAATGCTTGCACTATTACAGAGCCTTCTGAAAAACCTAAGCAAGAGATTCATAAATTATTATTTTTGTAATTTTCAGCGGGTCCTATCCCACTGCGGGTGCGGGAAGCTGAACTGCCCATAGTGAGCGACGCGGAGTGTATACGCAAAGTGAATGCGGTCACGGAGAAGATCTTCATACTACCCGCGAGCTCCTTCTGTGCGGGCGGCGAGGAAGGAAATGACGCCTGTCAGGTGAGTTCGTGTAACAAAACTTTATTTATTAAATATTTTTTTAAATAATCAGTAAACGTTGGTCTAGTGGTTAGCATGTTCGATTGCGGCCGACGAGGTCCCGGGGTCGAGTCCGGGTCGGGCCATAATTAAGTATTGGGTTTTTCTGACTAGAAATTCTCAGTATGTACTAGCCCTGATTTTAGGAAGTTGGAGGTGTTTCACCTCCGTGCCTCGGAGAGCACGATAAGCCGTTGGTCCCAGTTATTATCACTGACACTAACATGATATTAGTCGTCAAAGCCCGCCAACCCGCATGGGAGCCGCGTGGTGGGTCGAAGCTTTTTTTTTTTATCCACTACAAGTTAGCCCTTGACTGCGATCTCACCTGATGGTAAGTGATGATGCAGTCTAAGATGGTAGCGGCCTAACCTGTTAGGGGCATGGCAGTTATATTATACAGTAGTGGGACGTTAATGGGTATAGAATGTATATTCCAATGTTGTTGCAGGGTGACGGAGGCGGTCCGCTGGTGTGCCAAGACGACGGCTTCTACGAGCTGGTGGGGCTGGTGTCGTGGGGCTTCGGCTGCGGCCGCCGCGACGTGCCGGGGGTCTACGTTAAGGTGTCCTCGTTCATTGGCTGGATCAACCAGATCATATCCGTCAACAATCTGTAACATTGCCGGACAAACCTACTACCTACTGTACTTCGGACTTTTGAATTCGATGCAGTAAACTGACGTTTCCAAATCTTCCCACAAACTCATTAAACCCGGCGACAGCGTCGCTAGTATGTATCTATACTAATATTATAAATGAAAAAGTTTGGATGGATGGATGGATGTTTGTTATTCAATCACGTCCGAACGGCTGAACGGATCTGGATGAGGCATAGAGAAAGATTATAGTATCTATGGAATAACACAGGCTACTTTTTATCCCGGAAAGTTGAGGAATCCCCGCGGGAACCAAAAAACCTCATTCCACGCGGACGCAGTCGCGGGCATTAGCTACTAGCTGGCCACCGGGTCAGATAAGTTTGTGGGACTCTACTTTCTACAGGTTAAATGACATTTTGAAAAGTCAGTTTACTAGATTACTCTAGTCTGTAAAGAAACAAAGTAAGTTACGGACGCGACTGAAATCGTTACGCTGGAATGGAAATATAATATTAACGGGTCGTGTGTCACAGTGTCGTACCGCGTTAAGCACGGAGTCGAATCGAATCGAGTCGCATTCGTTCCGTATGCCGTATTGTATGTTATCAATCGTCAATGTATAACATTGCCTCACACCGCACAAACTATATCGGACGCGACTTAAATCGTTACTTGTCCTTTGTGAGCGACGAAATTGCGACGCGATACACCTCTATAGAAAATGACAAACTTATATTATACGCGACAACGTAGGCCAAGTGAAGACAAAGACAATAAATATTAAGTGAATAAAAGATGCTTCAAATATTATGGTGCTTTGCATAAAATATGGTCACTTCCTTGGACTTTGGCCGTTTTGGACTGCAGAGGCCTTTGTATAGAGCCTAAAATATTATTGATTAATACTCTTTAGTAAACTCATCGATAAATCCTATAGAAAGCATTCCAATATAATAGTATTAATTAAGTAATCACTAATCAGATCAGTTACTTAATAATTCAGAATTCGTGCATATTTATTAAGTCCAAAATAGGTTTCATTTAATGATAAGATGACTTGGTTAATTTCATTATTTTTATCAAAATACTTCTTATACATAATAACTTCTTTCTTATTTCATCAATCGAAATAAAAAGATAAAATATCTGTAAATGACATATCAGATGAAGGGGATGCCCGACATTAGGCGTGACGTCACCTCCATTAAAATGCGGGCGTGCGAGAGAGATAGCTACTTTATTATTTTTACATAAAGGTTTCTTTGTCTGTCGATTCATATAAAATTATGATAAAATAATTTTCTAAAATAAAATTTCACCCTATTGCATTATTTTAAGAAAAAAATATGTGTAACACTGACTTTCTTTCGCACCTTGAAGCGGGGTTTCCACCACGAGCGGAGCGAGCTCCGTACGGACTCCGAAACTCACCAACAAAGAAAGAAAGCAGAAAGGATTGAGCGAGCAAAAATAGTTAAAAAAGGGTAAAATCTCTTTGTTAGTGGAAGTGTACACCTATTTTGTTTACACATTCTATTATTTCAAGGTAGCCATTTCCCGCGCATTACCCTTTTGCAAAACCCCGCATAAAGTTTTATAATTTTTGTATTTAGAACGCATTTATTTCGTAAATAGGTATTTATTACTAATTTATATCAGGATTTGTAAATAAATACTTTTGCTTCAATTATGTTAGGTATTTAATTATTTATTATGTAGTTAATTAAAATAAATGGCATTTAAATATTTCCCCACCATTTTGTATTCAGTTAATTTCGAATGTAGAATCCATTTTTGAAACGTCTTTAAATACTGGAAAAGTTTATTGCAGTAAATGTTACCTTTAAACTTTAAATTTAATAATATATCAATAAAAAATGGTCATTTATGTTATAAATAAATACATGGCAAATTAATAAAATTTGCTTTTTTTGTTTGCATCACAGATTTTCAAAATGGCTTATTGTAATGTTTTTAAACGAAAAAATAAGTTGTTTTTGTAGTTCCGCTTAGTTTAGGATTACAAACCAAACAGTAACTTAAACTTGATATAATAATAGTGTTAAGAAATTAAGATATTTAAGTAAGTATTTAATTTAATTAAAGAGGCTATGGATAGGATTTTGTTTAAAACAAGTATTACTAGAAGATTGATTATTATTTATTGAATTTTGAAATAATCATAGTTGGATGTTACATTCTTTTCACACACAAAGATAGATTTGGTAATTATTAAAGGATTTTAATATCAGACTTCCAAAAAAGGAGAAAAGCTTCTAACCCCAATTTTTCAAAAGTTATTGGAATGGCATTTAAAAAAATAAGTATAAATTAAAACGTTTAACACGCACGTATGGAGGTAAAACCTAAATCCATCCATACTAATATTATAAATGCGAAAGTGTGTCTGTCTGTCTGTCTGCTACGCTTTCACGGCTCATCTATTCAACCGATTTTGATGAAATTTGGTACAGGGATAGGTTGTATTCCGGGGAAGGACATAGGCTACTTTTTATCCCGGAAAATTCAAAGGTTCCCGCGGGAATCAAAAAATCTATCTGTTCAACCGATTTTAATGAAATTTGGTACAGGGGTAGGTTGTACCCCGGGGAACGACATAGGCTTTTCTTTTCATCCCAGAAAATTCAAGAATTCCCGCGGGAATCCAAAAAACTTGGTCCACGCGGACGAAGTCGCGGGAATCATCTAGTAGAGTAATATTTTTGCGATTAAGACTAACCGTGCCTGTAAATGGTGCGTCCAGGATCATAATATAAAGTTATAAATCGCGTCCCGTAAGTTGACCCAAAATGGCGGTCGTCTGCGCAGGTACAGTGTACTACAGGGCCGAGCGGAGCATGCGCGGGGAGCTAACTAAGGGTATGGTAACGTGCGGCCCCGCCCACCTCATACCGCACTTCGTTTGACACCCGAAATGTGTTTCTGCCAACGACCTCAATTTACATAGAAACCTCCCCTCGCCCACATTCTTTGTTTGATAGCCCTGTCAAACAAAGAATGTGGGCGTACCTATGTATTTTTAGCAACGCCATCAACGCCATCTAGTCTGAAAAGCGGGAACTTGCTTGCAACATACTGAATGAAAGCTTGAAAACATATGATTCGGTCATAGATAATATCCATGGATTGTAGCCATAGAAGCCGTAAGGCACAGAGTACATTGAATATAGGGGTACCGTAAGGCCAGTTAGTAAAAAAAAAAAGCATACAGTTTGCCGCGGAAATTAAACGATTACGTAATAGATATAAATATTAAATAACGTTTTTTTGGAAATTTATAATTGTGAATTTCAACACTCACCTTAAAATAAAAATTGTATAGTGCCGAATTAATAAGACTTTGGATGTTAACTTTCTAATAGCAAATTATCTACACGACGAGCGACCGTGACAGCGCTACGATGGGGACAGACAGGTTAGGAACGCGCTCTCAAAGTAGGACGTCCGTCTTTTTTCTATGAACGGGCCCATCTAGTACCTACATATATATCGATGGTTTGTGCGCTTAGTTCAATTTACGCGGCGGCTATTATACACATTTTAATACCTAGTGTGTAGACACGTTTTAAATATAACAACTTTAATATCACTAAGCAAGGTGTTATGTAACATAAGTTGTATAACATATAACAATGATCTGGGCGCGCTTTTAGAAAGTTGTAAATAGTCTTATTTTAGATATATCATATTCTTCTTTAATTTATTTTTTCGATTTTTGAGTCGGAAGGTTGATCTATTAGGTACATACATATTTTAATATGAATGTTCTTTTGTAAGCAGTACATACGTAATTTACGTCTTGGCTAATAAATTATTTCAAACAAAACTGTTTTTCTCTTCGATAATGCTTGTTTTTCTTAACATCTTCTGTCGAAACATCACAATTTGTCTGTTAAACGTTAGACGGATGCGGAGGAATCGGCCCAAAAAACTCCAGAAGAGAAGAGGGAATAGAGTGCAACTGCGTTTACGCACTCACACTATAGGTAGAAGTCATATACTAAAACTACAAAAATAAAATAAATAAATTTGTGCTTAATTATTTATTCAATCATTCTAAAATAATAATACAAATACATATTTTATTATAAAGTTATGACATAACTTATAATAGGAAGTATTTCGAAGGTTTTGCCATTCACTTAGTATTCTTACAGTTTGTAATATGGTTAAAATTGTGTTTTCAATATTGATTGAAAAGTCATGCTTACTGTTGTTTTGCTTATCAACGTAACATAATAATCTCTCTCATTCATAATCTGGAGGTGTTATGTAACAAAAGTTATATAAATAACAAGTAATTAATTGATGTGGATGCACCTTAAGTAAAATAAACTAAAACGAACTGCTAGAATACAACTTCCATAAAATAAAATTTTGGAATTAAATTAATTCTAAATCTTCAGTGGATATATTATGTATTTCTGAACATAATCAATTTAAAAAAGCCTTATTTTAATAATAATATGTATGAAAAAGCTTATGTATCATCCTTTAATAATAATATGATATTTCTAAAGTACTTGAAATATACTATACTAAAATTGGTGAAGAGTCTAGTTTTGCCCTCCGATTGTATAAGCTGGCACAGAGGTCCCCCTAGACTTAGACACGAAATAAGGCCGGATTTTTAGGAATCGGGAACGAAGCCACGGGCTGTCGCTAGTTAGAAGTAAATGTGTTTCAAAGTTGTTCAAAGTGTGCTTAGGTATCAAAACAAAACACTATTTCTGAAGTATTTGGCATTTATTTAAAGAAAATAAACTAAGCGATGGAACGGAACCCTTCGTGTGCGACTCCGACTCGTACTAAGCCGATATTATTGTAATATGGCAAGTATAGAATCCATACTAATATAATAAATGCGTACGTGTGTTTATCTGTTTGCTACGCTTTCACAGACCGCCTGTTCAACCGATTTGGATGAAAGGTATAGATTGTATCCCAGGGAAGGACATAGGCTATTTTCATCTCCGAAAATTTAAGTTCACGCGGGAATAAAAATACCTTAATCCACGCGGACGAAGACGCGGGCATCATCTAGTTTCAACTAATTCAATTTATATCTATAGTCCTACAAACTTATCTGACCCGGTGACGGCGTCACTCTTTTCTATCACACTTCATACTTAATATTATAAATGCGAAAGTGTGTTTGTTTTACCTTTAAACACGCTGCAATGGAACAACAGATCGGCCTGATTGGCATGGGCATAGTTGAGGACCTGGAGAGTGACATAGGCTACTTTTTATCCCGGAATATTAAGGAGTTCCCGTGAGAAATTAAAAAAAAAACTAATTCCACGCGGACAAATTCATTTTCATCATACATACTAATATTATAAATGCGAAAGTGTGTTGGTTTATTGCTTTGTCCTTCAATCACGCCGCAACGGAAAAACGGATCGACGTGATTGGCGACATGGGTATAGCTAAGGAACAGCTGGAGAGTGACAAAGGCTACTTTTTATCCCGGAAAATCAAGGAGTTCCCGCGGGAATCAAAAAAACTAAAACCACGCGGACGAAGTCAGGCATCAGCTAGTTTAAAATAAAATTAAAACAAAAACTAAACAGTCATAAAAATTAGTTCCAATTTTGTCCACCGAGTCAGATAAGTGTGGAGTGTACTGATCGCGCGAACCCCCTAGGCCTAGGGTGCCAATCGCGATGACGTCAGTGGTCAGTGTTTCTTTCGTACAGCGGTTTTTTGTGCGATGCGGGCGCTGGCAGCTTAGAGGGCTTCTTGAATGACGGGTTGCGGCTCACGGCGTTGCTCGAGTTCTCCTTGCCTTGCTGCTCTTGTTGGCGCTGGAACAGAAATTAATAATTAATTAATGTAAGTAAGCAAGTAATCATAATAGGCATGATGACAGTAACCAAGAATCAATAAAATTATGAATTTATCTGATGAAATAAAATAAAAATTAATTATAAAATGGATTATAAAAAACGTCTTTATTTTTCTATTTCGAGTGAGATTGCTATTTATTTTGATAAAATAAAACTATAAAATACAGCAATCCACCATATTGGATAAAACACCAAGAAGCGAATGACGTCACAATTGTTTGTTTTCAAGCTTTGACTATCACACTATTGTTTACTGCACAGACTACATTGGTAAAAACAATAGTGACGTCACAAATGACGCCATGACACCGGCGAGCGTTTTGGCGTGAATTTTTAAATTTAAATTTCAAATGCCAATTTTATCTACCAAACCTTATTTTTATGCTGAAATGTAGTAAATCATGTAAAAAATGTAATTTGAATAAAAGTTGCTCATTTCACTATTTATCGAATAACCAATTGTAAATGATTATTTAAAAAGAGCTATGTTTTTTAATGGGGTACGGGCCTTGTTCCCGGTTTGTTTGTTCGCTAGGTTTTGTTTTTATTTTTCACTAGGTTGTCAAGAAATGGCGCTTTTTAAGGTAAGCAAATAGCTTTTAACGAGTGCGGAATTTCGGCTACGTAAGGGCAGACCTTGAATTAAAAAAAATACTCACTCGTCTCAAATATATGTCGGTTTCTGAAGTGCATTTGACTATCGGCGTGCTGTTGTTGTGGTTGCTCGAACTGAGGTTGTGGTTGCTAACGCTGTGGTTGTGGTTGTTGATGCTTTGGTTATGGTTGCCGGTGGGCGGGGAGGGCGCCGCGAACACTTGGCTGTCTTCAGAGGCCGAAGACTCCGTGTCGCTTCGGGCTTCGCCGTCGTTCTCTATTAGGATGCAGTCCTACAAGAAAATAACAGTTAAAGTAAGGTTTTTCTTAAAAATATTTATTTATAATGATCCGAATTTTTAATATCTGTACTACATACATGGTACTATAAAATACCTTGATACAAATGGCGCCATCGAAGTAGCTGTATGGCGGCCATAATATTGCATTCTTGGCTAATAGCTGTGCGGTAATATTTATATCGCCCAAGGGTGGAAAGCTGACTGTATAGTTTTAATAGCAGTGAAATAAGAACAACTCATACTTTGTATAATCTAAATTTATAAAAGGAAAATGTGACTGGCTAATCTTTCAATGCACAGCTCAAACCACTGGACGGATCGGGCTGAAATTTGGCATGCAGATAGCTATTATGATGTAGACATACACTAAGAATTTATTAAAACGCTAAGGATTTTTGAAAATTTAACCTCTAAGGGGATAAAATACGGGTTTGAAATGCAAATACAACATACCCTACATCTGGAGGTTTCAGTGCGAAAACCTGCCCAGTAGGAAGAAAGAAGGAGTTTAAAATTTGTGTAGTCCACGCGGGCATAAGCTAGTAAATAGTAACTTACGTCTTCGTTGCTATTCTGGCGCATAGCTCTAAACCGGGATAAGATCCGTTCGTGAGGAGACGTGGCTGCCAAAGTACGAGGGTACCTGTACTCAGCGCGTACAGGCGTGTTGCCTGGAACAGAAAGGTTGTAGGTTCAACACAAGTGGGCGAGAGCCGGTCGTGTAACCGCTACATCCCATTAACGTCCCACTGCTGGGCACAGGCCCTCATAGGAGAGAGGGAATTAGAGCTTAGGTCCACCACGCTGCTCCAATGCGAGTTGGCGGCCTTTGACGACTATTATCATGTTAGTGATAGTAACCGGGATAGACGTCTTAACGTGCTCTTTGAGGCACGGGGGTGCAACACCACTAATTTCCTAACTCGGGGCTAGTACTTCTAGAGAATTTCTAGTCAGAAAAATCCAATACTTAATAATATGGACCGACCCGGGACTCGAACCCGGGATCTCGTCGGCCGCAGTCGAACATGCTAACCACTAGACCGAGGCAGTTGGATCGAGGTCATGGGATGACACGATCATATTGCCGGTCACTTTCAAGTCGTAACTAATTTCCACGTCCCCTGTTAGTTTTATATTGAATAACCATTTTAAACTACCTATCGATTAAAGTAAAAAAAGTGCGTCGAACTTTAATGACGTCACAATTCAGTAGTTCATACAAAATCGCATATAAGCGTCCGTTTGAAAAAAAAGTTTATTTGATTAGTTGTCAAATATTCAATGCCAATCAAAAAGTGTGAAAGCCAACATCTGGGCATTGAATATAATAAAAAGTGTGAAAACGGTTTTCTGTGTCAGATTTATCCTTCCATCCCTGTAAGGGTGTCTCGTGTCGGTAACAAAAAGTATCTACATTTACACGTAAAAACAGTAGGCGGAAAAAAGGCTTCAGACAAGATCTTTAGCTGACTGCGCCACCAAAGTACATACCAGACGGGTTATAGACGGCGTACTCCTGGTTCAAACACCTGGTCTCCAACTCCTCGAGCCTCGCGACCTCCTCCCTCAGGTTGCCGTAGAACTGTTCTATCTCACGGTAAGTGGTGGTCAAAGTCAGCTTCTGCTGGTTCTCGTGCGAATGGCACGAGGACGCTAGCTGGGATGTACCGGCCGATACGGATGATAGGTTTTCTATTGTAGTTGTTGTAATACCCTGGGATGAAAATGAAAAATGTTTATCATATCATACTAATCTATACTAATATTATAAATGCGAAAGTTTGGATGCATGGATGGATGGATGTTTGTTACTCAATCACGCCAGGTCACAAGTTAGTGGGTTTATACTCAGAAAAGGCTGCACGAAAGCGAGCAGGAGCTCATTTGTAAAACAAATACTCACGTTGACCTCCCCAACGAGCGCGTCGATGGAGCGATGGTAGTTCTGCAGAACCCCCTGTAACATCTTATCTGACGAGTCAGCGAACTGGTTCATTGAGCGCTTGTTGAGTTGCTTCAAATCTGAAGATTCCTCCTGGTTTAAAATAAAACGACAAAATAAAACTTAAATACTTTACTAACTAATTTTAATACTTACGAAATTTTACTTAATTTTTATTTTACTATCTTGCGTATTTTCGATGGGTCTATAATTATCTCAGCCTATCCTCAAATAAACAACCGATTTTGATTATCCATAGTAATATTATGAATGCGAAAGTGTCTGTTTGTCTGCTACGCTTTAACGGCTCATCTTTTCAGCCGATTTGGATGAAATTAGGTATAGAGATAGGGTACATCCCGGGGAAGGACAGACTACTCCTTAATTAATTTACCGGTTTATCCCGGAAAATTAAGGCGTTCCCGCTAAAAAACTTAATCAACGTCTTAATAACGTCGACTTAATCAAAAGTCGTGGATATCATTTAGTCATAAAATAAAGAGAAAAGTCCTGCCCAGCTCAAACTATTTTGCCTAGAGAGCTGTTATTGTAGTTGAAACTCCAAACCGTCTATGAAGTTTTTCTCTTATTAGTAAATAATTAAGTAATAAAAAAAACTTTTTTAACTATTGCTGTGACTTTTTTTTTACCTGAATTTTTATTTGGGCTTGCCGCAAGTCTGATACCAAGTCCGCCTTGACTTTATCCACCACACCGACTGCATCAACGCCCAAACTTTCCACATTGGAAGTGATCGCCGTACAACCTGAAAGGTAATCAATAATTTAAATGCAGGCTAAACCTTTGTATTGGTAATTAAACGTTTAGTTGGAATATTTAAAATCATATTAGCTTAACTACTCATTATAATTTTATTCCACTTACGTTTCCACTTTCAACTCAGTATCCTACGTGTGATGAACTCATGACGTCTTGAAAAATTCAAGATGGTGCAGGGTACACGAGAATGACAAAAGCGTTTTGATAATGAAGAGTTCCGATGATAATAATTAATGTAGAATTTTATAGTCATTCATCATTTTGCTAAAGACCGTCATTATTTCGTAACAGATAGTTTTGTTTAAAAAACTTCATAGTGATTTAGCCAAAAATATTTTCCTCTCTCATTAATAAGTATATTTCAATAACTGTACTTCTTGACAACATTTTACTGTCACTATTGTATTTTTTATTTGACTGTGTGTAGTGATAACTGTATCATATTTTTACTGGACAGCTCTTATAGTTCTGTATTTCACTACCAATCTCAGAATAGCTTAATTATTACTTAAGGAAATTCTTGGTATATACTATATTATATTGAAACTAATAATTATAAAAAGTAGTTTATGTGTTATTCCACACTATAATCTATCTCTGTGCCAATTTTCACCCAGTACAGCCGTTGGGGCGTGATTGAGTAACAAACATCCATCCATCCAAACTTTCGTATATTTTATAATATTAGTATAGATCTGTACTAAGGAGTTCCATAAGCTCCATAGGTATTTCCTCTGGATGCGGACTGTCGCGTTAGTCTTTTAATGTAGCTGCCACATACAGCCATACTGAACGAAATACTTTGTTTTGTAACGGAAACCTAAAATCTAAAAAATTACACCTTTTTCCGAGTTAACATTGTAATAAAATTAGTAGTAAAAGTATAATACCTGTTTCACATTGGTCCACAAAACCGCTCAAACAAGTGTCCAACTTCTTCTCATACTCTGTGAAATCTTCTCTACACTTCTCTATCTCTTGCTGATAAACTCTCAATTTATCATTCAACCACTCAACTGTCTTACTAGTTCTCTTTTCAAAGAGTGTCTTTTGTTCTTCTATGATATTTAGCTTCTTCTTAATTTTATCATCTAGAAAGTTCTTTTCAGTCGTCCATTGTCTTTGTAAGCGTTCTTCTAGAAGTCTCCTTTCTTCTTCTGCCCGTTTAGCAAACATTGTTTCGAATTCTTCTTGTTCGCGCTCAATCTCTAGAACTTGATTTTCTAGATATTGTTTTGTTCTTTCTTCGTCTTCCTTGACTGACTGTATTGTACAAAACAAAATTATTATTATTACTTAAAATAAAATGTTGATGAGATAAATAAACAATCGAAAAATATATATTAAAAAAAAATATAAATATTACAACTTTCTAAAACAAAGCAATTTCAACGATATTTTTCGGATTCGGCTTTGGTCATGCGTAATTACCTCTCTACCATGAAAGCTGCACCAGGCGTTACTTTGCGGAAGTCCATGATAATGGAGAAACTAGAAGTTTAATTCTGTGAAGACGTTCTTTACAATCGTGGATTGTCTAGTCAACATCTTCTGAAGATGCTCCGGCGTTGGAGTGAAACGTACGTTGAGAATAATTTGGAAGATTTGTGCGGTGCGGTGTTGTTCCGGTGTGAAATGCTGGCTTACTGGGCGGTGAATATCGCAAGCTAAAAGCTGTACCATATAGATATGTCTGCTGTGGTGGATTATAGCGAATTAAAATTCTAGTTCCTTCATTAAGTGACTTGGCATTTTGAGAAAGGTAGCGCGCAAGTTTCGACCGCCGCGTTATTGCAGTGACGTCACTGACAGTATCAACTCACCGCGATCTCGTGTCGCATGTCGTCCTCCATTCGTTTGCAAGTCGTGTACCGGTCGTGCTGCTGTCGCCGCGCCGCGTTGAACAGACTCTCTGCAGCGGTCCGCACGCTCGTTTCGAACGCCGCGTGTGTGTTGCGTAAAGACGTCACGTTCGTTGATGCGTTTTGTTGCTGCAATAAACAAGTACAAAAGGCCATTGAAGACACCTATGTCTCTATGCTCTAGCATTGCGAGCGTATTTTTTTAAATAGGTCAGTACATTTAAAGTAAGAGTATCTATGGAAATGTTAATTGTTAATAATTGTGGTAACATGATTTTGGAAATGTTTCAATAAAAACTGACTTAATTTTAAATATCTTTGAAAGTGAGTGACATTAATCCACGCAGAGAGGGGTTTTTTTTTTCAGCCGCGCTTTTCGCTCAGTTCGTCAATCAACCCCCGGTTCGCGGGCTGGTTTTCCACACAGCATTGCTCCGAGCTACCAGAGATCCGTTGTTTCTTTGAGCTTGCCGCCACGCAGGCGGAGAGTCTCTCCAGACACTCTATACTCTCCGTCTGTTGGTTTAGCGCGGTACGGAACTCTCTGCCGGTTGTAACAGCTACACTCACCCATTGCTTCAGGAAGCTCGTGACGTCACCCGCGAGGTCCCGGCTGCCGGCTCGCTGCAGGCACGCCGCCACGCAGGCGGAGAGTCTCTCCAGAACACTCTCTATACTCTCCGTCTGTTGGTTTAGCGCGGTACGGAACTCTCTGCCGGTTGTAACAGCTACACTCACCCATTGCTTCAGGAAGCTCGTGACGTCACCCGCGAGGTCCCGGCTGCCGGCTCGCTGCAGGCACGCCGCCACGCAGGCGGAGAGTCTCTCCAGAACACTCTCTATACTCTCCGTCTGTTGGTTTAGCGCGGTACGGAACTCTCTGCCGGTTGTAACAGCTACACTCACCCATTGCTTCAGGAAGCTCGTGACGTCACCCGCGAGGTCCCGGCTGCCGGCTCGCTGCAGGCACGCCGCCACGCAGGCGGAGAGTCTCTCCAGAACACTCTCTATACTCTCCGTCTGTTGGTTTAGCGCGGTACGGAACTCTCTGCCGGTTGTAACAGCTACACTCACCCATTGCTTCAGGAAGCTCGTGACGTCACCCGCGAGGTCCCGGCTGCCGGCTCGCTGCAGGCACGCCGCCACGCAGGCGGAGAGTCTCTCCAGAACACTCTCTATACTCTCCGTCTGTTGGTTTAGCGCGGTACGGAACTCTCTGCCGGTTGTAACAGCTACACTCACCCATTGCTTCAGGAAGCTCGTGACGTCACCCGCGAGGTCCCGGCTGCCGGCTCGCTGCAGGCACGCCGCCACGCAGGCGGAGAGTCTCTCCAGAACACTCTCTATACTCTCCGTCTGTTGGTTTAGCGCGGTACGGAACTCTCTGCCGGTTGTAACAGCTACACTCACCCATTGCTTCAGGAAGCTCGTGACGTCACCCGCGAGGTCCCGGCTGCCGGCTCGCTGCAGGCACGCCGCCACGCAGGCGGAGAGTCTCTCCAGAACACTCTCTATACTCTCCGTCTGTTGGTTTAGCGCGGTACGGAACTCTCTGCCGGTTGTAACAGCTACACTCACCCATTGCTTCAGGAAGCTCGTGACGTCACTCGCGAGGTCCCGGCTGCCGGCTCGCTGCAGGCACGCCGCCACGCAGGCGGAGAGTCTCTCCAGAACACTCTCTATACTCTCCGTCTGTTGATTTAGCGCGGCGTGGAACTGCTCCGAATGACGCTCTGTCGCTTTGCTAGTCTGGTCTTGGACTGTCGTCTTCAATGATGATATCTGAAACATTATAATTTTCAACTCATATCCATTTGATTAAAAATGATGTTGATATTAATTTTGAAAATTCACTTCACTTCAACATATCCAGCATATCAGAATATTTGGCGCAGTTAGAAGTGCTGTGGTCTTATAAGTGGCAATTTTTTATTTAGATTTCCTGAAGGGAAAGGACATATTTTTTAACTTATCTCACAGATATAGGTTTAGTATAAATATCTCTAGCATGAAAACACTATAACGTTTGTCCATATGAATATTATAAATGTGAAAGTGTGTATGTCTGTCTGCTACGCTTTCACGGCCCATCTGCTCAACCGATTTTGATAAAATTTTGTATAGATCCCGGAGTAGATAGACGTTGTTTAGATCCCGGGGAAGGACATATGCTACTTTTTATCCAGGAAAATAAAGGAGTGCCTGCGGGAATCAAAAACCCTAATCTACGCCAACGAAGTCGTGGCCATCATCTGGGTATTTTATAACATAGACTTTTACAATAAGCCCTGATGTGTGTCTAGACATCTGCGCGGCGCTAGGCTGACACCCTTTGTCACTTCTATGCCTATTGTTAATCCTGTGTACTCACCCTATTCAAAGTGTCCATGGAGTGCTGCACTAGGTTGTCCAGTTTTTGTTTGTTTTCGCTGTTTATCTCTATGTTATCTTTGGTGTATGACTCTGAAAAACATAAATAGGTAATCAATAAAAAAATATGGTATTATTAAATAGAGGATCTCCCAAATATCCACGTCTCTTGACGTGGATATTTAGAGACGTGGATATTTGGGAGTTCACGTTCACGTTCACGTTTTATGTTTGAAAACCATTTTAAACTATCGATTGAAGCAAAACAAGTGCGTCGAATTTTGATGACGTCACATCTCAGTATTTCATACAACATCCCATACTAAGCGCGCGCGTTTTGACGTTTGAATAAAGTTGCTAATATGACTTGTTTTGTTGTCAAATACCCAATTTCGATTCTTTTGGGAAAAAATGTAAGTTTTCCACCTCGATTTGAAAATGGATTATATTTTCGTAATAAGGGCACCTAAACTATAACTAACACTAAACTTCTGAACGATTTTTTTCAATCGTTTTAAACACTTGCTGTAGCTTCTTTATACTTGCATGCTTCTCTAGCCATGATATAAAAACGGCCTAAAGGGCGGACGCGGGTCGGGTGCGCGGCGGATTGAATTCCTTGTATTTATATGGACGACATTACACAGCGTCACCCGCCACGCGTCCGACCCGCGGCCCCGTTCTGTGTGATGTCGTCCATATAAATACAAGGAATTCAACCCGCCGCGCACCCGACCCGGCCCGCGCCCGCTCCCTGTGTGTTTTGCGCTTAAATCTATAGACAAGTAGTTAAGGTTTGTCGTAACTTGAGAAAAAAAATTCTTCCAAAAAACCGACTTCCAACGCCACTGTAAAGTACAAAATAATTTTGATTTCTGCCCACTATGTTGAAGTCGGGCGGGTATAACAAGGATAAGCAAAGTTGACGCATCAGACTCGGCCGACTTCAACATAGTCAGTAGAAATCAAAATTATTTTGTACTTTACAGTGGCGTTGGAAGTCGGTTTTTTGGAAATAATTTTTATTTTTAACTTTTTAGTGACAGTGTTGAGGATTTGGAGTCAGAATTTTTTATGGGACCACCTCGAGAGCTTCCTCTAACGACTGATAGAATTTTTTTTCAAATCGGTTCAGAAACCACGGAGATACGCACCGACATACATTTTTAAAAGATACGCTCCGAATTGAGAACCTCCTCCTTTTTTGGAAGTCGGTTAAAAATAATAAGCTTACCCAAAGAAGTCTGTATGTCTCCGAGGCTCCTAATAACGGAGGCCACAAAGTTGTCAGCGCCAGCGACTATGTTGCTGCGATGTTGCGTCGATACTTGTCGGTATGTCCTCGTCACCTCTAGATTCGTTGACTCCACGGATCTGAGTACACGAAAAAGAAAAAAAATATGGATTTTTTTAAATTCCTCTACAAGTTAGTACTTCACCGCGATTTCATCTGACGGTAAGTGGCGATGCAGTCTAATTATGGTAACGGCATGTTAGGAGTATGGCAGTTAAATAACCCACAACATTTGAACATTGTCTTTAATTTTCTGTCTGGTCCACGGAACAAAAAAAAAAAGTGGAAGTGCTAAGTAGGCGTGGCACGCGTGCCACAAATAAGCGTAGTTACGCTTATCTGATCCCAGTCGCGTTCTAACATCGCGTGGAGTTGGTAGTCTCGCGACGAATTCATATTGCCCTAGCAATGCCGTACTGTTCCGTTTTGGAGTGTAAAAATGATAGTAGGAGAAAAAATCTTAAAAATGGAGGTGTTTCGTATCATCGGTAAGTACGATTTTCATTGTTTTCTAATAAATCTTAATTTATTTCAATTTACTAATATTTAACAGAACGGTTAGTCAAAATCAACCTTAAACAATTAAGATAAAGTTTATTTTGGATTGATTCTATTCAATAGAACATTCCGAAAGTACTTCGCTTCGTGTTCGCTACTCAAGTAGTGATGTGGCCAAGTCGAATATTGAATTTATCGATTGATATCGATACAAGGAAATAAATAAATAGTAACTTAATAATTATAATTTATTAATGAGTGAGACGTTGCATTGATCACTAAATAGACATCAGTAGTTCCTCTAACCTTCATTTAAAATATTTTTAGGTTTCCCAAAGATGCAAGCATCAAAGAGAAATGGATAGATGCAACGGGTAGAGTTAATTGGATGCCAACCAAATCAAGCACGATATGCTCTGAACATTTTTTAGAAGTCGATTTTATAATATCAAATAAAGGATATAGATATACGAAACCTACTGCGCTTCCATCCATGAAAATCGTTAAGTATTTTAATCAAGTAAGTAACCTTGTTTTATTTTATCACTTTCAGTAAGTATTGAAAATACTTGATATTATAATACTAAACAACACACCTCTAAGTTATATTTTTGTATGAAGATTGATTGACTAAATATCAAATTTAATTCATAAACACACTAATTAATTTTTCTCCTATTCATTTTTATATAGGTATTTATTCTCAAAATTTAATTTTGGTTCCAGCCACAAAATGATAATGTGGTCACTCCAGGTTCTTCAAAAAGACAAAGTGATTCGGAGAGATCTGACTTTAAATCGCACCCTAAAAAAAGTCGACTTCATGAATGTTTCGAAGTTGAACAAAATTTTATACAGAAAGGACATGACGTGATTCCTGTGAAATTTAATTCCGTAGACGACGAAGAAACGGTTAAAAATTTAGATGCTACGGGTGGTTCAATTTGTTCAACACCGAGGAAAAAGAAATTAAAAGGCCAGTTAAGATTTTGCAAAAACAAAATTGTAAATCAAGGTCTAAAAATTAAACGTTTACAAGCGAAAACACGAAGGCTTAAAAAGAAAATAAAAAATATTGATGAAGTATTATTGAGATTGGAAGAAAAATTTGCCATGGCCAAGGAAAACTTAGATTGCCTCAAAAACACCAATTTAGAGGTTTGTTTTTATTATTTTTCATAATTTTACTCATGATAAATGTTGATAGAATTAAAATTAAAATATATGTTTTTATAGGTTCAAGAATTGGTCGCTAGAGAATTTGGAAACACGGAATCAGGAGTTATATCAAGGAGAAAGTATTCGCCAGCATTGCGCAGTTTTGCCCTGACATTACATTATTACTCTCCTAAGGCATATGATTACGTCCGCAAGACCTTCCATACAAGCTTACCACATACCCGTACACTAAAGAATTGGTACGCGAAAGTCGGAGGAGAGCCTGGATTTACCAAGGAGGCATTAGCAGCTTTGAAACAAAAAACTGAGTTGTCTAATCACCCATTATTAGCCACCTTAGTACTGGATGAAATGAGTATTCGTCGCCGTGTAGAATGGGACGGGCGAAAATTTCATGGCTACGTTAACATGGGCACTGAAGTAGAAGGTGATCACTTGGCGGAGGCAAAAGAAGCCTTGGTATTTTTAGTTACTGCAATCAACTGTAACTTTAAAGTTCCTGTTGGTTTTTTTTTAGTAGATGGTGTAAGTGGAGAACAACGCGCTGACCTTGTAAAACTTTGTTTAGAATTAATTCACAAGGCTGGCGTTAGGGTAGTTGCTCTAACTTTTGACGGTTGTGCGGCAAATATTTCCATGGCGAAACATTTAGGTTGCTCCTTCGAAGAACAAAATGTAAAATTTGAACATCCTATTACCAAAGACCCAATAGTTGCAGTTTTAGATCCCTGTCATATGATTAAATTATTAAGAAACACATTAGAAATGAACAAAATTCTTGTAGACAAAGATGGAAAAAATATTCAATGGCAACATCTCGTTGAACTAAATAAAGTACAAAACAACGAAACCTTTCATTTGTCAAATAAATTAAGAGATCGCCATATTAACTTTCATAACGAAAGAATGAAAGTAAAGTTAGCTACTCAACTTTTTAGCACAAGTGTTGCGGAAGCTGTTAAATTTTGTAGACAATCGGGAATAAATTCGTTTCATGACAGCGAGCCCACGGAAAAGTTTTTGATCACTTGCAATAATCTCTTTGATATTTTTAATTCAAGAAATTTACACCTATTCGGGTTTAAAAAAGCTTTAAATGAAAAGAACGCGAACAAAATTTTTGATTTCTTAGGTGAAGCATCGGATTATATCAGCAATTTAAGAACGGAGAATGGTACTTTTTTAATTAATAGTAGGAGAAAAACCGGATTCTTAGGCTTTTTGGGGTGTATCAAAGCCTTAGAACATTTATATTCAAGTTTGATCAAAACCAAAATTTTGTTATATTTACCATTTTACAAATTAAGTCAAGATCACTTAGAGCTTTTTTTCTGTAATATTAGGGCACATGGTGGGGCAAACAATAACCCAACTGCCAGACAATTTATATCTGCTTATAAAAAAATATTAATTCATGTCCATTTAAAAGATACTAACAAAGGCAACTGTGTTGCGTTAGAAGAAATTTCAATTCTTAACTGTTCGTCAGCTGTTGAAAGGATAAACAGAAGTAGTATGTCTCAAGATATGTCACAATACGATAAAATTGAGGACGATTCAGAAATTGAAGAACTAGGAGGGCACTTTTCTGATTTCAGTAATCAAGCAATAGGCCATATTGCTGGTTACATTGTCCGAATGTTAATGAAAAAAATAAACTGTGATGTCTGTGTTGACGCATTAGTGACACATCATTTTCAACCCTTTCACAAATTTATAATTGCTAAAGATCAAGGTGGCTTGTTGTACCCTTCGCCAGATGTCGTAAAGATATGTCAAACAGCAGAAACATTTTTAAAAAACGTTGACATAGGAGTTTTTCGAAAAGAAGTAGCGATAACTCAAATAATGCGAAAGTTCATAGGAACTCTTTTATTTAACGATATTGCCTCCCATCAAATTGGCGAATTTCCTGCGTCCAATCACGTTACCGATTTGATGAAGGCAATAGTCGAAAAATATATAAATGTTCGCATACACCATTTATTAAAATTAAAACTAAGACTTTCGAAACGCCAGTTTCTTAACAAATATGTTTTATTTCAAGGGCAATAAATAAAATTGAACTATTTTCATACGTTGCAGTATTTATTGTGCATACTTGTAAAAAGCATGCATACATACGAGCAAATTTACTCAATTTTATAATTACCTTTTTTAATTTTATTTTTGCGAATGAACAAAATAACGAGTATCTCGATATCGATAGATAATTCAATGAGCTACGTGGTGCGGCCTTGGCTGAGTAGCAATAGAAATCGACCGACCACGCAAATGTCAACCATATATGTAACACACTTAAGTTTATAATTGCTACCACTTAGAATACCGCCATCTATGGTCAAGTAGTGGAATTAATTGGACAATCGAATCTAGTGTGACTATAGCTCGTAAATACGTTCTTCCGCTAAAGCAAAATAAATCTTATTTCTAGAACGTCAGGGTTTGTTTCCAAATCTGTAACATAGTCTAGTTTTGACTAAACTTAAACGACAAATCAAACGATTTGTTTCTTTGTAGTGATATATATGATTATCGGTATATTTGTATGAGTTTGGCGACAGCGGTTCCTATAGTAATTTTGGTGAATTGCACTTCCACTTTTTTTTTTTGTTCCGTGGTCTGGTCTTATAATGGGGTTGATGCCTATATCAAAAATAAATTATTTCTAACTGATTATTAAATAGAGGGTGTTCCAAAAGACCTAAAATTCACATCCTCGGTTAGTTTTAAGTTAGATAACCATTTTAAATTATAGATTAAAGAAAAAAAGTGTGTTGAAATTTGATGACGTCACAACTATGAATTTCATACAATTTCCATACTAGAAGCGCGTTTTTAAGTTTGATAAAGAGTTGCTGATTTGATTTTTTTGTGCAGAGTTGCAGAAATTATTTATTTTTGATACAGGCATCATCCCTATTGAGATTAATGACAATGATTGGTACAGCTTTTGCAGTATAGGACTACAGCTTACTTGCGCTTGTCGACAGTTTCCAGCAATTTGCTCGCGTCAGTGGAGGCGGCTTCGGCCGCGGCTAGCAGCTCCTTGGCCTGTGAAGATAGCACGCTTTCGGTCTCCGCCTGTTTGCTCACCAAGTATTTCTGCTCTTCATAGTGCAACTTTGTTGTTTTTAACACCTGTGGACAAATGGAAGATTAATAGCAAGATTTTTTTTATTCCACTACAATTTAGTCCTTTACTTCGATCTCATCTGATGGTAAGTGATGATGCAGTCTAAGATGGTAGCATGCTAACCTGTTAGGGATATGGCAGTTACATTAAAACCCATACGGTTTCTACACGGCATCATACCGGAACGCTAAATCGCCTGGCAGTATGTCTATGCCGGTAGGGTGGTACCAGACCAGACCAGAGAAAAATTCAGAAATTATAAATTCCTAAATTGACCCTGCCGGGAATCGAACCCGGGACGTTAAGACAACAGTGCTCAACACTGCGCCAGGTGACTTAATCAGTGGGAATTTAGATTTTCTTAAATCCTGGTGAACTCTTTGATTCTCCTGGACAAAAAGTAGCCTATATATAAGTAGACAGAGATAGATCAGATCAGCCGTACTGGCGTGAGTTAAATTTTTTCTAGCATGAGTTAAATCCATACAGTGCCATCTGTATGTAACTATCTATACTAAATTTTATAATTTTATTACAGTGCTTCACACACGAGGATAGTTTCTATACTAATATTATAAAGGCGAAAGTTTGGATGGATGTATGGATGGATGTTTGTTGCTCAATCACGCCAGGACGGCTCAACGGATCTGGATGAAATTTGACACAGAGATTATAGTTTGGAATATCACATAAGCTACTTTTTATCCCGGAAAATTAAAGATTTCCCGCGGAAACCTAAAAACCTCATTCCACGCGTACCAAGTCGCGGGCACCAGCCGGTTTAAAAATAAAATGTAACTATAGCTCGATGTAAGGGTAGTATAATATCATCTGCTACAGTGTACTCACATTTGTAGTGTTAGCAAGCGCATTCTCAGTGATACAAAGTCGGTTGGCGGTTTTGCTGAGTCGGTTTTGATGCTCCTCGAGCTGGCCGCTAAGCTCCTTGAACACGCTCTCCATACGATCTCTCTCCTCTTCCATGGCGCGCTTCTTTAGCAACAGCTCCTGGATCTCCTTGCGTTGCTCCTCTTGTTTGAGCGTCATTTCAGTGAACGTCTCATTGGCTAAGTATACACCTAGAACATTACAATAAGGATATGAGGCCAAAAATAAATAATTTCTTACTGATTATTAAATAGGAGGGTCTTCCAAAAGACCTAAAATTCACATCTTCTGTTAGTTTTAAGTTTGATCACCATTTTAAATTATAGATTAAATAAATATATAAATGTGTTGAAATTTGATGACGTCACAACTATGTAATTGATACAAACTTCGATACTAGAAGCGCGTTTTCAAGTTTCATAATGAGTTGCTGAATTGTTCGAGTTGTCATCATTCCTATTATTATTGGTTAATGGTACAGTCTTGACATATCATAATACTAGCTAATGCCCGCGACTTCGTCCGCGTGGAATAAGTTTTTTAATTCCCACGGGAACTCCTTAATTTTCCAGAATAAAAAGTAACCTATGTCACTCTCCAAGTCCTCAACTATACCCATGCCAAAAATCACGTCTATCCGTTGCTCCGTTGCGGCGTGATTGTAGGACAAACCAACAAACAAACACAATTTTAATTTAAAATTAATTTTATAGTATGATCACTGATCATAATTGACACACATTGTCCTAAGTCCAAATGGAGAAAAGCGAGAAGGAAAAAAATTGTTACCATTCTTTTCCCTGGCAGCATAAAGATCTCTCTTCAACCTATCAATCTCCTCGGCATACTCCTTGAGGATGGCCTTCTTGGTCATCTTCTGGTTTATCTCCGGCTTGTTCTGGATGTTCTTGGCTCGGTTGGCATACTCCAGGGTACTCATGGTCTCCTCCAGATCCTTGTGGCCTGGTGATATGGTGGCAATGATGGAGGTTTTTGTGCGACCACCCAGGGACTCTTGCAGGATACGCGTCAGTTTGGATTCCCTGAATTAGAAAATAATTCACGCGCTTTTTAATATTTGCACATATACACCTCAACGAAAGATGGCGGTCTCAATAGAGCTGTTGTTTTGCGGACATTTAAAAAAATAGATAATTATAATAGATGAAATTAAAAGTAGATAGATAGAAAGTAGAAAATAATAATAATGGATATTTGACAACTTAATATTAATAATAATAATAAGTTGTCAAACACCCAATAGGGATGATGCCTATATCAAAAATAAATTATTTCTATCTGATTCCTAAAAAATTTCATACAACTTCCATACAAGAAGTGCGTTTTTAAGTTTGATAAAGAGTTGCTAATTTGATTAAGTTGTCATCAGTTTGCTAAGTTTACTGTTGTTTATTTTCCTTTGTGGTGTACAATAAAATTCATTCATTCATATTCATCATCCCTATTCTATACTAAGGTTACTTTACTGTAGGGTATTTTGTATCTGTATATCCTATTAGTACACTAACCTGTAAGGTATATGCGGATGTCGTTCCACCAGCGCTGTTATGACCCTACCAAGGGTCAGCAGAGACTGGTTGATGTTAACGCACTCTCTCGCTCTTTCCTTCTTGGCAGGGTTGTCGGAGCCTGCTTTGCTGATGTTTTCCGAGCCAGCCAGGTCTACCAGGTTGAGTTTGCCGATCTTGACTAACTCCTCGCCTTCTGGGCTGTTCTCTTTCATGTGGACCACGATTGTGAATACAGTGTGTGAGCGGCTGAAAGGATTGTAGTTTTGGGAGCTTACAGATCTAATAGTGTGAAATATGTTTTATGTTGTTTTTTCGTAGGTAAATAAATTAATTATCTATCTATCTATCTTTCTAAATGGTTGGTAAAAATACAAAATTTAATGGTGTGTAGTAAACCAATCAGAATATTACTCGGTATCTGACGACCTCCGTGGCGCGGTGTTAGCGCTATTGTCTTAACGTGTGGAAGTCCCGGGTTAGATCTCCGGCAGGGTCATTTTGGGAATTCATAATTTCTGAATTTTCTCTGGTCTGGCCTGGTGGGAGGCTTTTGCCAAGTTTAGTTACCACCCTACCGGCAAAAACGTGCCGCCAAGCGATTTTGCGTTCCGGTACATTGTACTATTATCTATTCTGTGGTTCCGGTACGATGCCGTGTAGAAACCGAATAGAGGTATGGGTTTAATATAACTGCCATGACCCTAACAGGTTAGCCCGTTACCATCTTAGACGGCATCATCACTTACCATCAGCTGAGATCACAGTCAAGGGCTAACTTGTAGTGGATAAAAAAATATATCTTACGATGACGAGATAGGGGCTGAAACAAGAGGGTGAAACACCACCATTCTACTTTAAGCTATGACCAGCACACATACCTATTTTGTCAGTCACAGCTCTGTAACTAGGCAACTAAACTAAAAAGACTAAACTACAATCTAATATTGAAAACTATTCCTACATTTTTAATAATTTTGAGTATGCTTCCTCAATATTGCAGTAACCAAATCAGTATAAATTAATTATTAGTTTGAATATTATTAATAGTCAAATTGCTTCTGGCTTGAAGAAACATAAACAAAAAAAAACATACTTAAATGCATGAACAATTGACAAACTTACAATAAAGGCCTGAGTTTATCTTTGACTTGGTTGCTGCAATTTCAAAGAAAAAATGTTATATGTAGTAGAAATCAAAACACTAAAATATTCTAGTCAAATTACCTTTTATGTAGCGTATGCCCCTTGGGTGGTCAAAATAAGTTGAAACAGATGAACTGTGTGTGTGAAGTTAGCAGACAGACAAACAGACACACTTTAAAAAACTCAAAACTTAAAAACAGATGTCCTGAAAAGTTTTGTCCCTGGTGGATTCGCTTTTTCTACAAATCCACGACAGTATTATATATTATAATTGGCATTAAGCGTAGGTACCTAAATGGCATTGGTGTATGATAGAAATCAATAGAGTTTATGTTTACACCAAAACGAAATGACTCTGTAAACATGTAAAATAAATAATGTATAAATAAATAAGGTACTTTCGCATTTATACACAGTATAAGATTTTTCTTTTCTATCAGTGGGATTGGACGAGATGGAGGAGGAGAAATTCCAAGTCGTCTTAATTTTCAATATAAATTTTCTTACCTGGACTGAGCATTCATAAGTGTAGAAGCAACGCGTTTTCTCTCTTGCCCTTGCGCCATTATTTTGTATACTTCATTCTTATTGTATACCTATTAGAGAAAAAAAATTTCATAGGTACAGGATTTGTTAGTTAACAATTTATTTTCATAGAGGTTTTGTTAATTAATTAACAATTCAGTTTGAATCAATTATTTTGAGATTAAGACAAAGTATGAACAAGTCAATCTACAAAAAGCTTTGAAAATCAAAATCGTATTTTAACATTAAAATTGGTGCTTAGTAACGTTTTCATATGTTGCTTATGACTGAATACAACCAACTGTAACCACTTTTACACTAGGTTGGTCACCGAAAACGGTAATAGTTAAATATGGCCAAACCAACTTCTAGTATGGAAGTTGTATGAATTTCACAGTTGTGACGTCATCAAATTTCAACACACTTTTTTTCTGTAATCTATATTATAAATCGATAATCTAAATTCTAACCTAAAACTAACCGTGGATGTGAATTTTAGGTCTTTTGGATGAATAATCAGAAATAATTTATTTTTGATATAGGCATCATCACTATTGTTCATAACAAATGACTGTGTGAAAAAACTGGTATTATATGCTACAATTACACATGTAAGTTTTACTCACGTAAGTGGCATGTAGTTATAAGTAACTTACGACATTTGAATAGTCACGTAAGTCGCGTATCGTATACAAAATTTATTTACGTGCTCTACTTAATTAAATACTTACATACGTAATTGTGGCCTATGACTAGCCCATACTCACAGTGATTTCCTCCAACCCGTTGACAATATTAGCCCCCTTCCTTGTGACATCCTCATAGATCCTCAGCTTGGAGTTATCCTCAGATGAAGAGAGCAAGTCAAACAGTTCTTCATTATACAGCTCGAGGTATGACACTCGTACTGTATACTCTGTGTTGGATATACGCAGCTCATCAAACAGTTGGCTGAGTGCACGCGGTATTATACCAGCTAGGGGGTCCTGCAAAAGAAATTATTGGCTTTTATATTTTGGCCTTTACACCAATCTCTATCATGTATTTGATCTCTAAAACTATAGTTTGTATTCCAGTTTATTTTTTTATGAATCAAAATCATAAATGTTAAAATAAATCTTTAATAGTCATAATATATATATAGCTACTGAAAAGGAAATCAGTTGCAGCATACAAAGCCCCACGATCTACCGCGGGGCGCGTTGCAGTGTAGGACTCGCCTTAGTCATGATCTAAAGCTAGGAGATATCAATTAGCATTATCAAACTTTATGAAGCACTTTATGACCAGAATTATTAATCTATACTTCTATCATAAATGCGATTACAGTCTGGAATAACAACTACTTTTTATCCTGGAAAATTGAAGAGGTCTGCTTGAACCGGAACCCCAATCTACGCTGACGAAGTCGCTTAATATAATTGACTGTTAAGTCCTCACCGTCTGCCAAGTGGACTCGTCGCCAGCTGCCTCGCCCACCATAGTGTGAGTCTTGCCCGTGCCGGTCTGTCCATATGCAAACACTGTACAGTTGTATCCCGCTAGAACTTCCTCTATCAGCGGACTCACAACCTCTTGGTATACTTCCACCTGGAAGGAACAATAGTCCTCGAAAATCAACAGCAAGAGAGAACTTGTACATGGTAGGTTAAGTATAAATTGACTTGTTTTTTTTTTGCAGATTTTTGGTAAATAAGTGGTCATCCATAAAGTACGTCACACAAATTTCGTGATTTTTTGACTCCTCCCCATCCTTGTCATAGTTGGTCGGTAGTTAGGTAGGTACATATCTACCTTTCATGCTGTGCCACATGCTGAGGTGGCCCATTGATGCACACTTAGTTTAAGTATGTACACAGTAAATACATGGGTACATTAATTAATTTAATTTGTTGTGTTGGTCAATAAACATTTATTAATTTTATTTTATTATAACAAACCTGTTTGGAGTGCGGAGGGAAGGCTCGGTCGAAGGTGAACCTCTTTGTGTGCATACTCTGTTGAGACTGACGCACCACCACTTCGCGGCCATTTGCAACTTCTACCACCCCCAGGGACTTGATGTCTCTCTCCCTTTGGTTCAGGGGCCTGGTAACAAAAAATAATGCAATATTTATTTTTCGTACCACTTGCTCAAAAAAGTGACATTCTATGCCACAAAAAGCGAACATAACAATAGTCATTTTTAATCTGTTAAAAACAGGGAAAGAAAATTGTACTGAATTTCATTCATCCTCTAGGGGGGGAATGTTATTTAAATTTGGAATACTTACTGAAATTTATACTGAACTACATCTGTGTTTACACCATTGAGTTTGTATATAAAGCCATTAAACATCTTTTTGAAAAAGGAAACGCATTTATTATGCGGTTATGATTTATTAAATAAAATTACGAAAACCGACGAGGCCGTATGAGCTTGATGCCTTTGCTTTTCTGACAACAAAATATTAGTCTAGGAATTTGCCGCGTTTTTGTTTTCTTCAAATACATAAACGTTAAGTTTATTTTAATTTATTTATATAAATAAGTTAATATTCTAAACAGTTCCTCAGACGCAAGAACAGAGAAATACTCAAATCAACTCATCAACAATAAATGTACCAAACAAAAATGTAACTCTCTCTTTCAATAATTGGACCAATGTTTCGAATGTTAACTTTTACTTTTAATTGTCATTATTTTTAATAAATGCTTATCTCATATTATTATTGTGTTAATTTTTTCACAAATGGTACGAAAAGTAGAGTATTTTCCTCGGTGATAAAGCTGTCTTAGTCTTGGGTGAACTTAAATCCCTCGCTACACTCAGGACTCGTCTTAAATCACGAGCGAAGCGAGGGTGGTAAACCTCGAGTCCTTCGTTACGCTCGCGATTGAAATCGTCACCCGCGACAGAAGACACTGCTTTATCCCCTTGGTTAATAATCTACTATTCTAATTTGGTAAATGTTAAGCTGATTAATAATTAAGATTTTACAAGATTTTTTGTTATTTTTTAATTGTCTTACTTGTACTAATTTATTATTATTTTTATGATTAATTTTTTGTTCTTTTGTATAAGTTCATCTGTATATTGCAGTCACTAACATCTGATCTTCCTTTGTTTTAGCCCTTACAGAATACCAGCATTGTGGTTACATTGTGTACCCACAACATTAAGCTGAGTTAGGAGTGCTTAGGACCCTTTTGTTGGCACAACCAATTCTAGACACTAATTAAATACTTTTTTTTTATTTACTACAAGTTAGCCCTTGACTGCGATCTCACCTGATGGTAAGTGATGATACAGTCTAAGATGGTAGCGGGCTAACCTGTTAGAGCATGGCAGTTATATTAAACCCATGTACCCCCATTTGGTTTCTACATGGCATTGTACTGTAACGCTAAATCGCTTAGCGGCACGTCTTTGCCGGTAGGGTGGTAACTAGCCACGGTTAAAGTTTAAAGCTGCCAGGCTTAAATTTATTGTCTAGCCCGTATTTACCTTGACTTTTGGAATCATAAGATCTAAAGAAATTTGTTCTTTTGTTTATCGTGATTACCCTGCACGTGTTTATCTTGGCTCCGTAAGATATCTTAAAGGCTGAGATAGGTTGGGCTTTAGTATACTGGACGCGGCGGAGGGGGGAGGGAAGAGGAGGGGAGGGAGGGGGGGGAGGGGGTGAACCCCCCCTGTAAGCCAAACTCGTCGAATCTTAATAGTTTCAGAGATATTATTTTTTTTTAATTTCAAAATGTAGAGGCCAGTTTTACTGAAATTCGGGCTTAGCTCTACTTAGTTAGGTGTCGAGTGCTTAGTAGTTAATGGGAGAAGCCAGGGGATACCCTCCCCCTCCCCCTCTCCTCCCCCTCCCCCCACATATACTAAATAACAACCGTACATTTTTTTTATTCCTTGTAGTAGCAAATGTAATAAAGTCTAATAACAATAATATTGTAGTAATATTATGACTTAACTATATTCACATATATGTTTGCTTTAACAATTCTTTATTTACTTAAGTTCGGTTCGGTAACCCATAGGAACCTAAGTGCCCGGCCTGCGGCCGGGCACTACCTGTATATTTACGTTCAACCCTAACCTAACCTAGCCTTTTGACAAATAGTTGTTTTTTACTTAAGTTCGGTGTATTAACCCCATACGAACATAAGTGCCCGGCCTGCGGCCGGGCACTACCTGAATATTTATGTTCAACCCTAACCTAACCTAACCTTTTGACAATTTTTTTTTTAACTTAAGTTCGTAGTATTAGCCCAATAAATACCTAAGCGAGCACTTATTAAACTGCTCTGATTCCATCACAGCCTTCTATCACAACTGTAAGGATTTCTGGTGGTCGTCTTTATGGGCAGTTAAAAAAAATTTGTGGGGGAGGGGGAGGGGGGGCGGATGCGGCCTAGGTAGGTTAGCCTAGTCCTACCTAATTCCCTCACACCATCTTTCACACAAACAAAACAAGTAGAGATTTGCATGAATTTCGGGAAAACTAACCTCAAAATGTCGAAATTTCAAAAATTAAATTCTCGAAAACTATTACGATTCGACGGAAAATATTTTGGCGTTACGTTTATTACATTAATACCTTTCTGTAAAAAAAAAATGAACTGTCTACTGCACGGCACATATACTTTCCAATAATCGATATAGACATTGTTTATGGTTTGAATACGATTATTAGCATTTTGTGATAGGTACTTTTTAAGTTCGGAACGGATTTTATTACGTACAACGAAACTAGTACGCCAACTAAACGTCAATGAGTCTGTAATCTATGGCAAATGTCGTAATAAATAGTGAAAAGTGTTGAAGAATTGCGAATTTTCAAAAAATTATTTCTCGAAAAGTATTAGGATTCGACGTAAAATATTTTAGTGCAAGGCTTACCACATGAAGATCTTTCTGTAAAAAAAATAAGAACGTCCAACTCCGCGTCCAGTATACTAAAGCTGAGCCCTGAGATATTTTATAATAAATGCATTCAAATTTCAAAGTACTTGTGTTAATATGTAAATATAAAATATAAAAATGATATTTCAGAACTCCATATGGATGAAGTTCTGAATATGTTACTTAATTTAAAGTTTACAATCCCAGGGAAACGCTTTGATTTACTGGGATACAAGATGCCCAAGTCTCTCTCTAGGTCTTTTAACAATAACCATGCAACAAATCACGTTAGTCCGTTGCTCTGTTGCGGCGTGATTGAAAGACATTCCAATAAATAATCGAACTCCTAAATAATCTTACCCACAAGTCTGAAAGCTTTCTAGTAAAGTAAACATCATGAATTTTGAAATCGGACAGTAAACTATCTAGCTGTTCAAAATATCAAAGAAGCTATGACGCTGATAGGAACACACGAGTCATTCCTAGTGATATTTACTAGTGAAATTAAGGTTTTATGTGTAATAAGAGGTCTTTAAGTGTATGTGCGAAACCTAGGAGGACGTCATAGTAGTTAATAAGAGTATTGATTAAATTGGAAAATCGCGAAACTTTACCTTAGCCTTACGAAAACTTGAATGTTTTGATTTTTGTCCTTCCTGCATCCTTTCTCGGACGACATCGTTCTTGATGTTTCACACATATAACACTACACAACGAAAAAGTGCACTAAAACTATTTTCTTTATATCACTAAAACATTTAAATTCGTCAATAGAATTTTAATTTTCACAGATTCACAGCTTTATTTCCTTAGCTTCAGAAATTCGTTAAAATTTGAAAGTTCAAGTCAACGTCAAACAACAAATTCAAATTTCGGTTTAGTCAATGTTGCCACATTTAAAAATACTTTTCTTGACAAAGTTGACATTTTAGGGTATTACACACTATCAATCATTTTATGGCAACATTATAGATTGAGGCTAACTATAGTCAATCTGTTTTTTTTCCATAGAAATGTTAAGCGCGTCATTCAAAGTGCAATTTGCAGGGCCTGCTTAGTGCTTGCAGTAACTGCCACGTAAAACGTAGTGATTACATTCTCTCTGCTGCCACGCTACTGCCGCAGCACAACGCTCTGCTGGCACAACGTCCCTGCAAAACGTAACAGATTACAATACTGTCGTGAATAACCCGACCCGTCTATATAATTATCTTAATTTGGCAATGGCCATGTGTGCGAGAGGGACACCAACTAATAGAAGCTATTTTCAAGACCGTTCTTTCGTTCAAATATTGGTACCTATCGCAAAAGGAACGTTATAAAGGAGAATAAAGTTTGTTTTTAGTTGCTATATATTTAAACCATAGTAGGAAAGCACTCATAATATAGTTAAAACTGCACCTGTGGAAATCGAACTTGGGACAATAATTGTCGAACTTGGGACAATAATTGTACAGCGCCACTGTGGAAGGTTTTTGAACTGTTATTTATAGCAACCACTGGACACTTTTTCAACTTTTCTCCCTTACCTTTACCCTCCATATTCAAAACTTTGATTTTATATATATACTAGCTGATGCCCGCGACTTCGTCCGCGTGGTTTAAGTTTTTTGATTCCCGCGGAAACTCCATAATTTTCCGGGATAAAAAGTAGCTTAATATGTCACTCTCGTCCCCAACTATGATACTGCCAAAAATCACGTCAATCTGTTGCTCCGTTTCGGCGTGATTGAAGGACAAACCAACAAACAAACACACCTTCGCATTTATAATATTAGTATGATATGATATAATATTATAAAAGCAAAGATTCAAAACGTATGACTCGGTCATAGATATATCTCAAGTAACCGGATTCCGGTTACAGGTAAAATGGCGGAACGCGCTCTTTAAGCACTAGGTAATATTATATTTTTCAATACACTTGCTCGAAAAATGCACTTACAGAGGCAGTAAACAGGGCTTGTAAGTTAAATTTACTGCCCTAGTGCAGTAAATATTTACCGCCCTCGTGCGGTAAATTTGCAGTTTTTTTAATTTTTGTTCCACGTTACTTCTAAATAAAGAGTTGTCTTGCAAGAATGAAGAAGGTTCATAGTGATATTGACTTAAAACCTAAAAAAAGAATTAAATTTAGATGTGAGTTGATGAAATTAATTCATAAAATAAAAAATATAAGTATATTAAATATAAGAAAATTAAAAACACTTTATCTAAAATTCTAAATTGTCCTTTAGATGGCACGACTTGGACACAAGCCTGTCTCCCAGTTCGGTACGGTGGTTTAGGCATTCGTAAAATTAGCAGTGTATCATTACCAGCATTTTTATCTTCTGTTTATAGTACGATTAAGCTCTTTGGCAATATTTTAAACCAATCATTAGGTCCCATTGAGCCGTCGTATTTGGCTGAAGCTAGAGGTGCTTTCAATGTGGCATGTCCTAGTAAGGAGCCGGTATCTTTGTTTTCTCAAAGACAATGGGACGACGCACTATGTTCAGATGTTTTGCAGGAGCTTATAAATTCATCACCTACTGCAAGCGACCGTGCTCGTCTTCTTGCGGTGTCTACGAGGGAATCAAGTTACTGGCTTCATGCTCTCCCGTCTAAGCATTTAGGCACTCTGTTGGACCACCTCACTCTGACGATTGCGGTTGGTCTTCGACTTGGCGCCAAGTTACAACAGCCACATCTTTGCCACTGTGGTGGGGCAGTGGACGCGTATGGCCATCACGGGCTTTCTTGTATTAAAAGTGCCGGTCGTCTTTCGCGACATGCTTCCCTGAACGACATCATTCGTAGGTCTCTTGCCACCGCTAAAGTGCCTGCAGTGTTAGAGCCTAATGGCTTGGCGCGCAGTGATGGTAAGAGACCTGACGGGATGACTCTTGTTCCGTGGAAGCAAGGAAGGTCGCTTGTTTGGGATGCCACATGCGTGGATACGCTAGCGTTATCCCACTTGCAGGCGTCCTCCATGTCAGCGGGAGCGGCGGCCACTAATGCAGAAAGAGCCAAGAGGCGCAAGTATGAAATTATTGAAAATAATTTCATTTTTGTGCCTTTTGGTGTTGAAACCCTGGGGTCGTGGGGCGAAGATGCCAGATCCTTTTTTAAGGATCTATCTTCTCGTCTCACAGAGTCCACAGGTGACCGGAGGGCTGGCAGTTACCTCGGCCAACATATAAGTTTGGCTATTCAGCGGGGTAACGCAGCCAGCGTTCTGGGCACACTGCCTCATTGCAGCGGGATAGATGATATTTTTAATGTTTAGTTTTTAGTTTTTAATTTAGTTTTTAATTTAGATTTAATTTAGATTTTAATTTTATTATTATTAACAATATAAATAAATCCTTTCAAAATACAGTTAATTAATAATTAAAAAAAAAAAAAAAAAAAAAAATTAAATATAATAAATTAAAATTGTTTTAAGTTTTATAAATCATAAAAGTAAAGACTGAATAGTCCAAGATGGGAGTTGAGAACTAGAACCTAGAGCCATGAATCTAATAAATAAAAAAACGCAATTACAACAACGCGCCGTAGTCTATACTAAATCTTTAATCTGTGCGCGGCGCGCGCTATTTTTAAAAGAGTCATTGAGTATTTCTTATAAATTATTAAAATAATTTATGTGGTTTAAGTGATGTGGAATAATGAAATTAATTAAAAAAATAGGTATTTTAGATGTGAGAAAAAATCGCGCTATTAATAGCCGCCTAAAATCTCGAAATAAGAACGGGCGTGAGAAACCATCTTCTAGTGAGTACCTTGTACCTACCTACTCGAGTTTTATTTTCAAGTTTTCTCACAAATGTATTGAAAAACGTCGTGTGATATACGGGCGTTAAGGTTATAACAATCTCGTGAATATGGTAAACCCTCGCCTGTGGCTCGGGCTTACAAACGTCAGCTCGATTGTAATAACCTATTTACCACCCATAAATGACAATGTACTATTATTCCATTATTTTCGACCATAGATTGAAGAATCAATAAGGGCAATCATTAATAGGTATTATAAACGCGAAAGTGTGTTACTTTATTGATTTGTCCTTCAATCACGCCGCAGCAGAACAACGGATCGACGTGATTTTTTGCATGGTTAAGACCTGGAGAGTGATATAGGCTACTTTTTATCCCGAAAAATTAAGGAGTACCCATGGGAATTTGTTGAAATAAGGTTCGATAATAATGTATTCTATGAAGGTTCGTTTTGTATCTATCTTGTCAACAGTAGAAAAAGAAAACTAATTTTTTATCTTGTCACTTTATGTCATCTATAACAATATAAAAATGTATCTTAATTATTGATTTAATTAAATAATATACAATAAAAGAAACATTTTCAAAATCTAAAATAATCCGGCCTCGTAGATACTTTAACATGGTAGCAGATCGTTGAAAATATAATTATATAAAATGGTAAGATATAAAATATATACTTACGTAAAAATAATTGAAGAAAAATTTAAAAAAATATAGAAACTAAAACGTAAGGAAATAACGAGTAAAAATAAAGATTAATATGGATAATAAAGAGGAAATCAAAATACCTATTTTCGACGGAGCAAATTATGACTTATGGAAATTTCGACTAAAATTATTTTTAAAACTAAAAAAATGTGATGAGGCCATTGAAAAAGAAGAAACAAAGCCAGAGATTGATTTAAAAGCAAAAAACTACATTGTAATGAGTGTAAGTAATTCGCAACTCAATATAATTATTACCGAGGATACGGCATACAAAATGATTAAAAAATTTGACGACTTATATTTGATGAAAGGATGTGCGAATAAACTTCTATTAAAAAGAAAATTGCTAGATACGAAATTCAAAGATGGAGACCCCGTTGATTTCTTCCAAAAATTTGAAACGCTTTTAAATGATATAAGAACTGAGGGAGAAATAATAAATGAAGAAGGGGTTGGCTATAGACATCCGGTACTCGCTTTCAGGGGTGGGGAGGGGTGGGGAGGGTGGGGAGGGGGGAGACGGTGCCCCCCCTCTTTGTTCTCCCCACCGGAAAGGCATAGTTTTTTTTTATG
This sequence comes from Erebia epiphron, assembly GCA_963932025.1. Lineage (NCBI taxonomy): Eukaryota > Metazoa > Arthropoda > Insecta > Lepidoptera > Nymphalidae > Erebia > Erebia epiphron. Next base: position 12,862,672 of record OZ009950.1, read on the forward strand.
AATTTTTAAAAATCTCATTTTGAGGTTATGTTTTCATACATTTACAACGCGTGCAGGGATGGGGAGGGGTGGGGAGGGTGGGGAGGGGGGAGAGGTTGCCCTCCCTCTTTGTTCCCCCCACCGGAAAGGCATAGTTTTTTTTTTATGAATTTTTAAAAATCTCATTTTTAGGTTATGTTTTCATACATTTACACCACAAAAATTAAGCTGCGCTATCAATTTTGGTCTAGTGATAATGTCAAAATCAAAATAACGAGTGAAACGGAACGCAAATCGTGTTGGCAGTGTTGAAATAAAACAATTATTTCAATAATTGTTTTATTTACATCATAACAGTCATAGAACCAAGTCCCCACATATCTTGAGTCATCATACGCGAGTAAAACCTAAAGGTAGGTTAGGTTAGGTTAGAACATAAATATAACTGGTGCCCACACTTAGGTTCTATTAGTTTGAAATGAAAAATTAAATTGTAGGGGTTCTAAGCTCCCTCTAACCACTAGACTATGGAAAACCTAAAGGTAGGTTAGGTTAGGTTAGAACATAAATATAACTGGTGCCCGGCCGCAGGCCGGGCACTTAGGTTCTATTAATTGGAAGTTAAATTAGGTTGGGTTAGAACATAAATATTTTTATACACTTAGGTTCTTTGTAAATGTATGAAAATATAACTTCAAAATGAGATTTTTAAAAATTCATTTAAAAAAAATATGCATTTCCGGTGGGGGGAAAAAGATGGGGGGCACCCTCCCCCCCCTCCCCACCCATCCACCCCCCTCCCCACCCCTGCACGCGTTATAAATGTATGAAAACATAACCTCAAAATGAGATTTTTAAAAATTCATAAAAAAAAAACTATGCATTTCCGGTGGGGGGAACAAAGAAGGGGGGTACCCTCTCCCCCCTCCCCACCCTCCCCCACCCTCCCCTCCCCTGAAAGCGAGTACCGGATGTCTATATAATACCCTGAAGAAGACAGACTAAATTATTTATTACTGACATTACCAGATAAATTTTCACACATAGTAAATATAGTAGATGCATTACCCAAATCAAACCAAACGGTAGAATATGTGAAATCAAATATTATTTTTGAGTACAAAAAGAATGAAAGCGAACACGAACAACAAGTTTTTCACAGTGACGATAAACAAAGAACAGATAATTATAACAGGAGGGCTCAATTATATATTATATATATATATATATTATTATATTATATTATATTATATATTATTATTATCAAGAGGGCTAAATTATATACCCAGAGGACAAAACTATTATACACGTGGACAATTTACAAGAAGACAAAATTATTATACACCTAGACAATACTCAAGAGGACAAGGTCATTATACACCTAGACAATACAAAAGAGGACAAAATTATATATCGAATAGATTTCAAGGTAGAGGAAATGGTTATTTTAGAGGTCAACAAAGAATTCAACATAACGACAACACAGGTTTTATAGCAGAGGTCATGAACTCATTTAACGAATCAGAAAAACCAGAAGAAGCGATTTGGCTGATCGATAGTGGATGCAGTAATCATATTATAAATGATGATAAACTATTTTGTGAGTATAAAGTATTAGATAATCCAATAGATATTAAAGTAGGCGATGGTTATATACTGAAATCGACTAAAATAGGGAAAGTTATGATGACATGTCAGGTTAATAATAAAATACATACAATTACAGTAGATAACGTATACTATGTACCAGATATGAAAAGAAATTTGTTGAGCGTATCATCTATTGTTAATAAAGGAAATATGATTAAATTTCAATATGAAACAGCACTTATATATAATACATATCATAAATTAGTAGGAATAGCTAATAAAATAAACAAATTGTATGAACTGAAATGTAAGATAATTAACGATAAAAATAATATATATGTAAATAAATCAGACGTTTCAATAGAAAAAAAAGAAAAATGGCATCGATTATTAGGTCATGTTAATTTTGGAACATTGAAAGTAATGTGTAGGCATAAGTTGTTAGATGGTTTACCCGATAAATTAAATGAAAATTACGTACAATGCGAAATTTGTTTACAAAATAAAATGACAAATTTACCTTTTCAAAACAATTGGAGAAGAGCCACAGAAATATTAGAAATTATACATACAGATGTTAATGGTCCAATAACTCCTGTAGGATATAATGATCAAAGATATTTCGTGTCATTTATAGACGATTATAGTAGATATGCAGTTGTATTTGTAATTAAAAATAAAAGTGATGTATTTGATTGCTTCAGAACATATATTAAAGCAGTTCAAAATCAGACTGGACAGAAAATTAAAGAAATAAGGTGTGATAATGGTCGCGAATATATTAACAGAGATTTTATTGAATTCGCAAAAGAGACAGGAATATTCATAAAAGCAGCACCACCCTATACTCATGAACTAAATGGTGTGGCAGAAAGGTTTAATAGAACTATTATGGATAGAGCTAGATGCCTGATGACAGAAGCAAATATAAACAAAAAATATTGGCCTGAATGCATAGTAACTGCCGCATATTTAGGAAACAGAATACTAACAAATTCAATGGAGAAGAAAAGTCCTTTCGAAATATTTTTTAGGAGAAAACCAGATATTAAAAATCTGAGAATATATGGAAGCAAATGTTTTGTAAGAATACCCGAAGAAAAAAGAACGTCAAAATTGAATCCAAAAGGAATTAAAGGAACTTTAGTAGGTTATACAGAAACTGGATATAAAATTCTAATAGACTATAAAATAACTATAAGTCGCCATGTAATTTTTATTAATCCAGAAGCAGAAGTCATTAGATTCAGTATTAATAATGAAGAAGAGAATTGCAAAAGAAAAATCACTAATGAAGAAAATGATGAAAAAGAAATTGAGAAAGATGAAAATAGTAGATTAAAAGAAACGATTGATAATGATAAAGAAGAATTTTTTGACACTGTTGAAGATGACGAAGAAGAAAATAAAATAAAGCTTAATGTTGAGGAGATGAAACAAAGTCGTCCTAAAAGAGAAAGAAGATTACCTGAAAAATTTAATGATCATGTTGTTTATGTAAACGTTTGTGATGTTAATATACCAGAAACTTACGAAGAAGCAATAAAAAGTGCAGAAGGGAGAAAATGGAAGGAAGCAATGGATGCGGAAATAAATAGTTTAAAACAAAATAATACATGGGAGATCGTTGATGAGTCAATGGATAAAAATGTGATCGAAGTAAAATGGATTTTTAGAATTAAATCAAATGGAAGATATAAAGCACGCGTAGTGGCAAAAGGTTTTCAACAAATCTATGATGAAAATGAGGAAATATATTCACCCGTAGCTAGAATGATAACAATGAAAGTTCTAATGTCAATTGCATGTATCAGAGGTTGGCATTTGGAAAGTATGGATGTTGAAACAGCTTTTTTAAATGGAACTATTAAATCCGAAGTTTATATTTATCCTCCAGATGGTTATGAAATTGGAAATAATAAAGTCTACAAATTAAGAAAAGCGTTATATGGATTGAGAGAGAGCCCAAGAGATTGGTACGAATGTTATAATGAATTTATGTTGAGCATAAACTTTAAAAGGTCAAACTATGATTATTGTTTGTACATGGGATGTATTAATAATGAAAAAGTCTATGTATGTTTATATGTGGATGATATTTTAATTTGTGCTAAAAATGAACACACGATTAAAAACATAAAAGAAATGCTTAGTAAGAGGTTTCGTATGAAGGACTTAGGAAAAGTAAAACAGTATTTGGGGATTGATATTGATTATTATCCGGAATTGAAGAAAATGACTTTGAGTCAGCGCAAGTATATAGAAAGTTTAGCAGAAAAATATAAAATAAAGGATTCGAAGAAGTATGAATCACCTATGGAACAAAATTTATCAATTGAACCCGGAGACATAAATACTGATAATTTGAAATATAGAAATTTGATTGGAGCTCTTATGTACATTGCCAGCGGAACGCGCCCAGATATTTCATATTGTGTAAATTATCTCAGTCGTTTTCAAAATGCTTACAATGAAACGCATGAAAAAAAGGGTATCATATGTGTAACCAAGATAAATACAGATGATCAGTTAGCTGATATACTTACAAAGGCTTTAGGGAAAAATAAATTTAAATATTTAAGAGGTTTAATTAATGTTTATTAATTAGGTTTATTATAATATACTGAATGTAGCGTAATTGATATTGTTAGAAGTAGAATGTTATTTTATTTTGAGTTCTTTGTCATGAATTGTTATATGATTAACTTTATATATTTAATTAATTGAAGAATTATTAATACCATTTAATAGATACAAAACTCAAGGAGGTGTGTTGAAATAAGGTTCGATAATAATGTATTCTATGAAGGTTCGTTTTGTATCTATCTTGTCAACAGTAGAAAAAGAAAACTAATTTTTTATCTTGTCACTTTATGTCATCTATAACAATATAAAAATGTATCTTAATTATTGATTTAATTAAATAATATACAATAAAAGAAACATTTTCAATATCTAAAATAATCCGGCCTCGTAGATACTTTAACAGAATTAAAAAAAAAGTTATTCCATGCGGACGTATCAAACTCTTTTTAATTTACGTCTTACCAAACAAACTCGTTTTAATAAATTACGTCTTACCAAATTATAATTAACCTAGTTAGATATTAATAATTATGAAGTATTAAATTAAGCTTGAGTCTTGAGGGATTAGCCTATTAGTTTAGTTGCGATAACCTAGCGTATATCAATCGATCTCATTGGGTGATTAACGACCAACGTTGACCCAAGTCTCAATAGGGTGACTTGATGACTTTGGGTTTGAATTTGCCCGTTTTCGTTTCCTCCATGTCACTAGTTTCGTTTCGGTTTTTTTGCTAATAACTAGCTGATTCCCGCGACTTCGTCCGCTTGGATTGAGGTTTTTTGGTTCTATTAAGCAGGTTTCCTCAAGATGTTTTCGTTCAGTTAATTTCAACGCACATAGCTCCTTATACTTAGGGACGAGTGGCCTAGTTGTGATAACGCGTATCAGTCATCGATTTACATGTAGGTACTAGATGGGCCCTTTCATAGAAAAAGGTCTGGCGACCGACTATGAGAACGCGTTCCTAACCTGCATCTTTGTCCCCATCGTAGCGCTGGCACGGTCGCTTGTCGTGTAGATAATTTGTTATTCTTAGGTTAACATCTAAAGTCTTATTAGTTTGGCACTGTACAATTTTTATTTTAAGGTAAGTGTTCCAAGTCACAATTATACATTTCCAAAAAAACGTTATTTAATCTTCCTATTTAATATTTTTATCCATTACGCAATCATTTAATTTCCGCGGCAAACTGTATGATATTTTTTTTTTTTTTACTAACTGGCCTTACGGCTTCTATGGCCATGACCTATATTATCTATGACCGAGTCATACATTTTCAATATATGTTGGAAGCAAGTTCCCGCTTTTCAGACTAGATGGCGTTGATGGCGTTGCTAAAAATACGCCCACATTCTTTGTGTGACAGGGCCCGTCTATGTAAATTGAGGTCGTTGGTATCAGTCGATTGCAATTGTTAAGCAACGTTGACCCAAGTCGGTAATTGGATGTGTGACCGAATTTGGACTTGGAGTGGAATAAAAAAAAAAAAAAGTTTAGGTAGGTACATGCCCTGGGATCGAATCATCCAAATAGAAAGCTGGGCTTCTAATCCATTATACCTACCCAATGACAGGGTTCGATCGCTTCTCTTATTCAACTGTAGTTGATTTTTGATAATAGTATAGCCGTGTTAGACAAACAAACTGTTCTTAACGTTCCTTGTTAATTGTTTTACCTACAACGAAACAAGGCAGAAAAAGCTGAAGTTAAGTACCTAGCGGATAATATTTTATAGATATAGGTATATTACTATTTAATAAAATATGAACTCATATTAATGTATACATGTAATATGCTCATTAAAATTAGAAAATTAACTCAATAATGTAAATAAGTATTAAGATAATTAAATTATATCTAATATTGTTGCATGCTTCTGTGTAACTACTGTTCAATCTCTTGTTAAAGTGAACAGTAGATAATTGTTCTTTTTTAAGATAAATCTTTAAACCGAAAGCAAGGTAAAAAGGAATAGGCAAGAGAAACTCATTTTGTTTAGTACTAACGCGTAGGTCTTTCTTAGTGCAAGTACAGTGAATGTTTAATTGAAACGTAGAGACTCAGAATTCAGACAAACCTTGTTAATTATAATCGTCGTAATTAGACAAAGTAAGTAAGTAGGTAGGAATGTCGCAAAAAACGCCCGCTATGTGCTGACGCGTACAGTTAAAATACCGAGTATTTTTTATCACCACCAACAAGAACTGAATTAAAGTGGATAAATGAGGAACGTCATTATACAGATGGTTTTTGCGTCTGGCAACACTCATTACACCATTTCCTCCCGCGCTTTCTTGAAGAAAATTAAAGAGTTGCCGCATTAATTCTATCCGTATGTCGCAGCTCGCAGTTTTTGCCGTGGTTTGCCGGCGTTATGGCGGGACCGCTGGGTTTTTGCCGCCGTCTCGAGATGCGGCGTTTCGCTTCCCAGACTCCAAGGCTTAGCAAAAAGCCATCGTACCTCGGCCGATGGAATTCCCGCAAAAACGCCCCACTCCGCACAATAACTGGCAATGCCGATGAAATACTAAGACTTCCTTTCTATTTTTTACTACTTTCCAGTCACAATTTGCATCGAGCCGGCCGCTGTCATTTTTACCAGACCACGTCAAAGCAAAGGGGGGTTTTGAAAATAAAAAAAACTCTAGCCGTTTATTCCGGGGCTGTTCTATCACACAGAGTAGAACATTTATTTTTGTTAAACGCCGAGATGATACGTGTGCAGAAAAAAAGGGATAAAAAAAAACTTGATTTTCCGGGATAAAAAGTAGCGTAGGTATGTCCGTCCGTCTCCGACAACCAAGCTATCTCAATATTGATATTTAAATTTTGAAATAGTTGATTAAACGAACCATGGTAACAGATATACCCAATATCTATCGCATTTATAATAAGCATTTACTTACTCAATAAGTAAAATTTGTAAAAAATACCTATAAATTTGTCTGTTCCTCTCGTATAATATCACAAACAAACCAAACACTAATTTAACTATTACGAAAGAGACAAGTACGTAAACAGTGAGCTGTAATCGACATCGTGACGTCATGAAAAATCCAAAATGGTGGAAATGCCGAACATGTCTAGGTATAAAAATATTTATAAATATTTATAAAAGGCTTTGTTAGAATGATCCCGAAACAATATAAAACTGAACAGGTATATAAGTATACATACTTAGAGCTAGGCATGTTGTGATCCAAATTCCACTACATTTCTTTCTTTCTTTAGTTTTTTTACCAATTTCCAGCCACAATTTTATTTGCATCAGTCCCAGCGGCCATCTTGGGAGTTTTTCGTCGTCGGCGACTTCGCCGCGTTCCGAAAACTGAGTTTCGGTAAAAAGTTATTGAAATTTCTCGTTCTCAGAATGGACATTTATTAGTAATGGAATTTATTAACAACTACTTTGACACTTATGATTGTTAAGGCGAAAATAATTGTCTCTTTACTTACCGGAGGTACAAACTTTACAAAGTATGAGACTCATTATTGAAAGATGGCAAGAAAATCACAGAACTGAATGTAAAAGTTCGTTTATTATGAAAAACGGAAAATCACAGAAAGAAAACTAGAACTTAGATGGTGGGTGAGTAGCGGGGTCAAGTAGCTATTCCTATAAAATTATGTAGTCTTTATCTAGTGAACGCTGAAGGTCGGTTTTTAAAGGTTTTAGATTCTCCCAGCACTGGAGTCATTTAATACCAAGACTATACAAAATAATCTAGGTACTTACATATAGGTACACAAAAAAAAACTGTTTTCACTTATAGACTGACTCTACTGTATAGTTAGGTAGGTAGGTTTTAGGTATCTAGGTATACCTACTACGAATTTCAGTACTGACTGAACCTGTCAGTTTTTGTGGTGTTGCGCAGGAAAATCTTACAACCTAGGTATAAAATAAAATCTAGAATTTTAAAGATAGTGAAAGTTGTTTTGTTGACAGGGTACCGTATAGCATAATATTGAAGCGAATTTTATTGTTTCCTAACTGCAAATAATACTGGTATAGCATATTGAAGAGATTTTTTTGTTTCATCATACTGCTAAAAATTGCTGTCCGTTTTGCGTCAACCTTGCCGCATTAGCTTACTGATTTATGGAACTAAATAATAAATATGATAAAGATTTAAATGAAAAAGAAAATATTGGCAGCGAAAAGTTACAGATTTTTCGTTTTTATGCTTTACTTACTTGCTTAATAACATTTTGCCTGGCGTTTTCCTCATTACTTAAAGCCTGGAATCCTTCCATCAAATAGGGAAGATGACAATTTCAAAAATAAATTATTTCTTACTGAATATTATATAGAGGCTCTTCAAAGACCTAAAATTGACATCCTCGGTTAGTTTTAAATTTGATAACCATTTAAACTTTAGATTAAAGAAAAAAGTTCGTTGCAATTTGATGACGTCACAATTTAGTATTTCATACAAACTCCCATACTAGGAGCGCGTTATTCAGTTTGATAAAGAGTTGCTAATCTGATTCAGTTGTCATCATTCCTATTGAGGAGGTTTTTTTGGATACGTAGGTCCTTACCCACAACTTGAAACAACATTATCTATCATTATAATCTATATATTCATCTGTCGTCTATTATCTATTACTTCTATACTGTGTATTTATCCTATATATATATATATATATATATTTAAATTATTTTTTATATATATAATATTTATTTATTAATATTATGTTTCAGTACACCCCTCCCGCTTTCTTTTAAAAGTTTCCTCTGCCCTAAGGTTGCCTGGAAGAGATCGCTGTTTAAGCGATAAGGCCGCCTGTTGTACCGTATCCATTAATATGTTTGTTCTTGTTATCTTTGTGTACAATAAAGTATATTTTACTTTACTTTTACTTACCCAATGGGTGGGCTCCCCGATCCTTCAATTTAAGTAGAAAAGTTGGTAATATTTTTCAAATAAGAAAAATTTAATCTGCTACGGAACATTTAAAGGATAGGTAGGTACCTAGTAATATTCGATAGGTGAAAGGGTGAAACAAAGTGTTTGAAACGGGTTGCGGTAGTTAGCAATGAAAATGCGATGTGTAGAGCGCCGAGTGCGAGGCGAGGCGAGCGTGAGAAAATACTACGAGAGAGTGTGTTACTATTAGACCGCGGCCACGGAACCAGCGGCCACAAAGTATGACCACGGACATACTTTGTGTTTTATTAAAAATATGTATATTATTTAGGATATTTAACATGCCATGGTAAAGCAGATAGTTGCTTGAAACTATAAAACGATTGTGACAGTTAATTATTATAATTAACTAGCTGATGCCCGCGACTTCGTCCGCGTGGAATAAGTTTTTCTTAATTCCCATGGGAACTACTCAATTTTCCGGAATCAAAAGTAGCCTATGTCATTCTCTATACCCATGCAAAAAATCACGTCGATCCGTTGCTCTGTTGCGGCGTGATTGAAGGACAAACCAACAAACAAAAACACTTTCGCATTTAAAATATTAGTACGATTGTCACAATAATATTGGTAATTTAGGTACCTGTATCTGCAATTAAAATTGATGTAGAATTTTAGTGCAATTAAGTATAATTTTATTTATTACCTTAATGCAAGATGGGCTTACGCTTGACGATAAACATGATTAATTTCATGAAAAACATGAAAATTAAGGAAAGGCTTAGGTTGGAACACGTATGATGTCTATTCACGCTTGCATCGAAGGTATTTAAAGTTAGATTCAGTTAGGTACCTTACCTCATACTTGGGAACGCCGGAACGCTTCGGACGCCGGAAGTGCATTTCCCACCTTAGCGATTGCGATCAGAATTCAAATACGTTGAGCAAAAATTTTTCCTACGAGTAGTCAACCACGTAAGTTTCACTAATTCACTTCCTCATTGGTCCCAGGATCAATTCTTGGGCCGGGGAAAAAAATATATTGGATTTTCTGTCAATAAATTACCATTAAGTCAATAATTAGTCAAAATTATATTCTTATTTGAAAAAAAAGTGTATTTATTGCACGACTACATGTTCAGTATCTTATTACGCGCATTTTGGATTTAAAAATTATTATGTAACATCAAAGATATTTAATATTATAATACAGTTGTAACATAATACAATAAAATTCTGGCGGAGTACCCACGGGAGCGAAGCTACGAGCCGTCAGACTCGCTACTAAGTTAGTAACGTAACGTAGATGAAATTGTTGTTAATAACTACTCGTAGATAATATTTTTTCAGTAAAGGAAAACATGGCATCCGTACGCCCGCTCGTCTCGCGGCCTCTGTTTTTCTGCAAATAATATCAGGCGGTCGATTAAGGCAGTGTAGGTTTTTCCATCGGTGAAAGGTTGTCGTGAGTACGCGGCTACTCGCGGCTAGCTGGAAATATGTCGTCTGATGATGAGCTAACGGCGCGGCCTGCTCTGTGGGAACCTAGGCCCTTTTTGTGGAAAGCGCGGGAAAAACTGCTTCAGTCGAGCAAAGCAGACTTGCTATCTGTATCTGTGGGATTTTCTTTTGTGTAGGTATTTGACTGGACAGTCTATGGAAATGGGAATCCGCCTATACTTACTATTCTTATCTATGGGACAGCCCAATGTAAGTACAACCGAATACCGAATACTAGCCTGGTACTTTTATGAAAATTGATTGTATCAGAAAGCTGAGTTCAAAAAGGGCCCTTACCTTGAGCCTGCGCAGTGGATGATTTATGTTTATTATGTGATTCGTCTGTAAGATGGTATATGTAAGGCGCGACGGCAGGGGTGTCTATTCTACTGCTTTTGAATAGCTGCAAATACATTGAAATAGAAAGGTACTAAAATTCCACATCAATGTGGAAATAATAATATGTCGTCTGCGGTCTGATGATAGATTAAGGGCGCGTGACCTGCTCTGTGGGAACCTAAAGCCTTTTTGTGAAAAGCGCGGGAAAAACTGCTTCAGATGTAAGCAAACCAGTGCAGAAACACAGGCGTCTGTGGGATTTTCTTTTGTGTATAGGTACCTATTTGACTGGGCAGTCTATGGAAAATCTAAATTTCCACGAGTGAGAGCCAATATCTAAGTTTTTCTTCTATTACTACTTTTAAATTACACATTTAAAAATACACTGAGAACGAGTCTCCTCTCAGAATGTGAGGGGTTTGGCTATAGTCCACCACGCCTAGCCAAGTGCGGATTGGCAGACTTCACATAAGTACCTTTGAGAACATTATGAAGACCTCTCGGGAGTCTCGGGCATGCAGGTTTCCTCACGATCTTTTCCTTCACCGTTAAAGCAAGTGATATTTAATTCCTTAAAACGCACTTAACTACGAAAAATTTGAGGTGTGTGCCCAGGAATTGAGCGCCCTATCACCCGAATCGGAGGCTGACCACTAGACTATCACCTCTTATATTAAACATTCAAACGCTACATGATGCTTGGGTAATAGGTACAGTCCGATTCAGACTTTATGACTTATCGGAACATCGTGCGTTTTGATGTGCAGAATACAATATTAGGTATCAGCGGGACGGTTTAGTTGACTGTATTTGTTACACTCGCGGCTAACTTCCGAGACGCGTCATATAGTTTGTATCAGTCTGTATCAGTATCGAAATCCGACAGATTTTCAACTACATTATACATACTATAGAGAGTAGTTCAACTCACAGTTCAACAAATAGATATGTCACCGTAAGATTGTAAAAACCGTTAGATTATGATCTAACTCGCGAAATTGTAAACTATCGAATGATTACAATTTAACGCATTATTTTTCGGTAGATTCTATCTATCTGTTAGATATATTAACCTAAGTGATAAAATCTTAGTGCGGCCGGGCACTAAGGTTTTATCACTTAGATCACTTAGGTTTTACGTGATTACTTATGTCGAACCCTAACCTAACCTACAAGAAAGAGACAAGAAAACATAAATACAATGAATATATATCAAAAATTGACACTCGGAACATTGAACGGTTCACAATCCGTCGACAGTTTACAATATCGCTAGTTGGATTATAATCTAACGGTTTTTGCAATCTTACGGTGACAGATACATACCTCTATCTACTCATTCAATTTAATGTGTGATATTAATATTTTTTTTAATATTAATTACTATTACACTTATTTCATTGTTATTTACATATCAAAAATTGGTGGAACCGGCAGAGACGCAGGATCAATTTTTTTTTATAATTATCTATTTAAGAATAATATTGAAACTTCCCAAGTGTAAGAAGCACTATAATAAAATTGCAAAAGTAAAAAAAGAATGAATTGATTATTCAAACAATAAACATTCCCGTATGCGTGCAGAAGTAAATTAAAAACGATAATCAGTTTGCAAAAGCTTAATTCGCCCCTGGTCCGAAGCTGGCGGGTTCGTGGAAACTATAAATAACCTATAAAATGGCGGCTCAGAAACGGTACCTCGAGATTTGCAAAAAATCTCCCGCGATATATGAAATATAGGTTACGCAGCTCGCGCCTACCTGCTTTCATCTTTTTGTACTATCCAAATAAATACTTGGAACTTGGAATCGAATAAAAAAATTAATAACACTGTTTTTCCCAATTATTAATTATTATTCAGTCGTTTTACTTGTGGTAACAGAGGTTTGGGTTATAACTACTGTGGAGTATGAGCCTTTTCAAGGATTTTTTGGAGTTTACTCCTTGAGAATCGATTTTCATAATATATATCGTCGCTTTTCCTACGAAAGGACCTATCTGACACTTTTGACGTAACTGCACTAAATACATCATAATAATGTACTTTTGATTCTCTGTCGATCTGTCTTATCGACTTTTTCATATCTTTTACCGTTTACTGGCTAGGACAATCGGTAAGTATGGCGTATATGCTCATTTGCGAAAAGGAAATCATACTAAGTGGCGTATTTTATACTTAGGGCTATTAGAAAGATTTTTATTTAGTGATCAGCTAAATAAAAATCTATCAACTATGACGTAACTGAAAATACGTCATTTAGTGTGAACTAGACTATATTGAATAAAAATGGGGTTTTCACTTACGTCTGAATTTTGATTGCGACGGAATACCTTAGACATTAACTAATAGAGTTAAAAATTTATGTAAATTGGTGACAAAAAATGTATAAAACCTTGGGCAGTAAAAAAATCCAAAATAGTACGAATCCAAAAACTTTCAGTCAAAAAATGATTTAAAACTATCCTAATTATTATTATATATAAAGAAATAAAAAACAAATTATTTTGAATTAAATGTGATTTAATTATTCAGTAAAAAATACAGTCGTATCTCCTAAGTAATTAATTTTTCAGAAAAACAAAGTTCTTATGAAGTGGCGTAACTGTTTTAAATATTTTTACCTAAATGAATACGCACATTTAAATAAGACAATTCCTACTTGCAAAAAGGCCTTGATTCACAGATTATAAGAATATTTTTTTAATTTTAATATAGCTTTATTTGGACAAGCTGTGGACAATATAGTTGAGCACGAAACCGAAAAACGCTTGCCCTGAACAATTAACTCGATGTCAGTTAGGTCCTTTCGTAAGAAAAGCGACGATATAAGCCCGGGGTATGAAAATGTATGGGGAGTAAAAAATCAAACTTTCTCCGTTACGTTACATTATGTTTATGTTTCCAAGGTACCTAACACTTTTTATGTTTCCATGACTAAGTACTTAATGTATTTTGATCAATATGAATTATATAATCAATATAAATAAACGTATCAAGCATGCTTTCAGTAATGCTTCCGGTATCCTATAAACACAGGTATATCTAGTTAGGAGTCAGACCTACCACGGAGTTTTATTTTATGTTACTGTTATTTGTGTTCGTGGTTTATTGTTATTTTTCTAGTTTTATTATAAATAAATAAATGACTAAATAAAAAAATAAAAAATAAAAAAAGGCGTTCATTTACTAATCTATATATTTTTTAATCGTTTGTAAAGAGAAAACTCCAGTCGTGCGTCGGAGCTGACACACACATTTATTTTCCTGCCGCTTTTAACCTCAGCTCTCACTAGTTAAATAAAATAATAATATTTTCTGTGAAAATAATTAACTTAATAATTGTTTTTCTAACCCTTAATATTTTTGGTTTATAATAATTTTAACTCAGTTTCCCTGGCTCATACTCGTAAGTCGTATGCCTAAGTATATCAGTTATCACTTGGGTTATCACCTAAAGATGATTTTACTTAAATGCAGAGCCATACAATTTATTGCCGGTGATGGCGAACGAAAACATCTCACTAAGTAATAATAATTATTAACTAACGAAGAAATGTTAAGAATCATAACGTAGGTACTATTGATACCTGTAAAATTGGCACCCACCAAAGACATTTAATATTATTAAAGGTACCTATACCTACTGTACGTACCTACTACCTACCCATAGAACTCCTTTACACCGATGAAAGCTCTACAATTTAAAAAAATTAACAATCAAGTTTGTATTGTAGCTGCTAATAGGAATCACGTCGTATAAAATTCAAGGAAAGCTCTTACTAAAAGTAAAAGAGATAAGAAATGGAATGTGTGGGGTTAAAATAAATAACAAACTTTTCCGGATATCTACAATTTATTACATCTTTGAATATTTTGTGAACTTTGCTACCAAAACTCGTTTCATTATGCTTCATTATGACAAAGCGTATAGCAGCGTTCCTAATTCAAAAAACGCCAACCGTCCCTACAGCCCTCACGGTGGAACCCTTTCTATCCCTTCCCCTAAAGACGCCAAACTACCCATACATTAGCAGAAATGCGTCTGTGTTATATTCTTTTTTATCTAAGCAAAAGGAAAATGTGGGGCAAGCAGACCCCTCCAAAGGGGTGCTTTGGGCGGGGCGATGCAGCTGCACCCGTGGGGTTCCGATTCCAATACAAAACCTTCAAAGTTCAACTCAGTCGGATGCGTTCAGTCGTGACGCGCATACACGTCGACCGCCGACTACTTTTAATTTTGAATGCGATCTTCCAAATACGGACGCGCGGGAAATACAATCGTTAAAAAAACCTTTTTCATATCTTTTTAAATTAACTTTTTTTTCTAGCTTGTGTTTCTGAACGTATGATGTAGGGTTTTGGAAAAGTAGTGAAGTTCGGAATTGGCGGGTTAATGTGCGCGAGTGAGAAGGGAGATATGGAGAGCCCGGGCGAGGAAACGGGACGGAGCGCGCCCCCGCACACCCCCGCTACGCATCCGAACGGGTCCAATAAGATAATCGGACGCAACGTGAATGGGACCAGTAAGTCACAAGAATTTTAAAAATTAAAACACGTTTTCGAGTAAATAAAGCCCAAAAATAGAGACATTGAAATTACTTAAAACAAGATTTTTGAGTCCAGACCGTCTCTCTTAGCTTTTATACTTATTGAGCAATAATAGTTATTTGTTATACAAGAGTGAAAAGTTGTTATTTAACCGCGTGCTCAATTTTGATGACCGAGCAAGCGAAGGATTTTAAATTGAATCAAGAGCGCAGCGAGTGGTTAAAAAATTAGAATCCTGAGCGTCAGCGAGGGAATCAAAAGAGCACGAGGCGAAAAATCTTTTCACTCGAGTGCAACACGTAACTTTTCATCCCACCTCAGCGAGGAAATGACATGACGTGAAAGAAAATGGTGCGCGCAAAGCAAATTAAAAAAGTACACCAAGAAGGTTACGAGTGTGAGTTTTTAACAAATTAAAAACGGTTGTATGGAAATTCGGCACCATAGAGGTAGAAGTAGGTTTTAATGATGTTTTGAATTCACAAACTTCATAGACGAGTGATATTTACTAACGTGCACACGATGTTCTAAATTCAATTTACTTTATCCTCAAGAGGATAATAACGGCTTTTGCATTCAGATATATCGAAGATTAAAAATACTCTTTCCGAGATGGTGGGATGAAAAAAATATTTACTGACGTATATCTATGTACGAGTTTACACTCTTACTTTAGTCGTTCTTGAAACTCTAGTTTGGAAAACCCCTTTTCGGGTACAACTTAGGACTCTATGACTATACGATTAAGTAGCTGCTCTAAGTAGGTTGGTACTAATGAAATCGCTGGTTTTTACAGTAACTAGGGAAACAATAATAAAGTTACATACTGATTGGTATATAGGTACTTGAACATAACATTTTTATGTACCTTCTTATAAACTAAGCTGTATTAAGCAGTCTATAAACTTACTTAGTAGGTAATTAGATAAGTTGGGTGTAATGGGTAAATATATGCACCTTTAACCTAGTTTGGTCTACACGAACACCTAGGTTTAAAATTATATGTCTCCATCGTTATTTCCAATTTTATAAAGTCGTTATTTCCAACTAATAAATAATTAATGAAGTCGTTATTTCCCATTCTCAAAATCCATACAAAATTCACGCCTACAATAGCAAGGGTGTGAATTTTAATTCAAGATGAAAGTTAATTTCTTCATTCAGATATCTACTAGATGATGAATGCGGCTTCGTCCGCGTTGATTAAGGTTTTGTAAACATCTCGCGGGTACTTTGATTTTAAGGGATAAAAAGTGTCCTTTGCCCATCCCCTGCATATAAACTACAGAATACTTATACTAGTACAAGTTAGCCCTTGACTGCATAAGTCAATGCTTGACTGCGATCTCACCTGATGGTAAGTAATGATGCAGTCTAAGGTGGTATCGGGCTAACCCTGTTAAGGGTACGGCAGTTATATTTAACCCATACCCAAAATTGATTTCTACACAGCATTGTATCGGAACTCTTATAATGGCTTGGCGGTAGGGTGGTGAAAATTCAGAAATCATAAATTACCAAATTGACCCTGCCGGGGATCGAACCCGGGACCTCCCATGCATTCAACACTGTACCAGGGAGGTCGTAAAATCTCTCTGCCAAAGTAAGTCAAAATCGGTTGAACAGTTGAGCCGATGGAAACGAAGCAGACAGACAGACAGAAACTCTTCGCATTTATTGCATAAGTGTAGTGTTAGGTGTGAATGCGCAAGTTAATTTCTTTACTTAGATATCTTTAGAATAATTGATATCACCTTTCAGTTCAAATAGCTGCCATAGCCCATACCATATTGGGTACATGTTATGTCGATGTTAAACATAGATACCTTATATAATTATAAATTTTAATCGAACTATTTATGATGAAAAAATATCTTTGTTGTCGTTTAACTGTTCCTTTTATTCAGTATTTAAACTTTTTTATGTCGTCAAAAGAAGCACTAGCTTTTTTACTGTACAAAAATAGCTGTATAGTACTTATGTGGATTAATATGCTAATTCATACTTTACTTACCTACCTACTTGTAATTTCATTGTTTAAAAATAGCCGTTATGTAAAAAAGTGAGTTGGTACGTAAAGTACTTTGTTTTTGAAATAAAATAGTACTACAACTTATTTCTAGATAAATGTAAAATGACAATATTAACGATAACTTAAGTATATCAAACTTTATTGCAAATATAAAAAGTCCCACGAAAATGAAGAGTTATTAGTAATAAATAATTAAGTAACAAAAAAAAGGTATGAGATAAGAATAATAATAATACGATCGATATTATGATAAATATCTACTTATTATTATAGACTAGATGATGCCCGCGACTTCGTCCGCGTTGATTATGATTTTTTGATTCACGCGGGAACTCTTTAATTTTCCGGGATAAAAAGTAGCAGGTATATGTCCTTCCCCGGGACAGAACCTACCCCTGTACCAGATTTCATCAAAAATGGTTGAACGGATGAGCCGTGCAAACGTAGCATACGTAGCATAGCGTAGTCGTGATAGCGTAGAAACAGACAGACAGACCGTCACACTTTCGCATTTATAATATTAGTGTGGATTAGATCATTAGACGGTTTCATCACTTACCAATTTCAATTAAACTTCCGTAGGTCCGTAGGTACATGTACATACCTACTTAAACTTCACTTTTTAAGACTGAAGAACTTACAGTTAAAACGCGAATAAAAACAAAAAAAATATTACCAACCCGCTTATTTTTATAACAAAATTTCAAATATGGACATAACCATACCTACCAAAGTAAATCGAATGTAACCAAATATGTACTTACATTATCATTTTTTGATGTAAAATGTATAGACATAAATAAAGAAATTGTCAGCGGTATTTATCACCTTTAGAAAATGTGTATACTTATGTACTTAATTAATAAATTAATTATTACAAGTGCTGTTTAAGTTGCCAGCCCTAAAAAGGGTGACCATGACTTCCTGCGTTTGTAGGATGTATCCTTTTTCTCGTGGCGAAATCGATCATATCACGACCGCGCCAGGGGAAGCCTGGGGGTTATGTTAGACTTTTCCGACCGACTTTTTCATTTTTGACGACCTCCCTTGTACAGTGATGAGCGCTGTGGTCTTTAGTATAAGTTCCGGGCTCGACCTGGGGTCGAGCCCGGAACTTAAGAGGACAATTTGGGAATTTTTAACTATTGAATTTTCGTCTGGTGGGACTGTAGGGTTACGGCCATAGGTAGTTACTATAGGTACGAGTAAGTACCCTACCGGCAAAGATGTGCGGCCTGTTGAATAAAAACTCCTTTGACCATATAATATTAGTGAAATTTGTAGACCGTAGACTTTAGAAAAATAAAATGTAACCTGAGAAACGTTATTATAAAAAATTCCTAAAAATGTCTGCTCATAAAAAAAGTATAACTGCATAAAATTTAAAAGATGTTTCAATAAAAATAAATCCACTGTAGAAAAACCACTCTGCACAAGAGGTTATGGGCCCAGTGGACGCGAGAAAAATATAAATGAATAGGTAATAGTGCTACTACTGCTTACTAAAAAAAATTGTAGACCCAAACTTTTCAGGATTGCTTATGTAGAGAAGTCATATATTAGTATTTTAAAATAACATTATCTAAAGTTTCACGAAGGAGATATATTATTTAATCTATCTACTCAGATTACAGACACACATACTGCTTTAACATAACAGACATGACATAGAACATGCACATACAATACATATTGTAACTATTAAAATAACTTACCTCGATTTAAAAACATAATCAGCACTCGATCTCGATTGCAACAGAGCAACAACGATATGAAAACGCTCAGTTTTTCCCCGCGTTGCATTTCCTACAACAATCACATTTTTTACGCCGACCATAATTCCGAATG
Source organism: Erebia epiphron (assembly GCA_963932025.1). Lineage (NCBI taxonomy): Eukaryota > Metazoa > Arthropoda > Insecta > Lepidoptera > Nymphalidae > Erebia > Erebia epiphron. The sequence continues at coordinate 12,881,971 of OZ009950.1, forward strand.
AATAAATGTACAAAAAAAAGACAGACAAGTGCGAGTAGGACTCGCGCCCTGAGAGGGTTCAGTACATATTCACTTGATCAAAATCTCTTGAGTTCGCATTTCAGTGACTAACTTTTGTTTTGCGGTCGCTTGCTTGGTATGAACTGTATGAAATTAAATACAAAATATTATATTAAGTTGGTTCTCTCTTTAAGTTTTAAAACTAATAATTAAGGAACTATTAGCTTAGCTAGTATAGTATGCCTCTCTATAGAGTTACAAAATTAGTTTAAACACAAGCAAGATCTTACAGTAAATATAAATCCAAGCAAAAAACATAAAATGTGAAAAAGGCCAAGTTCGGTGTGAACTGTAAAGCTTCGCTTTAACTTACAAACACCAACTTCAATGATCTCGGACTGCTTTCAACATTTTTTTATGTTATTGAGAATGTAGCTTGGCAAAAAAGTCCTATAAATCAGTTTATTATTGTTCATTTCAACAAGTTTAGATATAATTTTTAGAAATGTTTGTCATGCGTTCAAAAGCTGTTTTTGCAATCCCAATTTTTCTACGATTTTTCATATTAAACTTGAAAAATAACTTTGTGACTAATGATTTTAAGATCTTCTTTAGAACTTAGCACCCATTTGAATAGCATTGCTTTTATCGGCGAAGTTTACTTCCTTGACACCGAACTGGGCCACTTTTGCCGAAAATACAACAATAATAATAATTTAAGATCGTAAAGTATTGTGATGGTTCCATTTTTCCTGCTACGGGGGCAACTCTGACTTACGGAACCCTAAAAACACTGTAGCTAGCCGATTCAAAGAAAATTCACATGCGGGATTCGCCTGTGGAAGGTAATTTGTGTTTTTCTGCAGCGCCAGGAGCGCTTTGTCTTAGAGACGAGGTTTTTTGTTCGCCACTCTGCCTCTTAATGCTGCGTGACTTGGATGGAATAGTTTTGAATCTTGATTAAAACCCGTGGAATGAGGAATACATTTCAAATGCATGTGTTTTCTTATGTCTTAGTAAGTTAGTTCAGTCATTGTTTTATTTTTTTTCTAGATGCCACGATTATTTATTTGATGGTTTAACAATAGTATTGTCGCATTACAATGTAAGAACTTTGAAAAGAAAGAACTGTAACTATACAATTTCATTACTTTAATCGCGGCACTAAGGAAGGAAGGCGTAGTAGTCGCATGTTTATGTATGTAATTATTATTGTATGTAAAATGAATTATTAGTGAAACTAATAATTCATTTTGAACGCCACGGGGCTATACCAAATCGCGGTTGATTAATTAAGTATCAAAAATTAATTAAGTAAGACAGCTACAAACATTAGTAAGCAGTCACTTATTCATCCTTTACTAAATAATTGCCATGAGATCCTAAAGTTTCGATTTCAACTTGTAATGCATACCTAATTAATTTTGGTATCGTAAGATCGAGGAAAGGTTATTTCATAGATCCTTCTCTCCTCTTTTCGAATCTAACGTTATCTCTTTTTAGGTTAGTAGCTTTTGTTTTAATATTTAAATAACATGATTCTGTACCTCACTTTTCCTATAACAGACCGTTAAATTCAAACGTAGACGAGCAATATAGATAGATAGCAAAATATTTTTAAACATTAATATTTTCTTCTTCTTTATGAGCCTTTTTTCATCCATTGTTGGACATACTAAGAAAATAGATATAAAATTACAGTTTAAATAGCAAGTATCATTACCGTTGCATCGAGCTACAAATGTAGCTACAGCACAGCAAAAACAGCGAGTCTGTATAGGGCCGGAAAAACCGTGGAAACGGTGGAAAAACTGCGCTCACATGCCGCCCGCAAAAACCGACCGCACTCGCGACTCGCGACATACTTGCTGCACCCGGGTTTGTCTATGGGAACTGAACTGAACGTGATTACCTACTGTTTAGTGTTTACAGTTATGATGTTGTCTTTTTGGCTGAGAACAACGCACGAATCCATACTAATATTATAAATGCGAACCTGTGTCTGTCTGTCTTTCTGTCTCTCCGTCTCTCGTCTGTGTGTCTGTGTGTATGCTACGCTTTCACGGCCCATCTGTTTATACGCTTTAACGGCCCATCATTGGTTAAACACCAATTTTGATTAAAGTTACAGAGATATAGGTTGCATACTGCAGAAGATAAATCAAAAAGAGTTCCCCTAATATCTGGTGTGTGTGTGGTGTGTAGTGAAACTATGTTCGAGAAGGTTGAGTCGAATTTTCAACTTAAAATATCGCTTCATAATCATTTTAAAAATTTTAGGGGTCGTCTATTTTACCCAAATAACGCCAAATAAGTACCTAATTATATAGAGATTTTATTAAAATTAAATTCTATTATTGTAATCGGCCACGCTAGCCAAATGCAGAGGCCCAATTGTCTAAGCAAAAATCATTTGTCAGCTTTAAACGTATTACTCGACCTGTTGTAGGAGTTCATACATGCTTTTTGACGTGCAGGCATCTATGCACTCCTTAAACAGGTCGACTTATATACGTTTGACAAACGATTACGATTACGATTTCCTTATACAATCGGGGGGCAGATTGGCAGATTTCATACACCTTTAAAAACATGAAGAACTCTCTGACATATTGTAAGTAGGGTTCACGGACCACCTCGTGAAAACGTAGAATAGTTACGGGCAGGCACAAACACTTTCGCATCCATACCAAAATTATAAACAAGATACACTGCCCGCGACTTCGATTTAGGTTTTTTTTTTAATAATCTAATGGGAATGTTTCTAAATGGAATGACGATTTTCTTATTTTCCAAGATAAAAAGTGCATATGGTATTCGTCCCTGTGCAGCTGTGGTTCAAGCAAACATTTTTACATACCATCATTTTAAACGAAATAAGTAACAGATTTTTTTATTCCACTACAAGTTAGCTCTTGACTGCGATCTCACTTGATGGTAAGTGATGATGCAGTCTAAGATGGTAGCGGGCTAATTGTTAGGGTTCTAGGGCAGTTATTTTAAACCCAAAAACCTGTCGGTTTCTTCAAGGCTACGCAACGGAACGGTAAGTCGCTTGGCGGCATGCCTTTGCCGGTAGGGTGGTAACTAGCCGAAGCCTCCTCCAACCGGGCCAGACCAGGGACAATTCAGAAATTATAAATTCCCAAACTGACCCTGCCGGGGATCGAACCTGGGACCTCCGCACGAGAAGACAACAGCGCAACACTGCGCCACGGAGGTGATCGTAGGTACCATTCCGCCAGAAATGTACAGGTCCTTTTTTTTTAAATACATATGTACCAAGGACCCACCAGGAATGTACGGAACATTCCAGGGCGGGCGGGTTCGCGCTTGATGCAGTTTTTTAATCACCCGCGCCGTTCGTTTCGTTCGGTCGCGTTTTTCAGGCATAGTTAAACTATAATATTATACAGCCTCGAAGATAATTTTTTTGCCGCTTGCATTTTATACCGGCATTAACATAACTTCCCTTTTTGTCAGGTTGGTCACTTGTATTAAATGTGTTGAAGAAAAAACATCGTGCAAATGTCTTTTAAACATACTTTATGATGAATGGCTGTATACCAAAGAGAGCGTGAGTTGAATGAAGGAACTAGAAGTTTAATTCGCTATAATCCGCGACAGTAGGAAAATCTATGTGGTACAGTGTGTATCCAGTACCTATAGCCCGCGATATGATATTCACCACACCACAGAAATCCTGCAAACTACACTCAACGTACGTTTCACTCCGGTATGTTGACTCCACAATGCATGATTGTAAAGTCTTCACCGATAGGCGGGGTAACTATGAGCTCTTATAGCAGGACAGATATTGAACTGCACTTAACTTCAAGGCACTGGACTGCATTGAACTGTGCTGCAGTTCAATTTCTGTCCTGCTTTAAGAACTCATAGTAACCCCCCTGAAGATGCTCCGGTATCGGAGTGAAACGTACGTTGAGGGTAGTTTGGACGATTTCTTTGGTGTGGTGAATATCGCGGGCTATAGGCGCGGGATATACACACTGTACCGAATAGATTTTCCTAGTGTCGTGGATTATAGCGAATTAAACTTCTAGTTCCTTCATTATGATGGGCTTCCGCAAATTAACGCCTGCTTCTATCCAATAAGCGTGAGTTGAGTTGTTCGATTCCCTTTTAGGTCAATTTAGTTATAACAATGGTATTATGAACCCATCCGGTAGGCTGTGGACTGCGGCTCTAGTCTAGATAGCTCATTCCACGAACCGCTGAAAGACCTATCTATAGGTTTTTCAGCGGTTCGTATCAGAAACGCAGCTGATGAGAACCGTTTCGAGCAAATTGGGCGTCAACCACTATAAGGAATTACTTCAAATATGTATGTAATGACTTAAGAATTTAAATACTTACATACTTAAACAATGTGTACTTGTCGTCTCATCAGGAACGTTAGTCTACGTAGGTATATAGGTACATTATTTATGCATAAGTGTTTCATAGCCGTTATTAAATACATATTTGCCTATGATTACATTAATTACTAGCTGATGCCCGCAACTTCGTGCGTGTGGATTGAGGTTTTTTGGCTCTCGCGAGAACTCTTTAATTTTCCGGGATAAAATGTAGCCTATGTGCTATTCCAGACTATAATCTATCTCTGTGACAAAATTTCATCTAGATCCGTTAAGCCGTTCTGGCGTTGAGTAACAAACATCCGCCATCCAAACTTTCGCAAATTTCAATTAATGAATAAAATAAACTATGCCTCTGGGCAAATTATTTTGGAGTTCTCAAACTCCTAATCTTATTTACTTACTTATTTACGCCCAAAGTTGCGATACATTATTTTGGTGTTAAAATAGTACCTAACTTTCCGCTGCCTTAAAAATAACCGTTAGCTCTATACTAATATTTAATATTAATAATAGGTATATTAATAATTAATTTGTAATATTTTTTCCTTATGATGTTAAATAATAAGGTATGTAGGTACGAGTATGAATACATAAATTATTTATATACTTACTAATTAATTTCTACGCTGGCTTTATCTAATGTTAATTAAGTATTTTATTTGTTTATTGCATTAGTACCCATAAAATAAAATGTATCCAGATTATGTACATTCGTTTCAATTTATTAAATTGTACCTACCTATTTCTCATGTTTCATTAGGTAGGTACCTACTTAATATTATACTGTCGAAAGTATGTTTGTTTGTTTGTTGGTTTGTCTTCAATCACGCCGCAACAGAGCTGCAACGGATGTGATTTTTTGCATAGGTATTTGGAGAGTGACATAGGCTACTTTTTATTTCGGAAAATTAAGGAGTTACCGTGGAAATTATCTAAAGTCTAAACTAATAAATTGTAAATATAAAGAGGAAAAATTTGTTTGTTTGTTTTGTTTGTAATGGATAAACTCAAAAACTACTTAACCGATTTTAATAATTCTTTCACCTATAGAAAGCTACTTTATCAGCGAGTAACATAGGCTACATTTTATTTTAAAATAAATTAGAGATCCCTTCGAAAATGGCAATATTGTGAATTAACTCTGAAAAATTCACTCATTTAACTTTTTACGTTAAACCTCTATTCGTCTATTAATTCAGACTGTCTTTTATGTCATATTTGTAAAGACACTTTTCATACTAGCTGATGCCCGCGTGGTTTAAGTTTTTTGTTATTCCCGCGGGAACTCCTTAATTTTCCGGGATAAAAAGTAGCCTATGTCACTCTCCAGGTCCTCAACTAGTCTATACCCATGCCAAAAATCACGTCAATCCGTTGCTCCGTTGCGGCGTGATTGAAGGACAAACCAACAAACCAACAAACAAAGTGACTTTTGCATTTATAATATTAGTAAAGTATGATTACCAATGTAAACACCTCATCTGTAAATTGTTTACTTTGTTTTTTTTTTTTTTTACGATAAAATTACAAATCTGAACTGCACCCGTGCGAAGACGGGGCGGACCGCTAGTAATTTATAAAACTTCTAGTCAGTTAAAAATCAGCTAGTATTTATATAAGTAAGTATAGATTCATTACTTTGAAGTATTTCATGTTTTTACTTCTGCCACGGATTCCTTGTAAGCCGTGGTGCGATATTATTGTTTTATATATATATTTGTTTGCGAGTTTTTTTGACGAGATAGCGAGGAGCGAACTCGGCGCGATGACGGAGCTACAGAAACTGCTTACTTTTTAATTTGTATTCAATTTTTTGCTTGCAATGTTGAAATAAAACACATTTAATTTGTTTAACATTATATTGTACGTATACATACTTACATACTAAATCATAAATGCGAAAGTTTGTCTGTCTGTTTGATGCGTTGTCACGGACCATATTTTCAACCCATTTTGAAGAAATTAGGTATAGAGATAGACATGGTACACCCGGGGAAGAATATAGGCATAGTAGGTGTTCTATTTAATTTTTTGTCGGAAACTCTAAGGGTTTCAACGGCATTTTTCAAAAATTCGAATACCCACGAGGAAGAACATGCGGGCGTCATCTACTAGACTATAATAATAATAAAGCATGAATCTATTTTAATTAATTTAAATGTAACTTTATATTTTTAGAAATAGATACTTACTTATACTTAATATAATTAAGTATGACAACATATCACATTTCAAATGGCTTTATGAGATTAGATTCTAAAGCTAAGAAAAGAAGTAATATAATAAATGATTAAACTAATTTAGGTGTAATAAAGCAATAAGCCAATGAGCTAGAACCCAGAGCCGCGGATCCTGTTACAAAAAGCTCCCTTTAAGTCTATGCTTAAAAAAACAATAGAATCGTTGTTGTTTAATCGGTGAATCGGACAATGAACCATCTTCCATATTCAAATTCAAAAGCACAAGTTCAAAAAACGAACACACAGTTACGCAAAGATGCGTCCAAAAAGACGAATTACTTCTTACAAACATTTTAAACGCTTTTTATACTCCTACAGTTAGCCTTAACAATATGGGAATATGCAAATCTCATTTATCTTGCTGTTGTTTTTTTCTTGCCCGCTTACAATAGGGCTGTCAACGTTTTTTTTTCGGGAACACTGAAGATGGTATTTTGGAAGAAAAACACGTAGGTTCCCTACTAAGGAATAAGGCGACACTGGTTCAAGCTCAACTGGTTTTTACACCTCAAAATCTCTGGTTTCATATAAGAATCACTGGTTTCAATTTTCAAATTAGAAGAAAGGCGTTGTTTAGCAAGTAGCAAAGGCTAAAAATTTAAATTGTATTGGTAGTCCGTTGAACTTTTCCGTCTAATATTAATTTTATTTTTTTACGGGTGGCAGCCCTAGTGCAGTATGACTTGTATGAAGTGACGCATCTGTCATTTTGGATATTATAACGCCGCATCGGAAAGTCGAAAGGAACGGAACATGATGTGTAATGACTGGGTTTTTTATAGTGCACGCGAGCGAAATGGGGTTATAACAACATTCGAAATTCAAATAAAGAGGTTCTTTTTACACAATTTGTTTGGAATGTGCAAGTGGCAGAAAATGAAATGCCTGTTATTTTTTTACGATTTGTAGGTAAGAATGCTTAAAATATTCATATCAAAACAATTGTTTTGGTATACTTTTTTATTTAAAACATCCTAACTCCTTTTTTAAACTTTTAACTATGTTCAACTCAAAAGCGCTAGAACCCAGAGCCTAGTTCTGCATTTTAGAGGATCTGTTTTCTAGGTAAAATAAACGTCCGCACGTTGCGACCTAATGCGCACCTGAATTTAACCTTATTCTTTAATATTATTTTATTTTGTCAAAAGAGCAACCGTCTCGGTAGGAAAGGTAGGTATTAAAGTGGATTCACTAATTGACGAGCACTAGTTAAACTATATTTGAATAAAACATCTTTTGTTCATGACATTGACTTTAAGATCACTACCTACTAATACTAATACTACTAATAGGTAGGTCTACATTTAGTACTCTGTACATTAAGTAGGTACAAATTAGCCTGTAGATACAGACAGAAGGCCGATTTCTTTGGGTCTCGCTTTTTTACACGCCCGTTGATGAATTTTCATGAGAGTTATTATTTATACAGTTCGCGCAATTATGTCCAGTGGCGACTGGTGAGGCAGTGTTGCCATATACACTTTATTGATATGACAAAAAGCCGCGGCGACAGCGCAAATATACCTTTATATCGAATCGTGTTTTTTACTATTAATTCCGCACATAATGGCCTGGAGTCAAATGACCGCGCGGCAATAAGAAATCGCAGGAATTTCAGCGATGTCCGCGCGGTCTTTTAGGCCCGTTTTTTGTCCGCGTCGGGTTCGGACTACGGGCAGTTTTCGAGGTTTTTACAAATCCCCAATGAAAACCATAATGGCATTTATCGTGCATAAGAGCGGACGGAATCATTAATTATTTATAATAGGCAGCTAGCACCGAAACGTCGCCATGTTTTACCCCGGGATTGTTGCATTGACAATGTTTTTTTTCTCACATTTCCGCGCGGCCAACATTGTTACCTATGTATAGTTCGCGCGCGAGTTGAATGCAGAGCTAATGACTATGATGACAGATACAAAAAGTCCTGCATTCAACTCGCGCGCGTACTGTATATTATCTACCTAGCTTACCTATTATTTAATTTTTCAACATTTCATTTTCTTGTTTTGAGACACTGACAGAGTCAGTCAAGGGCTACCAACGCTTAAAGTCATAATATTATTGTTTCACTAGAGCTCGTCTCAGCCGTCGTCGTACAATTTCTGATTTTCTATGAGATTATGAGGTTTTCCCGCTACGAAAAGCTTAGGTGCTTTAAATGGCAGCTATGTTATAGCTTATGCAGGTTTTTATTATTATTTAAAACGAATTACCTAAATGCCGATTTTCAAGTCTTCTACTTTATATCCCACAAAATTAAGGAGTTCTCCCGGGAATTAAAAAAAACCGGCCAAGTGCGAGTCGGACTCGCGCACCGAGGGTTCCGTACAAACCTGTAGTAAGTTTTAAATTATTAAAAATATTTTTATTTTAAATATTTGAGTTGATTGAATGAAAGGTAAATTGCGGTTTACGATTTATGACGTATTAAAAAAAACTATAGATCTCGTTTAAACCAATTTTCGGTGGAAGTTTGCATGGTAATGTACATCATATATTTTTTTTTGTTTTATCATTCTCTTATTTTAAAAGTTACAGGGGGGGGGGGGGGACACACATTTTATCACTTTGGAAGTGTCTCTCGCGCAAACTATTGAGTTTAGAAAAAAATGATATTACAAACCTCAATAACATTTTTGAAGAATAGATATCCCACACGTATGGGTTATATGAAAAAAAATTTTTGAGTTTCAGTTCTAAGAATGGGGGAACCCCTAAAATTTATTGTTTTTTTTCTATTTTTGTAAGAAAATATTAATGCGGTTTACAGAATAGGTACATCTACTTACCAAGTTTCAACAGTAGGTATAGTTCTTATAGTTTCGGAAAAAAAGTGGCTGTGAGTGTGACATACGGACGGACAGACAGACAGACAGACAGACAGACATGACGAATCTATAAGGGTTCCGTTTTTGCCAAATTTGGCTACGGAACCCTAAAAACCTAATTCACGTGGACAAAGTCGCGGGCATCATTAATTATTTTTGCTAAAATATGGTTCCTTTTATTTTTTAGCAGGTATGGTTATCATAAAACAATTGATACCACTAAATTGTGGTTATTTATTGAATTTCAATGTATTTTTTTTGCAATTAGCACACTGAAATGGCAGAATATGTTACGAGTAGCACTGATCAATAAATGTATCTTTTTGCAAGCAAATAAAAATAAAGCAATTAGGTGCAATGGTTTTGATTCGAATTATAGGTACTTACTTACCTAAATTACGTCATATAACATGCATAAATATAACTATTTATGTAGAATTTTAGTAGGTACCTATCATATAAAAATATAATAGGTATAGGTAGGTACCTACACTGAGGGACGAGTGGCAGCTAGTTGTGACAACGCATATCAGTCGATTGACCCAAGTCGGTAACTGGATGGGTGACCGAATTTGGAGGTTAAAATTTCCCTTTTCGTTCCCTCCGTGCCTCGGAGAGCACGGTAATCCGTCGATTCCGGTTATTATCACTAACATCTGATAATAATCGTTACAAAAACCTAAGATTTTAAATTCTCTTGGTCGAGTCGTATACCTATGCGGAAGGACGTGAGAATCCACCGCATTGCTATCCCAAGAAAACCATACCATTATTTGATTAATGGAAAGGGTCACCCTCAGAAATGAGGAATACGACGCAGAAAGTGAGATAGGTAGGTGCACTTATTTAAAAGGTATGCTTAGGTTAGGTATTAAGAGCAAATAACCTAAGCAAAGTAAGTAAGCAGGCAAAATGTTCTCTAAATACTTTTCATCAGAAAACGGAGCATCCTAAAGCTCGCCATTGACAACCAGCGTCCAGCACCAATCCTGGCATTATTCCAAATGACGGGATCTCCGAAGACTAGGCGCGATTTATCTAAAGGCGCTAAGAATTAAGGCTTTCGTCATCATGACAAAATTTGGCTTAAAAATCTCACAAATCTTTTGGCTTTATATCGCTATTTACGTCAAATACCGTCAGTAGAGACTACAAATTATTGTCAAAATACTAAGTTCTATAAAACCGGCCAAGTGCGAGTCGGACTCGCGCACCGAGGGTTCCGTACTCAAGAAGTAGGTATAATTACCTTTGTTAATGAACCGCAAAACTAACTTTGTTTGTAGAGGTTTACTGTTATTTAATTATTTATTTTGAAAGGTAATATACAAGTTAATATTCTGTGAAAATTTGAACCGTCTACCTGTTACCGTTTTTAATATTGAGCAAAAAAATACGAATAAAACACGTTTATTGTATGGGGACCCCCCCTTAATATATATATATTTTTTTAATTTTTAGTATTTGTTGTTATAGCGGCAACGGAAATACATCATTTGTGAAAATTTCAGCTTTCTAGCTATCACGGTCTATGAGATACAGCCTGGAGACAGACAGACAGACAGACAGCGGAGTCTTAGTAATAGGGTCCCGTTTTAACCCTTTGGGTACGGAACCCTAAAAAGTGCACTATTGCAATGTCTATTTCTTACTCTAAGTATAGCAAGCTATTACTTCAAAAATAATAAAAAATATAACAGTAATAAAATAAATAATAGTAGTAATCAGCCATTAAATCGATGTAATCAGCAATCAACCATTACAAATAATTGAAGTTTACAATTAAGCGTAAAAACAAAACCTACTGTCCAGCTTACCGTTAAGCCAATTTTTTCGCTAGCAACTCTATACCATGCCATTAAAAACATAAAAAATGCTCATTAAGTTACTACCAACATACTTATTATCCTTTCATAATATACATTTTATTGCCAGTTGCAAAAACTCCAGTGATTTTAAAAGACGATAATCGGTAGGTAGATTCATAAAAAGCATCGATGTTTCGGATCGTGTTCTGCAACATTGCTTATGCGTTGAACCGCAGAATTTTAAAGTACAAAGGACATTCACCAAATTCGCCTAAGAATCAACATACGTTTGAAATATACAGTAATTCTTAGCTTATTTTATAACCTTTATTCCAAATATTAGAATTCAACGGACACTTAAAATTAATTAAAAGTAAATAAATGGGTATTCAATTGATTACTATACGTTTCCGTCTCTCGATTATTAACCACAGATCAATAACTTACAGGTTAAAATAATATCCAATACAACCGCTTGAGCGCTAGATCCGTATCGTAAGAAACAAGATAAAAGCAGCTTAAAGTGCTAAGTGCACTAATATTCTGAATCTCGCAACGCCATCTATTGAAAGTACAATAATTTAATATTTCTAACGCCATCTGTGAAGTTATCGATGAACTATGACGATACCTGCATCCTTATTAATAACGCCATCTGTAATGTTTTTGACGGACTACTGCGAATCTTGTCTTATCTACATACTGTTTACAGCTGTATTACAATTGGTTAAAGATGACATTTATTTGATCAAGCAGATTGATCGTGAAAGCTGAAATATCCTCAAAATTGAAAATATTTTTGGTTATAAGTAATTTCTTAGCAAGTGTCCGTTGTTTTAATCTGCTCTCAAGTATAAAAAGGTATTAATTTGAACCCAGTAATCAATGTTTTATGACGGTTGGTTCTTAGGCGAACTTTGTATGGGGATGGAACAATGTCCTTTACACATAGTAACAAATAAATTACAAATTAAATCAAATTACATAAGAACATCAAAACTTTGTGAAACTCCACGCGCAATCAGTACCCATATCATAATATTATAAATACTTACGAAAGTTTATTTGTTGTCCTTTAAATACACCGCAACTAAGTAACGAATTAACTTGGAGAGTCAAATATACTACCTACTTTCCTCGGCCCTTATCTAAAGTAGTATGTACGCCCCCAAGTTTTTTTGGCCGTCCACGCTTTCTTTGACCATGCGTTAGCCGTGCATTTTCAACCAACCCCTCCCTCAGTATATTGTGTTAAGGAGCGAGTGTATGCCCGATCTACTTAAATTTTCGATGTCTACATTAGAATTCAGAACATAATATATCCACTGAGTAAAATTTCTATACTTATTCTGAATTCCTTGTGCGACACGTAAAAACTTGGCCTGCGCATATGTAGGTGTGTCTGTTTGCCCCACTTTAAATGTTAATCATGGAAAATCGGTTTTGTGATTTAGAATTTTGTTTTAAAGTGCAATTTTTCCGATGAAATGAAAATAAACTTCATGAAATTCTCTTATTGGACTCCCTTTTTTTTAAGTATTGATTTATTCGGGAATGTATAATTTATTTTTGTCCGCACTAAAGTTTGTTTTCAGATTCAATTTCTAACTCGATGATAGTTCACGTCTTGACCAACTTGCATTATTTCTCACAGAAATCTTTTAAGTCCCCCATTCCTTCTTTAAGACGTGTCGGTCAAAAATAAGTGAATAATTTCCAATTCAAATGCCCGATGAAAAAACTATTAACCCTTCACCGTCCACCCTGATTTGAAGGAACGGACAAGTCGATCTAATCTCAGTGGAACAGCTGCTGGGCAGATGTTCCTACTTCTGATGGACAAATGTATGAAGAAAAACTTGCAATAAATACAATCAAATATGCACCCTATTCTTAACTTGTAAAAGCTATTTTTTGCTTGAAAGTTTTCCATTTTAAATTGCCACCTTTATTGCAGCGTTCAAAAAAGAATACACTTTAATTTACTGACATTACAGTTTCATTTCACTTGTATTTGAATCTAAAGAAAGACAGCACACATACCACTGTTACAAATGCGATAGTTTTTACAAGAAAGTACGTTGTAAGTTTGAATTTAGAACAGAAATTGGTTTGGGGTAAAAAGTGAGAGGTCAACGACCTTTGCACAGAGTAAATATTGATGATCATTTTGACAGATTGCTTGAATGATGCTTGAATGTTGACAGGTGAGGTTGCTAAGATGTCAAATATCTACGGGAAAATTAATTCAATTGGGAGCATTAAAAATGGTAAACATATACCAAATCTGTTCCGAAATTATGTCTAGATACAGACAATTAAAATTCTACATCAATGCTATCGCGCGATACGAAAGGGGGCTAGACGGAAAAAATTAAGACCAAAAGTTGTAACGACACTTTTTATTAAAAGATGATTTTGGTTGCTATGACTACTTGTGTTGTTGACTTCAAGTTGTTCAAAATAAAAAAGCGAAATAATTTTAAAGAATTGTGTTTTCAATAGTTACATAGGCTAGTTATTCCTTTATTCAAGTTCCTTACGATTAATTAGTGAAGGAATTGTAATAAAATTTACACAGAGAAACACGCACACGCCGCACGGCTTACAAGTTACAACTATAGCAAAAAGTGTCGTTACAACTTTTGGTACTTCGTTCCACCAGTGTCCCTTGACATCTCTCAAGTTTTTATTTTTGCTAATTTTTGCAATACTTTCCTCTTCTCTTGAAAGAGTTACCAGCAATCAGTGCCACTGCCAGCAATGATGTCCTGTTTTGTCCATTTATAAAAATCGGGCTACCAGTTGGGGTCCCAAAATTTTGAAAAATTAGAATGGAACCTTTTTAATATATATAACCTACTTAATTAAAGTAGATATAAATATAGGCATTGTGTACTACCTACCCAGGATACCTAGTAGAAACTGAAAGCAATATAAGTACCTATGCATTTTGAATATTTATGTGAAAGTTTCTAAACAAGTATTTTTGTTGATCAAAATATTTTTTCAAAGTGATAAATTTAACACCCAACAGACCTGTTTAAAAAACCTCAAAGGAAAAGGGTTACTTTCAATTTCTTATAATTAATTAACGATCTAAACACATGTTTTGACTATGTTTGTCACGCTTTCTCCGACGCAATGAACTTTGAAATTATTAAACTCCTAATTCTTAACCCTTTGCCATCTGACTTTAAAAAAAGAAACGTCAGTTGGTCCTTTCCCGCCTGTTTTGACATTGAGGGCCATAGAGATTTGTTTTATTTCTTTTTAATTGTCGTCTAGGACCGTGGGTGAGGATGCGGGTGTTTTTTTGAAAAAGTTAACTGATTTTAATAGTCAACGAATCGGAAATAGCATGTGTCTTCGAAGTTCAATCGTCATTTTGATTTTATTGCTATAATTTGTTTTTTATTTGTACAGTCCACTTTTTGAGTTCCGCCGAGGATTATTATTTTAAGTTAAGCTACAAAATATGGGTTCTAGCTTCTAGTCGTTGAATCTATTGATCGTCTAAAGTCGAAACTCTATTGTTTTTTTAAATGGTTTTTAAATTCGGTAGGTACTAGGTATAAGTAAAATAGGTGCCAAAGTTACAGAAAAGATTTTCATTAAGATTTATTTACTTATATTATTGGAAATAACTAAACTAAACTAAATAGTTTTTCAGTCAAATTAAGATACTGTCAGTATATCCTTTTAAGAATTCAAAAAATATAATCAAAAATTCATTAATCCTTATTTTCTGTTACTACGTTTATTTGTAAATGTTCCTATTATACTATTTAGGCACTCCTTGATTTGATTATCGTATCGTTAGAGTACTCGTAATGAGTACCTACCTTTTTAAAATTGGGACTCTTGAAACAATTTTTTTTAAAACACACTTCCAACCCCCATTTTGGGGTACATTTTCTCTAAAAAATATAGATACTCGGGATTTTTTAAAACCTGAACTCACGCAGACAAAGTCAGGTCATTATCTATCAAGTAACGAATACATGGGTGTAGTTGAGTGTATATACCAATCTACCTACTAACTAGTCGTATTATAACTTAGGTACTTAATAGGTTGTTACTTTCCCATAGAAACCATAAAAATAATTAAAAACAAAGGCCCTCACCCACCTTTACCATTTGAATCGAGATAATCCCCTTTTTATCGTACCGAGCTATTTATTATTCATTCCTCAAGCAATAACTCTTTTTGTGAAGACAAATGTCCACTCGCGCCCCCATTTCAAAACTTTTTTTATCAGACCTCCTGTTTTTCTCTATGGTCATATTTGATGTTCTCACGGAAGAGGTTGAATGTAGGCCGGTAGGCTGAATGGCTATGGACTGCAGTCTATCATATGACTTTAAAAAAACACGGAAGGGTTGCCAGTACTCAAATTAATAGTTTGTTTTTCCCCTGTAAGGTGCTGTGTGGGAATAAATGACCCCTCGAGAGTTTATGATTTTTTCGAACATCCGGGAAGATGTTTTAAATGGTTTTAATGAGAGGATGTGGACAGATAAAAAGTGTCCGACTGGACCGAGATCTCTATTTTGGGGTTACATATTGTTCAAGTAACTTATATTTTTTTACGACTTACAGCAGGTTATGTTAATTTTTGACGACCTCCCTGACGCTGTTGTCTTAACGTGCGGAGGTACCGGGTTCGATCCTCGGCATGGTCAATCTGGGAATTTATAATTTCTGAATTTTCCCTGGTCTGGCCTGATGGGAGGCCGCGGCCGTGGCTAGTTACCACCCTACCGGCAGAGACGTGCCGCCAAGCGGTTTAGCGTTCCGGTACGATTATGTGGGAGTTAGGTTCGAACGTGGCAGGGACGAAACGCGTTTTTTCGATTTTTATGGTTTGGTCTGGCGTGGGTAGGACTTAGGAGGCTCACGCCATAGGTAGTTCCCACCCTACCGGCAAGAGTGCAAGCAATTTAGCGTTTCAGTAATACCGTATAGAAGGCGATTAGGGGTATGGGTTTAATGTAACTGTCATAGCCCCTAACAGATTAGCCCACTCCCATCCTAGACTGCTGCATCAATTATTGTAAAATGCTAACTTGTATATAAATGACAAATGATTTATTTATTTCACGTAGGACAACTTGTGTCACTTAAGATACGTCAAGACTCTACCACCGCGCCGGTTCGATTTGATTCTACTGAGAAGAGCCGGCCAGAAACTTAGCGGTTGCTCTATTCTCAAAAATATTTTTTTTACATTATGTAAACAATACAACAATACGTTACAAGTAGGTATTACACTGAGTTGTGGGTCGGGGCCGGTTGCTTCCATGCAACTTTGTCATTAAGAATAAAATAACTATACACGAACCCTAAAAATATTACACGGCTTTTATTAGGTAGTTGTATAAAAAATAATCTTCACCGTGGTATTTCAACTGAAATCCCGCTACAGTAATGCTAGTAGTTATTTAACATACTTACTGTACCGACTTAGGTGAAACTATTTAATTGGACAATTGTGTGTGGACAAAGCAAACAGTACGCTAAACAGTCGTGGGGCCAACCCTTCTGCTCGCTGACAGATGGCCGACTAATGGTGGCTAGGGCTGTCACCTGTAAGCATCGATTTACCAAGTAAGTCAAATGCCTGTTAGTTGTAAAAAAGTTGACTTGCATTTTACGAAAAATATACTTAATTTTTGTGAAGAATTGTTGATTTTGTACTCTGAGAATTTCTTGAAATTGTATTTTTATAATATAAGGGCGAAGAATCCCATAGGTACCTACCTATGGCAGTGCAACCAAATTTCAAATAATATTGACGCAATACCGTGGTATTTACTGATCGTGTAGTCTATTATTCACTATTAACAAAAAGGAGTCTCAATTTCAAGAAGAGATTTTTCTATCAGTCCAAAGATATTTTTTTAATAGGCTAGTCTTTTTTTGGCTGTCCGGGATTTCGATTTTCTCAAACATGCTTGGAAATTTGAGCATTATTTTGACAACCTTCTTCGAGATAAATCGAACTTGCTGTACCTACTTGCCAAATACATGCGAGCAGCGGCCGGGTAAAGTTGTATGAAAATCCATATCTATCGTGGTTTAGCGACCAAATAAATAACATAGTAAATAAATATCTGTCGTGTAATTTAAAAATGGAACAATCTTTTACTCCGAAACATGGCAACCAAGGAGGTAACTTATCAAAGGATTTATTTAAATTTCGAACTAACTTGCAAATAGAAAGCTGTTTATTGAAAAAAAAACAAATGAATGCTTGAACGCGGGAAAAATTATTTTTGTTCGTTGTTCGTCAATGATTTTAAAATGTATTTGACAAAATAAGTATGTGATTAACTTACTCTAACGCCACCTGAAATTCAAGAGGCGGCAAGAGCCGTAATAGAAAACTTGTTACCGCCAAAATCGAAAGAAAAATATTTGAAAACCTATGAAAATTTTGTTCAATGGAAGAATGAAAGAAAATCGAAATCGAAGTTCTGTCTAGGTACTACTTTTTTTTTTAAATTTCCGCGCATTATTTGAGAAAAGTACTATACAAGCCTTGGCCTCAACTAGGCATTGATGGACTTACGTATGTGTGCCTCGGCTTCGCCTCGGCCCACATTTACACGTTCTTCCTTCAATGCCTGTTATGCTAGCCGCTGCAGTAATGTACTATACGTAGCAGACTAGATTTTTTGTGCAACTAATAAAGTTTTCAAAAATCCGAGGTTACAGAATTATTTTTTGAGTTCACCTGACTTTAAATATCAAACTTTAGTCAACCCTAGTTCATAACAACCCACATCGCTTCACCGAGGGGTGGTCAGGAACCCGCATAGATAATTTCAACTTTTTATAAAGTTTCATCGAAAAAAGCGTAGGTGATGTGCTAACTGCGAAGCCCTGGGGCTCCAGAGTATCAATTAGAACACGGTTTATAATGGAAACGTGTTAAACTTCTAAGTGGCGCCTCAGGGTACAGGTTTTTAATTATGTATTTAAAGCGTAATGGTAGTGCTTAAAGTGCTCAGGTCTCGAGTTTGATTCTCAGGTAATCTACTCTTTTCTATGGTTATGAGTTAAAAATCCGGTTGTGTCTGAGTTTCTGGCCCATCACGGTGTAAGAGTAAGGAAATAGAGAGTGCACTCGTTATGTACACTCTTGTGTACTATTTTAATATCTCCCAGATTGGGCAGATTGTTTGTGAGCTGTGGAGATCAGCTGTCATTGCCGAAATTCCATCGGGAGGACATTAATATGCTATTAGGTGTTCACTATTTACCGATCATTTATATCTACATTAATATCTATACTTCTATACTTAATATTATAAATGCGAAAGTTTGGATGGATGTATGGATGCATGGATGTATGGATGTTTGTTACTCAATCACGCCCGAACGGCTCAACGGATCTGGCTGAAATTTGGCACAGAGATAGATTATAGTCTGGAATAGCACAGGCAATTTTTATCCCGGAAAATTTAAGAGTGGCGGGCATCAGCTAGTTTAGAATTTAGCTTATTTTATACATCAAAAAGAGTTTAGCAAATTCTTTCCATATCACACATTCCGAAGTGTGCACACTTTTTAATTGAATTTACTTTAAATCTGCGTAGACACCTGATTAGAAACCTGCTTTAGCCTTAAACTATCGAATTTTATGTCTTAGGTCGATGTAAACGCTAACAGAAGAAAAAATGGTTGAGTAAATCGGTTTTTATAATTGTTTAACAATTTTTTACACTTTTTATACAGGTAAACTGACTGACTGAAGTATCAACATAGCCTAGATAGATAGAGATTTTACATGTGCCTTTAAAAATTTTCTAAAAAAGGTTAGGAATTTACTGTTTCACCCGCGAAGCTAGGACTTATAGTTTTCCATCTATTTTGTGTATCTATATTAATAGTGTAAACTGTAAATGTGTCTGTCCTTATGTCTAAGGTACCTTTAGATTTTGACGAAACTTGGTGAAAGGATAGTTTGCACCCCGAAGACGAACATAGGCTAATAATTATCATCCAGAAAATCTGCGGGAGTTCCCACGGTACTTTCAAATACCCAAAATAGGCAACATCGTGATACGTCATACTTAAATTGCTAAAAAAACAAGTGAATTATTGCCATATTGAAGAAAAAATTATAGCCAGTGTCACTCGGGAGGATGCGTGGATTCTAGCGATACCTCATCCCATCCATCCAAATATTTGTAGGCATTTAGAAATCATGGTGATATTACAGAAACTTAGATGCATACGTACATACATGCATGAACTCTGAAAACATTACCCTGTTTTTTTTTTGAGCAGTCGTGTAAAAATAAGATTTAATGCTTAGCATTCTGCTAAAACTATCATCTCAAAGGGTCAAAGTATCCGGTTTTGATATTTAAATAGTAGGTATGCTCTTATAACACTGACCTATTAGATTATACGCAGGGGTCGGGTCTAACAAAAACACAGTTTTTTGTCGACCCTCGACTAGCTCGGGAGAGATTTGGTAAATAGGGTTGTAACTTGCGGTATAAATTATCTAGTCTTACCTTCTCATGCAACACAACGCGAGCTGTCGTCTGAAACTGAAAACTGAGATCTAAGATCGAAGTTCAATTTATTACGCGAAATTCCAGTGTTTCGATACAATGCCGCAAAGAAAGAAAATTTTTACCCACGCAATTTTTTGTGGAAGGAATCCACAAACGTCTTCTACGCGTCGTCGTACCAAACGCTATTATAAAAGTATGAATTTTATCATACCACTATTACAAATGCGAAAGTGTGTTTGTTGATTTATCCTTCAATCACGCCGCAACGAGCAACAGATCGACGTAATTTTTGGCATTACCCCAGAAAATTAAGGAGTTCCAGCGGAAATCAAAAAAACTACCGCGCAGACAACGTCGCGAGTATCAGCTAGTAATGCATAATTCTCAAATGTTAGCATAGCAGCTAGTAATGCATGTTGTCTGCCGGCAATTAAGTTTGAGCCATCCAACTTCTAAGACTACCTATAGCGATCGGAATCACCGGATGTGAAGCTACAAATGTTTCAGCAACAAACTAACCTTATTGGCAAAAATATACAAATTATAAAAGCGTGTGATTTAATTTTCCGTGTACAATAATGTGACAAAAAATAAGGATGAAATTTTCGCGACGACAGACAACCCTAGTGATGGAGTAAACTGGAACATTAAGTAGGCCCATGTCTATATAGGGGTCGGTCGGGTTTTTGCAATCTACCCTTTATACCCTAGAGCGGTCAATTTGTTGATTAGCTTTTGTAACAGCTATATTATTATCAGTTAACTTGCATCCGTTGCTAAATTATTAGTTTGACCTGATCTTTTTGTTTCCGTTTAAAAATAGGACTCGATTACTAGCGACTAATTAGTGTTAATCAATTAGTAAAGGATAGAATGCTTACTGTCATAAATAGCATGATAAGACAGTATAATATAAAGATAGGCTATTAATATTATGATATTATGACGTCATATCAAACCATATGGCAGCAACCCGGCTGAGTTTGTTGTGGGTTCTTTTCAGACTCGGGCGCGTTTGGAACCCTTGTAGCTTTTATCACCATCATATTTTATAAGTATAATAGGACGTCAATAAGTGTACAGTGTACCTAAATTAAATAAATATTCTTTGACTTTGAAACACGCCAAGAAAAATTTCGGCACCACTAAAATCTTCCAAAATATCTTTCTATCCATCATATATATACTTATATACTAATATTATAAATGCGAAAGTCACTTTGTTTGTTGGTTTGTTGGTTTGTCCTTCAATCACGCCGCAACGGAGCAACGGATTGACGTGATTTTTGGCATGGGTATAGTTGAGGACCTGGAGAGTGACATAGGCTACTTTTTATCCCGGAAAATTAAGGAGTTCCCGCGGGAATAACAAAAAATTTAAACCACGCGGACGAAGTCGTGGGCATCAGCTAGTAAAAAAATATCTTTAAATTATAACTCTATAAAATCATATTATTACTTAATCCTATTTCTGAAACTCTCCTTCATAGGCAAGCTAAATATCGCTTTTAATGTAACAAAAAGTAGATTAAGGCAATCCCAAATAGATCCCGACTTCCGTTGTATTTTTTGCCACCAAAAGACAATGACTTGTCGATTTACATACGTGATTTGGCGGCAAAAAACTTCGGCGCGCTTTTTGAAATAGTTTTTTTAACTTACGAGAAGCTGATAGGAATTTCGAAGTGAGAAAGTAATGTCGGATGAAAAATATCATCAAAATATGATACAAAATGAATTATTAATCTCTAGTGAGTCTGATGCCCGCGACTTCATCCGCGTGGATTGAGGTTTTTTTTGGTTTCCGCTGGAACTCTTTAATTTTCTGGAATAAAAAGTAGCATATGTGTTATTCTAGACTATAATCTATCTCTCGGCCAAATTTCATCAATATTTCACAAATATCCATCCATCCATCCGAACATGAACCAGTACAGTGGCCTATACCTATTAGGTCACTGTACTGGTTCCTATATGGATCCTATATGGATTACTTAAATGACAAGGAAGCTTGGCAATGATCTGATCTAGTGGCTCAGATAGTTCCTTAGTTAAGATGATTTGTGAAATGGTGATAATGAAAAAAAAACCCGGCTGAGTTTGTTGTGGGCTCTTCTCAGACCAGGGCGCGTTTGGAACCCTCGTAGCTTTAGTTTTAAGATACTGTTACTGATTATCACCATTATATTTTATTTATAAATAACATGGACGTCAACAAGTGTAGTATACCTACCTAAATTGAATAAAAAATATTTGACTTTGACTTTGACTTAGGTTCTTTGGACTTTTTCCTGGAAATTCAAAAGTTGTTACCTACAAATAAAACCTCCGTGCACAAGTTTTTAACAACACTGTCTGTAATCTATGGTCTGTATGTTTTTTTCTTTTTTTCCGATGCAAAGGAAAGTGATCAGGCAGGTGCCCCAATACTTTTTCTAGTAATTAATCAGGGATGCATCTGTTTCTAAATTATTACGCCGCAACTTTGAAGGGTTAATCAAATATAATAAAGAAATTAGAAGGTTCTTCGTGTAGGTACGATTCTGTGTGATGGACATGTGTTTTAGTTTTTATACGGTTTTTATCTTGGATCGGATTGGATTAGTCATCATGTTGTAATTATATATTTTTTATTCATTTTATGATATAGCTTTCGTTTTTAGCTGGCAATTATAAATAGGTTTCTGTATTCGAAAAAGTTTCGACATAGTATAGTACCTACAGTGCGTGAGGTGTGATGCCGAAATTGTTGGTTAAATAACGTTATTCTATTGGTAACTGGATGGGTGACAATAGGTAAGTTAAAAAAATATTTAATGCTACATCCTAATACTGTGTATGACTTACGTGAAGATAATTGGGTATAATGTACGTAATAACAATGTAAATTATAACCAATTTATATCTTCACTTAAAAACAACTTTTCATAAAATAGCTTGAGAATCCTACAGGTGGAAAATCGGAGGGAAAAGAAAATGAGAAAATGTTTCTTAATAATAAGGGCATTTTTGAATGTTAACAATGAACTTAACGATTCTTGCACTTAACCCCGTGAGCGTGACCTAGAAAGAAAAAAAGTTAATTCTCCGAGTTACATCCAAGACACGAATTTCGCACGGAAGCCGAGGGCTTAAGTAAAAAAAAAAGTCGTTAGCGACATTCAAAGTGTTTAATATTCATACAAAGACACCATTGCGCATATCAATCACATTACAAGTGCGAAAAAATACCTAATAAGATGCGTATGCACATCCCGGCATCTTTGTTGTCTATGGCACAGTGTCATTAGCGCCTTTTTCAAGCTTTTTTACTCTGGGAACGGTGGCTGTCGAACTTATTCAAATTTCCGAAGGACAATGCCGTGTTTTTGTTTATAGTGGAATGATTGTATTATCTGTAGGTTTGTACCTACCTTTATTCAAATTGGGCATAGACAACGCGAGGGGTGCGTGTTCTTTTTTCAAAAGACATCGGTGTGGTTCGGCTAATTACTATCGTATTTCTTTGGTTTGGTATGGATTAGGCGTATTTTCGCACGATTAGCTTTATTATGAGCTTGTTTGGTAAATGTGTGGTAGCTAATTATAGAGGTGGGCTATGGAATTATAATTTGCTTCCGGTATGGCTTACTTATCAAATTCATGGTTTTAAATCTCGATGGCTTGGCCCTTTTTTTTAAATTTTTGCTTATTATGTATGTTTGTCGATTTTATTCTGTTGTACACGAATGCTTAATAGGTACTTAATTGCTTGGTGGTGTAGCTTTCCCAGTCCCAAAATTAACTGAGGCCGATTGAAGGTTGAAAATGTTTTTTTAAATCTTTAAGCAGGTACCTACCTTGGTACCTACTGAAAACAACACATTACACTTTAAAGCTAGCTTACCTAACCTAACCTAATTAATTATATTATATATCATTCCCGCGTGGACTGGTGGCAAAAGTACTAGCTGCATTTTCGTGCTGGACAGCTAAGCTGATCCTTTGCGCAAAAACTGAGATGAGGCAATTAAGGGCGCATTTGAAAATCCCTTAAAATATTGGAGTTTGTGTGAAATATCCCGCAAGAAATGTTTGTCACTAATACTCCACGGCCCCAGGGTCTCAATGGCAAACGGAACTATTGTTTAAATGTTTATTTAAAACTAGACGATGCCCGCGACTTCGTCCTCGTGAATTTAGTTTTTTATTCATGCGCGAAGTCCTTCATCTGCCGGGATAAAAAGAGCCTATGTCCTTCTCCGGGACGCAACTTATCACTATATATCAAACTTATCTTACGACGCAAACTTGTCGGGTTCTTCTTCTCTTCTTTTATGTTCTTTAAAGCGTAGCAAACAGACAGACAGACACACTTTCGCATTTGTAATATTAGTATGTATATAGGTACCTACCTAACATTGGTGTAATTATTCATAATATGTAGAATCTCTATAGGATATTAATAAAAAACCGGGCAAGTGCGAGTCGGACTCGCGCACGAAGGGTTCCGTACCATTATTAATAAATAATTACCTTTGTTAATGAACCGCAAGACTAACTTTGTTTGTAGAGGCTTATTGTTAATATCAAAAAAACTATGCTAGTTAGAGCATTGGCTATAGTTTTCCTGTAAAATATACGTAAATTCCTATTGACCATAATTATTTCAAATTTTTCGATTGGTAAACTCCGGAGATAAGGGGGGGAACGGTATTTTTTAGACATTTTCCCCGATATATCAAAAACTATCATAATTAAAAATAATTAAAAATCTGTTTTAGAATTTACAAAGTAAACCCTTTCATATGATACCCCACACAGTACCATTATCTCACTTTTAAATTTCAACCCTCAGATTTTCCCCCCTTTTTAAATAAGAACAAAAATAATTTCCAATTTTTTTTAATTCCAGTGTCTTTGGGCCACTAATATACACAACTATTCCAAATTTCATGTCGATAGCTTCGGTAGTTACTGAAATAATCGAGTGTGACGGACGGACAGACGGACAGACGGACAGACAGACGGAGAAAGTCGCACCATAAGGGTACACATAAGTTCCATTTTACCATTTTGGTACGGAACCCTAAAAACTGATGGCCAATTAATGAAATGCACCTGGCCACCTGCCCTATTTTTAAATACGAGCACAGTTTAACAAATTCCACGAAGACGGGTAATTAGGTACAGCGGTGTAATTACACGTTCTTTTAATAACTTCATCATCATCAATTTCAATAAAATCATACTAATACTATAAATGCGAAAGTGTGTTTGTTTGTTGGTTTGTCCTTCAATCACGCCGCAACGGAGTAACGGATCGACGTGATTTTTGGCATGGGTATAGTTGAGGACCTGGAGAGTGACATAGGCTACTTTTTATCCCGGAAAATTAGGGAGTTCCCGCGGGAATAAAAAAACTTAAACCACGCGGACGAAGTCGCGGGCATCAGCTAGTGATTTATACTAACATACATTCTTAATACCCTTGAGGGATGAATGGCCAAGCAGTGACAACGCATATCAACCGATTGCGATTGTTAAGCAACATTTGGAGGTTCAAATTTGGCCCTTTTGTTTCGTCCGTTCCTCGGAGAGCGAAGCTATAAGGGTTCCTGGTTGACAACGGAACCCTAAAAGAAAAACATAACAATTATTATCATATCTACTAATACCTATTTATAAATGCGAAAGTGCGTTTGTTTATTCGGAGCAACGAATCGACGTGATTTTTTGGAATAGATATTCCAAAAAATCACGTCGATCGTCGATCGACGAGGACCTAGAGAGTGAAATAGGGATTTTTATTCCGGAAAGTTAAGGAGTTTCCGCGGAATCAAAAAAACTTAAACCACGCGGACGAAGTCGCGGGCATCAGCTAGTGTAGACATAGTTACATGATTAGGACCTAAATTACATGATCTCTTAGATGGGTACTAAATTATCACATGAGATCGCAGTCAAGCGCGAACCGGCTTATCGTAAAAAAATGCCGTTGCACAGCTGTATTTAGCATTTACTTATTTAAGTGATGCAATGAAAGAACCATAAGGTCTTAATTTATTACGCACTAGATGATTCCCGCGACTTCGTCCGCGTGGACCAAGTTTTTTCGAATCCCGCAGGAACTCTTGAATTTTCCGGGATAAAAAGTAGCCTTTGCCCTTCCCCGGGATACAACCTACCCCTGTACCAAATTTCATTAAAATCGGTTGAACAGATATTTTTTTTGATTCCCGCAGGAACCTTTGACTTTTCCGGGATAAAAAGTAGCCTATGTCCTTCCCCGGGATACAATCTATCCCTGTACCAAATTTCATCAAAATCGGTTGAATAGATGGGCCGTGAAAGCGTAGCAGACAGACAGACAGACACACTTTCGCATTTATAATATTCGTATGGATATGGATTTGTAAGTCAATTTTACCTTAAACGTAATTTTTAATTGTTTTGCTTTAGCCATATCATCTTCGATAAACTTTTTAATTTTTTAAAAGTTAATGTGAAAACTTTTAAGATACCGTAACCGATTATCACCATCATGTTTTATAGGTAAGTACCTAATCGACGTCAATAACCTACAGTGTACCTAAATTGAATAAATGAATATTTGATTTGATTGGATTTCATGTGACTGCAAATCGAACCTAGTACCTCATTTTCAAGGCGCTTTGACAGCCTGTGGCGCAGTGGCGAGCGTGGCTGTAACTCAGAAATAATACTTTACTTACTCAGTTCAACCCATTGCCAACAGAGCATAAAGCTTTTCTCAAAATGAAAAAGTTTTGACCATAGACGACCGCGCTGGACAAGTGAGTGCTAAGGCTGCGTTCTAAAGAACTTGGGTTAACTTTGACTAAGCTCACAGTTAGAACATAATTAGTTAGGGCGAGATTTAAATGTCTCTAACAATCTCAACATCCATCAGCTTTACTTCAAGTTACTGGGCCGGCTCACTATTGAGCATGAGACTCCTCTCAGAGAACGGTATAGCAGTCGTCCACCACGCTGGCCAAGTACGTATCGGCAGATTTCATACACCTTTAAAACATGCATTTCAAAGTCATTTATTTAAGTCACTACTTAAAGTCTAAAAAAGGAAAATTCAAACATGCCGGTGACTTATAATCATTCTGAGTCAGAAACAGAAAACACAATGCAAAATTAAGCAACACAATAAGCGCAAAAAACATGCATACTAACCCAAAAGAATTGCATATTAATTCAGTCTGAAATTCTCAAGAAAAAACAGATAAAAAAAAACACTAGGTAGCTCCGAAGACATCGTGAGACTTGAATAAAATTAACGATAGATATAATTTAAATTATCATTATAAGCAACGTGTTACGTGACCAATTTTGTGATTAAAAAAACAGGAAAAAAGTAAAAAAAAACAATCGACAGATGTGGTCGCAAACTAACCCTTCAATTTTCGCTTGGAACCTAATTTGCATACGCTAAGCGCGCATAGTGGCGATTTTTTATGCCCAAAAAAGATTATGCAAATACATTTTTTGGACACTGTCTACGTACGGTGAACTTTTTTTGTGTCTGAGAAAGTGTTAGCAGACTGAGTTTCAGTAGAAAAAAGTTAGGAACAATTGTTTTTTTTAATGGAAAGATACTTGGGAATTTGATTGTTGCTTGGTTTTTTTGCAGTCTAGAGAAATTGTATAGAAATCTTTTCAAATTATATGCATTTTTTATTATGAATCATTTTAGCAAGCATTAGTTTGTATAGAATTAGTTTAGTCTAAATAAAAATTGACTTTTAGTTAACATCTTACAAGAACTTAATTTTTAGATATTGTAGGTAAATATGATGATGATTTTCACATGATTTGCGTTTTCCTTACCAAACATATTATTTGTCATTAGTTTATTTAACAAAATTATTTAATTTCAAATAGGTTTCAATTGATGGCTAAAGTGTTACTTAAAGCTTTTCAATTCAATCAATTTTTGATTTTCGATACAGACAGATTGTGATTTTATTAAAAAGAAAAAGGTTTTATCATGACTTTGTATACGTAAAAGCTACATACAGTACATTCTCACATAACGCAAACTTATACACCTTCATAATAATAATATGTAGTCCTAGATTTATAAATAAATAAATTGAAGTCCCTTTCTTCAACACCTACCCAAAAAAAACTTTACATAAAAACAATTTTTCAAATCACATAACAATTAAATACAACAAACATGAGCAAAAACTTATTGTTTGATTTTTTTGTTGCATTTTTTACCTGCCTGGGGTGTAGACAAGTCCCACCCCACAATTTTTTTCGTTTACAAAAACCAATAGTGCACGCCAAGCGCATTATAAGGGTGGCAACATTTTTTTTGTCTCTAGCAACTAGCGATCGATATTTTTCCCGCGCAAACAGCGCATTGGCGGGTTAGAAATGTACCACAGATTATATCCAACCAGTTTGCTTAACAATAGAGGCCTTTATGTAAAATTTTATTCATTCTATTTTTTCGTCCCGGTAACGGTTGGAGCGATTCTTTTGGTAATGGCAGGGGTTGTTATTAAAAAGGGGTAGTTTTTTGTGCGGCGTCTCCACACGCGATTTAGGGACGAAATTACTTTCTGCACGCACTTCGTCTGGTTATTATAATGTTAGGATTATCGATCGATTTGGAAAGTATAGCTATATCCGTTTTGGAATTGATTATACTAGTAAGGAATACGTTTAAAATTTAAATTATGAGCATCAGTCGTTGGAGACAACAGTTTCTTATAATCAAAACTCTACTTTGCAGTGTAAATAGGTATCCTTATCAAGTCACTAAATCAATGAATTCTTATACGTCTATCTAAGTCACTAAATATTAGGATATGTATCTATTTTTTATAGGTATGTGTCCTTCCTTCAACGAAAAAAATTTTCTTTATTCAAGTTTAATATAATTCTACTTTCCTATCTAAAACCTACAGAAATTCCATATGACTGCTCAAATGAGAAACCCATAGGGAGCCCTTTTTATTACCAATTTTCTTTTGTTTTTGTTATCTAGCAAGTTATAGTCCCACTGATCCATCTGACCCGGTGACAGCGTCGCTAAGAAGTCTATATGATAGAAAAAAAACTTAACAGGCATAAACATTAGTTCCCATTTTGGCCACCGGGTCAGATAAGTTTGACGGACTATATTTAAAAATAGTGTCTTGTTTATTCCCAGTGGTGGTGACGTCAGCGCCCGCGAACGAAGCCGAGCTACAGCTATACAGGGTGATGCAGCGAGCCAGCCTACTGGCGTACTACGACACACTGTTAGAAATGGGTCAGTTTCAGACGCAAGTTACGTTTAAGTACGTTTAAGTTTCTGATACAAACCGCCAAGGTGTGGAGTATCCTCATAGCGCACGTGTTTCATGATAAGTGTAACCAAGTATAATGTACCTTCAAGGCAAGAGTAAATAGGCATGTTCTCGAATAGCGCGTTCCAAACTAGACCTCATCATTGCTTTGCACTAAGCATGGTTAAGCATGGTGGCCCGCTCTCCAAGCCTATCTCGCAATAAAAAAAAGTAAATAAATTGTTTCATTTTTTAAGTTTACAAAAGTATGGACAATCTCTGCTGCCTAATTTAGATTTATAATAAGTATTAGCTGATGCCCGCGACTTCGTCCGTGTGGATTTAGTTTTACAAACCCCTTTTTTAAACTCTTAAAATTTTAAACTCTTTGATTTTCCGGGATAAGCCTATGACACTCTCCAGGTCCTCAACTATGCCCATGCAAAAAATCAAGTCAATCCGTTACTCTGTTGCGACGTGATTAAGGGACAAACCAAAAAACCTACAAACTAACAAACAAACAAACACACTTTGGCATTTATAATATTAGCAAGATAGTAAGAAGTAAGATTAGTAGGATTGTGCATAACCGCATATTTTACACCAAGGAATTAAGAAATAAGTTAAGATTTATGTATACTTGAAGTTTATTGATGCTAAAGATAACTGCTAACTGATATGCACATAATAAACACAATAACAACATTTTTGATACAAAGCAGATGCTCATGTTTAGAAAGTAAGAAAGAAAGACTTAACTATACCATCTACAATTTGAGTCACGACATTTTTAATACACGAAATTAAGTCCACATATCACA
The DNA here is from genome assembly GCA_963932025.1 of Erebia epiphron. NCBI lineage: Eukaryota > Metazoa > Arthropoda > Insecta > Lepidoptera > Nymphalidae > Erebia > Erebia epiphron. The sequence continues at coordinate 12,911,881 of OZ009950.1, forward strand.
GGCAAACATATCATCATCATCATCTCAGCCGGCGGACGTCCACTGCTGAGCATAGGCCTTTCCAAAGAACGCCACCACACCCGGTCCTCAGCCTTCCTCATCCAGCCACTTCCCGCCACCCTAATGTCGTCGGTCCATCGTTCTGGAGGGCGCCCCACACTACGCTTACTTGTACGTGGTCTCCACTCTAAAACTTTCCGGCTCCAGCGGCCATCGCTCCTTCGACAGGCATGGCCTGCCCACTGCCACTTCAGCTTGCTAAGGCAAACATATGGCATCGAAATATTATGGAAATACCGATTTAAACAGTAAATTATTTTGACGGCTGTTGACAGATTTAGTCTTGGTCGCAATTTTTCATAATTAATTTTGTTTCCTTCAAACGCCACCAAAAAGATATTAGTAATAAGTCGCCTAATCAAGTGAATTCCTGTTATCTGTTGAGGAGTTTTGTCCTCTATCTCAGATAATATTTATCAAATCTTCACCAAAAAACTTACCTGACGATACACACCTTCTAATGAAGAAAGATTTATTCAAATCAGTTCAGCTTTGACTGAGTTATGGAGTTTGACTGAGTTATCAACAAAAATCCCCTATCCTGGAGGAACCTTATTTCCTATCGGGATAAAAACTATCCTATATATTGACCCGGAGTATCAGCTACCGCTATACCAAATTTCATTTAAATCCGTTCATTAGTTTTCGCGTGATGCGCGGCCATACAGACAGACAGACAGACAGACAAAAATTAAATAAAAATCTGTTTTGGGCTCGGTATCGATAGTAAAGCATACCCCGATTAAAATTTTCGGTAAATATTAAATGTACAGAAATTTTCCAGTTACAGTTTTATTATAAGTATATAGATTAGTATTCAATTTCTTGAAATGCACTTCGAAAGATTGGAAGTTCATGCCCGGGGATCGAACCAGCGACCTCTCGCGGAGGAGGAGATCATGTCTTAACCACTAGGCTATCACCGCTTCTTCTCCACTCAGTTCTCTACATATCTACGAAATTCGTCGCAAAGATAACTAATTGCACCCTGGGGAAGGATAAAGGGTACTTTTTATACTGGGAAATGGAAGATTTCAGACTGGATCCATCATCTAGCTAGGTTTAGTTTTTTTATTATAGTTGCAATTCCATAGTTACATTATTTCTTAATTAACATATCATATTCATTAGTAAATAAGGCATGCTATGGATACCCAGTTTGGGTGTGGCAACAGAACAATACATGGTGGTAGGGAGACCGATTTTATTAGTGTTTGTCAGTATCATTTAAGAATTCAATAATAGGTACTGTAGTAACATTTCCCAATCAGATTTTTTAGCGTGTTATTAAACTCCTTTTTTTTCCCGATGTTCCTAATGTAGTCTGGCAGATTGTTAAATATTTTTACTGACATTAAATAGGGGCTTGAGCTGTGCAGTGCCAATTTCGACGGTGGGGGAATCAATTTATTTGCGTGTCTCTCGGGGAACCGGCGAGCTTTGTCCTCTTTCTTGGTGTAGAAGTGTATGTTTTTTCTTACAAATTTACACATTTCAAATATATAAATTGAAGGTAAGGTCAATATTTTTAATTCTTTAAAGTGAGGTAGGCACGACTCTGTAGTTTTAATGTTTGCTAAGATGCGAATGCATTTTTTTTTGTAATATAAAAACTTAAAAAGATCCTGAACATATTTTGTGCTGTTTCCCCAGAGGATAATGCCGTATCGCAAAAATGCGTATCCATAAGCGTAATACGCTGCTAATGCAGTTTTTAAGGTATTAAAATAATGCGAAAGCGTGTCACTCTACATCCTTTTCACGGCCCATCCACTTAACCGATTTCGATGGAATTAGGTAAAGAGATAGCTGGCATCCCGGAGACGGACATTGAATAGGTACTTGGAAAATCCCAAATTTCCTATTAGGTTTCCCGAGATTTTTAAAACAAAATCCACGCGGACAAAGTCCCTACTGCATCACCATGATTTCATTTTACACAAAAAAGTATAAAAATTTATCTGCTGCTTTGAGAACCTCCTCCTTTTTAGGAGTCGGTTCAAAATAGCACTTTTAAAAGACGAACTGAGAAAAAGCGCGTAGACGCGTTCTCAGACTCAGAGCCCAAAAACGCGAGAAAAAACAAATTTCCATAAGCGAAAAAGAACAGACATCCCGGGCGATGCAAAATACTTTTTTTTACTATTTTTATACTTTTTAATGTTCGCAATTACCGATCCAAGGAAGGAGGAAGGTTAGGAAGGGTTCGGCCGTTCCTTTGGCCCTTTTGTTTTTTTTAATCCTCGAAGCCCCTTCGCAAAATGGTCACGTAAGTAATTTGCATATTCGCCTAAATTAAAAGTGTGAGCCGGACTTTTTTTCGATTATCTCACGTTTTTGCTTCGAACAATGCTAGCGGAATGAACTTGTCTTACTAGTAGTATCTGGTTGCATTATAATGTTTTGTGTACTTTTTTAGTCGCAATGCTAATTTTGTAATGCTATTTTGAGATTACGGGATGGTAGTTACAAAAATTAAACAAGGTAGTCAGTAGGTTATGTTATTAATGCCTAAAATTAAATCTTTGATCGGAAGCCGTACTTACATATTACTAAATATACCTAAATAATTAGGTAGTCCTTAGCTTAGTCCGTTTTTCGATGTCAGCCAGGGGAAAAAATCATTTTAGGTACCTACTTATGGATAATAATTGGAGACTGAAAAACGCGTGCAAAATTTAGCTTTATTAATATAGATAGATAGATGAACTCTTTATTGCACACACTTAAAAATAATAACAATAAACAAAAGCTTACAATATAAGACAGAAGGGTGCAAAGGCGGTCTTATTGCTAAAGCAATCTCTTCCAGACCACCTTTGGGCAGAGGAGATTATAAAACAAGAGCGCGATTATATTGTCAGAACATTTTGTTACTGTATTGTATGTATTAAGTTTTTGATTTTAGTCTTATAAAAGTGATGGTCAAAAATCAGTTTCAGTAGCTAAGTATTTTAATCCAAATAATATTTTGTTACTTTCAGGAGGCGATGACGTCCAACAACTGTGTGATGCCGGCGAAGAAGAGTTCCTAGAAATCATGGCTCTAGTAGGCATGGCCTCCAAACCGCTCCACGTGAGGCGACTCCAAAAAGCCCTTCAAGAATGGGTGAATAACCCTGCCCTATTCCAAATTCCTATCGTCCCCAAACTCTGTCCAACTGAAAACCCTTTCATGCCTTGCAGCCAAAGACTATTAAACATCCCATCCAACATACCAACATTACCTCGAACGGTAGCATCGCCAGATAACAACAGACCAATGTATAGTCCGTCTCCAGGGGCTCCAGAGAATTCGTGCAGTTCGAATACCTCAGCTCCTAATGCAAGTCCTGTACATAGTCAGAATACGTTTACTAAAATAGTCCTTCCCGTATCCCCCGCGCCTGCTGCCCCAGTAACAACCACCACAAGATCGTTTTCTCCTCAAAGCGCCTGTCCCCCAGCCTCGTCTGGATCTAGTCCGAGCTCGGTAACATCTCCAGTCCATTTAACACCAGTCTTATTAGACGTCCATGTACAGAAATTAGCTGCTGCTGCGGAGAAGTTGAGCAAGCACTTACCCCAGCTAGAACCAAAGCCTCAGAATACTAAAAAGAAGATGTGTAAAGACTTGGAGCTGGTGATGATGATGCCAGAGACGGATCCGAGGAGGATGGAGGAGATTAGGAAGTACGCGGCGATATATGGGCGGTTTGATTGTAAACGGAAACCGGAGAAGCCGCTGACGTTGCATGAGGTTACTAAATTGTATATTTGATAATATGTAAGTAATTGCAATCTAATTAAAATATAATCTTCACTTAAAACTTGTTCCTAATTTAACAATAGTTCCTGCAGTTGCTAAGGAAAAACTAAATAAATAAAACTTAAAAAATAAGTAATCTTAAAGGTTCAAGGTTGAATTTTTTTTTTTTTTAATTAACTTGAGGACTAGAATTTGTTACAATGAGAATATTTCCGAATAATACCTATATCGTATAAGTACCTACTAAAAAAGCGTAAGCTTATGACGGGCATTCGTATAATTAATATTGGTATGAACTATGAAATATAATACCTATGTGACGTTATCAAGTTTTGACGCACTTTTTTGTCTATTCGATTGTTTAAAATTATATTAGAGGACTTAGATTACAGGTATTTTTGAAGATCCTATATTCAATAAACAATCAGTAAGAAATAATAATTTATTTTTGACATAGGCATCATCCCTATTATAAGTTACAAATGGTTGTAATTGCCCAGGTGATGGTGAACGAGGCAGCAGCTCAGATGTGCCGCTGCGTGCCCGCGCTACTCACGCGTCGAGACGAACTGTTCCCGCTGGCCAGACAACTCGTGAGGCGAGCTGGGTTACACTACTCCAAGCATGGGTAAGAACTAAGAAGATACTAATTGTTCTTAACTTTACAGGTAGAAAAACGATATCCTGCGTGTTTATCAAAAATTTCACCCTAATGAAAGAACTAGAAGTTTAATTCGCTATAATCCGCCACAGTAGGTAAAACTATGTGGTACAGTGCGTATCTTGCACTTGTAGCTTACGATATTCACCACGCCACACAAATATTCCAAGTTATTCTCAACATACGTTTCACTTCGACATCGGAGCATCTTCAGGAGATGTTTACTCAACAACGCACGATTGTAAAGAAATTTAATCTGACACTATAATCATCATCACATCATCTGAAATAATCTCACCATCAAATACTGATAATCGTCACCATCATTATCACTTCAACCCGTTGCTGGCTCACTACTAAGCACGAGTCTCCTCTCAGAATGAGAAGGGTTTTGTAATAATATATAGTAAAATTCTAATAAAATCATCATCATCATAAAATAAATGAAGCATGAGGAGGAAAGTGATGGAATGTCTTCCAACCTCCATAATATTTTAAGACCGCATTGACCTCCATATTTAACAACATCCGACAAACTGAATTTTGATGTACAATTTGATTTATACGATAAAAATACCTATTTCAGATTACCTCCTACAACCGCAAGTGAAGAAAGAGACCGGGACGAGGACGAGACGCCCAGTAAACGGCCGCGCCAGGTCGTCACAACTGAAATAGATCTCACCAAATAACACCTGGCAATGCTAACTAGAAAGCTAACTAGTCTAACACAGCTTGTAGATAAACTTAAAACTAAGGGGGTTCACAAGGACATAAATGCGATATTATTAACCTCTAGAGCTGGCGTTTATTTAGCCCTACGGCTTAGCCTGGCAATTCAGTGAGGCAATAGCGCCATGTCTTGGGTACCATGCCCATGAACGATCATTTAGGCGGTGTATATTTTTTTGTAAATATCTATGTTATACATTTTTTGCAGTAGGTTATTGTTTGTAAATATTTTATTTATTTTAGTTCAAATGAAATATAGCACCACCTCTAAGGTTTCTAATATAATTATATATAAAAAAAAACTATTAAAAAAAACATTACAAACACAAAGTGTTCAAAGAAGTCGATGCCCATTATTATATTAAAAGCTCAGAATATTTTGATATCTCCCAATCTACTCAAGCTTCATTTTATAAAATCTGAAAAGAACAAGTAATATTCTTGTTCCATTAGGATAATCTATCTAGAATTTTTTTTAATCAAATAAGAATAACAATATACATTATATTGTATTGCGTGTGTGATAAGTGACCAAGTTTCCAATCTTAATCTTATAAGAATACTTATTCGCAATACTTTTGATTAGGTACATAAAAAGTTTGTAAAATCCTACTCTAAATCTATATCTTGAACAAATTTTGATTTTACAAGCTATCCTTGCGTACCCCAACCACAATAGGTAATAGTACAAGTACCCCAACCTTTGATCAGTTAATAGCCGTAATCCGTAAGAGTATAATAATTTCTCGCATTATTAACCCTCTTATTATTTCATTATTTATTCATAGAATTTCTCCCTTGCTTTAATATATATTTTTTTCTCTTTAGCCATTTCGTTTTACGAAAGGTAAAGGTAAGCATGACACTGTCGAACGCTTTAATGAAATCTAACATTTTTTTATTTCATCATGTTTAATCCTTTATTTTATTTTCAGTTGCAGTAAGTATACATTAATTATATTTATTTATTATTTGCAACGTTTTACATTTAGATGACTAATACCTACTAACTTAGATAATGGGGCTGATTCTGTTGTACACAATCTCTAAACTAAACTAAAATGAAAGCATTAAAAATATTGCTAACCCTTTCATAATACTCCCTTCGGAGAGGGACAGAACTAGATTTAAAGCTGTCAATTTAGTTTAGTTTAGCGATTGTGTTATACAGAATTTACCACATTGATAAAATGTAAAAGGGATAATTCAAAACAAACCTAATAATTTTTGTCTTTAATTTTTTAAATAAAGATACATAATCCAGTTATCCAGTTCCTCACCTTATAAGTTATTACCTACGTGAAATCATCATATACTGCTTTAGAAATCGTCAAGGTAGAGCCTAACCCCGGGCATATGATGAAATGATAAACTGACTGACTGACATATTATCAACGTACCGCTCAAAACGCTGTCTAGAAAATTGAGATTTTTCTTGTAAGTTTTCTCTGCAGTGAAGTTTAATCCCACTAAGAAATAATTTTCAAAAATTCCCTAAGCAACGGACTAGATAAAAATGTACCGAATTAAGTTGACGCTACTTGGTCGTATTAGCTAACTTAGCAGACAATTATTTTTTATTGTGATTTTTATCCCACTTTCATCAAAGGGTTTTGATTGAACATTCATCTTAACCAGCTTGTTATTATTCAGGACGGAGACGACGGAAACTGCGTTAGAACCAGTCCGGAGGCTGCGAGGAGTTTGAATCACGGGTAATGAATCATTTTTAAATATAAAAAATCAAACTAAGACAAAAATCTGCTAGAAGTCATCTTTAATATAAAATATATGGACGTCGCTTGCAATATGCTCACACATGGACATTAGAAAAGAAATAGCGGCCTAACCTGTAAGGGGTATGGCAGTTATAAAATATATCTGTTATACCTAAAGCATTCCTTGATGGAATTTTTTGTGTGTTCTTGAGTGGGTCGCGGAATGGTTTATATTTACAATAGGCATGATAACTGATTTTGAAAAATGATCAGATTATGTGCGGAAGTATCTACTATTTCGAAAAAATATCTTATTTCAGCAGAAAAATAAGGTTTAGTAGATAAAATTGGCATTTGAAATTTAAATTTTAAAATTCACGCCAAAACGTTCTGCGGTGTCATGGCGTCGTTTGTGACGTCACTATTGTTTTTACCAATGTACTCTGTGCAGTGTGCAGTAAGCAATAGTGTGATTTTCAAAGCTCGAAAACAAACAATTGTGACGTCATTCGCTTCTTTGTGTTTTATGCAATATGGCGGATTGCTGTATTTTATAGTTTTATTTTATCAAAATTAATAGCAATCTCACTCGAAATAGAAAAATAAATACGTTTTTTATAATCCATGAATCCTATTGAATTAGATAAATTCATAATTTCATTGATTCTTGGTTACTGTCATCATGCCTATTGGACCCGGTAGGGGGCGCCAGGTTCTAGGTTCAGGGCAGTGCAACGTCTGCCGGTGCCACTAGTACCTAGCAAATAAATGAAATTTTTAGAGATAGTACTGCACACGTTCATTTTTATATGATTAATAGCTGATGCCTGCGACATCATTCGCGTGGTTTGATGTTTTTTGGTTCCCGCGGGAACTTATTAATTTGCCAGGATAAAAAGTAGCCTAGGTATGTGTTCCAGACTCTCTATGCCAAATATCCAGATCCGTTCAGCCGTAATTGAGCAATAAACATTCATCCATCCATCCATCCAAACCTTCGCATTTATAATATTAGCATAGAAGCCTATATAGATTAATTTTAATTTATTTTAATTCCAGCTGGTGGGGCATGAAAACTGAAAGTGACGACGCGGATTCCAGATGCTCGTACTCCAGTACTAGCACACCACCACCCGTAAGTTTTTCACCATCTACTACCATCGCTTAAAGCAGTATAATTTTTAAATACCAGATTTATGTGACGTCCCAATAATAAGGATTATATTTCTGAACCAAGAGCGTCAACGATATCAAAATAATACAGCATTATATTTCTGAACCAGGAGCGTCAACGATATCCTAACGTCAATAATACCTACTCCTTTATGCGTTGCACACAAAATTGTTGCGGTCTTCGCAGCGCAGTCTGCACATAATCCAATAGATAGTAGGGGACGAAGAACACGAAGAGCCTGAATCGCGATTACGAAGTTTTCTCTGAATTACGCTATATAATATGGGACTTCCAAAGATCAATGGTCGGTCCAGTGGTCCCCGAGCACAACACCCGCTCGGAGGATGATCATCCTATTGTTACGGTCGAGCCATATTGTCACCGGCTCCCTTACAAATTCTCATATTCTAAGAACTAAGGTAAAGTTCATAGTAGTGAATAGTGATTATTCTTATAATATTATTTGTAAACAGGAAACTGAGGAATCACGGCCGCAAGTGGTAGCGGCGCGTGGTGACAGCATCATAGCGGTGGCCAACCCCGCGCTGCAGCCACCTCACCACCACCCGCCACACCCCGCGCGGAACCACTCCAACTGACCACTCGTGACCATCTCACTACTGACCATCTCAACACACTGCTGACAGAGAAATCTCGACCGCAAGTGGTAGCAGCGCGTGGTGACAGCACCATAGCTATAGCCAATCCCGTGCTGCAGCCATCTCACCATCACCTACCACACCCCGCGCGAAACCACGACAACTGACCACTCGTGACCATCTCACTACTGACCATCTCAACACACTGCTGACAGAGAAATCTCGACCGCAAGTGGTAGCAGCGCGTGGTGACAGCACCATAGCTATAGCCAATCCCGTGCTGCAGCCATCTCACCACCACCTACCACACCCCGCGCGAAACCACGACAACTGACAGCACCATAGCTATAGCCAATCCCGTGCTGCAGCCATCTCACCACCACCTACCACACCCCGCGCGAAACCACGACAACTGACAGCACCATAGCTATAGCCAATCCCGTGCTGCAGCCATCTCACCACCACCTACCACACCCCGCGCGAAACCACGACAACTGACAGCACCATAGCTATAGCCAATCCCGTGCTGCAGCCATCTCACCACCACCTACCATACCCCGCGCGAAACCACGACAACTGACCGCTCGTGACCATCTCACTACTGACCATCTCAACACACTGCTGACAGAGAAATCTCGACCGCAAGTGGTAGCAGCGCGTGGTGACAGAACCATAGCTATAGCCAATCCCGTGCTGCAGCCATCTCACCACCACCTACCACACCCCGCGCGAAACCACGACAACTGACCACTCGTGACCATCTCACTACTGACCATCTCAACACACTGCTGACAGAGGAATCTCGGCCGCAAGTGGTAGCAGCGCGTGGTGACAGCACCATAGCTATTATAGCCAACCCTGTGCTCCAGCCATCGCACCACCAACTACCACACCCCGTGCGATACCACGACAACTGACCACTCGTGACGCACTCTACTGAGTTACGCACGAGGCCCACTTAATATAGCCTTCAGGCGGTCCGTACATTACAGAAAGTAGTACCCAAAATAGCAAAACTTCCAATCGTTCACTTAGCTAAAGTAGCAAGTTTAAAACTAGTGCTGTCCTTTTCACAATCCCTGCAGAAAAGTATGGCATTACCTTTAAACCTGTCATTTTAGCAAATATTTAAGATTCTCTGGCATTTTGGTCTAGAGGCAGTTATTTAACCGTCAAGGAAATAGATTCCACCAAATAATTAATTAAGTTATGAATAGTCGATGTAAATAAAATGAAGATTATTTTGGAAGCCATATATGCCTTTTAGTCATTATGTTATTTGTATAAGTCAGTGTTAGATGGTTTTAAGGCTTTGTACAAAATGAATAGGGCTTATGCAAACATTGAGGTCGCAAGGTGCTAAAATGGTGACGAAGCGATGGTAGATATGCCTTGCCTGTAGGGCTAGCATGCGCACAACGAGATATCTCGCGATGAGAGAGAGATGTTGTCGATGCCAGCTAATTTCTCATTTACCCTAACATGCAAAATATTCGGATTACAAGAAAAAATTGTCGGCATGTAAGGGTTCGTAGAGAAAAATGACACAGATAAGAAATAACCGTGTTTAAGTGATAATCTTCTAAGCAAACGCGCTCCAACCTAGACCTCATCATTGCTTTGTATTAAGCATGATTGTCGTCAAGCGCACTGCGCAAGTCAATTCTCTGATAAAAAAAAAATGAAAAAAATATTACTTTTATCTCTACTTTTGACGTAACGAGGCAAGCAACCATGTTAGCTTCGGTAGACAAGTAAATATAACGGGTAGACATAATTTTACTTGTGCGCCTGATGGACAGTCAATAACAGTGAGCAAGGCGCCACTGGACGCACTTGTGGTAAAAGATAGGAAATTCCCACAGAAGCCTCAGAAGAGAAATGGTCGTTCAAGCGATTGGCATTGATAGCGAATTTAAAATCGCAGATAACAACAAGTGATAATCTAAAAGATGGAAAGCTAAACCGACTTCACCACACATTTATTAACAGTCCATAACTTGAAAACTACAGAACCGATTTTGATGAAACTTGCACTGTACAAGTTGAAGTAAATCTAAGCTAAAAAAAGAATGGTCTCAATCAAGTTTATTAAATTATTGATTAATAGTTTCGGAGAAATCCACGGACGAACAAATGTTTATTTGTTTACATACACCTATGAATTTTTTTTATTGGTTCGGAAGCCCTTATAGATTACCTTAAGTGAATATTTTGCAGATCCAATTATTAGATACATAGGTACATACGTGAATATTTATATCACGTAAACTTAACTAAAGCTATGACTTCATAGTTGTTGTCGTTTTTAGTCACAGACCATAGGTTTACTACTCGGTGTTTTAAGTCAAGAGCTAGGGTTGTAGTGAATAAAAAAAAAATTGGCAGTTATGGGGACTGCCGATAGAAGTGAAAACTAAATCCATTCAATTTTACTTAACGTAAAGTTAAACACAGCACTAACACACGTTGCACAATTCACGAGCATGTCGGTGAAGCGAACCCATAAGATGTTCCCCTTCCAAAAAGTGCTCAACGCGGCTAAAGAAGTTTTCAAAAACTTGTCATCAAATTCTAACTGGAAATTCCAGTCTCAACGTCTCAGTAAATACATCCGCTTTCCGACTAAGTTATTTTTGCATTCTTGATTCAATATGAAGAGCATTAGTAAAGTTTACGTGATACAAATATTAATAATATGTACTGCTTAGACTAAATGAGAAACATAAACGGGGCACCGGAATGGGCCGCAAATCGTAACCATTCGACAGCTTAAAACGTATTACTTGAAGTATTTAAGAGGTTCACAACTTCACGCCTGATTTTTGACGTGCAGGTATCGATGAACTTCAGAAACTGGTCGAATAGGCATGATGACAGTAACCAAGAATCAATGAAATTATGAATTTATTTAATGAAATAGGATTCATGGATTATAAAAAACGTATTTATTTTTCTATTTCGAGTGAGATTGCTATTTATTTTGATTGAATAAAACTATAAAATACAGCAATCCGCCATATTGGATAAAACACCAAGAAGCGAATGACGTCACAATTGTTTGTTTTCGAGCTTTGACAATCACACTATTGCTTAGTGCACACTGCACAGTGTACATTGGTAAAAACAATAGTGACGTCACAAACGACGCCATGACACCGCCGAACGTTTTGGCGTGAATTTTAAAATTTAAATTTCAAATGCCAATTTTATCTACTAAACCTTATTTTTCTGCTGAAATAAGATATTTTTTCGAAATAGTAGATACTTCCGAACATAATCTGACCATTTTTCAAAATCAGTCATCATGCCTATTATCGGTTTGACAATCGATAACAATTTACGATTTTCTTACACAACTGGGGGGCAGAAACCGTCATCAACAAAACTCATTACATATAATATGTGCAAACATTGATTTTAAACATACGAATAATATCAAGTTTTTCATCAACTTTGTCAAAGTTTGAGGTGTATGGAACTAAAATAAAAGATTTTTTATAATAAATGGGAGACGATACAAGCAATTTGGTTTTTGATGCCAAGTTCGAAAACCGCGTTCCCGAGAAAAAGGTGGTTGACAAACAGACGGAGAACGAAGTAATCCTATTAGGGTTCCTTTTCTACTCTTGAGGTACGGAACACTAAAAATTCTATCTACTTCTGTTAGTCTTCGGCGTCGTGTTATTTATTACGATTTGTTTCAATAAGTGATGCAATAGTGATTCGAATGAACCATTTTATTTTGTTATTTTACGAAGAACTTCAATTTAATTGTTCATAATAAAGAGGAAACTTGATATCCATAGAGTAAGTATATAATAAAGGATAACTTGGTATCCCAGTTTTTTTTTATTAGTATTTTCTTCATCAAAACGATTGTATAAAGACTTAAAACCATCCTACGTTGTATTTAACAATAGGTCTGTACCTAGGTATCAATGTAAATAGCTATAAATTGTAAATATTATGCCTGTACCTATACATAATGTAGTTTTGTCAAGTATATTATTAATTATTATTATTATTTACTATTTGTGAGCCATAGTGTGTTGTAATTATTATATTATTACTATAGAAGTGTGAATAATAAAGTTGTATACGTATATTAATGTAGTTACGCGTTTTATTATCTCTAATTAATTTATTATTTATTGAGTAACTTAGGTGACAAGAAAACGTGTCCTAAGCAATTAATTTCATTTTATAAACATCGATGGAAATGACATGGACACCCGTAACAAAGTGTACACTTTGCGTATTGTACATATATAAATTGCCTGATACTAATAGATAGAAATAACTGTTGAGTTTATTGCTGACATTTTCAATTAGAATCTTCATTCCGAACTGATGGTAAATAATAAAAGTCCTACATAAATAACAAAAAAATATACACATTTGAGTTTGATGATTCCGTTAAACGAAAAAGTTACCAACCTTGTAGAGTTCATGGCAAACCTCTAAGAATTTTAAAGATTTAGGTCGTATAAATACTAATTTTAACAAAAACCTAAGAACACGATAATTAAATAGCATAAAAAGTTCGAGATCAACGATGGTGTCAAAGTTTATCTTTGGCTAGCCATTCTAAAGATATGTGAGAACGGAATATGTTTATTTTTTAAACCGGGAATATAATAGGTATTATCTATAATCCCTACTGAGTTTGTATCACGTTGTCGATTCTCTAAAAGCAGTAACCTTTGAAGTTTTATTTGTCAGAGCATCTATCTCATCAAAGAGAGAGAGAGAGTTCTTTAGATTAAAGTTTAAACAAGTTAGTTAAAAAAGCGATTCGGATATAATTAGATAGGGATCTAAAATATTCTAAAACTGAAAAGAAGAAGTTAGATAAATACTTATCATAAGTATATTTAACGATAGGTAACGGTTTTAAAGCGCAGCGTTGGCAGACCCCCTACTCGCTGGACAGCCGACATCAGGAGAGTCGCAGGGAGCCGCTGGGTCCAGGCGGCGCAAGACCGAGGCGTGTGGAAATCCTTGCAAGAGGCCTATGTCCAGCAGTGGACGTCTATCGGTTGAGGATGATGATGATGATGATGAACGGTTTTAAGCAAAAAAGGCAAAATTAAAGAATTGCGAAAAAATTTGTTAATTCGACCTATTTGTAATGTGATCTAAATACTAGCATCAATTGAGATGACATAGGTACGAGTATGTAGCAGGTCTTATATTTATTATGTCACGTAAAGTCCCTCAATGTCACGAAGTTACCTACTAATATTAATGTCGTTAGGGGTTTTCCGAAGCTTAATACCTATTTTTATAAGTGATACAAGATGATACCATTTATTATTATCAGTGCGCATATAAGTCGAACGCACGCACGCAACTCTTTATAAAAAGCATTGTTTACATTCGAATTCATTTATTTATTTGTGAATAGAATAAAGTGAGATAAAAGTGCTCCTATTTACCTACAGTGCAAAAATAAAGCTTAATAATTAAAAGTCATACATCATAGAATTTTCATATCGAAATTTTTAAACCCTTACGAAAAAAATAGAACGGGAATTACAAACTGACCCGACACAAACGTAAGGGGTGTTTAAAGTTTAACGTGTGTATCAGTCTGGGGCATCGTAGCCCCTAAACGGAATAACCGATTTTACTTTTAAAGTTTTTAAAGCTATGTAAAAAGAAAATCTGTTGAGTCATATGAAAATCATCAGCTCTTTTTATATAATATAATAGTTTAGAAGAGTTCGTTTTGATGTGTTTGAACCTTTTTGAATTCTTAGTTAAATTTTATCAGCATAATAAGGAAGTCTAGTATTAATTACCTAGTATCTAGCGGTAGGTATATATGTTTTCAGATTGCTAATAATATATATATATGCTAGATATTGAGTATGTTTCAGCATACGAGTATCTAAGAGTTAGTTTAGTAAATCGAGTAAGAGATTCCCGATAGTGTTTCCTAAGAATATAGTTATAATCCCAAAATTGAGAGCTGTGCTTTTAAAGTTACTTAGTAACTGACTGACAAGCAATTGTTATAATATATAATTAGTAACGAGTGAGAAAATTTTGTTTCGATAGAGTAAGGAATGGCACGACATCTGATTGTTTTGTGCGTTTGTGTATTCCAATTTGTGTTCGGTCAATTTGCTTATGGTGAGTTTAATATTTTTTTGTAATTCAACTAGATGATGCCCGTGACTTATTTTATTTTATTTTATTTCTTTGGGTTCACAAACAACGACACAGTAGGTATTACATGGGTAAAGTCTTAGTATAACAACAATAACTGTGGCGTCAACCACGCAAACCACAAATTATAAAGGTACATTATAAGTGGGCTAGTGCTAAATATAAAATTATAAAATAGGTATGTTTACAACATTGAGTGATAAAAATAAGCTAGTTAAATTAGTTAGGTTAGAAAGAAAAAAAAAATGAGATAAAATATATTAGTTAGGTAAGAGAAAAAAAAAAAACAAATACAAAATGGAAATTTTCTGTTAGTAGGTAAGTAGAAATTCAAAGTATGTTTTTTTTTAAATTATCTATAACCAACCTCTTAAAGGTGCCAATACGCGTTGAAAAGATATCGATAGTATTAAAAGTCTCATTATATGACTGCGTCATTCTATATAATGGAGAACGCTTACCAGCGTTAGTACGACGTTTTGTAGTGGCAAAGAGTTGATGTATACGACTACTACTTACGTGTGTTCGAAAAGGTACTCTATAACAAAGTTTTCTGGTTAAATCAATACAGTCGTATTTATTATGACATAAGTCATACAATAACATTGCCTCTAGTTGTTTACGTCTCGACTTTAAGTCAAGTATGTTATATTTTTTAAGAAGTTGGTTATATGAGAGGTAACTTCGATTACATTTATAATGAATCCTGCGCAAAAATTTTTTTTGTACAGTTTCAAGGCTCTTATTGTACTTATCATAGTATGGGTTCCATATACAAACGGCGTATTCTAATTGAGAGCGTACTAAGGACTTATATAGGTGTGTATATGTTGTGGCTCTTTTAAAATTATTACTAGTTCTCATTATAAAACCATACATTTTATATGCTTTATTTATAATATTTTGAACATGCGTGTCTAGGTGTAATTTACGGTCCAAAGTGATTCCTAGGTCTCTAATAGTATCAGTTTGTTCAAGACTAACTCCACACAGTGAATACGTATAGTTGCTAATAATATTTTTTTTAGTAAAAGTGATATGTTTACATTTATTCAAGCTTAAATTCAATTTATTTTCTATACAATATGCTGTAAAGCTATCAAGGTCGGCTTGAAGCAGGCTATGATCACCCGGTGATTCAACTTGACTTCATCTTATTTGAATTAAGATTCTTTTCATTCTCGCGGGTAAGTAGTCTTCCGGTATCAAAAGTACGTCCTTCCCCGGGATGCAACCTATCTTATAACCTATCTTGCACCAAATTTTCTCAAAATCGGTTGAATAGGTGAGCCGGAAAGCATAGCAGACAGACAGACGGACAGACAAAGATGCATACACTATTTCGCATTTATATTATTAGTATTGATTAGTTTAAAAAGGAGACATGTACCTACATACAGCCTACATATCAGAAAATTTTCCTTTTTTCCCAGCACAACAATGTGAAGCAGTGGACAAATCTCCCGGTTCCTGTATCAACATTAAGCTGTGCGAGCCGTATGTTAAAGTTTTGGAAAATTTCGGCTCCAGACCCGAAGTTCAAGACTTTCTGAGGAAAACTAAATGCGGCTTCGATGGCGCTTCTCCTAAGGTACGTACTTCAGTCTAAGATCCAGATATTCATTACTCGAGAAAATCAAAGAATTTCTGCTGAGTTTCTTGCCGGTTCTTCTCATTAGAACCTGCTTTGGGAACCGGTGGCAGAGCCCTGTTAAAGCATACGTGGCACAAGCTGAAATCAATATTTCATTTCACTTCATTCATCATACCTACTAATAATATTATAAATGCGAAAGTGTGTTTGTTTGTTGGTTTATTGGTTTGTTGGTTTGTCCGTCAATCACGCCGCAACGGAGCAACGGATCGACGTGATTTTTGGCATGGGTATAGGTGAGGACCTGGAGAGTGACATTGGCTACTTTTTATCCCGGAAAATTAAGCAGTTCCCGCGAGAATCAAAAAAAACTTAAGCCACGCGGACGAAGGCGCGGGCATCAGCTAGTACTATAATATTTTAAATGCGAAAGTGTATTTGTTTGTTGGTTTGTCCTTCAATCACGCCACAAAAGAGCAACGGATCGACGTGATTTTTTGCATGGGTGTAGTTGAGGACCTGGAGTTACATGGGCTACTTTTTATCCCGGAAAATTTAGAAGTTCTTGGGGTATCAGCTATAAAAGTTTCATCAGTCTTCTATCAAATGTTCTGTATTTCCAGGTGTGCTGTCCTCGGCAATTCCTACAGCCGACCACCACCAACCCCCTTCAACCCCCGATCACTACGAACCCCTTGCAGCCTGCCACAGCCACCATAACCCCAGGGAGGGGTATAGCCAAGTTTCTACCAGATGATATAGATTACATCCCGGCATTCCCCTCCCCTCCTGAATGCGGTGTGAGCAAGGCCGGCTTTGGGAGAATTGTCGGTGGTGTGGACGCTAAACTCGGTGAGGCTTTTTACGATTAAGTGTGAATTTAAGAGCTTATAAAAATTAAATTATTGACACACTAACTGAAATCCCTAGGTAGGTTTGGAAACCCCCCTGGAACCGCCCCTGGAAACAGTGCCACTCACACGAAAAAAAACACTTTAAAAATCCCACCCCACACTTGGCACCCTTTTCATAGCAAAACTCGCAACAAAAAGGTCCTCTGACACAACATCGTCAGAGGATAATTGGGTGCGAAAAAAAAAACGGTTAAGTGTGAGGACAGACGAGCGTATTTTTTTAACTTTATAGTTGTAAGTCGCGTAATTTCTGCTACATACTTCATAAAGTCCGAAACCGCCAAACGACGACTTAAACTCACGTGTAACGTGGGTCATTAATGTGCTATTTAAACGGAATGGCACAGCGATTTTTTTATAATTAGGTTTAGTTTTAGATTAATTACCTACTAACATAGGAAATAAGTTTGTGTTATACTAACAAAACATGAGTCAATGTTGCTCGAAATTGCGGGAGGACGTGGGAACCCACCGCATTATTATATATATATCCCAAGAAAACTCCAACCATTATGTGATTAATGGAAAGGGGTCACGACCACGAATACGAAGCAAAGAGTGAGTTGCTCGAAGTTAAAGAGTTTTATTTATTATAAAAAAATATTGATTGCAACGACCTCAATTTACATCTAGACGAGCCCTGTCAAACAAAGAATGTTATTTTACTAAGGCCATCTAGTCTGAAAATCGGAACAGCGCTATGGCGGAGACAAGGACAGGGCTATACAGGTTAGGAGCGTGCTCTAAAGGTTGGACGCCCAATTTTTTTCTATGAAAGGATGATTTATTGTCTTCAGGTGACCTACCGTGGATGGCGCTGCTGGGCTACGAGGTCAGATCATCGCTCACGAGCTGGCGGTGTGGCGGTTCGCTGATCAGCCGCCGCCACGTTGTCACCGCCGCGCATTGCATCCACAATCAGGAGAACTCCTTGTGGGTACTTACATCTACTAACTAAACTAAGAGATAACTATGCTTTTGGTAACTATCGCTAGGAAGGCTGAATCGGAGTATTTGGTGGGTGTAGGGTTCTCCTCTGGTGAGAATAGTGACGGTCTGCCCACATGCAGCTGGGCAAATCACTGCTTATCGCCTCTAAAAGACGTGTTATGTTTATATATGTTGCAGATCATTCCTAACTCAATCTCAAGCTCATTTTTTTCCTAGCTTTTGCTCGCGACTTCGTCTGCATGAACTAAACAAATTTCAAACCCCTATTTTACCCACTTTGAAGTTACATTTTAAAAAATCATTTTTTACCGCATGTACCTACCTAATAGTTGTATGCCAAATTTCAGCCTGATCTGTCCAGTGGCTTAAGCTGTGCGTTGATAGATCAGTCATTCAGTCAGTCACCTTTACTTTTATATATTTATAGATACAAATAAACTTATTAAAAGTGCTTTTGAATCGTCGAGTGAATCTACCACTGGTTCGAAATGAGATTCCTTCCTAGAAGAACCAGCAAGAAACTCGGTGGCGCTGCAATTTGCTGGTTCACTGGGCGGTGAATATCGCAAGATACATACTGTACCACATAGATTTGTCTACTGTGACGGATTATAGCGAATCAAACTTCCTTCCTTGTTTTCTTCCTTATTTATTTATTTAGATCTTTATAGCACACACAAAAAATATACAGTATACAGTTTAAAAGCAGTAGTAAGACTACATAGAAATGTGCAAAGGTGGTTCCTTCATAATTTTACACGTAAACAAGACACCCATAGCTGTATGGAGATATAGATACGGTATATAGAAACCGGGTACCGCTACTCACAGGAAGGTCGTCACGTCTGTCTGCTTGTCACTCCAGGTACGTGGTCCGCCTGGGGGAGCTGGACCTCGCGCGGGAGGACGAAGGCGCGACACCTGTAGATGTCCTCATCAAGAGCATCACGAAGCACGAGCGATACGACCCCAAGACCTATGAGAACGACATCGGCCTGCTGGTACTGCTAAACGACGTGCAATATACCGGTGAGCATCGCCTTATTTTGAAGTCCGTGACTTCGTTGGAATTTTTATCCCGAAATCTATATCTTCTATCTTCTTTATTAGGTATATATAAAAGCGAAATACCACTCATTCACTCACTCACTGACTAATCTCTAGGCAAAAAACTCCCAGAAACAAAAATAAACACCATTTAACCAGTTATTTAAAAAAAATTAGTTTATAAATATAGGACTAATAATTTCGAATATACATATATCCATGTGTAGTTTACGAAAAGAAATAAAAACATTGCTAGAATCCTAAGTTATTTGCAATTTCCACAAAAACTGGAAAAAATCCTCGGAAAAATAATTAATTTCACTAAATTACCCACAAAAAAGTCTTATAGTGAATTTTAATTTAGATAGGACCAATAGTTCGAGAAATATGGCAACCTATATTCCAAGTTTTTTTTTGTTTTTTCAACAACCGTGGTTATATTTTTGAATTTTCATAGAAACTAATAGAATTAGGAAAAAAACATAAAAAGTAAAAATTTACTTCATTAAATTATCTTCAGAATAGTTTTTAGTTTATTTTGATAGAACTAATAGTTTCGTAAATATGGCTGCCTAACTGGAATAAAAAACTAAACCTTTGTAAAATCCGTAATTGTTTATTGTAATTTCAAGCAAAAGTATTAGAGTTAGGAAAAAGCTGTCAGGACTTAGTACAAAGATTATTAATTTACCTATAAAATAGTGTTTAGTTTATTTTGATAGGACAAATAGTTTTCGAAATATACCTTGCTGTTGTGTAAGAACCGGTGGTAGTCATGTAGACTTAGCATAATAGGTACTACATAATAAATAGAAATTAACCTATAAATTTAACATATTTTTATAACATAACCCTTCTCCCACAACCCCCCTCCCCCCACCCATCGATGATTTTCAAATAAAATGTCATGCACATTTTCGATCGTAATATTTCCGAAAGTATTAGGTCTATTGAAATGAAATAAAAAGCATTTTGTAGACGATTTTATGAACTTTCATTTTGTTCTTGGGGTTTTTTCCTAGCTCTTATACTTTTCATGTAAATCACAAGAAAATTAAACAATTTTTCAAAAAAATAAAAAATACGCAAAATAAGCCGGCATATTTCCAAAACTATTTGTCCTATCATAATGATTTAAATGCCATTTGGCACATGATTTAATTTAGAATATTTTCGCCATAGATAGTTTTTTTGTAGCACTAATATTTTTTGAGAAAATTACAAAAAACTGCGGTTAGGTTAGGTACTTCTCAGACCCCAAGGAACAATCAGCTTTACATTTTTTATTTTAGGGTTCCCATACAAAGCTTGCATAAGTAGCCTGAGCTAATTAGCCACGGCCGAAGCCTCCAGACCAGACCAAGGAAAATTCTGAAACTATAAATTCCCAAATTGACCCTGCTGGGAATCGAACCCGGGACCTCCGCACGTTAAGACAACAGCGCTCAACACCAACACTGCACCGCGGAGGTCGTCGAATTTTTATTTTTTTTTCATAATGTAGGTCCTCAGCACAAATTTCTTTGGTTACAGAGTTGATAAGGCCGATATGTATCCCCGCGGGTAGCAGACTACGGTCTGAAGACTTCTTAGACTGGATGCCCCTAGTTGCAGGATGGGGGAAGTTGAGTGCTCGTGAGTATATCTTTTCCCTACCCTAATATCTCCATATTCTACATATTGATTGATTGATTTTTTTATCAAATAATATCCTCGGTACGCTTACAGCAATGCCAAAACGCATGATGCACCCCCCGGTGACGCTGTAGCGGCAAGTAGGGCCGCAGCTATACGCAGCATACTCAATACGAAAAAGGAACCCAATCACTGATTGTATCATCGCTCGCTCCGCCAAACCCTTAGGTATATGTGTAGACAAGGATCAAGAACGAATTTCAAGAAATTCCTATAGGAGCGACGTAGCTTCAGACCACAGACCTTTACTACTTGGTGCTTCAGACAGTCGCTAGTCAGTCAGTCCCACTACCAACTTATCTGGCTCGGTGGCCAAAGTTGGAACTAATTTTTATGACTGTTTAGTTTTTGTTTTTATTAAATTTTTCATATCTACTAGCGACGTTGTCACCGAGTCAGATAAGTTTGGGAACCATAAATTATAATTTGTTAGTTATTAAGTTAAAATTCCTCGCACAAAGGCCCAACACGAAACTAAAGGTCATTTTTTTTAAATATAAAATTTAAAATTGCACATAATTATAAGAAATTCTCCATCTTAGGCTGCATCACCGCTTGCCAGCAAGTCTGAATGCAGCAAAGCGCCGGTTTATTAAAAAAAAATGGCAGTCATAGGGACTGCCGAAGTGCCTATAGATGTGAAAACGAATATTTTTTTAATTAATTTAATTAAAAAAAAAATTAAAAATATTAACCTTTAACCTAAGGTATTAAAGTTTAATTACGAATGTAGTATAATTATATTTAAGAACTTTTGTCTTCGTAACAACGCGAGCATTCGGTGACGCGGAGCATGTCAGTGACGCATGTTGGTGACGCGAATCCACAAGTTTACCTCCTACCAAAAAGTGTTCAACGCGGCTAAAGAAGTTTTCACTTCAAAAATGGCCATGTTATGCGTCCGAAAAACAATCTCTCGACTGTATTCATAAATCTTACCGATAAATTCGTTTTTTCAGGTGGAGCAAAAGCGACGCACCTACAAGTATTGCAGCTACCAGTGTTATCCAACGACGTGTGCGTACAAAGCTACTCGCAATACGAGGACCAAGTGATAGACGAGCGAGTGATATGCGCCGGCTACACCACTGGTGGGAAGGACTCGTGCAGCGGCGACAGCGGCGGGCCTTTGATGCAGCCCATTGTTAGCATATTCCTTCTCTACGTGACCAAGTACCAACAGACTTGCGCCTTAAGACGGCAGGCCGTAGCCGACGTTACGGCTAGTATCGGACGTTTTTTCAATTCCGGAATTGAGCGTTTCAATACCGGAATTCCGGATTTTAAAAACAAATTGTTATAAGTATAGAAACTGTATAGGTATAGTTGTAAACTGGCGTGCACGACATAGAGGCATAAAGCCACTGCTTTATATTGCCGATCTAGAATTTCCATACAAAGAAATGGAATAAGAAAAAAAAGGAAGAAAAATACTGTCGTCGTTCTTCCGTCGTTTCGAAGTTCCTTTCTGTTCTGTGCTGATTGCTGAATTTAAATTCAGCACAGAACAGAAAGGAATTTATTTACCTGGTTATTCCCACGCGGGGACAGAGCATTCTGTGAATTTGGAATTTATATTTTCTGTATGGGTTTAATATGACTGCATCATCTCTAACCACCAAGTGAGATCGCAGTCAAGGGCTAACTTGTGTAAAGATTAATCATTTATTTATTTTTAGTAGAATTTAAAAAAAATATACTTATTTATTTATTTTTGAAATTTGCCTTTTTTATTAGTTTACAAAAACTATAATTCTCTTTTCAGCCTGTGAACCTGACATCGATCTACTATCAAATCGGAGTGGTATCGTTCGGGCCGCGAGAGTGCGCCAGGCCCGGCTTACCCGGGATCTACACCAGGGTTACCAGCTTCATACCCTGGCTGCAGAGACATGTGATACTAGACTAAGCTCAAAGCCCGTACTAATAAAATAAAAATAAAATATAGTGGCCAAAACTGGAACAAATTTTTATGCCTGTTTATTTTTTAACCGACTCCCAAAAAAGGAGGAGGTTCTCAATTCGGCGCGTATTTTTGTTTTTATTTTACTTTTCATAGATATCGTAGCGACGCTGTCACTGGGTCAGATTAATTTGTCGGACGCGGGGAACAAAAACCTCAATCCACGCGGACGAAGTCGCGGGCATCAGTTAGTGAAAAATAAAATATAGTAAACTTACTTAATTATGAACTTAAAAATGATCTAATAATATATTTACTAATACGAGTACGACTGCGATCAAATCAACTTTAATGTACTTAGGTAGGTACACATAATAATTATTATTTATGTTTAAGTAAATGTAAATATGAAGTGTAACTAATAAATATTTTAAATCCTAAAAGACTTTTTGTTTCTCTTGATTCGGCTACCTATACTTGTTTTTTTTTTATTAATTACAAATTTGCCCTTGATTGCGATCTCATCTGGTGACAAGTGATGATGCAGTCTACGATGTTAGCGGGCTAACCTGTTAGGGGTAGGTATGGCAGATATATTAAACCCATATATCCTGATACCCCTAATCGGTTTCTGCACGACATCGTGCCGCATCTTTACATCGCTTCGTGGCACGTCTTTGCTGGTAGAGTGGTAACTATAGACACGTCCAAAGCCTTACACCAGTAAATTATTTAATTATGTAATAATACTGCATGTGTAACTAGAAATATACTTATTCTAGTTACACATACAGTATTATTATGTTAATAAATGTACTACCATCGTGGAAGGTGTTATGAACTTCAACAATGAGGTTTAATGACAATGAGGTTGAGGTTGGATTCTATGATCTGAAATAAAAGTTTATTTATTTATTTATTTATTTATTTATTTATATACTTACTTATTTATTTACTCATTGGTGTTTAATTATAGTAAATGATTTTTAAAAAAATAGCAACCACCGAGTTTCTTGCTGGTTCTTCTCGGTATTCTATTCGAGTGAATCTACCACTGGTTCGGAATGCCAGTCCGAACCAGTGCAGTGGTAGATTCACTAAAAGCACTTTTAATAAGTTTATTTGAATAAAAAATGTTTTGAGTTCGAGGTTATATGGACGCTTTTTAGTTACACAATACCTACACATATAATGTTAAGAAATCTACTACCATCGTGGAAGGACGTTGTCAGGGAGGAAGGACATCGTGGACCTTCGCGGATGAGGTTTATATTGAAGCTTTGAAGGTTTTATGCACGCAGCAATTACCATCAAACTTTCTCGGATCCTACTCAAAATACCTGTACGCCTATGCGTACAGGTATTCTGAGTTTGAATTCGATTGATCGTAAAAGAATTCGATGACATTAGCGTCACAGTAAAATGACCTTAACAGTAGGTACCTATGTGATTTAGAGCTCAATTTCGTGTATGTGTTTCTTATACGATCAATCGAATTCACACTGCGTACTGGAAAATATTCAAGGAGGTAATATTATGTATACTGGTTCATTGAACATTGAATAGGTATTCTTACGACCACGCTGTTACATAAATATGCATCGTAAAACACCCTTACCCTTGATAACTTGTCACTCATTGCTCCGTGACGTCATGTTATTGCCGATACGTTACTTAGGGCCAAGAACACACTAAAGACAAAATATCATTATCATTAATACTTACAACCCGTTGCCGGCTCACTACTGAGCATGAGTCTCCTCTCGGGATAAGAAGGGTTTGGCCATAGTCCACCATGCTAGCCAAGTCCGGATTGGCACCCTCGAGAACATTATGAGAACTCTCGGGCGTGTAGGTTTCCTCACGATGGTTTCCTTCACCGTTTGAAGTAAGTGATACCTTATTAATTTTTTGTGTACATAACTGCGAAAGTTAAGTTTAGGTGCGTACCCTGAGATCGAACCCGCGACCCCCTAGTACAAAAAATCTAAAATACATTAATAATAAAAAAGGCTACATATACAACATATCTACACTAGAAACATATGATGTCAGACTTCGGCCGCGTGGAATTCATTTATTCCTGCGGGAACTTTGAATTTTCCGGGATAAAATGTACTGGTAACTTGGTTGGTCGGCCATCTCCAAAAATATTTAAGCCCTTTTTTAAACACTTCTTAAAAATCAAATACTTTCTATGCAATATGTAGCTGTATCAATGTCAGGCATATTTGCCGAATCTATTTTCCGACCTCCTTGGCGCAGTGGTAAGCGCTATTGTCTTCTAAGCGGGAGGTCCCTGGGTCGATCCCCAGCAGGGTCAATTTGGGAATTAAGAATTTCTGACTTTTATCTAGTCTGGTCTGGTAGCAGGCTTCGGCCGTGGCTAGTTATAACCCTACCGGTAAAGAAGACAGCCAAACGATTTAGCGTTCCTGTATACGTAGCCGTATAGAAACCGATTAGGGGTATCAGGGTATGGGTTTAGGTAATATAACTGCCATACCCCTGACAGGTTAGCCCGCTATCATCTTAGGCTGCATCATCACTTACCATCAGGTGAGATCGAAGTCAAGGGTTAACTTGTAATTGGAAAAAATATCTACCTATCCTCAACATAATCTCTACTCAGCGCATTAGTTCTATTCAAAGAATTCTTCGTGACAGTTCCCCGCGATATTTTTCTTGACTGAGGCATTTTACCCGCGACTTTGTGACGCGTCGCGCAGTTCGTGCGAACACGTCCTAATCATTACCAGTGTAGAATTACGTTTTTCCGGCTATTACCCCGCTCGAGGACTAATTAACTCCACTGTTACATTACATTTCGCGTATCTAATCAATGAACTAATCGAATTACGCGGAACCAGCTTAAATATAGAAATCTGTAAAAAATATGATTGTGAGTATATTTTGGAACTTTATTAAACAAGCGTCGAAATGTTCGATAACCTAAATAAAAATAAAATGTAAAACTGAATTCCTTTGTGTTGTATTTTTTTGAAGTGAAACTTCTTTAGAATCGTATCGATTTGAAATTTCGATGAAACGAAAAAGCGACACCAAAAAGAGGTACATATTCATAATATTCACATATTCATAATATTCACATATTCATAATATTCACCAATGATATTATACACATTACAAGAGGTTCACAAGTACACGTACACACTTCTGCTGTGTGTGGTTTTCTTTTTTTTTGCACTAGCTCCGCTAACGTAATTAGCGCCTATGCTAAACTGATTCTCATTCATACCAGTTCTCGCATATATTCCTCTCGCACTTTCGTTCCTCATACTTTATCTTTCTTGCATTCGTCTCCTTGCAGTCTTTATGGGTGGGATTCCCGTTTACTACTCTATTCTTCTAATCTATTTTAATTTATTTCTTTCTTCTTATGTTAGGGAAAATAATTATCAGGTCTTATTTTTATTCATATTTCTCTTTCTTCTTATTCTAATACATGTATTTATTGCTAAATCTTATTTCTACTGTATAACATTTATTTATACACCATCTTATCTATACGTTTATTTATACAACTTCTTAAACTATATATTTTGTTACTCTGCTGGTAGCTACTATTTTGTTTCTATTTGTACATTCTTTTTTCTATGTTTACATGTAAATATAATCAATATTTTATGAAACATAGCTTTATAAATCTGTCTTGTTTCGTGCTATTACTATCTTTGCTACTGTTTCACAGAAATCAAGGAACTTTTGTCTATTTTTGCTGTTCATTACTTCCCCTATACTTTCCCTGGTAATTTAACATCTAGTTTCTGTTCTACATTGAACCTCTCAGTGATGTGTACAGGACAGTCAAGGCCGATATGTGGGATAGACTCCTCTGCATCAGGATCGCAGATGCACGATGGGCTCTCCTTACACTTGAAGCGATTCAAGTATTCGGAGAACCCGCCGTGCCCAGTCATAATCTGCGTAAGCACGCCTGTTGGCTGCACCTGTCTTATAATACGGAATGCGGTTATGGCGTTGGGAAAAAACATCCTCGTCACCAAGGCCGCCTTGCCCGACACATATCTCCGATTTCATTCATCAAGTGATCCCTTACGGATCTGGCGCCTGATGAATGAAATCGAACACTGGTCGTAGTCCGGCTTTCTCTGCAACGACAATGCTGCCTCCTTCGACAACTTGTCCGCGCGCTCATTCCCCGGCAAGCCCGCGTGGGCTTTGATCCAGAATAGAGACACAGCTTTATTCTGGTTCAAAGCTTGAGCCAGATTGG
This sequence comes from Erebia epiphron, assembly GCA_963932025.1. Taxonomy (NCBI): domain Eukaryota; kingdom Metazoa; phylum Arthropoda; class Insecta; order Lepidoptera; family Nymphalidae; genus Erebia; species Erebia epiphron. The sequence continues at coordinate 12,939,112 of OZ009950.1, forward strand.
CTCGCGCGCGAACCGCCAAGGGATGGAGCGAAGTATGATTTGCCAGCGTATCCCAGAGAGCAACAGTGCGGAATTGAGAGAGACAGTACGGTAGGACTTGCAGAGCTTTTGGACGAATCCTCGTTGGACAGAGCCCAACCTCTTTTGTATCCCTAGCTTTTTCGTAGCGGGAGCCCAGGCGCCAGCGGCGTACGTGACTATCGGTTCTATAGTGGCGGTGTAAATTGTGTGGATTACCTCCCTGTTTAACCCCCAACTGACCTTGGCCGCTCGAGACAGCTGCTTGTATATTTCGGCGGCTCGCTTACAGATGTTCGTTGCATGGTCGTTGAAGGTTAGCTTTTCGTCTATGGTCAATCCCAGCAGCTTCATGTTCTTGGCCAGACCAATGTTGACCCCGGCCATGCTCAGCGCTGGAGTGTCATATTTAAGCTTGTTGGTTATTAACATCGCACAGGTTTTGTGCGGTGCAAACCGCAACTTATTACGGACACCCCAGCTCTGGACATGGGCGAGGGCTGCATTGGCAATTCTGGTGACTTCGCTTGCCGTGTACCGCCATCCACCGCCAGCACAATGTCATCTGCAAACGCCTGAACAAAGTTGCCGTTCCCTTCCAGCTCCTTCAGCAGTGGATCCAAGAGTAAATTCCACAGAATGGGACCGCCAATTGACCCTTGGACACAGCCTTTGTTCGTCTCTCGTGTGCATTCTTCCCCGGCATATCTCACCCTCACTTTTCTGCTGTCGAGCCGTGTGTGGATTGCACACACACACTTTTTTTGTCTTTACTTAGTCCTATTTGTATTTTTTATTTTTTGGGATAAAAACTTACCTAAGTCCTAAGTACACGTTCAAATTGCGTGAAGGAAACAAATAGACACACTTTCGCATTTATAATATTAAAGTAGTAATAGATACGTACAGGTAATTGCGTATTAGGATAATACCTTCCACTTTATTTTGCAATAAAAATAAATACTTGCGTAATGTCCTTCCCATTCCTACTAAAATAGCGCTGGCTCAGTCTCTTGTTCTACCGATCCTTGACTATGCGGACACTTGTTATCTTGATCTCACTGAGGAGCAACTCAATAAACTTGAGCGGCTTCAAAATTACTGCATAAGGTTCATATTCGGCTTGCGAATGTATGACCACGTTTCCGAGTTCCGCCGTAAGCTCAAGTGGCTCCCGATTCGCCTTCGCAGGAATACTCACATTCTTCACCTTCTTTACTGCATTCTGTTCAATCCCATCACACCTCACTACTTAAAAGATCGATTTAAGTATATAATATGTAACTAGATGATTCCAGCGACTTCGTCCGCGTGGATTAAGTTTTTTTGATTCCCGCGGGAACTCTTGAATTTTCCGGGATAAAAAGTAGCCTATGTCCTTCCCCGGGATACAACCTACTCCTGTACCAAGTTTCATTGGTTCAAAAATTAGAATCCTGAGCGTCAGCGAGGGAATCAAAAGAGCACGAGGTGAAAAATCTTTTCACTCGAGTGCAACACGTAACTTTTCATCCCACCTCAGCGAGGAAATGACATGACGTGAAAGAAAATGGTGCGCGCATAGCAAATTAAAAAAGTACACCAAGAAGGTTACGAGTGTGAGTTTTTAACAAATTAAAAAAGGTTGTATGGAAATTCGGCACCATAGAGGTAGAAGTAAATAGGTTTTAATGATGTTTTGAATTCACAAACTTCATAGACGAGTGATATTTACTAACGTGCACACGATGTTCTAAATTCAATTTACTTTATCCTCAAGAGGATAATAACGGCTTTTGCATTCAGATATCGAAAATTAAAAATACTCTTTCCGAGATGGTGGGATGAAAAGTATATTTTACTTTACTTTACTTATCTATCACATTAGGGACCTAATTTAATACCTAACGATCAGTATTGCGCAAGAGTTTTATTATTGTCTCTTCTGAAGTTGACCTTCGTGTGTCAAAAATAAAATTTACGTCGTAATTATTTGTTAGATAATAATAAAGATTATAATATAAATATGCTAAGTAATAGATATGCAAATGAAATTCTTGGGGTTCTTATTTAACTATTTTCCTCATAGGTGTCTAAAAATAGTGTTAAAATAGCTTACTTTCAGAATTGACAATTTAGAAAAACTAGCACTAGCACTGATTTTATTTAAAAATATTATTCTATTCTTCAAGGCTGGATATAACGCGGGGACTTGGGCTGGAACACAGACATAATAACTTCCCTTTAAATAAATCTGTGGGCTGGAAAATGGTAGGTGACGAAAAAGTTTTTAATTCCCTCCCCTCTAGCATAGATGGGGAGAGGAGAGAGGGAGTATCCGTACCTCAATGCTGTGCCTCAATGTAACTATTTTAGTTAGTCCGTCAAACTTATCTGCATAGATAATACACTACTTATCTGACCTGGCGTATCTTTTGCATCAATCATTGATACATCGCAATCACCTCTGATTGGTTAACACTCTTCCACTATTGGACGATATCCATTGACGCAGCAAGAATACCATAAATTCAGCTAGTCGGAGGTGATTGCGATGTATTCAAAAATGCTGTTAAGAATCATTATCTTGCAAACTAAAGACGACAGCTAAAATTATTCTTCAAGCATAGTTGAAATACTTACCTATATGTTATATTTCATATATATTAGTATATTTTATAATTAGCAATATTATATAATATAATTTATATGTTAATTATTGGTTTATGTATTAGTATGTAGTTATTTGGATGTAAGTATATTATAGATCCACCTGCAGTCTATTTTCCCTTATTTTCTCCTTTTCCTAAGGTTGCCTGGTAGAGATCGCTACCTAAGCGATAAGGCCGCCTTTTGTATCCTACTTCTGTCTGTGTTTACTTTTATTCCAATTTTTATCTATGTTATTTTTACTTATGGTGGTACAAATAAAGTGTATAATAATAATAATAATAATGTATCAATGATTGATGCAAAAGATACGCGGTCGCCCTGCCGGTGTCAGCGTCGCTTAGTAGATTGAAAAGTAAATTAAAACCACAGATTAAAACCAAAAACTTAACAGGTGTAAAATTTTGTTCCAATTTTGGCCACCGGGTCAGAAAAGTTTTTGGGACTTGAACACTTGAATTTCTGACTTTTTCAGTAGGATACGAACCGCATCGCAACCGAAAAGATGTTGCAGGCTTAAAACCCAATTATATTTGCAAATTTGCACTTTTTAGGGTTCCGTACCAAAATGGTAAAATGGAACCCTTATGGTGCGACTTTCTCCGTCTGTCTGTCCGTCTGTCCGTCTGTCCGTCTGTCCGTCCGTCACACTCGATTATTTCAGTAACTACCGAAGCTATCGACATGAAATTTGGAATAGTTGTGTATATTAGTGGCCCAAAGACACTGGAATTAAAAAAAATTGGAAATTATTTTTGTTCTTATTTAAAAAGGGGGGAAAATCGGAGGGTTGAAATTTAAAAGTGAGATAACTGTACTGTGTGGGGTATCATATGAAAGGGTTTACTTTGTACATTCTAAAACAGATTTTTAATTATTTTTAGTTATGATAGTTTTTGATTTATCGGGGAAAATGTCTAAAAAAATACCGTTCCCCCCCCCTTATCTCCGGAGTTTACCAATCGAAAAAATCTGAAATAATTATGGTCAATAGGAATTTATGTATATTTTACAGGAAAACTATAGCCAATGCTCTAACTAGCATAGTTTTTTTGATATTAACAGCATTGGGATCCTCGGTGTTAGTATATCGAACGAAGTCCAGTTCCGCGAACATCTGGAAGGTAAAGCCAAACTAGCCTCCAAAAAACTCGGGGTGCTCAACAGAGCAAAAAGATACTTTGCGCCTAAGCATAGGCTTCTGCTGTATAAAGCGCAAGTTCGGCCCCACATGGAGTACTGCTCTCACCTCTGGGCCGGAGTACCCCAGTACCAGCTCCTTCCATTTGACCGGATTCAAAGGCGGGCAGTTCGACTCGTAGATAATCCCAATATTACTTACATGCTGGAGTCCCTAGAGCACCGAAGAGACGTTAGTTCTCTTTGTGTGTTCTATCGTCTCTACAATGGGGAGTGTTCTGAGGAGTTATTCAATCTAATACCACCTTCCGTGTTCTCCAGTCGTACCCTACGTCGCAGAAACAAATTCCATCCTCACCGCCTGGCCCTCTTCCACCACCCGTTATTCCAGGTCATTTCTGCCACGTACCCGCAAATCGTGGAACCAGCTTCCATCGTCTGTGTTCCCTCATGATTATAATATGGGGCTCTTCAAAGGGAGGATAAACAAATTTCTCAAAAGCCAGCAACGCATTGGCGGTTCCTCTGGTGCTGCAAATGTTCATGGGCGGCGGTAATCACTTACCATCAGGTGACCCGCCTGCTCGTTTGCTAGCTATACATATAAAAAAAAAAAAAAACCTCTACAAACAAAGTTAGTTTTGCGGTTCATTAACAAAGGTAATTATTACCGTCAAAGATAGGGTTAAACGCAAGTTCTTCTAAGTACTCGTCGTCAAATAAACATATTGGTTTTTGCCGGATTGTTTTGCTTCAGTACCTACTTCTTGAGTACGGAATCCTCGGTGCGCGAGTCCGACTTGCACTTGGCCGGTTTTTTATTTAATTTAATTTTTAAGTATAAACCAGCGAAAAGAACTTATATTCTTACGGGCCAGGGATGTCCAAAGCATGGAATAGGGAATATGCATGATTTATTTTTATTTCTTAAATCAATCATTTACATCTTTATAACATAGTAAAAAATATAAATAGGTTTGAAAATAGTCAAATAATTACGTTAATTGGTGTTTCAAAGTTAAGTATAAATTTGAGCCGTTAAACCGCCACCATTAATCGCGCGCTTTTGATTACGTCATTGGTTATGTGCCGTGTTTGTTTACTATAGCGATTCAGTTCAGTTACTTCATAATTATTATTTTCAGTTTTAATTTCTAAGTACACAAATTATGGAAGAAGTTAAAAAACCTTCTTACAAGTATTGTATGGTACCGAAGTGCAAAAATACTACTCTTAGTGCACCCGATAAAGTGTTTTTTCGTATTCCACGCGATGCGAAATTACGAGAAAAATGGTGCAAGATGATGAGAAGGGATAATCTAGCTCCATTATCGGTTGAAAGGAGGTTGTGAAGATCATTTTAACGTAAGTACTCAATACTCAATCATTTATTCAATATAGGTACACTGTAGGTACACTTATTGACGTTAAAAATTACATAGAAAACATGATGGTGATAATCGGTTACGGTATCTTAAAACTAAAGCTACGAGGCTGCTATACTTATGTACCTACAGCTTAGTGTGAAATGTGAATTAGCTATTAAGCAGTAGAAGATTTGGTCTAAAACTAACCTAACCTAGTTTACAAAAGTTCATTAAAAATTTCTCAGAGCTTGCTTATTTCTATTGCAGTTTTACGAAATTAGTCTGGTATAAACTATAATCCAAACCCAAGTTATGAAGGGTTCAAAAAAACGAAGAAGCGCTCCGAGAAAAGGTACCTAGGTTGTGCCCTTTCGCTTCGCTTAGCTCGTCTCGGCGGGGACACTCCCGTAAATTAGGAGTTTAGGAACAATTTTAATGACAAATGGTTATGTATTAGGTTATGTTTAGTTGTAAGTATTATTTAAATATTTATGCACTAAAATCTATGTTATGGATTAAAATATACCATGTAACATAATAATTACCTTGCAGCTTTCACTCCTTTGATCTCTGCGCTCGTAAAATCGAGATTTGATGCAAAATATGCTGACATCATAAATGCATCTATTTCCGGTAGATTATCCGATAGGGACTACAGTTTTAAACAATTTTTTCTCACAAACACTACTAACACAGTATGAATATCGACGCCGATAAATCCACTGACGTGACCATTTACGTCACATTTCGTTTCGACCAATGGTGACGCGTTTTGCAAGTTTGAATTTGCCTCCCTTATTATACGACTGCCTGAAAAAAGGAGTATATTGTTTTCAGGGTTCATGTATGTATGTATGTATGTGAGTTTGTATATTCCATCATAACTTCTATACGTCTGAACCGATTTTGATAAAAGAGGTATCGTTAGAATCCTTAGCTTATTCTGGGTGACATAGGCTAGTAAAATTTAAAAAAAAATGATGGGGTGACCATGGTCCCGCATTAAAGACTAAAGTTGAAAAAAAAAATTAGAAAATAAAATTAACTATATAATCATCATCTAGAAAATGATGAGTAGATTCCAAAAATATATGACACTATAGTTCAATATCCCGAGTGACACGGGCTATAAATTTTTGAAAAATTTAATACGGGCTACGGAAGAGCAGTCGTATTTTTTAATAATTTTAATTATATTCACTTGTTTTTCACTTTCTATTTAATATTTTCTGGGTTTAAATAATAACTAAATAAAAAAAGTACCTTTTAAGTATAATGTAAAGACAATAAAGAATCTAGAAAAAAATATTTGAGACAAATTTAAATTTTATGCATATTCCCTATTAGTAAGTACTAACGAAGTGCTTACTAATTCCATGGTCCAAAGACATCGCAATACTAAATGACACTAGGATTTTACTTACAAATCCTAGGATACACCCACGAGTCACGAGGAAAAATGTGCATAATGCATTCGGTTCCAATTAATATAACTTGATTTTCGAGAATACCTCGCGGACAAGGCTGCTGAGGACGAATGCGTAATGTGGCAACCGCCGGATGGTAATGATTAGTCAATCATTCTAAACTAAATCATTTAGCCCGCATTTAGTGCGGTGTCCCACACACCGACTCGTCTAGTACCAGGCGTCTTAAAAACTTAGCTATACGATTTAATATTGGTATGATACATTTGGTTCCAATAAAAATAAGTTGCGTAATGTGGCAACCGTCGGATGGTAATGATTATGTTATACAATCATTCTAAACTAAATCAATATTTTAGCCCAGTCCGGTGTCCCATACACCGACTCGTCTAGCGTCTGAAAAAACTTAAGTGTGATGTAATTACTGATCTGTTTTTAATTAGAGACAAGATTTTAATATCAATTTATACTTTGCTGAGCACAAAGGACTTGTTTGACTAGTTTAAGTATCTAAATTGTATTATAGATACAACATAATAAGAATAACTACCTACTGATCTGACCCGGCTTCGCTTAATACCACAGTTGTATTTTAATGATTTTTTTGGTTGATGAAAGTTAACCTTGGAAGATCATACTAATCCATACTAATATTATAAATGCGAAAGTGTGTCTGTCTGTCTGTCTGTTACGCTTTCACGGCCCAACTACTCAACCGATTTTGATGAAATTTGGTACAGAGATAGGTTGTATCCCGGGGAAGGACATAGGCTACTTTTTATCCCGGAAAATTGAAGAGTTCCCGCGGGTATCCATAAACATGAATCCACGCAGACGAAGTCGCGGGAATCATCTAGTATTATATATGCGAAAGTGTGTTTGTTTGTTGGTTTGTTGGTTTGTCCTTCAATCACGCCGCAACGGAGCAACGGATCGACGTGATTTTTGGCATGGGTATAGTTGAGGACCTGGAGAGTGACATAGGCTACTTTTATCCCGGAAAATTAGGGAGTTCCCGGGGGAATTTAGAAAAACAGCGCGGATGAAGTCGCGGGCATCAGCTAGTAGAATATAATAGAAGATGGATGATAGTAGGTATAGATGAACATTTCCATAGATTATCACCATTATATTTTATAAATAAGTGGACGTCAATTATAGTATATCTACCTAAATTGAATAAAACATTATTTGACTTGATTTGATTTGATTGATACCTTTTCTGTAAAGCAGCTAAATTAATTTACACAGCGTTCGCCAATAAACAAGTACCTAGTTAGCGTTATGCCCGCTGCCCTTATTAGGGTTCCGTAGTTAACAAGGAACCCTCATAGTTTCTTCCGTCCGTCCATGTCCGTCCGTCCGTCCGTGGCTTAGCTCAGAGGCATTCGTTTGCATTGGTGGAAACCCAATTCCACGCAGTAATTTCTGAGATAAGCGTGGACAGACAGACAAACTAGGAGAGCTGTTTTTAAATACAGTTTACACAATTTTATAGTTGTTAGGAATCATTAGGTTTACATTGTAAAGACTGTTGATTACAAATCACGATACATATAATTTAGTTTCATTTCATCATAATACTAACAAATGAAATCAGTTTACGCAATATTATTATGTAGGATAATTGTAGATTTTAGAGATAACCTACTTACATTTTAAATGAAATTGGGCAAAATTTTGATTTAGTCTCCTCCAAACCGCTAAAAGTGACGTTGTCATATCAAAAGGCTCCGTCCTTCTACCGTTCGTAAAAATCTTGAATCCAAAAAAATATTTGAGATACTTCCACCGACGTGATCTATAAACAATGACAATCGATCATCATACCATATGCAGCATTGTCCAAGCATTCCCTGTGCTTCTAATTCTGGCCCAAAACGCCCATAAATGTCTACACACCCCGTTCGTGTACAAGCCTCCAAGTCCTACCCACTCCCCAGAATATTACGAGGCTTACGAAGCCTTACTCCACACTTTACTTGAAGACAGAAGCTGTCATGATCACCAATACGGTGTTCCCTATGTATACGCGAAAAAACATCCACCATCAAAACATCTTTGCTATAATTTTAATGCAAACCCACCGTCAATTTATAATCATTTTTCGCCTGAAATTGGGCATGAATCCACTTACGGTCAACCACATCCTTCTTATGGTCAAACATATCCAACTTATGGTCAAGCACATCCTGTGTATGGTCAAGCATATCCTTCTTATGGTCAAGGATATCCAAGTTACGGTCATGAATATCCAATTTATGGAAACGGATTCGAAAGTCACTATCCCACAATTGGGCATACTCGTAGTTTTTCTCACTTCGGTTCGAATGCTCAGGCTTTTAATAACACAGATCATGACTATAAGACGAACTATGCCCCCAATCAAGTAAATAATGTAAAGCATAAGTATAAAATGGTAGTTGTCAAGAATAGAGGGAGAAAACGGTCACAGAAACTTCAGGGTAAGTTTTTTCGTATTATTATTTACTTATTGCTTAATTTTTGGTTCTGGTTTATTCTAATTATAATTATGATACAAATCTTTTTGCGGTTGGCCGTTGGCATTTGGCGCCCTTCTTTAACTACAGATTTTTTCTAAATTTGACCTTCATCTTTCTTCATGCCTCAAAGAACACATCAAGCTATCGCGTTGGTTTCGCCGGTCAATACCTGCATCTGATAACATTCTCATCGTATTCGGAATTATCTATAGACCATAGTTTTGACCATACCGAGGAAAATTAGGGTTTTTTTTTCATGAATAACATTGCCCCTACCTGATTAATGGATGGCGTAATGACCTTAAAACAATGACAAAGGCCAAGAAAAAGAGTAAAATAGGAAAATTGCAAGTTCGAAGGGACAAGGGAAAGGATTATTAGTCACGGGGGAAATATTCTAGCCATGCGCTAAATCAAATCAGCAGTCCGGAACTGGGGTTTTTCGATACAATTAATTCCCTTGGAACTTGGTTCCGGTCACTCTTGACGATATATCGTGACGTCACGGATCGCTTCGAACATACTTATATTTATAAGTCGGTCAAGATCACATCACTAGATTGACCGCGCGTCGGACCGACGTACGTATCATACGTATAAAAACTTGACAAATTTAAGTATACGGGTTAAGTAAAAAACTAAAAGCTAAATTTCAGTTTGGCAGTTGGAACTGTGTCGTACAGTCATGGCGCGAGTGTTGTTTTTTTTGTGTGTCTGTTTGTGTTACCAATTAGTGTATTGCCAATTTGGTGAGTGCTATTTTTGGGATTTTTCTCTTTTTTCTTCAACTGTAGGATATAATGTTTTAAACTTTTTATACATCTTTGTGTTATACGTACCTATCATAATATAAAATTATGTATTTTGTTATTTTGTGTGCAGTACCTAGATAATAAAATTCGGAAATAGTAAGCCCGTCTTGATTGTGATGACCGATAATTTAATCTTTAGTTAATGTGATTTAGTTTGAAAGCGTTAGTTTAGCTACTATTTTATCAAACTTATTTTATAATCATTTATATTGAGAATGGGATGATACGGTAGGTAAGGTAATAAATGTTTTTTGGAAATACTCACTGAATAAATTTAGGTACATTTTCAGCCACTAAAACACACAGACATCCAAATTTTAGTGAATGAAAATTTCGTTAAGCTTTTGGTTCAAACGTTATATTTTGTGGCGATACTTACCATAAATATACGTACTATAAATAAATGAAAAATTAATATATTTTAGGACGTAGTATTAGAAAAATATAAATTAAGTAAGTATGTATTAAGTATTAATTAATTTGACAAAGATTTGAGACACTTTGAAACCTGGTTTTAGCCTTGAGTTAGCAAATAAGTCCTACCTGAAGTAACATGCAAAAAATGTTGTTATTATGCATCTGTTTTTATGTATGTTCTCAAAGCTCTTGGAAACGTTGTAAACATAAATAGTAGTTGCGAGTTAATTATGTTTTCCATAAAAAAACAGCGTAGGAAAAATTCAAAGGAAACACGTTTATTTTATGGATTGTATTACGTATAGCTATAACTTATAACGTTTCGCACAAATATAGCAATTAGAGGCAAAAGAATTGTGAATGGCAATTAAAAGATTAATGCATTTATACTGTTCCATTGCTGTTATAGCTCGTGTCGAATCAATTACCTAATCATAATACCTAACTATTATAGGAATATTACCATTTACATCTCGCGCCAATCATTTAGTCGCGTCTGAAATTGAACGCAAGACGCGTCGCAATATCATATTTTCGCGGGTAGTTTGAAACGAACTTCAACAGTTGTGTGTGAGCTATGCAAACAAGCAGTCGCACCTCAGCTCAGAGACGACTATTTGTTTGGCGCTAAGTATAAGCAATTAAGCACAGAATAGGTAATAGACAATAGTATAGTTGTAAGCACCTACCACATGTAAAAATTACGATGGCCACTTCTAAAAAGTGGCCATCATAATTTTTACATGTGGTACATGAACTCAGACAGTGAGGGTATATAAGCATGGGAAAACTGACAAGCTAGTACGAAACTGTAGCCTACTTACATTTACAAGAACCTTGAAAAGCCAATCTCTGCCAATCGAATCCCTACTTGACCAGCGTGGTGGCCACAGGCCAGTGGTCTAAGCTCTTCTCATTCGTAGAGTAGACCCGTGGTCCGTAGTGCGCTGGCGATGAGTTTAGATAATGAAGGTGATGGTGATAATGGACACGATAATTATATTGATGAACAACCATAGTTAAGTAGGTAAGTAGGTACACTACGCCAGTGATACCTGCGTCTTACACTAATTTGGCGTCAATAACCATGCAATGTTATGCCAGTGATGGCACTGAATAGAGTGATATCTACGTCTTACAGTAATTTGACGTCTTTTCTTGTCGAACAAACACTTAGCTTAGCCCTTTTTATACCTAAAAAGGTTAACAACCGATAAGAAGTCACGTACCTAATACGAATTTCACAATGTCAGAAAATATACTAATGAGTAGTCAATAAGACCGTGTACCTACCTATAATTATATGTATATCGTAAAAGTAATTATTTCTAGGTACGCTAATACTTAAGTATAATTTGCGGATTTTTACGTGAAAAATTACCAAAAAGGTACTTGCATGACTCATGAGGTTTTTATTAGCTCATAGAATTTTCATATAAAATGGTCGTACCACTGAGTTTATTCGGCCACTTCCCACGGTTCTGCCCCGCTGGCCGCTGGCCTCACTTTTAAACCTAACCCATGTACCAGCTTGATATTATCACAGAATAGGTAATAGTAGGTACGTATATTATTATAGTTATTACCAAAAGGTATTTCTACGTAGTGTCGAATTCCCATAACCATTGCCAGCGGAACAAATTATTTAGGTATGTACATTGGCGACTATGCAATTATAATCACTACATGGACCTAAAAAGAACGTGTATTAAATAAGACTAGGTAATTTAATAGGACATTTTTCGAAAAAGTGGTTTCTCCTTACCACTATAAAAACAATAAAAAGTATAGTAGAAATAACCTAAATTGTACATTTTAAATCCGATATTATAATGTTTTTATTAGGCTGAAATCTAAAGGACTCAAAGGCCCATTATGAAATTTGGCTTTAAATGTGAGGCCTTACAGATTTCAAATGTCCTATTACTCATTAATAATTAATTTGTATATCAGTAATTTATACTAATAATAGTCGGAGTGCAAAATCACACAAATCTATATTCATATTAAAATACTTTATTTACTTACTACACATGCCACTGTATTAAGTATTATAATTGTCTAGAGTCTAGACGTTGAAATCATCACTATTTAGGTATAACTCAAGAAGCTAATGCATCCACTGTGTACAGATAAGGTCTTATTTACTTAAAAATGTATACAAATGTACTGACATCAGAGCTAATATCAATACGTTTAATGTACCTATCCTCTACACGTTGAAAATAATAATTTAAGCCAACACCTATCTGAGATGAAGTAATCAATAGGTACTTACCTAGTTACTAAAACTTTTATCACTAATTTAATTCCAGACTTAAATACCCACACAGCATCGTATTAGTAGGCTTGCTCACTATTTGCATATGATCTTCAGTTCATTAGAATCACCAGGCACCATCTAAAGCCTAAGCCAGAAGAGATCATCATATTTTCAATCCTAGAATAGATTCATAGCCTTAGGCATGATGAGAAACTTACCCAATAGAACATTACTTTAGTAAACTCAAAACGAATTTCTTAAAAAAATTGGTGGTAAAATTGCTGCTTGTTATTTTGTAATTCAGCAAATTAAGGATACGACCTATCTCAATACCATGTTTCATCAAAATCGGTTGAAAATATGAGGCGTTAAAGCGTAGCTGACAGATAGACAGACGGACAGACAGACAGACACACTTTTGCATTTATAATATTAGTATGGATTTAGGTAGGTATGTACATAATGCGATGAAGGTAGCCGGTGGCCATGACAGAATTGAATTAAGTATTCTGGGTAAATATTGTGTGATTTTATTTTTTGTGGTGCTTTTGAACTCGGTTTTTTGTAACATTTAGTCAGCAATCGGTACTACCTACCTGAACTATTTATACAGTATAAGCTATGGGTAGTACCGTGTACTTGTATCCATGTTAACCTTAACTTGTGTTCATGGCTTTAGTTTTAGGTAAATACTCGTTGGTTTTGTATAAAAAAACTGGATTTATAAAATATTTAAAATCAGTGTTTCCAATTGGCAACTAAATGCTTTAGCCTTTATTAGGGACATTTATATGCAAATCAGAGCTCATCCACTCAGTGTCAGTTTGCGAATGTTCATGTTTCTATCAGACATCAAGATTTACCATCTGTCTCTATTATAGTTTGTGTTTGTAGTTTTTATTATTATATGTATTCTTTTGTTTTTAAGCTTTAGTTGATTTAGACATAAGTTCTACTATTTCTGCTACTATGATGAAGTATAAACGACTTGCAAATTTAAAATTCTTTGCTACTAGGTACTGCGCTTATACACAATCTCTAAACTATAAAAATTCAAAACCTTATCGTATTATATTATTTATTATAAAATTTATGTTATCCTTTTCATGTTCTGTAAGGAAAATGATAAAAATATTACTTTAAGACAAATTGTGTACAATTGGCCAATTATTAATTTGCTACTAAACATTTATCACTTCGTAGTGTGTTTCAGCCTTTAAAGTAAACGTACCTAATTTTTTTTCAGTGTCGTAGTCCATGCTGATAAATATATACTTGGCGTCTAAGAAAGATGTACTAAACTATCTGTGATTTAGAACTGTGTATGTTAAGCGAACCGCTTTATAAACTTTAAATTCTATAGCGTTACTTACACTCTGAATATTTTCTCTCCTATAGGCTTCTTCCCTCGCGAGCAACGAAGGCATCAATCATATGGATTTTCACAAAACTTCATTCCGAACACAGCGAACAGATTTAGAAATACTCTGGGGAATATTCTACATCTCCAACCGCAAACTCCTGCTGACAATCAAGAATACATTTACCCATTCCAAAATCAAAACAGACCAGCCAATAATCAGTATTATAATAATAATAATCAGTATTATAATAACCGGCCAAGTAATGTAAGGTTCCCTAACCAAGGTAACCAAGATGGGTACTACAACAATGGACAGAATAATCCACAAAACGTAGAAAGACCAGCCGTTAATCCCGATCAGCAAACAGGGTACGGATTTGAAAATGGCGGTTATAATAATGAACAGTACGTACCAAACTTTCCTCAGGGGAATCTACCCAATACCGAGGGAAATGCACCAAATTTTGATACTGGATTAGTCAGCGAGCAACAAAATGGGCCAGCGTTTGGCCAAGGAAATGCAGAAGCCCCAAATTTTGGCAATGAGGGTATGGCACCAAATTTTGATGGTGGGTTAGTCAGTGGGCAACAGAATGGGCCAGCGTTTGACCAAGGAAATACAGAAGCCCCAAATTTTGGCAATGAGGGTAATGCACCAAATTTTGATGGTGGGTTAGTCAGTGGGCAACAGAATGGGCCAGCGTTTGACCAAGGAAATACAGAAGCACCAAATTTTGGTAGTGGCTTAGTGAGTGGGCAACAAAATGGGCCAGCGTTTGGCCAAGGAAATACAGAAGCACCAAATTTTGGTAGTGGGTTAGTTAGTGGGCAACAGAATGGGCCAGCATTTGGCCAAAGTAATACAGACATTACAGAAGCACCTATTTTTAGTAACGACGGCAATACTCCCGATAGTGGATTAGTCAGTGGACAACAAAATGGGCCTGCATTTGTTCAGAATAATGGAGGGCTTATAAGCGGCCAACTGAGTGGCAAGAACGAATATACTGATTCGCCGATTTTCGCCAGTGAAAATGACGTGCCTCGAACGCCAGTGCCAGATACCGAGAACAGGAACAACTTTGGCACCGATGGAATATTCCGTAAATAAACTTTTTATACATTGTACTACTAATTACCTAAACTTAAAAATTGGTGGTGTATGATTAACACAAGAACGGATTTTGATAAAAATATGCAATATCTGTAATGCACAAGCCTAAAGGGAGAAAAATTATGGTTCATTGCATAGAAGCAAGTATTATTTTTCTTTAAACCGCAAAACACTTATTTTTTTAAATTATTAGGTATATTTTAGATCATATTTTTATACCCGCAAGTGTCATTAGCGGATCCGCGACAGCGCTCGCCCACTACCCACCGCTAATTCAGCCTCAGGTAAATTTGAAGACATTCACAAGGCTTATTTAATGAAGCACTTTGTGTTTTAATATATTAAGGCCCAATTGATTAGGTTAAATATTTAAATGCTGTCCATTTTTGGCAGGCACAGTATGCATTTGCCAAAAAGGGACAGCATTTCAAAATTTAACTAAATCTTAATTAATGTCCTTGTGCAAGTGGCCCTTAGTACCTATTTAGCTAATATACTTATTTGTGTTGTAATTAACTATTTTGTTTGCATGTTAGGTTAATATTAACCGTTATTTGTATGGTCAAAGCGTTCATGGATACAGTAATTAACTCTAATGGATTGTGCTAGAATTGTATGCATTTCTGAATATTATGTACCTAAGTTTATAAGAAACCTATTTATTTTAAACTCCTTCATATTATTATCAATTTATTATTCAGAGGATTACTTTTTGACACTTGTTTATTAAATAATTTTATTGTTATCCCAAATATGCAGCTAATGCTAAGGAATAATTCAATATCATAATAAAAATCTTCGACGATCTTTCGGATTTCAGTCCACCTCTAAACCCTTGAGTTTTCTTGCTAAAGTAAAGTTATTTGGAATAACAAAAATGAATTAATTTTTTTAAGTTACATGCGTCATACTTCCTATATAAACCTATTAATCTTGGTGTTTTTAGATAAAACTGAATAATAATTGACTCACTGAAATAAACTGAGATTTTCCAAACTAAAATAATTATTCGCTTTCATCTAAAACAAAAATCGACTTCAAAACTATACCTTGGTTTAAGTTGGTACTTAAACCAACTTAAACTAAAATATCTGGGTATATATTTTGTTTTTTGTTGATTTTCTCAAAAAGTGCTACATCTATTTCGATAATATTTATACACCTCTGGAGTATGATCTACCAAACAAAAAAAGAATCATCAAAATTGATTCATAATAATTATAGACGGAATGATCACGTAACATACATACAAAAAAAAACATAAAGTCGAATTGAGAACCTCCTCCTTTTTTGAAGTCGGTTAATAATGGTTATAGGTACACATTTTTACATTTGTTCCAAACAATTCACCGTGTAGGTACTAACATAGTATCTCAACAGCCACACCTACTTATTGTAAATTAGCGCGATTTTTCTCAGACTTTATCATCATTACCAAAATATGGCATTTAAGCTAAACCTGTTAATAAAAAAAATATGTACTTTAAAAAATTAATTTGTCGTTGCGGTTCGGTG
This sequence comes from Erebia epiphron, assembly GCA_963932025.1. Lineage (NCBI taxonomy): Eukaryota > Metazoa > Arthropoda > Insecta > Lepidoptera > Nymphalidae > Erebia > Erebia epiphron. Next base: position 12,955,701 of record OZ009950.1, read on the forward strand.
GCCGATCTATAAAACTTTAATATGAATACGATACATGATACATCAATTAAGATTTTGGTTAAAAACTGGTTTTTGGTCCAAGCTTAAAAACAAAGCACTAGTATGGATTCAAAATTCGACAGACTAGTCCTTTTGGATTTCTGTAGAGTTTCTGTAAAGTATTTGCAGTCCTTTTAAAAAAACAATCATCGCTGTATTAAGATTGCATTAAAATAACAACTTTAGGACTTATATTATGCAATAGAAAACTCGTTTAAGTTTTCGTACCAACATGTTTAAATCAACGGCTAGCCGCTAGGGGGTTTAAAAGACTTAAGATGCCTATATGCGGCCTTTCAGATTTCAATCAATTTGACCGAGCGAAGCGAAGTGAATGAATGAGTGAATTTGCACTTGTCCGTCCGTCCGTCCGTCCGTCTGTCAGAGCCTTATAACTTCTGAATTACTGAACGTAATAACTTCTGTAAACCGATGGCCCCAGCCGAATAATATGGCTTAAAAAGTTATAAAAAATCTTTATTTCAGTGGGGCTCTCATAGAAGCGAATGCGATGTAAATATTTTTTATAGCGTTACATAGGGTTCCGGTATATCATTTTAAAGATAACTAGGCATAGAGTCCAAAAATATTTTTTTAAAAATTTTCCCCTAAAATTGACGAAATGGGGGGCTTTCAAAGTGGAGATTTTCTAACGTCCAAAGTTGACCTCAGAACTCTCAATTTTCTGAAAGGCTGAGCCTGAAACTTGATCAATTATTTGAATGATATCCTGTACTTGAACAACAAATACTAAAATTAGGTAAATATTTTATGGAAACTAAATTATTTCATTTTTAAAGAGCTTCAGTATTTTTAACAGAACTTCACAATGATGTCAATAGATGGCGCTCTGTAATAGTTTATTCGTTTGTGCTTACCAATAATAGACGTGGAATAAAAAACTACTGATTGTACTGATGACTTTGAACGTAAAGATGAGCGCGCATATAGACGTACCGCGAAGTCTCAGTTCGGGGCGAACCACTAGTAGATTTAAAGCGCTTTGAAATCCAGAAGGCCTCAATCAAAGTTCAAACTAAATAACACAGCGTAATAGTTTGTATTGAAATCATAGACTGATAGATACATTCTTAATGCCGCACACAATATCATCATACTTAATGCTTAATACTTACCTATACTTAATACTTATACTTAATACTTAATACTTAATATTATAAATGCGAAAGTCACTTTGTTTGTTGGTTTGTTGGTTTGTTGGTTTGTTGGTTTGTCCTTCAATCACGCCGCAACGGAGCAACGGATTGACGTGATTTATGGCATGGGTATAGTTGAGGACCTGGAGAGTGACATAGGCTACTTTTTATCCCGGAAAATTAAGGAGTTCCCGCGGGAATAACAAAAAACTTAAACCACGCGGACGAAGTCGCGGGCATCAGCTAGTATTATATAAATGCGAAAGTCACTTTGTTTGTTGGTTTGTCCTTCAATTACGCCGCAACGGAGCAACGGATTGACGTGATTTTTGGCATGGGTATAGTTGAGGACCTGGAGAGTGACATAGGCTACTTTTTATCCCGGAAAATTAAAGAGTTCCCGCGAAAATAACAAAAAACTTAAACGACACGGACGAAGTCGCGGGCATCAGCTAGTATTTTAATAAATATGATATTGGAATTTCCAAATCCTTGACGGCCAAATTCGCATATCACTCGCAGTATAATTATATTTGTGTAATGACGAATAAACCAGTTGTAGAGGCGATGAGATTCGTATTGAAATGTTTTCCTTGTGGTCAATAGTCATTGAGAGTGTTTGAGGAGGCTAGCAAGGTCGGTCGCTATTGGCGGGTCAGGATTAAATGTGAGGAGATTGAGCAAACGTGCGCCTAGACCTATAAATTATAGACCAGTTCACCTACACCGAAGTGCACTAAATCTATTGTCTACTTATCCTTAATAAAAGGTAAGCAATCGTTGCCCGACGGTTGTTTTTCACTCGTATCACGATTTCATAGTTTTTCGGTTGATAAGCGAGAAGCTACTTCCTTAAAAGTTAATTTTTTTAAGGGAAACAAACTATAGATGCTTAATATTAAGTATTCCCCAGAATACCTACACACTAAAAATAACCTAATTCTTCCCGTCCCTATCCCACGCTACGTGGTTCCGGCACAACATTTGGCTTCTTCCACTCGCTTCTGTCATAATACGTCAACAATATCTACAGTTCGCGCACGAGTTGAATGCAGAGCTAATGTATGGCGACACATACAAAAGCTCTGCATTCAACTCGTGCGCGTACCTACTTTAATTATCTACTTTTTTACTTCCTTTTTTTCCTCTTTCACGCAATCCACCTATCTTTTCTTTGGTCTTCCTGCCCTCTTTTTTCCTTCCACATACGTATTTAACATTCTTCTTTCAGAAAAAAGAAAACAATCAATAATTTTATTGCAAATCCCTAAATCCACGCAGACGATGTCGCGGGCATTATCAAGTTGTAGGTATTGATATAGGTAGATCAATGATTGAATGAATGAGAAAATTGTAGAACCTAGCAATTACACCGAACATACCAAATTGAGAGGACGACCTCGGTTTGGTATGCAGTATGCACCACTATATTGGTATAGTTCAGACGTAATGTTTGTCAGTTATCGCTAATTATTCCTCGTAACCGGACCCAAGTTAGATATTTATACAATGATTCAACTATCACGCACTTAGGTTGTATCATAAAACGGAAGCTGTCTTAATTTCGCAAGGCTGTTTGACTTACTTAACAGTTAATTTATGTCAGCCCTTTTCTCCTATCCTTTGATTTCACGCACATACAATCTTTATATTGGTTTTGATATGGACCGCTAGAAAAAAATGAATCTCACTAGATACCTAGTACCTTGATGCATCTTGTGAGGAAAAGGAGCTTACGTATTAGCGTCCTTAATTTATATGCAATTGGTGGTTTCGTCAAGATCAAGTTCTTATCTATAAAACGATCTCTGAAGGAAGTAACTATTGTTTTGAGTTTATGACATTTTAACTACATTACGACTCGAGTATAAGTATATGGGTATGTTACCTGCCTAATAACTTATTAAGCTATTGCATAGCTTCTATCGCGGGCCTTGAGCGTGGAGACCGAATCCAGAAATTCCGTAACGAAAATAAACCTAACACTTTCATTAGAATACGAAGGTAAATTTCGTCGCCATTTACAAGGTTAAAGTAGCTCAGGTGGAAAACGGGCGGTCACGATACCAGAAGACCCCGGTTCGAATCCAGATGTCTCCAGTCCGATTATATTTTTTTTTCGATTATTATTATTTTTATTTTTATTAAATTTTAATTTAATTTAAATTGATTTACCAAAAAAAATACGCACCCAGATAAATTATGTCCCAACACTTCTTGCGACACTAGCGCTTTGCGAATGCACCGGAACTAACCGTCAACTTTTGCACTGTCCTATCTGTCCCCAGGGACTCGTATAATATGCGTGATCTGTGGCGGAGATTCTTTTTAGTTTTGCCATCTATCGATGAATAGCAGTAACTTTTAATGACTTGTACTTTGAACTTTGAACTTTTAGTAACTTGAATTAATATCAAAGAAAAACAAAGGAAAAAATACTGCATAAATAAAATAAATAAATAATTATAATTACATAAGTTGATAAAAAATGCTATGCAATAGGTTTACCGCGGCAGTCTCCGAGTGCCTCACGTCTTTTTTAGGGTTCCGTAGCCAAATTTGGCAAAAACGGAACCCTTATAGATTCGTCATGTCTGTCTGTCTGTCCGTCCGTATGTCACAGCCACTTTTTTCCGAAACTACTTATAAGAGCTATACTGTTGAAACTTGGTAAGTAGATGTATTCTGTAAACCGCATTAAGATTTTCTTACAAAAATAGAAAAAAAACAATAAATTTTGGGCGTTCCCCATACTTAGAACTGAAACTCAAAAATTTTTTTTTTATCTAACCCATAGGTGTGGGGTATCTATGGATAGGTTTTCAAAAATGATATTGAGGTTTGCAGTATCATTTTTTTCTAAACTGAATAGTTTGCGCGAGAGACACTTCCAAAGTAGTAAAATGTGTCCCCCCCCCCCCCCCCCGTAACTTCTAAAATAAGAGAATGATAAAACTAAAAAAAATATATGTTGTACATTACCATGCAAACTTCCACCGAAAATTGGTTTGAACGAGATCTAGTAAATAGTTTTTTTTTTATATGTCATAAATCGTAAACCGCAATTTACCTTTAATTCAATCAATTCAAATATTTAAAAAAAAACATTTAATTTAAAACTTACTACAGGTTTATACGGAACCCTCGGCGCGCGAGTCCGACTCGCACTTGGCCGGTTTTTTCTAAAATTGTTTATTAGTCTAAGGTTAGGTATTATACGTACATGGTTACTTATTACTTTGGTAACGAATATTAAAAAAATATGACCCTTTTTAACACACGGCAGCGAAGAAATTAAGAGATTTTAATTTAGAAGAAATAAACATTAAATTTTCCGTAGAATTCAAAATAAAATAATATTGGAAAATGAACGCGTGCGGGCATAGAATATTATGCCAATAATACATTTTTTTAAATAATTGTATACTCAACGATATCAGAATATCTCCTTTGCAACGGTATGCACACAGCCTACTCGGTGGGTATGCAGATTCGCAATTTTCGTGTCACAATTGATTCTACCTACGGGAAAAATCGCACGGTGAAAGGTTACCCTTACCCTAATAGTCTTTATAAACGCAGAATTAAATTGTTAAATAAAATATTATGTACTTATTGATATGTTATTTAGTATAATAAATTTCCTATTACAATTCAGGACAAAGTTATTATAGGAATAAAATCTAAACAAAATCTAAACAGGATGTATGGGTACATGTACTTATAAGTAAAGGCTACATCCGGCATTTTGTCACTTGGAGAAAATAATAAATCATAACAACTTATCGACAAGTTGATTTATCGAACGTTTAGTAGAACTTGCTATTTTCAATAACGATGGTAACTGATGACTGGACAAGTCAATGGCATGCGTCATAGAAGTATAAAAGCACTGCATACCCAGTTTGACGACCTCCGGCGCAATGATAAGCGCTGTTGTCTTAACGTGCGGAGGTCCTGGGTTCGATCCCCGGCAGGGTCAATTTAGGAATTTATAATTTCTGAATTTTCCCTGGTCTGGCATGGTGGGAGGCTTCAGCCGTGGCTAGTGCCGTGGTAACTGCCATGCCCCTAACAGGTTAGCCCGCTACCATCTTAGACTGCATCATGAGATCGCAGTCAAGGGCTAACTTGTAGTGGATAAAAAAAAGATCAATAGACCTACTCATTTGCATTATGCCCTGTCCGAAAAAAGAACCTCCTCCTCCCTCCACCTCATGCCCATAGTCAGACAAACTTATCTGACCCGCCGACAAAGTCGCTAATGTGTTTGAAAAATAAAATAAAAAAGTCGAAAACTAAACAGGCATAAAAATTAGTGCCATTTTTGGGCACCGGGTCAGATAAGTTTTGTGGGACTATAGCTTTGAACCATCTGCACAATATCGCTTGACCACATAAAATTCACTATGAGAAAAATAAACAGCACTCTTTGATTTTTTTTAGTAGGGACCACACTGGCTGCACTAGTCATACGCGGTAGCTTTGAATAACAAACACTGTTTTTAGTTAAATCCACCTGCTGGCAACTGCACAAACAACTGCGTTAGTTCTAACTTCTAGGACGTCGAATAAATATTATTGACTAGCTGATGCCCGCAACTTCGTCCGCGTGGTTTAAGTTTATTTCTATTCCCGCGGGAACTTCTTCATTTTCCGGGATAAAAGCCTATGTCACTCTCCAAGTCCTCAACTATACCCATGCCAAAAACCACATCGATCCGTTGCTCCGTTGCGGCGTGATTTAAGGACAAATCAACAAACAAACAAACAAACAAACAAACAAAAACACTTTCGCAATTATAATATTAGTAGGATTGTGATTTCGTAAGTGAGAAAAGCCATGGATTTCAATCTTTAATATTTTAAAACTTATTGGGTATTTATTGGGCAACGGTACGGCGCAGGGCGGTATTTTTGAGTGGTTGGCGACGTGAGTGCCTGTACTTGAGTTTACTTGAGTTTTACTCTTCGGTGTCTTGTTGACTGGAATCGTATTTAGGGTTCAACAGTCAACAAATAACCATTGTCGTTTCGCCATATCCGCCCGTCCGCACCTTAACTCAGAGGCTAGAAATTATTACTAGAAATTATAAATTTCCAAATTGACGCTGTCGGGAATCGAACCCGAGACCTCCTGTTATAAGACCACGAGTCAAATCGCCCTTCACTATCAAAATATCGTGTCCTGCCCTCGTCGTGCAAAATTATAACGGCAGAAAAACTCAATAAGTATACCTAATCCTAATCCATTCCCGCTTAATTCCTTCTTCAAAGGAACAACAAGCCATACTGTCTAAGTTTTCTCAGAGTTGCTGATATTGTCTGTATTTATTCTAGAAGAGACATGCCCGACAGTAGATGGCGGCATTGGCTCGTGTCTGAACATCAAGCAGTGCCCGCCTTACGTTAAGCTTCTACTGCAGGCCAAGACCAATCCACAAGCACTGCAGGTGCTGAGGAAAGCCCACTGTGGCTTTGACGGCAACACCCCTAAGGTAATTTTCGAACTACCCACTATATCTGCATCTTTGATTTCATAGGAATCGATTCAGCGTTAGTTATTGTCGTCGTCGTCAGCTGATAGAGGTCCACTGCTAGACATACGTGTTCCACAAGCCACGGTGTTGCGCCGCCTGGATCCAAAGGCTCCCCGTTAGTTGTGAAAAGGTAAAAAGCAGACTGCGATACTTTATTACTGAACTTCCAGCTATGTCTGCATCTTTAATTACATACATCAAAATCGATTCAGGGTTCTTTTGCATTGAGACAGCTCCAAAGTTTTACCACAGACCGACAATCAGAGAGACACAATCGCTGTTAGAGACAGTTTTGCGGCAGGGCTAGTACGCAGAAGCCTTCCAGCTCCCACTAGAATAGACTAGAGTCAGGTAGAAAATCTAAAATCATAAACGGCCTCTGCCAGGAATTGAACTCAAGACTTTCCACAGCCATCACAGAGGTCGTCGTCTTGTCCGCTCTAAAAAAATATATTTAGAAGAAGATACCGTTTCACCAAACTCTATGTTTTGAATGTAATAAATTACCATTAATAACAATGGTCTACAGAATCCTGAGCTTTTCGTTAGTCGTCGAATTAGTTAGACTTTGCTAAGCGCTTACTCAGCACGACTTTGAAGTTAGATCTATAAATACCGACATTGTCTTAGCTCGAAATTAAAGTCCCAGCAAAGTCAAAGTACGCTCTATATAGATCTCGGAGACCACACCAGAAAGGTCGTTAAAATTATTTCTAAAAATAAAATCATTCCAGGTCTGCTGTCCTCGCCAACCGATACCCGAGTTAACAACTGCCCCGACCCCTGCCCCGACACCTGCTCCCACCCCTGCCCCTGTGGACACAGCGGCCGGCAAGTCCTTGACGTCTGACTTCATATCAGCCTTTCCTCTGCCGCCCGAGTGTGGAGTCAGCAACGCTTCCTTCAGCAGGGTTGTGGGTGGCATTGATGCCAAACTTGGTAAGAAATACTTCTTGTTTGTTAATTATATAGACCATTTGCTGCGCTAAATGACAACGTGGTTAGACGACCAGTTTATACGTAATTAATATGGAGTTGGAAGGGAACCCAATTACCCAAGCAACAACCTAGCAAAACACTATCTTCACTTGGAATGATGCTAAACTTGGTAAGAAATAATTTTTTCTTCTCATTTTGCTTCGTAGCTTGGAAAGCCACCAGTCACCAGACCAATCGGGTGATATATTTTTTATTTCGGCTGGTGGCGAGGAGAATGGAATCACTCAGCCAGTGACAAAAAAATTAATTACTTAGCTAAGAACACTCAATCAAGTCACCTTTAAAACAAAACATACTAAAGTTTGGGAGCTACGATGCTACAAACAGACACACAGATAAACACGCTAAACTTGTTGTTTAAGGAAAAGGATACAGACTGACTGACTGACTGATCTATCAACGCACAGCTCAAACCACTAGACGGATAACTATTATGACGTAGGCATCCGCTAAGAAAAGAATGGATTTTTGATAATTCAACCCTTGAGGGGGTAAAATGGGGCTTTAATTTTTTTTAATAAAATCGAACATAACGTGAGCGAAGCCGTGGGCAAAAGCTAGTTATAAATATTCTGTAACTTTCCCCAGGTGATTTCCCATGGATGGCTCTACTGGGCTACAGGGGCAAGAGGAGCCCCACCACCAGCTGGCTGTGCGGCGGCTCGCTCGTCAGCCAACGCCACGTGCTGACTGCCGCGCATTGTATCCACAATCATGAGGACGACTTGTAAGTTGACATAATAACTATGCCACAAAAGCCAATAATCATACTTACTTTATATTTTAACACGTTGAGTGCGAAACCAGGTTCAAACACCTTGTATTGTCTACGCTTACAGTGCGGCTAAGAAAAGTATAGACTTCCTTGTCGCGCGGAAGGCCTAACTTTAACTTGGTTCGGTGTAGGAAAGAGATGAATATATATCTAAGATGTACTATTAAAATAGAATCCAATGGTGTACCTACCTTAATACCAGGTTTTTAGGGTTCCGTAGCCAAATTTGGCAAAAACGGAACCCTTATAGATTCGTCATGTCTGTCTGTCTGTCTGTCCGTCCGTATGTCACAGTCACTTTTTTCCGAAACTATAAGAACTATACTGTTGAAACTTGGTAAGTAGATGTATTCTGTAAACCGCATTAAGATTTTCTTACAAAAATAGAAAAAAAACAATAAATTTTGGGGGTTCCCCATACTTAGAACTGAAACTCAAAAATTTTTTTTTCATCTAACCCATAGGTGTGGGTATCTATGAATAGGTCTTCAAAAATGATATTGAGGATAGGATATAGGATTTATACTATCATTTTTTTCTAAACTGAATAGTTTGCGCGAGAGACACTTCCAAAGTGGTAAAATGTGTGTGTCCCCCCCCCCCCCCCCCCCGTAACTTCTAAAATAAGAGAATGATAAAACTAAAAAAAATATATGTTGTACATTACCATGCAAACTTCCACCGAAAATTGGTTTGAACGAGATCTAGTAAGTAGTTTTTTTTTAATACGTCATAAATCGTAAACCGCAATTTACCTTTCATTCAATCAACTCAAATATGTAAAAAAACATTTAATTTAAAACTTACTACAGGTTTGTACGGAACCCTCGGTGCGCGAGTCCGACTCGCACTTGGCCGGTTTTTACACCTGGCACCGCACGGAAGAAATAAAATTTCATCATAATGCGAAACCAGGTCGAAGCACCTTGTACCCCGCTCACCTTGTACCGCACCCCGCGTTAGCTTCGCGCGACTAGTGTTGGCTTGCAATGGCGAGAAAGGCACGTGTCGACATGGCGTCAAGACCAACAAAACGGTGCCATAAAAATTTATTATATGATGTTTGCGAGGACAGTGATGTAGTGAAAGTTAAATCTAATTATAGATTGATTTATCAGAGACAGGTGAGTCATAATTACTATTTATTTTACTTACCTAATTATGTTTCCCGTTTAGTGCGAATTTAAGTTTACAAAAGTGGTCAAGTGCGAGTCGGACACGCGCATCGTGGGTTCCGTATTAACTAACCCCGGAAAGTTTACCGAATCGAGTCTTTTGGAACTTTTTCATTTTTGCCGATTATGTTGTAAATGACAAACTTAACTTTGCAGTTTTCCCCAAACATAATACGGTTTACTGCAAATATAAGTTTGTAATCGCAAAAATGTAAATTGTTTTGTGATGTAATAAAAAATACGGTTTTTTAAATTTTCAAACACATGCCTATTTACCTATTCTTTTGTTAATTTTATTTTTATTGTTTTTCTAGCAATCTAAAGAAAAGGATTACAGTTATCGGATTCGTGAGTACTTATTGTATAGTTGGAGTGGTATTTCTAATATTTGACTGCAAAATATGTGCACTAGCATTTTTTTTGTGTGTATAGCTTATACACATACAAATAAATAATAATAAATTAATAAATTTATCTTTTCAGAACCCGCACGAAAATTTGACAAACACAATTTGGTAAAAGGTGATAAGAAGAGGAATTGTGTCGGACCTTTTTAACCAGTTGCCAAGCTGACAAAAAAGTAAAAAAAAACTAAATTAAATGTAAAAAAAACACTATTTATGTGTTCAGTGCAAAAAAAACTTTTGCTACCCATGTTTTATTGAAAAACATTAATTCATGTTTGTTTTTTTCCATTATATTAAAATTTAATTACAGCTATCGATGTTTTTATTTCACATCCTTAAAATACGCACCAGACTTCCCTTATTCAGTGCGGCACAGGGTGATTAAGCCCTGTATTTTGAATATAGCTATAATTTTTAAACTAAACAAGTTGTTAAAGAACGCCTTCAGGTGTATGTCAATTAATTCATTATTATTAATATTCAAAGCAAAAAAAAACATATATATTTTTACATGAAGCCAAAAAAAGGATTTAAGTTTCTTAAATTTTACAGGGTCTATAAGCCTTGTGCCGCCACAATGGAAGTTTTATTACCAGGTGTATAGGCCTTGTACCGAAGGAATGGAAAGTATTGAAAAGTTACTGTCGCAGCAAACGTGTTAAATGCGAAAGTGTGTTTGTTTGTTGGTTTATTGGTTTGTTGGTTTGCTCTTCAATCACGCCGCAACAGAGCAACGGATCGATGTGATTTTTTTTATATCTTGTATTTTAGTAAGTAAGTTTAGTAAGTATTTATCCTGTAGTTATAATTTCTCACTTCTGTATTTATTTTCCGTGTAAAGCTAAATAAACATTTATTTATTTATTTATTTCATGGATATAGTTCAGGACTTGGGGAGTGACATATACTTACTAATTTTAATCCCGGAAAATTGAAAAGTTCCATTTAAAGAACTAAATAAAACTTATTCGGTATTCCACTAACTTGGGAACTACAAGATCATACAATGCCTTGTCGCCTCTCTGGAAACACACCTATACCTGAGACCTCAAGTGCATAGTAATAAAAACCGCAAACGATAAATTCACTGAGACATTAAGTTGTGATTAAGTCATTAATATGTATATTTGTCTGATTAATAGATACCTGTTTAAGGTGTTAAGAACAAGTACTTATTAGACATACGTACCTAATGATAAAACATAATACTGATGACATATTATTATCTGCTTAGAATACATACTTATTAAAAGTAATGACTAGTAAACTGTGCTAGTAAATAAACCTGTTCTTTATTAGTTTTTTACTAGCTAAGTATTTTATGACAAGTTTTTAAATGTGATCATAAGTGGTATTGAGTTTATGTAGCTACGAAGTTCTTGAATCAAAATAAATGGATGTTTTTAATATCGTAGGTTCCTCGTGAATACGTCTTCATCATACCTACTAATATTATTATAAATGCGGAAGTGTGTCTGCTTGTTAGTTTGTTGGTCCTTCAATCACACTGCAAACATATGATTATGAAACGGGCCCAAGAAACCCACATGAATTCGGTGAAATGGGTGCGGCGGCAGCGGCCAAGGCGAGAGCGGGGCCGCTGCCGCCTTGGCCACAGATCGACGTGATTTTTTGCATGAGTATTGTTAAAGATCTGAAAAATGGCATAGGCTACTTTTATCTCGGAAAATTAAGATGTTCCCATATGAATTAAAAAACTTCCTAAGAATTCCACGCGGACGAAGTCGCGTGCGCTAGTGAATATCATGGCCTGTTTATATTTGGTTGGCCGCTTTCGGTTTATCTGGATTCGTCATCGTCAACCGAATTGTTCTGTTTACGTAAGCCGCATTCGGTTTTCGGCCAACAACAAGATGAGTACAAGTTGACCGAATAAGGCCAACCATGTAACCAATTTTATACTATAGGCTGGTCACCGCAAACGAATTCGGAGCTGCAATCGAATGTGCCAACCGAAGTACAGTTTACATTAGTCAGTGACAGAAAACGGTTGCAATCGAGTATGGTCAAACCGAACCGAACCGAAGTATGGCAGTAAACGCACCATTTGACTTGTTATTACCTAGGTAAAAACGTTAGGTACACGTTGGTACCTAAATGTGGTTCGTTATATCCGCTTTAAATACATTAATGATTTGAAGTTGGTTATACGATTATCTTTATTGTAGCGGTAATGTATCATACTGAACTATTAGGACCATTATAGTACAGATTATAGCTAATAATAACTTATTGTGCCATGTAGCTAGTAATTATATGAAGTGGATACATAAATTATTATAGTCATAAATAAAAATAGTGACATAAGTATTTACTGAAGTTGATTGGGTATATGATTATTTGATTAATTATTAATCACCTATAATTTAGATGTTGCTTAGTTTAAACTTGAAACTAGAGACTTACTTAAGTAATTATAAGTAATCTTTCCTACTTGTTGCTAGTATTTTTCAAGAATTTAGGTTACTTATCCATGCAAGAAATTACGCCAATTTTATTCCATTACAAGTTAGCGCTTGACTGGAATCTCAACTGGTGTACATAAGTGATAATGCAGTGTAAGATGGTAGCGGGCTAACCTGTTAGGGGTATTGCAGTTGTATTAAACCTATCTCTACACGGCATCGTACCGGAGCGCTAAATCTTTACGTCATTGCCTGTAGAAAGTGCATATAAGAAAAAACCAACAAGCAAACACATTTTCACACAGAACACAGGGTATATACGCGAAAGCCATTGTTTAAAGTCCGTTATCCATAGTCACCTTGTCTGTTTATCCCCAGATACGTAGTCCGCGTGGGTGAGCTGGACCTGGCGCGGGAGGACGACGGCGCGACTCCCGTGGACGTCCTCATCAAGACCAAGCTCAAGCATGAAGCGTACAACCCCAAGGCGTTCACCAACGACATCGCACTGCTTGTGCTGGAAAACGACGTGCAATTCACTGGTTAGTTGTTTGTATAACGACTTCTATTGTGTTGTGTTCGGGAACCTGCGAGATGTCTTCGCTCGTCTTAAACTCTTCAGTGTCTTCGAACAGTGCTGACAAACTGTAAGACATGGTCGCTAACTATGGCCTCATAAAAAAACTCAGGGTCACCCAGCGGGCGATAGGGCTCAGGGTTTTTTTACGCGATCAAATCAGAAATGAGGAGATCCGCAAAAGAAAACTTAGAAGTTAACGACTTGATACTCGTAGAACTTATTTTTCTGTACATTTCTGAATTTATTAGATTTCCGTTATCCAATATCAAATGTCTGTGTTTCCGGTCGCCTTTCCTTGTCGCTTTCTTTGTTTGGATACTGGTAATTACCTATTTTCTGTTTTTCTGAGAACTAAGTTTAAGAACGATAAGCCGCGTTCATTAATTGTTTTATTTTTAGTCTTTGCTCTGTAAACAGTCAATGAGCCCTTTATTTATTTTACGAATTTTAATTTATTTTCCTTATCCAGACCTCATAAGGCCCATCTGCATACCGATGGACAATAAGCTGAGGGCTACCAACTTTGAGGACTACACGCCTTTCATAGCTGGATGGGGCGACCTGGAGTTCCGTAAGTTGCACATATTAAGGTTTTTAGGGTTCTGTAGTCAACAAGGAACCCTTATAGTTTCGCTATGTCCGTCTGTCTGACCGCGGCTTAGCTCAGAGGCTCTTTGGGGCGAAGGCGTACCGCTAAGCGATTTAGCGTTCCGGGTGGTTCCGGTACGATGCCGTGCAGAAACCGGTAGGGAATGAGTTTCCTGCCTTTTCCCCTAACAAGTTAGCTCCCTACTATCTAAGACTGCATCAAGAGTGAGATTGCAGTCAAGGGCTAAATTTTTGTGGAATTTAAAAAAAGTACAGCTAAATATTTTTTAAACCTTTTCCAAAGATTTAACTTTGTGTTGGCTAGCTTAAGTTTTTCATTAAAGACTTACTTAAGTCACATTGTTGTGCAGGTGGACCAAAGGCGACCCATCTACAAGTGCTGCAGTTGCCGGTGGTATCAAACGACTTCTGCAGACAGGCGTACACCGCGTACAAAGCGCAGGTGATCGACGACCGAGTGCTTTGCGCCGGCTTCAAGAAAGGAGGCAAGGACTCTTGCCAGGGTGACAGCGGTGGCCCCTTGATGCAGCCCATCGTGAGTATCTTTACCTCCTGTATTGTTTACTTAGACGACCTCCCTGGCGCAGTGTTTAGCGCTGTTGTCTTAACTGTCATGCCCCTAACAGGTTACACGGAAAAAAATGGGGTCTGGCAAAGTTTTCATTCAAGAATAAAATTATTCTCAAGTATATTGTTTAGTCTCAAGCATATTTTTACTCAAGGTAACAATAATATCTTGAATAAAATAAAATGGAATTCTTCTAGGTATATAATATTATTCTTCATTTATTTATTTACATCAAGAAATTTTTTTTGGATCAAGACGATATTTACTCTTGACTGTAGAAAACATTTGCATTTTGAAACAAGTAATTAAGAATTTTTACTCTGAATATAAAACAATTTGGCTTAAGAAGCTCAGAGATTAGGGCCAAGAATAAAAAGAAATTATTGGTTTAAGAAAATGTGTAAATTCGTTCAACAATAATATTATTGTGACAAAAGTTTTATACTTTTGATTCAAAATACGTAAAATACTCATTTTAAATAAAGTCTACTATTTAAAAACAAGAAAATTATTGTTTCATTAATGCTCTCAGAGATACTTCAATTTCTTAACCTAAGAGTATGGATTTAAATATCAGCCAAGAACAAAGATTTTATGTAAAGAAATATTTTTATTCATTGAAGATTGATTGATTTTACAGTAAAAATCTGTCTATATTGATTTGAATACTTACTGTTCTTCAATTACGAATTATAACTGTCTGCCATTGAGATCTCTTTTTCTTGGCAAGACAAATTCAACAGCTTTGCTGTGAGTGCAATGGCTCTTAACTGAAGAATATCGTTTTTAAAATTGATGAAGAATCAACATTTTAAGTCAAGAAAATATCTTCTTCGGTGAATATGGTTATCTTTTACAATCAATTATATGTCTGTGTTAACTGGAATACTTCAATATTCTTTCGTGAAGAATTACCTAAAGTTCTTTATCTAAGAATAACTTATTTATGACTGTACAAAAAATACTTTTTTGCTTACAAGTGCAGACAAGAATGATAAAAAATTGCATTAAGAATTTATGTATACATACTTCAACAATAATATTGTTTAGACAAGAGTTTTCTTTACTTTTGATTCAAAATACGTTAAAGAAATATTTTAAGAATCTATTATTTAATAACAAGAATATAATTTTTTTATAGCTCTCAAATGACAACTAAATTGTCTCTTAACCTAAGAATATGGATTCAAACATCAGCTAAGAATAAACATTTTAGGTAAAAAAATATTTACTTCATTGAAGATTGATTTCTTTGACAATTAAAAATTGGTCTCTATTGATTTGAATTCTTACTGTTCTTCAATTAAGAATTATAACTGTCTGCCATATGCGACCTCTTTTTCTTGGTTAGACAAATTCAACAGCTTTGCTGTGAGTACAATGGCTCTTAACTGAAGAATATCGTTTATATAATTGATGAAGAACCAACATTTTAAGTCAAGAAAATATCTTCTTCGGTGAATATATTTATCTGTTATGTAATTGATAACAATTATCAATTATATGTCTGTGTTAACTGAAATACTTCATTATTCTTTCATAAAGAATTACCTACAGTTCTTTAGCTAAGAATAACTTATTTACAAAAAATACTTTTTTGCTTACAAGTCCAGACAAACAAAAAAAAACCGGGCAAGTGCGAGTCGGACTCGCGCACGAAGGGTTCCGTACCATTATTAATAAATAATTACCTTTGTTAATGAACCGCAAGACTAACTTTGTTTGTAGAGGTTTATTGTTAATATCAAAAAAACTATGCTAGTTAGAGCATTGGCTATAGTTTTCCTGTAAAATATACGTAAATTCCTATTGACCATAATTATTTCAAATTTTTCGATTGATAAACTCCGGAGATAAGGGGGGGGGGAACGGTATTTTTTTAGACATTTTCCCCGATAAATCAAAAACTATCATAACTAAAAATAATTAAAAATCTGTTTTAGAATTTACAAAGTAAACCCTTTCATATGATACCCCACACAGTACAGTTATCTCACTTTTAAATTTCAACCCTCAGATTTTCCCCCCTTTTTAAATAAGAACAAAAATAATTTCCAATTTTTTTTAATTCCAGTGTCTTTGGGCCACTAATATACACAACTATTCCAAATTTCATGTCGATAGCTTCGCTAGTTACTGAAAT
Organism: Erebia epiphron; assembly: GCA_963932025.1. NCBI lineage: Eukaryota > Metazoa > Arthropoda > Insecta > Lepidoptera > Nymphalidae > Erebia > Erebia epiphron. The sequence goes on from OZ009950.1 coordinate 12,972,119, forward strand.
AATCGAGTGTGACGGACGGACAGACGGACAGACGGACAGACGGACAGACGGACAGACGGACAGACAGACGGAGAAAGTCGCACCATAAGGGTTCCATTTTACCATTTTGGTACGGAACCCTAATGATAAAAAATTGCATTAAGAACTCATGTACCTATATTTTACGGGTAATACTAGAATATGTAATAAACCTAGGTTTACACGGGTTTACTTAGTATTACCCAAACGTTTTGGGTAAAGTTCGAATAATAAGTAAAATAAATTTTAATTCGGAATTTACCCATACTCCTAGGTCTACCTAACTCTGGCTGGATAATGTCAGGCGAGCGAAGCGAGCTCGGAACTGGGGCACTCCGACTCGGATAGTGTAGGTGTACGGTTATTTCCTTTTTATACCACCCATAAATAAGACCGTCGACCGGACCTTAGAGGGGGTGAGAGGAGAGGGTGAAGTCTAAGGAGTTTTCCTAGTTTTAAAGAAATGTTCATTCATGAACCTATAAAAAAAAACTTCATTGAAGATTAATTTCTTTGACAATTAAAAATTCATCTCTATTGATTTGAATACTTCTACCACTAAAGCCCATTATCATCCCACTGCTCAGGCACTGGCCTCCACTCTCATAGGAGAGAGGGAATTAGAGCTTAGACCCACCACGCTGCTCCAATGCGGGTTGGCGGGCTTTAACGACTATTATCATGTAAGTGATAATAACCGGGACCGACGGCTTAACGTGGTCTCCGAGGCACGGGGGTAAAACCGCCAACTTCCTAACTCCGGGCTAGTATGTACCTACTGTGAATTTCTAGTCCGAAAAACCCAACACTTATTATGACCCGACCCGAGACTTGAACCGGTACCTCTTCAGCCGCAGTCAAAGACCACACAACCAAACTACTCGGCGCAGTCAAACATTGAGTCAAGTCAAAAGTTGAGACCTCTTTTTCTTGGTTAGACAAATTCAACAGCTTTGCTTTGTTAAGCAAACCGTGAAACCGGGCCAGACTAAGTTGAGGTTTCTTGGTTTTGAATGGAAATCAAGAAAAATATATTTAAGAACAACAGTTTTGAATGTAAACAATAATTTTCTTGTATGAAAACTAAGTACCTATGATACAAACATAGGATACAAATAAGCGTTTTAAACCAAATTCACGTTTCTTGGTTGTAGCTTTGAAATCTTGAAAAAATATTTAAGAAAAGATGTCTTGAGTCTAAAACAATAATATTCTTGAATTCAAACTATGATTCAAATATGTGTTTTGAACCAAATTCACGTTTCTTGGAATTAGTATGCAAAACAAACTACCTATAGGCTATAGGTTAAGCTTTTGTTCGGTGTTGCAAATGCAGTATTTCTCCCAAGGTATAGGGAAAATAATTGAACATTCCTCCCTTCACTTCGTTGGGCTATAACCGTGTGAAGTCAGGTTTGCAGCTAATAGTGATTATATTATAAAATACATATATACTACACATGGGAGGCCCTATGTATCACATAATCGGTATATTATCACTAAGTAGCTATTCTGTTCGTTTTACATATTTGTTGTGAGTAAGTCCTACTAATTAATATTGACAAAATAAAAATTAAATAAGGATAGTTCGGAAGAAGAGTTATTAGATTTTACGCCGCCAGAATTAAAGGAAGCAGCAAAAATAATTTCTTCAAACCTATTACCACTTAAATCAAGAGATAAATATAAAAAATTGTTTTATTGTTTCCTCGCAAATAAGAGAAAAGTACTATACCAGCCTCGGCCGGAATAGCAATTAACGGTCTCGTTTAATTAAAAAGGCCTACTACCGACTAGCGCCTCGTCCTTCCAATATTACTCACCGTGAATTGCTTTATTTTCAGCCTCGGCAGTAATGTTCTATCTTATCTTACTTCTTACTTTAATATTATAATTATAAAAATATTATAAATGCGAAAGTTTGGATGGATGGATGTATGGATGTATGGATGTTTGTTACTCAATCACGCTCCAACGGCTGAACGGATCTGGCTGAAATTTGCACAGAGATAGATTATAGTCTGGAATAGCACGGCTACTTTTTATCCCGGAAAATTCAAGAGTTCCCGCGGGAACAACAAAACCTCGATCCACGCGTACGAAGTCGCGGGCATCAGCTAGTAATATTATAAATGCAAAAGTTTGGATCGATGGATGTTTGTTACTCAATCACGCCCGAACGGCTGAACGGATCTCAATAAAATTTGGCACAGAGATAAATTATAGTCTGGAATAACACATAGGCTATTTTTTATCCGGAAAATTAAGGAGTTCCCGCGAAAAAAAAAAAACCCTCAATTTATGCGGACGTAGCCGCGGGCATCAGCTAGTAATATTATAAATGCGAAAGTTTGAATGGATGTATGTATGGATGGATGGATATGTATGAATGTTTGTTACTCAATCACGCCCCAACAGGTGAACGGATCTTGCTGAAATTTGACACAGAGATAGATTATAGTCTGGAATAGCACATAGGCTACTTTTTATCCCGGAAAATTAAAGAGTTCCCGCGGGAACCAAAAAACCTCAAACCACGTAGACGAAGTCGCGGGCATTCGCTAGTGTCCTATTATGTATGCATAATGATACGTATGCATGATGATTATTAATAATAATTAATTTCGTAAGTAGTAAGTCAATGTCAGGAAAAATAGTGGAGACGTAAAAGATTCGGCCTTATTTTTGGTAATTAACATTTCGTAGCAGGCAACACCCTTTTTGTCTTGGATGTGCCGGCGCAGTATACGGCATCCGCATTTCGTCTTCTCATTCTGCAAGTGTTAGGTCGTGGTGATTCTTTTGCGTTGTTGTTAGATTGTGTTGTGTTGTGTGTGTTATAACTTATAAGGTAAGTGTTTAATTGGAATATAGATAATAAGTTATTGTATTTTAAAAATGTACTGACACACGATGAATGACATGGCCATAGACTTATTATATGACATGGCGGCTAGGCGCCATGTTGTGAGCAAAAATACCTGCCTATTCGGTTCGATTAAGGTTTCACTTGTGAAATGATAGGCTGGTAGTAGCTGCTTTTTACGTCCAGGATCTAGGCAGACCCGGCCGGTAGATGTAGGTATCTATCTAGCTGGTGAAAATACCACCAGCCGCCTGACCGTCAAGTTTGTGAAGTTCATCGAGCTTAGGCAACTTCTGATTCCAATCAATCAGCTTCAAATCTTTGCGGCAAGCGGCAAACTGGTCAGAATCAAAGGTGTCTAAGCTCGGTGAACTTCACCAAACTTGGCGGTCAGGCGGCTGGTGGTATTTCCACCAGCTAGATACCTACATCTACCGGCCGGGTCTGTCTAGATTCTGGACGTAAAAAGCAGCTTCGTACTTCGCTGGACTGCCTTTAACGTTATGTTTCTGGGTGATGGAAATATATGTACCTAATCACTACCTACCTTAATGAGCTAGAGGTTCTTGTTACTGTAATATAGGTACCTACCTTATCTACAATGCTAAACCTGCTGAATGCTTATTCTTCCCGGCTGTTATTACAAAGTTACCTACTAGATATTCACTAATTTATGTTCTGTCTATTTGCAGATTTAAATTAAAACCTGTATCAGCACCTATCCTACCTACTATCTATCTATAATAATAATGGAGTTGCTTCTTAGGGAATGGAATATCCCACAGGATATAATCACAAATTTTAACGGTAGGTGAATATTTAGATTAACATTTTGTCTGGAAAAGGCCATCAAATGAGTACTCTATTGTACTACCTAATAATATTACTATTACAAAAAAAAATGTGCAAAGTTGTAAATAATAGCATAGTGTCATAAACACAATTTTAGTGTGTTAATGAACTATAAGCTGATTAACAGTCGGTACCTTTTCGGAGATAAGTGGGAACAAACATATTCTTCAAATCCCAAGCTTTCTCATTTATAATATTAAGTAGTAAACACGCGTGCTTTGGTAGGTATGTTTATCAATTTTGCAATTTTTATATGTTTGCTATTGTTTTCAGAATCCTGGAGATATACAAAAGAAAATTGATGAAGTAAAAAGTAAAGGCTCTACGCAGCAAGCAAAGTGTTCAACCGTACCTAATTAAATGTGGTGCTGGTGATGATGGTTACGATAACTATTATTTGGTAATAGACAAGGTTATGTGGAAGTTTACCTCGCCAATGACACAAAACAATTAATTATTCTCCTCATTACATGGCGTATTTGGTCAATTGTACAAGTAGTTTTCAAATTTCCTTACACGTTTATGCTATAGCACAACACCGAATATAATTCATAAAATAGTTATAAATCAGTATGTTGATTTGAGAAGTTAATTCATTATTAATGATTAGTAACAATACAAATGGTACTTATAATGATGGTATAGGTAATAATAACCTGCGCCAATAAAGGAATGAATTAAGTTTCGTTTCTTTATTGGGGCAGGTTATAATAAAGTAAAACTCACATAAGAGTGAGCTATGTTTATTGGCGTTCATAATATAATTATAATTAATACCATAGATGACCTTCTCGTTTGCACATTTTGAAAGATATAAAATCACTTTATGTGAAGTTTAAGTTAAGAATGTTCATGATAAAGCGATATTATAAAGATATTAAGTATTGAATTTAAGATGATAATTATTGAATTACTAGGTATTACTGGGTATAAAAATCTGATGGTATAGGTCCAATTAAGAAAAATCTTAAATGGCGGCGCTAATCTATACTTCTCACGAGTGAAGCTAGGCAGCTAATGTAAGCAATAGTTTGCGATGCCCCCTTATGTAATATCACAGTAATAACATTATTAGGTAATATTATTAATACCTAGAATATATTTAAATAAAATGATCAATACTGTTGTTTCAGGAAGTTTATTTTTTAATAAATGATTTCATAGAATTGAATCTATTGTATTATTTTATCTATTATTAATTTGAGTACTTACTTATTTACCTACCTCTATTTTCAGGCATGAAATGGCACGCGGAGATCGGATTGAAAGATGTGACGGTGCATCAGGCTCGAAATTCTTTAAGTGAGTTTTAGTGCTTTTTTTTGTTCATTTCATGTTTCAAATGGTACTCAATAATCATGGTATTTTAGTGAAGCCGTTTCAGTTCTATGTACAGCGGATTTAAGAGCTTTGTTATATACGGAGTTAAGATTGTCTTATTTGAATTACAATAGTCTTGGTTCAATGGATAAGATGCTTTTCAGTAAATATTTTTCAGTTCATCGTTCGATTTATTCAAGCTAAAGTTTAGTCAGAATCTGACTGACTAAACTTCAGCTTGAATAAATCGAACGATGAACTAAAAAATATTTACTGAAACGAATATTAACCATTGAACCAAGACTTTTGTTATTCTTCAAATAAGACAGTCTGACCTTCGTATGAAACATGCCATGATTTGAATCAAGAACTGAATATTCTTACAATAAAATACTTTTATTATTGAGGCAAGAGATTTCTGATCTCCGTATGAAACATGCAATGAATTAGATCAAGAACTAAAACTTCTTTACTGAAGTACAGGGTTTTTAGATCAATAATAATGACATTATACGTTGGAAACAATCTGATCTTCGCATGAAACATGACATGCATCGAACCAAGAACGATTTCTTGCAGTGAAATACACTATTATTGAGCTAAGAGATTTCTGATCTCCGAATGAAACATGCAATAAATTAGATCAAAAACTAAAACCTCTTCAGTTAAGTACCTGCACGTTCTTAAATCAACAAAATTAACATTATTGGTTGGAGAAAATCTGATCTCCGTATCAATTGCTTATTGTTTTTGAATTAAGAACTGGGCTTCTTCACTGAAATACGCATAAATATTGAACTAAGAACGTTGATATTATTCTTTCTAGACAATGCAACTCTCCGTTTAAATTAGATAATATTATTAAATCAAGAAATAAAACTTCTTCACTAAAAACGCATGATTATTGAACTAAGAACATTGAGACTATCTTTTTAAAACAACGTGATCTCCAAAGAATAACATATAGTTATTGAACTAGTAGCTAAAACTTCTTCACTCAAGAGCATCAACTAGTAACTAAGATTGTTGGTATTCTTCACTATAGATAAATTGTTCTCAGTGTGAAAATAGAATTAATTGATGCAAGAGTTAAAGCTGCTTCACTGAAATATGCTGTAGCACACAGATAAATAAATAACATTCTTCTTACAAGTGATTTATTTTTCATACTGAGAATTTATTTTCTTGTAAGAAAACTCCGGGATCCGTTTTACAAAGTGTTCAACTGAGAAAAGCACTATTTTCAAATATATTGTTTAATCACAAGTATGTAAATTCTAGAAAGAAGACACGTATCTTAACTTAACTATTTATTTACTAGCATTGAAAATAATTGTGTTTTGATACAACCATTTATTGTTTTCCCCATATATGAATCACGGAAATTCTTGACCAATAGAATTATTCTTGATCAGAAACAATGACATTTCTTGTCCAATAAATATATTCTTGATAAGAGATATTACTCTTCATACTCGGAGTAGTAATCGGAGTAATCAAGCGTAAATTCGAAGAGTACATTCTTGATTTAAGACATAATTGTCTTAAATTTGAGAGTTTAAGATTCTAGACTTAAAAAATAATAATTACTTATGCAAAGAAAACGTTGCTTTCTCATTGCAAGAATAGATATTGCCTTGGTTAGTGAATATATATACTTGGAAGAAAAATGAATAACAAGACAAATATTTACTAATTTTAAGAATATAATGTTTTCCCCATATATGAATCACGCAATGTCTTGACCAAGTGAAATATTCTTAGTTTAAAACAATTTTTTTTTTCCGTGTAGCCCACTACCATCTTTGACTGTATCATCGCTTACCATCATGAAGTGGCATCAAGGGCTAATAAGGGGTTGTAGTGGATAAAAAAAACATACCTCAAAAATGTTCTCTGGGCGTTTCCCAATATATTGATCTATGAAAATTTTGGTGCTTGGTGCGTTTTCCCTAACATTCTTACGGTGGTTCCACACATGCCACACATGGGTCGAGCCCATGTATGAACTGTTAATACACAAAAAATACTAAAATTTCATCTATGCAGAGCTAAGTGCGCCAAATTGTTGCCAGTTTACCTAGCTTTTGGCTCTGTTTCCTAGTTTTCCTGTTTTTTTTTCTGGTAATAAAGTGTCACGCCAGACGCCATTAAAATTTTCTTCAATGGGTAATAAATAATTCATTTTCCTTTCCTTTACAGTATAACCCCGACACCCTGAAGTCGTATTTCTACCAGATCGGCGTGGTGTCGTTCGGCAAGAAGTGCGCCGAGCCCGGCTTTCCGGGGGTGTACTCCAGGGTCACCAGCTTCGTGCCCTGGCTCCAGCAGAACATGCTGGGAGCTTAGACCATGGAAACATAAACAATATAGTCCGTGTCACGAAAGAAGTCTCCTAGAGGCGGCGCTAGTGGTCGCATGCTTATGCAATAGAGATGTCAGAAATAATTTATTTCTTACTGATTATATTATCAAAAGGGACTTCCAAAAGACCTAAAATTCACATCTTCAGTTAGTTTTAAGTTTGTTAATCATTTTAAACTATCGATTAAAGAAAAAAAGTGTGTTGAATGAAAGTATTTGAAATGTATTTCATACAAACTTTCATACTAGATAAAGAGTTGCTAATTTGATTGTCATCATCCTATAATATTTTAAATGCATTAGTTCCACTCGTGGCCGCGGGACCCCTTTCGTGGCACGGGGCACGAGCTATACCTAGGACTCTAAAGCAATTATATTTAAGGTGGCATTTTGCTTGGCGCAAGCTCATATCGTGGCTTTACTTATATCTGTCCTGAGCACAGTATAGACCCGATAAATACTTTAAAAAAACCGGCCAAGTGCGAGTCGAACTCGCGCACCGAGGGTTCCGTACAAACCTGTAGTAAGTTTTAAATTAAATGTTTTTTTTAAATATTTAAGTTGATTGAATGAAAGGTAAATTGCGGTTTACGATTTATGACGTATTAAAAAATAACTACTTACTAGATCTCGTTCAAACCAATTTTCGGTGGAAGTTTGCATGGTAATGTCCCACATATATTTTTTTTAGTTTTATCATTCTCTTATTTTAGAAGTTACGGGGGGGGGGGGGGGGGGACACATTTTACCACTTTGGAAGTGTCTCTCGCGCAAACTATTCAGTTTAGAAAAAAATTATATTACAAACCTCAATATCATTTTTGAAGACCTATCCATAGATACCCCACACCTATGGGTTAGATGAAAAAAAAAATTTTGAGTTTCAGTTCTAAGTAACCCCCAAAATTTATTGTTTTTTTTCTATTTTTGTAAGAAAATTTTAATGCGGTTTACAGAATACATCTACTTACCAAGTTTCAACAGTATAGCTCTTATAGTTTCGGAAAAAAAAGGCTGTGACATACGGACGGACAGACAGACAGACAGACAGACAGACAGATAGACAGACAGACAGACAGACAGACATGACGAATCTATAAGGGTTCCGTTTTTGCCAAATTTGGCTACGGAACCCTACAAACGCTTTTGTCAAGAATCCATCATTACAGGACGATGCCAAACACTAAAATAGAGATTGTAATTGAGGTGGTTGACGTTGTAACTTTTGCAAATACTCATTGGGCCGTTGTAGATTGGCCAATTGCCCTTTCACAATTGGCCTAAAACAAGTCAAAAGCCACTGTCGCCACAATCAATAATTAAGACTGTAGAAATGTGATAGAAATGATTGAAGCAAGCTTGGTGTTCTTTGGGGTTTCTTTAAAATAGTCGACCGATTTTTTTTAAACATTTCCGGTTGCACTGATTAAAAAAAATTGGTACCCTCGAATGCCACCTTAACTAGTGATATCAAAAACTCATTAGTTCTAAGAATAGTTTACCTATTTTATAATGTCAATTTTATAACAATCGCCTACATTATGACAATTGTGATTATTTATAGTTAAGTTTATGATAAACTGTCATTTTTATTGTACAAGTGTAGGGGGTTATTGGATTTCCTCGCTCTACAACCAACTACCTAGTTAGGATTCACTTCCTAAGTGTAGGCGTTGAAATGAGACACTTGATAATCACCATCAAGATAGTATATTATAATAACGACTTATAGAATAAGAACATTGTATAGATAAATGGTAAAAGAAGTACAATAGAAATATATCAAAAGATGCGTTGTGCTGGACGTCCAGTAATAGAATGATGTGTCGTCTGTTGGTACAGCGCAGCTCTCGCGCGCAGGACGTTCCGAATACAAAAACATTCCAAAAGCAAGTTCGAATTCCGAACGCGAAGCTTATGTGCGTTGCCAGCTAGGAAGGAGGTAACGCCACATCACCCCCCTGCGGAGAGAAAAGAAAACAAGGGGAGAAAAATAAAGCTAAAAAGGAAACAAAGACCATGACGAAGCGACTGAGGCGAGCTAGCCACGTCGGACGGTTCGTGCAGCGTTGCGCACGAAAAGGCGTCGAGACGTGCAAAAGCAGCGCAGCATAAGGCTGAGCGCGAAAAATCGACACTCGATAATCACCATCAAGATAGTATATTATAATAACGACTTATAGAATAAGAACATTGTATAGATAAATGGTAAAAGAAGTACAATAGAAATATATCAAAAGATGCGTTGTGCTGGACGTCCAGTAATAGAATGATGTGTCGTCTGTTGCTACAGCGCAGCTCTCGCGCGCAGGACCTTCCGAATTCAAAAACGTTCCAAAAGCAAGTTCGAATTCCGAACGCGTAGCTTGTGTGCGTTGCCAGCTAGCAAAGGAGGTAACGCCACATCACCCCCCTGCGGAGAGAAAAGAAAACAAGGGGAGAAAAATAAAATAAAATTAGGCAATAGGCTAAAAAGGAAACAAAGACCATGACGAAGCGACTGAGGCGAGCTAGCCACGTCGGACGGTTCGTGCAGCGTTGGGCACGAAAAGGCGTCGAGACGTGCAGAAGCAGCGCAGCATAAGGCTGAGCGCGAAAAATCGCCAGTCGATAATCGCATAGCATATCGCTAGTTGCGGAAGGGGCGTCGGTCAGATCACGAAGCGTATGGGCGCGACCGTTTCCAAAAGCTCGTGCAGCGTTGGGCACGAGGGGCGTCGCGTCGGTCGGGTTGAGTCGTGCAGCGATGGGCACGGAAGAACGTCGGAAGAGTCACACAGCGTTGGGCGTGAAGGCGTCCGACGGGGCGTCAAGCAGCGCAATGAGTAATGCGGCGACGTCGCTTTGCAGAACCGACGCGAAGAATACCCTGAGCAAAGAAGAGCACGACTGATAAACCCATCAGGAGCTTACAAAGCCTTAATCTGCTTCTTCTTGTTTTCTAAAATTTTGAAAATTGCTGTGGCGCTTGCTAACTTGGCTTTAAGAAACTCACTATTCGAACTGCTGCATAAAATCTAAAACGTTACCACATTTATCACTATAGCTAATCTGAAATAAATGATTAAGCTGAAATGAAAAGAAAAATACACGGAAAATATTACAATGTTTACAAAATATCTGAAAATGTCAGATAGACACGTTCCTATAAAACTAATTCAAAACAATTGACACTATTGTCTATAAATTTTCTCTTCCAAAATTTGAATTTGAACTAGAATCTTCCTTCTTATATTTGAATCTTGAAAAAAGAAATAAAATCTGCGATGTCAAATGTCCATCGATCCGTCACAGCATTCTATTTATTCGGAAATATTTTCGAAGTCTTCTTCGATGAATTTATGTTTCTCCTTGGCAACGATGCTTCACAATAATATTCTTGTTTAAATAAGTATTCTTCTGATTACTATTAAATTTCAAAGATTATTCTTCTTCTAGCTTGATATGAAACGTCCTCAAAAAGCGAGCTTTGAACTTTTATTGAGGGCACTTGAAAATAGACTGACCTTTTTTTGAAAATATTCTTCTCGGGGTCACCATTTGTAGGGAGTTTGTCACCCAAATGTTCAATGTTTATTATTTGCAAATTTAAAATTCTTTTTTTTTCCGAGGGATCTTCTCACACCTGACGACCAGGAAGGAATTTATGTTGTTGAATGTTGCTCTGTGATGTTGCTTGACTGTTGCGTTGAATGCTGGAACGTAGGGTCTAGGAATTCACTAGTCCAAATATGCTCACAGCGAGTTGCGTTGCTATATAGCCCGGGATCAGATCACGTCGGGGTCACCATTTGTAGGGAGTTACTGGATTTCCTCGCTCTACAACCAACCACCTAGTTAGGATTCACTTCCTAAGTGTAGGCGTTGAAATGAGACACTCGATAATCACCATCAAGATAGTATATTATAATAACGACTTATAGAATAAGAACATTGTATAGATAAATGGTAAAAGAAGTACAATAGAAATATATCAAAAGATGCGTTGTGCTGGACGTCCAGTAATAGAATGATGTGTCGTCTGTTGGTACAGCGCAGCTCTCGCGCGCAGGACGTTCCGAATACAAAAACATTCCAAAAGCAAGTTCGAATTCCGAACGCGAAGCTTATGTGCGTTGCCAGCTAGGAAGGAGGTAACGCCACATCACCCCCCTGCGGAGATGTGGCGTACCTACCTACCATTTACCTATTTGTTTTTAATACAACAGCAAACACAAATAGATTGGTTAAAATTTTTCAGTTCTTATTTTTAAAGAAAGCCAACAATTTCGATGATAGGTTTCCTTCATTGAAACCAGTCATCGTAAGTCTAATAATTATGGACCCCATACACTCTCAACTCCTAGCGTCTGTGCTGATTAACTCAGACCGACGCGATGGTTAATAACAGTTAGTAAATAGTAACCAAGTAATCGGACGTACGGAGACTTCAGCTTCAGTATACTTAGTTCTTGCAATTGACGAGCGCGCATGATCTTTGCTTGTAGATAGGCATATTGCATAAGTGTGCGTGCCTCTTGTATTGGTCAGTCGTACGCGCAATTGCGTACACTCACACATTTACACGCATACAAATGTATACAGATAGAACTTTTAACACAACCATGAGGCAAGCGCACGTGTACCTATTGCAAGAACTATAACATAGTGAAAATACAAACACTTATAAGTAGGTACTTTATTTATTTATGAAACACTAGATAGCTACTAATTACTATGCATACTTATATTTATTTATGCTATTTATTATTCTGTCTTCTTTTGTTTTATGGCTTTTAAGTATTACTTTGTTCTGTACCTACTCTTGATGAGAAATTATTATATTCCGCCCAAGCGGACACCCAAGTCTGCGTTCCGTCCAATATCATTATTGTTACCTATACACAATATATTGATAATCATTAATAATAATTATAATGACATCATAATGATATTTAAAATATTTAGAAGTTTGTTACATGAATATTTTTATTGTTACTTACTTTCATAAGTGAATGCATTATGTAATTAAGTATTCCACATGGTATCCTACGATTGTAAATAAATTATAGTAAATAATATAAATCAATTTGTTCAAATAAATTGCATTGAAAATACAATGATAAGAATGTAATAGCACAAGATATAATAATATTAATTTAATAATAATAATCTGTAACCATGCAGTGACTCGATTTATATGATTAAAAGTATATCTAATTTTCATTAATTTGACGTTTTTTTTACCTTGCTCTCTAGGGCACTAAATTATTTTTGTTTTTAATTTTGTTTCGATGAAAATCTTTTGGAGACCTTTTCTAACACCACCGTTGTGTGTTTAATTCCTACCTACAGGTTGAAAGCGCGAAGCCGGAGAAAATCAGCTAATTTTTATATAGAATCAATAAGTAAGTAATTATTAGGATAAGAGATTAAAAATAACAATGCAAGCAACCTTAGCAACATGATAAATAGCATAATCCACTCTTTCATACTATAATAATATGGTGGATTAAATTTAGCGGTCGGTGGATTATTATTAATCCACCCTCATTTACCTACACAAAAATCACTACACATACTAATATTACAAATGCGAATGTGTTCGTTTGTCAATCTGTCTGTCCGATTAGTTATTTATATATATAACTGAGAGGTCCTAGATTCGATTTCTGGCAGGAGCAACTTGCGAATTCCTTGTTCCTAAATTGTCGCTGGTCTTGACTGGTGGCAGGCTTCGGCAGTGGCTAGTTACTTACCGTCGCAATGCCATACCATCCCGTTCCGCTTTTACGTCACTTACCATCAGATGAGCTCTGAGTAAGCTAACGACTGAGTATTTAACTAGTCATTAAATATAAAAACACGAAACCAATGTTATCTTTATAAATTCGTATTGGGATCAAAGATAGATAAGAAATAATGGCGGAATCGATAGCCAATGATCGACTCAGTTGAAGAATTTCAGCACGCCGATAACAGGCGTTGCAAATTATTGTTATATTTCTATATTTGATATTTAAAATAATATTAAAATAAAATTATTATATAAATAATGGACCGTGATGCAATAATAGACGTGATAAGTTTCTTGCTATTGATGAGTGATTTAAATTAAAGTTAATAAAACATTTGTTGTGAAATTCAGGAGTAAAGGATCTACGCAATATGGGTAATAACCATTTTTTTTGTTTACCTATACTATACTTAGCTAGTAAAATGTCATGTTTCACCTTTACAAGCAATAGGAATAACATAGAAGTAGATCTAACAAAAAAACAAACGAATCTAGGGGTAGGGGTTTACCTGTATGATTTCAATAACAGTAGGTATTACTAGGAGTGGACACAGTTCCATACTAACAAACTATACTATACTATACAGTTCTACCAGTTAAGTACTTATCACCGAGTTCCTACACCCATCAATATAGGTCTACTCATTAAGTATGTACATACCTACTTATTATACAGTAGTTCTACTGCCTCGTTGGTCTAGTGGTTAGCATAGTCGACTGCGGGTCACGAGGTCCTGGGTTCGATTCCCGGTCGGGCATAAAAGTTAGGTATTGGGTTTTTCAATTAAGAAATTCTCAGTGCCAGCCCGGAGTTGGAAGTTGGCGGTGTTTCACCCCCGTGCCTCGGAGAGCACGTTAAGCCGTCGGTCCCGGTTATTATCACTAATATGATAATAATCGTTAAAGCCCGCCAACCCGCATTGGAGCAGCGTGGTGGGTCTAAGCCCTAATTCCCGCTCTCCTATGAGAGTGGAGGCCTGTGCCCAGCAGTGGGACGTTAATAGGCTGTAGTGATGATGATGATGATACAGTAGTTTAAGTTAGTATTACAAAATTTGATATCCTGTGAAGCACTGGACGCAAAGTAGATTGTTTCTATACATCTTTGTCACTGAGAAATCACTAAGATTTCTGCATATTAACTATGTTATTTAGTTTTTAATCGTATGCTCAGGACCATTTCCAATGCTCCCTGGTTTGCACACAACACGGAAATACCTACATGAATACCTAGAAATGCCAACACTTATTGAAGAAATTAATAAATATAAGGAAAAACATCGAGAACGTTTGCTAAGGCACCCCAATTTTCTGGCAAACAGCCTATTAACCGTGCAAACAATAAAGCGATTAAAGCGGGCTAATGTGCTCGATAACAGACTTGAGGACAGTGGCCCTTTGGTCTGATAAAGCCATTTAACACAACAAACCTGCTTATAGTCTGTCGACTGATTGCAGCTACCAAATATTATAAAACAAAAAAAAAAGTTTTTAACCGACTTCCAAAAAAGGAGGTGGCTCTCAATTCGGCGCGTATCTTTTTTTTTTTTTTATGTATGTCGGTGCATATCTCCGTGGTTTTTGAACCGATTTGAAATTTTTTTTCGTTAGTCGCCTAGAGGAAGCTCTCGAGGTGGTCCCATAAAAAATTCTGACTCCAAATCCTCAACCCTGACACTAAAAAATTAAAATTATTTTTTTTTCCAAAAAACCGACTTTCAACGCCACTGTAAAGTACAAAATAATTTTGATTTCTACCCACTATGTTGAATTCGGGCGGGTATAACAAGGATAAGCAAAGTTGACGCATCAGACTCGCCCGACTTCAACATAGTGGGTAGAAATCAAAATTATTTTTTACTTTACAGTGGCGTTGGAAGTTGGTTTTTGGAAAGAACCGATTGGTGTGGAACACCCTCCCGGCGCACGTGTTTCCTGCCACGTATTTATACTTTAAGTACCTTCAAGGCAAGAATGAATAGGCTTTAAGGCAAGCGCGTCCCGACCTTTACCTCATCATTGCTTTGCACTAAGCATGATTGTCGTCAAGCGCAAGCCTATCTCGCAATAAAAAAATAAAAAAGTAATAACAATCAGTTCCAGTGATAGCAAAAGCATGGTTCCTGCTCCGGAGGTACATTCTCACCATCCCACGCTTCGACCTGTTCCTGCAGGGTGCTCTCCTCGTCGTGGTGTTCCTGGAGAGCTATATCTTCCTGCTGCTGAGGAGAAACGCTGGTACAAGATACCTGAGGACTATCAATGAAGGTAGGTACCTACAATATTACAAGCTCCCTCAGACGTAGAAAGGCCAAGTAGATTCTATGACACCAGCTAACATGACCGAAAGCTTGAGTAGCAGTGGGCTGGTCATAACTTTTTTTTTGCTCTGGGGAGGAGGAAAATCCTCGTTGGATACCTCAGGAGTTTTGGAGGCATGCCTGACTCCATTGGGGATGAAACCCAGCGGCCAACAGACTAAAAACCTCCTACACGTTTTCCGCTCAATCTTTCAGGTAAAGCCTTTGCATTCCGTCTGAAAGATGGCCGTCTTCAGGCGTTTTCCTGTCTCTGCCTTTCTCTGGTCATATCTGTCAATATTAAAGCCCGCTAAGGCTAAGTGCCTCATGGTGACAGAACGGCTAGCTCATTTTTTGCGCTGCATGGCTGTCCAGCCCGGAAATGCAGCCAGCATTCTTGCCACCATTCCGCGCGGGTATAATATGCATAGTAATAACAATAACATATTCTGTGGTAATAAGGTTTTGGTAGCTAGATTTAGATAAGTTTTCAATAAAAAGAAAAGATAGCTCACTACAAACTCATCATTCCATCATTCCAGCAAGAGAAAATTTCCAAAAGAATTTACAGATAAATAAACAGTCATTTTCGAAAGATAAGTCTAATAAAGACTAATAAATAAATATAGTCTTTATTCAGACATTTTACATTTCTTAATCTTTACTTGCACTGCCTCGACAGCCCCGTCCGTTTGCCTGATGGCAAACTCCCTCTCCAACATTTTGCACGCCTCTCTTTCGCCAGTCGTTCGGGACCATATGCCCCTAAAGATTACTATAAAGACTATCGTTTCATCCAGATTGGGTACAGCTCGGTGTCGGGGGGGCAGAGTTCCTGCTGGGCGCGATAGTGGCGTGGTGGGGACGAGGGATGCGGCACTTCGCACTGTCGGGGTGGTTGGCTGCGACGGCTGTGTCGGGGCTGATCGTGCTGGCGTTCCCCTTTGCTGAATCTGGGATACCTTCGGTGGGTAAGTCACAATGACTTGAATGCCACAAGTATAATATTATATTGATGGTGGTGTTTTGAGGAACTAATTCGGAAATTTTGAAAATTCACTTCGACACTCATAAATACATTATTGTGGACATCGTTGCGTATTTTTTAAACCAGTCCATCCTGTTCGGTGCGAGATGGCCAGTGCTGCTGCTGGCATGCCTTTATACCTTTTGCAAGGCTTTAAATATGCAACTTTTTCACCGTCTACGAGTTAGTTACGATTTTATTATATTAGTGACAACTACCAATTATAACTTAATACTTAAATGATATGGGCATCACTTCAAATTGTCTCTACTACGAACTGTCCGGAACGAAATCTCTTATTCCTTTCTGTTAGCCTAGGTAAACGAACAGAACGGATTTGTTTTTCCGGGTTGTTAGATCGATCGAACTAATAGTATAACAGGAAGGAATAGAGGGTTACTAACCATCTTGATACGAGTTCTTCATAATATTCTCGAAGGTGTGAAAAGTGCATTCCGCACTTGACCAGCGTGGTGAACTATTGCCAAACCCTTCTCATTCCGAGAGATGACTCAGGCACAGTTATGAGCTCAGAAAATTTAAATTCCTATACAATTGTCCTTTTACCAGAGCTTTGCGGAGGCGACATAATCTCAGGCACATCTAGCCTCTACGGGTCTCAACCGATAGAAGACACGCTGCTGGTCCCTCGGACAATGTTCCTAGTCCTGACAGCTTTTCTCTGTGCTCTCACCAAGATCAGCGTGTGGGCGCATGGCCTCACTTACCTTGACGACCACGAACCCGAGAGCGGACCCTACTTTTATGGTAAAGTGTTTTATAATTATACCTACTACACATTACACTACATGATCCCCGTGACTTCGTCCGTGCAGATTTAAGTATCAACATCCAGGAAAATTAGAGCTCCTCTTTGTTTTTCCGGGATAAAAAGTAGCCTACGTCACTCTCCAAGCCTTCAAGCTTATGCAAAGATACGTTGAATCGAAGCTCTGTTGCGGCGTGATCGAAAGTAAGAAGTATGGTTTTCTCTATTAGTTTCCTAGCACAAGATTCCGGAAAAAAGAGCTCCTGGAAGACAAGGGTCGAGGGAATGGAATCATGAAAAATTAAGGGGTGCACAAAAAACTTATTTGGAAACACAGGCTTTACACGTCAGAATGATGGTAAAATCACAGTCAAGTACCTATCATCATAAGTCATTGAACAGGTAGTAGTTAAAAAAATACTATTTTTTGTGCTGCGATTAGGTACATCAATGGCTGCGATGAATGTAATATTAAGTACATATATCGTTTCAGGAATCCTAATCTCAATCCGACTGTCCCTTGGCCTGAGTGGACAGAACTGGATGAGGGCCGTATCGGTGAGGGACGATTGGTGGGAGGCGCAAATATCTCTCTCGATGCTGACCCTCATGTTCTCCATACTGTTTACCCTCTTTCCGAGGAGGATGGAGGGGTATAAGGAGTTTGATGAAAAGGAATATAACTGTAAGAGAGCTTTTGGTATAGTAAATAAATATAAATAAATAATATTATAAATGCGAAAGTTTGGATGGATGGATGGATGGATGTTTGTTACTCAATCACGCCATAACAGCTGAACGGATCATGGCTGTTATTTGGCACAGAGATGGATTATAGTCTGGAATAATACATATATAGTCTGGAATAATACATATAAGTACTTTTTATCCCGGAAAATTGAAAAGCTCTCGCGGGAACCAAGAGACCTCAGTCCACGCGGACGAAGTCGCGGGCATCAGCTAGAAGTAAATAATATAGGTATGATAGTTCGATGGTAGCTCCAGCTGCCTCGACCACTCTATCAAGAGTGCAGGACTGAGAAGTAGCGTCGTACTCCTAAGTGTTTGAATTGCAAATTGCCTTGCTTGGAAAAGCGCAATGTTACTAATGTACTTACTGTGGATAGGTGAAATCAAAAGCTAGTAGTTGAGGAATAAATTGGCAAAACTCTGTATTTTGCGAAATTCTTGCAAACACCCTTCTTCCATCAATGGACGCACTATAATTTAAAGTTTAAAATATTGTTTTCGTACCACTTGCTCAAAAAAGTGACATTCTATACCACAAAAAGCGAACATAACAATAGTCATTTTTAGTCTGTTAAAAACAGGGAAAGAAAATTGTACTGAATTTCATTCATCCTCTAGGGGGAGAATGTGATTTAAATTTGGAATAGGTACTTACCGAAATTTATACTGAACTACATCTGTGTTTACACCATTGAGTTTGTATATAAAGCATTAAACATCTTTTTGAAAAAGGAATACACATTTATTATGCAGTTATGATTATTAAATAAAATTACGAAAACCGACGAGGCCGTATGAGCTTGATGCCTTTGCTTTTCCGACAAAAAATATTAGTCTAGGAATTTGCCGCGTTTTTGTTTTCTTCAAATACATAAACGTTATGTTTATTTTAATTTATTTTTATAAATAAGTTAATGTTCTAAAAATACGTTACGATGTTAAATCAAAGCGACAGTGACAGTGATAATATTATTATTGTGTTAATTTTTTCGCAAATGGTACGAAAAGTAGAGTATTTTCCTCGGTGATAAAGCTGTCTTAGTCTTGGGTGAACTTAAATCCCTCGCTACATTCAGGACTCGTCTTAAATCCCTCACTTCGCTCGTGATTTAAGTTTTTAACACCCTCGCTACGCTCAGGAGTAAACCTCGAGTCCTTCATTACGCTCGCGATTTAAAAATCGTCACCCGCGACAGAAGACACTGCTTTATCCCCTTGGTTAATAATCTACTATTTAAATTGAAATAATCCATGTCTTAATATTATAAATGCGAAAGTGTGTCCACTACGCTTTAACGGCCCATCTTTTCATCTGATTTTGATGGGTACAGAGCTAGGGTGTATCCCGGGGAAGGCTACTTTTCGGAGTTATATACCTAGAGGAGCAGGAATTTAAAAAAACTTAATCGGGAAAACGGAAGAAGTCGCAGGTATATTCTAGTACGTAATACTTATTTACTACTAGGTACTACTAATATTATTATCACAGATTAAATAATAGTTCTGATTAATAATTATTATCTTCATGTTCGAGGTCTTTATGTATTAGATAGGTGTAACGTAGGTATCTTTTGATAGGTACGTTAGCTATAGGCATTAAAACACGATGATTGATTTTAAGATTATAATGAATTTGTGTAAATATTAAGTAACAATTATCTTTGAAGCATTTCTATTTTCTATCGATCAACCATGGATTACTTAGTATTAAAGGTCACACTCATAAGAGTAGGTACATACATATGTCATATTATACTGATCAATAGATACCGAATACGGTATAAAGCCTTAGCTAAATCGCACGGTCTATCTTTTAAATAAAATATTAATCCTGCAGTCACACATTTTTATAATTTACCTACTCAATTAATTTCATAGGTATCTTGAAGCCGATTGGCCGCATGCTCCGGAATAAAGCAGTGTTAATTCAGACAGTAGCTCTCTCCCTGCTCAACACAGCTCTCTTTGGCTATGTGAACTACGATACGGCTAGTATACAGGTAAATATTACAATCTCTATATAGTTTTCTTTCGTTGCCGAAACTTCGTGAAGGCTGATAGCGAGGCACACCAAATCCAAGCGTGCTTTGGAAAAGAGCTATATTTCTTTGAGAAACAAAGTAATTCAACAAAGAAATAAAGTAATCGATAATTACGTTATAAGGCGTTTAAAGCAGTCACGTTTGTTGGATATAGAATGGAGAGTCGAGAGCTGCTGCAAGTTTGATACTAACTTCTGCAAGTTATTGCTTGTGTACACTTAGCAAAACACATATTGTAAGTAAGAGGTACCTACCTTCCCGTTACGTTATAAATTATAATAAACTCAAAACTCAAACTCAGTCGTGTATATTATCTAAACTCAATGTATTCAAAATTGGTACCTACACAGTACACCTTCTGAACGTCACGTTCACAAAGAATAAAACGTGATGGAGATAATAATTAACCACGGTATCTTAAAACTAAACCTATGAGGGTACCAAATGCGCCCTGTCTGAGAAGATCCCACAAAATACTCAGCCAACAACAAATTAATAAGAGAATACCTATTGTAACTTACATGGCGTATCATCAATGCAATGTTTTCAGGCAAAGTTCCACGTGGAGACCCTACGGCAGGACCCGCGCACCACTCGGACGATCATGGACATCTTCCGCTCCCTTGTCATCATTTTCTTTGTCTCGGTAAGCCGTAAGAACTAGTCTGTAGAGAAAATTGACGCAGACAGCTGCGTCAAAGGTCCTAAAACTCCTTCTATGCATCGTCAGTAGGTATTTATTTGCTGACTTTGGGGCTTTGTTAATTGTTCTAACCATACGAGTATGTTAGTACACATCACAATATATACGAGTAAGTACATACAATACATTCACCAAAGGTTGTCTGTAAGAGATTGCTTTAGCAATAAGACCGCCTTTGCACGTTTCTGTGTAGTCTACTACTTCTTTTTAAGGACGGATGTACTGTAATAGGGGGAAACATCCTTTTCTGTTCCGACATTTTAGTATAGCAAAAATTAAAATTTCATTATCGAATAAATACCATTCGCTACTCATTGAGATATAGTATGATGTAATTAAAAAAAGTGGTCAAAAAATCGTAAAGGCAGAAAATTATTGGGAAATTCATGGAAATCTCAAAAAAGGTCTTATCGCGTTCCGACTATTGTGATTTAATTTGAGACATTATTTAGACAAAAGTTATTTTAAATTGATCGTAAAAGATCAAAAAACACTTTAAATAAATAATATTTTCAATAAAACTTATAGTTTTTTTACAATCTGGTTCCAAACATCCCTCATTTTTACAGCACGAATTTTTCATACAAATTTAGTACGGGCGCGCGCATCACAAAATTTCGTTATATATTCATGAAATACGGCAGTCATTTCCCATACGCCTGCGGGCTCTCAAGGCGTGAGGTTGCGTCCCGTTGCTCCTGAACTGACGTTTGTCACTGTTAGTATCCGTACACAAACGTCAATGCATCCACTACCATTGAACAAAACTAATCATCGATATTTATACGTATAAAAAAAATGTAACTGGACGATTTCTGTATATAAAATATTTATTTTGAAAATTTAATTGGTGGTTATTTTATTATTCACTGAGCCCAAAACGGTATTTTATTCTCTGTCTTATTTTGCCTGTTTTGTGCACGAACTCCACTCAAACTAACTTTGAATGGGTATTTTGGTTCTTATAGCTCAGTCTAAGTAGATTTTTTTCTTTTATAACAGTCGTCCGAAGGGGGAAACTGGCGAAATATCAATTTCGGGTCTATGGGGTACCTAATGCTGATGTTCATTCTGTTTTGGTCTCGCAGAAAAGGGCTGTTCGTGCCATATACAAAACTAAATTCAAAGAAGTTGAAATTATGACGGTCCACGACCAATACATAATTGAAAACTGGATGACGCTTTCACGGCCCATCTGTTCAACCGATTTTGATGTAATTTGGTACAGGGATAGGTTATAGTCTGGAATAACACATAGGGTACCCGGGGAAGGGTAAAGGGTACTTTTTATCCTGGAAAATTAAAGAGTTCCCGCGGGAATCAAAAAAATGTATCTGTTCAACCGATTTTGATGAAATTTGGTACAAGGATAGGTTGTATCCCGGGGAAGGACATAGGCTACTTTTTATCCCGGAAAATTGAAGAGTTCCCGCGGGAATCCAAAAATATGAATCCACGCAGACGAAGTCGCGGGAATCATCTAGTTCTATATAAATATTTTTGGGGTCTGTATACTTAATAAACATTACTCCAAAGATTTATCATAAGTACCTATATAGATAGATAGAATGAAACATAACTTAAACAAAACAAAAGTCCTCATAAAGGCACAATTTTTCCAATCCTCTCTATTGTTTTGTATAAAACAAAGAAACGTGCGCACGCCGCCTAGCTTCATCCAATATTTTACTGAACGCGCAGAACTTGCTTCGCAGTTTTCAGTCGCACGTAGGCTGTCAAAATAGCTTCGTCTGATCTGAAGTGATAATCTTGCTTTCTGTCGAGTACAAAAACAATTTACTTCTGCAGTGTGTGACTATTGTAAAAAAGTAAGTATAATTTGTTTTATTAGTTACCTACAGTAATAGTCAGTGTGATTATTTGTAATATTTGAAATAAAAGATCCCTTCAAAAAAAAATTAATATGGCGTCAGCCGCGGTGATTTTCGTATTGTTGCGCTGATTGTTGGGTTTTGTATCATTGTGTGATTTCAAATTTGACGTTTGTTGAAGTAAAACTTTTACAGACACGTCACCACGTACTTTTACAGCCAGCGCATAATATATAATGGAGAGTGCAATGCCAGTAAAACCCATGTACCGACACTTTAATTTTTTGACATAATGACGTGAACATACCTGAGGCTTTTATCAAAGCAGTTCATCAGTCCATGTATTTTTTAAATTATCTAGACATGATCTAGAATGATTTATTGTGATTCATTATTTTTGCAGATGGAAAAACATAAAAGAAGGTCTGCCTATTATAAAAAAGAAAATAAGCCGTTGCATTGGAAAAAAACAAACAAAAAGTATACTCTTATTTCCTGAAATCTTGAAAGCTGTCATCCCATATCACTTCCACATAATATCACATGCAGATTGCAGAGAAGAAGCAAATAAATGCATTAGTTACCTACATAATTTCTGTACAAGTTTCGCGCTTTATCGCAAAATGCAATTATTCGTTTCTCAATACAAATCAACTAAATTTTCATTTCATTGTACCTACAACACTTTTCCGCTAATTATCATAGCATCAGAGTTATACCATTTCATGTACCTACTCTCACCATAGTCTGTACACTAGTAAAAAAATATTAATTTATAATTAGTAGACTATACCAACAAAAGACATTCATCTTTCCTATCTAAACATTTTGGTTATTTACGTATTGCAGCTTTGAAATTCTAAACGATGATCAAGTTATAGAATATAAATTGGAGAGCTCTGAACAGCAAGGTAAAAAGCATTCGGCAAAAATAACTAAAAGGTAGGTATATTACAAAACTAGGTATAAATCCTTATCCTTACTAATATTATAAACGCGAAAGCTTGTGAGTATGGATGAGTGGATGTATGCATGTATGTATGTATGTTTGTTACCCTTTCACGCCTGAACGGCTGAACGGATCTGGATGAAATTTGGCACAGAGATAGATTATAGTCTGGAATAACACATACTACTTACTACTTAATAAAACAGCTACTTCTTATCCCGGAAAATTAAGGGAACCAAAAAACCTCATTTTTTGTTTTTGTTTCCAAATTATATCTGTCGGTTTAGTTGATGGGTAAAATTACAATTATAAAGGTTTGAAATAAATAAAAGAGTACCTTTTATTTATTTAAAACTAGCTGCACAATTGGTAACTATCGCCAGGAAGGCTGATTCAGTATTAGGTAGGTGTAGGCTCTCCTCTTATGACGATAGTGAAAGACTGCCCACATGCTGATGGGGTCTGACTACTTATCGCCTCTCAAAGACGTCTTAAGGTTGCCTAAAATTAACAATGACTAGGAAGGCTAACACATCTTTGAGCGGCCATGTCTAGTGAACGGCCCGATGAATAGCGTCAGTTTTTATACTGTTTACATAGGTACTGCGCATACTTTAATACTGTACAAGAATCAGCCTTCCTAGTTATGGTTCATTTTTGGTAACCATAGTACGTGTTTGAGCGGCCATATCTAGTGAAAGGCTGATCTGCATGCAGGCAGACCTTCAATATCTTAGGTACTTTATACTAATAAACATTATATTGTAGTAATAAATTGCGGTTTTATTTTCTATTTCAAAGTGCTATAAAAGTTTCACATCAAAAACTAAATAAATAATGGAAATAGGTTTTTTAGGATGAGTTGTGTCATTTATGATGAATCAACGGGACTTTACCCAGCTTGAAAAGGAGATTCTACTGAGGAGAGATGACAATAACTCAGCAGTTTATAAAAAGAAAAAAAATTGCAATAATGTACCTAGAAAATAATACACAATATATAGGGAGCTACATAAATATATGTACATACATAATGTATCAAGTATTACTCTGATTTAGTGGGCTGTTAGTGGATAGTTTCCATGCAACATTAGGAAAATCATCAGTTGATGCTACGTTAGTTGTTACGGATATGTCTCAAACGCACCAGCATCAATTGATTTTCATAGCTTAGCTCTAGGGGAAAGGGGTTCAACTAAGCAACGAAGTTTTTCACATAATGAGGAAAGGAAACACGTCCTTCTAAGTATTTATTACGAGAGAGGGAATGACAGCATGACAGTCACGCAGCTTACTTACGTCCATAATGTTCCCTACATTACACATTATACTAGTTGAAGTATGGAACACAGAAGCTGACTAGTTACTTCTCAAACCACTTCATCTACATCGCACATCTCAGATGGAAATGGAATCTCCTAGTGCTGTCTTACACCGTTTTTATACTATTCATGCAGAACAAGTACTAATACTAAGCGCCATTATTAATTTAATTTATTTTTCTACCTAAGCATACAACCTTTATCAAATAAACACCTATCTTTACCTATACCTACTCATAGTTATAAATCAGTTAGCAGGAATCAGCCGGTTGGTATATTATCAAGAAGCACCTCTACAATCCATACTATGATATTAAAAATGCCAAAGACGTGTAATTGAACGGCCCATTATTTCAACCAAGTTGGTATAGAGTAAGGTTACATCCCGAGGAAGGACATAAGTTACCTTTATCCCGAAAAATTGAGAAATTCCCGCAGAAATAAAAAAAAAATAACGAACGCAAACGAAGCCGTAAGTATCATCTAGCTAGCAATCAATAAATAATATTATTTGTGCCATAGTGAGATAGTTGATCGCATATTGTGTGCTCCCGTGGTAGGGGCTGAATCCTTCTATGTGTGCCTGCGTAGACTGTGGTTGTATGTGTATAGAAACAATTGACAGCGGCTGACAGCTACGCCTAGATGTCGGCCAAGGGTAGGACCCTTAACTGTATACTTACTGTATGTTTTGTATGTGCAATAAAGATATTGGGGCTGATTCTGAAGTGCACAATCTCTACACTAAACTTAAATTACATCATTAAAAATATTGCTAACCCTTTCATATCTAATTAAATAAATAAAATACCTAACGGAATGATCTGAGCCTTGTCCATTGTATTCTGAATCCAAAAAAATCTAGGGATTTTTGGGTCCACTCCAAATCCAACCAACTCTTTATAACTACTTGACCAACGAAACAAACTTTAAGCTCTATTAGTTGCAATGATGACGCTACCGTTGGCTTTTGAATGTTCACAGGGTTAACGGCAATCTCGCACTGGTAAAGGCACAGTAGTAGAATAATATAAGAAGATCCCTACTATAAAAAAAAGATGGACGGGCGGGTTTTTACCCCACGTTCTAACATCTTAAACGGGCCGGTGTACGGTTGCTCCAACGCTCTCTTAATTGTTCCTCGACGGCCGACGCAAGTAAACGAATGCTGCGGAAAACAGATCTTTCGGAATATAAAAAACCTTTTTGCTATGTGCAGTTCCCGGGGTCGGAGATAGGCTTGCCATATGGGTACGTAGTCTATCGATAAAATAAGTTAGATCAGTGTGTCGATCCTTAAAAGAGGGGTTAAAAAAATCACCCGGTAACCTTAACTGTTCTCCATATACCATCTCTGCACTAGAAGTTCCGAGGTCTTCCTTCCAGGCGCTCCTTATTCCAAGGAGTACAAATGGAAGTACCTCTGTCCATTGGGGATTAGCGTAGCACATGATCGCTGCTTTGAACTGGCGGTGAAACCGCTCAACCATCCCATTACTTTTTGGATTGTACGCCGTCGTTGTCCGATGTTGTGCGCCGGTCAACTCGATTATCTTAGAAAACAAATGAGAGTTAAATTGTGAGCCTCGATCAGTTATGATGACCTCCGGACAGCCTAGCCTTGCAAGCCAGCCAGAAATGAATGTAGCTGCGCACGTTTCTGCGGTAATGTCTGGCATTGGAAATACCTCAGGCCATCGTGTAAAACGATTGATGACGGTGAGACAGTATTTAAAACCAGAAGAGTAAGGTAACGGACCTACTATGTCCATATGAATGACAGAAAAACGATTAGATGTCGAAAATTTAGCTAATGGTGCATTAGTATGGCTAAAGTTGAGACGCTTGACAAGCGCGTGTCTACATGCGACAATCTTTTCTCATCGACGGCCATAAGAAACGCTCAGCTATTAAGCGAGAAGTAGCTCGTACGCCAGGGTGACTGAGGTTATGAAAGCGGTCAAAAATATTTCTTCTAAATGGTTGTGTTACGAAAGGTCGGTGTTTTCCCGTAGAAACATCACATTCCAGCTTAACCGTTGTACCTGGTGTCGGCACGCGTGCCAACTTCATCGAAGTTGAATCACGCAGCTCCCTTAACACTTCATCGCATTCCTGCGATTGAGCAAGTGCTACGAGGAGGTCCTGTGAAGAGATGCCCTCTACTTGTGAGAACGCGTCCGCAACTAGGTTGTTTGCCCCTTTGATGTGCTGAATGTCCGTAGTATGCTGTGAAATAAAAATGATTTGATTCAATTGCACAGGGGGAAGCTTTTCTCGGCGCTGAGACAAAATATATTTAACAAAGGTTTATGATTAGTAAAAATAGTAGCGGTTTGAGCCTCTAGTATGTGCCTAAAATGCTGCACACTTTCACAAAATGCTAACAGTTCTCTGTAATAAGATGGCCAGGTTGATTGCTTCTCTGTCAGCTTTTTACTGAAAAATGCAATTGGTTGCCAACCCTGATTTACCTTTTGCTGCAAACAAGCAAAGCACCTACATGAGTACAGGACGCGTCAGTAAATAATCCAAGATGCGCGTCAGGAATGGGGTGCGCTAAAAGGGTTGCATTAGCCAAACTTTCTTTACAAGTTATGAAACTGCGCTCTAATTCTGGAGTCAAAGTAAATGGTTTTGCGCCCTTACCTTGGATGGAAGCTATGACCAGCCAGCGTCTAAGGAGTATGTACGCCACACGTTTGTGCTTGTGCATTTATTATATTTATGTGATAATATGTAAATATATAATTATATATTTATAAGTATGTATAAGTATACCTATATTATAAGATTCTACTGTTATAAGAATATAAATACTTAAATTAATATGTAAAATATCGATATATGTATGAATGTAATAATTTATGATGAGTAATTAATATATTTATAAAGTTATATGAATAATGGTATTTATGTAGACTTCAAGCTGATGCCCGCGACTTTATTCACGTGGTTTAAGTTTTTTGTAATTCTCGCGAAAACTCCTTTATTTTCCGGGATAAAAATAAGCCTATGTTACTCTCCAGGTCCTCAACTACACCCATGCCAAAAATCACGTCGATCCGTTACTCTGTTGCAGCGTGAGTGAAGAACAAATCAAAAAACAAACACACTTTCGCATTTATAATATTAATATGATGACGAGGTTAATATGAGAGAATTATTTTTTTGCAGATATTCAGAATGCGCTTCTCAGTCCGTCGCAGTGACGGCGTGAAGTCCAACACAGCGTCCAAAGTGGGGGGAGGTGTGTGTATGCTGGTTGCTGTACTCTTCTGCGTGCTGGCGGGCTTGCACTGTCAGACGGGGCAAATGGCCGGCTTGGTTAATGGACTGTATCAGCAGCCTAAGTGCAGCGCGGAGTGTGGGTAAAGATTATCCTTACCTACTCACAAAATTATCTTATATTAGCTGCTGTTTGCTGTAGGTACTCTTCTGTGTTCTGGCGGGCATGCACTGTCAGACGGGGGAAATGGCCGGCTTGGTTAATGGACTGTATCAGCAGCCTAAGTGCAGCGCGGAGTGTGGGTAAAGATTATCCTTACCTACTCATCAAATTATCTTATCTTAGCTGCTGGTTGCTGTACTCTTCGGTGTTCTGGCGGGCTTGCACTGTCAGATGGGGGACATGGCCGGCTTGGTTAACGGACTGTATCAGCAGCCTAAGTGTAGCGCGGAGTGTGGGTAAAGATTATGCTTACGCACAAAATTATCTTAGCTGCTGGTTTCTGTATACTCTTCTGTGTTCTGGCGGGCTTGCACTGTCAGACGGGGGACATGGCCGGCTTGGTTAAAACGGATTGTATCAGCAGCCTAAGTGCAGCGCGGAGTGTGGGTAAAGATTATACTTACTTTTAGACTGAACATTAATATGTCAATTCTATGGTCTTACCAAACTACTTCCTCTACGGCTCTTGACAATAGCAGCGCTGTTGGGAGCGCTTGGCGGGAGATCGGGGCGTAATGTCAAAATGGCCACTGTGTTTAATAAATATTAATGGAGCGCATAACCGGTGTTTAGATTTAATATCCTGCACAAAAAAAAATAACAAACTGTAACTTTGTATTTCAGGTGTTTATCAGAGAGGTATGGCTTCGCTCCGCTGTGCATCCTAAACACAAGCACCACCTACTTCTCCCCGTGCCACGCCGGCTGTCGGCGGTACGAAGACCTTAATGGATTCATGTGAGTGTCTTCTTAACAAACTTAAGCTTGAACTTAACTTTTTTTAATCCACTACAATTAGCCCTTGACTGCGATCTCACCTGATGGTAAGTTATGAACTAATGATGCAGTCTAAGATGGTAGCGGGGTAACCTGTTAGGGGCATGGCGGTTATATTAAACCCATACCCCTAATCGGTTTCTACACGGCATACCGGGACACTAAATCGCTTGGGGGCACGTCTTCGCCGGTAGGGTGATAACTAGCAGGGAAAATTCAGAAATTGTGAATTCCCAAATTGATTTCCAAGAGAAAACTTTCTTAGATTACGTACTTAGGTATACTAGTTTAGACTTGCCATATCTCTTATGAAGAATTCAAACGACTAAATATTTACAAGTATTTACAAATAAATACTTGTACTTGTACTTGTAAATTTAAATATTTACAAGAATATTATTGGCAAGCACCCAAGCAGTGGTGTGCAGTGGGTAGGCAGAAAGTTGTGAAGGTATTTGAAGGCAGTTTTAAAAAAACATTTTAGAAACCGTCTTCAAATACCCACTAAAATTGTAAAACTATTTATATTAAGTGTCCAAAAACTTGTAAAAAAAATATATTTAAAATTACTTGTGACTCTTTGGAATGTTTTTTTGTTTGACACACGAGGCTTGAAATTTAACCATTTACTGTAAGTGGTTTAATTGTGGTTGTGGCAGGGACTTTAAATTAAACCACTTCTTCCAGGCTGTTCGAGGAATGCGCGTGCGGCGCTGGGC
The DNA here is from genome assembly GCA_963932025.1 of Erebia epiphron. NCBI lineage: Eukaryota > Metazoa > Arthropoda > Insecta > Lepidoptera > Nymphalidae > Erebia > Erebia epiphron. The sequence goes on from OZ009950.1 coordinate 13,001,956, forward strand.
GCGCTGTCCGCGGCGGCTGCGCGCTGCCGCAATGCTGGCTTCCGTACTCCTTATACCTGGTCTTCTTCACGCTGGTGCTCGCCGCTGCAGGTACCTTTGTAAAGGGTTTATTTATAAATAGACGATGCCCGGGACTTCGTCCGCGTGGATTAAGTTTTTTGATTCCCAGGGAAATTCCTTAATTTTCCTGAATAAAAATCTAGCCTAGCCTAGTAGTAGTAGTAGTTACTACTACAAATACTAGGCTAGGCTACTGCCGGGGAAGGACATAGGGTACTATGCCTATGTCCTTCCCCGGGATGTAACCTACCGCTATACCTACAATCGACTGTATGTAAGTTGACCCAAAATAGCGGTCGTCTGCGGAGGTAAATTGTACTACAGAGCCGAGCGGAGCATGCGCGGGGAGCGAAGGTTATGGTAACGCGCGGCACCTCATACCGCACTTCGTTTGACACCCGAAATGTGTTTCTGCACAGAGTTCAACTTACGTCGCGGCTATTATATCTACCAAATTTCATAAAAATCGGTGGAATAGATGGGCCGTGAAAGCGTAGCAGACAGACAGACACACTTTCGCATTTATAATATTAGTTTAAATATAGATTTATTATTTATTTTATTATTAAATATTCCCCAGCCGCGTCGTTCCTGATGCAGGGTATGGCGATTCTGCGCGCGGTGCGGCGCCGGGACAAGCCCATAGCTGTGGGGGTCAGCTTCGCGCTCCTAGGGCTGCTGTCGCACGTGCTAGGACACTTTGTCTACATGCTTATAAGTTGTGAGTCACTGAATATATATTATGTTAAACCTCAGTCGCTGGGCTATAGGCATCATATGAAAGCTCAAAGTCAGGGCTAGCGATGATCTCAGCGGGTGATAGAGAGTTGAGTTTGATTAAATAATATGTGATCAAATGAGGAGATCCGTAGGAAAACTAGTCAGAGGTGGACGGACAACATCAAGCGAGTTGCTGGAAAACCGCTGTGTAGAAGTCCCTTTATGAGACCTATGCACACAGCATTGGACATCTATCCACTGATGACGACGACCTATATAGGCTAGGTACTTTAGTCTAAGTAACTGGACACGAGAGTCGGATGACCATGCTTTGTGGAAATCCTTGCAAGATACCTTCGTCCATTAGTGGAGGTCTATCGGTTAGGATGACGACAGCAATCAGGGACGCAATTGGCTATATTATTAGTAAAAATTCATGGTATTTTTTAAATTTATTCTCTTAAATCCCAGATATTTATTTTTTCGGGGTCCTTGTATCCTATCAACTAACCTAAACAAAATTAAAAATATTTATTTAAAAATAAAAAGTGTGTGTGTGCAATTCATACACAGCAGAAGATAAACTTCAGAAAAGTAGCCTACTATAGAGAATGAAATAAATATAACTTGTATTCTATATCATTCTCTCGCAGGCTAAATCCTATACCTATAATATATAGGATATGTTTGTCTCTTTTTGGTGTCGCTTTTTCGTTTCGTTGAATTTTCAAATCACAACGATTCTAAAGAAGTTTCACTTCAAAAACCATAGTCACAGCAAGGAAAACAAAAATACAGCCAATCATAACAATTGAGATTATAATAATACTTAATAATTGTTGTAGCATGTGAACGATAGAGCTCCAGCATTAGAATCGCTCTGATTGGCTTTTTATTGCTGTTTCAGATTTCACATGCACATACGAAAAGGACGGCATCTGCCTGCTCCACAACTACTCTATCTGGTCCATCGGAGCGGTTAGCGCGGGGCTATCCGTGCTCTCTGGAGCCTTCAGCTTTGCAGCGAGTCGGTATCCAGCCGCGACCGAACCCGTCAGCACTAACGACGTCTATATCGGAAGGTGACAGTGGAAACAGTTCAAGACAAACTTTTTTAACGGACTCAAAAAGGAGGCGAAATGAAAGCCAAACTATATTATGGAAAGATACTAGATAACGAAATATGAGGCTTAAAAATTATAATACTTACCTTAACCTACCCAGTAACTACGTACTTATTGGACATGGACTATTAATTTAGCGCTGCCTTCAAAAACGACTTTTATTGTAGATAAGTTTTATTTTTTTATTTTAATTCATTGGCTAAGAGAAAAACTTTTAAGTTTTTAAGTGAGTAGAGCCCTTATGTAACATAACTAATATTTGCTTAAACGATACGCGACTTGGTCAATTTCATGTTGAGTCTGTCTCATGACTACTTAAGGACTAATTAAGCATTTTTTTGTTGCTGAATTGATATGGGCCGGTTTCTAAATTAAGCATTCAAGCAAAAACAGCAAGTTCCAACTCTCAAACCTTAAACAATATCAATTCAGAAACAAAAATGTGCTTGATTAGTCCTTAAGTAGTCTTTGAGACAAACTCAACATGAAATTCTCAATTCAGAAACCGGCCGATACAAATCTTTTTACATTTCGTAAGTTACTCACACACGCGACTTACGTGAGTAAAACTTAAGTGTAATCGTAGCCTAAGAGTAAATTGGATGTAGGTAATTAAAAGTTACGTTTTCGGCATCGCACCGGAACGCTAAACTAAATCACTTGGTTAGTAATTAGTTAGCCACTGCCGAGTCCGCCCACTAGACCAGTCCAGAGCCAATTTATTATTTAACCTTGCTGCAATTTTACCAGCGTATTGCTGGGAATCGAACCCGGAATCTCCCAATTACTGCGCCAGGGAAGTCGTCAAATTTTAAGTCGTCAATTTTTTATACAAATCCAAAGGAGTGGTGTAAATATTTAAAGTAATTTTGTAAATAAAGTTTGTTTAAAATTATGGTTTCTCATTTTTGTCCTCGTTTATCATAGAGTTCTATATCTAGACTACATAATAAAACGCTTTCAAATATTAAGATTTCATATATTCATCCATAATTCTGATATACATTTAAAAAGATCTCAAAAGGTTGTCTTTTGTTTTACTTTTTGCATCTGAATCAGTAAAGGTAAAACTGTTGTATACGAAAAGACAGTAAAAGTGTACTAATATAGCCCGAATAGACTCCAACAAACATTACGATACCAAAAAACATACATATTTTGCTGTCAAGATTTTAAATCACGTTAACGCTGAGCGTATTCTTGGCGTTAAAGAAAACGAACCTTAAATGCCTTGTTTTTGAGCTTAAGTTCGCCCATACATCCACAGCCAGCTCTAGCGGAAACGTTGCAAAGTCAAAATCGGTGGTACTGAATTTCTAACTTTAAGGCGCCTTATACAAATTTCATACTTTTCCAGGTACACTTTAAAGAAATAGGATTTCTAGCTGTGGGGATATCATGGTATCAAATTAAAGGTCATGTATTCAGCGTTCGTTTGACCATATAAAAAATGCACACTCCATACAAATTTTCTGCATAAATACGTAATATCGAACGCATGAATCGCTTAAAATGACGAAAAATGGGGTCTGTTCAGGAACCCTCATTTATGTATCCGCTGCATATTTTAATTAGTAATTTATAAAAAAATGATGGCATATATAGTCCTCTACCTAAACTATGCCACATTGTGCGTCCAAGTGAACTACGTAGTCATTTATGCGTCCCACCATATTTTTTTCATACTTTTTCTAAGGAAAATATCCGAGGACTTGATTTTTCGCCTCAGTTTGCGCTGAAACGCGCTCGTGAACGGACGGGTGTATCACTTTTTGTCAAAATTTTTATTACGATTTCGCGAGTGCAGTGTTTGTATACTGCGGATGGAAAAAATTGATATTTTTATTTGGAACCGAAATAAAAGTAATTACAACACCAAAATTTATTTGGAAAAGCTATATACAATTTAACAACTATTTTTGACCGACTTCAAAAAAGTAGGAGATCCTGAATTCGACGAGTTTTTTTTTTTTCAAAGCAAGTAGGTAGGTATACCGATTTCTACGAGATTTCTAAACCAGTTTTCGTAAAAAATCGAGGTTCACGAAATGTTTCATAAATATTTCTGAACCAAAGTACTTAATCAACCGAGTTTCTCTGACCAACTCCCGATTCCATCATGATACCCTGGACGCCAAGTACATTCTTGGTCTTTAGTACCTACACGATAAGACAAATCCAATGAGCTCAAACACGAAGGAGTTACGATGAGTATTTGAGGAGTTCTCCACCATGAGTTCACCCGTAAAGTTGGTCATGTGTTCATATTTCAAATATCAGCTAAATCGGTTGAACTCTTCAAGTTCAATTCTTGAAAAATTCCATTCACATTCATAGTAATTATAATATTATTACTAGCTGATGCCCGCGACTTCGTCCGCGTGGATTGAGGTTTTTTGGTTCCCGCGGGAACTCCTTAGTTTTCCGGGATAAAAAGTAGCCTATGTGTTATTCCAGACTAAAATCTATCTCTGTGACAAGTTTCAACCAGATCCGTTCAGCCGTTCGGGCGTGATTAACAAACATCCATCCATACATCCAAACTTTCGCATTTATAATATTTATTTGATTATTATTATATATTATATTATTATATTATTTGATTAGTAAGACTAGCTAATGCCGGCAAGTTCGTCCGCGTGGTTTTAGCTTTTTTGATTCCCGCAGGAACTCCTTAATTTTCCGGGATAAAACGTAGCCTATGTCACTCTCCAGGTCCTCAACTATACCAATACCAAAAATCACGTCGATCCCTTGCTCCGTTGCGGCGTGATTGAAAAACAAACCAACAAATCAACAAACCAAAAAACAAAAACACTCGCATTTATTTTATTAGTATGATTATGTTACTATAGTTACCTACTAGGTACCATAGGTTGCGGCCAACGCGCAACGACACATCACACAACAAAGGAAGAATATAGAAGGCGAACACTTATAGGTAATTTTCTGTGGGAACAAGTATTGCTAAACTCACACATACACATGTTATCATTATTACTATTTGTCATTATATCTCGCTAGCTAATGCCCGTGACTTGTCCGCGTGGAATGCTTTTCGTAAGAAACGTTTTCGTTCGACCGTTTCTTAAAATTTCAGCTCTATTTCATACAGATAAGAACTTTTATAGCATACTAGCTGATGCCCGCGACTTCGTCCGCGTGGTTTAAGTTTTTTGTTATTCCCGAGGGAACTACTTAATTTTCCGGGATAAAAAGTAGATTATGTCACTCTCCAGGTCTTCGACTATACCCATGCCAAAAATCACGTCGATCCGTTGCTCCGTTGCGGCGTGATTGAAGGACAAACCAACAAACCAACAAACAAACTGACTTTCGCATTTATAATATTAGTATGATGATAAATGAAATCATCATACTAATATGAAACGAAACGTAATATGAATACGAAACTTAAACCACGCGGACGAAGTCGCGGGCATCATCTAGTTTATTATATAATATTTGAAACGCGAAAAAGAAATAGGTATAGGTAAACGGTTTTAGGTTTTCATAAAAGAAACAGGTATTTAGATGGCGTGTATTATACAATTTTATGTGAAAAACTGTGTGTGACCCGGATAAGTTTTTCAATTATTTCCGTACTAGATGATGCCCGCGATTTCGTCCACGTGGATTACGGTTTTTTGATTACCGCAGGAACTCTTTAATTTTCCAGGGTAAAAAGTAGGTACCTAGCTTATGTCCTTACACCGATACATACAACCTAACATTTTACGAAATTTCATCAAAATCGGTTAAGTAGATGGGCCGTGAAAGCGTGGCAGACAGACAGACACACTTTCGCATTTATAATATTAGTATGGATGCCTAGAGACAGCTTTGATTATTTACTAATGGACTGTATCGAAAAATGCAAATATGAATTGTGTACGAGAGCCACAGGGGCGCGGGGGCGCGGGGCGGGATCTCTGATTCGGCGACGCTGGCAGCGACGCGCTAAGTTACCAACTTACCTACTTAGCGCGTCGTCGCCAGTGGTGCGCCCAGGGTTGCCAGGTGTTCGGTATTTTAGCAAGTATAACAAAAATGCCGAAGTATGAGTGGTTCAGTTTATTCAGTTTCATACATAATGAAGTATAAGATTTGCCGCAATATAATAAGTGACGTTGCCGGTTCGTACACGCGCAGATCGTGACGTTTTCCATTTCTTTCTTTCGAATCGTGTCGAAACGTGAGCGAAGGTCAGTCATTTGTGATTTTTGATTTCAAATCAAGCGTAGACATGGTGAAGCCTAAATTATGGATACCTGTAACTTTTAATGCCTACTGCCATAATATGTGTAATTTTATAAAATAAATCTATACTAATATTATAAAGAGGTAAAGTTTGTGAGTGTCATAGGCTATATATTAACCCGAAAAATTTGGGAGTTCCCGTGGGAATTTAAAAAACTTATTTCACGCGGACGAAGTCGCGGGCATCTGCTAGTATTGTGTAAAATAATTATTATCAGTTGTGTTTGTTCCTATCAACGGTCTCGTCCTTGTTCGGTAGATTTCAAAACCAAATTTGGCAACCCTGGCCGTGCCGCGGTCACTCCGGCGGACTTTTCTATTTTTATATTTTACGATTATTCTTTTTTAGGGTACCGTACCCAGAGTGTGTCACCGGGACCCTATTACTAAGCCTGCGCTCTCTGTCCGTCTATCTGTCAGCGGGCAGTAGGTATCACATGAATCGTATGAATGAGAATGAATGAAACTACACTTTTATTGTAGGTAAACCACATAAAAATACACCAAAAAAAAAAAAAATACACCACAATGAAAACCTGTCATGTGCGAGTTGGACACGAAGGGTTCCGTACCATTTAGTTTTACATTTGACATGTATGACACGCCCGATCATTCACAAACGCTAGGTACAGTGTTCTTCTATGTACCTATAGTATGCGCGCGAGTTGAATGCATCGTGTGTCACCGTACAATATTAGCTCTGCATTCAACTCGCGCGCGTACTATAGGTACATAGAAGAACACTGTACCTAGCGTTTGTGAATGATCGGGCGCATACATACCTAATCTATCTATATTAGTAAGTAGGTACTAGGTAGGATGTCAATCTTTTTTCTATCTATTCTATAAATATAAAATCGTTTGTCCTGACTGGCTATCAACGCACAGCCTAAACCGCTGGGGTTAGAAACTTGAAATTTTGACAGTAGGTTCCTTCTATGATGTAGGCGCTCACTAAGGAAGGATTTTTCAAAATTCCACCCCTAAGGGGTTGAAATAGGGGTGAAAGTTTGTATGAAAGTCCGTCATCTTTCAAGTTATATCCATGAAACTTGGGGTTTGAGCTTTTGGTAAAAAATAAAGAAGTACGTGTGTGTACATGACTGCCTCGTTGGTCTAGTGGTTAGCATGTTTGACTGCGGCTGACGAGGTCCCGGGTTCGAGTAAGTACCGGGTCGGGCCATAATAAGTGTTGGGTTTTTCTGACTAGAAATTCTCAGCACTAGCCCGGAATTAGGAAGTTGGCGGTGTTTCACCCCCGTGCCTCGGAGAGCACGTTAAGCCGTCGGTCCCGGTTATTATGACTAACATGATAATAGTCGTTAAAGCCCGCCAACCCACATTGGAGCAGCGTGGTGGGTCAAAGCTCTAATTCCCTCTCTCCTATGAGAGTGGAGGCCTGTGCCCAGCAGTGGGACGTTAATGGGCTGTAGTGGGTACGTGTGTCCGTGTGTGTACTGTTTTTGGGAATTCCACCCCCAAAGGGGTAAAATAGTGGTTGAAAGCTTGTATGAAAGTCCTTCATTTTTCAAGTTTTAGGTAGCCATGAAACTTGGCATTTGGGCTTTCGGTTAAATATGAAGAAGTACGTGTGTTACCATTTTTGAAAATCCGAAAAGCAAAGGGGTGAAATATAGGAGGAAAGTTTGTATGAAAGTTCTTTATTTTTCGGTTTACATTCATGAAAATTGGTATTTGGGCTTTCGATTAAATATAAAGAAACACGTGTTACAGGATTTTTGGATATTTCACCCCCAAGGAATTTTTAAAAATTTCACCCGAGCGAAGCAGGGGCGCGTCCGCTAGTATTTACTGTAATAATGTGGCGCGGAGGCATAGATATTAGGTATGTAATGTAGTAAATAAATAATAATCAAATATTTCAAGTAACAAAATTGGTTAGTTGGCTGTAAAATCGAGCGTAGAGCGTAGTGCTATATATGCGTACAGATATATGCTGTAGTGTGGCGAGTTTTATACCTACAGTTGGTTGCCGCCTGATTGTATATCGGGCCTTAAATCAAGGGAGTGTGGGTCTATTTTACTCTGACGTCAAAATACTTCGACGCTCTTATACGCTCAACGTTTGTATGATTTTAAATCTTGCGGCTTATGTAGGGACGTATTTTCACGGATTCAGATCGAACTAAGCAGTAAGCGCCATAAAAATTATTGTTAATATTAATTATAAAAGTGATAAAATATAGGTACATAGAACAATATTGTGATGGAAAAACATTACAAAGTATAATTTCTATTATAACCCAATCCAGAGGTGCAATCATGTAAGGATTGCCGATCAAATCGTATAAGTTCGGCTTCAAAGTAAAATAAACCATAAGGCATTGATATAGAGGTCAATTTCGTGTATCCATTCTTATACGTTTAGGCTATCGTACATACCTAAACGTATGAGAATGGATACACGAAATTGAGCTCTAATTTAATGATGTTATGGTTTATTTTACTTTGAAGCCGAACTTATACGATTTAATCGACAATTCTTACATGATTGGGGGGCAGATGCTATAAGGATAGTAAAAATCTATGTTAAAAATAGGTTAACCTCTTTTCCTCTTATGATTACAGTCACTCGAGAGAAAGGGATAAAATGCTAACGTCATCCTATATTAGCATCTGGATATGATAATACATGCTTACTCATAAACTTTGGTTAACGGGTGAATAGTTAAACATCGGTTTGTCTCTTTCTGTACTCACTAATTTGACACTCGTAAGAAGACGAACGCTTATAATTGCCTTCCTCCCGGACCTCGATCACGAGTAGACGTATTTAATTTGCACTTGCAAGAAAACATACCACGAGCTCTGTACAGGTATTACAGAGGATGTATGGCCAATCAATGCAAGAATCAAAACTTGGATTACTTTTCGGAAATCGTTTAACAAAATAATTCAAAAAACCATATTATAACCACCAACCCACGGAGGAATAAGTTGTTCATGACCCCATTGAGAGAAATGCACAATGGGATCCATTCAATGACAACCTTGGTAGGTTGGTGTCATGAATTACTAAGGTCCTCTGAAAATATTGAATAATGTTATTATTATTAATATTCTCAGAACCTTAATTGAGTTAATTTTTTCCAATATTGTTGATAGTTTATTTGTTTGTAGTAATTCATAATTAATTAGCACTTAACCATCTAGTTAATGTAAGTGGTATTGACGTTCTAATTAGATGTAAATAAATAATCACGACCGTTTCGGTAGAAAATAAATAGATTTATCAAAACATTATCTCTATTATTGCATATGTACTCTATCATAACCATAATATTCTTTTACTGTAAAAGATGGCAAGTATTATGCCTAAGATTTAACTTTTTCTCTATACTTATCCTAATTTTGGTATCTACTAGAAAATTGCACGAAAACCATAAGTAATAAACTAAATACAACAAAAAATACATGGTGAAATGGCACAAAACTAGGAATAAACTGTAGAAAAAGATTATAACTAAGAACAACATAAATATTGTCTACAAACTAAATAAAAACATTAAAAGCTGCTGTTTTGTGCTGTTGGGACAACATTTTTCACATAATTGTACTTAATTTTCTAAAATATTCCACAAACCTTAACTAACTACTTATAACTTAACAACCCTAATAAAATTATGTAACAATAATATATTCAATTCTATGCGTAAGGGTCTGACCACATCTATGACGCGGATCCGCTTGAGCTGGTCTGGAAATCTTAATGTGAGCTTTATGCATACGGCATTAAGTGTGAGAACTATAGAGCAAACTTTGACTTTGCTTAGACTTAAGACATGGTTAAAACAGATTTATGTAACTCACGTAAGTCCATCTCGTTTTAACTCTAAGTAAAGTCTGAGCCAAGTCAAAGTACGCTCCATAGATCTCAGCATAGAGTGAAAACGCGGCAAACGCCGTTTCCTCGTCGTTAGCCGTCGCGTAGCGTCTTTTTCACTCTTATTACCATGTAGATAAAGTTATTTTTCACATCTATGGACGCGTAACCTTGAGAGGTGGTGAGACCCTCACAGGCGGTGAGACCCTCATAGGGCTCAGAAATCTCAACTTATATTATAGATTCGATCATTGTGAATGCACACTGACTGGCATTTGTTACACGACGTATTTTCAGCGGTTACAGCCACACTTCATCGCAGCGTATTTTACAATGGAACCGTTTCATATGTGATATCACCTGCTAGAAATGGCTGGATGATATTGTAATGCTTTTGTGCGCTACACACTAGAAATACAACTGTCTCAACTAGGTCTCAACGCGGAAAGGCCTTGTGTCTTAAAAAGGGACTAAAAATAAAAACAGATGGCTTCTTCGCATTGTAAAGCCGCCGGTCGTTCTGTGAGAGAGACGAAACGTGTATTACTAATAAACCTACGTATATAACTAATAAACCTGCGTTTATTACTGACAAACTTGCGTATATTACTAATAAACCTGCGTTTATTACTAATAAACCTACGTATATTATTGCGTGTATTAGTGGTCTAATATACGCAAGTTACCGGAGACTATCTTGTTCTCAAGCACCGCGCCTGAAGGGATGTCGATACGGTCGCCGTGGTTTGCTATTACTATGACGGTACCCTGAAAAAAATTATTAAAAAAATGAGTTAAGTACATCAGTTATGTGTGTCCGATACAAAGTAATCAAATCAAGAGAGAAAGCAGTTTTTCTTTAAAAAAAATTACAAGTTGACCTGATAATTCTCACCTTTTGTGAATTTTGTTTTTCAAAAACCAGCCGCCTTTACAGCCGAGACAAATCTTACGACAGCTCATTTATTAAAATCTTTCCCCTTTTTAGGCTGGCTTGAGTGGTACAATTAAGTATTTTCTCGGTTTTCGGAGGCTAGTGTCCACCATATTGATTTATTTAGTGACTTCACACACCAACCCGTTTAGCAAACTAAACCAAGCACTCAACCTGCAGGCGAACTAAACCAAGGCTGGTCAGCGTGAAACATACAGAAAAATATTTAACTCACCTTCAAAGAAACTCCTCTGCCAAACGTGACGTCTCCAGACACCGTCAAGTGATCCAACTCAATCAAATCGGGCACAGCCGCGAATCTGCTCAAAAACTCCTTCACCTTAGCAAAATGGTTATCTCCCAATTTCACTAACGGTGTAGAAGGGAACATCCTTTGCGGAGACATCACCAGGGATCCATGAGACAAGCTATACAAATTGGACATTACAAGCAGCAAATCGGAAGTTTTCTTGACCGGCAAGAATCTACTCCTAGGCACATTAACACCTATTCCTCCCTCAAAACATTTCATGGCTGCACCTACAGCGGTTTCCAACTGTATAACATTGATACCATCCGCCAGAGTTTTATTGTTAACAATAATCTCCATATTCAAAGACCCCTGCTCGACCACTCTTTGGATCGCATCCAGCTTTGCCCACAAGTTATTTGTGTTAAAGAACTTGAATTGGCTCACAGATTTGAAGTCGTCTACGTGTTCTTTGGGGACTTGAGCGATTTCGAGCAACCTCAGTTTGTCTTCGTATTGGATAAGAGTTCCTCCTTTGACATCGGCTCTGGTCTTATCGGTGACCTCCATAACAAATTCGGTTCCGTTTGTTTGCTCAGGGTTCAAAAGGAGGTAGAGGATGTTCAGATCGACGGTAGCTCCCAGGTTATCGATGTTGCTTATGAAGCAGTATGTTCTGCCCTCTTTGATGAACTTCTGGAGGAGACCTGAATTGTTGAAGGATTCGTAGAAGTCGCCGTGCCCTGGTGGGTACCATCTGAAATGGTAAATAAATAAGTCACATACACAGGTGCACTCTCTGTTCCTTTACTCTCATAGCCCGATGGGACGAAAAATGCGACACGACCGGAGAGAGTTCAGGCGCAAGGCCGACGGCTTTACGTGATCTCCGAGGCACGGGGGTAAAACACCGCCAACTTCCTAACTCCAGATTCTTAATTATACTACTACCTATTCAGCACATCAAACTCTAATTTGTTCATGTAGAACTAAAACATACGTGTGTCGCTTACATTGAGTCTCGTTTTGACTCTGCCACTGGTTCGCAAAGCAGATTCCACTGAGAAGAACCGGCATTTCTTTAGTGATTTTTCTGCGTTACTTTTACAATCGATTGAAATCTGAATCTAACAAAATCGCCTGCCTTTATAGCACGAAGATGTGTGAACATCTCATTCCTACAATCGCAATTACACAACAAAGAACTATGGTTATTTGCAAAGGTCATTTTAATTAAACTTGATTAGGCAAAGAGTTACATTGTAAGGAATAATTCAGATATTATGGTATAGATATTCAGATATAATAGACCATTTTCTAGTTGACTATCAAGTTAACAAGGAAGCTGGCTCAATTTAGTCTTATCTTTATCCGCGCAAACGTTTCAAGTCACCTTATTCTTGGCGCAATTCCACTCGATTTATAAAATAATATTAGCTTAGAAAAGATAACAATAATAACATGATTATAGATTGGCGAGGCTTATCAATTCCTAACGGCGGTATATGATAGTGTATCGAATTACTACGTTACACTCGTTAGACGTACATTCTCTTATCAAAATAATCGCTATGGGAACGTGAATTCGTACTAGTAATATGCTTGATTGTTCTTGGGCTACAGAATATTGCTATCTCCGTAAAAACCTCTTAAGCACCATGCTTAAAAGTCAATTTCTGTAAAATCCGGAGCCAAAACTTTGTTCGAAAAATGGTCTAAAATTAAACTTAAACGAAAACGCTCAATCAATTTCCATACGTTACAACATATTTTTGACATTCTAACAGATTTTACAGTCGGTCCCACAACATATCTGACCCGGTGACAGCGTCGCTAGTAGATATTACGAAAAAAAAATATAACAGGCATAAAAATTCTTTAAAAATTAGTTTCAATCATAGATTTAGGATTGGTCTCGACCAATCCTAAACCTATGGTTTCAGTTTTGACCACGGGGTCAGTTAAGTTTGACAGACTAACTAGTCACTGCCTCACTTAGTTCATTTAATGATTGAATAAATCAGCACTAACATGAATCCAGCTTGAAATCATCTTGTGTGCAACAGAATAAGTTTCAATAAAAATTACTTTATGAGGGAATGATGAACTTAGACGACTGACTTTTGTAAGCCCTGGGAGTTATACGCAAGTGAATCGATCTTTCTACTCTCTGTCCAATCATTTATTTTACTTTTGGCAGCTCGATTCAATGATGTTCTAATGCGTTACTGATTCGATGTTTGATAAAAATCGACTTTCTTTACGAAGAAGTTTTAATCGATTTGACACATCTTTGCTCAACATTTTTTTATTGTTTTATAAACATACCCATGTTTAAATGGTTATTTTAATACATATATATGTCACCGTAAGATTGTAAAAACCGTTAGATTATAATCTAACTCGCGAAATTGTAAACTGTCGAATGATTACAATATAACGGATTATTTTTCGGTAGATTGTAATCTGTTAGGTAATAAACCTAACAGATTACAATCTACCGATAGAACCTAAGTGCCCAGAAACCATACATCGCCGACGATGTATGGTGCTTAAAGGACTTTCAAGAAAGCTAGTGTTGAAGCTCCGTGACTTTTTTAAAAACGAAAGCAGTACTTGTATTTACTAGATGAGTATACGAGTTATGAAATATCGGATAACTCGCACATCGCTTCACTATTGAAAAAACGATATGCGTCTATGGAGTATCTATTGCATTTTTTTGTCGATGGTTGCCTGTCAATACTTATTCAACTTCATAGGTAGTCAAAAGTCAAATAAATGGTTGGACTTGGACAGATATAGATATATCTTATATATCCTTTGTTTACGGATGACAGAGGAATAAAAGGAAAATTGCTTACGCATCAATATCGACGTGTACATCGGGGTTCTTCGCGATGGGCAGTAAGGATTCTCGGTTGATCCTTGGATGGCAAGACTGGTTGAATGTGTGGATGTCCAGTTTCAAGCCCTTGTATTTACGGATGACTTTCTGAGTGTCTTCGTCCGTGTTGAATGAGTTCATGAGGACCAGTGGCACGTTGCATTTGTATGTCTTGTTCAGGTGCTGCAAGAATTATATTAAATGTAGGTATATTCATCCTCCCATAGAGTAGTCCATGGTAGATTCTAACGACTATCATAAGTGGCATAAATTGTCCTACGTGAAATAAATCTTTTCATTTTCATTTATTTTTATAGTTTAATAATATATAACTAGCTGATGCCCGCGAAATCGTCCACGTTTATTGAGGTTTTTTGGTTCCCGCGGGAACTCTTTAATTTTCCCGGCATAAAATAGTCTGTGCTATTCCAGACAATCTAATCTATCTCTGTGCCAAATTTCATCAAGATCAGTTTTGTTGTTCTGGCGTGATTGAGTAACTAACATATATATCCATCCGACGATATATTTTGACGACCTCCGTGGCGCAGTGCGTAGCGCTGTTGCCTTAACGTGCGGAGGTCCCGGGTTCGATCCCCGGCAGGGTCAGTTTGGGAATTTATAATTTCTGAATTTTCCTTGGTCTGGCCTGGTGGAAGGCTTCGGCCGTGGCTAGTTACCACCCTACCGGCAAAAACGTGCCGCCAAGCGATTTAGCGTTCCGGTACGATGCCGTGTAGAAACCGAATAGGGGTATGGGTTTAATATAACTGCCATGCCCCTAACAGGTTGGCCCGCTACCATCTTAGACACTCATCACTTACCATCAGGTGAGATCGCAGTCAAGGGCTAACTTGTAGTGGATAAAAAAAAAAATCCAAACTTTCGCATTTATAATATTGGTATAGATCTGAAAGTGTATAACTGAAACTGTCTGTTTGTTTGTCTGAACTACTTGTTTTATATTCCTCTACAGTTTAGCTCTTGAGTGTAGATAAAATCTGATGTAGTGTGAGATGGCAGCGGGCTAACTTATTACTACCCCTAATCGTTTTCTACACGTCGTCGTACCGGAACGCTAAATCTTGGTGGCACGTCTATGCCAGTAGCGTGGCACGGTGGTAACTTGCCAGTTTAGGAAAAAATTGACCGTGCCGTTTGTGTATTGAAATGTCAGCGATCACCACTGCGCCAGAGAGGTCGTCAATATTTTTATTTATTAATTTATTTTATTTTTTCGTTTTTTAACATTTGACTCTGTGTGTGTGTGTTCTTTTATTTTAATTATTTGTTTTTTAAATTGTTTATTTCTCGCGGTTTAGGCTACACACTAATCGATTTTAAATCGGTCGATCGATCAAATTGATTCAAAGACATTTAAGCATTGAGTTCAATGCGTGACAAATGAGTTGTCTGTGGTGAGTGGACTTTTTCCCTTCTACTACAAGTCATGCAGTCACAGGTCGTAGCAGGTTGACATGTTAGGGCCTAGGGTTATAGCAATTATATTAATCCCATACTCCTAGTCGGTTTCTACACGGCATGGTTTCGGAACGCTTAAATCGCTTGGCGGCACGTCTTTGCCGGTGGGGTGGTAACTAGCCACGGCCGAAGCCTCCTACCAGACCAGACCAGAGAAATAACAGAAATTATTAATTCCCAAATAGATCCTACCGGGAATCGAACCCAGCAGGCTAAGCATGCGCACAACGAGGTAAATCTCGCGACTCGAGAGTGAGAGATGATGTCGATACCGGCTAATTTCTCGTTCACCCTAATGTGCACAAAATTCAGCATATATTAATTGTTAAAAAATAGTCGGTACGTAAGGGTTCGTAGAGAAAAATACCACAGATAAGAAATATTTTTTTTTATCTCTACTTTTACCTTACGAGACAAGTAACCATGTTAGCTTCGGTAGACAAATAGAGATAACGACTACAGAACCTCCTAACAAGTAACCATGTTAGCTTCGGTAGACAAATAGAGATAACCCCTACAGAACCTCCTAAGTTAAGACAACAGCGCTCAACTCTGCGCCAAGGAGATCGTCAAAATGTAGTATGTTGTGTTTAGGTAGTATCAACTTACCTCAATTTGCTGTACAGTTAAATCCAGGAAAGTGAGTTCGTTCCGCACTTGTATGACCGACTTGGGCCCCTTGCAGCCCATAGACGTGCCCAGGCCACCGTTCAGTTTGACCACCACCAGTTTATCCAGCATGTGGTGGATGTTGTCTGTGGTCGGCGTCTGTAGAGTCGAGTAGTCTATGACCGCGTAGTCTGGCAGTTTCTGGATCTTCTCCCATGTTACCGATGGCCCCTCTGGAAAGATTGTATCGAGTCTATAACGTATCTATGGTTTATTCATGTTCAGAAATTAAAAATGTAAGTTTTTATTTGAATTCAATAAATAGTTTAAAATGTTTCAATTCAAACACAGAAAAATTCTATTTTGTATCCAAATGTGTAGTTTCACTGTATGTTTGTATCACTATCCATACTTCCATATTATAAATGCGTAAGTTTCTGGTACGCTTTAACGGCCCATCCTTTCAACCGTTCAGCAGTTCGTGCGTGATTGAGTAACAAATATCCATCCATCCATACATCACTCACACTCACTCACTACAGCCCGTTAACGTCCCACTACTGGGCACAGGCCTCCCCACTCTCATAGGAGAGAGGGAATTAGAGCTTATCCATCCATCCAAACTTTCGCATTTATAATATTCGTATTGATGACTGCGACCCATTCAATTCGCTACGAGGATACCTGTAGCCTTATGGTGCTACCACACTGAAGTTATGAAATGTATTAAGGCGCAGTTAGAGCGCGGAATCAAAACACATATCAAGAGTTAGGCTGTCCTCACCCCTCACGCCTGGCATGTCCGGAGACAATGTCCGTCCGTCCATCCTCCGTCACGTTCTGATGAAGAATGGCGCGCAGGCGCTGGTGAAAATTAGCAATGGCTTTTCGGAAAACCGGCATAAATTCGAAAACCAAAATATATACTTTTCGAGTAAATTGTAGTAAAATGAGGAGAAAAATTGCTTTGTAAGGTGAAATAAAAGTTATGAGCTGCGAAGTTGTTCAAATTCTGTTTTGAAATAAGACAATGGCTTCTTAAAGTTCCGGAAAACATTATATATATTTTTTAATCATACATATGCCACCGTTTAATAGATAAAACGCTTTAGAAAACTGTTTTTTAATGATTTTACGCTGTAACAGAGCCATAAAACATTATAGAGCATGAGATAACTAACACAATTAATTACTAGTTAAGTAACACACAATATTGAATCTTAAAAAATGTTATTTGAAATAGTGTTTTAAAATTGGTATTTTATAACTGCAGTGTGGCAGAACCATTATTAAGTAAAACCTGCATCAACCATTGTTACAGTATCGATTGCTGTGATTGGCTGACGTCATAGTATTCTTTCCACGACAATGGATTTTGGACATAAGCGGAATTGACCAGTAAGAGGTGATTGCCATTGTCACATTGTAGCAATCACTTTTACGTAATAAGTAGAATATTTTTTCACTACAAGTGAGCCTTTAATTGCGATATCACCTGATGGTAAGCAATAAGCATCTATATAAATGTACGTATAGATAATGCAGTCTTAGATGGTAGGGGGCTAACCTGTACGGCAGTTATATTAAACCGATAACTACCCCTAATCGGTTTCTACACGGCAATTGTACTGGAGCGCTTAATAGCCCAGCCGAAGTCTCCAGACCAGACCAGAGTAAATTCAGAAATTATAAATTCCCAAACTAGCCGGAAACGACAATATCTCTCTCTCTCTCTCTCTCGTCGCGAGATATCTCGTTGTGCGCATGCTAAGCCTGTAGGAAATCTGTAAGATACTAACGCTCAGCCAGGTATCTTCTGAAGAGGTTCTTGAAGCCGCGGAACTCCTTGTCGACGAGCGCGCGCCTGGTCTCCGGCAGCGCCGCCACCAACCGCTCCAGCTCCACCTCGAGCCGCGCGAGCGCATCGCGCTTGGTCGCCTCCTTGAAGTCGCGCGACCCGGACGGCGTGCGCTGGTGACTTCTTATCTGTGGAAACATTAACACAGATAGATTTTATTTAAATTATTACAATACAATATTCTTTATTTGCATTAATACAGGTACAGTGGGTGATATTTAAATTATATTATTATCAGCCATTTCTGGCATGCAAATGTTAAATTTTACAAACAGGTCAGTTAAAATTGAATTATTCGTATCATGTGACAATAAACTAACCTTTTACAAGAGCACAATTCAAAACACAGACGCAAACAGTAGGTATTTCAATTCAAATAAATTAGGTACAATAATTTATAATTTTGAGATTATTAAAAAGGCCAAATTAAATCAAAATGTCAATGTTAAAATTATATAGGTAGCTTTGTTTTACTCTGTCAGCATGTCATTTATTGAATAAAAACATTTATTTATCAACCACGAGAAAATATCTTTCTTAAAGCTTTGTAAAGCTAACTGAAGTAGGTAAGCCTGGGGGTATTAAAGAATAGGCTTGCGCTTGACGACAAAGCAATGATGAGGTCTAGGTTGCAGCGCGCTTGCCTAGATGATGCCTATTCACTCTTGCCTTGAAGGCACTTAAGTTATACGTGGCCAAGAATAGGTACATGCGCTGGAAGCCTACTCTGCGCGTGGCTCGCCAGGCCCTTGGCCGGTTTTTTATCCCAGAAAATCAATGAGTTTCCAACACAAACAAGACCACGAAACCTAAATTCATGCAGACGAAGTCACGGGCATCATCATCTAAAGTAAGTATTTATTGCATAGTTACTAGGTTCACCCCTAAAACAATTACGTACAGTCCGACAAACTTATCCTGACCCGGTGACAGCGTCGCTATTAGTTAAAAACAAAAACTAAACAGGCATAAAAATTATGCAGTTCCAATTTCGGCCACCTACATATCTCATATATATATAAAATCGTTAGCTAACAACGCACAGCCTAAACCGCTGGGGTTAGAAACTTGAAATTTTTACAGTAGGTTCCTTTTGTGACGTAGGCGCTCACTAAGGAAGGATTTTTCAAAATTCCACCCCTAAGGGGGTGAAATAGCGGGTGAAAGTTTGTATGAAAGTCCGTCATTTCTCCAGTTATGTCCATGAAACTTGGTATACGAGGTACTGGTTGAAAATAAAGAAATACGTGTTTCACAGTTTTTAAAAATTCTACCCCCGAAGGGGTGAAATAGGGGACGAGAGTTTGCATGAAAGACCTTCATTTCTCAAGATATTCTAAAGTCATATAAACGAAACTTGGTATTATGGCTTTCGTTAAAAAATAAAGAATTATGTGTGTCACAGTTTTTCAGAATTCAACCCCTAAAGTGGTAAAATAGGGGTTGAAAATTTGTATGAAAGCTATAGCCATGCAACTTGGTTTATGAGCTGCGAGTTGAAAATTAAAAAATACGTATTTCACAGTTTTTGAAAATTCGACCCCCAAACGGGTGAAATAGGGGATGAAAGTTAGTATGAAAGGCCTTCATTTCTCAAGATATTTTACAAGTTATTTCAATGAAACTTGGTATTTTGGCTAACGATAAAAATAAAGAAGTACGTGTGTCACAGTTTTTCAAAATTCCTCCCCCAAAGGGGTAAAATAGGGGTTGGAACTTTTGGATGTTTGTAAGTATGAAAGTCCTTCATTTCTCAAGTTATAGTCATTAAACTTGGTATATGAGCTGCGGGTTGAAAATGAAGAAACACGTGTTTCACAGTTTTTGAAAATTCGACCCCCAAAGGGGTGAAATAGGGGATGAAAGTTGGTATAAAAGGCCTTCATTTTTCAAGATATTTTACAAGTTATTTCAACTAAACTTGGTATTTTGGCTTTCGGTAAAAAATAAAGAAGTACGAATGTCACAGGTTTTCAAAATTTCACCCCCGAAGGGATAAAATAGGGTTTGGAAGTTTGTATGAAAATCCTTCATTTCTCAAGTTATAGCCACGAAACTTGGTATGTGAGTTACCGGTTAAAAACAAAGAAATATGTGTTTCACAGTTTTTGAAAATTCTACCCCCAAAGGGGTAAAATAGAGAGTTGGTCCTTCAATCACGCCGCAACAACGCAACGGGTATTTTGCACGGGTAGTCGAGGACCTGGAGAGTGGTATAGGCTACTTTTTATCTCGGAAAATTAAGGAGTGCCTGTGGGAAAACAAACTTTGACCACGCGGACGAAGTCGCGGGCATCAGCTAGTTATTAATATGCATCGTATCTACTCGTATAGTCCCACATACTTATCTGACCCGGTAGCCGAAACTGGAACTACATAATTGTTATGCCTGTTTAGTTTTTAAGTAGATACGATGCATATTAATAATAATATGTCTAACATAAAATCGTAATTAGGTATTACTTAATTAAAATGTTTTCAGATATCGCTCTTCTCCGAACTTGACCGTCGAATATAGGTACTAGATAAAAATAACAAGTCAGTGCGTTGACTGAACTTTCATTCATGCCGATATAAAATGCGAAAGCGTGTCACTCTGTTGGTTACCTATAGTCAGCCCATCAGTTTTGAGTTTGTACAAGGCTAGCTTTCATTTCAGGGGCGGGTATTAAGGATGCTTTTTATCCTGGAAAATCAGAGAGGTCTGAGACCTCTCTGATTCAAATAAACTTTTACAAATGCTTTTGAATCGTCGCGTTGAGTGAATCTACCACTGGTTCGGAATGCCATTACCGAGAAAAACTAGCAGTTTTTTTCGGTAGGAATGGCACTCAGTGATGAAACTCGGTGGATGCTCTTTTGAATAAATTAATCTATTTATTAATTATATTTAAGATTAGGTAGGTAGGCAGGTTTGGGGAAAACAGACATTTACAGATATTGATTAAGTATTTTTATTTAATTCCGGCCGATACAAAAACTTTTCTTTGAGATGAGACTACAATAATAGGTAGGTATGTAGCTGCACTCGGTAATGATAATTTCATTCAAACAACTCGAGCATAATTATTGCTTGAACAAGTCAAAAGTCGTAAGTTTATTTTAATAATAAACTTCATTGCTTCTAGATACGAACGAAAATAGCTTGTAATGTAATATTAAAAGTACTTATTTTCGATGAGGTAGTACCTAACTGCAAGGCTGTTATTTATCAAATGCGTTGTTAACTATACGAGTAGGTACCTACCTATCTAGTTTTCTTAAATTTTATATCTATGACATTTTCACGCTTGACCTTCATGTCACCATGGTTAGTGATTATGATAATAATTATACATTCTAGTCCGACAAACTTATCTGACCCAGTGACAGATTTAGGCTATATTCCACTACGCTGGCTAAGCAGTTAAGCACTACTGACCACCAGTCTCCTCTCGGAATGAGAAGGGTTTGCCAATAGTCCACCACACTGGCTAAGTGTGGATTGGCAGACTCTACACACTTTTGAAAACATTGTGAGGAACTCTCAAGCATGCAGGTTTCCTCGCGATGTTTTCCTTCACCATTATAGCCTACTTATTATAACGTAGGTTCAACCAACATAACTTGGAAAGTTTAGAGGTGCGTGCCCGGGTATCTAACCTGGACCCCCTACTAGGAGGTTGTTACTTAACTAAGTATGTGCTATAAGTACCAGATAATATACCTATTATTATTGTTTTACTAGCTTATGCCCGCGACTTCGCCGGCGTGGACTATTTTACCACGACAGAATTGAATTTTGAAAGTTGAATTTTCAATAATTCTTTCTTAGCGGATCATAATATCATCATAAGCTGTCAGCATGCCAAATTTCAGCCCGATTCGTCCAGTGGTTTGAGCTGTGCGTTGATAGATCAGTCAGTCACCTTTTTTTATGCTACAAAATGAATTATCTTATGAATTGATATGGCTATAAAATTGTACGATAGGTATACGTAATTTTACGAGGAAACAGGTAACTTAGAATTTATAGGAGTACTAAGACGATAAAACTTTATTACGTAGATAGTTATTTTTATAATCCATATTATAATAATTATTTATCTGAACAAATATGTATTTATTTGCAAAATATTATGTTGAATATAAAAATACCTACGTATTTTCTTACTACTTCACGATGATAGACAAAATAAACAGTTTTGAACTCTGTTTAACCTTCACGTTAACCGCCATACCTAATCATTACATGACTTCAACTATAATGTTAAATAAAAACATGCAAATACGATTTTAATTATAAATTTTTATCCAATTACCTTATTCAGTACATCCATAGCCGATTTGGTAAGTAACTAAAAAAACAATTTGAATTCAAAAAATCACAACGCCACGAGAACTGTCAGTAGAGGAAAAAAGTAAGAACTGTCAAATTTCGGTGCGAACTACATAAAAGGAAAACAACGCAAGGACGTGCTACCGGCCAGCGACGCTTTGAAACTGAATGATGGATGATTACTGTGGCACATACATGTACACATGGCATTATTTATATATGCAATATTAATGTATTGTTGTTTGTCCGTCGACTCGTTGAGTAGTGACCTTAACCACACGTGTAATCGGAGTCACGTAACTGAGAATTATAATATACACTACCACAGCTATTTGACTGTTTTAAAAACCGCACCATTTTGATTTTTCTATCGATAGAAAATGAGGGTAGGTACTAGGTACTATAATTATTTCCGCTACATAATTGAAAAAATGTGCGGGTAATAGCGGGTAGGTTAAAATAAATAAATAGAAAAAGCCTACGAAATTAAGAATTCAGAACCAACAACCTAGAGTTTGAAATAATCTGCGAAAGTGTGTCTGTCTGACTACGCTTTTACGCCCATCTGTCCAAATGATTTTGATGTTTGGTGTGTGTGTGTGGATGGACTTAGCATTTTTTTTAACCTTTTATTCCGGAAAATTGAAAAGTTTCCGCTGGAATCATCTATTAAAACATAAAATATATTTATTATCTCAACCAGCTTTTTGTTGCGACCAAAGTCACAGGAAGCTGATAGTCTCAGAGTTCAGAAACGACAATATCGGCCATAGTTTTATCAAAGGTTGATAAGACAAAATAATAATAATATGTTTACGATTACGAGGCTTTGCTATAACATAACGATATTTTAAATGCGAGCTATTAAGATATTTTATCTACTCCAGCATCGAAAAGTTCCAATTTCAAATTTGACAACTATATCAAATTGAACCCTCTTTCGTGTTTGCTTCTCATAACGATACAGTTCGTTGTATGGGAGCTGTATCGTTATGAGTCGTAGCTGTATCGATATGGTTATCTTCATAAAATAGGATACCTATAGCTTAGCGGCTCTGGGTTCTGGCACTTGATTGATTTGACTTTTTTATTAATTTATAAAGTAAAAAATTATAAAGACGTCCTTGTCGTAGATAAAATCTTGTATGCAACTGTACGTAATTAGTCATTTTAATTCTCGTACTATCCTATTTTGATACTCGGCAAGCCTCGTATCAAAAAACAGCACTCGAATTAAAATGACCCTCATTACGATACAGTTGCATAAATAGCTATTATGGCTTCATTATTAAGTAGGTACATCTCTCTCTGCGGCGTATTTCTCATTGCTGAGGTAATCACATCGTTCCAATCAATCAGACATTTGTCTGGATAATTATATTAGTACTACTTATATACTTATTTTTACAAAACTTGTAATATTGTATCAATACAATTAGCTGTAAAGTAAAAAATGTAACCGTAAAAAATTATGTAGGTAACTATCTATATATTTCTTGGCATAAATAAATATTATTATTATTATTTATTATTATTGATGGGAGGTTTCGGCCGTGACTAGCTACCACGCTTCCGGCAAAGATATGCCGCCAAGCGATTAAGCATTCGGGTACGATGCTGTGTAGAAAGCGAGTAGGGGTAGGTATGGGTGTAACATAACTGCCATACCTCTGACAGGTTAGCCCGCTACCATCTCAGACTGCATCATCACATACCACCAGGTGTGGTGGAAGAACGAAGGATAATATTATAAATTCGTTTATATTTATAAAATTATACCTACAAAATACTGAGTTATCCAGGAGTTATCAAATGCTTTTCAAATGAGAAACCCATGAAATGAAATTTTTCCTTCCCTATTAGCTATTGGTACATTCAATTCATGACTGAGAGCATGACTTGGCATGTCCAAAAAGTGAGTCTTGTTGTAAATTCACTATCAGTCCAAGGTCTGAGCACCTGATGGGTTATCTGGAGTAGGTCCCTATTAGTGACTAGCTGATGCCCGCGACTATGTCCGCATGGATTGAAGTTTTTTGGTTTCCGCGGGAATTCCTTAGATTTCCGGGATAAAAAGTTGCTTACATGCTATTCCAGACTATAATCTGTCTCTGTGCCAAATTTCAGCCAGATCCGTTCAGCTGTTGGAGCGTGATTGAGTAACAAACATCCATACATCCATCCAAACTTTCGCATTTATTAATAAATACTAGCTGATGCCCGCGACTACGTCCGCGTGGTTGAGGTTTTTTGGTTCCCGCGAGAACTCCTTAGTTTTCCGGGATAAAAAGTAGCCTATGTGCTATTCCAGACTATAATCTATCTCTGTGCCAAATTTCAGCCAGATCCGTTCAGCCGTTGGGGCGTGATTGAGTAACAAACATCCATACATCCACACATCCATCCAAACTTTCGCATTTATAATATTTATATTTGAAGGTAAGATAAGACTGCCCTTGCGCACTTTGTTTTATGTACTTTTTCACTTACGAGTAATATCTATAAGTTTGTGTGGCAATAAAGAATTTATCTGAGAATGAGATTCAAGAAAACTTTAAAACAAGCTATAGAATATTAAAAATCCTTTTTATAATAGTATTTTATGCAGTAGTAATCTCTACTACCTACTGCCTCGTTGCACTTTTAAGATTATAATAAAGATATTCATAATTAGTTCGTTTGCAGAATTTGAATGACAAAACAAAAGTAATAAACAGTAATTGGACATAATAATATGTTTTTACCATTTTTATATATTTTATGTTTGGACATAAGTATATAGTTATGTTTGAACATGCAAATTAAAATGGTTAAAGAGGTAACATAATATACTTAGTAGGTATACTGTAAGAGAAATAATTATCGTAAGCATAAATTAATGAAAAGAGCAAAAATACTACAACACTTATCTTATTTTGAATTAAATACAAAAGGGCAATAACCTATTGTCTTAATAGCACCTTCAAAATATAGGTGAATAACATTAAGTAAAACAGTTGGTAAATAGTAAATACCATAGGTATTGTTATAAAAAAATATAATGCATGCCTACTAAGTATTTAAACCTGGCTGCATATTATCAGAAATTACTGTCAGAAAAAATTCTTCTCTCACACTTTAAAAACATCAAAAGTAGGTAAAGTCCCACCCCACCAACTTATCTGGTCTGATGGCCAAAATTCGAAGTAATTTTTATGCCTGTTTAGTTTTTGTATATATTTTATTTTTCAAAGATACTACCGATGCTGTCACCGGGTCAGATAAGTTTGTGGGACGTTGTCCAATCCAGCAACATTCTGACAGTACCCTTATTACAAGTTTTAAAACACTTTGGTGTTAGATTAAAATTTACCCAAATTCCATTTAAGTTGCAAATTCAGCACCATTGATTTAAATTTCGCAACATATCCGCTTTGAGTGCAGGCTATGGATTTACTTAATGTGCTTGAGCTGTAAAACAAGAATCATAAGGTTCATTTACTTCAATGCCAAAATGTTTTGACTATCCAGCTCATTGTCAGTTTGCTTTAAAAACTTGTGGTTAAGGGACTGTCATCGCTTATCTACACTAATATTATAAAGAGGAAAGATTTGTATTTTTGTATTTTTGTATTTTTGTATGTAACGAATAAACTCAAAAAGTACTGGACCGATTTTAATAATTCTTTTTTCATTAGAAAGCTACATTATCACTGAGTAACATAGGCTATATTTAGTACTAGATTACTATAGAAATCTTTAGAAATTCCTATTAAAACCAACCGAAGGTGTAAAAAAATTAGCCATAAAATGTCTTTCATCGCATACACTGCGAAGAGTATTAATGATAGGACAAAAAAATGTTCGACAATATAATAGAATATATCAATATCTACAAAAAACTTCGCGAGACCATGTGTCTAACTATTGTAGTTACGTCACTATAACTACTTTTTTACATTTAACAAATTGATAGAAATGCCGATCAAAATCAGACCGTGTTATCCATACCATTTATAAATTTTTATCCAAATAAATAATTTAATATTCAAGACTGTCTCAATACCTGATGATTACTTTTTGAATTATTGAAATCGGACATTCCATTCAAAAGATATCATGAAATTAAAATAAAAATACATGCCGGCGGCGGCCGCCACGCAGCGCATCGAGTAACTAACTCTTCGTGAGAGGGGCAGTGCGGGAGAAGGGGGTGCACCATTATGAAAAATATGTGTACCTATTTATGTCTACCCGTGCGAAGCCGGGACGGGCCGCTATTAATTAATATATATATATATATATATATATATATATATATATATATATAGCTGCTTGTGCTGATTCACTGATTGATCACCTCTCCTGTAAAATTTTGTATGAAAAAATTTTTTTTTACTCATTTTTCGTATAGAAGACAAAAATTCATTCAGAGGAAAAATACGGAGAGAGCTGATGATTGAGGATTTCGAAGACGGATGAAGAGCACAGCCAGGGTATTGAAGATAGGTGGAGGGTGCTCGACCAAATGTCATTCAAAACTTCATCCAATTGACAGTGAGCTAAAAAAAATTTCAAAATGTCGGATTTAAGATGGCCGCCATACAAATTTCATCGGTGTCTATCTCGGAGAGTATAAGAGATGGAAGAATGGTTTCTTGGCAAAAGATGATCAGGATATGAAGGTCTACTTGACAAACAGGAAAAAAATTCAAGATGGCGGAATTTATTTTTCCATAGAAAAATGTATGGGGAATGTTGACTGGGATTTGGAAATTACAGCAAGACCTTTTCAAAGTTTATATCTTCGTACTGTCATTTTGACAAATGATTCGGAGAAAAAGTATGGAAATCGAGGGTTTGCAAGATGGGTGAAGAGCTAGCGAGCAGGGTATAAAAGATGGAAGAGTGGTTTCATGGCAAAAGATGATCAGAACATGAAGGACTACTTGATGAACAGGAAAAAAATCAAGATGGCGGAATTTATTTTTCCATAGAAAATGAATGGCGAATATTGAAGAGGTGAATTTAGTATTGAACTATGCAAGACTTTGATTTGGTTCCTTTTTAAAATTTGTTTTTAGAGAAGAACCCTTCATAATTTTACGGAGAAAAAAATATACTTATGGAGAGCGATGATGATCGAGGGTTTGAAAGATGGGTGAGGAGCACAGCCAAAATTTCATAGGTGTCTATTTCAGAAAGTATGCTAGATGGAAGAGTGGAAGTAAGAAATATGCATGACTTTGATATGGTTTTTTTTACAAGATTTGTTCCGTATGGAAGAATTGTCGGTTTGCCGTTAGGAAAGCCAAGATGGCGAAGTTCAATGGCACCCAAAGGTACCCGATCGTCAGCGGTATGATATTGATATTAATCAACTAAGGAAGGTTTCTTTGTGTTTTTACTTCAACACTGTATGCATGTCTGGAAAGTTTTTTTTACACTTAAAGGCCCTTTTAGATTCTTAGGGGGGTCTCTGTTTTTTGTTTTCTTATGAGTTTTTTTTACGTCTGTCGGACGCTTGGTAGCTGGCGCTTCCACTGTGCTCGCTAGCATAGCAGTGTGTTGTTTACTTTAGAACACGTAGGCAGTAAACCCTAGGATAGAAGGAGAGCAAGTAAGTAGACAGTGGGCCATGCGGTCTACTACGTGGTCCGCTTTAGCAGGCCACGCACCCACGCGCCCTACTAGTTAATAATACTAGCAGCTATATATATATTATATATATAGCTGCTTGTGCTGATTCACTGATTGATCACCTCTCCTGTAAAATTTTGTATGAAAATTTTTTTTTTGACTTATCGTTTCGTATAGAAGACAAAAATTCATTCAGAGGAAAAATACGGAGAGCTGATGATTGAGGATTTCGAAGACGTATGAAGAGCACAGCCAGGGTATTGAAGATAGGTGGGGGGTGCTCGACCAAATGTCTCTCGAAACTTCATCCAATTGACAGTGAGCTGAAAAAAAATTCAAAATGGCGGATTTAAGATGGCCGCCATACAAATTTCGTCGGTGTCTATCTCGGAGAGTATAAAAGATGGAAGAGTTGTTTCTTGGCAAAAGATGATCAGGACATGAAGGTCTACTTGATGAACAGGAAAAAAATTCAAGATGGCGGAATTTATTTTTCCATAGAAAATGTATAGCAAATATTGCAGTAGCCTCTTCAATTTAGTGTTGAACTATGCGAGACTTTGATGCGGTTCCTTTTCAAAATTTGTTTTTAAAGAAGAACTCTCCATAATTTTTCGGAGAAAAAAAAATACTTATGGAGAGCGATGATGATCGAGAGTTCGAAAGATGCGAGGAACACGGGCAAAATTTCATAGGTGTCTATTTCAAAAAGTGTACTAGATGGAAGAGTGGAAGTAGGAAATATGCATGACTTGGATATGGTTTTTTTTGCAAGATTTGTTCTGTATGGAAGAATTGTCGGTTTGCCGTTAGGAAAGCCAAGATGGCGAAGTTCAATGGCACCCAAAGGTACCTGATCGTCAGCGGTATAATAGTGATTGTATGCATGTCTAGAAAGTTTTTTTACATTTAAAGGCCCTTTTAGATTCTTAGGGAGATCTGTTTTATGTTTTCTTATGAGAATTTTTTTACGTCTGTCGGACGCTTGGCAGGCTGGCGCTTCCACTGTGCTCGCTAGCATAGCAGTGTGTTGTTTACTTCAGAACACGTTAACACTAGAATAGAAGGAGAGCAAGTAAGTAGACAGTGGGCCGCACGGTCTACTACGTGGTCCGCTTCAGCGGGCCACGCACCCACGCGCCCTACTAGTTGTAAATATACTTACAACCTTTGTAAATACTTGTATACTTACAATCTTGTGGTAAGGGTCTAGTACAAAGTGTATGAGCAGATTGCATTCCAGGGTGCATCTTAAATTTTTCTGTCTGGTAGCCAGGCTTATGGTTTACATAAAATAGTAAAACTTATAATCATACTAATATTATAAATGCGAAAGTCACTTTATTTGTTGGTTTGTTGGTTTGCCCTCCAATCACGCCGCAACGGAGCAACGGATTGACGTGATTTTTGGCATGGGTATAGTTGAGGACCTGGAGAGTGACATAGGCTACTTTTGATCCCGGAAAATTAAGGAGTTCCCGCGGGAATAACAAAAAACTTAAACCACGCGGACGAAGTCGCGGGCATCAGCTAGTATTTAATATGTCCTGAGAATATTGATAGTTGGTAACTAGCTACTATAAATAAACTTACTTGTCATGCTGCCTAATAAGTGTAATTTGCGTAGATTAACCCATTATTTTACAGCGTTGTTTGTTGATTTGCTCAGCACATATATCAGATAAGTATAAGTATGTGTCAAGGAAATTACCAAATAAAAAAAGCTTGGTCCATTATTTCATGAAATAGTAGACTGTTTAGAGCTGTCATTTTAGTTTAGTTTAAAAATTGTGTTATACAGAATTATTGGCCATACTATCTCTCCAAACCTATGGTTGAGATAGACATAGAGGTAGGAAACTGCATAGAACTGCATACTGATTAAATGTTAGAGTAACAAAATTGTATTGAAACTATCCTTCATTTCATCTTTGACACCCCGCAGTGTTGCTCGATCTAGTCCCCTCCACTGAATTTAACCAAAAATCTATTCATTAACAAAAAACTGATTTGTTCATAAAAACATGCAACTTATGTTCTCAACTTATAAGAGCTAATAATTAATAAATAATAATGTACTTCATGATGGAAACTTTCAATCTATGTTCGAACCATCCATCAATCAGGCTAGACCTCTAGACACAAATAAGATAATTGAATAAACGTTTAGGAATATCTATGAAATAGAACTTAACATTCTAGCCTACACAACTATCTTTTTCAATATACTGTACCTATAATCATACTTACTTACTAATATTATAAATGCGAAAGTCACTTTGTTTGTTGGTTTGTTGGTTTGTTGGTTTGTTGGTTTGTCCTTCAATCACGCTTCAACGGCGCAACGGATCGACGTGATTTTTGGCATGGGTATAGTTGAGGACCTGGAGAGTGACATAGACTTCTTAGTTCTTTTTATCCCGGAAAATTAGGGAGTTCCCGCGGGAATAAAAAAAACTTAAATCACGCGGACGAAGTCGCGGGCATCAGCTAGTTAAAAATATAAATAAGTACTCATTGAAACATAATATAAATAGCATGCTGTTACATGCTCAAATTAAAACTTGAACTTAACTGATGGAAAATTTAGTTAAACTTAGAAATAAAAATAGAACAACCAAAACCTGTTATTTACAAGTAGGTAACACCAGAAGTAAAAATAAAAATTTTGAAGTTCTACAGTTAGTATCTTACCGCAGGTCTCAGCTGGTTGTCATCAGCCTGCAATTTTAATGCTTTTTATTTTTTCAATTTATGTTCATTTTAATTTATATAAAGTTTTGAAAATAACTGTCTAAATATAATCGTACAACAGTAGTTTATAAATGCAATGGTTTAAAAAATTACTTGAGGACCTCAATAGACCCATAATCCATACTTAGTATTATAAATGCGCAATTGTATCTGTCTATGTTTCTGCTACACTTTCACGGCCATTTGCTCAATAGATTTTGACAAAATTTGGGATAGGTTCATACTGCGGCCACAGGGCAAACTAATAACTACCTAAATAAAAAAACCCGTACCTAAATCAAAGTGTTCCCCCGGGATTTTTAAGACTTTATCCAAGCAGACGTAGCCGCGGCCATCTAGTAAATAACGACAAAGTTTTGGTGCTGCTTTTAGTCGAAAATTGAAATCCCATAACTCATCTCGGACATCATATTATTGTGGGTAGTGGGTACTAATCAAAGCAGACCCTGTAAATGACCTTTGTATCGGACAAGGTTAAAAGGCCATGTCGTTCGAACTTCGAACACTACTAGTGCTAAATGAAGCGAGTATTGTTGATAAGAATTACCTTTGCTCTAGCTTCTCTGTTATCAGCCATTGCGTAAACACTTATCAAACTATACACATTCACAAAGAAAAATTGATAGTTTCGATAATTTACGATATCGGGCGAGCTTTAAATCTAATTTATTTTAGTGGTCTGCCTCTGCTATCGTCAAACCCTGAAACATTGTCTCTGCCCTGAAACGCAAGGTCAAACGTCAAAGTCAGTGTCACTAATCACATGTTAATGACATGTCATTATTTTGCCATGGATGTAGAAATCTCTTTACTTTGGAATCTAACCCAAACCCAAACCCCATGAGAACCCGCAATAATCATGATCATAATTATCTGAATTTATGGTATTCTTGCTGCGTCGATGGATTTTGTCCAATAGCAGAAGAGTATTAAGCTGTTAACCAATCAGAGGTGATTGCGATCTTTAGAACTTACAACCTTAGTTGTAATTATATGAATATAGATTAGGTGGTGGGCGGTGGCCGGCGGGCAACGGGCAATTTTTGCATGCAGCACAGATGAATTACAAAACTAATAATAATAATAATAATAATATATATCTAAGGTATATTTCCTCCCGACCGAATTTCGGCCCGAATTTATCGAATTTACTCAATCACGCCCCAACGGCTAAACGGATCTGGCTGAAATTTGGCACAGAGATGGATTATAATTATAGTCTGGAATAGCACATAGGCTACTTTTTATCCCGGAAAATTAAAGAATTCCCACGGGTACCTCAAACCACGCAGACGAAGTCGCGGGCATCCGCTAGTTTTTCATAATATATACAGCGTAACGCAACAATGTTAATTTCGTATTTCCATGAAAATACTTGGGACCCACCATGTATGTATGTTCTGGGTACATTGCCATGTTCCAAACTTCCATTGGTTTATGTGAATCTTAAACTTTTAGTTTTTAATTTAGCTTTTCCCGACTGAGTTTGTTGTAGGCTCTTTTCAGACCAGGGAGCGTTTAGAACCCTCGTAGCTTTACTTTTAAGATACTTCAATAAGTTAGTAAGCATACCTAAAATATTGTTTGACTTGACTTGACTTTAGATAATGATGATTACATCATTATCATGGTTTAGATAATGATGATTACTTTATATCTCATGTGTATTTTAAATGAAAAAATTGATAAATCTAGTGGGAAAGATGAAAAATATTAAAGCTAGGAGGTATATAATGAAACAAAAAATGTTAACACAACAACCATTATAATCTTTGATTCACATACTTTTATGCTTAAAATTATACATCACATAATACTATTGTTAGACCTAAGAATAAACATCCATCACTTACATTCAATCCGCAATCGATTTAAAAATAACTTAAATAAAATAATTTTGAACTGACAATAATTTTATACAAGCTATAATCTTGTGTTTTCTATACTTTTTTCTGCCTTTCGTATGGAAAAAACAGACATGACACTTATCAAGAGCGACAGTAGAGCAAGGAAGGTGCAAGTGCCACCGACGTGGTACGGGTATCCACTAGTCTGCAAGTGGCACCGTTTTCCTTCGAAGTCGAACCAGCGACACGTAGCCACTGGAAAAAAAAATCATCTTTGCACTCCTTGTGCCTTAGGAGCATAGTTAAGCCGAATTAAGTTTTTAGAAGTGAAATGCGCGCTGTGTGAAGATTTCACTCGACTTGAATAATTATTTAATTCATATTATTAGGAGCCCAATTCAAGCAATATCGAAGTGAGAAAATGCTTCAATTTTGAAGTTGCAACCCTTTTCCAGTCAACCCAGATGCTTTATGGAAATTCTGAATTCATACTTTACATGTAACATAAACAGCGCCATCTGTTGTCGAGTAGAATAAAAATAAAAACAGCGCCATCTCTTGACGAATAGCTGAACGAGGATTTTCTATATATATATTTTTCGTAGTGGTTCATCCAATCATTAAAAGAGGGCGCTGTCTATAAAAACGTAAATTATACAGAACAATATTTCAGAGAAAATAAAATACAGTGGGAGCTCCATGCGTTGTTTGTACAATATGTTTAAATCTCACCATTGATACTTATAAAGAGCATGTAACCGCACACAAAAGTCATGAGAGTGACCATAGACCACGCCATGCCCATCGCCACAGACTTGTCGCGCGGGTCCACCGTCCGCAGCAGCAGCAACCCTTGCGCGTGGAGCGTCAGCACTGAAACAATGCATAAGCAGGCACGGTTATACTTGTCTTTTTTTCATCATCCGATATACATGATTGATGGTCTTGTAAGGACTTCTACATGCCGCGAAATTGCGCCTTTTTTATTACACTACAAGATAACCATTGACTTCGAACTGCCCTGGTGCTAAGTGAAGATGCAATCTAAGATGGCAGTGGGCTAAACTAGCGGTATGGCAGTTATATTAAAGTTTTAAAGTTTAAATCCATACCCCTAAATCGTTTTCTACACTTGGCGGCACGTCTATGTCGGTAGGGTCATAACTATATCAGCTGAAATGCCGCCAATTTCATTTCTCCGGGCTAGTACAGCCTATAATAACCAAATTATTAAAAACTTAATTATAATAATTATACTGAATAATTATTAGTTCTAAGCTGGCTCGCCATTTCTGCAACTAATCAAAACGTAGCCATCTTATCAGAAGTAAAATGTAAATATTATGTCAGTTTGACGATACTGGTTCCCAAAGAAAATCGTCTGTATAGGTACGTGTTCTAATACTCATCTCATATGTTCTGTGGTTGAGACGACGACCTGGGGCCATACTGCCGACGCTGATTAATTATTGTTGACGCTCGAATCCTTATGGATTATAATTCTAAAACACGAAAGTAATATAAACGGCCGTCAAGGTACGTGACATGAAACTGTAATTTTGAGTACTATTGCTTAAGTATTGCTGTGAGCTTTGGCAGTATGGCCCCAGTAAGTAAGTTCTTACGTGTGAAAGCGGCGACGACGATCAGCATCATACTGTGCAGACGCATAGCCTGCTTGCACGGTACATCGCTGCACGCGCCGCCGACCGCGCGCCCGCTCTCTGCGCACGTGCAGTTTGTGTAGGCCCTGCACAAACAGTAACAAAAGTACGGTTAATATCATACTTCATACTAATATTATATTCTTTATTTTGTAAGGCCAGTTAGTAAAAAAAAAATATATCATACAGTTTGCCGCGGAAATAAAATGATTGCGTAATGGATAGAAATATTAAATAGGAATATTAAACAACGTTTTCTTGGAAATTTATAATTGTGAATTGAATCACTTGCCTTAAAATAAAAATTGTTCAGTGACAAACTAATAAGACTTTAGATGTTAACTTAAGAATAACAAATTTTCTACACGACGAGCGACCGTGACAGCGCTACGATGGGGACAAAGACAGGTTAGGAACGCGCTCTCAAAGTCGGACGCCAGACCTTTTTCTATGAAAGGGCCCATCTAGTACTTACATACATATCGATGGTATAATAAGCTGCTCTCCATAAAATATAGACATAAGTATGCCATTGCGGACTTTTCTGTAAATTTATATAATTTAATATAAAAAAATTTTTTTAAACATCCGACTTCAAACTCCCGCGCCAACTTTACAACAACAAGCACACGCTATACAAAGTACTTATTTTATTACTTATACTTACAAAGTATTTTTTTATATGTTGATATTTTAAAAACCGTTCGACCGATTTCGATAAAATATATATGGGACCACATGGAAAGTATGTTCTTTCAAATAAAAAAAGAATCATCCATCAAGTCAAAAGATCTGAGGTAACAAACATAAAAAAAAAACAGTCGAATTGAGAACCTCCTCCTTTTTTTGAATTCGGTTGAAAAGAGGAACAATTCCACCATACAATGTTTTGTTATATCTAAAGGGATTAGGCAGCGTTTTAGACGAAAGCTTCCAGTCGGCTTGATTTTTCCGACATCTTCAAAAATCATCGTCATATTTCAACCAATTTATAAAAAAACACTAACGAATTATATACATAAACTTTCCTCTTGAATAATTCCGTCGATTGATGAAAACCGTATGAAAATCGGTTCGGTAGTTGTTGAGTTTGTCGTGTTCAGATAGACAGAAGCGGTAGGGGGACTTTGTATTTGTATACCGAGCGAAGCGAAGTTCTCTGAGTCTACTTGAGTGAATTTGCACTTGTCCGTCCGTCCATCCATCCGTCCGTCCGTCTGTCAGAGCCTTATAACTTCTGAATTACTGAACGTATTACTTCAAATTTAAATATAATATGTAAACCGATGGCCTTCAGCCGAATGTGGCTTAAAAAGTTATAAAAATCTTTATTTCAGGGGGGCTCTCATAGAAGCGAATGCGAAATATAATATTTTTTATAGCGTTACACAGGGTTGCGGTATATCATTTTAAAGATAATTAAGAGTAGAGTCCAAAAATATTTATTTTTAATTTTTCCCCTAAAATTTACGAAATGGGGGCTTTCAAAAAGTGTAGATTTTCTAACATCCAAAGTTGACCTCAGAACTCTCAATTTTCTAAAAGGCTGAGCCTGAAACTTGATCAATTATTTGAATTATATCCTGTACTTGTACAACAAATACTAAAATTAGATAAATATTATAAGGAAACGAAATTATTTAATTTTTAATGAGCTTCAGTATTTTTAACAGAACTTCACAATGATGTCAATAGATGGCGCTCTGTAATAGTTTATTCGTTTTATGGATACCGCGAGGTCTCAGCTCGGGGCGAACCACTAGTAATAGGCCTGGCACGGGGGCACGTACGTGACCATGACGTCCACCACGCACATCGGCTCAGACTCCCGTATGCCGTGTAGGAGCTCCTGCGCGCCGCAGCCGGCGTGGCACGGGGACACGTACGTGACCATGTCGTCCACCACGCACACCGGCTCAGACTCCCGTATGCCGTGTAGGAGCTCCTGCGCGCCGCAGCCGGCGTGGCACGGGGACACGTACGTGACCATGTCGTCCACCACGCACACCGGCTCAGACTCACCGTATGCCGTGTAGGAGCTCCTGCGCGCCGCAGCCGGCGTGGCACAGGGACACGTACGTGACCATGTCGTCCACCACGCACACCGGCTCAGACTCACCGTATGCCGTGTAGGAGCTCCTGCGCGCCGCAGCCGGCGTGGCACGGGGACACGTACGTGACCATGTCGTCCACCACGCACACCGGCTCAGACTCACCGTATGCCGTGTAGGAGCTCCTGCGCGCCGCAGCCGGCGTGGCACGGGGACACGTACGTGACCATGTCGTCCACCACGCACACCGGCTCAAACTCGCGCATGCGCCCCTTGCAGCTGGAACAACAATACAATAATAATTTTTGAAGTGAAAACTTCACTAGGGGGTAAAAATGTGAATACGCGTGATCGACACCATTCTTCTTGAGACAAAAGGTCTTAAGTATAATAATATACTACATTCGTAATTAAACTTTTATGCCTTAGTTTTAAGGTTTATATTTGAAATATTTTTATTATTTATTCGTTTTCACCTCTATCGGCAGTCCCTACGACTGCCAATTATTTATTATTAAATACTTTATTGCATATAAAGTATTATTATTGCATAAAAAACGACATATACAAAGGATATTATTACAACATTAGGTACAAACAAAAGGCGAACTTATCACTAAAGTGATCTCTGCCAAGCAACCTACATGAATGGACCGTACTTGTTGTGAGACGGGAAATTGCTTTAAATAAAATATAATTACATAAACATACATTTTAATAGGTACACACTATAATAATTATATATTTAAATATAATACAAAATATATACATAAATATTTACTATTTTTATTTTATTGTAGGACAATGCGATGATACCCTGGATCGCGGAGTGAGACACAAACACAATATCGCGCGTCTGAGGGTTAAGACAGTGTGGGGTGTCAACTAACTATCTCACTGAATGTCGCCAGGCGCTAAGCCTAAGGCATCTACCTGGGTCCAGACCCTTATAATGGGGATGTCCCCCGCACCCCTTGGGTTTAAACCCCTTCCATCATGCGTAGGTAAAGAAAACAATTATAAGGTTCAATTTACTTTGATGCTAATGTCATCAATTAATGCTTATACGATCAATCGAATTAAAACTTATTTTAGAATAAGCGTACAGACCATAGACGTTTCCTATGCTCCAGACTTAGACCGAATGTGAAAAGACTTGGAGAGAATAATCAAGACTTCTTGGATCGACATGCAAAGATAACTAATTATGCCTCACATGAAATAATATAGGCACTTGCTATACGTACCCGCAAGCAAGACTGCATTCAGGGTTGCCGTAGCTATCGTTGCTCATTCCGGCAACATAACCTGCAAAACGACGAAAGCGACGCATTGTAGCCAAGATCATGTTGCTTTTTCATGATGTTTGAAACCCCAAAGACACGCCCAAAAAGCATATATTGAAATATTAAAGTCATTGTATTACTGTAGAAGTATAAGAACACAAACAAATAAATAAAAATAAGAAGGCAAATCAGAAAAAGTAATTGTAAGTTTTCAAATAAAAAATGATTAATATGGCCCATTAGATTAATAACTCAATGGTTTGATAGAGTAAAAGAAATTTGATGTCGTCCGTCCACCGTGTGGGGGGTCTGCCGACGCTACGCCTTCCAGTGCGGGGTCGCCATTCCAGTACTTTGGGACCCCCGGTCCACCGGTCCATCGGTTCTCGAGAACTATGTGCCCCGCCCATTGCCACTTCAGCTTCGCAAATCTTCGGGCTATATCGATTATCGGTGACTCTGGTTCTCCTACGGATCTCTTCATTTCTGATTTGATCACGTAGGGACACTCCCATCATAGCCCTCTTCAGCGCCCGCTGAGTGACCCTGAGCCTTCTTATCAGGCCCATAGTCAGCGATAAGCATTTAGAAAAATCGAATTAAATTACTTCAATCGATACTGAATCGATATTGGACAGAATTTTGATCAACATACCATGATCACAGCGTACGATAATCGTCATTAGAACGTAGAAAATGATCACGAAGATTGTCGATCTGATTATTTGTTTCATGGCAGCTGTTATGCGGAACTCCATCGAAATCGGCTTAGCGTATAGATTGCCGGCGAACTAGAAGTATACAAAAAATATTTTCTCTTAATTATTAATAATTACTACTGTAACTACTGTACTGGCAGCAGAGATTGCTACTAAGCGATAAGGCCGCCTTTTGTATTCTACTTCTTTCTTAGTATTTTGTTTCTTTATATTGTGTTGTGGTGTAAAAATAAAGTAATACATACTATAATATAAATAATAATACTTCCTACCATTATCAATCATTTTCGACCTGTATGAGTCCACAGCTGGACATATTATTATGATTTCCCGAGAATACTTAAAACAGATCTGGCCCAGCGACCATCGTTTCTGGGTCAGATAATATTTAACCTGACCACTGCCACTTCGGTTGGCTAATTCTAAGGTCGGTTCTTTAGTTGTCTACAGAATTGCCTGATTTTGTAATATAACGCCCGCTTCATACAGCGCTTAGTCATAACTATTAAAAGCATCTATTTTTTAAATTATTCGTCATGTCCACCATCTTAGATTTATGATGACGTCATGATTATTGACTTGTAAAGACATGACCAATAAAACCATAAAATAAAATAAAACCTCAATATTTACTAACCCCCACAACAAACATGAGGAAGAAGTACTGTAATAATTCGGCAATGTTCACTGTCCCATTCCTTTCTGGCACCAAGTTGAATTTCACCTGAAAAAGAAACACTGTTACGATGAACATCCAGTGGGCATATGGCCACAAAAATTATTCCTCGTTTTTCAGAAATTCCTGAACCAATTTTGCGTTGAATTCGATACAAGATTTGCGTTTTAATATAGGTACTTCCATAAGTAAGACTCCTCTATTTAGACCTAAGTGTTTTGACTGAGAAATCGCCAATTGCCTACGAGAACGAAGTGTTTTTAGGTAAGTATCCACCACCACCACTACTGCTGGGCACAGGCCTCCACCCTCGTAGGAGAGCGGGAATTAGAGCTTAAACCCACCACGCTGCTCCAATGCGGGTTGGCACTTGGCGGGCTTTAACGACTATTATCATGTTAGTGATAATAACCGGAACCGACGGCTTAACGTGCTCTCCGAGGCACGGGGGTGAAACACCTCCAACTTCCTAACTCCGGGCTAGTACTCAGAATTTCTAGTCAGAAAAACTCAATACTTAATTATGGCCTGACCCGGGACTCGAACCCAGGACCTCGTCGGCCGCAGGCGAACCTGCTAACCACTAGACCAACCAGGCGAGTTTTAGGTAAGTATAAGTTAATAAATATATTCGGGTTTTAGTCGGCGAAGTTTTATCAGTTACTATTTCTATAAAATATGCACTATCTATAAGGCAGTGGCATACCAGTTCAATAAAAGATGGCGGCCTCAAAGCATCCGTTCACTTTAACAGTCATTCCCGGCGAAACTGAAACTTGAACATTACACTTCCGATCGAAAAGTGATCTGAGTATCTCTTAAATTGCGGCTTTAAAAGAGGATTCCGTGCGTTATAAGTAATATAATGAAGGTATAAATGAGCTGCAATTGTTAATGAAAGTTTAATGATATGAAATATTATTAAACGTCCTACAAACTTAACTGACCCGGTGGTCAAAATTGGAATTCATTTTAAACTGTTTAACTATTTTATTTTTAGCAAAAGGAAAAACCGGAACCCTTATAGGATCACTTCGCTGTCCGTCCGTTTGTGTGTCAAGACCCTTTTTCTCAGGAACGCATGGAGGTATCAAGCTGAAATTTATATCAAATACTCAGGTCTACTGTCCCTTGGAACTGTGAAAAAATCAAACTTCAAAGCTAACACAATCAAAAGATACAGCCGTTTATGCTGCAAATTTTCGAACTTTCTTGCACTCGCAAGGGAATCAAAACCTACAGGGTACTTCCCGTGAACTCAAAATCTTGAAATTTGGTACGAAGCAACGTCTTATAGCACAGATAAAGGAAAAATTGCGAAAAGCATACATTTTTAGTTACATCCATCCATACTAATATTATAAAAGCGAAAGTGTGTCTGTCTGTCCGTCTATCTGTCTGTCTGTCTGCTACGCTTTTACGGCCTAACTACTCAACCGATTTGGATGAAATTTACATCCCGGGGAAGGACATAGGCTACTTTTTATCCCATGTCGAATATTTTTATGCAAATTTTCGACACTCGCAAGGGAATCAAAACCTACAGAGTACTTCCAGTGAAATTAAAATCTAGAAATTTGGTACAAAGCAACGTCTTATAGCACAGATAAAGGTAAAATTGCGAAAAGCATAAATTTTTAGTTACATCATATAATAAAAATATTTTTAATAATTTTTAATTACTACCCTTTTCCGCATGAACGCGTAGAGGTATTGAAATTAAAATAAATAGATAAGTGGAATAAAAATGCTATAATTTTTACTTATATACCTAAAGGTTTGTACGGAACCCTCGGTGCGCGAGTCCGATTCGCACTTGGCCGGTTTTTTATATTTACTAGCGACGCTGTCACCGGGTCAGATAAGTTTGTGGGACTTTATGCAAATCGTAATCATTATTACTCGAACTGTTTGAACTC
The DNA here is from genome assembly GCA_963932025.1 of Erebia epiphron. NCBI lineage: Eukaryota > Metazoa > Arthropoda > Insecta > Lepidoptera > Nymphalidae > Erebia > Erebia epiphron. Next base: position 13,042,837 of record OZ009950.1, read on the forward strand.
TATGAACTCCTTAAACAAATTGAATTTTCCGTATGACAAACGATTACAATTTCGATTTCCTTAAACAATCGGGGGAATTTGAATAATTAGGTAGTACCTTAACAACATCGACTTCGTTGTACATGTATCCAAACAGCGCGGCCGTCATGAGCCCCATGGCGAACATTTGTGACATGACCAGCGGAATAGAACAAACGCGGTTCACGCTCTTCAGGAAACCTGTAACCAAAACAAAACTAGATCGAATATGTATAAGTACATAGTAGCATAAAATTGGGATATATAGTAGCCAATTCTGTAAAACACAATCTCTAAACTAAAATGACATCTCTTATTCTAGTTTACAATATATTAAACTAGTAGGGCGCGTGGGTGCGTGGCCCGCTAAAGCGGACCACGTAGTAGACCGCGCAGCCCACTGTCTACTTACTTGCTCTCCTTCTATCCTAGTGTTTACTGCCTACGTGTTCTGAAGTAAACAACACACTGCTATGCTAGCGAGCACAGTGGAAGCGCCAGCGTGCCAAGCGTCCGACAGACGTAAAAAGAATTCTCGTAAGAAAAAATTAAACAGAGATTCCCATAAAAATCTAAAAGGGCCTTTAAATGTAAAAAAACCTTTCCAGACATGCATACAATCAATATAACTTCGCCATCTTGGCTTTCCGAACGGCAAACCGACAATTCTTCCATACAGAACAAATCTTGTAAAAAAAACCATAACAAAGTCATGCATAGTTCCTACTTCCACTCTTCTACTTCTTCTACTTTCTGAAATAGACACCTATGAAATTTTGGCCGTGCTCCTCACCCATCTTTCAAACCCTCGATCATCACCGCTCTCCATATTTTTTTTTCTCCGAAATAAAAACAAAAGGATCCGCATCAAAGTCTTGCATAGTTCTTCACTAATTGTAGCCTCTTCAATATACGCCATACATTTTCTATGGGAAAATAAATTCCGCCATCTTGAACTTTTTTCCTGTTCATCAAGTAGACTTTCATGTCCTGATCATCTTTTGCCACGAAGCCACTCTTCCATCTTTTATACTCTCCGAGATAGGCACCGACGAAATTTGTATGGCGGCCATCTTAAATCCGCCATTTTGAAATTTTTTTCAGCTCACTGTCAATTGGATGAAGTTTCGAGTGACATTTGGTCGAGCATCCGCTAAAGCGGACCACGTAGTAGACCGCGTGGCCCACTGTCACTTACTTGCTCTCCTTCTATCCTAGTGACTGCCTACGTGTTCTGAAGTAAACAACACACTGCTATGCTAGCGAGCACAATAGAAGCGCCAGCGTGCCAAGCGTCTGACCGACTTAAAAAAAAATCTCATAAGAAAACATAAAAAATAGACCCCCTAAGAATTTAAAAGGGCCTTTAAATCTAAAAAAACTTTCCAGACATGCATACAGTGTATGAGACCGTTCAAGTAAAAACACAAAGAAACCTTCCTTAGTTGATAAATATCAATATTATACCGCTGACGATCGGGTACCTTTGTGTGAAAATTAAACTTTGCCATCTTGGCTTTGCTAACGGCAAAGCGACAATTCTTCCATACAGAACAAATCCTATAACATAACCATATCAAAGTCATGCATATTTCCTACTTCCACTCTTCCATCTATGTAGTATACTTTCTGAAATAGACACCTATGAAATTTGTATAGCCGCCATCTTGAATCCGCCTTTTTGGATTTTTTTTCAGCTCACTGTCAATTGGATGAGGCTTCGAGTATTTATTGTTTGAGGAGCCCCCAGCTATCTTTAATACCCTGCCCGTGCTCCTCACCCATCTTTCAAACCCTCGATCATCATCGCTCTCCATATATTTTTTAACTCCGAAAAATTATGGAGAGTTCTTCTTTAAAACAAATTTTGAAAAGGAACCGCAGTCTTGCATAGTTCTACACTTGTGGCCTCTTCAATATTCGCCATACATTTCCTATGGAAAAATAAATTCCGCCATCTTATATTTTTTTCCTGTTCATCAAGTAGATCTTCAAGTCCTGATAATCTTTTATCAAGAAACCACTCATCCATTTATACTCTCCGAGATAGACACCGGCGAAATTTGTATGGCGGCCATCTTAAATCCGCCATTTAGAATTTTTTTTCAGCTTACTGTCAATTGGATGAAGTTTCGAGTGACATTTGGTCGAGCACCCCCCACCTATCTTCAATACCCTGGCTGTGCTCTTCATCCGTCTTCGAAATCCTCAATCATCAGCTCTCTCCGTATTTTTCCTCTGAATAAATTTTTGTCTTTTATACGAAACGATAAGTAAAAAAAAATTTTTTCATACAAAATTTTACAGGAGAGGTGATCAATCAGTCAGTCAGCACGAGCAGCTATATATATATTAATAATGCTGTCATTTAAGTTTAGTTTACAGATTGTATGTAACAGAATTAGCCCCATTGTTAGCTCAGTTATGCCAGCTATTTGGTGAGCATTTCATTTTGGTGTTTGGTGGTCACAGACTACTCGGGTTAGCTGAAGTAAGTCTACCTACTTGTGGACTCAGACAACCCTGTTTTCTGTACTTTCTTGACCATGAGAGTAGTTTTTTGGGCAAGACAACGAACAATTCTATCTACAATTCTCTATCTGTTGTCAACAACGACGATAATGAAGATGAAAAACTACTACTTACCTCTACAGCCCAATTTTCTGCACTCCCTTGACCATGAGAGCATTTTTTTAAATCTGTTAATACATCGATGTTGATAAAAATTAGAAACTTCTGCTTACCTCTATGATCGTCAGGCAGCCCAATTTTCTGCACTCCCTTGACCACGGGCGCAGTTTTGGGCAGGAAAAGGAACAGCTGCACCACATTAGGCACGAAAGTAATCGTCATGACGGTAGTCTGGAACGTCATATTGCTATCCACGTCGTTGGTCAGTAGCCTGTATCCCAGGATCATTGGCACGGCCCGGGCCAGCAGGATCAGAGCTGCGGACAGAAGTTAAAAATATTGAATCAAAGCAGGCGTTACTTACTTTACGGAAATCCATGGTAATGAATGAAGTAGACGTTTAATTCGCTATAATCCGCATCAGTAGACAAATCTATGTGGTACAGTGCGTGTCCCTCATCAACAGCATGCGAACCCCCACCACCCACCAATTCGTACCGGCACAGCACAACACCACACAAATCCTCCAAATCACTCTCAACGTACGTTTCATTCCGAAACCGGAGCATCTTCAGGAGATGTTGAGTCAACAATGCATTGACTTTACAATCGTGCATTCGCCGTCGAACTCGCCGTCGAGGGGGGGGCAGCTTACCGTAATGCACGCTAGTCCTGTCGGGCGCGAACTCGTCGCAGTACGCGATGCCGTGGCTCCAGCACGCGACGCGCGTCAGCGAGAAGGTCACACAGTTGAAGCCGATCATCACCAGCCTCACCACAGTTGTCGCGGGAATGCCGTGGAAAGCGGTGTCGTTGGAAGCGTTTGCTGCATTGCAGAACTCTGGAATTCAAAACATTCGTGGCATCTATGGAGAGACAGTTTTTGGTTAGGAATACAATGAATGAAAACCATTTTTTTGTAGTACAGTACTACCAAAAGATGGTTGGCTTGCACTACAGTAGCTAGTACTGTAGGGCTAGCATGCGCACAACGAGTAAAATGATTTCTATCCGTTATCTCTATTTGTCTACCGAGCCTAACATGGTTACATGTCTCGTCAAAAGTAGAGATAAAAGTAACATTTCTTATCTGTGATATTTTTCTCGAATCCTTACATGCCGAGTATTTTGTTCTTGGAATATACCGGATTTTGTGCATGTTAGGGTAAACGAAAAATTTGCCGGCATCGACAACATCTCTCTCTCTCGTCACGACAGATCTCGTTGTGTGCATGCTATGCCTGCTGGCGTTGTTTGCTGGTATAGTTTACGTCTCTCACCTGATTCCGGCCTGTGCCCTGGATCGGGCAGAAATAGCCACGACAGAAGGACCACAAGGGTCATGGCTGTGTAGCCAATCAGAAGCGGGCGTCGGCTCCTGAAGCCCCACCACGATATGAACGGTGCCATCAAAACTTCAAAGAATGCTAGGAATAATATTGTTATATCTGAAAAATTTAAAAAAAACATAACATAAAATAAGGGACGTAGGACTGCGGTCATTCTGACAGTTTTGAACGGTCTTGAGCTTGTTTTTGACATTAAAGTGAGTCGTAAGGAGGGCCAGAGTCCACTTAGCGACTTGGGGTAAATCTTTGTGGTCATAATCTTTACCCATTCTAGATAACCTTGCTTCGACTTAGCGTTTTCCTACCTACATATGTGGGGTCCGCTTTACTGCTATAAATACAACCCGATTTCTTCAAGTTTTGAACTTTCGAGTCTATGCTCACGTGACTTTTTTGGATGTTTGTATGTTTGTTACTCTTTCACGCAACAATGACTAAAACGATTTGGTTTAAATTTAGAATAGAGATAGCGTATAGTGCGCTGTATAAACACATTTTAGCCATGAGCGACATACGCGACACCGCGACTCGGTACGACGCGACTCGACAGTATCAAAACAGTGGCTGACCCTTCACGTGACCTAAGTTTGTCTGTTTCTATGGCGTCGTATCGGTTCGCGTCGCTTCTGTCGCTTGCCAAAGAAAATGGGTTATAGTCATAGCTAGATGATCATAGATAGATAGATAAATTCTTTATTGCCACACATAACATAGAAATAACTTGATCATAATTCATAGCTTACCAATAGTATATGCGGGCAGGTGTCCAGCTCTGACGTCCTGCTGCAACAGCTTGTAGGCGCAGATCTCGCCGAGAGTAGTGCCGATCATCACACCCATCATGATACCTCGCAACAGCGTCGGTTTGAAGCTGTTCGGGTTTATCCATGACTTTATACGCTTCTGCACTGTATGGTAAGATTTGATTTTAGCTTAAAAATACTAAAATTTTTAAGTCAGTATAATACCTAATATGATTCGTGCTTCCATTATTTTTAAGCTCATGTTAAATAGTAAATTGTTTAACAACTTAATCGTAATGAAATTAAATGATAATAAATAAATTTAACTAGGTAATTAAGAATGCTGTCCTTAAATTTTCATAGGCAGAAATTCTTGCAGAGCACAGGAAGTCATCGACGAAGGACTGAAAAGTCAGATCTATGCGATAATGAATAAATTTCGTGCTCTTCACTCGTAGGTACTATTTGAAATTATTTATGAATTCTCTTGCTGGGAACCAGGGTGTACTTTTACTAGCATATTAAGTCATTTGCATTAACTATCTAATTATGTATATATCTGGAAATTCTTCTGTGCCATGTAGGTTCCCGTTTTTTTGCAAGATTTGTCGTAAGTTATATCACTCTCTCCTACAAGAAATTCTATTTCTAACGTTTGTAAATCGACATGAATTAATGAGCACCAGGCGAAGTTTTGTTGGGATAATTTTAACTCGTCCATCTGTCTGTCCGTCCGTCAGTCTGTCAAAGCCTTTTATAACTTCTGAATTAGTGAACCTAATTACTTCAAACTTTGTAAATTTCAGATTGCAATAGTGTAACAAATCTACGCCAAGAATCTTTAGAATGCGAAACTTTAAATGCTTAAATATCAGGGGAATCACTATTTTGTATGGAGTGCATTGATGAAGCCACACACGTTACGTTACCTTTTGCAAACACTGTTGATCCTCCTAACGGCAACGTCATTTTTCGAATGTTGTCTTATCATGTAAACATAAATTACCTACTGTTGCACTTCGGGTGGTTTACGATGGTCACTTTTTGGTTCATTTATCTAGAACAAAATAATTCTTAATTATTGTTGTGGACGACTCCAGCACGATAGACCGACGACATTAAGAGGGTGGCGGGAAGTGGCTGGATAAGTAAGGCTGAGGACCGGGTGTGGTGGCGTTCTTTGTTAAAGGCCTATGTTCAGCAGACGTCCGCAGGCTGAGATGATGATGATGATGAAAATTGTTGTGATTCGCTGGATATATATGGTACTCGTATGGCATAGTTAATTGCTGCGACAGTGGATTTTGGCCAATACTCATACTCATGTACCTACCGAGAAGAACCAGCAAGAAACTCTGTGATTGTTCTTTTGAAAAAAAAAAATACAATTATTACATCAATATATTCAATACCTATAGGTACCTATCTAAACTAATATTATAAATGGGAAAGTTTTGATGGATGAATGGCTGTATGGATATATGGATGTATGGATGTTTGTTATCACGCCCCAACGGCTGAACGGATTTGGGTGAAATTTGGCACAGAGATAGATTAAAGTCTGGAATAACACATAGGCTACTTTTTATCCCGGAAAATTAAGGATTTCCCGCGGGAACCAAAAACCCTCGATCCACGCGGACGAAGTCGCGGGCATTAGCTAGTAAGTAGATACATAATATGTAACCGCAGTCGACTAGCATTGCTGGAGTGAGTCAAATCAATGGAATAAGCACACCTCTATGGGAATGAGACATATTTACATAGCAGCAACCCTTTTTTAGCAGGTAACAGACAGACGGAACTTTATTACCATTTTGGTACGGAACCCTAGTATTTATTTAAAGTGCTAAAAAACTTGAGTTGCTAAAAATGCGTTGCCCAGTTTTTGATATAAGCGCTATCATCAGACAACAGACCAAAGATATCGAACTACCAGATGAAAGATTTCGCTGGCTGGCATTTATAAGTACTTAGTGATTATGATGCTGATATTTTAAGATTTAGAGAACAATGAACCTAGGTAACAGTCCCGAAATCCTTTATCATTTTTAGGGTTGATGAAAATCGGAACTCTTATCGGATCGCATTGTTGTCTGCCTGCAGTGTGTCAAGGCCCTTTTTCTCCATGAACTCTACGTCCTAAAAGTTTTCAAGTTTAGGTCTATGCCATACTAAGTAATTAAATGCTTTTACGAAAATGCGCCGGAATTTTAAACAAATCCGTCCCTAGGGAAATGTATTTCTGCCAGTTTTCAACAGTACCTAACCTGCAGGTACGAAAGGTATTTTAATTATTAATTATTAAACGAATATAATTTATTTATGTTTTCTACCCCAAAAGATTTTCCTTTATTTTTATTTTTATTATTATATTTAATTATCCTCCATAAAAAACATTTTATGCCCCCGTAACTTTGTATAGGTACCTTCTCAATTCCTTAGTTATTAGTATTTATTTTTTAGGCTTATATCTTATATTATGTATGTATTGTAAAGTATGTATTGTATGTATGTATATAAGTATGTACTTATGTTTTTATTTATTATTATTTTATTATTTTATTTATTTTTTATGTATGCTATTTGGTTAAATATATTATAATAATTATATTTTTAATTTTAAGTAAGTAATTTGTGTATTTAGTTAGATGTATTGTTTTTTTTCTTTAGTTTTAAGGTATTGACTATTTCATCCTTCATTCTTTTTTAGTGTACACCCTCATTCAGTATTTCATATTATATTTTCCTAGTTAGGTTGCCTGGAAGAGATCGCTTCTTAACGATAAGGCCGCCTATTATTCAGCTTCTTCCCTTTATGTATGTATGTGTTCTTCTGTTTTGTATTTGGTTTGGTGTACAATAAAGTGTATTTTCATTTCATTTCATTATATTAATTCTAATAAATTTGTAATTAGTTTTTAAAAAATACTTACTTATGTCCAATATCTTTAACAGTGTTGTCTTGTAATAAAATAATTGCATATTTCATTATTCAGGAGGGAACATGTAGTGTCACTAGCTTTTTTTTGTATCATTTAAAATTTTTTTTTCGTTGTAATTTCATAATTTACTAGAGGACGCCCGCGACTTCGTCCGCGTGGCTTAAGTTTTTTTAATTCCCACAGGCACTTAATTTTCCGGGCTAAAAAGAAGCCTGTGTCACTCTCCAAGTACCCAATTATACCCATGCAAAAAATCACGTCGATCCGTTGCTATGTTGCGGTGTGATTGAAGCACAAACTCTATTTGACGTCCTTGGGGATAAGAAAATTCAAAAACTGGAAAATCCGTATTTCATCATTAGCGTAGGTATTTCATCACTTGAAAAACGACGGACTTTCATTCAAACTTTCAACCCCTATTTTACCCCTTTGGGAGTGGAATTTCGAAAAACCTTTTCTTAGGATACCTAGTCTTCACAAAGAACACACACTCCAAATTTCATGTCTCTAGGACCGGCGGTATAGACTGTGCGTTGATATATATAAGTCAGTCAGTCACTCAGTCAGTCAGGACTTTGAATTTAATATACCTATATACGAGTAGAGTAGAGTGTTAGATTAAGCTTTATAGCGTGTCGGGCGGCGCACTTAATTTTTTAATACTTTCGTCAGGAGCAAACTGAAAATCAGCGCTGGGATATTGGTAGACAATGCCCAGCACTAGGCTGAGTTTGCGACCTATTGTGTTGTTGCTAGGCCTTTTCGTAGTTTTTTATTTATTTTCTTTTTAAGTCTGCAACAATGTAACGCAATAAAAAATTTATTTATTATTTATTTATTTATTTTACTTCTCAAGTGTGTACGCCTACAGCATCCTGACATCCAAAAACACAACCACGACGAAAAGGAACTAATTTATTCACTTAGCAGGATTTTGCAGATTCAAATGAATAGGGTAGGTAGGTAATAAATTAGTTATTTAAAACTTTTGTTACTTTAATTTGATAATAATTATTGTTTAACTGGCTACCGCTGCCGCTGCTGCGCTCTACATCTACGATCCCTGAAGGATCTGATACTGAGCCATGCGTGCGCGAGTCTGACTCGCACTTGGCCGGTTTTCTGTCTCTACTTACATCAAATCATTCAAATCTTTGCCATTCTGAACTTGATAATAAAATGATTTACAACTGATATTACCTCACCTACTCATTGCACAATGATTTACTGATCCAATTTCCATGTCTGATAAAATGACAAGATCGGAGAGAGATCAGGCGCGGGACAGACGCGTTTACGTGCTCTCCGGGCACGGCCGTGAAACACCGCCAACTACTCTAGATAGAACTTGCTTTATGCTTACTCTTCGAGACACGGGGTTGTAACGAAGCGTTACAGGGTTCACCCCCGACCACCCCAGCTTCCGAGCTCCGTGGTTGTACTTTCCTAGCTGAGAATTTTAGACTATACCTATTCCCACCCAGCCACCCACCCACCCTTTTAAACAAAACAAATACACATACCTACCAACAACCCGGGAATCAAACAAATTATACACACGCAAATTATTTATTTGCTTTAGTTGATCCGAGGTCGAACATGCTACGGTAAAAAATTATACAAATTTTTTGCTTACCGAATTTTGATCAAGGCTTACCTACTTACTCTTCGAGACACGCGGTCCACCCCCAGCTTCCTAACTCCGTGGTTGCATTTAATAAGTAGGTATCTGCTGATAATTTCAGACTATTTTCGACCCGAAATTCTGCTATAGAGAATTTGTTGACAGAGAAACCATGCTTAAACCCAATTGAAATTGTATAGGTATAGCCTGTTTCGGGAGCATTATAATCTGTGATTATAAGCTATTAGGTATTATAAATGCGGAAGTGTGTCTGTCTATCAACCGATAATTCCTATCCTAGATACAGTCAACTAGTTAGGATTCAGACCCAACCGCCCACGCAAATGGCCAATTATTACTTAGTAAGTTTTCTAGTACGTAAGTATACCTAATGTAGATTATATTTGTGTGGTTCAAATTGCTTTAAACTGTTAAAATAAACGGCTTTGGACTACTTATAACAATTTTTTTTGTACCTACCGAAAATTCTTTATCATGTGCACGTGGTGTGTGAAGACTGCCAACTCGCACTTGGCCAGCGTGGTGGACAGAGAGAGAGAAGAAAATTACTCAGTATTGTGAGCCGGCTAAGGTTGTTGTAGAGAAGAATAATATGATGATAGAGAGAATAATATGATGATGATCGTCGGGAATACGGATGCTTACCGCAGGTCGAAGGTTCAGATCCCAGGTTCACAATAAGTACACACGCACAGCTCTCTGCTTTTGAGTCTTAAAAAAAACCTCAATATAGATACGCAAATTATAATAATAACTTCCCCTTACCTTGATAAATTAATGAGAAATATTCACTTAAATTAGAAATTATTTGTTTTAAAAGTTCACTCACAATTAATTATTTCATATCGCACACATTCGAACACTGGCTTAATTTCCATACCTACCTATTAATTTATTTATTAGAAGATATAGGTAGGTATTTTTTAATTTGATTATGTACCTATTTTATTTTATTTTTCTTAAAAAAAATCGTCTATTTTGATTTTATAAATTAAGTTTAATTGCACAGAATTGATTATTTACTCAGAACTTTAATTTACTGTTCATAGAGCAAGAACTCGCATACGACTGAAGAGCCAGTTTTAACAAAACTTTTTTTAATAATTCGTATTTATATTTAATAATATACCTACCTAGTACTATAAGCAAAGATAGCAGGCATAATACCGAGATTTGCAATTTTACGTTTGAACTTTTATTCGTTTTATCTCTACCTATTATTAGATAGTAGGAAGGTAGTGCTAAGTAGGGAGGTACATAACTACCTACCAATAAAAATAAAAGTTTGAATGTATGTATATTTGTCTGCATCGTTAACGGCCTCTAAAACCATTTTGTAATGCAGAACCTTAATTCCGGGTAGATTAAATAAGTAATCAATAATTCAGATAAACAATAGGATTTTAATGTAAAATAGGTATTATAGTTTTATAGAGTTCTAATACCTAGGTAGGTATTTCAACGTTTCGGTATGTACAAATACCTATCGAGAGGAAAAACGAAGAACTGATTAGAAAAATAGCCAACCTAAAAACTAATACTGGGAACTGTACATACCCAAATAATATACCTACTTAGATAAGTACCTACTACCTAGGCAGTAGGCACACGATACACAGAACAATATATGCAGGAGTTATCTAGGTACCTACTCTAAGCCTAGACCTACCTACCTATGCGGCTATGCAGCGACCCTTGCGGGTGCTTGCGATCTTTGGCTTTACCTATATTCAAAACTTCATACGGGCCATACTGCAGTCAAAAACTAGCTAGGTCTTAATAATTAGTACTTAGGCTAAGTTTTAATGACGGTAAAATTAAGTACCTACCTAGGTAGGCTTACCGTGATAATAATCAAGAAATCATCGTATCCAACTGTACGAGATGTAAATCTCGAGATTTTGCAAATTAGGTAAATCCCTTCTAACTATGACTCACTACGGTGGCATCGACGAGGATTTATTTTAAGATTTCAGTTTTTAATTTAAATTTTAGTTTATTTTAAATATATATTACTAGCTGATGCTTGCGACTTCGTCCGCGTGGTATAAGTTTTTTTTAACTCCGACGGGAACTCCTTATTTTTCCTCATAGCCATCCAACATAGCCTCTGACACTTTTGAGGTCAACTATACACATTACCCATGCAAAAAATTACGTCGATCCGTTGCTATTTTGCGGCGTGATTGAAGGAAAAACAAACACACTCTCGCATTTATAATATTAAATCAATATCAATAACAAAAATCATAGGTCATAGATCGTACTCGACTCATACAGTCATACCTTTAAAATACCTATTCAAAATTTTTTATGCATTATTTTGACGAGTAAATTAAGCAGTTATATAATAAAACTAGCTGATGCCCGCGACTTCGTACGCGTGGAATAAGTTTTTTAGGATTCCCGCGGGAACTCCTCAATTTTCCGCCATAAAAAGTAGCCTATGTCACTCTCCAGGTCCTTAACTATACCCATGCCAAAAATCACGTCGATCCTTTGCTCTGTTGCAGCGTGATTTAAGGACAAACCAACAAACCAATAAACCAAAAAACCAACAAACAAATTGACTTTCGCATTTATAATATTAGTATGATTATCTTTATCTTATTTTAGGCGGAACACTTGTTTTTAGGAGCAAAGTTAAGATTACAACTGATTGAAGGAGTATGCATGGCCTTGACTACCTATAGGTACCTATCTAGATACACATACCTATCTACCTACGTAAATAATAATATAATACTGATACAAAAACAAATTCGAATACTTGAATCAAATTAATTTATTATAATGGGAGGTCCCGGGTTCGATCCCAGTCTTTCGGTTCGAGGAATTTCTGAATTTTCCCTGGTCTGGTCGGAGGCTACGGTCGTGGTTAGGTACCACCCTACCGGCAAAGACGTGCCGCCCAGCAATTTAGCGTTCCGGCACGACGCCGTGTAGAAGCCTTTTAGGGTTTTGGGCTTAATATAATTGCCATATCCCTAACAGGTTAGCCCGCTACCATCTTAGACTGCATCGTCACTTACCATCAGGTGAGATCGCAGTCAAGGGCTAACTTGTAGTGGAATAAAACCAAAATTTTGTACAACCGACTTCTAAAAGTAAGTACCGAGGCAAAACCACAGAATAGTATAAAATTATTATAAATGCGTAAGTGTGTTTGTTTGTTGGTTTATTGGTTTATCCTTCAATCACGCCGCAACAGAGCAACGGATCAACGTAATTTTTTGCGTGAGTATAGTTGGGGACCTGGAGAGTGACAGAGGCTATACTTTTTATTCGGAAAGCTAAGGAGTTCCCGTGGGAATTAAAAAAACTTATTCCATGCGGATGAAGTCGTGGGCATCAACTAGTAGGTAATAGTATAGGTAACACAAAGGCTTCACCAATATATTACTCACAGTTAGAGCGCAAATAAATCAGCTTGTGACAACTTATCTGATAGCTATATATGAAATAAGCATTGACTCACCCATGACTAATTATCCATCTTCATCATCTCTACAGAGTTAATATTCTATATCTACTAATAATAAAAATGCGAAAGTTTTATTGGGCCGGTTTCTGAATTAAGCATTCAAGCAAAAACAGCAAGTTCCAACTCTCAAACCTTAGACACAATATCAATAATATTCAGAAACAAAAATTTGCTTAAATAGTCCTTAAGTAGTCTTTGAGACAGACTCAACATGAAATTCTCAATTCAGAAACCGGCCGATAGACAACGAAAAGTTTATGTAAACCTACCTAAGTCACCGAATCCAAATATACTGATAGCATCTTATGAAAGATTATAACTTGCGTTTCCTATTCGGGGCGTCCAGGGTTCGAATCCCATGTACGCACACGCACCTCTAACTCTGTGCTTCAAACTTACGTAAATAAATAGGTACCTAATAAGACTATCGCTTGATTTAACGGGATGGGAAAACATTGCGAGGAAACATATATGCGCCTGAGTTTTCCATGGTGTGTGAAGTATGACAGTCTGCAGTGAGCCAGCGTGGTGGTCTACAGCTTAAGTCCTTCTTATTGTGATTTCTGTTCCCAATTTCTACAAGACCTTCAGCTTCAATTATTTTCTATTCGATTGAATGGTAGCAGGCCAACAGACACACTTTCACATAAATATTAGTATAGATAAATCTATAAGTACTTATATACTAACTAGCAAACCCGGCGAACTCCGTTTCGCCACCAGATGGCTTACCCGCTAAAAAGACTTTCCCGCTTTTCTGTTGAATTTTTTCCTGAATTTTCTTTGCTATAAACCTCACGGAGCCCGAGACCTTTCCAACGAATGCAAAACCGTGGAAATCGGTTCGTGCGTTCTGGAGTTATAGCGTCAGGAAGGAAAACCCGACTTATTTTTATATAGTAGACTACTACTATTATAAATGTATAGATGGATGAATGAATGGATGGATGGATCTTTGTAACTCAATCACGCCAGAACGCCTGAACGGATCTGGAAATATTTAGCACGGATATAGAGAATAGTCTGGAATAACAAATAGGCTACTTTTTATCCCAGAAAACCAAAGAGTTTCCGAGAACCGAAAAACCGAAAACCCTCAATCTACGCGGACGAAGGCGCGGGCATAAGCTATAGTGCATTATAAATTGTAATCACTTGCCACCAAGTGAGGTCTTGCCACAATAACCTGCCCATGATTATATTGTCTAGACGACATACTTACTAAAAGGATGTTGACTGTATTTTACACAGACCATACAACCAGTTGACTGAGCATAGCGGGCCGCCTCACCAGCCAAACGTTAGCAGTATGACTGCTAACGCTACGTTTTGTGCCTAAAGTCGCCCTCAGTCCGTATTCGACAGTGCTCGGGAATTGATCGAGAAAAAAGACGAAAAATATGCCTCTTTGCAGCATTAAATGGCGTGGAAAGAGAAGCAATACCTCCAGCTATGCAAAGGATGGGATAGCATTTCCTAATTAAGTGTAGTTAAGTAATAATAAATAAAAATCATTAATACGCATAAAAATAATGTCTTTCAGTTTTTCTTTGTCTTTCACATGTAGTTCTACATATCTCTGTCTCTTCCACGCATTGCCTAGTGTAACCTGTGCAACTATCGATAAGTTATATCGATAGTTGAATGCCAATACATTAATTTATTTAGTAATTCCGAACAATTCTGAAGTAAAAGAGCAGGTTAAAGGTTTATTATTTATTTGATTGTTTACTACTAATATTAAAAAGTTTCTGTTGAAAACTTAAGTTCTTTAGTATACATACTAAGCCATACAAATATTACAAACGCGAAAGTGTGTCTGTCTGCCTGCTACGCTTTCACGGTCCATCTGTTCAACCGATTTTGATGAAATTTGGTATAGGAATAAGTTGTATCCCGGGGAAGAACATAGGCTACTTTTTATCCCAGAAAATTCAAAGGGTCCCGCGGGAATCAAAAAATTTATCTGTGCAACCGATTTTAATGAAATTTGGTACAGATGTAGGTTGTATCCCGGGAAATTCAAGAGTTCCCGCGGGAACCGAAAAAACTTGGTCCCCGCGGATGAAGTCGCGGGAATCATCTAGTTTTTCAATAAAGCGCATTTGGATACAGCCGTTAGTTTTAACTTTAATGCAGATGGATGGATGGTTTTAATTTATGATCAACACTAGCTAATGCCCGCGACTTTATGATTCCCGCGGGAACTTTTTAATTTTCCGGGATAAAAGCCTGTGTCCTTCCCCGGGATAGAACCTACCCTGTACCAAATTTCGTAAAAATCGGACATTATAGAAGAAGAATAAACTGATATTAATCCATACTAATATTATTATGATTATTAATGGATGGATGTTTGTTACTCAATCACGCGCCAACGGCTGAACGGATCTGGCTGAAATTTGGCACAGAGATAGAATATAGTCTGGAATAGCACACAGGCTACTTTTTATCCCGGAAAATTAAGGAGTTCCCGCGGGAACCAAAAAACTTCGATCCACGCGTATGAAGTCGCGGGCATCAGCTAGTATTATAAATGCGAAAGTGTGTCAGTCTGTCTGCTACGCTTTCACGGCCCATCTGTTCAACCGATTTTAATGAAATTTGGTACAGAGATAGGTTGTATCCCGGGGAAGGACATATTTATCTCTTCAGTCGACTTTGATGAAATTTGGTATGAAATTTGGTTTGATGAAAGACGCGGCAGATCCTAGAACTCGATTGCAGCGCCCCCTAATGGGTTCAATTGTGAATATAAACCATTCCGGGTCCGACTAAAAGACACAAAAATTTCCATCAGAATCGGTCCAGCCGTTTTGAAGTGATGCGAGAATATACATGCGGCATTTAAAAAAAATTAAACATAAATTATACATATCAGATAATCCGTACTAGGTAATATTTTAAACGTATGTAAGTATGGATGTATGGATGTTTGTTACTCTTTCACGCAAAAACTACTGAACGGATCTGGATGAAGTTTGTCACAGATATAGATTTTATTCTGGAATAACACAAAGGCTACTTTTTATCCCGGAAAATTAAAGAGTTTCCGCGAGAACCAAAAACCTTAATACACGCGGACGAAGTCGCGGGCATCCGCTAGTTATCTATAAGTATACATAATATGGTGGTATTTTGCTGTTTGAATAAAATGATTTGTATTGATTTTCCAATACTGGTAATATATATACCTATTAGACTTTATCGATATATTTTCTGTCGCGCAGCGGGCAGCCCAAGTGCCGCGGTAACATATATAACTGTGCATAGTTGATCTTGAGCCAGCCAATAAGAAATCCCATTATTACCCCGTCCCCCGCCAGAAAGTGGTGAGTTGTGTTTCAAAGCGAAAATTAGCCTATTAGCTCTCAATAGGTTTACTACTCGGTGGTATTTTATGACATTAGATTTCCTTCTTTAGTCTATTTATTACCTTTTATAGATATTTATCACTATTAATCGTTATTAATTTTATTATATTTCATTTTATCGAGCCGGTATCATAAAATATTTTATTATATATATACCTATTGATTCATTTATATCCAAGATTTATGTTATATTTTATACTTTGATTTGACTATACGTAGGTATACTAATTCTATGATTTTTATTCTTAGAACTCCGAACGATGTACAAAAACAAATTAAGTTGATACCTAGGTACTTATTTTCGCAAATTACTATCTATCATTAAAAACAGACCCTATTATATTATAATTATTATACTTACCTATAATAAGTAGATAATATAAGCAATAGTTACTTGTCTGCTCGAAGAAGCCTTATAATGTTAGTAAAGAAGTCTTAAATCATTAACAAGTAAATATAATTAAAATTATTAAAAAATACGACTGCTCTGCCATAGACACACATACATAAACGAACCCTGAAAACATAACACTCCTTTTTTTGGGCAGTCGTGTAGTAAAAATCCCACTCGAATGGAAGTACGGCTACCACTGCTACTACTACCTTTGGAATCTTATTCGCATTTTTATTAAATGATATTTTTTTGTGAATCACTGGATATTGAACTATAGTGTTAAATATTTTTGGAATCTACTCATCATTTTCTAGATGATGATTATATAGTTGATCTTATTTTCGAATTATTTTTTTCAACTTTAGTCTTCAATGCGGAACCATGGTCACCCCATCAATTTTTTTTTAAATTTTACTAGCCTATGTCACCCGGAATAAGCTAGGGATTCTAACAATACCTCATTTATCAAAATCGGTTCAGGCGGATAGAAGTTATGGTGGAATATACAAACTCACATACATACATACATGAACCCTGAAAACAATATACTCCTTTTTTCAGACAGTCGTATAAATACTCTATTTTTCAGGCAGTCGTATAAAAATCAAACAAGATACTATCGTCCACCATATTGAATTTGGTGTTACTTATTTTTCTTTTTCGTATTCTTCTCATAAAAAATAACTAGTCCACCATATTTGGGAGTCTGCTTTATTGGATCTAGAATGACATCACTTAGCTATGATAACCATGTCATCCAAACTAAACGTGTAAAAATTTCAGCGCAATCGGTTGGAGATATTAATTGTTTTAAAATTCAGTTGCAAGATTTGACCTTAACAAACACAAACATTGAAAGTTAAATAATAAAAACTTGTATAAAATCAATCAAATATTTAAAGAATTCATAAATATTGCAACAATCTAAAAATATAGAACAGATCATGCAACCGGTCTAAGAGATTAAGTATATTAAAGCCTGTCTCTAGCAAAAATTAGCACTTTAAAGCTAAATATTTGGCAAACGGATCCCTGAATCTAAAAATGCTTTGCCCACGGCCACACCCAAAATACTTTCCTCAGACTTTTTTCAGTTGGATTTTCATATTTAAAAATATATTTCCTTTTCATTTATTAATTGTGTAAAACTTAGCCAGATGACATGTGAAAAGAACTAATTAAAAGATCGGAAATTATACATCAAATAACACCATTTATTCATAAATAATAATTTACTTGTATTTATACATCTAATATTATGATTAACATTTTTCGTAATAAAATATTATCGCTTAGCAGTTTACCAAATATACATACATATATTAATATTATTATTATAGTTATATGTGTCATCAACCTTAGACTTGTTAAATGAGGCACCAATGAAATGAGAAAAGACAGATAAATAGTGTCACGTTACTGTTGCTCGAAATAATGAAAACTAAGCATTCCATACTAACATTGCGAAGGTCCGTTACCTTTTCACGACCCATATATTTAACCGATTTGAAAGATTTTTATCGAAAACATCATTTAGTGGTGAACTGGATGCAAAAAATTAGGCAAGTCTCAACTCTCAGCTACGATGACGGCCACTGTTTTTTTTTAAAGTTTTTTTTGTATAATTAAAAGTTGGTCGTTTTTTTAATAAAGCTCTTTAAACTTGATAATTGCTCTAATGTTTTTCCGTTAGTTTTTATATTTAAAACTTTTTTATAATTTTTTATCGCAGTGACTTTTAAATTAATCTTTATATTATTATCTATATCTACCGAGCATGACTTAAATAAATTAATTTGTATTCTAAAATGTTCTCATTTAATTTTTATATCCACAAAGAAGTTTCTTTCAACCGCGCGGCATTTGCGCGAAAAAACGAACGCATGTATCCTACATGCGTTCGTTTTTTTTAACAAAATACTTTTACAAATAATTTAGTCAATTTCAAGGGCTTGTGGAAATTCATTCGTAGACACGAAAGTATTATGTATCATATAATTTGATAAACTTGAAGCCAAACAGAAGGTAGATGATCAAAAGAGACGGTTCAGATTTGTATGGGGCGTAGGCCTGGTCTTGTACAAGTATAGAAATGAAGGAAAATAAAATACTAGACCAGTTTTAATTGGTCAAATCTACGAATTCGTCGTAATTTCAGTGGCTAAATTATTTAATCTTTCCAAGGAACACATGAGTGGGTAACAATGGCGGATTCATATTTCTTGACGTTTTCAAAAGAAAAACACGTTATTTTGACAGTGACTGTCAGAAATGAAGTTTGATACATTTCGCGCCTACTGCCTTTTCTATGGCTGAAGTTTGCCATCTTGGAAACGTATCGAAAACTTGAAAGACATTTTTATTTTTTTCTCATTATTTACTTTACTGTTCTAAATTATTATATTTTAATCAATCTTATCTATGTATTTTCCTATATTCATGGTAGAGTGTACAAGAGTAGGACTAAAATGAACCTTTTCCTTTGCAACAACTTACTGCCTTACAAATTATATTGAAGATGTCCGAATTTCCGTTCTTTTTCCATGTACCCTAAAATCCGACTTAAGTACGGGTATAAACCCGCTAAAGTATATTTATATTAATTAATTCTCACATCAATAATACCATAATTCGTATCCAATTATTAATATAGTAATCTTAACTAACGATGCTTTATAAAAACTAGTTTAGTCTGATCTCAAGATAGTGGTTTGTATAAGTCACAGAATTCAGAACAGTTAATATAGAAGTGGTGAAATTACGCGCCTACCGCTACATTGATTAAGTACCTACTTGTTCATGTTAGCTCACGAATTATGAAACATATGTTCTAAGTATTAAAGTGTGCACGTAAATACCTGACGCGACAGTACCGCACATCTAGTATTTACGAAGCTACTTCTGGTGGATAACGCAAAATCCTAATGGACCCACTAGTGGGACCAAGCAGTGGAACCAACAATTCTAATCGATTTAATAATATGCGGCCCGATATACCATTTCCATTTCCTTATTAAGAATTCTGTGGTATAAATATTTTCATTATAATACATAATATGTTAATCAAAGTGCTTGTAGGTCAACAGCTGTTTATAACTTCGTACGAGTAAATGCTCATATTCTCATAAGATCTACAAAATACATACAATCATATAAACTCCGTCCGTCAAAATTCATAATGTGTAGGAACTATTTAAAATATGTATGTGTTTACATTTTACAAAATACCTATGCAGTGCTTCCGGAAACAGTTCACACACATTAAAAAGAAATGTCGCTTACTCAGCTTTTACTCTATTTTATATTTTACTATGAAAACAAAGTACTTACTTAAAAGTATAAAAAATTGAGTAAAACTTCAATTAAGTGGGAGGTTTCAATCCAATGGGATTTAATTTTTTGATATGCATGTATTGTATGAGGTATCCCTCATACAATGCATAATGAAATGCTGATACTTTCATTTCCTTAAAAGGAACGAATTAAGGTAAGATTTTGAGTAAGTGATATAAGCATTTTCGATCTGTCCTGAAATGTACAGAGCTTCCTTAAGTAGCACAACTAATTTTACATTTCTTGAGAAGGGGATATTAATTTTGGACATCTATAGAATGATGACAGTTAACAATCTTTAATTTGCTTGATTTAATAAACTAAAATGATTGCTTTCAAAATAAAAAATACCATTATTTAGTTTAACATTTAAAGCACCCATTAAACAAGCTATAATTAATTTGAAAACACGACGGCCGTGGTAAAAACATTTTATTTCAACAAAATTATAGCCTGTGTAACTCAGGATGTAAGGATTTTAACGATACCCCACCCGTCCAAATCTGTTCAGGCATTTAGAAGCTATGCCAGAATAAAGAAACTCACATAAATACATACATGAACTCTAAAATCATTACACTCCTTTTTTGGGAAGTTGTGTAAAAATAGTATCCACCTGCCCACTAATAAAAATGTACAAATAGTGGGACCAAAAAGTTTGGGAGATTTAGTGTTATCTCCCAAATTTTGTGGTATTTATCGACCGAGCGAAGCGAAGGTCTGAGTCTACTTGAGTGAATTTGCACTTGTCCGTCCGTCCGTCCGTCTGTCAGAGCCTTATAACTTCTGAATTACTGAAAGTAATTACTTCAAATTTACAAATTATACATATAAACCGATGGCCTCCCGCCGAATATGGCTTAAAAAGTAATAAAAATCTTTATTTCAGAGGGGCTCTCATAGAAGCGAATATGAAGAAAAAATATTTTTATAGCGTTACACAGGGTTGCGGCATATCCTTTTAAAGATAATTAGGTATAGTGTCCAAAAATATTTTTTTTTAATTTTTCCCCTACGAAATGGGGGGTTCTCAAAGTGGAGATTTACTAACGTCCAAAGTTGACCTCAGAACTCTAAATTTACTGAAATGCTGAGCCTGAAACTTGATCAATTATTTGACTTATATCCTGTACTTGAACAACAAATACTAAAATTAGATAAATATTATATGGAAACGAAATTATTTAATTTTTAATGAGCCTTAGTATTTACAACAGAACTTCACAATGGTGTCAATAGATGGCACTAATGATCAAAGTTAACTATTACAATACTTTCTGAAAGGCTGAGTCTGAAACTTGTTCAATTATTTGAATTATATCCTGTACTTGAACAACAAAAACTAAAATTAGATAAATATTATATGGAAACGAAATTATTTAATTTTTAATGAGCCTATTATTTACAACAGAACTTCACAATGATGTCAATAGATGGCGCCGCGAGGTCTCAGTTCGGGGCGAACCACTAGTTAATAGGGTTCTTCAAATGGTACTATAAATATGATTTGTACGTTTTGCTGGAGTAACCATGGACACAATTTATTACTATGTATCGGAATGGGTATATTCTTACTGGCGTAATGCTCATCTTTGGGTATATTTTAATATGATTTCTGAGTAGCATTCAAGAAAACAATAGTACTGTGTAATGTGAAAGGGTACAATTTGATGAAGTTTTCCCCGATTTCAAGGATACAATTATCAAATTTGAAAGGTTACAATTACCATGTAATTGAAAGGGTATATATAACATGTGAAAGGTCCATAGAGTATTCAAGGATACAATAGTACCATGTTTTGGACAGCAGTCAGTTCTTGTATTTGTATCGTTCTGTAGGGGGCTGGCTGGCCGACTGGCTTCCACTCTCCGTATCTCAGTCTGACGTCCACTGTAAGTAAGAGTAACAAACTTTGATTAGCTTGATAAAAACTCTGATTAACTTGAAACAAACTTTGATTAACTTGAAACAAACTTCGATGGCCCAGTTGCGAAAGTTGGTAGTTGGTTATCAAATGTTTACTAAGGTCAGCAACTGGATGAGTGACACACTTTGGAGGTCCTTTGGCCTTTTATTACCATACTGCTTCTAGTTATTAAGGTTTTTTATTCCCCCAGGTACTTATAAATTTTGCAGGCAGAAAAGTAGGCAGTAGCTCAGTAGCATATTTTGTCAAAATCAGTTAAACAGATAACAGAGTAGCAGACAGAGAAGCACATTTTCACATTTCTAATATTAGTTTGGCATTTTTTCAGAGAGTGTTGCTAAGTTTTATGGCCCAGTCATTTTCACTAACATCTGGTTACTTAATAAATGTTAAATCTAAATCAAATTATAGTCTTTCTTGAGTGGTATGTGGATAGATCTTGCTACCTTGCTGTTTTGTGTTTAGCTGTTTGTAATATTGAGGCTAATTCTGTTGCACACAATCTCTAAACTAAATTAATACAACAGCATTATACATATTGCTTTTATAATTCTCCCTGCAGAAACGGACAGAAGTAGATTTAGAGCAGTCATTTTAGTTAAGAGCTGATTGTGTTAAATATAGAATGGGCCACATTGTTCAAATTGAAATAATACCTTTAATGTCGGTCCCCCATCTTGCTGCAATTCTCTCTCCCTTTTTTCCATTTCCTCTGACCTCTGTTGCATGCGTTTAACCTTCTCTGGATCCTTGACACCGCGGCTAGCCTCCTCCTTGCGTCGCTTCTCCGCTGCTTCTACCTGCTGCCTACGTCTGGTCTCCTAGTAACATAAAACATAAAACAAGAAAACATATAATGTGTTACATTTTATATTTTCAATGTAAAATCTGTTTATTTTTTTATTATTACTAGATGATGCCTACAACGTCTTCCGCATGGATTAAGTTTTTTTGATTCCCAGGGGAATTACTTAATTTTCTGGGATAAAAAGTAGCCTGTCCTAATATGTAAGGTAGTATGTCCTTCTCCAGGATGTAACCTATCGATATACTTACCTTACATCAAAATCTGTTAAATAGATGGACCGTGAAAGACAGACAGACAGGCACACTTTCAAATTTGTATTAATATTAGTAGTAATCATAGTCAGTGGATTTCAAGAAATTCTGCAGAATTGGAAGGAAAGAACATAAAGAGTGGATTACAATATAAAAAACAAGTGGAAGTTGGCAGGATAAACTTTTAATAATTTTGCTAGACTAGTTGTTTGACTTCTACCTTATAAAGCTTAGTAGACAAATGGTGTCATAGAATGGTGCGGAAGAATGCTAGAAGACATTTTGTTCCTTTACTTTTCTCAGTTGGGTAGTATTCATTCATAGTAAGCTTGGTTGGGTAGTACATTGATTATTGATGCTATAACTGTTAAACTAGCTAGTCATACAGCGACGCCAAGTCCACAGTCTTTAACTTGTGATAAATAAAAGTAGATTATGGCTTTGCAGAATTCAAAAACACACACATCTAGTTTGCAATAAACTTAAAAAACTTTGAAACAGGAATTTTTGGTCATGGTTGTCACACTGATAAAACGAAAGGTAGTCAAGCTTGCCTACTTGTGAGTGTGACAAGGATAAGAAAGCAACGAACTTTTTCATTATACATACATGTACATGTTTGTAGTTAGTCAAACACTTAAAAATGTTTTTTTACCAAAAATTACAAGCATAGGAAGTTGTCTTTGAGTTCGCTTGTTTATCAAGCGCATGTATTGAATAGAAATGCAATAATAGCACTAATTTGTTGTTGATTTTCCTCATAGGCAAGGTTTTAAAGGTAAACAGCTACTTACTGCATCAGGAGTCAACACATCCGAGGCAGAAGGTCTGCAGCAAGACGTAAATATCCCCATTTTAAGGAGAGTATGATCAAAACTAGATTTAAAGGCAGTCACATCACAAAATTACAATCAATCTTCCGAAAATCGAAATAAATTCACAATTTTACAAAATCGTCATTGATTCATGCATTTCAAGCATTTGACATCTCTAGTATTTAAGGCATTATCTATGATTTGACATTTGAATTTCCAAAATCTATCAAAATCAAAGTTTGAAGTTGACAGCAAAAAAAAATTACATTTCTAAAGCGTTCAAAAATGAGTAAACAGCGGTAAGGTCAATGAAAGGTATTCAACCTTTTTAATTAAAAAATAATTAAAAAGCAGCAAAAGCTAATAACTTCGCTCACTCATCAGTCTAGTAAAGCGGGATTGTAAAAATTAAAGTTTCTACAAATAATTATTCTATTCTAATATTTTTATATCGATTAAAACTCTATAACTAACCATTCTCTTCCAAATATTAGAAATATTAGCCATTTTTCCTTAAAATTAACTACCTGAAGGAAAATATAGTTGGAGAGGAACACCGAATAGTTGCTCAAAACAACTTCGTTTATTGTGACTGAATCGCAGTACCTACTTAATTATTTTGCAAGCAAACTGCGCAAGTCGCAACGATCAATAATTTCAATACAACCAACAATCAAAGAACTTTTAAGTTAGGGTAAAAATAATAATTTACTAAAAAAGCGTTATTTATGTACTATTGTTTTATCAATGGAATGTTCTTTAATAATTTTCATCTTAAATCTTAATCACAACGTGGTCAGAACATACAAAATATTATTATAGTCGATATTTTAACATCGGCGAATAACGAATAGGGCAACATTAAAATCAATTTAGTCGATAATTATATTATAAAAAGTACATCACTAGTGCAAACTGCAAAGTGCTTTTGCGGTGGGCTGTCGAAAATATTAGAAAAAAATTAAAATTGCGCTATAAAATATGTTTTCACGCGTAGCTTTGCGTACAGGTATGTTTAATTATTTATTTAATATACTAATCTATCGCGTCTGTATCCTTTAAATTTTTTTAAAACCTTGGTGTTAGGGAGGTTTATGTAATCGCAAATTTGACAGGTGCTAGAATATTTCGAATTTAGATCTTTTAGATGTTGTTTTCCTTCCATGTGTTCTGGATTTTGGGGTATTATAGCTAAAAGTATTTGTGGAATCCGTGTGTCATTTGTTTTTCTACATTTAAAAATAACCTAACTTTATTACAGCTGATAATGTCGATAACGTTTCTCCGTGCTATTTCTCCTAGTATAGATCTATTTATTATCCTACAGGCATTGTAAACTCCAATTTAATTGTAAATTAAATAAATTAAAAAAAAAAACTAAATGGGGGTTTTGTACGATTCTCTCATTGATGCTGCTTAACCACCAAGAGTTTCATTAGATGGAAACTGTTTATGCATTCATTGTAGTCACCTTTCCACACGGGCCCAATTTTATACATTGGATAGAAATTTGGCTTTTTATTGGATAAAAAATTACTTTGCCGAAATCCATGATAATGAAGGAACCAGAGGTTTAATTCTCTATTATCCGCCACAGTAGACAAAACTATGTAGAACAGTGTATATCCTGCACTTGCAGCATGTGATATTCACCGTCCAGCAAGCTAGCAATTCACACCCTGGCACAGCACAATCATTACAATTTTATAGTTAAGTATTACATTAGCTATAAGTTTTTTTAGTAATATTTTTAAAGTTTATCCATTTAAGTGTATGATTGTTTTCCAGCGTTAGCGCGACAGTCCGCCAGCACAGCGCTCGTGGCGCGCACGTCTGCGTCGCAGAGCGGCGTGCGAGATGAGGTCAACTTCCCACGGCCCGTGCGAGGCGAGCCCGGCAAAGTCAGACTTGGCTTCATTCCCGAAGAATGGTACATTCGCCTTATTTTGTCTTACTTAACCAAAAGCTGATAATATTAACTTTCTTTATTTAATAACTAGCGGTCCGCCCCGGCTTCGCACGGGTGCAATTCAGATTTGTAATTTTATTGTGAAAATAAAAACAAAGTAAACAATTTACAGATGAGGTGTTTACATTGGTAATGTTACATAATTTCTATTAAATTATAAGCACCCGTCGGTATCCGTTTTGTAATCCCCAGGAGGCACGTGATTGCGACACATATTCTCTCTGACTTGCATCTCAAATGAAGATTCTCCAATACGACGTATTTTCATTGCCCTCGCCAGGGAACTATGTTTAGAAAGTTGAGACCTTGATCTTTTAGGCTTTTCGCAATCTGTCTACATCAGTTAGATATTAAAATGTTTTAAAAAATGTTGGTAAGTTTTCTTGTATTTATTATGTTTGTCTTGACAAATATAAAATAAAAGTGTCTTGATAAATATGACATAAAAGACAATCTGAATTAATAGAAGGAATTTTTAAAATCGGTTGAGTACTTTTTGAGTTTATCCATTACAAACAAACAAACAAATTTTTCCTCTTTATAATATTAGTTTAGAAGTTTAGATTTTATTGTCCAGTCATACAACATTAATTTATTTCTTAACTTCTAGCATTATGGGGGTTTCCCTTATTCCCCAGTATAGAACACGTATCACAGTATTACACATTTTTAGTTCACAGATTCTCAAACAAGTAGAATCTCTCTAATTATTCATTCATTCATCTATGGCAGTATTTCATTCACGGAGCAGTGGCAGCTTTTAGTGAAACTCATCTCAACAATCAAATAATTTCAATTTCCTTATTATTGGTTTTAAGACAAAACCAATAATAAGGAAATTGAGTTTATTTGATAACAGAAATAGAAAGATTTTATATATTCCAATAACAGAACAACTAGTATGAAATTTGTCAATTGCTGTTTCAAAAATTAAAAATAATACCCTCACATAACAGATAATAAAAATGCTAATCCAGTTTTTAAAAAAAAATAAGCCCAAAATAGAGAACCTAATTATAATAAATTATTTGGATGTCGGTCCAACATCAAATTCCTATTGTTAAGAAAAAATCTAAAGTTCTTAATCCATTTTCAAGATGGTGGAAAATATCTGCATTCCAGGTTCCAATTCTTCCATTCCAAGACCGGTGTGACTGGCCCCTACACATTTGGCGCTGGTCTGATCACATACCTGTTCAGCAAGGAGATCTATGTGATGGAGCATGAGTACTACACCGGTCTCTCCATCTTCATCATGGTCTACTACTTTACCAAGAAGATGGGCCCTCAGTTAGCTGCCTGGCTCGACAAAGAAGTTGATGTAAATAGAATACATTTCAACACTTTATACTAATATACTAGCTGATGCCTGCGACTACGTCCGCGTGGATTGAGGTTTTTTGGATCGCGAGGGAACTCCTTAGTTTTCCGGGATAAAAAGTAGCCTATATGTTATTCCAGACTACAACCTATCTCCGTGCCAATTTCATCCATATCCGTTCAGCCATTGGGGCGGGATTGAGTAACAAACATCCATCCATACATCCATCCAAACTTTCGCATTTATAATATTTATTTGATTTGATTGATTACAAATGCGAAAGTGTGTTTGTTTGTTGGTTTGTCCTTCAATCACGCCGTAACGGAACAACGGATCGACGTGATTTTTGCCATGGCTATAATTGAGGACCCGGAGAGTGACATAGGCTACTTTTTATCCTGGAAAATTAAGGAGTTCCCATGGTAATAAAAAAACTTAAACCTGTTTTTTTTATTTATTAATGTGAGATTGACTTGCGCTTGATGACAATCATGCTTAATGCAATAATGAGGTCTAGAAGATGCCTTAAATCACTCTTGCCACTTAAGTTATATGAAATATAAATACAGTTAATTAATAATTACGGTTATTGTTTTAATAAAATCAACACCATATCCCAGGCAGTGGAAAACACCTGGAACGAAGGTAGAGCCCAGACGATCAAGACGCTGGAGGAGGCCATCGAGAGCGAGAAGGACGCTCAGTGGCGCGCGCAGGGCCAGGAGCTGCTCATAGAGGCCAAGAAGGAGAATGTGCTGCTGCAGCTGGAGGCGGCCTACAGGGAGCGGCTCATGAACACCTACCAAGAGGTGAGGTTTATAAATGCTAATGTTTGGATAGATGTTTGTTAGTCAATCACGCCAGAGCAGCTGAACGGATCAGGATGAAAGGAAATGACCAGTAACTGCCCTCCGATTTGGGACAGTGTGCAGGATTTCCGTCTTTACAGTAAGGTTTAAAAATTAACACCGCAATTATTATGGATTTATTATTCCCAATAAAGTCAAGGCTAAAATATCTAAAAAACAATATGTTTATTGTTTAAATCTTGAGTTTCTGTTTCCCTATTTAGGCACTACTCCATTTTGACGTTGGATTTTATCCATAGGGTTACAAGATTATTAGTAGGCATGGATCACTATATTATGAGTGATTTATTTTTGATCAACTAAATAGTAATGAAAAGGAAATGTATTGTATTGTTTATAATTATTTTTATTACATGACAAGCCCTTGATGAAACGTGTAATTGATCGAACAAAGCATTAAGGGAATGCCATTTTACATTGCATCTGTCTGCCATCTGTGGTCGAATAGTTGAACTCGCTAGACGCTAACCAAAACGCTTAGCGCCATCTACTGTGGGAAAGCAGACTGCTGCTTTCGCACACTAGATGGCACAATGTAGTGTGATTTATTAAAAGAATTACATAATTCTTGTATTTAAATAGTTTTATTATTCCAGTATTATCCTCATCCATGCCCAAATAATGCAAAGCTTAATTATTTTCCTGAGAAACGATGTCAGCAATACTTGAAATAGTAGATTGTATTATAAGGGAGCAAAATAATATTTTTACGGCAAGGGCACTTTTTTGAATCCAGAGCGAATACGCTCGGGATTCTTTAGTAGAATCCTGAACGAAGCGAGGGATTCAAAGTACGTCGCCCGAGCCCAAAAACATTTTGCGCCCGAATGATACACTCTACTTTTCATCACCCTCTATGAGAAAATAAAACTACAAATCCATCAGACATCCTCTTCAGATACGCTATTGATTTCGAATATGTGTCCAGTTTTACGTCGTTATTAGAACTAACTGTTGATTTTAGCATTGAGTAGGTACTCCAAAGAGTGGAAGGTTGTTTAGTTTTGGCTAAGTACTGGAACTACTTGCAACACACAAACCACACACACACACTCAAAACACAGATTCTGAACAATTCGTGGCGCCTCTTGCATTTCTCCATTCAATAAAATTACCATAGGCTTTCATATATTTCTTTGATGAATTAATCTAATACTTTCAGGAATGATCGGCGATCGAATGGCGATCAAGTTATATAATAAGTTACCTAGGCAAATAAGGAAATGTAATACCATAAATCAATTTAAAAGTAAATTACGTGACTATTTATTAGATAAGACATTTTATAATATTAATGAATTTTTTCAGCTCAGTAATTTTTAAAATTTACATATAATCTTAGATTTTGACATTTTGATATGAAACAGTGGGCGTAAATAAAAGACACATAACTGCATTATCACGCTCATATATTATCTGCACACAATTGGACAGAGTTTCGTCTTACATTGTTATCGACGGCGTTATCGACACAAACTGAGGCTGGCGTAGCACTATCGGCTAGGCATGGCATTACCCCCTCTACCCGGTGGCTACCGGTAGAAAGAGTGGTGGCAACAGGCAGGCTTGCCTGTGATTGGCTGGCTTGGCTATGATTGACTATGATTGGCTGCTTGCAAATTACCGCTTTGTGATTGGTTGAGGCGACGTGTAACATTCGGCTATCCTGAAACAACAATTGCACCCGCAATGGGAGAGCTTGGTTAACTTTCTGGTAAAACAATGATTCATCATGAATGAAACATCTTGTCTAACTGGTGGCTGGTAATGGTTGGTACAGAACTATTCCAAGATAATCTGCATGCTCAGTTTCGACTGTGACCCTAGCTAACGTATCTACATACGTTATTTTTGCAATATTGGAACGGAAGCATTTACACAACACGAGGATAGTAGCGGGTGCCTTCAGCGCAATTAGATATTTTCAAACCCCTGCTGACTCTATCCACGTTGAACTATTAACAAATGCACCGAATACTGATATGTTGAATCTATCGCAAACACATAACTCACATATTATGAGACATCTTTCTATGACACACTTGTTTAAAAGACCATTGGGGCTGATTTTGCAGTGCACAATCTCCAACAATTTAGGTAACCTAACAATGTCCAAGTAAAGGACCAATAAATTCGCTTAATTGAATTGAATTAATCGACTCTACATGACTCGAGAGCAACAAAACCATTTAGTAACATATTGCTTAAATAGTTATAATTACCCGCTAATAATGATCTAATAGACAAAGAGGTAGTATCGGAATTACCCAAGAAAGGTATTTTGTTCCTCACCATCCTGTTAAATGGAATCATTCGTGTTGGCTACTTCCCAGTACTGTGGAAAGTCTCACAAATCATTATGATAGGGAAGCCTGGTAAACCTATTCATGAAATAAGCTCTTACAGACCAATTAAATTATTATTACCAGTTACATCCAAAGTTTGTGAAAAAGTTGTGTTGCAAAGGCTAATGAAGGAACTCCGTAAAAGATTTATCATTCCGGACCACCAATTTAGCTTCCGACAGGATCATGGTACGATCGGACAGGGACATAGGGTATGCAGAACAATCAGAGATGCACTAGAACACAAAGAATCCTGCTCTGCTGCATTCCTGGATGTGCAGCAAGCTTTTGACAAGATCTGGCATACAGGGCTACTATTTAAAATTAAAACCCTTTTACCTCATACATTCTTCGGATTATTGAAGTCTTACCTGACCGATAGAATCTTTCAAGTCAAGGAAAGTGAACATACTTCCACCCAATTAAAGCTGGAAAGCCACAAGGCTCAGTGCTAGCTAGTAGTGCTAGGTTAGGTACTTGGGCATGTACTTGGATAGGAGGCTCACCTGGAAGAAGCACACCAAAACCAAAAGGGATGAGATCTACCACAGATACAGAGGACGGAGGTATTGGATGCTCGCAAGGAATTCCAGACTTTCCTTAGATAATAAGATCCTTATATATAACACCATTATAAAACCGATATGGACATACGGCATACAACGTTTAAACGCACCATGGTTCATAAAAATATCTGAAATCCATGAGCACCTTAAAATAATTACAGTAAAGGAAGAAATTTGGCACTACAGCTGCAATTACAAAACAAGGCTTGGCAACCATCCAAATCAATTTACATGGCCATTGACAATGCCACAAGCGATTCGACGTTTAAAGAGAAGGCATAGAGGCAAGGCATTTGAATATACTTGACAATGTATAGCTGACACTCATGGAGTGCTTCCCGCTGGGGGAGTTTTCCCTGCACGCCAATATTATTACTTCAACTGTTCTGCTCATAGTCCATCGGCTGATCGTATGATAAGGCACATAAAACAAAAAGAAATAATAACCCGCCATTCATAAACAAAAACAATTATTGATCGCGCGATCCTCAGTCAAATTAAAACGTTTAAGCTTGGATTGGAGGTTTTGCCTTATTTATGATCACTATGATGTCCCTTAAAAGAGTCAATTAGAACGGGCTCAGAATACTTATCTTGTCACGATGGCATCGATAGACCATGCACGAGCAGGGCACACACTGCCCGCATCACGAATCCAGCGGCGGCGCTCTCACAGGCACCGCGACTAGACGTCACTTAAGGCCGCGACGCGACGACGTGCAGAAAGACGTCGTACTCGCAAAAGCTAAACACGCAGCATCGCGCGTCCAAAAGGCGCACTGCGTTCGGCTCGACCGCTTGGCAGACAGTTCGTATCGCCCGCGCGAGGCACTCACGACGTGCAAAGCGCTGAAGACCACGGTATCAGGCTGTGCAACACCAGAGCACCACCGCGCTCCGCGCTCACCAGCGATGCATTTCACATGAAACAAAAACAACAATATAAGCAAGCGAACGTACCCTGCATACAATATGATTGCGTCGGGGGAGTCAGACTCCTTGAAAAGATCCCAGAACGACACATCGCAACGAGCCACTACACACTTGCTTGGCACGGGCTCCGAATACTTCGAAGAGTCCTCCCACATAAGGCATCTTTCGAACGATGTCCTGATCGACAACGTGATCTACTTCGTGGCAGCATGCCAACCAAACAAAAAAACTATTAAGGTGACAAACAGAAACCAAACGGACTATACTTAAGTTTTCGACGTATGTAACTCATGAATTTCGGATCTTATCCTAGTGCATGGGACATAAAACATTTGTCATCTTTCCTTATTATTGCAAAATAAACTGCAAAGCCATTATAAAATTGTAAAACATCAATAAAAACAAAAGCAACTCATGAGAGGTCAAAAAATATACCATTGTGGGCTATATTCACATTAATCTATATTATTTACCATATTTATTCAAGTAATAGTATTATATGATATTTTGACCAACCAGTACATAGACTTAATCTTATATTATATTTTAATACTTATAAAATACATTATTATATATACATATACACATCAATACACACGCGAACAAACATAAAATAAATCCACAGGCATAGTCGCGCGGAACGCGTAGTACGCCTATCGGACTAGTTTGCGCGAATTCCGTGCGAGTTTCGCATTACCGCCGCGTACGATCGAGACTCGACCAGAGATAGCTGTGACATATTGACTCTACTACCGAGCCGGCGGCCATTAGACAACGAGTATTATGTTTTGATCTTATTCGCTTACAAAATCACTGTACATTTTGTGTATATATTAACTTTTAAGTGTGTGGACGGACGTAACACAAGAAGAGGTAAACTCATAAGAGTCCAAGTAAGGCCTACACCATCTACCTCCTCACACGAATGATTAAGTTGCGACAATAGATGGAAAGGAACGCCAGTTTGCAAAAGTGGTTCAGCAGCGTCTGCGCTATATTACGGTAGGCGATCAAGCTACGTGTAAGTAAATATCTGCGTTATAAGTGGCATTTAGATCGATAACAGGGACAGCATACATCAAAGACTGAATGAGAGGTATGTCCAACTGAAGCGGATTAGTCCAGCAGATAAGTCAACCTACCAGGGCAATGTTCGCAGGACCATATGCGATAAATACCAAAGAGAATATAACCACTACGTTTTAATAAATACCTGGAATGAATCTTATCTCAAAAGTTAAACGTTATTACATTAACTTGAATGTCAACAAAGTCAGTATTATGTCAGATTTAATAATAACAACCGTCTGAAAATACTATAGCCACTGACACATTTTTATTTTATAAAAACGGAAAAGTACTTACTGATAATATTACTAGGGCAATAGACCATTTTTATGATGCACTAGCAAACCCGGCGAACTCCGTTTCGCCACCAGATGGCTTTCCCGCTAAAAAGATTTTCCCGCTTTTCTGTTGAAATTTTTCCTGAATTTTCTTTGCTATAAACCTCACGGAGCCCGAGACCTTTCCAACGAATGCAAAACCGTGGAAATCGGTTCGTGCGTTCTGGAGTTATAGCGTCAGGAAGGAAAACCCGACTTATTTTTATATAGTAGATAGATTGCGGGTAGTCATAAAATAAAAAGAGCCAAATTTAGCTTTGTCATTCGTTCGGAAAAAATTCGAGAGTTTAATGAAAGGTTCTACTTATTCAGTGGTTTAATTGAATAACTATGTTTATGGAATCTAGTATTTTTTGTTTGTTTGTAGTTGGCATTTTATTTGTGATGTCGTGGGTCATTCAAAAACAGTTGGTGAGTTAACCTTGGCAAGTGATAGATGCTTATTTTACTTACAAATACTTTAGAGGTAATTATGTAACAACGATAATTTCTAATCTGGTGGTAACTATGCTAGATCGTGACGAATTTTAAAGAAATTCTTGACGGCTAACTTCGATATGTTGGTTAATGGACATATTTTGGGCTATAACGGTTAAGCGTGCGATAGTCTAACACAAGTCCTACCACGTCCTACTGTCACAGTCCTTTATCAAGAATGAAAGGGAAATCAATGTTATGTGACTCGATTCAACCTTGACCTACCTACACTATGCGAAAACTACTAAATTACATGCATACATCCTATTTTTCTTGTTTTATTGGAATAATAACAGTTGTAATTCATCGCAATAAACTATCGTAATTTGGCTAATGTGCAACAGAAAAGCTATAGGATGGCTATAATCGTGACTTTGGCTACGGAATGAGTCGATAGCAAAACGTAATTTTATGGACTAACCTGAACCATTGATGACGACGAAGTGATGCTCTGCTCTGGTCTTTTATCTCTTCATTTGACTCGCTTATGGCCTTGTCTGCCTGAATAGTTTATAAAAGTCTTCTATGGATATACCAGGTCTGAGATGTGACTTCATCTTCACTGCTACTTAATTCAGACACATCTTCACGTGCTAATTCGCTCCATCCTCGCGAATAAATATGGGTTTTATTCCTGCCGAGTCAGTGCGATTAAGCTGCATAGCTTCCTTTATTTATCCCACTTCTGAGATGAAACAGTGGGCGTAAATAAAAGACACATAACTGCATAATCACGCTCATATATTATCTGCACACAATTGGACAGAGTTTCGTCTTACATTGTTATCGACGGCGTTATCGACACAAACTGAGGCTGGCGTAGCACTATCGGCTAGGCATGGCATTACCCCCTCTACCCGGTGGCTACCGGTAGAAAGAGTGGTGGCAACAGGCAGGCTTGCCTGTGATTGGCTGGCTTGGCTATGATTGACTATGATTGGCTGCTTGCAAATTACCGCTTTGTGATTGGTTGAGGCGACGTGTAACAGATATTAATTTTGACATTAATTTATATTTTTCTTATTTGCTAATATTATTACTTAGATCATAACAACTGTTTTGTACCACTATTGCACGCCCGAAGAGGCAATGTACCTATTTATGCAATAAAATGATTTGATTTGAAATGAATTCTATACTTTCACTGTCATTTGAAGAACTCATTTTTCAAAATAAAACCATGAATTTTTAACAATCCGTGAAAATTCGCGCATTTTTAATTTTTGTTTTATTAAAAAAAAGGAAACCAAATTAAAGCCAGCGGCGCGACTATGGGCCGTCGTACCATTCAGTCTCTATTCAAACAATATTTGCGTTCGATTTCTTTAGCGATGAACACTAAGATGTTCCAAATTCAAATGTGCGCGGAAAAGATAATTGCGGCGCATTTTTTAATAATATAATATAATTCTTTTCTTTATTGACAAAAATTAGAAACGTACAATTAATTACCAATTTTACACAGTTAGTCTATCTAATCTAGTTATTGATAAATCCATATAATAACAAATAAATGACAGACAATTAAAATGCAGCATAAATAAATGCAGTAAAAATTGGGTTGACCCAGCAGCTAACTAGAATCCTACAATCCTGTGTTTAGCTTCTGGATCTCTTCCAGATTGAAGGTTACAATAATGCAATTTAAAGAAAGTTTCATAATTACAAAATGTACATTATAAGATTAGAAATTTGTTTAAATGCAAAGAATGATTTTGAGGTGCATGTGCGTTTGTGCGTGCGTGCGCGCGTGTGTGTGTGTGTGTGTGTGTGTGTGTGTGTGTGTGTGTGTGTGTGTGGGTGTGTGTGTGTGTGTGTGTGTGTGTGTGTGTGTGTGTGTGTGTGACAGATTGAGAGCGAATGAAGGTGTCAGAGATATAGTTACTGCGAGATTTTATTTAGTGTAACATACAGTAGTATAACTTATTAGAGGAAGAAAGGCACAATATTAAACTATTTTAGAATTCTTAACAAATTTTCGGTTTTATCATAATCAAGTGTCTGAAGCCAGGCCTTAACTTTTTCTTTACAGTCGTGTTTTGACAGGGAATAGATATGTATTTCTTTGCTAGCTACGTTATATAGATACTTGCCTAGAAAAGATTGATGTTTGTGAGCAAAAGAGGTTCTGAAAGGTGGGACATAGCAAATTTTATCTTGCCTTCTCTTTTGAGTATAGTTTTCTTTAAAATCATTTTTAACATGTTGATGCAAGATGCTTTTATAAATAAATAATTGTCGAACCGTTAGAACTTGACACTGCAAATAGAGATCACGAGTGGGATAGTCATAAGGCCTACCAGTGGCAACCTTCAGAACCAATCTTTGTGCTCTTTCGAGTGGAAGCATGTGTGATGTACATGCACCTCCCCAGGATGTTATACAATAAGTTAGTATTGTTAGCAACACCGCGTTGGCAACACCGCTTTGCGCGTCTGAGGTTCACGCTGCTCGCGACTTGGGCGAGTTGTCTGTGGTCGTGACGTCAGCGCCCCTCCACGGAGGGAAAAAGATGGCGGCGTAGCGACAACGCAACTGAGGTTGACACGCGTCGGCATTCTGGATTTGAACTCTGATCAGTGCACATTGAACTTTGATTATATTTGCTTAATATTTATTTGGGGTTTCATTTAAAATCAGAAGTGTGTAGTAACTTACGCTATGGGGAGGAAACGGTCGAAACGCAAACGTGCTCGTTCCACATCGAGCTCTTCAAGTGCCAGGACTCCATCGCCTCCAAGGAAACGTAATAAGGTATCTCGTAAAGATGCCGAGACTGTGAGTACTTTGAACAATATAATACCTGACTTTGATCCTTTGAAGGACGATATAAATGCATGGCTTAACATTATACAATCTTACGCTCAAACTTTTGGATGGCCTGACGAGACAATTCGATTCCAAGCTCTAAATAAGTTGAAGGGGTCGGCTAAAGTCTGGTACGATTCATTGTTGCGTACAGACGATAAGTGGCCCGAATGGAAATGGAGAGATTGGAAAACGAAATTGTCAGTTAGTTTTCAAATTAGAAGGAATATGTTTGAACTGTTAAAAGAAGTCATTGAAAAGAAGCCGGTCGATAATCAATCTTTGTACGAATTTTATTTTGAACAGAAATGTAAAATTGACCGTTTGTGTTTAAACTTTTCTGAATTAGATATAGTTTCAATTATAGTAGGTAACATCAGTGATTATGCGTCTTTAGAATCTAGTAGTTTTAAAACGTGTGACGATTTAGCTAGTTATTTACATGGACGTATTTACAAGAAAACTGTTAAACCAGTGAGCAGTTTACGTGACGGACAAGTTAAAACGGGAAGTTATCAGGGGGCACCGCCCGTTAACCAAAGTTCGCAAGTTAATACGAACAGTGTAAATCTTCCCATTCCCTCAAATGTTAGCACAGATAATATAAATATAAATCAAACCCGTAAGGTTATTAAATGTTTCATTTGTGGGGGTAATCATAAAAAACAACAGTGTGAGGCAAATAAGTGCGACTTTTGCGGTAAAAGGGGCCACCAGGAAACTTTTTGTTACCATAAAAAGAATTCAGGGAAACCGGTTGTCAAACCGGAACAACAGGAAACAAAATTTGTCTCTTCAGATTCTAAAAACAAGTTTGTAAAGAACGTGTATTTAATTTCGGAAACTGTAGAGGAAAACATGAAATTACTTGAGGAGGTTTTGCAAATATTTAAGGAAAATGGTCTGACGTTAAATCTCAAAAAGTGTCATTTCTTTAAGCGTGAAATTGAATTTTTAGGGTACAAAATTAAGCCAGGGTGCGTTATGCCTAACGAATCCAAACTGGATGCAGTAAAGAACTTTCCAACACCCAAGACAGTGCACCAGCTTCGACAGTTTTTGGGTCTTATAAGTTACTTTCGGAAATTTATAAAGAATTGTGCTATCTTGTCCGCTCCTCTTACGAAACTGTTGAAGAAGGATACTGTTTGGGAATGGGGTGAGCTCCAGAACCAAGCGTTCTGCACTTTGAGGGATAAATTAACCTCTGAAAGCATTTTGGCCATTTTCGATCCAAACAAAGAAACTGTTTTGTATACAGATGCGAGTAGGGAAGGTTTAGCTGGTATTTTAACTCAAATAGGGGACGAAGGCGAAAAGGTCGTACATTATTATAGTAGACAGACTACAGATGATGAAAAGAAATATCACTCTTTCGAATTAGAACTATTGGCTATAGTTTGTTCACTTCAAAAGTTTCGGTTGTACTTGTTAGGTTCTCACTTTAAAATTATTACGGATTGTAGTGCGGTTAGATACGCATTGACTAAAAAGGACATTGTTCCTCGGATAGCTAGATGGGTGTTGTCGACTCAGGAGTTCTCGTTTGAAATATTGCACAGAGAGGGAAGTCGAATGCAACATGTAGATGCTTTGAGCCGAAACCCTGTGCCGTCCGGGGAAAAATCCGAAACAGAGATTATTATGTCAATTACGGAAGGGGATTGGCTACTTGCGGTGCAAGTACAAGACCCTGAATTAGTGAAAATTAGAGAGGTGTTGGAATCAGGACAGGCCGAAAATAATAAAGAGATTTTCAATAGTTATGAGTTGTTGGGAGCAAAGGTATATAGGCGAACGAGTCACGGCCGACGTTGGGTGGTACCAAAGAACTGCATTTGGCAGGTTATAAAAAGTAACCACGATGACGTAGGCCATTTCTCTTTGGATAAAACGGTTGAGCGTATACGTACACTGTACTGGTTTCCAAAGTTGCGTAAAACCGTTAAAAAGTATATTAAAAATTGTTTGAACTGTATTTATCACAAAAATAAAGGGGGACCAAAGGAAGGGGAGCTATACCCCTTACCTAAATACGCACAACCGTTTCACACATTGCATCTAGACCATCTAGGCCCGTTCGTGACTACTAAAAACAAAAACAAATATTTATTGGTAGTAGTAGACGCGTTTACAAAGTTTGTGTTTATATCCGCGGTTCGTAAAACCAACACAGCTGGAGTAATAAGGGAGTTAGAAAACATATCTAAAACGTTCGGTAACGCTAGACGAATAATCACTGATGCAGCTTCGTGTTTTACTTCGGGTAAATTTACTCAATATTGCGTGAATAGAAATATTAGATTGCATATAGTGGCAACAGGCGCGCCGCGCGCAAACGGACAGGTTGAAAGGTTTAATAAAACTATTTTGGAATCGTTAAAAGCTATGGGCGCTGATACCACAGATGATAGGTGGGACCAGTGCATTAAGGCATTACAGCAAGGTTTAAATAGCACGATACACAAAACTACTCAAGCTGTCCCTAGTGAAGTCATGTTCGGTTATAGATTACGCATGGATAGTGATATTCTAGCTCCTGAGTTGAATAATGAAGGGTTAGTTGACGTGTCTGAGTTGCGCGGAAGAGTTGATAATAATGTTAAGGCTAGTGCTGAATATCAGAAAAAGAGATTTGATAGAAGTCGCGTAAAAGCTAAACAGTACAAAGAAGGAGATTTGGTACTGGTTAAAATACAAAGTCAAGGTAACGACGGCCAAAGCAGAAAATTATTGCCGTCATTTAAAGGCCCATTCCAAGTTAAGAAAATCTTAGACAATGACAGGTATGAAGTGGCAGACCTGAGGGGTAGCCAAAGGACCTCTAAAGCGTATAATGGCACTGCTGTGGCGGAGAATATGAAACCGTGGATTAATATTGATGACTGGGGCTTAGATTAGAAAATTTATGAATCATTTGTTATAAATCAAAAATTTATTAAAATCAAAAACCGTGTTAGCAAGGTTATGTTGTTTAAATATCGAGTAATTTTATAATGATTTGTGTTCTTATGTTGTTGATTGTTAATTAATTTAATTAAAGATTTAAAAAAAAAAAAAAAAGTAAGTAAGTTGCGAATTACTATCCCTTTCGGTAAATTATAATTTTACCACAGTTTATATTTATCAAGTTATTGTTTTAAATGAGTCATGGATTTTTTACAATTTTAAGTTAAATACTTAGAATATTTGGTTGTTGAACTATTATTATGTGTATGTTTTACGGTATTACACATAGTAATATTATTTATTCAGCGAGCCGTGATAAAATAATAAAGGTTAATTGTTGAGAATATTGCGTCATAGATTTATAGTATCATTGTGGAATACGACGCTTGAGCTTGTAGATGAGCTTGGTACACTTAAGTGAGCGAAATGCTCTTTAGGTGCAAGCGATCTGGACCAACTTGGTACACTTAAAGTGAGCGACATGCTATTTAAGTGCAAGTGGGATTCAACTATGACACACCTGGTCTCCTAAGTGTGGCAAAGTCCCTTTAGGTGGGGTGGTCTGGTTGTTTGAGCTGCAAGGTCGTTAGTTGGATGATAAACAGGCAATATTTCATCAATTAACCTATACGAGCATGTTGTTTGATGCAAGCATTAATGGTTGTTTATTTTGCAGTGATTTTGCAGTTTATCCCGACTCGTGGGGTGCCCGGGGCAGGCACCATGCAGCATGGCCGTGTTAGCAACACCGCGTTGGCAACACCGCTTTGCGCGTCTGAGGTTCACGCTGCTCGCGACTTGGGCGAGTTGTCTGTGGTCGTGACGTCAGCGCCCCTCCACGGAGGGAAAAAGATGGCGGCGTAGCGACAACGCAACTGAGGTTGACACGCGTCGGCATTCTGGATTTGAACTCTGATCAGTGCACATTGAACTTTGATTATATTTGCTTAATATTTATTTGGGGTTTCATTTAAAAGTATTGATTCACACAGAGCAGTATATACACTTTTTAGCGTCTTTGCATCAACGACGTGTCTAATAGTTTTAAATATAGCTGTTAGTTTTCGAACACGTTGCGTGACAGCATTTATATGAGGCTGAAAAGATAGGTTTCTGTCTATAGTAATCCCCAAGTACTTGATTGTATTAACTTCTTCCAAAGCTGGGCAGCTACAAGGATTATTGTTGCAGGACACCATGCATAATGATGAATGAGCCGTTAATTTGAAAGAGACTGTATCAATTTTTATGGCGTTTTTGATGCTGAAAGTGAGATATTTAGTTTTTAGTGCATTAAGAGTCAACCCATTTTGTGATAACCATTTAACAACCTTATTCAAACCAGTATGTGCCGCATCAAATGCCATTGCCCAGATGTTAGCCTTAAAGATGATAACTGTATCATCGGCATAAGTTATTATTTTACCTTTTTCCAACTGCAAGTCACATAGGTCATTAATAAAGGTCAAAAATAGGGTTGGGCCCAGGATGCTTCCCTGGGGAACACCAAAATCTATTTTAATTTTTTGAAATAAAGAGGATTAAAAGCTCATTTCTGCCCGCTTAAAGTTTCTAGAAAACACCACCTTTGGGCGTACTTAAAGGCGAACCAAGTCGTCCTTTTCGAATAGATGGGATGAAAATATTTTTCTTAGACTCGCTAACCACAATAACTAACGTCATCTAGTGTGGGAAAGCAGTTATTTGGTGAAACTTTTTTTATTTATTTTCTGTTTTCAGAGCTTTCAGACTCCTAAAACTTTTTTATCTGAAAACTATAAAATATAACAATTACAATAATAAAGAAATCATTGCTGCACATTGATTTTTGATATCTAGGCAAGCTCCCTTAGTTGCCCTGGTCAAGTCCTTTGGGATAAATTTTAGTCTAAGTATAAATAAGTATAGTAATAAGTAATCGTAAAGGGTACAACCGCAATCAGAGCGTCGCGTCGTTGCCGCCGTGTCGCGTGAATAATGGTTCGGAAACTAGTCTAGCATATTCTGACAAAACCGTCAGCTAACAACCAGTTACGTAATATATTATTATATTCACTCGCTCGCTTCGCTCACCTTGCGCGTTTTGTGTCGATTTTGATAACTGTAATTTTTCCTATAAACAACTTTGTTTTCTTACTTATTCTTACAAATTATTAATTCCTTCCATTTAATGATTTTATTCAAAATTCCCTCATCATTAGGTTTGTATACTATCAAAATCATGATTTATGTTATAGCTATTAATAATGTTAGGTTTATTGGTCCAAGATCGTGTCCTATCAAATTATAATCATCATAGTCACCATAGGTTACATGTACGATCGAATTATACCACTAAACCACTAGTAGACTAAAAGGAGATACACTTGATATAATATTTGAAAGTCCAATAAAGACTAACTATTTCCGTTCAGGTCAAACGCCGCTTGGACTACCAGCTCGCAAAGTCCGCGCTGGAGCGTCGCATCGCCCAAAAGAACATGGTGGATTGGATAGTGGCCCACGTGACAAAGGCCATCACCCCAGACCAGGAGAAACAGACCCTGGACCGCTGCATCGCCGACCTGGCATCGCTTGCTGTCGCCAGGAAGTGAACATAGATACCATACCTAGACACTATTTATCAAATTGTACAATATGTTATTGAAGTAAAATAAATCGTCTCGTATAGTTATGTTACGTCTTTTTTTCTGTGATTTACAAATTCGTATTCTTGGATAAACTTTTTTTGAAGTGTCCAGAAAACGTGATTTACTGGATAAGTGGACATGACCAAGACCATACCTACCCAT
Source organism: Erebia epiphron (assembly GCA_963932025.1). Lineage (NCBI taxonomy): Eukaryota > Metazoa > Arthropoda > Insecta > Lepidoptera > Nymphalidae > Erebia > Erebia epiphron. Next base: position 13,084,990 of record OZ009950.1, read on the forward strand.
CGGAGATATTACTATAGGTAAATCTATTGACCATCTATACTAATGCGAAAGTTTGGATGGATGGATGTATGGATTAGATGTTTGTTACTCAATCACGCCAGAACGGCTTAACGGATTTGGATGAAATTTGGCACAACGATAGATTATAGTCTGGAATAACACATAGCCTACTTTTTGTCCCGGAAAATTAGAGAGTTCCCGCGGGAGCCAAAAAACTATCCTCGCGGACGAAGTCGCGGGCATTAGCTAGTATGGCATGTAACTCAAACAAGTTCAACTTTTGAATAACCCTTTATCAACATAGTATAGAATTTTAGATTATTGAAGGGGAATTGTCTACGTAGAGTAGCTTACCCATGGAACTAGGAATCTGCTTATTATGAGCTTACCCGTTGTTCTAGGTGAGTGACAAAATATGCGATGCGATACGACGCTATAGAAAATTAAAAATGTTGTGTTTTGTAGACAGCCCTCTCTTTTGATGGTTGGATGAATCACTACGAAAAAATATGTTGAAAACCCTCGTTCGGCTACTCGTCAAAAGATGACGCTGTTATTATTTTTATTCTACTTGACAACAGATAGCGCTGTTTAAGTTCAATGTAAAGTATGAAATCAGAATTTTTATAAAGCATCTGGGTTGACTGGAAAAGGGTTGAAACTTCAAAATTGAAGCATTTTCTCACTTCGATATTGCTTAGACTGGGGCTGCAATAATATGAGTTGAAATAATTATTCATGTCGAGTGAAATTTTCACCCAGCGCGCATTTCACTTCTGAAAACTTAATTCGACCCAAAAACCCCGTATGCTCTTAAGGCACGAGTTCGAAGATAGGTAGATAACAATTTTCTTGTTTCAGTGGCTACTTGTCGCTGGATCGACTTCGAAGGCTAACTGTGCCACTTGCAGACAACTTGCTTGCCGGACACTTGCACCTTCCTTGCTCTACTATCACTCTCTACTCTTGATAAGTGTCATGTCTGTTTTTTTATACGAAAATCGGAGAAAAGTATGGAGAACACTACTATTATAAATGTGAAAGTGTGTCTGTCTGTCTGCTATGCTTTCACGACTTATCCGTCCAATCGATTTTGATGAAATTTGGTACAGGGATAGGATTGTATCTCGGGGAAGGACATTCTTTTAATGCCGGAATATTAAAAAGTTCCCGTGGGAATCAAAAATCCCTATCCACGTGGACGAAGTCGCGAATCATCTAGTTAATATTAAGTAATTATGGTAAGTATTTATTGCACAATTTAATCAGAATCAACCTCGACTTAAGTAATAACCGTGCCTGCTTATGCATTGCTTCAGTGCTGACGCTCCACGCGCAAGGGTTGCTATGCTACGAGTAGGTACTGCTGCGGTCGGTGGACCCGCGCGACAAGTCTGTGGTGATCATCTATTTAATATATGTAGGTACTAGATGGGCCCTTTCATAGAAAAAAGTAGGGCGTCCGACTTGTGGTGCATGCCCCTCACCTGCTTAAGCCTGTCCTTGTCCCCGTCATAGCGCTGTCCCGCTTTTTAGACTAAATGGCGTTAGTAAAATAAGCCCACACTTTGTTTGACAGGGCCCGTCTATGTAAATTGAGGTCGTTGGTGGTGATGGCGTGGTCAATGGTCACTCTTATGACTTTCGTGTGCGGTTATTGTATGCTTTTTATGAGTATCAACGGTGAGATTTATTATTTTCTTAAACTATCACTGATTATACAAACAACGCATGGAACTGTATGGCGCTGGCGCTGTATTTTATTTTATTGTCTACGCGACAACGTAGGCGACGACCGACGTGAAGGGTCAGTCACTGTTTGATAGTGTTGCGTCATCTTTTTACGCTCACGTAGGACAACGTAGCTGACATTGACAAACGATACGCGATTTACAAGACTGTTTACATTTCGTAAGTGATGTAGGTACGTAAAAAGTAGGCTTTCTCCTTCCATGGGATGTAACCTATAATATGTGTAAGTAGGTATCTAAAAGTAATATCAGTTGAACAGATGTGCCGTGAAAGCGTAGCAGACATACAGACACACTTTCACATTTTTATTAGTTGGGAACTTTTAATGTCGACATGTCTCAAAAGAGAGGTAAGTTTACGTACTTATACCACTACAGCACATTGACGCCCCACTACTGGGCACAGGCCTCCACTCTCATAGGAGAGAGGAAATTAGACCTTAGACCCACCAAGCTACTCCAATGCGGGTTGGCTGACTTATATATGAAATAAAAAACATCAATTTGTTACAATAATTATTTTATTACAATACGTTATTACTTGACAACAGTAGGTATGGTTATTCAGTTAGGGGCGAATAGCCCACAGTTAAAGCTCTTTACAACGTCACCTATCAATATTAAAAAAAAATTGACTGTTAATTTACAAAATCCAAAATCTTCGTGTTCATTAGAGGATCCCATTCATAATAAAAGATCTTAACAATATAATGGTCGGGAACAACTACGACACTCGCAACAGAGCGTCATGGCCCATGAGGACATTAACAGAATAGTGTTTATAATATCTTCACTAATCAAAATACCAGCCAAGTGCAATCAGACACTTAAGGGTTCCGAACTTTGAAAAGAAACACAAAAGTTTCAATCTGAATTACGTCTTAAAACAAATCTTTTTTAGGATTTAGGTACGGATACTATTTTTTGTATCTGTGCGATGTCTTATGAAGGGAACCCTCATTCTTTTCAATTATTTTTAACCTTCATAATAAGTAATAAATTAAAGCAATCTTAAAATCATAAGAGTTTAAGCTTTTATCATTGATGCCTTTAAATATTTAGACCCGTATTAATTGACAATTGACATCAGCTAAATACAGGTTCTCAAGTATCGGTCAGCATATTTTGACCGATTCTTCAGTTCCTGTTCGCAGTGATGTAATTTGTAAAGTGTAAACGGATCGCAAACGTCACCCCAGGTGTCTAGTGGCGCACATGAGGCCCCGTTTGACATTTGACGTTCCTAGAGTTTTTCGCGCGTTTTCGGAGTGACAGCTATTGAAAGAGAACCGCAGGGCGACCGCGTATCTTTTGCATCAATCATTGTTACATCGCAATCACCTCTGATTGGTTAAAACTCTACCACTATTGGACGAAATCCATTGACGCAGCAAGAATACCATAAATTCAGCCAATCGCCCTGCCGGCTCGCGGAATAGTTTGAAGATTGATGTTTTATGTTTTATTCGACGTTTTATAGTAGCTTGATGTCGATTTACTAGTACAGGTTCAGAGGGTTCAGTACGGGCCTTAGAGGAAAATATAATCAAAGATCGATGCCCTTGTTTTTTTTAATGACTAGGGACGCATAATAACGCTACCAAAGGTTTATAATCATTAGATAACATACTCGATTGGTAAAATATCAACAAATAATAAATCTACTTTAAAAAATAAAAATGGATTTTTTACCTATTCCTGTTTGGTGGTTATGTTCTTATTAGCTATTGCATTGTTATGTACAATTAGAGAAATGTTTATTAAAAACCAATTGATACATTTAACTATTTGATTACAATATGAAGAATGGAATTTATTAAATCGTTTTTATGAACATTTTATAGTAATATTGTGGGTGTGTATCAAATAAATACATATAGAAAAAAGTTGAAGCATCTTAATTTTTTTGATGATCAAAGATTGGCATTTCTCTATCGAACTGCTCTAACTAGGAACAAAAAAAATTAAAATTCCATTCTTTATATAATTATTTATTATCCTAATTATGTAACGAATATACAGTATACTGAATACATTATTAGTTTATTATACAAGCTAATATAAACAGAATACTTTATAAATATGTATTAAAAATTGTATCAAAATTGCACTTAAAGTAAAAAGTTTCGCTTAGCAAAAAATGTGTAAAACCCAATAATTTTAATATTATGTTATAAAAAATATAGTATGTCTTCTATTATAAATACCTTAATTAATTTATTTTTAGTAAAATGGCTTGTTTAAGTTCTCAAGTAGATGCTATAATAATACTGAAGATCAAAAGTCAAATCACAACTTTTGACATTCTCTAGCTTGAAAACTTAATACACAAGACCCAGAGCCCTTATTGCAGTAACACACTAATTGTAACAAGCCACGCCACGCCACCTGTGTTTAGACAAATTAAATTCTAGAATTTATTATAATCACCGCACTGCACTTACCACCTGACGAGTTGTCGGATATTTGGTTTAACAAATAGCGAGGTGGCGCGGCGTGACATGAGGTGGCGTGGTGTGTTAAAGAGTCCGGTATTGATTACTATACAAGCAAAGCTACATATCGCTAAGAAAAGTCGAAAAGTCGAAACGGCGACCAAAAGGCAGCAAAACAAATTCACCCAAATTAAGACTTTATTTTGACGCATTTTGCGCTCAGATTAGTTTTCCAAGGGCCCTGTTTTTAAGCATATAATGTTTATAGCATTTATGATCAATGCAAAAGCAATAACATAATGTATATACTGTGTTACATTAATTCACATCTTATTCCTAGATTATAATACAGCAACAATAAAACTTAGGTCCAAAATTAAACAATTACAACAGAAATAGGAAAAAGAGTGTCCCATCACCTAGTTGTCATTTAGTTGGGGCCATGGAGTCTTAGTGGCAAAAAATTTTTGCGAAGGGCTGGCTCACTTTTCGCGCAAAGGATCAGCCTGGCTGTCCAACGCAGAAACGCAGCCAGCATTCTTGCCACCATTCCACACCAGCATGATTTATATAGTAATTAGGTTACGCTTGCTAGCTTTAAGTTGGTTCTATAGTCTTGTTTTCGATAAAATAAAAAAATTACATTTCCACATCGCGACATTTTGTTTTGTTATTGTATTGTTGACAAATTGTTTTGATTGTCTTAATTAATCGTATCCTTCCTGCAATTGTGCATTTTAGCCCTTCAGAGGCAAGTGCCAGCGTTGTATTATAAGACGCTTATAATATTTATAAAAGCTTGTTGATAGTGGCTGGTGGGAACTCCATCTTTTTCCTTAATTCTATAAGTTACAAGTATCTTTTGTAACAAAAATATATTAATTAGTATTTGGTTTCGAGACAAACAATTATTTATCACCGACTTGGTTTGGTATTAATTTGTCATACTTTCAAAACTAAAAAAAAACAGTTTTAGATTTAAACATAATAGAATACATCATTTTAACCCTAAATGTTAGACAGTCAAATCGGGTTGGGCTTTGGACGTACAATATGATAGATGTAATCGAAGCATGTTCTAACATAATATATCTATTATTTTTACCTTGACCAGGGCGAAAAACGTACGTCCAGATTAGTGATGTGCCGGATATCCGTATCCGTATCCGCGGATATCCGTGGAAAAAAAATATCCGTATCCGTTACTTTTTCGACGGATCTTTTTCCTTATTAATTTTCAATACGTAGATGAAATTCTATGTATTAGGTGATTAGTGATTACTGATTAGGAAGCAATGAATAACTATTAAATTCCATTCAGATTATTTCTTAAAATCAAATATTTGGCACCTTTATATTGCAAACATTTATCGTAGTGAGTTACCAACCATTCCAATCTACACTAATATTATTAATGCGAAAGTTTGGATGGATGGATGGATGTTTGTTACTTAATCACGCCAGAACAGCTGAACGGATCTGGATGAAATTTGGCACTGGCACAGATTATAGTCAGGAATAACACATAGGCTACATTTTATCCCGGAAAATTAACCGCGGGACCTCAAAGACCTCAATCCACGCGGACGAAGTCGCGGGCATCAGCTAGTAGTACATAACTTTAGTGTAAAGTTCACACTACTAAACTTCTTTGCAGACTTTTTTAACTCATATACAAACACAAAATATGTTGTCGGCTATGCTGACAGTGTCACACTAAACTTAAAACAAAACAAAAGAAAGACCCGCGCATTGCAAGTCGAAACTTGTCCTGTTACGTGAAGCGTTAAGTGGCGTCGACTATCGTTTTAAGGTCACGCGCACTGACACCGAATGAGTATGAAAGCTAAGATCCGTATCCGCGGATATGAATTTTGACGATCCGGCACATCACTAGTCCAGATTCAACTGTGCGAGCCCATAGTTTAAAATGTACTTAATCTTACTAATATTATAAATGCGAAAGTTTATAGGATGTATGGATGTGTATAGATGTATGGATGTTTGTTACTCTAATCACGCCCCAACGGCTGAACGGATCTGGCTGAAATTTGGCACAGAGATAGATTATAGTCTGGAATAGGCTATCCCGGAAAATTAAAGAGTTCCCGTGGGATCAAAAAAACCTCAAACCACGCAGACGAAGTCGCGGGCATCCAGTAGTAGTTATTGTAAAATATATAATAACGTTATGTGCGCTCACCATAACAAGTAGTTTGTGCTATTACTGTTTACTTAACAAGACAGAAATGGAAAAAACTATCAAAATAAATAATAAATAATTTATCCTGCTTAATCTAAATATCTAGTAGAGTACGAAAAAATAAAAATAGTCACTGTTTATTAATATTATAATGCCATACATGGCATTTAAAAAATAATGTTAAAAAAAATATACCTCAGTTATCATAAATTAGAGAAAAGAATATTTTTAAATAGATGCGCTTAGTTTTCGTGATCGTTATAAATAACCCCATACTGATAGATTAGAAAAAAAAAACTAGATGCTTAAAATCGCCGACGAAAGTGACCAAAACAGTTTTTCTTAATTTGGCAACAGGTCACTCTCGTACAGACATAATATTAAAATGTGGGTAACTTTAGATTGGTGCTGGTGCTATTATTAATCTGTGTTTCTGCTTTACAGCAGACTAACCAGGTTGATGGGCACAACCAGAAGTCAGCCTAATTTCTTAGAATATCGTAATATTATGTTAATCACTAGTCTAAAGTTACCCACATTAGACTGATGCAAGCGATGTCGTTCAATACAGAATTACTTAAAAACGCTGACAAAGTTCGCAAAAAAATCATTATCAATCAGCATTCAGCGCCATTTCTAAATTCGAGCGACAGATAATTTCACAAACATTTGAAGTTTTCAATTTCTTACCTGGCATTTCAATATAACATTTCTTTTTTTTATTATAAAGCTAACCACACCTCTCAGACCAAGGAATTTCAGTGGGAAGATCCTTAGCGGCGATGTATAAAAGTTTTTAGGGTTTCGTTCCTCAAAAGGAAAAAACGGAACCCTTTGTTGTCCGTCCGTCTGTCTGTCAAGACCCTTTTTCTCAGGAACGCATGGACGAGGTATCAAGCTGAAATTCATATCAAATACTCACGTCTACTGTCCCATAAAGCTGTGAAAAAATCAAACTTCTAAGCCAACGCAATCAAAAGATACAGCCGTTTATGCTGCAAATATTCGACACTTGCAAGGCAATCAAAACCTACAAGGTACTTCCCGTGAATTCAGAATCTTGAAATTTGGTACGAAGCAACGTGTGATAGCACAGATAAAGGAAAAATTGCGAAAAGCATACATTTTTAGTAACATCATATAATAAAAATATTTTTAATAATTTAAACTTACTACAGGTTTGTACAGAACCCTCGGTGCGCGAGTTCGACTCGGACTTGGCCGGTTTATTTTTATTTTTAATAATAAGCCTTGCTGACTTGAATGACATACTTGGGTATTTTTTGGCCACTAACCCTTATTTCCTTGTTCTAATCTAATCCACACATTACAGATTAATTATATTAAGTATATATATAAATAGAAAATTCCAAAAAAAATATCTGTCATTCGAATTGGACATGTAACCTTTTTGTAAAAATATAAAGCTCACCACGAACGACGTTACAAGATGGTGCACTTTTTCTTCTTGTTTCTGTGTTCTGACTTGGTGTGGATCCTCTCGGCCTCCTGGAATCTTCGCACGAGTCTCACCAGCTCGTGGAAGGCCTGGTCTACGTTCATCCGCGCTTTCGCACTGCACTCGATGTACGGGACTTTCAGTTGGCGAGAAAGGGCTTGAGCTTCGTCGAGTGTTACCTGAAGAATAACAAAAAATTAGTTGTACTTTAACTTTTAAAAAAATTCATATATACCAACATTTCAACAGCCCACCAATCCGCATTCGAGCAGCGTGGTGGGTCTAAGCTCTGATTCCTTCTCTCCTATGGGAGTGGAGGCCTATGCCCAGCAGTGGGACGTTAATGGGCTGTAGTGGTATACCAACATTTATTTTATATTTTTTGCTGTATACTGTAGACACTCTTCAGCTGTATTCTTAGAACGACGTAGTTCAGTTGACAATCAATAAACGGTCTGCTAACCATAGAGCTTGTTGTGTAATTATTATTTTAGTATAATTTTTAAAACAAGAATTTTTAAAAGTATCATGAATTATGTTACCATTTAGATGTAATTTAATTTAAAAACTTTAGATGTTATTTTATCAATAATCTCTATTTAAGGGCAAATTCTGAAGTATGTACTACGTACATGCAAAACCATTGACGTTAAGAACTGGTCAGTAGCAGATGGTATGCAGTGGAGTCTTCTCCTTCAGTCCTGACAGAGCCTGAGAATGTCTATTGCTTGGAACTTAAGTATTTGTGACCAACATAGTAAGAGATGATACCCACTTCCCCAAGAGAAGAAGGAAAAGAAAGTTCTGAGAAGACTCACTAGTCTCTGGTGCTCCAAGTCAGCCTTGTTCCCAACCATGAGCATGGGGAACTCGTCCCGGTCCTTGACGCGAAGGATCTGCTTGTGGAACTTAAACAGTTCTTCGAAGCTGGCGTGATCGGCCACTGAGAAGACCAATAGGAACCCCTCGCCTGAACGCATGTACTGTTCCCTCATCGCACTAAATTCCTCTTGCCCTGCTGTGTCGAGAACTGAACAAAAAGATAAAATTATCATTACTCCACAAATTAGATTAATTAAAAATGCTATAACGTGACAACTACTTCTATAAATACACTACAAATATTTTCAAAAAAGTTATAATTTTTTAAAATAATAATCAGAGTCAAGTTCAAAACAATGATGATTCATAGTTGATTAATTTGATTGAAAAATCTGCATAAATTCAATGATATTCATAAAAATTTACCCCTTAATACAAAAAAACAAAACAAGTTTTACTGTACTGAAGCTTTGACAGATTTTATATGAGAAACGGCCAAGTTTAAAGTATTTTGTGCTAAAGTTTAAATAGAAACATAATCAATTTAAGAACATTTTGCAAATGAAATATTACAATAGTTCCGAAATGGAATTATTAAAATAAAAACTGTTAAATTCTTGTGCAGTCATTTTTCTGTAAGAAGCATTGTATGACTAAATTTAAATAGTTAAATATTATGTTATACTTTATACTATGATAGAGATTCTACATTATTAATGGGACTTATTAATAATATAAACTTAATTATTATGAATCATTATTATAGCTTACTGTCCAATTTAGCTGGAATGTCATCAATGACACACTGCTTAGTGTAGCTGTCCTCAATGGTGGGGTCATAGTCTGTCACAAAGTAGCTCTGAAAATGATATTTTAAATTATTTGATTGAACCTAGTACCTACCTACTTACCTATGTACCTAGTACAGTCTAAAGTGGAAAAAAAATATTTTTTTTTAATAGGCATGATGACTGATTTTGAAAAATGGTCAGATTATGTTCGGAAGTATCTACTATTTCGAAAAAATATCTTATTTCAGCAGAAAAATAAAGTTTGGTAGATAAAATTAGCATTTGAAATTTAAATTTTAAAATTCACGCCAAAACGTTCGGCGGTGTCATGGCGTCGTTGTGACGTCACTATTGTTTTTACCAATTTACTCTGTGCAGTGTGCAGTAAGCAATACTGTGATTTTAAAAGCTCGAAAACAAACAATTGTGACGTCATTCGCTTCTTTGTGTTTTATGCAATATGGCAGATTGCTGTATTTTATAGTTTTATTTCATCAAAATAAATAGCAATCTCACTAGAAATAGAAAAATAAATACGTTTTTCATAATCCATGAATCTTATATCATTAGATAAATTCATAATTTCATTGATTCTTGGTTACTGTCATCATGCCTATTCGAACACTACGAACGAGTGTCTGTTGGTCAGTCCATCTATCTGCTATGCTTATATTATGGTCCATCTTTTTAACCAATTTGGATAAAAATCGACATAGAGATAGGTAACATCCCAGGGAATGACAAAAAACTACTTTTTATCCCTGTAAATTAAGGAATTCCCGCAGCATAAAAATCCTTAATCCACCACAGACAAAGTCGCAGGCATCATTAGATAAGAGGTACCTGATCAATTTTTAAATAATCAATTTCATCTCAATAAACTTTAAAATGTCTTAGAATTTAAAAATTCCCAAATAGCTCCAACCAGTAATCTAACTTATAAGACTGCAAGGCTCACCTCTGCAGTAGCTTATCAGTTCACAATAATACTAACAACTGTTATAACTAACTAGCAGATGCCCGTGACTTCATCCTTGTGAAATAAGTTTTTTAAATTCCCACCAGAACTCCCTAATTTTTCAGTTTAATAGGTATATAGCCAATGACACTCACAAATCATGTGGCTTTCTATTGGTACCAGAATTTTCAAAATTGGTTCAGTAGATCCAGAGATTACCCCCTACAACCTCACAAACTTTACCTCTTTGTTATATTTATTAGCTAAGTAGATCAATACAAGTTTCAAATCCATAAATAATTTACAACTTTTTTTTGAAGATGAAATTACAGCTGTTTTTTTAAGTTGTAAAATCTTTGCTTGATAAGGCCTTATGGTTACAGCTATTGCTTAACATGCCATACACATTGTAACTAATGTGGTAATAAAAAGGTGTTTAGGAGCTGATGACACCAGTGGGCGGCTTTCAGTGTAAGGCCTTGACATGGTACTGTTTCCACAAACACTATTTATAAATATGACTATATTCTACTATTGTATGTTACATACAAAAACATGTGATTGCTATACATAAGAGCATTGTCCTAAATATTGGAAAGTGGAGATAAGCTCAAAATAGACTAGCATACGTCTCGTAGGCGGAACTGTGGCCAAATACGGCGAAAATCTAAATACCTGTATAAATTGAATTGTGATTGCACTCTTCCCAACTCCTCCGCCGCCGACGACGACAAGTTTGTAAGTTTGTGCCTGATTCGGTCTATCTCCGGGCCGCGACATTTTCAAACTAGGTACTATTTTATTATCACTAAATTAACAATTAATTTGAAAAGAAATAGGTTTATATTTTCTTAATTCCTGATGATGGTCACGGATGATTCAATTGTCACGTTTGTTTTCACGCAGAGCAATGTCACAACTCACAATCACAAATGGCCTGTTAAACAAAAATATATATAATAATCCCATAGAGGTAGTACCTTAACCTACCTTAACTACAACTGTGAATAATCCATTATGCGCACCATAATAAAAATTAGTGACATAAAACGTGCGTAAACTGGAACGTTGCTGACATTTGTCAAGTTTCTGCCACAGATTATCAAAGGATTACTAAATTTCCAAAAATTACAGTTATTATTTACTGAATTTTTGCTTTTTCATGATGCTACACATTTACTGCCTTAGGGCATAGTGACAGCCCAATGCACCTTGCCAAATGTCCCGTGGAGAAGCTGTCAATAATTATGTCTGTTTCAACTAAGAGAAGAACTTTCAGCTGTCATTTGTCAAATTTGCATCCAAAATCCAAATTAGCGATGTGTCGAGTTGTATTTTTTTTGACTCGAGTTACTCGAGTTCGTAAGGCCACTAACTCGAGTCGCAACCCGAGTTGACTCGACTCGTTGACTGTCTCCCGTCGGGCGTCGCGACTCGAGTCCAAGCCTCAAGGCAAGGCGCGGCAAGCGTGCGCCGTGTGCGGTGTGGCATGAATGGGAGCGACGAGTCGACTCGGTGTCTTTATAGCCGTAGCGGCTATAAAGACACCGAGTCGACTCGTTACAACAACAACCAATGTTGCGTAGCAGCGTAATTAAGATTTATGATTCAGGCTCCCAAGTCCCAGGGTTACAGGTCGATAGGTAAGTATGTTATAAACGAAATATAGCAGGTATTTGTTACTCAAATATTTAATTATTGAAGTACTTAGTACACTTAGAGGTATTCATGGCCATTGAGGTATCTAACGTACTAGAGAAGACACCACGAATGTAATCTGTGCTGCGTCGCAAAGCACGCGGCGGGTGCGGGACGCGCGGGTACAGCGTAGGCGAGTGCGAAGTGACTAAATAAGGTAAAGCCGGTCGGCTGCAAATCATGGCGCAAATTTGTTGTTTGCGGCGTCGGTTCCAGTACTTTTACATATTTAATCTTTAAATTTAATTTTTTAATCTTTATATAATAATTACCGATTTAGTTTAACTAGAACGTGTTCAAATCTTAAAACTAATCAATATTACAGTCTTGGGTTTTATAATTAAAAGTTTTTTAAATGATCAAATTAACATAATACTTATTCCCTAAGGGAAACTTTGATACTTATAATAGTAAGGTTGTGTTAAAATTGACAAGCTCTATGTGCTTGTCAATCAAAACAAAACTAAAATTAAATTACGAATTAATCCGAACACTGCAAAGCGAGCTCCGAGTTAACAAGGCGCGCGCGGGAACGCGACTCGGTTATCGGAGATGCTCGGCAACTCGGCGCAGGCCGCAGCTCGACTCGAGACTATCGAGGTGATGCGTCATGCAACGCAAGTCGCGACCCGACCACGCGAGCTGCGAATTCACGACGTGAGTACGAGTTGACTCGGGTTGTTAAAAACTGGACTCGAGTTGACTCGTTTACGATTTGACTCGAGTTACTCGAGTCAAGTAACTCGAGACGAGTCACACATCGCTAATCCAAATTCGAACGTAAAACGTAAAACGGCTGGGGTAGTAGGTAGTGTGTTTTTATTTTAAATCTATATTAATTTTACAGCATTTTATGCTGTTTTTTGATCACAAAGGTTGTTGTGGCGCACTCAAGAATTCAAGATGTTCTCAACTAGCAGCCAAAGAAAATTTTGGACTTTCAGTGACGAAACCGAACTGGCTCGTCAACGAGAGAAACACAATTTGGAGTTCATAGCAAAACACGGGCAGCACATCGACGAGTATCAAAGGTACAACTTCTTCCTGTCCCCAGATGAAGAGAGGCTGCTGTTAAAACAATACGAGCTTCATTTGAAAGAGTTCTGCAAGAGATTTATGCCTCCGATGCCGAAGGGAGTTGTAGGTACAGCGTTTCATTATTTTAAAAGGTTTTATTTGTACAACTCCTCAATGGACTATCACCCGAAAGAAATCCTAGCTACCTGCGTGTATTTGGCTTGCAAAGTTGAAGAATTTAACGTTTCCATAAGCCAGTTCGTGGCGAATATAAAAGGTGACAGAGAAAAAGCGTCTGACATTATACTAAACAATGAATTACTGTTAATGCAGCAGTTAAACTATCATTTGACGATCCACAACCCTTTCCGACCTGTAGAAGGGTTTCTGATTGACATAAAAACGAGGTGTTCCCTCGCGAACCCTGAACGCTTACGTAGTGGTATTGACGAATTTTTAGAAAAAGTATTCTTGACTGATGCGTGCCTTCTATATGCACCATCTCAGATTGCGTTGGCTGCAGTGCTACATGCAGCCAGTAAAGAACAAGAAAACTTGGACAGCTATGTGACAGATATGCTATTTCATGATGCCGGGTCGGATAAACTAGCTATACTTATTGAGGCTGTGCGTAAAATACGGTCTATGGTTAAAATGGTGGAAAGCCCCGCACGAGAGAGGGTAAGGATCATTGAGAAGAAATTAGACAGGTGTAGGAATGAGGAAAATAATCCAGATAGTGAAATTTACAAACGTCGTATGAGAGAGGCAATTGACGAAGATGATCCACCACAAACAGGACCCAGCAGGATGTCTTTGGATACCAGTGGGGTCTCTCAAATGCTGTCACCCTCTGCATCATAAAATTATGTGGCATTTACTTACTGCTTTACCTTATTTAAATCCTTACTGTTCACCAGTAAGTAGTAAAACATGCAGAAGTCATTCTGTAATAAATTGCAGCAGGAAGACTTGCAGAACTTGACATCCTGTAAGTGACTTGATCAAGCAGAGTGCAAGTTTTATTGCTAGTAGATAGTTACTGAGATTGTTGAACAGTTTCCAACTTCACTCATAGCTTTGTAATGGAAGGCAACTATAAGATGATAGGTTCTGCATCAGACAATTCTGTCAATCATGTTCACAAGTGATGTATGATGGATAGAGCAAAGAATTATTAGATATGTGACATACTAAGATCAGTTATTGCATCAGATTGTTAATGGTTATATAGAATTAGTTCTAAAATACTTTATTATACAAATTATCCAGTGCTATGTAGAGAAGTTGCCTTAAAGTTATCATTATTTATAAACTAGTTGATGCCTGCGACTTGACATGGATGAAGTTTTGTTATTCCTGCAGGAACTCCTTGTTTGAAAGGATGGGGTGTTAAAGTGTAGCAGTATGACTGAGAGACACTCTTTTGCATTTATAATATTAGTTTGGATTATTCCTGTAAACACATAAAGCGGTGATTAACTGAGTAGATGTGGCAATACTGATGGAAAAACTATCATCTTATGGATGCCTAGGACAATAATTGCATTGTGAACCATAACTGATTTTATAATAGCAGGATATGTGAGACAGCATATTAATAGGGTAAGTAATTATTGTAAAAATAGATTTAAGCTTTGACTATGAGCATAGAGACATGAAATATATTAAGAATTTTGACATAAACTTCTAGTATTTAGTTTTAGGACCCTACCTGGTATAAATTACTAGATGACATCTACAACTTTTTCTGTATGGAATAAGAAAAAAAAATCCTGTAGGGAAATTTCAGGGACAAAAAGTATCCTATGACCAGCTCCAGGATGCAGGCTATCCCTGTGACTAAGGTCAATATTGGTTGGGTGTCGCACCATGCAAAGGTTTCAGACTTCCTTTGGGATTTCTAATACCAAGTGTAAGGGGAACGCAACCGAAAACGTAGCGTTAAGTAG
This sequence comes from Erebia epiphron, assembly GCA_963932025.1. Classification (NCBI taxonomy): domain Eukaryota; kingdom Metazoa; phylum Arthropoda; class Insecta; order Lepidoptera; family Nymphalidae; genus Erebia; species Erebia epiphron. The sequence continues at coordinate 13,100,076 of OZ009950.1, forward strand.
AAGTAGGGTACTACTTAAACACAATCCAAAACAAAACATTTTTTTGTGATGTACTTATCAGTACAATCACCTGTTTTAGTTTTCGGTAGAGGTCCCATTTCTCGCTGGCAGCTCGATTTCATTTTCGGATTATTTTCTACTTTGCTTACTTTTTGTAATTTTTTAAATTCCACCACAAATTGGCCCTTGAATGCTATCTCACCTGATGGTAAGTGATGATGCAGTTTAAGATGGTAGCTGGCAAACTTGCTTGTGGTACATACGGCAGTTATATTAAACCCCATACCCCTATCGGGTTTCTACACGGCATCGTACCGCAACGCAAAATCGCTTCGCAGTACGTCTTTGCCGGTAGGTCGGTAACTAGCCATAACCGAAGCCTCCCACCAGACCAAAGCAGAGAAAATAAATGACAAAAATATAGAGACTTGAGGGATTAGAAAAATGAAGCAAATTAATTAAAAATATTTATTTCTGTATAAATTCCATACATTTCTCCATACAATAGCAAATAAAATAATTAGTTAGTTATATGCGCTAAATATAAATCATCGATGTGCCGTGCCGTGTCTCGAAGCTCTTATGAACGTCTTAGATGTCTGAACCACTTTTTAAGGTTTTTGGCAGAACAGCAGTCTTTCGGCTTCACTCTGAAAAAAAGTTTTATTTTAAAAAATTTTTTTTAGACACTATTTTAGACAGATTTTTAACCGACTTCCAAAAAAGGAGGAGGCGCGTATATATATATACATATATATATTATATATATATATATATATATATATATATATATATATATTATATATATATATATATTATATAAATATATATATATATATTATGTATGTTACCGCATATCTCCGTGGTTTCCAAACCGAATTGAATTTTTTTTTTTCAGTGGTTAGAGGAAGCTCGCGAGATGGTCCCATAAAAAAATATGACTCCAAATCCTCAATCCTGATGCTGTAGGTATACCTACGACTCAAAACTAGGGATTTAGGCAGTTTTGATGGTGAATCCATATAGTAGGTATCAACTCTGAGTCCCAACTCCTCAACCCTGATGCTCCAGGGTACAGAACTCCTTAAAAATAGCGATTTAGGATTTTTTTTATGGGAAATTCATATTGTAGGTGTCAAGCAACGACTTCATACTTAAACCCAAGTCCCAACTCCTCAACTCTGATGCTGCAGGGTACTGCACTCCTAAGCCGTGGGGATTAAGACTACACTAAAAAGTTAAAAATAAAAATTCTTTCCAAAAAACCGACTTCCAAAGCCACTGTAAAGTAAAAAATAATATTGATTTCTACACACTATGTTGAAGTCGGGCGAGTCTATCAAAGATAGGCAAAGTTGACGCGTCAGGCTCGCCCGACTTCAACATAGTGTGTAGAAATCAAAATTATTTTTTACTTTACAGTGGCATTGGAAGTCGGTTTTTTGGAAATAATTTTTATATGATACCTATTATATATCTATCGGCTATCCTACTAATATTATAAATGCGAAAGTGTGTATGGATGGATGGATGTTTGCTAATCATTCACGCCAGAATGGCTGGCGTGAAGGCTACGATTGCGGACGAAGTCGCGGGCATCAGCTAGTGGTTTAAAAATTAAAACGTTAAAGCTAATATTACCGGGCATGATTTATTTAGTAATTTAGGCTAGCTAGCTTTAAGTTCTATTGTATTACTAGCGGATGCCTGCGACTTCGTTCGTGTGGTTAAAGTTTTTTATTCCCGCGGGATTTCCTTAATTTTCCGGGATCAAAAGTGGCCCATGTCACTCTCCAGGTCCTCAACTATACCAAACGTGCGAAATATCACGTCGATCCGTTGCTGAGTTGCGGCGTGATTGAAGGACAAACAAACATACTTTCGCAATTATAATATTAGCATAATTGTTTTCATTAAAAAGGCAAAAAATTTTACCTGAATCATTCTGTAAATATTAGAAACCGCTTCGTCACTTCTGCACATGGGGGGTCCACCGGAGCGCTTGCCCCCCCAACTGGACGTGAAAGTCAGTTGTCCCTGCGCCATCATAGCAAACAATGCTACCAATAACACGAAGTACAGAACTTTGTGCATATTTACTTGTTTATTTTTCCTTTATTAGTTAGGAAAACTTTGGAAAGCAAACTTAGATGTGGTCCGTAGTTGGAAGTCACGACGTTTTTATACTGCGAACTCTCGCAGTAGGTAAAACAACGAAAGAAGCCTGTGCAATTTTTAATTTATTTGGAACGGACAATTACTTGATTGTTTACATGTAAGTAGGGCCATGACTGCGGGAAAGAACAGATTTCCAAAGCAGCTAAAGAAATGTAATTCGCAGCTTAGCAAGACGCATATACCGCTTGTCGTATAGCCAAACGCCGATGCGCCGTGACCGGCGTGACGTAGTACAACCACGTACAACTGCTCCTCAGTACGCGCGCATACGTGTGATCGATTTGTATGAACTATGAATTATGTAAGTCATACAGAACCTTAAGATCGTGCTCTTAGCTGGTTTCGGTTTATTAATACGCGCCTAACATCGACAGGAATCGAACCATGATATTTACCATTGGTGGAATTAGGTACTTAATCTACCTACCTAAACTATGCTTTAGGTAGGTAAATAAGTAGGCCTAGAAATTAGAACTCAGGTCGAGAGACTAAGCATGTTCTAGACAAGCGCTCTCAACCTTTTTTTTTGTTGACGGTGAGAAAATTTCGTTAAGATACCGACCCAACTTTGGACAACAATTCCTGGATGGGAAATCGGAAATTTAGGATTTGTACCTACTAGAACCCTCTCGGTAGGCATTCAACCTCAGCGCATATTGGGAGGCTCCGAGATCTCATAGTAACTCATCGGTGCCCCCAAGCGCGACGCCCATTGGGCTCAACCCGGACAGCTGCAATAGCCCGGAGTCGGACCCATCCATACAGCGCTCTCAACCTAAGGCTGCATCATGACTTGCCAGCAAGTTCGATGCTCCTTTGCAGACTACAAAATCTAAGATACACAATGTACCTACGGATAATCGCTTGCATATTCCTGCCAGTCGCACAGGATATGATAAATCTTTGACCCGTAAATCTATACTAATACTAATCTATATCTATACTAATATTATTGTAGGGGGTAATCTCTGGATCTACTGAACCGATTTTGAAAATTCTGGTACCAATAGAAAGCCACATTACCTATTTGTGAGTGTCATAGGCTATATATTAATTTGTATCTATCTATCAATAAACTCAAACAAAATCTAGAAGCTCATCCCAATGTTATTCCCATCAAGAAAACAATCAGAACAATTAATTTTCCTACTTCTTTACTAGGACTTCATTTAATTTGATGCACGTAAATTAGGTACAGCCAACCAACGAGCAACAGCACAACAGTTTTAAACCATTTTCACTCTTATACCGTAAGTTTTATTACGAAAATCGTGTGTACAAAATAAGTGGTTAGATTTATAGGAAAACTGTTACGGGTTTTATATAAAAAAGGAGGAGTTTCCTGGAGAAATCCATTCCAAGATCTGTCGTCACATCGAAAACAATAATGGCTGACATACGTCGTTTCATCAAGCGTGCAGCGCTTTGCCTGCTTTTGGCTGCGGCAAATCTCTTTGCTGCATCAGATGGACAGCTGACGTTCTCATCTGGATGGGGAAAGCGTTCCAGAGACGATGAGATCGTTATTAACTTGGATGAACAGCTGCAGTAAACGACTCTTGACTTCGGAGTAGCATGTAGGTAAGTGGTAGCTAAGGTTCATTTAGTTTGAAGGTCCTCTCAGCAGAATTTCGGTCGTAGCTGCCAACTTCTATAAGAGTTTAGCCATCTGCGTGGTAGATATGTGTGCGCAAACACATCTGCAGTCCGATGGGACGGCACGTTCGGAGAGAGTTGGCGTTGGACCGACCTGCCTAACGTCATCTAAGTACATAATATAGCTAGCGGCTATCATTTAGTCGCGTCTGAAGTTGACCGCAAGACACGTCGCAATAAGTAGTATATTTTCGTGCGTGGTATGTACGCTGACCTGTTAACCGTTGTCCTAGGTGAACGACAAGAGAGTAGAGACGCGACGTGATGCGATGCCATAGGAAATGACGTTACGACTACGTTGTCGCGTAGATACGACGTCAGTCATTTTCTAAGGCGTCGCATCGCGTGGCGTCGCTTCTGTCGCTCACCTAGGAACTGCGCAAACAAACATTTGCACCTCAGCTCTATAATAAGTAAGTATTTGATTGGCGCTAACTATACGAGGCAGCGGGGTCTCAAATCGCCAATATTTTTTGCATGGAGTGAAAGGGGCTACTTTTTATCCCAGCAAATCAAAGAGTCCCCACAGGGTTTTTAAAACCACGCAGACAAAGTAGCGGGCATAAATCAGGCTTGGCAGTTGGCACAGAATGTATAAATTATCTACTTGTTCTTCGTTGATGGCAAAAATATTTGGTGGTAGGTAAATGGATTCGGAATAAAACTCATTCAAAGATGGGTATAATTTTATTAAAATCCCTTCCTGCATTATTTCTGGATACAACATTCCATCACTAACATACATTGGTAAATACTTAAATAAAATTATAATAATGATTGCTGTAAAGTTTTACAATGGCAACATTACGCCTAAAACAGTTATCAACTGCGTTTTCTCCCCTGAAATATCCGTTTTTATATTAAAACCCATAGGTAGAATAGTTACTGTTAGAAACGATTTATTTATGATAATTAGGCTCAAGACATATTGGCAGTGTGGAAGCGAAGCGACCAGGATCGTGTGTTTTCATAAATGAAGTGATGAACAGCTGAATGTCATCTCCACTATGTACGTAATGTAGGTAACTACTTATAGGACATAGGTAAATCAGTTTTTTTTAAATGAGAAAACTCGCTTCGTCCCGGCGCTTCGACATTGTGCGGTGTGCCATTATGTCTCGAGCTTTGTCGAACTTAATGTGAATTTCTACTCAACATTTTTGATGTGGCGAATTTATATTATTAACGATTCTTTCGATAATTTTGATCGAGTTGATTCGAATGAACTTCGTACTAATTCGGAATATTATTTAATCCATTGATTTACTATATGTATTAATCTGAGAGTGACATACTACAATCAATGCAAATGGATAATGGAATATGTGTACAGACATGGTCAAAGCATTGGGCTCTGTCTACTAATTTTCCTTACACACCACCTCTACGGGCGAGATAATCGAGACGAGTCCCGACCTATCGTCGGTTAATCTCCGTGTTACAACGATAATTCCGCCTGCGTATAATTCCTTTGCGACTTGCGCCTTGCGAGAATACTTGGGGAGAGAGACTTGGAATGCCACGAGAAGAGATCATTACGCTTACTCTGAGTTTTTACATTGCAAATTCGATTGACGTAGTGAGCGTTCACTCACATTAGCGTTAAAGTAAAATGAACCTTAACTGCATTGTTTTAGAGCTCATTTCATCATTTCGTGTATTTATTCACAGCCAGCGCTCCAAACGCTGAATTTGTGCAGCAAAAGCAAGAGCTTTTGGGTCCATGTTTCCGTCGATTTGACTCCAGAGTACGGATCCATTGAAGGTTCGCTATGAAATGAAAATAACATTCTCATAGCAAATTTTCAATGGATAAAAATATATGTCAGTGGCTTAAATTTTTTGACTAGTAGGTAGAGTTAGAAAATAAAGTGGCTGAGCCACTTGTCGTATCACCGCGATAGTATCGCCCTGTGTAGTTGTATCGAATTTTATGGCATGGAGAGACTATGGCCGCGATTCTCCCGTCCGTGGAGGTGGCGCAGTCTGAAAGATGAATATATCGATTTTATGTCGACGAATTTTTTACAAAATGGCAATCGAGTAATTGACCTTTATTTTTTTCAGATGTTATAATGTTACCAGTATGACCCAACCAAGAAGCTACCACAAATTTTGTTGCCAGTATCAAAATAAGAGAACGACCCTTGACGTGTCCGACAATATTTAACTACAATTCATCACAGCCCAAGAATATCTAAAAGGACATATCTAAATCAATAGAGACGGTAAATTTTGACTACAGCACGACTACAGGATACCCACAATACAATTATTGGATATTTAATTAGACACTTACGATATTTTTTCGCAGAATGATAATTATTGGAAAAGCTTTGAATTTAACGGTTTTATAAGTTTGTTTATAATTGCAAAAAGTTAAATGTGGTAAAGTAAAACTTTTTACACAAAAAATATACACACATTTTACGCCATACTCTCATACCTACTTAGATACTTACATAGGTAATTAATATGTTATATTGGCATTGTATTGTTTAACTTAAGTTACATTAAATAAATAATTTGGAGCATTTTTTCATCCCTTTTAAACATCCTTTGAACTTTCAGTTCTTTTATATGCGAGATATTTTTCCTAAGCTTGGGTTACACAGCTCCATTTTCGCTCTGCGACTAGTCTGTAGTCAGCTCTTCCATTAGCCGCACGGCAAACTATCGGTCATATTATTATTTATTTTTCAAATAATACTGTCGGCTAACTTTTACAGGAATTTGCGACTTAGATAGAAGCTTAAAATTAAAATTCAAAGAAATCACTCATTAAAAAAAACACTGGTTTTGCTATGAATTATTATGAGTTAACCATGTCTAGGTACTTAATCTCATTCCTGTTTACACATCTAAACCGCGCAAAATAGAGTTTGATGCATAGGTACTTTTAAAACTTAACCCTACGTCGTGTCTCGTATTAATAGTAGGTATATTAATATGTTCTGCCTTATCTAACCAATCTAAAACATGAATTGCCGAAATAAAGGGACGGAAAGAGAGAAATGAGCAAAAACCATAACAGAAATAACAAAATGGCTAAGTACCAATTGGATAGCCACTTAGGTATATTTTTATATTTTATTTTAACTAACCGAACACAGCGATAGTGATATTATAATAGGTATACCTACAACGAAATATTATGAACTTACTTAAAATTTATATAGTGTTTATCACAGCATGTTTGTTTTATTTATGTTCACAATTGAATATTTTCCTTTCCTTCTAGGTATATTAAACTCTCTTTCAGTAGGTACTCAAAAATATCTGCAGAATTTACTTCCCCTGAAAAATGTGAAAATATTATTGCTAACTATCTGATACTAGTCAGACACTGAACCTAAAAATAAAAATTTATAAACACCGAATTCATCGTGGTCTATTTTAACCATGATGCAAAGCTTTACTACTGTTTTATCTAAATATTTAGATAAATATGTTTTCAAAGTAAGTTAACATTATTTTATAGGTACAGGGATACCTACTTAAAAACAGTTTCCGTTTACGAACGTATCCAACGTATCATAGACCAATAATAATTAATATGTAATTATTATTTTTTTGATTTTTAAAAATTAATTTGTAACAGGTTTTCGTTTAATTTTTTTATGAGATTGAGCTTATTTTCAAAAAGAATAGAATGAAAAATAATTATAATGAACAATATATCACGGAGTTTGATGATTTTGTAACAGATAACTTTAAAATAAGTCCCGAATAAACTAGTTAGATGATCCCCACAACTCTGAAGGTAATGACATTAGCACAAGATCTACCCAATCTTCAGGTCTGACCGTCTGAGGGACAGGTTCTGAAGAAGTGGATAAAAAATCGCCCGCAACATCATCACAACGGAAACAACATAAAGCATGTACCTACAACTATTTATAAATAAAGAGTAGCAGAGATGATCTTAAGCGTAGTTTATTTCTGGGTTCAAACTAACAAAGCACCAAACGTATAATGACAAAATGTAATTGTTTTTGGCACAGCAATCAACTTGTACACTCCCGAAGTCGGCAGATGCCTACGGTTTTGAACCATATAAGCAATATCCATAACTAAAACCAACGTTTCTAATACCAACCAATATTCAAATAAAATAATCAAAAACATAATATTCGAACCTAATATTCAATGTACAGAATCCACAGTAGGTATAGGTACAAGAGATGATAACCTAAAACAATACATTTTGAAGAATGAAGTTTGTAACTTTAAAATATTTTGTGCGTTTGTCCATAAAATGTAGATGATGTTAAAAGTAAAGTTGGCCAAAAGTCAAAACGACAAAATAATAATGAACAAAATATGCAAAAATAATAAGCTCAACGCATTGTCTGTTAAAAACATGATAAGACAATCATAGTGAGTGTAGCATTCGACAATTACTGATTCTCAAGAATTGGCATGGCTGCAAAGTCAGCGACTTTGAAGCCAAACCAACAAGTTCAGTAATTATACTATATGTACCTATCATTTTATTAGTTACTAATTTTTTTGTGAAGATTCTGACTCTTAACCTATCTTATTCACTACAATTATGTAAATTAAAGGCAACCATTCCGAAAACTTTATGGCCGCAGTCGCTGTTGTCAACCAACGCTCAGACGATGCTTCGCTCCTACTAAAATCCCAAGTCAAACTCAATAAAACAAGACCAATTTTCCCTATATGAACAAAATATTTAAATAAGTCGATAATCAAAATAAAAGCAAAGACGTAAAACGGTGATTGTAACAAAATCGTGGCTTCAAAAAGTAACCGAGCAATCGGAAAATCATTCCAAAACCTTCATGATACAAGAAAATCTGCGAAGACCGTCTGAGGTTAGCTGCAAAACGCTGGTTACGATTCAGCCCGCGTGGTATTCACACCATGACTGGTGCTCCGGTCGAATGCTCACAGCCGAATGTTAGGTACAAACGGATCGACAGGCTTCAGCAGGAGGGTGGTATCTCGCCAGGCGGGCCCCTCGGCCCTACCACCGTTCGGGTTCTGTCGCCTTTTACGACACCCTTGTTTCCCGACGTGGGATTGGGGATTGTATTCTGCTCCGCCCCAATACGGAGACTTGATAATCTGTATTTCCGATCTGGTGTACAATGGAACGGTTTACACTCAGATTGAGACAATGATTTAAACAAGAACTTTTAGTCTTGTATGACTAATGGTATTTGCATTTCTATAAGTCTCCACTTACCTACTTATAAATTTACATTCTTTTTTTGGGTCAGATCAGTGGTGGCCTCATCAGATCTTTTGTTCACTAAATAATGTAATTTTTTGATTTAATTAAATCAGACCTCACCACTCCTATCTTAATAATGTTGTGTTTATTTTTCACCTGTGTGATCACAACATCCTCCGATGAATGTGACGATGTTGCTACTTGCTATGCTACGCTCCATGGCTACGTTGCAATGGGTTGCTTATGAAACATATACATAAACTACTTCAATAAAGCTTTTCTTTTGTTAGCAATTTCTTTTTCATTCTAGTATTTACTCCGATCGCTTGTATCCAATACCTTTCATACTTTACCATTATATTGTGAAAATTTAAAACAATCATGCTGTGATAATATGCAGCCTTCACAGATGAAGATATTTTCTCGCGTTATTTGTTTCTCTATATGATCTCGTTTCGGTTAAATCTCACTCGTTTTAATCGCGTTAAAATACATCGTATGCAAAGGCTCTTTTACATGCATTCAATATTTACAGTGTGACAAATAGTGTTGTGAGAGGAATGAACCAAGTCAATTCTTACAGTAACATTAAATATTACAGTATAATTTTACTGTACAATGAGCGACACAGGTGTAGAGTAGGTTGTTATTTACACTTTGATCACCTACATTTTCACATTTATCTTAGTATCTTTTTCAACGTACAGATATTCGTGTATCTTAAATATCATCAATAAACAAACAATTTAATTTATTTATTTATGATATTAAAAGTCTCTTCAATTCCCAACTTAACTATTTCCATTATTTCTTGTGGGAGATCTATCGATACCAAAGCCTCATCCAACAAGAGCTCTGCATTGTTAAATTACATACCTAATATTATTATTTTGAAAATTCTTCATTTTGTTAATAATTAGTCCATCCATCATAATTAACGTTATAATCAGTAACGTTAACTATAAGTTTTTAGTGGACGTCTGTAACTCACAGACATCTTAATAGAATCGATGACCTAATTTATTTATTTTAGAATTTCTTATTTATCATTTCAATCATTTTAATGTTAAATTATTTAGTTTGGTCTTTCTTTCTTATAAGTTAAGAAAACGAAAAATAAAATAACGTAAACAGGTAGAATCGGTTAGAATTCTTAGAAGACTTCTAGATTGTAACATTGAAAAAGATACTGTTTCAACGCATTCACATCCTAAAACTACGTAAACTGTCTGCTTTTTTTAATATCTTTTATTTAATGATTTTCTTATAATAATCTACATCTAAAAGTCTTACAATAATTGTGAATGTCAACTTAGGACTCTATATAGTAAGAGATGTGAATTAGAGATTGTCTATGAGATAGAGTATAGAGTTCACATATTACTGTAATTATTATGTACTAGTTGGATAACTATGTGTAATATGTGAGCCAATTGTAAATATACGTGGACTTCTAAATTCAGTTTGGCTCTTATGTATGGCTCTTATGTATTTTTAAAATCTTTGATGAAATATTCTATTTCTATTTTTGATTACACAAATTATATTGTATCCAGTATAATGTATGTTTTATGTCTGTTGTTTTGTAAAGAAGGTATTTTATGAACCATTAAAAAGTTCACGTATATTTCCAAAAGTCGAAATATTATTATATGGATTCATTCATAATAATTAATAATCGAATCTACAACAGATATAGCCTGGTCACGCGTTGATCCCCATTTTAAAATGCATCGGTATTTTTAGCGTGACGCCTCGAGCTAAGTGATAATAAGTCGAGTGACATTTTATCTACTGACAGTATGTGCAGTCTTTCATATTCTATTTTTATTAATTAATAATAACTAATCCGATGCGAAACGATGTGTGTGTGGCTGCGAAATATGCGTTTTCCCTATTTAAATTAAATTTTCCGGTTTACTGTAGTATTTTACAATTTGTGGTTACTTAAATAAAACTTAACATCTAGGCATTACACTAGCATACTGGAATGTTTAAAAAATACCAGCACACTTCCAGGATTTTTTCTAATATAAAATGTTCGTACATTTGTCATACATACAAAGTTGACTTCAGATTGGTTTGGTACACACAATCCATACGTTGGGTACATACATAGTTAAAAAAAGTATGTCATTTTGTCGCTTGTGGCGACGCAGCCTTAACACTAATCTCCATAGACCAAATAATATTCAGACAGCGTGCCTGTATTTTATAAATATTCCTATTTTAAATAATATATACGATAGATTGATATGATTATGTATTAGGTAATAACTACATTTTGTCGCAGCGCAACGCATCCTTTTTTCGCAAAGCTACAAATCGCACGGTTAACCTTGATTAATTTATCTGTACGTGCGAATATTGTTTATTATTTGTCGTGTATTTTAAACATTTATTATAGATATCTATTCATATTGTATTTTATATCTAGTAGCCTGGAATAACCGTCTGGAGATCAGCTCGATAAAATATATCCAAAAATTTATATTCAAATTAATTTTTTTCTGTGTTTATATATTTTTAAATTAAAAATTATAACCTGTCACCCACTTCATAAAAATTTAGAAGTTTTTTCATGTACTTAACTCTTTAATCTTAATATTACATTGAATTTTAAATGTGATGTGACTCAGCAAGATCATTGCCTGTATTTTTTTTGGGTTTGACTTTAAAAATTTTGTCATTCTAATAATTCGTAAGAACGCAATTTTGTCATAAAGCTCGCGTGTGCATATTAGCTTTCTAAATTTTTATGTATATGAGGGTAGGTAGGTATTAATTTTTTTGAACATCCACGTCGCTCTCATATCTCGTTAGTATATAACATTATCTACGTGCAAATGCGCTTTACGCATAGGGATATGCTTTTCGTCTTTGGTGTATTATAATTCGCGCTTATATACCAGTCCAAGCAAAATTTAGGATTCTAAAGAATTTTGGATAGAGAAGTGAGGAGTATATTTCTATAGGCCATGAAAATTACCGTAGATTTAGTACCAAACCTTAAAGAATACTTGATTCTGGTAAGATGCAACATTAGAGGAGTAGCCAAAAATAAAAGAAGAAAGATATATGAAGACGAATTAATCATAGCTAAAGTCGATGATAAGGAAGAAGCAAATGTAAAGAGTGAAGACAAAACAGAGCATTGACGAGTTTTTTAATTTTTTCTAGTAAGTATTGATACCTACTCAATAAGTTAAATCAATGAAAATATTTTAATAACTTAACCCCAAACACGAGAGCAATATGGTTAAAAAGTTGATCATTTAGATATTGCAAAGCAGAGAGGAATTATTGTCAAGCTCAAACTTAGGTATATAAATGAAAAACAAGAATTGGATGAAGAAGACAATTTTCAGAGTCCAATAATTCTAAATATATATATGTAAGCGTAATAGTAGTTGGACTCTTCGATGAAGAAAATAAATAGACCGAGAGAAGTAGACGTGCCAATAAAGCTTCAGGCATGACGTCAGATAGCTAAAGTGATCCAGCAGACACTGTAAAATATTAAGGAGGTCTTGTACACCAAGTATGTAAAAGAGGGGAAACTAGAACATATCGTGTCTGTCGCAGATGTTGGTTTAACTGCAAGTGTTCGGGAGGTTTCGCGTATCTGAAGTGTTGACTGCGTAAGAGGCACCTGCAGCGTGGAGACAGCTTAGAAGAAAGAGGAGGAAGAGAAAAAATAAGAGGTTTTGTACACCAGGTATGTCAAATGGGGTTAACTGCAGCGTGGCGTAACGGTTTTGCGGTAGAACATTTAAAGGAGCCTAAAGTGTATGGGAGGTATCGTAGTGGTATTATATGAAGTGGTGTAGGCGTCAGAGGCGCCTACAGCGTGGGGCGCCAGTATCGCGGCGGTGGCGGCGCGCGAGATAGACCTGGGGCTCGGCGGCGGGGCGCAGAAACACCAAGTACACCAGCGCGAAGATACCGTAGGGTGCTAGCACGGCGGTAGCGAGGCGCGCCAAGTCCGCGCCGCGTGTGGAAGTCAAGGAGAATCACTTCTCCTCGTCCTCATCGCGGAATAGGTAGGTCGACCTGTGGACCGACGGTCAATTTAGTTTCTCTAGCATTTTTTCCATTTTTCTTATGGATATTTTTTGAAATTCAATGTAAGTAAAGTAAAATTAGTTTTGTAAGTTACGATGCAAGTTGAAAAAATATGTAGATGTAATATGTAGACCAAAGATTAGAGCTTTGCTACTGCCAATATAGCACTTTCAAATTGAATTGGGTATATCGAGATTCGAGAACCCTTTCTACAATATGATAGAGATCCTTTTATTATTCCATTACAAATTAGTCACGCAGTGGTACCTAAGTGATGATGCAGTCTAAAATGGTAGCGGACTAGCCTGTTAGGGGTATGGCACACATATGGTAATTATTCCATACCCCTAATCAGTTTCTACACGGTATCGTACGGCAACCGCTAAATTGCTTGCTTTAGCGAAGCTTTAGCTTGGTAATTATAGCCACTACTAGCTGATGCCCGCGACTACGTCCGCGTGGATTGAGGTTTTTTGGTTCCCGCGGGAACTCCTTAATTTTTCGGGATAAAAAGTAGCCTATGTGCTATTCCAGACTATAATCTATCTCTGTGCCAAATTTCATCCAGGTCCGTTCAGCCGTTGCAGCGTGATTGAGTAACAAACATCCATCCATACATCCATCCATCCAAACTTTCGCATTTATAATATTTATTTGACTAGACCAAACACGAGAAAATTCTAAAATTTGAAACTCCCAAATTGACCCTGCCGGGGTTAGAACTAGGGACCTTCCACTTGTAAGACCACAGCTCTTACCACTACGCCAGGGAGGTTGTCACAGCTGATCAGGAGGGGCGGTTTCTATATCCATGTTACTGTGATGGCAACCGGAAGGGTGAGCAAATTACAAAACTTACTCGAAGAAGGAGAAATAGATTGTATAAGGTTTACCAGTAGGCGAGGTTGAAGAGCGCGAAGACGAGCGGGAAGGTGATGCGCGAGATGACGTCAATCCGCTTGGAGCGCGTCGGGAACTTGGACATCCACAGCCGGCAACAGTTCTTGCGCGGCGGGCTCATGTGGATCTCGCATTGCCGCATCTTGGAGTCCACCACGCCGCCGCGCATCAACGGCTTCTGTCAGTTGCAGACCAGTCAGGGCGGACGAACATGGTACATTTTGGTCATTTTTTTGAGAACTAGTTGCTTCTTCTGCCTAACCTTTTTTTTATATCCACTATAAGTTATCCCTTGACTGCGATCACCTGATGGTAAGTGACAATGCAGTCTAAGATGGTCGGGCTAACCTGTTAGGGGCATGGCAGTTATATTAAACATGTACCCCTATTCGGTTTCTACCCGACATCGTACCGGAACGCTAAATGGCTTGGCGGCACGTCTTTGCCGGTAACTAGCAAGGGAAAATTCGGAAATCATAAATTCCCAAATTTACCCTGCTGGGGATCGAACCCGACCCGACCCGAACGACACCTCTGCACGTCAGACAACAGCGCTCAACACTGCGGCTTGGAGGTCGTCAAAAACTTATTTCCGACATCACAAACAAAAGAGTTTGACAAATCCAAATCTATGCTCAGGATTTTTACTTACTTTTACTTTAAAAGTTATTAATAAATGGTTATTTGGTTCCTTTTGCTTCTTTTCTTAAACTAGACTAGACTATCAAAATCAAATCTGTTTCTAAAATAGTGTATTAAAATTGTTACTTAACCTAAACCTAATTACCTTAAACCTAGAAGAAGGTTATAGGTATTAAATGCATTTTGTGGATCTGCTCTTTCGACAACGTTCGATTTGTGCTATTTTTTATTCATATTTTGTGTTATAAAATTGTGTCCCAAAATGGTAAGTTTTTATGAATCAGAAGTTGATCAAAGTTGGTATTGTAATTACTATATACTTATTTCTAGGTAACAAAATGATCCTGATACCAAAACTAATCGAATTGAATCATGTGAATTATAAGTAGTTAGGAATAAAGTTCACAATTTACTACTAATCATGCTCAATAATTAAGTCACCAAAATTATCATTACGAAGAATTGAGTTTAGTTTCATCATTATAATTTAAAGTAAGTAGGTAAGGACTAAAACTTGAAAATTAAAAACCAAAGTACATAATACACTAGCTACGAAATGCAACTATTAGAATTCTAAATCAAAGACTACTCTTACGTCTTGCTAAGGAATTAATCAAATGCGAGCTCACCATCGCAAATGTGGTGTTGCTGTCTGTATCAAGCAGGTCTGACGCTGCGTCCATGCTTGCAGCGGCTTCCATCTCCCGTCTCGACTTCTTCATGTTCTCTCTATGCATGTCAGAGCGCGATGCGTAATTCACTAGGGCGAACTCCAGTAACGCCCCGAAGACGAAAGTTAGACAGACCCCCGTCCACACGTCAATTGCCTTGGTGTATGAGACAGGGGGAAGGGAGGCGTTGATGCCTGATGATTGAGTCGCCATTGTAAGGAGGGTGGTTACTCCTGAGGGTATAAATTAGATGTCATTCAAACTTCGGCGATTTTGGCAGAGATTTTAAAATAATTATTTATTTCTTGCGTAGGCTGAATATTCAGGATTACGGAAACAGGTTTTAAGATGTATAAACCAAAAATAGAAGTGGAAGTAAAGTCAAATAAACAAATCAAAAGTAGAGTCAAATAAACTGTAAGCAAAAAGAGATTTAATATAACGTTTGTGTAGTTAAACGTGTTAATTCAGTCTAAGAAGAAAACGTAGCCAAAGTAGCTAGAGTTTAAAAGATTAAAGTATAATTTATTTTATTGAAACAAATTGTATAAATAACACAAGTATCGATAGAAAAATAAGTTAAAATGAGCTTATAGAATCCTGGTAGATAATTGAGTAAAAATGATAAGGTAGAATTTGTAAAATCTTACCAAGCGATACCCTCGCCGGAACAGCGCCCTGGTCCAGCCAGAAGGACACCCAGGACACGATCACAAGCATGCAGCAGGGGATGTAGATCTGAATGAGGTAGTAACTGAACTCTCTCTTGAACAGCAGGTCCACTTTCAGGCAACTGTATTCACCTGAAATAGACAGTAATAATAAGTCCAAGGCAAATCACCATTGTTGAGAATTTTTGAATGTAATTAACATTAATTTGATGGTACCCATATCTCATTTCTCAAATTGTGTCCTTATAGTAGGAAGTTACTCTAAACTATGAAAGTATTTCAAATCGATTTAATAATAATTATATGTCAGCATTAAGCCCTAACATGCACCGTTATCAACAACTGCATCAGTATTCAGTACTAAAGTACCTACATGTTATTTGAATTCAGAATATTAAAACTAAAATAATGGAAACAATAACATGACCATGAGCATGACATGAAATATGAAATACAATATTGTCATGAAATACATTACAATGATGAATGAGCACGCGATGACACTATTCACAGGGGCATGACAGGTGATGACACACTACACATAGAGATATGACAGCTGCTGACAGATGCACTGCAAATCCATCTCTCCGTGAACACAGGCTATAGAGCTAGCTGTGAGCGAAGAATTGGAACGATATCAAAACAATGCAATGCAACTCATTACTGCATTTTTCCTTTGATGTTATCTCAACTGACAACAATTTTATAGAACACTGTAATGAGGAAATCGTATTTACGTGGAGAAATGAGAATGTTTGAAGTAAATTGTAGGAAAACAATGCGAAATGTCCTCTAAAATGTTTTAAAATTTTGCTGTCGTTGAGATAGTCCTGCAAATGCAAAATTAACTAAGTAATTAAAGATTTTATAAATTCATTGTCATTTGGCACAAGTTGTCCAGCGCGAAATAATTTATATAAATCATTTCATTCCATTCGCTGCATAGTTATTAGCCGTAAAAAGCAACAAAGATATAAATATCCGACTGAGTTTGTTGTGGGCTCTTCTCAGACCAGGGTGTGTTTGGAACCATCGTAGCTTTAGTTTTAACATACCGTAACTGATTATTTATCACCATCATGTTTATGTAATTGGACGTCAGTAAGTACCTAATTTGAATTAATAAATATTGATTCAATTATGAAAGTTGTAATCGTAGTCTTTGAAATCAACTGATAGAGGTCTATTGCTGGACATAGGTCTCTTGCAGGTAAACTCACTGACAAAACTGATGTCGTCAGTATGATCCCTTGCAACTTACGCTTCGCAAACTGTTGAACTATGCATTTTACTTAGGTACCATCTTAGATTTAGTGTCTGAGTAGTATTTACCTGAAAACCAAAAGCGAAGGCATAGTTACCAGTATTAGTCTTGCTGTTGCAGTAATCAGTGAGGAACTTCTCGAGCGTGAAGCGAGGCAGGTGGAGGTTCTTCACAACCTGGACAGGGTCGCCCTCCTTCCACAGGAACACTAGATCGTCAGTCGTCCAGCCATCTATATACGGAGAATACACAAACGTATCATTGATAGGTATAAAAGTACATAACGATCAAATTCTGGCCGCCTCGGTCAATCTCCACAGAGATTGGCCATCTGCGCGGGGGATATTATAGTGCTCATGTGTATGTGCAAACACAAGTGCACTCTTTATTTCCTAACTCTCATAGAAGGAAAATCCGACACGACCGGAGAAAGATCAGGCGCAAGACCGACGGCTTTACGTGCTCTCCGAGGTACGGGGGTGTAAACTGTAAACACCACCTCAACTAGGTTAGTAAGTAGATACTAAGAATTTCTTGACAGAAAAACCCAATACTTAATTATTATGTACCGATCCGGAAATCCAACCCGAAACCTTGGACCAACGGACGAACAAACCAACGGAATGACACCCACGGTCAAACATGATAACCACTAGGCCAACGAGTACATACAGTAGATAGTAAATTGGCGCATTAGGTCCTATCTGTTAATGGGGAATATGCATGTGATTTAGAAATGGACAAAAAAAATTATGTGTATTCTTTCTTGCTAAATAAACATATTCAGATGATTATTTTTACAAATTATCATTTTTCTATTAATAAATTTAATTATTTAAAAGTAGTCTTTTTCAAATTCCGCCAAAACGCAACGCTATTGGCGGAACGAAACATGACGTCACCATCCACTCTAGTATGTGTCGACTGTTGACAGGTCGCTTGTTTTGTATGATTATTGAAGGTTATTCGCATTGCTTTGCCGCTATTTATGATAAATTATTAGTGTTTTTGGGAATTATTAACTGAAAGCAGTGATTCCTTGTGAAATAACCCTGTGCGTTCCGCAGTCAGGTAAAACGACTCGCCACAATGACTGAAAGCGGTTTTGTCAAGGCAACTGAGAAATTCTTTTCCAATAGAACTTATCAACAGTGCAAACAAAAAACCTAGTTATAACGTTTTGTGATCAAAATCAACACTCGTAGTCAGCAATGAAAATCATAATATTTATAAATTTGTAACATTAATAAATAAGTAAAAATATAGGGAATCAGAACAGTTTTATGAACATTTAATTAAATTTTTAGGTTAGTTTATTGTATATAATGCTCGCGAGTCCTAATGAAAAAGATTTTTGATAGGTAGGTATATACATATTTAATACTCACGTCGAAATGATCTTCACAACAATATAAACTAATCAAGCACGATACATTTTCTCTCCTCTACACCACTTTTTCTTTATATTTGCATCTTTGGGCATATGAAAATAAATCTAGTCAGGTGCAGTTTTAATATTATTTTTGCACATAGGGACAATAGGTACAATATTTATAATAAGCTTTTGGGTGCTCTTCCATCACAATATAATAATCTTTTACGCTTTACTTCACTCACTTTTATTAAATCTGTGAATCAAACACTTCGTTGTTAATTTATTCCTATGATTAAACGATGTCGAACGACGACAATGAACGCACCGTGACGTCACAGAACGAGCGCGCCAAAATGGGGGCGTTTAAATCGTCCGAAAATGATAGTAGTTTTAATTAATTTTTCTTAGCTTATTTAATAAAATTGTGCAAGTGTTATATTTTTTTCCTGTTATATAATTAATTAAAGAATGGTTTAAAATAATAAAAAAATACATGCATATTCCCTATTGTGGCAGGCATTGACTTAGTAAATCGATGGTTGCAGGGTGTCGCACTGTTTATATTATGTTCACCCACTGCGACTAAGGGTAATTGCACATTTTTATTGCATTTTTATCAAATTATCTAACGATAAGCATAATAAAGTCGAATATCCTTATCCTTACTAATATTATAAATGGGAAAGTGAGTTTGTTTGTATGTTTGTTCCGCTTTCACGCCGTAACTACTGAACCGATTGCTTTGAAATTTTGCAGACGTAAAGTTATAATAGGGTACTTTTTATCCCGGAAAATTAAAGAGTTCCCGCGGGAACTAAAACTCCTCCATCCACGCGGACGAAGTCGCGGGTATCAGCTAGTATTAAATAAAAATTTCAAGCATTATTCTCATGACACAGCCATTAACTTCTATGCATTTCAGATTAATAATAATATTTACTCTAGAATTTTCTGATAAAATATTTTCACTGTAGTTTCAGTAATTCATAGTACTTATTGTGTTAACAATAACAATTTTGATATGTGTTATATTATGCTAACACAGACATAATATTTCTGAACGTAATGTTATGCTCAAGGCAATGTGTGTCGATGTTTATACGAAGCGGTTAAAATGAGCTTTCGTCGTAACCGGGTTTAATGTTTACGAGCTATGAAAATACTTTATAATTTAGATGAGTAGACGATCTTAATTGAAGGTAATAAATCATTCCATAAGTAAAGATATAACTAGCCTAAAAGTCATTCAATTTGAACGGGAATCACTCTTAACTCGTGTGGCAATATGAAGAATGTGTCTTTTCAAGCATAATAGTACCTAAGCGTTTATTATATTTTAAAACGATTTTTAACCAAATAAATATTTACCATTTAATAAAAATTAAAATAAACATGTTAATTTTTATTACTTTTAACATTATGTTAAGTTATAACATACCTAATATTAAAATTTTATGTTACGAGAAGAATATGAAGTAAGTATATTGATATTTTATTGTTATGTTAATAACAAATAATTTTCACACACTCATAACGCTGGCAAAGCAAATACTATCTAAACGTATAAAAGACTAAACTAACGCCTAAAACAGCTGGGTCTAGAAATTCAAGTTTTTGCTTTTTAATTTCTTTATAAAGGACAGAGAACTTATGCATAATAATATCGTAGAGCTCCACGAAAAATATTAGTACAGAAATTCTACCTGAGCGAAGCTGAGGCACGTCAAAAGGAAAATATTGTATGGAACAAATTAGAACTAAACGTCTAAAACTCTACGTCTTACTTACAGCTGGCCATTCTCAAAGAGCACGTCTGCTTATCTAACGGGTACAACTTCAGGTTCATGGGGCAGGATAAGGTCAACGAGATTCGGATGCTGTATAACACATTCCCGTTGGGGAAGATCCTGATGTACACGTTAGGCATGATGATGTTGTGGAAATGGCCCTCCTTCTCGTTCGAGAAGAACAGATCAGGCATCCATACTCTGTTGGCTTCTGTCAGGGTGAGGTATTTCAGACGACCTGGTGGATAAAAAATATTGTCAAAGCAAATGGTTAACGTTCCTTTGATTTACGTAAATTTCATTACCTACATTACTAGATGATGCCTAAATGATGGTTATAAGTAATAATAATTTACATAATAAAAACGAGAAATAAAAACGAGATGTTAAATCATTTAAATAATGTACAAATGTTAATTTTTATTTTTCAGTTTAATTTGAATACATAATTCAAAATTATAATTGTAACATAATGGTTAACACAATATGTTAAATCATTTAAATAATACTCAATTATCAATGTTACATGCCCTGATTTAAAAAAAATCAATGCAACTTTTTATGATTACGCGAAAAAGAATAACTAAAATGACTTACCTCCCAAATTGTTGAACTTGAGTCTCTCATCTAACCACTGCTCCCTGAATGTTAGTTGAACAGAGTATTCCTGAAAACATTATGAATTTTTAGAAGATAAATATACACGGTAAAAAATCCTTTAGGAAGTAATCAAAGTAGGAAAGTGTATGAAGATTTTGAAGGAGTGTCAGTGTTTGATTTTAGAAACATATGGAAATATGTAAAACATTTGATTAATCCCAAAAGGGTGAACACTAATGGTATCTATTTATTTGTACCTACTCAAAACAATTTTTCAATCTATTGGCATTTATTGCCTTCGAAAAATTCTAAAAAGCTTTTGTGGATTTGCAAGGGGTTTTAATTGATTTTGTCGCCGATAAAATCTATAATGTCTCTTAAGTCAGGTAATTTTACACTAGCGACAAAATCGGGAATTTGGTTGAAATTGTCAAGGTTGATTCGTGATTGGCAAAAGACAACACGAGTCTACGAACTTGCTCATTATTTATCTTCATTTCATATTAATTAAATTTTAAATTTGTGCCACTTAATACCGTCTAAGTAGTTCTAAACTAATTCGCCAATTTCATGTCAATAATTGATAAACTTATCTTCAAACATTATAAAATGTTTGAAAAAAGTCGATGTCGAAGGTTCTTACATAAATTAAGTTGATAACTACGAAAACTAGATCCCTCGACATCAATTGAGCAAGTCAAATGAATTTTCGTGACACTGAAAGCAAGCTACAGTACAAATATAAGATAATATATTCATGCTCGGGAAAGTTAGCTTTTGGATTATCTTAAATTAGAAGTAAAGAATCTTCTTTAGTTGATATAAATATGAGTAATAAAAGAGCAAAACTTAGTAAGAATAAATTATAAATATACATATAATGTTACTATGATATCTTTATTGAAATGTATCATAGAAAAGACCCATAAACATATAGGTAAATGATATAATGATACGCGTTAACCCACCTTAGTGTTTATTTTGGTAATATATCTTAACAGGAAGACAGTGATTGATGCCGACAAAATCACAATGGATAACTTACTTACATTATATATTGGACGTAGGCCAGACGCGGATCATATCCTAAGTGGAATAGGGTGTGTTTTAAATTTGAAAATATGATAGAAGGATTCATTGTTTTATAATTTTATTCTAGCATCCCTTCAAAAAGCTGAAATTGGTTTTAAATATTTAAAATAGTCACGCTTCTTATTTACGAGAAATACCCAAAAGCTAACTTAAATAAAATATTATATCGATATATAAATATTAAGTAGGTATATTACATCGTTGTTGATAAGAGAACTTGTGCAAATTTGAATAACATTACACAATCTAATAATAGTCTTGTTGCATAATACAATGGTTCATCGAGTGAAATTCATGGGCTGAGATGATTTTATATCGATATAGGTAGGTGTAATTGGAACATATCATGCAATGCATGCCGTCATACATAGTCAAGCGCAACTTTGAAACCAACTCACCAGTATGCATTCGTCGGTGGAATGCTTGTCAATACCTTCATGCAGGCTCAAGGACCAGATAACTAGATCTACGATACGGTAATACTAGCTTCAGGGCGAGGGTCACATATTGCGGTCGGGTGGTCAGCCACCGATCGGAAGCACGAAGCCGAGTGCGGACGCGACGATAGATCCCGATACAATAATAACTTTTACACAACACAAATTCACATGAACAAGACAATATCAATTATGTCACAGTCAACGTACACGACCAAAATAGTTTTTATATGTTCAGTAATAATAATAATTTATATTCTTTCAAAAAATAATATGCATGACAGGAATGAAAATAAAGCATGATATAATAACTAGAAATTAAAAACGGATACCAAATTAAAACATGAGATGATTGTTATTTATTATTTCAAGGTGCGGGCCGCGTTTACCCCTGTGAGTTTGTGACCTATACATAAGCGTAGTCTTAATATATAATTATCATTGTTACGGATTATATCTATTTTACATCCAATTAATCGAATACATACTTTGTCATAATTAAGTGCTGAATATACCGAAGCGGTTAAATTTTGTGCCAAAGAACTACTTATATAATAATATATATACCAATATCCATCAGGTGTTTTTTACAGGAAGTATCGGAGTGTGCCCTCTAAGTACGACAAAATTATAAAAAAAAATAAACAAAATATTTTAAAATTCTGTTACTTATATTAAAACAAATAAAAAATGTAAGTAAAGTTTTTTAAAGAGGTCCCAGAATAACTACATATTATGTAGTAACACTCGGGATACGCGGCTCCGCACCGCAATGTTATATTTTATTTGTACGATTTAACACAATGTTCAATTAAATTTCTAATAAACGTTAAGGGGTCAAAATATGCAAAATAAAAACGAAATTAAATCAAATCTTAAAAATCAAATAATGAAACAAAAAATCACAAACACATATCCAAGTACGATAACGATAGCTTGAGAATGTTTAGCACAGTGCATTTATGCCAGATATCCACTTGATTATGGCCAGTTTTACTATAAACAAAGCTTCTGTCGTATCTTTATATTTATAATTCACACAAACGAAACTTTGTTTTATAATAAAAAAGTCATTAATAACATCGTTTGGTTAATTGGTTATGTGCAACCACTCACCATTTTGTAATCATCTATTTTGCTGATGGATCGAAGATACAGGTTGACGCGAACTAACGTTGGCCCTTCGCCTTAGTGAGAAAAAAACACGTTTTTAATTTTATTGAACCGCTTTTGTATGAGACTATGTTAACATAATTTTAAGACCCAAATGATATACAAGTATCGAAAAATTAGACGCAAGTGAATGGCATAATGTTATATAGGTATGTTAAGATATTTTAATGAGATGGATCTGACACTACAGAAAAAATAACCAAATGTAAAATATATCCAGTCCATTTCATTATGAAGAATCAGTGTCATAATATGAGCTCTGTAAGCTATGAAATAGAATCAACCACTCTCAATATAAGAAGCTAATCATTATAATATTAATTTCGTAAAATAAAAAAATAAATCGCTGGAAAGTGCTGAACAAAATGAATACCAACCTTCCAAAAATTTATTTTTTATTACATTCTGGCGCATTGTACACGTTTAAAGCGGCTATTATAGGTGAAAACGCGCGCGGCTAAAAACGATTTTGGTCGTCAACACCAAAGGGAAGAAGAATGAAAATAAAGAAAAATATAAAAAATTGATTTTGTACATTTAATTGGGTAAATCTCTCCATAAACTAAAGGAGTGAATTGCCCATTCATTTGACTTGGTGAAAGAAATAAAAACCGTTTTATAGAAAAACCAATCTCATACATAATCTTAATCTAGATGCATGGTCCAGTCGGTCGTTGACTTACCATTGTGACGTCATCGATTTTTGATATACTTCGGACAAATATATTGACGCTCACTACGGCTGGCCCATCTAAGTACCAAGCAAAATATATGGTTGATATTACATTTAAAAAAACTAAACCCTAGCGGAGCAAACATTCTCTGTCACGCGGTGCTGACTCTGAAAACCACACACTTGTCTAATATACTCACCTTTTGGTCGGTAAATTTTATGTACAAATCCTATCAGGTACCTATAATGTCAATGAAATTTTAAAATATCAAATTAAGTATAAAAAAATGTGGTGACTGTGAAAATAAAACTCGGGAGGAAACTAATCTTTTGGCTTGTTTATAGGAATTTGTGTTAGTGTTCAGGAATAGGAATTCAATAAACTATCAACTTATATCTAATTTTAAAATTGAAAATTCCTCCAAGCCGTTTCAAAATAGTCATTATTCAAAAAATTAATAATTTTGAAATTCTGATAAATAGTTATTACTAAATCTGTGTTAAAAGTTATTTCTTGTTGAAACAAAATAAAATATTTGAGATGAAAAAGATAAAAAAATATTTATTAATAAATATTTACATTAAGTAATAGTTACAATAATAAAAAGCTATATTTTTCTTCGTAAGAATTAGGTTAAATATTCAACAATACAATATATTGTGTATTTGCATGGCCTTGGTAGGGGTCAAACTTAAGCTAGGCTTATGGCTAGGATCGGCTCTACATTTTATGCATGAATGTTTACTTGTATGAGTTACATATAAACCTTCTGTATTATATACGATCAGATGCTTGTTTTTAAATCATAAACAGTTAATTAATATTTTCAATTCAGTCAGAATGATAATGCATTTATATTTTAATATGATCAGAGCAGTTAATAAAATAACGATGGTTATCATTCAAATATCAAATACAATGTGATCACGTACTATGAATTATTGGTTTATTCGCGTGTACTAGCGCTTGTAATTTTGTATCGATTTTTAATGAACCGACTGGAATAGTTATTTTAATAGTTATGTTTTTATTATGATAGCAAAGTAGCGTACTAAAGCAAAAGAAAATTATGAAAATGATATTTTTTGATAAGCACCAAGTAAGTGAATTTCCATTCAGGAATGTTAGAATACAATATATACCTATCTATTTATATTGTATAGCGTTTACTCTATTACTAAAAATAATATCTCTTTCTTTACAGAAAGTCGTAACACGCCCGCACTCGTGCGGTTACAAGTCGGTGATTTCTATCCACCAGACCGAAATATGAGTTTAAAATACTCACATTACAAGACTTTCTAGACATAAGAATTATACAAATTAAAAAAGGTTTTTTTTTTATAATAGTCATTTATCTTATAATACTGTAGTAAGTATATATTATAAAACCGACTTCAAAAAGGCGAACATATTATTTTAGTTTAGTAAAAAGGCGTTATTATTTAAATCCACTTCGTACGATTCCCTGTTTGAAGGCGGTTATGATTTTTAATGTTCATTTTTTTTCTAATTATAATTTAAATAAAAGCCTTATGTCTTGGAAGTCATCAAAAAGAACACTCAAAACCACTTCCAGGCATTGGGACTTAAGAAAAGACAGGAATCCTAAGGGATGTCCCTTACCATAGAGTTACAAATATTAGTAATTACTTGCAATGCTAGTACTAAAAATGAGTATTTCTACAAATTAATATGAATTACCTAAATCATCAAAACAATCATCGCTCTTAGATGTTCTCGATATCCTCGTTTTTATATTACAAAGAGAAAAGTGCTAAAAAACTTATATTTTATACATTATTGTAAATTCAGCCTGAACACTCACATTTTTTACTAAATTTATAGATGTTTAAAAGTATTTAAAAAAACAATCACCAGTATTAATAACTAACCCATGGTAAGGGCTCAAGCGGTTTTATTGTATGACATCTCACTTATTAAAATACGTTTATCGTATATATACAACTTATCTATTTTACACAACCTTTTTTCAGTACTTTTTCACTCATGTTAAATGTTTTAAACGGCATTTATGAATTTTAACATTAATGTTAAATCATATAAATGTCGTTTATAGTTTGTTAACAACGTGAGATTTCACACAAAATATTTCAAATAAGCTGTACGACGGTCGATGACTATTCTCATTGGAATATTAAAACTTACTAACCATCTTAATGTCGCTTATTGTGGTAATACTTCGGACGAACAGGTTAATATTAACAATTGCAGGACCTGTCGAAAGAGGTCAATGTACCAGTAACACAGTATCGCGGATTTATACAAAAAAGTTCTCAAAGCGACTAAATCCGCGAAAGGAATTTTTGAATTTCACCCGTTGACGATATTTATGAGTTTTAATATTAATGTTAAATCATATAAATGTCGTTTATAAGTTGTTAAAAACGTGAGATTTCACACAAAATATTTCAAAAAAGCTCTACGATGGTCGATGAGTATTCTCGTTGGAATGTTAAAACTTACTAACCATCTTAACGTCGTTTATAGTTGTTATAGTTCGGACGAACAGGTTAATATTTACAACTGCCGGACCTGTTGAAAGAGGTCAAAGTACCAGAAACACTGCAAACTTTCATGAAAAGGTTCTCAAAGCGAATAAAATCCAAATGGAATGGAATGGAATTTTCGAATCTCACCCATTGGACTATTGCCATATCCACAACTCACAAGCAGGTACAAGCTACACTCACAGATAGTTGGAGGGCAGAGTCATAATACAAAAAAGCATTTAAATAGGTATGATTTTTCAAAGATACTTTTACTTCTTAATTTCAAGCGCAGTATTATCTTGAAAATAAAAAAGTAATGTGTGCTTCACAAAATACATAAAGTAAGTACGATACATAAAGTTAAAAGTCTGATACCTCTCTCCCTTTAAAAATACCTACCGTGGTTGAAACATTTCGCTGAAAGCTTATGTAGAGTCACCGCTAAAGTTTTGGTTATCTGTCTAATATTATAATTATGTAGATCAACATAATTTTACAATACTATTATAATACCAGTGTATACGTGCAATTATTCATCAATTCTTGTTCCTGTATAACATTTTTAAATTTCGCTTATAGTAGGAAGAATATAGAAGAAGAATATTGCTTAATTGCAAGCAAGTTAGATATAGCGCGCTTGCTTAGATTCACTATTGCCTTGAATATTCTTAAGTTACTAACATGGTAACTAATATGGACACCAGAAGGGCGTTTCACACCTTAGCAATCGTTTCGGAAACCTTAAATAAAATGTCTCAGTTGAATGGATGTAAAATACATGATAGAGGTGCCAACGTAGCTTATGGTGTCTCGCTTATCTGTCGTGGTGGTGGAACAAGGTTGTAATATTTTTGAACTTCGAGCATATACACCAAATCCCATGGATCACCAATGAACGGACAAAATTGCGTTAATGCTGCAAATAGATTTGCTAATTATTTGTAATATTATAAATAATTTGCAAGTATCGTTACCTTTTTTTTTCATTTTCTACATCAAATATACGAGTTTTTGGTTAATAATACCCGTCCAAGCTTTATAGTGCGTTGAATGAAATAATAAAGCTTTTCCTCTATTCAGCATTTACCTTATTTGGGTAATTTATAATGATAGTATTACTTTCACGATGATTTAGCACATTTCCTTTTACGGAATGAAATTAGTAATGCGGTTAATATCATTGGACTGCGAAACGAAAACAGTCAAGGGCAAGTTGAACTGAACGAGCTATTATTCCTTTTTCTTTTATTTCTACTATTTTTTTTTTACTTAAGCAAGTTTTATGCCCACGAATGTGCATGTGGCAGCAAATAAAAAGCGATAAAAAGCTGCAATTTAAAAATAATTAATTAATCAATCGTTTTTAATTTAAGTCTTATAAAGTCATAACATATTATAGTTGCCTAAGCTTCGTTTTTTTGATTTTGCTTTATATTCATTTTAAGTAAAAAGACAAAGAAAATATGCCACGTTCTGTCAAAAATATTCCCCGAATTTATTTTATTATTTTTATTTATTTTCTTTGCTTTTATCAAAAATATTTTAGGTAGATCCTAAATAAAATACTAACAGTACGGATTAATAGGTAAGTAGACACGGAATTGATTCTTAAGCGTTAATTTATAAATTAAAAACACGAAAATATTAAAACAGAAAACTTAAAAGACTTTAATACATTTTTACGTAAAGATAAATCTGTTTTCTAACTAACATACATCTTTTAAAAGAATAAATATCTCACCAACCGTAGGCGAGCACTTAGCTAAATTGCTCTTCCGCAAATTAAGAACAATTTTTTATTCCCCTCTAATGAGGGTTTCGCCTGAGCTGAGGTTGGCTCGAAAACATATTTTCGACATTCTAGTGATTAATGAGCGATTTAATCCTGCCTTAAAAAAAAAACAAAATGTACAATATACATTGCTAAGAAAAGAACACCTAAAAATATAGAAGGAGCCTAGAAGGCACCCTAAAATGTTTAACTTGCGAAAAACGTTACAATTTTAATGAATTAAAAAATAAATACAGCCGATTTCAAGACAATTTACTTTAACAGGCTCAATTTACTACCAAACGAAATAATAATCGTAAGAATTAATAGTATATTACAATAAGCTTAAAAATATCTACGAGGTTCAACAAGGGAGTACTCCTGATCCACAACTCTTTCTTATATACTTATAAGATATCAACAATATTCTATGTAAGAATTTGTATCTTATTTCAAATCTCTTTTTTTGTAAATTATTAGAATCTGTTGTTTTACATTTTACGAAGAAATCTAGACTTTATATAAATGTATCTTTTTTAGTGAGAAGCAGTGACGTGCTGTCTAACAGATTAACAGAGGCTTCAATGTAAGCTTAAGCATGAAACTAGTCACTGAAGTAAGCGTTAATCTGTCGATTCGCACAGCAAACCGGATCTTTAAAATTTCAGCACACGTTAATCTTTAATTCAAAATATATAGAATCTCATAGAGAGTCACGCGTTATAATACTTATGATATTTTCGTTCGTGTACTTAGATCCGTAAGTTTAAATAGAAGATACCTGATTACCTGCTCAAAAGCTGAAAAAAGTGGTTTTGTGTAGGTACATAGGTAAGTACTGAAAATGCTTATTTGATTATAATATAAGCCCGAGGGACAGTTTTCCAGATCCCAAGACATAAAATTGTCTAATAAGGGTGTTTTACTTTAGTAACTTTTACTCGCTACCTCCAGTGAAAAGTTTTGACGCAAAAAGTTACATACATGACTCTGAACGGTTTAAGGTATATTTTTGTACATTAATGTGAGAGGCAAATTTATAATTTGCAGTGTATCAGTGTGGTGGGCTCAAAGTGTCACATACCAGTGCCGTTGATGCCGGAGGGTCGGATGCGGGCGTCGTACCGCCCCGGACCGAGGATCTGGTCCAGGATCTGTTTCTCCTTCTCTCGGAAGTTTATCTTCGCGTTCATGCATCTGTATGAAACATAGAAAAGCATCAATCACATAAAATTATCAATATTATAAGTCTATCCGTATCTATATAACAACCTGTCTGGGCCATTTATTATGATTCTCATAAATAGCTTGTTTTAAATAGTCTCAACTGGATATCGTACACTGATATATTATATCAAGTCAACACAGATTTTAGCACAGGTTAGATTATTTCTAGCTCTATAGATTTGAGTAATTATTAGTTAACAATTTCGGGCATATTTAGAATGGCAATACCAAAATTATTGAGACAGACTTTAGTTGTTTGTTGGTTTAAGATTTTATTAAGCTGTGGCATAAAAGCTTAGTAAAAGTCATAACAGCTGACAGCGTATCATAAACTAGCGCAACCGATGTTTGGTCACTGGCCGTAACAATGTGAGATAAAAATAGAGTAGGTAAGTACCTAGTAACATCTCAGAGTGAAAAGTGATGAATTTATGAAGCGGTAATAACTAGGAGTAGGTAGGAGAACAATAGTGTAGTGGTCGTGAAATTATAAGCCATGAAAGACATAAGTGCTTTGCCTAAAGCTCAAAACGCATATGAACACTCGCCTACAACATACCTATTCTAAAATTTCTCAAAATATGACATATTTTGCCATCAGCGCTGCTACAAAACGCAGAGCCGAGATGTAAGAAAAGTTGCGATC
Source organism: Erebia epiphron (assembly GCA_963932025.1). Lineage (NCBI taxonomy): Eukaryota > Metazoa > Arthropoda > Insecta > Lepidoptera > Nymphalidae > Erebia > Erebia epiphron. The sequence continues at coordinate 13,130,621 of OZ009950.1, forward strand.
GCAGTCAATGACTATTGTAGTGGATGAAAAATATCTAAAAGAGTCCGGGGTGTTTTTTGATTTAGGTCAGAGTGATATCTTGTGTATCAAAAATCAAAAAAAGGACTTAAGGAATAACCTCGGTGACTCAGTCATTTAGTATCTACTATTTTTAAACATAAAAACTTCATACAATTTTGTCTTTTTTGTGGAATCTAAAAGGAGATACTAATGGATAGAAAAAAATTAATTATTGAACAGCATTGGCGAGATAATAATAAAAATAGCATTCGCTGTTTACGTATCGAACATGTAATATGACGTGACAGCATTACACGATACCTTGCGACTTGCGACAACCAAGGTAACAGGCCAGCATTGTATGAAAATATAGGGCGAAAAAATATGCGGTAAAAATAAAGAATTCGACAACCGCTGGCCGTCTTTATATAAAGCTTTATACCTATTATGCGAGCGACGGGGATATGAAATTGACATGTTGACATTTGGTTACACACAAGAAAACCAAACTAGAGAAAAAATATTGTAGGTAGACGGCGGAACGAAAAAGAAACGCTTTTCAGGTTGAAGTAACTTTAAAAAAAGATATCTATTTACTATTCGTACCTGTGATTACTAGGTATATTTTAATTATGTCAAGTTACTAATTGGAGTTTGTATACAAAAAAGGATAAAAATATTTCTTAACATTTATTTATTTATCAGTTGGTATCTAGAGGTAAGTATTTAAAGTACCTAACATATATTTTATGTTATAGATATAATTCTTAAAATAAATTTAGTGAGTTTTTACAATGAAATATTTTTAATAAATTAATTTATGAACTAAGTACCTAATGATTGTTAAAAAAATATTATTATGTAGCTTTCTTGCGATTTATTTGAAATGTTAAACATTACTTAGTTATTTTATCATGTAAGTAAACTTTACACAAGCTACCATTAGTTATTAGGTAGGTAAGTCTAAAATCAAATTGGTACCTACGTCAAGGCACAGAATAATAACTTGGTCAAGGTAAAATATCACAGATGAAATAGTTACTTGTACCTACTGATTGTAATATAAGTACTGTTTTGGATTATTTAGGACAAGACAAAATTAATCCATCCCAAAATTCCACGATCACAAATAAATCAAAGTACAAATTACAATGAAGAAATAATAATATAATCGTGGAATTTCTTCTCGTAGATTACAGTAGTGGGTAGAGGTAAAGATTTATTTATGTCCCTTGCATTTAACGTGGGCCGCGGCGCATACATTCATTTGAATGTCATATGAGTTTAGAATAACTGAAGAGAAAAGACCTCCCACTGCTGTGGTTAGCACTAGTCTTAGTTTACTTTCTTTTAGTGAAAACTTCTTTAGCCGCGTTGAACACTTTTTGGTAGGGGGTAAAACCGTAAAAATGTGGATTCGCGGCGTCACCGACACCTCGCCGACATACTCGCGAACAGCGACATGCTCGCGATCAACGACATGCTCGCGTTGTTACGAAGACAAGAAGTCCAATTGTATAAGCAAATCTTAATCATTTGATAGCTTAATTTACCTATTACTCGAACTGTTTACGAAGTTCATACATGCTTTTTCATAGACATAGAATTTTATTCTAAGCCTATGTGCTTTTTGATGTGCAGGCATCTATGAAATCCTTACAACAGGTCGAATTATCCATTTGACAAACGATTACGATTACGATTTCCTTACACAATCGGGGGGAAGGACTTTTACACTACATTCGAAATTAAACTTTAAAGCCTTAGTGTTAAGGTTTATATTTTTATTTTATTTTTATTTAAAAAATTATATTTAAATATTCGTTTTCACTTCTATCGGCAGTCCCTATGACTGCCAATTTTTTAATTATTACATTATTACTACTATAAGTCAGCTGTTGAACAGTGGCGTGCAGGTCATACGTGTACAGAATCACTGCTTACCTTAGCTTTAATAGTTAAAACTTCGAAGCTCATTTTGCATTATGATCGATATAAGTGAAAAGGATTCTACGGAAATCATGCCTACCCTGACTTCTAACCCTTACCACGCCGCTGCCCTTGAATGCGATCTTACCAGTCTATAAATGGTAGCGGGCTGACCTGTTAGGGGTATCGCAATATATATAATATAATAATTATATTAAACCCATATTATCCTTAATATTATGTTTCTACACGGCTTTTGCCGATACTTACGGCCGAAGTCAGACCCAGAGTCTAGAGACCATTCAAGAAAAAAAATTGGGCGGTCTGCTACCACCAAAGCTACACTATTCTTAATTCTTATTCTAAGATGAATCCCGTGCTCTTAGAGGTCTGAATACGCGCCGTCAAAACGCTAATCTCAAACTCAACTCAAATCTTTGTTATTCATGTAGATTTTGACAAGTGCTTTTGAACCGTCGTCGAATGAATCTAACACTGGCTCCGAATGCGGAATATAAAACCGCCCTCAGGGGAAACATTCAACATTCTTATAGGTACACTAGCGGACGCCCGCGACTTCGTTCGCGTGGCAAAGTTTTTTTTATTCCCAGAGGCATTTCTTAATTTTCCGGGGTAAAAAGAACCCATGAAAAAAAAAATACGTCGATCCGTTGCTCTGTTGCGGCGTGATTGAAGGACTATTTAACGTCCTTTGGTATAGAATATATAAAAACTGTGAATTATGTATTTTATAATTTAAACCGGTAGCCCAAATATCAAGTTTCATGGCTTTAACTTGAAAAACGCCGGGCTATTACAACCCCTATTTTACCCGTTTGGGGGTAGAATTTTGAAAAACTGTTACACTCGTACTTCTTTATGTTATACCAAAAGCCAAAATACCAATTCGTTGTTATAACTTGAAAATAATCTTGATAAATGAAGGACATTCATCCCCTATTACACCCCTTTGGGGCTAAAATTTTCAAAAATGGTGAAACACGTACTTCTGCATATTTAACTGAAAGCCCAAATGCTAAGTCTCATGGCTATATCTTGAGAAATGAAGGACTTTCATACAAACTTTCAACCCCTGTTTTACCCCTTTGGGGGTGGAATTCTGAAAAACTGTGCCACACGTACTTCTTTATTTATTAGCTAAAGCCAAAATACCAAGTTTCGTTGATACAACAGAAATATCTTGAGAAATGAAGGACTTTCATATAGACTTTCATCCCCTATTTCACCCCTTCGGGGGTAGAATTTTCAAAAACTGTGAAACATGTATTTCTTTATTTTTTACCAATAGCTCACATACCAAGTACCAAGTGGATATAACTTGAGAAATGACGGACTTTCATACAAACTTTCAATCCCTATTTCACCCCCTTAGGGGTGGAATTTTGAAAAATCCTTCCTTAGTGAGCGCCTACATCACAAAAGGAACCTACTGTCAAAATTTCAAGTCTCTAACGCTAGCGGTTTAGGCTGTGCGTTGATATATAAGTCAGTCAGTCAGTCAGGACTTTGAATTTTATATATATAGATAACAATGGACGATTAGGTTAGTAGGTATCTAATACCTAATAATAAATGATGTCCTCCCGACCGAATTTCGGCCACGGCGGCCTATCTCCAGAGACAGAGAGATTAGCCATCTGCGCGGGACGGGGATGAAACACCGCCAACTTCCCAGCTCCGGGATAGAAGTAAGAACTAGGATTTTTTTGCGAGAAAAAACCAATAGTACTTGTTATGACCTGACCCGGGACTCGAACCCGAGCCCTTAACAGCTAGAGCAACGAGGCAGTTAGTAATTATGTACTAGGTATATGAAAAAGAAATGCAATATTTACCCTGCGAGTTGTAAAATGTAGAAGGCTAGTAGAACAAGGAGGGCGCATGATGGCCGGGAGATGTCCATCCTCCGTCTGGAACAACAGGAAAAAATATGAACACATACACAATATTATAAGTTAACTAGATGATGCCCGCAACTAAGCAAAGGGCTTTTTTTGTCCCGTGGTAACTTTTTGATTTTACGGGATGAAAAGTAGGTAATCTATGTCCTTTCTTGGGATGCAATCTATTTCTGTACCACGTTTCGTCAAAATCGGTTCAACAGATAGTGTCGTGAATGCGTAGTACACAGACAGGCACACTTACTCGTTTATAATGCTGCGGCGAGGAAACTGGAAAACACCTCACTGACTGACCGACAGAAACGCACAAACTAAAATAGCGGGTTGGTTCAGGTACGTTCTAAGTATCTAACTAGTACCTATTACCACCTATTCTGTGCTATTACGGACTACCTAGAGTACCTACATACAAATATGATTTTCATCCCATCTATTCGAAAAGGACGACTAGGTTCGCCTTTAAGTGCGGCCAAAGGTGGTGTTTTCTATAAGGAACTTTTAGCGGGCAGAAATGAGCTTTTAATCCTCTTTATTTCAAAAAGTGCGCCGCAAATTATCTTTTCCGCGCACTTTTTGAATTTGGAACATCTTGGTGTTCAGCGCTAAAGAAATCGAACGCAATAGAGACTGAATGGTACGACGGCCCATAGTCTCGCCGCCGGCTTTTTTCATAAAAAAAAAGGAAACCAAATTTAAAATGCGCGAACTACAGGCCGCGTTTTCGTAAATTTTCACGGATTGTTAAAAATTCATGGTTTTATTTTGAAAAATGAGTTCTTCAAATGACAGTGAAAGTATAGAATTAACTCCTGAAAGTATTAGAACTGACGCAAGAAATGTGATCTATTACTTGCAAAATCCCGGGAGAAATATATGAAAGCCTATGGTAATTTTATTGAATGGAGTAATGCAAGAGCCGCCAAGAATTGTTCAGAATCTGTGTTTTGGCCTACTTCCAGGACTTAGCCAAAACTAAACAACCTTCCACTCTTTGGAGTACCTACCTACTCAATGCTAAAATCAACAGTAAAAGTAAAGTAAAAGTATTATTTTATTTTATTGTACACAAAAAAAATGAAAAAGACAAAAACAATCATGTTAATGGATACAGCACAACAGGCGGCCTTATCGCTTAAACAGCGATCTCTTCCAGGCAACCTTAGGGCAGAAGAAACTTTTAAAAGAAAGCGGGAGGGGTGTACTGAAACATAATATTAATAAATAAATATTATATATATAAAAACAATGTAAAAATATATATATAGGATAAATACACAGTATAGAAGTCAAAGGTAATAGACGACAGATGAATAAATAGATTATAATGATAGATAATGTTGTTTCAATTTAGTTTTGAATATAGGAAGAGATTGGGATAGCTTAATATCCAAAGGGAGAACGTTTCAAAGCCGTATAGCAGTTACCGTAAAGGAATTTTGATAGAAGGAAGTTGAGTGACTAGGAGTACTTAATAAAAGATTATTTTGAGAACGGAGGGAAAAAGAATGTAAATTACATATGTACTTAGATCGATCTTTTAAGTAGTGAGGTGTGATGGGATTGAACAGAATGCAGTAAAGAAGGTGAAGGATGTGAGTATTCCTGCGAAGGCGAATCGGGAGCCACTTGAGCTTACGGCGGTTCCGGAAACATGGCCATACTTTCGCAAGCCAAATATGAACCTTATGCAGTAATTTTGAAGCCGCTCAAGTTTATTAAGTTGCTCCTCAGTGAGATCAAGGTAACAAGTGTCCGCATAGTCAAGGATCGGTAGAAGAAGAGACTGAGCCAGCGCTACTTTAGTAGGAATGGGGAGGACATTACGCAATCTACGTATCTTTCTACTTAGCTCACTCATTTGCGGCATCCAAGATAATGTTTGGTCAAAGATAATGCCCAAATTTTTCACTTTGTCACTGTAGGGGATAAGAGTCCCATCGAATAAGACTGGTGGAAGCTATGACAAAGTTATACGTGAAATTAATTTTGAACTCCCAATGATTATTACTTGGGTCTTCTTTGGATTAACTTTAAGCCCAAAGGAGTAACTCCAATTAGAAATGCGTAAAAGATTTTCATTGACCAACCTAATTGTATCAGGTAGATCCGCCACCTTACACTGGGAGTAGATTTGTAAATCGTCTGCATACAGGTGGTAGGGAGAAGTAATGTGGGAGCAAATCGAGTTGATGAAGATAGAGAACAATAGAGGAGACAACACGCCACCTTGCGGGACACCAGCCTTAACAGTTGACCATTCAGAAAAAGAATCTTGAACTCGTACACGCTGCCGGCGCCCATGCAAGTAACTATGAAACCAGCCAATTATCCCAGGAGATATGTTAAGAGAACTTAACACGGCGAGCAGAACATCGAAATCCACAGTATTGAAAGCATTACTAAAGTCAATCAATGTCAATACTGTAACTTGTTGATTATCCATACCCTGCCGTATGTCATCGCTGATTTTAACTAAAGCAGTAGTCGTACTATGACCAGGACGGAAACCAGACTGGAAAGGGTTTAGTAAGTTATGATTAGAAAAAAATTTACTAAGCTATTGATGCACAAGACGTTCGAGTGCTTTAGATAAAAAGGGTAAACAGTCAGTTCTAATAAGGACGTAAAACTGGACACATATTCGAAATTAATAGCGTATCTGAAGAGGATGTCTGATGAATTTGTAGTTTTATTTTCTCATAGAGGGTGATGAAAAGTAGAGTGTATCATTCGGGCGCAAAATATTTTTGGGCTCGGGCGACGTACTTTGAATCCCTCGCTACGTTCAGGATTCTACTAAAGAATCCCTCACTTCGCTCTGGATTCAAAAAAGCGCCCTCGCCGTAAAAATATTATTTTGCTCCCTTATAATACAATCTACTATTTCCGCGCACTTTTTGAATTTGGAACATCTTAGTGTTCAGCACTAAAGAAATCAAACGCAAATATTGTTTGAATAGAGACTGAATGGTACGACGGCCCATAGTCGCACCGCCGGATTTAATTTGGAAACCAAATGCGCGAACCACAGGCCGCGTTTTCGTAAATTTTCACGGATTATTAAAAATTCATTGTTAAAAATGAGTTCTTCAAATGACAATGAAAGTATAGAATCAACTCCTGAAAGTATTAGAACTTTTTTTTTTTTTAAATCATTTATTTAAAGGCTTTTACATTATTAGATGTATGCCAGCCTTATCGTACCCAATTATAATACAAATTACAAAATTGTATTAAAAACAACAAAAAGCATTACTTATTAATTAAGAACAATCTGAACAGACTGCACGCTGCGTCAGAATTTGGCTTACTTAATAAACCATGGAAGGCACCAACTTGCAATCTGCTCAGACGTAAATCTTCAATCAATTTGTCTCTACCTGATTGATATCGGGCACATTCCTCCAACAAATGATACACATCGTCTGTGACGCCACAGACGTCACAGTTTGGGGAAGGTGTTTTTCCCATAAGAAAACCGAATTTGTTGGTTGGAATGTGTCCCGATCTAAGCCTATGTGCCATCACCACATATTTCCTTTTCAGCCGAGTATAACTGCTCCAAGGTATATGAGGAGGTTCACACTGCAGCGTTCTATACCATATACCTTTTTCTACAGACGTTCTGTCGAAGTATTCCTTCCATTCTTTATAACATAATTGTCTATATTTCGGTAATGATTCAGAATAATTTATCTTAACTTTAACATCTTTACCTTCTTTGCACGCATATTTCGCTAAAGTATCAGCCTCCTCATTACCCGACAGGCCAATGTGCGATGGTACCCATTGTAACCTCAAATCAACACCCATACTATTCAGTTCATCTATAGTAGCTAGCACTGCATAAACTACCGAAACACCTCTGATACCAGAGGCGGATCGAGTTATATGCTCTAGTGCGCTTTTGCTATCGGTAAAAATGAGAATCTTTTTATAATTAGTCGTCTTAATATACAAAAGCGCCTCTGAAATGGCAATCAGCTCAATCGTCATTATCTTTAAGCAGTCATTATCATATAAGTTAAAATCATTTTTTGTAGCAACATAAAAACTTGCACCCCGTCCTTCATCGCATTTTGATCCATCTGTATACATAGTAAACCAACCTGCATACTTTTCTCTAAGCTCATTAATAACATCATATTTCAAATTATTGACTTCACAGAACTTTTTAGATTTCTTAACACATTCTAAGCTACATTTTACAATATCATGAACCTTAATATTAGTTACCCAAGTGTCTAATGTAAACATTTCAAGGCATACTGAAGAGGAAATAGGCTCTTCTTTTACTTCATCGTATACTGTTACTAGTAAAGGCTTTTTTTTATTCGTCCAATACCTCTTATTGCTACATAAACCACTAAGAACTTGTATTAACTTGATAGTCTCGTTGTCTTTCCATGATAATGCCTTTAAACAATACTTAATAGCTAAATATCTTCTCCGCTGCTTTAATGGTGGAATACAGAGCTCACTCTCCATTACATGGATTGGGGTAGTTTTTATGAAACCTCCCGTTGTTCTTAAAGCCTGATTTTGTAACTTATCTAATTTAGTTAAGTGGCATTTTGCACTATTGTCATATATGAAGGACCCATAGTTCATGCGACTTCTTATTAATGCTAAATAAATTTGCCGTAAATGTTTAGTGTGGACGCCCCAGGATGCTCCAGCCAAAACATTAAGCAAATTAAAACATTTTTGCACTTTTATGACCGTTTCCCCAATTTTTTTACCCCATCGTAAAGATTTGTCCAACCATAGCCCTAAATATTTATAAACTTCCACCAACTCTAACGAAAAAGTGTTCACTTTTAATTCTACACGTTGTCTTCTATAACCTCTACTAAATATACAACATTTAGATTTTTTAACCGATAACTCCAACCCAATGTCATTTAATAATTCATTAAACACAATTAATGCGCCCTGTAACTTGTTAGCACTTTCAAGTAAATCTTTATTTGTGCTAAATAAAACAAAGTCATCGGCATATTGGCAAACTGAAACATTGACAACTTTATGAACAATTTTAGCTGTTACAATATTAAACAGAATAGGAGACATAGGGTCGCCTTGGGCTAATCCTTTATATGTGAATCTAGAAATATAGGTCCGCTTTTCTACGTTGTCCAGAACTTTGAGGTGCCTTTCACTTAGATAATTCCAAATATATTGACATAATTTTTTGTCAAAGCCAAACTCGTCCAAAGTAACAGTCAGTTTTTCTATCAATACGTTATTGTAGGCTCCATCAATATCTAAAAAACATGCCACTGTTTGCTGATTTTCTGAAAATCCTATCTGAATATGAGTTACTAAACTTGCAAGGCAATCTTGACAGGATCGACCTCTTCTAAACCCTGAGGTGAATGGAGATAATAGATTATTCTTTTCGGCATACCATTCGATCCGTCTAGTTAACATTGAATGCAAAATCTTGCAAACACATGATATCAAGGATATAGGTCTGAGCTTTTTATTAATGCTGTCTATTGTATTACTCGAATTTGGCTTTGGTATTGGAACCACAAGAATATCATGCCATTGTACCGGTAGATTGCCTGAGTTTACTATGCGGTTGTACAAATCCAGTAAGTAGAGTTTTCCAATGGTTGGCAAATGAGATATCATGGAATAAGTGATTCCATCATCACCAGGTGCTGTATCTTTTATCTTTATGCAATTATACAACTCTTGCAAAGTAAATAGACCTTCTAGGGATTTATTTGAGGAAATATATTCGGGCACTTTGGTAGCTACGTAATCAGGGGCCAGATTACATAAAAGCTCAAATTTTTGATCTCGAGATACAGAACACCTTGGTGAACGAAAACCTTTCATCCATCGCAAGCGCTGCCACATATCCGGTATTGTTGTTTTCTCATCAACACTATCACAATAACCTTGCCAATCTACAGTATTTTCCCTTTTAATAGCAATTTTGGCATCCCTAGTTTTTTCTTCAAGAACGTCTAAATTATCAGGTGTTGGGTTTCTACGAAACTGACTCAAAGCCAACCTACGCTTAGCTACTAATTGTGATAAGTTTTGGTTCCAGTACGACTTAGGCTGAAAGTCCTGTTTTGGATTCTCGCAATGTTTTACCATCGGAATAAACCTATCAGCTGCATCCTTTAACTGCTTGATAAAGTCGTCATACAATAACTGGATATCAGAGCATGTGCTACCCAAAGTGAAGTGATTTTCTAAGTACCTTGTGTATGCATCCCAATCAGCTAATTTAAAGTTGCGTTTTTGTGAAATAACTACCGAGTCTCTATACTTAAACTTAATTTTAATAAAAAGATGATCGCTCCCCAAACTTTCATTCATAACTTTCCATTCAAAGCCTAATGCAATATCACTTGTTACAAATGTTATATCAGGGGATGTCTTCTGAATATTATTATTTACGTATTTTATTCTTGTGTGATCGCCATTATTTAGGGATATATAACCCGCCTCTAACGCTGCATCATAAATATTTCTGCCCCTTGTGTCTGTTTTATATGACCAATTCGTATGATGCGCATTAAAATCTCCTGCTACTAAACATTTACTTGGAAAAATAGAAAAAATATCTTCCCAATCAGAAGGTAAAGTGTTAATCGATGAAGGACAGTATACTAAAATAATATTCTTAACATCATTACAATTTAATAATTTTACGCATTTTATTTCTATACCTACATTATTAATGTTCAAAGGACATTCCTGAATCTTAATTGATTTATGAAAAATAAGGGCAACACCTCCATATGAATCCTCTCTATCCTTCCTTAGTATATTGTATCCACTAATATTAAAATGAGACTCTGATTCCAACCACGTTTCACAAACTAAGGCTATATGAATTTTTCCCGAGACATCAGCAGCTCAAATTCTGTACGCTTATTTCTGATGCTTTGGGCATTCCACTGAAATAAATTTAATACAAATTCTTTTTGGCCGTAACTAATGTTAGCCATTAAACAACGAAGAAAACATTTTTTTACAAACATCTCCAGTTTGCACAAAATTAACTAAAAATTGGAAAATTTCTTTAATCAACAGCTTACCTAATAACTCTACTCTCGTTTCAAAACTATCTGTTGTCTTAAAAATGTTCGTAATACTTTTAAAAATGTCTAATAAATGTCTACCAAAACTTTTTTCATACCCTTTCTTCTCCTTTGCCTGTTGTTCTCCACTCTGCTCTGTACCTTCTCCGGATGTCTCTTCAAACCAACTCTGCTGCTGCTGATGCGACTGTTCTTCTTTCCTCCTTGGTGTCTTTTGGTTTTTTTCACCACTCTTGCTTTTGCTCTGTTTAATACCTCAGGTTCTAAAATCCCGTTTTCACTCCGTTCCTTGTCCTTACCTGTAGGTATTCTATGAACCTCAGCTTCTACAACAACATCCCTGTAAGACCTATCCATCTGCGTCTGAGTCTTGCTCTGCTTTTGGGTATCTTCACCTTCGTCCTCTGATATTAATATATCAGGGTCATTATAATGGAACTCTGTCTTCTCAGAGATTTTTTTTAGTGCATTTCGGTATGTACAGTTCCTCTCTGTCATTATCCCTCTGATTTCTTTTTCTTGTAAATAAATTGGACATTTTTTATACATTGCCATGTGATTTTCTTTGCAATTTACACATTTAAAATTAAGTGTCTCACAATTTTCGTGACTATCCCCACATTTTGGGCAAATAATTTTCTTCGTAGGGCACGAGCGGACAATGTGACGAAATTGCCAGCAACCACTACATTGAGTCACAGGAAATGTATATTTTTCCACCTTAAACCTGCAGCCAAAACCGAATACGAATGCGGGTAAAGTTGAACTTTTGAAGGCTAAACGTATCGTTTCTGAATTTACCTACACACCTGTATTGCTCATCCTTCTAAGTCTTCTCACCGATACTATTTCAAAATCAGATTTTATATTTTTCAAAATTTCTTCATCTGTTTCTTCTAGATCCACCTGTCTAACGATACCGTAAGATAAGGAAATCTCATCAGCTGGCTGAATCCTCCATCCCAACTTTATAAGGTTTTCACACTCCATCAAGTTTATGCCGCTTTCTCGTTTTTCAAAAGAAATTATAGCCTTGTAGGGATTTTTATACATAATTCTACTAATACCCTTAATATTTTCCGTTCTCAATAATTTTGCCATACCGAACTGTTTCGGTAACAATTCTTTGGATATAACACATACCCTAAATTCCATACTTTCTCCACAATTATCTGAGTTACTTCTAGCAGGTCGCTTAGGTGCTCGTTTGACTGTAATAAAACCTTCATCATCCTCAGCTGAATCTTCCTCTCGACTTCTCTTCTCAAAACTTCGATTCTCGCTCTCACTCTGTTTAGGCACTGACACATCTTGTTGCTCTTTCGTTACTATTTCTTCTTCAGACATGTTACTATTTGTATCACAAACATCTTGTATCGGCTCCATAGTAAATTACCATAATTATTAGAAAGTAGGTAGTACGAGAAAAAAATTACTGAATACCGTACAGCTACTAACAACATACAAAACCGTGCGCTCGCGGTACCGGCTTGCGCGCCACTGAAGTATTAGAACTGACGCAAAAAATGTGATCTATTACTTGCAAAATCCCGGGAGAAATATATGAAAGCCTATGGTAATTTTATTGAATGGAGAAATGCAAGAGGTGTCAAGAATTGTTCAGAATCTGTGTTTTGGACTTGGTCCCATTCCAGTACTTAGCCAAAACTAAACAACCTTCCACTCTTCAACAGTCAGTTCTAATAACGACGTAAAACTGGACGCAATAATATATTCGAAATTAATAGCGTATCTGAAGAGGATGTCTGATGGATTTGTAGTTTTATTTTCTCATAGAGGGTGACGAAAAGTAGAGTGTATCATTCGGGAGCAAAATTTTTTTGGGCTCGGGTGACGTACATTGAATACTTCGCTACGTTCAGGATTCTACTAAAGAATCCCTCACTTCGCTCTGGATTCAAAAAAGCGCCCTCGCCGTAAAAATATTATTTTGCTCCGACGGCCCATAGTCGCGCCGCCCGCGCCGGCTTTAATTTGGTTTCCTTTTTTTTCTAAATAAAAAAATAATTAAAAATCCGCGACCTAAAGGCCGCGTTTTCGTAGATTTTCACGGATTGTTAAAAATTCATGGTTTTATTTTGAAAAATGAGTTCTTCAAATGACAGTGAAAGTATAGAATTAATTCCTGAAAGAACTGACGCAAGAAATGTGATCTATTTCTTGCAAAATCCCGGGAAAAATATATGAAAGCCTATGGTAATTTTATTGAATGACTAGCGGACGCCCGCGACTTCGTTCGCGTGGCATACGTTTTATAACTCCCACAGGCATTCCTTAATTTTCCGGGATAAAAAGAACCTGTGCACAAAAAACATCCGTTGCTCTGTTGCAGCATGATTGAAGGACTATTTAACGTCCTTTGGGAAAGAATTTTCAATCACTGTGAATTACCTATGTATTTCATAATTTAAACCCGTTGCCCAAACGTCAAGTTTCATGGCTATAATTTGAAAAACGGCGGCCTTTTACACCAACTTAAAACCCCTATTTTACCCGTTTGGGGGTGGAATTTTTAAAAACTGTGACACACGTTATTCTTTATTTTTTACCTATAGCCAAAATACCAAGTTTCGTTGATATAACTTGTAAAATACCTTGAGAAATGAAGGCCTTTGATACCAACTTTCATCCGCCATTTCACCCCATTGGGGGTTGAATTTTCAAAAACTGTGAAATATGTATTTCTTAATTTTCAACTCGCAGCTCTTATACTAAGTTTCATGGCTATAGCTTGAGAAATGAAGGACTTTCATACAAACTTTAAACCCCTATTTTACCCCTTTGGGGGTGGAATTTTGAAAAACTGTGACACATGTACTTCTTTATTTATTACCGAAAGCCAAAATACAAAGTAACGTTGAAATAACTTGTAAAATATCTTGAGAAATTAAGGCCTTTTTTACCAAATTTCATCCCCTATTTCACCCCTTTGGGGTTCGAATTTTCAAAAACTGTGAAACATGTGTTTCTTCATTTTTAACCCGCAGCTCATATACCAAGTTTCATGGTCATAACTTGAGAAATGAAGAACTTTCATACAAACTTTCAACCCCTATTTTACCCCTTTGGGGGTAGAATTTTGAAAAACTGTGAAACTCATACTTCTTTTTTTTTAACCGATAGCTCACATACCAAGTTTCTTGGCTATAACTTGAGAAATGAAGGACTTTCATACAAACTACCAACCCCTATTTTACCACTTTAGGGGTGGAATTTTGAAAAAGTGTGACACACGTAACTGTTTATTTTTTACCTTTAGCCAAAATTTCAAGTTTCGTTGATATAACTTGTAAAATACCTTGAGAAATGAAGGCCTTTGATACCAACTTTCATCCACCATTTCACCCCTTTGGGGGTTGAATTTTCAAAAACTGTGAAATATGTATTTCTTAATTTTCAATTCGCAGCTCATATACTAAGTTTCATGGCTATAGCTTGAGAAATGAAAGACTTTCATACAAACTTTAAACCCCTATTTTACCCCTTAGGAGGTGGAATTTTGAAAAATTGTGAAACACGTATTTTTTTATTTTTAACCAGTAGCTAACGTACCAAGTTTCTTGGCTATAACTTGAGAAATGAAGGACTTTCATACAAATTTCCAACCCCTATTTTACCCCTTTAGAGGTGAAATTTTGAAAAACTGTGACACATATACTTCTTTATTTTTTACCGAAAGCCAAAATACAAAGTAACGTTGAAATAACTTGTAAAATATCTTGAGAAATTAAGGCCTTTTATACCAAATTTCATCCCCTATTTCACCCCTTTGGGGTTCGAATTTTCAAAAAATGTGAAACATATGTTTCTTCATTTACAACCCGCAGCTCATATACCAAGTTTCATGGCCATAACTTGAGAAATGAAGAACTTTCATACAAACTTTCAACCCCTATTTTACCCCTTAGGGGGTAGAATTTTGAAAAACTGTGAAACACGTACTTCTTTATTTTTAACCGATAGCTCACATACCAAGTTTCTTGGCTATAACTTGAGAAATGAAGGACTTACATACAAACTACCAACCCCTATTTTACCACTTTAGGGGTTAAATTCTGAAAAACTGTGACACACGTAATTCTTCATTTTTTACTGTTAGCCAAAATACCAAGTTTCGTTGATATAACTTGTAAAATATCTCGAGAAATGAAGGCCTTTCATACCAACTTTCATCCCCTATTTCACCCCTTCGAGGGTTGAATTTGCAAAAACTGTGAAATACGTATTTCTTAATTTTCAATTTGCAGCTCATATACCAAGTTTCATGGCTATAGCTTTCATAAAAATTTTCAACCCCTATTTTACCACATTAGGGGTTGAATTTTGAAAAACTGTCACACACGTAATTCTTTATTTTTTACCGTTAGCCAAAATACCAAGTTTCGTTGATATAACTTGTAAAATACCTTGAGGAATGAAGGCCTTTTATACCAACTTTCATCCCCCATTTCACCCCTTTGGGGGTTGAATTTTCAAAAACTGTGAAATACGTATTTCTTAATTTTTAACTCGCAGCTCATATACCAAGTTTCATGGCTATAGCTTTCATGAAAATTTTCAACCCCTATTTTACCAATTTAGGGGTTGAATTTTGAAAAACACGTGACACACGTAATTCTTTATTTTTTTACGAAAGCCAAAATACCAAGTTTCGTTTAAATAACTTGAGAATGTCTTGAGAAATGAAGGACTTTCATGCAAACTCTCAGAATTTTTAAAAACTGTGAAAAACGTATTTCTTGTTTTTCAACCAGTAGCTCGTATACCAAGTTTCATAGATATAACTTGAGAAATGGCGGACTTTCATACAAACTTTCACCCCCTATTTCACCCCCTCAGGGGTGGAATTTCGAAAAATCCTTTCTTAGTGAGCGCCTACGTCACAAAAGGAACCTACTGTCAAAATTTCAAGTTTCTAACCTCAACGGTTTAGGCCGTGCGTTGATTAGCTAACGATTTTATATATATAAGATAGATAGATTAGATTTATTGAGAAATTTTAGATTGAACTGATTTTTTATTGAGAAATGCAAGAGGCGCCAAGAATGGTTCAAAATCTGAGTTTTGTGTGTGTGTGTGTGTGTGTGTGTGGTTTGTGTGTTGGAAGTAGTTCCAGTACTTAGTCAAAACTAAACAACCTTCCACTCTTTGGAGTACCTACTCAATGCTAAAATCAACAGTTCGTTCTCGTAACGACGCAAAACTGGACACATATTCGAAATTAATAGCGTATCTGAAGAGGATGTCTGATGGATTTGTAGTTTTCTTTTCTCATAGAGGGTGATGAAAAGTGGAGTGTATCATTCGGGCGCAAAATATTTTTGGGCTCGGGCGACGTACTTTGAATCCCTCGCTACGTTCAGGATTCTACTAAAGAATCTATTCTACTCTAGAATCCCTCACTTAGCTCTGGATTTTCGCTTGGTTTTCGTGCTAAAGTTTGTCAGTTTGAGTAAATATGGCTCTATAAATACAGTTTGAAAGTTGAAATGTGTAACTAAAAATAGTAGATTGTATTATAAGGGAGCAAAATAATAATTTTACGGCGAGGGCGCTTTTTAGAATCCAGAGCGAAGTGAGGGATTCTAGAGTAGAATTCCGAGCGTAGCGAGGGATTCTTTAGTAGAATCCTGAACGTAGCGAGGGATTCAAAGTACGTCGCCTGAGCCCAAAAATATTTTGCGCCCTCTACTTTTCATCAGCCTCTATGAGAAAATTTCTTGAGGCGGTGTCACAAGCCTATTACGATATCTGGATTCTATTAACCGTCAGTGGTAATTCATATCATGGTTAGAGCGCGTAGCATCCTTTTGGGAAAGACTTCGAAGTTCTAACACTAGGTACAATACTCAAGGTCGTCTCTGAGAAGATGCCTAGTCCCATTTTTGACCATTGGCTATCTGTGCATCGGGAAAGAAATAGAAAATACTCGTAGATCCTGTGACTTGTGGAATGTGACTTCTTAAATGTGTTAATTAACCGTTTCAGTTAGCTGTAAGTTTTTAATGTATATTATAAGTATTATATAACACTTTAACCATAAATGTTCTAAATAGCAGTGAAACCTCATAAAAGCCAGGAAGTTTTTAGATTGCTAAGCAATAATACGCTATGAGTTATGACACTTGCTGTGTAGAGTTTCTTTTTTAGGGTTCCGTAGGGTTCAAAAGGAAAAAAACGGAACCCATAAAGGATCACTTTGTTGTCCGTCCGTCTGTGTGTCAAGACCCTTTTTTAAGTGTGTGCAATAAAGAGTTTATCATGAGTTAACAATATAAGTTTAGAAGTTAATAATATAGCGAATACACTGACAAGATATTGTTTAATGGTAGTTTTACAGCAAAATTTTGACTTTACGACGGAATATATCAACTCCAAATGTAGATATGTTGGCGCATTTAAGTCGTCGATCAAGTTAAAATATGGTTAGGTTGTATAAACACGGCGCTCCCAATCCCCGCCATTTAAATAAGTAACGGAGACACGCGAAAATTGAATCAGCCTCCCTTACCGAGGGAAATGCTGCCTTTTACATCTTACGACTATACTGACGACTAGAAATCACACGACAAGTCGAAACGACGCTTTCACTTTAAATACAACCAGCATTTAAAGTGAAAGCGTCGTTTCGACTTGTCAAAGGTTTTTCAAATGTAACTTTCGTTCGTAAAATTTTATTTAGCGACAGAATTCTCGTCCTGACTTTTGGGAAGTATTTAAATCCAAATCAATTTATAGTTATAGTAAGGCTAAAAAGAAGACCTGGAAAAGGGAGGATGGATTGTCCTAGTAATTTTGTGTTTTGTATTGTACCTTATCTGTGTCATTGATAGTTCCGAATAAAGATTTATTTATTTATTTATTTATTGCTACAGAAAATGTATTAAACATCGCGAAAGAAAGAAGTAAAGGGTATAAATGTAAGGAGGAAATTTATAAAGGGCCCAGAGGATTGCTTAGTAAGTACTTATTGTGTTAAGCGAGATTTTAAAGTTTAAAATAAAAAATCGTACTTTTTCGTATTAAACCGTGGTGAGTCTGGATTAAACCCAGAGTCCAACAAAGTTAGAGAGTCCAAGACGTTATCTTTGGGACCTAAAGATAACGTTGAGGTAACGTCAAATAATATCATTATACGTACGCGTTTACGACTGGCAGTTTCACCGATATCGTGTCGTTTCATAGTCGGAACGTCGAGAGAATCCTACAGCGGATGTAAACAAATTAGTGAGGACGTGGACTAGAAACTTTCACGTACGATGAAGTTTCCGAGGCTTCTATCGGTAGTCGATAATTGATACCGTACCTAAGAGCACTTAGTAGAACTTATATACCTACTAACACAACTTTAAACATACTAGCTAGAAATTTGTACGGTGATCCTGGTGTAGTGCTACACTAGACCACATCATTGCTTTTCATAAGCATGAAAAAAAATTCTGAAAAGTTAGTGGTCAGTCAGGGATCAAGCCCCCTGCCCCTCGATTAAGAGGCCGGTGTCTGGACCACTAGGCTATGCAATCCTAATTTTGTAAACTGCGCGTAAACGGTTAAAAACTATCAAAATAGACAGTGACAGGAAAGCTAACCAATTTTCACTCATTTGGAAGTACGCCAGTGTTTAGTTCGAATACCGGCGCCGGCTGACGAAAGGTGAGACGAGATGTCACAAAATTAGTTCTGCTCATTTGCGTTCACTAATAATTAGCTGATATTAAGAAAAAACCGGTCAAGTGCGAGTCAAACTCGCTCACAAAGAGTTCCGTAATAATTTAATATAAAAAATTATTTTTAAACAACCGACTTCAAACTCCCGTGCCAACTTTACAACAACAAGCACACGCTATACAAAGTACTTATTTTATTGTTGATATTTTAAAAACCGCTCGACCGATTTCGATACAACTTATATGGGACCACATGGGAAGTATGCCCTTTCAAATAAAAAAATCGGTCCACCCAGTCAAAAGTTCTGAGGTAACAAACATTAAAAAAAAAAAAATACAATCGAATTGAGAACCTCCTCCTTTTTTTGAAGTCGGTTGAAAAGAGCAATTGCTGAGTTTCTTCTTAGTCGAACTTGCTTTCCAAACCAGTGGAAGAGTGAAGACATTACATAAGTTGTCATTCATAAAATAAATCATGTCATTTCATTTATTAAAACGTTATTTTTTCTTACCAAAATCTTCTAAGAAGTCTCATAATGATTTTTATATCTGTTCTTGATGGATTAAACCTACACCTTTTTTTACGGCTCTAGCATCAATCTTTTCATGGTATCCTGAAAAAAATGTTTTCCATTTTTTTTTTGCCAATGTAGCGTAGCGGTGTTTCTACAACTACGCTCAACTCATGAAAGCATCATAATCAACATCATTTTAATTTCCAACCACCAGACCATAAAGGATTAGGTACCTACTACTCGGTGTTTCAACTTTCTACCCATTGCCGGCTCACTAGTGAGTATGTGTCTCCATACAGAATGAGAACTTGGACATAGTCCACCACGCTGGCCAAATGCGGATTGGCAGTCTTCAAATACGGTCATCGAGAACATTATGAAGAACGCTCGGGCATGCAGGTTTACTTACGATGTTTTCCTTCACCGCTTTAAGCAAGTGATATTTATAATTTCTTAAAAATGCACATTTAACTTCAATAAGTTAGAGGTGCATACCCGGGGATCGAACCCGCGACCCGTATAGGAGGTCGGGTGTCTAAACCACTTAGTTTTGGCTTAGTTTTAGCTTTGCGGTTAATTTAACATGGCTCTGTCAGGTAGATAGACAGATAGACAGACAGTCTGGACAAGAGTCAAGACTAGGAATCCTTCTTTTACTACGGGACGGTAACGAAATTGCTAATTAGATGCTTGGTTTTAGGAATCCGTACCAAAATGATAGAGTACCCCATTAATTGTCTGTTATTAAACACTTATAATTTCTACTTAAGGACGGATGTACTGTAATAGGGGGAAACATCCTTTTCTGTTCCGACATTTTAGTATAGCAAAAATTAAAATTTCATTATCGAATAAATACCATTCGCTACTCATTGAGATATAGTATGATGTAATTAAAAAAAGTGGTCAAAAAATCGTATAGTAACGGCAGAAAACTATTGGGAAATTCATGGAAATCTCAAAAAAGGTCTTATCGCGTTCCGACTATTGTGATTTAATTTGAGACATTATTTAGACAAAAGTTATTTTAAATTGATCGTAAAAGATCAAAAAACACTTTAAATAAATAATATTTTCAATAAAACTTATAGTTTTTTTACAATCTGGTTCCAAACATCCCTCATTTTTACAGCACGAATTTTTCATACAAATTTAGTACGGGCGCGCGCATCACAAAATTTCGTTATATATTCATGAAATACGGCAGTCATTTCCCATACGCCTGCGGGCTCTCAAGGCGTGAGGTTGCGTCCCGTTGCTCCTGAACTGACGTTTGTCACTGTTAGTATCCGTACACAAACGTCAATGCATCCACTACCATTGAACAAAACTAATCATCGATATTTATACGTATAAAAAAAATGTAACTGGACGATTTCTGTATATAAAATATTTATTTTGAAAATTTAATTGGTGGTTATTTTATTATTCACTGAGCCCAAAACGGTATTTTATTCTCTGTCTTATTTTGCCTGTTTTGTGCACGAACTCCACTAAAACTAACTTTGAATGGGTATTTTGGTTCTTATAGCTCAGTCTAAGTAGATTTTTTTCTTTTATAACAGTCGTCCGAAGGGGGAAACTGGCGAATTATCAATTTCGGGTCTATGGGGTACCTAATGCTGATGTTCATTCTGTTTTGGTCTCGCAGAAAAGGGCTGTTCGTGCCATATACAAAACTTTTCAAAAAGAAGTTGAAATTATGACGGTCCACGACCAATACATAATTGAAAACTGGATGATGCCCGCGACTTCGTCCGCGTGGATTTTTGATTCCCGCGGGAACTCTTTAATTTTCCAGGATAAAAAGTACCCTTTATCCTTCCCCGGGTACCCTATGTGTTATTCCAGACTATAACCTATCCCTGTACCAAATTACATCAAAATCATTTGAACAGATGGGCCGTGAAAGCGTAGCAGACAGACAGACAGACACACTTTCGCATTTATAATATTAGTATGGAACGGATGAGTCGTGAAAGCATACAACCAAACAAACAAGCAACCAACAGACACACTTACGTTTATAATATTAGTGTGGATTATGGATATTATGGATTAAGTATAATATGTGTGTAGTAGGTCTGACGACCTCCGTGCGGCGCAGTGCTTTGCGCAGCCTTAACGTGCGGAGGTCCCGGGTTCGATCCCCGGCAGGGTTTGTAAATTTTTAATTTCTGAATTTCCCTGGTCTGGCCTGGTGGGAGGCTTCGGCCGTGGCTAGTTACCACCCTACCGGCAAAGACGTACCGCCTAGCGATTTAGCGTTCCGGTACAATGCCGTGTAGAAACCGTATAGGGGTATGGGTTTAATATAACTGTCATGTCCCTAACAGGTCAGCCCGCTACCATCTTAGACTGCATCATCACTTACCATCAGGTGAGATCGGAAACTAACTAGGGCTAACTTTGTAGCAGTACCTAAGTATATAAAAATATCCATATCCATACTAATATTATAAATGCGAAAGTGTGTCTGTCTGTCTGTCTGCTACGCTTTCACGGCCCAACTACTCAACCGATTTTGATGAAATTTGGTACAGAGATAGGTTACATCCCAGGGAAGGACATAGACTACTTTTCATCCCGGAAAATTGAAGAGTTCCCGCGGGAATCCAAAAATACGAATCCACGCAGACGAAGTCGCGGGAATCATCTAGTTCTATATAAATATTTTTGGGGTCTGTATACATAATAAACATTACTCCAAAGATTTATCATAAGTACCTATATAGATAGATAGAATGAAACATAACTTAAACAAAACAAAAGTCCTCATAAAGGCACAATTTTTCCAATCCTCTCTATTGTTTTGTATAATTATAACAAAGAAACGTGCGCACGCCGCCTAGCTTCATCCAATATTTTACTGAACGCGCAGAACTTGCTTCGCAGTTTTCAGTCGCACGTAGGCTGTCAAAATAGCTTCGTCTGATCTGAAGTGATAATCCTGCTTTCTGTCGAGTACAAAAACAATTTACTTCTGCAGTGTGTGACTATTGTAAAAAAGTAAGTATAATTTGTTTTATTAGTTACCTACAGTAATAGTCAGTGTGATTATTTGTAATATTTGAAATAAAAGATCCCTTCAAAAAAAAATTAATATGGCGTCGGCCGCGGTGATTTTCGAATTGTTGCGCTGATTGTTGGGTTTTGTATCATTGTGTGATTTCAAATTTGACGTTTGTTGAAGTAAAACTTTTACAGACACGTCACCACGTACTTTTACAGCCAGCGCATAATATAATGGAGAGTGCAACGCCAGTAAAACCCATGTACCGACACTTTAATTTTTTGACATAATGACGTAAACATACCTGAGGCTTTTATCAAAGCTCAGCAAAGTTCATCAGTCCATGTATTTTTTTAATTATCTAGACATGATCTAGAATGATTTATTGTGATTCATTATTTTTGCAGATGGGAAAACATAAAAGAAGGTCTGCCTATTATAAAAAAGAAAATAAGCCGTTGCATTGGAAAAAAACAAACAAAAAGTATACTCTTATTTCCTGAAATCTTGAAAGCTGTCATCCCATATCACTTCCACATAATATCACATGCAGATTGCAGAGAAGAAGCAAATAAATGCATTAGTTACCTACATAATTTCTGTACAAGTTTCGCGCTTTATCGCAAAATGCAATTATTCGTTTCTCAATACAAATCAACTAAATTTTCATTTCATTGTACCTACAACACTTTTCCGCTAATTATCATAGCATCAGAGTTATACCATTTCATGTACCTACTCTCACCATAGTCTGTACACTAGTAAAAAAATATTAATTTATAATTAGTAGACTATACCAACAAAAGACATTCATCTTTCCTATCTAAACATTTTGGTTATTTACCTACGTATTGCAGCTTTGAAATTCTAAACGATGATCAAGTTATAGAATATAAATTGGAGAGCTCTGAACAGCAAGGTAAAAAGCATTCGGCAAAAATAACTAAAAGGTAGGTAAATTACAAAACTAGGTATAAATCCTTATCCTTACTAATATTACAAACGCGAAAGCTTGTGAGTATGGATGAGTGGATGTATGCATGTATGTATGTATGTTTGTTACTCTTTCACGCCTGAACGGCTGAACGGATCTGGATGAAATTTGGCACAGAGATAGATTATAGTCTGGAATAACACATACTACTTACTACTTAATAAAACAGCTACTTTTTATGCCGGAAAATTAAGGGAACAAAAAAACCTCATTTTTTGTTGTTGTTTCCAAATTATATCTGTCGGTTTAGTTGATGGGTAAAATTACAATTATAAAGGTTTGAAACAAATAAAAGAGTACCTTTTACTTATTTCAAACTAGCTGCACTATTGGTAACTATCGCCAGGAAGGCTGATTCAGTATTAGGTAGGTGTAGGCTCTCCTCTTATGACGATAGTGAAAGACTGCCCGCATGCTGATGGGGTCTGACTACTTATCGCCTCTCAAAGACGTCTTATGGTTGCCTAAAATTAACAATGACTAGGAAGGCTAACACATCTTTGAGCGGCCATGTCTAGTGAACGGCCCGATGAATAGCGTCAGTTTTTATACTGTTTACATAGGTACTGCGCATACTTTAATACTGTACAAGAATCAGCCTTCCTAGTTATGGTTCATTTTTGGTAACCATAGTACGTGTTTGAGCGGCTATATCTAGTGAAAGGCTGATCTGCATGCAGGCAGACCTTCACTATCGTCATCAGTGGAGAGCCCTACACCCACCTAATACTGAATCAGCCTTCCTGGCGATAGTTACCAAAAGTGCAGCTATCTCATAGTCAGTATCTACATGATATTATAAACGTTTTTTTGCTGTCATAAAACTTCGGTTTGTCAAAATGTGACAAGGATAATTTTTATTTATATCAATGATATTAGGTACTTTATACTAATAAACTTTATATTGTAGTAATAAATTGCGGTTTTATTTTCCATTTCAAAGTGCTATAAAAGTTTCACATCAAAAACTAAATAAATAATGGAAATAGGTTTTTTAGGATGAGTTGTGTCATTTATGATGAATCAACGGGATTTTACCCAGCTTGAAAAGGAGATTCTACTGAGGAGAGATGACAATAACTCAGCAGTTTATAAAAAGAAAAAAAATTGCAATAATGTACCTAGAAAATAATACACAATATATAGGGAGCTACGTAAATATATGTACATACATAATGTATCAAGTATTACTCTGATTTAGTGGGCTGTTAGTGGATAGTTTCCATGCAACATTAGGAAAATCATCAGTTGATGCTACGTTAGTTGTTACGGATATGTCTCAAACCCACCAGCATCAATTGATTTTCATAGCTTAGCTCTAGGGGAAAGGGGTTCAACTAAGCAACGAAGTTTTCCACATAATGAGGAAAGGAAACACGTCCTTCTAAGTATTTATTACGAGAGAGGGAATGACAGCATGACAGTCACGCAGCTTACTTACGTCCATAATGTTCCCTACATTACACATTATACTAGTTGAAGTATGGAACACAGAAGCTGACTAGTTACTTCTCAAACCACTTCATCTACTAGACATCGCACATCTCAGATGGAAATGGAATCTCCTAGTGCTGTCTTACACCGTTTTTATACTATTCATGCAGAACTACTACTAATACTAAGCGCCATTATTAATTTAATTTATTTTTCTACCTAAGCATACAACCTTTATCAAATAAACACCTATCTTTACCTATACCTACTCATAGTTAAAAATCAGTTAGCAGGAATCAGCCGGTTGGTATATTATCAAGAAGCACCTCTACAATCCATACTATGATATTAAAAATGCCAAAGACGTGTAATTGAACGGCCCATTATTTCAACCAAGTTGTTAACCAAGTAAGGTTACATCCCGAGAAAGGACATAAGTTACCTTTATCCCGAAAAATTGAGAAAATCCCGCAGAAATAAAAAAAAATTAACGAACGCAGACGAAGCCGTAAGTATCATCTAGCTATCAATCAATAAATAATATTATTTGTGCCATAGTGAGATAGTTGATCGCATATTGTGTGCTCCCGTGGTAGGGGCTGAATCCTTCTATGTGTGCCTGCGTAGACTGTGGTTGTATGTGTATAGAAATAATTGACAGCGGCTGACAGCTACGCCTAGATGTCGGCCAAGGGTAGGACCCTTAATGAGTTTGACTTGCAATTTAGACTATTTTTAAATAAGTACCTAATGCCCACATTTTTGCAAAGGAAAAATTTAAATTTTCTTTCATTACAAAAGGGTTTGAAATAAGGAGGGTCGAATTAATTATGTTCATAATTCTTAAAATTAATTCATAAAATTATTTCGCCTTTATATTCCAAATCATCTTTTCATAAAAATAGTCTTTTTATTTTCAATAATTTGAAGTCAACAACACAAGTACCTAGTCATAGCAACCAAAGTGTTAGGTTTAATTTTAAAGAATTATGAACATAATTCTTTAAAATTATTTCGCCTTTATATTCCAAATCATCTTTTCATAAAAATAGTCTTTTTATTTGTAATAATTTGAAGTCAACAACACAAGTAGTCATAGCTACCAAAGTGTTAGGTAAGTTGATAAAAAATGCTATGCAATAGCTTTACCGCGGCAGTCTCCGAGTGCCACACGTCTTTTTTTTTTTCAATTCAAGTCTTCCTGACTAATTTTACTACCATAATAATTTTAATGGAGCGTAAAAATCGTCAAATAATCCACTCTCACATACTACTCTTATCTATTTTGTTTTCCTCCTGATTAGGTAGGTACCCACGGATAACGGAACCCATACGGCTGGTTTCTGAATTGAGAATATCATGTTGAGTCTGTCTCAAGGACTAATTACGCAAATTTTGGTTTCTGAATAGATATTGGGCCGGTTTCTGCATTAAGCATTCAAGCAAAAACAGCAAGTTCTAACTCTCAAACCTTACACAATATCAATTCAGAAACAAAAAAATTGCTTTATTAGTCCTTAAGAAGATATGGCATGACCGGGAAACTTTGAGAATTGGTATAGGTATAGGAATTAAACAATTATATTGCCGTCGCGCTGCTCCTCGAATAGAATTCCATAACACCCGATAGGGACAACTGCAGCTTGGACTTATAATACCTACGAAAAAACAGTTGAATTCTTACTCTCGTATTTTTCTGTTTCCGCCTCCAAAACGAAACCGATTTTTTGTTTTTTAAGAATAATTTAAGACGGACTCAGGCTATAACGGTATGTCTTTCTTTTTTAGATTATATTCGTTAAATTTATTTGCGGGATGTCTGCTGACGGCGCGAAAACTGGGCCATTTATTGCAATTTTTGAAGGTTCCATGTTCCTTAAATTATTAATTTATCGAAAACAGGAATTTAACATAGGAGCATGGCACGGATACTGTGGATTTTATGGTGCAAGAATATTTTCTCTATTGTAATTATCCACGGAGGAAACAGACAAATGTTTTTGTATGGAAAAACCGCCGGGAGAATTCCTCATAAGTAGTCTTTGAGACAGACTCAACATGAAATTCTCAAATCAGAAACCGGCTGTTAGTCTAAGAGACTGCTTCGCATTTAGCTGGTTAATATTTTTTATAAATAAAGAACAGTACTATATTACATAAATAATAAAATAAAAAGACAACGATATATTTTTAGGGTTCCGTACCTCAAAAGGAAAAAACGGAACCCTTATAGGATCACTTTGTTGTCCGTCCATCTGTGTGTCAAGACCTTTTTTCTCAGGAACGCATGGAGGTATCAAGCTGAAATTCATATCAAATACTCAAGTCTACTGTCCTTTGGAGCTGTGAAAAAATCAAACTTCTAAGTCAACGCAATCAAAAGATAAAGCCGTTTATGCTGCAAATGTTCGACATACACGACACTCGCAAGGGAATCTAAACCTACAGGGTACTTCTCGTGAAATCAGAATCTTGAAATTTGGTACGAAGCAACGTCTTATAGCACAGATAAAGGAAAAATTGCGAAAAGAATAAATTTTTAGTTACATTAGTTAATAAAAATATTTTTAATAACTTACTACAGGTTTGTACGGAACCCTCGGTGCGTGAGTCCGACTCGCACTTGGCTGGTTTTTTTTTAAATTATCAATCAAAATTAGAAAAAAAAATTAAAATTATTATACTTAATTACAAATTATCATTTAAGTATGATATATTTTTTAAATACTTTAATATTTACACACCTTTATTAAATCTACCTACTCCAGGAATGCAGTCGCAGTTCAAATAACACTATAAATAAAAACGCACTGCTCTTGCCAAATGCACTTATGCACGTCACAACAAATTAATATAAATGCACACTAAAACTCATCATCTGTTATTACGAATAAAGTTAATGCACAAAATTTATCGTATCGTACTATGTAATTGTAATAAAGTGTAGATACACCACACGTCCGCCCGCGTAGACGGTTAGACGGCGACTGAAACATGAAAGTGTGCGAAAGGCGGAAGGCTTTTTCGTTGTAATCTGTCAAGTAAAGCTGAAAGCTGCCTAAAGCCTTTATAACTAATCGACACCCGCGATACGGAACCGATACGACTCGATGATCCGTCATGTTTTGTCAGAAGATATAATTTCCCCCCTGGTCTAATTTCGGCCAGGGCGGCCTATCTCCAGAGAGACATTAGCCATCTGCACTGGATTTTACACAGGTATAATGCATACACACTGTGCACTCTCTGTTCCGTTACTCTTATAGCCCTATGGGACGGAAAATCGAATAATTTTATGAAATTGAAAAGTGTAACTATGCTGGCGAACTTTGTAGCCTACGTGGTTATATCTTGTGACCTTTGCCGGATCACAGTTTATTAAAACTTTGTAATTGTTGTCGGTGGCAGCTGGCAACTGACAGCTCAATTTTCGTTGCGAACTCACAGTTTATAATAGGTAGTTACACCAGGTTTCCATTAGGATGAGTTTGAAAGTGAATGACTCGAAAACGTTAACAAACTCCGAGTTTATCGAAATCGAGCTAAGCCTGGTGGTAGGCGTCGGCCGAAGGTCGTCATTAGTTATCACCCTCCCGACATGCTGCCAAGCGATTTAAGGGTTTAAATATAACTTCCAGGTTAACCCTCTACCATCTTAGACTGCAGTCAAAATAGCAGTCCAAGGTTAACTTGTGTTGAGGACTGGATTTAATACTAGTATCAGCTATTCTAACTATCCAAACTAATGGTAGAGACACTTAAGAGGATATGGTATGAACGGGAAACTTTGAGAATAGGTATTGAACAATTAAACGATAAAAACAGTCGAAATCTTACTCTAGTATTTTTCTGTTTCCTCCTCCAAAACTGAACCGATTTTTTTGTTTTTTGAATAATCGAAGAAGGACTCAGGCTATGACGGTATGTTTTTCTTTTTTTGATTATTTTCGTTAAATTTATTTCTGATGACGACGCGAAAACTGGGCCATTTTTTGCAATTTTTAAAGATTCCTTGTTCTTAAAATCATTAATTTATCGAACAAAGGAAAACATAGGGGCATGACTCGGATACATGTCGATTTTATGGTGCAAAAATATTTTCTCTATTGAGGAAACAGACCAATGTTTTTGTATGAAGTAACCGCCGCGATTCATCTTAACTTGTTGTATCAACCTTATCGTAATAAACTGGCCCTAGTTGCTAAGGAGGACTGCTTATTTTTTTGACTATTGACTATTGACTATTAGTTTTACTACAGAATAAGCAATGCAGTAGTTAAATATCTGAGGTCACGTGATAAGTGAGCCAGGCCTGGTTTTACTAACAATACTAAAATAGTTTTAAGGACAAGTTCTCGAATTCTATCAATGATATCGAAACGTGTAAACGCATACTAAGGGTACCTAGCGTTCGCTCTTTTTAAATGAACGTGACCTATTAAAACCTTGTTAACAGTTACATTATGTTTGGTTAACGAAAAAAGCCTTAAAGGGTAGCGGTCTAGACTCCAGTTGTCACATAAGTAGGTACCTATTTAACCTTATAACCTTTTAAGCAATCGATTGTACCAATCATGGGACTAAAAGACTGTTTCCTTCATCGGGATGCATCATACATCATGGAAGTGTCTGCCTGCTAATAAATTCAAATTGTTTTTTATTCAAACAATCTCTTACCAGTAGGTACTAGCTATAACTAGCGGATTCCTGCGATGCGATTTTTTATTCCTGCAGGAACTCCTTAATTTCCGGGATAAAATGTAGCCTATATCACTCTCCAGGTCCTCAACTATACACATGGCAAAAAGCATGTCCGTTGCGGCGTGATTGAAGGACATACCAGCAAACAAACACTCTTTCGCCTTTATAACATAGTGTGAAATATGATATGGATTCCAAAAAAATCCTCAAGTACCATGAAATGATTAATGGAAAGACTCATCGACGATAGAACGAGAGTAATTGAACACAGTAATAAAGAAGCGAAATCTTTTGCTAGGATTTCAGGACCACTTAAGAATTATACGACAAGTTCAACAGGTGGGATCTGAATCCGCGACCTTTACAGTTTCAGTCCGACCTTTTTGACCTTTCTTTTGATACCTTTCCTTTCCTTCAGTTGGGAGCATCGTTCAATGGGAGAGGGAATCGTGACCTTTGACTTCACGGAGGAGCAAAATGTAAATGTCAAAAGTGACATTCAAATGCGGGTAGGTAGGTACTTACGCTACGTTCGCACTGAGAAAAATATTTGCGCTATTTTTTTTCGCAATTCTGTAACACTAGAAATCATATGGAGATGTACGCACTTGCGAATACAATTCGCGCGAAAATAAGATCGCCGGTTTGAATATAAATTCACGAGGTGCGGGGAATTACCTATATTCGCGCCAATAGTTATTTTGTGCTGTAGGGAGTTGTGTGATGCTCACCGCTTTCGCAGTGCGGAGTCGGTGAAATCCGTACGCGAAATATTATAAATAGCGAGAACAAAATTCGCGTGATTTTATTCGCAGTGCAAACGTACCGAAGCCGGATTTTTAGTGGAGGCACATAATTCTAGAGTATATCTACTTAGTGAAAGCTGAGAGAGCATAATATAACGACGGGGTTTAAAAAAACCTTTAGAAGTTCGGTTATCCCCGAACGGAAATCAAATTGCCCTAATAAACCATCAGTTAAGTTACTAACTACAGACGTTACAAGGTACAATCTGGGACTAATCCAGATTGACAAGTTCACGAAATTTGCCTACAGTTGACAAAATGTACCTATCATAATTTATTTTGAATAAGTAGGTATAAATATTTTTTTTTTTTAATTATTTTTGTACAAAATATCTACTTATTGTCTTTAAACTAATTTAAAAAAAAGTGGACAAATGTAAAGCCTTGGTAAAGCTTATCTCTAAAAAGAAACTTGAAAGTGAGTAAGGTGAAATTGTTAAGTGTTTTCTAAATTGAGAATTTCATCTTGAGTTTGTCTCAAAGACTACTTAAGGTCTAATAAAGCAAATTTTTGTTTCTGAATTGATATGTGTAAGGTTTGAGAGTTGAAACCTGCTGTTTTTGCTTGAATGCTTAATTCAGAAACCGGCTCAATATCAATTCAGAAACAAAAGTTCGCTTAATTAGTCCTTAAGTAGTGTTTGAGACAGACTCAACATGAAATTCTCAATTCAGAAACCGGCCGGTAGGAACAAAAATACTTAATATATTTTATTGGAATAATAATATAATAACAGGTCCAAGAAGTGCACTGAAAACTGTTTTTAAAAAGTATACCGCGTTTACATACTTACTATTATCGTTGTATCTAAGTTCTCCTTGTGGGTATTAAAGCTATAGTTATAGCACAGGTAATGGATAGGTACTTACCTAGTTACTTCATAACCTACCATAAGATTCTTTTACTATATGATAAGAAAAAGCGCAAAAGTTGTTAAATCAGTCCTAGTTTTATAAAGAAAAATGTTTTATCAGTAATTTAGAGCCATTCTCCAAAAATATCGCATCGAGATTACTTAATTCTGCAATCAGTTCGATCTATATTATGTACTTCATAGTGGAGTCCACCATTTTGAATATTGCATCCGGTTGAAGTTTGAACTATCATTAAAATATTCAACATCCCAATCCATTTGAAAATACATATTATTATATCGAAATATAAAATGGAAGAACTTTAAATAATAAGCTTCCTTATTTTTACAAACGTAGTCTCTAAAACCTTTTGTTGTTTAAAAATTGGGTGAGGTCACTTTATGAAAACAACATGGCGTCCACATCAATAAATCTGTAAAATGTAATGGCGGCCAGTACAAGGTTCAATGAACCTTGTCCGTTGATTGATTAGTTTTCTTATCTTAAATCTAAATTGAAGAGCCTATTTATCGAGCTGGTAACTAAAAGGGTTTAAAAAAGAAGCCTCAATTTGTGAAGATTGGTCTAGAGTGGAGTTTTTACAGTTTTACAGTGTAGACTGAAAATGTTGGGCGAGGTCAAAACCATTTCTGTCAATAGATGGCATTGAATCGAGCGCCATTTTTATTACAGTTTACACAGATTCATATTAATTCTATTTTAGACGCAGATACCTTTGAATTGATGGAATTAATAATTTAATTTTATGCTTCATTAAATAAGAAAATTAAACACAATATTGTGAATTAAAAATGTGGCTAAGTAATATTTTTTCTTAAAATTTTAGTTTAACTGCAAAATCTTTTATAGCCAATCTAAAGATAGATAGTTAGCCCAACACTCCCAATTCATATTAATTTTTTTATATGAATTGGGAGTAGTTATGAAAAGAGCAAATTAAGAGATAATTAGTGATATGGAGTACCTATGCCTAGGTCGTGTAGTGAGCTCAAAAAAGGCGTTTCATGACATAGAATTTGGAAATTGACTGACCTTTATCAGAGTGCCATCTCCAGGGAAATCCGGAGGCGCGCGCTGTACCAATAATATTAAGAGCCTTATACAAAATATGGCTTAAAAACGATGTTAAATTTTTTAAAACGTATCAGAAATAGCTAGCGACAGCGTTCGGCGCAGACTGGCCGGGATGCGGCGATGGCATCTCTATCGATCGGTCCTCCGCGCAGCCTCCGGACCCGGCGTGAGGGCGGAGCAGGTGGACGTGGAACGGTGTACTAGGTTAGTTACCTGCTGTATTTACTTTGTGCATTAAAACCTATTCTGCACTGTATACAAACTTTATTTTGTTATTTAAAGGGATCAGTAAAACAAATTCTGGAATAAACTCTCGCCTCCCATACATTATTTGAAGAAAAAATATACCTACGTGACAGATTTAGGTTAGAGACGAATCTGTCTCATTTTAAACGTTGTCTTATGTCTGAGGATAGTCAACGTACGACCTCCCTGGCGCAGTGGTAAGCGCTAATGTCTTGAGCGGGAGCTCCCAGGGTCAATTTGGGAAAATTATTACTGAATTATTTCTGGTGGGAGGCTTCTGCCGTGGCGAATAAACACCCTACCGCCAAAGATGTGCCACGAAGCGATTAAAAGAGTTCGGTATGATGCTGCTTAGTGTTTAGAAAGCAGCATTTTAGGGTTGTGGATTTAATAATAACAGCCATAAAACCAGTTAGGTTTTCCAGTGTCAAATGTTAGTCATATTCTAGAAAGGTAATGAGTAAGCTTTAAATTATAGGTAGGTAAGTACAGAAAGTTTCTTTTTAAAACAGTCTTATAATTATACCTTCTTAACTGTCATAAACTGAATAATCTAGAAGATTTATGCGATATTAAAAGACCAAAAAAGGTCAAATGTTAGCCACATTATAGAAAGGTAATGAGTAAGATAACTATAAAGGTATCCAAGGTACTTAAGTAGGTTATGGCGAAGGAAAGTTTTTGGAACGAATGTTCGTTATCGCGCGTTGCGAAACTCTCCAAAAGTTGTAACGACACTTTTTACCATTTTTAGGGTTCCGTACCAAAATGGTCAAATGGAACCCTTATGGTGCGACTTTCTCCGTCTGTCTGTCCGTCTGTCCGTCCGTCACACTCGATTATTCCAGTAACTACCGAAGCTATCGACATGAAATTTGGAATAGTGGTGTATATTAGTGGCCCAAAGACACTGAAATTAAAAAAAATTGGATTTTTTTTTTGTTCTTATTTAAAAAGTGGGGAAAATCGGAGGGTTGAAATTTAAAAGTGAGATAACTGTACTGTGTGGGGTATCATATGAAAGGGTTTACTTTGTACATTCTAAAACAGATTTTTAATTATTTTTAGTCATGATAGTTTTTGATTTATCGGGGAAAAAGTAAAAAAAAATACCGTTCCCCCCCCCCCCCCCCTTATCTCCGGAGTTTACCAATCAAAAAATCTGAAATAATTATGGTCAATAGGAATTTATGTATATTTTACAGGAAAACTATAGCCAATCCACTAACTAGCATAGTTTTTTTGATATTAACAGTAAACCTCTACAAACAAAGTTACTTTTGCGGTTCATTAACAAAGGTAATTATTACCGTTTTACATCTTTGGTCGTTACAGTTTTAGTCGTGTTACATCTACAGTATTACGAACGAATCTTAAAAGTACCTAGCTATAACTACCTTTTACAATTTTTATTTTAATTTTTTTTTTTAATACGTCATAAATGGTAAACTGCAATTTACCTTTCATACAATCAACTCAAATATTTAAAATAAAAATATTTTTAATAATTTAAAACTTACTACAGGTTTGTACGGAACCCTCGGTGCGCGAGTCCGACTCGCACTTGGCCGGTTTTTTTTTATTTTACTGAGAAAATATACTGAAATTTGAGCAGTCCGCATATCGCCTCCGTGGCGGAATGGGCTGCGCGTTCGGCTGTTAGCTGAAACGTTGGTGGTTAGAGCCCACGCGCGCAACAAGGTTTTAGTTTTTTTTTAAGAAAAAAAAAAGAAATAACTCGCCGGCATATTTAGCGGAACATAAAAAAAAGGTCCATAATTAAAAAAATATGGTTTTATTTTAAAATCCACTTACTACACTTCTTTTGTTATTTAAAGTTTCATTTGTTTTACTTAAAATGAGATCACATTAAGAACAGATTTTGCGAGTAAAGGCTATTTGTGAAAAATGGTACATTTTTGAACTTTTCATGTAACCGGGAAAAGTGAAATTTAATATTAAAATAACAATTAATTAAATTAGAAAAATGGTGATTAAGATCGCGTATTTCCTCCACGTGCTCTTATTAAAGTTTCTACCCGTCTAGGCATACTGAGAATGATGTTATCGATGGTCTCCTGGGATAGTCTACGCCATTCCTCTACTACGGCGATTCGCAGTTCACCCACGTTGGCAGGAGCTGGAATTCTGGACTTAACTTTTCTTTTCAGCAAGTCCCAAACGTGCTCTATTGGGTTCATATCCGGTGATCCGGCCACTTCATAACAGTGATATTCATATCATTAAGATAAGCTTGAGTTACCCGAGCGGTATGCGGCCGAGCATTATCCTGCATAAAAACAAAATCGTCACCGATATATGGGGCAAACGGTACGACATTTTCTTCTAAAACTTCTCAGATATAGCGGTCTGCAGTCAGACTCCCTCTGTCAATCACTACCAAGTCTGTGCGAGCTCCCAAACAAATGCCCGCCCAAACCATTATTGATCCACTACCGTATGCAACTGTAGTTTCAAAATTTGTCTGAATGTATCTTTCTCCTTTGCGTCTGTATATTCTTTGCATGCCGTCAATTTGATTTAAGAGAATTCTGCACTCATCACTAAACAATACCTTACTCCATTGGTCCGCGTTCCAAAGTCGATGTTCCTGAGCAAAAGTTAACCTGTTTCTACGATGATTTACCTCGAGCCTTGGAGCCTTGGCGGGCACAAATGAACCCAAACCAGCTTCTTCGAGCCTTCTTCGTACCGTACGCTCACTTACGGTTACACCCCGCACTGCTTCTAACTCATGTCGGGCTTGGACGGCCGTCAAACGGGGGTTCCTACGTACACGAAGCCGAATGAAACGATCATCCCTACTCGAAGTGCGTCTTTTTCTGCCTTGTCCTGCTCTTCCCACATAAGCACCAGTCTCCCTGAACCGTTGGATACTGCGATGGATCGTTGAAACTGGTCGACGAAGATCTCTGGATATCACTCTGTAGGTTTGACCATTTCTTCGCATTTCGAGTGCCCTGGCAATCTCCGTTGGGGCTAAGTCAGGCATAATTCAGTCATCAACTCCAGAAAGATACGCGATTGAAAAAAAACTAACAAAAAACAGTATTTCAATGAAATTTTAAATCAAACTCAGAAGGAAGAAATACTCGAAGTTCGCTCCATATAAGGTGTATTTGAATAAAATTAAAACAATTGCATAAAATGTGATGTTCAGTTGTTTTCTTAATTTGAAAATATTTCTTTTTAAATTAAATGACGTGTAAACCAGCCAGCAACCTTACATGATACTGATATCAAACCTTTTTTTATGTTCCGCTAAATATGCCGGCGAGTATAGTTAGGAACCAGACCTGAAGCTCGTGGAAAACAGAAACCAGGTGAGCTCGAGGGAACTCCTTACCCACCCGCTCCAAACTACCCGGGCTCATTCTACTCAGCTCGCCCGGCACTTACCAACCCCAACCCCCGGGAAAAACTACCCCACACCTCCCTCCAACCCCCCCCCACTGCCCCCTGAAGCAACTGAGTTTACGTGGGCTCTGTTGACAGAAGGGTAGTCCCTTTATAACCCATTTGACACCAAAACCTTGGACTAACCCACCCCTCTCCCCCACTCCCACCCAACCCCCCAAAAACTTCAACCACCGGAATCGCCCCCCCACGGGACTGCCCCCGGATCCCCCTTTTCTGATATTATAAATCGTCTCCCCACGAACCCCCCCCCCCACTTTTAGTGCCAAAACCCCCGCGGGCTATAACTCGGGAACTATTACACCTAGCCCCCGAGTTTGGAGTTTGGAGTTCATTCGACGCGCCAGGGAAAAGGAAACTTTTGGCCCCAGCACATTTCCAAAATTTCCCCTGTGCGAGCCGTTTGGCCAAAAATATTTTCGGAGCCGTGCGGCGTGCGCGTGTTTCTCTGTGTAAATTTTATTGCAATTCCTCCACTAATTAATATAGACACCTCTCAAGTTTTTTTTTATATCAGTCTTATTTATCGGCTCTACGCAAGCTCTAACAGGCTCTACGTGTAATGTTACTAGGGTTGCCACCCGTACGTTATAATAAAGTATTGTACGTTATTTCTGGTAATTTTACTCTATACTTTATGAGAACAATAAAGTACGCGAAAATACTTTATTTCGCATGATTTGATTTCTCTGGGATTACAAAACGCAAGTAATAAAACTAGGTCTACTTATTGAAGCTAACCTTATATGGATTACATGTATATAATAAAACGTGCAAAACGTCTTTATTTGTCGCTGAACAGGAACACTTCCGAGCGTGATGTAGCCTATATTTCTTTCAATCTTTATTTCGGGCTTCAGCATCTTCAGACAATTGCCCTAGAGACAAAACTGCTTATCGCTCTATTATTTTAGCACCATTTATAAGTATTTTATGGACTGATGACGGCAAAAAGTACTTATGTATGTACTAAGTATTTTTAACAATTAACATAATAACTACAAAAATCGAGTCACGACACTATATATTTTCAAATTTACAAGTGAATATTAAATTTAAATTACGTTTATACCTACCTTAAAAAATTTAACACAAAATAAAAAGTACTTAATTTTACCTAAAAATGACCTTAATCGACAGAAATAAGAAGAACCGTAATTTTTAGACTTTTTTTTCTTCCCTCGTTGGACATTTTTGCTTCTTGATCAAAATTGCGCGCCTACAATAAAGGAAATAGTAAGGAATCTACAAGAGTGATTAACTTTACACCGGATTAGCTTTCAGCAACAAAGAAACCTCCAGTCGAAACATAAAAAGATGGAAAATTTCCTTGTCACTTAAAAATGTACAAACATATACATCACAAATTCACAATATTTATTTAAATAAAATGGTAACGTATTTTTAAAGCAGATCCTAAGAAATCTAAAAATATATTACACTCAAATAATTACTTTCTTGTAAAATTTAAAAATTAATCTTAAGTTAAACTTTCACTATCGGTTTTTTGGTTGGATGTAAATATCGCACGTTCTTTATTATTATTATCGCATATGTTTGTAGTATTTTTATATACCTACCTACCTAGAAGTAAAATATTTCTATTTTTTGACATTAACTATGTATAAAAGTCTTATTATTTGAGAATATTAAACCATGGAAAAAGCTGTGGAATTATAAAATTCGTTAAAACTATTTATGAGACTGTTCATACCGTTTCATCCCATAGTGCGACGGAACAAAAAAATAAACGATTGCAGAACTATAAAAGTCAATGGAAAATCATACATGGTGCAATTGGTTAAATAATAATTCATAAAACAAAGCAAAGTGTCTCTGAATCTGACAAAAAGCTTATAATTACTTATTTACTTTAACTTAAATATAGGCTATGAAGATGCTGGAAATTATTTAGCAGTGCTAATAATCAAATGCATACTAATATTATAAATGCGAAAGTTTGAATGGATGTATGGATGTTTGTTAATCAATCACGCCCAAACGTCTGAACGGATCTGGATGGAATTTGGCACAGAGATAGATTATAGTCTGGAATAATACATAGGCTACTTTTTATCCCGGAAAGCTAAGGAGTTCCCGCGGGAACCAAAAAACCTCAATCCACGCGGACGTAGTCGCGAGCATCGCATCAAAAGCAATAGGTAATAAGAAATATATTTTTGAACATAATATTATAGAAAAATAAATTGTACTTTATTTTGACACTATGTACCTACTTTATTTTCTTACGTACAATAACCTCATGTACTTTAATTGCCAAAAAAAAAGGTGGCAACCCTAAATGTAACGTATGCCGCACCATTCCGAAACTTCATTTTTACTATCTCAATATTTGTTTGGCTGACTTTATGGGTTTTTTTTCTTGCTACGATATTGGATTTTGAACAATCGAATGATTGTAAGAGGTTCGACAAGTTAGCCTCTGACTGCGATCTCACCGGGTGGTAATCGAAGACGCAGTCTAAAATGGTAACGGGATTTAACCTGGCATGGGTATGGCAGTTATAT
This sequence comes from Erebia epiphron, assembly GCA_963932025.1. NCBI lineage: Eukaryota > Metazoa > Arthropoda > Insecta > Lepidoptera > Nymphalidae > Erebia > Erebia epiphron. The sequence continues at coordinate 13,168,856 of OZ009950.1, forward strand.
TAGACCCATATCGGTTTCGACATGGCATCGTATCGCTTGTCGGCACGTCTTTACAGCTGTACTGCGGTAACCGCCGAAGCTTCCTACGATACCAAACCAGAGACAATTCGGAAATTTTAAATTCCATAATTACTGACCCTGCCGGGCTCGGGATCTCCCAAATATAAAACCACAGCGCTCGCCATTTCGCCAGGAAGATCGTCGTTTTTACATCTCGTAATAAGGTCTTGCCCCACTACAGAGGCGTGGTACGTAGCGGCAAGTATTCTTTGTATGGGGTTGTATGAAGCTGGGCCCACGCGGCACGGAGATGCATTGCGCGTGGCCGCCCCGGGCCGATTTGCCGAATTTATAATTTCTGAATTTTCTCTCAGATTGAAGGCTTCGGTCGTGGCTAGTTACCACCTAATCGGCAATGACGTGCCACCAAGCGATTATATGTTCCGGACCGATGACATATAGAAACAGAAATGGGTTTAATGTGCCATACCCCTAATAGGTTAACCCGCTACCATCTTAGACTGCATTATCACTTACCACCAGGTGACATCGGACTAAATTGTAGTAGTGAATAAAAAAGTACCCGCTTAAAATCCATACAAATATGATGTACTAGGCATAAATAAACGGGTATAATACATACAGGGGGTAGCCCGGACAGGCAGGGCCCGGGGTGGTAGGGGCCGACGGGTCGCCGGAAGGCCCGGATCGAATCAATATTGGGTTTGCATCTCACGTCCTTATTGCATCCTGTTGCCAAGCCTCCGCCCTTTGCACGAACGCTCGTCGAAACTAGGTTATTGAAATATGCTAATATTAGACGTACTATTACCTATTCTGTTATAATAGGCAGGAAACGCTGAAAAAAATGCATATTCTCTGTCGTAAGGAATTAAAACAAGGACATAATATTAATTATGGAACGAACAAAATAATAGTTTGGGAACTTCCAATTCAATAACTCATAACTACTTTCTTTTTAGGGTTCCGTACCAAAATGGTAAAATGGAACCCTTATGGTGCGACTTTCTCCGTCTGTCTGTCCGTCTGTCCGTCCGTCACACTCGATTATTTCAGTAACTACCGAAGCTATCGACATGAAATTTGGAATAGTTGTGTATATTAGTGGCCCAAAGACACTGGAATTAAAAAAACCGGCCAAGTGCGAGTCGGACTCGCGCACCGAGGGTTCCGTACTCAAGAAGTAGGTACTGAAGCAAAACAATCAGGCAAAAACCAATATGTTAATTTGACGACGAGTACGAGGTTTACTGTTAATATCAAAAAAACTATGCTAGTTAGTGGATTGGCTATAGTTTTCCTGTAAAATATACATAAATTCCTATTGACCATAATTATTTCAGATTTTTCGATTGGTAAACTCCGGAGATAAGGGGGGGGGAACGGTATTTTTTTAGACTTTTTCCCCGATAAATCAAAAACTATCATGACTAAAAATAATTAAAAATCTGTTTTAGAATGTACAAAGTAAACCCTTTCATATGATACCCCACACAGTACAGTTATCTCACTTTTAAATTTCAACCCTCCAATTTTCCCCCCTTTTTAAATAAGAACAAAAATAATTTCCAATTTTTTTTAATTCCAGTGTCTTTGGGCCACTAATATACACCACTATTCCAAATTTCATGTCGATAGCTTCGGTAGTTACTGAAATAATCGAGTGTGACGGACGGACAGACGGACAGACGGACAGACAGACGGAGAAAGTCGCACCATAAGGGTTCCATTTTACCATTTTGGTACGGAACCCTAAAAATTGGAAATTATTTTTGTTCTTATTTAAAAAGGGGGGAAAATCTGAGGGTTGAAATTTAAAAGTGAGATAACTGTACTGTGTGGGGTATCATTTGAAAGGGTTTACTTTGTACATTCTAAAACAGATTTTTAATTATTTTTAGTTATGATAGTTTTTGATTTATCGGGGGAAATGTCTAAAAAAATACCTTCCCCCCCCCCCCCCCCCCCCCCCCCCCCCCCCGTTATCTCCGGAGTTTACCAATCAAAAAATTTGAAATAATTATGGTCAATAGGAATTTACGTATATTGTACAGGAAAACTATAGCCAATGCTCTAACTAGCATAGTTTTTTTGATATTAACAATAAACCTCTACAAACAAAGTTAGTCTTGCGGTTCATTAACAAAGGTAATTATTTATTAATAATGGTACGGAACCCTTCGTGCGCGAGTCCGACTCGCACTTGCCCGGTTTTTTTTCAAAAATGGTTAGCTACCGGGGTTCCAAGAGCTGGCAGAGTTTTGGGGTAAGTCCTACCTTAGCTAAAGCATAATACAAAGGGACAATGCTGCCAGAATCTTGGGTACTAGGCCTGTTGCGGGGGTTTTGATGAGGATTTCCCGATTCAAGAATACGTAGTTTATTTTATACTTTTAAGCTATTGCATAGCTTCTATCGCGGGCCTTGAGGGTGGAGACCGAATCCAGAAATTCCGTAACGAAATTGAAAACCTAACACTTTGGTTGCTATGACTACTTGTGTTGTTGACTTCAAATTATTGAAAATAAAAAGACTATTTTTATGAAAAGATGATTTGGAATATAAAGGCGAAATAATTTTAAAGAATTATGTTCATAATTTGAAGTCAACAACTACTTGTGTTGTTGACTTCAAATTATGAACATAATTCTTTAAAATTATTTCGTCATAGCAACCAAAGTGTTAGGTAAGTTGATAAAAAATGCTATGCAATAGCTTTACCGCGGCAGTCTCCGAGTGCCACACGTCTTTTTTTAAATCTTCCCTTTAATTTTTTTTTGTAATTAAATTACATGCAGAAATTACTCATATGTACCTAGACAGTAGAACTTTAAATTAACTTAATATTACTTACTAGCCCAAAGGCTAGATCGTAGTGTAAAATAAGGCTGCCATGGTAAAGAAATTAAATTAAATACGAGTACTTTATGGGTAAAGGGAAAAAATATTTTTTTAATTTACGTACCTATGGATGTACCAAGATAAAGTAGGTAAATCTAAGTACCTAAAGTAAAATTATTACTACATATTTTAATAGCACTAAATGTGTTCCGAGGAACTTCAAGTGATTTTAAAATGATGAGGCGCCAGCCGAGGCCTTTTTATGTAAACGAGGCCGTGATTTCTATTTCGACCGATACTTGTACGGTACTTTTCTCTAATTTGGGAACATCAAAAGATTTTCTTCATTGCCTCGTGCCGTATTACCTAATTTCATACTTGAATGTCTGCGCCACGGAGGTCGCCAAAGTGCCAAAAACAACTAGGTAATCAAAAGAACTGATTAGGTACAAGAAATCCCCACTGAATACGTAATCGTACAGTCAATAGTCAGTACATAATCGAGAGCTATTGATTGCGTATAGTATTTCGGCATGCTATGACATCGGCTGACATAGTACGATGAGTCAATAGCTTTTGAGTCTCTGTGATTGCACTCGACAGTTCATTTCCGATGCAGGCAATATCGGCACTCCATCGAGCTTTTATATAGCGATAGAATTTTGATGAACTACCTATCTCGATTGGAATTTGGAGCCGAAAATATCTAGAAATAGCTGATGCCCGCCACTTCGTCTGCGTGGAGTGAGGTTTTGTGGTTCCCGCGAGAACTCTTTAATTTTCCGGGATAAAAAGTTCTTAACCTAGGTATGTATTCAGAAACTTTTTGTCATTTTTAGGGTTCCGTACCTCAAAAGGAAAAACGGAACCCTTATAGGATCACTTCGTTGTCCGTCCGTCTGTGTGTCAAGACCCTTTTTCCCAGGAACGCATGGAGGTATCAAGCTGAAATTCATATCAAATACTCAGGTCTACTGTCCCTTGGAGCTGTGAAAAAATCAATTTCAAATCCAACGCAATCAAAAGATACAGCCGTTTATGCTAAAATTTTTCGAATTTTCTTGCACTCGCAAGGGAATCAAAACCTACAGGGTACTTCCCGTGAACTCAGAATCGTGAAACTTGGTACGAAGCAACGTCTTATAGCACAGATATAGGAAGAATTGCGAAAAACATAAATTTTTAGTTACATCATAATATACTTAAATGAAATATTTTTAATAATTTTGAACTTACTATCCCTTTCCTCATGAACACGTAGAGGTATTAAATTGAAATTCATATAAAAAACTCAAGTCTATAATACCTTTATGCTGTAACAAACTACTGTCCCTTGGAGCTGTGAAAAAATCAAACTTCTAAGCCAACGCAATCAATAGATACAGCCGTTTATGCTGCAAATTTTCGACACTCGCAAGGGAATTAAAACCTATAGGGTACTTCCCGTGAACTCAGACTCTTGAAACTTGGTACGAAGCAACGTCTTATAGCACAGATATAGGAAGAATAGGGAATATGCATGATTTATTTTTATTTATTAAATCAATCATTTACATCTTTATAACATAGTAAAAAATATAAATAGGTTTGAAAATAGTCAAATAATTACGTTAATTGGTGTTTCAAAGTTAAGTATAAATTTGAGCCGTTCAAACGCCACCATTAATCGCGCGCTTTTGATGACGTCATTGGTTATGTCCCGTGTTTGTTTACTATAGCGATTCATTTCAGTTACTTCATTATTATTATTATTTAACAAGTAATCACACAGGAATACAGTTTTAAACAATTTTTTCTCACAAACACTACTAACACAGTATGAATATCGACGCCGATAAATCCACTGACGTGCCCATTTACGTCACATTTCGTTTCGACCAATGGTGACGCGTTTTGCAAGTTTGAATTTGCCTCCCTTATTTTTCACTTTCTATTTAATATTTTCTGGGTTTAAATAATAACTAAATAAAAAAAATTCCTTTTAAGTATAATGTAAAGACAATAAAGAATCTAGAAAAAAATATTTGAGACAAATTTAAATTTTATGCATATTCCCTATTGCGAAAAACATAATTTTTTTGTTAAATCGTATAATAAAAATATTTTTATGCAAATTTTCGACACTCGCAAGGGAATCAAACCTTCAGGGTACTTCCCGTGAACTCAAAATCTTGAAATTTGGTACAAAGCAGCGTCTCATAGCACAGATAAAGAAAAAGTGCGAAAAGCATTAATTTTTAGTTACATCATATAATAAAAAAAACTTGAGAGGTGTCAAGGGACACCCGGTGGAACAAAGTTCCTTTCGATTAATTAGTGAAGGAATTGTAATAAAATTTACATAGAGAAACACGCGCACGCCGCACGGCTCCGAAAATATTATTGGCCAAAACGGCTCGCACAGGGAAAATTTTGGAAATGTGCTGGGGTTTCCTTTTTCCCTAGCGCGTCGAATGAACCCAAACTCGGGGGGGCTAGGTGTAATAGTTCCCGAGTTATAGCCCGCGGGGGTTTTGGCACTAAAAGTGTGTGGGGGAGTTGGGTTCGTGGGGGGACGATTTATGATAAGTGGGTAAGGAGTTCCCTCGAGCTCACCTGGTTTCTGGTTTCCACGAGCTTCAGGTCTGGTTCCTAACAATTCCTTTTTTTTTTCTTAAAAAAAAACTAAAATGTTGTTGCGCCCCCGGGTGGGCTCGAACCACCAACCTTTCGGTTAACAGCCGAACGCGCAGCCCATTCCGCCACGGAGGCGATATGCGTACTGCTCAAATTTCAATATATTTTCTCAATCAAAAAACCGGCCAAGTGCGAGTCGGACTCGCGCACCGAGGGTTCCGTACAAACCTGTAGTAAGTTTTAAATTATTAAAAATATTTTTATTTTAAATATTTGAGTTGATTGTATGAAAGGTAAATTGCAGTTTACGATTTATGACGTATTAAAAAAAAAAATTGTAAAAGGTAGTTATAGCTAGGTACTTTTAAGATTCGTTCGTAATACTGTAGATGTAATACGACTAAAACTGTAACGACCAAAGATGTAAAACGGTAATAATTACCTTTGTTAATGAACCGCAAAACTAACTTTGTTTGTAGAGGTTTACTGTTAATATCAAAAAAACTATGCTAGTTAGAGCATTATCTATAGTTTTCCTGTAAAATATACATAAATTCCTATTGAACATAATTATTTCAGATGTTTCGATTGGTAAACTCCGGAGATAAGGGGGGGGAACGGTATTTTTTTAGAGTTTTTCCCCGATAAATCAAAAACTATCATGACTAAAAATAATTAAAAATCTGTTTTAGAATGTACAAAGTAAACCCTTTCATATGATACCCCACACAGTACAGTTATCTCACTTTTAAATTTCAACCCTCCGATTTTCCCCACTTTTTAAATAAGAACAAAAATAATTTCCATTTTTTTTTTATTCCAGTGTCTTTGGGCCACTAATATACACAACTATTCCAAACTTCATGTCGATAGCCTCGGTAGTTACTGAAATAATCGAGTGTGACGGACGGACAGACAGACGGAGAAAGTAGCACCATAAGGGTTCCATTTTACCATTTTGGTACGGAACCCTAAAAATGGTAAAAGGTGTCGTTACAACTTTTGGAGAGGGTCGTTACAACTTTTGATCTCCGTCTAGCCCCCTTTCGCAACGCGCGATAACGAACATTCGTTCCAAAAACTTTCCTTCGCCATAACCTACTTAACCCTCCCTCTGCGGATCGAGTACCTACCTTGAATACCTTTATAGTTATCTTACTCATTACCTTTCTATAATGTGGCTAACATTTGACCTTTTTTGGTCTTTTAATATCGCATAAATCTTCTAGATTATTCAGTTTATGACAGTTAAGAAGGTATAATTGTAAGACTGTTTTAAAAAGAAACTTTCTGTACTTACCTACCTTTAAATTTTAGCTTACTCATTACCTTTCTAGAATATGGCTTACATTTGACACTGGAAAACCCTATGGGAAAACCTAACTGGTTTTATGGCAGTTATTATTAAATTCATACCCCTAAAATGCTGCTTTCTAAACACTAAGCAGCATCATACCGAACTCTTTTAATCGCTTCGTGGCACATCTTTGGCGGTAGGGTGTTTATTCGCCACGGCAGAAGCCTCCCACCATAAATAATTCAGTAATAATTTTCCCAAATTGACCCTGGGAGCTCCCGCTCAAGACATTAGCGCTTACCTCTGCGCCAGGGAGGTCGTACGTTGACTATCCTCAGACATAAGACAACGTTTAAAATGAGACAGATTCGTCTCTAACCTAAATCTGTCACGTATATTTTTTCTTCAAATAATGTATGGGAGGCGAGAGTTTAATTGCGCCCCGGGTGGGCTCAAACCACCAACCTTTCGGTAAACTGCCGAACGTGCAGCACATTGCGCCACGGAGGCGATATGCGGACTGCTCTTTCAATATATTTTCTCAATCAAAAAATGGTATACAGTGTCGTTACAACTTTTGGTCTTAATTTTTTCCGTCTAGCCCCCTTTGCAACGCGCGATAAAGAACTTTCGTTCCATTATTTTTAATAATTTTAAACTTACTACCCCTTTCCGCATGAACGCGTAGAGGTATTTAATTGAAATTAAAATAGATAAGTGGAATAAAAATACCATAACTTTCACTTATATACCTACAGGTTTGTACGGAACCCTCAGTCACGGTAATATTATCATACATCAGTGCGCGAGTCCGACTCGCACTTGGCCGGTTTTTCTAAGAAGGATAAGGTTGAACACAATCTGAAATACAGCTTTTCTTTGATTGTGGGCTCACAGTAATGAATTTACAGAACTTCTGCCAAATTGTTCTAATACTTTTGGAACGGAGTTCCTTATCGCGCGTTGCGAAAGGGGGCTAGACGGAAAAAGTTAAGACCAAAAGTTGACTACGACACTTTTTGCTATAGTTGTAAACCGTGCGGCGTGCGCGTGTTTCTTCGAACCTCGCGCGTGAACATCGTTCCATGCGGCTGTCCCTTGACACCTCTCAAGCTTTTTTTATTTCAATCCTATACCAACCGCAACAAATGCAGAAGCATCTATCAAGAAATAATGACGATTAACTATTGAGACGAGAGTGTCGGGTGGAGACTGGTAGGTACTTAAATGATACAAAGCATGGATATGAATTGTTCCAGCGACGAATTAATCTAATTGACATAATTATAAATCTAATTAATTTACGATATTTATGAGATGCTGATAATAAAACAAAACCCCGGCTGAGTTTGTTGTGGGCTCTTCTCCCTTGAAGCTTTGAAGAACCCTTGTAGCTTTAGTTTTAAGATACCGTGGTTAATTATCACCATCACGCCTTATTCTTTATAAACTTGGCGATTAAGAAGGTGCACTGTGTAAGGTACCTAGTAGGTCCCAGTTTTGAATTAATATTACGTTTTGAATAATATATAAGTTTGAGTTTACTTCAAACACTTTCGCCATGTTCCCAATGCAGTTAAATAGGTAATCGGTGAAAGTATGAATGAAAACGAATCAAAAGAAATATACAGTAGAGTAGAGCACAGCTGAACACATATATACTCAGCACTCAGCAGTAGAGTCAGTAGAAATTCGAGTGCTATTGATGGTGCAGTGTTTCGACATGCGGTACATCGGCTGACAGACGTTGACGATAATTTGCTTTGAGTCTCTGTGAGTGCACTCGACAGGTTATTACCGATGTAGGGAATATGGGCACTGCATCGCAGTTTAATATAGCGATCGATAGAATTGGGTTTTTAGTCAAGTCAGCAACTTTTTTTCAAACGTCAAAACGCGTGCTATGTATGGGACTTTGCATGACATACTGAATTGTGACGTCATCAAAGTTCGACGCACGCACTGCTATAATCAATAGTTTATATAGATGGTTATATTCAACATAAAACTGACAAGTGACAGGGGACGTGGATATTACGACTTTTGGGAGATCTTCTACAAAAAAAATTGAATAACTAGTTGTCAAATACTTACCCAATTGTGATGAACTACAATAACTGGATTGTAGGCGAACCTGGCTCACATAGCCATTGTAGCACTAGATCTGCCATACATTTTTGTTAGAGGTTTTAAATTCTTTACTGCACATAAAAATACGATGTAAAAGGCATACTAGTATCACTTAGAGCCGTTGTTTTAATGTCCTTGGCGTTCGTGTTTTTGAATTATAATCCTTATTTACGAGAAGGCACGGCACGGTACGTGACTGTCTTTTTTAAATATTACTGTTTTATGCGGTGGTAGTAGTACCCGCCTGGATGGATTATTATATTTTATTATATTGCAGTTAGGTATTACCTTTGGTAGAGGAGTAACTGTTATTTCACCTGTGGTATGAGAATATTTTGTACTTATGTAGGCCTAGGTACATCAGTACCTATACTAATCACCTCTTTGAAACAGACAAGCATTAATAGCCTAATGGATTTAAGTGATTTTTTTAGATCCACTACAAGTTAGCCCTTGACTGTGATCTTACCTAATGGTAAGTGATGATGCAGTCTTCTAACCTGTTAGAGGTATAGCAGTTATATTAAACCCATACCCTAATCGGTTTCTGCATGGCATCGTACCGGGACGCTAAATCACTTGGTGGCACGTCTTTGCCGGTAGGGTGGTAATTAGCCACGGCCGAAGCCTCCCACCATGCCAGAAATATAAATTCCTATTTTTATCCTCGTCTGCCAGATTGTGTAATATTAATCTTCACGTCGCAAAATTTATTTCGCGAGACGGCTATACGCGACGTATGAATTGTAACTGCGTTCATCATTTAATTTATTTTATTGGATAAGTCAGTGATCTTGGAATTGTCACCTAAAAGGCATCGCAAATGAACACTTCCCGTTTGTTAACGAGGAAATTGCCTCGTTGCCGACAAAACAAGATATATTTTTCCTTAGCTACTGCTATATACGTTTTTTTTTATTCCACTCCAAGATAGTTCTTGACTGCGACCTACCCTGATGGAAGTGGTGATACAAACTAAGTTGGTACGTTTTTTTCGCACGTCTGTCTCTTTGCCGGTATGGTGGTAACCAGCCACGGCCGAAGTCTCCCACCAGACAAGACCATGAGCAAAATTCAGAGAAATTATGAATTCCCTAACTTCCAGAGATAGAACCTAGAACTTTACACTTCCTTAAGTGAACTTCACAGTTCTTTAAGGGACCTCCTTAAAGAGTTCCCTTGAAAGTTTCAAACACCAGTACACATACTCGTGCACATACACTAGATATCCTTAATTCTATTCTAATATGCGAAATTACTTTGACTGCGGCTGACGAGGTCCCGGGTTCGAGTCCCGGGTCGGGCCATAATAAGTGTTGGGTTTTTCTGACTAGAAATTCTCAGCACTAGCCCGGAGTTAGGAAGTTGGCGGTGTTTCACCCCCGTGCCTCGGAGTGCACGTTAAGCCGTCGGTCCCGGTTATTATCACTAACATAATAATAGTCGTTAAAGCCCGCCAACCCGCATTGGAGCAGCGTGGTGGGTCTAAGCTCTAATTCCCTCTCTCCTATGAGAATGGAGGCCTGTGCCCAGCAGTGGGACGTTAATGGGCTGTAGTGGTGGTATGCGAAATTATGCGAAAGTGTGTTTGTCTGTCTGCTACACTTTCACGGACCATTCATTTCAACCAATTTTGACGAAATTTGGTATCTATAGTGTTGTGATAGGTTGCATGGGAAGGATTTGGCTATTTTTCATACCGCAAAATCAAACAGTTCCCAAGGGATTTTTAAAAATCCACGCGGAGGAAGTCGCGTTCTTCATTAGTTATTTCGTAAAGCGTTCCTAAAACTAGGCCATAGAACTTTGACACGTGGATTCACGTAGGAAACGACAAAAAGCCCCCGTTCCTGCATTTGCGAGGTGTGAAGAGGCCATCTTGAGGCCCGGAGTATTGTACGCAGCCCTAGAATACTGAGTGTGCCTGCCGTTGATATAGGTAACTATAAATTACTAAGATATGATATATACCTAGAATCCCTGTCCCAAATTTCATCCAGCTTCGTTCAGCCATTCTGGCGTGATTGAGTAACAGACATCCATCCAACCATCCAAACTTTCGAATTTATAATATTCGTTAGATTTTAGGGACGACAAGGTGCGTGACATAAAACTGTCACTTTGAAGTTTGGAGTAGGTAAGTCTGCTTTAAGCGATGGTGGTTACCCCCCTGATCGTTCCACTTCAGGGGCCATACTTCCAGCGCCTATAGCCATATTGTTTCATTATTGTTGACTTTCGTGTTTTAGAATCATCCATACTAATATTATAAGCACATAACATACTAATATTACAAATACGAAAGTGTATTTGTCTGTCTGTCTGTCTGCTACGCTTTCACGGCTCATCTGTTCAACCGATTTTGATGAAATTTGGTACATGGATAGGTGGTATCCCGGGGAATCAAAAATCTTTAGTCCACTCGGACGAAGTCGCGGATATCATCTAGTGCTCCATAATTTAACAATTTAACTGGCGCAAACTATACTACTATACTATACTACTACTATAATATAATATAAAAAAAGGATGGTTCCTGAGATGTTGTCGATGAGAAATCACATCGGGTGCACGGCTAAGTAGTTGTAGTTTAATTTACTCTACAATAACTGTGGATCTCTTTCCCCCTGTATCATCAACATCGCCTGCACAAAAGGCAAGGCTCTAAAGAGCCCATATTGCTCGCTCCGCGCGGCAGGCGTGCGCAAAGAGCCTGCAAATTACATTTAAACTGCCATGCAAGTCCTCTGTAACGGCACTCTGTACCTACCTAGTTATTATGCTCTTATCATAAAATATATTCATACCTAGTGGTTAAAATACTCTTACCATAAAATCCTTATCCTTGCTATTAATATTATAAACGCGAAAGTTTGTATGTATGGATGAATGGATGTTTGTTACTCTTTCACGCCAGAACGCTGAACGGATCTGGATGAAATATGGCACTGATATAGATTATAGTTTGGAATAACACATAGGCTACTTTTTATCCTGGAAAATTGAAGAGAGCCCGAGGGAACCAAAAAACCTCAATCCACGCGGACGAAGTCGCGGGCATCAGCTAGTACCTATATTCATATTTTCATATAAGCTGGCAGCAAAATGCCGGTTCCCCTTGTGCTGTAAATGTTGGTGTAGGTGGGTAATCAGTAAAAGCTTAACATCCTGGACCCCGACCTGCCTTCTCATTTTCTTGCTATAGGTAGGTATTCCATATTTAAAAAACCGGCCAAGTGCGAGTCGGACTCGCGCACCGAGGGTTCCGTACAAACCTGTAGTAAGTTTTAAATTAAATATTTTTAAAAAATATATTTGAGTTGATTGAATGAAAGGTAAATTGCGGTTTACGATTTATGACGTATTAAAAAAAAACTACTTACTAGATCTCGTTCAAACCAATTTTCGGTGGATGTTTGCATGGTAATGTACATCATATATTTTTTTTAGTTTTATCAGTCTCTTATTTTAGAAGTTACAGGGGGGGGGGACACACATTTTACCACTTTGGAAGTGTCTCTCGCGCAAACTATTCAGTTTAGAAAAAAATGATATTACAAACCTCAATATCATTTTTAAATACCTATCCATAGATACCCCACACGTATGGGTTAGATGAAAAAAAAAATTTTGAGTTTCAGTTCTAAGTATGGGGAACCCCAAAATTTATTGTTTTTTTTTCTATTTTTGTAAGAAAATCTTAATGCGGTTCACAGAATACATCTACTCACCAAGTTTCAACACTATAGTTCTTATAGTTTCGGAAAAAAGTGGCTGTGACATACGGACGGACAGACAGACAGACAGACAGACAGACAGACAGACAGACATGACGAATCTATAAGGGTTCCGTTTTTGCCAAATTTGGCTACGGAACCCTAAAAATCTAACTCTGTTGTCGTCGTGAAGTGAATATAAGAATTGTTCCTATCTTCTTTAGCGGACTGAAAAGCTAAATATACCTACTAACTCCTTTTCGCAGAAACGTGCAAGCGACGTGAGCATGCACGGCGCTTATGACGTAACGTTCTTTTACGTGATACAATTAGTGAAATACTTTTGAAATTTATTAAGGTAAGGTACTAATCAGCAATGCACTAACTAGCATAAATTATTATCTCTAATAATATTTTTATAGACATTCTGTAAAGTTTTACACATTTTGAGGAATTAGAAGATAAATGGTCGCTAAATAAACTTTTTAAATATCTAATTCGCTGAAAAAAGTGCAAGATACTCAAGAATAACTTGGGCAGCAAATAATGCAAATGTGGTGAAGTTATGCGAAAGCACGCAGACGGTGTTTGGTTGGGCGGGCTCCGAAATGATATGAAAAATAATATATTTAAGTATGAGGGAAACTGTGACAAGCAGCGGCCATACTGCCAACGCTTTAAGCAATACTAAGCAGATCTAGATACAAACCTGATCAAACACAATCAACACAACATTAAAAGTTTGGCGCACGAATTTGACGTTTCTTAACGAAAGACCTTGGACAAAAGTTACTTTTGATCGAAAAGACGAATGGATTAGGCGTTCGCTAATCACAGGTAACTTTGTCTAGCAGTCGAACTTGAGCCGGGCCTAGACAAAGTGACATTCTATTAGCGATAACGCTAATAGAAAAGTCCTAAAATGTATGGGATTGACATTAGCTATCGAAACGTCACGTGGTCTAATATAAACGAATCGAAATGTGCTAGACAAAGTTAATTTAAATCGATTCCATCAATAGAATCGACAATGTCGAACGACTAATTCCATAGAGATGGGTCGACAAGTGCTAGCCAAGTGACATTTTTGACAAGCGTTATCGCTAATTTTTCGATTCGTTTGATGGAAACTCTATCGAATGCCAATACCCTGTAGAAAACGAAACAAATAGCGCCATTGTTGTGAAGTGGAGTGGATTGTTTTGATATTTTTAGTCGTTTCTTGAATTAATTTGTTATTAAATTGTCTTTTTGCATTACTTTGTAACTTTGTCGGTTGTTTGTAGTGCAAAGTGCTAATAATATAAAATGCATACGCTTCGTTTATTGTGGGCAGCGCATAATGAAAGTGTTTGGCTTAGACGCCAAAGAAGATACCGTTCCCGGCAACAATTGGAAAGCATTGACGAGATGCCAGAATTACTATTTATAGAACGTTTTAGGCTTAGTAAATCCATTTTTAAAAAACTTTGTCGTCAATTACGGGCTTCAACTGCATTAAAAGGGTCACGAGAGATACCCTTGGAAATAAAGGTAAGAAATAACTGAGGATTGGATTACCTACTATTTAGTGAAATATTTTGTTATGTTGTTTTGAGTAAATTTTATCTACAGCACTTATAAAATTTATTTTCTGTATTTTAGGTGCTTTGTGCTCTAAGTTTTTTTGCGACAGGGTCTGACCAAAGACTTGTGGGGGTTAGTCATCATTTGACGCAAAGGACAACAAGCCGTTGCATCAGAGAGGTTGTTGACGCCCTCAACCACAATGCTGTGATAAAAAAATGGATAGCTTTCCCTCAAACGCCACAGAAACGCACACAAATCAAAGAAGAGTAAGTGGAAATTTTCTTGATTATCCTATGTTTACTGAGCAAGTGATGAGAGTTTATAATATTTTTACTCAATTAAGACATATAACAATTTTTACTTTGTATGTAATTTTTTGTAGGTTTCAAAGGAGATATAATCTGCCAGGGGTTATAGGCTGCATTGATTGCACCCATATATCTATAGCAAAGCCGCCAGAAAATGAACATCTATACTTTAATAGAAAAGGATATCACTCCTTAAATGTTCAGATGGTGAGTAAAGCAAACCTACCTAAGCCAATTTCTCTTTTACAATATAATTTGTTATACCTAATATATCTAATGTTTACAGGTGTGTAATCACAACTTAGAAATAATTAATGTTAATTCTAAGTTTGGTGGAGCCTCGCATGATTCTTACATATGGTCTGCCAGTGAAGTAGAGTCTTACATGCGCACTCTTCATCAAAGCGGGGAACGTGTTTGGCTGCTAGGTAACAAATAAATATATCCTTTTTATTACTATAGTTAGTTGTAGCCAGTACCTACATGTTATATTTAGCAAAACTCCAATAAAATTAAACTTGCCAGTTGCTACTTACTTTAGAAAAACTATATTATGTACTTAATTGAACATTAACTTTATTAATTGGTTTCAGGTGATTCTGGCTATCCACAGCGGCCGTGGCTTATGACACCCATATTAGATGCCTTGCCTGGGTCTCGAGAAGAGTTGTATACATCACGCCATGTGCAAGCCCGGAACTGCATTGAGCGTTGCTTTGGATTGCTAAAGGCACGTTGGAGGTGTTTACTCAAAGACCGAGTTCTCCAGTACCACCCTTGTGTTGCTAGTAAGATAACACTTGCGTGCTGTGTATTACACAATATTGCATTGAAAGCTCAGTTACCAGCACCAACTGATGTATCTGCTATGCATAATGATGGTAATGATTATTACTCTCAACCAACTAGCTCCAACGTTAGCAGCCAAATAGAGCTAATCCAAGGAAGAGCAATGCTCAATCATTTAATAAGTAGATTATAAAGGGTTAAAAAATATAATATAATATTTTATTTAAAGTAGTTTAAACATAGATTCATAGATTTAGGCATATATTAAATATTAATCATTTAAATTATTTATCATATAAAAAACCTAGTCTTATCAATAAAATAGCATATATCTAGCATACAATAATACTTTTATTTCTTTTTAGAATAAAAATAACAAAAAAACACAGAATACAAATCAAATTAGAGTGCAGTAATATTATAGACATTATAACTTTGTAAAAAAACTATTCTTATTGGCCTAAAATCAGAAATATTTTAAGTATCAAAATATAATGAGTAAGCAAGAGTAATCTACATTAATTTTTTTACAATGGAACTAAAGTAAAATTACACTATTATAAAAATATATTAAAAAATAAAGTTATCACATTCATACAGATCAACTCTATAAATAGTAAATAAATGAATGAGCTCTATCAGTTCTGGCGGTGGGAGGTTTCGGCCGTGGCTAGTCACGGCCCGACCAACAAAGGCATACTGACTACTGCCAAGCTATTTAGCGATCCGGTAATTTGTTTGAGGATTAAATTACTATTCTTTTACAAGTTAATCAGCTTCCATCTTAGACTTCTTACAACTATTCATTTTGCAACCAAGAGACACAAATAAATTTTGCTCTAACTTAGTCTTTAATAAAATACAATACTTTTATTTTTTTAAGAATAAAAATAAAAGTTAACTGTAAAAAAACAATGAATACAATTTAAATAAGGGGGCAGTGTTATTATAAAAATTATAACTTATTAAAAAAAACAATTATTTTTGCCCTAAAATCAAAAATATTTTAAGTATCAAAACATAATAAGTACCTACCTAAGCAAAAGTAATTTTCATAATATTTTTTTGTTTAATGGAACAAAAGTACCAGTATTATAAAAATATACTTATTAAAAAAATGTAATAAAAAATATAATTATCACATACAGTTCTACTCTATCTAGTACTAACATAAATCAACTCTATCAATTGTGGCGGTGGGAGGCTTCGGCCGTGGCTAGTCACGGCCCGACCAACAAAGGCGTAGTAGGTACTTCCAAACGATTTAGCGTTCCGGTAATAATTTGTTTGGGGGTTAAATTACCATCCTTTTACAAGTTAGTCAGATTCCATCTTAGACTGCATCCTTACAACTATTCAGTGCGACCTCTACTTTGCAGATAGTGCTGAAGGAATGATTCTGCAATATCTGCAAAGCGATTCAACACGTTCGTTCTGTTAATGTCAGCCTCTATTCTTCGACCTTCATTCATCACCAGTCTTTCCTCCAATTGAATGCGACGCTGTTCAATAGCCGCGAACTCCCTAGCTGCTCGATCGAACGGCGTTAGTGTACGTCTTCGACGCGCACCCTCACGTCGGCGAGGCGAAGACTGCGGTGTTCTTGCAACAGACTGTTGTCGTACTGTTGAATGAGGAGGAGGGGTGATGCTCGGCACGTAGGTGTCAGCGTCAGGAACTGTTGGCTGGTCCTGGCTGTTGGTAGGAAGTGCTGGTGAGGGAATTATTATTAATGGAAGTTGTGGTGATGAAGGCGGCTGCGATGGAATAACGTCCGTTCCTGTAAACCAAATTAATATCCAGTTATAGAATCTCATCAATATACAGTAGAAATTCAATTGCCTAATTATGACTCAATAACTTTAAAAGGAATTTTTGTAATTGAAAAAAAAAATGTCTTGTCTGAACAGATTATTTTTATCCCGCTATATGTAGCTAAAGTCCTTTTTTATCTCTGAAATATCAGAGTGAACCCCTAAGTCCACACACAGTAGTCAATAATAAGTTTATTATTGACTATTATTTGACGACCTCCATGGCGCAGTGAGCGTTGTGGTCTTATTAGTGGGAGGTCCCGGGTTCGATCCTCGGCACGGTCGATTCAGAATTTTCTCTGGTCTGGCCTGGTGGGAGCCTTCGGCCGTGGCTAGTTTGGTAACTAGGTTGGTCCCTACCGGCAAAGACGTAACGCCAAGCGATTTAGCGTTCCGGTATGATGCCGTGTAGAAACCAATTGGGGGCATGGGTTCAATATAACTGCCATGCCTACAACAGGTTAGCCCGCTACCATCATAGACTGCATCATCACTTATCATCAGGTGAGATTGCATTCAAGGGCTAACTTGTAGTGGCGTAAAAAAAAACTTTACACTATGCAAGACATAACACATACCATCTTCAACACCATCATTGATTCCAGGTGCAGCTGGGGGTCCCTGAAAAATATAAGATAAAATGGATTATTATTTTTATAGGAGCGTGATAAAATATTAATTTTTCATGATGATTATGATTTTGCTTTTATTTTTCCAGATATAAAATATACTTAAGTAAATAATAATAACTGATGTTATTTATTAAAACTATTTACATTAAATTTGAAATTTGACACAGAGATAGATTATAGTCTGGAATAACACATAAGCTACTTTTCATCCCGGAAAATTAAAGAGTTCCCGCGGGAATCAATAAACCTTAATCCACGAGGACAAAGTCGCGGGCATCATCTAGTTTATAATATTAGTATAGATAAGTACTACAATCAGAGTGAGTTTTATGAGAAGAGTGAGGATGACTATTACAGAGTTGTGTATTAATTCTACATCCATCCATTATTTTTTATATTTTAATACAATTAAAATAATTGTTTACTAACATCAAATCCTTGTTCTTCTATCTCCTCATGCCCCTCCACCGCCACCACACCAATAATTCCTAACAACCTTGTCTCCAAAGCTGTTAGGGCCTGCCCTCTATTAGGGCCACCACCAGTGCCGCTGGCATGCCGACGAATCAACAAAGCTTTTTTTTTTGTTTTCGACTTCCAATCTGCCCACACCTTAAATTAAAGTTATAAGTAGTTTAAGCAGAGTGTGAATATAAGTAATAAACATTTTAAATGGAAGTTGATATAATATATGTGCAAAGCTCAAAGTATATCAATACATACCTTTTTCCATTTGTCTGGAGTCTTATTTACCCCACTGCCAATTGAATTGAGAAGATTTGTTAACTCCTGCCACAAACGATCGGCTCTGATGCGACCTTGAGCACCAGGCTGAGGTTTAGACAAGTCACCGTGGCTGAAATATGAGTTAACAAAGAGCCCTTTAACTACGATATTGTTAATCACGTCATTGTTTACATTATGAATGCCATTCGGTCGTCTGTGTAGGATTTAACTTTTCATTTTAATACGTATGGAACAAATATTTTACCTTTCCATAAATTCCAAAAGAGCCGAAAACTGCTCACCACTTGCCCTTGCTCTTGGTTCCATTTCTACGCGAGAAAACAAAACATTTCACCAGATTAGTTCGTCTGTTGTATTCAGGGGAAAAGTATTCTAAATCTTTATTTGTTACTTTATTACACAAAAGCACTTTGTTACTTACCCAGAAATATGATATTTTGTCTGAATAACAACAAGAGGATGTAGTTTTAAATTAATTTACAACGTTCGCACTCTAGAAACACCACTCAAACACAAACAACACAACATTCAAAGTTTGGCGCACGAATTTGACGTTTCATAACGAAAGACCATAGACAAAAGTTACTTTTTATCGAAACGACCAATGGAATAGGCGTTCGCTAATCGCAGGTAACTTTGTCTAGCAGACGAACTTCGCTTACGTTAAAGCGTTAGCGATTGAAGAAATGGAATCGCTTCGAATCGAATGCCGTTTGTCTAGCAGGTACGTTAAAGCGATAGCGACTGAAGAAATAGAATCGCTTCAAATCGAGTGTCGTCGTTTGTCTAGGCCCTCTGGAGAGTGGCCTAGGCTACTTTTCAGCATGGAAAATCAAAGAGTTCCGCATGATTTTCAATAACCTAAATCCACGCGAACGCTATCACGGGCGTTTAAGAATATAAGACTTTATAATGACTATTCTTGAGTCTTAGGACTGGTAGAGCACTACCCATACTTGAACTAGCTCGTTAGGCATATTTTTTATTCAAATATTAGAAGGCGGCGACTGTGGAGAGGAAAAAAAGTGGAAATAATGATTCATAAATGCATAACTAATAACCTTGGTTCAAAACGAAACATATGTAAAAACCCCAAGTTTCAAAACAGAGTCTTTTCTGGAAATGTTACAACATTGCGCATATTGCATAATACGAGTAGGTATAATATGTTGTTGCATTACTTACCTATCCTAATGAGGATTTCCTTTGAGGTCAACTAGAAAAAAATACAAATATACAGCGCGATCATTTTCGATAATAATTTAATAGGATTCAGATTAAGGACGGATGTACTGTAATAGGGGGAAACATCCTTTTCTGTTCCGACATTTTAGTATAGCAAAAATTAAAATTTCATTATCGAATAAATACCATTCGCTACTCATTGAGATATAGTATGATGTAATTAAAAAAAGTGGTCAAAAAATCGTATAGTAACGGCAGAAAATTATTGGGAAATTCATGGAAATCTCAAAAAAGGTCTTATCGCGTTCCGACTATTGTGATTTAATTTGAGACATTATTTAGACAAAAGTTATTTTAAATTGATCGTAAAAGATCAAAAAACACTTTAAATAAATAATATTTTCAATAAAACTTATAGTTTTTTTACAATCTGGTTCCAAACATCCCTCATTTTTACAGCACGAATTTTTCATACAAATTTAGTACGGGCGCGCGCATCACAAAATTTCGTTATATATTCATGAAATACGGCAGTCATTTCCCATACGCCTGCGGGCTCTCAAGGCGTGAGGTTACGTCCCGTTGCTCCTGAACTGACGTTTGTCACTGTTAGTATCCGTACACAAACGTCAATGCATCCACTACCATTGAACAAAACTAATCATCGATATTTATACGTATAAAAAAAATGTAACCGGACGATTTCTGTATATAAAATATTTATTTTGAAAATTTAATTGGTGGTTATTTTAGTATTCACTGAGCCGAAAACGGTATTTTATTATCTGTCTTATTTTGCCTGTTTTGTGCACGAACTCCACTAAAACTAACTTTGAATGGGTATTTTGGTTCTTATAGCTCAGTCTAAGTAGATTTTTTTCTTTTATAACAGTCGTCCGAAGGGGGAAACTGGCGAAATATCAATTTCGGGTCTATGGGGTACCTAATGCTGATGTTCATTCTGTTTTGGTCTCGCAGAAAAGGGCTGTTCGTGCCATATACAAAACTAAATTCAAAGAAGTTGAAATTATGACGGTCCACGACCAATACATAATTGAAAACTGGATGATGCTCGCGACTTCGTCCGCGTGGACTTTTGATTCCCGCGGAAACTCTTTAATTTTCCAGGAATAAAAGTACCCTTTATCCTTCCCCGGGTACCCTATGTGTTCTTCCAGACTATAACCTAGCCCTGTACCAAATTACATCAAAATCGGTTGAACAGATGGGCCGTGAAAGCGTAGCAGACAGACAGACAGACACACTTTCGCATTTATAATATTAGTATGGACTGAATGATGCTAGCGACTTCGTCCGCGTGGATTAAGGTTTCTGATTTCCGCAGGAACTCTCATTTTCCGGGATAAAATAACCTATGTCCGTCCCCGGAATACAACCTACTCCTGTACCAAATTTCATCAAAATCGGTTGAACGGATGAGTCGTGAAAGCATACAACCAAACAAACAAGCAACCAACAGACACACTTTTACGTTTATAATATTAGTATGGATTATGGATATTATGGATTAAGTGTAATATGTGTGTAGTAGGTCTGACGACCTCCGTGCGGCGCAGTGCTTTGCGCAGCCTTAACGTGCGGAGGTCCCGGGTTCGATCCCCGGCAGGGTTTGTAAATTTATAATTTCTGAATTTCCCTGGTCTGGCCTGGTGGGAGGCTTCGGCCGTGACTAGTTACCACCCTACCGGCAAAGACGTACCGCCAAGCGATTTAGCGTTCCGGTACAATGCCGTGTAGAAACCGAATAGGGGTATGGGTTTAATATAACTGTCATGCCCCTAACAACTAAAAACATCAATAAATTCAAGAATGAAAAAAAGTAACCATTCAAGAAAATATATGAATTTTTAGTGCTTCTAGACTCTGTAAAATTAGTTAGGTATTCATTTGTCGGTAACAGTATGCGTTTTTATAATAACTCCCAAAAGAAATATTTGAGATGCCAACAAGTTCAAAGTTTTTGTAAAACGTCAACTATTGAAAAGTCCTATTACAGTGTAAAGGTGAATGATACCTACAGGGCGCGTTTGGAACCCTCGTAGCTTTGATACCGTTGTCCATCACGTCTTATACTTTGTAAACGTGACGTTCAGGTGTACTGTGTAGGTACCTACTTTAATATACTTAATATTATAAATGCGAAACTTTGGATGGATGTATGGATGGATGGATGGATTGAAATTCAAATTCAAATTATTTTGAATTTGAATTAGTAACCCGCTACAATCTAAGACTGCATCATTACTTACCATCAGGTGAGATCGGAAACTAGGGCTAACTTTGTAGCAGTACCTAAGTATATAAAAATATCCATATCCATACTAATATTATAAATGCGAAAGTGTGTCTGTCTGTCTGTCTGCTACGCTTTCACGGCCCAACTACTCAACCGATTTTGATGAAATTTGGTACAGAGATATAGGTTACATCCCAGGGAAGGATATTTACTTTTCATCCCGGAAAATTGAAGAGTTCCCGCGGGAATCAAAAAAATGTATCTGTTCAACCGATTTTGATGAAATTTGGTACAAGGATAAGGTGTATCCCGGGGAAGGACATAGGCTTCTTTTTATCCCGGAAAATTGAAGAGTTCTCGCGGGAATCCAAAAATATGAATCCACGCAGACGAAGTCGCGGGAATCATCTAGTTCTATATAAATATTTTTGGGGTCTGTATACATAATAAACATTACTCCAAAGATTTATCATAAGTACCTATATAGATAGATAGAATGAAACATAACTTAAACAAAACAAAAGTCCTCATAAAGGCACAATTTTTCCAATCCTCTCTATTGTTTTGTATAAAACAAAGAAACGTGCGCACGCCGCCTAGCTTCATCCAATATTTTACTGAACGCGCAGAACTTGCTTCGCAGTTTTCAGTCGCACGTAGGCTGTCAAAATAGCTTCGTCTGATCTGAAGTGATAATCTTGCTTTCTGTCGAGTACAAAAACAATTTACTTCTGCAGTGTGTGACTATTGTAAAAAAGTAAGTATAATTTGTTTTATTAGTTACCTACAGTAATAGTCAGTGTGATTATTTGTAATATTTGAAATAAAAGATCCCTTCAAAAAAAATTAATATGGCGTCGGCCGCGGTGATTTTCGTATTGTTGCGCTGATTGTTGGGTTTTGTATCATTGTGTGATTTCAAATTTGACGTTTGTTGAAGTAAAACTTTTACAGACACGTCACCACGTACTTTTACAGCCAGCGCATAATATAATGGAGAGTGCAACGCCAGTAAAACCCATGTACCGACACTTTAATTTTTTGACATAATGACGTAAACATACCTGAGGCTTTTATCAAAGCTCAGCAAAGTTCATCAGTCCATGTATTTTTTAAATTATCTAGACATGATCTAGAATGATTTATTGTGATTCATTATTTTTGCAGATGGGAAAACATAAAAGAAGGTCTGCCTATTATAAAAAAGAAAATAAGCCGTTGCATTGGAAAAAAACAAACAAAAAGTATACTCTTATTTCCTGAAATCTTGAAAGCTGTCATCCCATATCACTTCCACATAATATCACATGCAGATTGCAGAGAAGAAGCAGATAAATGCATTAGTTACCTACATAATTTCTATACAAGTTTCGCGCTTTATCGCAAAATGCAATTATTCGTTTCTCAATACAAATAAACTAAATTTTCATTTCATTGTACCTACATTACTTTTCCGCTAATTATCATAGCATCAGAGTTATACCATTTCATGTACCTACTCTCACCATAGTCTGTACACTAGTAAAAAAATATTAATTTATAATTAGTAGACTATACCAACAAAAGACATTCATCTTTCCTATCTAAACATTTTGGTTATTTACGTATTGCAGCTTTGAAATTCTAAACGATGATCAAGTTATAGAATATAAATTGGAGAGCTCTGAACAGCAAGGTAAAAAGCATTCGGCAAAAATAACTAAAAGGTAGGTAAATTACAAAACTAGGTATAAATCCTTATCCTTAGTAATATTATAAACGCGAAAGCTTGTGAGTATGGATGAGTGGATGTATGCATGTATGTATGTATGTTTGTTACTCTTTCACGCCTGAACGGCTGAACGGATCTGGATGAAATTTGGCACAGAGATAGATTATAGTCTGGAATAACACATACTACTTACTACTTAATAAAACAGCTACTTTTTATCCCGGAAAATTAAGGGAACCAAAAAACCTCATTTTTTGTTGTTGTTTCCAAATTATATCTGTCGGTTTAGTTGATGGGTAAAATTACAATTATAAAGGTTTGAAATAAATAAAAGATTACCTTTTATTTATTTAAAACTAGCTGCACTATTGGTAACTATCGCCAGGAAGGCTGATTCAGTATTAGGTAGGTGTAGGCTCTCCTCTTATGACGATAGTGAAGGACTGCCCGCATGCTGATGGGGTCTGACTACTTATCGCCTCTCAAAGACGTCTTATGGTTGCCTAAAATTAACAATGATTAGGAAGGCTAACACATCTTTGAGCGGCCAAGTCTAGTGAACGGCCTGATGAATAGCGTCAGTTTTTATACTGTTTACATAGGTACTGCGCATTTAATACTGTACAAGAATCAGCCTTCCTAGTTATGGTTCATTTTTGGTAACCATAGTACGTGTTTGAGCGGCCATATCTAGTGAAAGGCTGATCTGCATGTGGGCAGACCTTCACTATCGTCATCAGTGGAGAGCCCTACACCCACCTAATACTGAATCAGCCTTCCTGGCGATAGTTACCAAAAGTGCAGCTATCTCATAGTCAGTACCTACATGATATTATTATAAACGTTTTTTTGCTGTCATAAAACTTCGGTTTGTCAAAATGTGACAAGGATAATTTTTATTTATATCAATTATATTAGGTACTTTATAAGTTAATAAACTTTATATTGTAGTAATAAATTGCGGTTTTATTTTCCATTTCAAAGTGCTATAAAAGTTTCACATCAAAAACTAAATAAATAATGGAAATAGGTTTTTTAGGATGAGTTGTGTCATTTATGATGAATCAACGGGACTTTACCCAGCTTGAAAAGGAGATTCTACTGAGGAGAGATAACAATAACTCAGCAGTTTATAAAAAGAAAAAAAATTGCAATAATGTACCTAGAAAATAATACACAATATATAGGGAGCTACATAAATATATGTACATACATAATGTATCAAGTATTACTCTGATTTAGTGGGCTGTTAGTGGATAGTTTCCATGCAACATTAGGAAAATCATCAGTTGATGCTACGTTAGTTGTTACGGATATGTCTCAAACCCACCAGCATCAATTGATTTTCATAGCTTAGCTCTAGGGGAAAGGGGTTCAACTAAGCAACGAAGTTTTTCACATAATGAGGAAAGGAAACACGTCCTTCTAAGTATTTATTACGAGAGAGGGAATGACAGCATGACAGTCACGCAGCTTACTTACGTCCATAATGTTCCCTACATTACACATTATACTAGTTGAAGTATGGAACACAGAAGCTGACTAGTTACTTCTCAAACCACTTCATCTACATCGCACATCTCAGATGGAAATGGAATCTCCTAGTGCTGTCTTACACCGTTTTTATACTATTCATGCAGAACTACTACTAATACTAAGCGCCATTATTAATTTAATTTATTTTTCTACCTAAGCATACAACCTTTATCAAATAAACACCTATCTTTACCTATACCTACTCATAGTTATAAATCAGTTAGCAGGAATCAGCCGGTTGGTATATTCAAGAAGCACCTCTATAATCCATATTATGATATTAAAAATGCCAAAGACGTGTAATTGAACGGCCCATTATTTCAACCAAGGAAGGACTTAAGTTACCTTTATCCCGAAAAATTGAGAAATTCCCGCAGAAATAAAAAAAAATTAACGAACGCAGACGAAGCCGTAAGTATCATCTAGCTATCAATCAATAAATAATATTATTTGTGCCATAGTGAGATAGTTGATCGCATATTGTGTGCTCCCGTGGTAGGGGCTGAATCCTTCTATGTGTGCCTGCGTAGACTGTGGTTGTATGTGTATAGAAACAATTGACAGCGGCTGACAGCTACGCCTAGATGTCGGCCAAGGGTAGGACCCTTAAGTACCTATACCACGTAGGTACCTCCTAATTAATATGCTTGATTAAGTTAAGAAAAATAAGGCCTCTTAGGAAGGTCCCTTACAATTTACACAGAGTTCAAATATAGTATAGGTATAGGTAATTCTTACTCTGAGGGTCTGAGGTCCCTTATTTTAGTGAACGGGGTTTCAACGATTACCTACTAATATTTTATGAGATTAGTTATTATGTCGTAACGTTGATTGCTGTATATGAATAAATTATTACGCCTTCATAATTTTTAATAGCAATCAACGTGACGACAATAATTGCTTATATTTTTTACAGTAATATGTATGTTCATAACGTCTTTGAGAGGTGATATGTAGTGAAAGACCCGATGAATAGCGTCAGTTCTTATATTGTTTAAATAGGTATTGCGCATACTTTAATACTATACAAGAATCAGCTTTTCTAATAATTATGGTTCTTTTTTGGTAACGATAAACCGTTTTTGAGCGGCCATATCGAAAGGCCCATTCATATGCGGGCAGACTTTCACTTTTGACATCAGTGGAGATCCCTACACCCACCTAATACTGAATCAGCTTTTCAGGCGATAGTTACAAAAAGTGCAGCTATCTCTTATAGTCTATAATAATAATAATAATAAAGCCCTTTTTATTCCGAATTTGCTACAAGTTTGGCAATACATATTTCACGTTCCTATTTACTATAGTATGTCTCGCAATTCGGCGTGCCTTCTGGCATAGGCCTCCTCCAGCTCTCTCCACTGAGCTCTGTCTTCTGCAACTCTGGTCCAGTATGGCCCCAAGGTTAGGCGGATATCATCTCTCCATCTTATTTTCGGGCGCCTCTTACTTCTGGTATCCTCTCTTGGGTCTCTCTTATAGTCTATAATTAGGTGATAATGACTGTAACCCATTCTAGGCCCTTACTCTCAAGACTCCAAGGCACGGAGAAATTAATGACAAGGTCAAATTATGAAAATTATACTTGTAACTTGGCCTAACCGTGGCCGTGCTGCGTAGTTATAGTGGACCGGGCGAAGGTTATAGTGGTTCGTAAGCTTTCGTAGCTATAATTTTAAGATACCGTAGTTAATTTTAATCAATCATCATCACATCAACTTTGTTTTATTGCCCTTCAATAGTAGTGTTCTGTGTAGGTACCAATTTTGAATAAACATACTTTGACTTTTAAATGTCCTCGAGAAGAACCAATAGGAAAGTCAGAAGTTTACAAGTCATGACCATATCTTCACTCTTTCTTCCTTTACGGGAGGTGAAGGAAGAAAGAGTGAAGATACCTTTGGATATACCTACTTAAAATAAATTAAGAGTAGGTACATTCTATGTAGTTTGTCAATAGCTGACCTGCCACGTCTTCGTACGGGTGGGCTAAGTACCATAAATACTACAGCATTTACCTGTGTTTTATACAGTAAGGTTAAAATTCTACCTTTTATATTGAGCTACAAGCTGATGCCCGCGACTTCGTACACGTGGAATAGGTAAGTTTGTTTGATTCTCATTGGGGATTTTTTAATTTTCCGGGATAAAAAGCGTATATGTCACTCGCCAGGTCCTCAAATATACCCACGCAAAAAATCACGTCGATCCTTCGCTCTGTTGCGGCGTGATTGAAGGACAAACCAACAAACAAGCACACTTTATAATATTAGTATGAACAGCGACTAACGTGTGGTTTTAACGGTCTTTCCGTTGGCTCAGCAATTTAAACTAGATGTAACTTATTTCTAGTAGTTAGTAAAGTAGTAGTAGACAAAATACTTATGTAAAGAACTGATAATTATTTACATCCACAGATAAGTAACTATGACCATGTGTTTTTCAGTTTTGGACAATTTAACGTAAACGTTGATTTCAGGATTGAGCGTCGTTGGTCTGCTTTTTGAAGAGATATGAATAGTTATTATAATTAGGTTTCAGATATAGTTTATCAAACAATGGGCGATGTCTTAGGACAATGATCACGATAGATCCGTAACGATTCAGATCCCCACTGTTATAATATTATTGTGTTGTGGAAAGTAAAAGCACGCAGCAAAACGTGCTCGGATCACTGCACGCCACGAAAGTGAGTGCGCGGCACGCGTTTTTTATAAAAATATTACCGACAAAACCGTCAACTTTGTATCATTTAAACACAAAAAAAAAACCTTTTTCGGAAGGCCCGAAAAACAGGATTCCCGTGCCAATAAAAAATTGACAAAAAAAAAGTAAAACGCGCTGCGTTCGAAATTTTAAAACTGTGTTCTTTTTTTGCGCGCGGAATTTTGGGAAACTGACATCTCGCATTGCGTTCGGAAATTCTTTTTTTTGTTTTGTTTTCGGTGGTTTGGCTGATAGTGCGTTGAACTTGAGTGCAGCGGCCGCGTCCTCGGTTTCTTATGTGATTAAACGATGTTGCCCGCTAAGTGAAAGTGCTGTGACGTAAGCGTTACATTAGAACTAGCATTATGTCGAGTATTATTGGGTTAGGGAAGTGCTACACTGATGTGGTGGTCGGTAAGTTGATGTTTTTTTTTTCACCTACATAAAACAGAAACAGGCAAAAGTCGATGACCACACGGCCGAAAAACTTCAATATTGTCCCATTGCTTTTTGCCTTGTTTTAATAATTACGAGCAGCTTGATAAAAAGCTTGTTTTTTGGCCAAATTAATTATTATATTTCTTTTCGTGGTAAGAAATAAAGGACTGTGCCCAAGTTTGACTAACACTTGGACAGTTTTTCAAGTTATAATATCCAAGGAATTTGGTATTATAGGTTTCATTTTTGAAAATTCGACCACCAATTTTTTCTTCGAAAAAGAAAGGAGATTATATTTTCTTTTAAGAAAAATTTCGGTATAACTAGCTAACCCATCCCCCAGGTACTTACCTCTACCGTATAATATACTAAACTGTTTTGAGCGCAAGATTTTTCAAATTAAATAAATTGAAAATCAGTAGCATGATTATCTTGAAAAACCAACCAGAAAGGTGCGAGTCGGACTCGCGTAAAATATAGCTGGTTCCGTACCGGTACCACCACGATCCACGACTAAAACTAGGCGCTGAAATGATAGCGCCTCGCGCGCATCCCAAGTGAAATGCTAAAGCTAAACCGACTTACAAAAAGGAGGAGGTTCTCAACTTTTTTATACTATGTACAACTACAATGGAAGTATGAAGTATGTCTTGCAATCGAACTTGATTTTGTTGTCGTTTCCTAGATAGAGCTGAAAACCTTTTTTAAGTTTTTGGTACCTATTATTTTCTTTGTGTTATCTGAAGCCAAAAACAAATTTGGCCTCTATCGCAGCTGAAAATTCAACTGATTATCTTTATTTCAACTGAAGAGCAATGCGACAGACGAACGAACAGACAGACATCAAACGCACAGGTCCCATGGCATGGCACCCCTGGGTATGGATCCCTAAAGATGCAGTTGTGGGCAAATTTGACGTACCTACGTAACTTTATTTCGACCATGGAAACTAGGCCAAGCCCGTATTCAACCTACCATGTACTCAATAGATAAGTCAACTAGTAGATACCTATACTCTACTTAAAAAGCATTTTAGCTTTAATCATAGGTAGATCTACGTCTGCTACTTTATAAGGGACCATCTTTTCAACAAATATTGATGAAATTTAGGTAGGTAACATTCCGGGGTATATAGGGTACTGTTTACTCCGGAAAATTAATGAATCCCCCGGTAATCAAAAAACTTAAACAATAGCCCGCAGTCGCGGGCATGATCTATAAAAATATAATGCAATGGAAGACTAAGATAGTTGTCACTTTCACTCGTTAAGCTTGACGCTTGCTATAACGAAAATTTCCGGTAAGAGCAAAAAATGTAGAGCTGCTGAGAGCTGGGGTCTTCTTTGACCTAGTATTGAAGTTGTGATCTTTTTTCGGACGTACGTAACGTCCAATCGACTTTTCTGTCGAAAATGTACGCGAACAGCTGTTTTGAGGCCGCCATGTTTTATCGCGGCAAAAAGAAAAAAATCTTATGTACCTATGCCGAAATTCAAAAATGGAATACCACGCACGCTTGTCAGTTGTCACCTACTTTCCTCCTTTATGTGGCTTCCTTTTTTACGATTTTGTAATATTTATATATTACTAGATGATACCCGCTAATAATATCAGGTATCATCCCACGCGACTTCGTCCGCGTGGTCCAAGTTTTTTCGATTCCCGCGGGAAATAGCCTATGTCCTTCCCCGGGATATAACCTATCCATGTACCAAATTTCATCAAAATCGGTTGAACAGATGGGCCATGAAAGCGTAGCAGTCAGACAGACAGACAGACAGACAGACAGACCGACAGACAGACAGACACACTTTCGCAATTATTAATATTAGTATGGATTCTTTTTTGGATATTTTCCTTTTTTCCATCCATTTTTTTTAAACCACTACAAGCCCTTGACTGCGATCTCGCCTGATAGTAATTAGTGATGATACAGTCTAAGATGGTAGCGGGCACAGACCATTAGGTTTACTACTCGGTGGTAGCGGGCCTTGTCTCACTTGTATATTATTTCGGTAAGTCTATACTTACCGAAATAAATAATAAACAGACTCATTTAATGCAAAAACTAAGTAGATGATACCCGCTACTTTGTCCGCGTGGATTAAGGTTTTATGATTCCTGCGGGGTCTCTAATTTTCCGGGATTAAATGTAGCCTTTGTGTTGATTCAGGCGATAAGCTATCTCCATTCAAAATGTCAGCCAAATCTGTTCAGTCATTGTCGCAACGTGACAGAGTAGTATATCAGACATCCAAACTTGCACATTTATTATTATTTATTTTATTTTATTTTAAATTATTTAATAAATTTATTAGTAGGATTTGTTAGATAACATTTTGAGTAAACGAATTGTATAAAGTAGCTCAGTTTAGTCACAGCAGTAACCCATTTTTCCGGCGTTTCTTTGACTTGAAGCGAAAGTAGTGCCAAGGTTGCTAATTAATTATTATTTAATATTCCACTAATGTACCAACTATATCGTAACCTGTGACATAAGAATATCGGTCGATACATCTAGACGCATTCAAAAAGGTTTCTTTCTGAATGTATCTGTAACAAGATTATCATTGTTGATTTTTAAATGAAAATATAAGTAATTTCTTTATTTAGTAATCAATTATGATAAAAATGTCAAATTAAAACATACAATAAAATCTATGAAATACAATAAAATCAAAATTAAAACTAAATATACGTAAGCATAAATATACTTGGGTAACATAGATTAAGTAGATACCTTTAATCGGGATCTTTCCCATGTCAAAAATAAATTATTTTTTAGTGATTATTAAATCTCCCAAAAAAACGTTATAATATACGAGTATATATTATCCACGTCCTCTGTTAGTTTTATGTTCGTTTGCCGAGTGCGGCTTTTCTCACACCTTTGTCGAGCATTTTGAAGAACACTCAGGCACGTGATCACGTGTTTTCCTTCACCGTTTACTACCTATACAGCACTGAGCAAGTGATCATTCTTTAATTTTATTATTATTCCACTACAAGTTAGCCCTTGCTAGATTAGATGTTATAGGGGTATGGCGGTTAGACTAACTCGTACCCCTAATCAGTTCAAACACGACATCGTACCGGAACGCTTAATCGCTTGGCAGCGCTTCTTTGCCGGTTTGATGGTTTGGTTAGGTTAGCTTAGCCACTGCTGAAGCCCCCAGACAAAAATGCACATAATTCATGCCCGGGGATAGACCGTAAGACCCGGGGCCTTTATTTCGTTATGGCCACTTAATTATATATATTTTTTAATTTAAATTTAATTTTTAAAATTAAACTTATTTAAATGAGCTAGTTCACAGCCAAGTGCCACTCGATCCTGAAGTCGGTCACGCGAACCGGACTCTTGGCCCGAAGTGTTACGACAGCTTACATCGCATCCGGTAACCGGTTATGCGCGCCGCGTAATATGGCGTTGTAACCGATGAATAATACCAATACGAGGGTAGAGATCGTCTATACTAAGAATGAACGCGACTCGCTAAACGTTCGCATCATTTTTGCACTAATTGGCCAACAAATCCAGAATTCATGTACTTAAAAATAGCCGGTACCTGAATGACCTATAAAAAACCCTTATTGTGCGGCTATTTTTTTTTTACATTTTTACCAACAATTTAATAAGAAACTATCTCCTTATGGGCCTTGGACAACTATCGCTTAATGGGCTTAGGTTATCAATAGATAAAATAAAATTAAGGCATTTCACCTTTAGTTAATAGCACATAATATCACCTCTCAAAATGAGAAGGATTTAAGTCATACTCCAAGTTCCAACAGTCTGGACAAGTTAATTGGCAGCCATCACACACCTTTGAGAACATTATGCAGAAATCTATAATAGAGAATCATAATAGATAATAATAATAGATAATCTCTAATACAGGTAGGTATATTCGTCGCAGTGGCGTGCACAAGGTTTGAAGCTAGGGTAGGCATTAGTTAGCCAAAATACCTATTAACTGACTGTCATGATGAAAAATGAGCATTGTCTTATTTCCATTTCGGTAAGCAGTGCTTTTATGCCTCTATGAACTGCACGCCACTGATTCGTCGTCGTTCTTGTTCTTTGATCAAAGTAATTGCATTTCAAAGTGAATCTATCTTTACTTAATATTATACTCGTAAATGCGAAAGTTTGGATAGATGGATGAATGGATGGATGTTTGTTAGTAACAAACATCCATCCATTCATCCATCTCACAACAAATCGTTACTCAATCACACCCAAACGGCTGAACGGATCTGGATGAAATGTGGCACAGAGGTAGATTATAGTCTGGTATTTAACACATAGGCTACTTTTTATCCCAGAAAATCAAAGAGTTCCCGCGGAAACCAAAAAACCTCCATCCACGCGGCGAAAGTCGCGGGCATCAGCTAGTTATTGTTAAAATATGACGCGAACATGATCTCGATAAGGTAACAACAATAACATTACACAAAACTTCTCATGCAGCCTCGATCCATATTAATAAAGCCTCCCATTCACAACACGACATAGAAATCCGCGATACACTGGTTGAGTGGTGACATCATGAGCTTTCGCATTTCACTAAGAGTATCATAAGCATTTTATCGCGCGTTGTCGTAGGTCAGTAGGATAATTTCTAAGACGGCTTCCCTGACGCAGTGCCAGTGGTGAGTGTTGTGGTCTATCCTGCTTTTCCCGGCAGGGGCAATTTGGGAATTTATAATTTCTGAATTTTCTCTGGCCTGGTGGAAAAGTTTCGGCCGTAGCTAGTTACCACCCTACTGGCAAAGACGTGCCGCCACGTGATTAAGCGTTCCAGTACGATGACGTGTAGAAACCGATTAGGGGTAGGTATGGGTTTAATATAGCTGCCATACCTACCCCTAACAGGTTAGCCCGCTACCATCTTAGACTGCATCATCACTTACCTTCAGGTGAGATCGCAGTCAAGGGCTAACTTGTACCTAATTGATAAAAAAAAATAAAAAAAATTGAGAACCTCCTCCTTTTTTGGAAGTCGGTTAAAAATAAGCAGGAGGTCCTGCGTTTCCCGGCAGGGGCAATTTGGGGATATCTTATTTCTAAATTGTCTTTAGTGAAAGCCTAATGCATCGTCCGTTGAGGGCAGTGGACGATGGAGAGGGCTATGCTCGGAATACCCCTACGTGATCAAATTAAAAATGACAAGATCCGTAGGAGAATCCGAGCAACCGATATAGTTCGTGGCAAAATATAGGCTTTAAGGCTTCCTCTTCCAGATTAGCTAGCCTTATATCTTAGACTACATGACCGTAATATCACCGGGTGAGATCGCGAGTCAATTAGGGTAGACCCTGCAGATACAGGGGCCCGGGGACTATAATGTCTTGGATCATCTACAGTCGGCAAAATATAAAGGATTACTTAAGTAAGGAAATCATCAACGTATAGGATGACATCATCTGCTTTCACTGAATGACTGTCATTAAGCCACTCGTAGTTTTTACCATCTAGCGTTGCAAAATAATCGTGTCCGCGACTTACCTATTGCGTCAAAAAAAAATAGCACAAAATATACCTACCTATACTTACCTCATTTTTTTATCAAAACAAAAATTTTAAATACAGTATCGGTATACACTGCGAAAAACCACGTCGGCTTAAATTGGGTATTTTTGACTAATATTCAAATAAATTATTTTTAAGTGATTATTAAATAGAGGATCTTCCAAAAGTAATATCCACGTCCCCTGATAGTTTTATGTTGAATAACCATTTTAAGCAATCGATTAAAGTAAAAAAGTGCGTCGACCTTTAATGACGTCACTTTTCAGAATATCCCATACACCGAGTAGTTGTATGGTCTGTGATCCCCACAGACCATACAACCAGTGATCCCATACTTGAGCGCTCGTTGAAGT
Source organism: Erebia epiphron (assembly GCA_963932025.1). Classification (NCBI taxonomy): domain Eukaryota; kingdom Metazoa; phylum Arthropoda; class Insecta; order Lepidoptera; family Nymphalidae; genus Erebia; species Erebia epiphron. Next base: position 13,203,058 of record OZ009950.1, read on the forward strand.
TTGAAAAAAAGTTGCTTATTTGACTATTTGTCAAATACCCAATTGAATTACCTACCTAGCTGACCCGAAGGCTTCGCAGTTCCCATAAAAACTGATGCTCTGTACAAAATTTTTCGTGGTAAGTACTTAGGTCTTTAATTTTCAAAGTTGGAACGTTAAAGTAAACTATTTGACTATTTAAAACGGAACCGGATCCCCGAAAAGGATGCAGAAGCACAGAAAAAAGAATAGTTACGCCGTAAAAGCTTACCTCATATTATGTATCATTCCATATAAAGGTCTTGAGTCTTGACATATCATTATGTGAGACACAAGTTGTCCTATACGTAAAATAAATAATTTCATCCCACGTAATAATAAAAAATATCATCGATTACACCACCTTAATCACTCATCAGCAATTCCTGCAAATGCTAACTAGATACCAATAACATAGAATATCTATAGATGCTTCATTTAAAAACACTAACCGCACAAAGTAAAAGCGTTCTTAACTAAACTACACGTTACGGAAGCGCATAAAATTGTTATTGTAATAACTGTTACCACTTTACCAGTTACCACAATCAGTCATGCGTTCCGTTTAACCGGCTCGATTAATGTTTATTTTATTGTCTTCTACAATTTACCTACGCTAAAGTTATATACTATGTTGAAGTCGGACTTTGGAAGTTGGTTTTTTGGAAAGATTTTTTTATAATATTATGCCTGCCTACTTTAAGACTAAGAGATAGCTGCATATCTAGAGAACAGTATATACAGCGGCCATATCTAATGAAAGCTCCAGCCTCCGATGAATAGCGTCAGTTTTTTCACTGTTTACATAGGTACTGCGCATACTTTAATACTATACTAGAATCAGCCTTCCTAGTAATAGTTCATTTTTGGTAACCATAACAAGTCTTTGAGCGTCGATATGTAGTCAGATAACAGATTCTCAGCCGCGTGCGGGCAGACCATCACTATTGAGAGCCCTACCACCAAATACCTACTGAATAGTTAGGTACCAAAAGTGCAGTCTCTAATCTAATATAATCTTCTATGTTCTTTTGCACACACTATATTGCACACGTGAGTGCGGTATAGGTACCTACCGATGAGGCGAGGCGTGTTTCCCAGCGGATTCGGGTCACTTGTTTGAAATCAATGCAATCGTTAACAACACTCGAAAAATCCGATCACTTGTGAATAATAAAGAGTAGACCGTATATCAATATACCTATATTAAGTTGTTTGTTTTAGTCATACCTAGCTTAAAATCATACAAATATTATAAACGCGAAAGTGTATTTGTTTGTTGGTTTATTGGTTTGTTAGTTTGTCCTTCAATCACGCCGCAACGGAGCAACGGATCGACGTGATTTTTGGCATGAGTATAGTTGAGGACCTGGAGAGTGATATAGACTTTTTATGCCGGAAAAGTAAGGAGTTCCTGCGGGATCGAAAAATATTAAACCACGCGGACGAAGTCGCGGGCAGCAGCTAGTTTTAATTAATTATGTCTTAACATGCATGTTGAGTTAGCCTGTAAGTGTGTAATCATTGATTGACATAAGATTATATATAACTAAGTTGTACTTATACTCATAGTCATAGTCATAGTATATTAAATGAAATAAAATAAAAATTAAATTAAATTAAATAAATCTACTTATCCATACTATAATATTATAAATGTGAAAGTTTTGATGGATGGCTGGATGGATGTTTGATACTCAATCACGTCAGAACGGCTATAGACGCTATAGTCTATGTCTCTGTACCAAATTTCATCCAAATCGGTCGAAAAGATGGGCCATGAAAGCGTAGCAGACAGACACGTTCGCATTAATTATAATATAAGTAAGTATGGATTCTGTGCTTTGGGTACGGAATCCTAAAAATATTCTTACGTCCGAACGCCAAACAGCATTTATTTGGTCATCAAATGAAAAGCAACCATAATTACAGTCATATCCATGTTAATCCACATACCTGCGCCGATTTCTCATGCATTACAATTAAACCAACGCATTCTCTTTCTAGAGAATACGTCCAAAACAAATGTTGAGTCAACGGGCGGGTTACGAAATATAACACTTTCTAGTGATGCCACTGGTGATGGGCTCATGAATCTCGATCAGTAGCACCAATGCCAACCAAACCAGCTGGCTAATCGATCCCATACATAATAATAATACTAGGTATTATAATTATGTAGAAGTGGTAGTGGCATGGATGTGGAGGTTGTAAGTGGACCTTCTATATGGGGTGACGGGTTCGATCCCCGGGCACGATTCAAATAGGTAGGTAGGTACTTACCTATTTTCTATGATGTTTAAAACATCCTATTTCCCCCTAAAAACTTGACTTACCAATTTGCCGAGTTTTTAAATGGAGGCTCTGCATCCCCCATTCCATTTAGGTAGGTTACCGACTACCGTAAAAGGTAAGTATTTAATGATTAAAGCTATTGAAACTATACCTACCTAATAATAATAATGAACATTATTAAAATTTTCACAATGAAAGGCTTTCCTTGCGCTGCTCGGTACATTAACAAACCAAATAAAATGAAAAAATGGGAACATTCAGTTTCGGCACAACCGGTATTTTCGCCCCACACTGCGTTCTTTGAACTCTGCCTCAAGCCTGGATAAAAACAGGTTGCGACATTTATAAGTCTTAAATCATTAAAAAAACAATCTTTTTTCGTCCGCCATAATAATGAATTTAGTAATTTTATTTCTCGTATTCTTCTCATAAAACCCAAATTGATGCCCATATCAAGGGGGTGAGCCTGAGCAGTTGAGCACCAAAATCTTACAGCAATAGGCGCATTTTATTGTACCTACTCCACCACCACCACTACAGCCCATTAAAGTCCCACAGCTGGGCACAGGCCTCCACTCTCGGTAGGAGAGCGGGAATTAGAGCTTAGACCCACCACGCTGCTCTAATGGGTTGGCGGGCTTTAACGACTATTATCATGTTAGTGATAATAACCGGGACCGACAACTTAACGTGCTATCCGAGGCACGGGGGTGATACACCTCCAACTTCCTAACTCCAGGCTAGTACTGAGAATTTCTAGTCAGAAAAACTCAATACTTAATTATGGCCCGACCCGGGACTCGAACCCAGGACCTCGTCGGCGGCAGGCGAACCTGCTAACCACTAGACCAACGAGGCAGTTACCCACTCGTACCTATAAAAATATACCCTCGCGGATTTTTGTAGCGTTTAATTTCACAGTAGGTAGTTTTCTCAATTTGAAAGGTTCTATAAAACTTTATTAAAACTATATTAGCTGTGCGCGTGTTTCTTACTTTGCTTTTCCAACAAGACGAGAAAAAAAATTACACTCGGTGCGCTCACGTTCATATTTTATTTATATGGGGTTAGGGGTAGGTAGATGTTATTTTACCATTCCTGTCGAATTGAAATGTTTTTTTTTAACAGGAACGGTGGCGGGTGAACCCTGTCAGGTTTCACCCGTCACATTAGCCCTTGACTGCAATCTTTCTGTTGGTAAGTGATGATGCAGTCTAAGATGGTAGTAGGCTAACTTATTAGGGGTATGGGCTGTGGCATTAAATCCCCCAATCGGTTTCAACAAGACATCGTACCTACCTAAGATCTTCCGTATGAAATTAAATCCTGGGCTACAGCCTTGGCACACAGCGCGAAGTGAACTGCGCCGATTGAACAGCACAACTTGCAATGCTAGCTGCTGTCAACTGCACGACTGCCTAGAAACTGCAATTTTGCACACCAATTGCAAAGGGACCTGTCTTGTTACAGACTATTCAGGTGCTTCCACGGAATTCAATCTATTCCGTGGGTACTCGGACTGCGCAGTCAAGCGTAAACCGCAAATGTAAAAGACGTCTTTAAAGCTCGTCCCAAATTAGCCTCAATTGTGCAATGTATTAAGCGCCGTCACGCAAAAACTTTGAAGGCCTGGACAGACAAAATGCGACGCGCGACCAGCACGTGATGCAGTAGCATTAAAGATACACTGAACGAAAGTAAATTCTTATTCTGAAAATGGGTAAATAAATGAATTTTCATTTTGATCATGTATATGTTTTGTTGTACCTCACAAGGAACTGGAATTAAACTGAGTAGCTCTAATTTTTTTATCATTTTACCTTACTGAACTCCTCAGATAAACGCGTTAGCGATACACAATTGTGGCAAGAACGTGTAAGCGATAAGCGATTTACTTATTCTATGACCTTTGAAGTAGGTAACGAAACAAAGAAATCAGCTGATGTAGAAATATATCTGCCCTTCGATCATATTTCAATAATGACTTTGAGCATTTACAATGTTCGAAGATTTCTTCCGCACGTCGCCGTCGTCACGCGTTGCGAATATCCAGGCCTTTAATTTGACAAAGAAAAAATGTCGACCGCCACGCTCGGTTTGGTTTCACTTCTGATTCCGGCGAGATGCGACGGGTATGGATGGTTTCATGGTTTCACTTATTTTGGAAACGTGCTGTTTTCTATGATCGCCTTTTTTGATAACATCGCGAAGTTAGGAAATTGGAAAGTTCAAAAAAAATATCATTGAACAGTAGCAGGTACAGGTACCTAGTATTTATGGTCGACCAAAATATTATCATTGTCAACCATGATCTCAGTATATTAGTGTTAATTATTGCATTATATCATACTAGATGATGCCCGTGATTTCGTCCGCATGGATTAAGTTTTTTAATAAAATAAAAAGGAATAAAAAGCCTATGTCCTTCCCCGGGATACAACCTATCCCTGTACCAAATTTCATCAAAATCGGCTGAACGGTAGGGCCATGAAAGCGTAGCAGACAGATAACCAGACAGACACACTTTCGCACATATAATATTAAGTATGGATTAGCAATATTGATTTGTTGTGTAAAGTTTTTAGTAGGTACTTAGCCTTAAATAAAATTAATAAAAAATATTGTTAGAATACAGTGTAACGATCGCAATCGCGATCAATTCAATGCCACAAGAATAACATACAAATTGATAGAGTCAATCACGACAATTGAGACTGTTTTACTGTTTGTTTGTTTTGCATAGTAAGGCTTTGCCAGCAAGGCTACAGGTTCGTTAATCTGAATTAGTCATCTAGACCACAATATTAGGTACTGAACGTGTAGCCTTCGCCAGAAAATTTAGCTAAATCCTCGTTCACTCTGATAAAGCTGCTTAGGTACTACTCACACGAAAGTCACAATTGTCAAGCTCAACTTACACCTCTCGACTGGTATCTGGTACCTTGAATAAAGCAGTTTACTCGTGAAATATAATGAACAATTAAAAAGCAGATTTCGAAAAACGTCTTAGCACTGAAGACGCAATTAACAATGGCGTAAAGAAGCTACCTGAGTAGGAAGAGACGCGAGTGCTTTATAAACATGACACGTAAACCCCGTTTCAGTGAAATAGGATGCTACTTGTCTCTACACTACATAAAAGACGTACTAGAATGAGAATGAATAAATGATTTCAGTTGTTTTCGGATGATTAAAAATATTCTTATACTCATCCTTATACCTAGGTACCTACATGAACTGGAAAATGCGAAGTTGTCAAATTATTTTTTCTAAGCCAAAAAGCCAGTCCAATACAAGCGAGGATCTGGGCTCAATTTTTTAAATTCCTCAAAGGCTTGAATATATTATTAGAAATGTAATACGACCAAGCCAGAATCATATCAATCATAATTAAAGCCAATTTTAATTTTTCTGTTTCAGGTATCCTACTTCTAGCAATACACGCTAGATGCCAGCATCCAGCCCACCACCCGGGTAGGTATGCATCAATATTTTTTTTACATTTCCTGTTAATAATAACTCAAAAGGTACCTACTGAATAAACCCATACTCGTTTTTTTCACGTTTCAGTATCCTTCGTGCAACCTTCGTATCAACATTCGTATCCTTACCTCCAGTCAGGGCATCCACCGTGGCATCAATTCACATCTCCAAGGAGAAGATCACCTGACATTCAAGCTTATTATAATGACCCCTACAATCAGCATTATTCTCAAAATCAAAATCCATACCAACACCACTCGCAACAGAATTATCAAGAATATCCTCAAACCTACAACATCAGATCATCCGCTGACTTGATTGACTCAGAATCGAGGAATAACCAAAACGATGGGAGATTGCTATCACAGTCTGCGTTTACGAGAATATCCGAAACTCTAGGAGCTATCAACACTGTAGGACATTACTTAATTGACATAGTAAATGAAAACGATAGAAACGAGTCAGATCCCAACTTGCAGCAACTACCTCAAGCTCTCTACACGATAAGCAAAAACGTTTTAGGGCGAAACGTTACAGATAAAATTGCACCAATAGTCAAGAAAGCTTTACCCAAAGTTCTACCAGATGCACCAATAACAAGAATAGCCACAGGTGATTTGGATAGGAACGACGCAAAATTCTGTACCACGCCTGAAGGGGAAGAAGGGATTTGCGAGGATTTGAGCAATTGTCCACAACTGCTGTTGAACTTAGTGAATCTTCGAGAATCTCTATGTTTTAAGGACCTATTTGTTCCTGGTGTGTGTTGTCCAAGAGACGGAGTGGTTCCAGCAACACAGGCTATAGAACAGCCTGTTGTATCCACAACGAGTAAACCAACGTATTTGGTTCCTGTCACAACCCAACGGCCTATCCCAAGACCAAAGCCTACGACTACGAAGAAACCCTCAGCCATCCTAGTTCTAACGACTAAAAGGCCAAAGCCCATAACTACGACTCCTAGACCAGTCACTACCACGCCTACCACTACGACTACAAGGATACCATCGACGACCAGCTACTACACATTGGCACCACCTTTCATCACGAACTTCTCCAACATAGTCGATGTAAATGGTAATTTTTTCATTTTATTCTTAGTGAATGAGTTTGTTTGATTGCGTACTTGGGACTTACCCACTTTTTAAAAATAACGAGGGTTTAAGGTTAACGATCCTCCGTGGCGCAGTGTTGAGCGCTGCTGCGTAAAATGCGAAGGCCTCGGCAGGGTCAATTTGGTAATTTATAATTTCTGAATTCTCCCTGGTCTGATGCCGTGTCGAAACCGAATAGGGGTATGTGTTTAATATAACTGTCATGTCCGCTACCATCTTAGACTGCATCATCACTTACCATCAGTTGAGATCGCAGTCAGTCAGTAACTTGTAATGGATTAAAAAAAACACTTATCTGGCTCAGCAATAACCGATCACACTTAGTATAGGTAATTTGAATAGTTACCTGTCAAAACCATATTATTGACGCAATTAAATATTAAAAAATATAAATATGATAAGATTAAATTATATGAAATTAATTCTTTTTCCACCAGCTATGTAAAAATCTTGTGCTAAGATTAACCCTAACCTTATTGTAATGTGTAAGTTTCTTGTTTTCAAACTCCAGATTGCGGCCAGAGGGAGGACGAAGGAGGCAGAATCGTGGGCGGCACAGAGTCCAAACCAGGAGCGTGGCCATGGATGGCTGCAATATACCTGCACGGCAGCAAGCGACGCGAGTTCTGGTGTGGCGGCACTCTGGTGGGCAAGAGACACGTGCTCACAGCCGCCCACTGCACGAGAGACTCCAAGCAGAGACCGTAGGTTCTACCTGACTTTTCCTACCACTTTATCTTTCAACACGTAAAGCCGTTGATCTCGCGTTGGATCTCTGGCTGGCTTAGAGCAAAGGCTGTTGGTCTAACTTCTTCTCCCTAGCAACTAGCAAGTCTTTATATTATATCAATTGAGTCTACGAGAAATTGATCATTGATCCCACAATCACAATATGGGAAACTTAATAACATATGAAGCCTAACATCTAGTTCTACGATATAACTAATTATATTATTATCAATCAAAATATGATTGAGCACCTATTTTTGGAACTAAGTAGTTATAACTGTTCCTCGTTAACGGAATGTCTGCCATATATGGAAATGGATGGATTTTTTTATTATTAATGAAGGAACTAGAAGTTTAATTCGCTATAATCCGCGACAGTAGGTAAATCTATGTGGTACCATGTATATCTTGCACTTATTCACCACACCACAGAAGTAATAATAATAAGAATATCACGGGCTATAAGTGTAAGATAAACACTGTAGGTACCACTTAGATTTACCTATTGTCGCGGATTATACTTCTACTCGATGGTACATGTACTTCCTTCCTTATCGTGGACTTCCGCAAAATAACGCCTGCTTCTATCCAATATTTCTTATTAAGAAAATAATATTAAAAGGTCTAAAGTCAATTATTCGTCTGTTCCAGTTTCCCAGCCCGGCAGTTCAGCGTGCGTCTCGGCGACGTGGACCTGTCCCGGGACGACGAGCCCTCGCGGCCGGTGACTCTGCGGGTCAGCGCCGTGCGAGCTCACGAGCAGTTCTCCCGCGTCGGCTATTACAACGACATTGCTGTGCTGGTGTTGGCTGGTAAATATTATCATCATTCGTCATCAGCTTGAGTCCTCTGCTGGACGCAAGCCTGCCGTAGGCCAGGATACGACTCGCGGCCCTCTTTATTGGGAGCTAATTCTGATGTACCTACACAATCTCTAAACTAAACTTAAATGACAGCATTACAACATTGCTAACCCTTTCATAATATTCCCTGCGGAAAGGGACAGAACTAGATTTAAGCTGTCATTTTAGTTTTAGAGATTGTGTACCTACATCAAAATTAGACCCATTATCTACCCAAGCCATATTTTTGTTTCAGAAAACGTCCAAAAGTCAAAATACGTGATACCAATCTGCCTGCCGCACGGGGATCTGTCGCGGCAACAGTTCGACGGCTCCGTAGCCACTGTGGTGGGATGGGGCACCACCAGATATGGCGGAGGAGAGAGCTCCAGGCAGCTTGAGGCGAAGCTACCAGTGTGGAGGAACGAGGACTGTGACAGAGCGTACTTCCAGCCCATTACAGATACTTTCCTCTGCGCTGGCTATCCCAGAGGAGGGGTCGATGCTTGCCAGGTAATTTTGCCATATATCGTAGCAGATCATCGACTCTATATCCAGTAGCTACTGTAGTGGGATGGGTTAACACCAGATATGGCGGAGGAGTGAGCTCCAGGCAGCTGGAGTCCAAACTACCAGTGTGGAGGAAAATTAATGTTATCTTATCTTCTTGGTAATTTGGCTATGCAGGGCTCTGTATAGAGACCCGGTATCACTTCGACCGTTGCCGATCTATTGTGATCGCCACCATATAAAGTTCCTGGTCAATGCTACTTGCTGCTAGGAATAGCAGCAGCTTCGGAGGAATTAATACTGTGACAACGCGTCCATTCAGCCCATCGATGACACATTCCTTCCTGTGCGAGGAGACGGACCTAAACTTGGAGACTATAGGAGGGTCTATTTCTATCCCGGAAAATTAACTGGGACCTAAATACGTAAAGCTGAATTGATGCGTGTACGCGGTATACATTTCCGTAGAAAATGTAAAGCTGAATCGAGCTGTAAAGTGTAAAGTCCCTATAGATATTTGAGGCATCCACACACTATCCAACTTTAGATACCTCAATTGGCAGGGCGACTCAGGCGGTCCTCTGATGCTGCAGTGGGGCGGGCGCTGGACGCAGATCGGCGTGGTGTCGTTCGGCAACAAGTGTGGCGAGCCCGGCTACCCGGGCGTCTACACGCGCGTCACGCACTACCTCAGCTGGCTGCAGCAACACCTCACTTAGCTATTGACGTGCGGCAACAAGTACCTAAGTACTCTACTTGTGTAAAAAATTAAATAAGTACTAGCTAACTGTTGTCCAGCGGCGCGGTTTTTCAAATTAATGAGGAAGGACGCAACTAATCTTTTTTCCTTAGATTTTAAAATGTAAATACCTACCTAACTAATTGGTGATTTCCAATTTTTGTTTCATGATAATCATGAATTATTCTAATTATTATTTAATACCTACCTTTTTTAATGATCTGGGAAAGTTAATCTGCAGTAAAAAAACATTTATTTTATTTATTTATTTATTTATTTATTTCACCCAACTTAATTCTATCCTTACAGGTCACCTAATGCGATAGAATAAGCCTTACATTATTTACAATTGAAATAAACGAATTATAAAAATATACTTAATTAACTACAATATCATACCTACTTAAAACCTAACTAACTTAATACAAATGAAGCGGCTTTTGTGAACTCGCTCAGTGAGCAGCTGAACAGGTCCTTATGTTCGGCCACTGCGTTGAGCGTGCGAGTCGCACGTACCAGTGGCGCTCTCTGCAACAAGCACGTGCGAGCGCACGGTTGCGCCAGCAGCGGTGGCCTACGCCTGCGCGAAAAGCTATCGTTCGGCACGCACAATCGTAACTCCTGCAAGATAGCGGGGTTATGAACCTTCCCCCTTAGTACCTTAAATAAATAAGTAGCCAGGGACACTTCTCTTCTCAGTTCCAGTTTGCTATATCCCACCATGCCCATAACAAACAACGTGGGATATAGCAAAGGATAGCCCGGATACACCCCATACAACTTTAGGTACAAAAACCTTAAAAATTTATTTTGAATGCGTTCCAACATTACCTTATATTTATTTTGGCTCGGTGACCAGACGACCGCGTTGCATTCCAATTGACTTTTCACCAAAGCTTCGTATAAAGCTCGCAATGCCTTGGTGTTTGTGAATGTGTTGGCTTGCCGTAACACAAAACCTAAATTTCGGTATGCTTTCTTGCAAGCCTGCATTATGTGTTGCCGGAAATTCAGGTCTGCGTTGAAATGGACACCAAGATCCCTAACTTCAGTGACGCGCCGTAGCGCCTGTCCCTCAAGCTGGTACTGATGGTGGCGTGGGGCGCGCGCACGGCTGAACGTCAGCACGGAACATTTGGAGACATTAAAATAAAGTTTATTCTGTTGACTCCAACTGCTGACCGCGTCAATGTCCCTCTGAAGTCTATCATGATCTGTAATGTCGCCCACTTACCTAACTAACTTCAGGTCGTCAGCAAACAACAGGCACGTCGACTCAGTAATCACCTCAGGTAAGTCGTTTACCATTACGATAAATTGGAGGGGTCCTAAGTTACTACCTTGACTGACACCTGATCTTGTAAAGTAGGGCTCAGACCGTTGTCCGCCGCAGTCGACATACTGACGCCTATCCCGCAAGTAGCTGGCAAAGAAAGCCAGCGTCTTTGGCGTACAGCCCACGCGGGCTAGTTTCGCGAGCAGGATATCGTTGTCGACCGTGTCGAACGCGTCGAAAAAAGAAAACTTATCAGAAAATCTGATTTAGTTATGACTTTACGCTATACTCATCTTATTACAGAAGAAATCATCAAATTGTGAGCCAATTTCTGGAACTTTCTGTATTTTAGCAATTACCATAGAAGATTTTCATTACCGTGAAACTCTAACCAACTTGGCCCGTTTTTTTATTAAAATTGAATTAATTTCGATTCGATTTTTTCTATGGAAAGTAAGGTATGTTTCTCCATTTCTTACAACTATATGATTACACGCAAGCATTCGGTTTGTATTTTATTTTTAAAATTAACATTTAAACCAAAATTTGTTCGATTTTAATGGCGGGCAAAATAATCTGGACTTTTAGCCAACATTGCCCACAGCGAGTTTTTCACGCAATAGGTATAACTCTTAAAAATACGTAAAAGACACCATGACATGAATTTAGGACAATCTTGGCCTAGGTTCCAAAATTTTGTTTGTAGTATACATATTTTCCTAATAAAAGGAGTGGGCAATCTTACCAAGCGATTATTTCTCTTTTCCATACAAGCTCCATCGAGCAGTTTATAGGATTGTCACGTGGGTGGGACCACATATTATTATATGCATTTGGATACATGTTTTTGAAATAAGAAACGATATTTAAGTTAAGGAGTAAAGGTTGGAAGCCTAACAGGGAAAAGATTTAATTTTATATCTAATTTTTATAGGCTGTTCGACGTCTTGATATTCTTGGCGAATATTCTGGACTTGTGTTTGCCTGTCTAAAATTAAAGTTTAAAAAAACAATAGAAAAGTGTCAATCTATGATAGTAAAATATAGCTTATTTGCATCGGGAATAGTATAGTTATTTATCAGTAGGGATAGTATACTTAGTATATTCAGAATCAGATCAGTGGTAGGTAATACAAATAATGTCACAAACTTCGCCATTGACTAACATAAGTATTTACTTTTAAATTTTCAATTATACAACGTGTTTTTGAAATAACCGAGTTATTTGGAGTTTTGTTTCTGAGGTATTACGTTATTTCAATTACATGTCTAAGGTATAATCTATTACAAAATATCTAAATACTAGCTGATGCCCGCGACTACGTCTGCGTGGATTGAGGTTTTTTGGTTCCCGCGGGAACTCCTTAGTTTTCCAGGATAAAAAGTAGCCTATGTGCTATTCCAGACTATAATCTATCTCTGTGCCAAATTTCATCCAGATTCGTTCAGCCGTCGCGGCGTGTTTGAGTAACAAACATCCATCCATACATCCTTAATTCATCATTATAATAATAATAATAATTCTTTATTGACAAAAATTAGAAACGTACAATTAATTACCAATTTTACACAGTTAAACTATCTAATCTAATTATTGATAAATCCATCTAATAACAAATAAATGACAGACAATTAAAATGCAGTATAAATAAATGCAGTAAAAATTGGGTTGACCCAGCAGCTAACTAGAATTCTACAATCCTGTGTTTAGCTTCTGGATCTCTTCCAGATTGAAGGTTACAATAATGCAATTTAAAGAAAGTTTTATAATTACAAAATGTACATTATAAGATTAGAAATTTGTTTAAATGCAAAGAATGATTTTGAGGTGCATGTGCGTTTGTGCGTGCGTGCGTGCGTGCGTGTGTGTGTGTGTGTGTGTGTGTGTGTGTGTGTGTGGTGTGTGTGTGTGTATATGTGTGTGTGTGTGTGTGTGTGTGTGTGTGTGACAGATTGAGAGCGAATGAAGGTGTTAGAGATATAGTTACTGCGAGATTTTATTTAGTGTAACATACAGTAGTATAAATTATTAGAGGAAGAAAGGCACAATATTAAACTATTTTAGAATTCTTAACAAATTTTCGGTTTTATCATAATCAAGTGTCTGAAGCCAGGCCTTAACTTTTTCTTTACAGTCGTGTTTTGACAGGGAATAGATATGTATTTCTTTGCTAGCTGCGTTATATAGATACTTGCCTAGAAAAGATTGGTGTTTGTGAGCAAAAGAGGTTCTGAAAGGTGGGACATAGCAAATTTTATCTTGTCTTCTCTTTTGAGTATAGTTTTCTTTAAAATCATTTTTAACATGTTGAAGCAAGATGCTTTTATAAATAAATAATTGTCGAACCGTTAGAACTTGACACTGCAAATAGAGATCACGAGTGGGATAGTCATAAGGCTTACCAGTGGCAACCTTCAGAACCAATCTTTGTGCTCTTTCGAGTGGAAGCATGTGTGATGTACATGCACCTCCCCAGGACGTTATACAATAAGTTAGTATTGATTCACACAGAGCAGTATATACACTTTTTAGCGTCTTTGCATCAACGACGTGTCTAATAGTTTTAAATATAGCTGTTAGTTTTCGAACACGTTGCGTGACAGCATTTATATGAGGCTGAAAAGATAGGTTTCTGTCTATAGTAATCCCCAAGTACTTGATTGTATTAACTTCTTCCAAAGCTGGGCAGCTACAAGGATTATTGTTGCAGGACACCATGCATAATGATGAATGAGCAGTTAATTTGAAAGAGACTGTATCAACTTTTATGGCGTTTTTGATGCTGAAAGTGAGATATTTAGTTTTTAGTGCATTAAGAGTCAACCCATTTTGTGATAACCATTTAACAACTTTATTCAAACCAGTTTGTGCCGCATCAAATGCCATTGCCCAGGTGTTAGCCTTAAAGATGATAACTGTATCATCGGCATAAGTTATTATTTTACCTTTTTCCAACTGCAAGTCACATAGGTCATTAATAAAGGTCAAAAATAGGGTTGGGCCCAGGATGCTTCCCTGGGGAACACCAAAATCTATATTAATTTCTTGGCTCAATGTACTACCTATTTTGACACATTGTTTTCTATTTGTTAAATAGTCACGAAATAGATCAAGCTGACTGTCACGAATACCAAGTCTTTCCAATTTACGTACAAGAAGGTGTCCTGAAACGGTGTCAAAAGCCTTGGCTAAGTCTAAAAAGACGGCTATAACCTTTTGTTTCTCATCCAAAGCCCTAACAATATGATCAGTGAGCTCGCCAACCGCATCGGAAGTAGACAAACCGCGTCGGAAACCAAACTGACTGCCTGAGAGAAGTTGCTTGGTTTCTAAATAATTCGTGAGTCTTTTGTTTAATAATTTTTCTAATATTTTTGATAAAGTAGGTAAAATAGATATCGGGCGATAATTATTAAGTTCTAATTTATTGCCAGATTTGTGGATAGGGATAACAATAGCTTTTTTAAAGACGTTTGGGAATTTTCCACTCCTAAAACTAAGGTTACAAATATATGTCAGAGGGGAAATTAAGATATCCTTGAATTGTTTAACTAGTTGGGCTGAAATATTATCCCATCCGACTGAGCTATCAGCCCTAAGGCAGTCAATCAGGTTTCCAATTTCTGTTTCGTCTGTTTCTAAAAGTACGAATGAGTTGACACATGATGGCTGGTTTGTATCAAATTGAGAGGCATATGGTGTAAGGCTATGATCATTTGACTCGGCAAGTAGTTTTCCAACAGAAGCAAAATGAAGATTGATCTGGTCTACAGATTCGGCCTCAGAGCTTGATAGTTTTAGCAGGTTAGTTGATGGTGAACTTTTAGTTTTATATTGCGTTAAATCGTTTATAAATTGCCAAATTTTCTTAGTGTTGTTTCCAGCTTTTAAAAATTCCGATCTGTCATACTCTTGTTTTAGCTTTTTTATCAATTTATTACAAAAATTTCTATACCTTTTATAGGATATCCTTAAGATTTCATTTTCAGGGTGTTTTTTTAGTTTCCGGTGCATTTTATCTCGGTTCCTAATACAGCGCAGTAAGCCGTTTGTCATCCAAGGTTTTAAAATACAATTGCGTTTAGAAGAAGCCTTAATATAGGAGTTTTGTTGAATGAGATTATTAATCGTATAAACAAGATAATCTGCTGCTACGTTACAATCATTCGCTTCAAAGATCGGAGAAAAGTTAGCATTGTATATATCGTGGCAAAATCTTTCATAGTTAATTTTAAGGATTGGTTGTTGGTTAATTGCAGGTTTTAATTTAGGACCTAAACACAACAGAATTGAATCATGGTCTGTAATTGAGTTTTGAATAATTAAACATGTTGTATTAGCTTTATATTTCAAAAAAACATGGTCTAAACATGATTCATTTCTCGTTGGGTAAGTGTAGGCAGGAAGTAAGCCATGCGAAGCAAGTAAACTTAAATAGTTAGCTGCGTTCGCATCAGAATTGTTATCGGCAATATTTATATTAATATCCCCTACTAATGTGATATTTTTGTATTGATTTAGCGATTTCAGTAGAACGTCCAAGCTAGACAAAAAATTGTCTGCCTTTCTATTGAACGGGGGTCTATAAATGGAAATTATAGCAGTTTCGCAACCAATTTTGGTAACGAGGCAGTTTGCCTCGGTTAAAGAAGGTTCAAACGTTGAATGTTCGATATTGCACTTTACATATAATACTACGCCATCGTTTTGATTCAGAATCTTTAATGTATAAAAACTAGTGTAACTACTTATAAACGGAGGGGTTTCAACGGTGGATAGCCAACATTCAGTAAGGATAATAAGATCCGGCTGCACTTTGATTCGAGACAAAAGTACGCTTAAATTAGTTATATTTTTCTTAATGCTTCTAATGTTTTGCACGAAAACTTTAAGGCAATTTGTTTTATTCAGCAGTAAAGAAGGACAATCTTCGGGGAAACATACCTGATATTGGGCTTGTGCGTTATCAAGTTCACTAAGTAAATCGCAAAGATCAGCCATTGTTTATTTTTGAAATGAGGGTGTCTATAAAAAGTATTACCAAGTATGACTTTTGGTAGCAAGCGAAAGCGACCCCTATTGTTTCAAAGTAAGCACTAAAATTCATTGCATTTCCTGATTCTTTACCGTTGTTAAGTCGAAAGCAAAACGTCCAGTGAATTGCAAGTAACTTCACCCGAGTTAAGATTAGTCCATTCGCTAAAATAATGTGCACCTTTTCCGCAGATAGTAATAATTTTGTAAACCATCCATCCAAACTTTCGCATTTATAATATTTATTTATTTGATTATTTGATGACAGCCCTGAGTAGGTACTTTTTATTAACGGGCCATTGCCCGATAATAAAAAGTATAAGTAAGTAAGTTGGCATGCAGTATGCACAGGTTTGGAATGTTTAGGGTAGGTAACTTTGCCCATCATCTGAAGTTTTGATTTATAAAGATCTGAATTCTGAAACTATATTTATTTAAAATATGTAATCAACAATTGTGTATTTATAACCTACAGTGACATAAAGTTACTTGCGTTTTTGCTATGATGTAAAATCCACAAACACTTCACTCAAGAAATTTGCCCGCCAAAACAGGCACCGCACTTGACAATTTCTGACGGGTTATTGAAAGAACTTGGGAACGAATGCGATACGCAGAAATGACACAAATATTCGAATTTTGAATGTTGCCATAAAACTAAAAAAAATGTCCCATCTTAGCGGATTTGTCTAAAATTTGTTTTTAGGGCAATGAATCCTTAAATGGCAAAGTTGGCTAGTTTGAAGTTTCACGGTACCAGTTTTAGTACACAGGCCGTATTTTTTGCAGCTACGCGTATTTACCTATAGTCTAACGTTATTTTTCAGTTCTATTCTTTTGAAACTTTGATTGAAATGTCTGTAGAAATATTGTAAACCGTTTAGTCATACCTTAGTTGTTTTTTATATTATTAAATTATAAGTACTTAAGTCAATAAAGTACATTATTTAAAACATAGTGCATATGAAGATATTCAATCGTGTTTTATTTTATATTTATACTGTATACTCCTTTTTCACCTAATTAATCAATGTGCAATAAACAGAGAATGTGGTATTCGACCGGCTGACCCAAACCCATCCCCATAGTTTTAGAGATTTGTAACGTCTACAATCATATTATATTGACATGTGTGTTCCGCGGACCGCGACACATGTCACTACGATCAACGATGTCGTCACACAACTTCGCCGAACGTCGCACGACAAGTCTGATAACAATTAACAGGAAACAACAGGCGAAAGGTTGCGAGACGTGATGTGTAGAGTCGCCCGATATCTTTAAAGACACGTGTGACGGAACATTTGTCCCCTAGTGAATACGAGGCTTAGCAGTTTTAATAACCATAGCCTAGTCTCACTTTTAAAATAGCCCATGGAAGTAGGAGGTACGGTAGCAGCTACTTCCATGAAATTAGCCGCTCTCGGGTTTTGAGACCCGTTTATGATTGACCCGTCTACGTAGACTGAGAGAGATATATAGACGACGCCATATCTCCTTTTCACTCCCACATGAAAGAGATGCAGTGTTGGGATGTTACACAAGATAGAATGAGAAAAAAATATGTTTTCTTTTATCCCTTTCTGCGTGTCACGGTTTTGTTCGTAAAGCACTTAATGTGCTTGGTGCTTTGCAGCGTTTTGCCTATTATAACCTATCCCTTTCGGTTACACGCTGGCATTGATTCTAGAGATTTAATTGTTCTATGACCCGTCTACGTCCATTATTTCTAAACGCTACCGCTACGTCAACGCCAGTGACACCCAATAGCCTGTCAAAACCACAAAATGTCACTCCTCATGTCTGATGTCACTCAAAAAATGACGGGTATGTTCCGATATACACTGAGAGCACTGTTCAGTGCTCTTACTGGGGAGAAATTCGTCCCGTTATGGACTGACAGTATACTGCCGCAGTTTCCTAGGGAAATATATGGCGTCATAAATCGTCGCCATTTTTGTACTGTGAGCACTGGAGTTTTCGAGATAAGGTGCTCTCAGTGCTGACTGCGTTCTGTTTTAAACCTGTATAGCTAACTATAAAGGAACGGTTTCGCAGTGTACTAAATTGACGTCACACCTTACAGTGCAAGCAGTGTATTTCGGAACATACTACCCGAAGTCGTGAATTGTGATGATTTCGACTGAATTGAGAATTCTAATAAATTAAAAAACGTCTTTAATTACCATTAAAAACGTAAAAGCTACTCGCAAAACAATTATGCTATGAAAGCAATAAAGTTCTAAAATTCATATGCGGCAATTTTAGGACGCTATTCGGTTTAGTGATATTTTGATGTTGTAAACAAAGTTATGATGAAATACTCAACATCGCCCACTCCCTCGACGTCTTCTTACCCTCGGAGCACGTCTCCTCTGCCTGCTCCAGCGAACTACCAGCCTACAACTGCCAGCGCTGCGGTCAAACGTTACAAATACCTGAGACGGTTGTTTAAATTCAACCAAATGGACTTCGAGTTCGCTGCCTGGCAAATGGTGTACTTATTTGTGGCGCCACAGAAGGTCTTCAGGAATTTTAACTATAGGAAACGTGAGTATTGATTTATAATAATATTAACAAGATAAGCCTCTAAAGATCAATGCAATAATCTTATTTTTCTTATGTTAAACATAGATTATCCCTCGGAAAATGCGTAAGCTACACTATATCCCGCACCTAAGTCATTCTTAAGTTTGATTATTCCATTATAAGTATCAATACCTGCTATAGGTACATAAAGCCACAGAAAAACAACAGCAACAGCTTCAATATTAGTTCTTGATAAGAGAAAACCAATTGCTATGCTGAGCACTTAGCTAAGCAATACATTAATCATATATTTGTGATTTTAGCACAAGTCTAAGTCTAAGATGTATTTAACATACCTATTGGATGGAAGCAGGTGTTACTTTGTAGTTAAGTACATGATAATCAAGGAACAAGAACCTTAATTCGCTATAATCTTCCAAAACAGACAAATCTATGTGGTGTAGCTTGTGATATACACCACCAAATAAGCCAGCAACTTGCACCACCACCACACCATACAAATCTTCCAGATTACTCTCAACATATGTTTCACTCCGACACCTGAAAATCCTCAGGAGATGTTGACTCGCCAATGCATTATTGTATTGCTTACAAGCTTTATTCAAAGCTTTATTAGTAAGTCAAAGTAAATTAACACTAAATATTATATTATTATCCTTTATTTCAGATACAAAATCACAATTTGCAAGAGATGATCCAGCATTCCTAGTACTATTAAGTGTCTGGCTATTTTGTAAGTACATTTTCATTAATATACTACTAGAAGATGTCCCCTAACTTTGTCCATTTTGGTTTAGATTGTTAAATAAATTCTGTGGGAACTGATTTTCTCTGATAAAAACCTCAGAAAGCAAGGTATTTCTTCAAGATCAGCTAAAAAGATTTTTATTTCATGTCTTGTCTGGTAACTTGTATCTAATTCAAGGGAAAACACTGACAATACAGGCCTTCTAGTTTGGGAGTCAGAGTTATTGAATGTATTTTAAGATTGTATAATATGTTTGACTGAAATCCATATTTGATACTAATATTATAAATGCAAAAGTGTGTCTGTCTGTCTGTTACGTTTTAACTGCCCATCTTTTCAACCAATTTGGTACAGAGATAGGTTGTAATGGTAGGATAGCGTGGGAAGAACATAGACTACTTTTTTCCTGGAAAATTAAGGGAATTAAGTAAAAAACTTAATCCACGTGAATGAAGTTGTAGGCATCTTCTGGTAAAATATATTTGCATATAGGCCATAAAAACTAACAGATATAAGTACAATATAGATAAACACACTTTCGCATTAATTATATTCTTTGTATGGAATTTATACAGTTAAATAAAATTATTGTTTCAGTATCGTCAATGTGTTTTTCATTGGGCATGGGTCTCGCATGGGGACAGATCGCACTATTTGTGCTGTTTGTTGTATTCGTGGACTTCATCGGACTTGGAATACTGGTCTCCACAATTATCTGGTAAGAGCTGTTAATATACCTATACTACGAATACTTATTCAATCTTAAAATAGAATTTTTATCTGGCATATTATCTGCCATGTACGTATTTACTCATACATTTGACCTGGGTTGAGCCATTTATTATCAGTAGCAGTCACTAGAGTTGAGAATTTCAGTGTGTATTTCTTTTTTTTAATTGCATAAATTTAGAGACTGTGTAAAATAAATTTAATATTTATGAATTTCTTAATATTAAAGTTGCTTGGAAGCACAAGCCTCACATTCAGCAGCCCAAAAAACAGTGTTATTCTTATTACGTATGTATTGTGAACGTATTAGCTCTGTATTGTTACATTCTTTTATTTTAAAAAAAAGTGCAACTGCAGAGTTTCTTGCTGGTTCTTCACAGTAGCCTCTGCTTTTCACACTGATGAGTCTTGACATATCATAAGTGACACAAGTTGTCCTACGTTAAATGAATAATTTAATTTAATTTTTCTTTCACAATGCTCCTAAAGTTTTTACCAGTTTTTACAAAGAATTATAATTCGTTTTTGGCTTACTAATATTTACTTGGCTTAATAAAGAAATAGTCCCAACTATTTGTAAAGTTATGAGGTTTCCTGAGGAGTTTCTGTGATTGTTTATTTTTTAAGTCAGCTGAAGAAAACTACATAATACAATAAACAAACCTTCTGTAACTTGTAGGTATGTGAGCAATAAGTACTTGTCAGTGGACGGAGCGGACGGGGACGTGGAATGGGCCTACGCATTCGACGTGCACATTAATGCGTTTTTCCCGCCGCTGTCCTTACTGCATTGCTTCCAGATACTGCTGTTTCACAGTAAGTGCCTCACTTGGTTAAGTAACTGAAATAACTTTTGACAACCTCCCTCCCTGGCCCAATTTTGAGCACTGTTGCCTCTGGGAGGTCCTGGGTTTGATCCCCTGCAAGGCTAATTTAGGAATTTATAATTTCTGAATGTTGTCTGGTCTGGTGCGAGGCTTCGGCCGTTGCTAGTTACCACCCCACTGGCAAAGATGTACCCCCAAGCTATTTAGCGTTCTGATACAATACCTTGTACAAACTGATTAAGAGTACGGGATTAATATAACTGCCATACCCTTAACAAGTTAGACCGCTAGCATCTCAGACTGCATCATCACTTATCATCAGGTGCGATCGCAGTCAAGGGCTTACTTAGGGTAGTCGAATAAAAAAGTGCTCTTTCTGTAACTTGTAGCAGTAAACAGACTGTAAAATCATCTTACTGAATAGCAGCAATTCTATAAAGTTGAGTGTAAAAATATATTTCTAACCAGATAATAGATAATAAAATATATTTCTAACCAGATAGCCCGCCAACCCGCATTGGAGCAGCGTGGTGGGTCTAAGCTCTAATTCCCGCTCTCCTATGAGAGTGGAGGCCTGTGCCCAGCAGTGGGACGTTAAAAGGCTGTAGTGATGAACCAGATAATGTCCGCGTGGAGTAAGTTCGTGCGAAAGTGTGTATATTTGTTCTTCATTCACGTCGCAACAGAGCAACGGATCGACGTGATTTTTTGCATTGAGGACCAGGACCTGGAGAATGACATCCTGGAAAATTGAGGAGTTCCCGAAGGAATAAAAAAAACTTATACCACGCGGACGAAGTCGCGGGCATCAGCTAGTAAAGACAATATTTATTTTTCAGATCTTCTCAGCCACAGCGGCTTCCTAGCGTGTTTTGTGTCCAACACGTTCTGGCTCGCCTCCATCGTTTACTACCTGTACATCACATTCCTAGGGTACACCAGTAAGTTGCATTTCGTTACTTTAACACCTATACTCTGTCTAATTTGGGATAATAATTGTGACAGGACAGTCCATGAAGTTTCATATTTTTTCATGTTTGAATATACTACAGATAATGTGGCCAATTCTGATTAACACAATCTCAAAACTAAACTAAAATGACAGCTTTAAATCTAGTTCAGTCCCTTTCCGCAGGGAGTATTCTGAAAGGGATAGCAATAAAAATAGAGCTGTCATTTTAGTTTAGTTTAGAGATGGTGGACAACAGAGTTGGCCTCAATATCATACTTCATTGATGGGTACCTCCGACTTATCGCAGTGAAGTGCATGCATGCACGCACGCATAACGAACAACCAAACACTATAGAATATCGGTTTTAAAAACTAACAAAAGTGTAGGGTTCTGTAGTTGCCTGTCACAATATATGACATTTTATAAGTTACTTTTTGTAAAGCTATCTGTTAGCTGTGATTATAGAATATTACCATAATTTCTTTTATAGGGATAGGCGAGAAAATAAATCATCCCCGCTTTATGTGTAGGGTTTATATTACAAATTTGTTGGCGTAATTATAGTCTGCAGACCATACTGCATTACCATGTAACCATTAATTCCATGCTCTGTGAGAACAATAAATAATCAATAATCGAATAGATTCATTAACGATTATAATACAGTACCTCATCCCTACTTTGAGCTGTCACAATTATCATACTAAATTATACAAAGTAGGTACAGCACTTGGCTCAAGCCTTGGTGAATTTCTTGGTGACTTCGAATGTGTAGATTTAGGTTTTAAAGTCCCGAGGAACTCTTTGATATTCCAGTACAAAAAGTCGCCTATGGCTTTCCCAGAATGCAACCTAAAGTGATCATGAGTCCCCGAGGTTTTTTAAAAAAACTACTTAATGAACTTTCACACGGCGCCGTATAAGGTTCCCAATATTTTCGTAAATCCATACTAATATTCTAAATGCGAAAGTGTGTCTGTCTGTCTGTCTGTCGGTCTGTCTGTCTGTCTGTCTGCTACGCTTTCCCGGCCCATCTTTTCAACCGATTTTGCTGAAATTTGGTATAGAGGTAGGTTATATCCCGGGGAAGGACATAGGCTACTTTTTATCCCGGAAAATTGAAGAGTTCCCGCGGGAATCAAAAAATGTATCTGTTCAACCGATTTTGATGAAATTTGGTACAAGGACTGGTTGTATACCGGGGAAGGACATATGCTACTTTTTATCCCGGAAAATTGAAGAGTTCCCGCGGGAATCAAAAAACATAAATCCACGCGGACGAAGTCGCGGGAATCATCGAGTAAATAATAAATGAACAATCCTTTATTCAGCAAAAAAAATAGTACAACGAAATAAAACATACATGTAGGTACTACGACAGCTCTCATGGAACCAAGGTGCCAACCAAGATTTAAGCCAACCTTGGTTCCAAGAGACCCGGGAACTCACTCCTTAAAACAAGCTTAAAATCTATATTAGCTAAACGAGGTCCTGCCTCAGCTTGATGCTGCAGCCAGTCGACTACAGCGCTGGTTTTTAGGCATGACCCCTAGTGAGATCACGGGCTCATCGGAAGCGCATTTTTTTTTTAAAACAATCCATACTAATATTATAAATGCGAAAGTGTGTCTGACTGTCTGTCTGCTACGCTTTCACGGCCCAACTGCTCAACAGATTTTGATGAAATTTGGTACAGAAATAGGTTACATCCCGGGAAGGACATAGGCTACTTTTTATCCCGGAAAATTGAAGAGCTCCCGGGGGAATCAAAAAAATGTATCCGTTCAACCGATTTTGATAAAATTTGGTACAGGGATATGTTGTATCCCGGGAAGGACATAGGTTACTTTTTATCCCGGAAAATTGAAGAGTTCCCGCGGGAATCCAAAAACATCAATCCACGCGGGCATCATCTAGTTTATAATATACTAGATGATGCCCGCGACTTCGTCCGCGTGGATTGTTTTTTTTATTCCCGCGGGAAGACTTCAATTTTCCGGGATAAAAAGCAACCTATGTCCTACCCCGGGGTACAACCTCTCCCTGTACCATTTCATCAAAATCGGTTGAACAGATACATTTTTTTAATTCCCGCGGGAACTCTTCAATTTTTCAAAATCGGTTGAGTAGTTGGGCCGTGAAAGCGTAGCAGACAGACAGACAGACAGACAGACGGACAGACAGACAGACACACTTTCGCATTTATAATATTAGTATGGATAAGTATATATTATGTCACCGTAAGATTGCAAAAACCGTTAGATTATAATCCAACTAGTGATATTGTAAACCGTCGACGGATTGTGAACCGTTCAATGTTCCGAGTGTAATTTTTTTAAATATTCATTGTATTTACGTTTTCTTGTCTCTTTCTTGTAGGTTAGGTTAGGGTTGGACATAAATGATCAGGTAGTGCCGGCCACGGTGTTAATCTTAATATACCTAACAGATTACAATCTACCGAAAAATAATGCGTTAAATTGTAATCTGTCGACAGTTTACAATATCGCTAGTTGGATTATAATTTAACGGTTTTTGCAATCTTACGGTGACATATATAAACCACTATAATGTATTTTTTTGTTTCAGATTTGCCAATGATCAAGAACGCAAGGGCGTTCCTGCTCCCCCTCCCAGCGTTATTCGTCCTCTACATCGGGACGCTGTTTGCTAACTGGAACCTAAGTCATATGCTCATGGATTT
Source organism: Erebia epiphron (assembly GCA_963932025.1). Classification (NCBI taxonomy): domain Eukaryota; kingdom Metazoa; phylum Arthropoda; class Insecta; order Lepidoptera; family Nymphalidae; genus Erebia; species Erebia epiphron. The sequence goes on from OZ009950.1 coordinate 13,227,611, forward strand.
CTATCACTACAGAGTTCTATAGCAAAGTCCGAGGAATTAATGTTTTATACTTAATATATTATGTAATTAATTAAGTTGTGTAAATTATGTTGATTAATAATTAATTTTATTCTATTTAATAAATTTAAAGATAGGTATACCTAACTGTCTTATTATTTTCTTTTCTTGGATGATAGGGGTAAAGTTATAGAGAAAACTTACAAGCAGAATCTATTAACAGCCATAATTAAAAATGAATCTATCTGTAGCTAATCTGTCGACGAGTCGCTTCTCAACTGAGCGAACAAAGTTGTTATTTATCAAAAAGAACAGTACAACTTTTTGGTTTGTTAAAGTACTTAACTTATAGACCTATTACAGATATGTACCTATATTGATTATTAATTTCGGCCGTAATCCTAGCGTCAAAGTGAATACTTTGTTAACTTAATTAATTCTGATGACGGATAATTTGTTATAATCAGTCAATTTGTCATTTTATAAAATACTAGATGATCCCCGCGACTTCGTCCGCGTGGACCAAATTTTTTCGATTCCCGCGGGAACTCTTAAATTTTCCGGGATAAAAAGTAGCCTAATGTCCATCCCAGGGATACAACCTACCCCTGTACCAAATTTCATTAAAATCGGTTGAAAAGAATTTTTTTTTGATTCCCACGGGAACCTTTGAATTTTCCGGGATAAAAAGTAGCCTATGTCCTTCCCCGGGATACAACCTATCCCTGTACCAAATTTCATCAAAATCGGTTGAACAGATGGGCCGTGAAAACGTAGCAGACAGACAGACACACTTTCGCATTTATAATACTAGATGATTCCCGCGACTTCGTCCGCGTGGATTAAGGTTTCTTGACTCCCGCGGGAACTCTTTAATTCTCCGGGATAAAAATGTCCTTCCCCGGGATGTAACATATCTCTGTACTAAATTTCATCAAAATCGGTTGGGTAGTTGGGCCGTGAAAGCGTAGCAGACAGACAGACAGACAGACACACTTTCGCATTTATAATATTAGTATGGATTAGTATGGATTAGTTCTGGACATCTTTGAGGATTTTAAGAATGAAATGAATTAATGAAAAAATAAGTTTATTAATGAAAATCTTTAATATATTTATATCATACACACATTATTTCTATACACTATATTTAATAACATTATAATATCAAATTAATATATAATTATGTACTTAATTAATGATTTGTGCCTGCACATATGCAAAACATGAAACTGAACTAAACAATCTTATGCTTTTAGAACAGCTTCTAATTCCTAACACTATTTTTATTCAATTTAAGAATTCAGTCTGATTTAATTTCAATTTAAAATAATATTGCTTATAATAGCTAAGATATTTATAACCCAATCCATATGCTAATAGGATAATAAAAGTAGGTTGTATTCTATCCTTGAACAAGGATACCACATACAAGGATAGAGTGATGTCATCCTAATAGCATTTGGATATGGTAGTATATCTAATCATCATCCAAGACAATAACTTCATCGGAAGATATAGGCAAAGGTCTGATTTCTTCGAAAGCAAGTGATTTTTTCGGCTCTGGCCTTTTACCGTGGACCAAAGGCTGTTTGGGCGCAGACGTTTTGGTAATCGTTAAGGATGACGGTAATCGACTTATCGATGCGTTGATGTCTTTGGGCGCTGAAGGTATGCTCTTTTGACGCTCAGCCAATTTCTCCTGCAATGTTTTACCGGGGCTACTTTGCTGGTGCGGCATCGGGGGCTTCGAATGGACTGGAGCATTTGTAGCCGATGAGCTAGACATATGCGCTTGGGGCGCTGAGGTTTGCCCGCTTGAATGCGACGATTTTGCCCCAAACAAAGATAGATTCGAACTCATCGAGGCAGGTAACGTTGACAACACTGTTCCCATACTTGGAGTTAAGGGTGCTGATAAAGATTTTTGCAAACTGGTTATAACGGGCGTTGGTGCTGCCTTCGTTACAGATGTTGATGCAGAATGAAGTTTTGGTTTATGATTTTTTATTTGTGACACGTTTCGACTTGTGGAAGGCTGTTTCGGAGCACGCTTCTGCTTTTTCTGCGGCTGCATATACGAAGAAAAGTTCTGACCCATGAACTGCCGGTAGAACTCAGCTTGGAAAGAGTTTTGTAGAGAGGATTGCAAACTGTTCTGGAGAGGGTAACCGGCGATTGCATTGATGTAAGCATGCGAAAGCTGAGAAAACACTGGGTCGTTGAGCATCGGGACGTAATTTTGAAATGCCGCCATTTCATGCGTGGACATTTTAGGCAACCCAGAAGCGCAAGAAGTGGTCGGCGGCTTAGGGTCTGCTTTAGGTTGTGAAGTCGTTACAGTCACCGTCTTCGAGGGTTCGGCTACGGTAGCTTTAGTAGATTGCTTTTTCTGGAGGCTTGTTTGAGACGCTTGCTTTATCAGATTGGAAACATATTTCAGACTGAGATCGACTAGATTCATGTTTTCTGTGAGCGGCTGTCTGCAGACTAACTTGTAAGCGTCCACAAGCAAGTTAGCAAGTTGCTTTGAATTCGGTTGTCTATTGACTTTGCCATAAGCTTTGTAAATGTCCACCATGAAGCATTTCAACGCTTCTCTTTCGACGTTGTTGCTCTTTATGTCCGCTTGTTGACTAAACTTTTGCAATTGCCCTTTGAGAGATTGAACACACAAAGAAAATGCTTGTGTCGCTAACTCCTGCCTGTCAGAGTCCTTTAAATACTTTTTATCGAGGTCTGGTGTTCTCTGTAGATGTAAGCTCAAGTCAAGCAAGGTTTTGTGGTCATCTATCTCTTTCAATATTTCCAAAGTGAGAAGTACAGAGCGATTCATATGGAATGCGAAACTCCCAGCTCTCTCCACCTCTTCCGAACGTAACAACCAAATATTATTAAAGAAATTCGAAGATTTTCTTTCACTGAAAAGCCCAGTCATTTTCTTCCCAGCCCTCGAAGTGAAGGTAGACAGCATGAGATCTCTACATCGTTCAATGTCTTTACCTTTTTTATAGTAAAAGTGGTAATGTGCAAGTCTGTAAAGGGCTTTGTAGTGCGGAACGTATCGGCTCGCGCAGTCTTCGAGCGCGTCGAGACAAGCGGAAACTATTTTCTTTATTTCGTCATCCGTCAAACTTTTTGAGTCTTGGGAAGACTTGCTCGAAGCATCAGTGTCTTTACTAGATTCGCTGCTGCTGTCTGACGACGATTCGCTCGAGTTAGAATCTGACGAAGACGTCGAAGAGGAGGAACTGGAAGTCACATTGTTCTCCTTTTTATCTGTCTGTTCTTCGATAGGTTTTACAACAGGTAAACTTGATTCTTTATCAACGCCAGTGTCTTGATTATCATTCGTAACTGTAGATGCGATTTCTTTACTGTCGTTTGTTTGAACTTCACGTTCTTTCTGGGGTTCCTTATTCCCAATACGTTCAGTATCGTAGGAAGCCGATCGTCTTACTTTAGCGGCAGCAGATTCCAACTTGAGCCTTTTCGCTTCGCCGTTATCCTCCTCGCCCGCGTCGCTTATGGAGCGCTTGAGTATATTTGCGGCATGAATGGCCGGAGACTCGTCTACTTTCGATTCACTTTCGGCACTGGGAACATTATCTTTCTTAGGTTTTCTCTTGTAAGGGCCTTTCTCCCATTCTTCAATACAATTCAAAAATACTTTTCCAACCGATACAGGTATCGGTTTGTTCTCATGCTGTTCGATATATTTTAGAATAGAAGCGTGTATTCTGTAGTGCAATTCAAGCACTTCTATTGACAGATGTGATGGTGAACTGTAAGGTATTTTTGAAGGATATATTGCTCCAGCTTCTTGTAAATTTTTGACCCCTTGTAAATAAAAGTTAAGGTACACGGAGGGTGGTTTATTGCGTTTTTCGGCTACCTTGCCTAGCATGTAGTACAATAGCCAGGATTCCTCATTGGATTTGTCAGTGTCACAACTATTATTGAGTTCGTCGCGTAGTGTAATGAAGCATTTGTAGGTTAAATCTAAGAGATCTTCCTTTTGCTTTTCAAAAGCTTGGAACTCTCCCAAATCTATCGATTCGGTTGCCTGTTTTAAGAGCCGCGAACAGAATGAATGTACGAAATATACGAAATTACCAAATTCTATCCACATATAGCGGTACGAAGGATCTATTTCTAGTGAACGCTTAAAACATCTTATCGCCGTCTTGGCGCGGTCAAGGAAGTCCTTCTCGTTATTTATGTTTCTGTACAAATTCAAGGCCCTTTGCAAATATGATGCTTTAGCTAACGAAATCTGAGCCCAAGACTTAAATCGATCATTATTTAGTAATACATCCAACGTGTTATACTTAATTGCCAATTTTGTATCGTTCTTTTTGAAATGATGATCGCCCAATAAAAAATATATATCTTTCATCTTGTACGGCAACAGGGGTGGGACTAAAGGCGGCTTAGGCTCTATGCCTTTGATATATTTCTTCATTTCCGGCACATATTTTGAAGGATCACTTTCTGCTGGCAAAAGTGATAAAATACGCTGGAATAAACTTTCCGTATCTGCCGAAATTGCAGACACTGTTCCCTCTAGGGGGGGCAAGTCTAGTGGTCTAAAAATTTCATAAATCTGTTGTGCCCTTTTCCAGTCTAAAGTTTGAGGAGTAACTTTGTGATCAGCAATATATTTATTCAATTTAGTCTTCTTTTCTGGATGACCATAGAGACAAAAAACACACTGTTCCAAATATTGGCTTATTTGTACTAAAGCTTTGGACAGAGATGGCGATTGAAGGCGGGGTACAACCGTGTCAAGGATGAAATACAAAAGTTTTCCATCTGACTTACAACACCAGCTCCTCCCGCCCAACTGTTCATGTGCTATGAATAATATCATCAATGGGTTTGGCACTTCATCACATGCAATCTTATCATTATTTGCCAGAGATGTGCTTCTTCCTTGATCTTCCTCCCTCTGCAAAATGTAGTGCATAATAATCCAAGGGGCGACAGTATCGAATGGCATATCTGTTGCATTTGTTTCTACTTGATGACCTATTATGCGAATTAGATCCTCGAGCCCTTGTCCTAATTCAGTCTGTGTGACTGCCTCTAGGCATGACAACCCTTCTGTACTAAGAATGTGCTCCATACAACTCAAAATCTTGATGACAGTAAGGCTCCACTTCTCATAGTCAGCAGAGCCTGATGTAAGACGGAAGTAATGTTTCAGAGCTTCATGTAAACATATCAGAGACCATTTGATGCAACATTCAACTTTATCCAAAGCCCAGTATGCATCCAATATTAGAGAAAGTTGAACGGTAAAGTCTAATGGCATATCTTCCTCTTTTTTTCTAGCAATTGTTTTGCAATGCTCAAAGGATTCAATAAGGATGGACAATACTTCTTCATAGCTGCCATGTCTGTACAAATCCATAACAGTTGATAACTTTTTGTTCCTCTCTAAAAACTTTATGTACTCTAAAATTTCATGTTCATTTATCTCAGTCTTAAAGGTAAAGTTTGGAATATTCAAGCTGTACATGTCATGATGTTCTCCCATAGCATCAAATTCACTTAAAAGCTGGTATGAGCAATCTAAAGCAAGTTCCTCCAATCTATTTAATATAAAAATATGTAATCTAAGCCACAGGGCTCTCAGAATAATTTCCAAACAACTTGAGTATATGTGAGGCTTCAATGTCAGAATTATTTCTATTGACTCAATCACATTCAGTTCATGTGATGCTTTCTCTTCAAGGCCCAGATTAATTTTTTCATTGACTGTAAATTCTTCGGCTAACATATTAACAGAAGTGTAATGTAGTAAATCTTGTTTGTTATCATCTGTACATGCAGGAGTGTCAATGTGATTGATGTAGCATTTAGTTGCATCTACATATACTTTCTGTAGAGCTTCAGGCCACTTCGTTTTCCATTTTTCAGCCAGTATACTCAGAAAGTCTTTTAACAAATCAATTATATCTCTTTGGTTCTCAGTATATTTATCAACAAATGCCTTCACATCATTTCGTTCACTCTCAGTACCAAAATATACTGTATCTTCACTAAGTTTTTCTGCTTCTTTCTCTTCAAATAATTTATCTATATTTGATATTTCAGGACAGTTTTCCTTTGCTCTCATTTCTTTTTTCTGTGCTACTTCTGGGACTAAATCAATTGGCACCATTCTGCGTAATGTTTCATATATATTATCATCATCATCTGGTTTCTTTTTTATAGGCTTCCGTTCATACCACCCCCACATCTTTAAGTTGCTTAGGGGATTCCCTCGACGTCTTGCAGCTTTCTTCTGTGCTTTATTTTCTGGGACATTTTCTGTTGTTGGTTCTGATGTTGCCATCTCAACACTTTCAACCTTTTCACTATCGGTCCCTTTGTCTTTATCAGATAAATCATTATTCTCATTCTCAGAGCCAGTTTCTGTAACTTTTTCACTATCTGTGATATTTTCTTCTGCTTTATTGTCATCTGACTCTTGTTCTTCGCATACTTCCATATTTTCTTCTTCGTGTCCATTTTCAGTGGAGATCTCTAAAAAGCATGCATGACTGTAGCAATGTTCAGTAATGTAGTGGTGCATGTGAACTAGTGACTCCCCAACAGATTGCCATGACATTTGGGATATTGGTTTCTTCAATTTGAGTTTAGGAACAACATATTTCGATGTTTCAGCTTTCTGCTGTTCAATGTACGCTTCATGGATAATTTCAGCTTCCTGAAGCAGTTTCTCAGACTTTTCTTCATCCAAATCTTCATCATCTTCTGGATTCCATTTATAAATTGGGTTAATACATTCCATATATTCTTGCATATGACTGTAGAGTTTATAAATATGTTTTCTGTATACTAAACCCCTCATGTAACCAGGATCAAGTTGCAGTGCATCATAGATAGTGGCCAAACACTGCTCTTTGTAATTCAAACCGAGTAAAATTATAATCAACTTGTCGAGACATGGCCAATGACGAGGATTTCGTTCCACACCTTTTTGAAAAGCATACAGGGCAGTTTCATAGTGTTTAGCTTGTAAACAAACAGTGCCATAACGATGCCAGAGGGTAATATCAGTGTCATCTAGCTCAGCGGCAGAATTATATGCCTCGATAGCACTTTCGACATCGCCTGCAGTAGATAGTAAGGATGCCAAGTTTTTAAAACAAAGATACTTCAAATTGAACAAAGGCCCTGATGCCTTCTCACCGGGGCCCGGTTTCTTGATGTCATATAACAGTTCTGTATCTAAAAGATCCTTGAAAAGCTGTGTGGCTTCTGAAAAATTCCCTTTTCGCTGCAAATCCAAAGCTTTGGTGTACTGTTGCAATGCGATCTGCTCCAACGCTTCCCGCGAAACTTCCACCTCTGAATCACTATCCTCCTCAGATTCATCATTCAAGGCTGATAATTTAATCATTTTATTTAATTAAATTATAAAACGCCGGATTTTTATCAAACAAAAATCAACAACACAGAACCATAGACAAAAACCATTTGACATTTGGTCTGTCGTAAAAAGTCGGATGCCCTTTTACTTGTTGTGTCATTGCTTAAACAGTTCCCCTTTATAAATCTGTGTTAAACAGAGACAAGTCTTTGATTAGGTATATACCTAATCAAAGAGACAAGTAACGTATAGGATACCCATAAATACTTACTCTATGTTGGATGCAGTCTGTGGATGCAGTGCACAACACGAAGCTACATGTAAAGAATGAAGTGCGTAAGGTGCGTACTCATTCACTTGTTTGAAGCTTTACCACTTCGAATATCAAATAAGAGCGAGACGACGGACTCGGATACCGATGGTGTGTGGTCACTACTGATTATCCTGCAGGGCGACCGCGTATCTTTTGCATCAATCATTGATACATCGCAATCACCTCTGATTGGTTAACACTCTTTAACCAACATTTTTAAGAGGTACTTCTCAGACCCAAAGGAACACTTGTGCCAAAAATCAGCTTTACATTTTTAGGGTTCCGTACCAAAATGGTAAAATGGAACCCTTATGGTGCGACTTTCTCCGTCTGTCTGTCCGTCTGTCCGTCTGCCCGTCTGTCCGTCCGTCACACTCGATTATTTCAGTAACTACCGAAGCTACCGACATGATATTTGGAATAGTTGTGTATATTAGTGGCCCAAAGACACTGGAATTAAAAAAAATTGGAAATTATTTTTGTTCTTATTTAAAAAGGGGGGAAAATCGGAGGGTTGAAATTTAAAAGTGAGATAACTGTACTGTGTGGGGTATCATATGAAAGGGTTTACTTTGTACATTCTAAAACAGATTTTTAATTATTTTTAGTCATGATAGTTTTTGATTTATCGGGGAAAAAGTCTAAAAAAATACCGTTCCCCCCCCTTATCTCCGGAGTTTACCAATCGAAAAATCTGAAATAATTATGGTCAATAGGAATTTATATATATTTTACAGGAAAACTATAGCCAATGCTCTAACTAGCATAGTTTTTTTGATATTAACAGTAAACCTCGTACTCGTCGTCAAATAAACATATTGGTTTTTGCCTGATTGTTTTGCTTCAGTACCTACTTCTTGAGTACGGAACCCTCGGTGCGCGAGTCCGACTCACACTTGGCCGGTTTTTTATTTTAGGGTTCCCATACAAAGCTTGCCTAAGTAGCCCTGTCTTTGTCCTTGTAACCTGTCTTTGTCCACATCGTAGCGCTGTCACGGTCGCTCGTCGTGTAGATAATTTCTTAGGCTAGCATCTAAAGTCTTATTAGTTTGGCACTGTACAATTTTTATTTTAAGCTAAGTGTTTCAAATCACAATTATACATTTCCAAAAAAACGTTATTTAATCTTTCTATTTAATATTTTTATCCATTACGCAATCATTGAATTTCCGCGGCAAACTGTATGATTTTTTTTTTAATAACTGGCCTTCCGGCTTCTATGGCTATAGCCATAGCCGTCTTTATCTCCTACAGGGGATAGAGACGGCTATGCTATAGCCTATATTCATACGTTTTCAAGCTTTCATGCAAGATGTTGCAAGCAAGTTCCCACTTTCCTGACTAGATGGCGTTGATGGCGTTGCTAAAAATACGCCCACATTCTTTGTTTGACAGGGCCCGTCTATGTAAATTGAGGTCGTGTGGGTCGTTGTGTATCAATGATTGATGCAAAAGATACGCGGTTGCCCTGCTGGATTATCCACATATTCTTACCAGAGACAAGTTAAATCAATTGAAACTTGAAAGTCTATGATTCAGGAATCTCTGTCAAGCTGACATTTAAATTTTGAATACGAGTTTTTTTAAGTTTTTTCGTTATATGAATATGATTATTTACCAGAAAAAGGATTAAAACATCTAATTATCTAGTAGAAAGCATAGCAAGTGCGATGAACTTTAAACATTTTATTCTCAAAGGAACATGCCCATTGGTCACACAAATCGCTGGAGCCCACCGAAAACCGAGATGGTTACCAGTGGCGAAGAGCAAGATATATCGTATTCCAAAACGCCCCGTAATTACCGAAGAAGAGCGTTTGGAGCTGTTACGTATAAATAACAATTATAAAACACAAATGCGGGCAATAAGGCGTTTTTACTACGAGGAAATGATCAAGGAAAAATCTTCACTTGAGAGTGCAAGTTCGGAGATGTCACAACGCTTGGAAGCCGATGAGTGGGAAAAATGTGTTAAGTTAAACGAAGAGTGGAACAGGCAGGTGAGTTACTTACGTTTGGTATCATACAAGATTGAGTAGCTTTGTAAACTTCATATTTAAGTAAGATTTATACATAAACAAATGGCTATTTTATTTTATTTCAATCGCTGTCACACGCACTGACACCGATTGAGTACAAAAGTTAATATCCGACATCCGTATCCATATCTGTATCCGCGGATCTTGATACCAATTATCCGTATCCACGGATATACATTTTTGATGATCCCGCACATCACTACCAGGTATATTTAGTAAATAAATTTCAAAATACTACATACCATATACTTACAATAACTACTTACAATACTTTGAACAATATGTGAATTTCTAAATCATATCATCATATCATATCATCATACTAATATTATAAATGCGAAAGTCACTTTGTTTGTTGGTTTGTTGGTTTGTCCTTCAATCACGCCGCAACGGTGCAACGGATTGACGTGATTTTTGGCATGGGTATAGTTGAGGACCTGGAGAGTGACGTAGGCTACTTTTTATCCCGGAAAATTAAGGAGTTCCCGCGGGAATAACAAAAAACTTAAACCACGCGGACGAAGTCGCGGGCATCAGCTAGTCTATTATTAACTTTATATCAGCCTTCTTAGAAAACTATTTTGACTTTTTTTTACTTAAATTTTTTTCCCATTTTATGACTAGTCGTTTGTTTTATTCACAATGTAAATTTAATCAAGACAAAATGTGGCAAATTGTTTACTGGTGGATTATGCAAAGCCCTTTATTCGCAAAAAAAAACATTTTTAATCAACCAGTAATTAATGGTTGTGCTGCACAAAGATGAATCTGAGATATAATTATTTAGACCCAGGAGCATTTTTCCTTTTATACAATTTTGTAAGAAAATTGTCAATTTTACAGTATTTGCTTGGAGCCACAAGGCGCGATCAAAAATGTGATTTGCTCTTAACTCTCATTCATTACCTAATATTTATTTTCCAAGATATGCATACATTTTCTACAATGATAGAACACACAACCAACATAGTGTTAACCCTGGTGACCACACTGGTTTATTTATAGCTAGATAATGCCCTCAACTTTGTCGGTATGGATTACGTTTTTTGCTTCCAGGAGGAAGCATATGTCCTTCCCCGGGATACAACCTATCTCTGTACCAAATCTCATCCAAATCGGTTGGAAAGAGGGGCCGTGAAAGCGTAGCAGACAGACACACTTTCGCATTTATAATATTAGTATGGATATAGATAATATGTACTTAATTAAAATTTATTCATTTTGTGCATAGCAAACACTCCATTTAGTGGCTGTTACAGAAAGCAAATTTGTTTAAAATTTAAAATTATTTAAAAACTCAAAATGAAAAAAGAGAGAAAATTGACGAATTCAGACTTCTAAAGAAGCATAATTATGGCATACAGAAGACCTATTTATAGGAGTGGTTGCAATTAAGCATCACATTCATACTATGTAATATTAATAATAAATTCCAGGTTGCTGCAGAGAGAGAAGAGAGGAGGAAGATAGAGTTAGCAGCTATGGAGGACTATGCTTTAAAAAGGATGGAAACTAAAGACACAGAGCTCAAAGAGAGAATAGCAAAGGCATCAGAAAAGATAAGGGAGCAAAAGGTATGTTTAGTCAACTGTAAAAAATCAAAGTTTGAGCTCATTGAATTTGTTGTAGGTGATTGTCAAGTGCATTTTCAACAAGTAATTTTAGGCTCTGCATTTATTTTTGTTTTTAATCAATACTAATACATAGACCTTTTTAAAAGTCTAATTCGCAGAAGGCAATATTTCAATCAGAAATAATATGCATCCCATTTATTCTTCTCTGTAAAATAATTAATAGGTAATTTAATAAAAGTAATAATAAGTAGTAAAAAAAGCCTCCTAGTAATTATTTTTGACTTGACAATTAAGACAAGACACACAGATAAAACATCCTATTTTTAAGTTTTATTCCACAATATTTTTGCTATAACATTAAAATACTAAAATATTTCAATGACATTTCATTGTTTTTCAGGAACTAAGCTCAACGTTCATCACGCCAGAAACTTTAGAAGCCGCCATAGACCATGCCTTAGCCAATCCAGTTGACTACAACTACGCTATAGACCTACGCGGGAATCAGTTCCCTGGAAGAGACACACCGATCAAATATGAGAAGAATACTGAGAAAAGCGAGAAAGCTATTGCTCAGTAATAAACTGTTATAAATAACTGTGAACTGTTAATTTATAAGTTGTAGAAATAAATTGTGTATTGTAATATTATTTGTTGTTTTAATTTGGTTACCTACTACCTTCTACTTACTTAATTTTTCTAACAGCATTATTATTATCAAAAAAATAAAACAGCAGTTTTCTATTTACAAGTCTTTAATTACTGTCCCAACAGAAGGACATAACTCTTTTATACAGCTTTCTGTTGTCCTCACAAAGGATAATTTGGTGGAACTATCCTTACTATATATATTATAATATTATAAATGGGAAAGTGAGTTTGTTTGTATGTTTGTTCCGCTTTCACGCCGTAACTACTGAACCGATTGCTTTGAAATTTTGCAGACGTAAAGTTAGAAGTCCGGATTAAATAATAGGGTACTTTTTATCCCGGAAAATTAAAGAGTTCCCGCGGGAACTAAAACTCCTCAATCCACGCGGACGAAGTCGCGGGTATCAGCTAGTATCCTATAAGCAGGACATTTCTCATAAAAAGGTTGTCATCGTATAATTATAGACAATGGACAAAAATGGTAGTGTCCTTTTTATAGGCCATGCTCCATGCAGTGTAAACTAGATGGCGCTAGCCGCTAATTGTGTATATGTTCCGATATACACTGAGAGCACTGTTCAGTGCTCTTACTGGGGAGAAATTCGTCCCGTTATGGACTGACAGTATACTGCCGCAGTTTCCTAGGGAAATATATGACGTCATAAATCGTCGCCATTTTTGTACTGTGAGCACTGGAGTTTTCGAGGTAAGGTGCTCTCAGTGCTGGCTGCGTTCCGTTTTAAACAGTGACCAGTATAGCTAACTATAAAGGAACAGTTTCGCAGTATACTAAATTGACGTCACACCTTACAGTGCTCACAGTGTATTTCGGAACATACCCTGTATCTACATCACGGGATAAGGTCCCCGGTCACAACACCAGCCCAGAGGAAGATCATCCTATTGGTGCGTAGGAGTAGGTACGCATTCACCCACTCGTCCCACAAAAGGTAGTCTTTTAAAAATTTTACATCTAGAAAATTAACTTAGTTTTTCGTTAATAGTTCAAATTTGGCATTTGAAATGTTACGTCACGAACTCCCACCCCTTGTCACACAATGTCACACTTCGTCGACCCCCTCCCCGCCCCTTAACGTGTGACGTAGGGTATGTTCCGAAATACACTGCTTGCACTGTAAGGTGTGACGTCAATATAGTACACTGCGAAACCGTTCCTTTATAGTTAGCTATACTGGTCACTGTTTAAAACGGAACGCAGTCAGCACTGAGAGCACTTTACCTCGAAAACTCCAGTGCTCACAGTACAAAAATGGCGACGATTTATGACGTCATATATTTCCCTGGGCTACTGCGGCAGTATACTGTCAGTCCATAACGGGACGAATTTCTCCCCAGTAAGAGCACTGAACCACAACTGAACAGTGCTCTCAGTGTATATCGGAACATACCCGTACTTTATGGATGAACCTAAGATGGCGAAGATGGTTTTTAGGGTTCCGTACCCAAAGGGTAAAAACGGGACCCTATTACTAAGACTCCGCTGTCTGTCTGTCTGTCTCCAGGCTGTATCTCATAGACCGTGATAGCTAGAAAGCTGAAATTTTCACAAATGATGTATTTCCGTTGCCGCTATAACAACAAATACTAAAAATTAAAAAAATATATATATTAAGGGGGGTCCCCATACAATAAACGTGTTTTTTTCGTATTTTTTTGCTCAATATTAAAAACGGTAACAGGTAGACGGTTCAAATTTTCACAGAATATTAACTTATATATTACCTTTCAAAATAAATAATTAAATATCAATAAAGTAAATATTAAAGGGGGGCTCCCATACAACAAACGTAATTTTTTGATATTAACAGTAAACCTCTGCAAACAAAGTTAGTTTTGCGGTTCATTAACAAAGGTTTTTAACAAACATTATACCTACTTCTTGAGTACGGAACCCTCGGTGCGCGAGTCCGACTCGCACTTGGCCGGTTTTTTTTTCTTTTCATAGTAGCACACGCCGAGTATCCACTATACTCGGAATTTTAATTCGATTCCAGATTTGACAATTTCAGTGTTGCAACGTTATGACAAGTACTAAATAGTGACGTTGCGAAATTATTCAATACGGAAATAGAATATTTTCGGATCGATTCCTCTCGTTTATAGTAGTATATCTAACCAACTACTACTTTAATAGAAACTAAGTATATCAGGAAATTAAATATTTCTGAACGGATAATTTAGTTATGACGATTCATTTTATTAAGGATCTGAGAGTTTTCTTTAATAATTGTGTGTGAAATAAATAAAAAAATGTGATCATGAAGGAACATGAGAAATAAAACAAATAGATGTATTATGGTAATATTTTATTTTATAAATCGTCGCCGTCATCGCTATCGCTATCGCTGTCACTTTCTGTAACATTTATTATAAATGTGTCTGTGATATTGTCAATTTACATATCTAGCCTACTCATTTTTTCCTCTTCTTTGACAACATGGGATACGCATTTAGACCATTCGGTAGCCGTAATTTTAATTTAGTTATTTTAAACTATCTAGGCTCTTTTATTATAAGTTTTGTTTTTAATATAAAAAACAAAAATATTAATTAACTTTTTATAAAATAAAGCAGCGGTTACTAATTAATAAATAATTATTATGAATAATTATGTATTTATTTAAATATAAATAAATAATTTAGTCTTTAATTGGCACACCAATATTATGATTACATAAACATAAATCGCGATTGTATATCGATTTTTGTGTTCATCACTACACTATTATAATATGTGGTATCATTATTTTACAAAATGACAGTAGCTAATGTCAAATGTGGAATCGAATTATAATTCCGACTATAGTCATACTAATAATATTATTATAAATACGAAAGTGTGTTTGTTTGTTGGTTTGTCCTTCAATCACGCCACAACAGAGCAACGGATCGACGTGATTTTTGGTATGGGTAAAGTTGAGGATCTGTAGTGACATAAGCTACTTTTTATCCCGGAAAATTAAGGAGGTCCCGTGGAAATCAAACAAACTTTAACCACGCAGACGAAGTCGCGGGCATCAGCGAGGACGTCCATAAAAGCATATGTCCGGTCAGAGCGCCATGTCGCGGAACAAGTCCCGCCAGTGTGGCGCCACGTTGAGCTTGTGCGTGAGCGCGCCGAGCGACACCATGCACGCCGAGCGCGAGGCGGAGTCCGCCGCGACCGAGACCACCTCCTGGTGGAATGATGCCTTGGTGCCCGCACACACCTGGCGACCGGGGGAATATTTTTTGAAGTAAAAACTTCTTAAGCCGCGTTG
This sequence comes from Erebia epiphron, assembly GCA_963932025.1. Classification (NCBI taxonomy): domain Eukaryota; kingdom Metazoa; phylum Arthropoda; class Insecta; order Lepidoptera; family Nymphalidae; genus Erebia; species Erebia epiphron. Next base: position 13,242,850 of record OZ009950.1, read on the forward strand.
AGCACTTTTTGGTGGGGGTAAACTTGTGAATTCGCGTGACCGACATGCTCGATAACAGTGACATGCTCGCGAACAGTGACATGCTCGCGTGACCGACATGCTCGCGAACACCGACATGCTCGCGAAGCGATTTGCTTGTTACGAAGACAAAAGGTCTTAAATATAAATACACTACATTAGTAATTAAACTTTAATGCCTTAGTGTTAAGGTTTATATATATATTTTTGTAATTATTTTATTTTAAGAAAATTAATATTCGTTTTCACTTCTATCGGCAGTCCCTTTGACTGCCAATTTTTTTATTGAAATGAAACTTCTTTAGAATCGTTGTGATTTGAAAATTCGATGAAACGAAAAAGCGACACTAAAAAGAGAGAAACATATTCATAACAGGATTCAGTTTGAAATAGTTATTCAACACAAAACTAACAGAGGACGTGGATATTACGACTTTTGGGAGATCCTCTATTTAATAATCAATAAAAAAAAAAACTTTGAATAGTTGTCAAATACCGAATTCTGTTGAACACAATCTCTAAACTAAATTGACCTAATCTATACTCGGATTTTTTATTCCGCGGAATTCTGACGTTAGTGACGTTCAGAAATCACAAACATTTTTGTATTTTTGTATCACATTCGCCTATTACCTGAAATAAATAATTTATCATTTGTCATAAGCATAATCCAAATAAGTAACCTACTTATTACTTACTAAAGATTGAAATAGTCCTTTATTAGAATTAATAACTTTGCTAGAAAGGATAAAAGATAAAAGAAAGAAATAACAACCAATAATGATAAACTCTATCCATACTTACTAATATTACAAACTAGATGCCGCGTGGATTAAGGATTTTTTATTCCCGCGGGAACTTCTTAATTTTCCGGGATAGCGCCTATGTTCTTCCCCGGGATACAACATACCTCAATAGTCGATGCCAAATTTAGTCAAAATCGGTTGAAGAGGGGCTGGGAAAGCGTAGCAGACAGACACACTTTCGCATTGATAATATTGAAGTATGGATCCTTTTTTAAGGCAATGAAAGAAAACGTATTCCCCGCAGACGATACTGCGAGCATCAGCTAGTTGTAAATAATTAAGTATTGTACAGTAGAAGTAAATGAAACGCCAACAATAGTAACTCGTATGTATTGTACCATAGATTAAGCGTCGGAGATGACTGCAGTGGCTATCGATCTCCTCGCTTAAAATGAGTGACGGAATCTAGCTAAATCCTAGGTACCCTAGCTTTAGACGTGAGAGTAGACTGCAGCGGCTATCGTGCTCCGGAGCCTAGGGGCTCCGGAGCACGATCCTAATCCTAGACTCGACTGTATTGGTGACTGCAACAGCTACCTACCTACCTCGCTACCTCTCTCTCTCGGTACGGTCGCTAACTAGCGAGTGGAATTAATATCTTCGTCGCGCTCGGGCTTGTATAGAGCTCCGCCGCTTTGTTCTTCGACACACGAGACACGTTGGTCGGAGCGCTCCGAGCGAGATGGTTAGTGAATGTGTGAGCAGGAAAGTATTCGAGGCTGAGCCGCGCGTGAAATTCTTGTTACAGTATTAAGTAAAATCATCATGATCATCGTTGTCATCGTCATCCTCGTCATTCACAGACACTGTCAATCAAATGGGTAATACGGCATATTCTTTAATTATGTTTTCTATGCACTCTAGCCATTTGTTTGAGGTGACGTTAGCTCCCTCAACCAAAAGCTCTTTAACTTCCGCCATCTTGTTTTTGCAACATCCAAATTGCACTCCAAGTTTGAGACCAAACCAACTCAATTGGATTAAGTAAGCTCACAATGGTAAGGGGGCAATTGGAGTACCTACAGTAATCCCTTGTTCTGCTGCCAACTCGTCCACGACATTTTTATTACATTTATGGTTTTCTTTGCTATGTGCAATAAATTTACCTTCAATTGAAAATTGACTGAAAACTTAATCTTTAAACTTAATTAATATATTTCGAAAGTAATAATTTCTAATTTTCAGTTAAAAAGGTTTGTTACTCATGCATGGTGTGACCAGTTGCACGGTAATGTTTTGCTTTGTTCTCCCACATTAATTGTTTCAATATTGATATTGAAAATCATTTAACGGATCAGCTTGGCAATCGAAAGAGGTAATAGCTTTTTCATTAAAAAAACAAAAAAAAATCAAGGCGTCTGTCGGTCGTCATCGTGATGATCATGCCATTCGACTTTCAGCTTGAATGTTCAAATGTGCTCTTGTTGCTTGCTATTGCCACTCACTAAAAGTTGGATGAATACCAACAACCGGCTGGAAAATAATGATATTCAAGCATGATTAACATCAAAGAATTTAAATTATGATGAAACTATGTTGAAGGTAAACTCATTGGACATAGTTAGCAAAGAAAAGCATATGAATATAATAAATATGCTGTGGGCGAGATAGCAGCGGAAAAAACAATAAAACTTATAAAATGGCGGAAGTGAAAGAGCTTTTCGTCGAGGGAGTGAACAATGTCACCCCAAACAAATGACAAGAGTGCATAGCACGTTATTAAAGAAGAGGACAAACTATGCCGTATAGACCATTTGATTGAAAGTGTCTGTGACACTTTGATTATAAATGTCGGTGACGATGACTAGGATGATGATAACGATGATGATTATTTTAATAATTCATTATTTACAAAAAAAGTTTACTATTATTAATTGTTGTATTTTCCTTTATCCTTTCTTAGCAAAATTGTTCTTTCTAATTACTTAAGGACTCATTCAGTCTTCAGTCGGTAATAAGTATTTGGATTTTGCTTATGCATGTTATTTACATGTATGCACATTATGTATGCAAATATAAACTATTCGTAACAATTGCACTTTGAATTAAAATAGTGCTCTATTAATTAATTAACAATTTAGTGTAAACTAACACTGTTATATCTTTAGAATCCATAGCATTACTTACATTTTATTAGAATTTGTTACCCTTTTTTTGTGGGAACTGTTTTTACTATGGTATCACCAAGAAACGTCAGAATTCCGCGGAATTAAAAATCAAGGTATAGTACTGCCCTTTTTTGCAGGAAGTGTTCTAAAAGGGATAGCAACGTAACTAGAGCTGTTATTTTAGTTTAGTTTGGAGATGGTGTACAACAGAATTGGCCTAATAGGCTACTTTTTAATCTAGTAAATGAAGGAGTTTCCATGGGAATTAAAACAATGTTTACCTCAAAAATAGTGTCTCCTAGTGCGAGAGTGACGCGGCCCGATCTGTGGACGCGCATCTTCCCAATCCTACCCTCTTCCAAGTCGGACAGGCGACATCTGTTATCCACCTGAGACAGAACGCAAGTTACTTTAACGCTGCATCGTACAGCGTACCGGAACGCTAAATCGTTGATGAGATGTTCAAATTTAAAATTTTTGTAAAACGCAAGCTAATTGAAAAATCCTATTACAATGTACTTAAAGGATTATTTGATGATAAAAAAGCATGGGTATGAATTGTTCCAGCGGCTAATTAATTTAATTATATAATTATAAATTTAATAAACCCGGCTGAGATTGTTGTGGGCTGTTCTCAGACCAGAGAACGCGTTTGGAACCCTTGTAGCTTAGGTTTTAAGATACCGTGGTTAATAAATTATCACCATCACGTCATATATTTTGTAAAAGTGACGTTCAGAAGGTGTACTGTGCCAATTTTGAATAAATATACTTTGGGTTTGAAACAATGAAGGCAAAAAATAAAACGTATTAAATCCAATAGCCGTATTCCGAAAAAGCTGCATTATTGCAGCTTTTTCGGAATGCAGCAGCACTGATTGATCCCGCAAACTTATCTGGCGCGGTGGCCAAAATTTGAACTATTTTTTATGACTTAAACAGACAGTTTTTGTTTTTATATTATTTTTAACATTTATTAGCAACTTTAAATGTTATCAGCATCACTGTCACGGGGCCAGATAAGTTTGTGGACTTGCTACACTTTACAATGCACAGGGGGCTAAGGGGGCCAACACCAACATCTAAGCGCCCCAATAGTCAACCTCACCCGCCCCTGGTGCCCCCTGCGAATTAACTAACGAGGATATGACGATTGAAGAATGACGGGATAACCATTCCAAACTAATGCTAGGCTCTAACGGCCGGTTTCTGAATTGAGTATTTCATGTTGAGTCTATCTCAAAGACTACTCAAGGACTAATTAAACAAATTTTTGTTTCTGAATTGTTATTGTGTTAGGTTTGAGAGTTGTAACTTGCTGTTTTTGCTTGAATGCTTAATTCAGAAAACGGCCCAATATCAATTCAGAAACAAAATTTGCTTTATTAGTCCTTAAGTAGTCTTTGAGACAGACTCAACATGAAATTCTCAATTCAGAAACCGGCCGTAAATAGCACAGACTGGAGACGGGCATCAGCGTCTCTGGTGGGAAGAAGCCTAGCCTTGCGCTGACCAACCCGAATACCCAGCGTGGTCCCAACAAACAAAGGCCCCCAGATCCCTGCAGCATCCCTATATTCCCGACTATATGGTAACGGTCGCGATGACGGCGGGACAGCGGTTGCTACGACCTCCAGCTCCGATGGTCCGATGACCTAAAGAAGGTGGCGGGAAGCGGACGGATGAGGAAGGCGGAGGACCGTATTTGGTGGCGCGCTGATGGATGGATGGACAGCCAATGTAATGTAATGTGCTTATTACGTTTGCAAGTATTTAGTTTTGGGGAAACAGTCCTTCGGTTTATATACTCACGGGCTTGTCGTCGCCCCCCTCCCCCGCGGATGTAGAGGGCGCCTCGTGCGGCCGGCGCGAGTCCTCTCTGCCACCGCCTCGCCCCGGCAATGTGTCCGCCAGCTGCACACGACAAAAACATTACGGTTGTCTGTTGTGTCGGTTTACGGACGATAGTTTTACGTGATAACTAGAAGTTCTCACGCGCGCTCGCGTGGCGGCGTTCCAGTAGCAGAACTATTCGAACTGCTAGCTCTGACGTCACGCGATCGTGCCTCTCTATCGCTTTTTCCGCGCTCTCACTTGCACGCTCAGGCTCAGGCGGAACGTGACACTTTTTCGTGCGTGCAGCCGGTGTTCATCGATTTATAAGACGTTATCACGTGAAAAAAGTGTGTGTGTGCAATTCACACACGGCAGAACTGAAACTTCAGAAAAGAAGCCTGCGTTAGAATGAGATAAATACAAATTGTATTCGATCTCATTCTCTTGCAGGCTGAATCCTATACAGTACATAAAATGTTCGTCTCTTTTTCGTTTCATTGAATTTTCAAATCACAACGATTCTAAAGAAGTTTCACTTCAACAATATGGAGGTCCGTTATAGTTACGTCCAGAATTCCAGACCCTCTGTGTGTACTGTGTAGCCCGTCTAGATATATAAGAAGCTAGCTAGAAGTAGGGTATTAGAAGCTTCACGGTTGAAATTTAATCCACACTAATATTATAAATGCGAAAGTTTCGATGGATGTTTATTACTCAATCACGCCAAAACGGCTGAACGGATCTGGATGAAATTTGGCAGAGAGATAGATTACATATAGTATGGAATAACACATAGGCTTCTTTTTATCCCAGAAAATTTAAGAGTTCCCGTGGGAACTAAAAAACCTCAATCCACGCGGACGAAGTTGCGGCTAGTAAAGAATATGTCATGGGCAGTAAAGAATATGTCATGGGCATCAGCTAGCAAAGAATATGTTTTTTAAAAGGACAATAAAAAGGACAAATCTTTCAAAGTTTTTGTCACTACCTGCAATAGTATAAGCGCTGGTTTGTCGCCCCGCAACAAGTCCGCGACGCTGGTCTCCTCAAATACTTCCTTCACGTCCACCAACGGTGGCTTTGTATGAACATTTGCCACTGAAATACATAGATATAAATAATTAATATACATTGATGCTAATTCAGTTGTAAATAACTAGCCATACCTATCCATACTTAATATTATAAATTCGAAAGTGTGTTTGTTTGTTACTTTGTTGGTTTATTGGTTTGATCTTTTGTCCTTCAATCACGCCGCAACATGGCAACGGATTCGACGTGATTTTTTGCATGGGTATAGTTGAAGACCTGGAGAGTGCAATAGGTAGTATGGCACTCTCCAGGTCTATGGCACATTATCCAGGAAAATAAAATAAAAAAATTATATGTTAAATTAAGTATTATAGTAAAATTTTGCTATCGTCACATTTTGTCAAGTTAATTCCTGCAGCACAATTCCGTAAAAGCTGCATCAATCATTAGTACAATCCGTGCGCGATGAGAATGGGATTGAACCCTGTCAAAGTAAATGGCCGGCCGGACCGCGTGCGTCTCAGTTCCAAAAGGTCGCATCCCATTCTCATCGCGCGCGGATTATACTTACAATCTAAAATTTAATTCAATTCAAAAGGCCCTGTAGTAAAAAAGTAATTAAATAAAACAATACATGAATTGAAGTATTTCATTATTATCAATTTAAATTGTATAATATTAATAAAATTTATTAAGGCGCAGTCGCACGTTAAGGTTAGCTATTGGACGTGCGACTGCGCCTTGATACATTTTGATATCCAAGCAGTCGGGTTATTTGTTCTTTTTATATTACTTTTATATTTAAAACTTTTTAGTGCATTTACCGTAAACAGGCGACGTTTTATCTGCTCGAAGTAGCATCTATTATCTATTCTGTGGTAGCACCAAAGGTACTAATAAGTATTTTGTATAACAAGTAGTAATAAGCATTACAGGGGTAATCTTAACTCTTAAAAGAAGGCTCCAACCTTTTATGTGTAAAAATAATGTTGCTGTGAAAATAAACAATTTTTAATTTTAATTTTAATTTTTAAAAGCAGCGGATTAATTATAGCGGATTAATTATAGCGGATAACAAGCGGTGATCACCATAACCATCATCAAATTTTCATATGTTATAATGCTTAATATTAATTTGGTAAAGTTTGTAAATCTACTATTTTTCCTAAAAATGAGCTCACTAATTTTCGAGAGTCCTATCGCATCGACGTCACGAGACCTCGGCAATGAACGTCGGCCACTTACGAAAATGCCCGTAGACAATGCAAAAAAGTATTTTGAAGTATTTTCAAAAACACAATTTGTACGTATTTAGTGCGTAGTGGGCGTATTTATTTATTTAGTATTTAGTTTATAGCTAAGTGGACTCGGAACCAATATTTTAATAGACATTAAAAATGTTAGTCGGAAGTTATGTTAGTCGAATATGCGCTGCATGCGGCATTGATGAATTTATTGATTGATCGATTGAAGGAGTACAAAATCATCAAGTTTTTTGAGACTTGTTATTAGGTATTACAATGATATGTTACCACCGTAATATGTGAGAGTAGTACCTTCACCCTTACCTATCCGCTGCCAGCCGCGTCATTTTCTGTTGAAGGTTACTGTATTTATACGATATCTCATAAGATATTCATCTAAATTGAATGGTGTTAAGGACAATTTTTGTCTATATTAACTACTTGAGATGCGTAAGATATTTATTTTGATAAGGAATTATCGATTAATGTTGGTTAAAAACACCTTCGCAAGTAAAGCACTGTTTTAGACCAAATTTGAAAATCATAAAAATGGTTATTGTGAGTCACAGACCATACAACCAATTGACTGAGCATAGCGTGCCCCCTCACCAGCCAAACGTTAGCAGTATGACTGCTAACGCTACGTTTTGTGCCTATAGTCGCCCTCAGTCCGTATTCGACAGTGCTCAGTCGGGAATTGTTCTAGTATAAAACGAAAATTAGGCCTCTCTGTAGCATTAAATGGCGTGGAAAGAGAAGCAATACCTCCAGCTATGTAAAGGATGGGATAACATTTCATAAGTAAGTGTAGTTTTGTAATAATAAATAAAAATCATCAATACGCAAAGAAATAAAAATATTTACAAAAATGAAAAGGAACCCGTTGATGTCTTTCAGTATTTCTTTGTCTTTCACATGTAGTTCTACATATCTCCGTCTCTTCCACGCATAGCCCAGTGTAGCCCGTGCAACTTTCGATAAATTATATCGATAGCCTTAGACCACTTGAATGCCAATATAGCTATTTATGCAACTGTATCGTAATGAGGGTCATTTTAATTCGAGTGCTGTTTTTTGATACGAGGCTTGCCGAGTATCAAAATAGGATAGTACGAGAATTAAAATGACTTATTACGTACAGTTGCATACAAGATTTTATCTACGACAAGGACGTCTTTATAATTTTTTACTTTATAAATTAATAAAAACCAAAAGTGCCAGAACCCAGAGCCGCTAAGCTATAGGTATCCTATTTATGAAGATAACCATATCGATACAGCTACGACTCATAACGATACAGCTCCCATACAACGAACTGTATCGGTATGAGAAGCAAACACGAAAGAGGGTTCAATTCGATATAGTTGTCAAATTTGAAATTGGAACTTTTCGATGCTGGAGTAGATAAAATTAATTTATTGAGTAAAAACTTATATTTCATTAAATTCCGAACAATTCTGAAGTAGAAGAACAGGTTTCTTATTTATTTGATTAAAAGTTGTTGTTGAAAACTTAAGTTCTTTAGTATAGAACTTGGGCAATTAAAAAAAAATATATAAGTATCAGATAATTATGCATAATCATACATCATCATCATCATCACTACAGCCTATTAACGTCCCACAGCTGGGCACAGGCCTCCACTCTCATAGGAGAGCGGGAATTAGAGCTTAGACCCACCACGCTGCTCCAATGCGGGTTGGCGGGCTTTAACGGCTATTATCATGTTAGTGATAATAACCGGGACCGACGGCTTAACGTGCTCTCCGAGGCACGGGGGTGAAACACCGCCAACTTCCAACTCCGGGCTGGCACTGAGAATTTCTTAATTGAAAAACCCAATACCTAACTTTTATGCCCGACCGGGAATCGAACCCAGGACCTCGTGATCCGCAGTCGACTATGCTAACCACTAGACCAACGAGGCATAATCATACATATGGTTGTATATTGCTGTTTGAATACAATTATTTGTATTGATTTTCCAATAGGTACCTACTGGTAATTTTTATCGATACATTTTTGTCGCGCAGCGGGCAGCCCAAGTGCCGCAGTAACATATACTTTGTACTTATAACTGTGTAAAGTTGACCTTGAGTCAGCCAATGAGAAATGCTATTATTACCTCGTCCCCCGCCTGAAAGTGGTGAGATGTGTTTCAAAGCGAAAATGTGGCTATTAGCTCTCAACAATAACCTTAAAAGATAGTTATATGCTATCGCGGACTATTTTTTAGAACTTTTTGAGAGGAACGTTTCCACCATACATTGTTGTCGTGTAACTTTAACGATTTAGGCAGCGCACGCCATGTAAGCTCTCAGATGAGATGATTTTTTCCGACTTATCTAACATTATTGCAAATTTCGTAAGGATTTCTAATTTGTTTGGAAATAAAATATAGCCTATTTTACTTGTTAATAATGTAGCTTTCTATATGTGATATAAGTTTTAAAATCGGTTGAGTGGTTTTTGAGATAATCCACCTAGTTTGATAGATATAGATGATATGAGTAGGAACTTTAAACATTTCCTTTGAAACCTCGTAAATCCTAAATTATCATTTAAACGGAAAAGTTATTAATTGGCTTCTAGTCGACGCCATTTTGTTTTTCTCAAATGCGGCCTCCGTTGTGACACTCGGAAGACTAAAACAAATCTATTAGTCATAGTGCAATTACTATCAAAATCGGTTCAGCCGTTTTTTCTGTAATGTGACACAAAGGAATACAAGCTTTGAAACCTCGTAAATCCTAAATGATCGTTAAAATGGGAAAATGATCAAGGAAACCTAACTATGATTTTACAAGACCTTTTCATCGATACCCCACTTGCCATAGTCCATCGACTTTATTTTTTTAATTTGTTACATTATGGCTTATAGAGGGCGCCATTTTGTTTTTTCTCAAATTTGGCTTCCACAGTGACACTCTAATGATATATTCGGCACAAACTGGTGCAAGAATCATCAAAATCGGTCCACGCGTTTAGGCTGTAGCTGTCCTGCAAGGAACATACAAACATATATAGGCTGATGAACACATAACCCTGTGCGTTCCGCAGTCGGGTAAAAAGGGGGATTCAAAAGGCCTTGTAAAAGTTTATTAGAATAGAAAAATCATTATCTTAAAATGCACATAACTTCGAATAGTTGAGATGTGTGTGTGTGTGTGTGTGTGTGTGTGTGTGTGTGTTGTGTGTGTGCGCGTGTGCGTGCGTGCGTGCGTGCGTGCGTGCGTGCGTGTGTGTGTGTGTGTGTGTGAAAGCGCTCTTACCATCCGCGTCGTCGCTCGGCTCCTGTTTGACGACCACCTCCTGCTTAACCTTGACGCCCGACTTTACGTGCGACAACCCTACAAACAATTATTTATTTTTTTACCTTCATTTTATTTTGTATTTCATCGTCATCATCATCATCATTTTAATCACTGACTCACTACAGAGCACGAATCTACTCTCAGAATGAGAAGAATTTTTTTTCACTGGTCAAGAGCGGATTGGTATATGTACTTCACACACTATAGAGAACATTACGAAGATCCTTCGCTGCCTCCTCTACTCTAACCAGATGGATCGCTGGCTTTTACTGCGACAAATAAAGAAAATCTTTTGGCGACTCTGTTTGCGGAAAATTCGCATCTAGTTCCAGGATGTGCTATACCACCTTGTTTACCATCTTGCGGCTCTGCCATGTCAGAGATACACGTTCGCCAGAATGAGGTGCTAAAAGTGCTCCGCAACCTGGATGTGAATAAAGCAAGTGGTCCAGATGGAATACCAGCAATGGTTTTGAAGACCTGTGCTCCCGAGTTGTTTCCAGTTCTGACACGCTTGTTTCGCCTCTCCCTTAAGTCTGCCCAGGTCCCTAAGGCTTGAAAAATTGCGAATGTACAGCCGGTCCCAAAAAAGGGCAGCCGTGCCGACCCGGCGAACTACAGGCCTATTGCAAGATCACCTCCATGCTTTATAAAAGTTTAGAGCGTGTTCTGAACAGCAGGCTACTGGCATACCTCGAAGAAAATGATCTCCTGTCGGACCAACAGTACGGATTTCGACGTAATCGATCCACAGGGGATCTTTTAGTGTATGCCACGCACATCCGGGGTGAGGCCACCGAGAAGTATGGTGAAGCACTAGCTGTTTCACTAGACGTCTCAAAGGCTTTCGACCGGGTCTGGCATCAAAGCCTTTTGAGCAGGCTTCCAGCCTATGGGATACCCGCTGGCTTCTGCGACTGGATATCGGACTTCCTGAGTGGACGATCATTTCGAGTAGTCGTTGACGGCTCCTCGTCTGATCTCATGGCGATCAATGCCGGTGTCCCTCAGGGATCAGTTTTGTCTGCAACGCTTTTTTTTACTGCACATAAACGACATGCTAAAACCCGGTATCTTTGGGTATGCAGATGACAGCAAGGTCACAGAGAGATAAATATCCGGTCCCCGTGCCAGTGGAGCTGAGATTCTTAAGCACAGAGAGGCTTTGGTAGAACGAGTCAACTTGACCTTGAAGGAGGTGTCCGACTGGGGTGACGCCAATCTCGTCAAGTTTAACGCTACCAAAACGCAAGCGTGTCTATTCACCGCGAAACGGAGTTCATTCCCACTCACTCCGACTTTCCGAAATGTATCCGTTCCAATTACCGACAGTGTCAAGCTCCTCGGTATCAACATTTCGCCCAACCTCAACTTTAGACAATGCATCGAATCCAAGGCAAAAACAGCTGTCAAGAAACTTGGCATCCTCAACAAAGTCAAGCGGTACTTCACGCCGGAACAGCTTCTTATTCTGTACCAAGCACAAGTTCGATCGTGCTTGGAGTACTGCAGCCAATTATGGGATGGCTCTGCCAAGTACCAGCTTGATGCATTGAATTCGGTGGATCGTCGCGCCAGGAGACTTAATGGTAACAAAGCGCTGGTCAGTTCAAAGCTACAAAGCTTAGAACATCGGCGCAAAGTTGCCTGTCTGTCGGTATTCTACAAAAAAAAATATCCTATAATTCGGAGAGTGTGCTCAAGAACTATTCGATCTGGTTCCTCCGTCACCTTTTTATTATCGAACCGCTGAATATTCTTGCACGCCAAGCTTGGTAGAATAATATTAGGCTATTGATTATAACTTAAAAACCGGCCAAGTGCGAGTCGGACTCGCGCACCGAGGGTTCCGTACAAACCTGTAGTAAGTTTTAAATTATTAAAAATATTTTTATTTTAAATATTTGAGTTGATTGAATGAAAGGTAAATTGCGGTTTACGATTTATGACGTATTAAAAAAAACTACTAACTAGATCTCGTTCAAACCAATTTTCGGTGGAAGTTTGCATGGTAATGTACATCATATATTTTTTTTAGTTTTATAGTTTTATCATTCTCTTATTTTAGAAGTTACAGGGGGGGGACACATTTTACCACTTTGGAAGTGTCTCTCGCGCAAACTATTCAGTTTGAAAAAAAATGATACTACAAACCTCAATATCATTTTTGAAGACCTATCCATAGATACCCCACACGTATGGGTTGGATGGAAAAAAAATTTTTTGAGTTTCAGTTCTAAGTATGGGGAACTCCCAAAAATTTATTGTTTTTTTTTTCTATTTTTGTAAGAAAATCTTAATGCGGTTCACATAATACATCTACTTACCAAGTTTCAACAGTATAGTTCTTATAGTTTCGGAAAAAGTGGTTGTGACATACGGACGGACAGACAGACAGACATGACGAATCTATAAGGGTTCCGTTTTTGCCGAATTTGGCTACGGAACCCTAAAAACTGGTCAATAAAGAACTAAGACGTTCACGGGGTTTTATTGCAGGAATCGGTTTAATCAATGGGTTATAAAAGAAGAAAAAACCGCGGAGTGCTATTAAATTAGAGGGTGGAAATTAAAGATAGGGGCGAATAAGCACTTCCAATGTATCTCCTAAACGAAGCCAAATTTCAATATATTGTATATAAAACTTTTTTTAGAGAATCAAATTTCCCATCGGAATAACATATTTTAAATATTGAAAAAATAATACCATGCCAAGACAGTAGAAACAAACGTTTCTCACGTTTGTTTCTACTGTCTTGGAGCCAAAATTTAGATTTTTTGAGTTTTTTTGCTTTTTCGCCTTTCTCTCTTTTTTGGGCTGAGATAGGTATAGGCATTGCTCTAGATAAAAACAAGTAGATTAAATTTCCTTCAAAATGCGGGACTGAAATATGTTTTTTATTAAAAATTGACTGAGATGTGGCATTGCAATAAAAACCCGTGAACGTCTTAGTTCCTTTCTAAATGTTATAATCAATAGCCTGTATGTAGATTTAAAGTTTTAATTTAAACACCTATATGTAATTATATGTTGCATGTACCATATTCTTGCAAGTATAAAAATAATTATGATTATGATTATGCAATTGCAAGTGTCCTCACAATGTTTCCCTTCACCCCAACACAACAATTTTTATTTTACCACTATAAGGGTAAAATAAAAATATATGATCGTTATCTATGCTTTCATGCATTGTTCATCCGATTAGTGCTGAAACTTCATACAGTTGTTGTCGGCACTTGCGTGAAAGTTTCTGACAGAGTTCCTTCAACATAGAATATAGCTAAAGAGCGAGTTGCATTGTAATGCCGAGAATTGGTATATTTTATTTTTATTTAAAGATTTACTAGCGATTTTACATAGATAAACTTAGTTTAGGTACATGCAAGTTATATGTTAATATCGTATGCCTGTTAGACCTACTATGAAAAAATATTTTAAGATCTTAAAGTATGTAACAGTCAAACGATTAAATAAATGAAATAAAATGAAATTCACAATGTATGTAAAATCATTTAAAAGTAAGCACACAGTTCAGACTATAGACCTTTAAAAACGTACCTCCATCGTCCATGGGTAGTTTGACAGGGGCCTCAATGTCTAGTATGGTCTTAAAGTTTTCACTTTCATCTTCATACGAGGTGGAGTCTCCAAACGCTGCCCTGATCTTTTGCTCTTCCAGCTCTTTGTCTATCTGTGAATGACATGACTAGAGTGAATATTTGTTTAAGTGAATGACAATAATTGTAAACATATTATTATAAACATATTGTAGGCAAGCGCGTTCCAACCTAGACCTCCTCATTGCTTTGCACTAAGCATGATTGTCGGCAAGCGCAAGCCTATCACACAATAAAAAAAAAATTTTTTTGTTCACGAAATAAAATCAATATTTTAACAAGTGAACACAACTGAATATATAGCCTTGTTAACAAAGATTAATAATGTGTAAGTAAACGAGTGAAATAAAATTAATGTGTAGGTACATGTGAAAGAAACAAAAAAATATGTGACCAGATTTCCATTTTATAGTAGAAAATTGCATTGCTTGCATTTCGAATTGCTCAGTATAATATTATTCATAAGTATATCCGTATCCATATCCTAACCCGAAACTTCATATCCATAACATTCCTGCCCCCCCCCCCAAAATTGGTTCGACCTGTTTAAGGAGTTCATAGATGCCTGCACGTCAAAAAACATGTATGAACTCCTTAAACAGTTCAAGTAATACGTTTATCTACTCCAGCATCGAAAAGTTCTAATTTGACAACTATATCGAATTGAACCCTCTTTCGTGTTTGCTTCTCATAACGATACAGTTCGTTGTATGGGAGCTGTATCTTTATGAGTCGTAGCTGTATCGATATGGTTATCTTCATAAATAGGATACCTATAGCTTAGCGACTCTGGGTTCTGGCACTTTTGGTTTTTATTAATTTATAAAGTAAAAAATTATAAAGACGTCCTTGTCGTAGATAAAATCTTGTATGCAACTATACGTAATTAGTCATTTTAATTCTCGTACTATCCTATTTTGATACTCGGCAAGACTCGAATCAAAAAACAGCACTCGAATTAAAATGACCCTCATTACGATACAGTTGCATAAATAGCTATTATCTACTCCAGCATCGAAAAGTTCCAATTTCGAATTTGACAACTATATCGAATTGAACCCTCTTTCGTGTTTGCTTCTCATAACGATACAGTTCGTTGTATGGGAGCTGTATCGTGAGTCGTAGCTGTATCGATATGGTTATCTTCATAAATAGGATACCTATAGCTTAGCGGCTCTGGGTTCTGGCACTTGACTTTTTTATTAATTTATAAAGTAAAAAATTATTAAGACGCCCTTGTCGTAGATAAAATCTTGTATGCAACTGTACGTAATTAGTCATTTTAATTCTCGTACTATCCTATTTTGATACTCGGCAAGCCTCGTATCAAAAAACAGCACTCGAATTAAAATGACCCTCATTACGATACAGTTGCATAAATAGCTATTTAAGTCGTCAAATGATTACGATGTGCTAAGACAATTGGGCCTTTGATTATTCATGTACCTTTACAACATCCTTCACTCTTATAGTAGGTCGCTGCAGCGTGGGCGCGGCCTCAGCCTCTCTGCCATATGACACTCTGCTTGAATGTCGTTCTGCACTGCCCAGACCTGAAGATGTTATAAAATTGTGCTAAATCTTCTTTAATCTGTTGTCTTAACGTGCGGAGGTCCCGGGTTCGATCCCTAGCCGGATCAATTTGGGAATTTATAATTTCTGAATTTTCCCTGGTCTGGCCAGGTGGGAGGCTTCGGCCGTGGCTTGTTACTAAAGACGTGCCGCCAAGTCGTTTAGCGTTCCGTGTAGAAACAGAATAGGGGTATTGGTTTAATATAACTGCCATGCTCCTAACAGGTTAGCCTGCTACCATCTTAGACTGCATCATTACTTACCATCAGGTGACATCACCGTCAAGGGCTAACTTGCAGCGGTTAAAAAAAATAGTAGTACGCATTACGCAATAAACTCTTACTCGTTGCCCTATGTGACCGACAGAAGCGACGCGATACGACGCCATAGAAAATGAAAAACTTGTCAGCCACGTGAAGGGTCAGCTACTGTTTGATACCGTCGCGTCGCGTCCTATCGAGTCGCGGCTTCGCGTTTGTCGCTTACGTAGGACAACGGGTCAACTAAATACCGCGCGAATTGAATCCATACTTTCACACTATTACCTTTAATAAATGCGAAAGTGTGTCTGTCTGTCTGGTACGCATACCGGGCACATCTTTTAAAAAAAAATATGATTAAACTAGGAAATAGACTACTTTTTATCGCTGAAAATTAAATAGTGGGGATCAAAAAACCTTAATCGACATGGACAAAGTCGCAGGCATTATATAGTGCAAAATAGCCACAGTCGCGAAGCCACAGGCAGAAGCTACTTTATGTATAACTTGGAAATAGGAATTTTACAATGGTAATGAAAAGTTTGTAACAATATATATATATGTTGTAAATAAATATGTATTTAATTGGAAAACTGCTTCCTTTTAAGTAATCTGTATAAATAATAACCCACAGTGCATGCATATGACTTGATGATAAAGTAAGACAAAAGAAACAAAACACACAAGAATAGAACAGATATCTATCTGTTCTATATTTTTATCACCCAACCCTAACCCTTTCATTGGAAAGGAAGGAATTAAAATGTTCCTTTAAAATGAAACCTACCTTCAGAGAAAACTCCACTGGATTTGATAATATTTGGACCATTTTTGTTAAAGTTCTTATTCTTATCATTTTTCTTATCCTTCCTATGTCTGTTATCCTTATTTTGATCACGAGAATTCGCAGTGGATGGGCTGAAAAAATTATAATAATAAAGAGTACCTAATCAAAAATAAATTGAAATTGTAAGAATAAACCTTTGCTTAGTCCTTTAAAGGCTTTTTTTTTGTTATTTTTATACTATCTGCACTCAGTCATAATTGATTCTGGACTATAAGCATATTTTTTTGGATGCATAGAGGGTTGGGAGAATGTCAAAACTCTGCTTATGTTTTCAGTGGCTTTATTGTTCACAACACAGTTCTTCCACTGTGGATCGTTTTAGCCTTTTCACTCTGCTGCATGTGGTAAGTGACTATTCACATGACCTTGAAGCCTGCTCTTATGTTTTATAGCATTTAGACGTATTTCCTCCCTTATGGTGGGCATTTTTGTTAAGCCCGCCAACCCGCATTGGAGCAGCGTGGTGGGTCGAAGCTCTAATTCCCTCTCTCTGAAGAAAGTGGAGGCCTGTGCCCAGCAGTGGGACGTTAATGGGCTGTAGTGGTGGGCATTTCAAGATACTCGTGTGCTTCCATTGTTTTGGTAAACCATGGAGCATTGAGTATTGTGCGAAAAACTGAGTTTTGGTATTTTTGTAGTATTTCTATGTTGAAGTTACTGGCTGTGCCCCACAGCTCCAGCCCGTACGCCCATACCGGTTTAAGACAGCTCTTGTATATGAGCAATTTATTTTTGAGCGAAAGTCTTGAGTGTCTGCCAAGCAACCACATAAGTGATCTAGTGCAAATATGCAGCTCTTCTCTTTTTTTATATGGTAATATAATAATGTAAGGTAAATGTTAATATGGCCAGATTTGACTATTAAAATAATAATAATAAATGATAGGTCAAGACACCCAACCTCCTACATGGGGTCGCAGGTTCGATCCCCGGGCACGCCTACAAATTTTTCAAGTTATGTACGTTTTAAGACATTCAACATGACTTACCTCAAAAGGTGAAGGAAAACATAGTGAGAAAATCTGCACTTATTCCTTAATGTTCTATTTCCTAAATGTTCTTCAAAGTTTAGTCTGTCAAACCGCACTTAAAAATTCAAAATCACTTTTAAATGTGGACGGTAGAAGTGTGGATGGATGGATGTTTGTTACTCAATCACCACAGAACGGATCTGGATGAAATTTGGCACAGAGATAGATTATAGTCTGGAATAACACCAAGGATACTTTTTATCGCGGAAAATTAAAGAATTTCCGTGTGAACTATAAAACCTCAAACCAAACAGTCAAAGTCACGGGTATCCGCTAGTTATTTGTAACCAAAGCCAGGCAGGATTAGGCTGTAGCTCCAATTTGCAATTTTCAAAACTAAGTGGTACTTGAACTAGTAACCTCGCTACCAGCCTATCATGTTCACTACACTATAAAATGAATTTCATCAGAAATAAATAATAGCAATATCATAGAAAGAAGAAGCTATTCTTCATTACTTACCCTTTATTTTTATTTCTAGCGACATTTAAGTTTGGCGTAAATATTTTCTTGTTGGGTTTCATTCCACCAAGTGAGAGATCCCTGGGGGGTTTGAGAGACGCTAATCTCTGTAGAGGGTCGGCGCCCAGGCCGTTTGTATTGGATTTATCTCCCGTATTAGACATTTTCTTGGTAATAAGATAGAACAAATTTGTACGCCGTACCTATAGTAAAATTAATTTTACATCTATGCCACTTTTATTTTGTAAACACGCTCATTGACGCTCACTCTTACATCGAAACCTACGGTTACTACTTATACATCCTACTCTATGGTTACTACTTACTTGTCTCTGATCGAAACAGCTGATTTTTGATTTTTTGGCAGCCGCTTCTCATCACCGACCAGAAAAAAAAGCTTCTCATGTTGCGAACTCAGACTAACGACCCACAGATTAAGTACTAGGCAACGACCTCTCTGTTGCAGGCAGAGACAAGTGGTTGCAGGTATTATATTATGTATTCCTCTCTGTTGTAGTCTACGACCCACAGATTTATAAAGTTATTATGTCTGTGCAACGACCTCAATGTCTGTGCAACGACCTCAATTTACACAGAGCCGTTAAGCCAGTAAAAAAAAAAATACCTCAATTTACATAAGGTATGTTCCGATGCTCCGAACTGCCTCGTTGTCTAGTGGTTAGCATATTTGACTGCGGCCGACGAGGTCCCGGGTTCGATTCCCGGGTCGGGCCATAGTTAAGTATTGGGGTATTCTGACTAGAAATTCTCAGTACTAGCCCGGAGTTAGGAAGTTGGCGGTGCTTCACCCCCGTGCCTCGGAGAGCACGTTAAGCCGTCGGTCCCGGTTATTATCACTAACATGATAATAGTCGTTAAAGCCCGCCAACCCGCATTGGAGCAGCGTGGTGGGTCTAAGCTGCTCTAATTCCCTCTCTCCTATGAGAGTGGAGGCTCGTGCCCAGCAGTGGGACGTTAATGGGCTGTAGTGGATGGATGGATGGATGTTCCGATATACACTGCAAGCACTGAAAGATGTGACGTCAATTTAGTATACTGCAAAGCCGTTCCATTGTAGTTACCTTCCTGGTTACTGTTTAAAACGGAACGCAGTCAGCACTGAGAGCACCTTACCTCGAAAACGCCAGTGCTCACAGTTACAAAAATGGCGACGATTTATGACGTCAATTACTTCCCTAGGATACTGCGGCAGTATACTGTCAGTCCATAACGGAACGAATTTCTCCCCAGTAAGAGCACTGAACAGTGCTCGCAGTGTATATCGGAACATATCCATAGACGGACCCTGTCAAACAAAGACTGTGGACCTATTTTACTAACGCCATCTAGCTTGAAAAGCGGGACAGGGCTATGGCGGGAACAAGGACCGGGCTATACAAGTTAGGAGCGTGCTCTAATGGTAGGACGCCCAATATTTTTCTATGAAAGGGCACATCTAGTACCTACATATTATATAAATCGATGGTTGTTGTATTATATTCTGAGATCTATCGATCTCCTTAGATAAAATATCCCGAAGATAGTAGACAAACCATAGACGAACAGACCAGAGAGGATACACAGATCTTTGATTATGTATACAGCACAGATTTATTATGTCATGTGGTATACAGGAGCCACAGATTTATCAACAGACTTTGTCAACAGATTATCTCCTATACTTTGATTTTATATATAGGAGCTCCTATATATAAAATACACAGATTTATAAAGGGGCTTTGATTGCATTTTGTTAATAAAACATGTACTACTATGTTTTGACTAGTCTTACTTAATGAAAGCTACGTTTTTAGAATGAGACAGGTGTATTATGTTATTGCGTGAACGTGTCAGGCAATTGTCATATGACGTCATCAAATTTTGCTATTGAAGCCAATTTTTATGTATAACCTTTATATGGCGTCTGTATTGCTTCCGGTGTTTTGGTTGTGGCTAATTACCAGTTTTGTGAATATTTTCATATTTTTATGTGTTTTTGCTTAGTTTTGTGCAATCAACAATGGTGAAGTGCTCAGTTGTGGGGTGTCGTAATAATAGTATTGTAAAACGCCCAGGAATTTCATTTCGTAAGTGAGTAACATAGTTGTTTTTATTTTTCTTTTTGTGGCGAGTATTTTAAGTTATTTCAACTAATTATAGCTTAGTTTCTTCTTTACTGAATCCAAAACACGTCAATTTTTGCGCTATCCCTGAAAATTTGGATTATTTCATTAGTTTTTGTTTGAGTGTTTATATAGTGTGGGGATTGTATTGTTTACAAATAAATTGAGTATCGATAAAATTAAAATTTCATATCACTCTTACTGTTTCTCACTCAGAGGGATAGAGAGATGAAATTGAACAGTCAGCTTCTACTTATAATATTGCCAAACTCATTTTAGGCTGTAGCGATGATAATCTTGTGATTAAGACACCCGATCTCCGGGATGGTGTCTCGTATTCGAAAATTACAGTGTCTATTCAAGTGGTTTTTGGTCCCTTCATTGCAGTTATTATGTATCATTTTAACTAATTACTATTTTTGACTGCCTCGTTGGTCTAGTGGTTAGCATAGTCGACTGCGGATCATGAGGTCCTGGGTTCGATTCCCGGTCGGGCATAAAAGTTAGGTATAGGGTTTTTCAATTAAGAAATTCTCAGTGCCAACCCGGAGTTTCATACAAAATTTCACCCCCTATTTCACCCCCGTAGGAGTGTAATTTTGAAAAATCTTTCCTTATTGAGCGCCTACGTAACAAAAGGAACCTACTGTCAAAATTTCAAGTTGCTAACCCCAGCGGTTTAGGCTGTGCGTTGACCCCTTAACGATTTAGTTATTTTCACTCCACTCTTCCATTTAGTATAGGTACTTTCTGAAATAAACACCTCCATATATTTTTTCTCCGAAAAATTATGGGGAGTTCTTCTTTAAAAACAAATTTTGAAATGGAACCGTACCCGCCCGCGTAGACCGCGCGGCCCACTGTCTACTTACTTGCTCTCCTTCTATCCTAGTGTTTACTGCCTACGTGTTCTGAAGTAAACAACACATTGCTATGCTAGCGAGCACAGTGGAAGCGCCAGAGTGCCACGCATCCGACAGACGTAAAAAAAATTCTCATAAGAAAACATAAAACAGAGACCCCTTAAATATCTAAAAGGGCTTTTTAATGTAAATAAACTTTCCAGACATGCATACAGTGTAAGAGACTGTTGAAGTAAAAACACAAAGAAACCTTCCTTAGTTGATTAATATCAATATCATACCACTGACGATCGGGTACCTTTGGGTGCCATTGAACTTCGCCATCTTGGCTTTCCTAACAGCAAACCGACAATTCTTCCATACAGAACAAATCTTGTAAAAAAACCGCATCAAAGTAAGCACTACACTTGTAAGCCTCTTCAATATTCGCCATACATTTTCTATGGAAAAATAAATTCCGCCATCTTGAATTTTTTCCTGTTCATCAAGTAGACCTTCATGTCCTGATCATCTTTTGCCAAGAAACCACTCTTCCATCTTTTATACTCTCCAAGATAGACACCGACGAAATTTGTATGGCGGCCATCTTAAATCCGCCATTTTGAATTTTTTTTCAGCACACTGTCAATTGGATGAAGTTTCGAGTTACATTTGGTCGAGCACACCCCACCTATCTTGAATACCCTGGCTGTGCTCTTCATCCGTCTTCGAAATCCTCAATCATCAGCTCTCTCCGTATTTTTCCTCCGAATGAATTTTTGTCTTCTATACGAAAGGATGAGTAAAAAATTTTTTTTCAAACAAAATTTTTTCTTACAAAAAACCTCAATTCACGCGGACGGGGTCGCGGGCATCAGCTTGTTACAATACGAATTGTTGTTAAAATACGAATACTAGTGTATTTCAAAAATTATGTTTAATTATTTATTAATTATATTTTGTTAATTTTATATCGAGTATATACTTTAGTATCGACATAATCAAAAGTATCGATAATTTCAGCCCTAATGCCCGCATTAAGCTCCGCCCATGCGCCATTTTAAGGTTATAGGAAGCTTCAATTTAAATATGTTAGGGCACATCCTTCTGTATATACCTAATCAAAGTAGTACACACGACGTTTTTTTTGAAATGTGACGTCACACGGGGCTCTATCATGACCGCCGGCCGCCCGCGTTTCGCTTCTTGTAATCCACAGATAAAAAATCTCAAATTTGTTTTGCAAAAATAAAATATTTACCATTTATTTTAATGCAAAATACATATTGTAATAATTATTGTTATCCTACAAGCTACCAAATCTAACATATTTCATATTTTATAGTTACAGCTGTCAAGTAGCCAATTCCATGCATATTCTATGACTCTGTAGTCTGGGATAACCATAAACAATTTCACAGGAGTCCGGAAGGGGGGAAGTGGCAATTTGTCAAAAACTGGTCAAAACAAAAACGTAGTGATTATATTCTCTTTGGTCAAAACTCAAAAATTCAAAAGATTAACGAATTCCGCTGGCCGTTCGACTTCGAGTCTTCGACCGCTTACGATTACATAGAATACATTTTTGAACTTGCTAATCGAGATTTAAGTTCGTGAATTTAAGTTATTATTAGTCACATTTCGATAGTACTTACTTCTATCAGTTCTGCACCATGGCACTTTTCGACATATTTGGTGATCACCTGAATCTCACAAGGCAAACAAAGAAAAATGTTTCGAGGCAGCCCCTGACTAATATTGGTAAGAATGTGCGTTAAATTTTTCAGCAAAAACATCCTTATGCTCGATGCTTGATCAGCTACGGCTGGGTAGAAGACGCGGGCATCAGCTAGTACTTACTAGAAAAAGTTATCTTAACCAGACTTACGGCCGGTTTCTGAATTGAGAATTTCATGTTGAGTCTGTCTCAAAGACTACTTAAGGACTAATTAAGCAAATTTTTGTTTCTGAATTGATATTGGGCCGGTTTCTGAATTAAGCATTCAAGCAAAAACAGCAAGCTCCAACTCTCAACACTTACACAGTATCAAATATCAATTCAGAAGCTAAAATTTGCTTAATTAGTCCTTGAGACAGACTCAACATAAAATTCTCAATTCAGAAACCGGTCGTTACTCTCAATATAAAGTAAGCTCAGTAAGTAGTTATTCAGTATAAAATGCATACTTGTGTACAATCCTCGTATCTTCCTTCGTATCCATATAGCAGTCGCAGAGTAAAGGGCTTTTTACTAGCACAAAAGTAGTGGTGAAGTTTGGTGCCACCTAAACTTTTCTATAAGTAATTTAAACAGTCAGACAAAAAATAGGTATTGTTTTGTTATAGAAAATATGGGCAAAATGGTCACACCAGGGCCAATCAAACCAAATGAACCAGTCAAATCTATGAAAAAAGGTGGAGAAACAAAGAAATCTTTTCTCTCAAACACAGGCAAAGCTTTACAAAGCACACCACGTGCTGCTTTCACTCCCAGAGCTAAAAATGTGGTGCCTTACATTTACAATGACGAAACAAATACAGTGGAAAAGGGTTACACATTCGAAGAACTGGAATTTACCAAGCCTGCCTATAAGAACGGTATGCTGTTTTGCTATAATTATTAAAATAAATTGGATAGCTACTCTACTATAACTAACTAAGTCTAAAAAACTCTTTTCTTTGCAGTTTGAAGGTAAGTTAAGTTATTGGTCCAGAAAATCTACCACTGGTTTGAAGTGACTTTTCAGGGTAATCGGTGGTTGCTCTTTATTACTCAGAAAAAGATTACATTAATAAATTAATGATGCCTTATTTTTGTATGAGTGTATTTGAGGACCTTGAAAGGGACAATAGCTATTTTTCCATGAAAATTAGAGTTCCCTGGGATTTTACAACCCAAATCTAAACAAACAGTAGTTGACATCATCAAGTAATAATAATTATTATTTTCCATTATTCTAAATATATTATAAAAGGAAAAGGTGACTGACTGACTGATCTATCAACGCACAGTACGAACCACAGGACAGATTGGGCTAAAATTTAGCATACTGTTAGCTATTAAAACATAGGCATCTGCTAAGGATTTTTGAAAATTCAACCCCTAATGAGGTATGGGTAAAATATGGCATTGGAATTTGCATGAAAATAGACCCTAATGTGAGAGAAGCAACAGGCAAAAGCTAGTATAATTTTTTTAAATAATTCAAATTTGTTTTAGATAATTACCACAGAGATGCCCTAGACTTCCTCCCCATGCCAGAGCTACAGATAACTAAACATGTATCGCCACCCAGCACACCACCACCAATCATCCCTAGGCATAGCATGGACTTAGACTGCTCTTATCAAGATGAGTTTTTCACAGGTATGTAATTTTTTAGAAGCAAGAGATCCACTTTTATTTACCCAAGCATTCTTGTTTATTTTTTTGGTGTTGTGAGCATTTTAAATTAAATCTTACTTGAATCTGAAGTTAACATTTGATTTGAGGAAACCTGCATGCCTGAGAGTTCTCCATTGTTCTCAAAGGTAGGTATATGAAGTCTGCCAACTTGTACATTACCATAATGGTGAACTATGTAAACCAACATTTTTCATAATATGATTCTAAGTTGGTTCATAGTTTCATACCTTACTACAACCCTGCCAAGATTCAACAACTGATGATTTAATGCTAATGCCACAACAAACCACCCCATTCAATAGACTCAATTGTCAGCTACTAGCTAGTTAAATAATTTAAATTTTCTTTTTCAGATGATTTTTCCAATGACAGCATTCCAGATGATGACCTTGGGCTGCCTGAATTATATTGAAATTCATGTCATCATGAATTCAATATGGAAGCTTTTATCTTTTTCAAATAATTGTTTTTAATATGTAATTCTATTAAGTTACACCTCTTATTGACTCAATTGTTTTTTGAATGGAAAATGATTACAGTGACAATACAGGTGTAATATTTCTTCATGTTTTTATCATTTTATAGAAGTATGTGTTCTTTTTTTACCATATCTATAAAGAAGATTAGGTAAAATAATTAAGTAATTGGTTAACAATAATTGAATTAAAACAGTATTATTGTATTTTAATAAGAACTTGTTAGTTGTAATATGATTTGTAAATAGGTATCTCGGTATGAAAATAAATTAAATTAATATTTTAAAATTAAATCAAGAACTTTTATTATATACTTAATAATTAGAATATACACTTATTTATATTACAGAATAAATAACTTTTCTCTGGTAGATATAATTAAACATATCTAAGATAATATGCCTGATGGAGATTACCCATACCCACTGAAAATAACATGTTCAAGACATCCCTCTAGAAGTTATTTGCTGATTTGAAGTTGTACAGTGACTGGCACCCAACTTAGCAGTTGGTGAATTATAGTAAAATCCTTTTAGAAGGTATGCTCCATAACTTCTGTTAAATATTTATTTTATTGTATAGTTGGCTTATAGCAAAAAATAATAATTAAAACATGCTATGTAAGATACTTTTTGCCAAGTAACTGCACTTTCTTCTCAAAAGCTGGAAAAGAGATAGTGGTGTCCTCTTTGTAGAACGGGTTGAGTAGCAGTTTGATGTATGCCTCATACACATCAGTGAAGAAGTTCTTTATGCCATCCTCATTGCGAGCATCATGGACTATGACAAACCTCATCTGAAAAAAGCCTATCATTTAGTTTATAGATTGTGTACAACATAGTTGGCCACACCACATATCTATATTATGACTGCTAATGAATGCATAGAACTTTAAAAGTAGGTAGATCCAAAGAATGTCTTAATGAGCAACATTCTGATTCCCTTAAAAAAAACTTTGTTGAAGGAAACCTGCCAATGAAAAAGGTAAAAAAAACTACAAATTTTAAACAAACTACAAACTACCAACACTTCAAGGAAATTGCTAATTAAATTATTGAAAATAGCTGATACATATCAAAAACTGCAGAACTAGCATCTCTGGCTCTTGCAACTTTGGTGCACCTTTAGAAATTTAACAATAGAAATCCTTACCTATAATACACCACAATAGAAGCCTAGCCTTAGGCCAAAGATGGAATATTTATTTACCTGACTAGCGGTCACAAATGCAGAGACAAACCACTGGTTGAACTTGTCCACAGACTTGAGGTATGTGTGTGTGACCTTCCACATGTGCTCATCCACCAGGTCCAGGGCTGCGTGAGCTATGAACTGGTTAAGGTGTCTGTTGTCTTCTTTCTGTGAATTTATTTAATTTATATTTGGTAAAGGAATTATTGGGGTAGACTTATAAACTGGCTGCAAAACATTCTAACATTTTTTTTTATAACAAGTTATTAATTCTGTCTATTAATTAAACCTTAATTAAAGACATCATCTTACAATAGGTACGTCATTCAGCCAAGTTGTATGTGAACACCCTGCCCCTATAATAACTTAGTGGCACAACTTCCGGCAACTAAAGAATAATGAGTGGGAGCAGACCACGGAACAAAAAACGTGGAGCACGGAACACAAAACCATTATTGATTATACATATTAATCTTTGGCGTAGACTTTCGGGCACAATTCACTAAAATATTGAGTGTACCTTTATTTCCTTGGTGACTGGTATAAAGTCCATCTCGAATATAGGATTATCGGAGTGACCAACTATAACAAAATAGTATGTCCCTGCCATTTTATCATTCAATTAATAAGTAATTCTGAAACGGGGGTTAAAAGAGATCGAAAATAGGTTCACTATTAGAGAACATGTCTGTCCTCTCCTTGATCTGACTTTATGATTCTCTTTTTTCTAATTTCTACAAAGTACGGTGTTTCGGTCAAGTATTTTATTCAATAAACTTTTCAATATTTCGCGGTTTCGTTTATTTTTCGTGGTTAAAAATCGAAAAATCAACAACACAACCAGAACTGAAGTCAGAACAACAATCAACAAAAGTCAAAACCTGCAGCAGAGTAGTCACAGAACAACATATACTCAGGGGAGTGAGCAGAGACAAGTTAACCTGCAGGCTGATTTTGAGTTTGACTTCTTGTCTCTGACTTTGACGTTGACTGTGGTGTATGGTTTTGGACCTTTGCCTGTCCCGAAAGGGGACAAAATGAAAAACAACAACATGTCTCTCTAATTTGTTAGTCGAAGTGGGATAACAATAAGTAGGTATTTGCTTCAAGTAGATATAGCACTCCCGTCTTACCTATAGCTCCGTGGCTTCAATGTAATTATCATTTACAAAGAGTGCGCACTTCGTAGACAGAGAATTCGTATTACAACGTGGGCAAATAGGTCTGTGGGCAAAACGCTTTTCAATCTTTTTTTTCTGGTCGGTGTTTTCAATGACCAATTTTAAACCATAGACTACAATAATACAAACCTTTTTTCTGGTCGGTGATACAAACCCAAAGAAAACCTTTGAAGAAAACCTTGAAATGCTCAAATGCAGAAATGCTTGATAAAGAAACTTTGAAGTTGCGGCGGTTGAAGTGGTAGATGTCTGGCATAAGCTTAGGCGGGAAATTCTATTCTAGATTAGAAAAATTCTAGGATTTAATTTGTTGAAACGAAATATGGACCGTAATTATGTTTTTAATTAAATTATTATCCTCTGAGTTAATTTATCTGAAATAATTATCTATTCACGAATTATTTTAATTCACACAATCGCCCAAGCAAAGTAAACTATTATTGTTTACAGATTCTACTGTGATCCCGATTGAAAATTTAAGAATCTGGACTGGCGGAAATTGGGTCAAATGTACCGTAAAATCTGATTTACTTCTAAGAATACATTACGACCAACTGCTTATAACTTGTGAGAATACAGTTTTAGAATCGTTAAATACGAGCAAGAAACTTAAGGGCATTATTAAAGACGACATTCTTATTTTGATTGTGAACGCTAATGGTCAAGAGGTAAGTAAATTAAGTGTGTAGGTCTCTCACAGCTCGGAATAAATTACTTCTCTGAGAAAATATAGGTTCAAATCTATCGAAACTTGAGGCAGAATCTAAGACGATTAATTAGCTCCACTCTTGCTCCACTGCTACGAAAAAGCGGTGCATACAGGACATCCTCAATCCTCATACAACCCTCGAACGAGAGATTTCAGAAATCTGAAATTCGAAAAAGATAGGTACAGTAAAGTATGGATAGGGCTGCCATCCGTCCGGATTTCCCCCAATTTGTCCTAGATTAAAGGGCGTCCGGGTGGGGTTTCATTTGTAGTCCGAGTTTAAAAGTTTCCAAGTCACCGCTCGCCACCGTGCGGCCTGTGCGAAAAAAAAAGAAAAGAAGTTCATTTATATTAATTTAGACTTTTGCTTTTACTAAGTAACATAA
Source organism: Erebia epiphron (assembly GCA_963932025.1). Lineage (NCBI taxonomy): Eukaryota > Metazoa > Arthropoda > Insecta > Lepidoptera > Nymphalidae > Erebia > Erebia epiphron. The sequence continues at coordinate 13,271,315 of OZ009950.1, forward strand.
AAAAAACACACTGTTGACATGTCCAGGTTCCAAGCTCCAAAATCCGGGGTATCACGCTTCTCGTCCAAAACTCAAGTTGCCAGATTTTAGAGATGGCAACCCATATGTAGGTACAGGTAAAATCAGAGGGTAAAAGTGCGCTTACCGGAGGCAGTGAAGTTATTGCAAAACGGCAGGGCGACCGCGTATCTTTTTCATCAAACATTGATACATCGCAATCACCTCCGATTGGCTAAATTTATGGTATTCTTGCTGCGTCAATGGATTTCGTCCAATAGTGGAAGAGTGTTAACCAATCAGAGGTGATTGCGATGCATCAATGATTAATGCAAAAGATACGCGGTCGCCCTGCTGATGTTATAGCCTTTGATTTTATTTAAACATAATCAAAGGTTATAACAAACGACTAGTAAGTCAATGCAAACGACCAATTCACGTTATAAGTACTTTATTATGATAGAGATGAGGCCAATGCCTTTGTTGCACTTATGCGTGAAAGACTAAGGAACGTCGCTATGACGTAAACATAATATTATGCGTTTGGGTTACCAATCAAATATGCGCGTTCCAAGATAGTTTTTTTATAAGCTTACTAAAGCTTATCTAATTTAAAAACAGGTAAGGAAAATAAAATTTCAAATTAGAGAGAATTTATTTCAATGCCTGCAAGAGCTCAAAGCACGCTTTCCCGTAGTAAGCTATGGTGCCATGGCGAGTAAATGTAAAGTTACAACGAAGTATGATAAGTTAGAAGACATTTTTAAACGAGTTTTAGAGGACAAAGGTTAGAAATCTTGTTTTGTAAGCTTTTTACAGACCAAACATCATCATGTCAGTCCAATGCTAACCCAAAAAGGGTCTCCTTTCAGATTGATAAAATTTACTGTACTCACTGTGAGGCCATATTTCACCACACTGGTTATGTGCGAACTGGCACCTTCACACACCTTTGGGTGCATTATTTAGAAATCAGGCATTTTCCCACGATATTTTGTCACCAGCTTTAAAGCAAGTTATAGGAACTTATTACTTAAATTCACATTAATCTGGATAGTTATAGATTTGAATTTTAAACCCCAAACTTCCCGAATAAGGGGCTGAAGCATAGGTTTCATGCCTAGTGATTATAGTCATTAGTCTAGTGTCACTAGGCTATAATCACTATCATGTTTAGTGTGGCTAGTATCATCGTTTAGCTCACCAAAAATGCAAAAAAAAAAGTTTTGCAAACTTTTTTGCCTAGAACGAATCCTTTTACGTTTATTTTAATGTCGCAAACACAGGTGCACTCTGTTTCTTTACTCTTATAGCCCGATGGGATGGAAAATCCAACACGATAGGAGAGAGATCAGGTGCAGGACCGACGGCTTTACGTGCTCTCCGAGGCACGGGGGTAACACTCTGCCAACTTGCTAACTCCGGGCTAGTACCTACTTAACTAGTAGCCCGAACCGGGATTCGAACCTGGGACCTCGTTAGCTGCAGTCTAAGTAGGTACTAGGATACCTACCTATTTATTTTCTTTTATCAGAACGTGTTCAAAGGCAGGCTAACCGATATATTTTTTTGATTTATCCATATTAAGTAGGTACCTACTTATTATGGTTTCTAATATTTCGTTTATTTCAGCAACGCATGCGTTACCGATGCCCGAAAACTTTTCAAGTTTCGTAAGACTATGTTTGCTTGATCCTATGTTTCCGCAGTTAGTGCAGCAAACTAAACAAATGCTTGATACAGAAATATTGAATAAATAAAGATTCATTCATTAATTTTTTTAACTTTGAATAAAATAAAATTGGACCTGAGTTAATTTTATTTCATTAAAATAAATCTTAACCAATCTTAGATAAGTATTGAAAGTAGATAATGATTTTGCCTACTGGTCTGTGATCTTATCTCTATTAGATAATCTCTTATTCATAAACACCTACCTATCTATTTTTGGTATTTTATCGAATTATTGACCGAGCGAAGCGAAGGGAAGGAGTCTACTTGAGTGAATTTGCACTTGTCCGTCCGTCTGTCAGAGCCTTATAACTTCTGAATTACTGAACGTAATTACTTCAAATTGAAATCTATATATATAAAATTCAAAGTCCTGACTGACTGACTGACTGACTTATATCAACGCACAGACTAAACCGCTGGTCCTAGAGACATGAAATTTGGAGAGTGTATTCTTTGTGAAGACTAGTTAGGTATCCACTAAGAAAGGGTTTTGCGAAATTCCATCCATAAGTTTTTCAAGTTATAGCTGTGCGTACCTCGCACATTATAGTACAGATATACTTACGAAAGTACTTACGTCACTCGTTCCCGCGCTCACAGCTGTTGAATACCTCCATATATATACCTATACCTTTTACCTACAAAGTACCTCAGACATATTTACCTTACCGGCGCTACGAGGCGCTACCGTTTACCGGGAAAATGGAAGAAGGAACAGGAAAATGGGAAAAACCAAGAGAGAAATAACGTACACGGGAGATCGCTTTATTATCACAGCACAAGAGAGAAATAAGACACGGATTCACGTAATATTCTTTATTGCCTAGCTGACATAGTTCCAATGAATTCCAGATAACAGGAAGGTGCGAGGTCAATCTTGAAAAAGACAGAAGCTCGCTGGAGATTCAAAGGAATAGTCAAGCGTTGTCTCGTTCCTAGGTCACACTCACCGATAACTGAAGACTGAAGAACTGAATGAAGATCAGGCAGTGTATTGTAAGGGAAAAAGTGGTTCTGAAAAGAACCGTTTTAATTGCCTTGATCTTGCGATGCCGTCGTACGCCAACAAACACCATGGAGCACCATCAACACGCATTGGGTCTATTCGCGGGTCCGCGGTCCGGCACTGAGGCGCGCGTCTTAACGCTATCACAGTTCGCGGTTCACTGCAGCGGCCAGCGGATCAGACTGAGCTCCTGCCTCCTGCGCGGCCGCCGCGTCCCGCGCCCCGCGCCCGCGCACCGCGTCTCGGACGCAAGCCACGCCCACTTTCCACTACACGCGTCATTTAATTATTATTATTATTTATTGAATTCAGGGAAATTGCGCGTTACCGAGAACAAGCATTGCGCGCGGATCTGTTTGCCGTTTTTATTGGTTTTAATGTAAGGTCTCTCATTGGTTGATGTTGTAAATATTTAATCTTATTTTCTATTGGTTGTTAGTACTTAAGGTTTTCTGTATATATATCGCTAAGTTTTACAAATTAAATTATTCCTTATTCATTTCTCAAATCAATTGTGAGTTTTAATATTAACCAGCTCGTGAGATCCCGCTACATAGCCATGAAACTTGGTATATTAGCTGCGGATTGAAAATGAAGAAATACGTGTTTCACAGTTTTCGACCCCAAAAGGGGTGAAATAGGGGATCAAAGTTGGTATGAACGGCCTTCTTTTCTCAAGATATTTTTTAAGTTATATCAACGAAACTTGGTATTTTGGCTTTCGTTAAAAAATAAAGAAGTACGTCTGTCACAGTTTTTCAAAATTCTACACCCAAAGGAGTAAAATAGGGGTTGAAAGTTAAAATCCTTCATTTCTCAAGTTATGGCCATAAAACTTGGTCCTATATGAGCTGCAGGTTAAAAATAAAAAATACGTGTTTCACAGTTTTTGAAAATTCGACCCCCAAAGTCTGAAATTATGAAAGTTGGTATGAAAGGCCTTCTTTTCTCAATATATTTTTCAAGTTATACAAACGAAACTTGGTATTTTGGCTTTCGGTAAAAAATTAAGAAATACTTGTGTCATAGTTTTTCAAAATTTTACCCCTAAAGGGGTAAAATACCGTGAAACTAGCCAACTTTGCCTGTTTGTTTATTAAAATCGAATAAATTTCGAGTTTTTTCTATAGAAAGTAAAGTATGTTTCTCCATTTCTTACAACTATAATATGATTACACGCAAGCGTTCGCTTTGTATTTTTTTGATAAATTAACATTTAAACAAAAATTTGTTCGATTTTAATGGCGGGCAAATAATCTGGAGTTTTAGCCAACATTGCCCACAGCGAGTTTTCACGCAATATATAACTCTTAAAAATACGTAACAGACACCATGACTAGAATTTAGGACAATCTTGGCCTAGGTTCCAAAATTTTCTTTGTATAAATAAAATAGTATACATATTTTCGTAATAAAAGGAGTGGGCAATGTTACCTAGCGATTATTTCTCTTTTCCATACAAGCTCCATCGAGCAGTTTTAAATTTTAAGGGTTGTCACGTCAGGAAATTATTGATTCAATAGTTAGTTTCAAAAAAGTTAAAATAATATTTTAACTTTTTTGTTGTGGGTGTTGGGCCTCTTAACATTATGTGCATTTTATAGAACGATATTTAAATCAAACACTAGGTTCAAAATGAAATTTTTGCTGAAGTTTAGGTTTGGGAGGAGTAAAGGTTGGAGCGAGGGAATAGATTTAGGTAACTTTATAGTAGGTATATCTAATTTTTATAGGCTCGGGACCCTTTTTCACGTCTTCATATTCTTGGCGAATATTCTGGACTTGTGTTTGTCTGTCTAAAATTAAAGCATAAAAAACAATAGAAAAGTGGCACACTATGATAATAAAATACTAACATAAGTATTTACTTTAAATTTTTCTAATTTATCAACGTGTTTTTGAAATAACCGAGTTATTTGGAGTTTTTTTTCTGAGGTATTAAGCACGTTATTTCAATTACATGTTTATGGTATAATGTATTACAAAATATCTAAATATGACAGCCCTGAGTACTTTTTGTTAACGGGCAATGTTGTCATGCATGGGTTTGGAAAGTTTAGGGTAACTTTGGCCATCATCTGGAGTTTTAATTGACCTATAAAGATCTGAATACTGAAACTATATTTAAAATACTCAACAATTGTGTATTTATATCATACAGTAACATAAAGTTACTTGCGTTTCTGTTAGTATGTAAAATCCACAACAACTTAAAGAAATTTGCCCGCCAAAACAGGCACCGCACTTGACAATTTCTGACGGGATAATGGTCTCATCAGAGCATGAAAAAATTATATTGGGAGTGCTTATGGTTTAAATATAAACTAGAAACAAACTTTATTGATCGGACGTAACCTACCAATAGATTTACATTTATAAAGTAGTGTCAAGTATATAACTACATAAGAGTTAAATGGCTTACCTAAACCTACTTAATAGGACCCTAGGTAGGACCATTACGTCCATTAGGCAGTTAGATCATATTTAGCGTTATTATTGTGCAACTGTTTATTATCAAATAGCTAATAACGATTGTAACGATATTACAATCGTAAAAGTATGAAGTGTAGAAGATTCTTTCCTTCTACACTCCATACGTAAAAGACACCGCTAGGACATCAATTCACTAGTTTGTTTGTCCATGGATATTACTCAGCTGTCAACTTCAATATCAATGTCAATTCGCTGGTTGGTTAACTTGTCTCTGGTCAATTAGAAACCAGTTCGAAACATCGAAATTTGAATTATAACGGTGATTTTGATCTAAAGAAACAGTGAACTATGAACTTGCGATTTGTTGTGATGTGAAAAGTTAATAGCTGAAAAGAAAGCTAATTTGCTGAAAACTCGTGATATACTAAGAAGTGAACTGTGTCAAATAAACTAGACGCAAATGATGCCCAACAGATACGTCTCCGGCCATTCTTCGGCTATAAGAAAATCAAGGTAAAAATAAGTTTGTTTTTGGACCTCAAAACTTTTAGTTACTTCTCTCTCTCTTAAAATATTAATTGAATAATTGATAATAATTAAATGATACGCGCTCTACGGCGAAAGAAAATCTCTCGGAAGTCAGTGGATAATATCAATATCATTACTTTAGAGAACTTTGTGTTCGCTTTTTACTTTATAAAAAGCTTGACGTAGGTATTATCTGAATATTCTAAAGCGTAGCGTAAATAATCTTTGAACAAGCTTATTTAGATAACTAGTGTTAGGTATTTGCCACGGCTCATACTATTGGTGTCATTTGCTTTGCCACTTATATCTATCGCTTCAGGCTAGATAACAAGCCATCAATGCTGCCAGTCCGTCGCCAAGGCTCCACAGACCGCACATCGACGGAGGCCCGGCGCCCCTCCACCACCGGTGCACGGTCCAGCAGTGCGGAGCCAGCCAGAGGCACATTTGGGACACGCTTGAGCAAAGATGCCTCTGCAACTAAATTGTCTTCAAATGGGGTAATCTGTACTTGCATAATATCCATGGAAATAACTTTGTGCTCTCTGCAGCCCATAAGTCAGTGTTTTACCTGATTACATTAAAAATGTATTGTATTACATTAAAAATGTATTTTATTTACATTTTGTAACACTTGATACCGCTACTTTGTCTGCATGGAATGACCTGGTCTTTTTATTCCCACAGGAGCTCTTTTTTTCATATAAAAATTATCAAATTTTCTTCCCCAGGAAGAAAACTATCTCAGAACCAAGTTTTGTCAACAGTGGTTGTACATTTGGGACTTGAAAGCATAGCAGATAGACGGATACACTTTCATTTATAATATTAATTATGCTTCATAAATAAATTATTAAATATGCATAATTTATTTTGCTTTAAAAAAAAGAGTAACTGCTAAATTTCTTTACAGCTTGTCTCGTTGAATCTGCTTACCAAATCGGTGGTAGAGTTATGAGAGACACAAGTTTTAATGCACGGAATATATTAACATGTCACTTTTTCATTAGAGAAATCAATGTTTCCTTACACTAAAAATTTTGAGACCCCGGGCTAGGTCATAATCTATCAATGAGTACAGAAGTTCTAAATAATTAGTAATAGGAAAATACTTTTCTCCTACTTGCTTGGAAAATGCTTCTTTATTTAAAAAAAACATTACTTACATTGGCTCTTTTCAGGCCTGTGACATTCAAGTAAGAAATTGTATCATTGCCCCTGCAGCACACGATTTTAGAATGAGTTAAGATAAGTCAGTGCCATCTATTGCCAATGTATAAAAGCTTCTTCCTCGCAAATAAGGGAAAAGCACCGTACAAGTCTTGGCTGAAATAGCAATTTTTCAAAATTAATTTGTTTGCCATGAATTGTTTCATTTTCAACCTGGCCTGAAATGTACTATTATTTGTCTCCAGCGGGCTCGTTCTCAAACAGGTGAATACAGGTATGGGCAGACCACCACACCTCTGCGTAGTAGCCAATACTCCCGCCCCACCACTACACCTTTGGTGAGTACTATTGTCTTTGAAAATAAAAATTAAGTGTTGTTTGTTTGTTGGTAGGAAAAGAAATATTTGAAGTTGCTTGAATTGAAATGAAAGTACTTTTTTCTATGGGTTTTTGTATGAACTCCACTACAGTCCATTAAAGTCTTACTGCTGGGCACAGGCCTCCATAGGAGAGAGGGACTCTATTATTTATACATATAATTATTATTATTCATTAGTATGAACACAATTTATTGAAATTTAGACAGTACAACATCTTTCGGGTCAGCTGACCGTTTTTCTGTCTAAATAAGTACTAGCCATCACTAATTGGAGCTACTTAACTAAGCTAAATTGTTGAAAACAAAAGTAAGGTAAAATTTTCCTTAAGCAGACTTTAAGGAGTTGATAGCTTAGTGGTTAAGTCTCCTGGCTCCTGTTTGTGGGATTCAGGACTTGAATCTCAGTTGAATACATCACATTACTCCAAGACATTATTTTTAATATATAAAAACTAGCTGATGCCCGCGACTTCATCCGCGTGGTTCAAGTTTTTTGTTATTCCCGCGGGAACTCCTTAATTTTCCGGGATAAAAAGTAGCCTATGTCACTCTCCAGGTCCTCAACTATACCCATGCCAAAAATCACGTCAATCCGTTGCTCCGTTGCGGCGTGATTGAAGGACAAACCAACAAACCAACAAACCAACAAACCAACAAACAAAGTGACTTTCGCATTTATAATATTAGTATGAAGTATGATGAAACATAGGTACTATTTAAAAAAAAATATACTGAATTGTGACGTCATAAAGTCAACACTTTTTTACTTGAATCTATAAATTAAAATGTCTGCACATTGAATTGTGGGCACAGAATCATCAGAGCTGTTTGATAATAATTTCAGAGGACTCCTGATGACAGAAACGGCCGCAACTGGGAAACTAGTCTAGAGAGGGTGCTAGCATTTGTCACTGTCAAGGATACAAGGTAATATTATAGATAAACTAAAAATAATGGACTTTATCATCCCATCTATTCGAAAAGGACGACTTGGTTTGCCTTTAAGTTCGCCCAAAGGTGTTGTTTTCTATAAGAAACTTTTAGCGGGCAGGAATGAGCTTTTAATCCTCTTTATATCAAAAAGTGCGCCGCAATTATCTTTTCCGCGCACTTTTTGAATTTGGAACATCTTAGTGTTCAGCGCCAAAGAAATCGAACGCAAATATTGTTTGAATAGAGACTGAATGGTACGACGGCCCATAGTCGCGCCCGCGCCGGCTTTGATTTGGTTTTCTTTTTTTAATAAAAAAAAATAAAAAATGCGTGAACTAAAGGCCGCGTTTTCGTAAATTTTCACGGATTGTTAAAAATTCATGGTTTTATTTTGAAAAATTAGTTCTTCAAATAACAGTGAAAGTATAGAATTAATTCCTGAAAGTATTAGAACTGACGCAAAAAATGTGATCTATTACTTGCAAAATCCAGCCAAGCCAAAACTAAACAACCTTCCACTCTTTGGACTACCTACTCAATGCTAAAATCAACAGTTAATTCTAATAACGACGTAAAACTGGACACATATTCGAAATTAATAGCGTATCTGAAGAGGATGTCTGATGGATTTGTAGTTTTATTTTCTCATAGAGGGTGATGAAAAGTAGAGTGTATCATTCGGGCGCAAAATATTTTTGGGCTCGGGCGACGTACTTTGAATTCCTCGCTACGTTCAGGATTCTACTAAAGAATCCCTCACTTCGCTCTGGATTCAAAGAAACGCCCTCGCCGTAAAAATATTATTTTGCTCCCATATAATACAATCTACTATTGCAACCATAGGGCAATAAAAATACTACTGCACATTTATTAGCTTACAAGTTGTGTAATATTCTTTTTGGCACTAGTGCTGTAATATAATGGCCACCATACTGAACCGCCATTGCCATGCCGCCATTTCTAAGGACTAATAAAATGTCGGTAAAAACACCTTCGCAAGTAAAGCATTGGGTTAGACTAAATTTGAAAATCATAATCATAAAAATAGTTATTGTGAGTCAACCTTAAGAGCCCAAGTACTGAAACATTGTTTTCTGTTCCGACGTTTTAGGATAGGAAAAATGAAAATTTCATTACCAAATTAATACCATTCGCTACTCAGTTAAATGAAGTATGACGTAATTAAAAAAAGTGGTCATAAAATCGTATAGTAACTGCAGAAAATTATCGGGAAATTCATGGAAATCTCAAAAAAGGCTTTATCGCGTTCCGACTATTGTGATTTAATCTGAGACCTTATTTAAACAAAAGTTATTTCAAATTAATCATTAAAGATCAAGGAACACTTTAATTAAACAATATTTTCAATACAACTTAAAGTTTTTGTACAATCTGGTTCCAAAGATCCCTCATACGAATTTTTCATACAAATTTACACTGGCTCGTCCAACCCAAATGTCAAAACTTATAGCCTAAGAGATAACTGTATTTGTGGTAACTATCTTTTGGTAACTATAATTATATCTCCTTACTATTAATTTCCATGTTTTTAGATTTATGTTAGTATTATCACAGGTGGTCTAAGAGGTGATATACGAGTTATTTTGAATACTTAAAAAATTAAATAACTTAAATGGGAGATATTTAAATACTACACATTATCACATCAAAGCGGCGACACTTGAGCTATTTTTACCCATGACGGAACGGACGGTATATACACTCGCCGGCATATTTAGCGGAACATAAAAAAACGTTTGATATCAGTATCATATAAGGTTGCTGGCTGGTTTATACGTCATTTAATTTAAAAAGAAATATTTTCAAATTAAGAAAACAACTGAATATCACATTTTATGCAAATGTTTTAATTTTATTCAAATACACCTTATCTGGAGCGGACTTCGAGTATTTCTTCCTTCTGAGTTTGATTTAAAATTTCATTGAAATACTGTTTTTTGTTAGTTTTTTTAATCGCGTATCTTTCGCGTAGCCTTTACTCGCAAAATCTGTTCTTAATGTGTTCTCATTTTAAGTAAAACAAATGAAACTTTAAATAACAAAAGAAGTGTAGTAAGTAGATTTTAAAATAAAACCATATTTTTTTATTATGGACCTTTTTTTATGTTCCGCTAAATATGCCGGCGAGTATATTATTATGTGTTTGCCCTAAGAGGTTGTGCGATTGTTTGTTTGTTTGTGTACTTTTTAGTTACTATTTTCCTGGAAAACTACTGGACCGATTAGTATGCAGTTTTTTGCAATAGATATGCATAACTTCTGTCAAGGTTCTTGAATATGTTTTAGGGCCATAGTCCACTAAGCTGAACTGCAATCTTGATTTTTATTTTTCAATATATTTCCATTTTTCTGAAAAAGTACTGGGCTCATTGAGATGCGGTGTTTTGCATTAGATATGTATAGCTTGTGAAAAAGTTCTTTAGATTTAGATATATTTTAAGTTATCGTGCTATCGTGCGCGCTGCTATCGTGTTTTTTTATTATGTTACCTTTTTTCTGGAAAACTACTTTGCTGATTTAGATGCGGTTTAAAAAAAAATATGTATAGCTTCTGAGAAGGTTCTTAGATATGTTTTAGGGCCATAGTCCACCAAGCTGTGCTGCAATCGTGATTTGGTAGATGGTCATGGGAACTCCTTCTCATCGTAAACCCGTCGTGTTTGGACTCTTTTGATTTGTCTTGACAAGCGCTAACCTAGATGCTGTGGTCACAGGAACTCCAGTTTTGTATTCATTATATTTTATAACGTATTTTTTGAACTGATATATTTTAACATTTATTTATCAGAATATTAAAGTTTAACACAATTTGACACCTCTACTCATTACATCATTTGGCCATAGTCCAACACGCTGGTGAAAAAAACTACTGAGCCGACAAAGATGCAGTTTTGTGTTGATAAAACTACTTCTGCCAAGATCTAATTGTTGTTACAAAGTTATAAGGAGTTATAAGGAGGAGGTCACAAATTATAATGGAGCGCTGCAGTTCGTCGTGGGTTTTTTTTAAATTTTAATTTTATTACTTGACGTACTTAACGACGTATTACGTCTTTGAGAGGCAATATCTAGTAAACGCCCTTACGTCTTTGAGTTTTTATACTGGTTACTTAGGTACAGCGCATACTTTAATACTATACTAGAATAAGCCTTCCTAGTTATTGGTAATTTCTGATAACAATAACTCGTCTTTGAGCGGCGATAAGTAGTCAGGTCCCCAGCCGCTTGCAGGCAGACCATCACAAATTCCATCAGACGATAGTTACTGTTGTGAATGATACGAGCACTTGATGAGAACTGACATTTATTATTACTGAAAAATATAACAATATTATATAAATATCACATCATCTTTCCCTTTTATTTTTTAAAGTAGATTATAAGTAAGTAAGTAAGTAAGTAAAAACACTTTATTACACACAAACAAATAATAAAACAGAGGTAAAAAGAATCATAACAGAATTTACAACTTGTTACGGTGTAAAGGCGGCCTTATCACTATGAGTGATCTCTTCCAGGCAACCTTTTTATGATCGGAGATTGGTTGTATGATGTCAGGGCGGTGCACACGTGTACATTTCAAAGAGAGAAATAATAACAATCTACTACTTATCTATTACAATATAATAAACTTACATAACAGTACATACTATAGTTACATACTATTCTACTTATATGACAATATAAATCTAAAAATAAAATAAAACATAATATATACTCATATAATAGATACAATAACATAAACTTACACGAGCTTTACATAGATATTTATACTTTCATAGCGATAAATAGTAATTTTTAAGACGACGTTTAAAGGTTGACACCGACACAGAGTGTCGGATATCCCTCGGTAGCGCATTCCAGAGGATCACAGCTTTGACAGTGAAGGAGTCGCCGTAGCATTGCGAGCGACTGCTTGGCATCGCTAATTTGTTGTCGTTCTTTGAACGAAGGTTGAGAAGATGGCTAGACCGAAGAAAATGAAATCTTTCCTTTAGATATGGAGGAGTATGTGGGAGAAAGAGGATAGAGTAGAGAAGAGAAAGGATATGGAAATTACGGCGTTGTTTAACGGTGAGCCATTTGAGTTGGACTCGATATTGAGTTATGTGGTCAAATTTTCTCAGCCCAAACACAAATCTGATAGCCATATTTTGCAGACGTTCAAGCTCATTAAGGAGAATCTGTGGTAAATCAGGATAGCATGAATCTGCATAATCTAAGAGGGGAAGCAGAAGTGATTGAGCCAGGGAAATTTTTGATTTGACCGGTAAAAAGTTTTTCCATCTTCTCAACCTACCGATCACGGCGTAGATCTTCCGACTAACTGCAGCTATCTGGGGAGCCCAGGAAAAGGAGTTGTCCATAACAAGACCCAGGTTTTTGACAGTGCTGCAAATTTCCAAATTAGTACCATTGAAAACTGCAGGAGGGAGAGATGAGGGGTTAATTTTGGCAATTTGCTGCCATGATCCAAATAAAGAAACCTGCGACTTACTTGCATTTACACACAACCCGTACGACTTACTCCAGTTGCTCACAGTATAAGTACATCTAGTTTTATTATAATTTTATAATTGGCTTAGATATGTAATTATATTTAAACAATACGTATCTAATCCTAATTTATTTTTACTGAAATACCAACATAAGAATATTATATGAAAATCACATCAGCAGCTATCTCTTAGCCTATATATTTTTTGAAAGCTTGCCCCCAATATAAGCTATCTCGGATTTTTATTTAGAACTTTTTGAGAGGAACTTTTCTACCATACTTTATTTTCGTGTAACTCTATCTACCTATTTATGCAGCGCACGCCACGTAAGATTTTAGATGAGACTATTTTTTTTCGACGGATAAAATTATTTCAATTTTCGTAAGGATCTCTAATTTTTTCAAAAATAAAATATAGCCTATGTTACTCGCTGATAATGTAGCTTTCTATAGGTGAAAGAATTTTTAAAATCGGTTGAGAAGTTTTTTTAGTTTATCCATTACTGACAAACAAATCTTTCATCTTTATAATATTAGTTTAGATGATGGTGATAATCAATTGCGGTATTATAAAACTATTACTATAGCTATTTATGCAACTGTATCGTAATGAGGGTCATTTTAATTCGAGTGCTGTTTTTTGATACGAGGCTTGCCGAGTATCAAAATAGGATAGTACGAGAATTAAAATGACTAATTACGTACAGTTGCATACAAAATTTTATCTACGACAAGGACGTCTTTATAATTTTTTACTTTATAAATTAATAAAAAAGTCAAATCAATCAAGTGCCAGAACCCAGAGCCGCTAAGCTATAGGTATCCTATTTATGAAGATAACCATATCGATACAGCTACGACTCATAACGATACAGCTCCCATACAACGAACTGTATCGTTATGAGAAGCAAACACGAAAGAGGGTTCAATTCGATATAGTTGTCAAATTCGAAATTGGAACTTTTCGATGCTGGAGTAGATAAAAGTATTTTAACTCCTTACTAAGAGTTTCGGCTTGCTGCAAAAATGTGTTCCTCAGTGCGGACTTTTGGCCTGAGGGCATAGTGACTTACGATCGCGACAGCTGGGATGGGTTGATGGAAGGAAACGAAGGCTTTTGACTAATACTAATTTAATCTAAGGTACTTAAACCTAGCTTACTTCTGTGTCGATTTTAGAGCACAGATCTAATGTGTCCATCTTACACTCAAATTCTAGCTTATATATCCCACTAATAATCTTATGCGTTGGTCGCTGGTTTCCACTGAGGTCACGTACGTCGACGTGAAGATATCTGCTTGTACATCGTCGCTGTACGCTTATGCATGCGAGGTTGCGCTCCTGATGCATCTATAGCTCTTTGGAGATACCATCACGTAGGGCTATGTAATTCCTCCACCCCGAGAGCGGCGACTATTGCAGTACTTTTAACGAAAATGTCGCCGGGACTTCTTCGGAGCTCGTTTCCTATTCTTATGCCCGGAGTCAGCAGCTGCGGCCGGATTTCCGCTGGTCTTCTCTTCAGTAAATGAGGTGAGGAAATGAAACCACGTAGTGCCTGTCGTCGTTTGATGTGTGATTCCCTTCTTCAGGTATTCTGTCTCCATGTGCACGAATGCGCTCTTGTGTGTTGCAATAAAGGGAATGGAATAATGGGGACATAAGAGCCTGTGAGTTTTTATTAGGAACAGTGCTATCTGCCTACCACAGAAATAATCATACGCCGGGCTTATGATATCCTATCCTGATCCTGTAACAATTTAGCCGCTTTAGGAATTAGGTTTAAGTCTAACTTTTGCTACAGGGCTACGCTTCTTAGACGTATAAATATGAATTGGGAGATCGGTTTTTTGTTGGCCACTCAAGGGTTTCTTTATGAAAACCTGCTGGTATGGGGCATACGAAACCTCGGTTTCGCTATTTTTATTCCTATTTTCAATAATCTGAACTCGATCGGACAAAGAGGATGAGTTAGCAATATCATAAACCTTCTTCATTTGTTCCTTATGCGTTTGAACAAATTGCTGCATTCGTTTTTGAGTGATATCAATGTCAAGGCATTTCCTCGAGTCAAAGTGTCCAGTCAAAACGTCAAATGGTCTACATTTTGTGAAGCTATGTATGGAATTGTTGTATGCTATGATTGCGTATGACATCAGGTTTACAATGGGACTCGATTTATGTTTCATTTTTAAGATCCTTAAGTGTTCTAATAGGGTTGAATGAAATCGCTCTACATTAGCGTTTAAATTATGAGCTAATATTCTGTGGTGGTTTATCTTGTAAAGCCGGGTAAAGTCAATGAAAAGCTGGTTGGTGAACTCGGATAAGTTATTCGTTATAATGGTTAATGGGACACCATGGTGAGTACAATAGCGTAAGACTGCCTGTACTACACTGACAGCTGTGCCATCCTGTAGATGATAAGCCTGCCCATATTTCGAGAATACGTCGATAAATGTCACGTATTTTTCGCCTTCCACGGTGAGTATGTCCATATGAATAATTTCAAAGGGCTTTGTGGCTGGGGGAACTAGGTTGTGTTGGGGCTTAATCGGATTTCGATCATACTTAGCCTGACCACATATAGTACATTCATTTATAAATTTGGTTATTTGCTCTCTCATCTTAGGCCAATAGTACCTACGAGATAAAGCCAAATAACATTCATTGATACCTTGATGATTGGGTTTTCCCTCGTGGTAATTGCGAATTATTTCTTGCTGACGAAAGTAGTCCTTAACATTTTCTATTTCGGATTTGGTCAATACAAGATTCATTGACGAATTTCTGAATATATTTTGCAGAATGGGAATAATTTTGTACATTCCAAGAGGTGGATCGATGAGTAAAGCTGTCTTGACCTTTGGGTTGACGTACTCCTTGATTGCATTTACTAGGTCTTCCTCAAGATTCGCCTCTGATAACTGAATACTTATACGTGTATGAGTCTCAAATGGCTTGGTTATGGTTACCCTTTTCTTAACATTTTTAACGATTACGAGGTGGATCTGCCTATGGAATTTATTAAAAGGATCATCCGTTATTGGAATTTCCAAAATTGGGTGCTCGTCACTTGTATGTGCTGTTTCCGTAGATGAATCTGCTCGATTAGCAACTGTTTGTGATGGATTACCCATCAACGAGCTGGTATCTTCACCTTCCTCAGTAATAGTATCTAATTCCCCAACATGAATTTCCACTCGGGAAAGAGCATCTGCATTACTGTTCGCCCGACCCCTTTTATAGACAACGGTAAAATCATACTCGCTTAACTTTAATCGCCATCTGGTTAGGCGTGAGTCCGGTTCCCGTAAGTTCATGATCCACTCCAAAGGTTTGTGATCCGTACAAATTTTGAACTTTCGGCCGAAAAGGTAGGGTCTGAAATATTTTATAGCCCAGACTATAGCAAGAAGTTCCTTTTCTATTGTGCTATAGTTGAGTTCATTATCACTCAGAGTCCTAGATGCATGACATATGGGTTTATCCGATCCTATTTGGCCTTGAGATAATACAGCACCGATGGCAACATTAGAAACATCTGTTGTGAGAATAAACTCTTTACTAAAATCTGGGTATTGTAATATGGGGTCGTTAGTCAGCAGAAATTTGCATTTCTGGAAACAGTTTACATACTCCTTGTCTATAATGACCCTATTTCCCTTTTTCAGACACTGAGTCATAGGTTTCGTAATACGGGCGAAATCCGGACTGAACTTCCGGTAATACCCGAGAAGGCCCAGGAATTGCTTAATTTGCCTAGGTGTCTTAGGAATAGGATATTTTTCTATAGCTGATATTTTATCAGGATTTGGCTTGATTCCATCCTTACTAATGATATGGCCCAGATAAGCTGTTTCAAGTTTCAAAAATTCTGACTTATCTAACTGAATTTTGAAATTGGATTCCCTGAGTCTCTGGAAAACTTTCTCAAGATTAACCATATGCACCTGAAGGGAGGCGCTAAACACTATTATATCATCCAGGTATACAAGACATATACTATTCTGGAGACCTCTAAGGATATTATCCATTACACGTTGGAACGTGGATGGGGAATTTTTGAGACCCATGGGCATACGGAGAAATTCAAAATGGCCATTTTCTACACTGAAAGCCGTTTTCGAGATGTCCTGAGGATCCATCTCCACCTGATAAAATCCACTTGCCAAATCCAGGGTTGTGAAATACTGACATCTTCCCAGTTTATCAAGAACATCATTAATATTTGGTATGGGGTATTTGTCGTCAATTGTTTTTTCGTTCAACTTCCGAAAATCAACTACAATACGCCATTTTTGTCTGCCTGAAGCATCTAATTTCTTCGGTACAACCCTGATGGGTGAGCTCCATGCAGAGTCCGATGGCCGTATAATACCTTGTTCCAACATTTTCGTTATCTGATCCCTAACTTCCTGACGGTGCACGAATGGATATCGGTAGGTTTTCGTATGAACTGGCATTTCATCGGTGATTTTAATACGATGTTTGATCTTGTTGGTGAAAGTTAAGGCCTCACCTTCCATATAAAATACGTCCGGGTATCGTGAACAAAGAGTTATAAGGTTCATTTTTTCCTCCTCGTTCAGATGATCAGTACGTAATCGCGATATTATCTCTTGTGTCCGCGCCTTATTGCGCACACATTCTGTATTAAAGATCTCGGCACGCGCGGGTCGCTCAAGCGCGAATATTACATCACTTGAAGTAGGGTTCTCAACCTCCATGTATCCATGATTATCGATCACAGTAGTGACACACTCATGTATTATACAGTTACATGCTACTTGTTCCCTTACATGAACATCACCCGAAGGTATAGTAGTAGGAACCCGGATGATTCTGGAAGTGCCTGCCGGAATTACATCCTCATATAAATTCATTTTGCGTGATTTGTACATCCTAATTGGGTTTGATGCAGCGCGCGTAACTAGTTGTCCGTCCTTCAAATCAATGCGAGCTTCCCATTTACCTAATAAATCTAACCCAATTAACCCGTCAAAATAGTCATGAAAATGGTATACGAATAACTTTATGTAATCGGAATCATTAAACTCTGCAAAACAGGGCAATGTAATAGAATAATTATTTTTGCTCGTCGCATGTATATTCGTGACCTCAAACGGATCAAATGTTAATGGAAAATGAGAAAAGTATTTCTGAACGGCTACAGGACTTATAAAGGATTGATTAGCTCCCGTATCTATAAGTAGTTTTAACGGGGGATTCGCAATTCGTATATATGGCAATTGCCTTTTCGTATGAAGATTTAACTCTATCCGGGTTTTGGTGACGTCGGGACCCTTCACCGGGTTATTAACTGATGTCGTCTCGGATAACTGACCTCCATCAATCATATCATAATGATACGTTGAATCATAGGTAGAGTCGACGGTATAGTCATTACTACAGCAATTATTACAGTCGGAACTGAAACCTGAGTCTAGGTCGCGGTCATGCAAATTGTAATCGTAAGCATTATAATCCGTGCCGTTGGCCGCGCATTGATTCATATGCATTTCGCGGGTTTTGAAATAATTACTTGGCGGTGGATTTCCGTGTTTAGTCCAGTCGTGACCTGTCACCATTTTACTATGTGGCATAAGTTTGGGGGCGAATCTTTGAACTCCACTCATAGGCTGAGCCTGGTTTAGTGGTGGAGGTAACCTAAATATATTACTCCGTGGGTCATAATTAGGTGGAGGTGCAGGTCCCGCGGGATGCTGAACAACCGGAACTGGCCAGTTAGGCACAGGAACCTGTGAGTTCTGTATTCGCGAGGATAGAGCCGATACTGCTGGTAATTTATTTGATACGTAACTACTCCTATTGATTTGATGGTTCCTTAGGAATTCATCATGTTGCAAGTAAATTGTATTTAACTCCTCCTGCACGTACTCCAATGCCTTTTCCATAGTTTCAGGTCTCATACAGCGTATACGGGAACCTAACGGTTCTGCTAGCCCTCTTACGAAAGCCTGCATAGCTATTTTCCTATAAAGATCACGTTTTGCCTCTATGGTTGTAGGTATCGTCTCATGTAATGTCACGTAAGTCATGATAGTGCTGAACAAGGTCTGGCAATGGTCATAGAACTGCTGTGGTGTTAGGCTGCCTTGTCTCGCTAAAGAGAGGGCATGATATAAGGCTGTCTCGTCCCGCTGGTCCGAAAAATTATTAATTAATGCCGTCCGAATACCTAACCAACTGTCAGGTATTCCATTAGAATTTATAGTACATGCCGCGGTACCCGTTATCTTGTTAAGTATCCCATTCAATAAGCACACGTTAGTGAATTCACTGCCTGGCGCCGTACTTAAATATTGCGCCGCTAACTGGTCGCATAATTTAATAAATCTAGTTAACACATTCGGATTCCCATCGAATTCTGGGATAATCCGTATGGCCTTAAATACTTTATCAGCCAGGTCTTGAGCCATTTTGGAACTATCTAGTATATCCCTATTACTATCTACTATCTGTCGGCGGGCCTGTCGTAATTCAGGCTCCCGATCCCTAGAAGCCCTAGGGTGATAAATTTTGAAAAAAAAATTTTTACCACTACTGACTAAATTTACTAATACCCTAACCTATTACTACTACCATAACCCAATAAAACCCAAAAGGCTCTTAAATATTGGAATGGTAAAAAGGAAATAATTTAGGTATAGGAATAGCGGAATCAAGGAAGCAACATAAGAACGATTCTGATGCACTCACATGAACTCCATCCCGTGGTTACTCCGCTCCTTCCAGTCTTGATCCGAAGTTTGGGATCCCCTCCTGTTCCTGCCGCAGGTCCTTTAAAGTATCCTACCGACTGCGCCACTTACGATCGCGACAGCTGGGATGGGTTGATGGAAGGAAACGAAGGCTTTTGACTAATACTAATTTAATCTAAGGTACTTAAACCTAGCTTACTTCTGTGTCGATTTTAGAGCACAGATCTAATGTGTCCATCTTACACTCAAATTCTAGCTTATATATCCCACTAATAATCTTATGCGTTGGTCGCTGGTTTCCACTGAGGTCACGTACGTCGACGTGAAGATATCTGCTTGTACATCGTCGCTGTACGCTTATGCATGCGAGGTTGCGCTCCTGATGCATCTATAGCTCTTTGGAGATACCATCACGTAGGGCTATGTAATTAGTGTACCGTCGCTATAGGCAAGCGAGAGAACAATCCTTACTAAGATTGTATTGTATTTTGTATTGTTTTTATTTTTAAGTATTATTGTATTTTATAATATGGGCCTTGTTGCCTGAAATGAATGAATAATAATAATAATAAAGCTACGAGGGTTCCAAATGCGTGCTGGTTTTAGAAGAGTGGCCTTTGAAGTGGAAGAGTTTATTTGTGGCCTTTGATTGTCAGGCAGATATCGAGCGTGGCGTGGCAACGCGCAGAGTACGCGCGCGTGTGTGCGGCGCTGGGCGCGCGCGGCTCGGCCGGCGCGGCGCTGGTGCGGCCGCTGACCATCGCGCGCTTCGTCGACATCGTCGTCGAGCTGCTGAGCGCGGTCATCGGCGACCCCAAGCTCTCCACCGACAACTACGTCACCAAGGTACGGTAAGGTGTGCGGCGCCGGTACGGTAAGCCGGAACTATCACCGCTTTCTTTCCAATATAAACTCATTATAAAGTCCATGGGACAGTTCTTCAACTATCGATTTTTTAGTCTTGTTGGACAGTTCTACAACTATCGATTTTTTTAGTCTTGTAATACTGCTGAATGTGTTTTATAACTGATACAAGACAAACTCTAAAAACACAATATGTTAACAGCTGCCCAACGTAGTGAAGCGACTGCTGTACCCCAGCCCGGTGTCAAAATCCTGGCTGAAGACAGTCAACACACTCCACGCTTTCCCGCACGCGCTGGCGCTCATCGCATACCTCCTGGACTTGGCCACGCACTGTGTAAGTCATCATTCCCGAGGTGATTTGTGAGGGGATTTGTGAGGTCCCGGGTTCGAGTCCCGGGTTGGGTCACAACAAGTATTGGGTTTTTCTGATAAGAAATTCTCTGTACTTGAGAGCCCGGAGTTATGAAGTTGGCGGTGTTTCACCCCCGTGACTCGGAGAGCACGTTAAGCCGTCGGTCTTGCGCCTGATCTGTCTCCGGTCGTGTCGGATTTTCCGTCGCATCGGGCTATGAGAGTAAGGACTGCACCTGTGTTTGCGCACACACTTGTGCACTATAATATCTCCCGCGCAGATGGCTAATCTCTCTGGAGCTTGGCCGCCGTGATCGAAATTCGGTCGGGAGGACTATATTATCATTATTAAGTCATCATACAGTCAAAGTCAAACATAATATTTAAAGTATGTACAAATTGTACACTTTTTGAACATACAAAGTTAATACATTCATATCTATATCCATATCCATACTAATATTATAAATGCGAAAGTGTATCTGTCTGTCTGTCTGTCTGTCTGCTACGCTTTCACGGCCCATCTGTTCAACCGATTTTGATGAAATTTGGTACAGGGATAGGTTGTATCCCGGGGAAGGACATAGGCTACTTTTTATCCCGGAAAATTGAAAGGTTCCCGCGGGAATCAAAATCTGTCCAACCGAATGTAGTGAAATTTGGTACAGGGATAGGTTGTATCCCGTGGAAGGACATAGGCTACTTTTTATCCCGGAAAATTCAAGAGTTCCCGCGGGAATCGAAAAAACTTTGTCCACGCAGACGAAGTCGCGGGAATCATCTTGTTATAAATAAAGTGTGTCTATCTATCTGTCTGTCTGTCTGCTACGCTTTCACGGCTCAACTACTTAACCGATTTTGATGAAATTTGGCACAGAGATAGGCTACATCCCGGGGAAGAACATAGGCTACTTTTTATCCCGGAAAATGGAAGAGTTCCCGCGGGAATCAAAAACAGCAATCCACGCGGACGAAGTCGCGGGCATCATCTAGTATACTAATATTATAAATGCAAAAGTTTGGATGGATGGAGATTTGTTACTCGAATCACTCCAGAACGGCTGAACGGATCTAGATAAAATTTAGCACAGACATAGATTATAGTCTGTAATATTTCATAGGCTACTTTTTATCCCGGAAACTTTAAAGAGTTGCCGCCTGAGCCGAAAAACCTGAATCATAACACTATAACAGCATCACGCTGAGTCATTTCAGGCGATCCCTAAAAGTCATCGTTCAATTAATTTCATTTGTTTCAAATGATGTTCTCAGCAAACGCCGCTGTCGGACGAGTGTCTTTATATCGCCAAGGACGATATGTCACGCTTGCGCCGCGACTTTCTCGCAAAGTGCTGGATACGGTAAGCCGAGCTCCTAGCCTTTTACGACGCTCTATCTATAGCTATATTACTGTCTCATCCCTGTTTTTTGTCAAAACTACTTATTCTATCCAACCACTTATTTTACTTTTGACATAAACACACTTATATTTAATTAGTATATTTAATAAGCATAATTATTGACAGGCAACCATCGACAAAAAAGGTAATACTTCTTAAATGTAGATATATTTCATTCATTCTGTAGATTTTACAGTAGTGAAGTTACGTTCCCTTTTATCCGATATTTCGTAACTCGTATATCTCTTAAAGTAACTTTGTAATCTAGTTATAATCACCCGTACGAATTTCATTTTCAAAATAGTCACGAAGCTGCAACGTAAGCTCTCTTGAATGTCTAAGCACCACACATCTTTAGGGATGGATGTTTTCTGTGACCTGACTACTTATCGCCGCTCATAGACGTGTTATGGTTACCAAAAATGAACAATAACTAGGAAGGCTGATTCTTGTATAGTAGTATAAAAGTATGCGCAGTATCTATGTGAACAGTTTAAAAACTGACGCTATATTCATCGGGGCGTTCACTAGATAGGGCCGCTAACACATAATTGACCCTAATAGTTAGTCACAGCAACGCTAAAAAGCACTACTAAAACATTTCCTCTAAAAAAAGTTTTTTTTTATTTTGTCTGAATAATTATTATTATTATAAGTGTGCACCCAGACAGCAAATGCTGAGTAATGTTCATTTTTCTGTGGCTATTTTTATATTAAATTTATCAATGTATTCATAACTAAATATAAATAGTATACCATGAAAAATGTTACAAAATGTAAATAATATACAATCCGTAACAAGTATTTACATTGACTTGTGGGATACTGGATGTAAAGCCGGTTGCTTCCATGCGACATCAATGGCGTAGTAATGTTTCTAATGTAATAGTGTCCGTGTACAGATTCCAAGAGCCGACGGGCAACCAGTTCTCTGATCTGTACGAGGAGTACCTGGGCCGGCTGCGCGCGCTGCTCGGCGATGACGACGATAAGATCCAGCAGCTGGAGCAGGACATCAGAGGTATGTGTACCCATGTGCACACACACGAACACCAGGTTTAGCATTTGTAAGGCACCAATTTTACCTTAGTTTGGTAATCTACCAACGTTCTGGCAGGTCATAAATAAATCTATACTAATACTAATTCTTACCAATATTATAAACGCGAAATATTGTATGTATGGATGTTTGGTACTCTTTCACGCCAGATCGGCTTGACGGATCTGGATGAAATTTGGCACAGATAGGTTATAGTCTGGAATAACACATGGGCTATATTATAGGAGATAGCTGCACTTTTGGTAACTATCGCTAGAAAGGCTGATTTAGTATTTGGTGGGTCCTAGGCTCTCCACTGATGACGATAGTGAAGGTCTGCCCGCATGCTGTTGGGCCTTTCACTAGATATGGCCGCTCAAAGACGTGTTATGGTTACCAAAAATGAACCATAACTAAAAAGGCTGATTCTTGTACAGTATTTAAGTATGCACATTAAACAGTATAAAAACTGACAATATTCATCGGGCCATTCACTAGATGTCACCTTTCAAAGACGTGATAAACTTACAAACTTAAAATAATTATTAGCAATTATTAGTCACGTTGACGTAAAATTAATTGCTGTAGGATAGCAATTAATTTTACGCCTCCATAATATTTAGTAGCAATCAACCTACGGGGGGAGGCCTACGCCAAGGAGGTGACTTCTGCCACGCAATAACGCGTAAATAATAATAATAATAATAATGTAATGTAAAAATAATAATAATAAAATGTAAAGTGGTAGTAGAAATAAAAGGCTTTTTTATTTTTATTTTATTTTTTTATGTTAATGGTATTACAGAATTGCGAAAAGAATGCACGCGGATATTTTTCGCCAAATTGTGGGTAACTACAGTTGTTTTCATAGAAATAGTCCCGTTCACAATTACTGCCAGTGTGCAAAAATATACATATAGTCGTATTAAATTATGTTATTTTTTTTTATTAATAAATTTTCTATGTTGTAAAAATCCAGAGTACGATCGCCGCTTGGAGGACACGGAGGAGCTGGCGGCGCGGGCGGACGAGGCGCGGCGCGTGGAGCGGCGCGACGCGCTGGCGGCGGCGCTGCGCGGCGTGCGCGGCTCGCGGCGCGCGGCTGCGGCGGACGCGGCGGCGCTGCGGGCCCAGAGCCACGACCACGCCGAGGCGTTGCGGCTGCTCGACGCGGAGATCGAGCGCGCAGGGTGAGATCACCTGAGCCGAGCGTCATTGGAGCTCTGGGACTGTACTGACAACGCTAAAAGTCATATTATTATTATTATCTATATATTATATTTCACACAAAATAAAAATATATGTGGCCAAAAATAAATATAATAAACGTACATACATAGAAATAAATAAACTGAGACAAATTAGTGAAAAGTACTATACAAACGACTACGACCAATCCAACTGCGGCGTGGAGTGCGACAGGGAGATGTAATCTCCCCGAAACTCTTCACCGCCGCGTTGGAAGACGTCTTTAAGCTTCTGGATTGGAACGGATTTGGCATCAACGTCAATGGCGAGTACATCACTCACCTTCGGTTTGCCGATGATATAGTCATCATGGCCGAGACTCTGGGAGACCTTAATACAATGCTCAATGACCTCAGTAGAGTTTCACAACAGGTGGGCCTTAAAATGAACATGAGTAAGACGAAAATCATGTCTAATGCTCATGTTCTGCTCCACCCAGTAATCGTTGAGAGCTCTGCACTCGAAATTGTAGACGAGTATATACCTAGGACATACGGTCCAGTTAGGTAGGTCCAATTTCGAGAAAGAGGTGGGCCGCCGAATCCAACTCGGCTGGGCAGCGTTCGGGAAGCTTCGAGATGTCTTCTCGTTCAAGATTCGAACGCGGGAACTCTTTAATTTTCCGGGATAAATTGTAGCCTATGTGTTATTGCTGACTATAATCTATGCCAGTGCCAAATTTCATCCAGATCCGTTCAGCTGCTCTTTAAGTAAAAAAACATCCATCCATCCATCCAAACTTTCACTTTAATAAAATATTAGTGTAGATTGGTATGGTTGGTAACTCACTACGATAAATGTTTGCAATGTAAAGGTGCCAAATATTTGATTTTAAGAAATAACCTGAATGGAATTTAATAGTTATTCATTGCTACCTAATCAGTAATCACCCAATACATAGAATTTCATCTACGTATTGAAAATTAATAAGTAAAAAGATCCGTAGAAAAAGTAACGGATACGGATACGGATATCCGGCACATCACTAATTATAAGTCTATGATACTGCATCAATGAACTGATGCAATCAACAATCACATCCTTTTGTACTGCTATAAAGAGTGGCCCTTAATGGTGGCAATATATTTCGCAGCGCGGAAATCGAGAAGCTCCGCGCGGAACTGGAGCAGCAGCCGCTGTCCGTGGAAGAGCGCACCGCCCTGCTGGACCAGGTGGACTATTCCACCAGGGTGCACGACTCCAAGCGGGCGCTTGCCGAACAGATCTCCAAGGTAGTGTATAGTCCCACAAAAAGATTATGAAGGCTTAAAATTAATTGCTGTACTATTCTTACGCCTTCATAATATTTATTAGCAATCAACGTTACGACACGTCATAAACGATCTAATAATTGCTAATAATTATTTATAGTTTGTAAGTTTATCACGTTTTGAGAGGTAATATCTAGTGAATGGCGCGATGAATAGCGTCAGTTTTTATACTGTTTATATAGGTACTGCGCATACTTTAACAATGTACAAGAATCAGCCTTCCTAGTTATGGTTCATTTTTGGTATCCATAACACGTCTTTGAGCGGCCATATCTAGTGAAAGGCCCATCCGCATGCGGGCAGATCTTCACTATCGTCATCAGTGGAGAGGCCTACACCCACCTGGCGATAGTTACCAAAGGTGCAGGTTTCTCTCATAATAACAAAGGTAAATGACAAAGGAGCATGGATTTGACTCACTCCAGCAATGCTCAGGACAGCTGTTACTTATTTATTCTACAAATTAATGAAATTGTAAAATGTAAATTATTTTTTTCAAAAGAGCAACCGCCGAGTTTCTTGCTGGTTCTCGGCAGGAATGACATTCCGAACCAGTGGTAGATTCACTCGACGATTCAAAAGTACTTGTAAAAGTTTATTTGAATAAAAATCATTTGAATTTTTGAATATAATGGCATCATTTCAGATGCTGGCGAGCAAAGAGACGGAGTTGGCGCAGTGGCAGAAGCGCACTCTGGACTCGTGCGTGGAGTACAAACAAGGACTCATCCACCTGAGCGCCACGTTGCCTGCGCTATCGGGCCTTGCCATCGATGAACAGTGAGTGCCAATACTCAGTACCCTGTCACGTATAACTTAAGTGCCTTCAAGGCAACAGTGAATAGGCATATTGTAGGGGGGCTCGCTTCAGCCTAGACCTCATTGCTTTTTATTAAGCATGATTAAAATAGAAAACATATCTCCTATTTCGACACTGACGGCCAACGGGTAAGTGATTCGTGGTCTAGCGGTCAAAGGCGTTCCGGGCGCGATTCTTAGAGAGACGCAGTTTCAAATCCTGCCGGTTCCACAATTTTTGATATGTATTTAAGAATAGTTTAGATTTGTCTTACGTAAAGGACGATGTTCTCTGTGTGGCAGGGAGCTGATGGGCGCGGAATGCGCGGCGTACATGGCTACGGCTGTAGAGACGCTGCGGGCGGAGGGCGCTCGGCTCGCCGGCAAGAAGGCCGAGCTGCTGCGGAGCCGGAGCGCGCTGGGAAGGAGGCGGGCCGCGCTGCTGGTGAGTGGCTCCCTCTGTGCCTCGTTGTGCTGTGTGCGATTTAAGTATTCAAAATAGCATAATATCACCTTTTAGATCGCCTGTGATAATACTAAAATCGTAAATACAATCTGAAACAGAAAAATTAATAGTAAGGAGACATTTAAATACTACACACAAATACTAACATTAAATAGGAAAACTTAATTTGGCAATATTAAACAAGTGTAATAAGATTAGGACAGCAATTAATTTTAAGTCTTCATAATATTTAATAGCAAATCTACGTGAGGACGCGTCATATTATATACGATCTAATAATTATTTATAGTTTGTAAGTTTATCACGTTTTTGAGAGGTGATATCTAGTGCCTGCCTCGTTGGTCTAGTGGTTAGCATAGTCGACTGCGGATCACGAGGCCCTGGGTTCGATTCCCGGTCGGGCATAAAAGTTAGGTATTGGGTTTTTCAATTAAGAAATTCTCAGTGCCAGCCCGGAGTTGGAAGTTGGCGGTGTTTCACCCCCGTGCCTCGGAGAGCACGTTAAGCCGTCGGTCCCGGTTATTATCACTAACATGATAATAGTCGTTAAAGCCCGCCAACCCGCATTGGAGCAGCGTGGTGGGTCTAAGCTCTAATTCCCGCTCTCCTATGAGAGTGGAGGCCTGTGCCCAGCAGTGGGACGTTAATAGGCTGTAGTGATGAGTGATGATATCTAGTGAACGGCCCAATGAATAGCGTCAGTTTTTACTGTTTACATAGGTACTGCGCATACTTTAATACTGTACAAGAATCAGCCTTCCTAGTTATGGTTCATTTTTGGTAACCATAACACGTCTTTGAGCGGCCATATCTTAGTCCAGTCAAAGTGTAAATTCGAAAAGAGCACGTCGAAATCTATAAAGTCCACCAATTTTCAAAACTCCCGAGAAACTTTCCAGGTAAGCTCCTTTTTGTGCACCAACTGACTGGACTATCTAGTGAAAGGCCCATCCGCATGCGGGCAGACCTACACTATCGTCATCAGTGGAGAGCACTACACCCTCCTAATACTAAATCAGCCTTCCTGGCGATAGTTACCAAAAGTGCAGCTATCTCTTAGTCTATAAGTATCTCAAGCCTTTTTCCATTTCCACAGGAAGAAACCCGCTCCAAAATCGGCGATATGAAATCGAGCATGCAACGCGAACAGCAAGCGCTGGACGAGGAGGTCTCCAAGGAAAACGCTGAAGCGGCCGCCTGGAGCCGCGAGTTGCAGCAGACCAGCGCGCGCCTGCACCAGCTGCGCGCCAACCAGGAAGAGTGCGCCAAGCTCGCCGCTGAGCTGGACTTCTGGGAGCAGCAGGACTCTGCGTGAGTATCATACTGTAGCGGTCACCACAGTGCAAAGCAGATGGCGCTAAAATTGTATCTACACCGCAGAATAAGATAATCGACTGAAGACTTATAAGTTACCATATAAGCCTGAATCACGATATCGAAGTTTTCTGAGAATAGCGCTATATAATAGACCGTTCAAACTTAACAGTCGGACCAGAAGGGTCCCCGGGCACAACACCAGCCCGGAGGAAGATCTTCATATTCGTGCGGACGAATACATGTCACTTACTTGTCCCACATTACTAATATTATAAACTAGCTGATGCCCGCGTGGTTTAAGTTTTTTCGATACCCCTGGGAACCCCTTAATTATCCGGAATTAATAGTAGCCTATGTCACTCTCCAGGTCCTCAGCTATACCCATGCAAAAAATCACGTCGATCGGTTGCGGCGTGATTGAAGAACAAACGATCTTGGATTTTCAATATAACAATATCAGAGATAATACTTATTGCATGACACAGTTATCAAATGTATCAAAGGTAGTACAACAAATGTCGGCCATGTTGGATTTTTAGAATAATTCTTAAAATGACATGAATTATTTTTGACTCCACTACCCCGAATAGCTGGAACGTATTGATTTCTTCCAAAAATTCAGCAGACACAATGGGTTTGAATTTTATAAATTATGTCAATAAAGGTCAAACACATGCTGTCCGCTGAATTTTATTGACGTAATTTTTGCATTTATAACTCTAGAGAGTCACAACACCAAAATAGAATAGGCCACTGCCTATTCTATTTTGGTATTGTGACTCACAGACAGTGGTACTGCGTCTTCCATTTTGGATGCGAAAATAAACGTCATTTTCGTGCGCTACGTAATACTACACTTAGACTTTATGCTCACGTGAATCGTCCCCAAAATAGGATCACAAATCACAATCATCAAGATTACGACGCTGAGGTTTGCTTTCAGATGGCGCACAAAGTTGAACGAGCTGCGCGCGTACGTCAGCGCGGCGCGTGAACGCACTCGTACGCGCGCGGCCGCCGTACGCGAGAACCGCGCCGCGCGGCTTCTGGACACGCTGTCCCTTTGGCGCAACAAACTCAACTGCTGATGTCACGAGTACCGTCCGCATATAGTGACAGTGACGCTGGTTCAATGGCCCTGTTAACTGTTTTATTGACGCCAACTATACAGCCGATTTTCTTCAGGATAAGAGCTTTTTAATATATTAACCAAAAATAATATTACGAATAAACTGCGTGATGAAACTTTTGTTGTTTTCATTTTGTTGTTAGCTATAGATAAAAACTATCACAATTATCCACTCAGGCGGGTACTAAGTTACTTACTTTTTACCCTTCCTAATTTTTAATCATCCTTGCTAATATTATAAATGCGAAAGTGTGTGAGGATGTATGGATGTATGGATGTATGGATGTTTGTTACTCGTTCACGCCAGAACGTCTGAACGGATCTGGATGAAATTTGGCACAGAGATGGATTATAGTTTGGAATAACATATAGGCTACTTTTTATTCCGGAAAATTAAAGAGCTCCCGTGGGAACCAAAAAACTTCAATCGTCGCTAGTAGCCGGCATCAGCTAGTAGATGTATAAAAAAGGATTATAAAAACAGTCACAGAAACATTTACATAGTGGCAAACTTTACGGCAAAATTAGTAAGTGCAGAAAAGCACTCTAACGCCGACTAAAACCAATGAATTACAGACCTTATTTGTTTATGTGAAGATTTAAATTATTTGCCGAATAAAGATCGCCCATAAACATCGTCCCACAATATTAACTGACCCGGTCGGTGACAGATCGCTAGTATATATTAAAAGAAAATAAATAACTAGTTCTCAATAATTTGTTCCAATTTTGGCCACCGGGCCAGATAGGTTGGTGGTAAGTCACTTTGAAATAAAAGACATTTGAAACAATTTAGTATTTATTGCACTACGCATGATTGAATTCATTTAACAACGTTATCACTAAATGTCATCGCTACACTCTCCTCTATACCGTGGCAGTGGGCCTTGAAATCGGGCTGGGCCCACGCGTGGACAGGCTTGCTCTTGGGTTGGGCGCTGGGCTTGGGCGGCGGCACGGACGGTTTGAACGCCATCTGGGAACCGTCGTATTGGGAGAATATCTGCATGGGCGTTCTGAAAGAGAAAAAGTGAATATAATTAAAATTATTAAAAAATACGACTGCTCTACCGTAGCCCGTATTGAATTTTTCAAAAATTTATAGCCCGTGTCACTCGGGATATTGAACTTATAGTGTTATATATTTTTGGAATCCACTCATCATTTTCTAGATGATGATTATATAGTTAATCTTATTTTCGAATATTTTTATTCAACTTTAGTCTTTAATGCGGGACCATGGTCACCCCATCAATTTTTTTTTAAATTTTACTAGCCTATGTCACCCGGAATAAGCTAGAGATTCTAACGATACCTCATTTATCAAAATCGGTTCAGACGTATAGAAGTTATGGTGGAATATACAAACTCACATACATACATACATGAACCCTGAAAACACTCCTTTTTTCAGGCAGTCGTATAAAAATAGTACTATACCATCCCTATAATATTCGAAAGTGTACCTATTTGTTTTTTGGGTACTTATGTACTCGAACCATAGAGGTAGGATGTCAATTTCAATTTCTTTATTTTGAAATTCCATCGGTACACTTATTCCTTAAAATAGTCAGTATATAACATCTTAGACTCGAACTATTTCAAGGATATGGACAGCTTGTAATGGAAACTCCCGTTTTGGCCGTATTGTGCTACCCTGCCTCCTGAATTGCATCCACTTCCCCCCTCCGTCAACCGCCGAATGGGGGGTCACACCGACCTCCCTAATACCCTTGCCTACAATGTACTTGTAGCCTGGGGTCACATAAACTCCAGGAAATGCTGTTTTGCACGTATATCTGCCTTGCCCCGCTTTAATATGGGGTCGAATCGACCTCCCCCTTTCCTTTCACCACCAACCCTCCAAAATCCCTTGCCCACAGTGTACTCACAGCTTGGTTAGTTCCTGTGGCCAGTTCCCTCTCGCCAGCAGCGCGGCAGCAGCGCATCTGACGGTGGGGAGGTAATGGCTACTCAGGACGCAAGCCTCGTGCGCGCTTGCGGCGTGTGTGTTAGTGCTCCGGGGACGGCAGCGTGGGGTCACATCAACCCCAGAAAATGCCACCGAATAGGGTGTCACATACACCCCCAAAAACCCTCGTCCACAGTGTACTCACAGCTTGTTGAGCTCCTGTGGCCAGTTCCCTCTCGCTAACAGCGCGGAAGCAGCATTTCTGATGGTGGGGTGGTAATGGCTCCTCAGGACACAGGCCTCATACGCGCTCGCGGCGTGCGCGTTACAGTGCTCTGGAGACGGCAGCGTGGGGTCGAAACGACCCGAGCCCACTGTCTCGTCGGTTTCAAACAGTGATGACACTGCTTTGCTATGCTGGAAGAAAGTTTGTATTTGAGTCTCTTTGTCAGGCCACCTATATAAGTTTCCTAAATAATTAACTGGCTTTACGGCTCTGGGTAAATTTCAAGCTTCCTTGTCATTTAAGTAATCCTTAACATGGTACATAATAAGATTTTTCAATGAGTGAACGTTTTACATTAAACTTTGAACTTATTCAGAGACATCTTCAACATGTCTTCTGGGAGCTCATTGTAGAAGCGGACACTGTTTCCAAAAAATGAATTGGTAGTTTTACTAAGCCTAGAAGCAGGCATTACAAGTATATTTTTATTTCTAGTATTGACATTATGACAATCACTTTTTCTTTACACAATCGGGGGGTAGCGCCCTGAAAATCTTTGGAAATGATAGATCACTCACTTGCATGAGATGGTGCAGCAGCGCCAGCGCAGCGAGCGCGCCGTTGTGCTGCAGCTGCAGCGCGAGCGTGGCGAGTCGCTTGCTGAACGCGCGCAGCACGGCCGGCGTGACGCGCCGTGCGCGACCGCACAGCGCCCATATCGCCTCCACGATGATACTCGCGTCGCTGTGCGTTGCACCTGCCAAACGCAAGAGATGGTTTGGATTTGTATGGGGCGTTTGACACCTCTTGTACAAGTAGTGAAAAGAAAGAAAATAAAATATTAAACCAGCTTTGATTCTAAAAGGTTAAATTTGAACCTCTACATTCGGTCACCCATCCAGTTACCGACTTGGGTCAACGGTGCTTATCATTCGCAATCGACTGATATGCGTTGTCACAACTAGGCCACACGTCCGTCGTCGTGAGCCACGTCTGGAGTAAATATTTTATTTTAATTTTTTTTTTGTACCAAAAAGTTATAAAATATGTAGAAAAACAGAAATATCAAAAAATTGTGGACAAGGAAGCACTTATATATCTATAAGAGATCTCTACCAGTAACCCTTGGCACTTGGTTGAATCGAAGAGGTCATACATAAGTCAGCCTACCCGCGTGCACGTGCAGCGCGTGTGCGTACTGATGGTTGTGGAAGTGCACGGGGTCCACGCTGAGCACGGCAAGCAAGATGTGCACGCAAAGCAATCGCTTGCGGTGCATTCACATTATCACAAAAGACAAAAGAATCAACGGAGCATTCTTTCATCTCGTTTGAATTTGCCTATGTTATCGCTAATAAGTTGTTGTGGTGAATGTCGCCTGGAGCTTAATTTAAGAGAAAGACTGAACTCGGTTCAGTTAACAACGTTTAATCAAAAATAACAAAGAAGTAAGAACAAACAAGGACACAGGCACCGATATTGAAAATTATTTGAGCAAGCGGAAACGGTAAACATTGTTGGCATCATATTAGTAATTCGAAATGCACAGATAAAATATTTAGCAAGGTTTGCATTCGTAATAGTACAACATTAATAGAACGAAAAAAAAAGTGTGTGTCCAATTCACACACGGCAGAAGTGAAACTTCAGAAAATTAGCCTACGAGATAATGAGATATAACTTGTATTTAATGGGCGCCACATAGCATCGTCGCCACATAAACGTCACACGTAAATTTAAAAGGAAGCGCCAAATATTATAGTATATATTATAGTAGGTTTGAGAAATAAACAAGGAAAGAAAACATTCATCATTATCTTGTACAACATAAGTTGTTGAAATTTTTTATAATTAACTATTTTAGTCGACAATAATATTCAATTTTTTAACTCGGCATACTTCACTTCAATCTACAATTGCTACATTCATACCATACCCTTTGCTACACCAGCGCCACTGTGGAAGATTTTTCAACTGTTATTTATAGCATCCACCGGACACTTTTTCAACTTTTCTCCCATAAGAGATGTCACTCCTTATCTTCTACACTCCATAATCTATCTCATACTCTGTAGTAAGTAGTCTACGAGAGAATGAGATAAATATAACTTGTATTCTATCACATTCTCTCGCAGGCTAAATCGGTGTCGCTTTTTCGTGTCATCGAATTTTCAAATCACGGTTCTAAAGAAGTTTCATTTCAAAAACAATAGTCAGCATACCCGCGTGCACGTGCAGCGCGTGCGCGTACAGATGGTTGTGGAAGTGCACGGGGTCCACGTTGAGCACGTCGCCCGCGCCGCTCAGCACGGCGAGCACGGTGCGCACGCACAGAAGCCGCTCTCTGTGCCCGATCAGCTCGTCCCTCAGCAGCCGGGACAGAATCGCTACAAGGTCCGAGTAGTACTCCAGGTTGATTACGTGAGTGAATCTGCAATAATAGCCATGATGGCAGCATTTTTTAACCACTACTAGTTAACCCTTGACTGCACCTAACCTAATGGTGACCAGCATCATACCAGAACGTTAAATCGCTTAGCGGTACGTCTTTGCCGGTAGGATGGTAACTAACCACGGCCGAAACCTCCCACTAGACTAGAAATTCACAAATTGACCCTGCCGGGGATTCGCGATTCCTGAAATACAAGACAGTACAAAATATGTATGCAGAGGCTTCTTCCACAACTAATCCCCATTTTTACTGGTTTGTGTGTGGGTTTGTGTGTGTGTGTGCGTGTGTGTGTATGTGTGTGCGTGTGTGTGTATGTGTGTGTGTGTCTGTGTGTGTGTGTGTCTGTCTGTGTGTGTGTGTGTGTGTGTGTGTGTGTGTGTGTGTGTGTGTGTGTGTGTGTGTGTGTGTGTGTGTGTGTAGGGTTGGCACTAACTTGGCGAGTCCGTCGAGCGCGGCGGCTAAGAGGCCGGAGCGCGGCGCGGTCTTCAGCAAGCGGAAGTAAATGTGGAACACGGTCTTGGTGACTTCTGTGAGCTGTTTGTTGCGCGCCGCCTCGCTCTCTTGCGCCTCCGTCTCGAGCAGCTCGCGTTCCACCTCTTTCAGTTTCTTTGCGCGCTGTTACATAAATACACGGAAATAATACTAAAAAAATGTAATATAGTACACACAAACATACACACACACACTTGTTTAATCAATAGACTAATTAATATGTGTGTATATTTTGTATAAGTTGTACGTTCACATTTAAAATTATTTTTAAGTTTTTTATTGTTACCTACCCTCGGAAGGAAGTGATTTCCACGATACAGGGAATCCTAGTGTGGATACCACTGCCCCACAAGTTTAACCGAAATTATTGTAATGATTTTTAGAACAAATAAATGAAATGAAAGAAAAAAATACGTTAGTATTATCACTGTAACTTCATACATCCTATTCTATAACAAAATTCCACAATCTATTTAAAACTTGCCTTTACACAAGTTTAGGAAATCCATTAAAGTATGCTCCTGATAACAGCTCATTATAATTTTAACAAACGCTTTTGAGTTAACAAAGACTGTATTACTTTCCGAAGTATTTAAATATGGTCTGAAATTTTGTTGTAAATTGTATACACATCAGCCTAAACTCAAATCTTTTTTATTCAAGTAGACTTTGACAGGTGCTTTTGAATCGTTGAGTGAATCTACCACTGGTTCGGAATGCCAATCCTATTGAAAAGAACCAGCAAAAACTCGGTGGTTGCTCTTTTGAAAAAAAATAATTTAATCAATGTTTAGATACTTATGTAACCGCTGTCCTTAGCATTGCTAGAGCGAGTCAAATCCATGCTCTTTTATCATTTACACAATCTTTAGCAGTATGATAAGCATTTTTTCAGGAGCATACTTTTAATGGATTTCTTAAAGTTGTGTAAAGCCAAGTTTTAAATAGATTGTGGAATTTTGTTACAGAAAAGAATGTTCATTCCTACGAACGACCTTCGGACTTTCTTGAGGCGGAGCGATGGAGTCACGAGACTATTGCGGCCTCTAGTTTGCCTATATACTCACTTTCTTCTCTTTCTTGGAGAGGTTGACGATCCTCTTCTTGTGTTTCTCCTCCTGTCGCTTTTTGTGCTGTATATCCGCATGCTTGTCCAGCTCCACGCCTCGTATCCGCAAAGACAGCAAGCAGTCCAAAGCGGCGGGGTTAAGTCGCTCGCCGCGACGCTTCACCAGCTGGTTAATTAGACGCACTATCTGTGGAAACAATGGTTCCGTATGCTATAAAAACGTCCCAATCGAAAATCGGCCGATATTCGGCCTTTAAACCTTTGAAATACCCTACAGGTTTTAATTTATTGGCGAGTGGCAAAATATGCGGCATAAATGGCAGTATCTTTTGATTGTGTTGACTTCGAAGCTTGTACAGTGCTTGTACAGCTTCAAGGGACTGTAGACCTAATAAGTTACTGATATTAATTTCAATACCTAAGTACCTATCTGATATTAATTTCGATATATCCACGCGTTCGCCAGTAACAGGTGGTTGACAAACAGACAGGCGACAAAGTGACCCTAAAAGGTGTACCTTTTTTCCTCTTGAGCTATTTACCCTAAAAATTTATTTAAACAATACAAATGCATAGTACATGTAGTACATAATTATAACTCTATCAGGCTCAGTCTAAAAGTGGCCTTAATTTTGTAGTTTATGGCTCTGCGTGGTCGAGAGTGGAATAGGTACTGGAATACGGTCGGTACGGCTGCGTTTTGTTTGAATTGCAAAATTAAAGTTTATTTATGTGGATTTAAACCGAGTTTCCCTTTAACACTATATAAAAGCAAGTTTACCCAAGTTTTAGCGAGTACCCGGTGACAGCGTCGCTAGTTTATATGAAAAATAAAATAAAAACAAAATCTAAACAGTCACAAAAATTAGTTCTACTTTGTAAGTTTGTGGGATTATAGGTATAGATGTACGCAGTTTTACATAAAATTTAACTCACCGTAAGAGTGATTTCGCCCTTCTGGTCGTCGGCAAAGACTTGCACACAGCTGTCGGTGACGAGGCGGCGCGCACGCGGCTCGCGGCTGTCGAGGAACGGTATGACGCTCTGCGCGATGTTTGTCGCGTAGTTGAAGTTCGGTCGCGCGACCAACAGACCCGCCATGCACTTGATCGATACTAGGGCTAAGCTTACTGTTGGCTCGTCCAGTTTTCTGGAAAACAAGGTGTTCACACAACCATAGACTAAATAATTTGAAATACAATTATAACTGGCAACACCAGGAGACAATTTCCTGTGCGATCTTTGTCTTATTATCAATTTTCAATATGGTCGACCATTTAGTGCAAACCATGCCATTATTTCAATTAATCAAACTAAACAACTCAGTGCCACAAAAAATAATATAACTCAAACTTTAAAAGTGATTGAACACAAGGTAAAATATTAAAAAATACGAATCACGGTTGCAGCGCAGCTTGGTGGACTATGGCCGCAAAACATATCTGAAAACCTTCTCAGGAGCCTATATCTAATGCAAAACACCGCATCGGTCCCACGGCTTTCGAGGAAAATGGTAAAAAAAAACAACCTCTTAGGGCAAACAGATAATAAACAGTCACATTACGTCGTGGGTAAAAAACAAAGATGATCATCAGCATGATAGCAAGAGTTATGGGCCCAAAACGATTCGAAAGGCTTGAAAAGGCAAGATTTATGTACTGTTTTTTTGTTTTGTTCTTTTGCTAGATAGGCTTACACTTCTCATATTTCACAACAATCATATTTCATCATCATCATCACTACAGCCTATTAACGGCCCACTGCTGGGCACAGGCCTCCACTCTCATAGGAGAGCGGGAATTAGAGCTTAGACCCACCACGCTGCTCCAATGCGGGTTGGCGGGCTTTAACGACTATTATCATGTTAGTGATAATAACCGGGACCGACGGCTTAACGTGCTCTCCGAGGCACGGGGGTGAAACACCGCCAACTTCCAACTCCGGGCTGGCACTGAGAATTTCTTAATTGAAAACCCAATACCTAACTTTTTATGCCCGACCGGGAATCGAACCCAGGACCTCGTGATCCGCAGTCGACTATGCTAACCACTAGACCAACGAGGCAGTCTAATCACAATCATATTTAGTACAAAGCAATGATGAAGTCTAGTTTAAAACGCAAGCGCGTTTTAAACTAGACTTCATCATTGCTTAGAGGCAGGCCTTAGCGTTTTCAACCTATTTTTATTCACTCTTGCCTTGAAGGTACCTGGGTTATATGTGGGAGGAATCACGCGCGCTGGGAGTACTGTATAGGGTTTACGGGGGACTGTAGTGCTCATTTATCGAAAAAGAGACAGCAATAAAGCAATGTTGGCCGTAAAGGGAGGAAAAAAAACAAGGAATAGATTTCTTAAAATAAACTGCAGTTATTAAAATACAACTTTAACGTAATACATATTTTTGTTAATTTCAACTAACTACTTACATAATTTTAAAAAATTCACATCTCTTTTTAAAATTGCAAAAGTAACATACTTATGGTAATTTTTGCACAGGTATAGTTGAGGACTTGGTATATCCTGGAAAATCGAGTTTTATTCCACTACAAGTTAGCCCTTGACTGCAATTTTATCTGATAAATCAAATAATCAAATAAATATTATAAATGCGAAAGTTTGGATGGATGGATGGATGGATGTATGAATGGATGTTTGTTACTAAATCACGCCCCAACGGCTGAATGGATCTGGATGAAATTTGGCACAGAGATAGATTATATTCTGGAATAACACATAGGCTACTTTTTATCCCGGAAAATTAAAGAGTTAACCGAAAAACCTCAATTCACGCGGACGAAGTCGCGGGCAGTAGCTAGTACCTGTAATAAAAGTTAAATACCTGTTATCTCCTTTTTTTCTTCTGAGAACATTGGCAGCCTTTTCTAGCCTCTGTAGGTATCTCTTGTAGAACTCGAGCAACTCCTTTTCATACTTGTACAGTGCTAAGGTGTCTTTTTTCACTGAAAACAATAGGGAACATGCTTGTAATTTAAGTACATGTCAAAAAAATATATTTTCATCCCATCTATTCGAAAAGGACGACTTGGTTCGCCTTTAAGTGCGCCCAAAGGTGGTGTTTTCTATAAGAAACTTTTAGCGGGCAGAAACATGCTTTTAATCCTCTTTATTTCAAAAAGTGCGCCGCAATTATCTTTACCGCGCACTTTTTGAATTTGGAACGTGTTCAGCGCTAAAGAAATCGAACGCAAATATTGTTTGAATAGAGACTGAATGGTACGACGGCCCATAGTCGCGCCGCCGGCTTTAATTTGGTGGTTTAATTTAATTAGGAAACCAAATTAAAAATGAACTAAAGGCCGCGATTTCGTAAATTTTCACGAATTGCTAAAAATTCATGGTTTTATTTTGAAAAATGAGTTCTTCAAATGACAGTGAAAGTATAGAATTAATTCCTGAAAGTATTTGAACTGATGCAAGAAATGTGATCTACTATTACATACTTGCAAAATCCCGGGAGAAATATATGAAAGCCTATGGTAATTTTATTGAATGGAGAAATGCAAGAGGCGCCAAGAATTTTTCAAAATGTGTGTTTTGTGTGTGTGTGTGGTTTGTGTGTTGGAAGTACTTCCAGTACTTAGCCAAAACTAAACAACCTTCCACTCTTTGGAGTAGGTACCTACTCAATGCTAAAATCAACAGTTAGTTCTATGACGTAAAACTGGACCAATATTCGAAATTAATAGTGTATATCTGAAGAGGATGTCTGATGGAGTTGTAGTTTTATTTTCTCATAGAGGGTGATGAAAAGTAGAGTGTATCATTCGGGCGCAAAATATTTTTGGGCTCGGGCGACGTACTTTGAATCCCTCGCTACGTTCAGGATTCTACTAAAGAATCCCGAGCGTAGCGAGGGATTCTACTCTAGAATCCCTCACTTCACTCTGGATTCAAAAAGCGACCTCGCCGTAAAAATATTATTTTGCTCCCTTATAATACAATCTATTATTGTTAACTTCATTATTATCAAATTATACATAAAGTCCCACAAAATTATCTGACCCGGTGACAGCGCCGCTAGTATATATGAAAAATAAAAATAAAACTAAACAGGCGTAAAAAATAGTTCCAATTTTGGCCACCGGGCCAGATAGGTTTGTGGGACACTATACTAC
This sequence comes from Erebia epiphron, assembly GCA_963932025.1. NCBI lineage: Eukaryota > Metazoa > Arthropoda > Insecta > Lepidoptera > Nymphalidae > Erebia > Erebia epiphron. The sequence continues at coordinate 13,310,914 of OZ009950.1, forward strand.
TATTTTATTTTCCAGGATAAAAAGTAGCCTATGTGCTAATCCAGACTATAATCTATCTATGTGCCAAATTTCATGCAGATCTGTTCAGCTGTTTGCGTAATTGAGTAACAAACATCCATCCATCCAAACTTTCACATCCATACTAATATTATAAATGCGAAAGTGTCTGTCTGTCTGGTTGTCTTCTACGCTTTCATGGCCCATCTGTTCAACCGATTAATTATGATTAAATTTGGTATGAGATCATATGTATCCCGGGGAACATAGGCTACTTTTTAAACCGGAAAATTACAGAGTTACCGCGGGAATTAAAATCCTAAGCAACGCGGACGAAGTCGCGGGCAACATCTTGTACATAATATTAGTATAGATTGGATGTCAAAAATTTTACCCTGTACCTAATTTGAATAACTAATATTGATTGATTACCAAGCTAGACCTTCAAATTAAAAGAACTTACATTTAATATCGGAGTAGTCTTGATGTCGTATCTTGTAGTCTGGCAGTATGTCTCGGAACACCTCTGCAGCGGAGAGAGTGGCCAGCTTCCGCACGGACAGCAGGTTCAGTGCTCCGTCCTTCAGCCGTTCCTCCATCAGATACAGGATTGGGAATAAGTTCTTTAGCTGAAAAATGAAATAATACATTGTACATCCATCCATTATCTCTTCTACCCTTGTCCCACCTCATGTGGCGTCGGCATAACATGTAATTTTCTTCCACTATCTTTTCTTAATCAAAGAGTTTGAGTTTATTTGCCTATGTATGTTTTCAATATAAAAGTGTGTCTGTCTATATCTCTGAAAAGATCAGACTTTTTCATGGCCTATCCATTTACTAATTGTGACAAAATTTGGTACAGAGATTGCATCCCAAGGAAGGATACAGGCACTTTGTGTCTCAGAAAATAAAACGGAAGGAGCACAAGGGCCTAATTTCTCTCAGAAATAGTTGCAAGTATCCCCTAGCATTTAATGATGATTTATTTATTTCACGTAGGACAACTTGTGTCACTTATGATACGTCAAGAATCAAGACTCTACCACTGGTTTAGAAAGCTGATTTTACTGAGAATCTCTCACTGAGAATCTGAGAAAATGGGGCTGATTCTAAACTAAACTAAAATGACAAATAAAAATATTGCTAACCCTTTCATAATACTCCCTGCAGAATGGGACAGAACTAGATTTAAAGCTGTCATTTTAGTTTAGAGATTGTGTTATACAGAATGGCCACAATGATACCTTTTTCTCTGGGCTCTCTAACAGAGAGGAGCAAAGAGCGCCAATCCTCAGCTTATCATTCCTCAACTTGTCCCGTCTTGCAGCCAGCAGTTCCACTGTCGTAATTTCTTCATCACTTTCAGTTGGTGATGAGACATCTTCAGTAGCTTCCATACCGGAGTCCGATCCGGAGTCAGTGTGTGTTTCATCTGTTTGTTTTTGTGTTTGATTGTCATCTTCTTGCTCTGATTCTGACTCTGGAATAAGGAAAGGTTCTATTCAATACACATAGAAACACATATTGCTTATGACCAAAGAGGTTTAGAACAGGCAAAGAAGAATAAGAGTTCAAACTCAAAGACTGCTGTTATCAAAGAGCAATCATTTACAAGTTTTCAATTAAATAATTCTTTTCAATAAAATAGGAATTTTTATATAAGTGGATATTTAGTAATTGTATCATGGACATTTTACCATCACATTCTTCTGCCCTCTCCATAACTCCTTCTTTAGTCTTGATTGGCAGCAGAGGCCTCATCTTCTTCGCTGGTCTCTCAGACAACTCCTTCTCATATTTCTCTTCCACGTCACTATCATCTGTGTCACCCTCTGCTCCACTGTCACTGTCACTCATGTTTGTGTCAGGTGTTCTGATTGGTTTAGGGAGTTTCTCTTTGTTGCGTTTGCGTTTTGAACCTCGCCTGAAAATTGTTTTTCGAGAATTTAATTCATTTTTGAAATAGTCCAATAAAATTGCATATCGCATGCATCCTAAAAACAGCAAAGGTATGCAATTTCTTAAAAAATCATTACAAATTCCACACATTATGTACCTATTTATGTATCACTAACTGCGCTGTTGCACATCGCATTAAGATTCAAATTACGTTACTATTTAAATAGTATTTATTTGTTCTTAGGATTTCATAAGACAAAAATAAGTCTTAGAAAATGGTTTAAATTTAAGTCTTAGAAGGTTTCGCATTAGATTAGTGCTGCTAAATCTGGGCTTGTAAAAATTAAATGTCTAAGTAAGTACTAAAGATAAGTTTGTAATAAATACCCCTTGTTCTCTTGTTCCTTTTCTGGTATGTTAGACAACAACTGTGGCTGCTTGGCGAGTCTATTGACTATATACCGCTGCTCATCCTCGTCCAACATATCAGCCCACTCGTTACTGGAAGACTCACTTTCACTGCTATACTCTGGTTGGGCCTGTACTGGCACCTTCTGCTTTTGAATCTTCTGTCTGTGCCGCTGCAGCTTCAGTTTACCCTGCTTCTTCATCTTATTAGTGGTCTGGTTGTTCTTCTTTATCTTACTTATCTTCATTTTACCTTTTTTCTGCAAAAAAATAGTGTTTTTAAAGATTGGATTTACGGATAGTTCATATTTTTAGTTGTAGACGGAACAAAGTAGTTGTGTGACTTACAGCCATTTTAATGGGTTTATTACAACTTTTTACTACGATTTTAAGTTTAAAATATCATTAAAATTAAATATATAGGTATTTAGGTAGAATAACGTGCAAACGTGCTTTTGACATTTCACAAAACAATGAATATTTTGACATTGACAAATGACAAAAGAAAATGTAAGTTTTTGACTGCTACGGGCCGTGGTACGCAGTATAAGGCAGTTTTTTTTTATTAATAATTTTAAATATCTGTTAATTTGAGAAAAATGCAATCTAAAAAATCTTATAAAAATGATGAAAATGAAATATTGATAGAAACAAAAATAGATTTCTTCTTCATAAGTGGGAAATATTGTAAAAATAGCGTAGGTAAATTAATGTGACATTCTCGCGATCCTTGCGTAAAGCGAGAAAAACAAGTTTTGTTGTGGTGACTCCGTTTTTGAACACACTCAATTTTATGTACTCGTGCACTCGTACTCGTCAAACTTTATATATCGATACCTCTGGGCTCAAAGGTCGTAAAGGGCAAAATGCGACTTTTCAGGAGAAGCAAAAAACTAAAAATTAAAATTAAAATGTACTCTAGCATCTTTGTTCCTTGAGTCTTTTAAATGAAACCTAAGAAGAAAGTGCTTAGAATTTATAGTATTTTCTAAGGCAGTATTGAAAAATGACCCTAGTGCTGTATTTATCGAGATAGATTGCGTTTACGACCATTAATTTAAAAATTAAAGTTCTTTACACCCTTCAAATTTTCATCCTATGTTATTGCCTAAGGGCGTAAATGTACTTTACTGTACAAAACTGAACAAAATAAGGAAATAATAGACAAGTGTAATAATTTTTAGGGTAGTAAGGATCACCAGCTAAAGTATTCTGTAAGGATAAATTAATAATTAAACTACAGTATTTAATGAATTATGTAATAATGTGTATTATATTTATTACATATTATATTTTCTTTACAAAAAAAAACAAAATAACAAATTATTCAAATAAACGTACATATTTTGTGTAATGAATTTGAGATCGTTAATTAAAATTGAACACAAAGCTTTGAAATATAAACTCTTTTCTTTGCACTCTTTTCTTTACTCATTTTCCTTCTCACTTTCTTCATCATCCTCTTCGTCTGTTTCGTTCAAAGTCTTGTGTAACTCAGAATTGCATGGCAGTTCCCTATATTCAATATGAAATCTTTTATGTATTGTTCCATTTTCACAAAGGTCTATCAGATCTTTATATTTAGCAGCTGCTATTGTATAGTTATTATCTACTGTTGTATAGCTACTTCACTGCATCCATACCAATCACTGGTTCATTATCAATCTCGCTTTTTTCCCTTTTGACCGTCTGCGTCCCTTCCCCTTTCTTTTCCTTTCCCTGGGGTTCTTTCACATAATGTTACAGAATGAGTCTCTGCGTCGTCTTCCATGGAGTATTTGACAAACATTTTGTCGTTGTGCTTTGTTTCGTATGTGGCTACTCTGATGTTTTTGAATTTAATATTTTTGTATGTATGCATGTATTTGTGGGTAATTGATCAAAATTTGAAAAATCGGAATATTCCATGACATTGACTTTGTAAGGTCTCGGTCTTTTGCGAGCTGTTTGCCAAAATATGTAGACCACTGACATAATTTTTCGCACTTCTCTTTCGATAACAGCATGAACTGTTGTAGATTATTAATAGTAGTAATAATAGTTCCGCAGGCCTGCTAGAAGGTAAGTTTGATGGCTGCTGCAGAGAATCGCAAAAAGTGGCATCAGTTTTATCTTCCGTCATTGTCAAGTTCTAAGTACACAATCATACTAGTTTCAGTATACTTAGCTGCCGTAGGTAATGACATTGTAGGTTGCTGGAGAGATGTATCAGAAGTAGGACCCGAGTCATCATTGTGTGCCTCAGAACAAGTCCTCTCTTCTTGGGTAATAATGGTTTCTTTTACATGTTGCATTAACTGCTGATTTTGATTAGCAGGAATGCAGATAGGAGACTACTGAAAAAAAGTAAAAGAAATTAAAACTTATAATAAATAATAATTTAAAAAATTAAAAAACACGACTGCCCTGCCAAAAAACGAACTAATAAGTTAATTTTATTGTGAATCACTGGATATTGAACTATAGTGTTTTATATTTTCGGAATCTACCCATCATTTTCTAGATGATGATTATAATATAGTTAATATTATTTTCATTATTTTTCAACTATTTTTAGTCTTTTATGTTTTTTTTTAATTTTACTAGTGTCACCCGGAATAAGCTAGGGATTCTAACGATACCTCATTTATCAAAATCGGTCCAGGCGTATAGAAGATATGGTGGAATATACAAACTCACATACATACATGAACCCTGCAAAATAATATACTGCATTTTTCAGGCAGTCGTATAAAAATAATAAATCGTATTAGTATACAAAGTACTTATGTTAACTTACATTACATTCTTCTGCTGTATTATATTAATTACAGTGTAGTTATTATAAAGTGCTTGAATTGTTTCCTTTAGAATCATATTTTGGCTTTTCACAATTATGGTTGACAAAACTTTTATCGTCAAGTATTTCATTATTCGAAAACAAAAAGGTATTCAATTTCAATTTCAATTTTCGTTTTCACTACTGGAATTTATGGTCAATTTTGGTCTGCTCCTTTCATTCAGAGACGTTTCTTCGTCAGTGTCCTCTATAATAATTAGTATCGATACTGAATCTATGCTTCGTTTGAACTATTTCTAGGATTTATGGGACATAATTCCTTACTTATGTATATTAACGCCCTTAGTGGAAGCACATAATAAATAAAACTAGGTAGTAAAGGTCATTTGTATATTTTTATTTTAAATTGTAAGGATGTACAGGACAATTTATAAAGATAATGTCCTTTACCTCCTAATTTTGAGATGACTCATAATTACCACCTGAGGTGGTATAACACAATTGATAATTTAAATGTATTTTATGCCCAGTAGTTGTTTTATACTTTGCTTTACTACCAAAATGAAAATACTATGGTAAATAAGTGTTATTTACATCCATATTTTCTCGGTCAACATGGTTTATCGTATCAAATTATGTGGGTCGTAAAGGCATTTTTTTTGCGAATTTCGTCAAACGGAATATACAGATCGATAGAAAATTAAAAACTGAGTATAACCGTGTCAAAAACGCATTTTCGCCCAAATGTCCTTTACGACCTTTGAGCCCAGAGGTATCGATATGTCAGTTGAGAAGACCTCGAAACTTTCTTGTGCTTTAAATTCTTGTTTTTCTAGTTTTCTTGACTTTGAATAATCGTTTGGCTTAGCTAGTACGTGAAAAAATGTGTGGGCGTTTTCATTTAGTGCGGTTTTATTAATTATTAGTTAAAAAGTTGGTATGATGGTGCCTCAACAGCAGAGGCGCAGACGTCGCAGGGCAGCTTTATCTAGGACTGCTGAGCGGCGCGTAGTGGTCGTAAGGGGTGCTGGAGGGTTTGGGTTCACTATAGCAGGGCAAAGGCCCTGCGTTGTGTCGGCAGTGGCTGCGAACGGGCCGGCAGAGAGAGCAGGGTTACGTGCTGGTGATGCGTTACTAGCAGTTGATGGGGCGAGTGTGGCCAGGGCTCCGCACGCCTCAGTAGCTAGGCTAGTCGCATCAGCCCCTGGGCCAATAGCATTGAGTGTGGCGCCGAGGGACTCCCCGCCGACTGATACTGAGGACACAGAGCCTGAGGAGAGAGCTAGGACGCGCAGGAGGTACCCGCCGCCTCGCCGGAGGCCGCAGCCGGCTATGCTGCATCATCCAGGTAATGGAGTAGTTATAGAAAATAATTATGCATTACAATAATTGAATGCTGTGCATTACAATGGCTCTATTTTCAACCTTATTTGTTTGAACACTTATGCACTAACTGTTGTGTGGTGATACACTTATGGTGTTATACCAGAAACCAGATTAACTGAAAATAACAGTATCTAACATTTCAACTCAATTGGAAGAATTGTATGTACACACATAGAATAATAAATACATGTAATACATGAGTGCTGGTGCATCAACCCCTATGCCAAGATATTTTGTTAAAGAAGCCTGGAAAGAAAGAAAGGAATTAGGACTTTATAATTAGGTAGATATTCAGCTTATGGTAGAGTGGTTGAAAGATAACAAAAAGTTTTGTGGTTCTATTGCTTTACTTATTGGTACTGACTTCTTAAAAATCATGCATGGAGTTACTATATAACCTCTACAATTATGTATATTAAATGTGAGAAAATAATTTGTTTTGGCAAAAGGAAACTGCTGGGGAAATAATTTATTTTGTACCAAAAGCTATAAATCATAAACCTTGAAAGGATGTGCACAAGGACAACTTGAAGAGATTTCTATCAGAAGCCCAATGACAATGGGCTTCTGATAGAAATCTATGGCCAAGGTATTATAATATTTAGTGTAGGAAACTACTTATATTCACTCTTATCATCATTATCAACCCATCACCAGCCCACTACACTACTGAGATTGACAGACTTTACACACCTTTGAGAACATTATAGACAAACCTTAGGCATGCAAGTTTCCTCACAATGTTTTTATACGCAGTTACGCTACTTTCGCACTGTGAAAAATTTTCCGTGTAAGTACATGTAAGTACTTAATTTGTATCAAACCAGCAATATTTTTTCTGCAAGAAATTTAAACGCACATGCTATGACGCTCACCGTATTCACAGTACCGAGTAGGTAAAATCTGTATGCAAAGTATACAGTATTATTGTAGTGTATATTGTATAAATAAAATAATAAATTCTTACAGACAACTACTTAGATCAAAAGGATAATGTAGTTTATGTGAGTGTATCTTTTGTTTTTTAGGCACTGTGTTGTGATTTTTGCACCCTAATTTTGAGTAGTAAGTAAAGAAGGAGAAGTGATAATAAAATTAAAAGTAGCATAAAGAATTTGCACCTTGGAGCTGCTTATGGTCATTCCACCTTACACCTTCTGGGCTATAACTAGTTACTTTGTGTCAGTAAAAGTAGTTGTGTGTAGTTGTATAGTAATAATAACTAGTGGTTCGCCCCGAACTAAGACCTTGCGGTATCCATAAGATAGTTTTAACCATATATTGTAATAGTTTTAACACTTTTAACATTAGACTCAAAAGAGCTAAAGAGTTATTGGAGATGGTTGAATTTTTGGGTACTCCTACATTTTTACATTGAGTGCTGCACACTGGCTAGAATTATATCGTATACCTAATTACACCACAGATAAACTTTGATACATTAGCCAGAGCGCCATCTTTTGACATCATTGTGAAGTTCTGTTAAAAATACTGAAGCTCATTAAAAATTAATTAATTTCGTTTCCTTATAATATTTATCTAATTTTAGTATTTGTTGTTCAAGTACAGGATGTAATTCAAATAATTGATCAAGTTTCAGGCTCAGCCTTTCAGAAAATTGAGAGGTCCGAGGTCAGCTTTGGACGTTAGAAAATCTCCACTTTGAAAGCCCCCCATCTCGGTCAATTTTAGGGGAAAATTAAAAAAAAAATTGTACTCTATTCCGAATTATCTTTTAAATGATATACCGCAACCCTATGTAACGCTATTAAAAATATTTTACTTTGCATTCGCTTCTATAAGAGCCCCCCTGAAATAAAGATTTTTTATAACTTTTTAAGCCATATTCGGCTGGAGGCCATCGGTTTACATATTGTTATATTTAAATTTGAAGTAATTACGTTCAGTAATTCAGAAGTTGTAAGGCTCTGACAGACGGACGGACGGACGGACGAACAAGTGCAATTTCACTCAAGTAGACTCATAGACCTTCGCTTCGCTTGGTCAATAATAAAATATAGTAATGTGTTGTAGCTTAGAGATCCTTTATCTGTGTTTGTAGTAACAGTATGCGTGTGAATTGAATGCAGCTCAGAGCCATGTGTTAGTGCTGCAACCAAGTCGATAAAACACTATAACAATAAAAAACGATTTATTGACAAGTGAGCAAACTGCCATCACATCACTTTGCAGGCATTGAGGGTGTTGGACGTCACGTTAGGGCTTGCTTCCACGCTCTAATTCAGAACCTGAATGCATTCAGTTCGCGGGTGTACTGTAGTAACTCGCATTGATTTCCTTAGGACTAAGCGTTTTAATAAAATGTTACAGGATGCCACGCGGCGCCAAGCACGTCAGGCGTCAACGAGATCCTGCAAAACTTGACTCGGGCTCAGCTTACCCCTAACCATTTGGCACGTCTTGAGTGCCGCGCAGTGGTCGGATACTTAGGGACCATAGAAACACCCCAAGCATCACCAAATGCTGCTCCAGGCAACGTGAGAAACGCTGTGAGAAAGCTAAGACAAGAAAGACGAACTGCTGCACCAGTTTTGCTCTCCGTACTCCCTAATGCACTGCTTCTACGTCGTCCGAACGCCCAAATACTTGCCCAATATCAAAGGGAGAGGATATTATATGCTGGGAGTGGTTCAGACGCTGATAGAAGATTTTTTGGACTAGTAACGGCTGCTGAGATTACCGACCTAGAAGCAGAAGCGTCCCATAGTTGCCACGTCTTCGCTGTCGACCCCAGAATGGCAGAACACGAAGTCCATATTACACGGGCACGAGAGTTCCAAATCGCTTGTACTCGTGATCCAGTTGCTGAAAGATGTCTTGAGTTTCCACCGTCTGCTGAATATGTCGTAGGTGTCGTAAGAGGCATGTATTCTTTACCACCTGATGACTGTACCAGCCCTAGTATACAACAGATTTCAAAGTTGGCTGTTAAAAGTGATAGTCCAGCATTAGGGAACTTTTCTCGGAGACCAGTGTTGAGAACACCTAGAGATCGCCGTCCATGTAGACACGAAGAAGTAAGGATAGACCCACCAGATTTCGTCGCAAACTCTCCTCAACCAAGCAATCACAGCGAAGTGACAACTACATCGAGTAACAGTGATTCTGGTATTGGTTTCCATAACGACTGTCGGAATATTTCTGATAGGATACTTGTCGTAGATTTCGCTGGTCAGCAACCGGCTCCAAGCGGATTCCGTCAAGAAATACCTAGAAGACCTATGGGCTTAGACGGTTGCAGCAGCTTTGACGCCGATGGATCATTTCTATCCAATACAACACCGGTTGTGGATGGATTTGGAGGTCAAGGTAGACCGTTGAATTTAGACGATGTTATCCTCAACGCGAACGATCTACCCCGTCACGTTAACTTGAGAAGTGAAGAAGATTCGTACAATTATAACAATGTATATGGAAATCTTCCGTCTGGTTCCAGAAGTTTCAACGGAGCGGTTTACGACCAGGTTTACACGGAAAACGAGGGACATTACGAATTTATTCCGTCACAATTGGAAATGGATGAGATAGATCGAGTGGCAGAGACGTTTAACTCAGTGGAAATATATGAAGAAAGGCAGTGTCGTTTTGACTACCAATCGAACGAGTCTGTAGAAAATGTTACTGTTATATCTGGTACAAGTAAGGCCAGTGCAGATTCTGTATCCGTTTATTCGTCTCGGAGTCACGAGGAAGCCCGACCATCGCGGAGAAGGCATATGCAGGCTTCGCTAGACGATATGCTGGTGATAGGGCTCAGAGACCAACCGCCTTCTGAGGACAAAGATGATGATAAATTTTTACATCCCGCTGCTGTGAAATGCAAGGTGGGCTTATTTTCTGAGCTTATTAGCCTAATTTTAATTTAGATTTAAGTACTTAGTTAGAAATACATATAAGTAAAATATAAAAAAAGTAGTGGGTATCTGCAACTTTGTGTCTGGATTTTGGTTTAAAAAATCCAATGGGAACTTTTGATTTTCTGTCATAAAAAGTATATAACTCACCAGGTCGTTAACTATATGAGTTTCTTGCTCTCAGTAGACACGGCTTTCCGAACCTGTGGTAGAGTCTTAACGTATCATAAGTGACACAAGTGGTCCTACATGAAATACATAAATCTATCTATCTTTGCATGTAAAAAATCTCTACAATCACTTAAGTTACAACATGATTGAAGGACAAACCATTCACATTTATAACATTAGTAGTTAGATACTTTAGATATATGAGTAATTCACTGGATTAATAAAATGGTATGTTGGACATTTAGACACGGGCCTTTTTCCCAAAACTTTTGTACCATATATCATATAAGTCTTTCTCTCTAAATAAAACTAATTAGGAAAACTCTCTTGAAATCTAAATGCATGTCCTTTTGCAGGTCCGCAAGTCACGACCGTTGAACATCCTGTCAAAAACCAAGTATATTCTCACTGGAAAAGCTGATAAGGAGAAAAAGGAGAGAGAAGAGAACACGGAGAGACGGAGAGCGATCAGCGCCAGTGCGGGGGACGTGTCAGGGACGGGGGAGGGGCTAGCGGCGGAAGGGTTGCCACTCGCAGCCAGCGAGCCTGATCTGAGAGACTCACAGGTAAGTCTACACAGGAGAGAGAGATGAGAGAGATTGAAATTTTTATTTCCAAAAAAGAGTACCGAATGGAGAATCTCCTCCTTTTCGGTTAACAACACCATTTAGGATTTATCACTACAGCCCATTACCGTCCCACTGCTGGGCACAGGCTTCCACTCTCATAGGAGAGAGGGAATTAAAGCTTAAACCCACCACGCTGCTCCAATGAGGGTTGGCGGGCTTTAACGACTATTATCATGTTAGTGATAATAACCGGGACCGACAGCTTAACGTGCTCTCCGAGGCACGGGGGTGCAACACCGCCAACTTCCTAACTCCGGGCTAGTAATGAGAATTTCTAGTCAGAAAATCCCAACACACTATTTATGACCCGACCCGAGACTCGAACCCGGAACCTCGTCAACCATGCTAACCTAGTGGTTCGATTGGTCTAGTGACCAATGAGGCACTCTGCAGAGAGACAGAGGCATTTAGGATTTAAATCAATTCAATTCCCAGATGTTGGCTTTTAGGTGTGCAACAGGGGCACAGGTCGTTTCGCCAGTGTCGAGTCTCAGAATACAGAACAAACCAGAAACCTCATCCAGCCGTAATTGCTAGGCGCGCGTTGTGTCCAAAAACTGTAGAAACACCCCGTGCCCGTCGCTCTTCCCACCCGCGTAATGTTGCTAGCTTACAAACTATTTCCCTATTTTAGGGTATAAGTTACGTAAGTTATAAGTTTGTGGGAAAATAATAACTGTCAATTCCTTAATGAAACAAATTAATGGAATAAATAAAAGACGGTGTCAGTATAAAATACAGGAACTGTCAACGACAAATTAAGTGTCAACATTGCTATGTAATTAATTTCAATTAAAAATATAAAATAAGTGTTTTTTCTAACAAATACAGTTTCAAGAAACTAATAACTACATAAATACTAAGCACAAGTGTTATCTCAAAGTTATTCAACCTAAAAACAACACAAAAGTGATATTTGTGATCGATGTTTGCATACAACAATTAACGGTAGTAATACAATATAGCCTCGTTGGTCTAGTGGTTAGCATAGTCGACTGCGGATCACGAGGTCCTGGGTTCGATTCCCGGTCGGGCATAAAAAGTTAGGTATTGGGTTTTTCAATTAAGAAATTCTCAGTGCCAGCCCGGAGTTGGAAGTTGGCGGTGTTTCAACGGAGAGCACGTTAAGCCGTTGGTCCCGGTTATTATCACTAACATGATAATAGTCGTTAAAGCCCGCCAACCCGCATTGGAGCAGCGTGGTGGGTCTAAGCTCTAATTCCCGCTCTCCTATGAGAGTGGAGGCCTGTGCCAACAGTGGGACGTTAATAGGCTGTAGTGATGATGATACAATATAGAAAGAACAGTGCTTTGTGAATTCCTAAATTACTACTTCGTTTGTGACTTTTACGCAAAAATAATAATAAAAGTTGGATATTTCACGTTAAAATACATTTTGTCTCATAAAAATATTTCTCATCAAAATGCATTGAGCAAACTACGCTTCGCTTTGTTGGTTTCCAAAGCTCGTCTAGCCTAGCTCTTTGTATGATTTTTGTCCATTTGATTTTCCTTTCTTCGTCAGCAGGGAATCTAAAATTTAACAAATATCTGTATTATTGTAATAAATGTATTTATAATATAAAAATATTTGTACCCCAGAACGAAGCTCTTCTCGACGGAAACATCTTAGTATATGCTGTCATTATACATCAATAATTTAACATAAGTTATATATTATTGAAATGTTTACTTTTAATGATCAGGTCCTCCAAAACCTAGAAAATGACACCAATGTCCATTTGAATACCAAAAATGTATGGTCGCCATCTTGGATCGCCCTTTCTGAAAAATTCATGGATATTAATTAATTAATTTTATTCAAAGGTTATCCATCGCAATTCCGCGAGACAATGCTGCAGGCTTGATGGGTACTTTTGACCCAGGGGCAACCAGGGGTGGTCTTTTTGTTTAGGGTTTTATTTTTATTTTTTGTTAGTAAGTATATAAGGTTTTTGACTGTTGATATTTAGATTTTAATATAAATTTATATGAGTAAAGGTTATATCTAAATATTAAACTAACTATAAAATAAAGTTTTGTTCTAAATGTATTGTATAGTTATTTTAATGTTTAGATTTTAGCATGTATTGCTTAGTTTTAATTTAAATAGCATTTTGTTCACAATCTATTTGAATATTTCGAATTTCCAAGTATACATTTCGATATCATAACCTACTTTTTTAAAGTTCGTAAAACATTTAGTATTTAATTATTGAAATACTATAAATAATAAATCCCTTAGTAATGAGAAGTAGGGAAAATCAAAAATGTTATATTGGCAACACTAACGAAATGGACGCCTCATTGAAATTGAAAACAGAATAATTTATTTAATAATTAATTAAAACAATATTTGAATTGGCTACTTACACATGAAATGTGATCCCATCCTGTTTCTTTTTGAAACCAACTGCATTTGTACATGTAGGAACAGCACAAGACGGCATAATTTAATTTAATTTGACACTTGTAGCACACGTTAAGCGTCACGACGTCCATAGAGTAACTAATCGCCTGTTCGTGAAACTACACTAAATTAGTGTAGTTTTTTGCGCTTCAAGAATAGGCGCGACCGAGGTTTCTGGTTTGTTCTGTATTCAGAGTGTCGAGTATATGGATAAGGCACGTAAGCGCAGAGTTAAACTTGATTTTGAGAGTCTACAAAATAGGTATTATTCTTTTCAACTGACTACAAAAAAGGAGGAGGTTCTCAATTCAACTGTATTTTTTTTTATGTTTGTTGCTTCAGAACTTTTGACTGGGTGGACCGATTTGGATGATTCTTTTTTTATTTGAAAAAGCATACTTCCCATGTGGTCCCACATAAATTTTATCGAAATCGGTCGAGCGGTTTTTAAAATATCAACAATAAAATAAGTACTTTGTATTGCGTTTGCTTGTTGTTGTAAACTTGGCGCGGGAGTTTGAAGTCGGTTGTTTAAAAAGTATTTTTATATTAAATTATTATAGGTATATTATTTTATAATATGTAGGTACATATACTGTTAGTAACTGGAAAGAAAGACAAATTAGTTAAATATAAATATTTACGTGGATTACATAGGACGAGCACAACATATTTCTTGTGGAGTTAAACGCCACGCCATGGTCGCGTCATCTATATCTCGTGTCTTATAACTCCCATATGAGACACTAGATGGCGCTTCACAATGTTCGATCACCATCATTTTAAAATAAAATAAAAAGTTATTTCATGAACTATGAAAATATAGTGTTACAAAAAAAATGTACGAACTTATACTAATAATTACCTATTTCAACTTATAAATTGATTTTGATTTTTGATTTTGTAAGCTTGTGCCAATTTTAAATTATGATAAGTTAGGACTCTCTATTTATTACAAATGTTTTTAGCGTCAAGTACTGGATTGCAGTCACTTGGTTATTTCAGCTGGAATGCTTTGGTCTTTGACCAATGACCTAATTGGCTGCTGTGCATTTTGTAAAAATTAGAACTCGTAAATAGCCAGGTAATGTTAGGCTGAAAATTAAAATACATACAAGGCCTTATTGTCTCTATGGTTGTGCCGATAGGATATATCTATGTGCAATGAGTACTCAAATTCTACATCAATAGCGGCCGTATATTGTAAATTGCGAATACATCTATATTATGTGGTTACAGAATATAAAATATTTTATAAGAAAATAAAATTTTAATTACTTATTTACTTTTATCCAATGTACCTACCTACTCTTAGCCAATGAACAAAAAATCAAAACTTATATTGTAGTCTTTGAAGGCGCCGCCAAACCATACGCAAAAATACTAAGTAGATTAAATAATATGTCATTAATTACCTTAGTATCCACGTGGTTACTAAGGTGATGATAAAAGATTACATTCGTGCTGGTTTCGGTCACGCCGTCCATTAATATTTAAAATAACGTAAACATAATATTATTATCGCCACTATAGTAAAAAGATAATATAACATGCCAAATATATTTCCCATTAGATTTTTTGTTCATATCTGCCATGTTGATATATTCATGACGTCATTCTACAGTCTCTTTGTTTTTAACACGTACGTAATCATATATTAAATGTAACAACTGTTTCCAAGAAAAAGTCTGCAGCCACTCAAAGCTGTTAATTAGAGCCGAAACCTATAACGATATGGCGTATTAACAAAAAACTGGCCAAGTCCGAGTTGGACTCGTACTCGAAGGGTTCCGTACCAACATACAAGATTTAACAATACTTATTTTTCAAATATTATGTACTTTCGTAAAAGAAACAAGATAGGAGCTCAAAAATCACGGTTCGTTGTGTTCCCCTTTAGGTATTTTTGAAGGAAACTTCTTTTGAATCGTTGTGATTTGAAAATTCAACGAAACGAAAAAGCGACACCAAAACGAGACAAACATATTCATGAAATAGGATTTAGCCTGCGAGAGATTACGATTTATATTTATCTCATTCTCTCGTAGGCTACTTTTCTGAAGTTTCACTTCTGTCGTGTGTGAATCGCACACACACACACACACTTTTTTCATTATTGTTTCATTACTAGTTGTTTTAGCGGCAATAGAAATACACACTGAAAATTACAACGGTCTACCTACTGACGGTACGTTGACAGATATACGGGCGGACAACGGAGACTTAGAAATAGGGTCCCTTTAGAATCCTTTGGACACGGAACTCTAAAACGTTATCCATAGATAAGCTGCGTAATAAAGCCAACGCATATGCATTGTCTCACGTCATCATCCGTGCGTTGTTACGCGTGTCTACGCGTTAGATAACGACTTGAATGTTATGATGTTATGGCTGGCTTGGTTAACCGTGCGTTGCTGGTGCGTCAAATTTTGACGAAAAATACCATCAGACATGGTTCAATCTCTCTCTCTTTGCGTTGTATTTGTCATAATTGAAGGTCGGGACCCCTTTCCATTAATCATTTGTAAGTAATGTTTTCTTGGGATGAGTTTTCTAAGGATAATAATGCGATGGGTTCCGAGGTCTTTCCGCATATTCCGTATTTTAATTCAGATTTATTTGAACGATTATTATTATCAGAAATTAGTTACAATAACCGAGACCGACGGTATAACGTTCTCTCCGAGGCACGGAGGACTCCAAAAGGTCTTGGTACAAAAGATTCCGAAAAAAATGCGAACAAAAATACATATATATGGGTCAAATACAGAATATCTGTTTTGATGTCGGTTGAAATATTATGGGAGGCTGTAGTAAAAATGCAACACATGCAGTATGACTGAATGAGTGTAAGGGCCATTTTAGAATTAAACTAGCTGTGAGCTGTGAGATAGAAATTAATCAGTTACTATAGTAGTTTTTTTTATTCTGTTACAATTTAAACACCTGAGTTAAATATGACCAACCTAGCCTAATTTGGGATTTTTAAATACTAAAATTGCCAGGAATCGATTCCTGGACCTCTGGATATGTTCACTGCGCCAAGTCTTCATGGCAATATTGTTAGGTCGCCGCGCCCGCATGTTCAATTCACTTGTAATTGAACATAATGACAATGATTGTAACGTCGCTGACTATAGGCCGTTTAGTTAAGGCGTTCGAAAACTTTACCATCGCCAATTTTCCTTTTTTTTCAAAATTGCGTCGCGCAATGAAACTTGTATATTTGGATTAGTAATCCAAATTTAAAAAAAAGGCTAAGTTTCAATTAATTAAAATTTTAATTTATTATTGTATTTTAAATCTTTATTCACAAGTAAAAGGATTCAAAAGACATAAAAACTAAGAATAGCTACACAGTATGCAAAGGCGGTCTTATCTTCAAGACAAATTAAATTAAATATTAATTTAGACATTACAGATTACACAAATTATTTATTAACTCCTATATGATGCCCGCGACTTCTTGATTCCCGCATGCACTCTTTAATTCTCCGGGATATAAAGTAGCCTATGTCCTTCCCCAGATGCAACCTATTGCTATACCAAATTTCATCAAAATCGGTTGATTAGAGGGGCCGGGAAAGCGTGGCAGACAGACAGACATACTTTCGCATTTATAATATTATGTTAGGATATATGACACGTGATTTCATCCGCGTTGGGTGAGGTTTTTGAAAAACCCCGGGGATTAAAATTGGTTGAAAAGCGAAGCAGGCAGACAGACTTACACACTTTCGTATTTATAATATTATGTTAGGATATATGACACGTGATTTCATCCGCGTTGGGTGAGGTTTTTGAAAAACCCCGGGGGTTAAAATTGGTTGAAAAGCGAAGCAGGCAGACAGACTTACACACTTTCGTATTTTTAAGATTACCATGGATTTATTGTATTCAATACTTCTAACTGCCCGCGGCTAACCCAAAGGGGTTTAATTTGCAAATCCTTCTATTTAGTTAAACAGCCAATATGTGTGACCACTGTTCACCATCATAAATTGTGTTCTGTCGCGGTCACTGCAGTCACGAGACGTGGGCTGCATGTCGCGCGCGTTTGACCCCCCTTCCTCTGTTTATAGCTTCACTATGGATACATAATATTATGGTAGGGTAAGTTTAATTTTTTTGTACACTACCTGATGCCCCCGACTTCGCCCGCGTGGATTGAGATTTTTTATTTCCCGCGGGAACTCTGTAACTTTCCGGGGTAACAAGTAACCTATGTATTATTCCGGACTATTTATCTGTGCCTTTCATCCAGATCCGTTCTGGCGTAATTGAGTAACAAACTTCCATCCATCCATCCAAACTTTCGCATTTACAATATTCGTATAGATATTTTAAGTATCACTTTGAAGCGGCGGTGATAGCTTAGTGCACAGCTTTAGACACCCGACCTCCTTATAAGGGTTGCGGGTTCGATTCCGGGGCACGTACTTCTAAGATTTCGGAGTTCCTTTATTTATTGCTACACTACGGATCCATAGGTAGGGTAAGTTTTTTTTGGCGTTTTACTTTTAAACATATTTTATCACTGTGAAGTGTGAACCCCCATCCGTGGGGGTTGCCCCCTTTTACGCGGCGTGCCTGGTCATTACAATCTCCTGCACCCATCTTCCCACTTACTTCCAATAAATCACTCACTGCGCTTGTTAAAGATCTAGTTTTATCATGCCAACTGTTAGGGTGCCCTTCTACCAGAGATGTGCAAACCCACTGATATTAGATAGATAAGAATTTAGCGATCTAAGGCTATGAATACTGTATGAATATCATACGCTCCTATTGGTGGGTTTGACAGTATAGCTTAGGCTTGGCACCGTAGCTTAGCAGCGTAGCACTAGTGGAAACGCACCCTTACGTTCGATGTATCCCAACTAGGGCGTCGTGTGTGTTCGCATGTAGAATAGATACAAATCTTGATCTCTTATGGTGAATGGAGCCGCGCCGGAAGTGGCCCCGTGAATCAGGCATTCCTTGTTCAAGTGGCCGAGACCAATTGACAATTAAGACGCCCGGCTGTCGCATCTTTTCCAACACCTTCAATACATATCTAGTATTTGTATAAAATAGTAACGAAGTAAAAACTGTAGTCAAGTCAATCAAGTCAATATCATTTATTCAATATAGGTACACTGTAGGTACACTTATTGACGTTAAAAATTACTTACTTTAAAAAACACGATGGTGATAATCGGTTACGGTATCTTAAAACTAAAGCTACGAGGGTTCCAAACGCGCCCTGGTCTGAGAAGAGCCCACAACAAACTCAGCCGGGGGTTTTTTTTTCATTATCACCATCTCACAAATAATCTTAACTAAGGAACTATCAGAGCCATTAGAGCAAATTATTGCCAAGCTTCCTTGTCATTTAAGTAATCCTTCACATGGTTATAAGATTTTTCAATGAGTTTACGTTTTACACTAACTTTGAACTTATTCAGAGACATCTTCAACATGTCTTCTGGGAGCTTATTGTAGAAGCGGACACTGCTTCCCACAAACGAATTGCTAGTTTTACAAAGCCTAGAAGCAGGCGTTACAAGTATATTTTTATTTCTAGTATTGACATTATGACAATCACTTTTCTTCTTGAATTTATCAATGTGTTTATGCACGTATACTAAATTTTCAAATATATATTGGTTGTGCACTGTCATAATATTGATTTCTGTGACTCTCGTGGTCCCATATTATATATGGCTCGAACAACCCTTTTCTGCAGCACAAAAACAGAATGAATATCAGCAGCATTACCCCATAATAATATACCATATGACATAATGCTGTGAAAGTAACCAAAATAAACTAATCTCGCCGTTTCTATATCTGTCAACTGGCGGATCTTTTTATGCGTATGCAGCAGAACTAAGTCTGTTCGATAAGTCATCTATATGATGGCCCCATTGGAGTTTAGCATCTAACATTATTCCGAGAAAAACAGCGGTATCCACTAAATCTAATTCCTCATGATCAAGCTGTACAGTGGTTTTTACCTGTTTGACATTAGGTAATGTAAATTTGATACACTTTGTCTTTTTACCATTGAGTAGTAGGTTATTAGATTCAAACCACTGTACCACTTTAGTGAGAGAATTGTTTACTGCGTCAAGAGTAGTTTCGTAACGATTTATTTTAAACAAAAGTGATGTATCATCAGCAAACAATACTATCCCATGATTATCCTTGGCAAGGTAAGGAAGATCGTTAATATAAATGAGGAATAGAAAAGGCCCTAAAATTGAACCTTGTGGAACCCCCATTTTTACAATCGATCCGGAAGACCGCTTTCCATTGACGTCTACCTTTTGCATCCTATTTTTTAAGTAGGAATTCATCATATCCAGTGCTACACCCCTAATTCCATAATGGTGCAGTTGGTGTACATTGAATATTTTTGAAAAAATATGTACTTGATCACCGATCTATAGTGTAGACAGTGGCGTGCACAGGGCTTGGAGCTAGGGTAGGCATTAGTTAGTCAGAATATCTTATTAATGACTGTTATAGTGAAAAACGAGAATTTACGTATTTCAGTTTGGGTAAGCAGTGCTTTTATGCCTCTATGAACTGCACGCCACTGAGTGTAGAGTGTAGACACAGAAATCGTGTTAGGGCGAAAAAATTCACTGTAGGTACTGATTCTTTGGGATTAATGTAAGAAAGTATACGAAATAGTATAAAACTAACAGTTGCAATTTCGAAAGACCTGTGCTAACTGCGTGCTGGACTTTTTCAGTTTTTGGCTTTATAAATTCTGAAAAGTGACTATAGAAAAGTCTGTAGGTACTTACTACTTACATACTTTTAAAGTAGACAAAATTATGCTATAATTTGACCTACCTAAGATTTATGACTGCCTCGTTGGTCTAACTCTAGTGGTTAGCATAGTCGACTGCGGATCACGAGGTCCTGGGTTCGATTCCCGGTCGGGCATAAAAAAAGTTAGGTATTGGGTTTTTCAATTAAGAAATTCTCAGTGCCAGCCCGGAGTTGGAAGTTGGCGGTGTTTCACCCCCGTGCCTCGGAGAGCACGTTAAGCCGTCGGTCCCGGTTATTATCACTAACATGATAATAGTCGTTAAAGCCCGCCAACCCGCATTGGAGCAGCGTGGTGGGTCTAAGCTCTAATTCCCGCTCTCCTATGAGAGTGGAGGCCTGTGCCCAGCAGTGGGACGTTAATAGGCTGTAGTGATGAAGATTTATAAATGACTGTCCTAAAAGATGGAGTCAGAGCTTCCGAAACATTTTTTAAGAAAAATTCGCGTGTGATTTAGGAACGTAAGTTAAGTATTTATGGCAGGATGAAACGCAGTGTTCTGGGCTGGAAAAAGTATACGTATAAGTAGTATAGTAAGTGACTGAAAAGCATTACTCAGTCTCTCTTCCTCTAGTATAGATGGTGAGATAGTACCTATATTTGTACTATACTAGATGATTCCCGCGACTTCGTCCGCGTGGTCTAAGTTTTTTCGATTCCCGCGGGAACTCTTGAATTTTTCGGGATAAAAAGGAGCCTATGTCCTTCCCCGGGATACAACCTATCCCTGTACCTACCAAATTTCATCAAAATCGGCTGAACAGTTAAATTTTTGGGATTCCTGCGGGAACTCTTCAATTTTCCGGGATAAAAAGTAGCCTATGTCCTTCCCCGGGATGTAACCTATCTCTGTGCCAAATTTCATCAAAATCGGTTGAGTAGTTGGACCGTGGAAGCGTAGCAGACAGACAGACGAACACACTTTCGCATAATTAGAATATTAGTATGGATTAGTAGGATTTAATTCTGTAATACAACGTATCTATTTGTGGTGGTATAGGTAAATTCGGATCGCGTTGTCAATAGCTCTTAGAAATGTTACCGAGATCGTTGTAGTATGTGCTATATTTAGAGAGATAAGCCGCGATGCGCTATATTTAGCAGCCTTCGAGAGCATCTGATAATGTGATAATGGTGATAGCAAAGAAGCCACTGGAAAATTATTGTATTTCAGGGCGCTTGCTGATAAACAGTTTTACTAAGCAAGGGAGGTTATGTTTTTTGACAGTACATAAGTTAGTAGGTAGTAGGTACCTACAGGTATTATAGGGAAATAATAGGTAAGTATATATTTTGCGGCGTTGTTTGT
This sequence comes from Erebia epiphron, assembly GCA_963932025.1. Lineage (NCBI taxonomy): Eukaryota > Metazoa > Arthropoda > Insecta > Lepidoptera > Nymphalidae > Erebia > Erebia epiphron. Next base: position 13,332,603 of record OZ009950.1, read on the forward strand.
ACAACGTAGGGTTTTGATTGCTCCACCAATTTTTTTTTTTTTGGAGCCACGAGTTCCCGGGATTTCTCGAATTATCTAAGACCTTTAAAAAGCATCAAACGATGGCTCTAGAACCATGTTTGACTCAGGAGTTATCTACTTTGGATAAATGACTAAGTTTAGAAAATTTTGATTTATTTATTACCGTGTGTACTATTTTTTATGGGTAAAAAAAGATATTTTGTGCGTCTCCGGATTTCGATATGGTCCCTACCCGGTGACTGTAATTTAATTTTTAACCATGTCAATTTGTGTTTATAATCGAGATTAGATTAAGATTCACAAATCTGAACAGCTTTAAGTATACCTATCGTGATTTCGCACGATACTAAGTTAATATCGACGAATTATCGATTTATCTAAATCCCATAAAACCAACCACTAATAGGATTTATCCAAATCCCATAACTGGTTGGGCAATTGTAAGGAATAATATAATAAATCGATACACACATAATCTTAACACCATCAAGTACCTTACTATAAGTATTTTAGGTAAAAATTATAAATGAGTACGTTTCACCTTATTTTGGAATTGGAATCTTCAAACATACATGAGAATTGAGAATATACTTTGTGTTGATAATAATAAAACCCGGCTGAGTTTGCTGTGGGCTCTTCTCAGACCAGGGCGCGTTTGGAACCCTCGTAGCTTTAGTTTTAAGATACCGTGGTTACTTGGTACTTGTACAGGTACCAATTTTGAATAAAGTTTTACAAATATTATTGACTACTACAATCATGGCCGTCTGTCGAAATAATTCTGATCATAAAACGCTCGATATAGACCGATATCACTTCATTCGCTTAGGAAATAGGTCAATAAAATATTCACAGGGTCAAAGTGTCGATGATGCGAAACAGATCTGCCTGTTTGTATATTTGTATGGGGCCCTATTACGGAAAAATGACATCTACAATATACGATCGCAATCACTTCTGATTAGCAGGCGTAGCGGTTTGATATTGATACATGCTCTTCCAGAAACCTGGCCTTTTTATGCCTGTTTGGTATTTTTTTCCATTCTTTTTTAAATCCACTACAAGGTAGCCCTTGACTGCGATCTCACCTGATTGTAAGTGATGATGCAGTCTAAGATGGTAGCGGGCTAACCTGTCAGGGGAATGGCAGTTAATTAAACCCATACCCCTATTCGGTTTCTACATGGCATCGTACTGGAACGCTAAATCGCTTGGCGGCACGTCTTTGCCGGTAGGGTGGTAACTAGCCAAGACTGAAGCCTCCCACCAGGCCAGACCAGGGAAAATTCAGAAATTATAATTCCCAAATTGATACTGCCGGGAATCGAACCCGGGACCTCCACACGTTAAGACAACAGCGCTCAACACTGCGCCACGGAGGTCGTCAAAATTATACTAGCCGCGCTGTCACCGGGTCAGATAAGTTTGTGGGACTATAAGAATTTATCATGTTACAGACCAACGACGGAGTTATTTTAAAATCAGCTGAGAATTAACCTATGGCCAAAGTCTCCCACTAGAGATAAAAGTTTGCACTGGAATAGGCGTAGCCTGGGATCGCACCTAGTTGACTAGATGAGACTCATTGATTGTGACTGGATGTATCGAGGCTGCGACCTAAATACGAGACAGAAATGCGCCTGCGCCGGGCATTGACAACGTCAGCCTATATTGAGTGGGTTATACTCGTATCTATGAGGTTATATTTTATGGCGTTCCTAACGGTGTCACCTAGTGTATTAATATTTAATGTATGTCCAAAGTCTGTGCCAACAGAATTGAGCTAGTTTACTTATTAAAAACTTTATTGCATAATTATAGAAAAATGACATTATAACAACCTTACAAACAAAAGGCGACCTTATCACTAAAGTGATCTCTGCCAGGCAACCTAAATGAATTTAACTTCTTTAATGTCTTATGGATGGGAATATCTACAAACTTGTCGGCTTTCAATACTCCCATCACTATTGGTCAAGTGGCATATAAGATGGCGCGATTAGACGTTAAATTGGTTGAAAAAATAATTTATAAGTATATTGGAACAGACCATATGTATAGTGTATTCCGTCAACGGAATGTGATATTTCAGTAAGTATTTATCATACCGATAGACTAGCTACCGGTGACGGAAACCTGATGTTCTCAATAGTGCCATCTTTGCCTGGGTGGTGGACTATGGCCAAACCCTTCTCACTCTGAAGAGGATATTCATGCATGTAGTGGGCTGGCTGCGTTGGGTTGTAATGAAGACATGACAAGCTACGACTTGCGCCTCGATTCGATAAATTAACATGACCTGCAACTAAGATAACCCGGCGAAATTGTATAATAGCCGCGAAACTTGGTCATCTTCATTGATAACCGCTTATCAGTTATTTAGTGTCCTCTCTAATTATAATTGGTGGGCAATTCTGTAAATTGTCCATACTAATATTATAAATGCAAAACTGTGTCTGCCTGTCTGTCTATCTGTCTGTCTGGTAGGTAGGCTTTCACGGCCCAGCTTTTCAACCGATTTTAATGAAATTTGGTATAGAGATAGACTGTATCCCAGGTAAGGAAATAGGCTTTTTATTTCGGAAAATTTAAGAGTTACCGCGGGAATAAAGAAAACCAATCCACGCGGACGAAGTCGCGGGTATCCTCTATACTAACACTTACTATATAATATTATAAATGCGAAAGTTTGGATGGATGGATAGATGGATTTTTGTTACTCTATCCACGCCAGAACGGCTGAGCAGATCTGGATGAAATTTGGCACAGAGATAGATTATAGTCTGGAATGACACATAGGCTTTTTATCCCGGAAAGTTAAAGATTTCCCGCGGAACCAAAAACCTCAAGCCACGCGGACGAAGTCGCGAGCATGAGCTAGTCTAGTAATATTATAAACCGTGCTGCTTAGTTCTTGTTAGATTATACTCGTATTCGTTTTAGATTATAGATGGCCTGTCTGATATCTATTGGTATTCTACAGAATATATTTTGGAGAGTGCCTATGGATGTGATGTATATGCCTTTATCCGTAGGTACTTAGTAGAAATTCCATATTGCATCATGATTCATGTACCCTCGTTTCTAACTATATTAGTTTTTCCAGTGCATTGCAGTGAAAACTGTTATTTTACAATTATCTATATTGATCCAGTGCTCGATAATAATAGGTGCAGACTGCATAGCTGCAGTTCCAATTCTACTTACGACGTTTTCAAAACAAGTAACTAATTCATTGATCAGTATTTAAAGTATTGCTCCGATGTATGTACTACTCAAGTCTTTAACCGCGTCCCGTAATCCGATTCTCAAAAACAACCAACTTTGATCTCTAATTTCAACAAATGAACGTACAAATTAAATTGTCATTTCAATAGACTCCTTAGTATATTAGTTTTTAACTCTAATGTTTTAGTGTTAAAGTCTAAATTATAATGGCACAGGAATAGAGTGGCAGCATAAATAACTCCTCAATCAGTCGTTAACAACTCACTCGAGATGTTACACGTATTCTATGGAACGGTTTTCCTTTTCTATGTGAACCTTAGTTTGAAAAAAAATATATTTTTTCATACCAGTTTGTTGAAGCCATTTTCGACAATTGCGATTTTGAGTTTTTAAAAACGCTTGGTTCCGGTTTCCAGTGATTTTTCAGTGGTTTTGACTGATCAAAGAACCAGGATGTTTCTAATAACTTTTACAGTTACGAAAGGTTTAATAGATTTCCAATTTTAAGTTTTAAGAACGCTTTAAACTTTACTATTTAATCTCAGATTTTATGAGTGATTTTTTTCTTCTTTTTCAATGTTTTGTTTTTGACTAAATTAAGAAGGATATTTTAATTGGTTTAATTTTGCTTTAAGCCTAAGTGGTACGGTATTTTTTTTAACTTTAAGTTCGAGAACTCTTTTTTGTGTGGTTTTATTAGAACTCCTCTTTATTTTAATTGGTTACCTATCTATATTCTGAATTGGTTAATAATTTAGACTCATGCGTGATGCGGGTTATTTGTAACCAACTTCAGGAAAACGAGGTTCTCGTGAATTTCATAGACCATGGAAGTGATATGATGTGATAAGAGTTGGAAATTGTGATGGCGATGTTGATGTGATTGTGATGGACATGGCGAACCGCGTGATGGGATACGTGATATGTGGTTACAACTCCGTGGATAATTTGATGGTGAGAAATTATTGTATCAAGGTCATAAATAAAAATACAAACCCTTGCTTTGCTCGGGCGGACTGTCTCCCATGGGAATAAAATTTTTAATCGAAAGCACATATATAGGTACCTGCTTAACTTAAAAATTGGCGGATTTTCACTTTCATCCCCTGTTTAACACCCTCAGAGTTTGTATTTCTAAAAATAATGCTATACTCACCTTTATCTTTATTTTTAAGTGACTTTCACTTAAAAATCTGATAGAGATAAGGAACTCTGGGTTAATACGAGTAGGATAACACGGCGTGTGGGCCGTGCAAGTGGGCCTCAGGGGTAAAATTATTTAATAATAGTATTTCCAAAAATACTATCATAGTGCGTGCCTACACTGTCTTTAAATAGACCTAAGGTCAAAATTTCGAGTAACTAGCCTCGTCAATTTAGGCTGAATGTTGATAGATCACTCAGTAATTCGTATTTTCCCCAATTATTTTAAAGCTATGAAAATTAATACTAAAGATCTTTTTAGGGTTCCGTACCAAAATGGTAAAATGGAACCCTTATGGTGCGACTTTCTCCGTCTGTCTGTCCGTCTGTCCGTCTGTCCGTCCGTCACACTCGATTATTTCAGTAACTACCGAAGCCATCGACATGAAATTTGGAATAGTTGTGTATATTAGTGGCCCAAAGACACTGGAATTAAAAAAAATTGGAAATTATTTTTGTTCTTATTTAAAAAGGGGGGAAAATCTGAGGGTTGAAATTTAAAAGTGAGATAACTGTACTGTGCGGGGTATCATATGAAAGGGTTTACTTTGTACATTCTAAAACAGATTTTTAATTATTTTTAGTTATGATAGATTTTGATTTATCGGGGAAAATGTCTAAAAAAATACCGTCCCCCCCCCCCCCCCCCCCCTTATCTCCGGAGTTTACCAATCGAAAAATTTGAAATAATTATGGTCAATAGGAATTTACGTATATTTTACAGGAAAACTATAGCCAATGCTCTAACTAGCATAGTTTTTTTGATATTAACAATAAACCTCAAACAAACAAAGTTAGTCTTGCGGTTCATTAACAAAGGTAATTATTTATTAATAATGGTACGGAACCCTTCGTGCGCGAGTCCGACTCGCACTTGCCCGGTTTTTTTTGGTATTGCAAGTAAAAATTGTGCTAAGTAGGCAAAGTACCTTTCCTGTTGGTTAAATAGCGGATTGAATAATAAACAATAATAGTTAACTAACAGGCAAATGTAGCGTACATCCGTTTTCCTGTAAATGATGCATTGAGTAACGTTTTCCCTACTGTTAGTCTCAAGACGGACGGGTTACAATAGTTATACAGTTGATACAACTACTTCGAACCTCCAACCAACTGCTCTAGGGCCATACTGCCGACGCTTAGACCAATACTAAAGCAATATTACTGAAAATATCAGTTTGAGGTCACGTACCTTGATGTTCCTAAAATAAGGGTTGGTTGGAGGTAGAATTATTCTAAAACACGAAAGTCAACAATAATGAAACAATATGGCTATAAAATATATGTAGGTGCTAGATGGGCCCTTTCATAGAAAAAAATTGGGTGTCCAACCTTTACAGCACGCTCCTAACCTGTATATCCTTCTTCTAGCTGTCCTTGTCCCCACCATAGTGCTATCCCGCTTTTCAGGCTAGATGGCGTTAGTAAAATAGGTCCACATTCTTTGTTTGACAGGGCCCGTCTATGTAAATTGAAGTTGTTGGGCTATAAGCGTTGGCAGTATGGCCCCAGGTCCGTGTGCTGCTCTGTATCAACTGCACAATAGGTAACTGCATTTTGCAGTCGTCTTGCAATCCAAATGTCTATCTATCTAGACTACTAGACTTAGGATATGTGACGTGGCGTGGTTGTTCGAACTATGTACCCTGCCCCCACCCGTTGCCAATTCAGCTTCGCGAAGGTCTCTTAAAGGGACTACCTTTATTACCTCAACGTCTATCGGTTCTAGGAACTTATTGTCCGGCCCTTCATTTCATCTCGCAACCCGTCTACTACCCGAGCTACCTTGGCTATTTAGTAAGCGTAAGCCCATTCAAATCCTACTGCTGGGCACTCGCACTACGCTGCTCCAATGCGGGTTGGCAGGCTTTAACGACTATTATCACGTTAGTGATAATAACCTTGTAATAACTAAGGGCTAACTTGTAGTGGATAAAAAAACCGGGACCGATGGCTTAACGTGCTCTCCGAGGCACGGGGGTAAAACACCGCCAACTTCCTAACTCCGGGCTTAATTATGATGGCCCGACCCGGGACTTGAACCCAACGAGGCAGTATACTCAAGTTCAACAACGGATCTACTCATTTCCGATTCCTAGAAACAGATGCGTGGTAACAAATAATTAGCATCAGCGACAAAATCTAAGCATAAATCTAACACAAAGCGACATCGTACTGCGACATAATCTAAGAACTCGACATCATGCTACCGAGAAATACACGAGAAAGTTTTAACTGCAGTTATATTGTTCAAGTGTTCTGGTTTTTATGGCGTTCGAGCTGTTTATGGGGCATTAGCGGAGAAAATGTCTTCCAGTTTCTATTAGGTTTATGTACCTGGCGTATGGGAAGTGGAACTAGAACTTTATACTTAGATACAAAATCATTATAAATGCGAAAGTGTCTGAAAGAAGAGTGTGTCTGTTTGATTGAATATAATTATTATTGTTGTTCGAATATTTGTTTGTCTATTTGAATGATCATAGCTTCTTTTACCGAGAAATGGAATATAGATTTAAGGTTTAGCTGTTTCTTCTAGAAATCATCATTGATTTCCACCATATTTTGTTTGATTATGCACCATATTTTGTGAAATATGGTGCATAATCGCATGTGAAATTCTGATATATCCAAATTGTAAACAAAGATCGCTTTATAATAATATCTAAAACTGTCTTATTGTGGAAATTAATAGTCAATCTATACTATCAGTTATCTCTCGATAAGTTACTTAGCGACGTTGTTATATTATGTAAAAAGTTGTAATGTATCTTAAAAGTTAATAGTAGAGTATACACCAAGGGGATAAAGCACTGTTTTATGTCACGGGCGCTACATTGAATCCTGAACGTAACGAAGGACTCCAAATTTAACTCCCGAGCGCAGCGAGGGTGTTATAAGTTAATTCCCGACCAAAGGGAGGGAATTAAGATTGAGTCCTGAGTGCAGTGAGGGATTCAAGCGCCCAAGAAAAAAACTGCTTTATCCCGGTGGTGTATACTCTACTTTATACTTCTACCATAACAGTAAAACAGACTGCTTTGATATTCAAACTTTTTGCTTTTCATGCTGCCAGTGTTTATGCAGGTACACATACTCCTTGGTTTAAAAACTTTTATGTCAAATGGTACGATCGTTTGGTCGACCAGTCTGGAGCCTAGACTCTGTTGTGCATATTTACAGTATGGGGTTGGTCAACTAGTTGGGCGATCGATCGACTAGATTACGGCCCTAGGGCATGAAGACTGACTTTAGACCCGCAAAAGTATGATTAAAACAGTAGTAAAGGTATGGTAGAAATATAAAATACATTTTGTCCAATATCAACGTTGCTAGCTCCTAATTGAGAGATTACCTGTGATGGATTGATTATTAATTTCGGTCGCTAGCCAACACAATCGCATTTGTATTTTTTAAAGAGCAACTGCTGAGTTCTAGTCGGCTCTTCTTAGTACTAGTTTCCGAACCGGTGGTGGAGTCAAAACATGACGTAACATAAGTGACACCTGTATGTCCTACATGTTTTAAATAATGTATCTATTGAGTATTAGTGCGTATAATAACAACGTACATTATCATTTTAATATAAAATGGATACCATTATTCTATAGAAAAACTAAAAAACCGACAACCTTGCGTCCATATTCTAAACTATGGAGCTTTCCATTGACTAGAGTTATAAAACGTTATGTTTTCACGCATCGTCTATGAATCAGCATCCCAGGGCGTTCTGAGGCTCATCCTAAATTCATTCTTCATCCATCCTACCAATATTATAAGTGCGAAAGCGTGTTTGTATGTTGGTTTTTTCCTGAAATCACATTATAATGGATTGACCTGATTTTTTCATTTATATTATTATAGTAAAAGCGCTGAAATGTGTCATAGTAATTTTTTCCCGGAAAATCAAACTTCCCAAGGGATTTCTAAATAAGATAAATCCACAGATCGTAGGCGTCACTTAGTTAGTAATATCACAGAATAGGTAATATTACGAATGCTAAAATGAATTTCTGTCTTTCCTTTCACGGTCCAACAGTTTCGAGGTTTGAGAGATTGAAACATTAGATACAGAGATAGATTGCAACTTGTATCCCGGGGACGAATACAGGTTACTTATTATCCCGGAAAATTAAAAGAATCCCACGGGATTTAAAAAAACTTAGGTTAGTTTAGGTATTTTATCCTCTCTGACGTGGCGTAGGTACTTCATCTAGGCTTCTAGTGATTCATAAAACGCGAACTTAGAACTTCAAAGCCGGCAGTCGGTAGTTGTTTAACAGAAATAGCTGCGGTGTGTTGGTTTGTATGAATGGGTGCTATTTATAAAACTAATTGATTCTAACGCTAGCTATGTACGCTTTGTTATGGGCTGCTGACAATGAAGGCTGGAAAATTCGTTCCTACTGACTACTGATATTAATAATATTAATGCGAAAGTGTTTCTGTCTGGTTTTTGCATGGTTTGATACAAATTGTAGGTAGGAGTAGGTGAAATCTGTACCTACGCGTAAAATAAATCGCGAGAGTAAAATTCCTTACCTAATACTTTTCCAGATAATTGGAGCAACACAAATTCGACAATTTTAGGCTGAGAAATAAACATAACTTAAAAATGTGCTTTACTGAGATGACTTTTCATCGCCGGCTCACTATACCGAGCACGAATCTCCCTTGAGAAGGATTTGGCCATAATCCACCACGCTGGCCGAGTGCGGATTGCCAGTCTTCACACACCTTTGAGAACCTTATGAGGAACTCTCGGTCGTGTAGGTTACCTCACGATGATTAATTCCTCCACCGTTATATCAAGTTATATTTAATAGGTTAGAACGCACATAACTCGGAAAATTTGAAGAGTCCGAGAAGAAGTTAGTTAGTCCGAGGGTCGGTAATTAATTAATTAAATAAATAAATAATTAATTAATATAAGTAACTTAAAACTAAAGCTGGGAGAGTATTTTTTGCAAGTATCAGTTTCAAATAATTTGAAACTAATTAAATCTACCTTATTAGTAGGTCTACCGTTAGAGTAACTCATTCCCCAGCTTTAGAGGGATTTAAATTTAATCCTTTCAATAAGATTGGATTTTACATTTACTATGAGCCTCTTTTTTATGGCTTGCCTGGAAGGTGCTACTTGATGAAAGTTAAACGAAAACTTAACGTGTTCAAACAAACAGTAACAATGTTAACACAAGGCTGCGTGTAAACAGATATATGCGGAAGCAATGGATGTCAACACATCCATTCACCAGCACCTAGTGTAGAGATGTTGAAAGTAGACCAAGAACAGCAAACGAACGTACCGATGCATACCTATAGGTGACAAGGCTAATTCGTCACATTTTGATGACCTCTTTGGCGCAGTGGTGAGAGCTGTGTTTTAATAAGTGGACCTGGGTTCAGTCCCCGACACAATTGGAGAATTTATAAATTTAGAAAAATATAGGGAATTTAAGTTACCACCATACCTAAGATGTGCCCACAATCGATTCAGCGTTCCGGTACGATGCCGATAGAAACGTAAGCTAGAAACCGATTAGAAGTGTGCGTTTGCCTGTTACCATCTTAGAAGTTGCAGAAGAAGAAGACTGCACTATCACTTACGGCCTACGGGCTACCAACATGTTGATTGTAGTCAAGTGTTGTCTATACTTTTTGTAGGAAAAAAAAACACGAGAGATATTATGCGGAAGCTGAGGCTGTCAACAAATCCATTTAGCACCTAGTGTAAAGATGTTGAAAGTAGACCAAGAACAATAAACTAACGCACCGGTGCCTATAACAAGGTTATTTCATTTAATAAAAATAAACAGATTTTCTTTGGGTTTAGGACTACGTAGTAAAATAATGAACACTAGCTGATGCCCGCGACTTCGTCCGTGTGGATTGAGGTTATTTGGTCCTCGCGGGAAATGTAAACAAGGTTATTTCATTTAATAAAAATAAACAGATTTTCTTTGGGTTTAGGACTCCGTAGTAAAATAATGAACACTAGCTGATGCCCGCGACTTCGTCCGTGTGGATTGAGGTTATTTGGTTCTCGCGGGAAATGTAATTTTCCGGGATAAAAAGTAGCCTATGAATTCCAGACTATTATCTATCTCTGTGCCAAATTTCACCCGGATCTGTTCTGCTGTTCTGGCGTGATTGAGTAACTAACATCCATCCAAACTTTCGCATTTATAATATAAGAATAGAAACAATAAAACCAAGTTAACACTACGATTTTAATTATATCTAGCATACTTACAGATACGTTGTTAGAATTATTATTTGTATATAATTCTATAAATAAACACATTCAACAAATACAATACGTTTTCTGTTTCTATGGATTTCAATAGACATAAAATCAAGACCCTGTAAATAAAACTCGACCAAAACGGGGCTATAGTGCTACAAGATGGCGCTGTATTACTTTACATCGCGCTACTATGAGACATCCAACTACGTATAAGTTCCGACAGTAACTCAAAGTCTTATCGATTTATCGTCGTCTCAACCGATAGAAATTTTTGAACAGGTGCAAAGTGGCAACTCATAAATTCATAATATCAGAAAAAAAAAATTAGGCTACTTTCGCACTGCGAAACATCAAACAGTAGCCTTATAGTACTAATAAAGTAGTATAGTAGTAACGAGCAACACCTAGTGTAGAGTGAAGAGTTGTTGAAAGTAGACAGTAGACCAAGAACACAAACGAACGCACCGGTGCCTTTAACAAGGCTACTTCGTTGAAAAATAATAAACGGATTTTCTTTGGGTTTAGGACTCCGTAGTAAAATAATCAACACTAGCTGATGCCCGCGACTTCGTCCGCATGGATTGAGGTTTTTTGGTTCTCGCGGGAAATGTAATTTTCCGGGATAAAAAGTAGCCTATGAATTCCAGACTATTATCTATCTCTGTGCCAAATTTCATCCGGATCTGGATGCCGTTATGGCGTGATTGAGTTACTAACATCCATCCAAACTTTCGCATTTAAAATATTAGTATAGAAACAATAAAACCAAGTTAACACAACGATTCTAATTATTTCTAGCATACATACGGATAACAGATACGTTGTTAAATTATTATATGTAAGTATATAATTCTATAAATAGACTCATTCAACAAATGCAATATGTTTTCTGTTTCTATGGATTTCAATGCACATAAAATCAAGATCTGTAAAAATAAACTCGACCATAACGTGGCTATAGGGCTACAAGATGGCGCTGTATTACTTTAAATTGCGCTACTGTGAGATCTCCACACTACGTATAAGTTCCAACAGTATCTTGCAGCACTGCTTTTAATCGTCGGTGTCTACCGATATAAATTTTTGAACAGGTGCACCGTGCAAAGTGACACCTAATAATCTCCGTGTTATTCCAGACTATAATCTATCTCTGTTCTCTGTGCCAAATTTCATCCAAATCCTTTTGCAGTTATGGCATGATTGAGCAACATGCATCCATCTAATCTTTCGCATTTGTAATATTATTAGAGGTGTAAAAGTAACGAAAAGAAGCGTACCCGTATGTATTCGTTACTATAACAATTAGTACTCGTTACTATCGTATCGTTACGTTACTCGTTACTTCTGATACCTCATAAGATGCTATGAAAAAGCCACAAATAGGTTCTTTAAAACGTAAGTTTTTAAATTCACCCATACAACGAAAAATGCGAGTAACAAAATGCATGCGAGTAACGAAATGCATTCGTGAGTAACGTTTCGTTACTCGGTACTGGATGGCGCACCCGTTACTCAGTACCGAATACATACGGTTCGCTACAGCTCTAAATATTATTATTAGGTAATATAGTTTCATCCGGTCTGTCTGTGTGTCACAGCCATTTCAAAAATCAAGCCACTTGGAAAGCTAGACAGACAGACGCACTGTCGCATTTATAATGTTCGTATTGATAATTTTTTGGGGCCATGAGTATTATGACGCATAAACTCACGTCTATTTTTTCATTAATTTCATTCACAGTCGGACTCCATTGAGGTGCTGCAGCCTGAACTCGCGTGACCCTTGCCGCTAAAGCAATCTATACAAGGTTAAAACTGCGAGGTATTAACAATTGCTTATCAAACCAGGGCTGCCTCCACTACCATGATGCGGACGTTTTAACTAATATCTATCGGCGTTTATCGCCCATTTAGGGGACTCTTATAATTAATCTTTTTTTTATCTACATGGTTACATTAGTATGCGCGACTTCGTCGGTGTTATATTTCTGTTTCCCGTAAGCTTAATATTATAATTTCCTGCATATAAAACGATGTAGTACCTATGCGCTTTTCTGCATCTCCATAATGCAAGCTAATCATTAACCATTTTGGTTAATTGATTACCTCCTGATTATGATAGTCATTTTTGAACGTAGTAGGAATTTTCGTGTAATGGGTTATTCAGACGTCGGATTCTGTACGACCGCTATTATAACGCTCTGCACAATACGCGCGCCGAACATGACTGAATACCCTCGGATATGACAGCCCTATTGCATATACATCCATACTATATACTATAATATTATAAATGCGTAAGCGTGTCTGTCTGTCCGTCTGTCAGTTTGTCTGCTACGCTTTCACGGCCCATCCTTTCTACCGATTTTGATGAAATTTGGTGTGAAGGTAGATTGCATCTCGGGGAAGGACATAGATTACTTTTTATTCCGGAAAATTAAGGAGTTCCCGCGGAAATTAAAAAAATTTGATCCACACAGACGAAGTCGCGGGCATCATCTAGTAGTATATTATAAACAAATCTATTAGGCGACAGCCCTTTTGCATAAAAAAAATTAGCTATTAAGCACGATGCCCACCGGCCGCTAATTGTGAGGGACCGCGCGTGCGGCACGTCCTGTGAGGGACACACATTGTTTCCACTGCTGCTGGCTGGTATTATGTAACATCCGAATCGAATAACCTTGGACTTAAACCTTGGACTATTAATAGACGCTAGGTACTCCTTTTTAGCGAGCAGATGATGCGACTTGAAAATCCTTAGCGGACGAATTCGACCGCATGGATTTACCTACATTTAGGTTTATTTCAATCTCGTGCAAACTCTGTGATTTTCTGAAAAGCCTAGTCTATTAGGCTCCGAAAATCTTTGATTCATCGGTATTAAAACCTAGTCTACTTATGCTATGTTCGTCTCTAGGTACCAGCGACATATTTTGCACCTACGGTTCTACGTCAATATTGGCCATTAAAAGGTAACACACTTCATGCCTATACTAGATTTCTAAAAATATCATAAATATAGGTACTTATACATAAATAGGTATTTAATCTGGTGTCTATCGAACGAACTCTATAATAATAATAAATTATTTATTAAGCTATTGCATAGCTTCTATCGCGGGCTTTGAGCGTGGAGACTGAATCCAGAAATTCTGTTACAAAAAAACTAACACTTTGGTTGCTATGACTACCCGCGTTGCTGACTTCAAATTATTGAAAATAAAAAGACCATTTTTATGAAACGATGATTTGGAATATAAAGGCGAAATAATTTTAAAGAATTATGTTTTCAAAACATAATTCTTTAAAATTATTTCGCCTTTATATTCCAAATCATCTTTTCTCGTAGGACAAATTGTGTCACTTATGATACGTGAGAAGACTACCACCGATTCGGAAAACTGATTCTACTGAGAAGAGTACTCTACTCTATTTAAACGGTTTTATTTCACCTCGTCTCTGATTTGATTACTTTAACTTTACAAAAAGTTGGACGAGCTTTAAGCTCAGTTCTAATTATTTTTCTAAAATTGTTTATTAATATTTAATTCAGTAGGAACGCTGTTGGCCTATTTTCCACATTGAATCGTCTGATCAAAAGGTGACGTATTCAGGGCGGGTCCCAGAATAAATTCGACGCGCCGCGCGGCCGGTGTCATCCGACAAATTGGGGCATCTTTCAAATTGGGCCAGCCTTAAATTGGTACAGGATAAAAGACATTTGTTTTTTTGGTCCAGTCATCAATCATAGTGATGGTACTTATAATATTACTAACATTTGCCCGTGATATGAAATGAAAATATACTGTATAGTATACCATACACAATATAACACTAAAACAAGAAACTGTACAATATGCGGCCTTCCGCCTTATCGCTAAGAAGCGATCTCTTCCAGACTACCTAGAAAAGGAAATAATAGCAGAAAATTTGAAAACCGGAAAATTAAAGAGTTCCTGCGGGCATCAGCTATTTTTTTCATAATTTTGAAAATCTGCATTTGTAACGTTTTTACACATTCTTGAAGAAATCTCGTTTTTAAAGAACTTGCTGATGCCCGCGACTTCGTCCGCGTGGTTTAAGTTATTTCATTCCCGTGGGGACTTCTTAATTTTCCGGGATAAAAAGAAGTCTATGTCACTATCCAGATCCTTAATTACTACCCACATCCCAAAAATCGATCCGTAGCTACGTTGCGGCGTGCTAGTTTGGAGACTGAAAAAAAGCTACCAATAGGTGGCGCTGTACTATATTATCTCGCGCTTTAACATCATGCCTTACCTCAGTATGAGTACTAGCCTACACACGATGCAACTCATTCATATAAAAAGTCATTTAATTATTATTTTTTTAATAAATTTTTGGAATCAGATACCCTTTCTGGTGTCTGACTACTTTAATGATACCGGTAATAAATCCCGTGACTTCGTCCGCGTGGTTTAAATTTATTGTATTCCCGTGGGAACTTCTTAATTTTCCAGGATAAAAAGTAGTCCTATGTCATTCTTCAGGTCCTCAACTATACCCATGCCAAAAATCACGTCGCTCCGTTGCGGTGTGATTGAAGGACAAACAAATAAACACACTTTCGCATTTATAATATTATATTAGTTTGATTAATATTGGTTTGGTCCCAGACCCAGACCTACCCAGTACAGAGCTGGGAACTTCATTGTTCTTTGTATATCATCAGTCCGGCTCATCATTACTGTTGCAAAATAATATCTGAACATTGGTATTCCGTCGGCCTAATTACATTTACCCACGGCAATGTTATTCACCCATTGTTTATCGGTGAACCTAAAACTGAATAAAACAATGTTTCAGTAAAGAATTGGACATTCACGACGCGAAGCGCGAGCGGTGGCGGCAACGTGTCCTAAGCTATTGAAGTTACAAAAATATATTTTGCAATTATTGTATGAAAGCGTTTACTTTCTGCGGAGTAAAATTCAACAGAATAATTATTGTAGACTGAAAAAGAAATATTTTTTAAACATCCCGTTGTAATTTTTATTTTGAATTATAATTAACCCTCTCCAGGGAACAGCGCGGATTAGTGCAGTGATTAGTGAGTGTGTAAGTCTGTAGTGTAAACTGTTAAGTACAAACTTAGGGAATATTCTCGTCCAAATTTCAAATATCTACGACCACTTTTTAAGGTCGTTATTTACACTCGGTAATTTTAAAATATAGGTATAGATATTTTTTTCTTAATCTTTATTGAAACCGTTACAATAAAACATATAGCTAGCTAGCCTAAACAAACCCTTCCCGCATTTAATGTGGTATTCGCGCGTTTAGTGTGACCTCCTGAAAACCTATGGAAGGAATACTTTCCGTCGCGCAATGCTGCCGCGTCTTGTGTGTCAACGCCTTTCGTTATTAATACCATACAAAAGAGTAGCTTCTAATTCATAACCAAACCGCCTGACTCACGACTTCCGACAGCGAAAATACATCGTTTGTTTTAACACAAAGCATCGACGTGGCGTGTATAGTGATTGGCAGGTTAATAACATTAGGTTTTCGTTGGGGTAGTGTATTAAACTGTAATGCGCCATACATGGCAACGCTTAAAGCCATATTGTTTCATTATAGTTGACTGTCGTGAAGAATTGTAATCCTTATTTTAGAAACGTCACGATACGTGACATCAAATTGTCAATATAAGTGACATAGCTTAACTATTGCTTTATGCGTTGGCAGTATGGCCCCAGGATTCCAAGCCTAGTGGGAATTATTTTCCAATACGATCGCATTGAAGTATGTGGCCGCCTGTCATGTGGCATCAAGCTTGAAAATTCCATACAAATCGCAGTCAACTTTAACGCAATCAAATAGGTAAAAATCTCCCACTACAATAGGCTTGCTATAGTCCAAATATAAAAAAATGCTTTCCAAAAAAATTCTTTCCAAAAAACCGACTTCCAACGCCACTGTAATGTACAAAATAATGTTGATTTCTACCCACTATGTTGAAGTCGAGCGGGTATAACAAGGATAAGCAAAGTTGACGCATCATCAGGGGTTCATTAGTACAAGTACAAGAGTAGAACATTTGTGCAGAGGAAAACGACGGTGTTAAAAGACAGCTCCGGAAACGATAAAGGAATTTCCTTAATTTATATATCCTGTCCGGTAGGTGCGTGCGAGGACGTCCGCGTAATGCTCCCTTTTACCACAGAATAAGTAATAGTACAGCTGTACTTATACCAAGGAATCAACGTTTACAGCGACACCAGTCGATAAGCTTGACTCCATTCTGTTTGAGCCATATCGGTTGCACTTGCAGTCATTTAAAACAAATAACTGCCAAATAGCGTACAGAGGAAATGTGTGAAATAAAAAGAACAAATAAAAAGTATCTACATACATTTTCTAGGAAGTGCTCAAGTTTTTCTAGGTGGTGGATTATAAATATCAATTTTACACATATCCGAGACTGAGAATTGGCCTGTCATTGTATAATTTTCCTACAAATTGTGTATAAATCCTATAGTTTTCATACTTTTCCGTTGGCAGACTCACGCAAAATGAAAATTATGCTAGTCCTATTTTCCCCACAATTTTTTCAACAGATCTTTTTGTGATTACGCTATTAGGTTGAAGAAAGCAGGGGCCATACTGCCAACGCTTAAAGCAATACTGCAATATTACTCTAAATGACAGTTTGATGTCACGTACCTTGATGTTCCCAAAATAAGGATTATAATTCTAAAACACGAAAGTCAACAATAATGAAATATACCTACACAAATAACTTTCCGTTGCATTTACGCAAGAATTCAACTCATTTACTACGAATAGGCGTGGTAGTTTGTATGTAATGTGGGTGCTCATCGCAATGTGTAAATACGTAGGAATGCGTCTTTACTGACTTACTCTGTAGGTACCCGTAATTATGTCGTCACGGGTGACTCATAAACCTTTATGATCAATACCTATCTTTTATGGGTTGTAGGTAGGTATGATCAGGGGCCATACAGCCATTACTTAAAGCAGGACTTAAGGAATATTGCTCTGACAGTTTTAGGTATGTCACGCAACTTGACGTGCCTAAATCTTACTAATATTATAAATGCGAAAGTTTGGACGGATGTATGAATGTATGGATGTTTGTTACTCAATCACGCCCAAACGGCTGAACAGAACTGGCTGAAATTTTAGCACAGAGATAGATTATTAATTATTATAGTCTGGAATAGCATTTCGTCCGCGTGGATTGAGGTTTTTCGGTTCCCGCGGGAACTCTTTAATTTTCCGTGATAAAAAGTAGCGTTGTATTATTCCAGACTATAATCTATCTCTGTGCCAAATTTCATCCAGATCCGTTCAGCCGTTGGGGCGTCATTGAGTAACAAACATCCATCCATACATCCGTACATCCATACATCCATCCAAACTTTCGCATTTATAATATTTATTTGATTGATTTGATTGACACGAGTTAAAAATAATGAAATAAATTGTATGGCAGTATGGTCTCTACGTAGGACGTATTGTGGTTAGCTAGTGTACTCTTAGAATTATTTAAATTGTTATTTTCCTGTTTCATAAAAAGCTATCCCTGAATAACCTATATATTTCTAATCCATTATAGGTTTGCTATGAAGTAAAAAACATTAAACCATAGCAAACCTTCAACGGATAGTAAGTATTATTATTCTGTGGTATGGGTAAGTGGCTTTCATTTTTTGATAGTCACTGCGAGAATAATGCGAGGCTGCATAAATGAATAAATAATATCTTACGGGCTTAATATTTAGTAAGTAGTCATACAATGTAGTATGTTTTAAGTATTTTAATTTTAAATGTTTATCTCAGTATTCTAAAAAGTGTATTTTTTTGTTTTCAGGTACTATACCTTTCAATTACTTCATACCAGTAAGTTGATAGATAGTTATAGATCATTTAAAATTATAATTTATGCATTGGTTAATTAAGTTAAAAAATATCGCAGTTCCACGGGGAAATGAAAATATCTAAAAAGCTCTACTAACACCTGATAAAATGTAGGTATCCCTGTCTTAATCCCATTTTATCGATGACTTATAGAAGAACCTTTTAGATGTCGTTTAAAATGTCAGAGCATAAGTTAAACTTTCTAGTGTCATAATAGATACTTAACTGTACTTGAACAAGTTGAAAGTCGGTAATTAAATACAAGTGGGTAATGACTTGATACTCTATAGATTTCATTTCGCTTTTCCTACATTTCATTTAACTGTCTTTTCACGTTTCACTTTCCATTTAAAGCCAGGGTCAGATCTAAGTAGTTAAAAACGGCGCGTGGATTCAATTAATTTCAATGACCTCCCTGGCGCACTGGTGAGTGCTGTGGTCTGGGAGGTCCCAGATTCGTCCACGGCAAGGTTAATTTGGGAATTTTTAATTTCTAAATTTTATTGGTCTTTTCTGCTGAGAGGCTACGGCCGTGGCAACTTATGACAAGAGACGCCGTCGAGCGATTGAGGGTTCCGTACGTCCGGCATGGACGTGTCATTAAGCGATTGAGTGTTCAAGTACGACGCCGCGCCGTGTAGAAACCGATCAGGGTATTTTTTTTTTTTACTTGACTGCGATCTCACCTGATGGTAAGTGATGATGCAGTCTAAGATGGTAGCGGGCTAACCGGTTAGGGGCATGGCAGTTATATTAAACCCATACCCCTATTCGGTTTCTACACGGCATCGTACCGGAACGCTCAATCGCTTGGCGGCACGTCTTTGCCACGGCCGAAGCCTCCCACCAGGCCAAACCAGGGAAAATTCAGAAATTATAAATTCCCAAATTGACCCTGCCGGGGATCGAACCCGGGACCTCCGCACGTTAAGGCAACAGCGCTACACGCTGCGGCACGGAGGTCGAAGGTATGGGTTAAATATAACTGCCGTAGGTATCCCTAACAAGTTAGCCCGCTATTGAGGTCAATTATGTTGTACACCATTTCTAAACTAATAAAATGACAGCTTTATTTATATCGCTATCCCTTTCATAATACTCCATGCGGAAAGGGGCAGCGCTAGATTTAGAGATGTCATTTTAATTTAGAGTTTGTGTTAAACAGAGGCTCAATTATTGTCTAAGCAAATCGTAATCATTGGACAGCTTGAAAAACGTGTTACTCGAACTGTTTAAGGAGCTCATACATATGCTTTTTGACGTGCAGGCATCTATGAACTCTTTAAACAGGTCGAATTATAATAGGTTTGATAAACTATTTCGATTTCCTTACCAAATCGGGGGGCAGATTGGCCGTTATTATAAGACCACAGCGGTCTCCATGGCGCCGGGGAGGTCGTCAAAAAAATGACGTTATTAATTAAATTGGTCGACGACAGTCCTTGTGAGTTTTGCTCTAAAATTCAATTTTCATTAATTGATTGGTTCCAATGGTGTTTGTGTGAACAAGTTTTGCTAATCACGCCCCCGTCGCGTCTTCTAAGTAGGTACACTATACCTACTGTATCGTATTGCTCGGCCTCGTTTTCCTCGTTTTGATAACCGTTGCTCACGTAGCTCGTAGACATGTACTGATGTTAACGTACGTGTACGTAAGTTCTTCCCCATAAAACGTCTGATAAACCGCAGAGTTTGAAAATGTTTTGATGATCATTGGTCAACAACACAAAAATACAATTATTGTATTGTTGAGTCAACATCTCCTGAGGATATTGGATAGAAGCAGGCGTTACTTTCCGGAAGTCCATGACAATGAAAAGATTAGAAGTTTTATTCGCTATAATCCGCCACAGAAGGCAAATCTATGAGGCACAGTGGGTATCTTGAACTTGAATATCGCGAGCTGCAAGTTCAAGATACGCACTGTGCCACTTATATTTGCCTTCTGTGGCGGATTATAGCGTATTAAACGTCTAGTTTTTTCAATCTCCTGAGGATGCTCCGGTGTCGGAGTGAAACGAGCATTGAAAGTGCTGTGATACTTTGTGTGGTGTGGTGTTGTGGCGGTGCGTATTGCAAGTTAGTTTTCCTGCATGTTTAGAAGCGGGAGCGCGGGCATTGCTTATAGCAAGCTACGCGTTATACCACATGGATTATAGCGAATTAAGCTTCTTGTTCCTTGATCATCATGGACTTCCTTCTTTCTAATATTTTGATGGTAGGTGCCATTTAAATTACCTTTTTAGGGTTCCGTACCCAAAGGGTAAAAACGGGACCCTATTACTAAGACTCCGCTGTCTGTCTGTCTGTCTGTCTGTCTCCAGGCTGTATCTCATAGACCGTGATAGCTAGAAAGCTGAAATTTTCACAAATGATGTATTTCCGTTGCCGCTATAACAACAAATACTAAAAATTAAAAAAATATATATATTAAGGGGGGTCCCCATACAATAAACGTGTTTTTTTCGTATTTTTTTGCTCAATATTAAAAACGGTAACAGGTAGACGGTTCAAATTTTCACAAAATATTAACTTGTATATTACCTTTCAAAATAAATAATTAAATATCAATAAACTAAATATTAAAGGGGGGCTCCCATACAACAAACGTAATTTTTTGATATTAACAGTAAACCTCTACAAACAAAGTTAGTTTTGCGGTTCATTAACAAAGGTAATTATACCTACTTCTTGAGTACGGAACCCTCGGTGCGCGAGTCCGACTCGCACTTGGCCGGTTTTTTTTTATTTTTGGAGCAGGAAAATCCTCATGGATCCCCGAAATTCTGCCTGAGCGATGCAAGTCAGCTAGTTGTTGATAGGTGTAGCTTTTCCTTAAGGAAACTTCTTACCACCAGTCAACAATATTATTCATCAATATTTATTAGTATTCAAGGAGTGGTTCAGAGTATAATATTTAACTAGGCATGTCATACAATACAAATGATCTGCAGAGTTGATGCCAAACTTCTAGATCGCTCTGAAGCTTGGCGTCGCGGCCTTTTCAACACAACTCATAAAGCCTTTCGGTTAAGGCTTTCAGCCTAGTCCCCTTTTCAGCTTGTAGCTTTGGAGTAGGTATACTATTACTGTGTTACACATAGATAATTAAAATTAAATCATGTTTTCAAATTAATTCAATAATTATTTTCTACTTTCTCCTATTATTAGATATATCGTTCACGCATGCACCTCTAACTTTTTGGAGCTAAGTAGGTATGTGCGTTTTGAGAATTTGCTCTGTAAACATCGTTCGTGAGGAAACCTGCACGCTTGAGAGTTCTTTGGAATGTTCTCGAAGTCTACACTTGGCCAGCAGTCAGCCTAGCCCTTCTCCGAGTTTCTTGCTGGTTCTCGGTAGGAATGGCATTCCGAACCAGTGGTAGATTCACTCGACTATTCAAAAGCAATTGTCAAAGTCAATTTGAATAAAAATGATTTGAATTTTGAATTGTTCATTCCCAGAGGTGACATTGTGCTCAGTAGTGAGTTGATGATCTTCAAATTCTCGTAATGAACTTCATTGAGTAGGTACGTGTGAATGACATACACAAAAGACAGACGTCTGACTCTATTGTAAACATTCTCTGCCATTCCACTATGAGCTTTAAATATCGATATTGTAGAGTCGTAATTTCGGGAATGCAGGTGTACCAATGACTGGGTTAACGATGCATGGCGGTTCACATATTATGGTGTAATTTGTGTAGTGAACTAACTTGTGGTAGGCTCTCGTTACGGCACCTTTTCATTTTGTCACACAATTTCTTGAGTGTCCGCCCTCCGACAAACTTTCGTAATCGTTGTCATTTCAATTGATAGTCATCCACTGTTTTATTGTTTCGTGTCATTACCGGCCCACTACTGAGCACAAATTTCAGTATGCAGAACTCTCGCGCATGTAGGTTTCCTCGTGATGCTTTCCTTCGACATGGATACAATTTTTTATCTACTATAACAATCTATTCATATAAAAATATTGACCTGACTAATTGATCTATTGGCATCGTTTCTTTCTGCCCCTGCGTACTAGGTCTTCTAGATGAGCCCTACTTCTCCATTGCCACTTATTCCTGAACATTATTAATTGTAGTAGGAGATATTTGATTCCGTTATTTCTAACGTCTCATATACAATTAAAATAAACTTGGAGCTTCTCGCTTGGGCGGGTAAGCCCAAAATTATCTTCCTTGAGTTTGTTAATGTGTGGGGGGCTTGACGAGAGGTGTAATTTCGTGAAGTCCTCAACTTACTTCATAAAAGAGCACTCTTGAATTCTGACTGGGACGTTTAGCCCTGCGAGAAAACTCAAGCTAAACTTATTCTTCATCATTAAAGTATCCGTTATTTTAGCCAAAAGCAGAAACGTACAACGTAAGGGTATACTCGATGCCCTACTCGAAAATACCTCGGTATTAATCAAACAGGCCTAGGCGCCTACCTTTACTTGGTTAGGAGGGTGAGAAGTTCAGGTAATTTCACGCGTGCGTCGCGCGAGTGCAAATACTCAGAGGTAAATAAAAATTAGAAGCATTAAGTACAAAAAACTTGAATTGATTTGTTTATGATTATTTCGGTCACGTCATACTTCACAAACCAGAAAAATACCAGGAGGGCGGATCAAGCCCGAAAATAGGTATCTCGTACCTCGTAGCTAGGGAGGGTGAGAGGTTCAGGCCGTTCAGGTCAGTACTCAGTTCACCGCGTGCGTCGCGCGAGTGCGGTGGTGTGTAGTGTGTAGTGTGGTGGTTCGGTGACGTCAGACGTGAGGCATGATGTGCACGAGCGGTGCGGTCGCCGCTATGGACCGCGCGTACATGTCGCTGCGCGCGCGCAGGCCGCAGGCGAAGACTACGGTACGTGTGCACCTGGTTTTTTAACCGACTCCCAAAAAGGAGGAGGTGCTTAATGCGGCACGTATTTTTTAATTTTAAAAATCTGTTTCATCCAAGCTATTTTCTTTAAGCGTTTGCGTGGTAAATTGTGCGTAAGAAATGACATTTCTATGTCAAAAGTGATGTATATAGTAGAGACTAACTATAAGTATAACCCGTGCAGTAAGATATTATTGAAATTTGTAGATACTGCGGGAATCAGAGATGTTAACCTTCAACTCAACTCTTCAACGTTCAACCATCGCCTATCGATTGCTATTCCATGATCGCGCAGGCTTCAAAGGAAAACTGCGGTATCTTTCTACGGTCTGATGATATAATTTAATAATAAAATTGTCAAAATCGAAAAACTTTTGAACCACTTCACTGCTGAAAATCTCCTTACGTGCACGCACCTGTTGAAGCGGATTTTTATCACCGAGGCTCTGACGCAATTTTGGTAGATCTTGCTGTCTGTTTAGGTACAGTCGACGTCAAAAGAATAAGCAAACAAGATGGCTTGATAGTCACAAAGTCACCCTCAAACTTACATAAATAATATTCATCTTGATAGTTGACATTGCTGACAATTTATGGCAATAATCTATATATTATATAGAATCAGACCATAACTATTCAATTCTACTTGTATAGTATATAAGTAGAATTGAATAGTTATGGTTTGATCCATATGTTGTTAAATTAAGATAAATATTTTGGACAGATTATGTTTGTGTGGACGAGTGATTCAAATTGCTTGCACACAGTTATAGCTATAGCAGTTCAGTTAAGTATGGGACTTTTGACGTCGACCGTACATTACTGTGAGTTTATATTACTGTAAATCACATCTTCCTTTGTAAAATCTTACTAGGTAATTAAAAATGCGAAATTCGGTCTGTCCGCCATGTTTTTGCGACCCATCTTGTACAACCGATATTGACGAAATTTGGTACAGCTGATTTAATTCTAGGGAAGGATAAAGACTAACTACTTTTAACATCCCTGCAGAAAATCAGAATGCTCCTGTAAATACCAAAATCCACGCGAACGAAGTCGCGGAAATCATATGTAGTTTGAATATTTTTCGCCACAGCTAAGTATACTTTCGCTTGTTTTACAAAATTTCACGGATTATGGAATAGATAATTAATACGTTACGCGAAATACGAGTAAGAATTACGTATGAATTAACAATATCATGTAAGATGTAGACTTCTTAACTTTGAGCTGAGCCATAATATGCCTTACATTTGTTAGTTATAAAGTCTATAGTTGTATGCAAAAGTGTAGTGTATAAATTGTATCAAGTCGTGACTGTGAGTAATGGATTTAGGTGTATCATCGTTTCACGGCAACAGCTTTAATCATCTCTATATTTATAAAGTTATGTTTGTCAGTCTGATTGTATGCCCGTTTATGGACTTTTTGTTCTTACTTATTAATACATAATATTCCAAGCCATACTTTAAATCCCGATATTATTCAGAGTGGTGGAATAATCTAACAAGCCAAGCGCCGCCCCGTGTCGCGTGGAGTAATACTGTCTTAGACCAGCCAATTTAAATCTTTTTATTTTTTTATGTAAAAAAACCACTATATTATACCTATAATAAACACACATTTTTAAAAGTCTTATAACAATATTTGTTTAGTATAACATATACAGAAGCATAGTATAACATATACAGGTAGTTAGGTACCTACCCTTAAGATGTTATTAAGTACATCTTCAATTTAACCACAGATTTAACTCTGCATATAACCGAGGCACGAGTGGCCTAGTTGCGACAACGCATACCTATCATATTGTTAAGCAACGTTGACCCAAATCGGTATTTAGATAGGTGACCAAATTTGGAAGTCCGAACTAGGCCTTTTCATTTCCTCTGTGTCTTGGAGAGCACGATAAGCCGTCGTCGGTACCAGTTATTATCACTAATATCTGATAATAATCGTTAGCAACCTAAGAGTTGAAATAGTACTCTTAGTGGAGTCGTATGTCGAAGGACCTGGGAAGTGGGAACCCACTGCGTTCGTTATTATCCCAAAAAACCCCTGTAGTTATGTGATTAATGGAAAGGGGTCACTACCCTCAGCAATGAGGAATACGACGCAGAGAGAGAGAGAGAAAGAGAGATACTGGATGAACTTACCTTGACATTGGCATAAATATAGCCCGTTCCATCATAGTGGTAGGCATATGCATACAAGATCAATCACCCGTGAAGATTTTCGTGTGCGGCTCAAAGAGGTAGGTATTTATGGTGTTTTGATTCAATCTTCGCTTTGAAGGTCAATCACACCGCCGTTCCTCTGAAGGTCTAGGAGTCATAGACTTTATCAGGTAGGTGTTGGTATTTTTATAGTGTACACGTGTTTTCTATAAATTCCATTATACCTAATACTTGTTACATTACGTATGTATTGTTATGTGTATTAGCTATACATATATTGTAACATTCCTTTTTCTTTTTAAAAAAGAGCAACTGCTGAGTTACTTGCCGGCTCTTCTCAGTAGAATCTGTTTTACCACAGATCAGTTACCTTGTTTCCGTGATCTGTGTGTTTTACGAAACGGTGCGGTGGTCGAATCATGACATTTCAAAAGTGGCACAAGTTGTGCTAGTTACGTGAAATAAATTAAATTAGTTCATTACAATAAACTTCGCTAGTCATCTATCATCTACGCGGTCGATATAATGACGTATGCATCCGCTAAGAAAGGATTTTTGAAAAATACCCCTAGGAGGGTAAAATAGGGCTTTGAAATTTGTATGAAAATCGAACTTGAACGTGAGCAAATCTGCGAGCAAAAGCAAGTAAACCTATAAAGTGCTAGCAAGGTATTGTTTCCCACATTATAAATTCTAGAATATGCCTAAGCAAGTGTTCCCCGATTGCCGGACCGTTATAGTTCGGGTCAGGTGGGGGGTGCACCTGTCACCGTCACGGCAGTAGGGCTTTCGAATACCGGTTTTTTTCAATACCGGTATTAATACCGGAAAGATTTTTTTCAATACCGGGATCCCGGGATCCCGGTATTGGAAAAATATTAAATTGGCGTAGATGTTTTTTAACTTAAAATTGGTACTTTCTGAAGCAAACGGCACCATAACAAACAGTTTTTACATAAAAATATTTTTTCACCAAATCAACTCAAAATTCTGCTTAAATTCTGTGGTTGATTTTTACACTGTGGATTGGTATGTCTATTTCATTGTCTCATGAAACGTTTAATAACTCCTTCACTCTATCTTACATCATGCAATATTGTATGAAATTGTATTTTCTTAAAAAAAATCACCAAGTATAGATTTTTAGATTTATTTGTATTTTGAGAATTGAGATATTTATTTATGCGTAGACTTAATTCTTACGAAAATATCGTTTGTTTCACATATCACATTATTTTATATACAATCTTATAAATACTTATATTATTATCAAATAATCAATTTCTTTTTAATTATCAATCATTATACCATCAACTGTATGATTTTCAATATAGAACTATTTTTGGATAAGGTCTTACGAAAATATATATTTATAGCCTCCATTGAATTTAGAAACTTTCAATATATAGTATATTTGTGACGCACTGTCTCAATTTACACTCATAATTAAACAAATACTAAGAAATGAATAAGCTGGAAATATTAAATAATGAGTGAAATAAGTGCCGAAAATTGTAATTTAAACCACTATCATTGTTGTCGTCTTAACCTATAGACGTCCACAGCTGGACGAAGGCCTCCTGCATGAATCTCCACAGAGCAGCTCCCAGCTACACGCTTGAGAGGTGGATGGACATCCACCTACTGGGGGAGTCGTCCAACTCTGCGGTGCGAGGCCGCCATTCTAGCACTTTGGGATCCCAACGCCTATCGGTTCTACGAACTATGTGCTCCGCCCCGCCCATTGCCACTTAAGCTTAGCGACTTTTCGAGCTATGTCGGTTACTCTGGTTCGTCTACGCATCTCCTTATTTCTGACGCATTTCATTTGATCAAGCAGGGATACTCCAAGCATAGCTCTCTCCATCGCCCGCTAAGTGACCCTGAGCCTTCTAATCCGGCCCATAGTTAGCGACCATATTTCGGAGCCGTAGCCGTTATCACTGGCAACATGCACTGTTCGAAAACTTTCGTCTTCAGGCACTGAGGAATTTTGGACGAGAAGATGTCGTGGTTTCCCAAACGCTGCCCAGCCGAGTTGGATTCAGCGGTTGAACTCTTTCTTGAAACTGGACCTACCTAACTGGACTGTATGTCCCAAGTATCTTATGTACTCATCAACAATTTCGAGTGCACTGTTCTCAACTAACACTGGGTGGGGCTGAACGTGTGCATTAGACATGATCTTCGTCTAGCTTATATTCATATAAGCTAGACGAAGATCACTTTAGATTGTGACTACTAAAATATGATAAACGACATTTTTGTAAAAAGTCGATTGAAGTCGAAGAAAACGATAATTTTGTCAAAAAACAAATTAATCTTAAATTCAATAGCTATTATTTAATAAAAAAATACGCCATAATGAAATATGTATTGTTATAAAACAGATTTCTGAACGTTTTGAGAGACAATGAAATAGACATGGCAAGCCACAGGGATCTAAATTCAAACACTAATTTTCCCCATGAGTGAACAAAAACGACTTTTCATCACTGTTTTTAAGCAATAAATGCGTTTTTTATGAGCTAATATGCATGAATACAAGTTTTAAACTTAGCCAAATAAAATACAGTGGCATGTACCAAGAAATATATGCAATAGTCACTGTTTCGTTTATAGTGTCGCCAATACCGGTATCCCGGTATTAGACATTTCAATACCGGTATTGAAAACCGGCGAAAAAAGTCCGGGATCCCGGTATTAGCCAATACCGGGATCCCGGTATTGGAAGCCCTACACGGCAGCTGGCCACCCCTCGCAACTGGCCGTGCCTGACGTAGCTATGGTGATTTTGTTGGTCTATGGCACTGCCCCATATACAGGGCTAGCTGATGCCCGCGACTTCGTCCGCGTGGATTGAGGTTTTTTGGTACTTTTAAGTTGTAAGGGAACGGATAAAAAGTAGTCTTTGTGTTACACTAGACTAGACTATAATCTATCTCTGTGCCAAATTCCATCTAGATCCGTTTAGCCGTTCTGGCGAGATTGAGTAACGCACATCCATCCATCCATTCATCTAAATCATCCATTTTTTTTGGTGTTTTTATTGTCAACCCATCGTAACATTATTTTAAATACATTTAACAAAAAATAACCTCAACATAACTAAAACAATAATTTAATATAAAAAATTCTTTTTAAACAACCGACTTCAAACTCCCGCGCCAACTTTACAACAACAAGCACATGCTATACAAAGTACTTATTTTATTGTTGATATTTTAAAAACCGCTCGACCGATTTCGATAAAATTTATATGGGACCACTTGGGAAGTATGCCCTTTCAAATAAAAAAAGAATCATCCAAATCGGTCCACCCAGTCAAAAGTTCTGAGGTAACAAACATAAAAATACAGTCGAATTGAGAACCTCCTCCTTTTTTTGAAGTCGGTTGAAAAATAAAACTATCACTTGACATAAATCGACGTCCGAAAAAGGTCACCGATGGCAAGCAGTGACCAAATTAACCAAACTTTTCGCCGATTCATTCGTAATCGACCAGCTAGGCTTTAAGTTAGGTATTTCAGATAATTCCTGCGAGTCCTTTTGTTATTCCTTTCATGACCTGGATATCCGGCATCCGCAAGAATTGTCGGATCCTACTTAAGTAATATCCCCACGATTGTACTATTAGTCGAACAATGCACGTCGAACGAGGAAGCCAGAAGCATCTAGAGAGGACATGAGGAAGCAGGCCATTTCATATTCTACTTACGTTCCACTGTAGGGTTGACGTGTCATATTAATTATATTGACCTCCATATAATATATGTATTCATAATACTTTCTAACTTGTACAAATATATAAGATAAGAAATTATAAGATATTATATAGTCCCACAAACTTACCTAAACCAGTGGCCAAAATTGGAACTAATTATGCCAGTTAAGTTTTTATCGCGACGTTGTCACCCTGGTCAGATAAGTTTATGGGACTATACAAAATTGAACCACCCCGATCGCCGTAATTTTTTGCGTGGGTGGATGGGTGATTTTCTTGAAAGCGACATAGGCTACTTTTTACCCGGAAAAATGATAACTTTCCGTGGGAATTGGGAAAAAAGTGGAAAAATCACGCGTACGAAGTCGCGGGTATCAGCTAGTATAAAAACACCTACATCCTCCTGATGAGATCGCGGGCTGGTTTTATTATTTCCCAAAATCTAAAAAGCGTGATTTGTCTGTCGATCAACCCCAAACGCTTAACAAATCAAATCACAAACAATGCTTTATTCACTTGGTCGTCTATTGAACAAGTGCAGTGAACAAAGGCTTTATTGTTCCCGATTGTTCTGCCCTAAATGGGTACAACAGGAAGTCTTGTTAAACCATCTAAATTCTAAACTCTACAGAGCGTCGTTTAGAACAAAATCGTTTATTTATCGGTTTTCGGTTGTAAGCACCGGTTGTGAGAGATAGCGCGATGAATAGATGGTATTCATTTGTATGCCAATGTACTATTATGTAATGGTAACGTGAAGTACAGGTTACAAATTGGTGATTTATTGCTCAAGTCTCTTTCTTCTGTTCAAAATCGATAACTATAAAAGGCTTTTTCTTGAGTGACTGACATACAACCCAAACCCATTAGCCCAAACGGCTGAACGTAGAAATTTTGTGCGAGAATAATCATTGAGATCTGAGTGTGATAGATTTTTCGAAATTTCAACCCTCAAGATAGTTAAATAGGCGGTTCAAGTAACTAGGTATTTGTGCTTTCGGTGAAAAATGAAGAAATTTTAGTTTTTCACAGTTTTTCGAAATTTCTTTTTTCCACTAACCACTTTCGAACCTAATTCCACTCGGGCGAAGTCGCAGGAAAAAGCTAGTACAGAATAAAATCTAATAATTATGAAGAAGTAGTCGCTTAGTTAAAAAAAAAACTAATGGTCTATGCTTGAATGGCAAGTACCTTTGGCTTAAAGGTCCTTGTTTAGTGGTGAATGAATGAGTAAGTTAAAAGTTTAAAACCCACGACTGTTCGGATTCCAGTCTGGCCTTAAACCGCTGAGTTATCGAGGCTCCAGATCAAGACACGGTTGAGTCTATTTCAGTCCCAACAGACTAATTTTAGCCATTAAAACGTCCAGGAATTCGACTTTCCTGGCATCTGTTGCTGAGTCAATAACGTTTCTGAACGTTGCGAGTAAAAAGATTTATGCGCTACCAGTTAAAACTTTGTTTTCACTTTAAAAAAAGTTTTTTTTGAAAATAAGTAAATCTTTATTGACTAACAAATGATCTACCTAAGTACAATTTAAAAAATAAACCTGTAGTCCCTATGTACTCTATTTAATTTAAAACTAGAAAAATAGAAGTTAATTATTTTAAAGACAAAAACTTAAATCTTTTGACGACCTCCGTGGTGCGGAGGTCCCGGATTGATCCTCGGCAAGTTCAATTTAAGAATTTATAATTTCTGAATTTTCCCTGATCTGGCCTGGTGGGAGGCTTCGGTCGTGGTTAGTTACCACTCAACCGACACAGACGTGCCGCCAAGCGATGTAGCGATGCGGTACGATGCCGTGTAGAAACCGCTGGGGTATGTATGGGTTTAAAATAACTGCCGTACCTCTAAACAAGTTAGCTCGCTGCCATATTAGATTGCATCACCACTTACGATAAGGTGAGATCGCAGTCAAGGGCTAACTTGTAGTGGATTTAAAAAAAGCTACGCAATTCTAAATGTAGCACGTTTTCCAAAACATGCCTGGAGTGACGTCATTAAGTTATAAATAGCAAAGAGTTTAGGCATTATCTCGAGATAGCTTAGCTAAGTCACAGAATAACTGTCTATTACTATATCCCTACATCCATGCTATTACTACATAGTACATTCCCCCAAGTCATGTGACATAGACGTAATGCTTACCTTTGCTAATAGCCGATTATCGCTGCTCTACCCTTTGCTAATATACGTTTCATGACAACTCGCTTTTGTATAGAAATTAGAGTACCATTGTGTACTTTGTCGCCAAATTGTCTGTGCAAACGTATTCTAGCGGTACCTACCTACTCTACTACCTAAGTATAGTTCACGCGCGAGCTCTGAGGAATCCAACTCTAGGTCATTACTTTAATATTCCAAACTGGAATATTAAAGTAATGACCTAGAGTTGTTTAAAGTGCAAAACAATACAGCTATCGCAAAATTACACGCGTCAAGCTCGAAACCAGTGCTGGGAGCGAGCTGGATATGGAGCGACGATCGGGGGTGGCTACAGCCGTCGCTTCTTCAGACCCCGATTCCTCGGAGCTCGTGCGTGGTCTGTAGTTATAGGTACGTTGCTAATCTCTTCGGACGAAGCCTTCGTATATTTATGATCAAATTTCACATACAGGTAAGTTCGTTTAATCTTTGCTCTATGATCAAAGCAATCTATTAAACTCGTTCGTGCTCTTCATTCTCTATTTCGCACACCGTCACACCAACAATATCCTGCGGACAAATCCTGCTTAGTATAATTACTTTAAAATACCTGTCAATTTGCATACCATGATATGGTAGAATATGTAAGGAAAACTACTACTTTAAGACCTATAATATCTGTACCAATGTTATTTATTTGCTAGCTGATGCCCGTGACTTCATCCGCGTGGTTTCTCTCCAGGTCCTCAACTATTTCTATGCCAAAAAACACGTTGATCCGTTGCTACGTTGTGGCGTGATTGAGGGACAAACCAATAAACCAATAAACAAACACATGCTTTCGCGTTTGTAATATTTTGAGCCTCTCCTACTGAACTGAACTCCACCACACCTTTTCCTCTGCTTTCCTTCCAACTTCCCACCATCTTCTTTCCACGTTCCATGCAATGATTACCTGTATGCGGTCTCCACTCCAGGCTCTCTCCCCCCCCCCCCCCCCCCCCCTCCACGACCATTACCAACTACTTCGACTGCTGCTGATTCATCATTAAGTCCTATTATATATGTCCCTCCTTCGGGGCAGAGCTGGCAGACGCTTCTCTTTTCCAAGACGATCTGTCGGACGCCTTATGCTTCAGCTCGCCCTATTTTGCCCCAACATCAGGTTTACATCGATTACCTCCATAAAATTTTTCATCAGCACTCTAAAACAGTAATATTTCACAATTTGACATCTTTTGTCGGTTCTAATTGCGACATGTATCCGATCTTTTGTTATTTAGATGTCTGGGTACCGCTTGTCTCTTATCGTCGGGGATTAGGATGTCGATTACCTCGGAACTAACGGTAAGTACCTACTATCAATGTAACGGCCCTGGGACATAAAAAAAATATTCAGAATATCAATTTTTTCCGTCACGATTGATACGTATGGCCCGATCGTGACCACGCAAATAGGTCTGTGGATATCTTGTTTTGTGTAACAACCACTCGAGCTAATAGTGTTGTTATTAGCTTCGTACACTCTTTTAGTGACAAGGGCGCCTTTGCCTTTGGTGAATGAAGGTTAATATTTTGTTTTACTGGCATTATAAATATCATGCCCGTCTCAAGGTGGTCCCAAAAAGTTCGTTTTTCTGTCAAGATATTCTCAATAGCAGTCCGGGGCCTTATTACGTAAAAATATTTACTTTACCATTTATTGTAAATATTTACTGCAATCACCTCTAATGGCTCAATACTATTTGCCATTGTCTTAGCAAGAATACCATAAAATCGACCTATTACAATTTACAACAATTGATACTGTAACAATGATTGATGCAAACTCAAACTCATAACTTACATTTTTTTATTTAAATAATCTCTTTTGGACCGTCGCGTCGAGTGAATCTACCACTGGTTCGGATAGCCATTCTTACCGAGAATAACCAGCACGAAACTCGGTGTTTGCTCTTTTGAAATTTTTTTTTATTCATGCAGGTTACATAATAATTTTTAACCTCTCCTGGTTACAATACTGCTAGCTGAGTTATCAAGTTGACGAAACGTACGCATTGTATATTATTTACAAAGTGTAATATTTTCTGTATATGAAAAGAGCAACTGCTGAGTTTCTTGCCGGTTCTTCTCAGTAGAATCAGTTTTCCGAACCGGTGGTAGATTCTTACGACTTATGTGACACAAGTTGTCCTACGTGAAATAAATCATTTCATTTCACGATGTTGCAGCGGTCGGAAAAAGGGGGAAGATTCTGAGCGCTCCGGTTTCCGACCGTCCTCGAATTAGCCTGGCCATGCCAATTATATTAGCGTGCAGCTAAGTCACGAGTTCAGCTCAGATGAGCCCCCAGTTAGCACCTCATATAACAGCTGTTTACTGAACAGCTACACACCTGACTTTGCATAATGCCTTAAAAAATTGCTTTGTCATAACATAAATATATATACACCTACTATTAACAGGAAAACACTGTAACCACTTATTATTTATCAGTTATTCCACAATATTAATCTCAAAAACACGGCCATTAGCCATATCCCGCGATCTACATAAATCGATCTCTATCCAAGCGTTACCAGTGCTGCCACTCTCGAGAACCATAGAAACCATGCCATGAATGTAATATGTTAATTTTCAGCCTAACAATTCCAATGTGAAAATGTGTCTATACATTCATCCCTTCCCTTCCCTCCCTTTAAGAATCCATTATCCTGCGCTGAAGCGATCTTGACGAAAGAGACGGAGATACGAGTAGCTTACATTATGAAATTGGACATGTTATGGCACTTTAAATACGAAAATGAAGATAAACGTAACCGTCTAATAATTGCTTGGACAAATAAACTGTCGGCTAATTAATGATATAACAGTGCAGGTAAAACAGAGTCCACCACGCTGGCCAAGTACGAATTAGCCGTCTTTACACCACATTATGTAGAACTTTTGGGGATGCAGTTTTCCTCGCGATCTTTTCCCTCGCCGTGATATTTAACTGCCTAAAACGTAACCTACATACTAACTCTGAAAAGTTAGGAAAGCGTGCCTGAGAATCGAACCCGTGACCACCCGACTAGGAGGTAATTCACGTATACCACTTGGCTATCACCGCGTATGTGGCGATGGCATCTGCATGTTGAACGTGTATGCACATGCCATCGTTCAATACTTTTGTATTACACCTTTTTGTTAAGAATGCATCAAAGTTATAATTTAAAAAAAAAACAATAATCTATTGTTATTTGCTTTGCTATTTTTTTGTGGTCATATAAAAGATAAGGCTTATCGCCTTAGTTTGTCTACATACCTTTATATCAATATCAATTTATTGTTAAGGTCTTATTGACAAAATATTTAACACCCTGACAAAAGAAACATCCGAGATACCGTGGTGCATGAAGGGAGCTAAATATTTGCTTTGCTTTTGAGCAAATTTCCTTCGTCGTTGAAAAAACGGAATAACGATACACGCACAGCCTTGTAAGATTTGTGGGCAAGACACACTTCAAAGTTTACACGCCGGTCGCCACAAATTCTAAGTCAGTCATTTCGTTGTCGTTTCAATCAACATACGGCCTAGACGCAAGCAGCTAGAAGCAATGGTATTGCATGGTCTGCTCCACAACAAATATGACTGTATTGACTTGGTTAGCAAGGTTTCTCTTAATGTTGTCAGGAACGCAAGTCGACTACAGGTGAATGCTTATAATCTATTCGCTGTTAATATTATAGGAGATAGCTGCACTTTTGGTAACTATCGTCAGAAAAGCTGATTCAGTATTAGGTGGGTGTAGGCCTCTCCACTGATGACGATAGTGAAAGTCTTCCCACATGCGGATGGGTCATTCACTAGATATGGCCCCTTAAAGACGGGTTATGGTTACCAAAAATGAACCATAACTATTAAAGTATGCGCAGTTCCTATGTAAACAGTATTAAAGCTGACGCTATCATCGGGGCTTTCACTAGATATCACCTCTCAAAGACGTTATGAACATATTACATACTGTAAAAAAATATTAGCAATAATTATGTCGTCACGTTGATTGCTGTTAAATAAATTCTTACGCCTTCATAATTTTTAAAAGCAATCAACGTGACGACAATAATTATTTCCAGCGGCTCCCAGCTACTCGCTTGATATCGGAGGTCGTATTAAGCAGCGCTTTCTGAGTCCATGCCTACTGTTACTCGAAATTACAGTTTGATGTCACGTACCTTGACGTTACTAAAATAGGTATTATAGTTCCAAAACACGAAAGTTAACAATATAATGAAACAAATAGCAATATGGGTTTAAGCGTTGGTAGAATGGTTCCTGCAAGCACCTTATGACCCCAACGCCTATCGAATCTTTAAACTTAGTGGTCCACCCGTTGCCTCTAATAGCTACTCTTGGAGCTATATCGATTACTCTGGTTCTCTTAAGTATCTCCTCATTTCTGATTTGATCACATTGATGTCATAGTCAGAACACGTTCTCAGGTATCAGTCAATGCTATGCTTTAGTCTGTTCTCATACTGGAGGAGAACCTGTCCTCATCCTATAAATGTACCAGTAAAGGCGTTTATTGATAAAAATTCATATAAAAGGATTCAGCAGTCAGCACACGTGATGTGGTTAGAAGTGGCGTGTAATAAATGTGTCACCAGCATTATGTTATGGCGCTTGTTCATCTCTTTCTGTCTGCTTTTGTGTGACAGAGACGGTGTGACTTCAGTTTCGAAGACGCAATAAGATGCAAGCCTTATCAGCCAACAACCTTAGTTTCGGCTGTATCGTGAGACATACAGACAGAATATCATGGTTCTAATGCTATGTAATTGGGTTACGAATTGTTGACATTCTCATGATAAAAAAGTACCTAAATTATCTGTACTGATATTATAAATGCGAAAGTTTGGATGGATGGATGTTTGTTACTCGATCACGCCAGAACGGCTGAACGGATCTGGATAAAATTTGGCACAGAGATAGATTATTATAGTCTGAAATCTGTACTAATATTATAATTATGAACATATTACATACTGACTGCCTCGTTGGTCTAGTGGTTAGCATAGTCGACTGCGGATCACGAGGTCCTGGGTTCGATTCCCGGTCGGGCATATAAAGTTAGGTATTGGGTTTTTCAATTAAGAAATTCTCAGTGCCAGCCCGGAGTTGGAAGTTGGCGGTGTTTCACCCCCGTGCCTCGGAGAGCACGTTAAGCCGTCGGTCCTGGTTATTATCACTAACATGATAATAGTCGTTAAAACCCGCCAACCCGCATTGGAGCAGCGTGGTGGGTCTAAGCTCTAATTCCCGCTCTCCTATGAGAGTGGAGGCCTGTGCCCAGCAGTGGGACGTTAATAGGCTGTAGTGATGATGATGATGATGATTATAATTATGCGAGTTTGGATAGATGGATGTTTGTTACTCCATCACGCCAGAACGGCTGAACGGGTCTGGATGAAATTTGGCACAGAGATTATAGTCTGGAATAACACACTTTTGGCTACTTTTTATCCCGGAAAATTAAAGAGTTCCCGCGAAAACCAAAAAAAATCAATCGACGCGGACGAAGTCGCGGGGGGTATTAGCTAGACACATATATTAATTGAAGTCTGCAACATCATCAACTTAAAATAAGTTAACAATTTAAGTTACAAACTTAAAATAAGTTATTTTGGGTTCTCCATATAACGTAGGCCTAGGACAGGAAGACGAAAGACATAGTCAAGGCCCGGAAAATGAATTATGAATTTATGTGATTCCAAGATTAAAGGTCTAGCCCTAGTACAGATAGATGTACGGCGCGGTGGCGCGACACGTAGTGGCAAATATTCTTTGTATGAGTTTATATGGAGCTGGACCCACAAAAGCGGCACGGCACTAATTGGCTACTTGACAGCGGTAATTATAAAATATGAAATATGTTAGATTTGGTAGCTTGTAGGTTAACAATAATTATACAATATGTGTTTTGCATTAAAATAAATTGTAAATATTTTATTTTTGCAAAACAAATTTGAGATTTTTTATCTGTGGATTACAAGAAGCGAAACGCGGGCGGTCATGATAGAGCCTCGTGTGAAGTCACATTTAAAAAAAAAATGTCGTGTGTACCATAATAATGTAATGTTTGCGTATTGTTGAGAAAATTAACACTAATATATTTCGATTTGTGATTGTGAGAGGAATGAAATGCTATACAGCTGATAGTGCAAATCTGCCTAAAGTCGATTCATTTATGGTTGCAAATTTATTTGCGTGTAAACTTTTACTCTGCCGAGTTTCCTAATGTAAAATCTTACACGTACCTAATTGCGGAAATACACAAAGTAATAGTAATTAGGCATCGTTTTTAAGACCTTAGAAAGTGCCGCTGTAAAGTGACAGAAATATGAAATATAATGTAGGTATGTTAATGTCATGTTTTGTGAAGAAAATTTTAGGTTAGGTTTAATTCATTTTTGCTAGATCAGAGTTTTTAGTTCATCAAAGTGGTCTTCACAAAGTAATATCGCAGATTTATCCGATTTAAATTCCTGGTCTCGGCAGATTAACTGTATCTACTGCTTTCGACGTTATTTACATAGGTATTATTGTATAAGTATAGGCTTAGATTATTGATGGGTCTCCGCGCGCGCTACGCGCGGAGACCCATCAGTAATCTAAGAGTATAGGAATGTGTTTATACAATTTGACAGGATACTAATTAATTATTATTTATAGTATTTCTACACACGTCTTGTAGCTTGTAATTTTCACAATTGCATCAAAAAACCTGTAAACTTTCCACTCAAAATCACTTAAAACTCGGTGCGTCGTAGTTAGCTTTGTTTTTTTTGAGTTATGACGTCACAGCTAGCAAATGTCACGTGACCGGCTGTTTTCGCGCGAATTTAAAATCAATATATT
Source organism: Erebia epiphron (assembly GCA_963932025.1). Taxonomy (NCBI): domain Eukaryota; kingdom Metazoa; phylum Arthropoda; class Insecta; order Lepidoptera; family Nymphalidae; genus Erebia; species Erebia epiphron. Next base: position 13,371,040 of record OZ009950.1, read on the forward strand.
AAAAATGTTTTTTTTTTCTAATATATTATAACGCTTTTTTTGAGAAAAAGATAATTGTAAGAGGTATTAAATGACCCCACGTACATTTTTTAGTACTTTACCGAAAACTGTCTAATAGCCAATTGTACAAAAAATACTTGCCGTTCCGCAGCGCCTCTGTAGTGGGGCTAGACCCTTAAGACTCCACCTAGTGTGTAAAACAGATGCAATGAATAATGCACCTGCGTCAGACCGCATTCAGACGGCCATATTGGCGATGTATAGCGTCATTCACAGCCGTTGTAAATGGTTATCCTAGATTTTACTCAATACTTCATTGTTCTGGGCTATGGACTGCAAATAATCAGATTTACTAAAACTGGTCAAGTGCGTGTGAGTTTGTTTGTTTTGTTTTAAAAATGTCTTTATTTATATATGCATAATTTTAATTGACTTGTAACCTCATAAAGAATTTATTTTAGAACTTAATTATTCCTGCGGCTTCGTCCGCGTGGTTTTAAATTTTTAGATTTTCCAGTAAATGTAGTCTATGTCCTTCCCCTGCATGCAAGCTATCTCTGTACCATATTTCATCTAAATCGGTTGAACGGCTGATGCACTGTTAAAACTTAACAGACGGACAGACTTATTAATATGAATACCAATTACCAGTCATTAATTAAATGAGATATCATTTGAGAAAAACGTGTCATTGTCATTGTTGTTGCGCGGGGCAAAGAACCACATTGCTTTTGGCTCATGCGCTGCAGTTTTGCAAGCATAGATAATAGAAACAAGGAAAAGGACTTATATTTCCCTACTCAGTGATTCCAAGTATATCTAGGAGTTGGAAAAGTGAAGGGATCTAACTCGAACGGGAACTATTACCAATGTACTGCTGTACATTTGTGACTAATTCCTCTACTTATTGGGCACAATAATAGCCTCTTGGTAAGGGTTCTAAGTAACCCACTTCTGATTACTCCGTATAGTCATCGCGAAAGGTACTTCGTTGCTGTATTTAAAGCCGATGCCTATTGTATTACGATTATATTGACGGCTTACATTAGTCTAGTTTGGATAGAAGCAGGCGTTACTTTGCGGAAGTCCATGACAATGAAAAAAACTAGAAGTTTAATTCGGTATAATCCTCTACAGAAAGTAAATCTAAATCTTTTACAATGCACGATTGTAAAGGCAACATCTCCTAAAGATGCTCCGTTATCGGAGTGAAACGTACGTTGAGGGTGTTTTTGGGGGTTTGTGTGGTGTGATGAATGTCGCGGACATTAGGTTCGAAATACACACTGTACCACATAGATTTGCCTTCTGTGGCGGATTATAGCGAATTAAACTTCTAGTTTTTTCATTAGTCTAGTTGCTGGATCCTCTAAGATGGCCGAATACTGGAACACTGAAAGAGCGTTCCGTTCCAAGCTGCTTCAAACCTAAGAACAGTGAATACAAGTAATATTTTTTTTTTAAACAGAACCCACTTATAAGCATTTTTTTATTGCTTTCATTCAAATCAATCGTTCTTGTAAGCTCTTGTAATAATAAGTACATGGGTAATTGGTTACTTATTAAGATAATGATAACAATCTAGTATTTTTTCTTATAATGGTTTGGCTCTACCTGTCTGGACTGGACATCATAAAGTGATACAGATTTTACCAGGTAGCGACATCTCAAAATCTCATATATTTTTATTATTATTCATTTGTATTGAAAAGTACAGTCCCACAAACATATCTGACCCGCAGGGCGACCGCGTATCTTTTGCATCAATCATTGATATATTCGCAATCACCTCCGATTGGCTGAATTTATGGTATTCTTGCTGCGTCAATGGATTTCGTCCAATAGTGGAAGAGTGTTAACCAATCAGAGGTGATTGCGATGTATCAATGATTGATGCAAAAGATACGCGGTCGCCCTGCCGGTTACAGCGTCGCTAGTATACATGAAAAATAAAATAAAAACAAAAACAAAAACTAAACAGGCATAAAAATTCAACAATGTATACTATTAACAAATTCTCCATATCACTCTGCTAATAATATGATTCAACTCTGATTGCTGCATCAAAACGCTACTGGAGTAATGTGCAACGGCCATTTCATTCGTCGCCTGTTGCTATTGTATTTTGATTAGGGTTAGCCTGTGCTGAATCAGATAGTGTTGGTTAGCAAGAAGCTGTATTAGGTTCCGTTGACGTCAGTTAGACAATGGATCGTTTCGACTGTTATGGTAGCAACCTCAGCGTAACCCCAACGGGTCACGTAGACCAGATCTTGTTGACCTCATTTTTCTTGTGAAGGTAACTGGTGTCGACCACCCTGGCGCAGCGTAGAGCGCTGTTGTCTTCACGTGGGAGGTCCCGGGTTCATTTCCCGGCAGGGTCAATTTGGAAAATGAAATTTAACTTTTTTGCGTATTGAACATTCTGCGCGTGATGTTACGATTTTGTTTAGTTATTTACAGTTAAGTGGTATTTTAGTCCTTCTATTGGTTCAAGATAAAGCTAAATCATCATCATGTAACAATTTATCCAATTTTCAGCGAGATGTATTGTTTTCGCTCGCTACTTATGAATTGCTAGTCACGCTGATTCTCATGAATATATCTTACAAAGAACCATTCAGTTTCCGAGATTTACAAATAAATTCTCTTACAGAAAATCAGCACGTAGAACATCATAACTTCGCTGAAGATGTATGATAATAAATAATTTCTTTTGCATGCATGTATTGAAAGAGATTATTATCACACCAACCATAAGGTCAGAGCATACTAGAGAATTTTTGTACTGCAGTTGTGAACCTTCATGACACATGTGAGCGCAATTCATCATCCCCCATCTGTGTTTTGACTTGTGTCGGGACGAGTATTTTTTTAAAATGGTTTTTGCTCAATAACTAGGTTATTTAATTCTGTAAGGATTAAGTTATTAATTAACTTGTTAATAATGAATTACTAATTATTTTTTTTCTTATCGGGCATTTTATGTTTTTCTAATTAAATGGAATTGTTATAATATCTGTGACCGAATTTCCACCTGCCCTAGAAAAGGGCTTATAGTTTCATCTTAATCATCGTCTGTCTATGGTCATCTAATGCAGCGATTTACGCCTAATGCCTTATCGAGATCGACCGCAAAAGGTCCTCTATCTTCGTCATACTTTTCGTCGAGCGTCATATCGCTAGTATGTTTTTCGCTTACTGGAGCTTCAGTAGGATATACACGTGAAAACATCTCGCTAGTCGCTCAGCGTCAGTTTGTATCTAATCATCATCGGTGACGGACGCGTTTGTGCGCTCTACAGAATTTACCGGTCGTTCGTATCTCGAAAATTATCTACGGTCGAAAAATTATTTTGCAACACCAATTATGTAGTTTGTTGAACCTTGTCGGATCTACGGTGATGGTGCATACAACATAATACATAGCAGATATTGTTAACGCTTTGTGTGATAAAATTGATAGTGCTGTGTGGGTGGAGTGTCATATGAGGATTAGAGGATTAGTGTGTTGTGGAAAGTGTGATACCAATTGATCAGTAATAACTAATAAGGATTTTTAGTCCCCGAAATATATCTATTGAACCCTTGTGAAGCATAAATTGTTTATTAGAAAGGATTTTATAAAAGTGACATCGGCTAAGAAATTCGTGCTTTTGAAGCCAGAAGGACTTTATCAGCAGAAGAGAGAGTTGGTGATTCAGGATGGCTCGGTTGGCAACCAGTGCTGTCCAGCTCTGTCAGAGGCTTCAAGAGATGTACCCACAGAAGTTCCAGTTTCCAACTAACAAGGTCCTTTTTTTTATTTGCCAGTAAATAATTTTTCGATTAGGGACGATGTATGATATTTTTAGTTACAAAATATCTTAGTGTGATGTTTATATGAATTGATTGATTGTAATCATTATTTATATCGTCGATATTATTTAATTAACAAAAGTCTAAAAGATTATAAAAATAGAATTAGGTTGTCGATTTCTGAAGTTTTGAATATTATTAGATCACGTTATTTGACTTCCTTATCAGTTCATATCAACTAGGAATTCAAAGTAGGTGTATCATGATCTCGGATATCTATGATATGATCGCAATTTCAGTTATGAAATATTAGATAATGGACGCGACGTCGGGTAGATTTTTTAATCCCATGGGAACTCTTCGATATCCAGGGTGAAAAGTCTGCTATGCAAGCTATCTCAGTGCCTAATTTCATTGAAATCGGTTAAACTGCGGTTAAATCCTTGAAAAGGTAACAGACAGAAGGACTGACATACTTTCGCATGTAATAATATTATTAGTATGAATTACTTAAATGAATATTAGAAGGGGCATAAAAGTAGGCCAAGGAAAAAGACGTTTCGGAAACGTGAAACTGGGTCGGCTTGATCTCATCAATAATTAATTAACAATAAATTGAATTTAATTGATGCCTCGATCTGGGAAATCAGATAATAACGTCGTATAAATGGAGAAAGCAAATATTTGTGGTAACGACGTCACGTCGCTTTATTAGTATGTAGTGTACGACATAGGAACGGTTGCACATCAGGAGGTTAATAGCAAGGTTAAAATTGCATTTAACAACCAAAAGTCACATTTCGTTCTCCATGGTTAAGATTTCGTTCTCCGTGGTTAAGATTTCGTCATCATCAATACAAAGACATCCACGACTGGACATAGCTGCCTCTTGCTTTTTTTTATCCACTATAAGTTAGCCGTTGTAGTGGACAGACAAACATTAAACCGATACCCCTATTCGGTTTCTACACGGCATCGTACCGGATCGCTAAATTGCTTGGCGGCACGTCTTTGCCGGTAGGGTGGTAACTAGTCTTGGCCGAAGCCTCCCACTAGGCCAGACCAGGGAAAATTCAGATATTATAAATTCCCAAATTGACCCTGCCGGGGATCGAGCCCGGGACCTCCACACGTAAGGCAACAGCGCTCAACACTGCGCCACGGACGTCGTCAACTGAAGAGACTTCCACACGTGATGTCATAAGTCTATCTAGTTGGGGGCCTGGCAACTCGCGCTAGTGCGAGGTCAACATTGCAGCACCTTGGGACCCTAACGCTTCTCGGTTCTTCGAATGTGCCACGCCCATTGCCACTTCACCTTAGCAACCCGTTGAGCTATATTGTTTACTCTAGTACTTTTACGGATCTTTACATTTCGGATTTGAAGTTACTTACTTAGTAACTTGTTATTTTGTAACTTTCGTGACCGTTCGGGATGATAATAACTGATTCTCAGTGATAGTGTTGCCATTGGACACGGTATAATAGTAACCGTAACATAACTTTTATCACCTGTCACGTCCACTACAGCCCATTAACGTCCCACTGCAGGCACAGGCCTCCACTCTCATAGGAGAGAGATTATAAGAGCTTAGGCCCACCACGCTGCTCCAATGTGGGTTGGCGGCCTTTAACGACTATTAACATGTTAGTAAAAATAACAGGGACCGACGGCTAAACGTGCTCTCCGAGGCAAGGGGGTGAATCACCGTCAACTTCCTAACTCGTAGCTAGAACTGAGAATTTCTGGTCAGAAAACTCAATACTTAATATTATGGACACGGGATCTCGTCAACCGCAGTCGAACATGCTACCATTAGACCAACGAGGCAGTTACCTGTCACGTAATTGGACCTAAATTACATGTCTTATAAGATACGCAAGAGCTGCTGTCTCTAATGGCAATTGTCGTCAAGGGGACAGGAATCTTTCTAACAATACGTCTTAAAATGTGATCCGATATGTACGTATTCACATAACACGTTCCATTAGCGAATAACTACGACAGTGATCGTGACTGACTCGTTTGTTTGTGACACTGTAATTTGTTACTATTTGTGTTCTTATTGTGTGGTCAAGTGATCCCCGCCATGACATGCTATTGCGTTGTTTTCTTTGTCCACTTCAATTATTTTCTTTATATTTTTCTTTATCGCTATCCCGTTAGGTATATATTTTTGTACTTGCATTCCTGCAGGCTTTGTTGGCAAAGTTTGACGATCGCAATCGTTATAAATAATCACCCCGATTGTGTAAGGACATCGTAATCGTGTGTCATCCTCCTGTTTATTTCCTCCTGTAATCCGACCTGTTTAAGGAGTTCATAGATGACTGCGCGTCAAAAAGCATGTATGAACTCCATAAACAGTTCGAGTGATACGTTTTAAGCGGTCAAAATATTACGATTTGCTTAGACAATTGGGCCTAATGATAGTTTATGTAACAAATCACAATCGCTGGTGATTGGCTGACATTCTCACTATTGGCTATTAAAATATAATTACACTCATTCACCCAATTACGACAGTTAATATCGCAATGATAATCATAACATCAACTAAATTATCACTACATTCATTATAAACACTATAAAAACTTAACAATCACTGACATAAGTAATTTAAGCTAAAATTTCTTATGTCAGTGACCAGTAGGTATCTACCTACTCTACCAGCAGGGTGACCGCGTATCTTTTGCATCAATCATTGATACATCGCAATCTCCTCTGATTGGTTAACACTCTTCAACTATTGGACGAAATCCATTGACGCAGCAAGAATACCATAAATTCAGCCAATCGGAGGTGATTGCGATGTATCAATGATTGATGCAAAAGTTACGCAGTCGCCCTGCAGGTTTCTTTTGAGGAGTACAGTGACTCCTGTCAAAAGAAACCTGTTACAGTCAGAAAAGTAAAAGCTATCCATACTACTTACTTAGCATGATATTATGATGAAATCATGCATCGTTTAGTCTATGGTATATTATGCCATAATATATGCAGAAGCATAGCGCCGTTATATCTTTACGATTACACTAAAATAACGTCAGCTTTCTTGTTGATTTAATACTTTATACCTAAATGACTAGATGATGCCCTTTGTCAGCGTGGATTAGATTTTTTTCATTCCCGCGGGAACTCTTCAATTTTCCGGGAGAAAAAGTAGCCTTTGTCACCACGATACAAACTATCCCTATACCAAATTTCACCAAAATCGGTTGAACGGATGGGCCGTGAAACCGTAGCAGACAGACAGACACACTTTCGTATCTATAATATTATTATGAATTAAAGTTTAATGTTTTAAACCTATTTGCATACAATATATACTAATGTTAATAGTTTTCTATAATGTTGTAATTGATATAATTTAACACCAAAACAACCTTTTCCTCGAGCAATTATCTTAACCGCAAAGGTTCGCGGAGTATTTTAAGACTATAATATCATTTGAATTACTTGGAACACTTGTAGGCGGCCTTCTTTTTTTTCCTATTATTATGATAACATCATAAGTAATTCAGCCTCGAATTACGTTTCAATTCATATTTACCTAGATGATGCCCGCGACTTCGTCCGCGTGGTTTTAAATTCCCGCGGGAACTCCTTAATTTTCCGGGATAAAAAGTAGCCTTTGTCCTTCCGCGGGATACAAACTATTCATGTATCAAACTTCATCAAAATCGGTTGAACGGATGGGCCGTGAAAGCATAGCAGAAAGACAGACAGACACACTTTCGTATTTATATAATACTAGCTGATGCCCGCGACTTCGTCCGCGTGGTTTAAATTTTTTGTTATTCCCGCGGAAACTCCTTAATTTAGCGTGATTAAAAGTAGCCTGTGTCACTCTCCAGGTCCTCAACTATACCCATGCCAAAAGTCACGTCAATCCGCTGCTCCGTTGCGGCGTGATTGAAGGACAAACCAGCAAACAAACACACTTTCGTATTTATAATATTAGTATGGATTACTTTAGCACGAAATAATAATTTTCATTTGTTCGCGGTTATATTTGATAGAACTTAATTACCTAGGTAATTTAACGGAATATTGATTCTAGTTGCTCGAATTATCTTGCCTCGATGTAAACAACAGTTTTCTACGTAATTATGGTTAAATCATAACTGCTAAGGAAAGTAAAAATATAGCTTTTGAATGCATTCAGTATAATCCATGCTATATAATATTATGAAAAATGCGAAAGTGTGTCTATCTGTCTGTCTGGCTGCTTCGCTTTCACGGCCCACCTATTAAACTGATTTTGATGAAATATGGTAAAGCGATAGGATTTGTTTTTTTTTAATCCACTATCCCGGGGAAGGACATTTTGTGCCGGAAAATTAAAGAATTCTCGCGGGAATCGAAAAGACTTAGTCCACGCGGACGAAGTGGCGGGAATCATCTAGTCAAATATATCCATAGTCTTCATTTCCGTTCAACACATGGATTGGACAAACACAGATTTCAGCTTTTTCTTCTCAGACCGATCAGGGATCTCTAAAACATTACCGCACCTAGATTCTATAGATGTACCGTTTATATGATCCATAAAGCTTAAAGCTTTGCCGTTTTTACGTTTCAGTGGACAATGTGTTTGGCATTTTACTGATTGGTGATAATTTATTCAGGTTTGTTATGTTGATTCGTATTTCAGTTATGTAGTTTAAATATTTAAGGTTGTCTAAAATAGTACTTCTTCTGTGGCGCCTAGAAGCAAACAACTTATTATCGTCACTGTCTTCAATTCTGAATGTTGTGATGTTGGTCGGGTCACTTCCCAGTTCCCAACTTGTATTCTTGTAGAGAATTAGGACAGCTTTGTTTATTTTGATGGGTTTTGTACCATTAAACAATCTTATAGTTAACTCACCGCAGTTTTATCTTGATCTTCATTTTTCTTATTGCCACTCGTTATAACTAATGTTGCGACTTGCGCCATTATTAGAATTAATCATTATAAATTAATCAGTAAAATGTGTCTAATTTTCAGTGCACATTTATAACACATTTACTTAAATGCAAAGATGAAAATGCGATGTACATATTTACTTAAATACAATAGTTTCGCGTAAATAAGACATATTTTCGTCCAAATATAAATTCATGTGGTATAGAAGCTTTAAATAGTTTAAATGATAAGCTGGGTGCTGCGACAATTTTCAGCGCAGATAAATTACAGTTAATTATGTCAGACGAGTATGGACATATTTGTGTTGTTAAACCTAATTGTGAGTCAGTTGACTTCGTCGAAGTGCTTGTTTTGGTTCATTAGGGTATTATTGCAAGTGAGATAAATAAAACATTTGGAGCACTGGCTGTTTCCTCTGATGTTCTCAAATATTTTGATTAATGCGGAAAGTAAGACGCAGTGACTTGAAGTGCGAAGTTCCTAAAAATAAATCATTTTTCTGGCATGACTGTGGACTTTGATAATAAACATAAATTTATTTTCAGTTAGTAAATATAATAAATTACAGAATTGAAAAACACAGTGTTTCATAGTTGTTATTTCCGTAGGGCGAGCACTGGCCCCATTATCAATCCTACATCAATCATTGTTACAGTCTCTATTTTTTTGATTGTCTTTTCGTAGTATTCTTGCTGCGACAATAGATTTTGGTCAATAGTGGAAAACCAATCAGAGGTTATTGCCATCGTTAGACCATGTAGCCTGAAGCAAACATTTTACTTTACTATTATTGTAGTTCATTCCCAATATGTCATCGTAATCGACAATCGTAAGCACCTCTGAATGGCTGAATCTCTCTTACTCTATGTCTACAATCACTACAATTTCGTTTGTACTTGCTAAGGAGGCAGGGTATTATCACTTTTGAGATAGACCCCGAGATAAAATAAGTTTAAAAGCAACCAAATCGGTGGAGCTTAATTTGACAATTATTATTGAAATATTTTACAAATTGTTTCAAATTTTGAAAGTTGTCTGATTTAAAAGTACCTTTAACGTTGGGAAATGTTATGTCAATAATGATAACTATAACTTGAGTTCGGTTAAGTAACTTTCAATTAGATAATCATGTTTTGATCCATATAGCGCGCCAACCGGTCGTCGCTCCGGTTCGTAACCATCATCGTCTTAATCATAATGATTGTCGCGATGATGTAATTGCAATGTAATCACGTGATTACGAGAATGACATTTTGATGCCGTGCCTTGCTGGAGCCGGGCTGTGCAATGACCTGGTGTGTTTTGTTGATATAGTATTATGTTATATCACAGATTACCTACATATTAACATCATATTATATAATCTTAGGATCTAGAACGAAATAAATATAGCGCATGTTAGAGGCGATGACATGTGCGTTTTTACCAAATTAAATATCACTTGATTTAACGGTGTAGGAAAACATCATGATGAAACAAAACCTATTTCATAATCTTCTTAATTTTGTTCTTAAAGATGTAATCTTGATGTTAAGGGATAAAAAGAAGCCTATGTCCTCGGGATACAAACTACCCCTGTACCAAATTTCATCAAAATCGGTTTAACGGATGGGCCGTGAATGTATAGCAGACAGATTAGTATGGGTATGATAAAAATAGTTAAGTGTGTAGGATGAATGGGAAAATCTGATGAATTGAAAGAGCATTGCGTGGATGTGGCTGCGTAACTACAAAAATAAAATATTTACGCAGAGCCAAGGTTACGGATGAAAGGATGGAGCTAGTTGCGAATACGTATCACACAAACTTACACATGAAACGAATCAATGTAAACAATAAACACACACAGCTGGAAATATTGATATCGGGAATGGCAAATCGGAAACAATTTTTCGGAATTTTAAAATCTAAATGATTCCAATTTCCAGTCAAAACAATAGTTATCATTAAACTCGTAACATCGGTTATCGGGATCGATAAATTAATGAACGTTGTTTAATTTTCATCTTACCAGTTCCCTGTATTTGAACCAGGACGTTAAGGTTGTTATTGTAATTTGTTATCCATATTTGATAGGTTATTAGTTTTAGAAGATCGTTTGCGAAAATTCTGCTCGCACGAAACGTTTTTCATACGAACCCCCAGGGTGTGGAACACCCTCCCAGCGCACATGTTTCCTGCCACGTATAACTTAGATACCTTCAAGGCCAGAGTGAATAGGCCTTTTTTAGGCAAGCGCGTTCCTATCTAGATCTCATCATTGCTTTCCACTAAGCATGATTGTCGTCAAGCGTAAGCCTGTCTCGCAATAAAAAAAAAGTGCGAATTCAATTGAAAAACGCCATGTCTATGACTTATCAATGATAGTGGTTAAGACTTGGGCCTCCTCGTCGCAAGGTGCGTGTTCTTTCCCCGGGCACCCTCACAATAACTTTTCAGATTAACTATAACCTGCCTTTACTTTCTATAACATTGCCTAGCGGGAGGCTTCGGCCGTGGCTAGTTACCACCCCACCTGCAAAGGCGTGCCGCCAAGCGATTTAGAATTCCGGTACGATGCCTTGCAGAAACCAATTAGGGGTATAGGTTTAATATGTTCTACTATATCTCTTACATTTTATCCCGCTACCATCTAAGACTGCATCATCACATACCACCAGGTGAAATCGCAGTCAAGGGCTAACTTGCAGTGGATAAGAAACATCGTGCATTCCATTGACATATCGGTTACACTCCGATATAGTTCCACAAACTTATCTGACCCGGTGACAGCATCGCTAGTCATACTAATATTATAAATGCGAAAGTGTGTTTATTTGTTGGTTTGTCCTTCAATCACGCCACAACGATTTTTGGCATGGGTATAGTTGAGGACTTGGGGAGTGACATAGGCTACTTTTTATCCCGGAAAATTAAGGGAGTTCCCGCGGGAATCAAAAAATCTTAAACCACGCGGACGAAGTCGCGGGCATCAGCTAGTAGTAAAATAAAAACAGAAACTAAAAAGGCATAAAAATTTGTTCCAATTTTGGCCACCGGGTCAGACAAGTTTGACGGTCTATATTTGCCGACTGACAGCTAACACGCTTCTCTTGTCTATGCTATCAGTCATCGAGTACCAGTTACGGTTTCAGTTATGTTTGTTTGTGTTACATTTTTTTCGCAATGCGGAAGAGCTGTAGGAATATTTTACAGTTCGACGAAAACTGTTTACCTTAAACTTAGGTACTTATTTGTTTTGAATTTCGCTAAAAGCATTCGGGTTCATATTTACATGTAAATTAGCAGTTGTATGTATCTCAATGCATATTTGCATATGCCAATTTTTCATATCATTGGTAAAGTTATTTATAAAGTCCAAATTTTTTTAAAGAGTTTTTTGAAGGATGTTAACAACTATTATCTCGCTTACAAGATAAATATATAGATCAACGACAAACTAGCCATGTCTTAATTTAACGGATGGATGGCTACTCTAAGTATTTCTAATCATCCAAAACTACCCAAATATTATCCTGAAAAACAATTTTTTATGAAACAGGTGGTGCTCATTTTTGCCCATTTTATCTAAAGCAATAGTATATTGTGTGCTTAATTATTAGACTTAGACCTCGGGTGACGCCAGCCCTCGCTTCGCTCAGGCAGGCAACTTCACCCTCGTCTGAAATCGTCTTGTTTTATCCCTAGATCCACAATATACCCTAGACTCATTATTGAAATCTTCCAGTACGTCTTATTTGGGGCATCTTATTGAATAAGTGGCAAATTTTTTTATAACATAGACTTTATACTTGACTGTAATTCATTAACTTCAACTGGTTGCCCTGCAGTAACCTCTAGGCGTGTCTTTAACAATGCCAGTCACGGTGCAGTTTATCGCCCATTGTTAATTACTGCATTACTGTACATCCATCATGCCTACAACGATTAAGCATTTTAACACGGCGCATTAGATCCAAAATTGAATCCTTGACTTTCTGAGACCGTGTGTCTTGTGTCTTAATCAAGGACTTATCGTGATTGTGGAAAATATTGCGTATTGACACTGTTTATTCCTCACACGATTTCAGCATCTATTTTTATGTCTTTAGGTGTTAATGTGGCTTCAATTATTTTTCAGTCATTGTTGTTTACATGTTCAGGGTGTTTGCGCAAGTGTCGTCGCATATGTTTTTGTGTTTTGTGTGCAAGATGGCGCGTGCGCAACTTTACAAAAGATGTTACCAACCGCAAAATAAATAGATTCTTTTAAATTTTAATATATTTGCTGTTTACTCAATATGTTATTTATCTTGCTATGGTTTCGTATATTATTCTTCGTTTTAACTTGTGATTATTGTTATTTTTCGAAATTCTTTAAACTATATTATTTTATGTTCTCTTATGTGTTTGGTCATTACTCAATGGTTACTCATAAATCAGTATCTTACTCACTCAGAATCTTACTAAAAGTAGGATAGTAAAGTTTGTTACTCTTTCACGCCAGAACGGCTGAACGGATCTGGATGAAATTTGGCACAGAGATACTTTATAGTCTGGAATAACACATAGGCTACTTTTTGTCCCGGAAAATTAAAGAGTTCCCGCGGGAACCAAAATACCTCAATCCACGCGGACGAAATCGCGGGCATCAGCTAGTACAAAATATGTATTTACAAATAAATTCAAACTTTTAGAATTGCTGATTTTTAGGGTTCCGTAGCCAAATTTGGCAAAAACGGAACCCTTATAGATTCGTCATGTCTGTCTGTCTGTCTGTCCGTCCGTATGTCACAGCCACTTTTTTCCGAAACTATAAGAGCTATACTGTTGAAACTTGGTAAGTAGATGTATTCTGTGAACCGCATTAAGATTTTCTTACAAAAATAGAAAAAAAACAATAAATTTTGGGGTTCCCCATACTTAGAACTGAAACTCAAAAATTTTTTTTTCATCTAACCCATAGGTGTGGGGTATCTATGGATAGGTCTTCAAAAATGATATTGAGGTTTGTAATATCATTTTTTTCTAAACTGAATAGTTTGCGCGAGAGACACTTCCAAAGTGGTAAAATGTGTGTCCCCCCCCCCCGTAACTTCTAAAATAAGAGAATGATAAAACTAAAAAAAATATATGCTGTACAGTACCATGCAAACTACCACCGAAAATTGGTTTGAACGAGATCAAGTAAGTAGTTTTTTTTTAATACGTCATTAATCGTAAATCGCAATTTACCTTTCATTCAATCAACTCAAATATTTAAAAAAAACATTTAATTTAAAACTTACTACAGGTTTGTACGGAACCCTCGGTGCGCGAGTCCGACTCGCACTTGGCCGGTTTTTTGATCATTTTCCAACTGAAGTCTGAAGGAACTCCTGTCAGATACCTACTCCTTTTTAAAAAGAAATCTTTGGAATTAACTAGTTCACGCAGTGTATCTCTCGGCGCCTAGTTTCTGACGCGTACTAAATAAGAACGGTTCAAGCTCCTCAATCCAGATTCTTACTGTTAATTTAATCGGTACACCAAAACAAAAAATTTCCTCTTACGAATAAATGGGATAGAAATTATCTTACGTAACCTACTTTCTTTTTATTATTCACTACAACGTTTATCGCCCGCGGCTTTGTCGAATTTGTCATGTAGTTTTTTATCTTTCTCTGGGCCCAGTTAGACATTTTACCGAAGTCCCTATAATGCCGTCAGTTTTTTATAACGATTAACTTACTGCCTTGTTTTAATGTTTGAGTTCATCAATACATCTATCACAGATTAAATAACAGTCAGAAATAAAAATAATCTCTTTTATGTTTTTTTCTGCTTTGCATGTAACTGAGATGATTTCCCGTTCCAAAAGTAAATATCCGCTGCCAGAATGCAAATCTCGTGCCAAATTACTTACTTCAAGACCATTTCATTGGCTGAAAAGCCAACAAACAGACGGAAGCACTTACGTATCTTTAATATATTAAGATTTTTCCCGAAGCTATTAAGTTACACTTTAATTTGACTGACAATCTCATACTGAATGAATTAACGTAAATTATACCTCATGAAAGGAGAATTTTGTTGAATTATGCACTCTATGCTCTTTACTTTACGAGTAATTTAGATTTAAAACTGATGTCTTAACATTGTACATATTAATGTGGGAACATTACATGAACCATGACAGTATAGGCTGTTGTTTTAACAGTTGGAATTCGAACGTAGGCTTCGCTGGGCGAATCTAACGCCCAAGACACAAACAAACTTATACTTGCCGTTAAACAATAATTTAATAAAATAAATATATGCCTTAATGTGAAGAAATTAATCAAAGTAAAAGGAAGAGATTTATTGAATGAAGAAAACCAATATCAATGCGTGAATAGAATCACGAGTGTTAATCAAAATTGAACTTAAACGTGATCTCAATAAGAACGTTAGAAGTACTAGTTGTAGAACCTTATTTGTAAGCAGTGAAAGTTTTTAATTCGTACGGAAAGCTTTCGGTTGTGATAGACCGTATAACGTGTGTGTTACGACTCAAATTTGGTGTTGAACAACGTGGATCGCAATAGAGTCGCAGTGCTAAATGAACGTTCCCTTGGTATGTCAGGGGTATGCATTTGAAATGGCTTTGATTCAACTCGAAACTAACAGGCTAAATATTTCCTATGTCCGTCATAGCTTTCTTTCATCTAATATAGGCTTAGATGTTGGATAGAAGCAGCAGGAATCGAGTTTCTTGCTAGTTCTTCTCCGTAGGGACGGCATTCCGAACCAGCGGTAGATTAGCTCGACGATTCAAAAGCACTTGTCAAATATTGGATAGAATCAGGCGTTACTTTGCGGAAGTTCTTGATTTAGCAAGAAAAGATTTTTTTTTTTTTATCCACTACAAGTTAGCCCTTGACTGCGATCTCACCTGATGGTAAGTGATGATGCAGTCTAAGATGGTAGCGGGCTAACCTGTTAGGGGCATGGCAGTTATATTAAACCCATACCCCTATTCGGTTTCTACACGGCATCGTACCGGAACGCTCAATCGCTTGGCGGCACGTCTTTGCCGGTAGGGTGGTAACTAGCCACGGCCGAAGCCTCCCACCAGGCCAGACCAGGGAAAATTCAGAAATTATAAATTCCCAAATTGACCCTGCCGAGGATCGAACCCGGGACCTCCGCACGTTAAGGCAACAGCGCTACACACTGCGCCACGGAGGTCGTCAATCAATCAATGACAATCTCGCATTGTAAAGTCGACATCTCCTGAGGATGCTCCGGTGTCGGGGCGAAACGTGCGTCGAGAATAGTATAAAAGTCTTGTGTGGTGGTGCATGTGAGTGGTGGTGGCATTGCTTGCTTGGGAACTTAGCTTTCTTGCTTGGTGAAGGTAAACGGTGCTTCGGTTTTAATTGCATGCTTGACCATACAGATTTTTTTTCTGTTGGCGGATTATAGCACAGTAATTGTATTCTTTTCTTGCACTTGTCAAAGTCTACTTGAATAATACAAATTTGATTTTGAGTTTGTTGCGTTGTGATAGACCATGATACGCAATGAACAAGAAAAGTGAGCTAGCAACACGCACCTCCAAAGCACAACATTCATAACACCACACAAATCTTCAAAAACACTCAAGGTAGGTTAGGTGCGTTTCACTCCGGCACCGGAGCATTCTCAGGAGATGTAGTTTATAATTCGTTTATCATTGCAAAATCATCTAGACCCAGGCGATTTGAGCTGTGAGTTGAATAGCATAACACTTTATTATAACTACTTTCACTCTTTCTCTGCGTCACTATCCTCACTGTCGAGGCCCCGAGGCCTCCGATTCATCCGCATAATAAGTCCTGATAATATGACACCCAAATTTCACTTTCCCACACAAGGCTTCCATACACAAAATTGCTTTAAAAGTGCTGAAAAAGTCTATCATTGCTAATGATTGTCACTTTCTATTCTGACCAGTTCATTTCCAGATTTGACATGATAATAACCCATAGTATAAAAAGTTCAATTAAACCCTTTTAACGAGTTGGTAGAAATGGAGCTAAATGCTACAAAACCTCGAAAATTAACGATTCCTGATTCCGTAAGAGTGTGATTAAAATCTTATCTTATTTGCATTTGACACGCCTGACATTTCTATTTCTGTGTTTCTATTTTTACGTCCGTCTGATTTCAAATGATTACGATCAGACCTATTGTTCTGATTTCATTTTTTCTCGTTTCTGTTTCGAATGAAACTTACTTAGATTAATTTATTATATCATTTTTACTTCGAATTTCTCTAGTATCTCTGCAATCTGCGGATGAAACCACAAAATTCGTTGGAAATTGGAATACTTAGGTCTTAGATAAAACTTTATAAACAAACTGGGTAATAATACGTATAACTATAGACTAGCGGACGCCCGCGACTTCGTCCGCGTGACATAAGTTTTTTAATTCCCACAGGCACTCCTTACTTTTCCGGTATAAAAGAAGCCTATGTCACTCTCCAGGTTTTCAACTATACCCAATACCCATGCAAAAAATCACGCCGATCCGTTGCTCTGTTGCGGTGTGATTGACGGACAAACTCCCTATTTGACTTTCTTGGGGATAGAAATTTTATAAACTGTGAAATCCGTATTTCATCCTTTTTAACCGGAAGCCCAAATACCAAGTTTCATGGCTATAGCTTGAAAAACGACGGAATTTCATAAAACTTTCAACCCCTATTTAATCCCTTTGGGGGTGGAATTTTTAAAAATTGTTACGCACGTCCTTCTTATTTTTTTGCCGAAAACCAAAATACCAAGTTTCGGAGACATAACTTGAAAACTAACTATTAAAATAAAAGACTTTCATACAAACTTCAGCCCTTTGGGGGTAGAATTTTCAAAAATGGCGAAACACGTATTTTTTCATTTTGAACCGGTAGCTCAAATACCAAATTTCATGGATATATCTTGAAAAATGACGGACTTTCATACAAACTTTCAACCCCTATTTCACCCCTTTGGGGGTGGAATTTCGAAAAATCCTTTCTTAGTGGATACCTACTCTTTACAAAGAACACACCCTCCAAATTTCATGTCTCCATGAAATTTGGAGGGCTGCTTTCATGTGGACCAGCGGTTTAGGCTGTGCGTTGATATAATATAAGTCAGTCAGTCAGTCAGTCAGGACTTTGAATTTTATATATATAGATATAGAAACTGTAATAGACTAGTAAATTACTCTCGCTATAGGTACCGCTCGCGTAAAGTAAACATTTGTATGGAAAATTCTGCAAGCATGGAAATACATTCTCTCGTGTTGCCCCTTTGGATGACGGGTAGGAAATAAAGTATCTCCTTATCTCCTTATACTGAGATATTGTGACTTTTTGGCACAATCTCTTAACTAAACTAAAATGAAAGCATTAATGAAACTTTAAGAGTAAGATACTCTTGGAATTCTAATTAATTGTTTACACATATGAATGGACGTTTTTGAGTGACCATGGTAAAGATGTTATTGTCTATTGATTAACGTTGGTATGTGGCATTGTTTAGATTTAGATTATCAGCAATGTTATCTTTTACCTTTTGGAAGGTTTTGTTTCACTTGTAAGATATTCCGAATTTCATTGATATTGTATCGGGGCAACTATATAATTTAGATCAATTTAAGGTTTATTTTTTTGAAATTTCGATCTAACAAGTCTTTGATTTGGGGAAAGTTATTTTAAGCCTTAAGTTGTATCTGCTAGATCTTATAATGGAACTATACATTATGTTTAAGGGCTTTATGTTTGGTGTGAACCAATAGCACAGAATAATAACTAGTGCCAATAGGTACCTCATTATCTTTAAAAACACCTTAATATCGTTGTTTGGAAAGAAATCCTACTTCATTTTCGTTGTTTCTTTATTTTCTGTGACATATTCATTTCGATCTGTAGTCTATGCGTTTATTTAGGTTATTATAACTTGTCGTCTAAATACAGATTATCTTACTAATATTATAAATGCGAAAGTTTGGATGGATGTATGGATGTATGGATGTTTGTTACTCAATCACGCGCCAACGGCTGAACGGATCTGGCTGAAATTTGGCACAGAGATAGATTATAGTCTGGAATAGCACATAGGCTACTTTTTATCCCGGAAAATTGGAGAGTTCCCGCGGGAATCAAACAAATGTATCTGTTCAACTGATTTTGATAAAATTTGGTACAGGGATAGGTTGTATCCCGGGGAAGGACGTAGGCTACTTTTTATCCCGGAAAATTAAGGAGTTCCCGCGGGAACCAAAAAACCTCAAACCACGCGGACGAAGTCGCGGGCATTCGCTAGTAATGTCAATAAAATTAACATTAATCTGTACGGAGCCACTTTTTTTTGTGTGTTTACCGAACCCTACTTTTCTCGATATCAGGTTTATACTAGATCACTATCTCATATCTGCATGGCGGCAAGTGATACCTAATCCGAGATACCTAATCGGTTAATCTGACAATCCAGTATGAATTCTTGTACAACTTACTGGTATGATAGATAATATAGATGATAATTCGATCACTTGGTGGTACAGGGCACAGGCTTTGTCACCACTTCACCAGGGTGATGGACTGACCGGTGATCACTAGTAAACCGAATAGCTTAGGTGATCTAGGTTCTGATTCTGACTAACAGACTTCGAAAAAAGAGGTTGTTAATTCGGCACGTATTTTTTGTATTACATAATATAATAATATTAATGAAAATTATTGGGGTATTTTACCGATTTGAACGATATGGAAAGCATTGTTAAATTATGTCCCGCCGCCAGATGATGCCCGCGATTTCGTCCGCGTGGATTAGAGATTTTCGATTCCCGCGGGAACTCCTTAATTTTCCGGAGTTAAAAGTAGACTATCCCCGGGATCTAAACTACATCTATACCAAATTTCATTAGAATCGGTTTAAAAGATGTGCTGTAAAGCGTAGCAGACAGACAGACACACTTTCGCATTTATAAAATTAGTATGTATTTTAAAATAAATATGCTCCTAAATATTTAAAATCTATCCAAATAATAAAACTGCAACTGCACAACTCTTGCTAAAAAAATATTAATTTCTGAATTTCTTTTTCAATAATTTTTGTTCGTGTTTTGTCCTAAATCACTTTGATACATCTAGCCATAGAGTTTATGCATCTAGCTGCTAGCAGATATTTCTGACTAGGTATTTCTATTTTACTTTTATGGTAATATTTTCTCATCTTTCTTCTATAGCTGTAGGTACGGAGATGGCATACTTCACAGCACCTGTATCCACGCATTCGATACGTGTTTGATCAGTTCTGATAAGGGCTCTGATAAGAGAACCAATTAAGCGCCGCCCACACTTCATTGTTCAGACTAGGTACTACTAACAGTTTCATCAGTACTGCCAGGGCGCTCCTGTAATACAGGCGCGTCCGCGTACGCGAAGTAGTTTCAAAAAGTTCGATTAGTGTCAAAGAATATAGCTTATTACTTGTTTATAATACAATACTATATTTAATATACCAGGGTGCAGTATCTTATACGGTGGTTGTTAATGTAATTAATTTTTATGTCTTGCTTCTCATAAAAATAATTCGGTTTAGGTAGTCGGCTAGCGGAAAGTTACATACGTTATGAGATTATGCCGTGTTATTATAATATTGTGTCTATCCTATACTAATCCTACCATATTTAATACTAGTTGATACCCGTGACTTCCGTACGCTCGTACCACTCGTACTTCGTCCGCATGGATTGAGGTTTTTTGGTTCCCGCAGGAACTCCTTAGTTTTCCGGGATAAAAAGTAGCCTATGTGTGCAAAAAAATTCAAAATTCAAATGATTTTTATTCAAATAAACTTTTATACCGCTGGTTCGG
This sequence comes from Erebia epiphron, assembly GCA_963932025.1. Taxonomy (NCBI): domain Eukaryota; kingdom Metazoa; phylum Arthropoda; class Insecta; order Lepidoptera; family Nymphalidae; genus Erebia; species Erebia epiphron. The sequence goes on from OZ009950.1 coordinate 13,391,596, forward strand.
AATGCCAGAGAAGAACCAGCAAGAAACTCGGCGGTTGCTCTTTTGAAAAAAATAATTTACAATTTCATTGATTTGTAATTATGTAAAAGCTGTCCTTAGCATTGCTGAAGCGAGTCAAATCCATGCTCCGTTAATCCTTACTATAATCTATCTCTGTGTCAACTGTCTTAAAGATCATTTCAGCCGTTCAGCGTGATTGAGTAACAAACTTCCATCCATCCAAACTTTCACATGTATAATATTAATATAGATAGACTAGCTCACGCCGCCACTTTGTCCCTGTGCATTAAGGATTTATTTATGGGTTCAAAGACCTTCAGCCCCCATCGTTCTCAATTCGAAGCGCTTATTTATACCTAACACCAAAACATTACAAAAGTGGGTAGACTAACATATAATAAACCTTAGTTCGAGCAAACAAATGTATTATGTAATCGGTTGTTAACTCACATTGGAAAATGCTCGACTAGTTTCTAACCGGCCGGTTAGTTGTGATATTTAAAGCTTTGAAAAGATTTAAAGCTTTTCTTTCCGGTTAATCAAAGAATTCTTGGAAGATTTTATAAACCTTATCCACGCGGACCTATAGTCCATACATCAGCTATGTTAGTTTATAAATTAGGAAATACGATAACAGGCGTTATAGACCAGTGTCGATAATTTTTGAAACCAAAAAAAATCATAGTAGGATGAAACCCATTGGAAAAGGAGGAGAATACAACAAAAATGAAAGGAAAAATAATTTACGGGCGATCTGAGGTCGGGAAGTGGAAGGGGGTGGTTTTTAAGGGTAAAAAACGGTTTTTCTCGATTTCCGGCAAAACTACAAGTCCTATGAAAAAAAATTAAATTGCAAAGTTGTAGGTAATAAAAAGATCTACAACTTTTATATTTACACTTTTTTCACATTACCTCAAAATTTATGTGAAAAACTCAAGTAACCAAGTTTTTGGTTTTTTATTTTTATCTTCTACAAAACAATATGTTTTTTTTACGAAATTTAGTGAAAACTTTCCGTTTTATGTCCCAAATACACTGTACATGTGCCCGTAAATTATTTTTTCTTTCATTTTTGTTGTATTCTCTTCCATTTCCAATGGGTTTCATCCTACTATGATTTTTTTTCACTTTTTACCATTTTCAAAGGCTTCGGCACTGGTCTATTATGGTACGGCAATATGGGATTTATAACAGGAAAGACGGTTCATTACGATCGTTACGGTACGGCACGCTAAACGGGCTACGGCAACTCATGTGACTCGGCGATAAAGTTTAATTTTACCGCACGTTATTTACTGGATTATATTATTTAGGTACCGCTGTTAAATTTCCGACCGACTGTCTGTATACAGCTTCCGCTGGCTAGATTCATACTTTTATATTTATATTACTAGCAGATGGCCGCGACTTCGGCCGCGTGTATTAAGTTTTTTAATTCCCACGGGAGCTCCTTAATTTTCTATGTCACTCTCCAAATCCATCATCATCCATCATCATCAATCCATCATCCATCCATCATCCATCCACTCCTCTCAACTATACACACGTAAGAAATCACGTCGATCCATTGCTTTGCCTGGAGAGCTATCGACCTGGAGAGTTACATAGGCTACTTTTACCCGGAAAATTGAGGACTTCCCGCGGGAATTTAAAAACTTGGTCCACGCATACGAAGTCGTGGACATCAAATAGTTTAGTATGATGAACTACTATAGTTATTAGTTAGTATCGTTTCACTACAAATCCTCCTCTTTTATCTATAGATACTAGATAACATTCCGAGGTGGAGTGACCTAGGTAGCGCTTAGTATCAAGTGCTGGCATCCTGGTGATCGCGTATCGAGGTCGTTGTGTAGTGCTCCTACGGTCCTAGTGCTTCCGGAAATGCCTACACTTATCGTTGAGAGGCTGCTGAACAAGGTGCAATGGATTGTAAGTAGTTAGTTGCTTTTTTTTAACCGACTTCCATAAAAGGACGAGGTTCGCAATTCGGCGTCGCATCCAGCAACCCACAAGTCAGTGTAATACCTGTTAAGTATCGTATGCGTTGTATACAAAGTGTAACATTTTTCTATTCATAAAAAGAGCAACTGCTGAGTTTCTTACTGGTTCTTCTCTGTAGAATCAGTTTTCCGAACGGTGGTAGATTCTTACGACTTATCATAAGTGGCACAAGTGGTCCTACGTGAAATTAATCATTTCATTTTATTAAAAAAAATTCTTTCTAAAAAAACCGACTCCCAACGCCACTGTAAAGTACAAAATAATTTTGATTTCTACCCACCTTGTATGTTGAAGTCGGGCGAGTCTGATGCGTCAACTTTGCTTATCCTTGTTATACACGCCCGACTTCAACATAGTGGGTAGAAATCAAAATTATTTTGATTTCTACCCACTATGTTGAAGTCGGGCGAGTCTGATGCGTCAACTTTGCTTATCCTTGTTATACCCGCCCGACTTCAACATAGTGGGTAGAAATCAAAATTATTTTGATTTCTACCCACTATGTTGAAGTCGGGCGAGTCTGATGCGTCAACTTTGCTTATCCTTGTTATACCCGCCCGACTTCAACATAGTGGGTAGAAATCAAAATTATTTTGTAGGTAAGTACTTTACAATGGCGTTGGTGGTTTTTTTGGAAAGAATTTTCATTTTTAACTTTTTAGTGTCTTTTCAGTGTTTAGTGTGGTTGAGGATTTGGAGTCAGAATTTTTTATGGGACCACCTCGAGAACTTCCTCTAACGGCTGATAGAAAAAAAAATCAAATCGGTTTAGAAACCACGGAGATATGCACCGACATACATCGCCGAATTGAGAACCTCCTCCTTTTTTGGAAGTCGGTTAAAAATAAAAAAATTGAGTTCGACTGGCTCAAATGTTAAGAAAAATTATATATTATGTTTATTTTCATTATATATTTCATCACTTGGTACTTGGAAGGTCGAACAGCTAACAGGACAGGTTCGGTCCCTTTACTTACGAGTAATTGTAATTTGGCAGGAAAGTTGTGATTTGAAGTTGTTTTTGTTTGTTGTACTTAACTTGTACGTCACTTGTAGGAAAATAAGAATATTCTCTTCCACTTGTTTCTCATAGGCAATGGCAATTGGTATACCTATGTATTTGATTTGTGAATAAGCAAGGTTGCATGCATGCAGGTTTAAAAAAAACCATGTCTCACTTTTTAGGCAAAAAAGTTAATCCAATTCCATACTAATATTATTATAATCCATACTAATATTATGAATGCGAAAGTGTTTCTGTCTGTCTGTTACGCTTTCACGGCCCGTCTTTTCAACCGATGTTGATGAAATTCGGTACAGGGATAGATTTTATCCCGGAAAATTCAAGAGTTCCCGCGGGTATCAAAAAACCTTAATCCACGCCGACGAAGTCGCGGGCATCGTCTAGTTTTTTAATAAATTTCTGATTAGGTAAAAAATATTTTAACATATTTTTAAGGCATTATTTAAGTCGATCATCCTCGATAAAAATAAAATATCTGTCATTAAAATACAATTTATTTTAAATCACTACATCGATTACAGCAATGATTACGAAAGTGGACCGGTACATATTTTATTAATCGCTTCCATTACATATTATTATGTTAGCAGCCACTGCGAATTGTTGCAACTTGCAACTTAAATTACGACTATTACTGTAAACGGCGGTAAGTAAAATACCTAGACGCAATAAGAAACCAGTCAGGGTTCCGTATAGAAGGAGCTCATCGTGAAAAACATGGTGGGGAACCTGCACGCTCGCACGCAGTTCAGAGGCCCAATTGTTTAAGAAAATCGTAATCATTTGACAGCTTGAAACGTATTTCTCGAACTGTTTAAGGAGTTCATACATGATAAATAAATAAACTTATGTCGTGCAGGTATCTAGAAACTCCTTAAACAGGTCGAATTATACGTTTGATAAACGATTACGATTACGATTTCCTTACACGAGAACCCACGAGTTCTTCGTAATGTTCTTAAAGGTTTGTGAAGTCTGCCAATCCACACTGGGCCAGCGCGGTTGACTATGGTCAAACCCATGGATGTAGGAATATGTCAATGGAACCCGGACTAAAATAAAACCTGAGTAAATCAATTATCTAATTCAATATTTTTTTTGGCATCACTGAGTGTGAGTGAAACGAAACGACGATGACAGACCCTTCTCATTCTGAGAACAGAATGGCCGTTCTGGGCCGTGCGTCAGGTTGAAATGATGATGATGATGACAAGGAAACCCTTTTAGCTTCGTCTGTGTATCACTGCCATTTTTAAAATCATCCAAGTACTTAAACAATAAGTAATCATACTTAATATTATAAATGCGAAAGTGTTTTTGTTTGTTGGTTTATTGGTTTGTCCTTCAATCACGCTGCAACGGAGTAACGGATCGACGTGATTTGGCATAGTTGGAGAAGTGACATAGGCTACTTTATATCCCGGAAAATTAAGGAGTTCCCGCGGGAATCAAAAAAACTTAAACCACGCGGACGAAGTCGCGGGCATCAGCTAGTAACTAATAATATAAAGAACAGTTATAAAAATGAATCAATGATGGATGCAGCTTATTCCCTTACTCCCTTACCCGTTGTTCTAGGTGAGCGATAGAAGCGATGCGAAGCGAAGCGATGTTACGAAACAACTTTTGACGAAGTAAACAATTCTCTCACTAAAGTGGTACAGTGGTTTGAAGCTAATAACCTACTCCTCAATGGGAAAAAGACAAAGTGTATCAAATTTACATTACCTAATGTCAAACAGGTAAAAACCACTGTACAACTTGATCATGAGAAATTAGATTTAGTGGATACCGCTGTTTTTCTTGGAATAACGTTAGATGCTAAACTCCAATGGGGCAATCACATAAATGTCTTATCGAACAGGCTTAGTTCTGCTACATACGCGGTTAAATAGATTCGTCAGTTGACAGATATAGAAACGGCGAGATTAGTTTAATTTGGTTACTTTTACAGCATTATGTCATATTGTATATTATTATGGGGTAATGCTGCTGATATTAATTCTGTTTTTGTGCTGCAGAAGAGGCCATATATAATATGGGACCAAGAGAGTCACTAAGAAATAAATTTAAAGAAATCAATATAATGACATCAATATAATGACAGAGCATAACCAATATATATTTGAAAATTTAGTATACGTGCATAAACACATTGATAAATTCAAGAAGAAAAGTGATTGTCATAATGTCAATACTAGAAATAAAAATAAACTTGTAATGCCTACTTCTAGGCTTAGTAAAACTAGCAATTCATTTGTTGGAAACAGTGTCCGCTTCTACAATAAGCTCCCAGAAGACATGTTGAAAATGTCTCTGAATAAGTTCAAAGTTAATGTAAAACGTAAACTCATAAAAAAATCTTATTACCATGTAAAGGATTACTTAAATGACAAGGAAGCTTGGCAATGATTTGATCTATTGGCTCTGATAGTTCCTTAGTTAAGATGATTTGTGAAATGGTGATAATGAAAAAAAAACCCGGCTGAGTTTGTTGTGGGCTCTTCTCAGACCAGGGCGCGTTTGGAACCCTCGAAGCTTTAGTTTTAAGATACCGTTACTGATTATCACCATTATATTATATTATAAAAAACTCGACGTCAATAAGTGTAGTATACCTACCTAAATTGAATAAACGTTATTTGACTTGACTTGACTTGACTTGACTTGATGCGAGGCGACGCGATACGACGCCATAGAAAATGACAAACTTGTCTACACGACATCGCAGGCCACTCGAAAGGGTCAACAACTGTTTGATTTTGTCGCGTCGCGTCGTATCGAGTCGCAGTGTCGCGTTTGTCACTCACGCAGGACATTGGAGTACACGCTTCCGACGTCCGGGAGGTGGGAAGCGAACCCGGAACCCCCTTCGCGATAATTTCTCATGATCTCGTTAAATTGGCGAGATCAGACGGAACGGAACGCTACAATTACAAACATCCTGAATTCGCGCTATACGCTATGAATCATTGCGTTTTTACACCCGATACAGTGGCCAATTTAGATAAAACTTCACTGTGTGTACAAATATAATAACCAAACTAATATTATAAATGTAAATGTGTCTGTCTGTTGACTTTTCACGGCTACGCGGTTTGTACGCGTTTGACGTAAAGTTTGTTTGTAAATTATTGTATCGCGGAGGACATTCTCTATCAAGAGTTCCCATGGAATTTTTTAAACATCTTGTGGCATCTCGACATATACGCTAATAGATGGCGCTATACTAGTGACATCAGAAGAAATCCCAACCGTGAATGAGTCTGAATCACGCTATCGAAATTTTCACTACAGTACCTTGCAAGATCGAGCCCTATCACCTACATCATCTTACAAGCTACTCGTAATTCAACGCGGACAATGTCGCGGTATTCATCTAGCATATTAAAACAGTACGTTGATTAGGATATTGAAAAAATGTGAAATCGATTCATTGGCTTTCGAGAAAATAATGCGAATAAACAAACATACATATACACACGGGTCTAATAGAACCTCCTTTTTTATCACCGACTTCAATTAATTGCCGTGCAATTTCACCCCATACTTTGTCTTGTTTGTTCTGGTTACTATAATCAGACCGCGTTTGGTCATAAAGACAGGGGTTGAATCGTATAAGTTCTATAAATTGCACATTGCTTTCGATTCGATATCGTCAGGCATATTGACACGTCTAAACGCAGCAAAGTTCGAAACGAAATGACAAAATGGCGACGGCGTGGGCACATAAGCGCCCCCGCCGCGCCTGCACCTCGACCCCACTGCGCCTGCACCTCGCCCCCGCCGCACCTGTACCTCGCCCGTGCCGCGACTGCACATGATGAGCGCACCGATATTTATTTCTAAAGAAAACCTAGACGCGGCGCGCCGCTTGTGCGCCCTAGCTTCGACGTCGTCTCGACTCTTGAGTGTGTGAGCGACGCGCATAAGAGTCGTCAGTGAAGCAAAGCCACCCATATTGGGAGAACAATGAGGATTGTCCTTAGGTTCTCAGTCAGTTAGCTGGACGTTAGCCAGAAGCCATGATTTAGTCGCGGCCCTGTAACATGTGACGTCAAATGATGAGCTTAACGTTGTCCAAGCCACAAGCGAAAGCGTGTTGAAAAACTTAAGTATAGAAATATAAGTTAAGTAAATATATTATGGAAGAAATTGGCTTCGCATTCGGCAGCCTAAAAGTCAGTGTAATTCTTTTTACATTATGTACCTATGTATTATGTATTAGCTATACAGGAAGAATTTTTTTGCAGTGCACAAATTTTTTTGGTGGTTCTGTATCGTTAAAGGAACATATTGCCCTTGCATAAGTGCATTGCATTGTGCCCTTGCATAAGTGGCACAAGTTGTCCTAGGTAAAATAAATAAATCATTTATCAGTTATGAGTATGTTAAGTTCTATTATGTTTAGCTTGAAGTGCATCTGCGGTCCTATTCCGTTAAACCTGCATCGATCAGTGTTACCGTGCCAACAGATTTTGGCCAGTTGCAATTGTTGGCCAATGTTGCGATGTTTTATTAAAATCCCAAATATATTCAGTAAATAGGAGAAATTTGTTGGAGGTCGCTTTAAAAGTTTTGTATAGGGATTTTATCTTGAAGTTTAGGAAAATGAGTACTCAATTCTCATGATGTTTTCTCGTTATTTTCTTTTTATTTTTCAAAAACCTAAATCCAAGCAGTTAAGACTATTTCTTATTCCAGAAAATAAGAATTCCCACGAGAATTACAAAAACCTAAATCTAGTCTCACATAATACCATACCGCCCTTGCGCACGCGTTGTTTTTTTTTTGTTATAAGTTATATCTATGTTATATGTGGCAATAAAAAAAATATCTATCTAGTCTTATCTAGTCCATAGATAGTTTATTTGCAACTGTATTGCAGACTTTATTATAAACACCGATCTAATGGATATGGCATTGGTTTCTCTCAGCTCTCGACATGCAGTGATTACCTCTTTGATCATTTATATTTACATCCAGTCCAGGACGTCTAGAAGGAGGTCAGTGGCTGGATCTGCGCCAATTGGATACATTAATTTGACCCCCGACCTTCTCGTGATCTGTCATTTAGCCTTAAATGCGAGTTTATAGATACAGCTATTTAGCATCGTTGATTTTGACCTTCGATATGTTTGTATGTTGGAAGATATCTGCCTTATTTTTGTTATCAGATAAACTTGTGTTGATTTTGATTCCATACTAATATTATAAATGCGAAAGTGTCTGTTTATCTGCTACGCTACAAAGGCCCATCTTTTCAACCAATTTTGATGAAATAGGCATAATTTTTATAGTGGAAAATTGCGGATTTCAAAACCATTCATCTATCTATAATCCAAGACTTGGCTTAGGTAAAATATAAAATATTTGTTTCACCATTAATTTTCCACCACCAAGGGGATTTGAAAGGGACTAAGTAAATGAGGAGATGAAATTTTGTATAAAAGTCCGTAATTTTTCAAGTAATTCCATGAGTGAGAAAGAAATGAGATGAGTGATGATGATGGATACATCAGGTATATTAAAATACCCCACTCTACCGGAGTAGAGATGGGTCTTCTAGCTATCGATGACGCTCTCATCGACTCGCCCGCGTAAGTTTGTAACTGGCGTCCTAACCCGCCGGAAACGGGGCTGTTTATGCTGTGATTGTCATTATAATTTTCGCATTATGCCCGCAATGGCGCTGGCTCGTCACTCGGCTTCAGTTCACTTGAGGACGCGATACGTAACGCTTTCGTTCATACCAATAACCAACCAGACTATTTTAATAACTCGAAAAAAGAAAATTTGAAAACAAACCGTATTTTAATTAACAAGTTAGGTTATTGTACGGAATTGAAGTGTGTATATCGTGTGTAAATTGGAGATATTTCCCATGTTTTCCTGTTTATAATATTGTGAATATCTTTATTGGTTTCAATTCAGTGTAGGACGCGATATGGACCACTTACTGTGTAGCTTAATTATTTCAGCAATTAGTTAAAAACAAACTTTATTTTCCCATTTCGGCATAGGAAGTTTTTTTTAGTGTCTAAACGGTATTTCCCGGTGACTCTTTTGTGTTGTGATTAAATATACCTATGCTAAATCATCTAATAAGGATTTGTGAAGTGATGTTTGTCACTTTAAGTACTATGCAGTATGATTGTGGACGTGTGTTGTTCGTGATATTTTAGTGTGTTTTTTAATGAAGTGTTATCGATAAAATGGTTGTATGGTACATCACTGATTGGAAAGTTGAGGTGAACAGAAAAGCTTTTTATACCTATATTATTCAGACCTTACTTTATAGGATCATTTCTATAGTAAGCTCTTCACGAGATGCCTATGTAATTAATTACCCCGGGACCTCCCACTTGTAAGACCACAGTGCTCACCACTGCGCCAGGAAGGTCGTACAAACTTTTAGATTTTTTTTAAATTAATTTGAGCAAAGAGCAAGGACTTTCTTGTTCACATCAGTGTAGATGTGTGAGCTGTTGTAACAAGTGCTTAATTCAATTTAATTTCATCTCAAAAAAAAAATTGGTACTCATTTTACAAAATACTTTGCTCAAATCTTCCTACAGCTCTTGGTGTACATTGTATTACTTTTTCTTGTAAACATCCTATCCATCAACGTGTATGTTCTACAAACTGTACACATAAAAATTATTAACTTTGGATTTAATTTTGTACACCTTTTTTTTGAGTGGCAGTTTTCTTTGCTGGTTGTCATCTGACTGTGATGATGCGATCTGGCCGGATTCATGGTGATAGCCTAGTGGTTCAAACACCCGACCTCCAATACGAGGTCGCGGGTTTGATCCCCGGGTACACACCTCAAACTTTTCGGAGTTATGTTTTAAGAAATTCAAATATCTGCACTTGATTTAAACGGTGACGGTAAACCTCTTGAGAAACCCAAGTTTTTTTAAGTAAGGAATATAATTTTTTTCTTATTCCTTCGGGACCTCCTTTATTCTCCGAGATGCAACCTGTCTCTATGCCAAATTTCATCAAAATCGGGTGAAAAGATGGGCTGGGGAAGATGAGTTCCAGAAAGACATATAGACAGACGGACACACATCCGCATTTTTAAAGTAAGGATGTATGGATTCCATAGAACTGTCCTTCTGTCCTTCGTTAGGCATAATGTTCCCACGCCTGCACCGAAATCTGATCGTCGATCTGAGCTAAAGGTATTGTGGAGGTATACTGAGCGCACCGACATATATTTGTACCACCGTAGGTACAATATATGTCGGTGACTGAGCGCGAAGTTCTTGGAAAACTTAGACGGTTCTGTTTAATTGATCATCCAAATGATTGGAATTTTAAATGTACTGTATACCTAATTATAGCCGATGCCCCACCTATTACCTACTCCCGATAGGGACAATTTCTGAAATTTGCAAAATTGAATTTAAGTATACCTCTAGCTTTACGGAGTTGTGTTGTGTGTATAAAAGCGATAAAATATTATTGAAGTGAAAATTCTTTAGAATCGTTGTGATTTGAAAATTCGTTGAAACGAAAAAGCGACACTAAAAAGAGACAAACATATCTAAAATTGGATTTAGCTTGCGAGAGAATGCGATAGAATACAATTCATATGTTCACGATATTGAGTTGCGCTACTGCTCCATTGTGCTCAAAAGGGTATATTTATCTCATTGTCTCGTAGGCTTACTTTTCTGAAGTTTCACCTCTGCCGTATGTGAATTTGCACTAAATCGGTGAAAAAATAAACATATTGCAGAGACCTGCGTGACTGAAACCTCTATAGAACATTATGAAGCACGATGTTTTCCTACACTGTTTTTAAGCAAGTTAATTTCTTGAGACGCACATTTCCCGGGGCTCGAACACCCAAAATAAGAGGTCTGGTGTCTAAGCTTAAGGTATCACCACTCTTATGTATGTATACTTAAGGGTCTGGTTAATATGGATCTAATGTTGAGTTTCCGTTGTCCACAGAGTGAACAGACTTCGCCGTTCCGGCGCTGGACCACCGGCAGCGGCTCCGGCTCCTCGTATCGGCATCACGACCACCGCGGCATCTTTACCAAGGTATAGGCCTCCAGTCCCCCCTGAGGGTCTCCCCAAATCTATCGACGAGAACGATTTTGAATGAGAACAGAAAACGGCTTAAAAAAGAAAACTGATCCCGTTAGAGGCATTGGGGACTCCCCAAATATGTGTACGCAGAACCAGCATGATCCGACCAGAAAAAGCTTCCTACTAGCTGATGCCCGCGACTACATACCAACAAACCAATAAACAAACACACTTTTTCATTTATAATATTAGTAGGTATGATTAAGGGTCGGCCGACGCGACGTCGTTTTCACCCTTAATACCGTAAACATAAAGCTTTTTCAGACCGACTCAAGCCGGTTCCGCGACGATAGATTTGGAGAGACCCCAACAGAATCAGTTTCCTTTTTTAAGCCCTTTTCTGTTCTCACACAAAAATATTACTCATACTAAGATTCCGTAAAAGTTAAGACATCATCATCATCATCATCATCACTACAGCCTATTAACGTCCCACTGCTGGGCACAGGCCTCCACTCTCATAGGAGAGCGGGAATTAGAGCTTAGACCCACCACGCTGCTCCAATGCGGGTTGGCGGGCTAGTTAAGACACACAAATATCAAAATGAGCAAAACAAACATACAAGGAAAGGTTATGCTTTATATGAATGAGGAAATCCTGTAAATATTTAACTAAAAGCAACAAAATATTCATTTATTGTGGCTAAATACCTTACATGGCCATACCACACTGTGGCCATACCATACCATCCAATTTCCAATAACAGACACCAATGTTTACCCATTAGAGCGCTTTGTAGACTATTTTTCGTTTGTAAGAAGTGGGAGAGTGAAATTAGATAAATACTAGATCATGCCCGCGCCTTTTTCCGCGTGTATTGAGGTTTTTGGGTTCCGCTCTCCTCTCAAACTCTTTAATTTCCATAGATAAAAGTGCTAATCTAGGGATATTCTATCTCCAATCCTATTTTCAACAAAATGCGTCCAGTCTTTTTTGCGTAAAAGAGCAACAAACATACACACACATACAAATAAATACACAAATACAAATTTCTGAATTTTCCCTGGTCTGGCCTGGTGAGAGGCTTCGGCCGTGGCTAGTTACCACCCTACTGGCAAGACGTGCCGCCAAGCTATTTAGCGTTCCGGTACGAAGCCGTGTAGAAACCGAATAGGGGTATGGGTGTAATATAACTACTATGCCCCTAACAGGTAAGCCCGCTACCATCTTAGATCTTAGACTGCATCATCACTTACCATCAGGTGAGATCGCAGTCAAGGGCTAACTTGTAGTGGATAAAAATGTCGGCATTATAATATTCGTGTGAATGCCTTTGACATAGTTCTGTTTCGTCCTCAGCAAATGAGCGAAGGCACGGCGCCTTTGCCACAGAACAACAACGGCAGCTGTGGTGGCGTGGCGCGCTGGTCTCTCGGCCTGGAGCAACTTCTGGCGGACCCGGCTGGTGCCGCCGCCTTCGCGCACTTCCTCGCCAAGGAGTTTGCTGCTGAGAACATCAGGTACGTCAGGAGATTGATTCCCACAGGACGAGAGCAAAAACATCATGAAAGAGACTTTAGTGCGTTCTTGATGGGATATCAGCATGTATTTCCTATGAATTGAGGGTAGACACGTAATTGTAATAGAGTGAAAGATCTCTAACAGAACAACAACGGAAACTGTGGTGATCACTTTAGGATTTAGAAGGCAAAATAATTAGGGTCCCGGTGGCAATATGATGAAATGATCGGCATCCGGCACGAATTTATACGTAGGTTTATGGGCTATCCTATAGTGCTATATTTCTTGCTGTCTGTAATTTTGGGTTAAAAATGATTTTCCGAAAATGGTAGAAGTTTTTCATGAACCCTTTTATTTTCCGCAATAAAATGTATTTATTATGCCTACGTCCTTGTCTGGGATACAACCTGTTGCTTTGACCAAAAACGGTTGAACTTTCAATATTACGGTCGCTTTTTAGGGTTCCGTAGCCAAATTTGGCAAAAACGGAACCCTTATAGATTCGTCATGTCTGTCTGTCTGTCTGTCCGTCCGTATGTCACAGCCACTTTTTTCCGAAACTATAAGAGCTATACTGTTGAAACTTGGTAAGTAGATGTATTCTGTAAACCGCATTAAGATTTTCTTACAAAAATAGAAAAAAAACAATAAATTTTGGGGTTCCCCATACTTAGAACTGAAACTCAAAAATTTTTTTTTCATCTAACCCATAGGTGTGTGGTATCTATGGATAGGTCTTCAAAAATGATATTGAGGTTTGTAATATCATTTTTTTCTAAACTGAATAGTTTGCGCGAGAGACACTTCCAAAGTGGTAAAATGTGTGTCCCCCCCCCCCGTAACTTCTAAAATAAGAGAATGATAAAACTAAAAAAAATATATGTTGTACATTACCATGCAAACTACCACCGAAAATTGGTTTGAACGAGATCAAGTAAGTAGTTTTTTTTTAATACGTCATTAATCGTAAATCGCAATTTACCTTTCATTCAATCAACTCAAATTTTTAAAAAAAAGCATTTAATTTAAAACTTATTACAGGTTTGTACGGAACCCTCGGTGCGCGAGTCCGACTCGCACTTGGCCGGTTTTTAATATTAGTATGTTATAATATTAGTAATCTTAAGATCTTTTTAATCAGAGACCCAATTGTATAAGCAAATCGTTATCATTTGACAGCTTAAAACGTATTACTCGAACTGTTTAAGGAGTTCATATATACACGCTTTTTGTCGTGCAGTCATCTATGAACTGCTTAATTAAACAGGTCGGATTATTGGTTTGACAAACGATTATGATTCTCTTACACAGTCGGGGGGCAGAGTCTAAAGCCTAAAGATTTGTATCCAGATTCTGGTGGCAATGCGAGCAGTACCGTACGTGCGAGGATGATGAGCGTAGATCTTCCCTCGCGGCGCAGATTTGGCAGTCGCATTTGGCAGAGGGCGGCTCTGAACCCGTCAACGTGGACGCGGCGGCGCGGCGCGCGGCGGCGCTGCGGCTGCACCACATACCCCCGCCGCAGGATCTATTCCTGCAGGTATGACAAAGCCGATGGCTATTAGACGAAAAAAAAATGAAAAAAAATTACGGTTGTCTGTAAAAGTTGGTTTACGGACGATAATTTTACGTGATAACTAGAAGTTCTCACGCGCGCTCGCGTGGCGGCGTTCCAGTAGCAGAACTATTCGAACTGCTACCTCTGACGTCACGCGATCGTGCCTCTCTATCTCTGGCTCGGGCGGAACGTGACACTTTTTCGTGCGTGCAGCCGGTGTTCATCGATTAATAAGACGATGTATGAGACGACGATTTTATATGAGTAAAATTAATTTGTATTTCCCTTAATAGTGATGTTGTGTTCCCAGGCGCAGAAGCAGATCTTCAACGTGATGAAGTTCGACAGCTACCCACGTTTCCTGCGCTCCGGAATTCACGCGGAGTGCGCGCGCGCCGATTTACGTGGACTGCCACCGCCCTATACGCCGCACGAGCCCAACCCTGACACCCCTAAGGTGAATATTAATAAATTATGTATATAATCCCACAAACTTATCTGACCCGGTGGCCAAAATTGAAACTATTTTTATGCCTGTATAGTTTTCGTTTTTATTTTATCTTTATCTATACTAATATTATAAATGCGAAAGACTGATGGATGTATGAATGGATGAATGTTTGTTACTCAATAACTGCTGAACGGATCTGAGTGAAATTTGGCACAGAGATAGATTTTAGTCTGGAATAACACATTGGCTACTTTTATCCCGGAAAGTTTATTTCAAGTAACAAAAACTCATTACTAAACTACCTAAAGTCCACAGGGAACGATGGGGCTGACGTTCTTTGTTTTGTAAAGAAAAGCCCCGAAATATATCAGATTACAAAAAAAAAACTAAAGTCCGCACATCAGCCAATAGATGGCAATACTGGTAGCACAATGTTGAAGCGTGTACGAGAGCTAACAAGTGTTTAAGAAAAAGTGAGCCCTGATTGGTCCACGTACCACAAATTTTATGTAATAGTGTGTCATTTTCAAAATCGCAATCATCTTTTTTCGTAACGCATTCTATTTCAAAACGTGTATGTTGCCAAGTGTCAAATTGTGATTTAATTATATAATTTACGGTGGTATAATTTATCTTTGCAGCTAAAGAAGTCAGCGTCGAACGCGTCAGACAGACGTCGCAGCGGCGGGTCCCTATTGCCATGGAAGGCGCGCGCGCCGTCTCGGGACAGAAACAACTCGGCTGCCTCTACCAACTCCACCGCTGAAGAAAACGAAGTGAGTACATCTTTCTAAGCGCAAAAAAGGGGTTGTTTCATCTTGGGCCTGGTACTTGTACAGTATTAGAAAAAAAAGTATAAAATCATAGAAATCAAAATAAAATATGCTTTTTTGCAGTTTTACAGTAATTAAGAGGTACAAAAACAAAATGTTTAATTAGGTACATTTGTAGAATAGCAACTCTCGCAGTGCATCCATTTTTTTTTACTGTCTATGTTTTTAATGGCGTTACAATATGTCATTTCTATTTCAAACGTCGAGACAACATAAACGAGAATATACATAAACCTATCTCATTATTACTTATTCCGTCAACTTTTCTAATAAAATCTTTCGATCGACTCGCTGACTGCTGTTGGATATTTTAAGGTTAATTCTCATTTCTCAGGTTATTTTTATGTAAAATGTCATCTTGACACGTGTAATATACGTCAATGTCAAAATGGACGCATGATGTTGCGTATTTTTGCAAAATAATTTCGCATTGTACCTCGTAAATTGAACTTTTTAGTAAGAAATAAAGAAAACATTGTACTATTTTATGACCCCGAACATTTTAAAATACCGTAAGTACAAATAAAATACAGCCCAGGCTCCATATACATTTGAAACAACCCCTTTGTCACTAGATTAATTAAAAATCAAATAAATTACTAGCTGATCGCCTCGACGTTGTCCGGATAAAAAATTTCAAAATCCTTGCTTAGGGGACAGTCTTAAGGATAGTGCGTTGAAAGGGAAGAGAAAGTCTATAAGATACTATTAAACTTTCTTATAATGGTCAATATTATATATTTTAATGTGTGGACTGTATATAATAAGTAATGTGCACAGACAGACGGACTGGAAAAGCTACTGGGTTAATTTAAAAATACTAATTACCTCTTAAGGCTAGTAGCTTCTATACATAATACTGAGCAAAATTGTTCAACGAATTTCAAAATTTTTCTAAATATGTATATTAAAATTGGTTGCACTAAAATTACATCTACACGACGCGCGGCCGGCGGATAGATTTTCGATTCGATTAGTGCCCGCTTAAAACACAGGACGCGGGCATCAGCTATTTAAGTTATATTTTAGTCAATTTATCTATAATACAATAAAAACCGGCCAAGTGCGAGTCGGACTCGCGCACCGAGGTTTCCGTACAAACCTGAAGTAAGTTATAAATTATTAAAAATATTTTTATTTTAAATATTTGAGTTGATTGAATGAAAGGTAAATTGCGGTTTACGATTTATAACGTATTAAAAAAAACTACTTACTAGATCTCGTTCAAACCAATTTTCAGTGGAAGTTTGCATGGGTACATCATATATTTTTTTTAGTTTTATCATTCTCTTATTGTAGAAGTTACAGGGGGGGGGACACACATTTTACCACTTTGGAAGTGTCTCTCGCGCAAACTATTCAGTTTAGAAAAAAATGATACTACAAACCTCAATATCATTTTTGAAGACCTATCCATAGATACGGGAACACGTATGGGTTAGATGAAAAAAAAATTTTTGAGTTTCAGTTCTAAGTATGGGGAACCCCCAAAATTTATTGTTTTTTTTCTATTTTTGTAAGAAAATCTTAATGCGGTTCACAGACTACATCTACTTACCAAGTTTCAACAGTATAGTTCTTATAGTTTCGGAAAAAAGTGGCTGTGACATACGGACGGACAGACAGACAGACATGACGAATCTATAAGGGTTCCGTTTTTGCCAAATTTGGCTACGGAACCCTAAAACCCATGACAATAGACAATAGAATAATATTATCGCGTAATTTACGAATAAATACACATTCTTTATGTACAATAGCATGTCTTTAACAAATAAGAGTTATATGGCAAGTCATTATGATCGTATAATATAATATGTTGGGACGAGATGCAATGTTGTGAAATTGAATGGTTGATTCGAATTGCGGTATATAAATGTGATGTATGCGTGCAAGTATAAGGGTCAAATGCATCACAGTTTGTTAACGTTAAATTTGACCACCTATGAAAGTATATAGTTGAAATCCCACGGACGCGTATGAAGCGATTTGCTTCCTCGTTACTAATTCGAACCGCTAGGATATTGAGTGCCCTTCCGGCTTCCGTTTTTCCATCCGCTTATAATATTGGTATCTTCAAATCTAGAATGAATAAGCATCTTCTAGGCAAGCGCGCTCCATCTTAGGCTGCATCACTACTTCTAGCAAGTCTGATTGCAGCCAAGTGCTAGTTTATAAATTAAAAAAAAAACTGGGTTGCAAAAGTAGGATTTCTACTACTATTCACCAAAATTTTACTCATAATTTTAAATGATGTAAGAATACTGACCTGTGCCAGTCACTTTGCTTGCTTTTTGATGAGTGAGTTAACGATAACTTTGCTTAAATATTTTTCGTCTAAGTGTTTAGTTACGTCGTCACTTTTACTGACCTTAAGTCAAAGTGAAAATATTTTATACTGGCTACTACAAAGGGTAACATTACCCCTTTCCATTAAATCCAGTAATGCATAAAATAAAACATCTATTACTAGTCTTATCTATTTTTATCTTAAATCAATTTCTCATTAATTTTTTAATCATACTTAATAAATAGTGGTGTAATCTATAGAATGGCATAGTTTTTCATCGCGATAAATTGTCCCCGCCCATCATTTGTATATTCTACACGTATATTTGTCGACTTTATCGCAATTTACAGTACGACGTGGAAAATAAGCTCCGCTCTATTTATAACAAAACCCCGTTTTAAACCCTGGCTTAGACACTGCCACGGCGTAAATACATACAGTGAGACGAGGCATTTATCAGATGGACTTGGTCGTAACACCTGACTGCCTGGACGACATATCCACTCTGATCTGTTAACTTCTGCCGGTCGATAAAATAAACAGCCAACTTTATATATTTTACTTTACAACTTAAGCTTGACAAAAAAATTGACATGTACAAAGAAATATCTCCTCCATACTCAGACATTATTCCTAAGAAAGTTGCCCAGTATTTTCGATGGTTTCGAATTTCCTCATACTGATCCAGCTAACAAAAACACACTGTATGTAGGTAATCCCACCTCCGTCTCGCGCCTGTCACCTTGCAGGATTGCTGTTATTTAAACTCCTGTCCCCGTGTAAAGACTGTATTAGGTATCTGTTATAATATTTTTAAACTGTGACTAACATTTAAAATGCCACGTCGCGTCGTAGGCTTGTATTTACTTCGACGATTACAAAACGAGCAAAGAACCTACATTTTATTTCTGATATGCAAATACTGTAAAGTATTTTAATTTTGTGGTAGTAAAAATTTAAGTAGGTATTTAAACAACGATATCAGCTGTACCAATTAAGAAACTGTGTTACGTGACACACCTCTGTATACTCTGATTATTTTTATGACATTACATAACTAGCTGACCCCCCTAGCTTTACTTTCTAGAAACAGTTTGTCACTCGGGATCTATGTTATAGAGAAAAGCCTGAGTGTGAAGAATTATGTTTTTGTGATGGAACTTGAAGATGCAGTAAAGATTTGTGAATGCCAATCAAACGAACACTGATATACTGCCTCTCGCTAGATGTGTAGGTTTTCTGACGATGTTACCTTCACCGCTATAGCAACTGACAATAATAAAATGTAAAAGAAGTCCTATTATTGAATGCTAAAATAAGTATGCTCAGCTTGCATGCTTGTATGATAGCTAAGTATGCTCCTGAAAAAAGCTCATTAAACTGTTGAAGATTATGTAAAGGAACATGGATTTGACCGCAATCGTAAGCATTGGCTTACGATTACGGTTAAAAACTAGTTGATGCTAGTGGATTGAAGTTTTCTAGGGTCCGCGGGAACTCTTTAATTTTCCGGGATAACGAGCGAGCCCAACCCTGACACCCCTAAGGTGAATATTAATAAATGCTAGCTAATGCCCGCGACTTCGTCCGCGTGGATTGAGGTTTTTTGGTTCCCGCGGGAATAATTTCCGGGATAAAAAGTAGCCTCTGTGCTATTCCTGACTATAATCTACCTCGGTGCCAAATTTCACCTAGATCCGTCCAGCCGTTCTGGCGTGATTCTCAAACTTTCGCATTTATAATATTTGTATAGATGTGGCTCATGGATCCGCGTTTGTTCCCAGGCGGTGAAATCAAGTCAGGCAGTGAACGGCCAATGCCTATGGTCGGGCAACTCGGCGTTGTGTCGCGTCGTGTTGCCGGACGGTGCGACTTCTGTCGTGGGCGTGTCGCCTGACGTCACCGTGCGGCGACTGGTCGACCGGCTGTTGCAGCGGCGGAACTTGGTGTGCACGACCTATGATGTCATCGTGAAAGACACCACTCAGGTTAGTTGCCGAGACTCGGCTATAAACTGATATCTATTCTGATAGTGACACCCCATATATTGACTACTAGCTTAATGCCCGCGACTTCGTCCGCGTGGGCTACACAAATTTCAAATCCCTATTTTATTGTCTTAGTGGTTGAATTTTCAAAAATCGTTTCTTAGCGGATGCCTACGTCATAAAAGCTGTCTGTATACCAAATTTCAGCCCGATCCGTCCAGTCGTTTGAGCTGTGCATTGATAGATCAGTCAGTCAATCAGTCTCATAGAAAGACACAAGTTGTCCTACGTGACATGAATCATACGAGAGTTTTAAAGGGTAACTGCACTTTGATAGGATAGCTTCATTGTAATATGATTAACTTGGTCTACCACATTCTCCTCATTTTGACAGTCTTTAGGAGGCCAGTGTATTATCTTTGAAATAGCACTTGGGCGTTACACGTCCGCTTGGATAGTATTCCAAAAGTTTTACAAATTCTTTAACTTTATATTTCATATTGACATCCTTGACTATATGCTTTTAACTATATGTTTGCCGTAAGAGGTTGTGTGTTTGTTTGTTTGTGCACTTTTTGTTACTACTTTTCTGGAAAACTATTGGACCGATTATAATGCGGCTTTTTGCAACAGATATGTATAGCTTCTGAGAAGGTTCTTAGATATGCTTTAGTCCACCAAAGTGCGCTGCAATCGTTATTTTTATTTTTTAGTACCTTGTCTATATTTTCTTTATCAACTCTTAGGTGTCGGGTCGCGTGATCGACGTGAACGCGGCGTCCACCACGGTGGGCGGGCGCTGCCTGGCAGTGGAGAGGCGTTGCGTGGTGCGCGTGGTGGTGGCGGGGCGCGCCGTGGCCGTGCGCTGCAGACCGGCGCGCCGCCTGCGGCACGTGCTGCGGCCCGTGCTGCAGCGCTACTGCCCGTCGCTCATCTCGCGCCATACGGTGCTGCTCGGCGCCACGCCGCTACACCCCGACACGCTTGTGCAGGTATGAGGGTTAACACTGTACCTAGGCATAAGGCGTGGGATATACATGACGAGAGACGCGGCGTATGAAAGCGGCGTCCGCGCCTCGCCGCCAGTGTACCTGGTGACCCGTTGCTTGCATATGTCACCGTAAGATTGTAAAAACCGTTAGATTATAATCTAACTCGCGAAATTGTAAACTGTCGAATGATTACAATATAACGGATTTTTTTTCGGTAGATTGTAATCTGTTAGGTTTATTAACCCGACATAACCTACAAGAAAGAGACAAGAAAACGTAAATACAATGAATATTTCAAAAATTGACACTTAAAACATTTAACGGTTCACAATCTTTCGACTGTTTACAAACTATCGAAAAAAAAGCGTTAGATTACAATCTTATGGTTTTTACAATCTTACGGTGACACATACATCGTCAGCAAACAATACAATGACACAGACATTGTTGACATGGTATAGTAAGTCATTTATATACACCAGAAATAGAAAAGGAAAGGACCCAAGATCGAGCCTCGTGGGACACCCATTAATGCAGTTGAGCCTTCTAACTTCATGTGGTTTACGCATACCCTCTGAGTTCTATCGTTTAGATAAGAAGCAATGAGATCGAGTGCAACGTTGCTGATGCCATAGTGGCTTAATTTCAGCAATCAAGTTTTGTGATCAATACAATAAAATGCCTTAGACAGATCACAGAAGACACCAATAGCATTCTGTGAACGCTCCCAGGCATCGTATATATATTTTAAAAAAATTGCGCCTGCATCAGCATCAGTTGTATCAGTCACTTGCATCAGTTGTATTACGACCTTTAGTGAAGCCGTACTCGTATATCCCGCGCCTTAGTTATCTGTAATAGTATTTCTCTGTGAGTCTTGTCCCTGATGCACTGCATTTAAGTGTAACAGCGCCAATTCATTTAGAGCAATAAGAATGGCAAGAAAACAAAGCCATTCAGAGTACCGACCTAGAACAGACTCTGATCGCCATGTCGGAAGACAAAGGGTTTTTTATGTGTTCCTCACACATAAACCCGTTGTCCAAACGACAACAATACAAAACGACGGCAATCTTAGAACTTAAAAAAATGGTACTGCATGATACACCAATTAAACTAGCCTCTAGAGTCTCTAGACTAACCTAACAAGACGTAGTAATTATTCCATATTTTGTTCCAGGAATTAGACGGAGCGCGTATCCAAGTGGTGGAAGTTTCCAATACAGTGGGCGTGCCGAGCTCCGCCGTCCTTGTCACTCCGGAGACGAGGGAGAGGGACGACGATACCGACTCGCTGAGCGACGTAGCCTTAAGGATACAGGATGAAAATAATGAGGATGCGCAGGTATTTAAACGTGATATACTTTTAATTCAAACTGACTACAAAAACTGAGTAACAAACAACGAGTATCATACTCATTAAAATTTTTTGATGAACCCACGCGCGGTTGATTTCTCTGTATCATGTAGTATGTAATCCCATCAAAAACATAAATGTAAAATGAGAGCCAAAATCCAAAATTGTGATATGTATGTGGGATAATCTCGGAAGAAAAGACTTAATAAGTTAAAAAAACTTTTATTACTATATTTTACACTGAAAACGGCATCGCGTCGGGCACTCACTCTCGCCATATTGCATTCACCTCTCTCTTCCCTTTCTCTCACATACATCTATCTCCTTCACACACTTCCCTTTCCCACATTCGGCCATCCCTGCTACCATGTCTGTCCCCAGACACTTGCCCTTTCACCCTCCTCCATCTTAACAATACAACAACAATGCAATTACAATCTTTACAATAATACAATAGAAATAAGAATAATATAGAATCTAAGCATTCTTCTCTTTCATACTACCTTGTTCATACTTCATACTTACCACTTAATGAATAGTATTGGTCTCTGGCCATTTCTTCATATAGTCAGCTGAACTGGAAGTACGGTTAGGGCCTTCTGCTGCCGTGTCAGCCTTCTCAACATCGTATCGGTCATTCAGGTGGACTTTAGTAACTCGATAAGGTCCTAGGAACTTTGCCTTTAGTTTCAAACCTGTGCCAAACTGTGTACGCTTTACGGCCACTAGGTCGCCTTCTTTGTATTTCCAACTCTCTTTCCTATTCCTGTTGTAGTATTTCTTGTTTTCCTCTTGGACAGCCAGGATTTGTTCTTTTGCTTTTTGCCGTAACTCTTCCCTATCACTATCATACTGTCTAGCAGTTTCTTCTTGGAGTAATTCCAAAATTCCGATGTCCTCTTTACACCTCATCTTAGTACCAATTAATAAGTTATAAGGTGTAGTATTGATACTTCTCTGAAAGGTGCTATTTAATGCTCTTTGGACTCTACTTACATGTTTGTACCACACGCCAGGGTTTTCAATGCAAAGCTTGGTCAGCATAGGAATTATTATTCTGTGCACTCTCTCCACCTGTCCATTACCTCTAGGTATCCCGGTGGTAATGGTGATGTGCTGAATATTTTCTTCCTTGCAATATTCTTCAAATTCGTGACTCGTGAAGGCAGTTCCTCGATCTGTTATCAGCCTATTCGCGTTTCCGAATGTTTGCTGGTGTATTCTTAGTTTGTTCAGTGTCTCTGCACTCGTCGTACTTCTAGTGGGGAACAACCACACAAACTTGGTGAAGGCGTCAATCACTGTAAGAATGTAATTGTACTGCTTCCGAGTTTCAGTCAATGGTCCAACATGGTCGACGTGCAGGGTATCTAACGGTAGACACTCCTTTCCAATAGGGTTTAAAAATCCTTCTTGCTTACCCTCTTTCCTCGTAGCCAGTAAACATGGTATGCAGCCAATCATAAATTCTTCTAACTTCCTGTCTATATCCTTTATATAATAATCTCGATTTATAAGCTCCTTCATTTTTCTCTTTGAGAAATGTCCATTACTATGGATTCTCTTAATTATTTCTTTTTCTAACAGTTTTGGTATAACCAATAATTTTTCCGGACCCTTGTAGAGTATACCTCCTTCTTCTGAGTAATCCTTATATGACTTTTCTTTAAGTATCTCTTTAATTGCTTTAATGCCATCGTCCTGATCCTGCGCTTGTTTAATCTGATCTCTTAAGGATGTTATTGTAGCCACGTACGGATGTCGGCTGAGAGCATCTGCATGACGCATTTTCTCTCCAGCTCGGTGCTCCACTTCAAAGTCATATTCATTAAGCATCAGGACCCATCTTGCTACTTTCGCCGTCAGATCTTTCTTCATCAAAGTTTGCTGAAAAGCTTTACAATCGGTTACCAACTTGAAATGTTTTCCGTACAGATAGGGACGGAATTTTTTAACCCCCTCAATAACAGCCATAGCCTCGAGCTCATAACTGGAATACCTGCTTTGAGCTTCATTAGTTTTACGACTCATATAGTACACCGGATGTAGACCAGTATTGGGATGATGCTGCATGAGAATAGCCGCAATGGCTATACTTGAGGCGTCTGTATGCAATTCTGTTTCAAGTTTGGGGTCAAATATCTTTAAAACCGGGCCTATTGACAACTTCTCTTTTAACATAATAAAAGCCTCTTTCTGCTCTTTATCAAAAATACAGTCACCACCTTTCTTCAACAAGTCGTGCAGAGGTTTTGCAATAATAGCATAGTGCTCAATATATTTCCTAAAATAAGAGGTTAATCCTAAGAAACTTTGAAGTTGCTTACTTGTCCTGGGCTCAGGAAACTTCATGACTGCATCGGTCTTCTCTGTAGTTGGCCGTATCTCACCATCCTTGATTACATGGCCCAAGTACTCTATTTCTGGCTGTATTAACCTTGCTTTCTTCCAGTTAATCTGCAATCCGTATTGTGAAGCTATATCCAAAACCTGCTTCAAGCGCTGCAATGCTTGCTCTTCATCTACTGCTGGAATTATAATATCGTCGATAAATATCATCATTATCTTCTGGGCTAGCAGTTCCCGAAAGATCACGTTAACGAACCTCATAAAATATTTTGGACTGATCGAAAGCCCAAATGGTGCTCGCAAAAACTCAAACTGCCCATGATGGGTAACAAAGGACGTGTAAGGGATAGATTCTTCACTTATTTTTAAATGGAAGAATCCATTTTTTAGGTCAAGCACACTGAAAACTTTTGATTCCGATAACCTGTCAATAAGATCATCAATAATTGGCAATGGATATTCATCTTTCACTATTTTCTTGTTGAGTTGTCTATAATCCACACATACACGGGTAGTGCCGTCTTTTTTCTTCACCAAAACTAGTGGACTAGAGTATTCCGAAAAACTTACCCTGATTATCCCGTCATTCAGCCACTCCGTAATTTGCTTTTCCACAATACCTTGTTCCATGTGTGACAGTCTCCTAGGCCGCTGGGCTACGGGTATATCATCCTTCAGCACAATCTTAAGCTCCAGGGGGGCCTCTTTAACCTGGATGGGATAGTAGTTATCCACACAATCGTAAACCTCCTGTTTAATTAGAGGATTTTTAACATGCTCCACCAGATTTTCTTTTTCACCTGTAATGCAATTCACACTGGCTAACCACTCATTCTCATCTCTAAATATAGTCACGCATCCCTCACTCATCAACAACGTTACATCTTTCAGAAACTCGTGACCTATAATGATATCATAAGGCATACAGTTTCTAGGTATAATGTGAAATGTGACACCGTCGTAACACCGTCCATCGATCGAAATTGCCGTCGTAATCTTGCCTAACGATCGAACTTGTGTACTACCGAGTCCCGTTAAAGTCAGACCGCCAACATTAAACTCAACGTTAAATAATTTCGGACACAATTCGGCCGAGATCAGATTCACGTCGCTGCCCGAATCGATCAGAGCCTTTGAGCTGTGATTTTCCGCCACTATCACTGTTTTCACGGGTTTTCCGACATTTTTCGCGCACTGAGAATCTTTGTTTACAATTTGCATCACTTCCGAATCTCCATTTGACGTTTCATTGCCGGCATCTTCAAACTCGCTGTCATGGCCGCAGGTACGTTCGCTCCGATTGGCCGATGTCACTCCGAACATAGTGGAACGCTGTTTTACCGACCGCTCAGCCGCCGATGTCCCGTAACCCGGAAACACACGCGATCGCGACGGGCCTGCCGCATACTGCTTTACCGACAACTCGTTGTTGCGCGTCTCGTTCTTCGCATTGGCGCCATTAGAGGCGCTGGCGTCTCTGTCGCCTCGACCAATCATAGGACATTTCGACGCAATATGGTCGTCAAATCGATTGCACCGGAAACACTTGAACCCCCTTGTGCACTGGCTGGCCAAGTGTAATCCGCCGCAATAGGCATGATGACTGATTTTGAAAAATGGTCAGATTATGTTCGGAAGTATCTACTATTTCGAAAAAATATCTTATTTCAGCAGAAAAATAAAGTTTAGTAGATAAAATTAGCATTAGAAATTTAAATTTTAAAATTCACGCCAAAACGTTCGGCGGTGTCATGGCGTCGTTGTGACGTCACTATTGTTTTTACCAATGTACTCTGTGCACTGTGCAGTAAGCAATAGTGTGATTTTCAAAGCTCGAAAACAAACAATTGTGACGTCATTCGCTTCTTTGTGTTTTATGCAATATGGCGGATTGCTGTATTTTATAGTTTTATTTTATCAAAATAAATAGCAATCTCACTCGATATTGAAAAATAAATACGTTTTTTATAATCCATGAATCCTATTTCATTAGATAAATTCATAATTGCATTGATTCTTGGTTACTGTCATCATGCCTATTGTAACACCGCCGAGTGAACGATGATGATACCGATGCCCCTGATTTTCTCTTTACAGCTGACTCGACCCGCGCTTCTTTTTTCATGTCCGCCTGCATCTTTTCGTAGATAACAAGTTTTTCTTTGAGAGCACTGTAGGTGGTGACACCATATAATATCGCTTTGTTTACTTGCAGGTCTTCGATTCCGTCGATTATGTACTGTATCGCAACGTAGTCGGGAAATTTAGCTCTTTTACCTAACTCTTTCATGGCAAGCATATACTGGTAGAAACTCTCGTCTTTTTGCTTTCTTCTCGCCGCCATCAACTCATGCATCTCCTTAGTGTTGATGACCTCCGGAAACTCTTTTAGCAAAGCCGCTTTCAGCTCGTCATACGTCTTAAAAACTTTTTCTGCTTTTAACCAAAGGCCTGCCGTACCGCATAATGATCGTCGTGCTATAATTAGCTTTTGTTGCGGCGTCCAATTGAATATTTCGGCGTTGTCTTCAATATCCTGTGCCCATTTTGATGACGAATATGATTTGTCTTCTCCGTTAAATTGGGCCACTGCTCCTTCAAAATTGCTCAGATTACTGAACAACATGGCGGTCGCCGCCGGCGAACCTGCACCGCCGTCCTTTTTGCTGCTGTCGTCCATTTTTTTTTTCGTCGTTCTGCGCTCCAACTCCGCGTTTGCGTCTTAGATAAGTCGTCGTTACGTCGTTCAACTGCACTCAATTGTGATCTGCACGCGCACACCGCCTCCTGGACGCTCGCGCCGGTCACCACGTCGTTTTACCGTTTTTACGTCTTTCACCTTCACGTCTTTCACTTTTCTCCGAGTGATCCCGGACGAGCCCCCAAAAATGTGGGATAATCTCGGAAGAAAAGACTTAATAAGTTAAAAAAACTTTTATTACTATATTTTACACTGAAAACGGCATCGCGTCGGGCACTCACTCTCGCCATATTGCATTCACCTCTCTCTTCCCTTTCTCTCACATACATCTATCTCCTTCACACACTTCCCTTTCCCACATGTATATAATAATATATGCATTGGTTGTTGACTTCAGCGACAAAAGAAGTGAGATCTAAATGGGTGCCAAAGTTCAATGGTCAGTCCTGCAATTTATTTATAACAACATAAAATATTTTATAACAACTTAAAATATCATTTCTTCTTATAACTTAGGATAACATGTTGAAGACTAAGGCTTTGGCTTGGCTAGTTTCCATATACGAATTATTATTAAGTAGGTACCTAAAAGTACAGTTTCTACTAGCAACGGAAGAATAAAATAAGAACTTACAGCTTTACAACTTGCGAAGGCTATAATTCGCTCAAGACGAGGGAGTTACTACCACCGCTTAAAGCAGTATTATTTCAAAGTAACGGTTGAATGTCACGTACTTTGACGTCCTTAAAATAATGATTATAACACTACAACATGAACGTCAACAATATTAAAATAATACGGCTTTAAGCGATGGTAGTATGCCCCGTGTCAGAGTTTTGATCTATCCGTAGGTAGATCATAAAAATGACGATTTTTGGACGTTTATATCTAAATAACCATTTGAGGTGTGCTTATGAAATTTGGAGCACATACGTATCTCGCGGGTCTCAATATATGAGCCAAATTTGTCATGTTTAAGTGTAATAGTTTTTGAGTTATGAGGGGGTCAAAAGTGGCTCCAAATGGTTCGTGTAATATTACACACGGTGCTGCCAGTTCTTTCTTTTTTGGACTTTGGCTGGACACGCTTCCGCGTGTCTTGAAAACTAGAGCATTCTGGAACAGTGGTATGGCATTCCGAACCAATGGTAGATTCACTTGACTATTCAAAACCACTTGTCAAAGTCAACTTGAATAAAAAAGATTTGAATTTTGAATTTTGAGTAAAATCTATACCACTAACTTCGTACTTTAAAATACTGCCAATAAAGATGGGGGATTCTAAACAACTGTTATGTGTTAATAAATAAATAAATAACTGTCATGTTTGGCGGTTATTTGTCTTTAGCGACATTGATGTAAGAACGTTACTTCAAGTTCTAAAAAGGAAAACTTTTGCAATGGTGGCTATATCCCTATAAAATAGTTATTGTTTTTTTTCTTTGCACAGAGTGCAAGTCGAAGCAGTGTATCCAGTACGTCAAGTATTTACGGAGACGGGGGGCAAAGCACCCGCGAAGGGGGGCAGAGCGCCCGTGTACTCGCCGCGCTTCGCCCCGGGCATCCAGTACATCACCACCCACCAGGTTAGTAGGATTTGTTATGGGAAGTAATGTTTTTGAAGTAAGTGTTGGAATTACTTGCCGCCACCAACAAATTTAAAAACTTAAAAATTAAATTTAAAAAC
This sequence comes from Erebia epiphron, assembly GCA_963932025.1. Taxonomy (NCBI): domain Eukaryota; kingdom Metazoa; phylum Arthropoda; class Insecta; order Lepidoptera; family Nymphalidae; genus Erebia; species Erebia epiphron. The sequence goes on from OZ009950.1 coordinate 13,420,402, forward strand.
TGTTTAGTGGCGATTAAAGTAGTCTTGTATCCGTCTGTGGAATTCAAGCTGTCTATATTCGTAATATAAATCTAATATCATATTTTACTGACTCATTAGTTACTAGCTGAAATCCGCGACTTCGTCCGCGTGGTTGAAGTTTTTTGTTATTCCCACGGGAACTCCTTAATTTTCCGGGATTAAAAGAAGCCTATGTCACTCTCCAGGTCCTCAACTATACCTTTGCCAAAAATCACGTCGATCCGTTGCTCCGTTGCGGCGTGATTAAGGGACAAACCAATAAACCAAGAAACAAACACTTTTGCATTTATAATATTTGTATGATTGTAAACAATAAGCGATATAATAAATTCGGCAACCAAAGCGATTTTAATTAATAATTACACAATTTTCATGCTAAACTAATAAAGCAATCTCGTGATAGCTTTGATTTATTCGTATAAATCGATCTTAAAAAAATAACTAGCTAATTCTGTAGCTTTATCTAATACAGTTTTAAGGGAAACCTGCCTAACAGGAAGAAGAAGAACGGTAACCTGGTATACTAATATCTAACATATTATAATTGTTACAGATTTTCTGGACAACCTTCGCGAAACGCAAAGACAAAGGCTGCAGCCGCGAACCCCTCCCCCGCTGCCCCCTAAACCGCGATCCGCGCCGACCGTCGTCTGAACACAAAACTGTGAGCCTTATGGACATGGCATTAAGACACAGTATCGCTCGTATGGGCAGCAAGTCACCGGGAATCTAACCAAGATTAACGTTATTAGAATCCACAGCTACCGTTGTCTGAACATAATTATGAGCCTTATAGACATGTCTTTAAGACATAATATCGCTGGTATGGGAAGATACCACTTACAAAGTTGAAACAATATCGATTTATCGATCTGCGTATATATATTTTGTCTTAACTCAAAGGAATGTATGCCTCTTATGTACATGAAGTTAGGACATAATTTCGCTTGGATTAAAACGCAAAACGTTCCTCACGAAATCTCACAAATAATTTAGTTTTAACGATTTAAGATTTGCATCATCTGAATCCTAAATTATATAAACCTTGTAAATATGACATTAAAACACAATATCGCTCGTCTAGAAGCACAAAGTTAATTTTACCAAGAAAGTAGTTTTTACGTTCCGTTCCTAATACGGTATCATTGTGGACATAGTGTTAAGACACCATAATATCGCTCGTATGCCAATACGTTGCTTATATCGATAGATGAATATCTGAATTCTGAATTAAATGGTTGTATAAATTAAACATGTTAATGTATTTAATGCACTTAATGATTAGGTTGTGTTTTTATAATATCTAAAAACTATATAATTATATAGCAATCTCATTTATTGTAAAAAATCATTATTCTTTAAGATTTCTTAAAATTTTACCACCCAGTGATTAATTTGTATTGTTACTGAATATAATGGATAATTCGCACCAAAATAAGGACACTAAAATGTACCAATTAATTCAGGACGGTATATTATTGCATTTATCAAATTGTTAGCTGTATTCGATGAAACCATGTTAAGTTTTCACATCCGAAACTGTTATATAAATAGATCTAAATAATATAAGACTATAGTAATATAATGAATAGATTCTTATCTACTTAAAAGTATAATGCGAATACTATGCATTTCCATTAAGAAGACCATTGGCAAAGTAAATTTCTATTCATAACTCCGGCAACCATAATCCTAGTTACCAACAAAACAAAAAAACTTTATTTAAATTTTAGGCGCTGTCGTTTTAAATCACCAAATAAATATATGAGAATAACGTTAAAATAAACACGAAAAATAAAGAAATGTACAATTTAAGTACAAGTTTAACATTATTTCGAATTGGGTGATTCTATTCTTAGTGGAAACGCATAATACTTAAATTTATAAAATCATAGTGAAAATCTTAATTTGTAATCATCTTGTTATTTGTCACCAATTATTTGTTATAAAAATAATCTCTTTATGATTTTCAAGTCTTTTTCTAGCTTCAATATCGAACTAGATTTGAAATGATTGTACTTTTATACTGACTTGACACATAGCCATTTGTAAAATATATATGAAGGAAGATCTTCTATTGTTGTAACTATAAGGTATAAATATATAGATTCACATTGGTTGTAACTAATTTTGTATGTCTTTACGTGGATATCATACAAAGTATGAAGGCAACTATATAAATATTTGAAATTTGTATGTAAATTAATGTAATTTATTGTAAAGTTTATTTGGTTACATGAAGCTCAGAGTAATTTGATTATATGAAATAAAATCTTGTGTAACATATTATTATAATATCTTGTTTTATTACAATTTTCCTTAAAAACAAGAAAGAACCTCATTTAGAACTTTAATGAAGGAACTAGAAGTTTAATTCTCTATAATCCGCCAAAACAGACAAATCAAGGTATTCCGTATTTGGTACACCCTAAATTTGCGAAATTCACCACACCACACCACACAATGTACGATTTTAAACATTTGAATAGAGATCTTTACCATCGTGCATTGTCGAGTCAACATCTCCTGAAGATGCTCCGGTGTCGGAGTGAAACGTACGTTGAGAATAATTTGGAAGATTAAGAGTGGTGTGGTGTTATTGCTGAACTGTCTCGTTGGTCTAGTGGTTAGCATGTTCGACTGCGGCCGATGAGGCCCCGGGTTCGAGTCCCGTGTCGGGCCATAATTAAGTATTGGGTTTTTCTGACTAGTAATTCTCAGTACTAGTCCTAGGAAGTTGGTGGTGTTTTACCAACGTGCCTCGGAGAGCACTTTAAGCAGTACCAACAACCTCAATTTACATAGACGGGCCCTGTCGCGGGACAGCGCTGTGGCGGGGACAAGGACAGGGCTATACAGGTTAGGAGCGTGCTCTAAAGGTTGGACGCCCAATTTTTTTCTATGAAAGGGCCCATCTATAGTCTATTCGCCGAATGAACCAACACTGAGAATTTGGACTTACACGTGATTGGTTGGTTGGTTTACAGAATAAGGGCTGGTGGTAAATGATGATGCGGTCTAAAATGGTAGCGGGCCAACCTTTAAAGAGGCAGGGAGTTCTACGTTAAACCCATAGCCAGGCACGGCAATCGTAGGTACTGTACCACGTTAATCGCTTGGCGGCACTTTTGTATACAATATAATTTTGTAGGAATCATACTATATTATAGTTCCACCAACTTATCTGACCCGGTGGTCAAAAATGGGGACCAACTAATTTTTATGCCCGTTTGCGTTGCCCCTGAAGACGCTGTCACCGGGTCAGATTTTGTGGGACTATACTTTGGGTAAGATTTACTTACATAACCTTCAGGAAATACTTCAGTTATTAAATCAGATTGATTTCAGATAAGATTAAAATGAAGTGTTTTTTTAATTCAAGAGAAATGACGGAAAGGTCAGATAATAGGAACATTCGTAACGACCTTGAAAGTGAATAATAGGAAGCAAATTCTTCTAGATACAGTTATGAAAAGTGCTTATCATTTGTCCTGTCTCAAAGAAAACATTTGAAAACTGCCCCGCATACCCAAAGTTCCTTAATCAAAGCAAAGTTCCAAACTCATGACAAACAGTACATTGAGTGACTTCAAATAGATAATTAAAAACCGGCCAAGTGCAAGTCGGACTCGTGCACCGAGGGTTCCGTACTAACCTGTAGGTATATAAGTAAAAGTAATGGTATTTTTATTCCACTTATTTATTTTAATTTCAATTTAATACCTCTACGCGTTCATGCGGAAAGGGGTAGTAAGTTTAAAATTATTAAAAATATTTTTATTATATGATGTAACTAAAAATTTATGCTTTTCGCAATTTTTCCTTTATATATGCTATAAGACGTTGCTTTGTACTGTTCGTACCAAATTTCAAGATTCTGAGTTCACGGGAAGTACCCTGTTGGTTTTGATTCCCTTGCGAGTGTCGAAAATTTGCATAAAAATATTTTTTATTATATGGTGTAACAAAAATTTATGCTTTTCGCAATTTTTCCTTTATCTGTGCTATAAGACGTTGCCTCGTACAAAATTTAAAGATTCTGAATTCACGGGAAGTAGGTACCCTGTAGGTTTTGATTCCCTTTCGAGTATCGAAAATGCAGCATAAACGGCTGTATCTTTTGATTGTGATGGCTTAGAAGCAACGACCTCAATTTACATAGACGGGCCCTGTCGAACAAAGAATGTGGACTTATGTTTAACAACGCCATCTAGGCTGAAAAGCGGGAACTTGCTTGCAACATATGCGCCATCTTGAAAACGTATGACTCGGTCATAGATTAGTACAGATGTGCTTGTCGAAAATAATACGTACATAAGTGTACTCTCTGAGGTAATCGATAAATGTTAGTATGACGTTATTTTTACCACTTTTTTGTTACCAGTTTCCTGGAAAACCATTGAACCGATTATTATGCGGTTTTTTGCATTAGATATATATAGCTTGTGAGAAGGTTCTTAGATATATTAAAGGTCAAAGTCCACACAATGGGGCGCTGCAGTTCGTCGTGGGTTTTTTTTTTTAATTTAATTATTTGTTAATTGTTGATACTGAAGTTTTGTCGAAAATCAAGTCATTTTTAGGGTTGCGTACCAAAATGATAAGAAAACAACCCTTGTGGTGCGACATGACTGTCCGTCACACTTAGCATAATTCGGTAACTACTAATGCAAAAAACTTGAAATTTAAAATAATAACAGCTAAAACAGTTTAAAATAATCCTCGCCAAACCTTATTGCAAATGAAAGAATTCAAAAATAATTATTAGTACTATTATAATAAAAAGGGGTTGGAATGGGAGAGGTGAAAGAGTACTAATGGATCGAGTCACAGAAAAATACTTCATTTGAAATTATTTTATTTTATACATTTCTAAGTATGCTACTTGCCATCAAAAGAAATATTAAAAGTTATTTTGAGATAAATCACTTACACAGTGTGCATTTAAAAATACGATTAAGTAATAAACACTTGTAAGTAGGTAGCTGTACATAATAGGTACTGAACAACTTTTGTTCAACGAAATAATAAAATTCTGAATTTTGAATTAACTATTTATTTTTCATCAAATATCAATCAATCAAATCAAAAATAATAATACATAATATAATAAATATAATAAATGCGAAAGTTTGGATGGATGGATGTATGGATGTATGGATGTTTGTTACTCAATCACGCCCCAACGGCTAAACGGATCGGGCTGAAATTTGGCACAGAGATAGATTATAGTCTGGAATAGCACATAGGCTACTTTTTATCCCGGAAAATTAAGGAGTTCCCACGGGAATCAAAAATCCTCAAACCACGCAGACGAAGTCGCGGGCATTCGCCAGTACAAAATAAAAATTATCAACTTTAATAAATAAAAACTCTTTATTCATTGAAGTTGGTTAAACATTAAACTCACGTCAATAACTAATTTTATCATATTATTACAATAGCTTAATATTGCGTCTCGGAAGGTATTAATGCCTACTGTCCGTTCTGCCCATCTATGCATTAACTAATCTTGGTTGCATTTTTTTTATCGTACTGGACTGGACTATTCTAGGGCTGGAACCCGAAGCCGTAAGGCCAGTTAGTAAAAAAAAATATATAATACAGTTTGCCGCGGAAATTAAATGATTGCGAAATGGATAAAAATATTAAATAGGAAGATTAAATAACGTTTTCTTGGAAATGTGTAATTGTGAATTGAAACACTTACCTTAAAATAAAAATAATACAGTGCCAAACTAATAAGACTTTAGATATTAACTTAATAACAAATTATCTACACGATGAGCGACCGTGATCGCGCTACGACGGGGACAAAGACAGGCTTATGACAGGTTATAGGAGCGCGCTCTCATAGTTGGTCGCCCGCCATTTTTCTATGAAAGGGCCCATCTAGTACTTACATATATATCGATGCTTAGAAGTTTGATTTTTGCACAGCTCCAAGGGACAGTAGACCTGAGAAAAAGGGTCTTGACACACAGACGGACGGACAACAAAGTAATCCCATAAAGGTTCCGTTTTTTCCTTTTGAGGTACGGAACCCTAAAAACGCGTAAAAATAAAACAAACTTATTGATACCCGTTAAGTTTGTGTTTTTAGTTGTTCGTAATAACTACTTCACCTAGCCTTATCCCATGTTAATTGGGGTCGGCTCTCCTAACCATTTTTCTCCAAGCTTTTCGGTCTTGGGTCGTCATTTTGTCAACTTGGGCTGTTTTCAGGTCGTTCAGTATAACTGCCATCCAGCTTTGTCTGGGTCTACCCCGTCGTCTGGGTCCAGCACTAACATTAATTACAGTTCTAGTCATGTGATTTTCAGGTCTTCTCATAACATGACCATACCACCGCAGACGCCTCTCTAAGAGTTTATCCTCGATCTGCGCTACTTTAAAGGTGCCCAGAATATGCCTATTTTGTACCCTATCAAGTAAAGTGACTCCCCCCGCCCATCTCAGCATTTTCATTTCCGCTACGTGAAGCCTAGAAACCTGAGTTTTTTTTTAAAGGCCAGCATTCGGAGCCGTAGATTAGAGCCGGACGTATAGCGGTCTTATAAACTTTACCTTTGATAGGGATAGGCATCCGTTGGTCGCACATCAATCCAGAAAGTTCCCTCCATTTCATCCATCCTGTGTTTATTCGGTGAGTGATGTCAGCATCAATAGTCCCATTATGTGATACCATTGAACCTAGGTATTTAAACATTTCAACTTTCTTTACTGGATTCCCTTGCAGATGTATGGTAGCGCCTCTGTCGATGCCACCGAAGTTACAGCACATATACTCAGTCTTGCTTCGGCTCACTCTTAGCCCGGAATTCTCAAGAGCTGCCCTCCATGTTTCAAGGGCATTTTGTACATCACTCGGGGTTTCTCTTATGAGTGCTACGTCGTCCGCATAGAGAAGATCCCAAGGTGGCTGCTTTTGTATATGTGCTGTAAGATGGTTCATTACCAGGTTAAAAAGAAGAGGACTCAGTGCTGAGCCTTGGTGTACACCAACTTCGACTTTAAACTCGTCACTAATCCCAGCCGGACCTCGAACTTTGGTAGTTATATTATTGTACATGTCCATCACCAATCTGATATAATGTTCAGGGACCTGTTGTGATCGTAAGGCCTCCCATATTAGTTTTCGAGGGACTCGATCAAAAGCCTTCTCGAGGTCTATGAAAGCTATGTGCAGGTCTTTCTGGCCATCCCTGTACTTTTCCATTAGTAACCTGACTGTATGTATGGCGTCAGTGGTGGACTTTCCAGAAACGAATCCACACTGGTTTTCTGTCACGGCTGTAAGTTGTTTTAGTCGGTGGTTTATTACTCTTTCCCAGATCTTAAAGGTATGTGAGAGTAATTTTATGGCCCTGTAATATTCGCATAACCTAACATCCCCTTTATTCTTGTAGAATGGTACTAAGAAACTTGTTCTCCAGTCATCGGGTATGCCGTAGATAAGTATTTTATTGAAAAGTTTTGTTAGAAAATTTATGCCTACACTACCTAGCCTTTTCCATAGTTCTGGTGGAATGTTATCAGGACCCGTAGCTTTGTTATTTGCCATCAGACTTATCGCTACCTTTACCTCCCCGGGGGTAATGTTTATGATGGGCCCTTCTACAGCAGCTGACTGTACTATTTCTGCGCATGGAAAAGTCTCATTTAGCAAGTGAGAGTAGTACTCTTTCCACCTGTTTCTTATGTCTTCATTTGAAGTGAGTAATACATCATGCTTATTTTTTATGTATTTATTATTTTTTATGTCTTTGCTATTATTGTGTCTCTGTCTTGCAATTCTAAAAAGCTCTCTATCGTCTTCAGCTAAAAGCAGTTTACTGTAGAAGTTTTCATCACTCTTCGCTCTAGCCTGAGCCACTGCTCTTTTCGCTTCCTTCTTTGCATTACGGTACTGACCACGATCTTCTTCCTCACCACTTTGTTGCCATGTTCTGAAATTTGACTTTTTCCTGTGTAGTTTGTCCTTTACCTCAGTCTGCCACCAAGTTGGTTCCTTATTTGATTTTAATGGGCCTCTAGATAAGCCGAGTATCTCTGACGCTTTCTGTAAACACTGGTTTTGAAAATCCGACCACATTGTATTTGATGTCTGGCCCTGAAGCTGTTCGATTTTAGCGATGTATTCACTGAGGTTTCTACATAGGTCTTGGCCTTCCTGTTGTTCTAGTTTGTACCATTTTATCCGTGGTTCTTTACTACGAAGTATTTTTGTGGGTTTATGAATCCTGAAGTCAGCTACAAGCAGTCGATGCTGTGTGGTTAAAGGCTCACCAGGGATAACTTTACAATCTTTAAAAGACTTAAGTCGAGCACGGTCCGCCAGTATGTAATCTATTTGTGTTTTGTTGTTCCCACTTTTAAAAGTTATTAAATGTTCCGGTGATTTCGTGAAAAATGTGTTCACAATGGCGAGATCGTATGTTGATGCAAATTGCATTATCTCTTCACCTTGAGGGTTTTTAGTTCCATATCCCAAACTACCATGAATTCTATGATATTCTTCAGCGCTCGCACCAACATGCCCGTTTAAATCTCCTACTACGTATTTATCCTCAGCAATAGGTATAGTTTGCATTAGGTTATTCAAGTCATCCCAAAAAGCTTGCCTCTCTGATACGGTGCAACCAGTTTGAGGGGCGTAGACAGAGATCACATTCATTGGTTGCTGGTCATCCAAGGCAAATTTGATATAAATTATGCGATCACTAATCCGCTTGATTTCAATGATACGATCTTGAAAATCACTGTCTACTGCAATACCCACCCCATTATGTTTATTAGTTATGCCGTGGTAAAGTAATTTGTAACCATAACCGATGTTTCGCGCTTTCGACCCTTTCCATTTCGTCTCCTGAATGCAGCATATATTGACTCGTCTTCTGTTCAGAACTTCAGCAAGTTCTGCACCGCGTCCAGTCATTGACCCCACATTCCAACTCGCTATTCTTAGCTTTGGTACATTCGGGTGGGTCACAATAGAGTTGATGTCGTCGCTTTGGGGGGACGCCCTAATATTTGTTGCATTCGAAACAGCCTTATTCGCACTTCCGTCGCTTACAGGGGACGCCCTAGTAGTTATATTTCTTTCTTTATTTGTGTCTTTCATGGTTAGGAGTAGAAAAATGGCTATATGTTTTACGGCCGGTTGCCACCAGACGCCAAGACTGTCACCTTGCTGGCGAGCCAGCAAGATGCGGGAGCCACCGTTGGCCTATAAAAGCTCATCCGCCGACGACCCTACTGTGTACTCCAGCCAGCACACAGCACTGCAGAACCCTTTACTCCAAATATGTCGGAGGAGCGCGCTGCAGGGGTTTTTATGGAGTTTCCTTCTCCAGCCTATATGGTCCACGGGGGCTATTTTATTTCACCCCTTCCCTTCAGATACCACAAGTGATATCTGACGAGAGTTCCCCTATCCGCCACCTGGGGACGCGTCCCTTTGGGGTTAGGCTTCCCCGGGGGTTGTTCGTAATAAGCATTTATTATATAATATGTGCGTAGAACTGCAAAATCTAGCAAAAAATCTTTCGAATGACATGAACACGTTACACATGTACGTATACATCGCCCACGACAGCAGTGTCCTAACAAGGTCCTAACAGTCTACATTTCTAAATTCTATTAAAAAAAATCTTAGAGATAAAAAGTTCGTCCACTTTGCACTAGATGGCGCTATTTGGGTAATTTTTCGGTCTTTTCGAACCACGCATCTGTGGGTCTGTCATAATGACTCTCAAATGTCACTAAGGCATGAAGGGAAATGGAGGGTAGCAGGAAAAAATAAGCATGAAACACCTTCATAAACTATTAATCCAAAAAGTAGCCAAAAGGTGGCGTCACCAAAGGGATTTGTTTAAAATTCCAGCACATTTTCGTTGACACTTTTAGCATGGCAGAGGCCTATCTTGGGCCTAGTTTTATTTTAATACAAGTAATTAAATTTAAAAATTTAAAAAACCCACGACGAACTGTAGAGCTCCATTATGGCCTTTATAACTTTGAAAAACAACAATTAGAACTTATATAGCAAAAGTATATATATAACATAATATCTAAAACACAAAACTGCATCAGCGTGGTAGACTATGGCCAAACCCTTCTCATTCCGCGATAAGACTTGTGCTTAGTAGAGGTGTCAAATAGTGTTAAATTTTAATATTCTGATAAATAATTGTTAAAAAAATATACTTATCAGTTAAAAAAATATCATGGATTAAAAACCAAACTGTGATCACTTATCGAGGCTTAAAGTGCTTGTCAAGATAAATCAAAAGAGTCCAAATACGACGGGTTTACGATGAGAACTTAAGGAGTTCCTATGACTACCTCCTGGCTCCATCATGAGACCCTGAGCAGCATCTGGGTGCAAAGTACTAGTCAAGACATATCAAAAGAGTCCAAACACGACGGGTTTACGATGAGAACTTAAAGAGTTCCTATGACCACCTTCCGGCTCCATCATGAGACCCTGGGCAGCATCTAGGTACAAAGTGCAAGTTAAGACAAATCAAAAGAGTCCAAGCACGACGGGTTTACAATGAGAACTTAAGGAGTTCCTATGACCACCTCCTGTCTCCATCATGAGACCCTGGGCAGCATCTAGGTACAAGCTAAATATATCTAATTCAAAAAACCGCATCTTAGTCAACTTAGACTACATCTCAGCGTGTTTGTCTATGGTCCTAAAATATATCTAAAATCCTTGTCACAAGGTATACATATCTAATGCAAAAAACCGCACCTCAATCGGCCCAGTACTTTTTGTGAAAAATGGTAACATATTGAAAAATTAAAATCATAGACTACAGCTCAGTTTGGTTGCCTATGGTCTTAAAATATATCTGAGAGCCTTCTCTCAAACTATACATATCTAATGCAAAAAATCGCATCTCAATCGGCCCAGTACTTTTTGAGAAAAATGGTAACATATTGAAAAATTAAAATCATAGACTACAGCTCAGCTTGATTGTCTATGGTCCTTAAATATATCTAAGAACCTTCTAACGAACTATACATATCTAATGCAAAAAACCGCATCCTAATCGGCCCAGTACTTTTTGAGAAAAATGGTAACATATTGAAAAATTTAAAACATAGACTACAGCTCAGCTTGGTTGTCTATGGGCCTAAAACATATCTAAGAACCTTGCCAGAAGTTATACTTATCTAATGCAAAAAACCGCATATTAATCGGTTCAGTAGTTTTCCAGGAAAACAGTATCAAAAAAGTGCACAAACAAACACACAACCTCTTAGGGCAAACACATATACCGTCTCCGTTTCGTCGATGGTAAAAATTTAATAAAACATAATTGTATTTGATGCAAGGCTCCCAGAGTTTATATATATTATGGTGGTTTAATAAAACTGCAGTACCTATGCTTTTTTTGACAAATAAAGATTTATTTATTCATTTTTAATTTAATTAATAACTATATTATTGACTACTACTAGATACAAATAACTTATTTGTCAGCTATCGCAGGCTGCTCTTCCGCTACCGTTTCCGTTTCCTCCTCCACCTGCACGGGCTCGGGGTCGGGCTTCACTCTGTGGAACACAAAAATTTACTAATTTTAGTACTTATTTTAGTAAAGTACTAAAATTAGGCTATTTTAGTAAAGTATTAAAGTAGGCTTTTCTCAGTAAAACCGAACCAGTGATAGAGTCAAAACATGACTTAACATAAGAGACACTTGTAAGTCCTACATGTAATAAATAAATTAAGAATTGGTTAAGACACACTTTCGCATTTATAATATTAGTACGGATTATTATGTACGTTTGTACTTAGTCGATTTTGACGAATGAGGTATCAATCGATTCGTTATAACAGTCTGGGTGATGACAACCAGTTTTTTTCTTGTAAATACAAACCTGGTCAGTTTGGAGGGGTCCTTGGGCGGCGCCCAGTCGGGTATGATCTTGTCGTGTATGCGCCAGGTTCCGTACAGATTGGACAGGTGTTTCTCGAATACCACATATTCCAATACGTCTTTGGCGAGGATATCGCTGCCGTGTAGTAACCGACCGAAGCGATCGTACACAGATAGCTGCTGGCGGGTGTGGAAACGCACCGTTATCTGACGACAATGAAAACAGTAGGTAAGTAACTAAGTTATGACTGCACCGCACCCCATTCTTGTGAATGAAGAAGTTACGCAGAGCTCGCACACGCCGACTTATCGTGACATCGTGTATAACAAGGATCGCTTGCGCCAACCGAAAAGCGCCCGTACGCAGAGCTCATGTTCGGGTGATATTGGCCTAGCTGAGGAAGGCACAGTTGTGCGCGATGTACCGACTAACTTTAAGGAATTACCTCCGATCGATGACTCTTCGTTTAAAATTGTAGAATATAAAAAACGTATGCTGGTGAATGCGTGACGAGAGCGTTACGAAAAGTGTGATCGGGCGAGGCGAACGAAAGTTGAGAGGGAGATATAAGTTAGTGAAAATAGAAAGACAGAGAATTACGTTTCGTTTATTACTGTAGGGGCAAGAGAGAGAGGTGCGAGAACACATTTTCTTTCTCTCTTTCTCTCATAGCTAGTAACTAAGTTTTACTTCAGTTGTGTGGTCTAAAGCACACTCGTTTTTATAATTATTTTTACGCGACTAAAAGTAAGCCATTAACTGCAATCTCACCTGATGGTAAGTGATGATGCAGTCTAAGATGGTGGCTAGTTACCACCCTACCGGCAAAAGACGTGCCGCCAAGCGATGTAGCGTCCCGGTACGATGCCATGTAGAAACCGATTAGGGGTATGGGTTTAATGTAACTGCCATGCCCCTATCAGGTTAGTCCGCTACCATCTTAGACTGCATCATCAGTTGAGATCGCAGTCTCATTCAGTCAAGAGCTAACGTTAAGTGGAATAAAAATTAAATAATAAACGAATGTGCACGACTGTAAAACTTAGTAACCGGCTATGAGAGAAAGAGAGAAAGAAAATGTGTGCTCGCACCTCTCTCTCTTGCCCCTACAGTAATATACGAAACCTAACTCAAAGAGTACTTACGTAAACGTAACTTCTATCTTCACTAACTTATATCTCCCTCTCAACTTCCGTTCGCCTCGCCCGATCACACTTTTCGTAACGCTCTCGTCACGCATTCACCAGCTCACACCGAAGTCAAGCGTGCGTAAAGAAGTTTTAGTTCAAAAAAATAAAGAAAGGGAATAAACACGAAACATATCTAACTTTGCTAGTGGGGCTAGTCATATTGGGAAACCGTACCTGTCCAAAGATGTTCTGCTTGCTAATGACATCGGTGCACCTCGCGTGGACGATCCGCGGCGGCTCCAGAGACTCTAGAAACTTCCATCGGATGGTTTTCAGCTTGGTGTTGTGTCGGAACTCAGGGTACGCTTTCTCTGTCACGTATGTCCTCAACGCGTGCCGGTCATCTGGAATTGTTTTATATTAGTGGATAGATAAATATATAAGCAGACAAGTATACATTTTAAATCAACCCTTGACATATTCAAATTACAGGATACCAATTTCATCAACAAGGAAGCTGAAAGGGATATCTTAGCAGATCGAATTAGAAAAGAGGAAGCTAATGTAGACCCTGATGTTGAAAAATCCTGTTACAATGTGTGGGTTTATTTAAATGATAAAAAAGCATGATTATGAATTGTTCCAGCGGCTATGTTATAATTATTTATTTAGATATCTTTCATCTTCTCTCTTCCATCTTTATATTTTAAAAATTATAATTATTATAAATCTAACTAATTTACGATATTTGTGAGATGGTCATAATAAAAAAAACCTGGCTGAGCTTGAGTAAATACTAAATTGTTTCGGGCCATTCCAGACCAAGGCGAGTTTGGAGCCCTTGTAGTTTTAGTTTTAAGATATTGTGGTTAATTATCACCATCAGTTCTTGACATAATTATCACGATGAGGATGTACTGTGTAGGTACCAATTTTGGATAAATATACTTTGAGTTTGAGATGGAATGCCCAAAATAAAAAATTGTAGAAAGATGAGGGAGGAAATCCATACTAATATTATAAATGTGAAAGTGTGTCTGTCTGTCTGCTACGCTTTAACGGCCCATCTTTTGAACTGATTTTGATGAAATGTGGTATAGAGGACATAGGCTTTTAAGACTTTTTATGCAGAAAAATTAAAGAGTTCCCGCTAGAATAAAATAAACCTTATTAAAGCAGACTAATTTGCAGGCATTGATTATTTGAACCACCTCTCAGCAATGAGCATGAAAGACATACAAAAAAATTTACTCACTATTAACTAAACTCTCGTGTGCCTTAATATAAATATCCTGAGCTTGTTGACAAAACTCCTTGGTATCAAAGTCCTCATCAAATGACTTGACCTTCCGTATAGCCATCATGGATTTGGATTTCTTCTCAAGCAGTTGCATGGTTTGCTTGGCGCGAGACGTGGAAACAAGGGAGGCTTTGCCGTCTCCCTCTGGTGGCACATACGCTTCGAAGACTCCACCTGGAAACATCAATGTAGTAACTGACTAACTGAGATCATCATTCAGCTCAAGGTTTCAACGCTAAATCAATACCCATCTATACTTAATATTATTAATAAATGCGAAAGTTTGGATTGATGGATGGATGTTTGTTACTCACGTCAGAATGGCTGAACGGATTTGGGTGAAATTTCGCACAGAGATAGATTATAGTTTGGCTTAAGTCATAGGCTACTTTTTATTCCAGAAAATTACAGGGAAGGGAATCAAAAACTTTAATCCATGTGGATGAAGTTGTGGGTATCTTCTAGTTTAGTATAAGATTAATAAGATTTTCCGGTTCCGGCGGTCATAAAGTAAACACATACGTTACTGTGCTCCGTAAATATCGAATAAAAAACAGTGTAAAGAGTGCTTTGCAAACGTCTTACGCCATAAGATCCGATAGATAAGCCATCGGGAAACACGATTAGGAAGTGATCTCTGTGCGAAACATATCTATTTGTCGTAAAAACTGCAATATTCTTCATTCAAAGACTTAACCTAAAAGTGCTATTCATATCAACCAACAGTGATACCAACTTAACCAACAAGTGTCAACTGTCTCTCCAACGTCATTTCGGCACTGACAGTTCAGACTATACGCCAATAGATTACACAGAGTTGCCACTTACGAAAAATGGAAAAGAGCATGGAGTTATTGCTGTCAAAACTAGACGAAAAATTCAATCAACAAACAAAAATAATCACTGCATCAGTGACACAATGTGTTATGGAAGCGTTAGACGAAAGACTTAAAACAATAGTAGAAGAAAATACCCAACTTAAAGCGAAAATATCGTCACTAGAACAGAAAATCAGCGTAATGGACAAGGAGAAACGGAAATACAACTTAGTGTTCTTTGGATTACAAGAGGCAGGAAAATCAGAAGCAGAGCTGGTAGACTACATTAAAGAAACAGTGATAGAAGCAGGAACACACCTGAACAGCCAAGAAATCAGTAACATATATAGAATTGGTAAAAAAGATACCAATGAGAATCGGCCTGTTATAGTGTCTATTACATCCAAGTGGAAAAAGCATATCATACTAAAGAACAAGAGAGGATTTCCACCAGGAATATTCTTAAAAGAAGATTTTCCTAAAGAAACTCTTGAAAAGAGGAAGCAGCTTCAAACCCAAGTCATAGAAGAAAAGAAAAAGGGAAAGGTAGCCTATCTAAAATACGATAAAATAATTGTGAAAAAGCCAACAGACAAATCCAGGGACAAAAGAAAAAGGGAGGAGTCAGGCTCACCCAACTCGTCAACCCAGAAAAAAATTAACAATGAGGATACCCAGACACCACAAACTACCAAGGGAACTCCAAAAGAAATTATAAGACCGAATATTCTGAACTATGTTGCACGAGGCAGAACATCATCTTTATCTGACACTCCAAAAAACTTGTAATGACCACCGGCACCCAAAATCAAACCAAAACACAAACCACAACTTTAAATAAACCAACAACGGAAAAACACACCCCAAGCCGGCTGGTCACCGTGGGGGAAGAAGACCGCTACCCTCCAACAAACGAAACAAAACAGAAACGAAATGCAAATAATGTATATTTATGTACTTTGAACACACGAACGCTGAGAACACCAGAAAGTTTACAGGAGCTAGAGCTGGCAGTCGAAAATATGAAATGGGATGTCCTGGGTATAAGTGAGATGCGGAGAGTGGGTGAAGAAATTGAAGATAGGAGTCATTATGTTATGTTCTACAAGGGTGAAGTGGCTGGACACAGAGGAGTAGGCTTCATGATAAAGTCAAAACTCAAAAAACAAATTATTGGATTCGAAGGCATATCAGACCGAATAGCAATAGTTCACATGAACATATCCAACTATACAAAACAGTGGACCATTATCCAAGTTTATTCACCGACGGAACAAGCTAATGCAACAGATATAGAAAGGTTTTACAACAGTCTTAGCGAAGTTACTGAAAAGTACTCGGATAACAATATAGTAATCATGGGAGATTTTAATGCTCAAGTAGGTGCTCAGACACCTGGAGAAGAACATGTAATAGGGAAATTTGGAAGAGGCAAACGAAGCAACAATGGTAAAAAACTGGTAGAGTTCCTGCTTGAACACAACTTAACGCTGCTAAACTCCATATTCCGCAAAAAACACAAAAATAAATGGACTTGGATATCTCCAGATGGAAAGGTTAGAAATGAGATAGACTACATCTTGTCTAACAAAGCAAGACTGTTCAGTGACACAAGTGTAATAAAAAACCTGAACTTCAATACCAACCATCGTATGGTGAGATGTTGTCTTTTTGGGCAGTCTCCAAGAAAACCTAGGCCGAAAGCGTTCCAAACTAATCACATACAAACGGTTAGCTATGAGAAGGTTCAAAAACATTCTACGGAGGATCTGATGGAAATTGTTACTTCCAATAAGAAACTAAGCGAAAAATATGCCAGAGTAGAAAGCAAGCTTCAAGAACAGATAAAATCAAAACCAGGTAAGAACAAAGAATCCCATCTAAGCCAAGAAACTCTAAAATTAATTGAAGATAGAAGGAATTTAATAGCAAAAAAGAAGAAGAAGGAAAATATTAAAAATATTTCACACTTAAGCAAATGCATTCGTGTAAATATGAGGAAAGACAGGAAAAAAAGGAGAATCAAAACCCTAGAAAACCACATTATTAAAACGGGAGGCACACGAAAAGCTCTCAAGGAACTCAGAGAAAAGGGAAAAGAATGGATACCTAAGTTAAGAGACAAAGATCGACTAACCACTACACGCAGTACGATTCTAAACATTGCAACAGATTACTATCGCCGGTTATATTCCATTAAGCCAAATATAGAATCACCCAACAAAGAACTCGAAAACTTAATAAAAAATATCGAAGAAGTACCACAAATACTAAAATCAGAAGTAGTAAAAGCTATAAATAGTCAAAAGATGGAAAAAGCTCCTGGCCCTGATAGAATTCCAAACGAATTGATACGAGGAACAGTTGACGAATTAAGTCCGATACTAACAAAGGTGTTCAACGAGAAACTATTTACTGGCAACATTCCAAACCAATGGGCAGAATCTCACATTATACTTCTATATAAGAAAGGTCCAAAGGATGATATTGGAAATTACCGACCCATATCTCTCATCTCAAATGTATACAAGGTTTTTGCGAAAGGGATACTTAACAGAATATCGAACACTCTTGACGAAAACCAGCCCGCGGAACAGGCAGGGTTCAGGAAAAACTTTAGCACAATTGACCATATACACACCATCAAACAGCTCCTACAAAAATATAATGAGTACAACAAACCTATCTACCTAGCCTTCATAGATTACTCAAAAGCCTTCGACAGTCTTAATCATAGTTTTGTATGGCAAAGTCTTATGGAGCAAGGAGTACAGTATGCTTACGTAAATGTCATCAAAAAGATCTACAGCGTGAGTAAAGCTAGCATCAAGTTGGAATCTCTAGGAAATACTTTTCCAATCGACAGGGGAGTCAGGCAAGGCGACCCTCTCTCACCAAAGTTATTTTCAGCAGTACTAGAACAAATGTTTAGAAAATTGGATTGGAAGCATCTAGGGCTAAACATAAACGGATCGCGACTAAGCCATCTAAGATTTGCTGATGACCTGGTCATATTGGAGGAGAACCCAAAATTACTGGAATCCATGATACAAACGCTAGCAGAGAGAAGTCGTGAAGTAGGTTTGGAAATGAACTCGAGCAAAACAAAAATGATGACAAACGCAACAGCTGCAGACATAATTGTCAACGGTCAGAAACTTGAATATGTCGAGGAATATGTTTATCTGGGTCAGATCATTTCCACAAGCGACCAAATGACCAAAGAAATTGACAAAAGAATTGCTACGGGGTGGAAAAGGTTTTGGGCCCTGAAAGAAATAATGAAAAGCAAGGAACTCAGCATCAAGATCAAGAAGAAAACTTTTGATACATGTATTCTTCCTTGCATTACGTACGGCTGTGAAACCTGGGCTTTGACAAAAAACCAAAGGGAAAAGCTTGCAAAATGTCAACGAGCCATGGAAAGGAGTATACTGGGACTAAAGTTAAAGGATAGAGTCCGGAATGTGGATATCAGACACAAAACTAAACTCACAGACATCCTTACACATATTGACCAACTAAAATGGAGATGGACAGGGCATATGCTCCGCTGTAAGCATGAAAAATGGAGCAAGCTTGTAACAGTCTGGTATCCAAGAGACGGGTCAAGAAGCCGAGGTCGCAAAGTGAGAAGATGGGAAGATGATTTGAAGTTGACTCTAGGTCCCCTTTGGTTAAGAATTGCAACTGACAGGAAACAGTGGAAGATGTTGGAGGAGGCCTATGCCGTAAGGCACACTGAAATTAGAGACATATTATGATCAATGCACCATGTGATTATTTAGTAGAATGAAAAATTGTAAAAATTTCAGAATAAAAGGCTTATTATTATATTATTATTATTATAATACAAAAGATAGAGAATAAAATACACAACATAAATACTTTAAACTATTGTACCTGTAGCTCCAATATAAAATGGTCGTTCCATCCACGGCCTAGGAGGCAAGACTCCCCGCTCTTTCATCTTCTGCCTCATTCTCTGTTCAGAGAACTTACTCTCATCTTCATTCATATCAGGCAGGTCTATTTTGAGGACCTTCTTAGCTCTGTGTGTTCTGAATTTGGGATCATAATGTTTTGTAGTAGTTGTTCGGGAGGGCAGGAGTGTCACTGGTGAGGGCCGCCATAATGGATTAATCTGTAGAAAAACGCTTTTTACCATGTAATTGTATTTAATAATTGATCATGTATTTCTGTTACACAATATCTAAACTGAACTAAAATAACATCATATACATATAAACTTCCCCACAAAGGCTGGTAGCTTTGAGTTTAGTACATAGGTTCACTACCTACATACACATCACACAATCAGTCAACAGAAACATCTAGACAGAACAAATTGTGCAAGTAACAGCCACAGGGGAGGAATTATACCAATAGCAAGTCGGCAATAACCAACTTTGATTTACGTACGTACATAGTACTGAATCAATTGTTCACATAACATGTAGGTGCTAAGACCACAAAACTCACTCGACTACAAACATCAAAGGCGTCTTACACTGCATGTATGGCTAAGGCTATAAATCTGCTAATTCTGGAGACTTGAATTTTGCATGTTCCTATAAGACACCGCTAAGGAAGGATTTTCATTAACTTTATGCGAGCAAAGCCGGGGACATCTACTCTTATGTATAATAATGATAATATAAATATTGCGGTGAGCCTAAAATAAACTTGAAAGTAATTATACAAACTGACCTTAGATAATATAGTATTAGCCATGCTTTAGAATAGTCGTAGTGTCGATTTATAGGTTTGCTTGTATTATCATAGATTCTTTCTCTCAATAATTAAAATCGCATTATTTAGAATAACTTAACCTCAAAATTACAGCAGTCTATACCATAGACAGAAAAAAAAACTAAAAAGTAAAAACTTGTCTCTGGAAAAAACCAGAGGAAAAAAACCATAGACTAAAAAACACAGCTAAAAAAAGTAAAAACAACTTGTTTTTTTAATTTCTGGGTTCCAGCCCTTCTGAACCAAAACAATTTGGGGATTAATACAATCTTTTGATTTTAAAGAACCTTCACACTTGCTGATCCTGACGGATATTCTGTGTTGCGTTCTGATAGATCCTGCGTTTATAAAACGCCTACAGAAAAATAGAAACAAACTAACACAATCGTTCACTTTGGAACAGCTAAATAGTTATCACCTCATCATTTGATCACCAGATGAATTTTGTAAGATCGATGCTCGTATATTGATAAGTAGTTGAACCTGTTTGTACGGACCAAATTAGCCTATTTCAATCTATTTTGATGGGTATAGGGATAGGTTGCATGACTCGTATCCCGGGGAAGGGCATAAGCTATATTATTCCGGAAAAATGAAGAGGACTTGAAAAAAAAATTCAACAGTAAAACTAATTAAAGTAAAATCCACGCGGACGAAGTAGCGGGCATCATCTAGTTCAAAATATATTAATGGCAATGCCACTAGCATAATCGAAAGGTGTAGTAAATGCTTTAATTAGGGAAGAGAAGAAAAATAGATTGTCTATGGAAAGTCTTTCTGCCATTTTTAGTCATATGTTTTCCTTTCAAACTGAGATTTTGTAATAAAGTATTACCAAATTGAACAAATTATCGTGCTGTCTTTATAAAATAATACAATTAAATTTAAGTTTTATATAACAACGTTTACAATTGATTTTTTTTACGTGTATTCATGTTGTGATTTGAATATTATCATCTACAGATATTTTAATTACATCTCCCTATTTGGATATTGCTTCCTTAAATTTTCCCTTCAGATTATGGCGATAAATTAAATATTTGCAACTTGAGTGGAAAATCGAGGCAAGATATTTGAATCAATATTCGTGACCTACAAACCGGATATCCGGCGCCTCCATACACGTTGTCTCTAGTTCTCGAAGGAATAGAGACCGCAGCAGCGTTTCTTTCTTTTCTGAACAGGCGCAGTCCGAGAGAACTCGCAAAAGGAGTAAAAGGCTCCTACATAACCTGTAATAATGTAAGTATCCGTGCATAATATATAATTCTATAGGTAGATTGCGAATAATTTGGGTCGATCTTTTTGCCTTCGGTGTTGAATTTTGTAGAATCACGCGATTTTCCCGTAGTCCTTGCTGAGTCATACATAAAAGGTGTTGACTTGTTCAAATAAAGGGGAAACGCGGTCCCTCGGTGCTCCATCGACGATCCCTACGCTTGTCTAGTGAGTAGGCGTCACCGAAAACATAAATTCATCTTGTTTCATTGTGAAAATCTTTGTGCATCTAGGGTACATAGAGGGGCGATGACCTCCTGACGTATACATAACGGGGCCCATAGCATTAGCATCAGTCTAATTGCCACGTGTTTGTTTCAGCAATATATTGTATGAGTCAAAAGGTAGAAAAACCAGTATTATCGGGTCAACGGATCAAGACCAGAAAAAGAGGTGAGTGTTTGTTTTGGAAAATTTCGTTTATTTTCGCAATTTCAGCCGTCCTGTGCTGCACGAGGTAATATCGGTGCTTACTCATAGATTATTCATTATTTGTCACTGAAATACCTACTAAACAATAATGTTCTACTTGGAACACAAAATAGGTATGTGCCAATTATAAAATATTTTATAATCACGTAGGTAGGTATACTAACTACTGAGGTTTGAATCATAATTTTGATTGACAAAGGAATAAATTTGGTTTCATCAGAAAACCACATAAACTCTTTCATAATATAAAGTGACTATATTCTCAGTCATACTGCGCGAAAATGGTGCTGTGAAATGCACTTTTATGTTTCCTTGAATAAATTAGGTACACATACAAACAACATTTATATATACAAATCTAAAGATAGGTACTACCTATTTTGATTGTTGCAAAACATGTTAGTTCTGCTGTGTATTTCCCTATATCGTACCTTAATTTTTCATTGTTCTTGCATTTTTTTTTACTCCTTTTCTAATGTTTAAATAAACATGTGTCAGAAAATATTTTATTATGATAAACTGTAAGTAACTTGTGTAAAAGTATTACACAATTCATAAAATCACATTCTGTCAGTGAACTATCTCACTGACAGAATGTGATCTTTTATGCCCTGTGATTTGTTGCTTTTATGTGTATATCTTAAGATGTGCTGCGCAAAAGCATAGTAGAAGCAGAACATCTGTGTGTAATTTGTTGATATCATGGTTCTTAACCAATGTGGTTATTTGTATGTATGTCAAAAAAATTATGGTATTTTTGACAAATAAATTGCTATGCAACCTATAAGTATATGTTAATTGCTAATAAACCTATATGTATATGTTAATTGCTAATAAAACCTGTATCAATCATTGTTACAGTCTCAATTGTTGTGATTGGCTATGTATATCTTCTAGTATTCTTGCTGTAACATTGGATTTTGGCCAATCGAATTAGAGTTACTTAGTGCATCAAAGGTACACTATAAAGCAAGCATTTTTTACAAATTAAGGCCCAGATTACAGAAATATTGAATATACATATAAATAAGACAAATCTATCTTGTGTTTTTGTTTGTCGATGATTTCTCAACCTTGTCATCCAGTTATTTGGCAGACTATTGGTTGTTTGTTCAACTGTACATACAGAAATCTCCATAGCTGGCAATAAGTATCGCTAACTAGGTCATACTCAAATATTGTTGCATTCTTTGAATACAAAGTTATGTTTGGGCTGCATTATGCATTTTGTTATTCAAAATTTACTTTTAAAAATTAGTTTAAAAAAAATCAATATAACAAAAGCATATTTTGCTTTTGTTATATTGATTTTTTTTAAACTTATTTATTTATTACTAGATGATGTCCGCGACTTCGTCCATGTGGATTGATGTTTTATGATTCCTGCAGGAACTCTTCAATTTTCCGGGATAAAAAGCCTATGTCCTTTCCCGGGATGTAACCTATCTCAGTACCAAATTTCATCAAAATCGGTTGAACAGATGGGCCGTGAAAGCGTAGCAGTCAGACAGACAGACAGACACACTTTCGCATTTATAACATTAGTATGGATAGTATGGAAAGTATGGAAGTATAGATTTACATATTATCGTTATTGCACACAAAAATAAAAAGACAGACATGACAAATCTATAAGGGTTCCGTTTTTGCCAAATTTGGCTGCGGAACCCTAAATATACAGTATACAGTTAAAAAGAAGTAGTAAGACTACATACAAACATGCAAAGGCTCTCCTAATTAAAGCAATCTCTTACAGAAGACCTTTGGTTGACTTTTTTTTAGTTTACACTTGTTTAGTAATAACTGATTTGTTCATGTATTGGAATCAGATAAATAAATAAAGCCTGATCTTATTATAATAGAGTTTGATACAATTTCTGGTATAGAAAAAGTACCCAACTTTTGCAACAAGTTCTGTACTAATCTTCTCTGAAGATTTAATTTTTGCAGAAATGTCTGCACATAAACCAATCAGGAAAATTCTAGTTTTCGTTTAGTCCTACCTAGATAAAAGTAGGAACAAAGTACCTGCAGGTCAAGTGGGAGATTATTTACTTTATTCAATCAGGTTGAAGTTGAACTAAGTTGAACTACCTACCATTTATATGGAATTGATCAAGCGTCAGCTGTCCAAGCACTTGATATATCTTCAATCATAAAGCTGCTTTATTGCAAAGAGCCCTATGAAGGGGATAATAATATATTTAGAATTGTCATTGTAGTAGATTGTGTACAATAGAATTAGCCACAAAGTCTGCTATAAATAACTATTTTTCAATACAGTTGTCAAACATGGCGCACTTTCAGAGGCTGTAGTTATGATTCGAAAATTTAATCTTTCGCATAGGCATCTTACTTTTACACGGTCGTGACTTACTTTTACAAGCTCGACACTTACTTTTGCAGTTTAGTTTTAAATTTTCCAAGTCAATTGAAAAAGTTTGTTAGCAAGGAGTTTTCATACATAGAATATAATCGGATAGGCTTTTTACGAGGAAAAATGAATGAATCCGTACGTTTTAGCATTGAATTTCCAAAATTCTTTTAAATGGTTGTTGATTATATTTAACTAGCTGATGCCCGCGACTACGTCCGCGTGGATTTAGGTTTTTTGGTTCCCGCGGGAACTCCTTAATTTTACGGGATAAAAAGTAGCCTATGTTTTAATCCAGGTTATAAGCTTAGATCTATGTTCCAAATTTCAGCCAAATCGGTTCAGTAGTTACGGCGTGAAAGCGGAACAAACATACAAACAAACTCACTTTCCCATTTATAATATTAGTAAGGATTACCAGTTTTAATTTAATTATTTTCAACATTTGACAAAAATCTAATAGGCTGTATACGCGTAGGTACGAACCCGTAGCCTAGTTTCGTTGAAAAAAAAAATGTCCAGGTGTAAATACGCGCCATTTGCTGAATTTTTTTATTTTTTATGTGATAAATTGATTATATTTTCAACTGTATTGAAAAATTCTTTTAAATGGTTGTTGATTATATTTAATTACCAGTTTTAATTTTATTATTTTCAACATTTGACAAAAATCGAATAGGCTGTATACGCGTAGGTACGAACCCGTAGCCTAGTTTCGTTGAAAAAAAAAAATGTCCAGGTGTAAATACGCGCTATTTGCTGAAATTTTTTATTTTTTATGTGATAAATTGATAAAAAAATTATATTTTTGTACTTTTTCCCACAACTGTATTGAAAAAAGTCGTGTGATACACGGGTGTGAAGGTTATTGCAAACTCGTGACATTAAAAACCCTCACCTTCGGCTCGGGCTTATTAATGACAGCTCGTTTGCAATAGCCTACTTTCCACCCTTTTATCACAATATACTATTGTATGTCAGCAGGTAAAGTACGTACACGTAGTATCAAATGCGTAAGATCAATATCATTGAAAGTAACAAAATTGGGTCACTTCCAACTCGTACTTCCCTGTTTGGCAAGTCCCTCGGCGGTGCTTTGAAAACTACCAAACGTTAGATTAGGTAGGTAGGTATAGTCGCGCACGTAGAACTCGAAGATAATAGAAAGGGTCAATTGCGGAAAACTGCTATGAGACTATCGACTCATCCTAATTAATATTTTTAAATGAGAGTGTGAGTTTATTTGTTTGTTACGCTTTCACGGCCCATCATTTCAACCGATTTTGATGAAATTTGGTACAGACGTAGGTTGTGTCCCAGGGATAGTTTATGCTTTTATTTTAAGTAACTAATTCTATTTTATTTTGCGTGTTAACCTTGACAAATAATAATTGCAAAAACAGCACCTATGTACTAGAGAAGGCCAAGGCACTCTCTTATCTCAGTTTTTACTTTTTTTGAGAGATAGAGGCCAAATTATAACTGTAATTTTGCAAATAAAGATTTAATTTATTTATTTACTTATAAACATCAATTCTTATGACATGGAATATGGATAGACATCATACTAATATTATAAATGCGAAAGTGTGTTTGTAGGCCCTGACATACTTTTTATCCCGGAAAATTAAGGCGTTCCCGTGGGAATTAAAAAAAACTTATTACACGCTTTCAAAGTCGCGGGCATCGGCTAGTCTTCTATACTTAGTATTAGCGCCACAGCCTATTAGCTTCCTGGTAGGAATGTCGAGTTGCTAAGTCAATTTACATAGACACGAGGTGCTTCGAGACAATGGCATTGAAATCGACTGTTCATTAACACTTCCTTATTAGATACCCCGATTTGATGAAAAAACTATGCCTACGTACGGTGAATCGCTTTGGCAATGGATTTCCTTGCTTCCGCTTTTAGGTTTAAAGGTGAAATTCGAGTGCAAAATCGCGAGCGGTTTTCCGGGCGTGAAAATCTGTGTTTTGTTTTGTCGATTTTGTGGGGGTCTTCCGACACCGTGTTTTTAGTAAAAAATTACTCATATCTACAATATGTATAGATAGGTCCCACAAACTTATCTGACCCGGTGACAGCGTCGCTAGTAGGTATCTGTGAAAAATAAAATAAAAACAAAAACTAAAAGGCATTAAAATTAGTTCAAATTTTGTCCACCGAGCCAGATAAGTTTATTTATGTAATACTAGATGATGCTCGCGACTTCATCCGCGCTGATTGATGTTTTTTGACTCCCGCAGGAACTGTTAAATTTTCCGGGATAAAAAGATGATTCCAGGGATGTAATGGAACCTCTCCCTGTACCAAATCTCATCAAAATCGGTTCCGTGAAAGCGTAGCAGACAGACACAGACACACTTTCGCATTTATAATATTAGTATGGATCTAATGTTGCCATTATTTGATTATACCAAAACCAAATTGTATCAAGAGTTTTATAAAATACATGCTAATTTGTTTTTCACGAAAAAGTTCAAGGTCTGTTTCAGAATCGTTTTATTTTAGGTTTCCATAAAAAGTTTAAAAAAAAACTCAAATTGAAACTAGGTATTGCACATTCATTGTTTTGTCTCAGGCATGCAGTAGATTTCTCTATAATACACAAGTAAACTAGATAAGACACGTGCAGAAAAATAATCGCTCACTAAATAATAATGAATAAAACATAATGTAAATGGTAGTACATAATAAATACATTGTATCATGTACAAGACGTATGATTTTAGTATGGTTATACCTAGTATGAGATTTTGCTCCTCGCGTCGAAACTCGAAACATTTTAATATCTTTAGGGTTAGTTCTAAATAACCGAACCCTGGGTACTAAAATAACCCTATCCATTCCGTTCCAGTGGTAGAGCCAGTGGTAGATTCAAAATCACTTTTAAAGTTTGAGTTATATCTACAGCCCTAGTACGAGTTAGTGCAACTTTGAAAATGTTGATATAATAGGTATTTCGAGAATCGAAATACGTCAGAGTAAAATGTATCTAAGCTACCTACTTTGTTTTAAGGCTTGACCGCTAGACTAGGTCTTCCCAGCAGGCAACCCAAGGGGGCATTTTGTGTCAAAAATTGTTATACTACTGTGTGTTGTATACTTTGACGTTGTCAAAGTATTATATGACATACTGCACTAGAGAGTTTCAGAAGAGTTTTCATACGCGAATATCGAAATCTACTAACGTTTGCAGAGATGTGCTATCTCCTACTAAGTGCTGATGTAAACTACATTAATAATAATTTGTTGTCCTGCCTGTACACTGTACAACCTGACTGTAGGTTTGATTGCAATTTATCATGCTTAATGTTTTGTATCTAAATAATTGTTATTTTAGGCTTGATTCACACATTTACCTATAAACCACCTTACTTTCGAGACAAGGCGAGGTAATATGATACGTTATGCTACGGCTTAAGTCTTGCAGGGGCTTAGCACTTACATAAAGTTCAAAGGTCTTGTTTCAAGAAGAGTCCTAGACTCTTCTTGAACTGACCTGAGTAGAGATTACGTCTAAAGTAGAGATTTTTGGCATCTGTACTAAAATCCATATTTTAAATCCATACTAATATTATAAATGCGAAAGTGTGTCTGTCTGTCTGTCTGCTACGCTTTCACGGCCCATCTGTTCAACCGATTTTGATGAAATTTGGTACAGGAATAGGTTGTATCCCGGGGAAGGACATAGGCTACTTTTTATCCCGGAAAATTCAAAGGTTCCCGCGGGAATCAAAAAATGTATCTGTTCAACCGATTTTAATGAAATTTGGTACAGGGGTAGGTTGCATCCCGGCTGAGGACATAGGCTACTTTTTATCCCGGAAAATTCAAGAGTTCCTGCGGGAATCGAAAAAACATGGTCCACGCGAACGAAGTCGCGGGAATCATCTAGTATGATTATAAAGATAACCCAAAGATTAGCGAGTAGCTGTACCATGTTGGAATAATTTAAAAAATATATATTTTAAACCTTTCGTACAATTACAATTCGCAATGTACCATTTTTCATATTCCCTCGTCCGGCGCCGGTGTGTCCGCCCCACATCTGTCGTCCGCATGGCGTCCTCTCGCCCGGATAACATTGACGGCTGACGCGTATTTCATGTCGCTACCAGTATATTATGAGCTATATTTTATTCTTGTTGTCAACTCGCTAAAGCCATGTAACGTCATCATCAACCCATTGCAGAACATTACTGGGTACAATTCCCCTCTTTAAATAAAAAGGATTTTTACCATATTACAAACGCTGGCCTGGATTGGCCACACTACTCGTATGTTGAGAGCCAGGCAATATCACGAGGCAAGCTCCCCACCGAAATCCTCAGGGAAAAAGAAAGCGTGGCCGACCCAAGCAAACTAGGTGGCGCGGCGTACGGTTCTGGCGGGGATCGCGAGGATAGGGATGAGGTCAAGGGTGTAGTTTCTAACCGCTCGAGATGGCGTAAAATTGTCAACGCCCTCTGCAACACTGGGAGGGACATAGAACATTAAAACGACACACGCTGCCCAAGTGCCCATTTTCAGACTTACACACTTTTGAGAACATTTTGGAGAACTCTGGAATGCAAGTTTCCTCACTATATTTTTAAAGCTATGTTATGTTTGCTATGTTTCTTGTTAAAGTTCGGAAAAGTTAGGTGCTAAATTCGTGTAAAAAAATATATGGAGAAGTGTGTGGTGACAAATGCTACAAATAGGACATAATTATGTACTTAATTTGTTATATCCACATTTCACACGCATACTGCGTAAGATGAGGTCAGACGCAATTAAAGTATGCTTTGAAAATGAAAATCCAACATAAATGACATGCTTGCCAGTTGTCATGTTTACAAGTCCAATAGCCCCATAATGTAAAACCTGCATCAATCGTTGTTGCAATCTCAATTGTTGTGATTGGCTGAATTAAATGGTATTATGGCGGCGACGTATTAGCCAATATCGGAAGAGTGAAATGATGATCGTTACACTGTACTTAACAATATTTTTTTACGAGATAAGGCCTCTGTTACGTTGTTTAAGTTAAAGATTTTTCTGTGTTGGCTCGTAATAGACATAGGCGTGCCCGCTTGTTGCAGATGAGAAAGAGAAGTACGACCCGAACGGGTTCCGCGACGCCCTGGTCGTGGGGCTCGAGCGCGCCAACGGCGATCTGGAGGCGGCCTACAAGTTCCTAGACGCGGCCGGCTCAAAGCTCGACTACCGCCGCTATGGCGAGGTCATATTCGACGTGCTCATCGCCGGGGGGCTGTTGCGTGAGTAGCCCCCTTCTACATTACTCTTAACAAGATCACTCTCGACTCTCGAGACGTGGGTGGCCCTGCTATGCAGTTGCGCTGACCCATGGCGTCAATACGCCAGGGACTTTGGGTCGGCCGGGAAGACCTATTGGGGACAACTCGTGGACTCAATTTCGTCGGGGCTGGCCCTACCGGGTGAGACCCTCCCAGCAAGGAACTACCAGCGGTCGGGCGGTAGTCCACTATAGTATGAAGTTATTCTACATGAGCATCGCCGGGGGCTCAGACGCATGAGACGAGAGCAGCTTCCCGATACCTCCGGTAATGTTGGTGGGTTCCTCTGTTCTCCCTAGGGTTTTATAGGTAACTAGCTTTTACCCGCAGCTTCGCTCACGTTAGCTTCGATTTTCATACAAGTTTCAAAGCCTTATTTTACCAAAAGTTTAGTTTACCAAAATCCTCTCTTAGCGGCTGCCTACGTCATGAAAGCTGTCTGTATGCAAAATTTCAGTCCAATCCGTCCAGTAGTTTGAGCTGTGTGTTGACAGATCAGTCAGTCACCTTTTATAATTATTTAGAAAATGAGCGATCAATGGATGCTTGCTTTCATATGAAGCCCTTAAGTGATTTACCTAGCATTTACTTGATCTGTAACCTTGGCCAAGTGGATCTTCCAAGATGTCTCTTAGGGAGATGCATAATCTGCAAGAAATATTACTATCTCTTAAATGATGAAACAATTGGGCTAGAGTCCTGAATAACTTGTGTTGACAAAAACTTTTCGTTCGTTTTTAATCTGACAACATACCAACAAGATACCCTGATGTATCTAGCGACACATGTGATAATGACCACTTGCCGTCAACAGTGCCCGGCGGCTCGGTGTCGATGGACGGGGAGTCACCGAAGACCAACATTTGCATCTTCAGCGCCAGCGAGGATATGGAGACTATGCGCAACTTTGAACAGGTATGTCTCACGAGGATGAAAATTGAAGTTTTTATAAAATGTGATAGAAAGTCTCCTTGAAGGTCCATAAATATATAGGGGTTTAAGTGTCTAAAGTAGTTATTTTTTAACCGACTTCCAAAAAAAGAGGAGGTTCTCAATTCGGTGCGTATTTTTGTTTGTTTTTTTTTGTTGCCATTGTAAAGTACAAAATAATAATTTTGATTTCTACCTACCCACTATGTTGAAGTCGGGCGGGTATAACAAGGATAAGCAAAGTTGACGCATCAGACTCGCCCGACTTCAACATCGTGGGTAGAAATCAAAATTATTTTGTCTTTACAGTGACGTTGGAAGTCGGAGTGGAAATTTTTTATTTTTTACTAAACCACAAGTTAGCCCTTAAGTTAGACTGCGACCTCACCTGATGGTTAGTGACAATGCATTCTACAATGGTAACGGGCTAACCTATTAGGGGTATGGCAGTTATATTAAAACCATAAATAACCCTAGTCGGTTTCTACACTACATCGTACGTAATGGTACGTCTTTGCTGGTAGGTTGGTAACTAGCCACGGCCGAAGCCTCCCACCAGATCAGACCAGAGAAAATTATAAATTTACCCTGCCGGGAATCGATCCCGGGGCCTCCCATGTTAAGATAACAGCGCTCAACACTGCGTCAGGGTGGTTCTCTACCATTACATGAATTCTATATAGGTTACTGTATGGTTCAAGAACGTTGTTGTTTAGTGTGAACGACAAATAGATTTTTCAATTGAGGAATCCTACGAAAATTCAGCTTAACTGATTTTAAAATAAGTTTCCAATTTTTTTTTTACTGATTATGGCAATGCCAAACGAAAGGTTTATGATTTTAGCAGCCCATGTATGTATATTTGTTGTTTATGACATGTTCCACTGTAGCGCCTAAACCACTCCGATTTTTAACCGACTTCCAAAAAAGAGGAGGTTCTCTATTCGGTGCGTATTTTTTTGATGAATAAGGTGTCAATCGATTCGTCGTTATTATGGTCCGGGTGACATAGGCTACATTTTACTCCAACAAAATCGATATGATGTTACATCCAAAAAGCCTGAAATTTTAACCATACTTTGGTTACAGTTTTTTAATTAATACTTATGGCTTGTTTGATTGAAAATTATATTGATGAGGGGTTTTGAAGATCTGAGTCTATTACAGTATTTAATGGGGAAATAGGAAACTTGAATGATGAAAAAAATGGCTAGAGTCCTGAACACTTGTGTGGACAAACACATTCTCGTTCGTTTTTAATGCTGATTTAACTAACAAAAGCAACCCATTAGCATTTAAAATTGGACAGTTCTGTAATCAAGAGTTCGTTCATTGCAGGTATTCGTGAAGTTAATGCGTCGTTACAAGTATCTTGAGAAGATGTTTGAGGAGGAGATGAAAAAAGTCCTTGTGTACCTGAAAGGATTCGAACCGCTGAATCGCATCAAACTGGCCAGGATGACTGCCCTCTGGATTGGTATGCTCAATTTTTATACTTGGACTCTAGGCTTGTGTATACAGTGTAAGTTCCATTTGAATCCGAGAAAATACATTCAAAAATAGTTGTAAAATTCCCTACCAGATGTACTAGAAACTATAAATGCGAAAGTGTGTTTCTTTGTTGGTTTGTCCTTCAATCTCGCTGCAGCAGAGCTACATAATCGTTTTTTCGCATCCAGGGTATATTTGAAGCACTGAACTTTTAAACCGGAAAATCAAGGAGTTCTCTCGGGATTTTTAAAACCTAAATCGACGCGTACTATATCACTTTTCTCAAACCAGGGCGCGTTTTTAATCTTCGTACATTGACTTAATAATACATGGACTTCGGGTGTAATGCAAAATTCACGAAAAAAGTGTCCCGAGAAAACCTATTACGTACGAGTATACATGTATATTTTTATAAACAAACTAAAACATTTTATGTCTTAGATCATCATTATTTTACAGCCTAATTTTGCTTGTTATAAGCTATCCGCCTATGTAGCTTCGACTGACGGTCGCCCATTTTTTTATCATATGCAGCTTCTAGCGATAAATTTGGTAAAAATATTGCACTCCCTCTGTCTTATACGCGCGTAGTGTATTAGAAAAGGACAGATAGTTACTTTTTTTTTTTTTTTGTTGGTTATGCCATTTGTTTTTACAATTAATTGAAATTTGGATGGAATATTATGTTTCTAAGCGAAATAATACCTTTATATCGTAATAAATGTTTAATTACTGAAAATATGATACACCATCTTCTTTTCTCACCTTACTCGGGTAGCTTTTTTGCAAGATTTTTTATCTCAGTGCGGCATTATTGACGAGTGTTCTTTATGCTAACAAACACGAGACTGAAGTGCGATTGGAAACCTTTTCGCGTTTTGGATCTCTTTCGGTTCGGACACTTTTTAGCGCTGACCCGAAGTCCATGTATTTATTAAGTCAATGTCTTCGTAGCTTTATATTGAAGAAGATACTGTAGTTAATTATCACCATCACGTCTTATACTTTGTATTTTGACCTTCAAAAAGTACTGATAAGTGTACCAGTTTTATCTCTGTGCCAAAGGAAAAGGTTCATTTTAGGCCTACTCTTGTACACTCTACCATGAATAGAGGAAAATACATAGTTTGTATTAAAAATATAATAATTTAGAACAGTAAAGTAAATTACGAGAAAAAATAAATACGAAATGTCACTTCTGACAGTCACTG
Organism: Erebia epiphron; assembly: GCA_963932025.1. NCBI lineage: Eukaryota > Metazoa > Arthropoda > Insecta > Lepidoptera > Nymphalidae > Erebia > Erebia epiphron. Next base: position 13,453,341 of record OZ009950.1, read on the forward strand.
TCAATGTAACGTGTATTTCTTATGAAAATGACAAAAAATATGAATCATTGGTCAAATATACAATTCTAAGATTTGACCAATTAAAACGTGTCTAGTATTTTATTTTCGTTCATTTCTCTACTTGTACAAGACTACGCCTACGTCCAATACAAATCGGAACCGTCTCTTTTCATCCAGATCCATTCACCCGTTCTGGCGTGATTGAGTAACAAACATCCATCCATCCATACTTTTGCACTTATAATATTAGTAGTATGATAATGCACACGATTAGAGCCAACGCGTGCGTTTGACAGCCGCGTTGGTGTCGAAGTGTGCGACATTGAATGCGCAGCTTCGTCCTTGGACGCTGTTCATGCAGTGTTCCTACTCACTGGCTGCGGAACAAACTTATTACATACATTAAAACTTAATTCATGGTATCTCCGTCATAAGTTCAAAACCGCAAGTGAAATCAGTCCAAACTTCATTTCTTGATTGATACTTTATATCACAAATCACATCACAGTTAAATGACTTACCATCAATTACTGTCCAATATTATTGTATATTGTTCCTGTAGGTTTACATGGGAGTAGCATGTACTAATCTTGAATTATTATAATCCATGATTAATACTATTTATATTATTCACTAATGTACTAGTTTTATTTGCTAGCAACTGAAATTGTCCTAGCATTGCCCACATGGTATTAAAATTTTCATGCGCGTTTTTTCACGATTTTGACTTGGGTTTGCTTCACAGTTTTTGTGGCCTATCAAGTTAGGTTGTGTTCCTCGTTATTTTCCTCCAGCGTCCTGAAGTTCTTTTTCTGTGCCCAGGTAACGGTTGCGTGCCGCCGTCGGTTCTGCTGGTGCTCCAGAACGAACATCTGCTGAAGGACAACCTCGCGCTGGACTTTGTGCTGGAAGTGTTCGCCACGGTCAAGCAGGAGCGCGGCACCACATCGCTGGTCACCGCGCTCAAGCGGGGGCAGCTGGAAGGCAGGTGTGTATCCCACTGCTGGGAATCTGGGGTGTAGGTGGACCATGGTGACGTCCACATTATACTGGGTGACTTTCTTCGGCGTCTCAAAAAATGTATATCATAATTTTCTGGTTTAAAGGTAGCCTATGTCTTGTCTCGGGATAAAACCCTAGCCCTCAGAAAAATCTGTTTAAGAGATGGACCGTAAAAGCGTAGCAGACAGACAGATAGACACACTTAAGCATTTATAATATTTGTGTGGATTAGGTAAGTGTAATGTTAGGTATATACAGTAGTAATCTTTGGTTTTACTATACTCAATCATATCCATAAAACTTCATAAACGCACAACATACTTTACTAGCGTCGCGCCGCGGTGAATGTACGCAACAGCTGATTGCGGTTGGTTCAACGAACTCGCGCGTGCGAACTCTGACAAAACCCGGGTAGATTCACAATGATTTACAATTTTAATTTCACATTTTTGTTGAATTCCTGATTTTAATGTTTAAATATAAAAACAATTCACTAAATGAGCAGTGTCTAATGATAGAATAAAAATATTTAAAAGTAAAAATAAACTAGTGGCTCGCCCCGAAATGAGACCTCGCGGTATCGCCATAACAGAGCGCCATCTATTGACATCATTGTGAAGTTCTGATAAAAATACTGTAGCTCATTAAAAATTAAATTATTTCGTTTCCTTATAATATTTATCAAATTTTAGTATTTGTTGTTCAAGTACAGGATATAATTCAAATAATTGATCAAGTTTCAGGCTCAGCCTTTCAGAAAATTGGAGAGTTCTGAGGTCAACTTTGAACATTAGAAAATCTCCCCATTTCGTCAATTTTAGGCGAAAAATTAAAAAAATATATATTTTTGGACTCTATTCCTAATTATCTTTAAAATGATATACCGCAACCCTATGTAACGCCATAAAAAAATTTTGCTTTGCATTCGCTTCTATAAGAGCCCCCCTGAAATAAAGATTTTTATAACTTTTTAAGCCATATTCGGCTGGAGGCCATCGGTTTACATATTATATTTGAATGTGAAGTAATTACGTTTAGTAATTCAGCAGGGCGACCGCGTATCTTTTGGATCAATCATTGATACATCGCAGTCACCTCCGATTGGCTGAATTTATGGTATTCTTGCTGCGTCAATGGATTTCGTCCAATAGTGGAAGAGTGTTAACCAATCAGAGGTGATTGCGATGTATCAATGATTGATGCAAAAGATACGCGGTCGCCCTGCTGAAGTTATAAGGCTCTGACAGACGGACGGACGGACGGACAAGTGCAAATTTACTCAAGTAGACTCAGAGACCTTCGCTTCGCTCGGTCAATAAAGTAACAATGCCCATGGGCTTCTAGCCTTATATACTATTCCATTTACCTACCACCCCCAATTTTTTTCGAGACGACAAGAAGTCGCCCAGTATAAGGTGGTATAAGGTAGATGGGTAACTGGTGAAATGAAGTCACGAAAAAAAATTTAAAAAGCCAATGAACAGCACCCATCTTAAGTTGGAGTGTGAGAATGGCCTCACTGCTTTATCAACGTTCATCGTTTCGAGCGCTTTCATATAAGCCCTGTGTAACTGGTATACCCCGACATATTTAGCATGGTTTTGTTGATAGAAACCATACATAATGTTTGGGTAGAGTAACGCTGCATTGTACTGGCACGTCGTTTACTTGGCGACTGTGTCATTGGTGTTGCAACATTTCCTTTGAAAACATGTTCTTACTAACCATGTTTGGAAATTTTGTATTTGACAACTACATATTTAAATAAAATATCCACGTCCCCTGTTAGTTTTATGTTCGAAAACCATTTTAAACTATCGATAGGATTAAAAATGGGCGTCGAGTTTTCAATGTTTCATACAACATCCATACTAAGAGCTCGAAGAAAAGTTGCTTATTTGACTCAAACTCAAATCTCTTTTTATTCAAGTAGACTTTGAGAAGTGCTTTCGTCGAGAAAATCTACCACTGGGAATGCCAGAAGAACTCTAAACTCTGTGATTGCTCTTTTGAAAAATTTAATTTTACATTAATGTGTAGATACGTAAGTAACCGCTGTCCTTAGCATTGCTGGAGCAAGTCAAATCCATGCTCTTTTATCATTTACATCATCTTCAACAGTACAATTTATTACTACATAATATACTCTTTGTTAGTATAATAATCAAATCATCAAATATAATATATAATCAAATAAATATTATAAATGCGAAAGTTTGGATGGATGAATGTTTGTTACTCAATCACGCCCGAACGGCTGAACGGATCGGGATGAAATTTGGCACAGAGATAGATTATAGTCTAGAATAACACATAGGCTACTTTTTATCCCGGAAAATTAAAGAGATCCCGCGGGAACCAAAGAACCTCAATCCACGCGAACGAAGTCGCGGGCGTCAGCTAGTAATAAAGTAAAATAATTTACTAGCTGATGCCCGCGATCTAACAAACCCGACTTTGTTTTATATATTAAAAGATTATATGCTTTTTTCACGAGCATACTTTTAATGGATTTCTTAAACTTGTGTAAAGGCGAGTTTTAAATAGTTTTTGGAATTTTGTTATAGAATAGAATGCTCATTCCCACTTGTTGTCATATACCCGAATATTTTTCAAGGCCATGTTTGTTTTTCTCAGGTTGCTGGAGTTCCTGCCTCTGAATCGTCGCAGCGAAGAGGTGTTGGCCTCCTCGTTCGCTTCGCGCGGCCTCGCTGAGTTACTGAAACTACATCGGGCGCAGGCTTCCCAGGTCAGACTTCTTATGCTATCTTTGGGCTTAATATACATATAAGGTAAGGTACTTTAATGCTGTACAAGAATCAGCCTTTTAATTATGTTTCATTTTTTGTAACCATTACACGTTTTTGATCGGCCATATCTAGTGAAAGGCCCATCAGCATGCGGGCAGAATTTCACTATCGTCATCAGTGGAGCGTGTAGCACCCACCTATTATTGAATCAGACATTTTAGCGATAGTTACCAAAAGTTTACCATTTTAGTTTAAACTAGACTTTAGAGATTGTATTATATAGAATTGGCCAGAATGCTGTACAATTTGATGTTAAAAACCAAGTTAATTTGTAGTAGAAAATGTTACATGGATTTGACTCGCTCCAGCAATGCGTTACTCAGGACAATGGTTACTTATGTATCTACACATAAATGTTATTTCAAAAGAGCACCCACCGAGTTTCTTGCTGGTCTGTAGGAATGGAATTCTGAACAAGTGGTAGATTCACTCGGCGATTCAAAAGCACTTCTAATAAGTTTATTTGAATAAAAAAAGAAATATGAAATAAAGATATGTTTCGTCGACCAGGAGGCGCGGCGCGACCTGACACAGGCGCTAACGGAGCAGCTGGCGGACGAGCGCCCCATCCGCGACATCATCTCGGAGCTGCGCGAGATGGCGCTGCGCCACGACATCCCCGAGCACGAGGTCGTCGCCATTGTGAGTGTACCGACACCTTTACACATTGTATTATCTACTCTTATTCTACTAGTTTATACCAAAATTGAAGAATATTTATTTATTTTCCAATGATGAAACCTGATGACGAGTCGGAGCGATGCGGCTAAAACTTCGCGAGTTTGGTGCGATCGAGTCTTTCGGGCGCTCCAATGCTTGCTTAGTTCACCGCACCGCACTGTCGATATGGCAATCTGAGATACTAAAACCACCTAGCTAAACAACTAAATTTGCGGACAATTTAGTTAAATATAGTAATTTTGTTGTAGATCTGGCAATGCGTGATGTCCCGAGGCGAGTGGAACAAGAAAGAGGAGCTTTTGGCCGAGCAAGCCGCGAAGCATTTACGTCACTATACGCCTCTACTGGCCGCGTTCGCTCAGTCGGCCAAGGCTGAAACTGCGTTACTGTCTAAGGTAAGCGTTGGCTATTGTCGTTTTGAGTCGAGCTTGAGAGCATTTAATATTAGCTGTTTAATCGACGTTTACCGAACTGACAAATTATAATTGTCTAAAAAATACACTTTTACTTTTACCCATAGTTTGAAATGGTTATTGAACATAAAACTAACAGAGGACGTGGATATTACGTATTTAATAATCACTAAAAAATTATTTATTGGTCTAGTTGTCAATATACGCAATAATTTCTTCCAATGATGAAACCTGATGACGAGTCGGAACGATGCGGCCAAGACTTCGCGAGTTTGGTGCGACCGAGTCTTTCGGTCTCTCCAACGCTTGCTTAGTTTACCGCACCGCACTGTCGATATGGCAATCTGAGTTAATTTTGTTTTTCACATAAGAAGTCTTTGTTTTTCCATCGAAAATTCTTTTTATATATTTTATTTTATTTTATCTAAACTAATATTATAAATGCGAAAGTGTGTCTATCAGTTTGTCTGCTACGCTTTCACGGCCCATCCGATTTTGATGATATTTTGTATAAAGACAGGATGCACCCCTGGGAAAAACAAATAATATCTTTATTTGAGCTACTATTTATCCCGTAAAAAGGAGTTCCCGTAGGAACAAAAAAACTTAATCCACGCGGATGACGTCGCGAGCATCCTCTAGTTTCTAAAATTTAATAAAATGCATTTTAGCAATGCCCGTCTAGATTTTGTTAGAAGTGAACACCGATTATGACGTCACACAACCGAGTGGCATCAATTTCCTGGTTTTTAAACTTTGAACTCCTCAAAACTAACAGATATAATTATTAGTTTTGATACAAGAAACATTTTAAAATTTTAATACCTAGAGAACATTAGTAACTTTAATTCTTTAATAAATAATAATTAGAAGAATTAAACAAAGCCATCCTATATGAAAAAGATAATTCCGCACTGACATCATTCAATGAAGTTTCTTTAGTAAAAAGCCGTGATTTAAATCTCTCCTCGTTTGTTTTCCAGGTCCAAGAATACTGTTACGAGAACATGAGTTTTATGCGCGCCTTCAGCAAACTGGTGCTGATGCTGTACAAGAGCAACGTCATCTCTGAGGAGGTCATCCTCAAGTGGTACCGCGACCCCAACTCCAGCAAAGGAAAGATGATGTTCTTGGACCAGATGAAACGCTTTGTGGAGTGGCTCCAAAGCGCTGAGGAAGGTATGTGGACCCAGAGCCCTATTATTTTGTGTGTTAATACTTAATATCATCGCTCTCTGGGACAGTTTTAAATTCGCGGCAACCAAATGTTGGGAATGTTGGGATAAAAGAGACCCAAGCGGCGTCTCTGACGAGGTCATCCACAAATGGTACTGCAACTCCAACTCCAGCTAGAGCAAGGCAAGATATGTTCTTGGTCCAGATGAAGCTCTATTGATTTATTTATGAAAAATAAAATTGATTGTGTTTTATTTTCACAGAATCTGAGAGCGGTGAAGATGAAGATTAATTTTAAGGGCAGCGAGTGAGACTGAACACATAGCGCCGTCCCACACCAACCACACAACCACAACACAACCGAGCGGCAACAGCAACCACGTGACAACCGCAACCGCGACAACCGACTACGATCGAGCAACCATACCGCGGCCGCCTCACGAACAATACAATAAAAAACATAAAAAATAAAATAAAAATAATAAATAATGTCATAATAATCGTAGCACACATCGACAAGTGCGGGACGTTTTCTACAACTGTATATTATTCATTGCTAAAAGTAACATGTTGATGAAATACCATATTTTTTATTCAATTTTTTTAGTAAAATTCAAATAAATGGTGGCAACACTCAATTTGGTTTTTTAATTTATCTCTCCTACATACAATAATCAAGTTTGATTTGTTGCCTGTTTGGAAGAATATTCGAATACTAAATTTCATCAAAATCTGCTCAGCTGGGGGACAAAAACGCAAATTCAAATCTATTCGGTCCCGGATTTACCGGGCTAACTAATCGGTTATAATATGAAGGTAAATCTACAAAAACCAAGGCGTGCGCCTCGTCGGTTTTTAGGGTTCTGTAGTCAATAAGGACCTACAGCTTTCTAGTACTAACAAGTAACAACCTCTGAGCTACGTCGCGGATGGACATGGCGAAACTATACTAGGTTCAAAAAACCTACATTCTCAATTTTTATGATGGAATGGTATTTTTACCAATAGCAAAAGAGTTAGCTAATTAGGGGTGATTGCGATCGTGACATTAGACTGTAGCAATCATTTTATCGTAATAGGGCACGCGACATGTCCGACCGCGAACCTTGTGAATTTCCGGGATAAAAGTAGCCTATAGTTAGTCCCACAAACTTATCTGACCCGGTGACAGCGTCGCTAGTTTAATTAAAAATAAAATAAAAACAAAAACTAAACAGGTATAAAAATTTATTCATATTTTGGCCACCGGGCTAGATGTGAGTGGGACCACGTGAATACATTGCTCCATTGAGTCGTGACTGAAGGACAAACCAACAAAGAAATAAACTTTGTTGTATATAGATAGTATAATGTCTGGATTTTTAGGTCTATTCTGTACTTTATGAGTTACTAAGTGAATTTAAAAAAAGACATTTGTAATGATAGTTATATGAAAATATATGAATAGTGAATTCATATCAAGGACAACTTTTGTACACAATCGAGCAATTTGGAGCCCCTTGCTTGGGTTTACATAACAAAGGCCCTCTAGCCTTGACCATGACATAAGATCGGGTTTCTTTTTGATTCGATCGCGGATCGAGGGACCGCGGATCCACGTGGATTTGTTTTTTGTGCACTTTATTATTGCCGCTAACGGCCTTTTCTAGAAATGGTTGCCTACCAAAGAAATCCATACTTTACTAATTATAAATGCAAAGAAAGATGTGTCTGTCTGACTGTCCGTTGGTCTGTCTGTATGTCTGCTGCGCTTTTCAATAGCTATAATACGCTCAACTTTTCAATAGATTTTGATGGGTATAGAACTATAGACTATATGTAGAGATAGGTTGCAACTTGTATCCCGGGGAAGGACACAGACTCTTTATCCCGGAAAGTTAAGATGTTCTCGCGGGAACGAGCATCATCTAGTTTTTAATAACTAGGTTACATTTTAATCGGAACCCTTCAAGGGTCCACACAATACACTCAACGACTTATTACTTTTTACCATAAGTATCTTTTAAAGGACTCACGAAGGTTTTCTTTATCGTTTGAGAAATTGATAGTTTTTTATTGCTAATAAGTTTACAACGAATATAGGTATTTAATTAACTCCTAATAATTTAATATAAAAAATTCTTTTTAAACAACCGACTTCAAACTCCCGCGCCAACTTTCCATCAACAAGCACACGCAATACAAAGTACTTATTTTATTGTTGATATTTTAAAAACCGCTTAACCGATTTCGATAAAAATTTATATGGGACCACATGGGAAGTATGCCCTTTCAAATTAAAAAAGAATCATCCAAATCGGTCCACCCAGTCAAAAGTTCTGAGGTAACAAACATAAAAAAAAACAGTCGAATTGAGAACCTCCTCCTTTTTCAACCGACTTCAAAAAAGGAGGAGGTTCTCAATTCGACTGTTTTTTTCGGAGGTCGGAGGTTCGACTGTATTTTTTTTGAAGTCGGTTGAAAAATAGATCACGCCTGAGGTGTGAACTCCTGACCAGCGAAATTGAAAGTAGGTAGACTTAGTTCTGCACCACTAAGGTTATCGCCACTATCTATTAGACAATTATTATTCTATAAAATTCCTTTATTCATGGTTTACAATATTATGAAATACTTGGTATAATTCGGCAAGACGTAAAATGGCGATTTTTTTTTGGAGACCATAAAAAATGTTTAACTTTCAAAAGTTGTAAACCAAACAATGAAACTAAAATAATACTTAAAAATCCGCAATTTGTTTTACAGTTTCACCTATTTACTATTGTTATTTAGGCACTAAAATATGAGTACAAAGAAAAAACGGGTTCTTACTCTATTGTTATAAAAGTTATTCCATTTTAAGTGCCGGCTAGACTATTCAGCTTTTATTTAGGGCTTAGTCGTTGTTGTTGGTGGGTACTTTAATGCTTGAATGAACTGTTAGTAACATAATACCTAAATATAGGTACCGAGTGTCTATGGGTAGTTCATAATAGTAAGCCTTCCTATAGTTTCCTACCAATAATAAACCGAATAGGTATTTTTTTCTAGATAAGGATTAATATTTTCTACTTAACTATAGGGTCCCTGAGATATCACATAAGTGCTCCCTTGTCCGCTATGTTTCTGTTTTTCTACGTAGTACATATACCTACTACAGACATATGAGACTGTCAGTCCAAAAGCAAGACCCAACTGAAATTCGGTCTGTAGTACAGGTCTGTAGAGTAATGTTCTCTATGGAAATTGGAAAACAAGATTGCTTTTAAAGCGTTTTTATAACATCTCACAATAAACATTTTCTTAAATTTATCGCGTCACAGCTATCACCATTTACTTACCACCTTGAATACAATTATGGTCACACATATTGCCATTACTTTTACAATACAGTCTTTAGTTCTTTACAATACAAGTTCCATTATAACTAACTAGATGATGCCCGCGACTTCATCCGCGTGGACTAAGGTTTTTTGATTCCCCCGGGAACTCATGAATTTTCCGGGATAAAATAATTAATTCAGGTTAAGTGATCCATTCCAAATTTCACCCAAATCGCTTTAGTCATTGTGGTGTGAAGGAGAAACATATTATTATATCCAAAATTGCACATAAATTATAATATAAGACTCGTAAGAATAGATGGTGCCCGCGACTTCGCCCGCTTGGATATCCAAAAACCTTTAAATACCTATCTCGGCTAAACTTGGATAAAAAGTGAGTAGTAAGCTGTAACCTCTGCCACTCTCCAGGTCGACGCGACGTTTACCTACATTTATGAGTACATAAGTGAAGGACAAAATATGTAAGTGTCGCGTCGATCCGTTGCCATGTTGCGGCGTGATTGAAGAAAAAATCAACAAACAAACACTTTCGCATTCAATAATACCTATATTAGCACGGATAGGAAATTCGTTAAACCGCCATCGAATTTTTGCAAGCTCGCATATTATAACAACACCGCATAATGCCCGGGGCAAGGCAAGGGGGCCGTTTCCGGGCCATTCAGGACCCGTTTAACGGCCCGGGCCCTTTGTTGCGGGCCTAGGGCTCGGCCCCAAGGCCACAGAGCGCCAAGGTCAGCGGCAGGTGTTGGTGCGAAGATGCTGTGCTTGTATGTATAAAAGATACTTCAGGTTTAAAAAGTTGGGGCTTAGTCTAATGTATTTTTGGGTTGCGTTGTATAAAACAATGCTCTATTTCAGTTCGTTCATTTGCCACAGGCATATTTAAAAAAATATAAAAAACTAATAAAATCGAAACTTCTAAATTAATACTTATTATAAAGAGAAAAGATTTGATGGTTTGTTTGTTTGATAGTTTGTTCGAAGGATCTCAATTTTTTTGAAAATAAAATATAGCCTACGAGTATGTTAGTCGCTGATAAAATACCTAGCTTTCTTTAGGTGAAATAAAATCGGTTGAGTAGTTTTTGAGTTTAATTCATTACAAACAATCAAATATTAAATAACCAAACAATCAAATCTTTCCTCTTTATAATATAATTAATATTAGTTTAGAAGTAAGTAAATGAAACGAGGCAGACTGCCTCGTTGGTCTAGTGGTTAGTATAGTCGACTGCGGATCATCGAGGTCCTGGGTTCGATTCCCGGTCGGGCATAAAAGTTAGGTATTGGGTTTTTCAATTAAGAAATTCTCAGTGCCAGCCCGGAGTTGGAAGTTGGCGGTGTTTCACCCCCGTGCCTCGGAGAGCACGTTAAGCCGTCGGTCCCGGTTATTATCACTAACATGATAATAATCGTTAAAGCCCGCCAACCCGCATTGGAGCAGCGTGGTGGGTCTAAGCTCTAATTCCCGCTCTCCTATGAGAGTGGAGGCCTGTGCCCAGCAGTGGGACGTTAATAGGCTGTAGTGATGATGATGAAGTAAATGAAACATGTAAATACCTACTATAAGTACTTACACAATAGATAGGTATTAGGTACATATTCCTACAGTCCTACTTACTTAAATGTTAAAATGAGAACCCCTCATATCTTGAAGTCAGTTAAAAGGGTGTTAACGAGCGCATTGAAAGGGCATAAAAATTGTAATAAAAACAAATTGTGAAGGGTCATATTAGTCTGATTTGATATTCACCGTTATAATGTTTGGATGGAGAGAGTTCTAAAGTTTACAGTAAGTATTATAGTTATTGTAGGAAGGTACCTATTCAAATCATTTAATTGTATTTTCACAATGGTAGTGTCTAACTTTTTTATTAAGTACCTACTAGGTATACTTTCTTAACTTAAAATTTTCGATCTGAGTAATTTATCCATACTAACATCCATAATATTTGATACTAATATTATAAATGCCAAAGTGTGTCTGTCTGTCTGTCAGTCAGTCTGCCTCGCTTACCCTGCCCATCATTTCGATTTCGATGAAATTTCGTATGGAGATAGTAAATTGTATCCCAAGGAAGGACATACCTAGGCTACCTACTTATGAAGTTATTTTATCCCGGAAAATTAAGGAGTTCCCACGGAAATAAAGAAAACTTTGTCAACGCGAACGCAGTCGGGGGTATTTTTTTTGTAAATAGGACTAGGTAGGTATAGTAAGCTATAGACTAAATTATTGTAGGTACGTAAAATTTATGTTAATTAGGTAAGTATATTGCAGATAGTGAATAGCATCGACGTCATAAATAATAAGTATTAAATATCTCTTTAGATTGTGCTAATAGTTTGAAATAATAAAAGCTCCAAAATGGCTGTTCCTATACCCTATACTTAGTCCGTTCCATCATCCGAATTACAAATCCCTTTTAGCTGAGCCCAGGTAAGTATATCGTTGAACGAAATCATTATCCCTCGCCCGTTCAATTGTGAACGGATAAGTGAACCAGTTTTTGTCTGTATGCGCGATTCAATAGTCCAAACCCCAGGTGCGCTATTGAGAGTGCTTCTTGAGTCGGTATCCCATTCTCTGTGTTTTGCAGCTGTCTTGAGCCTTACCTACTCGGATTGGGTTTGTAGCTACGCGGGTAGGGTGACTAGGCGACAGGATTGGTCAGGATTATAGGCTAGAAATGTCAGGATTATTGAGTTTTAAATGAAGAACTGTTTTCCGAGTTCAAATTAGCTTATGACGTGTTTATTCAGGCATAAGAAATAAATTATAAAATCATTGTTAGTCTCAATTGTTGTGATTGGCTGAAATTATGATATTCTGGTTGCTGATATGGATTTTGGCCTATAGCGTGAAAGTTTTAGCCAATCAGCAGGGCGATTGTCTTAAAATATCAGCTATAGTGTACCACTATTGGCCAAAATCCATTGACGCAGCGAAAATGATTGACAATGATTGATGCAGGTTTTCCACAATCGCCCTGCTGAGTACACTGCAATCGATACACTGTCGCAATCGTTTTACCGTCACGGGGATCCGGGTAGTTTTTTTAAATCCACTACAAGTTATAGCTTTTGACTGCAATCTCACCTAATTGAAAGTGATGATGCAGTCTAAGATGGTAGCGGACTGTTAGGGGTGTGGCAATAAATTTGGCGGTACGTCATTGCCGATATGGTGGTAACTAGCTACGGACGAAGCCTCCCACCAAGCCGGACCAGAAAAAAATCAGAAATTATAAATTCCCAAACTGACCCTACCAACAGCGCTATGTTGAGCAACACAGCACCAGGGAGGTCGTCAACGTTTTTGTCAGGACTATATTACAATTCACATGGTTACCCTATCCTTGGATCTCGGTAGATACATGGTTATGAATTCCAATTTCTAACTAAGTAGGTCGCGATAGTAGGGGGTTGTCATTTGATAATTTTTGGGTATTGTAATAAGTGAAGGAAACAGTTTTTGTTGATGGCGGATGTATGACGTCAATGGAGGGTGTGATTAAATTAAATTCAAATTAAAGGATTAATGAAAAGATAGAGTTTGTCTTTTAATGGTATATTATCAATGATCTTAGAAGAAAAAGAGGTAACTCTTTTTCTTCTAAGATCATTGTATATTATACTACTACTACTACAGCCCATTAACGTCCCACTACTGCGCACAGGCCTCCACTCTCACCGAGAGAGGGAATTAGAGCTTAGACCCACCACGCTACTCCAATGCGGGTTGGCGAGCTTAAAAAGTTAAACGACTATTATCATGTTAGTGATAATAACCGGGACCGACGGCTTAACGTGCTCTCCGAGGCACGGGGGTGGAACACCGCCAACTTCCTAACTCCGGGCTAGTACTGAGAATTCCTAGTCAGAATAACACAATACTTAATTACGGCCCGACCCGGAATCAAACCTGGGACCTCGTCGGCCGCAGTCGAACATGCCAACCACTAGACTAACGAGGCAGAGGAAAGAGGCTTCTTTTACAGAGCGTTTTCAGTAATATTGGCACTCTGTAACCGGTCAATCTTCTTCATGCCTCCCTCAAGTTACTTTAATTATGCTGTTTTGGCACTACCAAGAAAGAAGAAGAAAAGATAGAGGATAGTGTAGTCGTCGTATCAAAGATTTTCGACTAGGTAGTTTAACTTTAACTAATTTTAATTTGGAATAATAGAAAAAGAACCTATGCTGATGTAGTACAGGACTAGGAGTTAAGTTGGGTGTCTATTGCTGCCGCGCGATTGGTTCGTCAATCAACCTCTCGTATTCCTAAGCAGAATTATTAGAATCTATGATTATTTATCTTAGAAATGAAATGACTACCTAAGAAATGTCTCTACGCAGACGCATTTCCATCTGTCTCCACATGTCATGCACTTCATACACGCATAAAGGCCTTGCCTACCACGAAAGGTTTCTACTTTCTATCACTCCACTGGTAGAGAAACCAGCAGGAAGCACTGACCGGGAGGTAATTGAAAATAAATCATTTTGTAAATCCTAATGATTTGTTTAACTGGCTTTCCGCCGGTCTAATTTATAGGCTAATTTGCAGAAACTGCCTTCTGTAGATCAAAACGGGTTAGAGTTAGACTCGCCTAGGGTTGGCAATAGACTCTTGTTAGACTAGGGGGGCATTCACGAGATTAGTCTCTCTTTGTGTCGTATTCCTCATTTTCATTCCTGAGGTCGTGAGTCGTGACTCTCGTGACCCCTTGCCATTAGTCAAATAATGGTACATACCTAGGAATTTTCTTGGGTTATTAATGCGGTGGGTTCCCAATTCCGACTAGACTTGGGATTTTGTAACGATTATTATCAGATGTTAGTTTTAATAAGTAAAGACGGCTTAACGTGCTCTCCGAGGCACGGAGGAAACGAATAGGCTAAATACGGTCCCTAAGCTCTAAATACGGTCACCCATCCGGTTACCGACTTGGGTCAACATAGCTTAATATTCGCATTCGACGGGTATGCGTTAGTTACTTGTTACAACTGAGCCATTCGTCCTTCAATTAGGAAGGATAATTAATTTATGAACAACTAGCTGATGCCCGTGACTTCGTCCGCGTGGATTGAGGTTTCTCGGTTGTCGCGGGAATTCTGGATAAAAAAGTATCCTATATTATGTTATTCCAGACTATAATCTATTTGTGTGCCAAAATTCATCCAAATCCGTTCAGCCGTTCTGGCGTGATTGAGTAACAAACATCCATTCATCAATCCAAACATCAATCCATCCAAACTTTCGAATTTATAATACATATAAGTATAGAAGTCTAGATATGCACTTTATAAAGAATCGCATATTTTATACTCATTGGGCAAAAGCATGGTGACAGCCCTGGGTGTTGTAGGCTCGAAAGTCAGAGGTGACTGCCGACTGGTGAGGTGAAACGGTACCGCAGACGACTCCGAGCGCTGACTCATCGGTACATAGGTAATACATATTCACGACAAACACACACTTTGGTACTGAGGCTTATTAGTTAATTATATGTATTAGTAACTTATTAGTTTTTACATAATCTTTGATCCTAATCAAAGTTTAGCACAAGATAGAAACACGTCATGGAAACGGCTGGAGGAGGCCTTCGTCCAAAGGGTTACAATATAAGAGAGCATGCATTTCAGCTTTGGACTGTACTTAACATCTAAATAAAATATGTTCTAAAATATAAAAAAATATATTATTAAATCTGAGTAAACAATAGGTTATTACTAGGTAGGTATTATTATTATTATCTAGCCGGACAGAGCAATTTATTTCATATCTCAAAAGCCGGCAACGCATTGGCGGTTTCTCTGGTGCTGCAAATGTTCACGGGCGGGGGTAATCTCGTAACATCAGGTTCTTTGCTCAAAAATCATAATTACTAGTAGAAGGTTAGAGACTAAAGAGAAATAGTTATTTGATAAACAAGAGTGAAAAGTTGTTTTTTAACCGCGTGCTCAATTTTGATGACCGAGCAAGCGAAGGATTCTAAAATTGAATCACGAGCGCAGCGAGTGGTTCAAAAATTAGAAACCTGAGCGTCAGCGAGGGAATCAAAAGAGCACGAGGTGAAAAATCTTTTCACTCGAGTGCAACACGTAATTTTTCATCCAACCTCAGCGAGGAAATGAAATACTTCTCGCGTGATTGTTGAGGGAGAAAGCTCATTTCCGCATTTTTAACAGTTTCAGTCAATTCTGTTGGCGTCAAATTAACTTCTTTGTCACTATAATCACTCATTTTAGGTTTTTAACTTATTTTCAATTTCCTTGTTTTTAATCGAAGGTTTTAATTTTATACAATATGACGTAAAAGAAAATGGTGCGCGCAAAGCAAATAAAAAAATCACAAAAAAGTATAGGTACCAAAAAGGTTATGAGTGTGAGGTTTTAACAAATTAAAAACGGTTGTATGGAAATTCGGCACCATAGAGGTAGAAGTAAATAGGTTTTAATGATGTTTTGAATTCACAAACTTCATAGACGAGTGATATTTACTAACGTGCACACGATGTTCTAAATTCAATTTACTTTATCCTCAAGAGGATAATAACGGCTTTTGCAATCAGATATCGAAGCTTAAAAATACTCTTTCCGAGATGGTGGGATGAAAAATATATTAATTATGTAAGTATGTACAAATATACTGATTATTTGGTACCTATGCTTTGCTTTATGTAACTTGTTATCCATCTCTTACAATATGTTTTCTGTATTATTAATTTCTTAAACCGCCGCATCCCTGTACAAATAGTCTAGAAAATTCCAAAAAAACTCACTCCATTATGTAGCAATAACAGTATTTCTGTACAATTTCAAACAATTGCGACTTTCGCTACAAATCACAAACTTCAATTGCACCCCAGTGATAAATCATAATGCGTTCATTGTACCTATTCCACTACCTGCGTTTCGGGGAACCATAGACTATAGACGCGGCACAAAGAGGCCCAAAAGGACCTTTTGTGTCGATTTCCGGGGTTCCATCCCTGATCTTGCTCGGTGGAATTACCCCGGTGTAAAATTAAGAACTCGCGTTTTCTGGAATTATCTTACGGCTTACCTACCTACATCATCAAAATATACCTAATATATTTTTATCTTGACGAATGATATAATATTATGTACCTACTACAGATAATATAGGTACCTACCTATAGAATCTATACTCGGAATTTTAATCATAATTAAATAGATTATAGAATTAACATTGAATCAATATTTATTCTATTCTTATGAAAATTGAAAAAAAAAATGCTAAACCATCATCAATCTCGCAAGATCTCATAAATCGTAATCGTTACTCACATGACACATCCTAAATTATGAGATCTGGCGAGAATAAACTTCCTGATTATTATCGCCTAGGTTAGAATCTACATACCTACTTACATTCATCATTATTTTATTAGTCGCCTCTCGGAATTAGAAGGGTTTGGCTATAGTCCACACTCCATCCACCAGAACCACGCTGGTCAAGTGTAGATTGGAAGACTTCACACACCTTCGAGAACATTATAAAGAACTCTCGGGCAAGCAGGTTACCTCACGATGTTTTCCTTCACCGTTTTCAAGCAAGTTGAATACAACATTAGGTACTTACATTATGTACTTACCTACCTATTATATTAAACCTACCACCACCCACCCTCGTACGGTCGTACCACTCTGGTCTCTGGACTCAACACAGTAAGTACTTACTTTAAACCAGGGGACCTTATTAAGTCAATGGACATAGTACCTACATACCGTATTGTTTTAAATATTGTCGACGTTTGTGTATTAGAATAATAGGGACGTATCTAGTATGTAACATAAAGTTGAACAAACTTTCCCTACATCCGAATCGCACTTTTTGATACCGGAGCTTTGTTTATAGAACTTTAGAAATTACAATACATAGGTACTTTTGTCATAGGGCTGCGATTCAACGTTAACGAGGTTAAATTCTGTTTTACACCTACCAATTACCTACCAAAACAAATTTGGCGATTTTTGGCTAACCATAATACTTACCTATTAATACTTATAATCATAAACAAAAGATTGTGGTCGGTGTTCTTAGTAGACTATACTTGTTTAGATGCTGTCAAAATCGAATGGACCATGGACCATGCGCTCATCCGATTTTGATGAAATTTGGTACAGGCAGCAATTGCATTCCGCACTTAGAGATGGCCATAGGCATGATATATGTACCGGAGATTCAAAGGGTTCTAACTTCTAATGGGATTTTAGGAAACTTAAATGTGTGCGGATTGCGATATAAGTATCATCTATTTATGATTACCACTACCAATGCAGCCCATTAACGTCCCATTGCTGGGCACAGGTCTCCACTCGCATAGGTGGGAGGGAATTAGAGCTTAGACCCACAATGCTGCTCCAATGCGGGTTGGCGGGCATGTTTCTATTATAGTTCTTGAAATTCGCGAATGCGTGGCTCGTGGTAGTGTTGAAGTCCTATCTATATATTATGTGTATACGTGTAAATGTGTGCGTGTATGTGATTGCGCGTGCGTCTGACCGTTCCGAGAGGCACGCACACTTATGCAATGTACATAACTACACGCATCGAAAGTTCACACGCGCTCGTGAATTGCAAGAACTATAATATAATCGACTGTATGTAAGTTGAACCAAAATGATGGTCGTCAGCGCAGGTACAGTATACTATAGAGCCGAGCGGAGCATGCGCGGGGAGCGAGGGGTATGGTAATGCGCGGCCCCTCATACCGCACTTCGTTTGACACACGAAATGTGTTTCTGCGCAGAGTTCAACTTACGCCGCGGCTATTATGCCTATTTTAACAAAATTAAACTTAGTAGGAATTGCCAACCCTAGTAGATTTTCATTATAAATGATTATATAAACAATGCAGCGCTTATTATGCAGCGGTATTTTTCGTCACATCAACAAGTTACAAGTTATGAGAATAATAAACAATGATCCTTTATTTCACTAGTTTGGTCGGCGACTTCTAACTACATAATATAATCTTGCTTTTAATAACATAAATAAATAATTGTTTTATTGATACCACAACAAAAGCAAGACTTAGGTCTAATGATACATAGTATGGTCGGTCTCTGCTGCCTAATAATTTAGGTTACGTTTCCCTCGAGCCCTGGAGGGGATTTTTGATTTTACTCCAGCGCGTTTGCAATGTATTTAAGTAAGTATAAATGTGTTAATCCATAACACCTCCATATCTGTGACAGTTTAATCTGTAACAGCGAAGTATAAAAATGTTTGACAGTGTTATTAGGTAAGTAAGTGTTACAAGTAAACGCGACGTTGCCAAAACTGTGTACGTAATATTGGTTAGAATAGTACTCATTCAGTCGATGTCTATTATACCTGAAGTCCTGCACCCTAGCCAAGTTACATAATCATAATGATACGCTTTAGAGGAGAAAAAAAAAAGTGAATAGTCTATGGTTAGCGTTTTAAATCGCTTTCGCTAAAAGCGTTAATGAAAGAAAGAGAATAAACATAAGACACGAAACGTATGTAACTTTGCTAGGGGTGGTGTACAGAACATTTACTTGAGGTTTACTCACATAATCCCGGATAACCCCGAGCGGCGCCGGGGGCAGCGCTAGCGAGCGGCACGTGGGCTGGCGAGGCGAAGTAACGGTTGGCCCGGATGCGACCGGTCTCAGGCAGGCATACCGCGAGATGCCTCTTAGGATACAACTCACATCGCCGCAGACTCCGAAACTTTTAACTTTTGTCTTATTTTTTAATGCAGCATACGAAAACTATTTTTTTTTAATGTATAGTGAGCCATCGAGCAGGCGGGTCACCTGATGGTAAGTGATTACCGCCGCCCATGAACATTTGCAGCACCAGAGGAACCGGTAATGCGTTTCTGGCTAAAACTATAGTTGATGCCTGCGGACTTCATCCGCGTGTTTTATTTTCCAGGATAAAAAGTAGCCTATGTAGTATGTACTTATTACTCCTGAGTCCTACCCCGGGCCGGACACGACATATTATTATGTCTGTACTAACATCAATATTGAATTGAAAAGATGGGCCACGAAAGCAACAAACTTACATTCGCATCCATACTAATATTATGCGAAAGTGTGTCCGTGTGTGTCTGTTTGCTACGCGTTGAATGAATGAAGTCACGGGCATCATCTACTTAAATATATGTATTACTAGGCTACTAGTGATAGAAAACAGAAAATAACTTACGAACACATTGCAATTTGCAGCCTAAATGTGACAATGTGTAAGTTTGCTGGTTGGTCTTTCAATCACACCGCAACAGGTCTACGGATCGACGTGATTTTTTGCATGGGTATATGGGCACGGAAAATCCAAGAATTCCCTTAGGATTCCACCACTACAGTCCATTAACGTCCCACTGCTGGGTACAGGCCTCCACTCTCATAGGTGAGAGGGAATTAGAGCTTAGACGTTAGACCCACCACGCTGCTCCAATGCGGATTGACGGATTAATTCCTTGGGAAGTTGGGATTATTAACCTAAATTCACGCAGTAGAAGTCGCGGGCATCATCTACTATCTAGTCTAAATTATATGTGTCTGTCTTTCTATCTGCCTGTCACGATTTAACAGCCCATTCTTTTCAACCGATTTTGATGAAATTGTAACCATACAATATAGGCTTTTTATAAAATACTTGGTCCACGCGGAGGAAGTCTAGGGAATCATCTAGTTATTTAATTATATGTAAGAGTTTGTATCTAAATAATTATAATCCACGCTGATGACGTTCTGCTCTATGGTGGACGATCTATATTACTTTATTATATTGTACTCTACGCGATTCGGCACGATTTGGTTAAATGCTCGAAGGTAATGCCAGTTTTTCAGTTTTTCTTGTAAGTGCAGTATTAAATGGTATTATATTGAAGGTTAAGCCCGCACAATTTCACCGGCCTACGGGCCTATAGTGACTCCAAAGAATATGGAAAGAGGTATCGGATAGCACGGTCAGCAAAAAAAAAGTATTATTAAAAAAAAAGTATTAGTATTTTTAACAGTAAGTAAATTCTGGCACACTTGATATTCTGAATGGCTATTTCTTACCTAATGAAAATTTCTATTGGACGTATCGCCAACCCTAACGAATAATATCGTAATCGAAATACCGAATTGTTCAGAAATAAAAACCAGGTTTTCGACAATATCTTCTACTTAAGCAGTTTTATGGAGGAGGATAGAAGGAGGAGGATAGGATCTTTGGTAGGTATAATTCATTCAATTTTTTCTTAGTCAAGACATAATTTTTTTTTCTACTGCTGAGTTTTAATGACCGTTTGTCAAAACCGTGAGTAAGGCGCGCCGATTGAAAATTCTAACTTCGAATGTCATTAATATTGCCGGTAATTGGCAATATTTTTGGTGTAAATCATTTTTTTTCAATCAATCGTTTATTTGCAAGAAACATTGTATAGTCTCACAAACTTATCTGACCCGGCGCGGTGGCCAAAATTAGAACAAACTTGTATACTTACCTGTTTAGTTTTTATTTTATTTTATTTTTCATATTATTTACCTTCTAGCGACGCTGTCACAATGTGTAAGAAAAAGTTTGTGGGACTAAGTATAATAAGTAATTAAGTCTCGTCTTTTCAAATTCGTGTTGTCTTGTCATGCTGTCTGTACAACAGACACGCGGTGTGAGATGCACAGCTGTGTACCCAGCTGTCGGCGGCAGATTGCAGCCGACCGGCCAGCGACCGCCGCGCCGCCAGGTTATCAGAGCATTCACCATCACCATACACACGCCCGCGACACTTGCTCAATGGTGGGATTTGGCTTATGATTAGTGATTTGTGACTTGTGAGCCATCAAAGTTCCACGATTAGCAGATTCGTTTTCCTGTGCAATAAGTTTCATCTTTTGCCGCTAAAAACAAGTAATTTTTTTTTTAAATGTGGACTAAACATCAACTTGTAATACGTAACTCTAGACTAATCAAATGAATATTAGGTATAAATGCGAAAGTTTGGATGGATGTATGGATGTATGGATGTTTGTTACTCAATCACGCGCCAACGGCTGAACGGATCAGGCTGAAATTTGGCACAGAGATAGAATATAGTCTGGAATAGCACATAGGCTACGTTTTATCCCGGAAAATTCAAGAGTTCCCGCGGGAACAACAAAACCTCGATCCACGCGTACAAGTCGCGGGCATCAGCTAGTAATATTATAAATGCGAAAGTTTGGATGAATGGATAGATGTTGATTACTCAATCACGCCCGAACGGCTGAACCGACCTGGATGAAATTAAGCACAGAGGGAGATTATAGTCAGGAATAAAACCAACCTTTACTTGGTCGCGGGAACAAACAAACCTCAATCATGCTGACGAAGTCAACTTAATACACTCAGGATTAAGTTTTTGTTAATTACCACAAGAACTCCATTTTTTCCGGGATCAAAAGTAGGTATGTCACTCTCTAGGTCCTCAACTGTAGGCATGCAAAAAATCACATCGATCCGTTGCTCTGTTGAGGTCCTAATTGATAGAAAAAATTAGTGTTTAGAAAGCAGCATTTTAGGGTTATGGATTTAATAATAACAGCCATAAAACTAGTTAGGTTTTCCAGTGTCAAATGTTAGTCATATTCTAGAAAGGTAATGAGTAAGCTTAAATTTAAAGGTAGGTAAGTACAGAAAGTTTCTTTTCGTACCACTTGCTCAAAAAAGTGACATTCTATGCCACAAAAAGCAAACATTACAATAGTCATTTTTAATCTGTTAAAACAGGGAAAGAAAATTGTACTGAATTTCATTCACCTCTAGGGGGAGAATGTGATTTAAAGGAGGTCGGCGAGCTCCCTTATAGTGTTTGACCCAAACTTGAGGTTCACGTTCACGCATCAAACTTCTCATACTTTTTATACTAAACCAGACTAACAAAAAAGTTTATGAAAGTCAATCAAATAAAGCTGGGAGAAAAAAGATATTCGTAGTAATAGTTAAAAAAGTGAGGTGAGATTTCTATTTCATGGTTTTTAAGCCAGATGACCATTTAATAGCATTGAAAAATCTATCAGGCACTGCAGATTAACATTATCTGACCAAATAGTAATACGCTTTCCTACCTACATAAAAACAAGTTAGTAATGCATCGCGTTTGAATTAAATTAAGGTTTTTAGTTAATTTTAATTTATTATTATTTATAAATTAATTACTATCGCATACTGTATATGCTGACGCCCTGTCTATATCTCTGTCTCTGTCTACGTACTCCCGCCATTGCATCGGCCGAATGACACCAACGATGACAAAATTATTTATGAATATTTTCATTGTGATGATTAAACTATTAATAGCATATGTACCTACATTATAAAGTTAGACTGATATTATTTTGTGAAGACTGCTATATACCTAACTAGTTTTGTTGTTAAATATGAGTACTTACTCTATCTAAACTAAGACTAAAACCAAAAATAAATGTGTATTAACTCTAATGAGAACAGTATTAATTATTATCTAGGTAAACTATAAAAACCTTTTTATTTCAATCCAACCTACGAAGTTTAGCAATG
Organism: Erebia epiphron; assembly: GCA_963932025.1. NCBI lineage: Eukaryota > Metazoa > Arthropoda > Insecta > Lepidoptera > Nymphalidae > Erebia > Erebia epiphron. The sequence continues at coordinate 13,476,304 of OZ009950.1, forward strand.
ATAATAATAATTGTCCTAACAGAGAGTTGGATTGAAGTACAAATATGTAAAAAAGTATTTTGTAACAAATACACTTAGTTTCTTTATGCTAAGTCGAGTTGTGTAACTCGAATTCAATTCCGAGTTACCTGAATTTCAACTCGAGTTAACGTGTTTTTTCCGAGTTGGCACATCTCTACCACGGTCCACGAATGACATTTGAATGAGTTGACAGTAATTGACATTTGACACGTTAGTTTCTACTTCTCTATACTCCGTATCTATACTCCGTATTGCCATTAGAACGACTTTTTTATTGTTTCGTAATTATTTTTATTTTTGATCCCCATCTTCTAAAAATTTGGTGTTTACACAGAAAAATACTTTGAAATATATTAAAAAATATTAAATGATTTCTGAATCTGAATGGTTTTTAAATTTGTTGGGTCATACTTCGCCGATCTCCTTTGGAATACTTACTTACCGAAATTTGTACTGAACTACATCTGTGTTTACACCATTGAGTTTGTATTTAGAGCATTAAACATCTTTTTGAAAAAGGAATGACGCATTTATTATGCAGTTATGATTAGTATTAAATAAAATTACGAAAACCGACGAGGCCGTATGAGCTTGATGCCTTTGCTTTTCCGACAAAAAAATATTAGTCTAGGAATTTGCCGCGTTTTCGTTTTCTTCAAATACATAAACGTTAAGTTTATTTTAATTTATTTTTATAAATAAGTTAATGTTCTAAACAGTTCCTCAGACGCAAGAACAGAGAAATACTTACTCAAATCAACTCATCAACAATAAATAAACCAAACAAAAATGTAACTCTCTCTATCAATAATTGGACCAATGTTTCGAATGTTAACTTTAATTACTTTTAATTGTCATTATTTTTATTAAATGCTTATCTCATATTATTATTGTGTTAGGTAATTTTTTCGCAAATGGTACGAAAAGTAGAGTATTTTCCTCGGTGATAAAGCTGTCTTAGTCTTGGGTGAACTTAAATCCCTCGCTACGCTCGGGAGTAAACCTCGAATCCTTCGTTACGCTCGTGATTTAAATCGTCACCCGCGACAGAAGACACTGCTTTATCCCCTTGGTTAATAATCTACTATTTTAAATCAGTCTTATAATTATACCTTCTTAACTGACATAAAACCTAAAAATAATCTAGAAGATATAAGCAATTAAGTAAAAGACTAAAAACCGGCCAAGTGCGAGTCGGACTCGCGCGGTGAGGGTTCCGTACAAACCTGTAGGTATATAAGTAAAAGTTATAGTATTTTTATTCCACTTATCTATTTTAATTTCAATTTAATACCTCTACGCGTTCATGCGAAAAGGGGTAGTAAGTTTAAAATTATTATAAATATTTTTATTATATGATGTAACTCAAAATTTATACTTTTCGCAATTTTTCCTTTATCTGTGCTATAAGACGTTGCTTCGTACCAAATTTAAAGATTTTGAGTTCACGGGAAGTACCCTATTGGTTTTAATTCCCTTGCGAGTGTCGAAATTTGCAGCATAAACGGCTGTATCTTTTGACAAGTTGGCTTAGAAGTTTGATTTTTTTCACAACTCTAAAGGGAGAGTAGACCTGAGTATTTGATATAAATTTCAGCTTGATACCTCCATGCGATCCTGAGAAAAAGGGTCTTGACACACAGACGGACGGACAACAAAGTGATCCTATAAGGGTTTAGTTTTTTCCTTTTGAGGTACGGAACCCTAATTATTAAAAAAAAAATTTATTAAATGACTAAAAATTTATACTTTTCGCAATTTTTCCTTTATCTGTGTTATAAGACGTTGCTTCGTACCAAGTTTCTTGATTCTGAGTTCACAGGAAGTACCCTGTAGGTTTTGATTCCCTTGCGAATGTCGAAAATTTGCATAAAAATATTTTTATTATATGATGTAACTAAAAAATTATGTTTTTCGCAATTTTTCCTTTATCTGTGCTATAAGACGTTGCTTCGTACCAAGTTTCAAGATACTGAGTTCACGGCAAGTACCCTGTAGGTTTTGATTCCATTGCGAGTGTCAAAGCAGCATAAACGGCTGTATCTTTTGATTGCGTTGGCTTAGAAGTTTGATTTTTTCACAGCTCCAAGGGACAGTAGTTTGTTACAGCTTAAAGGTATTATAGACCTGAGTATTTGATATGAATTTCAATTTAATACCTCTACGCATTCATGAGGAAAGGGATAGTAGGTAAGTTTAAAATTATTAAAAATATGTATTTTTATTATATGATGTAACTAAAAATTTATGTTTTTCGCAATTCTTCCTATATCTGTGCTATAAGACGTTGCTTCGTACCAAGTTTCAAGATTCTGAGTTCACGGGAAGACCCCTGTAGGTTTTGAATCCCTTGCGAGTGTCGAAAATTTGCATTAAAATATTTTTATTATATGATGTAACTAAAAATTTATGTTTTTCGCAATTCTTTCTATATCTGTGCTATAAGACGTTGCTTCGTACCAAGTTTCAAGATTCTGAGTTCACAAGAAGTACCCTGTAGGTTTTGATTCCCTTGCGAGTGTCGAAAATTTGCATAAAAATATTTTTATTATATGATGTAACCTTAGATAATATTCATTGGATGTAACTAAAAATTTATGTTTTTCGCAATTCTTCCTAATATCTTTGCTAGAAGACGTTGCTTCGTACCAAGTTTCAAGATTCTGAGTTCACCGGAAGAACCCTGTAGGTTTTGATTCCCTTGCGAGTGCAAGAAAATTCGAAAATTTGCAGCATAAACGGCTGTACCTTTTGATTGTGTTGGCTTTGAAGTTGAAAGATATGAATTTCAGCTTGATATCTCCATGCGTTCCTGAGAAAATAGGTTTTGACCACAGAGGTCTATGGTTTTGACACACAGACGGACGGACAACGAAGTGATCCTATAAGGGTTCCGTTTTTCTTTTTGAGGTACGGAACCCAAAAAACAAACCAAGAAACAAACACACTTTCGCATTATAACTAGGTATGATCTAAGACCTAACTTCTACAAGGCGAAATCACCTTAGATTAATCGAAAGTTCAAAACGCGTGCTAATAAATCGCAGAATCAAAGGGCCCTGACCCTTTCTACCTGTCTCCAATCACTGAACAGTGGACAGTGAGACCATCAGATGCTCTCTGCTTTATGATTGCTTTATGACGTCCACTTTTTCACGTCGACAAGTTGAAACAGCTTGCCGAGTGACAAACTCGATTGCCACTTAATCTTCACTTAATAAGTTAAGAAAATAAAGCTTTTAAGTTTTGACACTTATTATTTACTTTAAAATAAAAGTGCCCTTTTAGGGCGAAGGGCGTTTCATATTTCAGCTTAGCGCTTCTAAGTTGTGATATGAGTTGTGATTGGATGGAATTGGATTATTAGGTACTAGCTGATGTCCGCGACTTCCCTGTGTGTTATTCCAGACTATAATCAATCTCTGTGCCAAATTTCAGCTGTTCCGGCTTGATTTAGTAACAAACATCCATCCATCCAAACTTTCCAATCTACAGAATCTTTTAAAACGTTGTTTATATTAATTTTTCACGAAACACTTATTTGATTTAATTTAGACGAGTAGACGACGCCCGAGTCTTCATCCACGTGGATTTAGAATGGTTTTCATTTTTCAATCCAGCGGAAACGAACTCCTTGATTTTCCGGGACATAAAGTAGGTATGGAAAAGTTATTCAGAAATTCCGCCTACGCATACCTACGGCATAGCTAGTGTAATAGGTACTTAATACTTATACTACTTACCTATCTCGTATCATATTATTTTGTGGAAGACTGGGGTTTCCCCCCCCATGGTGCCAAATGTACCTATTATGAACGCTGAAATTGTTTATTCCTCCACATTTTCACCTACACAGCGTCTACCGTGTAGGCTAAACGTCGAGCTAAACCTATAGAAATCACTATCGACGAAATTTACGATTGGGCTTACTATTTGGTTACGCACCTCGGTAGCTTTTGGATTTAGGATTTCCATGTGGATTGTGGTTTGAGTCACTAGGACCAGAGGCCCAATCGTCTAAGCAAATCGTAATCACTTGACAGCTTCAAACCTATATTACTGGAACTGTGGACTTCGTATCTACATAGGTATTGTATTTTTTTGACACGCATTCTTCTATGAACTCCTTAAACAGGTCGGATTATCCGTTTGACAAACGATTCCGATTACGATTTCCTTAAACAATCGGGGGGCAGACCGGCAAAGTCTATAGCTTTATTATTGCGAAGCCTGAGCGAATGACCATGGAAGTACGTATGACTTAGGTACGAAATAGGTACCTATCTAGACCTACCCAGTACCTAATGATGGTAGGTATGCACTAAGCTGTCATCCATCTAAAACCCCTATTACACTGCACTTTTCACAGGGCCCTATAGTAAGGGTGGGCGTAGCCCATGCGTGGCCACTAGTTTTGGCGTCGATATTACACTGCACTGACTATCGGGCCCTACTTCAGTCTGAACGAGAACGTCAAGAGAGTTTTACGAGTATATTTATGTTAATTATCGTTCACTAGGCACCCATGCTATCGAGCGGCTGGACCGATTTTCATGGTTTTTGATTTGTTGTATTTGTTTCCGTCCCGAATAGCAGAATAACTATTAAAAACATTGGACAATTGACGAAAAAATAAAATAAAAGAAACATTTTCCCTTAATTTTCCCATACAAAATGTTCATGGGTTTCGTAACTGTCAAACATCAGATTATAGTCTGGAATAACGCACGTCAATCCACGCGGACGAAGTCGCGGGCATCAGCTTCTATTAAATATATTTAACGGCTATAATAATTATTTGACACCTCTACCACGCGGACGAAGTCGCGGGCATCAGCTAGTCCTACATAAAATATACATTTCATCACTTTTATCCTTGAAACCTAAAGTGAGTTCCCGCGGGAACCAAAAAACTTCATTCCACGCGAACGAAGTCGCGGGCATCAGCTAGTAAAAAAATACGAAATCCCTCAGCTCTTTTATCTTTATTCATGTAATCTGTACCTATGTTCTTTTTTCCATAGATGAGGCATGTCTTTGTACATCTCAATCACATTCATCAAAATTTCTTTTTCCTTTGGACACGACATAATATTGCCAAAATGCTCGCGCGAGCCGGAGATACACAACTAGTGACTACTGAACAGTACGCAGGTCGTGCGACGACTGAGCTCCTTAAACGCCCTGAATGTTATTACATTACCCTGACTCAGGGCGCAAAGGCAGCTAGGCAGATCAGGACCACCCGATCTCACTGAACAGGGACCCTTCCACCCTGTGGCTTATTACACTACACTGATTCAACGTAAGGGTCCCTGTGGAAAGAGCGGTGTAATAGGGGTTTAATGCGTCAAATTAAAATCAAAGATAACTGAAGACAATTTACCAACTGTTCAACAATAACAAAAAAAAAACAAAAAAAAAAGGCTTTCTTCCAAGTTCCAAAGTTATAATGGCATAATAATGAACGATTGGATATGTTCGATGTATGGTGTACACTCAATATGATTAGAAACTTCCAAAATATTTGAACACAGATAAAATTACAAATAGTCATAGTTTTTGGCGCAGTGGTGAGCGCTGTGTGATCTTATAAGTTGGATACGAGAACGTCCCGTGGGATCCACAATAAGGCAGCCGTGGATAGCTACGACGCAACCAGCAAAGAAGTGCAGCCAAGCGATTGGTTGCAACTTGTAATGTAAGGTGCGGGGATAGCTACTTATATTAGTATAGTTATTATTTCTAGAGTTGTATTATTATTCGCGTCCAGGTTTATCAAGTAAAATCCAATAAACATCAACGATAAAAAAAAAAATATAAGTATATTTCTAAATGAAAAACTAAACATTAAAAATATCATCTAAACCGCTAGGTACAATGAGGCAATGTGCTCAGAATGCTGGCTGCGTTAACCCGCTGAATAGCCAAACTCATAATATTATGTTGGCCGAGATAATATGTATAATATAAGTGTTAGGACGTTGAAACCCATATTATATCTAATTTCTTATAATATTAAATGTATATTTGGATGTTTCTAAACGAGCACAGCGTATGAGCGGCCATCGCGGCAGATGTGGGCGCAGCTGCGCGCGCACGCGTCGCGCGGCGTCCACCTTTGCCGCGCTTTTTGTTGCTCTTTGTTCCAAGATTGATCCGTTCGGAAACTACATCTGCATAGGAAATTAATATGGCTACTGCTTATAATATGTATGCCAGTTTATTAATAGACATATTAATTAGGTACCTATACGGTAAGTAGAACAACTTTAACCGACACGCAACGGGTTACAGTCAAAACCAAAGAAAGAGGCAATGGGCGGGACATTTACTGCCTAGCCCTATATATAGTACGTTCAAATAGCTAAATGATCTATTTTTTAACTTCTTTCACGTCCTATCATCTCATCTTATCTGCCACTTGACCAATAGTGATGGGAGTACTGAAAGTCTGCAGATTTCTAGAATACATACCTACCTATAATTTATTGGTCGAATTGTAGATGATATTAGAAGTGAAGCTAGACCAACTGCGCTGTTTCTTGCCAGCTTTTCTCAGTAAAATCTACTTTCCGAACCGGTGGTCATCATGAGACACCTGTAGGCTGTAGATAATACTTACTTGATATAATAAAATACCTAATCTTTGAATTTGTGTTTCTTGTCTAGTTCCGAAACAAACCTATGGAAAGATCCTAGGGTATACAATTTCAGCGGTTAGCAATTTAGCTACGGTGTGACCACGGACCGCGGTGGTCTCACTGTAATCCCATAGCCTAAACATCCTCCGCCCACGGGGTTTTTATGGTGATAAAGTACTGCTGATCCACAAAATGTTTCAGTTACAGGAAATAGTGGCATTCGTTTTATAAGCTAGGTAGTAGGTACCTACTTGACTGCCTCGTAGGTCTAGTGGTTAGCATGTTCGACTGCGGCTGACGAGGTCCCGGGTTCGAATCCCGGGGTCGGTCGGGGCCTGATCTCTCTCCGATCGTGTCAGATTTTCCGTTTCATCGGGCTATGAGAGTAAAGGAACAGAGAGTGCACCTGTGTTTTGCGGACACACTATAGTGCACTATAGGTAATATCTACCGCGCAGATGGTTAATCTTTATGGAGATTGGCCGCCGTGGCTGAAATTCTGTCGGGAGGACATTAATATTATTATTACCTACTTGCGACATTCGAAGACCTCTCTGAACACAGTGGCGAGCACTGATCGCTGTAGTATTTTAACGTGGGAGGTCCCGGGTTCGATTCCTGGCAGGGTCAATATGGGAATTCATAAAATCTGAATTTTCTCAGCTAGTAGTCTGGTGGGAGGCTTCAGCTGTGGCTAGTTACTTATCACCGTACAAAAAAGTTTCTACCCCCGTCCAGTTCCAGATTGGGGCTAACTTGCTTATCTAGCATTTAGCAGCTAGCACAATCGACTCAGCTATAAAATGTAACTGCCTATCATTCTGATACCTAGTAGGTACTACATAGGTACCTACCCTAGGTACTATATTTAAAAGCCAACCGTAGCTTTGTTCCCAGAAAAATGATTAGAACTTTGTCTATCCTAACATATACCTGCCATATATACCCTATAACCTATTATGTATATCTAATTACTGATAAGAAATTATAATTCGTTACAATGTAAGATTGTTCTTACATTGTTGAAGAATGATCCTATACCTAGGTATAGTTACAAAAAAAATACAGATTTGTAGCACTAAGGCCGGCCACATATATATCGAATTCCGAAACGTAATTCCGATACGGAATATTGAATCGGTATTCCGTAAATACATCACACACTCATGATACGTTTATTTCCGTTCGGGATAACAAGGCTCAGATTGTGTGAGACGTTAGCCTCTGAGTTCAGATATTCTGTCAGCGAATATGGACGACGATTTTCTCATGGCGATTGCATTGTTGCTGTATCTAGCTAAGAAGAAGAAAATACGTCGCCGTTACTGGGTGCATCTCCCCTTACAACGAGGCATCTTTTCCGTTCGGAATTCCGAACGTACAGGCTCCCATTCGGAATTCCGAAACGGAAATAAATTCTAACGGAGAACTACTGTCCGTGTGTGATAGACCCATAGATTTTATATGGATATGCCAATGAATTCTTAATGCTGCGTTCGGAATCCCGATTCGATATTCCGAATCGGAATTCAGAATGTATGTGGCGGGCCTAGAGTCTCCGAGCTAAGCCGCACGGACATACCTAACGAAAATCTTGCATCTGGCAAATTGCTTGTTGACGACGGAACCCTACATGGGAAGTAGGTATTACATGTAGGTATTAGTTCTATGGGTAGAAACTATAAAGTTAAGTACGTAGGTAGGTAATATGCCATAGAAATATGAAGAGAATCTATTAACAATGAACTGTTTATCTTCTGAGTTATTTAGATTTTGCGTCGACGAAAACTTGTGTGCAAAAATTTCATTGGAATGGGCACTTTATGCCTTCTTAGAATCGATGCCTCGAGATGGCCTTTGAGGCGACACATAAACATTCGTTTTCAACCTTATCATTATAGTACGAGGGCGTAATATCGCGTGTGGATTAAAATCCCAATTTGCAAAAGCATCCCGGTCATTTTCTTTTGTTCTAAATTGAACAAAATTCGCCGCCCGATTTGCAAAAACCGTAGGTAGATTAATATCCATTGTATTTTATAGATCTAGGTTGTATGTAGGGTTGTCACCAAAATAGTGAGAAAATTTTGTGGTTGGCACTTGGCAGTTTGGCATAGGTACTTAATATCTATGTTTCTATCCAAGTTCTAAAATCTATACCTATCTATACTAAAATTATAAATGCGAAAGTTTGGATGTATGGATGTATGGATGGATGTTTGTTACTCAATCACGCCCGAACGGCAGAACGGATTTAGATGAAATTTAGCACAGAGATAGATTATAGTCTGGAATACCACATAGGCTACTTTTTATCCCGGAACATTAAAGAGTTCCCGCGGAAACCTCAATCCACGCGGACGTAGTCAGGCATCAGCTAGTAGAAATATAAATTTCGGCCACTGCGGCCAATCTCTTTAATTCTCCACAGAGTTTAGCCAAGTACCTGCATTCTGCGCGGGATATTTCCTTAATCTCATAGCTTGATGGGACGGAAAATCAGGGCCGACGGATTTACGTGCTCCTCTAAGCAAAAGGTAAAACACGCCCAACTTCCTAAATTATTATACGAGTATATACAAGAGCAACTGCTGAGTTTCTTGCTAGCTCTTCACAGTAGAACTGCTTTCCGAACCGGTGGTAAGGTTAAAACAAGACGTAACATAAAATACACCTGTATGTCCTACATGTTATAAATAAATTGAGTATTCTTTTACTTTAGGTACGCAACTTGGGAAGATAGAGATGCTGACCCAGAGGCACTGGCTTTCATAGCTTGGGGTCCAGGAATTTTGACTAAAATTGTGCTCCTTATTTTGGTATTTTAAGTAGAACCTTTGAAGAATGTTATTATATAATTTAGTTATCAACAGTTTAATTATATCAGTGGCAGATGTGGCAACCCTATTAATTTGTAAAGATCGTGAATGAGCAGGTACCTAGGCATAGTTAGTAGGTACTTACTACTTGTACCTACTTACCTACCTAACTTCTCGAGTTGTAAAAATTACCTGCTTTTTGAATGTGTTTATTTTTTCGGATTGAGTTCCTACCTATGCTACGTAATTAGGCCCCCAGGACCGTATACTTACTGGTCGCTCGTAGCCTTTTTCCGACCCACCTTAAAGCCGAGGTCCGAGCCTCTGAAGAGGAAGACGTTGCCTGATGCATCCCCGATGTCTTCGAGCCCTCATAGGACCCTACGGCTCATTTCTCACGACAATCCCCCGGTGACGCTGTGGGTTTACCCCATAGAGTAGGTACCTATATATTATCTCTATGGTTTACCCCCAGATATATTATACCTACTACAATACGTAACTTAGGTACCTACATACTAGGGCTTCCGAATACCGGTTTTTTTCAATACCGGTATTAATACCGGAAAGATTTTTTTCAATACCGGGATCCCGGGATCCCGGTATTGGAAAAAAAATAAATTGGCGTAGATGTTTTTTAACTTAAAATTGGTACTTTCTGAAGCAAACGGCACCATAACAAACAGTTTTTACATAAAAAAAAATTTTCACCAAATCAACTCAAAATGCTGCTTAAATTCTGTGGTTGATTTTTACACTGTGGATTGGTATGCCTATTTCATTGTCTCATGAAACGTTTAATAACTCCTTCACTCTATCTTACATCATGCAATATTGTATGAAATTGTATTTTCTTTAAAAAATCACCAAGTATAGATTTTTAGATTTATTTGTGTTTTGAGAATTGAGATATTTATTTATGCGTAGAGTTAATTCTTACGAAAATATCGTTTGTTTCATGTCTATGGTGAAAATTACGGACAACGTATGACGTAACGTTCTGAAACTCCATCACATTATTTTATATACAATCTTATAAATACATACTTATATTATTATCAAATAATCAATTTCTTTTTAATTATCAATCAGTATACCATCAACTGTATGATTTTCAATATAGAACTATTTTTGGATAAAGTCTTACGAAAAAATATATTTATAGCCTCCATTGAATTTAGAAACTTTCAATATAAAGTATATTTGTGACGCACTGTCTCAATTTACACTCATAATTAAATAAATATTAAGAAATGAATAAGCTGGAAATATTAAATAATGAGTGAAATAAGTGCCGAAAATTGTAATTTAAACTACTATCATTGTTGTCGTCTTAACCTATAGACGTCCACTGCTGGACGAAGGCCTCCTGCATGAATCTCCACAGAGCACAGTCTTGTGCCGCTTGTTTCCAGCAGCTCCCAGCTACACGTTTGAGAGGTGGATGGACATCCACCTACTGGGGGAGTTGTCCAACGCTGCGGTGCGAGGCCGCCATTCTAGCACTTTGGGATCCCAACGCCTATCGGTTCTACGAACTATGTGCCCCGTCCCGTCCATTGCCACTTAAGCTTGGCGACTTTTCGAGCTATGTCGGTTACTCTGGGTCGTCTACGCATCTCCTTATTTCTGTCGCATTTCATTTGATCAAGCAGAGATACTCCAAGCATAGCTCTCTCCATCGCCCGCTAAGTGACCCTGAGCCTTCTTATCCGGCCCATAGTTAGCGACCATATTTCGGAGCCGTAAGTCATCACTGGCAACACGCACTGTTCGAAAACTTTCGTCTTCAGGCACTGAGGAATTTTGGACGAGAAGATGTCGTGGTTTCCCAAACGCTGCCCAGCCGAGTTGGATTCAGCGGTTGAACTCTTTCTCGAAACTGGACCTACCTAACTGGACTGTATGTCCCAAGTATCTTATGTACTCATCAACAATTTCGAGTGCAGTGTTCTCAACTAACACTGGGTGGGGCTGAACGTGTGCATTAGACATGATCTTCGTCTAGCTTATATTCATATAAGCTCAGGTGTTGAGAAACTCTGCTGAGGTCATAAAGCGTTAAAACGCTATAGTAAAATGTATTGTGACTACTAAAATATGATAAACGATATTTTTGTAAAAAGTCGATTGAAGTCGAAGAAAACGATAATTTTGTCAAAAAACTAATTAATCTTAAATTCAATAGCTATTATTTAATAAAAAATACGCCATAATAAAATATGTATTCGTTATAAAACAGATTTCTGAACGTTTTGAGAGAATGAAATAGAAATGCCAAGCCACAGGGATCTAAATTCAAACACAATTTTTTCCCCATGAGTGAACAAAAACGACTTTTCATCACTGGTTTTAAGCAATAAAGGCGTTTTTTATGAGCTAATATGCATGAATACAAGTTTTAAACTTAGCCAAATAAAATACAGTGGCATGTACCAAGAAATATATGCAATAGTCACTGTTTCGTTTATAGTGTCGCCAATACCGGTATCCCGGTATTAGACATTTCAATACCGGTATTGAAAACCCGCGAAAAAAGTCCGGGATCCCGGTATTAGCCAATACCGGGATCCCGGTATTGGAAGCCCTACTACATACCTACCTAGTCAGAAACCGTATAAAGTGACATTTTCAATGTTCATATTATAAGTACCTAAAAGCTGTACATTAAAAGCAAATACCTACCTATTATATAAATGTTTACCTACTTACTCACTTAACACGTCGAGTATAACAATATCATTACAGTCATTATTAATTGCAGGGCACTAAGATATTTTTGTTGATAAGAGTGGCAAGGCTGGCCACACATTGTTTCCTAGCCAATTAACTCGCGCCATAAAAATTACTTGAGTGATTTTTAAATTAACAAGATGAAACAGCCTGCAAATTTGATTTATTCAACAAGATTTTAAGCTTTCACAAGTTAAAAAAACCTGTGCTTGGCTTAGATATGCTACAACCACAGTATATACGTATTTACTATCTATAGTCCCATAGCACACGTTCGTTGACTAAGTACCTTTGATTTAGCATATTGATCGCGACCTGGCAATTGTAATTATTGGAAGAAGCCAAAAAATCGGGTACTTTCGACGGAAACACAATATTTATAGACGTACCTACTTATTTCATGTATTTATTTTTTTGAAAATGAAATGATTTATTTCACGTAGGAGAACTTGTGCCACTTATGATAAGTCGTAAGAATCTAGCACCATCTTTCATCCATGATTATGTTCTAGCATCCTTTAGAGTGCCCAAACCTTTTAAAAAATCACTTTTAGAATATGCGAGGCATACATAAAAAAAATATCTTCGAGGCTACGAAGACGTGGGCTTCCTAGTCGCCGTACATAGCTAGCCTCAATTGGTACTCTTACGCATTTCAGCCAGAAACCACTTGTTTACCTTTTGGCATATTTGGAAAAGTTAAGGCAAAATAGACTATTCGTCTAATTTTCCTTTACTTTCCCAAATAAGGTCAAAAATAAATAATAACACTACGTTTCGAAGATACAGCCTTTTTTTTTGGTATCGGGGAGGAAATCTTCATAGATGCCTGATTTCTTGGGGGATAAATCAGGTTATGTGAGATTTTTACTCACTAAAACCCCCTCGGTGGCCTCCCTCAGCGCTGTGTTGGGAAGCTCCGAGATCTCAAAATATGAACGCATCGGAGCGTCCCATGCGCGGTGCTCTTTGGGCTCATCCCGGAGGACGCGTCCCCCTCTCTTCACATGCTTCGCGTTGAAGCACTGCAACTGCGAGCCCGGCTCGTGGCATCGATGTGTCGCAAATAGATGCCATGGCGTCCCGGAACCAGGCCGCCTCCATCTCGGGTTCAGGAAACTTGTCTTGAGATCTTTCTGGCCAAGCTGCGACATAGGCCGCAGCAACCAGTAAATCACGGTCGAGTCTTTTTAGGGACCATTGTCGAAGGAGGTCGACACGACCGCTCTTGATCAAGGCAGCACGTTTCTAAATCCCACCCCAAAAGAAACAAAATTTCAATTTGAGATAGATAGCTTAACTTGTTCCAAATCCAAAGTTTCTGAAGGACACCCTGGAGATGAGGCTTTAACTCTTCGCTTATTCCACCTTGAATTTATAAAATTATTAATAATAAGTATTAAAACTTGATAGGATATCCATCATAATCATAACAGGTGAATATAAACCGATTAAACGTTTTATATAAATAATCTAAGTATTTTATGCAAAGATAGAAAGGCAAAAAAAACAAAATCGTTTGGTCAACTTACTTGTCTACCTACTCTTCGATTTCTTGTAAACATTGTTGTTTTTGGATACATACAGCATCGTGTTCTTCCTTTACTTCTTGGAATTTAAAAATCATGTTATATAATCGCACATATTACTTTCTATAGGTTTAACCATTATTTCACTACTTCACTTTTATTTTCGAAATATTTAAACGAACATAAACAACTTAGTAGCTGAATTGACAAATCAGTGTCAAATGTAAGAAAACAGATTGTACGAATGTTTTTTTTTTTTAAGTGTTGCCCTTTTGTTGTTGGCAGATTTAGCGTGGCCAGACTATATCCCTGCATGACGCGATAGAAGCCGATGTGCGTCCAGCCTTACTCGAGAGAAAACTTATCTTGAAGACTTGAACAAGGGCATAACTTTAACAACTTTTACGTATACGAAATCACAACTTTCTAGCGGGCTTAACGCTATGCTTTATTTTATTTATGGTGAAGTTCACGAACCTTTCGTCCACTAACTACAAATCTGCAATTTGTTTTAGAGTAGGTACCTACCTGTACCTACCTATAACAGGAAAATACAAATACAAAATACAAATACAAATACAATAAAAAAGAATTACCTATTAGATTACTACTTATTACTTAGATTTTATTTAATAGGGTATGAATATGAAGGTGTATTGTTTTGATTGATAAATAACTAGCTGATGCCCGCGAGGCCCGCGACTTCGACCGCGTGGATTGAGGTTTTTTGGTTCCCGCGGGAACTCTTTAATTTTCAGGGCTAAAAAGTAGCATTTGTGTTATTCCAGACTATAATCTATCTCTGTGCCAAATTTCATCCAGATCCGTTCAGCCTTTCTGGCGTGGTTGTGTAACAAACATCCATCCATCCAAACTTTCGCATTTAGGTAAAATTGATAATATTATGTAGGTAATAGGTTTCTTAATATACCTACCTATCAAGACAAAAAGAGGCCAACTGCAAGTTGCAACGTCTTTGAAAAGTCTTTGAAATATATAATATATATTATTATCTAGGTAGGTATTTTAATTTTAGAGATTGACGTTTGTCGAGGGGCAGGGCGCGTATGGAACCTTTGTAGTTCTACATTTACTAATTGAAGGTTTGAAGTAACGGGAAAAAAACTACAAAGGAATAGGTAGGTAGGTATGCCAAAAATCAAAAATTAACTTACGTATTTTATATGTTGGTCTGTTGTAGACTATATAGGTACCTAGGTATAATATACCTACCTAACTACTAGTGATTTTTATAGGTTCTATGAAAAAATAAAAACATTCCGTTTGGTAGGTACAATTACCTACCTATTTCAGTTTAATAAACATGTAGAATGTAAAAGTGACGATAACTAAGTAATTTAAAACATTAAGTAGGTATTGGTCATTTAATCAGATTATAACAAAAATTAATTCTTACAAAAAATACGTTAAAGGACAGAGACAAGGAATGAGGAAAATAATAACATTATACCTATTTTGTACCTAATATAAATTCATTCAAATTGTATGACAAATAGCTAGCACGTGGTATTTGTTGTGTTATTAATAGAGGATATCCTTGGACCTCGTGGTCTCTGGACCTTGAATGCTCTGTGTTTCGGCAGGCAAAGCCACTAGCCAGGTAGGATCGAGGACGAGATGATCAACGATCCGTTTGGGGTTGCCCGGGTGGGACAAAAACCTGCCTAAATTTTTGAAAAAAAAAACATACGCGTTGACTTTTGAACCTACTCCTTTGTCCTAAAAGTTTGTTGTAAATTGTGATGCTCATTGGTGATCAATCATTACTAATATTGGTAAAAATTTGGTAAGTTTTATTTGAATTATGATACTAATAAATTTATTGCTGGAAATCATACTAATATTGTGAATTGTGAATTGTGAATGTGAATGAAATATATATAAATGCGAAAGTCAGTTTGTTTGTTGGTTTGTTGGTTTGTTGGTTTGACCTTCAATCACGCCGCAACGGAGCAACGAATCGACATGATTTTTGGCATGGGTACAGTTGAGGACCTGGAGAGTGACATAGACTACTTTTTATCCCGGAAAATTAAAGAGTTCCTGCGGGAACGAAAAAACTTAAACCACGCGAAGTCTCGGGCATCATCTAGTTTTATCATAATATTAAAAAAACGTTTCCTGTGATCCTAAGTAACAGGATGATGATCTTTTAGCTGGGTTCTTGATTTTTTAGAAAAACTATTATAATTTTTATATTTAAAGGTATTTACTCAAACTACTTCTTAAAAAGTAACTTACCTACTTGCTTAATCAGCTTCGGAAAATTGGAAAAGTTTGTTAAATTCAGTTTTTTTAGAATCTGCCAATTTTAGTAGTTGGTATGGTAGTACCTAGTCGTAAATTCGTAATAGTAAGGGACATCATAGAGCTTTTCCTAATTGAGAAGGCCTGTTTGACATCATACTAATATTATAAATGCGAAAGTGTGTTTGTTTGTTGGTTTGAACAAACAAACACACTTTTAAATGAATATCAATCTAGGTTGACATGTCTACGTAAAACTATATCAGCGGAGAAAAGTGCTGCTAATCAAGTCATCAAGTGTCTAGACAGATCCTCATCAAATCCTATAGCTAAGAACTATCCCGATTAAACAAAACTTCGAATAATAAAACCGTATTCAAATCTGTCCATCTCTTTGAGTCATACGATGCCAACATCGGTGTAAAAGGTAGTGGGTACCTACCTATTTCAATTTGCAAAAGAGCTCCAGGTTGCCATACATTTGCTTCATTTTCCTTCTAGCTCGATTAAAATAGATAATATAGACACACATACACTTGACTTATAAGGTCGACCACCAGATTGATAAGTATACGTATTATAGAAGCCATTCATGATATGGAGCAAGTTGCAACCTTGTCAAGTGAATACTTTCGAGGTGATCAACGCTAAAAGCTCCGATAAAATAAGTATTTACAACGTCACAAACGTCACCACACGTGAACTATAGGTAGTAAGTAGTAACTCGCCATTGCGTGTCAAGGAGTACAACTTTTACACTACGCTTGCGTCTAGCGAACTTTATGGGGAAAATTTTCCCACGTAAAGAGGAGTATTTTGTTTCCAAACAACTCAGCCGGGAAGTTAAGGAACCATTTCCCAGAACGATAAAGGGCCGGGGGGAATGCAGGAGGGGAAGGGAGTGCGACAGCTGCGCGCGCGTCGCTTTCCCCGCGCCGCCGCACTCCGGCTTCAACCGTCGCGCGCGCAGCACGTATTTTGCGCTCTCGTATACCGTTCGCGAGTTTATGAAGGAACTAAGTTTATGGAGCTGTACATCTACGGGTGCGGCGGCGCGGCGGTCTTTGTTCTCGGGGGCCCGCGTGGCTGGGTTGTGACTGGCGCTATATTCTGTTAAGTCGATATTGCACCAGTCCCGGCCTATCCAAGCGGGCCCGGCCTTCGGAGACCGCTATATGGCTACAAGACAGCATCCGCGGCCCGCGGTCCCGTTACCCGGCTCGGTCGTTCACTGCTATGGCCACGCATAGGGCGTGATTCGGTGTAACCGTTGTGTTAGCTATCAAATTGCACCAATCCCGGCCTGCACGCGGCCACTGAGAGTGTTGCCTTTGTGTGATGACTTTACCGGTTACCTCGCCGAGTTACCTGTTACCTTCAGAGACATTTTGCACGTGGCAGCTCGCATTCCAGGTAAAATGAACACTTTATCTCACAGTAGGTACGTATCTTCCTCACGAGTAGGTAAGTAGGTAGGTTTTGTCTTGCGATAAAACAATCAAAACCATAGAAGTAGGTACTTAGATAAAATAGGCAACTTAATGCTTTTGTGAGAAAAGTTTTAATAGGTACCTATCTAACTTTTACATAATTGCATTACGTAGGTATTCAAATGAAAAATAATATTACGTACCTATTTAAGATATTATTTTGGAAATCACGTTGAGTAGGTACCTACCTATCTGTATTACATAACGAAAATGGATATTAGTTTTTGAAAAGTTCTTAGTTTGAATGCGTTGCAAGTTACAAACTTGTGTTAATATACTGTACCTATGCGTAGAATTAGGTTGTTTTAAAAAGCCCTTTAATTTCCCGTTTTCAAACTATTCAGTCCTCACAAAGTCCTCTAAAAGTCCCACCATAATCGGTTCAGGCATTTTGCCGAACAAACATGTAATGTCCTTTGTAAAACGGATGCTTGACGTTTGATAAATTTTAGTGTTAAAGTCATTATTAAGTTTAAACTTCGCAGCTGCAAACATTTTGAAAACATGGCAAAAAATAAAAATACAGACTATTTAGGTACGTCAAATTAACTTAACATGGCAATTTTAGGGGGGGCGAATTGAGGATAAAATTTTCGGGAGAATGGTATACCTAATCTGACTCACGTTGTGAATAAAATTTTTTCGCTGTAACTTATTAGGTAACTACGAAAGTTTTGGTTTTTACTTCGTGATTCATGTTATGTTACGGCTCAAGAATGCACCGTGTGCAATGTTGACACTGCCCGGGTGTTCTCAATTTTACACAAAGGTGTTTTTCGGTAGGTAGATTAAGCTTAATAATGCAAATGTATTTCCTGACGGATGACTATTTATTATTAGTAGTTACTATTATATATAAGTATTTACTAGGTTCCGAATGAAGGTCTGGCCAAATTTTTTTTTAAATAGTTGGCTCTACCTTCGTCGATGACCTTGACACTGGACACCTTGACAGTGGTTGTTGATCGATCTATTTTCTGAATAGGGGCGCTCGATGGCAGTTAACTCCGTAGTACGTACCGCCACGCTCGGTTGAGTAAATAGAACCAATGCGTGGCCGGTTAGACGACGAATAGATAAAGCATCTTGATCTGCCTGCAATGCGTACTATAGTCTGAACGTGAAACTACAAAACGTCCTAGTGTTGCCGTCGAGTTTCGGTGTCCAAAGTCTTTACCCATAAAACATTTTGTGTAATGACTGAGTTGATGTAAAAAGAATCTATGCTTAGTAGTTATATTAATTATTGTCTGCTACTAGTTTCACGCCCATCTCTTCAACCTATTTCGATGAAATTTAGTATAGAAGATGAGCTTTATTAATCGAACTGTTACTTAAAAACTTAAATTATTATATCCAGTGCTGAAAACACTAAGTTGGCTTATCGCTTGTCCCAAATGAAAGTTGTTTGAATTTTGTTTAGGAGTAGACAATTTGAGTTGCATATTGATGTGTGCAATGGTGACAATGCCCGGTCAGGGCATTGTCACCATTGCACACATCAAACAGTTGGGCTGTAACATACAATATAGCTTGGAACATTGGTAGTTGGTACGGGTTGACTGAATCGATGTAGACAGTACCAGCGTCGATGCAGGCAGACCGGTTCGCGAAATTGTATCGCATACCTATAACGTGTAAGCTTGTATGTATGTACCTATGTACATATACGCCCGCAGAAGTGCCGAAAGCAAGGTTGGCCGCACATTGGTTTCAAATTGCAATCGCCGGGATCATTGCCATCGTTACTGGTGGACTCGCTACTGAACAATGGTCTATTCTCAGAATTACTAGTGTTTGGCCGTAGTCCACTTCGCTGGCCAAGTGCGAATTGTCAGACATCACAGTTCCCACAGAACTTCAAGAACATGGTACGGTAATAAACAGTCCTATTCAACTTAATGACTTCTCATCAACATCAACGAATATCGTGCATTTCGATGCGCAGAATACAATATTAGGTATCAGCGTGACGGTTCCGTAATCCGTTGACTGTGTACCTGCGCGAGCCTACACTCGCGGCTAACTTCCGAGACGTCATAAAGTTTGAATCGGACTGAATCGATGTGGACAGTACCAACGCCGTTGCAGGCAGACCGGTTCGCAAATCACATACCTATAACGTGTACATGCTTTAACTTATAAACGCCCGCAGAAGTGCCGAAAGCTCGGCTAGGGTTGGCCGCACATTGGTTCCAAATAACAATCGCCGGCGTCATGGCCATCGTTAATGGAAGCATCGCAGTCATTCACTTCAACCAATTGACGACTTTATACTGAACATGAGCCTACTCTCAGAATGAGAGAAATTTTAGGCCGTAGTCCACTACGCTGGCTTGTAATTGTATCACATACATAATATAACCTGTATGCTTTAACTAAGAAACGCTCGCAGAAGTGCCCAAAGCTCTGCTAAGGTTGCTATCACCGGCGTCATGGCCACAGGCCATCGTTACTGGTGGTCGTGGACGCATCTCATTTCAACCATGACGTATTGTATTAGTATTTACTATGTAAGTCTAGCGCTCCCTAAAGATGCATGATAATATTTGTGGCTACGTGCCGCCCCGCTTACCTTACCTTCAGCAAGATGAGCACTACTGTGCACCAGACAGCGCCCAAATGGTCATACATGTGTTTGGTCATTTGTCACCTGTGGACAGTGGCATGGTGCCCAAGTCACTGGCACTATTGCCTCCCATGGGGCTAAATAAGCGCCATTTCTTAGTACAGCGGTTGCGTTGACCAACATCTGGGACAACAAAGTTTGTTTGAACTTTGATGACTTACTATGGGGTCCAGAGTCTCTAAACGCAAGCGCAGAAGAAATGTACCTATTCTTTACTAAATTACTCTACGTTATCACGGAAGAGTCACTCCATGGCGTCTCGTCGGAAGGCTTTTGGCCATCAGCTGTTTAAAATACTTTATATTATTATAATATTAGTAGGTAGGGTAAGTCACCCAGAAGTCAACCTTATGAGGAAATCGAAAATTCAAACAACTGTAGTTTAAATAAAGTCTATACTTAACTATAAATAAAAATGCATACTACTGATTACAAGGTTATGTAATATTTTTTTTATTAGGTATGCACTTTAACTAATATCTCCCACGCAGATGGCCAATCTCCATTGTAAGTTAGGTTAGGGTTCGACATAAATAAACAGGTAGTGTTAACAACTTAGGTTCTATCGGGTCAATATACCTAAAGATTACAATCTATCGAAAAATAATGCGTTAAATTGTAATAATTATAATCTTTCGACAGTTCACAATCTCGCTAGATAGTACAATCTAACGGTTTTCACAAACTTACGGTAACATAGGTATACATACTTACTTAATTACAAGTTTCTAGTTTTTTCAAAATATAATAATATAAATAAATAATAATAAATAAAATACATTCTTTATGAAGTAATTAAACATGCGTTACACCAATCGCTCTCTTTGTCGTCAAAGTGGATTTAACTTATGCAATTGCCTCACGCATTCCCGCGTATTGTTCTGGTGTGTACCCATACACGTATGACGTATTGAATAACTCTTCTAAGGGCCGTGTCACACTCGATTCGAGTATCAAAGAATTGAAAAAAAATATTAATAAAAAAAATAAGTACATACTTGTGACTACCTCCCTGGCACATTGGCGAGCGCTTTGGTCTTTTATAGCAGGCCCTGGGCTTATCACTCCGGAATTTTATTAAATTTCCCATCTACATCCATCATTATAAAAATCATTTATTTCGACCATAAAGATCATAATTTTTTTTTTATATAGGGGTATATAGGGGTAATGTGCACCATATCACCATGGTTCAGGTACTGAACTCCGAGGCACGGAGGGAACGAAAAGGCCAAATTTGAACCTCCAAATTCGGTCACCCTTCCAGTAACCGACTTATGTCAAAGTTGCATAACAGTCGCAATCGACTGATTTGCGTTGTCACAACCAGGCCACTCGTCGCTCAATATTGATTGTATAAAAATCAAATACCTATTCAATGGTGCATTGTGTGATGTGTCTGATACACAACAGAAAAGTCATAGATATAGGATTGGTAGGATTGGTATGACCACTTTTCTCATAGATGACCAATCCTACATCTATGAGAAAAGTGTCTACATTTGCGCAGCGTCCATCTTGAATTGTGTGTGCAAGCCTTCAGAGTCTAAGCAGTAGTGAATCAGGCGGAAAGATGATTCACCGGCGACTCGAGAGAGTCGCGACTCGCGGGTTAAGAAGTAACCGTTATGATCCGAACCATGTACCCTGTGGACCGCAGTCAATGGAGATACGTTCTCTCCTACCAGTCGTTCGGCGCTAGTGTCTAGACAGCAACGCTGTGGGGTGACAGAGAAGTGACGAAGGAAATTTAAAAACCCGGAAGTTTAATTCGCTATAATTCGCCACGAGTGAAACGTGCGTTGAGAATAATTTGAAAGATTTGTGTGGTGTGGTGAATTTCGCAAGATACACACTGCACCACCACACCACC
The DNA here is from genome assembly GCA_963932025.1 of Erebia epiphron. NCBI lineage: Eukaryota > Metazoa > Arthropoda > Insecta > Lepidoptera > Nymphalidae > Erebia > Erebia epiphron. The sequence continues at coordinate 13,498,310 of OZ009950.1, forward strand.
ACCACTACCACCACACCACACCCCCACGCCAGTACCACATATTATATTTACATATTGTCGCGGATTTTAACGAATTAAACTTCCAATTTTTTCATTATCATGGACTTCCGCAAAGTACCTAACGCCTGCTTCTATCCAATGCGAAGGAAATTGCATTATTGGTCAATGATGATGCAGTCTAAGATGGTAGTGGGTTAGGGGTGTGGCAGTTCCCCAATCGGTTTCTAGTTTCTACACGGCATCGTCCCGGTACTCTCAATCGCTTGGCGGTACGTCTCTGCCGGTAGGGTGGTAACTATTCAAGGCCGAAGCCTACCACCAGGCAAAATTGGAAGAATTTTCAATATAAAATTGACTAAGACCTATGCAACTTCCTACCTCTCAAGTCTTAACGAAAGAAAATATACGTGCTCTCCGAGGCAGGGGATGAAACACCGTCAACCAACTCCGGGCTAGTAGATATTTAGTGCTTAGAATTTCTTGCCAGAAAAACTTTGATACTTGTTATGGTCTGTCATTTTCGTATGGGCGTCGACCCACTGTACGACAATACGCACGCCGTGGTTGAATTGTGAACAGCTGTCGGTTAATGTTGCGGTACCTACATACCTAAAGTTATCCGAGCGAGATCGTGCACTGCCTAAACGGTAAAATAAACGAGTTTTATATCCGACTGCAGGCTAGTCGACCCGACCCGGCGTCGCTCGGGGTGAATGTCTGAAAACCCGCATTGAAAACTATACATGAGCGTCTTTCTAAAAGGATCAGCCTGGCTGTACAGCGCGGAAATGCAGCCAGCATTCTTGCTACCATTCCACGCAGGCATGATTTGAAGAGTAATAATAATATAATAATACTTTTTATTTCAGGCAACTGTCCCATATTTTGTTAGTAACAATCACTTAAATATAGGTACCTAAGTTAGTGAACAAAATACTTAATCTACTCTAATACCTACCTAAAAGCCTCGGCATAACTACAAGGCTCTTTGGGGCCTCCTGGCGCGAATGTGTGCACCATTCCAGCATCTCCAAAGAGGGATGTCCAGTTTTAATGTAATTTTTAGGGTTCCGTACCTCAAAAGGAAAAAAACTGAACCCTTATAGGATCACTTCGTTGACCGTCCGTCTGTGTGTCAAGACCCTTTTTCTCAGGAACGCATGGAGCTATCAAGCTGAAATTCATATCACATACTTAGGTCTACGGTTCCTTGGAGCTGTGAAAAAATAAAGCTTCTAAGCCAACGCAATCAAAAGATACAGCCGTTTATGCTGCAAATTTTCGAATTTTCTTGCACTCGCAAGGGAATCAAAACCTACAGGGTACTTCCCGTGAACTCAGAATCTTGAAACTTGGTACAAAGCAACGTCCTGTAGCACAGATATAGGAAGAATTGTGAAAAACAAAAATTTTTAGTTACATCGTATAATAAAAATATTTTTATGCAAATTTTCGACACTCGCAAGGGAATCAAAACCTACAGGGTACTTCCCGTAAACTCAGAATCTTTAAACTTGGTACGAAGCAACGTCTTATAGCACAGATATAGGAAGAATTGCGAAAAATGTAAATTTTTAGTTACAACATAAAATAAAAATATTTTTATGCAAATTTTCGACACGCAAAGGAATCAAAACCTACAGGGTACTTCCCGTGAACTCAGAATTTTGAAACTAGGTACGAAACAACGTCTTATTGCACGGATATAGGAAGAATTGCGAAAAACATAAATTTTTAGTTACATCATATTATAATAAAAATATTTTCAATAATTTTAAACTTACTATCCCTTTCCTCATGAACGCGTAGAGGTATTGAATTGAAATTCATATCAAATACTCAGGTCTATAAGCTGTAACAAAAGCCAACGCAATCAAACGATACAGCCGTTTATGCTGCAAATTTCGACACTCGACACTCCTCAAAAGGAAAAAACTGAACCCTTATAGGGTCACTTTGTTGTCCGTCCGTCTGTGTGTCAAGACCCTTTTTCTCAGGAACGCATGGAGGTATCAAGCTGAAATTCGTATTAAATAATCAAGTCTTCTGTCCCTTGGAGCTGTGAAAAAATCAAAAACTTCTAAGCCAACACAATCAAAAGATACAGCCGTTTATGCTGCAAATTTCGACACTCGCAAGGGAATCAAACCTACAGGGTACTTCCCGTGAACTCAAAATCTTGAAATTTGGTACGAAGCAACGTCTTATAAAGGATAAATTGCGAAAAGCATATATTTTTAGTTACATCCATATTCATACTAATATTATAAATGCGAAAGTGTGTCTGTCTGTCTCTCTGTCTGCTACGCTTTCCCGGCCTATCTTTTCAACCGATTTTGCTGAAATTTGGTATGGAGGTAGGTTATATCCCGGGCAAGGACATAGGTTTTTATCCCGGAAAATTAAGGAGTTCCCGCAGGAATCGAAAAACCGTAATCCACGCGGACGAAGTCGCGGGCATCATCTAGTCATATAATAAAAATATTTTTAATAATATTAAACTTACTACTCCTTTCCGCCTGAACGCGTAGAGGTATTAAATTGAAATTAAAATAGATAAGTGAAATAAAAATACTATAACTTTTACTTAAATACCTACAGGTTTGTACGGAACCCTCGGTGCGCGAGTCCGACTCGCACTTGGCCGGTTTTTTAAAAAAGAAGTCAAAATATGTTTCCAGATGACGCCATATTGTTATTCACATAATATGGCGGAAAATCAGTCCTATTCTTGTTTTGAATGCGTGGTATTTTCGTCATACGTCACAAAGGCTTGCTTCATTTTCCCCATGCGCCTGCGCAACGCAAACAGAGCACAGCCTATCGATTTCCTTTGTTGATCTTAGATAGTGATGACCAACCGTCACCCTGGACTGGGCGTTTACACACTTTATACTTATACCTATTTATTTACACTGATAAGCGTTAGTATGTCTCTTATGTACCTTTGACTTTTTCTAAGTCATAAAGAAAGGTTGCAATTGCTCTAGTTTCCTAGACAAAATGCAATTTTTTTTTTAATTTTGTTGGTGGTCAAAATTAATACTAACCATTGCGGTAACCATAACCTCGACCTTCAACTGGACCTATAAACATAGGTAACTTACATTTAAAAACGATTTTCCTGAAAACTACAGGAAAAATAATAGGAAGCTAAAGGCTTCCTAGGACAGTTTTTTAAAAAATCTGCGGTAAACCATGATAGTACTGTAAGGCTTTTTTTAACTTCCCCCACTACAGCCTATTAACGTCCCACTGCTGGGCACAGGCCTCTTCTCTCATAGGAGAGGGAATTAGAGCTTAGACCCACCACGCTACTCCAATGCGGGTTGGCGGGCTTTAAAGACTACTTAGTGATAATAACCTGGACCGACGGCTTAACGTGCTCTCCGAGGCACGGGAGTGACTCACCGCCAATTTGCTAACTACGGGCTAGTACTGAGAATTTCTGGTCAGGAAAACCCGGGACTCGAACCCACGACCTCGTCGGACCGGACGCAGTCGAACATGCTAACCACTAGAGTCTAGTGACTAGACAAACGAGGAAGTTTTCAACTTCATTAATAATAATAATTGTTTTGTAGCACCTTCTTCAATATTTAGAGGTCTAATCCTTCCAAGGTACGCAAATCGCAAACCTAGATGCGGGAGTCCAACTCGCACTTGGCCGATTTTTTTAAGCTAAGTGTCCTATTTAGTCCGTAGTGTAGTTAGTCCAAAGAGAAACAGGAAGATTTTGGGTCACTACGTAATTTCCACGTGATCGAAGTCGCGGAAATCAACAGCACGTTTTGAATTTAAAAGGCTTTAAACAAATTAAGTAATTTAATATTCAATGAACGTAGACTGGTTTGGACAAATTGTTTTATTTATTTTAAATCTAGGTGGGTGGCTTCCGGTGGACTTGATATTGATTTTAGGAGCTTGAATGACTAATCTTGTATTTCCATATTATAATATTATTATTATTATAAATGCGAAAGTGTGTCTCTCTGTCTGCTACGCTTTTACGGCCTATGTTTTCAACCGATTTTGATGAAATTTGGAAGAGGGAGAGGTATTTTCCCGGGGAAGGACATAGTCTACTTTTTATTACGGAAAATTAAAGACTTCACGCGGACGAAGTCGCGGGGCATCATCTAGTAATAAATGCGAAAGTGTGTCTGTCTGCTACGCTTGTCGTCACAACTTATAAGATCAAAAGGTTTTGACGAAATTCGGAATAGTTTAATTTAATTCCGGGGAAGGCCGAAGGACATAGGCTAAAAAAAAATTATGCGGCTGAAACCGAATTTCGGCTTCGGTCTCTGTTTCGGCTGATACTAAAACTTTTATAAGGTCATGTTTGTGAGGGGAAAATAAAGTAAATATTATCAAGATCTATCAGTCTTTGTTTTTAGGGTTCCGTACCCAAAGGGTAAAAACGGGACCCAATTACTAAGACTCCGTTGTCTGTCTGTCTGTCTGTCTGTCTGTCTCCAGGCTGTATCTCATAGACCGTGATAGCTAGAAAGCTGAAATTTTCACAAATGATGTATTTCCGTTGCCGCTATAACAACAAATACTAAAAATTAAAAAAATATATATATTAAGGGGGGTCCCCATACAATAAACGTGTTTTTTTCGTATTTTTTTGCTCAATATTAAAAACGGTAACAGGTAGACGGTTCAAATTTTCACAGAATATTAACTTGTATATTACCTTTCAAAATAAATAATTAAATATCAATAAAGTAAATATTAAAGGGGGGCTCCCATACAACAAACGTAATTTTTTGATATTAACAGTAAACCTCTACAAACAAAGTTAGTTTTGCGGTTCATTAACAAAGGTAATTATACCTACTTCTTGAGTACGGAACCCTCGGTGCGCGAGTCCGACTCGCACTTGGCCGGTTTTTTATTTTTTATGTCATGAGGCGACAGCGGGGACGCGGCAAAATTACGCTTCTTCGTTCGCAGCTCAGTGCATCGAACATATCCGATCGCAGCGCAAAACCCCCCGAATGTAGTTTCGGTTTCGGATGGAGTGCAGCCAAGACCATTTTTTACCGAAACTAGGCCGAAACCGCAACCGCAACCGAAAGTCCGGTCGGACACTAAAATCTTCACAGATATTCATCTGGGCGCGCCATTTAAATGGTGCAAAAGCGTGTGCACAAATAGGTACACTCTCTATTCACTTTAGATTTGGAGAGTTACGTCAAAAGTTAAAGGCACCCTATCTTTCTTCATCAGTCATCTGTTAACTAAACTCACACAAGATTATGTTAAAAGTGAAACATGGACGCTCCAGTAATTTCGTGTCAAGGTCCGCGCCTCCCCTACTGTTTACTGACTGACTGTACACGTGCGGTAACTGCCACATAACTGTCTTTTTGTAATAATGCTCGCGTGCTCACGGGAATTAATTAGATTAGTCACCAGGGTTGCCTGCGAAGGATACTTTGCCTATTTCAAACTTCAATCAGTATTTATTTATTCCATTTAGGAACACTGTACATTTATTGACGTCCGAAACTTTAAAACATGATGGTGATAATCAATTACGGTATCTTAAAACTAAAGCTTCTAAGGGTTCCAAACGCGCCCTGGTCTGAAAAGAGCCGAGTTATATCTATAAAGAAATTATGGCCACCTTCCAAAATCCAATTTTATCAAAATCGGTTTAGCCGAGGTACAATAGCAAGAGTCTGCAAGACAAAACAATCACCATCATTGTATATTACAAGTTGGGGTCTACGAGTTCTACGACCGTCTACGAACTACGAAGACGTAACATAATTGTACTTAATATACACTAAACAAGTCTCTAAACCCCTAGCACACGAGTATATATCCGACCAGAGGGGAAGCTTCCTAACAAAGTCGAAAATGCATACCTATTCTGCTAGGGTTGTCACCTGATGCATGTCGACAATTTAAGGAAATATTAATATATAATAGTTATATAATGTATAATTACAGTTATATCCTGAAATTGAACAATAAATACTTAAATTAGACAAATATTATAAAGAAACGAAATTATTTCTTTTTTTATGAACATCAGTTTTTTAACATAACTTCACAATAATGCTAATAGATGGCACCGTAATTTACTATCGCAAAAACAGTTTTACGTCGACTATTATTACAACATTTTATTCAACTTGCAATGTATTTATGGATGTATAAATGTATGTATGTATGGAGGGAGTCCTAAATATCGATTTTGAATGAAATCGGCTAATTAACAAAGAATTTCAAAATGGCGCTGATTTTTTTAAACTTTGGTACCAGTTTCCTGTTTTGTAACCCCAGGGAGTCCTAAATATCGTTTTTGAACGAAATCGGTTAATTAACAAAGAATTTCAAAATGGCGCTGATTTTTTAAACTTTGGTACCAGTTTCCTGTTTTGTAACCCGTGGGAGTCCTAAATAATGATTTTGAACGAAATCGGTTAATTAACAACGAATTTCAAAATGGCGCTGTTTTTTTTAAACTTTGGTACCAGTTTCCCGTTTTATAATACCAGGGATTCTCAGATATCGATTTTGAACGAAATCGGTCAATTAACAAAGAATTTCAAAATGGCGCTGATTTTTTTAAACTTTGGTACCAGTTTCCTGTTTTGTAACCCCAGGGAGTCCTAAATATCGATTTTGAACGAAATCGGTTAATTAACAAAGAATTTCAAAATGGCGCTGATTTTTTAAACTTTGGTACCAGTTTCCCGTTTTATAATACCAGGGATTCTCAGATATCGATTTTGAACGAAATCGGTCAATTAACAAAGAATTTCAAAATGGCGCTGATTTTTTTAGACTTTGGTACCAGTTTCCTGTTTTGTAACCCCAGGGAGTCCTAAATATCGATTTTGAACGAAATCGGTAATTAACAAAGAATTTCAAAATGGCACTGATTTTTTAAAATTTGGTACCAGTTTCCTGTTTTGTAACCCCAGAGAGTCCTAAATATCGATTTTGACCGAAATCGGTCAATCAACAAAGAATTTCAAAATGGCGCTGATTTTTTGGAACTTTGGTACCAGTTTCCTGTTTTGTAACCCCAGGGAGTCCTAAATATCGATTTTGAACGAAATCGGTTAATTAACAAAGAATTTCAAAATGGCGCTGATTTTTTTAAACTTTGGTACCAGTTTCCTGTTTTGTAACCCCAGACAGTCCTAAATATCGATTTTAATCGAAAAATCATAAAAATAGGTTCATTGGTTTCCGAGAAAATCGTTCACAAGGTTAGAAAGGTATTTATTTCTCTTTATCTCTCGGGTATGAAAAATAGGAAACATCGTTATTGTCTTTCAAGTTTCAAGCAAACTGCAAATATTCGGCATTTTTGTTGAAACAACACTATTTACATAAATAAATCTTATAGTTTTATTTTTAATTCAAAATTAGATTAAACGCTCGATCGTCAGCCCTTACGTTCGTACCCGGACTGAGGCGTCGCGTACCCAGACGGCGTGTCGGTGAATGTGTCGGTGAGAGCTCACGCACACATCGTTGCGCTATGTATGGGTGAAGTCGCCGCGAGCCGTTTGTATGAAGCTTCCCCTCTGTACGTACTCTGTGCCCCTAGCGTTTTCAGCTTAAAACGAATATATATGTCAGTCAGTCAGTTTCTTTGACACAACATTCACCCGATTTAATCTCCACGGGCTACTTGATAAAAACCGATAAATTAATTAAAGTAAGTGTTTTAGAAAGTTGGCAGGAAAATTTCGTCAATGTGGCAACCTTTGGAGTGGAAACATTCAATTGTCAATGTCAAGCACCCTACGAGAGCAGGACGGAGCTACACAACAGTCGAGTGCGAGAGAGAGAAAAGAGGGAGCCGCCATATTGACGTTCATTGGGCGAGCGGAAGAGGTGAGGTTTTTTGTTTTCTGTAAAACGAAAGTCGTGTACGTTATCAATTGCGCACGTAAATAAGCGTATGTTCATATTAACGGCATGTCGTTAGACAAAAACCGGCCAAGTGCGAGTCGGACTCGCGCACCGAAGGTTCCGTACGTATGTAGTAAGTTTTAAATTATTAAAAAAACTACTTACTAGATCTCGTTCAAACCAATTTTCGGTGGAAGTTTGCATGGTAATGTATATCATATATTTTTTTTAGTTTTATCATTCTCTTATTTTAGAAGTTACAGGGGGGGACACACATTTTACCACTTTGGAAGTGTCTCTCGCGCAAACTATTCAGTTAAGAAAAAAATGATATTACAAACCTCAATATCATTTTTGAAGACCTATCCATAGATACCCCACACGTATGGATTAGATGAAAAAAGAAATTTTGAGTTTCAGTTCTAAGTATGGGGAACCCCCAAAATTTATTGTTTTTGTTTTCTATTTTTGTAAGAAAATTTTAATGCGGTTCACAGAATACATCTACTTACCAAGTTTTAACAGTATAGTTCTTATAGTTTCGGAAAAAAGTGGCTGTGACATACGGACGGACAGACAGACAGACAGACAGACATGACGAATCTATAAGGGTTTTTGCCAAATTTGGCTACGGAACCCTAAAAAGTCGCTTCTGTGTCCCGTTGTCCTACGTGAGCGACAGAAGCGACGCAACGCGACACGACGCCATAGAAAATGACAAACTTGAAAAGGCTACTGTTTGATACAGTCGCGTCGCGTCGTATCGAATCGCGTTTGTTGTTCACGTAGGACAACGGGTGACACTAAAGGCGGAAGCGAAAACTGATAGAGATTTTTAGATGCTGGAAATACTGGGTTATATACCTATTAAAAAAAAAGTTCTAGAACGTTAGAGCATAACCGTCTTGCGGTCTACTTCAGACGTGATTATTTGATTGGCACCAGCTATTATGTACGAAGCAGACGAGGCGAGTCAGCTATCTGAATTTTCTGAATTTTTTCCTGGTCTGGCCTGGTGGGAGGCTTCGGCCGTGGCTAGTTACCACCCCACCAGCAAAGACGTGCCGCCGAGCGATTTAGCGTTCCGGTAAGATGCCGTGTAGAAAGCGAATAGGGGTATGGATTTAATATACCTGCCATGCCCCGCCCGGATAGGTTAGCCTATCATCTTAGACTGCATTATCACTTACCATCAGGTGAGATCGCAGTCCAGGGCTAACTTGTAGTGGATAAAAAAAGCTAGTTTGAGACAGAACAAAATGTCGACACAAAGTCGTTAATTAGTCGCCACTCTAAACACGAAGAGGAGTACTCGACGTTATCAAGCGGTTATAAAATTAATTACCCTTGAGTTTAACGATACGTGAAAGTTTCTTTTCCCGCGCGTTACGTTGTATTCTACGAACAACAGACAACAGTAGGTTGTATTATACCTAGTGTACTTTTCAGGATTCCGTAAAAAACTGTGCGATCGCAAGTCCCACCACGTAATTAAGTATAAATAAAATATTTTAATGTTTTTTTTTTGGTAATTTCAGATGCAGCATTTAAGATGGAAGATGCTGTGAAGTTGCTGGAAGATGGCGGCGACTTCGTTTTGTGGCGATGAAGAGAGAGATCTGTAGGAGAATCAGGCCTAATCATAATTAATCATTTGAGAGCTTAAAACGTATTACTCGTACTAAACTTAACAGGCATAAATACTAGTTCCAATTTTGGCTACTGGGTCCGATAAGTTTGTGGGACTATACGGCCCAATTCAAATTTTATGACTTATTCGCGCTGGTACAGCCAAATGAAACCGTCCCGCTGATACCTAATATTGTATTCTGCGCATCGAAACGCACGATGTTGATGCGAAGTCAAAGTTTGAATCGGACTGAAATTTCAGACTTATAAGTCTTGAGTCCCGGGTTCGATTTGGGAAAGTTCAATTTCTGAATTTTCTCTGCTCCGGTCTGGTTAGAGGCTTCCGTCGTGGCTTGAGTAACACCCTGCCCGCAAAGACGTACCGCCACGCGTATTAGCGTTACGGTACGATGCCGCGTAGAAACCGATTGGGTGTAGGGGTTTAATATACTTACTTAACTGCCGTAGCCGTACCCATATTAGGTTAGCCCGCTACCATCTTAGACTGCATCATCACCTGGTGAGATCGCAGTCAAGGGTAGTCGAGTCAAAAATATAACGTGACTCCATGCGCGCGTACGTGTGTATGATACGAGTGAAAATTGATGGATACTACTTTGTGAGGCCGAAAAATTCAAAAAAGTTGAACGTGATTATCATTTTGCAAAGGGCATTCAACTGGTTTGGATTAATAAAAGAAAATTGAAACGAACTTCTTCCTAGAAATGTTATAGCTAGAGAGCCAGTGGGAGAATTAGTTAAGGTAATTGATAAAAGCTGACACTTGGTAATAAAATTAAACCAGTGTTGTGGTCACAATATGTTGATAATTATTTTTAAACATTAAACCAATGGTTTTGATTATTAGCCGAATCTGTGCCGCTAATGCATTTAGCCTAGGTATAGCAGAAAAGTGTTATTAAAATCCGCAGGATCTCTTCGAAGTTCGATTTTATTTAAATTTATAATGGTGGCATAAATAAAGAGCATAGTAATGATATTCCAGGCTTAAGTAGCTTATGTCCTTTCCACATAAAACATTAAAAGCGTACAGGAGTCAGTCGAGTATACTCTGCATTGCAAACTATTGTAATAGGCAATAGATTTAATTACTTATGTAAGCAAATATTGTCAGCTAGATGATGAATTAATTCGCGTCGATTACGCTTTTTTGATTCCCACGGGCACTCTTTAATTTTATAATAACGGGATAAAAAGCCTATATCCTTCCCCGGAATACAAAATATCCCTATACCACATTTCATCAAAATCGGTTGAACAGATGGGCCCGTAAAAGCGTAGCAGACAGACAGACACACATTCGCATTTATAATATTAGTATGGATTGTTGTTTTCGTGGACAAATAAATTAATTATCAAACGATCAAACTGCAACTACTACGAAGTTCCTTTTCAAAATCTCCCACTAGCTCTTGGATCGGAAAAAACCAGTCTTGTAAAATTTTACGACACTCAAACTAATTACGATCGATCGCCGTGCTTTAAATGGTTTGCTGGTTAACATTAATTTGTGATTAATTTGGAAATCGGTTCACCGCGCTCTCTCAAAGTTAACCGACGGAGAAATAAACCACTCGCCCTTTTATGGGGGGGCATTGGTTTCTTAAGTTCATCACATATGTATAGTGATCCCACAAACTCATCTGACCCGGTGGCCAAAATTGGAACTAATTTTCATGTCTGTTTAGTTTTTGTTTTTATTTTATTTGTCATAGAAAGAACTAGCGACGCTGTCTCCGGGTCAGATAAGTTTGTTGATACATCCTTTTGATGACCTCCCTGGCGCGGAGCTGTGTCTTACTCTTATAGTTAGTTCTATGTATTGAAGACAAAGTATTGTTCTATATTTAGCTACATACAAATGTTAATGATAATTTATTATTGTGTTGTATTAATGTGTATGCATCAATTACTTATTATAAAATGCTATTTGCTCAATTTATTTATATGACGTTGTAGTAATGTAGGTGCGTTTGTCTATGTATTTCGATAATAATCTTCTTCAGAAAATCATTACTAATAAAGTGCCGCTATAAATCCAACTTATCTGGACGGTGGCCAAAATTGGAACAAATTTTTATACCTGTTAAGTTTTTGTTTTTATTTGATTTTTAATATATACTAGCGACGTTGCCACCGGGTCAGATGTGAACTACAGTCTCAAGCAAAGTTTCAGCGAGTTAAATACACGGCCGCACCACATTCGAACTTTCGTGAGGCGGAGCGAAGAAGTCACGATGTCTATTGCTACTTTCTAGTTTGTCTATCATGTGGATCGCTGTTTAGATGTGTCAAAAATAATACAGTTAACAATCACCTAGTATCAATAGACTCTGGACTGGAATTTAGATATCTATCCAAAACGTCCGTTAAACTTCATTTAAAACTACACATTCATATCATAATTTATAGCGAAATGTAGAATGTAGATGTGCGAAAGATAAGATAATAAAAAAAACTAATTTAAATAGGCTTAAAAGGAAGGAACACCTGAATTAACGGTTTCTTATTACTAATTCATGCAAATTAGCGAAATTTAGTCCTATATAAAATGCCTAGGTAGCCAAAATATAACCATTTTTTTGTTAAGTAAATGCAAAATTTATGCGCCATTATTAAAATATTATATATTGATTTGTTTGTCCATAAATAAGGTGTTAATTACTTTTTAAAACCATGCCTCGGTTTTCCTCACCGCGTGGATTGGATAATAAATTGTAAATTAATGTAAAATATCTTAGTACCTATGTGATTATTATCAAATACTATATCATATAATAATAATAATTGTACATATAGAAAGTTAAACTTTCGTACCTATGAACGAAATTAATATGTGTTTTACTGATCTAAATCCTACCCCTTATTACAATATTAGCTGATTCCCGCGACTTCGTCCGCGTGGAATAAGTTTTTTTAATTCTTTAACTCTTTCCGGGATAAAAAGCCTATATCCCTAAAAGCCATACGAAATTAATATTTTTTTATTTAACTGCTCTAAGGCGGCATTTTACTGTACGAGACGCGCGGTCAGCGGATCGATTACCGATCCATAATACAGCCACACCCCATTTTTTGATTTTTTAATGGTAAATAAGTACTGCCTCGTCGGTCTAGTGGTTAGCATAGTCGACTGCGGATCACGAGGTCCTGGGTTCGATTCCCGGTCGGGCATAAAAGTTAGGTATTGGGTTTTTCAACTAAGAAATTCTCAATGCCAGCCCGGAGTAGGCTTGGTTTTAAGTTTGGCGGTATTTCACCCCCGTGCCTCGGAGAGCACGTTAAGCCGTCGGTCCCGTTTATTATCAAACATGATAATATTCGTTAAAGCCCGCCAACCCGCATTGGAGCAGCGTGGTGGGTCTAAGCTCTAATTCCCGCTCTCCTATGAGAGTGGAGGCCTGTGCCCAGCAGTGGGACGTTAATAGGCTGTAGTGATGATGATGATGATGAAATAAGTACCTATGTTTTTAATATTATCTACGTAGGGAAGTTGCCCATAAAAGGGTAGTACAATTTTAAAATTTTAACCCGGCATGTTTTGATGTCAGTTAAACTACAATGTCACCAGTTAAAATGTTGCCATAAAAGCTGAACCAGGAACACTAGGAAACAGTACGAAAACAAAATTGATTTTAATAAAAAACGTTTATTAATATTTCATCTCTTTGGGAAACAGAGTAAGTAATAAATACTAAATATGAGGTACATCAATAAATAATGTATACGAAAATAATATTTTAGTTCTTTGTCATACCTACGCATGGGAAAACATTTACGTCGGTCCCTTCTTTCAGTATTTTGCATGCTAACATGATTTTGTACATTAATATTATTTCGTTCCACAAAATACTAGTGTATCTTGGCGAGCGAAAAAAAATGGCAGACTGCGATAGAAGTGAAAACGATTTTTTTTTAAATTTTAATTAGAAATTTTAAAATATAAAACTTAACACTAAGTTTAATTTCGAATGTAGTGTATTTATATGTTCGCGATCATGTCGCTGTTCGCCAGCATGTCGGTCACGCGAATCTACATTTTTACCCCCTGCCAAAAAGTGCTCAACGCGGCCAAAGAAGTTTTCACTTCAATAAGTAAAATCTTGTTTTTTCTATCGCGCATTTTCATCAGAGTTCGAATTAAAATAACTTAAGTTTATCAAAACACCTTTACAGAGTCTATAAATATCAAATTAAACGTATTTAATAACATTTAAATAGAAATTAAAACTAAACATTAAAAATATGAGTTTGCGCGGCCATTTGTGTCACCAAGTCTTCTTTGAATGTGCCCCCCATTTTGAATACAATTAGTGATAGAAATAATATGACTAAACTAGGGGTGCATCCGATACCGATTTATTGGCGACGATACTTCGGGTTCACCGATATATCGGCATCGGCGATATTTTTATTGCCGATACGATACTTTTCAAATTTCGCGCCTCAAAAATTGTAAACGCGCGTGCTGTTTCGTCTATTTAGTTGCAAACGTGGCTTGAACTATGCTCGGGGAATCCCTGCGCTTTATTCAGTGTGTTATCTCGTAACGCGTATCCCATCCCATTTCGTTACATGCGTTTGACTGTTGTCGCGCATAGTATTTTTACACAATTACATATTGTAATCTGTGTGTGTGGTGTGTCATAATGTTTGTGTTTGTATATAATTTTTATAACTAGTTGGTTGAATAAAATAAATAGTAAAATCATGTCCACTTCAAAGCACAAAAGTGCTATACATAGAATCATTTTGAACGAGATTTGATAATTCTAAAGCAATATGTTTGTATTGTAAAGAAAACGTGTCCAGTGCCATGAATTCTACAAGTTATAACACATCAAACTTGTGGATCCATATGAAGAGGCACCATCCAAGTGAATAGGCATGATGACAGTAACCAAGAATCAATGAAATTATGAATATATGTAATGAAATAGGATTCATGGATGATAAAAAAAGTAATTATTTTTCTATTTCGAGTGAGATTGCTATTTATTTTGATAAAATAAAACTATAAAATACAGCAATCCGCCATATTGGATTAAACACCAAGAAGCGAATGACGTCACAATTGTTTGTTTTCGAGCTTTGACAATCACACTATTGTTTACTGCACACTGCACAGAGTACATTGGCAAAAACAATAGTGATGTCACAAACGACGCCATGACACCGGCAAGCGTTTTGGCGTGAATTTTAAAGTTTAAATTTCAAATGCACATTTATCTACCAAACTTAATTTTTCCGCTGAAATAAGCTATTTTTTCGAAATATTAGATAGCTACTTCCGAACAAAATCTGCCCATTTTTCAAATTCAGTCATCATGCCTATTGGACACCGCTTCAGCGTCGAAAACTATCCAGAAAACAAAGTGTGACGGCGACAATTACGGCCCACAACCTAAGAGCAAGCAAGCAAGACAGTCACTCTTTTTCTTGAATTTACGCATGTTTTTATGCACATATACTAAATTTTCAAATATATATTGGTTGTGGAAAAAAAATATATAAATTCACTAAGCGTATCGGTATCGCCGATGTTTTTATAAGAGTATCGGTATCGTATCGACAAAAATGCGTATCGATGCATCACTAGGTCAAAGTCACGAGTTAAAGCTAGTCTAGTAGTAGAGTATATGTACCGTCGAGTAGATCTTACGTTTATTTACGTCTCTTTTCAACCGACTTCAAAAAAAGGAGGAGGTTCTTAATTCGACTGTATTTTTTTTTTTTAATGTTTGTTACTTCAGAACTTTTGACTGGGTGGACCGATTTGGATGATTCTTTTTTTATTTGAAAGGGCATACTTCCCAAGTGGTCAAATATAAATTTTATCGAAATTGGTAGAGCGGTTTTTAAAATATCAACAATAAAATAAGTACTTTGTATAGCGTGTGCTTGTTGTTGTAAAGTTGGCGCGGGAGTTTGAAGTCGGTTGTTTAAAAAGAATTTTTTTATATTAAATTATCTTTTTCAATGATCCCATAATTTTGGGTAAGTATTATTATAGGTATAGGTAGTTTATGCATAATTTATGTGAGAGAAACTCAAAATAATTTATGTGAAGGCACTTAATTTTATAAAACAATCTTTGTTTCAATTAGTCTAAAAGCTACTCATTTATATATCGTCGAGTAGTTCTCATCCTAGCGGCCGCAACGCTGTCGAAAACCCATTTGGAACTAACTTCGCCTTTCCCTTTACCAACTGTTAAATCAAAATCAGCTGTTAAAGTACCCGCGCCCTCTTGAATTTGTCGGGCATTTTGAGTTTGCGCGCCAATTCGGCGGCCATTTTGCGTTATCTCATTTTTTCTGCCATTTTGATTTTGAATTCGAGCGATGAGACTGGTGAAAGTGATTTTGACGCCATTTTTACCGCTTTTTGGATTGTTTTGGGTGTTTTCGACGTTTATTTGGTCGCCATTTTGTACCACAGCACCACAGAGTGTCAAAAGTTGTGTAATGGCGTCTTTTTGGTCGGCGTCCGGTGATATTCTCACTCGCATGCCGTGGAAAACGTTGTAAGCGTATTCGGTATGCATTTTATTGAGCGCTGAACGTTCCACACGCGCTTTCTGTAAAAAATGGATTAGCTATTATTTAATTCGATTCAACTTTTGCCAACGAAAGACCCACAAAGAAATTACCTCCTCCCTGGCACAGCGGTGAGTGCTTTTGTCTTACAAGTGGGAGGTCCCGGGTTCGATCCCTGGCAGGGTCAACTTTGGAATTTATAATTTCCGAATTTTTCTTGTCTGGTCTGGGCCCGTATTCTCTAACTCAGTGACTATCAAAAATGAAAGCCACTGACATATATGTAATATCCATTGAAGGTTTACTATGAAATGTTACTTTTTATTTCATAGTAAACCTTCAATGGATATTACATATATGTCAGTGGCTTTCATTTTTGATAGTCACTGAGTTAGATAATACGGGCCCTAGTGGCATAGTAAGTAGGCCCGTGGAATGTAAGCGACACTTACTCAATAATTATTCATTTATAGTTCCACTAACATATCTGGCCCGGTGGCCAAAATTGGAACTATTTTTTATGATTGTTTAAGTTTGTTTTTATTTTATTTTTAATATATATACTTATAGAGACGCTGTCACCGGGTTATATAAGTTTGTGAGACTATTATGCTCTATTATCTTGACATGTCCTTAGAACCGTCAAAAACCTAATTTAGTAATTGAGGATCTAAAATTTTTGACAAGGTAGAAAAGTAGTAAATTATAAAATGCATACCTGAGAAATCTTCTTCAAATGTCGTACTTCATACCCAATGTGTTGCAACCATCTATTCGCCCTTAGTGAGTCTCTAATCCATTCCAACCGCAAAACCTTACAACCCCGGGCCGCACCCAGCAAAGCATTGACTGTTCTGGGTTTACTATTAACCACATTTTCTATGTTAACTTGCTTATTTCCCGGGATAGTATCCAAATTGTTATTATTACTGGGTGTAACTTCTCTTTCGGGACCCAAATCTTCAATATCCTGCCCATTCTCGGTATTACAACCCAATATGTCACTGGGTGTAATTTCTCTTTCGGGACCAAAATCTTCAATATCCTGCCCATTTTCGGTATTACAACCCAATATGTCATTATTCTGTCCATTATCTCTATTAGAACCCAATATATCAAAACTCTGCGAACGTTCTCTAATAATATTATTTTGGGTACATTCATTAGAATTTAGGTTAATCCTATTATTATTGTCACATCTTAATTCCACAGGAAATATTAAATTGTTATCAGACTCATCAGATATGGTTCTTACACCAGAAATGTCACAATCGCAATGACATATGACATGTCTGTCATTTTTGTTCTTCTTCGAATAGTCCTCAACTGTGACATTTGTGGGGAACATTTTAGAGATAATTTTTTCTGGGCTATTGCATTTGTTGCACATTGTTAATAGAATTTCTGAGCTCTTTGACTGTCTTGGTGATTGTCTTGGTGTTTTTGATGATTGTCTGGTGGTTTTTGGTGATTGTCTTGTGGTTTTTTGTGATTGTCTGGCGGTTTTTGGTGATTTTCTGGTGGTTTTTGGTGATTTTGTCGCGTCTGTTGGTACGTTTTCGGGTTCGTGGCACGAGCCCATGACGACATGTGTTGTTTTTCTGTCGACGTGTTGTTGTACTTTTCCGTTGAGCTGTTTGATCGCTTGCCACGCCTCGTGACGTTCCAGGCGAGACATGCCTGTTAGCACCTGAAAAATTGAAAAATACAATAGTTTTGAAATGTTAACATTTCAAATCAACAATTTTTATTACATAAAAATATTATGGTTGTCTATCTCATATCTGTCTGTTCGTTAAGGGCAAAACACACAGGGAGCGGGCGCGTGGCGGGTGACGCTGTGTGATGTCGTCCATATAAACACAAGGGATTCAATCCGCAGCGCACCCGACCCGGACCGCGCTCGCTCACTGTGTGTTTTGAGCTTAATTCATGCGTTCAAATCGATTGAGTTACAACTTTGAACAGTTGTTGTTGGCACTTTCGGGGAGGCATAGTATCCTCAACGTGTAAAACCCGAAAATATCAAATCATTTTGAAAATAATTGTCCAAAGATTTTACCATAATAATTATGTACGCCTACACCGCCAACTTCCTAACTCCAGGCTAGTACTGAGAATTTCTAATCAGAAAAACCCAATACTTTTAACTATGTCCGACCCGGGACTCGAATCCGGTACCTCGTCGGCCGCAGTCGAACATGCTAACCACTAGACCAACGAGCACTTTAGAACACCTCGGTAAAAATTCAGACGAAACGTATTTAAAACTCACTATTTTCGGTGGTTTATTTTGCTGTGTTAATCCGACTGTAGGTTTGTTTGTCTGTGTGGTTTTGCACGTCCCCATCAGAAGTCTGGCCATTCGTTCCGCTTTGGCCAAGTCTTTTCTGTCTCGTTGCGTCATCTTCGACGGTTGCATCTTCTTCGGGCCAGCCGTTGTTTCGTTTTCTGAAAATATTAAAAAAAACTTATAATTATAAATAAGTGCAGCTATAAAATTGGGACTAAAATTGATGGGACGGCAAATCAGACACGACCGGAGAGAGATCAGACGCAAGACCGACGGCTTTACGTGCTCTCCGAGGCACGGTAATGAAACGCTGCCAACTTCCTAACTCCGGGCTCGTGCTGAGAATAGGCATGATGAAAATGGTCAGATTATGTTCGGAAGTAGCTACTATTTCGAAAAAATATCTTATTTCAGCAGAAAGATAAGGTTTGGTAGATAAAAATGGCATTTGAATTTTAAAATTCACGCCAGAACGCTGACCGGTGTCATGGCGTCGTTTGTGACGTCACTATTGTTTTTACCAATGTACTCTGTGCAGTGTGCAGTAAACAATAGTGTGATTATCAAAGCTCCAAAACAAACAATAGTGACGTCATTCACTTCTTGGTGTTTAATCCAATATGGCGGATTGCTGTATTTTATCATTTTATTTTATCAAAATAAATAGCTATCTCACACGAAATAGAGAAATAAATACGCTTTTTATAATCCATGAATCCTATTTCATTACATATATTATTCATAATAATATTTTCATTGATTCTTGGTTACTGTCATCATGCCTATTTTTAAGAAGTCTAAATAGTCAATGAAAGTGGCTGGATGAGGAAGGCTGAGGAGCGGGTGTGGTGGCGTTCTTTGGGAAAGGCCTATGTTCAGCAGTGGACGTCTGCAGGCTGAGATGATGATGGTGAAAAAAACCCGGCTGAGTTTGTTGTAAGCTCTTCTCAGACCAGGGCGCGTTTGGAACCCTCGTAGCTTTAGTTTTAAGATACCGTAACTAATTATCGCCATCATGTTTTATATGTAAGTAATGGACGACAATATGTGTACCTACAGTGTACCTAAATTGAATAAATAATTGATTGATTGAATAGTAAATGGATTAGCATACCGCTCTCTCCGTCGGTGGTCTGCAGTTCGGGTTCCTTCTGTGTGAACAGTTTCCGTTTGGATTTGACTGGTTTTGTATTGGTCACGGGATCTTGAGGCTTGCGTCTCGGTGCTGTGTTCACGCGACTCTCTATGTCTGAAACCAATCGAGTGGTGGTATAAATGGTAAGCATGACGTATCGGCATTTATTGGATAGAAGCAGGCGTTACTTTGCGGAAGTCCATGATAATGAAGGAACTAGAAGACGACAATGCATGATTGTAAAGATTTACACTTAACAATCTATTATAGACTTTACAATCGCAACATCTCCTGAAGATGCTCCGGTGTAATAGTGAAACGTACGTTGAGAGTAATTTGGAAGATTTTTGTGGTGTGGTTGTGTTGGTGCAAATTGCTGCCTTACTGGGAGGTGAATATCGCAAACTACAAGTGTGTAAGATACACACTGTACCGCATTGATTTGTCTACTGTGGATTAGGTTAGGATATTGTGCGGATTAGAGCGAATTAAACTTCTAGAACATTCAGTATCGGCATTTTCTTAGCACGGACGAATGCCAAACGCAGGGGTCGAAACAGATTTCGACGTCAAAAATACTGACTTACTGACCAAAATTTTCAAAAATACTGACCAAATACTGACCTTTGTTCAAGTTCTGCTTACCCTAATTACACGACCTCCCAAAAAAAGGAATGTAATGTTTTTAGGTTTCAAGTATTATTGTATGTATGCGACTTAACTTTCTTTTCGGGGTAATCTGTGATTCCACCATAACTTCTGAACGACTGAAGACATTTTAACACATCGTAAAAATCGGGATATCATCAGAATCCATCCGAATCTGCTAAATAATTTTTTTTAAAGTAGTTTTACCACAGAGTTTTCGTGTTTTTTTAATTTTTAATTTAATTAATAATATTATTTGGCTTTAATATAATACGGCTCTTTATAGGTAGTTCAATTCACGAAGACTCGCCCGCCCCACTCCTTTACAACCACTCGTTTCATGCGATTCGGAATGTGTTAAAAAACCGGCCAAGTGCGAGTCAGACTCGCGCAACGAGGGTTCCATACTGCAAGAGAAGTGATGAAACTTTAAAATAATCACTTTTGTTCATTGAACTACAACATAGTTACTTGTAATAACGAACAGCAAACGTAACTTTGTTTTTAGAGGTTTATCCTACTAATCCTACTAATATTATAAATGCGAAAGTTTGTGTATGTGTGTGTGTGTGTGTGTATGTTTGTTACTCCTTCACGCCGCAACTACTAGACCGATTTGGCTGAAATTTGGAACATAGGTAGCTTATAGCCCGGATTAAAACATAGGCTACTTTTTATCCCGGAAAAAAATATAGTTCCCGTGGGATACTCAAAAAACCCAAATTTCTACGGCAATCTATAGCTACATCTATAGGTAGATTGTATAGTAAAGCTAAAGGAAACTTCCTTGAAAGCATGTGTAAAGATTGGAACAGGGAACTACAACGGGAAAATGTCGACGTTTCCTTTAGGATTTGTGAAAAATGAATAACACATTTTTAGAGTTTGGCCTCCACCATCCCCATAGCCAACCTTCACCACCATTTATTAGTTTAAGTAGAAACATTCCAAAATATATACAATATATGTATGATATAATAATTATAACTAATAACAGTAATTAAAAAGTTAAGTTATTAATTCGAACTCGGTTAAGAAATCAAAAAGTTTTCTTTTGCCTCCTTTGGCGGGGCAATTTTGCTGGTTTCGACAATGCCTGAAAATTAAGAGATGGTGAGATTCAGATTCCCAGCTTCAAATTCCGAAATTCAAATGAAATATGTATGTATACAAGGTGTAAGGTAATTAGTATAACATACCCGCGGCTACCCATGTTAGATGGTGTATAGATATATTGGAAAAATGTCATAAGACGTGTAGCTCATATCCTGGGGGAGTTATGTGGACTTCAAAATTTTAGCATAAATGTTGAGGTGGCATCCCTTAAAACAGCTGATTCAATATCAATGAACTGCGAACAATACGACGTATGTTAAGCCTCGTTGCCAGTGCGAGCGTTGCGATAAAATCCAGTCGTGATACTAAAGTAATCATTATTCGGCATGCAATTAAATTCTCAAAGCAAAAGCCCGGATAGAACTTACGTATTGTCGTAAAAAAATGCCCGACTAGTATCGGACTTCGTAAGTCGAAGTCAGTCACTTATCCTTACTTTATGAGCCGCCTTTCCTTGTGATTAATTTCTCGACTTACTTCGTTTAAGTTTTGATCAATAATTAATTATTCTGTGTAGTTTGTTCTTTCAATGATTTGCAAATTGTAATGAATTGCCAAATTGCATAACGATACGATAATAATAATTATTATTATCGCTTGTAGTACAGTTCTGACTTAAGGTGTAGAAGGAACAAAGGACTCCACAGGGTTGCCAAAATTTATTTTCCATAATTAACTAATTAATTTTGTATGGAAGTTTTTGATATTTAATTTTGACTTTTTAACTCTACCATAGTGTTTATAACATCAAAATGGCATGGGTAGCCGCCGGTATGTTATACCATTTACCTTACACCTTGTATATGTATACCTAAGGTTTATTAGTTAACTTCCATCAAGCAGGTGAATGTGTCCATGAATCTGAATTCTTCTAGAAACATAGCTTAGGTAACATAATTATATTAGCAAATAAAATTATATTAGAAAACATAATGAAATTTATTTTTGGTCTCCCAATACATGCGTTTCCGGTCGAACATTTTAGTATGAAAATTCAATAATAACTATGGAAAGTCATGGACACATTTAACGGCTCGAAGAAAGTCATGGACACATTTAACTGCTCGAAGAAATATAACTTAGTTGTACTTAATATGTAATTTTAACCGAATAAGGTACCTTATGCATTGCATTACAGCTTCGAACTATTTCTTATTAAAAAAAGAAGTAATTAAGCTTGTCTTAGTCTTATCGATTATGTGTCGTTCTTTTTCTATTATATCGCCTTTTTTCCCTTCTTCTTCCCTCTCTTTAACAGCATTTTGCAGCATAACATTAGCCATATTTAATGAGACCATATCTTGGTTTTCTAAGCCAGTTTTTAGACATTCTGTAGCAGTGTTTAACAATCTGGAATGGAAATACAGATATAGGCTTATGTATCGATAATTATCTTTCAGAAAATTATGCAGTGAACTGTGAGATAGTTTTACGTACCTGTTAACAGTGTCTTTTTTTATCTTTTCCTCTTTTTTCAACTTTTTGATTGTATCTTCTTTTTTAACTATATTAGTTTTTTCCATTTCATATTTTCTTTTGAGGGCTATTTGTTGCTGTTCCAACTCCTCTTTTTCTTTTTCTTTCTGTTTCTTTTCCTCTTTAATTTTATTTTGTTCTTCGCAATATTGCTTATAACTTACATACGCTGTCCTTGACAGTTTTAAAAGATCTTTAGTTATTAAAATGTTTTCGATTTTGCCGTCGTACAAATAAGAAATACACTGCTTCGCCATTATCGTACAATCTAATGTTCTTTGGGATAAGCTAGTTCTGTCTGAAGTAAGAATATGCCCGGAATACGAAAAACCTCTTTCAACATCGGCATTTCCGTGAGACAGGGTCAGGGCGGCTTTTACTACTTTTGCAAGCTCCGGGTATTTGTTATTTTTAACTACATTTGCCCAGTATTTATCCACACGACCATTGTATTGTTCGTTCGACGATGAGTGATGCTCAGTAAAATATAAGCAATACTCATTAATTAATAGTGTTTCGCTCACATCAAACGGCATTGCTTGAGCAATTTTAACGATATCTTTGTGATTTTGAACATTGCAATTCGGGTCTAAAATACTCAGGCTTTTCGCAAGGCAGTTCGAAAAAGAAGTTTTCTTTATTAAATGTTCGGCCGCTGCTTCAAAATGTTTTCTCACTTTATGTAGAAAGTTTATGCGGTCTGTTTTGTCAATGTGCTTTAACTCCTCCAGCAGATTGGATTCAAGGATAATTTTTTCTATGGGCAAATAATATTTTGCCGTTAGAGCTTCCAATCCCAATGGTGATTCTGGTTTGCAAATGCGGAAAAGGATCGATTTCAAGAGTTTAGAGAGTTCGGTGTGCAAAGCGTGCACCAATGGTTCGTCACGCTGAAAAGTTCCGGTAAAGGAACTAAATAATGCCGCGCTCTTAGCGATAAACATGACCTCAAGTCTTGCCGTCGATCGTTTTAAGAAGCTCGTAATATTTTTGAAGTTCAACGATGACGGCAAGTTCGAGGATTTAGGCAAGTGCTTTGTGAAATATTCCATAACGGCTGGCCATTGTTCCAGAACCCTCTCAGCAGCTGCTCCTAACGTAAGCCAACGGGATGCGACGTGTTTCACAAAACGATGCTTTGGAACATTAACTTTTTCTTGGACGTCTTCAAATTCCTCCCAACGCGCTGGCCAACCATCAAAAAAGTGATGTATTTGATAAACAAAATCTGAGACATTTTCTCCTAAAGCGTTTAAGCCTTTTAAAAATGCGTTATGCACAGTGTGGATGTTACATGTCCCCAAATCAATTAATGGCTTTCTGCCACTTTCAATGAGTTCATCGTTCATTCGTCGCTGGACACTTTTATTTACGTTTGGGCCATCACTGCCCAGCATCAGTAATCTTTTCCTGGGCAAAGTAGCACCATCCACTGCTTCATTAAGTTTCGAAACCAAAATTTCGGCACTTGCCTTTCCTATAAAAAATGTTTGTAAATGGGTTGACACCACCATCTCTTTAGCTTCAGACCAAAATCTTATACGAACTTGTAGCTCTTTCTTGGATGCGGCATTGCATGTTTCGTCAAAATTCAAAACATAGTGGTGTCCACCAATATCTCTTAGCATTTCAGATTTCAAATACGGTGCAATAGCGTCACATATTAAATATCTAGCTTTTGTCGAAGACATTGAAAATTCTTTCGGGACACCCGTAGGAAACATGGCATCAAAAACTGCTTTAATATTTTCGCAAGCTGGTCGAAAAGAAAAATTTGCTGCAATAATTTTTAAGCACCATATTAATTCAGCCTTAGCAGCGTCATCTCTCCAGCAATGGACATTTATAATTTTATCTTTTTCCGCAGTAGTTGATGTAGATGCTGACGTTGTTGTCGATGCTGACGTTGTTTCAGGTGTATTTTTAGCTGTTAAATGCAATTGTGCACTATCCAATTTTAATTTACATTGTTCCTTGTGTTTTTTAGTTGTAACATGTTGCTCTACAACCTCATACCCCCATGTTATAAAAAACTTTTTTAAACATAAAAAACAATACATTTCACTTTCACTTTCCTTTCGACCCCATTGCTGTACCAAAATCCCATTTTTGTCCTTTTTTTTAAGCCAGTCGTCACTAAAGGACATTGATCATTAAAGTATGGGCTTTGGTTTCACATTCTATCACAATGTACTTTCATGAAACTTACCTCATTTGTAGGGTACAAAAATAACAATACATCCTCAAAATATTAAATCTGTAGTTCGACGGATTTGTGAGAATCAGGTTACAAATGTTCACGAATTTAGGTTACTTTTTTGACACGATAACGTCAATGATCAGCGTCCACGATCAGAAACCAAAGAGAATATAACCACTACGTGTCAGAAACGTCAATGATAGGGAAGGCCGGAAGGTGATCTGATATCGATTAATCGACAAAATCCTTTTTGGACTAACAGAATCGATATTTTTAATCGATATTACGAAAGTGATGAATAATGTGTTAAGCCTTGTTTTATGTTTAAAATAGACCTAGGGCACAATATTTAATGGAGTAAATAATTATACAGCGTACCCAGTATCGGGCGCTTCATCAGATTTTTGTACCACATCCGAGAATTCAAGGTCGCGTCTGCGACTTGTTACTGTTAGTTTGCACGGGCTATAATAAGGAACTATATATACCAAATACAGCGCCAGTCTGAAATAGAAGTCTGAAGTCTGGAGCGTCTTACATACGAGTAAGCTGCGTCCGATAGTTAAATATCTCTAAGCGATGATTAAAGAACATCGATTCATGCATCGATTATTTAGTTATGTAGACCGTATATTTCGCAATTGTCTTTGGATACTGGCAGCCCTTTGAAACGTCAAACGACATTAATGGATACAGGAAATGATAAAATCACTTGTTTCTTTACAAGATTTTTGTCCGGCGACGTTATGGTTTGGTATTTTAAAGTATTTTCTTAAAAATATAAACTTAGTTTTTGACACCAGTTTGAATCTGATACAAAACGAAACCATGTTTGAGCATTCTCCTTTGCACTTTCCCATTTTAAAATTTTTAGATACATGTTTAGATACTATTGTTAATTTATTATTAGTCTGTTAGTATTACAACACAACCACATGCACCAAACACACACAAAGTTTTTATCTTTAGTTTAGTATTAATGTATTAGTAATCCCACAAAATAACACCAAGCACACAAAAAGCTGAAAGAAACACATGCAAGTTATTACAAATTGACAATTATAACACAAACTCAACATAAAGTGTTAAAAAGCAGGACGGTAATGAAATAAAACAACAATTTCATAGCATATACTCGTATTATTATGGTATACTGTGATTATGTGGCAGGGAATTCCACTAGGTACTGGGTGATTTAAAAAGGAAGAGGTTTAAAGAGGATACTATAGTATTGCTACGGGATGAACTACAGGTGAGGATAGTAGCAAATAGCAGCTCAGGGAATCCGGGGTCGCATAGGTACCCGTACACTCATTCATAGTTACCGGACAAGCAACTAATCTAAGTGCCCCCTGGATAATACCGTATTGGATATAAGGAAATCATATGTGCAAAAGATATCAAGAACTGCTAATAGCCGTGATTGCGAATGTCAATTTTCCCTCGGTAGTATTGGTTCTTGGTCACACTTGACCGAAGTTTGTGTTCGAATGTTTATATAATATAAGTGCGGAAAGTTTGTCTTTGCTGAGCAAAGATTGCTCTGGAAACGCTATGTGAATGTGAGCGATTTTTTCTCTTCCTCTCTTCTTTAGGATTCGATGTGCTAAAATACTGACTTTACTGACCTTTTTTTCAAAATACTGACTTTTACTGACCAACGTCAAAAATACTGACTTTTACTGACTTTACTGACTTGTTTCGACCCCTGCAAACGAGAGCGAAACGAGTGCAGAATTAAAAAAAAAATACATATATTAAAAAGGTCACTCGGAAAGAGGGTTTTAACTTTCGGTCTCCATTAATTGTATGATACTTAATTGAGATTTCTTCGTATGATACAATACAAGTAGCGCCATCTTGTATAGAAAGCGAAGCGAGCGTTAGATTTTTAACGACTTTGATAACGTTCGTACAATCCGCATACACCTAATAACAACTACAAAATACATGAGACGACAAAATAGTAGGGTGCGTTTTCATGATTTGAACTAACTATAGTTTGACAAACTTATCTGACCCGGTGACAGCGTCCCAATATCTATGAAAAATAAAATAAAAACTAAACAGACATAAAAATTAGTTCCAATTTTGGCCAACGGGACAGATAAGTTTGTGGGATTTTATACAGTCCGACAAGGTACTAATGACACTATAATTGAAGGGTGCGTGAGTGTGAAATTAAGGTAAGGTAAAAGTGAGATAGCGAATGACCTCAATTTACATAGTCAAAGCCCTGTCAAACAAAGAATGTGGACTTATTTTACTAACGCCATCTAGTCTGAAAAGCGGGACAGCGCTATGGCGGACTATACAAGGACAGTCTTAACCAGGTGAGGGGCACGCACTACAAGTCCTACGCCCAACTGTTTTCTATGAAAGGGCCCATCTAGTACCTACATATATATCGATGGAGATAGCAGCGTTAATTCTGATCTTGGCCACGTGCCAAAAGATCCTTGTCGCATTGCACACGCACTCACCTGTGGCATCGTGAGAGGTGTCTTTGGAAGTGTCGCGGCTGGTTTCATGACTGGTGTCGCGGCTGGTGTCGCTAGAGAGGTGAAGCGGTGGCCGCTTGGCCTCTGGACTGTCGGAGAGCAGGTTTTGGAGCGGTATGTTCTCCCGTTCCGCTTTTTTCTGGTAAATCAATAAAATATGCATGACTTATAGGTTGACAAAAAATTCTCAATAAAATGGGTCAAATTTTCAAATAGTCAGATCAGAGTGAGCGCAATTTTTTTTTATTAATCAGAGAATTGTAATATGCTTTACCAGGAACTTCCTCAGAGTGGCGGGTGAGGGCAGGTCTGAGGGCCGAGTGGGTGCGGGGAAGATTCTCTCCGGAAGCTTGCTGCCCTCGGCCGCACAGGCCTCCACCCACAGTGGGGACACAAGGCTGCACCCCAACACCCTGGCTTTGGCTCTGGTGCTTCTACAACCCCCTAGAACAACGAACGAACTCTTTTCACTTAGTAATGTTATAAATTCAAAAGAATCTTGTCATAAGTCTAATATCGGGATACCGGTATGGGTGATACTATAAACGAAACAATGACTATTGCATATGTTTCTTGGTACATGCCACTGTTTTTATTCGGCTAAGTTTAAAACTTGTACCTTAAGCACATATTAGCTCAATAAGGGCACCTTTATTGCCTAAAACCAGTGCAAAAAAAGTCATTTTTGATCACTCAGAGGGAAAAATTTGTGTTTGAATTTAGAACCCTGTGGCTTGGCATTTCTATGTCAATGACTCACGAAACGTTCAGAAATCTATTTTATAACCAATGCAATATTTTATTATGATTTATTTTCTTTTAAAAATTAACTATTGAATTTTATAATTAATTTGTGTTTTGACTAAATTTTTATGAGTGAAAAAATGGTATTTCTTCATTGAATTTAAGCAGAAAAGTGCTCATTTGGAGTTAATGTGGTGAAAAATATTTGTTATGGAAAAACTGTTTTTTACAGTGCAGTTTCCTTCAGAAAAGACAAGTTTTAAGTTAAAAACGATTAATCCAATTTTAAGTATTTCCCAATACCGGGATCCCGGTATTGAAAAAAATCTTTCCGGTATTAATACCGGTATTCGAAAGCCCTAGTCGTCAGTTTACAATCTATCGAGATAAAAAGCGATTAGATTACAATCTAACAGTTTTTACAATTTTACGCTTACATATTTATGCTAAAGCTATTCAAATCAATATTCACCAGTAGAACGGTCTTAACTACTGATGCAAATGTTTTAAGTGAATGGGCAACAAAAATGAATTACACAGAAATAGGCAAAAATTATATGAATTGTATGCAGAGCAACAGTATGATACTAGTGACAGGCCTGTGTCACTCGTGGTACTTGCGCGACGAAAATACCGACGATCGCGCTCATTCCCGGAATGCTTACGCAGTCAGGGCTGGCGCGTTATAAGCGAGCGACGTGCTAGTGAATTTAACGCTGTTTTCGTAAATAGTTTT
Source organism: Erebia epiphron (assembly GCA_963932025.1). Lineage (NCBI taxonomy): Eukaryota > Metazoa > Arthropoda > Insecta > Lepidoptera > Nymphalidae > Erebia > Erebia epiphron. Next base: position 13,527,238 of record OZ009950.1, read on the forward strand.
TTGAAAATATTTGTATAATAGTTTAAGTTAAGTACCTACTGTATTTTTTTACTTTGTTTAACGCGCGGCGATAATGTTTAATTTAGCTTGCTTGCGTGTTTTATCTATTTAATAATCATTATTTAGGCTATTAAAGCTAGCAAGCAAGTCAGCAAGTAGTCAATACAATAATAAGTAGTCAATAGTACTTCTATCACGGAACAGGTACAATTCATGTCAAACTTAAATGAGCCTCTTTTCAAGTAATTTTTTTGAATCGAAAAGGAAGTACAAACGATTCGCAGGGAATACGCTCGCCCTAGTTAGGCCCTTACTCCCTAATTCTTATTACACCTTGCCGATTTAGAGTAAGGGCACGGAATATATATTTATATATTTCCGTGATCGAAGTGTACCTACCTCTCCGAGCGAAATATTATGTTTCGCCGCACTGCTTCGCCGCGACGAATGACCTTGCAAGTTGCGTGCGTAGTGAAGAACTCACTGTGTAGCGACACACAGTAAACACAGTCGATCACAGTCAGAGTAGGTACCTTACTTACCAATTCGAAAAACCTACTGTATTGTTGTACTGTTTGCTGACAGCCCTAGACAAGCTCGCAATGTCGTCCGTGACGTAGGAAAGGGAAAAGATGCAAAGCAATACGGACACTCGCGCGCGGCGATAAAGTTTAATTTAGCTTGCGTGCGTGATTTATCTTTTTAACCGACTTCCAAAAAAGGAGGAGGTTCTCAATTCGGCGCGTATCTTTTTTTTTTTTTTTTTAATGTATGTCGGTGCATATCTCCGTGGTTTCTAAACCGATTTGAAAATTTTTTTTTACATTGGTTAGAGGAAGCTCACGAGGTGGTCCCATAAAAAAATCTGACTCCAAATCCTCAATCCTGATGCTGTAGGTGTACCTACGTCTCAAAACTAGGGAGTTAGGAGTTTTGATGGTGAATTCATATAGTAGGTATCAAGTCACGTCTATACGATACAACTCTGAGTCCCAACTCCTCAACCCTGATGCTGTAGGGTACAGAACTCCTTAAAAATAACGATTTAAGATTTTTTTATGATGAATTAATATTGTAGGTGTCAAGCAACGACTTCATACTTAAACCCAAGTCCCAACTCCTCAACCCTGATGCTGCAGGGTACAGAACTCCTTAAACATAGTGGTTTAGGATTTTTTTATGGTGAATTAATATTGTAGGTGTCAAGCAACGACTTCATACTTAAACCCAATTTCCAACTCCTCAACTCTGATGCTGCATGGTACTGCACTCCTAAGCCGTAGGGATTTAGAGTACACTAAAAAGTTAAAAATAAAAATTCTTTCCAAAAAACCGACTTCCAAAGCCACTGTAAAGTAAAAAATAATTTTGATTTCTACACACTATGTTGAAGTCGGGCGAGTATAACAAAGATAGGCATAGTTGACGCGTCAGGTTCGCCCGACTTCAACATAGTGTGTAGAAATCAAAATTATTTTTTACTTTACAGTGGCTTTTTAATAATAATTATGTAGGCTATTAAAACGTCGGCAAGTAGTCAACATCAAAGGAGTGAGACTTCTGTACGTCAGTACTATTATATTATTCTGTGCTAGTGATGAGTTCAAGCAGCATGTTCAACTATTTTCCAGGAAATTCAAAAGAGATTGCTTTTGGCTAAATCAAAACGTATTATTCAAACTAAGATAAAACTAAGTTTAAGATCTATAGAGCGAACTTCGTCTTTGCTTATACTAAAGACATGGTTAAAACAAGACAGATTTATGTTACTCACATAATTGTCCATCTTGTTCTAACTCTAAGTCATGTCTGAGCCAAGTCAAAGTACACTCTGTAGATCTCAGCTTATGACTCAAACATACCCTGCGTCCAAACTAGATGTGTGACAAGGGGGCTCCAAGCCGGGACCACGGAAGCTCCGAGCGCCGATAGCGCGGCCCGCAGCGGCAGGGCCCGGGTCTCTGACCCCACCTCCACCAACACCACTATTCCTCGGAGGATCTCGCTCACTTCCTGTTGACAAATATGTAAACTTGTACAAGTTCAACATAGGCTGTTGGTCTTGCGCCTGAAAGGCCATTATAGTATTACAAAAGCAGCCCCCCTAGCCAAGTTATATATGTTTCGTGTCTATTCTCTTTCTATAATCGTCACCGCTTTAGCGAAAGTGATTAAAAACCCTAACTATAGGCTGTTCACTTATTTTTTTTCACTCCACACGAGGGTTATAAGGGTAACGATTATAGAAAGAGAATAGACACGAAACATAAGTAACTTGGCTTTTAGTAATATTTACCAAGACTAACAATCAGAAAATTAAATAAATAAATATTGCTGACGCAATTACCATCCAGAGTTGCCCATTCCCCATTTCATGAAAAATAATAACACTTTGGTGCTTACGATATACTTGAATGACCTCTGCAGGGCGACCGCGTATCTTTTGCATCAATCAATTGATACATCGCAATCACGTCTGATTGGTAAATACTCTTCCACTATTGGACGAAATCCATTGACGCAGCAAGAATACCATAAATTCAGCCAATCGGAGGTGATTGCGATGTATCTATGATTGATGCAAAAGATTTGCGGTCTCCCTGCTGATCTGACTTCAATTGTGTCAGAATTTATCCTGCTTGAGATTGGAGTTTATTGGTTTCTGCGAGAACTCTTTATTTTCCGGGATACAAAGTAGCCTATGTGTGATTGAAAGACAAACCAACACACTTTCGCATTTATAATATTAGTATGAATTTATTCTTTAGTATAGACTTCTATAATGTAACTTGCACGTATTTGGTACTCACTTTATATCTGTGATTTCTACTGATAACCTTATTTGCTTCAGTATTCTTATGTGATTTAGGCACAGTATTCTGCTTTCTAGCTTTTGTGCTAGGTTTCTGTCTACTTTCTGTTTCATTTGGAATCTCTTTTAAAGCAGACCATTCTTCTCTGAGCCGCAGTCTTTCAACTATCGCTGAGCGTCTCTGGAAATAAAATCAGTCAGTTTTTTTTATTGTCCATTAAAAGATGCCTGCAATCTTCTTTATGGATATTAAAAATAAGGATATTATATAATAAAAGTAGTATATTATGTAAGCAGCTTCAGGGATGCAAGCTTTGGTTTTGTATTATGCAAAGAAAATCAAAGTAATATGGCTCACAGTTACATATTTTAAGTACTTGAAATATGCAATTATTAATGATTCCACTACATTTGGCAAAATAAAACATTTGTATTTGTTTTTGTATATGTACAGCCCATTGACGTCCCACTGCTGGTCACAGGCCCTCCACTCTCATAGGAGAGAGGGAATTAGAACTTACACCCAAAACGCTTCTCTAATGCGGGTTGGCGGGCTTTGAAAACTATTATCATGTTAGTGATAATAACCGGGACCGACGGCTTAACGTCCTCTCCAAAGCACGGGGGTGAAACACTGCTAACTTTGTAACATAATGACAGATGTTGTGATATCAATTTGCATTTTGTATCTAGATTTGCCCAAATACTTAAAAACATAATAAGTAAGAAAAGTAATACTCACAAGGCCAGCCGCACCACACCTGGTTTTGTCCTTATTCATTGTCGCAAATTGATATTATACTTTTTAACTAATTATTATTTTAGTACAGTGTACACAAAAAATACTAAAATTACATCACTATAAATTATGGCTACAAATCACTACCAAATAAAAAATATACAAAGATATACTACACTTTATTGAATATTTCTTTTGATTATGATTTCATACATTTATAAACTATCAAAACTAATTTAAAATAAAGTAGTAATTAAAAGTAAAAACACCTTCATGTTACAACAAGTTACAAGAAACTTTTCATTTTCCTTAATAGGGATGTACCCAGTACCACCGATGATCTTTGCACCGATTGCTATTAAATATCGATTTGATATCACATATTCACAGAGTACATTGAATATTGTTTGATATTAAAAGTCAACTATTAAACACAAGTTAAAGACTAGTAAACGATATAAGATTTTATAACGTGATACTTAAGAGGGCCATGTATGTTTCTATTTCAGTGAAAATTGTATATTCGATTGATTAAAAGTGTATCTAATCGATTTAATTTTAAATCGAGTTTTAATTTGTGGTTTTAAGTTCGAATAGAAATTGGAAAATGGAATCCCTATTACTTATTGTCACATTGACATTTAGGTGCAGATGTCAATGTCAAAATCAATTTGGATACTTGTACCATAATAAAATTATTATTAAGTTGTTGTTTTTGCTTGCATGTTTATTGATCAGAAAAAAACTGGTATTTTTAAAATTTGAATATATTTTATCTAGCTATAAGTCTGTAGTGAAAGCCGAGTTCAATCTGGCGGTAAATTAGAAAAAAAAACTTTTGTATCTCTTTATGTATCCCCGGATGGGTTATTATTAACTTGACTTTCATTGTATTGTCCCAGTGTCACAGAATAATAACTAGTACTAGGTACAGAAGCTTTACTTCGCAATGGTTTTCAAAGAAATATGTACTCAATGTGATAAACAATATGATTTAATTTAGCTCGCGTTCCAGTCGAGCACGTGTTCATTTACATACCTACCAATTTTTTTTTGAGGGAATATGGGCCTTAATTCACTGGACTACGGTTCATAATAAGTTATACGTGGTTATACGTATTGAAAGAGCCGCGGACTAGGGTTGCTTACTTCGAGAAACTACTTACGCCATCTAGCGCACAGCACGAGCGTTTACTCCTACTTGTAGCGGGCAACGCGCAGCAGGCAGCGCCGAGTACGTTCATATTGTAGTCTAAGATAGCTGCGTAAAGGCCGTCGCAGAGGGAAGGATAATTGTATATGCTATACGATTATTGCCAAAGATTTAATTTAATGAAGTAATAAAATAAAACACATTTTGTTCATTATACTTAAATAGACAAAAGAATATAATAGATGTTAAGTATGTGTAAAAATATCTGGAATTGTTTTTATAATAAACATAATAATTGTATCATTGTTACCTCACTAATAAATTCGTTCGTAAATGAATACGACAAATGAAATGCAACTCGAATGAAACGACTAAAATGTCTTTTTATTTGGAATAGTACTTTGTTCAATAAGGGGAGAAAGGGTTTCTATTTTGAATTAATTTCATTTCAAATAGGAACATAATGTAATCCAATCAAAGTAGATTTTACCTGTCAGCGTCTTTAGGCAACCAAAAAAAAGTTAAATTTCGATCTCGATCCGTATTTAAACAATTAAATACTGCACAGTATCTTTTTGCTTTTTTTTGTTTTGTGTCCATTTTGCAATAGGCATGATGACTGATTTTGAAAAATGGTCAGATTATGTTCGGAAGTATCAACTATTTCGAAAAAATATCTTATTTCAGCAGAAAATAAAGTAAGTTAGATAAAATTGGCATTTAAAATTTAAATTTTAAAATTCACGCCAAAACGCTCGCCGGTGTCATGGCGTCGTCTGTGACGTCACTATTGTTTTTACCAATGTACTCTGTGCAGTGTGCAGTAAACAATAGTGTGATTGTCAAAGCTCGAAAACAAACAATTGTGACGTCATTCGCTTCTTGGTGTTTTATCCAATATGGGGGTTTGCTGTATTTCATAGTTTTATTTTATCATAATAAATAGCAATCTCACTCGAAATTGAAAAATAAATACGTTTTTTATAATCCATGAATCCTATTTCATTAGATAAATTCATAATGTCATTGATTCTTGGTTACTGTCATCATGCCTATTATCGAGAAAGTTGAACGTGGTCGAACAAATAGCGCGCGCGCGTGTCTTTTTTCGCTTGCGGCAGCCTACTAGATTGGCCCTTGCGCAATGGCCGCCGCCTGTAGGTATGTTTTTAATACCTACACGCGGAGAGACACAGGCCTGTCAGTGTCGCCAATATTTACCTAAAACCGTTAAATAATACTTTCTCAGCTTTCACTAGACCGACTATAATAATAATAACTTAGTGGTTACCCAAAATAACTTCGTTTTGTACTTATGTTATAGTAGTCTGAACTTCAAACAAGCTTTTAAGAGACAATCCTTCTTTCAAAGGCTCGATAGCTAGCCCTAAATAGGGACTATAGACTGGCTGTACAGCTCTATCTTCTCTACTATGGGCTTGCTGAGACGCTAAATACAGGCTCGGACCCATTTCACCTCTCGGTTCTCCGATTTCTTCTAAATCTTCTAATTCGTCTTGACTTGGTTTTGATACCTAGAAAATAATGTTTTTCATAAAAAACTTAAATCTTACTGATCAATAATAATTAATTAGTATTCGTGGCTAGTCGAGTATTAATGGCAATATTGTAATAATTTAAGTAAAAGCAATAACCTTGCTAGCCTTGCTTCAATAAAAGTCCTAGTAAAGAAATAATTTTACTAAAACTACCTCACTTTCCCAATTCATCACGACTCCGAGCACGGGTTTCTCAGTATATGCCTGGTGTAGAGCTTGTAGTTCTTTTAGCAATGGAGCCAGCCTGTCGAGAGGATCAGCTCTGAAACCCAGCACATATCCACCGCAAGCAGGTCGTATTACAATGACTAGAGCGTCACCGAACTTTGAATCACGTATTGCAATCTGTGAATAAAAATAGACATGTAATACTCTGGGATATCCAGGCCCAATAGAAGTGAAGCTTCTTAGGCATCTCTGAAGTTAGTATCTACTCTATCTGGCTTTCTTATATGTGTGCGTACGCACTGCCCAGTCAATAAAGTTATACAAAAATGCTTTTAAGGGACCCACTAAAAATATCCGTTAAGAAGCTTCGCTCAAAAAATATTCAGAGTGAAGTTATTTATTTTATGTGAGTAAGCTTCCTATAAAGTCGCTTACGAAATGTTAAACCTAGTGGATTGGCCGTTAAAAATCTTAAATACTAATACTAGTTAAAATAACCAGAGTCTGTTAAGCGAAAGCTAAGACAACAAAATGGCGAGAAATTAAGAAAAATTAGGTCGGGTATCCCCCAAACATTATGTTTATTTTTTGTGATTTAGCTTTGAGTTTTATATGGTCCATATTAAACTTACACTTTCAATGGTAATATACGGCATTGAAACGTTAAAAGCGTCGTTGACGTCCGCATACCAGACAATCCTCACGTTACTTATCACCATTGTGCCTAAATTGCCAGATTCACTCGATAGATTCCAAATCCCGTGCTCTATGCGACAGATCTGAAAAGGTTTTTAAAATGTAAGTATTTCTAATTTATAATAAACTCGCCGGCATTTTTGGCGGAACGTAAAAAAAAGGTCCATAATTTAAAAAATATGGTTTTATTTTAAAATCTACTTACTACACTTCTTTTATTTAAAGTTTCATTTGTTTTACTTAAAATGAGATCACATTAAGAACAGATTTTGCGAGTAAAGGCTATTTGTGAAAAATGGTACATTTTTGAACTTTTCATGTAACCGGGAAAAGTGAAATTTAATATTAAAATAACAATTAATTAAATTAGAAAAATGGTGATTAATATCGCGTATTTCCTCCACGTGCTCTTATTAAAGTTTCTACCCGTCTAGGCATACTGAGAATGATGTTATCGATGGTCTCCTGGGATAGTCTCCGCCATTCCTCAACTACGGCGATTCGCAGTTCACCCACGTTGGCAGGAGCTGGAATTCTGGACTTAACTTTTCTTTTCAGCAAGTCCCAAACGTGCTCTATTGGGTTCATATCCGGTGATCTCGCCGGCCACTCCATAACAGTGATATTCATATCATTAAGATAAGCTTGAGTTACCCGAGCGGTATGCGGCCGAGCATTATCCTGCATAAAAACAAAATCGTCACCGATATATGGTGCAAACGGTACGACATTTTCTTCTAATTTTTTTTTAATTTATTCAATTTATAAATTGCACAAAATATACAGAAATTATGTTATTCGCCAAACTACACATGTAGTTTGTTGGCGAATTCGCGCTCAACTTACAATTATATATTCTAAAACTTCTCTGATATAGCGGTCTGCAGTCAGACTCCCTCTGTCAATCACTACCAAGTCTGTGCGAGCTCCCAAACAAATGCCCGCCCAAACTATTATTGATCCACCACCGTATGCATTCTGTAGTTTCAAAATTTGTCTGAATGTATCGTTCTCCTTTGCGTCTGTATATTCTTTGCCTGCCGTCAATTTGATTTAAGAGAATTCTGCACTCATCACTAAACAATACCTTACTCCATTGGTCCGCGTTCCAAAGTCGATGTTCCTGAGCAAAAGTTAACCTGTTTGTACGATGATTTACCTCGAGCCTTGGAGCCTTGGTGGGCACAAAACCCAAACCAGCTTCTTCGAGCCTTCTTCGTACCGTACGCTCACTTACGGTTACACCCCGCACTGCTTCTAACTCATGTCGGGCTTGGACGGCCGTCAAACGGGGGTTCCTACGTACACGAAGCCGAATGAAACGATCATCCCTACTCGAAGTGCGTCTTTTTCTGCCTTGTCCTGCTCTTCTCACATAAGTACCGGTCTCCCTGAACCATTGGATACTGCGATGGATCGTTGAAACTGGTCGCATTTCGAGTGCCCTGGCAATCTCCGTTGGGGCGAAGTCAGGCAAAATTCAGTCATCAACTCCAGAAAGATACGCGATTAAAAAAAAGTAACAAAAAACAGTATTTCAATGAAATTTTAAATCAAACTCAGAAGGAAGAAATACTCGAAGTTCGCTCCAGATAAGGTGTATTTGAATAAAATTAAAACAATTGCATAAAATGTGATGTTCAGTTGTTTTCTTAATTTGAAAATATTTCTTTTTAAATTAAATGACGTATAAACCAGCCAGCAACCTTATATGATACTGATATCAAACCTTTTTTTTATGTTCCGCTAAATATGCCGGCGAGTGTATATTTCATCAAAGTATCCGAACGTAGATTAAAATATTATGTTGAGTAGGTACCTACCTATTGTCTCATTATTGTTGAAAATTGAAAAGAAGATTTTCTAATGGCAAAGTGCATAGCTGGTTGATTTAAAAAATCAAAGGTGTTGTCAACATGAATATTAGGTGTTATCCTCATGGAGGTAGAAATGTTATCCCACTTTATATTTGCGTAAGCGTTCAGTTAATCAGTACCTAAGCGACGGCAATGTCCGTAAAAACTTTAAGTAAGTTTACCTTTTCTAGAGGCAATACGCGTAGTTGCTTGTTATGTATGAAGGGCCCTCTAAGTTTCAAATCACGATACATTCGTGACGCTGCGTATGCTCTGAAACATTAAACAGAAGCTTGAGCGAAGCGAGTGCGAAATTTTTTATACTAAAATTGTTAGGTTTTGGATTCTGTCAATGAAATTAAAAAGGAATTAATTATTTATTTCACGTAGTACCACTCGTGTCACATAATATATTATGTCAAGACTCTACCACCGAAACTTCTTATAGGTAAGTATGTAGTTGATTTTCGCCCGGAGTAAAACAGTTCATCTCATACCTCGAAGGTTAAGTAAAGCCGTTCGGATCGGATTGACTATGTGAGTAAGGGAATACAGAGTACACTAGTGTTTGCGAACACACTTAGATATAATATCTCTCGCTGTAGATGTTGGCCGCTGTGGCTGAAATTCATTTGGGATATGGCTAGACTGTTTTACCCGGAGACCGCTGGTTCAACCGTAGAATCGTGGAAGTTTTTATTAGAAACTGGTTTTATTAGTAAGTATCTGGTTTTATTAGTACCTATCTGGGGTAAAAACTTCGATAGCGCGATTCAGATCCAGTCTCTTAATTTGGACTTCTTCGTTTGCCAGTATACCAGTAGCGCCATCTATTAGCTTATGTGCGGAGATCACCACAAAAATTTGAGTGATGATGTCTTAGATATCAAAAATAAATTATTACTGATTTAATAATCAGTTAGAAATAATTTATTTAGTAGGTCTTCCAAAAAACCTAAAATCCACATCCTCGGTTAGTTTTAAGTTTGATAACCATTTTGCGTTGCGTGCGTTGAAATTTGATGACGTCACAACTGTGAATTTCATACAACTTCCATACTAGAAGTGCGTTTTTAATTGTGTTAAAGAGTTGCTGATTTGATTGAGTTGTCATCATCCCCATTAAAAATCGAAGAATTACTTGTTAACCCCAACGACAGACGTGTAATGGCGCACGCAGTTGGGCGCCAGGTTAGTGAAGATGAACTCGTATCGGTTAGTGTTGTACCCGGCGAGGATGTATAACGCTTGCGTGGCGCCGCGAAGGCCAGAGTTCACCACTTTGGTGCTCGTTGATATGAAGCAGTTCAGACCGATCGCTGAAAGAGCCATAATTATTTCTGTAAAAGTAACTATTATTCCTTCTGTGGAGGGGATAAAATATGAATCGATCCTTTCATTAAAACAATCGATTTTAATAAATATTAATCGATTATTTTGCAATTTAATTTGGTTATTGGTTGACTGACCCGTTGACCTACGTAAGCGACAAACGCTACACCTCGATACGACGCGTCACGCGACGCTATAGCATCAAACAGTAGCTGACCCTTTACGTGGCCTACGTTATCGCGTAGACAATTTTGGCCCTGGGGGACACGGACTATACATTTAAGTGTGAGAAAATAATCGATGAAAATAAAATCGATTTCGTACAAATAGATTATTGACTGCCTCGTTGGTCTAGTGGTTAGCATAGTCGACTGCGGATCACGAGGTCCTAGGTTCGATTCCCGGTCGGGCATAAAAAGTTAGGTATTGGGTTTTTCAATTAAGAAATTCTCAGTGCCAGCCCGGAGTTGGAAGTTGGCGGTGTTTCACCCCCGTGCCTCGGAGAGCACGTTAAGCCGTCGGTCCCGGTTATTATCACTAACATGATAATAATCGTTAAAGCCCGCCAACCCGCATTGGAGCAGCGTGGTGGGTCTAAGCTCTAATTCCTGCTCTCCTATGAGAGTGGAGGCCTGTGCCCAGCAGTGGGACGTTAATAGGCTGTAGTGATGAGATTATTACACACACAAGTTGATCCTGGGTGAGGTCGAGGACAGCGAGTGCCACAGTACTCTGAGACTGGTGACGACGAGGCGCCCCTTCATCCCGCTGTCACCCTTCGTGTCCTCTATGGGCTCTATTCGCTCATTTTATTGCCGGGGCCTATTGAGTAAGACAGCGTACAGAGTTCCCCGACGCATTATTCTTTCAAAAAATCGATTATTATTTTTATCGACTGTCGGCTAGGCAGCGCATTATGTTATCCTATAGTCCGTGTCAGTTGTCACGAAAGAAGTCCCGCGGCCATTAGTGGAACTAACATATTTTACATACAATAATGGCATTTATAACATGCCACCACTAGCGCTGCTCCCGTGCCGTGAGAAAAATATAATCGATGAAAATAAAATCAATAGTTACACAGTACACACACAAGTTGATCCTGGGTGAGGAGAGCGAGTGCCACAGCACCCTTAGGCTGGTGACGACGAGGCGCCCCTTCATCCCGCTGTTACCCTTCGTGTCCTCTATGGGCTCTATTCGCTCGAACACCTTCTCCCCCTGACGCAGCCGCAGGTAACTGCAAACACAGAAACAGTCGGTTTTACAATCAATCATACCATTTTAAACCACATCATCACTTACCATCAGGTGAGATCGCAGTCAAGGGCTAACTAGTAGTGGATAAAAAAGTTATTGAAAATAGGGATAAGGTATAGGTAATAATTAGGTAGGTACAAGATTGAAATTGAAAAAGAATTATAGATAGATATCATAATATAGCATCTCACTTGAAGGGCAAATCGAAGAGTACTTCCCGGTCTTCCCATACGACGTTTTTCTTGGCCTTCGACATATTACAAGTAGATATTTGTTCCTTTGTTTTTTATGAACGAAAACATACGTAGGTATTTATTTCATTTTTTTATTTGGTAAAATGTTTCTATGTCCGTTGCCATGGCGGCGTGTTGAACGGTGAAGCGATTACAGCGCTTGTTCTGAAGTTTATGATGCGCTTTATCTTTATGTACTTACCTACTAGCTTTTCCACGCGGCTTCGTTTACGTTAAGTTCGATTTTCATACAAATTTAATATTTAAGAATCCTTTCAGCCCGATCCATCCATTGGTTTGAGCTGGGCGTTGATAGGACAGTCAGTCAGTCAGTCCATCAGCTTTTCCTTTTATATATTAAAGACTACAATAAAAAGAAAAGTCTTCATTCAATCACTAACTCATGAACTTACTCACTTAACTCACTTTTAACCATTACCACGAGTCTCTAGTCTCTACTCAGATTTAGAACGAGTTTAGCCACAGTCCACCATGCTGGCCAAGTGACGCTTGGCAGACTCTACACACGTTTAAGAACAATATGAAGAACTCTCGGGCGTGCAGGTTTCCTCACGATGATTTCCTTCACCGTTACAGCAAGTGATATTTGATTTCTTAAAACGCACATAAGTTAGAGGTGCGTGCCCGGGGATCGAACCCGCGACCAACCGAATAGGAAGTCAAGGATAACTACCTAAGTGCCATCTTAAGGATTGCTTAATTAAATAAATTGACTTATCATCTTAAAACCGATACTTGAGACCATATTTTTAGCTGATGCCTTTTTTTAATCCACTACAAGTTAGCCCTTGACTGCGTTCTCACCTGATGGTAAGTGATGATGCAGTCTAAGGTGGTAGCGGACTAACGCTATAAATCGCTTGGCGGCACGTGTTTGCCGGTAGGGTGATAACTAGCCAAAACCGAAGCCTCCCACCAGAGTCTAGATCTATGCTATACTATTACAAAAAAACACATTTTTTAGCATTAGTACCTATTTAGTAGCATTTTTTGACATTTTAGTACGGAACCCCAAAAAGCCAAATCCACGCCTACGAAGACGCGGAAAACAACTAGTCTCTCTCTCAATACAAAGCTACGGTAAGTATGTAAAAAAAAACCAAGTAGGTGTTGTTTATTTGTTTATTATTCAAATAGAAAACAGTTTGTTACGAAAATAAAATAAACGCTCCCATGTTTAAAGAAGTGAATATTTTTGTTTTTTTTTTCGCTCGCCGACGAAAATCTTTGTGTATTGCCTTTACAAAAGCGCTCTCGTTTAGTCTCGAATTTCCTTTGAATTATCTCTGTAGGTACAATAATATTTGGGCAAAATATTTGTACATCTAAACCAATAAACATAAATCCGAAAACGTGTCTGTTTATCTTTCTGTCTGTCTGCAATGCTACACTTTCACGGTTCATCTGGTCAACCTCTGGTTTTAACGACCTCCCTGGCGCAGTGATTTTAAAAGTGGGAGGTCCCGGGTTCGATTCCAGGCTGGGTCAATTTGGGAATCTATTCATCATCACTTAGCATCAGACGAGATTGCAGTTAAGGGCTAACTTGTAGTGGCATAACAAAACGATTTTACGAAATTCGGCACAGAGATAGGTTGCATCCCGGGGAAGGACTAAGGCTTTACTTTTTATCCCGGAAAATCTAAGAGTTCACACGGGATTTGTCGAAAAACCTAGAATCCACGCAATATGAAACATCGTGTATTAAAAAATGGTGGTATAAAATAGTGAATGTCTAATTTTTGCATTTTTAGTTGGTTCGATTCTCTGCTCCAGGCAAATTTAAAAACAAAATGTTTGAATGCAGATTCTTATTCTTATTTAAAATAATTTAATATAAAAAATTCTTTATAGACAACCGACTTCAAACTCCCGCGCCATTTAAAAACCGCTCGACCGATTTCGATAAAATTTATATGGGACCACATGGGAAGTATGCCCTTTCAAATAAAAAAAGAATCATCGGTCCACCCAGTCAAAAGTTCTGAGGTATCAGGTATAACATAGTTTAAAACCTCTATAGGCTATATCCAGGATCAAAGCCCCTATCGCCTGAATAGAAGACCGAAAGTTTAAAACCTAATGTTTTAACCATTCCAGCAAACTCGAATGCAGACTCTCAAATTAAATGAAAAGCTCCCGTTAATTTGCGGGTGAACTCGGGCGTTCCAACTCAAGTTGTACGACAATTCGTTGCCGTAATAAAGGCTCTCTTGGGCAGAATTATGGACGAACATTATTAGCCATTCCAAGCTCAATCAACCGTCCGATATACCTAATTGGGTAGGTATATTAATAATTTTATCCGAAATATTTTTAATTGCTTCTTTAAACAAAATGGAATACAGGAAAAATTCAAGGAAATACGGAAAGATGACGAGACTAACTGACTATAACGAGAGGAGCCAATTATGTTTTGCTTTTTTCTGTTAAGCTGTACAATATAATTTCTCATAAGTTGAAATGCGGGTCAAATTAAGTTAAAAGTTCCCGGGTGAACTCGGGCGTTCCAACTCAAGTTGTACGACAATCGATGCTTCTAAAAAAGCCCTCTTGGGCAGTATTGTGGACGAACATTATTAGCCATTTTAAGCTTAATTAACCGTTCAATATATTGTGAGATTTATAGCAGGGTATTTTTAAGGTTTTGTTTAGGTTTAATTGCATTTTTATTGCTTCGTTTTAGACAACAATTAGGGGTATGGCCTATGCGAACGGTAAATTGCTTGGAATGACGCCCTTGTTGGTAGGGTGGTAACTAGCCACGGCCGAAGCCTTCCACCAGACGAAACCATAGAATATTCAGAAATCATAAATTCCCTAATTGACCCTGTCGGGGATCGAACCCGGGACAAGGCAACAGCGCTCAACACTGCGCCACGGAGGTTATCCAATAACTGAACAATGCAGCGGTATAGAAAATTAGCTGCCTAATTAGCCATACAAAGCCATATTGTTCCATTATTGTTGATTTCCGTGTTTTAGAATTATATATAATTCTACACTAAGGTTTATAATCCTTATTTAAGCTTACGTGACAACTGTCATTTTGAGTAATCCATACTAGTCCATACTTCCATACTGTCATACTAATATTATAAATGCGAAAGTGTGTTTGTTTGTTGGTTTGTAGGTTTGTCCTTCAATCACGCCGCAACGGAGCAACGGATCGACGTGATTTTTGGCATAGCTAGAGTTGAGGACCTGGAGAGTGACATAAGGCTACTTTTTATCCGGAAAATTAAGGAGTTTGCGCTGGAATAACAAAAAACTTAAACCACGCGGAGGAGGTCGCCGGCATCAGCTAGTCCATATCCATACTAATATTATATATGCGAAAGTGTTTCTGTCTGTCTGTCTGCTACGCGTTCACGCCCCAACTACTCAACCGATTTTGATGAAATTTGGTTCAGAGATAGTTTACATCGCGGGCTACTTCTTATCACGTAAAACTTCGAGTTCCCGCGGGAATTAAAAAATCAATCCACGCGGACGAAGGCGGGCATCATCTAGTCAAATAAATATTATAAATGCGAAAGTTTGGATGGATGTATGGATGGATGTATGGATGGATGTTTGTTACTCAATCACGCCCCAACGGCTGAACGGATCTGGCTGAAATTTGGCACAGAGATAGATTATAGTCTGGAATAGCACATAGGCTTTTTATCCCGGAAAATTAAGGAGTTCCCGCGGGAACCAAAAAACCTCAAACCACGCAGACGAAGTCGTGGCCATTCGCTAGTATTGCATATTGCTTTAAGCGTTGGCAGTATGACCCCAGATAACTAAGCATATTTTCCGGCGAGCGAATTCAGGCGTCCAGTCTCAAGTGAGACGACAGTCCCTTTGCCAGCATTAAATACCTACTTGAGGGGAATTGGCTGAGAGCATTCGTGGACTGGAGCGGGAAATAATTAGCCATTTTATGCCCGTTTCACCATTAGGATTTGAGTGTACTCGCGGGGCTCAAAGTGGGATATATTTCAGGTACAATGGGCTACTAAATGTGCTCAAAATTATTATCTTTGTTGCTAGTTCCGCCACAGATAAAAGTAAGTAGGTAGTTGTTATGTAATTAAAGTAACTGGGAGCTATACTGCCAATGCTTCAAGCAATACTACTCAGAATGGTAGTGATGTACCTACCTAAAATCCATACTAATATTATAAATGCGAAAGTGTGTCTGTCTGTCTGTCTGTCTGCTACGCTTTCACGGCCCATCTTTTTTTCAACCGATTTTGATGAAATTTGGTACAGGGATAGGTTGTATCCCGGGGAAGGACATAGGCTAGAGATTGAAGAGTTCCCACGGGAATAAAAAAAAAGACGTATGGCACTCGGAGACTGCCGCGGTAAAGCTATTGCATAGCATTTTTTATCAACTTATGTAATTATAATTATTTATTTATTTTATTTATGCAGTAAGTATATTTTTTGCTTTGTTTTTCTTTGATATTAAGACAAGTTACTAAAAGTTCAAAGTCAAAGTACAAGTCATTAAAAGTTCTGCTATTCATCGGTAGATGACAAAACTAAAAAGTATCACCGCCACAGATCACTCATATACTAGTAGTCCCTGGGGACAGATAGGACAGTGCAAAAGTTGACGGTTATTTTCGGTGCATTCGCAAAGCGCTAGTGTCGCAAGAAGTGTTGGGACATAATTTATCTGGGTGGGTATTTTTTTAAAATTTAAATTAAATTAAAATTTAATAAATAAAAAATAATAATAATTGAAAAAAAAAATATATAATCGGACTGGAGACATCTGGACTCGAACCGGGGTCTTCTGGTATCGTGACCGCCCTATTTCCCACCTGAGCTACTTTAATCTTGTAATTCAAAATTTACCTTCGTATTCTAATGATAGTGTTAGGTTATTTTCGTTACGGAATTTCTGGATTCGGTCTCCACGCTCAAGGCCCGCGATAGAAGCTATGCAATAGCTTAAAAATGTATCTGTTCAACCGATTTTGATGAAATTTGGTACAAGGACAGGTTGTATCCCGGGTAAGGACATAGGCTACTTTTTTACCCGGAAAATTAAAGAGTTCCCGCGGGAATCAAAAAACATAAATCCACGCGGACGAAGTCGCGGGAATCATCTAGTAAGGATTATAATTCTAAAACACGAAAGTCAACAATAATGAATGCATTTAAAACCTAACGTAAACCTGCTTGCAGACGATCTAGATTACTATAGACTAACTAGCGGACGCCCGCGACTTCGTTCGCGTGGTCCTCATCTAATCTATACCTGTGCAAAAAATCACGTCGAACTGTTGCTCTGTTGCGGCGTGATTGAAGGACAAACTCTCTATTTAACGTCCTTGGGGATAAAATGTTCAAAAACTGTGAAACACTTATTTCTTCATTTTTAACCCGCAGCTCATATACCAAGTTTCATGGCTATAACTTGAGAAATGAAGGCCTTTCATACCAACTTTCATCCCCTATTTCACCCCTTTGGGGGTCGAATTTTCAAACACTGTGAAACACGTATTTCTTCATTTTCAACCCGCAGCTCATATACCAAGTTTCATGGCTATAACTTGAAAAACGACGGACTTTCATACAAACTTTCAACCCCTATTTTACCCCTTTGGTGGTGGAATTTCAAAAAGCCCTTTCTTAGTGGGTGACTTATGCTTTACAAAGCACAAAGAACACACTCTCCAAATTTCTTGTCTCTAGGACCAGCGGTTTAGGCTGTGCGTTGATATATAAGTCAGTCAGTTTCAATTTTATATTTATAGATAATCTATCTATCGATTAGATTGTTGTTTCAGTTTACTTGTACGCCATGATAAAACTCTAAAATGCACTAAGAATAGCAAAATAAGTCAAGTTTATAAGTCAAAATTAACTCAAACTGGGGAGCATTGTACATTTTTTAAATGTCAGTTAAGAATAAATAAAATAAATAAAAAAGTTATGAATATATTTAATTTAACATTAGTAACGATATGGTGATTGTAAACTATGGTATCTAAGAACAAGGGTTCCAAACGCACCCTGATCTGATAACAATAAACTCCGAAAACTAAATAAGTAAGTATGAGAGCGTCTGCTTTTTGGACCTGCCTGTACATACCTACATTACAATATAAAAAGTTACGATGTACGTCGTGGACTGTCCCTAACTTAGTTAATTAACAAATTGTGCGGTTAAAAAACTGATGACAGCGTTCTCTTTTTGTTAATGATATAAAAGCATCTTACTAATTAAATCCATAATAATACTTATTATAAATGCGAAAGTGTGTCTGTCTGTCTGAACGCTACGGCCCATCTGTTCAATCGATTTTGATGAAATTTGGTACAGCGACAGGTTGTATCCCGGGGAATGACACAGGCTTTTTACCCGGAAAATTAAGGAGTTCCCGCGGGAATTGGGAAAAATCACATCGATGCGTTGCTCTGTTGCTGCCTGATTGAAGTACAAACAAACACATTTTCGCATTTACAATATTGGTACGACTTAGAAATTAAAAAGCTTGCCGCGCGTTGTTTTTTCCTTTTCCCTTTTATTGCCGCGATAAATAACATTAGGGGTTTATGAGGCGTATAAAGCGTAACGCACGCTCCTGAATTTTTAATTTCCGATACTCCGATACGGGACGCCGTGAAATTTTGCCGCTTTTACAAGTTACAACATAATATTTAACGGTTTTTGATCTTGTTGACCTAGAATGATTTTAATGTACCTACAGAAATCTCTATTAATTATTTTTTCATCAATTTAACCCATATCTATAAACACCTATAGATTAGAGAGATATAGTGGTACTAATTCGACATCAGAGTGGAACACAGACTTAGGCCCACTTGCACAGCTCTTGATTTAGTTAAATAGTAGCTGATGCCCGCGACTTCGCCCGCGTGGATTGAGATTTCTTGGTTCCAGCGGGAACTCTTTAATTTTCAGGGATAAAAAGTAGCCTATATGTTATTCCAGACTATAATCTCTGTGCCAAATTTCATCCAGATCAGTTGAGACATTCTGGCGTGAAAGAGTAAGAAACATCCACCATACATCCATACTCACAAACTTTCGCGTTTAATATTAATAGGAAATAGGATTTTGGACGTTTGTTGCTCCTTCACGACACAAGGACTAAACTGATTTGGCTTAAATCAGGAATGGAGATAGCTTATGACCTGAATTAATAAATCAAATAAATATTATAAATGCGAAAGTTTGGATGGATGTCTGGATGGATGTATGGATGTTTGTTACTCAATCACGCCCCAACGTCTGAACGGATCTGGCTGAAATTTGGGATAGGGATAGATTATAGTCTGGAATAGCACATAGGCTACTTTTTATCCCGGAAAATTGAAGAGTTCCCGCGGGAATCAAACAAATGTATCTGTTCCACTGATTTTGATAAAATTTGGTACAGGGATAGGTTGTATCCCGGGGAAGGACGTAGGCTACTTTTTATCCCGGAAAATTAAGGAGTTCCCGCGGGAACCAAAAAACCTCAAACCACGCGGACGAAGTCGCGGGCATTCGCTAGTAAATAAATAAAAAATTGGAACATAGACTTAGGCCCACTCTTGATTTAGTTAAATACTAGATGATGCCTGCGACTTCTTTTATTTTGCGGCATAAAAATAGTCTAGGTATGTCCTTCCCTGGGTTGCAAGTTGCAACCTAGTTCTGTACAAACTTTTGACTAAATCGGTTAAAAAGATGGTACATCTTTATAAACACGTAGCAGGTAGTGTTGCCCAAATGCAAGAACAAGACGAGACTGAGCCAGCCTTGGTCTTGCGTCTTGCGCCAATACACCTGGTCTTGGTCTTGGTCTTGGTATTGCGCTCCCAGTCTTGGTCTTGGTCTTGGTCTTGCAGCAAGAGTCTCGCAAGTCTCGCAATTACCTATTAGCCTATTGCTTTTTATTAAACGTTACTGTAGATCTTAGAACAACGTAACAGAATAAGTACATTTTGAGCTTGAATTAATATAGCCATAGTAAAGACCAACCAAATTAATAAATGGCTAAACTATTGAGAAATTCTCAATAGTTTGAGACCAACTGAGCTATCTACCGTAGGTATCCCACGGGAGTCAGTCTGTTTCTTATTAAACGCTTACATTTAATAAGCTTACATGTGCTAAGCTAAAACATGTTTAAAACATATAAAAAACAAATTAATGACATTAACTTGACTGTATTTTAAAGAACATTATCTGTCTAGATTCTAGAAAGAGATTGATAGACACTCAGTCCTAACTGCAAGACGCAAGAGTCTCGCAGGCTTAGTCTTGTTCTTGCTCAAATCTTGCACGGTCAGTCTTGTTCTTGGGTCTTGCAAAATTTAGGCGGTCTTGGTCTTGGTCTTGGTCTTGGTCTTGCAAAAATGCAAGAACAAGACCAAGACTGCAAGACCAAGACCGATTTTGGGCAACACTAGTAGCAGGCAGACTTCGCATTTATAATATTACTAGCTGATGCCCGTGACTCCGTCCGCGTGGAGGTATGAAAAATAGATAGTAGCCGATTCGCAGACCTACTGAATATGCATATTAAATTTCATAAAAATCGGTCAAGCCGTTTCGGAGGAGTATGGTAACTAACATTGTGACACGAGAATTTTATATATTATATAAAGAAGAAGTACGGATTTTAATGCGGTCACTTTTTGGCAAGTGCAATAAGTGCTTTTGCCAAAATGTGACAGCATTAAAAAAAATGTCTAAATCTTTAATTAACTAAGTACAAGCGGAAGAATATTGCATTGAAAATTCTGCCAGTTTTCTACGTCACGTCTCTGTCACCCGCAGCGTTGTTCTATCTAGACTGCGCCGAACGACTGATAAGAAAAAACCTACCTCCGTAATCATATTTGGGAGGAAAACGATTTCAATCTGCCTAACAATAGAATAAAGAAGCTAAATGCAAATGTTCGTTAATACTTATAATTGGATAATTTTACGCATCTGTCCATCCGCCCTCACTCGTACCTACTTCAGAACTCGTCCAACTTTATTACACGAGTCAATTATGAACAGAACAACCTTTAAAAGCTATCAAAATAACCAAAAATAAACCCTACAGCTTTAAAAGCAAGGAAAATGTGACTGCAGAGATAAGTTTGTTAGAAAAGGTTGAGACGGCAAGGTAATAGGCGGCCATTTTCTCAAATGATTCCGTGATTTCTTTTATCCCAAAATATTATTTTGGACGGAAGTTCCGAAGGGATTAGTTCGGGGAATTGGCAGATCTAATTTAATCATTATTATGTAAGACTTAGGCGCGACGCCCACAGGCTGAGTGGAGTAGCGGCAGAAGCGTGGCTTCTATTTTTTTTTAATCTTAAGTTGCATGTATATTAATTAAGTTATTAATTCGTAAAGTAGCTTCACCGTAATATAAACTATTCTAAAAAGTACACTTGATTTATATCGCCCACCCTTGGGCGATATAAATAATACTAGATGATGCCCGGATGGCGTGGATAATTTTTTTTTAATTCCCGCGGGAACCCCTTAATTTTCCGGCATAAAAAGTAGTAGATGTCCTTTCCCGGGACTACGGAACCCTAAAAAAGAGCGGGCCAATGTACTAGGTACCAGGCATGATGTCCGCATGAAACGTCCGTGACGGAGCCTCGGAGGGGAATACGTTTTGTCTTATCGCCTAGTATGCGCGTTCCATAACCTATGTTCGATATTTCTGGTTGTTGTGTATTTTGCTCATTACTTAAAACTAAGATTTCCTCTCTCTTTCTCTGCGTCGTATTCATCATTGCTGAGGGTTGTGACCCCTTTCCAGTAATCAAATAATGGTGGGAGTTTTGCGGTGGATTCCCACGTCCTTCCGCATACGACACGACTAAGAGTATCGGTTTTTGTAACGATTATTATCAGATGCTAGTGATAATAACCGGGACTGACGGCTTAACGTGCTCTCCACGGGGGTAACGAAAAGGCCAAATTTGAGCCTCTAAATTCGGTCACCCATCCAGTTACCGTCTTGGGTCAACGTTGCTTAACAATCGCAATCGCCTGATATGCGTTGTTACAACTAAGCCACTCGTCCCTAAACTAAGACTTAAACTAAGATCATAAGAAGTAAAAGGAATTACTTCCGGTTCAAGAAAATTCTTAAAGAAAATACATAAGTGGTATGTTATCCTTTACTTCATATAGGTACACATATACTCATCAAAAACGAATACTCAAACGTAAAATGAAACGTTAAACGTAGTTTATGGCCCTTAATGGTTGGACCGTTAAATTGATGGAGATCCAGCATAAAAACGTTTTATGGAACATACCTCTAGCCTGGGAGCCGCACTTAAGTTTTTTAGACAGGTTGGTACTAAAAGAAACTCGCCTAGGAGAGATTATCAGTACCTAATATGATTATCACCATCATGTTTTATAAGTTACTAGCTGATGCCCGCGACTTCATCCGCGAGGTTTAAGTTTTTTGTTATTCCCGCGGGAACTCCTTAATTTTCCGGGATAAAAATCCGTCAATCCGTTGCTCCGTTGCGGCGTGATTGAAGGACAAACCAACAAACCAATAAACCAACAAACCAACAAACAAACACACTCGCATTTATAATATTAAGTATGATTGAACATCAATAAGTGTACAGTGTAACATATTTGAATAAATAAATATTGATCGAATGATTGATTGAATATAATAATATTATAATAATAAAACTTTTTATTTCAGGCAAGTTCTTACAAAACTGAGAGCCCATATTTTGTTAGTAACAATTTAACTTGATCTATGTTAGTAAAAAGAAAAACAAACACAAAATACCTAACCTAACCTATTTTTAACATAATCCTCACTCTGATAATTAACATATCCTCATTCTGATCCTGTAATATGTTTATCCCAGGAATAAATGAATGAATGAAAGGAGTTTCAATTGTAATCAAGTAAAATTAAATCAAGAGTGATTAGGCATCTTCTAGGCAAGCGCACTCCACCCTTGGCTACATTATTATTTCCATAAAGTCTGATTGCAGCTAAGAACTAGTCTATAAATTAAAAGAAAAGCTCGGCAAAACCGATATAATATCATTTTGCGACCATGCGACCAAAACCAGCAGAAAAATGAAATTTAAAAATGAATGCACAGTCACAATTAATGCTAATTAATCAATTTCTTACAGATTATTAAATAGAGGGTCTTCCAAAAGACCTCAAATTCACATCTTCGGTTTGTTATCCATTTTAAACAATAGACTAAAAATAAACAGTGCGTTGAAATTTGATGACATCATAACTATGTATTTCATACAAACTTCTATACTTAAAGAGCATTTTTAAGTTTGATAATGCTGATTTAATTGAGTTTATAAAAAAAAAAAAATACAAA
The DNA here is from genome assembly GCA_963932025.1 of Erebia epiphron. NCBI lineage: Eukaryota > Metazoa > Arthropoda > Insecta > Lepidoptera > Nymphalidae > Erebia > Erebia epiphron. Next base: position 13,550,425 of record OZ009950.1, read on the forward strand.
CAATATGTTGACCATGTGGTCATATACTTTGGACGCGCTGTGTTATACGTACAGCGTCTTTTCTGCCAGGTAAAGAAAGTTCTTTGCCTTCAGGTCATAGGGATCGGTCGATTAGTATACATGATGGCGTAAAATGTCTCCAGGAGATGTTCTTGAGTAGATTTATTGTCGACGGACGGACATTTGACGATTCATAATATATATCAGACTAGCTGATGCCCGCGACTTGATCCAAGTGGAATATTTTTATTCCCATGGGAACTCCTTAATTTTCCGGGATAAAAAGTAGCCTTTGTCCTTCCTCCTATCCCTATATAAAATTTCATCAAAATCTATTATAAATATACAACATCAAAATCTGTTGAAAATATGGGCCGTTAAAGCGTGACTGACTGACAGACAGACGGACACACTTTCACATTTATTATATTAGTATTAGGATACGAGTTTGGATGGATATTTGTTAAATGGATTGACGTTTGTTACTCAATCACGCCAGAATGGCTGAACGTATCTGGATAAAAGGCACGGCACATAGATAGATTATAGTCTGGAATAACACAGGCTACTTTTTATCCCGGAAAATTATATTTATTAATATTAGTAGAGATTATTGAATCAAATACCATTTGGCCCTTTAGTTATGGCGGCGCCTGTCTTCATAAGCGGTTAAGTACAAACGACAAGCTCCTAATTAATGGAAACATCTTAAGAGCCCGTCCTTATCGGATTTGTCTTCTTTTGTCGGTTATTGCTAATTCTATTTCAATTTTCCGTCGGTCGGTGATACTGTTTTGATGGCGTTCAATCTTTATGACATCTTTGAATCTTTCGCCTTTCATAGTTGATTCATCGAATTAAAGTTATAATGAACTAGATATTAAACCAGATTTCCTCCGCTTGCATATAGATTTTCTGCAAATATTTGATTTACCGGCAAAGACGTACCAAGCGATTGCGAAGCGAAACTGCCTCGTTGGTTGTTCACGCCGCGAACGGGTGTGAACGTGTGAGTGATGCTGTGCAAGTGTGCGTCAACGCCGCTGTGGCCGTGTCGCAGAATAGTGTAATAGCGGTGTGTTGCGAACCCCGAACATTCAAATATAAAACTAGCTACGAGCGCAGCCGCCGCGCGCCTGGTGTCTTAAAACCAATAAATTACCAGTGCCTTAAGTTATAAAGTATTAAATTCTGTGTTAAAATCACCAGGACGTTTCATTATAACTAAAACGTCCCCAACAAAGATTGGCGACCGTGACAGGACCTGCAGTCTTCGAGTCGAAGCTAGCAAGATAAAGTGAGCAAGGGCGAAGAAGAAACAAGAAAACGCATCTGGCCTGCCTAACTGAGTGAGCCCGTTCCTTTTTCTTTGTCCCCAACTGTCCCCTTCAATCTGTGCAAACAGCTAATTCAATCGTAATCGCATGGTGAATTACGCCTAAATGTAATAATCAGCTACTTACGCACCTAATTTAGCAAATCTTTATCATTTATATTTGCTGAATCACCTATTCTATATTGAGCGGCTGTGTATCCCTAAATCTAGTGCTTTGTGAGTGCATATATAAAGTAAATGATTATTCAGGTACTACTAGGACTTCATTGCTCACTAACCTAATAAGCACCGATATTCAATAGTTATTTACCTATTTTACAACACTAGTGCATAATCTTAACACTTCCCCTAAGCTAAGTGCTTCTCTTGAGTGCCTTAATACCATAATAAGCATTTATTTAGGACTTCTTTGCTCATGAGACTAATAAGCACTGATTCTTAACATTTATTCACCTAATTTACAAAATTTGTGTTATATTTACCAACATACCTACTTATCTATTACGTATTTTCGCCTTTTAATAGCAAGATTAATTACCTCAACGCATCTTCATTTCATAGCAAACCTAAACGCAATCCTATATAACATTGCTTAACTTCAATTCCCAACTCAATACCTACCTATTTTATTTTCTATCGCTTGTGTCATACAGCGTATCATAATATCAATTTCAGCGATCGAGCGCTTTCTTCCGTGCAGCGTCCAGCCACCCGATGCACCTGCACGCGCTTGCAGCGGCTGAATAATTGCATCGCGCGTCAGCCTTCAGGCAGCGGCAACCTTGACCGTGGCCGAGCGACGTGACCTTTCACCAGCATCGCCCGACTCATCGAAATACGGAGCGTATCGTACCATTTTTTCGTTTATTACTTATGCATTTTAGTGACAATATTAATTATTTAAAATGTCAGTAGATGAACAGAGTTTTGATGCTAATCTTAAAGACTTAACTGCGAAACGTAGCTCATTTAAGGGCCGACTCACAAAGTTTAAAAATCATTTAGAAATTTTAAATAATTGCAAGTCAATTTCGCCAGTTGAAATTAGCAAGTTATCAATTAAATTAAGCCGTTTTGAAACCTTGTTTACGGACTTCGATGAGCTGCAGACGCAAATAGAGGTACTTAACGATGAAAACCAGGATGCGGAATTAAATATTCGCGATTCTATTGAGCAAGATTTTTGCTATTGCATAGCTACCGCTCGGCAGATTATCGAGGCTAATTCTACACCAAAGAAACAAAGCAGTTCTTGTGATTATGATCACACTGAGTGCGAAAACATAATGGGATTTAAGTTACCTACTATTAAAATTTCAAATTTTGACGGGTCGTACTACAAATGGTTGGAGTTTAAGGACACCTTTGTGTCACTAGTGCATAATAATACAAAAATAAAGGATATTCATAAATTTTACTATCTGAACTCCTACCTAGAAGGTGAGGCCGCGCGTGTAATAAGTAATTTAGAAGTAAGTGATAGAAACTATAGTAAAGCGTGGGAGCTTCTCTGTGAACGTTACGATAATAAGCGCCAATTGATAAATAATCATTTGAAAGCCTTGCTCAGCATAGAAACGGTTCGCGAAACCGAGAAATCTTTGCGGTTCATTATAGATCATGTCACAAAAAATTTACGCGCCCTACACACGTTAGGGTTGCCTACTGAAAGTTGGGACATGCTCATAATTTTTCTTATCTCACAAAAACTAGATCCCACAGCGAGTTTAAAATGGGAAGAAAGCAGAAGTTCCTTGAAAGAAATTCCCACTCTTAACGATTTCTTAAAATTCCTGAAGGACAGGGCAGATGTTTTTGAAACCATTAAAACCAAACGTCGTAATTCCAATGATCCGGTTTCCCCTAAGGGGAGGAAGGAGTACACTAAATCATTTTCAGCCACGAGTTCGCCCTCCTTGTCCAAGGTGACTCTCACCTGTCCTGTATGCCAGGGTAAGCATCGCATTTATGAATGCTCAACTTTCAAGGCCAAGTCTGTTGCAGAGAGATCAACTCTTGTATCTTCTTTAGGCCTTTGTACCAATTGTCTTCGCAGAGACCACAAGGTTGATCAGTGCCGTCTACCAGGTGGCTGCAAGATTTGTAAGCAGCGTCATAATTCCCTGATCCACTCGAACATCTCCGCAGGTGATGAGGAGACGGTGACCTTGGAGGCCGTTGCGATGTCGTCTTTGTCGACAGTTGAAGTCTTACTATGCACTGCGCTAGTTGATGTGTATAATCCTTCTACCAATGCCAAAATGACAGTGCGAGCTCTTCTTGATAGTGGAAGTCAATCTTCATTCTTGACTTCTACTGTCAAACAAAGACTTGGCTTGCCAGCCCAAGAGACAGATACTAAAATAATTGGTATAGGTGATACCAAACTAAACATTCTCACGCAACGTTCTTTAGTTCGCATACAGTCTAAACATTCGTCATATAGCACCACCATATCTTGTCTTATCTTGCCTAAATTAACAGGTCAACTGCCTAAGGTTGCCTTTGATGCTAGACGCCTAAATATTTCTAGCTTTCAGTTAGCGGATCCATCCTTTAATGTTCCCTCTAATATTGACATGATTTTAGGAGCAGAACTGTTCTGGTGTATTATTGGCACCGAGCAACACTCTCTTGGTGAGCGCAATCTCATATTACGTAGCTCTAAGTTAGGATGGCTGATAGCTGGTCCTATAGGCCCTGTTAAAAACGATCATAAAATCAAACATACTCAAGAAGTAAGTTGTAATTTGGCTAGTTGGGATTTGGATTTGTCTAATGAAATTACAAAATTTTGGGAGCTAGAGAAGGTGCCTACTAAGACCAGCTACACAGAAGAAGAGCGTCTTTGTGAACAGCATTTTCTACAAAACACGTACCGTTGTGATGATGGACGTTTCTGCGTAAGGATCCCACTTCGTTGCGACAGGGATTTTCTAGGGAATTCTTACGCATTGGCAGAAAGAAGATTTTTTGGCCTTGAGAGGCGCTTCAATAAACAGCCTTTACTCAAGGAATTATATGTAGATTTCATCAGAGAGTATGCAGACCTTAAACATTTATCTGTGTACGACAAACCTCCATCAGAATCGACATATTATTTACCTCATCATCCAGTTTTAAAATTGACCTCTGAGTCAACCAAGCTCCGAGTGGTTTACGATGCTTCTGCCCGAACTACGTCTGGTTTCTCAGTTAATGACCTTCAAATGGTCGGTCCCAATATCCAAGACTCGCTATTCAATATTCTAGTGCGTTTTCGCCAACATAATTTTGTTATATCAGCTGACATAGAAAAAATGTATAGAAGCGTTTTAGTCGACGAATCAGATCGCGACTTACAATTGATTCTTTGGCGGGAACAAGAGTCTCAGCCTTTAATGACCCTACAACTAAACACCGTGACCTACGGATTTTCTAGCTCTAGTTTTCTCAGCACACGATGCTTGTTTCAGTGCGGAGAAGAGTGTGGGGATGCTGAGATCAAAACGATTATTCAAAACGATTTTTATATCGATGACTTGTTGACAGGTGCTCGTACTGAGGACGAGCTGTGTCGTATACAACGCTCTGTTAGTGGTGCGCTCTCTGCAGGTGGATTTCATCTACGGAAGTACCGTTCCAACTCCAAACTGTTGGAATCCAATATTCAAGAGGCTTCTACCTCTAAAGAGCAAGTGAGTGCTGGTGGAACACTCACTATCAGTAATGCTACTAGTACCCTTGGAATAGGGTGGACATCAACATCTGACGAGCTAAGCTTTCCCGTTAAAACTTCTCGTACAGATATGATTACGAAGAGATCAATTTTATCAGCCACCTTCAAGGTATTTGATCCTCTAGGGCTACTCTCTCTTTGTACTATCAAACCAAAAATAATGATTCAAAGGCTTTGGTCCGAATCAAAGCTCGGGTGGGATGACAAAGTTCCTTCTAATATTGAATCTGAATGGTTAAGGTTCATTAAGGAGCTTGAAGATATATCAAGCTTACGTATTCCTAGACACGTTTTAATAAATGATCCTATACGAATCGAGATGCATTCCTTCTGCGATGCGTCAGAGCAAGCATATGGGGCTTGTGTTTACTTAAGGTCTCACAACAATAAGGGAGAAGTACAGGTCCGCCTACTGTGCGCAAAATCACGAGTATGCCCCATAAAGCGTCAAACAATTCCGCGCCTTGAACTTGGTGGGGCTCTCTTAAGCGCACAGTTGGCAGATACAGTGACACAGGCTTTGAGATGTAGGGTAGATCGCCACATCTACTGGACGGATTCTAAGGTCGTTTTGGGTTGGCTGTACACCACTAAAACTCCCAAGACGTTCGTAGCTAACAGAGTTGCTGCTATAAAGGAAATTTCAGACCCTAGCTCGTGGCGCTACGTTCCTACATCTCAGAACCCAGCTGATCTTGTATCACGTGGAGTCCAACCCTCATGCGTGGCTCTATGTGAATTATGGTGGCATGGACCCACTTACCTCTTAGAGCCGGAAGCGTCTTGGCCTGCACAAGAACAGAACATTAAACACTTACCAGAAATCAAGACGCTTGCGGTAGAAGCTCAGAAACCTTTTTTTGATTTAACTAGAATTTCAAGATTTCCCTTTTTACAACGCACATATGCATGGGTGCTTCGATTCATAAATAACGTGAGAACTCCAAAAAATAAGTTAATTGGTCCATTACAAGCTACCGAACTTAAGAATTCTATGAATGTTCTAGTAAAGATTTCGCAAAGGGAATCTTTTGAGAACGAACTGAGTATTCTGTCTAATAATAAGCAGCTAAAATCAAGTTCAATTCTAGCTTCATTAAACATTTTTATTGACCGACAAGGCTTGCTTCGAGTAGGTGGACGTCTTTCTATGTCCGATTTTGATTACGATAAAAAATATCCAATTTTATTGCACGCTAAAAGTCACTTAACCAAGATTTTGTTTCAAAATGAGCATGTTCGTCTCATGCATGCCGGTCCCAGTCATCTTTTAGCCTCCATAAGAAATAATTTCTGGCCTATAGGAGGTAGAGATTTAGCCAGACGTACGTCTCGGAATTGTCTAAAATGTCGTCGCTTCAAGGGGGAATCTATGACGAATATAATGGGTAATTTACCACGTGAACGCTTAACAAACGATTTTCCTTTCAACATAGTTGGCACCGATTTTGCCGGTCCCTTCATGATTACAGATCGTAAAGGAAGGGGTGCTAAGATAACTAAATGTTATTTATGCCTTTTTATATGCTTCACATATAAATGTATACACTTGGAGGTAGTTAGTGAGCTCTCTAGTAATGCTTACTTGCTTGCGCTAAGGCGCCTAATCTCTAGAAGGGGGGTACCTGCACAGATCTGGAGCGACAATGGGCGAAATTACATTGCGACTGCTCGCGAGATTACAGACCTCTTAAATTCTAAGGAGTATCAAGATTCTGTTTTAAATTTTGCTTCTAAACAAAACATTGAATTCAAGTTTTCGCCTGTATACGCTCCGAATTTCAATGGGTACATGGAGAGTGGTATTAAATCAGCAAAATTTCATTTGAAAAGAGTAATGGGATCAACGCACTTAACATTTGAGGAATTGTCTTCACTGTTTGCACAGGTTGAGGCTATCCTCAATAGCCGGCCCCTCTGTCCTCTCAGTCCTTCCCCTGACGATCTCCAGTGTCTCACACCCGGGCATTTTCTCATTGGCAGGCCACTCACGTCTCTGCCGAGTCTATCCCTGCTCGAGGTCAACCTGAATCGGCTCGATCGCTTCCAACGCTTGGAGCAGGTGCGTCAGCACTTTTGGAAGAGGTGGTCGAATGAATACGTGGCCGAACTGCAACAACGAACAAAGTGGCGCACAAGATGCGCATCTCTGAAGGTTCACGACTTGGTATTACTGAAGGAGCCAAGCGCGCCGCCACTCTGCTGGCGTCTTGGCCGTGTGTCTCAGCTGCATCCCGGCGCCGATGGTGTGCCCCGAGTTGCCGACATCGTCACCGCGCAAGGCATCGTGCGTCGAGCTCTCAACCGAATATGCCTACTGCCAATTGCCTCTTGAAACCACGTTTCAAGGGCCGGGAGGATGTTCACGCCGCGAACGGGTGTGAACGTGTGAGTGATGCTGTGCAAGTGTGCGTCAACGCCGCTGTGGCCGTGTCGCAGAATAGTGTAATAGCGGTGTGTTGCGAACCCCGAACATTCAAATATAAAACTAGCTACGAGCGCAGCCGCCGCGCGCCTGGTGTCTTAAAACCAATAAATTACCAGTGCCTTAAGTTATAAAGTATTAAATTCTGTGTTAAAATCACCAGGACGTTTCATTATAACTAAAACGTCCCCAACATTGGTCTAGTGGTTGAGGTCCCGGGTTCGAGTCCCGGGTCGGGCCATAATGGAGTATTGGGTTTTTCTGACTAGAAATTCTCATTACTAGCCCGTAGTTAGGAAGTTGGAGGTGTTTCACCCCCGTGCCTCGGAGAGCACGTTAAGCCGTCGGTCCCAGTTATTATCACGAACATGATAATAAGTCGTTAAAGCCCGCCAACCCGCATTGGAGCAGCGTGGTGGGTCTAAGCTCTAATTCCCACTCTCCTATGAGAGTGGAGGCCGGTGCCCAGCAGTGGGACGTTAATGGGCTGTAGTGGTGGTGGTGGTGGCCCCTAATAGGTTAGCCCGTTACCATCTTAGACCTCATCATCACTTACCATGGTTCATCACGTAATTCGCAGTCAAGGGCTAACTTATAGTGGAATAAAATTAAATAAAATGTTAACATTACCTGTCTAATTTTTACTTTACCTTACTTTATCAATCATAGAGTCCATAGATCAGTACCTAAGCATATCCAATCTCGACTACGCAGAGCCGTAGACTACAAAATGAATGCCTCTTTCAGGCTGTGCCTAACTTGAAAAAAACACTAAATAAGGCAAAGCGTAAAATAACCGGACCAAGGCAAAGTTCTGGAGAAACTGATCTCGAATAATCAAGTTGAATACTTTTACTAAGCGAAAGTTAGTAGGTAACGTAAATATTGTACGGATTTGGGACCCTACGTATGTGTAGCACAGTCCCTAGACCAGCCTCCTAATAAATAGTCTTCGCTTCACTTATATTATTATCACTACCTGATGCCCGCGACTTCGTCTTCGTGGATTGAGGTTTTTTGGTTCCCGCGGGAACTCTTTAATTTAGCCTATGTGTTATTCCAGACTATAATATATATCTCTGTGCTAAATTTCATCCAGATCCGTTCAGCTGTACTGGCGTAATTAAGTGACATACATCCATCCATCCAAACTCGCATTTATAATATTAGACATCACTATAGATTGAAAACAACAACCAAAACACAGCGAACGCTGTGTCGTGTGTGTGTCGGAATCAGTATGCTGCGTAGACCCTACTGGCCGCTACAGCGTCACCGGGGGTTGGGCGAGCGCTAGGGGATGCTTCTTCGAAATGTTGTAAAAAGCGTGTCCCAAGCTGGAGAACGTACCTTAAAACTAACTCAGGCTTATGTAATTTTTTTTGTAGATACTAGACAGTGTCCTCTATATCATCCATCAAGAAAAAGAAGATAAAAGAGGTGAGATCCATCTTTAAAAAAATCTTAAACCTCAAATTTCTCACTACCATGACTGTCCCACTGCCTAAGTTGTTGGGAACATTATTTTTTTTCTCAAAAACTATCGATTAAAAAAAAAATAAAAAAAAATATATTGTTAATCATACTAATATTATAAATGCGAAAGTCACTTTGTTTGTTGGTTTGTTGGTTTGTCCTTCAATCACGCCGCAACGGAGCAACGGATTGACGTGATTTTTGGCATGGGTATAGTTGAGGACCTGGAGAGTGACATAGGCTTTTTATCCCGGAAAATTAAGAAGTTCCCGCGGGAATAACAAAAAACTTAAACCACGCGGACGAAGTCGCGGGCATCAGCTAGTAAATAATAAACCTATAAAATTGAATGTAACATGTAACAAAATAACGAAAAATGAAAAAATTACGAGATACTAAAGTTTGTCCCACGACTTTTTCCTAATTTACGTGACCCGATGCAAACACTATGATAACAATGATAATATATGTACTGCATCCATCATGATAGCATTAATACGTTAGGCTTTTGTGTTTGAAGAATTTATTGTAACAGGTTAAGCGCATGACTAAGCGTTTTGAAGGTATTGGGAAATAATGTTGTTATTCTGCACTTTGTCAACTTTCCTATCTAATTCATAAAAAACCGGCCAAGTGCGAGTCGGACTTGCGCACCGAGGGTTCCGTACTCAAGAAGTAGGTATAATTACCTTTGTTAATGAACCGCAAAACTAACTTTGTTTGTAGAGGTTTACTGTTAATATCAAAAAATTACGTTTGTTGTACTATGGGAGCCCCCCTTTTATATTTACTTTATTGATATTTAATTATTTATTTTGAAAGGTAATATACAAATTAATATTCTGTGAAAATTTGAACCGTCTACCTGTTACCGTTTTTAATATTGAGCAAAAAAATACGAAAAAAACACGTTTATTGTATGGGGACCCCCCTTAATATATATATTTTTTTAATTTTTAGTATTTGTTGTTATAACGGCAACGGAAATACATAATTTGTGAAAATTTCAGCTTTCTAGCTATCACGGTCTATGAGATACAGCCTGGAGACAGACAGACAGACAGACAGACAGACAGACAGCGGAGTCTTAGTAATAGGGTCCCGTTTTTACCCTTTGGGTACGGAACCCTAAAAAATCACCACTTTTAAAATACACGTTAGATTTTCTTGTTATTTTTTCTTATGATGTAAAACGTGTTTTTAATTCATATAAATAGCCTGCAAAATTTAAAATAAATCTGTTAATTTTTAAATAATTTAAAAATGGCGAAATTATCATTACCATGATTCTAATTACCACAATTACCATGACCATTTTGAATTATTTTAAAACTAAATCAAAGATATTTCTGAAATTTCTTTATTTTTAGGAAATGTTTTAATTATTATAAGCTTAAATAATTATTTGCAATATATTTAGACGTTAAAAAAATTAAAATGACCGAAATTTAAAAAAGTTTATAAAAATGGCAACAAGACACAAATATAAGCATTTTATAGTAAAATTAAAAATATTTTAGGCATAGTATTTATAAATAACTGGCTAATAATATACATTATACTAAAAATAATTGAAAAATATAAAATTTATTCTGAAATAACTATGTAAATACAATAAATTCAGTAAAATATCAGTTAAAATTAGAAAATTATAGATTAAAAATTTAATCCTTAATTTTTTAAGTATTAAAAATATTTTAAAATTTGCTCCAAAGTAATACCTAGTGAATGCAAAAAATTGCATCAAAATCCATTCAGTAGTTTTTGATAAAACATTAAAACAGTAAATAGAATAAATGGAACGTCAACAGCAGTCCATTTGGTGCATGTCATGAATCTGTTTTGACTTTTGAGATAAAATGTGGTGAAAAAACCAGACAGGGACTTAATTAAGTAGTTAATATGTATCCTAGTCATCAACTGATGACGTCCACTGCTGGACATAACCCTTTTATAAGGACTTCTGAGCCTTGGTCTTGCGCTGAATCTAGCGGATCCCTGCGACTCGCTACATGTCATCCATCCATGTTGTGAGGGAGCAGTCCAGCACTTTGGGACCCCAACCTTTATTGGTTCTTCGAACTATCGAAGTCGAAAAATACATCTCCAAGCTTTTTGAACGCTGCCCAGTCACAGTCGAGTCGGATTCAGCTGGAAACTTATTTTTCAAAATTTGACCCACATAGTTGAACCGCGTGTCCTAGGTATACAAAATATTACAAAAGGGTCTCAATGATTTCTAGGTGGACTGATACGTGAGTATTAGGCATGATTTTGTCTTTCTGATGTAAATTTTTCAGCCCTCCTCGTTGCGGTTGGATTAGGTATCATAGTCTGGTCCAGTATTATGCACTGACAGGATTGCGTTGGGAACTCTGCAACGATTTTAAAAGGTTCCAGTTTCCAACGCTAAGCAACGTAGCCAGGGTCCTACTCAGTCTTCCGTATCTTCAGCAGCGTATGGATCTTGTATCGGGTCATTCAGAATTCGACTTGTAAGTGAGATTTATAATTTCCTCTCGAGAACAATTATTTATAATAGGCATCGCTCAACGGCAAGATGGGGCAAGCAAGAATAAAATTCTTCAATTGAAAAATTGATAATTTTGAAAAACCTTACCCTAAACGTATAAGAATGGATACATGAAATTGAGCTCTAATTCAATGCTGTTATGGTTTATTTTACTTTGAAGCCGAACTTAGACGATTTGATCGGCAATCCTTACATGATTGGACCGCTAAACACGCACACTCTTGTACGTCTGGCATTATGGCCGGCGAATTTACCGGTTTTTGACTAGGTTTTGTCAGTTTTGGGTGATCAGGTCAATTTAGCTGCCTATGGGACTTCTAACTATATCTTCATCAAGATTTTATACCTCATCATAGCACTTTTCCCTTCTCCCAAGATCTTAGATTTACTATGATGAAGGATACTATCACACTCAGTTTTCAGTCGCGTCAGGTAGCTATGTTGGAGAGACAGAACTCTCAGGACCATTACTGATCTCGTATTCCTATGGATGGTATCTTTTATGCGCCTGGTATGAACGTTTCATAATTATTACGTTTGTGTTTGGATATGCCAATTAATCTTTTACTAGGTAATTGTAAAGACTTTGCAGTTCAAGTTGAAAGTTTTTGGGGGTTTGAACGAGAAGGTCGGGGGCCTGAAGGGCCTGAAGGCTGTAGGACCCAGCCTGTAGGCTGTAGGCTGTAGGCTGTAGGTGGTGACCCAGCCTCGTCCTTTCCTTCAGCCAGCCAGAATTTTATGGTGAATATTCTTGGTCAAATCATCTTTCTCTTATTCACCCAGGTAAATTTACTGTTTGTCCACTTATTAAGCTTCTTCTTCAAGAATTCAGCTAATTGTCATTATAGGAGGTTAGTTTTGCACGCCTCAGCCCATAAAAATAAATTCTCCTTTTATAAAGATCCTATAACTCAGCGAGGATCATGATCTGAATGAATTTGTGGGATAATAACTTCCTAGAATGAGTGCAAAGATATAAGATCCTCGATTTCGTTCTATGGATTTCTAGAATTTCTCATCACCATGTCTATACTAAATTACCATAACCTTAATCCTAATCACCATACACCATACCTCATTACCAAATCATATTTTATCACTACCATGCACACCATAATTACCAAATTATTACCAGCTATTTCTCCAAGAAAACTAGGTTCTGATGCGGGCCTTCCTCATCACTGTGTTACATGAAGGTACCCCTTTGTCAAAGCATACTTAAAAAATCAAAAACTCAAAAAAAAAAATTTTTTTTTCGCCACCCGATTTTTACCTCATTTCAGAGAAGTGCCCTAGGGCGAATCCTGTTAGGCATGGTCCTCGGCTTAGGATGACGTTGGGACGAATGACGTTGGAGTAGACTAGTCCATACGCCCCCAAGCCCGTGGGTTGAGACCACGTCCGGGTGACGTAAGATATCGGGGTCCTCGTCTTCGCCGGCGAAGACGCTGTGTTTAATAGGTGTAGATCACGGTTGTTATGTGATAAATTATATATGATCAGTGTAGTACTTGTAAGTTGTAACGTAATGTATGTGTTGTATTGTTACTTATTGTAACCTTTTTCTTTTTAAAAAAAAGAGTAACTGCTGAGTTTCTTGCCGGCTCTTCTCAGTAGAATCAGCTTTCCGAACCAGTGTTAGAGTTTTGACGTATCATAAGCGTCACAAGTTATTCTACATGAAATATATAAATCATTTATCCGGGGTTAGACTATAAATACTGCGCAATAGAAGTTCCCCCGCCATCCGACAGATGGCGCCGCGTGATTGATGGCGGAACTTGATTATAATGCTTATTCTTTAAATTGCTTTCCCCACTTAGCGCTGCACTCCACTCCGCTCCACTCCGCTCCGCTCCGGTACACTCCAGGTGAGAGAGAACTTCGCGAAACTTGAGCGGGATGACGTAAAAAATATAATGGGTTCCGCACTTTGTGTGCGCTAAGTTATAAGCTAAGTTGTTTGTTGCGAGTCAATAAAACTGCTTACAGCACTTTGTAAGAAAGTCGTTAATTTTAAAGTATCAGCAGGGCCCAGGGGCCATACTGCCAACGCTTAAGCAATACTTAAGCAATATTACTCAAAATGAAAGTTTGATGTCACGTACCTTGATGTTCCTAATCCTAAAATCCTTACTTAATAATATTATAAACGCGAAAGTTTTTAAGTATGGATGTATGTTACTCTTTCACGCCAGAACGGCTGAACGGATCTGGATGAAATTTGGCACAGGGATAGAATATAGTCTGGAATAACACATAGGCTACTTTTTATCCCGGAAAATTAAAGAGTTCCCGCGGGAACCAAAATACCTTAATCCACGCGGACGAAGTCGCGGGCATTAGCTAGTAAGTATTATAATTCAAAAACACGAAAGTCAATTATAATGAAACAAGATGCGTGGGTAGTATGGCCCCATGCCATGTGGTAGTTTTTTGCCCATTCGAAGTACTATTTGCGTGCATTGGTATAGCATTGCCTCGTTGGTCTAGTGGTTAGCATGTTCGACTGCGGCCGTCGAGGTCCCGGGTTCGAGTCCCGGGTTATTTTTAAGTATTGGGTTTTTACCCCAAAGTCTATCTTCTCCAAATAGCTCTAGAGCTTTTAAAATGACAGTTTTATGTCACTTACCTTGACGTCCCCGAAATAAAGACTTCCAAAACACGAACTTCCCAACTATAGGACATGGAAAAACATTGATCGGCCCCCCGATTGTGTAAGGAAATCGTAATCGTAATACTAATTAATAAGTAAGAATAATTAATTGATTAATTATGTAATCGTTCAAGTAATACGTTTCAAGCTGTCAAATGATTACTATTTGCTTAGACAGTTGGGCCACTGATATATAAAAAGTATAAAAGCGTATGGAGTCGGGAAATAATTTGCTCGTTTCGTCCCATATTTCGGTGTGGGACGCCATCTGTCGGAAGTATTAGGCTCGGCCCGAGATGGGTCCACGGATAGGGCGATGTGGCGATTTGTGGCCATTTATAGGCGTCAGCGGCCCCAAGGGACGCCCTTTGGCGTTCACGAAATATCCCTGGCTGATTGGCTTTAACGAAAATTTAATTTAGAGAGATAATTTAATGTTTTTTAGAGTTTCCTATACATATTTAACGTATAATTCGAACTGTTTATAGAGTTCATAGATGGCTGCACGTCAAAAAGCATGTATGAACTTCTCAATGCGTTTTAAGCCCTCAAAATATCATTACGATTTTCTTAAATGGGCTTCTATAAATGAGACAAAGATAAGTGACGTTTTACTGATCATGAAAAAGTTTGAAAGCGTCTGTACTGCTATGTACTGTACGGTCGAGGTCTGAAAATGTTTACCAGTTTTCAAATTATCTTAACTAGTTGCCACATTTGCCACCTACTGAAGAAGTTAAAAAAATTATGATCTACACCTAATCAAACCACTTAACGACCTTCTGACCATTAAACTAAACTATTGATTAAAGTAAAAAAGTGCGTCAAACTTTGATGACGTCACAATTCAATATTTCATACAAAATCCCACAATAAGCACGCGTCTTGACGTTTGTTTGACTAATTGACAAATACCCAATTATGAACCTTAAGGTGGTAACATTTTCTGACTGCGACTGTTCCTACACTTTATCGTGTAAACTGCAAGGATCAGGTAGCTAGTAGCTACTAGGATCATTTATAACGGCTCTGCAGGTCACGTCTCAGTACAGATTAGCTAATCTGCAGTCGCGAGCTCCGGCGCGCCTGTTAGCGGATGCTTAATTACATGATTAAACTCGAGCGTTAATTCATCTGGATTTTCTCCATTTTTGCTTAGCAACTCGGCATATAATTATGAACAAAAATATTATTTCCTGGCTGATGCCCGCGAATTCATCCGCCTATTTAAAGTTTTTTTATTACACCTGGAACTCCTTAATTTTACGAGATATAACATTAGTATGACAATATACTACTTAATACATTGTTACTCAATCACGCCAGAACGGCTCAATGGATCTGGATGAAATTTGGCACAGAGATAGATTATAGTCTGGAATAACATAATATCTTAACATATAATATGACATAGTAGTATATTGTAATACTAATTTTATAAAACTTAGACTACGTTATATTTCGATGTTATAAAATATGCAAAAGTGTGTTTGTTTGTTGGTTTGTCCTTCAATCACGCCGCATCAGAGCAACGAATCGACGTGATTTTTTGCATAGGTCCTGCAAAAAAACTGACCTTTGAGGACATGCAAAATGACATAGGCACATTTTTTAAATTTTTCCCCGAAAATTAAAAAATGCGGACGAAGTCGAGGGCATCAGCTAGTTTAAATTAACCCTGTATGAAATATCTCAAGTTCCTAGCTCAAGCGGTTTGAGCTGTAAGTTGATATTATGTAGTAGACGGATTCATAAAATGTATATCGAGAAGAGAAGATAGGTCACCAACCTTCCCCAGTACCCGTATGCCTCTAATGGGCCCCGGAACACTCAAGCTTATCAGGGAGACCCATCTCGTTGGAAACGTCCCTAATATTTCCGACTCGTGACGCTGTTAAGTAAAATACGACCCGGGATGGACCGATTACTTCCTGACTTTATGTCGTTATTAAAGTGTTTGTAAAATTAATGAATGAAACCTGGCAATCAAATAATATCTGGGGTCAACCCTATATTGCATGCCAAGTTATTTTTTATTTTTACGACTTAAAAATACATAAGAGATGTAGAGTACAGTTTAACATAAGGCTATAACGTTTTGGAGTCCGCCATATTGAATTTAGAATGACATCACTTAACTAACCATACATTGTTATCTAAGCTAGACCTGAATACTTTCAGCACAATTGGTTGGGGATAACTGTTTAAAAAAACCCGGCTGGGTTTGTTGTGGGCTCTTCTCAGACCAGGGCACGTTTATGGAACCCTCGTAGTGTTTAGTTTTAGGATACCGGTAGTTAATTATCACTACCACGTCTTATACTTTGTATACTTAACGTTCAGAAGGTGTACTTTGTAGGTACCTATTTTGAATAGGTAAAGATACTTTGAGTTTGAGTTTGTATAGTGTAGGTACCAATTTTGAATAAACAAACATACTTCGAGATTGAAAATTCAGTTGCAAGATTTGACCTAAACAAACTCACAAATATTGCAAGTTGAATAAAAGCTTATAAAAGTTGCTGATGTACCTACTACTAAATCTGCGGTGAGCGGTGATAGAAGTAAGATACCCGGTCTCATAATATTCCAGTAGTCGGGAGTTCCATCACGTACTTCTTTACTTTTCGGAGATAGATCTTTATGTTTTAAGATAAGGTTAAAATGGCTTCTATTCACTAGGGAGCAACTGTCCCGCGACACGTCGTGTCCCTAGAGTCGGGTGAAGTTGGGCGATGTTACTCATGAGGACTCGCTTCCCGGCAAAAAAAGTGTCAGAATACAAAAATAGCTGTTTCGAGAAAATGTAACTTTAATAGATTTTTGTTCATCTAGATGTCAATAATTTAAAAACTATAATAGTCAGATTGCTGAAATATGGTGTGTAAATAGCTTATTTATATATTTATTATAGGGCTTTAAATTTAATAGCAAAATTGTATTTTTTTTTAACTAACTTTTAAGAAACTTTTAATTTGATGAATATTATGACTCTTTTTTCGATTAAAATTTCTGTAGTTGAAAAAATAATACACATTATAAAGTATGTAATCACTATTACTTTTATTATTATAAGTCAAAGATATTAATTAAAAATAAAGAAAAAGTAACCAAATTATAAACTTCTCATATAAATAAAATAAAAACATCAAAAGATAACTTCTTAATTATAAATTACTAGTTTTGGCCTAATTAACAATCAGTCTTAATTCACTGCTGCTACTACTATTCGACGAGGAAGTCGATGAAGAGGAATCAGAAGATATGGACCGCTTGCGCTGTGGAATATTCTTAGAAGTAGAAGGAGTCACAGCCAAATTATCTGGTGTACCAATATTAACAAAAAGTTGGGTTTGATGCTTCTCTTCCGACAATATTGGTGAATTCCGCTTAACACGTTTTCTTATATTCGGCCGACCAATGCTACTGCCTGAGGTAGAACTCTTATACCCACAGTCAATTTTAAAATTTGGGTCTTTAACACTGTCATCGCTGTCTTCGAAATAAACATTTTCTTTTTCTGATGTTGTATTTTCATCTAAAACAATGAGAGTAATTTGATTTATCAAACCTTAAAGTAAGAGTCTAATTTAAATATCAGCCTGTGCAGAAAGGTTGTCTTATATCCTCAATAATACCTACTTGGACTTGTACATTGCGTATGCATTATGTTTTGATCTTCATTTTCGTACTGCTTATTTTCACATTTTTTCGAAGTAGATGTGTCGAGATCTAAAAAACAAAATAAATAAGTATCCCTGGACAGTAAATAAGTATCCCTGGAAAGTAAATAAGTATCCCTGGAAAGTAAAGTAATCAGCCTGTCCCACTGCAAGGCAAAGACCCATCATTGAATTCATGTCACCACTACAATGATAGGATCTGGGAAAATCACTACGCTTAGCAAATGCCGGTTGGTGATTACAAACCAGAGCAAAATTCGAAATTTCGAAATACTTTTCGTTTGATCCAAGAATCGAACCCAAGACCCCATGATCATGGTCCGGTACATAAACCACTAGAACATCAGGGCGTTACATTACATATATTTATATTTGACTATAATATAAAACACTAACCTTGCATTAAAACATCATCGTCTTTCAAAGCATTTTGATTACAAATATTTTGTTCGTTAAGTTTCTCGCTAGCCAGTTTTAGTATCAATGCTGCCCGACTATTATTATTCATATTGATCCTAAAAAAAATAAAACAATTAGTAAAGACTAGTACCTACTATTAAATAAATAAAATACGCAACGTGGCATTAAGATTGAGTTCAATTTTATACAGAAAAAAAGACCGAACACAACATAATCTCGTGATTATGATAAAATTTTACAACAAAAACGACATTACATGTGTTGCGTTTTTATAAATTCCCTTAAATAGATCAGAAACAGTAAAAAAAGAGACTCTTTACAGGTTATGTCTGTTTTTTGTATGATCGGGCAATATTTACAATGCTTTTTCGTCAACAATACAGTCATAACACAGGTTGTGCCGCCTTTTTAGTAACAATTCTAATATTTAAACGTAAAACTTACCGATAAAAAGTCACATCACACGTTAAAACACTTTTCTGGCGACACAGTTCACGTCTACTCTGTATTAACACAAATGTGACACTGTTCACGCCGGTGTTCGGAGCGAAACGGCTCCGTGAAAAAGAGAACTTAGTGCCATCTAGAGGTAACCATGCGCAACATAATAACGACATTTTTTTAGCCGGACAAATGAAATACGCTCTATTTAATGCTGTGATTATGTCATTTTGTACCTTATATGTGTTG
The DNA here is from genome assembly GCA_963932025.1 of Erebia epiphron. Lineage (NCBI taxonomy): Eukaryota > Metazoa > Arthropoda > Insecta > Lepidoptera > Nymphalidae > Erebia > Erebia epiphron. Next base: position 13,569,362 of record OZ009950.1, read on the forward strand.
TGACACTTTTCTTGCCGGGAAGCGACTGGTGATGTCATCCGACGTCGCTAGACATTTTGTCTCACGACCTTTTTCCTGTTGCCAGACTTCCCGTGCGATGTCGGGCTAAGTGAAGCGATGTTGCCTGACATCTCTGGCAACATGTCGCCTAGTGAATATGAGACTTAATGAAGACGATGAATTTTAAATATCACTTGCTGTAACGGTGAAGAAAAACATAGTGAGGAAAGCACCACAGACTCGTTTAAATCTGGTTTGTCAGCAAATTAGCGCGTGGCCACCTACTTCCACAGTGTCATGTCTTACGGCATTTTATTGTGGGGCAGAGCAGCTGATATCCAAACAATTTTTATATTGCAGAAAAGAGCCATCCGTTCTATTTATAAACTCGGATCACGCGAATCACTTTGTGAAAAATTTAAAGAGATTGGTATACTTACGGTGCCTTCACAATACATTTACAATAATATAGTCTTTGTCAGGCGGAACATTAATCTTTATTTAAGCAAAGAAGTGATACTCACAATCGATGTACTAGAAACCGCCATAAGCGTGTAACAGCTTCATATCGTGTACGCAAGGTGCAGAAAGCCTTTGTGGGGTCGAGTGTACGCTTTTATAACATGGTTCCCAAATAATTTCTAGATTTACCATTACATAAATTTAAAGATTGTATTAAACAGGATTTGTTAAGTCGAGGTTATTACACCATCGATGATTTTCTGACTGACAAAGTTGCATGGAAGCAACCGGCTTTGCACCCAGTGACCCACAAGTCAGTGTAATACTTGATGTATGTGTTGTATTGTTTACATATTGTAACCTTTTTCTTTTTTTAAGAAAAGAGCAACTGCTGAGTTTTATGCTGGCTCTTCTCAGTAGAAACAGCTTTCCGAACCGGTGGTCTTAACGTATCATAAGTGACTCAGGTGGTCCTAAATGAAATAAATAAATCATTTCATTTCATTTAAGTACCTTAAAAGCGATCAGTAAGCCGTAAACCCCGTGCAACGAAACAGGTACAGACGAGATCTAATACTAACTACAGCGCTGGTATTAATTGCACACAATCTGTTTACTGCTCTAACACAACGCTCTAATGAGCTCTCCGTGCTTCTAAAGCTGCTTAGCTAGAAGTTAAGTTGGAAAGGTACAACATATTTGACGACCTCCTTGGTGCAGTAGTGAGCGCTGTTGTCTTGTAAGCAGGAGGTCCTGGGTTCCATCCCAGACATGATCAATTTGGGATTTTGTTCTGAATTTATCTGTACTAATATTAAAAATGCGAAAGTGTGGATGGATGGATGTTTGTTACTCAATCACGCCAGAACGGCTGAACGGATCTGGATGAAAGGCACAGAGATAGATTATAGTCTGGAATAGCATAAGCGGCTATCATAGCATTTTATCCCGGAAAATTAAGGAGTTCCCGCGAGATCAAAAAAACCACAATCCAGTCGGACAAAGTCGCGGGCATCGGCTAGTTTTGAATAAATATAGTTTGAGTTCTCTCTATAGACATTAACATCCTAATACTAATCCTCGATAAGCAGCATGTAACTATGTATGTACGCATTTATAATATAAGAATAGATATAAGGTATAGGAGCTCTTTTACGCGCTTTTTTATTATGATTTATTTTGTTTATTGTGGTACAAAAAATTAAATAAAGAAATGATAAATTAAGAAAAAAAAACCGGCCAAGTGCGAGTCGGACTCGCGCACCGAGGGTTCCGTACTCAAGAAGTAGGTATAATTACTTTTGTTAATGAACCGCAAAACTAACTTTGTTTGTAGAGGTTTACTGTTAATATCAAAAAGTTACGTTTGTTGTATGGGAGCCCCCCTTTAATATTTACTTTATTGATATTTAATTATTTATTTTGAAAGGTAATAAACAAGTTAATATTCTGTGAAAAGAACCGTCTACCTGTTACCGTTTTTAATATTGAGCAAAAAAATACGAAAAAAACACGTTTATTGTATGGGGACCCCCCTTAATATATATATTTTTTTAATTTTTAGTATTTGTTGTTATAGCGGCAACGGAAATACATCATTTGTGAAAATTTCAGCTTTCTAGCTATCACGGTCTATGAGATACAGCCTGGAGACAGACAGACAGACAGACAGACAGACAGACAGACAGCGGAGTCTTAGTAATAGGGTCCCGTTTTTACCCTTTGGGTACGGAACCCTAAAAAGATGTTTTTAACATGCAAACAGAGTCCAGAGAATAGAGAATCATCCTAATACTAATCCTCGATAAGCAGTATGTATGTATGTATGTTAGCGTGGATCGCTCTGAGTGGATGCGAGGCGTTCGCCGTTAACTGCTAATTGGAGTTCCACTTGTTACTGTTATCGCAGTGTTGCCGTTATGTTTATTGCGCGAGCTCTGGGGTTGCGCGGGCAAATTCGCACTACGTTACTTTGGAAGTAAAGCTGAAAGGTTTGTATTGCTTTTTAGGATTCCGTGGAAATGTTTAATAGCCTATGTGCTATTCTAGACTACATATACTCTATCTCTATGCCAAATTTCATTCAGATCCATTCAGCAGCTGTTCTGGCGTAATTGAGTAACAAACATCCCTCCGTCCATCCATCCAAAAAAAAAAATCGCATTTATAATATAAGAATAGATATAAGGTAGATATAAGAGCTCTTTTACACGCTTTTTTATTATGATTTATTTTGTTTATTATGGTACAAAAAATTAAATAAAGAAATGATAAATTAAGAAAAAAAAGGTGTTTTTAACATGCAAATAAATTTATCTAGACTCCAGAGAATAGAGAATCATCCTAATACTAATCCTCGATAAGCAGTATGTATGTATGTAGTACGGATAACTGCTAATTAGAGTTCCACTTGTTACTGTTATCGCAGTGTTGCTGTTATGTTTATTGCGCAAGCTCTGGGGTTGCGCGGGCAAATTCGCACTACGCTACTTTGGAAGTCGAGCTGAAATGTTTGTATTGCTTTTGTAGGATTCCGTTGTAAAACAAAGAACCTTATAGTTTTGTTTACTTGCCCAGTTTTAACATTATTAGGTACTAGCTGATGCACAGCACATGGAATATGTTTTTTTAATTCCCACAAGAACTCCTTAATTTTTTGGGATAAAATTAGCCTATGTCACTGCCCAGGTCCTCAACTATACTCATGCAAAAAATCACATCGATTCGTTGCTCTGTTGCAGCGTGATTGAAGGACAAATCAATAAACTAACAAACAGACACACTTTTGCACTCCTAATATTAGGTAGTATGACAATATTAGTATGATAGGAGCTGTTTTTATTTTAACATGCAAATGGATTTATCTAGACTCCAGAGAATAGAGAATCATCCTAATACTAATCCTCGATAAGCAGTATGTATGTATGTTAGTATGGATAACTGCTAATTGGAGTTCCACTTGTTTCTGTTATCGCAGTGTTGCCGTTATGTTTATTGCGCAAGCTCTGGGGTTGCGCGGGCAAATTCGCACTACCTAACTTTGGAAGTCGAGTTAAAATGTTTGTATTGCTTTTTTACAACTCCGTAGTAATAAATAAAGAACCCTCATAGTTTTGTCCAGTCCGTTTGCCCATTTAAAAAAACAGTTCATAGAGCTGTTTTAACATGCTTAATTGGGCCAATTCTGTTTAGAGATTGTGCTAAACAGAAGGAAAGGCAAGTTTAAGATAGGTAGGTAGACTATTGGGCAAAGGCTACACCACACTGGGTGCCACGAGACTCAAAAATACGTCGAGGAAGGCTGAGGCGCCTTTGACGAACGGTGACGAACTCGATGCCTTTATCAAGGACTGGCCCCAAGACATGACTGGTCTATGGACCGAGATAAATGGAAGGAGGAAAGGGAGGCCTTTGCCCGACATTGGGACACTACAGGCTGCCAATAAATCATTGAATGATTAAAGTAAAAAAGTGCGTCGAACTTTGATGACGTCACAAATCAGTATTTCTTATGAAGCACGCGTTGTGACGTTTGAACAAAAAATACCGATTTGACTAGTTGTCAAATATCCAAATCTGACCGTAGTTATTAGCTCATAATATTTGAATGGTTTTAATTTTTAATTTTAAGTTATTTATGTGCATAATTCATAAAATACATACGAGGCTAGCTAACAGATAGACACGTGAAGAGGCTATCGGACGGAAAAAATAGTAGAATAGTAGTAGTAGAATATTATGAGTAGAATGTATAAACAAAAATTGTTTAAAGAAATTGATCTTTCCAACTATTGAAGCTTTACAAACTATTATCTTTATCCATACTAATATTAAAAATGAAAAAGTGAGTCTGTCTGTCTGTCCGTCTGTCTGCTACGCTATCCTGGCCCGTATGTTTGATCGATTTCAATGAAATTTGGTATAAGGATAGTCTGTATCCCGGAGAAAGACATAGGCTACTTTTTATCCCGGAATATCAAAGAGTTCCCGCGGGAATAAAAAAAACTTAATCCACGCGGACGAAGTCGCGGGCATCATCTAGTATTATACTAAGCGAAAGCATGTCTGTCTGTCTACAACGCTTTAACGGCCCATCTTTGCAACCAATTTTGATGAAATTTGGTATAGAAAACAGAGATAGATCGCATCCCGGGCTAGGCTACGTTTTACCCCGAAAAACAATATTCTACGGGACCACAAAAACCTAAATACAAGATTTCGTGATTTGATATACGGAACTCTTTGCCACAACTTTCTTAGAAATCCAACATTTCATGTCAGCTAGTAACACTTTTGATGTGGAGAAGTAAATTTGATTTTATTTATTCCCTCCGAATTAGTACTACCGCTTGAGTACTATTGCCCTAAATAAAATAGTTCTTTCTGAGAACTTTAGCACTTAATCTTATTTTTTACCTACCTGCCGCAGTGGTGAGCGCTGTGGTATTTAGTTATGTGGGATTGGAGTTCGATCCCCGGCAAGGTCAATTGGGGAACTTATTATTTCAGAATTTTCTCAGTTCTGGTCTGGTAGCAGGCTTCAGCTGTGGCTAGTTACCACGCTACCAGCAAAGACGTGCCGCTAAGAGATTTAGCGGTCCGGTACGATGACGTCTAGAAAGAAAACCGATTAGGGGTATGGGTTTATTGTAACTGCCATACCCCTAACAGATTAGCCCGCTACCATCTTAGACTGCATTGTCACTTACCAACAGGTGAGATCGCAGTCATGGGCTAACTTGTAGTGGAATAATAATTAAAAAAGGCCACCCGACGTGCCATGTTCTTTCCTACAGGTAGAATCTAGTACAAAATATAAACCATGTTACTCTATAGGTTGTTTTATCAGCGTTTATTCGACGCCTGTACATGAACGGTGAGGCATTAGGCCGTGGCCACACCTGCGCCGCAACAATGCATGTCACACGTAATAGCTTCACGTTGGGTGCACCTGTGTTTATGACTCGGCGACTTGATTAAATGGGAGAATGTCCCTAAAGCTTACGTGTTTTCCCCATAGCTTCGATTAAATTTAAGCTGCAAGAGGTTAAAGGCCAAATTCATCTCGTGAAATACATGAATTTGAATAAAGCTCTCAAAGGTGTATGAAATCTGTCAATACTTTGTGAATGTAGCAATATACTATAGTGCTTATCTGTATTTGGCCAGCGTGTTGGATTCGGTTGCAGTCCAAAAAGACAGATAGTTGCATTTGTATCTGTCACCGCAAGATTGCAAAGGCCGTTGGATTGTAATCTGTTAGATATATAAACCCGATGAAACCTAAGGGCACTACCTGGTCATTTATTTCGAACCCTAACCTGAAAGAGACAAGAAAACGTAAATACAATGAATATTTCAAAAATTGACACTCGGACGTGGACGAACGGTTCACAATCCGTCGACAGTTTACAATATCGCTAGTTGGATTACAATCTAACGGTTTTTGCAATCTTACGGTGACATATCGATAAAAACGCTCTCTAACGTGCGTCTGAATGGCGTTGTACGCGTACCTAAATGGGTCAAACGTGCGTTCACAGCGCATCTGTATCGACCACAGATCACGGTATTGACGTTTTTTTTTAAGTGAAAACTTCTTTAGGCGCGTTGAGCACTTTTTGGTAGGGGGTAAAAATATGGAACGGTGTCGGTCACGCGACACCATTCTTCTTAAGGCAAAAGGTCTTAAGTATAAAAATATAGTACATTGGTAATTAAACTTTAATGCCCTTATTTTAATGTTTATATTTAAAAGTGATGTGTAACCGTGACTGACACCTTGCGACACCATTCTTCTTAAGACAAAAGGTCTTAAGTATAATTTTTTTTTTGGACGTGTGCAGTGGTTTATGCCTGTGATTGAGGCTCGTATAGGTTGCGTTAGAATTGCGTTTGTATCGCGTAGTCTGTGCGTAGAAGTATGCTGTGTGCGTAGGCTCTTACATAATGAATTAATTGCTACAGTTGGAATAAGGAAGATGCAAACTCGAACTCAATTTTTTTTATTCAAGTAGACTATGACAAGTGCTTTTGAATCGAGTAAATCTACCACTGGTTCGAAATGCTATTCCTACCGAGAAGAACCAGCAAGAAACTCGGTGGTTGCTAAAATAAATTTACAATTAGGTAAATCAATGTGTAGATATGCAAGCAACCGCTGTCCTTAGCATTGCTGGAGCGAGTCAAATCCATGTTCTTTTATCATTTACATAATCTTCAATATCATAGTAAGCTTTTTTCTAGTACATATTACTTTAAATGGATTTCTTATACTTGTGTACAGGCAAGTTGTGGCAAGTAAAATAGGTTGTGGAATTTTGTTATAGAATACAATGCTCATTCCCACGAACGACCTTCGGACTTCCTACCAGCCTTAAAACAAGCTAAAAATAAAATGAAATCAGTCTAATATTACCCACTGAATTCTTTATTCGCATCCAACAATGGTGGATGTCCTGTAATTATACAGATACTAATCAGATACATCGATACATCTATAGCTCGCAGCCCACCTGCGTGCACGTTTTTATAATTCACGAGCCTTATATAGTTTGATATAACGTCAAGAAACGTAAATTTTTATACCAAGTTTAGGTACTATTATTTCAAAAAATTCTTTCCAAAAAACCGACATCTAATGTCGGTTTTTTGGAAAGAATTTTTAAGCCGCTGTAAAGTAAAAAATAATTTTGATTTCTACACACTATGTTGAAGTCAACTTTGCTAATCCTTGTTGTTATACATAGGTTACTTTTTGTCCCCGAAAATTAAGGAGTTCCTGGGGGAATTTAAAAAAACTTAAACCACGCGGACGAAGTCGCGGGCATCAGCTAGTATTGTAATAATTTAAGGAAAAAATCTTGAAATAGTTTTTCTTACCAAGTATAGCAGCCGTTTTCTAGTTTCGTTAGTTAGGCTTACACTAGTATTACTTAAATAAATAAGGTTGGAAATTGAAATCAAAGAGAAAATATTAGATCCTCCACTGAATTCTTTATCCGCCGTCAACAATGGCCGATGTACAAAGAAGGCGCATCTGTAATTATACATCGATTGCTCGCAGACCACCTGTGCACATTTTGTATTATTCACGTCGATTTGACACGAAATAGTATTTTCTTTTGAATTATATTCTTGCTGACGTCTTTTGGTATTATCTTTTTTAATATTGTAAGTAGGTATATTATCTTGTCACTTCCTATGCGGTCACATACAGTACCTACCTCTACCATAGTACCTCTATAGTATATGTCACCGTAAAATTGCAAAAACCGTCAGATTGCAATCTAACGCTTTTTATCTCGACAGATTGTGAACCGTTCAATGTTCTGAGTGTCAATTTTTAAAATATTCATTGTATATTACGTTTTCTTGTCTCTTTCTTGTAGGTTAGGTAAGGGTTCGACATAAATAACCAGGTAGTGCCCGGCCGCAGGCATTGTACTCGTAATCATTGTAATCATTGTAATCTTTCGACAGTTTACAATCTCTCTAGATAGATTACAATCTAACGGTTTTCACAATCTTACGGTGGCTTATACATATGCATTACTAGCTGATGCCCGCGACTTCATCAGCGTGGATTAGATACGTTAGTACCTTACGTTAGTACTTTACGTAGTACCTTACTACCTTACGTTAGTAACTTACGTTAGTAACTTAACCTAATTTAGCCGGCTCGTTTGCTCGCTATAAATAAGTAGAGTCGTTAAAGGGCGGTGTAACGTTAGTGGACGTGGCAACAAACGATAATGGCAAAGTGCAAAGTGTTCGATACGAATCGATCGTATAACTCCGCCGCCCGCATTATCATTGTAGCAACATACTGCGCTCTGAAAATGCAAGCTCAGCTTGCAAGAATTTCTTATATTTTTTCATTCAACTAAAAGTTGATTGTAATTTCACCTGCTGTTAAGTGATGAGGCAGTCTAAAATGGCAGTGGGCTGGTAAGGTAAGGTAAAATGGTATGGTAACCAGTTGGTTAGGGGTATGGTAGTTATATAAACCCATACTCTATTTGATTAGTACACGGCATCGTACCGGATTGGTACATCGCTTGGTGTGCGTTTCTGCCAGTAGGGTAGTAACTAACCACGGCCGAAGCCTTACAGATAAGACCAGATAAAATTATTAGTAATTCCTAAATTCACTCTGCCAGTTAACCCCGGACCTCCCACTTGTATCACACGCTCACCACTGTGTCAGGGAGGTCATCATTTGTAATTAAGTCATTTAAAAACTACTCCAAGAGTCATTTTCGTCGGGACTATTGTATGTAGTAGAGTCGTTAAGGGGCGGTATATCGTTAGAGGACGTGGCAACAAGCGATAATGGCAAAGTGCAAAGTGTTCGATACGAATCGATCGTAACTCCGCCGCCCGCACTATCATTACAGACAACATACTGCATTCGGGAATGTTTTTCCCTGCAAGAGTTTCTTATTTTTCTCACTGCAAGTTAGCCCTTGACTGCAATTTCACCTGGTAGTACGTGATGAGGCAATCTAAAATGGTTAGGGGTACGGCAGTTATATAAACCCATACTCCTATTTGATTAGTATACGGCACCGTACCGGATTGCTAAATCGCTTGGCGTGCGTTTTTGCCGGTAGGGTGTAAGCACGGCCGAAGCCTCCAGACAAGACCAGAGAAAATTCAGAAATTATAATATTAATTTCTTCACCCTGCCAGTGAATCCGGATTCTCCCACTTGACACTCCACTCCCACGGAGCACACTGGTGCTCACCACTGTGCCAGAGAGGTCATCAATTGTAATTGTAATTAAGTCCTTTAAAAACTAATCCAAGAGTATTTTTCGCTGGAACTACTCGATGCAGTAAGGTCGTTAAGGGGCGGTGTAACGTTAGTGGACGTGGCAACAAACGATAATGGCAAAGTGCAAAGTGTTCGATACGAATCGATCGTAACTCCGCCGCCCGCATTATCATTGCAGCAACATACTGCGCTCTGAAAATGTTCTCAGCTTGCAAGCAAAGTTTATTTTATTTTATTTTATTGCAAAGGTACACAACACAAAACTATTCTTTAATTTCTTGTATTTATTATTATTTTTTATTTCTTGTATTGTATTGTTGAAATTCAAAACAGGATCCAAGCAACAACCCTAAGGATGTGTACACAACATTATAATACCTAGAAAATCAACATACATTAAAATCACAATAATAGGCATAGTTAACATTAATAATAATAAATATTATAATTTGAATAAATATTTATATGCCCCTGTTAACTATTGAATAAAGGCTTATTTATTAATTAGTTACTAAGCTGTGATAGCCGATGGATAACTACCGAGATAGATACTAGTTGTTAAGGTCTATGCCTTTTGGTTTGTGACATCCACCAATTCGTTAAACTTGGTTAGCGTGGTGGACAACGGTCTAAACCCTTCTCATTCTGAGTCGAGATCTGTACTTGGTAGGCTGGCGGAGATGAGATGACATTGATGATTAATTTTTAACTCTTTAATTTTCCTGGATAAAATCCAAACTAATATTATAAATGCGAAAGCATTCACGGCCCATCTGATCTGTCTGTGAAATTTTGTACAGGGATAGGTTGTATAGCGTGGAAAACCTACTTCATTTAATCCCTGAAAATTAAAGCTTCTCCGAGGGAATCATAAATCACCACGCGAACGAAGCCGCGGCCATCATGTAGTGCCTAATAGTTCAGTCGTCAGTAACAGACATCCAAACACACCAACTTACAAACATCCATACTAATATTATAAATGCGAAAGTGTCTGCTACGCTTTCACGGTCCATCTGTTCAACCGATTTTGATGAAATTTAGTACTGAGATAGGTTGTACTGGAGAAAAACATATGCCGGAAAATAAAAGCGTTTCCGCGGGAATTAAAATCCTTAACCCACGCGGACGAAGTCGCGCCCATTATGTAGTGCCTAATGGTTCAGTCGTTGTGGCGTGAAGGAGTAACAAACATCCAAACATACAAACTTACAAATATCCAAACTCTCACATTCATTATATTCAGTAAGATCTGTCGCATTCCAAATTTTACAAATAAGTAAATGCAATAATCAAATGGTACGTTCACAAAAGGCTTTCTTATTTTGTATACATTAAAGACCAATTTTACAGAATTGTACAATAATAAATAACTGTTAAACCCAATGCAAATTGAACCCAATTACCCAAAGCATGGAGTACCTTTTACCTTGTTGTATGGAACAGATTAGTTGCATCGTGTTAGCGATTACAGTACGCGGATTGTAATGAGCCGATCGATTGTACACCCGCAGGAACTTTCTGACTATTCCAAGTTAGATCTAGGTAATAAGATATCTTATCTTTACATAAAAAAATAATTATTTTTTAACAATTCTCTACAAACCGCAAAAAAATTTTTTTTAAAGCACTAGGTCTCGTCTACGCACAACACTATTGTTTTTTGGGATAAAAAATATCCTATAATGTATTATTATGTGACCCAAAGTGTTGGCTATAAGTCTGCCAAGTTGTATTCGAATCTGTCCAGTAGTTAAAGCGCGATGCCGTAATAGACAGACAGACAGACTAACAAAAATAATTATTCTACAGGAATCGTCACTTCTATTATAACTTATAATAAAAGTGAAAGTATAACTTATATTTAATTTTTTTAAATCTTTACATATAATTTATAAGTAGGTACTTTCTGTTGGGGATTTAATAAGATAGATGAACAAAACCAAAAATATCGATAATAACACCCCTAGGTCTGTGCCAGAAGGCCAGGTGCGCAACGGTTCATGGTTTATTTAAGCCACAGCACTAGCTATGCTATCGATATACGCTACTATCGATATTGGATTCGATTCGAAGTGTTAACGCCCTCATATTTCACCATATTTCACAATTTTACGTAGTTTTTGTATTTTCAGTATTAGGTACTACGATTAGTTTTTCCACGTTTTAAGGTCTAGCCGCACTATAGATGCACGGCGTGGTACGTAGCGGATAATTAGTGTTACACGGTGTACTTCAGTACTCAGAATTGCATCAGCTACGGAGTCACGGATAGGGCAAATGCTCGAGGAAATAGTACCGGCTGTGGCCACTAAACTTAGCGACGACCTCCCTGGCGCAGTGGTGAGAGCTTTGGTCTTGTGGAAAGTTCAATTTGGGACTTTATATTTTCTGAATTTTATTTGGTCTGGTCTGGTGGGAGACTTCGTTCGTGGCTATAGTTACCAGCTTACCGGGAATCTAGGTCTAATAAATTGTAAGTGTAATTTAAAAAAATCTTTATTTCGTCTTTATTTTAATTGTAGCAATCAAATATGAGGCAAATGTCTAAGCAAACTATAAGGCGTGCACGAAATTAGCATTGTTAATGAAATAAAGGGCAAGTGAGAATGGCTTAGAAACGAGGAAGCAGTGAATAATTAGTGTAACACGGTGTACTTCAGGTACTCAGAATTGCATCAGCTACGGAGTCACGGAGCGGGCAAGTACTCGAGGAAAGAATATCGGTTGTGGCCACTAAACTTAGCGACAGAATAAATAAATTGACAATAATTAAAGAAATAGAAGTTTAATTCGCTATAATCGGCCCAATAGACAAATCTATGTGGTACAGTGTGTATCCTGCACTTGTAATTTGCGATGTTCACCCCACCACACAAATCTTCCAAAATATTCTCAACGTACGTTTCACTCCGAAACCGGAGCATCTTCAGGAGATGTTCACTCGACAATGCACGATTGTAAACATCTACGGCCGAAGTCTTCTACCGGACCAGACCATATAAAATTCAGAAATTATTGACCTTATCGGGGATCGAACGCTCGTAAGACAGCAGTGTTCGCCGGTGCGCCATAAGATGTTTTCTGACATTTGAACTCTATGTTACCGTGGTTTTAGTGGCCCGCAAGAAAATTAAAAGTAGCATTTGTATGCAGGAGCGACGCGTCAAGTTTTACAGCCGTCGCCGATTTGAATCAATTCCTCGCGAACCCAACATAAACCTGAAGATAAACCCTGCATCTAACTTTAATTAAATTAGGTGGATTTGGAAGTGAAACTTCTTTTTCATACCTGCATTGAAAATGCGAGTTTCAATGCTTGTTAAACCACCCGAAACTAGTCAATTTTAGACTAATACGTGCCCTAGGGCAGAGAGTGATGGTTTTCTACCCGCTGAATGACATAGTTTAAAAATATTTTTTTATATTAAATTATAAACAACCGACTTCAAACTCCCGCGCCAACTTTACAGCAACAAGCACACACTATGCAAAGTACTTATTTTATTGTTGATATTTTAAAAACCGCTCAACCGATTTCGATAAAATTTATAGGGGACTACATGGGAAGTATGCCCTTTCAAATAAAAAAAGAATCATCCAAATCGGTCCACCCAGTCAAAAGTTCTGAGGTAACAAAAAAAAAAATACAGTCGAATTGAGAACCTCCTCCTTTTTTTGAAGTCGGTTGAAAATAGATTTCTAGAAATTCCAATGGGATCTTTGAACTCCGAAATTCAATTCAAAAAAGTAAGAAGGTATTTTATAAGACCATGTAGATGTCAGGCTGACGACCACCATATCACTAGAGGCTAAATGTGTTCCGTCCTAAGCAAATAGAATAAGGCCTCCATCCTCGAAGCTCAGACGTGCTTCTGTGAATAAGTTATTTATAAAGGTTTTTGTACATCATTTATTATGAACTAGCTCTGATGCCTGCGACTTAATCCACGTGGATAGTCAAAGTATATTTATTAAAAACTAGCTGATGCCCTCGACTTCCCGCGGGAACTGTAATTTTCCGGGCTAAAAAGTAGCCTATGTGTTATCTATCTCTGTACCGAATCGTATCAAGATCCGTATTGCTGTTCTGGTGTGATTGAGTAACAAACATCCACCCATCCAAACTTTCGCATTTATAATACTAAACTACTGGATGATTCCCGCGACTTCGTCCCCGTGGATTAAGATTTTTTGGTTCCCGCGGGAACACTTTAATTTTCCGGGGTAAAAAGTCTAGCCTATGTCCTTCCCCGGGATACAATCTATCCCTGTACCAAGTTTCATCAAAATCTGTTGAGCAGATAGGCGGTGAAAGCGTAGCAGATAGATAGACAAACGGACAGACAGACAGATAGACACACTTTCGCATATTTTATAATATTAGTATGGATTTAGAGTATATTTAATTGTTTTTATATAATAATTTAACATACCCAAAGAAACCTAACAGAAATACATAATTTATGTGATGTAAGTACTTACTCGAACCGATGGCCATTGGGGCATCGGTTCAAGAAAGTATGGTGTTCTGGAGTGGAGACCGCGTACCGGCAAGCGTAGTGTAGGACGACCTCCAGCTCGCTGGTCCGATGACCTAAAGAAGGTGGCGGGAAGCGGGTGGATGAGGAAGGCGGAGGACCGTGTTTGGTCGCGCTCTCGAAAAGCCCTATGTCCAGCTGTGGATGCATACAGGCTGATGGATGGATGGATGAAGTACTTACTGAAAATCAAACTTACAAATATGGTATGTCCCTATTATAGGAAAGATTGCGAACAAAAAAACGAAAGCTTTTGAAAGAAGCGTTTGCAGCAATAACAATAATTCGGGAGGGTATAAATTCCCCGGGACTATCGGCGGGATGAGACCCGCGATCCCGGGCAATCCGGCCGCGTCCCGGAAATCTATCGACTATGCAATATATGACCATCCCTACAAACTATGTGTGGTTTCGCTTGTAAAGGATATATACTCCTGACTAATATTATAAATTATAATTATTATAAGTTTGAAATAAGTTTTTTAATTAACAAAAAAAGAAAATATTGAGGTGTTAACAATAATAATTAAAAAATTACAATTAAGTTAGTACAAAAAATCATTAATAACATTTATATTTACAAAAGATATACACTATCCAAATGATCGTACATGGGTATGGTACCTACCCAAGACACTGGCACTATTGTACATCTTTGCCGGTAACTAGCCACGACCGAAGCCTCCAACAAGACCATACCAGAGAAAATTCAGAAATTGTAAATTCCCAAATTGACCCTGCCGGGAACCGAACCCAGGACTTCCCACGTTAAAGCAACAGTGCTTAACACGTCACATCTACTTGCTTACACACATTATGCATAATAAAGAATAATATATTCTATTCTATATTATAGCTTTTAAAAGAAGAAATACCTAGAAGCTTTCAACTATAACAATAATTTCGTACGAACATTGTATTCATTTCGAACAAAAAATAAATTTTCCCGGGATTTTCCTCGCGATCCGGGAGAATCCTGAAACGTTAGTACGAGATTTTACATCTCGACAACGTCCGTAGATTTCGAATACGTTGTAGTATAAATTATTATACCTACTAAAAATGTGTGTTATAAATTTTTTTCTATACCTGTCCTTTTCATGTCAACTCCGGAATAAACTTATCAAAAAGTGACAGTGGCGTCACCATAGAGGTAATACTACCTCTGTGGGCGTCACAAACTTTAACTATTTTAAAATCAGTTTAGGTTGAGTTCTTCAAGGTTTCCTTAAAGTTGTTCATGTAGGTGGTACAACTTCTTTGTTTAACACCTATTTCCGTAGGTACTAGCTGATCCCACGACTTCGTCCGCGTGGTTTAAGTTTTTTTTATTCCCGCAAAAGTAGCCTATATCACTCTCCAGGTCCTCAACAAAACCATGCCAAAAATCGCGATCCGTCGCTACGTTGCGGCGTGATTGAAGGACAAACCAACAAACAATCACACTGTTGATTTTTGGCATCGGTATAGTTGAGGATCTGGAGAGTGATATAGGCTACTTTTTATCCCGGAAAATTAACGAGTTCCCGCGGGAATCATAAAAACAAAAATAAAATAGGGGGATTCGAACCCGGGACCTCATCAGCCGCAGTCGAACATGCTAACCACTAGACCAACGAGGCAGTCAAATATATGTTGTCCTCACAATAATATGTGTATAGGCAGCAAGGCGAAGTATTCCAATCTCATGTAGATGCGCTAAATGCCGATACCCGCTGTTGGCCGAGCCTTTCCCTTTTCATTTCCTTCCCCGCAACTACAAACAAATGTCTACGAGTGCGGCCCGTTTCACAGCGGATAATGTCACTTACTCTGTTATACACAATCTATAAATGAAACTAAAACGGCAGCCCTAAATATATTGCTACTAGATGACGCCCGCAATTTCGTCTACGTGGATTAAGATTTTTTGATTCCAGCGGGAACTCTTTAATTTTCTGGGATAAAAAGTAACCTATGTCCTTCCCCAGGACCTAACCTAAGTAACCTATCTCTGTACAAAATTTGACCAAAACGGTTTAACAGGTGAGCCGAGAAAGCGTAGCGGACAGACAGACACACTTTCGCAGTTATAATATTAGCAAAGATAGAAGTATTGATTAGGCTTCTCTTTCCTTGGCAAAGAGAGCTTTCGCAAGAGTCTAAATAAAATAACTCTTGTCTTTCCAACCCGCTGAAACTGCAGCCCGACATTCATGTTCAAACCTTCAATTTCCTTTTTCCAATCTGAGATATTGAATTGCTTTTCGTAGACCATAATAGAACACTTATTTCATGTGCGAAACACATTGTAATACATATTTACTTCTGTTCCGAATAGCTAGGACAATGTGATGCTATTCCTATTTGGTGTAACACGCGAGGCCGTAGAGAAACGAATTGTAACAATTTTTTTATATGTACTGGATAAACGATTTTCAAAGGGGTATGGATATTTTAGTTTTAAATTTTATTTTTATAATCTACAGGTTAGCCCTTGACTGCTATCTCACCTGCTGGTAAGTGACGATGTAGTCTAAGATGGTAGCGGGCTAACCTGTTAAGTGTAAGGGGTATTTGAGACGGACAGGGCAATATACTAATAGGGCGGAGATCCTAAAATTCTAGAGGGTTGGGTTTCTAAGGAATAGGGTTGGGTTTTTTAAGAATAAACTGCTGTACACTGCATAGTGTTGATTTTGCATGTAAGTTAAGTTTATTTCTGTGCAGAAGTGACTCAAATAAAGATATTTCTTTATTTCTTTCAAACTTTAGGATGATTTTACTCAAGAATTCTGCAATAGACGGCGCGGTCTAAAAAACGAAGAAAGAAGTATTTTTATCATAGATAATCGTTTACCAACCCACGACCTGGGTTGGTAAACGATTACCATACTACCAACGCTTAAAGCAATACTTAAGGAATATTACTCCAAATGTCAGTTTGATGTCACGTACCTTGACGTTCCTAAAATAAGGACTGTAATACCAAAACACGAAAGTCAACAATAGTGAAACAATATGGCTCACCCGTGTGTGTTAGTATATTTTACAAAAGTATATGTATGCCAAATAAACATTTATTAATAGGGAAAATAATATTTAAGTAGTAACTAAGATTATAAAATTTTATGAACATGGTGAATATATTACGAACTTGACTACGCAAAGTATCAAAGTATCTTTATCGCCCTATGGCGTCTATGTGTGAGTGCAGCTAACGGTCTTACTGTGCGGTATACCTACAGATTCCAAAATAGGCTGAGCGCGCAGTTGGGCGGGCGAGAATACGGACCCTTAAGCGTTGGCAGTATGGCCCCTTGTATGCCAATGATACTAACACAATGTACACATGGGGTACCTGATGATTTATTTTATTGAAAAAATAATTGTGTTCAATTGAATAGATTTTATTTGACTGCTTTGGCAAATAATAATAGGTATTTTTATAAATTCCCTTTTGTTCAAAAAATCAACGCCGTTACGGTCGTTATTCCTACCGATAGGTTTCCACTAATGGACAATTTCACAATTTAGCATCATATCATACCTACATATTATAAATGCGAAAGTGTTTGTTTGTTGGTTTGTTCTTCACAACAGAGCTAAGGATCCACATTTATGTCACTCTCCAGGTCCTCAACTATACCCATACCAAAAATCACATCGATCCGTTGCTCCGTTGCGGCGTGATTGAAGGAGAAACCAACAAACAAACACACTTTCGCACTTATAATATTAGTATGATATGATTTTATGAATGTCAAGGTAGTAGATACGTCGAATAAAAAAAAGTATGGATCAGTATAGATCAATCTTCAAGTCAAACATCCTGATTCTTGTTACATTACATCCTATAAAGTTTTAAAGATTTAATTAAACCGATACAAACAGAGTGTTGAGGCAATATTATATAGAAAGTTTTAGCCCCCCAATAAATATACTGAACCCATCGGAGGCGCAAACTCCGTACCATATGCGAAAAGTTTCTTATTTACTCTTGACTTTGAGTTGGGGGTAGGCGGGCCACGTGGATGGGGATCTGAGGTCAAATTTGAAAACCTTTCTTTGACGACCTCCTTGGCGCAGTATTGAGCACTGTTGGCTTAACGCAGGAGGATTTTAGGTTCGATTCCCGGCAGGGTCAATTTGGGAATTTATAATTTCTGAATTTCCTCTGGTCTGGCCTGGTGGGAGGCGTAGGCTGTGGCTAGTTACCACCCTACCGGCAAACACGTACCGCCATTTAGCGTTCCGGTACGATGCCGTGTAGAAACCGACTAGGGCTATGGGTTTATTAGGTATAACTGTTAGACCCTTAACAGGTTAGCTCGCTACCATCTTAGACTTCATCATCACTTATCATCAGGTGAGATCGCAGTCAAGGGCTAGCTAAAAAACTGATATATCAAATGCGAAAGTTTGGATGGATGTATGTTTGGATGTTAGACTCCTTTACGCCGCAACGAGTGAACCGATTTGGTTGAAATTTGGAATGGAGATAGCTTATAACCTGAATTAGCACATTGGCTACATTTTATCCAGGAAAATTGGCGAGTTCTTTATCCTTAAAAACCTTTATCCACGCGCCTTTGTCCATTCCCGGGATGCAACCTATCCCAAATTTTTTCAAAATCTTTTGAAGAGATGGACACTTTATAGCTTTAGTAGTAGTTCTTTAGTCGTAACTCGTAGCTTTAGTTTTGAGATACCGCTGTTAATTATCACCATCACATCTTATACTTTGTAAACGTGACGTTCAGAAGGTGTGCTGTGTAGGTACCTATTTTGAATTAAAATACTTTGAGTTTGAGTATGGATTAGTATGGAAGTATGGATTAAATCACTGAGCGACGAAATAAAAAGATCTACGGAACTCGTTTTCGTCAGAGCGTCTCGCGCCAGTCATGTTTACCTTCTCATCTCTTTGTCACATATTTCTGACGTACACACCTTAATTTCTTTTTCAATATCATAAGCGATACAAAGGGAAAATCCAATGGAAAAACCTGTTCGGAAATAAATATATCAAACAGAATAAAATAACTGTGAGTGATTGACGATTTTCTCTGGCTTTTTTTTAATATATCGAATGTCGAAGACTTCTATATACCAGAAAATAAACCTATGAGGGCGAAGGTTTCATAAAACTGCAATTTAAAAAAAAGTTTAGTTCCAATCAAGTTTCCCATCCGCACTTTTAACATTGGTATCTTCAAATCAACAGTATCAGTATAATAATAATAAGCATCTCCTAGGCTAGGCTTCTAAACTTCTAGCAGATCTGAACCAAGCGCTAGTCTGTACCTAGATTAAAACCAATAAAAAATTATTTCTTACCTTACAAAAGACCTAAAATTCTCAAGTGTTAGTTTTAAGTTTGAATAATCAGTCTATATCCAGCATTGAAGGGATGGGACAGTAATCTATACTAATATTATAAATGCGAAAGTTTGGATGGATGGATGGATGGATGTTTGTTACTCAATCACGCCAGAACGGCTGAACGGATCTGGCTGAAAGGACATGACCAGAAACTGCCCTCCGATTCGGGACAATGTGCAGGATTTCCGTTTTTACAGTAAGGTTTGAAAATTAAAACCCAAATTATTATGGATTTATTATTCCGAAAAAGGTCAAGGTTAAAATATCTAAAAAAACAATACGTTTATTGATTAATTCTTGAGCATCTGCTTTCCTCTTTTAGGCACTACTCCATTTTGACGTTCCATTTTATCATTGCCTAATAATAATCTTGTAATCCATTACATGAATACCATATTAGTACCTCTGTCACTACATTATGAAAAGGAAATGTATGTTTTGTTATTTTTATTTGTTGACAAGCCTCAATGAAACGTGTAATTGATCGAACAAAGCATTTTGAAATAACCACTGCGTTTAAAGGAACGCCCTTTGACATTGCTTCTGTCTGCCATCTGTGGTCGAATAGTTGAATCGCTAACCAAAACGTCTAGCGCCATCTAGTGTGGGAAAGCAGTTTGTTGGTGAAACCTTTTTTATTTATTTTCTCAGTTTTCAGAGCCTTCAGACTCCTGAAACTTTTTTATCCGAAAGCTATAAAATATTACAATTACAATAAAAAGAAATTATTGCTGCACATTGATTTTTGACACCTAGGCCAACTCCCATAGTGGCACTGGTCAAGTCCTTTGGCACCAAGATTCTAGTTTATCCTTATATATCTCAAATTAATGCGATAATTCTTGCCATATTGAATCTCAATTTGAACCATCGATGCCCAAGCTTTGTTAAATTAATAATTCGAAATTAAATTATAATTAATGTTACATGCGATTGTATTTAATAACACGACGGCAAAGGGAATCGAAATATAATTTAAAATAATCTGTTTCATATTATTATTATACTATTCGTCAATATACATGTGTTTCAGACAAACAACAACGAATATATTTCCATTATTTTACGGCGCAATACATAAGCGATAAGCGGTTTAATTCATATTCTAATAAAAAGGCCTATGTCTTTCCGGTGATGAATTCTCTGTACCAAACGGTTGAACTGTAAGTTCGTGAAAGCATATAGCAATAGAAATTAGGCAAGCATATAGAAATTATAAATTCCCGAATTTTTAATTCCAGAAATTATAAATTCTGGTATGCGCAAGAATAACGATCGCGAACGAAGTCGCAGGTACAGCTTGACTTGATCTTTTAATATTATAAATGCGAAAGTGTGTCTGTCTTTCTGTTATCTTCTCATGTCTCCAACCACTATTATATATTTTGGCTCTATTTTTTAACGTTCGGCACAGATTTAGCTTTCGTCGTTCGTTGAGACAGGCATAGATAACCTAACCTATACATAGGTTATGAATTTCCGGAATAACAATTTAAAAATTGAATTTTATTAGATGAAATTAAATTATAATTAAAATGAATTTAAGTTCATTAAATAAGAAATTGTGGATGTATAGTTAAATAAACATGAGCATCTGCTTTGTATCAAAAATGTTGTTATTGTGTTTATAATGTACATATCGGTTAGCAGTTATCTTTAGCATCAATAAACTTCAAGTTTACGTAGGTAAATTTTAACTTATTTCTTAATGTCTCGGTGTAAAATATGTTAATAGTTAATTCGGTTATGCACAATCCTACTAATTTTATAATTTTATTACAGTGCTTCACACACGAGGATAGTTTCTAAACTTACTTAAACATGCATATCAAAAATTCGCGGAACCGGCAGGATTTGAACCTGCGTCTCTCTGGGAATCCCAGAGAGACGCAGGTTTAGAATCCTACTAATCTTACTTCTTACCATCTTACTAATATTATAAATGCAAAAGTGTATTTGTTTGTTGGTTTGTAGGTTTGTTGGTTGGTCCCTTAATCACGTCGCAACAGAGTAACGGATTGACTTGATTATTTGCATAGTTGAGGACCTGGAGAATGACAAAGGCTACTTTTTATCCCGGAAAATCAAAGAGTTCCCGAGGGATTTTAAAAACTAAATCCACGCGGACGAAGTTGCGGGCATCAGCTAGTAAACCCTAAAAACTAACAAATAATATTTTAAACCTATCATAATTACTAGCGGACGCCCGCGACTTCGTTCGCGTGGCTTAAGTGTTTTAATTCCCACAGGCACTCCTTAATTTTCCGGGATTAAATAAATATGTCACTCTCCAGGTCCACATCTATATACCCATGTAAAAAAACCCCGTCGAACTGTTACTCTGTTGCGGCGTGATTGAAGGACAACCTCTATTTAACGTCCTTGGGGATAAAATTTTCAAAACCTGTGAAACACGTATATCTTCATTTTCAACCCGCACCTCATATATAAAGTTTCGTGGCTATATCTAAAAAAACGACGGACTGCCATACAAACTTTCAACCCCTATTTTACCCCTTTGGGGGTGGAATTTCGAAAAACCCTTTCTTAGTGGATACCTAGTCTTTACAAAGAATACACTCTCCAAATTTCATGTCTCTAGGACCAGCGGTTTAGGCTGTGCGTTGATATATAAGTCAGTCAGTCAGTCCAGTCAGTCAGGACTTTGAATTTTATATATGTCACCGTAAGATCGTAATAACCGTTTGATTATAATATACCTCGCAAGATTGTGAACCGAACATACGGCTTACAATTTAACGCATTATTTTTCGGTAGATTATAATCCATCGAAGTGAAACTGTTATATCACAATCTGCCGCGCGTTAAATTGTCAGCTGTCCGAAGGCCGTCCCTGATTGGTCGGTGTTGATAGATAGGCTCAATATCCGACATTGTAAATGTTATCAAATGAGATCACATAGGTTCACGCGCGTAAAAAATATTAAAACACGAAAAATTTCTGTAATTTAAGGCTATGTTCAGTGACGAATTAAGTTATCTATCATTCAAACTGCACTTCTTTGGTTAATCATAGAGTCATTTTACTTCCACAACAATTTTATGTAACGAATTCTAAAGCTGTGAGTTATTTTCAACACGAAATCAATTTACAATCACCAAAACACTGTTTGTTTTCATTCGACAACAAATGAATTATCAAACAAATATGGCGACGCATGGCATATGCCGTTCAACCAATCAGCGCGCTAGGTGCGTTCCGTCGCACGGTATTTCACAATTTGACGGTTTTACTTCGATGGATTATAATCTACCGAAAAATAATGCGTTAAATTGTAATCAGTATGTTCAGTTCACAATCTTTCGATAGTTCACAATCTTGCGAGGTATATTATAATCAAACGGTTTTTACGATCTTACGGTGACATATATATAGATTATATCGTTACATATATTATGTAAGTTCAAATATTTTTATTTTATCCCGAGTGTTCTTAGCTATGTTTCATGTAAATCTGTTTATCCGTCTGAAGGTCATCAGTTTTTTTCTTAATCTGTTACTTCCATATTATGTGGGGGGTTGTTTTACATTTGCAATGCATACTTCTTGTATTTGTTTGTGCAAATTTATAAAATAAATAAATTACCTATTATTGGCAGCCTTGTAGTGTCCCAATGTTGGGCAAAGTCCCCTTTCACATTCCATAAATCTCGGTCGGTCGGTGTTTGGGGCCAGTCCTCCATAAAGGCATCGAGTGCAGCGGCGCCTCGGCTTTCCTCGACGTCTTTTAGGGTTTTGTGGCACCCTTTGCCCACAAGTCGTCGGACACGCGCGTCACATGCCCCATTTAAACAAAAAAAAAACTGCGCTAGGGAGGTCGTCAGATTTACTCTTTCACCTACGTCTCGGGCCACGGGCCGCGCAACTGGAGCGTGTAATCACGATCGCTCGTCGATCATTTAGCCTCCCTCGCGAGTACACGCCTGTTTGGGAAATCAGCACTAATTGACACATTTAACATTTTATTTCCACTGCGAGCACATCCCTATCCTACCATAATATTTTATCGTAGTTTTTTATTAAGCGGGCATCGACTGTCGATAAAAATGATTGGCTTCGGTTAAATTGACGACAGTTGGGTTGTGTGGTTTGGAATTTAGATGGCATTAGTTACCATTTATTTTAGTGCAAATGAAAATGTGCTTTTAAGAAAAGTTGTACTTTTACTTACTCTACCGCAATACCCATCCATACTAATATTAAAAATGCTTTCACGGCCCACCTGTTCAACCGATTTTGATGTAATTTGGTAAAGGGATAGGTTATATCCTGGAAAATTAAGGAAAAAACTTAGTTCAGGCGGATGAAGTCGCGGGAATCATTTAGTTATATTATTAACTAGCTGATGCTCGCGACTTCGTCTGCGTGGAACAAGTTTTTTTAATTCCCTTCTCAACTTCTCAATTTTCCGGAATTAAAAGTAGCCTATGTCACTCTACAGGTCCTCAACTATATCCATGCTAAACATCACGTCGAACCGTTGCTCTGTTGCGGCGTGATTGAAGAACAAACCAACAAGCCAAGAAACAAATAGCTAAAACAGTTTCGCATTTTTGCATTTTTGCTCAGTGTGTTCTCAGTGTTTCAAGCAAAATTTATGACCAGGGTTCTGTATATTTTAAACTTTATGTTTTGCATATTTGACCGACGTTAAAACAGGAGCATAATTTAAGGCGGGTACCTATCTACGAGTATGTGTGTTTACGAATAATGAGAACATGTTCGAATAAATCTCTCAAACATCGGGTTAGTCGGGGATTTTCGCATGAAAATTTTAAATTTTCTTCATACAGCCATTTTAATGGTTAATTTTTTGAACGTGTTTTACAAATAAAATAGGTTTTAACCGCGAATTCATTCGTGTCGATTAGATTTATAGATTTATAGATTTATAGATTTATTTATTTTCTCATAAACATAAATACATAAAAACTGAGGAACGGAAACAACTGCGTTAGTATAAAACTGTGTTACAGCTGTTAACGCCCACCTCCAGGTTCACAAAACAGAAGAAAAAAAAAAATGACAAACAGAAAATTAATGCTAGTGACAAAAATTAGAGTTTTTAGTCTCGTAAGTTAGTAAGGTAAGTTGTAAAAAACTAGATGATGACCGCTACTTCGTCCGCGTGGATTAAGATTTTTTGATTTCCGCGGGGAACTCCTTAATTTTCCAGGATAAAAAGTAGCCTATGCCCTTCCCCGGGTCCACTATACCGAATTTCATCCAAACCGATTGAGCAGATGGGCCGTGAAAGCGTAGCAGACAGACAGATAGACAGACACACTTTTGCATTTATAAAATTAGTATGGATGTTGCATTTTTACCCCCCAGGTGGTTAAAAATAAATAAACTTGGGTAATTGTAACCACCGTTTATTTTGGTTCGATTCTCGGTTAAGGCAACGATTGTGTTACAAGAAAAATAAACTAACAATGTGCTGCTCTAACGATGTGTTTCGGATATTTTCGATTTTACGACTTGCATCTGTAATCAGAATTTATTTCTTATTACCAGCTTGATAATATAGGTTACTAGTCCGCGACTTCGTACGCGTGGATTAAGGTTTTTTGATTCCCGCGGGAACCCCTCAATGTCACTCTCCAGGCTCTCAACTTTACCCATGCAAAAACTCATGACAAACCGTTAATCTGTTGCGTATGATTGAAGGACAAACCAACAGACAAACACACTTTCACATTATATTAGTATAATTTTTAGGCTTTTGAAATACGTGTTTTGCAACTGTAATCAAACTTGGAGCAGCTACAGAGCCTTAACGTGGGAGGTCCCGGGTTCGAATTCCGGCAGGGTCAATTTGGGAATTTATGATTTCTGAATTTTCTCTGGTCTGGCCTTCGGTCGTGGCTATAGTTACCACCGTACCTGGAACACGTAGGTACGTAAACGAAACGTAGGAATGCCATCTAGCGTTCCAGTACGATCCCGTGTAGAAACCGATTGGGTGTATGGGAAGGTATAATATAACTACCATACCCCCAACAGGTTAGCCCGCTATCATCTTAGGCTGCATCATCGCTTACCATCAGGTAAGGTCATCCCTATTAGTTCTTAAAGAGGGTATTCATTTGTTTCTCTACGCACATTCACGCAAAGGCAAATATAATTAGCGAAGTCTTAAAAGCATCACAAAAGCCCTTTCTTTCAGTAACAGCGTCAGTTCACGCTTATAAGTGCGAAAGTTACTGTAATGTACAGGCAGCTTTAAATAAAGCCGACATAATAAGCTTTACAGATTTTCAATCGATTTCTTATAGGGTTCTAACTTTTTATAACTATGTACGCAGGTCCTTTTAATACATTAATATACTAAAATCTAAATATTAAAGTAACTATAAATAAATTCTTATATTCCTACTAACAAAAAACAAATTTTAATCAAAAAGACCACCCCTTGTTGCCCCTGGGCCAAAGGTTGCGCAAGCTTGCGTATTGCCACGTTTAATGGCGATGGATAACCTTTGAACCAGAGCGTGGATCGCAGATATCTCCGAGATTTTTGGACCGATTTGCATAATTTTCTTACTCTTTTTTTTTACGCCACTACAAGTTAGCCCTTGACTGCAATCTCACCTGATGGTAAGTAATGCAGTCTAAGATGGTACCGGGGGTATGGCAGTTATATTAATAAACCCATATTGCTGATTGGTTTCTACACGGCATAGTACCGGAACGATAAATCGCTTGGCCATACGTCTTTGCCGGTAGGGTGGAAACTATCCGCGGCTGAAGCCCCCCAGCACGCAATTTTATTTCTATTATGAGGCCCTCATAACTGAGTTTCTTGCTGGCTCTTCTCGGCAGGAATGGCATTCCGAACCAGCGATAGATTCACTCGACGATTCAAAAGGACTTTTAATATTTATTTCAATAAAAAACATTGAAGTTTGAAGTTTTACAGCATTATTTGTTACCGACTGTACGTACACATAAAATATCCTGAAAAGCGCGACTGAGAAAGATTTTTTCTAGACTTTCCGGCTCATTACTCCTTTGAAAGCGTACCTTGTACATATAAGTGATTGTAGATCTTTACAGGGCGTTAGAAAAAATATAAAGCCAGTTTATATAACGTACTACTAGTCATACCGTTCCGCGTATAATACTAACCGCCCGATTTTAAACAGTCCTTTATGCTCCTTTTCAGGAAACCACAGCCTGGAGTTTAAACCGGTCGGGTAATACTACGGTATGAAGGTGTAAACTGAAAGGTTTATTTTATTTCAGTGCGCAGTGGACCTCCGTGGGGGGTAGACGTTACGTTCCGTGAATTTTCCGCGTAAATTTCCCGCGACGAAACTTTTTCCGCGCTGAGATTTTGGATTTTGACTGAGTGTTTGCAAGTTTCTGATTAATAAACTGATTTGATTAAACAAAAGTGTGTTTTAAAGGTTTTTTTTTGAGTGTATTTGGACGTTTTTGGTGGAGAAATATTGTTTTTTTATTAGGTAAGCTGTAATGTTGTTTTATTGTTGCGGTTATTTGCCACGGAAGCGAACTTTTACGATCTACCTATAAGGTTCAATGTAGCCAATTTATCGAAACGTCTTCGTATTCGACTGCCTAAGTATTATGTAGAGATATTCTATTCGATACACGCTAACCTTTACGGAACAAGATAGGTAAAATAAATTCAAATTAAATTGTTTTAGTACTCAAATAAAATTTTACAATTGCTTTTGAATCGTCAGAAGAACCAGAAAGAAACTCAGTGGTTGCTCTATGTTTTACAAATATAAAATACTAGCTGATGCCCGCGACTTCGTCCACGTGGTTTAAGTTTTTTGTTATTCCCGCGGGAACTCCTTAATTTTCCGGGATAAAAAGTAGCCTTTGTCACTCTCCAGGTCCTCAACTGTACCCATGCCAAAAATCACGTCAATCCGTTGCTCCGTTGCGGCGTGATTGAAGGACAAACCAACAAACCAACAAACCAACAAACAAAGTGACTTTCGCATTTATAATATTATAGTATGATCAATACCTAAGATAGTGTAGACTGTAGATACTGCATTTATAGTGGAGAGAGTTAAATCCACGATCTATTATCATATATACTACTAGCGGCCCGTCCCGGCTTCGCACGGGTAGACATAAATAGGTACAGATATTTTTCATAATGGTGCACCCCCTTCTCCCGCACTGCCCCTCTCACGAAGAGTTAGTTACTCGATGCGCTGCGTGGCGGCCGCCGCCGGCATGTATTTTTATTTTAATTTCATGATATCTTTTCAATGGAAAGTCCGATTTCAATAATTCAAAAAGTAATCATCAGGTATTGAGACAGTCTTGAATATTAAATTATTTATTTGGATAAAAATTTATAAATGGTATGGATAACACGGTCTGATTTTGATCGGCATTTCTATCAATTTGTTAAATGTAAAAAAGTAGTTATAGTGACTTAACTACAATATTTAGACACATGGTCTCGTGAAGTTTTTTGTAGATATTGATATATTCTATAATATTGTCGAACATTTTTTGTCCTATCATTAATACTCTTCGCAGCGTATGCGATGAAAGACATTTTATGGCTAATTTTTTTACACCTTCGGTTGGTTTTAATAGGAATTTCTAAAGATTTCTATAGTAATCTAGTATTAAATATAGCCTATGTTACTCAGTGATAATGTAGCTTTCTAATGAAAAAAGAATTATTAAAATCGGTCCAGTACTTTTTGAGTTTATTCGTTACATACAAAAATACAAATCTTTCCTCTTTATAATATTAGTGTAGATACGTACATAATCTCCGACTCCTCCGTATTTTTTCAGGATAATTAATACTTTTAATAAATTCGTAAATTTGTGTAAAGGCAAATTTTCGAAATAGGTTGTAACATACCAAAAAACCGGCCAAGTGCGAGTCAGACTCGCGCACAAAGGTTTCCGTACCAGCACACAATATAAATTATTGGAGTAAATAACAAGAAATATGTCATTACTACTACAATATTACAGCCCATTAGAGTCTCACTGCTGGGCACAGGCCACCGCTGACAAGGGAATTAGAGCTTAGACCCACAACGCTCCAATGCGGGTTGGCGGGCTTTAACGACTATTATCATGTTAGTGATAATAAGCGGGACCGACGGCTTAATGTGCTTTCCGAGGCATGGTGTGAAACACCGCCAACTTCCTAACTCCGGGCTAGTAGGTACTGAGAATATCTAGTCAGAAAAGTCCAATAAGAGATATCATAAGGACACGTAATCAGCTGTGAAATAACATGTCTTACATAGTATGGCGCCAAACTGGTAGCGCCTGACAAACAATACGACAGCCTATGTGTACGGAACCCTAATTAAAGATTTTTGATTTCATGATTCTAGCTCAACAGGAAGCTCCCTATAGGTTTTGATTTATTGGGTAGTGTCAAAATACGCCGGTATTTTTTGATTGCGTAGAAGCTTGATTTTTTTACAGCTCCAAGGGTCCGTAGACCTAAGTATTTAATATTAATTTCAACTTAATACCTCCATGCGATCCCGCAAAAAGGGTGACAGACAGACAGACGGACAGCGAAATGATCCTATAAGGGTTCCTTTTTTCCTCCCTACGGAGCCCTAAAAACTACCTAAGGTAATATTATCTTTCGATTTAAATATAGAGAAAATGTTTCAATTAGTCAATTGAGTTTTCAATAAATAATGGTTTTGTTTCTAGACATTAAATAAGCCATACGGATAGTTTGAAAAACCGAAAATACAATATTATGAATGCGAAAGTGTGTCTGTCTGCTACGCTTTCACGGCCCATCTGCTCAACAGATTTTGATAAAATTTGGTACTGGGATAGGTTATATCCCGGAGAAGGACACTGGCTACTTTTTATCCCGGAAAATTAAAGAGTTCCCGCGGGAATCAAAAAATCTTATTCCACGCGGACGAAGTCGCGGGCATCATCTAGTCTGTAATAATTACGTTTGTAGAGACTTGAGAATTCTATCAACTATCTCGATGTTCTTCCCAAATTGACCATGCCGGTGATCGAACCCGGGACCTCCCAATTGCAAGACAGCGCTCACCACTGCGCCAGGGAGGTCGTCAAAACTACGACTACTTTTAATTTAGCTTCCTGTTCCAAACAATAGTAGCATAATTGAGATTCAAAATGAATTTTCTTGCTTTACTTGGGTACTGGCACAAAAGAATTTTATTCCTACTTCAAAAGTTGGATTGTAAAGAAAGTGAAATTAATTTTTAAAATGGAGATTTTATTACCACTTTTATTTGAGTTGTAAAATGATTTATCTACTCCAGCATCGAAAAGTTCCAATTTCGAATTTGACAACTATATCGAATTGAACCCTCTTTCGTGTTTGCTTCTCATAACGATACAGTTCGTTGTATGGGAGCTGTATCGTTATGAGTCGTAGCTGTATCGATATGGTTATCTTCATAAATAGGATACCTATAGCTTAGCGGCTCTGGGTTCTGGCACTTTTGGTTTTTATTAATTTATAAAGTAAAAAATTATAAAGACGTCCTTGTCGTAGATAAAATCTTGTATGCAACTGTACGTAATTAGTCATTTTAATTCTCGTACTATCCTATTTTGATACTCGGCAAGCCTCGTATCAAAAAACAGCACTCGAATTAAAATGACCCTCATTACGATACAGTTGCATAAATAGCTATTATTAAATTCGTCCAGTGCCCCCGTACATAATGAATCTAATACTGGGTTCAAATATCACATAGACTTTTAGTAGGTACAAGAAAATTGTAAATTGCAACTATCACTCACAATAATGTATACTACATTATTGTAAGTGATAGTTGCTTAGTTTAAGATGATTTGTGAGTAGGTGATAAGTAAATGCATATTATTTCAATGTCATACAGATGCCATTTCTTAAAACGCTACACACCAAGTATAACCAGGTATAACAAACAGAACAGAGAATCTATTTTAAAGTCCCTCTTTGTTTTGCGACTCGAATTCAAACATAATATGGAGCATATTTGAGTCTCCCACAGGAATATTGCCCGGCGCGCCGGGACAGCTATTCGTTAGGCTCTACGCCTGTGACAAAGTTAGGCGGAACGTTTAAATGTGTTCCTATTGTAGTGACTGTATTGTGTTGAACATTGGGTTTTAGATGTTTTAACTTTATATAAAACTAGCTGATGCCCGCGATTTAGTCCGCGTGGTTTAAGTTTTTTTGATTCCCGCGGGAACTCTTTACTTTTCCGGGAAAAAAGTAGCCTATGTCGCTCTCCAGGACGTCCTCAACTATACCCATGCCAAAAATCATGTCGATCCGTTGCTCCGTTGCGGCGTGATTGAAATACAAACCAACAAACAAACACACTTTCGCATTTATAATATTAGTATGACTAGCTTTTGCCCGCGGCTTTGCTCCCGTTAGGTTCGATTTTTTATACAAATTTCAAACCTCTATTTTACCCGCTTAGGGGTTGAATTTTCAAAAAAACTTTCTTAGCTGATGTCTACGGTGGTAAGAGCTATCTGTATGCTAAATTTCAGCCCGATTTGTCGAGTGGTTAGAGCTGTACGTTGATATATCAGTCAGTTAGACAGTCACCTTTTGCTTTTATATATTTAGACTAGCTGGCCCGATAGACATTACCCCAACAATAGGTTTTTTAGAAACTTTTCCAATTTTTCGTTTCATAAAAACCTAAGTAGGTAAAAAAAAACTTTTCCTGACTGACTTCTTTCCTCTTATATATTATACTTATATTATAAATGAGAAAGTGTGTCTGTCTGTCTACTACGCTTTCACTGCTCATCTGTTTAATCGATTTTGATGAAATTTGGCGCAGTGGTAGGTTGTATCCCGGGGAAGGACATAATATGCTTTGTATCCCGGAAAATTAAAGAGTTCTCGCGGTAATAAAAATACTTAATTCACGCGGACGAGGTCGCGGGCATCATCCAGTAAAGAATAATAGGGTAATATTTCACTACGGAACCCTAAAAATCATAACCGTCTTTTGTTGTGCGGTAGTTAGATACCATCTTTTCTTCTCACCGTAATTCCAGGCGTTCCCAAGCGCCGCAGGTGGCTAATGCACACAGCGTATTTCATTTACATCGTGATGGCGAAAAAGGTTTTATTCAATTTACACCTTACAACACCCCATTTACACCCTTATTTTCTTTTCTTTTATAACTGTAATGTCTATTTTTCAACCGACAAAAAAGGAGGAGGTACCTTCTCTCAAGCTATATATATCTAACTAGTATTTCGCCCTGTGCGCGAGCTGCTAAAGCAGCTCACGGGTTGTGGTTAGACTTACAAGTAGTACAGATTTTACTGTACTAAACTGAATTCATTTATTATGGTGATAACAAAATAAATAAAAATGGCGCTGATTGTTTAAAACTTTGGCAACAGTTTCCTATTTCGTAACCCCAGGGAGTCCTAAATATCGATTTTGAACGAAATTGGTCAATTAACAAAGAATTTCAAAATGGCGCTGATTTTCTAAAATTTTGGTAACAGTTTCCTGTTTTGTGACCCCAGGGAGCCCTAAATATCGATTTTGAACGAAATCGGTCAATTAACACAGAATTTCAAAATGGCGCTTATTTTTTTAAAATTTTGGTACCAGTTTCCTGTTTTGTAATCCCACGAAGCCCTAAATATCGATTTTGAACAAAATCGGTTAATTAACAAAGAATTTCAAAATGGCGCTGTTTTTTAAAGTTTGGTAACAGTTTCCTGTTTACTAACCCCAGGCAGTCCTAAATATCGATTTTGAACGAAATCGATCAATTAACAAAGAATTTCAAAATGGCGTTGATTTTTTTAAATTTTGGTACCAGTTTCCTGTTTTGTGACCCCAGGGAGCCCTAAATATAGATTTTGAACGAAATCGGTCAATTAACAAAGAATTTCAAAATGGCGCTGATTTTCTAAAATTTTGGTAACAGTTTCCTGTTTTGTGACCCCAGGGAGCCCTAAATATCGATTTTGAACGAGATCGGTCAATTAACACAGAATTTCAAAATGGCGCGGTTTTTTTAAAATTTTGGTACCAGTTTCCTGTTTTGTAATCCCACGAAGCCCTAAATATCGATTTTGAACAAAATCGGTTAATTAAAAAAGAATTTCAAAATGGCGCTGTTTTTTTAAAGTTTGGTAACAGTTTCCTGTTTTGTAACCCCAGGGAGTCCTAAATATCGATTTTGAACGAAATCGATCAATTAACAAAGAATTTCAAAATGGCGCTGATTTTTTTAAATTTTGGTACCAGTTTCCTGTTTTGTAATCGCACGAAGTGCAATAAACCGCATCTCAATCGGCCCAGTACTTTTTGTGAAAAATGGTAACAGTGGTTGAAAAATTAAGATCATAGATTACAACTCAGCTTTGTTGTCTATGGTCCTAAAATATATTTAAGACCCTTCTCACAAGCTATACACATCTAATGCAAAAAACCGCATCTCAATCGGCCCAGTACTTTTTGTGAAAAATGGTAAGATATTGAAAAAATAAAATCATAGACTACAGCTCAGCTTTGTTGTCTATGGTCCTAAAATATATCTAAGAACCTTCTCACAAGCTAAACATATCTAATACAAAAAACCGCATCTCAATCGGCCCAGTACTTTTTGTGAAAATTTTTAACACATAGAAAAATTAAGATCATAGACTACAGCTCAGCTTTGTTGTCTATGGTCCTAAAATATATCTAAGAACCTTCTCACAAGCTATACACATCTAATGCAAAAAACCGCATCTCAATCGGCCCAGTAGTTTTTGTAAAAAATGGTGACATGTTGAAATATTAAAATCATAGACTACAGCTCAGCTTGGTTGTCTATGGTCCTAAAATATATCTAAAAACCTTCTCACAAGCTATACGTATCTAATGCAAAAAACCGCATCTCAATCGGCCCAGTACTTTTTGAGAAAAATGGTGACAAAAAAGTGCACAAACAAACAAACAAACACACAACCTCTTAGGGCAAACACATATACCGTCTCCGCTTCGTCGAGGGTAAAAAGAATTTTTTATATTAAATTATTCACATTTCCTATCTCGTGTTTATTTCATCCAAGCTTTTTACTCCACTACTAGTTAAGGCTCTGTCATAGGGTAAGATCGTTGAAAAGGGGGTTTCTAAAGCAGTTTATCTATTAAACGGAGCATAATGTATGATTGAGATGTTTTCAAGAACTTTAAGCAGATGTTGTATCTCATCCCAAAGCAAAATTTAAACAATTTCGCTGCATTAAAAAAAATTCATACATACCTCTTACCTGTCACCATGTCACCTTTCAAAGCAATTTTTCACCCCTTTGAAAAGTATGATTAACTGTAATTTAACATTAAATTTCAAATTCAATCACGTCGGTTGTATCATTATTTTTATGAATGGAATTAAAAATTAAGGATTATAATTCTAAAACACGAATGTCAACAATATGTAAAACAATACCTACGGCTTTAAGCTTTGATACAAGTATAGTATGCAGTAGTACCCTGTAGAGAATTATCACGGTATAATTGAAAAAACCAACGGTGTGGTGGTCTTTTATGCTGAAAATTTAATTAAACGTTTAAAACTCGAACGAGAATATAACTCTGTACTCAACTAAGATAGGTGTAGGAGTTAAGCCTATGAGTTAAATTTTAAAGGTTTGTAAGCTGCATTTTTATGCTGTGGTCTTAGTTGGAGGTCCAGAGTTCGATTCTCGGGCAGAGTAAGTTTGGGAATTTATAATTTCTGAACATGATGATGACTGCCATGCCCCTAACAGGCTAGTCCGCTACCATTTAAGACTGCATCTTTACCACCAGGTGAGAATGGCTTACTAGTAGTGGAATTATACTAATATAAAAAATATGAAAGTGTGTTTGTTTGTTGGTTTGTTCTTTTGTCCTATAATCACGCTGTAACAGAGCAATGGATCGAAGTGACTTATTGCATGGATATATTTAGTTGCACACCTGGAGAGTGACATAGGCTACTTTTTACTACTACTACTACTAAATAAAAAAAGACTCAAACCACGCGAACGAAGTCGCGGGCATTAACTAGTAAAAAAAATCGAAATCAGTTTCATAGGCACAATTTTGAATATTTATTTAAACCGGTGAGTGTATAAAACGGAATGGTCTCTTTAATCCCTTGGTACATTTTTGTTAAGCGCAGCATGCACGGTGTATATGTGGACCGCACGGTCTGAGATAATGTGGTATGCGAAAGGGCGTGGTGTGAGTGTGAGCGAATCGAGCGTCACCTATCAAAAACTAGCTTATGTATATAAGCTGGCCGTGATATAACTAGTTTTTGATAAGTGACGCAAAGTCTTAAGGAAGACTTAATTTAAGACAGACCGCTTAGTTCTCAAATCGTCAGCGTGGACTACACAAATTTAAGACCCCTGTTTTACCCCCTAGAGGTTGAATTTTCCAAAATCCTTTCTTAGCGGTAGCTATCCGCATGCCAAATTTCAGTGCGTTTCGTTAAGTGGTTTGACCTGTGCGTTGATAGATCAGTCACTCATATTTTCCTTTTATATATTAGATTATCATATTAATCATGTTTTCAACAATCACAAAGAACTGCACCCTACTATTATTTACTAAACAATGCCAGTGGGAACTCTTTGTTTTATTTATATATAATTTTCCGGGATAAAAAGTAGATAGTCTGATTTTTATCTTTTTAAATGGTTTTGTGGAAATTGCACCATTTTAACGATGACCTCACTAATTTAAGTGTAATTTCAATGCCACTAGATAAATGGCTAAGCAGATAATTCCCCGATGGGCCACATTAATGTTTTATTGGCACATAAACCGTCCCGCGGGCTGCCGGGGTTATGATACGTGCCCACTTTTTACGATCATATTTCACTGTTGGGCACTTGTACTGACAGTTTCTGTAATATGGGCGTAACGGGTCTTTTTGACCCACTGGTGGGACTAATGAATAGTACCACAATGCACACGTGGTCCCACTATAGGTACAATAAGTATAAATAGCCTAGTATTAAGGGACAGTCGTGACTGTAAACGCTGTCTACTCTATCCCAATCTATAAGAGATAAAGCCTTTTGTACATACAGGCACATGCTTATGCCCGCGTCTTTGGCCGCGTGGACTACACAAATTTCAAGCCCCCATTTTACCCCCTTAGTGGTTTGATTTTTAAAATTCCTTTCTTAGCCGATATCTGCGTTACAGTACATCTGCATGCAAAATTTCAGCCCAATTCGTCCAGTGATTTGAGCTATGCAATTGATAGATAAGTCAGTCAGTCAGTTAGTTACCTTTTCCTTTTATATGTTTAGATTATAATTTAGTAAACCCTTTAAAACAGTTATCCGCTATTTATTCAGTGGAATGCCCCCAGGTTTTATGACCCTAGTCCCCGCAAACATCGGCAGCGCTGTCCCCACACGGGCGGATTAATGCGCGGATGTACGTCAATGCACCCTATTACTGGCCGACAGGAGCGCTCTATTTGCATTGACATTGATATTAAGAAGTGATTTTCTTCATTGATACTAACGCATGTTTTAAAATCAACACATCGTAGGCTAGGCTTTTCCGATTTCTAAGTAAAAACTTACATGATAGACAAAACGATCATAAGAAAATACTTCGCTTATAATGACATAAAAATAATGAAACAACCTACCAACCTAATTCTGAGATAGGTATGCGTAGTCCCGTAGTCCAAAAACTTCAGGCTCCGTAATTCTGTCTCTAGCCTGTAAGACAAAAAATGCCGACAATAATTTAAGTACCATGCGCTGTAGATAGCAGTTATCCGCTATTTATTCAGTGGAATGTCCCCGGATTTTATTGCCCCAGTCCCCGCAAACATCGGCAGCGCTGTCCCCGCACGGGTGGATTAATGCGCGGATGTATGTTAATGCGCCCTATCACTGGACGACAGGAGCGCTCTATTTGCATTGTATTGAATACCAGAGTGAGAAGGCGCGGTCTTACTGACAGCGGTTTATTGGACACCTACGAAATTCGGCGGTAATATTGCTTTTTTTGCTGATGTTTTTTTTTTTTTATTGTGAGATAGGCTTGCGCTTGACGACAATTGTTATGTCTAGTTCAAACTTTCAAAGCAAGAATGAGGTCTAGGTTGGAACGCGTTAGCCTAGAAAACGCCTATTCACTCTCACGTGACAGGAAACACGATGCGCTGGGAGACGGTACCCTTCCTAGCGGTTCGGATCAGAAACATCGAGCAAAAACATTTCCAAACGATACAAAAAACCTTTAATATTTTATCCATTGATGTAGAATTTTAGTACCTATATTTTATCCAAACATACCATACTCACTTTCAAGGAAGGCTGGAAGAGATTTCTATTTTAGAGATAAGCTTTACCTTTGTCCACTTTTTTTATTTGTTTTAGAACAATATTTTGTACAAAAATAATTATTGTAATAAAAAAACTTACTTAATCTAATTCAATTTGACATCACTTACTTCTAAATCAAAATCAATAATTACTTTGTACGACAGACGAACAGTCAGACAATCAGACAAGCCGTCGCTGTCCGTGCGTCCGTCTGTCTGTCTATTGACGCTTCTGCAAATTATAAAATACTATAAAAATTAAAGGTGGACCCCGTACATGTAACGTGATTTTTGTAAGCCTCTCTTGTTGCTTTTACGAAAGTATTTAATATATTACATACCTAGGGTTAAATCTTGTGTTAAATCATAGTGTGTCAAGTTCCCCCAACAGTGGGACGTTAATGTGCTGTAGAGGTTAAATCTTGTACGATGCTATAGAACCCTCGGCCAGTTTACTGTCAAATGATAAATGTAGCAAATAATTCCCCGATGGGTCACATTTAGGGTTGCCACCTTTTTTTTTGGCAATTAAAGTACATGAGGTTATTATACGTAAGAAAATAAAGTACATAGTGTCAATATAAAGTACAATTTATTTTTCTTTATTATTATGTTTAAAAATATATTTCTTATTATTGCTTTTGATGCGATGCTCGCGACTACGTCCGCGTGGATTGAGGTTTTTTGGTTTCCGCGGGAACTCCTTAGTTTTCCGGGATAAAAAGTAGCCTATGTGTTATTCCAGACTATAATCTATCTCTGTGCCAAATTCCATCCAGATCCGTTCAGACGTTTGGGCGTGATTGATTAACAAACATCCATACATCCATTCAAACTTTCGCATTTATAATATTATTATAGTATGGATTTGATTATTAGCACTGCTAAATAATTGCCAGCATCTTCATAGTCTATATTTAAGTTAAAGTAAATAAGTAATTATAAGCTTTTTATCAGATTCAGAGACGCTTTGCTTTGTTAATTATTTGAGTGTAATATATTTTTTGATTTCTTAGGATCTCCACTTTAAAAATACGTTACGGTTTTATTTAAATAAATATTGTGAATTTGTGATGTATATGTTTGTACATTTTTAAGTGACAAGGAAATTTTCCATCTTTTTATGTTTCAACTGGAGGTTTCTTTGTTGCTGAAAGCTGCCGGTGTTAAGTTAATCACTCTTGTAGATTCCTTACTATTTCCTTTATACTTACCAGGAAACAAAAAAATCTGCGTGGTAGGCGCGCCATTTTGATCTAGAAGCAAAAATGTCCAACGGGGGAAGAAAAAAAATGTCTAAAAATTACGGTTCTTCTCATTTCTGTCAATTAAGGTCATTTTTAGGTAAAATTAAGTACTTTTTATTTTGTGTTAAATTTTTTATGGTATAAACGTAATTTAAATTTAATATTCACTTGTAAATTTGAAAATATATAGTTTCGTGACTCGATTTTTGTAGTTATTATGTTAACTGTTAAAAATACTTAGTACATACATAAGTACTTTTTGCCGTCATCAGTCCATAAAATACTTATAAATGGTGCTGAAATAATAAAGCGATAAGCAGTTTTGTCTCTAGGGCAATTGTCTGAAGATGCTGAAGCCCGAAATAAAGATTGAAAGAAATATAGGCTACATCACGCTCGGAAATGTTCCTGTTCAGCGACAAATAAAGACGTTTTGCACGTTTTATTATATACATGTAATCCATATGAGGTTAGCTTCAATAAGTAGACCTAGTTTTATTACTTGCGTTTTGTAATCCCAGAGAAATCAAATCATGCCAAATAAAGTATTTTCGCGTACTTTATTGTTCTCATAAAGTATAGAGTACAATTACCAGAAATAACGTACAATACTTTATTATAACGTACGGGTGGCAACCCTAGTCACATTAATGTTTTATCGCCAAATAAACCCAAGGGCCGGCCGAGATGATCGGTGGGTTTTAATACCCATGTTTTAATGTATCTTCGCTTTTTTATCGATTTTCATGTTTTATAAGATAAAATTATTTTACCCGAAAATGTTACTGGCTATAGAGATGATACCCGCGTGGATATAGGTAGGTATTTTTAAAATCCCGCGAAAACCTTTCTTTTTTTGTTCGTAAAATGTCTAAAATCCTAAATCCGTCCTATAGCTAGGTACTTATATTACAATCTGATCCAGTCTTACCATTACTTACCTATTCTTAGCCCCACTTGCACAAGACCGCTTATTAAGTTAAGTTTTCTATACCTGTCCTTTTTATGTTAACCCCGCATCAAAAATTTGACTAAATCAGTTTAGGCAGTGTTGTGCAACTCGGCCTTAAAGATAACAAAAATACTGACTTAGGATGAAAGTACCTACAGGGCTATACTGCCAACGCTTAAAGCCATAATGTTTCATTATTGTTCACTTTTGTGTTTTATAATTTTACTCTTTTTTTAGGAACGTCAAAACACGTGACATAAAACTGTCATTTTGAGTAATATTGCTTAGGTAATGCTTTAGGCGTTGGCAGTATGACCACAGCATAGGTAATAGGTATGACCCCAGATCTGATTGTTTGGCCGACAAAATGTCCGCGCGCGCACTTTTAGAGATGCACAGACTACCGCGACATAGTAAAACGTGTTTCCCACAAGTCGCGGACGTATCGCATGGACGTTTTTACGAGTACCTATCCACACGCCCTTGGATTCGAAATTTCGCCTATAGAAGTTGGTGGCATAACTTGTCGTCGTCGTCGTCAACCGATGGACGTCCACTGCTGGACATAGGTCTCTTGTAGGGTCCTCCACAAGCCACGGTCTTGCCTGTCGTCCGTCCACCGTGTGGGGGGTCTGCCGACGCTACGCCTTCCAGTGCGGGGTCGCCATTCCAGCACTTTGGGACCCCAACGCCCATCGGTTCTCCGAACTAACGAGATTAGTATGGCTCTTAAACAGCTTAAGAACAACAAGGCGCCAGGTGAGGACGGAATCACGGCAGAACTCCTGAAAGCAGGTGGAAAACCGTTACTTTCAGCGATTGTTCAATTCCGTCATTCATCAAGGCACAACGCCTGAGGCATGGCACATGAGCGTGGTGGTTCTGTTCTTCAAAAAGGGTGATAATACCCTGCTGAAGAATTATAGACCCATCTCGCTGTTGAGTCATGTCTATAAGTTGTTTTCAAGAGTCATAACGAATCGTCTCGCCCGTAGGTTTGACGACTTCCAGCCTCCCGAACAAGCCGGATTTCGAAAAGGCTTTAGCACCATAGACCACATCCACACGCTGCCGCAGGTTATACAGAAGACTGAGGAGTATAACCGGCCACTTTGCTTAGCGTTTGTGGACTATGAGAAAGCCTTTGATTCGGTGGAAACTTGGGCGGTATTGAGGTCTCTGCAGAGATGCCGGATTGATTATAGGTATGTCCAAGTGCTGAAGTGTTTGTACGAAAGCGCCACCATGTCAGTCCGTATACAGGACCAGACTACGAGGCCGATCCGACTGCAGCGGGGAGTGCGACAGGGGGATGTTATCTCCCCGAAGCTGTTTACCGCTGCATTGGAGGACGTCTTTAAGCTTCTGGATTGGAACGGACTTGGCATCAACATAAACGGCGAGTACATCACTCACCTTCGGTTTGCCGATGACATAGTCATCATGGCAGAGACTCTGGAAGACCTCAATGCAATGCTCAATGACCTCAGCAGAGTTTCTCAACAGGTGGGCCTAAAAATGAATATGAGTAAGACGAAAGTTATGTCTAACGCTCATGTTCCGCTCCACCCAGTGATCGTTGAGAGCTCTGCATTCGAGATTGTAGACGAGTACGTGTACCTGGGGCACACAGTGCAGCTGGGTAGGTCCAATTTCGAGAAGGAGGTCAACCGCCGAATTCAACTCGGCTGGGCTGCGTTTGGGAAGCTTCGAGATATCTTCTCGTCCAAATCCCTCAGTGTCTGAAGACCAAAGTCTTCGAACAGTGCGTGTTGCCAGTGATAACTTACGGATCCGAGACATGGTCGCTGACTATGGGCCTGATAAGAAGACTCAGGGTCACTCAGCGGGCGATGGAGAGGGCTATGTTGGGAGTGTCCCTACGTGATCAAATCAGAAATGAAGAGATCCGTAGGAGAACCAGAGTCACCGATATAGCCCGAAGAGTTGCGAAGCTGAAGTGGCAATGGGCGGGGCGCATAACTTGTATTACCTGTTTATTCTGTGGTACCTGTTATTCTGTGGTACCTGTTATTCTGTGGTATAACGCTAAACGTATGTACTCGTAAGTGTTAAGGTAACTTTATTGTTAGACGAGTGGCTTCATATGGACCTGTCACTTGCAGGAAGGTTTATTTGTGCTAGGAAAATATGGAATACTATTCTTATGTGTAACTTTATACCTGCTATGCTAACTATATTGTATAGAATATATTTTATTAAACTAGAACCCGTTCAAGAGATCTCACTATTACACTCTTCTGATGTATTTCGCTTAAAAGTCACTAAGCAAGCTATTAAACTAGCCTCGTATTTAGTCCCACAAACTTAGGTATCTGACTCTAGTTGCTAATAAATATAAAATAAAATAAAAACAAAAAATAGAGAGAGTGTGGGTCTTCTCCGTTTGGCCCGTGAGGGCCAAGCGGGGGTACGGGCCTCGAGGCTGAGCCTCCTTACCCGGGCGGGGCGCGGGGCAACTCCGTGCCCCTTTGAATGGCTTTAAGCCGGAACGGCTTGGGCCTGCCTAGAAGGCTACGGGCCCTTAAGTATGGTGCTTTATCCTTTTTAGGCATGGAGGCGCGTAAGCACCGCCATGCCTGCTATGAGGGCTTGTGTTGCGCCCGGGCCCTCCAGGTACGCCGTCAGCCCAGTCGTGAGCGCCTCGATCACGGCCCGGACTATAGCCACAATGACTATAGCCAAAACAAAAACTAAATAGTCATAAAAATTAGTTCCAATTTTTGCCACCGGGCCAGATAAGTTTGTGGGTAACTATAGGTTAGCCCGGTGCCATCTTAGACTACATTATAACTTACCATCAGGCAAGATCGCAGTCAAGGGCTAACTTGTAGTGGAATAAAAAAAAGACGATTATAAACGATCTCTCAAAATACATACGTCCGCGTCCTGCGCCATTCACGTCTTTGTGTCTTTACGGACTACGGATTGAGGTCGGTGTAATGTGCATCCACCTTAAACCTGTTGCTTGCGAGGTTTTATATTTCCTGTTGTTAGGTCACTGTTGCGTTGAGGACATCAATTATACTGTCTT
Organism: Erebia epiphron; assembly: GCA_963932025.1. NCBI lineage: Eukaryota > Metazoa > Arthropoda > Insecta > Lepidoptera > Nymphalidae > Erebia > Erebia epiphron. Next base: position 13,611,121 of record OZ009950.1, read on the forward strand.
TACTGCCCAAGGGCTTAAATACTGTCTTTACAGCTTTATTCTCGGAACTTTTCCACTATTTTAATGACTGTGGGGCTCGAGTGACAAACGTCTACAGTTTACTAAGTACTAGATGACCGTTAAAATAAAAGATAAGACTTGATTTTACGTACGACTTTCCATCTATTTTATGGACTCGGAAGTTTAAAGTTAATCGATGTTATGATAAATATTTATGACTAGACTAGATGATGCCCTCAAACTCGTCCGCGTGGATTAAGGTTTTTTGACTCCCGCGGGAATTCTTTAATTTTGCGGGATAAAACTATCACCACTACAGCCCATTAACGTCCCACTGCTGGGCACAGGCCTCCACTCTCATAGGAGAGCGGGAATTAGAGCTTAGACCCACCACGCTGCTCCAATGCGGGTTGGCGGGCTTTAACGACTACTATCATGTTAGTGATAATAACCGGGACCGACGGCTTAACGTGCTCTCCGAGGCACGGGGGTGAAACACCGCCAACTTCCAACTCCGGGCTGGTACTGAGAATTTATTAATTGAAAAACCCAATACCTAACTTTTATGCCCGACCGGGAATCGAACCCAAGACCTCGTGATCCGCAGTCGACTATGCTAACCACTAGACCAACGAGGCAGTCTCAGGCAGGGGAGATCAAACTATCCCTGTACCAAATTTCATCAAAATCGGTTGAATAGATGGGTCGTGAAAGCGTAGCAGACAGACAGACAGACAGACCGACAGACAGACCGACAGACACACATTCGCATTTATAATAATATTAGAATGGAATTAGTATGGATAGTATGGATTATGCCCGCGACTTCGTCCGCGTGGATTAGTTTTTTATTCTCGAGGGCACTCCTTAATTTTCCGGGATAAAAAGTAGCCTATCTCCTTCCCCGGGGTTTAATTTACAAGACAGACACGCTTTCGCATTTATATTATTACTAGATGATGCCCGCGACTTCGTCCGCGTGTATTGATGTTTTTTGATTCCCGCGGGAACTCTTCAATTTTCCGGGATAAAAAATAGCCTATGTCCTTCCCCGAGATGTAACATATCTCTGTACCAAATTTCATCAAAATCGGTTGAGTAGTTGGGCCGTGAAAGCGTAGCAGACAGACAGACAGACAGACAGACGGACATACAGACAGACACACTTTCGCATTTATAATATTAGTATGGAAGCATGGATTAATAATATTAATAATGGATAAGACAAGATGTTGTTCGCGACTTCGTTCACATTTATTTTGGGGTTTTAGAAAAACCTGTGGGAACTCTATTATTTTCGCTTGCATTGAGTCTTCAGAACCCAGAGGCAGATGCAGTTTATGAAATGAAGGCGGTTGTAAATGTATTTAAGTTATAAAATTTCTGGTGTTTTATCTTTAGTTTAAATTAATTTTAAAATCCTACTAAATGAAGGCGCGGGATAGGTATATATTTTGAGTTCATTACCATCACCAATTATTTCGATATGTTTCTATTCTTTACGTATCTACCTACGTAGAACCCCAAAAAAGGATTTTCTGAAAAAAATGTCAGCAAGTCTGTAATAATGTTTCTTTTTATTGTTACAGATAACATAAAGAATGAGTGTGTAAAGTGAGAACAGTGTAATGTCGGAGCGTTTCACGGAATGGCGTCGTTAGAGTGAAGCAAGATGGCGGATGCTTTTGGCGGGAAATGCGCGTTTGTGCTCCTGCTACTGCTCGTCGAGAACGTTCTGTGTCAACTGGCGAGGGAGAGCGAGGATCTAGGTTCGATTCTTTTCACTTCATTCGTAGACTGTAGATACAAATTCATCCTCACCACCCTGGATGCCTGGTTTAAATCGTTTGTTTCAGGTTTTATGAAGATAAACTTCTTTAGAATCATTGTGATTTGAAAATTCAACGAAACGAAAAAATGAAACGCTAAAGCGACACCAAAAAGAGACAAAGATATACAGGACTTAGCCTGCGAGAGAATAACAAGTTATATTTATCTCATCCTCTCGTAGTCTACTTTTCTGAAGTTTCACTTCTGCCGTGTAACACACACTTTTATCCCGGATAATTAATGAGTTTCCACGGGAATCAAAAACCTTAATCCACGCGGACGAAGTCGCGGGCATCATCCAGTTTTCAATATTTCCATAGAACATGCATAATATTATATCTGTTGAAAATGTAAGACGAATTCTTGAAAAGCAAACAAGCTGATATAACAAGCAAATAAGTTCTTGTACAACTTTTGCGGCGTTCAGCAAATCAAAAACTAGGCCGATGTTACAATGTGCTCCTATTGCTCTATTTTCCCCACAAATGTTCCTTGACGATAGTAATGCTGAGGAAAAACAACTTTCCAAATGCTAATAAGCTAAAAGTTTGTCTGCTTTTCTTTGAATAAAAGTATTCTGTTTATTTTCTCACTTTTTTTGGTAGGCATAAAATGTTTCTTTTAACCGAAGACACATTTTATTCTCTGTCTATTCGTAAGCCTCTTACACTCTAGGTTTACCATTCCTATGTACTGATTTAGAATTCCGTGTGTTTTGATAAAATAATAATCTATGTACATAATTAGCTTTACAAAAAATAGTAGGTAACAATACAAAAGCAAGATTCGTATAAAAGTTCAAAGACTTAAAAAGACAGTTTTATCAAAATGGTGCGTTTGGTTTTTCAGAAGATAAGTACTAAATTATGTCGAAAGCACAATACTAATAGATATTTGATATACTTTTAATCTGTTTTTCATTAATAAATAATTATCTTTTACCAAATTGCCGAAAACAGGTAATTGTCGAATTAAAAACTAATCAGTATTTTGTATGCCTCGTAATTCCAACAAAAGGTTGTAATAACTTTCAAAGTTTCATCATTGCAGCTCAAAAACTTTATACTAGGTAATATTATAAACTAGCTGATGCCCGCGACTTCGTCCGCGTGGATTGAGGTTTTCTGGTTCCCGCGGGAGCTCTTTATTTTTCCGGGATAAAAAGTAGCCTAAGTGTTATTCCCATAGGTAATTTATCTCTGTGCCAAATTTCATCTAGATCCGTTCTGCTGTTCTGGCGTGATTGAGTAACAAACATCCATCCCTGCATCCAAACTTTCGCATTTATAATATTAAAAAAGTAGAGACTAGTAGACATACGAAGGCGTGTCTATTTTATCTGTTTGTCTATCTGCATGTGTCTGTCTGCTCTTTTTCCTTACTTATGCCCGGTTGCTGAGGTCGCAAGTTGTGTTCTCAATAGCTATTGATTCAATAAAGTTCTCCAAAGGATAAACTTCAGATAACTATCCATGCGTTTCTGAGTACCTACCCCGCGACCCGTTCAATAACAATTGAACCGATAACCAGTTCCTTATTCTGTCGCTAGATGGGTCTGGAAAGGGGATCGAATTTAAAATGCATATTTTTCTTTTATGTCGTCTTTTAAACAAGTTTTCTTACCAATAGTATTTTTTCCTATGTTAAATAAGTGGCTAAATATCATTTTTTTTTTAATATACAAATTCGTTATTAATTATCAGCGGATGTATGATTATTGAACGACAACAAAAAATAAAAAAATTGTCATTGAAACGTCAAACTTTATTGCTTACGTTTAGCTGGGTTGGCGCGCAAGTTTAAAGTTTTGCTTTGCATCATTATTCATTACTATTACTTTATTGTTATTGTTATGTACGTTTTGTTATCAACTACATACCTAATTTTCAAAAATGGTAATAAATACAAGGTACAACAGACATCACCACAGATCAAACGTCAAATAAAGTTATGGAACTGATAAACGGCGCATATTGGTCAGTTAAGATAAACTAAGTTTAAGCGCAGTTTAACTTGCATAGCGTTGTTCAGAAACGCATTTTCATGAGTTATCGGACCAATAGCGCTAATGAATAGATAAACCTTCGTTAAAAGTACCTCAGAAACCGGGCATTAACCATGACTTTAATCTACATAGGAAAATCAGAGTTTCCAGGGATTTCAAAATACCGCAAATTTACTGCAAAGCATGGTCAAGGGGCCATACTGCTAACGCCTAAAGCCATATTGTTTCATTATTGTTGACTTTCGTGTTTTAGAATTATGATCCTTATTTTGGGAACGTCAAGGTACGTGACATACTACTGACATTTTGAGAAATGTGGCTTCAGTATTGATATAAGCGTTGGCAGTATGGCCCGATACAACGATGCGAAGTTGAAACTCCAGCGACTCTCACGCTGGCCATAGACGATCAAGTTTACTGTCAAGTTTTCAGCGGACTTGAAGCGGCTGTCATTAAACTTGACGGTGTATTGACGGTTAACCCATTAGTAGGCAAGGTATCCCAAGAATTAATAAAGCGGCAGGTACCTAGTCAAAGTCAAGTCGAAGTCAAAATTGGTACCAACACCGTAAGCTTATAGTGTCCGTAGTAGCGTCAGGTATACAAAGTATAAGACGTGATGGTGATAATTAACGACAGTATCTTAACTGAATTAATCTACGGGGGTTTCAAACGCGCCCTGGTCTGAGTCGAGCCCACAACAAACTCAGCCGGGTTTTCTTAAGAGAGTAAAGAATGGCTAGGACCACGGAATAGATAAAGGGATATTTTTTCTATGGCTAGGACGTTTGGTCTGGGTGGATTGAGGTTTTTTAGTTCCCGCTGACAGGCAGACGGAAAGGCAGCGGTGGTTTTGTAGGTAATAGGGTCTCATTGGGTACGAAACCCTAAAAATAACATTATATTATGAATATAATATCTATGTTATCATTAGATTCAGAATCCGCAAGATATCTGGATTCTGAAATGGCACAACCGCCGAGGGCTATATAACATGTAACATAACTTTAATACAGCCCATTATTATTTTAGTGACATTTCGGGCGTATTTGAAATGCAAATGGAACTTAGGTGCCATATATTTGCCAGGAGTTTATGTACGGTGAAATTTTAATGGAACACGTCCATCCGTGCGACTCTAATGGTGGTTTTATTTTTATCTATACCCACTCATATATTCTAATGAAATAAATATTATAAATGCGAAAGTTTGGATGTATGGACGTATGGATGTATGGATGTTTGTTACTCAATCACGCCCCAACGGTTGAACGGATCTGGCTGAAATTTATAGACGTCCACTGCTGGACTGCTGTCTCCTGCACGGATCGCCACAGAGCAAGGTCTTGTGCCGCTTGCTTCCAGCGGCTCCCAGCTGCACGCTTGAGATCGTCCGTCCACCTATAGTGGGGAGTCGTCCAACGCTGCGCTTCCCATAGATAGCGCAGCGATAGATTATAGTCTGGAATAACGCATAAGCTACTTTCTATCCTGGGAAATTGAAAAGTTCCCGCGGCAACCAAGAGAACTCAATCCACGCGAGCGAAGTCGCGGGCATCAGCTGGTATAGTCTATACGGACAAGATTGTGGATGAAAACTAGGTATAGCGTACAAGAGAAAGGTAATAAAAATTTTAGCACGTGCTAAGAAAAATCGGAATTATGTCTCGCTGCCAGCTGAGAATTTCCGCTGGCAAGGAAATATTATATTATTTTATTATGAAATTAACATCTAAGCTTTCTCGTACGGCGATAGAATTTTTAATTTATTATTTTTTGAACTCGCTATTGTATAGTTTTAACGCTTGAAAACAGTTTTTCTTGTGTACCTAGTTGTAGTTTAGAATACATAGACTCGTTTAGTTCAGTTAAGTTTGTAATCCGTACTTTCATGCTAATATTTTAATACAATAGATATAAAAGAACAGAGATTACACGAATCGTGACAAAATTAACAACTGGTTACGGCGTAAAGGCGGCCTTATCACTACGAGTGATCTCTTGACTCGTGTCGTGTGTTATCGATCGAGTTGCATGATGACTAGGTGATCTTTTTAGCTTTGGCTGGCTCTTTTTAGAGGTTAATATCGCCTTGGAAATTAAAAAAAAAATTAACTTTAATAGTGGCTGTCCGCAGTCCGCACACCTGAATCCTTTGTTTTTTTTAAACTATTTTAAAGTTTAGTCCTCAGCAGTAAACTGTAAACCTGACATTAATCTTGTAGATAACAAAACTCAATTAGATTTTTCTATCCTAGCTCCAGCATCCGCAGCGGAGTTCTGAACAGCATCTTGGGACACTTTAGTTTATCTACAGTTTAATGCCGGCGGGGGAATAGCGGCTTATCTCGTGGGGGAATTCGATAATCCTAAATAGCTGGAGCTTGGAGTGAATTTTGCCCTCAAAGATAATAAATATTATAGTTGGTAAACATCACCAACTCTGTCCAAACTTTTTTTTATGCCTCTACCCTTTTGACTGCAATCTCACCTCATGGTAAGTGATGATGCTGTCTAAGATAGTAGCGGGCTAACCTGTAAAAAGGGTGGCAGTTATACTCAAAAACATATATTTTTATTCAAATAAACTTATTTAAAGTGCTTTTGAATAGTCGAGTGAATCTACCAATGGTTATGAATGCCATTCCTACCGAGAGGAACCAGCAAGAAATTCAGTGGTTGCTCTTTTTAAAAAAATAATCAACAATTACATAAATGTGTAGATAAGTAATCGCACTTCTGAGCATTGCTGAAATCCATATTTGACTCGCTCCAGCAATGCTCAGCATGCCCTTTTATTATTTACATTTACATAATATTATTAAACCCATACCCCTAATCGGTGTGTACATGGAATCGTACCGGAACGCTTAATTACTTAGTGGCACGACTTTGCTGGTAGGGTGGTAATTAGCCACGGTCGAAGCCTACCACCAAACCAGACCAGTGAAAATTCAGAAATTATGAACTGACCCTGCCGAGAATCGAACCCGGGACCTCCCACTGTAAGACGCTCACTACTGTGCCAGGGAGGTTGTCAAAGCCTTCCTTCGGAACCACATTGTAAGAGGGTGCAATCAACCCCAAGGGCTAACTTGTAGTGGAATAAATGTTATATCTACATATAGACAAAGACGTGGGCATCTCCTTGTTTACAGTAAACTGATGTATCTAAACATTATTGGATTTTTACTGTAAATCACTTATTTTTCAATATCCTCTTAAAATACTAAGATTCTTGGAAAAGCGAATAACAAGCGAAAGTGTGAGATTTATCTTTGAGAACCATTTTTGTAATCATAAGCACCTCCTACATAATGTTTGTAAGGAAAATTCAAAAGCACGTTTCATCGACCAATTTCAATGAGGGGGAGAAATGCGAGGGAGGTACAAGATCCAATGGGTCTGTACTTTAAGATCTAGCCCCACTTGAGATGCACGAAGCGGCGTGGCACGTAGCGGCAAATATTTGTATGAGTTTGTACGAGGCCGCGTCGCGCAGTGCATCTCTGTGCCGCATAGCTGAAGTGGACCCAGCTCCATACAACTTCATACAAAGAATACTTGCCGCTACGTGCCGCGCTGCGTCACGCCTCTGTATCTGTAAGTAGGTAAGCGGCAAAAGCTTAGTGACTTAGACGACCCGACTAGGTCGGGAATTCGATTCGGGGGGAGCACGGAATTTTAACTTTTATGACTTACTAGCTGATGCCCGCGACTTCGTCCGTGTGGAATAAGTTTTTTTTAAATTCCCACGCGAACTCTTTAGTTTACGGGGCTAAAAAGTAGCCTATGTCACTCTCCAGGTCCTCAATTATCCATGCCAAAACTCACGTCGATCCGTTGCTTCGTTGCGACGTGATTGAAGGACAAACAAACATACTTTCGCAATTATAATATAAAAGTATGATTTTTGTAGTGTGATTATGTTTTTATGTCACTCATTTCGAAGTGTTTTCATTTTTTTATTTGATTGTTTTTTTTATGTGTCTTTTTACTCTTTGTTTTTTTGTTTTAATTTACTGTGATTTTGTTTTCAATGGGGCTGAAATGTACAATAAGCATATAAGCCCCTAAACAAAAAAAGAAAAAAAAGTATGATTTTATTTCATCAAAACTGCAGTATGAAAATACCTAATTGAAAAAAGTCATAAAAAGCAACGAACTGGGTACTGATCCTGTAAAATGGAATTTCCCGCCGTTTTCTCGCTAATTGTGAGCTTCAAAAGCAACAAGAAATAATTTAATCAGTCCGGTGTAGGAGCGATGCTAGTCAACATGGAGTCTGGACGCGCGCTTTAAATAATATTTGCCTTCAACGAGATGAATCTCAAAAAACTACGACTTTTACTCTGTTTAAATTATTAAAATTACCTACCACATAAAATTAGTTCTTAACTAGATGATGCCCGCGACTTCGTCCGCTCGGACTAAGTTTTTTCGATTCCCGCAGGAACTCCTTAATTTTCCGGGATAGAAAGTAGCCTATGTCCTTCCCTAAGATACAACCTATCACTGTACCAAATTTCATCAAAATCGGTTGAACAGGTGGGCCGTGAAAGCGTAGCAGACTGACAGACAGACGGACTGACAGACATACACACTTTCGCATTTATGATATTAGTAGGGAAGTATGGATTATATACTTACTTAATGTTCGTACGCAAATCTATTGAAGTTTAATTGTAAGGCCGCAATTACACTAGTAAGTTTTTACGTAAGTAATTTACATAACTAGCATAACCATACTAATTGCGACTTAAAACGCTGCCAACAAACGGTAGTTGTGCGATATGTGGAAAAAATCATGATCGCTGTGTATATAACGAAATTAAAAAGAAAACTATCACAGCGAAGTAGGCTTTGTTATCGAGTATTACGTGGACATACTTAATCGACCTACTTATAAAATGTCTGCATATTGTGACGGGCAACTACGGGAACCCTGCACTACGTGTGGCCCGAAACGCCCTTGGCCGGTTTTTTTATTGATAGAACATTATTGAATAAAACTTAAAGCTAATTCAATTCAATTCAATTTATTTATTTCGGATAACAAAAATCCATATTTTTACAATTTATGTCAATATCATTATCATATCATTATTAGAATTTAGAGTATTATTTTAAAAATCAAAATCAAAGTTTAAATTAAAAAGTCAAATTACACTACAAATATATACTTATTATAATTATAATTTTATTATATTACAAAATTCGTATGCCTTCCAACTGCATATTCTGTATATTCTGCAACAGTGATTGATAATTGCAGACAGGCCCTAGTATTTCCTCTCCGGCATTGGTACTCCAACATGCCTCTCGCAGCAATGCCGAAGGTAGAAACAGTCAAACCGGTCCGCAATCATCTTCATAACGGCATTGGAGCTGCCCCGTACTCTGCGCACTAAAGACGCGCACCGCTTGCGCATAGTGGTGTGAAAGCAGTCGGTGCGTGCATCTGCAAACATGCCTGAGGCACTGCAGAATCGGGGCAGCCCCAACAACGTTCGGAAAGCATTATTATAGAGGACACGGAGATCACTGTACGTTTTCTTTGTGTACTTAGCCCACAGGCTGCATGTGTACATAGATGTACAGTACGCTCTAAAAAGTGTAACTTTGACACCTGCTGAGCAACGTGCAAACCTGCGAGCTATCATATTTGCTCTTATCGACAGTGACCTCCGCTCCCGCTCAATATCTGCGTCATCCTTGAGGTCGGCGGTGATTACATGACCCAGGTACCTGAACTGCTCCACTGTGGCTATAGGAACCCCAGAGAGCAGCACAGGTGGTGCATTCTGAGGACTTTTTGTACCACCGGCCTCAAAGACCATGCATTGACTTTTTGTCACATTGTATTTTAAACCATGATGACCTGCGTAATCCTCACAAGTCTGAACAAGCCTCCTCATACCACAAATCGACGCACTCAGCAGCACCATGTCATCTGCGTAACTCACAAAGAATTCTTTACCAACTTACTATAATAATTATGATGACCGCATGGAGTAGTGGCAAGAATGACAATGACAAGAATGCTGGCTGCACTTCCGCACGGGACAGCCAGGCTGATCCTTTGCGCAAATAATCATGCAGCCCTTCTGTCACCAGATGCACAATTAGCCGCCGCGCGCCGTGAAATATCTTGCAAGATTTTTTGTGTTGTGTGTTGTACTTGGTGGTAGAATTATCTGTTTTTTTATATTGCAAGATAGGCTTGCGCCTAACGACAATCATGCTTATGAAAAGCAATGATGTAGAGGTCTAGGTTGGAGCACGCTTGCCTAGAAAATGCCTATTGACTATTGCCTACGGCACTCCATGGGGCCCCAGGGTATGAACGGTAAACGTAACAAACATCTATTAGCGCCGCTCGATGACTACAGATGGCGCTGTACCTGTGAGGCGAGTCACACGCAGTCGTTACGCGAGGTTTCCGCCAATCAGAGAAGTTTCCGCTCATGTGGCAGCTATGTTTAATGACGTGACGTCATGATATTCTATAATTTTACATTATAACAACTTCTGTGTCCTCTAGCCATTCGATACTCAGATTTGCCTCGAGAGCAAGTGTTCTAGAAAGTAGACCTATCTATACCTTGGGTGCGAGTGGTTATGGATCTAGTTGTTTTTATATTGTTACATTGCAATTAATTTAATATATCTAACATGTTCTTATGTTTCTTCCTCAATAAATGGCCGATCCTGTGTTTTGTATATTCTTAGTTTGCATCTTAAAAACCTATCCATCACCATACGCACGTAGGCACGACGTAGGTCTGCTAACACATCTCATTTTATTTCATTACAGTGTGCACAGACCTTTACAGCGACTGAAACTGGCTGATTGAAACTTGGCAGATCCAACTTTAGATTTTGATTAACTTCGCTGATTTAAGATTTTCGAGCGAGTAACTACCCACTCCATTCGAGCTAATATTTGGATTTGCACTTTAATTCGGGAGTATTGAATTTCGGATTAAGTTTTGCTTCAATTTTACACTAGAGTGTCAGTCTGGCCAGTGAAACGTGCTATTCGATAATTTTCAAAGTTGTAACATGGTAAAATTTGAAACTGTAATCCAGAGATGCACAGACCGCGGCCCGCGGGCCGCATGCGGCCCGCCGGTCGAATACTGGTGGCCCGCCGACAGCAAAAATAATACTCTCGTACATTCGAAAAATATTGAATTCTATTCCAGAATAAAACCAAAAAAAATATGTTCGAAAAGTAATTTGAATCTCGCGCGCGCGCTCTTAAGTGCGCTTATCGGTGCGCCGTGCATGCGTCGGTAACAGCGGTCGGTAATGTTCGTGCTGATCTCGGTTAAATTCGTTTTCTTGAGGAAGCGCCGCGGCCGGCGCGGCGGCGCGTTATCCGCGGGTTATATTGTTAGAGCAAGCGAGATAGCAATAGTCCCGAATTCCCGATTGCTCGCGTAGGTAGATACACGAAGCTTCCAGAGTCGGTTTCGAGATTTCTCCAGACAGTTTTCGACTCTATACGCGCGGTATAAAAGCCACGCTAACCGCAGCGACCGACAGTTCGGTTTTAATTTGAGTGAAGTGTCAATAGTTCTAGTGTAGATTTTAACTCGACTAGCCGGTGTATAATTGTGTTGTGAAATCGTAAGTAAAACTCTGTTATTAATAAGTGTTTCCCTACCTATTTAATCAATTATTTTTGGTAATTTAAAAAAGGATGGGTAATTTAAGTAGGTACTGTAATTGTTTTTAGGTGCTGTGTTAATCCTAGCCAGGATTAGAACGCAACATGGACAAGCCAGGACCTAGTAATAAACGTAAGGTTAAAGATGAAAATCGGCAGTTTCAAGAAATTTGGACCGAGAAATACTTTTTTGTATGGTCACATAACAAAGTCGTTTGTTTAATTTGCAAAAATTCTGTTGCGATTGCAAAGGAATATAATGTTAAAAGGCACTATGAAACGCAGCATCCTACTTTTACCAAGTTTACAGGCGAATTAAGAAAGCAAAAAATGTTGTCTTTAAAACGGGAACTTATTGGTCAGCAAGCTATGTTTACAAAACCTATTCAAGATTCAGAAACAGCTACAGAAGTTAGTTATGAAATTTCTCGAATGATAGCAAAGCGAAGTCGCCCCTTCAATGATGGGGATTTTGTAAAAGAATGCATAGAAATTGCCGCTAAGAAAATGTGCCCAGAAGCAGCAAAAAAGTTTGAGAAAATTCAACTGAATCGTATGACTATCCAAAGACGAATTATGTCTTTGTCAGGTAATATTGCGGAACAATTAAATGAAAAAACTAATATCATTGAATTTTTTTCATTAGCACTCGACGAATCCACTGATATTAGTTCCACAGCTCAACTTCTCATATTCATACGAGGTGTTACTCAAGATTTTGAAGTCTTAGAAGAGTTATTAGGAATGTGTTCATTGAAAGGTCAAACCAGAGGAGTTGATATACTCAATGTACTTTTGGATGAGTGTTCAAAAACTAATTTGGACTTATCAAAATTATCGGGAGTTGCGACTGACGGTGCTCCTTCGATGATTGGTGTCAATTCTGGGCTAGTTACTTTGCTGAAAAAGCATCTGCAAGAAAAAAACATAAACGCTGAAGATCTCATGCAGTTTCACTGCATTATACACCAAGAAGCCCTCTGTTCTAAAAAAATTGAATTTCAAAATGTCATGAAAGTGGTAGTTTCGACTGTAAATTTCATAAAATCACGAGGACTCAATCACAGGCAATTCAAACAATTCCTTGATGACATCGAAAGCGAATATGGAGATTTACTGTATTATAAAGAAGTAAGGTGGCTAAGTCGTGGATTGACACTGGAACGATTTCTAAATTTAATAGAAGAAATTGGAATATTTCTGGCGGACAAGCAAAGGGATGTCCCGGAACTTAAAAATCCTGATTGGTTGTGTGATTTGGCTTTTTTAGTTGACATTACAAATCATTTGAATGTCTTGAACACACGGCTTCAAGGCAAAAATCAACTGATATCCCAGCTCTACGCTCATGTATCATCCTTTCAATGCAAGCTGACACTTTTCAGATCGCAATTGAATTCTGGAAATTACAATCATTTTCCGAATTATAAGAAAATGGCTGAAAAATTCAACAAAACTGCGATTAATTTCAGTTATGTAGAAAAGCTAGATATTTTGATTCAATCTTTTCAAGACAGATTTTCGGAGTTTAAAAAATTGAAACCTCTGTTGGACATATTCAGCAATCCTTTCACGATTTCAGTTGAAAATGCGCCAGAGTCAATGCAGTTAGAAATTATCGACATTCAAAACGACCAAGATTTACGCAACAAATTCAACGAAGGAGACTTGCTGAACTTTTACCGCTGCATTGATAAAAATACGTACAAAGAGTTGCGTATAAACGCTCTGAAATGTGCCAGCTTATTTGGTTCTACCTATATATGTGAACAAACCTTTTCAATACTAAATAATAATAAAACAAAAAATCGAAACCGCCTTGCAAATGAAAGTTTGGAAGCAGTTTTACGTGTTGCTAAAAGTAAATTTGAGCCAAATATAAAAAAGATTGTAAGCACTATGCAGTGCCACGCTTCAAATTAATAAATTCTTTTTCAATTTTAATACATATTTATCAATTCTTTATTGTCTTTAATTACCTATACTTCTGGCGGCCCGCCATCAGTTCATAATTTGCCCGAGTGGCCCCTAGTCTTAATAAGTCTGTGCATCCCTGCTGTAATCCATACCTAATATTCTAAATGCGAAGTATGTCTGTCTATCTATCTGTCTGTCTTACGCTACGCTACGCTTTCTCGGCCTATCTTTTCAATCGATTTGGATGATATTTGCAACAGGGGTAGGTAGCATCCCAAGACAGGTTAAGGGCTACTTTCTATCCTGGCTAATACCCTTAACGTATGGTAAATTGATTCATTCTACCATTAAATTTACAGTCCACTTATGGTACGTTTTATGTCAACTGAAAAGTCTAGCTATATTATAGAAAGATCTGGAAGAAAACGCTCTGCGCCGCCATGTTTAGCCTATTTTTATCATGTCATCGCCTTTTCCTTTCTTTTTTTATTTTTACTAAAATCTACCAACCAACAACCACACAACAAATAAAAGCTAAGTTAAACCTCAAAAATTATGTCCAAACTAATTCTCGTCCATTCAAAGAATACCGGAAAAAGTTAAAATTAAGCAAAACATTGCGCGCCAAACAAATAAATTACGAGAAAAATTAATAAAGAAAACGCGTTTCCATGTAACCCTGTGTTTTATTTCAGCCGGGCATTATAGGGTGTACAGGATTACTCTTTGAAGTTACCTTCTTGCTTGGATTGGAGTAAAATTATTCCTATTTCTACACTTTCTTAAACTACGGAAGTAAATCAAAATCAAATTAACATATTGTATAAAGAATTCTTTCCCTTTTCTCTCTTATCAACCCTTATAATATATCAACCCCAGAATTTTTGAAGTGAAACTTCTTTAGAATGGTTGTGATTTGAAAATTCGATGCGCCACCGGACGAACGTTTTTTTTTATATCCACTACAAGTTCACTTGACTGCGATCTCACTTGATGGTAAGTGATGAACGTGTATACAAAGCGTTGCATTTTTGTAATTTTCTGTTTGATTGTTTAAATGTAGAAGTAGAAAGTCTCATTTTTTTAATTGTTTTTTTTTATGTTTTGTTTTAATCCGCCTCTGGTTGATCAAATGGAAAAAGAAACGAAAAACCGGCACCAAAAAGAGACAAACATGTTCATAATAGGATTTAGCCTGCGAGAGAATGAGGTAGAAGAACTTCTAGCTACTCCTCCTAGCTCCTACCGAGTACAATTTATCTCATTCAAGAAAGAGAGAAATACAAGTTATATTTATCTCATTATTTCGTAGGCTGCATTTCTGAAGTTTCATTTCTGCCGTGTGTGTATTGTATTGCACACACACACTTTTATTTTTTTAGTACAGTTGACATCTCTATCATTTGAAAAAAATAAAGCGCAAAACACACAGGGAGCGGGCGCGGGTCGGGTCGGGTGCGCGGTGGGTTGAATTCCTTGTATTTATATGGACGACATCACACCAAACGCGGGCGCGCGTCGGGCGCGTGGCGGGTGTCACTGTGTGATGTCGTCCATATAAATACAAGGAATTTAATATTTTTTAAATAAAACAAAAATAGTGGTGTTAACAAATACACTTACATACGGGTCGAATACAGAACTTCCTTTTTTCAGGCAGTTAAAAGTAAAAAATAAAGCCTAGAACTAAGTTCCAAATCATCAAATAAAAGCCATAAGCCAACTAAATCTCATAAATTGGGTTAGCTGTCGGTAATTCTCAAGGGCCCTCACAAATTCGCAAAAGGCGTCCTCAAGCCGACGTGCAATAAGAATTGGGGCAGAAATCAAAGAGATTACGGGCACATCCGCATAAAGGGTCTGCGGGTGGATCTGTGACATACATCCTGATTCCTGTCTCATTAGGTACAATTATATGCTGACATGATACCTCGGCCTGACACCTGACATCTGTAAGCTTTGCCTGTACGCCAATTCTATAGTCCCTTTCTCTGACTATGCTATGCTGTCCCAAAAACTTATCTCACCCGGTGACAGCCTCGATGGTATATATTTAAAAAAAAAGTGTGTGAGTGCAATTCACACACGGCAGAAGTGAAACTTCAGAAAAGTATCCTACGAGACTTACATTTTTATCATTCTCTCGCATGCTTAGTAGTCTACGAATGATAAAAATGTAACTTGTATTCTATCTCATTCTCTTGCAGACCAATCCATCCCATTATGAATATGTTTGTCTAATTTTAGTGTCGCTATTTCGTTTCATCGAATTTTTAAATCACAACGTTTCTAAAGAAATTTCACTTCAAAATAATTAAAAAAGTTCAAACGGGCATAAACACTAGTTCCGGGCCAGATTCGTTGGGTGGAACTATAAGCTTAAAGAATGCTATTCCGAATCAGTGGTAGATTCACTTGATGATTCATAAGTTTTTTATGCTGCCTATACCACGCAGACGAAGTCGCAGCAGTATCTAATTCCATACCTCAGTATATTACCTTTATGTTCCATACTAATATTATAAATGCGAAAGTGTGTCTATCTGTCTGTCTGCTACGCTTCCACGGCTGATGGGAAGTGAAGCAGAGAGGCAAGACTTCTGGTGGTCTTTCAACAGATTTTGACTAAATTTGGTATAGAGATCCTTCCGGGAAGGATACCTAGGCTTTATATCCCGAAAAATTAAAGCCCGCGGGATCTAGTAACTAACAAATGTCTTTTTTGTTGTATTATTATTAGGGTAGGTAAGTAGGTAAAGTAAATTAAAATAAAAGAAACTCGGCGTATCTAAGAAAGAATTAACAAAAAAAAACACTCTGCAAGTATTTTATCGTATCTACAAAAGTCGGGGGGTTACCTTATTTTACTGAGTAAACTTTCTTAAACATATTATTTTGTAATCGTCTGTATATAAGTTAAAGTGGAGGGCTTATCTGTATTAAAGTGGCTTTACGAAAATCCGAAATCAGCGGAACTAATCTAACGCTGGAGCTAAATCTACCAAATAACCCGCTTTAGCCAATCGTAAAGGTGCATGCATATTTTAGCAAAAGAGATGGTTGCAATGGAGATAAAGTGTAGCTATTATTACAAGAATGCCCAAAAAAAGGAATGTAATGTTTTCAGGGTTCATGTAGGTATGCATATGAGTTTCTTTATACCACCATAACTTCTATATGCCTGAACAGAGCGGGATGTATGGGGTATCGTTACAATCCTTACAACTTCCCGAGTAGGTATCACTGTATCGAGCGGGATGTTTTTAATTTTTAAATTATGTTCACTTGTTAAGAATGGATTAAGTTTTCTTAATTCCCGGGGGAACTTAATTTTCCCGCCTAAAAAGCCTATGTCATCCCCGGGCTTTAGCCTTTCTCCATACCATATTTCATCAAAACCGGTTGAAAAAATGGGCCGTGAAAACGTAGCAGATAGACAAACAGATAACCACACTTTTATATACATTATACATTCTATAATGTTATAAAATATGCGAAAACAGGTCTGTCTGCTACGCTTAACCGGCCCATTTTTTCAACCGATTTTGATGAAATTTGGTACAGATACAGTTAGGTTGCCTCCCAGGGAAGGACTTCCATATCCATACTTAATATTATAAATGCGAAAGTGTGCCTGTCTGTCTGTCTGTCTGCTACGCTTTCACGGCCCATCTGTTCAACCGATTTTGATGAAATTTGGTACAGGGCTAGGTTATATCCCGGGGAAGGACATAGGTTACTTTTTATCCCGGAAAATTCAAGAGTTCCCGCGGGAATCAAAAACCTTAATCCACGCGCACGAAGTCGCGGGCATCATCTAGATTCTAGTGGGATATTAAAATCTCTTAACCCACGCGCGGACCCAAGTTGCGGACATCGTCTAGTTGAGAACTTATTGTGAACGCAGCCTAACTTCCAAGCTGCTTGCTCGCGTTTCAGGAGATTTTTAATTCGATTCTATTACTGTCTTTGAGCTAATCACAAAATGTTGGTATATTTCACTTAGAAATTAAAAATCTCGACCACATTTTCGTTCGCTAATTAGAGTTGGAGAAATTTAATAATGCATCAAGAAAGGAAATGTTGTTATGTTGTGGTATACCTGTTTTAGTTTGATAGTTATATTCAACATACTATGTCAAAGAATTAGTTTGGCCATCCAAAGGGGTAATGCTGCCAGCATCTTGGGTACAATGCCTCGCTGCGGTGGTCTGGATGAGGTTTTAGATTTAATTTAATTTAATTTATTTTATTTTTATTTTAATAGTTTTTGTAATGTTAGTTTTAATTTAGTTATCAATTATGTATTCGAATTTTATTATAAATAAATAAATTAAGATAGATAATAAAAAAAAACATACTATGTTTCATAAGGAAAATAAAAAATTCCTTTCTAAATAAATAATTAAAAAAATTAAAAGCTTTATTGTTTCCTTATTGCTAGCTGTACACAAAACACTTGTACTACGACTAAATTAAGAGCTAGCAATAAGCAATGGGAGGCAAACTCAGCATTACTGAGCATTGATAACAATGCCCAGCGCTGGTTTTAAGTTTGCTCCGGTTCTATTTGATCATTCAAAATTACGCTGCGCCCTTTGCCTTATATTTTGACTGTAAAAATTATAACATACTTCCCCTCCCAGCAAAAAAAAATTAAAGTTTATTTTACAACGCGAAAGTATGCATCATCATCCATCATCATCATTTCATCCCACTGCCGGCTCACTACTGAGCACGAGTCTCCTCTCGGAATAAAAAGGGTGTGGCCATAGTCCACCACGCTGGCCAAGTGCGGATTGGCAGACTTCAAACGCCTTCGAGAACATTATGAATAACTCTGAGGCATGCAGGTTTCCTCACGATGTTTTCCTCCACCGTTTGAAGCAAGTGATATTTAATTTCTTAAAATTATTAATGTTTTTTTTGTTTTGATTGAATTGTTTATTGGTTTACCCTTTAATCACGTCGCAACAGAGCAACGGAAAGACGTGATTTTTTGCATGGGTATAGTTAAGGGCCTGGAGAGTGACATAAGCTACTTTTAAGTCCGGAAAATTAGGGAGTTCCCGTGGGAATTAAAAAAACTTATTCCACGCGGACGAAGTAGCCGGCGTCAGCTATTCGTTTCATAAATCATTTCGTTTATATTTACATGAGCGTTTGTTGTTGAGCATTGTCGTTGAGCGCAAGCCTATCCTGCAATAAATAAAAACCGGCCAAGTGCGAGTCGGACTCGCGCACCGAGGGTTCCGTACAAACCTGTAGGTATATAAGTAAAAGTTATAGTATTTTTATTCCGCTTATCTATTTTAATTTCAATTTAATACCTCTACGCGTTCATGCGGAAAGGGGTAGTCAGTTTAAAATTATTAAAATTATTTTTATTATATGATGTAACTAAAAATGTATGTTTTTCACAATTCTTCCTATATCTGTGCTATGAGACGTTGCTTCGTACCAAGTTTCAAGATTCTGAGTTCACGGGAAGTACCCTGTAGGTTTTGATTCCCTTGCGAATGTCGAAAATTTGCAGCATAAACGGCTGTATCTTTTGATTGTGTTGGCTTTGAAGTTTGATTTTTTCACAGCTCTAAGGGACAGTAAACCTGAGTATCTGATATGAATTTCAGCTTGATACCTTTTGCGTTCCTGAGAAAAAGGGTCTTGACACACAGACGGACGGACAACGAAGTGATCCTATAGGGGTTCCGTTTTTTCCTTTTGAGGTACGGAACCCTAAAAACACAAAAAAGTAATTTTACCAAACTTGTATCGACTTCCCCAACGCTCAAATCTGGAAGTTATTCCACGGTTCGCATTAAATTTAGACGACACGACAGAAAAAGGACTTATAACACCCATGTCCCTTTGAAGCCAGATAGTTGTTGTGTTACTAGAGGTCATTTTCCGGGATAAACAATAGCCTATGTCTTTCCCGGAACCAATCTCTGTACCAAAATTCATCAAAATTTATTGAAAAGATGGGCCATGAAAGCGTAGCAGACAGACAGGCAGACACATTTTCGCATTTATAATATTAGTAGTATAAGGAGTATGGATTATCCGAGCCTGGTGTCACTATACAGGGCGTCCCACGGCTATGCCACATGGAGGGGAAGTACCTTAAATATCGTAGATAGAACATTTTACTGAAAGAAGACTTCATTTTAATTTAAAATACAATTTAAACTGCATTCATAGATTTTTAAATAATTGCCTGGTTGTACCGGGACTCGAACCCGCAATACAAGAAAAAAAAATTACCTGTAGCTATATCATACCGATCGAAAGGCTTCATTATAAGGATTATTTTTTGCTGAATAACTTAGCATCAGAAATAAAAGGAAGACCATGAATTTAAACATTTGATGTACAATTTTGTTCAGAAAAATTAAGAAAAGCTGACAACCGGTATCTACTAATTACATACGTATCTCTTTATCATTTATCATGCACCATCATGCACTTACTAAATTATAATAGGGAAATTATGGGTACTTCTCAAGTGGGTGCTCATTAATAATAGGTAATTAATTTAAAATGATAATCTCAGTTGCATGTCCAACTGAGATGGCAATGAAAAACTGGCAATGTCAGCTTTTCTTCCTTTTTCTGAACAAAATTTTACATATGTTTAAATTCATGGTCTTCCTTTTATTTCTGATGCTAAGTTATTTGGCAAAAAATAATCCTTATAATAAAGCCTTTCGATCGGTATGATATAGCTACAGGTAATTTTTTTTTCTTGTATTGCGGGTTCGAGTCCCGGTACAACCAGGCAATTATTTAAAAATCTATGAATGCAGTTTAAATTGTATTTTAAATTAAAATGAAGTCTTCTTTCAGTAAAATGTTCCATCTACGATATTTAAGGTACTTCCCCTCCATGTGGCATAGCCGTGGGACGCCCTGTATATGCATATGTGGTAGATAGACTCGACGATTCAAAAGTACTTGTAAAAGTTTATTTGAATGAAAACCATTTGAATTTGAATTTGTCTGCACGTCACGGCTACTTATTTCTGTAACTCTATGCAATTAGGTAAGTCTATACTTAATATTTGTCTGTCTGTCTTTCTTTCTGCTATGGTTTGTCTGCTGCGGTCCATTTTTTCAACCAATTTTGATGAAATTTGATGTAGAGATAGGATGCATCCTAGAGCAGGTATCCTTCCCATACTTTTCAAGCTGGAAAATCAAAGAAATCCCCTCTGACTTTTGAAACCTAACCTCGTTTTTAATAATTACTAACGAAACGGAAGTATAAAGATTGCTACTCCTAGTTTATTTTACTCAATGACCTTATCCCTTTGCAGCCGACAGAAAAAATCCACTTACTTTGTTATCAGCGAAATTGATTTGGACAAAAAAGGTTCACCTGGGGACCCGAGAGGACAGCCAACGCCCGCACGTCGTGTAAATCTCTCATAAGATGTGTATAGGGTTGGCCGAAAGCTAATTCTCGGGGGTACTGCAAAATTTATATCAGACTTCGAGTCCAGGGTTGAATAGAAATGTTGTGACCAGACCTTTATGTTTATATTTTATAGTGATATAAAAAGTGTATTATTGTTATGGGAAAGTGACTTATGCCCACAAAGTGACATAGGCTACTTTTTATGCAGGAATTTAAGGAGTTTAGAAATTAAAAAACTTATTCAACGCGGACGAAGTAGCGGGAATCATCTAGTATGAACTAAACCAATAGGGTTTTTTGTTTAAATATGAATTCAACAGTTAAAGACGGACCGATAGATAGATAGGAATTCAACAATAACGATCTTCAGGAGATGTTGTCGAGTCAACATCTCCTGAAGATGGTTCGGTGTCGGAGTGAAACATACGTTGAGAGTAATTTAGAAGATTTGAGTGGTGTTTAGCGGATTATAGCGAATTAAACTTCTAGTTCTTTCATTAGATAGGAATTTAATCAGTATGGTTCTTTACATACTCATGCAACCGTTTGAGGCAAAGATTAAAAAAAAAGTGTGTGTGTGCAATTCACACACGGCATAAGTAAAACTTCAGAAAAGTAACCTACGCGAGAATGAGATAAATATTACTTGTATTCTATCTCATTCTCTCGCAGGCTAACTCCTGCTATATGAATATGCTCTTCTCTTTTTGGTTTCGCTTTTTAGTTTCATTTTTTAGTTTCGTTGAATTTTCAAATCACGATTCTAAAGAAGTTTCACTTCGAAGAGTCATAGACTCACTTAGTCCTCGAAGTAAACTTGGATTATGAATTCAAGTAAGCCCTTCCAACTTTATTTATTCCCCGGGAAAGTAACAACGGTCGGTAGTCAACAGTTTTTATGTTCGACACGTTTTTCTTATTAATTCTCATAATTTATTAGCTCCTTGCCCACTTTCATTTTAACTTGGGCCCGGGTTCGCATTAAAGTCGTAATATTTTTCGGATAGAGCTGGGCTGTTTTCATTATTTCATTAGTGTTACTTATTTTTAATCTTTGACCGCATAATTTATGGATGTTCTTTATCTGTTCCTAGCGACTTGGGCGTGGAATAAGTTTTTTATTCCCACGGGATTCTTAATTTTTCGGAATAAAAAGAAGCCTATGTCACTCTCCAGGTCAGGTCCTCTAATATAACCGAGCGAATCACGTCAATCCGTTGCTCTGTTGCCACGTGTATAAGACAAACCGACAAATCAGAAAACAAACGCACTTTCGCATTTGTACCTAATATTAGTGTGATTGTTAACGCCCTTGTTTCAGTATTATAATCCTTATTTTAATGATGCAAAGGTACGTTATAATTCTACTTAAAATAATAATTTATCTTAAAATTCATAAAACTACACGCGTTTGTAAGCAAAGTGATTAATCCATAAACCTTTAGTAAAACTTTCTTAATAGAAAACTGGCCCGAGAATTCCAAATTTTCGGCCGAATAGAAACACATAAAAGACCTGAGGCCACGCGCCGCCCCCATCGTCTTTATACTTATTTCGGGTCCACTTTTGGACCTAGTTTATGCTCGTAAAGATTCTAGCTAAAGCCGCGCTTACACGAACCTTGTTTTTAAACGTCGTTATCCGTGAAAATTATTATGTAGATGCTTAAATTTTCTGTTACATGGCCGTAAGAAAGTATAATACTCGTATGTAATCAGTTCGAAGATGGAACGTAACATTTTCACATGAACTGCAGCATAAAGATGCAACTCCTCAATAAATCGATGTAGGTTGTATACTCATCGATTTGGAAGAAAGGTGCATTGAAAATGTAATTAGGAAAATAAGAAATGGAATTAAGAAATATTATTAAAACAATAGCAACTAAGTAAGATTTCGTTATTAATACTGGTAGTTAGTGAAGAGTAGATATTAAGACACCACCGAATAAAGACGTCTTCACCCAGTCTCCATCATTTAGTACGAACCAAAAACCCACATTATTCTAATATACTTAGTAAAAATAAATAAATAAAATGAGCCTTTACTGTAGCGCTTTAGTACAGTCATACTAATATTAAAATACGAATGTGTGGATATATCGCAACCCATCTTTTCATGTGATTCTGATGAAGGTTAATACAGAGATAGGTTACATTCCATGGAAGGGCACAGGCTACTTGTTATACCGGATATCAAAAAGTTGCCACTGAATTAAATCGACGCGGATGAAGTTGCGGGCATCATAGACTAAGTATTGTTATAATTAGTCCTACATCAAGACCTTTCGTGTTTAGCTAGTAATATAAAGCTACTAGCTGATGCCCGCGACTTCGTATCGCGGATCGAGGTTTTGTGGTTCCCGCGAAAACTCTTTAATTTTCCGGGATAAAAAGTAGCCTATGTGCTATTCCAGACTATAATCTATCTCTGTGCAAAATTTCAGCCAGATCCTTTCAGCCGTTGGGGCGTGATTGAGTAACAAACATCCATACATCCATACAGCCATCCATCCAAACTTTCGCATTTATAATATTAGTAAGATTATGAGATTATGATTGTAATAAAAATAATAGAATTTACGGCGAAAAATTTTAATGATTATAGGTGAGGACGCGGCTTAAGGTATAAAGTTTACAAAGCTAACGTAAAAGCTAAAATTCCAGAATTTTCTCTAAAGCAATGTTAGCTAAGGCTGTCTCAAAGAAAATGACGAGGTCAAGATTCGTGATTGCCTTTAAGAAAACGTTTGAATTATTAATTTAAGCGCTTATGTATGGAAATATAGATTTATTTAAGTAATCTTTACTAGAGGCAGTTATTTGGAGGCAAAGACCGCAATTTACATAGACGGGCCCTGTCAAACAAAGAATTTGAAGCCCACCTTTGCACTCGCGAACTTTGGACCGCGGGACGTAAATGAAACCACGGTTTGAACTATGTATAAATGGATAGATTTATTTTGAATCCAAGGACGGAAAAAAGTAAAATATCTGCATTAAATTAATACATATATGCTTTTATAACAACTTTTGTGTGGTTAGAGCGTGACTTAATACCAGACAGCGAGATCTACAATCTGACCTGTAGAACAGGGTACTGATTCAATAAATACTGCGACTTATTATCGTACAGCGCCATCTAGGTCTCGGTCGTGAACACAAGGTACCCTATTTATTTATTAATACATTACAAAATTACAATAACAGTGTTACAAATAAACATGGTGTGAACATAAACTTAGCAAGTTTTACCGCACACCATGCGTCGCCGTCACCATCATTACCTATTTATTATATTAGACTCTAGTTAAACAAGCAATAAATTATACCTACACACAATATAATAATAGGTATACTTGTACAATTTTTATAACTTATGAACTAATATCTGTACATATCGGTACCTATGTGATGTCTTTGGATACCCCGATTCTTTTCGCTCGAGTTTTTGCTATTCTATGTATTAATAATTTAATATAAAAAATTCTTTTTAAACAACCGACTTCAAACTTCCGCGCCAACTTTACAACAACAAGCACACGCTATACAAAGTACTTATTTTATTGTTGATATTTTAAAACCCTCTCGACCGATTTCGATAAAAATTTATATGGGACCACTTGGGAAGTATGCCCTTTCAAATAAAAAAAGAATCATCCAAATCGGTCCACCCAGTCAAAAGTTCTGAGGTAACAAACATAAAAAAAAAAATTGAGAACCTCCTCCTTTTTTTGAAGTCGTTTGAAAAAAATACAAACATGAGTGGGTCTCGAACCTGCGACAACTTGTTCATAATGCGGCTCATGTCCGGCTGTTTAAAATGTTCAACAATAAAGGTCTAGCCCAACTTGAGATGCACGGAGGGGCGGCACGTAGCGGCAAATATTATTTGTATGAGTTTGTATGGAGCCGCGTCGCGCTGTGCATCTGAGTGGGCCTAGCTCGATATAACCTCGTACAAAGAATACTTGCAGCTACGCGCCTCTGTAGTGGGGCTAGACCTTAAACGCTCAAATAATTGCGCATAGGTTACTTTCTCTGTCTCTCACTCAGAGAGATAGAGAGCAGCAGAGAGAGATATTCAACGAAATTATAGACGCAGGAGCATAAAGCGCTTGATCTGTGATTCTGTATGTGTTTGGGTATTTCCCCCGGGCGAGGATGTCTCAATAAAGTTATTGCATATTATTGAGTTACCTCGCTTCGAGTCAGATAATATGAGCACTCAGGTAATGAAACGCTGTGTTGAGGATAATTTCTAGTTTTTATTAGTTTAACATTTTTTTCTTTTTTAATACAAGCAAGTGTGATATTATGTGTTATTATCATTAAAAATAAAACCGGCACAGGTTGTTGTGGGCTCTTCTCAGACCAGGGCGCGTTTGGAACCCTCGTAGCTTTAGTTTTAAGATACTGTAACTGATTATCACCATCATGTTTCATAAGTAATTGGACGTCAATAAATGTACAGTGTCTGTCTGTCTGGTGGTAGGCTTCAGCCGTAACTAGTTACCACCCTACAGACAAACCTACTTGCTTAGAACGCACCTTCGAAAAGTTAAGAGGTGCGTTTTGAATTACCGGGATTAGAATTACAAGACCCCATGAATAGAAAGTCAAAGCCACCACTACACCCCATTTATGTCCCACTGTTGGGCACAGGCCTCCTAGGAGAGAGGGAATTAGAGCTGACCCTAAACGCTGCGTCAATGCGGGTTGGTGGGCTTTAACGACTATTATCATGTTAGTGATAATAACCGGGACCGACGGCTTAACGTGCTCTCGAGGCACGAGGGTGACTCACCGCCAACTTCCTAACTCCAGGCTGGTACTGAGAATTTCCAGTCAGAAAATCCCAATACTTATTATGACCCGACCGGTCTCGAACCCAGGACCCCGTCGGCCGCAGTCGAACACGTTAACCACTAGACCAACGAGGCAGTTAAGCCAAAGCATTAAGCACTAACTAGGCTATCACCACACATGGGCCCAGTGACAATCTCCAGCTCGTTTACAACTTAGAAAGTATCATTCTGGCCCAAGCCTTATTAAACACGGAGAGAGATATTCCGCCCGAGTAACGTTTTGTTCGGTTAGTATGAGATATTAACACATCTCACCAACGTTGAAAGTATTCGATCATCGACATTTAAGTCAAAGTGATCTTATCATGTAAGGTTTAAAGCTCAAGTTCGTTCAGACATGAAGTGCTTTATGCGAATGCTTTGCGTGGTATTGAATGTATGAATTTGAATCAGAGCTTACCGGATACATAAATGATAAATAATAAAGACAACTTGAGTCATATTTATGATACGTCACGACCACTACCGGTTCGGAAAACTATTCTACTGAGAAGAGCCGCCAAGAAATTCAGCAGTTGTTGCATACCATTTAAAAGTGCGTCAAGCTATGATGGCAGGTCCCAGTTGGCGAATAACCAGCTTCAAAATATCCATCGGGGTACAAAACTGGATTACAGAGATGTACAGAGAACTGGAAAAGACCCCACAGGAATGCATGACTTTAAATCACATAAACATTTCGGTCTGTTTTAATCTCAATAAGTACTTTTCTCATATTAATTTTGTCCACTACAAGTTAGCCCTTGACTGCGATCTCACCTGATGGTAAGTGATTATGCAGTCTAAGATGCAGGCTGTTAAAACCTGTTAACATAAATAATTTTTAGTGATAATTAAATAGAGGGTCTTCCAAAAAACTAAAGATAAGACAGTATAGTGCAA
This sequence comes from Erebia epiphron, assembly GCA_963932025.1. Taxonomy (NCBI): domain Eukaryota; kingdom Metazoa; phylum Arthropoda; class Insecta; order Lepidoptera; family Nymphalidae; genus Erebia; species Erebia epiphron. Next base: position 13,637,717 of record OZ009950.1, read on the forward strand.
GTAAAACGTACACACATATAATTAGTCCAAAAAAAATTGTGTACTATAATTAATGTACATATTATACTCATATATTTTGGATGATGCGACTTCGCGATACTTTATTCCCGCGGAAACTCTTTAATTTTCCGGGATAAAAAGTATGTCCTTCCCCGGGATGTAAACTATCTCTGTACCAAATTTCATCGAAATCGGTTGAGTAGTTGGGCCGTGAAAGCGTAGCAGACAGACAGACAGACACACTTTTACATTTATAATATTAGTATGGAAGTATTATAAATAAAGAGTTGTTGCTGATTTTCTTAGTTTTGTCAAATATCCAATTGTTATGTTTCGATATTCGAATACTACCAACGTTAGTTAGACGTGCACTAACCCTCGAAACATCCGATTTGCATAATAATGGCTGACCGAAGCTACCGATGATAACTTCCAGCCTTGATTGCAGCCTCTTTGAAAATCTCCGCCCAAAATGCTTTTACGGAGATTCCCAATTTACCTTTTGTGGCTATTTACAGGTAATCGTGTTTGGTGAGCGGTCGGCCGTTATTGGATTTACCTTTAGGATGTTTCGCTACATAATATAAGGTTTTAGGACAAAAGTTTGCTTAAACTGTATATCAATAGATACGTAGCACAGGTTAAGTAAACTTAAACAGAGAAAATATCTTTTTCTTTACGCCACTACAAGTGATAGGCCTATTACACTGCACTTTTTACAGGGCCCTGAACAAAGGGTGGGCGTGGCCGCTAGTTTTGGCGTCGCTATTACACTGCAGTCTGCACTGACTATCGGGCCCTAACTCAGTCTGTACAAAAGCGTCAAAAGAGTTGGACACCCATGCTTTCGAAGCGACAAAAGTAGTATCCATTTTAAACTAGATGATTCCCGCGATTCGTCCGTGTAGATCGCATTTATAATGTAAGTATGGATGCGAAAGTGTGTATGTATGTCTGTCTGTATGCTACGATTTCAAGGCCCATCTATTCAAACAATTTTGATGAAATTTGGTGCAACGGTAGGTTACCTCCCGGAAAAGGACATTTAATGAGTTTCCGCGAGAACCAAAAGAAACTCAATCCACGCTGACGAAGTTGCGGGTCTCAGCTAGTAGGTATAATTCAATAAAGCAATAATAATTTAATCCAAAATTACATAATAATATACTATGTTTAATGTTTACACAAACAGAAATATGTTATAGAAACCGCATTACTATCAATTACAATTTGCCAGAGGCTTGGAATCATACAATATGCCACTGAGACTATAATCCCTTTGTACGAGGAATCAATAGGACGCACTGAGGATGGGAATGTATTGCTGGAGTGATGTAGAGATACAAAACAAACAAAATACAAAAATATTTATTTCTTCTTAATAAGTTACAAAATGTTTACATAGTGATTGGGGCCAACCCTTTAAGTTACCAGTAACAACTAGCACTTGTGGCGGGCGGCCCCGCTCTTCCATAACATATTACTAACATAAATTAGTTAAATTTAGAAGTTATTTTTGTAAATTAAGCATAGTACAATAAAAATATGTGTGGTGTGTTATGTGTATGCGTGTGTGTGAGTGTTTGTAAACGTGTGTGTGTCTATGTGGTGAGCCACTTGGCAGTGACTACCCAATCTCACTGCTATTATAAGAGTACAAAAGGAACATGTGGGTCGGTGCATGCACGTGTTATTATATGTATACTTGTTGCATCAAGTTTTCTGTTTCATCATAGTTTAATTTAAGCAACCACTCAGAAATTACTTTTTTACAATCATGTAAGGACAGTTTATAGATGTTCAACTTGTTGTTTATTATGTTGTAAAGATGAGTCGATTTCCTTGTGAATTGTCGGGAAGCAAATTTAGTTTTACTAGGAATCGTGTGCAAAACCATCTTTCTTTTCCTCTTTTTAGATTTTTCAATGTCAATGGGTACCCTTTTATGAGCTTTTAATAATGAGTTTAACAGATATAATTTTCTAACTGTTAGCAATTCACAATGTCTATAAAGGTCTATGGTTGAGAATCTGTATGGTTTGAAAAACATTACTTTTAGTAAAGACCTTTGACCGCGCTCTACTTCAAGAAACTTTATTTTTGAGGCTGCACCCCAGGCTAGGATACAGTATCCTAGGATAGATTGGCCCAGTGTTACATAAATCTGCGTTAACAATTTTTTAGTTGTCACATGTCTCAGTGCTTTAAAAATCCAAATAAGTTTCCTAATTCTACCATTAACAAATTCAACATGGGGGTGCCATGAGAGTCGCCCATCTAACATTACTCCCAGGTATTTTATTGTAGTTACTTTATTAAGAAATGGACAGCTACAGTTTACAGGGTTTAGATTATTACATTTATGAATTTTAATTTGGTAATCATTGTTAGGCTGTGTTTTAGAGTTTATTGTAAAACATATATAGTTAGATTTTTCAGTATTTAACGTTAAGAGATTTGCTTTTAACCATTGAGAGATTTTTGTGAGGCCTGATTCAACCATATTTTTAACCGACTTCCAAGACATGCTAGAGAAAACTATAGCAGTGTCATCAGCATAAGAAAACAGATGGCCACCGTCAAGTTTTAAATTACATAAATCATTAATGTATATTAGAAACAAGGTTGGTCCTAATACACTTCCTTGTGGGACGCCAAATGTCAATTTAGAGTCCTCGCTAACATAGTCCCCTATTTTGACACGCTGAGTTCTATCATGCAGATAGTCTCTAAGCAATAATAGTGCTGTACCTCTAATGCCAATTCTTTCAAGTTTCTGTATTAGAAGGGGAATAGAGACAGTATCAAACGCCTTTTTAATGTCCAAAAATACCGTTAAACATTTTTTACCTTTGTCTAATTGTTCCGAAATAAGTGATGTTAATGCTAACACTGCATCCTCTGTGGACTTTCCTTGCCTAAACCCATATTGTGAATCAGAGAGAATATTAAATTTGTTTAGGTAGCTTATTAATCTGGAATTTATTAATTTTTCCAAGATTTTCGCTATGGATGGTAAGATAGAGATCGGTCTATAATTATTAATGTCCTCACTATCTCCACTCTTGAACACAGGTGTGACAATGGACTGTTTAAGAATTGTAGGGAACACGCCTAATTTAAAACAGAGATTTGCTAGATGACAAATGATTGGTGCAATTAAATGTATTGCTATTTTAAGAAGTTTAGTGGGGATATTGTCCCATCCTGGTGCACTGTCAGATTTGAGACTCATAATAATACTTACAATTTCAAGTAGGTCAGTATCTAGGAGAGCCATTGAAGACAAATGACTATCCACAAATTCCAAGGGGTCTATAGTATGATGGGCGTTTGACATGATCTCTTCTGCAAGTACCCTTCCAACATTGGCAAAGTAGCTACTCACATAATTAACTGAGTTTCCTGGAGAGAGTTTTAAATTTAATAGATTCAGATTTTGAGTTTTATTTTTATTTAAGTTGGCTATTGATTTAATTTTGCTCCAAAGAACTTTGCTATTTTTAACAGAGAGGGTTAATTGTTGTCTATCATAATTCCGTTTTATTTTTTTAATAAGGTTATTGCAGTAGTTGCGATAACGTTTATAGGTTATTTTTAGAATTTCGTTGTCAGGATCGGCCCTTAACTTTTTTTGCATATTATTCCTGTTTCGTATGCAACGTAAAATGCCAGATGTCATCCAAGGTTTAATAGTACGTTTATTTTTAGGGAGGTGCACCACTTTCGAGCTTTCTTTTAGAGAATCAGTCAATTTGCCTATTAGTTCAGCTACTACCGAATTAGGATCTTCAGAATATAGCAATGCATCCAAATTTTTTTCCATAAGAATTTTTACAGCTTTGTCATAATCTATGAAAAGTTTAGTTTTGGAACATTTATGCTTACTATTTAATTTAGATATAGATAAAAATATCATGCAGTGATCAGTAACCGATGTGTTAAGAACTGCTATGAAAGGGGAGACATTCTTTTTTTCTAATTTAAATATAAAATGATCCAGGCAGTTGCTACCTCGAGTTGGGAGTGAGTGACCTGGAAGTAGGCCATATATAGAAAGCATATTTAGGTAGTTTAACCTATTATTGCATTCATTATGTGTTTCATTTTGTTTAGGTATAAGATTAATATTTATGTCTCCCGTGATTATAATATTTTTATGCGATTTGATAGTATCAAGGTGAACACTAAGTGAATTAACAAAGCTAACAGCGTTAGTATTTGATGGTGACCTATATATTCCAAGAATGATATAGTCATTAATTTCCAATTGCAAACACGATGCATGATCTAGTTTTACCTCCTTAGCGGCAGCCAAGAGGGTATTTCTAACATAGATAACTACACCATCATTTTGATTAAGGTGGAAAGAAGTTGTGAATGAGTTGTAATTGTTAAGAGATGGAATCGTTTTTTGTGGATTTAGCCGACACTCCGTTAGGACTAAAATGTCTATGTGAAACTTTAATTCAGCTAATGTAATTTGAAGATCCTCCAGGTTAGTATAGATACTGCGTATATTTTGTGAAACCAATTTTAGGTCATTTTTGTTAAAAGTCTTTACTTTGTTAAGGTCCTCGATATCACATTGTTGTGTCCAAGGAACCATAGACTGATCTATTTCATTTACCGCTAAATGGGAAATAAAATTCATTGAGAGAACAGATTTTGATTATAAGGTGGTTGATTAAGTTGATTCCTGAAGATATAACAAAAGTTAACCAATGAAACTCAGTGATGGCAACAATGCTACCGACAATAGAGATTATTATGCCTAAATTATATAATATGTAAGCAGTGATTATGCTAAATAGTGAGCTTATGCAAAGTGTATAAATTGTGTAATAATCAGATTTAAGTGAGTGTAAATGAGGTGTGTATATTGTGTTACAAACAAATTTAATTAAGTGTGTATTATGAGATGTGTATAATGTGTTACAAACAAACTTAGGTGTATGTGTTTGCATGATTACAAAGAAAAGGAAAAATGCACCAACTGCTAGCAATTTAAGTGGTAAAAAATGAGCACAGTAGTAGTGTACATGACCATGTGCAATAGTTATTAAGCAGACATAAGAATAAATAATGCAGAATTCTGTATACAACAACAAACCAAATTTAGAGCCTGAAAATAGTCACTTTTCTTGCGAGAGTTTGTGGATTTGAGGTTCATTCGTGATAAGTATTATAGGGGATCCCTCATCCTTTCTTAGATATATCTTACCATAAGACGTCCAACAGAATTTATAAACTTTCGACTTAATAAGGTCACGTGCCAAAAAATATAATCGAGCCGCTTTAGGCGTAAGCTGTTCTGAAATGAAAATAGGGGTGTCTTCAGAGGTACGGAACCCCAAATGCTTGGCACATAACTTTGATTTGTGTTTGATATTGAATGATTTACTCATCTTGAGTAACTCAGTTTTTAATAAAGTAGAAGATGTTTCTACAATAATTGGTGTATTTTGGACACCCTCCTTTTTTGAACGGATCCTGTATACATCTCTAATGTCAGATTTGTTGATTTTACAGTCAATGTTGTTGGACAGGCATAGTACCATATCAATCAAGTCTTCTTTGGTTTCATTATTTTTCTTAGGCACATTTTTCAGCTCAAAGTTTGTTTTCCGACAGTCTCTTTGCACTTCTTCAAGTTTATCCTCCAAAATAGTTATATACTTTTTGTCCTCCTTTATTTGTCTTTCCAAGCTTTCTATTTTTTTCTTAAACTCTTCATTCTGTGCAGATAGAAATGCCACCGAATTTTCAATATTGGTATTAGTTTGTTTAATTTCCTTAAGAGTAGTTGCATTTTTCTTAAATTCTTTCTCTTGGCTTGACATTAGATTTGAAATCATATTCCTCATTTCCTCCTTAAAATTGTTTAGCTCCAGTGTAATATCTTCGTCCCTTTTTCTTTTGTTCCGCATTGATTGAAAATTAGGTGGTGTGATGGCCGATTTCGTACCGGTTACGTGAATCTCAGAGTCCGAAAAAGATTTATCCAATGTGGCATCCATTTCTATTTTCTATAAACAAACTAAAGTACTCTGTGGTAGCAATAACTCTGGTGTATGGCTCTATGGTGTATAATTACGCGTTGTATACACGAGTCTTCAAATAAATTCGTCGCATAAAAGCATAGACATAGAATTTTTCTGCTACGCTCAAAAGTCTTGGTCAACTTGATATGTAAACGGAACTTTTAGTGTTGTTGTGTTGGCACTATTGACAGACTAATGGAGCGCTATTGTCTATGTTCCAAGATGACACTCCTGAATTAGGTAAAAAACTTTTACGTTGAAATTCACTGTGTACGTTACAACTCGCGCACAACAAACAGTTCAATAAATTCCTTGGTGCAACCTAACGCGAAAAAAGTGCTTTTAATAGAGAATGCACCTATCCACAGCAACTTTGACACACTTTTACGAGGAAACACACCGCAACGCAATCACCACTTGACAGTCCGGACCGGAGAGAGATAGGCGCCTAATACCTCATTAGCTGTCATAGCGATGATAAGAGACATTGGTTGTATTATATTGTGACTAGCTGATGCCCGCAACTTCGTCCGCGTGGATTGAGGTTTTTTGGTTCCTGCGGGAACTTTTTAATTTTCTGGGATAAAAGTAGCCTATGTGCTATTCCAGACTAAAATCTATCTCTGTGCCAAATTTCAGCCAGATCCGTTCAGCCGTTGGGGAGTGATTGAGTAACAAACATCCATACATCCATCAAAACTTTTGCATTTATATTAGTACTAGCTTATGCCCGCGACTACGTTCGCGTGGATTAAGGTTTTTTGGTTCCCGCGGGAACTCCTTAATTTTCCGGGATAAAAAGTATTCCAGACTATATTCTATCTCTGTGCCAAATTTCAGCCAGATCCGTTCAGCCGTTGGCGCGTGATTGAGATAACAAACATCCATAGATCCATACATCCATATATCCATCCATCCAAACTTTCGCATTTATAATATTTACTAGCGAATGCCCGCGACTTCGTCTGCGTGGTTTGAGGTTTTTTGGTTCCCGCGGGAACTCCTTAATTTTCCGGGATAAAAAGTAGCCTATGTGCTATTCCAGACTATAATCTATCTCAGTGCCAAATTCCAGCCAGATCCGTTCAGTCGTTGGGGCGTGATTGAGTAACAAACATCCATACATCCATCCAAACTTTCTCATTTATAATATTAGTAAGATAACTGAAGAGACAGAATCAGAATTAGAATATTCTTTATTCAAATTTGGTTCACCTGGGGCCATACTGCCAATGCTTAAAGAATACTTAAGCAATATTACTCATAATGACAGTTTAATTTGATTTACCTTTACGTTCCTAAAATAAGGATTATACTTCTAAAACACGAAAGTCAACATTAATGATTGGCAGTATGGCCCCTGTACACTTTTTAAACACAATACCTCTCTCCTCTTTCAGTTTAAACATCCAACAAATACGTTATAAAATATCAATGTATAACAACAACAACAACACTAAATAACAACTTTTTAAAAATTGTAAATAATCATATGTTGCGTTAAGTTATCGATACAATTAAACTTATTAAAAATCATTCTTTTTCAGTATCTTTCTAATGCACAGACTAGAGCTTGCAAAGATGAGCAAAAGTCTTTAAAAATAGCTGATACCAAATTACCAATAAAACTTTGACTCGAAGTTGGAATATTCTTGTTCATTCAGCGCGAAAGTGCATCGGCTCCCAATTGCGGATTGCACGAGTAATCCGAATAAAGGCCTGGACAGACATGAAGCCTAACGGCGGCATGAGCTTCGTACCTTAAATCAATTCATGAAAAAATTAACTTTAGTGTACTTACACCTAATAGGTATTATATGTACCTATATCTAGTTGCAGTGTTGCACATTGTACCACATAGTTTTCTCAGTTAGTGGATAGTAACGAACTAGCGGACGCCCGCGACTTCGTTCGCGTAGCATAAGTTTTTTACTTCGCTTCCTTAATTTTCCGCGATAAAGAGAACCCATGAAAAAAAACCCGTCGATCCGTTGCTCTGTTGTGGCGTGATTGAAGGACTATTTAACGTCCTTTGGGATAGAATTTAAAAACTGTGAATTATGTACTTCATAATTTAAACCGGTAGCCCAAATATCAAGTTTCACGGCTATTTAACTTGAAAAACGCCGGCCTTTTACACCAACTTACAACCCCCATTTTACCCGTTTGGGGGTAGCATTTTGAAAAACTGTTACACACGTACTTCTTTATATTATACCGAAAGCCAAAATACCAAGTTTCGTCGATAAAGCTTGAAAAATATGTTGATAAATGAAGGACAGGACATTCATCCCCTATTTCACCCCTTTGGGGGTCGAATTTTCAAAAATGGTGAAACAAGTACTTCTGCATATCTAACTGAAAGCCCAAATGCTATTCATCACTATAACTTGAGAAATGAAGGACTTTCATACAAACTTTCAAACCCTATTTTATCCCCTTAGGGGTGGAATTATGAAAAATCCTTCCTTAGTAAGCGCCTAAGTTACAAAAGGAAGCTACTGTCAAAATTTCAAGTCTCTAATCTTAGCGGTTTAGGCTGTGCGTTGATATATAAGTCAGTCAGACAGTCAGTCAGGACTTTGAATTTTATATATATAGACTAGCGGACGCCCGCGGCTTCGTCCGCGTGGCATAAGTTTTTTAATTCCCACAGGCACTTCGTACTTTTCCAGGATAAAAAGAAGCCTATGACACTCTCCAGGTACTCAACTATACCCAATACCCATGCAAAAAATCACGCCGATCCGTTGCTCTGTTGTGGCGTGATTGAAGGACAAACTCCCTATTTGACTTTCTTGGGGATAGAAATTTTAAAAATTGTGAAATCCGTATTTCATCCTTTTTAACCGGAAGCCCAAATGGTACCAAGTTTCATGGCTATAGCTTGAAAAACGACGAAATTTCATAAAATTTCCAACCCCTATCTAATCCCTTTGGGGGTGGAATTTTTAAAAATTGTTACACACGTCCTTCTTATTTTTTTACCGAAAACCAAAATACCAAGTTTTGTAGATATAACTTGAAAAATAACTTGTAAAATAAAAGACTTTCATACAAACTTTCATCCCCTATTTCAGCCCTTTAGGGGTAGAATTTTCAAAAATGGCGAAACACGTATTTCTTTATTTTGAACCGGTAGCTCAAATACCAAGTTTTATGGATATAACTATGGTTGAAAGATGACGGACTTTCATACAAACTTTCAACCCCTATTTTACCACTTTGGGGGTGGAATTTCGAAAAAGCCTTTCTAAGTGGATACCTACTCTTCACAAAGAACACACCGTTCAAATTTCATGTCTCTAGGACCAGCGGTTTAGGCTGTGCGTTGATATATAAGTCAGTCAGTCAGTCAGTCAGGACTTTGAATTTTATATATATAGATTAAGCTTCTTGTTCCTTGATTGTCATGACCTTCCGCAAAGTAACGCCTGCTTCTATTTAAAATTAAACCTACTACAAGCGATTTACAAGTACGACACATATTTTCCTCAGCTTTTTATTTTAAAAGGTAGATAGATATAGTACAAGTTAACATAAGCACATAACCGTTAACCGCACCGCATTTAGTTTGACCGCAGCCTCAAGCATGTAATCTCGTATATCGGGTTAGCCTATAATTCTCGTGGGCTTTAAAAAATTCATACAAAGCTTCTCGGCCCGGGTATGGAATAAAAATGGCGGCAGAAGTCAAAGAGATTAAACCAGTTCGCGTACAGGCCGTATTTTTCTTATCTGAATTGAAAAGTAAACATGTCACTTCTCATAGAAACGCATAGCGACACGTTTTGCCTGGCTTTAAATTGGCTTTGTTGGGTGATTTTTTAATTTTGACAACCTCCCTATGTGGTCTTATAAGTTAGAGGTCCCGGGTTCGAAACCCGGCGGGGGCAATTTCGGAATATAATATAGAAATTTTTATATTGGGTCTGGTATGGTGGGAGGATTCAGCCATTCCTAGCTCCTCGGTGCAACTTTTTAGCACCGAGGAGTGAAATAGACGGGCGAGAATGGAAAGCGCGAGGTAGCGCTGGACGGAGAGAGACTCGAGAGAGACTAGAGAGAGAGACGGAATAAATACTCTGTTAAACATCATACTTCAATCTTTCTTTATTCAAATACACACTTTTACACGTGCTTTTGAATCGTCGAGTGAATCTAACGCTGGTTCGGAATTCCATTCCTCCCACAAAAAGAGCAAGTAAAAAACTCGGTGGGTTTCACTCAAATCTCACTCAATCAAAAATTACAGTTATTATAAGAATACAAGTAACTGCAGTCCTAAACATAGCTAAAGCGAGTCAAATCCATGCTCTTTTATCGTTTACACATCTTTACTGCAGTAATATTATGGTTCAATGATGCATCATCTTATATTTCAATTCTCACTTCGTACATCTTTCACACCAAAGAAAGGCGGGAAGGGACTTGAATGGCTTGAATTCTTTCAATTCTCGTCTCTCCTCGCCGGTTTAAATTACCTTACATGTTAGGGACACGTGCTTTACTATTTTGTGAATTCTTCGTTGAACATCGTCTAACCCTATAACTCTCCGGGGCCATACAAAATTCATACAAAGCTTCGGCACGGGATAAAAATGGCGGCAGAAGTCAAAGAGATTATAACCCGCTCGCGTTCCGTGAAAGGGTTGATATTTGATTCCATACGCGGATTTCCTCCCTCGGGGCATTGTCTAACTTACTTTTATATAAATCACATGTTTTACTGGCTTTGCTCGGAGATCAAATCAAGAATAGTCACTAAAATATGCAAAACTAGTAGATGCCCGCGACGTCGTGCGCGTGGATTGAGGCTTTTTGGGCCTATGTGTCATTCCAAACTTAATCTACCTCTGTGCCAAATTTCATCCAGATCCGTTCAGCCATTCTGGCGTGATTGAGTAACAAACATCCATCCATCCATCCAAAATTTTGCATTTATAATTTTTTTTTCAATCTGATATAGGTATTTATAATAAATACAAAGTCCATACATTATAATAACGTTAAAATTTAAATTAAAATCTAAATTAACTAGTTAAACTAAAATAAATATTAATTAAACTTAATTAATTAACTATTCTAAATTAAATAATTTATAAGATTATAAGATACGCAGCCCTAAAGTCGAGAACCGTAGAAGAACTAACCAACATAGTTAACCAACCAACGTATCCAACATACCTTAACGGGTTGCGAAACTTAAGATGCAGTGTGGTGAAGTTGGAAACCTCGTTAACAAAAAGTTATTAAGGGGTAAAAAAATTAAAAACTATTTTACAGTTTTTCGTTTTCCGGTTTTTCAAGCCCGGGTCTCCATGTTAAACCAGTAATAAAAACTTACCTTCTAAAAGTACATTGCGGGTCTGAGTATTAGAAATAGGAATTAATAGAAAATCAAACGTCTTTAAAGTATCTTGTTCTATTCTCAGAATAGAATGAAGAACGATCGCCGGCAAATCTTTTAAGCGATTATACTATTTATAACGTCTGTAATACTAGTGTACGTAGGTTTAATCCTACGAATGCTTGATGATTTAAAAGCTTCTATTATACTAATTGACTTCATAATGATACAACTATCTTGAGTATATAATTTATGTCACCGTAAGATTGCAAAAACCGTTAGATTGTAATCTAACTAGCGAAATTGTAAACTGTCGAAAGATTACAATTTAACGCATTATTTTTCGGTAGATTGTACTATAGATTGCACTACCTGATTATTTATGTCGAACCCTAACCTAACCTACAAGAAAACGTAAATACAATGCATATTTCAAAAATTGACACTCTGAATATTGAACGGTTCACAATCTGTCGACAGTTTACAATTTCGCTAGTTAGATTACAATCTAACGGTTTTTGCAATCTTACGGTGACATATACGATGTTTCTTTTGATACAAGAGATACGTATTAAGGTTAGTTGGTTTAGAATTCTATGTTCAAAGTAAAAGTATGTTTATCCAAAATAACTGGTACCTACACTGTACACTTTTTGAAGGTCAATTATGCAAAGTATAAGACGTGATGGTGATAATTAACTACCGGTATCTTAAAACTAAAGCTACCAGGGTTCTAAACGCGCCCTGGTCTGAGAAAAGCCTACACAAACTCAGCCGGGGTTCTTTTTATTATTATCAGTGATCACCACCTCACAAAACATCTTTAACTAATTAGATAGATCAGGAGTTACTTGAACATGTTTATTTTTGTAAATTATTCTACTTACAAAAATGAACAAACTAATTAAACATATTACGCTCAGGTAGAATATAAATAATTCTGTTTTCGAGGTAGCTACTATGGCGTAGCCATTCCGTAGCAAACGGCTACGACAAAGCGCCTACGTCGTAGAGATAATTGCGGAGTTGATGCGTTTCCATCAGAGATGTGAGAAGTTTCGTCGTATCGCGCTTGTCTGTGCAGCTTCTTATAAAAGTATGCATGTGGACTTTGTGTCAGCTAATGTTTTTAATTTTTAATCCAGTATGGGTAGGACTAGGGGTATATGGCAGTTACATTAAACCTATACCCCTAGTCGGTTTCTACACGGAATAGTACCGGAGCGCTAAATCGCTTGGCAGCTCGTCTTTTTGCCGGTAGGGTGGTAACTAGCCGGACGAAAGCTCCCACCAGGCCAGACCAGGGATAATTCAGAAATTATAAAATTATCAAATTGAGCCTGCCGGGGATTGAACCCGGGACCTCCGCACGTTAAAACAACAGCGCTCAACACTGCGCCAGGGAGGTCGTCATACATCTTGATTCTAGTACAGTTAAGGCGCTACTGTAGTTAGCCTCGATTCATCTGTCAGCTGCATTGGAAGACGTTAACTGAGACCTAAGTCTTAGCGGCTGTTAGTACTGATATATTGCCTAGCTGAGCCGGGATTGGAAATGGATTGGATTATTTTGCTTGAATCGAGACAAATAGCTAATTATGATTGCAGAGAGTTTTATTGCTTTGCAATCCAGCTTTGTGTTGTATTTCATCCGAGAAAAAGAAGTCTTAAAAGACTTATTAATATCTATCCCAATTGTATAAGCAAATCGTAATCATATAAGAGTTCCTACGGAAACCAAAAACCTCAATTCATGCGGACGAAGTCGCGAGCATCAGTTAGTATTATAATGCAAAATTGTGTCTGTCTGTCTATCTGCTACTCTTTAACGAACCAACTTTTCAAGTTTGATGTATTTCGGTATAGAAGTCGGTTGTACCCCAAGGAAAAACATAGGCTACTTTACTTTTTATCGGAAATCAGATAATTAAAAACTTAATCTACGCGGACGAAGTCGCGGGCATTATCTAGTGTAAAAAAAGAAAGAAAGAATTCTTTATTCAGGGTTTCAAATATAAGACACTAGCTGATGCCGCGACTTCGTCCGCGTTGTTTAAGTTTTTTCGATTCCCGCGGGACTCCTTAATTTTCCGGGATAAAAAGATCCGTTGCTCCGTTGCGGCGTGATTGAAGGACAAACCAACAAACCAATAAACCAATAAACCAAAAAACCAACAAACCAACAAACCAACAAACCAACAAACAAACACACTTCGCATTTATAATATTAGTACTAGCTAATGCCCGCGACTTCGTCTGCGTGGTTTAAGGTTTTTTTTATTGCCGCGGGAACTCTTTAATTTTCCGGGATAAAAAGTAGCCTATGTGCTAATCCAGACTATAATCTATCTCTGTGCCAAATTTCAGCTAGATCCGTTCTGCCGTTGGGGCGTGATTGAGTAACAAACATCCATACATCCATACATCCATCCAAACTTTCGCATTTATAATATTAGTAAGATAAGATGATTACATATAAAAATAATAATAAAGATAATAATTAAATAAAGCTCTGTTAGTATAGCCTATGATGCAATATCATACTTAATATTATAAATGCGAAAGTGTGTTTGTTTGTTAGTTAATTGATTTGATGGTTTGTTGGTTTGTACTTCAATCACGCTGTAACGGAGCCATGGATCGACGTGATTTTCGGCATGGGTATAGTTGACGGCCTGAAGAGTGACATAGGCTACTTTTTGTCCCGGAAAATTGAAGAGTTCCCGCGGGAATTAAAAAAATGTATCTGTTCAACCGATCTTGATGAAATTTGGTACAAGGATAGGTTGTATCCCGGGGAAGGACATAGGCTACTTTTTATCCCGGAAAATTGAAGTTCCTGCGGGAATCAAAAAACATCAATCCACGCGGACGAAGCCGCGGGTATCATCTATTATGTAAATAATTTAAGGTACAATATTTTTCGTAAAACTAAACGTACTATAACGGCATAGCAGTAGCATACTCGTATATATTACACCGATCCAATAAAGGTTTGCCAAACGTTAGCGAATTGGGGAAACTATCTACCGCAGAGGGCCGGGACCACCTTTGATAGACGAAAATTGCTAATAAAACCACCCTTTAGATATTTATTTGAATGGGATTCCTTCGGCTGCGAAATCGAATTGATGTATCGTTGTTTTATTAAACCGATTTTTGGGATCGAGTACCCACATACTTGGGTATTATTTGTTTCATTAGTGGTCTGCATAGTTAGCAACTATTCAATCATTTTGATATTATACTAATACTAATAAATGCGAAAGTGTGTTTGACTGTCGGTTTGCCCTTCAATCACGTCACAACAGAGCAACGGATCGACGAGATTTTTTGCATAGGTATAGTTGAGGACCTGATGCCTAATTGTATAACCAAATCCTAATCATTTGACAGCTTGAAACACCATCTCTATTCATGAATTTGAGCTTGACTCGAACTTTTTAAGGAGTTCATACATGCTATATGACGCGCAGGCTAATAATGAACTCATTAATTAATTAATTAATTAATTATTCATTTTATTTCAGGCAACAAAGCCCATATTACTAACTACATTATCACTAAAAAAATAAAAACAAGATTAAGTATAAGATAAAATAAAATACAATCTTAAAATATATATATGTTAAGATTAAACAGGTCAAATTATACGTTTGACAAACGATTACAACTACGATTTCCTCACACAATCGGGAGGCTCGAGAGTGACATAGGCTTCCTTTTTGTCCCGAAAAATCAAGGAGTTCCCGTTCAAATTAAAAAAAAAGCTTATTCCACGTGGATGAAGTCGCGGGCATCGGCTAGTTATTTGTAAGCTGACCCGTGGGGATAGAATTTACCTATTTTAAGTATCTAAAAGTAGATGGCCGCGAATTCGTCCGCGTGGCTCTTAACGAACTCATTTCTAATTTGGTCACGTATCGGGTACTCCGAGTATATCTCTCTCCATCGCCCGCTGAGTGACCCTGAGCCTTCTTATCAGACCTTTAGTAAGCGAAATCACGGTCAGAGTTTCTAGTGGGAGATTTTCTTCCCATTTGATTGTGTCAACGTTAACTACGATTTGTACGGCTCTTCTCAGTAGAAACATATTTCCGAACTGGTGTCTTCACTTATCATACATAATATATATCACTGACTGTATAAAAGGAAAAGGTGACTGACTGACTTACTGACTGATCTATCAACGCACGGCTCATACCACTCGACGGATATGGCTGAAATTTGGCATACAGATAGCTATTATGATGTAGGCATCCGCTCAGAAAGGATCGTTGAAAATTCAACCCCTAAGGGGTTAAAATAAGGCTTGAAATTTTTTAAGAAAATGGAACCTAACGAGAGTGATAAAGCTGCGGGCAAAAGCTAGTTTCATATAGTAGTTAACTTTAACGGGATCGAATCGTGTGTAAATTGCACACACACACTTTTTTATCCATTAAAGGTTTACTATGAAATAAAAATAACGTTTTCATAGAAAACCTTCAATGGTTAAAAAATATATGTCAGTGAATTTAATTTCTTGATAGCCTCTGAGTTAGATAATAGGTCTGCTGTTGGACATTATAATAATACTTTCTCGCAATTGCCAACCCTACTTATACTCTGTAGGGAAGCCAGCGGAGCGCGTTATCGCTTTATGAAAAGAGCAAAGAACCTTTGAATTCAAAAGGGTCCGTACGTCTGTATTTAAATAAGATACTTATAGCTCCACCATCCGGGCGGAACCTTTTAGGCTGTTTGATGAATAGTTTATTAATTCGGTGCTTATTGTTACTGGAAAGAAGCAAATCCATATTATGAAGATATAGGTAGTTCCCAATTATAGAGGTGTTTTTTCTGCTTTCGTAATCGGTTTTAATAATTAACAAGCAATATATTGGAGAATACAGCTAGGCTGGGCAGCATTTGGAAAACTTTGGAGACTTTTTACGTCGCCCATACCGTAGTGCCTGAAGACTAAGGTTTTCGACCAATGCGTCCTACCAGTAATGACCTACGGTGCCGAAACGTGGACAGCGAGACTAGTACACCGACTACAGGTCGCTCAGCGTGCTATGGAAATCATGGAATTTCTTTAAGGGATAAACTCCGGAACGAAGTGATTCGCCAAAGAACTCTAAAGTGACCGACATAGCTCTTAGACTGGCACGCTGAAGTGGCAGTGGGCTGGTCACGTGTGTCGTAGGACCGATAGACGTTAGAGTTGAACGGTCCTCGAGTGGAGACCGCATCTTGGTAAACGGAGCGTAGGGCGCCACCCAGCAAGGTGGAGCGTTGATATCCGAAGGGTGGCTGGCATCCATTGGATTCGAAAAGCTGAGGAAAGAGCACGTTGGCGTGACTTGAAAGAGGCCTATGTCTAACAGTAGATGCACAACGGTTAATGATGATGATGATGATGATGATGTATTGAAAAACCTGTAACCCCACTTTTTTGTGTAACATCCGTCACATCGATCTTGTTCGTGTAAAATGTAGCCTGTGTTAGCCGGACCATTATAACGAATCGATTGACACCTCATTCATCAAAATCGGCTTGGCAGTTTAGGCGCTACGGTGGAACATACAAAAATACTTGCATACATACATATATACATTGACTGCTACAGTCATAACCCTGGCTTTAGTCAGGTAAAAACTGCTCACGTGCGTGTCAAAACACGCATAAGAAAACCCTTCCTTCGTAGTTAATTATTATTGATTAATACATTAATAGTAGCATCATTATTACGTGAAAGGTAGTTTTTTCTAAACCTGTCTGAGAAACCTTATAATGATTTTTAGATACTTACCAGATGATGCCCGCGAAAACTTAATCCACGCGGACGTGCACTAGTGTACACGTCCGCGTGGATTAAGTTTTTATGTTTCCGAAGGAACTCCTCAATTTTTAGGGTTCCGTACCAAAATGGTAAAATGGAACCCTTATGGTGCGACTTTCTCCGTCTGTCTGTCCGTCTGTCCGTCCGTCACACTCGATTATTTCAGTAACTACCGAAGCTATCGCCATGAAATTTGGAATAGTTGTGTATATTAGTGGCCCAAAGACACTGGAATAAAAAAAAAATGGAAATTATTTTTGTTCTTATTTAAAAAGGGGGGAAAATCTGAGGGTTGAAATTTAAAAGTGAGATAACTGTACTGTGTGGGGTATCATATGAAAGGGTTTACTTTGTACATTCTAAAACAGATTTTTAATTATTTTTAGTTATGATAGTTTTTGATTTATCGGGGAAAATGTCTAAAAAAACACCGTTCCCCCCCCCCCCCTTATCTCCGGAGTTTACCAATCGAAAAATTTGAAATAATTATGGTCAATAGGAATTTACGTATACTTTACAGGAAAACTATAGCCAATGCTCTAACTAGCATAGTTTTTTTGATATTAACAATAAACCTCTACAAACAAAGTTAGTCTTGCGGTTCATTAACAAAGGTAATTATTTATTAATAATGGTACGGAACCCTTCGTGCGCGAGTCCAACTCGCACTTGCCCGGTTTTTGAGATAAAGAATACCCCGTCTACCGTACCGTACTATGTCTTTCCCCGGGATGTATCCTACCCCTATACCGAATTTCATCAAAATCGTTTAAAGGGCCATCTCCATCTACCTATACCATCCTCACCAACATTTTTTTGGACTGCAGATTTCCATGCAAATGATATTGCAGCCTAAAAAGGACCAACCTGACTTCCTTTCAAATAAAAATAAATTGAAATCATTTCAGATTTGACGTTAATTATCGTTATTATATTTTTCAGTCGTTAGAGGAAGCTCTCGAGGTGGTCCCATAAAAAATTCTGACTCCAAATCCTCAACCCTGACACTAAAAAGTTGAAAATAAAAATAATTTCCATAAAACCGACCTCCAAAGCCACTGTAAAGTAAAAAATTATCTTGATTTCTCACACTATGTTGAAGTCGGGCGAGTTTAACAAGGATAAGCAAAGTTGACGCATCAAGATTATGTTTTACTATAAAGTGGCCTTTGGAAGTCGGTTTTTTTGGAAATAATTTTTATTGATAAAAATAAACATTCAGGGGATTTTTTGAACATGAAAAGCGAGAGGCGATTTTTTTTTATTAATGAATGAATCCTCACTTAAGTTGCACGGATCAGCGCGGCACGTAGCGGCAAATATTATCGGTACGAGTACATCTCCGTGCTGCGTCGCTTAAGTGGGCCTAGCTCCATAGGTACAACTTCATACAGAGAATACTTGCCGCGCCTTTGTCTACGCTAGACCTTTAATCGAACTCGGGACTTCCCACTCACCTAAAAGACCGCTACGCTCACCACTGCGCCAGGGAGATGCAGTCAAAGTACCGTTATTAGTGAATTTTCTAGATTGAATTTCAGTATTCGAATATTTGTCGAAAGCTTCACCGACTTTTTAAATTGGGGTCGAGTAATATAAATTTTGGTAAACCACTCGAACTCCCTCTTCTGTGGAAATGGCTTTAGCGTTCTCAGTTGGAATACTTAAACCCACCCTGGGCTTGAGAGTCAAAAATATTAGTATTTTCTTTGGCGAGAGGCGAGAACGTTTAGACAGAAGCTTGCACTATTAAATCATAATAATATTATAAATGCGAAAGTGTTTTATTTATTTTTATTTTTTTATTAACTATAAAGATTTAATTCTAATTTAAGGATTTAAGGATGCTCACATGAAGGACCCGGAAATGTTTTAAGTATCTACAGCTCCCTCACATAAACATCCCTAAGACTTGTTGGTTTGTCCTTTAATCACTATCTCAGTGCCAAATTTCATCCCGGTCCGTTCAGCCGTTCTAGCGTGATTGAGTAACAAACATCCACCAATTTATCTAAACTTTCGTATTTATAATATTAGTATAGATAACCCTAATTGGTTTCCAAACGGCATCGTAGCGGAACGCTAAATCACTTGGCGGCACTTCTTGCCCGTGGTAACTATAGTCACGGCCGAGACATCCCATCAGAGCAGACAAAGTTCAGAAATTATAAATTCCCAAATTGTCCCCGCGGGCATCGAACCTGGAACATCCCACTTATAAGACTACCACTCTTATCATTGGGCCATTTTTTTGTCCAACATGGGTTTCGAACCCGAGACCTCATGATCTGTAGCCGAAAAAGCTAGCAACAAGACCAACGAGGCATTTGAAATACTATAATACAGTATATTTAAAGTGTATTTCGCAAAATATCGCTTTTGCTATTAATCAATGCTATCGTTTCGAGCGCTGCGATATATAATATCCTGAACGACAGCGCAAAATATATATTTATATGTAATGCCATTGATATCCTTAAACCGGCCAAACACGGACTGATCGAGTAGTTAACCAGTGATCAACATACACGGACCGCTCTTGCAGTCATAGTCAACCTGCCAACCGCCCGAAGAAGTCGCAACTGCTCGAGCGGTTCCATGTATGTGTGTACGCAGAAGACTGTAGTTCACTATGCAGTCACAGCTTCAAGCAGTCCATCCTGACTGCTTCAGGCTATCTGTGTATGGCCGGCCTTAGACTACGCAGTGCGGAAAAAAAACGTTTTTTTTCCGCAATTCTGTAACACTAGAAATCATTATGGAGATGGAAACGCAGCCTTACCCCGGCACGCATCTCTAACTTTCAGGAGTTATAAAATACCAGATGATGGCCGCTACTTCGTACGCGCGATTTAGTTTTTTTGACTCCCGCGGGAACGCGTTAATTTTCTAGAATAAAAAGGAAGGAGTAAGTAAGTACCTACCCTACCTGCCTTGGAATATAAACATACTAATATTATAAATGCGAAAGTGTATTTTTTGTTGGTTTGTGCTGCAATCACGCTGCAACAGAGCAACGGATTGATTTTTAGCATAGGTATAGTTGAGGACCTGACATAGACGTTTTATCCCGGAAAATTAAAGAGTTCCCGTGGTTTTAAAAAAAACTTATTCCACATGGATGAAGTCACGGACATCAGCTAGTTTAAAATAATACCAGAATCATATTTGTTTACTTACACTGAATCATGTGTATCTTTGTTGTTTGATATCAATGTATAATACCTAGATATTGTAGTATTTGCATAAATACAGCGCCGCCGATGACCTAGTTCTACTTTCAGTTGATAAACGATTCATGTAATATATCATGCTTGGATATACAATTTTTATTCAAGGGATTTAAATTTAACGACAGTTTTCTTGTAGTTATCTCCTACCGGCAAAGACGTGCCTACAAGCGATTCAGCGTTCCGGTACAATTCCGTGAAGAAATCAATTAGGGGTATGGGTTTAATACAAACTCCCGTGCCTGTAAAAGTTTATCCCGCTACCATCATAGACTGCATCATCACATACCATCAGGTGAGATCGTATTCAAGGGCTAACTTGTAGTAGATTAAAAAAATACTGAAGCTTTTAGAAACAGGTAAAAAGTAATACAAAGCACGATGTAAAAGGTTTACAGTTCTCATTACAAAAGGAAGGTACAGTCACGCAAAAACACTCAATTCTTTTTATTCACCTCACAGATGTAACGAATGACGGCGAGTATACCGAAGACTCTATTTCGCCCGGAATAATACTAAGCAAAAAATAACAGCGCAGGTCATGAGGAAGAGCGCATTAAGTGTAAAATATATCCTCAAATTTAGCAGACGCCTTCTTTTTTTCGACCCATCTAGATTGATGCGAGTTATAAGTGCCAAGCGATTATAATAATAATTAACAAGTAATAAAATTAAAAATTTTAAAAAAACCCACGACGAACTGCAGAGCTCCATTATACCTTTGACCTTTATAACTTTGAAACAACAATTAGAATTTAGCAAACTTATATATTACATAATATCTAAAACACAAAACTGCATCTTTGACAGCTCAGTAGTTTTTTTGACCAGTGTGGTGGACTATGGCCAAACCCTTTTCTTTCCGAGGCGCGCTTGTCACGACAAATCAAAAGAGTCCAAACGCGACAGGTATACGATGAGAATTTAAGGAGTTCCCATGATCGCCTCCTGACTCCATCATGATACCCTGGGCACCATCTAGGTACAAGCTAAATATATCTAAAACAAAAAGCCCGCATCTAAATCAGCACAGTCGTTTTTGAGAAGAATGGTAACATATTGAAAAAATAAAATCATAGACTACAGCTCAGCTTTGTTGTCTATGGTCCTAAAATATATCTAAGAACCTTCTCACAAGCTATACACATCTAATGAAAAAAACCGCATTTCAATCGGCCCAGTACTTTTTGTGAAAAATGGTAACAGTGGTTGAAAAATTAAGATCATAGACTACAGCTCAGCTTTGTTGTCTATGGTCCTAAAATATATTTTAGAACCTTCTCACAAGCTATACACATCTAATGCAAAAAACCGCATCTCAATCGGCCCAGTACTTTTTGTGAAAAATGGTAACATATTGAAAAAATAAAATCATAGACTACAACTCAGCTTTGTTGTCTATGGTCCTAAAATATATCTAAGAACCTTCTCACAAGCTAAACATATCTAATGCAAAAAACCGCATCTCAATCGGCCCAGTACTTTTTGTGAAAAATTTTAACACATAGAAAAATTAAAATCATAGACTACAGCTCAGCTTAGTTGTCTATGGTCCTAAAATATGTCTAAGAACCTTCTCTCAAGCTATATATATCTAATGCTATAAGCCGCATCTCAATCGGCCCAGTACTTTTTGTGAAAAATGGTAACAGTGGTTGAAAAATTAAGATCATAGACTACAGCTCAGCTTTGTTGTCTATGGTCCTAAAATATATCTAGGACCTTCTCACAAGCTATACACATCTAATGCAAAAAACCGCATCTCAATCGGCTCAGTAGTTTTTGTGAAAAATGGTAACATGTTGAAATATTAAAATCATAGACTACAGCTCAGCTTGGTTGTCTATGGTCCTAAAATATATCTAAAAACCTTCTGACAAGCTATACGTATCTAATGCAAAAAACCGCATCTCAATCGGCCCAGTACTATTTGAGAAAAATGGTAACAAAAAAGTGCACAAACAAACAAACAAACATACAAACAAACAAACAAACACACAACCTCTTAGGGCAAACACATATACCGTCTCCGCTTCGTCGAGGGTAAAAAATAAATTGTGTGTATCAGCTTCGTCGCACGACTGGAGTTTACTCCTAACGAACGATTATAAAATATATACATTAGAAAATGAGGATAAATAAACGCATTTTGTGTATTACTGAAAGCATGCTTGATACGTTTATTTCTATACATTATATAATGTACCTATATTCATCAAAATACATTACACAGTCATGGAAACATAAACAAGTGTTACCATGGAAACATAAAGTTACGGAGTAAGTTTGTTTTTACTCCCCATACATTTTCATACCCCGGGCGGCTTATATATGAAAATCGATTCTAAACTTTTACAAGTGCATTTTACCAATCACTTATTATGAATAAAAAAATAAATGAATGATTTATTCACCAAAACAACGTGTACATAATCCAAACTAAGTGAGAAGGTTGAGACCCTGATAACTAAACTCGTATGATAGTTATCAGTACTTTCACTGATAATATATAAATATTAGCTTTAATATTTTTTTACAATACGATTTCAGACGTAATTCTTAGGTAGCTAGGTGCATTTTCTATAGTTAATGGCGATCCTTTCTCAGCGGATGCCTACGTCATAATAAATACCTGTAATGCCATATTTCAGCCTGATTCGTTCAGAGTTTAACCTCTGAACGAATCAGGCTGAAATATGGCTGTGTCAGTTAGTCATGTTTTAAATATTGAGAAAACCGCTTTATCCTATGCCTTGGACAGTGGTAGGTACCGTAATAAATAATTGCCATGAATATTTCACCCCTTTTTATTACTCTCAGACTCCTCAGACACTGAGAAACCTCTGTCAAACGAAACCAGATTGGTCAGCTATATCTTATTTATCAAACCGCTTCAGCCTTTGTCTTGGACGGTGGCCCCGGAATAAATAATTGCCGTAGGTATCCTGGCCTACAGTTATGTATACGACGGTATGATAACCCGCCAACCCGCATTGGAGCAGCGTGGTGGGTCTAAGCTCTAATTACCTCTCTCTTATGAGAGTGGAGACCTGTGCCCAGCAGTGGAACGTTAATGGGCTGTAGTCGTGGTCCGATAACGCTTTGATCACGTAATGTCCAAATGCAGAAACGCCGGATTATCCTTTTGATTCAGAGTTAGCTGCTACTTTGACAGAATTCGTATAAAACTTCTGGTCAAAATTTCATACTTATTCCTGGGTAGAATGTAACCCGGCGTCTTTGCAAGCGGGCCTAAGAGTTAAACCCGCTTCTGCCTGTGTCTTGGACGATGGTCCCGGAATAAATAATTGCCGTTGGTATCCCGGCCCACAGTTATCTTTATGTGCGCGATACATGTCTGGTCAACGTTATACCGCGATTCAGCTCGCTTTAATCTCTGAACAATAATGCTGTGATCATATAAGAAAGAGTAACCCACTTATAAGTTAACCCCGCTTCCGCTTATATCTTGGACAGTAGTCTCGTAACAAATAATGGCCGTGTAAATTCCAACCATTTTTATTACTCTCAGACTCCTCAGAAACCTCTGACAAGTGCAATCTGGTTAGTCACCCATTACTTATTTATAAAACCGCTTCAGCTTATGTCTTGGACGCTGGTCCCGGAATAAATAATTGCCGTGGGTATCCCGGCCCACAGTTATCTTTATGTGCGCGATACGTGTCTGGTCACCGTTATACCGCGATTCAGCTCCCTTTAATCTCAGAAACCGTCGCGTGGCGACTCATCATAAACTGTTTGAGGTCATTTTTGGGTCACCTGAACCTTGGAACTTGTATATTTATAGATATGTACGTTGTTACTTTATAAACATTACATATTAAAAATTTACTCTATAATTATATACCTACTCACTAGCTTTTGCACGTGGCTTCGCTCGACGCTCACGTTTGGGTTTTTTGCTTCAAGAACTGTGAAAGTGCTTCTCAACAATCTAACAAGTAACTGACCTCAACAATCAAAGGAAATCGCTCGCCATGCAAAAATACTGGATTTTATCTACACATCTTTCTTAAAAAGGCTCATGGATAATAAGCTTTATATATGGAGACAAATAGATATAGATCGGGCAAACTGTGTTTTTTCTGTCAGGATAAATAATCAATTTACTTATATTGAAACGGCTAGGCTTGTCTACTTTGCTTACACATAATCACGACGTTCGGCATCTTACCGTGGAGCAAAGCAGCTGATATCCAAACTATTTTTATTTCTAAGAAATTTAAAAACAGCCATCAGTTCTGTTTATAAAGTCGGATCATGTGAAGTTCGAGTGTACGCCTTTACAACATGGATTCCAAAGGAGTTCTTAGATTTCCCATTTCCAATTCAACCAAAAGAAATAAGTACCTAACTACGTACTAAGTACCTTGAGATCAATTTGCGTAAAAGCTTCCAAAAAGTGCTTCAAGTAACTGACCTCTCACAACAATCAAAGGAAATCGCTTGCCATGCAAAAAGACGGGATTTTTTCCCCCAACATCGTTCTTAAAAACGCTCATGTATGCAGATTGTTTTTCAATACTATTCCACGACGGCCGAAATCATTTTCGGGCTGAAAGAGCGGGCCCTTTCGTACCAGACATTAAGTAAATTCATTTTCCTGCAAGTATTTGGGTTAGGTAGAATGATGTAGGTACATAGGTATTTTGTAAATGCGAAAGTGTGGTCTCGTAAATTTTAACATTTTCATGTATTATAACAGTCTTATTAAGTCTACATTAAGTAATTTTTAAAAATGTGGTCAATCCAAGTTCTTGACCATGAAATTTCAGAAATTAATTTTTAACTAGCTTATGCCCGCGACTACGTCCGCGTGGATTGAGGTTTTTTGGTTCCCGCGGGAACTCCTTAATTTTTCGGGATAAAAAGTAGCCTATGTACTATTCCAGACTATATTCTATCTCTGTGCCAAATTTCAGCCAGATCCGTGCAGCCGTTGGCGCGTGATTGAGTAACAAACATCCATACATCCATACATCCATACATCCATCCATCCATCCATCCAAACTTTCGCATTTATGATATTTATTTGATTATTTGATTGATTGATATCTTAATATACTGATTGAGAATAATTATTCGCTTACATCTAAAACAAAAACCGACTTCAAAACTATACCTATAAGTACCTACTTAAAACTAAAAAAGTGAAAAAAAAACCATTATCTGAATATATATTTTGTTTTTGTTGATTTTCTCAAAAAGCGCTAAAATCAATTTCGCTAAGATTTACATAGGACCACCTCTGAGTATGATCTACCAAACAAAAAAGAATCATCAAAATTGATTCATAATTGGCGGAATGATCGTGTTACATACATACAAAAAAAACATACAGTCGAATTGATAACCTCCTCCTTTTTTTGAGTCGGTTGAAAATGGCGAACAGCACTAGTACCTACCTAATTATTTTCCTTGTCATTTTTTCTATCAAAAACTAGGTACTCGTATTACCACGTATTACAACAAAAATATGTCTATAATGTCCGTAATTTTACTGGCACGAACTTGGTTTAGTCACATTTGTTTTAAAACACTACGAATTTGATAAAGTGGCGAAGATATAAAAACCTAACGACATTAATGTATCAAAATTCGAAAATCCTATTCCGAATATGACGAAACTTTCTCTCCAGGCGAAGCAATGTGATCACACTCATGGCGAGCTAAAATTATTTAATTAAACTTACATAATTTACTCCGAGCAGTAACTAGATAAAGTCTATTAGTGAAAATTAGATGACTTTCGCAATTTTGGAACGTGACAGTGTCATCTGGAATTATCTGGAATTCGAGTCAATTCCACTCTAATTCATACAAATTATTCAAACGTGTTAATTATTCTTATCCGAACAGGGGATTACTATCATCGTATAAAGGAGCATTATTTTAAAATGACAGTTTAATGTCGTGACCTTGACGTCCTTAAAATAAGGATTATAATTCTAAAACACGAACGTCAACAATATTAAAACAATACTACTTTAAGTGATTGTGGTATGCCCGCAGGTGTTATTAATAAGATAGCGAGTATATTCGTCTGGCTGTTTTTAATTAGAGAATAATTAATTATTGCTGTCGCTGACTATGCTTGCGAAGCTAGAGTGGCAATGAGCGGGGCACATAGAAGACGTTGGGGTCCCAAATTGCTAGAATGGCGACCTCGCACTGGGAAGCGCAGCGTTAGCAGACCCCTTACTCGCTGGACGGACGACATCACACGAGTCGCCGGGAGCCGCTGGATGCAAGCGGCGCAAGGGGCCAATTCTGTTTAGCACAATCTCTAAACTAAAATAACAGCTCTATGTATATTTCTATCCCTTTCATATTACTTCTTACGGAAATAGGCAGCACTAGGTTTAAAGCTGTCATTTTAGTTTAGTTTAAGTAGGTAATTTAGAGGACGTAGAAAAGGCAAGAAATAATAGAGAAATAAACAAAAACAGCTCCGTCACCTTGAAGGTGTACGTCGTAAAGATGACGGCGCGACGGCCGTGCGTGGCGCCCTAATAAAGGTAATAACTCAAATTTTCTCATTTCTGATATAAAGAACAGGCATTCCGCATTTGACACGGCTGTAACTCTCCGTTATGTGATATTTTATGAAGATCCTATGTACTCACTCAGATAAATAAAGAGGCCTTTGGTTTTGCTTACTAATGGAGTTTGAAAACTTTTGACATACCTAGTGGACGATATGCATTTTTTCCAAAATAGACACATAAGGAGGCCAATTCTGTATAACACAATCTCTAAACTAAACTAAAATGGCACTTCTAAATCTAGTTCTGTCCCTTCTTTGCAGAGAGTAATATGAAGGGATTAGCAATATTTTAAATGCTGTCATTTGAGTTCAGAGATTGTGTACAGATAAACAAGCTAAAAAAGGTAATTTTAATGACGTAGAAAAGGCAAGAAATAAAAGGGAAATGAACAAACAGGTCCGTCACCTTGAAGGTGTACGTCGTAAAGATGACGGCGCGACGGCCGTGCGTGGCGCCCTAATAAAGGTAATAACTCAAATTTTCTCATTTCTGATATAAAGGACAGGCATTCCGCATTTGACACG
This sequence comes from Erebia epiphron, assembly GCA_963932025.1. NCBI lineage: Eukaryota > Metazoa > Arthropoda > Insecta > Lepidoptera > Nymphalidae > Erebia > Erebia epiphron. The sequence goes on from OZ009950.1 coordinate 13,665,262, forward strand.
GCTGTAACTCTCCGTTATGTGATATTTTATGAAGATCCTATGTACTCACTCAGATAAATAAAGAGGCCTTTGGTTTTGCTATACTAATGGAGTTTGAAAACTTTTGACATACCTAGTGGACGATATGCATTTTTTTCCAAAATAGACACATAAGGAGGCCAATTCTGTATAACACAATCTCTAAACTAAACTAAAATGGCACTTCTAAATCTAGTTCTGTCCCTTCTTTGCAGAGAGTAATATGAAGGGGTTAGAAATATTTTAAATGCTGTCATTTTAGTTTAGAGATTGTGTACAGATAAACAAGCTAAAAAAAGGTAATTTTAATGACGTAGAAAAGGCAAGAAATAAAAGGGAAATGAACAAACAGGTCCGTCACCTTGAAGGTGTGCGTCGTAAAGACGACGGCGCGATGGCCGTGCGTGGCGCCCTAATAAAGGTAATAACTCAAATTTTCTCATTTCTGATATTAAGGACAGGCATTCCGCATTTGACACGGCTGTAACTCTCCGTTATGTGATATTTTATGAAGATCCTATGTACTCACTCAGATAAATAAAGAGGCCTTTGGTTTTGCCATACTAATGGAGTTTGAAAACTTTTGACATACCGACCTAGTGGACGATATGCAATTTTTCCAAAATAGACACATAAGGAGGATAATTCTGTATAACACAATCTCTAAACTAAACTAAAATGGCACTTTTAAATCTAGTTCTGTCCCTTTTTTGCAGAGAGTAATATGAAGGGGTTAGAAATATTTTAAATGCTGTCATTTTAGTTTAGAGATTGTGTACAGATAAACAAGCTAAAAAAAGGTAATTTTAATGACGTAGAAAAGGCAAGAAATAAAAGGGAAATGAACAAACAGGTCCGTCACCTTGAAGGTGTACGTCGTAAAGATGACGGCGCGACGGCCGTGCGTGGCGCCCTAATAAAGGTAATAACTCAAATTTTCTCATTTCTGATATAAAGGACAGGCATTCCGCATTTGACACGGCTGTAACTCTCCGTTATGTGATATTTTATGAAGATCCTATGTACTCACTCAGATAAATAAAGAGGCCTTTGGTTTTGCTATACTAATGGAGTTTGAAAACTTTTGACATACCTAGTGGACGATATGCATTTTTTTCCAAAATAGACACATAAGGAGGCCAATTCTGTATAACACAATCTCTAAACTAAACTAAAATGGCACTTCTAAATCTAGTTCTGTCCCTTCTTTGCAGAGAGTAATATGAAGGGGTTAGAAATATTTTAAATTCTGTCATTTTAGTTTAGAGATTGTGTACAGATAAACAAGCTAAAAAAAGTTAATTTTAATGACGTAGAAAAGGCAAGAAATAAAAGGGAAATGAACAAACAGGTCCGTCACCTTGAAGGTGTGCGTCGTAAAGACGACGGCGCGATGGCCGTGCGTGGCGCCCTAATAAAGGTAATAACTCAAATTTTCTCATTTCTGATATAAAGGACAGGCATTCCGCATTTGACACGGCTGTAACTCTCCGTTATGTGATATTTTATGAAGATCCTATGTACTCACTCAGATAAATAAAGAGGCCTTTGGTTTTGCTATACTAATGGAGTTTGAAAACTTTTGACATACCGACCTAGTGGACGATATGCAATTTTTCCAAAATAGACACATAAGGAGGATAATTCTGTATAACACAATCTCTAAACTAAACTAAAATGGCACTTTTAAATCTAGTTCTGTCCCTTTTTTGCAGAGAGTAATATGAAGGGGTTAGAAATATTTTAAATGCTGTCATTTTAGTTTAGAGATTGTGTACAGATAAACAAGCTAAAAAAAGGTAATTTTAATGACGTAGAAAAGGCAAGAAATAAAAGGGAAATGAACAAACAGGTCCATCACCTTGAAGGTGTGCGTCGTAAAGACGACGGCGCGACGGCCGTGCGTGGCGCCCTAATAAAGGTAATAACTCAAATTTTCTCATTTCTGATATAAAGGACAGGCATTCCGCATTTGACACGGCCGTAACTCTCCGTTATGTGATATTTTATGAAGAGCCTTATGTGCGTATTCGGGTAAATATACTTACAGGCCTTTTTTCGGCAATTTTTGTAAATCAGAAATAATAATTTATGGCGGGGTACCAAGATTTTCCATGTGTCTCGGTTATTCAAACATTTTAAATGATAGTAAGATTGAAGAATGGCGAGGAAAAATACAATATTTTCGCCATTTTTCGTCATCAAAAATCATGTTAGGTACATGATTTTTGATACTATGCAATAAGAAGCCGGTTAAAAATAGGCCGTATTTGTCCAAAGTATACAGTCTTTTACAATCAGTGAAAATGTTAGAATGTGCAAGTGAAATAGAGACTTAGGATAAGTACGCCACCATCCTAAGACTTGATGATTAAGAACATCATCATCATCATCATCATCATCATCATCATCATCATTATCTCCTCTCGTAAGGGAATACGCCCATAAGAGTAAGGTCATAGAATCAAATCAAATCAAATCAAATCAAATTATTTTTATTCAAATAGACTTTTTACAAGTTCTTATGAATAGTCAAATGAATCTACCACTGCAATCGTGCTCAGTAGTGGGCTGGCAATAGGTCATGAATCATGATGATGAATAAAAATTTATAACGAAGTTTTTCTGTCCAAACTCTTCAGTTAAGGCTGACTTGTGATTAATTTTATTTTTACTAGTTATTTAATATAACAAGTAAACAAAATTAAAAAAAAATAAAAACCCGACTGCCCGGCCATAATTATTGAATTACAAAAAAGATAACCAATGTTAATCAGGAGGATGTTAGGATTCTAACTACCCCATACTCGTACATCCAAATCTCTTCAGGCATTTAGAAGTTATGGTGGAATTAGGAAACTCACATGACATGTCACATGTCTTTTAGTAGGATATAATTTAATTGTAATTAATTTAATTTAATTATAACTAATGTATTAATTTTATTTAAATTAATTGTATAATATTATTTATTCCTTTATTTAATTGTTACTTTAATCATGTGAATCTATTACCTGTAGGTATTCTTTGTTTTTCTCGTGTATAAAAAAAATTACCTGATAATCTTTAATGCTGTACCTATATTCCTATAATTGAGTATTGTGCTAGAACTGGACATAATTTGATTATTTTAATGTTATTAATTGTTTGTACAATATTTGTTGGTATGTCAATAAACAAAATAAAATAAAATAAAATGTCATACATGAACCTCCTCTTTCGTCGTATAAAAATACCTACCTACTAAGTAATATGTGATACCTATAGTATATAAAATGATAATAAAAATATAGGGACCCAACGAAGGTCCCGTAAAGTATCAACCGAAACTTATCAAACACCCAATTACATTGCAACGTACAATCGTCCGTATTTCACAGCAATTTATGGCATAAAATTGCTTGCATAAAATTCAATGGTCGGCAGTTAGGCAGACAGTTATCGCCCTTATCGCCTTCGGAACAGGGGCGGAAGTCGCTCACATCCTCGCGTAAATGCAGTCGATTGGTATATGTTCCAGTTTCAATGCACAGGTCACCACGCTACATTTATATAGAACTACTAGAAACGACTTCCACTTTCAGGTCATATTTTGCTAGCGCAGAATAATTGAACATTATACAAAACCACAGTCATCCTTTCTACCAATGGCACTATGTCGACTGCTGGATGTAAATCAGGGCAACCTCAAAAGTTTTTTTTTCAAGTAAGAATCGTCGGGTGTGTCGTGAACGATACGAGTACTTGATGAGAACTGCAGACACTTTATTATTACTAAAATACTCACATTAAAATTTTATATAAAAAATCACATCAGGGTGAACTGCTAAAGTAGGTACTTATTCGGATCGGCCTTCCTAGCCCTCCGAGAAGAACCAGAAAGATACTCAGCGAATGCTTTTTTTAAAAAATAAGTTAATAATTCTCTCGCTATAGTAAGTAAGTAATTGGGCGCTAGTGTCGCCAAGTGTACATAGGCTCCGTATTTAATTCACATTTAAAAATATATATGAGGGAAAAACCAATTACTTACATGTTTGCCCGATTAGATTATATGTAAATCAAGTGTGAAAATGTGAGCAAGGCTAACTGTTCAGTGTTCATCACAAAAATCATGTTACAAAATGGAAAACTTTGTGTGCAGTGTAAACACTCTAAACACTAATATTTCACAAAATAAGCCGTGTTCCAATCAAGCTGAAGTTTAAGTGCACAAAATAAATTAGAAATAACTACATAAAACAAGCTAAACACGAGCTATTTTACCAAAACTGGCTATATTTCTGGTACTATTTTACCAAAACATAATATAACGGCCGTTTGTTGTGTCAAAAACGCGCGATGTAAATGTACCGCCTCGCCGTGCTATGATCAGCTGTTGTACTTGTGATCGTTCAGTGACCTTCATAAAAAAAGTTATTGACATGAATTACTGCTATGCTAATACAAAATGAATACTATATACTAATTTCACTCGAACCGACATAGCAGCGACAGACGAGTGGTGAAACGTATGTAAACAGCACAGCGAACTTTGACGAGAGGGTCGGTTCAATCCCCAAGAATTTTGGACTTTTTTTTATGTTTATATTTTTTTTTTTTATTGACCTTTTTAATTTGTTTTAAATATTATTTTGTATTATATTCTGAACTTGGATTGACATTTATTTTAAGAATAGGGTTTTTTATCTTTTTTTTTTTATTAATTTCATTTTTATCTTTCACAAAATGAATAACAACTTAGTAAATAATATAACACTTAGAAGAAGATCGTTATATAGATCAAATTCATGTGAGGTCATGGATATAACGGACATGTCACCCACAAATACGGCAGATACTGATTTCACTTCTAGAAGTTTGGATATTTCTACAAACTTGAACCATCATGAAATTGAAGATCTAAAAACTGAAATTTCCACAATGAGATCACTATTGGATAGTACTCAAAACGAATTAGAAAATATCATAATGGAAAATAAAGAATTAAAGATTGAAATAAATAGATTAAACCAGCAAGTATTAACACTAAAAGACTTACTAAATAATACTCCACTATCCAGTACGAAAGTTAGTACAAGTCGGAAAGGAAAAACTAGACGCAAAAGACTATCTGAAAAATTTTTAGACGACTCCGTAGAGAAATCGCCATGTGAAAATACTAAAGAAGGACAGAAAAGTCAAGGATTACAAGATATGGAAAACCAAAAGCATGATAAAAATCAAACTGAAAAGAACAAAGAAAATAAAAATAAGAATCAGTTGGAAAATAATATGAAATCAAATATTGATAATGATACCGCTCAAGAAAATGAGGGAGACTATTCTAGTTACATAAGTAAGGGTACGCAAACATCTGCGGAAAATTTAGAACCACAAAATGATCAAGCAGAGATACTTCAAGAAAATAGTAGAATAATTATAATTGGCGGATCACAATGTTTAGGCTTATCAAAAGCACTAGAGAAACTTCGCGTAAACAGCCCTTACGGAGATTACCAAATAAGATCATTCTTAAAACCACATGCTTCAACTGACGAAATCGTGAAATCTATAAGCTTGTTTCATGTATCATCTAAAGATAGGGTTATACTATGTGTTGGAGAACATGATAGAAACCCTACTAAAGTTATGATCGAACTTTCAGCAATATTAAAATCACTAAATAAGTGCCCCGTTCTTATCATGGGTATTAAAAATAATCCTCATTTAAATGTAGACAAACTTAACTCCAAATTAAGCTTAATTGTTAAGAACTTTATTAACTGTTATTTTGTTAAATACGAAAAAATTGATAATGTCTCATACAAGGCAAATAACTGGGAGTTCTGCAACAAAATTAATCGATGCTTAGACCAAATTGACTATGACAGAAAATACTTGAAATATAAACTACTTAAAACTATTAACATGCATGCTGATGTCAAACTTTACAATGACGAATACCCAAAAGGGACGATTCCCTACTATTTCAAAAAAATTACAAAAAAACAAACTTTACAAAAATACCCACAAAACAGTTCAACAAATGACTCTAAAATTAAAAAAAATTGGTTGCCTGTAAAGTCGGTATACGGGCGAAAGTTTTACGTGACAACGTATGTCTGTCTCTCTCGCTCTTAGGCGGGCTAACCATGCCCGAGTGGAAGGGACGCGTGCCTCTCACTCGCTCTCATTGTGAGCGCATAACGTGAGCGGAGCGTAACGCAGTTTCTTGAAGTGTCACCCGGCAAACCAATTTATAAGACGTTGTCACGTCAATAAGTCTGCAAAAAATAATGGGCAGTTTTTTCGTGAAGAACGTAAGTAGTTTAAAAATTCTTCATCAAAATATTGCCGGCTTATTAAATAAGATGGATGCGTTAGAAATTGTTTTAACAGAATTACGCGATGACAAAAAAGACCCGGATGTAATCTGCCTTTCAGAAACGTTCTTGGAAACGAACAGCGAGTCAAATGTAACATTAAATGGTTATAGTCTAGCTGCTTCGTATTCAAGGAAAAAGAAGCAAAAGCGAGGTGGTGTTGCAATACTTATAAAAGAAGGGTTAAAATATAACTGCGTTAATTATATAGAGGATCATTGTATGGATTTCGTTTTTGAGTGTTGCGGAATACACATTAATGAAAAGAATCTTATAATAATTTGCGTATATAGAGTACCTAAATCAGACACAGATATTTTTTTTGAAAAAATTGGAACCGTTTTACAACGTCTAACAAACAAGTCGAAGAGAAATATAGTTATAGCTGGCGATCTAAATATAAACACATTGTTAGACACGAAAGACTCAAAACTCTTGCGAGAATTATGTTATAATTTTAATTTAACATTGCATATAAATAAACCTACTAGACAACAGTCGTGCATAGACCACATTCTAAGTAATATTTCGAATGCTGTGGGAACATTATATAATTTAGGATTATCAGACCACAATACTGCGCAAGCTCTGGATATACCCATTAGCAAAGTTGAAAATTTAGACACAGCATATTATGTATATAAAAAAGATTACAGCGGTGATAATATTGAAAAATTTCGACACTATTTATCAGGTTTATCATTTGATGAAGCTTACAAAGAAATAAATTTTGATAAAGCCTTTCGTAACTTTCATGGATTATTTCTATTATTCTATACACAATATTTTCCTGAAATTAGAATTAAAATTGGTAATAGGGAAAATATTAAATGGATTACAAAAGGATTAAAGAAAAGCACTAAAACAAAACGAAAGCTTCAATACAATTACTATAAAACAAAAACACATAAAAATAAAACAGAATATATAAAGTACTTTAAGCTTCTTCGGCGCTGTATAAGTGCTGCACAAAGGAATAGTAATAATAATTTTATATCTAAGTCTAAAAATAAATGTAAAGCTAGCTGGAAGGTTATTAAAAAAAACACTAATAGTAGCATTAAAAACCAATTAATCGAGAAAATAGATAATGGAGCTAAGAGTCTTACAAATCCATGCGAGATAGCAGAAGCATTTAATAACCATTGGATCGAAGCCACTAACAAGCAACACAGGCATTGTAAAAATACAAATAAAAATATTATATCAAATAGTATTTACCTAACACCTTACAGTGTAAATGAGGTTAAAAATATTATTAAATCATTAAATGACTCAAATGCAGTAGGTTTTGACGGCGTTTCAACCAAAGTTATTAAACAGGTAGCTGATGAGATATCCCCCATATTGACACATTTAATCAATAAATCGTTTGAATGTGGACATTTTCCAAGTGAGCTTAAATACTCAGTCGTTAAGCCTTTGTTTAAAAAGGGTAAAAAGTCCCGAGTTGAAAACTACCGTCCAATTACATTGATATCAATATTTTCTAAAATATTTGAAAAAGCGATGCACCATAGACTAGTGGATTTCATTAATAAATTTGATTTAATTAATAAAGCACAATACGGCTTCCAGAAAAAAAAATCTACCACAGATGCCTGTTTTGAACTAGTAAGGACGGTTGCGACGCATCTAGATACTTTAAACTCTCCATTAGTTATATTTTTTGACATGTCGAAAGCTTTCAACTTCGTGTCACACAAGGTTCTACTCAGTAAATTAGAAAACTATGGCATCCGACCGACATGGACCTGCACTAACATGGATAAAAAGTTACTTAGATAATAGAAAACAATGCGTTGAAATAGCCAGAATTGATGAAAATACTACACTTAAAAACTATAGATCTCCATACATGCTAAATGAATATGGTGTACCGCAAGGGAGCATTCTCGGTCCCTTGCTATTTATACTATATATTAACGATCTCCCTGACGTATCTAAAGATAAATATATATTATTCGCAGATGACATCTCAATAATAAAGACATATAGTAATGACATTATAAATACTGAAATTGACATAAATAACACAATTAAAACTATAGTAGACTGGCTTAATGACAACAATTTATGCATTAACTTGACGAAAACAAATTATATACACTTTAGCAATTATAATAATAAAAGAAAGAATAGGTTAAATTTAAATCATAACAATAACAAAATAAACGAAGTAGATGATTGTACCTTCCTAGGAATAAAAATTGATAAATATCTGAACTGGAAAACTCACATTGATTATGTGTGTAATAAACTACATAAATATACTTTTGTTTTAAATAAATTGCGTAAAAGTACCTCACAAAAAGTTATGTTAATGGTTTACTATTCATATGTAGATTCCATCTTAAGGTATGGCCTTATAGTTTGGGGAAATTCATGTGACATGGAAAGGGCGTTCATAGCGCAAAAGAAATGCATTCGAGCAATATTTGGAAAGCCTCCGACAGATTCCTGCAAACCTTTATTTAAACGTTTAGAAGTTTTGACTTTGCCATGCATGTACATATTCCAAATAGCTGTTTTTGTTAAAAATAACATACATCAATTTAAAAAAGCCAAAGATGTTTTCATAAGAAATACAAGGAATCCCGAAAGATTGGTTCTGGGCAGAACTCCTAGAACAGCTTCTTATTTAAAAAGTTGTTATGCTATGTGTATTAGAATATTTAACCTGTTGCCTAGGGATATTCAGACCTTGCCTATTAAAAGTTTTAAGCCTGCCCTCAGTAAATGGCTCTTGAATTATTCATTCTACTCAATTAAAGATTATTTTGAATATAAATCATTAAGACAATAACTTACATAAGAATTATTTTTTGACATGTGTACCCTATTTATATATTTTTTTTTAAGATGTGATATGATTTGATATGATTTGTCCATTAATGAGTGTGTAATAATAATTTTGAATTTAATTGACCAATTTGATTTTGTAAATAATTTAATTAGTATAATAATAATGTTAATGCTAAATGTTAGATATTAATAATTCTAAATGTTGTACGCCAGAAATGGCAGAATGCATGTTGATATTGTGTTCACAACAAATAAATAAATAAATAAATAGATAAAGTAGGAAAGCGCGGAACAAACGATAGAGAGGCACGATCGGCCTAAGCGTTGGCTTGTGACACATTATCTTATCTCTCTTCTCGCGTGACGTCAGAGCTAGCAGTTCAAATAGTTCTGCTACTGGAACGCCGCCACGCGAGCTTCTTCGAGAACTTTTACTAATCACGTAAAACTATCGTCCGTAAACTGACTTTACAGGCAACCGTAATTTAACATAGTTAAATAACACATTTTTTTTAAAAATAATAATGTTACTGACACATCCAGTGACCCGACATTGTGCAAGGGAAATCCTACGCGCACGGCGCAACCAACGCCTAAGCGCCAAGTGCCAACGCTTCCGCCGATAGCGTGGCGCTTAATGCCTCCCCCGGGAAACCCGCGCCTGTGTGCGTTGCGCGTTATTGCGCTATATTAGCACTCAACAGGCGTTTAATACAGCCTGTTACCTATTTCCAATATTCATTTACATCTACTCAAAAACAACTTGTGAATTGCGATTGTGTTGAAAAGGGTTTTATATTATAGAATAGGTATACCTACTAGATTAGCTGATGACCGCGTGGATTGAGGCTTTATGGTTCCCGCAGGAACTTTTTAAGTATTCGGAATAATAAGCAGCATGTGTGTATAATTCCAGACTATAATCTAGGTATATCTGTGCCTAATTTCAGAATTTCAATGCTGTTTTTGTTAGACCTTAAATTTGAAGTCCAATATAAAATACTAGATGATACCCGCGACTTCATCCACGTGAATTAAGTTTTTCAATTTCCACAGAAACTTCTTAATATTCCGGGATAAGAAGTAGCCTTTGTCCTTCTCCGGGATACAACCCGGATCATCTCATCATCATCATCATCATCATCACTACAGCCTATTAACGTCCCACTGCTGGGCACAGGACTCCACTCTCATAGGAGAGCGGGAATTAGAGCTTAGACCCACCACGCTGCTCCAATGCGGGTTGGCGGGCAACCTATCCCTGTACCTACCAAATTTCATCAAAATTGGTTGAACAGGTGGGCTGTGAAAGCGTAGCAGACAGACAGAGAGACAGACACACTTTCGCATTTATAATATTGGTATGGATGTTATTTGAGAACAAGACTGTAACACAATAAAATCTTTATTTATTTATTAAAAAAACACAGCGCCCCGCCCGAGCATCGGTTATGCGGCAGTATTATAGTATTCGCGACTGGTTTACGACACGGTTATACGACGTCGTAACTCCTTGGCATTTCATACAGTAATGAGTAATTATTGCTGCAAGCCGCGAGAGTGCGGTAACGCGGTATTATACGCGGTTGTGTTATGTAGGCGCTGTTTTACGAACTAATTAAAAAAATAATTCTAAATTACTAACTTCGGAAGTTCGGGGGGTTTATAATTCTAAATTACTTACTTAAGGCGGGGTAGTATTTGAAATAGAGAGAAAGTCTCAGTATATAGTTTCTTTCCTCGTAGCTTTAGTTAGTAGCTTTAGCAAAACACCGCAATTAAGAAATAAAGAAAGAAAGAAAGAAAGAAGAAAGACAGTGTACCTAAATTGAATAAATAAATATTGAATATACTTTGGACAATTATTATGTGGCCGACATAAGTCATGACACTAAAATTACGGTCATTTTTTAAAAATTTATATAGCGAGCAAACGAGCAGACGGGTCACCTGATGTTAAGTGATTACCGCCGCCCATGAACTTTTGCAGCACCAGAGGACTTGAGATTTTGAGAAATTGGTTTATCCGACCCTTGAAGAGCCCCATAATTATAATCATGAGGGAACACACAAGATGGAAGCTGGTTCCATAATTTGCAGGTGCGTGGCAGAAATGACCTGTAATAACAGAATAACAGGAGGTGGAAATAGACCAGGTATATATCCAGGTGGTGAGGATGAAATTTGTTTCTGTGACGAAGGGTGCGACTGGAGAAAACGGAAGGTGGTATTAGACTAAATTACTCTTCAGAGCACTCCCCGTTGTAGAGACTATGTACTCTGTGGTAGAGACGGTAGAACACACAAAGAGAACTAACGTCTCTTCCGTGTTATAGGGACTCCAGCGTGCAAGTTATTTTGGGATTGCCCGCTTTTGTATCCGGTCAAATGGAATTTGAGACATACTTTTATTGCAATTCTAGCTGACCTGACAGACGTTGTCCTGTCCAAACCGTCACGTAACTTTCGTCGCTCACCTGGAACCTCGAGTCATGTTTACAGAAATTCATTTATGGCTAAATTTAAACAGTAATTGCGGATTTACCAGGTACTGCAATAATTACAATATGAAATTACAAGAAGTTACGACATCGTAAACCTAGGAAATACTGTAATAGGTACATACCGGTTAAGCGCTGCGTTTTATACGCAGTAAAAGTGAAGTAAAACTGCCATAATGACTCACCGCATTTGGTTTAAGCTCTTTAAAATAATCGAGGACCTTGCAGCAAAAGGGAGGCTGGCCCCAGGCCTTTTGGTGCAAAAGCAGAGCAGATACAAACTTTCAAATACGCAGTTATTCTAAAACTTATTTATTTAACTTTTACTTTACCTGTAAAGTAAAAAAAAAATCTTATGAAATCCCTTTTATTTCAGACATTATTTAACTTTAAAATATTTATATTTTATTTATGCTTAACTAGATGATTCCCGCGGGAACTCTTTAATTTTCCGGTATACAAAGTAGTTCCCGGTATACAAACTATCCCTATACCAAATTTCAACAAAATCGGTTGAACAGATGGGCCGCGAAAGCGTAGCAGACAAACAGACACACTTTCGCATTTATAATATTAGCATGGATTATGTTGTGATATTGGTATGGAATTCGACGAACAAAATAAATACGTATTTAAAAAAGTTAAAAAACTTAATAGTCACAAGCCGGAACGTGTTCAATGCGGAATAGTTAAAATATTGTATAGTACATTGTATTTTTTAAAGTCACATTTAATTAATTTTAACTAAATAAACTGTTCTAGTTAACTACATTTTTCAATTAAAAAGCTGTGCAGGATTTGCCGTTGGGAAATTGTTAAAATTTTATGATGTAATAGTTTTATGGAGATACAATTTAGTTTTTTTTAAATATTATACCAGATGATGCCCGCAACTTCCGCGTTGATTGATTTTGTTATTCCAGCGGGAACTCCTTAATTTTACGTGATAAAAAGTGGCCTATGTCCTTCCCTGGGATGCAACCTAGGTATCTCAACCATATCATCAAAATTGGTTGAACAGATGGACCGTTAAAGCGTAGCAGACAGACAAAAACAATTTCGCATTTATCTATACTTATATTATAAATGCGAAAGGTTGGATGGATGGACGTTTGTTACTCAATCACGCCAGAACAACTGAACAGATCTGCATGAAATTTGGCACACAAATTTAAATTCAAATTCAAATGATTTTTACATAAATAAACTTTTTGAAGTACTTTTGAATCGTCGAGTGAATCTACCATGCCACAGAGATTATAGTCTGGATTAGCAGATAGACTACTTTATATCTCGGAAAATTAAGGAGTTCCCGCGGGAAACAAAAAGCCTCAATCCACGAGGACAAAGTCGCGGGCATCAGCTAGTAATATCATAAGTATCGATGCGTAGTGATAACTCATGAATATTAATATACTATATTCATTAAACTATGTGAAGCTGATAATCGTATGAACATAAATTAGATTTTATGATATCAGCGTGGGTCGATTAATTAGGTTCTGTACAAATATGTTAATTGTGCAATATGTAAGGACGTTTAATTATTATTACGCATAGGCGATGCCCGCGACTTAGTCCGCGTGGATTAAGGCATTTGATTCCCGCGGGAACTCTTTATTTTCCGGGACAAAAAGTAGCCTGTGTCCTGTCCCCAGGATACAAACTGTCCCTGAACCAAATTTCGTCAAAATCCTTTAAACAGATGTGCCGTTAAAGGTAGTAGTAGTTTTCTTCTTCAAATGCGAATAACGAGGTCCTGGGTTTGGTTCCCGGATTATTCTGACAAGAAATTCTCAGTACTTACCTACTCAGCAGGTTCTAGCCTAGAGTTAGTAAGTCGACGGTGTTTCAACCCCGTGGCTCCGAGAACACGTTAAAGCCGTCAATTTTGCGCCTGATCTCTGCAGTCGTGTCGGATTTTCCGTCCCACCGGGTTATGAGAGTAAGGGAATAGAGAGTCCACCAGTATTTTCGCACACTACCCACTCAGATGTGCACCGATATTAGTTAGCCGATATTCTCCCGTAACGACACTACTTATTACTTTTCTCATTGCGCTAGGCCAAAGCTTGAAACGGTTTTGCTTTTAAAGTAATGATTTAGTATTTTATTTAATTTTTAAGTATTTTCAGGTTAACAAAGCTACCTTTATTTCTAAAACATACTCTGTGGCTCTATGCTATCGAAAATCCAGAGCTCGCTACAAAAATACAGTCCATATATTTTATTGTATTTTTCTTACAAACACAAATATTGTATTGGAATTGGTTCAGGTTAACTGAAAAGCACAGATATACGAATCTATCTATAGGGTTAGTATGAGATTTTAAATCTCGCCAGCGTTGTTCGTGCATCGAAAGTCGAAACACAAGGTGTATTATGTGAATATCAAATTAATTATTATCTATCTATATAATCAAGCTGTATGGTTTCGTTGGACATCCCGCAAAAGCATAATTACTTTTGATTTTCTATTAAAAAATGTCTCTGTTTGTCTTTTTCTATATCTTTGTCTTAGTCTAAGATAGTAGCGGGCTAACCTGTTAGGGGTATGGCAGTTATATTAAACACATAATCGGTTTCCACACGGCATCTTACCGGAACGCAAAATCGCTTGGCGGTACGTCTATGCCGGTAGGATCACCAGACCAGAGAAAAGTTTAAAATTGTAAATTCCCAAATTAACCCTACCTGGAATCAAACCCGGGACCCCATTACGTTATGACAACAGCACTCAACACTGCGCCAGGGAGTTCGGAGGTCTCTTTTCATCTATACTAAAGGGGGAGAGACAGTTTTTTGTCACATACAAATTTTCCAGGCCAGGTTGCCGCGTTTAATTATGCCATAAAGCCATGTTTGAATATAGATGCCAATAAAACACGGACATTGAAATAAACGTAAAAATAAACAAAATTCTGAATTTCACCATGAGAAATAAATGAAATTCGCACTCCGATTTTCATATTCATAGTGATTTCAATAGCGAAAATTATACTATCGAGGTTGTAAAGAATAATTTATGTATGCTCGATTGATTTCCGAAATGAAAACGAAAAATGAAATCGGAATGCAACTTAATGATTGACTGTTTGTCCGTGGAAATCGTCATAATATTCATATTCAATTCGGTGGTTTGTTTGCATGTCAAATACTATTTTCTTTTTTCAGACATTCAGCTGGACGATTTTGGTATATTAACTGCTTCAGTAAGTTATATGGAACCCCGATTGTAATTATTGGAATGATGCCTATGTCAAAATATATAAATTACTAGCTGATGCCCGCGACTTCGTACGCGTGGATCGAGGTTTTGTTGTTCCCGCGGGAACTCTTGAATTTTCCGGGATAATAAGTAGCCTATGTGTTAGTCCAGACTATAATCTATCTCGGTGCCAAATTTGTTCTGGCGTGATTGAGTAACAAACATCCATTTGAGGTTTTTTGGTTCCCGCGGGAACTCCTTAATTTTCCGGGATAAAACGTAGCCTATGTGCTATTCCAGACTATATTCTATCTCTGTGCCAAATTTCAGCCAGATCCGTTCAGCCGTTGGCGCGTGATTGAGTAACAAACATCCATACATCCATACATCCATACATCCATCCAAACTTTCGCATTTATAATATTTATTTGATATTTGATTGATTGATTTTTTAAATCTTTTTTGGAATTATTTTTGTGTCACAGTCTAGACTAAGTTTTTTACTAGTAATTTTGTTTTTGTATCTTCTCTGTGTCTTAGGTAATTCCAAATAAAGATATTTTATTTCTTTATTTTTTTGTGATTATTGTGTTGTTAAATAGAGGGTCTGCCAAAAGAGTTCATTTTCACGTCTCCTTCTAATTTAATGTTTATATTCTAGCCGATGTTCGCGACTTCGTCCGAGTGGTTTGAGGTTTTTTGGTTCCCGCGAGAACTCTTTCTGGGCTAAAAATTAGCCTATGTGTTATTCCGGACTATAATCTATCTCTGTGTCAAATTTCATCCAGATCCGTTCAGCCGTTCTGGCGTGATTGAGTAACAAACATCCATATATCCATCCAAACTTTCGCATTATATTAGTAAGAAGTATAGCGTATAGATATAGGTTTACGCTGTCATATTAACATTGTTAGTATGGATTACTAATAAATATAGTAATTACTTATCGCTATCGGTAATTCAGTACACATTAGCGTTAACAAATGTCCAGAGATAATAACTTATGTATAGAGCGCCAATGAATCGTTCCCCCACAGAGTCATATTTCACCGGATGGGCAGTTTTGCCACACTTTTTCACATTAACTAAGCCGTAAATAACGAATTTTACGGAACTAGTTTGGGTATGAGACTTGGGTTATAATCTTTTTTTTTTAAGCTGGCTTACGAAATTGGAGGATCAAATCGATGTGTATTTTTAGAGAGCTTCGTACTTTTGGTTATTGCTCAAAATAAGACAATACTCCAAATAATTTAAAAGGATTACAATAGCCATAGGATCTGTATGATCGTTTCCTTATAAGTTTGTGACGTTAGAATTATTCAAAATTTAAACTAGTTGCTCAGAAACCATAAAGTAGCAAATAGAGAGCACTACTGTTTGGTACTGTCGCGTCGGGTCGCATCGCATCGCATCGCATTGCGTCGCATTGCCGCGTTGGTTCCATTGTCCTAGGTGAGCGACAGAAGCGACGTCACGCGAAGCGACAACGATGTCACGTTGTCGTTAAAACAAAGCGTACAGCAAATATTTCTCACACGTTAAAACTTCCACGCCATATAATCGACTAGTGGCGCCATCTGTTGTCCCATAATAAGTTGTAAAGCTAGTGTTGCTCCTTGAAGTGGTCAGATCAACTCAGAGGTAGTGGACTTTGTTCCAGTGTCGACGATGGACGTGGAGGCGGTGGTGGGGCGCACCGCCTCGCTGCCCTGCGACATCGAGCCCGACTCCCACGAGGACAGAGTCTACATGGTGCTGTGGTTCAGACATGCCGGTGGAAAGCCTTTGTACAGGTAGGTCTAAAAGAATTGAAGCTGATTTACGTCAATTAACGGTCAGGTAGCCGGCCTTTTGGTATTTTATAGGATATATTTCGGTGAGTGTGCTCAGGAGCTTTTCGATCTTGTACTTCCCTCACCTATCTACCATCGTACCGCCAGACGCCATGCGAGTTTATCATTATATTTGTCACCGTAAAATTGTGAAAACCGTTAGATTGATTGTGATTGTTGTGTGATCTAGGTAGATTGTAATCTGTTAGGTTTATAAACCCGAGAGAACCTAAGCGCCCAGCCGCAGGCCGATTATTTATGTCAAACCCTAACCTAACCTACAAGAAAGAGACAAGAAACGTAAATACAATGAATATTTCAAAAATTGATACTCAGAACATTGAACGGTTCACAATTTGTCGACAGTTTACAATCTATCGAGATAAAAAGCGTTAGATTCTAATCTGACGGTTCTTGCAATCTTACGGTGACATATATACCCATTCTGGGTGGTGTCAAAGAAGAAATTGTTACATCTGTATCTATGTTTTTTCTGTGACACCATTGGCGAATAAATTGCTTTTCTTTCTTTATTTTACTTTCAATTATCTTTGTGTTCTATTAACTATAAATTCCAAGTATTCTCTGTCACGTACCTGCAAACTATGGAATCAGCTTCCACCAGCCTGTATCCTGAAAACTACAATATGGAGCTATTCAAGGGGTGGATAAACAAATTCATTAAAAAAGACTGTAACGCACTGGTACTGCCAATGTTGATGGGTGGCTATAATCACCAAACATCAGGTGACCCGCCTGCTAGTTTATTTGCTATTTATATAATTACTAGCTGATGGCCGCGACTTCATCCGCGAATAAGTTTGTTTGATTCCCTCGGAAACTTCTCAATTTTCCCGGTATAAAAAGTAGTCTATGTCACCCTCCAGGTCCTCAACTATACCCATGAAAATCACGTTGACCCGTCGCTCTTTTGCGGCGTGATTGAACGAAAAACAAACACACTTTCGCATTTATATTTTAAGTATCATTATGGATACTTTAACAAGTTAGCTCATTAATTAATAACCTATCTAGACATACTTACCAAGCACTAAGCAGTGCGTGGGCCCACTGACCTCTCAAAGAAACTCTCGTAATTTGGTTCGAGATAAAAGTTAATTAAGTAAGGGATAAGGGCAGTTGGTAATGTGATTATAGCAGATTTTTGGGATTACCAATTAGCCTGACGATGCCTTGACGATGCCTTATTAAAAAGTTTTACTTGGTAATGAACTTACTTTGAGTTTTTCCGAATGGCTTTAGCATACATTAGAAATAATTTTGTATTAAGGTAAGTAGCAAATCCATTAAGACCCACTGGTTGATTCTTTTTTTTTTCAAGTTAGTCCTTGACTGCGATCTCACCTGATGGTAAGTGATGATGCAGTCTAAGATGGTAGCGGGCTAACCTGTTAGGGGTATGGCTGTTATATTATTAAACCCATATCAACAGTCCAGAAAAGAGAAAATTCAGAAATTATAAATTCCCAAATACCGTTAGTATTAAATCCTATCCTATCCCCGGCAGGGTCTGCCGGGGATAGGATAGGATTTAATACTAACGGTCAGTTATTCCTACAAATGACGAACTAAATGTAAAGAACATAAATAGTTAATTAATTAACACATTTAATAATTAACAACAAAACAAATAATTAATAAACCTACAAATATCAAAATTAAGTGTAAAGAACACAAAAAAATTAATTAACACATTTACTTCAAAGCTAACAAACAATTATTAAACCAATAATTAATAACAAGATTAGCGCAAAGAACATAAACAATAAAATATAAATCAACATATTTTGTAATTAAAAATAAACAAATAATTAATAAACCTACAAATAATTAAATTAAACGTGGAGAACACAAATAGTAATAAATTAACACATTTCACAATTTACAACTAACAAAACAATTAATAATAAAATAAGCAAAGAATATAAGTAATAAATAAATGAACACATTTGCAAATAATAATGAACAAATAATAAAACTAAGCAATGAGAACATAAATTTATTAACAAAAAAAACCGGCCAAGTGCGAGTCGGACTCGCGCACCGAGGGTTCCGTACTCAAGAAGTATATATTCGGGTTTTGCTCCCCGAGACACAGAGCGGGTCGGACGTGCTGCGTGCGTAGAATAATTTATATTTATGAAAGATCAGTGTAATTATGAAACGAATATGGTTATGTATGGATCGTAAATTGAAAACAAATTAGTTACAATAACCTATTGTGTCACATCACTATGTACAAGAAACAATTTTTTATTTTACAATTTACAATTTTAAAATAAAAATTGTAAAAGGTAGTTATAGCTAGGTACTTTTAAGATTCGTTCGTAATACTGTAGATGTAACACGACTAAAACTGTAACGACCAAAGATGTAAAACGGTAATAATTACCTTTGTTAATGAACCGCAAAACTAACTTTGTTTGTAGAGGTTTACTGTTAATATAAAAAAAAAATGCTAGTTAGAGCATTGGCTATATTTTTCCTGTAAAATATACATAAATTCCTATTGACCATAATTATTTCAGATTTTTCGATTGGTAAACTCCGGAGATAAGGGGGGAGGAACGGTATTTTTTTAGACTTTTTCCCCGATAAATCAAAAACTATTATGACTAAAAATAATAAAAAATCTGTATTAGAATGTACAAAGTAAACCCTTTCATATGATACCCCACACAGTACAGTTATCTCACTTTTAAATTTCAACCCTCCGATTTCCCCCCCTTTTTAAATAAGAACAAAAATAATTTCCAATTTTTTGAATTCCAGTGTCTTTGGGCCACTAATATACACAACTATTCCAAATTTCATGTCGATAGCTTCGGTAGTTACTGAAATAATCGAGTGTGACGGACGGACCGACGGACAGACGGACAGACAGACGGAGAACGCACCATAAGGGTTCCATTTTACCATTTTGGTACGGAACCCTAAAAAATTACTAATAAACCAACAAACTACAAAATTAGGCAAAAAGAACATAAGTAAAAAAGGTCTCCGACCACCATGTCGGAGGAACCCTGGCATCTCTTAAAGAAAGAGGTATTAAAAAAAAAAACGGTCAGTTACTAATATGAACTGTTAACTATCCTTACGAAATCAAATCACAATTGGGTGAAGGTGACTGACTGACTGACTGATCTATCAACGACCTCAGACCACTGAACTTTGAAAGGAAATTTGAATATTCGGAGTGTAATACAAGTTTGAAATTTGTATGAAAATCTAAATTAAAGTGAGCGAAGCCGCGGGCCAAAGCCAGTAGGTGGAAATAAAGCCCGGTCGATTTGTTTCATAACCCGGATAACATATGTATCGGCAATATCGCGTGAGAGATAATAATTTATACGGACAGACGAATCGCTTTGCGAATGAATTCATATTTCATTTGTACGAGGTAACCGTTTTATCCAACTAGTTTTTCCTTGTTCCATCATATTTTTTCTGATAGATACGAATAGTCGTATTACATTATGAGTTGGGTAATAAATTGTTGCTATATTGTAGTGATATGTCAAAAAATAGTCTCTGTTTTCGATTTTTAGGGTTTCGTAGCCAAATTTGGCAAAAACGGAACCCTTATAGATTCGTCATGTCTGTCTGTCTGTCTGTCGGTCTGTCTGTCTGTCGGTCTGTCTGTCTGTCTGTCCGTCCATATGTCACAGTCACTTTTTTCCGAAACTATAAGAACTATACTGTTGAAACTTGGTAAGTAGATGTATTCTGTGAACCGCATTAAGATTTTCTTACAAAAATAGAAAAAAAAACAGTAAATTTTGGGGGTTCCCCATATTTAGAACTGAAACTTAAAAAAAATTTTCTAACCCATACGTGTGGGGTATTTATGGATAGGTCTTCAAAAATGATATTGAGGTTTGTAGTATCATTTTTTTCTAAAGTGAATAGCTTGCGCGAGAGACACTTCCAAAGTGGTAAAATGTGCCCCCCCCCCCCCCTGTAACTTCTAAAACAAGAGAATGATAAAACTAAAAAAAATATATGACGTACATTACCATGCAAACTTCCACCGAAAATTGGTTTGAACGAGATCTAGTAAGTAGTTTTTTTTTTAATACGTCATAAATCGTAAACCGCAATTTACCTTTCATTCAATCAACTCAAATATTTAAAATAAAAATATTTTTAATAATTTAAAACTTACTACAGGTTTGTACAGAACCCTCGGTGCGCGAGTCCGACTCGCACTTGGCCGGTTTTATAATGTTAAAAATGCTATTTTTCGAAAACTATGTGTAGCTTATGTTTAAAGATAACGTAAAATTATTATTATCACCGTCATGTCATGTCTTTTTTAGCTAACAAACAGACAGTCTACGCATTTATAGTATTACTAGCTGATGCCCGCGACTTCGTCTTTTTTTGATTCCCGCGGGAACTCGCTAATTTTCCGGGATAAAAAGTAGCCGTCACACTCCAGGTCCTCAACTATACCCATGCCAAAAATTAAGTTGATCCGCTGCTCCGTTGCGGCGGGATTGAAGGACAAACCAACAAACCAACAAACCAACAAACAAACACACTTTCGCATTTATAATATTAGTATGACTAGCGCCTTTCTGATTTCCTATGAGATTATAAAATTTAATTTTCCATCTGCAAAAGGCTTACCTTTAAGTGTAGAGACTATTTAAATAGCTCATGCAGGTTTTTATTGTTTAAAACGAATAAAGTAAATGCCAATTTTCATAAGACGTTTGCATGTAACCTTCCAACCCCCATTTCACCACCTTTGTGTCAGGATTGTGACCAAATGCCTTGTTGCTCTAGTGGTTAGCATGTTCGACTTCGGCCGACGAGGTCCCGGGTTCGAGTCCCGGGTCGGGACATATTATTAAGTACCTAGTGGGTTTTTCTGACAAGAAATTCGCAATCCTTCCTTACTTAACATTATAAATGGGAAAGTGAGTTTGTTTGTATGTTTGTTCCGCTTTCACGCCGTAACTACTGAACCGATTGCTTTGAAATTTTGCAGACGTAAAGTTAGAAGTCCGGATTAAATAATAGGGTACTTTTTATCCCGGAAAATTAAAGAGTTCCCGCGGGAACTAAAACTCCTCAATCCACGCGGACGAAGTCGCGGGTATCAGCTAGTACTTAATAATAATAAACCCGTCAACCCGCATTGGAACCGCGTGGTGGGGGTCTAAGCTCTAATACACTCTTTCCTATGAGAGTGGAGGCCTGTGCCCAGCAGTGGGACGTTGATGGGATGTAGGTAGTAGTAGTAGAAGTAATAGGAAGGTCGTCCCTTGTAAGTCGTAACAATCGGATAAATATTATCATGAATTATTATAAATGTCAATGACAAAACACAAACCAATAAATAAAATAAAAGCTTAACCCACTAACTTATCACATAAACAATCACTAGATAAATTGTTTTTTATTAACCAACCCACAATAAACTCGGAAATGACTTGTCACTAGCAAATAATGGAGGGTAAAGCTTAGCTAGGTGTTACCCTGTAACTGGTTCCGATTTGTTATTTAGTGATGTGGATTTAAATATTTTGACATACATTTTTATCATTTCTACCCATTATTGGCTCATTACTGAACACGAGTCTACACGCAGAATGAGAAGGGTTCGGCCGTAGACTACCACGCTGGTATACGGATTGACAGACTACCCACAACTTCGAGAATATTTTGAAGAACTCTCGGGCATGTGGGTTTCCTCACGATGTTTTCCTTCACCGTTATAGCAATAATTGATATAATTTTAA
This sequence comes from Erebia epiphron, assembly GCA_963932025.1. Classification (NCBI taxonomy): domain Eukaryota; kingdom Metazoa; phylum Arthropoda; class Insecta; order Lepidoptera; family Nymphalidae; genus Erebia; species Erebia epiphron. The sequence continues at coordinate 13,687,765 of OZ009950.1, forward strand.
ATACCATAAATAAGTTTCGGAGCCGTCATTATTCTTAGATTTGAGATCAATTTTGTTATAGTTTACAGAAAATAAATAAATTTTATTTTCAATAAATGCTTAAGTAAATGCTTTAGATGATAAAAAACCCGTGATCGCTCATTTGCAACGTTTCTTTTTAGGTAATTTCTGCTTCGAAAAGGTCTTCTTGATTTCAAATCTTTTCACACTTTGAAGTCAAGTGGCGCATCACTAAGCTGTGACCTCGAGCTTAAGCTTGAAAGACTTTCTTTTCGACTTAAATCGATTCTCAAGTGATTCAGCACATCACTACTTCATAGTATTCAATAGGCTTCACTTTAATATTATAGTTTGAGAGACAGTGGACGAAATTTCTTACAGATTTATACCCATTCAAATAGTACAGAATAGTAGTACTAGTACAGACTAGTAATAGTACAGAATAGTTAATAGTACTGTTGCTACTAGCTTGGGCTTAAACTTCACAAATTCAAAGATTCCAGAAATCAGACTTAGATATTTTAATTTTTACTATAATGTTTTACACTTCGAAGAGACTGCCAAATAAAAACTGTTTGAATAAAAATTGTCGTATAAAGTGCTCCTTTGGAATATGGGATTTTAAAGGTAATTTCTAATACTTATGTATCAGTAATTGCTATAATAGTAGCTTAGAGTGGCATTAAATGTATATTGAAATAGCCGAAAGACGCCAGATTTGAATGCAACCGGTTTCTCAATTGAGATCTATAATAGCCCATGACTGTTTTGTTTTTTAAATTCTTGCGGGATCTCCTTAATTTTCCGAGATAAAAAAGCCTATGTACCCATAGCCCATACCATAGCCTATACCTATGCAAAAAATCACATCGATCCGTTGCTCTGTTGCGGCGTTAATGAAGGACAATCCAACAAACAAACACTTGCGCATTTATAATATTAGTATGAAATGAAACGAGTTCTCTGAAGTGACAACATCTCCTACACTATAATAGTAGGTATTCAATAGGCTTTATAGGCGATCGATTCCATGTGATCTTGTATAATTAATGTACGCCATTGTTAATGGGTTTGATTAATGGTTATTGTGCGCAGTCACCGAGGATATTATGGGCCGATGCGTTCTATGGCTAATTTACATCGTATGCTTTGCTTTGCTTCACTTATTGGCACCAACGTTGGCTCCAATGCTACTCGTCCAACGTGTGGATCAAAAAATTGGCATTGGTCCCAACGTTTGCTTGAGTTAGGCTACTAATTTCTCAATCGTCAAACTACTATTCTTCTACCGATTCGGAAAATAGTTCCACCACCCGAATAGCTATTAGTTTACTGCTTTTAAAACTAAACCCATACCTACCCCTATTGGTTAGGGGTAGGTATGGGTTTAACATAACTGCCGTACCCCTAACAGGTTAGCCCGCTACCATCTTAGACTGCATCATCACTTACCATCTGATGAGTAGGTAGTAAAGGGCTCAATTGTAGCAAAGACAATATATAAACCAGTATAAGACTGTTCTCTTCATACATTAAATCAAAGCTCGCTAAATGCGCATTAAAGTCGCCGGTACCTTGTAGTTCTTCGCATTATCTGAGATGGCGTAACTGTGCAAGCTGAAAAATAATTAATAACGAACATAGCTATTGCCATCTAACGAGCAGTAGTTGAATCATCAACTCGATCAAACTTACCTAGTGCCATCTAACGTATAGTTATATATCCATGACTGCCTCGTTGGTATAGTGGTTAGCATGTTGGACTGCGACCATAGATTAATTATAATACAGGTTTATATATTGTCTTTGACTGCGACCGACGAGGTCCCGGGTTCGAGTCCCGGGTCGGGCCATAACAAGTATTGGATTTTTCTGGCAAGAAATTCTCAATACTAGCCCGGAGTTAGGAAGTTGGCGGTGTTTCAACCCCGTGCCTCGGAGAGCACGTAAACGTGTCTAATTATATTAAAAAAAAAAAACAAACTTGATCACTTGTTTTTGTGTTTTTTTAAAGTAAGTATTTCTTATATATGTTAGTTATTCTTGTTTTTTGATTCTTTCACAAGTCAGCCCTTGACTGCGATTCAACCTGATGGTATTTGATGATGTAGCCTAAGATAGTAGTGGGCTAATAAAAAGGGGTATAACGGCTTGGTACTTATAATAAACCCCAAATCGATTTCTAGGTACGCTAAATCGCTTGGCAGCACTTGGCTTCGCCAATAGGGTTATAGCTAGCCATGACCGAAGGCTCTAAGCAGATTAGAACTCATGTGCCTATAGTTCTGAAGTAGGTAGAGTCTAGAGTAATGGTAAATTTAGTTTTTTTATCAAGTATTTCTTGAATAATGCACAATACCTACTGTAAATATTTTTTCTTGATTATTACCTAAGTACCTACCTAAATTATATCGCCATCAACCAGACTTCTACTGTAATTAGCTAGCTATAAATAAAATAATTAACTTAATATATATAATCTCGTGTCACAATGTTTGTCCTCAATGGACTCCTAAACCACTTAACCGATTATAATAAAATTCGCACACCATGTGCAGTTCGATCCAACTTGAGAGATAGGATAGTTTAAATCTTAAAAAAACATCAATTCACGCGGACGAAGTCGCGGGCATCATCTAGTCTATATTATATTTATTTATTTACATATTTCGGAACCCTGCATGTCGATAAATATATTATTATTAGCTAAATGGCTAAAGAATACCTAACAATTGCCAAACTTAACCTCAAAGATTAATCGTATAGCAGCAGAATCTCAGAGTCCAGAACAAGCGTAGGTCAGCAGTTAAGTAGCAGGATCTCGGAGTCCATTAGTCTTATCACGGTCACAAACAAAAAAAAAACCGGTTAAGTGCAAGTCGGACTCGCGCACCGAGGGTTCCGTACAAACATGTAGGTATATCCTATAAGTAAAAGTTATAGTATTTTTATTCAACTTATCTAATATTTTAATTTCAATTTAATACCTCTACGCGTTCATGCGGAAAGGGGAAGTAAGTTTAAAATTATTAAAAATATTTTTTTTCTTATATGACTAGATGATGCCCGCGACTTCGTCCGCGTGGATTGATGTTTATTTTTTTATTCCCGCGGGAACTCTTGAACGCGGAAGCCTATGCCCTTCCCCGGGATACCACCTACCCCTGTACCAAATTTCATCAAAATCGCTTGAACAGATATATTTTTTTGATTCTCGCGGGAACTCTTCAATTTTCCGGGATAAAACGCAGCCTATGTCCTTCCCCGGGATGTAACCTATCTCTGTACCAAATTTCATCCAAATCGGTTGAACAGATGGGCCGTGAAAGCGTAGCAGACAGACAGACAAATAGACAGACAGACAGACAGACAGACACACTTTCGCATTTATAATATTAGTATGGAGTATGGATATAGTATGGAAGTATGGATGTAACTAAAAATTTATGCTTTTCGCAATTTTTCCTTTATCTGTGCTATAAGACGTTGCTTCGTACCAAATTTCAAGATTCTGGGTTCACGTGAAGTGCCCTGTAGGATTTGATTCCCTTGCGAGTGTCGAAATTTGCAGCAAATAATAATAATAATAATAACTTTTTATTTCAGACTTCAACACCCATAACTTGTTAGTAACAATCACTTAACCTATGTTAGTAAAAAAACAACTTAAAATACCTAAACTAACCTACCCTACTCTCAAACCTAAGCCTCGACACATTTACAGGTCTCTTTGAGGCCTCCTCATGAGAATGTGTGCACCATTCCAGCGCCTCCAGAGAGGGCTGTCCAGCTTAGTAGCCAACGTACTGAGGAGGGTGTTGGTGCTGCTCACTAGCCTGCACATCATAGACGCAGCACGCTTGCGCACGATCGCGTAGAAATCATCCACGCGAGCGTCCGCGAACATGGCCGACGCGCTGCAGTGTCGAGGCCTCCTCAGCACCGCCCTCAGCACATTGTTATATTGAACACGCAGAGCATTGTAGGTCCGCTGCGTATAGTCTATACACAGACTGCACGTGTAGAAAGACGGCAAAGCAAAAACGGCTGTAGATCTTTTGATTGTGTTAGCTTAGAAGTTTGATTTTTTCACAGCTCCAAGGGACAGTAGACCTGAGTAGGTATTTGATATCATGATATGAATTCCAGCTTGGTACCTACCTCCATGTGTTCCTGAGAAAAAGGGTCTTGACACACAGACGGACGGACAACAAAGTGATCCTAGGGTTCAGTTTTTTTCCTTTTGAGGTACGGAACCCTAATTATTAAAAATATTTTAATTAAATGATATAACTAAAAATTTATGCTTTTCGCAATTCTTCCTATATATCTGTGTTATAAGACGTTGCTTCGTACCAAGTTTCAAGATTCTAAGTTCACGGGAAGTACCCGTTTTTTGGTTTTGATTCCCTCGCGAGTGCAAGAAAAATCGAAAATTTGCAGCATAAACGGCTGTATCTTTTGATTGTGTAGGCTTTTAAGTTTATTATTTTCACAGCTCTAAGGGACCGTAGACCTGATTGATATGAATTTCAACTTGATACCTCCATACGTTCCTGAGAAAAAGGGTCTTGAAACACAGATGGACGGACAACGAAGTGATCCTATAAGGGTTCCGTTTTTTCCTTTTGAGGTAAAAACACAAGAAACGCACAATTCACTGAACCGGCACCATAGATCTTACTCTTACTAATATTACAAATGCGAAAGTTTGGATGGATGTATGGATATATGGATGTTTGTTACTCAATCACGCCCCAACAGCATAACGTATCTGGCTGAAATTTGGCACAGAAATAGATTATAGTCTTGAATAGGTAGCACATAGGCTACTTTTAATCCCGGAAAATTAAAGAGTTCCCGCGGGAGCAACAAAACCTCGATCCACGCATACGAAGTCGCGGGCATCAGCTAGTTAATTATAATACAAAGTACCAACCTGGTTTATAAGTATATCTTCTTTGGCCGGCACCAAAACAAGAGGAAAAAATTATTTTAGTGTATCGTCAGTTTGTGACGCCATCTATAGGAATGCAGCATAACTGCATGGTCAACTAGCTGATTGTAACATAAGAATACACAGAACTTGTTTCAAATCGAATTACTTCTGCAAGTTAATTTTGTTAAAATTAATTGAATGTAAATTTGCTATTTGCTTAAGTGATTTTATCAAATTTTTGTATTTTGATAATTTTATATAAATAATTAATACAAACTGAACCAAGAAAATACGATATTTCACCCATTTTACTATAATCATTTGTCGAGCGAGCCTGGTAGCGCCACCTATCGATAGTATTAACCTAGAAAAATTTTTATATGGGAGTTAGCAATCTATACTTGGTTTATAATTAATCTATGATTGTAGTGAAATCCATCCATACTAATATTGTAAAGGCGAAAGTGTGTCTGTGTTTCTGTCTGTTTGTCTACTACGCTTTAACAGCGTATATTTTCAACTGATTCTGATAAAATTTGGTACAGAGATAGGATGTATCCCGGAAAATTAAAACCTTCCCGCGGTAAGCAAAAAACCTCAATCCACGCGGACGAAGTCGCTGGCATCAGCTAGTAAAAAATAAATTTAAAAAATGTTACAAAAACAGTTCGCGCGCGAGTTGAATGCAGAGTAAATGTATGTGTCACCGTACATTTGCTCTGCATTCAGCTATACTTATATTACAACTCTACAGAACAGTGAATCAGTTTATATTACCTTCAACACTCGTATTATTATTATCATATTAGGTAGATATTCTCTAGTAGATATAACGTGAAATGCGTCATATTTCCGAAGTGTACTAAGCGGGATCACTCGTCATTTGCGGCGAGCGCTGAGCGAATATCGCTCCATGAGATACTGCGTCATACGAAATTGAGCGACATTTTGTGGCCTATAATGGATAAGGGCTCGTACATACCTCGCGATTTTACTTTAAAAAAGCGGACTACCGCTTTTTTAAGCACAGGCGTCTTGGAAACCAGTAGTACACTATACTACTGGTTTCCAAGACGCCTGTGCTCGCACCGGAATAGGAATTCCGGTGGTCGCTAGCGCAATAATAGACACCGGATTCCGAATTCCGGAACTTGATTTGAATGTTTGGGGGTTTGATACCCGGGCACGGATCTCTAACTTTTTGGCGTTATATCATCATCATCTCAGCCTACGGACGCCCACAGCTGAACATAGGCAATTCTCAAAGAACACATCCACACCCGGTCCTCAGCCTATAGCCTATCATCGCTCCTTGGCGTTATATACCTTTTAAGAAATAAAATGTCACTTGCTTTAACGGCGAAGAAAAGTTCACCAGGAAATCAGCATGGGCTTTATAATATTGTCAAAGGTGACCACACTTGGCTAGCTTTGTGGACTGTGGTCAAACACTTCTCGTTTGAAGAGGAGACTCGTGCTTAATAGTGATCGCAATTTTAGTTAAAAATCAGTATAGCTTAACGGTTAAGACGCCCAGCTTCCTATATGCTTCCTGTATGACAAAAACGCAGCGTTTTTATTTTATTGATCGCATGTCACCGTTAAAGCTCCCAGTGTGTAAGCACCCTTAGGAACATCCGTTAATGCATCGAGTGTCAATCATTTGCGGGAGATAATCCACTTTGTGACACGCTTCGTTACACCCAGGGCTGCCACTTGCCAGTAGATCACATTTTAAACAAAAGTACATTACTGCCCAGACCGGAAATGAAGCAATTCACGGCTGAGTAATATAGGAAGGACGAGAAGAAGCCGAAGACTTCCCAAGTGATTTTAAGAGGAGGAGGCGCTAGCCGAGACCTTTTTAAGTAAACGAGGCCGTGAGTTTCAGTCGATACCTCTAGTTTGCGGGGCAGAAGCTTTTTTACATTCCCATAGTTGACTTAACTTTACTCACGCTAGCATCTTGTGCTGTAGGGGCAATGATATGATTTCCTACTTGAATGTATTATGAGGCACTTCTTGTTCCCCAATTAACATCATCATCCTCATAATCATTGTTAATTAACGAATGACGATAATGAGGATGATGATGTGACGTGAAGAATAAAAAGTGCTTCGCAATATTTTATTAACCGACTTCCAAAAAAGGAGGAGGTTCTCAATTTGGTGCGTTTTTTTTAAATGTATGTCGGTGCATATCTCCGTGGTTTCTGAACCGATTTGATTTTTTTTTTCTATCAGTCGTTAGAGGAAGCTCTCGAGGTGGTCCCATAAAATCTGACTCAAATCCTCAACCCTGACTCTAAAAAGTTAAAAATAAAAATTCTTTCAAAAAAAAACGACTTCCAACGCTACTGTAAACTGTAAAGTACAAAATAATTTTGATTTCTACCCACTATGTTGGAGTCGGTCGAGTCTGATGCGTCTTTGCTTATCCTTGTTATGCCCGCCCGACTTCAACATAGTGGGTAGAAATCACAGAGTACATTGAATTTAGAAATCAAAATTATTTTGTACTTTAAGTCGGTTTTTTGGAAATAATTTTTATTCATATTCATTGCTATTGCCGTAATCTTTAAATGTAATAGCTAGAAATCTAGCTAGCTAGACAGCTGGGTATCTTGTGGGAACATCCAATCGCCGCAGTCTTGCGCTGCCTGAATCCAGCGGCTCCCACAGACCCGCTTGATGTCGGATATCCACATAGTGTAATTTTGGCTAACGCTGCGCTATCCAGTGACGAGGCTGCCTTTACAGCAGCTCGGGATCTCATCGATTATTACGGTTACTTTACTCTATCTATCTCCGATCTTCTGATTCGATCATGAAGAAACTTCAAGTAGTTCTCTCCATCGCCCGCTGAATGACTTTTTATGTTTCAAGCGACTCTTACAAGCGTTTCTATGAAGTTTATCTAACTACTAGCCGATGCCCGCGACTGCGTCCACGTGGATTGAGGTTTTTTTACGGGATAAAAAGCCTATGTACTTTAATATCTATCTGTGCCAAATTTCATCCAGATCCGTTCAGCCGTCCTGGCGTGATTGAGTTACAAACAAAAAGCCGAAAGTTTGGATGAATAGATGTATGAATGGATATCCATACATCTATTCATCCAAACTTTCGCATTTATAATATTAGTATAGATTGTGTCTGATTCGTATGGCAAACTCGTCGAACTGAAATACCTTGTCCTTTTTTGTAGTGGTTTAAAACACAGAAAAATTACAGCCTTTTATCAACCTTAGTTAGCGATTCTAACTCAGCGGTGGCAACCCTACCAGAGGCTAACGATGTGTAGACACGCCGCGTCGGCTCACCCCTGCCTGCAAATTCGTATGTTCGCCACATCAAAGCGCTTCTCTTTTTGCCCTTTTTCACTTGCTGCTCGTTCATCGATTCTACACCTTCAGAGTTTGTCTCTGGTATGTTTTAGTTTTTTAGGGTTCCGTACCCAAAGGGTAAAAACGGGACCCTATTACTAAGACTCCGCTGTCTGTCTGTCTGTCTGTCTGTCTGTCTGTCTGTCTGTCTGTCTGTCTCCAGGCTGTATCTCATAGACCGTGATAGCTAGAAAGCTGAAATTTTCACAAATGATGTATTTCCGTTGCCGCTATAACAACAAATACTAAAAATTAAATAAATATATATATTTAGGGGGGTCCCCATACAATAAACGTGTTCTTTTCGTATTTTTTTGCTCAATATTAAAAACGGTAACAGGTAGACGGTTCAAATTTTCACAGAATATTAACTTGTATATTACCTTTCAAAATAAATAATTAAATATCAATAAAGTAAATATTAAAGGGGGGCTCCCATACAACAAACGTAATTTTTTGATATTAACAGTAAACCTCTACAAACAATGTTAGTTTTGCGGTTCATTAACAAAGGTAACAATGCCTACTTCTTGAGTACGGAACCCTCGGTGCGCGAGTCCGACTCGCACTTGGCCGGTTTTTATAATTTTAGCTCCCTTCGAAGTGTAAAGTTTAGATGTAATAATCGTTACATTATTTAATCAGAATAATATTATAAATGCAAAAATGTGTTTGTTTGTTGATTTGTTGGTAAGTCCTTCAATCACGCAGCAACGAAACAACGGATCGACGTGATTTTTTGCATGGGTATAGATGAGGACCTGGAGAGTGACATAGGCATTCGTTCAACATTCTTTTTGTCCCGGAACATTAAGTAGTGCCTGTGGGAATTGAAAACTTATGCTACGTGAACGAAGTCGCGGGCGTCCGCTAGTTTAAATATATAAAAGGAAAAGGTCACTGACTGACTAACCATCAACGCACAGCTCAAACCACTGGACGGATCAGGCTGAAATTTGGCATACATATAGCTTATTTATGTAACGTAGGCATCAGCTAAGGATTTTTGAGAAATCAACTCCTAAAAATATAAAAAAAAGTAAAATGGGGCCTTGAAAGTATGAAAATCGAACTTATCGAGAGCGAATTCGCGGTCAAAAGCTAGTTAGAAGAATAAAGTTAATTAGTAATTTCTGTGTCGGCCAGCGGCATCCGGAACTAGCTTCGTCACAAATACTTTATTTCTTCCTTATTTATCAAAACAAACATCATCCTAAAGGGCATGACGATTTCCAAACAAATAAGATTATAGTAACTGAGTTGACAAAGTAAAAATAACAACATCTGATAAAATAAACAGAGATAAGAATGGAATCCGGAAGTTTTGACAAAAGACATGGTCCATAGCCTCCAGGGGAAGATTATACAAACGTTGTTTTGTTCCTCTAGGCATACTACCATCGCTTAAGTAGTAGTGTTTTAATATTGTTGACGTTTGTGTTTTAGAATAATAATCCTTACTAGATGATGCCTTCGAATTTGAATACTCCTAGGGATGCAACCTATCACAAGACCAAACATTGAAATCTGTTGAATCTGTTGATGGGCTACTAAAGCATAGCAGAAAGACAGACGGATACACTTTCGCATTTATAATATTTGTATGGAAGTATAGATTTTAGGGTCGTCAAGGTACGTGGCATCATACTTCATAATTTATTAATATTATGAAAGTCTATTTATTTGTTGGTTTTTTGCAATGGTATAATTGAGGACCTGGCATAGGCTAGGCTGGCTTTTTATCCCGGAAAATTAAGGGGTTACCGTTGGACTTAAAAAAACTTATTCCACGCGGACGAAGTCGCAGGCATCAGCTAGTAACTGATAAAATTAACAGAGATAAGAGGTTGAATCCGGGCGAAAGTTGTGACAAAAGAAATGGTCCACAGCCTCCAGGGGCAGATTATAAACGTCGTTTTGTTCAGTGCTCTTTTGGGGCGGAATCCGGAATATTCCAAGCAGTATGAAGTTATCTTTACGTGTACTTCCGTGTCCATACTTCTATTTAATAAATAATTCTATACTTACTTATAATTAAACTGTAAGTGGACGATTCCCGTACATCACTTGGGGTTTCAATATTTTGGCCTAATGTCCTCCCGACTGAATTTCGGCCACTGTGGCCAATCTCCATTCTCCAGAGAGATAGCCATGAGATATTATAGTGCACAAGTGTGCATACACTGGTGCAATCTCTGTTCCTTTATACTATCGTAGCCCGATGGGACGGAAAATCCAACACCACCGGAGAGAGATCAGGCGCTGTCGGATTAACGTGCTCTCCGAGGCACGGGAGTGAAACTCCGCCAACTTCCTAACTCAGGGCTAGTACTAGTACTATTACCTATTCTGTGCTAGTACTGAGAATTTCTTCTCATTTACCCGATACTTGTTATGGCCCGACCCGGGACTCGAACCCGGGACCTCGTCGGTTGCAGTCGAACATGCTAACCACTAGACCAACGAGGCAGAGATATATAAAAGCGTATAACTTGCGCCACACGTCAAGATATCTCAATATGGCAACAATACGCGCCGATACACAGACAGGCTTTGACGCCACTTTTGCGCTCTGTAAGAAGGCACAATTACTATCTACCTCTCCTATGAGTAGGTTTTATAGCTATAAGATTTTTAATACTAGATGTTGCCTGCGACTTTGCGACTGCGTTCAATTTTTTTCAATTCCCACGGGAACTACTTAATTTCCTGGGATGAATAGTAGCCTATGCCCTACCCCGGGAAACAACCTACCTCTGTACCAAATTTCATAAAAATGAATAGGAAAATTGAACAGATGGGCTGTGAAACCGTAGCAGACAAACAAACACACTTTCGCATTTATAATACTATAGTATACTAGATGATTCCCGCGACTTCGTCCGCGTGGATTAAGATTTTTTTATTCCTGCGGGAACTACCTAATTTCCCGGGATAAAAAGTAGCCTATGCCTTGTACCAAAGCAACCTAACTCTGTACCAAATTTCATCAAAATCGGTTGAACAGATGGGCCGTGAAAGTGTAGCAGACAGACAGAGATACTTTCGCATTTATAATTAATATTAATTAATATATAGATAATAGCGTATAACTTGCGCCATACGTCAAGGTAACGAAGCACACTTTCGCATTTATAATGAATATTAATTAATATATTATTATATATAATAGCGTATAACTTGCGCCACACGTCAAGGTAACGAAGCGATAGCACGAGTCAATTGTCGTTCCGCTTCACGACATCTCAATATGGCAACAATACGCGCCGATACACAGACAGCCTTTGACGCCACCTTTGCGCTCTGAAAGAAGGTACAATTGTTATCTACGTCTTCTCGAGTATGTTATTAGTTACATGATAGTTATTTTAATACCATACTACCCATATTTAAGATTATAAATGCGAAAGTGTGTCTGTCTGCCTGCTACGCTTTTACGGCCCAACTACTCAATTTGATCGATTTGGTAAAGAGATACTTTACATCACGGGGAAGGACATCGGCTACTTTTTATCCCAGAAAATTGAAGAGTTCCCGCGGAAATTAAAAAACTTTATCCCGCCCGCCAAAAGAACTAATGCCCGCGACTTCGTCTGCGTCATCATCTATTAATAATATAAATGCGAAAGTGTGCTTGTTTGCTGGTTTGTCCTTCAATCACGTCGCAAAAAAAACAGATTGATGTTATTTTTTGCATCATGGGTATAGTTTAGGACCACCAGGTCCTAAACTAGTGACAAAGCCTTGTTTCGAAAAATTAAGGATTTCCCGTAGAATTAAAAAAAAACTTATCTAGCCGCAGTCGAACATGCTAACCACTAGACCAACGAGGCAGTATCTGGTATAGTGATAAGTATGGATTAGCTCATTACGTAACATTAGCCAAGTAAAGTGCAGCATTAATAAAGCATCTATGTTCGTCAACGTGTAACGTCAATTAACGCTCAAAGGTGCTGACACGGGCAATCACGTCTATCGACGTCGAGTGCCGCGTGCCAAGTCTAGGCGTGGTGTATACCATATTGAAATTTCGGTGCAAAACTTTCCGGTTGCATCGCTTCGTTACCTATGGGACTTACGTGGGACCACAATAACCAAAATCTACGCGGACAAAGTCGCGGGCATCATCTAGTATAATAATAAGTATAGATTATCTCATTACGTTACATTACCTAACATTAGCCAAGTAAAGTAAAGCATTAAAGCATCGTCGTTCATCGTGTGACGTCAATAAACGCTCAAAGGCGCTGACACGGGCAATCACGTCAATCGACTTCGAGTGCCGCGTGCCAAGTTTGGGTGTGGTGCATGCCATATTGAAATTTCGGTGCAAAACTTTCCTGTTGCATCGCTTCGTTACGGGACTTACGTGGGACCACAATAACCAAAATCTACGCGGATGAAGTCACGGGCATCGTCTAGTATAATAATAAGTATAGATTATCTCATTACGTTACATTACCTAACGTTAGCCAAGTAATGTAAAGCATTAAAGGATCGTCGTTCATCGTGTGACGTCAATAAACGGTAGGACACGGGCAATCACGTTAATCGACGTCGAGTGCCGTGTGCCAACTCTGGGCGTGGTGTATTTCGGTGCAAAACTTGTCTGTTGCATCGCTTGGTTACCTATGAGACTTACATGTATGGTGCAAGTTATAGACTCACATGTTAAAATTTTCATATTAATTTTTTTTTCTTGGGCAATATAATCAGATATAATTCTCGCCTTATTAATTTTTTTAAGGCACTCTTTCATCATGCCTATTTTTTTTATTTCTTTGCTTTTAGTAGTACCATTGCATCATCATCAAGTGTTAACTGTAACTATAATCGAAGTTCGAACGCAGATCTGCTAATGAATAAAAATAAAATGCATCTTAGTTTTAAATGATTAAATCCACCAACGATTAAATATACTAACAGCTGCAGTAAAATAATAAAAAAATAAATTATAATAAATAATATTTTTTATTCATTTATTATAAGAGTATAGAGCTTAAAGGTTTTACATGTATATATGTCTGTCATATCGAAGTAAAACACCTAAGGGTGTTCTTATCATCTTTGTTCAGCGACTTGTGACGTCAATTAAATATTAATGCTCAAAGGCACGTCAATTGGCGTCTAGGGCCAACTATGGGGTTACTATGGCGTGCCAACTCCGCGCGCGGTGTAAGGGAGGTTTCAGATTAGCGATTTTTCGGCGCGTATAGCTCGCTTTTGGAAAAGCGTATAGGCGCCCTCTGTGCCACACAAGCAACTCTAGAGCGATAAAGCGCTTATTTAAATCTCTACTAATATTGATTACTATGACTGACACACCGCGGGTTCGAGCGAACACGCCGGAATAAGCGATCCCCGACAGGGTCAATTAGGGTATTTATAATTTTTGAATTTTCTCTCTGGTCTAGCCTGGTGGGAGGCTTCGGCTGTGGCTAGTTACCACCATACAGGCTAAGACGTGCCGCCTTATTTAGCCGCGTTTTAGCGTTCCAGTACGATGTCGTATAGAAACCGATTAGGGGTATCGGTTTAATATAACTGCCGTACTTAACAGGTTAGCCCGCTACCATCTCAGAATGCATCATCACTTACAATCATGTGAGATCGCAGTCAACGGCTAACTTGTAGTGGAAAAAAAAACTGCCGAAATTCCTTGGTTAAGACGGAGGTAAAAGCTAGTAATTTTCAATGCAATCAATCAATCATCATATCATCATAAATATTATAAATGCGAAAGTTTGGATGGATGGATGTATGGATGGATGTATGGATGGATGTATGGATGGATGTATGGATGGATGTATGGATGGATGTATGGATGGATGTATGCATGGATGTTTGTTACTCAATCACGCCCCAAAGGCTGAACGGATCTGGCTGAAATTTGGCACAGAGATAGATTATAGTCTGGAATAGCACATAGGCTACTTTTTATCTCGAAAAATTAAGGAGTTCCCGCGGGAACCAAAATACCTCAAACCACGCAGACGAAGTCGCGGGCATTCGCTAGTCTCATTTATATGTGAAAGATCAATGAAATTCTCAAGTGCCTGTAGCTAGCTTCGGTATCTATTCGTGTACACGTTCGCGACACAAAAGCGACGTGAAATGACGTTGTACTAGCGTTCGGTAGACGAGTGTCTTAACGCTTCGTTTGATGCGTGTGGTACAAGGAGTAAGATAAAGCGGTTATAATCCGTCACTTATCTGACCCGGTGACAACATCTTACGAAAACTTAACAGTAAAAAAAATATGTAACAATTTTGGGCACAGGGCCAGATAAGTTGGTGGGGAGTGGGGACTGTAGCAGGTATTGAAAATTTTTGGACGGATCCCTGTTTTTTGACAAACTCTCTGGGACATCAAAAAGTTATCGGTCGTCCCAGGCAGTTAAGCGCTGTGGACTTATATGTCACTAGGCCAGTGTGGTGGATTATGGCAAAATCCTTCTCATTCTGACAGAAGACTTGTGCTCAGTAGTGAGCCGGCAACATCTATCTGGTCCAGTGACCAAAATTGGAACAAATTTTTATGCTTGTTTAGTGACAGCCCTCTCTGGTGGTGCTGGAATGGTGCACACTGTCGCGCGAGGAGGCCCCAAAGGGTCTTGTAGTTGTGTTTAGGTATAGGTTTGTATTGGTATAGAGTAGGTTAAGTATTTTGTATTTACTATATAGGATTAAGTGATTGTAAATAACAAAATATGGGACAGTTTCCTGAATTAAAAATTGGATAAGTTTGTCTATAGCTGCCCCACTGTCAAAGCAGGCGGGGTTGCTCATTTGTTTTCTTTATTTTGTTGTTTTCTATGTTTCAAGAAGTTCGTATCAATGTCAAAAAGTAGTATTTTCAACAACAAATAATTACTGTTTACAGTTCAAATATATGTTTTTTCTTTCTTTATTAAGTACAAGATGATTCCCGCGGGAACTCTTTAATTTCCGGGATAAAAAGTAGCCTGTCCTTCCCCAAATACCAAATATCATCAAAATCGGTAGAACAGATGGGCCGTGAAAGCGTAGCAGACAGACACACAGACAGACAGACACACTTTCGCATTTATAATATAGTATGGACTAGCCGATACCGGCGACTTCATCCGCGTGGAATAAATTTTTTTTCATTCTCATGGGATAAAGTAGCCTATGTTACTATCCATGGTCGATCCTCGACTATACCCATGCAAAAAATCATGTCGATCCGTTGCTCCGTTGCGGCGTGATTGAAAGACAAACCAACAAACAAACACACTTTCGCATTTATAATATTCGTATGAAGTATGATTTGCTGTTGAGCTTAGAGGGACGACGTGGTGAGCATTGACTTGAAAATTAAACCCCCTAAAAAAAAAGAAAAAAAACGCGATCAAGTCACGTCGCTTCCATTTTAATCCACATTCTTATTTTCAGTGTGAAGTAATACGTCTGATATTTCACGATAATATCCTCAAGGGGTTCCGTTTACTCCGGGTTCCGTGATAAAAGACGTGCTTAGTGGCGGGGAAAAATCTAAAAACCTTTAGTGCTCGCAGGTATAACGATATGCTAGTTTTCAAAATATCTCATCTGGAAAATGTTGCTTCTTAAATAATATTCTCTAATAAATCTCTCTCTGCGTCGTATTCATTATTGCTGGGGTCGTGACCCCACTCCATTAATCACATAATGGCAGGGGGTTTTCTTGACCACTCGTCCTATTGTAGAAACATAATATCCGTAGCTTAGCAATGTAGCACATCTCTGGTGGAAACGCACCTTACTCTCGGTTAGGTTTTAATATTACCCCCCAGGTATACTTAAGTAGCATCAGAAGCAATCCGATGTCAATGATCACGGTGAGACGTCAACTAATTGATGGCAATGAAAGTTTAATGAGACCCTTCTGTTGCTAGTCTCGAGACCTATTTAATACTATGTGTTGCTCAAGACTTGTTACTTAATATATGTATGTCATCATCATACTCAACCGATTGACGGTCGTTGCTGGACATAGGTCTCTTGCATGGACTTCCACACGCCGCGATCTTGCGCCGCCTGGATCCAGCGGCAGCTGCGACTCGTCTTATGTCGCTCTTCCTAGTAGGTAGTATCACTTTACGAACCAGTGGCAGAGTCTTGGGGTGTGAAAGCGTAGCAGGCAGACAGACATACAGACAGACAGACGAACACACCTTTGCTATTATAATATAAAATATTAGTATGGATGTGAAAGTTTTAATGTTTGTTACTTTGTATGTATGGATATTTTGTACCTACTCCTTTACACCACAATGACTGAAATGATTGCTGAAATTTTGAATGCAGCATGACTAAATAAATGTTATTTGGATAGTTAAAAAGTTCAGGTGGGAATCAAAAAATCCTTAATCCATGCGGACGAACATAACTGTGTTGCCCCTAACAGGCTAGCCCGCTATCATCTTAAATTGGATCATCACTTACCATCAGGTGAGATCGCAGTCAAGGGCTAACTTGTAGTGGATAAAAACAAAAACAAAAAAAACACAAAGTAACATCACATAATACGTGCCTACATTTATATATTACTAGATGATTTTCGCGACTTCGTCCGCGTGGATTAAGTTTTTTTGATTCCCGCGGGAACTCTTGAATTGTCCGGGATAAAAAGTAGCCTATGTCTTTCCCCGGGATACAACCTATCCCTAAATTTCATCAAAATCGGTTGAACAGATGGGCCATGAAAGCGTAGCAGATAGACATACAAACAGACAGACAGACAGACAGACAGACACACTTTCGCCTTTATAATATTAGTATGGATGGATATGGATGTCGCCGTAAAATTGTAAATAGGTACCGTTACATTATAGTCTATTTAATTTTTCAATAATTTTACGCGCGACAGATTGTGATTTAACAGTTTCACTTCGGTAGATTACAATCGACCGAAAAATAATGCGTTCAATTGTAAGCAGTATGTTACGTTTCACAATCTTTCGACAGTTTATAATCTCGTGAGATAGACTATAATCTAACGGTATTTACAATTTTACGGCGACATATATAATTATGTATACGGAACCGCTACCTCGTTATCTAATACGTAAAATTGAGAAAACAAAGTTCAAAGCATTTATTTACCATCATTTACGAGAACAAACAGAAAAATAAAATCACTATGCGAAAAAATCTACGAGAGATAAACCCTCAGAGTGGATAAACGAATATTATTCAAGGCCTATTTGCTTAATTTTCAAAACTCGAGCACACAGTCTGATTGGGCAAACAAAGTGGTCCAAACAAGGTAAAATAAAATTCATTTTTCCCTCACTTGTGTACCAAATTATTGACATCAAATACTAAACTCTACTATCTATACTTTTTTACTTATTTACATATAAAATCATAAATGCGAAAAGATGGATGGATAAATGTTACTCAATTTGTACTTTACAAAGTATTTATACTTTGAAAATAACTCTGTCAACATGTAAAATAAATAAATAAAGATAATAAAATGGCCATATTATTTTAAGCAATGATTTAGAAACTTAATTTTTAGAGTTTATTGGAGTTTACTCCTTAGATTTAATTTTAAGATACCGCGTTACTGATTATCACCATTATATTTTTTATATAAGTGGACGTCAATAAGTGTAGTATATCGATCTACCTAAATTGAATAAAACATTATTTGATTGATTTGA
Organism: Erebia epiphron; assembly: GCA_963932025.1. Lineage (NCBI taxonomy): Eukaryota > Metazoa > Arthropoda > Insecta > Lepidoptera > Nymphalidae > Erebia > Erebia epiphron. The sequence goes on from OZ009950.1 coordinate 13,705,764, forward strand.
TTTGATTGATTTGAATAGATTTTCATAATATATAAGTCAGGGGTCAACATGTAAAATAAATAAATAAAGATAATAAAATGGCCATATTATTTTAAGCAATGATTTAGAAACTTAATTTTTAGAGTTTATTGGAGTTTACTCCTTAGATTTAATTTTAAGATACCGCGTTACTGATTATCACCATTATATTTTTTATATAAGTGGACGTCAATAAGTGTAGTATATCGATCTACCTAAATTGAATAAAACATTATTTGATTGATTTGATTTGATTGATTTGAATAGATTTTCATAATATATAAGTCAGGGGTCAACATGTAAAATAAATAAATAAAGATAATAAAATGGCCATATTATTTTAAGCAATGATTTAGAAACTTAATTTTTAGAGTTTATTGGAGTTTACTCCTTAGATTTAATTAACCGACTTCCAAAAAAGGAGGAGGTTCTCAATTCGGCGCGTATCTTTTTTTTTTTTTTTTTTTAATGTATGTCGGTGCATATCTCCGTGGTTTCTAAACCGATTTGAATTTTTTTTTTTACATTGGTTAGAGGAAGGTCACGAGGTGGTCCCATAAAAAAATCTGACTCCAAATCCTCAATCCTGATGCTGTAGGTGTACCTACGTCTCAAAACTAGGGAGTTAGGAGTTTTGATGGTGAATTTATATAGTAGGTATCAAGTCACGTGTATACGATACAACTATGAGTCCCAACTCCTCAACCCTGAGTCCCAAATCCTCAACCCTGATGCTGTAGGGTACAGAACTCCTTAAAAATAACGATTTAAGATTTTTTTGTGATGAATTAATATTGTAGGTGTCAAGCAACGACTTCATACTTAAACCCAAGTCCCAACTCCTCAACCCTGATGCTGCAGGGTACAGAACTCCTAAAACATAGTGGTTTAGGATTTTTTTATCGTGAATTAATATTGTAGGTGTCAAGCAACGACTTCATACTTAAACCCAATTTCCAACTCCTCAACTCTGATGCTGCATGGTACTGAACTCCTAAGCCGTAGGGATTTAGAGTACACTAAAAAGTTAAAAATAAAAATTCTTTCCAAAAAACCGACTTCCAAAGCCACTGTAAAGTAAAAAATAATTTTGATTTCTACACACTTTACAGTGGCTACCTACAATATTAATTCACGATAAAAAAATCCTAAACCACTATGTTTTAGGAGTTCTGTACCCTGCAGCATCAGGGTTGAGGAGTTGGGACTTGGGTTTAAGTATGAAGTCGTTGCTTGACACCTACAATATTAATTCATCATAAAAAAATCTTAAATCGTTATTTTTAAGGAGTTCTGTACCCTACAGCATCAGGGTTGAGGATTTGGGACTCAGGGTTGAGGAGTTGGGACTCATAGTTGTATCGTATACACGTGACTTGATACCTACTATATAAATTCACCATCAAAACTCCTAACTCCCTAGTTTTGAGACGTAGGTACACCTACAGCATCAGGATTGAGGATTTGGAGTCAGATTTTTTTATGGGACCACCTCGTGAGCTTCCTCTAACCAATGTAAAAAAAAAATTTCAAATCGGTTCAGAAACCACGGAGATATGCACCGACATACATTAAAAAAAAAAAAAAAAAAAAAGATACGCGCCGAATTGAGAACCTCCTCCTTTTTTGGAAGTCGGTTAAAAATAATTTTGATTTCTACACACTATGTTGAAGTCGGGCGAGTATAACAAAGATAGGCATAGTTGACGCGTCAGGTTCGCCCGACTTCAACATAGTGTGTAGAAATCAAAATTATTTTTTACTTTACAGTGGCTTTGGAAGTCGGTTTTTTGGAAAGAATTTTTTTTTAAGATACCGCGTTACTGATTATCACCATTATATTTTTTATATAAGTGGACTTCAATAAGTGCAGTATATCGATCTACCTAAATTGAATAAAACATTATTTGATTGATTTGATTTGATTGATTTGAATATGTAGTATACTCTGTGTTATATTCACTTATGTATGTAGCTTGGGTCTGTGACATTAAGACTGTAAAAGTTACTCTTGGGGACTTGTCTCTGCTCTGCTTTTTTGGATTGAAGATACCAAATTTAAATAACCTAAACTAACCTAAATAAAGTATAATAAAATTATTTTCTGCCACAAAGTTATAGTGTTTAATTTATAACAATTTGGCGACGATTCGTGCGTGCATATAAAAACAGGACAGCAAGCATCTTTACAAAATTTGATGGACGAAATCTGGCGTGGCGTGGTCATACCCCCATGGACATAAATTATCAAGAAATCTTAGAAAAAAAGACTAGTTTCTTGCAAAGGCTAACGAAGGAAGAGTTGCTTTTGCTGTGCAAAAACTTGCGAGTGGCGGTTGGTGTGGAGACTGTAGAGGAGCTTCGTAAGATCTTACGTGAGGTTGTCAAAAGTGGTTCTAGGTTAGAAGAAGTTAAACATCTGATTGGTAAATCCCAATCTGATAAAAAAGTGCTTCAAAATCTTCCAAAGATGTCCGTAAATAATATATATAATATTGAGCCGTTTGATGGCCGTGACTTTGACACCTTTGAAACTCAGCTACAATGCTTAATTACCTTAAATGAAGTCCCAGAAGATAAGAAAGTGGCTTTATTAATTACAAAATTGACACCCAAGGTATTTGACACACTGAATCACAAATGCGCGCCAGAAAAACCCACAAAGAAAACATTTGCGGAGCTGTTAGGCATTTTAGAGACCAGATATGCAAAGTCCACCTCAGTGGCATTAGACCGGGCAGAATTCAGGAAGTGCAATCAGAAGCTGGATGAAACGATAGAAGATTACATTATAAGGTTAAAGAAATTAGCAAAAAAGTGTTCTTTCAAGGATTATGATGATCAAGTTAAAGAGAAATTAATTGACGGAGTATACTCAGCCTTAATCAAGTTTGAATTGTTGAAAAATGGTAATCAAAGTCTTGATGAACTCATAGTGTTAGCCAGAACCGTAGAGTCCGCCCTATTACATTCAAAGGTTAAGGAACCGGCCTCAGTGGAAGAGCAGACAACCAGCATGTTTCAAATTAGGAAAGGTACTCAAATCGGTGAGAAATCTTTTTCTAAGAAAAAGAGTGAATCCTCCAGAACCATGCCAGCGGGTAAGTCAACCAAGTGCTTTTGTTGTGGAAAAAATAATCACCTTAAAAGTGAATGTACACTTAAGAATAAATTCTGCTCTGAATGTGGAATGCGTGGGCACATTTTCCGGATGTGTGTAAAAAATCGTAACATTAACTTATTAGAGTGTGACTCACTTAAAGAAATTGAAGATAATGAGAACATAGAGCAATCAATTAAAGACTTATTCCCTGATAATGATGACCATTACAATGTTTATAGTTGTAATTCAACCACAAATAAAATACCTCCTTGTTTGGTAAATGGTAGTGTAAATGGATTGAACTTTGATTTTGAATTGGATACAGGTTCTGAAGCAACAACTATTTTGATTAAAGATATAAAAATGTTAAATCTGACTAGAAAAATTCAAAATACCAACATTCAATTTAAAAATTATGATCAAACTATAACCCAACCCCTTGGAATAATTAAAAATGTTGAAATGGTTTTAAATAATAATAAAAAAAATGTAAATTTATTTGTGGTTGAAAACAATAAACCCAGACTTTTAGGGCGAGATGTTCTTAATATTTTTGGCATGTGGCCATTACAATTAAACTCTAACAAAATTTATGATCCTGTAAAAGTAATAAAAGAAAAGTTCTCTGATGTTTTTAGCCCAGGGTGGGGAAATGTTAAGGGTGAATTTATAAATTTAAAATTAAAAGAAAATTCACAACCCAAACGTTTACCTGTTAGACAGGTTCCATTCGCACTTAAAGATAAAATTAATCTTGAAATTAAAAGATTGTTAGTAAATGGGCGTATTGAACCTGTGAAATACAGTGACTGGGGTACACCAGTAGTACCCATACTAAAACCAGATGGTTCTGTTCGTTTGTGTGGTGACTACAAAGTGACCCTTAACCCACAATTACAGGTGGATCGATTTCCTTTACCTCATGTTGAGGATATATTCAATAAGTTAAGAGGTGCTGAATTTTTTTGTGAATTAGACTTAAAAGAGGCTTACTTACAAGCACCCCTTGATGAAGCGTCCCAAGAACTAACTGTTATTGTTACTGAAATTGGAACCTTTAAATATAAATTTTTGCCTTATGGTGTAAGTACGGGACCGGGCTCTTTTCAGAGACTAATGTCACAAAAACTTTCAAATATCCCAAATGTAATAGTATTCATAGATAATATATACATGTGTGGCAAAACACACAATGAAATGATACACACTTTAGAAAGTGTTCTGTCAAGATTAAAAGAATGTGAATTTAAACTTAAAGTCGAGAAATGTAAATTTTTCCGAAAAAGTATTGATGTTTTTGGATATAGAATTAACAAAGAAGGTATTAAAATCATAAAGGAAAACATAGAACCAATATTAAAAATACCACCTCCAGAAAACCTCACCATGCTAAGATCATTTCTAGGAAAGATAAATTACTATGGTAGATTTTTAAAACATCTAGCCACCAAATTAAACCCATTGTATGAAAGTACTAAAAAGGGGAATTTTGTCTGGACTGATGAGTGCCAAGAGGCATTTGAGTTAGTAAAAAGGGAATTAGCTTCTGCTCAAAACTTATCACATTATGATCCAGATTTGCCATTGATTTTGACATGTGATGCATCCGCATATGGGGTTGGGGCCATAATATCAAACAGAGGGTTAGATAACATTGTGAGGCCTATTGCATTTGCTAGTAAGAAATTTAATGAGTCTGAAAAAAAATATACAGCTTTGGACAAAGAAGCACTAGCGATAATTTTTGGTATAACAAAATTCTATAATTACACATATGGGAGATTGTTTGAATTGGAGACTGATAATGCTGCTTTGGTACGTATATTAGGCCCACATAAGGCAATTCCAAAAATGGCAGCCAAACGACTACAACATTATGCTATATTTCTCTCAGCTTTTAATTATACTATCAGACACATCAGTACAGACAGAAACCCTGCAGATTATCTGTCCAGAAAACCTAATAGTAAAGATAATACTAACTATCATACTCTTTGTAGTACAGATAATGACATAAATGTTAACTACCTACAGGGATCAGACTTGCATTCGCTGAGCTGGAAAACCATTCAGTCAGAGACTAAGAAAGATTTATTATTGTCCAAAGTACTAGTATACTGTCGGGATGGTTGGCCTGATGCGGTGGATGATAAGTTAAAACCGTTTTATTTGCGAAGACATGAAATTAGTATGGATAGAGACTGCATAATGTGGGGCCACAGGATTATAATACCTTCAAGTTTAAGAGAGTTGGTTCTCAAGGAACTTCATGTAACACACTTTGGGACTTCTAGAATGATTGAGATGGCAAAGGCTTACTTTTGGTGGCCAAAGCTTAATGAAAATATAGAAAAAATATCTACTTCCTGTGAATTATGTTTAAAGAATAGACACAATCCCTCTAGAATAATTCCAAGGTGTTGGCCAATTCCACCTGGACCATGGTATCGAATCCATGCTGACTTCTTGGGTCCATTATTGGGAAAGATGTACCTAGTAATTGTTGACAGTTATTCCAAATGGCCAGAGGCTTTTCAGATGGCAAATATAGGCTCAAGCTTAACCATAAGTAAATTTAAAGATATATATGTTCGTTATGGGTTTCCGGTCCATCTGGTGACGGACAATGGAAGTTCTTTTACAAGCCAGGAATTTCAGGAATTTTGTAAATCAACCGGTGTAAAGCATAGTTTTACTTCACCTCACTACCCTGCAACCAATGGGGCTGCAGAAAGGTTTGTAGAGACATTTAAAACTCATCTGACAAAGATAATTGAGAGTGGTAAATCACCTAATTATGCTTTAAGCATATTTTTGTTAGATTATAGGACCACCCCTCATAAAAGCAGTGGAGTTTCTCCAGCTCGCTTAATGATGGGTAGAGAATTGAGAGCCCGTTTATCACTGCTGAGGCCCTCCCCCATCTATCAAAATCTTGTGGAATCACAAGAGAAACAATTGAAGTATGCAAGGGGTGGTAGAGTTTTAGAATTAGAAGAGGGCGATGAAGTCATGGTTAGGGATTATAGAAAAGGAAAAAAATGGTCCAGGGGCAAAATTATAAGGGAAGCGGTCGCCGGTACTACTTATGAGGTAGATGTGGAAGGGTCTAAGTGGAAAAGGCATGGCAATCAAGTAATAAAAATATAAATGTTTTTTTTAAATAAACTTTATTATAGTTTTATTTAGGTTAAATTATCTTGTAATTTGTATGTTAGTGGTGGAGTAATTATTCTCTTGCTTAATATGTACAAATTCTAATTTTATCTACATAAATCTATCAGAATAGCTTAAAATTGTTAAGGCGGGGGAGATTGTAGTATACTCTGTGTTATATTCACTTATGTATGTAGCTTGGGTCTGTGACATTAAGACTGTAAAAGTTACTCTTGGGGACTTGTCTCTGCTCTGCTTTTTTGGATTGAAGATACCAAATTTAAATAACCTAAACTAACCTAAATAAAGTATAATAAAATTATTTTCTGCCACAAAGTTATAGTGTTTAATTTATAACAGAATAGATTTTCATAATATATAAGCCCGGGGTCAACATGTAAAATAAATAAATAAAGATAATAAAATGGCCATATTATTTTAAGCAATGATTTAGAAACTTAATTTTTAGAGTTTATTGGAGTTTACTCCTTAGATTTAATTAACCGACTTCCAAAAAAGGAGGAGGTTCTCAATTCGGCGCGTATCTTTTTTTTTTTTTTTTTTAATGTATGTCGGTGCATATCTCCGTGGTTTCTAAACCGATTTGAATTTTTTTTTTTACATTGGTTAGAGGAAGGTCACGAGGTGGTCCCATAAAAAAATCTGACTCCAAATCCTCAATCCTGATGCTGTAGGTGTACCTACGTCTCAAAACTAGGGAGTTAGGAGTTTTGATGGTGAATTTATATAGTAGGTATCAAGTCACGTGTATACGATACAACTATGAGTCCCAACTCCTCAACCCTGAGTCCCAAATCCTCAACCCTGATGCTGTAGGGTACAGAACTCCTTAAAAATAACGATTTAAGATTTTTTTGTGATGAATTAATATTGTAGGTGTCAAGCAACGACTTCATACTTAAACCCAAGTCCCAACTCCTCAACCCTGATGCTGCAGGGTACAGAACTCCTAAAACATAGTGGTTTAGGATTTTTTTATCGTGAATTAATATTGTAGGTGTCAAGCAACGACTTCATACTTAAACCCAATTTCCAACTCCTCAACTCTGATGCTGCATGGTACTGAACTCCTAAGCCGTAGGGATTTAGAGTACACTAAAAAGTTAAAAATAAAAATTCTTTCCAAAAAACCGACTTCCAAAGCCACTGTAAAGTAAAAAATAATTTTGATTTCTACACACTTTACAGTGGCTACCTACAATATTAATTCACGATAAAAAAATCCTAAACCACTATGTTTTAGGAGTTCTGTACCCTGCAGCATCAGGGTTGAGGAGTTGGGACTTGGGTTTAAGTATGAAGTCGTTGCTTGACACCTACAATATTAATTCATCATAAAAAAATCTTAAATCGTTATTTTTAAGGAGTTCTGTACCCTACAACATCAGGGTTGAGGATTTGGGACTCAGGGTTGAGGAGTTGGGACTCATAGTTGTATCGTATACACGTGACTTGATACCTACTATATAAATTCACCATCAAAACTCCTAACTCCCTAGTTTTGAGACGTAGGTACACCTACAGCATCAGGATTGAGGATTTGGAGTCAGATTTTTTTATGGGACCACCTCGTGAGCTTCCTCTAACCAATGTAAAAAAAAAATTTCAAATCGGTTCAGAAACCACGGAGATATGCACCGACATACATTAAAAAAAAAAAAAAAAAAAAGATACGCGCCGAATTGAGAACCTCCTCCTTTTTTGGAAGTCGGTTAAAAATAATTTTGATTTCTACACACTATGTTGAAGTCGGGCGAGTATAACAAAGATAGGCATAGTTGACGCGTCAGGTTCGCCCGACTTCAACATAGTGTGTAGAAATCAAAATTATTTTTTACTTTACAGTGGCTTTGGAAGTCGGTTTTTTGGAAAGAATTTTTTTTTAAGATACCGCGTTACTGATTATCACCATTATATTTTTTATATAAGTGGACTTCAATAAGTGCAGTATATCGATCTACCTAAATTGAATAAAACATTATTTGATTGATTTGATTTGATTGATTTGAATAGATTTTCATAATATATAAGCCCGGGGTATCAAAATGTATGGGGAGTAAAATCAAACTTTCTCCGTTACGTTACGTTACGTTATGTTTATGTTTCCATGGTAACATTTTTCGTTCGTAAGGAGTAAACCCTAGTCGTGCGTCGGAACTGACACACAATTTTTTTTACAGCTTAAAGGGATCTTAAGTATTTTTGATATTAATTTCAACTCGATACCTCGTTCCTGAGAAAAAGGGAGTTGACAGACAGACAGATAACGAAGTGATCCCTTTTTTCCTTTTGAGGTACAGAACCCCAAAAATACGTAATCGCATTTAATATATCAGTGTGTCGAATATTAATTATTATTATTACATATTTTAACGACGGAAGCCAAAAATGGCTGCATAATTATTTGTAGCGGGCAGCGGCACACTAACTCCAGGGTTTATTGTTGATAGAGTAATTAGGGAGGCGAAAGAAAATTACCAAAGGAAATAAAGAAAAAAACCGTTTTACTTAATGGACTACATTACAATATTTTTGAAGCTGAATATTTTTGTAGGTAGTTCTCAACTTAATGAATAATTAATTAGCTCTTGGGTCAATTCAGATTTTTTGTGAGTACTTAATTAAATCTTAAAAAGCCGCTGAGAAAATCTTTGAATATTGTTTGTCTCATCTCTTTGATGATTCTCTACAAATCAAAAAATCTATTAGTCAAACTTAAAAACGCGCTTCTAGTACCTATGGAAGTTTGTGTCAAATACCTATTTGTGACGTCATCAAATTTTAACGCTCTTTTTTCTTTAATTTATAGTTTAAAATAGGTTATTCAACTAAAAACTAACTAAGGCCCTCTATTTAATAATCCGTTAGAAATTAATTATTTTTGGCATAGGCATCATCCCTAATTTGATGAAAATTGATATAGAGACAGGTTGGTACCCCGGGCAAGGACATAGGCTACTTTTATCCGGGAAAATCAAAGAGTTCCTGCGGGAACCTTAGACAGCAAGTAAGTCGCGGGCATCATCCGTACTTAATCCATACTAATTATTACAAATGCAAAAGTGTCTTTTACAGCCCATCTTTTCAACCGGTTTTGATGAAACTTGGTACACTTGGGCCCCGGTGAAGGAAAAGGCTTTTTGTCTCAGAAAATTAACGAGTTCCCGCGGGAATCAAAGACCTTAACTCACCCCAGCCAGCCTGACGTCCCGGGCATCAACTAGTAATAATTTAATGCATATATCCTGTGCCAAATACTAAATAATATACGCCCCTGCATTAATCTCGACGTGCCTTAATATCGTGCCAAGTATCGTGTATGCTACTCTATTTGCTCATTTGCTTCATTATGCTACGCTTCGAAGCCATTAAATCTACCGAAGCACAATTATACAGAAACGTATTATACAATATACAATGTACCGCATAATAACCGAACCGGGGCTTAAAGCGCTTTATAGGTATTAATTAAATCGCTTAGAGATATTTTGGCCTCTGATATTCTTAAGCAGTGTAATTGCTTTATTATAAACCGCGAGGAAATGATCTTTGGGCTTAAGAGATAAAAGAATACTTCAAGAGAATTTCGCGGAAAATGCACTGATTACATGCTGTTGTGGGTATTTCAAAAATAAAGTTACTTGACATCCTACTACGTCTTTCATTGTCACAACATGGTGGCAGCGGTGTAAAATTAATTGTTTTAATGTGTATTTGGTGCTGTATTCGTGATAAATTTGTGAAATATTTGTTGCTTTCGGTGGATTGCATATATTGCATATAATGGAGCATGCAAGAACACCGTCAGAGCTCAGTGTGGATGGCAGCCCCGTCAGTCGGGCCGACGCGTGGAAGAAATGATAAATGATAATAATTAATGATTTATTTATTTACATAGGACAACTTGTGTCACTTATGATAAGTCAAGACTCTACCACCGGGTCGGAAAATGATTCTTTACAGAGAATAGTCGGCAAGAAACTAATCAGTCGCAATAAGTTACAATAAGTAAACAATACAACACATACGTTACGTGACATGTATTACACTGACTTCGCTACTGGATGCGAGGCCGGTTGCTTCCATGCAACTTTGTCATTAAGAAAATCTTCGATAGTTTAATAACCTCGACTTAACAAATGCTGTTTAACACAATCTTTAAATTTATGCAAGTGAAAACGCAGTTTCAGTTGTTTATAAAAGCTGCAGGTGTGCATAAAGAAGAAAGAAGCCAGCAGTACAGGCTTGATTTCTGATTAATTGGACTTAATTGGACCGGATGGTTTTGATGTGTACCAAACATTTTAAACATTTGAAGACGAGAAGCAACGCGATGACGCAGCAGTTTTGCTAAAAAAGTTTGACAGTTACTTTGGCGTAAAACCACAGAATTGGTAATAGTTCGCTGTATAGAAAACTTACTCCACGAATACCATTTAACAATCAGGGCCTCTGGTTACTTCGAAATAAATCCCAATTTCATCAAAATCGGTTGAAAAGATGGGCTGTTAAAGCATAGCAATCAGACAGACAAACTTTCGCATTTATAATACTAGTATGGATTATGTGAGGTGTTTTATATGTTAGTGTGAGCGGCCCTAAATTTAGTAACTAAGCCCATAATTCCTTCCACAGTTTCGACGTGCGTGGGCGCAGTTTCAACAAGGCCCTCCACTGGTCCGACCCCCTCGCCTTCGGGAGACGGGCGTACTTCGTGACCATGTCTCGCCCCTCATCCCTCACCGTGGACGCTGTACAGCTAGACGACGAGGGAGTCTACAGGTGCAGAGTGGACTTTAAGAACTCACCCACCAGGAACTTCCAGATACGACTCAATGTTGTGGGTAAGATTCTTTCTCTATGTATCCATCAGGGTTGACGTGATTTTTTGCACAGTTGGAGTATAACATAGGCTGCTTAATGATGTTGGTAAGATATTATATTGTATGAGCTCATTGCGTTCGGGAGACTTGCGTAATTCGTCATGATGTCTCGCCCCTCATCCCTCACCGTGGACGCTGTTCAGCTGGACGATGAGGGAGTCTACAGGTGCAGAGTAGACTTCAAAAATTCACCCACCAGGAACTTCCAGATACGGCTCAATGTTGTGGGTAAGATTCTTTCTCTGTTTAACCATCAGCCTGTTACTTTCAGACACGACCGAGAGGACGTCTCCATTTCTTCTGTCCTCTTTACTAAATACTTAATTTACTATTTATTCCATGTAGGACACCCAAGTGTTTTATGTTACGTCATGTTTACATAGGTAGATAAATTATTTATTTATTTGTTCACGAAAACAATTCGCAATATGTGCTTACAGTAAGACATTATTGACCATTAAAATCATTCACTAACAAATAAGGCTTTTCGCTCAGCACAAAGCCGCAGCAAGCTGTAGCGCAGGTTTTCCTGAGAAGCCTTAAAGTGTCCATAGACGTGTTTCTGACTGGCGAAATATACTCCTTTACTTGCTTGTACTATGGAAGTTTGTATGAGATACATACTCGTAGTTGTGAGCGTTTGTCACGTTATCAATTTTCAACGCACTTTTTTTCTTTAATCGATAGTTTAAAATGATTATAAAGCTTAAAACTTACAGAAGATGTGAATTTTAGGACTATATAGGAAGACCCTCTATTGAATAATCGGTAAGAAATAATATACTTTTGACGTAGGCATCGTCCCTCTTGTCTTCACTCATGCTGAGGACCTAAAAGTTTTCCTACCTATCCTTATCTTGTTTGCGGTTTGAACTTACGACCCTGAGTAATAATTACTCACATGACTTATCACAAGAACTCCAAAGCCATGCCACATTAACTTGACTTTACTCAACTTGTCAAAAGATTGATCGTCCAACTGCTCCTTGAACGAGTTGATTTCGAATCAAATGTTTGATATTATGTCGACCTTGAACTCAGTTGAAGTATTAATCTTCAAGCTCACTTCAATAGGGATTCAAGGCCTCCTACGCTTTATGCTGGTAAAGGAAATTAATTAGCATAATAAGTTTTTATTCGCCGGTTAATTCACGCTTCAGGCGCTGTCGGATCACGAAACTAAACGTCAGGGTTCATACTGCTCCATACTGCCAACGCTTAAAGCATTACTTAAGAAATATTACGCAGTGATTTCACGTTCTTTGGCGTTCCTAAAATAAGGATTATAATTCTAAAACACGAAAGTCAATCTCTAAACTAACCTAAAATGACAGTTCCATTTTTATTGCCTATCACTTTCAGAATACTTTCAGCGGAAAAGGGCAGCATTAGATTTAGAGCCGAGCAGATTTAGAGCCGAGCAGAAGATTTAGAGATTTTATGTCGTTTTAGTTTCGTTTAGAAATTGTTTTATACAGATTTGGCCATAAGGCTTTAAGTATTTGCAGTATGGCCCCTGATATGCGGGGGTGAAAACGACTTGTACATGGAATAAATGGAAGAAATAAGTTGTAAAAAAAATTGTGAAGGAAACAATCGAGCGGGAAATCTTGCAAATCAAAAGAAAATTCCAGGACTCATGTATTATGACTTCTTAAATCACGTTTTTGTGAATTTTAGAAAAATATAAATTGTTGCTTGTGAAGTATAGGTATTCTGCAAATTTCCGGGCTGTGTCTGGGCCACGGCATTGTTTATAGAAGCGGTCATATTAAAGAGCGAGCAAAATTACTTTTACTCCATGTTTATTTAAAAAAATCTAGGAATAGAAAACAAATAAAATTGGATGCAATAATAGAAGTCCAAGTAACAAATTATCAAAACGCTAGAATCCAGATTTCTTAGAGAATTTGCCAGATATGTAATGGGAGTTTAAAAAAAAAACTGCTACTGGCATGTATGGAAGAAGTCTTTTTGAATTCTGAATGTGAAAAAAATAACATAGAGAAATAGACGATCACTGTTTTACAGGCGAAAAAATAATGGTCTAAGTAAATAAAATATTGCATCATCCTCGATATGATATGTATTTTATAGCGCTATGCCAAATTATTTAAAGCCCAGCTATAGTTGTCATCATAAAAATAAGACGCTACGCCTCGCTACAACTCCACTCAGCTGGTATGATTTGCGCTTTCGCTCATCGCTCTCCGTCAAAAGTCATGGCCTGGTGTAGGTACAATTTCTACGCGCTCGTTTTGGTCACATATTATTTTAACTGGTAATTTAGGGTAATTTGACCCCTACCACGAAACCCGGAATATTCATGCGGTAAAACAGTTCACTATCTGTCGACAGTTTACAATATCGCTAGTTAGATTGCAATCCAACGGCCTTTGCAATCTTACGGTGACATATATATAGCATAGCACGCGATAGCATGGGAAGAATATATCAGATAATATTGCGAACCTTGCACAAAGCCTAGAAAAGGGATTTTAGATCTCGGTAGTTTCTTTTGTCGATTCCAGAGATGTTTGATAATGGTTATTTGAATAGAATACTTTTCTATTTCATTTCATTATATTTTTTCTCGCAGACAAAATTAATTAAAAAGCTGCGAATCTTGCGAACTCTAACGTAGAAAGGGGTTTTAGATCTTGGTCTTTTTTCGTCTTCGTCGATTTGACGACTTTTGTTTATTCAAAACCTAAAAGCTTATTTGAATAAAAATCATTTGAACTTGAATTCAATTCGAAAGAAGTTTGATGAAGGTTATTTGAATTAAAAAAAACTATTCTATTCGTAGATGCAGTAATAAATAGTAAGTTACCATGTAACAGCGACTGAGACAAATCCTAACAAATAATATAATATAATAATCCAAGGGTCACTGGTAGAGATCTTTTATAGAGATAAGTGCTTCCTCGTCCGCTATTATCTGTTTTCTTCATATTTTATAACATTTTGGTACAAAAATATATGCGAATATGAGTTGGTTTGTTTGCATGGTCCATCTCCTACTCTTTTTTGTTAATTGGTTTAATAACGCTGCGACTCAGCTCAACCACTGTGAATTTGCATTGCGCTTCCCTTCTTTAATAAAAGCCGTGGCCCCGGATACAATTTCTACGCGTTCGTTTTTGTTACATATTTTACCTGGTAATTTAGGGTAATTTGACCCCTACCACGAAACCCGGTATATTCATGCGGTAACAGCGTATGGAATGGATTACACCACTGCCGCAGAGACTGCGATAGCATCGGAACAATATAGCAGATAGCATCGCGAAAATTGCGAACTGTAGACCCCCTTGCATAGGGGGTTTAGTTGGTAAAGCAAGGGGTTTTAAACCTTGGTAGATTCTTTTGTTGAAAAGTTTATTTGAATAAAAACATTTGATTTTGAATTTGATTCGGAAGAAGTTTGATGAAGGTTATTTGAAATTAAAAAATCTAATCCATTTGTAGATGTATACAGTATATAGCAGTGTATAGCAGATAATATCGCGATCTTGCAAACAGCCTAGCCTGATTTTACAACTTGGTAGATTCTTTTGTCGATTCGAAGGAAGTGTGCAGGTTAAATAAATCTTTTCTAAACGTAGAGGCAGTTACAACTACACTACGTTACCATGTAACCGCGACTGATATAAATTCTATAACTAATATTATTATAAAATAAATAAAATAAAATTTTGTTTATTTCAGACAGTTTTATAAATTCGAATATGACTTTGTTTGTTTCCCTCGTTGGTCTAGTGGTTAGCATAGTCGACTGCGGATCACGAGGTCCTGGGTTCGATTCCCGGTCGGGCATAAAAGTTAGGTATTGGGTTTTTCAATTAAGAAATTCTCAGTGCCAGCCCGGAGTTGGAAGTTGGCGGTGTTTCACCCCCGTGCCTCGGAGAGCACGTTAAAGGTGGGGTCCCACGGCCTGTGTTATCACAGGCCAGGCCGGATCGTGCTACGTCTGTGGATGCCTGTGCGGCTGATTGCGTCTCGCGCCGTGCCGTTCCCAAGGTGTGTGTCGGCCTGTACAGGCCTGTCGTTACTGCCATTCCAACATGTTAAGTGATACGGAGCGCTTAGCTGCTTGTGCAGCTGATGTGGTTTTGTTCAGTGGTCAAGATTTAATAAATCAAGCAAAAAGAAAGCAGTTATCCGTAACCACGCATCATGGACATCGTTCTTGTTCTTATGTTGTGGCGACGAGCTATTCCAAAGCGTTGGTTCATTTTCGTAAAGAGTTAAAAACTCGAATATTAAATCGTTCGTTCACACCATCACGTGCGTGTACGCGCACGCGCCGCCGCATGTTAAATGAATGAGTTAGAACCGACGCAGACGCGCCCGCACAGGCCACGGCAGGCACCGTCGCGCCGCGCCACGCCGCGCCTTTGAACTTACCGACTCCCGACGGTTCGGACGGGCGACAACAGGCTTCATCAGGTGCGACGGTTCCCATGGCCTGTCGGTCTGGCCTGGCGCGATCTGGTCTGTTATAACACGGGCCGTGGGACCCTACCTTAATAATCGTTAAAGCCCGCCAACCCGCATTGGAGCAGCGTGGTGGGTCTAAGCTCTAATTCCCGCTCTCCTATGAGAGTGGAGGCCTGTGCCCAGCAGTGGGACGTTAATAGGCTGTAGTGATGATGATGATGTGATGATTGTTTCCCTCGGGTGTAAATTTCAAGCACTCGTTTTCGTTACGGTAAGTCGTGATAAATTAGTTGTAAATTTAACAATAGTTAATTTGAGTTTATGTTCCTGTATTTTAACAGGTAATTTGACCCCTACCACGGAACCCGGAATATTCATGCGTTAATAGCGTATATAGATTACACCGCCGCAGAAACCGCTATAGCATCAGAACAATATAGCAGATGATATCGCGAACATTGCGAAATGTATGTAGCCCAATCCCATTAGACCTTGGTAGATTCTTACAATCAAGTCAACATCTCCTGAGGATGCCTCGTTGTCGGAGTGAAACGTAATTTGGAAGATTTGTTTGGTCTGGTGTTGTGGTGGTGCGAATTATTTACTACTTTAGTTACACGCTGTACCAAATAGATTTGTCTGCTTTCGTGGATTATAGCGAATTAAGCTTCTCGTTGGAAGAAGAAGTTCTTCTTCGATAGAAGTTTTGATGACCTCCCTGGTGCAGTATTGAGTGCTGTGTGGTTTTATAGTGATTTTAGATTCCCGGCAGGGTCAATTTAGGAATTCATTATTTCTGAATTTGCACTGGTCTGGTCTGGTGGGAGGCTTCGGCCGTGACTAGCTACTACTAGATTCCTAGTACGATGATATTGATGAATTATAGAACACTAGCTGATGCCCGCGACTTCTTCCGCGTGTATTAAGTTTTTTTGGTTCCCGCGGGAATTCTTTAATTTTCCGGCATAAAAAGTAGCCTATGTGTTATTTCAGACTATAATCTATCTCTGTGTCAAATTTAATCCAGATCCGATCAGCCGTTCTTGCGTGATTAAGTAACAAACATCCATCCATCCATGTATCCATCCAAACTTTCACATTTATAATATTAGTATAGATAGCTACATGATAATGTTTGTAACGTAATGTCTTGTTCCACAGTACCTCCACATCAACTGCTTCTATACGACGAGGCCGGTCGAGACGTGGCTGGTGTGATCGGACCCTTGGAAGAAGGAGGCAACTTCACGCTGCTGTGCGAGCTTAGAGGGGGTAAGCAGTCATCTCTCTGCATCGTATTCCTCATGAACGAGAGTCGTGACCCCTTTCCATTAATCACGTAACGGTAGGAGTTTTCTTGGGATAATTCTCAATGCAGTCCTTAGATTTCCTGATCCTCGGTCCCCAGGTGCTTATTTTATGTAGGACAACTTGTGTTACTCATGTCGGACTCTAATATCAGTTCAGAAAATAAATTTTCCTGAGAAGAACCAACATGAAACTCAGTAGTTCCTATTTTTTCGAAACAAAAATTATAGATACTAATATAATAAATGCGAAAGTGTGTTTGTTTGTTAGTTTGTCCGTGCATCAACGTGATTTTTTGCATGAGTATAGTTGAAGACATAGGCTACTTAATACTCCGGAAAACTAAAGAGCGCCAGAAACAAAACACCTCAATCCTCGCGGACGAAGTCGCGGGCATCAGCTAGCACAGATAATATAAATAAGCATCACATCTCAGTTTCCCGGTTAAAGTATTTCACAACAAGTTTCCTAGTTTTTGACAGAAAATATATATTTGTTCGAGCGAGGCATCCATCACGGCCACAACCGTACAAAGGGTGTGCGTAGGGTTGACACTTTGACTTATTACGTTTGATTTAGGACAGAAGTTACATAGGTAAATTAGGGTGCCAATTGAAGGCCAATAGGTAAATTCGGTTTTTCCTTTTATTCCATTACTAGTTAGCCCTTCACATGCGATCTCACATGATGGTAAGTGTTGATGCAGTCTAGATTCTAGATTCATTTATTTGCATTTAACAAGAACGTACAATAATTGACATGTCTAAAATGGTAGTAGGCTAATCTGTCAGAAGCAGTCGGGCATCATATAATTATATGATGCCCGATGATAATTTAATAGAATTATAAATACGCGTGACAACCCTATCTGATACACGCGTAAAGTAAAAATAGGTGGGATCGAAACTGCACGAACTATTAACGTTACAAATTACGTTCCTCACAATAAATAACGCGTACAAGAGGCGGAGTATTGTTCATTTGTACGGAACCTTTGGTAAGCGAGTGTGACTCGCACTTGCTTTTCTTTTAAACTCGTATTCTTTAAAGTGTGTAGAGTCTGGCTATAATGAAACCTGAGAGATTAATTATAGTGAAACCTGAGAGAGCAAAATGTGGCGGAAAAAAAATGCTTTAGTTTTTTTTGTTTTGTTTTACTTTTGTGTGTTTAACCAGAATAAACGTTAAATTATCTACTCTCAGCTTGTGCTATAGACATATCTACTATAAACATTTATGGTATGAAATATATAGAGGTTCCTTTCCAGATCCCCAATTTACGTATAAAATTAAAATAGTAACACAGGAAATAGGGTAAATTTGAATGATTAAATTAAACCGTTCGCAAAATGTCTTCAGAGCTCAAACTAAGAACGGACACCGTGAATAAATAAAGAGGAATGAATTCAGAATTGAAATCTCCGTTGGCGGCCATTTTGGAATTGGTCTGCCATCTGCAACTCGTTTGGAATTTATGAAGTTAATCTGTGTAGAATAAGGGCGCCGCGCCTTGCATCTCTCTGTGAACGAAAACGGAGAAAACGCGCAGCCTCCCTGAATGAGCCCTGAAGTTTATTATTGTCTCATAGTTCGTCTCTTTGAATTTTTTGTCTTTCACATTGGATTCTCTCCATGCGTCCACGAAAATGCATTTTTTTAATGTTTCACATTTTTATCCTGTGACACGGTCCTATGAGAATTTTTAATAATGTGTCGTAAGGTGCCATTCACGATGGTTGTAGAGTGTTTCCTAATACATGTTAAAAAATCTATGCCTAATTCACGTGTCGACCTTCTGACACAGATGTGTGCATAGGATCCACGAACATTAGATAGTAAACATTTTCAGACCGCGACTGTACCTAGATGGTTATATAATATCCCCGCATCCTATATATTTAATAAGTATATCCTACAGCAAGTCGTCCTAAGTATCTTTCCCTCTCGCCAAGTCATTTGTCCGTATTAGGGCAGTAATGTGTTCGGGCCCTAATGGCGGGGAACGTAACTTCATACACTCTATTTATTTTCATTTGACCCCCTTTTGTATGAGGTCACATTGACAGTGCATTTACTTATAACTGTAATGCCGCGTTCTATTTTTATCCCTTTTCCTCTTATGATTACAGTCACTTGAGAGAAAAGGATAGAATGCTAACTGTCATCCTAATAACATCTGATGAAGTCTAAAACATTTTTATAGTAGACTATGATGACCGCGACTTCGCGTGGATTAAGGTTTGTTGATTCCCGCGAGGACTCAAATTTTTCTGGATAAAATCCATTACATTTCGAAATTTCAGCCATATCAGTTCAGTTGCGTGCAAGAGTAACATCAGAACATACAAACAATCATCCAATCTTTCACATTTATCTTTTTAATATTATAAATGCGAAAGTTCGGATGGATAGATGTTTTTTTCTCAATCACACCAGAGCGGCAGAACGGATCTGGATGAAATTTTGTACTAAGATTGATTATAGTCTGGAATAAAACACGCGCACAATCCATCCATATTATAGGTAGGTACGAGTAAGTAAAACTAGATGATGCAAACGATAGCGTCCGCGTGTATTTAGGTTTTAAAAATGCCACAAGTACAAGTATTTCCTGGGATAAAAGGTAGCCTATGTCACTCTTCAAGTTTTCAACTATACCCAAGCTAAAAATCATGCCGATATGCCGTAGGTTTTTTGTCTTCCTTGGACCTCACCTCTATAATAAGTTGCATAAAATTATTTCTCTGCATTCTTTAAATCACCATAATTACAAAGATGCACTTAAAAATTGGCTTCTTAAGCAAACGTACCTACTCGGCTACTGAAGGACTTTTAGAGATTCTAGTTTAATCCCTACTTATTTAAATTACCATACACACACACACACACAATACTCATTTACACATAATACTCATACACTCACAACTCACATACTCACATACAGACACAACGCACACTCTCATGCAAACTCAAGCCTACACGCACATACATTGTTGTAATTTTGCTTATGTCTCGAGTTGGAAGCCCTGTTTTCCGAGACACAGTTTTAACTATAGTTCGGAAAACAGGTGCTTAATAATATTTAGATTATTGTTGTTGATTAATGTTATTTAGTTGTCCCACACTGTATATTTTATGAAATAAATTTATCTTTATCTTTATCTTTATCTTTATCTGTTGGTCCGTTGCAGCGTGATTGAAGGAGAAACCAATAAACATTTAAAATACTCTTTATCATGATTTCATAGTCCATACCATAATAATTTATACCATTTCGCATTATTACCTAATATTGTAGTCGCCTAGTCGGATATCCACCATATTGGATTTATCATGACGTCACAATATTGTAGCAAACACGCTCACCTCTATAAAGAGGCATGGCAGTTTTATAAATCCATACCCCTAATCGGTTTCTGCGCCGCGGCGTACGAGAATGATAAATCACTTAGCTGAACGGCTTAGCCCGTAAGTAGGCTAAGTAAAATGCGGGTATTTTAGAAAAAAACTTTAGTGTGATATGACATAAGCCTTTGATTAGGAATGCGTATATATTACTTACTAGATGACGTCCGTAGCTTCGTCCGCGTGGTTTAAGTTTATTTCATTCGCGTGCAAACTCCTAAACTTGCTGGGATAAAAGTATGTCTATGTTACTCTCCAGGTCCTCCAATATATGCCCATGGCAAAAATCACGTCGATCCGTTGCTCCGATGTGGCGTGATTGAAGGACAAACCAATAAACCAACAAACCACTAAACCAATAAACCAACAAACATACAAACACACTTTCGCATTTTTAATATTAGTAAGATAGTGGCATATCCGCCATATTGGATTTATCGTGACGTCACAATATTGTAGCAAACAAGCTCACCTGTAAGAGGCATGTCACTTTTATAAATCCATATCCCTAATCGGTTTCTGCGCCGCGGCGTACGGGAATGATAAATCGCTTAGTCGAACGGCTTAGCCTGTAAGTAGGCTAAGTAGAACGCGGGTATTTTAGAAATAAACTTTAGTGTGGTATGACATTAGCCTTTGATTATGCGTATTTATTACTTACTAGATGATGCCCGCGACTTAGTCCACGTGGATTAAGGTTTTTTGATTCCCGTGGGAACTGATATTTTCCGGTATTGCATTTTTTTGTCTATGGTTGCCTGTCAATCATTATGGAACTACGCCTGTGAAGGCGTTCTTATGTCAAAAGGAAAATAAATCATCAGACGGATTATAATTTAAACCTGTATGTTCCTTAAAAACATAAATACTTAGGTCTACCTAAATATATAAAAGGAAAAGTTGACTGATTGACTGACTGATCTATTAACGCACAGCTCAAAACTATACTGGAGGGATCGGGCTGAAATTTGGTATTCAGATAGTATCCGATGAAAAAGAATTGTTGAAAATTCAACTCCTAAGGGGGTAACATAAAGAGGTCTAAAATTTGTGTAGTCCACGCGGACGAAGTCTCAGGCATAAGCTAGTTTATTATATTATAAGTTAGGTACCTATAGATATTTCATATTCTAAATTGTGTTTTACGTGTCTGTATACGTATAATATTTACATCGCACCGCGGAACACCTATAGTCGGATATAAATTTTAACGAGGGCTCGTAAATATCCGGCTAATCCGGGAATAGGTGAGATTTGAGGCTTACTCCGCGCGCTGGTTACATCGGCGCTTTGTTATTCTTACACTTTCAAAAAAAACTATAAAAACATACTTAATTAAAAAAATTCAAAATCACGACTGTCCTTCCATATTGAATTTTTTTCAAAACATTTATAGCCACTGCCATTTGTGAGGATGTAAGGATTCTAACGATAGTCCATACATCCAAATCTGTTCGGGCATTTAGAAGTTATGGCGAAATAAAGAATACATACTTGTACCGAAAAACATAGATAGCTTATAACCTGGATTAAAACATAGGCTACTTTTTATCCCGTAAAATTAAGGAGTTCCCGCGGGAACCAAAAAAACCTAAATCCACGCGGACGTAGTCGCGGGCATCAGCTAGTACATAATATGTTGGTTTGTCTGTTTTAGAGTAGATTCTTTCAAATCCCACAAACATTTATCTGGCCATAAAAATAAGCAAAGACAAAAACTAAACAGGCATAAAAATTGAATAAAATTATGGCCACCGGGCCAGATAAGTCGGTGGGCCTACAAATTTGATGTTTTGGCGAAAGTTGTATAGGAATTCAGACAAATTTCAAAATTGAAAGAAAGAAAAACTATTTATACTCACCACTGTGCCACATTACAATACCTTAAGGTAAACGTTACCATGGCGCCTCCAGTACTTGAACATTAAACTCATGGTCAAGTCTTAGAGGCACCCTGACAACGCTAGTCGTGTGTGACACAACCTGAAAAAGGCATCAGCTCAGCATAATGCTGAATGT
The DNA here is from genome assembly GCA_963932025.1 of Erebia epiphron. Lineage (NCBI taxonomy): Eukaryota > Metazoa > Arthropoda > Insecta > Lepidoptera > Nymphalidae > Erebia > Erebia epiphron. Next base: position 13,728,120 of record OZ009950.1, read on the forward strand.
CTTGCAATAAGTTACAAGACCATTCAGCGCTATTCGTGTTTATTACGGAAGAAATCGGCTTTTTACGGACAAGTTTGCGGATTATGGTTCTTGTTCCTTTGTGATCAAAATGAAGTACCTACCTAAACCTCGATTTCGCAATTCCAGGATTATCCGTACATTTACGTACGACTCATTAAAATTTATATACGTGAGAGTTTTGTAGTTACGATACAACAGGAAGAGCTGACTGCATACGAAACTTTAGCTCGCTTTGGAAAGTGCCGATTAGTTTACGAACTGTTGATTAAAATATACTGACAAGAAGAACTTTTTGCCAACATTCTATAAATAAAATAAAGTGTACTCTCATTTAAATATATCACAGCGTATAATCCCAGGTAATATACTCTGGTCTACCACAATATCTGAAAACACTTTGAAATTGCGAAAATACCAAAAGTTTGTTGTTGAATTTTGGTTTTTGTGTAGAATTTTTAGTTAGAAAGAAAGAAAAACAGTTTATTCGACAATGGTGTCACAGACAAAACACAGATTACACAATAAGTAAAAATGTTGTCTGTGACACCACCCAGAATGGGTGGCTCAGCATTAAGCCCTGCATTGTAGGTATGCCAATAAATTGCATACAAAGCAGGGCGCTGGTTTTCATTTGGTTTGGTTGGTGGTTTGGGTGGTTTGGTGGTAGTTCAGATCTACACTTTGCTCCTAGAATGACAAACAGTTCTTGAACGATTTTGTAAAATACCAAACAACTTTGGCGGACATCAATACGCCTTCAACAGTGGCAGAACTAAGAAGTTGGAAAAAGAAGGGAAACTTTGGAGAAAGTAACTTTTATAGAAATCCAACTTTCACAAAGTTTCACATTTTCCGCATCCTACACTTATTTCCATAGAAATTTGAAATCGAAACTCCAGTTTGTGAACTGTCTCGATGTTCTATTGTAAGACTTTAGAACCTATTCAGTCTTTGAACAGTGCTTGTTGCTGTTTTTAGGGTTCCGTACCTCGAGAGGAAAAAAGGAACCCTTATGGGATCACTTAGTTGTCCGTCTGTCTGTTTGTCTGCCTGTGAACCACCTTTTTCACGGTAACGCGTGGAGGTATGAAGTTGAAATTAATATCAAATACTCAGGTCTACGGCCACTTGGAGCTGTAATAAAATCAACCTTCTAAGTCAATGTAATCAAAAGATACCGCATATTTTGCAAATTTTGACACTCGCCATTAAATCAAAACCTAGGTACTTCCCGTTGATCTAGAATCATGAAATTTGGTAAGAAGAAAGGTCTCACAGCACAAGTAAAGGAAATAATCCGAAAATCGATAATTAGGGTTGTATAGGTACTTTTGATGAGATACCTCTACAATACTTATTTATATGGAGGTGAATGTCTTTTATTCTCCGACTCCGTTTCCAGTACTTCAAACACTTCAGTAAATTAAATTTTATTTCAAAATGGCACTCTACAACAATGTAGGGTAGGCACTTTATTGCCGTAACATTTCTCGCCCTCGTTTTGCGAAAACAAAAGCGCTAAAAAAGAGAGAGAATAAAATAATTGGGCGCTATTATTTCGCAGCTTATCCAGCATTTTGCAAGGATATCCAACACCGCACTAATAATTTTGTCTGTACGCTTACTCTGTATTTTTACATTGCAAATTCGATTGACGTGGTCAGCGTTCACTCACATTAGCGTCAAAGTAAAATGGACCCAAAAGCTCTTGCTTTAAAGTCACAAATTCAGCGTTTGGAGTGCTGGCTGTGAATAAATACACGAAATGATGAAATGAGCTCTAAACCAATGCAGTTAAGGTTCATTTTACTTTAACACTAATGTGAGTGAACGCTCACTACGTCAATCGAATTTGTAATGTAAAAACTCAGAGTACGAGTACTGTTTGTTTTTTTACACATTATCATGGCCAAAAGAGTTATTATCATCTGACCCACCCACGTTAAGCCGTCGGTCCCGGTTATTATGACTAACATGATAATAGTCGTTAAAGCCCGCCAACCCGAATTGGAGCAGCGCGGTAGGTCTAAACTCTAATTATTCCCTCTCTCCTATGAGAGTGGAGGCCTGTGCCCAGCAGTGGGACGTTAATTGGGCTGTTGTGGTGGTAACAATGTAAATTAATATCTCTTGCTTTAACATTTATGGCAAACATCGCAAGGAAACCTCTATGTTTGGAGTGCTCAGTAATTTTCGCAAAAATTCTCTCGATGGACTATGGCCTTTCTCTCTCTTCTTCTTTTTCTCATCCTAAGAAAGCCATGATAATATTATTCCTTATTTGATATAATCAAATAAAATGAAAAAATATCAAATTAAAACTATGAAATACATTAAAATCTAAATTAAAACTAAACACTATAAATATCATCCAAACCGCTACCATGAAGCAATGTGCCCAGAACGCTACGTTACCCCTCTGAATAGCCAAACTTATATGTTGGCCGAGGTAACTGTCAGCCCTCCGGTCACCTGTGGACTCTGTGTGACGATAAGATAGATGCTTAAAAAAGGATCCTTAAGAAAGGCAAGCGCGTAATCTTCATCTTATTATACATATAGCCGGGTCGTGGAAGGAATGAAGAAAAGGAAGAATGGATTTGAAACATAATAATCTGCAAGGATTATTATTAAAGAAAAAATCCTAGTAGAAAAGTCGCGGTTCATAGCTAGTTTTTGATGAGACCGCAGATAAAGGAGCTCAAATGAAAATAATGGAAATAAATAGCCGAGATGAGTTACATTTAAAACCATTAAGGCCCGACGCTTACTGTCTCTGTAATCCTGACAAATGACGGGAGCGAGTGAAAATGATATCAATGCTTCCCTCCCCTTAACTCCTTGTTTTTGATTCTTGAGATTGATAGAAAGAGGTGCTATTTTATGAAAACCCTGGACAAACTCAAAAAATCAAACTTTTTGATATTTTATCAATTTTCCCTCTTACCTCTTACTTTTGGAAGACAGTTTGGTTGGTAAATAGCACATTACTGCCCAGGCCGGAAATAAAGCACTTCACGGCCGAGTAATATTGGAAGAACGAGCCAAAGCCGAGGACTTCCCAAGTTATTTTAAAAGGACGAGGTGCCAACCGAGGCTTTTTTAAGTAAACGAGGCCATGAAATGCTATTTCGGCCGAGACTTGTATAGTATTCACTTTTCTCTGAGCAGCGCGGGTCTTCTCCGATTGGCCCGTTAGGGCCAAGCGGGGGTACGGGCCTCGAGGCATGGCCTCCTTACCCGGGCGGGGCGCGGGGTAATTTTGTACCCCGGTAAATGTCTTCTAGCCGTGAATCGGCTAGGGCCTGCCTTGTAAGCTACAGGCCGCTGGGCAAGTTGTCAACTCCGGAGTTGGGTCCTCGCTGCGGGTGACCTCATCACCTTCGCGCGTGGGACCCGTGTCAAATCCGGTTATCTCATAGATGATGTCAATATCGATGAGCTCCGCGCTGCGTGCGATATGGTCGCCGCGCGCGGAGCTGAAGTCAAGTCCGGTGGGCTCCGCGCTGCGGGCGACATAATCGCCGCTGCGCGCGGAGTCAGTGTCATAGCCAGTGTTTGTCGCGTCGTCGTCGTCGCTACGATCGCCTGCGTGTTGCGCAGGTGATGGCGATCGCAGGAGGAGGATCGCACTTTTCTCTAAATTTTTTGTTGAGGAAGCTTTTCTACATTGCCGATAGATGACGTTGACTCTCCTTAACTCACGCTAAAACTAATATTTTAGGGCAATATTATGATTTCCTATTTGATTATTAGCTTTCAGAAAAGAGCCGATGTACGTATTGTTTTTTTTATAAATTAATGACGTTACTTCCGAGCAAATAGGAGAAAAAGAGTTATTTTCACATTTTAAATTCTGTTTAATTTTAAGTGGACATTGTTACGTCCATTCATGTCATATCAATTTCTGATCGCAATCATCAAAAGTGTTTGAATATAAATTCTTCCCGTTTTTATACGATATCCAAAATCACCCCGCCGCGGCGAATTGGATATTAATCGAGTCGGATATTGGCCGGTGACCGGATATGGATAGCTACTGTTAAAAATTTATGCTCATCCGGTACAAATTGGAAATGAGAATGGATGGAACGGAAAGTTTCACATTTCCGCGTTTTTAACGTTGATTTATATTTATGTTCTATTGTCGTTCTGTTATGGAATATACGAGTACCTATAGGCTTTGCGTTGGTTTTTAGAGATCCTTAGTGTATCAAATAACCATTATATTAGGTAAATTTAAAATAACGAATTACCTCTTTATGACAACTTCTATAAAGCTGAAAAACTTATTTGTTCTAGGTACTTTTGAAAAGACTAATGCCTGTTTTCACCACCAATGCCTGAAGGGATTTGAATATTTTTGTTTTTGGAAGGTCTTCAAAATTAACTTACCATCAGGAGAGTTCTAAGTCGAGGGCAAGTAGTGGCTAAAAACGAGGGTTCCAAACGCCAGGGTCTTAGGAGAGCCCACAAAAAAGCCCTCAAGAGGATAAAAGGAACCCCTATAGGAACGCTACGTCGTCCGTCCGTCTGTCTGTCTGTCAACCACCTTTTTCTCAGGAACGCGTCCTCGTATCAAGTTAATTAATATCAAATACTTAGTTCTACGGTCCAAACCACAACTTATACAAAAATATCCAAAAAAAAACATGCGGAAGTTAGGTAAACCGATTTTATTATTAATTCTAAACGGCGTTTACGTGAAAATGTACCTTCCTGCTTTAACAATTGGGTATAGCATAAAAAACCTTACTTCCTTTCTGATTTTTTATTGGATATTTATAATATACGTTTAACTCACGATACTTTATCATACTGTAAAGTTTCGTCGCCTGAGGAATTATTGTTGTGGTCCACTAGCTTTATGAGAACAATGACAGTGCTGTTACTTTGTAATAATTGAATTTTGGCTTTAACTTTAATATTGAAAGCTACGGAATCAAAAAGCTAAATGAAGTAGTGCAGCCAAGATCTCCAAGCACTCACAATTTTTTAATCAGTTCCAGTGAGCTGCAAATGCTGCATCACCCGGAAAATGGCCGCCTGCGACAAGTTTAAATCCAACTTCATTCCTTCCCCCTTTATTTATTCACGATGTCGCTCCGGGTTTTTTTGAGTTTTGGAGACAGTTCGACGGTTTTTGCTATCGGGCTTAATTTAGGTCTGCGGTTTTTAAATCATACTTATATTATAAATGCGAAAGTGTGTTTGTTGATTTGTTGGTTTGTTGGTTTATCCTTCAATCACGCCGCATCGGAGCAATTTCGATAGACGTGATTTTTGGCATGGGAATAGTTGTGGACATGGAGAGACGCATAACTGCCTTGTTGGTCTAGTGGTTAGCATGTTCGACTGCGGCTGACGAGGTCACGGGTTCGAGTCCCGGGTCGCGCCATAATTAAGTATTGGGTTTTTCTGACTAGAAATTCTCACTACTCCCCTGTGCCTCAGAGAGCACGTTAAGCCATGAGTCCCGGTTATTATCACTAACATGATAATAGTCGTTAAAGCCCGCCAAACCGCATTGTAGCAGCGTGGTGGGTCTAAGCTCTAATTCCCTCTCTCCTATGAGAGTGGAGACCTGTGCCCAGCAGTGGGACATTAATGGGCTGTAGTGGTAGAGTCACATATGCTACTTTTTATCCCGGAACATTAAGGAGTTCCCGCAGGAATAAAAAAAACTTAAGGCCCTGTGTAGCGTAAAACGGGGGTTTTAAAAGCAGTGTATCTGTCACCGTAAGATTGTAAAAACCGTAAGATTGTAATCTAACGCTTTTTTTCGATAGATTGTAAACAGTCGAGATTGTGAACCGTTCAATGTTTTAAGTGTTAATTTTTGAAATATTCATTGTATTTACGTTTTCTTGTCTCTTTTACTGTATGTTAGGTTAGGGTTCGACATAAATAGTCAAGTAGTGCCCGGCCTGCTATTGGGTTAGTAAACCTAACAGATTACAATCTACCGAAAAATAATCCGTTATATTGTAATCATTCGACAGTTTACAATTTCGCGAGTTAGATTATAATCTAACGGTTTTTACAATCTTACGGTGACATATCCATCAAACGGTGACATAATGTATGCTTGTAAAAACAATTTGCTGTTTTCATGACCTTTAAGCAGCCATTGACGCATCTCAGAACACAATTTAAAAAAAATCTCTGCATTGAAATTTATTTTAAACTTTCTCTTTATTGAAACCAATAATTAGCTCTAGAAATATAAGATAAAATTCATATTTCTAAATCAAACACATTGTCGGATTCATTTGTATTGAAAAGTAAATATTTTTTTACAAATGATTTCATGCATTTTTCGCGACATGCGCTTTCGATTTCACCCCCCTGCGCCTGTGTTTTTCATCTCGTGAGCTCACAGCGCCTTAAACCACGCAGACGATATAGGTATCAATAAAAGTAGTAAAAGAATAAAATGGGAATGAATTCTCTATTCATTTCTACGTCCACCATCCACCATAGTGGGAAGTGTTACATTTATAATACTAGATATCTGCCCAATAGGCAATATCGGTGCCGTTTCATATTCGGCTCGTTTCGGGTATATGGATGTTCAATATTTCATTGCGTTGCTTTAAAAAAAACCCGGCTGAGTTTGTTGTGGGCTCTTCTCAAACCAGGGCGCGTTTAGAACCCGTAGCTTTAGTTTTAAGATACCGTAGTTAATTATCACCATCACGTCTTATACTTTGTAGCAGAAGGTGTACTTTGTAAGTACCTACATATTTTGAATAAATATACTTTGAGATTCAGTTTGAGTTTTGTCAACCACCTGTTTTCGCAAACGTCTAGTTCGAATAGTGAATGGCTGACTTTCCAGGAGCTGCGTTACTAAGCTACGAATATATGTTTAATACGAGCGGACGGAGTTTTTTAATTCCCACAGGCACTCTTTAATTTTCCGGGATAAAATAAATATGTCACTCTCCAGGTCCTCATCTATAGGTACCGATGCAAGAAATCACGTCGAACTGTTGCTCTATTGCAGTGTGATCAAACTCTCTATTTAACGTCCTTGAGGATAACATTTTCAAAAACTGTGAAACACGTATTTTTTATTTTAAACCAGAAGCCCAAATACCAACTTTCATGGCTATAACTTGAAAAATGAAGGACTTTCATACAATCTTTCAACCACTATTTTACCCCTTTAGGGCTAAAATTTTGAAAAACTGTGACACACGTATTATTACTTTGTAAAATATAATAACTTATATTGACTTGAAATAAGTAAACGTATAACTTGAAAAATATCTTGCGAAAAGAAGGCCTTTCATACCAACTTTCATCAAAAACACGTATTTCTTTATTTTCAACCCGAAGCTCATATACCAAGTTTCATGGCTATAACTTGAAAAACGACGGACTTTCATACAAACTTACAACCCCTATTTTACCCCTTTGGGGATGGAACTTCGAAACACCCTTTCTTAGTGGATACCTCGTCTTCACAAAGAACACACTCTCTAAATTTCCTGTCACTAGGACCAGCGGTTTAGGCTGTGCGTTGATATATAAGTCAGTCAGTCAGTCAGTCAGTCAGTTAGTCAGTCAGGACTTTGAATCCATACTCCATACTAATATTATAAATGCGAAAGTGTGTCTGTCTGTCTGTCTGTCTGCTACGCTTTCACGGCCCAACTACTCAACCGATTTTGATGAAATTTGGTACAGAGACAGGTTACATCCCGGGGAAGGACATAGGCTACTTTTTATCCCGGAAAATTGAAGAGTTCCCGCGGGAATCAAAAAAATTTATCTGTTCAACCGATTTTGATGAAGTTTGGTACAGGGGTAGGTTGTATCCCGGGGAAGGACATAGGCTACTTTTTATCCCAGAACCGCCCGAATTCTTTTATTCCCGCCGGAATCAAAAAATCTTAATCCACGCGGACGAAGTCGCGGGAATCATCTAGTTTTATATATATAGATTAATAATTGCTATAACCACAGAATAGGTAATAGTACAATGTACTATAACTAGGTATACTATACTTACTATAAGACCAATATTTATACGCCTAGCGGCATGAAATAGTATTTCGAAGAGAAATGTACCATCTTACTTATTAATAAAATAAAATAAAATATAAAAAATATATTTATTACGAGCATGGTTTACAGTCATTTTTACCCTCGACGAAGCGGAGACGGTATATGTGTTTGCCCTAAGAGGTTGTTTGTTTGTTTGTTTGTTTGTTTGTTTGTTTGTTTATTTGTTTGTTTGTTTGTTTGTGCACTTTTTTGTCACCATTTTTCTCAAAAAGTACTAGGCCGATTGAGATGCGGTTTTTTGCATTAGATACGTATAGCTTGTGAGACGGTTTTTAGATATATTTTAGGACCATAGACAACCAAGCTGAGCTGTAGTCTATGATTTTAATATTTCAACATGTTACCATTTTTCACAAAAACTACTGGGCCGATTGAGATGCGGTTTTTTGCATTAGATGTGTATAGCTTGTGAGAAGGTTCTTAGATATATTTTAGGACCATAGACAACAAAGCTGAGCTGTAGTCTATGATCTTAATTTTTCTATGTGTTAAAAATTTTCACAAAAAGTACTGGGCCGATTGATATGCGGTTTTTTGCATTAGATATGTTTAGCTTGTGAGTAGGTTCTTAGATATATTTTAGAACCATAGACAACAAAGCTGAGCTGTAGTCTATGATTTTATTTTTTCAATATGTTACCATTTTTCACAAAAAGTACTGGGCCGATTGAGCTGCGGTTTTTTGCATTAGATGTGTATAGCTTGTGAGAAGGTTCTTAAATATATTTTAGGACCATAGACAACAAAGCTGAGCTGTAGTCTATGATCTTAATTTTTCAACCACTGTTACCATTTTTCACAAAAAGCACTGGGCCGATTGAGATGCGGTTTATTGCATTTAGGACTTTTTAACATTAACCGATTTTGTTCAAAATCGATATTTAGGGCTTCGTGGGATTACAAAACAGGAAACTGGTACCAAAATTTAAAAAAAATCAGCGCCATTTTGAAATTCTTTGTTAATTGACCGATTTCGTTCAAAATCGATATTTAGGGCTCCCTGGGGTCACAAAACAGGAAACTGGTACCAAAATTTTAAAAACTCTGCGCCATTTTGAAATTCTGTGTTAATTGACCGATTTCGTTCAAAATCGATATTTAGGGCTCCCTGGGGTCACAAAACAGGAAACTGTTACCAAAATTTTAGAAAATCAGCGCCATTTTGAAATTCTTTGTTAATTGACCAATTTCGTCAAAAATCGATATTTAGGACTCCCTGGGGTTACGAAACAGGAAACTATTACCAAAGTTTTAAAAAATCAGCGCCATTTTTATTTATTTTGTTATCACCATAATAAATGAATTCAGTTTAGTACAGTAAAATCTGTACTACTTGTAAGTCTAACCACAACCCGTGAGCTGCTTTAGCAGCTCGCGCACAGGGCGAAATACTAGTTAGATATATATAGCTTGAGAGAAGGTTCTTAGATATATTTTAGGACCATAGACAACCAAGCTGAGCTGTCTCTATGATTTTAATATTTCGATATGTTACCATTTTTTACAAAAAGTACTGGGCCGATTGAAATGCGGTTTTTTTTCATTAGATGTGTATAGCTTGTGAGAAGGTTCTTAGATATATTTTAGGACCATAGACAACAAAGCTGAGCTGTAGTCTATGATTTTATTTTTTCAATATGTTACCATTTTTCTCAAAAACTACTGTGCTGATTTAGATGCGGGCTTTTTGTTTTAGATATATTTAGCTTGTACCTAGATGCTGCCCAGGGTATCATGATGGAGTCAGGAGGCGATCATGGGAACTCCTTAAATTCTCATCGTATACCCGTCGCGTTTGGACTCTTTTGATTTGTCCATTTGAAAAGGGTTTGGCCATAGTCCACCACACTGGTCAAAAAAACTACTGAGCTGTCAAAGATGCAGTTTTGTGTTTTAGATATTATGTAATATATACGTTTGCTACGTTCTAATTGTTGTTTCAAAGTTATAAAGGTCAAAGGTATAATGGAGCTCTGCAGTTCGTCGTGGGTTTTTTTAAAATTTTTAATTTTATTACTTGTTTACTTATGACTCCACACTAGGCCACCTGTATCCATCGGATACCACCTGTATCGGAGACCATAATATTATGATTACCTAAGTTTAGACTTAACCGAGGGTACTATTTTGTACCTGTTTCAACAAATAAAATGGATTTTAATTTTGATTCAAACCCAATAATAGGATATGACTGTCATAGCATATCTTTGGAGGAAGGGCACCATAATCTCTCAAGTCTACGTTACAAACAATATCAAGAACCAATAAAGAACGACTTTCTAATTTTGAATATAATCTGCAAAATGATGACCGTGTCCCAAAAAGTTCCAGTCAATTCTGATTTTAAATTCGTAACTCATTCCGTTCCCCTTGATTTATTCATATTCCTTTATTATTCCCGCGAGAAATTTCGACGCTCTTTGACATTATTGGAACAGTTTCGTCCAACTTGGTTTCTCGTGGTTTTTTGATGAATGATTACTTATATTAGCGGTATATCTACATTAGTGTATAGTCCCACAAACTTATCTGACCCGGTGGCCAAAATTGGAACAAATTATGCCTGTTTAGTTTTTTTTATTTTATTTTTCGTAATACATACTAGCGACGCTGTCACCGGGTCAGAATATTTTGTCGGACTATAATTGTAATTTCTTTTTCAATAGAGCAACCATCGAGTTTTATACTGGTGCTTTCAGGTAGGAATGACATTCTGAACCAGTGGTAGATTCACTCGACGATTCAAAAGCACTTTTCAAAGTCTATTTGAATAAAAAGATTTGAGTTTCAGTATTGCTATCAATTTCGTAAAATACCTACTCACAAAAAATACCTCAGATAAAAACACCTCACTTTGTAAAATATTGTGTCATCCCGGATATCCGTAAAGCGGAATTCTCTCTGGAACTTTCCACACTTTTTCTAACTAAATATCTCGAGCGTTTTACGTCCCGCCGTCCGCCATATTGGATACAACGAAACCGTTCGGAAACGATTTGAGACTTTACTTTCCTTTTTATATTTTCTTGACGTTCTTTAGTGCTTTGTCACTTTACTTTATTTTACTTTTATTCCGTAGGAACCTTCCCCAAGCTCCTCATTATTTGGAATGATAAGAAATGTGCAAAGTTATCGAATAAATGTTATAAGTTGTTTTTTTTTATGAATGTCGTCAATGATTTTAATTTACCTCATGAAAAGCATCCATATTATGAGCTTCTTAGATCTGAAGTCTTAACATGCACAAAGTGCCTACTATTATTATGTTATACAAAGGAAAATGCAAAGAACATGAATGTTACTGAAATAATAATAGCACTATTTTAGTCGATGAAGAGAGAATATGTAAGTACTGTAAGAAAATCCCTCCATGACAGGCTTCATAATGAAAACACCTATGCTGTACTCTTTCATTTTATATTCATTATTTGTTAAGATTATACAATTGTGATATACGGAAACGTCTGTTCCTGATGCGTGCTTCAGACTAATTACTCTAGTCTAGTATACTTAAAAGGACTAAAATGGATTGAAATTATTTTCTTCATTATTCAAACGTACAAAACTACTCGTGTCCCCCCAAATTCCTATATTTTCCGATGCCCGACTTATTATCTATGACCGATATATTTTATGACTAGCTGATGCCCGTGAATTCGTCCGCGTGGATTTAGTTTTTAAAATCCCTCGGGAACTCTTTGATTTTCCGGGATAAAAAGTAGCCTATGTCATTCTCCAGGTCCTCAACTATGCAAATAATCAAGTCAATCCGTTATTCTGTTGCGACGTGATTAAGGGACAAACCAACAAACCTACAAACCAACAAACAAATACACTTTAGCATTTACAATGTTAGTAAGATGGTAAGAAGTATGATTAGTAGGATTGTGCATAACCGAATTAACTATTAACATATTTTACACCAAGACATTAAGAAATAAGTTAAGATTTACGTACAAGTACTTGAAGTTTATTGATGCTAAAGATAACTGCTAACCGATATGCACATTATAAACACAATAACAAAGGTTTTGATACAAAACAGATGCTCATGTTTACTTAACTATACATCCACCATTTCTTATTTAATGAACTTAAATTCATTTTAATTATCATTTAATTTCATCTAATTAAATTCAATTTTTAAATTGTTATTCCGGAAATTCATAACCTATATAAAGGTTATCTATGCCTGTCTCAACGAACGACGAAAGCGAAATCTGTGCCGAACGTTAAAAAATAGAGCCAAAATATATAATAGTGGTTTGAGACATGAACAGATAACAGAAAGACAGACACACTTTCGCATTTATAATATTAAAATATCAAGTCAAGCTGTACCTGCGACTTCGTTCGCGATCGTTATTCTTGCGCATACAGTGGCGTTAATAAAATAGGCCTTGCTCCCCACTATAATATTAAAACAGGATTAGAGGTATTCGAGAAATAAAGACGCGTTGTCCGACTCCGCACCCTGTCAACACGTCCGCTTAACGCTATAACGTTGCGCTGTAGAGTCGTCACTTTTAGTTGGGTGCCATTGTATAATTTTGGTGGACTTGGGTTTCACAGCAGAATTATAGGCACTCCAACTTTTAAATTCAATGTGTGCGATGGAAGCCCGAGGGCTGATTCAAAAATTCTATTGGGTAATTTGTGGCCTCGTCTTGATCTGCATTCCGATTGATGGAGCTGTACTGCACATTGTCCCCATCAACTCGCATCAATATGGTGTTCTTTATTGCAGCAGCGTGATCGTTTCAAGCGGTTAGTATATAGCGCGCTCACAGAACCAAAAATTCTCTCGAACTGTCAAATTCTCTGTTTCACCTTCATAGACACTAAAATAATTAGTTCCTCAGAAGAAGAAACGGTTCGGCATATATGAGTCACGACATTTTTAATACACGAAATTAACTATCACAGGCACATATCACAGGCAAACATATGGCATCGAAATATTATGAAAATACCAATGTAAACAGTAAACTAAGTGACGGATGTTGACACTTGGTCGCAATTTTTTTATAGTTAATTTTGTTTCCTTCACCAAACAGATATTATTAAGTCCTAATCAAGTGAATTGCTGTTATCTGTTGAGGAGTTTTGTCCTCTATCTCTGATATCATTTATCAAATCTTCACCAAAATTGGGCAAAACTTACCTGAATCAACATACCTTCTAATAAAGAAAGATTTTTTCAAGTCAGTTCAGATTTGACTGAGTTATGGAGTAAAATCAACAAAAACCCCTATCCTGGAGGAACCTTATTTTCTATCGGGATAAAAAGTATCCTATATATTGACCCGGAGTATCAGCTACCGCTATACCAAATTTCATTTAAATCCGTTCAGTAGTTTTCGCGTGATGCGCGGCCATACAGACAGACAGACAGACAGACAAAAATTAAATAAAAATCTGTTTTGGGCTCAGTATCGATAGTAAATCATACCCCGATTAAAATTTTCAGAATATATTAAATGTACAGAAATTTTCCAGTTACAGTTTTATTATAAGTATAGATATGAAAAACTTTTTCCTCATTTTTTCCGTGCGCTGGCCACAGAGCCCAGCCTATCTTTTTTTATAAAACAAACTAGGACCTGGGTTGTAAGTTGTTAATTTTATTTTCAATCAATAAATAATCAAACGAATAACAAATAACTAGAAACCTAACACTGCCTACCGGAATATTATATCACCTGACGGCAGGGCGTGACTTAGGGTGGAAACTAGCAATAGCTGATGCATCCTACCTACCTTCAGAAATCATAAATTCCAAATGTTTATTATTATTGTCTTTAGTACCTACTATATATAAATCTATTTCGTTCGCCAGGTCGACCGCAACCAACTCTATCCTGGCTGATAAACAACAAACCACTGGAAGACCACACGGTCCTGAAGAACGACGGGAAGATCATCATCAGCAGGATCAGTGTCCACGGAGCTGAGCGGAGCTGGTTGAACACCACTGTCAAATGTCAAGCGGCAAACACACCCCTATTGAGCCCTCATGAGAGAACAGCTAGAGTTGAAATGAACTGTAAGTACTATCTACTTCCAAATTGTAACTTTCATTTCGTGTTACATAATATTTAAAGGCAACTATCTCATGACCGCGTGGATTGAGGTTTTTTGGTTCCTGCGGGAGCTCTTTAATTTTCCGGGATAAAAAGTAGCCTATGTGTTATTCCAGACTATAATCTTTCTCTGTGCCAAATTTCATCCAGATCCGTTCTGCCGTTCTGGCGTGATTGTGTAACAAACATCCATCCATACATCCATCAAAAATTTCGTGTTTACTCGTATAATATTTAATTGGCATGATTAGCATGATAAGAATATTATCAGATTACTATAAATATATTAGAATAGATACTGCACTCACATATTCAAAGTTCTATCCGTGACTTTACCTTATAATTAAGGTTTCCACTGAACACCAGCGCTGCAGTCTGCTGCATCATGATACTGGGATGGAGACCTGTGTTTGGTCACATATCACTTTACCTACTTATAATATTCGTTTAAGAAGTTTTAACCTCCAGGTAGTGATAAAAAAAAAATTTTTCTTTCTTACTTTACCTGATAAATCTGCTCAATCGCTTAAGCACCGTATAAGGTCACAGTTTTTTTTATTGCGTGATAGGCTTGCGCTTGACGGCAATCATGCTTAGTGCAAAGCAATTATGTGGTCTAGGTTGGAGCGCGAAAAAAGAATTAAAATATAAACCTTAAATTAAGGCATTAAAGTTTAATTACGAATGTAGTATATTTATATTTAAGACCTTTTGTATTCGTAACAACGCGAGCATGTCGGTGTTCGCGAGCATGTCCCTGTTCGCGAGCATGTCCGTGACGCGGCATGTCGGTGACGCGAATCCACAAGTTTACCCCCTACCAAAAAGTGCTCAACGCGGCTAAAGAAGTTTTCACTTGAAAAAGACGTATCTTCTTTAGACTATGGTTTTAGCCTTTTCCATGACATTTTGGACTCTATTTCCGTTCTTTGTTGCAGTACGCCCGACTTCAGTGTCAATATTGGATAAACCTGGACAACTGTCAGCGGACTCTGAGGTCACATTGGTCTGTGTGACCCACGGGAGTCGACCGGCAGCTCTGGTGACTTGGTACAGGGAAAATAGGAAATACACAAGAGGGAAGGTATGTGTCTAATCAATAGTGATTGCTTAATATGCATTGACGATCATAGATGGCGCCAGTTGTTAGTTAGCTTGCAGTAATGTTTGATGTCCTAGAGAATGTTGAAATGTCAGTTTTGGATTAACAGCATAAAACAGAAAAATACTAATAAAGTTCAATTCAATTTATTTAAAACATGTAGGACATACAGGTGTCTCTTATGCTAGGTACGTCATGTTTTGACTCTACCACCGGTTCGGAAAATAGATTCTGCCGAGAAGAGCCGGCAAGAAACTCAGCAGTTGCTCTTTTTTTTTTTAATGTAAAAAATAATGGGGTGTTATAATTAGCCATACAAACACAAATGCTTTATTTTTCAAATATGTTTTTAAAGGTAACAAGAGTAATAGGTGCACATTTACAAACAAGTAAAATCTTAAAACTAATTACATTTTTTTGGTTTAACGATATAACTCATGTATCCCTTATATGATTAACTGTGGGTCTCACACTAGGAGACCTGTATCGTGAGGTCCTGATCTAGAAATTCTATTGCGTTATACTCGGTCAGGGATCGATTATTGTATAACACGGAGAGTTGCAAAGGTAACTACCTAAATAAAAAAATCGGCCAAGTGCGAGTCGGACTCGCGCACCGAGGGTTCCGTACTCAAGAAGTAGGTATAATTACCTTTGTTAATGAACCGCAAAACTAACTTTGTTTGTAGAGGTTTACTGTTAATATCAAAAAATTACGTTTGTTGTATGGGAGCCCCCCTTTAATATTTACTTTATTGATATTTAATTATTTGTTTTGAAAGGTAATATACAAGTTAATATTCTGTGAAAATTTGAACCGTCTACCTGTTACCGTTTTTAATATTGAGCAAAAAAATACGAAAAAAACACGTTTATTGTATGTGGACCCCCCTTAATATATATATTTTTTTAATTTTTAGTATTTGTTGTTATAGCGGCAACGGAAATACATCATTTGTGAAAATTTCAGCTTTCTAGCTATCACGGTCTATGAGATACAGCCTGGAGACAGACAGACAGACAGACAGACAGACAGACAGACAGCGGAGTCTTAGTAATAGGGTCCCGTTTTTACCCTTTGGGTACGGAACCCTAAAAATCAAATAAAATCAAAATAAAGCAATATTTAAATTAAGTATAAAAATTAAAATGAATAAATGTCATAAACATTATTCAAGTTTTAAACATTCTCCATATAGGTACATTTAAAAAATTAATTGTATAAATTCATAAGTCCATATTCCTGCAGCACAGCGAGTTCACAAACGAGACTTCAACCGTCAGCCGCCTGACTATGCAGCCCCAACCTGAGGATGATGGCTCAACGATCAGGTGCAGAGCTGACAACCCTGTGCTCAGGGTGGCACTGGAGGATTCCTTTAAAATGAGCGTTGTTTGTAAGTTCATTCTGCCATTAATTAATTGATTGATTTTTAAATGCCTTTATTGTTTCATAAAAAATACAAAAAGTTATAAAATAGTCATGAAATAACTTATTGCTAACATAAATATGGTAAAATTGTTATTTAGGCCAACTCACATCTTTTAAATATATTCCATACAGACTAATAATTTAGTCATAATTTTAACAAATCACTGTAGCATACTATTGTTAAATTATTATGATGTGGCTTATTTAGTAAAACATAAAAAACACTATAAAAGTTATTATAACAAGTTCTTAAATCATTCAAAATCTATAAATAACTTTTGTAAATCACTATTACTCTGCCTTTAATTACTCGTACTTCTATACAATCCAGGAGTATGATTTTGAGGTGCTGCTACCAGATTCTGACTTGGATGGAACTCATGTTGTTTGCTGATTTTCCAAAATCTGTGCGTAAATAAACTTTGATGCTTGTTTACAACTCTATCTAAAAATTGGTCGATTTAAATAATTCAAATTAACTCTAACAGCAAGTAAAGATCAAGTAAGATCTTTTCTCAGCTTGACCAATCTACGTAAGTTTTGCGTACAACCAAATTCCTTTCATATTTTCTGCCAATATGATACGTTCTCATACTTTAATCTTAATTCTGACTTCGTATTAAAGAGGTAGATTCTCAACCCCTATTAAAGATCTGAAAAGGGTAAAGGGTTCTGGGTTGTTATCAGGGAATAGGGAAATAGTCACAATTTGCTACAAACTACAGCGGGGTACGTGAGATGGTCGCGATAGGGCAGGACGGTATCGTGCCTCATAATCTTTGCCAATATCCAAACCCCTTGTCGGAAAAATAAAGCTAATAAACTTGTGTGTGAAATTTTCCTTGTTATAGGTTAGATGTTTTAAAATTCTATGTGTATAGACATTTTGTACAATCCATACTTAATATTATAAATGCGAAAGTGTGTCTGTCTGTCTGTCTGTCTATCTGTCTGTCTGTCTGTCTGTCTGCTACGCTTTCACGGCTCATCCGTTAAACCGATTTTGATGAAATTCAGTACAGGGGTAGGTTATATCCCGGGGAAGGACATAGGCTACTTTTTATCCCGAAAAATTAAAGAGTTCCGCGGGAATCAAAAAATCTTAATCTACGAGGACGAAGTCGCGGGAATCGTCTAGTTATTGATAAATGAAAAGTAAATATTTAATATTTATATCACATAGGACAACTTGTGTCACTTGTGACACATCCAGACTCTACCAACGGTTCGGAAAGCTGATTCTATTGCGAAGAGCCGACAAGAAACTCAACAGTTGCTCTTTTCTTAAAAAGAAAACTGTTCCAATAAGTAAACAATATAACACATCTATTACGTTACTAGTAGATATTACACTGACTTGTGGGCTACTGAATGCGAGGCCGGTTGCTTCCATGCAACTTTGTCATTCAGAAAATCATCGAAGGTATAATAACCTCGACTTAACAAATGCTGTTTAACACAACCTTTAAATTTTTGCAACGGCAAATTAACAGAGTACCAATTTCATCAAGTAGAAAAGAGCTGATGATTTTCAAACGGCTGTACCTACTTTCCTTGAATCATATAGCTCCATTGATATATATGTAGGTACTAGATGGGCCCTTTCATAGAAAAAAGTTGGGCATCCAACTTGTAGGGCGTGCCCCTCACCTGAATAAGCCTGTCCTTGTCCCCGCTATAGCGCTGTCCCGCTTTTCAGACTACATGGCGTTAGTAAAATAAGTCCACATTCTTTGTTTGACAGGGCCCGTCTATGTAAATTGAGGTCGTTGTATAGCTCTCGACCACATGAGCAAAGATCCCTACTCTGTGATTTCGCGTATCGTATCAGTAATGTTGACCAAAGACTTTTCGTGCGTAGTTTCGTTCTAAGTTAGCCACATACTCATGCCAACACCCTCCATTTCTCACTGTTCTGTAGTAGAAAGGCGAAGGAGTAACAATATCATGAAGTTCTGAAGCACACACCAAAGTATATCCGTTAAAAAAATTCTTTCCAAAAAACCGACTTCCAAAGCCACTGTAAAGTAAAAAATAATTTTGATTTCTACACACTATGTTGAAGTCGGGCGAGCCTCACGCGTCAACTATGCCTATCTTTGTTATACTCGCCCGACTTCAACATAGTGTGTAGAAATCAAAATTATTTTTTACTTTACAGTGGCTTTGGAAGTCGGTTTTTTGGAAAGAATTTTTATTTTTAACTTTTTAGTGTACTCTAAATCCCTACGGCTTAGGAGTGCAGTACCATGCAGCATCAGAGTTGGGGAGTTGGAAATTGGGTTTAAGTATGAAGTCGATGCTTGACACCTACAATATTAATTCACCATAAATAAATCCTAAACCACTATGTTTAAGGAGTTCTGTACCCTGCAGCATCAGGGTTGAGGAGTTGGGACTTGGGTTTAAGTATGAAGTCGTTGCTTGACACCTACAATATTAATTCATCATAAAAAAATCTTAAATCGTTATTTTTAAGGAGTTCTGTACCCTACAGCATCAGGGTTGAGGAGTTGGGACTCAGGGTTGAGGAGTTGGGACTCAGAGTTGTATCGTATACACGTGACTTGATACCTACTATATGAATTCACCATCAAAACTCCTAACTCCCTAGTTTTGAGACGTAGGTACACCTACAGCATCAGGATTGAGGATTTGGAGTCAGATTTTTTTTATGGGACCACCTCGTGAGCTTCCTCTAACCAATGTAAAAAAAAAATTTCAAATCGGTTTAGAAACCACGGAGATATGCACCGACATACATTAAAAAAAAAAAAAAAAAAAGATACGCGCCGAATTGAGAACCTCCTCCTTTTTTGGAAGTCGGTTAAAAACCGATAAGCAGGCGACATTGCGTCGGTGCTGCAAGCTGATCTTCTGATATGACAAGTGTGCGTGATAAGTGAGCCTTATGTGACTGTAATAAGGTATATTTCCGCAGACAGGCCAGTACTGACCATGTCCCTGGGAAGCACGTTAAACCCCAACGACATAAAGGAAGGGGACGACGTCTACTTCGAGTGCAACATAAGGGCGAATCCGAAGGAGCACCGCATCTCATGGTACCATAACGTGAGTGAGTTAAGTTTATTTTAAGACTACCTACATACATTTTCAAAACATACGCATACAAGGAAAAGGTGACTGACTGACTGAGCTACTTATCAACGCACAGGTCAAACCACTGTTAGCTATTATGACGTAAGAATCTTAGAAATTAGACCCCTGAGTGAGTTTGAAAGTATGAAAATCTAACCTAACGTGAGCGAAGTCGCGGGCATCCGTTACTCGTAGTTCTTAATACTCAATTTGTTTATTTCATACAGGACATACAGTTGTCTCGTATGCTACGTCATGTTTCGACTATACCACCACCAGACTATAATCTATCTCTGCGCCAAATTTGATCCAAATCCGTTCAGCCGTTCTGGGTTGATAAACCGCGTTAAAAAGTTTGAATGGATGGATATCCATCCAAACTTTCGCATTTGTATTTCTTGTGTGGCCTAGTTTTTAATTACTATAAAGTATAAACCATAAACAAATCAGATATATAAGTGTCTTATATATAATTATCTGATACTACCTAACAGTATTAGCTTAGGAATAAATTCACAAAGTATTGAGTATTGTAAATAGTATTATAATCATTATTTTAACATAATTTCTCTTCGCAGGACCATCAAGTGACCCAGAACATGTCTTCTGGGGTTTTCATCAGCACCAAGTCGTTGGTGCTCCAGAAAGTGACTAGAAGGGACGGCGGACTGTACTCGTGCAGGGCCGCCAACCAAATTGGAGAGTCGAGCAGCCAAGCTGTGTACTTGAGGGTGCAATGTAAATATATCTTTCTTTTTGTGATTACCCTAACTTTTGCAGGAAGTCCATATCGTTAAAATATTTTGGCGGTCTTCGCACATAATTCAATAGATGGCACTACTAGTAGCGCACTAAGAACACGAAGAACCTAAATCGCGATTACGAAGTTTTCTCTTAATTACGCTGTATATACAAACATCAATGGTCGGACCAGTGGTTCCGAGCATAACACCCGCTCGGAGGATGATCATCCTATTGTTACGGACGAGCCATATAACCTGCCCCCCGATTGTGTAAGGAAATCGTAATCGTTTGTCAAACGTACAATTCGACCTGTTTAAAGAGTTCATAGATGCCTGAACTCTCTAAACAGTTCGAGTACCTGATGCGTAGTAAACTGTCAAATGAACACGATTTGCTTAGACTATTGGGCCTCATCACGCCACAACAAAGAAACAGATCGACGTGATGTTTGGCATGGATATAGTCGTGGACCTAGAGAGTAACATAGACTTCATTTTATACCGGAAAATATATAGTTTATATACAAATATATTTGGTCCAACAGTCGCCCCGCTATGCGCCCAACTGACGCCGCTGGTCATCGGCGCCCGCTTGGACGAGCCCCTGAGGGTACGCTGCACGGTCAGCGCTGACCCCGCTGATGTCGCCTTCTACTGGCAGTTCAACAACAGCGGCGAAAGCTTCCAAGTCTCCCCCGCCAGATATGGTAAGCTGTTGCTCGAAAAATGCACTTACAGAGGCAGTAAACATGGGGCTTGTAAGTTAAATTTACTGCCATCGTGCTATTTTTTTTGCAGTTTTTTTTATTTTATTTTTGTAAGTCCACTTTACTTCTAAATGAATTCCGAAAGACCCATTCCTTATAATTATGTGTAGTTTAATATTTAAGTCAGCTGAACACTGCCTGAAGAACCTGATTCTTTACCAGAAAGATTCAGCGGTGAAGGGGGAGGAGGTTTTTAGTCCGAAGGCCGCTGGGTAACATCCCCAATGGAGTCGGGCATGCCTCCGAAACTCCTGATTGAATATATGAGGATTTTCCTCCTCCCCAGAGAGAGAAAAAAGGTTGATGCTGTTCAACGCTGTTGTTCGACTCTTCTATTCTATTGTATGATTGCTCAAAATCAGTGTCACTTGCAGCAGTGTCAACTGGCGGCACGTCGAGCGAGCTTCGCTACCGTGCTGCAAGCGAGCGGGACTACGGCGCGCTGTGGTGTCGCGCCACCAACGCTGTCGGGCGACAGAAGAATCCGTGCGTCTTTCAGATCGTACCCGCTGGTATGTTATACTTGCAGCAGTGTGAACACCGAGCGAGCTGCGCTACCGTGGTACAAGCGAGCGGGCCTACGACGCGTTGCTGTGTCGCGCCACCAACGCTGTTGGGCGACAGAAGAAGCCGTGCGTCTTCCAGATCGTACCCGCTGGTATGTTATACTTGCAGCAGTATGATCACCGAGCGAGCTGCGCTACCGTGCTACATGCGAGCGGGCCTACGGCGCGCTGCTGTGTCGCGCCACCTACGCTGTCGGGCGACAGAAGAAGCCGCGCGTCTTCCAGATCGTACCCGCTGGTATGTTATACTTTTGCAGCATTGTCAAAGTTTAGCAAGCGTTTGAAACTTTTAAGTCATCTGAATAAGGTAAGTTTTACCGTGCAATGTACTCATTTTTGAAGTGAAAACTTCTTTAGCCGCGTTGAGCACTTTTTCGAAGGGGGTAAACTTGTGGAAACGCCTGACCGTCACTGAGATAACACCGTCACCGACACTTCGTGTTGTTATGAAGACAAAAGGTCTTAAATATAAATATAGTACATTCTTAATTAATCTTTAATGATTTAATTTAAAGGTTTATATTTTATTTTTATTTTTTTAATATTTTAAATATTCGTTCTTCTATCGGCACTTCTATCGGCAGTCCCTATGACGGCCAATTATTTTTAATTGTTTTGGCTTCATTTTCCTTAAACTATATTCAGTCGGATTTTGTATGAATACGTGTGACGGTTACCATTGTGTAAACTAGATGGCGCTAATCGACTCTGTGATTTAGTTGTAACACTTTATTTAATCTACTCAAAACTCGCAAGTCAACTATGTATTTGCCTGCATCACGGTATCGAAGTTTTCTAACATTCAACATTTATACTGGAAACTAATAAATAACATCTCATTGTAAAAAATGTTTCTGCAAATAAAGAATTTTGAATTTGAATTTGACAATAGCGCGATATATAGAACTAATAGATGATACCCGCGACTTCGTCCGCGTGGAATAACGTTTTTTTATTCCCGCGGGTATAAAAAAACGTTATTCCACTTATTATTGTTATCAAAACCAGACACTCGTTGGACTGTAATGTATGGATAGAATGAATGTCACAAGTTGAGGGTAGTCATTTAATCCCTTGTTGATTGTAACTAGTAATTCCAACTGTCAGAGTTTTGAATGGATTTTTTTTATATCGATACTGTAAACACATTTCACGCTTGACGAATTCGGTGCCAAAATCAAATAAAATACTTTTTACGATGGACGTTTTTAAAACCGGTCTCGTAAATCGGGGGATTCGGAGTGATTTGCAAACTTTTGTTCTACATAATTTGCTAGTTCATAGACTTATAACCCTCTGGCGCCGTGCTTAGGGTAATAGGATTTAGAGTACTAAAATTATGTGTTCGACTTACTGCTACAGCCACTCTCATAGGAGAGAGGGAATTAGAGCTTATACCCGCCACGCTGCTCCAATGCGGGTTGGCGGGCTTTAACGACTATTATCATGTTTGTGATAATAACCGGGACCGACGGCTTAACGTGCTCTCAGAGGCACGGGTTCGGCTCTACATTCTGCGAGGAAATTCCGGCAGAAGTTCAAAGTTAAGGTTTAACAGGCACAGTACAAAAGTCTGTGTAAGAACGGTTACTACATGGGAAATTTCTTAAGTATAATACTTAATTTATTGTTAATTTTGTTATTTTTTTTAATTATTTGAGATTTTTTATTTAATTATTAATATTAATTATTTTATTTTTTTGTTATTATTTAAGATTTTTAATTGATAAATGATTTTTTTTTTCCTTTTTAATTTCGTAGTTTCAATTAGAAAAAATATTGTTCTTTTATTTATTTTTAGATTTTTTAATTAAGTATTAATTTTTACTTGTATAACTGCTATTACAGTACCTACGTTACGCACTGAACTTTTTGTCTGAGCTATGTGGGTTTAAAGCAATTAATTTTCACTTTGTATAACGGCGAAAGAAAACACCGTGAGGTTAATGCATTCCCGAGAGTTCTTCATAATTTTTTCAATCACACAATAATATATTACACGCTATTGATGATTTTCGTAATGACAAAGTTGCATGGAAGCAACCGGCTTCGAATCCAGCAGTCAACTAGTTAGTGTAATACTTATTATTACGTAACGTATTAGTTGTATATTGTAACATTTTTCTTTTTATGAAAAGAGCAAATGCTGAGTTTCTTGCCTGCTCTTCTCAGTAGAAAAAGCTTTGCGAACCGGTGCTAGAGTCTTGAGTCTTGACTAATAAGTCTTGATACGTGACACAAGTTGCCCTACGTGAAATAAATAAATTATTTGTTCCTTTTTTATTCATTTATCAAAAACAGAAACATAGAAAAGATACGTCAAACTACGAACCCTCCGTTTACGAAAACGGCTAGACCAAGCAATAAACAGAGCCGTAAAAAAGTTCCTCTCACGGCATTTTTACGTGTTTTCCGATTAGAGAAATTTTTCTTCCACTTTAATGGCCTACTAAAAATCGATTTTTCAGAAAACTTTTTATCAGCTTATTTCCTAAACATAAATTACTGGATAAACTTTCCACGCTTTTTTGGCTTGGCTCACGTTAAGTTCGATTTTTATACTTGATACTTCAAACCTCTTTTTACACCTGAGGCTGAATTTTCAAAAAATTTTCATAATGCATGCCCTCGTAATAATAGCTGCAATCACCTTGGCTTACATTGGTACTCAACTCATAGAAAAATAAGCTCCAAACAAATCCATACTCAAGCTAAATTTTATCCCGGAATTAAAGATTTCAATCCCGCGGGATTAAATTACCTTAATCCACAAGGTAGACGTCACGGGCAACAATAAATTATATACCTATTATAAAATTAAAAAATTATAAATGCGAAGTGTGTCCGTCCCTCTGTCTGTCTGTTACATTTCAAGGCCCAACTCTTCAACTGATTTTAACGAAATTTCGTAGAATTATATAGATAGAGATATGGTTCTTATTGCAATATTAGGACCTCGGAAGGGCACAGCAAATCATTGATGTAGTAGAGAGACGGCTACCTTATTTATCTCCAAAAAGTTTTTTTCTTCTAATAGGCTTTGTCTATGAGAATTTTTTGACTATAACTTTCCAAAGCTTTTATATGGTCTGGAATTTTGTTGTTAATTTTTACAGACGTCGGGTTAGGTTAGGTACTACGGATACTTAGGTTGGAACTTGGAATAATCATATTATTATTATTTTTCTTGCGGGTCGTAGTTTGTAACGTCGCAGTATGTCTTATACTTTTGTAAAACTTTGCGGTTGTTTCTTTTCAAATTTAGCTGATACCTTTTTAGGGTTCCGTAGCCAAATTTGGCAAAAACGGAACCCTTATAGATTCGTCATGTCTGTCTGTCTGTCCGTCCGTATGTCACAGCCACTTTTTTCCGAAACTATAAGAGCTATACTGTTGAAACTTGGTAAGTAGATGTATTCTGTAAACCGCATTAAGATTTTCTTACAAAAATAGAAAAAAATCAATAAATTTTGGGGGTTCCCCATACTTAGAACTGAAACTCAAAATTTTTTTTTCATCTAACCCATAGGTGTGGGGTATCTATGGATAGGTCTTCAAAAATGATATTGAGGTTTGTAATATAATTTTTTTCTAAACTGAATAGTTTGCGCGAGAGACACTTCCAAAGTGGTAAAATGTGTGTCCCCCCCCCCCGTAACTTCTAAAATAAGAGAATGATAAAACTAAAAAAAATATATGTTGTACATTACCATGCAAACTTCCACCGAAAATTGGTTTGAACGAGATCTAGTAAGTAGTTTTTTTTTAATACGTCATAAATCGTAAACCGCAATTTACCTTTCATTCAATCAACTCAAATATTTTAAAAAAACATTTAATTTAAAACTTACTACAGGTTTGTACGGAACCCTCGGTGCGCGAGTCCGACTCGCACTTGGCCGGTTATTTTTCAATCACTTAGTCACCACGAGATTTTTTTAAATTTCGCTGGCTTCACCTACTTACTTAGTATCAAATAAAATGGCCCACAGAAATTGCTTTAAAAGGTGTATGGCCTGCCAACAGCGAAAAAAAAATTCGCGAATTGACAATCTCCCTAAAATTGTAAAACGGTATTCAATTTTTGCAAAAATCGTTGTACCCATGATTTAATTCAGCCCAAATTGAAAATTTTATTGGAAAATCGAATCCGGAACCGGTTTAAAGCATCGCCCGGATTCCGGACGCGACCGATAAAAAATAAAACTAATAAAATGTCGGCGTAACGCGCGCGGGAATTTCAAAATGGCGGCCTAAAAGCACGCTTTACATTTTTATATACCTTTGTGCGTACTTTTAATGGCTTTAGGTAGCTCGGTTGCGAGGTTTTCGCGGCTTCTAATGAAAAAAGCTAATTGCTTCCGTACTCTGTAGTGTTTCTTTAGGAAGTGCCGTGGTATGGAAGTGGTATTTTTTTTTCAAAATCTAACTTTCTGGCTCTTATCTGAATGGTACTTAGTTACATAACGAACCGTCGGTTTCGGCAGCATCAACTCAGTCCAGATGCCTTCGTCGATAGACTGGTAGGAAAGAAAAAGTATAATATATTTTTGGAACGTGGAACTAGGCATCAATTCATGCATAGTATATTGACTTTGAACCACATGGCTTTGGAGGCTGTATCTGTGCAGTAATATTTTTCAAAAATTCAAAATTCGAATGTTTTTATTCAAATAAATTCTTAAACGTGCTTTTGAATCGTCAAGTTAATCTACCACCGCTTACCTTCCAAGCGTTGTTAAAGTCTACTTTAAAGATCTAGTAGTGATATTAAAGAGTGTTAGGGAGGCATTCCGAACCAGTGGTAGATTCACGTGGTAGATTCACTCGACGATTCAAAAACACTTGTAAAAGTTTATTTGAATAAAACAATAATTTAGTTTGACTTTGGCTCTTACTGCGTTACTAACGTGCTTAATATTATATTGAAAAAATGACTTGACCAATAAATAAACGCATCTATTTAAATAAGTAAACGTAGAAATTGTCATAATGCCGTTACATATTTTTTATAAGTTCGTTCAAAATTTTATATCATAAAGAACTAGATGGAATTAAAATAAAAAAAAGTTTTTTTACGCGGGCATTCTTGAAACTGGGTGCCATAAATCGAGCTCGCCGGTTGATTTGCAAACTTTGTCAGAGGACGACGTAACCCAAATAAACCCAGCCGAATGAAAAAAGGAAACGGATTGGCTAATTCCAAATTCAAATATTTTTTAAATTGTGAACGTTAACGTTATTTCTATAAAAACCAAAGACAATATATAAACCAGTATAAGACTGTTCACTTCATACATTCAATCAAAGCTCGCTAAATGCGCATTAAAGTCGCCGGTACCTTGTAGTTCTTCGCACAATCTGAGATGGCGTAACTGTGCAAGCTGTTTGTTAAAATTAGTTGAATGGAAATTTGCTATTCGCTTGAGTGATTTTATAAAATTTTTGTATTTTGATAATTTTATATAAATAATTAATACAAATTGAACCAAGAAAATACGATATTTCACCTATTTTACTATAATCATATAAAGAGCGAGCCGATATCTAACGATAGTATTAACCTAGATTTTTTTTTATAAGGGAGTTAGCAATCTATACTTGGTATTATAATTAATCTATGATAAAAACAAATGTTGTTACCCACAATTTGGCAAAATAAAAATTATCAACTCTCACAAATAAACTTTCAAGCTTTTGAATAGTCGAGTACGAAGTCACCGAGAATAACCAGCTGGAAACTCGTCGGTTGCTTTGTTTGAATGTTTAAAAAGTTGAATTATAAATGCGAATGTGGATTTGTTTGTTCTTCAATCACGCCGCTGCAGAACAACGGATCGACATGATTTTTTGCATGGGTATAGTTGAGGACCTGGAGAGTTACATTTTCCGGGATAAGAAGTAGCCTATGTCGTTCCTTGAGATACAACTAATCTTTGTAGGTAGGTACGTATAATTTTTAATTTCATCAAAATCGGTTGAAAACATGAGCCAATAAAGACGAATAGACTGACAGCCCGACACAATTTCGCATTTATATATGAATTAATTTTTTTTTTATTAAAAACAATACTATAGAACTTAAAGCTTGCTAGCCTAACCTAATTACTACATAAATCATGCCCGCGTGGCAAAAATGCTGGCTGCATTTCCGCGCTGGACAGCCAGGCTGATCCTTTGCGCAAAAAATGAGCCAGCCAATATGAATTAGAAGAAAGAAGCATGCTTGGGATAATAACTCTGGGCTACCCGAATCCACTTAAAATTCACTCAATATTTTAAGTGAGGATATCGGAGAACGGTTTTATGGAAGTTATAAATTAGCAATTAACACGGCTCCCCGAGCCAGCCGCGCTTCCTTCAGATGTATTTTAATTAGTGCTAGTTAGCTGTACTGGATGTTAATTTATGTTAATAAAATACAAATATTGACTTCTTGGGCCATACTGCTAATGCTTAAAGCCATAGTTTCATTATTGTTGACTATCGTGTCTTAGAATTTTAATCCTTATATTAGGTATTGGATAGAAGCAGGCGTAACTTTGCGGAAGTCCATTAAGTATAAAGTACCTATGTAGAAGTTTAATTCGCTATAATCTGCGACATTAGGTAAATTTATGTGGTACAGTGTGCATCCCGCACTTATCGCTCGCGATATTCACCACAGTCCACACCACACAAATCTTCCAAATTATTCTCAACGTACGTTTCACTCCGACACCGGAGCATCTTCAGGATATGTTGAATCGTACATTATCGAATCCTCATCTTAGGAACGTCAAGGTACGTGACATCAAACTGTAATTTTGAGTAATATTGCTTAAGTATTGCTTTAAGCGTTGACAGTATGGCCCCAGTTCGTAAAAAGAGCTTAGGGTGGAAACGCACTACGGATAAAATAAATTGTCGGACAAAAAGATCGCGTGTGCATTTTATATGATGCTGCACAGACTACCGCAACAGGATGAAACGTTTTTCCCATTCGACGTGAGCGTTTCGCGTAGGCGTTTTGTCCTATTGTATAGTGTGTTTTCGCCCATGCAGACTCTGTTCAAACTTGATTACTCCATAGTCTATGGTAAACATATTTTTCCACTACAAGTTAGCCCTTGACTGCGATGTCAAAAATGTCCAAAATGTCATGACTGCGTCGTTGGTCTACTCTAATGGTTTAGCATGTTCGACTGCGACCGACAAGGTCCCGCGTTCTAGCGACACACACAAGTATTGGGTTTTCTGCCATGAAATTCTCAGTACAAGCCCGGAGTAAGAAAGTTGGCATTGTTTCACCATCGTGCCTCGGAGAGCAAGTAAAGCCGTCGGTCCTGCGTCAGATCTCTCTCCGATCGTGTTGGATTTTCCGTCCCACCGGGCGATGAGAGTAAAGGAACAGAGAGTGCATCTGTGGATGCGCACACACTTGTGCACTATAATATCTCCCGCGCAGATGGCTAATCACTCTGGAGATAGACCGCCGTGGCTGAAATACGGTCGGGAGGACACTATTATTATTACTAAGTTCTATATGATGCCCGCGACTTCGTCCGCTTAAGATTTTTTGATACCCGCGGGAACTCTTGAATTTTCCGGGATAAAAGTAGCCTATGTCCTTCCCCGGGATAAAATCTATCCCTGTACGAAATTTCATCAAAATCGGTTGAATAGATGGGCCGTGAAAGCGTAGCAGAGAGACAGACAAACACACGCATTTGTAATATTAGTATGGATTAGTCTAAAATGGTAGCGGGCTAACATGTTAGACAGTGGACGTCTTTTGTTCCGACGACGACGCAATGCCCCATTTGTTACGCTGCCAAGAAGTTCTTTCTATTTGTTTCAGCCTTAACTTTGAGACAAAATTAATGGTTTCAGACTCTATCCGTGAATGCTCCGCCTTATTCGCGCCACGGTTTAAAATACGACTCGAGTTCGAATCTTCCAGTATGGGATAACGAGAAAACTTGTGCCAACTTGACTTTTACATCCTTCGATATTCGATATACCTAGTTTTGACTTTACTTTTTAATTAAGTAGATCTGGTATTTGATGCAGTTACTGTAATCCATACAAGTATTATAAATACTGATGTGCGCGGCTTGGTTCGCGTGGATTGAGGTTTTTTGGTTGCCCCGCGAAGTAACCTACATCTGTCCCAAATTGCGTCAAAATCGGTTGAAAAAATGGTTGAGGATGACAGACAGACGGAGGTACAGACAGACAGACACTTTCGCTTTTTAATATCAGTCACTCTGTATCGGCCCATCTTTTCGACCGATTTTGATGAAATTTGGTATAGATTCATCCCGGCAGGTACGTTACATCTCGGGAAAGGACATAGGCTACTTTTTATTCCAGTAAATAAAGGAGTTCCCGAGGGTTTTTTTAAACCTAAATCCAAGCAGACGAAATTGCGGGCATTCAGTTTGGTGCAGAAATATTTTGAAATTTGAACTCCTTTCCGAACAGGTGTTAGAGTCAAAACATGACTTAACATATGATATTTCCTACATGGAATAAATAAATTGAGTATTGAAATACTTACTGTCTTTATTTAATACCAAAAGCTACGGTATTAATAACGGTCCCTCCCAATCAATTTCCATAGAGCTATGTCATTTGGCGTGTGATGTTAGTGCACTAAATGGGTGAACTCTCTATTCCCTTACTTTACCCTTACTCCTTTACGTTCACACTTGACTGGAGATCACACAGGCGCATAACCTACACGATGGCTTTTTGTACGGTGACCAATCATTTCGCAAAAAACAAATAACAAATTTTCATTTCACAAACAACGTTTCCCAAAATTATGAATCATATATTAATCGTTATAAAACTTTTGGTCCTACAAATAATCACTTCACAAAACAATTAACAGACAAATTATAATTTCATAAAATATAATTAGACAAACAATTGATTTATAAATCGTGTTATTTAATAAAACAACGTAAAGCATATTTCTTTTTTGATAAAATGAATTGTTTGATAAATACTGTAAGAGTCTTTTGGCGTAGCCCGTTTTAAAAAGTTGTCATTCTTGAGTCGAAATCTGAGCACTCAGACTCCACGCAGTCTTGTCTGTCCTACCCCTAGAGAGTTTTTGTAAAGAGCGTAGCCAGAAGCTGCCGAAGGAGGTCCTAAACGAAGGTCGAGTGGTTTTCCTAGCTTCTTCACTTCCTTTTTAGGCACCACTCCCGCTCATGCAAGAGCGAGCGAAGCGAGCTCGGGACTGGGGGCACTTCGACTCGGATAGTTTAGGTGACGAAAAGGATGGCGGGGTCTGAAAGACTGGTTATTTCTGGTTATTTCCTTTTTATACCACCCAGAAATAAGGAGCCCCGCAAAGCGGGGCTCCGTCGACCGGGCCTTGGAGGTGGTGAGAGAGAGAGGGAGATAACCCATATCCCTAACATTATCCAGCCAGAGTTTGGTAAGACCTAGGTGAGTATGGGTAAATTCCAAATTAAAATTTATTTTACTTATTATTCGAACTTTACCCAAAACGTTTGGGTAAACCCAAGCTAATTGCTAAACTATGGCTAAAGGCAAGATAAGCTATGGCTAAGTAAACCCGTGTAAACCTAGGTTTACTACATCTTCTAGCATTACCCGTAACATATTTATTCATATTATCATAAAAAAATCTCATAATCTCATATGAAATCAGAGATTGTACGCGGACTAAGTTTCGGGCGATCTATATATTTCAAATAACAATTTATATTTTAATATTTTGTAAAATTATGAATTTGAAGAATGAATAATTTTATGAAATAATAAATTAGTAAATGACATTTTTACAATCAGCACGTTTGCAAAGTAAAGTATTTGTGAAATGAGTATTTGTCAAATCATCTTTTAATGAAACATATGTTTGCGGAATACGACGTTTGTGAAATGATTAGTTTTTGAAACGTTTTTTTGTGAAATGATCATTTGTTAAATGTTTTTTGCGAAACATTAGTGAACCTTTTTGTACACTCCAAGGCACTTTAGACCAGTGTCGATAATTTTTGAAACCAAAAAAAATCATAGTAGGATGAAACCCATTGGAAAAGGAAGAGAATACAACAAAAATGAAAGGAAAAATAATTTACGGGCGATCTGAGGTCGGGAAGTGGAAGGGGGTGGTTTTTAAGGGTAAAAATCGGTTTTTCTCGATTTCCGTCAAAACTACAAGTCCTATGGAAAAAAATTAAATTGCAAAGTTGTAGGTAATAAAAAGATCTACAACTTTTATATTTACACTTTTTTCACATTACCTCAAAATTTATGTGAAAAACTCAAGTAACCAAGTTTTTGGTTTTTTATTTTTATCTTCTACAAAACAATAGTTTTTTTGTACGAAATTTAGTGAAAACCTTCCGTTTTATGTCCCAAATACACTGTAATTTTTTGGATTTCAAATATTTATTATTTTAACCTTATTTTGACTTAATATCGAAAAAGCAGGCCTATTTTCAATCGAAAATTCTCCCGTCAAAATATCTGCTTTTTACAAAAAGTCGGTAGGTTTTTTGTTTGTTGAAATCTCTACTTTCTGATGGTGTAGAAAAAAATATACATTACTGTGATAAATTTTCTCAGAAAATACAAAAAACTAACTCGAAGTTGAATCCGATTTTTTTTAAATCATATAAAATATACCTTCCTTTGGTAAATTTTCTCAGAAAATGCAAAAAAAAAACGAAAATAACTCAAATCCGAATATTTTTTTTAATCATTATGTCCAATGTCGCATGTATTGTGCAATTTTTATGTTTTATGTCTTCTTGATTTTTTGTTAATCAATGTTATATGGAATCTTACGTTTTTCGAGTAATTAAAGTGTAAATTTTAATAAGTAGCTCAAAATTGTACATAATAATTTTTTTTAAAAATCGGATTTATGTTCTTTTCGCTTTTTTGCATTTTCTGAGAAAGTTTACCACGGTGAGGTATATTTTTTATGATTAAAAAAAAATAATTTGGATTCGAGTTCGAGTTAGTATTTTGCATTTTCTGAGAAAATTTACCATAGTAATGTATATTTTTTTCTACACCATCAGAAAGTAGAGATTTCAACAAACAAAAAACCTACCGACTTTTTGTAAAAAGCAGATATTTTGACGGGAGAATTTTCGATTGAAAATAGGCCTGCTTTTTCGATATTAAGTCAAAATAAGGGTATAATAATAAATATTTTAAATCCAAAAAATTACAGTGTTTTTGGGACATAAAACGGAACGTTTTCACTAAATTTTGTAAAAAAAAAATTGTTTTGTAGAAGATAAAAATAAAAAACCAAAAACTTGGTTACTTGAGTTTTTCACATAAATTTTGAGGTAATGTGAAAAAAGTGTAAATATAAAAGTTGTAGATCTTTTTATTACCTGCAACTTTGCAATTTAATTTTTGTCCATAGGACGTGTAGTTTTGCCGGAAATCGAGAAAAACCGTTTTTTACCCTTAAAAACCACCCCCTTCCACTTCCCAATCTCAGATCGCCCGTAAATTATTTTTCCTTTCATTTTTGTTGTATTCTCTTCCATTTCCAATGGGTTTCATCCTACTATGATTTTTTTTCACTTTTTACCATTTTCAAAGGCTTCGGCACTGGTCTACTTATCATAATCCAAATTTTAAACTTTAAATACAAAATTATAATTAAATCTGTAATTGAAAGACACTTAGGGAAATAAAACTAAGTACAGGAAAAGATTACAACTTAAGGTAATAAAACTTAGGACGTTGTGCTTAGTTTCGGTACGCAGAAACCGATTAGCTGTATGAGTTTTTTGAGTTTAAAAATATTGAAAGTCTACAGTGTGCAGTTACACGAGTTGAATGGTAAAAAGATAAAACACAGAACCTAATTTCGCAGATTTGTTTTCCGCTGCTCAAAATTTAGTGACCCGGCTTACAAAAGAGTAAGAATACACTAGCGACAAAAATGTCGCACGACTCAGTTGTCTACGTCATCAAAATATTACCTACTAGCTGAGGCCCGCGATTTCGTCAGCGTGGATTGAGGTTTTTTGATACCAGCGCGAACTCTTTATTTGTTCGGGATAAAAAGTAGCCTATGTATTATTCCAGACTATAGAGTGGCATAGCATATATTATAACTATAGCATCTGTCTCTGTAAAGGGTCCTGGGTATGGGCCTGAAGGAAGATAACTTCCTATTTTTATAGTCCAGCCTTATCACCTGCTCCCGCAAAGCATCTCCTGTACATAC
The DNA here is from genome assembly GCA_963932025.1 of Erebia epiphron. Taxonomy (NCBI): domain Eukaryota; kingdom Metazoa; phylum Arthropoda; class Insecta; order Lepidoptera; family Nymphalidae; genus Erebia; species Erebia epiphron. The sequence continues at coordinate 13,762,232 of OZ009950.1, forward strand.
TCCAGTATCATTCAACATTTTTCTTCGAATGTTTAGTAGATACTAGGTATGTAATGTAGGTATGAGTCGTTAAGTAGGTATAGTTGGCGTCAATCATATAGCCGTCTCTGAGCTGAGGTGCGAATGCTTGTTTGCGCAACTCCCACAAAAACTGTCGAACTCGATTCCATACTACGTGCGAAAATATCTTATTGCGACAAATTTCGTTATGTCTTGCAACAAATCGCTAGTGCGCTAAACTCTTCACGAGAGAACACACAAATTTAAGTTATAAATTCTAAAACGTGCGATTTAGTCCGCCATTTTGGAAATTCTCGCGTACATAGCTTCCGCTACTTTATTAGTTTTATTTTATAACGGTTAGCATCCGGTCCGTATTTTAACTGGCCCGGATGCAAATTCCAATGAAACTTTTAAACCGTTTGACCAGTTACTGTAGCCAAATTAAATCATTGAACCCCACAGAGCTTGCTTGAAATTAGCTATTGCCCGCAGCTTCGCTCATGTTGGATTAGATTTTCATAAAAATTTCAAAGCCCTATTTTATCCCCTTAGGGGTTAAACTTTACCTAATAGTATAATTATTAATTACAAAAGTATGTCTACCTATCTTTCTGCTATTGCCAAAATTATGTACTAGGATAGCTTGCATCCCGAAGATCAACATAAGCCATTTTGATACCGATAAAATATAAGATTTCCGCAGGATATACATAAAAAAGCTGGGTATGATTTAAAGTTTTAAGTCACAAGAAATAATTTCGAAAAATTAATTTTTCAGTTGAGGATCTGGAGAGTAACATAAGCTACCAGAAAATTAAGAAGTTCCCGCGGAAATAAAAAAAACTTAAACCACGCGGACGAAGTCGCGGGTATCAATAATCAAATTAAAAGTTAACTGAACTAAATTATTATAATTCTTCTCCATAGCTCATCCATCACCGCCAAGAAACTGCACAGCTAAGAAAACGATGAAGAACAACGAGGCCTTCCTCACCGTGCGTTGCATAGCTGGCTACGATGGAGGGTTGCACCAGCATTTCACCCTAGAGGCAGTGGGGGAGACGGGGAGGATCCTTGAGAATAGCACTGCTAGTAAAACGGGTATGTATTGAATCTAGAGTGGTCGTTTCTTCTTCTCTTCCTGGGGCCCTATTCTACACTTAGATGTTTGGCAGTCCGTTCGCCATTTAAATCGCTTACCACACTATTCTGTATGAAATAATGGATCAGTTCGTCATTATTGAGAGGCCTCCCTGCTTATTCCAGCTTTCCAAGCTCGCTCCAGAAGCCTAGGAGTAGTAGTAGTAATAATGCATCCGTCAAATGAAAAATGCTTTTCACATTGGAGTTTAGATATTTTTTCTAAGGGGTAGCAGATCTCAAGAGTATCAAAATGTGAAGATGTATCTATATTCCACTACTCAACTGATTACCCATCTAGACAATATTTGTCACGAGAGATATACCTACTACGTATTAATATCCGTCCTGAAAACAGTTATAGGATATTTTTTACGCATGAATATCAAAATATACTTTTCATGGGATCCCAAATCTATGAGGATGAAGTCAGAGGCATCAGCAATTTCCTTCAAGATCCTTTGCAGATCTCTATATGGATTACCCATTAAACAAAGCAACGTCTTTCCAGATTTCGTGGTATGGCTGAACGTGAGCTGGTCTGAGCTGGAGGCCATGCCGGATGACGATGTCCTCACCGTGACCGCGCGGAACAGCAAGGGAGTCTCCGATCCTGTGCTCATACGTGGCCTGGTCTACAGGGATGCTGCGAAACATACAGGTGAGTTTGACTGCTAATGTACTGGATGACTTCTTTTGACGTCTCGAAATCGTCTTTTGCAATAAAATATGATCTTGTTCGTAATAAGAAAATTTTCGCTACCTAATAAAAAAAAATTGCAGTCACAGGGACTGCCGATAGAAGTGAAAACGAACTAAGGCATTAAAGTTCAATTTCGTACTTAGTATATTTATATTTAAGACCTTTTGTCTTCGTAACCACGTGAGCGTGTCGGTGTTCGCGAGCATGTCGCTGTTCGCGAGCATGTCGGTCACGGTCACGTGAATCTACATTTTTACCCCCTACCTAAAAGTGCTCAACGCGCCTAAAGAAGTTTTCACTTCAAAAATACAGAAACTCTACTTGAGCAAAGCGATACTTTTCTGAATCTTAATTAGGTACCTAATACCTATCATAATTTACACCTTTTGATAGCAAAATTTTTTAACAGTTATGTAATTAGATTATTTATCTACTCCAGCAAAGAAAAGTTCCAATTTCGAATTTGACAACTATATCGAATTGAACCCTCTTTCGTGTTTGCTTCTCATAACGATACAGTTCGTTGTATGGGAGCTGTATCGTTATGAGTCGTAGCTGTATCGATATGGTTATCTTCATAAATAGGATACCTATAGCTTAGCGGCTCTGGGTTCTGGCACTTGATTGATTTGACTTTTTTATCAATTTATAAAGTAAAAAATTATAAAGACGTCCTTGTCGTAGATAAAATCTTGTATGCAACTGTACGTAATTAGTCATTTTAATTCTCGTACTATCCTATTTTGATACTCGGCAAGCCTCGTATCAAAAAACAGCACTCGAATTAAAATGACCCTCATTACGATACAGTTGCATAAATAGCTATTATGGTCTAAAAATCATACTCTGAGCACGTTATAATATAATATCTAATGTTAGATGGTGAAATATCAAACCGAGACTTACAATTTCGGTTTCCTAACAACATAACCGTAATAAGAAGCTTACACCACGTAATCCAAACATCTTTAATTCTCCAAACATCTTCAATTCAAGTCGCGCGAGACAATAAATTCAACAAAGTTGAAGCGTGTTGAAAATTAAAGCAATAACAGTTAGAATTAACCCGGTACTCGGTTTGCATTACAAATTGCTGGATCCGATCTAATATATTATATAACATGTATTATTACGACATAATAAGTGTAACAGCACACTAGAGACTTTTTGTTCTGTGTTTTTCAAGGTGTTGTCGTATTGATATGCCGTCATATCCATGCCCTCCATAGTCGTCATTGTCAACCTTTGGACGTATTTCGTTTATAAAATCTATGTACATATCTATATTTTGTCTGGTGGGAGGCTTCGTACTTGGTTAGTTACCACCCTACCGGCAAAGTCGTACCGCCAAGCGACTTAGCGTTCCGGTACGATGCCGTGTAGAAACCGACTAAGGGTATGGATTTTTAATATAACTGACATACCCTTACCAGGTTAGCCAGCTACGATCTTAGACTGCATCATCAATTAAGTACCATCAGGTAAGATCGCAGTCAAAGGCTGGAATAAAAAAAAAATACATAATATGGGTTGTGGACTATGGCCAAATCTTTCCCATTCTTAGTGGAGACTCGCGCACGAGTCTCCTCTCAGAATTGGTGAGCCGGCGAAGGGTTAAATGATGATGATGAATAAAGCTACCAGTGTGCGCCACTATATTGTCCCATACAAAATAAGGTAAGTCAACATTTGATCGCACGACAGTCGTTAGTGTGCTCCTGCAGTTAAAGTTAGCCAGGTCTCGGTCTGCATCACAAATTGCTAGATCCGATATACAACATAACATAATATAACAGCGTGTAACTGTAATTCTGTTTGCGGAATCATCGGGGAATACTCACTACTGTAATATACGGTCGGCTGGGGTGACCACGCGATTTGTATTGTTTGAAATCTATTGGACTTCTGCTGAAATAGTAGATTATACACCAAGGGGATAAAGCACTGTTTTATGTCACGGGCGCTACATTGAATCCTGAACGTAACGAAGGACTCCAAATTTAATGCGCAGCGAGGGTGTTATGCGAGGGAATTAAGATTGAGTCCTGATTGCAGTGAGGGATTCAAGCGCCCAAGAAAAAAACAGTTTTATCCTGGTGGTGTATACTCTACTTTTCTCACTTTATGCGAGACAATAAACAAAACCTTTATAGGCTTTCAGGTATTTTTCCTTTGACTTTTCTGGGAGTAGATTATTGACAATGCCTATGGCATCTAATTTAATAGCTTCTGGAGTCAAAATACATCACTCGACATTTATTTTAAAAGCCTTATGAGCAAACGTTTTATTAGTATACTAGTGACCGGGCAGGACAACACGTGTTTTACGTACGCCACTACAATATTGTAGCCCTTGACTGGAATCTCACCGAATGGTAAAGAGCTCTGATAAAACTGCCATACTCGAAAACAGATTAGCCGGCTACCATCTTAGATTGCATCATCACTTACCACCGCGTGAGATCGATCTAACTTCCAGTAAGTAAAATATTTATGATGGTGTCGGCTAAGATGGTAGCGTGCTAACCTGTAAGGGGTATGACAGATATACCTACTACTTATCTTGCTACTTTCTACATCTAGCTGTAAAGTTTACCTAATAAAATGCATACCAATATTATAAATGCGAAAAAGTGTCTGTCTATCTGTCTGTCTGTTACGCTTTAAAGGCCCAGCTTTTCAACCGATTTTGATTAAATTTCGTGTAGACTTAGGTTACATTCTGTGGAAGGACATATGATTATTATCACGGAAAATTATGGAATTCCCACGGGAGTAAAAAAACTTATTCCACGCGGATGAACTCGCGGGAATTAGTTAAATAAATATGTCTTTTTCGAATTCTTCTGCGACCTGGTCACCCTACGAGTGGCTTATTACGGCTGCCTTGAATCATGCTCCAGCGGGAGCGGGGAATATTACGGTACTTTATGGATGAGGATAGCTGCTACCTTGCTGCTCGTGATATTATAAACTACTTACGTACCTCGTGATATAATAAACTACTTAGGGTTTTCTTCAGTAATATGCTACAGATTCAATAATCCGTAAGATTGAGGTATTTTCAGAATTTTTATGAAGCAGTGTTAATTGTGATGTGATTATAAGAATGACGTAGGTACCTACTCCTTCAACATGCTTTTGGTCATAGCAACTGCTACGAAAGAACTTCTTAAATGGTGAAGGGTCTCTACCGAAAAATATGCTTTAGAAGGTTGTGTCTCATAAAATACTTGCTTGTATTAATGCCAGCTATTGATTAATACAGGTTTTATGAGTTGCCGCTATTATAAATGGCGGATCGGTACTTTGCCAAAATTTCAAACCCCAAAATCAAAATCTGTTGACAAGAAAAGTGTAAAACGTGACAGACAGAAAAACTTTCGCGTTTAAAATTCGGATATGCATTAGTCCGCGGGCCATGCTAGAATATACAAAAATGGAGACACTACAATTTTTTTTTCTCAACAGAAGAAACGAGCAGAACAACGTCCAAGTTCCCAGCAGCGGCGGCCATCGCAGGTCTTGCAGCTGTCTTCACGGCAGCTGCTGCGATTGTCGTGCTTGTACTACGAAAGTAAGTACACAAGTTTAAGGTAATGCGACCTATAACTTTTTGTGCCTATGTTTTTTTATTCCGCTACTAAAACACAAAAAATCTATACTTAATATTATAAATGCAAAAGTTAAGATGGATGGATGTTTGTTATTCAATCACGCCGGAACGGCTGAACGGATCTAGATGAAATTTGGCACAGATATAGATTATAGTCTGTAAAAACACATACTTTTTATCCCGGAAAATTAAAGAGTTCCGCGGGAACAGAAAAACCTTAATCCAAGTCGCGGGCATTAGCTAGTAATTTTTAAAAACAAGCTTTTATAATCCGCCATATTGAATTTAGTGTGACGTCATTTTATTTTCGCATACTTCTCGGTAAACTCATATAATTGATACCCATATCATAGGGGTGCTTAAAAATTACTAGTCCGACATCTTTGGGAGTCCGCCATATTGGATTTAGAATGACGTCACAATGCGTGAGCTAAATGTGTATGCAAAATTTCAGCTCAATCGGTAGGGGTTGCAAGATTTGATCGAAACAAACACATATATGATAGATGATTTATTTATTTCACATAGGACAACTTGTGTCACTTATAAAACGTTAAGACTCTACCACTCTACTCCTCTACTACTCTACTGAGAAGAGCTTCAAAAAATAAAGAAGATACGATATAATTTAAATACAATAAAACATATAAGTACGTTACGATACAAGTATTACACTGACTTGTGGGTCACTGGATGCGAGGCCGGTTGCTTCCATGCAACTTTGTCAATAAAAAATCATCGATATAGTATAATAGCCTCGACTTAACAAATGCTGTTTAACAGTCTTTAAATTTATGTATTGGGTACATAAAGATTGCGAGTTAAAATAAAAACTTGTAAAACTCTTATTTTAAGTTTGCTTTTTATATCAACAGGCGTCATGAAGCAACGTCAAGCAGCAAGCGACCTTCGCAGAGCGTTGTCCAGGTGGACGCCAATGGGAGACGATACCTCATCGCCTACCCAGCTCCTGCTGACAAGCTGGAGACCAAGCCTGACATCCTGAACCCTAAGGCTGGTGAGTACCTATCTAACTATCTAGTAGTTCGTGCCTCGAAGAGCACGGAAAGCCGTCGATCTCTCACCGGTCGTGTCGAATTTTCCGTCCCATCGGGCTATGAGATTTGTTATATATATATGAGCTTTTTTTATGAGAGTAAAGGAACCGAGAGTGCTCCTGTGTATGCGCACACACTTGTGCACTATAATATCTCCCGCGCAGGTGGCTAAACGCTCTGGAGATAAGCCGTCGTGGCAGAAATACAGTATGGATGTTCTCGAAGGTGTGTGAAGTCTGCCAATCCGCACTTGGCCAGCGTGGTTATGTTGAATCCCTTCTCATTCCGAGAGGAGACTCGTGCACAGTAGTGAGTCGGCAATGGATTGATGATGATGGTTATCTGGGGCCCTGTAACGGAGAGCTGGCAATGGATTGATAGATAAGATAAGATAAGATAAATCTTTATTTTGTTCCAAAAACCATTTTACATAGGTAATTTCTTAAAATTACCCTGGACCCCCAAACTGGGATGGACCGTGTCTTGGGGGTCAGTCTCTTCTCAGTGCAAAGTAAATAATATTAGAAAAGGGGACTGAAGTAAGGTTAGTATAGTAACTTACATAAATTAAGATTATCTAATAGGAAACAATTAATAATTAATATATTTATGTGTGCGTATGTGTGTATGTGTGTGTGCATTTGTGCGAGTGTATGTGTATGTGTATGTATGTGTGTGTGTGGGTGTGTGTGTGTGTATTTAATGATGATCATGATGATGATGATCTGTTTCTGTAACAGAGACCGAGCCTCCTCGAGTAGTGCTGGAGTCCAGTGACAGCAAAACCTACACCATCAAGGAGGCCAGCCAGCCGAGCAAGTCTTCCTACCAGACACCGCGCCAAGAGGATGATATGGTAATAAAAACTTCTTATCTTATCATCTATATCCATATTCTATACTATTTATAATAGCAGTTATTAGTTATATTAGTATTAGTTATTAGTTATTAGTATTATATTTGTATTAGTCTTATCTTACTAATATTATAAACGCGATATGTGAGTATGGATGTATGTATGGATGTTTGTTACTCTTTCACGCCAGAACGGCTGGATGGATCTGGCTGAAATTTGGCATAGAGATTATAGTCTGGAATAACACATAGGCTACTTTTTATCTCGGAAAATTAAAGAGTTCCCGTGGGAACCAAAAACCTCAATCCACGCAGACGAAGTCGCAGGCATCAGCTTGTATTTCTATATTTTAATTTTTAAGGCTTAAAGTATTGTATAGCGCTCTATAGCCTTTCAAGAAGCATTTTTAAAGGTATATAATAAAGAAATATAATGAAGAAATATAATGTTGAATTTATTCGACAACCTCCCTGGCGCAGTGTTGAGCGCTGTTGTCTTAACATGCGGATTCCCCGGGTTCGATTCCCGGCAGGGTTGATTTGGAAATTTATAATTTCTGAATTTTTTTCTTTCTTTTTGTTCTGAAAAATTTGGAAGGCATCGGCCGTGGCTACCGGCAAGGACGTGCCGCCCAGCGATTTAGCGTTCCGGTACGATGCCGTGTAGAAACCGATCGTGGTGGATTATTTCCTAAATCTTGCTCATTCGTTGAAGAAGATAATGTAGCCAATTAAGTTTAAATAATTCTAGTTCCTACTTCCTACTCCCTACTCCCTTGCTACCTTACCTTGCCTTAATAGTAGTAGTAGTAGGTACTCCCTTTCCGCTTTTTTTATTTTTTATTTTTATTATTTAGTTTAGAGATGGTTTACAAGAGAACTGGCCTCATTGTATTTATAAAATAGTTTTGAAATAGAAAATAATTTAACATATAAAATAACTAGATGATTCCCGCGACTTCGTCCGCGTGGACTAAGTTTTTTCGATTTCCGCGGGATCTCCTGAATTTTCCGGGATAAAAAGTAGCCTATGTCCTTCCCCGGGATACAACCTACCCCTGTACCAAATTTCATTAAAATCGGTTGAACACATAAATTTTTTGATTCCCGCGGGAACCTTTGAATTTTCCGGGATAAAAAGTAGCCTATGTCCTTCCCCGGGATACAAACTATCCCTGTACCAAATTTCATCAAAATCTGTTGAACAGATGGGCCGTGAAAGCGTAGCAGACAGACAGACAGACAGATAGACAGACAGACACACTTTCGCATTTATAATATTAGTTTTCCGGGATAAAAAGTAGCCTATGTCCTTCCCCGGGATACAAACTATCCCTGTACCAAATTTCATCAAAATCTGTTGAACAGATGGGCCGTGAAAGCGTAGCAGACAGACAGACAGACAGATAGACAGACAGACACACTTTCGCATTTATAATATTAGTATGGATATGGATTTAGTAATTTTCAATAGACCCACAATTTATTGCACACGAGTTACGTAATACGAGTTTACCTACAGTAATATTTTGTTGCTGATCATAAAGTTTATGGCGAAATCAATTATATTATATAGCGGGTCGTTAATTATACCACAGACAACAATTCCCGTTCGCACTCAATTGAATTATGAGTGTGCACGTAATTATGTGGGCTGGATGTTTTCACACTACTGAAAAGGTAGGTAGGTACAAAAACCATTAACGTCGCACTGATGGGCACAGGCCTCCAATCTCATAGGAGAGTGGGAATTAGAGCGTAGACCTACCACGCTTCTCCAATGCGGATTAGCGGGCTTAAACGACTATTATCATCTTAAACGATGGATTTGGATGTACGTCTATACGTACATCCAAATCCATTCAGGCATTTAAAAGTTATGGCGGAATAAAGAAACTCACTTACATACAAAATACATACATAGGTTTATTATGTAGGTACATACATGAGCCCTGAAAATTACATTACATTACACTTCTTTTTTGGGCCTATGATACTTTTTTTATGATTACAATGCTAATTGACTATGCTAATTCAATTTACAAAGTAAGCCTTCAACTGCAATATTACCTGCAGATGTAAATTACGACACAGTCTAAAATAGTAACGGGCTAATCTCTTAGCGGTATGGCAGTTATATTAACCTATAGGTAAATACCGCTAATCGGTTTCTACACGACATCGTACCGGAACGCTAAATTAGTTGGTGGTTAAAACGCTAAAACGTCTTTGTTGGTAAAGTGGTAATTAACTACAGCCGAAGCCTTAATTGTACCAGACCGGATGGAAGAAAATTCAGAAATTATAAATTACTATATTGACCCTGCCGGAGGTCGAACCTGGGACCTCCCACTTGTAATACCAAAGCGGTTACCACTGCGCCAGAGAGGTCGTCAAAACCTAACTGTACTAAATCAACACAGCATTAAATTAGAAAATTTATGCTTAGAAAATACCTCATAAGAATGAAAATATACCTCTAATTATTATAAGAATGAAAATACCTCATACATACTTAATGATCTAATTATAATTCTCGTAAGCGTTTTTATAAGTCTAAATCGAAAAATACCTAAAAATAAATAGACATGTGATTTTTTTGTAAAATAGTTTCCGTAGAATCATTGTAGGTTGTATTAGTAATGAAGTTCCACATCAATTCTACAAACTGCCCTCCAGCCGGTCATCCGTACCCTCCCACCCCTCCCACTCCCATACATCGCAGCGCAATAACACCGTGTGTAATTATACAAGCGCTTGAATGTACCGCGGAGACCGATTGATAATAATTGATTATTGAAACATACTACCGTGGGCCATACATACCTACTACATTCGCTTCAATCTGTATTGTTTTATTATTGTTGACGATCGTGTTTTAGGATTGTAAGCCCTACTATGCGCGCGGCTTCGTCTGCGTGGATTAAGTTTTCATAATTCCCACGGGAACTACTTCATTTTCCGGGATAAAAAGTAGCCTACGTTACTGTCCAGGTACTCAACTATATCCAAGCCAAAACTCACGTCGATCCGTTGCTCCGTTGCGGCGTGATTGAAGGACAAACCAACAAACAAACACACTTTCGCATTTATAATATTAAGTATGATTTTGAAATGTGACGTCATTAAAGTGCGACGCACTTTTTTACTTTAATCGATTGTTTAAAATGGTTATCAAATAATCAAATATATAAATATTATAAATGCGAAAGTTTGGATGGATGTATGGATGTATGGATGTTTGTTACTCAATCACGCCCCAACGACTGAACGGATCTGGCTGAAATTTGGCATAGGGATAGATTTTAGTCTGGAATAGCACATAGGCTACTTTTTATCCCGGAAAATTGAAGAGTTCCCGCGGGAATCAAACAAATGTATCTGTTCAACTGATTTTGATAAAATTTGGTACAGGGATAGGTTGTATCCCGGGGAAGGACGAAGGCTACTTTTTATCCCGGAAAATTAAGGAGTTCCCACGGGAACCAAAAAATCTCAAACCACGCGGACGAAGTTGCGGGCATTCGCTAGTTCAACATAAAACTATCAGGGGACGTGGATATTACGACTTTTAGGAGATCCTCTATATATTTTAATAATCACTAAAAAATATTTTTTTGAATAGTACTTAGTCAAATAATGTAATCAAAAAAATAATAAATAATGAGTTGTTTACACTTTCAGATGCCTCAGAGATAACATACGGAACCGGAGCACCGCGCCGTGTAAATATACCATTACATTGTACATTTCTTGATTGCCAATGAACTTAGTTAAGGGAGTTATAGACGAATTCTTCCATATCACTTTAAATTAAGACGTTTATAAAGAGTAGAGATCTTGTTATTGAAGTAGAGTCAAACTCTAGCTGCTTTTAATTTGTGAAATAAAAAATGATTGCCGAAATAAATTTTCTTCAATTTAAACACCTACGCATACTGACATAAAAAATATATTTATTATAAATAACTAATTGGTATTTACATTATAAATAAATATTATTTCAAGTTAATTTACAATAAAATTAATATCAAACTACCTACAGCAGGTAGTTTTATCGTTTAAACTTTAAGTCAACTGTTAGAAATAAAAATTATGTAAATTTTATAAAAGAAATTTAATTACGTACCTATTTTAATAATTTTTTTATTGGATTACCTCTAAAGGATCTCTTCTTTTTATACAAATTAACTATGGTAATATTATGATATTTAATGTAAATTCTATGATATCTTTAAATAAATGTTGATACTTAAAACATGTATTTTATTTGATCTTTAAGATAATACCTACTTTTTAATATAGAGCTATTTTCGGACCGATTTTTTACGATGCGATGGCTTTTCGGTCCATGTGCATAGCCTAATATCGGAGTTCTTTGTACGTTTGCCATGGCGTCGTTTTAAATCAGTCCTGAATTAATATTTTCAACCGACTTCAAAAAAAGGAGGAGGTTCTCAATTCGACTGTTTTTTTTTTTTATGTTTGTTACCTCAGAACTTTTGACTGGGTAGACCGATTTGGATGATTCTTTTTTTATTTGAAAGGGCATACTTCCCATGTGGTGCCATATAATTTTAATATAGATTTTATGGAAATCGGTCGAGCGGTTCTTAAATACAATAAAATAAGTACTTTGTATGGCGTGTGCTTGTTGTTGTAAAGTTGGCGCGGGAGTTTGAAGTCGGTTGTTTAAAAATAATTTTTTATATTAAATTATTTTTCATTCACGATAAGATGATTCACGAGATATCTCGATAATCCTCTTGGATAGCTATCGCGTATCGCTGTATCCTAGCGAGCTGCAAATGGATACAGATGTTCCGACGAGCGAACATGGAGATCAATCTCTTCACTAACGAGCTCAAGAGAACGTTGCTTTTACATACATCCTGTATATTTGGATACGACTGCCTTGTTGGTCTAGTGGTTAAAAAGTTCAACTGCGGCCGACGAGGTCCCGGGTTCGAGTCCCGGGTCGGGCCATAATTAAGTAGTGGGTTTTTCACCCCGTGCCTCGGAGAGCACGTTAAGTCGTCGGTCCCGGTTATTATCACTAACAACATTACGATAATAACGGTTATCAATAATAGCAACGACCTTAATTTACTTATACGGCCCTTGTCAAACTAAGAATGTGGACTTATTTTACTAACGCTATCTAGTCTGAAAAGCGGGACGACACTATGTCGGGGACAAGGTCAGGCTTATACAGGTGAGGGGTACGCCCTAAAAGGCGGACGCCCAACTTTTTTCTATGGAAGGGCCCCTCTGGTACCTACATGTATATCGATGGATAATACCTAGTCGTTAAAGCCCGCCAACCCGCTTTGGAGAAGCGTGGTGGGTCTAAGCTCTTATACCCTCTCTCCTATGAGAGTGGAGGCCTGTGCCCAGCTGTGGAACGTTAATGGACTATAGTGGTGTTGGTGGTGGACCAAGGGATCGAGATATTTTTTCTCATGGATATAGATAAAGAGCTAAAAAGTGACATATATTACTTTTTATACCGGAAAATACAAAAACGATTTTTAGAATCCTATATCCTCGCGGATTATTTATGCATTGAACCTCCAAATCTATAGCCAAATAAGCTAGCCACTAGCCAACGAGGCAGTGGGTTAAATATATCAACAGGAAGGCAGGTGGGTCGATGGAAGCTGACAATCGCACGATTTATAGCTCGCGAGTAATAATTGATGAGCGACGGACACCCTTGTGAATAAAATAAATCTTTTTGCCACTGCTCTTAATTACGAGTAGGTACGTACCTCGAATTGCTGAACTCTGTTTGTTAATGTAAATCTACTCTGGTTCAGTGAACCAAAAAGGTCTTTCTATACTAATATTATAAATGCGACCTCCGTGGCGCAGTGTGTAGCGCTGTTGCCTTAACGTGCGGAGGTTCCGGGTTCGATCCCCGGCAGGGTCAATTTGGGAATTTATAATTTCTGAATTTTCCCTGGTCTGGACTGGTGGGAGGCTTCGGCCGTGGCTAGTTACCACCCTACCGGCAAAGACGTGCCGCCAAGCGATTTAGCGTTTCGGTACGATGCCGTGTAGAAACCGAATAGGGGTATGGGTTTAATATAACTGCCATGCCTCTAACAGGTTAGCCCGCTACCATCTTAGACTGCATCATCACTTACCATCAGGTGAGATCGCAGTCAAGGGCTAACTTGTAGTGGATAAAAAAAAAAATGCGAAAGTTTGGATGGATAGATGTTTGGATGGATGTTTATTACTCAATCACGCCCCAACAGCTGAACGGATCGGGACGAAATTTGGCACAGAGATAGATTATAATCTGGAATAACACATAAGCTACTTTTTATCCCGGAAAATTAAAGAGTTCCCACGGAAACCGAACAACCTCAATCCACGCCGACGAAATCGCGGGCATTAACTAGTTTTATATACATAGCGAGCAAACGAGCAGGCGGGAGCATCGACCGATGTTAAGTGATTACCGCCGTCAATGAACATTTGCAGCACCAGAGGAACCGGCAATGCCGGCTTTTGAGATATTTGTTTATCCACCCTTTGAAGAGCCCCATATTATAATCATGAGGGAACACAGAATCTTCTGATCTTACCTTCGCATCTGATAATTATCTAATATAATTAATAATATATTATTTATTAAAAGAAGCTATCACTCTTTCCCGGTGCCGTACTACCATTCCTCCATCCATTAAAGCAGTATTCTTTTGAAATGTCAGATTTATATACCTAACGTACCTTGACGTCCCTAAAATAAGGATTGTATTACTGAAAGAAGAGCGTCAACAATACTTAAATAATACTGCTTTAAGCGATGTTAGTATATTATACAATATTGTCACGTAGGTAACACTAGATAGGTACAATCCACGAAATTGGGAAGTACAAATCTTACCCTTGAAAATACAATGCCCCCAGGCGTCATATAATAGGTCAGAATTCAATAAACACACACATAATTCATGGTAACGATACACTAGAGGAAACCCATAGTCATACTAAAGGTACACTGAGCAACATAACAAAATACCCCATACGAATACAGACCCAATTTCAACCAAAACAGGTATCAAAATCGTTTGACAGATCTGCTTAATGACCCATAAGTCGATTACAGTACATAGACGACGCAGAAAAGTGTACACTAGAGAATAAATTCATTAGTAAGTTACTAAAAGCCTTTATAGTTCGATATAAGTTGTTTTGCAAGTTTTTCGTAATTTAGAGGCTCACGTTTGAGTACATAAATCAAGGCTTTTTTTGTAGGTACGCCTTACAACATTACCTCCCTAGCGCAGTGTTGAGCACTGTTGCCTTAAAGTGGGAGGTCACGGTTTCGATACCCGGCAGAGTCAATTTGGGAATTCATAATTTCTGAACTTTTTTTGGTCTGGCTTGGTGTGGCTTTGGCCGTGGCTAGTTATCACCCTACCGACAAAGACGTGCCGCCAAGCGATTTAGCGTTCCGGTACGATGCCGTGTAGAAACCAATTGGGGGTGTGGATTTAATATAACTGCCATGCCCCTAACAGGTTAGCCCGCTACCATCTTAGATTGCATCGCCACATCATCAGGTTAGATCGCAGTCAAGGGCTAACTTGTAGTGGATGAAAAAAACATACATTTTGGCGTAGTCGGGTAAAAAGTGCCATCAAAACTGCATTTTTATAATGCAAACATTTCGTAGTCGCGTTGTACTCATTTTAATGCAAATCTTGTTTCAAACAACACTCAGAACTTTCTTCCCAACTCTCAACAACGAAGTGAATCTTTGAAGTTACTTTAATTTCAAAGTAAACTTACAACACCGCACCCTATTTTGTGGTTAATTAAGGTATATAATAATAACGACATACTAATATTATATATGCGAAAGCCTGTTTGTTTGTCTGTCTGCTACGCTTTCAGGGTCCATATATTCAACCGATTTATATTGGTATAGGGATAGTTTGCATCACGGGGAAGGACAAAGGCTACTTTTTACCTCGGAAAATTCAAGAGTTCCCGCGGGAACCAAAATAACTCAATCCACGTGGACGAAGTCGCGGCCATCAGCTTTTCAAGCTAGTATTATAAATGCGAAAGTTTGGATGGATGGATGGATGGAAGTTTGTTACTAAATCACGCCAGAACGGTTGAACGGATCTGGATGAAATTTGGCACAGAGATAGATTATAATATGCTATATGCTATAATAATAACTTTAAGCGATGTTAGTATCGAATAATATATAGTCGGGTTTTTTACCCCGGAAAAATAAAGAACTCCCGCGGGATCCAAAAAATCTTCAATCCACGCGGATCACGGATGAAGTCACAGTCTTCAGGTAGTAGCTTATAAAATATAAATTAAGTACCTACTTAAATAAAAACTTTTCATCATCTAGTATAACATTATCCTTTTGCTCTGCCCATAGTGCAAAATAACACGTAAGTATGCAGCGTTGAGTTTTCAGCGATATATCATTACTAATGAAGATGAACGCGTTGCGCCAACAAACGTGCGTGATTATCAACAACTGCCACGCTTTGTGATAATTATTAGCCATGCTTTGTGACCCCTAGACATTATTAATCGTAAATTTAAATGAATACTGCCTGCCTCGTTGATCTAGTGGTTGGCATGTTCGATTGCGGCCGACGTGGTCCTGGGTACGAGTCCCGGGTCAGGCCGTAATGAAGTATTGGGGTTTTCTGACAAGAACTTCTCAGTACTAGCCTGAAATTGGAAAGTTGGCAGTGTTTCACCCCCTCGGAGAGCACGTTAATCCGTCGGTCCTGCGCCTGATCTCTCTCCATTCGTGTCGGATCTTCCGTCCCATCGGGCTATGAGGGTAAAGGAACAGAGATTGCACCTGTGCTCGCAAACTCTTGTGCACTATAAAATCTCCTGTGCAGATGGCTAATCTCTCTGGAGATAAGCCGCCGTGGCCGAAATTCGGTCGGGAGGACATTATTATTATTTATTATTCTAGGTCGGACGGACGATCTCAAGCATGCAGCTGGGAGCCGCTGGAAGCAAGCGGCACAAGACCTTGCTCTGTGGCGATCCATGCAGGAGACAGCAGTCCAGCTGTGGACGTCTATAGGTTAAGACGACGACGATTCTTGGATGATTTTGTACACTAGATCATTAAAAAAACAAGCGAAAGCTTTTAGAAGTTTAAGTTCGCAAGTGCAGTTTATTTTTATGTAAATCCGGTTTCGAGCCACACTCACAAGTTCTATTGACGCGGTCGGCTACTCGTGTTTCCACTAGACTTTTTAAGTAAAGTTGGGAAACTACTTAATTTAACTTTCGCACCCGTCCAAGTAATTTATTATTTGGTCGAATGAAAAGCTCTCATGAGCTATGTAGAGAAATTTCCTTTTCTCCTACTTGCTCATAAATTGCTTCATAATCCATATTTCCATACTGTATTTACTTATTTTATGTATATACTACAAGTTAGCCCTTGACTGGGATCTCACCTGATGGTAAGTGATGATGCAGACTGTGATGGAACCGGCTAACCTGTTAGGGGCAAGGTCGTATTGCTAATATTATAAATGCGAATATGTGTCTGTCTGACTGCTACGCTTTCACGGCCCATCTGCTCAACCGATTTTGATGAAATTTGGTACAGGGATAGGTTGTATCTCAGGCTACTTGTTATCCCAGAAAATCCTCGAGTTCCCGAGTTGTCCACGCGGACGAAGTCGCGGGCATCATCTAGTTAAAAATAAAACAATACCTAAATTGGCTCTTTTCAGGCCTCTGACATTCAAGTAGGAAATCATGTCAAAGTTGTTCAAGTCCATTCGAGAGCTCGTAGATAAAGTTCATACAAAAGTTTTTAATATCTGCAAAAGTACCTACCTATTTACATCAAATACAAACCGCAAAAGAGATTCTTGCGTCTTGTGACGTGGATATAAACTTGCTCTTGTTTAAAAAAACGTGGGCCTGGCAGATGTTGTCCTGCCCTGGAACTAGAACCCGATTGCAGCGCCACCTACCGGGTTAAATTGTGACTATAAACCATCCCGGCACCACACACACACAAAATTAGCATAGCCTAGACACAAGGCCAGAAGACGACACCGGAGAATTGTACTTCCCCGCGCCACACCCGGGCAAGAAGGCTACGCTTCGAGGGCCGTTCCCCCGTTTTGGCCAAGGCCAAACGGGGAAGACCCTACTGCTACGCAAAAAATTCCATCAAAATCGGTCAAGCCGTTTCTGAGTTTTAATAAAAGAAGAAAGATAACTATGCATCGCTCACACAGTTTTGTTATTAGATTTATAAAAAAGAGCAATAAGTAAATGTCTAAACTTATTGGAGTTTTTCTGTTCAGTTGAGAAAAAGCTAGTAAAGTTAGTAGTAGTAGGGTAGTTAATTAGTTATGATTCAGACCCAAACACCCACGCAAATGGCCAAATTATTACTTTTCTAAAGTTTTCTAAGTAAGTATAACTGCCAGGTGAGATCGCAGACAAGGGATTTTTAGTGTTGAAAAATAAACCAAGGCAGATTTCAGTTTACCAGAATCACGCTAGTGGCTAAGGAGTAAGAAAGGGGGAATTCGTTCAAATAAAACAAATGACGTGTGCGATTTAATCGTCGGTGGTGCGACTCCAGCCCGCAGCGTCGAATGAAATGCTGGCCGGGAATCGATGGCGTTTATCGTAAACATCTTTGAACCCTACCTTTGGTTCAAGATCTGTTTAATACGTGTATCAACATGGTTGGTTGAATATGTAAGAAATTATTCAAAATTATTTAGAAACTTTCTGATGCCCGCGACTTCGTACGTGTGGTTTTTAAGTCTGGTGGGAGGCTTCGGCCGTGGCTAGTAGTACCCTACCGGCAAAGACGTATCGCCAATCGATTTAGCGTTCCGGTACGATGCCGTGTAGAAAACGACTAGTGGTAGGTATGGGTTTAAAATAACTGCCATACCCCTAACAGGTTAGCCCGCTACCATCTTAGACTGCATCATCACTGACCACCAGGTGAGATCACAGCCAAAGGATTTGTAGTGATGAAAAATAAAACAAGGCATAGTTAAGTATAAACCAGAATCACGTATAGGGGCTGGAGTAAGAAAGGGGGAATTCGTTCAAATAAAACAAATGACGTGTGCGATTTAATCGACGGTGGTGCGACTCCAGCCCGCAGCGTCGAATTAAATGCTGGCCGGGAATCGATGGTGTCTATCGTAAACATCTTTGAACCCTACCTTTGGTTCAAGATCTGTTTAATTTATGTGTATGGGAGTGTAATTTAGTTGGTAGATAGTTTAATGGCGGTTTCATGTCATGAGAAGCCCGGAGTTCCAACACAAGCTGAGTGACTTACCTGTTTGTTGTACTGCTGTACAATACAGTGTCGAGTTTGCATGTAAGTGCTTAGTGTGAGTTCATTCCTGTGCTTCAAATAAAGATTTTTCTTTCTTTCTTTCTAATTTTATTATTTTAAATCAATAACGCTCCCACAGTAGTTGAATATGTGAGAAATTAATCAAAATTCAAATGATTAAATTAATCAGAATCCACAGGTGACCGGAGGGCTGGCAGTTACCTCGGCCAACACATAAGTTTGGCAATTCAGCGGGGTAACGCAGCCAGCGTTCTGGGCACATTGCCTCATTGCAGCGGCATAGATGATAATTACGTTTAGTTTATAGCTATTAATTTAGATTTTAATGTATCTTGTAAAAGTTTATTTAAATAAATGAAAGAAAAATTAAAAAAATTAAATTGGAAAATAAAATAAAAGCAGCCTGGGATGTAATCACGGATGAAATTACTAAATAGAAAGTGGACAACAACAAACTGAAGCATAAAGTAAACGATCGAATAATTAACTCTGACTATATCTTACTCTCTAGCGAGTGTCCGTTAAAAACCTACCCACTTAAATGCTACCTACATACCTACCTATACCTACATGCTAAATTCAGGTAGAATTTCTCAAACTCCAATCGTGCGATTCTACCAGTGTGCGGCACAAGCCGCGTGTTATTTATATACGCACTGTTTTTCTGCCCATCCACTCGAGATGAAAATATCCGTACATAAATGTGCTGCACACACTGTTGGTGAAAATCCATACTTCCATACTAATCCATACTATCCATACTAATATTGTAAATGCGAAAGTGTGTCTGTCTGTCTGTCTGTCTGCTACGCTTTCACGGCCCAACTACTCAACCGATTTTGATGAAATTTGGTACAGGGATAGGTTGTATGCCGGGGAAGGACAGAGGCTACTTTTTATCCCGGAAAATTGAAGAGTTCCCGCGGAAATCAAAAACATCAATCCACGTGGACGAAGTCGCGGGCATCATGTAGTGCACCATAAATTTAAAATTTAAAAGTTTGGTTGAAAGTTGTCCCACTAAAACTGAAAGCGTAATATAATTTCCAATCTCGATCGGTCATCGAGAACAAATAGTTGGAGCTACGAAGCAGGGATGCATGATTGTGGCGTGAAGTGACTGGGACACGTCGGGAGGCGTTTGATTGTCTTGTGGCGTTATAAGGGCCCATACAGACGGGCAACCATAGAGGCTAAGAAAAGGATCTAAGCTCTCACTTTCTACTTTCTAGTATATATATTTATATCTATTATATATACTAGCTAATGCCCGTGACTTCGTCCGCGTGTATTGAGGTTTGTTGGATCCCGTAGAAACTTTTTAATTTTCCGAAATAAAAAGTACCCAATGTGCTTTCCAGACTATGATCTATCTCTGTGCCAAATTTCATCAAGATCCGTTCAACCGTTTTTGCGTAATTGATTAACAAACATCCATTCATCTGCTATCCATCCAAACTTTCCCAATTATAATATTATTAAATATAGATGCCAACAAATATATTAAAGAATAGCTATGGACAAAATAGGCCCGGCCCAGTGTTGTAGCATTTTCTTACCTATTTATTTGTTATAGGCAGCATATGAAAAGAAATAATTTAACTATAGAAATAACTAATTACTGCATAAGCTAACATTTTATTATATTATTAATATGACATTAACATGAATTAATTCTGTATTCACGACAAAATATCACTCACTGCGCTCGCGTTCTTTTTCATAATTTTAAGCTTCCTTCTTGGGACACTGGTCCAAAGTGACACACTTGTTTGTAGTGCTGTCCCTGACAGTTGGGGCTTTGCAGTAGCACGCGGAGAAGTCACAAGTTTCCGAGGAATCCTCCACGGGGTTGGGGTTGTCGCAGGTAACTTCAGGAGTCACGCGGCTGCAACCAGTCGTGTAGGCTACGGTTCCTTCTGGACAAGCTGCCACACCTGGAATGAGATTGGAATGATGAGACGACCGCCCTGGCGCAGTGCGCTGTCTTGCTACGGGGAGGCCCCGGGTTCGATTCCCGACAGGGTAAATTTGGGAATTTATAATTTCTGAATTTTCTCTGGTCTGGGCTGGTGGGAGGTTACGGCCGTGGCTAGTTACCAAAGCAAAGACATACCGCCAAGCGATTCAGCGTTCCTGTACGATGCCATGTAGAGACAACCGATTAGGGTTATAGGTTTATTATAACTGCCATATCATATCCCTAAGAGGTTAGCCCGCTTCCATTTTATACTGCATCGTCACTTACCATCAGGTGAGATCGCAGTCAAGGGCTAACTTGTAGTAAAATAAAAATATAATAAAACCTGGGCTCGGCCTCGGCTGTTTTACAAACTGTAAATGTATGCAATGGTAAATCAAAGAACTCTTTTGGTACCCTGTTAAACTTCATATCACTGCAGTACTGAGGTACGGCAGGTTAGTCCGCTACCATCTTAGACTGCATCATCACGTACCACCCAGTGAAATCGCAGTCAAAGGCTAACTTATAGTGACATTTTAGTTTGAATCATACCAATATTGTAAGCAAAAGTGTGTTTGTTTGTTGGTTTGTCCTTCAATCACGCCGCAACGGAGAAACGGATAGACGTGATTTTTTTCATGGGTATAGTCGAGGAGAATGACATAGGCTACTTTTTATTCCGGAAAATTAAGGAGTTCCCGCGGGAACTGAAAACCTCAATCCACACGGACGAAGTCGCGGGCTTCAGCTAGTACATCAATAGTTATATGTTACTCACACGTCCCTGTAGTATCATAAATACATTCATCAATCCACGCACACCCCACCCCGCCAATGGAACCAAACACAAAATCAATAGAAACTTCATTGTGTCTTATTTGAATCGATTTTGTAATTAAAAAATATACTTAATTATACTTTATCTTTAGAGTGCGTAATAAACGGTTTCACAAAATGAACTGATCAGCAAATGGCCTTAGATAAACCTAATATCATCTCGTTGCTAAGATGTTATTACAGTACGTTATTTACAGTACTTACGTATAAATACGTACAGATATACGTACTGTAAATATTATAAATGCGAAACTGTGTCTGTCTGCTAGCGGAACGCTAAATCGCTTGGCGGTCTTTGCCGGTAGGGTGGTAACTTGCCACTGCCGAAGCCTCCCAGAAGACCAGACCAGAGAAAATTCAGAAATTATAAATTCCCAAATTGACCCCTTCCGAGAATCAAACGCGCGACCGCCCACGTGACGTGACGCCAGCGCTCAACACTGCGCCAGGGAGGTCGTCAAATATTTGTAACCTAATATTGGGGTATGAAAAAATTATGCTCTTCCCCGGAATGCAAGCTATCCATCTATCTATCTATATACCACATCTAAAGCGGTTGCGACCCACTACTGCCCATAATACTAGCTGATGACCGCGACTTCGTCCGCCTAGATTGAGGTTTTTTAGTTCCCGGAAACTCTTTAATTTTTCAAGATAAAAAGTAGCCTATGTGCTATTCCAGACCATAATCTATCTCTGTGCCTTTTATCCAGATCCGTTTAGCCGTTGTGGCGTGATTGAGTAACAAACATCCATCATCCATACATCCATCCATCCAAACTTTCGCATTTATGATATTTATTAGTATAGATAGGTAAAAGTTGTGCTTTTATTTCTTTGCTCACTTATCTGTTAGGACTTCGAAAATGACCTATGGCTGATAAAAAAATAGTAGGTATTTGTTTTCGTTACAGAAAAATATTATAGGAACCATATTATTATTATTATCTATTCAAATACAGAGACACACTTTCACATTTATAATATTAGTTTGGATTGTCATGTTAATTTTTATATGATATAATAATTGATATTTAATAGTCTATTTAGGAAATATTAATAAACTAGTTGATGCCCGCGACTTTTTCAGCGTGGATTTAGTTTTTAAAATCCCTCGGAAACTCTTTGATTTTCCGGGATAAAAAGTACCCTATGTCACTCTCTAGGTCCTCAACTATGCCCATGCAAAAAATCAAGTCAATCCGTCATTCTATTGCGACGTGATTAAGGGCCAAAAAAAAATCTACAAACCAACAAACAAATAAACACATTTTGCATTTATAATATTAGTAAGATAGTAAGAAGGAATATTAGTAGGATTGTTCATAACCGAATTAACACTATTATCATATTTTACACCAAGAAATTAAGAAATAAGTTAAGATTTTTGAATACTTGAAGTTTATTGATGCTAAAGATAACTGTTACCGATATGCACATTATAAACATAATAACAAAATTTTTGATACAAAGCATATGCTCATGTTTACTTAACTATACATTCACAATTTCTTAATGAACGTAATTCATTTTAATTATAATTTAATTTCATCTAATTCAATTCAATTCTTCAATTGTTATTCCGGAAATTCATGACCTATAATACGAGTAGGTTACCTATGCCTGTCGCAACGAACGACGAAAGCTAAGTCTGTGCAGAATGTTAAAAAATAGAGCCAAAATATATAGTGGTTGGAGACATGAAAAGATAACAGAAAGACAAACACACTTTCGCATTTATAATATTAAAAGATCAAGTCAAGCTGTACCTGCGACTTCGTTCGCGATCGTTATTCTTGCGCTTGCAGTGGCGTTAATAAAATAATTAACTACGTAAATGTTAACTAAAATAGGCCTTGCTCCCCACTATAACATTAAAACAGGAGCCGAACCGCGGGCTAAAGCAGCTGGTGGTGAGGTCTACGCCCGCAGTGCGCAGCGTCTGTCCTTGCGCTTTATTTATTGTCATGGCATAGCAGATGCTGAGAGGAAACTGTACGCGTTTGAAGCGGAATGGAAAGTTGTTGGGGATTAGAGGTATTCGAGGAATAACTTAGACGCGTTCTCCGACTCCGCACCCTGTCAACACCTCCGCTTCTATAACGTGGTGTTGATTCGTCACTTTTAGTCGGGTGCCATTACATAAATTTTGGTGGGCTTAGGTTTCTCAGCAGAATTATATGCACTCCAACTTTAAAATTCCATGTGTGCGATGGAAGCCCGGGGGCAGATAACGAATTAAAAAATTCTATGGGGTAATCTGTGGCCATCTTGATCTGCAACCCGATTGATGGAGCTATACCTACTACACATTGTCCCCATCAACACGCATCAATATGGTGTTGTTTATTGCAGCAGCTTGATCGTTTCGAGTGGTTAGTATAGCGCGCTCACAGAACCAAGAATTCTCTCGAACAGTCAAATTCTCTCTCATACACTAAAATAATTAGTTCCTCAGAAGAAAAAACTGTTTGGCATAATTTTTAATTCACGAAATTAAGTCCACATATCACAGGAAAACATAATATGGCATCGAAATATTAATATGAAAATACCAATGTAAACAGTAAATTATGTCAGCCGTCAGGCTGTTGACAGATTTTTTCTTGGTCGCAATTTTTTTTATTATTAATTTTGTTTCCTTCAAACACCACCAAAAAGATATTATTAAGTCCTAATCAAGTGAATTGCTGTTCTCTTTGAGGAGGTTTGTCCTCTATCTCTGATAATATTTATCAAATTTTGACTAAAATTGGGCAAAACTTACCTGATGAAACATACCTTCTAATAAAGAAAGATTTATTCAAATCAGTTCAGATTTGACTGAGTTATGGAGTTTGACTGAGTTATCAACAAATATCCCCTATCCTGGAGGAACCTTATTTTCTATCGGGATAAAAACTATTCTTTATATTGACCCGGAGTATCAACTACCACTATACCAAATTTCATTTAAATCCGTTCATTAGTTTTCACGTGATGCCCGGCCATACAGACAGACAGACATACAGATGAAATTTTCTATCATTCTTTTCAATACGAACCGAGTTGGTGCCTGTCGGTCTCGATATCTCTCTCCATACTACCGCAGAGCTAGATTCACGTTTTTGTTATTTAAAAAATAAGCTTCAGGATACGCACCTTTATCGAGTCACGTGCGTCTTAAGGTAATCGCTTACGTAATCACAATAAACGATGAATATATTAATTACAAGATGATGCCCGCGACTTCGTCCGCGTGGATTGATGTTTTTGATTTGTTTTGAAACTTTTCAATTTTCCGGGATAAAAAGTAGCCTATGTCCTTCCCCGGGATACAAACTATCCCGGTACCAAATTTCATCAAAATCGGTTGAACAGATAGGTACATTTTTTTGATTTCCGCGCGATCTCTTCAATTTTCAGGGATAAAAACTATATGTCCTTCCCCGGGATGTACCTAACCTATCTCCATACCAAAAATCATCAAAATCGGTTGAGTAGTTGGGCCGTGAAAGCGTAGCAGACAGACAGGCAGACACACTTTCGCATTTATAATATTAGTATGGATGGATTATGAGGTAATCTGCACGCCCGAGACTTTTTTTTGTACTTAAAGATGTGTGTAGTCTGTCAATTGGCCAGCGTGGTGGACGTTGGCCAAGCCTTTCTCATTCTGAGAAAAGACTAATATTCAGATCCCCGAATAGGATGTCGAAGTTTTAAGAACTGGACAAGAGTTATCTATCAATTATTAGTATATATGATGATAATAGTCTATTCAGGCAATATTTATACATTATGGATTGATACGACCATTAACTGACGTCATCATATCATTAAGGTAAGGCTATATAAAGCAAACCTGACCAGTGTCACTACACATCTTTCGACGCAATACGACCATATAACTTACTTGTGTTACACGCATAAAATTAATATACCTCTGTCATAATGAAGTTGCTGATTGCTTTGTGTTTCGTCGCTCTGCTCGGGTTATCCTTGGCCGAATTTGAAACAGATTCGACAAACTGCATTTATATTCATGGAACATGTAAGTTATTTTTCGGTTTTTTTTTCGTACTTTTGGAGAAGAATCAAATGGAAACAGTGTACACTTCGCACTGCCTCGTTGGTCTAATGGTTAACAAGTCCCGGGTGAGGCCGTAATTAAGTGTTGGGTTTTTCTGACTAGAAATTATCAGTACCTACTAGCCCGGAGTTAGGAAGTTTGCGGTGTTTCACTCCCGTGCCTCGGATACCACGTTAAGCCGTCGGTTCCGGTTATTATCATTAACATGATAATAGTCGTTAAAGTCCGCCAACCCGCATTGGAGCAACGTGGTGGGTCCAAGCTCTAATTCCCACTCTCCTATGAGAGTAGAGGCCTGTGCCCAGTGGTGGGACTTTAATGGGCTGTAGTGTACACTTCGCAGCTGTATTCTCACAGGTATCTTTGTCACTAATCGTGCGGCGCGCAGGCCCCGTACCTACGCTTATTTTCAAAATACCTACCAATCTACATACTAATATAACATCGCTCCACCAATGTTTTGACAATTAGGGACCCTTTACAATTAAATGGAGCATAATCTGTTTTTCGTTCGCTGAGCATAATTAAAAATATTTCCAATAATCAAAATGTTTACGAGTCTTCTGAGCTCGAGGCGTTTTAATCTGGCATAGCCTGGGCTGATGGAGGTGTAGAGCGCGACGGGCCCGGAACGGGTTCGGCGGCCGGGGTCGTCATCCGGTACCGATGATGATGTCTAAGCGAACCAATAGTCTTTACCACCTCCCTGGCGTAGTGTTAAGCGCTGTTGCCTTAACACGCGATGGTCCGGGGTTCGATCCCCGGCAGGGTCAATTTAGGAATTTATAAATTCTCAATTTTCCCTGTTCTGGGTTGATCATAACTGCCCCTAACAACTTAGCCTGCTACCACCTTAGACTGCATCATCACTTACCATCAGTTGAGATGACAGTCAAGGGCTACATTGTAGTGGATAAAATTTAAAAAAAGTCTAAATAAATCTTAAATTTCAGGCTACCGTCAATGTGAGGAAGGCACCCACTCTTACACAACCGCATGTGGTTTCAAAACTCCAGAAGCGACCTGCGACAACCCTAACCCGGTACCTGACACCAGCGCCCAGATCTGTGACTACTCCAATTGCTACTGCAACCCCCCCACTGTACGGGATACTACTACTAACAAGTGCGTGCCTTTGGAGGAATGCCCTAAGAAAGAGGAGCAGAAAGAGGTGGAGGGAGAGTAAATATAATATTATCTTTGGAGCGGCGTAACTGAAATAAATAAAATTTGCCCTGAATATAATATTATTTGCATGAAAATAATGGTTTACGTATGAAATTCGTTTTTTTCTTCAACATTAAAATACTGTTTATTGAATTATATCAATTATTAAAAAATTAAATTTCTGTACATATTTTTTTACTTTCCTGTTCGTTTGAACTATCTATGTTTAGCTTTCTTTTATAAATAAATAAAATAAATAAATAAAATAAATAAATAAAATAAAATAAATAAATAAACGTTTACTGACCACTTACTTTATCAATAAGTACTGTTTATTTATCTAAATATATAAAAGAAGACACTGACTGACTGACTGACTGACTGACATATCAACGCACAGCCCAAACCGCTGGGTCTAGAGACTTCAAATTTGGCACACAGGTTCCTTATGAGGTCTAGGGGTGCACTAAGAAAGGATTTTTCAAAATTCCCCCCCTAAAAGGGTGAAACGGGGCTCCAAAGTTCGTATTTTACCAAGCTTCAATACTCCTTCACGCCGCAACTACTGAACCGATTTGGCTCAAATTTGGAATGGAGATAAATTGCATCTTGGGTTAACACATAAGCTACTTTTCATCCCGGGAAAATCCATGGTTCCCGTGGGATTAGTTAAAAACCGAAATTCACGCGGAAAAAAATCTTCACGCCGGAAGTACAAGACCGATTTAGCTGAAATTTGGAATGGACATAGATGATATCCTGGGTTAATAAAAAAGCTACTTTTCATCCCGGAAAAATCCATGGTTCCCGTGAGAATAGGGAAAACTAAAATTTACGCGGGCGAAGCCGCGGGTATCTGCTAGTTGTAAAATAAAATTTGTTTAGCTGATTATGTTTGTATCCATTTGACGGGTTTCGTTTAACGGTGCAACAAATCAGTTTATTTTATTTCAGAACAGAAACATGGCTCGTATTAATAAACTGAGATTAACTTAGAACAGGTTCAAATACCCGGAGTGTAAAAGCAGGAATCACCCAGTATGATAAAATCATAATAGTTTTTTAAATAAGTATATAGGCTAGCTCGACACTATCGGATATAATTCAGAAAGTCGGAGTGAGTGAGAGTCAGTTTGACAGTGAATAGACACGCTGACGTAGTTTTTTTTAGGGTTCCGTACCTCAAAAGGAAAAAAAAACCGGGCAAGTGCGAGTCGGATTCGCGCACGAAGGGTTCCGTACCATTATTAATAAATAATTACCTTTGTTAATGAACCGCAAGACTAACTTTGTTTGTAGAGGTTTATTGTTAATATCAAAAAAACTATGCTAGTTAGGGCATTGGCTATAGTTTTCCTGTAAAGTATACGTAAATTCCTATTGACCATAATTATTTCAAATTTTTCGATTGGTAAACTCCGGAGATAAGGGGGGGAACGGTATTTTTTTAGACATTTTCCTCGATAAATCAAAAACTATCATAACTAAAAATAATTAAAAATCTGTTTTAGAATGTACAAAGTAAACCCTTTCATATGATACCCCACACAGTACAGTTATCTCACTTTTAAATTTCAACCCTCAGATTTTCCCACCTTTTTAAATAGGAACAAAAATAATTTCCAATTTTTTTTAATTCCAGTGTATTTGGGCCACTAATATACACAACTATTCCAAATTTCATGTCGATAGCTTCAGTAGTTTGATAAATCAAATTCAAAAGTCAATGTTCGTTTTAATGCTTTATTCCTCACGATAATATAGTATTCTTAGAGTACCTAATTTAATTATCCTGAAATCTTTTCATCATCCGTTTTCTTTTTGTCCTTCGCGCTCAATTGGCGGGAAGCGCCCTCATTGGCCCTCAGAATTCCCTCTTTTTTTAATTATTTTATTTTGCGGCCCTGGATTCATGTCCTTTATGGCCTTATATTTATTGCGAATGTCGTACCACAGAATATAAAACTAGAAAATCATGACATTCGGCCATCCACTTTTGGGCAACCTCCCGGTGCACAATAATTAAAATGTATGAAAGTAAGTGGACTATTTACAATTCAAGTTTTAGGAACGTAGCTCGACATAATATAATTCATAATTTAACGCACAAAACACTTTAAAATTTATCGCTGTTTACCTAAATAACTAATAAATTTAATTATAATTAAATTCCTTAAACAAATCAGTACAACTTACTTTATCGTTTTTGTCTGACGAACGTAACTATAGGTTCTCAAAGTATATTTTCGAAACTCAAAGTATATTTAATCAAATTAGGTACACTTTACACTTACTATATTATAAAACATGATGGTGATAATCAATAACGGTATCTTAAAACTAAAGCTACGAGGGTTCCAAACGCGCCCTGGTCTGAGAAGAACCCACAACAAACTCAGCCGGTTTTTTTTTTTTATGTATCACCATCTCACAAATATCGTAAATTACTTAATTAGATTTATAATTTTAACAATTACATAATTCGCCGCTGGAACAATATTATTCATACCCATTCGTTCCTAATCCTATCATTCAAATAGGTAATCCTTTACATTGTAATAGGAATTTTCAATTACTTTACGTTTTATAAAACTTTGAACTTAGTCACTGAACCCTTAGAAATAAAAAAAATAACTATCGATATATATTTATTCTATTCTTACGTATTATTAATTATAAACATTATATTCTTAAAAACAAATACTTATAAATATAAATCATGACATTCGGTTTCCTCCATAAATATATTTTCTGGAATTACTCTAGCAATTTTATTTACGTAACCATTGGAAACCTTCGTTACAATACATAGTGAAATGTTATCTTCATTAACGTCATCCAAAGACTCAATTGTGTCAAATGTTTGACAAAATGTATGACAGAACTAAAATCCACGCGGACGGAGTCGCGGGCAACAGCTAGTTTCTTCTAAATAAATTAATCAGGTGTCCCTCTTTAAAATTGGTCCGTCGAAATTGGCACTGCACAGCTCAGGCCTCTATTCTATGTCAATAAAAATATTTAACAATCTGCCAGACTACATTAGGAACATCGGAAAAGATTGAATCTGATCTGAAGAATGAAGATCTGATTGAATTATGTTATTACAATATTAATGAATTCTTAAATGATACTGACCAACACTAATAAAATCGGTTCTGTTGCCACGCCCAAACTGGGTATCCATAGCATGCCTTATTCACTAATGACTATAATAATATGTTAATTAAGAAATAATGTAACTATGGAATTGCAACTAATAAAGAAACTGAAACTGAAACTAAAAACGGCAGCTTAACTTTCGAATCATGATATTGTTTTGTTGCTGACTGTATATAATATTTGCATTAATTTAGTTTCTTAAAAATTTGACATCAGTCGGTTGTAAGTATCGGTTGACACATTTATGGTATTGTCAATACCCATCGATTTACCAACTCAGTTAATGTTAATACCCCACTGTATCTGACTCAGCTGCATATCCCAATTACGTTCATCCTTACATGAACTACTTTTAACGGTAAGACAATGATTTTTATTTTTATTTTTTATTTAAACGTTCAGTTTAGCCGTTGGATCTAAACATGCTGCTGTGTATAAAAGGTCTCAGATACCATGAAGTTCACAAAACTTACATAATAAATTCATTAATTATAGTCAAAATTTATGCTTGTCTACATGATCTAACATAGGTAGGTAGGTATTCATTTTTTTTTTTGTTGTTCCTAGCCCATTGGGGTGTAAATGTCATTCTTCAGTAGTACAGTTTGTGTGCTTTCTTAATATAACTTCTCTGCTGTGAAACTCGTTGCTGGTGCTTTTGGTTGCTGTCCAGGCTGCCGCGATGGTTGGGCGGACAATATCAAGGTATGGGTACCTCTTATGTGAATCGTTGGTAGCTGGACTTGATCTCTTCAATCGTTCGTAAGGCTGAGACTTGAGAGGAGCATCTGTGTGCTACACCTTTCTGGTTGTCATAAAGATCGCATTCTTGAATACTCTAGTCTCTGCGCCACGTGTGTCCACGATTGGCTTGTTTCGTGTCCTCGGCAGTAGAAAAGAAAAAAAATTAGTAAAGTATTCTTTTATTTCATGAATATATTGTATAAGATACAAAAGGAAAAGTTAACTGACTGACTGACTGACAGATCTATCAACGCACAGCTCAGATCACTGGACAGATCAGGCTGAAGTTTGGCTTAGGGATAGCTATTATGATCCCCTTTGGAAATTCAATCCCTAATTGGTTTAAAGTTTGTGTGAAAATTGAACGTAACGGGAGCGAAGCCGCGGGTATATTCTAGTCCTATCCTATAATAATTGATTTAAATTTTAAACAATATAAACATCTATATAATAACAAGTAAGTAGTAGGTATATACATTTCATTTAATAAGTTAACGTTGTGGTTTATATTTGTGTATCTCTTGTTTTTAGTTATTTTACAATAAATAATTTTTCATTCAGATCTTTCAGTATTTAATTTGTTGCTAAATCCAGAATAATTCAGTTACAGCACACATACCTAGATACCTAACCGAAGTTTAACGTATAGCACACATAACTGCTCTTTAACCTATGTATGGGCCACATTATCGTACCCAACCTATGTACGGCCCACTTAACCGTATCCAGCCTATGTACGGCCCACTTAACCGTATCAAACCTATGTACGGCCCACTTAACCGTATCCAGCCTATGTACGGCCCACTTAACCGTATCAAACCTATGTACGGCCCACTTAACCGTATCCAACTGATGGTACGGCCCACTTAACCGTATCCAATTTATGTACGGCCCACTTAACCGTATCCAACTCATGTACGGCCCACTTAACCGTATCCAATTTATGTACGGCCCACTTAACCGTATCCAATTCTTGTACGGCACACTTAACCGTATCCAATTTATGTACGTCCTACTTAACCGTATCCAACTCATGTACATATTCACTTACTTTTCTTTTGTTTTAATTATAATAATTATTATTATTACTTAGCTCTTGAGAATTCGGATAGCAGAAGTGGGTAACTATGATAATAGAAGATTCCATTTCGACAACGAACTAAACGAGTTATTTCTCTCATATTATGCCATAATCATTCAACGAAAAATAAAATAACTTCTACTAATTAATTTCTTTTTAACTAATTTCTTTGCCTTTCTGCTCCATTTCCAAATTACAATCTTTTTTCTTTTTTGCTTACATTCACTCAGTGTAGGTCACATCCATTTTCAAAAATAGCTCCATTAATGAAGAATCTTAGTATATGAATAGCTCAATAAAAATGATTAATGTTCAATGTCTAACTTAATAACACCCATCAAAAACATTACCATGAGGTCTTACAGGGCGAATCGGGGGTGAACAAGCGCACAAGGTCCAGAAAATGAAACAACATTTGAGGGGCACACATAGACCAATGACCATAGTGCGACGAATACACTATACACTATTCATTTTATTTTATAAATTATTATTTATTACATTCATACTGTATTCCATACTTATTATAATATAAAGGTATGTCAATATTTTACATATTTATTTAAGTATTCATATTATTTTATAATAGTAAAATCTTATAATATATACTTATAAAATACATAAATATATATTTACTTAAGAGCATATAAATAATAAACATTAATACACACATAAATCAATTATTATAATTTCAACACACAGACAAGTAATAAATCAACAAGTACCTATAAATGGGTAAAAACGATAGTATAATATGGTTAATCGGAAGACTCGAGTAGACTACATAAGTACCTATCGACGCGAGTTTCGCATTTCCGCCGCTCGCCGGTACCTAACCTAAAGCGCTGTAATCACGCCCGCCATTATACTTTTATCTCAATAACAATAACAAAACAAACAATACGTTTTAAACACTGTCGTAATTATTGTTGTGTGTTCTAGCTGTATTTTCCCAAAAATATTTGTTTTAAAGTGATCTGTGTACTCCTTCTGAATTTGGCGCAGGGTTGGATTCCGTAGTATAATTATACTATTTATACCATAATTTTATGTTGCGTAGTATATAGTATCGTAATGCTTGGATTGTACGCGAAAATACCATAATTTTAATACCCAATTATTTATTTAACATTTACCCCTAATGCACGGACTTTTTTCCGAATGGCTACATCAAATGAAAACGAGAAGTAATGACAGGGTTAGAAGGGCAAGAACCCAGAGCCGTAAAACTCTATATTAAAAAAAAAACACAAAACAGTATACACATTGTTTATATATTTTTTCTAAATAATGTGACAAAAAAAAAATTGCCACTAGGGGGCGGTTTCAAGTGCTGCCCTCTACAGTCAAAGCTAAGTCCCTATTATTATTTTATTTATTGTAAATAAACAATTCAAAATTATTATTACAGCCTAGCTTCGAAACCGATAAAACCGTTCAAAGTTTAAATTTCCCGCCACAGCAAACGTAGTCAACACAAAAACAAAACGTAGTATAATTTTTGGTAAATAGTATAATTTTAATTTCCATAGACAATAATTTTATGGGAGCCCGATTCCAACACTGATTTGGCGGAGACGCGTTCGTAATACCCGAACTAGCACTCCTGCAATACTAATGTCAAACTAATATCGGGTATTAGGTTAAGTTTGTTTCGTTGGTTTTCAGATTTAAATCGAAAACGTGAATGGTTTACAGTAGCGATTAGCGAAGAAGAATTTGATACTTATTATCCATAAGAGAATAAACCTACACAGAATAATCAATTCAAGAAAAGTGATACAAAACTTTCAAAATCCCTTCGATTAATACAGTGCTGATGAATATTGAATAATTTAAAAGACGATATATATTTTTTAAAGATCTGTATTATATCTCGACTGGATATTGTAAAGATAGATTGTGAATATCGTTCTGAAACTTTTGCCTTTAATTTAAGCAGATCTTTTGAAAGTTACCAGTAGAGGCCTTCCAGTGCTATTTATTACTAGTGGCCTTAAGATTTTATTCATCTAGGAGTATCCAGGTTAGTTACATCTTATAACTTAGCTAATTTACCGAATAATAGTGTCAATTTCACACTATGTAGATACAGTAATTAAAATTAACATTAAAAAGTACCTAAAATATGCACCTACTACCTGACTAAATTAATTAACAACTATTAAACTCTTACTTATGTATTTATATGTTACTTATGTAATAATATAGTTATTTTGAGATGGTTACTCATGTAGTAATATAGTTATTTTGAGTTATAATATTTTCAGATGATTACTGGAGATCTCCTTAAAGTAAGCCAACCTACCATATCAAGGATAGTGAGAAGAGTTTCACTTTTGTTTTGTTTGCAAATACAATAGTTCTGGAGACAATTGAAGAACAATTCTACAGCACAGGATGCTTTCCTGCTGATTCTAATGCGGAGATGTTGAACAGAAACAGAAAAAAAGAATATTTATCTATTAATGAACAGATTGTGTCTAGGCCTGACCTACAAATATGTATATAACATTGCCGCAGACCAATCCGGATCAGTCAATGATAACCAAATTTTCCAAGCTTCTTCTCTAGAGAGAAAGATGTTTAATTTTATTTACTTAAAGAATTGACGTTTTATGTATTTTGCAATATATTCTTAGATAATATAAATTTTTAATTTATATATTTTATTGGTTCAGTTGATATGATTATAGTGATTTGGTACATAGACTATTTTTAAGTATTGCACTCCACGATAATGGTAGCCCACTTGTCTTTTTATCTTCTGTACCACCTTTGTAATATTGTACCTAAAGCATGCAATAAAAAATTTCTGATTCTGACCCTACAAGTAATTCTCTTTCTGCAAAAGTAAATGTTAACTGCTTCGAACTGTTAAAGGGTGATTTTAAACTTATTAAAAACGAGGCACTCCTTATTAGGATAAAGGGTATATTTTAATTTAAAAAATACAAGACAATATAATAATAACAAGATAATATAATATAATATAGAAGAAAAATAATACTTTTATCGAATTATGTGTATCAATCACTAACAGTAAACAATCACACTTCACAGAAACCAAGAAAACCATTTTGAAGTTTGTTCAGAAATCCACCAGAGGCAGATCAAATATCATCGGAAGCTTTCCAAGCAAGGTTCACGAAGCACACATAGTGCTAAGGCTCCCTTGCCTAAGACAGCAGCTAACGACGTAATGCGTTCGATTCGGTTTACTCGTTTGCACAACCCTTTCATCATTCAATCAAATACTAAATCTCATTATATCAAGTGCAAATTTTATTTTATTGTGTGCCCCAATAATCAGAGATGAGAAATGATAATATAACTAGTGCTAAACAATCTATATTTATTATTTTATATTTTGCGAAATTATTAAGTTATTTGTTGTTAAGATACTTACTAATAAAAATTTAAAAAATAAAAACATTACTTGTAGAGGCTAAATGTAAATGATAACTTTAGTTACAATAACATCATGATTAATTTTGTCATTTTATTTCTTTTATTGTGTACAATAAAGTAATTTGTATTTAAATTTCCTATTTTATTTTAATTATCTATATATGGAATAATTAGGAGTAGTAGCTCTAATCAAATGCGCAATCAATCAGATTAACTTTGTCATAGAATAGCTAGGCCAAAATATGAAATTGTCATTAATCAACATGCCTAATAAGTTATCCTGTATCGTCATTTTATTATTATTAGTTATTCATGAGAAGTCACAAAAGAAATTATGAATCAAGAATTAGAATTTAGAATACATACCTCAATAATAATTTATGTGGGTGGTGGATCACATCCCACTTCTGACTTTTGATAAATCAAATTCAAAAGTCAATGTTCGTTTTAATGCTTTATTCCTCACGATAATATAGTATTCTTAGAGTACCTAATTTAATTATCCTGAAATCTTTTCATCATCCGTTTTCTTTTTGTCCTTCGCGCTCAATTGGCGGGAAGCGCCCTCATTGGCCCTCAGAATTCCCTCTTTTTTTAATTATTTTATTTTGCGGCCCTGGATTCATGTCCTTTATGGCCTTATATTTATTGCGAATGTCGTACCACAGAATATAAAACTAGAAAATCATGACATTAGTTACTGAAATAATCGAGTGTGACGGACGGACAGACAGACGGAGAAAGTCGCACCATAAGGGTTCCATTTTACCATTTTGGTACGGAACCCTAAAAACGGAACCCTTATAGGATCCCTTCGTTGTCCGTCCGTCTGTGTGTCAAGACCCTATTTCTCAGGAACGCATGGAGGTATCAAGCTGAAATTCATATCAAATACTCAAGTCTACTGTCCCTTGGAGCAGTGAAAAAATCAAACTTCAAAGCCAACACAATCAAAAGATACAGCCGTTTATGCTGCAAATTTTCGAATTTACTTGCACTCGCAAGGGAATCAAAACCTATAGGGTACTTCCCGTGAACTCAGAATCTTGAAACTTGGTACGAAGCAACGTCTTATAGCACAGATATAGGAAAATTGCGAAAAACATAAATTTTTAGTTACATCACATAATAATAGTAGATTATGCACCACGGGGGTAATGCGATGTATTATGTCACGGGCGCCGGGATAAATCCCAAGCGGAACGAGGGATTTTAGAGTAACTCCCGAGCGTAGCGAGGGTGTTGCATCTAGAATCCTGAGAGTAGCGCGGGAATTAGGGGCGCCCAAGATTTATACAGCATTACCCCTACGGTGAATACTCTACTTTTCACACCTCGCGATACAACCACTTCTTTCAGCTGGCGTGGCCTACTCGATTTGACAAACAAATGTCGTCAGTGCGAATCTAGTGGGCCACGGCTTCGGTTTTCGAAAATCGAGTTGGCCGCGCCTGCTGAGAACACATTCTGCTTACCGAAATTAGACTTTATTGATATAGCAATAAGAATTATGAATAAAACCTCTTTGGAATGAATAGAATTTCCTTCAGATCTTGCTTCAGATGCGCGATGATTCTAAATTCAAATCACATTATAACCCTAGGGAATAATGGACTTCAGTACAACATTATAACCCTAGGGATTTAATGTCTTACTTTAACCTTAGATAACAGGCCATGTAATAAGGCGTTGTTGAGCGAGTGGTGTGAAAAAATATTTTTATGCAAATTTTCGACACTCGCAAGGGAATCAAAACCTACAAAGTACTTCCCGTGAACTCAGAATTTTGAAACTTGGTACGAACAAACGTCTTATAGCACAGATATAGGAAGAATTGCGAAAAACATAAATTTTTAATTACATCATATAATAAAAATATTTTTATGCAAATTTTCGACACTCGCAAGGGAATCAAAACGTACAGTGTACTTCCCGTGAACTCAGAATCTTGAAACTTGGTAAGAAACAACATCTTATAGCACAGATATAGGAAGAATTGCGATAAACATAAATTTTTAGTTACATAATACAATAGAAATATTTGTATGCAAATTTTCGACACTTGCAAGGGAATCAAAACCTACAGGGTACTTCCCGTGAACTCAGAATCTTGAAACTTGGTAAGAAGCAACATTTTGTAGCACAAATATAGAAAGAATTGCGAAAAACATAAATTTTTAGTTACATAATACAATAAAAATATTTGTATGCAAATTTTCGACACTCGCAAGGGAATCAAAACGTACAGGGTACTTCCCGTGAACTCAGAATCTTGAAACTTGGTAAGAAACAACATCTTATAGCACAGATATAGGAAGAATTGCGATAAACATAAATTTTTAGTTACATAATACAATAAAAATATTTGTATGCAAATTTTCGACACTCGCAAGGGAATCAAAACGTACAGGGTACTTCCCGTGAACTCAGAATCTTGAAACTTGGTAAGAAACAACATCTTATAGCACAGATATAGGAAGAATTGCGATAAACATAAATTTTTAGTTACATAATACAATAGAAATATTTGTATGCAAATTTTCGACACTTGCAAGGGAATCAAAACCTACAGGGTACTTCCCGTGAACTCAGAATCTTGAAACTTGGTAAGAAGCAACATTTTGTAGCACAAATATAGGAAGAATTGCGAAAAACATAAATTTTTAGTTACATAATACAATAAAAATATTTGTATGCAAATTTTCGACACTCGCAAGGGAATCAAAACCTACAGGGTACTTCCCGTGAACTCAGAATCTTTAAATTTGGTGCGAAGCAACGTCTTATAGCACAGATAAAGGAAAAATTACGAAAGCATAAATTTTTAGTTTATATTATTTAATAAAAATATTTTTAAGTTGTCCGTCCGTCTGTGTATCAAGAGCCTTTTTCTCAGGATCGCATGGAGGTATCAAGCTGAAATTCATATCAAATACTCAAGTCTACTGTCCCTTGGAGCTGTGAAAAAATCAAACTTCTAAGCCAACAAAATCAAAAGATACAGCCGTTGGTACGAAGCAACGTCTTATAGCACAGATAAAGGGAAAATTGCGAAAAGCATAAATTTTTAGTTTTATCATATTATAATAAAAATATTTTTATGCAAATTTTCGACACTCGCAAGGGAATCAAAACCTACAGGGTATTTCCCGTGAACTCAAAATCTTGAAATTTGGTACGAAGCAACGTCTTATAGCACAGATAAAGGAAAAATTGCGAAAAGCATACATTTTTAGTTACATCATAATATAATAAAATATTTTTAATAATTTTAAACTTACTACCCCTTTCCGCATGAACGCGTAGAGGTATTAAATTGAAATTAAAATAGATAAGCGAAATAAAAATACTATAACTTTTACTTATATACCTACAGGTTTGTACGGAACCCTCGGTGCGCGAGTCCGACTCGCACTTGGCCGGTTTCTTTTTTTGTTGTGTTTTTGTACGTACGTTGCAGTCACGCGTTGTATCACCATGGCTTTTCATATAGGGCAAATTTATGTGTCATGTTAATGTAATTTTCAAATATTTCGATAAACTTATTATATCTCGTCATTAATTTAAAAATCAGTAAGAAATAAATAAATAATAATATTCATTTCAGAGATCATAGACTTATCATACTAGACGTACCCATATTCTAAGTTGTTATCATTATATTAAAATAAACAATATTAATAGTTGCTATTATAGTCATTTCTAAATAACATACATAAAATATAATACATGATTTGTACAATTTAAAATTACATTTCTAATAATACCTAATTAAATTAATAATACTTTGTATTTAATATTTAACTAATGTTAATGTTAAAACAAAAATAGCACTAATTGGCAAATAGGAAATTATTATTATATTTGACAAAATTATTGTAAACATAGTAAATATATGTATTGTAATTTAGATAGTTATAATTACAGTAGCGACAGAGAATATATATCATACTTTAATATTATAAATGCGAAAGTCACTTTGTTTGTTGGTTTGTTGGTTTGTTGGTTTGTTGGTTTGTCCTTCAATCACGCCGCAACGGAGCAACGGATTGACGTGATTTTTGGCATGGGTATAGTTGAGGACCTGGAGAGTGACATAGGCCCGGAAAATTAAGGAGTTCCCGCGGGAATAACAAAAAACTTAAACCACGCGGACGAAGTCGCGGGCATCAGCTAGTTGCAAATGAATGTAAGGAAAAATTGTGAAGATAAGGAAAATAAAGGCTTATTTATTTATTTATTATTTACTATATTCATTAGCTGACGTTATCATATTATGCAGTTATTTACTTGACCAGTGCATCTTTGGACACCATACAACTTAGAATAATACCTCTGTCATAATGAAGTTGCTGATTGCTTTGTGTTTCGTCGCTTTGGTCGGGTTATCCTTGGCCGCAACGACAAGTTCGAGAGACTGTCATTATGCTCTTGGAAACTGTAAGTTATTTTTCCATAACTTTTAAGTTATGTATTATAAGAGTAAAGTTGAACCTGAATGTTTACAGTTTTCAGCAATGTCTAAATAATGTCTGCATAGTAGATACCTACTATTGTAGCATAGCTGATATTCCCTACGCGAATACTGGGGCCATACTGCCAACGCTTAAAGCCATATTGTTTCATTATCGTTGAGTTTACTGTTTTAGAATTATAATCGTTATTTTAGGAACGTCAAGGTATATACGTGACATCAAACTGTCATTTTGAGTAATATTGCTTATGTATTGCATTTAGCGTTGACAGTATGGCCCCAGTGCGAATTTATAGGACGCTATTTTTCTGGGCGGTTATAAGAAATTAAATATCACTTGCTTCAAATGGTGAAGGAGAACATCGCGAGGAAACCTGCAAGACTGCTTTATGTTCTCGAGGGTTTGTGAAATCGGCCATTTCGCAAGCCAGCGTTGTGGAATAAATAAAAGTTTCTTCACCAACACTACAATACAATTCCACTTAGTTTACACAAATTAAACTTATACTACGTGTGGTCAATGGACCACCCCCTCAGCCCATGCCACCGCATTAGAGATATATATATACCTACCTTACATACTGTAACCCTGATTTTCAGGAGGAGCCCAAGGGTCAAGACGTCTCATTTTATGAGGAGACTTGAGCTCAGTAGAGAGCCGGCAATGAGTTGAAATGTTGAAGTCTGGGCGAACCACTCGTCTAAACAAATCTTAAATTTCCGGGTACCCTGAGTGCGAGGAAGGCACCCACTCTTACTCAATCGAATGTGGTTACAAAACTCCACAAGTGACCTGCGAGAACCCTACCCGGTTCCGGACACCAGCGCCGGGATCTGTGACTCCGCTTGCTACTGCGACTCCCCCACTGTACGGGATACTACTACTAACAAGTGCGTGCCTTTGGAGGAATGTCCTAAGAAAGAAATGGAGAAAACGAAAGATGGAGAAATATTATAATTGGATAATAATTACTGATGCAAAATAAATATTGGCTCTGAAAATATTATTTTCATGAAGAGCATGGTTTAAAAGACATAAAAACAACAAAAAATATTTATTTGCTGTTTAATGAATTACAATCCTTGATTGTTACATACTTAAATTTTGTATTTTTTTTAAATTTCCTATTACTTGTATTTACACCTGATTTTGTATCAATTTTGACAGGTCTTGTTTATCGGTGCGACCAATCCAGTTCATTTTGTTTCAGGACGGAGATTAGGCCCGTTCTAATAAACCGACATCAGCTAAGAACAAGTTTTAAAATATCTGTCAATCTATGTCTGTCTGTTATTTTAACAGACCCCTGAGGGCCCGATTTTTAGGTCCTCGACACGTAGCAGCCAGCAGGTAAGTGGAGAAGGTGAAATCAAAACCAAATGCAACGGAGTAACAGTCATTTAATTTGAAATTGTTTTATATACAAGGGATGAACCGTAGACTAGGTAGATTATAGTCCTTTTAGGCACGGTACATATTATTGTTCCCGAATAGTCCACTTTTATTATATCACTTAGGTAATTGCCTAGGTGGTGTAGCGTAACGCAAGTATTGGCGTTAACATATTTCCCGCCTTACAAAGTCCTAACGTTTTAGAATAGCAAAAGCAAGGGGTCGATGCGAGTAAATCCTCTTCGCAACACCGCTGGTCTCGCGGTTCCGACAACCACGTCTCGGCCCTCGGGACTCCATTGGAACCGGGGAACTATCGAAGCTGCCCAGGCTCAAGTTTTGTCTTCCTGGAGCAACGTGATTTTCCACGTAGCGAAGTTCCTGCAACGACATTGCAGCCGTCCGTTCAGGAAGTGCCAATAACCTTCCCCGGGATACAAATCTGTACCAAATTTCATCAAAATCGGTTGAGTAGTTGGGCCGTGATTGTGACACGAATCACGGCCTAACGAGTGACATGAACGATAAATATCACTTGATTCAAAAGGTGAAGGATAGGATGAAGGTGAGGATGTGTGAAATCAGCCAATTTGTCAGCCAACGTGGTGGACTATGGCCAAAACCCTTCTCATTTTGTGAGGAGACTCGCGCGCAGTAGTGAGCCGGCAATGAGTTGAAATGATGGTGATCTTCGGGCGAACCACTAGTCTAAATAAATCTTTAATTTCAGGCTACCGTGAGTGCGAGGAAGGCACCCACTTTTCCATAACCGGATGTGGTATGTGCGATACTGCTACTAACAAGTGCGTTCCTTTGGAGGAATGCCCTAAAAAGAGGAGGAGAAAGAGGAGCAGAAAGAGATGGAGAAAGAGTAAACACAATAATATTATTATCATCTGTGACATAAAATAATTATTGGTTCCTGTGGCATTCTAATAAATGTAGTACGCAAATGGTCCGTGGCGCTTCACTCGCACTCTCGATCTGTCATCGGTGGCGAGCGGACGTTACCGTCAATTTGTGTACCTACTTGCTGATAAACATGTGTTTTTATTTAAAACCTAAATCCTAGATGTGTGCACATCACAGTTCCGAATATATTATTTTAATAAAAAGCATTAAATTTGATTTTTTTTCTTCAATATTAAAATACATAAAAATAAGCAAAATTATTTATTTAATGTATAATGAATTACAATACAATATTTGTTAAAACGAATACTGTAATGAATACAATAATGGAACGAAGTTCCTTTCGATTAATTAGTGAAGGAATTGTAATAAAATTTACACAGAGAAACACGCGCACGCCGCACGGCAGCAAAAAGTGTCGTTACAACTTTTGGTCTTATTTTTTCCGTCTTTCGTAACGCGCGATAAGGAACTCCGTTCCAAAAAACAAATTCTGTATTTTTATTTTGTACTAGATGATTCCCGCGACTTCGTCCGCGTGGACCAAGTTTCTTCGATTCCCGCGGGTACTTTTGAATTTTCCGGGATAAAAAGTAGCCTATGTCCTTCCCCGGGATACAACCTACCGCTGTACCAAATTTCATTAAACTTGGTTGAACAGATCTTTTTTTTGATTCCCCCGGAAACCTTTGAATCTTCCGGGATAAAAAGTAGCCTATGTCCTTCTCCGGGATACAACCTATCCCTGTACAAAATTTCATCAAAATCGGCTGAACAGATGGGCCGTGAAAGCGTAGCAGACAGACAGACAGACACTTTCGCATTTATAATATTAGTATGGATTCATTTTGACAGGTCTCGTATGACAAATCTCTTTACACCTAACCAGGGGCCATACTGCCAACGCTTGAAGGAACCTATAATATTATGAGCAATATTAACCAAAATAACAGTTTGATGTCACGTAGGTAGGACCTACCTTGACGTTCCTAAAATAAGGATTATTATAAGTATGTATGTATGTAATGTAAGCATAATTCCAGAAGTGGGCAAATAATTAAAATTACTTCTAAAATATGTGTTTGTACTATCTTTAAAACTTGCACGAACGAATGGTCACAACGTGTAGCGGTTTCACGAGAGATTTAATGTAAACAATTAATTATAAAAACTTGGCCAAAGCATCACAACAACAATAAATTAATCATTTGATCAGGCTGCAGTTGCTACTGCTTAAGCTCTAAATCAAAATGCGATCTAAACACAAAAGTATTCAATAATCGCTGAGTCTGCCGGCAGGAGACTAACTTTCAATCGTCAAAATACTCGCATTTATGCAAATTATTCCAATATGGCGTATCCCCGCCAAAGAACGAACCGAGTGAAATACATCGAATGAGTCAAATATCAACTTAATTAAACCTTCGTCAATAAATTAATATGCAATATTTTTATCTTTTCTAAAAATTCAATTCAAATTTAAACACGAAGCTGACAGTAAGTTGGCAGTATGGGCCCAGTTAATTTTGTTTCAGAACAGAAATTAGGTCCGCATTAATGAACCGACATCGGCTAAGAACAGAGGCCCAATAATTGTCGAAGCAAATCGTATTCATTTTACAGTATTACTCTAACCTTGTTTTAGGAGTTTTCGATACCTAAGTACCTATAGTATTGTTCCAGATCAAACTGAACATAACAAAATGATTGAAAAATAAACGATTTGATTTATATTATATTGATATGGCCGTTAACTAACGTCATAATATCAAGGTTATTTAAAAACAACCTGACCAGTACATTGCATCTTGGGACGCCATTAAACTTACTTGTATAACACGGACAAATAAGATATATCTCTGTCTGGTCGGTCATAATGAAGTTGCTGATTGTTTTGTGTTTCGTCGCTCTGGTCGGGTTATCCTTGGCCGGAACCAGAAAACATTCAAGAGGCTGCATTTATGTTCTTGAAAAATGTAAGTTATGTATAAATAATGTCTACATAGTACATGGAAATTAGCACTACTCGTTGCCAGCGCGAGCGTTGCGATAAAATCCAGTCGTGATACTAAAGTAATCATTATTCCGCATGCAATTAAATTCTCAAAGCAAAAGCCCGGCTAGAACTTACGTATTGTTGTAAAAAAATGCCCGACTAGTATCGGACTTCGTAAGTCGAAGTCAGTCACTTATCCTTACTTTATGAGCCGCCTTTCCCTGTGATTAATTTCTTGACTTACTCCGTTTAAGTTTTGATCAATAATTAATTATTCTGTGTAGTTTGTTCTTTCAATGATTTGTAAATTGTAATTGCCAAATTGCATAACGATACGATAATAATTATTATATTATCGCTTGTAGTACAGTCCTGACTTTAGGTGTAGAAGGAACAAAGGACTCCACAGGGTTGCCAAAATTTATTTTCCATAATTAACTAATTAATTTTAACTAATTAATTTAAATTAAGTTTTTGATAATTAATTTTGACTTTTAACTCTACCATAGTGTTAATAACGTCAAAATGGCATGGGTAGCCGCCGGTATGTTGTACCGTTTACCTTACACCTTGTATAAAAAAAGATTTAGCGTTTCGGTACGATGCCGTGTAGAAACTGCTTAAACTTAGTACGGGACTAATAAACATTGACCCTAAAGTAAAAAAGCAGATTTTTGGCACCTCTGGGTTTTAGAAGTATTTAGATTCCCCCCCCCTAAAATGTGCGATATTTTAAAATATTAGAGCTAGATAAAAACTTTCTTTGGCGAAAATTTTCTTCATTAAATTATCTACAAAATAATTCCATACTTCATTTCGATAAGACTTATAGTTTAGGAGATATGTTAACCCTTTGTGCATGAAAAGAAAATATTTTGCATGTATGGCTTTTGGCAATGTAGTTTCTTGTAATTTCCATAAAAACTGATGGAGCTACGAAAATAATTTCTGCAGCAAAATGAAAAG
This sequence comes from Erebia epiphron, assembly GCA_963932025.1. Taxonomy (NCBI): domain Eukaryota; kingdom Metazoa; phylum Arthropoda; class Insecta; order Lepidoptera; family Nymphalidae; genus Erebia; species Erebia epiphron. The sequence goes on from OZ009950.1 coordinate 13,807,150, forward strand.
TTATTAAATTAACTATAAAATGATATTTAGTTTATTTTGATAAGAGGAATAGTTTTGTAGATATGCCTACCTATTGTGTAAGCTAAAGAAAATAATATGAAAATACCGTGTAAGTTGTTTTTAATTTCCGAAAAAAAACAGAGTTAGGAAAAATTGATTGAAGCAGTAAGAACATAGTTAAATTACCTACAAAATAGTATTTAGTTCATATTGATAGAACTAATAATTTCGAAAATATACCTGTCATAGTTAACATGAAAACAATATTTTTCAAAATTTTATATGTTTTCTGTAATTTCTAGAAAATCTATAAGAGCTAGGCAAAACACTCCCAGAAGTGAAAATAAACACCATTAAACCACTTATTAAAAAAAGATAGGACTAATAATTTCGAATATATATATATATCCATGTATTGTGCACGAAAAAAATAAAAAAATTGCTAGAATCCTGTGTTATTTGCAATTTCCACTAAAACTATTAGAGCTGGAAAAAAAACCTCGGCAGAGTCATTAACCTACAAAAAAGTCCTTTAGTAAATTCAGATAGGACCAATAGTTCGAGAAATATGCAACCTATATTCCAAGTTTTCTTTTTTTTTCAACAACCGTGGAAATGTTTTAGAATTTTCACTGAAATTATTAGAACTAGGAATAAAATGTCATGAGTAAAAATTAACTTCATTAAATTATCTTCAAAATAGTTTTTAGTTTATTTTGACAGAACTAATAGTTTCGGAAATATGGCTGCCTAACTGAAATAAAAAACCGGGCAAGTGCGAGTCGGACTCGCGCACGAAGGGTTCCGTACCATTATTGATAAATAATTACCTTTGTTAATGAACCTAAGACTAACTTTGTTTGTAGAGGTTTATTGTTAATATCAAAAAAACTATGCTAGTTAGGGCATTGGCTATAGTTTTCCTGTAAAGTATACGTAAATTCCTATTGACCATAATTATTTCAAATTTTTCGATTGGTAAACTCCGGAGATAAGGGGGGGAACGGTATTTTTTTAGACATTTTCCTCGATAAATCAAAAACTATCATAACTAAAAATAATTAAAAATCTGTTTTAGAATGTACAAAGTAAACCCTTTCATATGATACCCCACACAGTACAGTTACCTCACTTTTAAATTGCAACCCTCAGATTTTCCCCCCTTTTTAAATAAGAACAAAAATAATTTCCTATTTTTTTTAATTCCAGTGTCTTTGGGCCACTAATATACACAACTATTCCAAATTTCATGTCGATAGCTTCGGTAGTTACTGAAATAATCGAGTGTGACAGACGGACAGACGGACAGGCGGACAGACAGACGGAGAAAGTCGCACCATAAGGGTTCCATTTTACCATTTTGGTACGGAACCCTAAAAACTAAACCTTTGTAAAATACGTGAATGTTTTTTGTAATTTCAAGAAAAAGTATTAGAGTTAGAAAAAAAAAGCTGTCAGGACTTAGTACAAAGATTATTAATTTATCTGTAAAATAATGTTTAGTTTATTTTGATAGGACAAATAGTTTTCGAAATATACCTTGCTGTTGTGTAAGAACCGGTGGTAGTCATGCAGACTTAGCATAATACTACGGAATAAATAGAAATTGACCCATAAATAAAAACATATTTTTGTAACAACCCCCCTCCCACCTCCCACAGGCCCCCTCTCACCCTCCACAACCACCTTCCTCCCTCCCACAACCCCCCTCCCCCCATTATTTATCAAGGACAACGTTTCAATAACATGCACTTCAATAACAAGTGAATATAATTAAAATTATTAAAAAATACGACTGCTCTACCGTAGCCCGTATTGAATTTTTCAAAAATTTATAGCCTCTGTCACTCGGGATATTGAACTATAGTGTTATATATTTTTGGAATCTACTCGTCATTTTCTAGATGATGATTATATAGTCAACCTTAATTTCGATTTCTTTTTTCAACTTTGGTCTTTAATGCGGGACCATGGTCATACCATCAATTTTTTTTTAAATTTTACTAGCCTATGTCACCCGGAATAAGCTAGGGATTCTAACGATACCTCATTTATCAAAATCGGTTCAGACGTATAGAAGTTATGGTGGAATACACAAACTCACATACATACATACATACAAAAAAACCATACTAATATTATAAATGCGAAAGTATGTCTGTCTGTCCGTCTGCCTGCTACGCTTTTACGGCCCATCTGTTCAACTAATTTTGATGAAATTTGGTACAGGGATAGGTTGTATCCCGGGGAAGGATAAAGGCTACTTTTTATCCCGGAAAATTAAAGAGTTCCCGTGGGATTCAAAAAACTTTAATCCACGCGGACAAAGTCGCGGGAATCATCTAGTACAATAATATACTCGTAAAATTAAACGTATGTTCAGTCATTTCAGTTTGCTCAAAATCAGTTTCATAAAATAAAAGAAGTAAAGATTCATTAATGTACCTAGTATAGTAGCGTATAGTTTTACAGGTTACTTTTACTAAAATAAATTTCAAACCTAACGTAGATACCTAATATCACAACAAAAAAACATCGCAACTAGCAAGCGAGCAATATCTCCTTAACTCTGACTTGAACGATCAAAAAAAACTAAGCTTTGCGGGGCCGCGCCTACTACAACCGAAAGAAACCCTTATCATGATGCAATAAGGTTTAAAATATAAACAGTGTCGCTTTTACGTTCAATTTTATAATATGTCCCAACAACCGTCAAAATAGTATCAATTTCGACGAGTTCTGGGTCAAGTAGCGATTTCAAAGTACCAATAGATGTCACACGGCTTAAATCAAAATAATAACAAAAATTACACAGTTGTATAGATTACTTCGTTAGAAAATTAACTTGACTGTTGTATAAAATAATCACACTTACCAAACTTGCCAACAGATCTTCCAAAACTAATCTCGAATACTGGCATGTACTACGACAATTCAGTGCTATAACATCACAAAAAACACAAATATTCAACAACGCAAACTTTCGGTACTTTTTTCTTCAACGCCATTAGAGTTTTGATTAAATGTTGAGATACTAATTATGCAAAATATTACCAAAAATATGTTGCCATAAAAAGTTTTTATCTAGTTTCTGGTAGAAATAAATAGCCGGCCTTTATTTAAAATCTGACGGGTATCGGGATTACCAGCGCTTACGTTACAAAGCGCTTAGCACGACAAATCAAAAGAGTCAAAATGTGACGGGTTTACGATGAGAACTTAAGGAGTTCCTATGACCACCTCCTGGGTCCATCATGATACCCTGGGCAGCATCTAGGTACAAGCTAAATATATCTAAAGTAGTTTTTGAGAAAAATGGTAACATATTGAAAAAATTAAATCATAGACTACAGCTCAGCTTTGTTGTCTATGGTCCTAAAATATATCTAAGAAACTTCTCACAAGCTATACACATCTAATGAAAAAAAACCGCATTTCAATAGGCCCAGTACTTTTTGTCAAAAATGGTAACATATCGAAATATTAAAATCATAGACTAAAGCTCAGCTTGGTTGTCTATGGTCCTAAAATATATCTAAGAACCTTCTCTCAAGCTATACATATCTAATGCAATAAACCGCATCTTAATCGGCCCAGTACTTTTTGTGAAAAATGGTAACATATTGAAATATTAAAATCATAGATTACAGCTCAGCTTGGTTGTCTATGGTCCTAAAATATATCTAAGAACCTTCTCACAAGCTATACGTACCTAATGCAAAAAACCGCATCTCAATCGGCCCAGTACTTTTTGAGAAAAATGGTATCAAAAAAGTGCACAAACAAACAAACAAACAAACAAACACACAACCTCTTAGGGCAAACACATATACCGTCTCCGCTTCGTCGAGGGTAAAAAAAAGAATAATGAAAACAATTTTAATTGCGCGCATTACGTTTTCTGTTGTTTTATTTCAAAATTTTCTGAATTACAAACTTTGATTACAAGTTAGTTATATGTACTCAAAATGTCTAGTACTAGTGACTGAAGATTTGATGACGCCGCCGGAGTTAAAAGAATCTGCCAAAGCAGTTATTGAGAACCTCTTGCCTGAGAAATCTAGAAAAAAATACAATAAAACATATGATCAGTTTTACAGTGGAAAATCGAGGAAAACGCGCCGACTTTTTCTGAAAATGTTTTACTTTCTTATTTTAGTAAATTAGGGCAAAAATATAAGCCAAGTACCTTGTGGTTCGTGTATTCAATGTTAAAAAGTACAATATTGGCACGAAACGACGTAAATATTATGGAGTATAAAAAACTGACAGCGTTTCTAAAAATAAATTCAGAAGGATTCCGTAGTAAAAAATCAAAAGTTTTCACTACAAAAGATTTATATTCTTTTTTGCAAGATGCTCCAGATGACAAATATTTGTTAATGAAGGTCAAGATCATACCTACTAATATTATAAATGCGAAAGTTTGTGTTGGTTTGCTCTTCAATTACGCCGCAACAGAGCAACGGATCGACGTGCTTTTGGCATGGGTATATATATAGGACTGTAGAGGATCATAGGACCTGTAGAGTGACTTAGACTACTTTTTATCCCGGAAAATTAAAGAGTTCCCGCGGGAATAAAAAAACCTAGACCACGCGGACGAAGTCGCGGGCATCAGCTAGTTCGTAAATAACTTAATTCTTGCTGTTTACTTCATTTGATACTTACTTCAGAAACCTATATACCTATAAATATTTGATTTATTTCAGGTTATTTTGATTTTGGGGCAAAATGGTGCCTGTCGTTCACAATAACTCGTTTATATAACTACAGATGACATCGAATTTCAGGAAAATGTGATCATTGTTAAGCTGCCTAAAACAAAAACCAAAATTCAGCGAACATTTGTCATATCGGGCTTATTTCATGATATTTTGCAGAAATACATAAAACTTCGCCCTAATAAAATGAATTCCAAACGATTTTTAGTGCAATATAGGGACAAAAAATGTGTAAGACAAGTTATTGGAAAGAATAAAATAAGTTCAGTGCCGAAAGAAATAGCGGCATACCTAAATTTACCCAACCCAGAAGAGTACACTGGCCACTGTTTTCGCAGAACATCTGCGACTGTTCTCGCAGATGCTGGCGCCGATTTAACCACAATAAAACGACACGGTGGTAGGAAATCATCCTCTGTCGCAGAAACTTACATAGAGAACTCAATAGAAAATAAAGCAAAAATAAATAACCAAATAGCAGCATCAATTTCATGTCATAAAAATTCATCTGCTGATCCATCTACGAAGTCAGCAGTGTCACCAGTTTCAACTTGGCAAAGTAATTGTAACCATTTTAATATAAATTTCAATTAAATGATTTGTCTTTTCCTCGCAGGTGTAGTATAAAGCACTATGTATCACTCGGTACAAAGTACGATTCCTACCTCGCGTGTATTGCGGCCCTTCGGCTACGCCTCGGGCCTCAAACTACACCCTCGATAATAATCGGTCACTTTCTCCCCTCGGTGAACAATGTACTATTTTAAATACTTTTAAAATAGTACATTGTTCCTGTACAACCCTGACAAAAAATATCGACGTCATCATGTACACTGGCAAGCTCGTTGTAAACATGAATGAGACGGTTTATTGCAGTATTTCTACCCAAGTTTGTTTTACCTAAATTAACCCGAAATATTTTCCTACAAGCTGATCTTCTTGACTTCTTTGGAACAGTGAAGGTTAGAGTTTGTAGTAGGTCAGGAGCGTCTACTGTACCGTTCACGAGTTTATGCAGGAAAGACATGTCAGTAATACATCGGCGATCACTGAGGGAAAGCATGTGGAAGTGCTCAAGCCTAGCCTCGTACCCGGAGCGATAGGGTAGGCCAAATATTTAGAAAAGTTCCGCTGTACCCTTTCGACCCTGGCAACATGGACTTTGTACATAGGGTTCCAAAATGACGACGCGTATTCAAGCTGGCTGCGTACCATGGTATTGAACCGTAATTTCATCGTACTAATGTTATAAAAAGTTTTACATTGTCGTTTTATAAAGCCGCTCGACTTGGATGCTTTTTACCCGACTGCGGAACGCACAGGGTTATGTGTTCATCAGTCTATATATGTTTGTATGTTCCTTGCAGGACAGCTACAGCCTAAACGCGTGGACCGATTTTGATCATTCTTGCACCAGTTTGTGCCGAATATATCATTAGAGTGTCACTGTGGAAGCCAAATTTGAGAAAAAACAAAATGGCGCCTTCTAGAAGCCATAATGTAACAAATTAAAAAATAAAAGTCGATGGACTATGGCAAGTGGGGTATCTATGAAAAGGTCTTGCAAAATCATAGTTAGGTTTCCTTGATCATTTTCTCATTTTAACGATCATTTAGGATTTACGAGGTTTCAAAGGTGGTATTCCTTTGTGACACATTACCGAAAAAACGGCTGAACCGATTTTGATAGTAATTGCACTAATAGATTTGTTTTAGTCTTCCGAGTGTCACAACGGAGGCCGAATTTGAGAAAAACAAAATGGCGTCGACTGGAAGCCAATTGATAAATGAAAGTCGATGGGCTATAAGCAAGTGTGGTATCGTTAGATAGGTCTTTTAAAATCACACCTAGGTTCCTTAAACTATTTTTCCGTTTAAATGATAATTTAGGATTTACGAGGTTTCAAAGGAAATGTTTAAACTTCCTACTCATATCATCTACCTATTTAACTAATATTTAACTAGGTGAATTATCTCAAAAATCACTCAACCGATTTTAAAATGTATATCACTTAAAGATAGCTACATTATTAATAAGTAAAATAGGCTATATTTTTTATTTCGAAACAAATAAGAGATCCTTACGAAAATTGCAATAATGTTAGTTAAGTCGGAAAAAATCATCTCATCTGAGAGCTTACGTGGCGTGCGCTGCCTAAATCGTTAAAGTTACACGACAACAATGTATGATGGAAACGTTCCTCTCAAAAAGTTCTAAAAAAAAAGTCCGCGATAGTATATAACTATCTTTTAAGGTTGACTCACAATAACCATTTTTATGATTATTAAATTTGGTCTAAACAGTGCTTTACTTGCGAAGGTGTTTTTATCAACATAGTATTAATCGATAATTCGTTATCAAAATAAATATCTTACTCATCTCAAGTATTTAATTTAGACAAAAATTGCCCTTTACAGCATTCAATTTAGATGAATATCTTATGAGATATCGTAGAAATACAGTAACCTTCAACAGAAAATGACGCGGCCGGCAGCAGATAGGTAAGGGTGAAGGTTTATTAAGGCGCAGTCGCACGTTAAGGTTAGCTATTGGACGTGCGACTGCGCCTTGATAAATTTTATTAATATTATACGATTTAAATTGATAATAATGAAATACTTCAATTCATGTCTTGTTTTATACTTTTTGGTATCCAAGCAGTCGGGTTTTTTGTTCTTTTTAAATTACGTTTTTTGACTATGTTATCCACATGCTCCCTAAAGCTAAGTTTCAAGTCAATTAGGACACCAAGGTCTTTTATGACATTAACCTCTTCTAAAATATGTTTCCGAAAGTATTAGGTTTATTGAAATGACATATTAAACATTTTGTAGATGATTTTATGAACTTTCATTTTGTTCCTGTCATTTTTTTCCTAGCTTTTATACTTTTCGTGTAAATCACAAGAAACATAAACAATTTTTCAAAACAATAAACAAGTGAATATAATTAAAATTATTAAAAAATACGACTGCTCTGCCGTAGATACACATACATACACGAACCCTGAAAACATAACACTCCTTTTTTGGGCAGTCGTGTGATAAAAAATCCCCCTCGAATGGAAGTACGGCTACCACTGCTACTACGTAACGATACCACAGTCATTAATTACCTTTGGAATCTTTCCTTTTGACAAGCGGGTGGGTCACTGTCTGCTTCAGTCTATCTCACTCTTTGCTCCTTCACTATTGCTAGACAGACACCTCTCTTCTGTCAAAATTGTCAAACTAGACAAATTAAAATGAATTAAAAATACAGATCTGGTTGAACTAATACTATACAAAAGTTTGGATAGATGGATGTTTGTTAACTCAATCACGGAAGAACGGCTGAACGGATCTGCATGAAATTTTGCACAGAGATATCTATCTCTGTGCAAAATTTCATACAGTTTCATATTGTATAATCTTATACAGTCTGGAATAGCACATATCCCGGAAAATAAAAGAACCAAAAAGCCTCAATCCACGCGGACATCAGCTAGTAGTCTAAATAAATCTAAAATTTCAGGCTACGAGGAGTGTGAGGAAGGTACCCACTCCTACACAAACGGTTGTGGTCGCTTGACACCGGAAGCAACCTGCGACAACCCTAAGCCTGAAGCTGGAAGCGGTGACGCGCTCTGTGACTACTCCGCTTGCTACTGCGATCCCCCAACTGTACGGGATACTGCTACTAAAAAGTGCGTGCGCTTGGAGGAATGTCCTACTCCTAAGAAAGAGGAGCAGAAAGAGGTGGAGAAAGATTAAATACCTACATGTACCAAAATAACTGAAGTAAAATAAATATTTTCTCTGAAACGTGGTTTGTTGGTTTACGTATTTATTTTTCTTCAATATTAATAGACAGAAAAATAAAGAAAACACATTTTATTGACTGTTTAATGAATAATAATAATAATTAATTATTAGAAAATCAAACATTTTAAATTTCCTATTCTTTTTAATTACAAAGATCTTGTATCAATTTTGACAGGGGGCATACTGTGATACTGCCAACGCAGTACAATACTTATAACTCAAAATGACAGTTTAATGTCACATACCTTGACATTCCTAAAAATATAAGGATTATAATTCCAAAACACTGAGCCCTTTTCTTTTGGTATATTTTTGTATTTTTGTTATTTTCATATATTTACATTACTTGGTATATTTTTGTAATAACCCGATTCAGTGAGTATACTGTTTCCAACTTTATAACTTTCTTCTAATTTAGACTGTTATGCATACCTACTGATGTAAGAACAGGATCTCTAAAATATTGTAAGTGCATGTTAGTAAACACCTGTAATGGACAACCATACGGGCAAAGTTGGAAATATATTGTTGTAAGTATAATGTATGGAAGTTGTTCGTGTGAACAAATAAACAAACAAATAAACAAAAAACACAAAAGTCTACAATAATGAAACAATATTATGGCTTTAAGCGTTTAAACCAAGTTTATTTTGTTCCAGAAAAGAAATAAGCTCGTATTAATAAACCGACATCAGCTAAGAACAGCTCCAAAAGTATCGATCAATCTATGCTTAAAACATAAATTGAGATCATGTTCTTAACTGATGTCGTTTTATTAATCTTATGATACCGTTTTTCACAAGAACTCTCACTCAACTTTAATGTTAAAAATGTGTGCAAAATGTTTTGTTTTATTCAAAGACAGGTTCATCTGGAATCGTTCTTAACTTATGTTTGATGAAAATGTGTCCAGCAGTGTAAGAATTATCAGAGGCTCATTTGTATAGGCAAATCGTAATCATTTGACAGCTTAAAACGTATTACTCGTACTGTTTAAGGAGTTCATACATGCTTTCTGGCGTGCAGGCATCTACGAACTCCATAAATAGGTCGAATTATACGTTTGACAAACGATTACGATTTCCTTGCACAATCGGGGGCTGATCATAGGGGTTTTCACAGCCGGTGTATTTTTTAGAGTTAGTTTTAATGTGTCGAGGGTATTTTACTTATCTATTTCAGTTTTGTTAAGTGATCTTAACTGATTTTAATCCATATTCATCCATACTAATATTATAAATGCGAAACTGTGTCAGTTTGTTTGTCTGTTTCACGCTACGCTTTTACGGCCCATCTGTTCAAGCGTTTTTGATGAAATTTGTTATAGAGGTAGGTTACATCTCGTGGAAGGACATAATATAAATATAGGCTAATTATTATTCCGGAAATTAAATTAGTTCCCGCGGAAGTCAAAAAACCTTAATAGATGCAGACGAAGTCGCAGGCATCATCTAGTTTAACAAATAATATCATTGTCCCAAGCAGTTGCAAAACATTAAGAAACACTGTCTTACGTCACATCATAACACAGAAAACGTCACAAAAATCACTACAGCCTATTAACGCCCCACTGTTGGGCACAGGCCTCTATACTCTCATACGAGAGAGGGAGTTAGAGCTTAGACCCACCACGCTGCTCCAATGCGGGTTTGCGGGCTTTAGCGACTATTATCATGTTAGTACGTTATTAACCGGGACCGACGGCTTAACGTGCTCTCCGAGGCACGGGGGTGGACCACTGCCAACTTCCTAACTCCGGGCTAGTACTAAGAATTTATAGTCAGAAAAATCCACCCTAAGTACTCAATTATGGCCCGACCCGGGACTAGAACCCGGGACCTCGCCGGCAGGCGAACATGCTAACCACAAGAACTAGAACAACGAGGCCGTCACAATTCAAAGACTCATAATAATATTTTTTAGCTTTTAAATTTCGTTTTGCCATCGTGTCGCCCAAACAGGCTCATGAATAATAATAATATTAGGACTCCGGATGACTTCCAAACTAGTCAGGTAAACAATACAATACAATTAAATCATTTATTTGAATAGTGTGACTAGGTACCTATGATGTAGTCTAATAAAACAGCTCATTAGACGTATAATCAATTCAAGGAAATAAAAAATACAGTGAATTTTAATTTTGTAATTATTATTGTTTTAATCCGTTAAACAGAGTAATAAATGGTTTTCGTTATTTTATAATTGAAGAGAAACAAACTTTCATAAGTAAACCATTTTCATGCAAAATAACATTTTCAGAGGCTATATTATTTATTTTACATCAGTTATACGAATGTATTGTGTTTACTCCCGCTCCACTTCTTTCTGCTCCTCTTTCTTAGGGCATTCCTCCAAAGGCACGCACTTTCTAGTAGTAGTATCCCGCACGGTGGGGGAGTCGCAGTAGCAAGCGGAGTAGTCACAGATTTTGACGCTAGTGTCGGGTACTGGGCTAGGGTTGTCGCAGATCGCTTTAGGAGTTTTGTAACCACATCCGGTTGAGTAAGCGTGGGTGGGTTCATCACACTGACTGTAGCCTGAAATTTAAGATTTCATAGTAAAATAATATTAATTCAATTTAGGCAGGTCATTGAAATAGAATAAGACTAAAATTCTACATCAATGAGGTAGGTACACTATACTTATTGACGTCTAATTATTTATGAATTAATATTATGGTGATAATAATCAGTTACGGTATCTTAAAACTAAAGCTACGAGGGTTCCAAACGCGCCCTGGTCTGAGAAGAGCCCACAGCAAACTCAGCCGGCTTTTTTTTTATTATCACCATCTTTTTATTACGACAAGTAGTTCACCCAGACATCATCATCATAATTTTATTTATTTATTTATTTATTTTAACTCATTGCTCACTACTGAACACGAGTCTCCTCACGAAATAAGAAGGGTGATGGCCTATCCCATAGTGTAGGGTGTCGTTGGAGAGGTCGTTCAAAAATATTGCAGTTGTGGCAATTACCTATTCTGTGGTTGTGGCAAAACAATTTAGCGATTCAAAGCTCTGTTAGCAAAATACTGAGCTTGAATGTGTTAATTTTTGGTGTTGTTGTTTTAATTTTCAACCGACTTCAAAAAAAGGAGGAGGTTCTAAATTCATTTTTTTTTTTTTTTATGTTTGTTACCTCAGAACTTTTGACTGGGTGGACCGATTTGGATGATTCTTTTTTTATTTGAAAGGACATACTTTCCATGTGGTCCCATATAAATTTTATCGAAATCGGTGGAGTGGTTTTTAAAATATCAACAATAAAATAAGTACTTTAGCCGGAAGTTGTTTGCGTCAATTGGTGGCCTGTGACGCTGGAAAAACTTTCTTCCAATTAAAACCAAAATTTCTCTAGCTAACTCTCTTATTTTGCCACTCCTAGACTATGCTGACTCGTCCTACCCCGATCTAACCGAAGAACAGCTGAATAAGCTCGAGCGTCTTCAAAACTTATGCATAAGATTTATCTTCGGGTTGCGTAAGTTCGATCACGTGTCCGAGTACAGAGCTCGTCTGAAGTGGCTTCCAATCAGACTCCGTCGCAATCTGCACATGCTGACACTCCTCTACTCTATTCTATACAATCCTCATACTCCTTCTTACCTCAAACAACGTTTCTCCTTCCTTGGCTCTAACAACGAACGACGACACCTACGGTCATGTACGGATAATCGCTTGCACATTCCTGCCAGTCGCACAGGATATTATGATAAATCTTTTACCCGTAAATCCGTATTACTATGGAACAGCCTACCAGCGGATGTACGACAGTCTAAGTCGCTTCCTATCTTCAGAAGTCGCTTGCATAAACATTTCTTATCAGGTAGCTATTAAATTCACTTTGGTCCTATATTTTATCTTTTTATTTAGAATTATTTAGTATTTATGTTTATATGTATCTTTGTATATATGTATGTATGTATGTATGTATGTATGTATGTATGTATGTATGTATGTATGTATGTATGTATGTATGTATGTATGTATGTATGTATGTATAATATGTATGTTTGTATGTATGCGTGTATGTATATATATATTAGGTATATATTTTAATGTTTAGTTGTTGCACTATCCCGCGCTCTTGTTTTATAATCTCCTCTACCCAAAGGTTGTCTGGAAGAGATTGCTTTAGCAATAAGACCGCCTTTGCACCCTTCTGTCTTGTATTGTAAGCTTTTGTTTATTGTTATTTCTAAGTGTGTGCAATAAAGTGTTCATCTATCTATCTATCTACTTTGTATAGCGTGTGCTTGTTGTTGTAAAGTTGGCGCGGGAGTTTGAAGTCGGTTGTTTAAAAATATTTTTTTATATTAAATTATTGTTAGAGCCAAGTGCCACCCTAGTTCGCCAGCTAAATGGTTGTTTTTGGATATGCGGAAAAATTCATGGCAGTAGTATTTTATGGTTATTATGGTTAAAAGGAAAACTATCAGAGCTATAGGTATGAATTAAAATTATTTATTCATACTAATATCATAAATGCGAAAGTGTGTCTGTCTGTCCGTCTGTCTATCGGTCTGTCTGTCTGTCTGTCGTTCTGTCTGTCTGTCTGTCTGTCTGCTAAGTTTTCACGGCCCAATTACTCAACCGATTTAGATGAAATTTGATACAGAGATAGGTTACATCCCGGGGAAGGGCATAGACTAAAAATATATAAAATTAGACTAGCTGATACCTGCGACTTAATTCCCACTACCTAATTTTCCGGGATAAAGAGTAGCCTATGTCACTGTCCAGGTCCTCAACTATACCCATGCCAAAAATCACGTCGACCCGTTACTACGTTGTGGCGTGATTGAAGGACAAACAAATCCCGGAAAATATAAAAAAACGGTTCACTAATGTTTCACAAAAAACATTTAACAAATGATCATTTCACAAAAAACGTTCCAAAAACTAATCATTTCACAAACGTCATTTTCCGTAAACATATAATTTATTAAAAGATCATTTGTCAAATACTCAATTCACAAATACTTTACTTTGCAAACGTGCTGAATGTAAAAATGACATTTACTGATTTATTATTTTATAAAATAATTCATTTTTCAAATTCGTAATTTTACAAAATATTAAAATATAAATTGTTATTTGATAAATAAAACTAACTATAGGTCGGCCGCAACTTCGTCCGCGTACGATCTCTGATTTCTTATGAGATTTTTTATGATATAAATATATATTACCTATTATTATTATTATTGAATTCTTTATTGGATACAACTAAGTACAAAAGAAACATACATACAGAAAGAACATCATCATCATCATCATCACTACAGCCTATTAACGTCCCACTGCTGGGCACAGGCCTCCACTCTCATGGGAGAGCGGGAATTAGAGCTTGGACCCACCACGCAGCTCCAATGCGGGTTGGCGGGCTTTAACGACTATTATCATGTAAGTGATAATAACCGGGACCGACGGCTTAACGTGCTTTCCGAGGCACGGGGGTGAAACACCGCCAACTTCCAACTCCGGGCTGGCACTGAGAATTTCCTAATTGAAAAACCCAATACCTAACTTTTATGCCCGACCGGGACGACCCAGGACCTCGTGATCCGCAGTCGACTATGCTAACCACTAGGCAGTCGAAAGAACATAAAGAAGCTTAATCTAATAGCAGCGTGCAAAGGCGGTCTTATCGCTAAAGTGATCTCTCCCAGGCAACCTTTGGTGATAGGAGTTGCGAAATCACGGGTTGCGTGGCAAGCAGTTTAGGTCCTGCAATTTATAATAGGATAGACTACATATACACTACATACTAATATTACACATATAGATATCTATCATATACCTAAATAACTATTTATATAATATTAAAATATACTAAATTCTACTCCATTACATAGATAAATAGTAATTTTTCAGAAGACGTTTGAAAATGTGCAGGGATTTTGCCTGACGTATGTCAGCGGGGAAAGAATCCCACAATATGACACAATAGGGAATATGCATAAAATTTAAATTTGTCTCAAATATTTTTTTCTAGATTCTTTATTGTCTTTACATTATACTTAAAAGGTATTTTTTTATTTAGTTATTATTTAAACCCAGAAAATATTAAATAGAAAGTGAAAAATAAGGGAGGCAAATTCAAACTTGCAAAACGCGTCACCATTGGTTGAAACGAAATGTGACGTAAATGGTCACGTCAGTGGATTTATCGGCGTCCATATTCATACTGTGTTAGTAGTGTTTGTGAGAAAAAATTGTTAAAAACTGTATTCCTGTGTGATTACTTGTTTATATATATTTGTAGTCAATCTAGGACGATGACAGAAACTGGTTTTGTCAAATCACAATCGGATAATCTACCAAAAATAGATGCATTTATGATGTCAGCATATTTTGCATCAAATCTCGATTTTACGAGCGCAGAGATCAAAGGAGTGAAAGCTGCAAGGTAATTATTATGTTACATGGTATATTTTAATCCATAATATAGATTTTAATGCATACATATTTAAATAATACTTACAACTAAACATAATAATAATGTCCTCCCGACCGAATTTCGGCCACGGCGGCCTATCTCCAGAGAGATTAGCCATCTGCGCGGGAGATATTATAGTGCACAAACGAGTGCGCATACACAGGTGCACTCTCTGTTCCTTTACTCTCATAGCCCGATGGGACGGAAAATCCGACACGACCGGAGAGAGATCAGGCGCAGGACCGACGGCTTTACGTGCTTGGGGTGAAACACCGCCAACTTCCTTACTCCGGGCTATTACTGAGAATTTCTTGTCAGAAAAACGCAATTCTTGCTGTGGCCCGACCCGGGAATCGAACCCGGGACCTCGTCGGCCGCAGTCGAACATGCTAACCACTAGACCAACGAGGCAGTCAACAAACATAACCTATATATAACCATTTGTCATTAAAATTGTTCCTAAACTCCTAATTTACGGGAGTGTCCACGCCGAGACGAGCTAAGCGAAGCGAAAGGGCACAACCTAGGTACCTTTTCTCGGAGCGCTTCTTCGTTTTTTTGAACCCTTCATAACTTGGGTTTAGATTATAGTTTATACCAGACTAGCTTATACTCGCGACTTCGTCCGCGTGGACTACACAAATTTGAAACCCCTATTTCACCCCCTTGGGTGTTGAATTTTCAAAAATCCTTTCTTAGCGGATGCCTATGTCATAATAGCTATCTGCATGCCAAATTTCAGCCCGATCTGTCCAGTAGTTTGAGCTGTGCGTTGATAGATCGGTCAGTCAGTCACTTTTTCTTTTATATATTTAGATAAACAATATTCTCGGGATATGATGTGAATAGTGGACTTATTAAACATGTAAAGTGGGATTATAATTTACACATAATATTATATTATTGAAGCTCACTATTACAAACTAAACTAAACTTTTAACTAAAGCTAAAGCTATTACAAACACGGGACATAACCAATGACGTCATCAAAAGCGCGCGATTAATGGTGGCGTTTGAACGGCTCAAATTTATACTTAACTTTGAAACACCAATTAACGTAATTATTTGACTATTTTCAAACCTATTTATATTTTTTACTATGTTATAAAGATGTAAATGATTGATTTAATAAATAAAAATAAATCATGCATATTCCCTATTCCTCGTGAAAGAATCACCATAGATTCTCGTACGGCTGAACGGCATTTTTTGCCGTGTACTGGAAGTGGAAGCTTTACTAGTAATACTCTATCAACTTATAAAATGCGCATTCTAATCAAATTAAATCAAATCAAATTATTTTTATTCAAAAAGACTTTTTACAAGTTCTTATGAATAGTCAAATGAATCTACCACTGGTTCGGTTCATTGTGACAACCCTACACTGGGTGTGGTCCGACGCGCACTTGGCCGGTTATTTTTAACACATGCATACTGTAATAGTGTAGCCAATTCTGTATTACACAATCTCTAAACTAAAATGTCACCTCTAAAAGTAGTTCCGTCCCTTTCTGCAGAGAGTATTATGAAAGGGTTAGCAATATTTTTAAAGCTGTCATCTTAGATTGTGTTCGACAGAATCAGCCTCACTCCACTAGATAGACATTGAGGCCAATTCTGTATACTTAACACAATCTCTAAACTAAACTAAACTGACAGCTTTAAATCTAGTTCCGTCCCCTTCTGCAGAGAGCGTAGCGTAGTTTAGTGTAGTGTTCAGCAGAATCAGTCCCATTATATAGACATTGGTGGAAACTTTTTTTTTATTGCACTACAAGTTAGCCCTTGACTGCGATCTCACCTAATGGTAAAACTGTTGACATTCAGGTTCAGAGTGCTGAATCAATAACTCATTTAAACTTATAACAACTTAAAAGTTATGGAAAAATAACTTAGAATAGGGGTACAGTATGATTAGTCTATGAATATTTATTTTGACGATTTAAAAAAAAACTTACTAGATGATGCCCGCGACTTCATCCGCGTGGACTAAAGTGCCTAAACTCCTTAAGTTTCCGGGATAAAAAGTAGCCTATGTCCTTCCCCGGGATACAACCTATCCCTATCCTGTACCAAATTTCATCAAAATCGGTTGAACAGATGGGCCATGAAAGCGTAGCAGATAGATATACAAACAGACAGACAGACACACTTTCGCATTTATAATATTAGTATGAAAGTATGGATAGTATTTATATGGGCTTTTTTACTAATGCTGCTTATGAAAACCACATTTTCAAAACCATTTTTTTTTTACTTTACATTATAGGTAAAAAATCTCTTACCTTTTCTAAGGGCATTCTTCTAGAGGCAAACACTTTTCAGTAGCAATATCCCGTACAGTGGGGGGGTCGCAGTGGCAAGCGGTTGCTGCTGTGTAGTCA
This sequence comes from Erebia epiphron, assembly GCA_963932025.1. NCBI lineage: Eukaryota > Metazoa > Arthropoda > Insecta > Lepidoptera > Nymphalidae > Erebia > Erebia epiphron. Next base: position 13,824,512 of record OZ009950.1, read on the forward strand.
CAGACCCTGAATTCGACCTGAGGCTCTGGGTTGGGGTTGTCACAGGTTGCTGGAGGTCTTCTATGTTCACACCCGGTCGCATAAGCTAGGCCGCCATCCTTACATTCACGTTGGCCTGGAAGGTAAATTAATAAATAATAATAAATAAATAAGCCTTTTATTCGGATCAGATAAACAGTTATGTTTCTTACATTAAAGTAAAGTAAAGTAAAGTGAAATATACTTTATTGTACACAAAGAAATTAAATGAAAAAAAAAACAAACATATTAATGGATACGGCACAACAGGCGGCCAACCTATCCCCATACCAAATTTCATCAAAATCAGTTGAACAAATGGGCCGTGAAAGCGTAGCAGACAGACAGACAGACAGACACACTTTCGCATTTATAATATTATATAGTATGGAGTGTGGATTTTAAAACAAATAGAGTTATTCGCGTATTTGATGCTTCTTTACTTTCTGTTAGTCCGTTTGCCAATTGGCAAACGACTCCTTGAACATACTCCAGTCTCCATTCTGATCTATCTCTGGCTATTCTACTCCATGTTACGCCTGCAACCTGCCTGATATCATCATCCCATCTTTTTTGTTGTCTACCTCTTTTCCTTTTACCTTCCGTTGGATACCATTGTATAATTATTTTGCTCCATTTTTCCTTTCCTCTGATCATGTGTCCCGACCACTTCCATTTTAGCCTTTTAATTTTTAGTTTTTAGGGTTACGTCCTGTATCTTGGTCTTTTTCCTAATGTTTATGTTTCTTAATCTATCCCTTTTCTATACTCCTAACATGCTTCTCTCCATTGCTCGTTGGCAAACGGCAATTCTATTGATAGTGTTTTTTGTTATGGTCCATATTTGGCTTCCGTATATTAAGATTGGTAGAGTGCAGACATTGAACAATTTGCTCTTTGTTGCTATATGAAGGTTTTTGTCTTTCATTACTAGGAAGGTAAATTATACTAATGTAAATGCGAAAGTGTATTTATTTGTTGGTTTGTCCTGCCATCACGCCGTAACGGAATTGGCACAACGTGATTTTTGGCATGGGTATAGTTGAGGACCTGTAGGGTGACATAGGCTACCGGAAAATTAAGAATTTAATGCGGGAATAAAAAAAACTTAAACCACTCGAACGAAGTCGCGGGCATCAGCTAGTATATTTTAATAAGGCGATAGTCGTTGACCTGTGAACGACGAAAACGACGCGATGCGACACAACACAGGCTACGTGATGTGTCCTTAGTTCTTGATCAATTAAACTACTTTCTATCTTAACTACTACTTTTTCGCATTTTGGTACTTAGTAGGTAGGTAGATTCACTACCTAGATATAGGTAGGTAGGTAAGATTAGAGAAAAAGGATTGATTTTTGGCATATTAAGATTCTAATAAATACGGAATGTTTTAAAAAGATAAAAATTAATTATGTACGGTCTATATTTTTGTGTAACCAAAAACAAGCACTATTTTGTTTTCTTCGGCATAGGTCACCTAAAAGATAAACTTAACAAGATAAGTGAATAAAAATACGCGCCAAATTGAGAACCTCCTCCTTTTTTGGAAGTCGGTTAAAAATTAACCCATAATACCTATCAATACTTAATACTTATAAATATACTGTATAGTCCCACAAATTTATCAGTCTAAAATCTATTAGATATGGAAAAAAAAATAAAAAGTCAACGGGCATAAAAATTTGTTCCAATTTTGGCCACCCGAGGGGTTATTACGTATCATGCAAACGATTCGCGATAGCAAAAATTGTACAATATTTGCTGTCTAATCGCAAATTCGTATTATGTCTTGTCGATACCTATTACGAATTTGCGATTAGACAGCATATATTGTACAATTTTTGCTATCGTTTCGCTATCGCGAATCGTTTGCGTACGTAATTAGCCTGCGGGTTAGATAAGTTTGACAGTCTACCTAGATACTAATATTGTATATACAATATTAGTATATGTAGACTGTGAAACTTAACTATACTTAACTATACATATGTATATGTATGGATGTTTGTTACTCAATCACGCCCCAGCGGCTGAACGGCAGGCTGATTACGTATCAGCAAACGATTCGCGATAGAAAAACGATAGCAAAAATAGCAAAAATTGTACAATAATTGCTGTCTAATCGCAAATTCGTATTATGTATCGTCGATATCTATTATTTATATTATTAGCTATCGCGAATTTTTTGCATGATACGTAATAACCCCGATCTGGCTGGGCACAGAGATAGATTATTTATAGTCTGGAATAGCACATAGGCTATTTTATCCCGGAAAATTAAAGAGTTCCCGTGGCAACCAAAAAACCTCAAACCACGCAGACGAAGTCGCGGGCATTCACTAGTACTCTATACATTGAATATTTTTCGAAAATTTTAACATCAGGAGGAAATTATCGAAACACAGGCCAAAACAATTTTTTTGGAATGTTAGACTGTTTTTCGGGTATCACAGAAAAACGACTGAATGTTAAAACTCTGCGTTAATAAATATGGTATAGGATACTTTTTATCCCGAAAAACAACAGGATTCATTCATATAGGTGATGAACGTTTTTTTCTATTTTATTTCATACTTAACTCGGTCAATTATACAAACTTTTGACAGCGCTTTTGAAAAACTTGCAAAAACTTATAAATTTTTCGGGATAAAAATAGCTTATGTCCTTCCCCAGGACGCAACCTCGCTCTGTACTAAGGTTTTGCAAATTCAGTTGAACAAATGGCGTGAAAGCGTACCAGACAGACAAAATGTTTGCATTTATAATATTAGTATGGAACATGTATCGATAGGGATATTTATAGGTATTGAAATACTCATTGTAATCGAAGACTATTTCAAAAATACTTAGGTACATACTCCTTCAACGTAGACATAGCCTCTTGGATATGAGCATTTTGGTATTGCCAAAGATAACCCGACCTGAGCAACGAAACCCAAAGCAATCAGCAACTTCATTTTGACAGAGGTATATTCACTTTGTCCGTGTTATACAAGAGCGATGTGTGGTGTGTGGTAATGCACTGCTTATTTGGCCTTAAACAGTTTGCCTCTATGCTCTTGTCTGGATGTTATGATGACCTCATTCGTTTATATCAATACCAGATAACTCATCCCAGATTAACACGAGTGGGGTTGCCATACCAAAATCATTTACCTATGTATTATACAGTATACCTACTTAAAAATCTACCTTTTATTAGTATACGTCAACGCTATATTAGGGAGCGCTAAAGAATACGTGAATCTTAATTTAATTTAAATGAGGATTAAGGGAGGAAGATGAAGCGATCCTTGATCCTCCTCTTTCTTAGGGCATTCCTCCAAAGGCACGCACGTTTTAGAAGCAGTATCCCGTACAGTGGGGGGTCGCAGTAGCAAGCGAAGTAGTCTCAGATCTTGCCGCTGGTCCGAGGTACCAGATTAGGGTTGTCGCAGCTTGCTGTTGTTGTTTGTTGTTGGTTGCTTTTATTTTGTAACCACACCGGGCTATGGTTACAAAAAAAAGAAAAACGCTTTGATTTTGTTAATTATTTTAATTAAAAAATCATTTAAATGTATTTTGCTTCAATTTTCACAAATGCTGTTCAATAAAACCACATTTTCAGAGCCAATATTTAAGACGTTACAAAAAAACTTGTCTCTCCTCTTACTCTTTTTTAGGGCATTGATCTAAAGGCACGCACTTGTCAATTGTAGTGTCCCGTACAGTGGGGGGGTTGCAGTAGCAAGCGGTTACAGCATTGTAGTCGCAGACCTTGATGGTGGGATCAGGTTCTGGGTTAGGGTTGTCGCAGGTTGGTGGTGGTTTTCTGTGCTCACACCCGGTCATGTAAGCGAGACTGCCTTCATCGCATTCACGTTCGCCTGAAAGGAAAAATATTTTAATAAGGCGACTAACTGCCTAGTTTATTGCTTTTAAATAAGAGCAGGTTCTTCCAGATTCTTCTTGGTAGGAACATGAATTTGGCATTCCGAACCAGATTAAGTAAAAGGTAAATAGATTAATTTGAAGATTCGATAAAAAAGAATTGACTTTTGACATAAGATATTATTTAGTTTATATATATGGATGTTTTTAAAAAGATAAAAATTTAGTAGGTATCTGTATTTTTCTGTAACAAAAACAAGTGCTATTTATTTTTCTCAGGCATAGTTCACCTAACAGATAAGTAACAAGATAAAAGCACAAAAAGTATTTTACGTGTCTTTTTAATACCTACTTCTGGATTTTCGCTTACAGTTCAGAAGCAGGATATGAATCACGTTGCCTTGATTTTGCTTTCCCTTCTGCTCTTTTGTTTTATTTTGCTTTTTAAACGTGAGTAATTTGAAATTTTTAAAGTACCGACATTAGAAAAATCAGTTGGATATAGTTTTTGATCGGTGGCTGTGACAAAGTTATTTTGAATGTTAGACGCCACCGAGTTTCTTGCTGGTTCTTCTCGTTAGGTCGTGCCATTCCAAACCAGTGGTAGATTTCGCAATAGTGAAAATACTCGTATTTTACGTGATAACACTATTGGAATTATGTTTTTATTTTTAAAGATATTTCGGTTGATGAGCGCCTCGCTGATCCCACACGAATTTACAAGGATACCACTGGTCCTGAATTCGTGTTGGAACTATCCTGGTTCTTAATTATGTAAACAATTAGAATCTACCGCGCTTTGATGTCGGTCGTCCGAGGTCGAACGACAAGATATGGATGGCCGACTGTTAGCATTATTTCTATTTGTCATTATATGTCATGAAACACAGGTATAATGACTGTCAATTTGACCAGTTTCATGTCATAACGGACGCCATGTTGAAATGGTTGGTATAATTACGAGTGTTTTGGAGATGATAAGTCAGTCTCCTGCAGGCAGACTCAGCGATTACTTAATACTAGATCGCATCTAATTACATTACATCTCTCGTGGAACCTCTACACGTTTAACCATTTACTCGTGCAAGTTCAATTGAGAGTAAATACATATTAAAAGTGTTTTATTAATACCTACTTCTGGATTGTCGCTTACAGATGTCAGGATGTTTGGATGAATGGATCTATGGATGTTTGTTATCGTTTGATATGAACGGATCTGGATGAAATTTGGCACAGGGATAGATTATAGTCTGAAATAACACATAGGCTTCATCCTTTTATCTTTTATCCCGGAAATTTAAAGAGTTCCCGCGGGAACCAAAAAACCTCAAATGGATGTTTGTTACTCAATCACGCCAGAACGTCTGAACTGATCCAGATGAAATTTGGCACAGAGATAGATTATAGTCTGGAATAACATACAGGCCATTTATCCCGGAAAATTAAAGAGTTCGCTTGGGAACCAAAAAATCTCAATCCACGCGGACGAAGTCGCGGTTATCACATGGTTTTATTAGAAGTCATAATAAAACTGTAAATGGACAATTTCTGTAGGTACATTGAATATTTTTCGAAAATGTTACCTGGAGGAAGCTATATTTATATACATAGAGCCCAGTACAATATTTTTGGAATTTTTGTTATTGTTTTTGTTCGAACCGAAGGTCTCTGTGTCTACTTTGGTGGATTGGCTTTTGATGTCTGTCGGTCCATCCGTCCGTCTGTCAGAGTCTTATTACTTCCGAATTAATGAATGTGGTTAAATTATATGTAAATCGATGGCCTTAAGCCGAAAATTACATAAAAAGTTATAAAAATCCTTATTTGAGGCGCAAATGAGAAGTAAATTTTTATTTCTAGCTTGACCTTAGCTTGGGGGATATACTCAAATAGCTGCTTTTAACTTGAGCAAAAAAATACTTTTTTAAAATTTTTACTACAAAAATTTTCGATTTGGGGGGCTACCAAAGTTGCTATAGACCAATTTTGTCCCGGTGCTATCTCAGAAAACGACTTTAAATCAAACGCTGTAACTTACGTATAATTTCAGGCATATTTTGTAGGTAAACGCTAAATACGAATATCAGTCAATTGTCAAACATAAATTAAACTAACACTTGACTTTTCCTAAAACAAGTTATCTTTTTATACGACTGCCTGAAAAAAGGAGTATATTGTTTTCAGGGTTCATGTATGTATGTATGTAAGTATGTATGTATGTATGTGAGTTTGCATATTCCACCATAACTTCTATACGCCTGAACTGATTTTGATAAATGAGGTATCGTTAGAATCCCTAGCTTATTCCAGGTGACATAGGCTAGTAAAATTTTAAAAAAAAATTGATGGGGTGACCATGGTTCCCCAATAAAGACTAAAGTGAAAAAAAATATTCGAAAATAAGATTAACTATTTAATCATCATCTAGAAAATGATGAGTAGATTCCAAAGAGCAGAGCAGTCGTATTTTTTAATAATTTTAATTATATTCACTTGTGGCCAATTGTGTTCATAGATGGCGCTACGTCGGCTATTTTCAATTCTTGTGGCTCTTTTTCATCACAAGATGTGAATATAGTAGTAAGTACGTCTAAGTATTTGTAGGTCCGAACTCATTAGGACGCGAAGTCTTAGTTGAGGGAGAACCACTATTAGTATGGATTAGTCTAATACTTAGAAATTAAAAAATAGAAATTATTCAGAAATTATTAAACTACTAGATGATTCCCGCGACTTCGTCCGCGTGGATTAAGTTTTTTGATTCCCGCGGGAACTCTTGAATTTTCCGGGATAAAAAGTAGCTTTTGTCCTTCCCCGGGATACAACCTATCTCTATACCAAATTGCATCAAAATCGGTTGAAGAGATATTTTTTTTTGATTCCCGCGGGAATTCTTGAATTTTCCGGAATAAAAAGTAGCCTATGTCCTACCCCGGGATACAACTTATCCTTGTACCAAATTTCATCAAAATCGGTTGAATAGATGGGCCGTGAAAGCGTAGCAGACAGACAGACAGACAGACAGACAGACAGACAGACAGACAGACACACTTTCGCATTTATAATATTAGTATGGATTATAAGAAAACTATTTCAACAAGTAATAAAATTAAAAATTTTAAAAAAACCCACGACGAACTGCAGAGCTCCATTATACCTTTGACCTTTATAACTTTGAAACAACAATTAGAACGTAGCAAACGTATATATTGCATAATATCTAAAACACAAAACTGCATCTTTGACAGCTCAGTAGTTTTTTTGACCAGTGTGGTGGACTATGGCCAAACCCTTTTCAAATGGACAAATCAAAAGAGTCCAAACGCAACGGGTATACGATGAGAATTTAAGGAGTTCCCATGATCGCCTCCTGACTCCATCATGATACCCTGGGCAGCATCTAGGTACAAGCTATATATCTAAAACAAAAAGCCCGCATCTAAATCAGCACAGAAGTTTTTGAGAAAAATGGTAACATATTGAAAAAATAAAATCATAGACTACAGCTCAGCTTTGTTGTCTATGGTCCTAAAATATATCTAAGAACCTTCTTACAAGCTATACACATCTAATGAAAAAAACTGCATTTCAATCGGCCCAGTACTTTTTGTAAAAAATGGTAACATATCGAAATATTAAAATCATAGAGACAGCTCAGCTTGGTTGTCTATGGTCCTAAAATATATCTAGGAACCTTCTCTCAAGCTATATATATCTAACTAGTATTTCGCCCTGTGCGCGAGCTGCTAAAGCAGCTCACGGGTTGTGGTTAGACTTACAAGTAGTACAGATTTTACTGTACTAAACTGAATTCATTTATTATGGTGATAACAAAATAAACAAAAATGGCGCTGATTTTTTAAAACTTTGGTAACAGTTTCCTGTTTCGTAACCCCAGGGAGTCCTAAATATCGATTTTGAACGAAATTGGTCAATTAACAAAGAATTCCAAAATGGCGCTGATTTTCTAAAATTTTGGTAACAGTTTCCTGTTTTGTGACCCCAGGGAGCCCTAAATATCGATTTTGAACGAAATCGGTCAATTAACACAGAATTTCAAAATGGCGCTGATTTTTTAAAATTTTGGTACCAGTTTCCTGTTTTGTGACCCCAGGGAGCCCTAAATATCGATTTTGAACGAAATCGGTCAATTAACAAAGAATTTCAAAATGGCGCTGTTTTTTTTAAAATTTTGGTACCAGTTTCCTGTTTTGTAATCCCACGAAGCCCTAAATATCGATTTTGAACAAAATCGGTTAATTAACAAAGAATTTCAAAATGGCGCTGTTTTTTTAAAGTTTGGTAACAGTTTACTGTTCTGTAACCCCAGGGAGTCCTAAATATCGATTTTGAACGAAATCGATCAATTAACAAAGAATTTCAAAATGGCGCTGATTTTTTTAAATTTTGGTACCAGTTTCCTGTTTTGTGACCCCAGGGAGTCCTAAATATCGATTTTGAACGAAATTGGTCAATTAACAAAGAATTCCAAAATGGCGCTGATTTTCTAAAATTTTGGTAACAGTTTCCTGTTTTGTGACCCCAGGGAGCCCTAAATATAGATTTTGAACGAAATCGGTCAATTAACACAGAATTTCAAAATGGCGCTGATTTTCTAAAATTTTGGTAACAGTTTCCTGTTTTGTGACCCCAGGGAGCCCTAAATATCGATTTTGAACGAAATCGGTCAATTAACAAAGAATTTCAAAATGGCGCTGATTTTTTAAAATTTTGGTACCAGTTTCCTGTTTTGTGACCCCAGGGAGCCCTAAATATCGATTTTGAACGAAATCGGTCAATTAACAAAGAATTTCAAAATGGCGCAGATTTTTTTAAAATTTTGGTACCAGTTTCCTGTTTTGTAATCCCACGAAGCCCTAAATATCGATTTTGAACGAAATCGGTCAATTAACACAGAATTTCAAAATGGCGCTGATTTTTTAAAATTTTGGTACCAGTTTCCTGTTTTGTAATCGCACGAAGTCCTAAATGCAATAAACCGCATCTCAATCAGCCCAGTACTTTTTGTGAAAAATGGTAACAGTGGTTGAAAAATTAAGATCATAGACTACAGCTCAGCTTTGTTGTCTATGGTCCTAAAATATATTTAAGAACCTTCTCACAAGCTATGCACATCTAATGCAAAAAACCGCATCTCAATCGGCCTAGTACTTTTTGTGAAAAATGGTAACATATTGGAAAAGAAAATCATAGACTACAGCTCAGCTTTGTTGTCTATGGTCCTAAAATATATCTAAGAACCTTCTCACAAGCTAAACATATCTAATGCAAAAAACCGCATCTCAATCGGCCCAGTACTTTTTGTGAAATTTTTTAACACATAGAAAAATTAAGATCATAGACTTACAGCTCAGCTTTGTTGTCTATGGTCCTAAAATATATCTAAGAACCTTCTCACAAGCTATACACATCTAATGCAAAAAACCGCATCTCAATCGGCCCAGTAGTTTTTGTGAAAAATGGTAACATGTTGAAATATTAAAATCATAGACTACAGCTCAGCTTGGTTGTCTATGGTCCTAAAATATATCTAAAAACCTTCTCACAAGCTATACGTATCTAATGCAAAAAACCGCATCTCAATCGGCCCAGTACTTTTTGAGAAAAATGGTGACAAAAAAGTGCACAAACAAACAAACATACAAACAAACAAACAAACAAACAAACAAACAAACAAACAAACAAACAAACAAACAAACAAACACACAACCTCTTAGGGCAAACACATAGACTGTCTCCGCTTCGTCGAGGGTAAAAATACTTACATACTCCTTGAACAAAGACACAGCCTCTGTCATGTGTGCGTTTTGGTTTAGCCAAGGATAACCCGGACCAGAGCAACGAAACACAAAGCAATCAGCAACTTCATTTTGGTAGAGGTATATTCAATATGTCCGTGTTATACAAGAGTGATGCCTGCTGTGTGGTAAAGCACTGGTCATTTAGCCTTAAATAGTTTTCCTTGGTGCTCTCGTCTGGATGTTATGATGACCTTATTCGTTTATATCAATACCAGATAACCCGTCCCGGACTAGAACGAGTGGGCTTGCCACCACCAAAATCATGTAAAAAATCGAGGGTATTATAGTTACTAAGGATGATTTCCGTAATGACAAAGCATGGAAGCAACCGGCTTCGCATCCAGCAACCCACAAGTCAGTGTAAATACTTGTTATGTAACGTATCAATTTTATATTTTTACATTTTGTAACATTTTTCTTTTTATGAAAAGAGCAACTGCTGAGTTTCTTGGCGGTTCTTCTCAGTAGAACCATTTTTCCGAACCGGTGGCAGAGTTTGACTTCTCATAAGTGACACGAGTTGTCCTACGTCATTCGTGAAATAAATAAATCATTTATCAAATCCTTACCTTTTACAGAGCTATTCCACTGATCGCAATAGGGATGATGGCAACTCAATCTTGTTAGCTCAAGCACCAGTCCCCACATTAAAATATCATAGTAAATATAAACCTAGCTATAATATATTGTATGTAAAGTAATGTGGATAAATAAATAAATTCATTCATTCATTCATTCAAGTATGGGGAACCCCCAAAAAAAAAAACCCCCAAAAATCAAATCAGCAAACTTAAAAACCCGCTTCTAGTATGGAAGCCTCTACTATAATGCAGTGTTGTTGCTACACCCTAACTGGGTATCCATAGCCTACCTTACCTATTATTGACTAAATTTTATATTTTAAGGAATAAGTATACCTATGTAATTGCAATTAATAAAGAAGTTGAAATTTAAGTTTGTATGAACTACATAGTTGTAACGTCATCAAAGAAAGTCCTTCTATGGTAGTAGAGGTAGACATCCGCTAAGAAACGGTTTCGAGAAAATTACCCCTTAATGGTTTGAAATGGGGGTTGGAATTTTGTATGAAAGTCCTATGTTTTTGTAGTTAGAGACTTGATAAACGGGATTTAGGGTATTAGTTTTAAATAATAATAATGCATAAGCGGGCGCTGCAGTGCGCTGTGTCAACACTGTGTCCGTAATCAAAGTGTTTAAAAAATTCTAAAATCGCAAGTTTACAGACAATTTTGTGAAATAAGTGTAATACTGTGTGCAACTCGCAAGTGGAAACGTTATCTAAAACAGAAAACGTAAAATAACTGTGAAAAAGGCCGAGAAATACTCCGTCTTTTAACTGTTCATCAGTTCAAAATACAAGTGTAAAATAAAGTGCAAAAGACTTATACACTGAAATCTGGACTGTGGTAACTAAAAAACACTATGTAATACCTAGAACAATATTAATATTATAATTGAAGAGTGAATTAAACATTTTTTTCATAATAAAATAACAAAAATTATAAAACAACTCTTGAGGGTTGTTCAAAAATAAGTAATCCGGGCTTGTAGATAAGACTCACGTATTTCGTCAGTTCAGCATAGCAGTCTGGTGGCTGATTCGGAACAACGCTGGTTTAACATCGCAAGGCACCCGGATCGAGCCCCGGTCCCGGTGTTCGAAAAATTTGCTTTTTCGAGTTTAAAATTTATTTAATAACATTACAAAGATGGAAGAAATCTTTCAACTACTTAAAAAGATACAAGACGACATTAACGAAACAAAAGAAAGTGTCAGAAAGAGCGAAACAAACCTGCATAATAAAATCAACGAGAAGTTCGACGATGTTCAAAATAAATTGCAAAATTTGGAGGCAACCGTTACTTCGCAAGAGCAACGTATAGACTATCTAGAGAAACAAGCTAGGCAGCGAAATATCGTCATTTTTGGTGTTGAGGAAAAAGAAAAGAGCTATGAAGATCTGCACAATATTATCTTGGGAATATTCCATGATATTATGAAAATAGATTGTGCATGCTTAGAAATACAATCTGCGAGAAGACTGGGTAAGAAAGGCGAAAACGCCAGACCAATTGTAATCACACTTTCAACACTAAAAAGAAAAATCGAGATTCTACGTAATAAAAAACAACTGCAACAGATGAAATATTATATAAAAGAGGACTATCCGCCAAAAATTTTGCAAATTAGGAAAGAGCTTCAAGAAAAAGCGAAAGAAGAGAGGGAAAATGGGAAAAAAGTTTTTATCAAATATGATAAACTGATTGTAGTCCCACAAAAAGAGGCAAATGAAAACAACCAAACCAGAGGAAACAAACGCTACCTCTCAGAGACATCTCCTGAAAATTATATTAAACTTACGAGGCAACCAAAAAAGACCCAGACACAAAAGAAGAACACCCTGACTACGTACTGGACCAACAAACAAACCCCAAACTTGAATAGAAATAGTGAAAAACACATTACTCTAGAGTCTACAGCAGCACCCTACAATGCAGACACAGCAGAGTAGCAATTACTATCTAAGGACCCTCCCCCTCCTCCAACACGGTTGGTCACCGTGGAGGAGTATGACCAAAACCCCCCAGTTTCTAATAAATCACGTCAACAAAACATACTAAAAATTTGCACATACAATGCTAGATCCCTTGCTTCTTCAGAGAGACTTATAGAACTAAAACTTGCAGTACAGAAAATTAATTATGATATAATTGGTCTCGCGGAAGTTAGACGAGAAGGATGTCACTTAAAAGAACATACAGATTTTATCCTATTCTACAAGGGAGAAACTCCAGGACTACACGGAGTGGGATTCATAGTGAAAAAAGAATATAAAAATAATATAATTAGTTTTAACGGACTCTCCGAAAGAGTAGCACTTTTACAGCTAAAATTTAATTGCTTAGATCTGTCAATAATACAAGTTTATGCACCAACAGATTCGTCAACCGAAGAGGACATACTTCACTTTTATGAAAGCCTAGAGAAGGCACATGGAATAGCGCAAAAAAACGTTATTGTAATGGGCGATTTTAATGCCAAAATTGGTCAACCAAAAAACCATGAAAAGCTCATAATGGGCACATATGGCTACGGAACAAGAAATAAAAAGGGAGAAATCTTAATATCATACGCCTACGAATATAGACTAGCTATTGTTAATACTTATTTTAATAAAAAGGCAAACAAAAGGTGGACTTGGATCTCTCCAGACCGAAAGTCTAAAAATGAAATAGACTTTATTTTAACCAACTTACTGAAACACGTCAGAAATATCGAGGTACTTAACAAATTCGATTTTCCATCCGACCATCGATTAATTAGAGTCACTTTAGAAATTAAAAATTTGAAAAAAAGCAGGAAAACGTACAAATCTTCTTTATATATTCCAAAGAGTGAACCTGAAATACAATCGTATATAACAAATCTCAAAGCAAATCTCAAAGAATTAGACGCATTTAACATAACAAATGAACCTACTTTTATTCAGACTTACTACAATATATTAGAAAAAGCAATTAAAAACGGCTTAACAAGCATAAGCAATCGGGGTAAGAATAAAGTTGATATTATAAGCGTTGAAACCAAAAATCTTATAAAACAACGCACCGAACTTATGCAAAGTACAGCTAAAGACAGAGACTCTAGAATTTAGTTAACAGAATCATTCAAAAAAACAAACAAAGCAATCCAAAGAGATTACGAAGAATACAGAAAATCTGTCATAGTAAAAAATGTAAATAAATTTAGAAGCAGTAAAAAGGCTCTCAAAGAACTAAATACACATAAAGACTGGATTCGGACTCTGAAAGCAGGGAACAGAGAAACAAGAACAAGGAAAGAATTAATAGACTGCGCCACCGAATTTTACAGACAGCTATATGCTTTACCACCAGAGACACAAAGTACAGGAATAGACGGCGCTGAAAGTTTATGTACAGGAAATGATTTAAAACCAATAGATGAAATTGAAATACTAGAATGTATAAAAACATTAAAAACAGAAAAAAGCACTGGGCCAGATAATATACCTAATGAACTGTTAAAAATTGCTGCATTTCAATTAGCCACACCCATAGCTATCCTATTCAATATGGTTTTAAATAGTGGATACATTCCCGTACAATGGACTACCTCAGATATAACACTACTGTATAAAAAGGGAGATCCTTTAGACATATCCAATTATCGACCAATCAGCCTCCTTTCAAACATGTACAAACTGTTTACCAGTGTTCTTTTGAACAGAATTGGCCCTCAAATCGACAAATATCAAAACATTGAGCAAGCAGGATTCCGAGTGGGCTTCTGTACAATAGACCACATACACGCAATGGAACAAGTCATCGAAAAATACAAAGAATTTAGCAAAACTCTTTATATCGCGTTTATTGATTATACTAAGGCATTCGACAGTATCTCTCATGACTCAATTTGGAATGCATTAATCGAATGTCAAATAGACAGAAAATATATCGACGTACTCAAAACAATCTACAGGAATAGTACCAGTCGGATAAAACTAGAGACCAGAGGTGATTTGATACAAATAAAGAGAGGAGTCAGACAAGGAGACCCCGTGTCTCCGAAGCTGTTTATTGCGGTATTGGAAAGCATATTCAAAAAACTAGATTGGACACAACAAGGTGTTAAGGTCTCAGAACGTTACCTAAGTCATCTACGGTTTGCAGACGACATTGCCATTTTTGCCGAAAACAGTAGTGACCTCGAAAAAATGTTATTATCCCTAGATAAAGAAAGTAAAGAGATCGGTCTTCATATGAATATTAGTAAAACTAAAATTATGACTAACAGTTACCCTGAGAAAATATATCTAAATAATCTGGAAATCGAATACGTAAATTCTTATATATATTTGGGAAAACAAGTGTCATTTAATGATTCCAATAAGGATGAAGAAGTAGACAGAAAAATTACTTTAAGCTGGAACAAATACTGGGCCCAAAAAGAGATTATGAAGGGCGATTACAGCATGCATATAAAAAGAATCATAATGGATACATGTATTCTTCCTACACTAACTTATGCCAGCCAAACTTGGGTTGTTCACCAATAGAATTAAGAATAAGATAGCTGTTTGTCAAAGAGCCATGGAGAGAAGCATCTTAAAGATACGTCGAATACATAAAGTCGCAAACAAAGAAATAAGAAAGAAGACGAAGCTCACAGACGCCTTGCAACGAGCATTACAGCTAAAATGGAGATGGGCAGGACACCTCGCTAGAACAAACGACCAAAGGTGGACACTTAAAACAACTAAATGGCCTGGCCCTAAAGGGAAAAGACGTGTAGGAAGGCCAAGGTCACGATGGAGTGATGATTTGATATCCGTAGCCGGAAAAGAATGGATAGAAAAAGCAAAGGACAGAATTAAATGGCAGAAACTGGGGGAGGCCTATACCCAATGAGGGATCCTTATCTAAATCGATATAAATATACCTACACTAATATATATAAATATGTAACTATATCTAACAATCACTCACTAACATTACTTAAAATATATAGATATATATATATATATAAATATGTTATTAAAAAGTGTACTTATAAAAAAACCTACCTAAATAAACTTGTGTTTTTATACAAGTTTGAACTCTTCCCATTTTTAATTAAGTATTAAAAATACAATATATATATATATATATATATATATATATATATATATATATATATATATATATAATATTTAAACTAACAAATAACAATACTAACATTAGGGTGCGAATACATTGTGTAGTTAAGTTTAGTCATAAGAAAATAATGTAGTGTAATAAGGAAGTCAATAAAGGCTTAATAATAATAATAATAATGCATAAGCAATTTTACGAAAATCTACCACAAAGAGAGTGAAATGGGGGTTGGAAGTTTGAATGCAATTCCTATGTTTTTGAAGTTAGATACTTCGGAAATCGGGATTTAGATTAAACCTGCATAAGCTATAAGCTATATAGATATGCTATTTTGCAGCGGGAAATCTTCATAATCTTTGTGCGCGGCCGAAGTCGCAGGCGACCTCGGAGGTCAGCTCAAAGCGGTCATAGGAGGCAAAGCGGCCACTCTTAATTTTTCGGTTGTTTCAAATGATAATGCGACGTTGCAGTTTTGTCGCATAAGAAACCTCCCGCCCCGCGCCGGGCAGTCTTTCGGTAGCGATAGGAACGATCGCGTGGCTACAGTGTCGAAAATATTATTTTTGCATGTTTTGTTAAAAAAATGCAAGGTAAGTTCATCCTGTTTTGATCATACCTCTTTATATTTAAATCCTTTTATAATACGTGTATTGTTTCTTATCTTTTTGGCTTGATTTGTGCAAAATTTGCTCAAACGTAAATGTATAAAAGTGTGAAAAGCCGAATTTTTAAACAATATGGCCGAATAAGGCAAAGCGGCCCGGGCAAAGCGGCCAACTGACCGTTTTGCCCTTATTAAAAAATATTATCACAAGATAGATAATGCTTAATTATTTTGTTTAGCTGGTGAACAATAATTAGAGAAAAACCAACCAGGGATCATGGGATGAAAATCTTATGGCACGGGCGATCAAAACGAAAAAATAACAAAAGGCTGTGTAACTTCCATATTATGTTTAAAATATACCATACTACCTACTTAGCTAAGGTTAAAGAAATTGTAAGACCTTATGATTAAAATAATGAGAATACTACCTAGTTTTTAGTTAGTAGAAACTCAGACTGAGAATAAAATGATATTGTTAATGTAAGAGCAGTATTTGTTGATTGTTAAAAATATTCAAATCTAAATAAAAACTAAACCTGTGTTAAAGTTTCTAAAAATGTATGCTTATTAAAAGTTTGATGACTGAAGTTTTCAAACTAAAGTTAATTTAAATTACTTTTAAGAATTATTATGATTAAAATAATGCTAATGTTCTAGTTAAATCTCAACTCGGACGGAGACAATAGAAATAATTTGATTTTTATAATAGTATAAAAAAAAACATTGATATTTTAATTACATTGAGTTCGAGGATATTTTTATAACTCTTTTAGTAAAATAATGATAATTACTCAATAAACTGTATCTGATTAAATTTAAAATTATTTAGAAACTTAGAACTAGAAACTGAACTGAACTAGAAATTGAGTATATGACGGGTAAAATTAATATCAAATGTTTCTTTAATAAATAATGTTCTTTTATATTTTTTGGTCATTTTTATTTCGTCAAGCATGTTAAATTTAAAAAAAAAAAACAATTATACGCAGTAACGTTGGGGCTGGCCACGTTGCCCTTGGCCCCCTGGCCGCTTTAGGCGGCCGCTCGGGCAAAGCGGTTTTTTTACAAGTTGCCGTAATTAAGACATAATATGCTTATTATTTCAATTTTCGAGACCTTAAATTTCATAAATCATAAATTTAATAAATTTCTTTCCCATCAGTATAAAATTCTTGTGGAAAATCAATCGTTTGATAGGTTTTTTCTTTACTCAAAGTTAAGGTGGCCGTTTTGAGCTGACCTCCCCTATATTTCACCCAGATCCCTTCAGTCGTTCTGGCGTGATTGAGTAACAAACATTCATTTAAACTTTCGCATTTATAATTTTAGTATAGGTTGGGAATTAAAAAAGAACTAAATCCACCCGGCCAAATGGTCTCACTGCATTATAGTCATTATCTGGCCCGGTCGCGGTGCTCCAAATTGGAACTAATTTTTATGCCTGTTCATTTTACTTTTCATATCTGGTAGCGACCGGGTCGGATAAGTTTGTGGAACTGTACGTACCTATTACGGTATGAGAATTAAGAACTCATTGAAGTCCAAGACTATTTCAAAAATACTTACATACTTCTTCAACATAGACACAGCCTCTTGGATGTGAGCGTTTTGGTATTGCCAAAGATAGCCCGACCAGAGCAACGATACACAAAGCAATCAGCAACTTCATCTTGACAGGGGTAATATTCAACTTGTTCGTGTTATGCAGGAGTGTTGTCTGTTGTGTGAAAATTCACTGACTATTAAGGCGTGCTTGCCTTATATACCAAATCATTTACTTAACTAAAAATCTAAATAGCATGCAGCATAGAATATTCCAAGAAGTATTCTTTGTTTGCATAATGTGTGTAGGTACCCAAGATGTTAGGTCTAATTAAACAGAGTCCAGCACATTAGTCAAATCGGCGTACAAATATTATAAACTAGATGACGCCCGCGACTTTTTTCTCGTGGATTAAGATATTTTGACTCCTGCGAGAACTCTTCAATTTTCCGGAATAAAAGTAGACTAGGTCAACCGGGGAATCATTTGGTACAGGGATAGGTAGGATCCCGATGCAACCCATTCCTGTACCAAATTTCATCAAAATCGGTTGAATAGATTGGCCGTGGAAGCGTAGCAGACAGACGGACAGACAAACAGACGGACACACTTTCGCATTTATAATATTACTAGATGATTCCCGCAACTTCGTCCGCGTGGTTTAGGATTTTTTAATTCCCCCGGGAACTCTTTAATTTTCCGGCATAAAAAGTACACAGACAGACAGACAAAAAACCACATACGGTTGTGTCTACAAAACAAAGGAAAATTATTTTATTCGGTTCATAATTTTAATTAAAAATCATAAAAAATATAGGTTTTTGACTTATACTGTTTATTAAAATCATTATTTCAGAGCCAATTTTTTTGACATTACAATAATTATTATTAAAAAAAACTTGTTTAATATTTCTTCTCCTCTTTATTTTCCACCTCTTTATTCTCCACCTCTTTATTCTCCACGTCTTTATTCTCCACCTCTTTATTCTCCACCTCTTTATTCTCCACCTCTTTACTCTCCAACTCTTTCTTCTCCTCCTCTTTTTTCTCCACCTCTTTCTTAGGGCATTCCTCCAAAGGCACGCACTTTCTAGTAGTAGTATCCCGTACAGTGGGGGGCTCGCAGTAGCAAGCGGAGTAGTCACAGATCTTGCCGCCGTAATTAGTTTCCGGCTTAGGGTTGTCGCAGGTTGCTTCCGGTGTCAAATAACCACATGCGGTTGCGAAAGCATAGGTGCCTACCTCACACTCACGATAACCTGAAATTAAGATGTAGGTATTTATAACCACTAGATATAGGAACCACTAATATTTAGACTAGTTGTTCGCCCATACCTCGCATCTTGTAAATGTTTGAAGTATTAGCTATGTTCAAACAGTACCCTAATGGTTTAGACGTTCAGCTTCCTATTCAGGTGGTAGATGGTTCGATTCCCGGGACCTACTAAGTTTCGCTAGATCTTCATAACGCCTGCCAATCTGCACTTGGCCAAAGTGGTAGACTATGGCCAAACCCTTCTCATTCTGAGAAGAGACCCGTGCTCAGTAGCCAGCCCGCAATGGGTTGAATTGATGATGATGATGATGATTCGCTATTCGAAACTTGACTGATATAAGAATTTGCTTAGCAGTAATTTAAAAAAAAACTAAATCTACGCAGACGAAGTCGCGAGCATTAGCTAGTACTAAAATAATACCTATGTATAAATAAATGTATAATATGTATAATACATTAACATATAATATCATGAAAAGTATTAAAAAAAAACCGGCCAAATGCGAGTCGGACTCGCGCACCGAGGGTTCCGTACAAACTGTGCTGTCTACGATGTGGTGGCCGGCCCTAACAGCTGTGAAAAAATCAAGCTTCTAAGCCAACGCAATCAAAAGATACAGCCGTATATGCTGCAAATTTGCGACACTCGCAAGGGAATCAAAACCTACAGGGTACTTCCTGTGAACTCAGAATCTTGAAATTTGGTACGAAGCAACGTCTTATAGCACAGATGTATGCTTTTCGCAATTTTCCGGGATAAAAAGTAGTCTATCTGTAATTCCAGACTATAATCATCTGTTCTGTAGTTCTACATAGTTCTGGCGCGATTCAGTAATAAACATCCCATCCATCCAAATTTCGCATTTATACCTAACTAGCTGATGCCCGCGACTTCGTCCGCGTGGTTTAAGTTTTTTGATTCCCGCGGGAACTCCTCAATTTTCCGGGATAAAAAGTAGCCTATGTCACTCTCACACACACAGGTCCTCAAGTATACCCATGCCAAAAATCATGTCAATCCGTTGCTCCGTTGCGGCGTGATTGAAGGACAAACCAACAAACAAACTGACTTTCGCATTTATAATATTAGTATAGATTACTTACATTTTCCAAGAATGTAAATACATCCTCTGTGATGTGTTTTAGTTTCAGCCAAAGATAACCCGACCAGAGCGACGAGACACAAAGCAATCAGCAACTTCATTATGACAGAGGTATTTTTAATTTGTCCGTGTTACACAAGTAAGTTGTGTGGCGTCCGAAGATGCACTGGTCAGGTTGGCCTTAAATAGATTTGCTTGATGATATTATTGTGATGACCTCAGTTACGAGTACTTTCCGCATCTATATAATGTGTCAATATTATGAGGAGATGAGGATATTTTGCAGTATTATTTTAGTGCTGACCACACAGTTTTGGGAATTTCTTTATAATACTTGACTAGCTAATGCCAGCGACTTCATCCCCGTGGAAATAAGTTTTTTTAACGGGAACACCTCAATTTGCCGGGATAAAAAGTAGCCTATGTCACTCTCCAGGTCCTCAACTATACCCATGCAAAAAATTACGTCGATCCGTTGCTCCGTTGCGGCGTGATTGAAGGACAAACCAACAAACAAACACTTTCGCTACATATATTATCGTTATAATACTTATTAGTATAAATAATGACTGCTCTCACATTGATTATACACTCAAATGTTGATGTAAATATTCTAATTAGAGTTGGAGTCATTAGAGGCTCCGTGAAATATTTTGCCTTCCCCGATTGTGTAAGGAAATCGTAATCGACCTTAATATATTTATTATGTACCAGCGATTACTTATCATTACTCCCATAGGTATTTCGAAAATACGTTCGTATATTCCTGTCTATATTATACAGGAAACTACAGTCCAAGTTTCTAGGTCCAAGGGTTTGGGTTAGTCAGTAATGACTGAACTAGGCCCAAACCCTTGGACCTAGGTCAGGACTTTTCTCTTCAAAGCAACTTAGTAGTACGTTATTACTATTTTACATTCTGTGTTAAAAGTAAGGTAAGTCTACCAAATTAATTTAAAGATTTAGGAAAAAAATATTCTGGTTTGTAGATTAATCATTTTTAAGTTTATCAAATATAATATTTGAGAATGATATTATTGTTATGACAATTTAATATTTTGCCCGAAATGTAAAAAACATGTGACACACAAAAGAAACATCAGTTTTTGTAGTGGCATTTGAAGTCGTAAAGTTTTAGTATGAACTTGTAGATTCTAGGAATCAAGAACAAATAAATTAAACCGGTCTCAATAATCGGCGGTTGCTCTTTTGAAAAAAAAATACAATTTCATTAATTTGTAGAATATATAAGTAACAGCTGTCCTTAGCATTGCTGGAGCGAGTCAAATCCATGCTCCTTTGTCATAGGCTACTTTTATCCCGGAAAATTAGGAAATTCCTCCGGGAATTACAAAAAATTTAATCCACGCGAATAAAGTCACGGGCATCAACTAGTAGATGATAAAAAATACATAACAGTAATCCTTTATTCAGGAAAATTCTTCATTAAGCTGTCACGCAAAGGCGGTGCCGTGACGGGCTGACGTTTGAGATGTGCCCAAATTATGATCAAAGTGTTATTTCTTTATTCTTATAGGTACATATTTGGACATGCGGCGGCTATACCTTTAGTAGAGACGCTTGTGACATTAGATCACCTCTCTGGTACAGTGGTGAGCGCTGTAGTCGTATAAGTTTGAGGACCCGGGTTTGATTCCCGGCAACAGCAACAGGGTGGTTTTTAAAGAGTTGATGGAAACTTGGGCCGTTGTAAGACTCTACCAACAAAAAATTGCCACTCAAAGATTTACTTTTTGTTTCAGTAGGATAGCAACTTTGGCAGTTACTGTGCAGAGACAGGTCTAGCCAAACAGTTAGTGTGTAAAGACTAAAGAGGTGCGTAATTTGACAATTTTGCGCGTAGAATTTTAATGTATGGCTGCATACGTCACCGTAAGATTGCAAAATCCGTTAGATTATAATCTAACGCTTTTTATCTCGTAGAGATTGTAAACTGTCGAAAGATTGTGAACCGTTCAATGTTCTGTGTGTAAATTTTTGAAATATTTATTGTATTTACGTTTTCTTGTCTCTTTCTTGTAGGTTAGGTTAGGGTTCGACATAATTAAACAATCAAGTAGTGCCCGGCGTGCGGCCGGGCACTACTTGATTTTTTAATTACTAGGTTTTATCGGGTTAATATACCTAACAGATTACAATCTACCGAAAAATAATGCGTTATATTGTAATCTTTCGACAGTTTACAATTTCGTGAGTTAGATTATAATCTAACGGTTTTTACAATCTTACGGTGGCATATATAAACAAAAGTGTAAGTTAAACAAAACTCAATTTATTGAAATCTACCAATAGTAACCACCACTACAGCCCATTCACGTCCCACAGCTGGGCACAGGCCTCCACTCTCATAGGAGAGAGGGAATAAAAGCTTATACCCACCACGCTGTTCCAATGCGGGTTGGCGGGCTTTAACGACTATTATCATGTTAGTGATAATAACCGGGACCAACGTCTTAACGAGCTCTCCGAGGCACGGGGGTGAAACACCACCAACTTATTTATTATTTATTTTTTCTAACTCCGGGCTAGTACTGAGAATTTCTAGTCAGAAAAACCCAATACTTAATTATGGCCCGACCCGGAACTCGAACCCGGGACCTCGTCGGCCGCAGTCGAACATGCCAACCACTAGACAAACAAACAAAACAGTAAACAACCAATACTAAACAATCGTAATAATATCGTTAAGGGGGCAAGCTTTCAAAAAATATATAGGCTAGGAGATAGCTGCTGATGTGATTTTCATATAATATTGTTATGTTGGTATTTCAGTAAAAATAAATTAGGATTAGATACGTAGGTATTGTTTAAATATAATTACATATCTAAGCCAATTATAAAATTATAATATAACTAGATGTACTTATAATCTACATTAAAAAATAAAAGGGAAAGATGATGTGAATTTTATATAATATTGTTATATAATATTTCAGTAATAATAAATGTCAGTTCTTATCAAGTGCTCGTATCATTCACAACAGTAACTATCGTCTGGTGGAATATGTGATGGTCTGCCTGCAAGCGCCTGGGGACCTGACTACTTATCGCCGCTCAAAGACGAGTTATTGTTACCAGGAATGACCAATAACTAGGAAGGCTTATTCTAGTATAGTATTAAAGTATGCGCTGTACCTGAGTAACCAGTATAAAAACTGACTATTCATCGGGGCGTTTACTAGATATTGCCTCTCAAAGACGTAATACGTCAAGTAGTACGTCAAGTAATAAAATTAAAAAAAAACCCACGACGAACTGCAGCGCTCCATTATAATTTGTGACCTTATAACTTTGCAACAACAATTAGATCTACGCAGAAGTAGTTTTATCAACACAAAACTGCATCTTTGTCGGTTCAGTAGTTTTTTTTGACCAGCGTGTTGGACTATAGCCAAATGGTAATGAGTAGAGGTGTCAAATTGTGTTAAACTTTAATATACTGATAAATAAATGTTAAAATATATCAGTTAAAAAATACGTTATAATATAACGTATAATGGATAAAAAACTGGAGTTCCTGTGACCACAGCATCTAGGTTAGCGCTTGTCAAGACAAATCAAAAGAGTCCAAACACGACGGGTTTACGATGAGAAGGAGTTCCTATGACCACCTACCAAATCACGATTGCTGCACAGCTTGGTGGACTATGGCCCTAAAACATATCTAAGAACCTTCTCAGAAGCTAAACATTTTTTTTTTAAACCGCATCTAAATCAGCAAAGTAGTTTTCCAGAAAAAAGGTAACATAATAAAAAAACACGATAGCAGCGCGCACGATAGCACGATAACTTAAAATATATCTCAGAACTAAACGTCAAAAGCTAAACGTATCTAATGCAAAACACCGCATCTCAATCAGCCCAGTACTTTTTCAGAAAAATGGAAACATATTGAAAAATAAAAATCTAGATTGCAGCTCAGCTTAGTGGACTATGGCCCTAAAACATATTCAAAGAACCTTGACAGAAGTTATGCATATCTATTGCAAAAAACTGCATACTAATCGGTCCAGTAGTTTTCCAGGAAAATGGTAACTAAAAAGTACACAAACAAACAAACAATCGCACAACCTCTTAGGGCAAACACATAATAATATATACCGTCCGTTCCGTCGTGGGTAAAAAATAGCTCTAGTGTCGCCGCTTTGATGTGATAATGTGTAGTGTTTAAATATCTCCCATTTAAATTACGAGTATTTTAATTTTTAAGTATTCCAAATAACTCGTATATCACCTCTTAGACCACCTGTGTTAATACTAACATAAATCTGAAACATGGAAATTAATAGTAAGGAGATATACCTAATTATAGTTACCAAAAGATAGTTACCACAAATACAGTTATCTCTTAGGCTATAAGTTTTGACATTTGAGTTGGACGAGCCAGTGTAAATTTGTATGAAAAATTCGTATGAGGGATCTTTGGAACCAGATTGTACAAAAACTTTAAGTTGTTTTGAAAATATTGTTTAATTAAAGTGTTCCTTGATCTTTAATGATTAATTTGAAATAACTTTTGTTTAAATAAGGTCTCAGATTAAATCACAATAGTCGGAACGCGATAACGCCTTTTTTGAATTTTCCATGAATTTCTCGATAATTTTCTGCAGTTACTATACGATTTTATGACCACTTTTTTTAATTACGTCATACTTCATTTAACTGAGTAGCGAATGGTATTAATTTAGTAATGAAATTTTCATTTTTCCTATCCTAAAACGTCGGAACAGAAAACAATGTTTCAGTACTTGGGCCCTTAATGCTGTTTATTAAAATCATCTTTTCAGAGCCAACTTTTTGACATTACGATAATTTTCTTAAAATCACTCTTTCTTCTTCTCCTTCTCTTTCTTCTCCACCTCTTTCGTCTCCTCCTCTTTCTACTCCACCTCTTTCTTAGGGCATTCCTCCAAAGGTACGCACTTTCTAGTAGCAACTAGCAGTATCCCGTACTGTGGGGGAGTCGCAGACTCGCAGTAGCAAGTGGAGTAGTCACAGATCTTGCTGCTGGTGTCGGGTACCGGGTTAGGCATAGAGGTAATATAGTAGCTACTATATTACCTCTATGGGTTTAGGGTTGTCGCAGGTCGCTTCTGGAGTTTTGTAACCACATTCGGTTGTGCAAGCGTGGGTACCTACCTCACATTGACGTTGGCCTGGAAGGAAAAAATGTTTTAATAATGTGCCGACTTACAAAATTAATGATCAATCTGTCCGTTAAAACTATAAATATATCACCGGTTGTAACTCACGTGCTTTGTCGGAAAATTCCCGACTAGTTTCGAACCCCTTATGAGCCTATTCGCGCGATACGGCCTCTACGGGCCCCGGACGGCTTCGAAACTAGTTGGGCGTTTTCCGACAAAATACGTGAGTTACAACCGGTGATATAATAGGTCCTTACATATAAAATTGCCGTTTTTTATGGAAGGAACATAAAGTCGATTTTTTTAAAATATAATATATTTATTTAATCAAAGTATGTACCATTGCTATCTATGCACTTTTGCCATCTCATAGGTAGTTCATTGATCCCTTTACTGAAAAAACCATTCGGACGGGAATCAATAAAATCTTTGAAGGCGCTTTGGACTGCCCCATCAGAGTTGAATTTTACCCTTGCAAGAAGTTATCCAAAGGACATGACCAGAAACTGCCCTCCGATTCGGGACAATGTGCAGGATTTCCGTTTTTACAGTAAGGTTTAAAAATTAAAACCGAAATTATTATGGATTTATTATTCCGAAAAAGGTCAGGGTTAAAATATCTAAAAAAAACAATACGTTTACTGATTAATTCTTGAGCATCTGCTTTCCTCTTTTAGGCACTACTCCATTTTGACGTTCCATTTTATCGTTGCCTATTAATAATCTTGTAATCCATTACATGAATACCATTTAAGTACCTCTGTCACTACAATATGAAAAGGAAATGTATGTTACTATAATTAATTATTTTTATTTTTATTTGTTGACAAGCCTCAATGAAACGTGTAATTGATCGAACAAAGCATTTTGAAATAACCACTGCATTTAAAGGAACGCCCTTCGACATTGCATCTGTCTGCCATCTGTGGTCGAATAGTTAACTCGCTAACCAAAACGTCTAGCGCCATCTAGTGTGGGAAAGCAGTTTTTGGTGAAACCTTTTTTATTTATTTTCTCAGTTTTCAGAGCCTTCAGACTCCTGAAACTTTTTTATCTGAAAATTATAAAATATTACAATTACAATAATAAAGAAATAATTGCTGCACATTGATTTTTGACACCTAGGCAAGCTCCCATAGTGGCACTGGTCAAGTCCTTTCGAAAAAAATGGTAATCTGTAGTGGAGCAAGGTCCGGGGAGTACGGTGGATATCTTAGACATTCCAATTGAAGCTCCTCTAATTTGGTAGCCGTCTGTTGTGCAGTGGTTGGTCTAGCGTTGTCCTGAAGCAGCAGTGGCCTAGAGCGATTGACCAGCCTCGGTTGTTTAGCAGCTAGCTTTCCATCATGGTTTCCAGTTGCTGACAATAGACATCCGCCGTAATTCGTTTGGCCAGATTTAAGAAAGCTGTAGTGAACGACACCGGCACTAGCACACGAATAATTTTTTTTGAGTCAATTTTCGCTTGAAGCAGGATTTGGCTGGTTCGCCAGGGTTCAGCCATTACGATGAGCGTTTCCGATTATCGTACAGGATCCACTTTTCATCACAGGTAATAATTCGATTTAAAATCCCTTTATTATTGTGCCGGTTGAGTAATGTAACGCAGCAGTCGACGCGCGTTTGTCGGTTTGCTGCACTCAATTCATGAGGTACCCACTTTTCAAGCTTTTTCATCTTCCCAATTTGCTTCGAGTGGATTAAAATAGTTTTATCACTAACACCGCAGCCTGCAGCTAGCTCGGACGTGGTTTGCGATGGATCCGCTTCCACAATAGCCTTCATTTCTTCATTATCAACTTTGGCCTCCGGCCGTCCACGGGGCTTGTTCTGCAGGTCGAAATTTCCAAAACGAAAACGTTGGAACCAAAAACGCACTGTGTTTTCTTTTGCGACACCGCCGCCATACACATCATTAATCCTTCGAGCCGTTTCTGCAGCACTGGTACCATGATGGAACTCGTTCTCGTAAATAACGCGAAATTTTAAGTTTTCCATTTTGTAAACTGAGTGACGCAAAGAAAAAACCAAAAGAGGAAAAAACAAATGAATGAGGGTTTTCAAAACACAAAAGCATGAGTAAATAGCTGTATAAATTTGAAATTGAAATTCCTAATCAAAGAGGAGATATTTGAGATCAAAATGGCCAGAACGACAAAACGGCAATTTCATATGTAAGGACCTAATATTTATAGTTACGAGTATAATGAATATTACTCACGATAGGTAGTTGAAACGTTAAAACCTTTCCGTCTTTGAAAACCGTTTAACCGAAAACATACTTGTAAGCATTAGTTCATTCTTATAAGTATAGTTCGAAAGCGTCTGTCTGTCCATCTATAAGCTATTTATGCAACTGTATCGTAATGAGGGTCATTTTAATTCGAGTGCCGTTTTTTGATACGAGGCTTGCCGAGTATCAAAATAGGATAGTACGAGAATTAAAATGACTAATTACGTACAGTTGCATACAAGATTTTATCTACGACAAGGACGTCTTTATAATTTTTTACTTTCACAGAGTTCTTAGTATGTAGAGGAGCCTACCTACATCATGGCGGATGGTGGCACCCGTCATTGAATATGTACATATTATATATTTCATCTCCACCTACTCTATACTCTATGTACCCAACCCACTCTATGGTTGGTACTGCCACTCTTACTGCCAATATTTAAAAAAAAATTAGAAAAATTAAGAGTGGCAGTACCAACCATAGAGTGGGTTGGGTACATAGAGTATAGAGTAGGTGGAGATGAAATATATAATATGTACATATTCAATGACGGGTGCCACCATCCGCCATGATGTAGGTATGGCTCCTCTACATACTAAGAACTCTGTGGTTGGGAAAGTGCCAGAACCCAGAGCCGCTAAGCTATAGGTATCCTATTTATCAAGATAACCATATCGATACAGCTACGACTCATAACGATACAGCTCCCATACAACGAACTGTATCGTTATGAGAAGCAAACACGAAAGAGCGTTCAATTCGATATAGTTGTCAAACTCGAAATTGGAACTTTTCGATGCTGGAGTAGATAAAAATTTTTAAAGAACAACTTAAAACGTTCCACATTTGGCATAGGAAAATCAAGAATTTCCTACTCGAACGAAGTCACGGGTAGGTGTCTGGTTTTGGGAATTAATCCATGCTTCCATACTTATAAAATAATGCACAAATGTTTCTCTCTTTCTGTCCATCTGTCTGTTTTCTTTTCACACTGCAACAGAATTTACTATGACAGATAGCTGCGTCCTGTAGGGCTAGCATGCGCACAACGAGTAAATCGTTATATGCCGGATTTCGTGCATGTTAGGGTAAACTAGAAATTAGCTGGCAACGACAACATTTCTCTCTCTCGTCACGAGATATCTCGTTGTGGGCTTTCTTGTTGAGCGCGCTCGTCCTTTCTTTCTTTAAAAATATAAATCCACCCGGCGAAGTTGCGGATATCGTCTGTTATTATTAACTAAAATAGTCTACTTTACGATTATGTTATAGCGTGTATTATCAACTGAAATAGTGTAACCTAAACTTATCTATTATATTATGACGTATTGTGTAGGTTAATAATTACACTCGTACACTAATATTATCTTTTGACATCCGTATGTCAAACTTGGCATTATAGAGACCTCGTAGAGTTTCTTTTTTATTTTGACACTTACTTCCTTGCTTTTCATCACCTCCTTGAAGCCCCAATACTTTTTCCATGCGATGGCGATTCTTCTTTGTATTTCTTTTTCACTGCAGTACTCAAAAGAAACGGATTGGCCCAAGTACACATAGTCTTCCACGAACTCAATGCTTTCTCCTCCTACTCTAATGTCTCTTTTACCTGCGTTGGTAAACATTTTATTTTTTGATGTGTTTAGAAATAATCCAGATTTCTCGCTCTCCTTTGCCAATTCGTTTACCATTTTACCCAGGTCTGATGCATTTTCAGCGAACACGACGATGTCGTCTGCGAAACGCAAGTTTTCGTAAGTTCAAAGTTCAAGTATTCGCCATCAATCTTCAGACCTTTCTAAGTTCCCGAAAATGGCTTCGAGGACTGCTGTAAAAATTTTCGGTGATGTTGGGTCTCCTTGTTTCAAGCCCCTACCTACCCACACCAAACTCGGCACCTTCCTTTTCCAACCTTACTCGTGCCTTGCATTGTGAGTACACGCTTTTCATAATGTTTAAGTATGTTGGATGGATACCTTGTTTCGACAGTGTCGGCCATATTGTGTTTTGATGTATGGAGTCGAAAGCTTTTGTGTAGTCAATGAAACACTTATATAGATTAATGCCATACAGTGAATTCATATAGTAGGTTTCAAGTCACATGTATACGATTCAACTCTAAGTCCCAACTCCTCAACTCTGATGCTGCAGGGTACTGCACTCCTAAGGCGTGGGGATCAAGAGTACACTAAAAAGTAAAAAATAAAAATAATTTCCAACCGACTTCCAAAGCTACTGTAAAGTAAAAAATAATTTTGATTTACTACTCACACCGAGTAGTAATCCTATTGAGAGCTAGCAGCGCGGGTCTTCTCCGATTGACCCGTTAGGGCCAAGCGGGGGTACGGGCCTCTAGGCATGGCCTCCTTACTCGGGCGGGGCGCGGGGCAACTTTGTACCCCGGTAAATGTCTTCCAGCCGTGAATCGGCTAGGGCCTGCCTTGTAGGCTACAGGCCCCTGGGCAAGTTGTCAACTCCGGAGTTGGGTCCTCGCTGCGGGTGACGTCATCACCTTCGCGCGTGGGACCCGTGAAAATAGGGATTAGAAATTTCTCAACGTGAGCAAAGCCGCGAGTAAAAGCTCGTAAAGGATATGTACGGGAGCAGGTGATATGGCTCGACCGTAACAAAGGATGATCATCCTCCGAGCGGGTGTTGTGTGAGAGCTAATAGCCTCATTTTTGCTTTGAAACACATCTCACCACTTTCAGGCGGGGGCGAAGAAGTAATGGCATTTCTTATTGGCTGGCTCAAGGTCAACTGTACACAGTTCTAAGTACATAGTATCAGTTACCGCGGCACTTGGGCTGCCAGCTGCGCGACAAAAATATATCGGTAAAGTCTAATATTTGCCAGTATTGGAAAAACCGGCCAAGTGCGAGACGGACTCGCGCACCGAGGGTTCCGTACTCAAGAAGTAGGTAGGTAGAAGTAGGTATTAACCTTTGTTAATGAACCGCAAAACTAACTCTGTTTGTAGAGGTTTACTGTTAATATCAAAAAATTACGTTTGTTGTATGGGAGCCCCCCTTTAATATTTACTTTATTGATCTTTAATTATTTATTTTGAAAGGTAATATACAAGTTAATATTCTGTGAAAATTTGAACCGTCTACCTGTTACCGTTTTTAATATTGAGCAAAAAAATACGAAAAAAACACGTTTATTGTATGGGGACCCCCCTTAATATATATTTTTTTTTAATTTTTAGTATTTGTTGTTATAGCGGCAACGGAAATACATCATTTGTGAAAATTTCAGCTTCTTATTCCGTAAGACGGAGTAAGACTCCGCTGTATGTCTGTCTGTCTGTCTGTCTGTCTGTCTGTCTGTCTGTCTCCAGGCTGTATCTCATAGACCGTGATAGCTAGAAAGCTGTAATAGGGTCCCGTTTTTACCCTTTGGGTACGGAACCCTAAAAACAATACAAATATTTTTATTCAAACAGTAAAATACAACAAAAATATGTATAAACTAGCTGATGCCCGCGTCTTCGTCCGCGTGGTTTAAGTTTTATTGATTCCCGGGGAACTTCGTAATTTTTCGGGATAAAAAGTATCCTATGTCACTCTCCAGGTCCTCAACTATACTCATGATAAAAATCACGTTACGAACTCATGAACATTTTGTATAGTAAAATCAAGGGAAATGATTTTTATTTTATTTTATTTTATTTTATATTTTCGTCAATTTTCCAATATTTTTAGTTATTCTGCTATTCGGGACGGAGACAAATACAACAAATCAAAAACCATGAAAATCGGTCCAGCCGTTCTAGAGTTATAAGTGTACGAACAAACCCGACTTTGTTTTATATACTTAATAAAAAATAGAGGTCGCCCGCGACTTCGTCCGCGTACAATTTCTGTTTTCTTATGAGGTTTACGCTGCAAAATGCCTATTTATAGCGGCTACATAGCTGCGGCAGGTTTTTATTATTTAAAACCTTAATGCCTACTTTAAAAACCTACAACCGTCATGCAAGCTTTCAACCCCAATTCCACCCCCTTCAGGGTGGATTTTCGTAAAACTGCTTACACAGGTTAAATAAATCCCGATTTTCAAGTAAAACTTCAAACAAATAGGACTTTCATACAAAATTCCAACTCAGATTTTACCCTCTTTGGGGTGGATTTTCGGAAAATTGGTTAAACAAGTTATTAAGTATTAATTAAAACTAATAACCTAGATCCCGATTTTCAAGTCTCTAACTTCAAAAACTTAGAAACCTCTCGTTAGATTCTAACCCCTATTCCACCCCGTTTTTAGTGGATTTCCGTAAAATTGCTTAAATAGATTTTTATTATTTATAACTAATAACTTGATTGCCAATTTTCATGGCTCTAACTTCAAAAACAAAGGACTTTCATACAAACTTCCAACCCCCATCTCAACCCCTTAGGGGTGAATTTTCTCAAAACTGTTTCTAGCTGATATCTACACTATAGAAGAAACCT
This sequence comes from Erebia epiphron, assembly GCA_963932025.1. NCBI lineage: Eukaryota > Metazoa > Arthropoda > Insecta > Lepidoptera > Nymphalidae > Erebia > Erebia epiphron. Next base: position 13,856,292 of record OZ009950.1, read on the forward strand.
ACCTTCCAAATTTCAAGTCTGTATGTTTTGTAGTTCCTGAGATATCGTGATGTAGATTAGGATAATTATCTGATATAATATAATTTTTAAAAAATAATTGCCGAAATGTATGGTCTCATATCACTTCAGAACGGCTGGACCGATTCTGATGGAAATTTTTGTATGTGTTTTAGTTGGACCCGGGATTCTACAAACATTTTTTAATAATAATAAAAATAGTAAACAATCAATTAAATAATAAACCCTTAGCCTGTTCTTCTACTTCAGAATTGTTCGGAATGAAATATAAGTTTTTCTAAACAAATAAATTTGTCGACATTCAAGTAGTCTAAAGCTACCGATATCATTAGTTAATTTTATCGATAGTTGCACGGGCTACACTGGGATATGCGTGGAAGAGACGGAGACATGTAGAACTACATGTGAAAGATAAACTGAAAGACATCAACCTTCCTTGTTCCTTTTGATTTTAGTAAATATTTTAATTAAATTTTTTTTTTGATTTTTCTTTATTATTACATAACTACACTCAATTATGAAATGTTGTCCCATCCTTTGCATAGCTGGAGGTATTGCGTCTCTTTCCACGCTATTTAATGCTGCAAAGAAGCATATTTTTCGTTTTTTCTTGATCAATTTCCGAGCACTGTCGAATACGGACTAAGGGCTATAGGCACAAACGTAGCGTTAGCCTTTATCAACCGACTTCAAAAAAAGGAGGAGGTTCTCAATTCGACGTTTTTTTTTTTTTTTAATGTTTGTTACCTCAGAACTTTTGACTGGGTGGACCGATTTGGATGATTTTTTTTTTATTTGAAAGGGCATACTTCCAATGTGGTCCCATATAAATTTTATCGAAATCGGTCGAGCGGTTTTTAAAATATCAACAATAAAATAAGTACTTTGTATAGCGTGTGCTTGTTGTTGTAAAGTTGGCGAGGGAGTTTGAAGTCGGTTGTATAAAAAGAATTTTTTATATTAAATTATAGTGCATACGTTTGGCTGGTGAGGGGGCCTGCTATGCTTAGTCAATTGTTTTTATGGTCTGTGACTACACACTATGTTGAAGTCGGGCGAGTATAACAAAGATAGGCGAAGTTGACGCATCAGGCTCGCCCGACTTTAACATAGTGTGTAGAAATCAAAATTAATTTTTACTTTACAGTGGCTTTGGAAGTCGGTTTTTTGGAAAGAATTTTTATTTAGGCGTTCAATGTATTCTCGGTATCAGGGTGATTAACTAATGATAAGAGCAAATTAATTACCTCATTAGTTAAAGACACTCTTTGAGGGTATAAATATAAAAATTTATGTAATTGTCATCATTAGTATTCAAGTTATCAATACGAGAAGACAACTACAATGACAGACGCCACAATGTTGACGAAAATCGAGCACCGCGCAGTGATTAAATTCCTTACAAAACAAGGAAAGACTCAAAAAGTTATTCATGAAGAAATGGTGGCTGTTTATCAAGATTCTGCTCCTTCATTATCTACTATTCAGAAATGGTCTAGTGAATTTATTTCTGCCCATCAGCCGGAAAACTCATGGCCACAGTGTTTTGTGATTTTATGGGAATTTTACTGATCGAATACACAAAACAGGGTCAAAATATTACTGCCGCAGCTTACGCAAACAGCCTACGCAATTTGAAGGACGCTATAAAAGCAAAAAGACGTGGACAATTGACCGCTAGTGTCTTGCTTCTTCACGAGTCACGACAACGCGCCGGTTCACACAGGCCGCGTTGCCAAGGCTGCTGTGAGGGATTGTGGATTTGAAGAAATCACTCATCCACCCTACAGCCCTGACCTGGCACACAGTGATTACTTTTTGTTACCAAACCTGAAGAAAGATCTTCGGGGTAAGCATTTTACCGACGATGAAGAGTTGAAGAAGGCAATTAATGAACATTTTTCAGGCAAAGAGGACAAATATTTTTTAGAGGGCATCGAAAAGTTATTTACCCGATCATATAAGAGTACCTATGGAGGCTATGGGAGACTATATTGAAAAATAAATTTTAATTAGAATTTTGTGCCTATTATTTCATACCTATACCGAGAATATATTGAACGCCTCGTATCAGCCATAGGTCACTCTGTTAGTAGTCTTCCGAATACAGATAACACGATAAGTGGACCCAATACTTATGTTGAAAAATGCAAAAGCATGTCTATCTGTTCGTTTGTCTACTACGCTTCCACGGCGCACCGATTTGACAGGTAATTTAACAAAATTTTGTAGAGAAATTCAAACTCTAGGACTTCTCCGAACATCGTGCGTTTCGATGCGCTGAATACAATATTAGCGAAACGAATTCAGTTGAATGCACCAGCGCGAACCTACACTCGCGGCTAACTTCCGAGATGTCATACACTTTGATTTGGACTAAATATTCACATTAGGTATAATGTTTTTTTGGGATAATACATACATTTGCCATTTATATAGATAGAGCCTCTCGGTAAATCCGGGACTCTGCCGGCCAAGGATAACCCGACCAGAGCGACGAAACACAAAGCAATCAGCAACAGCAACTTCATTATGACAGAGGTATTTAAAATTTGTCCGTGTTATACCAGAGATGTTATCCGAAGATGGACTGCTCATTCGGCCTTAAAAATCTTGGTCTCCTTGTTGAAATGATGTCACATCTCGATATCAATAATATTATATCAATAATGAATCAATAATTGAGCGAACGATTCAGCGAAGGTCTCTGAAGTCTATTAGGATTGATTTAACATCATTTATTTTTGTTTATTTAAGTTACAAAAGTTACTAAAATCCTTATTTAAGGGGGGCGCTCATAGAAAGCGAATACAAGCGAATGGGAGTACCAAAAGATATTCATAAAAAAAAATGTTTTGTACCAACAGTAAAAAAAAATGCACGTTGTAACCAAATTCAATAATATTTAATTTTTTCAGCAATTTTTGCACTAAGGTATTTTTCGTAAAATTACTCTGTCTTCTTCTCTTCCTCTTTCTTCTCCCCCTCTTTTTTCTCCACCTCTTTCTTAGGGCATTTGTCCAAGGGCACGCACCTGTTAGTAACAGTATCCCGTACAGTGGGGGAGTTACAGTAGCAAGCGGTGTAATCACAGATTAGGCTGCGGGTGTCGGCTACCGGGTTAGGGTTGTCACACGTAGCTTCCGGTGTCAAGTGATCGCATACAGCCATTTGGATATAAGGACTGTGGTTTTGCCAAAGATAACCCAACCATAGCAACAAAACACAAAGCAATCAGCAACTTCATTTTGACAGAGGTATATTTAATTTATCGGTTTTAAACAAGAGTGTTGTCTGGTGTGTGGAAATGAAGTGATTGGTCGTAAATAGATAGCTTGCCTTGATGCTCTTGTATTGATGTTATGATGACGTCATTTGTTTAATATAAATATTTTTATTAAAGATCAAATCGATCGGGATTCCGCACTAGAAAATGAAATTATGGTACTGCATACGTATTATAGTATGAGAATTGAAATCCCTTAATCCTTGCGGACGAAGTCACGTCTTTCTAGATATTATAAAGAAGCTATTAAGGCGCCTTATACAAATTTCATACTTTTCCAGGTACACTTTAAAGAAATAGGAATTCTAGCTGTGGGGATATCATGGTATCAAATTAAAGGTCATGTATTCAGCGTTCGTTTGACCATATAAAAAATGCACACTCCATACAAATTTTCTGCATAAATACGTAATATCGAACGCATGAATCGCTTAAAATGACGAAAAATGGGGTCTGTTCAGGAACCCTCATTTATGTATCCGCTGCATATTTTAATTAGTAATTTATAAAAAAATGATGGCATATATAGTCCTCTATCTAAACTATGCCACATTGTGCGTCCAAGTGAAGTACGTAGTCATTTATGCGTCCCACCATATTTTTTTCATACTTTTTCTAAGGAAAATATCCGAGGACTTGATTTTTCGCCTCAGTTTGCGCTGAAACGCGCTCGTGAACGGACGGGTGTATCACTTTTTGTCAAAATTTTTATTACGATTTCGCGAGTGCAGTGTTTGTATACTGCGGATGGAAAAAATTGATATTTTTATTTGGAACCGAAATAAAAGTAATTACAACACCAAAATTTATTTGGAAAAGCTATATACAATTTAACAACTATTTTTGACCGACTTCAAAAAAGTAGGAGATCCTGAATTCGACGAGTTTTTTCTTTTTTCAAAGCAAGTAGGTAGGTATACCGATTTCTACGAGATTTCTAAACCAGTTTTCGTAAAAGATCGAGGTTCACGAAATGTTTCATAAATATTTCTGAACCAAAGTACTTAATCAACCGAGTTTCTCTGACCAACTCCCGATTCCATCATGAGACCCTGGACACCAACTACTTTCTAGGTCTTTAGTACCTACTTGGCAAGACAAATCCAATGAGCCCAAACACGAAGGAGTTAAGATGAGTATTTGAAGAGGTCCTGTGACGACCTCCCGATTCCATCATGATACCCTGGACGCCAAGTACATTCTTGGTCTTTAGTACCTACACGATAAGACAAATCCAATGAGCTCAAACACGAAGGAGTTACGATGAGTATTTGAGGAGTTCTCCACCATGAGTTCACCCGTGAAGTTGGTCATGTTGTTCATATTTCAAATATCAGCTAAATCGGTTGAACTCTTCAAGTTCAATTCTTGAAAAATTCCTTTCACATTCATAGTAATTATAATATTATTACTAGCTGATGCCCGCGACTTCGTCCGCGTGGATTGAGGTTTTTTGGTTCCCGCGGGAACTCCTTAGTTTTCCGGGATAAAAAGTAGCCTATGTGTTATTCCAGACTAAAATCTATCTCTGTGACAAGTTTCATCCAGATCCGTTCAGCCGTTCGGGCGTGATTAACAAACATCCATCCATACATCCAAACTTTCGCATTTATAATATTTATTTGATTATTATTATATATTATATTATTATATTATTTGATTAGTAAGACTAGCTAATGCCGGCAAGTTCGTCCGCGTGGTTTTAGCTTTTTTGATTCCCGCAGGAACTCCTTAATTTTCCGGGATAAAACGTAGCCTGTCACTCTCCAGGTCCTCAACTATACCAATACCAAAAATCACGTCGATCCCTTGCTCCGTTGCGGCGTGATTGAAAGACAAACCAACAAATCAACAAACCAAAAAACAAAAACACTCGCATTTATTTTATTAGTATGATTATGTTACTATAGTTACCTACTAGGTACCATAGGTTGCGGCCAACGCGCAACTACACAACAAAGGAAGAATATATAGAAGGCGAAAACTTATAGGTAATTTTCTGTGGGAACAAGTATTGCTAAACTCACACATACACACGTTATCATTATTACTATTTGTCATTATATCTCGCTAGCTAATGCCCGTGACTTTGTCCGCGTGGAATGCTTTTCGTAAGAAACGTTTTCGTTCGACCGTTTCTTAAAATTTCAGCTCTATTTCATACAGATAAGAACTTTTATAGCATACTAGCTGATGCCCGCGACTTCGTCCGCGTGGTTTAAGTTTTTTGTTATTCCCGAGGGAACTACTTAATTTTCCGGGATAAAAAGTAGATTATGTCACTCTCCAGGTCTTCGACTATACCCATGCCAAAAATCACGTCGATCCGTAGCTCCGTTGCGGCGTGATTGAAGGACAAGCCAACAAACCAACAAACCAACAAACCAACTGACTTTCGCATTTATAATATTAGTATGATTTCATTTATCATCATACTAATATTATAAATGCGAAAGTCAGTTTGTTTGCTGGTTTGTCCTTCAATCACGCTTCAACGGCGCAACGGATCGACGTGATTTTTGGCATGGGTATAGTTGAAGACCTGGAGAGTGACATAATCTACTTTTTATCCCGGAAAATTAAGTAGTTCCCTCGGGAATAACAAAAAACTTAAACCACGCGGACGAAGTCGCGGGCATCATCTAGTTTATTATATAATATTTGAAACGCAAAAAAGAAGTAGGTATAGGTAAACGGTTTTAGGTTTTCATAAAAGAAACAGGTATTTAGATGGCGTGTATTATACAATTTTATGTGAAAAGCTGTGTGTGACCCGGATAAGTTTTTCAATTATTTCCGTACTAGATGATGCCCGCGATTTCGTCCACGTGGATTACGGTTTTTTTGATTACCGCAGGAACTCTTTAATTTTCCAGGGTAAAAAGTAGGTACCTAGCTTATGTCCTTACACCTATACATACAACCTAACATTTTACGAAATTTCATCAAAATCGGTTGAGTAGATGGGCCGTGAAAGCGTGGCAGACAGACAGACACACTTTCGCATTTATAATATTAGTATGGATGCCTAGAGACAGCTTTGATTATTTACTAATGGACTGTATCGAAAAATGCAAATATGAATTGTGTACGAAAGCCACGGGGGCGTGGGGGCGCGGGGCGGGATCTCTGATTCGGCGACGCTGGCAGCGACGCGCTAAGTTACCAACTTACCTACTTAGCGCGTCGCCGCCAGTGGTGCGCCCAGGGTTGCCAGGTGTTCGGTATTTTAGCAAGTATAACAAAAATGCCGAAGTATGAGTGGTTCGGTTTATTCAGTTTCATACATAATGAAGTATAAGATTTGCCGCAATATAATAAGTGACGTTGCCGGTTCGTACACGCGCAGATCGTGACGTTTTCCATTTCTTTCTTTCGAATCGTGTCGAAACGTGAGCGAAGGTCAGTCATTTGTGATTTTTGATTTCAAATCAAGCGTAGACATGGTGAAGCCTAAATTATGCATACCTGTAACTTTTAATGCCTACTGCCATAATATGTGTAATTTTATAAAATAAATCTATACTAATATTATAAAGAGGTAAAGTTTGTGAGTGTCATAGGCTATATATTAACCCGAAAAATTTGGGAGTTCCCGTGGGAATTTAAAAAACTTATTTCACGCGGACGAAGTCGCGGGCATCTGCTAGTATTGTGTAAAATAATTATTATCAGTTGTGTTTGTTCCTATCAACGGTCTCGTCCTTGTTCGGTAGATTTCAAAACCAAATTTGGCAACCCTGGCCGTGCCGCGGTCACTCCGGCGGACTTTTCTATTTTTATATTTTACGATTATTCTTTTTTAGGGTACCGTACCCAGAGTGTGCCACCGGGACCCTATTACTAAGCCTGCGCTCTCTGTCCGTCTATCTGTCAGCGGGCAGTAGGTATCACATGAATCGTATGAATGAGAATGAATGAAATTACACTTTTATTGTAGGTAAACCACATAAAAATACACCAAAAAAAAAAAATACACCACAATGAAAACCTGTCATGTGCGAGTTGGACACGAAGGGTTCCGTACCATTTAGTTTTACATTTGACATGTATGACACGCCCGATCATTCACAAACGCTAGGTACAGTGTTCTTCTATGTACCTATAGTATGCGCGCGAGTTGAATGCATCGTGTGTCACCGTACAATATTAGCTCTGCATTCAACTCGCGCGCGTACTATAGGAACATAGAAGAACACTGTACCTAGCGTTTGTGAATGACCGGGCGCATACATACCTAATCTATCTATATTAGTAAGTAGGTAGGATGTCAATCTTTTTTCTATCTATTCTATATATAAAAATCGTTTGTCCTGACTGGCTATCAACGCACAGCCTAAACCGCTGGGGTTAGAAACTTGAAATTTTGACAGTAGGTTCCTTCTATGATGTAGGCGCTCACTAAGGAAGGATTTTTCAAAATTCCACCCCTAAGGGGTTGAAATAGGGGTGAAAGTTTGTATGAAAGTCCATCATCTTTCAAGTTATATCCATGAAACTTGGGGTTTGAGCTTTTGGTAAAAAATAAAGAAGTACGTGTGTGTACATGACTGCCTCGTTGGTCTAGTGGTTAGCATGTTTGACTGCGGCTGACGAGGTCCCGGGTTCGAGTACCGGGTCGGGCCATAATAAGTGTTGGGTTTTTCTGACTAGAAATTCTCAGCACTAGCCCGGAATTAGGAAGTTGGCGGTGTTTCACCCCCGTGCCTCGGAGAGCACGTTAAGCCGTCGGTCCCGGTTATTATGACTAACATGATAATAGTCGTTAAAGCCCGCCAACCCACATTGGAGCAGCGTGGTGGGTCAAAGCTCTAATTCCCTCTCTCCTATGAGAGTGGAGGCCTGTGCCCAGCAGTGGGACGTTAATGGGCTGTAGTGGGTACGTGTGTACGTGTGTGTACTGTTTTTGGGAATTCCACCCCCAAAGGGGTAAAATAGTGGTTGAAAGCTTGTATGAAAGTCCTTCATTTTTCAAGTTTTAGGTAGCCATGAAACTTGGCATTTGGGCTTTCGGTTAAATATGAAGAAGTACGTGTGTTACCATTTTTGAAAATTCGACCCGCAAAGTGGTGAAATATAGGAGGAAAGTTTGTATGAAAGTTCTTTATTTTTCGGTTTACATTCATGAAAATTGGTATTTGGGCTTTCGATTAAATATAAAGAAACACGTGTTACAGGATTTTTGGATATTTCACCCCCAAGGAATTTTTAAAAATTTCACCCGAGCGAAGCAGGGGCGCGTCCGCTAGTATTTACTGTAATAATGTGGCGCGGAGGCATAGATATTAGGTAAGTATTGTAGTAAATAAATAATAATCAAATATTTCAAGTAACAAAATTGGTTAGTTGGCTGTAAAATCGAGCGTAGAGCGTAGTGCTATATATGCGTACAGATATATGCTGTAGTGTGGCGAGTTTTATACCTACAGTTGGTTGCCGCCTGATTGTATTTATATCGGGCCTTAATGCGATAGGCATACTGGAAATCGCTATAGGCGTGATTACATATAGGTCCAGCTCACAAAAGTCCATAGGTCTTACATACGTAGCAATGAAATAGTTTTTAAAATAGTTCTAAGATACACCAGACTTTAAGTAACCCAAATTTAAAATTTATATTTTAAAATCTTTTTTAACCATGCTCCTGAAAAAAATATTTAATATGAACTGCTGCAGTACATAAGTCTGCCTACCAACTTGTTATTATTTTTTAGTTAGAGCATTAACCACCGAGATTCTTCCTGGTTCTTCTATGTAGGAACATCAATTTGGCATTCCTAACCAGATTTGGTAGTAAGTAGGTAGATTCACTTGAAGATTTGAAATAAAAAGGATCGACTTTTGACGTAAGATTCTAATTATGTAGGCAAAAACTTTTATGTCCCGCGGTGGCTAAAATTGGAACCAATTTTTATGCCTGTGTAATCTTGTTTTTATTTTAATTTTTATAGATACTAGCAACGCTGTCACCGGGTCAGATAAGTTTGACGAACTTTAATATAAATACGGAATGTTTTTAAAAGATAAAAAAATTGTACCTAAATTTTTCTGTAACAAAAATAAGTATGTTGTGCAATTTATTTTTCTCAGGCATAGGTCACCTAACAAGATAAGTGGCTAAAAATTAAAGCACTACTTTTACCTAAACTACCTATATATACTCAAAACATTTTAATGAAACTGTAAGTGAATAATTTCTGTAACTATTTTTCGAAAATTTTAACTGGAGGAAGCTTTATAATCAACAATTTTCTTCAGAATTCTTGTCTGGCTTTTTGGATATCACGCCAAAACGACTGAATGTTAAAAATCTGGGTTGATAGATATTATATAGACTAATTTTTATCCTGAAAAACAACAGGATTCGTTCGGTATACGGAAAAATTTTGGTCTAATTTACTCCATATCTCGGTCAAATGTGAACATATTTTGTCATGTTTTTACAAAATGTTATACTATCAGGTAGGTATCGTGAAGTCATGATAATTTAATGAAGATCTGATGAGTAATTTGAAGACGACAGGCGGAACTCAACGGGTAACAGCAAAAACCATTTACCATACTGTACCTACAGTTAAATGGTGTAGTGTATAAGATAAGCCACCCGTGAAAGCTAGGGCGTGGCTAGGCTAGGGCTATAGAGGTAGGTTGCATCTGGGGGAGGGACAAACGCTACTTTTTATCCCGGAAAATGAAGAAGATCCCACGAGAATTAAAAAAAAACTTAAACCACGCGGGCGAAGTCGCGGGCATTAGCTATTTAATAAACTTCCAAAATTCAATAATATTTTAATCTTTCAGTTTTTTTTACATTACGAAATTTTTGGTGAAATCACTCTTTCTTCTTCTCCTCCTCTTTCTTCTCCACCTCTTTCTTAGGGCATTTGTCGAAGGGCACACACTTGTTAGTAGCAGTATATCCCGTACAGTGGGGAGGTCGCAGTAGCAAGCGGTGTAGTCACAAACATCGCTGCGGGTTTCGGCTACCGGTATAGGGTTTTCACACTTAGCTTCCGGAGTCAAGAGACCCTATCCGGTCGTGTAGTCATGAGTGCCTTCCGGACATTCTTCGGAACAGCTAGAATCAAACAATACGTTCGTTTTATTCTTAAGAACTATTAAATAGACAAAAAACTCATTATTTGCATAAACACAAAGGTTCACAATAATTAATTGACCTCTATATCCCAAAAAAATCTGATTGAAAAATGTTACTACAATATTAATGAATTCTTAAATAATGCTGACAAACATTAATAAAATCGGTCTCCCTACCACCATGTACTGTTCTGTTGCCACACCCATACTGGATAACATGCCTTATTTACTAATGACTATAAGATCTTAATTAAGAAATAATGTAACTATGTAATTGCAACCAATAAAGAATTTGAAATTGAAAAGTAACACTGTGTACCATTGATGTAGATTTTTAGTACCTCAATGATGTGTACGTTCTATTACATAGATGCTTTTTTAAATAATTGGCTAAGGTTATCATGTACAAGTACAAGTACCTAATAAGATTAAAAAATTTAAAAAACCCACGACGAACTGCAGAGCTCCATTATGTCTTTTATAACTTTGAAACAACAATTAGAACTTAGCAAAAGTATACATAACATAATATCTAAAACACAAAACTGCAACTTTTTTAATTTTTTTTGATCAGCGTGGTGGACTATGGCCAAACCCTTCTCATTCCGAGATAAGACTTGTGCTTAGTAATGAGAAGAGGTGTCCGACTTCGCCGGAATATTCATATTCTCACGTTTCTCTTTAGGATTTTAAACACAGGTTAGCCCGCTACCATCTTAGACTGCATCATCACTTACCATCAAGTGAGATCGTAGTCAAGGGCTAACTTGTAGTGGATAAAAAAAAAAAAAAAAAACCATCCTCCCCTTCATACGTGAGCGATTTCACGAGGCTCCTCCTCGTGTGATGCCTGTGCGATCGTGTGTCAAATTAAAATTACTTGCAGTGCCAGGTTATAACACTATTTATTATGGTAAATCTTTTACGGTAGCTGCGACGCGCCTATGGAACTCACTACCTGATAGTATTTTTAACCGACTTCCAGAAAAGGAGGAGGTTCTCAATTCGGCGCGTATCTTTTTTTTTTTTTTAATGTATGTCGGTGCATATCACCGGATATATCGGATATATATCGGATTTGAACAAATTTTTTTTCATTAGTTAGAGGAAGCTCACAAGGTGGTCCCATAAAAAATTCTGACTCCAAATCCTCAATCCTGATCCTGTAGGTGTACCGTACTACATGAAATCATCAAAACTAGTGAGTTAGGAAATTTTGATGGTGAATTCATATAGTAGGTATCAAGTCACGTGTATACGATACAACTCTGAGTCCCAAATCCTCAACCCTGATGCTGCAGGGTACAGAACTCCTTAAAAATAGCGATTTAGGAATTTTTTATGGTGAATTCATATTGTAGGTGTCAAGCAACGACTTTATACTTAAACCCAAGTCCCAACTCCTCAACTCTGATGTTGCAGGGTACTGGTTTAAGAGTAGGTACACTAAAAAGTTAAAAATAAAAATTCTTTTCAAAAAACCGACTTCCAAAGCCACTGTAAAGTAAAAAATAATTTTGATTTCTACACACTATGTTGAAGTCGGGCGAGTATAACAAAGATAGGCAAAGTTGACGCGTCAGGCTCGCCCGACTTCAACATAGTGTGTAGAAATCAAAATTATTTTTTACTTTACAGTGGCTTTGGAAGTCGGTTTTTTGAAAAGAATTTTTTAATGAATAACCCATCTATTCACACATTTAAACTTCGACTGAAACAGCATTACCTATCTTCTCTATCATAATTATAAATAAAATAATATGTATCTCTTATATCATTAAGAAATATTAGTACATTACTGCAGCGGCCAGCAAAACATGCATTGAAGGACGAACGTGTAAATGTGGGCCGAGGCGAAGCCGAGCCACACATACGTAATTCCATCAATGCCTAGTTGTGGCCAAGGCTTGTATAGTACTTTTCTCAAATAATGCGCGGAAATTAAAACTTAGTAGTACCTAGACAGAACTTCGAACAACAATAATTTTTCCCGCGTTAAAGTGTTCATTTGTTTATTTTTCCATAAACAGCTATCTATTTGCAAGCTAGTTCGAAATTTAAATAAAACCTTTGATAAGTTACCTCCTTGGTTGCCATATTTAGAAGTAAAAGATCGTTCCATTTTTAAATTTTAAATATATATTCTATTTATCTCGAAGAAGGTTATCAAAATAATGCTCAAATTTCCAAGCATGTTTGAGAAAATTATATAATACTAGTGGGGCCCGGCAGACTTTGTCCTGCCCTAAACCTCGAACCCGATTTCCGCTCCCCCTATCGGGTCCAATTGTGAATATAAACCATCCCGGGGTCCAAACCAACACAAAAAAAAGAATTAACGAAATTGGTCCAGCCGTTCACGCGTGATGCCGTGACCAAGGGAAATATTGATTCATTTTTATATAATATAAGATGTCATTTGTATTTTGATATGTATTTATTTATGTATATACATATTTATGTCATTCATATTTGTGTGTTTATATAAGTTTATGCCCGCCAACCCGCATTGGAGCAGCGTGGTGGGTCTAAGCTCTAATTCCCGCTCTCCTATGAGAGTGGAGGCCTGTGCCCAGCAGTGGGACGTTAATAGGCTGTAGTGATGATGATAAGTTTATGATATAATATCTCGTTCCATGCTATCTCATATCTTGTACCTATTCTTCCTCCACAACTTTTCTCACTGCCAAGGGTCACTGGTAGAGATCTCTTAAAGAGATAAGTGCTTCCTTGACCACTATTTATCTGTTTTTCTTCTTATTTTATAACTTTCTGGTACTAAATAAATTTAAAAAAAATGGTAACATATTGAAAAATTGCAACCTAACATAACTAACCAAGACTACAACCTAACATACGAGTATATCTAAATATAAATAAATTATATATCTATCGTAATTCGTTACTATGCTTATTTAATTTTATTATATAATATGTGTAATTTATGTATGTTTATGTATAATATATACATATATATATTTATTTATTTAGTTAAGTGCCAAACTACCCTACACATCTTATTCTAACCCCTCATCAAAGGTTGCCAGGTAGAGATTGCTCAGTAAGCAATAAGGCCGCCTTTGCATACCTAGTTTATAGTTACCTTAACCTTGTATTTTCATGTATGCAATAAAGTATTTATCTATCTATCTAAGAACCTTGCCAGAAGTTATGCTTATCCGCAAACGGATATAAATCGGTCCAGTTTTCCAGGAACACGGTAACAAAAAGTGCACAACAAACAAACGCACAACCTCTTAGGGCAAACACATATACCGTCTCCTTTTCGTCGAGGGTAAAAATATTTATTTACGGCGGATTTAACGATAAGGCAGCAAGGAATAGAGTTTATAAATTTGCAGGATCATCGTTCTTAATACTCAATACTGAATTTATTTATTACATGTTGGACATACAGGTGTCTCTTATCTTCCGTCATGTTTTGGCTCTACCACCGGTTCGGAAATATATTCTCCTGAAAAGATCCGGTACGAATCTCATCAGATGCTTTTTTTATAAAGCTTAAATTAAGTTTGTTTGTGCGTTTTTTTAAAATAAAAGTTTATTTAGTTAAATACGATTAAGATTTATTGATTCCCGAGGGAACTCTTTAATTTTCCGGGATAAAAAGTAGTCTATTGTCCTTCCCCGGAATACAATCTACCCCTGTACTAAAAAGTAAGACAAATACTTACATTGTCTCTCAATCCAAATGCCTCTTGGATGTAAGAAAGTTTTGCCAAAGATAACCCGACCATAGCAACAAAACACAAAGCAATCAGCAACTTCATTCTGACGAAGGTAACTATTCAATCCAAATGTTCTGGTAATGCACTGGTCATTTGGCCTTAAATAGTTTGCCTCGATGTTCTTGTCTGGGATGTTATGATGACCTCATTTGTTAAATATCAATATTTTTATTAAAGCTTAGGACAAATCGAGCAGAATTCTGCCCGAGGAAATCAGGGCGTGGAATTATGGTACTGCATAATATGTTTTATGGAATGAGCATCAAAAAACTTAATCTATGCGGGCGAAGTCACACCTATCTGGTCAAATAATAATATTATAAATGCGAAAGTTTGGATGGATGGATGGATGTATGGATGGATGTTTGTTACTCAATCACGCCCGAACGGCTAACGGATCTGGATGAAATTTGGCACAGAGGTAGATTATAGTCTGGAATAACACATAGGCTACGTTTTATCCCGGAAAACTATGGAGTTCCCGCGGGAACCAAAAAACCTCAATCCACGCGGACGTAGTCGCGGGCATCACCTAGTTATTCATAACTGTAAAAAAATTGCGATCTATGCGATTGGAAACTGGAAAAGGTCATTCCTACGTAGCAATGAAATCTTTTTTAAAATAGTTCCAAGATCCATCATAATCCCTTTAAGTAAACATGCTCCTGAAAAAAATTATATTATTTTGAACTGCTGCATTTTATATTGTCTACCTATTTGTTATTATGTTTAAAAGAGCAACCGCCGAGCTTTTTCCAGGTTCTTCTCGGTAGGAACATGAATTTGGTATTCCGAACCAGATTTGGTAGTAGGTAGGAAGATTAATTTTAGTATTCCCACGGGATCTCCTTAATTTTCCGAGGTAAAAAGGAGCCTCCTTCCCCGGGATGCATCGTATCTCTATACCACATTTCATCAAAATTGGTTGGAAAGATGAGCCCTGGAACCGTAGCAGACAGACAGACGGCCGGATAGACAGTCACACTATCGCATTTATAATATTTAAGCAAAATATATTCCTAAAAACGATTTTTTTACAAACAGTAAAAATAAACTTTTGCAACATTTTTTACATAATATACTTCCAAAATTCAATAATATTTTATTTTTTCAGTAATTTTTTTACATCACAATATTTTTGATAAAATCACTCTGTCTTCTTCTCCTCCTCTTTCTTCTCCACCTCTTTCTTCTCCACCTCTTTCTTTTCCTCCTCTTTGTTCTCCACATCTTTCTTTTCCTCCTCTTTGTTCTCCACCTCTTTCTTAGGGCATTTGTCCAAAGGCACGCACTCGTTACTAACAGTATCCCGTAC
The DNA here is from genome assembly GCA_963932025.1 of Erebia epiphron. Lineage (NCBI taxonomy): Eukaryota > Metazoa > Arthropoda > Insecta > Lepidoptera > Nymphalidae > Erebia > Erebia epiphron. The sequence continues at coordinate 13,871,758 of OZ009950.1, forward strand.
AGTGGGGGGGTTGCAGTAGCACGCGGTGTAATCACAGATATTGCCGCCGCGGGGGTCGGCTACCGGGTTAGGGTTGTCACACGAAGCTTCCGGGAGCAATTTACCGCATCCAGTTGTGTAGTCGTGAGTACCTACCGGACATTGTCTGGAACCTAGAATCAAACATGTTTGATAGGTAGAACCGTTTAGACAATCCGGCTGAACGACGAACCACGAAAACGGCGCGGTTTAGTAATTCGGCGAATTTTACGATTTGCCGGTGACATTAAATGTGCCTCTCGTGTTTAATTGTTACGATACTTGAAGAATTTTGAGTGAAAACTTCTTTTGCCAGTACTGGCAATATTTAAACAAGAAAAGGCATAAATCTATGACCTTAACTTAATATTCAGTCGTCTATTTTTTACTGTCACCCTTCAATTTACAGACTCAAAGCGAACAACAGAAATTTAAAAAAACGGAAAGAAATTTTAATTGTAATTATACGTTTGGAAAAGTAAAAAGTACACATAAAAATAACTACATAAAGTTTAATAAATGACATAAAACATAAATACCTCGGGTAATTATCATTACAACACAGATTATACAGATTACACTCTTGTTCTTGTTCTTGTTATGTTCATATCGTATCTCTATACCACATTTCATCAAAATTGGTTGGAAAGATGAGCCCTGGAACCGTAGCAGACAGACAGACGGCCGGATAGACAGTCACACTATCGCATTTATAATATTTAAGCAAAATATATTCCTAAAAACGATTTTTTTACAAACAGTAAAAATAAACTTTTGCAACATTTTTTACATAATATACTTCCAAAATTCAATAATATTTTATTTTTTCAGTAATTTTTTTACATCACAATATTTTTGATAAAATCACTCTGTCTTCTTCTCCTCCTCTTTCTTCTCCACCTCTTTCTTCTCCACCTCTTTCTTTTCCTCCTCTTTGTTCTCCACATCTTTCTTTTCCTCCTCTTTGTTCTCCACCTCTTTCTTAGGGCATTTGTCCAAAGGCACGCACTCGTTACTAACAGTATCCCGTACAGTGGGGGGGTTGCAGTAGCACGCGGTGTAATCACAGATATTGCCGCCGCGGGGGTCGGCTACCGGGTTAGGGTTGTCACACGAAGCTTCCGGGATCAATTTACCGCATCCAGTTGTGTAGTCGTGAGTACCTTCCGGACATTGTCTGGAACCTAGAATCAAACATGTTTGATAGGTAGAACCGTGTAGACAATCCGGCTGAACGACGAACCACGAAAACGGCGCGGTTTAGTAATTCGGCGAATTTTACGATTTGCCGGTGACATTAAATGTGCCTCTCGTGTTTAATTGTTACGATACTTGAAGAATTTTGAGTGAAAACTTCTTTTGCCAGTACTGGCAATATTTAAACAAGAAAAGGCATAAATCTATGACCTTAACTTAATATTCAGTCGTCTATTTTTTATTTCCATTTTATACTGTCACCCTTCAATTTACAGACTCAAAGCGAACAACAGAAATTTAAAAAAACGGAAAGAAATTTTAATTGTAATTATACGTTTGGAAAAGTAAAAGGTACACATAAAAATAACTACATAAAGTTTAATAAATGACATAAAACATAAATACCTCGGGTAATTATCATTACAACACAGATTATACAGATTACACTCTTGTTCTTGTTCTTGTTATGTTTTTACATCCATGTGTTTTTTTTTTCAAAATAAGTTTATTCTTTTAAATACCTAATCAATGTTCAGTTAAATTAAAATTAATAATTAATGCACTACCAATAAATTACTTGTAGTAGTAATAAATCGGACGCTAAACCAATAAATGCGATTGCAATTTTTTTTCTGTACCTACAGTAATTTTTTTATTGTTATTGATTTATCATTAAAGTAAGACAAATACTTACATTTTCCCTCAATCCAGATACAGCCTCTTGGATATAAGGACTCTGGTTTTGCCAAAGATAACCCGACCAGAGCAACGAAACACAAAGCAATCAGCAACTTCATTTTTACAATGAGAGTATATTATTCAATATGTCCGTGTTATACAAGAGTGATGCCTGGTGTGTGGACATGCACTGGTCATTTGGCCTTAAATAGTTTGCCTTAATGCTCTTGTATGGATGCTATGATGACCTCATTCGTTTTTATCAATATTTATATTAAAGCTGACGACAGATTGAGCGGAATTTCGCCTATGGAAATCAAGGCGCGAAATTCCGCAATGATACCGTTATACAGTCTGCGATAAAAATAAAATTAAAATATTGCTACATTGTAACGATCTTATTTGCCTAAGGGGGCATTAAGCAGTATCTTTTTAATACTAGATGATGCCCGCGACTTCGTCCACGTGGAATGTGATATTAAAGTTCCCGTAGGAATATTTTATAACCCACCGTATCGACCATACTAATATTATAAATGCGAAAGTGTGTCTGACTGTCTGTCTGTCTGCTACGCTTTCAAGGCCCTCTGTTCAACAGATTTTGATGAAATTTGGTACAGGACTAGGTTGTATCTAGGGCTTTCGAATACCGGTATTAATACTGGAATTTTTTTTTTCCAATACCGGGATCATTAAATTGGTGCAGATGTTTTTCAACTTAAAATTAGTACTTTCTGAAGTAAACGGCACCATAACAAACAGTTTTTTCACTAAAAAAAAATTTCACCAAACTAACTCAAAATTAAATTCAGCGAAGAAAAGCAGTTTTTTACTCAGTCAGAAAAAATGATTCGGATTTAGATTCGGATTTAGTACGCTTTGGTTGATTTTTACACTGTGGATTGGTTCTATTCACTATTTCACTGTGTCATGAAACGTTTAATAACTCCTTCAATATATTTTACATCATGCAATATTGTATGAAATAGTATTTTCTTTAAAAAAATCACCAAGGATAGATTTTTAGATTTATTTGTATTTTGAGAATTGAGATAGACTTAATTCTTTCGAAAATATCGTTTGTTACATGTATATGGTGAAAATTACAGACAACGTATGACGTAACGTTCTGAAACTCCATCACATAATTTTATATATGTCACCGTAAAATTGCAAAAACCGTTAGATTGTAATCGAACTAGCGAAATTGTAAACTGTCGACAGATTACAATTTAACGCTTAATTTTTCGGTAGATTGTAAGTTAGGTATATTAACCCGATAAAACCTAAGTGCCTTCCTACTACCTAATTATTTATGTCGAACCCTAACTTATCCTACAATAAAGAGACAAGAAAACGTGATACAATGATTATTTTAAAAATTGACACTCAGGACATTGAGCGGTTCACAATCTGTCGACAGTATACAATTTCGCTAGTTAGATTACAATCTAACGGTATTGCAATCTTACGGTAACATATACAATCTTATAAATATACTTATATTATTATCAAGTAATCAATTTCCTATTAATTACCAATCAGTATATCATGAACTGTATGATTTTTAATATAAAACTATTTTTGGATAGATTCTTACGAAAATATATATTTTTAGCCTCCATTGAATTGTGAACTTTCAATATTAAAGTATATTTGTGACGCACTTTCTCAACGTACTGGAAAGTACACTAAAGCTGGAAATTTTAACTATTGAGTTAAATTAGTGGAGAAAGTTATAATTTAAACCACTATCGTTCTCGTCGCCTCAACCTGGACGAAGGCCTCCTGCATGGGGGGGGGGTCCAACCCTGCGCTTCCCGGTGCGAGGCCGCTATTCAAGCACTTTGGGATTCCAACGCCTATCGGTTCTTCGAACTATGTGCCCCGCCCATTGCCACTTAAGCTTGGCGACTATTCATCTACGGATCTCCTCATTTCTTCTTTGATCACGCAGGGATACTCCAAGCATAGCTCTCTCCAGCGCCCGCTCAGTGACCCTGAGCCTTCTTATCCGTGCAGCAGTGTCCTCAACTAATGGAGCTGAACGTGTGCATTAGACATGATCTTCGTCTTGCTTATATTCATTTTTAGACTCAACGTTGAGAAACTCTGCTGAGGTCGTTGAGCGTTAAAACGCTATATTAAAATGTATTGTGACTGCTAAAATATTATAAACGATATTTTTGTAAGAAGTCGAAGAAAATTCAGTAGCTATTATTTAAAAGAAGATACGTCATAATAAAATATGAATTAAGTAGTTATAAAACTGATTTCTGAACGTTTTGAATGACAATGAGAGAAATAGAAATACCAAACCACAGTGCTCTAAATTCAAACACTAATTTTTCCCTCTCAGTGAACAAAAACGTCTTTTCATCACTGGTTTTAAGCAATGAAGGCGTTCTTTTGAGCTAATATGCATATGATACAAATTTTAAACTTAGCCGAATAAAATACAGTGAAATTTACCAAGAAATATATGCAATAGTCACTGTTTCGTTTATAGTGTCGCCAATACCGGTATCCCGGTATTATTTTTTTTTTTTTATTTATTGGGGACGATTAACAATTACACATTAAATCTTATTATCTAAACAAAAACAAAATATTAACAAATGTGCAATCCACTACACCATCCACGGGTTAACAATTTGAAGTTTTGAAAATGAAGGCGAAACAATGTATTAAACTTATCTGAATTATATATACGTTATAATATAATATGCTACAATAATATATACTTATGCTAAAATACAACACAAAAATTTAAATTTACTGCTAACAATTTAAATAATTATATAAATAATTAATAAACAGAAAACCATAAAAAAATAGAATAGAGAAGATGAGTTACAGAAATGGTAACAGCCTCTTATCCAACGTAGGTACACAAACCCAGATGTCTGTGTACAAACCTTATAAAAAAAAAAAACCTTATAAAAATTGTTTTTCCCTCAAAATTTTGATGACAGCCTTTTTATATCTGCCCTCAGACAGAGCAAAAATATCAACATTGTCAAAGCTTCTGTTGTATTCTTCGACAAGTCGACGCATAGGTGAGCGCTTGCCAGCATTGTTTCGGCAGAATTTAACAGCGAAAAGATTATAAGTACGCACCTGTCGTCGACTTGCGTTCCTGACAACATTAAGAGAAACCTTGCTAACCAAGTCAGTGCAGTCATATTTGTTGTGGGGCAAACCATGCAATACCATTGCTTCTAGCTGCTTGCGTCTAGAGTCGAGTTTTAAAAGATTGTATTTTTTGAGTAGCTTAGCATATGGAAGCCTAGAATGATGACATCTATAATGCATTGAACGGAGGAACTTCTTCTGAACGGTTTCCAGCTGGTTTTTATACTTGTCATACAGAGGGTTCCATATACAACTGGCATATTCCAGCTGGGGCCTTATTAATGATCTATAAAGGTGCAAGTAAGTGGATGGTTTTGAGAAGTCCCTCGTAGAACGCATCACGAATCCATAAAGACGGTAAGCATTATTAACGATTTTGTTAATGTGTTCATCTAGGTGTAGTTTAGAGTCAAGTTGAATACCAAGATCACGAAGAGAAGATACTTTTGATAATTTTGCATTACTAAGGGCATAAGAGAAATCAGTAGTGAGCTTGTTTTTGGTGAAGGTAATTGCATTACACTTAGTTAAACTTAATGTTAATTTGTTAGATTTGCAGTATTCCGTTAAGCGGTGTAGGTCTTCTTGTAGTAAATGACAGTCTGGTTCCTTTTTGACTTCTATAAAGATTTTTAAGTCGTCGGCGTATAGTAAGAATTTTGAATGTTTGAAACAGTGTTTAATATCGTTAATAAATATGACAAATAGTAATGGCCCTAAAATTGAACCCTGTGGCACGCCAGATGTTACAGATACAAGATCAGACTTAAAGCCGTTCACTACAACGCGCTGAGTTCTGCATGCAATGTATGATGCGAACCAACGCAGGAGATTACCTCGAATACCGTTGTAAGCAATCTTTTTGAGCAATAATTCGTGGTCTACTTTGTCGAATGCTTTGCAGAAATCGGTGTAAATTGCGTCACCTTGTATCCCCCTATCAAGACTTTCGAAAAGGTGGCTAGTGAATATTAGTAAATTAGTGACGGTAGATTTGTACTTCACAAAACCGTGTTGTTCGGGTATGATGATGTTATGTAGGAGCGGGTATAGTGCATTGTGCACAAGTCTTTCAAGAACTTTTGATAATATGCATAAAAGGGATATAGGGCGGTAATTGGCGACATCGTTTTTCGCCCCGCTTTTGTGAACAGGCATAATATTGGCTTGTTTCCAAACGCTGGGTACAACAGCATTTTTTAGACATTTATTATAGATTAAATGCATGGGCTTACAAATGGAGTTACACGTGTTTTTAAGAAATAGCGCTGGAAGGTTGTCGGGTCCTGCTCCCTTGGACGCATCCAGGGATTTTAATGCTTTGCGCACTTGTTCCAAGTCGAAGCGCAGATTGTCTATCAACAAATCACTAGAGGAATCTCCGTCAGGAGGAGACCATTCCTCAATATCTAGTGATGAAGGCTCGTAAACGGACTGAAAGAATTCTGAAAACATATTACAAATAACTTCTGGATCGCGAGAGTGATTAGATTTATACTTCATGTTTGAAGGAATCCCTGCCTTCCGTTTACGATTGGAAACATAAGTGAAAAAGTATTTAATGTTTGAACCCACGCTGTCCTCTACCGACTTAGTATAGGAGGAAAAGCATTTAGAGCACTGAATTCTGAACCTTTCTCTGAAGGTGGAAAATTTTTCGTAGTCAGATATATTGTTGTAATTTTTCCATTTAATCCATGCATTAGTCTTATTCTTGAAGATCCGAATAAGTGAAGGAGTGAACCAAATCGGGAATGTATCTCGCGTTACTTTGAGGGGAACGTGTGATTTAATAACATTGTAAATTTGTTCATAAAAGATTTCGAGAGTCTCTTCGGAATTTTGGTTTTGAAATAAGGACTGCCAGGGTATTGTTTCTATACTTTTGTTAATGTTTTCAAAATTAGCCTGTCGGTAGTTATACCTGGGAGCGTTATTTCGTACGAGCGGGATGTCTAACTCGGCGATCCTAACTGTAAGCGGTGGATGATGTATTGATTCACCAAGCAGAGGGACATCAGGTTTATTAACGGTGCAGTCGCTAGTTGCCAATATTAAGTCCAAGATTCTACCTTGGTCATAAGAGTTACGAATATGGTTGAATTGTAAAGCATCTAATACAGACATTAAATTACGTAATAATGTGCATACAGGGCTGGTGCTGTCACACTTCAGGCCATTACCATGATGAACCCAAGACGCGTGAGGTAGATTAAAGTCACCAGCTATATAAAAACTATCGCCCTTAGCTTCATCAAATAGATTCAATATCATGTCAAAATAGCACCTATATGCATCTATACATGATGTTCGCGCCACCTATGTATTAGTTGTCTGTGGTCGTTGTGACAGATGGAATACTTTGTGAACGAAGCTAGCTTGCCGCGCTTTTTGGTAAAAACCTTTGGTTTGACAGTTCGACAGAGTTCAAGATTGGGTCTTTGGCTAGACGGGCCGGCGCCTCGAATTGTTGATTGTAAAAATAAGCTTTTCTTTGTAATCCGTATTGTTAGAACCTCGCTATAGCTTAAGGTTCCCGCGAGAAATTAGCTTCTAGTTATTTCGGTACTAAATAAAGACTTACTTGTTGTACTGAGTGACAATAGTTGTGTGCCACGTTGACGCCACTGCTGGCCGTGCAACCTTATATACTTAAGTAAATAATTAATCTAAGTAGCTTATAGACGAACTTTAGTGCTGTGCTGTGTGTGTTGTGTGTTAGTGCCGTCTTGAAGCAAGAAGCTACGGCCGAACAGCAAGTACCTTCTCAATCCTGACCTTTCCTACCCTTTAACCTACATTCTTCCTTATCGAGGAGCCGTGGTCACCTTGGACTCTGTAAGTGCATAGCATAAGTTTAAATCTATCAATACTGTAGTTATCTAAGTTAAGCCAGAACAGTTCTGTCCGCATTTGGCCCTGAGCCAATGGTCTAAGAGGCTCGAATCCAGCTGATGGGCCCCTGGAACAGCGTCTTAGGGTTGTAGCATTGGACCAGGCGGATGCCACAACATTTGGTAGCAGAGCGTGGTTGTACTAAACGCTGCAGACAGGTCTGTACCGGTTTAATAGTGTAAGCTAGTGGGGCATTTATTGTGGGATATAGCTAGGTAAATTAAAACAAGCTTAAATTTTACTTTGAATTACTTAGCTATAGTTCCTACTTGCTGCGTTAAATGTATTGAAGCGGCATAAGAGAATTTTGTACATTAGGTTTGATTCTTGCCGCACAAACTATACTTCTGTGGTGTCAAAGCTTGTACTTGGTGTCTGTTTAATTAAATAACTGTTTTGTTTATGAAAGTACTTATTTAAATTGAAAGTTTGTAGTTGAGATTGAGAAAAGGTTGCAAGCGGTAATTAGTTTTGTTAAATACATACTAGCTTGTTAGCAGCTTATTGAATTGTTGGCAAACTTCTAAATTAATTGGCCAACAGCTGTTCAACACTTTAACTGAATTTGTGTACAGATAATAACTTGTAATAAAGGGTATTATGTATACATTATTTACCCTTTATATGTTGATATTGCTAATTACAAGGTTTGATATTGCTTGTCTGCATTGCGATTGTGACTGTATATGAATTTGTTGTCTTGAATTAATTGCTTATTATTAATTGGATTTGTAAATTTAACCACTACCTTTGGTTTTGTCCCCTACTAGTTGCAAATTAAAAACTTGTTTTTAATTATTGAACGGTAATCATTGATTACACAGTGTTTTCAGTCACATATATAGTTGCTCACCTATCTTTGCCTGTCTTTGCAATTGTTTAAAAACTTGAATTTGTAACTTCTAACTTATGCTTAAGATTATACTACAATTACTATAATTACATATTATTGTTGTTTGTCTCGGGTTAACTATACACATAACTTGTTTTTTGTTTTTACATGTATGTCTGTCTGTATTTGAAGGTTAACCCCTGATAATTTGATAATTTTCATGTAGGTAAGTTTAACTTGCTTTTAATTGTAGTTCTTATTCTTGTTTATTTTTAATTCTTTACTTTGATTATTGTAGCAATCAACAGTGTAACAACCTAACATATAAATTCATTGTTTACAATAGAATTTGAACATTGTTTATTTGCTGTTATTTGTTTGTTGTTTGTTGCTGTTTTGTGTGTTGTTATACTGTTGTTGTTTTGTTGTGAATTCACACAGCTGGCTAATTGTTAGTTAGGGTTGCCACCTCAATCCAGCCTAAATTGTAAGTGTGAATCATAAAGTAATTTATTTAATTGCAAATTGCAATACCTATTGCGTACAAGATGTCAGCTCATAAAAGGCTCGTTGGCTCGATACAAGCTGAACTCCGATGGGCAGCTACAGCTCGTACCTTGATAGGCCGTGAGGACAGAGCATCCGCACTGCTCAAGCGATGTGAACAGGTGCCGACCAGACAGGCAATTGTCGAGGAAGCGCTTAGGGACCTAGTGGTTTTGGAACCGCCCGAGGAACTGCTCCAGTCCGCTCAGCGAGAATATGAGCAGTTCTTTGAACTAACGGACGGCCTTGTGGAGGAAAGCTCTAAGCTTAAGAAGGAGGCGAGACTAAGCTCTCTTCTCGAGTCTCCTTTGAGACCTCCGACTCAACCTGCGCTACTAGGTAGGTTACCCACTATAGACCTACCTAAATTTTCTGGCAATTTGAGTGAGTGGTTAGGTTTCCTCGGCCTCTTTGATAGTCTGGTGCATGCTAGGAAGGATCTGTCTCCCTGCCAGAAACTGAGCTACCTACTGTCCTCCTTGCAGGGAGAGGCTCTGAGTGTGGTCTGCCACCTGGACCTCTCCGAGGAGAGCTATACTACCGCCCGGGAACTACTCACCCGGCGGTATGCCAACGTGCGCCGATTAGCGGACACGCACGTGGCGCAAATTTTGTCTCTGCCACGTGTCTCAGGGGTTGCTCGTTTGAGGGAATCTTTGTTAAACCCGTTGATTGTAGCATGTAATGCACTTAGGCGACTAGAGCTCCCGGTGGACCAGTGGTCTTTTCTGTTGCTCCATATAGTGTTGTCCCGCCTACCTCCCGAATTAAAATTGCGGTTTGAACAGAGGTATGGTGGGGACGGTGCCAGCTATCTGCCCCCCTTTTCAGATTTGCTAAAGTTCCTCGAGGAGGAGTGCCGGCAGGCTGACAACTCTGGTGTTGCTGGTCCTTCAAGGACCTCAGAGCAACCTGCCCAGCCGAGGAGGGGAAGGGGTCAGATTGGCAGCCCTGGTAAGGGGGCCTCTGAGCGAAGGCCAATGCCAGTCTACAGGGGGCTTGCTGCCACTGAGGCCACCCCCTGTAAATATTGCAAGCGTCCGGGCCACAGGGTACCTTCTTGTCCCCAGTTCCTGGACAAGACGATTAACCACCGGAGGGGCATCGCCAGGGACCGCCACTGGTGCTATAGTTGCCTGGAAGCTCACCTGCAGCGAGACTGCCCACATCAGCAGCCATGCCCTATTTGTAAGGGCAACCACCTGGCGATCTTGTGTGCCAACCAAAATGGCGTTGGCCGCCAGGTGGGGGAGAGCACCCCCCGCACGGGCGGGGGTGCTTATGTTAATCGCTCCCCTGCTAGTCTGCGTCGCTCTCCTGCACCGTGTCAGGTGCCCCGGTGTGTCCGGACTTCGCCCCCACCCGGGGGGCCTTCACCCCCCCGCGGGGGGATTTCGACCCCCCTGCGCCAATTTGATGCGGGATTTGCTGCCGCCACGGCGACGGGCCGTCCTACTCGCTACTCACCCCCGCTTCACGAGTGGCCGCGACTAGAGCGCCGCCCACCTCGTATGGGTCGCCAACCTCACTACGGTGTGCCGGCCTCTGCCCGCTTGACTAGGCCTGTGCTTCCGCCGCGGGATGGCGCGTGGATTTACCCAAATGGAGGTCCGTCTCCTCCGCCTCTGGAGGTTCCGCATGAATCTCGATTCGAGATTCCCCGGTTCGAGGACCGGTTTGATGAAGGTGACCAATGCTAGGTAGTCGCCGCCCTAGCCCCCACCACAGCCACATCTCCTGAGAATCTTAATCTTCAGCAGTCCGTCTGTCAGACCGTTCTTTTGCCGACTGTCTCAGTGAAGGTGTACAACCCGAAAGGTGAATGTTTGATAGTTCGTGCCCTCTTGGATTCGGGTTCACAGCGCTGTATTGCTTCTTCTTATTTGGTGGGTAAGCTAGGGCTCCCTTGGAGTCCTCATGCGGTTCGGATGATAGGTATCGGTGGTGCCGAGCCCTCGACTCCTAAGGGTGAAGCGGAGTTGATGTTTGGCCCAATTAAGGGCGATCTCCCCGTCTTGGTCAAGGTGTCAGTCCTTGACGATATCTTGGGTCCTCTACCACAGGAAAGAATCGCTGATGTTGCGGTTTCCTGTACGGCAGGTCTGACCCCTGCCGACCCTCACTGGACTGAACCTGGTCCCATGGATCTTTTGTTGGGTTCTGATGTCCTAGGCCTGATCTTGTCAGGAGGAATTAGGGTCCTGCAGAAAGATGGACTTTGCGCCATCTCCACTATATTTGGTCATAGCTTTCTTGGACCCGTTTTGTGGTCTTCAGACCCACCGGTGCTAGACCAATTGCAGGCAGCCGGCTTAACGTTGTCGGATGTAGTCCAGCGTTTTTGGGAAGTCGAGGAGCCGCCACACGCTGCACCGGTTAATCCTCTTGACCTTGAATGCGAGTTGTTCTATCAAAATAACACAGGCCGCCGTACTGACGGGCGCTTCGTAACTCGCTTGCCCTTCCTCGCCTCTCGCCCCCCTCTTGGTCATTCACGGGCCTTAGCTGAGAAAAGGCTCTTGTCTATGGAACGGCGCATGCGGCGCGACCCTACCTTCCGCACCAAGTATATTGAATTTATGCGCGAGTACGAAGACCTTGGACACATGTCACCATCCAATTTTGATTGGCGTTCGCACGAGCACTACTTCCTACCCCACCATGCTGTCTTGAAGACCCCTGGGGGTAAGATTCGAGTGGTATTTGACGGCTCCGCGGCTACGTCTAACGGGGTGACTTTGAACCAGTGTCTGCACGCTGGCCCTAAGTTGATCAAGGATATCTCCGACATCCTCACGCATTTCCGCCGTCACCAAATTGTCTTTGTTGCTGACATCAAGATGATGTTCAGACAGTCGGTGGTGCATCGCCATGATCGGAGGTATCAGCTGATTTTGTGGCGCGAGAGTCCTAATGAGCCGATACGGGTCTTTGAATTGAACACAACGACCTATGGACTCCGGTCAAGCCCCTATATTGCTATTAGGACCTTGTTGGAATTGGCTAACCGCGAGCGGCTGAATTATCCTCGTGCATCAGCCATCTTGGAATCGTCAGTCTATATGGACGACATCTGCACAGGAGCTTCTAGTGTTGAAGAAGCTTTGACCCTGCGTGACGAATTGATCGCAATACTGAAGTCCGGAGGTTATGAATTGCGAAAGTGGCTATCCAACTCCCCTCACGTTTTGAAGGATCTCCCGGGAGAGGATCAGCAGGACCCTCATATTTTTGAAAACCTTGAAAATCCTAATTTGTTGACGGTCCTTGGAATACAGTACCAGCCCGTCCAGGATGTTTTCACCTACCGGGTCAAATTGAACCCACCTCCTAAGGTCTGGACTAAGCGCTCCGTCTTGTCTACGGTTGCCCGCACTTTTGATCCAAACGGGTGGATCACTCCCGTAATATTTTTGGCCAAATGCTTCCTTCAGAAGCTTTGGATTGCTGAAGTCGGTTGGGACGAGCCTCTCCAAGGGAAATTATTGAAGGAGTGGCACTCCCTTGTGTCTGCACTTCCGGACGTCGACCGAATTTCGATGCCTCGACGCTTCCTACCACCAGGAAGGTGCCACGCCAGTCTCCATGGGTTTTGTGACGCCTCCGAACGAGGCTATGCTGCCGTGGTATATATGCGGACTGTCGATGCCACCGGTGAGGTCGCGACACATCTTGTCTTGGCAAAGAGCAAGGTGGCCCCTATTCGGTCACGCTTGACGATCCCTAAATTAGAATTGTCTGGCGCTGCTCTTTTGGTGCGCCTTCTTAACCACGTCCGTTCATCTTTGGCATCCGTGGTCGAACTGACCGACGTGTACGCTTGGACGGACAGTGAAATTGTCCTATGTTGGCTCCGAGCCGCCCCTCACAACTTAGAGGTCTTTATCGCGAATCGGGTGTCCCAAATTCAGTGCTCTGAAACTCCGTTGATTTGGAGACACGTACCCGGAGAATTGAACCCGGCCGATTGCGCCTCTCGCGGTCTCGAGGCCTCTTCACTTGTCAACCATCCCCTTTGGTGGGGCCCAAGTTGGTTAACGCAACCTGAGTCAACTTGGCCTCAGAATCGGTTCTCCGCTCCGGAAGTTTTGCCGGGCTTAAGAGTCGGAGTCGTGGAGGATAGACCGATCCCAGACTCCAACTTCCTCTTGGAACAATACAGTTCCCTTGATAAACTCATTGGTGTTACCGGTTGGCTTAGACGTTTCATCCATAATGGAAGGAACCCAGGTAATAAAAATTTGAATCCTGTCTTATCGCCTCTTGAACGTCGAGAAGCCCGGACACATAGGGTGCGTGTGGTTCAGGCAGAACATTTTGCGTCCGTGATTGACACCATAAAAGGAGGCTTAGCTTTGAAAGGCCCGCTTGCTCGCTTAAGCCCCTTTTTGGACGATGACGGATTGTTACGCGTTGGCGGACGCCTTAGGAATTCTGAGTTGCCCTATGGTGCTCGTCACCCTTTGCTGCTCCCTAAGGACGGCACCTTTGTTAAATTGCTGGTGACCTCTTATCACCTGAAAAATGCCCATGCTGGTTGCAATGCCCTCTCGGCTATTTTACAGCGTGAGTTTTGGATTTTGGCAGGGAGACGCACAATCCGGAGCGTCATTTTCAAATGCATCCCTTGCTACCGTTTGAAGGCCCCTACTGCGCAGCCGATGATGGGTGACTTGCCCCCCGACCGCGTCATGGCCACTCGACCTTTTGCCGGAGTTGGCACTGATTTTGCAGGCCCTTTCGCCATCAAGAGCTCTAACCTCCGCAACGCCCGGTCACTCAAGGCCTATCTGTGCGTTTTTGTTTGTCTCTCTACTAAAGCGGTCCATTTGGAACTGGTGAGTGCCTTAAGCACTGAGGCCTTTGTGGCCACACTAAGTAGATTTGTCTCTCGTCGAGGATTGCCTGACCTGGTTCGCACCGATTGCGGTACTAATTATAAGGGTACCGATAGATATTTAAGAGAAATTGTTGAATTTTTGTCTAGTAATAAGATTAGTATAAGTACTGCAATGTCCAAGATGGGGATAACCTGGAAGTTTGACCCTCCAGCTTGCCCCCACTGGGGTGGGATCTTCGAAGCTGTCGTCAAGGTCGCCAAGACACATCTCCGACGCGTTATAGGAGAAACTATCTTGACCTTCGAAGAACTCGCCACTGTGTTTTGTAAAATTGAGGCCATACTCAATTCTCGGCCACTCTGCCCCCTCTCGTCTGACCCAAACGACCTGGAGGTCTTAACTCCCGGCCACTTCTTGATTGGTCAGCCCCTTAACGCCTTGCCCGAATACCCCTTCAGGGACGCGAAAACCTCACGTTTGTCTCGGTTTGAACTGTTGCAGCAAATGACTCAGAGCTTTTGGCATCGTTGGTCACTCGAGTATTTGCACCTTTTGCAGCAACGTGTTAAGTGGGCTGACAAATCCGATCCCCCTAAGGTTGGTGATCTTGTATTGGTAAAGGAATCTAATTTGCTACCTTTGTATTGGCGTCGTGGACGCATTGTTAAGTTAATGTACGGGTCTGATGGGGTTCCCAGAGTCGCCGAGGTAATGGTCGGAGATTCGGTCTTGCACCGAGCCGTTTGCACCTTGTCACGTCTCCCCATCTGTTAGTGAGTGGACGTAAATCCTTGCGTCCACGGGCGGGGGATTGTTCGCGCCACCTATGTATTAGTTGTCTGTGGTCGTTGTGACAGATGGAATACTTTGTGAACGAAGCTAGCTTGCCGCGCTTTTTGATAAAAACCTTTGGTTTGACAGTTCGACAGAGTTCAAGATTGGGTCTTTGGCTAGACGGGCCGGCGCCTCGAATTGTTGATTGTAAAAATAAGCTTTTCTTTGTAATCCGTATTGTTAGAACCTCGCTATAGCTTAAGGTTCCCGCGAGAAATTAGCTTCTAGTTATTTCGGTACTAAATAAAGACTTACTTGTTGTACTGAGTGACAATAGTTGTGTGCCACGTTGACGCCACTGCTGGCCGTGCAACCTTATATACTTAAGTAAATAATTAATCTAAGTAGCTTATAGACGAACTTTAGTGCTGTGCTGTGTGTGTTGTGTGTTAGTGCCGTCTTGAAGCAAGAAGCTACGGCCGAACAGCAAGTACCTTCTCAATCCTGACCTTTCCTACCCTTTAACCTACATTCTTCCTTATCGAGGAGCCGTGGTCACCTTGGACTCTGTAAGTGCATAGCATAAGTTTAAATCTATCAATACTTTAGTTATCTAAGTTAAGCCAGAACAGTTCTGTCCGCATTTGGCCCTGAGCCAATGGTCTAAGAGGCTCGAATCCAGCTGATGGGCCCCTGGAACAGCGTCTTAGGGTTGTAGCATTGGACCAGGCGGATGCCACAACACATGAGTTTGGTGGAATGTAAACGCCTGAAAAAATAAGACGCGCAGGGGACCTACTACAGGGTATTTCTACATTGACATTTTCCAAGTAATTAAGTGCATTACCCTGGTTTAATATAATTATTTCAGAGGGTCTTAAGCTCTTCAGCACCGCCACTAAGACGCCTCCGCCATCCGCTTTTTTAGTGGCCGCACGGTCACGGTCGCATCTAAACACGGCGTAGCGCTGGTCAATGAATTCACTATCGTATATTTGAGGTACAAGCCATGTTTCTGTTAAAATTATAACATCGTACGAATTTGCAAGAATATTCATGTGCAGAGTCTGTAATTTACTACGAATACCCCCACAATTCTGATAGTAAATTATTAAATTGTTGTTAAACACTGTTGAGATGTATTCTATAAATCAGTATTACTACTAGGGGTTTTTGATTAGGTTTGGTATAGGGGTATAGTATGGGTAGCTTATTATACATGTCATCGTAGGTTTTAAAGGAAGTAGCATAGCTGCATATAGCAACATTAATAATAATTATCGAGTCAGTTACAATTGAACAGCTTAAATGAAACAGTGGCATTACAGGTTTACACAATGTAAATATAATTTGATACCTAGCTGACAATAATTGACCTGAAAGTTTATTTCTTTGTGTTTGTGTATGTCTGAGGAGGATTTGAGAAAAAGAGCCGTCATCAGATATCTTGTTTAGGTTTAATTTTAATTTTAAATAAAGTATGTTTAGTCTAGAACATAAAAGGTTTATATTATGCATTGAAATTACAAAAGTTATATAATATAAAGTATATTTTTAAATAGAGGTCGAAAATAGTGTCTAAGGTATTTGTGACAATAGTAATGAGTATGGCTTAAATTGTATGTTAACATAATTTTCGCATTTAAATGCATGCAATATATAGGAAAAACAACTTTTATTTTGTAAACAAAAAAAATCACTGAAAATATACAGTACACAGTCGCAGTACACGTGTAAATCAGGGTACAATGGATTAAAACATAATATATCAATAGATTTTCAAGATTCCATTCTACTGACCGTGACCGGACACTTAAACTTATTAAAATCGTTTCTAGAACGCACAGAAAACACTGGTGAGGTATCATTCTGTCTGACGAGAATAGTCGCGTTCTTGATCCACACATATTTGTAATTAAATTTTTTCGCTTCCCCTCGACATTCGCGAAAAAGTTGTTTATTTTTCAACGTGAGATGCTCGTTCATATATATGTCGTGTGATTGGCCGGAGATACCCAACTGATCACTTTTTACTCTCTTAGCTTTACGAAAAGAAGCTAGAATGTTATCCCGTAGGATACGTGTGGTAAATTTATAACGATGATGTTTTTGGTTTGTTGGTTTGCTGGTTGGCATGAGGTACTCGGTGGATTGAGACGACGTCCTTTTGTCCAATTGGATATTTAATAACTGATCCTATAGCTTCCAAAATAGAAAAAAGATTTTCATTGCGCTTATCAGGCACTTATCAGGCAGATTTCTATGTTACACTGTCTTGCCTGTTGTTCCAGGCCATCTATTTTGTATTCCAAGGATGATACAAGGTTGGTGGATTCCTGCGTATCCTTCTTGAGTCCCTCGAAGTCGTGTAATTTCTTTTCTAGGTCAGCGTGTTGTGCAGCTTGAAAAGTCGTGGATGCTTTTAGGTCTGTTACGTCAGTGTTTAAGCTGGCCAAGCTGCACTTCATGTTATTCTGCTCCGTTCGCAGCGACTGTATTGCATGCTTCAATTCTGTTAAAGCAGTGTTTATGTCACCCCTAATTAGGCTTAAGGTACTGTCGATATCTTGGCGCCACGCATGAAGCATTCCCTGTAGCTCTTGTGCGAAGGTGCGCCAGTCTTGATCCGAATTAGTGGTACTTGACTGGGGGGCGTTCGAGGAAATCGTCTCATCGATGGGTGGAACTGCAGAGATACGAACCGGAGTATTCTCACGGTTGCCTCTGTGCCGGCGAGACACATTACAGCAGGCAGGACACTGCCAGGTGGCTAGGTAGTCCTTGGTCAGTGTTGAATATTGATGTAAGTTTATGTTTAAGCACTCGCAATGATACGATAGTTTACATAGACGACACTGCATGAGCGACTGTTCCGATAATGGACGTCCACACCCACTACTGCACTCGGTACTACTACGGGGCATCTTCAGCAGCCAAATATAAAGTTGAGTGTGTAAATTAATAGATATTACGCGCTGTGATCGCTTAGTTGTATATCGAGAAACGATCGGTATGTTTACAGTTTTGCACTTAGAATGTTGCGGGTGGGTTGACAAAACACAAATTGACTTATTATTGATTTAGATTGAAAAATAACAGTTATTAGTATAAAAAAATGTTTTTCTATTGTTAGGCACTGTTTACTACACTGCAGGGAAATACCTTTAAGATGGGTTTTAAAGTCTATCACTGCTAAAATACGGTGTGACGTAAAATGAATCTATGCGCCGTAGTCAGTTCACGCACTATTGTACACAGCTTGTTTTTGTAATCACTAGAGTTTATGTCCACTTGCAGTGATACGTATAGATTTTTATGGATAATAGATTTAGAAAAAGGCATTAATTACAGTGTTAGCACAGAAATAATATTTTTAAAAGTAAAAATTTACAAGGAAACGTTAGAATAACAAGTTCACACCGAGGCGCCCTCGTGGTACTGGTATTAGACATACCGGTATTGAAAACCGGCGAAAAAAGTCCGGGATCCCCGTATTGGAAGCCCTAGTTGTATCCCGGGGAAGGACACAATATGCGCCCGCGGGAACCGAAAAAACTTGATCCACGCGGACGAAGTCGCGGGAATCATCTAGTACTTCTATGCTTGTATTATCTCGTAAATGTAAAAGCTAACATTTTATGGTCCAGTAGTTTGACCGATTTTGACAGGTAGAGATTTGCCTATTATATTTTTACGCCGAAACGGCTAATGTGCTGGGCACTGATTTTTAAAATGATCATGTTACGTACCTATAGCAACTGCCGAGCTTCTCCCTGTTTCTTCTCAGTATTAACATGAATTTGGCATTCCGAAACAAATTTGTTAGTAAGTAGGTAGACTCACTTGAAGATTCGAGAAGAAAGGATTGACTTTTGACACAAGATTCTTATTAATCTATTACGGAATGTTTTTAAATAGATATAAATTTAGTACACATATTTTTCTGTAACAAAAACACGTACCCACTATCTTTTTCTCAGGCATAGGTCACCTAACACATATTTAAGTAACAAGATAAGTGCCTAAAAAGCACTAAAAAACACTTATACCTAATCGTTACAAAAAACTAAGCGTTTAAATACCTACTCTTAGTCGAGTCGTATTAGTCTAGGCAATAAAGCTAGTTGACCCCAACAATAATTCCTCAGGCGACGAAGCTTTACAGTATGATAAAGTATCATGAGTTAAAAGTATATTATAAATAACCAATAAAAATCAGAAAGGAAGTAAGGATTTTTATGCTATACCCAATTGTCAAAGCAGGAAGGTACAGTCGACGTCAAAAGTCCATATAGAATAAGCAAACAAGGTGCTTTGCACGCACTCGAGTCACCCACACACTTACAGTAATATAATACAAGTCGTTCAACTTATAGGTATTGTAATAGCTGAATAATATCCACAATTTCACGCTTATAGCAGTAAGTTTGATGGCGTAGCTCGGAGCTGCTCGGATTGGGCATCGTGGCTGTTAGTGGTTCAAATCTCGGATCCCGTTTTTGCTTCTTTTTCTGTTTTTATTTGTTGAGAGATAAGTTTATACCAATAATATCATATGTGGGTAGTTAAAAAATCGCCGAGAGTAATGAAGTTAGAAATTATGGTCACTGACTGAGTACTGATAGTCGTCATTAGCAAGGACTACTATAAATTCGTTAGCGAGTGGTAGATATCAAATATTATTATCCCTATCTTGAGTCTTGAGTGTAACAACGTTTTTATTCTTTTCAACAATAATGCAAGCTAATATTAATATGCAGGAGAGGATGCGTATTATTGAGCTACATAATCTCGGATATAATATATCTCAAATTTGCAATGAAACTGGTTTCACTGTAAGTATTGTTTTTATTGTTAAAAAATGTGTATTAAGTAAACTGTGTTCATAACCTTACAATTACATAATGTTTTGGCAGTAAATATCTATAAAATTTAGACAAAATAGATATTAGTTTTAAATGTGTTTATTTTAATCTCGCTGTTTGGTTTTTAGTGGATCACCGTAAAGCGTTGGGTGTCGCGCCATGATGAAGAAGGTAATTTAACCTCTCGACCGCGAAGTGGCCGCCCCCGACATATTAGTGCTTCACAACGGAGATTTATGGTCGAACAGTATGAGAATAATGGCTTCATACCAACTGCTGAGTTCGCGAACATGTTCGATACATCAACACACACTGTTCGTCGAGCTCTGCATAGCGAAGGATTGCATCATAGAACGCCAGCCATAAAACCCTCTCTCACTGAAATTCATAAACGTAATAGATTGTTGTTTGCAAGGGAGTATTTAGATTTCGACTGGGAGAATACTATTTTCACTGATGAGAAGTCGTTTATGTCGTCTCAAAGTGGTAGGCTTCATTTGTGGCGTAGAAATGGAACCCGTTATGCAAATAAAAATGTTATCCCAAATACGGAATCTGGACGGATATCAGTCAATATGTGGGGGTGGATGAGTGCCGCTGGACCTGGTGAACTAGTGCCGATAGCAGGGCGCGCCAGAGCTGCACATTATGTGGAAGTGTTAGAAGAGAGCATGTTACCAAGTGTGCGGTGTGTTTATCCAGCTGTTGATATGCAACAACTATCATTTGTGCATGATAATTGTCCTGTGCATCGAGCACATATAGTGCGTGATTGGTTTCATCAAAACCCAGATATAACAGTAATTCCCTGGCCAGCAAGATCACCGGACTTAAATCCTATAGAAAATTTATGGGGTTTGATGGTGCAAAGGTGGAATATGGGAAATGAAAGGACTGCAGAGGAATTAGAGGCTCACTGTATGAAAGTGTGGGAGAATATTAGAGGAACAGATATTTGTTCTAATATAGTAGGATCCATGCGGCGGCGTTTGCTTGCTGTTATTGAAAATAGTGGAGGTTCTATTAAATACTAATACTTACATAAAAAGATATATAAATTTTTACTTTTAAAGTATTTAACCATAAAACATAACGTATTTTCTTTTCCTAACTTATATTCATTATTATTAGTATATCTTGTCAAAACTAACAGACAAAAAAGCAGCGCCGCCCATTGGTTACTAGATTTTTAAGGTTTAGCTTCAATTTTCTTTTCTTTATGAAAACGATTACTTAAGCTATAACCTTAAAAAATCATAGAAAAAGTAGCTGAAGTTATTTATTACTTTTGAGAAAATGTAACATGATAACAATGAAAATAAAGTCGAATATCTAATAAAAAATGGTTCTTCCAATTTATTTTGTTTGTTTTATTACTTATTGACTCTTAATAAGCAATAATTAACACCACTATAATAAAAAATAACAAACAGTCATTTATACAAAACAAAATAAAAACTGCAAAAAGAGATTCGAACCTAGGTCATATTGATCCATCGTATACCATCTATATTATCACGACACTGGGTCTGGTTACTGTTAAAGTGATGAAATAAACAATCACAATAGACAAGGTTATTGAATATAAATGTTTTGAACCTAATGCTAATGTCTTAAGGTTGATATTATTGACAGTTTATGGTAATAGGCAGGTAGTATTGAACTAAAATCATTTGAACCTTATGATGTTGATTTAAGGTTGATAATGTTATTGACAGTTTATGTTTAACTGTGTGAGTGAGCACGTGAGTGATTCACAGCATTGCTTGCACGCGGTTTTAGCCTTAGAGCTATGAATGGACTTTTGCCGTCGACCGTACATTATCGCGTAAACGCAGTTTAGGTTTGATAATAAAATCGGTTTAAATATCGATGTTCTGCATGATTATTTCTTTTGATATTTCGGTTTTGAGTGTAAATATACTACCTACTATTATGTAAAAGAGAAATCGAGAAAATATTCAGTGATAAAAATTAAGTTTTAAGTATAAATACCTAACTTCCGCATGGATATTTTTTTGGATATTTTTGTAAAAGGTTTTGTTCATGCCATACTACAATTCTGCCAAGTTTCAACGACTGAGGGTTTAATGCGAGGGTCTCCATACAACGAACCGCCCCGTTGCCTAGACTATATGCGGAAGGACGTGGGAACCTACCGCATTATTTTCTCAAGAAAACTCCTACCATTATTTGATTAATGGAAAGGGGTCGCGACTCACAGTAATGAGGAATACGACACAAAGAGAGACTTATAATAAAACTGTAACTGGACAAATTCTGTGTACCTATTGAATATTATTCGAAAATTTTAACTGGAGGCAGCTGTAGTATCAGAACAATTTTTTTGGAATTTTTGTCTGTCTGTTCGGGTATCACGCCAAAACGACTGAACGTTAAATTCTATGTTAATTAATATATATTATATAGACTACTTTTTACTTCAAAAAACAACAGGATTCGTTCGGGATGAAAGGATGGTCGTTTTTACTCCGGATAACTCGGTCAAATCCGTACCGATTTTGAATTTTTTTATACAATCTCATTCATAGACTCATGATAATTTCATAAAAATCTGATGAATAGTTTGAAACAGCGGCGGACGGAACTCCTCAAAAGGTCAAAGGTCTAAGCTCCTAAAAAAAAACAGCATATAATTTGCAATCAGTTTTATAGCTTAACTAGCGACTTCTTAGGGCTTTTTAATTCCACAAGCACTCCTTAATTTTCCGGGATAAAATGTATGCTTATGTCATTCTCCAGGTCTTCAGTCCGTTGCTCTGTTGCGGCGTGATTGAAGGACAAACTCTCTATTAAACGTACTTGGAGATCGAACTTTCAAAAATGGTGAAACACATAGTTCTTCATATTTAACCGAAAGCTCAAACACCACGTTTCATGGCTGTAACTTGAAAAATGAATGACTTTTATACAAAATTTTCCACCCCAATTTTACCCCCTTAGGAATGTGTGATGTGACGACCATTGAGTGAACATCGTCTGCGACTTGGTGACCAATCACTTAGCAAAAAACAAATAACAAATTTTCATAATATCACAAACAACGTTTCCCAAAATTATGAATCATATATTAATCGTTATAAAACTTTTGGTCCTACTAACAATTCACTTGACAAAACAATTTACAGACAAATTATCGTTTCATAAAATATAATTTGACAAACCATTGATTTATAAATCGTGTTATTAATAAAACAACGTAAAGCATATTTCTTTTTTGATAAAATGAATTGTTTGATAAATACTGTAAGAGTCTTCTGGCGTAGCCCGTTTTAAAAAGTTAACATTCTTGGGTCGAAATCTGAGCACTCAGACTCCACGCAGTCTTGTCTGTCCTAC
Source organism: Erebia epiphron (assembly GCA_963932025.1). Taxonomy (NCBI): domain Eukaryota; kingdom Metazoa; phylum Arthropoda; class Insecta; order Lepidoptera; family Nymphalidae; genus Erebia; species Erebia epiphron. The sequence goes on from OZ009950.1 coordinate 13,894,899, forward strand.
CCCTAGAGTGTTTTTGTAAAGAGCGTAGCCAGAAGCTGGCGAAGGAGGTCCTGAACGAAGGTCGAGTGGTTTTTCTAGCTTCTCCACTTCCTTTTTAGGCACTACTCCCGCTCATGCAAGAGCGAGCGAAGCAAGCTTGGGACTGGGGGCACTCCGACTCGGATAGTTTAGGTGACTCTCGTGGTTATTTCCTTTTTATACCACCCAGAAATAAGGAGCCCTGTCCTCACGTAAGGGGCTCCGTCGACCGGGCCTTGGAGGTGGTGAGAGAGAGAGGGAGAGATCAGAGAACCCATATCCCTAACATTATCCAGCCAGAGTTCGGTAGACCTAGGTGAGTATGGGTAAATTCCGAATTAAAATTTATTTTACTTATTATTCGAACTTTACCCAAAACGTTTGGGTAAACCCAAGCTAAACTATGGCTAATGGCAAGATAAGCTATGGCTAAGTAAACCCGTGTAAACCTAGGCTTACTACATCTTCTAGCATTACCCGTTAAATATATATTCATATCATAAAAAATCTCATAATCTCATATGAAATCAGAGATTGTACGCGGACGAAATTGCTGGCGATCTATATATTTCAAATAACAATTTATATTTTAATATTTTGTAAAATTACGAATTTGAAGAATGAATTATTGTATGAAATAATAAATTAGTAAATGACATTTTTAGATTCAGCACGTTTGCAAAGTAAAGTATTTGTGAAATGAGTATAATTGTCAAATCATCTTTTAATAAAATAATATGTTTGCGGAATACCACGTTTGTGAAATATTAGATATTAAACCAAGTGACTTCGTCCGCGTGGGGTAAGTTTCTTTATTCCCGTGGGATCTCCTTAATTTTCCGGGATAAAAAGTAGCCTATGTCCTTCCCCTGGATGCAACCACTATCTTTAAACAACATTTCATCAAAATCAGTTGGAAAGAAGGACCCGGAAATCGTAGCAGACAGACATTCAAATCAATAAATAATCAAAAGATATTCCTGAAAAAAAATATTTGTTGTACAACATTGACTTAATAATAAGTCAATGTCGTACAATCAGTAAAAAAACTTTTGGCACATTTTTTATTAACATCGGTAATAACAAAATTGAATATTATTTTGTTTCAGCAATTTTTTGACGCTAAGATATTTTTGGTAAAATCACTCTTTCTTAATCTCCTCCTCTTTCTTCTCCACCTCTTTCTTCTCCACCTCTTTCTTCTCCACCTCTTTCTTCTCCTCCTCTTTTTTCTCCACCTCTTTTTTCTCCGCCTCTTTCTTGGGGCATTTGTCCAAGGGCACGCACTTTTTAGTAGCAGTATCCCGCACAGTGGGGGGGTCGCAGTAGCAATCGCTGTAATCACAGATATCGCCGCCGCGGGTGTCGGCTACTGGGTTAGGGTTGTCACACGTAGCTTCCGGGGTCAATTTACCGCATCCGGTTGTGTAGTCGTGAGTACCTTCCGGACATTGTTCGGAACCTAGAATCAAACATGTTGGTTTAGTTTTTAAGTACTATTTAAAATAAATAAACTAGTGATCGCCCGTGATTTCGTCCGCGTACAATTTCTGATTTTCTATAAGCTTTTCCCGCTGCAAAAGGCCTACCTATTAGACGCCATATAAAGCTTATTATTAGAAGGAACGTACCTTCTAAATATCAATTTTGTATGTCTTAAAGCTCCTGAGCACAGAGGTAAGCTCTATGCTCCTGAGATATAGTGATTACGATTAGTCAGTTTGTGGTATTTCGCTTTTATTTAAATACATTATTATTAACTAGCTGATGCCCGCGACTCTGTCCGCGTGGTTTAAGTTTTTTTGATTCCCGCGGGAACTCCTTAATTTTCCGGGATAAAAAGTAGCCTATGTCACTCTCCAGGTCCTCAACTATACCCGTTGCGGCGTAATTGAAGGACAAACCAACAAACCAACAAACCAACAAACAAAGTGACTTTCGCATTTATAATATTAGTATGAATTGCAAAATTACAAAGCTTTACAATATTAATTTGGCTTATATCTACCAAAAAGTAAAAAATATTTGAAACCTTAAATATTATAAATGTTTATATATAAATACTTACGTATTATTATTATCGTAAAGACGATACAAATATAAATAAATAAAGTTTAATTAATGACATAAAAACATATAATTTATGTAACATTATTAATTCTGATAAATCTGAATCATTGTACTATTCTTGTGGAGGGCGATTATCATTGTAACACTGTTTATACTTTTAAAGGATGGTTCTTATCATATTTTTATGTCCATATATGTGTTTTTATTCCAAATAAAAGTTTATTTACTTAAATTACTTACCTATTTAAATATTATATAAGTACTTACTTACCTTATCAATGTTCAGTTAATTGAATAATAAATAAATAATCTACTACCAATAAATTAAGACAATTAATACTTACATTGTCCATTAATCCAGATGCAGCCTCTTGGATATAAGGACTGTGGTTTGGCCAAAGATAACCCGACCAGAGCAACAAAACACAAAGCAATCAGCAACTTCATTTTGACGATGGTATACTCAATGTGACCGTGTTACAGAAGAGTGATGTCTGGTGTGTGGTGGTGGTGGCACTGATCATTTGGCCTTAAATAGTTTGCATCGATGCTCTTGTCTGGATGTTATGATGACCTCATTTGTTTCTTATCAATATTTATATTAAAGCTAAGGTAAAATCCAGCGGAATTCCGCCTACGGAAATCAAGGCGCAAAATTCCTGGTACAATCTGCGATACAAATTAAAAAATAGCCTAAGGCTACGGGGGCTTAGTATTATCGCTTAAAGTAGTTTTACTATAATATTGCTCACACTCTTTTATCAGAGTTATAAGTGATGGCCTCCTGATTGGTTAATACTTTTCCGCTGTTGACCAAAATCCATTATCTACGAGTGTCTTCTTGGCACTTCTCGGTATTCCTACCCAAATGACATGAACTGTAACTACCCTCCGATTCGGGACAGTGTGTAGGATTTCCGTTTTTACAGTAAGGATTAAAAATTAAAACCGAAATTACTATGGATTTATTATTCCGAATAAGGCCAAGGTTACAATGTCTAAAAAACAATACGTTTATTTTTTAAATCTTGAACGTTCGGTTTCCTCTTTAGGCACTACTGCATTTTGACATTCCGTTTTATCCATGCCTAATAATAATCCTGTAACCCTCCATGAATACTTAACTTATTTAAGTACCTTGGTCACTATATTATTATGAGTGATTTATTTTTGAGCAATTAATAGTAATGAAAAGGAAATGTTTTACTTATAATTTATTTTCTTAGTTGACAAGCCTCAATGAAACGTGTAATTGATCGAACGAATCATTTTCAAATAACCACTGCGTTTAAAAGAACGTAACGCTCTCTGGCAATGCATTTGTCTGCCATCTGTGGTCGAATAGTTAGAAAGACTCTCTAACCAAAACGTTTAGCGCCATCTAGTACGGCAGCAGTACAATGTAGCGTGATTTTTAAAGGAATTACATAATTCTTGCAAATATATCGTTTTATTATTCTAGTATTATCGTCATCCATATCCAAAAAATGCAAAGCTTAATTATTTTCCAGAGAAACGTGGTTGGAAATACTCCAAAATATTTTTTTAGACTCGCTAACCACAACAACTAGCGCCATCTAGTCTGTGAAAGCAGTTAATTAGTGAAACATTTTCTCAGTTTTTAGAGCCTTCTTTATCTGAAAACTATAAAATATAAAAATTACAATAATAAAGAAATCATTCCTGCACATTGATTTTTTATCTCTAGGCAAGCTCCCATAGTTCCACTGGTCATTTCCTAGATTAACTTGAAAATTAAAAAAAAAAGAGTTGAATTTTGACATAAGATTCTAATTAATATACGGAAATTAATTAATTAATTAATTATATAAGGAATGTTTTTAAAAACATAAAAACTAGGACCCATTTTTCTCTCAGGCATAGGCCACCTAACATACATGTAACAAGATAAGTGTCTACAAAAACACTACTTTTATCTAACTAGCTATAATATATACTCAATCTATATATATAAAAAGCGAAAGGTCACCACTGATTCATCACGATATCTCAGGAACTACAAAATATGTCAGACTTGAAATATGGAAGGTAGGTTTCTTCTATAGTGTAGACATCATTTAAGAAATGGTTTTGAGAAAATTCACCCCTATGGGGTTGAAATGGGCGCTGGAAGTTTGTGTGAATGTCCTTTGTTTTTGAAGTTAGAGCCATGAAAATTGGCAATCATGTTATTAGTTTTAAATTATAAAAATCTGTTTAAGCAATTTTACGGAAATCCACCCCAAACGGTGTGAAATAGGGGTTGAAATCTAACAAGAGGTTTCTAAGTTTTTGAAGTAAAATACTTGAAAATCGGCATTTAGGTTACTAGATATAGATAATAATGACCTGTATAAGCAATTTAACGAAACTCCACCCCAAACGGGGTGAAATGGGGGTTGGAAATTTGTATGAGAGTCCTATGTTTTTGAAATTAAAGACTCGAAAATCGGGATTTAGGCTATTCGTTAATAACCTGTTTAACCAATTCTACGAAAATTCAACCCAAAAACGGTGAAATCCGGGTTGGAATTTTGTATGAAAGTCCTATTTGTTTGAAGTTAGAGACTTGAAAATCGGGATTTAGGTTATTAGTTTTAAATAATAATAACCTGTTTAACCAATTTTACGAAAATTGTATGATATTCCTATTAATCGTTTGAAGTTTCACTTGAAAATCGGGATTTATTTTAAATAACAATAACCTGTGTAAGAAGTTTTGCGAAAATCCACCCTAAAGGGGGTGGAATTGGGGTTGAAAGCTTGCATGACGGTTTTAGGTTTTTGAAGTCGGCATTAAGGTTATTATACTTTTAAATAATAAAAACCTGCTTAAGCTATATAGCGCTATAAATAGGCATTTTGAAGTGCGTAAACCTCATAGGAAAACAGAAATTGTACGCGGACGAAGTCGCGGGCGACCTCTATTTTCTTATTATACAAAACAAAGTCGGGTTTGGTCGAATTCGAAAACTTATAACTCTAGAACGGCTGGACCTATTTTCATGGTTTTTGATATGTTGTATTTGTCTCCGTCCAGAATAGCAGAATAACTTTTAAAAACATTTGAAAATTGATGAAAAAATAAAATAAAAATAATTTTCCCTTGATTTTCCCATACAAAATGTTCATGGGTTTCGTAACGTGATTTTTGGCATGAGTATAGCTGTTGAGGACCTGGAGAGTGACATAGGCTACTTTTTATACCGGAAATTGATGGTTTCTCACGCCCGTACCTACTTATTTCGAGATTTTAGGCGGCTATTAATAGTGCGATTTTTTTCTCACATCTAAAATACCTAATTGTTGATTTATTCTTTTAATAAATTAACATTACTTAAACCACTCATATTTAATAATAATTTATAAGAAAAATTCAATGAAACTTTTAAAAGTAGCGCGCACAGAATACAGATTAAGTATCTACGGCGCGTTGTTATAATTGTGATTTTTTTTATTGGCTTCATGGTTCTAGGTTTTACTTTACCTCTTCTATACACTAAATTCAAGAAAAATTAGACTGTTATATGTAACTAAACCTATGATTATGAGTAAAATATATTTATTCAACAGTGTTCAGTAGTTTACTCTTTGTTGAAAAAAAATCCATTTAATTGAGATTAATAAATTAAATTTAAAGATTAAAATTTTATATTAAATTTGGAGTTTATTATGTTTTATCAGTTCAAGGAAATGGTGTATTTATTGACTTTGAAGTGGTTTTTAACCGACTTCCAAAAAAAAGGAAGAGGTTCTCAATTCGGCGCGTATTTTTTTTTTTTGTAAAATGCGGAGATATGCACCGACATAATGTATGTATCTCCGTGATTTCTGGTCCCATAAAAAATTCTGACTCCAAAGTTCTGACTCCAAATCCTCAACCCTGATACTTAAAAGTTAAAAATAAAAATTCTTCTTCTACACACTATGTTGAAGTCGGGCGAGCCTGACGCATCAACTTTGCTTATCCTTGATATACCCGCCCGACTTCAACATAGTGTGTAGAAATCAAAATTATTTTTTACTTTACAGTGGCTTTGGAAGTCGGTTCTTTGGAAACAATTTTTATTACTTAGAAATCAACATTTCCTAATATTAAAGTACTGTAAAGCTAGTAACTCAAGAAAAAAAAATTAAATCTCACCTTTAGCTGTAATGCGTGTTGTTGTTTTTTTTTTAAAAGAGGTTTAACTGTCTATGCTTATCGTAATCATTTGACAGATTAATAGTAGATTATTAACCAAGGGGATAAAGCAGTGTCTTCTGTCGCGGGTGACGATTTAAATCGCGAGCGTAACGAAGGACTCGAGGTTCACTCCCGAGCGTAGCGAGGGTGTTAAAAACTTAAATCACGAGCGATTAGCGAAGCGAGGGATTTAAGACGAGTCCTGAGTGTAGCGAGGGATTTAAGTTCACCCAAGACTAAGACAGCTTTATCACCGAGGAAAATACTCTACTTTTCGTACCATTTGCGAAAAAATTAACACAATAATAATATGAGATTAGCATTTATTAAAAATAATGACAATCAAAAGTAAAAGTTAACATTCGAAACATTGGTCCAATTATTGATAGAGAGAGTTCATAAGTTTTTAAATAATTTTCCTTGGATTTTGTTGGAAGCAAATTATTTATAATTGCGGCAGCACTGATGGAATCCGACCATTCACTGTCACTGTCGCTTTGAATTAACATCGTAACGTATTCTTAGAACATTAACTTATTTATAAAAATAAATTTAAATAAACATAACGTTTATGTATTTGAAGAAAACAAAAACGCGGCAAATTCCTAGACTAATATTTTTTTGTCGGAGAAGCAAAGGCATCAAGCCCATACGGCCTCGTCGGTTTTCGTAATTTTATTTAAATCATAACTGCATAATAAGTGTGTATTCCTTTTTCAAAAAGATGTTTAATGCTTTATATTACAAACTCAATGGTGTAAACACAGATGTATTTCAGTATAAATTTCGGTAAGTAGGTATTCCAAATTTAAATCACATTCTCCCCCTAGAGGATGATATGAAATTCAGTACAATTTTCTTTCCCTGTTTTTAACAGATTAAAAATGACTATTGTTATGTTCGCTTTTTGTGGCATAGAATGTCACTTTTTTGAGCAAGTGGTACGAAATAGTAGATTATTAACCAAGGGGATAAAGCAGCGTCTTCTGTCGCGGGTGACGATTCAAATCGCGAGCGTAACGAAGGACTCGAGGTTTACTCCCGAGCGTAGCGAGGGTGTTAAAAACTTAAATCACGAGCGAAGCGAGGGATTTAAGACGAGTCCTGAGTGTAGCGAGGGATTTAAGTTCACCCAAGACTAAGACAGCTTTATCACCGAGGAAAATACTCTACTTTTCGTACCATTTGCGAAAAAATTAACACAATAATAATATGAGATAAGCATTTATTTATTAAAAATAATGACAATTAAAAGTAAAGTTAACATTCGAAACATTGGTCCAATTATTGATAGAAAGAGTTACATTTTTGTTTGGTACATTTATTGTTGACTAGCTGATGCCCGCGACTTCGTCCGCGTGGTTTAATTTTTTTATTATTCCCGCGGGAACTCCTTAATTTTCCGGGATAAAAAGTAGCCTATGTCACTCTCCAGGTCCCCAAATATACCCATGCCAAAAATCACGTCGATCCGTTGCACCGTTGAAGCGTGATTGAAGGACAAACCAACAAACAAACTGACTTTCGCATCATCATACTTCATACTTCATCATACTTCATACTAATATTATAAATGCGAAAGTCACTTTGTTTGTTGGTTTGTTGGTTTGTCCTTCAATCACGCCGCAACGGAGCAACGGATTGACGTGATTTTTGGCATGGGTATAGTTGAGGACCTGGAGAGTGACATAGGCATATACTTTGTATCCCGGAAAATTATGGAGTTCCCGCGGGAATAATAAAAAACTTAAACCACGCGGACGAAGTCGCGGGCATCAGCTAGTTTATAATATTAGTAAGTATGATGAGTTGATTTGAGTATTTCTCTGTTCTTGCGTCTGAGGAATTAACTGTTTAGAATATTAACTTATTTATAAAAATAAATTAAAATAAACTTAACGTTTATGTATTTGAAGAAAACAAAACGCGGCAAATTCCTAGACTAATATTTTTTTGTCGGAAAAGCAAAGGCATAAAGCTCATACGGCCTCGTCGGTTTTCGTAATTTTATTTAATAATAATAACTGCATAATAAATGCGTATTCCTTTTTCAAAAAGATGTTTAATGCTTTATATACTTGAACTCAATGGTGTAAACACAGATGTAGTTCAGTATAAACTTCGGTAAGTATTCCAAATTTAAATCACATTCTCCCCCTAGAGGATGAATGAAATTCAGTACAATTTTCTTTCCCTGTTTTTAACAGATTAAAAATGACTATTGTTATGTTCGCTTTTTGTGGCATAGAATGTCACTTTTTTGAGCAAGTGGTACGAAAAACGTATTTATTACTCGAACTGTTTAAGGAGTTCATACATCCTTTTTGACATGCAGGCATCTATGAACTCCTTAAACAGGTCGAATTATACGGCTGACAAACGATTACCATTACGATTTCCTTACACAATCGGGGCTGATTCTGGAATAATCGGACCTCAAGAGTTAATTAATTCCTCAATACTGAGCACTTTTCATCTTTTAAAATATTAACATACCTATAACCATCAAAAAAATACACGAAAACTTCCTTACGTTTATTATTATATAATATTTTTTACCTCAACTTCAATAAGCATAATATTGTGAAGTTTAAATTAAATATTTATTGAAGAATCGTGTCTTATAATCTCTAGATACAGGTCTTCGATTAATGCCTACCAATAAAACAAAATAACCTTCTATCACGATTAAATAAAAAAATTAAATACAAATGTGTATGGCATTGTATGGAGGGCCCTTTATCTTTTTAGGGTTCCGTAATCAAGAGGGACGAGTGGCCTGGTTACGACAACGCATGTCAGTCGACTGCGATTGTTAAGCAACGTTGACACAAGTCGGTAACTGGATGGGTTACCGAATTTGAAGGTTATTTGGACTTTGATGTGGGATTTTTACTCACTAAAACCACCTTGGTGACCAACTCCGGGAGCTCTCAAAAACATGCGACGGAGACTCCCTTGCGCGATGCCCATTGGGCTCGTCCTGGGTGATGTAATCCCTGATTTCATGCATCAATCATGAAATCATGGAGTCTCATATTTATGGAGAATAAAGGCCCGCGCCCACAAGGGGCTGTAGCACCGATGATGATGGATATGTCAACGTAAGATTGCAAAGGCCGTTGGATTGTAATCTAACTAGCGATATTGTAAACTGTCGACAGATTACAATTTAACGCATTATTTTTCGGTAGATTGTAATCTGTTAGGTATATTAACCCGATAAAACCTAAGTGCCCTGATTACTTATGTCAAACCCTAACCTAACCTACAAGAAAGGGACAAGAAAACGTAAATACAATGAATATTTCAAAAATTGACACTCGGAACATTGATACGGTTCACAATCTGTCGACAGTTTACAATATCGCTAGTTGGATTACAATCTAACGGTTTTTGCAATCTTACGGCGACAGATATACACATTAATCACGTCGACAAAGTAATAATTTTAGGGTAAGTTCACCCTACACGCAATGTCGGGATGATTTTTTTCTCGCCTATCCCGTGGTGTGGGGTGTCGTTGGATGGGTCGTTCAAACCAATAGCGGGTTTGGGAAAAGCATTTACGATTCAGAGATCCGTTTGCGAAATATTAAGCTAATTTTTGTTAGAGACCAGCGTGCCCGGTGACCAATTCCCCAGTGAATTTTGGTACAGAGATACAAGTATCTCGGGGAACCTATGACCTCCCTCGGCATACAGCCTCTCTCTATCTAACCTCTCTCAAATTGGATGAAAAGTTGGGCGGTGAAACGTGGCAGAAATGCACAATACAGTTTTCAATAAACTCTACAAAACCCAAACCCTTCTATAAAAACTTGTTTTGAATTGATACTTACTTCAGAATATTATCTTACACCTGGCTTATTGACTTACACGGTCCTCAAGGTCGGCATTGGCTGGACGAGGTGGATGTTATTGTCCACTGCATACACAATAACCGGTTAGAGCCATCTTGCAAACATCTTATGTAATTTTATTTACTTAGCTCCATTCGCCTTGAACTTAAACAGACAAGTTGTTACCACCCTATGCCAAAGCGTATAAGTAAAGTTAAGTTTTTTTTTTGGCAATCTTTAAAGTGTCTGGCAGAAATACGGCCCACGCATGAGTCTGGGAGTATTGATTTGTAATTATTAACAATATTCTGTAAAACATACATAAAAATCAGCACTCATAAAATAAGTAAAGTTAGCAACGTTTTTTATGTACATTTAGCACCTTATAACTATAAATTGGCTGTCGCGTCGCCCCAAATTTGCGAGTATGCGTACGTTAAATCTACGTACCAAAGCTACAATATAACATACATTTCGTTTCTCAGAAAATAAGTAAGGTTCTGGCGGCTCTGGGATCTTGCTCTAGGTAAAGCTGGCTATATTCGAAAAGTTAACCAGTGGTAAATAAGTAAAAACTTCTTTAGCCGCGTTGAGGACCTTTTGGTAGGGGGTAAACTTGTGGACTCGCGTCACCGACATGCTCGCGAACAACGACATGCTCGCGAACAGCGACATGCTCGCGAACACCGACAAACTAAAAAAAAATATTTTAATATTCGTTTTCACTTCTATCGGCAGTCCTTAAGACTGGCAATTATTTTTATTCCACTACAAGTTAGCCCTTGACTGCGATCTCACCTGGTCGTAAGTGACGATGCAGTCTAAAATGATAATAGCGGGCTAACCTAGTAGGAGTATGGCAGTTGTATAAAACCCATATCCCTAGTCGGTTTCTATTTCGGATAGACAGACAGACACACTTTCGAATATAAGTATGGAAGTATGGAATTTATTGGAATCGACGACCTCCCTGGCGCAGTGTTGAGCGCTGTTGTCTTAACGTGCGAAGGTCCCGGGTTCGATCCCCGGCAGGGTCGATTTGGGAATTTATAATTTCTGAATTTTCCCTGGTCTGGCCTGGTGGGAGACTTCGGCCGTGGCTAGTTACCACCCTACCGGCAAAGACGTGCCGCCAAGCGATTTAGCGTTCCGGTACGATGCCGTGCAGAAACAAATTAGGGGTATGAGTTAATTATAACTGCCATGCCCCTTGTTAATGTATAATTAACAAGGTATATTTTTAGGGTTCCGTGCCTCAAAAGGAAAAAACTGAACCCTTATAGGATCACTTCGTTGTCCGTCCGTCTGTGTGTCAAGACCCTTTTTCTCAGAAACGCATGAAGGTATCAAGCTGAAATTCATATCAAATACTCAGGTCTACTGTCCCTTGGAGCTGTGAAAAAATCAAACTTCAAAGCCTACACAATCAAAAGATACAGCCGTTTATGCTGCAAATTTTCGAATTTTCTTGCACTCGCAAGGGAATCAAAACCTACAGGGTGCTTCCCGTGAACTCAGAATTTTGAAACTTGGTACGAAGCAACGTTTTATAGCACAGATGTAGGAAGAATTGCGAAAAACATAAATTTTTAGTTACATCATATAATAAGAATATTTTAGTGCAAATTTTCGACACACGCAAGAGAATCAAAACCTACAGGGTACTTTCCGTGAACTCACAATCTTGAAACTTGGTACGAAGCAACGTCTTATACCACAGATATAGGAAAAATTGCGAAAAACATAAAGTTTTAGTTACATCATAATATAATAAACATATTTTTATGCAAATTTTCGACACTCGCAAGGGAATCAAAGACGGCAGGGTACTTTCCGTGAACTCAGAATCTTGACACTTGGTACGAAGCAACGTCTTATAGCACAGATATAGGAAGGATTGCGAAAAACATAATTTTTTTTTACATCATATAAAAAAAATATTTTTATGCAAATTTTCGACACTCGCAAGGGAATCAAAACCTACAGGGTACTTCCCGTGAACTCAGCATCTTGAAACTCGGTACGAAGTAACGTCTTATAGCACAGATATAGGAAGAATTGCGAAAAACATACATTTTTAGTTACATCATATTAATAAAAATATTTTTAATAATTTTAAACTTACTATCCCTTTCCTCAGGAACGCATGGAGGTATCAAGCTGAAATTCATACCAAATACTCAGGTTTACTGTCCCTCGGAGCTGTGAAAAAATCAAACTTCAAAGCCAACGCAATCAAAAGATACAGCCGTTTATGCTGTAAATTTTCGAATTTTTTTGCACTCGCAAGGGAATCAAAACCTACAGGGTACTTCCCGTGAACTCAGAATCTTGAAACTTGGTACGAAGCAACGTCTTATAGCACAGATAAAGGAAAATTTGCCAAAAGCATACATTTTAAGTTATATCATTTAATAAAAATATTTTTAATAATTAGGGTTCCGTACCTCAAAAGGAAAAAACTGAACCCTTATAAGATCACTTTGTTGTCCATCCGTCCGTCTGTGTCAAGACCCTTTTTCTCAGGAATGCATGGAGGTATCAAGCTGAAATTCAGATCAAATACACAGCTCTACTGTCCCTTGGAGCTGTGAAAAAATCAAACTTCAAAGCCAACACAATCAAAAGATACAGCCGTTTATGCTGCAAATTTCGACACTCGCAAGGGAATCAAAACCTACAGGGTACTTCCCGTGAACTCAGAATCTTGAAATTTTGTACGAAGCAACGTCTTAGCACAGATAAAGGAAAAATTGCGAAAAGCATACATTTTTAGTTACATCATATAATAAAAATAATTTTAATAATTTTAAACTTACTACTTATACTATGCGGAAAGCCGCATGAACGCGTAGAGGTATTAAATTAAAATTAAAATAGATAGGTGGAATAAAAATATTATAACTTTTACCTACCTACAGGTTTGTACGGAACCCTCGGTGTGCGAGTCCGACTCGCACTTGGCCGGTTTTATAGTATATTTCAATTGTAAATAATTTAAGGCTTATTCTTTCACATTAGGTTAGTTGACCTGTAAGGATAGAATAAGGTTGGGTGAAATAAATAAATGAAGAACATCAGGTGTGATCGCAGTCTAGGGCCAACTTGTAGTGGATAAAAAACGTGAAAAATGTGAACCAATGCCTTTTCCAGGTAACGAGTACCGATCCAGGCATTAAGATTTCAATTTGGAGATAGCTGATCTCTTGCGGAGATACCTTTGCGCGAACGCAGCAGCAAAACCAATTTGTCACGTGCCACGTAATTGATCACGTCTTCGGGATAATAAATATGTACGGGAAAGCCTGGTTTATGTTTAACTAGGTGACTCCCGCAACTTTGTTTGCGTGGAATATTGTTTTAGTTCCCACGGGAACTCCCAGATTATCCGGCTTGCAAAGTAGCCTATGTCACTTTCCAGGTCCTCGACTATACCTACCCATGCAAAAAATTACGCCGATCCGTTGCTCCGTTACGGCGTGATTGAAGGACCAACAAACCAATAAACCAACAAACAAACACACTTTCGCATTTATAATATCAGTATGATATGAGTATGACTAGATGATGTGAGTGACGTCGTCCGCTTGGAATAAGTTTTTTTAGTTCGCACGGAACTAGGTACTTAATATTCCGGAACAAAGAGTAGGTAGCCTATGTCACTGTCCGGTCCTCAACTATACCCATGCCAAAAATCACGTCGATCCGTTGCTCCGTCGTGGCGTGATTGAAGGACAAAGCAACAAACAAACACATTTTTGCATTTATCCTGATACTAGCTAATGCCCGCGACTTCGTCCGCGTGGATTAAGATTTTTTTTTTCCGCGGGAACTCTATCACTTTCCGGGATAAAAAGTAGCCTATGAATGAATGAATGAATATACTTTTATTGTACACCACAAAGGAAAATAAACAATAATTGTAAACTTAGCTAAAAACAAAGTAAGTATAGAATTTGGCGGCCTTATCGCTACACAGCGATCTCTTCCAGGCAACCAATGGTGTAGAAGGACATAGCTACAAACACAACCGGTCGAAGGTGCAGAAATAAGAATATTTATAATTTATATAACGCTACAAATTATAATATATATATATATATATATATATATATGTACATATATATATATATATATATATATATATATATATATATATATATATACATAATATAATATATACTCACAAATAAATCATATCAACAGAACGCAACGGAGCAACGGATTGACGTGATTTTTGGCATGGGTATAGTTGAGGACCTGGAGAGTGACATAGGCTACTTTTTATCCCGGAAAATTAAGGAGTTCCCGCGGGAATAACAAAAACTTAAACCACGCGGACGAAGTCGCGGGCATCAGCTAGTAAATACATAATATACAAATAAATAAACGTATACCTCATAAGAAAAATCTCTAAGATTTATCTCTGTGCCTAATTTCATCCAGATCCGTTCAGCCGTTGGGGTGTGATTGAGTAACAAACATCCATCCATACATCCATCCATCCAAACTTTCGCATTTATAATATTTAATAATAATTAATAATAATAATTTGATTGATTAATTACGATGTCTCAGGCTAGATCCCCGACAGTGGCAATATAATGGGAACACATTTTTATTTATATTTTATTTATTTGGGACAGTAAGCAATTACATAATATTATGTTTTAAATCTAACTTAGATCAGACATAAAATTTAATTGAAATGAAGACAATATTCATGATTTAAAGTCTGATAACTGATTTAGTTAAGCTTCGGCCGTGGTTAGTTACCACCCTACAGACAAAATTGCGCCACCAAGCTTATAGGTATGAATTGAGAGAGCAATCGTTCTTTGGTGGGGATTAGTTATTAAAATTCTTGCAGGCGTTTCATTTAACCTAATATTTAAATATCAGGGGCCAACGAATAAAGCCATATTGACTATTGTTTCAATATTGTCGACTTTCGTGTTTTACAATAATTAAAATCCTTATTTTAGTAAAGTCAAGGTACGTGACATCAAACTGTCATTTAGAGTAGGTAATATTGCGTAAGTAAGTATTGCTTTATGCGTTGGCAGTACACCACTCAGGGAAATCAAATCACACATCTCATTCCGACCTATTTTAAACTTGCCTTTACACAAGTTTATGAAATCCATTAAAATAATGCTCCTGAAAAAAGCTTATTATACTGTTGAAGATTACGTAAATGATAAAAGAGCATGGATTTGACTCGCTCCAGCAATGCTAAGGACAGCGTTTACTTTATGTATCTACCATAGAGATCATATTATAGGTATCTACACATTGATGAAATATTAATTGTAAATTATTTTTTCCAAAAGAGCAACCACCGAGTTTCTTGTTAGTTCTTCTCGGTAGGAATGACATTCCGAACCAGTGGTAGATTCACTCGACGATTCAAAAGCACACTTCAAAGTTTATTTGAATAAAAAAACATTTGAATTTGCTTCCTCGTTCCTGATTCGAGCCGCTAGGATATGGCATGGAGTAAATAGGGAGCTTCTTGGCTGCATCACTACTTGCAAGCAAGTCTGCAGCCAAGCGCCTAGCCTATTTTTCCAAGAGCTGGCAACGAATTTCGGGAAGGTCCCTTGGGCAAGCTGAATTGTGAAAGAATATAATTTCGTCAATTGGCGAATCCAGTCCTGCCAGTCTGTTATAGCGTTTGCGGTTATTTCGTATGTTGTACTCATTTGAAAACTTTATTCCGACGACCTCCGTGGCGCAGTGTGTAGCGCTGTTGTCTTAACGTGCGGAGGTCCCGGGTTCGATCCCCGGCAGGGTCAATTTGGGAATTTATAATTTCAGAATTTTCCCTGGTCTGGCCTGGTGGGAGGCTTCGGCTGTGGCTAGTTTAACAAGCTTGGCTTGAATAACAAAAGCAATACCAATATTATACCAATATTATAAAAGCGAAAGTTTGAGTGGATGGACACATACCTATTAACAGCAGAGGTACAGCCTATTAACGTCACACGGCTGAGCACTGGCCTCCACTCTCATAGGAGAGAGGGAATTAGAGCTTACACCCACCACGCTGGCGGCTAATGCGGGTTGGCGAGCTTTAACGACTATTATCATATTAGTGATGGTAACCGGGACCGACAGCTTAACGTGCTCTCCGAGGCACGGGGGTGAAACGCCAACTTGCAACTCCGAGCTGACACTGAGAATTTCTTAATTGAAAACCCCAAAATACCTAACAATTTTTGTGCCCGACCGAATCGAACCCAGGACCTCGTAATCCGTAGTCGATCATGCTAACCGCTAGACCAACGAGGCAAACACACCAAAACGGCTGAGCGGATCTGGATGAAATTTGGCACTAATTATTTTATTCCGGAAAATAAAAGAGTTCCCGCACGGGCACCAAAACACCTCATTCTCATCCATACGAAGTCGCTGGCAACGACTAGTATTTTCATAAAACGAATGCAAACAAATATTGACAATCCCTGCTCCGTTATTCCCGCGTACCGGTATTGAAAACTTGTTGCAGCTGTGTGCATACGAAACCAGCGTTTAAATTTATATTTTTTTAAAGTGGAAAGAACGAAAAGTACCGAGGAGACTTTTTTTATAATAACTAGCTGACGCCCGCAACTTTCTCCGCGTGGATCGAATCCGCGAAGTTTTTTGGTTCCCGCGGGAACTCCTTAATTTTCCGGGATAAAAAGTGGCCTCAAGCAAAAAGTGGCAAAAAAAGTTCACAAATTCACAAACTCAAAAACTTTATATCTTTATAATATTATAAAGTATAGATTAGCTGATGCCCACGACTTCGTCCGCGTGGATTAAGGTTTTTGGTTTCCGTGGGAACTCCTTAGTTTTCCGGGATAAAAAATAGCCTTTGTGTTATTTCAGACTATAATCTATCTCTGTGCCAAATTTCACCCAAATCCTTTCTGTGGTTCAGGCGTGATTGAGTAACAAACATCCATCCATACATCCATATATCCATCCATCCAAACTTTCGCCTTTATAATATTAGTATAGAAGGAACAAGAAGCTAAAGCAGGCAAATCAGTTGAGCATGCAATGTGTATTATGTAATATTTAATGTGTATTATAACTCTAAAAGTTTTCGTCAGCTATTTAAAATTTTGTAAAAAAATATTTTCAATGTAACAGATGTAAAAAAAAAAAGCAGTCGAATTGAGAACCTCCTCCTTTTTTTGAAGTCGGTTGAAAAATGTATTTCACCTTATATTTCGTGGCTCTACATTTCCATCGATATCTCGATTCGATATAGAGTGTAAACAAACCTTAAAGCCATCGTTAAAACAAAAATATCTTACGTTACAGTTACTGAGTATTAACATAACAGCAGGTGCATTTACCTTATTTTATTATTTACATTCTTTGAGGCCATTTCCGAACAGTATACTTCGGTTTTCTTTTTTTTTTTGCGTAACATTGTTGATTTTATGTTGCGTAAATCACAAGATCTAGCTGAAATTTAGTACAGAGATAGATTATAGTCTGGAATAGCACATAGGCTACTTTTTATCCCGGAAAATTAAGTTCCCGCGGGAACCAAAAAACCTCAACCCACGCGGACGTAGTCGCGGGCATCAGCTAGTATAAAGTATGAAATTCATACCAAATTTTCAATATCAAACCAGTAATAGTAACAAAACAATGTGTATTTCTGATTGAGTGACAAGTAAAAAAAACAGTGTAGGTACCTATTGTCTTTTATTTTATTGCATTGTATAATTATCTCGTATTCATATCTCATTTGCATTGTTTAACTAGCGCAATCATATTAGGTTTACACGCGTATGAATACTAACTGAGACTTTACGATATACTTAATCAATATTAGATGTCTACTCTAGCCCAATGCGAGCATTCAGAGTTCTGAATTTTGCGTGCACTTGTCACCTTTGGGACATTCAAAGACGGGAGGGAACTTCTCTGCATTCAAAGATTAGTTAGAAGAGAAGTTGTGTACCTAAGTTCTTCTGTTTTGTTGTGAAATGTGTTTTATCTTTTGTATTACTTTAGAATAGCTATTTAAGAGAGACTGATCCCCAAGTCATGGGTATATCCTATTTTGCAGGTCCTGGGTAATTTGAGGAATTTGTACTTTTGGTTGAAACAAATAAAGATTTTTATTATTATTTTCAAACATCTCATGCATAGAGCAAAAATTGAACTCGCAATTTTTCTCGAATTAATAGACTTAATGGTGAAAATAAATAGAAACCGAATGTTGTATAGTAATCTTGTCTAATTTTCAAATTATTCTCAGTTCCCAAAAAAAACATCTTGTATTTTATAGTTTAAATTGAACTTTGAATTTAAAACTATGCCCGTTGGCAGTGGAAACGATGCCTTAGTGAATAATTAATTAATTCTTGAGATGTATTTTGATGACTTTATATTATATACATAGTAATCGTGCACTATGAAAAAAGACAACATTATGAGGAAACCTTCCTCCTCCCTGGCGCAGTGTTGAGCGTTGCTGTCTTAACGTGGGAGGTCCCGGGTACGATCACCGGCATAGTCCAATTGGGAATTAATAGTTTCTGAATTTACTCTGGCCTGGTCAGGTAGGAGCTTCGGCCGTGGCTAGTTACCACTCTAGCGGTAAGGACGTGCCGCCAAGCGATTTAGCGTTCCGTTACGATGCCGTGTAGAAACCGATTAGGGGTATGGGATTAGGGGTATATTCTGCCATACCGCTAACAGTTTACATGCCGCTAACTGCTATCACTTACCATCAGGTGAGATTGCAGTCAAGGATTAACTGTAGGGGTTTAAGTAAAACCAGAGTTTTTAGAAAAAAAATCAATGTTTACCAACTTTTTTCACAAAACTCACCCAGAATGATTTCGATTCATCACTTGCCATCAGGTGAGATCGCAGTCAAGGGCTAACTTGTAGTAGATAAAAAAAAAACTCGAGAACTTACTCGGTTCCATCCGAATAATATGCAAACTCCATTGATTGACAAATGCCTGCGATCGCCGCTCGCAACTTCTATTCAACCCGCAATTAAAAATTTGCCGGTATATTGCTATCTCTATTCGGCTGATGACACATGATCGCAATATGAGCGTACAGAATTTGTTATACATTTGTCTTGTTCCGTAAATACCAAAAATGATGAATGAAAACTGGTTGTGTTTTTAACTTCGTGTTGTTATTCTGTAACTTGACAATATAGGCTATGTTCCTGATCAATTATTACGTAAGATATCGTTGGTTTTAATGTGAAACAAATATGAGGAAAACATGTCGTTCTTGTCGGAAAAATATGCAAAACGCAATTTACTTATATTTTATTTTAGGAAAGTATTTTGAAACATATACCTACCTAAATCCAGGGACCTAGATAAACACAATTTGAATCCAAATATTCTCTAATATGATGGAAATATTCTCGAATTATAAATTTTTAAATTTTTGGTATTACGTTTGTATGGGCAATTCACCCACCGGAGGCACCTTAACAGGGCTAATAAAATAAATAAAAAGAAACAAAAAATTTACCAGTCTTTATTATAAATTACGTACATACATCTACTTGAGACCTTTCTTAAAGCGAGCTTATATTTACGATCACATTTATACAATTCGACCATTCGTCTTTACATTTCGGGCTAGTCAATTCAAGCTTGACTGTTACCTAGACCCATGTTCATGGCGTTTAGTAAGTCACCGTTGTCCGCGTCGATTTCCCATGCGAATAGACCACCGAGCTTGTTCGCCCGTACGTATTTACCCTTCTCAATAACAGATCTCGCATTATCATAGGTTACTAGATCACCAGTAGATGGTCTGAAGACGTAAGGAGCCTGTGCAACACTGTCATAGTGGAACTCCCATTTATTTGCTGCAATCTCGTTGGCGATTTCCCTATAATCTACTACTCCATCTTGCCATGTTCCTTTGACTGGACCTGTCGCATTTCCTGTGAAAGGATTTCCATCTTTGTATCCGTGGACTCCAGTCCAGCCACGCCCATACATAGCAACACCTACTACAATCTTCTTTGGTTGCACTCCTTGCGCCAGCAAGTATTTAACACCAAAGTCAGTTGTGTAAGTCTCCTTTGGATTCCACGCTGGAGCATAAAGTGGGGTTTGGTGACCCAAAGTGTCGTTGGACCAAGCTCCTTTAAAGTCGTAGCTCATCAAGAAAATATGGTCCATATAGTTCTGGGCTTTGCTGTAGTCCACAACCTGGATCTTGTCCCAACCGGAACTGATAGCTGAAGTCAATTCGTATTTCTTTCCAGTTGAAACTGATAGTTCATCCAACATTTCACGTAACTCCTTCATCAAGCTGACGTAGACTTGACCATCCTCTGGGCTTCCAAGATCAGGGTTAGCTCCTTTACCACCAGGGAATTCCCAGTCAATGTCAACACCATCGAAGAACTTCCAAGTCATAAGGAACTCTTTGACTGAATCTACGAAAGTTTCTTTCTTTGACTTGTCGGTGAAGTAGAAGAATGGATCAGCGAGAGTCCAACCACCGATTGAGGGAAGAATCTTCAACTCGGGTCTTCTTTGTTTCAATGACATCAGCTGACCAAAGTTGCCCTTGTAAGGTTCATTCCAGGAAGAAAGTCCCTTCTGAGGTTTCTGTAAAGCTGCCCATGGATCGTGAATGGAAACTTTGAAGTCTTCACGGCCACTGCAAGAGCGTTGTAAGGCTTGGAAACTTCCCTCGATTTCTTTTAAACTGTCGTTGATACCGTCTCCACCACAGATTGGGATGAATCCATACAGCAGATGAGTTAGATTCGGCACTGGGATGCGGTCGACTGGGAACTTTCTAGGATAAACACCCCATTCAACAAAGTAAGCGCCGAGGACTTTTCCTGAAGTTTGCTTGAACGGCTTATTTCTCTCTCCCATGGAGAAGTCTAGAGGGGGTAGATGGCTTCCATCGGTATCTGCGACAACTATTTCGGTTGGTTCACACGAAGTACACCCATCTGCGTTGCAGAGTTCCACACTCATCATGTATCTTCCTCCCTTTTTGACAGGGAAAGTTGCTGAAGTAGCAGCACCAGTTCCTGACCAGAACTCCTCGCCATTGAGAAGGACTTTAGAGCTGGTAGCCGGGTCTCCAGACCAAGTATTCCACGTGACTGTAACATCAGCTGCTTCTTTCCGTTTGACTAGTTGGTTGTACGCTGTGGCTGCTTGGTTTACTTCGACGATGGCAAACGTCCGTTCACCCCATCCCAGGTTTGGCTTGCCGGGCGGCAAACACTCGGCAAACGCGATTATCGCCGCGAATATCAACGCTCGATGCCCCATAACCGGTTCTAAAAAGAAATAAACAAGTGAAATTGCGAGCGCGATCTCTACATCTAAGAGATGGTTGCGTACTGAACTTGCATCTCGCTGGTATCTTTTATATACGGGGAGCATAGTAGGCCAACCGCTAACACCGAGGATCGCTTCGACGGAATGCCGATACCGATTTTGAGATGCGTAATAAAATTCGTTAGCTTACTTTTTTGTCCCGGTCACGTTAGTGGGTCGGTCAAGGCGACATTATCTTTTTAATTGTCTTCGCTAATGGGATGTTTTTGAATATGCCGTGTTAATGAACCGAGCCCGTTATGACTGAGCAGTAATCTCGATAGATGAACCGGTGTTACGCATCCTGTTCTCGGGTAGCTAACGGTTGAACGCTACTTTGTCCCCGTGAGAACGGAAGCAGTCAATGCACGGTTATAAATACAACTTTTACAACTACTAATAGATCAAAATAATATAGTAATGCCATTATAAAAATTTACGTCCAACCTTTCAATCGATTTTGATAAAATTTGGTGCAGATGAAGCTTGAAGACGTAGACTTTTAACCCAAGTTTTAACTGGACATCATCCT
The DNA here is from genome assembly GCA_963932025.1 of Erebia epiphron. Classification (NCBI taxonomy): domain Eukaryota; kingdom Metazoa; phylum Arthropoda; class Insecta; order Lepidoptera; family Nymphalidae; genus Erebia; species Erebia epiphron. The sequence goes on from OZ009950.1 coordinate 13,916,892, forward strand.
CGTGACATAAGGTTTTTCAAATGTTTTATCGAGATACAAGTAGTTAAAGTCAGTCTACAAGCTGTCTGCACCGAATTTCGTGAACATCACAACATGACAGACAGACACCCTTTCGCATTAAAAATATGTCCACAACGATAGGTAATATGGGTGGGTAAAATAGTAGAGCGTTTTTAAGCATCAGGCTGCGAACAAACTTTACTCGGTTTTTTTCAATTTTATTTAATTATCCCTGAACTTTTGTTTTATTTAATGAATATATCATTTATAAATGCAGTATGCAGTTATAGTATTTATAGAAAACAGAAAGCAATTGATGATTGTATCACATCCCACGCCGTAAAAATGTGCCGGTCCTCCTTAGCATGTGATTTGCATATTGCCGAGTAAAAGACTTCAACGGGTCTTTGTGAGGGTACCACCGAAGTTATGGATCTATATGCTCTTTATAATTTACTTGTGGGTTGTGCGTACAATACAATGAGGCTAATACTGTTGAAAACAATGTATAAACTAAACTATCATGAGAGCTTTAATAATATTGTTTACCCTTTCTTAATACTCTCTGCGGAAAGGGACAGATTAGACCTGTCATTTTAGTTAAGTTTAGAGTTTGTGTTATACTGAATTGGTTACAATATCATATTTATTATCATTTCACCCAATTGCAGGCTCACTATTGAGCGCGTGTCTCCTCTCGGAATGGGAAGGGTTTGGCTATAGACCACCACGCTGGCCAAGTGCGGATTGGCACACTACACGCACCTACGAGAACATTATGAAGAACTCGTGGAGACGCAGGATTCCACACGATGTTTTCCTTTGAAGTAAGTGATATTTAATTCGTTATAAAGTACATACCTCGGAGTAAGAGGTTAAAGCCAGGGAATCGAACCCGTGATTCCGTATATGAGGTCGAGACAAAACTTAAAGGCTATCGCCACTTCACCTATGCTCTTACAATTTACTTATACGAGTGGAAATGTATCGTGTACCTACACTGAAAGACTGTCTTATGGATTATTTACATTGTAAGTAGGTATATTTTATTTGCTTGTATTTATACGCAATGATCAGCCATTATGACATTTGACTCGATAGTGCCCGCGACTTCGTCCGCGTGGATTAAGGTGTTTAGGTTCCCGCGGGAACTCTTTAATTTTCCGGGATAAAATGTAACCTACATTTCAAGAATTTCAACCAAAGTGGTTCAGTCGTTGTGGCGTGACGATGTAACAAACATCCAAACTTTCACATATTTGTTAGTAAGATAAGCAAAAAAAATTGGACCGCATAAAATGTTTATGTCGGCAATAAAATAGAAAACCCGGTGTACCTAATATGTATTATCGGTAAAATTAATATTCTTATTAAATTCAAAAGATATAAAATCCTATATAGGTGGTGACATATTTTGTAATTCGAGAGGTAATCGGTTCAATCCTCGGGCTCTGGAAAAAACTATGCAACTTACCAAAATTATACTATCCAAAAACTGTGTACTCTGTTTCTAAACTATATTTTTAGACAATTAAATATTTTTCACATTTTGAAAGCAGTCTTTGAAGTCTGAATGAACTCATATGAATCAAGACACTATTGTTTAAAATGCTTATTAATAATTATAATTATAATATTGTACAATCGCATATATGTTCCGCAATGATAAGATAATCACAATAGATAGTGATTAAACAATATTGTGAATCAACGTAAAATTTTCCTTTGATTTCCTTATGTGTACTTACTTTACACGAGGCGATATACTGAAATGTGAAGTGACTAGACACTTAACATTTCATTACACACTTAAGGCTGGATTACACTTTGTGAAGTAAATAGTGCAGGTTAGTTAACAAATTTTAATGGTGTTAAGTAAATTTTCACGTCATAATGATTTAATGGTGAGAAATATTGATAAAGTGACTAGTAATCCTAGCAGGTTCAAAATGTGTGCCTTTAGTTATTTGGCTGGCACTCGCACTTTACACGTAACAACGTGATCTTTATTTGATTTTACTAATCACTTAACACCTGCACTTTTCTCCCGCACTGCTAACTTATTGAAGTGTAATACAGCCATTAGAAAAAGTTATTGGGAAAGTTATTTTTTTAAATGACCTGCAGTACACTACAAGTTCTATCTCACTCATTGGTAAGTAATACAGGTTAGATCTATAATAATATATTTTTAAACTAGCTTTTGCCCGCGGGGTCGCTCATTTTAAGTTCGATTTTATACAAATGTCAAACCTCTATATTTTTATACCTAAATCTAAGTTGGCCTTACAGCAGCTTCACTCGAGTGGGACTGGGCCGGTCATGTGAGCCGTATGCCAGATGACTTGTGGGCTAAATATACTACCTTATGGAACCCCCAAATTATAATCAACGCCAGCGTGGTAGGCCGAGGCTACGATGGCGTGATGAATCAGATAAATTCCAAGTTGAGTTAAGCACAAAATAGGGAGATATGGAAGAATCGAGGGAGGCCTTTGCCCTGTCGCGGGACAGTACAGGTTTGGATCATATTAGAAATCTACGTAAAAATAGCTTTCTGTGTGACCCCACCCGATCAGTCCAGTGATAAATCAGTCAGTCAGTCAATTACCTTTCCATTTGTATATTTAGATTTATATAAGCAGGAGGCTAATCTGCTAGATTTTCATCAAACACATTTCACGAAGTGTTCCTTTATCAAGTTACTCGAAAATCATACTGAGTCATCCAATACTGATTTTTCCTAATTCATGCTATCTTTCACAATAAAAAGAAAAGTTCTAACTCATCAATACCCTGTCCAAACAACTATACTTGGATCAAGAAAACTGAAATTTTGCACTGAGGTTGATTTTATAACATAGACAAGGTTTTTGGTTTTAGGGTTCCGTACCCAAAGGGTAAAAACGGGACCCTATTACTAAGACTCCGCTGTCTGTCGGTCTGTCTGTCTGTCTGTCTGTCTCCAGGCTGTATCTCATAGACCGTGATAGCTAGAAAGCTGAAATTTTCACAAATGATGTATTTCCGTTGCCGCTATAACAACAAATACTAAAAATTAAAAAAATATATATATTAAGGGGGGTCCCCATACAATAAACGTGTTTTTTTGGTATTTTTTTAATAATTTAAAACTTACTACATGTTTGTACGGAACCCTCGGTGCGCGAGTCCGACTCGCACTTGGCCGGTTTTTTTTTATCCACTACACGTTAGCCCTTGACTACGACTAAGATGGTAGCGGGCTAACCTGTTAGGGGTATCGTTATATTTAACTCATACCCCTAATCGGTTTATACACGGCATCGTACCGGAACGCTAAATCACTTGGCGGTACGACTTTGCTGGTAGGGTGGTTACTACCCACGGCCGAAGCTTCCCAACTTACCTCAAAAGCGAATCCGCGTCATCGATAATATACAATTTTAAAAATGCCAAAATGCGTTTGTCCATCTGTCTGTTTGCTATGCTTTCACAGCTCGTCTGCTTAAACAATTCGGAAGAAATTTGACACAGAGATAGAGAACATACGAGGTCTATTTTTGACCCGGAAAATTGTTTTCTTCCACGGGATTTTTCAAAAACCTAAATCAACACTGACGAAGTCGCGGGCATCATCTAGCTAATCATACTAATATTATAAATGCGAAAGTGTGTTTGTTTGTTGGTTTGTCCTTCAATCACGCCGCAACACAGCAACGGATTGACGTGATTTTTAGCATGGGTATAGTTGAGAACCTGGCAAGTGACATAGGCTACTTTTTATTCCGGAAAATTGAGGTGTTCCCGCGGGAATCAAAAAAACTTAAACCACGCGGAAGAGGCCGCGGGCATCAGCTAGTTTCTCATAAAGTCGTAATTATCCATGTTGAATCATTAAGGGACAGACTGACCTACAAACCCAGATACGGTATTAGTTTGTTATCTTAAGAAAAATAATAATTATTTGTGTTTGCAGACGCGGAAGAAGTCATTATAGCTAAGTGTTTCTCGGAATATCTGATTCATTGTATTATATTCTAGTAAAGATCCGCCCTTGACCCTAATCATATCTTAATTAATTATACTGTCCGTCTGAGGTCCAATTGTCCAAGCAAATCGTAATCATTTGAGCTTAAAACGTATTACTCGAACTGTTTAAGGAGTTCAAACATGCTTTTTAACGTGCAGGCATTTATGAACTCGCTAAACAATAATAATTTAAAAAAATATATTAAAAACATTTCTATTAAGTAAATCATACTATTTAATTAATGATTACCTTAATGGCAGTTAATTTCTCTTTGCTTTGATTATGACAAATTAAGGGCAAGAAATCAACATTTTATGCTATTTTGACATTTTTTGTTTTTTAAATAATAAATCTAATGATTTAAATTGGTTTGACATTATTTTCGATAATTATCGACAAAAACAAAAACAAAAAGCAAAGAATATAATCTTTGTTTTTTGTTTAAATTTATTAATTATGTTATTTGAATGTATTTTAATTTTGGACGTAAATGCGACATTAAGGATGTGTCATGGATCATTGCATGGTGTTATAATAATTTATGTTACCAAATAAGAATAATAATAATTTATTAATAATATAAATTGTAATTAAGTAATAAGTTAATATATTTGTACACCACACTGTGGTAGAATTCATGATACCGTTCTGTAAAACTAACATCTATGTACAACTGTATTCACAAATAAATAAAGAATCTAAACCGGTCGAATTATCTGTTTGACAAATGATTACGATTACCATTTCCTTACCCCCCGATTGTGTAAGGAAATCGTAATCGTAAACGTTTGTCAAATGTATACGGGATAGGTACAACCTAACTTTGTACCGAATCTCATTAAAATCGGTTGAAAAGATGGGCCGTTAAAGCCTAACAGACAGACATATAAACATACTCACGCATTTATAATAATATTAAAGTATGGATTTGATATCTATATAAAATTCTACAAAAAATAATAAATTATAAAGTTCTGGCCACACTTAAATATACCCCTAATATATTGGCCGAGTGCGACGGCCCAATGTGTATTGGAGCAATAAAAAAAATATTTCGCGCAAATATGACAACAGAGGCATTCGGTCGAGCGCCCCCAATTAATTATACAATTTAACATCACACGCCCGTTTGACTTGTGACATTTTGTGGTCTTATAATTGACAGAACGGTTTTATCACAATGACGCGTCGATATTTCATTTTTGGATGATGTTATCATTTATCGCTGCGTAAATACAATAATATATTTAGGCCGATATCTCACTACGACACCATGGCAGCGCCACCAGTGATACCAAACGACAAACACCCGGATTGGCAGTTTCAAAATGTATCTACACGTGCGAATGACATCGTCACGCACGTGTTTTTTAAAAAGTGCAACCACCGAGCTACTTGCTGGTTCTTCTCGGTAGAAATTGCCGAACCAGTGGTAGATTCACTCGACGATTCAAAAGCACTTGTAATAAGTTTATTGGAATAAAAATATATGTTAGAGTTAGAGAGAGTTAGAGTTCTCACGTGTGTGGGAAGGGCGTCCCTGGTAGCGCAACTGTTGATCGAGTGAGTGAGACGCCAAATAGCTCCAAACGTGATGATCCCAGCCATCGCCACCAAATTGGTTGCGCAACCAAGCGAACACCAGTTGAGGTGCCCTCCATAGAGCTGTAGCATTTTGTTGGTAGCGCGACTGGTCGCGCCACCGCTGGTGTCCTAGTGATGCAACCTAGCACTCTAGGACTGCACTCTAGGACTGGTGTCCTAGAGTGCCCTTACAGTAGATCGATGGCTACGTAAATTGCAGACTACAGGATCACCTACTGTACCTATTTACACCTTCGTAATAAGCCTTTTTTTTTCCACTACAAGTTAGCCCTTGACTCGCCTAATGTTTTATTTTTAATTTTATTTATTGGACACACATTACAGATTATGACATTACAAAATAAAATTGATAAAGCCATAAGATACACTCACTCTTTAATAAAATTGTCAAGTACAAAAGCAGCCAAAGTATTATAAGTAAAGTTAAGTGAAGACTGAAGATGCAGTCTAAGATGGCAGTGGGCCAACCTTCACCGTTTGGAGCAAGTGATAACGCACATTACTTCGAAAAGTAGGAAGTGCATACCCGGGGATCGAACCCGCGACCCCGTACAAGAAGTCGGGTGTCTTAACCACTAGACTATTACCGCTTCAAAAAATCCGCTAGACTACGCCTATTCAATCGATGGACTAAATTGACAAGATCCAGGACAATCAGTTAACATACAAACCAACAATAGAGACATAGCTACAGTTATACTTATAATGTTATACTCGTAAATGCGAAAGTGTGTTTGTTGATTTGTTCTTCAATCACGTCGCAAAGGAGCAACGGATCGACCTGATATTTTTCGTTAACATGGCTAAAGACCTGGAGAGTAGCATAGACCACTTGATATCCCGGAAAATTAAACAATTCCCGGTGATTTTTTAAAAATATCAATCCAATCTATTTACTTCCCAAATCAATACCCATATTATGAATGCGATTTTATTGTGTTTGTTGTATCAATCACGCCGCAACGGAGCAACAAGTTGGCGGCTTTTCCATGTTGGATGATAGTTCTTGGGCCGGAAGTGACATATTCTATCTATACTAACAATTTAACAAAGAGGTAAAGTTTGTGAGTTTGTGACGTTGTAGCGGGTAGGTAATCTCTAGATCTCCTGACCCGATTTTGAAAATTCTTGTACAAATAGAAAGCCACATTATTTGTGAGTGTCACAGGCTATCTATAAACTCGAAAAATTAGGGAGTTCCCGTGGTAATTTAAAAAACTTATTTCGCGCGGACGAAGTCGCGGGCATCTGCTAGTTGTTCATCATTCGGACGAAGTCGTGGGCATCAGCTAGTGATTCTGTAAAGCTTATCGCCCATGTCGCGGATGGCACGGGGGACAATAAGAAATCCGGTCCAAATTTACATACAATGCGCTGTGTGTGTACATTTACATACAATGCGCGAAGTGCAAGGCGAAATGTAAAGGCGACTTTAACATGTTTTCTTTTATTTTCACGTCTCTTGCTCTTTTGCGGCGTGATTGAATGAGATACCAAGAAAACAAACACACTTTCGCATTTATAATATTAATATCATGTGGATTAAATTGAATGTAGTAGTACCTAATAGAAGGTTGTATATGAATTGTTTTTAATAGGACACTTTGCTCAAGTGTATTTCTACAAGCTGATGCCCGCGACTTCATCTGCGTGGATTGAGATTTTTTGGTTCCCGCGGGAACTCTTTAATTTTCCGGGATAAAAAGTAGGCTATGTCACTCTCCAGGTCCTGAACTATACCCATACCAAAAATCACGTCGATCCGTTGCTCCGTTGCGGCGTGATTGAAGGTCAAACCAATAAACCAACAAAGCAACGAACCAACAAACAAACACACTTTCGCATTTATAATATTACTAGATGATGCCCGCGACTTCGTCCGCGTGGATTGGTTTTTTTATTCCCGAGGGAACTCTTCAATTTTCTGGGATAAAAAGTAACCTATCTCTGTACCAAATTTCATCAAAATCGGTATAGTAGTTGGGCCGTGAAAGCGTAGCAGACAGACTGACGTATTATTATATTATATTAAATTATATAAAGTATAAAAAGTATGGATTTTGCCTGAGATTTCTTGGGGGAGTGTTACAATTTTTATTTCTTTTTACCCTCGACGAAACGGAAACGGTATACCTATGCGTTTGCACTAATTATTTAGTGCACTTAAAAAAACTTTAACAGACTTAAAAACAAGCCAAATTGCTTTCACGGAACCTTGATGTCACTTAATCAATAAATATCGATTGTTTTCGTGGGCAAATAAATCATTTATCTATCTGTCTATCTAGTACTCATCAATTAGCATATTATAACATCAAACTGCCGACACGCTACACGCCTGATATTTCGCGTGAAGCATGGTTTTAGCGCAAAACTCAGCAAATCGTGATGGCGATGATATTGACAAACAATTTATTGTAGGCCACTAAATGTACAAATGTCACATGCCTAGCTCATCGGGCCATAGCTTCGTTTTATGAGCGACTACTCGTAAAGAAAGAAAAAATATTTATTTCCAAATTGTGCCACACTTAAACAAGCATACCTAAAGAGATTAAAGGAGCATCGAAAAGCCTATAGGCCTATACCACCATCTGAAGAGATACTATATGCAGTCAGTCGATGTAAACGTTTGGACAAAGCAACAGTAACGAGGGAGTTATTGTACATTTCAGCAGAGAAAACTTTAATTATTTACTTAGGAGTAGATCTGTCATTTGGCTATGCAAGTATAGTCCCACAAACTTGGGGCCTGGTGGCCAAAATTAGAGGAGGTAGATTGTATCAGGGAAGGACACATTTTAGCCCGGAATATTGAGAAGTTCCTGTGGGAATTAAAAAAAAATTACTCCACGTGTACGAAGTCGCGGACATCATAGACCTAGAATTTTTGGACATCAGGTAGGACAGTATGATTTTCCATACAGTGCACATGAGAATATCTAAGTATGAATAGTAATTTAAAGTTAGATCGCTTGTAGTGCAACAGCCGTGGCCCGACATCAATGTCTAGGATCGCCCGACCTTTTTGCATTGTTCGGAGCTTTTATATGTTGTTCTATTTAGTTAATTAATCGGTTAGATCCGTTTGCGTAATTATTTTAATGGCGATATTTAGAATAAGCATGTAATAAGATTGTTATTCAACGAATGAAGAGCAACTGCTGAGTTTCTTGCCGGTTCTCAGTAGACTTGCTTTCCGAACCTGTGGTACGGTATTGACATTTCATAAGTGGCACAAGTTGTCCTGCGTGAAATACACAAATCATTTGTCAATTAATGAATTCTGAAAGAAAGAAAGAAAATTCTCAGAGGATTTTCGAAATTCTCAAATCCACGAGACGAAGTCGCGGACATCATCTTGTGTGAACAACATTAAACTAACCGCGCTTATTTTTAATAAGTTTATAGATACTAAGTATGCCTGGAAGAGATCACTCGTCAGGGCGCCTTTACACCGTAACAGCACCGTGGTAACAGGTTGTAAATTTTGTCACGATTGGTGTTCGTTTGTAATAAAGACTAAAGTTTTTATTTATTAGTTTTTATTTTTAGAGTACGCCGTGTACGCACCCTTACCTACCAGCAAATCCATATCCCCTGCGCTCCAGTTTTCAACTACCGTTGCGATTATCCTAACTGTTAATATATTCCTTCGTTATGTTGTTACCCAAGGGCCATACTGCCAACGGTTAAAGCCAGCTAGCCCTTGACTGCGATCTCACCTGATGGTAAGTGATGATACAGTCTAAGAATGGTAGCGACTAGCGGAATAACCGATTAGGGGTATGGCATTTATATTAAAACCCTTTACCCTAGTCGGTTTCTACACGGCATAGTACCGGAACGCTAAATCGCTTGGCGGCACGTCTTTGCCGGTAGGGTGGTGACTAGCGACGGCTGAAGCCTCCCACGAGACCAGACCAGAGAAAACATCAAACTGTCACTATGAGTAATATTGATTAAGTATTGCTTTAGCGTTGGCAGTATGGCCCCAGTACACAGTTATATTAATATCATGGTTGTAGCCTGTAACATAATTAATTCAAAACATTGTGGGAACACAACTGCATCACTAACATGCAAATTGAACAAATCCAATACATGGGTTCAACGTACATACTCGCATTTATCTAAGAACGTTGCACTTTGGCAAACTTTATTTACCACTCTCAGAAATACACTACCACCCTATTTCATAACATATAAGGTTTAAAATTAAAGAGAAAACAGTTTTCAAATCGCATTAAGAAGACACTCTTCCATATTATGGATCGAAGGGACACATAACGGGATGTTTAACGGATAACCAACAAGTTACACGCTTAGGAGAAGACGCTATTAATTATTAGAATTTAGGTTTTAAAAAACCGTACAAATGACTTTTAAAAAGTAGCTTATGTCCGTCTTCGGGTTTAGAATACAAGCTATTGTTGTACCTACCAAATTATTGATATTTTTATTTTTTTGTTCTTTTTTAAATTTTGTTAGAACTATTTAATTTTCCGCCATAAACACAATGCCAATATCCTACACCAAATTTCAACTATATTGAGTACTGTGGATACCCATGAAATGTTAACAGACAGACACACACTTTCGCATTTACAGAATGAAGTAGATATGGATTTGTATGGACCTGTAGTTTTACTCACAAAACAGAAGAAAAAATAGCAACGATAATACATAACCCTACTCTCTACTCATATTAAGTAATTTTGATATTATAATCACATAATTTAGCAAAAAAAACCGGCCAAGTGCGAGTCGGACTCTCGCAACGAGGATTCCGTACAAACCTGTAGGTATATAAGTAAATGGTATTTTTATTCCACTTATCTATTTTTAATTTTAAATTTAATACCTCTACGCGTTCATGCGTAGTAAGTTTAAAATTATTAAAAATGTTTTTATTATATGATGTAACTAAAAATGTATGCGTTTCGCAATTTTTCCTTTATCTATGCTATAAGACGTTGCTTTGTACCAAATTTCAAGATTCTGAGTTCTTGGGAAGTACCCTGTAGGTTTTGATTCCCTTGCGAGTGTCGAAAATTTGCATAAAAATATTTTTATTATATGATGTAATTAAAATTTATGCTTTTCGCAATTTTTCCTTTATTTATGCTATAAGACGTTGCTTTGTACCAAATTTCAAGATTCTGAGTTCACGGGAAGTAGGTACTCTGTAGGTTTTGATTCCCTTGCGAGTGTCGAAAATGCAGCATAAACGGCTGTATCTTTTGATTGCGTTGGCTTAGAAGTATGATTTTTTTTACAGCTCCAAGGGACAGTAGACTTGAGTATTTGATATGAATTTGAGCTTGATACCTCCATGCGTTTCTGAGAAAAGGGGTCTTGACACATAGACGGACGGACAACTAAGTGATCCTATAAGGGTTCCGTTTTTTCCTTTTGAGGTACGGAACCCTTAAAAAAAGAAATGAACTTTTCATTGTATTGAAACCTTTGATTGGTCTTCAATTCGCTTCTTCCTCAGCGGAGACCAATCCTAAATCTATGACTGTAACTGTATTTAAACGATCCAGTGAAGGTCTGGTACTTTGGCAGAATGTTCCGTAAGTCATCTCCATGAGGGGATGCACTCAGAAACTTTTTGTGTACAACAAAGTAAATTGAAGGTAGTAAATTCTTACAATTAAATTGGGATTTCGACAAAAATCACCGACCATAAAGTTTTAAGTTGATTATATTTATCTTGGCAGTTTATTTAGTTTCACTTCCTGCATAATAATGAATTTCACGTGAACTGAAATTAAATGAAATGATTTATTTCACGAAGGACAACTTGTATCATCACTCTAATATTATACCTAATATTATAAATGCGAAAGTGTGTTTGTTTGTGGGTTTGTCCTTCAATCACGCCGCAACGAGGTAACGGATCGAGGTGATTTTTGGCATGGGTATAGTTGAGGACCTGGAAAGTGACAATTGCTACTTTTTATCCTGGAAGATTCAGGAGTTCCCGTATGAATTTAAAAAAAACATATTCCACGCAGACGAAGTCGCAGGCATCAGCTAGTTTATGATATGTCAAGACTCTACCACCGGTTTGGAAAGCAGATTCTTCTGAGAAGAATCGGATTAGAAGAAGAGGATATAAAGTTTTTTTTTGTCTTTATCGAATAATTGTCAAATCTGAATCGAAATTTTGTAATTTTTTTCTGTCGTCCATTCCAACATAAATAATTGCTGATAAAAGACGTTTATTCTATAATCATTATCCTTACTAATATTATAAATGGGAAAGTGAGTTTGTTTGTATGTTTGTTCCGCTTTCACGCCGTAACTACCGAACCGATTGCTTTGAAATTTTGCAGACGTAAAGTTAGAAGTCCGGATTAAATAATAGGGTACTTTTTATCCCGGAAAATTAAAGAGTTCCCGCGGGAACTAAAACTCCTCAATCCACGCGGACGAAGTCGCGGGTAACAGCTAGTAATTAATATTGTTGAAATACATGTTTTTTTTCTCCCTTTGTTATTGTCTTACGTTGCGTGTAGTCAGTTTTTTTAAGAATTATATTTAGATCGGTGATAGCTTAGTGATTTAGACATTCGGCCTCCTACCAGATAGTCGGTGATTCGATCCTTGGGCACGAACTTCTACATTTCTACATCACTTGCTATAACGGTGCAGCAAAACATAGAGTACATATTAAACTTGTGCATGACCGTGCGGTCTTCATAAAGCTCTCAAAGGTGTGTGAAGCCTGCTAATCCGCACTTGGAAAGCGTGGTGAACTACGGCCAAAACTCATTTTCAGAGGAACAGGCTCATAGATAGATAGACATTTTGCATTTCAAATGTTAGTAAAAATTAAATTAAACAACTATTGTCAATAGGAAAATGTACACAAATAAGTTTTTTCTTTTTCATAAAGAAGTCGTGTGTATTTCAGTAGGGTGTATTTTTTTATAAGCAAAGACCAAAAGATGTAATAATCACCTGTTTAATTTGATGGATGCAAATCCAAAACAGATCGTATGGAACACTATATTATATTATTATTTTACTATTAATCTACGAGAGGTGTGACGTATCCGCCTGCCCTCCCAGCACTAAAGAATTATGCACAATAGAGTGTCCAGGAAGACCGTGAACGAAGCCAAGGGCTCGCATTAGTATTGCGCGCACGCCTAGCGACCGATTCCCTGATACGACGGTACAAAAATTGTGGCACTAATTTTACAAATAGGTACACTAGTTTACAAATTCATACTTCCATACTAATGTGAAAGTGTGTCTCTCTGTCTGCTACGCTTTTAAGGCCCATCTGTTCAATCGATTTTGATGAAATTTGACACAAGGATAGAAGGGTCGAAGCCGTGGAAGTATCATTTAGTTACTTATAATTAAAAAAGCATACAAAACACAGACACCAGCGAAGAAGCCACAGTTGTTGTTATAACAAATAAATATTATTAAGTATTATTATTTATTATTACAGAAATTGACTTATAATACTAGATGCGTAGACTTCGTCCGCCTAGATTAAGGTATTTTACTCCCGCGGAAACCATTCAATTTTTTGGAAATAAAGTACCCTACGTCTTTACTCAGGATACAAACTCTCTTTACAAAATTTCATTAAAATTGGTTGAACAGAAGAAGACAGCCAGACAGACACACTTCGCATTTACAAAGGAACAGGTCAGAGTGATAGAATTTTGTATTGAAAATTCTGCCAGTTTCCTCCGACACGTCCCTGTCACCTCACAGCGTTGCTCTTACTAACCCGTTGTATAAGGTGAGCGGCGAAATCGACCTAACTCGACACAACGCGACGCAATACGACTTCATAGAAAATGACAAACTTATCTACGCGACAACATAGGCAACGGTCAGCCACAGGCTATTCGCGTCGCATTACCGCGTTCGTCGTTCACCTAGGATAATTGGTTACGCCTCCGTCAAATGACTGTTAGGGAAGCATGTACAGTTTCACAAACTACTAGTGACAGCGTCACTAGTATCTATGAAAACTAAAATAAAATCAAAAACTAAACGGGCATAAAAATTAGTTCCAATTTTGACCACCGGGTCAGATAAGTTAGTCGGACTATTATACCTATCTCCTTAGAATGTGCAGTGAATACTGTAGCTGTCAAACTACTTGTGAGCTGTCAATTCTAAGCCACGATTTTTGTACCGCGTCGCTTGCATGGTTCTTTGTTCTACACACTGTTGACATTACGACGCGTGCTCACAATATATGGACGCGCAGTAAGCATTGTGCGGGTTCAGTACATCGTATACTGTAAAAAAATTAGAAAGTGTTTGGCCATACTTTTACTTTCTTTGTTGTTCCTTATGTATACCGTATTCAAAGAGAAAGAAAGGGACATTCTTTATACGTAACCCTGCCGGGAATCGAACCTAGGACCTTCCACTTAAAAGACAACAGCGCTCACCACTGCGCCAGGGAGGTCGTCAAGGTTCTGCGAGTATATTAGTAAAGGAAAACTGTTCGCATTTCAGCTTTCTAGGCGTAGGTTTGGGTTTCACGTTGATCAGTCAGTCAGTGAGTCAGTCATGAGACAAGTTTTTTTTTAAATTACAGTTAAAGTTTTATTATAATCTAAATACATAAAGGGAAAAGATGACTGACTGACTGATCTTTAAACGCACACCTCAAACCACTGAAATTTGGCATGCAGATAGCTACTATGACGTAGACATCCGCTAATAAGGAGTTTTGAAAATTCAACTCCTAAGGGGGTAAAATGGGGGTTTTAATTGGCGTAGACCACACCGAACGAAGTCGCGGGCAAAAGGTAGTAATAAATAAATAAATAACTTTTATTTCCAAAATTGCTTACTTATCTAATGCAACAAGGCATCGAAACCGAAAGGAGGTTCTCAATTCAACGCGTATATTTTTTGTGGAAAACAACAGTTGTCTTTATAAAAATAAAAGGTCGAGAAAGGACCCAATGTCCGTTCACTATACTTTACTCTGCCCGTGTACCCCAGACTTTAATCATTAAATATATTTTGTACTAGCTGATGCCAGTGACTTTCTGGCGTGATTGAGTAAGAAACATCCATCCATCAATCCAAACATTCGCATTTTTTAAATAATATAAGTATAGAAAGATATTGATAACTATAAGGTATTTGCACTCGTGACCCTTGGCAAGAATCCACACAGTTTAAAGCATTTAGGCTCAGTTGCACCATCAATGGTCATGGTTAACGTTAAATTTAACCACTAAAAAGGAAGAGGCATAATTCAGAATTCGTACGACCACAATATGGTTACAAGTAAATTATTTGTAAAAAGTAGACAAACCTTAACGGGCCGGCGGAGGGCGAATTGCCCATACAAACGTAATACAAAAATAATTTGTAATTCGAGAATATTTCCACCATATTATGCGATTATTAAGATTGAACTTGTATTTATCTAGGTCCCTGGATAATTATCTTTTCAAAATACTTTCCCAAAATTAAATGTAAGCACATTGCGTATCGCATGTTTTTACGACATAAATGACATGTTTTCTCCTTATTTGTTTCATATTAAAACCAACGATATCTCACGTACTAATTGATCAGGAACATAGCCTATATTGTCAAGTTACAGAACAACAAACACGAAGATAAAACACAACAATTTTTCATTCATCATTTTTGGTATTCACGGAACAAGACCAAAATGTATAACAAACTCTGTACGTTCATATTGCTATCGCGCTTGCACGCGATCTTGTGTCATCAGCCAAATAGAGATAGCAATATACCGGCAAATTTATATTTGCGGTTCGAATTGAAGTTGCGAGCGCCGCTCCCCGGCCTCCTTTTGTACCCTAAGTTGATTTTGGAAAACAACTCTGTAATCATTCGATAAGTACGCAGCTTTGCTTTGAGAAGCAAGTGTTCTAGAAAGTAGATCTATCTGTATATACCTTCGTTGAAAGTGATTATGGATATATTTGTTACAGTGTTAGGTATATTTCAACTATATGATGCTCGCTACTTAGTCCGCGTGGATTAAGTTTTTTTATTCCCAGGGAACTTTTTAATTTTTGGAATAAAAATTTCCTTCCCCAGGACCAAAATCGGTTGAAAAGATGGACCATTAAAGCGTACCAGACAGACAGACAGACTTAAGAATGGATTAAGTTATTTATATACCTGCTTATGTACCTACTTCACAAATAAAGGGTCAAAGTATTTATCTCAACGTAAGTTTTCATCTGATACCAAAATTGTATACTTGTTATATTTGTTACATTCCGTATACTTAGTTCAGTAAATAAAGGCTAATATATTTATTTTAAGTTTTCATCTTAAATTATCTATCAACATACAGGTCTACAACACCATAACCCACGATGGTGCAACTGACCCTTAGACATGACAAAATCTTTAAAATTCAATCTGCGTTCAGTATACCCGTTTGGCAGAATCGCCACATCAATAGAAATGCCGAATATAAACAAAGTTGAATCATCCTTTAAACAATGATTAATTTATGCGATGCGCGTTCATCGCGCAGCGGGTCGGTTCCGCATTAAGATTATTTTTGTAAATAACAACAGAAGATTGAAGATCTGCGATTTATATTGCATCCACCACCATAACAACCCATTAACGTCCCACAGCTGGGCACAGGCCTCCACTCTTAACAACTCCGCTTTAACAACTATTATCATGTGATCACGTTAGTGATAATAACCGTGACCGACGCGTTACCGTGCTCTCCGAAACCCAATTCTTAATTATATTATCACAGAAAAGGTTATAGTACAACTATGGTCCAACCTGGGACTCGAATCCGGAACCTCGTCAGCTGCAGTCGAACATGCTAACCACTAGACCAACGAGGCAGTTGTATTACATAATATACGCATACTAATTTTATATGCGAGCTGCGCGTACGCGTGGTATAAGCTTTATTAATTCCCACGGGAACTCCTTAATTTCGGGATAAAAAGTACCTACCAAACCTCATTAGAACCATGAAGTCGCGGCCATCATCTATACTTCTATACAAATATTATAAATGCGAAAGTTTGGATGGATGGATGTATGGATGGATGTTTGTTACTCAATCATGCCCCAACGGCTGAACGGATCTGGATGAAATTTGGCACAGAGATAGATTATAGTCTGGAATAACACATAGGCTACTTTATATCCCGAAAAATTAAAGAGGGACCAAAAACCGCAATCCACGCGGACGAAGTCGCGGACATCAGCCAGTCCTGTATAATAATATTACACAATGGTAATTTCACTACACAAAGCTAGTGGAAAGCAAATGTAAAGCGTTCATATAATTTCTACTGTTCCAAAAAGTCTAGTTTCCAGTCTTTATAATATAATTTTGACCTAATTCAAATATCCTATTCATTCCACACAATATTAATATACGGTTGGAGCTACGTGGGGTGTAGTAAATTCATTTATTTCAGAAAATGTACTATTTCGCTGAGAAATTTATACAATTACTTAGTTTCAATTTTATACGGTCTAGTACATTGAGTTAGATGATTAGAGATGCAGATACATAAAAAACGCCCCAAGTCAATAGACAAAAAGGTAGTATATTTTTTATACACTGCAAGTTAGTCCTTGACTACAATCTCACCTTATGTTAAGTGATGATGCAGTCTTCTTCTGGTAGCGGGCTAACCTGTCAGGGGTATGGCTGTTAGGTACATCAAACCCATACCTCGGAATAAGTAATAGTACATATTATTAGTACCCCATACCCATAATCGGTTTCTTCATACCGTACTGGAACGCTGAATCGCTTGGCGGCACGTCTTATCCGATAGGGTGGGAAAAGCTTTCTATAAGTAATTCTAGTATAAGTCTATTCTATTCTATTCTACCTATCAAATTTTATAAAATAGGTAAACTAACGAGTGAAAAAGTAACAGAAACTCTTCGTATTTACGAGTTAGTGAATTCTGTTATAGCCCGTCAGTTTTAAGCGGTTTTGCGGGAGATCTTCGCCTCTAGGACTAATGCATGGCACCTCTATGGCTCCGTATGTCAGGGATTAACTAAATTGTGTGCGGGCTACTGGAAAATACTGTTTGAGCGGGTGAGGGTAATTGCGTACAGCGATCGCAATAAACATGACTACATGACTACATGAAGCATTAAAGAAAATTGGCGAAGGAAAACATCTGAAGGAAACCTGCAAGCCCGGAAGTTCTTCACAATGCTCTTCAAAGGTGGGTAAAAATTAAAAATTAAAATGAAATGATTTATTCTTCTTAGATCAACTTGTGCCACTTATGATAAGAAGTAAGAATTTACCACCGGTTCGGAAAATTGATTCTTTTGAGAAGAAACAGCCAAACCATTCTCAATGTGTACCCTATTTGTATTTGTATTTAAATATTTTTCTAATTGAATGTAATAATAATTCTGAATTAAATTTGTCAATTTAATTTTTGTAAATATGTAATTTAACTAGTACAATAATAATGTAAAATGTTATAATTAAAAAAAAAAAAAGATACGCGCCGAATTGAGAACCTCCTCCTTTTTTGGAAGTCGGTTAATAAATGTTATATTAATAATTATAAATGGTGTACGCCAGAAATGGCAGAATGCATTTACATGCATGTTGCCATTTCACAATGTAAACATATTGTGTTCACAACGAATAAATCAATAAATCATTAAATCATTCTAAGAGGAGACTCGTGCTTATGTACTGTGCCAGCAATGGGGTGAAATGATGACTTAGATTCCTTGGCCAACTCTAAGCAAGTATCCAATACTAACTAATGCCCGCTACTTCGTCCGCGTTGTTTGAGGTTTTTTGATTAATTAATGCGGGAAATCTTTAATTTTCCGGGGTAAAAAACATTAACTATTGCAGACTATAATTTATCTCTGTGCCAAATTTCATCCAGATCCGCTCAACAGTTCTGGTGTGATTGAGTAACAAACATTTTTCCAAACTTTCTCATTTATATAATCTTATAAGTAGGTATAGATACTTTGGATTCATCTTAATAATATGATGATCAATACCAGAAGGCCGAAGATATAGGAAGTCGTTGTCACGTAGGTACTAACAATATCCCAGCGACCTCGGGCTGAGCTCATCTCCATTGTGCATTGTTTTGTTATGGACACATGCCTCTTATAATATTCCAGACCTAATTTCGGCCACGGTAGCTAATTTGAACGGAAACTAGCCATGTATGCAAGATATAATAATATTATTGTGCACATATTATGTGTATACTCCATCTTCTCATCTATTGCGCCAGCAATACAACATCTATTGCGCCGGCAATAGAGTTGCCGGCGTTACCTCGAATTAACTTGAACCAAAAACATTAAGTAATTAACTCTCAGTTTTCACTCAACAGCCAAACTCTAGTAAAAAGTTGCATAAATCTGCGCTCAGAAGTCAGAACTTAAAGTTGGTTCAGTTGTAGTTGTTGCGCCGCTCGATGACTACAGATGGCGCTGTATCTGTAAGGCGACAAAACAGTCGTTACGCGAGGTCTTCACCAATCAGAGAAGTTTCAGCTCATGTGGCAGCTATGTTTAATGACGTGACGTCATAATATTGTTTACATTGTAGCAACTTCAGGGTCTCTAACCATTCGATACTCAGATTTGCCTTGAGTAGCACGCTTCAAGAAAGTAGACCTATCTTTACCTTGGTTGCGAGTGGTTATGGATCTGTATGGTTGTTATATTGTTACATTGCAATTAATTTAATATACTTAATGTGTTCTTTTGTTACTTCCTAAATAAATGAGCTAGTATCTGTATTACATACCTATTATTAGTTTGCATCTCCATACGCAAGTAGGTCTATAATACACACGATTTGAAACATCTATTGCGCCGGCAAAACAGTTGCCGGCATTATTTCGAACCAACTTGTCATACGCGCGATGCCGTCGCGTAATGAGAAAAGTTTTTTTGATCAACCTTCTCGAGCTGTAATAAGTTCTCTCAAGATATTACGGAGTTCATGCCACTTATTCTTATTACAAATTGGTTACTTATCTAAACTTATGACACGCAGTTGAATATTCTAGAAGGGCAAATATAGTTAAAAATCAATTTCATTTATATCTAACTATACATATTATTTCCAGCTTAATCATAACAATACCTATTTTACTTTCCTTCGCTAGCGATACACTTAACCCAACGTTGATTCTATAGTTGGATGCATATTTTTTTAAGAATTTTTTATTTGACGATTCAAAAGCACTTGTAAAAGTTTATTTGATTATAAAAATATTTTGAATTTGTTGCACGTTGTATCTTCCACATAGAAAATGTCTATTTTGGCTGAGCTTCTTGTTCCTGTAAGTTATATTAACAATGTTACACATAATGTGGGTACACGGCGATTATCCGTCAATATAGTCCTGCATCCAAGCCTGGTTTCATTTCGTTCCAGTTCCTTTGTCCCAGGAGATGTTGATTCAACAATTATTAACATAATAATGTAAAATATTACAAGGCTCTAAATTGATTCGACGTTGTAATACGCCCAGTGCAGCGTCGTTATGATTTAAAAATAATATTATAGTAAGTAAGGGCTCATAATTATGATTATTATATTATCCTCAAACGCCACGTTACTTAAAAGAGCGGTTCAACTTTCTTGGCAGCAACGACTTGTCTATTTAATTGCGGTCTAAAGATGACAACAGGTTAAGAATACCATCTATATACTCGTAGTCATATACGCAAGTGTACGGGAATTCCTTCAAAGTGTAAAGACGGAAAGTTCTACCGAATGACATTAGGACAATCGAAATCTGCTGTAAATTTATTCAAGAATCGTTTAAAGGATTATTACTTATCTATAGTGTGCTATAGAATATTTAAGTATTGTGTATGTAGGTTTATAGGTACTCGTATATATTTATGTTAAATATGTATTTATAAAATTATTTATGTATTGTATGTAAAGTTTATGTGGTATATTGTATAGCTGTCTATAGTGTTGCACTATCGCGCTCCTATATTAAAGGTTCTTAATTAATGGGTTGTCTGGAGGAGATCACTTTTAGTGAAAAGACCGCCCCTGCGCACTTTGTTTAGCAAAAGAATTTATCTATCTATGTATAATGTTGCGATTTTAATGTGCTATACATTAATTATATTCTGTTAGAAAATACAGTCTAATAAATAAAGCCCGCTATACACGGATCCGACTAAACCACAATTAACGGTAAACTGTGAAATAAACATCCGAAGCTCTATTTCGGACTACCCACTACCGCACTCCAAATAATATAGCCAGAGAACTGGTGGTCAATATAGATCATGTATTTAAAAAGGGAACTTGATAAAAAAAACGTTACAATCATATGCTTACTTGAGCAGTGCCGAGTTGGCTTCAGAAGTAGTCCTCTTTCTCGAAACGGGTCCCGTTCGAGAAAGAGAACGGGTTCGTAATATTATGTTCTGTGTACTCGTCTACGGTTTGAAGTACAAAATTCTCGACGATCACAGACAGTGGAACATTTTGGACTATTTTCGTTTAACTCGTGTAATTTTTAAGCCCACTTGTTAAGAAAATAGCTGCTGAGGTTTTATTGAACATTACAAAAAGGTCTCTCAGAGTCTTTTCATCGCAATGAAAAGACTCTAAGAGACCTTATTGTAATGTTCAATAAAACCTCAGCAGCTATTTTCTTAGCATTAGAGATTTACTACCGTGGTTTTAAATTGGTTTTTTCGAATTATTTTTGAACGCAGGCATCTGAATATCTACCCTTACGAATTTCATTCACGCAACCATCTCCTTAGAGATAAGCCATCTACGCGGGAAATATTATAGTACACAAGTGTGTGCGCAAACTCAGGTACACTCTCTATTTACATAATCTTACAGCTCGACCAGACGCAAAATTTGACGTGACAGGAGAGAGATCTGCAGTCGCAAAACCGACGATTTTATGTCTTTTTGTACAAGGGTGGAACACCGCCAACTTCCTAACTCCGAGCTAGTAATAATCTGTGATATCCTAGGGTTTAAATCAGATAAATAGACGCAGACAATGTTTATTAGATGACCATTTATACAGGATGGACTGACTTATTAAGTACCTACATCACATAATCATAAGATGATGGAAGTACTAGTGTCCGACCGAAAGTTCGGTTTCAGTGTCGGTTTCGGTCAAGTTTCGGCAAAAAAACGAGTTTCGGTTTAGTTTCGGTTTCGGCGGCAAATCTGCCGAAACTGCGACCGAAACCGAAACTGCATTCGGGAGTTCTCGCGCTGCCACTGGTCATGTTCGGCGCTTTAAATTCTATCCAAACGAGTAAGCGACGAAGACATTTCGCCGCGTCCACGTGCCTAATCATGTCGTGACTAGCTTGTGTTTGCAGTTTGTTTTGTTTATTGTGAGTTTTCGTGTAATTCATTTTGAATTTGGTAAGTTTTATTACGTGATATAACATAAGAGTAGGTAGTCACTAGTGAACATCAAAAAATAATTCATTATAAGTTACTAATCCATAGATTATAGTAGAATCAAGTTTAACCTATCTAAATATTTTTTTGGTTGATTTAACTCTCACTAATGCTATACCTAAACAAACATTATAAATAAATAAATAAATAAATAAATAAGCCTTTATTTAACTGAAAGTGTTCACAATCACATACATTTTTACATTCAACTTATACATGTAGGACGTAGGTATATATAGAAAAAGAGTAGTAAAGTATAACAGTAGGTATTGTTACATTTCAAAACAAACTTTTTCAAGATCATGCATATTATCCTTATTAAAAGTGTATTTATATATTGTAATGGTTTAAACTATGTATAAGTATACATTCGATATCCATTAATTTGTGTTTTGATACATTTATTATTAATTTATTTCTAAATTTTGCACTTTCATAAAAAACTATTTTTCTATATTTATTTCATTTTACTAAATAATTAACTATCATTTTTGACAAACTATTAAACTACAATATTAAAATAAATTCTCAATTATATATGTATTAATTAAATTTATCAATAATTGCGATTCATTTAAAAGGTAGTATATAGAATATAATATAACATTTTCTTCATTGAAAAACAATATTTAAAAACCTGATAACTTGACAAAAAATTGTTATTTTACTACATTGACAATAATTCAATAGCAATAGATAATTCTCTACACAGTCAGGTACCCACTTCATACAATGATTTTTTATTTTTTTTACATTATTTCAATATAATTGTGTAATTATTTCCATTTTGCTTATTAGGACCACACATTCTTTTCGTAAATTAGTACTTGACATTCCAAACAGAGTTTACCTGCTTAGTAAGTATTTTGTGAATATTTAAGACGTTTTAACATTATATCAACATTCCACTACACACTAATAAATTAATTCATTTGAAACTACCTATACATACAAATAAGGTATTTTTTATGTTTAGTAGTAGGTACATTAAGTAAATGGAGACATGGAGTTTATGTATAATAATTCTAATTATATTTAAGTAGGTATTAACAACGGTATTAAAGTTCTTACAAGTAGTAGGTATTTATTTATAATAATAATAATAATATGTAATATTATGTTTCATATTTCATTATAACGTTTCCAATCATGCATGTATGCTGTATAATATTATATTATTATACAATGATTTATGAAATAAAATATTTTGTTTCTGTTAAAAATTACATTAAATTACTCAATTAGGTATCATCTTTGTTTTTCAGTCCGCCGTTAGGCGAAGGCTAAACAAACATTAGTTCACTATAATTGTATAACATTAATTACTATAATGTTTGACTGCGGCCGACGAGGTCCCGGGTTTGATTCCCGGGTCGGGCCATAACAAGTATTGGATTTTTCGAACAAGCAATTCTCAGTGCTAGCCCGGAGTAAGGGAGTTTTTCGGTGTTTCACCCGCTGCCTCGGAGAGCACGTAAAGCCGTCGGTCCTGCGCCTGTTCTCTCTCCAGTTGTGTCGGATTTTCCGTCCCATCGGGCTATGAGAGTAAAGGAACAGAGAGAGCACCTGTGTATGCGCACACACTTGTGCACTATAATATCTCCCGCACAGATGGCTAATCTCTCTGGAGACAGGCCGCCGCCGTATTGAAATGCATTTCAAAATCCATTTTAATACTTATTACAAAGGTATTCAAGTGGCAAGTACAGTTAGATACTTACCTACGTCCCTAATTGTTTTTTTTAATAAAATTAACACATTTATAACTAAACGAGCTGGTACTTACATAGGTAGCTACCTAAGTATCCGTCTAGTAATATTAATATTTCGTTTCTGTTTTTCGATTTTTAAAACCTTATTACCTACCCGCAAACTAAAATCGAGTGCAATAAAATTCATGATAGTCAACGCAACCAATAAGTGAAAATGTCGAAGACTACATAGCTATGTGATTTAAAAATAAAAAAATAAAGACTGACTGATTATAATAACGTTTTCTTTATTTTTCCCTCAAAACATGATCCTTGTAAAGAAGTTTCAGTTTCTGTTTCGTTTCGGCCGAAACTGAGAGTGTTGCCGAAATCCGGTTTCGGTTTCGGTCGTAAGTAAAAACCAGTTTCGGTCGGACACTAGGAAGTACAGATACCGCATCCATTATTTCCACCAGCTCTTGGGCCATAATATATTCAGTTTGCTTAAAGCGGATAACGATACCTGTAATAAACATGGCTCGCTTTACTTACTATCATTTTCCACCTAGAATTGTAGAATTTACTCAGTGTTTATACGGAAGCGAAGTCTGACATCATTTATTCCCTGTCAGCTAACTCTAAAGACTTAGGTATAATATAATATAATTATATATATTAGTATCCTATCACGCAAGAGTACTATACTATACTAGATGACGCCCGCGACTTCCTTCACGTGGATTTAGATTTTTGGATTCCCGCGGGAACTCTATAATTTACCGGAATTAAAAGCAGCCTATGTCCTTCCCCGAGATTCAACCTACCCCTGTGGCCTGTACCAAATTTCGTCAAAAACTGTTTTTGTCCCGGAAAATTAAAGAGTTCCCGCGGGGAAAAAATGTTAAACCAAGCGGATGTCCGCTTCGTTTAAGATCATCAGTCGCGGGCATCATCTAGTTCACAATACATGATAATACTAGAGATTCTCAGTATATTTTTCATTAATTGAGTTACACGTTTTATTGGTCGGTGGCAAAGCCATAATACCAAGTTTTGTTGATATAACTTCAAAAATATCTTGAGAAATAAAGGCCTTTCATACCAACTTTCATCCCCTATTAATTCATCCCTTTGTGGGTCGAATTTTCAAAAATTATGAAATTCGTATTTCTAAAAGCCAAAATACCAAGTTTCGTTGATATAACTTGAGAATATCTTGAGAAATGAAGGACTTTCATACAAACATACAAACTTTCAATTTCACCCTATCGAAGTAGAATTTTCGAAAACTGTGAAACATATTTTTCTTAATTTTCAACCGGTATACCAGTGCCTCGTATACCAAATTTCATGGATATA
Organism: Erebia epiphron; assembly: GCA_963932025.1. Lineage (NCBI taxonomy): Eukaryota > Metazoa > Arthropoda > Insecta > Lepidoptera > Nymphalidae > Erebia > Erebia epiphron. Next base: position 13,942,018 of record OZ009950.1, read on the forward strand.
ACTTGAGAAATGACGGACTTTTATACAAACTTTCACCCCCTTAAGGGTAGAATTTGGAAAAATCCTTCCTTAGTGAGCGCCTACGTCACAAAAGGAAAACTGTCAAAATTTCAAGTTTCTAACCCCAGCGGTTTAGGCTGTGCGTTGATTCCTTATATATATATTAGATAGATTAGATATATATAATATATAATGAGATATAGCCAAACATAAGTAAGTAACTAATTGATACAAGTATAGACGAATTAACGGAATAATGACTTTATTGGCGACATAGACTCAAGGCGAAGGTTGGCGGGAACTTTTCCCATTACGACACCGCTCGCTCATTCACAAATTGGGTAGGATAAATCGAAAACCTATTTAGAAAATCTCATAACTTTATCTAAATCCATAATCCCATACTATCCATACTTTATACAAATTTTAATTCAAACACATCCTATTATTAAAAAGAACTATAATAATTAACAATTTGATAAATTAACCACTGGAACAATTTTTCCCATTCTTATTTATCATTAAAATAATCCTTTACATTGTAATACCCACCGGCAAAGACGTGCCGCCAAGCGATATAGCGTTCTGTTACGATGCCGTGTAGAAACCGAATAGGAGTATGGGTTGTAAATGCCAGGTTAGCTCGCTACCATCTTAGACTGCATCGTCACTAACCATTGGGTGAGATCGCAGTCAAGGGCTTGTAGTGGATATAATAAAATAAAAAAATAGGATTTTTGATTTAGTTTACATACATACGGTTCCAATACAGTCTACGGAACATCCTTTTTGGAGTCTGTTAAAAAAACCTAAGTTATCGGCTCTGTCGCCGGCTCGGAACTGTCAAAATGAGCGAGGCGGCCATAATGAGAAAACTTTTTTGATCAACCGCCTGAAGCTGTGATCATAACTTTTATCGGGAGGAGTTTTGTTTATATGGATAATTGCAATATATTATGCATATTATCTACATAATCTTATCATTTTACTAGCTGGTGCCCGCGACTTCGTCCGCCTGGATTGAAATTTCTTGGTTTCGCAGGAGCTCTTTATAGCTTTCCGGGATAAAATAGCCTGTTATTCTAGAATATAATCTATCAGATGTTAGTAATAATAACCGGGACCGACTCGAAGGCACGGAGGGAACAAGGCCAAATTCGGACTACCAAATTCGGTCACCCATCAAGTTACCGACTTGGATCAAAGTTGTTTAACAATCACAATCGACTGATATGCGTTGTCGCAACTAGGCCATTCGTCCCTCGTTTGCGTTCCATTCAAATCATATCTCCAACTGCAGAGGTTCCGAAGTAGCTAAGCTAAGTAGCTACTTTAAGTTTGTATGTAATTGGTAATTTGGTTTGGTGGCCATACTGGATAATATTCCTCTCCCAAAATAGTCGTTACTGACGATAAGTAGCCGTAAACACACGGTGCAATATTCTGTTCATAAACGTAGGTGAATCGGCAGGAAAAAATCGGCCAAGTGCGAGTCGGACTCGCGCACCGAGGGTTCCGTACTCAAGAAGTAGGTATAATTACCTTTGTTAATGAACCGCAAAACTAACTTTGTTTGTAGAGGTTTACTGTTAATATCAAAAAATTACGTTTGTTGTATGGGAGCCCCCCTTTGATATTTACTTTATTGATATTTAATTATTTATTTTGAAAGGTAATATACAAGTTAATATTCTGTGAAAATTTGAACCGTCTACCTGTTACCGTTTTTAATATTGAGCAAAAAAATACGAAAAAAACACGTTTATTTTATGGGGACCCCCCTATATATATTTTTTTAATTTTTAGTATTTGTTGTTATAGCGGCAACGGAAATACATCATTTGTGAAAATTTCAGCTTTCTAGCTATCACGGTCTATGAGATACAGCCTGGAGACAGACAGACAGACAGACAGACAGACAGACAGACAGACAGCGGAGTCTTAGTAATAGGGTCCCGTTTTTACCCTTTGGGTACGGAACCCTGAAAAAATAAAGATATTTAAAATTTAAATTCAAAAATACTACTTTTCCGTACTTTTCCGAGTTCCCGCGGGAATTTAAAAAACTTAAATCAAGCGAATAATAATATGAAAAATGCGAAAGTATGTGTCTGTCTATTCATCTTTTAACGCCTGGGCGAATAACCAATATGACAAAATTTGCCATAGAGATAGTTTGCTTAATATAAACAATACTGATTCTACACAGATGGAGTTGCGGACTACTGATATAGTATTGAAAATATACAAAAAAGTCAAAGTTTTTAGCGCACCCTCCACAGTATATGTCAGTCTACGGACTAACTGCCTCCTTGGTCTAATTATTAAGTATTGGGTTTTTTAGACAAGCAATTCTCAGTACTAGCCTGGGGTTAGTAAGTTGGCGATGTTTCACCCCCGTGTCTCAGAGAGCACGTAAAGCCGTTGATCCTGCACCTGATCTCTCTCCGGCCGTGGCGGATTTTCCGACCCGTCGGGTTTTGCGTATTTGCTCACACACTTGTGCACAATAATATCTATTATACAGATATTATTGTGCGTGGGAGATAAGCCATCTGGCTTATCTCTCTGGAGATTGGCCATCGTGGCCGAAATTCGATCGGGAGGACATTGTATGCCTGTATGTTTCCTCACGGGACGTTTGAAACTGTTCGCCGTAAACGTTAGGGAGACGCCTACACGTACAGCGTAACGCCGGCATTAATGAGAATTTGCGTTCACTACAATACAGAGCGGGGTGACCATGCGGCTCATAGTCTCGTCATCATCATCATCAAATATCAAATTTATTTATTTGTAAATACAGTAAGTAGGTAAGATGTTAGTTTTAGAGAAGGTATCATGTATTCTACCACAGTGTGGTGTACAAATCTTTTCGCTTAATTACTAATTACAAATTTCGAGCATATTACAAGAAAGCGTATCTCGCAGAGTGCTAGTCTAGTACTTACTATCATCTTAGATTATTAAAACACCATCATCATCACTTTTCTTCATCATTTCTGTTGAGTTATGGATACAAATCGGCAAAATGAAAGTCATGTTTTTGTTAAAAATTATAGTGATTTTATAAAGGAATAGCTAATTAGTGAATAGTGTTTATTAAAATATTTCCCACTACCATCCTTTAAAACAGAATATTAATAATTTTGACGACCTCCCTGACGCATTAGTGAGCACTGTGGTCATAGTGGGAGATCCCGGATTTAATCCATGGCAAGTTTGAATATATAAATTGTGAATTTTCTCTAGTATGGTCTCGGCCTAGGCTACTAGATACCACCCTACCCTACCCTACCCTACCGGTAGCCTAGATGTGCCGCCAAGCTAATTAGCCCACTAACTAAAATCCCACGAGAAATTTCAAACCCCTATTTTACCCCCTTAGGGATTGAATTTTCAAAAATCCTTCCTTAACGTATGCCTATATGTCTTAAAAGCCTTATCATGCCAAATTTCAGACAAATCCTCCTGTGGTTTGAGCTGTGCATTGATAGATCAGTCAGTCAATCAGTCAGTCACCCTTTCATTTTATATATTTAGATATGTGCAAATAGAATTGTTTTAATATTTCATGGACCGATTACATTACCGGAACCAACCCTGCAATTATTGCCAGTAAATAAACTTGTTTAAATTAAATAATATTTCAGGAATCTCCAAGGCGAAGATTAAGCCATGACCACCCTACTCCATAGCGGCGTAACCGAGTGGCGTTACCGGAACTACTCGGTCATATCTAGTGCAGGACCGGTGGATGCTAACCCACTTTCATAGGTCTACGAGGATACGTCATATGAGCACCCACAATCATACTACGAAACATACTCATAATAAACCAGGGGCGATCAAAAAGTGTCCTTTATTCGACTTAATATTATAAATGCGAAAGTTTGGACGGATGGATGTATGGATGGAAAGATGGATGTTTGTTACTTAATCACGCCCCAACGACTGAACGGATCTGGGTGAAAGGCACAGAGATAGATTATACGGCTACTTTTTATCCCGGAAAACTAAGGAGTTCCCGCGCGAACACAAAATCCTCAATCCACGCGGACGTAGTCGCGGGCATCAGCTAGTAATTTATACTAGGGGCGATCAAAGAGTATCCTTTATTCGTTGAAATTGACTACTGTTAGACGGAAATTCAAAAGGGATATGGTATCACTTCTATGGTTTTGTAGGGTGGCAACACTGGTCTGGGACGCGATGACTATGAAAATATATTATTACTAAGGTGGATGTGTTTCTGTGTGTAAATTGCTGAATACAAGTATATTAAATGTTTATCGAGTGTTTGGATTTAATACTACATAGCTTTCTGTCTAGACACATTTCATTCTTGGTAGCGGGTCAAGCCAAGTTCCAAGAAAAATGAACTGGCGACGTAGCAACCGTGTTTTATACGAACCAAATATATCTATACTTATATTATATAGAGGCAAAGTTTGTGAGTTTGTGAGGTTGTAGGGGGTAATCTCTGGATCTACTGAACCGATTTTGAAATTTCTGGTACCAATAGAAAGCCACATTAAGTATTTGAGAGTGTCAAAGGCTATTATTTTAACCCGAAAAATTAGGGAGTTCCCGTGAGAATTTAAAAAACTTATTTCAGGCGGACGAAGTCACGGGCATCTTCTAGTTTAACATAAATTCATTAAACTCCATTAGACATCTCTCCCCTCTGCGTCGTATTCCTCATTACTGAAGGTCGTGACCCCTTTCCATTAATAATGGTAGGAGTTTTCTTGGGATAATAATGCGGTGGGTTCCCACGTCCTTCGGTATACGACTCAACTGAGAATTAAGCTGTTAGGTTTTTAAAAATTATTATCAGATGTTAGTGATAATAACCGGAACCGACGGTTTAACGTGCTCTCCAAGGCACGGAGGAATCGTAAATACTGAATTTGAGCCTCCAAATTCGATCCAGTTACCGACTTGGGTCAACGTTGCTTAACATTCGCAATCGACTGATATGCGTTGTCACAACTATATGACTCGTCCTTCATATTAGATAAACAATATAACACTAATATTATAAAGGCGAAAGTTTGTATGTTTGTTACTCTTTCACGCAAAAACTACTGTACCTACCGCTTTGACTGAAATTTGGAATGAAGATAGATTATAAACACAAAAGCTACTTTTCATCCCGGAAAATTGCAGAGTTCTCGCGAGAAAAAAAACCTCAATCCACGCGGACGTAGTCGCTGGTATAACAAAAACTAACTGTAAATGCTTCGTTCCTAATATCACTCCAGCAATACACGGTAGAAAATAACGGGAAAAATAAGTGCACGGCATAGTATAAGTTGAGCGCAAACTCGCCAACAAACTACATAGGTAGGTACATGTGTAGTTTGGTGAAAAACAAAATTTTGTATTTTTTTTGTGCATTTCATAAAATAAATAATTGAAAAAAAACCTCAATTACTCCACAGGTTTTTTCGGCTAACAAGTCCATCAATAAATTGGTCACGGTTAAAAATAACCGCCATGTTGAATAGAGTCCATATTTCATCAATTATCATAACAATAGTACAGTTTCCGGAATATTCTAATAGAACTTTATAGATCACACAGAAATATGGCAATTTTTTATCATTACGGCTTAAGTGCAATTTATTATAATATCATTTTATTAAAGTAAATAGGTTCAGGTCACGTAATTATTATCATGTACTAGACCCGCCCCTAGGTGATGTCCGCGACTTCGTCCGCGTGAATTAAGTAAGTATTTTTAACTGCCGGGGGAACTCCTTAATATTCCAGGATAAAAAGCCTAACCCGGGATGCAACCTACCCCTCTAAATCGTTTGAATAGATGGGCCGGAAAAACGTATAGCAGACATACAGACATCACTATTAGTATAGATTATTTACCTATGTTTTATACAATGATTAAAAATATACCTTTTATTAAGGTATTATATTAGCACTGATCGCAAATGATTTGCTGTTACCAGTACCCTTATTCTAAGTTAGAATTCGATTGATCGTATAGGCATTCGATGACATTAGCTTCAAAGTAAAATGAACCTTACACACACAGATTTTACACAGACACTATTTATCTGTGTAATATGTACACAGACACAAATACATAGATAGATACACACGTTAAACTTATAATAATACCCCTCTTTTTGCGTCGGGGTTAAAAAATAATTGCTTATGTCGGTACAGATTTGACTGAGTCATGGAGTAAAATCGATCAAAACTTTCATCCGCTATCCCGAAGGAACTCTGTTGTTTTTCGGGATGAAATCTTATATATAAAATTCTCGTGTCAGAATTCTCGTTCCCATACTCCTCCGAAACGGCTTGACCGATTCTCATGAAATTTTGTGAGCATATTGAGTAGGTCTGAGAATCGGCCAACATCTATTTTTCATACCTCCACGCGGACGGAGTCGCGGGCATCAGCTAGTAACTTATATAATTATGTCACCGTAAGATTGTAAAAACCTTTAGATCATAATCTAACTCGCGAAATTGTAAAATGTCGAATGATTACAATATAACGGATTATTTTTCGGTAGATTGTAATCTGTTAGGTTTATTAACCCGATAGAACCTAAGTGCCGGGCACTACTTGATTATTTATGTCGAACCCTAACCTAACCTACAAGAAAGAGACAAGAAAACGTAAATACAATGAATATTTCAAAAATTGACACTTAAAACATTGAACAGTTCACAATCTTTCGACTGTTTACAATCTATCGAAAAAAAAGCGTAGGATTACAATCTTACGGTGACATAAATATATGCAGTAAAAACAATAATACGCAGTAAAATATAAAGTACGCAGCAATATATACGCAGTAAAACAATAATTGTGATAATTTATATTTAAATCCGTCCAGTAGCTTCGGCGTAAAGCCCGAACAGACAGACAAAAATGCCAAAAAGCAAACTAGTTTTAAATATAAGTAGGAAGTAAACAGGATATTTAAATGAAATGCCCAATTTATTCAAGTTTGTTGCAGTACAAACGTGATAACGCTAGGTAAACTTGAAAAAAAATATACCAAAATGTTTATGGCATCAACCAAAAATCTGACATATTTAGCTGTGATTGTTATATGTGTTTCTTTTACTATTAGAAAATGTCACTGTAAAAGGGTAATTATTTTTTAAACATGTTTTAATAGCTCAGCCTGTAACTATGATTAAAAACATAATATCGTGGAAGTTTTTGAGCCTGATTTAACCTGTGGTATGACAGTTATATTAAAGCCATAACCTATAACCATAAACCATAGCCCTAACCGGTTTTGTACACGGCATTGGACCAGAACGCTAAAACACTTGGCGGCATGTCTTTGCCGGTAGGATGGTAACTAGCCACGGCTGAAAGCCTCCCACCAGACCAGTCATTAATTCCCAAATTGACCCTGCCGGGGATCGAACCCGGGGCCGCTAATTATAAGTCCTCACCACTGTGCCAGGGAGATCAGAGTCTAATTTAACCAACTTTCAAACGTCGTATCGATTTTAAACTTTGCAAATGTATGTAATATGTAGTATATAGGTATATTCTGTAGGTAAAGTATCCCATCCGTGCAAATCCGAGACGGGTCCACTAGTCTAAATATAAAAGGAAAAAGCGACTGACTGACTGATCCATCAACGCACAGCTCAAACCACTGGACGGATCGGGCTGAAATTTGGCATACAGAATACAGGTAGCTTTTATGACGTAGGATTTTTGAATATTTAACCCCTAAGGGGTTAGAGGGTTTGAAAATAGGGGGGTGAAATTGGTGTGAAAATCGAACCTAACCTAATCCACGCGGGCATCAGCTAGCAGTGCGTGCACAAGTTTTGAAAGTCAGGGTATGCATTACATGAGTAGAAACTAACTAAACTAGAGTAAGCTGTGCTTTTATGCATTTATGAGCTGCACGCCACTGTTAGCTAGTATTTAATAAGAAGATGATTATTTTCAGAAGACATATTTTAGCTTGGAGCATCCGCGAGTTTATTGGTTTGACCGGGAGTATTATTCGAGCGTCATCTTCAAGTCAAAACTCCTCAGTAGAAACGACCCCGTGTATTACGTTACAGTAAACTATACATCCAAGAAGGTTATGGACAACAGTTTTACGGTAATAGTACATTACTGCCCAGGCCGGAAAGAAAGCAGTTCACGTCTTAGTAATATAGGAAGGACTCCCCAAGTTATTTTAAAACGGCGAGGCCTTTTTAAGTACCTAAACGAGTCCATGCATTGCTATTTCCCGAGACTTGTGATCTTGTGATTGTGCGTGAGACCTTTCTTTTGTTTAAGCTAAGTTTTTTTAAATTGCCTATTAATGGCGTTGACTTATCGTAGCTCATGCTTAAATCTTGTGTTGTAGGGACAATGATAATGTTCCTACTTGCATGTCGGAAGCCTGAAAAGAGCCAATGTACGTAAACGTATTGTATTTTTAACCGACTTCCTAAAAAGGAGGAAGTTCTCAATTCAACGCGTATTTTTTTTGAATAATGAAACAGTTTCCAAATAAATAAAAGAAATTCATATTATTGCAGCATGAAGGACAATCCAATAAACAACCGAATTTATACGCACGAGTTTACAAACATACATACATCATCATCATCATCATCATCATCATCATCACTACAGCCTATTAACGTCCCACAGCTGGGCACAGACCTCCACTCTCATAGGAGAGCGGGAATTAGAGCTTAGACCCACCACGCTGCTCCAATGCGGGTTGGCGGGCTTTAACGATTATTATCATGTTAGTGATAATAACCGGGACCGATGGCTTAACGTGCTCTCCGAGGCACGGGGGTGAAACACTACCAACTTCCAACTTCGGGCTGGCACTGAGAATTTCTTAATTGAAAAACCCAATACCTAACTTTTATGCCCGACCGGGAATCGAACCCAGGACCCATACATACATAGACTGATAAAATTGGCACTACTGAAAGCCTAAAGCCAAGAGAAGAAGAATTTGTTTCGCCGTAGTTGGGTAAAAAATCATCGACCTCAATTTACATAGACGGGCCCTGTCAAACAAAGAATGTGGACCTATTTTACTAACGCCATCTAGCCTGAAAAGCGGGACAGCGCTATGGCGGGGACAAGGACAGGGCTATACAGGTTAGGAGCGTGCTCTAAAGGTTGGACGCTCAATTTTTTTCTATGAAAGGGCCCATCTAGTACCTACATTTTTATTTATTTAGAAAACAAACAGCTAAACATATTACATAGTTTTAACCTTAATCTAGAAATTTCATTAAGCCAGTGAAGTTTTCACAAAAAAATTATACATACTAGTTCCTACATAACATATACATACTACATATTATATATCGATGTAAAAAATATTGCGCTTAGCACTAAAATGTATTTGCAGGCAAGCTTTTATTGCTTCGAGTTGCTTTCAAATGTTTACAAGAGGAGTTTCGTAGAGCTGCATCTGAAGATTTGCGATCTAATTGAAAGGGATGATATAGTCGGAGACGCGTTAAGATCCGGCTTTTACCGAGTACCGATAAAGGAGCGAGTAATACCCGAACTGAAATGTCCCTTCCCACCTGTGAGTATATAAACGCGAAAGTTTGTATGTATGGATATATGGATGTTTGTTACTCTTTCACGCCAGAACGGCTAAACGGATCTGGATGAAATTTGGCACAGTGATAGATTATAGTCTGGAATAACACATAGGCTACTTTTTATCCCGGAAAATTGAAGAGATCCCGCGGGAACCAAAATAACCTCAATCGCGAAGTCGAAGTCGCGGGCATCAGCAGTAAACTACAAAGCCAATGTCTCATATGGATACCATGGTGACGCCAGTGGTTGCGCCACGGTTGTGTCTTGTGCTATCAGAGAGAAATACCAGAGCAGACGCCAGGACCGTCAGTTTTAAAATAGACCGCAAGTCATCGACAAGGTCTGTACCTACGCAGTCGAGAATTTTCCTTAAGCACCCTAGTCGTTAAAGCCCGCCAACCCGCATTATAGCGTGGTGGGTTTAAGCTCTAATTCCCTCTCTCCTATGAAAGTGGAGGCCTGTGCCCAGCAGTGGGACGTTACTGGACTGTAGTGATGATGATGACCCTAGAGGACTAAGGAAGGATTTTTCGAAATTCCTCCCCCAACTAGGGGGTGAAAGTTTGTATCAAAGTCCGTCATTTCTCAAACTTGATATTAGTGCTTTCGGTGGAAATGAAGAATTTTACATTTTTGCCTAATTCCACGCGGACGAAGTTGCGGGCAAACGCTAGGTAGAGTATAAAGTTGTTTATTCTTTCTTGTTAGCATAGCTTCCACTGCAAAAGGGTAATGAGCGAGAAATGATCGGGGTTTTACTTTCAGGGACTCTACAGCTATCTGAACATGACGTTTCGTCTGACTCCACTGGCTGAGACGTTTCCTTTCCAGGAAGGTCGGTTTTATATCAATGTAACGCACAAAGGACGGCCCACAGGATGTGGGTCGATTGACTTCCGAACATACCAGAATTCAAAGGAATAATACAATAACATGAGAAAATGTATAAACATTTGAATAATTAAATTCTTTTCGTTTTTTAGTTTTTCTTCTTGTCACTTACTTATTTTGGAAACGTTTCTGTTTGGAGCGCTGGCGACGAATGAAGACACGAAATTGAGCTCGAAATCAATGCTGGTAAGCTTCATTTCACTTTGACGCCAATGTGATCGATTGCTCGATAACGATCATCGAGTTTGTAATGTAAAAACTTAGACTAATAGTACTCTGTTGAGCCGTTTGAAGATCGTCGGCTCTTTTCTAGTAGTTCTTTGGGAATTTATATCTGAACTAGCTGATACCCGCGACTTTGTTCGCGTGGATTGAGGTTCTTTGGCTCCCGCGGGAACTCTTTAATTTTCCGAGATAAAAGTAGCCTATGTGTTATTCCAGGCTATAATCTATCTCTGTAACAAATTTCATTCAGATCCGTTCAGCCGTTCTGGCGCGATTGAGTAACAAACATCCATCCAAACTTTCGCATTTATAATATTAAGTATAGATTTCCTCTGATCTGGTCTGGTGGGAGGCTTCGGCCGTGGCTATAAGTTGCCGACAGGCGGCAAACACGTGCCGCCAAGTGATTCAGCGTTCCGGTACGATATCGTATTGAAACCAATTATAAGGAGTATATGGGTTTTATATAACTATCATAAATTAAATGATAAATAGGAAATTACCATAGCTACTCGGTTCATAGATCTATTTTGAGTAGGTATCCCGGATACACTATTATTATGATAATTATTATTATCTATTATATCTCCTATTAAGTTTTCTATGAAACATCAATTAGGAGGTAAAGTATTTGGCCACGATTTGCCACAAAATAGATGACGGTCTTTTTTTTAACCGACTACGTCGAAGCCAAAAGAAAGATTTCTGATTTTAGCAATCTATATTTGTGTGTAGGTTTTTTAAATCCCGCGGGAACTAGTTAATTTTCTGGGATAAAATGTAGCCTATGTATTTTCCCAGAAAACTTATCCCTATAACAATAATATGAAATTATCATCAAAATCGGTTAAAAAGATAGGGCGTGAAAGCGTAGCAGACAGTCAGAATGACACACTTTCACATTTATTAATTATATTAGTATGAATATGTACTAGCTGATGCCCGTGAATTCGTCTGCGTGGAATAGGGTTTGTGATTCCCGCGGTAACTCCTGTTTTTAATTTTTGGGATAAAAGTAGACTGTCCTCCCCCGGGATCTAAACTACCTCTATACCAAATTTCAACAAAATCACTTGAAAATTTGAGCCGTCAAAGCGTAGCAGACAGACACACTTTCGCATTGATAATATTAGTATGGAAGTATAGATTACTTACCTCAAGAGCTGTGGTTTGGTCTCATCGCTCTGACGCGTTTGAGGGGGATCATAGACAATGCTATTCATTATATGCGCAGCGCCGGGTTCTCACCCGATCGTATTAGAGATACCCGGTTCACCGGTGATCGATCCGGCCCGGATAATACCCGGTTATGATCCCATTATGAGCTAACGTATTCAGCGTTCGATGAATTGTCTGCTAAGACGATTCGGTTCATTAGACCAGTGATATAATAGTGTATAATTAGACAGGCATTTTCATACAACCATCGATGCAGAAATACAATGGTTCCGAAAGATTTCTTCAATGAAGGAGCTAGAAGTTTAATTACTATAACCCGCCAAAGCGTCATCATCTAGTTTGTCTGTACTAATATTATAAATGCGAAAATTTGGATGGATGTATGGATGGATGGATGAATGTTTGTTACTCAATCACACCAGAACGGCTGAAAAAATCTGGATGAAATCTGGCACAGAGATTATAATCTGGAATAGCACATAGGCTAGTTCCGGCGTGAACCAAAAAAATAAAAACCTCAATCCACTAGGACGAAGTCGCGGACATCAGCTAGTAAGTACACAATTTCTGAATTTTCGCTAGTCTGGCCTGGTAATAGGCTTTGGGCATGGCTAATTACAACCCTACCGGTACAGACGTACCAGTTTAGCGTTCCGGTACGATTCTATGTAGAAATCAATAGCCCGTCGTCCAAGTGAGAGACAGAAGCGACGCCATGCGACGCGATCCGATGCGACGCCAAACATAATGACAAGCGTTGTCGCGTAGACACATTTGCTTTCTATGGCGTCGTATCACGTCAAGACAGAGCCTCATGCCAAAGTTTTTTTTTATCAACTACAAGTAAGCCCTTGACTGCGATCTCACCTGATGGTAAGTGATGATGCAGTCTAGGACATGAACGCAAATGTATACTAATATTATAAATGCGAAAGTCTGGATGGATGGATGGATATTTTCAAAATTCAAATATTTTTAATCAATTAAACTTTTACAAGTGCTTTTGAATCGTCGAGTGAATCTACCAGAAATATTTCTTTGTTACTCAATCACGCCAGAACGGCTGAACGGATCTGGTTGGGCACAGAGATAGTCTGGAATAAAACGTAGGCTACTTTTTATCCCGGAAAATTAAAGAGGTCCCCACAGGAGGCAAAAAACGTCAATCCACCCGGACGATGTCGCGGTCATTAGCTAGTATAAAATAAATGTTAAATTTAATTATTTCATTTATTTGTTTTAAATCAAATGTACCTAAATTATTAATAGTAATTCCGCTGGTCTGCCGTCTGCAGTTGGGTGGGTATAGATCCGGAATTCCTCTATATTGATACAATACAATAAAAATAAATAATAAATAATAATACACCCTAAACTCACCCGCCCGCTGTATATGGTTTCAGGATTCGGATATAGGTAGCACAACACCACAATAATTATTCAAAGTTCCGCTAGATACATAATTGTAAAAGAAAATTGCCATATTTTTCTGTGAGTGACAGTGTTGTATTTTAATGTGGTGTGTTGTGTAGAGTGCCAGCTATATTGCGACCGGAAAAGGTTTTTTTTTATCCACTACAAGTTAGCCCTTGACTGCGATCTCACCTGATGGTAAGTGATGATGCAGCCTAAGATGGTAGCGGGCTAACCTGTTAGGAGCATGGCAGTTATATTAAACCCATACCCCTATTCGGTTTCTACACGGTCGTACCGGAACGCTAAATCGCTTGGCGGCACGTCTTTGTCGGTAGGGTGGTAACTAGCACGGCCGAAGCCTCCCACCAGGCCAGACCAAGGAAAATTCAGAAATTATAAATTCCCAAATTGACCCTGCCGGGGATCGAACCCGGGACCTCCGCACGTTAAAGCAACAGCGCTACACACTGCGTCACGGAGGTCTTCCAGAAGACCTAAAATTCACATCCTCGGTTAGTTTTAAGTTTGATAACCATTTTAAAATATATTTATATTAAAGAAAAACAGTCACAGTCAAAGAAAAAAAGTTAGTCACAACTGTGAATTTCATACAACTTCCATACTAGAAGTGCGTTTTGCAGTTTAGTAAAGAGTTGCTGATTTGATTGAGTCGTCATCATCCCTATTCCATACTAAGCATGCATTTTGACCTTTGAAAAAAAGTTGCTGATTTGGCTGGTTTGAAATACCCAATTGCTGATTTCCCAAGATATTAATAAATCCTGATTCTGCCAATTGAGGTTTTTTGATTCACGCGATTTCCGCGTTCCTTGATGTATCTATCTGTGTGTATTCTGGCGTGATTGTGTAACAAACATCCATCCATCCTTCATCCATCTATCCGTCCAAACTTTCGCGTTTATTTTATTAGTATAGAGTATAGACTAGTGGGTTCAGGGTTGCCCTGCAGTTTCTACTATACCAGTCGGGAAAATGAATTGAACATCAATATTTAAACATATTTTATTTATTTAGTGTGATACTGTATATCATTTCTTCTATAGCCGCAGGGCTTTAATAGCAAAGTCAACATGCCCATAAACAAGAAGCTTGCCCCTTAACGTAATATTGACATACACACGACCCTCCTGGAAGGGGAAGGTCTCCACGAGCGCAGTGATCTTGAATTTCATGTTTGGAAAGCTGTAAAACCCCTGAAAGTTACTTTTTAATTAAAAAGTGTGCGTGTGTGTGCAATTCACACATGGCAGAAGCAAAACTTCAGAAAAGTAGGCTACGAGAGAATGAGATAAATATAACTTAAATTGTAACTCATTCTCTCGCAGGCTAAGTAGATTTCAAGAGAATGAGATAAATATAACTTGTATTCTATCTCATTCTCTCGCACGCTTTTGGTGTCGCTTTTTCGTTCATCGAATTTGTAAATCACAACGGTTCTAAGGAAGTTTCATTACAAAAATTTGTTTGTTTATTTTCTGATGCCCGCGACCCCGACCGCGTGGTTTGAAGTTATTCGGTTTCCGCGGGAACACGTTAAATTTCCAAGATTACGTCTGTGCCAAATTTCATCCAGATCCGATCAGCCGTACTGGCATGATTGAGTAACAAGCATTCAAACTTTCGCATTAATAATATTAGTATATGTTGGGACATGGTGGGACATGGACTGCCTCGTTGGTCTAGTGGTTAGCATGTTCGAGTGCGGCCGACGAGGTCCCGGGTTCGATTCCCGGGTCGGGCCATAGCAAGTATTGGGTTTTTCTGATAAGAAATTCTCAGTACAAGCCCGGAGTAAGGAAGTTGGCGGTGTTTCACCCCCGTGCCTCGGAGAGCACGTAAAGCCGTCGGTCCTGCGCCTGATCTCTCTCCGGTCGTGTCGGATTTTCCGTCCCATCGGGCTATGAGAGTAAAGGAACAGAGAGTGCACCTGTGTATGCGCACACACTTGTGCACTATAATATCTCCCGCGCAGATGGCTAATCTCTCTGGAGATAGGCCGCCGTGGCCGAAATTCGGTCGGGAGGACATTATGTTGGGACATAACAATTATTGGGCCAAGTATTGGTTGTCACAGAGACTGGAGGCCAGTGCCGAACGGACTAGTTTAATAGTTTATAGATCATAGATATTTTGACATTAATTTTTATAAAGAGATGTATTATGTAGTCTGTGTTAGAGCAATGAACTTGCAATTTTGATTAGATAGATTTCAGATCTACTGCCTCGTTGGTCTAGTGGTTAGCATGTCCGACTGCGGCCGACGAGGTCCTGGGTTCGAGTCCCGGGTCGGGCCATAATTAAGTATTGGGTTTTTCTGACTAGAAATTCTCAGTACTAGCCCGGAGTTAGGAAGTTGGCGGTGTTTCACCCCCGTGCCTCGGAGAGCACGTTAAGCCGTCGGTCCCGGTTATTATCACTAACATGATAATAGTCGTTAAAGCCCGCCAACCCGCATTGGAGCAGCGTGGTGGGTCTAAGCTCTAATTCCCTCTCTCTCATGAGAGTGGAGGCCTGTGCCCAGCAGTGGGACGTTAATGGGCTGTAGTGGTGGGGTGGTAGATTTCAGATACGGAAGCCACCAAATCTCCATATAATATGTGTTTGAAGAAGTGAATAATTATTTAATAATGTAATTGGACCCCTTGATGTTTGATTTATGGGCCCCTTCGCTGCAGAAATCCCTTGGAATAAACATTTTGGCCCTTACGACCGGACGGAATTTGAAGATTTGTGGAACCAGCGTCGGCTCAGCGAAGGAATGACTCAAGCAAAATTTAAGTTCTAATTAGTAATATAAACTTTAATTGATTAATTTAATGATTTGACATGAGATTTGATTAATTTTAATGTGATTATTTGTTTTTTATTGAATTATAAAGTGGTCACACATTATTTTATGAATAATGACTTGACATAATTTTCATTGACATTTGACATAATTTTCATGTAATTTTCATTGATTTCATTGCATTTCCATTGTGATTTAGTAATTTTATTAGATTTGGTGGCAATAGACATTGATTTATGATTGATTTATTGTTAAATTCAGTTGGACTTGCAGGATTATAGTAACCTTTGTAGTAAATTTGGACTTTATCAATTTCAGACCTACTACTGCTTCCCAGAGATTAAATGAGTGAGAAGGAACTAATTAAAACCAGAGCAAGCTACAAGGGACGCTTAACAGTATTCTCGAATCATTTAAAGAGCCTAGGGGACAAATTGAATCCGGTGCAGGTAACCGAATTGCAGCTACGCCTCGGTAAGTTAGACCATTTATATCAACAATTTGATGAGTTGCAGTTGAAGATAGAATGCTTGGTTGATGACATAGATACCGCATTACTAGATAGGACAGAATTTGAGTCAATCTATTTCAAAGTAATTGCGAAGGCTCAAGATGTTATCGCTCAAAATACTGAGACTGCTAATGAGGGTTTATGTAGTGAGAAGGGCTCGTCCAAGCGGGGCAGCCAATTAGTTAAGTTACCTACCATTGCATTGCCAAAGTTTAGCGGGTCTCTTAATAACTGGTTAGAATTTCGCGACACATTTTCTAGCCTTGTGCACTCGAATGAGGATATTAGCGATATCAATAAGTTTCATTACCTCCGGGCCTCGCTTGAAGGGACTGCGGCTATTGTCATTCAGTCAATTGAACTTAGTGCATTGAATTACCCAGTGGCATGGAGTTTGCTTTGTGAGCGGTTTGATAACAAGCGTCTACTTATACAAAACCATGTTAGCGCTCTTTTTGATATTGAGTCGATTAATCAGGAGTCATCTAATAATTTGAAGCGCATTATAGACTCTGTTAATAAGAATATTAGGGCTTTAGAATCTCTAGGTGAGCCGACCTCACATTGGAATACCCTACTTATACACATGCTGGGTAAAAAGCTTGACTCAAAGACGTTCCGGGAGTGGGAAGAGTTTAAGGGTAGATCAACTATGGATATCCACATTAAGTTGGATTCAATGTTAGAGTTTTTGCAGAACCGAGCAGATTTGCTGCAAACAATTGAAACGTCTCGGGTTTCGCATAGTCCAAATAAGAAGTCCAATGTAACAAGACATAGAGGTTTAGTTTCTAGTGTCGAACCATACGCCCCCTTTGATAATAAAGTAAGGTCACGCTCATGTCCCAAATGTAATGATGATCACTTCTTGCAAAATTGTCAGCAGTTCAAGGCTATGACTACACAGGAACGTCGGGATGTATTATCTAACCTCAAAGTTTGTTTCTGTTGTTTTAAGCGGGGACATTTGGCCACTCAGTGCTGGGGCCAGTGCTGCGGGAAGTGTAGGCGCAGACATCACATAATGATATGTATAGCTGGAAGTTAGCAGACTCCTAGTGGATCTAGTGTGCCAGTTAATAGGAGTCCTACAGGAGAGGGGTCTCATGCTGTAGTGCAGAAGGACCCGACCTTATGACTGCTGACGTCTAGTGATGAGAGCGCAAAGATAGACAAAACAGGGCATGATTTATTTTTATCAACGGCATAAGTAAAGATTTATGATGTTAAGGGTTGTGATCGTGTGGTGCGAGTTCTACTTGATCCTGGGAGTACTACTTCTTATATGACATAGGAAATATGTAGTTCACTTGATCTGCCTTTCTTAAGGGTAAATGAGCCTATATTTGGCATAAAGAATTCGATGTCTCTGTCATCCAAGTTGTGTCGAGTATCCGTTAAGTCTCTGAATGAGAGTTTTTCTACGGATTTAGTTTGTTATGTTCTGCCTGCTATTACAGATAATGTGCCTGGTCGTGAAATAGATGTTTCTAGTTTGAAGATTCCAAGTGATGTCTTGCTAGCAGATCCTTTGTTTTATAAACCTGCGGGTGTGGACCTTTGTGTAGGTTCTGATGTTTTTTGGGATTCGTTAGGTTCAAGAAGTTATAGGCAGGGTTATGATAAACCTGTTCTATGGGAATCTAGATTAGACTGGTTGGTTGGTGGACGACTGGTAAATGAGCATAAACCACGTGTTCGATATAACAAGGTATGTTGCTTATCTCCAGGTGATGCCGAGGTTCCGACTCCTCTCACTGATGACATTAATGCAGCCCTGTGTCGCTTTTGGTAACTTGAAGAAGTCAGCTGTCAGTCATCGTATTCTGCGGAATAGAGGGTGGCCGAGGAACACTTTGTGAAGCATGTGTCACGTTTGGTGGACGGGCGGTTTCGCGTCAGGATCCCTTTGAAGAAATCACGTGACATGTTGGGTGACCCCTTGGAACGCGCCAAGCGTTCTCTGTTTGCTATTGAGCGAAAGTTTGGAGTTGACCCGTTGTTTAAGAAACGTTATATCGATTTTATGTCTGAGTACCTTTCGCTTGGTCACATGACCGAATGTGACTTTAGCCAGGCTCAGTTGGGTAACTTTATACCCCATCATGGTGTTATGCGTGAGACTAGTTGCACAACTAAATTAAGGGTCGTTTTCATCGCCAGCAGTGCCACGATTTCCGGCGTGTCCCTGAATGACCTTAAAATGGTGGGACCGGCGGTTCAGGATGATCTTATGTCAATTTTGCTGAGATTTCGAACTCACAAAATTGTGTTAGCGGCAGATGTTGAGAAGATGTACAGGCAAATTGAAATACACCCAGAAGATAGAAATTTGCAATTAATTGTATGGCGGAGGAACCCCGCAGAGCCTATTAAGGCATATCAGTTAAATACAGTCACATATGGCACAACTAGTGCACCCTTTCTGGCAACCAGGTGTCTTAAGCAAATTGGTTTGGAATGTAAGGATGCTAAGATCAGGGAAATTATACTTCACGATTTTTATGTGGATGACCTTCTCACCGGTGCTGATTCATTAGAAGAAGTTATAGAAACACGGAAGAAGGTATCTGAAGCCCTGTCTTTAGCTGGAATGCCTTTACGGAAGTGGAATTCGAATGACCCTCGTGTTGTATCACCACCGAATGATGAACCACCAGTTTGTCTTAATATGGGAGACTCTGAGGCAAGTAAGACGTTAGGTCTTGATTGGTTGACTTCGTCTGATGAACTTCGTTTCTCTATTGATCCATCACTGTCAAATGTGTTAACGAAACGAGGATTGCTTTCAGTCATCGCACAGATATTTGATCCGTTAGGCCTTTTGTCTCCGTGTGTTATTGCTATGAAAATGTTGTTGAAGAAATTGTGGTTGCACAAGTTAGCGTGGGATGATCAGTTGCCATTGGATATTGTTAAGACTTGGTGTGAGATTCTTAAAACCCTACCGGTGCTAAATGATTTACGGATACCTCGTCTCATTCTTTGTGATTCTTATTCTAGTGTAGATCTGCATATATTTTCAGATGCCTCAGAGGGTGCTTACGGTGCTTGCTTATATGTAAGAAGTGCTGATGAGAAAAACAATGTCTTTGTTCGTTTATTAGTAGCTAAGAGCAAGATAGCTCCTTTGAAGCCGAAGACTATACCACAACTTGAACTCTGTGGCGCTTTGGTTGGTGTACGGCTGTACGTGAAAGTGAAATCGTCCCTGAGAGTTAAGATAAGACACTCCACATTTAGGACAGATTCTACAATTGTATTGGGCTGGCTTAAAATGCTGCCAAGTAGACTCACGACGTTTGTTCGTAATCGTGTAGGTGAGATTTTGGAAAGTACGCAGGATTGTTCATGGAAGCACGTTCTGACGGACAAGAATCCCGCAGATCCGTTATCGCGAGGTGTTGAAAACTCTTCTATTCCCGATCTTGAGTTATAGTGGTCAGGTCCGAGTTTCTTGAAACAGGATATGTCACAGTGGCCATCGACGAATATAGCAGTTGAATCACTGCCGGAAGTGCGATCGGAAATATCATTGTTTGCTACTGTAAATACAAAGAATGATGCGAATTTCATTAACTTTGATAGATTTTCAAATTTTCTTAGGTTGAAGTATTGTATAGTGCATGTGTTAAGATTTATTAAGGCTTGTAAAAAGCAACCAAAGGCTGATTTTATTTCGAAAGATGAATTGCGAAATGCGCTTAATGTTTTGATTAGGACCTCTCAAAGAGAATCGTTTCCTGAATATGATTTGTTGATCCGTTTAATCCGTGTTGAAGTTTAACGTTTTTATGGACGATCAGAATATAATGCGAGTTGGCGGTCGCTTAGAAAATTCTTCATTTGCGTACGATAAAAAACATCCGATTTTAATACAGTCTTACAGGTTTACAAAACTTTTGTTTGATTATGAACATAAAAAGTTGATGCATGCGGGGCCGCAGTTGCTTCTGGCGTCCATCCGTGAGAATTATTGGCCGATTGGAGGGCGTAATTTGGCTAGATCGTGTTACCACCGATGCATATTGTGCAGACGCATGCAAGGAAAGGTGATTGCGCCTCTCATGGCCAACTTGCCATCATCGCGGTTGCTTCCTGGAGGTTATCCATTCGAGTGTACAGGGGGTAGATTATGCGGGTCCCATTATGTGCGCTAGCCATCAAGGCAGAGGATGTCGACTCGTTAAAGTTTATATTGCGATTTTTGTTTGTTTCACAACGAAGGCAATTCACGTGGAACTGGAAGGTGACTTAACGAGCGATAACTTTTTGTCCGCGTTGCGCAGGTTTATTGCTCGCAGGGGAAAACCGACGCATATCTATTCTGACAACGGTATAAAGAAATAGGCAAGTTTTTAAAGGACGGCTGCACTTCGGTAACCGAATCCGTAGCTAATGAGGGAATTGAATTTCACTTTATACCCCCTTATTCCGCGCACTTCGGTGGGCTCTGGGAGGCAGAAGTAAAATCTGTTAAATTTCACTTGCGGCGCGTAATGAAAAATTGTAATTTTACGTATGAACAGTTAAACACAGTGTTAGTACAAATTGAAGGTCTGTTAAATTCCCGTCCGCTCACGCCACTCTCGTCTGATCCCGGCGATTTGCAACCCCTGACGCCAGGACATTTCCTCATCGGGCGACCACTCACTGCTCTTCCTGTGGCTAATGTTGAAAACGTCTCTGTGAACCGGTTGAATAGATATCAAAGAGTTGAACAAATCCGCCAGCATTTCTGGACCAGATGGAGTAAAGAATACATAAGTGAGTTGCAGCTTCGATCAAAATGGAACGTTACGAACTCCCCACTCAAATTAGATGAACTCGTTGTGATCAAGGAGGATGGGCTTCCACAGTTGAAATGGAGATTGGGACGGGTCGTGGCAGTACTTCCAGGTTCAGATGGTATCGCTCGAGTGGCGGACATCAAGACAGCAAGTGGAGTGGTCCGGAGATCCTTCAGTAAAATTTGCCCACTTCAAGAAGATGTTGGTTGAAAGACGAGCTTTCAACGCGCGGAGGCATGTTGGGACATAACAATTATTGGGCCAAGTATTGGTTGTCACAGAGACTGGAGGCCAGAGCCGAACGGACTAGTTTAATAGTTTATAGATCATAGATATTTTGACATTAATTTTTATAAAGAGATGTATTATGTAGTCTGTGTTAGAGCAATGAACTTGCAATTTTGATTAGATAGATTTCAGATACGGAAGCCACCAAATCTATATATAATATGTGTTTGAAGAAGTGAATAATTATATAATAATGTAATTGGACCCCTTGATGTTTGATTTATGGGCCCCTTCGCTGCAGAAATCCCTTGGAATAAACAGTATATGTGAAGAATGAACACTATTAACTGTATTATTACGATGCTAAGTTGTGATTCATAAATAATTTTACATCACATTTCATGTTCAATTTAAATTTCTTACAATGAATTGTTAGTTTTACTTTAGAAATTATATTTGCAACATTGAGATGCAGAATTTATTTTGATTAATGCAAAGTAATTTAATCACCAATCGTAGCTTTTCAATATATAAACTGTAATCATGACAGCCAATCACAAAAATTCAGGAAAATGTTGGTGGGTCGGTAACAAAAAAATAATATAAAAGTAAGCGAAAATGGCGTCAGGAGTTCAGTCAGTATTACAATTTTGAGGAGTTATTACATGTGGATAAAGTGTATATTATTATTGATTGTTTTGGTGAAGATTAAGGGTGGATTACGACATTTTGCTGAGATAAGTAAATTATAATTACTATTATAGGAGGTTATGTTAGGTTATCATTATCAATTTCTAAACAGTTGGCTTTTGGAATCATATTTTGAGACAGATGTTGTAGTGAAATTCATTAAAATCAATATAATTGTAAAATCAACTTTAATAGTTTATCGTTTTTATATAATATTATGTTTTAATATCATTGGCTGTTCATTAATTTTAAAAGAGCAACTAAACCAGTTTCTTGCAGTTTCTTCTGGATAGAATGGCTTTCCGAAACTGTGGTAGATTCAATTAATGATGAATAGATTTAACATTGAGATTAATAATTGCAATTTAATGTGATTCTAACATACCTACACAATAAACTGGAATAAACAGGAATTAAAATCTATTCATGGTTTTCTTTGTGTTTATTTTTAACCTACTAATAGTGTGGTCTAATTTCTTTGACATATAGATGATATTGTTCAATTTGGAAGATCCACAGAAACACGATTAGGGAGAGGATTTTTTATGCTTAACAGTGGGCTCAGCCACAATTATTTGTGAATCATGTTTATTTTTGTAAATAAATAATTTTCATTTTCATACATACACTAGCTGATGCCCGCACCTTCTTCCGCGTGGTTTAAGTTTTTTTTTATTCCCGCGGGAACTTCTTAATTTTTCGGGATGAAAAGAGCCAGCCACTCTCCAGGTCCTCAACTATATCCTTCGCTTCGTTGTGGAGTGATTGAAGGACAAACCAATAAACAAACACATTTACACTATATATAGATACATAGACTGCTAAAATCATAACCCTTCCTTTTGTCCTTGCCATAGTCGGGTAAAAAAGTCTTACAGGTGGGAAAGGACATTTAAGCACGGACTGCACTCTCTCCTTTTCCGGTGTTCGGTAGTAGACTGCTCTGAACGCATCGCCGATGATCTCATCCCTTTCGTACAAGTCGCACACCTTCACATGAAGATCCACGAAGCTCCTCTTGTATACGTTAGAGAGCAGCTCGTAGAAGAAAATATGTACCTGAAAAGCAAGAAAAATAGGTGTATCTGAAAAGCAAGAACAACATGTGTATCCGAAAAGCGAGAACAACAGGTATTGTATTTAAGTAAGTTTAGAAACTTTCCTCGTGTGTGAAGCACTGTAATAAAATTATATAAAAAAATTGTTATGAAATTGTTACCTACCGTCACATTGCTGTTGTCCATCCATATAAGAGACGTATAGTTTAGTGTACAATAGTGTACTGGATCACTTCGACTTAAACGTCTCGATTTGAAGACGACACCCGATAAGTGCTTTGTATCAAACCAAGTAACTTGCGGGCGCTCTAAGCTAAAGTACGTAATCTGAAATTATTAAAATCTATATAATCAATACTTAATATTATAAATGCGAAAGTGTGTCTTTCTGTCCGTCTGTCTGTCTGTCTGCCTGTCTGCTACGCTTTCACGGCCCAACTACTCAGCCGATTTTGATTAAAATTGGTACAGAGATAGGTTACATTCCGGGCAAGGACACATGTTACTTTTTATACCGGAAAATTGATGAGTTCCCGCGGGAATCAACAACATAACGGTTTTTAAAATCTTACGGTGACATAATATATATGAGATTAATTGTCATACCATGTCAACAATGTTTGTGATATTGTATTGTTTGCTGACGACACATCGCTTATTTTTAAAGTTGATAGAAATAAAGACAATTTTGGCGATGTAAACAATGCAATATATCATACGTATCACATTGGTTTACTAGGTCAATAATTTTTACTGAAAACCAAGACGTGCTTAGAGTTTGTTTTACTTAATGCAAAGGATATCAATAAATCAATAATGTTAAACGGGGAAACACTAAAAATCGAGAACTCCACAGTTTTCCATTGGGGGTGACCATGGTAAATAAGCTTCAATGGGGCGCTCAAATAGACACTAGCGTGAAAACTTAGCTCGGCTGCTTTTGCTGTCAGGAAAATTAGACAGTTTACCGATATTGAAACGGCTAGGCTTGTCTACTTTGCCTATTTCCACAGTGTCATGTCGTACGGCATTTTATTGTGGGGCAGAGCAGCTGATATTCAGACCATTTTTATATTGCAGAAAAGAGCCATCCGTTCTATTTATAAAATCGGATCACGCGAATCACTTAGCGAAAAATTTAAAGAGATTGGTATACTTACGGTGCCTTCACAATACATTTACAATAATGTAGTCTTTATCAGGCGGAACATTAATCTTTTTAAGCAAATAAGTGATAGGTACTCACAAATCACAATCGATGTACTAGAAACCGCCATAAACTTGTAACAGCTTCATATCGTGTACGCAAGGTGCAGAAATCCTTTGTGGGGTCGAGTGTACGCTTTTATAATATGGTATCCAAAGGGAACCATATTATAAAACTAGACTAGACTTACCTAGACTTACCATTACATACATTTAAAGACTGTGTTAAACAGCATTTGTTAAGTTGAAGTTATTACACTATCGATGATTTTCTGAATGACAAAGTTGCATGGAAGCAACCGGCCTCGCATCCAGTGACCCACAAGTTAGTGTAATACTTGATGTAGGTATGTGTTATATTTTTTACCTTCTTATTGGAACCTTTTTCTTTTTTAAGAAAAGAGCAACTGCTGAGTTTCTTGCCGATAAGTGACACAAGTTTTCCTACATGAAATAAATAAATCATTTATCATTTTATCATTAAACCCATACCCCTAGTTGGTTTCTAGACGGCATCATACTGGATCGCTAAATCGCTTGGCGGTACCTACGTCTTTGCCAGTAAGGTGGTGACGGTGACTAGTCACGGCCGAAGCCTCCCACCAGACCAGACAAAAGAAAATTTAGAAATTATAAAAGTCTGCATATGACTTTACTAAGAGTACTTACTATTTCAACTCTTTGGTTACTAACGATTATTATCAGATGTTAGTGATAAGAACCGAATAATTGTTACCATAATTACACTTATAAACTTACTAACCCTTTTGCTATAACATATTTCGGTCAGGAAAGAAACACAGTAAGCAAAAACAGCTAAACACAAAAGTTTTTTCTTGGCTTCGTTCACCATTTTTTTATAAACGTTCAAAAGAGGTGATTTCGAAATAGTAATAAGTAAGTTTGATAAAAAAATATTATTATATTGGATTTTGCTACGAACTTAATAAACAATTAACTTAATAATGTTATATCCGGGATGGAAATACAATATAATCAAGAACACAACGGTTTAATACCTAGTGTATGATAATAACATGAAAATAAAGCAATTTTTTGGTACAGTTCACGTAATAATGTAAGGCTGCCAATACATGTTAAGGTCATAGTGTCATAGGGTGTTTGGATTAAGTATAATATTATTAGAGGTCGCCCGTGACTTCGCCCGCGTACATCATCTGATTGCCTATGAGATTACAAAATTTTTCCGCTGCAAAAAGCCTATCTATAGAAGCTACATACATAGCTCATGCAGGTTATTATAATTTAAAACAAACTACCTGAATGCCGATTTTCATATCTCGAAAAACATAGGACTTTCATACAAACTTGCAACCCCTATTTCACCCCCTTAGGGGTGGATTTTCCCAAAAATGTTTCTAAGTTGATGTATAAGCTATAGAAGGAACCTTCTTTCCAAATTTCAAGCTTGTATGCTTTATAGTTTCTGAGATATCGTGATTAGTCAGTGAGTGAGTGAATGAGTGGTATTTCCCTTTTATATATTTAAAGAAGATTTAAACGGGCATATCTATGATCGAAATGATTAAATGATACCAAGGGTATTTCGTTGTAACGTTCATCGTCAGGCAGTAGAGATTATTTAAAGATTGTTTTAATTTTATATTATAAAATAAAATAATATAAACAATTGTGTAGGTAAATAAAAATGAATGAACGATAAAATGGGGTCTGGTCGTAATTTTAGTGAGATATAAAAATTTTATGACTACACGAGGTTGGCGCGTCGCGGACTGTTTATCGCTTGACTAGTCAACTATAATATCCTCCCGACCGAATTTCGGCCACGGCGGCATATCTCCAGAGAGATTAGCAATCTGCGCGGGACATATTATAGTCTCAGAATACAGAGTTTGTTCTGTATTCTGAGATTATAGTGCACAAGTGTGTGCGCATACACAGGTGCGCTCCCGTTCCTTTACTATCATAGACCCATGGGACAGATAATCCGACACGACCGGAGGGAGATCAGGCGCAGGACCGAAGGCTTGACGTGTTCTCCTAGGCACGGGGGTAAGACACCCCCAACTTCCTAGCTCCGGGCTAGAATTGAGAATCCAATGTTTAATTATGGCACGACCCGGGATTCGAACTCGGGATTTCGTCAGTCGCAGTCGAAAAGCCTGTCCTTGTCCCCGCCATAGCGCTGTCCCGCTTGTCAGACTAGATGGCGTTAGTAAAATAAGTTTACATTCTTTGTTTGACAGGGTCCGTCTTTGTAGATTGATGTAGTTGTATTATTTAGAGAAGCTGCTCTGAAGAGGTTGAATTAGTTATGTATATTTTTTGTACACCACACTATCAAGTAGTTATCAATTTTCATCATCATCTCCGGTGCGTAGCCTGGGATTGAACCCCCTACCTCGTAAGGAGGTCGGGTATCACCGCTATTTAATCTATACTAATATTATAAATGCGAAAGTTTGGATGGATGGATGTGAGTTACTCAATCACGCCAGAACGGCTAAACGAATTTGGATGAAATTTGGCACAGAGATAGATTATAGTCTGGATAACACATAGGCTACCTATAATCCTGGAAAATTAAAAAGTTCCCGCCGGAACCAAAAGAAACTCAATCCACGTGGACGAAGTCGCGAGCATCGGCTACTATATTTATAAAGGGAACACGTCGTTATGGAGATAATTCCAGTTAACCTAATTAATTCTTATAGCTCCACCTATTATAAACAGCATAATTCGTTTTTTGCTTCCAATTAATTAATATTTTCCTTTTTCCATGCTGTGTTAACGAATTTCAGCGATGAGGGCCGGCTAGTTCGGAGCATAATCTTTAAAGAATTTCTCACCATGGCTTGAGTCGCACCAGGGTATATCTATTGTTATTTTTCTCTAGCTAGTTTTTTAGTAATATTGGGCGATAAAGGTTTAAACTCTTTAATTTTCTGAGATGAATAGTAGCCCATGTGTTATTCCAGACTATAATCTATCTCTGTGCCAAATTTCATCCAGATCCGTTCAGCCGTTCTGGCGTGATTGATCTATCCATCCAACTTTTGCAGTTATAATATCAAAACTATTTACTTATTAGGTACATTTACATTATTATAACACTTATATTTGTAAAACACTCATAATATAGTTAAATTAACTTTAAGCTAAAAAGAAAACATAACGTTTCGAAAACAATACTACGCGGCACACGCAGCTATTCACAATTTGTACCGCAAGCCTTCGGCCCGTATGTGAGCGTTTAATTGATAAACTTGTATGTTTTGTGAAAGGTACCTATTTCTTATAAAATATTAGTATATGTATTACTTAAATAAACCTAGTATGACTGGTAAGTATTCATTCATAATTATTGGTATTCGAGGAATCGCCACAGGCTATCACCTATTATGTGCTAGGGGTATGGGTTTAATATAACTGCCATGCCCCTAACAGCTTACCCCGCTACCACCTTATTGGAATAAAAAAAAATCAATATGGTGAACTATAAAATTTTGTATATTTTTAAGTTGTGTCTAAATGATGTAAGACTTATTATAAGCAGCGTGAAATTTGAATGTTAGTTTTAGCGAATCATATTATAGAGCGATACATAAATATACTCAGAGCAAATTAAGCTCTCGCTCGTAGTGATACGGTATGGACTAGCCTACACGCCCGCGCTGCGTGAAGCATTGGCAAGGTAGATAACACACAGAATAGTTAATAGTTTTTATTACTATTGGTTCTAGGTCACTTTCAAAAAAATTCGCTGGAAATCAACCATTACAATTTTGGCATGTTTTTTTTTTTTTTATCCACTACAAGTGAGCCCTTGATTGCGATCTCACCTGATGGTAAGTGGTGATGCAGTCTAAGATGGTAGCGGGCTAACCTGTTAGGGGCATGGCAGTTTGATTAAACCCATACCCCTATTCGGTTTCTACACGGCATCGTACCGGAACGCTTGGCGGCACATCCTTGCTGGTAGGCATGGTAACTAGCCACGGCCGAAGCCTCCCACCAGACCAGACTAGGGAAAATTCAGAAATTATAAATTCCTAAATTGACCCTGCCGGGGATCGAACCCGGGACCTCCGCACGTTAAGGCAACAGCGCTCAACTCTGCGCCACGGAGGTCGTCACGGTGTGACGCGGATTGAGTTTTTTTTATTCAGGCGATTTCCGCGTTCCTTGATTTTCCGGGATAAAAGTAGCCTATGTGCTAATCCAGACTATAATCTATCTCTGTGCCAAATTTCAGCCAAATCCTTTCAGCTGTTCTTGCGTGATTGATTAACAAACATCCATCCATCCATCCAAACTTTCGCATTTATAATATTAGTATAGTATAGACTATAGAGTATAGACTAGTGGGTTCAGGGTTGCCCTGCAGTTTCAAGTACCAGTCGGGAAACTGAATTAAACATAATTATTCAAACATATTATATTTATTTGGTTACAGTAGCATCATTTCTTCTAAAGCCGCAGGGCTTTGATAGCAAAGTCAATATGCCCATGTGTAATTATCTTGCCTCTTGACGTAACGTTGATATACACACGACCCTCCTGGAAGGGGAAGGTCTCTGCGAGCGCAGTGAGTTTGAATTTCATGTTTAGATAGCTGTAAAACCCCTGGAAATTACTTTTTACTTAAAAAAGTGTGTGTGTGCAGCAGAAGCCCTACACACA
Organism: Erebia epiphron; assembly: GCA_963932025.1. NCBI lineage: Eukaryota > Metazoa > Arthropoda > Insecta > Lepidoptera > Nymphalidae > Erebia > Erebia epiphron. The sequence goes on from OZ009950.1 coordinate 13,971,275, forward strand.
CGGCAGTAGTGATACTTCAGAAGAGTATAATAACTTACTTCATCTTCTGTGACTCGTGACTTCGTCCGCGTGGATTGAGGTTTTTGATTTCCGCGGGAACTCCTTAATTTTCCAGGATAAAAAGTAGCCTATCCAGGTCATTCCACTCTCCAGGTCCTCAACTACACCCATGCCAAAAATCACGTCGATCCGTTGCCCCGTTGCAGCATGAGTAAAGAACAATCCAATAAACCAACAAACATGTTACACACTTTCACATTTATAATATTAGTATGAAGTTGTATCTCATTCTGTCGCAGGCTAAGTAGATTTCGAGAAATGAGATAAATATAACATATATTCTGTCTCATCCTCTCGCAGGCTAAATCCTATTATGAATTTTTGTCTCTTTTCAGTGTCTCTTTTACGTTTCATTCGCTTTTAATTTTCAAAACCAGGTATTCTAAAGAAGTTTCACTTCAAAAATTTGTTTGTTTGTATTTCAGCGCTTCTATTTTTAACTAGCTGATAAAAAGACCGCGACTCCGTCCGCGTGGTTTGAGGTTTTTCGATTCCCACGGAAACTCGTTAAGAGGAATTCTCCCGGCGATTTCTCCATACAAAAACATTTGTCTGTTTCCTCCGTGGATAATTACAATAGAGAAAATATTTTTGCTCCATTCAATCCATATGTGTCCGTGCCATGCTCCTATGTTTTGCTTTTTTCAATAAATTCATAATTTTAAGAACAACAAACCTTTAAAAATTGCAAAATATGGCCCAGTTTTAGCGCAAACATCAGACATCCTGCAAATCAATTTGACGGATATCATCAAAAAAAGAAAAACATATCGAAATAGCCTGAGTCTTTCATAAATTATTCGTAAAAAAATTATTAAAATCGGTTCAGTTTTGGAGGAGGAAACAGAAAAATACGAGAGTAAGAATTCTACTGTTTTTCATAGGTATTATCGGTCCAAGCTGCAGTTGTTATCGGGTTTTATCGCCTCTATTCGGAGAGGTCAAATACTATAGTGATGATGATGAGTTTTGTTTATCGATATCAATATTTTACTTTTTACTAACTCTGTGATCGTATATACCTAATATAATAGCGATCCGCCCCGGCTTCGCACGGTTAGCACTAATCATCATCAATAGTCCATACCCAATAATAGCCAGTCGGCACTGGGCTGCACATCAGGTTTAACATTAACACTGCGATATCTCCGCACTGCCGGCCGCCCTTTTTCTATAGCGCGTTAATTTATTTCTTGACTGCCTCGTTGGTCTAGTGGTTGGTATATTATGTTCAACTACGGCCGACCAGGTCGGGTCATAACAAGTACATGTTGGGTTTTTCTGGCAGGAAATTCTTAGTGCTAGCCCGGAGTAAGGAAGTTGGCGGTGTTTCACCCCCGTGCTTCGGAGAGCACGTTAAGCCGTCGCTCCTGCTCCTGATCTCTCTCCGGTCTTTGAAAGTAAAGGAACAGAGAGTGCATCTGTGAACGCCACGGAAACTCTCAGATGAGACGATATTTTACGATATTATTAGTACTCAATTAAAAAAAAAAATATATAGCTTATGTTACGCTGATAAAAAAGCTTTCTATAAGTGAAAGAATTTTTAAAATCAGTTGATTACTTTTTGAGTTTATCCATTACAAACAAACAAACAATCAATCAAACAAATCTCAGGAAAAGGTGACTGGCTTTCTGTCTAATCTATCAACGCACAGCTGAACCACTGGATGGATCGGAATGAAATTTGGCATACATTTTCCTCATTTTCCGTAGTTCATCTAGCCAGTCTTCCCACAAATAGACATTCTCAAACTCATAGTACCTACTTTCTTACTTATTTCTGGTGGGAGCCTTCGTCCGTACCGCAAATAGGTAATTAGTAAATTTAATCTATATATGAAACCGATTAGAGGTATGAGTATAACAACTAGGTTAGCCTGCTACCTACCATCTTAGACTGCATCATAACTATCTTATTAGTAAATTTATTATTATTATTACAAGATTTTTCTTTAAATTTACCTGCATAATAGAATGACTAAAGATAATATTATTATGAAAATAAAATCCCTTGAAAATGATAAAAATACGTAAGTCAAACAAGCAGAGTCGAGTTGTAACTTTGACGACCTCCCTGGCGCAATGGTGAACGCTGTGTGGGAGGTTCCGGGTTCGATTTCCAGCAGGGTCAATTTGGGAATTTTCAATTTTTTAATTTTCTCTTGTCTGATCTGGTAGGAAGGTTCAGCCGTGGCTAGTAACCACCCTATCGGCAGAGACGTACCTCCAAGCGATTTAGCGTTACGGTACGATGCCGTGTAAAAATCGTTATGGGTTTAATATACTTGCCGTACCCTAACAAGTTAGGCTGCTACCATCTTATACTGTCTCATCGTATCAGGTGAGATCGCAGGCAAGAGCTCACTTGTAGTGGATGAAAAAGTAAAAATAAAAAGAGTTCCCAACTGAGTGTTGTACTGCGCGCACCACTGTGCCAGGGTGGTCTAGGTCACAGGTTCGATTCCCGGCCAAATTGACCCTAATTTGGTAATTTATATATCATAACTAGCGGATGCTCGCGACTTCGTTCGCGTGGCATAAGTTTTTTTAATTCAGGCGCTCCTCAATTAACTAGGCTAGAGACTTAGCCTATATCATCTCGAGGTCCTCGACTATACCCATGCATAAAAAACGTTGATCCGTTGCTTTGTTGTGGCTTGATTGAAGGACGAACTCTCTATTTAACGTCATTGGGGATAAAAAATAAAAAATAAAGTTAACGCTTAGTCGAGTCGTATGCGGAAGGATGTGGGAACCCACCGCATTATTATCCCAAAAAAACTCCTACTATTATTTGATTAATGGAAAGGGGTCACAACCCGCAGTAATGAGGAATACGACGCAGACAGAGAGATGGCTTTGTAGTAACTAACTGCCTAACAGGTAAGCCCGCGCTATCATCTTAGACTGCATCATCACTTACCGCCAGCTGAGATCGCACTCAAGGGCTAACTGGTAGTGCAATAAAAACATTTTGAGAACGGAGAAATAAGTCCAATAAAAAAAAGCCAGGGTCAAAGTTATTAGAGCGCAAAAAATATTATACGAAACACAAAACAGGCCTATATATCCACTTGCCGACTGCGAGGTGAAGCCTCATTAGCTCAAAGACATATTTTAATTTTATTTAGGAACTCGTTTGAGCGAGTGACGTACATACGCATACATGCGCATTGAATAAGCGCTCATTCGAACCTGAATACCTACTCTCAGCTTTGCCCGTTCATTCGCATTGCTCTTAATTTGCCGAGATAAAAAATAGCCTGTGTAATTCCAGACTATAATCTATCTCTGTGACAAATTCCATCTAGATCTGTTCAGCCATAGATAGATAGATAAACTCTTTATTGCACACACTTAAAACATAAACAAAAGGTTAAAAGATAAAACAGAGGGTGCAAAACCAGTCTTTTGCTAAAGCAATCTCTATAAGACAATAGAGATGCCCATGCCCTACAGGCATGATTCAAAATTCAAATGTTTTTTTTAAAAATTCAAATAAACTTTTACAAGTGCTTTTTAATCGTCAAGTGAATCTACCACTTGTTCGGAATGCCATTCCTACCGAGAAGAACCAGCAAAAAACTGGGCGTCTACCACCACCACTATAGCCCATTAACGTCCCACTGCTGGGCACAGACCTCCACTCTCATAGATGAGAGGGAATTAGAGCTTAGACCCACCACGCTGCTCCAATGCGGGTAGGCGGGCTTTAACGACTATATGTTAGTGATAATAACCTTAATGTGCTCTCCGAAGCACGGGGTAAAACACCGCCAACTTCCACTAACTCCGGGCTAGTACTGAGATATTTTTAAGCTCAGCTACAATTATTTGTGAATCCGTTGTCGATCCATTACTCCGATGCGGCGTGATTGAAGGACAAACCAACAAACAAACACACTTTCGCATTTATAATATTAGTATGATATGATACCTACTACATACACTGCTAAAATCATAACCTTTCCTTTTGTCCTTGCCATAGTCGGGAAAAAAAACTTACAGGTGGGAAAGGACATTTGAGCACGGGCATCACTCTTTCCTTTTCCGGTATTCGGTAGAATCCTGCTCTCAGCGCGTCGCCGATGATCTCATCCCTTTCGAACAAGTCGCACACCTTCATATGAAGATCCACGAAGCTCCTCTTGTATACGTTGGAGAGCAGCTGGTAGAAGAAAATATGTACCTGAAAAGCAAGTAGAACTGCAAGTGTATCTGAAAAGTAAGAAGAACAGGTGTATCTGAAAAGTAAGAAGAACAGATGTATCTGAAAAGAAAGAAACACAGGTGTATCTAAAAAGCAAGAAGAACAAATGTATCTGAAAAGTAAGTAGTACCTACAGGTGTATCTGATAAGCGAGAACAGCAGGTGTATCTGAAATGCGTATGAAAGCAAGTACTAATAGTCAGTGCTGTATTATAATATGGTTTAGGACCTATGCCCCCCGACCGACCGATGGCCTATGATCGATGACCGATGGCCTAGGGACAACTCCAGAGATTTATTTTTAAAAATGATTATTCGGGTGAAAATTAAATTTTAAGATTTGTATCTAACACTAACAACCTCTCAACAATAATACGTAATTCATAATCATCATCATCTGAGCCTGCGGACTAGAGGTGTTAAATATTTATGTAACCATTATAAATATTCAATAATTTAAATTATTAGAAAACTAAATTTAAAAAAAATTGCATTATTAGGTTAAAAAAACATCGTAAATAAGGATTGGCGGGCGGCGGGCGCCATGAAGGCGCGTGCGTTCAGCGAAGCTAAATGAAACTACAAACTGGATGGAAATTGGAATTAACGACTAGCGAGTAGCGGGCACACGTCGACTCCCGAACTTAACCGAATAATTACGAACGATAATATAACAAACTATTAAGAGTAGCGGGCGCACGTCGACTCCCAAACTTAACCGAATAATTACGAACGATAATATTTAGCAAACTGTTATTACTATTTCAGTGTATCGGCGAGACGCGCTACACGGTTAAAATAATATTGTTGAAATGTTTTTATTTGGCGTGATTAACGTGTGATAATAAGTTATCGCATACGACTTATTACCATGAAAAATCTTATTACCATGTAAAGGATTACCTAAACGACAAGGAAGCTTGGCAATAATTTGCTCTAATGGCTCTGATAGTTCCTTAATTAACCCTCTTAGCTTTAGTTTTAAGATACCGTAAACGATTATCACCATCACGTTTTATAAGTAAGTAATTTTTAACGTCAATAAGTGTACCTACAGTGTACCTATATTGAATAAATGATTTGATTGATTGATTGATTGTCTTATTCGAACAGGGATAAATAGCTAATAGTTAAGCCATTTATTTCTTACTAGATGATTCCCGCGACTTCGTCTGCGTGGATTAAGTTTTTTGATTCCCGCGGGAACTCTTGAATTTTCCGGTATAAAAAGTAGCCTATGTCCTTCCCCGGGATACTACCTTTCTCTATACCAAATTTCATCAAAATCGTTTGCAGAGATAATTTTTTTTTGATTCCCGCGGGAACTCTTGAATTTTCCGGGATAAAAAGTAGCCTATGTCCTTCCCCGGGATACAACCTATCCCTGTACAAAATTTCATCAAAATCGGTTGAACAGATGGGCCGTGAAAGCGTAGCAGACAGACAGACAGACACACTTTCGCATTTATAATATTAGTATGGATTCGAATATGGATTAATCGCTAATAGTTTAGGTATGTAGGTATAAATACCTTTTGTGCGAATATAAGATTACAATAATTTTGACAATTTTATTTAAATTTTGGGTTTATTTGACCAGTTAGTCATAGTGAAACAAGAAATTAATAAATAGGAAGTGCTTTATATGTTGTCAATTGTTATTCTTTACGTTCCAAGTTTCAACTCGGAAGTGCACAGCCATTTTTTAAGGTTTTTGATACCTATTACCTACTTATTTAGTTACGAAAGGTATCACTATCTAGAGTAGGTAGTAAGTACTTTGGCGTCCGTCTTCCTAGTTCCTATTTGTAGTGTAGGTAATTACTAATTACCACATTATTCACAAGTGAGTTACCTATAAAGTTTTTTTTATTTCATTGGTTGAGTTGCTTTGGTCTTAAAAAAGTATCGATACAAAAAAGATCGTGTTGAATAAATAAACAAATAAATGAATGTACCTATTGCTTGCTCGTTTCATGCAACTTTGTGTTTAAATAGATAATTTCAACTTGTACGTGTTCAATAAATAAAATTTTCACTCAAATACTTATAACTTTTGTTTTTTTCTGTAATAAAGAAAACTTGAAATTCCCCATTTTGTACGTGGCTAAAAGCCAAAAAAAATAGGTTTCTTTTTTTATCTTCTCGCGTCGCGATTTTTTTGTCTATGGCCGATCGCCATTGTAAGATGCGCGCGCATAGGAAAACTGATTAATTTTTCCCGCCATTGCAAAAAAAATTTCACAACTCGTCTCGCGTGGATTAATGTTTTTTGATTCCCGCGGGAAGTCTTCAATTTTCTACTGAAGAATTGTTTTGAACTTTTGAGTTAAAGTATGAAGGAAAGTAAGATAAAAAAATTCTAAAGAAATAATAGATAGGTAAGTATATTATCTTACTTTATATTGTAATTTTTTTTTTCAGTTTGATTATGCTGCGTACGGGGGTTGGGCGAGCGCTAGGCGTCGCCGAGAAAAGAGCCCTAGGACTCGATGACATCGGGGGGGCAACGTCTTCCTAAGGGCGCCTCCTGTGAGGTTCGGACCTCGGCTTAGGATGACGTTGGGACGAATGGGAGGTCGGTTGGACTAGATTAGTCCACACGCCCCCGAGGCCGTGGGTTAAGACCACGTCCAGGTGACGTAAGATATCGGGGTCGTCGTCTTCGCCGTTGAAGACGCTGTGTTTGGCTGGTGTTTGTGTGTGGCCCTATGTAGGGAGCATTGTCGGTAGTAATTTGGTCATCGGGGTTGTTAAGGATAATCGGGGTCGTTAAGGAAGTATATTATAAATGTCAAAATGCCAATGTTTGGATGGATGTATGGATGGTTGTTACTCAATCACGCCCCAACAGCTTAACGGATCTGGCTGAAATTTGGCACAGAGATAGATTAGTATAGTCTGGAATAGCACATAGGCTTTCAATCCCGGAAAATTAAAGAGTTCCGCGGGAACCACAAAACCTTGATCCACGCGTACGAAATCGCGGGCATCAGCTAGTTATATATACATATAAACAAACTGTTATTTTTTTTTCTGTTATATTTAAATATGAAAATATAGCCATATTCGACACCTCTACTGCGGACGTCCACTGCCTTTCCCAAAGAACGCCACCACACCCGGTCCTCAGCCTTCCTCATCCAGCCACTTCCCGCCACCCTCTTAATGTCGTCGGTCCATCGTGCTGGAGGGCGCCCCACACTACTCGTACGCTTACTCGCGGTCTCCACTCTAAAACTTTCCGGCTCCAGCGGCCATCGCTCCTTCAACAGGCATGGTCTGCCCACTGCCACTTCAGGTTGCTAACGGTTTGGGCTATGTCAGTGACCCTGATTCTCTTAAGGATCTCTTCATTTCGGATCTTGTCCTTAAGAGAAACTCCTAACATAGCCCTCTCCATAGCTCTCTGAGCGCCTTTTGCGAGTGTTAGTAATATTAATATAATAGGTATAAATTAATAATAATTATTGTCTCGTTTTTAGGCATGCGTACCTCAAAGATAGGTTTGCCACCCTTCTGGTGCAATTGAAGGAGCGAAAGGGATGAAAATTTTAAAATGTGTTTCATCATCATCATCATCACTACAGCCTATTAACGTCCCACTGCTGGGCACAGGCCTCCACTCTCATAGGAGAGCGGGAATTAGAGCTTAGACCCACCACGCTGCTCCAATGCGGGTTGGCGGGTTTTAACGACTATTATCATGTTAGTGATAATAACCGGGACCGACGATTTAACGTGCTCTCCGAGGCACGGGAGTGAAACACCGCCAACTTCCAACTCCGGGCTGGCACTGAGAATTTCTTAATTGAAAAACCCAATACTTAACTTTTCATGCCCGACCGGAAATCGAACCCAGGACCTCGTGATCCGCAGTCGACTATGCTAACAACTAGACCAACGAGGCAGTTAAAAAAAAAATGTGTTTACTAGGTCAGAAAAGTTTTACTTTTTATTTTTATAATTTTGTTTTATATAAAAATTAGGTCTCTTAGTATTGACTCATACTCATATTTTTAGGGTTCCGTACCTCAAAAGGAAAAAAACGGAACCTTTATAGGATCACTTCGTTGTCCGTCCGTCTGTGTGTCAAGAACCTTTTTCTCAGGAACGCATGGAGGTATCAAGCTGAAATTAGTATCAAATACTCAGGTCTACTGTCCCTTGGAGCTGTGAAAAAATCAAACTTCAAAGCCAACGCAATCAAAAGATACAGCCGTTTATGCTGCAAATTTTCGAATTTTCTTGCAAGGGAATCAAAATCTACAGGGTACTTCCCGTGAACTCAGAATCTTGAAACTTGGTACGAAGCAACGTCTTATAGCACATATATAGGAAGAATTGCGAAAAATATAAATTTTTAGTTACAACATATAATAAAAATATGTTTATGCAAATTTTTGACACTCGCAAGGAAATCAAAACCTACAGGGTACTTCCCGTGAACTCAGAATCTTGAAACTTGGTACGAAGCAACGTCTTATAGCACAAATATAGGGAAAATTGCAAAAAACATAAATTTTTAGTTACATCATATAGGTAATAAAAATATGTTTATGCAAATTTTCGACACTCGCAAGAGAATCAAAACCTACAGGGTATTTCCCGTGAACTCAGAATCTTGAAACTTGGTACGAAGCAACGTCTTATAGCACATATATAAGAATAATTGCGAAAAATATAAATTTTTAGTTACAACATATAATAAAAATATGTTTATGGAAATTTTTGACACTCGCAAGGAAATCAAAACCTACAGGGTACTTCCCGTGAACTCAGAATCTTGAAACTTGGTACGAAGCAATTACGTCTTATAGCACAAATATAGGAAAAATTGCAAAAAACATAAATTTTTAGTTACATCATATAGGTAATAAAAATATGTTTATGCAAATTTTCGACACTCGCAAGAGAATCAAAACCTAGAGGGTACTTCCCGTGAACTCAAAATCTTGAAATTTGGTACGAAGCAACGTGTTATAGCACAGATAAAGGAAAAATTGCGAAAAATATAAATTTTTAGTTACAACATGTAATAAAAATATTTTTATGCAAATTTTCGACACTCGCAAGGGAATCAAAACCTACATGGTACTTCCCGTGAACTCAGAATCTTGAAACTTGGTACGAAGCAACGTCTTGTAGCACATATATAGGAAGAATTGCGAAAAATATAAATTTTTAGTTACAACATATAATAAAAATATGTTTATGCAAATTTTTGACACTCGCAAGGAAATCAAAACCTACAGGGTACTTCCCGTGAACTCAGAATCTTGAAACTTGGTACGAAGCAACGTCTTATAGCACAAATATAGGGAAAATTGCAAAAAACATAAATTTTTAGTTACATCATATAGGTAATAAAAATATGTTTATGCAAATTTTCGACACTCGCAAGAGAATCAAAACCTACAGGGTATTTCCCGTGAACTCAGAATCTTGAAACTTGGTACGAAGCAACGTCTTATAGCACATATATAAGAATAATTGCGAAAAATATAAATTTTTAGTTACAACATATAATAAAAATATGTTTATGGAAATTTTTGACACTCGCAAGGAAATCAAAACCTACAGGGTACTTCCCGTGAACTCAGAATCTTGAAACTTGGTACGAAGCAATTACGTCTTATAGCACAAATATAGGAAAAATTGCAAAAAACATAAATTTTTAGTTACATCATATAGGTAATAAAAATATGTTTATGCAAATTTTCGACACTCGCAAGAGAATCAAAACCTAGAGGGTACTTCCCGTGAACTCAAAATCTTGAAATTTGGTACGAAGCAACGTGTTATAGCACAGATAAAGGAAAAATTGCGAAAAGCATAAATTTTTAGTTACATCATATAGTAAAAATATTTTAAATAATTTTAAACTTACTACCCATTTCCGCATGAACGCGTAGAGGTATTAAATTGAAATTAAAGTAGATGAGTGGAATAAAAATACTATAACTTTTACTTATATACCTACAGGTCTGTACGGAACCCTCGGTGCGCGAGTCCGACTCGCACTTGGCTGGTTTTTTTTTTATATTACAAGTGCTTTAGAATCGTCGAGAGAATCTACCACTGGTTCGGAATGCCATTCCTACCGAGAAGAACCAGCAAGAACTCGGTGGTTAAAAATTTCATTTACAAGTTAATCAATTCGTAGATAAATACATAAACGCTGTCCTTAGCATATTGCTGGACAGCGTTCAACAATATAATAAGCTTTTTCAGAAGCATACTTTTAACGGATTTCTTAAACTTGTGTAAAGGCCAATTTAAAATAGGTTGTGGAACTTTATTATAGAATAGAATGCTCATTCCCACAAATGACCTTTTGACTTTCTTGAGGCGGAGCGATGGAGTCACGAGCCTATGGTGAAAAATGACAGAAATTCCACCTTCCTTCACATTGTTACAAAAATGTTACCTACCGTCACATTGCTGTTGTCCATCCATACAAGTGTCGTATAGTTTATTGTAGCATAGTGTACTGGATCACTTCGACTCATACGCCTCGATTTGAATACAACACTTGATAAGTACTTTGTGTCAAACCAAGTAACTTCCGGACGCTCCGCGCTGAAATACTTAATCTGAAATCATTAAAATCTATATATAATATTAATATAAATGCCCGACCGGGAATTGAACCCAGGATCTCGTGAACCACAGTCGACCATGCTAACCGCTAGACAAACGAGGTAGTCATATATTACGTATATTATTAACGTTTAAATTATCGTGAGTGATATTCATTTTAAATTATATAATTACCGGATAAACTCACGTGTTATGTCGGAAAAGCTCGACTAATTTCTAAACCGACTAGGGTCAAACAAAGAATGTGGACTTATTTTACTAACGCCATCTAGTCTGAAAAGCGGGACAGCGCTATGGCGGGGACAAGGACAGGCTTATACGGCATGCCCTACAAGTCGGACGCCAAAATTTTTTCTATGAAAGGGCCCATCTAGTACCTACATATTATATATCGATGGTTCGGGGCCCTTATCCATGAGCTTGTTCCAGCGACGCGTTCGCTGCTCGACTGCGGGTCGCGTACCGTAAAGCTCTTTGCGAGGGGTGTTGAGGTAGAGGGGGACGTATTAGCTCCTATGATCTCCTCTCCCGACGACTCCTGCTGATTCTGCAGCACTGGCGTCGCGCGAGGCTCATGAATAAGGCCCCCAAACGGATTCGAAACTAGTCGGGTTTTTCCGACATAAGACGTGAGTTTATCCGGTAATTAGGTATGTATGTATATTTAAAATGAAGATCACTCACGATAGTTTAAACGTTAATATATAATATATGACTGCCTCGTTGGTCAATGGTCTAGCCGTTAGCATGGTCGACTGCGGTTCACGAGGCCCTGGGTTCGATTCCCGGTAGGGTATAAAAATTGTTAGGTATTGGGGTTTTCAGTTAAGAAATTCTCAGTGCCTGCCCGGAGTTGGAAGTTGGCGGTGCACCCCCGTGCACGTTAAGGCGACGCATCGGTCCTGGTTATTATCACTAACATGATAATAATAATAATGGGTTCCCAGGTCCTTCCATATACGACTCCACTAAGAATACTATGTAACACTTAGGTTACTAATGATTACTATCAGATGTTAGTGATAATGAAAGTAAGTGAAGAAAACTAAGGCAGCCGTCTCTCTACTACCATTGATTTTTGCTGTGCCCCACCGGGGTTCCAATATTGTATTAAGAACTATTCTATTGACATTATGTAAATTACTATAAGAATTGTATTCGAACGCAAAATAAATGAATATGAATATGAATAACAACCGAATAATTTTTACCATTATTACACTTATAAGCTTACCCTTTTACTACAACATATTTCGATCAGGAAGGAAACACACACAGCAACAACAGCTAAACACAAAAGATTTTTCTTGGCTTCGTTCACCATTTTTTTTGTAAACGTTCAAAATGGGTGATCTCAAAATAGTAATAAGTAACTTTGATAGAAAAATATTATTATATTTTACGTTTTTCCTACGAACGAAATAACCAATTAGCTTAATGTTATATCCGGAATGAAAATACATAATCAATAATACAATGGTAAGTGTATGATAATAACATGAAAATAAAGCAATTTTTTGGTACAGTTCACGTAATATGTAAGGCTGCGTTATGTTCATAGTGTCATAATCAAAATCAAAATCAAAATCAAATGTTTTTTTATTCAAATAAACATTTACAAGTACTTTTGAATCGTCAAGTGAATCTACCACTGGTTCGGAATGCCATTCCTACCGAGAGAACCAGCAAGAAACTCGGTGGTTGCTCTTTTTAAATAATTCATTTACAATAATTATATCAATGTGTACATAAGTAACCGCTGTCCTTAGCATTGCTGGAGCGATCAAATCCATGCTCCTCTATCAATGACATAATCTTCAACAGTATAATAAGTTTTTTTAGGAGCATACATTTAATGGATTTCTTAAATTTGTGTACTTATAGGCAAGTTTAAAATAGGTTGTGGAATTTTGTTATAGAAAAGAATGCTCATTCCCACGAATGACCTTCTGACTTTTTGGAGGCGGAGCGATGAAGTCACGAGCCTATTACGGCCTCTAGTTTGCATATCGTGCAGGTCGCAATTTTTTTTGTAATTATGGATATGCTGTTTTAAAAAAATTATATTACTGTAAATATATTGCGAGGCGACAGTTAGAATACCAATTTCTTTAAATTTCTCTCTAAGGGAATCACGCGGTTTTAAATTATAAATTGCACGTATTGCCCTTTTTTGTAATACAAAATTTTTTTGAATATCTGCCGCTTTATCCCACAGTAAGATTCCGTAAGACATAATGCTATGCATAGGGTGTTAGGATTAAGTATAATATTACTAGAGGTCGCCCGTGACTTCGTCCGCGTACCTACAACATCTGATTGCCTATGAGATTATAAAATTTTCTCGCTGCAAAAAGCCTATCTATATAAGCTATATATAGCTCATGCAGGTTATTATTATTTAAAACAAAATACCAGAATGCCGATTTTCATATCTCTGACTCGAAAAACATAGGACTTTCATACAAACTTGCAACCCCCATTTCACACCCTTAGGGGTAAATTTTCTGAAAAACGTTTCTAAGTTGATGTGAAGCTATACTTACCTTCTTTCCAAATTTCTAGCTTGTATGCTTTATAGTTTCTGAGATATCGTGATTAGTCAGTAAATGAGTGAATGAGTGGTATTTCCCTTTTATATATTTAAAGAAGATTTAAACGGGGATATCTATGATCGAAACGATTACATGATATCAAGAGTATTTCGTTGTAACGTTCATCGTCAGGCAGTAGAGATTATATTTTATAGATTGTTTTAATTTTATATTATAATAAGAAATAAAATAATATAAACAAGTGTGTAGGTAAATAAAAATGAATGAACGATAAATGGGGTCTGGTCGTAATTTTAGTGAGATATAAAAATTTTATGACGACACGAGGTTGGCGCGTCGCGGACTGTATATATCGCTTGACTAGTCAACTATAATATCCTCCCGCCCGAATTTCGGCCACGGCGGCTTAGCAATCTGCGCGGGACATATTATAGTGCACAAGTGTGTGCGCATACACAGGTGCGCTCCCGTTCCTTTACTATCACAGACCCATGGGACAGATCCGACACGACCGGAGAGAGATCAAGCGCAGTACCGAAGACTTGACGTGCTCTCCTAGGCACGGGGGTAAGACACCGCCAACTTCCTAGCTCCGGGCTAGAGTTGAGAATTTCTTGTCAGAAAAATCAGATGCTTTTATGGCCCGACCCGGGATTCGAACTCGGGATTTCGTCAGCCGCAGTCGAAAAGCCTGTCCTTGTCTCCGCCATAGCCATAGATGGCGTTAGTAAAATAAGTTTACATTCTTTGTTTGACAGGGTCCGTCTTTGTAAATTGATGTCGTTGTATTATGTAGAGGAGCTGCTTTGAAGAGGTTGAATTAGTTATGTATATTTTTTGTACACCACACTATCAAGTAGTTATCAATTTTCATCATCATCTCCGGTGCGTAGCCTGGGATTGAACCCCCTATCTCGTAAGGAGGTCGGGTATCACCGCTATTTAATCTATACTAATATTATAAATGCGAAAGTTTGGATGGATGGATGTGAGTTACTCAATCAAGCCAGAACGGCTAAACGAATCTGGATGAAATTTGGCACAGGCTGTGGCTAGGCTACCTATAATCCTGGAAGATTAAAAAGTTCCCGCCGGAACCAAAAGAAACTCAATCCACGCGAAGTCGCGAGCATCGGCTACTATATTTATAAAGGGAACAAAACACGTCGTTAAGGAGATAATTCCAGTTAACATAATTAATCCTCTTATAGCTCCACCTATTATAATCATATCATACTAATATTATAAATGCGAAAGTCACTTTGTTTGTTGGTTTGTTGGTTTGTTGGTTTGTTGGTTTGTTGGTTTGTTGGTTTGTCCTTCAATCACGCCGCAACGGAGCAACGGATTGACGTGATTTTTGGCATGGGTATAGTTGAGGACCTGGAGAGTGTCATAGGCTACTTTTTATCCCGGAAAATTAAGGAGTTCCCGCGGGAATAACAAAAAACTTAAACCACGCGGACGAAGTCGCGGGAATCATCTAGTAGTTGATAGTTCAAGTTGCGTAAACAACATAATTCGTTTGTTGCTTCCAATTAAATAATATTTTCCTGTTTCCATGCTGGGTTAATGAATTTTAGCGATGAGTGCCGGCCAGTTCGGAGCTTAATCTTTAAAGAATTTCTCACCAGGCTTGAGTCGCACCAGGGTATATCTATTGTTATTTTTTTCTAGCTAGTTTTTGGTTATATTGGGCGATAAAGGTTTAAACTCTTTAATTTTCCGAGATGAATAGTAGCCTATGTGTTATTCCAGACTATAACCTATCTCTGTGACTATAACCTATCTTAAGCCGTTGTGGCATGATTGAGTAACAAACATCTATCCATCCATCCATCCATCCATCCAAACTTTCGCATTTATAATACTATCTGACAAGCTGATGCCCGTGACTTAGTCCGCGTGCAATGAGGTTTCTTCGAAAAATCACGTAGATCCGTTGCTCTGTTGCGGCGTGGTTAAAGGACAAACCGACAAACACACTTTCGCATCCACGCGGACTAAGTCGCGGGCATCAGCTAGTACTATATAATCAAACGTTAAAAGTAAAATAATACAGCGTGTACTCGCGAGCTTATGATGTTTGAGTTTATTACCGAGTTATTTATTACCAGACGAAATTGAAAAAGTTTGCGTCGCTCGAGCGCTGTCATTTACGAAGTTAGGGAACACGCAGATGACACATTTACCTTCAATTGCTATGCGTTTCAAACGTGAAGATCATTAGTAGGTACGTACTTTGGAACTTCAATGAGTCAATCAATATTTATAATCGGTCCAACCATTTATTGTTCTTTTGACATAAGCACGCCACGCCTATGAAGTGTCATATTAATGACAGGCAGTGCATCGACAAAAAAAGGCAAATACTCCATAGACACATATCGTTTTTAGGGTTCCGTACCTCAAAAAGAAACAAGTGAAATTAACTAAAATTATTAATAAATATGACTGCTCTGCCGTAGCCCGTAACTATCTACTACGTAACGATACAACAGTCATTAATTACCTATGTAATCTTATTCACATTTTTATTAAATGTTTTTTTTTGGGAATCACTGGATATTGAACTATAGTGTTATATATTTTTGGAATCTACTCATCATTTTCTAGATGATGATTATATAGTTAATCTTATTTTCGAAAAAAAAAATCTACTTTAGTCTTTAATGCGGGACCATGGTTACCGCATATTTTTTTTTTAATTTTACTAGCCTATGTCACCCTGAATAAGCTAGGGATTCTAACGATACATCATTTATCAAAATCGGTTCAGGCGTATAGAAGTTATGGTGGAATATACAAACTCACATACATACATGAACCCTGAAAACAATTACCTACTACTTTTTTTAGGCAGTCGTATAAAAACGGAACCCTTATAGGATCACTTTGTTGTCCGTCCATCTGTGTGTCAAGACCCTTTTTCTCAGGAACGCAGGGAGGTATCAAGCTTAAATTCATATCAAATACTCAGGTCTACTGTCCCTTGGAGCTGTGAAAAAATCAAACTTCTAAGCCAACGCAATCAAAAGATACAGACGTTTATGCTGCAAACTTGACACTCGCAAGGGAATCAAAACCCACAGAGTACTTCCCGTGAACTCAGAATCTTGAAATTTTGTACGAAGCAACGTCTTATAGCGCAAATAAAGGAAAAATTGGGAAAAGCATAAATTTTAGTTATATTATATAATAAAAATATTTTCATGCAAATTTTCGACACTCGCAAGGGAATCAAAACCTACAGGGTACTTACCGTGAACTCAGAATCTTGAAAGTTGGTACAAAGCAACGTCTTCAAGCAAGCGAAAAGTATGAATTTTTAGTTACATCATAATATAATAAAAATATTTTTAATAATTTTTAACAAAACACGGAAACTCTTTAACAGGGCCAAGAGAACCAAGGAGTGGGAGACTTATAGGAAGGCCCTGACGGAATATAGCAAGGAAATCAGAAGGGCCAAAAGAGCATCATGGAGGAAATTCTGCGAGGAAATTGATAGTTTACCTCAAGGCGCTAGACTCCATAAAATGCTCGCTAAGGCCAACTCTAACCCTCTGGGTCTTTTAAAAAAACCAGATGGATCGTTCACTTCTAACGAGAAGGAAACTCTTGAGTTATTGGCCAGTACGCACTTCCCGGGGGCTGTTTCTCTTGAAGACAGGAATACTTTGGCGAGCACTCCCAGCAGACCTCGAGCAGAGGACTGGAAGAGAGCTGCCATTGTGTTCAGACCCGGAGCTGTGAAGTGGGCTGTTAACTCCTTTAACGCAAACAAATCCAGTGGGATGGATGGTATCACGCCTCTTCTCCTGCAGAAAGGTGTGGACCTGCTAATCCCACTCCTGGTTAAGATCTTCAGGGCAAGTTACGCCTGGGGATATATACCAGACTCTTGGACTAAAGTAAAAGTCATATTCATACCGAAAGCGGGAAAGAAGGACTACGAATTGCCGAAGTCCTTTAGACCAATAAGCCTCTCCTCATTTCTTTTAAAAACAATGGAGAAGGTGCTTGACAGGTATCTAAGGGATGCGCTTCTAATTGAGAGACCCATTCACCATACCCAGCATGCCTACTGCAAGGGGCGGTCCACGGAAACTGCCCTGCTCAACCTTGTTGACAAGATTGAAAAGGCACTGGAGGACAAAGAAATCGCTCTTGCGGCTTTCCTGGATATTGAAGGCGCATTTGATAACACCCCCATCCGCACACTGGTGGGCGGGCTGACTAACAAACAGGCCGACACGACTACCATCAGGTGGGTGGAGGCAATGCTTTCAAACCGCATAGCCAAGCTTGAGCTAAATAACGTCTCTGCGGAGGTGCTCACGACGAGGGGATGCCCACAGGGGGGAGTGTTATCGCCTCTGCTGTGGACTCTTGCCGTTGACCAGCTTCTGCAGAAGATGGCTGTGCTCCGTATTGACACTCAGGGATATGCCGATGACCTGGTAGTCACGGTGCGAGGGAGCTGTCAAAGCATGCTCTCGCACCTTATTCAGAGAGCACTCCTCATCATCGATAAATGGTGTAGAGATAACGAGCTAACTGTAAATGCGGAGAAAACAGTTATAGTTCCATTCACTAGGAGGCACAACCTCGACAAGCTCGAGTCGCCTAAGCTAAACAATAAGAGTATACCATTTTCAACAGAGGTTAAGTACCTGGGAATTACCTTAGACCAGAAACTAACCTGGAACACACATGTTGATGGTGTACTCAAAAAGGCCAAAATGGCACTAGGAGTCTGCGGTCGTTTAGCAGGGGACAGATGGGGACTAAAACCAAAAGTCACCTTCTGGCTCTACACAGCGGTGGTGAGGCCAATGATAACCTACGCCTCAGCAGTCTGGTGTAGCAAAACGACACAGATTACTACCCAGAATAAGCTTGGCAGCCTTCAAAGAACCGCCTGCCTGCTTATTACTGGAGCTATGAACACATCGCCAGGAGCAGCCCTGGAAGCTCTTCTAAATTTACCTCCTCTCCACATATTTCTGAGGAAGGAGGCGAGAATGAGTTTATACAGGATCACCTGCCAAAGGAAGGAAAACTGGATCTCCCGGGCACTGAGGGACTTTCATAACTCGTTGCTTGAGATCCCGATTTTAGGAATGCCATCCGATATGATGGCCCCTAAACACTACTTCCAAAGGCCCTATAAGGTAGAAATTCCGGATAGGGATGACTGGCTAAACAACAGAATCACTTGGCCATCGGGCAGCATCAAATGGTACACCGATGGCTCGAAGTCGGGCAAGGACGTAGGTTGTGGAATTTATGGAGAGAAACCCCGGGCTAAGCTCTACCGTAACCTGGGAGTCTACTCATCCATATTCCAAGCGGAGGTTTACGCCATAATAATTTGTGCGGAAACTATCCTGCAGGAGAACTACGGCAACAAAACTATTTACATCCACTCGCATAGCCAGGCAGCTCTATCAGCCTTATCGTCAGAGGTAATTACCTCCAGACTGGTTGACTGCTGCAGGGACAAACTAACCACCCTGGCCCGTAGCAACAAGGTGGTTCTTCGCTGGGTTCCAGGGCATATGGGTATAGCCGGCAATGAAAACGCCGATACCCTGGCTAAAACGGGCGCTAAGGTAAGGCAGATCGGACCAGAGCCGGTCTGCGGTATACCTAAAAGCCTGGTGCAGCTCACCCTGCTAACCTACTGCTTCTATGAAACACTCACTCGGTGGAGAAACTTACGTGGTCTAAACCATTCAAAGGCGCTAGTCAGAACCTTCAATAAGAAGGCCGCCTCCGAGGCGCTAGCGCTCAGCAGGAAAAACCTACGCATTTTAGCACGAGCTTTAACAGGTCACTGCGGTCTTAACAGACACATGTTTAACCTTAAGCTTAGGGACACGGATATCTGCAGACTATGCCAGGAATCCTGTGAGACTCCGATGCATATTATCTGCCAATGTCCCGCTCTAATGCATAAACGAAGCATCCATCTGGGCAAACATATTATTAACCCAGAGGATGCTTCCCGTATTCCAGTCAAGAAAATGCTGCTGTTCCTGACTGAAGCAGACATTGGCGAGGAAATTTAAAAATGGAGGTCATATCACAATAGATCGGAAACGGTCGCAGTGATACAGGACATAAGGGACTGAAACCTCAAAAGGAAAAGAAGAAAGAAGAAGAAGAACATAAGTAGGTACTAATGTTATGGATTTCATTTAGCAATAAAAATATCATAACTTTTACTTATATACCTACAGGTTTATACGGAACCCTCGGTGCGTGAGTCCGACTCGCACTTGGTCGGTTTTTACAATAGTGAAGCGACGTGCCTTTCTATCCGATGTGTCGTAACTTATACACTCGTCTAGTAATTACAAGTAGGTACCTAAGACTTTCCTTAACAAAATAGTCACGGAGCTGCAACACTAGCTTTCTTGATTGTCCACCACCATACATCTTAGGCGATGGATGGTTTCTATGACCTGACGTGTAGACACGTGACATGTACGTACATTTACTGTACTGTTTTAAATAAATGATTTTAATACATACCTACATTAATATACTTAGTCATTTAAACGCTTGGGTATATTTATAAAACCATTAAAAAAGTTGAGCAAAGATAAATATTAATGGGTAGTATTTAAACGAGCGAAAATAAATTTAAAAGGTGTCAAAAATAACAGAATATAGCGTACTGAAATACTAAGTTAGCGACAGGCTGTGGGCGACTACAAATATTGAAAATTTTGACTTGAAAATACTAATTTGAGTTACTGGTTATTCAGAACGATCAGTTTAATAATTCTTAAGCGAACACTTTTCTATTTTAGGGACAATTTTATGGCTCACATTATATTATTCAACATTATGTATATATTTTATATCAAGAATAATTCATTTGTCAAATTCGCGATTTTACATGTCGGTACATTTTTCAAACTTTACTGCTTCTGAAAATACAACTTAAGTTAGGTATATTTACCCGATAGAACCTAAGTGCCCAGCCGCGTATATTTAAGTCTAACCCTAACCTAACATTTTGATAAATATTATACTTATTAAACAAGATTTAACGCAGAGATTTTGTACGAGACGAACTTATCTGTTCTGCTATTTTCAAAATAATAATATAGTAAAATAGAAAAACAAATATCTCAAAAAGTATTATCAGTACCTTACAATACTAATTGAACACCCTAAAAGGTATATTTTTGAAGCACTCAATATATTAACTCAAACCGGTTATAAAGTTACATACTTAGTTTAGTAGTCACTAACTCAGTATTTTTGTCGCTAGCTTTAGTATTTCATTCAGTCACTTACAGTCGTCAGTTAATTTGTTAGTCGATCGATTAACAATATCCCAATATTAATGTGTCAACGATTAAAACTTTTTCATAAAGAAAGTCGAATGCTAGTGTAAGGGACAATCCAGAAGTAGGTATTAATGAAACACTTTTAATATATTTGTACTCTCATTTGGAACTTGCACGAATAAATGATTAAACGTGTAGAGGTTCCACGAGAGTTTTTATGTAATTAGATAAAAGTTGGCTAAACTCAAAGGTACCCTAATATTCATTTGATCCGGCCACGATTGCTATCGTTAAGCTCTAAATCAAAATCCGATCTAAATACAAAAATATTCAATAATAGCTAAGTCTGCCGGCAGCAGACTGACTTACCAACGTCAAAACACTCCTATTTATGCTAACGAATTTCAATATGGCTTCCGTAACCGCCGAATAAATCGAATGACATGAAACGGGTCAAATTGACAGATATTATACTTCCTGTTTCATGAGATATAATGACAAACAATAATAATGCTAACACTAGCAAAAATCGAATCAGTAACGCATTAGAACATCATTGAATCGAGCTGCCAAAAGTAAAATAAATGATTGGACAGAGAATAGCTTTCTAGGTCCAAGGGCTGATAATATGGGTATTAAATAAAAGAGTTTGCTGTGAAATACGAAACAAAATGACGTCACACAAAATTCAATATACGGACTGTAAAATTTTGTTTTTTTTTAAATGATTCTAAATGATTTAAGACTTATTTAAAACAGCGTGAAATTAGTAATGTAAGTTTTAGCGAATTATATAGTAGAGCGTTAAAAAATGTTCAGAGCAAAATAAGTTCTCGTGCGTGGTGATACGGCATGAACTAGCCTGCACGCCCGCGTTTCGGGAGGCTTTTGCTATGCACTACCATTGGTTTTAGGTCGCTTTCGAGTTTTTTTTTTCATGATTGTAAATCTGTTATTTTTTTATCAAGCGGGAAAATAAGCATTAAAATTTCAGCAATTTCATAAGGAAATCTTAGATTATATTTTATTAGACGATGACTGACTCTGTCCGTGTGGATTGAGGTTTTTTGAAAAAGGCGATTTCCGCGTTCCTTGATTTTCCGGGATTAAAAGTAGCCTATGTGCTAATCCAGACTATAATCTATCTCTGTGCCAAATTTCAGCCAGATCCTTTCAGCCGTTCTTGCGTGATTGATCTATCCATCCAACTTTTGCAGTTATAATATTAAAACTATTTACTTATTTACTACAAACATCCGTCCATCCATTCATACAAGCAACTATCCATCCAAACTTTCGCATTTATAATATTAAGTATAGAGTATAGATTAGCAGTTTCTACTACCAGTCGGGAAAATGAATTGAACAGAATTATTCAAACATATTTTATTTACCTATTTGGTTACAGTAGCATCATTTCTTTTAAAGCCGCAGGGCTTTGATAGCAAAGTCAATATGCCCAGTTACAAAAAGCGTGCCTTTTAACGTAATGTTGATATACACACGACCCTCCTGGAAGGGGAAGGTCTCCACGAGCGCAGTGAGCTTGAATTTCATGTTTAGAAAGCTGTAAAACCCCTGAAAGTTACTTTACGATTTACGATTGATCGACGTGAGAGCTCACCACGCCAAGCGTCAAAGTATAATTTAATATAAAAAATACTTTTTAAACAACCGACTTCAAACTCCCGCGCCAGTTTTACAACAACAAGCACACGCTATACAAAGTAAATAAATAATAAATAAATAAATAATTTTTTTTTTTTTTATTACCTCATAACTTTTGACTGGGTGGACCGATTTGGATGATTCTTTTTTTATTTGAAAGGGCATACTTTCCATGTGGTCCCATATAAATTTTATCGAAATCGGTCGAGCGATTTTTAAAATGTCAACAATAAAATAAGTACTTTGTATAGCGTGTGCTTGTTGTTGTAAAGTTGGCGCGGGATTTTGAAGTCGGTTGTTGAAAAAGTATTTTTTATATTAAATTATTCAAACAAACTTTTACATGTGCTTTGGAATCGTCAAGTGAATCTACTACTGGTTGGGAATACCATTCCTATCGAGAAGAACCAGCAAGAAACTCGGCGGTTGCTCTTTCGAAAAAAAATGTATTAACAATTTCATTAATGTGTAAATACATAAATAACCGCTGTCCTTAGCATTGTTGGAGCGTGGAGATTGAGTAACAAACATCCATCCATAAAAACTTTCGCATTTATAATCTCATATCTAAATCTAAATATATATAAATCACGGGTCACGTTTTTGTCCGCGATGGACTCCTAAACTACTAAACCGATTTTAAATTAAATTTGCACACCGTGTGCAGTTTGATCCACTTGAAAGATAGGATAGCTTACATCTTAATCCATACTAATATTATAAATGCGAAAGTGCGTCTGTCTGTCTGTCTGCTACGCTTTCACGGCACATCTGTTCAACCGATTTTGATGAAATTTGGTACAGGGATAGGTTGTATCCCGGGTAAGGACATAGGCTACTTTGTATCCCGGAAAATTCAAGAGTTCCTGCGGGAATCAAAAAAAATATCTTTTCAACCGATTTAGATGAAATTTGGTACAGAGGTAGGTTATATCCCGGGGAAGGACACAGGCTTTTTATCCCGGAAAATAAGGAGTTCCCGCGGGAATAAAAAAACCTTAATCCACGCGGACGAAGTCGCGGGCATCATCTAGTCATCATTTTCATTTTCATACATACCGTGACTTCGTCCGCGTGGTTTAAGGTTTTTTTTATTACTGCGGCAACTCCTTAATTTTCCGAGATAAAAAGAGCCTATGTCACTCTCCAGGGCCTCAACTATACCGATGCCAAAAATCACGTCGATCCGTTGCTCCGTTGTGACGTGATTGAAGGACAAACCAACAAACAAACACACTTTCGCATTTATATTATTATAAGTATGATAAAAAACTTACAGGTGGGAAAGGACATTTGAGCACGGACAGCAATCTCTCCTTTTCCGGTATTCGGTAGTATCCTGCTCTCATCGCATCGCCTATGATCTCATCCCTTTCGTACAAGTCGCACACCTTCACATGAAAATCCACGAAGCTCCTCTTGTATACGTTGGAGAGCAGCTGGTAGAAGAAAATATGTACCTGAAAAGCGAGAACAACAGGGTGTATCTGAAAAGCGAGAACAACAGGTGTATCTGAAAAGCAAGAAGAACAGGTTTATCTGAAAAGCAAGAAGAACAGGTGTATTTGAAAAGTGAGAACAACAGGTGTATCTGAAAAGCGAGAACAACAGGTGTATCTGAAAAGCGAGAACAACAGGTGTATCAAATCAAATGTTTTTTTATTCAAATAAACTTTTACAAGTACTTTTGAATCGTCAAGTGAATCTACCGCTGGTTCGTGGTTTAAAGCGAGTACTAATATAAGTGCTGTATTATCTATTAGGCGGTTTAGGTAATTGCAAAGGGACCCCGCGTCCCTAAATTTATTTTTGAAAATGATTCTACGGGTGAAAATTAAATTTTAAGGTTTGTATCTAACACTAACAACCTCTCAATGATTATAATTATTTTCTCGTTTTTAGGGTTGCGTAACTGAAAGATAGGTTTGCCACCCATGGGTTATTGAAGCGATTGAAAGGGCAAAAGGGGTGTAAATTTTAAAGTGGGTTTAGTAGATCTGAAAGGGTTTACTTTTTATTTTTATATACATACTAGCTGATGCCCGCGACTTTGTACGCGTGGATTGAGGTTTTTTGGTTCCCGCGGGAAATCTTTCATTTTCCGGGATAAAAAGTAGCCTATGTGCTATTCCAGACTATATTCTATCTCCGTGCCAAATTTCAGCCAGATCCGTTAAGCTGTTGGGGCCTGATTGAGTAACAAACATCCATACATCCATCCATACATCCATCCATACATCCATCCATACATCCATCCATACATCCATCCAAACCTTCGCATTTATAATATTAGTAAGATTTTTTAAATATATTTAGTCTCTTATTTTTGACTAATGGTGAAAATTTTCTAAAATTCCTCCATGCCTCACATTAAAACTGTGTTTCCCACCAATTACAACCCGGGTATCTTTAAATCAAGAGTGAATAGTAATATCACTAATGATACGTTAAAGACTCTACCACCGGTTCGGAAAGCTGTTTCTACTGAGAAAAGCCGGCAAGAAACTCAGCAGTTACTCTTTTCTTAAAAAAGATAAAGGTTACAATATTATGTAAACAATACAACACATACATCAAGTATTACACTGACCTGTGGGTCACTGGATGCAAAGCCTGTTGCTTCCATGCAACTTTGTCAGTCAGAAAATCGTCGATGGTGTAATAACCTCGACTTAACAAATGCTGTTTAATACAGTCTTTAAATTTATGTAATGGAAAATCTAGAAATTCTTTGGGAACCATGTTATAAAAGCGTACACTCGACCCCACAAAGGATTTCTGCACCTTGCGTACACGATATGACGCTGTTACTAGCTTATGGCGGTTTCTAGTACATCGATTGTGAGTATCACTTTTTTTCTTATGAAGATTAATGTTCCGCCTGACAAAGACTACATTATTGTAAATGTATTGTGAAGGCACCGTAAGTATACCAATCTCTTTAAATTTTTCACGAAGTGGTTCGCGTGATCCGAGTTTATAAATAGAACGGATGGCTCTTTTCTGCAATATAAAAATTGTTTGGATATCAGCTGCTCTGCCCCACAATAAAATGCCGTAAGACATGACGCTGTGGAAATAGGCAAAGTAGACAAGCCTAGCCGTTTCAATGTCGGTAAGCTGTCTAATTTTCCTGACAGCAAAAGCAGCCGAGCTAAGTTTACCCGCTAGTGTCTCCATGTGAGCGCCCCACTGAAGCTTATTATCCAAGGTCACCCCCAAGAAAACTGTGGAGTTCTCCATTTTAAGTGTTTCCCCATTTCACATTATTGGTTTATTGATATTCTTTACATTAGGTAAAACAAACTCTAAACACTTGGTTTTCTTTGCATTCAGTAACAAATTATTGACAGTAAACCAGTGTGATACGTGTGATATTGCATTGTTTACATCGTCAGAATTGTCCTTACTTCTATAAACTTTAAAAATAAGCGATGTGTCGTCAGCAAACAATACAACATCACAAACATTGTTGACATGGTATGGCAAATCATTTATAATACACTAAAAATAGAAAAGGACCCAAGATTGAGCCCTGTGGGACACTCATTAATGCAGACGAGCCCTCCGACCTCACTTTGTTTATGCAAACCCTCTGAGTTCTGTCACCAAGGTAAGAGGCAATGAGATCAAGTGCAACACTTCTAATGCCAAAGTGGCTTAGTTTAAGCAACAAAGTTTTGTGATCAACACAATCAAATACCTTAGAAGGGTCACAAAAGACACCAATAGCATTCTGTGATCGCTCCCAGGCATCGTATATATGTTTTAGAAGTTTTGCGCCCGCATCAGTTGTGTTTCGACCTTTAGTGAAACCGTACTGCTCGGGGTGAAGTAAGTTATTACCGTTAAAATGATTCATTAACTGGCTCAAAAGTACTTTTTCAAAGACCTTCCTAAGAGCTGGTAAAATAGAAATGGGTCTGTAATTGTTAAGGTCGTTTTTATGGCCTGACTTAAATAGAGGAATGAGTTTACCATGTTTCATTAGGTTTGGAAATGTACCTAAGTCAACACATTCATTAAAAATTACAGTTAGGTAAGGGGTGATATCGCTAATGATATTTGATATTACTTTAACGGACATACCCCATAGGTCGCCGGTGTTTTTCAATTTTAACAACTTGAAATTTTTAATAATATCTAATGCATTAATGTGTTTAAATTCAAATGAAGCATTGCACTCTTTAACATTGTCCCTTAAAATACTCTGAGCTGCGGTAGGTGAGGAGTTAAGCGAGTCTGTCAACAAAACTGGAACATTCTGGAAAAACTTTTCGAAGGTTTTTGCAACCTCCTTATCAGAGGTTACTTTAGTTTTACCAACAACAATCTCGTAGTTGACATCACGAGATTTAGTTTTACCAGATTCCTCATTTACTACATTCCAAGTAGTTTTTATTTTGTTGTCAGACTTTAAAAATTTTTCCTTTATGTGGAGTTGCCTTAGCATGAATACAAATATTTTTAAAAATCTTAGAGTAGGTCTTCACGCGTTCAACAAAACT
This sequence comes from Erebia epiphron, assembly GCA_963932025.1. NCBI lineage: Eukaryota > Metazoa > Arthropoda > Insecta > Lepidoptera > Nymphalidae > Erebia > Erebia epiphron. The sequence goes on from OZ009950.1 coordinate 13,998,192, forward strand.
TGGAGACCGGTTGTATTGTTTCTCATCGTACAACTCGTACAACTTGTCTCTACTTTTATAAATACCTACGGTAGCCAAATCACTGAACTTTAATTTCGCACTTATTTCTATTTGCTTTAAATTGAATACTTTATTAAATTCGTTGTCTATTGTCTTGAAGAGACTACTATAAAGGCTGTCTGGGTGACCCTTTTTAAATGCAAGAGCAGGAAGTTTGGCGGAAATTTGATCCTTAAACCGCGTCAGTTTATTTTTGGTTATTGGTCTGCATTGAATTTTTTGTTTGCATTTATCGGCACTACTTAAAACAGTTATTTGTTGCCCGCAGTGATCCGACCCTAACTTGTTTATAATAGCTTTATCTAAAATGATATCACCACTGTAAAAAATATTATCCAGGCAAGTGGCTGAAGTATCTGTTATGCGAGTAGGTTCGCTAAAAGCATGTTTCAAAATAAAACATTTAAACAAGTTTAGCAACCTAACAGCAATTGCATTTTGTAATCATATATTTACATTAAAATCACCGCATACTATAATCTTTTTTGTGGACACATACAATCGTTTCACCACATCTTCCATTATGTCCTCAAATTGGCTGAAATCACCTGAGGGGGGCCGGTAAACACAGACGGTTATAAAACGCTCCAGCTCTACAGAAGACAGTTCAGCAATGCGTTCAACCGAAAGACATACTATGTCTTTTCGTTCTTTACTAATATTTTTTTTATGTACTAAGATTAGCGAACCACCATGATTTGCAGACTTTCTAGAGAACGCACTTGACAATGTAAAGTTATTTATCTTAGTGACTGGCAATTGTTCACTAGTAAGCCAGTGCTCAGTGAGACACAGAATATGTGTGTTGCATTTTTCTATGAACAATTCTATTTCTAAATCTTTGCCGGAGAGACTGTAGGTTTTGATGTACAATGTTCATTTTACAGAGCTTCTCCGTTGTCTTAATATCTAGTTTAAACAAGCAACATAGTTGCTGGTTGTACTACCACTGTTACTTGAATTAGTAGCCGACTGAGTAGTACCACCAGTATTGCTCGAGTCAATATAAATATTAGTACTAGAAATACAGTTTGTATATGAGTCAAAAGACTTTGTTACAACACTTGTAACTGTATCATTTAAGTTTTGTGCTAGTAAAGAAGCTATACGTAGCTTACATCTTTAGACAAATACATTGTGTCACCTGTTAATTTGAACTTACTTGTAAAAGTATTTGTGTCAAAATACAAAATAGCTTCACTATGATGGTTTGTCAAATTATACATTTTTAGGAATTGTATGAAATTATTCTGTTGTTTATTTAATGCACCAGAATAAGGAAAGGCACACACAATAAACTTACATTTGGTTTCCCTATGCAATATATATATTTGCATAGATATATATATATATGTATATTTATATATGCAAATCGATTTTAAAGGAGTTCAACTCCAATTGTTATGAAATTGTTACCTACCGTCACATTGTTGTTGTCCATCCATATTAGTGACGTATAGTTTAGTGTAACATAGTGGACTGGATCATTTCGACTTACGCGTCTCGATTTGAAGACAACATTCGATAAGTGCTTTGGGTCAAACCAAGTAACTTGCGGGCGCTCCACGCTAAAAAACGTAATCTGAAATTCGTAAAATGTATATTATTATTTTTAGATATTGGATATAAGCAGGCGTTACTTTGCGGAAGTCCATGATAATGAAGGAAATAGAAATTTATCCACTACCATTACAGCTTACTAACGTCCCACTGCTGGGCACAGGCCTCCACTCTCACAGTAGAGAGGGAATTACAGCTTAGACCCACCACGCTGCTCCAATGCGGGTTGGTGAGCTTTAAGGACTAATAATAACCGGGACCGACGGCTTTACAGAGGTGAAATACCACCAACTTCCTAACTCGGCTAGTACTGAGAATTTCTATTCAGAAAAACCCAATACTTAATTAGTGCCCAACTCAGGACTCGAACCCGGGACCTCGTCGGCCATAGTCAACCATGCTAACCACTAGACCAACGAGGCAGTTCACTAGAGGTTTAATTTGCTATAATCCGCCACAGTAGAAAGTGGCTTGCCATATTCACCACACCAAACAAATATGCCGAATTATTCTTAACGTACGTTTCACTCCGACACCGGAGCATCTTCAGGAGATGTTGAACCGACAATGCACGATGGTAAAGATGGATTGTTGTCTTTAAAAAAAACTTCAAGTTCCTTCATTAATATTATTTTTAACAGCATCTTGACCGCGACTTCTCCTGGTGTTTTTTTATTCCACTACAAGTTAATCCCTAACTTGATATCGCCTGATGGTAGTTAAGTGATGATGCAGTCTAAGATGGTAGCGGGCTAACCTGTTATAATGCGGTGGCCCGGTGGGTTCCCAGGTACTTTCGCATACGCCTCGAGTAAGAGTACTAACTATTTTAACTCTTAGGTTAGGTACTAACGATTATTATACGACTAGCTGATGCCCGCGACTTCGTCCGCGTGGAATAAATTTTTTTATACCCACGAGAACTCCTTAATTTTCCATGATAAAAAGTAGCCTATGTCACTCTCCAGGTCCTCAACTATACCCATGCAAAAATTCACGTCATTCCGTTGATCTGTTGCAGCGTGATTGAAGGACAAACCAACAAACAAACACACTTTCGCATTTATAATATTAGTATGATGTGAGAGATAATAACCGAATATTTTTTACCATACCACTTATAATCTTACTAACCCTTTTGCTATAACATATTTCGATCAGGAAGGAAACATAGAAAGCAACAACTGCTAAACACAAAAGTTTTTTCTTGGCTTCGTTCACCATGTTTAACACGTAGGACAATAAGAGATCACCAAAAAGGGTGATCTCTTATTGTCCTACGAACTAAATAACCAATTAACTTGTAATAATGTTATATCCGGAATGAAAATACATAATCAAGAATACAATGGCTTAACAGTTTATGATAATAACATGAAAATAAAGCAATTTTTTGGTATACATAGTTCACGTAAAATGTAAGGCTGCCTACACACTTTATGGTCGTAGGATTTTTTAATGTGTCAGGATTATTATATTATTTTAAAGATCTATTTACGATCGAAATGATGAAACGATACCACGAGTATTTCGTTGTAACTTTCATCGTCAGACGGCCAACCTTAGCGGTTCGTATCACTTATCAGAAACATCGGTTCAACAACGGCAAGATGACACCCAGTTATGAGGTTAATATTTAAGGAATTTCTCACCAGTAGGGTTTTCGTTTTAAGTTTTCGTTCAGTAGTAAGTTTCTCACTAGCATGCGCACAACGAGTAAAATTATGTCCACGCATTATGTATATTTGTCTACCGAAGCTAACATGGTTATTTGTATATTTAAGTCAAAAGTAGAGTTAAAAGTAATAATTCTTATCTGTGGTATTTTTCTCTAGGAACCCTTGCACGTCGACTATTTTTTACCCGACTGCGGAACGCTGGACACTCCACTGGGTGTGCAGCGTGGGGACCTCAGCGACACATTCTGTCGTCAACATTTAGGGGGCGCCTCTCGCTGCCGAGCATCATCCAAGAAATGATTGGCAGCGAGACGTGCTGGAACGTGATGACCGCCTTCTGCGAAAATGTTATTGAGTTGAAGTAGGCTGCGAAACGGGAACGAGAGCTAGATGCTAACGCTCCACTGATCCGCAGAAGACGACACGGAGGAAGAAGGCGACACCTTCTCCCGCCTTAGTATAGGTGTTTAGGACCCTATTGACGGTTCAGCGTCGAGACGCCTCGGTTGCATCCAATACCTCTATGGGACCCTGAGATATATTTTTCTAGACGCGGACTGTGCTACTGGTTTTTAGTGGGTATTCTGTATCATCTGTGAGTCCAACAAACCAGCCTTGTGCGGGATGCGTAGGTAAATGGATTTTTCCAGCAATAAAAAAAAAGGGTATTATATATTATTATTTTTCAATTATATCTACACCATAATCCATACTAGTCCATATCCATACTAATATTATAAATGCGAAAGTGTGTCCGTCTGTCTGCTACGCTTTCACGACCCAACTACTCCACCGATTTTGATGAAATTTGGTACAGAAATAGTTTACATCCCAGGAAAGGACATAGGCTTTTTATCACGGAAAATTGAAGAGTTCCCGCGGGAATCAAAAAAACATCAATCCACGCGGACGAAGTCGCGGGCATCATCTAGTATCATACTAAGAAGTACATATTGACTCGGTGACATTTCTATCTATGAAAAATAAAATAAATACAAAAACTAAACGGGCATAATAATTAGTTTCAATTTTGGCCACCGGGCCAGATAAGTTTGTGGGACTTATACCAGGCAAAGATCTAAATTCTTACAGCCTATTCAGTAAATTCTTCCTCCTGACAATTCTTGAGAACCTATTGCAATGAGAACTTTAAAACAAAATGTACGTAATCTTAAAAATCATTTTTATATCAAAGCCCTTTTGTTTCAATACTTATCAAAAGATTTAAAGGGCTTAAAAAGCTTAACAACTCAACTCATTGTGAAGTACTTATGTGAAGTGAGAACCCTTTTTGCGAGTTTGGACCTAAACAAATATTGAACATATTTATTGTTATGAAATTTTGATACTTCAGATATCTTACTTTGGCAAGGTTGCCTGCTGGATATTGGTTTGCAAGCAATAAAGCCACCTTTTCACCCTCGTGCTTCGGAGAGCACGTACAAGCCGTCGGTCCTGCGCCTGATCTCTCTCCAGTCGTGTCGGATGGCTAATTTTATCCCGGAAATTTAAAGGATTCCCGTGGGAATCATAAAATCTTAATCAACGTGGACGAAGTCGCGGGCATCAGCTAGTATAGTATAATAATACTATATTAACAGTAGTAGATAAAAGAGAGGGAAGTCATACTAATCATACTTTAATATTATAAATGCGAAAGTGTGTTTGTTTGTTGGTTTGTCCTTAAATCACGCCGCAACGGAGCAACGGATCGACGTGATTTTTGGCATGGGTATAGTTGAGGACCTAGAGAGTGACATAAGCTACTTTTTATCGTTGAAAATTTAGAAGATCCCATGGGAACCAAAAAAACTTAAACCACGCGGACTAAGTCGCGGGCATCAGCTAGTATTCCATAAATATCTGGAAGTGTGAATGGGTATTTTTAGTAGTATGACTAATAGTGTGTTTTCGCCCTAATTCTGAAATAAATCATTTATAGATACCGCAGCGTAAATGTTTTACAGGCGTAAGCAATGAAATTTACTACAAAATACACTTTTCTGTACCGAACAAAGCAAAAACCATCTGCCCCTCTTTGCTTATACCTACAGGCAAGCTTATTTTCTAAGTAAAAAGGAAAATAAACGGGCGGGGAGATTACGTTCCATCATGTTGTAGCCCTATACTAGTGAAGATGTTAGCGTTTGAGTACTGAGCATATTACTTCAATTCCTTCTACATCTTATCACAAGAGATTTGCTACGACACACTGCTTTGACGAACCGTCAACCATAATACTTTTTTTTTATCACACTGCAAGGCTCTTGACTGTGATCTTATTTGTTGGTGAGTGTTGATGCAGTCTAACATGGTAGCGGGCTGAGGGTTAGGGGTGTGGTACTTTTATTAATCCCATACCTCCAATTAGTTAAGGCCGGAACGCTAAATCTCTTGGCGGCACGTCAATCAATCAATCAATCAGTTGTTTATTTGCTTGAAACATTGTACAATTTATGATGACAGTCCAAAAATAGTCCAAACATCTTTCGTCAATGCTGACGTGCAAATTTAAGAATTAGGTAAGTACATAATTGATACTTACAATATCAATCATAATAATTATAAAATCCACTAAAAACCTTAAATACATAACTTAAATAAATAAATAAATGTCAAAGTAATTAAAAAACCTATATGGTTACAAGACATGAGTCTTATTAATTTTAAACTCAAGAAATTCTTTCACTGAGTAAAAGGAAAGCTCAGAAGCCATTTTCTTAGTTTTTAAAAATGCTTTACAATCGATCATTGTCGAGTCAACATCTCCTGAAGAGTGAAGATGCTCCAGTGTGTGAGTGAAACGTTGAAAATAATTTAGAAGATTTATGTGGCTTGGTGAATATCGCAAGATACCATATAGTGTACCACATAGATTTACTTACTGTGGCAGATTATAGCGAATTAAAGTTCTAATTCTTTCATTATACCCGTTTTCACGCGTACTTACATTATAGATATAATTTTCTCGTTGTGCGCATGCTAGCCCAACAGGATGTAACATATCAAGAGTGGACAAAGTATTGCCTAAACATTCCTCAAAACGCCTCGACATTCTTGCCGACCGTGTGTCCAAAACACAGCAATCCGAGTAAACTTGTAAAGGCATAGAAAGCCCAGTACCCATGCCCAGGGGAATCATGACCAAAGATTACCTTCCTTCCATCAGGAAGTGGACCTAATCCCGACAACATGCATCCGGGAAAATATAACTGAGATGTTATTGCATTCCAGCTCGATTTCTCACGGGATTAAAACTTTTTACTACAAAGCTCAAAGCATAGGGATGATGACAACTCAATCAAATCAGCAACTCTTTATCAAACTTAGAAACGCGCTTCTAGTATGGAAGTTTGTACGTAATACATAGTTGTGACGTCATCAAATTTCAACTCACGTTTTTCTTTAATCTAATAATGTAGTTTTAAATGGTTATCAAAGTTAAAACTAACCGTGGATGTGAATTTTAGGTCTTTTGGAAGGCCCCGATAATATTTAATACAATCAGTGATATCCCAAGAAAACTCCTACCATTATGTGATCAATATAGAAAGAGGTCACGACTTACGACCCTCAGTAATGAGGAATATGACGCAAAGAGAGAAAACACATGCTTTGGATTTCGTATGGGATACTTGCCTGTGACGTGTGACTATAATCTCTGTGCCAAATTTCATCCAAATCCGTTCAGCCGTTCTGGCGTGATTGAATTACAAACTTTCCCATTTATAATATTAGTATAGAGTATAGATAGTATAGATTTAAATTTAAATTAAAAAAAGTTGTATGCTAGATCCTTTTTAACCGACTTCAAAAAAGGAGGAGGTTCTCAATTCGTCGGAATCTTTTTTTTTTTAATGTATGTTCCCCGATTACTCGAAGACGCCTGGACCGATTTTGAAAATTCTTTTTTTGTTTGAAAGGGTATACTTCAAAGGTGGTCCCATATAAATTTTATCGAAATCGGTCAAGCGATTTTTAAAATATCAACAATAAAATAAGTACTTTGTATAGCGTGCGCTTGTTGTTGTAAAGTTGGCGCGGGAGTTTGAAGTCGGTTGTTTAAAAATATTTTTTTATTTAAAGTCCCACATCTTCTCGTCTCACAGGGTCCACAGGTAACCGGAGGACTGGCAGTTACCTCGGCCAACATATAAGTTTGGCTATTCAGCGGGGTAACATAGCCAGCGTTCTGGGCACATTGCCTCATTGCAGCGGTTTTGATGATTTTTTAAAAGTTTAGTTTGTTATTTAGTTTTATTTTCGATTTTAATATATTTCATAGATTTAATTTGATATTTTAGTTATCAGGTATTAAAAGTAATTACTTAAATAAATATTAAATCATGTGTTGAAAAAAAGTTTTTGTTAATTTTTCACTATCTGTCCCACAAGTTACCAGAGATATCGTTTAAGAAAGCTCTTTGTAGAAAGTAGTGTTTGTTTTAGTAGCAGTATCAGTGGCTGATTTAGTATGCCAGTAAGCTTCCTCGGAGAGTAAGCTCGTTCTGTGACCTACTTCCGGGCACTTACTTAAATAAATATCCTCAGTTTAATCGCGAAAAGGCAAGGCTAACTACGTTAATGTAAATTCAAGTAGTTACCCTAATCAAAAGATCTTTTTTTCATTCCTCTTCAAGTATAAAGTCCTTGACTACTATCTCACCTGGTGGTAAGTCCACGGAATCAAAAATACTTAATAATGCCTTTCAGGAATACAGAAGAATTACTCCGCGTAGACGTTTAAATAAATAGCAACTCTTGATACGATATAATAAAGTGCAGTTCAGCTCGCACCGCGCTATCCACACAATATCCATAGGAGAGAGGGAATTAGAGCTTAGACCCACCACGCTGCTCCAATGCGGGTTGGCGGGCTTTAACGACTATTATCATGTTAGTGATAATAACCGGGACCGACGGCTTAACGTGCACTCCGAGGCACGGGGGTGAAACACCGCCAACTTCCTAACTCCGGGCTAGTACTGAGAATTTCTAGTCAGAAATACCCAATACCTAATTATGGCCTGACCCGGGACTCGAATCCTCGTCCGCCGCAGTCGAGCATGCTAACCACTAGACCAAGGAGGCAGTTAAAAGCAGTCTCAATATGTATATCTATCGGTTAGCTCTTCCCTTCTGACGCGGCGCATGTAGCTTTTTTAGGGTTCCGTAGCCAAATTTGGCAAAAACGGAACCCTTATAGATTCGTCATGTCTGTCTGTCTGTCTGTCTGTCTGTCTGTCTGTCTGTCTGTCTGTCTGTCCGTCCGTATGTCACAGCCACTTTTTTTCGAAACTATAAGAGCTATACTGTTGAAACTTGGTAAGTAGATGTATTCTATAAACCGCATTAAGATTTTCTTACAAAAATAGAAAAAAACAATAAATTTTGGGGGTTCCTCATACTTAGAACTGAAACTCAAAAATTTTTTTTTCATCTAACCCATAGGTGTGGGGTATCTATGGATAGGTCTTCAAAAATGATATTAAGGTTTGTAATATCATTTTTTTCTAAACTGAATAGTTTGCGCGAGAGACACTTCCAAAGTGGTAAAATGTGTGTCCCCCCCCCCCCCGTAACTTCTAAAATAAGAGAATGATAAAACTAAAAAAAATATATGTTGTACATTACCATGCAAACTTCCACCGAAAATTGGTTTGAACGAGATCTAGTAAGTAGTTTTTTTTAATACGTCATAAATCGTAAACCGCAATTTACCTTTCATTCCATCAACTCAAATATTTAAAAAACACATTTAATTTAAAACTTACTACAGGTTTGTACGGAACCCTCGATGCGCGAGTCCGACTCGCACTTGGCCGGTTTTATTTGCTATAGTAACGTACATAATATACTATATGAGTGCAAACAAAAGTTCACATTCTAATCCCTCACTCTCGCAGTCCGTTAGGAAGCAAGTAGCAAAATCTAGTAAAACATAAAAACTATTAGATAACGGTATGATGGTATCCTTACCAAAAACGGTTCGCCGTTACCCGAAAAAGCGAATGTTGAAATCGGATCGCCTATAAATCAGGGTTCCAATATAACCATATTTTCTCCTCAAAACACCTCATAAAATTTCCTCCAAGTCATAAAACGCCCCTGCGATATTTCTTTGTATGATATTATATAAAATGTGAAGATCGCAAAGATATTTTCACTTTATATTGGTGACAGACGGGATAATGCGACCACAAATGAAACTAATACGCCTTAAAACACAAAACTTGACCGTCGAAAAATCTACCCTGTTGAATAATTCAACATACAATTTACTATAGAGACAACATTCAGTAAAGGATTCACTAAACTAAAAAAATAATAGACTAAAAACGAATGTTCTAAATAAGACGTGTAACGCGGTTCACCACCTTCCACCTCACCTTGGAAAACAAAATATTTTTTAAATAATCATTTATTTCAGACCTATATAATTTAGTTTTAATTAAATTAGAATAAAATTAAATCATTTACATTTTACACACTACTAAAACTAAAAACTAAAAACTAAAAACCTAATGTAAAAGACCGCTACCAGTGGGCAGCGTGCCCAGAATGCTGGCAGCATTGCCGCGTTGAATAGCTATGCTCACTCGCTGAGCGAAATATATACCAGCACTCTGGTCATATATTATGTATGATTATGACCTATATGGTGTCTATCTTAATATTATTAATAAAAAGATGACTGACTGACTGACTGATCTATCAACGCACAGCTCAAACCACTGGACGAATCGGGCATCTGAAATTCAGCATTCAGATAGCTATTATGACGTAGACACCCATTAAGAAAGGATATTTGGAAATTCAACCCCTAAGAGGGTAAAATGGGGTTTTTAAATGTGCGTAGTCCACGCGGACGAAGTCACGGGCAAAGCCAGTTTGAATATAATTTTATAAAGCATATAAGCTACGTCTGTGACCGCTAATTTCCGCTCTATCGTTTAAATATCTCTAATTCTTCGAATGCTACGAATTTTTTCCCAAATACTGTACGTATTTGTCCCCAATTTAGTATTGTCGGGGAATTTCTGCAGACTCGGCCAAAAATGTTTATTTCGCGTTTGAATTTTTAGTTCGTAGAGAAACTTCGATTGAATTTAAAGTCGTTCACTAATTCGTTAGACGATAATATAGCTCGCTCTCTTTTTTTGCAACGTATTTCTTACTAGCTGATGCCCGCCACTTCGTCCGCGTGGAATATGCTTTTTTAATTCCCACGGGAATTCTTGATTTTCCAGGATAAATAGTAGCCTATGTCACTCTCCAGGTCCTCTACTATTTACCCATGCGCAATCACGTCGATCCCTTGCTCTGTTGCGGTCTGATTGAAGGACAAACTAACACAATTTTGCATTTATAAATATTTAAGTATGATATTTTATTATCTCTTTAATTTTCTGGGATGACATGCAGCCAATGTATTAATTCAGAAGCTATTTCCATTCCAAATTTCGGGAGGGTATATGCTCGACCGATGCAATAGAAAGATCATCCTCTGAACCGGTGTCATACTCGGAGAACCCAGCTGGGCCAACTGTTGTACCTAGGTTGAAAGTTCTATATAAGGACTGAAACAGTAACCGAAATAAAGGGTTTAAACACTGTTTTTGAAACTGTTATAAAACAGAAACACTTATAACGGAAACAGAAACGATACTGTAACCCAATCAATCTGTAACCGTTTATTTCTGTTATTAAGTGTTTTTATCTGTAACCCTAATAGGTACATGCCCCAACAAACTGCACGGTGTGACAACGCGTTCTTCTAACTCCATTGGACTTTACACACACAGACACCACATGGCCATGTTTTTCTTAAAACAATTGCAACCCAGGTACAAATTTGAATACGCGTCAACAGTAAATTTGGCAACGTCGCTATTTCGGTTACACTTTAAAACACTTTCATTTTGTTACAGATTCATTTCTGTTACAGAATATCTGTAAGTGTTTCGGGTTAACCGAATTAAAAACACATTCAAAAGGGTTACAGATTCGATTCTGTCACACTTTCATTCTGTAACCCTTATATTTCTGTAACCTTTATGAATCTGTTTTTCAGTCCCTGGTTCTATATATACTTAGTGCAATTCCAAAAAAACTTCGTAATCGTGATTCAGGGGGCGGCACGTGATTGGCTAACACGGCTGCGCCGTGTCATTTTGCGCCGTCATATCATCATGTAGGTATGTATAGACCACTACAAAGCTGCAAGTACTTCAGCATCCTTCATCTTGCCGAGTCCGTTCTCAAGGTCGTTTAAATTTAAAAACACGCCCGCAGCGTGCGATAAAGCGAACTCGTCTCAAAGGTAAAGTTTCGCCAGATAAAAGCCAACTCGATATCTTAAATCGCCGGCGGGCTTACTCTGAGGCGGAATGTTCAGGAATCGCGGCCAGTAACTCACCGTTCCAAATTTTATTAGGCCCTTGATAGGTACTAATAGTAATTTATCCAAAACCTTTATCATTCTCAAACAAAAGTCAAGAAAATTCTGGAAACTCACTAAATATGAAAAAAGAGAAAACTTAGAATCAACTCCTGCCATTATGTGATTAATCGAAAAGGGTCATGACCCTCAGCAATGAGAAATAACACGCAGAGTAGTCGACTATACGAGTATACGAGAACTATACGAGACAGATCCTTAATTTAATTTCTCTAAATAACACTGAAACGCTTTGGTTCAACAATTTTTTAATTTTTTAATAAAACCACAACAGTTAAATATTTGACTGTCTTTTCATTTATTTTGAACTCCATAAGGCTCCGTAGTCGACTAGTTGAGTGATAACCGGTCCGCCGCAGGCTGACCGCGTGTCGCGTGGAGTAGTGCTGTATTATAGCAGCCATTTTTAGATATATGTAACTTATTTTTTTTGCTCAGAATTTTAAAAAGTCCTAGAAATAAATAAATAAATCAGTAATCAGTAATCCTTTCCGTAAATTTGATACAGAAGCTATAATCCACACAATAAGGCCGCCATCCGCCCGCATGGTCCACAATAAGGTAATGACTCCACAAACTCCGAGATCGCATCGGATGCGAACTTTGATGGCTGACTTATGTTTTAATTTAACTTCGGTTAACTTATTATCTCGCTTTGAACCGCAGTTAGCGCGACGAGATTACCAGTTTATTGTTCGAACAATGGAATTAACTCAAGTTGTACTCATGAAATTACTATATAACGCCCGCGACTTCGTCCGCATGGATTAAGGCCGCCAAATTGTATACTTACTTTATTTTTAGCTAAGTTTACTATTGTTTATTTTCCTTTGTGGTTTACAATAAAAGTATATTCATTCATTAATTCATTCATTAAGGTATTTTGATTCCCACTTCCGGAATAAAATGTAGCCTATGTGTGTTAAGTCTACGAAGGATACGTCTTTCATTTTCTATGGCGTCGTACCGCGTCGCGTCGCGTGGCTTCGCTTCTGTCGCTCACTTAGAACAAAGGGTTAAGGTTTTATAGTAAAAATTTGCAGGCTAATTTCTCCCTAACATGGACTAAATCCGGTATAATACAAGAAAAAAACTGTCGGCATTTAAGGGTTCATATACGAACCCTAAAATACCGACAGTTTTTCCTCCACAGTCTCTATAGAGAAAAATACCGCAGATACAAAATATTACTTTAATCTCTACTTTTGACGTAACGAGACAAGACATACCTATATGTGTAATCATGTTAGCTTCGGTAGAAAAACAGAGATAACGGGTAGACAATACGAGTAATTAATTATCCTAGCCCTACAGGTTTCATCATTGTACCCAATATAGTACCACGGAATGGGTAATGGTACGTTAGTACCTAATTATGGATCGCATATGTGGATTGTGGATGAATGCGGAATACCTCTCAATAAAACCTCTCGCGGTGGTTCTGCACAATCGTATAATGCGCTCCGGTCCGATTTACTGCCAATTTGAGCGGCAATTCTATTTGGGACCAAATGCTGTAATTTCTATGAACCGATATGTATAGGTAACTATGCTATACGCTTAGTATAAGTTTTTATATTGCATATTCGATTGAAGGTAATCCAGCGCTCGGATTAGCGTCAAAGTAAAATGAACTTTAATATTTTTAAATTAGAGCTCAATTTCGTGTATGCATTCACAGCCAGCTCTCAAATACGTGTCGAAATTAAAATCGGTTGTACTGAATTTGGCCGCCAACCCGAAACCCGTTGAAATAGCCCGCCAACCCGCATTGGAGCAGCGTGGTAGGTCTCAAACTCTAACTCATATTTATAAACTTATTACAAGTGCTTTTGAATCATCGAGTAAATCTACCACTGGTTCGGAATGTCATTATAAGGTCTACGCTATAATTCCCTCTCTCCTATGAGCCCTATGTACCCAGCTGTGGGATTAATGACCACCACCACTACAGCCTGTAGTGGTGGTGGTACGGAATTTGTGACTTTAAATCGAGAGCATTTGGGTCCATTTTACTTTAACGCCCATGTGATCGAACATTCGATTACGATTAATCGAATTCGCAATGTAAAAACTTATACAGAGAGTACGGGTATTGAATAATGGTAAAATTGAGGTAATTTGTGGGAATTTAGATTTACAGAAAGAAGCAAAGGCATTGAACGATTCGAGCAGCACACAGAAAATTACTTAATTTGTCAATGCAGTTTTATCCATTATCCACACTAATATTATAAACAACCTGCTGCCGCGACTTCGTCCGCGTGGAATAAGGTTTTTTTAATTCCACATTTTTTAACTCGGATATAAAGTCTATTTCACTCCCTAGATCCTCAACTATACTCATGCAAAAATCATTTCGATCCGTTGCTCTAGTGCGGTGTGATTGAAGGACAAACCAACAAACAAACACACTTTTGCATATATAATTAACTAGATGATTCCCGCGACTTCGTCCGCGTGGACCAAATTTTTTCGATTCCCGCGGGAACTCTTAAATTTTCCGGGATAAAAAGTAATCCAAATTTCATCAAAATCGGTTGAACAGATAGGCCGTGAAAGCGTAGCAGACAGACAGATAGACAGACAGACACACTTTCGCATTTATAATATTAAGTATGGATATTAGTATAACATAATGTGAGTTGTTTGTATATCGACTACACTAAGGTACACGCAGACAAAGTCGCGGGCATCATCCATACTTCCATACTAATATTATAAATGAGAAAGTGTGCCTGTTTGTCTGTCTGCTACGCTTTAACGGCTCAACTTACCAACCGATTACAACTTTTTCAACAGATTTGGATGAAATTTGGTATATAGACAGCCTACATCGCGGATAAAGTCGCTTTCCATAAAGTCCCATTACAATAATGGCAACTTATTGTCTACTACCATCTAGCCTATGGGCTAACAAGTAATATTAATTTAGGTTAAACTTCTACTAAAAATTAATTTCTACATCTAATTATTTACAGTCTAGTAAACATGAATTAATCTTGTAGGGTCAAAGATCCTAGCAAAATAAAGTCACGTTTTCAACTAGAAGGTTTTATTTTATTTTATTTTATACAAACAAAAACGAGAAATGAGAGTGCATTACCACTGTCCAAATCCATTATGTTAAAAGCTTTGTAGTAATTAAAAGATATCCACTGGAAAACTGCATGACCTAAGCATTAACGAAGTCTAGACTTTAGACGCTTAATGCGATTCCGTCAATGGATGCGCTTCCAACAAAAAATCTTGTTTAAGTTTCAGTATAACTGCACGTACCTACTAGTTAAATTATCTGCTTTTATTTCAACACGGCATGCAACCTTTAGTCGTCAAAACATAATTTAATATAAAAAATTCTTTTTAAACAACCGACTTCAAACTCCCGCGCCAACTTTACAACAACAAGCACACGCTATACAAAGTTCTTATTTCATTGTTGATATTTTAAAAACCGCTGGAGTGATTTCGATAAAATTTATATGGGACCACTTGGAAAGTATGCCCTTTCAAATAAAAAAAGAATCATCCAAATCGGTCCACCCAGTCAAAAGTTCTGAGGTAACAAACATTTAAAAAAAAAAAAACAGTCGAATTGAGAACCTCCTTTTTTTGAAGTCGGTTGAAAAGCGAGAAATAAACAAATGAATAAAATTAAAATTATTAAAATATACGACTGCTCTTCCGTAGACACACATACATACACGAACCCTGAAAACATAACACCCCTTTTTTGGGCAGTCGTACCACTGCTACTACGTAACGATACCACAGTCATTAATTACCTTTGGAATCTTATTAAGATTTATATTAAATGATATTTTTTTGTGAATCACTGGATATTGAACTATAGTGTTATATATTTTTGGAATCTACTCAACATTTTCTAGATGATGATTATATACTTAGTTAATCTTATTTTCGAATATATTTTTTCAACTTTAGTCTTTAATGCGGAACCATGGTCACCATCAATTTTTTTTTTAATTTTACTAGCCTATGAGGCGATATCAACTACTTGAATAAACTAAACATAATCTCAGAGCAACAATTCGGTTTCAGACAGGGTAAATCAACTGAAGATGCTATTATTGAGCTCACTAGCCACATAATTAAAAATATGGAATCTAGACAGAAAACTGTAGGCATATTCCTCGACCTATCAAAAGCATTCGATACTGTCTCTATCCCCATTCTTATGGATCGGTTAGAAGCCATCGGTGTTAGGGGTAATGTTCTTAACTTATTCAGAGATTACTTATCCAATCGCAGACAGTTTGTTAAAATTGGCCCCTACAATAGTAAGGAAGAAAATATCGAATATGGCGTGCCACAGGGCAGCGTGCTTGGACCAACTCTGTTTCTGATTTACATCAATAACCTCTGCCGGATGAAATTTCCGCACACTAAGTTATTCTCATACGCTGATGACACCGTGCTGCTGGTCCAGGGACAGAGTTGGGATCAGGTTCGTAGAAATGCTGAATCTGCATTAAAGTATGTCATGAGCTGGCTAAACCAAAACTTACTCACACTTAATGTTTCAAAAACCAAGTTCATCACCTTTGACACCACCATTTACACACAACCAAAATCGTTTACCATTAAAGCTCATTCATGTGAACTGTTCAGTGATGACTGCTCTTGTCTATCATTACAAAGAACTTCCGACATAAAATATCTGGGTGTAATTCTAGACAGTACGCTTAGTTGGAAAAAACACATAAACGTCCTTGTCACTCGAATTCGGAGGCTCATGTTTGTCTTGAGAAAGTTAAGAACGTCTTGTGATCGTGGGACACTAAAGACTGTATACTTTGCTCTAGTACAGTCTCTGACATCGTATTGCATCACAGTTTGGGGTGGTTCCAATAAAACCGACATGCTGCGACTGGAGCCCGCCCAAAGAGGTATTCTTAAGGTCCTGGGTAGCAAACCTCTCAGATATTCCACTTCGGCACTATACCAAGAGTGGGATGTGTTGAATGTCCGGCAACTCTTTATTTCTCAGTTGATTTTACGTAAACACTTGGAAACAAAAGTTCAAGCAGTTGCTGGTAAAGCTCAGAAAAGACGTAAACCAAAGATTTTTGATATCCTGCCTGCAAGAACTGCACTTGCCAAACGACAATATTACTTTCTTAGTCCCAGACTTTATAACAAAGTTCATGACACGATCGACATCTTTAAACTAAATAAATCTGGCTGTAAAAAGAAGGTTAATGCATGGCTAAAGACACTTAGTTACGATGACATTGAAGATCTTATCGCTGGCGTAAAAACATAAGTGAATCATATAATAGCTTGCTCATTTATCAACCCCCACACATTACTTCCATTATAACAGGCACATTTGCTACACTCACACACACATTCCCTTTCTCTCACATACACATTTACACACACATGCATATATCAAAATTTTTATTAGGTCCTGAACTAGATTAAAACTACCCAATAATTTCTGCATTAGGTCTTATATCTGGTGTTTAGGATCCGACGGAAGGCTACGGTGCCCGTAACACAGGTTTTCCTAGTACGGGTGCTAAAGCACTCCCTCTGACCTCAAATAACTTTATTGTTCACCTTTTCCATTGCATTGTATTGCTTTGTATAATTTCAGGTTCTAAGGGAAATTATTATTGATTGATCACTGTATAAGTATATTCTAAGTTATATCCTGTGAATATAACTAATTTTATTTCGAATTGCATTACTGTGTATTTTATGGTCAATAAATGATTTATTATTATTATTATTATGTCACCCGGAATAATCTAGGGATTCTAACGATACCTCATTTATCAAAATCGGTTCAGGCTTATAGAAGTTATTGTGGAATATACAAACTCACATACATACATACATACATACATGAACTCTGAAAGCAATATACACCTTTTTTCAGGCAGTCGTATAATAAAATTAACATTTTATTTCGGATTACAATGAAAACAGATAATTACTTAACGAACAAAATTTCAAAATACAGAAAAATAATTAAAACTAAAAAATGTAATCTGTGACACAAAAACCCCCTTCCGGCTTCTGTTTTTCCATCCGCTTAATAATATTGGTATCTTTTAATCAAGAGTGAATAGGCACCTTAAGCTGGATCATTACTTCGCTAAGTTGCAGGCATCATCTAGTCAAAATATAATTCTGAAAACGGATAATGACATGCCATTCCTAAAATGGCGCGCTTTATAAAGGCTAATGCTTAATTAATAGAGAAAACGCGGGTAAATTCATAATTGATAGAGGAGCGAGGACAGACTGCAAAGCGGTAGGCTACCGCCGGTAGCTCTGCGATTCGATGAATGAATTTGTTCCTACTTCCTAGTTAATTTTCTCGCACTTACCCTTAGCCGCTACATCGATGTGTGAAAGAAATAAATTGGGTTGGACATGTCTTGTGCGTTGGATTTATTGTAACCTATTTAAATTTGTAATCATAGCATATTAATAAGGTTAGATAGAATAATTGACCGAGCGAAGCGAAGGTCTCTGAGTCTACTTGAGTGAATTTGCACTTGTCCGTCCGTCCTGACGACTGAAACTTCCATTTTGACGACCTCCCTGGCGCAGTGAGCGATGTGGTCTTAAAGAGGTCACAGGTTCGATTCCCGGCAGGGTTAGTTTGGGAATTTCTGAATTTTCTCTGGTCTGGCCTGGTGTGAGGCTTCCGTCGTGGCTAGGTAGTACCCTACCGGCAAAGACCTGCTGCTAAGCGATTTAGCGCTCCGGTACGAAAACGTGTAGAAACCGGTTAGGGGTATAACTGCCGTACCTCTAACAAGTTAGCCCGCTACCATGTTTGTTACCTCAGAACTTTTGACTGGGGGGACCAATTTGGATGATTCTTTTTTTATTTGAAAGGGCATACTTCCCATGTAGTCCCATATAAATTTTATCGAAATCGGTCGAGCGGTTTTTAAAATATCAACAATAAAATAAGTACTTTGTATAGCGTGTGCTTGTTGTTGTAAAGTTGGCGCGGGAGTTTGAAGTCGGTTGTTTAAAAAGAATTTTTTGTATTAAATTATTTGAAAAAAAAAATATGAGTTTGAGAGCAACCACCGAGTTTTTTGCTACTTCTTCTCGGTAAGAACAGCATTCCGAACCAGTGATAGATTCACTCGACTATTCAAAGGCACTATTATTAAAAGTAAAATCAATAGAAAATTAGATTGTAAATTAGATTATCACTATGCAGAAGGACGTGGGAGCCTACGTCATTATTGTCCCAAGAAAACCCCTGCCATTATTTGATTAATGGAAAGGGGTCACGACCCTCAGTAATTAGGAATACGATGCAGAGAGAGAGATTTTCACTAACGCTATGATCTCTTTTATTTATATTTTTTAATTTATAAAATGCAAGAGCTTCTCAGTGTGCCAGAGCGGGCATTAGAAATCCAATCTTCGGGATACGAAAGGGTATATCTACTTATTTTTACCGGATTGTCCTAAAATCCTCCACAATTTGTTGATTATACTGATGCTTGTTCAATATCTTCTCATCCTGAGGGCTGAGGGCAATCAGGGATAGCACTCTTTGTATATTGCAAATCACACTCTACTTATTGGCGCAACCCTGAAAACAACCCCGCTTACGGCGAGTTGCTATGGGTAACTATCAAGGTCATCCTCAAAATTCATTAAATTATTTTATTATTTGTTTATTATAAATAACACTACATTTTTGCGTCATTATAGAACGGTACTGTCAATAGTAAATTCTGTCTATTACAAAAATTTTACTAGACATCTCATTTTTTTAAATGTTCACAGGTTAGACCTCTGCAAACTTATTTTCACCTCTCCAGGTATTATCTTGCAAATTGCGTAACTAGTTTTTATCTGCTGTGTTTCTGTCATGAAATCATACTAATATTATAATAAATGCAAAAATAAAAAATACAATAGATAAAAGTTTATTGACAAATACTACAATTCATTAAATTTAGTTAAAAAAGTAAGTTAGTCTGTGAAAGTGTGTTTGTTTCTTGGTTTGTCCTTAATTCACGCCGCAACTAAGCAACGGATCGACGTGATTTTTGACATGGGTATATAGTTGAGAACCTGGAAAGTGACTTAGGCTAACTTAAAACACGGGCATCAGCTAGAGCCTGAATATATGAGCTAAGTCTACTCCCGCACGTATTGCTTAGTGGTGCAATCTCTCAATTGAAGCCTCATAAACGAAACACAGAAGCCAGAGCTTTGTAGAATTTTCACCCTTTCAACAAACAATACGTGACTTGAATTATTTCCCTGTTCCATTCTAGTTATTTTATGTACGTAAGTGATTTTTTTTTATTGCTTACTTCGTCGGAGAGCACGTTAAGCCGCCGGTCCCGGTTATTATCACTAACATGATAATAGTCGTTAAAGTCAGCCAACCCGCATTGGAGCAGCGTGGTGGGTCCAAGCTCTAATTCCCTGTCCCCTGTGAGAGTGGAGGCATGTGCCCAGTGGCACGTTAATGGGCTTAATGGGACGTTAAGCGGTTACTTCGTCCGCGTGGTAATATAAGTAACTTATTTAATTATCACGGCAACTCCTTAATTTTCGGAAATAAATATATATATACAAAAAAACCGTCGATCCGTTACTCTGTTGCGGCGTGATTGTAGGACATACCAACAAACAGACACACTTACGCATGTATGAATGTACGAAAATTTGGATGGATGTTTGTTACTCTATCACGCCAGAAAGGCTGAACGAATCTGGAAGAAAGACACAGAGACAGATTATAGTCTAAAATAACACATAGCCTACTTTTCTGTCATGGAAAATTAAAAAGTTCCGGAGTATTAAAGAGTTTGGGAAACCAATAAACCTAAATCCACGCGGACGAAGTCTAGTTCATAATGTCAATAATGTAATGTGATAAATAGTGATGGAATATATTATGTTCTTAGATCTAGTAGAAACTTTCTCTAGTACTCACTAGTTTTGGGGAATAAAATCGAACTCACTCATCACAATTTGAGAGTAGAAAAAAATTGAAATAAAGTTTCCAGGATTGTAGAATTTCCACGATCGCACTGAATTGCAGACAAATACGAGGTATTGGAGAAATCTGGGAAAAACTCCTGTGTCAGAATTTTGGATTTCTTATAATAGTCACAAGCTAGTGGGAAATTATGAGCAGATGCTTGATAAAAATTGAAACTGTAATTATTAAATGCTTAAATTATTTTTGTTTTTGCTTTTCATGATAATAAATTAGAATGATTCAATTATCTCTCTCAGTAATGGACCGGTGATAGAATTTAAAATTTAAATGTTCAAAAATGAAACCCATTTGAAGTGAAACTTCTTTATTTGAAAATTCAACAAAACTAAAAAAAATAAACGAAAAAGCGACACCAAAAACAGACAAACATATTCATAATAGGATTTAGCCTGCGAAAGGATGAGATAGAATACAAGTTATATTTATATTTTATATTTATTTACATTTTCTCGTAGGCTACTTTTCTGAAGTTTCACTTCTGCCATGCGACAATTGCACACATACACTTTTTTTCTCTATTTTTAAATCGATGCAATGCCTTCTAAGATCTATATTTTTCATCTTAATACAAACGTGTCACTAATCTAAGGATCGATTGCACCATCGATGGTTAAACCTATCTACCTACCCTACGTTAAATTTCTCCACATAACTTTGGATTGCAAAAGTCATGGTTCTTTATTTGTTACCTTAATTTGACTTAAATGGCTTTCCGTCAGAGACTGCCTAGCTTAAGGTTTTGAATAAAATGGTAAGAGTGGTAGAGTCCTTATTAATGAAACTTTCAGCTATACCTCAAAAATTCCCGCCAGTTCTTAGACCATAATATATCACGTAAGGGATACTAGTGGCACTTTATGGCTGTGAAGATAGCCCGCGGTGTTTTTTGGGTACAAATATGGTTATATTGGTACTTTGATTTATTTCAATACCTATTCCATATATTCGAATATTCGCTTATCCTTGAACAAAAGGTTTTATAGATTTCTTCTTGTTCTAAGAAATGTTTTTAAGTACTTACTTTTTAGAAGCTTTACCCAATAATTACTTATTCAGTTTAACATAGGAATAATGTCAACTCAATCAAATCAGCAACTCTTTAACAAACTTAAAAACGCTTCTAGTAAGGAAGTTTGTATGAAACATTGGTATGAAATACATAGCTGGGACGTCATCAAATTTCAGCACACTTTTTACTTCAATCGATACTTTCAAATGATTAAGTAAGAAATAATTTATTTTTGACATAGACATCATCCCTATTCACTAAACATTTTCGTAATCTAATCATATAAAAGGGAAAAGTTAACTGACTGATCTTATGGCTATGTCTTTTGAATTATGCCCCTATGGGGGTAAAATAGGGGTTTCAAAAATGTTAATGGTGAAATATGAAAATAAAACTTAACGTGAGCGAAGCCGCGGGCTAAACTACTCCCTAGCCCATACCACAGAATAATAACTAGTACTAGGTATACGAGTATACCTACTAATATTGCAAATGCGCTTAAAAGTAGGTATATTTGTTGCTCTATCCTTCAATCAAGCCGCTACAGAGCAAAGGATCAACTTGATTTTTTTGCGCTAAGGAGAGTAACATTATACCACTTTTTATCCCGGAAAATCGTATTTTGAGACGTTAATATGACTTTCAGTTTTTCGCATTTTATAATATTCTGTAAGTGTCCTATACTTTCTGCGTCTACGAAAAAAAATGGCAATTCTTCTTTAAGTTCAGTGAAGGGAACTAACTAAAAGAATTTTTAAGACTACAAAAATATTGTTTCAGTTTTATGAAGTCGTTACAGCAACTTCAACGAAGCCCAAACTCTAAATCTTAGGAAAGTTCTCACGTAATGAACACAATGAAACTTAGCGGCTGGTTCTTTAAACTCTAATTACACTATTTCACGGATCGGAAGTAACTCCATTCCAACTGGGACTTCGGTTAAATCAAAGTTTTAAATAAATCTCTACAGTTTAACTGTAAACCATACCTACTTTTTGATCTCATCCATACTTCTATCCTACTTAAAAATGGGAATGTTTGGATGGATGGATGGATGGAAGTTTGTTACTCAATCACGCCAGAACGGCTGGACGGAAAATTGAAGAGTTCCCACGGGAACCAAAAAACCTCAATCCACGCGGACGAACTCGTGGGCATCAGCTAGTAAATAAAAAAGTAATTTAAAAAGAACAAAAATCCCGACTGCTTGGATACCAAAAAGTATAAAACAAGACATGAATTGAAGTATTTCATTATTATCAATTTAAATCGTATAATATTAATATAATTTATCAAGGCGCAGTCGCACGTCCAATAGCTAACCTTAACGTGCGACTGCGCCTTGATAAATTTTATTAATATTATACGATTTAAATTGATAAAAATGAAATACTTCAATTCATGTCTTGTTTTATACGTTTTGGTATCCAAGCAGTCGGGTTTTTTGTTATTTTTAAATTACTTTTTTATTTCAAACTTTTTAGTTAAGCATTTACCGTAAACAGGCGACGTTTTATCTGCTCGAAGTAGCATCTATTATCTAGTCTGTGGTAGCACCAAAGGTACTAATAAGTATTTTGTATAAGAAGTAGTAGTACGCAGCGGATAAATTTATTCGTAATGACGTGCGGTAATCACCATAACCATCAATGCTAATATTAATTTGGTAAAGTTTGTAAATCTGCTATTTTTCCTAAAAATGAGCTCATTAATTTTCGAGAGTCCTATCGCATCGACGTCACGAGACCTCGGCAATGAACGCTAAGCCGGACGTTATTTGTAATTATTTATTCAAGACATTATTTATTTATTCAACATGTTATTCCTGTGAAATGTTATCCTAATACTAGAACATACTTGTACTATGTTATATAAATACTTAAAAATTTGTACGTCAGGGTTGCCTGACTGGATATGCTGCGACTTTTCATACTGTAACCATCATTGCAACACATATTCAGACATTTATCTGAATTGTGTAAATTCATATAAAAATAAATTCATTCTATTCTATTCTATTCTATACCGTCGGCCACTTACGAAAATGCGCGTAGACAATGCAAAAAAGTATTTTTAAGTACCTATTTTCAAAAACACTATTTGTAAATATTTAGTACGTAGTGGGCGTATTTATTTATGTAGTATATAGTTTATAGCTAAGTGGACTCGGAACCAATATTTTTATAGACATTAAAAATGTAAGTCGGATGTTATGTTAGTCGAATATGCGTTGCATGTGGCATTGATGAATTTATTGATTGATCGATTGAAGGAGTACAAATCATCAAGTTTTTTGAGACCTGTTATGGATTTGGTATTACAATGATATGTTACTACCGTAATATGTGAGAGTACGCCCCACCTTCACCCTTACCTATCCGCTGCCGGCCGCGTCATTTTTTGTTGAAGGTTACTTGTATTTCTACGATATCTCATAAGATATTTATCTAAATTGAATGGTGTAAAGGACAATTTTTGTCTAAATTAAATACTTGAGATGAGTAAGATATTTATTTTGATAAGGAATTAACGATTAATACTATGTTGGTAAAAACACCTTCGCAAGTAAAGCACTGTTTAGACCAAATTTGAAAATCATAAAAATGGTTATTGTGAGTCAACCTTAAAAAATAGTTATATGCTATCGCGGACTTTTTTTTAGAACTTTTTGAGAGGAACGTTTCTACCATACATTGTTGTCATGTAACTTTAACGATTTAGGCAGCGCACGCCACGTAAGCTCTCAGATGAGATGATTTTTTCCGACTTTACTAACATTATTGCAATTTTCGTAAGGATCTCTAATTTGTTTGGATATAAAATATAGCCTATTTTACTTGTTAATAATGTAGCTTTCTATAAGTGACATAAGTTTTAAAATCGGTTGAGTGGTTTTTGAGATAATCCACCTAGTTTGATAGATATAGATGATATGAGTAGGAACTTTAAACATTTCCTTTGAAACCTCGTAAATCCTAAATTATCATTTAAACGGAAAAATGGTTTAAGGAACGTAGGTGTGATTTTAAAAAACCTATCTAACGATACCCCACTTGCTTATAGCCTATCGACTTTCATTTATTAATTGGCTTCTAGTCGACGCCATTTTGTTTTTCTCAAATTCGGCCTCCGTTGTGACACTCGGAAGACTAATACAAATCTATTAGTGCAATTACTATCAAAATCGGTTCAGCCGTTTTTTCTGTAATGTGACACAAAGGAATACAACCTTTGAAACCTCGTAAATCCTAAATGA
The DNA here is from genome assembly GCA_963932025.1 of Erebia epiphron. Classification (NCBI taxonomy): domain Eukaryota; kingdom Metazoa; phylum Arthropoda; class Insecta; order Lepidoptera; family Nymphalidae; genus Erebia; species Erebia epiphron. The sequence continues at coordinate 14,023,245 of OZ009950.1, forward strand.
TCGATGAAATGAGAAAATGATCAAGGAAACCTAACTATTTAACTAATAAAGTTCCTGCACATTGACAGAACAGACAGTTTGGGCACAGACTTGCCGCATTGCCTTCTGGCACCCGTGCATTCTGGTCCCTTGCCAAAGCCATACAGGGCAACTTCTGCCGCTCAACCTTTCCACCTCTACGAAAGCCGGACGATACGCTGGCCCACACCGCCAAGGAGAAAGCAGATATCTTAGGCTCTCTCTTCGCTGGTAACTCGACACTTGATGATGGAGGGAGAACACCACCATCCATCCCGCGGTGTCAAAGTTCGCTCAGTGACATTCGCTTCACTCGGAGCGCTGTGCGTAAAACGCTCCTTTCTCTCGACGTCAACAAGGCGAGCGGGCCTGACGGTATCCCTGCCGTAGTGCTTAAAATGTGTGCTCCCGAGTTGACCCCGGTATTAACGCGTCTGTTTCGGCGGTCTTACTCCTCCGGCACTGTTCCGTCTTCATGGAAGACTGCCTTAGTCCACCCTATTCCAAAGAAGGGTGATCATTCAGACCCATCGAACTACAGGCCTATCGCGATAACCTCCCTGCTCTCTAAAGTTATGGAGCATATAATTAACACCCAAATGCTTCAGTACCTGGAAGAACACCAGCTGATTAGTGATCGTCAGTATGGCTTTCGCCACGGTCGATCAGCTGGTGATCTCCTAGCTTACCTTACTCACCGCTGGGCGGAGGCAATCGAAAGCAAGGGAGAAGCTTTGGCAGTCAGCCTGGATATTGCAAAGGCCTTCGACTGGGTTTGGCATAAGGCACTTCTGTCCAAATTGCCTTCCTACGGAATCTGTGCGATTGGATCGCCAGTTTTTTGAACGGGCGCAGCATCAAAGTCGTAGTTGACGGTTTTTGCTCTGAATTGAAGCCCATCAATGCTGGCGTTCCGCAAGGATCTGTGCTTTCACCCACGCTGTTCATACTGCATATTAATGACATGTTACAAAATAACAATGTTCATTGCTACGCGGACGACAGTACGGGCGATGCCTTATATAAAGGTCGTGCTCAGCTTTCTCGCGCTCAGCTGGAGGAGTGTAAAAATACGCTTGTGTCGAACATAGAGTCTTGTCTCGACCAAGTATCACAGTGGGGCTCACAAAATATTGTGCACTTCAACCCCACCAAGACACAAGTATGCGCGTTTTCGGCAAAAAAGACCCCCTTTAACACCTCTATACTCTTCCAGAACACTCCCCTGACTCCATCTAACAGCATTGGGATCCTCGGTGTTAGTATATCGAACGAAGTCCAGTTCCGCGAACATCTGGAAGGTAAAGCCAAACTAGCCTCCAAAAAACTCGGGGTGCTCAACAGAGCAAAAAGATACTTTGCGCCTAAGCATAGGCTTCTGCTGTATAAAGCGCAAGTTCGGCCCCACATGGAGTACTGCTCTCACCTCTGGGCCGGAGCACCCCAGTACCAGCTCCATCCATTTGACCGGATTCAAAGGCGGGCAGTTCGACTCGTAGATAATCCCAATATTACTTGCAGTGGAGGTTGCTACTGGAGTCCCTAGAGCACCGAAGAGACGTTAGTTCTCTTTGTGTGTTCTATCGTCTCTACAATGGGGAGTGTTCTGAGGAGTTATTCAATCTAATACCACCTTCCGTGTTCTCCAGTCGTACCCTACGTCGCAGAAACAAATTCCATCCTCACCACCTGGATGCCTGGCCCTCTTCCACCACCCGTTATTCCAGGTCATTTCTGCCACGTACCCGCAAATTGTGGAACCAGCTTCCATCGTCTGTGTTCCCTCATGATTATAATATGGGGCTCTTCAAAGGGAGGATAAACAAATTTCTCAAAAGCCAGCAACGCATTGGCGGTTCCTCTGGTGCTGCAAATGTTCATGGGCGGCGGTAATCACTTACCATCAGGTGACCCGCCTGCTCGTTTGCTAGCTATACATATAAAAAAAAAAAAAAAACTATGATTTTGCAAGACATTTTCATCGATACCCCACTTGTCATAGTCCATCGACTTTTATTTTTTAATTTGTTACATTATGGCTTCTAGAGGGCGCCATTTTGTTTTTTCTCAAATTTGGCTTCCACAGTGACACTCTAATGATATATTCGGCACAAACTGGTGCAAGAATCATCAAAATCGGTCCACGCGTTTAAGCTGTCGCTGTCTTGCAAGGAACATACAAACATATATAGACTGATGAACACATAACCCTGTGCGTTCCGCAGTCGGGTAAAAATAAAGATTTCAAAATGAAACAATGAAAATATGAGCCTGGATAAACACATTATAATAGCTTTCAAAATATTTCGAGTTCAATCATTAATTAGATATAATTATAACTGCGTGAATATTGTTTGCACTTTCACATTATGCGGTTCGCCAATAATTAATAATTAATTTTGAATTTAATTATTATTTGCACAATTTCACTAATTTTGTAGTGTCTGAAAATCAAATTTTAAAATTGGAAGGTTCAGATAAGTGCAATTACTATGTGCTATTCAACAAGTCTCGTAAAACAGGAGTCCTAGTGCTTTAAAATGCCTTTCTCTCTCTGCGTCGTATTCCTCATTGCTGTGGGTCGTGACCCCTTTCCTTGAATTACTAGGGTTTTCTTGGGATAATAATGCGAGGGGTTCCCAGGTCCTTCCGCATGCCCCTCACCTGTGTAAGCCTGTCCTTGTCCCAGCCATAGCGCTGTCCCGCTATTCTGACTAGATGGCGTTAGTAAAATAGGTCGTCATTCTTTGTTTGACAGATCCGTTCAGTCGTTCGGGTTGAGTAACAAACATTCATGCATTAAACTTTTGCATTTATTCAGCATCAAAATTTCGATGGTACTATGCCCCCTGCGCCATATTTTGCCGGTGAGAGAGAGAAAATCAAAGTTTTAATTGTTGTAAACGCCGTATCTGTAATGAAGTAGATAATATTAACGAGGTCATGTTTGGTCATGTCCGGCGAGAAATGACATGCTCGCGGACGTGTGCTAATGAGATGGCGCGTTTGCTTGATAAGCACTTGAATGTTTGATAAGCGGATTATAACGGTTTCTATCAGAGATCTGTAGCTCAGCAACGTAGCACACGTTTACCAAACCCACCGATAGGAGCGCTTGAGTTTAGGTATAGGTTAGATTAGCGATGTTAGATGGTATTGGATAAAAGCAGGCGTTATTTTGCCTTACATGGTAATTGATAATGAAAGAACTTGAAGTTTAATTTACTGTAATATGCGTTTGTACCAGAACCTCTTGGCCTAGTGGTAAGCATGTTCGACTGCAGTCGACGAGGTCCCGGGTTCGTGGCCCGGGTCGGGCCATAATTAAGGGTTTTTCTGAGTAGAAATTCTCAGTACTTTTACTCAACACGTTTTAACAATATAAAAAAAGTGTATGTGTGCAATTCACACACGGCAGAATTGAAACTTCAGAAAAGTATATAAATATAGCTTGTATTCTATCTCATTTTCTCGCAGGCTAAATCCTATTATGAATGTATTTGTTTAAGTGTCGCTTTTTCGTTTCATCAAATTTTCAAATCACAACGATTCTAAAGAAGTTTCACTGCAAAAAATCACCAAAGGGTAAAGTCCTAGAATATAATTCCATGCGAAGCAAAGTTTGTATTGAAAAACTTAAAGTTCACCAGTTAGCAGTAGGTATTACAACGTAAAGAAACTAAGCAATCCCAAGTTACACGAAACGTCTTATTATCGGGGCCATATACTGCCAACGCTTAAAGCCATATAGTTTCATTATTGTTTACTTTCGTGTTAAAGAATTATAATCCTTATTGTCAAGTACATCTGTCATGACATCTGTCAATTGTCTTTATGAATAATAATGCTAAAGCATTGCTTTAAGCGTTGGCAGTATGGCCCCTGTGCAAAAGGGACTGGAAAATATCTTTTAAGATAACGAAAATAGTTTTTTCATCCCACCATCTCGGAAAGAGTATTTTTAATCTTCGATATCTGAATGCAAAAGCCGTTATTATCCTCTTGAGGATAAAGTAAATTGAATTTAGAACATCGTGTGCACGTTAGTAAATATCACTCGTCTATGAAGTCTGTGAATTCAAAAAAAAAGATACGCGCCGAATTGAGAACCTCCTCCTTTTTTGGAAGTCGGTTAAAAACATCATTAAAAGTTAAAACCTATTTACTTCTACCTCTATGGTGCCGAATTTCCATACAACCTTTTTTAATTTGTTAAAAACTCACACTCGTAACCTTCTTGGTGTACTTTTTTAATTTTCTGTACGCGCACCATTTTCTTTCACGTCATGTCATTTCCTCGCTGAGGTGGGATGAAAAGTTACGTGTTGCACTCGAGTGAAAAGATTTTTCACCTAGTGCTCTTTTGATTCCCTCGCTGACGCTCAGGATTCTAATTTTTGAACCACTCGCTGCGCTCGTGATTCAATTTTAGAATCCTTCGCTTGCTCGGTCATCAAAATTGAGCACGCGGTTAAAAAACAGCTTTTCACTCTTTTATAACAAATAACTATTCTTGCGTCTTTAAAATTATTTGTAAATCTTCTTACACAATTATAATATAACTAACTGATGCCCGCGACTTCGTCCGCGTGGATTGAGGTTTTTTGGTAGGAGATAGATGAAAGTCTGGAATAACACAAAGGATACTTTTTATCCCGGAAAATTAATTAGTTCCAACGGGAACCAAAAAAGCCTCAATCCACGCCAATGTGGGCATCAGTTAGAGTGATATATTATAACATGTCCGCGATTTCGTCCGCGTGGATTGTAATTTTTAATTCCCGCAGGAACTCTTCAATTTTCCGGGATATAAAGTTGCCTATGTCTTTCCCCGGGATACATCATACAACCTACCCCTGCACCAAATTTCATCAAAATCGGTTGAACTGATGAGCCGTGAAAGCGTAGCAGACAGAGAGACAGATAGATAGACAGACAGACACACTTTCGCATTTATAATATTATTAGTATGGATTTTAAGTCTAGTTCGTAAAAAATAAACCTGTTGTTTCTTTTTTCAACAAATAAAATCACTTGCGTGATTCGCTTGGAAAGAGACAATGAACCCCAGCGGAGAAGGGTATAATAAAACGGTTAGCGGAGCGTTAGAGCTTGTAATTAGAGAATTTACCAAACGCTGAGATTAAGAAAAATTGTTTCCTATTGATATACATAAATTCAGAATACATAAATAGGGATGATCACAAACAACTCAATCAAATCAGCACAATCACAAATACATATTTGTGACGTCATCAAATTTCAACGCACTTTTTTTCTTTAATATATACTTTAATATTGTTATCAAACTTAAAACTAACCTATTTTAGTTTTAGGTCTTTTGGAAGACCCTCTATTTAATAATCAGGAAGAAATCATTTATTTTTGACATAGGTATCATCCCTATTATACATGCTGGTACATCGTTCTATTATTATTTTTAGTAATAATTATTCAATAAAAGACCTGCCAAATGACCTTATATCCACGTCTCCTGTTAATTTTATGTTTAACGACCATTTTAAATTATTATCGATTAAAGTACTTAAATATAAAAAGCTTTCAAATAATTGCAAAAAAATATATACTATAAATTAAAAATTCAAATGTTTTTTATTCAAATAAACTTTTACAAGTGCTTTTGAATCGTCGAGTGAATCCACCACTGGTTCTGAATTCCATTCCTACCGAGAAGAACCAGCAAAAAAACTCGGCCGTTCGTTAAAAGCTCAGAACTGTGTTTATCTAAGATACTATAGTGCTCTCAGGGCGTCATAAATCAGGTAAATAATTGGACCTATCTTCGGTCGGTTCATATCAATGGCAGGGCGGTATTTCAATTAATTAATATCTGGCCGGTTCAGTGCGTCGTCGGTGGAAGCTGGAGGGCGGGCGGGATGAGATATTAATGAGAAACTGCTGAAACACTGAATCTAGACAACACTTTCTTGCCATTCCAGCAGCCTTAACTCGAACTGGGTGGCTATTAAATCATTAAAAAGTATAGAAAATGTTTGCTATGCAAGGTTATTATAATTTTTTCCATAAATTAAAATATTATAATGATATTATTATAAACTAACTGATCTGCCCGCGACTTCATCCACGTGGAATAAGTTTTTTAATTCCCACGGGAATTACATAATTTTCCGGCATAATCAGTAGCCTATGTCACTCCCCAGGTCGTCAACTATACCTATGCCTAAAATCGCGTCAATCCGTTGCTCCGTTGCGGCGTGATTAAAGGACAAACCAATTTACAAACACACCTTCGCATTTATAATAATTATTGGTATTATAGTATGATAGTACTTATGGATTATTTGAATTTATAAGTTCTCTTCTTAGTTGAAAAGCATAGTAATATAAGCGCTTTTTCAACTAGGTCACGCCTTAATATCTCTATTCGTCACATTATGAGGGTAGTCGTGGATTTAATTGTTTTGTTATAATACCCGCGAACGATTGTGCGCAGTGTACTATGAACGCTCATGATGATACCTACTATGTTATGGAACCGATAAGTACTTCAGCCGTTGAAAAGGAGAAGTTTTGTGCCAACCATTTCTTTTGGCTAAGTATGAGACCAGTGGATCCTATCCTTAAAGGTCATGAGGGTGTACCATGGAAATAGTATACTTAAATTGGTCATATTGTGTCAATTTTGTATTTTGGAGCTGCCATTTTGGATGTCCGCCAGTAATGCTATCCCTTTAAATAAATAAATAAAAGTTTACTTACTTTAACTCAACTTATACAAATACAAATTAAACTTATACTACGTGTGATCAATGGGCCACAGCATGAGAGATAAGTGTATACCTACCTAACATACTGCAACGCTGATTTTCAGGAGGTATTTCCTTTCATAATACTCCCTGTGGAAAGGACCAGCGCTGAATTTAGAACTGTCGATTTATTTAGACATTTTGTACACCAGAATTAATTTTTTAATGAATGTACAAAATAAATGAATAAATAAAATAAAGTAGTTTCGATGAAAACTCACGATGTTTATGTTTGCGTATAGAAGTGTATAGCCTCACACCTTTTTTAATTTAGTGTAAATATCAGACTATTTTTTTATACCCAATGAGAGAGCTGACATAGTAATATTTCCTCCTTCAAGCGTGTAGCTCTATGAACACATATTGTTATTTCAGTCAACATTATTATGTGTTGTTTTAATAGAGAATTAATTGTTTGTGTGTTTGTTCAAGCATTAGAAGTTGTGCTATTATAAGGGCGTATTCACACAGAACCGTCACTGTCCGAAGACGTGATCAGGCAGAAATCTGTACTAATATCAATAATAATAACGAAAAAGTGTGTCTGTTTGTGTATATGTTACCTTTTCACGGCCCATCATTTTTTAAAATTCCATTACAAGTTAGCCTTTGACTGCGATCTCATGTGATGGTAAGTGATGATGCAGTCTGAAAGCGGGCTAACCTAACCTGTTAGGGATAAGGATGTTATATTAAAACCCCCCTTATGGGTTTCTAGTTTCTCTTTCTACACGGCATCGTACCGGAACGTTAAATCGCTTGGCAGTACGTCTTTACCGGTAGGGTGGTAACTAACCACAGCCGAAGCCTCCCACCAGACCAGACCAGAGAAAAATTCTTGCCAAAAAACCGACTTCCAACGCCACTGTAAAGAACAAAATAATTTTGATTTCTACGCACTATGTTGAAGAGTCTGATGTGTCATCTTTGCTTTTCCTTGTTATACTCGCCCGACTTCAACATAGTGGGTAGAAATCAAAATTATTTTGTTCTTTACAGTGGCGTTGGAAGTCGATTTTTTGGAAAGAATTTTTATTTTTAACTTTTTAGTGTCAGGGTTGAGGATTTGGAGTCAGAATTTTTTATGGGACCACCACGAGAGGGTTTAGAAACCACGGAGATATGCACCGACATACATTTAAAAAAGAAAAAAAAACGCGCCGAATTGAGAAACTCCTCCTTTTACGGAAGTCGGTTTTAAATTTAAAAAATATAAATTCCCAAATTGACCCTGGGAGCATATAACTGCCATACACAAGTACTATCAGGTGAGATCGCAGTCAAGGGCTAACTTGTTATGGATTTTTAAAAAAACTAACTAACTAACTTAATACTAAACGAGGATGTGAATTTTAAGTCTTTACCCTCTAAATAATAATCCACCGGTTCGGAATGTTTCTACTGAGAGGACTCAACTCACAGATTCAGTAGAAAGGTGTCCTAAAACGAGATTTAAGCCACTCTATCACCTAATGATAAAACTTTAATGACATCACACCCTTACTTCACTAATTCACTCCTTAAAGACTATTACTTACCAAGATCGATCGCACTTCACCGTTTTGTAACTTGCGAAAACCCCATGAATTCACGACATTGCAATTTGATCCTTAAGTTATAAAACATAGAGTTTAATTTTCAATATAACCCATAAAGGGCTCCTTAAAATCAACCTTCATTATTAAACCTGCTTTAGAATTAGTTCCTTTAGTCTTAACACCTGTTGGAAAGAGATGTAAATACGATACTGTGGTGTGTCAGAGCAGGATGTAGATATACTTGTGTAGATGAAAAGATTAAATGCTAGTGGAATTCGAAGAGTTAATTTAAGTTGTACGTGACGGTACTGTCGAGTACACAAGTGAGGAAAAAATTCGTGAGATTATCCTCCATTGTACGGAATTTTTGCACAGGTATAATCACGAAAATCATAAAAACGAAATATTAAATCATAATAAATCATACTAATATTATAGAATATGCGAAAGTGTGTTTGTTTGTTGGTTTGTTGGTTTGTCCTTCAATCACGCCACAATGGAGCAACGCATAGACGTGATTTTTGGCGGAGAACGACATAGGCTACTTTTTATCCCGGAAAATTAAGGAGTTCCCGCGGGAATCAAAAAATCTTAAACCACGCGGACGGAGTTGCGGGCATCAGCTAGTAATAAAATAAATATCATTATTTCAACGCCCAAAATTAGTGTAAGTGTAATAAAATCGAATAGAACTGTAAATAATTTGTGTTTCGTAATCATGAAAAACAATATTTTTTAATCTTTCGATTATTTTATTCCAAACAAGTAAAGTATTCCTAATTCGTACGGACTTTTTACAGAACAGTAAAAATGCTAAATAAGTCTTTCTTTTTGGATGATTTTTAGTTTAAATTAACCAGCAAGACCTCCATAGGTACAGTGCGCCACAAAATTCTTATGAAAATTGTCAAAAAATCATTCCACAGGCTAAAAGTCACAATAGGCCTCTAATAGTCTCTATTGTTCGTTGACACGTCTATGTCAGAAATATTCCGCAAGTCCCAACAACAACTGTACAACGTTTCAACTCCATCATTTATATAGGAACGCGTTCGGACGTAACCAAAACTTACCTAACATGGTAAAATTAAAGGCGGGAAAAGAATTTTCTTTCTCTCGTGTAACAGAAGGTTCCCTGAGGTGCCATGATACCGCGACGGTGTTTACTATACACACATAGTTACTACTTACTACTATACTGCTACTATAATATAACTACATCATTTCTTTTTACCGCAACAAGTTCCTCTTTGTGCCAATGATAGAGAAACTGAAAGATATCACAAACTTATTTTACCCGGTGGCCAAGATTTGAACTAATTTTTATGCCCGTTTAATTTATGTTTTTATTTTATTTTTCATAGATAGGTACTAGCTTCGCTGTCACCGGGTTAAATAAGTTTGTGGGTATGGCTAATTATTTTGTACAAGAGACCCAATGGAGAAGTTTACCTTTTTTTTTATTTATTATGAAAATTAAGACAAAATAAAACAAAAATATGAAAGAATCATTAAAATATCTCAACAAATGAAAAGTTATGGAACTTTAAAGTTGCGCTTGCAAAACGGGAGACGTGACGTCATAATTCCCTATCGCCGAATAAAAGAAATAAATGGACACGTGACTTAATTGAATTAAAAGCACTTAATTTTACTTACTTCAAAATTATCTTCACACATGAAGATAATTTTGAAGTATTAAATCTCGGCTAGGTATTAAAACTCACTCACAAAATTTTTAACTCGAGTAAGATACAGCAATCGGTGTAGGTACATTAAATAATTAAACTTTGAAATCGTCATTTCTCAGTAATTTATTGATGGATTAAAAAAAATAAAACACTGATTTATTAGTTTTAATCTATATTTTACTTCCCTTGTGTTAAATATGATATTCACAACATCATGAAACTTCTCCATTGCCTAATAGCTTTGATACATATTTTTACAGCTTTGATAGGTTATATCTCGGAAACGTAACGGTTCAAACGACTTCGTTTCATATCGATACTTGTTTGTAATGCCAGCTAATTAGTACAGATTTTATGATTCCAAGTCATAATATTCAAACTCATTTTGGCAATAAGTTTTCGTATAAATGCATGCAGGCTTGCCAATGCTAAATTAGGTGCACCTAAGTAGGTACCAAATTAGGTGCACATTCAAATATTGCCTCTATACTAAAATACTTTATTGCACACCAAATAGTTAGGTACAGAGAAAAAAAAATAGATAACATCTGAAACTAAGATTCATAGGTAGTGTGCAAAGGCGGCTTTATTGCTGTCAGTAAACTCTACCAGGCAACCCTTGGCTAGAAAGGAAAAATAACGGCAAAACAGGATAGTGCCAGTTAAAACGTAGACACATGATTATTAAGGTTCACTAATGTTTCGCAAAAAACATTTAACAAATGATCATTTCACAAAAAACGTTTCAAAAACTAATCATTTCACAAACGTCGTATTCCGCAAACATATATTTCATTAAAAATTGATTTGACAAATACTCATTTCACAAATAATTTACTTGGCAAACGTGCTGAATGTAAAAATGTCATTTACCAATTTATTATTTTATAAAATAATTCATTCTTCAAATTCGTAATTTCAATAAATATTAAAATATAAATTGTTATTTGAAATATATAGATCGCCCGCAACTTCGTCCGCGTACAATCTCTGATTTCATATGAGATTATGAGATTTTTTATGATTTGAATATAATATATGTTACGGGTAATGCTAGAAGATGTAGTAAACCTAGGTTTACACGGGTTTACTTAGCCATAGCTTATCTTGCCATTAGCCATAGTTTAGCTTGGGTTTACCCAAATGTTTTGGGTAAAGTTCGAATAATAAGTAAAATAAATTTTAATTCGGAATTTACCCATACTCACCTAGGTCTACCGAACTCTGGCTGGATAATGTTAGGGATATGGGTTCTCTCCCTCTCTCTCTCACCACCTCCAAGGCCCGGTCGACGGAGCCCCGCTTCGCGGGGCTCCGTCGACCGGGCCTTGGGTCTTGGTCTTGGCCTTATTTCTGGGTGGTATAAAAAGGAAATAACCACGAAGAGGATGGCGGGGTCTTTCAGACAACCCTCTTCGTCACCTAAACTATCCGAGTCGGAGTGCCCCCAGTCCCGAGCTCGCTTCGCTCGCTCTTGCATGAGCGGGAGTGGTGCCTAAAAAGGAAGTGGAGAAGCTAGGAAAACCATTCGACCTTCGTTCAGGACCTCCTTCGCCAGCTTCTGGCTACGCTCTTTACAAAAACACTCTAGGGGTAGGACAGACAAGACTGTGTGGAGTCTGAGTGCTCAGATTTCGACCCAAGAATGTCAACTTTTTAAAACGGGCTGCGCCAGAAGACTCTAACAGTATTTAGAAAACAATTCATTTTACCAAAAAAGAAATATGCTTTACGTTGTTTTATTAAATAACACGATTTATAAATCAATTGTTTGTCAAATTATATTTTATGAAATGATAATTTGTCTGTTAATTGTTTTGTCAAGTGAATTATTTATTTATTTATTTATTTATATATTTAGTACCAAACTTAAAAACTAAACATAAAAATTTAAAGGACATGTACAAGGACAACTTATCTCTTGAAGAGATTTCTCCCAGCAGCCCTAGAATGTGAGAATGGTGAAAAATAGATAAAGCTGAGTAGGTACTTATAAACAAGAAAATATAAAACTTTTTACTAAGACTTATGATAAATATCATAAAAATATACTTACATATAATATATACAGGGAATACACAATTAATAACGTACATACAAAATAAAGTACTAATATACATACATATTATGTACATAATACATAATATAGTTTACATAATTAACAATAATAAACATAGAATAATATAATAATATAAAAGCTAATCATATAAAGAAGAAAGATAGTGCTGCTTCAGTCTCGATTTAAATGCACCCACGGATGGACTCTCACGAATATTCCCTGGTAGGGAATTCCAAAGACGCGCTGCTACCACCGCAAACGACTTAGCGTAAATATTATTTGATAGGACCAAAAGTTTTATAACGATTAATATATGATTCATAATTTTGGGAAACGTTGTTTGTGAAATGAAAATTTGTTATTTGTTTTTTGCCAAATGATTGGTCACCGATTATTAAATATGCTACTCTTTTTTATTATTATATTTATAGACTATAGTGTTGAGTAGGACATACAAGAGGCGGTACATTTGTCCCGTACATGACGTCAAAATGTAAGAGCGGCTCAACATTATAGATTGTACTACTTCAAATTTTATGTCGCGGCAGGCCCGAAGTCGAGTTACCTTCTCACTCTACACTCTCTGAGTAGGACTTACTAAAGGCGGTACATCACAGAGTAAAGTAATACACATTACATTTTTCCCGTACATGATGTCAAAATGTTAGAGCGGCTCAGCATTTTATCAAATGTCATATTTGTACTCGTAACTTCAAACGTATCGCCGAGTTTCAGTACGCCTCGCCTAAGTTCCAAACCTCATTGGCCTCACCTCATTTGAAGTGGGGCATTGTACTGGCTCAATACAAAAAAGAGGCTACTCTTACAAACTCTTTTTCATGTCATGTCCTACCCAACACTAATAGACTAGCGCTTGACGACAATCAGACTTGCGGGAAGTAGTGATGCAGCCTAAGATGGAGCGCGCTTGCCTAGAAGATGTATATTCACTCTAGATTTGAAGATACCAATATTATAAGCGGATGGAAAAACGGAAGGGCGTTCCATATCCTAGCGATTCAAATTAGAAACGAGGAAGCAAATCGCTTCGCACGCGTCCGTGGGATTTCAACAATGTACCTACACCCTGACAATGCCTTGCGGTATAAAATTTGATCTAATTTAAGTGTAACACTTGCTTTTTTTTATCTTGTGGTCACCCTTGAAGAGTTTTTTTTTTAAACCACTACAAGTTAGCCCTTGACTGCGATCTCACCTGATGGTAAGTGAAGATGCAGTCTAAGATGGTAGCGGGTTAACCTGTTAGGGGCATGGCAGTTATATTAATCCCATACCCCTATTCGGTTTCTACACGGCATCGTACCGGAACGCTAAATCGCTTGGCGGGCACGTCTTTGCCGGTAGGGTGGTAACTAGCCACGGCCGAAGCCTCCCACCAGGCCAGACCAGGGATAATTCAGAAATTCTAAATTCCCAAATTGACCCTGCCGGGGATCGAACCCGGGACCTCTACCGGCACGTTAAGACAACAGCACTACACACTACGCCACGGAGGTCGTCAAAAAAGATAAACTAAAATAACCGACAAAGGTATGATTTTAAAAAATATCTAGCAGTTTTAAATTTTAATTACATCGTAAATTTCTTTGGTTTCGTACATCAACGGGTGTGCATACATGAAACATAAACAACAATATTTGAGCAGAAGTTTCAATGTAATGCACACACTTTACGCTCCAACTTCGTGCCTTAACGACATCAGTATGAGTAAAAATTCAGATTTGAACACTTTACTGCATGAATGTACATTATATAAGGTACCATACCACACCATTCTAATCTATATCTATACTAATATAATAAATGAAATTTTGGATGGATGGAAGTTTTTTAATCAATCATGCCAGAACGGCTGAACGGAATTTGGCACAGATATAGATTATAATCTGGAATAACACATAGGCTACTTTTTTCCCGGGAAATTGAAGAGTTCCCGCGGGAACCAAAATCTCCACGCGGACAAAGTCGCGGGCATCAGCTAGTATTACTTATATTATAATTGTGAAAGTTTGTATGCTTCACGCCACAATAACTGAACCGATTTGGCTGGAAGGAATGCATCTAAGCTTAAGCTTAGGTATACCCTGAGTTACCACCACCGCCACTGCAGCCCATTAACGTCCCACCGCTGGGCACAGGCCTCCACTCTCATAGGAGAGAGGGAATTAGAGCTTCGACCTACCACGCTGTTCCAAATTCCAATCATGTTTGTGATAATGACCGGGGCCGACGCCATGACGTGTTCTCCGAGGCACGGCCGTGACACCGTCAAATTCCTAATTCCGGGCTAGACCTAGAATTTCTAGTCAGAAAAACCCAATACTTGTTATGGCCTGTCCCGGGACTCGAACCCGGGACCTTGTCGACCGCAGTCGAACATGCTAACCACTAGACCAACGTGACCAACCAGTTAGATATAGAACTAGGCACATAATATCTGTATAGAATTATATTAAAAGAACTTTTTTCTATGCCGTGAGCAAAATGCGAATCCACAAAAACTATAGCCTGTAACAATAAATAGCAGTAAAAGCGGGCATTAGCCGTTGATTTAACAGCTCACTGCACAGCATTATGAATGTTACATTATTACGCGCGAATCGGACCAACCGTGCTATATTGTTAGCTAATTCACTGGAACTTGGCTCAAATTATAGACTTACTGTGACAAATTTTTGAAACGGAAATTGTCTCATCTGGTGACAGAAGGGCTGGCTCATTTTTAACGCAAAGGATCAGCCTGGCTGTCCAGCGCGGACATGCAGCCAGCATTCTTGATAACATTCAACGCGGGCATGTACGAGTATTATAGTAATTAATTTAGCCTAGCTAGCTTCAAGTGCTAGTTATGTTTTGTTTTAAATTAAGTTTTATAAAAAAACATTTTTTTTTTCAATTTTGCATCATTTTATTTACACGCATACGTCAATACTCTTATAATAATTATTAATCGGTCAAATTGGTGGTTGACCATCACTGCCGCCCTTATAGCATGAATTACGATGTCCCATGCGCTGTCATAATAATCCCGTACGGAATAAGTCAACATTATCTTACTAGTGTCATAATGGGACAAGAATGGTGCGTTTGCATTCTTGTGTTTGTGCATGACCTATTGCATTTCTTAGATGGGCACTAGACGTATCGCCAAGGGATTTGGCTTTCAGGTCGGTACGATGCCGTATAGAAACCGATTAGCGATATTGGTTTAATATTTAAACTGCCATACCCCAAGCAGGTTACCCAGCCACAATCTAAGACAGCATCATCATTTACCACCAAGTGAGATTATAGTCAAGAGTTAACTTGTAGCGGAATAAAAAAAGCTTTAAAAAAGGTCGCTATAGCTTAAGGCTTGTCCCACACTACGTATATCGCGTAGTCAGCGGCGCGACAGATCTTAACTCCGCTTCGCGCGAGTTTCAGCCATCCCGGGAACTTCCGCGCCAGTTCCGGACCAATCAGACACGCCCTGGATTTACGAGCTTAAGATATACAGTTCCCTGGAAAAACTCAAAATATACACTGACATCACCCGACTTATAGTCTATAGTCTATACTATACCCACTTATATCCTGTATAATTAGACAGTTCATTAACATCTGTTTATTTCATATCAGATTAACAACTGGTTTCATAATAAAATAACCCGGCTGAGTTTGTTGTGGGCTCTTCTCAGACCAGGGCGCGTTTGGAACCCTCGTAGCTTTAGTTTTAAGATAGGTACCGTAACTGAGTATTACCATCATATTTTATAAGTATCTAGACGTCAATAAGTGTACACTGTACAGTGTACCTAAATTTAATAAAAATATACTTACTTTTGACTTTTTTTGTACGTACTTAAAGCGTGGCAAACAAAATGTTGCCTGACGAACTATTCGAGCGGCAGGATTTTCGTCGTAACATAAAACACCCGTATACAGTAGGTATAATGACCTAGCTGATGCACGCAACTTCGTCCGCGTGTTTTGTATCTCCAACTGTGTATCTTGGCTTCGTAGGTATACTACTGATATCAGTGCTGGGGAGGAAGGTCGAGCGCCCTCTGTCCCTGGCTATAGACTTCAACATATACCCCGCCCGGACACTGTGCGCAGTGGTCGCGGTGGAGGTGTTGGTTTTTATATTAGAAGTGGTCTTAAGACCAGGGCGTGCGCATTCCCTAGACACGAGACCGTTGAACAAATGTGGATTGGTTTAAATGTCAACTCTCTTAAGATTGCCATTGGAACTGCCTATAGACCTCCGTGGTTGGATATTGATCTTTTCTTAGACGTCCTTACTGACACTATTCAAGCTTTATCAAGTTATGACCATGTAGTTTTGCTAGGAGATTTTAACATTAATTTGCTTAATATACATGATACTAAAACAATGAAACTTAATGCCTTTTTTAATTATTTACAATTAACGCAAATAATTGTTTCACCGACGCATTTTACAGAATTCAGCGAAACATTGATTGATATTATATCTACCGATCTACCAGTAAAAAATGTAAATGTAACACCGATAGCAACCTTGGGTAATCACGCCTTCCTCGACTGTGTTTTAAATATCAAGAAGGGAAAGATTCCATCCAAATCAATTGTATTTAGGCCGCTTAAGAGTATTTATTTAGATACATTTAACGCCGATCTTCTAGCAATACCGTGGGAGGATCTTTCATCCTTGGGATGTGTTCACCAAATGGTTTTGTCTTTCAATAAATATATTATAGAACTGTTTGATACACATGCCCCCATTAGGACTAAAATAGTTAAAGATCGTCATAGTCCGTGGTTAACTTGTATTGTTAAATTTATGATGGCATTGCGAGACGATGCTCACACTCAATGGCGTCATGATAAATCGGAATCGAATAAAAGTAATTATAAGCAGTATAAGCACTTAGTTATAGAAGCTATACATAATGAAAAGCGCGCATACTTTAAGTATGATATTAACAATAAAATTAAATACCCTAAAGTCTTATGGCAAAATTTAAAATACACAGTCTTGCCTAAAAAATCCGAGCAATTGCCAGCTCATTTCACAGATGTTGATGCAATAAATGCGCACTTTCTGGATGTTCCAGGTTCCAATAAAATTTCTTTGTCACAACTTACCTATTACGAGTTTAATATGCTATATGAAGGTGTTTTTTCTCTCAGCACAACAAATGACACTGAAATATTAAAAATTATTAAGCAGTTACACTCTAATGCAGAGGGAACAGATAAAATAACACTTGATATGCTCCTTATGACGCTTCCCCAAAGTTTAGGGACTATTAAGGCTGTAATAAACACGTCAATATTAACATCTACTTTTCCAAGCGCTTGGAAGGTTGCCTTAGTTCGTCCACTTCCTAAAATTTCAGACCCTCTCACACCTAAGGATCTTCGGCCAATAAGCATTCTGCCATGTTTGTCAAAAATATTAGAAAAGATTGTTTACGCGCAGGTTATGGCGTATGTTGAGAAGTACCAGATTTTACCGGAGTATCAGTCAGGTTTCAGGGCAGGTCGTGGCACCGTAACTGCACTTTTGGATGTTACTGATAATATTCTTGCAGCACAAGATTCAGGGATGTGCACTCTCCTAGTGCTACTGGATTTTTCTCGGGCATTTGATAGTATCAACATACCACATTTATTATCAAAGTTATCGTATTATGGTTTTGATGTTGATGCTGTGAAATGGTTCGATAGCTATCTCACAAACCGCACTCAATTTGTAGAGATTGTGCATGAGGACGGACAGAAGTACAGGTCTGTGACTGCTCCAGTTCCCAGGGGGGTTCCCCAGGGTTCGGTTTTGGGACCGTTACTTTTTATTATATATTCCGCTGATATCATCCACCAAATTAAAAACTGTAAATACCATTTATATGCTGACGACCTACAATTGTACTACGCATTTAAGCCTGAGGAATATCAGCGTGCCGTAAATTTGGTGAATGATGATCTTAGCCGCATTGCGGATTGGTCAGAGCGTAATTCACTTGTGCTCAACCCGGTTAAGTCTAAGTTTATATTGTTCGGTACGCCTAAAAGTTTAAACAAAGTAAAGGCAGATCAGCAAAGCAGTGTAAGGGTAAATATAAGGGATAATGACCTAACCAGAGTATTTCAGGCGCGTAATCTGGGTCTACTTATGGATTCAGACCTGAGATTTGAGGCCCATGTAGCTGAAAATGTACGTAATAGCTTCTACCGACTGAAGATACTCTATAAAGTGAGGAAATATCTCTCCCAAGAATTACGTATTCAGTTGGTAGAAGCATTAGTACTTTCAAAGTTGAATTACGCCGATGTCGTGTTTGGGCCTCGTCTCTTGTGCAGAACAAAGCGCATTATTCAACGCGTGCAAAATGCCTGTGCGCGTTTTTGTTTCGACATACCTCCGAGAAACCATGTTACTCCTTTTCTAAACAGCCATCAGTTATTAAAAATGAGGTCTAGGAGAAAACTACATCTTTCTGGTCTGCTTTTCGGACTGTTTAAAATGGGAAAACCTTTATACCTCATTAATAAACTTAACTGGGTTGGCGACGGCGAAGTGGATCGTCTTAGAAGTGTGCGCAGGAATCGTCTTTGTGTGCCATTTCATCGTACAGCAGCATTTCGTGGATCTTTTACATACTCCGCCACTAAATGTTGGAATAATATACCACCACCGATAAAAGATCTTAAAAACAAATATTCCTTTAAACTACATCTTAAAAAATTTCTTCTCAGCAAACAACTAGAATTCCAAGATCATGTGGCGGAGATTTCTTTTCTTTAGATAATGCAATATTATTTCTTATTTATTTATTTATATTAATACTCTGGTTATAAATAGGTTATTTTGCATGTATTGTTTATTTATTTATATTCGATTGGTTTTATTTTTTATTTTTAACTAGCCTCAATAATTAATTAGAATATATTATTATAATTATTATTTTATTCACCTGTACAGCCCTTTAGTATAACTAGAATAATTTATTAAGTTGTAATAATTAGTAGGTAGATATAGTTACCAAGCCGTGGCGTCACCTGGAGTAGGGCTCCAGCTGAAAATCAGCGCGGAATGCTCTTGTAATTTATTGCAAGGCATTCTGCATCATGCTGAGCTGATGCCTTCTTTCAGGTTGTGCCACACACGACAAGTGTTGTCAGGGTGCCTCTAGGACTTGACTATGAGTATAATGCTCAAGTACTGGAGGCGCCATGGTAACATTTACCTTAAGGTATTGTAATGTGTGGCACAATGGTGAGAATAAATAGTTTTCTTTCTTTCTTTCTTTCAGTGTTAGGAACTCTAGGAGGGCTCTTTAAGTGTCCCGGTGGCAAGTTTATTTTTAAATCCGGGGGTAATTGACGTTTTGGAATTTTCGACTCAAAAGTTAGCCGATATGTTTCCACGTCCAGAGTTAGTTTTCAGTGAGCCTTTGTACTAATGTATGGTTTACTGTTATTTCTGGACTTTTTAACCGACTTCCTAAAAAGGAGGAGGCTCTCAATTTGGCGCATATCTTGTTTTATTTATTAACTAGCTGAAGAACGCGACTTCGACCGCGTGGTTTAAGTTTTTTTTTATTCCCGCGGGTACTCCTTAGTTTTCCTTTTACTCCTTAGGATACAACCTATCCTTGTACCAAATTTCATCAAATACTAAACTTACTGAATCAAAATCAAAATCAGTTGAACAGGTGGGCCGTGAAAGCGTAGCAGACAGACAGACAGACATACTTTCGCATTTATAATATTAGTAAGGATTCGTCATCATTTTCAACCGATTGTCGGCTCACTACTGAACACGAGTCTCCTCTCAGAATTAAAAGGGTTTGGCCATAGTTCACCTCGCTGGCAAAGTACGATTTGGCAGCCTCAACTGTAAAACCAAAAACTTAGTCCACGCGGACGAAATCGCGGGCATCAACTAGTGATAAATATTTTTTCCGTCCCAATTTAATTTGCAAAGTCAGCTTTATCGCCTATTTTCTAACCAATAAATCAAAGCTAAAGGTGTACACCCACATCATAAATTCTACCCTCGCGAGGCAATTACCGCTCTGACGGACAAACAAACAAACAAACAAACAAACGAATGGAGTTCGTGACCTATCGCGGGCCGACCTCCGTCACGAGCCAGCAGGGCTGTGTTTAGTGTGCGGCTATCAGTAGGTATAGGTTTATTTACTATCTAGTATCTACGTACAAACGTACGTAGATACTAGTAGTCTACGTAAAATTGAAATGTTGAAAAAGGAGGAGGTTCTCAATTCGACTGTATTTTTTTTTTTTTATGTTTGTTACCTCAGAACTTTTGACTGGGTGGACCGATTTGGATGATTCTTTTTTTATATAAAAAAGGGCATACTTCCCAAGTGGTCCCATATAAATTTTATCGAAATCGGTCGAGCGGTTTTTAAATTATCAACAATAAAATAAGTACTTTGTATAGCGTGTGCTTGTTGTTGTAAAGTTGGCACGGTAGTTTGAAGTTGGTTGTAAAAGAATTTTTTATATTAAATTATTGACATGCAAGCATTTATGAAATTATACAAACGCTTATGATTACGATTTTGTAAGAAAACTGTGTAAAGAAAATCGTAAAGAAAATAAATCTGACAAATAGTACACTCGCAGTCATAAGTATTCTTGTCAAACCAAAAAGAGCTATGCTAAAGTAACAACATTGATGCTACCGAGGACAACGCTATACGTAAGCAAATTGTTGAAAAATTTAGTCACTCTCCAGGTCTTTAAATATGTATAAGTAGGTAATATTATTATTCACGCAAAAAACTGACGAACCAAATACCTTTTCACAATTAAACAAGTGGTAATAATGTCTATCTAGTAAAATCTGAGAGACGTTATTAGATACTTGTAACACACGGCCATACAAAACTCAAGGCTAAGCCAAAAAAAACAAGTAGGTATGTAGGTATACTTTGGGGATACCCGACACATTTTTCCCCCACCATTTTGCACTCTCACCTTTTACAAGACAGTCTCTATTAATAGGATGAAACTGTTCAAGCTACTTATTAGTATACTAGCTCATAGCTGATGCCCGCGACTTCGTGACTTTGGTTCCCGCGGGAACTCTGTAATTTTCCGACATAAAATGTAGCATTTTATGGGTCATTCCAGACTATAATCTATTGCTGTTCCAAATTTCATCCAGATCCGTTCAGCCGTTCTGGCGTGAAAGAGTAACAAACATCCATACATCCATACACACAAACTTTCGCGTTTATAATATTAGTATACGGATAAGTAAGGATTTTGCTCCTACGAGTAGGTATGTACTATGTAGTGCACGCCACTCTTGTAGAAAGATTGGAGCTGATAACATTCAGTCGAGTAGCTTCTACCCGAGATAGAATCGCGCCACAGCGCGCAGATTCCATCAGGATCGTAGCGTCGACACACGACGACCTATTTACTGTGCTGCCAGCGTGTGGTACCTACTGCTTTAAAACAATCTATTAGAACTTAGTTATATCTTAGTTAATGGGACTGATTTCGTAGTGCACAAACTCTACTAAAAACTAAACTACACTAAAATGACAGCATTAAAAATAATGCTAACCCTTTCATAATATACCTACCTACTCCCTGCGGAAATTGACAGAATTAGATTTAAAGCTGTCATTTTAGTTTAGTTTAGAGATTGTCCCAATTATCTACTGCTTTAAAACCATGAAATCTGTTTTCTGTGATTAACTTAGTTTATAATCTTAGTTAGTCTCAGCCTATGGAGTTTAGAGGTAAGGAGTGTTATCTCTGTATATAAAAAGTGTCCGTCGAAATGCATTAAATTGGGGGCGCCACATTAGCATTTAAAAGGAAGCGCCTAATACTATTAGAGTAGGTTTGAGAAATAAACAAGGAAAGAAAACATTCATCATTATTTTGTACAATGTAAGTTGTTGCTTTAAGTTGTTGTTTGTTTAGTCGACAATTACAAAAAAAATATATTAATTTTTTTAACTCTGCACACTTCACTTCATCAACAATTGCTACATTACCACCCTACCCTATGTCTACACCAGCGCCATTGTGGGAGTTTTTTGAACTGTTATTTATAGCAACCACTGGACACTTTTTCAACTTTTCTCCCGAGATAACACTCTTTCCCTTCTACACTCCATATCTCAGCCATACTCGGTGGTCTCAGCATAGAGGTGTAAGTCATTATATTTTTACGTTTTTAGTTACTGTCGACACTGGTAGGTACCATGCAAAACATAAGGAAAACAGAATAATAAAATGTGGTAGGTAGATACTCGTAAATTCTGAGGAAAACAACCGATTTTTAGGGTTCCGTAGCCAAATTTGGCAAAAACGGAACCCTTATAGATTCGTCATGTCTGTCTGTCTGTCTGTCTGTCTGTCTGTCTGTCTGTCTGTCTGTCTGTCTGTCTGTCCGTCCGTATGTCACAGCCACTTTTTTCCGAAACTATAAGAGCTATACTGTTGAAACTTGGTAAGTAGATGTATTCTGTAAACCGCATTAAGATTTTCTTACAAAAATAGAAAAAAAACAATAAAATACTTAGAACTGAAACTCAAAAATTTTTTTTTCATCTAACCCATAGGTGTGGGGTATCTATGGATAGGTCTTTAAAAATGATATTGAGGTTTGTAATATCATTTTTTTCTAAACTGAATAGTTTGCGCGAGAGACACTTCCAAAGTGGTAAAATGTGTGTCCCCCCCCCCGTAACTTCTAAAATAAGAGAATGATAAAACTAAAAAAAATATATGTTGTACATTACCATGCAAACTTCCACCGAAAATTGGTTTGAACGAGATCTAGTAAGTAGTTTTTTTTAATACGTCATAAATCGTAAACCGCAATTTACCTTTCATTCAATCAACTCAAATATTTAAAAAAAACATTTAATTTAAAACTTACTACAGGTTTGTACGGAACCCTCGGTGCGCGAGTCCGACTCGCACTTGGCCGGTTTTTATTTAATTTCCCGCCAATCTTCACACTCAGCTAGAATGTATTTCTATGTTCCAAGTGGTAAAAACTTTAAAAAGTCAACCGTTTAGCTTTTCCCGTGGCAGTGTGAAATATATTACAGTTTAGAGTGACGGAAGGGCGGAGTGACGCGTCATTCGCGGTATCAGTACGCTTAGGTACTCTGAGTTTTAACATTGCAAATACGATAGATCGACGTGAGAGCTCACCACGCCAAGCGTCAAAGTAAAATGGACCCAAAAGCTCTTGGTTTAAAGTCACAAATTCAGCGTTTGGAGCGCTGGCTGTGAATAAATACACGAAATAAAGAAATGAGCTCTAAACCAATGCGGTTAAGGTTCATTTTACTGTGACGCTTGGCGTGGTGAGCTCTCACGTCGATCAATCGTATTTGCAATGTTAAAACTCAGAGTAAGCGTACAGCTAAAGCTGTTCACATTACTGTGTAGGTACTCTGAGTTTCCCTCGCCGAGACCAAAAACAACCAAAAATATTATGCTCCTTGCTCATTACTTAGGAAACATATGCTAAGAGAACTATAAACCTTCTTCTTGCCAAATTTTAAGATCCTAGGTCAACAGGAAGTACAGGTACCCTATTTTAATTTACTGGCTATCGTGTCACAATACAATCCATACTAACATTATAAATGCAAAATTGTGTCTGTCTGTCTGTCTGCTACGCTTTAACGGCCCGTCTTTTACACCGATTGAGATGTAATTTGGTAAAGAGATAGGTTGCATCTCGGGAAAGTACTACTTTTTATCCCGGAAAATAAAAGAGTTCCCGCGGGAATTAAAAAAAACTCTATCAATGCGGACGAAGTCGTGGATATCATCTAGTATGTTATGCGGCATAAATGACCATATTTTTGACTTATAAGCTTAATTTCTTTACAGATGTAAGGGACCGTAGACCTCTGTATTTGGTAATTATCTAATGTCAACTCGATAAGTACCTACTTCCATAAGTTTCTGAGAAAAAGAGTCTTAACAGACAGACTGACATCGAAGTGAGTCTAGAGGGGTTCCATTTTACCTTTTGAGGTACGGAACCCTAAAAAACGTCCCCCCTAAGAACTACACTTTACTAATTTATTACATTAGTTAATAAAGTTCGAATCTACGACCAAACATCACAACTTTGAACTCATTAAATCTATACCAGAACGGCTGAACGGATCTGGATGAAATTTGGCACAGAAACAGAAATAGTTTGCATTCTGGAATAATACAAAGGCTACTTTTCATCCCAGAAAATTATAAAGTTCCCGTGGGAACCGAAAAACCTCAATCCACACCAACGAAGTCGCGGGATTTAGAAGTAGTAGAGAAATGTATTTCAGTATGTATGTGTGTAATATATTATACTATATCGATGACAGAACTCAGTCATTCAAAAAGTCACTATACTGCCAGAGAAATTCGACTAGGTAAATTGACTTTAGGTAAAAGAAAGCCGGCAATCAAAAGAGTTTTTCTTTAGTGGTAACTAATAAACGACGCTTAAGCTATTCAAGGTTTAGCTTATTACTTATTAGGTCGTACTGTAATATGCAGTAAGTACATTCATATTATAACGTGAAGAGTCGTATTGGTGGAAATCTGGATTCCAAGGAAACGCCGGCCATCGAGTGGATCCCATTCGGTTTTGCTTTTCTCAAATCGGAAAAATTCCGTCGTCTAGCTTCATAAAATAGCGAGTAGGGTGTGAATGTTTGTGGGGAAAGTCGGATTGTTTCTAAAGATATTCATTATATCAGCTGATGCCGGCGACTTCGTCCGAGGATAGGAGGGATAAAAAGTAGCCTGTCACTCTCCAGGTCTTCGACTATACCTAAACAAAACCAAAACTCACGTTGATCCGTTGCTCCGTTGTGGCGTGATTGAAGGACAAACCAGAAAACCAGCTAACCAATAAACCAACAAAAAAACACACTTTCGCATTTATAATATTAGTATGATACACTCAAGTTTAATCATTTATATTTTTTGATACCAACTTATCCCTACTAATCCCGAAATCTAACTTCTTCTTTTGTTAATTAATTTTTAAAAAAGGTGACTGACTGATAGATCTATTAACACATAATATCTCAAACCACTGGAAGGATCTGGCTGAAATTTGCCATACAGAATGCATACAGATTAATTTACAGCTATATTTCAACGTAGGCATCCGCTAAGAGAAATTAAAAAAATCGTGTAAGAAGCCGCGGGAAAACTAGTATATTATGGATTGCGAATGTGTATGCATTATTCAACTGATTCTGACGAAATTTGTTACTGTGGTACTTTTTATGCCAAAAAATGGAAGAGTACCACGAGATATTTAATAAGAAAATTAAATGCACACAGACGAAGTCTTGGGCATCATTAAATCTATACCAGAACTGCTGAACGGATCTGGATGAAATTTAGCACAGAAACAGATTATAGTCTATTATATGCATTCTGGAATAATACAAAGGCTGCTTTTTATCCCAGAAAATTAAAAAGTTCCCGTGGGAACCGAAAAACCTCAATCCACACCAACGAAGTCGCGGGATTTAGAAGTAGTAGAGAAATGTATTTCAGTATGTATGTGTGTAATATATAATACTATATCGATGACAGAACTCAGTCATTCAAAAAGTCACTACTGCCAGAGAATAGGTATATTGACTTTAGTTAAAAGAAAGCCGGCAATCAAAAGAGTTTTTCTTTAGTGGTAACTAATAAACGACGCTTAAGCTATTCAAGTTTAAAGATAAAACAGCTCTTTTATATGGAAACTTCTTACTTATTTCTAATTCCGAAAAAGCAATCCCGTCGATGCATATTCATGGTTGCCCCACAAAGACGCTAGCACCGCCGTCTGCCGACCGTTTCCAATACTACAAAGCGCTTTGAGTCGAATAATTTACGAAGCTACCGACAAAATTAACTTACTCCCTCCCTAAACCTTAGCACTACGTAATAGGGGACGTTTTGCTTTACATTGTATTTAAAGTTTGCAAATGCCAAGTTCGGGGCGGCCGCATTGGAAATCCTTTTAGAATCCCACCTCCGGACAACTTTATTATGTTATTTTTTGCTGTTTTCTTTTAAAAATACTTATAAGTAAAACCTCTTTACATTACTCTGAACAACTTATTAAAAACATACTGATCGTATGAAGTCTCCCATCGGAGCTCAGAAAAGCTGGAACCCAGGGCTGTAAAGCCAGTTAAATTTTTTTTCAAATCTCCCATCGGACAAAGACTAGACACATTTTAGAAACTTTTATTCCCAACACTAGCCACTAGACACTACATTAGACACTAGCTATGCCCGCGACTTCGTCCGCGTGGATTGAGGTTTTTCGGTTCCCACGGGAACTCTCTAATTTTCAGAGATAATCTAACCTATCTCTGTGCCAAATTTCATCCAGATCCGGTCAGCCGATGGGGCGTGATTGAGTAACAAACATCCATACATCCATTCATCCAAACCTTCGCATTTATAATATTTATCTGATAGTAGGTATATAGTATAGGGGTATCTGAGATTAGCGCTCACCACTGCGCTAGGACGAAAGTTAATAAATAAAAATACGCGAATTCAAAAAAATTACAATTTATTATCGTCCAACTCCAAATATACTAAGGTTTTTTCTCGTCTAAATCGATATATGATCTTCCAGTGAGTCCAATGAGTTCAGAAACCTCCTCCCACGTGTTGGCATCTATGACCGTCATCAAATCCGACTGCATGTAGGCTACTTGCACTAGAAAACAAGTGGACTTAGAAAATTATAGCCAGCGTCACTCGGGATGATGTAAGGATCCTAACGATCCCCATACATCCAAATCTGTTCAGGCATTTAGAAGTTATGGTGTAATAAAGAAACTTACATCCAATAAGTATAAGTACATACATGAACCCTGAAACTTTATGAATTAACTTTATTCTTAAAGTGGGACTGGGCCGAACATGTGATGCGCATGCCCGACGACTTGTGGGCAAAGGCATAACACACTGGGTGCCACAAAATTCAATAATATTCATGCTACCAAAAACATCGATCAAAAATATTTTTAACTAGCTGATGCCCGCGACTCCGTCCGCGTGATTTGAGGTTTTTTGAATCCCGTGGGAACTCCATTTTCCGGGACAAAAATCCTCCCGGGTCCTCAATTATACCCATGCTAAAAATCACGTCGATCCGTTGCTCTGTTGCGGTGTGATTGAAAGACAAACCAACAAACAAACACACTTATAAGATTAGTATGGATCCGCAAGTGTGCCTATCTTTTTTTGTATAGGTAGAGATATGTTGCAGACGCAGTCCCGGGGCAGCATAGGCTACTTTTGATCCCGGGATATCATTATAATTAATTTCAGTATTTACCTACCTCTCATTCGACTCAGCTTGTCAGTAATTTTCTTTAACACTTCCAACTTTGCCTCAATAGAACGAATTGTATTTTCAATTTTTTCAACTTTTTCTTCCAAAACCAACGAATACATTTTTAAATAATTCTTTAAAATTAAATTATAATCTTCCCAGTGTTAGAGAGCTTAGCTAGTTTAGCTAACGTTTTTCAACTGCAAGTTGCAACATGACTTCCCGCGCTTTTACGAACGCTTTTTTTATCAACTCTTTTTTTACCCAGGCAAAGTGCAACAACCAAACAGCCTATGAAACTGTCGAGTCCAATAGATAATCAACAAATTAATTTAATTTTTTCTTTTAAATTAATTATTCTGTTTCTCACTATTAGCTGTTTATACCTACCTAATTATGATTTCCCTCGCGCTTAAATGCGCAACAACCTTACGCGCGCTTGCCTTATTTACCATTTTTTATCGACTATGTAACATTCTAGGCAAAGGGCAACAACGTTAAAGCTTCGTCAATACTTTTTTTTAGACGATAAAGCTATAACTTTTCAATGTGTGCGGTTGGTTGCAATGGCCACGCATACCTTTACTTTACATGAAATATAAAAAATAAATTAGGTATTGATCGACATTTTTAATCCTTACATCATCCTGAATGCCACCGGCTACCTATATTTTTTTTTGTAAAAAATATTTTTGGCAGAGCAGTTGTGTTATTAATTCTTTTTTAAATTATATAATTGTACTGGGTGTCTGGCAACTACTGTCTGGTACTTAACTATTAGTTTGTTAAACATTTATGAGTTATGACTCGTAGTTCACTTCAATTAAAATCAGCAAAATGCAAAATCAAATCGTCCAATAAATCAGTTAGGCAGAACAATGAATGCCAATCATTGCGTCGTAACTAAAACTGTTTTTGGATTGGTTTTGGTATGCGGCGTCACTGAGTGAATGTCATTGGATTTATAAATACAATCAGCTCCAGAAATAGGTGGCCACAGGTTTTCCAGGCGTACCGACTAAAATAAAATAGCCTGGATTCGGTTAACAATAATATTGTCTTATTGTCTGGCGCGCGTTCGTTCGTGCGACTCTATCAAATATCAATATTTCGCTATTGAAAGTTGTTTTTTTTAAATTCAAATATGGAAGAGGATGATGCCCAACAGTTTTCTTTGCGCTGGCATAACCATCAGGTAGGTAAGTAGATAGTTCTTTTTCAAACACTTTACAGTTTAGGGATATAATAAGCGCTCGGTTTTATGTACTTTTTTATAACCTATGCCGATGTCGATGACCTTCTTTTTTAATTTAAAGAAAGTTTTTTTTTCTGTTAAGATTATTTTTATGTCTGTGTTTTAAGGTTTTTAAACGTGTCACTAAAACTTTATTTGTTTTTTAATGGCATTGGTGTTATTTTTTGTTGGATGCTTAATGTTCTTATTGATTTATTTATGAATGATTATTATAATTATTTCTTAATAATTGCAGATGCACTGAGGACCGTGTTATCTGAGGCTACACTGTTTCTTATCATTGGGCACACATACAAATGGTACTAGCGAGAGAAGCGCCATCTTTTTATTATGCTACGCTTTCGTAGAACATTAGGCTGAAATTATGCTTCTTTGGCTGACTTTTTTCCTTGATTTTTACATTTAACTAAACTTGATAGACCTCGTTGAATTTAACTATGTACAATGTACATCTCAATCGGTTTACAGTTAAAAACTGCTCAAATTCGTATGGTAGGGTACCGTACCCAATAGTCATAACAGTTGCTTACTGACACTTCAATAAATTACACTTACAACATTTAAAAAAAAAACAGTCTTCAACTTATGAGCCGTAGGTCACATAGGTAGTAGGTAGGTACTGCATGTGCTGTAGTACCACTTACTTAACTAACTAAAAATACTCAGACTCAAGCACTCACTCCATTAAAAAAATATTTAAAGCATAGATTATTACTACTCTTATTATTATTATTAAGTATTATTTCACTCAACAGACAAGTGTGATCGGCGCTCTGGGCCGCATGCTAGCGACGGGGGCCCTGAGTGACGTCACGCTGAGTGCGAGTGGGGCTTCGCTACGTGCTCATCGACTCGTGTTGGCGGCTTGTAGTCAATACTTTGCTCAATTGTTTAAGGTAATACACAATAAAGTGTGTTTACTCCGCTAGAACGAGTACTAGCGCTGATCGGAGGCCTCAGTGATACCTTAGCGAATGGGGCTTCACTCCGTGCACATCAACTCATGTTGGCAGCTTACAGTTAATACTTACCTTGTTTGGGGTAATATAAAGATAACAGACAAATTAAATCATTTTCTTAAAAACATCAAGTCTTCGACTCTATTATAGTGACTATCACCTTAAATAACTCTTTAAAAAAAGCAGTTTAATATTAGCCCTTACTATATTGCTATTATGCTACAGCTAGAGAACTAGCTTGAAAGTAGTGGCCTTGCTGAGTAAAATCCCAAGACGTGTAATCCAAATTAACATAATATTAAATTTACAGGATGTAGACACAGATAACAACACTCTAGTCGTCGTGCTAGGTTGTGATGCCGCGGAACTAAGACTGCTCCTTACATTCATGTACACGGGAGAAGTCACAGCGTCACGTCAGTCCCTCCCCGCATTACTCCGACTCGCTCATACCCTACAGGTCTCTGGACTGACTGATGCCGACACAGTGAGGATACTTGGATTTTTTATTATACATATGTAGTTTATCAATTGCAGATTACATAATATGGCTAATAATGGATTACTAGTTGTCACAATATACTGGGGTGTCCCAGAAGTAAAGAGACAAGTCAATGAAAATTTTTTTTAATGAAAAATTGTATGTCAACTGTTATGTGTGTCATTATAAATTATACAAAATAATAATAAAAATACAATCTATATCAAATTTGCTCCTGCGATGCCTTTATAGCCGATTTTTCTCAAATTAATGCTTGCACGTCTCATGACTGCTTTTCCAGAAGTTGTTGCCACCCGTTTGGCCAATCTAGCCCATCTTTGTTTGAAAGATGTCAACGTTTTTGATTTTTCTGAATACTTTTTGTATTCCTTTTTACACAGAGCGCAAAACATTTCGATACCTCGAGCTTGAGGAACATTTGGAGCATTGTTTTGTTTCGATATGAATTCGACGCCCATAGATTGCAAATATTGAGTGACTTCAGACTCGTAATGACACGAAGCCATATCCGGCCAGAATACAACGTCTTCCCTCTGATAATACTTGTCTATAAACGGTATTAATCGCTTCATAATACACTCTCGAAGATAAACTTTTGCGTTCATAGACCGTGTACAGATAAATGGTTCGGAAACATTGCCGTTTTCGTCTATAGCTTGCCAAACCAGATACTTCTTGAAAAATTTAGACTTTGTTTTAACTTTTTCGCTGTAATCCACCTCACCACGACTGGTAGCGTGGAAATATTGCTTCCCAGGAATATCAGAGGGGTCAACCGGTACATAAGTTTCATCATCAATTATGAGAATTTTTTTCAAAGTTTTTTGGTAAACTCGACGGCAACCTCGCTTAGCACGCACTTCTTGGTCTTTCACGTACTTTGGAGCGGACAATTTCACAAAAGCCTTCATGCCCAGATCTTGAACTTTAATTCTGGATATGCTTGACTTAGATATTTTCAATTTGTCCGCCGCAGTCCTCACAGATGTTGAAGGTGCTTCTTTAAAAACCTTTTTTACCTTATCTATGTTTCGATCAGTTGCTATGGTACGTTGCCTTCCCGGAATCTTCTTAAAATCAGTCTCTCCTGAGTCTTCATACCGTTTAATTATCCTGTAGATACTTGTTCTTATAGCCCCTTCTTGAGAAAAATGACGAACTGCCTCGGATTTCCCATTATTCAGATAGTACTGAATTACTCTTTTTGCAAACGATTCTCGTTCGGTTCGCTTCATGTTAGAAAAACATCGACAATATTTGCAAAACCACGCGAATTTGACAGATTTGTTACGGGTGGTTACCACGGCAACAGTTATTTTTTTTTTGTGAAACCTTTTTCTTGGCCGATATGAACACTCAGTTTTGTCTCTTTACTTATGGGACACCCATTATGACTTGTGTAAAGCCTTTTAAACTTTCATAGTTTTATTTTAATCATTTGTTGATGCTCTGGCTTTGATCCCTGTGCTCGAGTCGTTGTATAAGATCAGTTCAACGGGGTGCATCATTAAAATATAACAGTATTTTTGTCTGTCAGTCTGTTATACACAATATTTTCACTACCTTATCAATCTTGGCCAGGTACATTCAATGAAGTTATAATGAAATAACATGCATCCTTGACATGAGATGAATATGAGATACCTACTTTTTACTCAGAAAATCAAAGATTGCGCAAATTCCACGAAATTTAAAAAACCTTACTCCACGCGGGCATCAGCGGGTATCTAATAAATTTAATACGTATCATTACAGAACATGAACTTACAACAGTCATTGCCAGAGCCCAACGAACCACAAGCACCTATCAACCTAGATGAATCGAATACACCGACTGATTATTTCAATAATGAATTAGTTGATACAGGAATTAATAAACCAATCAGTGAAACACATAGAGAATCGGAGTATTTAAATGAAGTAGCGGGTAGAAATGAAAAGGATAAATTAAGCAAATTGGACCAAATTGTACAGAATTTGTATAGCACGCATAGAGTTGGGAATTTCATGGGATCAATGGCGACACCACAAATACCAACAATACCTAGCTTAGGAGGTAAGAAAATACCGATTTAATAACAAATATTAATAAATTATATAATACTAGCGAATGCCCGCGACTTCGTCTGCGTGGTTTGAGGTTTTTTTGTTCCCGCGGGAACTCCTTAATTATTTTCCGGGATAAAAAGTAGCCTATGTGCTATTCCAGACTATAATCTATCTCTGTGCTAAATTTCAGCCAGAACCGTTCAGCCGTTGGGGCGTGATTGAGTAACAAACATCCATACATCCATCACATCCATCCATCCAAACTTTCGCATTTATAATAGGTATTAGTATTAGTAAGATAAGATAATTACCTATAGTAATATTAATAAATATAGTGGTGTCAATTTTCAAAATAAAGGGTGTTTTAAGTAAACTTAACTATTTAGATAGTTTAAAATGGTTATTTAAGTTTAAAACGATCAGAGGACGTGGTTTTTACGACTTTTTAAACACGCTCTGTTTAATAATCATACTAATATTAAAACTGCGAATGTATGTTTGTTTGTTGGTTTGTGTTGGAGACTACGCCTCCCAACAGGTTTTGCACGCGCGCGGCGCGGGCAGCGGGCGCGGGACATCGCGCACTTCGACACTCGCCAATTTGCATTCATACGCGGCAACTGTGCACATCTTATTATATTATACAGTCCGCATTCACATATTTATTGTATTGTTGACCATTAAAGAATAGTAGATTATTCACCACGGGGGTAATGCGATGTATCACGGATGTATGCGATATGTCACGGGCGCCGGGATAAATCCCAAGCGGAACGA
The DNA here is from genome assembly GCA_963932025.1 of Erebia epiphron. Lineage (NCBI taxonomy): Eukaryota > Metazoa > Arthropoda > Insecta > Lepidoptera > Nymphalidae > Erebia > Erebia epiphron. The sequence goes on from OZ009950.1 coordinate 14,056,248, forward strand.
GGGATTTAAGAGTAACTCCCGAGCGTAGCGAGGGTGTTGCATCTAGAATCCTGAGAGTAGCGCGGGAATTAGGGGCGCCCAAGATTAATACAGCATTACCCCTACGGTGAATACTCTACTTTTCACACCTCGCGATACAACCACTTCTTTCAGCTGGCGTGGCCTACTCGATTTGACAAACAAATGTCGTCAGTGCGAATCTAGTGGGCCACGGCTTCGGATTTCGAAAATCGAGTTGGCCGCGCCTGTTGAGAACACATTCTGTTTACCGAAATTAGACTTTATGGATATAGCAATAAGAATTATGAATAAAACCTCTTTGGAATGAATAGAATTTCCTTCAGATCTTGCTTCAGATGCGCGATGATTCTTAATTCAAATCACATTATAACCCTAGGGAATAATGGATTTCAGTACAACATTATAACCCTAGGGATTTAATGTCTTACTTTAACCTTAGATAACAGGCCATGTAATTGAGCGTTGTTGAGCGAGTGGTGTGAAAAAGTTTAATCTTACTCGTAGCTTCAAGACTTTCTGTCGTCCTTCAACGTACTATCCTTAACAGTTTGTCCGTCAATCATGTCGCAACGAAGCAACGGATCGACGTGATTTTTGCATAGATGTAGTTGAGGACCTGGAGAGTGACTTAGGCTACGTGATAGTTTCTTATTCCACGCGGACAAAGACGCTGGCATCAGCTAGTCAGTACCTAATGAATAATTTATTTTGACTTATCTTTTTTTTTTTTTTTATTTGGGCCATAAAACTGGTAACAATCATGTCTTAACTTATAATTAGGCTTAGGTTAGGTAAGGAATGAGATTGCACCTTCTAGATATGACCACAACATGCAAAATTAAGCTGTTAAGCTGTCGCTATACTAACAAGCCAATAACAAACAAAAAAGATTAAAAAGAAAAATTAAAAATAACTTAAAGAAATCATCCCTAAACTAATATATTTTTCAGAGCCTTCAGACTACGACAAGCGCTGGCGCTCTCCCGGCTCAGTATGCGGCATCTGCCATAAAAGGCTCAGCAACCAGTACAACCTGCGCGTGCACATGGAGACGCACGCCGGCCGCCGCCACGCGTGCCGCGCGTGCAGCCACGTGTCGCGCTCGCGGGACGCGCTGCGCAAGCACGTGGCCTACAGGCACGCCGCCGCGCCGCATACCTTGTGACGTACTCAGAAAAACTACACTACATGACTACTAAAATACCAAACATGCGTGTTCCATGACAATGTCAATCCCAGAAAAAGCCTACATTGATTTATAATTCCAGAAACTACATATATTAAAACATCGTACGTGTACGTTTAGTTCAATAGGGAACGTGGTTAATAATAGCAAACAATAAAAAACCAAGCCACATGAGTAACAAAATGCCTGCAGACATGTGTCGTGCTACGCAAGCACGTTGCCTACAGACACGCCGCGCACCACAGAAAAACTACACAAAATAACAATTAGGCCAGCTCACAGAGACGCCGGACTACGTTTAACCCATGAATGAAATTTTGACAGAAGTTTTATACGAATTCTGTCAAAGTAGTAACTAACGCTGAGCTAAAAGGATAACCTGTCGTTTCTGCAAGCGGGCCTTAAAATACCAAACAAACGTGTGCAGTCTGTCAAACTTATCTGGCCCGGTGCCCAAAATTAAAACTAATTTTTTTGCCTTTTTAGTTTTTTTTTCTCATAAGCTAGCGACGCTGTCACCGAGTCAGATAGGTTCGTGGGACCTGTACCTTTGATGACAATGTCCAACCCAGGAAACAGAAATTAAGAAAATTTTAAAAATATTATTGGGTAAAAGATCTTTCGATTCAACGTTTCACTTGGAAGACGTTTGGGCTTTAACATTATTATCTAAAAAAATATGACAGTGAATAAGCTAGCGACGCTGTCACCGAGTCAGATAGGTTCGTGGGACCTATACCTTTGATGACAATGTCCAACCCAGGAAACAGAAATTAAGAAAATTTTAAAAATATTATTGGGTAAAAGATCTGTCGATTCAACGTTTCACTTGGAAGACGTTTGGGCTTTAACATTATTATTTAAAAAAATATGACAGTGAGGCCCCCGGATCGAGGGGGCTCTAAAGAGGGCAGGGCCTGGGCGCCTGGGCAGCGAGGCCTCCGAATATCTCAATAAACAGAATTTATTATTTAGGGGTTAACACACTAAATTGCTATGTTAATAAAATAAAAAGAAGACGAAAGTTCCGAAAACTATTGTTTTTATATCTAAGTTTGTATCATTATAATATTTTTGCTGGACTGTTTTCTAAATGTTTGTACTGTACCCTTCAATGTCTTAGAGCCAATTGTATCACAGGTGGTTATAGTTAACGTTAAATTTTGATCCCTAATTAATAGGTATAGCCCCTTTGGGTTGCAAAAGTCAGGGGTTTTTTAACTTGTCTTGGAATAAAAATCCTTGTTTTAGGTGGACAATTTTAACTATTATATTTATAATAAGTATAGTTTTCTTTGACACAAATGACTTTTCATGTAAAGGCATATCCAAAATATATTTAAGTTATAGGTAAGCAATTAATTTTAATTTAACGCAATATTCTAGTCATACCTTTAAGTTTTCAGAGAAAAGACAAGCGTATAAAAGACTACATACCTTAATCAATAAAAAACTTGTACCTTTTATGACATTCATTTATTTTCTTCCTTCTTAAAATTATTGTTGACGGGATCAGGTAATTGTTGGAGCCCGAAGATAGACAGACTACTTTATATAATCAAAACTGCCTCGTTGGTAGTGGTTAGCATGTTCGACTGCGCCCGACGAGGTCCCCAGGTTCGAGTCCCGTGTCGGATCATAATTACCGTTTATCATTATTATGTGACAATAATCGTTAAAACCAAACCAGAGTTGAAATAGTCTTCTCAGAAGACGAATCGAATCGCGCCGCAGCACATTTTAGATGCGGTAAAGGAAATTAATACGTACTTATGTGTACATACGTATTAAAGTCTATATTTGCATGGAACACGCATACAAAGGAATATGTTCAGCTGATATCGTATGCCGCCGCTTGTCCATGCAAATATGACACATATGGCTATATTCGTATGCGACACTCACAATTCGCGTGCGAGTTGAATGCAGAGTAAATGTACGTGTCACCATACATTTGCTCTGCGTCCAACTCGCGCGCGGAGTATACTTTAGCCGAAACTCGAGTCGTGGTCGAAGGACTTGGCATCCCATCACATTATTATCCCAAACTCCTACCATTATAATATTATTGTAATTAATGGAACAGTGCCTCAGTCTGATCCCCTATGGATAACAATCATTATTAAAGTATATGCGAAAGAGTGTTTGTTGGTTGGTTTGTCCTTCAATCACGCCGCAACAGAATAACAGATCGACGTGATAATTTGCATGGGTATAGTTAAGGACCTGAAGAGTGACATGGACTACTTCTGATCCCGGAAAATTAAGGAATTCCCGTGGGAACTAAAAAAATTCTCACACGCGAAGTCGTAGGCATCAGCTAGTTAACAATTAAAGGAATAAAACATCAAAAATACAAGTGTACACGATTTTATTTATCACTTACACAACTATAATTTTAGTAGAAATCATGTAAAAAAATCGACAAAATCCATTAGAAAATTATAGGTCGTACAAAAATACAGCTCCGAAGTTACGATTTAGTTCTTAGCGGGCTAAAAACTATTTAGTTTTGTTTTAGTTATAGTAATAGGACAAGCTTAAATGCGTTTCACACTTTAGGTAAAGACTAAAGGAAAGTAATAGACGGAGGTCTTAACCCGGCTTTAAACACTAGCGAAACAAACTAGTACTACTAGTACCCTCAAGGGTACTAGGGGTATTTCTCGCTTCAAACATGCGGAATTATTAAATGGGAAACAGATTATGGAATCTTCAAATCGAATTGGATCCCATTGATACCATATGCACCGTATTCAGGGTAGAATTGCCGTCATTTTGACCCTTTTTTGGATAATCCCGACAAAAATAACGAAGTGTTGTGGTGTCATTCTACGAAACAAAACTAGCATAATCCCATGAATTCGTCCGCGTAGATTTTTACAGATCCCTATTGGCTTCTCCAAACCTATGCTACCGTCTACTTTTTCCTTTAGTCTCTGACTTTACCTAATATTTAATATTTTAATACAATCTAAATCTCATACAAATAGTTTTTTTATATTTAGTATAATATTATTTCAATACTTTAGGTATCTAGGACATATCTGTTATAATTTATAGCAAGCAGTTTTAAACTTTTAGATGCGCATGACTGATTTTGGAATAAACCGGGTTTTTTTAATAATACATCTTCATAAATTAAAGCCAAAAACAGTACTATCAGTACAAATAATTATTCCGATTTGTCCCTCCAGGGGGACAGATAGGAATAAAAAGTTCGTTCTATCCCCTTGTTACCGACAAGGGGACAGATCGAACTAATTCTTTCCGGTCTGTTCTCCTGTTGCCATGGAAGGACAAACTAATCGAAAGTACAGATCGAACTAATAATTCCTGTTATCTGTCCGTCAAAATAAAAAATAAAAATATGTGAAAGAAGTATTTTTCTTTTTATCTAATTGTAAGAATCGAAAATTTTAATTAATTTAAAAGTTGACAAATTTAAATATTTAAAAAAAAGCCTCTGAAATCTTTGAGTCCGATTTTAAGCAACGATAACATTAATAGCCGATTTTGAAATTTATAAAAATCTTTATTGTATTTCGAAATCAATGTTGAGATTTCTGTCTGTCCGATTTCCCAAAACCGACCGATTATTAAAAATCGGTCTTGCGCACCGATATCCAAATATATAAAAAATTACAGTACAGTAGGTACAAAATGTATAAAAAAACTTTCTAAAACGAGATCGACTATTCAATACATTTTGACTTTAAATAAACTTTTCTTGAAATATTTTAAAAATTAAACACAAATGCGTTTTACACCGACGTTAGTAACGGGCGTCACGTACCGGTTAAAAATAACTTAAGTATATATGCAAATAAATATGTTAGTATATTATATAGGCTTATATAAAAATGTTGAGTTCTATCTCTTTAGAAAATTTTGTTACTTTACGATACATTTTACTATGGGAAAATAAATCGATAGTTTAAAGACTAGACTAAAAAAGAGCTCCAAACGATGATTTAAAAAAAAGTGTGTGTGTGCAATTCACACACGGCAGAAGTGAAACTTCAGAAAAGTAGCCTACGAAAGAATGAGATAAATATAACTTGTATTCTATCTCATTCTCTCGCAGGATAAATCCTATAATGAATATGTTTGTCTCTTTTTAGAGCCTCTTTTTCGTTTCATCGAATTTTCAAATCACAACGATTTCACTTCATAAATATCGTAAAGTAACACAATTTAAGAGGAAAATAAAGGTATTATATAAATAAACGAAAGCAGAATATAATCTAAGCATTGGGTAGACTCCAGATGCGAGTGTTAGCGTCTTGGCCAACGGAGGCCAAAGTCTCGTCGTCTATCCACGCCAGACCCGTGATCTGGCTTTGAGGATGCGCGTCTGGCAAACAAAAACAATTAGCTTAGCAATTGGATATTTGACAACTAGTCAAATCAGCAACTTTGTTAAAAGGTCAAAACGCGTGCTTAGTATGGAGTTTTGTATATAATTGAATGATTGATCGGTTATTAATGAAAGGTTGGACGTCAATAAGAGTACTGGGGGCATTCTTACATTGCATAGCCATATTGCTTTAATATTGTTGATGTTTGTGTTTTAGAATTATAATTCTTATTTTGGAGACGTCAAGGTACGTGACATAAAACTTTCATTTTGAAATTATACTGTCTTATGCGATGGTAGTAACCCCTCAATTACTACCATCGCATGTCAGTATAATCCAACCTTATTTGAATAAATAAATATTGAATTGAATTGAATTGAAATAAAAATAGGTATGAAGAAGTCTTGACACTCAACAGAGGCTTATTTTAGTTTTTTCTCATACCTAATTTTTTTCGTTCATTCGTCATATCTAACTAATTCAATTATTCCTTAATCATATCCTAATACCTTCCACACAGCCGTTCATTAATTTTTGCCTGTTTTAAAACTTGATTTTCCATTCATTGCTTCTTCTAAAGCATCTTACAAACCCTCCCTACCCATTTAACAAATTCTTGCCTTTTCATACCTCGATTATGTTTCATTCCTTCATAAATAGTCTCCTACATACTTCCCTTCATCGTTTCACAAATTCTTGCCTCTTTCATCCCTCGATTTTATACATTCCTTCATAAATAGTAACCTACCATACTCCGTTTATCATTTCGCAGATTATTGCCTCTTTCATACCTTGACAATTGACAATGATTCTTTCTAGCCTACTCACTTTTAACAGTGACGTGCTTGGCGGGCTGTTGCACGCTCCACACGATGATGTTGGTGTCGAGGGAGCCCGAGGCGACTCGGGCGCCGTCAGGGCTCCACGCGACACAGTTCACGCGAGCCGTGTGGAAGCCCCACTCTTTGTTGTGGGCGAGCTGGAAAGAAAAACAATTATTATTATCATCATCCTATCACTGGCTCATTTACTAAGCAGGGGTCTCCAAGGGGGTTTGGGCCATAGTCCGCCACGCTGGCCAAGTGCGGATTGGCAGACTATTACAAATGCTACAGTGGAAGCTATTTGATTTCTGCTCATTAAAAAATCTTGTACTCCTTTATACTCTTGTGTGAATACCTCCTAATCCAAAAGAGATATCCAAAAACTTTCTTCGCAAACTATTACCCCCTTTTTTAACCGAATTCAAAAAAGAGGTTCTGTATTCGACCCGTATGTAAGTTTGTTAACGATTTTCTCGGAAACCAGTGAACCGATTTTAATGACTGTTTGTACACATCGTAATCGACGTAGATTATGAAGTCAGACTTTCAGGAATGTTTTAGTATATAATAACTTTCTTATGTACGATTTTATATACATAAATGTACAGTCATGTCACCAATATTTATTATTATTCCAACACAACACTGGTTTTGACACGTTTTAACCTTGAATACCTCCCAAACGAAAAGACATATTGAAAAACTTTCTTCGGAGACTTTTACCCTGAAATTGGAATGATTAGTTTGGTCAAGCGCGAACCGTTACCTTGTATTCCTCGGTAGTGTAGAGGATGAGTTTTCTGTTGGAGTGTCGATGGCGTTGAGGAGAAGCTTTTTTATGAACAACTTTTGCCTTTTTATTAAGTACAACATTAAATCAATTTGTTACTTTTGACCTTGAATATCTCCCAAACGAAGAAATATATCGAAAAACTTTCTTCGGAGGCTTGTGCCCACTTTATACAAGCAAAAAATTTGAAAACTTAGATTTGGTCAAGCGCAATCCCTTACTTTGTACTTGTTGATGTTAGAAGTTTAAGTTAGGCAATTTGGGACATTTGACCTTGAAAAAATGTACTAAGTTTTAACCTCCCAAACGAAAAGAGACATTGAAAAACTTTCTTCAGAGACTTTTACCCTCTTTTGAGGATCAAAAAATTGGAATACTTAGATTTGGTCAAGCGCAAACTGTTACCTTGTATTCCTCGGTAGTGTAGAGGATGATTTTCCTGTTTGAGTCGCAGGCGACCAGATATTTAGAGTCAGGGCTGTAGCGCGCGTCTGTGACTGCGCCCAAGTGGGTCAGCTCTGTCACCGGGGTGAGGGATGTACCTTGCAGGGAGTATATGTGGACTTTGCTGTCGCCACCTGAAATTGAGTGTTTTTATGATTATTTACCATGCTACTACTACTACTAGAGCCCATTAACGTCCCACTACTGGACACAGGCCTCCACTTTCATAGGAGAGAGGGAATTAGAGCTTAGATCCACCACGCTGCTCCAATGCGGGTTGGCCGGCTTTAACGATTATTATCATGTTAGTGATAATAACCGGAACCGACGGCTTAACGTGCTCTCCGAGGCACGGGGGTGACTCACACGGGGGTAATTTACCATGACAGACCTTTAAAAGAGAGGGAGGAAAGAAAAGAGGGAGAGACAGACCAAAGCTAATTTCTGCAACTTTTTCTACTGAAAAGACACTATTTTAAAATTCTACTACAAATTATCCCTTGATGCGATCGCGCCCTATAAGTGCAAGATACACCACACCACCATTGATTGTACCACATAAAATTTCAAACATAAATCTTTAACTAATATATGAGTTTATATTTAGTTATTTATGTATTGTTAGTATGTATAGTTTAAGAAGTATATTTTTAAAGTTCCTTATGAAATGGATTGTCTGGAGGAGATCACTTTTAGTGATAAGACCACCCTTGCGCACGCGATGTTTTCTGTTTTTTGTTTATAATTAAATTGTATCTCTATGTTATGTGTGGCAATAAAGAATTTATCTATCTATCTAATTAAGTATTACGAGACGTAGACTAGGGAAGATGATCACTCACCACCAACAGCGACGTGTTTGGACGTGGGATCGATGGTAACACAGCTGGGTTCATAGTTGATTGGCAGAGTAGATTGCTTGCTGCTGCCCACGATCACCGCCAGCTGGAAATTTAAAAAATAACATTTTCGTACCACTTGCTCAAAAAAGTGACATTCTATGCCACAAAAAGCGAACATAACAATAGTCATTTTTAATCTGTTAAAAACAGGGAAAGAAAATTGTACTGAATTTCATTCATCCTCTAGGGCAGCGGTCCGCAACCTTTTTGATATTGCGACCCCAAAATTCAAAAAAGAGTTATGAGCGACCCCAGAAAAAAAAATCACTAAGTTAACAAGTGCAAAGGTTGGTTCAGGTAACGAAGTTAGCTGTTTTTATTTCGTAAATTATTTATATTGAAGAGTTTATTTATTTTGGAAAGTAATATTAGAGCAAACTAGAAAATATGCATTTAACAAACGAGTAATATTTATGATCGCATTAAATGAGACAAGCAATTATTTTAATATTTTATTTAAAAAAAGGTACCTATACGTAACCTTACAAACTAATGTGAACCTTGTGCTTGCACACTTGCAGTCAGTATATTAATTCTTGGTGATATATTATCAGAAACAGACACCCTCAAATCAGGTTCTACGTTAAGTCTGGAGCGATATTTTGTTTTTATAGCAGTTAATGTGGAGAAAGCTGTCTCGCAAAGGTATGTAGATGCGAATGGCAGCAATTTCAGCAGAGGTGTTTTGAATAACAGTGGATATTCCTTTTCCGTCATTATCCAGAACTTGGATAGATCCGTGGTTTTGTGGTTATCCACGAGAACACTAATCTTCTAAAAAAACTTTCTACAGAAGTAATCTTCCGTGTTTTGACATCAATTTAGTATGTATTTGCAATCGACAAAGCGGCGATGAGTACGCACGTGCGGATAGAACTGACTTATCAGAGAGACAGACTGAACGAAGAAAGAGAGATCGGGGTGGGGGCGCGGGCGCGGGAGCGGTGAGGTTGTGACGGGCGGGACTGGACAGGTCTAACAGTCGTAATTATTTTCGATTCTCTCCGTTTTAAGGACATTGTGTAATTGTGTATGTAAAGAGAGGTTATATTTTATGCATAAACCTTAGTAAAATTCGATAAGTACAGGACCTTGTGACTTTTTTGGCGACCCCATAAATATCTTTCGCGACCCCACACGGGGTCGCGACCCCAGGGTTGCGGACCGCTGCTCTAGGGGGAGAATGTGATTTAAATTTGGAATACTTACCGAAATTTATACTGAACTACATCTGTGTTTACACCATTGAGTTTGTATATAAAGCATTAAAAATCTTTTTGAAAAAGGAATACGCATTTATTATGCAGTTATGCTTATTAAATAAAATTACCCACGAAAACCGACGAGGCCGAGGCCGAGCTTGATGCCTTTGCTTTTCCGACAAAAAAATATTAGTCTAGGAATTTGCCGCGTTTTAGTTTTCTTCAAATACATAAACGTTAAGTTTATTTTAATTTATTTTTATAAATAAGTTAATGTTCTAAACAGTTCCTCAGACGCAAGAACAGAGAAATACTCAAATCAACTCATCAACAATAAATGTACCAAACAAAAATGTAACTCTCTCTATCAATAATTGGACAAATGTTTCGAATGTTAACTTTTACTTTTAATTGTCATTATTTTAAATAAATGCTTATCATATTTTTTCTTATATATAAAATTCTCGTGTCACAATTTTCGTTCCCATACTCCTCCGAAACGGCTTGACCGATTCTCATGAAATTTTGTGAGCATATTGAGTAGGTCTGAGAATCGGCCAACATCTATTTTTCATCCCCCTAAATGTTAAGGGTAGTCCACCCCTAAATTTTTATTGTTTATTTTTTAGACAAAATTTTTAGTTTTTTACTTTTTTATGATACAACATACAAAAATACATACAATCCTAAATTTTCACCCTTCTACGATCAACCCGTATTTTCTATTTTAGTAATTTAATCATTTTTCACCTCCGGTCGATAACTGATCAATCGTCATTTAATTAGTTATTTTAATATGCATATTCAGTAGGTCTGAGAATCGGCGACTATCTATTTTTCATACGTCCACGCGAACGGAGTCGCGGGCATCAGCTAGTCTCATATTATTATTGTGTTAATTTTTTCGCAAATGGTACGAAAAGTAGAGTATTTTCCTCGGTGATAAAGCTGTCTTAGTCTTGGGTGAACTTAAATCGTCACCCGCGACAGAAGACACTGCTTTATCCCCTTGGTTAATAATCTACTATTAGTCCATCAATAAATTACTGAGAAATGACGATTTCAAAGTTTGATTATTTAATGTACCTACACCGATTGCTGTATCTTACTCGAGTGAGAAATTTTGTGAGTGAGTTTTAATACCTAGCCGAGATTTAATACTTCAAAATTATCTTCATGTGTGAAGATAATTTTGAAGTAAGTAAAATTAAGTGCTTTTAATTCAATTAAGTCACGTTAAGTCCATTTATTTCTTTTATTCGGCGATAGGGAATTATGACGTCACGTCTCCCGTTTTGCAAGCGCAACTTTAAAGTTCCATAACTTTTCATTTGTTGAGATATTTTAATGATTCTTTCATATTTTTGCTTTATTTTGTCTTAATTTTCATAATAAATAAAAAAAAACGTAAACTTCTCCATTGGGTCTCTTGTACAAAATAATTAGCCATACCCACAAACTTATTTGACCCGGTGACAGCGAAGCTAGTATCTATGAAAAATAAAATAAAATAAAATAAAATAAAATATTAGTCTAGGAATTTGCCGCGTTTTTGTTTTCTTCAAATACATAAACGTTAAGTTTATTTTAATTTATTTTTATAAATAAGTTAATGTTCTAAAAATACGTTACGATGTTAAATCAAAGCGACAGTGACAGTGAATTGTCGGATTCCATCAGTGCAAATGCTGCCGCAATTATAAATAATTTGCTTCCAACAAAATCCAAGGAAAATTATTTAAAAACTTATGAACTCTCTGTCAATAATTGGACCAATGTTTCGAATGTTAACTTTTCCTTTTAACTGTCATTATTTTTAATAAATGCTTATCTCATATTATTATTGTGTTAATTTTTTCGCAAATGGTACGAAAAGTAGAGTATTTTCCTCGGTGATAATGCTGTCTTAGTCTTGGGTGAACTTAAATCCCTCGCTACACTCAGGACTCGTCTTAAATCCCTCGCTTCGCTCGTGATTTAAGTTTTTAACACCCTCGCTACGCTCGGGAGTAAACCTCGAGTCCTTCGTTACGCTCGCGATTTCAATCGTCACCCGCGACAGAAGACACTGCTTTATCCCCTTGGTTAATAATCTACTAATATGACACGAGCCTAGATAAAAACCCTAATTCTTAAAGGCGTTATTGAAGTGAACACTTCTTTAGCCGCGTTGAGCACTTTTTGGTAGGGGGTAAAATTGTAGATTCGCGTCACCGACATGCTGGTGTTGTTACGTAGACAAAAGGTCTTTAATAAAAATATACTACATTCGAAATTAAACTTTAACATTACTGCCTTAGGTTTATATTTCAAGTATTTTAAATAATATTATAATACTTGAAATATAAACCTAAGGCAGTAATGTTAAAGTTTCCGGTAGACGTGAAAACAAATATTTACCGGAAATATTTTCTACCGGAAGTCCCTATGACCGCCAATTTTTTTAAGCTCCAGTAGGGGTGATGCCTATGTCAAAAATAAATTATTTCTTACTGATTATATTATTAAGAGTACCAGTTAATAATGTCTGTATTTGAGTCAATTGTACAAATTTCGTGAGTTTTTGCGTCATAATTTTGTATTTGAACGTATTGTGGTCCTGTTTTGTAGGTACGTTTTTAACCATGTGTATGCGTTCGCTCTAATCCCCGAGTTATAGATTTTTTCTAGGAATATTTTATGTGACACTCTATCGTAGGCCTTGGTCATGTCCAATAAGAGTCCTACTGCATACTTTTTCTGTTCCATATATTCAAGAATCTCTTCGATGTATTTGTAGTTGAAGGCATTTTTAGGGTTATATTTAATCTTTGTGCGTTTTTTAGGGATGTTTTCATTTTATAGGTTTGTTATGTGTTGCAAAAAATTATTATAATTCAAGTAAACGTTAATCCTTGTGTTTATAATGTTGTTCCAGTCCATCTCCGAGCGAGCTAATCTAAATTTTGACATATTATTTTTATTAAAATTCCATTTATATTTTATTAATTTAATTATATTCTTAAATTATAATCAAATTAATAATAATTATTAAATAGAGGGTGTTCCAAATGGATAGATGGATGTTTGTTGCTCAATCACGCCAGAACGGCTTAACGGATCTGAATGAAATTCGGCACAGAAATAGGTTATAGTGTGGAATAACACTACTTTTTGTCCCGAATTAATGACTTCAGAGAGTGGGTACCAAAAAACCAATAAAACGCGGACGAAGTCGCGTGCATGATCTAGTTGAGTATTCAAATTCAAATATTTTTTATTCAAGTTGACTTTGACAAGTGCTTTTGAATAGTCAAGTGAATCTACCACTGGGTCGGAATGCCATTCTTATCGAGAAGAACCAGCAAGAAACTCGGTGGTTACACTTTTGAAAATATTAATTTACAATTGCATCAATGTCTAGATAAATAGCCCTAGTTACCTCTTTGACGGTAGCGACGATGGTAAGATCTTCATCTTCGATGTGGTCCAGCGCTCGAGGCTGCGCCCCTAAGGGGGTAGCGTTATCCGTGTACGATGGGACTTCCCCTGAAAATTTATATCAATTGGGTATTTAACTACTAGTTAAATACTTAGATATCTTTATTGCACACACAAAATATTATACAGTATGCAGTAAAAAAACAGTAGTAAGACTACATAGAAACGTGCAAAGGCGGTCTTATTGCTAAAGCAATCTCTTACAGACAACCTTTGGTGAAAGGATAAACCGGAGCGCGGGATGGTGCTGAGTGTAAAAATAAATACATGATAAAATACATCAATTTTAGGCCAATAAATAAATGGTCAACAAATAAATTATTTTTTAGTGATTATTAAATAGAGGATCTAAAAATAGAGGAGGATCCAAAATTCGTAATATCCACGTCCCCTGTAAGTTTTATGTTGGAAAACAATTTTAAACTATCGGTTGAAGTAAAAAAGTGCGTCGAACTTTGATGTTGTCACAATATTTCATACTAAGCACGCGTTTTCACGTTTGAAAAATAGTTGCTGATTTGACTAGTTGTCAAATAGTAAATTATACTCAATTTACTAAATTGGAGCATACTACAATACGTTTTTGCCGGTAGGGTGCTAACTAGCCACGGCCGAAACCTCCCACCAGACCAGAGACCAGAGAAAATTCAGAAATTATAAATTCCCAAGTTGAATCCAAAAAAAAAACTTATTACCATGTAAAGGATTACCTAAACGACAAGGAAGCTTGGCAATAATTTGCTCTAATGGCTCTGATAGTTCCTTAATTAAGATGATTTGTGAGGTGGTGATAATAAAAAAAAGCCCCGGCTGAGTTTGTTGTGGGCTCTTCTCAGACCAGCCCGCCTAGCATGCGCACAACGAGATATTCTCGCAACGAAAGAGAGAGATGTTGTCGTGTCGATTTATTTCTCGTTTACCCTAACATGCACGCTACGCGTGACAAGATTCTCGTGGAAGATTTGGCCTTGTCGTGTGGAGAAACCAATGTTGCCCTTTCTCAATAACATACGATATTCTAATGTTGCAACACCGATTTAGTTCATTCATTGTTCATTCTTCTTATTTTGCTCTGAGGCTTTTAATAGATTTTTTAATCTGTAAACTTCAAAAATGACGTCTTTATGACACTGACTTATCTTGTCTCTGACATTAACAGTGACAAGAAACGGCACCGCGATTGCATAACTTCTGCACCAATCATTGTTACAGTATCAATTGTTGTGATTGGCTGAATTTATGGTATTTTTGCTGCGTCAATGGATTTTGTCCAATAGTGGAAGAGTGCTAACCAATCAGAGGTGATTGCGACGTATCGATGATTGATGCAAAACTAAAGATACGCGGGTCGCGGTCGCCCTGCTACTGAAGTTGGATATTGTTGGTTTTTATTTTTATTTCTAAAAGCAACTAATTAAGTAGGAGAATCTTACAAAACAAGGAAGATAATGAATTTGGTGATATGGATAAATGCAGTGTACTTTTATATGGAGTCAAACATAAAATAATTACACGGCCTGTTTCGGAACACAATCAAACAATTAAAAAATTTGTGCCAATATATTGCGCAGCACCCGGGGACTACAAATCGCCATTGGTTCGAAGCGGTAGTAAGGAACTTATTCATTGTTGGCTGCTGCGGCGAACACCTCAACACACCTCACTTGAGGAACACCTCAAGTTCTTGAGTATTTATGTAGTGTACTTGTATGAAATTGGAATGTTTCTTGTCTGCAGAAATATTGAAATTGGTTGGCAATGAATGTTATAATGATCTGCTCTTAAATGATTTGCAAAGCTAAAGCTAAGTATTTAAAATTAATTTGAAAATATTCTCAGTAGATCATAATATTCATATTATACCTAAAGCTTCCTCTTAGGACAATATAATTAAATATAATTAAACAGATATTAGGTAATATTCATTGTACTAATATTATGATTTAACTTCTACATATCTATATTCACAAATAGTTAATAATTTCCCTATGCATGAAACACTTTGTTCTGGCTTATAAATAAAAATTCAAACACAAATTTTAATGTTTTTTATTCAACTTTATACTTTAACAAATACTTTAAAATCATTTAGTGAATCTATCACTGGTTCAGAATGCCATTCCTACTGAGATGAACCAGCAAGAAACTGGGGTTGCTCTTTTTAATAAATTACAATCATAATATTATCCCGCAATTCATTGAGCTAGTGTGCCTGAGAGTTTCTAAAAAGATGCCTAGGTTCTTCAACCCGACTAGTCTCTCTCTCTCTCAAAAATGAGCACATTTTCATCATCTCCCTCCCAGTGGTACCCTGCAACAAATAATAAAACTTCAAAAATACATCACCCCCATGCACCCACAGTTAATAAAAAACAATTAATTAATGTGAAATTATGAGAATAGTTATTAATAATTCTTAATGTTGAAAACTAAGCTATGGTGATGACTGATGATAGATGGTAGGTACCTGTATAATTTTATATTTTAATATTCAATAAATATTTTTTTAATAGTCTAAGGTTTTTAATTCTGAGAGGAGACCAATACTAACTGGGTTGTTATATTGACGATGATTTATATTAGAATTACTATTGAAATTGCATCTAGGATTCCATGAGGCTGATATACTAACTGACTGTCTGATCTATCAACAACTCAAACTGCTGAATTAATCTGGCTGAAGTTCGGCATACAGATAGCTCTATCCCTAAGGAGTTAAGTGGGGTAATAGGGGTTGGAAATTTGTATGAAAATCAAACTTAACGTAAGCAAAGCTGCAGGCAATATCTAAACTAATATTATAAAGAGATTTAGAGAGATTTGTTTGTTTTGATCTCGGAAACTAATGGACCAATTTTAATAAATCCTAATTTCCTAGAGTGAGAAGCACTATAATGAAATGATAAGATTTTTTCAAAATGATACAATTTCCTGTATCCAGCTCCTTAAAATTCCTGATGCTGTAGGGTTACTGCCTGCCTAAGTTATGGAGATTTAGGAATTGTTGCTGGTGATGTATATTGTAGATAACTAGCAACAACTTCATATTAAACTCCAAGTCACAACTCTTCAACATTGATGAGGAATCATGCGGCACACTCCTACTAGGTTTTTTTTTTATCCACTACAAGTTAGCCTTTGATGGTGAAATAATATTGCAGGTGGGCTAAGTATTTGCATTATTGAGCTAAAAGTCCCTCTCAAGACTCCACAATCCTGATGCTGCAGCACTGAAGGGATTCATGACTCTTGGATGGTGAATTGGTTTTTTCAGGTTCTAGGTACCAAGTACAGACTACAGACTTAACAATTAACTTGAACTCCAAGTATCAACTCTTGAAATCTTATGCTGCAGGGTGATTCACTAATGTAGATTAAGAAGGTAATGTTGTAATGAGACAAATTTAACAAAATTAAAAGTTTGCTGTGAATAAAGTTGTAAGGTGTTTTAGTTATTAGGTCTCCGCCAAAAGCATGAAAAGATGGAAACTCATACCGGTTGCACATTTATTGTGTGTGCATCTTTTCTCCTATTTTTATACTGGGCTCCTTGTGGTCCATATGGAGGAAATATGTTTATGTGTGTGCAGTCAATGAGCCCCAATATATCTGGCACGTTAAATTTATTTTCAAAGCCTGAAGCTATACTCCTCCGGGTTGTTTCTGTAGCAGGAAAATGCACCCATTCACCAGAGTCTTAAATTTCTAAATAGGTTTAGGCATTTTAATACGATGAACACTAAAGGAGAATATAAAAGTAGAAGATGATACCTTCTATAAATATATTCGCGTCGCAGTGTGGAATTCGCCTTAGGCTTACCTTTAAATGAACGGGTAGGCCGTCACTGGTTACAGGCTCCAAATCCTCGGCAAGTTTCTCGACAGTATAGATTGCCATCGGCTTCGAGATCCGCCAAGTGGATCACAGACATCCCTAATTCGTCTGCGTTGTAATTTTCGCGCTTCTCGCTCTTGGTATACTGATACCAAATAGTTGTAGTATGCACCCGCCATCGTAATCGTGGAGGAACCACCCGAAAATTTTCAATTGTATTGTTGTGAAATGGTTGATAATCTATCTCGTTGTATCTCGCCCTCAAGATTGATAGTCGATATATAACCATGTCGAAATGTCAAAATAGGTCAATATCCGAGAAAAAATAGTCGGCCATGTTAGGGTTTGTAGAGAAAAATACCACAGATAAAAAATATTATTGTTATCTCTATTTTTGACGACACGAGACAAGACATAAGTGTAACCATGTTAGCTACGGTAGACAAATAGATATAACGCGAGAAAATGGGTGGACATAATTTTCTCGTGGTGCGCATGCTAGGCAGGCTGGGCGCGTTTGGAATCCTCGTAGATTTAGTTTTAAGATACCGTAACCGATTATCACCATCATGTTTTTATTTTATTTTAGGTAAGTAATTTTTAACGTCAATAAGTGTACCTACAGTGTACCTATATTGAATAAATGATATTGATTATTGATTATTGAGCCCGCCGGAAATCGATCCCGTGTCCTCCCATGTTAAGGCAACAGCGCTCAACACTGCGCCAGGGAGGTCGTCACATTTCAGCTATAATCGACTTAATACTTAAGTCCATCCTAATATATCTTATTTGTTCTTTAATTAGTTTGTCATCTTAATTGTACAATGTTTCTCGCAAATAAACGATTGATTGATTGATTACCTTCTGCACTAGGCACAGCCCTCCGCAAAGTATCGTCTATCCCACAAGTGAGCAAAGTGCCGTCTTTCCCGGTGCGCATCCCGTTCACTTGGTTGCCGTGACCTTGACCCCCCAAGCGTCGACCTTCGCCTGGGGACAAATCAATTGAAGGTCACATAAAGCTAACCGTAATAATGTGGGGAAGGAAGAAGGAATCTTACTGTGGGTTAAAGCGGCAGATATTCAAAAAAAAATTGTACTACCAAAAACGGCAATACGTGCAATTTATAATTTAAAACCGCGTACCCTTAGAGATAAATTTAAAGAAATTGGTATTCTTACAGTAGCCTCGCAATATATTTACAGTAATATAATTTTTGTAAAACAGCACATTTATAATTACAATAAAAATTGTTATCTGCATGATAGGCAAACTAGAGGCCGTAATAGGTCCGTGACTCCATCGCTCCACCTCAAAAAAGTCAGAAGGTCATTAGTGAGAATGAGCGTTCTTTTCTATAACAAAATTCCACAACCTATTTTAAATTTGTGCATAGGCATGCACAAATTTAAGAAATCCATTAAAGTATGCTCCTGAAAGCTTATTATACTGTTGAAGATTATGTTAATGATAGAGGAGCGTGGATTTGATAGCTCCAGCAATGCTAAGGACAGCGGTTACTTTACACATTGATATAATTTTAAATGAATTATTTAAAAAGAGCAACCACCGAGTTTCTTGCTGGTTATTCCCGGTAGAAATGGTATTCCCAACCAGTGGTAGATTCACTTAACGATTCAAAAGTACTTGTAAAAGTTTATTGGAATATAAAAAACTTTTTAATTTGAATTTGAATGAGAAGTGAACTGGGGCCGTAATGCCAATGCTTAAAGCCATATTGTTTCATTATTTCAACAATACCTTTAACAATATCTTTCGTGTTTTAGAATAATAATTTATTATAATCCTTATTTTAGGAACGTCAAGTTATGTGAAATCAAACTTTGAGTATTATTGCTTATGTTGTATGGCCCCTAGTGAGACTTTTTTTTTTAAATAAGTCTCGGCCGAAAAAGCAATTCACGGTCTCGTTTACTTAAAAAGGCCCCGGTTTGCGCCTCGTCTTTTAAAATCACTTGGTAAGTCCTCGGCTTCGCCTTGTCTTTTCAATATTTCTCAGCCGTAAATTGCTTTATTTCCGGCCTGGTCAGTAATGTTAAATTATTAAATTATGCAGTATAAATTATATATTTCTAGTATAAATGAGGGCAGTAATGTAACATTATTATCAAAGAGGATATAAAGCTGGAGGCATACCTTTGTCGACGTCCCACAGCGTAACGGCGCCATCGTGGCTAGCAGTGTACAAGCCCTTGCCGCGCAGAGACAGGCAGGTAATGGGTTTGTTATGTCCCGTCAGCACGCGCAGCGGCGTGTCCGGGTTGGAAACGTCCAGGTAATTGATGTCCCCGGATAGCGACACGGATAGTAGGTGCTTGCCTTGCCAGAGGCAGGATACCTGGAGGGAAAACCAAGGGTTTCAATCAGCGCAAGCGTAGCGAGCACATATTCTTTATTAATATTACTAGTTGATGCCCGCAACTTCGTCCGCGTGAATATCCCAGGATAAAAAGTAGCCTATGTGTCATTTCAGACTATAATTTACATCTCTGTGCCAAATGTCATCCTGATCCGTTTAGCCGTTCTGGCGTGAATGAGTAACAAACAAACATCCATCCATCCATCCATTAAAACTTCCGCATTTATAATATTAGTTAAGATGGTGTCCATATGTAGTGAATGTCCATAAGTAAAAATAATGATACAATTATTGTTACAGAATAGATCCTAATTTTTAATGGAATTTAAAATTGTATTTTTGACATTCTAATCTTGACGACCTCTCTGGCGCAGTGTTAAGAGCTGTTGTTTTAACGTGCGGAGGCCCCGGGTTCGAACCCCGGCAGAGTCAATTCTGGAATTTATAATTTCTGAATTTTCTCCGGTCTGACATGGTGGGAGGGCTTCGGCCGTGGCTAGTTACCACCCTACCAGCAAAGACGTACCGCCAAGCGATTTAGCGTTCCGTGTAGAAACCGACTAAGGGTATTCAATATAACTGCCATGGCCCTAACAAGTTAGACCATCTTAGACTGCACCATCACTTACCATCAGGTGGAATTGCAGTCAAGGGCTAAATTGTAGTGGATATGTTTTTTTTTCATATTATGAGGTCACCTGTTGATTTTCCACGGCGGTGCCCATGTTGAAACTGATAGTTTTCTCACGCGTCTCCACGTCCCATACAGCGCACGTCTTGTCACCGGAACAGGACAGCAACTGTTTGCCGTCCGGCGACCACGATATACCGTAAACACCGCCTTTGTGGGCCGGCGAGCCCATCTGAAAGGGAAACAAAGAAATAACTTTAAAAAAAGTGTGTGTGTTCAATTCACACACGGCAGAAGTGAAACTTCAGAAAAGTAGCCTAGGAGAGAATTAGATTTATATATTTTTTTATTTTTTTATTTAAACATACATACATAGCACAGCTAAATACTTACGAACTACAAGGTATTAAAATCAATGAACTAAATGCGTTAATTACTAATTTAAAGGTGTTACAACTAATAGTGTGCTAACAATTATGGTGTGATGATTTTATGATCTCCCACTTTCCAAACTAGTATAAACTGTATCTTGAAAAGTAGGAACTTCCCTCTATGTTACAAGCATAGTTGCTAGCAGTTACGGAACATTATGCAAGATAAGTAAGTTCAAGTGCGCGAGTGCATCTGCTTGTCTCTGTATGTGTGTGAGTTCGTGTGTGTGTGTGTGTGTGTGTGTGTGTGTGTGTGTGTGTGTGTGTGTGTGTGTGTGTGTGTGTGTGTGTGTATGTGTGTGTGTGTGTGTGTGTGTGTGTGTGTGTGTGTGTGTGTGTGTGTGTGTGTGTGTGTGTGTGTGTGCGTGCGCGCGTGTGTGTGTGTACGTGTATATAAATATAACTTGTATTCTATCTCATTCTCTCGCAGGCTAAATCCTATTTATGAATATGTTTGACTCTTTTTGGATTCGCTTTTTCGTTTCGTTGAATTTCAAATTGTATTTGATGACCTCCGTGGCGCAATGTATAGCGTTGCTGTCTTAACGTGCGGAGGTCCCGGGTTCGATCAAATTCAAATTCAAATTCATTTGACTATTCAATCTTATGAATAGTGAAATGAATCTACCACTGGTTCGGAATGCCGTTCCTACCGAGAAGAACCAGCAAGAAACCCGGTGGTTGCTCTTTTGAAAAAATATATGGTATGTTTACAATAATCTACATACACATACATACAACATGTGCTTAGTGTCCATATGTAGTGAATGTCCATAAGTAAAAATAATGATAAAATTATTGTTACAGAATAGATCCTAATTTTTAATGGAATTTAAAATTGTATTTTTGACATTCTTATCTTGACGACCTCTCTGGCGCAGTGTTAAGCGCTGTTGTTTTAACGTGCGGAGGCCCCGGGTTCGAACCCCGGCAGGGTCAATTTGGGAATTTATAATTTCTTAATTTTCCCTGGTCTGGCCTGGTGGGAGGCTTCGGCCGTGGCTAGTTACAACCCTACCGGCAAAGACGTGCCGGTAGGGTGCAGGGTATAGGTTAGCCCGCTACCATCTTAGACTGCATCATCACTTATACACATCAAAACCAGTTGTGAGGCGTAGTCTCCAACAATTGATTTACACGATTTTTTCCATATCCGACACTCACCTCGCCTTTAAGTTCGGACGTGGCGCCGTCGTAGAGGAATATTTTGCCATCGAAGCCGGCCGACGCGAACAAACTGCCGTCGGGGCTGTAACGCACCGCTTGAGCGAAGCGAGTGTGATCCTGAAATACACAATCACATATTGTACAACAAGTGCATAAAACAAGCCATTAAGTTGCATACATTAGAGACGTTTATCCACACTACCCGGAGGGCCTTTACGCACTGCATCCGATCCGAATCCGAGACAATTCCGATCTACAGTTAAAGTTAAACTTGACGGATCGAATTTAACTATAGATGTCGATTTTACGATCGAGCGCAGTGCGCAATCCTAGGCATCGCTGGAGCGAGTCAAATATATCAGTCAAAATCATACTCTTAATGGATTTGTTAAAATTCTGCAAAGGCAACTTTGAAATAGTTTGTGGAATTTTTTATTGAATAGAATGGTCATTCCCTCGAATGACCTTCGGACTTTCTTGAGGCGGAGCGATGAAGTCACGAGCCTATTGCGGCCTCTAGTTTGCCTATCGTGCTATATGTAGGGTCACACCTGTTTACTACCACCACCACTAAAGCCCATTAACGTCTTACGTCCCACTGCTGGGCACAGGCCTCCACTCTCATAGGAGAGAGCTTAGACCCACCACGCTGCTCTAAAGCAGGTTGGCAGGCTTTAATGACTATTATCATGTTAGTGATAATAACCGGGACCGAAGGCTTAACGTGCTCTCCGAGGCACGGGGGTGAAACACCACTAACTTCCTAACTCCAAGCTAGCACTGAGAATTTCTAGTCAGAAAGAACCAACACTTGATCATGGCTCGACCCGGGGCTCGGACCTGGGACCTCGTCAGCCGCAGTCGAACATGCTAACCACTAGACCACCCAGTGGCGTGCAGTTCATCAAATTAAATCAAATAAATATTATAAATGCGAAAGTTTGGATGGATGGACGTATGGATGTATGGATGTATGGATGGATGTTTGTTACTCAATCACGCCCAAACGGCTGAATGGATCTGGATGAAGTTTGGCACACAGATAGATTATAGTCTGGAATAAGTCACATAGGCTACTTTTTATCCCGGAAAATTAAAAAGAGTTCCCGCGGGAACCGAAAAACCTCAATCCACGCGGACGAAGTCGCGGGCATTAGCTAGTATAGGAGAGGCATAAAAGCACTGCTTATCCAAATTCTAATACTTTTACTAGCTGTTTGGATAAAAAATGCTCATTTTTTATCCAAACAGCTAGTAAATGAGTATATTTTGACCAACTTATGCCTACCCTTGGATAAAAGTTACCGCAAGGCATCGACAAGGTCTGCACCCTTACGCAGTCGAAATTCCGCGGGCTCGTACGAAGCGATTTGCTTCCTCGTTTCTAATTCAAACCGCTAGGATATGGAATGCCCTTCCGGCTTCCGTTTTCCCCTCCTCTTTTAATACAGGTACCTTCAAATCAAGAGTGAATACGCATCTTCCAGGCAAGCGCGCTCCACCGTAGGCTGCATCACCACTTGCAAGCAAGTCTGATCGCAGCCAAGCGCAAGCCTATATATTTAAAAAACAAAAAAAAAGAACCTGTGCACGCCACTGTTCTAACCTGTTTAGTGCATTTGAACTTGAAGGGCGGTCCTTCGAACACAGCAATGGTGTTGTCCTCCGAAGCAGTCACGATACGGAAGGGGCGGCTAGGGCGGAAGTCCACAGAATTGATAGGCTTGGACTGACCGCTGATCTCCCCCACTGAAGTGCCAGTTTCCGCCATGAACACGTGGCCGAACCTGAAAAAAATACATCCATATATTATAAATGCGAAAGTCTTTCTCTCTCTCTATTTATTGCAAAATATGCCTGCATTTTTTTTTCTCTGTATTAATCTGCAATCTGTGGTAACTTTTAGCAGATGTGTTCATTGACAAAGTAGTTTGGACATCAACAACATAATGATGAAAGAAAACTGATTGCAGCCGAGCGCTTGTCTATAAATTTTTAAAAAAGTGTGTGAAGTGTGCCAATCCGCACTTGCCAGGGCAGTGCACTATGGCTAATCATTCTGAAAGGAGACTCGTGCAGTGAGTAGGCAATGAGACGCGATCATGTGAAAGACCTCAAAGACCTCATTTACCTTTCCCTCCCCTCCCCGACCGCCACCATACGCTGGCTGTCGGCGCTCCACGCGATGTCTTTGATAGGTCCCCCGATCGGCTGGAATTCATTCTTGAGTATATGCTCCTTGTTGACTGTGTCCCAGATACGAACTTTGCCTGACACATCTGTAAACAATATGTATAAGTACTTAATAGGTATGTAGTATAAAAAGGCTATTTTTAGGGTTCCGTACCCAAAGGGTAAAAACGGGACCCTATTACTAAGACTCCGCTGTCTGTCTGTCTGTCTGTCTGTCTGTCTGTCTGTCTGTCTGTCTGTCTGTCTCCAGGCTGTATCTCATAGACCGTGATAGCTAGAAAGCTGAAATTTTCACAAATGATGTATTTCCGTTGCCGCTATAACAACAAATACTAAAAATTAAAAAAATATATATATTAAGGGGGGTCCCCATACAATAAACGTGTTTTTTTCGTATTTTTTTGCTCAATATTAAAAACGGTAACAGGTAGACGGTTCAAATTTTCACAGAATATTAACTTATATATTACCTTTCAAAATAAATAATTAAATATCAATAAAGTAAATATTAAAGGGGGGCTCCCATACAACAAACGTAATTTTTTGATATTAACAGTAAACCTCTACAAACAAAGTTAGTTTTGCGGTTCATTAACAAACCTACTTCTTGAGTACGGAACCCTCGGTGCGCGAGTCCGACTCGCACTTGGCCGGTTTTTTAATCTACTTCTAGTTAGCCCTGACTGCGATCTCATTCTCACCTGATGGTAATTGATGATGCAACCTAAGATAGTAACGGGCTGACCTGTTAGAGGTATGGCAGTTATAATAAACCCATACCCCTAATCGGTTTCTACACGGCATCGAAGTGCTTGGTGGCACGCCTTTGCCGGTGGTAACCAGACGCGACCGAAGCCCCACCAGACCAGACCAGACACAATTTAGAAATTGTAAAATCCGAAATCGACAGATCTATTAGTTTTTCTGTTATTTTTTAAGTAAATATCAATTAGCGAACTTTAAAAACTGCCAAGTCTGTTGGCGGGTGATTGAACCGCTTTCGGGTCAACGTCCTCTGAAATAATATGCAGTATAGGTAAAATAAAATGTAAAAGTTGTCCTTGATACCGAAATTATTACAAAACGGCAAACCAACCGTATCCGAGCACAGTTATTTTTGTTTAACTCGGGGTAAAATTATTAAGCTGGAAACATACTAGCTTGTCGAGTTGTGTCATGAGTCGTGACGAGTCAGTAGCATATCGGTTTTATACACAAGTGATAATATAATCTAAAATATTGAAAGTTAAACCAACTTCACCACACACTTAACAGTCCATATCCTGAAAACTACTGAACCGATTTCGATTAAACTTGCACTGTTCCCTAAGTTGAAGTAAATGTAAGTCAATAAAAAAGAATGATCACAATCTGATTAATAGCTAGGTTCGGAGAAATCCGTGGACAAACATACATACCACACATATAGACACACCTATGAAATTGTGTATATCCATAGTCCATACTATCCATACTAATATTATAAATATCTGTCTGTCTGCTACGCTTTAAAGGCCCATCAATTGAACCAATTACTTAAGACGAAATTTGGTACAACTAACAAAGATAGGTTGTATCCCGGGGAAGGACACAGGCTAATTTTTATCCCGGAAAATTGAAGAGTTCCCGAGGGAATCCAAAAACGCAATGCAGCGAAGAAGTCGCGGGCATCGACTACTTTTTACTAATTCCGCCCGAGCGGAGACTGGACGTGTACCAATAGAAATACAAACATTTTTTTATTCAAGTAGACTTTGACAAGTGCTTTTGAATAGTCGAGTGAATCTACCACTGGTTCGGAGTGTATTGGTGTCAGTTAGTTTTATACAAGAAAGTTAAATCGGAGAAGTTCGCAACAACTCGGCGTCGGTTTTGTCATCCGAGATATTAGAAATCGTGTAACGATACGACTCAGCTTGGATGCTGGCCAAATGGACCGATCTTAGATTAAACTATGTTTAGATTCCAAAGAGAATATAAGCGTTGAGATACTGACAAGTAGTCAAAATTCACACTAAATTGCTTAGACTAATAATTTCGATGCTGAATTGTCTGCCTGTGTTTTTTAGAGTTCCGCAGTAACTGCCTCATTAGTAGAACCGATTTTGACAAAATTCATTACAGAGATAGGTTGAATCCCGGAGCAGTACACAGGACACTTTTTAAATCGGAAAATCAAAGATTTCTCACGGGATTTTTCAAAATTTTCATCCGCGGATTCCACGCAGATGAAGACGCAGGTGTCTTCTAGTATACATAGTGCTAATAAAAATGACCTCCCGACCGAATTTCGGCCACGGCGGCCTATCTCCAAAGTCCAGAGTGATTAGCCATGTGGGCGGAAGATATTATAGTGCACAAGCGAGTGCGCATACACAGGTGCAGTCTGTCCCTTTACTCCTTTACTCTCGTAACCCGATGGGACGGAAAATCCGACGCGACCGGAGAGAGATCAGGCACAGAACCGACGACTTAACGTGCTCTCCGAGGCACATAGGTAAAACATCCTGAACTTCCTAACTCTGGGCTAGTACTGAGAATTTCTTGTCAGAAAAACCCAATACTTGTTTTGGTCTGACCCGGAACTCGAACCCGGGATCTCGTCAGCCGCAGTCGAACATGCTAACCACTAGACCAACGAGGCAGTAAATAGTAGTGATAATAGTATAGTATAGTCCACGCGCGAGTTCAACCCGCGTGCGAACTGTATATAGTTACTTGGTAAGTATATTAATATGGCGATAACGTTTGAGGTACGTTCTTCTTTTTTAAGTTAGAGAATCTCTATAATAATAATAAATAATAATAAATCGTTTATTTTCAGGCAATAAACCCTTAAGAAATACAAAAGATAAATACGAATAATAATGTCATTTATTTCTATGTTGATAAATTTTGTAAGTATCATGTTATAGTCAGTGGTATTGACCATACTGACTCATCAGGGAATCGAACATATAACCTGTGGAAGTTAACATTGGCTTCACTGCCCTATAGATAGTCTGGATTTCTGGAAGTTCGTTTTGGCAGAATACCAACTTGAACTCGGCAATCCGCATGAGTTACTGCCCTAGGTAGGCGTGCGACTATATGAGAACTGTAATAATATGTTAATTATTGTATTGTTTGTACTAATAATAGATGTTTAGTAATCGTACAGATAAACAACCCATGTCCACTGGGGGTTATCATACTAATATTATAAAAGCGAAAGTGTGTTTGTTTGTTGGTTTGTCCTACAATCACGCCGCAGCAGAGCAACGGATCGACGTGATTTTTTGCATGATAGAGTGCTACTTTTTATCCCGGAAAATTTAGTAGTTCCTATGGGAATTTAAAAAAACTTATTCCACGCGGACGAAGTCGTGGGCATCAGCTAGTCAATTATCAATATGAGAGAAAGATTTATGAAAGTACTGGCGAATGCCCGCGACTTCGTCTGCGTGGTTTGAGGTTTTTTGGTTCCCGCGGGAACTCCTATAAAAAGTAGCCTATGTGCTATTCCAGGCTATAATCTATCTCTGTGCCAAATTTCAGCCAGATCCGTTCAGCCGTTGGAGCGTGATTGAGTAACAAACATCCATCCATACATCCATCCATCCAAACATCCATCCATCCAAACGTTCGCATTTATAATATTATTTGTCTAGCTCATCAGCTAGTACTTTCATAAATCTTTATAAATCATTTTTCTTAAATCAGAAAAAACTTACTCCAGTCAACTAAATTTTTTCTGAATTTCACGGGAACTTTAAAATTCTAAATATGGAGAGAAGTGGCACTAATGGAAAAGGCTAGATTTCAATAAACTACAAACTTACCGAAAACAGAAGATAATTTTTTTAAACAACAATCACAAGAACTATTTCAAATTTTGCCATAGCAATGTAACAAATACATTTTTTTGCTAGGGGAAACTGTAAGTCATAATTAAGTATATTAATATGTAACATAACAGACAAAACAGGAACCAAAACATAGCTGGTGGGGCCCGGACCTAGAAAAGAAAAGACAAAGGTTAAGGCACCTATTCAACAGAGCCAAAAACACCCGACAGGACTTGGATTGGGATAACTTCCAAGAAGCACAATCCCAATACAAGAAGCTAGTACGAAGTAAAGACGACAAATCATGGCAGGGATTCTGCACTAACATAGAATCATACGACACGGCGACTAGAATTCGGAAAATATTAGCCGACGACAACAACCGTACACTAGGTACTTTGAAGAAAACTGATGGTAGTTATACCAAAGACGACAAAGAGGTCAGTGAAACTCTTATACAAACACATTTCCCCGGCAGCAAAATAGTGGACAACCCAGACTGGGCGGATGAGTCACAGAACACACCCTCAGAAGCTGACTGGGAAATAGCTTACAGAATAGTCACACATGAGAAGGTACGGTGGGCCATAGACACGTTCCACCCCTTCAAATCACCGGGAACAGATCAAATCTTCCCAGCCCTCCTGCAGTGGGGGGCTACGGAGATAACACCATGGCTAATACAGATTTTCCAAGCTTGTATAGCCTTTAAATACATACCAATCTCGTGGAGAGAAGTGAAAGTGGTATTCCTGCCCAAACCAGGCAAGAATGATTACACCGAACCAAAGGCTTTCAGACCTATCAGCCTAACATCCTTTCTGCTGAAAACGCTGGAAAGGCTTGGTGACCGTTTCCTTAGAGACGGAGCCCTAAGGACTATACCAATACACCGAAACCAACATGCCTACACTACCGGCAAGTCAACAGAGACGGCTCTCCACAACGTGGTAACGAAGATAGAGCACGACCTAGATAACAAACTATCAACACTAGGAGCTTTCATAGATATTGAAGGAGCTTTTGACAAAACCACCTTTAAGAGCATTGACAATGCACTACAACGATACGAAGTACCCAAAACTCTAAGGCAATGGATAGGAGCCCTACTCGAAAAAAGGGTCATCCAACTTGACATAAACGGTATAACAAAGGGCATAGTAGCCAAAGGGTGCCCACAAGGAGGAGTGTTATCTCCAATACTGTGGAACCTGGTCGTTGACAACTTGATAACAAAAATGAACAACAACGGATTCTACACCATAGGTTATGCAGATGACATAACGATTCTGATAGGTGGCAAACACGAAAACACACTCTGTGCAATAATGCAAGATGCACTAAGACTCATAGAGAAATGGTGCAAAGACAATGAACTAACAGTGAACCCAAAAAAGACCGAACTAGTACTGTTCACAAACAAAAGGAAACCAGATGTACCAAGAATGCCAACACTCTTCGGTACGAATTTAACACTATCAACAGAAGTTAAATATGTAGGGGTAACTCTAGATAACAAGCTCAACTGGAAGAAACACATAGACATGAAAATACAAAAAACAACAATAATTCTAAACCAATGCAAACGCATGATCGGGAAAACCTGGGGTCTAAAGCCAAAGATAATGCTTTGGCTGTATCTGACAGTGGTAAGAAGCTCATTAACATACGCGTCACTAGTATGGTGGCCCAGAACGCTTCAGACGACAACCCAACAGGAACTACAAAAGTTCCAAAGACAAGCATGCCTAGCGATTACTAGCTGCATGAGCACCACCCCAACAGATGCTTTAGAGGTAATACTGGGAATCCCCCCCCTACATCTTCACATAAAAGAAGAAGCTACCCTCGCAGCTCTAAGAATTAAAACTTATGGGCTGTGGAAAGATACAAACACAACACACACCCGGATACTGTCAGGTGAGAACATGAAGTGTCCACTGTTAGGATGGATCTGCGACAAAACACAGAAGAAACACATAATCGAGAAAGATTATAAGATCAACATCTCAGATACCGAAAGACACAGAAGTACCAAAAACACGATAGACGTCTACACAGACGGGTCAAAAACCAGCCAGGGAACCGGTGCAGGAGTGTACTGTCCCGAACTAAACATACATATTGCTCGCGCGCTCGGTAAGAATAACTCTGTTTTTCAAGCGGAGTGCGTCGGCATCACTGCGGCGGCCATGGCAGTGGCCGACAGACAGGTAACAAACTTTCATATTAACATTCAAAGTGATAGTCAGGCAGTCCTGCGGGCATTAGCCAAAAGTACAACCTCATCTAAGCTCGTATTGGATTGTCATAACGCACTACAAACACTAACAAAATCAAACCTGGTATCACTCGGCTGGGTTAAAGGTCACAGCGGAAACATAGGTAATGACGCAGCAGACGAACTAGCTCGACGAGCCTCAAACCTGAAGGTAATGGGACCTGAACCGATCGTTCCAATACCATTCAGTGAGTACAAGACTTGGTTAAAACATCAAACAGTAGGTACACATGCCGAACTTTGGGCAAACACCACCAACTGTAGACAAACAAAAGAGGCTATACCCAGCCCAAACCAACACCTAACTAAGAAATTACTGCAGTTAAACAGAGCTAAACTCAGGACGGCTGTAGGCATGATAACAGGACACTGTCCACTTAACAAACACCTATATGTTCTAGGTATAACCGACAGCCCTCTGTGCAGAGCTTGCACGGAGAGCGAGGAGACACCGAGACACGTGCTGCTCGAATGCAGTGCTGTAACCACTCAACGAGAAGCCTACATTGGCCCCCCAGCAACACTCCTCCGGAAGTCCTCGCCGACCTGGGCGGCCTGCTTGGATTCTGGAGTGAGCTCGGCTGGCTGGAGTGATCCAGCGGGGAGTCGCACCAGAGGTCTCACGCACAGCGGGCACCAGTGCTTAAGTGCGGAAAAGCCCACAGATAGAAGATAGAAGATGTAACATATTATATGTATTTTGTTGTCTCGTATACAGGATATACTTAAACAATGTATACAAAACCACAAGATGGTCTTGCGCAATTTTGATATATTACATCGGTTGTTCAAACTCATTGGAATATTACGACCATTATATTATTCAGACTTTATATTTTATGAAATAAATTATTAAACAGACTATAATATTATAGACACACAATTATAAGTGACGTGAAAGTTGAAAGTGTGCTGTACAAAGCTGATTTTAAAGTCTAGTATGGTATGTAAGTTAAAAATTTTATGACTGAAAATAGTATGTAATTAAGTTATTCAAATGATTCAAACACAATCTGAAATGCTACCATATTTATTTATAACTTTGCCAATTTTTATACAATCAGAGCATAATATAATGGGCAATGTATCAGATGAGGTGATAAAGTAAATGACTCATACACACACCTCTGTAATGGTCTAAATATGGTCATAATTTCTGTGTTGGTCAGTCTTCTTTACTTCAACTGTTGCTATGAAGGTCAGGTCTCTGTTTACTGGTGAAATAAAACAACATGAGAGAGAACTACCTTCCTCATTGGTGTAGTGGTTAGCATGTTTGGCTGCAGCTGACAAGATCCCAGGTTTGATTCTCAAGTCAGCCATATTAAGTATTGGGTTTCTTTGACAAGACATTCTCAGTTCAAGCCAGAGTTAGAAGTTGAATTTGGTATAGATATAGGTTGTATCCCAGGGACAGATATAGGTTACTTTTTATCCCAGAAAATTACTTAAAGAGTTTCTAAAGAAGTTAATAAGTTCTTCTTAATAATAATCCTTCCATGTTAGCTCCATTCTATCTTAGACTGTATCATCACAATATTATCACCAGATCACAGAAAAGGGCTAACTTGTATCTAATAATTCAGAAACAGCAGGTGGATGAGGAAGGCAGAGGTCCATGTTTGGTGGAGCACTCTCGAAAAGGCCTATGTCCAGTAGTAGATGCATACAGGCTGATGGATGGATGGATGTATTTGCAATTATGCTATCTAAGTCTAAAGCTCCTGACAAGCAATGCATTATGCAGGCATTCTATAAAAAAGTCCTAGATTCAGTTTCCACCTGAGTCAACAGGCCATTTTAAGGGTGTATTTCTAAATTAACTTAGGTTCACATAGAAAGAAAGTGTTCGAATTAGCCACAATTGTCGACATCATTATCATCATCAACCCATTGCCGGCTCACTACTGAGCATGAGAGGGATTTGGCTATAGTCCACCAAACTGGCCACATGCAGATTGACAGACTTCACACACCTTTGAGAACAATTATGAGAACTCGGGCATACAGTATGTTTCCTTAAATTTTCCTTCACTATTGGAAATTATCAATTGTCTTCATCTATTATTATCTATACTTAACCTTTAACTGGTGATGTGCCCGTCTAACAGACGGCGTGAATGTATAATGCGCTGTCTCACTCGCGATATTTACCGCCTCCCCCCGCGCGGCTCAGTACCTTCCTAGCTCAGCATATTCAATGAGCCAGTTGTCGCTGCGCCAGCGCCACGATTGCCGTGTCACGTGTGCGGAGGGTGCGCCGTCTTACAAACGTCAGGTCGGTACTAATTGAATTTTATTGGAGTGTTTATTAGTCGTCACGTCACTGATTGTGTTATTTGTTCATGGTGTATTAGAAACGTCACAGCGGTGTTAATGCTTCATTTGTTTTTCAGTTATGTCTCGAGAAGATAGTTCACGGCCGGCCAAGCGTCGAAAGCTTATGAGGGATGAAGAAATAATAGCAAGTCTTCAAACTGAAAGCGACAACGACGACTGCAGCGACTTTGAACAAGCAGATGATGACCAGGATCCAGATTTTGTACTCGTAAGTGACCATGATTCTGAATCTGAGCAATCGGGAGACAAACAAAGTTTGCAAGACGTGACTGATCCTCAAATAGAACCGTTGTTTGAGGCGTCCAGAGTGCCTTTGGAGACGTCAACAGTACCCGTGTCAGAAGATAGCGTGCGAAGATTGTGTACGTAGGCATTCCTAGTACTGAAAATGTCAAACTTTGATGATTGTGATTTTTTTTTGTATGATGTTTCTTTGATCTCTAATGCATGTTCCTAAATGGTTAATCCTAGACTAAAGAGGAAACTATGTTTTGTTAAATTATTATTGAGTTTAATAGGCGAAAGACACGCTCTTGCAGAAGGCCATTATTTTTGTGATTTTTTTGCCTCTGGTAATAAAGACTGATTATTATAATATTAAATTGTTTTTTTTCGAATCTTACTTGACTGTTTGTATAAATAACAGTCACCTTAAGGTAGGCATTAAGTAATCTTAACAATATCTTTAGCGCAGAAGTATTTATAAATGCATTTGTCATGACGTCTCAGATACATCACGTCGCTAGAAAGTGTGGTTCAAAACCACATCACCAGTCCAAGGTTAATATTATAAATGTGAAAGTTTGGATGAATGGATGTGTGTTACTCAATCCTGCCAGAACGGCTGAACGGATCTGGATGAAATTTGGCACAGAGATGTATTATAGTCTGGAATAACACAATATGCAACTTTTCATCCCGGGAAATTAAAGAATTCCCGCTGGAACCAAAAAACCTCACCGCGGATGAAGTCGCGGCATCAGCTGGTGCACTATACTTAAATGATCAAAAATGAAATAATGTCAAATTGTAGTACTATAATATTTCTCACCTCCAGAAGCTATGTAGAACCCGCTAGGCGAGTATTTCGCAACGTTAACTTGGCAGGAGTGTTCAGTGTACACGTCCGATATCGCCGGATTCTCAATGTCCCGTATTATCACAGAATTTCCGTTTGTGTACAGGAAATTTTTCCCTTTAGGGTCCCCGCCTAGCACCAGAGGCGTACCACGTTGCGTCCTGGGCAACGCCGCGAACGTATACTCTGCAAAAACAACCACTTTCTTACTACCAA
This sequence comes from Erebia epiphron, assembly GCA_963932025.1. Taxonomy (NCBI): domain Eukaryota; kingdom Metazoa; phylum Arthropoda; class Insecta; order Lepidoptera; family Nymphalidae; genus Erebia; species Erebia epiphron. Next base: position 14,089,841 of record OZ009950.1, read on the forward strand.
AAATAATACTTTTCAATCTTGGATCTCGCCCGCCCAACACGCTTTCCAATTCACAAACTCCCATAAACACTCAAATACTACTTACTATTTGAATATGACATTATAATTACACGTATGAATAACTATTTTACACACTGATACCGATAAAAATAAGTTAATATCAGTACTTTAAAGTTTAATTTTACAAAATACAAAAACAAAATCAGCCGATACAACCACCGAAAAATGACGTGAATCGTCCTCTGGTTAGCTTGTCTCTGGTGAATCGTGATCACATCGTGATTGAGATTCGTGAGTCGTGACGTACGTGACGTACGGGTTAGTGATGTGTAAGCTTGTGTAAGCCTGTTGAAACATACGATTATTGAGTAATCGATTTCTTGATGAATAAGAGCAAAAGAAGTATTATTCTATCAAACAGTTACAATTGGAATGAAAAACAGATTAATAATAATATAAATGCAAAAATCATTCTAGAAGTTTAGACACCCTAGGCTTGCATTCGCGTGGTCGAGGGATCGATCTCCGGGCCCCTAACTTTTCGGAGTTATAAATGTGCGTTTTACACACACTTGTGCACTATAATATCTCCCGCGCAGATGGCTTTAATCTTTGCGGAGATTTGCCGCCGTGGCCGTAATTCGGTCGGGAGGACATATAATTATTATAATATATATTATAGATATCAGTTTACTTTAAGCTATATGTTATCCTTAAAAAAAACTTCCCGCAGGACTATCGACTCCTTAACTATTACCGAATTCCACGCGGACGAAGTTTCAGGCATCATCTAGTTACACAGTAAAAATTAAAATTGAGTTTTGGCAAATACTCATCTTTATTTCGCGATAAAAAAATTAGTCTCTCTCTCTCTCTCATACTACTTACTGAACCCCTCTAATATGTACTAAATCGATACCAAATATTGTCTTGTGAAAAAAATCGATATCTGTAAGCTCTAAGAATAATTATTGGTTGAAATGCTCTTATAAGGCATGTCCATGTCCACCTTCTTTGTGTTAACCTGTAACCAGCTTTATGGTATTGCCATTTATGTAAAACTTAAATACCCATTTTTATTACAGTCTCCGTACAACAGTATGTCTAATAAAAAGACAATTTGGGAATTTACAATTTCTAAGAATAATATTAAATTGTGTATTCGAGATTAGGGCTATCCCGTCGTTGAATAAAATGGACTTGCGCAGCTATTTACTGACCATTTTCCAACCTTTCCTGTTTAGCATGTATATTGGGTTTATCTTACTCTTACTAATATTATAAATGCAAAAGTTTGGATGGATGTATGGATGTTTGTTAGGTACTCAATCACGCTTCAACGGCAGAACGGATCTGGCTGAAATTTGGCATAGAGATAGATTAAAGTCTGGAATAGCACATAGGCTACTTTTTATCCCGGAAAATTAAAGAGTTCCCACGGGCACCACAAAACCTCGATCAAGGCGTACGAAGTCGCGGGCATCAACTAGTGGATTATACAATAGCTATCCTATACCTATCTATTAAGTCATACACATACACCACGTCCTGTAACATCGTACTGATCTGAACTTGACTAGGAAACCACATAGTACAATTTACTCTAGCTATTCCGTTGACACCCGATCTTTTCTTAGTTGCCTAGTAATTTTGGTGGGATTGTAAAATCAAGGGCCATTTTTAAAATAGCTAATAATCGTGGTTATTTCGGTTTATAATGGTAAATTTTTCCCTAAACTGCGGACCAGTTTTAATTTTCAGACAGTTTTGTTTTAAATAATTTCTGCTACATGTATTTCTGTACTACACAAAACTACTACACAAAACTATATTATAATATGTTTTGTGTAGTAAGTAGAAAGTAAAAAACAACGAAACAACTTAGTGAGCGTATCGTGGTACAAGTTTTCGAATTTCGATCATTGCGCATTGCTGGCTGTCATTACTCATTTACAAATGTCATTTTCTTCATATTTGTCAAAACTGTCATCAGTCATACTGTATGCAGTGCTGCCAACTTGGGGGTTTTCCCCCTAAATTTAGGGAGAATTTAGGTGGAAAGGGGTATTTCTAGGGGTATAAAACAAAATTTTGCAGTTCATATTATCATTCAATATTGTGATTTTGTTCGTTTATGTGCTTTCCTCTTTTCTAATCTTTCCAGAAATTATGTATTTCATTTGATTATATTATATAATTAATTATTTAACGTCAATATGTATGACTTTAAAGATACAGGCAATAGTAAAACGCAACTCGATAGCCAGGTCCATGATGTCATGGACGAAATAATTGATAATTATCCTGATATCGATGAAATTTGAAACATGAAATTAAGACTCACTTCTTTAAATTATAAGTTACTAACATAATATGATGTCCAGCGGAAATAAACGTTCATTTCATTTTGTAAGTGTGTATTTTTTATTCATTTCAATATACGGCACAAAAAAGTGCCTAATATACGCTAAAATAACCCTGGTCCCACCAGGGTTATTTTAGCGAAAGCTAGGGGGATTTCAAGTTGGTGTTAGGGGGAAACAGGGGGATTTCAAACTGCTGTTAGGGGAGTGCGCTCTATACTGGTTGGCAACACTGACTGTATGTCTAATGTGTCATTTCATTTTTGGTGTTGTTCCCTAGTCTTAGGTCGCTGTGTGGAATGCCCGCCTAGGGTAATATTGTTCTGTGTTCATACTTCATTGTTCATTTGTTCGCAAGCAATGTCAAGCATGTCTCGAAAATTGCATCATGAATATTCGTAGAAATTGCTTCAATGGTGGAACTACTGTGTAATTTAGAAGCACAACATGATGAGAAGCAAGTCGAGAGTGCGTGAAGCACAGAGGTAGTGTGAAGATTGTTTTTCATAGGGCTGTGATAATAATTATTAGCGTTGTAGTTGACATTCGATTCCACGTGGTTCCTCGAGTTACTGTCTTATTGTGGACGTGTCTTGGAAATAGTTTAATTTGTGTTTTTATTCGTGAAGATATTCGTTTAAAACAAGACATGGAGTCGTTGAATATGGCTAAACTGAACCTGTCTAGTGTTAGAAACAACGTGCCTGCCGAGAATGCGCCTGCAATACCAGATGTTACTGACACGAAGTCGGAAACCAGTGTAAGTTTGCAATAGCCATTGAAGAAATTTTATTTTCATAATAAATTAAAGTTCCACTTTCAAGTTTTCTCTACATTTGGTCGAGAAGTTAAGATGTATAACTGTTTTATTTCAGACCTAAATATGCCTTGCATAAACTAAAACACGTTTGAACAAAGTCATATTATCTTCATTTGAAAACTCGAAATAGACTATTCTGGAATCTGAATAACAGCTTTATTTAACCAAAAGAGACTTATTATTCAGCTCAATTCATACCAAACTGAGCACCATCGAGATTTACAGCTGGAAGGATACATCCATCTCTATAGCTTGATTTAAGCTGAATTAATGTAATAAGTCTTAGGGCTCAGCTTTAGTATACCGGACGCTGAGTTGGAGGTTCATATTTTTTTTATAGAAAGACCTTAATGTGTTAAGCCTTGCACTAAAATATTTTACTGCGGAACTCAATAGTTTTCGAGATATAATTTTTTGAAAAATGCAAATTTTCACCACTTTTGACTATTTCTTACGACATTTGCCATAGATTACAGACTCATTGACGTTTAGTTGGCGTACTAAAGTTTCGTTTTACGTATTAAAATCCGTTCCAAACATGAAAAGTATCATAAAATGTCAATAATCGTATTCAAACCATAGATAATGTCTATACCGATTATTGGAACGGAACTCGTGCGTTGGCGCCAAATTCAAATCTATGAGTTATCGTTTTACGCGTTTTTCAGTTTAAAGGTTACAAGGTTAAAAAAAACGTTTTAAGGTTATAGGTTTAATTATTTAACTAGAAAGGTATAAAGGTGTGTTATTATATGTATAATTAGGCATATCATACACAAAACTGAATCTGCACACCCCGACTCCACGCAGTCTTGTCTGCCCTGCCCCTAGAGTGTTTTTTTTAAGCGCGAAGCCAGAAGCTCGCGTAGGAGGTCCTGAATGAAGCGAGCTTCATTCAGGGGCGACGAAGCGAGTCTTCTGGCGTAGCCCATTCTAATTAAGAAATTAACCTTTTCCACTACCTAAAACAAAAGGTAAGGTACTTTAAAGTAGGTATAATTAATTAAAACGTATAAAAGTAAAACCTAACCTCAAAATTTTAAAAAATTAATATCTCGCAAACTACTAAAATTCGTAACGTCTTACTTGGAGGGGGGGTATATCCCCTCCCCCCCTCCCTTCCCCCCCTCCCTTCCCCCCTCCCCTTCCCCCCCCCCCCCCCCCCCCCCTCGCGTCCGGTATACTAAAGCCCAACCAGTCTTAGTTCTTACACTTAACTTTAATGCCTGAATTCCCAAAAGATCTCCGCCGGTTGGACTATAGTATACTACCCGCGACAGGGGGGGAAGGGGATGGGGGGAGGGGTGGGGGGAGGGAGGGATATACCCCCCCTCCAAGTAAAACGTTTTGAATTTTAGTAGTTTCCGAGATTTTTTTTTTTAAATTTTGAGGTTAGTTTTACCAAAATTCCTGCTTAACTCTGATAACCTTTATACCTTGTGTTTTAGGTAGTGGGATAGGTTAATTTCTTAATTGGAATGGGCTACGCCAGAAGCTTCTGGCTTCGCGCTTAAAAAAAACACTAGGGGTAGGGCAGACAAGACTGCGTGGAGTCGGAGTGAGCCGATTCGGTTTTGCGTATCATATGCTCAAAGTACCTAATTATACATAAATAATAACTTACCTTTATACCTTTTTAGTTGATAATTATATCTATAACCTTTAAAAGTTTTTTTTTTAGCCTTTACACTAAAAAGTGCGTAAAACGATGACTCATAGATTTGAATTCAATAATATCATTTGGACACTTTGGCGCCAACGCACGCATTCCGTTTTTCCAATAATCGGTACACGTCATAAAACTCGATGTTTTACGATTATAAACATATTATAATACTTTAGTTTGGAACGGATTCTATTACGTAAAATGAAACTTTAGTACGCCAACTAAACGTCAATGAGTCTGTAATCTATGGCAAATGTCGTAAGAAATAGTGAAAAGTGGTGAAATTTTGCGATTTTCAAAGAATTATTTCTCGAAAAGTATTAGAAATCGAAGTAAAATATTTTAGTGCAAGGCTTTCCACATCAAGGTCTTTCTGTAAAAAAAATGTGAACATCCAACTCCACGGGTAGTATACTATAGTTGAGCCTCTCCGCCTGGATGTTTGAGTTGAAAACTTACTTGATGATACTTTCAAATATTATTTAAAACTAGCTGATGTAGGTGACTCCGTCTGCGTTGTTTAAGTTTTTTTGATTCCCGCTGGAACTCCTTAATTTTCCGGGATAAAAAGTAGCCTATGTCTCTCTCCAGGTACTCGACTATATCCATGCCAAAAATCACATCGATCCGTTGCTCTGTTGCGGCGTGATTGAAGGACAAACCAAAAAACAAACACTTTCACATTTATAATATTAGTATGATGTTACAAAAGATTACTTAAATGACAAGGAACAGGAAGCTTGGCAATAATTTGCTCTAATGGCTCTGATGGTTCCTCAGTTTAAAATGTTTTGTTAGATGGTGATATGTAAAAAACCCTTGGCTGAGTTTGTTGTGGGCTCTTCTCAAGCCAGGGCGGGTTTGGGACTCTTGTAGCTTTAGTTTTAAGATACTGTAACTGATTACCATCATTGTGAGTTATAAGTACCTAATTGGACATCAATAAGTGTACAGTGTACCTAATTTGAATTTGATTAAAATAACTTTCTTTCTACTGGGCAGGTTCCTGCACTGAAACTCCTTGCTGAATGTCTGTTGTGTGTGTAAAATAACTTTATGAACAAATTGTTACAGTTGTTAACCGACCCCGAAGAGGAGTACCACTGTGAATACCGGGAGGACATTTGGAAGACCCTGCTGGAACAGGATGCTGAGAAGCCAACTATACATCTGCAGTCACCACAGGTACTTCATTGTTCTTCTTTTTTCCTGATTATGGCAAATCCAAAGACGGTATATGATTTTAGCAGTCTAAGTTTGTAGTGTCTATGTATATTCCACTCTAGCGCCTAGATTACTGAGCCAATTTGATTAATGAGATATCAATTGATTCATTATTATGGTGGTGGTAGTGGTTATATTTTATTCTAACACAATTGATATGATGTATGATCAACAGGAGGTCTAAACAACTAAAGGTCTAAAAGGACTACATTAACATTATAAAATTACAATCTAATCACTGCAGGTATCATACTATTATCAAATAAATATTATAAATGCGAAAGTTTGGATGGATGTATGGATGTATGGATGTTTGTTACTCAATCACGCCCTAACAGCTGAACGGATCTGGCTGAAATTTGGCACAGAGATAGATTATAGTCTGCAATAGCACATAGGCTACTTTTTATCCCGGAAAATTCAAGAGTTCCCACGGGAACCAAAAAACCTCAAATGGATGTTTGTTACTCAATCACGCCAGAACGGCTGAACGGATCTGGATGAAATTTGGCACAGAGATAGATTATAGTCTGGACTAACACATAGGCTACTTTTTATCCCGGAAAATTCAAGAGTTCCCGCGGAAACAACAACACCTCGATCCACGTGTACGAAGTCGCGGGCATCAGCTAGTAATATTATAAATGCGAAAGTCAGTTTGTTTGTTGGTTTGTCCTTCAATCACGCCGCAACGGAGCAACGGATCGACGTGATTTTTGGCATGGTTATAGTTGAGGACCTGGAGAGTGACATAAGCTACTTTTTATCCCGGAAAATTAAGGAGTTCCAGCGGGAATAAAAAAAACTTAAAACCACGTGGAGTGAGTCTCGGGCATCAGCTAGTTCAATAATAATTGTTAATGGTCTTATTCATAAAAAGATATAGAAGCTTTATTAGCTTGTTATAAGCAAGATCTTAAAAAACATTATTCATAAACGTTCAATAGTGCTATTACGCTCTATAATTATTCAATAGCGGCTCTTTATCTTAAAACATGGTGAACCCTACTATAAACCCATAATAAAGAACAATATGGCCGTCTTGTCTTCACACAGCTGATAATTTGATTATGAGTTTTGAAGTGCGATATTCGTGAGGTTATTTATTGCGTTTCTATTAGTGACATTGCATTATTGTAAAACATTGTAAAAGTTCATATTTTATTATTTGCCAATTCTCACTTCTGTTTCTCTTTTTAGCCACTTTTAAAGCTGTTCCTGTTTCCATATTTTCCATTAAATATGTAAATAAACAAACAAAACTTCGCAATCAATCCCAGATGATAGATTCGTAGTCAACTCAGTGAGACTTTTGACGGATAATATGCGTTACTTTTTTATTCACGGAGCATAGAGGCTAGTATTTTTACCATTTTGACTATGAATTCGTCAGAACAACAACTTAATAAAGCAAAACCGACCTATAGCGAGAATTTAGTTGTGAGAGGTTTATTGAACATTTATGAATAAAGAAAGTTATGAAACGTTTAATAGGCCTAATGAGCATTTTAGCTAATGAACATTATAAACCTATAATAGGGGATTTTTATGAATAAGACTGTAAGTCAGTTCAGTCTTGGACAGATTGTACATGTCAAAACACTAATTTTCAAAGTTCCCACCACAAATCCAATTGAGTGAGATTTTGCTCAAGCCAATCATTTAGTTTTGTCTGTAGTGGCCACATGTGTTGCAATAGCATGTTTATCTACTCCAGCATCGAAAAGTTCCAATTTCGAATTTGACAACTATATCGAATTGAACCCTCTTTCGTGTTTGCTTCTCATAACGATACAGTTCGTTGTATGGGAGCTGTATCGTTATGAGTTGTAGCTGTATCGATATGGTTATCTTCATAAATAGGATACCTATAGCTTAGCGGCTCTGGGTTCTGGCACTTGATTGATTTGACTTTTTTATTAATTTATAAAGTAAAAAATTATAAAGACGTCCTTGTCGTAGATGAAATCTTGTATGCAACTGTACGTAATTAGTCATTTTAATTCTCGTACTATCCTATTTTGATACTCGGCAAGCCTCGTATCAAAAAACAGCACTCTAATTAAAATGACCCTCATTACGATACAGTTGCATAAATACTTAGCTATTTCGCTCGCATAGCAGAGAGAGAGAGAGAGACAAGCACTCTCACCTAAGAAGCTCAGAGATTTGATTGGTGCTAATTTACATGAAATGAGTCAAACATCAAAACTCACTTAAATAAAGAAGTTCATAAACTTGTATAATTTCTAAAAATTCATTTATTTAATGTAGCTACATAATATTATTATCATTTTTAAACAAAGGCAAACATCTGATGTAACATTGCTTCATGAAATGTTATTATGATGCAAGATTTATAATTTGTTTCACAACAATTTATTTGTACTGTACTGAAACAAAGAAAATAAAAGAAAATATATAAAGAAAATAAAGAAAGTAAACTTTTAAACATTTCTTTAAATCATGCTATTACTATATAGTTTATATTATGATTTGTGCAAAAGTTTGGATGAATGGGTGGATGTTTGTTACTGAATCACACCAGAACGGATGAATGGATCTAGATGAAATTTGGCACAGAGATAGATTGTAGTCTGAAATAACACATAGTTACTTTTACGCTACTTTTTATCACAGAAAAATAAAGAGTTCCCGCGGGAACCGAAAAACCTCAACCCACATGGATGAAGTCGCGGGCATTAGCTAGTCTATTATACTTAAGATTATAAACACGAAAGTTTGGATGTATGGATGTTTTTTACTGAATCACGCCAGTACAGATGAACAGATCTGGATGTTTGGCACAGAGATATATTATAGTCTGGAACAACACATAGGCTACTTTTTGTCATGAAAAGATTGAGAAAAACCCTCAACCCACGCGCAAAGTCGCGGGCATTAGCTAGAAATACGACGTAGAGAGATAGAGATTCAATATTAGTGTTTCTCCCACAGTTGGAGTTCCGTGGCGCTTTAGTGCAGCAACTGAGAGATGTCACCAAGAAGCTAAGTCTCACCCTCGCAACACTACACTCAGCTGTGGCCCAGTTGGATTTGTTCATGGATGCCCACAGACTCAGAGCTGATAGACTGACCCATGTAGCATTGGCTTGTCTGAGTCTAGCTGGTAAGACTTATTTTCCGGGATAGAAATAGTCTATGTTGTAATGTAACAAATGTAATAAGCATCATTCCAGAAGTAGGTGTTCATTTAACACATTTAATAATTTCGTACTGTCATATAAACTTGCACAAGCCAACAATTCCAACATGTAGAGTATTATGAGAGATTTAACCAACATTTGACCTATTTATATTATATCTATTTATACTACTGTTTTCAAGACAAAAAAAGACCACCCTTTTGGTGACAAAGGACAGCCAGATATTGTGATTTATACTATTCTGTAAATTGTTTTTCTAAACCTTAGTTTATAACACCAAAAACTCATTCAAGTCAAAATCATTCCCTTCACAGCGAAAAGTGAAGAAAACTTCAGCAAAGCACCCACCTTAAAGACTCTATCAAAAGTCAGCGGAGTCCAGCTCTGTGGAAAGACATTCCGACAACTAGAGTGGATGGTGGGTCAGCACGTGCGTTGGAGGTTTCTCGCGCCGACGCCCGTGACATTCGCGTCGCTGCTAGCCCAGTATGTGGTGGCCGATTGTGACCTCACCACCAGGCATCCCAAGTTTGTCAGGCGATTCAGACGGGATGGTGCGAAGCTGTTGGAAGCATACTTGGATCTTACGCTATCTGGTGAGTTGTCTGTTAGTAATTAGCCCAGTATGTGGTGGCGGATTGTGACCTTACCACCAGGCATCCCAAGTTTGTCAGGCGATTCAGACGGGACGATGCAAAGCTGTTGGAAGCATACCTGGATCTTATGCTATCTGATGAGTTGTCTATTAGTAACTAGCCCAGTATGTGGTTTCGGATTGTAACCTCACCAACAGGCATCCCAAGTTTGTCAGGTGATTCAGACAGGATGATGTGAAGCTGTTGGAAGCATACTTGGATCTTACCCTATCTGGTGAGTTGTCTATTAGTGACTAGCCCAGTATGTGGTGGCCGATTGTGACCTCACCACCAGGCATCCCAAGTTTGTGAGGCGATTCAGAGGGAATGGTGCGAAGCTGTTGGAAGCATACTTGGATCTTACGCTATCTGGTGAGTTGTCTATTAGTAACTAGCCCAGTATGTGGTGGCCGATTGTGACCTCACCACCAGGCATCCCAAGATTGTGAGGCGATTCAGACGGAACGGCGCGAAGCTGTTGGAAGGATACTTAGATCTTATGCTATCTGGCGAGTTATCTATTAGTAATTTTTCAGAAATTAAAAAAAAAATAGGTGCTTGAGAAACCCGGACGATTTTATTTCACCAGTCATAAGAGTGATCTAATAATTAAAAACTGTATGCACTGATTCTGTACTTATTTTCAATGCCTCCTATGACGTCATCTTCTGTTTTCCAATTCACTACATTGTTACAGTTACTAATAAGTAATTTTTCAGAAAATTCAGGAAATCTTTAGAAAAAAACAAAAGAAACTAGTTATGCCAGCTTAAGAAACATTGATGATTTTATTTCACCAGTCATAAGATCACTCTAAGAATTAAAACTGTGCGTACGATTCCTTTCGACACGATATTATAACGTCACTTAACTATCAGTTGTCAACTCATCATGACTTTACACATCACCAAGCTGTAAATTATAAAATAGTATGGATTATTATAAATGCAGTAACCAAATATATGGTATAACTTTAGGTGGACTTCCTTGCAACACAATCAAAGTAAATTATAGCAGGGGTATATAAATTATACCTGTAAGGGGTATGGCAGTTATATTGAACCCATGCCCCTATTTAAATTCTACATTGCAACATACCGGAACGCTAAATTGCTTGGCGGCACTTTTTTGCCGGTAGGGTGGTAACTAGCCACGACCGAAACCTCCCACCAGGCCAGACCAGAGAAAATTCGGAACTTACTAAAAATTCGAGTGCAAAAAGGCCAAGTTTGATCCAACTGAAGGCCATCCAACTACCGACTTGGGTCGACGTTGCTTAACAATCGCAATCGACTGATATGCATTGTCTCAACTAGGCTACGCGCCCCCTGTGTTGTATGAGAAAATAACTTCGCTAGTGCTATACTGACATATAAATGACATTTTCTCCTTGTCAACAGATGTGCGTCTCAAAGTAGTGGAGTGCGTGGACGTGGGTTGCGCGTGCGTAGCGTGCGCGCGCGCGGAGCTCGGTCTAGCCGCGTGGCCCGCGTGGCTCGCGGCCATAGCGGGCAGAGACCGCTCTACCGTCACGCCTATAGCACGCCTGTTACAGAGGTAACTATCCACCACCACCACTATAGCCCATTAACGTCCCACTGCTGGGCACAGGCCTCCACTCTCATAGGAGAGAGGGAACTAGAGCTTAGACCTACCACGCTGCTCCAATGCGGGTTGGTGGGCTTTAACAACTATTATCATGTTAGTGAATTATCACTATTCGGTTATATCTATATCTGTTATTAAACCGGGACCAACGGCTTAACGTGCTCTCCGAGGCACGAGGGGAAGCACCGCCAACTTCGTAACTCCGGGGTAGTACTGGGAATTTGTAGTCGGAAAACCCAGTACTTAATTATGGCCTGACCCGGGACTCGAACTCGGGACCTCGTAGGCCGCAGTCAAACCTGCTAACCACTAGACCAACGAGGCAGTCACTATCACCTATTGCTAATGATCTCTCAAAGTAGTGGAGTGTATTAAGATAAAGTTGCTGTAAATTCGGGGCTACTAGGTGCTGGAACGAACTGCCTCCTCCTTTCCATGGCCAGCAGAGACCGCTCTACTGTCACGCCTATAAGCATACCTTTCACTATCCAATCAATTCATTATTACCTGACTACAGCAAAGCCAAAAGGAAGGGTTATGATTTTAGCAGTCTTTATCTACTGAGCTGATTTCTCAATCTATTCATTATGGTCTGGGTGAGAAAATTTTTACACAAACAAAATATTCTGTAGTTAGGTTTCAATTTTTTAATTAATAGAACTCAAACTCTTTATTTATTTCATAAGGAAGTCATACTTACCTAGTTTTTCTGTGATACAAATATCTTTATCTACTCCCATGCTATAAATCCTCTATAACAGGTTCTGAAACAGTTAGCTTATTGCCAACATTAAAACACCCAATGTCCTAATAACCATAACATCATCCAAACGGGTGATGTAATGTTGTACTGAATTTCATAACATCCTTTGATTTTTTTTCGATCCCCTCTGCGCAAAGGGTTTACTCAACAGACAGCCACATCTGCTCGATGCGTGGTATCTGTATGAATTACAAAAAAAAAATTATCTATGCGAATTTCAAAAAAAGAACATTGTCATACACGCGCGTTTCACTACCAGAACGCCGCGCGCTGTAGAAAAAAGTAGGTTATTAGAATTTTCCCCGCCATTTTTCTTCGTTTTTTTTATTGTTTTGTTAACAAAAAAGTGAGCGATTCAAGTTTTGATAGCACACCGCTAGATATTTTAAACGTTGCAAGAGACATTTCCAATAAACTACTACCGGAAGAATCAAGAAGGCAAGTGGTAAATATAAATATTCCGCCGAGTACATCGGGATCGGGACCTTCCAACATCAAAGAACATCAAGTGAATTTTAATAATTGCACTATACAAAATGTTAATTACTACTACAATAAATAATTCTTTCATTAATACTTAGTTTATATTTGTATATACTCAGTAATGGATGATATTAGGTTACTAGGACTGGATGTTTTAATGTTAGCAGTAAGCTAACTATTTCAGAATCTGTTATAGAGGATTCATATTATGAGTGTAGATAAAGTCTTGTATGCAACTGTTGATAATTAGGTATTAAAACACTCATATGATACTATTATCACACTCCGCTTCGCGTCGTGTGATAAACCCACATTCTTGTTTTAATACCCCTTATTACACAACTGTTGCATAAATAACTATTTCTGAGATAACAAGACTGCTAGTGCCACTGTCTTACAAGGCGTCGTTAGCAAGCTATTTTCTGCAGATTTCAGTGACTGAACAATAACACACTTTCACATTACACATATATTAATATTTTACTACGAAAGAGTTAGAATTGATAAGTTCGTTGTTAGTCAGCCACTAAGTGTTAGAACAAAGTGCTTCCTCCTTTGTACAATTTTAATAAAAATTATACTTTCAGAAAATAGCTAAATATACGGTATATAGAATTTATATGATGAATAAAAAGGCCTATAAGAAAAGAGAGTTGATATCCCATCCGGTTGACGTCCTCTCACAATGTTTACCAACGAAGCGAAACTGATACAAACAAGCAATAAAAAACCCGATTCACCATAAAACAAATAATATCAACATACATTTTGCATTACAGGATGATGCAGATATTAAAAACCCGTGAGAATCCTGAAATGGAGACAGATCAAGGGTATAGCAGTGCCAGAACATCACCCAATGTTACCCCCTGTACGTCTCCGAGTCATATATCACCATCCAGCTCTTGTTCCACATCGTCTCACTTAAGCATCATAGATACATCATACCGACAGCATCCGGTGAGGCAAGATATACCATCTACATATCTAGAACAGCACAGAAGGACAGAAATACCTACAACATGCGTCGAACAGCATCGAAATTCTACATATGCGGACAGACAAGACATATCGTCTGCATTTCTAGATGTCACAGATACTAATTTAACTAGTTTACCGAATCAGGAGTATTTGAATGCTAATTTGTACCGGTTACCCATCGATATGACCTGTCAAAGGGTCAATAACCCTGCTGATTATAGGTTTTCTAGATCTAGTAGGTTATTAGAGTCGGGTTACGATACAGTCCAGCCCTCTACCAGTGTAGCAGTGAAGCGAGGTTTGGACGGCAACATAGATTTTGATAGGAAAAGGTATAGACTGACCTCGCAAATGGGTCAGGTGGTTCTATGATTGTTTATGCGTTTGTCTAGTCTGTGGCTGTGGATATTTGGATGACAGCTGTTTTCTTTTTTTTTTTGTTGAAGGAAGGCTTCATTTGGGGAGTAAGATTTATCAATTAATCATCACCGTACCTTATTCTTCTTCAAGACCCACACCAGAAACGTGACTGGCTGACTGACTGACTGACTTGAAACCAGACAGTATCAGATCAGATCGGGTCATACCAGACCAGAACAATTTTTTTTAATATTCTGGTGCTAATATTCGTGGTTAGTCTTTTGGAACAATATCACAGACTTAAGAAAAAGATAGACAGGAAAAGAGCCATCAAGGAAAGAAAACGTTCAGAATAATATAGCAACCAGTTTCTTTTAATACAAAGAATCGTTTTTGTTTGTAACTTTTCTGCAAGTTTGTGTTTCTAGGCTTTCTTCTTTTTTTTTTCTTATTTCGAAGATGTTTTTTTTAAATTCTAAATCGCCTCTTTATTTATACTACTCCTATACTCTTTCGCTCGCGATTTGTGATGATACAGTACAAAAAAATCTATAACATATTGTTTACTTCCCTCATATTATATTAAAAACAGCTGTCCCCTCGCCACAGTTATAAATGCCTGAAGTTCACGTAAAAACTTCTGTTTGTACTGTATTTTGTACTTTACAATTCATGCATTTTTCAAATAAAGCATTTTATTTGAGATTTCAAATCGTACTATACTATGTAACATGTACCAATTTTGACAGTTCTTGTATGTCAAATTTGACAGTAATGCATTTGAGGATAACAATGTCATTTAATGTCAACGTGAACTTTTGGCTTTAGTATATTGCATTAAAAAATAATGTTTAAATATGAAATATGATTAGTTTCCAATTTAAACATCGTTTAGTTTAATTAGCGGTTATTTATTGTTAGTTAAAAATCGCGATAATTCAGCTCTAAATAATCGGCTCGAATGATTAAAAATGAAATTTTTAATCGTTTCATTGAATGAAATTCACAAACTACACTCTTGGATATTTAACTTATATAAAACATAGCAGAATTATCGTGAGTAAAAAGCATAATACCTACCTATGACAAAATAAATTATACTATTTACTACTTATACTATAATATTTCATTATATGTAGTTATATTTTATATACTCTGTTCATTGTACTATTTTCTTTTTGACTTGTGTTTTTGACAGTAAAGTGCTACTGTCAAGAAAAAGATCATAATTAATTTATTTGACATGAATTAATATGCCTACGTTACTAAGCTTTTCCTGTCAAATAGAGAATAACATAACATAATATATTGGATTGAGTATATCTTGGCTTTGCCTATCGATATTTATTAAAAGACTTATAAAAGTTAATAATTTTGTATGAGGTATACCGTAGTCTTAGATAGAAATTAGGTCAAATTCACAACAAATATCTGAAACTGGTTTAACTTTTTCAAAATAAAAAGTGTGGATTCGACTCCGCAGATGTTGAGGAATGAACACCGATATCAAGCCGTGTATAAACCGACAGAGGTTAGCTCGCTACCATCTTAGACTGCATCATCGCTTACCACCAGGTGCGATCGCGGTTAAGGGCTAACTGGTAGTGGAAAAAAGCTTTAATATTCGTGGATTCCCAGTATCGCCCATTTAGAATCGTATTTAAAATATAATTAGGTATTTGTTCGTCATCGTCTGAAGCTTTGTACGTTTTCATTTATACGAATCGATTCTTAGAAAACTATTTTCTTTACTATGACTATGTCACTATATTTGTGTGCTCGTGCAACATTAAAAATCTGACAGACAGTCGATAACGGAAACAGCTGGTAATTTATGCTTCAATCGCGATAAAATTGGTTCTAGAGCCCTACAGATAACTACAGTTGGACTAGATTTAAAGAAGGCTTCATTTAACGATAACTTTTTCAACATAAATTATCGGTTTACTTGTAGTACTTAAATTAGCAAGATGTCACTAAAGTTTAAACTGGGTTACTCTTCCTTAGGCATTTCTAAAGCAATTTGTGCATTGTTTGCGAAATTGTCAATAATTAATCAAATAGTTAAAGTTAATGCACCAATGCTGACAATGTTTAAATATTTAAGCCATGTATTTTTTTTTATTCCAATGAAATTGATTCGTCATAATGTAAACGGGGTTTTCTAATTTGGCCTTTAACCAATCTAGTATGATGTAAATCATATTGTATTAACGCGATTCGAATTAACTCATCTTACTTAATATTATAAATGCGAAAGTTTGGATGGATGTATGGATGTTTGTTACTCAATCACGCCACAGCGGCTGAACGGATCTGGCTGAAATTTGGCACAGAGATAGATTATAGTATGGAATAGCACATAAGCTACTTTTTATCCCGGAAATTTAAGGAGTTCCCGCGGGAACCAAAAAACCTCAAACCACGCAGACGAAGTCGCGGGCATCCGCTAGTTACATAATAAAGATTGTATAATCGAAATAATACTGCCCTAAATAAATTATAATATAAGCTGTTTTATATAAAATACAATACAGGGGGTTATTCTGAAACTTTTTTTGACATTTAGAGACTATTGCACAATGATTGCGACCTGGCTCCTTCTTCTTTTTTTTTTTTTAAAGTGTCATAATTGTTAAATTTTACGATATTTCTGTATGAGATTAGTCTCTCTCTCTCTTTGCGTCGTATTCCTCATTACTGAGGGTCGGGACTCGTGACCTCTTTCCATTAATCACAATGGTAGGAGTTTTCTTGGGATAATAATGTGGTGGGTTCCACGTCCTTCCGCAATTTGATTGATGTGTGAGATAGTCTCACAATTTTACAATTATGTAACTTTTTAACAAAGTCTCTTGCTCTTTTTCTGCACTAACTAGCATGGCTTACTCTTTATTCCAAATTATAGTTATTATTATTAAATTATAGTTATTATTCCAAATTATAGTTGCATGCAGTTGACAGGCCGCGAAAGTCGCGCAACAGTAACTAATGCTGAGATCTATAGAGCGTACTTTGAGTTGACTCAGACTTTACTCAGAGTTAAAACTAGATGGACTTATGTGAGTAACATAAACCTGTCTCGTTTTTACCATGTCTTAAGTCTAAGCAAAGTCAAAGTTCGCTCTATAGATCTCACACTGAATGTCGCCAAAAGTGACAGAATCACCAAAAATGCAGAGTTGCGTAAACTGTAAAGACTGAATGTTTAGAGAATGTGCGTTAAGAATATACGGGTGCCTTTTCACTGTCCGATTAAAAAACTAGCCCTATTATGTTAAACCTGCATCAATCATTGTTAAAATTAAAAAATATCATTGTGACAATGAATTTCGGCCAATAGCGAAAGACTGACAGCCAATTAGAGGTGATTGCGATCGTTACACAATAACAATCATTTTTACGCAATAAAACCCCTGATTGGTCGAAGCATATCTACGCTTGGCTTCACTAGACAGGCAGCGTAAGGCTGTATGTATATACCGAAATTTGATGCGTAGAAAGATAATACAATCATCAGCATTTTTCAATCAGTGATAAAATAATTTTAAGTCATAATAAAAAAAACGATAAATGAATTTAGGTGTTTTAATTGTGTCCAAAATATAATATGTAATAGACCTCATTAATTTATTTCCTTTTAAAGTAAGAATTGGATTGTAATTCCGCCATGTTGTAACGTCATATATGAAAATATAACATTTGTTTACAATATTTCTAGTATAACCCAATTCAGATGCTATTAGGACAATAAAAATAGGTCCATCTCTTTTACGATTTTATAGTCACTTGAGAGAAAAGGATAGAATGCTAACTGTCATCCTGATAACATCTGGGTATGATAAGTGTTTTCTATACATTTTATAGTTGGTCGCAAAGTGTTGTTATTTTCAAGTGATAGTTAATAGATAGATAGTCCTATTCTTATTTTGAATGCGCAATTCATAGATTTTCATATAAAAAAATAACCGTTGCGACCACAGACTATACAAACTTCATGAACTCATAGACTTTACTAGATTATTGCAGAACCGTGCGAATGGTTTCCAAATATCTCGATGGTTTTTTTTTCATCATAAATAATTAGTTAATTGTAATTAGTTACTTTTTTTACTTTTTGTTATAATGTTAAGGTGATTTTTTAATAATTATGAGTCGAACTGTGATTTTAGCAGAATTTTCTAGTTTTAGTAGTGTCTAATGAATGCTGATTCGAATAATGTTTTTGGATACTGCCAACACTGGGGCCATACAAATCTAGAGGGGAAATTTTTTCCTTATTAGTTGCGAGAAATCCGACCTCCTTTTTTTTTTAATTCCCACCAATTTGCACTTTCAGTATTTCATTAGACGCTAGCCCCCTAGCACTGAGATTGTATATTAGTTTTGTAAAATAACAGTTTGGTATTCGGCCCTTTTTTGAAAAATTGTCAGTAGTAGTTACAAAATGTCTTTTGTGTAAAACATCACCTTAATTTATATTTTGAATAGTTTAATTTTCTTACATTTAACAGAAAAATTATGTATTGTGAATATTGCACTAGAGAGTTGAGGTTGTGTTGTAGTTTTCATAATCACACAGACTAAAAAACACAGATAGACAGCGCGATGCAACATGAATGTGATTTAAAGAAGCCAAAAAAGACGTCTTTTTTAGTTAATTTAGCGCTGTCTATTTTTCTATAGTATCTGTGTACGTTTTTGTTGTGGGTACATAAATATTTCGATCTCAGTACTACAGTTTAGAAAGTTTGTTTATTATTGACTATGAAAATCTAACATCTTTTACAGTAAATGTAATTCATGCCTGATGTAAAATATATGTACAGTTGTCAAAAAAACTTAACAATAGTAAAGTTACTAATTCTTTTGTCAGCTGTAAAAATACCAGTATGTTTTATTTTCGAAAAAAGAGCTTTCATAAAAGTCACGTTGCGCAAAGACTCTAAATAGAAAAAAGGATACCTTCAGACTTAAGAGTGCATTATAAAAAATGCACAAACTAAAAAAAATAACTAATAGGTACTTCTAGTGCGATATTGCCTTGCCTTAGCGAAATGTGAAAAACTAATTTTTTTATTTATTTTTTTAAAGGCTGTTCTCGGTGGCGTAAGGTTGTGACTGTAAAATAGAACGTTGTTTGGATTTATTTTTTTATTGTATATATTATTTTCTTTTCTTGCATAGAAAAGGGCAAAAGATGAAACCGATCTGCAGAAGGAGACTAATTTTGATTGAAATTGCATTGCAGAAATTCCCTGTGTTAAATCTATTAGTGGCCGCATCTGCAGCCTATATAAACGGTTCATCTTTTACCTTTACAATACAATACAATACGCTTTATTTGTACCACCACAACAAGTAAAGATAACAAAAATTGGAAATAAAACAAACACAGACAGAAGTAGGATACAAAAGGCGGCCTTATCGCTTAGGCCTTATACCTTTAGTCTGTGGCTTCACCGTGATTTGAAAAAAAAAAACTGTCAAAACATTTTTTGTTACATTATTTATTTCGCTTCGGGTACTTCAATTTTTTTTTAAAAGGGCGTAGGTTTCTCGGCTAGTTTATGCTTCTATCTGTGTGAAAAACCATACCTAATTTGTTTTAAAACCATTTATTATGGTTTTATTTCGAATATATATATATATATTTATTTTAATTCGAAATTTTTTGTGATGAGATATCAAAACACATTTTTTTTTTGTAATACTCACAATAATCGTTAAATGTAATACTAGAAAAATCATAGCTACGACCCTTTCTCAATCTGTTTTTTTTGTCTTATTTATTTATGTTAAAAATATTGTTATGTTCCTACGGAAATGCTTTTCTATGTTATTAATACAAAGTTACCATTTGCATTGTAAAATTTATTGTAATGTTGTTTTAATTTCACCTGTTGTAACTTAGTCAGCAAAAAAAAAAGAATAATGATAAAAATATCATATTTTCACCTTTAATATCTCAAATAAACTTAAGTAAATCATTAATGTAAACCTTTGCAAGTTAATCTTTTGTGTTTTTTGCTGACTGGACGCAATTTGATCGGACGTATATTTCAGTGGGTAAATGAAAAGTGCTTCCGATATTGAAAACTGTATTCCAAATAGGTAAATTGTTTAAAAAATAAAGCTGATTTTTTGTACTTAACTCAGTTTTTCTTTTAATTATACCTGTAAGGCAAATCTATACTAATATTATAAATGCGAAAGTGTGTCTGTCTGTCTGTCTGCTACGCTTTCACGGCCAATCTGTTCAACAGATTTTGATGACATTTGGTACAAGAATAGGTTATATCCCAGGGAAGGACATAGGCTACTTTTTATCCCGGAAAATTAAGGAGTTCCCCGGTAGTCAAAAAAACTTAAACCACGCGGACGAAGTCGCTGGCATCATCTAGTACTATATTTCCCTTTCGGAAGGGGTTTTGTATAGTACCCCAACTATACCGTTAAACCGGTGAGCGACAGAAGCAACGCCACACGACGCGATAGAAAATGTCAGATGTATCGACGCGACAACGTAGGCCACGTGATATTGTCGCGTTGCCGCGTTTGTCGCTCACCTAGGACAACGGGTGAGAAAGGATTTTATGTAAATCTGCTAAAGCGCTGTGGGTTTACTACCATCGCATAAAGCAGTATTATTTTATATGATTTACATTGACATCTCTCTCTAACTATGGGCCTCATAAGAAGGCTCAGGGTCACTCAGCGGGCGGTGGAGAGAGCTATGCTCGGAGTATCCCTGCGTGATCAAATCAGAAATGAGATCCGTAGGCGAACCAGAGTAACCGACATAGCTCGAAGAGTCGCCAAGCTTAAGTGGCAATGGGCGGGACACATAGTTCGTAGAACAGATAGGTAGGCGTTGGGGTCCCAAAGTGCTCGAATGGCGGCCTCGCACCGGGAAACGCAGCGTTGGACGGCCCCCGACTAGGTGGACGGATGATCTCAAGCGTGCAGCTGGGAGCCGCTGGAAACAAGCGGCACAAGACCGTGCTCTGTGGCGATCCATGCAGGACGTCTCAACCTATAGACGTCCACTGCTGGACCTTCGTCCAGCAGTGGACGTCTATAGGTTGAGACGACGACATTGACATCCCTAAAATAAGGATTACCTACCTATAATAATTGATTATTCTGCCTATATTATTAATTATTGTTAATTTCAGTTTTAAAATGGGGAAGGTTGTTGTATGGAGACCCCCGCATTAAATCCTCAGTCGTTGAAACTTGGCAGGGTTGTAATAAAATAATAGTGGGTACCTAAGTATATTTACACTCAAAACTAAAATACTCGTATCAAACGAAATAGCCATGCAGAACATCGATATTTAACCGATTTTATTATCAAACCTAAACTGCGTTTACGCGATAATGTACCTTCCTACTTAAACAATTAGGTATAGCATAAAAACCTTACTTCTTTTTTGTATAATATTAGATATTTATAATATACGTTTAACTCATGATACTTTATCATACTGTGAAGTTTTGTCGCCTGAGGAATTATTGTTGGGGTCGACTAGCTTTATTGCCTAGAGCTAGACTATGGTAGTAATTAGTAGACCCCGTCAGTTAATTCCTTAAGTACGAAAAACTGACTGTTTTTTTCCGATTAGGTTTTTAAAATAAAACAGCCATCAAATTATATTATAATAATTATAATTTTATACTTTCTCTTCACACAGTAAACTTTTATTATAGGTAACTATAGACTATAAAATTATAGTAGGAAGTACTTAGGTATGTTTCGGCCATAATATGAAATAGTTATTTGACAAGAGTGAAAAGTTGTTTTTTAACCGCGTGCGCAATTTTGATGACCGAGCAAGCGAAGGATCAAAAGAGTACGAGGTAAAAAATCTTTTCACTCGAGTGCAACACGTAACTTTTCATCCCACCTTAGCGAGGAAATGACTAAATTTCTAAATTCAATTTACTTTATCCTCAAGAGGATAATAACGGCTTTTGCATTCAGATATCGAAGAGTAAAAATACTCTTTCCGAGATATGGTGGGATGAAAATCATATTATTTCATTTTTGTTGACATTCGTGTTTTATATTTTAGAACATCAAACTGTAATTTTGAGTAATATTGGCCCCAGGTAAAGAAATCAAGAACGTTTGAACCTGAAGTGATGTTTGTAAGAAAGAAATGGATCAAGCACTCATAAGTCATAACCCCGGGTAATATTATCTACTGGAAGCAAATACCTACCTATTTACTTATCGCTATCCCACTTCGACTAAAAAATTAGAACGAGAGGTCAGACAGCAGACACCCAGTGATGTCTGAACTCTCGAAAGTCGTAATTCGAAGGTTTTGTAGGTATTTAGACCCATTGGTAAATTAAAGATTCTTGGATATGTTAACGTCGCTAGCAATGAGAAGGGATGGCCACTCAGCGTCTAGGTCGCCGTGGCCATTTTATCCCCGCGGGCTCCTCTTGGAACTAACAATATGGTGTTTCACCACAGATTACAACCCAAGATACACGAAGAGTAGGTTGGATCTATGTAAATATATGCCATGATTACAGCTAAAACTTAAACCAAAACACCAATATGGGGAGTGGCAACTCAACTCGCGATCACATTGGACTAATTTTTTCAATTACATTAGAAATCGATATCGGTGACAATCATAGTCCCACCAACTTATCTGGCCCGGTGGCCTAATAGGAATTTAGGTACTTTTATGCCTGTTTAGTTTTTGTTTTTATTTTGGCGACGCCGTCACCAGGTCAAATAAGTTTGTGGGCCTGTACCTACTACGGCCTGTACCGATGGACGTTGGGGTCCCAAAGTGCAGGAATGGCGACCCCGCACTGGAAGGCGTAGCGTCGGCAGACCCCCCACACGGTGGACAGACGACATCAAGAGAGTCGCAGGGAGTCGCTGGATCCAGGCGGCGCAAGACCGTGGCTTGTGGAGGACCCTACAAGAGACCTATGTCCAGCAGTGGACTTCCATCGGTTGACGACCTACTACGGCATCATGTTGGAAATAGTAAGTATTTAATCTCATTCCATCAAGACAACAGGCTGGAGAGAAAAAAGTTAATGTTCGCTTTTTGTACCTACTGATGTTTCTAGTTGTCACACTCTGTAGAAAATCTTATAACCAAAATGGTTGTAACGTGATGTCTCAGTTATATAAATATTAAATAAATATTTTTACTTAATTGGGTTATCAGTGGCTATTATTACATCAAATTCAAAAGTCTTTACAGTGTTGATAGTATGAATGCAGACATAATTTAAGAACGCATGGACATGGAGCGCTTTTATGACGTCAAAAATGACGACTCGTATTTTATTTTAATGTCAAATCTGACAGCTCTCATTTGACATCAAAGACACCTCTCATGTCCTCTCTCGTCGGAAGTGTTTCGCCAAGGAATCCACTAGTACTACGCCAGTCGGTAGACCGTATCGTCTTGGGCCAGGCTGCTTGGAAGCCGAGGCGGACGGCGCGGAGGACGCCGGCGTCGCCTCGGTCGGCATTCACAGTGCAGTGCGCACAGCCCTATGCCCGCACAACCAGACACCAGCAATGGAATAGCCAGAGTCCGGGTAACCGTGGCCACTTGTTCCCCTCTGGACCACCTTGGTACGACCACTGTGGTATCTGCGCGCGACCAGTAGCATGGATACCTGGAATGAATTTATTTGTCTGAATAATGGTTATAGTATGAATAGGTGCAGCATATCCAGTCAGGAAACCCTGACGTACAAATTTTGACGTAGTTAAATATTAAAATAAGATATCAAAATAAGTAATGGAGAAGTTTCATGATGTTGTGAATATCATATTTAACACAAAGGAAGTAAAATATAGATTAAAAATAATAAATCAGTGGTTTTGTTTTTAAAATCCATCAATAAATGACTGAGAAATGATGATTTAAAAGTTTAATTATTTAATGTAAACCGATGCTGTATCTCACTCGAGTGAGAAATTTTGTGAGTGAGTTTTAATACCTAGCAGAGTTTAATACTTCAAAATTATCTTCACACACAAATTAAGTGCTTTTAATTCAATTATGTCACGTTAAGTCCATTTATTTCTTTTATTCGGCTTTGTAAAGTCGGTTGATAGGAAATTATGACGTCACGTCTCCCGTCTTGCAAGCGCATTTTAAAGTTCCATAACTTTTTCATTTGTTGAGATATTTTAATGATTCTTTCATATTTTTGTTTTATTTTGTCTTAATTTTCATGGTAAACTTCTCCATTATACTTAGGTAGTACAAGTACCTACGTTCTAGTATTAAAGGGTAAATTGAATACCTTCGTGAAACATCGCATATCGAGACATCATCTCATCTTAGACTGCATCTGTTCTGTTTTCTATTGTATTGTGTGGTGCTGTGCTGCGTAAGTCCGTAGAGAAATTCTGTTAGCGAGATAGAAGATAGCGTGGCGCCATCAATCTGCAGCGACACTGGGGCTAATTCTGATGATCTGATGTACATCTCTAAACTAACATGACAGCTTTAAATCTAGTTCTGTCCCTTTCAGCAGGAACTATTATGAAAAAGTTAGCAATATTTTTAATGCTGTGTAGTTTAGAGATTGTTCACTACAGAATCAGCCCCATTGTCACCGGGTCTGATGAGCAATCCCTGAGTTTCTTGCTGGTTCTTCCCGAACTAGGAATATTATTCCGAACCATATATATTCACTCGACTATTCAAAACCCCGTTCAAAGTTTAACTTGAATAAAAAGTTTTGAATTTTACCTAGCTCCAACGTATCCGTAGTTCATGGTGAAGTTTTCGCAGTTGACAATGGGCGGGTACCCACAGCCCTTGATGTTGACATACAGTATGGCGGCGCGCCAATCCTCGGCCGCGGGTTTGTACTTCACGTGGAGCTGAATGCACTTGTAGGCATCACTGGTGCAACCTGCAATAGGTAGGTACAATAGGTATAAGTCCCACAAGGACAAACTAACCTGACACGGCGACAGCGTCGCTAGTCTATACTAATATTATGAAAGTTTGGATGTATGGATGGATGTTAGTAACTCAATCACGCCAGAACAGATCTGGATGAAATTTGGCACAGACTATGGAATAACAAATAGGCTAATTTTTATCCCGGAAAATTATAGAGTTCTCGCAGGAACCAAAAAACCTCAATTCACGCGAACGATTATCATAGGCATCATCTATAAAATAAATTAAAAACAAGAACTAAACAGGCGTAAAAATTTGTTCGAATTTGGCCACCGGTCAGATAAGTTGGTGGGTCAATCGTACGCGCAATCACGTACACGCACACATTTACACGTATACAAATGTATACAGATAGGACTTTAACACAACAATGAGCCACGCGCAGTCGTGAATTGCAAGAAAACTTGACTTTACAAAGACGGTGCTAAAATCGACGACTCGGCGAACCTTATTTGAGGCATGGCATTTTGAAGTAGATCCAAAAGATCGCAGTCAAGGGCATATTGAACAATAAAGCTTTGATCAAAGTTCGCTGAAGTGTGCAACCTTCGAGATTGGTTAAAAGCTCGACCCACGTCGATTCATCTCGACCTTCAGTTTTAACAAAGTCAGTTGAAAAGACCTCCAAATTATCATGCAATTCTCGAGCACGCGTGACTTTTTATATTGTTGTAGTCAGTGGCGGCCTTAGGGGGTGGCGAGCAGGGCAATAGGGGCCTCGCGCCCTCGCGACCTACAAGCCCAAGTAAGTAGAAAAAATCAGTTACAAATACAAATACAATACAAAATACAAAAATATTTATTTCTTCTTAATAAGTTACAAAAATTTTACATAGTGTTACCTACTTTAAGTTACCAGTAACAACTAGTACTTGTGGCGGGCGGCCCCGCTCTTCCTTAACATAATATTATAGATACTAATGTGTATTTGAATTTTGCGCCCGCCGCGCATTACAAAACACAATACAATATTACTCAAAATGACACTTTCATGTAACGTTACCTTGACGTTCCTAAAATATGAATAAAATTCTAAACGAATAAAGTAAATTGGATGAAAAATCAAAATTCAGTATGTTTGAAGTCTGTCTACTGTTTGTGTTTTTAGGATTCCGTAACTCAAAAGGAAAAATCGGAACCCTTATAGGATCACTTCGTTGTCCGTCCGTCTGTGTGTCAAGACTCTTATTCTCATTAACCTATGGAGGTATCAAGCTGAAATTCATATCAAATACTCAGGTCTACGGTCCCTTGGAGCTGTGAAAAAATCAAACTTCAAAGCCAACACAGTCAAAAGATACAGCCGTTTATGCTGCAAATTTTCGAATTTTCTTGCACTCGCAAGGGAATCAAAACCTATAGGGTACTTCCCGTGAACTCAGAATCTTGAAACTAGGTACGAAGCAACTTCTTATAGCACAGATATATGAAGAATTGCGAAAAACATAAATTTTTAGTTACATCATATATTAAAAATATTTTTATCCAAATTTTCGACACTCGCAAGGGAATCAAAACCTACAGGGTACTTCCCGTGAACTCAGAATCTTGAAATTTGATACGAAGCAACGCCATAAAGCACAGATATAGGAAGAATTGCGAAAAGCATAAGTTTTTGTCACATCATAATATAATAAAAATATTTTTATTAATTTTAAACTTGTTTAAAATATTCGACACTCACAAGGGAATCAAAATCTACAGGGTACTTCCCGTGAACTCAGAATCTTGAAGTTTGGTACGAAGCAACGCCATAAAGCACAGATATAGGAATAATTGCGAAAAGCATACATTTTTGGTTACATCATATAATAAAAATATTTTTATTAATTTTAAACTTGTTTTAAAGGAGGATGACCAAAAATGGTACCAAAATGTCTCATGCATCAAAACCAAATCATTATTGTAAATATTCCCATATTTTTTTATAGCCTCTTGCATCAGGGATTTGATTTTCGTACCCAACTTTTAAGTGTAACTAAAAAAAGTTACCTACTTTCATATTTCCGTAAACATTCTAAAATGCTTCCTTTAGTGACGCCAAACTGCCCGAAATACTATCTCGAATCTCGAACTCAATAGATACGATTTTCGATAAAATCGACTAACTGGTCTTGGTTTATTTTACCTTATTTTTATAGCATAGATAGGTAAGTACATATTATATTAGTAGGTTTGATTTAGGTCGGATTCCGTGTACCTAATAGTAACCACAAATAAATGATTCGTGTCTATTGAGTTTAGCGTATCGTATCGATTGTTCGAATCGATTTCTTAACATTTTTCGATCGTAGATCGATATCACGTCCTTAACCGATCATTAATAATGATCGCAAATTAAAATATTTTAGTGCAAGGCTTACCACATGAAGATCTTTCTGTAAAAAAAATATGATCGTCCAACTCCGCGTCCAGTATACTAAAGCTGAGCCCCAG
The DNA here is from genome assembly GCA_963932025.1 of Erebia epiphron. Taxonomy (NCBI): domain Eukaryota; kingdom Metazoa; phylum Arthropoda; class Insecta; order Lepidoptera; family Nymphalidae; genus Erebia; species Erebia epiphron. The sequence continues at coordinate 14,117,320 of OZ009950.1, forward strand.
GATCTAACCAACTTGCTGAGCGCTTTCGATTGTCGAGCAGAATCCATTTTTCGTCGCACGTAACAATTCGTTTCAAAATTCCTTCATTTCTTTGCTTTGTTGAGCAGCGCAAGGCAGGTCTCGACGCGTACGTTGCGCTGGCGATCGTTAAGGTCGTGGGGCACCCATCTATCAAGCATTTTTACCTTGCCAATTTGTCGCAAATGGAATATTATTTTGATGCTTACATCAAAAGCTGCTGCTAGCTCAGCTGTAGATTGAGTTTGGTCAGCTTCCAATATCGCTTTTAATTCATTATTTTTGACCAAAGTCTCCGGACCACGAGCTTCATTTTTCAAATTTCCAGAACGGTACCGGGAAAACCAATAACGGGTTGTGCGTTTTTTTGTACAGTTCTCTCCGTAAACGTGTTTGATGTTACGTGCCGTTTGTGTCGCGTTGGTGCCACGACGGAACTCATATTCCATAATTACACGAATTTTTAAAGTATCCATTATGACGGAAAATGTTGAAATGTAATGAAAATACAAGTTTATAAAAATATAATGTCATGGGTTTAAAACAAAATTAATTTGAATTTAGAATACAGAGCCATTACAATCTTTTTTTTATTTGAAATGACCAGTAGGTACTGAAGAAAGGCAATTTCATAGGTAAAGACCTAATATTATAAATGCGAAAGTTGTTGGAGTGGTTGTTGATTGTGCGAAGTTGGATGGATGGATGTATGTACGGATGAATGTTTGAAACTCAATCACGTCAGAATGGCTGAACGGATCTGGATGAAATTTAGCACAGAAATAGTAGTCTAAAATAACACATACTTTTTATCCCGGAAAATTTAAAGAGATTCCGCGGGAATCTAAAAAAACTTAAACCACACGGACGAAGGCCGGGCCATCGGTTATTAGTAACTAGCTGATGCTGACTTTGTCTGCGTGGAATTTTTTTGATGTACCGAATTGTATTTTTTTTTCAAAAGAGCAACCACCGAGTTTCTTGTTGGTTCTTCTCGGTAAGAGTGACATTTCGAACCAGTGGTAGATTCACTAGACTATTCAAAAGCACTTGTTAAAAGTCTACTTCAATAAAAAATATTTGATTTGATTAGATAAAACGCAACACTGACCTTCCCGACAAGACGCCCACGTACAGTTATCCAGGCCAAGTCTGTCGTCCCTCCTCTCGGTCACGCACTCCGCTGGCACTGGGTCGAAGTCTGCAGCCAAGGCGCTCAGCGCTGGGTCCGCGTACAGAGGCACCAGGAATAGAAGCGCTGACCCACCGCCGCTCAAGAGCGCAGCGAGCGTCACAGTTATATACCTAGTTAGCCTCGCTCTGGCAGTCTCCCGTTTCTTTGGAGGTTTCACCACCAAACGTTCAGAACTTCCGCCCCTCATGGTTGCGTCAACCCATGTTGTACAAATACAACCTTGCCCTAAATACCTGCTTGAATTATTGGAGACTAAGGGAGCATGCGCGGTTCGGAGTTCAGGCATGCGCTGTAATGATATTAAGTAACGTGTTTTGACAACCTCCCTGCCGATTGGTGAGTGCTATGGTCTTATAAGTGGAAGGTACGGGGTTCGATACCCGGCAGGGTCGATTCGGGAATTATTAATTATCAAAAATTTAATTTATAATTATCGAATAAAGAAGGTGGCGGGAAGGGGGTGGAGGACCGTGTTTGGTCGCGCGCTCTCGAAAAGGCCTATGTCCAGCAGACGATGGATGGATGGATGGATTTACGCGGTGGTTTGTTACCACCCTATCGGAAAAGGCGATTTAGCCACCAAGCGATTAAGCGTTCCGGTATGATGCCGTGTAGAAACCGAATTGGGGTATGGGTTTAATATCTGCCATACCTCCAAGAATGTTATGGTCACCATGGTGAGCCGCCCAGCTAGACTTACGTCAGAAATACACGACACATCACACAACGAATCAAGTGTCGCCTTGTATCGTGTCTCTCTCTGCCCATATTCAATGTATAAAACAGTTAGATATGCTTCTGACGCGTCAGAGTGTGGTCAGAGTAGTGTATTTCTTGCTTTGGAATATTGGTGTGCCGTGATGATGACATATACATATAACATTCCTAATCTATGACGTGCGAGAGAGACACCAACTCGTAGGAGAGAACTTTTTAGCTCCAGCAAACTGTCAGTGGGGTTACTAGAGCAGGACAGATATTGAACTGCATTAACTTCAAGGCACTGAACTGCAGGGCGACCGCGTAACTTTTGCATCAATCATTAAAGGACTGCATCAATGCCAAAACATGGTTTTGGTTTCGCGTATCATTGAGATTGTCCGTAAAGGATCGTTGAGGACAAAAAACGTTTTGACATTGTTGCAGTAACTATCGTTAAAAATAATTGCTGAAAATTGGTGTAAGGCTTTTGAAGTAGGATGTCGTTTATGGACCACGACAAACGTTACGTCAAACTAGGCTTTCAATGATACACCACAAGAGGTGTTTTTAGCGGTGACTTAAGGTGTCCGTTAATCGTTTTACTACTCATTAACTAAAATTAATTTATAATAAGGATTTAAATAGCTCGAATACATAGTTAGTTATGTAAAAATAGAAAATACTATTATTTCAAGCAATTAGGTAGGTACTTAAGGTAGATTGGAATGACTTCAAAATATAATTTAAATTTAAGACATTCTATTGATAATAATTTAGCTTTACCACAGCCCCGTTAGGGTTATATTATTCTATGACCACAGCTATACCTATGTGTAGGTAGCTAGTACCTTACTAAAATTGTAAAATATTCTCATCGGCAGTATTAGGTACCAACTCACGCTACTAAGAAATACTTATAATAATTGTACGACAAATACATAATAATGCCATTCAAGTTATAATATTACATCAATCAAATAATCAAATCAAATAAATATTTTAAATGCGAAAGTTTGGATGGATGGATGCATGGATGTTTGTTACTTAATCACGCGCCAACGGCTAAACGAATCTGGTTGAAATTTGGCACAGAGACAGATTATAGTCTGGAATAGCACTTAAGCTACTTTTTATCCCGGAAAATTTAAGAGCTCCCGCGGGAACCGAAAAACCTCAATTCACGCGGACGAAATCGCGGGCATTAGCTACCTAGTTAATGATAAAAAATTAAGTTAACTACTTTTTAGGGTTCCGTACCAAAATGGTAAAATGGAACCCTTATGGTGCGACTTTCTCCGTCTGTCTGTCCGTCTGTCCGTCCGTCACACTCGATTATTTCAGTAACTACCGAAGCTATCGACATGAAATTTGGAATATTTGTGTATATTAGTGGCCCAAAGACACTGGAATTAAAAAAAATTGGAAATTATTTTTGTTCTTATTTAAAAAGGGGGGAAAATCTGAGGGTTGAAATTTAAAAGTGAGATAACTGTACTGTGTGGGGTATCATATGAAAGGGTTTACTTTGAACATTCTAAAACAGATTTTTAATTATTTTTAGTTATGATAGTTTTTGATTTATCGGGGAAAATGACTAAAAAAATACCGTTCCCCCCCCTTATCTCCGGAGTTTACCAATCGAAAAATCTGAAATAATTATGGTCAATAGGAATTTACGTATATTTTACAGGAAAACTATAGCCAATGCTCTAACTAGCATAGTTTTTTTGATATTAACAATAAACCTCTACAAACAAAGTTAGTCTTGCGGTTCATTAACAAAGGTAATTATTTATTAATAATGGTACGGAACCCTTTGTGCGCGAGTCCGACTCGCACTTGCCCGGTTTTTTTTATGTTGAAAACAATACAATAGAACTTAAAGCTAGCTAGCCTAACCGAATTACTATTTTAAATCACTTTCCTGATCTTTTGCGCGAAAAATTAGGATAAACTGAACTGTAATAAATGAAAATATCCATAGACAATTTCAGTATCTCGAGATACCTACTTCTAGCTTATGGTACCTTTGATTGCATCGTAAAAAGAAAATTTACTAACATATGCGCATGGCTTCTATACTAAAGTATTTTGTAATATTAATTTATATTATATATATTATTTATATGATTTATATTAAATTATAAATAGAAAATCACAAGATACCACAGACTAAAATATTACTTGGTTAGATAGGTAATGCAGTTAAATTTGGAAGACTGCGATGTCGATTTAAAATTGCTAAATAGGTTACCATAGATATTCAAATTAGTCGGTTTATATGTAGGTTTGCACCACTAAAATGTCGTTATTGCGCATTCGTGACTAGTACTGTGGTTTGCGACCCATTGCTACATTCCTGAAAAAGCTTACGCGAAGCCGGTTATAAGGACTGTAACAAATAAGATCGGATATTTTTGAATGTGATATTGCGACAAATTTTAGCCGGTAGGGCTGCTGGTAGGCAGACACTAAATTCAACTGTGCTGCAGTTCAATTTCTGTCCTGCTTTAAAAGCTCATAGTAACCCCCCTGGGCATAGAATAATATAAACGGGCCCCTGGGCCTTTTAAAGTTTTAACCTTAAGAAAAAACCATAGACAATAGAATAATACTCAATGGCATTTTATTCACAGACATATTATAAATCTGTGATTTTATCTATGATCCTCAGATGAAAAACCTAGTACTTGTCTCTGACCTAGGTTTTTAACATAGAACAATTAAACCTCTAGAATCAATGCCAGCGTGTAACCGAAAGGGTTAAACTTGTGGGGTTAAACAAGTAATAATTAATTAAAAACAGCGTCACGAATAAAACTTGTATTGATCAATAACTGAAATAAAAACAATCAAGTGTTGATAAGATACAAAAGATTCATCGTGATGGTGGTACCATCATTGGATAGGCATTTTTATAATAATTAATCTTACGAATTGGCATCGCCGTATTTTTTTTCAATCTTACAAATCACAGGTTAGTATAACTGCATTAATCAATAAGTGAACAAAACGTATAAAATTGTGAATTACATGCGTATGCAGCGTTGGTATTGAATTTTAATACAGATATGTCATGCTCTGTGTCTTGCGAAAGCATTGCTGCTTAAAATGCCTAAAACACCTGCTTGCATATTTCCTTGGCTCCCACCTCTTTCGTCCTGTCGACTCTATTCATGATTGTCACGTATGGAGTTGTCTTGAATCCTGAAAATTAACAAGTATAGTTACGGGTGTTTAACTACTTCAATGACTTTCATTAGAATATCTATCGTAAATTGGTAAATGAATAAAATTTCTTATTACGTGGTATTTATAGATTGACACTTTTTTTCCCCAAATTTTGGGTTCCAAACTTAGGTAATTAGGATAATACAGGTGGCATCCCCACAACGCGAGTAATAATAATAATAATAATGCGAATCACCCGACTAATTTCAGAGAACATACAACAAGTGAATATAATAACAATTATTAAAAAATACGACTGCTCTGCCATAAACACACATACATACACGAACCCTGAAAACAACACTCCTTTTTTGGACAGTCGTGTAATAAAAAATCCCCCTCGAATGGAAGTACGGCTACCACTGCTACTAGGTAACGATACCACAGTCATTAATTACCTTTGAAATCTTATTCACATTTTTATTAAATGATATTTTTTGTGAATCACTGGATATTGAACTATAGTTTTATATATTTTTGGAATCTTCTCATCATTTTCTAGATGATGATTATATAGTTAATCTTATTTTTGAATAATTTTTTTCAACTTTAGTCTTTAATGCGGAACCATGGTCACCATTTTACTTATGGGTGGTTAATGCTACAAAATTCGATTATTTTCATATTGCTAAATAAGTTATTTTTTGTTATTTCTATACTCTGTAGCATTCATGCGAGTATTTACAGATATAACCTGTTTTTATCTGTAACAATCAGGTAAAAATAAGGTCAAAATTGTAACCTTACATATTTTAGGTTATGTTTTCGTATTTACGTTCAGTTCAGCTTTTGCAGCCTAACACACAGAAATACACCATCGTCTTTGAGTTAAATGACTTTTTTCCTAAGCTACGAGTACAGTTACCACTTTGTTCAATTCTGATTTCGTACGAATATGGGCGAATATCAAAAACGACACAGGATTGTTTGCCGCATATTAGCTTATGTGGCCAACAAAAAAAAGTAATACGCTGAGTAGGACAAGAAAAGAGATTTTCGCGCTCTGTCACTCCTTGGTATTAGGATAATATATATACTCATTTCGCTCATTTGTGGTATTATTATTACAATGCTTTCTCTATGCTTTATTCTTATGGGAATGTTAGGATCGAAGTTAAACAAACCCAATGTAATTTACGAATATTATATTTTTGAATGAAAGTTGCTTATTTAATTTGCGTTACAAAAGTCTATTGATTTATTATCATAAACAATTTAAAACACTTATTACGGACTATGGACGTTACAACAAAATATATAATAATTAATTGATTGGTATCGAGTGAATTAGCCATGCGTGTACGCGGCCTCCCTGCGGCGGGGTTCAGAATTCACTGATTCGAACGCCCGGGAGAATCTCGACCGAAAGCGAGTCGGAATGGAAATTCCCGAGGGTTCAGTAGGTCTCGTGGGACTTCGCCACATTCTAACTCTATGGTATTTACCAATCAGAGGTGATTGCGATGTATCAATGATTGATGCAATGACTAAGGAAACTAAGATTGATGCAAAAGTTACGCGGTCGCCCTGCTGATGATCTGTCTCAGACATAATATATGTATCTCATCATGTCTTAGACTAACTCCATGAAAAAACAAACACACAAAATGGCTTTGATTAGGTCTCTTTAAACCTAATCAAAGCAAAATGGTTTGAAACTTGTTTGTAACAGCAGGGCAACCGCGTATCTTTTGCATCAATCATTGATATATCGCATTGATGGCGATGTATCAATGATTGATGCAAAAGATACGCGGTCGCCCTGCTGGTCGGTGATTGCAACCACAGAATAATATTACCATTTACCGGCGGGTTGGATCTTGGAAGTTGCAACTTGCAAGTTGCAGGGCAAAATGGCGTCCGGTAACCCAAATTTGTGTCGCAAGTGCGGTTTTTAATAGTTTCTGCTAATTAATCTTACATTTTTAGGTATGCCAGTTCAATTATTTAAGTTGCTTGTTAATTCTCTTAAGCAGAGTTTACCTCGACATTCTACTATATCCAGATCAGGTACGAATTGTGATGCTAAATTTGAACATGTGCAGAATAATGTAAATCATGATCGTAGTCCATGTTTTTGCTATTCTTCAGCAATATCGATACTCGCGATCGATACCATAATTTAGTTCAAACGCATTTAATGCATACGTCCGAAGTGTTGGCAGCTGGAGTGAAATGTTCCCGCGGGCTGCCAACAATCATTTGCACGGAAATAATATTGCAAGTGTGTTTGCACCCGAATCGGGTATTACATTCAGTCAGCAATTTACAATTCACTACCTAGGTACTCAAAAAGTTCCAAATCCACTTCATTAAAAAAATGGTGCCAAGTGCCTTGATTATAATTTTGGATAAAATACTAAAACTAAGTTTAGTTTTAGTTACTCTGAAAAGCAGTGCCAATATTTTATGCCTAACTTAATCCTTACTTGAACCTAATTTACTAAGTTTCATAGACGGTTTTTAAAAGCTTTTCTTTAATGTAGGTGTACAAATAAGAACGATAGCAGCAATGGAAGTGGTGAAAGATAGTAAAGACGAAAGTGACACCAAGGAGGAACTAGTACAAGACAAGAACCGCACGAGGTACAAACGCAGGTATGTACTTACTTTATCTTTACTTACATATATTATTACTTACTATCTGATGCCCGCGACTTGGTTCGCGTGGACTGAGGTTTCTTGCTTCCGGCGGGAACACTTTGATTTTCTGGGATAAAAAGTAGCCTATGTGTTATTCCAGATGATAATTATCTATCTCTGTTCCAAATTTTAGCCAGATCTGTTCATCCGTTCTGGTGTGGTTGAGTAATCAACATCAATCCATATGTCCATCTGTCCATGTATCCAAACTTTCGCATTTATAATAATAGAGTAGTATAGGTAAAGTCTGTTTGTGTGCTCATCTCTTCTCTCATTGTAGCAAGTAGGTATGTAAGAATTTGGTATGTTTTTAAGCTCTATAGAACAGCAACAGGAAAATGAATCTTATGTAGGTACCTATTGAGTAGGGTATTTAACCTGTATAGTTGGTGATACTTGTCTAACTTCCTGCCTTTAAGAGACTTGTTTCTGGACAATGTATTTGAAAGTTTAGTATTATACTGCTAATATGTTAATATATTCTGGAAATTAGTATAAAAAATAAAAATCATACAATCTTAAAATCTTTTTTCACTATGTCCTTTATGTAGGACAAAGTGACAATATTACTGTGTGATTTGTATAGAACATAGAATAGAAGCAAATCATTTTAACCATTTTTTGTATTATGTGGTATTTATTATGAATTTTTACCAAATAAAACAAAAAAAGTTCTTACAAACAAAATTATTAAAATTAAACATTTCTTCTCATAACACAACAAAACTGAGCGTAAAGTCAATGATATGGATGAATGAGTCCTTAATTAGGAACTTATTTAGAGATCAATCAAGTTTAGTGAAGCCTACTTACACTCTTTTATTAAACTAGCTGATGCCTGGAACTTCGTCCACGTGGATTGAGGTTTTTGGTTCCCACGGAAACTCTTTAATTTTCCAGGATAAAAAGTAACATATTATGTATTATTCTAGACTATATTTAGTTTTAGTATTAAGTGTTTATTAAATTACTAAGCATTCATCAAAATTAATTCTGCATCCGATGTTGCCAAAATATAATTTCTAAGGTAAAATTAACAATTCATTGTAAGAAATTTTAATTGAACATGAAAGGATCTTGACCATTTTTGTATGAGATTTGGGCCATTCTTGCGTCTTAATGAAATTAACGGTAAAACATTGGAAATATACTCAGGATTATAATACAATCCTGAATATATTTCCAATGTTAAAACTTAAAAGTCAGATTACTCGAAACTCCCATATAATAATTTTTAATATTTTAATAAAATCAAAAATCAAAATCAAATTATTTTTATTCAAATAGACTTTTTACAAGTTCTTATGAATAGTCAAATGAATCTACCACTGGTTCGGAATGCCGTTCCTACCGAGAAGAACCAGCAAGAAACTCGGTGGTTGCTCTTTTAAAAATAAATAAATAGTATATGGTATGTTTACAATAATCTACATACAACATATACAGATACATAAGTAACCACTGTCCTGAGCATTGCTGGAGCGAGTCAAATCCATGCGCCTTTATCATTAATATAATCTTCGACAGTATAATAAGCTTTTTTTAGGAGCATTTTTTTAATGGTTATCTTAAACTTGTGTAAAGGCAAGTTTATAATAGGTTGAGGAATTTTGTTAAAGAATAGTATGCTCATTCCCACGAACGACCTTCGGACTTTATTGAGGCGGAGCGATGGAGTCACGAGCCTATGACGGTTTCTAGTTGGCCTATCGTGCAGATCGCATATTCTTTTGTAATTCTGAATGTGCTGTTTTACAAAGATTAGATTACTGTAAATATACTGCGAGGCTACTGTAAGAATACCTATTTCCTTGAATTTCTCCCTAAGGGATTCACGTGGTTTTAAATTATAAATTGCACGTATTGCCCTTTTTTGTAATACAAATATTTTTTGAATATCTGCCGCTTTACCCCACAGCAAGATTCCGTAAGACATAATACTATGAAAATAAGCAAAATATACAATCTTTGCAGTTTCAACGTCTGTTAACTGCCGAATCTTTCTGACAGCGTAAGCAGCAGAACTGAGTTTACCAGCTAGATTTGATATATGGGTGCCCCATTGAAGCTTAGCATCTAATATTATAATATAATATAAGATATTAACTGGGAGTTTGGAGTAATCTGACTTTTAAGTTTTGAGGTTAAGTTTGGCAATTATTAGGTATTATTTAGCCATTTAGCTAATAATAATATATTTATCAACATGCAGGGTTCCGAAATACGTTATTATTTTATTTTATTCTTAGCTTGAATTAAAATAATTGTTTATTTTTAATTAAAATAATTGTTTGCGAGTAAGTTAATTTAGTTTGCTTTGTGCCACCTAGATGGCGTTACGCTAGCTTTACCGCGAGCTAGAATACAAGTGGTGCCATCTAGATGGTACAAAGTAAACTAAATTAACTAATACGCAAACAATTATTTTCATTTTAAAGATATATTATTATAAATATTTACTAACGTATTTCGGAAACCTGCATGTCGATAAATATATTATTATAAGCTGAATGGCTAAATAATACCTACCAATTACCCAACTTAACCTCAAAACAAGTCGGATTACTCCAAATTCCCAGTTTAATATCTTAATGATTTTTTTATTATATAATCCTGAGTATATTTCCAATGCTTTACCGTTAATTTTATTAAGACGCAAGAATGGCCCACTTTTGGTCATTCTCTTTTAATGTAAAATTATTTAAGAATCACAACTTTCAAATTTCAAAACGTGTGCATGTGCGGGGCTGTTATCTTTTATAACAAAAAGTTATCCATCCATACAGTGTGTCCATTGTACTCCACATACCCAGAAACAGGGTTTGTTTCTAACCCCGTATCTTCATCATCTCGTCCCGAGCAGGGTTCCAAATTATCAAGACAATTATGCTTCTTGATAATTATCATACGTGTAAGAAATTAATTTGTTATATTGTTTCATAACTAATGCATTATAGTTTTGATAATTCTAACAAAACAATAAACACATAAATTTTATAATTTTTATTTGAAATCCTACACAAATTAACATTAATTAAAGTAAAAATCAGTGTCTGTCAGATTCGACATTATAATATATATTAAATTGGATTGACCAAAGATGACAAAAGAATATCTTCATCCGATGATGATTCTATTTCCATTGACTTTGTTGCTGCTGTAGCTGCAGTAGAACTTATTTGTTGTCCTAATAACCAACTAAGATCTTGCTTCTTGGTTTAGTTTGCTTGGTTGTAATATTTAAACATAAATACTAGCTTTGCAGCCTTTTCGTTGCCTAATCTGTTTCTTAGCTTTGACTGCACTTGCCCAAATGTAGAAAAACATCTCTCTAACGCCCCAATTGAAGATGTTGCCATTAATAACTCTTCACAAAACTTTATGAACTTTTCTTTTTGTGGCCAGCTCTCTCAACTCACAGAAGTCCACCACAACATAGGGTAGGTTTTCTTGAACGATTCGCCAAACATGAATTTGGGAAAAGGGTGAGCTTTTGCTGTTAGCGTCATTATGAAAGGAGCGAAGTTTTCGTCAACTTCTTCAGTTATAAAGTCATAATCTTGTTTCTTCTGTTCATTGTTTAGGTTTCGACCAAGGAACCTATGATCTAGCATATTTGCAGTATAATGTAAGCCTGCAGCGCCATTTCTCTGCGTCTCAGAAATAGTTTTTATGTTTTTGCACTTTGGTCTGCACCACTCAATAGCTCAACTTCGAGCTTATTCCATATTTCAACAGCTACAGCTATCGTGGTAGTATTACGTTGCATCCTGTCGAGAGCTGTTACAATGGGTGACAATGTTAATCTACAGCATTTATCCTAATCTGACAGTCATTCGCAATTTTCATCCCTGTCGATTTTTTCTTTATGATCTTGACTGACTTGAACTAAAATCCCTCTATTGTCCAGATATGAATGAATAGCGTCGCTCATCGTGTGCCATCGTACTTCTAGAGGGAGAACTAACTTTTTACCACCTGCTTATTTGTATAGAGCTGCTGGAATGTGATGGTTGCGGAAGTATTTTAGTACTTTAACAATCGATGCAGTAACTGCAGGGATCTCAAAATCTTTAGCAAGAAGATTTAAGATATGAGCTGAACATCCATATTGTATTGCAGGAGCTTCCCCCCCACTGTGATTCTCAGGAGATACCACATCTAAATTGGAAAGATAATAATGCCTATGTATAGTCACCGATTTCCTCCGTCGTAGTTAGGTAATTCATAAATTGGGACAAAAATCTTTTCAATTGCCTTCGTGGTAATATCTTCCAATTACCCAATTATCTTCGGTATTTAGCTTCTTTATACGTGGTATTAAGGAATATGAAAAAATTACACTTCTGAAATAGAAAAAATATGCTTATATGAAGGGATATAAAAATGAATTACTAACAGAAACAATAAAATTTTAATAAAAGGATTTATTACAATCAAAAAACAAAAGAAACTACTGTAGGTACTTGTTTCATCAATTTAAGCTTAGCACGCACTGCGATTAAAGGCAAGCGGTTTGGAAATAGCTGAAAACGCAAAATCGCATACAAACACGCACTGCGGCGGGCGTTTCGCTTAATTTCACTTCAGTACCACTATGGATTTCTGGCGAGCAGCGTGCGTTGCGGCTTTGGTTTTCAAAATAGAAAAAAGAAAACGTAAACAACGCCGCCGCCATAGGTACTGGGTACACCCATTAACAGATCAAAGACATTTGAAAGGATATTTTTGCAAAATGTAGAACGACGTGCGGCAGCATCCTGATAAGTTTTTTAATTACTACAGAATGTCCATTGGTACTTTTGACAAATTATTACAAGCTGTTGGCCAGTATCTACAACACGAAGACACTGCATTTCGTAAGGCAATATCACCTGAAGAGCGACTTTCAGTCACGTTAAGGTAAGAAAACAATTTTTAAATATTGAATAAAACCTTTATTTCAAACCATTGAACATGACAAATTAGAGAGGAAAATGCAAAATAAAAAGTAATAAGCAATTTCATTAGTTAGTCTTGGTCTTGGTCTTCTATTATCTGATATCCAAATTCTGAAAAATAATTGGCAGTCGCACTAGCTGGTCTCAAAATTTCTTGATCGATAATTTGCACCTTTTGTAGGGTTGGTGTTTGCAGAATTGTAGTTGATGGAATTTGAGGAGTTGAATTTACAGATGTCTGTGGAGATGGACTTGGTGGAGGCATTGTTGCTGATGGTGATGGGATCGAATATACTGTATCCATAGATGAGGATTGTGGAGAATACTGATACTGATAGGTGCTTACTGGCTGGTTATATGTTTGATAATACAATGGTGAACTATTTATTCTCGGTCCTCGAAATTGAGATGGTTGATTCAAAATGTGTTGCGATGGTTGCGGAGATGAATGAGAACGTGCTTTTTTTAAGACATTAAGGATTTCAATCTTCGCATAATGCTTTTGGTCTTCATTTAATTTACGTAGCATAGGAACCAACATCAGCGCAAAGTTTTTTTCTTCGTCGTCGGTGTCTTGTACTTGTTTATCTTTTAATATGTCGAGTAATTGTTTTTCATATCCTGTTGAATCATTGTCTCGAGAACAGTTCTTCTTTCGCAATGATATTTTATTGTTATTAGTAGGTTGTGAATTCTGAGCTGGATCAGACAATGTTATATCCTGAGTAGAAACCGGCGATAATACATTTTCATCTTGAGTAGAAACATGCGATAATATGTTAGAGCTCGTTTCTCGTTTCTGCATGGAAGGAATTAGGAAAAGCATTGAATCAAAATGAACATATTTCTTTTTTTTTGGAGGAGCAGCTTGTCCAGATTTGCCTTGTTGAGCTGCCAATTCCTTTGCGAAACAATCTTTCATGTTTTTCCATTTTTTTTGTATGGAGTTTCCTGAAAACAAATAAACAAAATCAATATCTTGTTCACAGGTATCTTGCTACGGGAAATAGCATAAAATCTTTGTACTTTGAATACTTGATTGGCGCTACAACTATCAGTGAAATTATTTATCATACATGCAAGCAGCTGTGGGTATATTTGCAGCCTATTTATTTAAAAGAAATGACAAAAGAAGACTGGTTAAACATATCACAAGGGTTTTTTGAACAAACACACTTCCCAAATTGTGTCGGTGCGATAGATGGCAAGCACATAAGAATCGAAAGACCCGATTATACCGGCTCAGAATCATTTAATTATAAGAAGTTTTATTCGATTATTCTGCTTGCGATTGCCGATGCTAACTATAGCTTTGTAGCTATTGACGTGGGGGCATACGGATCCAATAGTGACGCCAGCGTATTTCGAAATTCTATTTTTGGTAAAAGACTTTTAACAAACCATCTAGATTTACCAGCTTGCTCAATAATTCCAAATTATAATGAGGGACCTGGCATGCCATTTGTATTTGTTGGGGATGAAGCTTTTCCACTTTTAAAACATTTGATGAGACCATATCCAAGCAGAAACTTATCTATGAAAGAAAAGATTTTTAACTACCGACTTTCGTATGCCAGAAAAACAGTTGAATGTACAGCTGGCATTATGGCAAATAAATGGCGAATTTTTCACAGGCCGTTAGATACAAAACTTGAATTATGCGATTACATTGTAAAAGCGTGCTGTGTATTGCACAACTTCGTGCGAAAATACGATGGCAAGGAATTACCAGAAAATTTGTGCCAATGGGAACATTCGGAACTACGAAACTTACACCCAATAAGACTTCGTCCTAGTAATGACGTCATGCAAATACGAAATTTATTTGCTGACTACTTTACATCTCGATCTGGTGCTTTAAATTGGCAATACGATGCTGTATAACTTATTAATACTTAATAAAATTAAGCACAACACATACCTTTGTTCTTCTTCTCTGCCTCCGACAAGTTTGTCCATTCCTTGCAAACATTTTGAAATACCTCTTGCCAAAGCCTGGCCTTAACATTTCTATCTCTGTACTGATTTAATGACTTGTCATATAATGCCGGCCTTTTTTCCACTTCAATAATAATGTTTTTAGACAAATTATCGTAGTCTACAGACGATGTTTCTGAGTCAGACGACATGACATAATCTGCACTGCAAACGACGACTATCCTCTGCGCTCGCTCAGTCGAGACTGAATAAAAAACCGAACGCGGTTAACCGCCGTGCGTGCGCCACCATACTATTACTATGGGACACAAAAAAATCGCGCTTTTACAAACCGCGATCGAAATGTAGCAAGTTACGTTTTTAAAATCAGTCACTGAAAAAAGTCGCTAATGCGTGCGCTTGTATAGAAAGCTATGTGTTAATTTTTTTTGCGGTTTCAGACCTACGGTTAAAAGCGTGCGTTTAATCGCAGTGCGTGCTAGGCCTAAAATAAAATTGTACACTCATACAACAAAAATATAATATTATAGATTTGACGATCTGTATTGGCCGATTTACACTAGAACAAGTCCAGTAGGTAGCGAGTTAAGTAATCTGATAATTGAGTGAAGTTGTCAAGCGCTTCCAAACTTTTTTTTGGTACAATATTAATAAATTGGACGCGCATGGCTCAATTGTCAGACTACTAAACTCACGACTGTACTTGTTCATGTGTAAACCGGACATAAGGGAGCCTTCTCATAGGCATACTAATCATTAATAGCTCAGGCTACTTATGCAAGCTTTGTATGGGAACTAAATGTATGGGACATTGCAAATAACATAGGATTCTAGAATTTTTTTATTTTTTTCGTACACTATACATGGATATATATTCGAAATTATTGGTCCTATCTTTATAAACTTAATTTTTTTTAATAAGTGGTTAAATGGTGTTTATTTATTTTTCTGAGAGTTTTTGCCTAGCTCTAATAGTTTTCTAGAAATTACAGAAAACATAAAATTTTGAAAAATATTGCTTTCATGTTAACTATAACAGGTATATTTCCGAAATTATTAGTGCTATCAAAATGAACTAAATACTATTTTGTAGATAATTTAACTATGTTTCTTACTGCTTCAATCAGTTTTTCCTAACTCTGTTATTTTTTTTCGAAAATTAAAAACAACGCACACGGTATTTGCATAATATTATTTTCTTTATTTTACACAATAGGTAGGCATATCTCCAAAACTATTACTCTTATCAAAATAAACTAGATATCATTTTATAGCTTATTTAATATCCTTTCATTTTGCTTCAGACATTTTTGTAGCTCTTTCAGTTTTTATCGAAATCACAAGAAACTACATTACAAAAAGCCATACATGCAAATTATTTTCTTTTCATGCACAAAGGGTTAACATATCTCCGAAACTATTAGTCTTATCGAAATGAACTATAATTTTATTTTATAGATAATTTAATGAAGATAATTTTCGTCATAGAAAGTTTTTTCTAGCACTAATATTTTTTGAGAAAATTACAAAAAACTGCGCTTGGGGAGACGTTTGGGGGGGTGGGGGGGAACGCCCGCGGCCTGGGGGGGGGGGGATTTTTAAGAGGTACTTCCCAGACCCCAAGGAACACTTGTGTCAAAAATCAGCTTTACATTTTTTTTTTAAGGGTCAATGTTTATTAGTCCCGTACTATAATATAGTAGTACTATAAAAGCGGGGCTTAAAGGTCCAATTTGACTATTTCGAATAATACTGTGAAAATTGACTCTACTATCATACTAATATTATAAATGCGAAAGTCACTTTGTTTGTTGGTTTGTCCTTCAATCACGCCGCAACGGAGCAACGGATTGACGTGATTTTTGGCATGGGTATAGTTGAGGACCTGGAGAGTGACATAAGCTACTTTTTATCCCGGAAAATTAAGGAGTTCCTGCGGGAATAACAAAAAACTTAAACCACGCGGACGAAGTCGCGGGCATCAGCTAGTATCAAAATAAATAACACTAATCAAACAAACAGTTATCTGAGTAAGTTTGACTCAATTTTCAGTTGAATTATTATAATAGAAATATGTGTTTCTACAACTTTTTTAGACCTTGTCGTCTGTCCCTTTTTGCCCCATAGTAGGGGTAAAACCAGCGCAAGGCAGGTCTCGACGCGTACGTTGCGCTGGCGATCGTTAAGGTCGTGGGGCACCCATCTATAAAGCTTTTTTACCTTGCTAATTTGTCGCAAATGGATCAATATTGTTTTGATGCTTACATCAAAAGCTGCTGCTAGCTCAGCTATAGATTGATTTTCGTCAGCTTCCACAATCGCCTTTAATTAATTATTGTTGACCAAAGTCTCCGGACGACCACGAGCTTCATTTTTCAAATTTCCAGAACGGAACCGGGAAAACCAATAACGGGTTGTGCGTTTTTTTGTACAGTTCTCTCCCTAAACGTTTTTGATGTTACGTGCCGTTTGTCTCGCGTTGGTGCCACGACGGAACTCATATTCCATAATTACACGAATTTCCATGTATTTACACGATTTTACAAGTATCCATTATGACGAAAAATGTTGAAATGTAATGAAAATACAAGTTTATAAAAATAATGTCATGGGTTTAAAACAAAATTAATTTGAATTTAGAATACAGAGCCATTACAACCTTTTTTTTAATTTGAAATGACCAGTACTGGAAAAAGGCAATTTCATAGGTAAAGACCTAATATATTTTTTCACACGTGTACATTATTTTTTTTTCTCAACACTTTTGATGAATGGAACTTCGCCATTGTTCTTTTATCTTTTTGCACAGGCGTAGTCAATTTATTTTCAATTTCTTTAGCTAATTTTATAATTTTAGTCGAAATCATAAAATCTTGAAGTTTGCTAGCTGGATCCGATTCTATAAACAATAGTTTGGAGTCTGTTCTGATCTAAAAAGAAAAAAAGTCAAATTTACTGTACAGTGTCGCGTATAATGTCAATAAACTTACAAGAGATGGGCCAATATTAGGGGCTGAGAGCTTTATATGACTTAAGGTCATCCCAAGGTGTTCCTTTAGTTTCTTTTAATACTTTCATGCGATAATCATGAACTTCTGTCCATTCCTCAGTTAGTTCAGCAGATACCTGTGTTGGTATATTGTTGCGCAAATTATCAAGGTGACTTTTTATTTCCTTGTCAGATTCTGGAAAAAAACGTACGAGTGAACATTCACCAGCGTATGCCCGATTTCTTAAACCATTTCGGACATTCACAGTGACATTTAAGTATTGTATACATAAAACAGCTGATGTAAAAAATACGTACCCGGTGGGCAATATCCTGATGTGCTCGCTTGAGCCGAAGATCTGTGACAAGACGCTTTTTTATTTTCTGTGGCGTGTTGTTTTGGAGTGTTGATTTTGCTGTATCGTCATTGAGCAACAGCTTTTTACGAAGCAAGCTAAGTTGCGTATGCAAAGAACCAATTGGTCGCCCTTTATTCACTTGTTTTCCATCTTTTTTGTGTGGTATATTTCATTTTTCATAAAAAAAAATCAGTGGGCATTAGTGTTTGGAAATAAATTTTCGAAATATTTGGACCAGAACATACAGATGCTGGGAGGTACTTGACGCTTAGGCGGAGTTGCTTCTGCGAATAAATACTGGGCTACGATTTGAGCCACTTCTTTAATTTCAGGAGCATTAAGTACACTCTCTTCCGATAAACTTGCAATTCTTTTGCCTACCAAAGAACTTCTATTAAGCAGCAGCCAAATTGGGTTTTTTGACGCGTTATTACTTCAATGGGGGTTTGCGAGTTTACTTTAGTCACGCTATTTGTATTAGGATCATATTCTTTCACATTATTTACATCTTCTGCAATCCGTACACGAGTCAAAATACCCGAACTCACAGAATTAAAAAAACAAAATTTGCGATTTAAATTTACAATATTACAATTTTCTTATTCACTAGTTATCTCTAGGAGTATGTAGTCGAGGAGAGCTGACTGGTCTTGGTGGACCGCCGTTTTATACTGATCTAATAATCATTGTTCTTTTGTGATGTGTGTGTGTTGTTCTATTGTCTCCATGCTTTGACTATCTTTAATAGTTTTGATTGTTTTTAATGTCTCCATTGTTAGGAAGCTCTTGACTATTATTAAGATATTCTTGATCCAAATTTCCTGTAATACATTTTATAATAGAACCTAAACCATTAATTAACTTAATCTTAACTCTATTCTGTATATTTAAATGATTACATATTTCAGTTACATGGTCTAATATAATATTAATGCGATTATAAATATGTTTTACATCATCTAATTTATAATAAGACATAACTTTATTAGCAGTATCTTTAAGCTTTTTTGTATAACTTAATATAGGACTTAACTCTAACATATGAATGATCGTCCATTTCCCTTCAATAATACGAGTGAGTGGGTTGCATTTCCACTAAAATTTCATGTTCATTTGAATCTAATTTTCGGAACTGGTATCCGAAGATACTGAAGATTCTGTAACAATAAGTTCTTCTTCATGATAAATTCGGCCATTACTTAATTTATATTTATTATGAGGTTCACAAGCTAATATATTATATGGAATTACATATTATCTAGCATTTGTTTTGTCGTTCTGCTTTACTATTCTTTAAATATACTTGATCTCCTACTTTGAGGGACTAAAAGATTTTGAGGGACGAATTATTTTATTTATTCGTTCACTAGCTAATTCCCGCGACTTCGTCCGCGTGGTTCAAGTTTTTTGTTTTTTGTTCCCGCGGGATCTACTTAATTTTCCGGGATAGAATGCCTATGTCACTCTCCAGGTCCTCAACTATACCCATGCCAAAAATCACGTCGATCCGATGCGCCGTTGAAGCGTGATTGAAACAAACCAACAAACAAACTGACTTTCGCATTTATAATATTAGTATAGATTACGGCTTTGTTCTTGTTTCTGTAGTAAATCATGAACATTTTGATTTAATTGAGTTACGAATTGTTTTTGTTGTGTAATATAATTTTGGATGACTACTCTTTACTCAAAATTATGAAGTTTAGGTTTCCCAAAATGAACTTCAAAAATAGTCATTTCTTCACTGTGTCTTGTATTATTATAGGCGTGTGTTATAAAATATATCTTTTGATTTTGGTCAAAGTCTGTGTCTCGTTGCAATCTGTATAAGTGTTGGATAGTGCTATGCAATCTCTCTACATCCGAATTAGATTTATGATGCTGTGGGGAAGTAGTATGATTAATTATAAGTTTGAAATAATTCTGTTATTATTTCACTACAAAATGATTGTTCACCGTCGTGTATTTTTTTTAGACGGATCGCCTACTAATGAAAATATTTCTAATAAAGTATCACAAACTATACTCTTTTCGGTTGGTTTTATTATAGCATATTTAGAAAACTTATCTATAATAATTGTTAAATACCTTAAATTTTAATAATTATAAATTGTAAATGGGTCTCTGTTATAACTAGGTACGAATTTAATTAACTTTTTCAGTTCAATTGTATAATGAAACTGTAAACTAAGTTACGTACCTTTGAATGTACCTAACCAACCACAGGTGGTTAGGTACATTCAAAGGTACGTAACTTAGTTTACCCTCCATATTGTTCAAATGGATTTAGGTGGGTTTCTCGACTAATACTAGACTTAGATTTATACAAAAGATGGGGAAATTTGGATAGGAAAAATGCTACTTGGTACTAACAAGGTGCTGCAGATGGCAACTCGGATCACAAGCATTCCTTATTCCTTTTTCAGTTCCTCTTTTATTTTGACTAATTTATTTGTTGTAGGTTGCCCAGTTTAAGACTTGAGAGTCACGTGAAATGTTTTTTACACTCTCTTTTATTACCTGGGCCCCACGTTGGGCGCCAGTCAAAATACCCGAACTCACTGAATTAAAAAAAATATATATATATTTATTTGCGATTTAAATTTACAATATTACAATTTTCTTATTCACTAGTTATCTCTAGGAGTATGTAGTCAAGAAGAGCCGACTGGTCTTGGTGGACCGCCGTTTTATACTGATCTAATAATCATTGTTCTTTTGTGCTGGTTGCTGCCTGGATATTTCATTCTTTGTCCATGGAGTAATCGAGAACTCTATTGTCTCCATGTTTTAACTATCTTTAATAGTTTCCTTGGATAGATTGTTTTTAATGTCTCCATTGTTAGGAAGCACTTGACTCACGTAAGTCTGAATCTTCTAATTCGCGGTCAAAAAGGGATATTATATCTATTATATCGCTGATACTGGCTGTTTCTGCCCTATCTGTATTATGTTCCGATCTATCGGTAATTGTAATTTGTAATACTGTATTGAACTAGCGCAACTTTTGGAAGAGCTACTGCTAGATGGATCTCCTGTTTTCGCTCACGTTAGCAACTTACCCGAAAGTAGACGTGAGTCTTCAACCTTGTTGAGTAATTCACTGAATTTTCGGGTATTTACACGGAGTGAGGGGCACGGGGGCGGGAAGGGAGATCACGTGATATGTCGATGCGCTAAAGCAATGATTTTAACAAGATACCAAACACTTCGTGTTCTAAAAAGCCAACTTAAAGTGTGAATTATTAAAAATATAAAATAAGCCAAAAGCCACAGTGAAATGAAACAAAAAAGCAAAGGGAGTATTAAATAACCCTGTGCGTCCCGCAGACGGGTAAAAAAATAACTTACCAGTGAAACTTCCAATGACTGCTTCATTCGCCCCTAGTCTGTGGAATAATTGTTGTAGAGATTTGTACCGTTCGATTCTGTGTTCGCGCTTCTCTTGAAATACCAGAATTCGGGATATTGAAATTGCTGTGCAACATTTTGTAGGTTGTTGTTTGTTGCACATTCTGGGTCTTGTTTTAGTTGTAGAGATTTGCACCGCTCGATTCTTTGTTCGGGCCTCTCTTGAAATACCAGAATTCGGGATATTAAAATTGCTGTGCGGATGTTTAAGCATATTGCACGGCAATTCTCTCAGGCGTATGATGTGTGTACTATCCTTGTAACTTAATGTAAAATAGAAAGTTGGATATCATTACACTTCTTACCTAACAGCCAGCAAGCTTCACCTGCCTCATTAAGTCTTCTCATGTGAGCCTCTATAGGACTGCGGTTCCAGACATGTGACTCATGGCTGGCACCCCAATAAGAGGCATCAACATGCAATATATTCAGAATCACATCACAAATCTAGAACATTAAGAAAAAGTATAATAAATAATTATGTTACTAGCTAGGTAGGTACTTAATGAAAACATGTCTTACAAAAAATTATTACAATCATTGTATTAAGTGAATGATAGTGCTTCCTATTGAAGAAAGCTCATGCATGTGGGGCCGTATGATGGTAATGTGAGTACCATCGATACAGCCCACAACACCGGGGAAGCCAAAGACATCCATGAATCTGTAAAAAGAATTTAGTTGTTACTACTATTGTAATATTTATTGCATTAACATTAATAAGGTACTGATGGTACTTTAAACTTAAAATCGTAATATGTCTGGAAATTAAAATGTAATTGAAGAAAAGACCAGCTGCATGCATATATTTAATAACTTTGTTACATTTATTTTTATAGGAACAGAATCAGTCTTTAAAGTATGTACTATCTAATCAATTATTTCTATAATTAAAGTTTGTAACAAACATAATAACAAACCGTCTATCTACGCGCCCGCCGAATACTTTCTCACTCACACACCAACTACCTGTACCATTCTACGCTACGTCATCGAGTCGTTATCTACGCAGGAGCGGGGATCGACGGGTATATAAGCGGCCGCGCGGCGGTTCAAGATCAGATCATGGTCAGTTAGCCTAGCGACCGGCCTTAGAGCGATAGCTTCAGCAGTCCTCTAAGAGTAGTCAGGTTAAAGAGTGCGGTAGCTCCCTGCAGCCCACTCTGACAACCAGTCGAGGTTACGAACGCGATAGCTACCTGCAGTCCGTTCTTCCACCTCAAGCTTAGGATCATATCTCACAATGTTTACGTGCTATAATTCTATTTAGTAAAATTGTGTTTGGGAAGAAATATAAGTTATTACTCACCTGAGAGTTTTACTTACTACTCCCTACAAGTTTAAAATTATTTCTAAATTATTTCTATAAAAGTAATATTTGGTATTTATAAAGTTTGTTAAAGATAATCCTAATTTTTTAACCTATGTTTTAATTCAAAGCAATTTTTAGTTTACCTGAGAGAAATATAAATTTTTTATTCTGTTCACCAAAATAAAACAAAAATATGAAAGAATTATTAAAATATCTCAACAAATGAGAAAGTTATGGAACTTTAAAGTTGCGCTTGCAAGACGGGAGACGTGACGTCATAATTCCCTATCAACCGCCTTTATAAAGCCGAATAAAAGAAATAAATGGACTTAACGTGACTTAATTGAATTAAAAGCACTTAATTTGTGTGTAGTTTTAAATCTCGGCTAGGTATTAAAACTCACTCACAAAATTTCTCACTCGAGTAAGATACAGCAATCGGTGCACATTAAATAATTAAACTTTTAAATCGTCATTTCTCAGTCATTTATTGATGGATTTAAAAAAAAAACACTGATTTATTAGTTTTTATCTATATTTTACTTCCGTTGTGTTAAATATGATATTCACAACATGAAACTTCTCCATTAACGCGCCTCCGTATAAATTCTTACAAAAGTTAATAATATCAAACATATTAATAGCATTAGTCGACTTAAACCTACTAGACATTGTTATAGGTAATTTTATCCTACAAAGTCCAATTGAATCAAGTGAATTCGGGCGGGTATAACATGGGTAAGCAAAGTTGACGCATCAGACCCGCCCGACGTCAACATAGTGGGTAGAAATCAAAATTATTTTGTACTTGATAGTGGCGTTGGAAGTCGGTTTTTTGGAAATAATTTTTATTTTTAACTTTTTAGTGTCAGAGTTGAGGATTTGGAGTCAGATTTTTCTATGGGACCGCCTCGAGAGCTTCCTCTAATGACTGATAGAAAAAAAATTCAAATCGGTTCAGGAACCACGGAGATATGCACCGACATACTTAAATTAAAAAAGAAAAGAAAAAAATACGTGCCGAATTGAGAACCTCCTCCTTTTTTGGAAGTCGGTTAAAAATTAATCAAAAATTCCATAAATTACTCTGTCGTCACACTCCCTTTTGAGGCCATTCTTACAAATGCTCCTGTAGGTAAATTTTCTTCAAATTCTGGTTTCTTACGAATTCCTTTAAATATAACCATTGATGGAACCGCATTTCCAAGAGCGTTTGCGCAACCTACAATCGTCACATTTTCGCCATGCTCGGGTGCCTGTATATGGACCCTTTATGCGTCTTTTTCAGCGATGATAGTGGTTTGGTTATGGATGTTCAACCCTTTTCATCCATGTCATAAATTCTTCCAGGATTGTAGTCTAACTCTAGCCCAAGTTCATCATACAACTTGCTGATTTCTCTGAAGTGTTCAGCAACGATTACTTTGTCTAATTTTTGTGCTCTTGCACTATTAAGAAACTGAGCTTTGCGTTTGCTAACTGCAGGATTTCTTTTCAGGAACAGCTTCAGCCAATCTTTTCCAGCAAGGCCTGCCTTTTTGTTAAATTTATTGGCGATGTTGTTGATTTCGCAAAAAACAAACACCTGTTGTAGAGGTGCATAATTAATTTATAAACTGATTTAATTAACCAATATTTAAATTTAACACTCATACTTAATAATACAATTTAGCAATTATAACGAAAAAAATACCATTACCTCGAAGCAGGGTGCCACGCACCAAGCGCCTACACTAAACAGAATACTAATAATTACGCGAGTAAGACTCCGCGTGTGGCCAAAGTCCAAACATTCGGCATAGGTACTAAGTAAGCATAAAAAAACGGCCGCCTACGTCACAAATCACAAGTTAGTTATTGGAACAAAGCATATTGAAAGTTGGAAAGAAGGAAGTAGAATAAATGCTACTTATTTGATATTGTGTTATAGCGTGACCTGGGTGGGTTTTCAGACATTTTTAATTGGAGTAAAATTTGTTTTGACGTTATGATCGTTGGCATTTACAGGGTTAGGTTGGGTGTTGGTAATTTTAGGTTTAGGAATAGGACTTACCTACGCCAACGACTCTTCAACTAACCTGGAACCTGGATATTGTTTTATTGGGTCTTGTTACCACCATTCATGGATATTGTTTTATTGAAGACGACATATTGTAGCACTTGTTGGCAAATAAAACTTGTTGTGTATTAAAAACATATCTCGTATTCATTTACGTGCCGATAAACGTTCTGGTCCTTGACATCCCAAAAACATACAATAGCTTGATGTACCTGCTGCACGCCTATAGACTGCAGAAAACATATTTAGTGTAGCAGTTGGTTAAGATTGTTGAGCAATTAAGTGCGAAAAAGAAGGATAGGTGGTGGCACAGGAATTTCAAACCCAAGTTCAATTACAGACTCATCGATTTCTTGCAACTGTGGTCTTGCACATCTAACTAAATATTTAGATAGCTCAAAGCTCACGCTCTTTGAGGTTGAAAATCAACCTCAAAGAGCGTGAGCTTTGAGGTTGATTTTCAACTTAAACAGGAAACAGTAGTTCATTCTTTTCTGCCGCTGTTCTTAACGAAGATCCGGCTTTTACATCTTCATAGTCTTGTTTGTACGTTGATAAGTCGGCCTGACCTCTCGTAGTCTTCTTTTGGCATACCCTTGGCATCTAAGAAACAAGACAATTAAATAAATACACTTCCAACTGAGAAATAACTATGTCAAGAGTTGCACAAAAACACACACAATTTGAAGTTTTTTTCACTATCCAATAGTCGTTCATCTTGGCAAAGCTCGTCAAAGTGTTTTTTAACTTTTCTATTTCTTTTTTCGTCAAATTCGGGGCAAACTCCTCATTTCTCTGAGAGTTTAATGGCAGAGGCTTTTATTTCTTCAAAGTTATTTTTCATATTGATTAGTTTTTCTTTTGCTCTTTCTAACTGTGAAGCTGCCTCAAATAGATCATACCCTTCGTGTTGAAGGTTTTTTGATGCTACATTAATAGCTTCAAGGATGTTTGTTTGAATAACAACTTGAAAAACGAAAGAAAACTTCTCAAGCTGTTTCTTCAATCCCATCGCTTCGGCTCTTTCTTTGGGTTTTGTAGAAATAACAGTTAGTTTAGCTAAAGCTTTCATGACACCTACATAGCAGTGGCTAAGTGCTTTTTGTTAATCAGTTCTGGAGGCCCATCTGGTGGGGCAAAGCTTCTTTAAAGATCGAGAAGACGAAGAGAGAAGGTCCCATCTTTTACTGCTTTGACAAAAAAATACAAAGAGTTGTTCAAGGATTCCAAAAAATGAAACATTTTCAGGGATACTGGCCATGGCATCATTTGCTACCAAATTCAAATTATGTGCCGCACAGTGCACAAATTTAGCAGTTCGCTGTTTATTTAAAATTCTGGTTTTTACTCCAGTGTAAGCTCCAGACATTGTAGCTGCGCCGTCATATCCATGTCCTCTGCATTTAGTAAGTGGAATATTGTTCTCTTGAAGACTAAGTAGAATTTCTTCTTCCAATCCGCCTGCTGATTGATCTTCCACCACTTTGAACCCTAAGAAACTCTCATTTATCACTAATGATGTAGGTTTGTCTGAGGAATCTTTAGGGATTGTCACATATCTAATTATCGTGGACTTCGTCTATCGTCTTTCTTGGTGATGTCTGGAGTGGTATCAAAGATCATTGAATAAAACATTGCATCGTTGATATCTCTCACTATATCGGTTTTAACCTTATCACCTAGAACCTGAATCAGTTCATTTTGTATGGTCGGGCTAAGATACTTTTGATTTTTATTTTCACTCAACAGTTCATGTAACACGGGATCATATTCCGCTAAAAGTTCTATTATTGCCAGAAAATTGCCACTGTTAGTTTTTCCATTCTCGATGGCCTCTAAAGGCCAAGTTACATGACGCAAGAGTAAGTGTTACATTAACTATTCTATGTAACACTTTGTACCATTTGGTTGTCTCCTTTTCAATTTCATTTATAAAGCTAGTATCGATTGTTTTTTGTTTTACCCAAAGATTAAGCGTGACGCAAGCTTCTAAGTGAGAACTGCTACTTTCGTGCTCTTTAATTTTTTTCCCAATTCCTTCCCAGTACCTGACACCATTCACCCAGTTATTGTGGTAGTGAGGTGAGGATCTGTCAGAAAAAAGCCAGCATGGATGACAGTACACGTAGTCTTCCTTTAAAGAGTAACAATCTCTCTGAATACACATGCCGGTCTTAGTCCTTATTTCATAATATGCTTTAGAAATATGCCTATTTTTCTGTTTCGGGTGTTTTGGAAAAGGGCCCATGGGTTTGTTTTCTGTGAAATGGGCCCGGTCGGTGGGAAATATATTATTTAAATTAAAACTAGAAACTGGCTCAATGTAACATTCTGTTTGTTCGGTCTCTTTAACCGGGCCTGATGGAATTTCCTTTATTTCAATATCTCGGCTTGTACTACAATAACTGGAACAAGGCAATACCTCGGAACTATATGGATCTTCAATAGCACAACGATCAATATTTTCATTGGGCTTTAGATCCAAGGTCAGTCTAGAACTAGATGTTGAAGGTGATAAGTCGGAACTAGAGAAACCGTGATCAGCAGAATGATCAATATTTTCTTCGGGCTTCGGAGTGTCTGAAGTCAGTTTGGATGTCGAAGGTCGTAAGAAATTGTCCAATTTGGTCATTTTAGACTGTTTCTTACTTTCTTCCACCTTCTTTTTAGGGTTCCGTACCCAAAGGGTAAAAACGGGACCCTATTACTAAGACTCCGCTGTCTGTCTGTCTGTCTGTCTGTCTGTCTGTCTGTCTCCAGGCTGTATCTCATAGACCGTGATAGCTAGAAAGCTGAAATTTTCACAAATGATGTATTTCCGTTGCCGCTATAACAACAAATACTAAAAATTAAAAAAATATATATATTAAGGGGGGTCCCCATACAATAAACGTGTTTTTTAATAATTTAAAACTTACTACATGTTTGTACGGAACCCTCGGTGCGCGAGTCCGACTCGCACTTGGCCGCTTTTTTTCTTTTTTGCGCTCCACTTAGGTGTTTGTAGGGCTTCATCACTACAACTGCTTCTTTACACACGCACACTCAATAGTAAATACGATAAAAGCTCACTTTAGAAACGACCGTCAAAATTAGAAAATTGACACTCGCACTGAATAGGCGCAACGCACGTCATGCAAGTGTCAAACGCTGCACTGCACTGAGTGAAGATGGCTTGAGTAGAAGGTGGCGGGGAGAGTGGGAGGGGAGTTGTGTCGAGGAGTGGGCGAGGGGCCCGCTTCGGCCCGGCGCCCTACTCCGCGCTAGCCAGCTTGTTTCGTCACAGGGCAGACGCAAACGCAACCAGATCGTGCTGCAACCATACTCCTACTATAAATCGAGTTACGTTTTCACTTGCCTATACTAAACATTTTAACCAGGCAATATATTATTACCAGAAAATTACCATAAAATTAGTTTTTACTATCAATTGGTTCTTAACAAGATAAAGTAAAATTAAATAAAAGGTTCAACACCCGGGCCCCTCCCAATGGAGGTTGGGGGGGTGTACGTTACGCCACTGTGACAGGCCATCAGCCTAGCTCAACGAAGCAAATCCGGGGTCTTGACTCGGGGCCCATAGCGAGTGA
Source organism: Erebia epiphron (assembly GCA_963932025.1). NCBI lineage: Eukaryota > Metazoa > Arthropoda > Insecta > Lepidoptera > Nymphalidae > Erebia > Erebia epiphron. Next base: position 14,145,707 of record OZ009950.1, read on the forward strand.
AGAAGCAGCCGGTTCGTTGAGCTAGTGCCATGAGGGTGAGCAGGTTATAAAAACAAACTAATAACTATAGTATTTAGTAAGCTACACTACCTTGGTCGACTGGTGGCTGTAGGAGAGTCCCGAGGGAGGATTTTATGTGAGTGCTGAGTAGGTATGTAGTGTGTTGTGAGGGGGCTTCCTCCACGGACCGTGGGCCTCTAGGCCTCCAGTGGAAATAGGCAGTAGCCTGTTTGCACTGGAGGCCAGGAGGCCCATGTACTCGGCTGGTTCCACTTTTCCTCACTTAGTCATTTCACTAGAGTATATTTACTTAAGTAGAGTTTACACTTATGACAACTTATAACTGAAGTACAATTATAACAAGTAATAAAATTTTAAATTAAAAAAAAAACCCACGACGAACTGCAGAGCTCCATTATACCTTTGACCTTTATAACTTTGAAACAACAATTAGAACTTAGCAAACGTACATAATATCTAAAACACAAAACTGCATCTTTGACAGCTCAGTAGTTTTTTGACCAATGTGGTGGACTATAGCCAAACAACCCCTTTTCTTTCCGAGGCGCGCTTGTCACGACAAATCAAAAGAGTCCAAACGCGACGGGTATACGATGAGAATTTAAGGAGTTCCCATGATCGCCTCCTGACTCCATCATGATACCCTGGGCAGCATCTAAGTACAAGCTAAATATATCTAAAACAAAAAGCCCGCATCTAAATCAGTAGTTTTTGAGAAAAATGGTAACATATTGAAAAAATAAAATCATAGACTCAGCTTTGTTGTCTATGGTCCTAAAATATATCTAAGAACCTTCTCACAAGTTATACACATCTGATGAAGAAAAAAACGCATTTCAATCGGCGCAGTACTTTTTGTAAAAAATGGTAACATATCGAAATATCAAAATCATAGACTACAGCTCAGCTTGGTTGTCTATGGTCCTAAAATATATCTAAGAACCTTCTCTCAAGCTATATATATCTAACTACACGGGTTGTGGTTAGAGTTACAAGTAGTACAGATTTTACTGTACTAAACTGAATTCATTTATTATGGTGATAACAAAATGAATAAAAATGGCGCTGATTTTTTAAAACTTTGGTAACAGTTTCCTGTTTCGTAACCCCAGGGAGCCCTAAATATCGATTTTGAACGAAATCGGTCAATTAACACAGAATTTCAAAATGGCGCCGATTTTTTTAAAATTTTGGTACCAGTTTCCTGTTGTGACCCCAGGGAGCCCTAAATATCGATTTTGAACGAAATCGGTCAATTAACACAGAATTTCAAAATGGCGCCGATTTTTTTAAAATTTTGGTACCAGTTTCCTGTTGTGACCCCAGGGAGCCCTAAATATCGATTTTGAACGAAATCGGTCAATTAATAAAGAATTACAAAATGGCGCTGATTTTTTTTAAATTTTGGTACCAGTTTACTGTTTTGTAATCCCACGAAGTCCTAAATATCAATTTTGAACGAAATCGGTCAATTAACCAAGAATTTCAAAATGGCGCTATTTTTTTAAAGTTTGGTAACAGTTTCCTGTTTTGTAACCCCAGGGAGTCTTAAATATCGATTTTAAACGAAATCGATCAATTAACAAAGAATTTCAAAATGGCGCTGATTTTTTTAAATTTTGGTACCAGTTTCCTGTTTTGTGACCCCAGGGAGCCCTAAATATAGATTTTGAACGAAATCGGTCAATTAACAAAGAACTTCAAAATGGCGCTGATTTTTTAAAATTTTGGTACCAGTTTCCTGTTTTGTAATCGCACGAAGTCCTAAATGCAATAAACCGCATCTCAATCGGCCCGTTCTTTTTTGTGAAATATGGTAACAGTGGTTGATAAATTAAGATCATAGACCACAGCTCAGCTTTGTTGTCTATGGTCCTAAAATATATTTAAGAACCTTCTCTCAAGCTATACACATCTAATGCAAAAAACCGCATCTCAACCGGCCCAGTACTTTTTGTGAAAATTTTTAACACAGAAAAATTAAAATCATAGACTACAGCTCAGCTTAGTTGTCTATGGTCCTAAAATATGTCTAAGAACCTTCTCACAAGCTATACGTATCTAATGCAAAAACCGCATCTCAATCGGCCCAGTACTTTTTGAGAAAAATGGTAACAAAAAAGTGCACAAACAAACAAACAAACACACAACCTCTTAGGGCAAACACATATACCGTCTCCGCTTCGTCGAGGGTAAATATACATAACACCGGATACACTCACGTTTTTAATGTCGGAGAAGTGCCCGACTATACTCTGGTCAAACTCGATGTAGAATGTTTAATAACAAAGCGTTGCTAGGCAACCGTCTGACAGCAGGGGTAACAAACATTTTTGGAGTTTTTTTTTTTAAAGCAACTTAAGTTTTATCGTCATCAATTTTATCTTGATTTTGAATATTACTAGTTGGTTCCCGCAGCTTCGCCTGTGTGGAGTTGAAATAGTAGTGCATTTCCGGTCAAACTATCACATCATTCCCCTAAATTTGATGGGAAATTAATAGATTTGGCAACACTACACTACACCGATAATTTTATTACGGTTAGTTCAATAATACGACTAAATTAGAAATGCGCCTTTTATTCAGAGTACTGTAGGGTTCTTCTGGTATTTTTTACTTTATGACATAATACAAAAATTGAAAAAGGTTTTTGACTACTTCCTAAAAAGCAAGAAACCATCAGGGATGTCAATAATATCAATCATGACAATTCATCATTAATAAAAATGTAATAAATGGACATTTACATGTGATTTTATTCGTGTATTGATCAATATTTATCTTTTGCGATTCATATTATGAATAGTTTGATTGATTTTGAAGGTAAAGTGAATAAAAGTAAGAAATTGTGAAATATTGTGAAATGATAACCCTAAAAATCAGCTGTTGTGGTTTGTTTACAAACATTCTACATCGAATTTGGCTGGAGTATAGTTCGAACGGGTTCGAAACAATAAGTACAAAGTTCCTTCATGCAACGCCAGATGGCGTGAACAAAATGTTTCAACTATGCTAGGTATAAAACGGATCACATTAAGATAAATTTGAATCGGGACAAAGAGCAATGGCGAAATTAGTACAGATCCCATCTTGATTGTACACAAGTAAGGTAAAGACGAAAGGAATTTGCTTATTTTTTATATTTTATAAAATATTCACCTTAATTAATTGAACCTAGGTAAAAAAATAAAATATTTAGGGAATATATTTGATTATTTAGCTCTCGTTTTTCAGTTTAGTGCTACCATTTCATATATAATCTACCTAGTAGCTAGAATAAATCTAAATTGGTAGATTATTTTGTATCGTTTTAAAAATTGTAATTATTTTATCTGATTGATGTTTGCCTAAACAATGGGGATAGCCCATTTTTAGTGGATTTTCTGTTACTTTAGATCTTACAAATAGAGAGGTCTGAGGTGTAATCTTCTTATACTCGGATGCGGACAATTCATGTTGGTTTGATAGCGGTGGGGTAGCTGTTGGCGGTGGCGGCGTCGCGTTTCTATTACTACCTTCATCTTCGGTGAAACTGCTATCAGTATTTCGGCATTGTAGGGTAACATCCAAAAAATTTAACATTTCAAAATATGGAGTACTTCTTTTCTTTTCTTGTAACTTGTAAAAAGTACTTCAAAGTATTTCTTTTCTTCGCTGGCGCAGAACTTCCACTCTTTAAATTATTCTTTTTCTTTTCTTAAGTATAATAGTCCCTTAAATGTTTCCATTTTTTTGTAAATCATCAACTGAAATAAGAAAAACAATGAATTCAATAAAGTTCATAAATTTTATTTAATACCTACATACAATTATAATTAACATAGGGTAACTTTTTGTTTTTATGTAGCGTATAGGGACGTCTCCAATGTATGAAGGTATGTTTGTGAGAGAGGGCGTGTGTGTGTATGTGAGGGAGGGTGTGTGTGTGTGAGGGTGTGCGAGAGAGAGAGATAGGGAGGATGTGTGTGGCAAGGTGAGTGAAGTGATATTATGGTAATGTGTTTGAGAATAATCGTATGTGAAGTGCTAGAGTGTGTTTGGATTGAGTGAGTACAGCTAGATAATGAGAGAGAAACCTCTTTTAAGTAGCAAGAATTATTTTATAATGGGCCGATCAACAATTGCCAGTATTGTTCAAGATACGTGTATTGTTATTTGGAAGATATTGCAACCATTAGAAATGCCTGAACCTACAGAAGAAATGTGACTCGGCATTGCACAAGTCTTTTATCGTACAACAAACTTCCCAAATTGCATAGATGCTATAGACGGCAAGCATGTACGAATTGAGTGCACTGTAAAATCTGGTTCTCGTTTTTTCAATTATAATTTTTTTTTTCTATTGTTTTGTTGGCACTTGCCGACGCAAATCTTCGTTTCATTATGATTGACGTAGTTGCTTACGGTAAAGAGGGCGATAGTGCCATTTTTAAAAAATCTAATTTTGGAACGAGATTGAGCTGAGAAATGTTAATTTTACCAGTTAACAGGGAACTACCCAACACAAACGGCCCAAAGCTTCCATTTGTAATAGTAGGCGATGAAGCCTTTGCTCTTGACAAACATTTGATGAGACCATTTCCAGGCAATAATCTAAGTAGAGAAAAACGCACTTTTAATTATAGTCTCTGCAGGGCGCGAAGGTGTGTAGAATGTACGTTTGGTGTTTTGTATAATAAATGGAGAGTACTACATACGCCAATTTTGACTTCTCCTAATTTTGCTACTCACATTGTAAAAGCAGTATGCGTTCTTCACAACTATGTCAGGCAGCGCGATGGATACAACTACAAGGATCATTTTTTTGATCAAAACTTAGAACCCATTGCACCAGAATTAAGACTTCAGACCATGACTAGTGCCACTACTGCAAGGCAACGATTTATGGAATATTTTAATAACGAGGGAAGGGTAGCTTGGCAGGACCGATTTGTACATTAATGAATTTAATATAAAGATTTTAATAAACTTACTTGTTTTATTTTTCTTTTTTGCGGAATATGTACTCCAGTCCACATTAAATTCTTGAGCTATTTGCTCCCAGGCACTTTTTCTTGCAGACCGATTACTATAACTCTCATCTCCAATATTCCAAAGGCAAGGTGGTAATTGGACCTCCAAAATTAATTTCTCTGAATCAAACATTGTTGACACGGTACGACACACGGTTAGTAGGCACAAACATCGACGACCGTCGCCGGCGCTCGCCTTGCTGCGAATGAAATGAATGAGCTGCGAATGAAATGAAAATATTCCAAAGGCAAGGTCGTAATTGGACCTCCAAAATTAATTTCTCTGAATCAAACATTGTTGACACGGTACGACACACGGTTAGTAGGCACAAACATCGACGACCGTCGCCGGCGCTCGCCTTGCTGCGAATGAAATGAATGAGCTGCGAATGAAATGAATGAGCTGCGAATGAAATGAATGCGCGCGCGACGTCGTCTTCGACGGATTTTTCCGATCGGATCTTTCCGCCGCGGATAATGTGTCGTTTCCTATACAAAATGCATAGAATGCGTTGTTGTCGAACTTCCGCCAGACCGAAATTCCGCTGTACGCCAAAATGCGACGGAATTTCGACCAGTGTGTCATAGGTAATTAAAAAAGTATTGTGAGCGTAACCGGGAGGAATTTCCGTCGCGTACATTCCGCATAGCGTGTCGCTACCTTAATAGATTGCTGCTTTTCAACTGAATGAATGAGAAACAAGTATGCCTCCCCGAAAACCGAAGTTCGAAAAACTTTTTAACCAGAACGGGTGGTCAGTATACAAAATAACTTTTCAATGCATTCTCAAAAACCGCTCGATTGCAGGAAAAAGGCTTACCCCTCGTGTTTTTGAGTAGAATAAAAGTTGTTTGTATTCCGATTCAGCGGCTCAACAGAATTCCTTAAGAGTTTCTGTGCGAATCGTAGTATACACTAAAAAAAGTTTATATTTTCAATATCATCGTCTCTATGTCAACAGGAAGTAGATCGCATCCATGTTGCACAGCGTTGTGCAGAACATCCTATTCCAACAATGTTTGGTTGAACTTTTTACTATCGCCGTTTTTCATGCATGTTTTCGAATTAATTCTGATTTTGAACTTTTTTTTTCTATTGCATTTACAACGAACAACAATCTATCCTGTTTTAAACAAATACTACAATGATAGTATTTGCCATTGCACGGCAATTTTTACATTAGTAATATAATAAGTAAAAACGTCTACTCCCAATTAAAAACAAATGGTTTACACAAACACTAGCACAAAACTAATTTTCTTGAGTCATATAATTTATCTAATTTATGATTTGTATAACTCAATTACGAGGGCCGGCAGGTGGAAGTAAAAGAAAATCCGAATTTTCTTATTGACTAATTTAACAATTAGACTTCTTATGGCTATTACGTGTGAACTAGTCCGATAAAGAGAAATTAGTTGTCCATGAGAATATTAAAGGAGACTGAGCAGCACTATATGGAGTTTGGGCTAGTAACAAATATTTTTGTGTCTCGATAAAAGTTTGCTTAAAATAAAGTTTGATAACCCTACTTTCATATACAAAAATAATTTTTAATTTATTCCTCCCCGTTTTTAGAAAAATAATTTTATGTAAAAGGTTAGGTTAGGTATGGTAGCAGGCTCCAAAAATAACAACACTGCACAAACGCGTAAACGCAAGCTGCAACATAGAGAAGTTTTAGCGCATACGGAGGAAATAATATACTATAATATCTCAACTCGACGTACAAGAAAACGGCATGGGATTAAAATATCTAAATTCAAATCACCTTTGCTGTCGAAAATAGCAAAAATGTCAGTAAACAAAAACCACAGACAACTAACCTACAAGTGTTGCAACTAGCACCGAGTTGAGTCGATTCTATCAAAATGGTTTGCAAATAAATATCGATATTTTTTTATAGTACTATGAAAATGATAGTTTTTAATCAATTATAAGTCGATCACCGCCCGTTTTTATTTCATCGATTTCAATAATAACATCACTAGGTATGTCTATGGATAAAAATGGAGTCTGGTTTTACAAATACAATTGGAGTACTTTTAAAATGATGAAAAAATCTCGGGATAGGCAGCACTTTGTTTTTTATGCCAAGCTGAATTATAAAATTAAACTTAAATTATGAAAATTATTATCTTCTGACACAAGCATAGCCTGTGTATGTTCAGTCTCCTTTAACAAATTCACTCACTGAAACATTATACGCTGATGAAGCGCAAGCGCAACGTAAAAGCTTAGGGATGGCGCTGTGTTTTTAATTCAATTAAGTCACGTTAAGTCCATTTATTTATTTTATTCATTTATTTTAAGTCAGTTGATAGGGAATTATGACGTCACGTCTCCCGTCTTTCAAGCGCAACTTTAAAGTTCCATAACTTTTTCATTTGTTGAGATATTTTAATGATTCTTTCATATTTTTGTTTTATTTTGTCCTAATGTTCATAATAAATTTTAAAAAAAAATGGCAAACTTCTCCATTAAACCACATACCAGTGAGCTGTTTTGGAATCTTACCACACTTCGGATATAAAAGGGCTGCCTTACTCGTAGAACTTTTGGTTATTTAAACTCAGCTCAACTTCGTCTAGGATGTGGCACTTTGCCGCCTACGGCCTTACCGCCCTGGCACTATCAGTGTTTATAGACTTGCATTTTTCCAGCAGGATGCACAGACACAAACACAGTGATTAGAGTTATATACGACTACTAAGCACCCGCCACCTTAAAGCCGGTAGTGGGAGCCAGGGATTTGTTATAATTTACGTTGGGTACACATATTTCACTGCCGTGATTAATAATTGTTCGAAGGGGTCGTTGTGGCCTTCTCCAAATATGGACAAGTAGCCAATCTGCAAACCTTTTTAGCTTGATCGTGGTGGAACGCTCTTTTGAGGACACGCCACTGGCTTTCAATTCTTTGTGTGTGTGTCCCATTTGGTGCCAAATTTATTAGTTTTGTAGCTATGGTTAACTTTTTTATGAATGTATCCATGTTCAGGAAGGCAGTCATATCACTGAGAAAAAATTCCTGGACCGGCTTACTTATTTTAAGTCGCAAAACAGGACACTATTACGTTTATAGCCGGCACCATGTTGATTACGTAGCTTTCATTAAGTAGTCGGCATACTTACATCGAGCTACGTAATTTACCTGACTTTACTACGTACATAAGTAGCTGTCTGTACGTACCAGAAAAGACTCAAAGCTTTTAAGGAAGGCATTGTGCATCCTACATACGTAGATCTGTTGCACAGGTATCGTACTAGCTCGGGTCTAGTAAAAACATGGTGCATCCTACGTACGTAGATATGTTGCACAGGTACCGTACTTGCTCGGGTCTATTAAAAGCATTGTGCATCCTACATACGTAGATATGTTGCACAGGTACCGTACTAGTTCGGGTCTAGTAAAAACATGGTGCATACTACGTACGTAAGTATGTAGCACAGCTACCGTATTGGCTCGGGTCTAGTAAAAACATGGTGCATGCTACGTACGTAAGTACGTTGCACAGGTACCGTACTGGATCGGGTCTATTAAAAGCATTGTGCATCCTACATACGTAGATATGTTGCACAGGTACCATACTGGCTCGGGTCTAGTAAAAACATGGTGCATCCTACGTACGTAAGTACGTTGCACAGGTACCGTACTGGATCGGGTCTATTAAAAGCATTGTGCATCCTACATACGTAGATATCTTGCACAGGTACCGTACTGGCTTGGGTCTATTAAAAGCATTTAATCCACTACAGTAGACAAATCTGTGTGGTATAGTGCGTGTCTTAACTTGCAGCATGCGACACCCACCCAAATCCAAATCGCAAGAAAGAAAATAAAAATTCGTCCATAGATGAAGGATCTATAACGTTTTTTATGTTTTTGGGGTTACTTTGACAAATAAAATTACAACAATTTTACGAAACATTTAATTATAATGAAAAAATCGGTTCACTAATATTTGACAAAAAACATTTTCATCCCACCATCTCGGAAAGAGTATTTTTACTCTTCGATATCTGAATGCTTAAGCCGTTATTATCCTTTTGAGGATTAAGTAAATTGAGTTTAGAACATCGTGTGCACATTAGTAAATATGTCTATGAAGTTTGTGAATTCAAAACATCATTAAAACCTATTTACTTCTACCTCTATGGTGCCGAATTTCCATACAACCGTTTTTAATTTGTTAAAAACTCACACTCGTATTACCTTCTTGGTGTTCATTTCCTCGCTGAGGTGGGATGAAAAGTTACGTGTTGCACTCGAGTGAAAAGATTTTTCACCTCGTGCTCTTTTGATTCCCTCGCTGACGCTCAGGGTTCTAATGTTTGAATCAGAATCCTTCGCTTGCTCGGTCATCAAAATTGAGCACGCGGTTAAAAAACAACTTTTCACTCTTGTATAACAAAAACAAATAACTATTAACAAATGATCACAATCTCGAACCGGGTCCGGTGTCGATTAATTTTATTGGCAATTACTAGTGTTTCGCTCTGTGCGCGAGCTGCTAAAGCAGCTCACGAGATGTGGTTTTTGGGATATTAGGGATCCTCAGATATCGAATTTGAACGAAATCGCTACAATGACAATGAATTTCAAAATGGCGCTGATTTAAATTTTGGTAATAGTTTCCAGTTTTGAAATCCCAGGGAGCCCTAAATATCGATTTTGAACGAAATCGGTCGATTAGAATTTCAAAATGGAGCTGGTTTTTTAAATTTTGACAGTAGTTTCCTGTTTGGTTAACCCCAGGGAGTCCTAAATATCGATTTTGATCAAAATCGGTCAATTAACAAAGCATTTCAAAATGGCGCTGATTTTTTAAACCTTTGGTATATCAGTTTTCTATTTTGTAATCCCAGGGAGCGCTAAATATCGATTTTGATCGAAATCGGCCAATTAACAAAGAATTTCAAAATGGCGCTTATTTCCTAAATTTTGGTACCAGTTTCCTGTTTTGTAATTACAGGAAGTCGATTTCATTCAAAATCGATATTTAGATTTTGAATGAAATCGGTCAATTAACAAAGAATTTCAAAATAGCGCTGATTTTTTAAAATCTTGGTAATAGTTTCCTGTTTTGTAATCCAAGGGAGCGCTGTCGTGGGTAAAACGGAACCGTATCAAAATCTTGAATAGTTCTACAGTCTTGTAATCTCTTCAATATTGCCCATATTTTTTTTACATGAAAAAATAAATTCCGCCATCTTTAATTTTTTTCCTGATCATCTAGTAGACCTTCAGGTGCTAATCATCTTTTGCCATCAAACCACTCTTCCATCTTTTATACTTTCTTTGATAGACACCAAATAAATTTGTATGGCAGCCATCTTAAATCCGCCATTTTGATTTTTTTTTCATCTCATGGTCTATTGGATGAAGTATCGAATGACATTTGGTCGAGCACCCCTCACCTATCTTCAATTCTTCGATCGGTTCATTTCGGCAAATCGGCCGCCATCTTGTTTTTCCGAAATGTCATAATTTTTCCCCACTCGAATCCCGCACTCATCATTGTATCGTTTTATGTCTCTAAAATCCAAAATTTTAAAGCACTATAGCTCGGCCGCCATCTTGTTTTTCCAATTATTTCCACTTTTTCTATTAATCGTTTCCTAATTTCTTCAATCGTTGCGAGTTGTAACGAAATCGGTTGGAAAACAAAAGATTTGCAAGAATCACGTCGGCTTCCATCTTGTTTTGCCGAAATGTCACAGTTTTTCCTTATTCTCATCCCGCACCCGAACACATCTCCCGTACATCATTGTATCGTTTTCTGTCTCTTTCTAGGAGAAACAATTCTGTCAATCAGTTAGTCAGTCAGTCAGTGGTAATTGAGCTATATATAAATAGTATAAATAATAAGTTCTGCCATTTCATTTGGCATATGGCCTTTCCTTGGAAATAATTTGTAATCTCTTTTAAATCGACCCTTTACAACCTCAACCACCCACCGACACAAGGTCACACATCTTGATTTATTTGCTCTGATAAACGGTAATTGAGTCTCTCCATCTTCTAAATTCTCTGGCTATGAATAACCTTGCCTAGTCCTTCTAGAAAGGGTATGGCATTACGAAAGCCTCGGTCCAAAATGAAAATGTCGTTCTCCGTGAAGAAATTACGCAATTCGATATTTTAATTCTGGTTATTCCAGAATAATAGTGGCATCAGAATCAACTGCCGGGTATGGACCAAAAATATCCAGTATGTAGCTACTAATAAAATGGCTTTACCAGATTGCTATATTTGTGCAAGCTATATGTTTGTTTTTTTTTAAATAAGTAATTAGAGGATTTTTGCATGTAGATATAAGTCCCGTCACAAATAATAATTGGCTTCCTCTCCTCTCTGTTACCAAACAAGCTTTCAGGTATTAATAAATTCCTGCTTATCGGTTATCTCTAGTTAAGTGATTTATGTGTTGGAGCACAAATAATTGAGTTAATGCTTCTCTAACTTGTTTGAGTAACCTGATAACCTTGGCTTTACTGAGATGCAACAGAGAAGAGATTCTTCCATGGGAGTCCCCAGTTCTTATCTTGATTAAGTATGCTGCCAATGCTGTTTTCGGCATTTTGCATGTTAATGCTGGACTTATTTGATTGAACCTCTTGAATTGAATCTTGAATTTTAAAAATATTATCTGCTTCACTAAATATTCTATTTAATGAACTCTCAGTCAAGTCTTATCCAATTGGAAATAAACACATACCACGCACTGCGCCATAGAATTTCCTGTATTAATTCATCACAATATTTTGCTCTTCACCACGAACTGCTCTGGAGGGGCGGTTGAACGATCTCCGCAGGCTATTTTGAATGATCTGGTTCCTTATCCAGTTGTGGTGTGTTGTTGTTGTGGCACTTCTTATACTGCCTCCATGCAAAATAAAAAATGCCAATGGCCAGGATAACGCATATTGCTATCAGTAGAATGCTAATAGTTGATTAATGCATTTTCATTTGCTCCAAATGATTTGATTTCGATATGCCGCATTTTGATTCAGGAACTGTTTCTTCTTCAACATTCGAGCAACATATTTTAAGTAAATAATATCAGTCCACATTTACACGGTAATTATTATACAGGTCGCCATGTAAGGTGCGATATTGGAGGATTAAAAATCAAACACGAGTGATGGAGCAATACTGAATATATTTCAATAGAAGCATGCCTTTAAATATCTTATACTCTATAGTTTTTCCACTATAGAAAACGGGTGAAGACCATCGACACATAAATCCAGTAATTCCTGGTCAATTATCTTTTTGTTCTGTACTAATATTTTTATTGATGTAACTATCTATTACTTTTTGACTTTGACTACTAGTACTTTTCGGTAGTTGTCGTGGTGGAATATGAATTTCAATACTTCTTGAAGTAGAAGGTAAACTTACTGAACTTTCCGTAGGTGTACAAGGCTGATTTTCAGAGGAATTTTGCTAGTTTTCTTCCTCCAGTAGCGAAGTAAAAGTACCAATGTGTTTTCTTTTTAAATGGTTCCCTACCGTTGTCGATTTGTTGCTTAATTTTTCAAAATAATCTACAAATCAAACAAAAGTAGAAAAATTTATTAACATTGATCTTAAATTGACAGTTAACGTTTCGTATTGCGATGGAAGAGAATTTATGTATTCATTCCAAGAATCAAAATTCCCTTCGGATATGTTAGGATTGCTTATATCCATTTGAATGTTAACACAAGTAAATAACTTAATGAGTAAGTAAGGTTAAACAAATCAAACCTCTTATTCATTTTTAGCGCTTTTACCCATTTCTCGACATCGCACTCCGATCTAATTATATGGATTTTGTCCTTCTCGGACTTCCTAATTAGAATATTGCCACGTTTGCACTACACAAATTTCACTAGATTAAGACCTCTTGAAATTTGGTTCTGCTTTACTTATTCCGCTGATTTTCGGCATTCATTTCCTGGTGATAGTCGCCTTGCTTTTTTGACTCGAACACGTGCAAGGCTCCTTCCAAGAATCCTTCTTCACTGCCGATGTGAGTAATTATTAATCGTTTACCTTTGCCTGTAACAAAATAATTAAATTTTAAGTGAAGTAAAATTCATAGTGTTGAAATAATAAACAATCGATGATAACATCAATCTTATCTTTTGTTTATGTTTGTTTGTGACGGACCGACGGCCAAGTGTGGCGGTATTTCTTTTGATACGAAAACAAATAAGTAATTACGTTACAACAAAACTTACCCGAGGGATTTTTTAAGCCAGTGGACAAGCCTTTTATAAAAGCATCATGTGCGCTGGTGACGGTTGTATCCACCCAAGTTTTTGAAGTTGTATGACCTTCGTTGAGCCAGGTTTCGTCTAAATAATATATTTTTTTACCAGCTTCTCAAGCATTTTTAATTGCACGTAAGTCATTTCTTCTCCAAAAGAATATGTGATCTCTATCGCTCAATAAACTATTTCTGCCCCTTTTATTGAATTTGAAGCCAATTTTCTTTAATATCTTATGCAAAGACGTTCTTTTAAAAGTAGCCAATGTGCCGTTTTCTTCAATTTTTTTTATCACTATCAAGGGTGGGAATTTCATTATTGAGAAAAAAGTTGTATACTATAATAATTCGAATAGCACATTTTGTGAAATCGTCGATGTTATCACATATTGTGAGGCGGCCTTTCGTTCTGATCGGGGACTTCAAACGTGCATTGGCTTGTTGTTCCTTCACCACTTTATAAACTGAACACCAGTTTACACCTAGTGATGATGCAACTGTTTTACAAATCTCGTTGTGGGAAGCAGTCGGTGTACGAATTTTAAAGGTGTTAAACATGTTACACATCATAACCTTTTCAGTTGAAGAAAAGGCCCGTTTAAGCCTTTTTTGCACTCTTCCTTCCGCCATATTCACAACAACCAATAAACTCGCCAAGTAGTTGGGTAAGCAATCAAACGGAATCCAGTAGACAAGCCAAGTTCACACAATGAGCACAAAACAACAGTCCGAAAAACAAGCCAGGTCAAAGATAAATAGATATGATCGCAATTCGCAACGAAGCAGGTACGCGGCGACGTCTGAACGGTACGGAGTGTAACGACAGACTAATTATAACTTGCATAATGCATTGTGATCACGGCCTAAGCGTCCCTATCTGCCAACCAACCAACCAATCACGTGGAAGTCCAAATTCTCAGTGCTTGGTTCATTCGGCGAATAGACTATAGGTGGCTATTTTATGTCTTCCAATGACCTGCTTCCTGCACTTCCCTTTCTGAAATTTAAGAAAAAACCTATCTGATGTTGTGTTCGCTGGACGAAGATTATAATATTTTTTTTACATATGTTAGCAACTCTCCTTGGATTACAAATATCCGGTCAGCCTTTGTTTTAGTGTCGCGCAATGTTATTATTGCTTTGTCATCAAGAAAGTCTATGTCTTTTGTGGTAATATTATAGAGTTCGATACTCCGACATGCTCCGTTAACGCCTATTATCATAGCAACCTGTAACAAACAAAACTAAATATCAAGCTACAGCCACGGACAGTATATTTAATAAGACTTATATCCTGTGTATCAAAATTCATCCAAATCCATCCGCCATTTTGGTTTAAGTTTTAACTGTGTCTCAAATAAATAATGAATAATTATATTTACCTTTGTCGCTAAATATATATCATCTGGAGCTTTAATTAAAAATTGCTTTATGTTTTCGCCAGTAATAATTTTCGATTTCTTGCTTTTGAATCCGGTCGATTGTCGTTTAAGAAAAGTAGTTTAAGTTCCCATAATTTTTCAAGTTAATGCCGTTTTTAACATGAACTGTACATTTCAGTATGGAATAAATTGCCCATAATGTAGATGGCTTTTTAGTTTTAGCAATCTCATCAAAATACGCCAAAATACTGTTTCGGAGAAAATGTTCACTTTTTTCTCGTTTTTCCAACTCATAAAATTTTCATATACTTTCATGTATTTTTCTTTGGACTTCGCTGGAAGCAGGTTTTCCATTGCCAATTTGGCTTCTGATCTTAAATCTGGTGGAGACGAGCAATCTCCATTTCACTCTCTGAACCGCTGGAACTCATTTTATCAAGACGAATTTTCAGCTTTGCCGCCAATTATTTTTTATCATCTGTGTCGACAGGCAAACGCATTTATGGCTATACAGCCACCAATTTGTACTAAGCAAAGAGACTATGGTATGCCAAGAATGACAAAAGAGATCCGATCAAAGAGTATTTAATAACCCCAGCACGCCGTTTCATAGAACATTGCAGGAGCGTTGTAATGTTCCAAATTCAAAAAACGCTCCTGCAATGGATTTGATTTTCTTTGTCCGAAAATTCGATACTTCGCGTGTTCTTTTTTCGAAAATAATGACAATATTTCCATGCATGTTTGAGAAAAGATACATAAGTAACCGCAGTCCTCAGCATTGCTGGAGCGAGTCTAATCCATGCGCTTTTATCATTTATATTTTATATAATCTTCGACAGTATAATAAGCTTTTTTCAGGAGCATTTTTAATGGATTTCTTAAACTTGTGTAAAGGCGAGTTTATAATAGGTTGTGGAATTTTGTATTTGCTCATTCTTACGAACGACATTCGGACTTTCTTGAGGCAAAGCGATGGAGTCACGAGCCTATGGCGGTTTCTGCCTAGTCAGTGCAGTGCAGATCTCATATTCTTTTGTAATTCTGAAGGTGCTGTTTTAAGAAGATTAAATTACCGTTCGGGGCTTCTACCCGTATCCTCTCAAAGTCGGAGCACACGATTTTGACGGGAAGGCCCAATGGACACCTTCCCACCTTCCCTTCTTCGAAATGAGCATGTTATCATTTATTTGTTCACCGACACAGTTTAGTTGATAAGCAAGGTTTCTAAGAAAACTAATATGGAATGTCACGTCATGTTGTTGGTTGTAGGAGTATTGGAAACATTATTGCAAACAGCAAAGTATTAAATAGCGGCCGATATTTCAGTGCTTTAATATTATGTATAGGTATGTTATATAGTTATGTGTCATATTTACTTGTATATTTATTATTATAAATTTATCGTATATTTATAAAGATATTTAATATGTATTTCTTCTTAACTCTAGTGATATTATTATAAGTAATATTAATAGCGAATTATGTTTCTTTCGTACTTACTGCTTCCTTTTAAACTTTTGGTTTACTTTTATTTATTTTTTGTTGTAACTGTGACGTCACCCGGGGTCACAGCTGAAAATCAGCGCCTTGCTTTGTATGCATTCATGGGCATATGACGCAGGGCAAACGCTGAGCTGTACACCCTTTCTGGGTGGTGTCACAGACGAAAGTGTTACTGAACAACTCCGATAGCTTGCTGGTTCGATTTATTAAAACACCTTGGTGATGATTAATTAATTTGTATATTGATTTATTTACTTTTACACACTTTATTCGAGATATTTTAATACAGCGGGAAAAAACTACTAATAATAATTCTTGCAAATCAGAGAGAAGATGACTCAAACGTCACTCTGACAGTTTTTTTTTTTTTTTTACCTAGATTTATGGCTCTGGGTTCTAAGGTTTATGGTATTAGGACAATTGAGTCCAACATGCCGCCCGCCAAGGACAGCTGGTGTCCTTAACTTAGGTACAATTACATTTATATTATGAATCTATTTATTACTTTACAAGCCTTTTGATTTGAAAACTATAAAATCAATGACTACTATTTTAACCTGCTTTGGGCTTAAATCTAAATTATTTGTGACAATTATTATAATGGACTACAATTTTTACTTTACTCGGTACATCAATTTCAAAGAATGCTAAAAGAGCCCTCAATCTGTTACAGGTAATACACACAATCTTGAGACAGGCCTTTTAAATGTTGATCCCTTACTCTTTATAGTTACCACTCTAGTCATTTGATCTGGACCAGGGTGCTTAGTCTCTATCCTACCGAACAACCATCTTGAAGGAGGGAGATCATCCTCCTTTACTAAAACAATGTCGCCAATGCTAGGCTCAGGAATAAATTTTGTCCATTTATATCTATTATGCAGAGTACTCAGATACTCCTGAGACCACTTTTGCCAAAATTGTTGAACCATATTTTGCATCATCTGCCACCTTCTTAAATTGCTGACTTGACAAATTTGATATTTATGATCGGGTATGTTCAGTAGCGGTTCACCAATCAAAAAATGACCTGGAGTCAGGGGCGAGGAATCCCCTTGATTTGCTGGCAACCTGTACATTGGACGCGAATTCAGACATGCCTCGATTTGTGCTAGAACCGTACATAATTCCTCGTACGTCAGAGTGCTTCCATCCAGGACCCTTTTTAGGTGATGCTTTGTAGAGCGCACTGCTGATTCCCATAAGCCGCCGAAATTTGGGGAACGTGGAGGTATGAAGTGCCACTCTGTGCCCTTGTTGGCCAAAGATGCAGCTACTTCCTTCATGACAGTTGTGTCTTCCTCAAACAATTTCCGAAGTTCCTTGGCGGCACCAACGAAATTGGTCCCATTATCACTCCAGATTTCCTGGCAGTGTCCGCGACGGGCCACGAATCTTTTAAATGCGGCAAGGAATCCTTCGCTGGTTAAATCCGTAACTGCTTCCAGGTGAATTGCCTTGGTCGCCATACAGATAAAAAGGCAAATGTATCCTTTATAACCCTTGCAACCTCTACCCTTTGACATCCTGATGTTCACAGGACCAGCATAGTCCACACCACTTCTGCTAAAAGGCCGGCTTATGGTAACTCTCGAACTTGGCAGCTCTCCCATGAAGGGGTTTTGTTGAGAAGAACTATATCGAATGCATCTAACACACTTCTTAATATGTTGCCGTACTAAACCTTTAGCATTTATGATCCAAAACTTGGAGCGAAGGTAGTTTAATGTCAACTGTGGACCTCCATGTAGTGTCTCCTCATGAGCATTGGCTACTACAAGTTTGGAAATATGATGCCCATAAGGGAGTATAATTGGATGTTTAGTATCATAGTCTTCCATACTTTGTTGAATACGGCCTCTAACTCTCATGACTCCGTCCTTGTCCAAAAAGGGACACAAAGAAAAGATTCTACTGGATTTCTTCACAGATTTGTCTTTTAGTAGTCGGGTGATTTCGTCCTGAAAGGTACTGGCTTGACAATGTTTTATGCAGACTGTTGTCGCATCTTCTAATTCCTTTGCTGTAAGGTAAGTTGAATTTTGCTTAATTTTATTCTTTAAGTTTAAAATAAATCTTTTACAGTATGCTATAACTCTGATTAACTTCTTCAATGAAGAGTATTTACTCCACACTGTCATAGGTTGACTGGACGTAACAGCAGTCACCATATGTGATTTTACCTTCCTTTCCTCCAAATGAGTGTCCGCAGAAACTTCCTTAAATGGAATATTATTTTCACTCAACCACTGAGGTCCCTGCATCCAAAATTGCTGTTGATTTATCAATTGTTCTGGAGTAAGACCCCGAGAAGCCATGTCCGCAGGATTGTCTTCAGACTGCACGTGGCTCCACTGGTCGTTGTTGAGAACATTTAAAATCTCAGTAACCCGGTTGGCTACAAATGTCTTCCAACGGGTTGGTTCTCCCTTCAACCAGGCCAACACAATTGTGGAATCAGTCCATGCATGTAGTTTTGATTGTGGTATACTGAGCACTGTAGACACTTCTGAGAGCAGTTTAGAGAGTAACACTGCACCACAAAGCTCTAAGCGTGGTGTCGAAACTTGCTTCACTGGGGCTACCTTGGTTCGGGCTGCAACCAACTCAATGTGAACTCCATCTTCATTCACCACTCTCAGGTAAGCCACTGCTGCATAAGCACTATTTGATGCATCACAAAATCCATGAAGTTCAATACTTGCAGTGTCTCTCATACCAACCCATCTAGAGATTTCAAAACTATTCAATAAAGTTAAATTGTTTCTAAATTTATTCCATTCTTCTAAAAGATTCAGGGGTACTTCTTCATCCCAGGAAAGACCTTCCAGCCATAACTTCTGCATATATATCTTCGCTTGAATAACAACCGGAGCGATCCAACCTAAAGGATCAAATAGGCGAGATATATCTGATAAAATGACTCGCTTAGTTATTGGCTTGGTTTGCTTCGGTAATTTCACTGTGTATTGAAAAACATCCTTATTAGCATTCCAAGAAAGGCCTAAAATTTTAACCACTTCATCATCATTTGTTTTTAGACTTTTAGTAGTCTTCACACTACCATGTATAACATCCATTAATTTAGAGCTATTACTCATCCACTTTTGGAGCTCGAATCCTCCCTTTTTCAGAAGAGCAACCATCTGATGATAGATTTCAATTGCTTCCTCATCATTCTGGCAACCAGATAGACAGTCATCCATATAAAAATCCTTTGCTACAATTTCAGCTGCCTGTGGAAAGGCATGACCTTCATCTTTTGCAATCTGCTGAAGTGTCTTCACTGCTAGATATGGTGCTGATGCCACACCAAAGGTAACCCTTAACATCCGGTAGACTTCAATGTCACTGTCGGGATCCTCCCGCCATAGCAATCGCTGAAAATCGGTGTCTGATCTATCAACCATAATTTGACGGTACATCTTGATGATATCTGCTGTGAAACAGATAGGATGAGTCCTCCACCTCATAATGAGGTGGCGCAGCTCTGATTGTAATCTAGGACCCACTAACAAGTCATCATTTAATGATCGTCCATGAATTCCTTTACAGGCAGCATCAAACACAATTCTGACCTTAGTTGTTTGCTTGTCATCCCGAATCACAGCATGATGAGGCAAATAGACACAGTTAGGCTTGTCTTTTTCTTCCTTGTCAGTAATACGCTCCATGTGATTTGAGGTTATATAATCATTCATTGCTTTAGTGTATTCTTCCTTCAAGAAGTTATTTTTCTCAAATTTCTTCTCTAAAGCCTTCAATCTTCTCTCTGCAATAGTCTTAAATTCGCCATACTGACTCTTCGGATCTGCTTCCCGAAAAGGTAGCTTGACACTGTAACGTCCATTGTCATCCCTAGTGGTAGTTGAACAATAGTATGCTTCACACCTCTCATCATCTTCCGACATCAACTCTTTTGGTACCTCAGTTTCCAGTTCCCAAAACTTACGAAGTAATGTATTGACGGACTCATCTTGAATATGCATACTGATAATATTGTTGAAACAATTATTATCTGAATGGTTCAACACCCGATCAGACAGGATCCAGCCAAACATGGTATTTTGAGCTGTCAGGGTACCATCTGGATTTCTCAACAACCCATCGACAAGAATCTGACCATAAATCTCTGCCCCTAACAACACATCTATTCCTTGAGGCTTACCGTAGCCCGGATCAGCTAGTGGTAAATGTACCATTTCAGGCCAGTCAACAATTTCTACCTGGTGTGCAGGTAATGTAGATGACAATTTTGTTAAAACATAAGCTTGAATATTGAAGCGACATGAATTATTATGAATAGACTGTATTTCAAATGTAACCCTATATTTGACTTTCATACTTAATTGATCTCCCCCCAGGCCAGAAACTAAACCTTTGACAGGTTCTTTTCGAAGTCCCAATAATTGAACTGCATACTCCGAAATGAATGAGGCCTGAGTACCCTGATCCAGCAATGCCCTAAGTGTGTAACTATTTTTACGACAATTAACCTTAATTAAAGCCGTAGCTAGCATTACATGACCAGTTGAATAGTTAGATTTATTATAAGCAAAATGTGTAGCAATTTTTTGAATATTGTCTTTTCCTTTAAAAGTATCTATACTATTAGCACTTTGTTCCACCACAACACTATTTGGTGCCACTGGCTCAAGCTCACTACTTGTACTCGCATCCTTAACCGTAGATAAGCTTGTGGACCCTTCAGGGTGTAAGAGCGAGTGATGTTTCCGGGAACACCGTCTACAAACGGTGTTTCTCTTGCACCGATAAACCGGATGATTATCCCCAAAACAATTGAAGCATAGCCTTTTCCTCTCTACGAATTCCCGCCGTGCCGTGCTACTCTGGTTACAAAATTGTTTACATTGATACAACAAGTGATTCTCAGTACAAAATGGACATTGTGTAGCTGTAACAGCAAATGCCTTCGTTCTCTCAACCCTCTCTTTGGTGTTCTCCCTTCTCACTGGCTCCAAAAACTCAAGAGCTCTGAATCTAGACTCCAGAAATGATTTAAATTCCTTTAGTGTGGGTAAAACATCCGAATGATCACTAATTTTCTGTTCCCATTGTTTTCTAGATTCAGTGTCCAATTTAAGCGCAGTGAGATGAATGATAAGTATATCCCACGAAGAAACATCCACTCCAATATTTGAAAGTGCATTAAGACAGTCGCTGGTTGTATCTAGTATTTGCTTTACTCCGTGTGATGATTCCGTTGAACATGACTTCTGTCCCACTAATCTTGTTAATATGCAATTGGCTATGTATCTTTTATTGTTATATCTAGCTTTGAGAAGTTTCCAACATTGTTCATAGTTGCTTGCTGTAATGGGTATATGCCGCAATAATTGTTCAGCCTCATTAGACAGGTGAGTTTTAAGGTAATGTAGCCTCTCTACATCCGACAAAGATGGATTTTCATGAATAAGGGACTCAAAAAGATCATGAAATGTGGGCCATTCCATATATTTGCCAGAAAAGGTAGGCAAGGTTATTTTAGGTAATTTTATGCTGTGATGTTCTCCACCGGAACTAGTATTGAAAGAACTATCCTTACTTGGTCTCACCGAAAACCTCTCAAGCTTTTCCTTCAATTCTGTCTTAAATTCTAAATAGAATTCTTCAACATTACCAAATGCATCATCACTGAAATAGTCGTTTGTAACTAAATTTCTACACTTAATTAACTCCACATGATTCCTTGTAAATTCTTTATATTTTGATTCTAAGGCTTGCAATCTGGTTTCTACATATTGGCGAGTTAATCGCTCCTTTGCACACTTTTTAAAATTAATTCTAAGCTTATCTATTTGAGCTTTCAACTCCTCTTGCACCCCCACAAGATCCATGATACCAATATGTAAGTTTTGTAAATTTGAGAATTGCACTTATGTAAACTCAATAAGGTCAACTGAAAAGTTCTAAATGTTCTAGTAGAATCGACTAGTAGATTACTTACAGTTTTGTGACGAACTTACGATACGGTTTACCTCACACGTGTTCACTATTACATTACACGGCACTTTTCACCAAAGTCTTTCACAAAAGATCCGGTATCGAAACGGACCATGAACAACTCCGATAGCTTGCTGGTTCGATTTATTAAAACACCTTGGTGATGATTAATTAATTTGTATATTGATTTATTTACTTTTACACACTTTATTCGAGATATTTTAATACAGCGGGAAAAAACTACTAATAATAATTCTTGCAAATCAGAGAGAAGATGACTCAAACGTCACTCTGACAGTTTTTTTTTTTTTTTTTTTTTACCTAGATTTATGGCTCTGGGTTCTAAGGTTTATGGTATTAGGACAATTGAGTCCAACAGTTACATTTGTATCTAGTTTTGTCTGTGACACCATTGGTGAATAAACTATTTTTCTTTCTTGCTTTTCTTTCTAAATTTTTGTTGGTCACTCGTCTTTCCGAATATGAAGCATAAGGGTCCGTTCACACAGACCGGCTCGGAGAGCATCGGCCTGCTTTTTTCTTTTCACACAGACCGGGTCGTATACGCTTGGAATTGGCCGGAGCGGAGCCGCCAACTATTTCACATCGACCGGCTGGAAGAGATCTGAAAGCGGGTGCGGTTGGATGTGCTCGGAGCCGGTCGGATGCGCTCGGAGTCGGGTGGATACACTACAAAGGCAGTGCCAGTATTCCGCGCAGTCTAAGTTTTGTTTTCGGTGTGTTAACGTGTGCTTTTCGAAACATGGATTTAGATAGCTCCGACGAAGAAATATATTTGTTAGCAAGATTACTTGAAATAGAACATAGGAAACGTAAGCGCAAGCGGAAACAAATATGGGTAAAACATATTTGGAAAAACAGACTAATCCATGGGGAGTTTCACACCATTTTCGAGGAATTGAAGAGAGATAGCCTAAAATTTTATGAGTATTATCGTATGGAATATTGGCAATTTTTGAAATTGACAGATTTGTTAAGAGTACATATAACAAAAAAGACTACAAATTATCGTTGCACCATTACAGCCGAAGAAAGGTTAACGGTAACTTTAAGGTAAATAAAAAACAATTATTTATACTAATCATGTTATTTAGATCACAAAATCACAGCCCTCCATTTATTAAGCATTGTTTACGTTAATGAAATGTAAATTACTTATACTAATCATGTTAAATAACACAAACATCTAAATAGATCACAAAATCACAGCCCTCCATTTATTAAGCATTATTTACGTTAATGAAATGTAATTAAATAGTACAGATTTGTGTGTGTTTAATTATTATTATTATAATTATTATTGTTTTTGATTGTTTATTATTTTGTATTTTGTGTGCTGGTATTGTACCCGTAAGTAGTCTGATCTGGATAGTTTTGAGGAATATAGGTTTCGTTTGACACTAGGTAAGTAGATTGATTAGTCGATGGCGGTGAATTTATAGACAAAGAATAATTCAAATCTGTACTATTTTCATACAGACTTAATTCAGCTTCATTAACAATGTTAAACACGCGCCTTTTAATTCGTGCTTGGACTTCTTTTGGGAATGTTTCCACTGTATCTGACATAGACAAAAAAAAATTACGTAATGCCTTGTCACGGGGTGTAGTATTTCTTTTTTCTTCAAGATACTCTTCGAAAACCGTAGCAACATCTTTGCTTAAGCGTGGTCTCTTTTTCGAGCCAGAAGTACTTGCAAGCGATTCAACTTCAGAATGGTCAGAACGTTTAGATGATGTCGATGGTGGTGGTATTGGTGTGCCAGGCTCTGAATCATCCGATGATAATGTTACATTAGATATTTGGTTTCGATTGCGAAAAAATGGTATTATAAAAGAAAGTTCTTTTTCAAATTTTATCAATTTGGACGTAGTTGCACCATCGCCACTCTTGCCTTTTCGGTTATAATAGGCTTTTCTGAAGTTATCTCGCAGTTTCTTCCAACGATCCTGGCACTGCGTCACTGGAAAGAACAGAAATGAAAAATTAATAACATAACTCTTTTTTATTTTATAGTTCGTTTTGGTACGGCAGTCTTATATTCTATTTTGTGTGTTTGTTTTATTTTTACAGATTCCTCATCACTGGTTGCAGTTTCAAAAACTTGTCATTTAATTTTCGAATGGGAATTTCTACAGTTCATTCAATTATTCATGAGACAATCAGAGTAATTTGTGATGTTTTGATGCCCATAGTTATGCAGATGCCAGATGAAGAAATGTGGGAAAAGGTTTCACGTGATTTCTTTAATATTTGGAATTTTCCTAACTGTTTGGGCGCTATAGACGGAAAGCATGTCAATATACAGGCACCAGATAATAGTGGAAGCTTATAATATAATTATAAAAACTTTTTCAGTACAGTGTTACTAGCTGTGGTCGACGCGAAATACAGTTTTTTAATTGTTGATGTCGGATCATATGGTAAAAATAGCGACGGCGGAATTTTACAGAATTCAAAATTTTGGAAAAAACTCAACACCAATAAGTTAAAGCTGCCCCCAAATAAACCTCTACCTAGTACCACTGAAAGCTTACCACATGTTTTTATAGGAGACGAGGCATTTCCTTTGAGCAATAATATATTGCGGCCGTATCCAAGAGAACAAGCAAGAACAGAATTATCAAAAAAAGTATTTAATCTGCGTTTAAGCAGGGCAAGAAAAGTCGTAGAATGTGCATTTGGAATGCTAACTCAAAGATTTGAAATTTATCAAAAACGAATGAAAATTCAGCCGAAGTACTGTGATTTAATTATATTAGCAACTACATGTTTACATAATTTTTTAATAGAAAATCGGACGCCAGGACAAGAGAATGAATTTCACAGCAATATAAATTTATTAACAGCAATAACAGACAATAATAATGAAAACAGTTCTAATAGCGACGCAGTTCTAACCACAAGGAATAAATTTAAGGATTATTTTTCATCAAGTGGTGCTTTAGATTGGCAAGATCAAGTGGCTACGCGAGTTTCTTAAGTTATATTTAATAAAAATTGTCTACTACATAAGTATATTCTAACGATCAGATACTCAAACGAGTTTTTAAAGTAAGGGCGCATTTAAACTCATGTTATTCCTATTTTGACTTTGAATCTAACACGTCGCAGCACGAGTTTAAGAAGCCCTTGCTTTAAAATTCGTTTGAGTATCTGGGGGTAGGTGTAAAACAATGAAAACCTTACTTACCACTTATTCCGAGACATTTGCTAATTTCCTCCCATGCATTGTCTTTCATTATCCGATCGCTATATGATGGCTTGGTTATGTCAAATAAACACTCATATTTTGACACGAGTATTATTAATTTTTCATCATTCATCTTTTCGTACAAGTACGCACAACTATTACGTTCAAATGTTGCTATCAAAATGGCGGTCGGCGCGGCCGCAGCGGGCACGCAATCGGAGCCGATCGGCTACGCGATAGAGAAAGAGCACGCAATCGGAGCCCATCGGCTGCGCGAGCGAGAAAGAGCACGCAATCGGAGCCGACAGGCTGCGCAAGCGAGAAAGAGCACGCAATCAGAGCCGATCGGCTGCGCGAGCGAGAAAGAGCACGCAAGCGGAGCCGGTCGGCTCCTTTTATTACTTCACACGAAGCGCGTTCAGGCATTTTTAATGACAAAAAAGGTGCAAATGCAAAAATAAACTTTACTACAATCACTCAAAACACTGTTTCCAACGTGATAAAAATCTGCTCTCCTCTCCGAGCCGGTCTGTGTGAACGGACCCTAATTTGTTGTACATTTCTGATGCAGTCTTACAGGATAATAAAAGTGGCAGATTCTTGCGGTCAGCCCTTGTGGAAACGCCGTTGCCATGGTATGAAGAGATAAGGGCCACTCGGTTCTTATCTCTCCACACAATCACATCGACATCGCCTGTATAATATTCTTCCTCCATTCTCCGAGCATGGTTGGAGTCTATCTTTAACCCAATATTCTTCCTCCAGTCTCCGAACATGGTTCACCTCTTTTCTCCAGTCTGCAGCAGTTATTGATTGAATTGCTTCTCTTGTCAATTGTTCTATTTGTCTTTCTGAC
This sequence comes from Erebia epiphron, assembly GCA_963932025.1. Taxonomy (NCBI): domain Eukaryota; kingdom Metazoa; phylum Arthropoda; class Insecta; order Lepidoptera; family Nymphalidae; genus Erebia; species Erebia epiphron. Next base: position 14,171,925 of record OZ009950.1, read on the forward strand.
TGATCGATGTTTTTGTCTGCCACCTTTTGTTTCACCAAATTCCAGATGTATTCAATTGTATTTAAATCACTGTGGTAGGGTGGCAGACGTACGACTTCGTGACCATGCTCTCTCAATAATTCGTCTACCACATTTTTTTTTCTGGTTTATTTCCTTTTATTATTTGGTATAGTTCTGGTTTTGTCATTCTCCCGTCAAAATGGATATTATTTTGCGTTAACCAGCTTAGTGATGACTGGCATGGAATTTTTTCAGACTGTGTTGAGTGGTACGGCGCGTTATCAATCACAACTATGCCATTTGGAGGCAAGTTCGGCAACAATTTTTCGTTGAGCCACTTTACAAAATTTTTGGTGTCCATCTCATCGTGGTAATCGCCTGTCTTACTTTTGCATTTGTAAAGTAACTCGGCCGTTGACCGGGATTGGTATTTTTCTTAATACTAGCATCGCTGCTATTTTGCCAGCATTTTCTTACCGTATAGTGGGAACGTATCCACGTTTCGTCTAAATACGTCACTGGTTTTTTGTCATTATTTTCTTTCATTCGCCGCAGGTAGCGGGGCCCTCCCATGAAGCGATATCGGGTTTTTGTATCAGAACTAATCGGGCATTTTTGCATTTCTTAAATCTGTACCCCGATTGGTTCTTCAAAATAATCCGCAATGTAGTCTTTTCACCTAAAATAAAGTACTTGTACACAGTGGCGAGCCGTAAGGTCCCAAGAAAGGCAAGCCAGAACCCAAGAGCTGTCCATCCTATTCTTTCGTCTTCTTTTAGTTATTTAGCCTTGGCGAACTCAACAAAGCACACAGAAGGCATACTACTACTAGACAGAATTAAGACATGTCAGCAATTGTATTGTCAATTTCTAGTTTTATCACATAGAATTGGTGTTCAATCCATACTAATATTATAAATGCGAAAGTGTGTCTGTCTGTCTGTCCGTCTGTCTGTCTGTCTGTCTGACTGTCTGCTCCGCTTTCACGGCCCAACTACTCAACCGATTTTGATGAAATTTGGTACAGAGATAGGTTACATCCCGGGGAAGGACATAGGCTACATTTTATCCCGGAAAATTTAAGAGTTCCCGCGGGAATCAAACAAATGTATCTGTTCAACCGATTTTGATGAAATTTGGTACAGGGAGAGGTTGTACCCCGGGGAAGGACATAGGTTGCTTTTTATCCCGGAAAATTGAAGAGTTCCCGCGGGAATAAAAAAAACAATCCACGCGGACGAAGTCGCGGGTATCATCTAGTAAAGAATATTTGTATTATATTGTATTGACATTAACCGGTACCCTCGCGGTCCGAGCCCGACTCGAATTTGACTAGTAATTATTTGCTTACCACTTTCCAGAGATTCCAGGCTATGGATGTCCTCATCTGTGATAGTTGGCGTGGATCTGAGCGATGATCCCGACGACTTAGAGGATGAACGGCTAGTTCCCGGCAACTGTCCACTTTCTCGCAACTTTCTCCTTCGTGCTATATAACTCTCGTATAACTTGCCACTAGCATTTTTTTTAGCTAATTTATTTGTAGCTGATACATATGCAGAATAATACACCACAACGCTTTCTTTGTGGAATATTTCTATAATTTCGGAAGCTAGTTTATAAAATTCTTCACTGGAAATTTTCTTCGCACAATTGTTTTCTAGTTTGTGGTGTATTAGCAGCTGGCTCAATTTCCTTCGGGAACCCTCCGTTAGTAAGCCTCCTTTTCCCTCTTTGAGTATTGCTCTGCCGTCTAAACTTTCCTGTAAGTATGTAAAACACAAACATTATTGATCCCAAGTTTTTATTGTTGTTGAACGAATGAATAAATTAATGTGTAAAGGAGGTCGGCGAGCTCCCATATAGTATTTGACCCAAACTTGAGGTTCACGTTCACGCATCAAACTTCTCATACTTTTTATACTAAACCAGACTAACAAAAAAGTTTATGAAAGTCAATCAAATAAAGTTGGGAGAAAAAAGATATTCGTAGTAATAGTTAAAAGTGAGGTTAGATTTCTATTTCATGGTTTTTAAGCCAGATGACCATTTAATAGCTTTGAAACATCTATCAGGCACTGCAGATTAACATTATCTGACTATGTACCAAATAGTAATACGCTTTCCTACCTACATAAAAACAAGTAACCTACCTGCTGGGTACATTAAACCTATAGTAGGTATGTAATTCATAACGCGGCCAGTAGGTATATTATGACATACAAATTGATGGTTGTTATACTATTCTTACTGTTTGAAAAGGGGAATTAACCCTAACGCGCTTATGCATCGCTACTTTTGGGCGTTAGTCGCATTTACAACGCGCGACAGAAGCAATTCAATAGCGATACAATCGCGTCGCGAAGTATCGTAATAATATTTGCTAACGCGTGAGCATTTCAGTACGCTTACTCTGAGTTTTAACATTGCAAATACGATTGATCGACGTGAGAGCTCACCACGCCAAGCGTCAAAGTAAAATGGACCCAAAAGCTCTTACTTTAAAGTCACAAATTCAGCGTTTGGAGCGCTGGCTATGAATAAATACACGAAATGATGAAATGAGTTCTAAACCAATGCAGTTAAGGTCCATTTTACTTTGACGCTTGGCGTGGTGAGCTCTCACGTCGATCAATCGTATTTGCAATGTTAAAACTCAGAGTAAGCGTACTGGTGACATCGGGTAAAAGAGCGAGCGGTGCCGGCAGGTCTGTATCGATACAGCATCGATACAGCGCAGGACTGTATCGATAATGCATCGCGTTTGATTTAAATTAACGTTTTTAATTAATTACAATTACGTATTAATTAATTAATTAATATCGCATTGACACCCTGTCTATATCTCTTTCTCTGTCTACGTACTCCCGCTATTGCATTTAACGAATGACACCAACGATTAAAAAAGTTATTTATGAATATTTTCATTGTGATGATAAAACTATTAATAACATATTTACTAATTATATTGTCTTAACAGAGAGTTGGATTGAAGTACACATATGTATGTAAAAAAGTATTTTGTAACAAATAAAATACACTTAGTTTCTTTATGCTAGCTCGAGTTGTGAAACTCGAATTCAATTCCGAGTTACCTGAATTTCAACTCGAGTTAACGTGTTTTTTCCGAGTTGGCACATCTCTACCACGGTCCATGAATGACATTTGATTGAGTTGACAGTAATTGACATTTGACACGTTAGTTTCTACTTTTATACTCTGGTATCTATACTCCGTATTGCCATTAGAACGTCTTTTTTATTGTTTCGTAATTATTTTTATTTTTGATCCCCATCTTCTAAAAATTTGGTGTTTACACAGAAAAATACACTGAAATATATTAAAAAATATTAAATGATTTCTGAATCTGAATGGTTTTTAAATTAGCTGGGTCATACTTCGCCGATCTCCTTTTAATAACAATATCATTTTCAAGACAGACTTTTTTGCCAAATACCTGGAATTTTTTCGACATAGAAGATTTGAAACAAATACAATTAGGTATCTTTATTAAATCAATAAAAAAAACTAATCCTAATAGTATTCTAAATGTGAAAGTTTGGATGTTTGTTACACAATTACGCAAAAACAGATTTGGATGAAATGGCCACACAGATAGTTTATAACTTGGCTTAACACATAGGCTGCTATCCAGAAAAAAATAAAAACTAATATATCTATTTTAGTAGCAAGTAAATGTGTTTTGTTTATACAGGGTGTTTGGTATGACGATGTAGGAACTTTAGGAGGTCATAGAAGGGTCTATTAGGAAGAGTTTGAACCTTATTTACCTTGGTCCAATTTATGTTTTTTTTTTTACATTTCTCTAACGAAAAGAAAAACTTAACTTTGCCGTTGGAAAACTTTTTTTACATACATCAACATAGGTCACGGTTAGTTGACCAACCACAAAAGCAAAACGCTGTGTTTAAAAAAAACTATCACATATTGGACTAAGGTAAATAGGGTTCAAACTAAGTTCCCTCGATTTCGTCCGGATCCCACCATCAAACCCTGACCATACTGACTATCCTCGTCCTGCCCAGGTTTTAAATTCTTACTTGCTAAATATGGCCACTGTCATTCAAAGGACATTATAAATGTAAGCGATCCTGCCCAGAACAATTTTCGTTTAAATTTTCAACTTGCATATAAAATATTTTACTTATATATTTTTTGGGATACAAATATACTGTACTTTACTGGTTTTTGCGGGTTTTAAGACAATTTCTTTTGTTCATTTAAAAGGACATTGGGCAGAACTAGCAAAATACTCTTAGTTCTATTTGTCATTTTTAGAGAACATTGGGCAAGTAAATCTTAAGTTATTTATAATCAAACTTTTATTTTTTAGTTAAGCTTAACAGAGATCAATCACACTACTGTCAATGGTAAACTTAAGTAACAGCCTTTTTCTTTAATTGCAATTAATCAATCTTGCCCAGAAGGGAACTTGAGTAAAAATAATCAATAAATTTGCAAATATCAAAATATTTAAATCCTTAAGTTACTAAGGTAACGTAAGTTCTCCTTCAGACTCCGAAGAATCGCTGTCGCTTTCCGATCACGTTTCCCGTGTTCGATTATACTCTGGATCTCCACCGTCATCATCGGAATCAATGAAGTCACCGATGTCAGAATCACCGAGCAAATCTTAGATATTTATGTCCCAAAAACCTATAACAAAACCAAATATTATTCATCAAATATGCCCTTTTGGATTAAAAAAAAGGACATACTAACTTTACGCATTTGTAAAAAAATATTAATGAAACAAAACTATTAAATGATTACGTATTTGGTTTATCAAACTATTAAATTTAAGATTTAAAACCTTTTTAATCACTTAAAATAAACGATTACATTGATAAAAATGGATTAAACTTACCTCTTCCCGAGCGTCATGCCATCTTGGCCACGTGGACTGACCCTGACGCAAAGTTTTTTGTCTATTGAATCCAAAATGGAGGCTCCGTCATTGACAACATTTTAACCAATCAGGTGTATGTAGTAAAATTGCCCAATGAAGGCAGTTCACAACACTAGGCGCGAAATTCGAATTTGTGATTTTTAATTGACACTGGGCAGAATTACGATCTTAATATTTTTAAGCATGGGCAGGACGTGTGAAGTATATTTTGACATTTTAAAAAGACAATGGGCCGGACGAGGCTATAGGACCTGGAAGATAGCATTTCAAACAAAAATAATTTCCCGAATCGGTTCAGGGGTCTTCGAGTACCTAATTAGGAAATAGACATAAAAAAATGGGCCGATTGACCAACTGACCGATCGGACGAATGGGAAACACCCGAAAAAAATGGGAATTGCGCAACTATACATACAAGCTTTAACGAAATAATTAAAACTATTAAATCAAATTCTAATCATCAAAGGACGATGATATTTTATGCCCTCACCACATATTCACAAATAAATAAAATTCGCAGCTAATTCTCTTAAAAATTTAATGCTCTTTTTCTTTGAAAATGAAAAAAATATATCAAGCATGACCACTAATATATGAGGATGTGCCATATTGCGGAATTTCATTGGAACTAATTTCTTACACTGGCAATGATTAAATTCTTGTTTTTCAATGTCTAATGACGTCTTTCAGTGGTGGTCAGTTACGTTTCTTTAAATGACAAATATTAACAAAATACCAAAAACAATTCATACTCGTAAGCGGAGGATTATCAATAATGTGTATACGTGTTTACAAAACGAAAAACTGTCAGGAAAAAAGAGTATTTTATTAAATGGTTTTTAAAAGTTAGCCTCACAACTGACAGCTGTGCAAAATGCTTGCCATATGAATCTTTTAAATTGAGCCCTCTTGACAATCCTCATATATAAGTGGTCAGGCTTTATCTGCGAACAAGGTTTTTATATTTGAAATGAACTTTCTAGTCTTAACAATAAAGCCATTATTTCGATGAACTATTTTGTCTCATATTTCTGTTCATTTAAACTGAGGATTATGTTGATGAGGACACAATAAAATACAATGGCTTTGGTTCAACAGTTGAGCTCTTATAAGCAGATCGGGCCACCTTGCAACATTCATATTAAACAAACCTTACACTATTTGACATGCAATATGAGCTAATATCCTAAAGTGCTCTGTACTAAAGCGGTCATCGTCCTTTTAATGTGTATACTACCATCAAACACTTACCAAATAAATACTATACATACGGATGTACTTACATTTTTGCTGGTTCAACAATATACTACTAACTATGTATATTCTACTAGCACACTAAGCTTGACTATTGCCTTGTCTAAATACTCATACAATCTACTAAAAGAAAATAACATTACATTTAGTAGTTTCGATACCTGAAACAAAAAAAGCGTGATCTTACAGTGCTCTAAAGCTTAAGAAGCGAAAAGAAAGTTTTCGCGATTGTCACACATTTAAATCATAGTACCTACATTGTGTATCATGGGCGGTAAATCAGGAATTACTAACGAGAATCTATAAGTAGCTCGAAGCGAAGCTGAGGGCTTTTATCATTCGAGTTTGTAATTCCTATACCGCCCAAGATGCACACAATGTTTTTCATCACACTTGCGAGGAATATAAAATTGTAAATAGATATTTTGGAATTAAAAATGGCGGACATAATTTTTTGAAAAGACGTAACTAATGGGTGCAGATTTCAAAAATACGTATTTTGTACTAACTGGCATCCATTTTGGAGTTAAAGATGGCGGACTTCGCTTTTAGAGAACACGGTAAAGTCAAATCATACCATAATTGCTCAGTCTAGATAGCTCCGATGAACTATAGGTGACTATCTACCAGTGGCGTGGCGTCAAACAAATCTCTAGACAAGCCGGAGCATATTTAGGGCTACTATATCTTCGGCAGCAATAGAGAATGGTGTTCAATCGTCCTGAAGTGGGCAAGCCGGTGGGAATCGGGTTGTATGGACGCCACGCCGCTGCTATCTACCTATATATACATTTCCATAGATAGTCACCTATAGTTCATCGGAGCTATCTAGACAGAGCAAGTATGGTATGATTTGACTTTACCTTGTTTTCTAAAAGCGAAGTCCGCCATCTTCTCCTCCAAAATGAATGCCAGTTAGTAAACTTGCACCCCCAAAAACGTAGGAAAATATACCCATGACGACTTTTTCAAAAGTGATGTCCGCCATCTTTAATTCAAAAATGGATGCCATTTTTGAAATCAACACCTCCAAAAACCTAGAAAACGACACCCATGACGACTTTTTGAAAAAGTTATGTCCGCCATCTTAAATACAAAAATGGGTGCCATTTTTGAAATCAGCACCCTCATATACCTAGAAATCGACACCCATGACGACTTTTTCAAAAAAGTGATGTCCGCCATCTTGAATTCCAAAATGGATGCCATTTTTGAAATCTGCACCCCTAGAAACCTAGAAAACGACGCCCATGACGACTTTTTCAAAAAAGTTAAGTCCGCCATCTTGAATTCCAAAATGGATGCCATTTTTGAAATTTGCACCCCCATAAACCTAGCAAACGACACCCATGACGACTTTTTCAAAAAAGTGATATCCGCCATCTTGAATTCCAAAATGGATGCCATTTTTTGAATCTGCACCCCCAGAAATCTAGAAAACGATACCCACTTAAACTTAGCTTAAAAAAATGAAAAACAAATGAAAAATATTCGGAGTTCAAGATACAGTGGACGGAACGTAAATTTGTACCAAGGCCGTAGTCAACGCTGACCCCTTTCTTGTAATTTTTTACGTTTTCAACCCATATCTCCGCCAATTTTGCAAAATTTCGAAAAACTGACTCGACAAAAAAATTCTATATACTTACCGAACCTATTCACAAAATTTCATGAGAATCGGTTGAGAAATACGAGCTCTAGGCGAGAACATCCGAAATCCAAGTGGGCAACAAGACATCAGGACAAAAGATTTTCCGTCCAAGCTAAAGCAGAGACGCGTCGCTCGCTCGGTCAAAAAATGTATGTCCGCTAATTCCAAAATGGACGCCATTTGTAAAATTAGTAAACTGAAAAACAATTGATGGCCGTCTAGTGTCTCAAACCCGGGCATAATAATGTATGAAAATCCATTACGCCCGTGGGCGTAACATAGCACATTACAGCTTAGTATGCCGGCATAATTATAAGACCTTTTACGAGCAAGTGTAATGAAATGTGATGAAATTAGTACATTACAGAGGGTGGTGAATTCGTAAATGTCCCAGATCGCAGGTTTTTGTGGCCCGAACCGAAGGTGAGGTGAGGTGCGATCTGGGGTTTTACGAATAACCGCCCGATTTATAGCCAAGGGTAAGACTTTGCTGTCCGTCCGTCTGTCTGTCCGTCTGTCACCAGGCTGTATCTCATGAACCATGACAGCTAGACAGTTTAAATTTTCACAGATGATGTATTTCTGTTGCTGCTATAACGACAAATACTAAAAAATAGAATAAAATAAATATTTAAGGAGGCTCCCATACAAGTAATGTGTTTTTTTGCCGTTTTTCTAGATAATGGTACGGAACCCTTCGTGCGCGAGTCCTACTCGCACTTGACCGGTTTTTTTAAATAAAGACTATTTAAATTACTTTTTAACGGCGTGCCCACTTTAGGACGATTGAACACCATTCTCCTATTGCTACCAAAGAAAAAGTAGCCCAAAATATGCTCCGGCTTGCCTAGAGATTTGCTTGACGCCATGCCACTGGCATATACCCATAAATACAAATAATCGGAAAACTTTAAAATTAACCATAATAACTACTAATTTGCATTAAAAGTGGAACATATGTAATTACAAACATACATACATAGGTACCCGGTCTTTCCTTAATGGCGGACGTTTTCAACTTTATTTTAGGTCCATATCACAAAAATAAGTACCAAATAAAGCATCAAATTAAACATGTAAGTGTGCATCAAAACCGATGACCACCAAAAAAAACCGGCCAAGTGCGAGTCGGACTCGCGCACGAAGGGTTCCGTACCATTATCTATAAAAACGGAAAAAAAAACACGTTTGTTGTATGGGAGCCCCCTTAAATATTTATTTTATTCGGTTTTTCAGTATATGTTGTTATAGCGGCAACAGAAATATGTACATCATCTGTGAAGATATCAACTGTCTAGCTATCAAGGTTCATGAGATACAGCCTGGTGACAGACAGACAGCGAAGTCTTAGATAGGGTCCCGTTTTACCCTTTGGGTTGGAACCCTAATAGGGGTGAGGTCGCCTGTGAGAATTGTATTACGATTCTACAATATTGTAAACTTGTAACTACAATTACTTATGCTTTTAATAAACTAGTTTTTCTGACAAATTTGTAACTTATTGCCTGTCAACCGTCAAGTGGAAATCTTTATTGAACAGAAATATGTAAAATTGTAGCTACAAGTAGACAATTTTGTAAATTGTATTTTATTTACAGGATATAAATATAAATTGTAATTGTAATTACAAATTGTAAATAGTAAAAGCAGTAACAGACAATCGATTTTGGTATGGGCCGGACAACAGATTTGGTTCGCTCCGAACCATATCTGTCCGTCTGCAAAAGCAGTTTAAAAATCACTTCTATATTCATAGGCAGCCTGTCAATACAATGAAATTAGTTACGTTTTGAATGTTATGATTATGAGTAACTCACAGTGTTATTAGCTGCAGTAGAACAGATTTTTGCATCATCGCTGACATCAGTGTCCTGTCCAGCGTTTTGACTCGAGTCGTTTGGCATTTCAGGGTTCTAGAAAAATAATTTAAAAACTTTATTACAAAGTATACAGACAGATATCGCGTTACTTTGCAGAGGTCCACGAGAAAAAAACAAAGGAAAATTTAATTTACGTACATTGACAGTATTGATACCAGTCGCTTTTTGTTGTTGAAGCCAATTTTTTAATCTTATTCTGGGGCCAATTTTTGGAATCAATTCTTTTAATTCTTCATCGCTTAACAGAATGGCTGTTTCTATTGAGTATATAAGGTTGTCTGAAAAAAAGCAAATCCCGGTGTATAAATGAACTATATTATGACGCGTGGCTGTTTAAATTACGAAAAAGGTTACCGTTTGGCTTTGTGAATTTGTTATAGAGCTTGCTATTTTATGTACTAAAACCGAAATCTTTATACAGCGAATCAAATGAATCTTTGAAACGGTAACCTAAAATGTAAATTATGATTATTTATTATCAAAATGGCCGGACTTCATCTGGTCTTAAATTTGTCTAGGGCAACTTTCCATGATCTTACTACTGGACAAAGCTGTTTCACATGACAATAATGAAACAATCCGCTAACTGATTTACACTCAGTTGCACAAAGGTCCATTAAATTTAAAAGACGGCATTAAACACTAAACTTTCATTAAATAGTTGCACAAAACGAAATTTTAACCAATTTTAATGCTCCATTAGATCTAACTAATGAAACGTCAAACTATGCATTTCCACTGATTTTGCGTTGCACGTAACGTCATTAGCATCGTTTAGCGCCTAAAGGGCCATTACTTTGACAGTTAAGGTCATTAAATTTTAATTGGTCAAGAAGCATCCATTAAATCTTTATTTAAAGTGTTTTCGTAGGTGTTTCGGTAAATTATCAGTGGTAGAAATGTCTCTAACAAGTCTTTCATCATTGTCTGACACAGAAGAAGAAGTTCCTCGTCGCCGAATCCCTGACAGAGTAAATTTATTTCTAAAACATGATGGAGAAGAGTTTCGTGTAAGGTACAGAATTTCGAAGGATGCCGTTCTCCAAATTCTGAACATATTGAATTTAGAACCAGTGACCCAAAGAAATAAAGCTATTGATGGCCTTACGCAGCTCTTGATTTGTTTGAGGTTCTTTGCCACAGGATCTTTCCAGCAAGTGCTTGGTGATTTAGTGAACATTCACAAATCAACCGTTTGTCGGATCGTCCAAAAAGTTACTCGTGAACTTGCAAAATTAAGCTCTGTTTATATTAGAATGCCAGGCAGGGAAGAGCTACGACAAATTGCACAAGGCTTTTATGAAATTGATGGATTCCCACGTGTTGCAGGAGCTTTAGACTGTACCCATGTGAAAATAATAAGTAGAGGAGGTGCACTCTCAGAAATGTATCGGTGCAGGAAAGGATATTTTTCTATAAATGTACAAGTGGTATGTGATGCATCACTAAAAATTAGAGACATCATTGCTCGATGGCCTGGATCTGTTCATGACTGCACCATTTTTAATAATTCTCACTTGTGTGCAGATTTTGAAATGGGCAGATATAACAATTATCATTTATTGGGAGATAGTGGTTATTATAATAAAAACTTTTTACTTACCCCTTTTTTGCAAACACGGTCATATGCCGAAGAAGCCTATAATAAGAGTCATATCTCCACACGAAATGTTATTGAGAGATGTTTTGGAGTGTGGAAACGACGCTGCCCATGCTTGGAAAGAGGCATAACTTTGAATAAAACGTCAACTGTTCTTCAAGTAATAGTAGCGAGTGCAGTGCTACATAATATTTGTATAGATTTGGATGAGGTAGAACCTCCAAATGACTTTCAATTATTTAATACTAGCGGCCCGTCCCGGCTTCGCACGGGTAGACATAAATAGGTACAGATATTTTTCATAATGGTGCACCCCTTTCTCCCGCACTGCCCCTCTCACGAAGAGTTAGTTACTCGATGCGCTGCGTGGCGGCCGCCGCCGGCATGTATTTTTATTTTAATTTCATGATATCTTTTGAATGGAATGTCCGATTTCAATAATTCAAAAAGTAATCATCAGGTATTGAGACAGTCTTGAATATTAAATTATTTATTTGGATAAAAATTTATTAATGGTATGGATAACACGGTCTGATTTTGATCGGCATTTCTATCAATTTGTTAAATGTAAAAAAGTAGTTATAGTGACGTAACTACAATAGTTAGACACATGGTCTCGCGAAGTTTTTTGTAGATATTGATATATTCTATAATATTGTCGAACATTTTTTTGTCCTATCATTAATACTCTTCGCAGCGTATGCGATGAAAGACATTTTATGGCTAATTTTTTTACACCTTCGGTTGGTTTTAATAGGAATTTCTGAAGATTTCTATAGTAATCTAGTACAAAATATAGCCTATGTTACTCAGTGATAATGTAGCTTTCTAATGAAAAAAGAATTATTAAAATCGGTCCAGTACTTTTTGAGTTTATTCGTTACATACAAAAATACAAAAATACAAATCTTTCCTCTTTATAATATTAGTGTAGATGGACTCTAATGACAGCTCTTTACCCGTGTTAAATAATAATATTGAGACATCTGTCCGAACTGCACTTGTCAATACAGTATTTTCTTAAGTTAATTGTTGTTTTATTTTCATACCAGCAAATCTTAATTCCATATAACTGTTATTTTTATCATACAATCTATATAATATAGAGATTCCATGATGGAGTAAGTATAAATAGTACCTATAATAAAAGAAGCTTAAATAATCCTCTTTTAGAACTTGGCACTACTACTGAAAATGTATAGCACTCTTCTGTCTACTTCATGAATAGCATGTAATTACCAGTATAATATACACATATCATGAACTATTGTTTATATCCAATATTTTGAAATTTACGAGGTGGTAATTCTATAATGATGAGGTAACAGTGAGTATTCATGGAAGAACACTGAGTGCAAGCGTCAAAGAAAAAACTGGTCACTTCCACAGGCATAGGCAGTAATCAGGCACTAACTAGAAGTACCTACATACATAATATCAGATACTTATAATATTTTCTTATTGCTTTATAAAACTTAAGGACAACATTGGATATTTCTTTATTGTATAAAATAAAAAGCTTGGTACATTTTAAATAAAAATTAAATTTATTGCTTGGTGGCATTCAAATTATTTTTTAAAATCAACATTTTAAAATTGTGCTCTTGTTTTGCATATAAAAATTCTTGCATTAGTTTTTTTCGTTCTAGGTATGCATTTTCGCATTTCTTCTTAAAATAAATTCTTTTGAAGGCCTCTGAAGACTTGGGCTTTTTTATTTTTTTCTGAACTGCGGCTACTGAAAATTTAAATAACATGTTAGTATCATGTACGAGTTGGTAGAATTTAGTACCAATATCAGTACTTTATCAATACAAAAATAGACAGATATTTTATAAATGTGTCATTCTATAGTGCACCTTTGGAAACTATATTTTGTTCTATATCCTTCCCTGGGCTTATAAAAACTAAACATCAAAATCTGTTTAATTATATTTAGCTGTGAAGAAGAAACAGACAAAACCACTTTCATATTATAATATTAGTAGGGATATTTACCATCTCTACTCTTCACAATTTTTCTCTGAGCTGGAGTAACTATTCTTGATGGCGTATTTACTATTATTTCACTACGGTGTTGTTGATCTCGAGCTAGATATTTAAACATTTGAATTTTCTTTCACATACACAAGTCAAGAATATAGTGAAGCATATACATATAATCACTAATCTATTACAGTATTAGCAGGCATAATTACCATCACTACTATTCACTCGCCGATCTGGAGTAACTATCCTTGAAGGTGTAGTTACTACTATCTCACCATGGTTCTGTTTGTCTTCTGCTGCTGCTGAAATATTTACAAATCTTTACTTTCAGATATTATACAAGTCAAAGTAAAAGCATAGTATAAACAACGTATACACTAACCTGTTGTAGTTCTTTCTATCCTCTGTGTGGGAGCAAATGATGTAGACGGAGTTGATACACACGTCATATCCCCATAGTCAACTTCCACAGTCCCATTAAAGATGTCACTTTCTGAAAGAACAAAATTCATATATTTCAAATATTAATTGTGTACTACATCAGGACACGGAAGACTGCATAATACCTTCCAGCTGAAAAATACAATTTAATCAAATCTGCTCACCTATTTATTTCCATAGTCACATCATTTTCCTGTACTGCAATAATTTCTGTAGATGACAAACCAGGATCCAGGGTCAGAATTTCTACTGGTGATGATTGATGATCTACCTAATACAAAACAAAAAAGTAAAAACTTTAGGTAATTACTTAAACAATAATTTATTTTAAACTAGCCGATGCCCGTGACCTCGTTCGCATGGTTTAAGTTTTTTGATTCCCTCGGGAACTCCGTAATTTTCCGGGGTAAAAAGTAGCCTATGTCACTCTCCAGGTCCTGAACAATACCCATGCCAAAAATCACGTCGATCTGTTGCTCTGTTGCGGTGTGATTGAAGGACAAACCAATAAACAAACACACTTTTTTATAATATTAGTATGATCGAAAACTATTCAACTTTTAATTGCCTTACCTTTAAAATATACTGCACCACTATCATATGGATTTGACAGTGGTTGAATTTGGTCATGAATGATAGCTAACACTTTAGCATCGCTATCTGTGACTTTTGGCTTCCAGCTACCACCTCCAGTCTTGTGTATCTGCACCTAAAACCCATAACCAAAATATAATAATAATGAAATTAAGTATTGTAAATAAAATAAAAATAAAATAAAGCTAGTAATATTGTGTGCTGAGCGAGTACAATGTCATAAGATTTTTCTCTCATAATAACCTTATCTTCTTTCAGGTTTTGAAGCGCTCTTGAAAGATCATCTTTCGTCACTAATTCTGTATTGTGACCTGCATGTTGAATATTAATGTATTCCAGTTTCTGTAAAAAAAATATCACCTTAGCACATGGTATTTTTTTTAGTTGGTAACTAAAATGCTACATTTAATGCAAATAAGCATAGATTCATTATTTTCCTCAATACATACATTCATTTCTCCGACATTTTTGCGAGATTTCTGCTTCATATTGTCATACAAAGCTTTTAGCTGATCCGTTTGCCTGGTACCAGTTGTACAGTTACTATTATGGGTAAAACTTAGTATCCCTTACCACGAGGGGAAGGGGGGGAGGGGAGGGGGGGTGCCCCCTCACCCCTGGTACTACTCCCATTACAAGGTAATGGACCATTGCCGAGAAAATTACGATTATATAACCTAACCTCAAACTATGAAAATTTTAAGAGTTGGGATGATTCCTCCCCCCTTATAACTCGTAAATGGGGAGGAAAGAGAGGGAAAGGGGAGAAAACGCCTACAATTCGGTTCTGACACTCACATTCGAACCTAAGTGCCCGGCCTGCGGCCGGGCACATGAATATTTATGTTCTAACCTAACCTAACCTAGCTTCTGCCCACCCCTACTTGTAAATGGGGATTTATTACTTAGGTTAGGTTATAATACTTACTAATTTTCTTTTGGAAATGTGTGGTTAAAAAAACAAAACCTTTTTATAAACCTTTATTATTAAAAACATAAATTATTGCTTTTATCAGTTCCTCAAAGGGATCCTTTTTATGTTTCTCAACACTCCTTCTCCACAAATATTCAAAAATTAAATCGGGGAAATTTTCTCTGTTATTATAATTGTCTTTTTGAAAAAATCTTTTGACGACACGCCACTGTGACTCAATTCTTTGAGTGTGCGTGCCGTCTGCAGCCACAAATGGGTTCTCCGGATCACTGTGGTTGACTTTATGGTGTATGAAACCATGATCCCCCAGACAATCATATGCCCGCCAGTAGTCGGTATGTATGGTGGTGCCATCAACCACATGCTTTTTTATTAATGGCACCAATACTTCGGCAGAACGGATATTGTCTGGGCAGACTTCTAAACGTAGGTCTTCACTCCCGTCTTCTATAAGACCCAGCACCCAATGACCTTCAATATGACGTCCTAAAACAATAAAAAACTTCATTTTAATTTTATTCATAATATGCTGTAGCACATGTTCATTTTTTGTGCATTTTTGCTAGTCAGAACTTACCTTTATTATACTTTCTCTTTCCGAACTTGCTCTCGTCTATCTGGACAACTTTGCCGGGACCACCAATCTTCCCAGTATAAGTTTGTTTATCTATTTGGTACAAAACAACTGCCTCTCTACAATAATTAAATCAATCCATAATTGTTGCCCTAGAAAGGCAGTGCTCTCCCTCTGTAAAGTCTTCTTTCTGAGTAACATAATAACTCCACTTGCTTGCATAGGCATACATTAAATAGAATACCTGTGGTAAGGTTATTCTTATACCATCAAACCAAGTACCATTTCCTCGGCTAACAGTTGACTTGTCTCTGCATGGTTTTTTAAAACACCTAAAAGAGCCCACAGTTCGGTTAGATGAGTATACAATAGTCATTGGTTTTTTATGATAATTGCACATTTTCTCGGTAGGAATCATTCCTTTGCTTTCAGCGAAGGCAAGAGCTTGCTCGCGTGTACCCAGTTGCCGATAAACATTCACTAAATTCCACATTCCTTTGAATTCTTCAACATAATGATGACGTTTTATCACTGGTTCGTCAACTTCAAAATCACCACGACTAGTTGATGGTAGAGGCTCCTGACTAGTCGAAGGCTGGGATTCCTGACTAGTTGATGGCTGGGGTTGCTCGGCGTCCGACATCTTTGCAAAACGCAACACGGTAGAATCGGCAAAGTCCAATATATTACGCGCACGGGTCGGTCGGGAAAGCAGAGAATCGGTGTCCAGTGTACGAGCGCAGGTCAAACGTGTAAGCAAGCAATCAAAGTCCAGGAAATAAGCCAAAGTCGTCGAAATAAACCACAAGAAATACGAAACAAAACACAGGAACATTCACGCAACTACGACAGAAACGGAATAAGCAATATCGGATAATAAACGTAAAATAATAATGTTTTTTTTTCAAATGGCTTTACAACTCTGGGTTCTAGTCTTTTTAATCAAATAATCAGTGAAGACTCCGTCTGTGACAGACTATTATGGTACATATTTGACGTTTACTTTGTTTTTTACGTTTCATTTCACTGTTTTTCATTTACAATTGACAGCTTTTAGCCTCCCGCCGCCATAACTACGCTCATGTATGTTTTATACGTGTTTTACCCGTTTTAAGGTTAGAATTTTTTTTCGTTATTTTCTTGAAAACTATGCATTACCTTGTAATAAGACTAGTAGCACTATAATCGTGGACCAAAGCTCTATCAACTACAATTGTTTTTGCCTCCAAATTCGTGGTAAGGGATACTAAGTCCAACCCACTATTATAATAAACTGTAATGGCCTTCCAGGCTTCTTTCTTTTTATTTATAATATGTCCTCCCGTTCTTTTATCTTCAACAATATGTTTATATCTAAAAATAAAAGGTAAAGTTGAAACTAGTAGGTACTAATTAGGTAAGTGTTTATTATCTAATTGCACGTTACTAAGAAGTAATTACTTACTTATTCACAAGGTCGGCCAACATCGCTTTTTCCTCAGGAGTATAGTTGGCTCCACGTTCACGTTTTTTTTAATTCAGACATTTTATTCAAAAATAAGAAGTAAAAGAAATTTAAATCAAAAATACCACGCTATTTACATAAATTCACACCTGGCAGACACACTCAAAGGCTACAGCTCCAATGTCAATAAAAACTCAATTTGACACTGGCACTGACAAGTGACAAGTGACAATTCCATCAAGCGTTTTGTTTTTGCAAGTTTAGTAGTTTATTGAAGAAAATTGCATTAACAAAACGCATAAGTTCACTCGTTTCATTCATTCGTTGTTTAATGTCGTCTTTAGTTAATGACTCATTAGTGAGGCTTAATTATGTTTGCGAAGTTTTTGTGCAACGTCATTAAAGTTAAACTTTCATTAGCACTAATGCTGGCTTTAAGTAATGTAGACTTAATGAAGAGCTTTGTGCAACTGGGTGTTAAACCAGCACGGGTGACAAATCAATAAAGTTTATAACATTACCTACGTTTACACGCAATCGAAATAAAACCGACATGCAAGCAATGGCTTACCTTCAAGAAATGGCACTACGTCACTTAATCCTTCCTCGTTTAAAATATCTGAAATTTCCATGGTAACTTTCCGGGTAACTATTTATTAAATATTAATATCAAAATCGGCTAATCTAATGCGCGACATACGCGTTGGTCGGCGGTAAGTAATGGCGGGGCGGTCGCGAGCACGGCATAGGCACGGGCACAGATTAGACAGGCGTCGGCCCGGGTAAGCAGTGTTGCCAACTCCGAATTTCATTAACCATGTTATTTTTTTGAATTATACACAATCATACTCTTAGTACATAAATTATTTTTTAAATTACAAAAAAAAATTAAAAATGTGTTACATGGGTAAAAACCAAAATAATTGCACCTTGTCGTTAAAATGTTTGTCCACTACTTTAGATGCAAAGTTTTTGTTTTTTTAATTTTGAACAGTTTTATTTATATTTGCCATAAAGTTTGATATAACCATTATTACTTACAAGCAGGGACCATTTTCGCTACGGTATAAGCGGTATGGTACCGCTATTGGAAATCGGTACCGATTTGTAATAAAGGTAGAACTATACCGGTTCAAAAATAAAGGTACGTTACCGGTATAATATATCGGAACCGCTACTTTTTGTAAATGTACTTATACCGTTAATAAAACGGAAGTCAACCGGTATAATTTCGGTACCGAAAAATTTCTGACAGAAATGTCAAAGCATTCATTTCAAATTCAAATTAAATAGTAGGTACATAGTTTATGTGACTGTACAGTCAACCAATTTGATTCCTAGGCCACTGTAGAACCATGTCGTAATGAATCAATTTGTTTATCTTCTATGATATTGATTGTTGCGTGATGCATGTCGTGATGACATCTCAATTCTCAATGCGACATTGTTCTATAGTGGCCTAGGAATGAAATTGGTTGACTGTACATAATGAAGGGTATTAAACACGAGTGTTTTAATACCTAATTATGTACAGTTATTTCAGGAGACGCATATTATGACCGGCATCGTAAAAAAAAGATATGTTACATATCAGCCTACAGACCTCAATGTAGGTTGTGGGCATGCCCATATTGCACACAAAGTGTGAGCCTACTGCAGAGATGTTACATATCAGCCTAAAGACCTCAATGTAGGTTGTGGGCATGCCCACAGTGCACACAAAGTGTGAGCCTACTGCAGAGATGTTATATATCAGCCTACAGACCTCAGTGTAGGTTGTGGGCATGCCCACATTGCACACAAAGTGTGAGCCTACTGCAGAGATGTTACATATCAGCCTACAGACCTCAATGTAGGTTGTGGGCATGCCCACATTGCACACAAAGTGTGAGCCTACTGCACAGATGTTACATATCAGCCTACAGACCTCAATGTAGTTTGTGGGCATGCCCACATTGCACACAAAGTGTAAGCCTACTGCAGAGATGTTACAAATCAGCCTACAGACCTCAATTTAGGTTGTGGGCATGCCCACATTGCACAAAAAGTGTGAGCCTACTGCAGAGATGTTACATATCAGCCTACAGACCTCATAGTAGGTTGTGGGCATGCCCACATTCCACACAAAGTGTGAGCCTACTGCAGAGATGTTACATATCAGCCTACAGACCTCAATGTAGTTTGTGGGCATGCCCACATTGCACACAAAGTGTGAGCCTACTGCAGAGATGTTACAAATCAGCCTACAGACCTCAATTTAGGTTGTGGGCACGCCCACATTGCACACAAAGTGTGAGCCTACTGCACAGATGTTACATATCAGCCTACAGACCCCAATTTAGGTTGTGGGCATGCCCACATTGCACATAAAGTGCGAGCCTACTGCAGAGATTAGTTTGTGGGCATGCCCACATTGCACACAAAGCGTGAGCCTACTGCAGAGATGTTACAAATCAGCCTACAGACCTCAATTTAGGTTGTGGGCACGCCCACATTGCACACAAAGTGTGAGCCTACTGCACAGATGTTACATATCAGCCTACAGACCTCAATTTAGGTTGTGGGCATGCCCACATTGCACACAACAGTGGAGCCGCCCCTGATGCTAAATTTTCAAATGACAATCATCTAATTATGTACAGTACTACACACAAACACACACACTACACCACCACACTATATCTGCCCACATATCATAAGCCTCCATGATGCATTCAGGAGACGCATATTATGAACAGCATCTCATATGTATGCATATAGCATATTATAATGTCGTGACGTGTTCGTGACGATTTTCCTGTCGCAAATTTTGGATTCACTCCTCATCAGCAAACTCCCTAACGTGCGGTTCGTTCCAAACAAATAACAAAAATACATAGGTACAGTCGATCATAGAACCTCCTCCTTTTTTGGAAGTCGGTTAAAAATAGGAAGTTAGTTTAGGCATTCTCAATAACTAGCACTGATTGGTTGGCGCCTGTTGGCGGCACCCTCATAAAGCCCAAACGATACCTTTAAGAAAAAGGTTCACATACCGAAAAATATAACGGTACCGTTATATTTAGTTAACAAAAAAATTTTGTTACGGTATCGAAACATGCTGAAACGTTACGATATGACGTCATACCGTTTTAAAATAGTTCCTTTATTTTCCGGTTATGCAGTCCCTGGTCTCTGCTTACAAGTTAAATAGTTTTGGAATAGCAATTTACGAAACATTATTTAATTTTATTCGCCCATACAACTTTACCATGTCCTTTTGCTACCTTTTTCAAGAAAAATTATCACTATTTTTACATTACATTTATAGGCGTACAGGCAAATTATGACACCTAGATCCGATATTCTAATAAATCCAGCAGTCGGCTACTAAAATGCGTAATTGTTTATTCGTTAGAAAACAGCCAGGTGGTCGCAAGCTGCATCTTACAGACTTATTTTGTTTACCTTATATTTTTAATTAACTGAACTGGTTGCCCACTTGGTTAAACACAAATTACCACCAAACAACATAACTTTAAATTGATGGCAACCCCAAATGCGTTACACGCGGTACATAAGTAAGCCGCCTCATTATAATGTACGCGGTTACTTATTTTACGTAAGGGGCTAATTGCGCATCTATACGACCGCCTCATTATAATGCACGCGGTTACTTATTTTACTAAATGTTAACAATAACATTTATTAGCATAATACATGTTTTTTTACTGTATTCTATACTTTTATACGAACAACATTATGTTTATTAATTTTATTGTTTTTTTTTTTGTAATCATAATAACGATTTTAATGAAGTTTGCAAGAGGTAATGATGTATGGCCCCTCGATTCTTATATTCCAATAAAATCCAGCGGTCGGCTACTAAAATGCATAATTGTTTATTACGTTAAGAAAGCAGCCAGGTGGTCGCTGCATCTTATAGACTTATTCTGTGAAATTTTTTAAGTGTCTACCGATTACTAAATATCAACGCCATCTAGCGGATATTTTAAACACCTCAGCAGCCTCTGAAGCAATCCATCGATAACGAAAGGTCATTGCGAACCCGTCTAGTAGTTAGTTTGAATGGAAACATATAGATAGCGCAATGAAATGTACATAGGTACCTATACCATACCAATGAAATAGATGTAATAACTTCAGTTCATTGATTTGATTTGACGGAATAATATTATGTTTTCAACGTTTTACAGATTGTGCATTGATTGTGTATGTAATCTATTCCGACAATTCCGTTGTGTTAAGTAAATAGACAGCATATGTATGCTTCCGTAATCGGAATGCGTGTGAAATGATGTGTAATTATGTGGCAACATGACTAGTTTAGTGTTCCGAAGGATGACCAATCCGATTACTTAAATTAAGTATACAGTGGCCAGGTATGTCCGGAAGGTAGTCAATAAGTACGTAAAATGACCCAGGATACGTATAGCTGATGAAGTAGGCGGAGACATTATTAATTAGCCAGTGTGCGTACGTAATGTATCGGCATATCCCGGACCCTGCTTGTACGTATGTACGTAACCGGGTACATTATTTAATGAGACGGAGTCAGTACGATGATTTGGCAAGCAAGCCTGGCAGGTTACTATTATAAATGTTAAGAATGCGCCACAGTAATTTAATGATGCGGCTGACGTCGTAAAGATGCTATGTACCGAACACAGTCTGTAAGTAAGCCGATTTCGTCTAATGTCCGAGGATACGTAAATGATTATGTAGGCGGAGACATTATTAATTATCCAGTGTCCGTAAAATGTTTCGGCATATCCCAGACCCTGCTCGTACATTATGTAACCGGGTACATTATTTAATGAGACGGAGTCAGTACGATGATTTGGCAACCAGTTACTGTTATAAAGAGTCCAGTAAACAAGCACAGTAGTCAAAGTTAGAAAAATCAGTCCAGAAACAAAGCCAAGTCGTGTGGGAATCCGAAAGCACAATAATTCGCATCTACCATGGACGAATCGCATGAGCAGACTAAAATGGATGGCAAGCAAACAAACTACCAAATACAAAACAATGGGCATGTTGTATCCCCAAACTTGTTTTTGCACATTAATTTTCTCACTCTCACCTGCATAAATCGTAAGTTGTCTCGCTCACACGCACCGGATTAACTTGAAGGACAATAGCCGAGGGACCATAGCCGTCTCTATCCCCTGTAGGGAGCCATGAAGTGGATGTGGCAACGTCGCAATTTACTGTCACTGGTAGGCCTATTGGGTAAAATGAAAAATCAGTAGGAATGTATAGCTCAGTTTAGACTTCGGTGTTGTTATTTATTTACTGAAATTAGTTAGCTGCTTTATTTTTATGGCGTCCACATGAATGAGAACTAACATAATAAATAGTTACATAATTTTGTGTTTTTAGAAACATCGAAGAGTGAATTGAAAAGGTTATGATGTAACAAAGTTACAATGTAAACGACATTATGGTACATATCTTTTAAACTACTGAATCGATCTTGATGAAATTTGCACTGTTTCCTAAGTTAAAAGATTTTAAAACAATGTAAAATGATTTTAAGATAAAGTTAAAGCAGGTATATCAAAAAAATAAAATAAAACTTCTTCAAAAAGCGAATATTCTCTTTATTTAATGGTTTCGTATTATTCAGCTTGTTTTTATTTAAATGCCTTTATAAGAAGATTCTACCACTGGTTCGGAATGCCACCTATTTAGTCAAGAAATAACTTATTAAAAACTCTATCTAATTACTGTTTAAGGAAAACATACATTTCTTATAAAAATAGTCAAAGCAAGTACATTTACAAGCAAGTACAAGATTAGTCAACCTATAATAACACAATTACCTATTAAAATCTCTATCTAATTACTCTTTTAGATATAAAATACATACATTTTTATAAAAATATTCAAAGCAATTACATCTACAAGCAAGTCATACATTTCTTATAATAAAAAATAGATAAAGCAAGCACATTTACTAGCAAGTACAAAAGTTATAGTCCATATCTTACTAAACTACTGAACTGAATTTGATGAAACTTGCACTGATCCCCTGAGTTAAAGGTTCTTAATCCAATTAAAAGAGAATTATTGCAATTTGATTCCTAGTTTCTGGAAAATACGTGGATATACAAACAAACACTATGAAATTTGACACATCTGTTTTGAAACCCTCAGAGATTAACCTATACGAATAGTGTGCATTTCCAACAATATTACTTACATACGGGTCGAATTGATAACCTGCTTTTTTGAAGTTGGTCAAATAAAAATAATAATATCTACAGTTACTTCTATGTTAATGCTAAACCAAAGTGTTTAATTTACGTCGTTTATAATTTATTGTCTTGTCAACATCATTCTTATGCTTAGTATAATTATTTAGCATAATGTTTGCCAAGATATTTGCAGCAATGCTATAATATTCTTTATCTACTCCAGCATCGAAAAGTTCCAATTTCGAATTTGACAACTATATCGAATTGAACCCTCTTTCGTGTTTGTTTCTCATAACGATACAGTTCGTTGTATGGGAGCTGTATCGTTATGAGTCGTAGCTGTATCGATATGGTTATCTTCATAAATAGGATACCTATAGCTTAGCGGCTCTGGGTTCTGGCACTTGACTTTTTTATTAATTTATAAAGTAAAAAATTATAAAGACGTCCTTGTCGTAGATAAAATCTTGTATGCAACTGTACGTAATTAGTCATTTTAATTCTCGTACTATCCTATTTTGATACTCGGCAAGCCTCGTATCAAAAAACAGCACTCGAATTAACATGACCCTCATTACGATACAGTTGCATAAATAGCTATTTCTGTTTTCCACATACAGTACACACTGCTGTAAAGTCTACATAGAAAGTATCAGCTTGTAGGCTGTACAATGTCAAATTGTGAAGTAAACTTTTGTGTTGCACAAATTCCAGGAAGGATACTTCTAAATCAATGTCATTAATAATATATTCCAAAATTGCTGTCATGTGATAATAAATAAACATGATTTGGTCAGTTGGTGCACATAAACCCCCTCTTTGCAACAAATTAAAATATTCATCATTTACAGCTTTATTTTCATCAATATAAACATTTCTACAATGCTCACAGGAAAACCGATTTAGTAAACTATGTGAAACATAACCACACACATAAATTTGAGAAGAAATATCTATTTCACATGCTTCTAAATAATTACTGCAGTTTATTATAAAAGTAAATTTCTCAAAATTAACTTCATCTTGAAGACATTCAGCTGATGTACAAGATTTGAGAAAGACCAGATCTCGCTGCTTTAGTAAGTGTTGAAGTCTTATTTTTTTTTCAGACTCAACAATTTGTCTGTAAGCCACGTTATAATTACATCCAGAAAGTGACCTGTACCTACTAAATCTTTTTTCTATATTGAACTTCCCAAGAAGTATGTACACCACAAAGTTAAAATTTTCAAAACAATACCTTGAAATATCAATTATGACAGATGTGGTATGCAACATAGCCTCATAAGTATCTCTTGTCAAACCTACACAAGTTTCTAAAGATTTCCATGTTCTTAGCCAAATACAGACTGACTTCAAAAACTTCAATTTATCATCATCCCTATGAGATATTGGCGTACAGTTTTGTTTTCTTAATACTTGACTTTGACTGTGTTTTTCACATTTAATATATCCCACCAGTCCCTAATAATTTGTAGAAAATCTGATGTTTCTACATAACCCTCAGATTTTACAGCAGCGATAGTGGTATCATGAAAAATATTATTTACTAACATGACATTTTGCCGTTCAAATGTATTGGGATTGATAGATTTCATGTTTAATTTAAAAGCTTTTTTACATAACTTATTTTTATCAGTCCTATATAATTCTCGCAAGTGATGAAAGGATGCTCTTTTTATTATAATATTATCTTCATGTAAGTCAGGATATGTAAAAGTACAATTATCTAAATTTATCCAATTATTACGAATGTTTTTAAAGATATGAACTGGATCATACAAGACAAATATTTTTTCATCTGTGTATTTAGGATTACTGAAGCTACAATTTGATTCATCTGTTAATAACTTAAAACAATTTTGGTTTACACGATTGTTATCAGAAATTATTGAAAGTACTTTCAATCCAAATGATTGTATGTAATTTACAATGAGCAATAAATTTTCATACAAAAATTTCCCAGATATATTATATACTGGTAACAACTTGACAACCTCTTTTTTGTTACCAAATGCAGAGCTAATCATAAAAGTCTGTACGGTTTTGGCAAGATTTTTTGGATTATTTTCTGCGTAACCTAGAATAGTTTTGGACTTATACTCTAGGCCACTTTTTATATAAATTTCATCAATCAATAAATTTACAACTTTCTCCCTTTCTACCCACGTAGAGCATATTGATTTTAAATAACAATAATTATTTTCTGGTGAATTCGGGCACAGGCCAGTCATCGAAGTTATTTGCTGCAAATGTCTTGCAGTTGGTAAGATTAGGTATTGCCTCAAAGTATTATAGGCACACGAAGAAATACTAAATATCACAAATGAAAATATAAGTGTAGCAATACTATATCTACGTTGCTTATTTTTTAACAATTTCATTTGGTCTAGAACAAGCTCTGCAGCAAAATTATCATTTTCAATATTAACTGCTTCGTTCAAATACTTAATAGACCTATCAAGACAATAGTCAAATGACTTTGTTGGTTCACAACTATTGTTATAATAACGAGATAGTATATTTTCCAGCTGTGACCATCTGCTAAGCTTAAGTTCACTAGGTAATATCCAGCTTAAATCTTCATGACGCATTAAATGTCCTTTTACATATACCTCAATGCTTAGATTTTCATCCACTAACACACTATTAACTACTTTCACATTGCCGTCACTGTCACTATTATCACTTTCAATATCAAGATTTAACAAATAGAAATACAGCCTCTTATTAGGTACCACACGATATAACCATTTAGAGTCTCCTAACTTTTCTTGGAATTTATGCACTAAGTCTTTGAATGATGCGATTATGTCACTCTCTAAAAATTTAGACACCTGCTCCTCATGAAATTGTTCAGCTCGTTCTCTCCTTTTTTCGGGCTTGCTTCTTGGAGGTGGAGTGCTCTTCGACATGTATGATGGGAGATTATTGAATATATGGGGTATTGCACCCTCAACTAAACGTGGGTATTTCAATTGCTGTTTAAACACTTGTCCGTCACTTCCAATGACAATTTCCTCAGTCTGGATTTCATGGGTTGGAAAATGGTTGCTGCATACAACTGAGTGTTTTGTAGGTACCCAGTCTTTTCGTGGAATCGCACGTAACCACGCTTGAGAGAGATTAGCATCTTTTGGGAAAGAAAATGTACTTTTAGCTCCTTCATTGCGGATTACACTGGCGTAATTTGATTTGCATTCTGGCACACAGCATTTTCTTGGCATCTAAAACAGTTAAAGTAACTTATATAAACAACCAAAATGAAATAATTAAGTATTTGTTTTGTAGGACCTCAATGTTTGTAGGTTATGTTTTCAAACCTAGATACTTATTTAAATTATGAGTCTGGCACTTAGTTGTAAATTACTACACATCTTTATTCGAAAATATCTTCATTTGTTACATTAAAACATATTGACAGTAGTAGTCAGTCAGTAATAAACTTAGCTTTCTTACCTCAGCTTTTTTTGCACTTTGCAGTCGATATAAAGTTAACCACGAAAACGGATTTATCTCGTCTTATCTGATGTATTTTTAAAAGGTTTCTATCCACCTCGAGTGAAACTGAACATTAAACACCAATATTATTGTAACTTTTGTTAAATAATTATGATTTAAACACAAAATAACACGACGCGAAACAAAACCAAACACAAACTTGTTGACTCACTGAGCCATAGACATCCCGTAGTTGGCCGATCATCGGCCTACCTGCGACGTTGCCAGACTTCTACTTCATGGCTCGCTACAGGAGATAGAGACGGCTATGCGAGGGACCACAGCCTCCTTTACTTTACAAGCCATGCTGTTAAGTTTGGCAACATCGCAATTACGAGTTGCGTGAACCGATTGTTTTAACTTTAGCAGCAATTTGTACTAGCGCAAGTCTTCTCTACGGGTTGTATCTAGTGATATTATGTAAACAATAAGTACATTATAAGTACATAAAATCGTCAGTTACTAGGAATGGTACCAAGGTACCTTCTACCCAATAATTTTATTGAAGATAAGGCAGTAGAATACGTCTTATGGCCGAAAGAATATCGTTTACTTTTAAAAATATAACTTGCATGTAACTTTGAAGGTTCACTACTTATTTCTTTAAAATAAAAAAAATATGAATTAAATGACTTACAACGCTCCCCAAATGCCTATGTCCAGCAGTGGACGAATGCAGGCTGATGGATGGATTGATGAAAAGATATGAATTAGATTAAAGCTTAATTTATTTTGCAATGTATATTATCTTTACTAGCTGTCGCCCGCGAATTGTTATAAGTGGAATACCTAAGTTATTTTATTTTCCAACGGAACTCCTTAGTTTTCCGGGATGTCCAGGTCTTCAAATATTATGCCCATGGAATAATCACGTCGATCCATTGCTTTGTTGCGGCGTGAATGAAGGACAAACCAACAAACAAACACAGTGTCGTATTTATAATATTCTATAAATAAATATAAAAGTAGGTACATACATAGTTACATACCTACCTATTTTTAAAAGGTTCCATGTATAATAGGGGTATTGGGTTTAATATAACTGCCATGCCCCTAACAGGTTAGCCCGCTACCATCTAAGGTACTGCATCTTCACTTACCATCAGGTGAGATCGCAGTCAAGGGCTAACTTGTAGTGGTTAAAAAAAACAAAATATCATAAAATTAGTACAACTTATCCAACTAGCTAGATATTATAGGTAAGTACCTACCTCAATTATTATATGGACAAAATCCATTTAAGTAATTTAAAAAAACATTAAGCTTATGTTATTTCTATTAAGTCTGTCAGTCTGTGAAATGTTCAATTTTTTTGGAAAATTATCTTCATTAGATAGCATATTAGATAGACTTTTTGAAATATTTCAGAATAATGGTTTCTATATCAATAAAACATGACAATTGTATGAAACATGAGAGTGTAGGCTTAAAATCTTTAGTGCTGCTAAAATTCCTCGGGCATCATTCAATTTTAAGAAAATAGTTTTTAGTCATCTAAACTAATATTATAAAGAGGAATTCTTAATAAAATCAAACTGCATATTTAAAAGATACCTTACAAATTTAACGGAATCTGTAGGGAGTGACAGACCACCTCTTTGCAAATAGTCAAAATAGACGTCGTGAGTCGGTTCACGAGCGACGTTGCCAGCTGTCTCACAGCATGGCTTGTAAAGTAAAGGAGGCTGTGGAGGGACCCGTTAGACCTACTACCTGAACCTTTTCAACTATGTTCTTTTCTATGAGTTTAAATACAACCCTAGGTTGTTATACCTCGTTGGATAGCTGATAAAATGTAGATGTTTTTAAGCACATCTGCAGAGCAAGTGCCATAATAATTTTTTGAGATATCCAGAAAAGAAAAATATTTTTTTATAATTTGTACTTATTTTCTTAAGTTTCGATCGTCTACAATGACCTATTTAGTTAACTTACGTGCAATTTTAGTCATTGAGGTCATTAAGCATCTCATTCTTCATGTAAAAAACCAAAAAAAATATCATAGAGTCAAAAAAATTCAAAATATTCAATTCAATAGCCGAAAAATTGGGCATTTTCATAAAAAAAATTAAAACTCGAATATCTCGAAAACGGTTAAGTTTAGGATGGGGGGTTCCATAGTGAAATCATTCAGAAATGATGTGTACTACACGCCCTTAACGGATCTAGGTCGACTTTTCCTGGAACCCTGTATACAACAGTACACTAAATGTACATGTATCCGTCAGGTCCATCCATCGCCAAAGATATGGTGCTTAAAAGACTATTAAGAAAGCTCTAGTGTTGAAGCTCCGTGACTATTTTGAAAAGGAAAGTCGTACTTGTAATTACTAGATGAGTATACGAGTTACGAAATACCGGATAAAAGGGCACGTCGCTTCACTATTGGAAAAAACGATATGCGTAATGCGTATAATATGGAGTATAGCATTTTTTTGTCGATGGTAGCCTGGCAATAATTATGATACTTCATAGACGTGCATATGCCAAAAGTAAAATAAATCGTTGGACAAGGAATAATTACTTATATTTTAAGTCTTATGTCTACCTCTTATTTAAGCCAAGTTAAGTTATAAACTTACTGCTTGTAACAATTTGGTAATATAACAATCTATACTTATAATAAAAGTGTAACAGGTCCAATTCTGTACATTGAAGATATTTTGAAAATTTTTTTTGGTGGGCACTCATTATTCGATACTGAAGCCAAATCTGTAATTTTTTTCATTTTTGTCTGTCTGTCTGTCTGTATCTTGGCCGCGCATCACGCCGAAGCTACTGAATGAATTCAGACGAAACTTGGCACGATTTGAGCCCATACTACGAGGTAGGACATAGGATACTTTTTATCCCGAAATTCTACCCCCGAAGGGGTGAAATAGGGGTTGAAAGTTTGTATGAAAGTCCTTAATTTCTCAAGTTATAGCCATGAAACTTGATATATGAGCTGCGGGTTGAAAATGAAAACATATGTGTTTCAGTTTTTCAAAATTCCGCCCCCGAAGGGGTGAAATAGGGGTTGAGAGTTTGTATGAAAATCCTTAATTTCTCAAGTTATTATAGCCATGAAACAGCATTTGGGCTTTCGTTAAAATATGAAGAAGTACGTGTTTCACCATTATAGGGGGATTATACCGTGGGATAGTAATACAGGCTAACGTTAACGCAAAAATTATGTTTTAGCTCTAGCTTTTCAGCAAATTGATAAGCTTCATGCGGGGGAAATCCTGCATCACCAAGCTTGAGAATGTGCTTTACTAGCCTATTCTCGCTGTCACTATTCAAAATAGGATATTTTCCTAAAAAAAAACTTACGTTAATAAATCTTAGAGACAGCAATCTTCTATCTTTCTTCTATATATGTATATAAAAATCAATTGCTCTTCGTTTGTCTCGCTTAAACTCGAGAAGGGCTGGGCCGATTTAACTGATTTTGGTTTTGAAATGTTTGTCGTAGTCCATTGAAGGTTTAAAAGGTGAGAAAATGTGGAAAAATTGCGAGGAAGATAGTAAAAACAGCAATTTCATTTTCTCATATAAACTGTTCTACCTAATTTCCTGTCAAACATTTGACGTTCGTCTCTTCGGTACGGTAGACTCGGGCCCACTAGAATTGAAGCACGTATTAAGGGTTTTGAATCGGCAATGTGGATGTGCCCTCCGAAGGTTTATTTTTAATAGTAATACCTATTAGAACTTTAACGCAATGCGCATTTAAGAAGAGACCAGAGATTTGGATTTTGGCTTATGGATGGCGCTAACCCATCACCTACCTAGTACCTACGTTTCAATTTTGAACAGGTTCCTAAGTAAGAACCTATGATCAATCAGCAAGAGCGAACTGCGAAGTCGTAGGATTACATACTACATAGTACTCACCTACCTACCTACACTACGACTTACGAGTACGCGAGTCGCGCGTGTCGCGACTCGCGGGTCTCGAAAATACACACAGTTTATTCTACAAACGATCCGATGGATCGTATTTAAAGTTATAACTAGTAGAATCTAAGTTATAATTTTAAATACGATCCATCGGATCGTTTAATTAGTATTCGATCACATTGGCGTCAATTTCAAAAGCAAAATACTAAAATAGACCCAATAGCCAAAACTTCAAGGACAACCGAGTTTTATTTGGAATCGCATCGAATTGAATCGAAATTGAGCTCTAAATCAATGGAAATATGGTGCATTGTGCGGGCCCCGGCTAAGATTTGAGTCTTGATGATACTTTTTAAGTAAGTGCCTAGGTATGTCAAATAAAATAAATATTTTCTTATCTTTAATAAAGAACAAAATGATCTTCACAATATGTACATAATTGAGATATTTATTAAGACACAAAGTCCGAATAAAGTACCTACCCAGCGCAGACGCCCGGCCCAGCCAAACCACAGACTCCACAGAGACAGAGTCAGAGTACTTTTCTTTATAGCGCTCAGCAGTCAGCTCAATTCGTAACTCAGCGTTTGCTACATTGCACAGCCCGCGCCCGGCAGCGCTAAGCTGCGCTACCACTGAGTCGTGCGCCATGACTCTTTTGCAAAAGGAGTCAGAGCACCCAACTCAGTAAAGTGAGTTAACTCAATTGAGCGGCGTAACTCAGTGTTACCCATGTTTATTCAACAGTGAATAATAATGAAGTAGACAGGCTTAGAATGGAACGAGTTCGGGCACACCACACACAACAACAACGCGCACGACGCAATGAAATCGAGCGATACCGCAGAAGCAGTGCTCCTGTGAACCTGGAACGAGTAGCATTCCACTACGATCCGAAAGTAGATTATTGTGCCGACAAATCCGTGACAATTGGGGAAATGACAATCATTTGTCAATATTGTAAAGCGTTAAAATACAACGGCGAATCTACTGGATTATGTTGTGCTGGTGGTAAAGTAAAATTGCCACAATTGGTCCCACCACCAGATGCATTACGCTCATTAGTTTCTGTGGTGGGAAATGACTCTAAACACATCTTAGCCAACATCCAAAAATATAACAATTGCTTTCAAATGACGTCGTTTGGCGCAACGCATATTGTTTAGAACAATTTCATGCCAACTTTCAAGTCCGAAAAAGGTCAAGGTTAAAATATCTAAAAAAACAATACGTTTATTGATTAATTCTTGAGCATCTGCTTTCCTCTTTTAGGCACTACTCCATTTTGACGTTCCATTTTATCGTTGCCTAGTAATAATCTTGTAATCCATTACATGAATACCATTTAAGTACCTCTGTCACTATATTATGAAAAGGAAATGTATGTTTTGTTAATAATTATTTTTATTTGTTGACAAGCCTCAATGAAACGTGTAATTGATCAATCAAAGCATTTTGAAATAACCACTGCGTTTAAAGGAACGCCCTTTGATTGCATCTGTCTGCCATCTGTGGTCGAATAGTTGAACTCGCTAACCAAAACGTCAAGCGCAGTCTAGTGTGGGAAAGCAGTTTTTTGGTGAAACATTTTTTATTTATTTTCTCAGTTTCCGAGTCTTCAGACTCCTGAAACTTTTTAATCTGAAAACTATAAAATATAACAATTACAATAATAAAGAAATCATACTTGAAAAAAATTTTTAGACTCGCTCACAACAATAACTAGCGCCATCTAGTGTGGGAAAGCAGTCTTTTGGTGAAACCTTTTCTATTTATTTTCTCAGTTTTCAGAGCCTTCAGACTCCTGAAACTTTTTAAAATATTACAATTACAATAATAAAGAAATCATTGCTGCACATTGATTTTTGACACCTAGGCAAGCTCCCATAGTGGCACTGGTCAAGTCCTTTGTATTTGTCACAAAAATAATAATTTAATAAGAAAATTGCTACTGGGAGCGCTGCTGCCACTGCCAGACGCGGACCATCAATTTTTACAAATTTATTTTATGGGCAATCAAGATGCGGAAGTTAAAAGGCGTTGTACTCATAATCCAACAGTGAAACGAACTATTGTCCAAAAACTGCAAACGTTTCTTCATCAGAACAATGATTTAGTCAAAATCTAGTTCAAATCGGCATTAGATCGTATGCCATTGGACAGCCATAATATTGTCATTAGAGCTGACAAAACACCTGCTGGTGAGCATGCAAGGAGGTATAATTCACCGACAATCGACGAAGTGGCTATTGTCGTTGTTGGAGAAAATTACTTGAGTAAAATCGCAGGGATGTAACCTACCTCTATACCAAATTTCCTCTATATGATTATTCTTCATTTCATCCATTTACAAAACAAACAAAGATGCTTGGTGTAGCTCATTCTTTCTATATTTATGACTATAGGGACTGACAGTGGTTGAAAAGCTTTATAAATCACCTTTAAAATACTGTAATTAATATTAAGCATAACTTATAGTTAAAAATGAGTAAGTATCAGTCTTTCATAAAGTATAATTAGTGGTGCCTGCTAAAAATCTATGGTTCCCTCATAGATTTATAATTGGTCCGTTGAGCGGAGCGAGACCAATCCTAAATCTATGGGTTCCCTCAATTATTTTCTACTTTTTATTGCCAGAGTTAGAGTATGACCTATGAAAATGGCAATTCTTGACATTATCGATCAAAATTTTCTGCCATTTTAGCGAAGGGAGAGTTTTAATGTCGTTAGTGATACGAAGTACACCGGGTCATCTGTTAGGCGGTACGAAGTTCGCCGGGTCAGCTAGTTAGTTAAATCAAAGCTTGTAATGTCCTGTGCTACATGATCTTTAATAGATACCCAGTGTCAACTTTGTTGTATTTCTAGCAGCATATCGTCTTCGCAATGTACTCGATGGAATCCCAAAATGTCGGGATATTTCGTTTATCCCCATGGTTTTTTTTGTCCATTTAATATATCATTTTTTTGACCTTTGACCTTGAATAAAAAAAATTCCATACACGGGAATGATGGGGAACTTCTAGACATTGTTTATAATTATGTTTTGAACAATTTCACTGATTTTCAGCTTGTTGGGACTTTATGTAACTTCGAATGTCTAAATTGACCGGACTATTCGTGGCATAGTTTTGCTGTAGGTAATCATAAATGGCAGTGTATGCAGGGTTAGGTGCCCTTAAATCAGGGCAACTATCCTTTTCGATAGGAATAGATGCCCAAGTATTTTTTAATAAAATAAACATAATTTAATATAAAAAATTCTCTTTAAACAACCGACTTCAAACTCCCGCGCCAACTTTACAACAACAAGCACACGCTATACAAAGTACTTATTTTATTGTTGATATTTTAAAAACCGCTCGACCGATTTCGATAAAATTTATATGGGACCACTTGGGAAGTATGCCCTTTCAAATAAAAAAGAATCATCCAAATCGATCCACCCAATTAAAAGTTCTGAGGTAACAAACAAACAAAAAAAAACAGTCGAATTGAGAACCTCCTCCTTTTTTTGAAGTCGGTTGAAAATAGCATCTATTTACACCTAGATGCAGACTCAATGAACCAGTATATTGACGTAATAAAAGAAATAACGGGATTTATTGAGGCAGCTAAACATATTTATGGTAATTAAGTTTAAAAAAATATTTATTTTTGTACCCCAAATTAATGTTATTCCTGCGGTTCTATAAATTCTGTTGTTTTTGTAACTATATGACCGCATAACAGCTGTACTGTATAAATATATATAAAAATATATATTTATCTCCTTCATCATTGTGCAGTATAAATTTTACAATAATATTTCATTAATTAGGAAAGTTGTTAGTTTCAAAATATCAGTATTACTTTGCGAAAATATCAAATTGTATATATTATTATTATTATTATGATACTAGCGTAGCGGGCGGCGTATTAGTTTTTAAGAATCGCTGTAGGGAGCAAACTGAAAATCAGCGCTGGGTATTGCTGCCAATACCCAGCACAAGGCTGAGTTTGCGACCCATTGTGTTTTTGTTAGTCCTTAAGTTTTTTAAAGTCCAATATCATAAAATGTTATTTGAGAACAAGAATGTTACGCAATAAAAACTTTATTTATTACTAATTATTATAAGTATAGATTATAAAGTTATACAACGCAAAATACTAACCTTTAAATCTTTGACGTGTTCTGGAATTTCGCAGCGGAGGTAATAAAAAAAAAACACGCACGAGCGAAACGCTTCCTCACCGCACGACTGTCTGTGGGTAACTGAAGTTCGGGGTGACTGCGGCTCCTACTTCTACAATTAATTCATAGTCGCGAGTTCGGGAAGTTAGGTTTTTAGAATATGAGGCATCTATCCCGGTTTTACCCTATTATCTACATATTGTAACATTTCTTCTTTCAAAAAAGAAGTCAAGAAACTCGAGAAGGAGGAAAAAGGATTTTCTTGCCAGTTCTTCTCAGTACAATCTTCTTTTCGAACCGGTGGGTAGAGTCCTGATGTATTATTAACTAGCTGATGCCCACGACTTCGTCCACGTGGAATGAGCTTTTCGTATCTTTGACGTGTTCGGGAATTTCGCCGCGGAGATAATTACACGCACAAGCGAAACGCTTCCTCACCGCACGACTGTCTGTGGGTAACTGAAGTTCGGGGTGACTGCGGCTCCTACTTCTACAATTAATTCATAGTCGCGAGTTCGGGAAGTTAGGTTTTTAGAATATGAGGCATCTATCCCGGTTTTACCCTATTATCTACATATTGTAACATTTCTTCTTTCAAAAAAGAAGTCAAGAAACTCGAGAAGGAGGAAAAAGGATTTTCTTGCCAGTTCTTCTCAGTACAATCTTCTTTTCGAACCGGTGGGTAGAGTCCTGATGTATTATTAACTAGCTGATGCCCACGACTTCGTCCACGTGGAATGAGCTTTTCGTATCTTTGACGTGTTCGGGAATTTCGCCGCGGAGATAATTACACGCACAAGCGAAACGCTTCCTCACCGCACGACTGTCTGTGGGTAACTGAGGTACGGGGTGACTGCGGCTCCTACTTATACAATTAATTCGTAGTCGCGAGTTCGGGAAGTTAGGTTTTTAGAATATAAGGCATCTATCCCGGTTTTACCCTATTATCTACATATTGTAACATTTCTTCTTTCAAAAAAAAGGCAAGAAACTCGAGAAGGAGGAAAACGGAGTTTCTTGCAAATTCTTCTCAGTACAATCTTCTTTTCGAACCGGTGGGTAGAGTCCTGATGTATTATTAACTAGCTGATGCCCGCGACTTAGTCCACGTGGAATGAGCTTTTCGTAAGAAACGTTTTCGTTAGACCGTTTTTTTTTTCCTCTCTAACTTTGCAAATCCGACTAGCACAAAAAACTCTTTTCATTTTTCGGATTAATATTATAGCCTATGACACTCACAAATAATGTGGCTTTCTATTGGTAACAGAATTTTTAATATCGTAGATACAAGGATTACCGCTACAACCTCATAAACTCACAAATACCTCTTTAATATTAGTATAGGTGATAAATTTGTTTCAGGTTCCTCAAACGCCAGTGGGAGGAATCTGGGAGCGACAGGCAAGATAATGACGCGAGCGGCGAGAAGAAAGTGTGCGATAAGCCCTTTGAAAGGATCAAGAGGAAGAAAGTTGCCATGCTGCTTGGATACTGTGGAGTTGACTACTACGGGATGCAACGGTAAGTTAAAAAGGATTTTTATTTTTTTAACGACTGCCAGTGGCACAGTGGTGAGCGCTGTAGTTATTTCCCACGACAGCCGATTAAAGTGGGCATAGGCCATAGATAATACACTATATACTAGAGATAGATGCGCCACTCACATTTCAAGTGTCTAAAAAGGTGTACCCTGTACGCTAGATGTCGCTGTATCGTGTGCAACGCAGCTGGCGGCAGTACCACTAGATTTACTATATATATTTTTTATCTCAATAAAGTAGTGATAAAGGTTTTTTCTACTAATTTTAATATTATCTACCAGAGAATTAAAGTAAATGGAGCTTAAATGCTAGTAATACTAATATTGTAGATAACATTAACATTATTGTTAAATAAAAACAGCCAATTTCACATAAGAAATAAGATTTTTTTTATTAAAATCAATTACTAAACATACATTTAATTAGTCGCACATCCAAAATAACAATTCTTGCTGATTTTCTCGGCGTTTTAGCCAAGTTCGTTGCGGCAAACAAAGTCCGGTAGGGAAAAGCAGGGTCGATAAGTTGGCAGTGGCAAAGTCCAGTTAGCAAGAGCAGGTCAATCGTCAAAGGCAGGTAACACGGGTCCAGGGCATAAAAGAGGTCAAACGTTCAAAGAAGATACAACAAAACAAGCAGATAATCCAGAATTTTCAAACACAACACAACACAAGCAAGAGCACATCAACGGAATATATTTGAAAAAACTGTCAAGCCAACCCCACAACTGATAACTGTCAGTTTTTTTTTGGAATTTTTGGGCTCTGGATTCAGAGATTTTTACTGATAAACGCTATCTATAATACGCTCTAGAAAAATAGCTTACGAGTTTTTGTTCCCCGATCACCAGATGGCAGTGTTTTCTACGCAATATTTGTTTACGTGAATTTGTACGGCAGTTTCACCCCCCTGGCATAGGCCTCCAATCTTATAGGAGAGAGGGAATTAGAGCTTAGACCCACCACGCTGCTTCAATGCGGGTTGGCGGGCTTTAACGACTACTATCACGTCACAATTCAAAATTTCATTTAAAATCCTATACTAAACACGCATTCCGACGTTTGAAAAAAAGTTGCTGATTTGACTATTTATTTGTCAAATACCCAATTTAACAAACCATAGATACCAATTTGAATAAACATACTTTGACTATGACCTATTGAAAGTCCTCATCCATAGTCAACAGAATAACCTTGTAGCTTGTTTATTTAACCCCTACAAGCCTTGTAGCTTAGCTTGTTTATTTAGCCCCTACAAGCCTAGTAGCTTGTTTATTTAACTCCTGCAAGCCTTGTAGCTTGTTTATTTAACCCCTACAAGCCTTGTACCTTGTTTATTTGACCCCTACAAGATGCTAGACGTGAAAAATGCGCATTATTTCTAGTAACCCCGGCGTCCCAACGATAGAGGAAGACCTACTAAAGGCGCTCCACGACGCCAAGTATATAACAGGAGAGGAGTTCGCGAACCAACAGAACGCACATTTCCAGAGGAGCTCGCGTACCGACAAAGGCGTGTCGGCTGCCAGGCAGGTTGTCTCTCTTAAACTACGTTAGTATAATAATTAATATCATACTAATCTATACTAATATTATAAATACGGAAGTGTGTGTGTCTGTCGCCTGTCTGCTACGCTTTCGCGGCCCATCTGTGCAACCGATTTTGATGAAATTTGGTATGAGGATTGTTTGTATCCCGGGGAAGGACATATGCTACTTTATATCCCGGAAAATTAGAGAGTTCTCGCGGGAGTCAAAAATGTTAATCCACGCGGACGAAGGCGCGGGCTTCATCTAGTTATAATATAAATGCGAAAGTGTGTTTGTTTGTCCTTCAATCACACCGCAACACAGAGAAACGGATCAACGTGATTTTTTGCATGGGTATAGTTGAGGACCTGGAAAGTGACATGGGTACCTACTTATTTTCCTGAAAAAATAAAGGTATTTTACCAGGAAAAAAGTATCTTATTTAGGAATTTTTTTAATTTCTGAATTTTCCCTGGTCTGGTCTGGTTCTGGGTTTCGGCCGTGGCTAGTTACCACCCTACCGGCAAAGACGTGTCTCCAAGCGATTTAGCATTCCGGTACTATGCCGTGTAAAAACCGAATAGGGGGTATGGGTATAATATAACTGTCATTGCCACTAACAGGTTAGCCCGCTACCATCTTAGACTGCATATTTGACTTGACATAATTTTGACATTTACTCTTACATAATTTATTAATTAAATTGTTCTAATTTATTTAATAATTGACATTGAAAATGAAAAAGATGAAAATGATTTATTTCAACATACATATATTGACACATTTTAAATTGTTGGACTCAAGGGAATTGGGTTGGATATATAGGTACATTATAAATAATTGATTTAAAAAATATAACTTACTATAAGGCTTTACATGTACCTACATTTTTGCACACTGCCACTAGCAGTAAATTGTGAACGGGACGTATAATTATAAGATAACAACTGGTGTTACCCACAATTTGTATGAATTATGAATGCATCATCACTTACCATCAGGTGAGATCGCAGTCAAGGGCTAACTTGTAGTGGATAAAAAAAAGACAAAAATAAATCTATAACATTTATATTGTAACGGAGGCGTTCTTAGCGGAAGCAGAGGCTGATTCGGAGGCGGAGGTGGATTTTTGCGATCACATCGTGCATTTTCTGTGCTTTGGGATGCCATGAATCCCACATTTGATTTTTTTGAGGATTCTTCTAAGGACTGTTGCCTTTTTGCTTGTTGTATCGGTGTAACTGATGTCACCTGCTTCGATTTGTACCTCTCGCATTGTAAGTCAACGTAAATAAACCTCCGTTACAACTCCACGAATAAACTGCGGAAGCGGAGGTGCGATTTCTTGCGAAAGTTCCGCACTTGCGGAGGCGGAGGTGAGGTTCCGTTACAACCCTAATTTATATTTACAAAAATATACACCTTCCAAATGGTCGTTAATGGGTACCCAAGACACGGGCTATTGCCTCTGTGAATTGCCAGGCTAAGCCGTTGGGCTAAATAACCGCCAGCTCTTGGGTAAGCTAAAGTCATAATGTAATCACTACGGCCCATTAACGTCCCACTGCTGGGCATAGGCCTCCGCTCTCATACGAGAGAGGGAATTAGAGCTTTGACCCACCACGCTGCTCCAATGCGGTTAGCGGCTTAAACGACCATCATGTTAGTGAAAATAACCGGGACCTACGGCCTACCTCCATGGCATGTGGGGACACACCCCCCACTTCCATCTCCGGGCAGGCACTGAGAAATTCTTAACTGAAAAACTCAATAGGTACCTAATTTTTATGCCCGACCGGAATCGAACCCAGGACCTCGTGATCTGCAGTGGACTATGCTAACCGCTAGAACAACGAGGCAGTCAATATTGGTCAATAATGTAACATTTAATACTTTTTTTACTGCCTCGTTGGTCTAGTGGTGACTGGTGAGCATGTTCGACTGCGGCCGACGAGGTCCCGGGTTCGAGTCCCGGATCGGGCAATAACAAGTATTGGGTTTTTCTGACAAGAAATTCTCAGACTAGCCCGGAATTAGGAAGTTGGCGGTGTTTCACCACCGTGCCTCGTTAGCCGAGAGTGTGCACCAAGAGCACGTTAAGCCGTCGGTCCTGCGCCTGATCTCTCTTCGGTCGTGACGGATTTTCCGTCCCATCGGGCTTTGAGAGTAAAGGACCAGAGAATACACCTCACACACTTGTGCACTATAATATCTCCCGCCCAGATGACTAGTCTCTCTGGAGATTGGCCGTCATGGCCGAAATTCGGTCGGAAGGACATTATCATTATTAAGCTAAAGTCATAATGTAATATTTAGTACTTTTGTTTTAGCCCTGGAAGTGAACATAGACGAAATAAACAGCAGGCTCCCACCATGTATAAAAGTGTTTGGCATGAAACGAGCCACCAACAAATTCAACTCCAAATCCAAGTGCAACGCTCGGACGTACAGCTACACTCTTCCCACTTATGTGTTCGAGCCCAGTCTGCGCGAGACGGAGAGAAAGACGTACAGAATGTCAGCTGAAAAGATCACGAAAGTCAATGAAGTGTTAAGTGTATACAAAGGGACTAAAAGTTACCACAATTTTACTGAAAAGAAGTGAGTATATTAATTATTTTATACTAGACTAGCAGGCTTGCCCGCGACTTCGTCCGCGTGAATTATTTTTTTTTAAATTCCCATGGAAACTACCTAATTTTTTGGGATAACATATAGCCTATGACACTCACAAATAATGTGGCTTAAGGCTTTCTATTGGTACCAGAATTTTCAAAATCGGTTCAGTAGATCCAGATTACCCCCTACAACGTCACAAACTTTACCTCTTTATAATATTAGTATAGAATAGCTGATGCCTGCGACTTCGTCCGCGTGGTTTAAGTTCTTTTTATTCCAGTGGAAATTGTTGATATTCTGGGATAAAAGTCTTTGCCTAATTTGTTTAAAATTTGGGCTGTGAAAGCGTAACAAACAAACAAACTCACATTAGCTAGGATAATATCTGAGGGGTACAAAAGCAGAACCGCCACTGTCCATGGAGTAGCAGTGAATCAACTGAATGATTATTTAGTTGCTACGAGTTTTCTACTTAGTAATCTAATGAGATTTATTAAGGCTTTTTTAGATGTTTTTATACCTAATAAAGTGGCGTTATTAATATTCGGGCATAGTATCTTACCGTTATTGAAATAAAAAAAAAGGACAGTGGCGCCTTAGTATCGGAGTAATGGACTGTGATCACCTGCACGGTGCACCTAATAAGATGGACAGTGTCGATTTTGTTCTTAATTAGTATGACGTCATTTTGGAGGTATTGACAACAAGAAAAGCGAAACAAAAATGTTTTGTAAATTAACTGTTTTTATTAGAAAGTCTTTTTATCGCATTAATTAAATTCTTATATCTTAGTCTGGGATCGCAACTTCACATATTTCTTCATATTCTTCCATTTCTTCTGTTCTCATTTCTCATGATCTAATCATCACCTGTTTATAACATATAATAATAACTTAATTCACTTCTATTTTTCCAATCTGGGCCATAGTGTCAGTAAATTATTGACATCACGCAACTTTTCATTTTCTATCAAAACTTCATACTTAATATTTATTAACTCGATTCTTCGAGTCTGACTTCCAGAAATGGCTTTCTTTTTTTGAGGACGGATTTGTAACAGCCTGTGTTATCATTATAATTAGCTTCACCTTGTACAAGTAAATTCTTTTTCAATACAGTTGTCAAACATGGCGCACTTTCAGAGGCTGTAGTTATGATTCGAAAATTGAATCTTTCGCATAGGCATCTTACTTTTACACGGTCGTGACTTACTTTTACAAGCTCGACACTTACTTTTGCAGTTTAGTTTTAAATTTTCCAAGTCAATTAAAAAAGTTAATAAGCAAGGAGTTTTCATACTTATTAAGGCTTTTTACGAGGAAAAATGAATGAATCCGTACGTTTTAGCATTGAATTTCCAAAATTCTTTTAAATGGTTGTTGATTATATTTAATTACCAGTTTTAATTTAATTATTTTCAACATTTGACAAAAATCGAATAGGCTGTATTACGCGTAGGTACGAACCCGTAGCCTAGTTTCGTTGAAAAAAAAAAATGTCCATGTGTAAATACGCGCCATTTGCTGAAATTTTTTATTTTTTATGTGATAAATTGATTATATTTTCAACTGTATTGAAAAATTCTTTTAAATGGTTGTTGATTATATTTAATTACCAGTTTTAATTTAATTATTTTCAACATTTGACAAAAACCGAATAGTCTGTATACGCGTAGGTACGAACCCGTAGCCTAGTTTCGTTGAAAAAAAAAATG
This sequence comes from Erebia epiphron, assembly GCA_963932025.1. NCBI lineage: Eukaryota > Metazoa > Arthropoda > Insecta > Lepidoptera > Nymphalidae > Erebia > Erebia epiphron. Next base: position 14,214,379 of record OZ009950.1, read on the forward strand.
TGTCCAGGTGTAAATACGCGCCATTTGCTGAAATTATTTATTTTTTGTGATAAATTGATTATATTATTGTACTATTTCCCACAACTGTATTGAAAAACGTCGTGTGATACACGGGTGTGAAGGTTATTGCAAACTCGTGACATTAAAAACCCTCACCTTCGGCTCGGGCTTATTAATGACAGCTCGTTTGCAATAACCTACTTTCCACCCTTGTATCACAATATACTATTCATTTGAGCGAATGCAAAATAGCAATTTCCTGGAGGACGTATTACGTCATTGAGTGATGATTTCGTTGATGATTTAAAACGTTGTCGAAGTGCACTACAGGTCCATGATGTTCATGAACATTAATATACTCCTCTGGAGATATTACATTTTCCATGCGCTTTATGTCCTTGTCTATTAAGCCGATAACTCTGTCAGGTGGAATGAAAGAGTGGCCGGGTATGGGAAAAACTAATTCAATTTTCAACCGACTTCAAAAAAAGGAGGAGGTTCTCAATTCGACTGTATTTTTTTTTTAAATGTTAGTTACCTCAGAACTTTTGACTGGGTGGACCGATTTGGATGATTCTTTTTTTATTTGAAAGAGCATACTTCCCATGTGGTCCCACATAAATTTTATCGAAATCGGTCGAGCGGTTTTTAAAATATCAGCAATAAAATAAGTACTTTGTATAGCGTGTGCTTGTTGTTGTAAAGTTGGCGCGGGAGTTTGAAGTCGGTTGTTTAAAAAGTATTTTTTATATTAAATTATTATACATAATATATGGGGCGGTGCACGACTAAGCCAGGTGACATACCAATCATTATTGAATTTTTGTTTTGTGCACCGCACCCATCAACTACCAATCTAATGGTATTATCTAATATTTGAACAAATAATTAAATATAAAAAATTATTTTTAAACAACCGACTTCAAACTACCGCGCCAACTTTACAACAACAAGCACACGCTATACAAAGTACTTTTTTTATTGTTGATATCTTAAAAACCGCTCGACCGATTTCGATAAAATTTATATGGGACCACATGGGAAGTATGCCCTTTCAAATAAAAAAAGAATCATCCAAATCGGTCCACCCAGTCAAAAGTTCTGAGGTAACAAACATTAAAAAAAAAAAATACAGTCGAATTGAGAACCTCCTCCTTTTTTTGAAGTCGGTTGAAAAAAGGCATGATGACTGATTTTGAAAAATGGTCAGATTATGTTCGGAAGTATCGAACTCGAACTCGAACTACTATTTCGAAAAAATATCTTATTTCAGCAGAAAAATAAGGTTTAGTTGATAAAATTGGCATTTGAAATTTAAATTTTAAAATTCACGCCAAAACGTTCTGCGGTGTCATGGCGTCGTTTGTGACGTCACTATTGTTTTTAGGTTTTACATTGGTAAAAACTTTTTACCAATGTACTCTGTGCAGTGTGCAGTAAACAATAGTGTGATTATCAAAGCTCGAAAACAAACAATTGTGACGTCATTCACTTCTTGGTGTTTTGTCCAATATGGCGGATTGCTGTATTTTATAGTTTTATTCAATCAAAATAAATAGCAATCTCACTCGAAATAGGAAAAAAATACGTTTTTTATAATCCATGAATCCTATTTCATTAAATAAATTCATAATTTCATTGATTCTTGGTTACTGTCATCATGCCTATTGTGGTCTGAAGTCTGTCAAACACAGCCGAAGCAATCTTACACATATATACTCTTTGCACCATTGCGATGCTAATCTTCCGTCCACGTATATTACGATACTTTAAGAACTACTACTGTTTTGTACTCTTACTTGGTTACATATTTGATTGAATCAAACCCTTTTGCAAGTGTTGATACTAAGATTAATTCGTAAAATACGGGCAACATTGCACTGTCCGATGCGTACGGCCAGCCATACCACAACGTCAACTGTTCTCCCGGCCTACCCGCGACTACACAGGAAAAAAAACCGGCCAAGTGCGAGTCGGACTCGCGCACCGAGGGTTCCGTACAAACATTAAATATAAGTTTTATATTAAATAGATTTTGAGTTGATTGAATGAAAGGTAAATTGCGGTTTATGATTTATGACGTATTAAAAAAAATCTACTTACTAGATCTCGTTCAAACCAATTTTCGGTGGAAGTTTGCATGGTTATGTACTTCATATATTTTTTTTAGTTTTATCATTCTCTTATTTTAGAAGTTACAGGGGGGGACACACACATTTTACCACTTTGGAAGTGTCTCTCGCGCAAACTATTCAGTTTAGAAAAAAATTATATTACAAACCTCAATATCATTTTTGAAGACCTATCCATAGATACCCCACACGTATGGGTTAGATGAAAAAAAAATTTTTGAGTTTCAGTTCTAAGTATGGGGAACCCCCAAAATTTATTGTTTTTTTTTCTATTTTTGTAAGAAAATCTTAATGCGGTTCACAGAATACATCTACTTACCAAGTTTCAACAGTATAGTTCTCATAGTTTCGGAAAAAAGTGACTGTGACATACGGACGGACAGACAGACAGACAGACAGACAGACAGACAGACAGACAGACAGACAGACAGACAGACATGACGAATCTATAAGGGTTCCGTTTTTGCCAAATTTGGCTACGGAACCCTAAAAAAGGTGACTCGACAACATCAAATGAGAAGAAGTCTGTTCGGTCTCTTTTCTATATCGCAAAATCATCGATTTAACGCTATTAAATCTATTCTTGGATTTAACTCCTCTTATTGTGAAGTGTCCATATTAATATTTATCATAAAACCAAATTAGAAGTGATTCGTGTGCATATGAAAACTGTGCTCAATCAATCGGACATACCTAACCTAACAAAGTGTCCACCGGCCGGTGTCTGTGTATATTAGAATATGGATATCTGCGAGTGTTTGTGAGGCCAAGGAATCCAGGCGAAGGTGGTCCAGTCATCCAGGTACGTACGCATTATACTGTTTTCCGAAGAGATCTTAGTATCACACAAACATTATAACTGGCGACTGACAAATAATATAAACTTAGTCGACCCAGAGTAACGTAACTTGTGGTCGTTACGTTACAACTACTATATGTATATATGTAGATATAGATACTAGAAGTCTTTACCTAAGATATTACCAGGTACTGATTTTACGATTGCAAAATTATATATATTAACCGGCGGCTGTAGTAAGCCGCCTGATTAGGTATTTTGGGCAATACCTGATTCTTCTGGCAGTCAAACGAGAATACAACCATATCTTCTCTTGCTTCCTTTTAATAAACGGTAAAAGGCTTTTAACTTCAAAATGTGCAACCTTTTCTCAGCCATCAGAGTCGCTTTTTCGGCTGCGTCAGTGGAAATCTTATTTCGAGCAATTGCGTACACTTTGAACAAGTGTCAAGAGATGGAAATTGTACTTCTCCAGGATGCAACACGACGAAGCATGTACTCAATACGACGCAATGCAGGATTGCGTCGTATTCCTCATTACTGAGGTTAATGGTAGGAGTTTTCTTGGGATAATAATGCGGTGTGGTTCCACGTACTTCCGCATACGACTCGACTAAGAGTATTTAAACTCTTAGGTTTTTAACGATTATTATTATCAGATTTTGGTGATAGTAACCGGGACCGACGGCTTAACGTGCTCTCCGAGGCACGGAGGAAACGAAAAGGCCAAAGGACTTGTCCAAGATTGGGCCTTGCACATGAACCAAGATGATTTTAATACACGTGAATAGACATCCTAAAACATGGCTTATAGAATAATTTACACATTTTTAAAGGACCCCATTTTGGAGAAAAATATTCTTTTATTTTGTGGCTTTTTTAGATCTTTGCCTGAATCTTATCTACAGTTTAAAAAAAAATTAATTGTCTTTGTCACGTATGTCATAGAATGATTGTCAAATGTCATTGTCAGTTTTGTATGACATTAAAGTGACAGTAACAGGTGCCAGATTTGATAGATCTATACATCTAGGGTGCGTTTCACTAAGCGTTCACAACGATCACGCTCACGACCGCAGTTTTCCCCGTTCTTCTTGCGTTACTGTCGTAAACTCAAGTGGTATGGATTATAGAGCGTTTTGAGCGTGGAGGTAAATAATACAAACGGCGAGTTAGTAAAAAAAAGCAAAAGATTTAAGAGGTTAAGTTATAATCTGTATATGCCTTAAAAATAAACTGAAATCGATTTACGTATATTGAAAAAAATTATCATTTAATTTTTTCAATAAGAAAACTTAACGTAAAGAAGGCTAACTTAATTTTCATTTCTAAAATTAGTTTATATTATTGGCAATCAAGCAAAAATGTATGTAACATGTATATTAATTATAAACTGCAACAAATTTTTCTAAACTTGTTTTACATAGTTAATTATATTTATTTACCTGTGGAGGCGTGTAGAGCATCAGCTGCAGAAACATTCACTTCTCATAAAATATCTCTTTCCGTATGAAATAACGTAAGTTTCACGGTCTTCATCTTTGATGCTTTGAGTTTTGAAAATGCCGCTAATTTTCTCAACGATCACGACGACCCACCGTTTTAGATGGGGTGTCGCGAGCTTCGCGTGAGCGTAAGTCATGACGTCATAAGTGACGTTTTCGCCGCGACCACAACGACCGCGGTCGTTATGTGGAACGACTAAAGGAGAATTTTGATCGTTGTGGGCGCTTAGTGGAACGCACTGTGAAAAAAGTTTTATTGTTGCCATCCATCGAAAAATATTTTCTACAAACGATATTTGTCATAATTAATTTAAAAAAAAAAACGGGGTTTTCTAAAATTATTATTTAAATGGAGTTTAGTGTTATATTTTTTTCTCTTTCACGTGATGGCAGTTTGGTTCTGGTTCATTAACACTAATATATAAAAAACCACCCTCGATACTGAACTGGGACATATCATTTGGACCTCCAAATTCGGTCACCCATCCAGTTACCAACTTGGGTCAACGTTGCTTAACAATCGCAATTGACTGCGATATTGAATTGATATGCGATGTCACAACTAGGCCACTCGTCTCTCAGTGAATGATATGTATATGTCACCGTAAGATTGTAAAAACTGTTAGATTATAATCTAACTCGCGAAATTGTAAACTGTCCAATGATTACAATATAACGGATTATTTTTCGGTAGATTGTAATCTGTTAGGTTTATTAACCCGATAAAACCTAATAATCAAGTGATTATTTATGTCGAACCCTAACCTAACCTACAAGAAAAAGACAAAAAAACGTAAATACAATGAATATTTCAAAAATTGGCACTTAAAACATTGAACGGTTCACAATCTTTCGACTGAAAAAAAAGCGTTAGATTACAATCTTACGGTTTTTACAATCTTACGGTGACATATATTTATTTACAGGCACTACCAAGATCCATCATCGCTGAGGTACATTATGAGTTTCAGTTTGGAACGAGTATTTATTGAGTCCGAAATGGAATTTGCCGAGTTATTAGTCAAGGTAAGGTCTTTTTATTTTGGAAACTAGCTGTTGACCGTGATTGTACCTACATTTGGTTGGTGTAAATGTGTAAATCTAGATTTGTTTTTATTCCACTACAAGACTGCAATCTCACCTGATAGTAAGTGATGATGCAGTCTAAGATGGTATTTTTATTCCACTACAAGTTAGTCCTTGACTGCGATCTAACCTGATGGTAAGTGTTGTAGTGGATAAAAAAAAGTCGAAGCTGTTTTGGTTAAATGTTTGTGAGATGGTAATAATTAAAAATACCCGGCTGAGGATGTTGTGTGCTCTTCTCAAAGCAGGGCGCGTTTGGAACCCTCCTAACTTTAGTTTTAAGATACTGTCTTTAGTTATCACCATCACGTTTTATACTTTGAATAAGTAAATACATACTCGCCGGCATATTTAGCGGAACATAAAAAAAAGATCCATAATAAAAAAATATGGTTTTATTTTAAAATCTACTTACTACACTTCTTTTGTTATTTAAAGTTTCATTTGTTTTACTTTAAATGAGATCACATTAAGAACATATTTTGCGAGTAAAGGCTATTTGTGAAAATGGTACATTTTTGAACTTTTTATGTAACCGGAAAAAGTGAAATTTAATATTAAAATAACAATTAATTAAATTAGAAAAATGGTGATTAATATCGCGTATTTCCTCCACGTGCTCTTATTAAAGTTTCTACCCGTCTAGGCATACTGTGAATGATGTTATCGATGGTCTCCTGGGATAGTCTCCGCCATTCCTCAACTACGGCGATTCGCAGTTCACCCACGTTGGCAGGAGCTGGAATTCTGGACTTAACTTTTCTTTCCAGCAAGTCCCAAACGTGCTCTATTGGGTTCATATCCGGTGATCTCGCCGGCCACTCCATAACAGTGATATTCATATCATTAAGATAAGCTTGAGTTACCCGAGCGGTATGCGGCCGAGCATTATCCTGCATAAAAACAAAATCGTCACCGATATATGGGGCAAACGGTACGACATTTTCTTCTAAAACTTCTCTGATATAGCGGTCTGCAGTCAGACTCCCTCTGTCAATCACTACCAAGTCTGTGCGAGCTCCCAAACAAATGCCCGCCCAAACCATTATTGATCCACCACCGTATGCAACTGTAGTTTCAAAATTTGTCTGAATGTATCGTTCTCAATACCTTACCAATACCTTACTCCATTGGTCCGCGTTCCAAAGTCGATGCTCCTGAGCAAAAGTTAACCTGTTTCTACGATGATTTACCTCGAGCCTTGGAGCCTTGGCGGGCACAAATGAACCCAAACCAACTTCTTCGGGCCTTCTTCGTACCGTACGCTCACTTACGGTTACACCCCGCACTGCTTCTAACTCATGTCGGGCTTGGACGGCCAACGGGGGTTCCTACGTACACGAAGCCGAATGAAACGATTATCCCTACTCGAAGTGCGTCTTTTTCTGCCTTGTCCTGCTCTTCTCACATAAGTACCTGTCTCCCTGAACCGGATACTGCGATGGATCGTTGAAACTGGTCGACGAAGATTTCTGGATATCACTCTGTAGGTTTGACCATTTCTTCGCATTTCGAGTGCCCTGGCAATCTCCGTTGGGGCTAAGTCAGGCATAATTCAGTCATCAACTCCAGAAAGATACGCGATTAAAAAAAACTAACAAAAAACAGTAATTTAATGAAATTTTAAATCAAACTCAGAAGAAAGAAATACTCGAAGTTCGCTCCAGATAAGGTGTATTTGAATAAAATTAAAACAATTGCATAAAATGTGATGTTCAGTTGTTTTCTCAATTTGAAAATATTTCTTTTTAAATTAAATGACGTATAAACCAGCCAGCAACCTTATATGATACTGATATCAAACCTTTTTTTATGTTCCGCTAAATATGCCGGCGAGTGTTGTTTGACTGGGTACTACTATTTTACTGGGACTACTTGTTAAGGATAGTATGTTGGAGGACGACAGAAAGTCTTGAAGCTAAGATTAAACTTTCTTTTAATGGTCAACAATACAATAAATATGTGAATGCGAACTGTATATAATAAGATGTGCTCAGTTGCCGCGTATGATTGCGAATTGGCAAGAGCCGGAGTGCGCGATGTCCCGCGCCCGCTGCCCGCGCCCCGCGCGTGCAAAACCTGTTGGGAGGCGTAGTCTCCAACACTACTAGCGAAATAAATTATTTTTTAGTGATGATTAAACAATGGATCTCCCAAGTCGTAATATCCACGTCCCCTGCTAGTTTTGTGTTGAGCAACCATTTTAAACTATCGATTAAAGTAACGAAGTGCGTCGAACTTGGATGACGTCACAATTCAAACTCTAACAAAATCCCATACTAAGCACGCGTTTTGACGTTTGAAAAAAAGTTGCTGATTTGACTAGTTGTCAAATAATACTCAAATCGTAACCAGCCTAATGTAAACAGGCCGTTATTAATCCAGTTTACTATTCCAGGGCCAGAGCTTCATGCTGCATCAGATCAGGAAGATGGTGGGACTGATGATAGCCGTCATCAGAGGCCAGACTGATATGGCCTTGATGGAGAAAGCCTTCGGAAAAGACAAGGTTATGACACCTAAAGCCCCTGGCTTGGGGCTGATGCTTGATAAGGTAAATTCATATTTATACTAATATTATAAAGAGGTAAAGTTTGTGAGGTTGTAGGGGGTAATCTCTGGATCTACAGAACCGATTTTGAAAATTCTGGTACCAATAGAAAGCCACATTATTGGTGAGTGTCATAGGCTATATAATACTAGCGAATGCCCGCGACTTCGTCTGCGTGGTTTGAGGTTTTTGGGTTCTCTTCGCGGGAACTCTTTAATTTTCCGGGATAAATAGTAGCCTATGTGCTATTCCAGACTATAATCTATATATCTATATAGATATCTCTGTGCCAAATTTCAGCCAGATCCGTTCAGCCGTTCGGGCGTGATTGAGTAACATTCATCCATACATCCATACATCCACCCAAACTTTCGCATTTATATTATATTTCATGATTATATTATTATATATGATTGATTGATTGATGTAGGTGCACTACGAGAGATACGACGCTAAGTTCAAAGACAGCCACGACAGTTTGACGTGGGACGCAGAGGACGAGGCTGTGGAAACGTTCAAACGAGAGCGCATATTCCCGTACATCATCAAGGGCGAAATCGAGGGCAATTCCATGGGTAAGACATCCATGCTTCCATACATACAAGCTCCCTGGCCCAGTACTGAGGCGCTGTTGTCTTAAGTCTTAACGTGGGAGGTCCCGGGTTCGATCCTCGGCAGAGTCAATTTGGGAATTTATAATTTCTGAATTTTCTCTGGACTGGCCTGGTGAGAGGCTTCAGCCCTGGCTTGTTACCACTCTGCCGGCAAAGACGTGCCGCCAAGCGATTTAGCGTTCCGGTACGATGCCGTGTAGAAACCGAATAAGGGTATGGGTTTAATATAACTGCCATGCCCCTAACAGGTTAGTCCGCTACCATCACTTACCATCAGGTGAGATCGCAGTCAAGGGCTACCTTGTAGTGGATATAAAAAATTATAAATGCGAAAGTGTCTCTTGAGTGTTCATCTTTTCAACCGATTTGATGGCTCATATTTTAAACCGATTTAATGTGTCCGTGAACTATCAAAGAGAGCAGATCAAAAATAAAAGAGAGTTCTATTCGCATGCAGATGAGTTCTCCAGTTCCTGATAGATGTTAGACTTTACAGATAGTTCTGGCGAGTTAACCTAAAAATCGTCGGTTAAAATAATGATCTGCTGACTTCCTGTAGCAGATAATTTTCTAGAAAATCAAAAATTGCAGTAAGTCCTGTACGCCTGCGGCTGAGTTCTATAGTTCCGCATACTTTTCAGACATAGTTCTAGCACTTTAACTTAGAAAAATGTCGATTGAAAATAATGATCTGCTACGGGAAGTTAGCAGAGTAACTGGCGGACCATAAAATAAAAATTCACTGAAAATAGAACTATCGCTTCAGAGGCTATAACTCTACGGTTTCTGATAGAAGAATAACAAATCTTTAATATCTATATATGTCACCGTAAGATTGCAAAAACCGTTGGATTGCAATCCTACTAGCGATATTGTAAACTGTCGACGGATTACAATTTAACGCATTATTTTTCGGTAGATTGTAATCTGTTAGGTATATTAATCCGATAAATACCTGATCATTTATGTCGAACCCTAACCTAACCTACAAGAAAGAGACAAGAAAACGTAAATACAATGAATATTTAAAAAATTTACACTCGGAACATTGAACGGTTCACAATCCGTCGACAGTTTACAATATCGGTAGTTGGATTATAATCTAACGGTTTTTGCAATCTTACGGTGACATATATAAAATTCAAAGTCCTGACTGACTGACTGACTGACTGACTGACTGACTTATATATCAACGCACAGCCTAAACCGCTAGGGTTAGAGACTTGAAATTTTGACAGTAGCTTTCTTTTGTAACGTAGGCGCTCACTAAGGAAGGATTTTTCAAAATTCCACCTCTAAGGGGGTGAAATAGGGGTTGAAAGTTTGGATGAAAGTCCGTCATTTCTCAAGTAATATCCATGAAACTTAGTATATGAGTTATCGGTAAAAAATAAAGAAATACGTGTTTCACAGTTTTTGAAAATTCTACCCTCGAAGGGATGAAAGTTTATATGAAAGTCTTTCATTTCTCAAGATATTTCTCAAGTTGTATTGTGCAACAAAACTTGGTATTTTGGCTTTAGGTAATAAATAAAGAAGTACGTGTGGCACAGTTTTTCAAAATTCCACCCCTAAAGGGGTAAAATAGGGGTTGAAAGTTTGTATGAAAGTCCTTCATTTATCAAGTTATAGTGATGAAACATAATAGCATTTGGGCTTTCAGTTAGATATGCAGAAGTACGTGTTTCACCATTTTTTGAAAATTTGACCCCCAAAGGGGTGAAATAGGGGATGAATGTCCTTCATTTACCAACATATTTTTCAAGTTATATAACAACGAAACTTGGTATTTTGGCTTTCGGTATAATATAAAGAAGTACGTGTGTAACAGTTTTTCAAAATTCCACCCCCAAACGGGTAAAATGGGGGTTGTAAGTTGGTGTAAAAGGCCGGCGTTTTTCAAGTTAAATAGCCGTGAAACTTGATATTTGGGCCACCGGTTTAAATTATGAAATACATAATTCACAGTTTTTATAAATTCTATCCCAAAGGACGTTATATAGTCCTTCAATCACGCCGCAACAGAGCAACGGATCGACGGGTTTTTTTAATCTAAAGGGTTCTTTCCGGAAAATTAAGGAATGCCTATGGGAATTAAAAAACTTATGCCACGCGAACGAAGTCGCGGGCGTCCGCTAGTCCAGTATAAATCTCGTTTGGAACTCTCGTAAAACTTCTAGCTGAGCATAGGAGAAGAGTATAATATTTCATCGAAACGAGATAATCACTCTTTTTCTTTCCCCTAGCCTTTTCCCATTATTTGGGGTCGGCTCTCCACGTCTTTTTGCGCCAGGACATCCTGTCCTGGGTTGTGTCCTCCGAAACTGCTGCAGGGCGCCCTCTCTGCGTCATGTTCTGCGGGAGTGCCAATGCTCTCCGCACAACATGATCTTCTCCTCGCTGCATGATGTGTCCGTACCAGCGTAAACGACCCTCTACCATTTTATCCGTTATTGGGGCAACTTTGAAACTTCCTCTGATGTGGTCATTCCGCACTTTATCAAGTCTCGTCACACCTGCCGCCCATCGAAGCATCTTTATTTCATTGACATGTTTGACAATTTCTGTGCGTAAGTCTTTTTGGTTGCCCAACACTCAGCTCCGTGCAGCATTGCAGGTCGAACAGCCGTTTTGTAGACCTTGCCTTTTGTTTTTATGGGCATCCGGTTATCACAGAGGACTCCAGACAATGCGCGCCATCTTAGCCATGCAGCGTTCACCCTGTGTGTCACGTCTTCATCTATTGTCGCATCTGTTGTTACCATAGACCCTAGATATATAATTTACTTACTTTTGGTAGCGGTTGTACCTCTAAGGTGATAGCTTTATCTGAGGATGTCCTTCCACTAAAATTGCATTCGAGATATTCGGTTTTGCTTCGACTAATACGTAGACCATTATTTTCTAGAGCAAGCCTCCATTTCTGAAGGGTGTTTTGTACTTGAAATGGGTCTTTATCCATTAGTATGATGTCATCGGCGTAAAGTAAACACCAAGGAAGAGAAGATTAAATATGTTTTGTGAGATAGTCCATAACCAGCAATATGCACAGAATAAATTTACTCAGTGCAAATTGCATATACTATAATTATGTGCGGGGTTATTTTGGTTCTTAAGGATGCAGATATGCGATTTTTGGTCAGGCTGTCATATTTATGGAAAAACTCACCTGAAACCGAAAACGTAACATAATTTTTTTTTCTTCATTGTTATTTATAACCGCGGCGAGCATATAGATTTATCCCCTACTTAGACGATTTTTTTTATAGAGTCCAGTGTGGAAATGATCATCTTGTCTTTGTTTGTTAACCAGGATCTGTTTCATATTCCTTGTAAGTAATTGGCCTCAAGTGGAATGATGGATGTTGCTTGATCCTGACCATATGTAAGGTTAGCTGTGGAATCATTCATCACAGTAACGGTGTCGTTTGAACCCAATAGATAATCTGAAGCCAAGAAATCTTGCTCTCTAAAAATGATAGGATTGATGGGCATAATTCCACTCGTCATAAATCCAGAAACTCCTTTTTGAATTGTAGCCGTGTCATAGTAGGCTTTGTTGAAAATGGGAGCCACTTCATATGGGGTGATTTTTTGTAAAGCATGGCTTTTCATGAACAAATCACACTGCCTGCGAAAGGCGGCTTCAGGGGACCATAAAATGCAGTCTAACGGTTGTTTTCTGTCAGAGCGGTGGAGAGTACAATGAAGTTTTATCGGCAGAATGTATATGCTTCCAAAGACGTGGAATGTAATGATTGTCTAATACATCTCCGATACTTCTCGTATTGGCTCAGCCGAAGATGGTTTCGCAAACTTCACAAAATGTTTGAGCCATATTACAAAGCTAATAATACAATACATTGGTCCAGTTATTCTCCAAGCAGTGGTACATAGCTTCATTTGGACCATCTTTACTCAACTGAGGTGACATTCTCTTCCGCGGGTAAATGAACATTGGAGGAATGTAGGAACCAGCAGCAGACACTGCGCAAATGACAGTGACATTTTTCCCCTCTCATAACTTGTAACTGGCCCCTACTCTCTTTTGCACCTTTTCAGCGATGACTGTACCAGGGTCTTGCACTGTGCTAATACCTGTTCTATTCTTGATACAGCAAACTGGTGCTTTTCCATAATGTCTTCAAAATTTTTGAAGAACAAGGTCACCTCCTCTTTGTTAAATGCTGTCACGCGATTGATGCTAGCTGCCTCGGGTTGGCGGTTACTTATCGAAGGATTTCTCTTTAAGAAAACATATAGCCAATCTTTTCCAGCCATTTGCCTCTATCTGTTAAATGTGTGCGTTATATTGTGTGTCTCATAAGCATAAGCTGCACGGCGAACCTTCAGTGGACCCAAATTGGCCAGAAGTTTTATGTTCTCAGCCATACTTTTTTCTTCTTCTGGTGAGAAATGTTCTCAGCCATACCTTTTCTTCTTTGGTGAGAAAGTGGTATGTCGTCCTTGAGAAGGGGCAGTAATAGGAAGATTCTTCTCGATTCTTTCTTGTAAAGTGATGAAGGGTATCATGAATATCTTGGAAGCTTTCCGTATAGAAACTCCATCACGTACATCTCGTACTGCATTATCTAGGTCTTCTAAGTGCCGATAGGAGTGAAAACGAATATTTAATTTTTTTTTTTAAATGAATAGAAAATATATAAACCTTTAAACTTAGACATTAAAGTTTAATTACGAACGAAGTATATTTGTATTTAAGACCTTTTTGTCTTCGTAACAACGCGAGCATGAGGCAGCAAGGTGTCGGTGACGCGAATCCACAAGTTTACCCCCTACCAAAAAGTGCTCAACGCGCCTAAAGAAGTTTTCACTTTAAAAGACATGCTTATGCCACAATTTAAACAAAAGTGCTCTCAAAATAGTTCTTAACGGTAAATATTTCCTATATTTTCAAATGAGGTTAATGCCAGTCGGTGACTGCCATTACCCGCTTGAGGCTTAACTCCAAAACAAAAGACTTCATCAAATGTGCTAACAAATTTGTTATAGTTGGTAATCAAATCCAACCGAAAAAATATGCACTAGCTTACCTATCAATTTCAAATTCCAATTTTTTACGCCAAAATACTTTGAAACATGAACGACGCTTTGTCCTGCAATGTGGCCAATTCTGTATAACAATATCTAAACTAAAATGACAGCTTTAAATTTAGGTCTGTCGACTGTCCCTTTCCGAAGAATTAATTATTATGAAAGGGTTAGCAATATTTTAATGATGTCATTTTAGTTTAGTGTAGAGTTTGTGTACTACTGAATCAGCCCCATAATTTTTTCAGACTTTAGGTACTGACTAGTGTGTCAGTGACGGATTTTATACTGTATATCTGGTAACATGTATGAAATATTAATTGTAGTTATTTTCCAGGTATGTGGCTAGAAAAAATCAAGAAACATTCCTTTGAGCCTTCCGATGATAACCCTGAGGACAAGAATGAGATTGGTGACACTGGCGGTGATGATGAAGATGATGATAATTGTGATGATGATGATGATGATGACAGAAATACAAGCAAAGAGATAAAAGATGATGGAATTAATAATATTGAAGAAAATAATACAAAATGTGTTGATATAATAACTCAAGATGATGGAAATAATGATATTAAAGATAGTAGTCATAAAGTTATAGATGCAGCCGAAGTGAAAGCAGAAAATAATGAAAAAATTGAATTGAATGATACGAAAGAAAATGTAGTATGTGAAGTGACAACTGATAAAGATAAAATCTAATAAATGTGTAATAAAAAAATAAAGCTCCTTAGTAGAACTAAAAGGCTTGTGAACGTAGGTGACTAGTGAAACATCGGTGTGTGTTATTGTAAAAACTGACATATTTGTATGAGTTCAATCTACATTGCTTTGTATGCTAGACCTATTCTTAATCAATATGTCAATATGTCCAATCATTTAATTTACTATTTGGCATCTCGAGTCAATGATGTTCTAATGCGTCAATGATTCTATTTTTGATAACAATCGACTTTCTTTATGAAGAAGGTTTAATCGATTTGACACATCAATATTTATTTTTGCCCAACATACTTTATCCATACTAATATTGTAAATGCGAAAGTGTGTCTGTCCGTCTGCCTGCTACGCTTTCACGACCCAACTTCTCAACCGATTTTGATGAAATTTGGTACAGAGATAGTAAGCATCTCGGGGAAATAGGCTACTTTTATCCCAAAAAATTGAAGACTTCCCACGGGAATGAAAAAACATCAATCCACGCGGACGAAGTCGCGGGCATCATCAAGTTGATTTATAAAGATACTCACGCGTTTAAATGACTAATTATATAAATGTATGTATTAAAATACATCATTTATGTATAATAGTACAGTAAATGTAACATGAATCAGGCAGGTCATAGAAACAGTCCATCGCCAAAGATGGTAAATATGTAAAATATGTAAAATATGAATAATGGATGGATGGAAAGAAGGTGCTTAAATGACTATCAAGAAAGCAAGTGTTGAAGCTCCGTGTCTATTTCGAAAAGGAAAGTCTTACTTGTAATTACTAGATGATTATACGAGTTATGAATTAATATCGAATAAAAGGGAACCTAACTTTACTTTTGTAAAAAAATCTGCGTCCATGAAGTATTGCCTTTTTTATCGATGGCTGCCTGTCAATAATTGTGAAACTGCATAGGCGTGGTTATGTCAAAAGTAAAATAAATGGTTGGACAGATTTATTAGTAAGCAATAATTGATATAATAAATGAAAAGCATTTTTTATTGCAAATGGTAGTTTTCAAGTCCTATTCTTGTTTTTTTTTTATCTGCGATCTCGCCTGGTGGTAAGTGATAATGCAGTCTAAGATGTTTGAAGTTTTAATATTTGACGTATACATGTAACTCTAACTTTACGGAAGTTCTGTACATTTTGAGCAATTTAACGTCACTTCTTTTTACTGGGAAAGAGAAAAAGTTTGTCATTCAGGCGTGATTGCGATTGTTACATTATAGCCACCGTGTTACCGTAATAGAACTTCTGATTATTGTGTATCTCTGAGTATAAAGTACAGTCGATACATTTAAAAAAATGTGTAATATTAGTTTGCTTCAATTTATTTTTTTGTGCTAGTGTACGCTGTAGGGTGTATTCTATTTTCGTTACTTCTTCAATATCTATGAAATCCTTTCCATCACCAAATAAACAGTATTTTTTAAGCTTTTTACAACACCTAACACATCCTTAGTTGTAGGAATCTCACCTTCCTTGCAATCTTCTTCTTCCTCCTCATTTTCCTCATCTTGCGTCGTATGTGATGGAACAACAGTTTCAACAATTTCACTATCGGACAAATCGCTAGTAGTGATAAGTTGACTGCCAATATCAACATATGTTTCTCAGTCCGCAACATTTGTTCCGCTTGATGATGCTGTAGTCAGTCGTGCCAATGGTATCCAAATCATCATCGGAGTCGTCGTCAATTGTTGTGATAGCCGAAGATTTACGGAACCCAGCGTGTAGAAAACACTTTTTGATCGTATCCGGAGTCACCCGAGCCCATGCCGTAGTTACCATTTCAATGGCATCTAGAATATTAACGGAAAATGGGCCTGCCGTGTTTTCAATGTCGTTCATCATTTTCTGTACTAAAATCTTCCTATAATGACTTTTGAGGGTTTTAATTTTCCCTTGATCATTCGGTTGAATCACTGATGTAGTGTTTGGTGGTAAAAATGCCAGTTTTTTTTGGTCAAATTCTCTATTTTAGGATGAGCTGGGCAATTGACAATAAATAAAATGATCTTCTTTTTGTAATTTCTGGGACTGGGGAGTCCCATTTGCGTATAACTTTTTCGAAAATCTCTGAAGTCATCCAGGCATTTATGTTTGTTTCCTGGAAAACTGGCAAAGACAAACTGACATTTTTGAAACATCTGAGTTTTTTGCCTTGCCTATGACCAATAATTTTCTTTTTTCCCCTGCCATACTTGATGCAACAAGCATAGAGGTTCTATCTTTTGATAATTTTCTACCAACGCACTTATCCCCTTTAAATTTCAAGGATTTTTCAGGAGTTAACTTAAAAAACAAACCTGTCTCGTCAGCGTTCCATATTTGGCTATCAGCATAATCTACTTGTATTTAAATGTACTATTCTATGGTACCAATTTGGGAGTAGGTATACTCATACAAACAAAAAAAGAAATTACGAAATTGATTAACAATTGATTGAAACATACTTAAGAAAAAAAATATATATATAAACATAAAGCCGAAAATAGAACCACGTGCTATTATTGCACAGTATGGTACTCTTCAATAATAGATTGTAATATTATTAGGTAGCAAAATAATATTTTTACGGCGAGGGCGCTTTTTTGAATCCAGAGCGAAGTGAGGGATTCTAGTTTCTTTAGTAGAATCCTGAACGTAGCGACGGATTCAAAGTACGTCGCCCGAGCCAAAAAAATTTGCGCCCTAGTGATACACTCTACTTTTCATCACCCTCTATGAGAAAATAAAACTACAAATCCATTAGACATCCTCTTCAGATACGCTATTAATTTCGAATATGTGTCCAGTTTTACGTCGTTATTAGAACTGACTGTTGATTTTAGCATTGAGTAGGTACTCCAAAGAGTGGAAGGTTGTTTAGTTTTGGCTAAGTAGTAAGTACTGGAAGTAGGCCAAAACACAGATTCTGAAAAATTCTTGGCGCTTCTTGCATTTCTCCATTCAATAAAATTACCAAAGGCTTTCATATATTTCTCCCAGGATTTTGCAAGAAATAGATTATTCATCACATTTCTTGCGTCAGTTCTAATACTTCTATACTTTCAGTCACTTGAATTAATCATTTTTCAAAATAAAACCATGAATTTTTAACAATCCGTGAAAATTTACGAAAACGTGGGCTCTGTAGTTCGCGCGTTTTTAATTTTGTTTCCTTTTTCTTTACTCAGCCGGCGGCGCGACTATGGGCCGTCGTACAGTCCGCGAGGCGTAAGCTGAGCTTTGCATTTGTGTGAGTGTACATAGATAGTGTAGGTGTAACATTGGCCTAAAGCGCGGCGCGTCCCTTGCTTGGTATAAACCGGTTTTTACTGCTTTTTGACAATCGGCCTGAGGCGCGGTGCGTCCATCGCTTGACGCAACTTCTCCGCGCACCTTCCGCACTTCACCTCCTGTACTGGTAGCAGCGTGACGTGTTTCTTAATATTTTATTTTGTGCTAGACTAGATTCGTTAGTGAAAAATGGCGGCTAACACAAGTAAACAAAGAATAAGAAAACCTTTAAATAGCCAAGTGAAAGAAATTTTGTGCAATCTAAATAAGTATTTTAAAGACGTGAACGATAAAGACATGTCAAGTGTCACTACATCTGCCCAATTGGTAGCGACATCGACCGGGATTCCTCTGTCTACTTTCAAACGCGTTTTAGTGGAAGGTAAACGTGTTTTGGAAGATGGGAGCAAATTTACATCTCCGAAGAAGACCAGATGTAGAAAAAATATTATCAATATTGACGATTTTGATAAAGTGGTAATCCGAAGAACTATTCACAATTTTCACATTACCGATAAAGAAGTACCAACTATGAAGCGAATACATGAAAAGTTGAAGGCGGATATAAATTATCCCGGTTCAATTTGGTCATTACGTAAAGAAGTGTCTCTTTTAGGGTTTAAGTGGAAAAGGACAGAGGATAATAGGCAAATTCTAATGGAAAAACATGAGATTCGTTATCTTCGTATAATTTTTTTGATTAAAATAGCCGAATATCGCACTCAAGGACAGCCAATCGTTTACACCGACGAAACATATATAGATACGACTCACACTTCTTCGAAATCCTATTCAGATGGTAGCACTGCTGGTTTGAAGAAACCAATTTCCAAAGGAAATCGTTTAATTATAGTCCATGCCGGCGGAGAGGACGGTTTCATACCAAATGCCCTTCTCATGTTCAAAGCAAACCAAAAAAGTTGTGATTACCATAATAATATGAACGCAGAGAACTACGCGAGATGGTTAAGAATGCAACTAATTCCAAATCTAAAGCCCAATAGTATTTTGGTGGTAGACAATGCATCTTATCATAATTCATTAGAAAAGCCCGCTCCCAACTCAAATAGTCGTAAACAAGACATGATTGACTGGCTCAAGAATCACAATATTGATCATTCTACATTGATGCTTAAACCACAACTGTATCAATTGATACTGCAAAACAAACAAAGATTTATTGAATATAATATTGATACATTACTCAGAGAACATGGACACAGCGTTCTTCGTCAGCCACCCTATCACCCGGATTTCAACCCAATCGAAAACATTTGGGCTATGATAAAAGGCTACGTTGCGAAAAAAAACGTGTCAATGAATATGGATGTAATAATGAGGTTAGTGACAGAAAAAGTTGGCAGTATCACTGCACAAGAATGGAAAAATGTATGCGATCACGCAGTAAAAGAAGAAAATAAGTTTAAAGGCCACGACGCTGTTCTTGATGATTTATCGGAACGATTCATTATTAACACAGACGACACATCAGACGAGAGTGAAAATGATGATAAGGAAAATGATGAAGATGCAATGTCCGATGTAGAAGAATTTTAATATTTTTTCATATTTGAATTGTATTTATCTTTTACGAATAAAATTTATTTTTAAAAGTTTTTTGTCTGACTCTACTTTTAGTGATCACTCACACAAATGCAAAGCTCAGCTTACGCCTCGCGGACTGTACCAGCCAGTCTTTATTCAAACAATATTTGCGTTCGATTTCTTTGGCGCTGAACACTCAGATGTTCCAAATTTAAAAAGTGCGCGGAAAAGATTATTGCTGCGCACTTTTTAAAATAAAGAGGATTAAAAACTCATTTCTGCCCACTAAAAGTTTGAGATGAATGAGTAATAAAGAAAACTACAAAATATTATAATCCATTTAATATTATTTAAAAAAGTAGATGAACTAGGCTGAAGAAGGAAATTAATCTTCTATTATGATTCTTGTATTGCTAGCCACTTCCTTTTCGCCTCAAGCAATGCACATATCATATGAGGCCATCCAACCAAATGAATTAATCCACGACCTTTATTCTAACTTCTTCAAACCAGAGATCTTTGCTCGAACTGAGGATGAAAAAAACTGAAAGACAAAATAATGTCAAAACAATGTTACAATAATGTTAAAACAATGTTATAACAATGTTAAAGCAATGATAAATCAATGTTAGAACAATGACAAAACAATGATAAGTCAACATGAAAGAAAACTAAAAATACTACAAAATTCTATCAAAATTGTGTTGCAAAAACAAAATGGAATGAATCCCTTAGCATCGTTTTACAGCTGCCTGTGAAAACGCCTCTAGGCCTACGGTGACTCACATCTTCTCCGGACTCTGTTTCTAACCGCCAAAAAAAAAAAACCTGTCTAAAGACGAGGTACAAAATTCGTGTGCAACTGCGCATATTAGCGACACATTGCTACCACGATCGGAAAGCTAACCGCCTATCGGAAAGACTTACCGCCAGAAAAAGCACTTGTCGAACGACACTAACCAACAAAAAACCTGTCTAAAGACGAGGTACAAAATTCGTGTGCAACTGCGCATATTAGCGGCACATTGCTATCACGATCGGAAAGCTAACCGCCTATCGGAAAGACTTACCGCCAGAAAAGGCCCTCGTCGAACGACAAAGTACATAATTTGTGAGAAGTCATACGTATAATTAACGACAACTTACTACACAATCGGAAAGAAAACAAAGTGAAACGGAATCAGAACAAAATAACGAAATAACTTCCTGGGCAAAGAATCACAAAACAAAAAAAATCTAAACCAAAATCAAAATAACCAAAATTAATTCATTAACCCAGAAGTAAACAAAACGAAAATTCCCAACAGTATAATATTTGCATCACGTCCCCAATAACCCCCCCCCCCCAGTTAGCCTTTCACACCACATTCATCATCATTTATTCTAGTCCATACTTCACCTACATTCATCTTACAATCATCTTACATTCATCATCGCCTGAACTATGGTAATGTAACTGCCAAATCAGTACATCACTACTCTATCAAAATCCTAATTGAATATTGTTAAAAAAAACGGAATATTCAAACAGTCTAGACTAACTTGGTAATGCTAAATATTTACTTCTCAACCAAGCACAGTGAGTGCTGGTGGTTCAAAACAAATGGGTACCTCAAAATTGAGTTTACCTTTCAAAAGAAAATTAAACACAAGTATGTTTCATGTTGAATTATCAAAGTTATAGCAAAAATGTTAAGTCAGTATATTGGTGGTATTCCCGTTATACAAATTTCCGAAACGTTAAGCAAAATTTGTTTTGGCCAAAAGGTATAAGTCAGAACCCCAAAATTATTCATGATACAAAAAAAGTTTTCAGAATTGTTATACTAAATCAGTTTTAAACCCTAAGTATAGGTAAAACTATAAAAATAAAGCAAAACTCAAAATAATATGAAATACAAAAAAAATTAAAAATCAAGGTAGAATAGTACAAAAAAAAAAGTATGTCCAGTGTGGCACAACCTTTATGTTAATTCAAGGTAATAACTAAACTAATAGTTCAACAAGATCACATTAAAATAGCATAGTATTATATGAATTATGACCAAAATCTAAAATGACTATGTTACTACTTGGACTGCAACGCTTGCTGAAATATCAATTTTCATTCTATAATACAAAATCTTATAATTGTACAGTAAATTAACTTGTAGATGCTAAAAGTATAATCTTCTATTGTTACTGACAGGATAATACCTAACAATATACTAACTGAATCAGGCGGAACGAATGGACATCTCATAACACAATTTGTCCTTCAAAAGTGAATGAAACTGGACAGAAGTCTGTTCCATTGTGATAAATCAAAATATATATAACAAAATATCAAGCTTGTGTACCTGTTTATGTTTAAACCGTTTACAATTAGGTTAAACACAAACACGAAATAAGTTATTTAAACTATTAAATGTACACAAAACAAAATAAACAACAAAAAAAATCTTAAGTCTATCTTAACCTATTTCCCATCAATTTATGTTCCCTATTACAAAATCAAGTTAATAATACATGCAAATATTATTACTATAATAAACAAAATACACAAAAAAACTTTCAAAATTAAATATAGTATTGTAAGGTGCGGTATCTCCTTTATGAGTACACAATGTGTTATAACCTTTACAATTATAGAAGTAACTAGTCAACAAAGTTGCAATGAACTCTGACTAGCATATTAATTCTCAAAAAAACTAAAGAAATTGTGCAATGATTTGCTAACTGTCACTTTACACTTTTAACACAAAACCTGTTTCAAAATAGCACTTTAAACTACAAGCATTCTATTAAACTTATCATGTTTTGTGTAATATACTTACTGTCATAACATTAAACACAACTCCTATACAAAATTTATCATAAGTATTGAAATACAAGGTTACCGTTAAAAGGAAATGTTCCAAAACATCATAATTAAACAAATTGTAAACCCATAAATATGGTTTATATAGTTACACAAGTCTGAACTCTGAAAATTTTATAATAGATTATGTATGTAAGTATTTAACAGTACATAACCTTCCAATACTTTAATTTACATCAGTTTACCGGAATTCTCTAAATATAAGATGTACTATTTAACATAAGATACTATTTAACATAAATATAAGATGTACTATTTTACAAGGATAACTCCTTATACTGAGGCAGTTATTCCAACAGAACAAGCTGGTTTCAGAAGTGGACGGAGTTGCACAGACCAGGTTCTTGCTCTAACATCACATATTGAAGTGGGATTTCAGACCCAACTGAAATCGACCGCCGTTTTCATCGATCTCACAGCGGCGTACGACACGGTGTGGAGACAAGGACTAATTTATAAACTCATGAAAGTAATCCCGAGTATGGAGATAGTTAACCTTATTTCTAGTATGCTTAGCGAAAGAGAATTTGAAGTTTTCCTGGGGGACTACAAAAGCAAAAAGAGGAAACTTAACAATGGCTTGCCTCAAGGATCCGTGTTGGCACCAACACTTTTCAATGTTTACATTCACGATCTACCGCCTACTTCAGCGACCAAGTTTATATACGCTGATGACATTGCACTGGTGGCCCAAAGTAAAGACTTTGTGACCGGAGAAAATATTCTCACGAGCGATCTCGTCACCCTCGAGAACTATTTTAAAGCCTGGTGGCTTATCCCCAGTATGAGCAAGACGGAGGTATGTTGCTTCCATCTTCATAACCAGCTTGCTAGCTACCAGCCAAATATCATCTTTATGGGTAAAAGGCTCAGATACAGCGCATTTCCTAAGTATCTCGGAGTTACACTCGATAGAACTCTAACGTACAAGGAACACCTACACAAAGTATTCATGAAGGTCGGATCGAGGAATAATATTATTCAAAAGCTTTGTGGAACTACATGGGGAGCGTCCGCCGACTGCCTGCGGACATCCAGCCTGGCGCTCACCTTCTCTGCCGCTGAATATTGTGCCCCTGTATGGTTGCAAAGCGCTCACGTGCAAAAAGTGGACACAAAACTAAACGACGCAATGCGCTGTGTCTCAGGCACTGTGAGGTCTACGCCACGTCACTGGTTACCAGTACTATCCCACATTGCTCCCCCACACCTGCGCAGAAAACATGCTCTGCATAGGGAAATGGAAAAGATCTGTGCCAACCCCCAGCTCCACGCAAACAAGGCTTTCTGTGACCCGCCACCAAAACGACTAAAGTCTCGTCGCGCTGTGTATGCAGAGGCTACTGAAGTAAGACACTTTAACCAGGGCGAGAGCTGGAGAAAGGAGTGGAGTGCATCTGGTGGACCAGTGGCCTATGTACCCGACCCTACAGCTAAACCAAAAGGTTTTCTCCTGCCCCGACACTTGTGGTGTCGGTTAAACCGGCTCAGGACAGGACACGGGCGCTGTAATTACCTCCTGCACAAATGGGGCTGGAAACCCTCTCCCATGTGTAAGTGTGGTGAGGAAGAGCAGACGATGGAGCACATCATCCAGCGCTGCCCTACTCATGCCTACCAGGGTTCACCCAGGGACCTTTTTGACCTCCCTGACCCGGTTGTCACATGGCTGCGTAAACTGGATATCGGTATTTAATTTAACATTGTAGGTTTTTTGACTAAATTTTGACATTCTGACCACGATAAATTTGACATTATAAAAACGCTTATACGAGTAACCGCCATACGATTAAATAAATAAATAAAGTAATCTTAATTAATAACTCAGTTAAGCAATGTTTAATACTTAATTTGAAGTTCAATACACTATATTCAGTTATACACACTCCAAGTTAATCAATTACTTAAAACAGAATGTATAGGCACCATCTATATAATAATGAACCAAAGAAATCAAAATGCAGAATAAAACTCAGAAAATTACTTAAATTATCAGACAAAATTTAACCATTAAATGTTATTTAATTATTTAACCATAAAACAAGTGAGTGTTCTTTGCAGTGAGTCACTACTTAGAAAATCTTAGAAAATTGTAGGATCAGCGGAGTACAATTTATAAAATTAACAAAATTTCTCAAAATATACTGAAATAATTATAAAAAAAACGTACGGGCGCCATTTGTAAGGAGGGTAATTAGGGCAGAATGGAAATTACCCGGATTCGAAAGTAATCACCCACTTACAAAGTTACAGAATGGTAAAATGTACCTATCTAGGGAGATGGAATAAATACAAGTTCTTGTTCAGGCAAACTTTACTGTTGGTATATATATAATACACCTTATTGTTAAATCTTAATAAGTAACTTAAGGCTACTTTATTAAACACCCTAGATACACAGATACTTAAGTTAATTGCGGTTTATCGGGGACGCTTGGGGTCCAGATAGATTATTAATAAAAAAAAACCTTGAATTTACTATTTTAAAGTTTCTTTAAATTGTTATTGAGCTCAGCGGAATTTGGGTTCACGGAATCTGACTCACTACTTTGTGAACACTGAATTTAAAACCACTATATGTTCGGAAAAAAAAAGAAGATTTCTGCTGAAAAAAAAGAAGATGCTGAATGTGAATTTGGGGTAGCGATGTGTGACTCGAGTTACTTGACTCGAGTAACTCGAGTCAAATCGTAAACGAGTCAACTCGAGTCCAGTTTTTAACAACCCGAGCAACTCGTACTCACCTCGTGAATTCACAGCTCGCGTGGTCGGGTCGCGACTTGCGTTGCATGACACATCACCTCGATAGTCTCGAGTCGAGCTGCGGCCTGCGCCGAGTTGCCGAGCATCTCCGATAACCGAGTCGCGTTCCCGCGCGCGCCTTGTTAACTCGGAGCTCGCTTTGCAGTGTTCGGATTAATTCGTAATTTAATTTTAGTTTTGTTTTGATTGACAACACATAGAGCTTGTCAATTTTAACACAAGCTTACTATTATAAGTACCAAAGTTTGCCATAGGGAATAAGTATTATGTTAATTTGATCATTTAAAAAAAAATTAACTATAAAACCCAAGACTGTAATATTGATTAGTTTTAAACTAAATAGGTAATTATTATTTAAAGATTGAAAAATGGTGCAATTAATATCTCTAAGTGTACTACTTCAATAATTAAATATTTTAGTAACAAATACCTGCTATATTTCGTTTATAACATACCTATCCACCTGTAATCCTGGAAGCTTGAACTGAATCATAAATCTTAATTATTACGCCGCTACGCAACATTGGTTGTTGTTGTAACGAGTCGACTCGGTGTCTTTATAGGCGCTACGGCTATAAAGACACCGAGTCGACTCGTCGCTCCCATTCATGCCACACCGCACACGGCACACGCTTGCCGCGCCTTGTCTTGAGGCTTGGACTCGAGTCGCGACGCCCGACGAGTCGAGTCAACTCGGGTTGCGACTCGAGTTAGTGGCCTTACGAACTCGAGTAACTCGAGTCAAAAAAAATACAACTCGACACATCGCTAATTTGGGGTCACCTGAATACATGGATCAGGAACGTGGTCTACTTCCAGGGAACGGCCTCGTCAGCTCACCAACCCATTCCTTGGAATGCATTCATCACCGGAGAAGGCACCGACGAGAATTCCCAATCTCGGAAATATATCGAGGATATCAAAATATAAAAATGAGTCGCCTCAGTAGTAATAGTAGCAAAATTAAATTAACAAAAGAAAAACCCTGAAACAAAAGAGAAGCGAGTTTAACAAAAGGCATTTTTACACCATCCACGTGTACAATTATCCACTTCACACAACTTACCGAGGACATCCTGTAAATTGAACATTCCAGGATAGTCCACCCATCCCAACCTTCTTCAAAATAATACGGGATAATATGGGAACTGAAAAGACAAACAAGACTAATTAATTATAATTTTCCTTAGCTACGTACGCCATCTTGAGAAAGGTGTCATACGTGAAATCGAATATCGAATTTTTCTATCACTCACCAAAATTGATGTGGAAAATTAGGCAATTGTTAAGATGACTAAAACAACAGCATTATTGTTAATTTTCCAGGCGAAGCCATGGAGAAAACTGGGATCTGAGAGATCCCGACAAACGGCTATCACATCTTCAGCATTCGACGGAAATCTCAACTCTCAAAATTCGGTGTTGCCATAGACCCACAGCGAGTGTGGCCGCATTCTGAAATGCTCCACCATAGACTAACGTGAATTCCAATAATTAAAAAAACTCGAAAAATATATAATAAAACAATGTTTTAATAATAAAAAAAAATATTAATAGAAAAGAAATATAATATCATCGTGTTCTTATGACCAAAGACAACAAGCGCCATCTATGGGAAATCCTGCGCATCGAAACACGCACGTTCTGCGCCTTGACACTAGATGTCGCCAAAGTACTTTCAACAATATTAAGGAATACAATATAATCCAAGTGATATTAAAATCACTACGTGACACAATGTATAGCCATCATTCGGTTTACACTACACTTTGGATTATTGGTGGATTTATTGGTTTTACCACAAGTAAAAACTTAGAAAAACATATTGTATATGACTCAAATCACATATTTCTTCCATTTCTTATTAAAAATCAACATTTTATTACGCACAAATAGCCCACAAAATACTAAAATAATGTTTTCAAACTCATGTCAAAGCAAAAGCCTTGTTTGGCAGTATCTGATTAACGGAAATCGGCGAACCAGTATTCGGCCGCCGCTAGCGGCCAAATTGAGAGATTCTTTCGACTATGAAATGCAAAAAGCTTGAATTCGACACATAGCGATTGAAACGTCTCGGTGGCGAGCGTTTCAAGCGTTTATGAATTCCACTGTTAAAGGCGAACCAAGTCGTTCTTTTCGAATAGATGGGATGAAAAGCATATTTCTAAGCAGAGCGATACCTTGCACTGTTTACAAATATACCTTGTGCGGCTTTTCTTGCACCACTCACACCGTGCCATCTTACAGGGACCCGAACAAATGAAATGATTGCCCTTTAAAATGGGCCGTAGTTTTTTAGATTTGCGAGCCTGTGCCATTTTCACGGTCTCGATTATGATGGGTCGCGCCATTGTGGGCGGTTGAGACATTTGGATGAGTCCTTTTGCCACCTGCCTCCTAAACTCTCGCGCAAAAAAATTACTGTGGCGAGTCTGGCAAATGATAAGGGGGATGTTGAGTAGGCGTTGGAATACCTTCTTGTACCTGACTAAGTTTCGACTTCGCTCGATGGGAAATTCCGATAGAAGTTGATCCTTCCTATCGACGCCTCCCATCGCACGGTTATAGTCTAGTACAACCTGTGACTTGTATTTATACCGACCATATTTTTCCATTCCTCCAACGACACCATCGTAGTAGGTAGACAATAACGATACCACGTTGGAATCGCGCAACATGACAACACTTAGGTCGGAAGTGTAGCTTTGTACTAACTCACCATTTTTATGGCTTCGGGCACATAGTCTCGGTTTACCCGGAGAGTGCCCATGCAGTCAGTCCGCTGCGATTTCAAACATCGGGCGAGCAAGGGCGAGTTATAAAAATTGTCCATGACCAAAGTATGCCCTTGATTGTACAAGGGCTTCACTAGATCATGGACAATTTTAGATGTTGTTTTATTAGGAAGTGGCGGTTTGTCTGTCGGTCCGTCTGTCGTCTATCAGTCAGGTCGTCTCTTAGGTCTATTAAGCCCTCCGTTTTGTCTGTCTGTTCGTTCTTCTTGCTAGTATAGACGAAGAATCTCCTCCACATATAGCCAGTGTTTGATTCGTACATTTCGTAGGACTTAACGCCAACTTTTGCAGCCTTCGTCGTGGTCCTCTGCGAATGACAAACGCCCTTTCCATTTGAGGAGAGATTCGTCCACGGCTATTTCCTGTCATGGAAGATACAGCGAGCTGAACTTCTTTTGCAAGTTATCCAGCAAAGTCTTTATCTTCCGCAATTTTATTTCATCTGTCGGTAAAGTCTGGGAATCGTCCGAGTCACTAAAGTGAAGGAGTCTTTTAATAAAAATAAATCTTTTGTACGTCATTATGTCACGGAAATACTTGAGAGTTAAATAGCCATTGTCGCCCCAATAACTTTTCTCAACTGGATTTGGTAACAAGCTCTGTAGAATAAGAATTGAGAGGAACTTGGCCATCTCACCGCGGTCGACATTCACAAAAAAGTTAAGAGTCTAGAGTGAGGTGTCAAATGTTTGTCAATCTGTCGGGTCGCAGATTTATTAGGGGTTAAAGTATGAAATTGCCGATTTGTACTGAAAAATTGAAATGCGTTTTTTTTTAATTTAACATATTTATTTAATCACTAGCTAATGCCCGCGACTTCGTCTGCGTGGTTTGAGGTTTTTTGGTTTCCGCGGGAACTCTTTAATTTTCCGGGATAAAAAGTAGCCTGTGTGCTATTCCAGACTATAATCTATCTCTGTGCCAAAT
Organism: Erebia epiphron; assembly: GCA_963932025.1. Taxonomy (NCBI): domain Eukaryota; kingdom Metazoa; phylum Arthropoda; class Insecta; order Lepidoptera; family Nymphalidae; genus Erebia; species Erebia epiphron. The sequence goes on from OZ009950.1 coordinate 14,243,010, forward strand.
TTCAGCCAGATCCGTTCACCCGTTGGGGCGTGATTGAGTGACAAACATCCATACATCCATACATCCATACATCCATACATCCATACATCCATTCGAACTTTCGCATTTATAATAGTATAAGAAAGATAATAATTACCATTATTATCTATACATTGCTGCCATCTAATAGGAAAGTCATTTATTCCTTTGCGATAGAACTCTGGTGATCTACTGTGATATCTGGTTATTTTGCTATCATTGTTCGGAGTTCCGCACAGTAGACATCTGCCGTTAATGCTTGACCAGATCGGAGAAAGTTAAAGTGAATAACACCATGCTGAGACCACCAAACAGTTACCATTACCTTTTTATTGGTAAGCTTTGCTGTAGGACACTGTTGCGGCGTTTGACCTGGGGTTAGCCATTGCATTTTTTGCTTACGGTTATTGTAAAGAATCAACTTTTCATCACATGTCACAATTCGATCGAATATTCCTTCATTTCTGTATCGATTCGACAAGGCAACACAAGTTTCAACACGCGTTTCTTTCTGCAGATCAGTCAAATCATGAGGCACCCATTTTTCATATTTTTTTATTTTATTGATTTGACGCAAATGAGTCAATATAGTTGGTAAGGTAAAGTTAAACCATGCCGCTAATTCCTGGGTAGTTTGGCTCGGATCGGCTTCCACCATCTCTTTCAATTCATTGTCATTCACCTGTGTGCGCAGTCTTCCACGTGGTTCGTTCTTCAAATCAAAGTTTCCATCACGAAAGCGTTTAAGCCAAAATCGCGGTGCGTTCATTAGCAGTCCCCTCTCCAAACGCGACATTGATATTGCGAGCTGTTTCTGCCGCGTTAGTTCCGCGTCGGAACTCGTATTCAAAAATCACTCGAATTTTCGAAGTATTCATATTTCTTGTTTAACCCATTTACGCCCGAATGTAACTTATTTGTATTTTTTTTTAATAACTATATTAATGGATTACTTAGGCCTATAATATAAATATTTAGTAGGTAAAAATAATTAAAAAACAATATCAAGTTGTTTTTGGGGTGTACTTTATTTAGTACCTACAGTGGGCACTTATCAAATCAAATAAATATTATAAATGCGAAAGTTTGGATGGATGTCTGGATGGATGTATGGATGTATGAATGTTTGTTACTCAATCACGCGCCAACGGCTGAACGGATTAGGCTGAAATTTGGCACAGGGATAGATTATAGTCTGGAATAGCACATAGGCTACTTTTTATCCCGGAAAATTAAGGAGTTCCCGCGGGAACCAAAATACCTCAAATGGATGTTTGTTACTCAATCACGCCAGAACGGCTGAACGGATCTGGATGAAATTTGGCACAGAGATAGATTATAGTCTGGAATAGCACATAGGCTACTTTTTATCCCGGAAAATTGAAGAGTTCCCGCGGGAATCAAACAAATGTATCTGTTCAACTGATTTTGATAAAATTTGGTACAGGGATAGGTTGTATCCCGGGGAAGGACGTATGCTACTTTTTATCCCGGAAAATTAAGGAGTTCCCGCGGGAACCAAAAAACCTCAAACCACGCGGACGTAGTCGCGGGCATCAGCTAGTGAGTGATAATTGGCAAAACAATTTTTATCGATACACAGAGTTTTCAGGCAACGTACACACTGCCATTTTATACGAGTGTGACACAAAACACAGCGTAACTGTTTAGGCAGCTTCCCTGGGTTATGTCCATTGTTACTTGGATTTAGGCCCGCTATGGCTGTTCCAGACGGGCGGCTTTTGTTGGTGCTACGAAGTTGAAGGTAATTTCGTGCTATATGTCTTCTAAAAGTCAATTGATCGAAGCGCTCACCACCTGACAAATTATGCAAGCACCAAGCGTTTGCTATACTCATGTCAAGCAAGTATGTGAAAATACACCACCACCATTTTTTGCCTCGGATACTCACACGATATTAAGATATCGATCCATCAAGCCCCGTATTCATGGTAAACACCCCCCCCCCCCCCCCCCTCCCTAGGCCGCGGGCGTTATCCCCCACCCCCCCAAACGTCTCCCCAACCGCAGTTTTTTGTAATTGTCTCAAAAAATATTAGTGCTAGAAAAAAACTTTCTATGGCGAAAATTATCTTCATTAAATTATCTACAAAATAATATCATGGTTCATTTCGATAAGACTAATAGTTTCGGAGATATGTTAACCCTTAGTGCATGAAAAGAAAATAATTTTGCATTTATGGCTTTTTGTAATGATGTTTCTTGTGATTTCTGTTGTTTCATGTGAATTTAGATAAGACCAATAGTTCGAAAAATATGGCAACCTATATTCCAAGTTTTTTTTAGTTTTTTCAACAACCGTGGTTATATTTTTGAATTTTTACAGAAACTAATAGAACTAGGAAAAAAAACCAAAAATAAACTTCATTAAATAATCTTCAAAATAAATAGTTTTTAGTTTATTTTGATAGAACTAATAGTTTCGGAAATATGGCTGCCTAACTGGAATAAAAAACTAAACCTTTGTAAAATCCGTAAATGTTTATTGTAATTTCAAGAAAAAGTATTAGAGTTAGGAAAAAAGCTGTCAGGAGTTAGTACAAAGATTATTAATTTACCTATAAAATTGTGTTTAGTTTATTTTGATAGGACAAATACAGTAGTTTTCGAAATATACCTTGCTGTTGTGTAAGAACCGGTGGTAGCCATGTAGACTTAGCATAATACTACATAATAAATAGAAATTAACCCATAAATGTTACATATTTTTAAAACATCCCCTCCTCCCACAACACCCCTCCCCCTCCCAAAACCCCCTCCCCCCTCCCAAAACCCTCCTCCCCCCATTATTTACGAAGTGTGGTGTTGTTTTGTAGATAGATAGATAAAGATATCATGATTATTACTATTAGATTATTGTATTATAGCATCGATGATTTTCAAATAAAATGTCATGCACATTTTCGATCGTAATATTTCTGAAAGTATTAGGTCTATTGAAATGAAATAAAAAGCGTTTTGTAGACGATTTTATGAACTTTCATTTAGATATTGTGGTTTTTTCCTAGCTCTTATACTTTTCGTGTAAATCACAAGAAAATTAAACAATTTTTCAAAAAAATAAAAAATACGCAAAATAAGCCGGCATATTTCCAAAACTATTTGTCCTATCATAATTATTTGAATGCCATTTGGTAGATTATTTAATTTAGAATATTTTCGCCATAGATGGTTTTTTTTCTAGCACTTATATTTTTTGAGAAAATTACAAAAACTGCGGTTGGGGAGACATTTGGGGGGTAGGGGGGGGAACGCCCGCGGCCTAGGGGGGCGAATTTTTAAGAGGTACTTCTCAGACACCAAGGAACACTTGTGCCAAAAATCAGCTTTACATTTTTTATTTTAGGGTTCCCATACAAAGCTTGCATAAGTAGCCAGAGCTACAAATAACAGTCATCACATGGGCACAGTATCCCACAGTTCGACGACCAACGATGCAGTTGCAGCAATACTGTTTTATTGCTGCGCGACCAGTGTCAGTTCTATTGATAAATATATATACAAAATACACTTTACGACTGACGTGTCTGCTTACAATTTTGGCTCAAGAACAATTGAAGCCAAAGTCACTGACATTTACTGACCTGCTTCTGTCCCTACATACTTCGATACGATAACAACCATCAAATCTTATATGCTCCCCGTAATAAGGGCGGGCTTGTTTTAATTGGTATGTCCCGCAAGCAATTAGTATAAGTTCGCTGTAGGTCAGGGTTGGGAATTCACTAATATTTTCTGAATTCATTTTTTTTTTTGAAAATCAGCTCTTACTCTGTTTAAATTATTTCTATTTACAAAGTCTGCAAGATCATTATTTTTATTCATATTTTCATTAACTATTTGGAGTATTTGAGCAGCATCTTCCCTGTCTCTTATTTTAGTGTGGAATTTATTTGTTAGAGCAGCAGCAACAGCAAAATCTATCATCACATGCTTGGATGCCCGGTTAAAAAAGTTTTGTCGAAATATTTTAAAAGGTGTTTTAAATATGCCATTCACTGACTCTACAACCCATCGACATAATGTAACAGCTCTTGAGCGGTTTGCTGCGCTGGTTGATAGCTGTACTTCTCTATCTTCTGGGAACAGAGGTACATAAACGTTATAACCACAGCTATTCAATAAAGGTAGTGAATCCCTAAACCCTCCATCTAAAATAAAAACATCTCCCGATTGAAAAAATTGTCGATAAGGACTGTTTTCATTTCTGAATTCTTGATTTATTATATCTGCATCAGTCGTTGTTGCCGGATAAGGGCCAAGTACATCAATAATGTATCTGTCACCGTAAGATTGTAAAAACCGTTAGATTATAATCTAACTCGCGAAATTGTACGTGTTTACTTATGTCGAACCCTAACCTAACCTACAAGAAAGAGACAAGAAAACATAAATACAATGAATATATCAAAAATTGACACTCGGAACATTGAACGGTTCACAATCCGTCGACAGTTTACAATATCGATAGTTGGGTTATAATCTAACGGTTTTTGCAATCTTACGGTGACATATCCATCGCAACATACAAATAAGAATGGTTTTACCAGGTTTCTATATTTATGCAATGAGTATGTTTTTTTCTGATACAGGTAATTGGAACTTTTTTCTATATAAATATATGTACCATCAGCAATTATTATGGGTGATCTATCTTGTCCCCCATAAAGACCATTTGGGATTAAAAGGTTCCGTTGAGCAATTGCTGCTCTTGAAATATGATTTAGTCCAAGGTTTTTTGGTACAAAATCTTGGTTCACTAGCTCTCGTGCCACATTCATGTAACCTTCTAAAGTACTTCTTGGTACTTGCAATAATGCTGAAATGCGCTCGTCACTGTCTCCTGTTCTCAATTTCATTAAATATGCAGCTAATGCAAATGCACCTCTATGTCTATTTGATAGTCTAGGAACTTCTGTTAGTATTTGTTCAAATTGCTCCTTTGAAAAGCCCAAATAATAGTGAACTATGTGCTCAGGTATATTTTGAATATTTTCAAAATCCAAGTGCATCGTTCTATTGTGTTTTAACAATGAAATTAGATCTTCCATTTGCTCTGCACTGAATGTATTAATTGATTGAGTAATTAAATCCCACGGGTTGGTTCTTAAATGGTGATAACAAATTCTACAATCTGGAGGCACATAATAATTGTAGTCACAGAGTAAAGATACTCGTAATGAATAATGATGTAGGTACTAACAGTCGATTGGACTCATTACAGCCAGGGAAAAAACATTGGCGTTGAGTACTTGGTGCACGAGTATAATTAGGCTGCCGAATATCACTGGATGTTGTTGCACTTTCTTGTGTTGTCTGTGAAGCATCTTCTACAATATCAATCGATGAATGCCTAGCAACCTGAGATTGTTGTTCTTCTGTTGAACGTGATACTGTCCTCTCTGTCCTCCGCCAACAGTTATGACAGAGGTAGGCTAAGGCATAAGGCATATTTTTACAGATGTGCACTAAACAAATTAATTTCAATATTTTTTTTTTTTTTTTTTTTTTTTTTTTTTTTTTTTTTTTTTTCTCTCATAGAGAGTTACATATTTGTTCCGTTTGCCGTGGAGACCCTGGGGCCATGGAGTCTTAGTGCCAAAAACTTTTTACGAGATCTTTCACCGCGGTTAATTGCCTCATCTGGTGACAGAAGGGCTGGCTCATTTTTTGCGCAAAGGATCAGCCTGGCTGTCCAGCGCGGAAATGCAGCCAGCATTCTTGCCACTATTCCACGCGGGCATGATTTATATAGTAATTAGGTTAGGCTAGCTAGCATTAAGTTCTATTGTATTATTTTAAACTAAATTAAATTAAATTACAGCGTTAAAAAAAAAAAAAAAAAAAAAAAAAAAATTCAATATAGTCTCTTACCTCACGTGGTACAATCTGCTCAGTAATCATACTTGTTATGCGTGTTTCACGTGGAGTTCCCATCCTAAATGTGTGTGATCTTTGCCTTAATAGAGAACGACCGCAACTGATGCACACTCGGACATGGCCAACAATTGGTTCAATTGGTGGACTTCTTGGATGCCGTATCTGATCCCAAGCAGATGTCCAACATGAATGGCACACAACATTATCACTCGAAACTTGTACCTAAATAATAGTTTTCTTTATTATTAACATTATCCGATGCAATATACATTTTATAACTTTTTTATTATGAACTGTATTTATTTACCTGTTGCGGCTCAATCCAACGTTGAATAAGATTACGCACTTCTGCTATTTCAAGTAAATGTCTTCGTATTCTTGAAACATTTAATCCACAATTGATACAGCGTAAATCAGTTGAGGATGATTGTTGTGATGAACTAGGGCCAGGGTGAATGCCAGGGTCGCCGGTTCTTGCTAGCGTCAAATCAGAGTCATTGCTGAGGTTGTCGTGTAAAGCAGGAACGGAATCCGTGTTCAGGCCGTGGTCGTCGTATAAAGAGGGATCGTCAGAGTCAGTATTCATGCTTTATCGAATTAAAACCGCAAAAAGGACACAAAACAATAATAACGCAAACGCAAGGAAACTGGAAAGATGTTAAATGTCAACTGTCTAACTTTTTTGTTGCAGTGTTGCCATTTCGTAAATAATTAAGTCGATTAACCGATCATTGTAATCGATTGTAAGATTTTTATTTCACTGTTTAAATCGGTGATAGTCAATGATTGTATATCAGAAGCTGTATATTATATTATAATGCAAATGTTAGGTTATTTTTAAAAATTGGTTTTATCTTTACAAATGATATAAAATTAACTCAAGATAGTTTAATAAAATCGATATCTGACTCATTCGATGTCATACGATCTGTTGCGAGGAGGCTATCTTAAATAGTAATTGATGTAAATACGGGTGTTTTGACAGTTTTTATTTTAGTCTCCCTCGGATCGATTATTATTATTTAATACCATCGTGGCTTAGATTGTGAACTGGATAATTGAAAATATGTTGTGATTGCAATCATTTATTTTGCCATCAATTTTTTTAAAATATTAATTATATCTTTCGATAACCTCTACGCGTTGTGACTGCAGTGTCTGTGACAGTGTCCCTCACTCATCTTTTTGGAGGAAACACCGCTTATCCGTTAATTATCTATATATATAAAAATGAATCCCTATTTCCCTTGGTCACGACATCACGCGTGAACGGCTGGACCAATTTCGTTTATTCTTTTTTTGTTGTATAGGTAAGGACCTGGAGAGTGACATAGGCTACTTTTTATCCCGGAAAATTAAGAAGTTCCCGCGGAAATAACAAAAAACTTAAACCACGCGGACGAAGTCGCGGGCATCAGCTAGTATTTCAATAATACCTGCTTTTCTGAGTGTCAGATTAGACTTCTGACAAAAGATTTTTGAAAAATGCAAGATAAGATTGCAATATAAGCTATAATAGGTATAATAAGTCTATTCCGTTTACTGAGGCGTATACAATATTAATATCGAGCGTTACGCGATATTCATTTTACGCAATTTATTGTTACATACATTTTTTGTTGAAAACTAAGATCAACAATAAACAAATCATATTGGTCAATTAGTTCAAAAGAATGATAGTACTAAAAATTATAAGATGACACACGATGCCTAATTGATCGATTAGGGTTAAGATTAATCGATTTTTCGATTAATTATTTTTATAGGGCAAGTCCGTGTCCCATTGTTGCTGTTTTTGATAAACTTGCGAAGTTTATCAAAAACAGCAACAATGGGACACGGGCTGCCCCTTTTGCAATCGTTTGAGTACTTTTTATTTAAATAAAACTATTACTTTCTTTAAATCATTAGTTAATAGTTTGAATATTTGTTTTCAAATATTATATCATTTTTTCATAATAAGAATATGTTGGGCACTTTTGGGCCTAAGATCGGCATCTCCCTTTGATGAGTTACCTCAGAATGGGAGATGGATCATTTGGTTACTTTACGAGAATGTCGAAAAGTGATTTCGAACATCTTCTGGAAATGATTGGTCTATCAATAGCCAAAAGGGAAACAAATATTCGTCAGCCAGTTTCACCTCAAACGAGGCTGGCTATTACATTACGGTATCTTGCAACTGGAGATTCATACAGTTCTCTTTCATACACATTCAGAGTATCAAAACAATTGATTAGCAAAATCATACCAGTTGCATGTCAAGAACTAATTAACTCACTATCAGGATATGTCAAGGTAGGTACAAGAACACTATTTGTGTAATCAAGTATTTTAATAATAAAAAACACAAAAAAACAGTATATGCTATTGTGTTGATTCATCACTGAGATAGTTAACTAAGTTTAGTATAGCCGAATCTTCTGTTTCGTCTTGTAATGCATCTAGTCTATTTGTTTCCTGTCTTTCAATTTCCCCTATTTCTGTTTCCTGGACATTATTTGGTGTTGATGATGGATGAGAAGATGCCGTTTGATATCCATATGTATTATATCGTCCCATTTTTAATTCATACAGTATATTATTAATATGGTACTTTGCCTGTGTCACGGCTTGGTCATCTTTAACACTTCTTAATTCAGCAGCAATATATTCATCATAAATATCAAAAGGATCCTTCTTCTCCTTTTCATCCATCTTTTTTTCGCACTTTTCAAAACCTCTAATATTTCACTTGATTCATGTCTAATTTCTTTTCCTCGAAGATGTAGATGTTGTAGCATTCGATGTAAGACTTGGTGATTGAGATGGCTCTAACTCCATACCACTTTCAAGTGCATTGTTTTCATCTACCTGTAAATTATCATCTTATTATTATTTTTTATATTTGTAGGTTCCAAGTTCGGAGCAGAAAGGAAACAAATAAGTCGTGATTCGAAATACGATGGAATTTTCCACATTGCATTGGAGCCATTGATGGGAAACACGTTTTGATTGTGGCGCCAAATAATTCTGGAAGTGAATCTACAATTACAAAAATCAGTTCAGCATGGTACTTCTGGCAATTGCAGATGGCAATTCTACCTTTATATACGCAAATTTTGGAGCTAAAGGACGATCGTCCGACAGTGGAATATTTCAGGAAACACCGTTTTATAATGCATTGTTAGAAAACTCACTTAAACTGCCACGTCCTGAACCAATTACACAAGGTGGACCAGAAATTCCATATGTTATTGAAGGTGACAGTGCTTTCGCGCTAACGGAGAACATCATGAAACCATATCCTGGCATTCATGAACGTGGGAACAAAAAGCGTATATTCAATTACAGACTATCAAGTGCTAGGAGGATTATACAAAAGGTTTTTGGCATTTTATGTGTGGTGTTCCGTGTATTCACTAAACCTATTCCGTTAAAACCAGCCAATTGTGAAATCGTAGTAATTGCTTGTGTATATTTACATAACTTCTTGAGACGTAACACAGTTTCCAGATCCATATATACACCTCCACAAACTTTTGATTTTGAAGACTCTGAAGGTAACCTATTAGAAGGTTCATGGCGAAGGGAACTAGGTTCGTTTCCTATGATTGATTTGCAAAGACGGGGCAGGCCTGCATCACAATCAGCTTTTTGTATTAGAGAACAGTTTGCCGATTACTTTATAACTCCAGAGGGAAGTGTTCCATGGCAAAATAATGTAGCGTAATTGTAATAATTTTACAGACACAAGTACTATAAAAATTATATACAAAAACAACTTACTGTATTCATAGTATCCTTTTCACCAGAAGTAGTTGCACCAAATAACAAAAATTCCAATGGCTCGTAATAAATCCATTTACATTTTTCTATTGCGCCGCTGCCTGTAGTTTTTTTGCCGACAACTTTTTTTTCTCTCTAGTAAATTCAGTACGCAGTACATGTATTTTAGTTTCCACATCTTTTTTGGGTATAATATTTAGGGCTTGAGAAATTTCTTCGAATGCATCGTTCTTTTTGTTTCCATCTTTGTATTCTTTTTTAGAACAATCCCATAATAATGGTTTTGATTGAAATAATTCCATTAGTTGCATTATTTTATCATCGCTCCACACTACTGCCACGTTTATAAACTGTTGCCAACACGTTCACACACGTCAACAATAAACTAAACTGATGTTTACGCTTGTCGGGCAAGAGCTTGTCAACATGACGCTATCAACTCTGCAACACGCAGTGTTGCCAGCAACATGTTGACAGCAACTCCGCAACACGTTGATTCAACTTTGTTGCTAAACAAATGTTTACCATGAATACGGGGCTTCAAGCTCATCTACACCACCCATCCCTCTATTATAGTTCTGAAATAAGTATGGAATATTGACATCCACCTTTTGTCTACTCTATGAACACCAGCGTTTTACTTTGCCAATAGGTTCAACTATGTCGAAGTTTGTACCTATAGTGCATACGCTATTGTCTTTCCACCTTACAAGCAGCAGTTCATTTTTGGTATCAAACCTATGGTCGTACTCTGCTCTTGCCGACTTCTTCATGCTATTTACGGGGCGTAAAGGGCATTTTTTGTACGATTCTCACGGATAGTACCAGTAGCCTTATATCCAGTTTTCTTCAAGGCAATGAATACCTTGAAAATAATATAGTAATAGTCGGTAGGTGCAAGGTCTGGTGAGTATGGCGGATGAGGGAGAGCTTCCAACCCCAGCTCTTGCAGCTTGGAGACTGTCTGTTGCGCAGTATGGGGTCGCGCGATGTCGTGAAGGAGCAGTGGGGACGACCGAATGACCAAAGCTGGTTGCAGATGTGCAAGCTTCTTCATCATTCTCTACAGTCCTTCACAGTACACATCTGCAGTAATGCTCATGCCGTTTTGTAAAAAGCTGTGGTGAATCACACCCGCACTAGACCACCAAACAGTGACCATCACCTTTTTAGGGGTAATTTTAGGTTTAGGGCTTTGCTTTGGTGATGAACCAGGATCTAACCAACTTGCTGAGCGCTTTCGATTGTCGAACGGAATCCATTTTTCGTCGCACGTAACAATTCGTTTCAAAATTCCTTCATTTCTTTGCCTGTTGAGCAGCGCAAGGCAGGTCTCGACGCGAACGTTGCGCTGGCGATCGTTAAGGTCGTGGGGCACCCATCTATCAAGCTTTTTTACCTTGCCAATTTGTCGCAAATGGATCAATATTGTATTCATGCTTACATCAAAAGCTGCTGCTAGCTTAGCTGTAGATTGAGTTTCGTCAGCATCCACAATCGCCTTTAATTCATTATTGTTGACCAAAGTCTCCGGACGACCACGAGCTTCATTTTTCAAGTCAAAATTTCCAGAACAGAACCGGGAAACCAATAAAGGGTTGTGCGTTCGTTTGTACAGTTCTCTCCGTAAACGTTTTTGATGTTACGTGCCGTTTGTGTCGCGTTGGTGCCACGACGGAACTCATATTCCATAATTACACGAATTTTTAAAGTATCCATTATGACGATTTGCACGATGTACTGCGCAGGTTAAGTTGGCCTTATTTAGAGCGTACTGCCAATCTTTCTACACGTGCAGTCTGTGGATTGACTATACGCAGCGGACCTACAATGCTCTGCGTGTTCAATATAACAATGTGCTGAGGGCGGTGCTGAGGAGGCCTCGACACTGCAGCGCGTCGGCCATGTTCGCGGACGCTCGCGTGGATGATTTCTACGCGATCGTGCGCAAGCGTGCTGCGTCTATGATGTGCAGGCTAGTGAGTAGCACCAACACCCTCCTCAGTACGTTGGCTACTAAGCTGGACAGCCCTCTCTGGAGGCGCTGGAATGGTGCACACATTCTCATGAGGAGGCCTCAAAGAGACCTGTAAATGTGTCGAGGCTTAGGTTTGAGAGTAGGGTAGGTTAGTTTAGGTATTTTATGTTGTTTTTTTACTAACATAGGTTAAGTGATTGTTACTAACAAGTTATGGGTGTTGAAGCCTGAAATAAAAAGTTATTATTATTATTATTATGACGAAAAATGTTGACATGTAATGAAAATACAACGCTAATCAAAAAACAAAAGGCTGAGTTTGTAAAAAGAATGTCATGGTTTTAAAACAAAATTAATTTGAATTTAGAATACACAGCCATTACAAACTTTTTTTTATTTGAAATGACCAGTACTGAAGAAAGGCAATTTCATAGGTAAAGACCTACTATTTGACGAAAAGTTGTCTATATTTTTACACAAATTGTCTATATTTAATCCTGAATATTCTGGAGTTACATCTTTTTCGCTTAAATTTTATTTATTATATTAATATACTTTTAGTAATCTTCGTTTATTTTATAGCTTTTATGACTTCGCTTACCCTTATCTGTTCAAATCTTCGTTTCGGACCTAGCTTCCTGCTAATTCTTATATATTCTAATTCACTATATATTATACTTAAATGTCTTTCCATTAATTTGCTTTACGTCTATGTATTGTCTCATTTCATTCACACGTCACAGTTCATTTTCACATCTAACCACAATCTAACCCTACACTATTAAGGCGGATTTATATTTGACTGACGTGACGACACGTGTCGTGTCATGATGTGATGACTAGCGTTTACATTAAATATGTCGTGTTCTGACGCATCAGGACAATATTTTGAATCATTAGCATTACAGCCGCAGCTCTAGAAATGGTCAAACGTTTGCAATGTTCTTCTATGAGTCATCCGATTCTGATTCAGATTTTGAAGAAGATATCCAATTTTTAATGCTGGCAACTCTGTTAAAAAAAGAAAGAAAGAGAAGGAGATTTTGGATTCATCCAATCAATAGACGAAGAGACTTTAATGGCGAGTTTCACTGTCTCATTAAAGACCTTGAGTGCGATGCTGAAAAATTTAATCAGTATTTTAGATTGTCGAAAGCACAATTTGAACAAGTACATTCTTTGATTGAGGAGGATATAAAGAAAATACATACTAGATTCCGTAAACCTATAAGAACAAGAGAAAGACTTGCAGTATGTTTAAGGTAAGCATTTATATGTTTTATTATAATAAGTATTACAAAGGCAAAAATAATCAATCATTATCATCCGTAAAGTCTGCATTGCTATAATATGACGAGATATTTTCTTCGCCAAAACTATAAAGTGTTGATACGGTTTGTTCCGTTGTTGGTGATGACGCTGTAAGCAGGGTGATAGTTGATGTGGGTGATGGCAATACCGTGGACGTGGATGGTTGAGCGAGTTGCTGGAATTCTTGTTGCGGCCGAGTAATTATCTGGTGAGCTACGTCAACTGGTGTAGTCATTTGTTCTTGTCTTTGAAGTTGTCGTGATAAAAGAGAAAGAGATAGAGTTTGGGTGGGGGCAAGCTGGCGTGCGTGTAGATACTTACGCTTTATACTAACCAGCTTGTTCAGGACTGCCGGAGATGTCTCAACCAGTTGGAGCAACGGACTTTTGTTGCAAGACCGTTCGTGCGAATCTCACGAAGTCTCTGATCACGGCGAACGAGTTGGAGGGGTTTTAGTCATAAATGAGGACTAATGTGATTACCAAAATAGACCGTTTAATGGCGGTTCCACAAAGAGGTCCTTAAGACTAATACAGATAGTATCTGTCACATAAAAAAATATATTTTTCACCCCTATATGAGCGGGGGAAAAATATAATTATCAAGCAATTTATGTTTGCTATGATTAATGACATGAATTTAATTAAGAAATTAAATGTATAAAGTTTAAATGTTATTCTGTTACTTTTATCTTGTGGTATTATTAAATTTCAAAAGATAGAAAGGGCATATGATAAAGAATATCCCCTTTTAACTGTCCCAGCTGACAAATATGAATGGAAATAGAAATACTCTCGGGCGCCAGCCAGCTGGGTACTAGCTTGCTCGGACAACCTCGCCGAAGCCTGGACTTTTAATCTCAAGTCAGGGCTTGGCTTACCTAGCCGTGGACTCTCTCACAGGGCGACATATGTCAATGGATAAGTATGGTGGATGAAATTAAAGTACTATAAGATATGATTTAAAATAAATTTATTGGTTCTATAACTCAAAGTGTTTCATTACACAAATATGGAAAAATCCGAAAACTTAACAAAGTCCCTTTATTTGTCTTGTCTTAGGTTATCTATTTCTAAATTTAAGGTTATAATCTTAAAGTTAACCAAGCCATATGGCTATAAGAGGTTATATAATATATATAAGAAACACATTTCGGAAGTACACAATATAGTCAAAATAGACAATCCGCCAAGCGCAGGGGAGATAAGTTATCAAATTCGCTTGATAGAATTAACACATCACCACACAGAATATCGCGATGAAGGTCGATGAACTTTATCACGTTATGACGGCGAATTCTCCATCGTGCTCCGTTTATAGGTGGGAAAGAGAATTCCGCATGGAATTATATCTCATTTTGTATAATTAAATGGGGACAGCTGCAACAAGGAAATTCCATTAATATTCTATTATTTCCTTGTTAAAAAAAGATTTTAAACAAAACCCTAACAGGCATGAGGTTAGGAAAACAACTTACCGCAAAAGCGCTGTAATTTTTTAGGGATCCATCAGGATTTTAGGCTATTTAGCCTAATATTGTTTCCAATTGGGCATGTTTCTCCAGAAACTTAAATTAACACATCAACAGAAAATTAAATTCCCATTTTATATAAAATCAGCCATCTTCGGCTATGTCAGAAGAAAAGTGTCTAGAAAAAAACATAAGCTAAGATGGCCGCCTTTAGGAGACAAATTACGTTCAAAAACCGAGCCGTCAGAAATAAAGATATTTAAGTCGATCTCTGGTTTTTTGAATCACTAAATGTATGAAGAGTGACATAATATGGCAAGTTAATATTGTTGAACGACTTCCCAAGCGTCGTCGTGACAGCTCAAGGTTGTCATCCAAATTGTAAATAAGAAAATATATTTTAGGTTGTTTTGCAAATCTAAATATCAAAAGTTTAATTAAAACTAGGGATGTATGTGGACCCAAAATGGTACACATTACAATTTCCCTTTTCTTGAGGAAAAAAAAAACTTTTTTTTTTTTCTTTTTTTTTTTTACCCTAAACAATTCCATAAGGCAAAATAAAGGGATCTACTAAACAATGAAATGTAAATAAACTTCTAAATTCAGGTGTGGTAAAATGACCAAATATTCATTATTAAATTCAGATTGAGAAGCAATCCATCGAAACAAAATTCCCAAACTAGAATTGCATAGTATTGGCATTCAACTGACCAGAACACATAGCACTAACGCTGTGAAATGGTAAACCAAACTAGCGAAGAAGAGAAGAAAACTTTCTAAAGAATGTGTGATTAGAATTGGTATACAACTGACCAAGTCACTTAGCACCAACGCTGTGAAATGATAAACCAACCTAACACAACACTTAGCCTAAACAAAAAGAAACTAGAGTTAGTATGCACCCGTTCAATCCACTGAGGCACCCTCGCCGCGTATTGACGAACTAACCTAGCTAAGGGGTTTTCGGAATGGTATGCAACCGGACAAAGCACTAGGCACCCTCGCCGCGTAGTGTCGAACCACCCAAAATGATGCACTTCAAAAGAGCGACATCCAAAACACCGTCCTGCCTAAGCAAGGACCTAGCAAACTTGTCCACATGTGTGAAACAAGGCTTATTATGAGTACTAAAGACTCATACAAAAGAAAATATTTACATCCACTTGCCCGTTAAACAGACACAAGCAGGAGGATAACATGGAGCATGTGCAAACCATGATCCCATAAAAGATCTGTACATATTAACAACAAAATAAGATTATACGCGCAAACTAAGATAACCGCAACCAAAAATAAGTATAGGATTGACAAAGGGGCCAAAATCATATAAAAATAATAATAATAAGCCCTTATAAAAGAACTACCAAGATAAAAATGTACAATATACAAGGTGTAAGTTATATAGTGTAACATACCCGCGGCTACCCATGTTAGATGATGTATAGATATATTGGAAAAATGTCATGAGACGTGTAGCTCATATCCTGGGGGAGTTATGAGGACTTCAAAATTTTAGCATAAATATTCAGGTGGCATCCCTTAAAACAGCTGATTCAATATCAATGACCTGCGAATAATACCGTATGTTAAGCCTCGTTGCCAGCGCGAGCGTTGCGATAAAATCCAGTAGCGATACTAAGTAATCATTATTCGGCATGAAATAAAATTCTCAAAGTAAAAGCCCGGCTAGAACTCAAGTATTTTTGTAAAAAACTTGGTAAGTCAAAGTCAGTCCCTTATCCTTAATTTATGAGCCGCCATTCTCTGTGATTAATTTCTCGACTTATTTCGTTGAAGTTTTGATGTTAATAAATGATTCTGTGTAGTTTGTTTTTGAATGATTTGTTAATTGTAATGATTTGCCAAATTGCATAACGATACAATAATAATAATTAATATTATCGCTTGTAATACAGTTCTGACTTTAGCCACGCCACCGGCATTTTACGTATGTAAACTTAATCGGGATACCTACCACTTACCAGGCTAACATGAATCAATTTACATAATAAATCGTTTTAATTCACGAGGTGGGTCCCGTATTTTTATTAAATTTTAACTAGTCGTTAATGTCTCTAATGATCTTTGGTAGTACTTTGATCGAATGCAAATCTTGGGGTTCTAGATTCTATCGTCAGCTATCAAATTTTTGCCCGCCAACCAGCACTGGAGCAGCGTGGTGGGTCTAAGCTCTAATTCCCTCTCTCCTATGGGAGTGGAGGCCTGTGCCCAGCAGTGGGGCGTTAATAGGCTGTAGTGGTATAATTTTTTTTGAATTTGAGTTTTTCTGCCAAGACATTTTTAAGTACCAACTACCAATAAGAAAAGAAACCAGTTCTTCTGTCGATTGAAGAATTTTTCTCCACGATGCTACGGTGGTCCCAGTTATTATCATTTATCAGTACTTAACCTGAAGTCAAAATAATCGTTAGAACCCACCAATTGCAGCAGCGTGGAAGGTTAGTTTCTACATTTCTCTCTTAGTAGGAGTAGGCCTGCAGTGCCCAATGATGGATTAATTGGTGAACAAAAATCCCTTCAACTCCTACACAAATTACATTTTTTTTTTTATAGCTAGTAAGTACTTAGTTTCTTCCTGACTCAAGATAATTTCATAATTGCAAATATCTTACAATGGAACCCTAATAATTCGGCCATATTGTCGTAGGGCGGAGTAAGACGTATACATGTCTGTGTACGTAGTAGCGAGTGTAGGTAAATAAACAAAGCCGAGCGACGGTACTAGGAACACATTGAAGATGGAGATTTTTAGAAAATACATTTTTGATAGTGTTTCTTTTCGGAATTTTACCCTTAGGTTGGGGAAAAACATAACACAAATTAAACAAGAATTTTACAACAGAAGCGAATGATCTGTTTAAATTGTTAGGTACTTAACTAAAATGGGAATGAAAATGTAAATATTTTTTTCAGCTTAACTGTAGTTATTACAAAGAAAAAGTATAGTAAAGTTACAAAGAAAATTGTAAATTAAAGTTTACCGACTTTTACATCCTACATAAAAAATCCGTTTAAAAAGTTACTTGCCAAAGAAGAAAGGCAGTACCAGTGTCGCACAATTTGAGAAGCGAAAATGAATGAAAGTATATACATTTTAAAGACCGATTATAGTACTTTATTTACATAGCTTTTATTTATTTTTATTTAATGGGATAAGGAAAATATATGGTATTGAAATATTTTGTTAAATCATAAACAGTTAGTAACGTTCCTAAACGAAAAAGAACCATAATCAATAGCAAACTACCAATTAGTAGAATATCGGCATAGACGGGACCTATAAAAGCTCGCTATATTATTGTAAACATTCTAAATACATTTTTATTTTATTTAATATAACAAGAATAAGATATTATTTTAATTCCTACATGTTACTTACACCGAAAAACTAGATTTATTATTGATTTAAAAAATAATACTATATTTTAATTGTATGTTTGTAGATATTGTAGCTGGCAACATTCAAAAAAAGTGATTTTAAATATGCCCCTGTCAAGTGTCACTGTTACTAGACTTATTAACTCTTCAATTCCCAGTGTCACTTGTAGGTGACAGGAGTTTAATATTTTTTTTCTACCATAAAGACATTTTATTTTTTAATTCCGCCACTATTGTAGCCAAGCCAATTAGTAGGACTTTTCGTTACTTTTTTCTGGTAACACCCACCAAACGTCATTTGTCAAATTCATTCAGTTGTTTCGCGCGTGATTGGAGCATTCTGAGTTTGTGTCATTTCTTGCGATATAAAGTGAAATAAAAATGCCCAGACCGTAAGTATTGTTTTTTTTCCTATTACATATAATAAATGAATAAATAAGCTATGATAAAAACGTATTTTGTGATAATAATAGCTTATAGTATCATTGCTACAACGTTGAGAATATGCCGTGTCACCTGAGAGTGACGCTGGGCAATACAAGAACTCTACCTATCCTAAATGCATTCGAAGCAATAACAAGAATATTGTTTATGTTACGTTGAATATTTATGAATGGTCTTATCTCTTTATGGTGTTGGTGTTTGAGAGCTTGTTTACGTTATTACAAGTTGACGCTAGATTAGATTGCCGAGGAGTTGCTGGCCGGGGATGACCCAGGCGATATTATTTTATTTCCTCCTGAAGATGGTGTGGTGACTGACGAAGACAGTGGGGATGAAAACGAAGCTAATATTCTTCATTTGCCTAGTCGCATGCTTCGATCTCAAGTAGAATTACAAAACAGGGCTTCTGTCTCTGGAGAAACCATTACCACTGCTAAAGTTTTTACGAGAGCAGAATGTTGGGGGTACTGGTACTGTTCGGGAAAACCGTCTGGAGAATTGCAATTTGCCAAGCTCAAAGGACATGAAAAAAGAGCCAAGAGGTAAGCTTTGTCATAAAGCTTCTAAAGAAATTATTGCTGCTAAGTGGCATGACAACAGCATCGTCACCATTGCATCTAACTGCTACGACCTGGATCGTATCACAATAGTGGATCGGATTGGATTTGTAGATAAAAAGCGAACTAAAATTCAAGTGGATTGTCCAGCCGTTATCAAAATGTATAACAAGTACATGGGCGGGGTGGACCGTTTTGGCGAAAACGTTGACTCCAGGAGGGTAGGTCTTCGTGGCAAAAAGTGGTGGTTTCCTCTGTTTGCTTTTGGCTTAGATGCAGCTTGCCAAAATGCATGGCTGATCAAAAGACAGTCAGAATACAACTGGACTTACTGCGATTATCGGCGAAATGTGGCAACTATCTATCTGCAAACAAACGGCAAGCCTTCCAACCCGCAATTCTGCATGTGGCGTTCCTATGCAGATAAGAGTGCCTACAGAGGTGGGGAGTGCCGGAAGTGCGAATGATCACTCACCAATCGACTGCTCTCAACGAAGATGCGGATTATGTCAAAAACGCACTAGAAAAATGTGTGCCAAGTGCAATATCGGCTTACACCTAAAATGTTGGTACAGCTTTCATAAATTAGTGTATACTTACATATTATTTTTTCATATAAATAAATACTAATATAAAAACGTTTTATTTTTACGAAAAGAATAAGAAAAATCCTGTGTCCCTTAGAATCCTGTGTCCTTACACAATTCCCAGTGTCACCTGTAGGTGACACCCCCATAAAAAAAAGGGGGGGTGGTTTATTTTTTCTTTTAATTTTTTTTTATCCTAACCAAATGTACGTATTCTATTTTAGTTAAAAAGAAAGGTAAAAATGTTAAAAAGTTGGACATGGGAATTGAAGAGTTAAGACGAGGGAGGGACTGGAAAGTTGCATCCTGTCTTGAATTACTCTTGTGTTTAACGATTTATATTGTTTCTCATTGCTGTGATTTTCTTGTAATCCGCGTTCAGTTGAGCTTTCCTTTCGAGTTGAGAGTTCCTGCGCGTAGTGTGCATATTGGTGACTTTAGTTTGATTGAGAGACAGGACTCGTAGTTTTTATTGTATTGTTCGTCAGTGTTATTGTAAACATATATTTGTTATAAATTGAAACATGCCTCCAACAATTCGGTGTATCAATTGTGAGTTGCGGTTGACGCGAACGCGTCGTCGCCTTTCTGACGAAAATGAAGACCTTGTTAATATTATAAGGCTATGGACTTATCCAAGGGAGGTTAGTAAAACATCAAGTTATACAACATAGATACATAAATTCAAGTTCTTGCCAAAACTATTCTTTTGACCTACCTATTCATTTTATAGGTCCTGACTCTTAAAAGGCAATAATTATTGTCATTCATTATTGTATAGGTATTGTAATAATGGCTGAGTTAACCAAAAATAACTAGAATTATGACTGCTGCAACTAGATATGGGATAATAGTTTCATCTTAGATTTAAAACTATCGTTGGAACACATTGATTAAGTATTCCACCACCACCACCACCACTACAGCCCATTAGCATTCCACTGCTGGGCAGTGGCCTCCACTCTCATAGGAGAGAGGGAATTAGAGCTTAGACCCACCACTCTGCTCCAATGCGGGTTGGCAGGCTTTAACAACTATTATCATATTAGTGACAATAACCGGTTATTGTCCCCGTGCCTCGGAGAGCACGTTAAGGTGTCGGTCCCGGGACCAACACCTTAACGTGCTCTCCGAGGCACGGGTGTGAAACACCACCAACTTCCTAACTCCGGGTTAGTGCTGAGAATATCTAGTCAGAAAAACTCAATACTTAATTATGGTCCGACCCGGGACTCGAACCCGGGACCCGAATCCGGGACCTCGTCGGCCGCAGTTGAACATTCCAACCACTAGACCAACAAGGCAGTTAATTAAGTATTCAGTAGTAAAATATTATACCTACTTTCATTATTGGGTATTTATTTTTGTGTTTCTTGCAGATAACTGACACTGACTTTGTATGCCAGGCTTGTTGGGACCTAGCAAATCATGCAAGTGACCAAGTAGTTCCACCGGAAAGACAAGTTGGTCACCAAAATGTTTGTGTTGGTTGTGGGCGTTCCATTTTGAGAAGCAGAAGTCGTGTAGTATTGAGACCAGATTGGACAGATGAGGAAAGTCTACTTGCAGAAATCATTTCACAATGGATACATCCCCGTCAAGTAAATATATTTTGATTTAATTATAAGCATTATATTATTAGTATTTTGATATTTAATCATGCACTTATTATTGTTTTAGCTTATACCTACCGATGAAGCATGCGGGCCATGCTGGCTTCGAGCTCAAAGAATATTGCGTCGCAACACTGGCACACAAAGTACACAACCACAACCTATTGATGCATCAGAGGATACATCTATAACTGGAAACAGTAGTCCCCAACATGAGGAAATTGAAGATTCCTGTATAAACTGTGAAATACAGCTGACGTCTGAAGAAAATAGACATTGTTTGTCATCAGAAAGCGAACAACTTATAAGAGTTATAAAACTATGGACATATCCTAAAAATGTAAGTTATCATATTTTATAAAACAATAAGAATAGAAGAGGGCTTTATTGTATTGGCTTCAAAATAAATAAAATATTTTTTTTCAGTTTTAATTGTTGGTAGATTAATTATCGTTTCCATAATCAACAATAAATAAAGTGCAGTTTTTTCTTCAGATTTTGGATACGGATTACATATGTCATGCCTGCTGGGAGCTTGCCAATCACCAGGTTATGTCCGAATTTATAGACGTAGAAAATATAGAGCAGCAAGAAGGGAACCAGGAAGTACCTCTGCAACAGTATATTATACTGCCTAACTTAAGGCGAGCTGCGGACACAAGGCGACACTGCATGTTCTCTGGTTGCAGGAACACTGAGAGATACCATGTTCCCGATGTTGTTCGCCGTCGAGTGCTCAGTGATTGCAACTTTTATATACCAAGGGATTCTCGAATATGCAGTTACCATATGGGTAGAAACATGTTTCAAGATCTCTACACATCTGAAAACAGTTTGAGTAACTTTAATACTCATCATATTGAAGATATGATTTTTATATTAGCAGAGGAAGTAAATATTTTTAATTTTGAAGATATTCAGTCTTCCGCAACATTTGACCTACTATTTTATGGGGATTTCTCAATATCAACACCAGCAAATAATGAATGAAACAAGAAGTCTACAAGAAATGCGCAGAGGAAGCTTTGCATTGACAGCATTATTATGCAAACTGAGAACTGGCGATTCAGGAGACAGGCTAGCATGTCTATTTCAGACACCAAGGCGCACACTAGAAACCCTTATGGACAAGGCACGAGATCTATTAGCTGAAGAATATGTCCCACAACACCTAGGCCTACAGCACATAAGCCGAAATGATGTAATTTCAAAAAATTTGACTATAGCAAATGGATTATTTGGTAAACCAGAACTTCCTATAGACCAACAAAACACAATAGTTATCTGTGATGGCACCTATGTTTATACTCAGAAAAGTACAAATTATCTGTTTCAAAAAGAGACTTATTCACTTCATAAGTATCGAAACTTAGTAAAACCTTTTATGATGGTATGTTGCAATGGGTACATTCTGGATGTTGCAGGACCATATCCTGCCACTACCAATGACGCGACAATCATGACTGAATTATTGAGCCAAAATAATTTTGTTCAGTTTTTTAAAGAAGATGATGCCTTCATTCTTGATAGGGGTTTCCGCGACAGTGTGGAAGCCATTAACGAGCGTGGTTTCCTAGCCCATCTACCAGAAACCCTGTCACCAGGACAGTCACAGCTATCCACATTGGACGGTAACAGATCCCGCTGTGTGACAATAAACAGATGGGTTGTAGAAGCCGTAAATGGCAGAATAAAGAGAGACTTTAAAATATTTCGCCAAGAATATTTTAACCGTGCATGTCCTCACATGATGAAGGATTTTTCAATCGCAGCAGCATTACATAATGCATTTGCTTGCATGTTTGTTGATCCTGAAAATGCTGATGAAATTCTATCCATTATAAATGAAAGACTTTTTGCTAATAATATTTTAGCAATAATAGTACAGGAAGAGAATTTAAATAGGCGGAACTCATGGTTTCAAGCAATAACAAGTTCGAACATTACATTCCCAAATCTATCAATGGCAGAGTTGGTTCTCTTTGCTTGTGGTACATACCAAATTCGGCAGGCTAGGTCTTACTTAGGAGAACAGCTCCGGTTTCATGGGTTATACACCATCGAAGTGTGCAGAGATGACACGGTAAACCTATCTAGATTAGGGGGACATCCTTATTTGATTCGAGCAAAAGTTAAGTCACGACATGTCTCACGAAAATCATATTATGTGTTTATCACGATAGACAGGGAACAATTGGGAAGAAATGCTATCACAGGTTATTGTTGCAACTGTATCGTTGGTTTGCGCACAGTTGGGTGTTGCTCACACGTAATGAGCATTGTATGGTATCTTGGTTATGCTCGTCATCAATCAAATATTATTATGCCACCTGCTTTGTTCCTCGATGATGTGTTAGTCCGATTAGAGTCCTAGAATATATAGTTATAATATTGTAAAATAAATAATTTGTGATTACATGAACTTTCATTTTATACAAAATAATTAAAGGCATTCTGCCCCCTCCTCCCCCCTCTTCTGGTTACGCTCATGAACATAATATATAGGTATATATGAGGATGATATATATAATAATATTATTATCATCAATATCACAACTAGTAGACTATGTCATTCCAACTCCTTTGATAGTTATATTATTTATAACTATATATTTATTCAATTCTGTGCCTATGAGAACATTATGCAGAATTCTTGGGCATGCAGGGTTCTCACGATGATTACCTTCACTGTTAAAGCCACTAATTTTTAGTTAATTGCATACAATGCAAATAGAAAAATCAGGTGTGCCCTTTTAGATTCGAACCCTGAACCCCTGACGAATAGGAAGCCAAAGTCTTACTACAAAACTATCATGGCTTATACATAATACCTATACCATACCTCAATATACACATTCCAGTTTGAACTCACTATTTGCATTAGAAATGCTTAGTAGGTATGTACTTAACCTAACCTATAATGTGGGTCTTTGACTTCGTTTTCCATGTAAATCCCATTTTAAAAAAATATGCTGTAATTAACTTTTCTTTTAATAATCCAAAGATCTATTATTTCCAAGTATTTGTACTAATGTACGCGAAGTCTAAGTGCGACACTGAAAATACATGGGGTCTTGCCGTTCTTCTTTAGTAACTGAGATTTTTTTAGGGTTTCTAAAGGATATTTTTTACTAGGGTAAAATCAAAATCGTGACTGGAAACCCTGTTTTTGAAACGCATTATTTTATTATAAGTTCTCGAGATTTCAACAGTTGCGCGAAAACTGTCACGGTGGTGGCAAGTAAGTGAAAATGAGTTATTCTAATTCAGAGTATTATGATATTGTGATTAAGTGTGTAGGAGCTTGTAGTAGTAAGCAAACTTTCATTTTCGCTGTGTTATGTGTCGTACGTGTGTGTGTGTGTGCATGATCTACGAGGTGCGTGCTGTGCTACTGTCATCTTTTCATCAAGATGCTGGTATCTGGATCCCTTTTACGAGTAAGTAGGTAGTACTAGTAGGTAGTATAGTGCATGCTAAGTAAGTAGTAAGTAGGTAGTAGGTTCGCGAGGCGACACCGCGGTGTCACCACTGTAGCCACCACCACCACCACCACACACCACGCCGCCAGAACTCTGCGCAGCACACTCTTAAAGAATGTCCTGTCTGGGAACCTGAACGTCGTGTCAGCCGCGTGGGGAGTGATCTCTCTCCAACGGCTGCGATAGCGGCAATGCTGTCGCGCGGCGGTCGGAGCATGGAGGGCAGTGGTCTCCTGTGAAACCGTAATGGTTAAGAAGGAGGCCGCTGAGCGAGCCCGTGAGCGAGCTAATCCAGCTCAGAGAGGAGGACATCGTGGTGGCGCTGGCCACCACACCGATCCAACAATTCAATAGTCCCAGGCTAAGGGACATCAGGGTCAGGAGCGGCCTGGAGTGGGGGCTCCAGTCGTTTCACCCTTGGACAACCCTTGCCCTTGACCTTGCCCTTGGTAGCTGTGTTAGCCACAAACAGCTTGGTTGTGGCTAACACAGCGCTGAGGGTGACCACCGAGGGGGTTTTAGTGAGTAAAAATCTCACATAACCTGGATTTCTCCCCCAAGAAATCAGGTATCTTTTGAGATTTCCCCCCCGATGCCAAAATAAAAAACGTAGTAGGGTGATGGCGGCAACAGTGGCTCACTTTTTTTTCATTGACCTGTGAATCTATTTTAAAATATAATAAGGAGTTTAAAAGATGTCTAGTATATTAAACTACTAATGTATTTTCACAATATTACCAAGTTACGTTAAAGAATGAGATATATTTGGATGTAGAAGGCACTTTTTAAAAAAAGGGCAAGTGAGCCACTGTGTACTGAGGGTGGGGTACAGTGGATCGGGTGCAATTTCACAGTGGATCACGTAGGTACACCGTGGATCACAGAATTATTTTTTAAAATTAAATACAAGTTTGATGTTTATTACGAATTTATTTTATTTTATATCAGTCTCAAAATAATATAATCATAGTAGCAAACATAAAATGACTATTTCAGTCACAAAATAATATAATCAACACTAGTAGAAAACATAAATGACTATTTCAGTCTCAAAATAATATAATCAACACTAGTAGAAAACATAAATGACTATTTCAGTCTCAAAATAATATAATCAACACTAGTAGAAAACATAAATGACTATTTCAGCCTCAAAATAATATAATCAACACTAGTAGCAAACATAAATGACTATTTCAGTCTCAAAATAATATATTCAACACAAGTAGCAAACATAAATGACTATTTCAGTCTCAAAATAATATTTAAATCAACACTAGTAGCAAACATAATATAACTATTTCTGTCATAAAATAAATTTAACACAAAATGACTCATTGTAACAATCTCAATTAATTAACGAATATTGAGCAACGATAAATCAACAGGAAAAGAATAAAAAGATTGCTGCCTGGAAGTGCTTCCAGTAACTACTGGCTTAGGTAATACAAGTTTTATATCATTTTCTTTAACATACGAAAGATCTGGCTGGTTTGGCATGCGAAATTTGTTGAAGGATTTTTGACGCAAAAAACTGACATAGTATTCTAGGTTTTCATTACGATTTTCTATTACTTTCCCAATGTAGTAAATTTTTTTTCATTTTGTAGCAAATTCAACAATAATATATTCTCCTTCTTGTGGTATATGGGATAAAGGATTTTGCAACAAGTTTTCAGTTAAAGGAATAGGATCATTTTCAATTTCATCTTCGGGCCAATCATCATCCTCATCAGACTCTTGATATCGAACTTCAACAATTTCTTGATTTTCTTCTTCGGAATCACTTTGTAGAACTTTCTTTCAAATTTTTCTTTTCTTCGCCTCTTTTCGCTTTTTACTCAAACTTTTGTCCATTTCTATTTCGTGTTTTTCCGGAGTATCAGTTGCTATTAAGCTCCTTCCTAGTTTCCTTGGTTTTCGTGTGGATTTTCTAGGTCCTGCCTTAATTGGATCTCTGAACTGAAAGGGTGATATAATTGTAACTGATTTATTTCCACAAGTGGAAGATTCTACGAATGCTTGAGGGTTATTGTTATTATTGGATTGAATTTCTATTAGAGGCATTGATGTGTTGGCCGGAAAAACAGAATTATTATGAAGAGTCGATGGTTGGTTATTCGTATTACGAGTACAATTATCTAACTGTATATCTGTGGCTGATTCTAGTGGCTCATCAGTAATATTGTTTAAGCATTGAATAAGTGTTGGCGAATTATCTCTAGAAAGTGGCTCTAAAGGTTATCGCATAAAATCAATAGTCTCTTTTTGTAATACGTCCTCCTCGCAAAAGGTTATGTCAGAGTCATTTGAAGGCCGCGAAGTCAATTCAACGCTAGCAGCAGTTTGAGTGGGGATTTTTGTGGTGAGAACTGAATCAGAAGTCCCTGGAATATTCAAATCAACACATTCTTGAGCTGGTAATCTTGTTATTACTTCAGGTCTCTCCTCACGTGGTTCACAGTCAGGACATGGACGGTCTGTTACTGATGATGGTAAGAAATCTTCGTCATCAAATAAATTTCTATCGAACGGGAAAATCCCACATGCTTTAAATGATTTTGTTATATTGACTGGGGTCATGACTTTCAAAAAAGAATTGCCAATTAGCTCACCAATATCGTAAATTGTAACTGGCTTTCCTGGATTTCTAAGCATCCAAGAGTCTATTTCAGCATTATAGTAGGTTTTAAAAGGTCCATAAATTCCTACGTCAAGGGGCTGCAATCTTCCAGAAGTATGTGGATGGAGTGTTAATATATGAACTCCGCTTGCCTTAGCTATATTTAAAGATTCAATCGATAGGTGGGATTCATGATTATCTAATATTAATATGCTTGGATTTTCAGGAGTGGTGTTACTGTGCTTGATAAAGTGTCGCATTACTTCTGGAAATATTTGAGAATTCATCCACCCTGTAGGAGTGGCAAGTCCAAGAGTGCCAGGTGGTGTATTCTATGTTAAAAATATCATTCATTTTGCAAAGTCGGCCCGCGGCGCGAGCGCCGGCGGCGGCATCATCAAAGGCGCGGTGTTTTGCAAAGAGGATACCGCGTGTTAGTAGGTAGCGTCCGCCCGTTCTAGGATGTACCAGTTTTACATAAAATTTTAAGAGATTGCCTGTAGTGAGTTCAAGTTGATTTGGAGTTCATTTTGTATTTTTTTATTCAATTGTATGATGAACTAGTGTAGGTACATGACTGCGTCTGAGTGACCAGTGGCTTACAGGTTCGGTTGCGAATCTCGTAGTCTAGGTTCGAGTCCTATTTCGGTCACAACATTTTTAGGTTTGAGTTTTATGTAAAGAATTTCTCATAAGTACCCGGCATCAGCCCACAGCTAGGAAATAGGGGTCGATCTCGTTTCACCTTGGGTTTTCGGCAAGTAGGTAGGTAATTTACGTTAAGCCGTCTATCCTAGTTATTACTTATTATCGATAACATGATAGGTACCTACCACACATAACAATGCAGGCTGTAACAATGTGTAGGAATGGCATTCCGAACCAGTGGTAGATTCACTTGACGTTCAAAAGAAATTCAAAGGTACTTACTTGTAAAAGTTTATTTGAATAAAAAAACATTTGATTTGATTTGATTTGTGGGTTTATAGCCCGCACTACTTACTACTACTATTACTACTAGTGATAGACGGCTTAACATGTTCTACGAGGTACATCAACGCCAATTTCGTTACTAACCTACCTACTGAGAAATCCTAGTCAATAGTCAAGATTTGAACCGATCCGGGAATCGAACACAAGACCTCGTATTCATCAACACTACTAGACAGTAGATACCGTCTTCGTCAGGTCAGGTCGTCAGTGACGTCAAAATCGCGCGGCGGCATTTGGTCAAAGGACTCGCAAAAGTTCGTCGACTTTGTCGGTTGTACTAGGGCATTAGAAATTGATGTTGCTGTTATGTATTACACGGTAATAATAATAATAATAATAGGTATGAGGTTGTTAATCGCCATAGGGTTGTCAAAATTTATTTTCCTTAATTACCTAATTAATTTTGTATGGAAGTTTTTGATAATTAATTTTGACTTTTTAACTCTGCCATAGTGATTATAACGTCAAAATTGCATGGGTAGCCGCCGGTATGTTATACCATTTACCTTAC
This sequence comes from Erebia epiphron, assembly GCA_963932025.1. Lineage (NCBI taxonomy): Eukaryota > Metazoa > Arthropoda > Insecta > Lepidoptera > Nymphalidae > Erebia > Erebia epiphron. Next base: position 14,271,669 of record OZ009950.1, read on the forward strand.
ACCTTGTATATACATTAGGTAGTGCGGGGCAACTGTATAGCCGCAAACTACTAATGGATAGTATTGACAAAATGTCAAATACCTATACTATCAGTAGGACTGACGAGAAGTGTCAACCTACTCTAAATGATTAGTCCTTATTGTGTTAGCTTCTGTTTAGTCCTTTTCAGATTAAAATTAATTTTAAGTTTCAATTTTGTCAAATCTTAAGGATATCTTTTATATGACATCTACCTATACTATTCTTTGCCAAATCTTTTAATATATAAACACTATCTGAAATTTTCTTTATTATTTTACATTTAACAAATCTAGGAGCTAATTTAGCTGAAAAGAACGAAGCAGCATTGGATTGCACAAAGTTGCGCCTCCAAACTATGTCTCCAACACAATAAGAAATGACTTTTCTTCCTTTATTATAGTATTTGGCATTTCTTTTATAAGATTTAGCCAAATTACTAATAGTTTTATTAAAAATATTACTCAAGGTAAGGAGTGCGTCCGAATAATCAGAACGACTACCAATAACTAACTCTGAAGGATCAGAGATAGCATTAAATTTATGTAGGGACCCATCAAGGAGAACTTCCCTACCAAACATGAGAAAATTAGGGGTGTATCCTGTGACTAGATTAATAGTACCATTAATAGCTGCCTGAATATGGGGCAAATATTTTGACCAGGTTCTACGATCGTTCTCAACATAGCATGCTATACAAGTCTCAATAGTTTTATTGAAGCGTTCAACGGGGTTATTCTGAGGGGTATATAAAGTGTTATAAAATAATTTTTGAATATTATATTCTTTAACAAAATGTTTAAAAGCTCTAGAGGTCATCTGAACTCCATTGTCTAAAATGCAAATCTTTGGAACGCCAAATTTCAAAAAAAAATCCTTTTGTAATAAGTTAATTATTATCCCAGTAGTTGCTTTACGCATGGGTAAGATCCAACAAAATTTAGAAAAAACATCTACCACAGTAAGTATATAAACATAACCTGAATAAGATCTCGGCAATGGACCTACAATATCAAGAGACAACATAGTCATGGGACGATCGACCAATTTAGGGTTAGACATAAAACCTAAAGGAGCTGAGGTTGAATGTTTATACGCTTATCACATCTATTTATATAATCTTTGACATCTTTAAACATTCCAGGCCAAAAGTAGTGCATTCGCAATTTTTCTATGGTTCTATGGATACCAAAATGAACAGAATTTAAATCATCATGATTATTTCTAATAGTTTCTAAAATATTTTCTCTAGGTATTACTATTTTCCAAGCTAAATTTTGATTTAAAATAGATTTAGGCTTGACATATTTATACAAGGTATCATTTTCTACTTTATAGGTTTTAAATTTAGAAGGATGTTTCTGACATTCTACAAAAATTTTAGAATACCATGGATCATGGATATCCTCTGGACATAATACAATTTCAGCAATTTCTATACGAGATAAAGCATCAGGAACTGTATGACTACTACCTTTTTTATGAATAATATTAAATTTATACTGTGACAAACGAGTGGACCATCTAGCCAACCTACCGGAAGGGTTAGTTAAATTCATCAACCATTTTAAACTAGCATGATCAGTGACTACTGTAAATTCCGTACCTTCTACGTATGGTCGAAAATGTTCAATGGATAACATAACAGCTAAAAGTTCTCTTTCAGTGACACTATAATTCCGTTCAGCTTTAGATAACAATTTAGAAAAATAAGCAATAGGATGTTGTTGACCTGAGTCATCGTCTTGCATCAAAACACTACCAATCGCACAGCCGCTGGCATCACAATGTATAGAAAAGGGTTTTTCGAAATCAGGACATTGCAAAACTGGCGCCGTCGTTAAGGCGTTCTTTAAATAATCAAAAGATTGTTGTGCATCATCATTCCATACAAATTTAGTCTTAACATTTCGTTTACCGCTAGTTAATTTCGTCATGGGGGCAACATAGTGAGAAAAATTTGGAATAAACCTTCTATAATAGGAACACATACCAATAAAACTCCTAACATTTTTAGCAGATTGGGGTTGAGGATAATTTTTTATGATTTCCAACTTTTCAGGGTCAGTGTGTAAACCATCTTTATCTACAATATAACCGAGATATTTCAATTTTTCCTTACAAAATTCGGTTTTATTTAAGTTAATTGTGAGTCCAGAATCTTTTAATCTATGATAAACTTTTTCCAAGAGAATTAAATGGCTTTCAAAGTCTTTAGAAACCAGAATAATATCGTCTAGGTAACAAAATAGTTTGTTATCAAACTCAGGCCCAAATAAACGATCAGAAAGTCTGCAATTCGGCAGGCGCATTTGTCACACCAAATGGCATCCTAACGAATTCGAATAGACCGCGACCTGGGACTACAAACGCTGTCTTCTCCCTAGAGGATTCCTCTAAAAAAATTTGATAAAAAGCCTTAGAGAGATCAATAGAGCTGAGAAATTTAGCATCCCTAAGGTTCACTAATATTCTAGATATATAAGGTAAAGGGTAGGAGTCTCGGACAGTAACAGAATTTAACTTCCTAGAATCCAAACAAACTCTGAGACTACCATCCTTCTTAGTCACCATGACCAATGGACTGCTCCATGGCGATCTAGAAGGTTGAATAATTCCTTCTTCCAACATTTTATCAATTTCTGCGTTCAAAGCTTTTAATTTAGCAGGGCTCAAGGAGTAATACCGCTGCTTAATGGGTTCACCGAAAGTTACAATTTTATGCTGAACTAGGTCTGTTTTCCCTAATCCTTTTTGTTCATAGGAAATTTTTTTGAAAAATTGAGCCATCTTATCTAATCTAAGTTTCTCATCAGTAGATAAACTGGATGCTGGAATAATGGGTGAAATTTCAAAGGGGCAATCATTTTCAATAGAGTTAATAACAGTTTTCCTAGACATGGTCGGGGTATCATGATCCAAAGTTATCATATGGTCGGGGTCAACGGACACATTTTCAGGTTTATCATCCATTGTATATAATAAAAATGTATATAGGCCCCAAAATAGTAGTATCTAGGCATACAATAGGTTACACGGATACAAATATTACAAACAAAAAAAAACACTAACTAAGACAAGAACAAAGACAATAAAATATTCATCCACCAAACCATGGGGATGCACACGGCTAGGCTCCAAAATAAAAATCAGGTCACTGTTCGGCCGCGCCAAATGTCACATAAAAAAATATATTTTTCACCCCTATATGAGCGGGGGAAAAATATAATTATCAAGCAATTTATGTTTGCTATGATTAATGACATGAATTTAATTAAGAAATTAAATGTATAAAGTTTAAATGTTATTCTGTTACTTTTATCTTGTGGTATTATTAAATTTCAAAAGATAGAAAGGGCATATGATAAAGAATATCCCCTTTTAACTGTCCCAGCTGACAAATATGAATGGAAATAGAAATACTCTCGGGCGCCAGCCAGCTGGGTACTAGCTTGCTCGGACAACCTCGCCGAAGCCTGGACTTTTAATCTCAAGTCAGGGCTTGGCTTACCTAGCCGTGGACTCTCTCACAGGGCGACATATGTCAATGGATAAGTATGGTGGATGAAATTAAAGTACTATAAGATATGATTTAAAATAAATTTATTGGTTCTATAACTCAAAGTGTTTCATTACACAAATATGGAAAAATCCGAAAACTTAACAAAGTCCCTTTATTTGTCTTGTCTTAGGTTATCTATTTCTAAATTTAAGGTTATAATCTTAAAGTTAACCAAGCCATATGGCTATAAGAGGTTATATAATATATATAAGAAACACATTTCGGAAGTACACAATATAGTCAAAATAGACAATCCGCCAAGCGCAGGGGAGATAAGTTATCAAATTCGCTTGATAGAATTAACACATCACCACACAGAATATCGCGATGAAGGTCGATGAACTTTATCACGTTATGACGGCGAATTCTCCATCGTGCTCCGTTTATAGGTGGGAAAGAGAATTCCGCATGGAATTATATCTCATTTTATATAATTAAATGGGGACAGCTGCAACAAGGAAATTCCATTAATATTCTATTATTTCCTTGTTAAAAAAAGATTTTAAACAAAACCCTAACAGGCATGTGGTTAGGAAAACAACTTACCGCAAAAGCGCTGTAATTTTTTAGGGATCCATCAGGATTTTAGGCTATTTAGCCTAATATTGTTTCCAATTGGGCATGTTTCTCCAGAAACTTAAATTAACACATCAACAGAAAATTAAATTCCCATTTTATATAAAATCTATATGGCTGTGTCAGAAGAAAAGTGTCTAGAAAAAAACATAAGCTAAGATGGCCGCCTTTAGGAGACAAATTACGTTCAAAAACCGAGCCGTCAGAAATAAAGATATTTAAGTCGATCTCTGGTTTTTGAATCACTAAATGTATGAAGAGTGTGACATATGGCAAGTTAATATTGTTGAACGACTTCCCAAGCGTCGTCGTGACAGCTCAAGGTTGTCATCCAAATTGTAAATAAGAAAATATATTTTAGGTTGTTTTGCAAATCTAAATATCAAAAGTTTAATTAAAACTAGGGATGTATGTGGACCCAAAATGGTACACATTACATATCTTAGGCTAAGCGCGCACTGCGATGCGTTTTTTTATTTTGCATGTTCATGCGAAATTATTCGCAATGCGAAAATGATTCCTACGCGCACCACGATTTTTATCGCACCACGAAAGACAGGGAACCGAAATCAGTGAATACTGTACCGCCGTGAAAACAAGACGAACATTTAAAATTAAAAAATACGCGAGAGAACCTCCTCCGTTTTTTTTGAAGTCGGTTAAAAATATCAAATAGAGTGATCATCTAAATATGGATTTAAAAAAGAAAGTATGCATAATATACTACTTAATATTACGTAAAAGGAATTTGAAGAAGAAAAATTCAAAACGTTACTGGGTCCATCCTTTAACAGCATTAAGACCTCTAAAAGGCTTTTTTTACGTACGATATAACGATCTTCGTGCATATAACAAGAAGTTCTTTGGTTATTATAGGATGACTATTCAAAGTTTTGATAATCTTCTACGGATTATTGGCCCTTTCGTTCGGTACAGCAACACATCATGGAGAAATGCTATATCACCTGAAGAAAGGTTGTCGGTGACTTTGAGGTAAGTAAATGAAACAAACATTTTGGATCAATTTCCTTTAATTTTACAAAAAATAAAAACTTGTCATTAACATTTTACTCAAATGAATCATATAATCCTCCTAGGTCATACAAATCTTCTGATCCTGATGTGTTACAATCTGTCATTAGATCCATTGTAAACTTTTCTACCTAATTAGCACAAGAACTGGTCGACGGCTGGGGTCCCTTTGTTTTTGATAAGATTATAGTTGATGGTGGTGCAGTAAATGTAGTTGAAGAAGAACTTGACTCGCAAGGTGTCTGTATTATTATTTGTGGTTGCGGTTGTGTAACCTGCGTCTGCGGTTGTGGTGGACGATGTTGTGATTGTGAAAAGTGAGGCTGTGGATAAGTATACTGTGGAACCGATTGCACTGGCGGAGGAACAAAATATCGAGCTCTATGAAGGGTATTCAAAATTTCTACTTTAGCGAATTAATGCTTTTGTTCAATGTTAAGGTTTTTTAACATTGGTATTATCATTTCAGCGAAACTCACATCTTCATCGAATGATTTATTTTGATTTTTTAAAATATTCAACAATTCTTCTTCCGCTTCGGTATTTTCTCTAATATTTGTTTTTTTTCGCAAAGTAGCGGCCAGTCTTCTGTTAGATAAAGCAATATCGGCACCTGCATCAGCCTCCGATTGCGTAGAGTCTTCTTCGAGCGTTATATTGCCACTAGTTTCACGTAGCGTGTTACTACTGGCTAAAAAAGAAAGTGCATCGAAGTATATATATTTTTTCTTTTTTCGGGACCCTTCACCTGAAGACACTTTTTTTTATATTGCAATTTCTTTGTTAAAAGTGTCTTTTAAATTCCGCCACTTCTTCTGTATTTTCAGGCCTTTGAAGAGAAAAAAACAAAATTATTAATTTAAATAATTAACCGACTTCAAAAAAAGGAGGAGGTTCTCAATTCGTCGGTTTTTAAAAAAATGTATGTTCACCGATTACTCGAAGACGTCTGAACCGATTTGAAAAATTATTTTTATGTTTCAAAGAGCATACATACTTTCCAAGTGGTCCCATATAAATTTCATCGAAATCCGTCGAGCCGTTTTTAAAATATCGACAGTAAATTATATACTTTGTAAAGTGTGTGTGTGTGTGTGTGTGTGTGTGTGTGTGTGTGTGTGTGTGTGTGTAATGAAGTGGCGCGTGTAAATAATTAATCAACTGCCTCGTTGGTCTAGTGGTTAGCATGTTCGACTGCGACCGACGAGGTCCCGGGTTCGAGTCCCGGGTCGGGCCATAACAAGTATTGGGTTTTTCTGGCAAGAAATTTTCAGTACTAGCCCGGAGTTAGGAAGTTGGCGGTGTTTCACCCCCGTGCCTGGGAGAGCACGTAAAGCCGTCGGTCCTGCGCCTGATCTCTCTCCGGTCGTGTCGGATTTCCGTCCCATCGGGCTATGAGAGTAAAGGAACAGAGAGTTCAGTCCTGTGTATGCGCACACACTTGTGCACTATAATATCTCCCGCGCAGACGGCTAATCTCTCTGGAGATTGGCCGCCGTGGCCGAAATTCGGTCGGGAGGATTATAATATAAACTAGTATGGGATTTATTAACTGTCGATTATGAATAGTTGGTTTAGGTACTTAGCAAAGACTACATAATTAAATTCCAGGACCCAACTCCTTAATTCTGATGCTGAATATTTTAACATTGTATAATAATTTTTATATTTGATTTCAGGTACTTGGCATCAGGAAATAGCTACAACACAATGTATTATGAGTATCTTATTGGTGCGTCCACAATTCGCGAAATTGTAGAAGAAATGTGTAGTTTGCTTTGGTTTTGTCTCCAGCCAAAATATATGCCAGAACCTACTAAAGCTATGTGGTTAAATATTGCACAAATATTTCAAAAACGAACACATTTTCCGCATTGCTTGGGTGCCGTCGACGGAAAACACGTGAGATGTGAAAAGCCAAACAGAAAAGGCTCTGAATATTTTAATTATAAGCACTACCATTCCATTGTTTTAATGGCCGTGGCTGATGCAAATTACTCCTTCGTATCAATTGATGTAGGTGGATACGGAAGCAGCAGTGATTCAACTGTGTTTAAAAATTCAAACTTTGGCAAAAAGCTTGAACGTGGTCAATTAGACCTTCCAGGGCCGCAAACTTTACCAGGTGACAACAATGGAATCGAATTTCCTTATATTTTTGTTGGTGATGAAGCATTTGCACTCTCAGATAACATCATGAGACCTTATCCACGTCAAAATTTGACAGTTACGCAAAGAGTTTTTAATTACCGCCTATCAAGAGCAAGAATGAGGGTAGAATGTACGTTCGGAATTTTAACAAATAAGTGGAGGATTTTGCATCGGGCACTAGACGTTAGTCCCACAACTTGTGACGCAATTATAAAGGCCTGCTGTATCCTACATAACTATGTTGGCAAACATGATGGATTATTATCGAGAAACATATTATTTCAATCTACTATTCGAAGTTTAACTCCTACAAGGCAACGGTCTACTATGAACAGTATTCGGAATCGCGAATATCTTGCAAACTATTTCACTAGTTCTAAGGGAGCGGTATCATGGCAATATGATAAAATTTAACAGACTACGAAGGAAGGTAGCCGTAAGCCGAACCTCACGTTTGTCAGAGTACTTACCCGTGGTACAACCGGTGGCCTTAATTGTAGTACCACGGGAGATTTTTATTGCACTTGGTACTACCGACTTGACATGCAAAACTGACTTTAATGGGCTAACAGAAGTACGCCCAGTAGTGTGGTCAGACGTATATTATTATAATAGTTAGGTACTTATAAGTTTTGTTGGTTAGGTTTGGCTTTGCTTTTTGTTGTTGTCGTTGATAGTAGAGTTAGAAAAGTAAGCATCAGTATTTTCAACATAGCTTCACAATAATCTTAATAGATGGCGTGTCATTGACTATCCCAAAAAACAGTTTTGCGTCGAACATTATTGTTTTGTATAACAAGTATTAATACATAACATACCTAGTTCAATCCACGAAGACGCGCCCCACTATTTATCTCTGCGTAGTAATACAACTCTTATTCTTGTAGGTATGTAAAAAGAGTAGGGCGCGTCTTCGTGGATTGAACTACCTATACCTAGTATTAAAATAAATAAAAAATATAAAAAGTACATTGATTACCCGTAGTTTTTTTTTGTTTATTCGATAGTTGGCTCCAATTTTCCACTATTTCTTTACATACTTCCTCCCATGTTTTTATTTTTAGATTTCGATCCATATATAACGGGGAATGTTTATTCCATAATTGAGGCCTCTTTGCCACCGCTACAATTAATTTATCAACATTATTGACATCGTCGGTAGTCACAGCGGCAGCCGAAGGCGTCGTCGGCGCAGGTGATTCGGGCTCTGAACTGTCTGACATGTCTGACATCACGAGAGCTCACTACTCGACTGACCGTTGCGCTTGCGATTTTTTTCGCAGTGCGCGGGACTCGGTATTTTTCCATAAAACACAAAATATTCATACGAAATCGCATCGCACCGTAATTGCGATTTTAAATCGCATGCGATTTTTTTTCGCGGTGCGCGGATGTTAATGTATTTTGATGGTTCACAGATTGACGAATTTTTTCTCGCAACGATTATTTTCGTTGTGCGCGCGTGGCCTTAGAGCTACACTTACGTTGCTACGCGGTATTGTCCGTTCGAAGAATACGTATACGCATGGAGACGGAGTCTCGTCGCGCTGACGAGCGCGACGAGACTCCGTCTCAACGCAACTTGGCGCCATGGCAGGCGACCCGATGAACCATCCGGCCGAAGGGATGGCGCCTGGCAGCTAACAAGGCTCCAGCCTGGCCTGACGGAAAGCAGGAACAAAGGCGGAAGGCCTTGGTGGTACACTGAACGAACTTTCTGAATCACTGCACTGGACGGGAACAATAACACTTCCCGCTCGTTCACTAGATTGCACTTGGGAACGCACTTATTAAAACTAAACATCGATGAAATATTAATATAGCGTCAAAAACTTTCCACTATTAGGTGAATTTGTTCTTTCAACATGGCGGAAAGAACTTTCAAAGTAAACTAATCTCGATGATCGGATGCATGATCCGTTCACGTTAAAACTAGATTTTAGAATCAGAGTCGAACGGAAGCTTCTTCGCGCGACTTTACGAAAAAGGGGGAAATTAAATTAAACTCGTAGAAACGAGGGAAAGGAGAAAAATATTGTGCCGGGGTAATTCGCCATCTTTGGTGATGCGAATTACATCCGATTGAATCCTCGGAAAGGAGGATGTTTAGCTGATCACGTTGGATCAGGGAGAAAAAGGGAAAAACACACGGCTGAACTCAACAGCGATTTGTAGGGGAAAAACTTCGGGTCTTCCACTTGCGTTGCGACATCGCGTAAGCTGCGTGCGCGCGCGTCCCAGAGCCGAACTAGAAGAGTCGTCACACCCGCGTTCCTTGACCGTGTTGTGGCCCTTCTGTTTGGAGCGAGACAGTAGCCCAATCATCTCCTACGTGTGAGCGAGATAGGCTGAGGTTTTGAGGTTTGTACCTCCTAAGAGTTGGTACTCCTCTAATATATAATTAAACTGTTTTATTACACCTACTACTATCATAGTAAAAAGTAAAAGTTAGTTAATACTGAATCTGAAAATTTACAGTTAACCATCTCGGTTCATCATCTCCAGATTTTTTTTTTAAATTTCATTTTGTAGTTTTAGGTTTTCCATGAGCTGGCTGTGTTGTACTGCCATGTTTTTTATGCGGATTTCATGTTCCTTTTGCAGTCGCTCATTCTCTTGCACCCTGAAGTGGTGCATGTCCTCATAAGAAGATTGCCCAAAGTCAAAGGAATCCTTGTTTTTAGCGAGCTGAAACAGAACAACAGAATGATTAATTATTTAATGCCCCCTCACTGAAATATGCATGTTATTTAATAATTTTCTGCCCGGGGCTTAACACGCATGTGTTGACATGAATAGAAAGTAGAATGTGTATCTCTCTACATACCAAATTTCAACAGTCTGCTCAACTGTTACAAAGTTGAGCAGTACTACCACGCCAATGAGCAACAATATTTCTAATTTTCAGCCTCGCATCGCAAATCACCTGAAATAAAATTGATAAGTACTTATATAAAACATAGGTTGGTACACAAATATGTACTACTTAAGTAAGTACCTACCTGAACATTCAAGGAACTATATCCTTTACGATTTATATAGAATTGACCGCTAGGGCCTTGTACTTTGGGAACTCTAATATGGGTGCAGTCTATCGCACCAACCACCTTCTTAAATCCATCTAAAGCTTCAAATTGATGCATAATATTTAACTGTTCATTTAAAGAAGTGGGCATTTTAATATAGTCAGATCTTTTTTCTAATATTGCTCTTGCTACTCGTCGGCATACTGTGGTAATAGACTGCTGAGTTAAACCATGAATATCTGCAGCATCATCTTGTATCTGGAAAGGAAGTAGAATGAAAAGATGCTACCTACTTACTTACTTCAAGAAACTTCACAGTAACATAAGTAATTCAGTGGTCAATACTCTCATGTCAATATTGATTGTAGCCATCAAGCCATAACAAGTAGATATCAAGGATTGCTACATATGTACGTAACTACTTACTTGGTTGCGACCCCAGTATCTCAATGCTATCATAATCTGGAGAGTAGAAGATAAACCACCTCCACGTTTATCCATGGTCAAAGATCTACCAAATAATTGGTCTAGAAACATAACATCATCATCATCGGGTGCCCTCTTCAAATTGAAGTTTGGCGGTCAGCTGGTGAAATGCCTTCCGATTTTGAGCTATCTTCTTTAAGTCCGCGTAATTATGACGGGTCCACTCCTTTACATCATCCATCCACTTCCTCCTCTGTCTTCCAGGTGCTCTTTTCCCGGGAACCTTGCCTTCCAGGATCAACCTTGAGAACGCGTACTGGGATCCTCTTTGAAGGTACCCGAAAAATGCCACCTTTCTCTGCACAACGGTTGTCATTAGAGCTCGGTTACAATTCGCTCGTTTAAGTACCTCAGAAACATAACACCGCTTTTAGAAATTTATTGTGAAATTCTTTATCGCCATTTATAAGGATTTTTCCTGTTTTTGAATGTTTTAACTTTTCGTTGAGTCTGTATTTGATTTATAATATTATTTACTTGCTCTACTTGTTCTATTGCTCTTAATGCCATCGTAAATGTTAGATTTCAAAACCACCGTTCAAAACACTGATTTATCCTAAATGTAATGACAACTACACGATTTTGAGGTTATCCCGAATTTAAACTAGGGTGTGACTAAGTTTAGCGATGGAATAACGTTAGTATGAAGAGATACCCCGACGTTATCCTAGGTTTAGGTTATTCCGAGTTTATTTGTTGACATTTCGCTTATCTACTATATAAAAATAAGTCGGGTTTTCCTTCCTGACGCTATAACTCCAGAACGCACACACCGATTTCCACGGTTTTGCATTCGTTGGAAAGGTCTCGGGCTCCGTGAGGTTTATAGCAAAGAAAATTCAGGAAAAAATTCAACAGAAAAGCGGGAAAGTCTTTTTAGCGGGAAAGCCATCTGGTGGCGAAACGGAGTTCGCCGGGTTTGCTAGTCTACCATATAAAAATAAGTCGGGTTTTCCTTCCTGACGCTATAACTCCAGAACGCACGAACCGATTTCCACGGTTTTGCATTCGTTGGAAAGGTCTCGGGCTCCGTGAGGTTTATAGCAAAGAAAATTCAGGAAAAATTTTAACAGAAAAGCGGGAAAATCTTTTTAGCGGGAAAGCCATCTGGTGGCGAAACGGAGTTCGCCGGGTTTGCTAGTTCTTTATATATTCTTAGTATAACATTTTATACTGGGTTTATTTGTAAGGCCAAAAATCTTTGTTCTGCCACCATGGTGTCTTGTTCAGTAAATGAATGTGACGTTACAAGACGCAATAACCCGCATAAATACACGTTTCACAGGTAATTACTGAATATTTTTCTGAATTATTCATAATCATTATTTCGTCATTTGTTGTTTGAAAATGGGGCAAAATAACTATTGAAAGCTTAGATAATAGGTTTCTCTTAAGACTTTTCATCAAATTACATTGCTACATGAAGATTTTTTGGATATTTTGTGTTAAACTTAAAAACGTTTGGTTACGATAGGGATTGACAAAGTGATGACGTCATAAGTATCGATAGTCGATAATCGTGTCTGCCGGTAGGTTTGACGTGATTGCTCATAAGCTTAGGTGTGTGTAGAGTACAATATAAAACACTACTTTCCTGTAAAAGAAAAGAACGAAATAAATATTTTTCTTAATTTTTGTTTTATTTGGCGTGTCTTAGATTTCATATTATGTATATGAAATATATATACAGGGTATACTGTATATACTAGTAATTCAGTACATTACTGTATTGAAGTGCTTATCGGGGAGGTCATTAGCTATGACTTGAGCGCCATATATGGTTATTATTTATTTTTATTAACTTGTCACTTATACATTATATCCAGAATATTATTGTAATTAATCAAATTAAAACTTGGCTTTTTGGCACAGACATAGATTATATTCTGGAATAGCACATAGGCTACTTTTTATCCCGGAAAATTAATGAGTTCCCGCGGAAATCAAAAAACCTTAATCCACGCGGACCAAGTCGCGGGCATCAGCTAGTAAGCTATAAAATAAAAAAATTGTAGTCGTAGTATAATTCTATAATAATAAAGTTACCAAAAAAAATAATATTTGACCCATATTTAAATCAGATGCATATACCCTATTCGTTAATTTTATTAAGAGAGACTATTCGAAAACAGACAATAAATATTTGATGTATCCAGCTAATGATGTTGCATTGTGTTGTAACGCTGAAAAACTTTTTAGAGAAAACATGGTCATCTCATCAATAAATAACCTTACCTTTACCTACCTGTTACCTAGCTGTAGCTTTGTTGCGATGTGTGTATTTGATTTTTTAAAATTAATAGATAGTTTTATTTTACTTCGTTAAACTAACTCATTAGAGTCCTATGATTTCACCAGTAAGACTATCGATAATACTATGCTAGAGTCAAGACAACCCTATTTCACGCACACATTTACATTTAATTTTTTGTAACACCGTAATCTGTCACTGTTGGTCTTGTACATTCTAAGCCTATGGTATTCCCAATAAAAAATAACCCCTCGCTTTAAATTCTGACGAAATTTTTACGCGTGTTGCGCTATTTATTTAAAATTTGAAATAATTAATGGAATGGTTAGGGTGACCATAGGGCGACCACCTCAAAACCATTTGGTAACAAAGGGATTTCCTTTGTAGGACTTGTTCTTATTTTTTCAATACGGTCCAACGTTACTGGTACAAAAGTTATTCTACGCTTAAAAACATTTTTATTTAAATTTTCAAACTGAATTAGTGGTCCACAATGATCTGAATCTAATTTACTAATAATGTTTTTATTTACAAGTAATGCAGGCGTGGCCGCTGTCACCAACCGAGAAGGGGTTCTCGATAATAACGAAGTCTTCCTTTTGTAAATTATCTGAATTTAATTAAAAATTACTTGATACTTCAATAATTGCGCAATAAATGTTTATATTAATTCGCGGATAATTACGATTACGTAGTGCGAAGCGAGTTAAAGCTTCAGCGCGACGCGGAAGAGAGAGTCTCAGTCGATTGTAGACTGTGTACTGTCTGATGAATGAATGTCCTCTCACACAACGTGGTCCTCTCGCACGACCCTAATGGTCGTGGGGAAATCTGATCGGGGCAATTTGCCCCCTGCAGATGGGTTCTTCCGCGTGCCGTAGAGACGGCACGGTCCTTGGGTCGACGCCTACCGTCGTCTACGGACTATTTCCCCGCTGGGAGGCGGGGAAAGAGGGTGGGGGGAGCGGTCCGTCCGTGCGCGGTCCAGCCCTGCCGGGTGATTCCCGCTGGTGGGAGGCCCAGCAAGGCGACCTGCGCGGTCGGAGGACACGCTGCCCAGGCTGCAAGGGGCTGTTGCTTCCATCTGATGGTGAGTGTCCTCAGGGAGCGGTTCCTCGTCCACAATGGTGGCAAGAATCCGCAGTCCCGTCATCAGACACTCTGAGGGCTCTTCCCCACGCGTCATGGCCGCGTATGCGGCCTCCAGTGCGGCGAAGGCGATGCGCTTTACTTTCAGGATTTCCTCGGGCGCAGGGACTCTGACTGGGAGGCATAGTTGGGCCGGCTCTGGTGCGGTCGGCGTTGGCTTCGGCTGCGGGGCGCGGGCCGGGGAGGCCTCGCGAGAAGTCTGCGGGGCGCGGGCCGGAGAGGCCGCACGAGAGGACAGCGAGGCGCGGGCCGAGGAGGCCGCGCGAGAGGTCCGCGAGGAGCGGGCCGGAGAGGGCGCGCGGGACGTCTGTGAGGCGCGGGCCGAGGAGGCCGCGCGGGAGGACTGTGAGGCGCGGGTCGGGGAGGCCACGCGGGAGGTCTTCGAGGCGCTGGCTGGAGAGGGCGCGCGGGAAGGCTTCTTCCCACGTCGGCGCCTCTTTTTGCCCCGGGACTGCTCTGCGGTGGCCCCTCGGGGTTTGGGGTCATTTGCAGGAGTTCTTAGGTTGGACCCCTGCGGCGGTCTCTGTGCGTCGGTTTCGTCTCGTGCGGTCGGTTTGCCAACCGTGGCCGCTACGGTGCCCGCACGTCTGTTCCTCGCCTCCCTGCGGAAGACGGGGCACCCCACGTGGTTGGCTGGATGCTCACCTCCGCAGTTCGCGCAGGTGGCCGGCTGATCTCGTGGCCTCGGGCAGTCGCTCGCGCGGTGATCCTGACCGCAGCGGACGCAGGCTTGCGGTCGGTGGCAGTGGTGCGACGAGTGCCGGAAGGATTGGCACCGGTGACATTGCGCGGGGCCCTTCTTCCCGCGCCACGCCTCGATGCGAACTCCCGGCATGCACAGTAGCTCGTTGACTTCGTAGATGTTTGGCATCAAATCCGGGGTGCGCCGGAGGAAGGCCAAGAAAAGGCAACCTGGTCTGCCCTTTCGGCCTTGGATCCGCCGCACGTATTCCGGCTCGTAGCCGAGCCGGCGCAGCTCCTCTTGGATTTCTTCCGGCGGCGTGTTATGGGGAAGACCGCGGATAGCTATCTTCAGACTTCGCTGGGCCGGCACGGAGTAGGAGAACCAGGGTATACCTGCCTCGCTCTCCAGGGTGGTGAGGTACCGCTGGATGAAGCGGTATTCCTGGTCATCCTTCGGCACGAACTTGATCCCTTTACCAAAGGGACGGGCGGCTGGGCTGCGACCGAGCTTCTGCTTGATGCAGCGGAAGTGGTGCGCCCAGTTGGGGAGGCTCTCCACTATAAGCGGCGGGTACCGCTGCTTACCGGTACTCGCGGTCGGCGGCGGCGGCGGCGGCTGGGATGGCGGGCGTCCGGGCTGTTTCTTACCGCCGGAAGGGCCGGCGGCGGGCTTCGTCGAAGGGTTCGCTCGCGCGCGGTCCGCGTACGTGGACGGGCCGGACGACGGAGCCTGTGGGGCTGCAACGTCGTCTTCCGCGTCCATCGTTGCGGCGGCGGGAGGCGTGGCGGCATGCTTGCGCCTAGGCGCAGGGCTCGGGGTGGGCGCAGTTAGAGCGAGCCTCTTTGGCTCGGCGTCTTCCTCGTCCGAGTCGTTCCTCGGACGGCGCGTGGGCAGTAGACGGCGTTCCGGGGCATTCCGCGGTTCGAAAATGTCGTCAAGCGACGGCATCGAACGCGCGGCGGAGATCACTGCCATCGGTGCACGCGTAGCGAGCGTGCTCGACGGCGGCGCGGCTCGAACTGGCGGTGCAGCGGGGCTGGCGGGGCGAAGTTGGGAGGGCGCGGCGGGCCTAGCAGTGACCGCGCGGGCAACGGATTGCATCGCAGCGGGGCACGGCAAGGCGGCGGCGGATCGGGCGCTGGCGGTGACAACATCACTCGTCGGCGGTTTGGTGGCGACCGGGTCCTTTCGAACGCGCGGGTCGCGTGGGTGGCCCTTAAAAGGGCCTTTGGAAGTAGATGGACGCGAGTCCATCTACGGCGCGGAACACACGGCTCGACGCGCGGGATGCAGTCGCTGCGCTGCCTTCGATCAACCACGGGCTCGTGGGATCGGGCAGGCCATGGGGTCAGGAGCTACACCTCCGCGCGGAGCACGCGGGCGAGACTGTACGCGGTTTTAGACACTAAAACTTGGCACAGTTGTCACAGAGAGCAGAAGGCACGTGCGCGTTGGACGACTGCGGGCTGTCCGAATGTCCTCTGTTCCCGGGGAATCTTGTATATATGTCCCGCATCGTAGGGTTGTAGTAGGGATGATCGTTAGCAGTCACGTAGGCCATGGGAAGATTCCGGCATGTTCCTCTGATAAGTAAAATGTTTTTTTTAGAAATTTATGGCTTGCAGTGGTTTTGGTTTAATGCGCAGACGTAATCTCCAGACGTCGCGACAGTTCGCTATTGAGATAAAGTTTCCATAGAATGTGCGTCGTTTATCAGTTTCGCCATGACAGACATGAAGCAAACTGAGTCCAACTTGCATTCATGTTTATCTTAAAAGGTTTGTTTTTTGTGGGTGTGCGTCTGTTTTATGCTAGTACTTGGAGTACTTGGGAGGTCTGCTTTCTTTACAGGTGTAAAATTTGTAAAAAAAAAAAAAAAAAATGTCTATGCATGTGGCACTAGTTGCAGTTATTCTAGTTGGCTCCATAAACATAATGGATAAGTTATAGGATTTGAATAGATTCAATAACTTGCCACTTACAGAGCTACTTTCCAAAATATTTACATTAAAGTCTCCGCACATAATAAGCTTTTTATTTGATTTTGAGAGTTTAAATAAATAGTACTTCATCCATTACTTTTTCAAAAAGTTCAAAATTAGACAAGGGTGGTCTATATGCAGACACAACAATGAATTGCTCCAATTCGACTGAGGACAGTTCTATTAATCGCTCAACAGACAGGCTCACAATATGATTTCGGTTTTTAAATTTAAATTTTTTATTCAACAAAATTAACGAGCCCCCGTGAATAGCATTAGATCTGGTGAACGAACTACTAACCTGGTGATCACTAAAATTGAACATGTACTCGTGGTTTTTTAACCAATGTTCAGTTACACATAAAATATCAATATTGAAATTATTTAAAAACAATTCAATCTCTAAATCCTTTCCTTTAATACATTGAATGTTTTGGTGAACCAGGTTGATCATATTAGATTTTTTATTTTTGGTTTGCTTTGCGTTTATTGTGTGCGAAGCCTTATTAAAACTTGAGATTTTCAAGCAAGAGGAAACCTCCATTGTCTCCTTATCTAGTTTAAAGTAAAATTACTTGGATTTACATCCAAAACGTCAGAATTAAAACACTGCTCAATAGAAGCAGCTTGTTTAGCCACATTTTTGGCTAATGTTTGAAAAAAATATGAAAGCGAAATAGCTATCTGTCTTCTAGAATAGCAAGACAGTTTATACCTATCTTGATCCTTGTCATAATAAACTTTACCACACTGGGTATTTATGTCAACAATTTTAAATTTATTATTATAGGTACATAAATTGTACAATGTCTTATTTAACTTATATCTATAGGTTTTTTCTTGGTGTGGCAAATTGTCACAGTAAGGGAAGGTATATATTATAATATTATTAACATTTAATTTTTACAAAGTTTGATAACATTTTTTCAATTCATATTCATTAACTGTCCCTCTGTTAGCCAAAAAAAAACAAAGATTACCTAGTTTGTGTTCAGATCAAAACTATTTCTATTTCTATAAAATGACCTGACTATAGAGATTAGATTACACGGCGGCGGCGCTGTGCCGTGGCGATGGGTCCATACCCTAACTGTTGTACCCCTACCATGGATCTCCACAGGGCACGGTCTTGTGCCGCTTGCTTCCAGCGGCTCCCAGCTACACACTTGAGATCGTCTGCCCACCTAGTGAGGGGTTGTCCAACGCTGCGCTTTCTAGTGTGAGGCCGAAATTCAAGCACCTTGCGACCCAAACGTCTATCGGTGTCGGTTCTTCGAAATAGGTATCAAATTAGGTATCTACGGATCTCCTCATTTCTGATTTGAGCACGTAGGAATACTCCAAGCATAGCCCCCTCCACTGCCCTGTGTGCCTGATTCTTCAATTTAATACCTTTTGGAAAATTCTTTATCTCACTTTTATAAAGTTATATCTCACTATCTTAGTTTAAACCAGTAGAATATTCACATGGAAAACCTCACAGTTTCCTATTTCTTTGTTTACAAAGTCAATCCGTCGTTGATCCATCGCAAGAAAGTAATTTTTTTATGATTGCTATATGTGACGTAAATCCTACGTAAAACAAGAATGCCTAGCTCTCAAAAAACACTTGGTGGTACGAATTGAGTGAATGATTTGCATACCGACGTCACAAAACTGCTCAGAATAACATTGTGATAATAGGCTTATTTTTGGGACGTGATGGTAGGATTTGTCGCAACAATAACATAATAATATTGCTTTAAGCAGCGGCAGTAGATATGCAGTTATGAGAAAATGTAAAACAGCAGAAGAACGGTTGGTTGCCACGGTAAGGTTTCTAGCGACCGGACGTTCTTATGAAGATCTCAAGTTTAGTACGGGCATGTCTACATCAGCCTTAAGTAAATTAATACCGGAAACGTGTAAAGCAATTTATGAAACGCTTCGACACGATTACATGAGGGTAAGTAAAAAAGATTATAATCAGTTGACATAATCAATATTATTTTAAAAATCAGTTAAAATTACAAGTAGGAAAATGCCAAACAATGTCTTACAAAAACACTAATTTTAACATTTAACTTAAAAATTCATCTTCTAATATTAGTTCGAAGTCGCCCTCTGCATTTTAATACAAAATAAACCCAATGTAGTCTACAGTCTACACAAAGTTTTATACAAGATCACTGTAGTTATTGTAGTAATCTCTTAATATGCACTGAGACTCATCTTCTGTTACATCAGTGTTTTGTGTTGCCAATGTAGGTTGAATAGGCGAATGGTAGGTGTAGCTTCAGTGTATACCGATGATGCTGTTCGTCGCCCTAATATCTTCCACAAAGCGAATTTTACAGAGGCAACATTTTTACGTTTGCCGATGGGATAATACAACATCGTTGCTTTAATACAGTTTTTTCTGCAAGTATTGTACGCCTGGACTTGTAATAAGCAACAATAACCAAAATAACTGTACTTTAAACATCAGAAAAACTGGTTTAAAAATGGAGATAGGTCAAAGACGCACAACGAAAATTACGTTAAAGGAGATAAACCACAATGTTAACGGAGCTTGGCTAAATGGTCTGCAAAACCATTGCGTGCTTGTTTGCCCTAACGCCCAGTTGACGGATACAGGGTGTGAAATTTAAATCCGTACTTGATACCATGAGTAAGTACCTATTTAGGAACTAGTGTAACTTATAACAGTACATATTGAGTTTCTACTTAATTTGCGTATTGACATATATAGTTAAATATTTATTTCTACTATTAATCTCGCTTGCGTGGTCTGAAGTCATATTTTTGTAGTCTATCCTACTTCCTACTATCCTACTTAGTTTGATATTATAAATGCGAAAGTTTATAATTATGGATGAATGGATGTATGAATGGAAGGATGGATGTATGGACGGCACCAGAGGAGCTGCCCATGCGTTGCCGGCTCTTGAGACACTTATTCATCCGCCCCTTAAATAAACCCATATTGAAATTCAGTGGAAATACCGCTGGTGGAAGTTCATTCCACAACTTGCATGTGCGTGGAAATGAATGTTATACCAGATAACGGACAGTGGAAGAATACCAGCCATCCAGATGGTGATGATGAAAATTTCTGCGACGCATGGTACGGTCAGAGAACAGGGAAGGTTAGGTATCAGTTAGAACAATTCTTCAGAACACTGCCCATTGTAGAGACGATAGAAAACACATGGGGAACTGACGTCCCTACGATGGGCCAGAGATTCCAACTTGCTAGTAAGTATGGAATATACCCTAAACGTACTAGTAGCGTGCCAAAAAATAGCTAAACATGGCACAATACTGCATATTAATTTCAATTTCGAGCTCTTGGTGATTTCTAGTAACAACAATTGAATGAAACTACAAAGTATTATTATAATAATGTTCTTTATTTATTTAAAAAAAAAAATTGAATTAAAGGATTAATTATATTCCCTGCTATCTTCGTAAATGAACTGTTTACTTTCATACTCTTAGAAAAATATAATATCTAATCGTTGATTAGATATTATATTTTTGTAAGAGTATAAAGTACAAAAATTAACAAACAAAGGAACAATTAGATTCAATTTAGTAATCTTATTGTTCCTATGTTTGTTAATTTTTTTATAAAACAAGTCACCATCAGCTAACTTTCGACTACTTTTTACTTTTATTTTTACGTTTTAACTTATAATTTACAAACGAACCTATTTTGACAATATCTTGTGAGTACGATTAATTTTTTACATTTAAACAAGCCGCCATCCTTATCATAGCATTTTCAAATCAAATCAAAATTTTCATTTCTTTTATTTACCTTTTCAGGTCTTTCTTTGTTATTGCCTTCTTGTTTTCCTTATTTTTAGTTGGCATTGGCTTTTTTAGGGCTTTCTTTTTTTTTATTTCTACATTTTCTTTATTCTCAACTGGTATTTGCTTTCTCAGGACCCTCTGTATTATAGTCTCCATGAATTTTTTATCTTCAGCAGGCATATATTTATATGTGCTACGTATGTCTTGAATTTTCTTTTGAGACATTGTGTTATTAGGCTGTTTTACACAAACATCGCTCAGGATGTATTTTTTTAAAGTTTATGTCTATTGATGTGGTAGGCCCTTGAAAACTGGTTTTATATTCCAATATATTCCACTTTAGTTTATTGTAAGTTATGGACTTTACTTTTGAAAAAGGTAATTGGCTAAATCCATACTTGTTAGCTTCTTCGCGGTAGTAGTAGAAGTCATCGTCAACCATCTGGAGAAATTTAAATTTTAACACCTTCGATTTGATTTTCAAAAATGCTCTCATCAATGATAACGGGCTGTATATTTCTTGATGCCGAAGGTTTCTCTCAATAAGACTGTGTACCGCATCGACTTCTTGTACATTTCCATGCCCAGGTTCAGAATATTTTTGAGTTATTTGAGTTATTTGTTTAGAATCTACAGACTGCAAAAATTTTATAAGTGCGACGCTCATATGTGAATTTCTGTTCTGGGGCACGCATGAATCGGACCATAGGATGAGCTTAGTTACATTTTCAGGTAATTCATGAACTATTGTTTTCAGAATTTTAATCAACGCACTTGCGAGGTCGTCACCGCTCCTTCCATTTTTTGTTTCGTCCCAAATTGCATTTGTTGCAGATTTGTTAACATTGCAGTGAGCTGTCAAATTATAAACGGTTAACTTGCTTGTGTAAAAAAAGCAAGACACGTTGGCTTTTGGTAGAGAAAAAATATTTTCTAAATCAAATGTGATGACTGCTGTTGTATCATTTAATTGCCTGTCTTTTTCTCTTTCGATGTTCCCTTCTTGTTTCCGTTTTAAGTGTTCTTCATATTTAAGAGTCTGTTCAGCATTAGGAGTTTTCTGAGCTCTAAACTCCCAACAAGCGTCGCAAGCATCCTTTTTTGGGCGATGAAAGGCTAAATTAAATCTCTCGTTAAAAAAATTTCGGTAAATGTTTTCCTTAACCGGTTCTCTAGTTGACTCCACATAAAGGGAATACATTTTTGTGATAGACAGACTTTGGTCAAGATACTGACGTTTTGTGTTTGCCCTACAAAAATGTGATTCTTGCGTGGGAAATGATTTTATATGCTGCACTACCTCGTCTATTTTGTTTTCGGGTGTCTGTTTTTTTATATATTTTCCTTTAGCGGGCGTTGGAACCATTTTTAAAGGATGCTTTTGAAGTTTGTTGTAAAAATAATAAATCCTTTTTGGCGCGATATCTAGGGTACCACAAAAAAACTTTTGACAGATCCTCTCCTTCTGCTCATTTTTAAAAAAAAAATATTGAAACGAGTATTTTCTTCTGCTTTCTTCGGCCGATGTTCTTGTCCTATCTTTAGGTACTCTTAATGTAAATTCTTTGTAAAACTTATTCTTTTGCGCGTCGTTCAACGAGTAAAATGCAGTTTTAATATCTTCTCGCTCTTGACATGTAAATCTTGTTAAGCACTTGTAGGCGCAATTTACTACACATCCAGTCTGAACTTTTTTGGCTCGACATTGTTTTCCTTTTATATTACAATATTCTTCACCAGCTTCTCTCTTCTTTTTAAGAATATTTCTTTGCCAGTTTTCTGGATTTCTTTTTCTTTTTCGTGTGATTTCCTTTTCTTGACTTCTTCTTTTAATTTTGTCCTCATCGGAAGTGACGCACTCTTTACTCTCAATAATTACTATTGAGTTGTCTAGTTCTAGATTGCTACAGTAAGTGTTACTGTCACGGCAGACAACATAACTTTCAATAGTCGTTACAGCATAGTTCTCTTCTATATTATCATTCACAGCGTTTTCTTTAACATTGGTCTCAGTAAACAGCTTCTTCTTCACTCTCTCAACCCTGAATGAAAAAATTTTTATTAATTATATTGTTGTAAGTTTAGAATATTTAGGTATTTTATTTATTTTTGTACTTAACAAACTGTCTCGACAGAATGTTGTCCTGCCCAATCCGAATACATTAACCGAGATATCATAAAAAAGCTATTCCATACAAAAAGTATAAGAAAATTAATTTATTTTGAATTTTGCGGAGACGAATCCAACAAATGAGATATCATTAAAATCAGTCCAGCCGTTCTGGAGATAAGCCGGGACAAACAGACAAACAATTCTTTTTTTAATTGTCTTGTGTTTAAGTATCATTTGTATTTTCTTAAGCATTTAGTAAAAAGCTGTTATTTTGACATAGTCAAAGATTTTGACTTTACAAACATACTCTTCAATTTTATTTATTTGTTTAAATAGATGTTCATCTCAATCCTAGTACCTATATAGTAAAGTGCTCGTTTGCATGTCGTATAAGCCAGAGGCGAGCTATCGTGTTAGTTTTTCAAACTAACATGATAGCTCGAAGGCCTTCGACATAGCTTTATGACTAAATCAATTGATATAACCGGGCATATTGATGAAAATGCCACTTGCGATCACCCATCCAAATGGTGGCCGCGTTGAATATTGCTTAACCTCGTTTAGGATTTTTTAATAGAAAAACATACTAAGTACGTACCCCATAGAACTAACGATAAATTTTAGATACGTTCGGTTTTGCGTTTTTGAATCAGCCTGTATAACCTAACATTCAAAAACAAACTCAACAAGTAAAATCAACTTACCCGTCACATTGACCAGAGCTGCGAGTGTCTTGACTTTTGTACGAGGTCCAGAACATTATTGTTGAGGTCACAAATCACAATTTCAACTGGTTAGTCTTTTATTCACAAACATATCATAAAAAATGTGCGCAGCTTTCGTGACCGTTGCATCGAGAGTGATTGTAAACAACAAAATGGCGGATAATATAGGAGTGACGTAATGCTCGAGCGTGCCTGTGATTGGTTTATTTGAGGAGATACGGCAAACAAGCACGCGCTACTAGCCGAATATTTTTAAAATGTAGATAAGCCTTTCAAGCACAAAATTTTTATTAATAACACTGGAGATTGGTTTTGAAAAACAGCTATAACAGACGTATTTATACATTGGTATGTGTATTTCTTAGTTTGGAATGTGTAGAATTTGATTCTAAAGCTAACTGCATTTAAAGGTCATTTTCGCCAAAAATGGTCGATAGGGCAAACAAGCATTAGGACGACGTGTTGATGACGGACTTGGCATATTTGAAGAAGATAAAATGGTAGTTTTATTGCACTGCTTATCACAAATATCTGTCGTTAATTGATTTAATAAGCCCCTGAGTCATATTACCTCTATGCCCTGCGTAGAACTGAATGTATTATTGTTTCAGCATATAGGGCTTGAATACTATTCATTTTCTCCAATTTTTTGGCAATTGTTATGGACAAAGCTTCATACTCTGTAATTTCTTTTTTTTTTAAATACTAATAAAACAACTGAAAGTCGATAATCGAATGTTGCACATTTTTTAAAAGAAGAACTACATAGGTATCATGTGAAAAAGTTTCACTCAAAAATCTCAAACCATGAAGGTTCTATGTCAATTCGAAGTACCTATTACAATAAAACGGCAATTTCATACTTTAACCCCTTGGCTGTGCGGTTATTTGAACTTCCAAGATCGTTTTAGCTTGGAGTTCACGACAATATATTTATTCGTTTCGATTTAAATGGACTGTATTTTTCTAATGATAAATTGCTCAAGTGGGAATGGAAAATCTGGAAAATCGGCAACGTACCTCAGAAATCTCGATGCGCGCTGGTGGTGTAATCTTTGTCCAAATTCGCCCGTGGATCAGCTGATCTTCACAGGCCTCGAGCACTTATCACTTGCGGTTATTGTTAGGGATATAATTTCACTGTAATCACTCTTGTATGGTGTTTGCGTTGCGGTTTATGAAGATTTTTATGCGGAGCGGAGGAGGCTTAATGCCGACTGGCTAACGCCATGTTGGTGCAGTATTATGCGGCGAAAAAATTTCTTCTAATTTGGTAGGCTTATTTCTCCAGATTGCACTGGCTTGGAGACTCGTAACGCCATTTCGTAGCGTGCGAATGAGGTTGCCGATATGGATCGGAAATTGTGGGAGAATCAAGGAGCCAGGAAAGGTTTTGAGCAATTTAATCATTTAATATAAATTATATTGTTTAATGCGTTATCCGCGCAACCATTCCCCCGGGCTTGAAGCGTTGTCTTCAAAAAAAAAAGAAGAAAAAGCGATGCGGAACTTGTATGAAATTAAACTAAATTAACTAACGCGGACCCTAACCTAAACTAAATATTAAACTATCAAACTATTCTTTAGGTAGGGGACAAAGACGTACTACAGGACGCAAATAAGATCCTGTAGCAGTGCGAATAGGAACAACGCGCGTTACACCGTTCGATCCAGGGAAGACTTCCTCGACTAATCCTAGCGGCCAGTGGAGCGGCGGTGCGTTATCGACCTTAAGTATTACGACGTCACCTTTCGCAATGGGGTTAGTCGGCGTGTTCCATTTGTTTCGCGTCTGCAGTGTATGCAAATAATTGGCTTTCCAGCGCTTCCAGAACGACTGGACAAGTTTGTCTATAAGTTCTTGACGCGTAAGCAAATGTAACGGACCTTCTTCTATATCCCTAACTGGAAGATATTTTAAAGGCGTAAATGTTAAAAAGTGAGCCGGTGTCAACGCGAGAGGCTCCGATGGATCATTGGATAGCGTACGGCACAAAGGCCGAGAGTTCATTACTGCCTCGATCTGGGCAAGCACCGTACTGAACTCTTCGAACGTTAGAATTTGGTCACCTACTACGCGGTATAAATGAGTTTTAAGACTCTTAACGTTTGTTTCGGTATTTCCATTAAAATGGCTGGCGGACGGGACATTTAACGCCCAATCGATGCGGTTTTCAGCTAATATGTGGCCAAATTCCGTTTTAAAGTGTTTTGACAGTAAAAAATCGTGTAGTTCTGAAAGCATACGCTTAGCGCAAACGTAATTAGTGCCGTTATCTGAGTACACGCGAGAAACTGAACCACGCCGGGACAAAAAACGCTTAAACGCTCCTAGAAAACTAGCAGCACTTAAATCGCTTGCAACCTCTATGTGCACAGCGCGGGTAGTTAAGCACACGAAAAGGCACACGTATGCCTTCGTCGAGCGAATACCGCGACCACGAGAAAGAGTCACCTTAAAAGGACCTGCGTAATCAGTGCCCGTGTATATAAACGGTTTCGCGGTCGGAGTAACGCGACAGGAGCGGTGATCTGCCATTTCTGGGAAATTTGGTTTAGCGTTTAGTCGGAAGCAGGGTAGACACTTGTGAACCCGACTCCGAATTAAGTTGCGAGCGGACAGAATCCAGTATTTTTGGCGCAATATAGACATCAACAAATCTGGACCTGCATGGCAGTTTACTTTGTGATGATAATCGACCAAAAGATCTAAAATATGACCTTTTCGCGGGAGTATTATCGGATGTTTGTTGTCGAAGCTTATATCGGAATTTCTCAAACGCCCTCCGACTCTGATAAGATTATCTTGTAGAAAGGGTTTGAGACGTTGAAACACTGGGCTACAACGCTTGCCGGCCCGTAGGTTTGCTATTTCGTCAGCGAAGTGAGAACGCTGAAGTTCACGTAATATTAAATTTTCTGCGTAATCCAAATCGGATGCGATTATAGCGTCACGAAGTGGTAAGAGTTTTGCGAAACGACAGACGAAAACTACACAACGTACAAGCTTCGACCACGATGAAAAGCGGTCGGCGAGTGAAATAATTAGGTTTATTTCGTTTACTTCAGCGGTGAGAAGAGCATGTTTCTTTTCTTCTGGAGGCTGTGCCACCGTGGAAGGATTGAAAGCGGTAACAGGCCAAAGATTTGGATCTGATAGAATCCATTCAGGACCACAGAACCAAAGCGGGTGATCGATTATTTGTGCGGGACTAAGTCCTCGCGACAAACAATCGGCGGGATTTTCAGTGCCAGGCACATGATAAAAGGTTTGTGCGGGAAATTCATTTTGAATTTTAGTCACTCTGTTGGCCACGAATGTGTCCCAACGGTGAGGCGAGGAATGCACCCAACACAACGCCACTGTTGAGTCCGAAAATGCGAAAACGCGGTCAATATTTACGCGGTTATTGCAGGCTTCAATCACCTTTGTAATTAAGTTGCTCAGTATGAGAATTGCACAAAGTTCTAATCGCGCGAGCGTTACAACTTTACGCGGCGAAACCTTAGACTTAGCGGTTATTAGGTGCAACTCATTGTTGCGAAGACCTCTGCTGTCCTTGACATGAAAGTATACCACGCCTCCATAGGCTTTTTCGCTAGCGTCAGCAAACCCCACTATGGTAATTATATCGCCAGTCACGATGCCTACGTGCCGTGGGATCTTGATTTTGCCAAGCGAAGGGAGTTCTTCCTTGAAGCGGGACCAGAGTTGAACAATGTGTTCGGGTGGTACTTCATCCCAATCACAATCGCACAACCAAAGTTGTTTGATAATAAGTTTCGCATATAAGACTACGGGAGCAACAAAACCCATGACGTCCCATATTCTAGCAATACAAGACAAAATGGTGCGCTTAGTGCAAGACTCAGCGGGCGTACTGATTTTGAGACTAAAATTGTCTGTAGCGGGTGACCAACATAAGCCGAGTACCTTATGTGATTCAGAATCATCGAACTCCTTAACAGCAGAGAGACGATGTGAAGGCGGAATAGAATCTAATACCTCTTGTGAATTACTCGTCCATTTTACAAGGTCGAACTGACCTGCTTTCATGAGAGCAATCACTTCGGCGGCGGTGGTAATAGCATCGTCTTCACTGTCGATGCTATAGACGAAGTCGTCCATGTATAAGCCTGTGTCCACAGTTTCTTTCGCTCGAGGGTATGAAGCGCCTTCGTCTGAGAGAAGCTGTTTCACAGTGCGAAGAGCGTGAAACAGACTGGACTTAAGTCCGAAACAAACTCTGTTGAATTCATAAACCTTTAAAGGCTCTTGCGGGGAGAAACGATATAAAATGCGTTGGAATCTGCGATCAGAATTCCGAACGCCAATACAAAGAAACATTTGACGGATGTCAGCGGAAAGGGCGATGCGGTATAAGCGAAAATTTACGATAATATGAAATAAGTTTCCCTGCAAGTTCTGGCCACTATGCAAAATGTCATTGAGGGAAACTTGCGTAGTCGTTTTAGAACTTGCGTCTAACACGACGCGCAATTTAGAGGTCAACTTGTCCTCTCGTATGACCCCATGATGAGAGATCGTATACGAGGGCAAATTCTGCGTTGTTTCCGTATCTGGAGGTGCGGGGGAAATGTAGCCCTTGTCTAAATATTCAAAGATGACATTATCGTAGGCCTCCTTAAGTTTAGGTGAAGCTAACATTTTACGCTCCAGGCAAAGAAAGCGGTTTTTCGCCTTTTGAAAGGAATCGCCTAGCGAAAAAACATCTCCCTTAAATGGGAGCGCGACTTCGTATCGTCCGTCTGCCTCGCGGGTAGTCGTGTTGCTATACATTTCTTCGCACGCCGAGTCATCTGGACTTAATGCATGCGGAGCGTCGATTTCTTCAATCTGCCAGAATTTACGCACGGCGGCGTCTAGCGGATCAGCGGCACAACAATACGAAACCGACGTACAATTAGCATCGCGAGAGGGAGCAGAACCGACAATAACGTAGCCTAGAACTGTTTCTAAAGCTATCGGCGAAGGACTATCAGACTGACCTTGAACCTTGCGGGACAATAAGAGATGAGGAAAGATTGAAGCTCCAATCAATAAATCAATGTCTCCCGGGGTAGCGTACGTGTCATCAGCCAAAGGTAAATTATTGAAATTAATTAAAGCTGAAGTATCGATTGACACGGTGGGCAAACGTTCAGTTATCTTGTCTACCACGAGCGAGTCCATATTGAAGCAAACAGCAAGGTCGAATCTCGAAAAGAATTTTATTGAAACCGAACTCTTTATTGGTTTCGTAGTGCCTCCAATACCTTTGACCACGGAACAAATGGGATTTGCTTCCCAACCCAATCGTTGGCAAAGACTGCGACTGGCGAAGTTGCTCTGCGAAGCGCTGTCCAACAGTGCGCGCACACTATGCTCCTTACCCTGCGAATCGAAAACGACGACGCGTGCGGTTGCGAGCAACACCGTATTAGGTGCGCGAGAGATATTACAATTTGACAAAGAACACAGAGCAACATCATCGGAACGCGCGGGTGTGGTCGAAGATTTTGGTTTATTGCTAGCAGCAAAACTAGACGTAGCGGCAGAGCGCACGGCAGCAGCTGACGCCGTTCGTGGCGTAGTGTCACCGGACGCGAAATTTGCGGATGCGGAATTTGCGAGTGCGGAATTAACTAATATGGAATTTGCGGGTGCGGAATTAACTAATGTGGAATTTGCGGGTGCGGAATTTGCGGAATTCTCGAAGTGAAGCAGCGTGTGATGTGCGGAATTACACCGGCGGCACCGCGCGGAAGATCCGCACGCGGATAACCTGTGATTTCCGAGGCAATTCACACAGTAACTGTTCGCCTTAACGAATTTAAAACGGTCACTAACCGACAAATTATGAAATGCGGAACATCTATATAAATGTTCATGTTGCGAGTTGCAAAGTGAACACAGAGGCTGCGGAAGCGTAGTTGCGGTATTTAAATAAGTATGCGTCGGTTTGGAGAATTTCGATGATTTCGATGCCGCGTCCGATTTCTTTTCCGTACTCTTCGGAACTTCTTGTTTTCCGGAATTGCGTTGTAATATTTTTATGTGTTCGCGGAGAAAACAAATGAAATCGTCGTACGACGGAATCTCCGTTCCGCGCTTACTTAGTTCGAATAGGCGGACTGTTTCGGGGTCCAGCTTCTTCTGCGCCATATAAAGAAAGATGAAGTCGGCAAGGTTATTTAACTTTAAATTGTTAAGAGCGGCGGTTGATGAATCAAACGTATCTAGAAAATTCTCTAAGTTATTAGAAGTAGCGGTGGACATCGCCTTAATATTGTAAATTTGATCTAAGTACGATGTAGCTAAATAACGTTTATCTTCAAATTTATCAATAAGCGTTTTAAATATTAGTTCATAATTTTCAGGACACGGCATAATGCCGGCGCAGGCTAATTTGGCCTTACCTGACAATTTTCCTAATAAGTAATAAAGTTTTTCGGCGTCTGTAAGGGACTTATTTTCGTGTATAATAGTTCTAAAATTAGCGTAAAATAGACTCCACGATTTTAAGTCCGAACCATCGAAAGAGACTAATTGTATAGGCGGTAGATATGGCTTAAGTCGACGCGGCTCGTCGCTATTATTGACTTTATTTTCGTCAGCGTATTGTGTGACCAGACGTTTAACACGACTATAAAGACGTTCGAACGAAATTAGACACTTGAGCTCTGGCGTCGCTTTCGGGTTTAACGATAATAAACGGTTATTGTAATCGTCAACTGTCTTGCTAAATTCAGAGCGCAATGTATCGATGTTGCTACTGGCATCAAGAAAGTCCTCTCTATTCGACGGGTTAATATCTATGGTTTTTGACAAATCATAAATTTCTTGTAAACAACCGAATATTGTATTACGTCGTTGTTCCATTAAGAATAGTTTGATATCAACATTATCTTCCGATTCTACTACCGGTTTATCACTTTTAGGCATTTTTAACGAATGTAAAACTAATTATATGTCGAGAGAATTTGATGCACAAATAGGCAATAACAAGTGCAGGATGCGAGCGGGCGGCCGTTGACCGCTCAAGGTCGGGCGTCTTATCTATTGTTTTCAAGGTAAAACTGCAATACGCCAGACTTTGGCTTGATTGTAATAACTACAACGCGGAATAAACTATTAAACGAGTTGCGGTGAATCGTATGACTAGGTATTTCACCTATGACACGTGTATGAGTTCAAATCCGGTTCGAACGGAACCAAAAATGGCTGTGCGGTTATTTGAACTTCCAAGATCGTTTTAGCTTGGAGTTCACGACAATATATTTATTCGTTTCGATTTAAATGGACTGTATTTTTCTAATGATAAATTGCTCAAGTGGGAATGGAAAATCTGGAAAATCGACAACGTACCTCAGAAATCTCGATGCGCGCTGGCGGTGTAATCTTTGTCCAAATTCGCCCGTGGATCAGCTGATCTTCACAGGCCTCGAGCACTTATCACTTGCGGTTATTGTTAGGGATATAATTTCACTGTAATCACTCTTGTATGGTGTTTGCGTTGCGGTTTATGAAGATTTTTATGCGGAGCGGAGGAGGCTTAATGCCGACTGGCTAACGCCATGTTGGTGCAGTATTATGCGGCGAAAAAATGTCTTCTAATTTGGTAGGCTTATTTCTCCAGATTGCACTGGCTTGGAGACTCGTAACGCCATCTCGTAGCGTGCGAATGAGGTTGCCGATATGGATCGGAAATTGTGGGAGAATCAAGGAACCAGGAAAGGTTTTGAGCAATTTAATCATTTAATATAAATTATATTGTTTAATGCGTTATCCGCGCAACCACCCCTATTACATTATACACTATGTAAAATCTATTTATCTAGTCGTAATATGGAGTTCAGGGTTTTCTTCGGCAGTAATTCCGTTTCTCACGTTATCGCTGTTAGTTCTTTTGCTGGTGCACTAGGTGTTACTTGTAAAACTGGATATAACGAAGTCATTTCTTTAGATTCACCCTGAGAAGGAGACCCTTCGACATTAGGCGGCTGCTTAGGTGTTTGACTCCTATGTCGATCTACACGTGCAGGTGACAACAGATAAGTAGTAGCTGCATCTCAGATGGATGCGATCTCTACTCAACTACTTCCTTCGTGATTAAATGATTGAAGATGGTTGTGTGTGAGATATAAGTTTCCTGATTAATTGCTGCTGATACCGTTTGAGTAATTGCCTTTCTCTCAGAGGGATACATTAGTTGTGCCCTTAATACATCTAATTCTACGTTAGAATAGATCCCTTCGGATGTGAGTTCTCCTGCATCTATGTATGCAACTACCCTTTATAACTGGTGACAACTTTGACGGTGAGGTTGTTTGTATCAGTCCGTTATTCGAAGTGTACCATTGTCCAGCAACATGAAAAGATGGTTGCATTAACACTGAACAAGCAACAGGCGTACCTGTTTTCTGCAAGATATGAGATCTAGGTGCCATGAACAAACGTATACCTGTACTAGCAGATGCCCGCGACTTCGTCCGCGTAGTTTAAGGTTTTTCCCCACAGGCACTCCTTAATTTTCCGGTATAAAAAGTAGGTAGCTTATGTCACTCTCCAGGTCCGCAACTGTATACTCATGACAAAAATCTAGTTGATCCGTTGCTCTGTTGCGGCGTGATTGAAGGACAAACTCTCTATTTAACATTTTTGGGGATAAAATGTTCAAAAAGTGGGAATCACGTATTTCTTCATTTCAAACCGAAATTCCAAATACCAAGTTATAACTTGAAAAATGACAGATTTTCATACAAAGTTTCAACCCCTATTTTAATCCTTTTAAAATTTAAAGTAAAATTTTGAAAAACTGACACACGTACTTCTTTTTTTTAACTGATAGCCAACATACCAAGTTTCGTTGATATATCTTGAGAAATGCAGGACTTTCATAAAAATCCTTCGACCCTTATTTTACACCCCTTCGGGAGTAGAATTTTCAAAAATAGTGCAACTCTTACTTCTTCTTATATTTAACCAAGTTTCCATGGCTTTAACTTGAAAAATGAATGACTTTAATACCAACTTACAACCCCTGTTTTACCCGTTTGGGGGGTGGAAGTTTGAAAAACTGAAACACAGGTAGTTCTTTATTTTTTACTAAAAGCCAAAAATTTTTGTTGATATAAATTGAATAATATGTTGAGAAATGAAGGACTTTCATACAAACTATCACCCCTATTTCACTCTTTTGGGGTCGAATTTTCAAAAATAGTGACACATGTTCTTCTGCATATCAAACTGAAAGCCCGAATGCTAAGTTTCATAGCTATAACTTAAGAAATGAAGGACTTTCTTAAGAAAAACTGTGACACAGGTAGTTCTTTATTTTTTACTAAAAACGAAAATACCAATCTTCGTGGATACAACTTGATAAATATCTTGAGAAATGAAGGACTTTTATACCACTTTTCATCTCCTATTTCACCCCTTCGGGGGTAGAATTTTCAGAAACTGTGAAACACGTATTTCGTAATTTTTTTACCTGTAGCTTGTATACCAAGTTTCATGGATATAACTTTAGAAATGACGGATTTTCATACAAACTTTAACCCTTATTTCACCCTATTAGGGGTGGAATTTTGAAAAACCCTTCCTTAGTGAGCGCCTACGTCACAAAAGGAACCTACTGTTAAAAGTTCAAGTTTCTAACTCCAGCGGTTTAGGCTGTGCGTTGATATATTAGTCAGTCAGTCAGCCAGGACTTTGAAATTTATACATATATGGTGTTACATTTAATTACATGTACCTGCTCCCCCATAACAACAGCTGTATATCCGGGTTTTTCCATATACGTGTACGCGAATTCTACAGGATCCATAGTAGCTATGGTCAGCTGTGTTCTTAAGATCTCACGTTTCGTTTCACATTGTTATTTTACGATCACTTTGTTGATTGGACAGAACTTCAGTTAGAAATTTTTCATCTTTGGCTAAGCAGAGCAGAGATGAATACAAAGCAAATACAAACATATTTGAACTAAACAGGTCGTGTGCCTTGGAAAGAAATTATAATTAATGCTGGCAGAGCATAACTTCATCATTTTATTATAATTATTTTAAATTTTTAACATTTTATTTGCATGGTACTAAGGAAATAAAATTGGCCCATAATATTTATGTTTTATTTTTATTTACCACTTACCTCTACAATATTTAAAATACAATATCCCTAATAATAATACACAGAACTTAGTAGAAACACTAGCAGTAGAATCTGAATTAGCCGTGGTCCTTAACAAAAAAGATAATATTGTCAAAAATATTGTCGCTCATGAAATCAAAACAAATGTTGCACTTCAAAATTCCAAATTAAAAAGTAAACAACATAACAAAAACAACACTAGTAATAACAAAATAAACAATAACAACCAGATAAATAATAATATCCACATAAACAATAACAACAAAAACAATAACAACAACATAAACAATAACAACAACATAATTTACAGATCTTTGCAAAATACCATAAAAAATAATGACCTTATTCTTTCAAAAGCCGATAAAGGTAATGCAATCGTTATCCTAAAGCGGACCGACTACCAAAATAAAGTCAAAGAGGTTATCTCTGGAGAAGAATTCTCTAAGTTATCCTCTGACCCAACTAATAAATACGCAGCAGAAGTTAGACTAATCGTTAATAAATCAAAACACATTTTTCCAAAAAATACATCAAAACAAAAAGTCATTCAAATGAACACTAATGCTTCCACATTATACGGCTTACCAAAAATCCACAAAGATAATATTCCTATCCATCCGGTAGTCTCATATATTGGAGCACCAGCATATGAGCTAGCAAAAGAACTAAACAATGTTATAAAATCAATAACATCCTTCGATCCGTCCTATTCCCTAAAAAATAGTATCCAACTGGTCAATAATATTAAAGACTTGACATTACCGGACCATTGTAAATTAATATCACTAGATGTGGACAGCCTGTTCACCAATGTCCCAGTTAACGAAACCCTAAACATCTTAACCGATTTATTAAAAAATAATCATATAAACGCTAACGAAATAACAGAGTTAATAGAATTAACCAAAATTTGCATGAAACAAAACTATTTCAAATTCAATGACCAATTTTATCAGCAAAAAGAGGGTTTAACTATGGGCTCACCTCTAAGTCCTCTAATGGCTGAAATATTCATGGATGATTTTGAAAACAAACATATTGTCAAAAATAATAATATTCTGTATTACTACAGATATGTAGATGATATAATTATATGTTGGACTGGGACAGACAGACAACTTGACATATTTATCAAAAATCTAAACAAAATACACCCTAAAATTCAATTCAAATCAGAATTAGAACAAGATAACTCTATAAACTTCCTTGATCTAACTATAACTCGTGCTAATGCTAAACATCAGTTTGGAATTTTCCGAAAACCCACATATACAGACACAACCATACCCGCTTCATCCTGCCATCCTTGGCAGCATAAACTCGCAGCGTTCCACAGCTATGTGCATAGGTTGCTGTCTATTCCACTCACGAAAGAAAACTATTTATTTACCATATGGCACAGGCAAATGGGTACAACACTAAATATTGTTGATAATATAATAAAAAAACAACATTTGATGCGGATCAAAAAGGACCTATATTCATCATCACCTGATAAAATACATAAATACAAATCCAGTCTAACTTATTTCGGGCCAGCGTCGGAGCGTATTGCTAAGACACTTAAAGCACATGATATACATGTTGCATTTAGGACCAATAATACACTTAAAAATATTTGTAACGGTAAAGATAAATTAAACAACAAACAAAAATCGGGCATTTATAAACTCGAATGTTCAGAATGCAATGCCACATATATTGGTCAAACAGGTCGTAAATTTGATACACGCTACAAAGAACATATGGCCGCGGTTAGGAACAACCAACCCCAAAAGTCACATTTTGCTAAACATCTTCTAGATAGTGGGCACAAATTATCTTCCAACCATTCATATGAAATCGATAAAGGTATTCGGTTGAGCATGTTGGAACAATTAGAAATAATAAAACATAATAATAATAATCAATTTAAATTACTTAATGAACAAGTTAATGTTTCAAATTCACCACTGCTTCGATTTTTTTTGGAGGGGGTAGGTTTCCCGGGGGTAATGGGCGGGGCAATAGTAGTGGGGGTTTAAAACACGGTATATAACACCGCGCATTTGACACGAACGTCACTAGACAATCTTGCATTGTAAGGTCGACATCTCCTGAAGATGCTCCGGTGTCGGGGCGAAACGTGCGTCGAGAATAGTATAAAAGTCTTGTGTGGTGGTGTATGTGAGTGGTGGTGGCATTGCTTGCTTGGGAACTTAGCTTTCTTGCTTGGTTGGGAAGGTAAACGGTGCTTCTCTTGTAACTGCATGCTCGACCATACAGAATTTTTTTCTGTTGGCGGATTATAGCAAAATAATTGTATTCTTTTCTTGCTAGTACCGAGAAAGTTGAAACGTTCTTTAAGATAGCTGGGAGTAAGAGGAGCATATAGGATGAGAAAAGTAAAGAAAGTTTAATTACGAATGTACTATTTATCTTTAGACATTTTGTCTTAACACGTTGAACGCCGCTTTAATTTTTCAGTTTTTCAGTTTGGGCCGTGGGGTACACCGTGTCACAGATATAATAATACTACACGTACAGATACACCACGAGGAAGAAAGAAAACGACGCGTCTTAATTTGGTGGGGTGGTCCACCCGATGGCTAAAACGGGAATTAATGGCGCTGTTGTAGCGAGCAGCTTCATAACAGTTAATATGATTACAATTAGATGGCGCTCTAGGGAACAGTTTGATCGAGCCCCAATAGATGACGTTGCTTTGGTAGTAGTTGCAGTTATGAAAACGCTAATAGATGGCGTATGCAAGTACCTTCTTCTTCTTCTTCTTCTCGGTGATGTGGCTCTGCAGGGCTCTGTTATGAGGCCCAGTATCACTTTGACCGTTTCCGATCTATTGTAATCGCCACCATCTAAAGTTCCTGACCAATACTGCTTGCTGATAAGAACAGCAGCAGCTTTTTGGCCGGGATGTTCTTTGCCTCCTCAGGGTCTAACGTGTGTTTCCCCAGAATGAGGCTGCGTTTGTGCATTAAAGCAGGGCAGAAGCAGATGAGGTGTAGAGGCGTTTCCTCCGCCTCACAGCAGAGCCTGCACTCATCTGCCTCACGGAGCTTTAGGTTGAACATGTGTCTGTTCAGTCCACAATGCCCCGTCAGTGCCCGCACTAATATGCACAAGTTTTTCCTGCTGAGCGCTAGTGCCGCAGAGGCGGCCTTCTTATTGAAGGATTTTACTAGCGCTTTGGAATGTTTCATTCCTGGTAGATCTCGCCAGCGAATCAGTGTTTCGTAGTAACAATAGGTCAACAGGGTAAGGTTGGCTAGGCTCCTAGGTATGCCGCACACCGGCTCAGGTCCAGTTTGCCGCTCCCTAGCTCCTAGCTTTGCGAGTTCGTCGGCCCTTTCGTTACCGTCAATACCCGCATGCCCTGGAACCCAACGGAGGATCACCTTATTTACGTTGGCTAAGGTGTTCAGTAGTTGCCAGCAGTTTTCAACCAGCCTCGAGCTGAAGACCTCTGAGGACAGGGCTGACAGAGCTGCTTGGCTATCCGAGTGGATATAAATTGTTTTGTTGACCGTGTTGCTATGCAGTAGGGTTTCCACACATTCAATTATGGCATACACCTCTGCTTGGAATATAGAGGCATATTTCCCAAGGTTCCGATGCAATCGCACCTTGGGTCGTTCGCCAAAAATTCCACAGCCCACGTCACTGCCTGACTTGGATCCATCGGTATACCACTTTTGGCTGCCCTGTTTCCAAGTCAGTTGGTTATTCAACCATTTGTCCCTTTCGGGGATTTCCACAGAGTAATTTCTCTGGAAGTGATATTTTGGGGTCATGCTGCCTGAAGGCATCCCCAAAACTGGTATCTCAAGCACTGAGTCATGGAGAGTTCTCAGTGCTTGTGATAGCCAGATCACCTCCCTCTGGCTGACAATCCTGTACATACTAGCCTTCGCCTCCTTTTCCAAATAAATGTGAAGTGGCGGCAGGTTCAGTAATGCTTCCAGGGCAGCTCCCGGGGAGGTGCTCATGGCTCCTGTGATAAGCAGACCAGCAGTTCTTTGAATGCTGCTTAGCTTGCTTTGTGTAGTCTTCTGAGTCGCTTTCCTACTCCAGACCACGGAGGCGTACGATAACGTCGGCCTCACAATGGCGGTGTAAAGCCAGAGGGCTATTTTGGGTTTGATTCCCCATCTAGTCCCCGCTAGCCGACTGCAGATACCTAGGGCTTGTTTTGCCTTACTGGTAATACCCTTTACGTGAGGATTCCATGTGAGTTTTTGATCCAGAGTTACCCCCAGATATTTAACCTCAGATGAGAAAGGTATTTCTATACCATTCAACCGGGGCGGCACAAGTTTGTCGAGTTTACGCCTCTTGGTGAATGGAATCAATACGGTCTTACCCGCATTGACGTTCAGCTCGTTTTCTTTGCACCATTTTTCAATGGTGCAGAGTGCTTTCTGCATGCGGTACGAGATGGTGTCCTGGCAGCTACCTCTCACAGTGATTACCAGGTCATCGGCATAGCCCTGGGCGTCAAAGTGGAGATCAGCCAGTCTGTTCAGAAGTTCATCGACCGCGAGGGTCCATAAGAGAGGCGAAAGAACTCCCCCCTGAGGACAGCCTCTGGTAGTAAGCACTTCTGACGAGGAGTCGTTTAGCTCAATTTTGGCTATGCGATTAGAGAGCATCGCTTCTACCCATCTAGTGGTGGTGGGGTCAGCCTTTTTCCTGGCTAGGCCCTCCACTAATGTGTGGATGGGAGTATTATCGAAGGCGCCCTCAATATCTAGGAAAGCCGAGAGGGCAATTTCCCTATCTTCCAGTGCCTTTTCGACCTTATCAACAAGGTTTAGCAGGGCAGTTTCCGTAGAGCGACCTCTGCAGTAGGCATGCTGGGTGCTGTGGATGGGTCTCTGAATAAGAAGCACATCCCTGATATACCTATCCAGCACTTTTTCCATTGTCTTTAGCAAGAACGAGGAAAGGCTGATGGGTCTGAAGGCTTTTGGCAAAGCATAGTCCTTCTTCCCTGCTTTAGGTATGAAAATGACTTTTACCTTAGTCCAGAGTTCTGGTATGTATCCCCAGGCATAGCTCGCCCTGAAGATTTTCACCAGATGCGGAGTTAGCAGCGCTGCACCTCTCTGTAGTAGGAGAGGCCCAACACCGTCAGCTCCGCACGCTTTATTTGGTTTGAAGGAGCTTATTGCCCAGTTTACTGCCCCGGGTCTGAATATTGTGGCGGCTCTCTTCCAATCCTCTGGATGAGGCTTGTGAGGTATGCACACCGGGGTTTCGTTCGCGTTGCAAACGACCCCACCGGGAAAGTGTGTTAGCGCCAATAGCTCCAACGTCTCCCTCTCATTAGAAGTGAAGGAACCGTCTGGCCTCTTGAGAAGCCCGAGTTGGTTAGGTTTGGCTTTTGCGAGCACCTTATGGAGTCTTGCACTTTGGGGAAGTTTATTTATTTCCTCGCAGAACTTCCTCCATGATGCCCTTTTAGCCTTCCTAATTTCTTTGCTGTATTCGGTAAGGGCCCTCCTATACACTTCCCATTCTTTGGTCTTTTTGGCCCTATTGAATAGTTTCCGTGTCTTGTCTCTCAAGCGTTTAAGCTTTGAGCTCCACCACGGTACTCTTTGCTTCGATGTCCTGGTTTTGGGGGCACAGCTCTCTTCAAAGGCTTGCACAGTGCCGCTTGATAGAGCCTCCACCGCTAAGTCCAGGACTACGGGCGTTCTTATACTTTTAGGTATTTGCTCCAAGTATCTCTCCAGGTTACATTGAAAATCCCCCCAAGAGGTGCACTTTGGGTCCCTAAAAGTAAATGTTTCACTGATGGAAGTTGTTGTCAGATTAAAGCAGATATGCCTGTGATCCGACATTGAGCTTTCGTTACTTACCCGCCAGCTCTCGATATGATTAGCAAGCCTTGTAGTGGTGAAAGTGATGTCTAGAACCTCTTGTCTTGCACTCGTTACGAAAGTTGGAGTGCAGCCTTTGTTCAGTATTTGTAGGCAGTTGGCTAGGAGGAAGTCATAAAGGTACTCACCTCGTTCATTGGTGTCGCTGCTGCCCCATGCTTCATGGTGGGCGTTAGCGTCGCAACCCACCAACAGTTCCACGTTGTGCTTCCGGGCGAAGTCAACCACTGGATATAGGTCCACAACGGGATTCTTAACCTCGCCAGGCAGGTAGGCCGAGCATACAAGTATCCTCGACCCCTCCCACCCTTTGAGGTTAACAAATGCCGTCGCCAGGTCGTCAGTACACAGTTCTGGAACAGGCAAAAAATTAGTGTGCTTGTCGAAGACAATGCAGGCTCTGGGCCTGATGCTACCGGTGTGATAAAGTAACTTACCCCCGGTGTTCAGGCCCCGAATATTTGAGTTAGTTACCCAAGGTTCTTGTATTAGGGCGAGGTTACTTTTTCCTTCAACAAGGCAGCACTCCACCACCGCAGCAGCAGCTGCTGCGTGATGGAGGTTCGCTTGGAGGAACCTCACCGAAGTGCCCTGGGTAGCCATTATTTCGCCCTTTTGGCGAAGGACTGGGGCGAAGGTTTGCCCATCGCCGGCCCAGGCGCTGAGTTGCCTTGGGCGGGATGGGTCTCCTTCGCTCGCTTGCCCTTTTTCCTTTTCCCGCGAGAGCCCTGACCCCGCGTGGCGTGCGCCTGACCAGACGAACCCTGCCCACGCCAGCTGGGTCCGGGTATGCCGGCGCGACTGTTGGAGGAACCTCCAGCCTGCCTGCTTCCCGTACCAGCCGGCGTTCTCCCTGGTCCCGTAGGTCGAGGGGCAGAGGAGCTCGTCGAGGGACGAGCATCTCCGCCACCAGGTCCGCTGGGGCCCGGGGCGTTGGGCACGGAACCGGTGCTGGCACTCGCCTCTGCACCACCAGCCGTCGGAGGGTTTGACTCCCCTTTCAGCTTGAAGAGCAGACTGCGGAAGCCAGCGTCCACTCGGAAATTGTTCGCTCGGAGGGTCTCAACGGAAGGCTCATCCAAGGAGAACGTGACAAAGCTGCCATTGGCTTCCTCCTTCACATTGAGTACCTTCCAGAACTCTGGGTTGAGGCCGGCGTTCTGATACCAGATCATATTCAGGACCCGAGGTATGGAAGACGCCTCAACTGGCGGGATGAAGGTCACCGCTGTCCATGGCTTTGGCAGTTCACTCTCCAACATGATGGAGAGTTTCGCCTCGGGCCACGGTCTCAGCTTTGGGACCTCCCTCCTCAGCCAGTCCTGTCCTGCCTGATTCCTGCAGGTGATCAGAATCCACCCGGCCTTCTTTGTCAGTCCCAGATACTTAGGGCCGCTCCCTTTGTTGTCCGTACAACTCCGTTTGCCGCCCAATATATCTAGGAGAGCATGATGGAGTGTATCCATCTGCTCCGGCGTCATGGGTTCCGAATTACGGATGCCCACTCGAGCCGCACCCACGACGTCCCTGAAGCTAGGAGGCGGATTGGTGTGTCCTCCAGGCGTCGTTGACGTCTTGGGTGTTTTGGCCGGTTTCTCCCTGGGAGACACTTCCTCAGAGCGGTCACGCTTGCGCGTTTCACTCGGAGGTATGGGTCTCTCCGTTGGAGTCCGCGACCTCTGTTGGCGACATAGAGCCCTGGCCTCCTTCACATCCATGCCGGCATTTACCATGCGCCACATGCGCTTACGCGCCGCACCACAAAGCTTTTTGGCTCTGGGTGGTTGATTCCCACTCGCAGAGGAAGATCCCAAGGGCGTGTCAGAGGTATGGTTTCCTCCTCCATCCACAAGTTCACAGTCCATTGCGAGAGAGCTGGTTCCAGGAACTTCAGAGTCCTGTGCAGGCCTCTGCATCCCGGAGGAAGATCCGGGAACATCCGAGTCCCGTGCAGGTCTCTGCATCCCAGAAGAAGTTCCGGGAACTTCAGAGTCCTGTACAGGCCCCTGCATCCTGGAGGAAGTTCCAGGTACTACAGAGACCATTTCTGGTCCCTGCACTCCTGGAGAGGGTCCACGCGAGGTGGAAGAGAGTTGGTGGTATAATTCTTTTAGATTTTCCATACAAGTCCCACGATTAGCTAGGGAAAAATCGGTCACGGACGGCAGAGCCCCGCATGCCGCCCGAAGGGCAAATTACTACCTCGAGGTGCCCTGTTATCGAGGAGACACCGTTTACGACTGGACCCCCCTCCAGCCATGCATCCATCGGCACGGTTCGTGTCACACCTTGGATTGGGTGTTCAGCGGGAATGATTCCTCCTTATGTACGGTGTACCGGGCAAGGTACGCCTTAAACATTACCAGAAACATTGCGACCCTGTAGTACTGGTAAGTACCTACCAGTAATGGAAAATTAACGTTTCACTCGGAACTAATTTTGTATATTATTCTTTGCATATTTTAACAAAACTTTTGCATATTTTAACAAAACTAAATAAAATTGAAAACAAATTCTTTACGGAAATTAAAGTAAAAAATTATAAAAGTTTAAAATATTAAGTTTAGTATAAAGTTTTTTCACAGCGATATCGTTCTAACAGAAATGGAAATAGTGTCTCTTTTCGTATACGATATAGAACGTAGTGCGAGGTTGCCAGCTCGAACAATATCGCGTAGTGACCGCGTCCTAGATTACAATTATTTCGTTTTTCGCAATTTCGCAAGCTATTAAGACAAAATAGGATTAGCGCAGATGTGGCGCAGATAATATACTTATGTGGCGCAGTATTCAACTTTTTAAGTCAATGTACCTACTTATCACTACATAGTATAAAACAAAGTCGCTTCCCGCTGTCTGTCTGTCTGTCCCTATGTATGCTTAGATCTTTAAAACTACGCAACGGATTTTGATGCGGGTTTTTTAATAGATAGAGTGTTTCAAGAGGAAGGTTTTTATGTTTATAACATGCATAATATTTTACGGGGTAAGATTGATATATATTTTTTAAAGAATTAATTTTTCTTGCATAATGCAAGCGCTTTTATATTTCAGTTAGGTACTATCAAGCTATTAAGGTCGTAGAAGCCGAGAGTTTATTAATCATCACGAATGCATAACGACCATTAATACGATTCTAGTGACTGTATCATTCTTACCCCACTGTCGTTCCATGTTTCCCCCACATTTTTTTCCTAAAGTGCCATCTTTTTAACCTTTTTTTTCATCAAACAATGATTGAAAATCATCTCTGTCCCCTCTGGGGTAATATGTGTACTATATTTTTTTAATTATTTAACATAAAACCCTTTAAATTACAGCAGTTTCAAATCAACACTATTTATCTCATCAAAAAACCATTTCGACTTAACCCCACTCACCTTACTTATTATATTATTTAATTACCTACTCTAATATTATATAACTATACCTACGTATTTCCACATATTATAAACATTACCTCTATACCTACCTGCCGACTGCGCGCTCAAAAATTTAGGGGGTTGCGTGGTTGGCGCGGGGAGAACATCTCGCTCCGCCCAGAACCTCAAGGCCGTTGGGAAATATAGGAGCCTTAAATGTTTTCTACACCGCGCCGCCCGCCACCCGCCCGCCACCTCTCACCGCGCCGCCTCGCGCGTTCATTTTCATGATTCATCATTACAACTTACAAGTAGAGCCGTCGTAAACCATCGTTCGATTCGATAATAATCGTACTTAATTAATAAATTCATCACACTGTCTTTCTTCACCGAGCCCCGAAAAGGCCGATAACAATGATTGTGAAGAATTTCGACATAACACCCAAAAGTGGTCAGATTCGGAAGATGGAAATGATTCTAGTAAGGTTACGGGCTGTACAGTTAAATTAGCATTGCAGAAAACATCCAATGACGTCGGTATAATGGTATCATTCAACAATGAAAATTTTGAAAACATAAAGATGGGTAAGCACTATGAAAAAATAAAATATATAATTGAGGTCTTTCAGAAATAAAACAATGCGTAGGTAAACTGTTAAATTAAAAGTTTAATTCACAAAATAATTCAAGTGTTTCCTTCAACTGTGTTAATGTTTAGAAATTATTTTAAGTAGATTTTTTAAGTAGAAATGTCATAAATCATAAATATTCAATGCTTGATGTTGTTTAGGCATAATTATAATAATCAATCAAAATTTGTGGTATAGTGGGCAAATAAACTGTCCTGAAAATATAATTTAAGCTTACGAACTATTTATTAAGAATACAGGTACCAATGAGGACTGACTGAATTAAAATAATTAATAAATATTATTTGATAATAAACAGTAGTTTTCTTCATACAATCACGTACAATTTTGAACTTTTAATCCGGTAAGGCCTACCTCAGTGAAAAGTGAAAACAGAAGGTTTTTATTAACCAAATTCAAAAAAACACAAGGTTTACTGATTCATTTGATTTAACTAAATCTACACTGGTTCGGAATTGCCACTTAACCTAGCCAGAAAGAACCAGCAAGAAAACTGGGTGGCATCTACCCTTTAGTTTAAACTACCCATAAGGCCCATATTACAGTGGTTTATCATCAAAGGGAATAATCACAACTATGTCTCTAATTTGATTATAAGTTGTATTATAAGTGCAGATGATAAGTTTAAAGATTTTGTAACGGAATTTAAAATAAAATAAGAAATGTTACCATCAACATTTCGATCCAATTTATTATTTGTTTTGAAGAATTCTTAATTTTGATGCAGATTGTAAAGATTTTTTCCGACTTTTACAAAAGTCGTGAATCTTAACTTCCATTAATTTCCTAATTAGGTAATCAAAATGATCAAGGTTATGGTAGTGAGTATGGAAGTTTATTTTATTTTTAAAATTATCCATCAAGTTAGATATTACATTACTTTTATGTAATTGGTCAATATTTTCCTGAAAACAGTCTAACATTTTATCAACTAAATTAACTAAATATTCAGTGGGAGATTTAAGTGTTGGCACTGAAATATTGGAGTATGTTTTG
This sequence comes from Erebia epiphron, assembly GCA_963932025.1. Lineage (NCBI taxonomy): Eukaryota > Metazoa > Arthropoda > Insecta > Lepidoptera > Nymphalidae > Erebia > Erebia epiphron. Next base: position 14,316,270 of record OZ009950.1, read on the forward strand.
TTGATTAACAGTAATTGTTTTTTATCATTTAAATCAACTTGATTGTTCAATAATTTTTTTTTACAATCTGAACAATCAAATTTATCTATGCAAGATTTACCTATCCACCCAGCAAAATACACAACAGAACACGTTTCTAATGAAAAATTTTGTTGATACTGCGTAATTTCTATAATATTGCTACTTTGAGTTAGGATTGGAAGTTCTGTTAAAGGGCCTTCAATATTTTCACCTATAAAACCTTGTTGCATTGATGTTGACGGTATGGAATCACACTGTCGTGTATTTTCTTGGTTTGTAGTGGCTGTAGGTATGAACAAATCCTGATCTGATTCACAATTTGTTTTTTCAAATGTCATCAAGTTATTTAACAAATTGGAACGAAACGTTGATCGTAGTGATCTTGATGTGGGGTTTCTATTGCAACCTCCTTTTAATCTGTAAATTCCAAACAAATTTTCAATTACGTCTTGATTTAATCGATATGTTAATAAAAATTTATTGCCAGTGCCCGGTGTAAATTCTTCAGCAGAGAGTTGAAGAACGGCATTAATTGTCTGAACCATACCATCAAAACAAGGGGGGCGAGTTAGCTGCCGTTCATTTTTGTTATTAATTGTTATTTTTTGTAATTCACAAAAAGTTTTTTTGCCTTTAATCAAAGTTAGATTTACTTCCGAGTTTCGGTTTTTTGTGATCGCGCATCTGTACTGATTTCTATCAAATTTATTTTTAGAATTAAGGCAATCAAATAAATCATTACAGAGATTAACAAAATGAGCTGTGTGTTGTGCAGTGTCGTTTTTCAACTCTCCACTTTGGATGGCAGTTTGAATTGCCGCTGACACAGATTTACTTAAAACTTGTGTGGCGAGCTTGACTTTCATTTTTTGAAAATTATTAGGGTTTATGTGCGCAGCTGAGAGCTTATGTACAGATTTGCTTTTATTATTTTGATCTGTATTATACACATAAACTATGTCCGAAAAGGAAATTTGATTTCCATTTAAATAAAAATTATTATTAATTAAATTAGTCCTCACATTTTTTATCAAATGTGGGACATCAAATATTGCAAAAATTTTACGTCCATGTAGGAAATAAAAAGGGTAATTAATAGTGGCACCTAAATCTTTAATTACTTTTACGTTTGTCGTTGCTTGATCGCAAACAGTTGCTTTAGGTAATAAACCTGATTCAAACAATTTACTAATTACATTCTCAATTATTGTTTTTAATTTACTGGACTCAATAGTTCTTGACCCCAAAAAGTATGCTACTGGGATCTTCCAATTAATATAAAGGCCCCTGGCAATAAATACTAACGCGTATTTAGCTTCTTTTCCATTTCTCTCACCATTACCAAAATCTTCAAACCCTTCAATCAAATCATATTTTGATGTGTACTCTAAATTAGTCATGATACTCATTTCATCAAAACATACTACACAAGCACGCTCTTTAATAGACTTATGTAAAAATTTATTTTTAATATTCTCAAAAACTTCTTCGTTAATACCAGGTAGACAATTGGTTTCTTGTAACCAACGCTGTATTGACGTTATAGAAGCTAAGACAGTCCCCGATTTTAACATGTATTTATACGCAGCAGGTGATTTATAATACAAGGACATGCAAAAATTTTTCTCTTCTTCAGTCCAACTTGTCCTAGGTTTTTTAAATTGCATCAAAGCTAATAACTTGCTCGATTCACTTCTAAATTTGTGTTTTGACAAATCTACAATATTCTTATTTATAGCCCTATGTCTCAAATATTTATTTTTCATAATAGAACGTCTTAATTTGTTATTGGTGTCTTTTAATAAAGCTTTTAGTTTCTTACATCTAGGTGTATCTGTATACTCATCTTTTTCCCGTGTCCGTCTTTTCTTAGGTGTGCTCCAAATCAGTTCCTCATGTGATTCGTCAGCTGTGTCGACTGCGACTTCGTGAAATCGTCGCTTATTACTATATACCTTTTTCGGTGTTAGAACCTTTAGATCTGGTGATCCTACAAATAATCGTAACATCGTGAGGAAACCTACATACCTGAGAGTTCTTACTGTTCTCAAAGGTGTGTTAAGTCTACCAATCCGCATTGGGTCAGCGCGGTGGACTATGGCATAATCCTACTCGTTCTGAGAGGAGACCCGTCTTCAGCAGTGAGCCGTCAATGGGTTGATGTGGTGGTGGTGTGGTTTTTGTGTACGTGTGTGTGGGTGTGAGTGCGTGTGTGTTTGGGCTATAATATCTGTGGTTTGGGTGTGTAAAGGGCATTGAAAGAATATTTGGTACAATAATTAAAAATTCAAAAAAATTTAGTTCAGATTTTTTGAAACTATAAATTTAAATGCCTAGGTACCTGGAGAAGGAGTTCGTGAATGTTTATGAGGTTGTCTTTGAAGGTTGGTGTCATCATAATTCACTGTAAAAAAAATTCAACATTGTTAAAGAAAATAACCTCTTAATTTTGCATTCAAAAGGTTACATCTTTAAAATTTAAAAAAATTTAGTTCAGATTTTTTGAAACTATAAATTTAAAAAATGCATAGGTACTTACCTGGTGAAGGAGTTCGTGAATGTAAACCATGAGGTTGTTGAGAATTCAGATATGGTTCGGGTACAGCTGATGGTGTCAGGAGTTTTCTAAAGCCATTCTGAATTATGTGTTTTGCATCAAAGTGATCAATACATATGCGTTTATTTTCTAAACACTTAGGAGGTAGATGGTCAACAGTCATGTTGCCTGAAACAAACTTATTCATGTTCAGATGTAGAGGCAAAAATAACAGTAGCAATATTCAGACTGTTTCAAATTCAGTTATATTGTAAAACATTTTACTTGGCAGATAGACAGAAGGATGAACTATTTATTATACAAATTTTTTTATCCTGGAGCACTAATGAGAACTCGCGGGAATTAAAACAACTTATTCCACGCGGACGAAGTCGCGGGCATCAGCTAGTATATTATATTCTTATACTGTGCCATAGTGAAAAAATTCAGTTTTGTTATTATAAAGTCTGTGGTTATACTTTAAATTTATCATTCGAGGGGTTGCGTGGTTGGCGCGGGGCGAACATCTCGCTCCGCCCAGACCCACAAGGCCGTTGAGAAATACACGGGCCTTAAATAAGCAATTCAAGTTTGATGATGAAACGCGAGGAAAGTTAGGTATATAGCAAGTGTAGAAAAAATCACCAATCTACAGCTAGCAACAATAGATACGTTATACTTACTTTATGTGTTTCTACTACTATAAGATCTAGATTCTATGGCAATCATTTAAGTCTGTAAATTTTAAAAACCCGACTCCAAGTTCCTAATTAGGTACATTTAAATATATGATTTATATTCTTGTAATCTCCATTATATTCCCTTCATTTTGATACCCCACTCGATAGGTTTGGTTAAGTAATATATATTTTTTGAATGACTTACATTTTGGCGCCAAAAACCCAGCATATTGATATTTTTTTTTAAAAAACCTATCTACGAACACTTGGGTAGCTGAAACGAATCTAACAATGCCTCAATCGTCAAAATCCATCCAGCTGTTTGGAAGATACGAGGTAATAAAGAAATTGCGCGTAAAACATAACCCTAACATAATCTTGCAGTCGGGTAATAAGAATATAGAATATTGTGATATATAGGTAATATGGAATGCAATGTACACTGCAAGCATTTTAATTATGGGAGATATCTATTAATATAAGTACTTAAACCATTAAATCATATCATAGATTTATATAGGTCGTCGCTCGCGCTCCGACTATTACTGTATACCTAGTCATTGGTCATAGATATTATAATAGTTAATATTGTGTGCTGTTAGTGTTATGATAAATGCGTATACGTACGATATGTATACTTACTGTTATTCCGTAGAAAAATAATTACTTACCGCTATTTACCAGCCATTTTTTTAAACGATTTGCGTCCAGCGATGGAAATCTAAACATGGTTTTTTCACCATTTACCGTAGAGCAGTTGTAGTAAGAACATTTGTATTTATACACTTTATTACGCTTGTGTGTTTCTTGCATTTTGTTAAAGTGTGTCACAGGGTTAAACACAAATAATTACTTATCAATATTGTTGTTTTGAAAATAAAACTGGTATAACTTTTATGTAGTTAAAAGCGCGATCGAGTTCAAAGACCAAAGAGAATGGACATTAGGCTTGGGCAAAAAAAATCGATATATCAAAATATCGATATTTTTTCAGAAAATAATTAAATTAAATGAATAAATAAAATAAAATATCAATTTTTAATAAGCGCCATCTGTTAATCTTCTGATCTATAATTTTTAAAGCGCCATCTGTTAACATAACTATTCATAATTTCATCTTGCAATGTAGTTCTAATAATTGCCGCTTGTCGCTAGTAAGCTGAATTTCATCAAATAAATTTCAAATCGCTAACTCTAGCGCCCTCTATTGACAGACTCTACTACTACTTTTTTTGTACTAAGCCGTGGATACCCTCTGACCGTGTGTAGTTCCGTTGGGGCCGCGGGGGACAACATATGACCGCGAGTCAGAGGCGATTTTAAGCGTCTCTATTGGGCCGTCGCGTCGGACACAAATATGAAGCTAATATGTATTTGACGTGACCCCCACGGCCCTGCAGACAAATAGATTGTATTTGGTTTTTAGTAAAAAATATGACTTAGAAAAATATGACAAATAATTTCGGGACAAGACTTGTTTGAAAGCTCTAAAGGAAAAAGTGTGTATGATAATGTGTTATTTTATATTTTTCCATAAAATTATTTACCTGTGTTGTTAAATACTGTATAATGTTACTATTTACTTAATTAAGTAGTTAAAATCTGGTTAAAGTTGTACTACATAGCTGTTATTTTACTTTTATTACTGTTTATTACTTTTATCCGTGTTAAATCTATACAAGGTGTAAGGTAAATGGTATAACATACCGGCGGCTACCCTGCCATTTTGACGTTATAAACACTAGAGTTAAAAAGTTAAAAATTAATTATCAAAAACTTTCATACAAAATTAATTAGTTAATTATGGAAAATAAATTTTGGCAACCCTGTGGAGTCCTTTGTTCCTTCTACATCTAAAGTCAGAACTGTACTACAAGCGATAATAATAATTATTATCGTATCGTTATGCAATTTGGCAATTCATTGCAATTTACAAATCATTGAAAGAACAAACTACACAGAATAATTAATTATTGATCAAAACTTAAACGAAGTAAGTCGAGAAATTAATCACAGGGAAAGGCGGCTCATAAAGTAAGGATAAGTGACTGACTTCGACTTACGAAGTCCGATACTAGTCGGGCATTTTTTTACAACAATACGTAAGTACTAGCCGGGCTTTTGCTTTGAGAATTTAATTACATACAGAATAATGATTACTTTAGCATCGCGACTGGATTTTATCGCAACGCTCGCACTGGCAACGAGGCTTAACATACGTCGTATTGTTCGCAGTTCATTGATATGGAATCAGCTGTTTTTAGGGATGCCACCTCAACATTTATGCTAAAATTTTGAAGTCCACATAACTCCCCCAGGATATGAGCTACACGTCTTATGACATTTTTCCAATATATCTATACACCATCTAACATGGGTAGCCGCGGGTATGTTATGCTAATTACCTTACACCTTGTATATATAAAATTCAAAGTCCTGACTGACTGACTGACTTATATATCAACGCACAGCCTAAACCGCTAGGGTTAGAGACTTGAAATTTTTACAGTAGCTTCCTTTTGTGGCGAAGGCGCTCACTAAGGAAGGATTTTTCAAATTTCCACCCCTAAGAGGGTGAAATAGGGGTTGAAAGTTTGTATGAAAGTCCGTCATTTCTCAAGTTATATCCACGAAACTTGGTATATGAGCTAAAGGTAAAAAATAAAGAAATATATGTTTCAAAGTTTTTGAATATTCCGCCCCCAAAGGGGTAAAATAGGGGTTGAAAGTTTGTACGAAAGTCCTTCATTTCTCAAGTTATAGCCATAAAGCTTAGGATTTGGGCTTTCAGTTAAAATGCAGAAAACGGGTTTCACCATTTTTGAAAATTCGACCCCCAAAGGGGTGAAATGGGGGATTAATATCCTTCATTTATCAAGATATTTTTCAAGTTATAACAACGTTTAGGCTTTCGGTATAATATAAAGAAGTAAACTTGTGTAACAGTTTTTCAAAATTCTACCCCCAAACAGGTAGAATAGGGGTTGTAAGTTCGTGTAAAGTTATAGCCATGAAACTTGGTATTTGGGCTACCGGTTTAAATTACGAAATACATAATTCACAGATTTTATAAATTCTATATCTCAAAGGAAGTTAAATAGTCCTTCAATCACGCAGCAACAGAGCAACGGATCGACGTGTTTGTTTTCATGGGTTCTTTTTATCCCGGAAAATAAAGGAATGTCTTTGGGAATTAAAAAACTTATGTCACGCGAACGAAGTCGCGGGCGTCCGCTAGTTGATTATGAATAGTAACAAAATAGTTTTTTACCATATATTCTACTTCATGGTAGTGCTTGCGATTTTTCAAAATAGCTAATATAGACTCCAAATTTTTTAATTTTGAGTCACGCCGGTTTAACTTAAGAGATAAAATTTTCAGTTTACGCTTTAACTCATCTTTTTCGGGGCTAGTCTGTCTTCGAAGTTCTGTTTGAACAGCAACATCTTGCACGCCGAAACAAAATTTCTTAATTGGAGGTTGGCATGTTGTAGATTGATACGATCCAGCTTGAGAGCTTGAAGGTGTTGGTTCCACAGATCCAGCTTGAGAGCTTGAAGGCGATGGTTCCACAATTGACGACGAAGTAGATGGAAGAACCAAATTACTTAGTACCACTATTTGTTTTTTCCTTCAGCTACAACAAAAAAATACTACAAAATCTAGTTCATGAATCTGTATATAATAAAAGGCAAAGGACTACTGACTGACTGACTGATCTATCAACGCACAGCTCAAACCACTGAATGGATCGGGCTGAAATTGAGCATAAATTATTATGTAGAACTCTGATGACGCTAAGAAAGGATTTCTTGAAATTCCCGATATTCACGCGGGCGTTACCGCGGGCAAAAGCTAGTTATATCAAAATAATAAAATTATGACACAACAGTGAGCATAGAAACATAACAATTCTATTAAATGTAACTCGTTTCAGAAAACAAAAAATTAATTCTGTTTCAAATCGTTTTTGCCAAGCTATAATTTAAATTCTACTGATGATAAAAAATTTAAAGCCCATATCCATACCACTGGAAAAATGGATGGTACTGCATCAGCATTCAACACTGATCGTGATTTCGCAATACGAAAATCTTCAGGTTTGAAATGACGGCTGCACACAACAGAATTTTTAATTGTAATTTTTTCTGATACGGGAATTACATCCAACCATTTTTGTTTCAACTCATGTGATGGAAATCTGTAATGAACATTAAAGCAATAGTGTAAAATTAAAAATTTATATCAACCTGACAATCTCTAATCTTTTTTCTCCGTAGGAGGACTCATACGATAATACACGAATTATCTTTGTTATTCCCCTTACCTGTGAAAAGAAATGCCGCAACCAGCATATGATTCGCTTTTACATCTCTTGATACAACAATTTTTGACCATTTTTGCATAAAGAATAATTGAAAATAACACTAGCTAAAATCACAACTAATGCGTCTCCACAAAACAACAGAAAACAGGGATGACATGGACATATTAACCATGACACCAGTGATGTCACATTTCAGTGCTACCAGGGTAATTCTATATAGCTACCAAACAATCATGTTATTTTGACTATTTACTTAAAAAAAATAGTAAATATAAAAAATTTAATTGTAAACATAAAAAATAAATTATTTAAAAGTATTCTAAAAGCTAAAAATATTTATACGTTCCTTGTTTTATTCCTACTTGGAAAAATGTTTTCTGCCACTTTAAACATTTTTTTCTACTGGCAATTGAGTAAAAGGGACACACTTCAGACTATCTCTCTCGGCTCGTTTTCCCTCTACTGAGACAGCCTAACAAACCTAATTCAAATACCCAAGTATTAAGGTTCATTTTCGTATGACACATTTTCTAGAGTACTCAGACCTATTGTATATTAGGTCCATGAAAATTTACGAATTTGTGTTAAACAAAAGGTAATGTTACAATACCCCTATTCGGTTTCTACACGGCATCGTACCGGAACGCTAAATCGCTTGGCGGCACGTCTCTGCCGGTAGGGTGGTAACTAGCCACGGCCGAAGCCTCCCACCAGGCCAGACCAGGGAAAATTCAGAAATTTTAAATTTCCAAATTGATCCTGCCGTGGATCGAACCTGGGACCTCCGCACGTTAAGACAACAGCGTTACACACTGCGCCACGGAGGTCGTCAAGTGATAGGTCATTAGATAGCATTGCATTAATAAATGCGTCGTATAGCTGAAAACATGGTACTGTTTAGATCTCTATTGGACAAAATCAGCTGATACCGCATGGCGTTTTTGATGGACCTATCACTCGAGCGGCGCCAATTCTGGATGCGCCCATACATCAGGACAAAATTGACGGTGCGCGCCAGTACCTCGTACGTTATTAAGGTGCCAGCGGAGGGTGAATTGCCCATACAAACGTAATACCAAAATAATTTGTAATTCGAAAATATTTCCACCATACGAGTATTATGCGATTATTAAGATTGAACTTGTATTTATCTAGGTCCCTGGATAATTATTTTTTCAAAATACTTTCCTAAATTAAATGTAAGCACATTGCGTTTTGCATGTTTCTACGACATAAATGACATGTTTTCTCCTTATTTGTTTCATATTAGAACCAACGCTATCTCACGTACTAATTGATCAGAAACAAAGCCTATATTGTCAAGTTACAGAATAACAACACGAAGTGAAAAACACAACAATTTTTCATTCATCATTTTTGGTATTCACGGAACAAGAATAAATGTATAACAAATCCTGTACGCTCATATTGCTATCGCGCTTGCACGCGATCATGTGTCATCAGCCAAATAGCGATAGCAATATACCGGCAAAATATTCGCGGTTCGAATAGAAGTTGCGAGCGGCGTTCGCTGGCCTCTTAACAGACCGGCATTTTCTCAAGGCAGACTGTGAGGAAACATGCAAAGTCAGGAATCTTGCCAACGGGGTACACTTCTTCGAATATCTCAGACAGTGGTTGAGTTCTGGATCCTTAATGTATACACCAGTATTGGGCCATGTCGATGCCATGCTCCTCAACAAAGTTCACAATGGCCAAGGTCGCATTTTCTATCTAAACATTGATTCGACTTGTATTTTCTTCGACAAATATTTATAAACTCATTTTTGCAACGCGAACTCTGAGAAAACGTGGTTGGTCCGTGGTAACCGTGCCAGATGGGTACACTTGGTCAATTAAAGAACTTATGCAGCTATCAAGTTTTAACTCCTGATTAAAATACGACTTTTGGGCACAGGTTCAATAAATTCTGGCGAAAGCTTGCAATGCTTTACCGTCTATCCTTGGTTAGTACTAATACTTAGTTATACCATCTGTACAAGAAAAATCAGAATGAATAGTGAATTATATCAAATGATAAGGCATGACTAATGACCAATTAGTTACCGACTGACCTTAGTCGTAGTACACAGCAGCCATGTACGTTTGCCAATGACATAATACTGGCAAGTTCTGGATGATATACTCTATCGCGTTCTGCTCCTCAATTGGAGGCGGGTAGCGCACAAACACAATCTTGTCCAAGACTGAGTTTAGCCAGTTACTCGAAATGCATCTCAAACCCTTTCGGTCTTTGAGGCTGCCTATAAACTTTACAACCAAGTATTGTTTTGCTTCAATTGTAGACGCGATCAAACACTCGAGGCAAGACGGCGAATTTCACCACAAAGAAATTTTTATCTGGAACTGTTTCTGGCATAGTTATTACTATGTCCATTATTGTTATGTCATGAACATGTCCAAGTCCGACGAAAGTACACGGAGCTTCAAGATAATTATATAATTATAATTATATAACTATATAAATTAATAATTATATAACAATATCTCGAAGCTCCGTGTACTTTTGTCGTTCAACGGTTATGGGGTTGTCATCCCCTAGCTGGTTCTGGTCAGTATATTCCTCAACTTCTTTAATGTATTCCAGTAAAGTTTTGATCGTCAGCAGTAGCGAGATGTCGTCAATTTCTTTATTTCTATTATCTTTTCTCGAAGTGCCTGGAACTTGTAGATCTGGAACAGGTGCAGATCTCTTCTTTTGTAGGTGACTTTATTTTCAGATGGATGGAGAACCCATTTCTGGTCAGTTACGTGTTTCTGTGGTGGAAAACACATTAAACCTTCTCCTGCAGCTCCTGGTGAGCGTTTGCGATGCTTCAATCTACATCTGTAGTTGATACGTCTGGGGTTAGTAAATAAATCCTCTAATAGGCTTGAGGTTCCGTATTGTTGGTGCATCCTTGAAGAACTTACAAATAAATAGGAGTGGGCTGAAACAGGTAAAATAAGAAACCTGTTCCGCCTGTTCCAGTTCCAGTAAAATAACAGTTTCGGAAACCTGTTCCAAAATAACAACCTGTTGTGTTGGAACATAGTATGAGTATATGTGAGTATCCGAACGAATGCAACACCTGTTCTCTGCTTGGAACAGGCATAACAGCTGCTATCTCTTTCCAATAAAGGTAAGCCTGAATAGAGAAGAGCATGTTCCGTGACGTTATCTCTATCTAACAAAGGTAACCTCCATAAGCCAGAATAGAGAAAAGCATGTTGCGTTTCAGATTCGGGCTGTTATGGTTTGTAGAACTGGAACAGTAATCCTATACTGTTCCACAGCAACAGCTCCTTAACCTTCCAAAATACTTTGTGGAACAGGCGGAACATGTATTTCGGTTTGGAAAGAACACTTCCAAGGTGTTACTTTTAAATACCTGTTCTTTTTGCCTGTTCCGATTTATACGCCTCACTCCTACAGATATATCAAAAGGAAAATATTAGTCGTCACCATCTTTGCTGTCTTGATCAATAACAGTTTCGAATGCTTTATATTGTAACGTCGAAACTTCATCCTCTCCATTCACCATAGATAAGCTTGGGCCAGCTAGATTCAGAAGATTAGGAAACCATCTTTTAAAGCTTGACAAAAAGGTATTGCTCACGTTTATTTCTAACGTTTATTACTTAGGACTTTAGAAATTAAATTAAATATATTTAAATATTATTACTATCTAGACAACGACTTATTACAAATAGACGCGCCATACGCGAACATCATTGCACTAAAAAACAGCGTAAATATTAATATCGTAGGTAAATATTGTAGAAATATTACATACCTATTTACTACGCACTATACTCTGTCCGATCAATCTTTACACGCGGGCTCATAAAACGTGGGAAGAAAAAGTGATTATTGCTCGCTTCCTTGCACTCATTCGGGTCCGTAAGTGCAAGGAACAAGCAATATGTAATACTCCTTCCCACGTTTTAAGACTACGCGTGCAAGGAGCCATGGGACAAGGTATACTTGCTACTTCGTACGCGGAGAAAGGGAAAGAACATAAAGATCAACATACGCTATACCTGTTATTAGAAAGAGATAAATATAGATTCTGAGTTACACTGTTGTTAACTGCAATTTTGAAAATGGCGTGAACGCGTGTGACGTAGCAACGTGAGGAGGTTGGGCAAAAAGCGTATACTCGATTTTCATGCATAATTTAAGACTTATAATTAACCAATCTTTTGATTCAATGAGTAAAAAAATCTTTTCCTTTTTGTAAATTTATTTTATTATTTCGAAACTAATAATAATAAAACGATTTCGGAATTTTAACACAGAAAATTTTATTGACAAATATTTGCTACTGTCCTTAGAACGAAGTATTTTCTTATCTTACTAATACTTTAAAACTAGACTAGATAATGCCCGCGAGTTTGTTGGCATGTACCTATTACGGTTTTTGATAACGGGTACTTAGGAGGTAAGTACTACTAGGTAATCATCCATACTAACATTATAAATGTGAATGTGTGTCTGCCTATCTACAATGCTTTAGAAAGCCGTTTCACGTAGGAAAACTTGAGCCACTTATGATACGTCAAGACTCTACCACCGGTTCAGAAAGCTGATTCTACTGCGAAGAGAGGCATAGAGATAGGTTCGATATATAAAATTCGAAATCATCAGATGTCATAATTAAGTCATAAGTCTTAAGTATTTATTCAATTTAGGTAGGTACTTTTTGACATAAGCTACTTTTATCCCGGAAAATTGAAGAGTTCGCGCGGGAATTAAAAAACATCAATCCACGCTGGTGAAGTCGCGGGCATCATCTAGTATAGACTAGTTTTCCTCAACTTCCCCTAGCAGCGGCTATTCGTCTATTCGTCGACCGCCATTACAGCTGTACAGTTGTTCTCTCTTTCACTCTTACGCACGAGACACTACATATCTCGCTCACGAACTTCGTAATAAAAACTACGATTAAAATTTACGAAGTAATAATATTTTTCGGTTACAATAAATTAATTTACAGTACTTACTTATGAAATGAAATATTTTTATTTTCCCTGACGGATAATGTATAATTTCTGCAACGTCTAAAAACACATGAAGGCATATTGAGAGCACTTTTGCGAGAATCAAGTCATTCAAATTGACGTCCAACCACGACGCTGACTGGTGCGCGACTAAGTGAAGAGATGGCATTTGCCTCCTTATATTCTTGCCAAAATAAAGCGCGGGGAACGTATCTAAAGTTTTTAATATCGTAGTATCTAGATAATTTACACTTCTCGATGACTCAGATTGTAACTTCAGAAATTTATCCGTTCCATTCACCATCGAAAAATTTAGGTCAACAGAATTCGGAAGCATATTAAGCCATTTTTGGAATTCCGACAAATAAGAACAATGAGATCTTCCTGCCTCTGTGGCAATCTCCCTAGAGTCACTAGATTCTTCTGCCATATGCTCGCGTTGATTGACGCAACGAATCACTCTGTCGTACAAATCTGAAACAAGAATATAATTGTCATTCAAGCAGAACTAAGGTGTCAATTAACTCAATCTTGTCCTCAATCAAGCTGGAGCAACTTAGATTTTGAACATTCAATAAGTACCCGAGAGACCACTACTTAGTTAGCGTAGCCAACCGTTTTCGGCGTTTATGTTTCAAAATCAGAATCAGGGAATAATTATCTTTATATTCAAAGTCGCGGGTGTCGCGGATGAGATTAGCACGATCCGAGTATAGGTCTATGATCAACTCTCACTAAAACGTTAAATGTTTGAAGTTAATATAAAACACAAGAAGGTTAACAAAAGAAGCTTAGTTAAAAAAAATATGAAAAGTTACAAGGTGCCAGGTCGGGACGCGTATTTCTGTTTGCATGTTTTTCTTTTCAAACTCAATATAAGTTTATTTTTTTATTTTTTTTATTTATTTAATTCAAATGGATACATCATTTTTTTTTAAATATAAATCTCGCCAAACTGGTATAAGGAACTCGTCCTCCAATCGCGCATGGGTTTGCAACCGTAATTTTCTTCCAAACGCGTGTCCAACTCAAGGCGATACAGCCGACAATGCTGTGCAGCGTGTGAGTTTGGGAGCGCTGACGGCGGCATATTATGGTGAATGTCATGCTATAAAAGGGTCACAAAATAACCACAAATATGTGGATCTCCCAAAACCTTGATTCGGTTTACTGTAATGTCCCGCGTCTCACTATATACACTTTATTATACAATAGTATAGTATAACACTGTATATTAAATATATACATTTAGGAAACAGAAGTGGAGTAAAGTCAAACTAAGCAAATATAAAAAAAAACACAATTTATTCTAGTGAACGATTACAACATATCACACATAAAATAACCAAAAAGGAACACACTTAAATCTGAACACAATTATGACTCATTAAGAGTTTCACAATAACGCAGTTTACAGCTCGGAAGGTGACAAAAGAATGACTACGCGGTAATACAGAGAGCGCTTTTTATACACGTTCCTGCCCGCTTTTATAGGTTTTAGTCGGGTACCTACACTACTCACAATAATTTTGCTAACTCGGCCTATCCTGATTGTGCGCCGCCCTCGGCTGCACCGGAAACAATTTCATCAGAAGCAGGAAGGGCTGGTGTGCGTATGCCATCTTCATTAGCTCCCCCTCTTGCGGTGTCTCCTGAACTAGTGAGGGCACCCAAAGATTCACCCGCATCGTCACAGTTACTGTCATCAGAACCTGCATAAGACACAAATGGTTGATTATTCATGACGATGCACGCTATTGCCTATTCTGACATTCATCACGCATACGAGGCCCTCATTCAAAATAACAACTTTCGCTACACAAAATAAAACGCTTCACATTCAAAAGTATGCATACTTCTCCAGACATTACGTCTCAGTTAATCTCATACCTGAACTTGCAAGTTCACACACACACCACGTTAAAAACGTGCCAGGACAGAGCCTGATGCGCATTCAGAGAACGCGACTTCCCAGGACAAAACCTGCCAGGACACAGCCTGATGCGCATTCAGAGAATGCGACTTCCCAGGACAAAACCTGCCAGGACACAGCCTGATGCGCATTCAGAGAACGCGACTTCCCAGGACACAGCCTGCCAGGACACAGCCTGATGCGCATCTAAGAGACGCGACTTTCGAAGCCAGCCACTCTAGGTCGCCAGCCTCGGAAGCACGCTGCATCGGGGCAACACCAGTCATACAGCTCGACCAGCAAGGCAATTCGCCTCACACCCAAATACATCAAACGTGCTACTGTAATCATAAGAAAACATTAAAATGTTCGGTTGAATCTTACTTTCAAAAAATGCAGCGCAACTCTCGGGACACCATTCTCCTTTCCAAGGAACCATGTACTGAGCTGCAGAAGTCTTTAGTGCGCTCACGAACCTACCCAAAACCATGGGTACCATTGTGATTTTCACGATGAACCGGGTCCATACTTGGCCCGAGGTTGACACACACATTCGTGTACATCTCCCCGTCGGTGGTAGCCATTCTACCACCCACCTGACAGAGTGCTATGCTACACTCCTCGCAGGTCTGCCGACATAACCTTCTTCTCAATCTGCCCACTACATACAACGCTGTCCGCTGTCATCCACTAGCCTAACAGAGCCTAAAGTAACCTAACCTAACATGTAAGCTTACATTTTGACCTAACAACTGAACTAATAAGTAGCCTAACGTTTGACCTAAGAACTGACCTAACGTCTGATTTACGACTAACCTAACTTTACTAGAGAAAGCATGTAACTAAATTGGATGACAACAAGCAGAGCCATAGGCAATGTTTATGCAAATTAAGTTGAAAGTGTCTGTCACCGAAGAACGTGCCGCGTAGTCCGAAGCACGACTTCGAGGTACCACTCCAAGGCACCGCTCCAGGGCACACCTCCAGGGCCCCGATCCAGGGCACCACTCCATGGCGCCAAACATGTAACATAAATTAAAACCAAATCGTTATCACGAAACGACGTGATCATCGTGGCTATCCATACATAGCAGGTAGTCAACGCATAGTCAATTACCTTCACAAGCTCTCTGACTTAAAAGTTCATTACCAGCACAGTTACCAGTACCAGCACAGGTACCAACAAAATTATTTGACTGCTTCAGCAGAGCTCATACATACAAAGCCGATGGAACCCACAGAACCTGTGGAGCTCTCAATAGAGCTGGTAGAGCTCCTAGAGATCGTAGCGCTGGTAGAGTACCAAGACACAGTAGAACTCGTAGAGAAACAAGAGACAGTAGAGCTGGTAGAGCATAACGAGTCAGTTGAGCTCATAGAGCAACAAGAGTCGGTAGAGCTGGTAGAGCACAAAGAGTCAGTAGAGCTCATAGAGCAACAAGAGTCGGTAAAGCTGGTAGAGCCCTCACTAAAGGTCGCTCAACCATAGTACAAAGTCACAGTTTTACCATGTCGAAACAACTTTGAACATTCAAAACATCAAACATCATCATCGATGAACACAGAAAATGAAGAAAGTTTTTTTACTCATACCAGTTATGTTCAACCATATCGAGTAGGCTAACGAGCAGCCTCGCGCACTATACAAGCACGCAGCCCTGCGCGACCAGTAGACGCGCAGTGTCACGCCTCACAGCGTGGCATGCGAGCGCGCAGCATCGCACCCTAGGCGAGCGCACAGTCATGCGCAACCAGGAGCGCGCAGCATCGCGAACCAGGTGGGCGCGCATCCCTGCGCAATCAGTGGACACTCAGTGTCACGCCTTAAGCGCGGCAGGCGAGTGCGCAGCAACGCACACTAGACAAGCGCACAGCCCTGCGCGACCAGCAGACGCGCAGTGACGCGCTTCACACACGCGGCATGCGGGCGCGCGACCAGAACGCCTCACACGTGGTGAGCGCCGAAGACGAAATTAACATAGAACACACAGTAAATTAAACTTAACGAGCAATTTAACTTCACAGAAACCCCTTAACGGTTTCATATTATCAGGACAGGTAGGTATGTAGACTCGTAATCGATCCACCCAAAACTTGACCGCAGGTAAAACGAAAACAAACTTTCTATCCATGAGAGCAGAAAAACAACTTCTCTAATCAAAATAGAATGCAACATTCCTGTCATCCAAATTACGTAACCTGGTTCGGTAATATTAAAGAAAATAACCTGTAAAACTCAAGTTAATTTTAACGTTTATCAGAACTATAAATATATTTGCTCGTCCATACCTGACCTCAACAATTTTTATTAAAATCGAGAAGGTATTCGCAAAATGTATTCACGTTAACTATTCAAAAACGCATTGATATCTCAGGAACACACAACCAACTTACTTTGAGACACTTTTTCTATGTAACAAGTCATGTTAAATAAAACAATGAAATCGTAAAGTAGGTAGGTAACAATTTTTACGTATCGTAATTCAATTAAATTCCCAGATGTTGGCTTTTAGCTATCTTTACGTATGAAACTTTATGAATTTTAAATAACAACCCTCATTTTAAAAACAAAAAACTAAATTACGCAAAAACAATTTATCCGTACAGCATCTTTTAGCAAAACTCTTTATGACTCAAAACTCAGCAAACTTAGAGGTTTCAAGTTATGTATTCAAACTTAGGGTATGAGTCACCTCTTTTTCACAAAAATATTTTTGTATCCGGTCGGTACCCACAAAGGTTCTACTTTTGAATAAGATGTTTCTGCTAGACACTTTATACTGTTCACAAACTAGCATTCAGGGCGGTTTAGGGACTCAAATGTATGCGTTATGCCAATAACAACCACTGAGCCAACACAGCTTTCTAATTTAGTGGGAAATTATCATAAAATGGAAATCGCGTAAATACAATTGCGGTCTAAACCTTTTCTTAACACAATTAACAGTCAATTCAGTAACATGAATTACTGTTCATTTACTTTGTGGCTACGCTTGGTGGGTATTACATCCTTTAGCAAATAAATTAAACGGTCTTACCGATGTCGCATATTACGTCATATCACCAGAGGCTCGATGGTGTCATCACCTCACCACCATTCCAGGCAAATGCCAGGCGTAACACAGGAAAGCGCGCAGCACCGCGGCTCCGAGGCACGGCACGACAGCGTGTCGCGCAGACTGAATCGCCCTCGTGAACGCCCAGAGCGCCCACGTGGCATGCACAGTTGCACACCCAAGCGCACTCGTGGCGCGCCTGAAGCACACGAGCTGTGCAACACCACAGCTCGGCCACGCTCCGCGAGCCAGCGATAACAATCACATGAAAACAAAACACAACTTTAGCACACAAATAAACACTGCACATTACGCGAGTCACCCTTCGAGAGATATCTTGATCGGTCACGTGATCAACTTTAAGCACTTTAAATTTGGGTATGTTCCTTCTTGATTCATCTCGTATGTGGGCCTATTTAGCGGTCCTTTATCCCACTTCTGAATTTAGGAAACAGAAGTGGAGTAAAGTCAAACTAAGCAAATATAAAAAAAACCACAATTTATTCTAGTGAACGATTACAACATATCACACATAAAATAACCAAAAAGGAACACACTTAAATCTGAACACAATTATGACTCATTAAGAGTTTCACAATAACGCAGTTTACAGCTCGGAAGGTGACAAAAGAATGACTACGCGGTAATACAGAGAGCGCTTTTTATACACGTTCCTGCCCGCTTTTATAGGTTTTAGTCGGGTACCTACACTACTCACAATAATTTTGCTAACTATACATATAAATGTACACTACAGACTGAGAAAACATGCATGGTCAGGAGTCTTGTCAACTGGGTACACTTCTTCGAATATCTCAGACAGTGGTTGAGTTCTGGATCCTTAATGTATACACCAGTATTGGGCCATGTCGGTGCCATGCTCCTCAACAAAGTTCACAATGGCCAAGGTCGCATTTTCTATCTAAACATTGATTCGACTTGTATTTTCTTCGACAAATATTTATAAACTCATTTTTGCAACGCGAACTCTGAGAAAACGTGGTTGGTCCGTGGTAACCGTGCCAGATGGGTACACTTGGTCAATTAAAGAACTTATGCAGCTATCAAGTTTTAACTCCTGATTAAAATACGGATTTGGGTTAAAGTTTAAAAAATCCTGATGAACTAACACGTGTACATTAAATGGCCGCGGATTCGTTCTAGCCAATCTCATTACCTGTATCCATCCATCCGGAGTATATACTGCAGAGTTTTTACACTTTTGTTCAATTTTAGAGTGTACAGAGTCACATTCCATGTGGCTATGCCCAGGCTCAAAAAAACGTGATCTATTGTTTGTATGGTATCGTTAGTCGTCACCAAGTACAGCAACATGCAAGAAAAGTGAAAAAATTTCTGCTGGCCATGGCTTTCTCAGACATGATTCTGACGTGTGTTATTCCTTGCTTGCCTGGAATATATTTATAAACGCAAGTCGCAATCTCAATACTTCCACGTTTCCCTTGCGTTTCGTCCCAAGTGAAGCAATCGACGTCTTGATCTCCAAATTTATAAAATGTTAAAGTGTAAACTGCTAGCTTTCGAACATAAAAGAATGGTCCAGAAGCAGCTTTAGGTGTTTGAAGGACCGCTTCTAGGTCAAAATTAAAAGCCAAAGTTTTCAGATCATTCTTTGCTGCTGCTGTATCAGCATCGCGACGCAGATAAGCTTCGTCGCGTCGCTTAAGATGCTTCATATGACTATCGTCTTCAGAATTACCAGTTTTATTACTTTTTACTTCTTTATAAGCTACGCACTTTTTGCACAGATCCTTTTTCGGTATATGGAATCTTAATTTATACGATCTGAAGACTTTCCGGTATGTCTCTATACCCGCTGTTTGCTTTGTTCCTTCGTCCTCACATTTTTTTAAAAATAACGAATACATTATTTTTATATTGAGCTCAGAATCCAAGTATTTATTTTCAGTATTTTTCCTACAATAATGTGATTCTATGGCAGGGAATGAAAATATATGTTCTTTTATAAGGTTATACCTCTCAATAGAAAGTTTATTGGGTGGAGCTTTTTTGCCTCTTTTATCAGCTAAAAGAACACCTTCTGCAGAAACTTTTTTTAATGGCCCCATTACGATTCCTTCCCTTATATTTAAAGTATCCAAGAAGAAATCTCTACATACGGTGACCTTTTCTTGTCCTATTGTAAAAGAATAATGGTGTGTAGACTCTTTGCGTGACGGACCATTTGTTGTTGACCTTTTTTTTTCTCTTTACTAACTATAAATTGACGCTGCGCCTCTAAAGTTCCCAGTGCTCGAAATTTCTCATAAATATTTTTCCTTGCTTTTTCAGGCACATTATGAATGCATTTATGTTTTGGTTTGGTGAGACACCTAGGTGGGTTCAAAGGCATAGCTGAAACAAATTTGCCTTTAACAGTCTTATAAGCTTTACCTTTTAAACGTTTGTCGCTTTCAATACGTCTTTTCCATTTAGTAGGGTCAGAAACATGCTTTTTCTTCGGATAATTGGACTTTGGTTTTCCCTGTATAAATATGGAACCGGATATGGAAGCACTTCTATTTAACTTTTTGGATGGTTGTTGCGTTTGAAGAATATGTTGCAAGTCATTTTCAGAACATCGTCTTTTCAGTAGCTTGGAGGCAATCACTTGAAAATCAGATCGCGAACTGCTTGCGGTTACTCTTTCATATTCAGTATAAACCTGGATGTCATCGTGTTCGAGTACAGTTCTATCTAATGCATGATAATGCTCTGGACTACTATGGAGTTCTTTATCAGCAATGTAAGTAGGGTCTTTAACACTGTCGTCATCACTATAGTCACTATAATTCAGTGTTTCAAGCAATTTAAGAGTATCTGGTGACATAGTAGGAACTGGTGAAGAATTTTCGCGATTTTCAAGAATTTGTGTATTAGCTCCAGATAGAAAAATATTTAATATTTAATAAAATCTTTCATGAATAAAATTGTCGATGCTAAATTCCAAAGACCAACAAGAATTATTAAATTCTCGCTATGTGACATGAAATTGGTGTAATTCAATGCTGGTCTAATATTATGGACAACTTCGCCCGTGGTTAGTTACCATCCTTACCCTCAGGGCCTCACAAAGACGTGCCGCCAAGCGATTTAGCGTGCCGGCAAGATGTCGTGAAGAAACCGGGGTATGGGTTTTTAACACTATAAATATAACTGCCATAATCCTGCCAGGTTAGCCCGCTACTATATTATACTGCATCATCTCTTACCACAAGATGAAATCCCAGTGAAGGGCAACTTAGTAGTAGCTTAACTGAACTGTAGCGGATAAAGAAATTTACATGAAAACCATGAAGTTAAAGTTATATATTTAGAAATACTTTGACAATCCGATCGTCGTGTTCAAATCTTTAAAAAAAGCACAAGAATTTTGGAAATTAGTGAAGGTTGGATTTAATTTAATGGTGCAAAATAAACTGTTCCCGTTAAAGTTTAATAGGCAGCAATCACCATCTGACGTGAAGGATTTGATACAACCATAATCTGCTTAATCAAATTATTAAATCGCGATAATTATTTATCGCGATTACGATTACCTATATTATACTAATCGAGATTTATTTAATCGCGATTAAGTTTAATCTGATTGAAATTATTCATTATTATTGACTTATCGATTGAAAAATTAATCGATTTATGCCAACACTGGAATGCGTCACATTCATGTGTTTACTGTGGGTTACTTGACCCACTTGAATAATGTTTTATACTAATGAGAATTCACGAATATGCCAGATTAGTATGTTTGCTGTGAATTACTTGATCCACTTGAATAATATGTGCTACCAATGTAAATTTACGAATATACCAAATTCGTATGTTTGCTGTGGTATGCCTAATACACTTGAATAATGATTTCTACCAATGTAAATTAACGAATATGCCAAATTCGTATGTTTGCTGTGGTATACATAATGCACCTGAATAATGTTTGCTACCAGTGAAAATTCACGAATATGCCAGATTCGTATTTTTGCTCTAAGTTACCTGATCCACTTCATTAATATTTGCCACCAATGTAGATTCACGAACATACCAGATTCGTAAGTTGACAGTGGCACATTTTACTCAGACTTCGTATTTTCTAATACGCTAAATTACCTTAAATCATTTGGGTAAGTTTACTATAGGCGTATCAACATAAACTGCAGATTCGAACAATTTGAATTCTGTAACTATCAGTGACACACACGAGTAAATTTACCACGGTGTGTAGTACTACATTAGGTATGGTTTTTCATCAAAATCTCGATTTCACCAAAATGGCAGATTCGTAAGTTTACCATGGAGGTGACGATGTACTCTATCGCGTTCTGCTCCTCAATTGGAGGCGGGTAGTGCACAAACACAATCTTGTCCAAGACTGAGTTTAGCCAATTACTCGAAATGCATCTCAAACCCTTTCGGTCTTTGAGGCTGCCTATAAACTTTACAACCAAGTATTGTTTTGCTTCAATCGTAGACGTGATCTGGAAGGCGCAGATAACGGCCAAACACTCGAGGCAAGACGGCAAATTTCACCACAGAGAAATTTTTGTCTGGAACTGTTTCTGGCATAGTTATTACTATGTCCATTATTGTTATGTCCATGGACATGTCCAAGTCCGACGAAAGTACACGGAGCTTCAAGATAATTATATAATTATAATTATATAACTATATAAATTAATAATTATATAACAATATCTTGAAGCTCCGTGTACTTTTGTCGTTCAACGGTTATGGGGTTGTCATCCCCTAGCTGGTTCTGGTCAGTATGTTCCTCAACTTCTTTAATGTATTCCAGTAAAGTTTTGATCGTCAGCAGTAGCGAGATGTCGTCAATTTCTTTCTTTCTTTCTATTATCTTTTCTCGAAGTGCCTGGAACTTGTAGATCTGGAACAGGTGCAGCAAGGCTATTCTGTAAAGCCATTTTGTTAATTTCGCAAATGAATTCGAGATGAGTTTGCTAATTTGTATTCCATAAAATTCGATAGCGCTGGTGGCGCCGCATTGACGAATGCGGAGTCGAGTAAAACTACTTGATCAGGCTAAATACATGATAATTTGACATTATTCGTATTCTGTAACGCAATTCCTTGCTTCGATAGTCGAATTACGTCACCGCGAAGCTCGAACTCACTTACCAAAAAAAAAGTTAAGCGAGTGCTGTCGAATTCCTAGTGAGTTGTTGATTTTATAATAAATACAATTTAAGTTTTAGCTTATTTAGTAGTATGGCTCGGTTATTTGCGTTAAATTTTTTATTGGAAGAAGCTTATTCCTTAGAATGTCTAAAAAGTCGACGTCAAGCTGCTGACATACGTAATTTAGGACTGTTTAATATGCACAGAGACTTTGTTTATTAATTATAGATTAATTGAGGAAATGATTGATAATAATTTATTAGACGAAATTAAAGTCTATATGAGAGCGCCTCGGCGTCCAAGACGTGGATTATCAATCAAAGTAAAAGTAGGTAAAACTTTTTTCCTTCTAATTGCTTTTTCTACTTTGTAAATTATCTGAGTAAAAGTGCTTGTTATATATTACCTATTTTGTTGTTATTATTTGATTGTATTTTTCTGTTATTAAGTGCTCTCTCGTTCCTTGCCAGTGGAAGCGATGAACGGTTATGTGGCAAGAATGTTAATTCATTTATGTCGCAGCCCTCGGCTTCCCGTTGCTTACATGCGGTCGTCGAAGCACTTAATCATCCAAGTATTGTGAAAAAATATATCCATTTTCCACAAAACTTCCAAGAAAGACTTAAGTTAAAAGAAAGGTAAGCAAAACCTTTATAATTTTTGCTAGTTACTTACCTATCTATCAAAATATAGATGAATAGCTATAAAATAATTCAATAAAATTCCAGGTTCTTTGAAAAGTATAAAATCCCCGGAGTCATAGGTTGTATAGATGGAACTTATGTTACTATGGTCCGACCATCAGAAAATGAAGAAAGATATTATTGTCGCAAAGGAAACCATGCAAGAAATGTGCTATTGGTAAAATTATTTTTCTGTACCTATCCATATAAATAATAAGGACAATAATTATGGGGTGAAAAATTTATTATACTACATGAAATATTTAATCCATGAATCAGTATTTCAAAATGAATATTATTTTGTCTAGATCACAGATGCTGACTTAAATATCCTGCATGTGGATGCCACTTATGGAGGGGCTACACACGACAGTCACATATTTACCTACAGTGTGATTAGAGATCATCTTGAAGAATTGGTAAATACTGGTGAAACTGTACATTTACTAGGTAAGTCCTAAACTTAATAGAGATACATACTGCCCCCGATAGGAAAAAAGACGCATCTAACATTTTTTCCAGATTTGAGTTATGTATATTGCCGGAATCAGAAAAAAAAGGCGCATCTGTATGTATTTTTAATATTTTTCTAACTTCCTCCAGTGCGGTTTTAGCACAACAAAATAGGGCGCTTCTGTTCATTTTTTTACACCCGATTGAAGATGAAAAGACGAATTTATGTGAAACTTAATTAAAAAGTCGCATTTGTGTAGATAATGTCCTTATACTTTATAGTTTTTTTTTTAGTTCAGTAATATAAAAGGCGCATATTTGTCCCTATTTCTAAGTGGAAGTTAATAAGACGCAAATGAGCATTAGCGTATAAAAAATCAGGTTTCACATTAAGAAAAAAAGACCACATCTGACCACTTGCGCCCTATTTACTTCGTAAAATTATTTTAGCATAGGCGCATTTGCCTTATGCGTCTTAATACTTTACGTTGAATAAAAAAATACAATATTATACTTAATGGAAAAGGTCGGGCGGGGAATGTTTAGTACGGCACCTGACTAGTTTCTGTCAGTTGCGCCCGATTAGGTTGTAGGTAATTTTTCGCAGCGTGATTCGTCGTAACAAAGTAAGTATATTTTATTTGAAAAGTTTGTTGTTTGTGTGCGCAAAAAAGCTTTTATTGAGTTAATCTTGTTGAATTGTGTGTGTTTTTGTGATCAAATTTAATTATCGTTTAATAAAAGTAAAGTTTGATGTACGTTATATCGCTTGCAAACACTTAACGTGCTTTATAACACTTTTTTAGTGCATTCTAACACTATTAACTATTGTTACAGGTAAAACTAAAATGAAAAAAGGTCGATGCTTTGAGTTACTTACTAAAGCTTTAGCTTCCACAAGTACGGAAAGTACAAATAGTACTGCTGTAGAAAATACAGAGCTAATTTCACGGTATCCCTTACTTAACGTACAACACCCTTACCAAATAAGCCATGAAGAGAAGAGAGGTGAAGAAATTAAGCACGCCTCTACATCTGACAGTGTTCTTCCGGATAAAGTCTGCTATAATACCACCACTGCAGCTACTATCAGCAGCAGCAGCAGTTCAACAGTAAGTGACTTTGACTCTGATGATTCAGTATTCGATAAAGATTACATTCCACCACAAAGAAAAAACAAAAGTAGTGTTATCGACTCTGATTCAGATATTGATTTCATAGAGAACTCACAACAATTCTTCTGAAAATGTAATCCAACTTACCAAGAAAGGAAGTGTACGTAAACGCAAACATTAGGTACGATACTTCATTGCGAGAGCGTACTAAAGCTAAGAAAGAGTTAAAGACTAATACCAAGTATTGCGTTAAACCAGGTTGTGGTGAAGAATGTAAAAAAATTTCATCACCAGGTAGAGTTGTCACTCAAAAAGAAGAAAAGAATATATGACTTTGAAGACTTCCATCACGCGGTTTCTGATACTCATCGTAAAATTACTGTAAACAAAATAGTCGTCAGCGACTTTTGTAGATTTGAAGATTGCTCTTCTTCATACAAACTTCAAAATATGACACCAAGAGTATATTTGAGAAACATGTGCGAAGTCACTTTTCGTAGGGGAATTAATACAATAGCATTCAGAACTGATTTTGATGGCATAGAAAGAGAACTGGACTTCTTGAGAGTGAAAAATATTAAAATTGGCATTCCAAGACCAGTAATAAAAACTCAATTCAGAGGAGTTAATAAAAAGCGAAAATCTGATATAATAAATCAGTTACCTTTCTCTTATGCCAGAGAACCGAAGGGCGTTTTGGCGAAATTTTCCAGTGAATGATAACTCTGTCGATTTGATTAACGAATATGAGGAAGATGTTGACAAATAGGTACACAAAGCAACGACAGCTCTTTTTTTTTACTACTACATTTACATCTGTTTAGATTTTTTAGGTAAGACAATATTATTCAAAAAAGTTATTTTTGTACTTATTTTTTAGGTTTGTCCAAGGATTGATAATTATCTGTGATCTTACATTTTAAGAGAATCTAGAGGCAGTTTAGACTGATGTTTGTTTTTAATTTTTTGATATTGTTTTTCACTTTGATATTTTAGTCACTTAATAAACATAATATCGTTTGTAAATTACTTTTGAAAACGACTTATTATATGATTATTAGCCAAAGAATGTTATTTTTTAAGACGGTTTGTTATTTAATAAAGATATAAGAGATAATTATAACAAATCTATATCTATATCATAAGACTGATTAAGCTAAACTTTGCTCAAGTTAATACTTACATAGTTCTGATTTTAATTATAATTTACTGTGCCATGGATAGTTTTTTTGTTTATGTGGGTCAAAAGATTTTAAAATAAATACTTGACTATATCAAATAGTGTTTTATTTACAAATAATAATAATTTATTAAAGCCATATCCTAATGGCTATGGCTTATAAGATAACCACGAACCTACTGTACTATTTCAGATATGTATACCTTAGATAAAAGGATTACTAAATAATTTTAAAAACATTTTATCTAAGCCAAGGGTTATCTACATACTTTCTAATTCTTAAGAAAATAGGCGGATATACCTATATGCGCCCATTTCTGTTAAAACCATATACTAGATAGATAAACTGAATACATAGAAGAAAAGTACAGCCAAAAGCGTTTGACATTTAAAGGACGCATCTAGCCATTTACGTCTACTCAATTAAGTATGTAATATTTTTCTTCATTTTTTATGCTAAGATGAATCTGTTTTTTCATTATTTTAATTATAATAATTTAATAAATTCATATTATTATTAAACCAAGTTAAAGCCTATTATTAGTGGGCATTATTTTCAACTTTCAGTATGTAAATATTTTAATTCACTCGAAGACATCAAACGATTTCCCGTTTCATTCGTTAAAACATTTATTTCTCCGTTTTTACTTTTTGTTAGATACGTCTTTTTAACTATCGGGGGCAGCATAGATGATGTCTGCGACTTCTACTAAATTCATCATAATAATAATTATTAAATACCAATTATTTATTTTCATAAATTTTTATTTATATTGTATAATATTAACTGTGTAAGTAATATATGAAATATTAATTATCATTTCAGGGGATTCTGGATATGCACAGCGGCCATATTTGATGGTTCCAGTGCCTAATGCAGAGCAAGGATCGCCTGAAGAATATTACAACAAATTACATGCAACAGCTCGTAATACAGTGGAGAGAGCAATAGGCAGGTTAAAAGGGCGATTCAGGTGTTTATTAGTCCACAGAGTGCTGCATTATCATCCTGACATGTTGGCAAAAATTGTGATTGCATGTTGTGTCCTTCACAATATTTGCAACCGTGCCGGGCTGCCTGCTCCAACAATAGCCAGCCATGAACAGCAACTTGAGACACAGTTCCACACTGCAGCCGCACAAGGACGTGGTTCTGGCAGTGAAACTGTGTCAAGAGAAGCTGCCATGGGGTTGTTGAGTAGGCAAGCATTAATAAACACCTTATGGCGTGCACGAAGATGATCTTCACTTTTGATTCTTCCGAATTGAATAAATTAAAAGTTTTTTTTTAAGGTTTAGTGTGTGCAAGGACTGTATTAAACAGCATTTGTTAAGTCCAGGTTATTATGCTATTGAGTGAAATAAAAAATCATTTATCATTTAATATATTTTATTTTTTTAAGGCTTCGCCCAGTAGCTTCAACCCTTCCCCGATGGCTAGCAGTGCCTGAAGCCGCAATTATATTTAGCCCGCCCCGCGTGTCGCCACGCTGCCTGACGCGACGGCGGGTTATTACATTTGCGTGTCGTGTCGCCGCGCGGCCACACGAAAATTCGTCGTCAGTACAGTGGTGGCCTTTGGAGTAAACGTCTATGTTTTCTTCAGACTCGGATACGGATTTTGAAGATAATCTAGCACACCTGCTCATGTTAAGCCTACTCAAAAAGGAAAGAAAGAAAAGAAGATATTGGGTACATCCAATAAATACTTCAAGAGGAAGCCGAAGTGAATATCATTTGTTGGTGCAAGAACTAAAAAGCGATGAAATTAAATTTCAACAATACTTCAGGATGACAAAACAACAATTCAATTACATACATTCTTTAATTGAACAAGATATTAAAAAGATTCATACCAGATTTCGCCGACCCATTGGAACAAAAGAAAGGCTAGCAGTATGTTTGAGGTAAGTAATTTTTAATTTGTTTTAAAAATCAGCAATTTTAACAATTAACAATTTAAACAATTTTAATTTTAAAAATCAACAATTTAAACAAGTTGAATTTTAACAAGTACGAAACTATTATACTACTACTATATTAATCATTCAAAGACGGTACTCAATTAAAAGTTACACCGCTGTAATAAGTGGACAAGTTTTCTTCTCCGGTTGAATTTGAATTTTCGGCCTGAGGATCGAGTATGGACTGGGATTCAGGTGAAAAATCATTCATTTCTGTAGGTGAATTATGATAGTAGTAGGCTCTGGATGGCTCTGGAAGAGGCTGGTTACTTGACGGAACTACCGTTTGAGAAACTATCCTAAGCGGTGTCCTTACTACACGTTCCATTTCAATGTTACGAATTTCAGCCTGAGAAATAGCCATATGTAAATCTAATTTAATTTTTGTTTGGTCTATTTTCGGTAGTGCTTTGACTGCTTTGCTCATACTTAAGAAAAACATGTCTGTTTCATCCAAGTCCAGTTTTGACTGTTGTTTTTGTTGCCTCAGACTATGCTGTGTCTTCATCATATCGTAAATGTCTGCTAAATCAGGTTTTCTCTTCAAAGATGAGCTCCTTTGAGAATATGAACTTGAGCTGCTTTGTCGTGACTCACTCCTGAAATCAGGCGGACTTTGAAGAACTTCAGGATTTTCTGCAGGCAATTCCGATGTGATGGTCTCTGCCGATGTCGACGGAGATGATGGCGGTATCAAATTAGTTTGAGTATTTCTCATTTCTATGTATGGACGTAAAAAACCCATTTGATCTTCGTATTTCCATGGAGTCCCTTGCGTTGCCGCTTGCCCAGATTTAGTTTTTCGTCGTTTTAGTGCACTACAGTATGCGTTGCGTAATTTAGCCCAATTATCTTTGCAATTTTCAACTGAAACAAAAAACTCGTTACTTTAAGAGCTGATAGTGTTAATATATTAAACAACTATTTCCCACGGAACATAGTTCGAAATAAGGAAATAAAATTTAGTTGTTCATAGTGCCTTAGTACAAGAAGATTTTAGCGATCTATGTTCCTTTGAAAAGTTGCTCATAATTTTTAACACTATCACCACTTAAAATATTGGTAGACAATTTGTTAACATGTATTATTATATTAACTTTAATATTAGTTATTTGACTTTATAATTTTTCTTTTTTACTATATTTGTTTTTTAATTATATTGCTTTTTTGTTCACAGGTTTTTGGCCACTGGTAACTCCTTTCGTTCAGTGGCATTCAGTTATCGTATGGGTTTTACCACAGTGAGAAATATAGTCAAGGAAGTATGCGAAGCTATTTGGAAAAATCTAGCAGCCATTGTAATGCCACAACCTTCAGAAGAGAGATGGAAAGAGATTGCAAAAGATTTCCAAACATATTGGCACTTTCCTAATTGTCTTGGCGCATTGGATGGCAAGCACGTAAACATAATATGCCCAATAAATGCTGGATCAACCTATTACAACTATAAAAAAGATCATTCAATCGTATTGCTTGCTTTAGTTGATGCTCAATATAAATTTATTATGATAGATGTAGGGGCGTATGGCCGTAACAGTGATGGTGGTGTATACGAAAATTCCGTGATGGGGAAAATGTTCGAACGGAACCAACTGAATGTTCCGCAGAATACTCCAATACATCAAAATTCTGGACCTATGCCGTATACTATTGTGGCTGATGCAGCATTTCCTTTAAAAACGTATCTTTTAAAGCCCTACAGTAAAGCAAAGCTTGTAAACAATGATTCCAATAAAGTATTTAATTACCGTTTATCACGTGCTCGAAGAACTGTAGAAAATGCTTTCGGAATTTTAAGAGCAAGGTTTCGAGTTTTTCAAGGACCTATGCAAGTACAACCGGATATGGCAGACAAAATCGTACAAGCTGCATGTGCCCTTCATAACTATTTGCGTACCGAAAATTCACAAGAAATTGGAGAAAATTATCTAAATTCTGATGAAAGTCAAAGTTCTCAAGACGGTCTGTCTAATATTGAAATTGTTGGAAGAAATCACTGTCAAGACGCTATTGCTGTTAGAGAAAAATTTAAAGAGTACTTTGTTTCTCCAGAAGGACAAGTACCGTGGCAAATGGATATGATCAGACAAGGCAGAATAGACTAGAGTCTGTGTCATATAATTACACAGTACCTATGTACTTTTAAATTTCCGAAAAAAATACTTAAGTATCAATCGTCGATATCATATCGTCGTTACCCGCGAATAATCGTCATTAAAAAAATATATTAGTCATTTCACACAATCAACAATATAGGTACTATAAATAAAAATTATTACATACATACATACATAGCATCACTTTTGCACGATAATCGCGGGGAACATCGATATCCATTTTTGATAGATATACCTACTTACTACATCTTGATATACCTACTTAAAAAAATAAAATCAATACAATTATATACCTGGTAGTTTTATTTTTAGAGATATTTCCTCCCACGCCGAATTTCTTTTTAATTGGTCTTTATAATCTTTGTGTTTTTGATTGTACAATATTTCATAGTTTCTCACGACTTCAATTAATTCGTCTGACATTTTTAAATTCACGTCCACTGTTCTACGTCGCCACTCGGCTGTCTGCGCGTGCCCACGCGTTATTACACTAGACCCGACCGAGCTGACGCGTCACAACCCCCACCACCGACCCCACGCCGATCGAAATCGCTCGGTCAGCGTGGCGTCAGCAGGCTCTGCGACACGCGGGACGGGACTAATGTAATCAATCCAGTACTAAATGTATGTAACCCATAGCTTACCCACGCGTTGCGACACGCGGGGCGGGGTAAATATAATTGCGGCTTGAGTTGTAGCATTATCACGCTCACGAGTATGATTAACGATTGCTTCCAGCAGCAGCGAATTGCGGCGGTCCACCTCCATCCGCTGTTCTTCAATTGCCAAAAATCTCTCTGTCATTCTTGAAAATTGAGAAAGCCGCTGAGATGGAGGTGCCACTGCTTGGCGTCTTTGGCTACGTTGGTTGGTTGATGCTATAACAACAAATAAAAACTTGTATAAATAACAAATAATAAGATAAAATTAAACTTACTATTGAAAAATTTATGACTTTGATCATTCAATTTTGCTTTATTCCAATAGGTTTTACAGACACAGTAAATTTATACTTTTTATTATAAATTAATCAACTGCATTAGCATGTAGGGTTTAAATTACTTGATGATGCCCACGACATTTTCTGTGTGGATAAAGCTTTTTTAATTCCCATGGAAATTCGCTTAATTTTCAGGGACAACATATAGCGATGTCCTTCCCTGGGATACAACCTGCCTCTATACCAAGTTTCATAAAAATCTGTTGTAAAGATGGGCTATTAAAGCGTACCAGACAGACAGACACTTTTGCATTTATAATATTCGTATGGATAATTACTTGTTATTGGGGAGGGGCCTATTATTGGCGATCTTGACGGCCGACGTTGAACGTTGCGCCGCAAGGGATGAGCACCCGATCCTGAGGGTATTGTGGGTAGAGGTGGGCTTGCAGGTCCAATAACTCTACCTGGGGGGGTGTGCGGTGGGGAAGGAGCTACAGCCCTGTGAGACATCTGAAATTTAAACATGTACACATTTGAGAAGAAGAAGAAGAAAGAAGTTTATAATAATACAATAACATTGATACTCACTCTAGTAGAAATGACTGTATCCGACAGTGTGCTAGGAGTGCTCAAGTGTTGATGCTCCTACAACAAATAGTAAAATGTAATAAAGTAAATGCATATTAAATGTTACTTTAAAGCACTAACAGTTGTTTGTATAAAATTGTGTAAATAAATGAATAATTTTTTATAGGTATTACTATTGTTTCACTTTTTAGAGGGTTAAGACTCAAGGAAGACAACTTATTCAATTGCATGAAAGTCCTTACTTTGTTTGTTTTTAAACAAAGTTTATCTTTACTATAGAAGATGCCCGCACCTTCTTAGATGAACTCTGGCACAAGAAGTCTATATCCTTCCTGTGGATGCAGACTGTCTATAAACCAAATTTCATCAAAATCGGTTGGAAAGATTGGCTGCTTAAGTGTAACAGACAGACACACTTTTGCATTAATATTAGTATGGATGTTAACTTACTTCTGCTAGAGGTAGAGGAATAATATCCAGCAAGGAGATGCTCTCTTGAGAAGCTTGGCTTGTGGCTTGTCCCTGGCTTGTGGCTTGTCCCTGGTTTGAGTTTGCAGACGTCTGAAGATGTTAGTTATAGAATTTTTAATTTTATACGTACAGTTTAAAGCTAGCAAAATTAGAACAATATAATTTAAAAAAAACATTCTTCAAATGGGTTAATAGCTAAATGTCTATCACCAGTCGAAAAGGATTCTCCACCCATTAAAGTCACTATTTTTTCCTCCACTACCTCAGCAGCCCCACCACCAGTCTTATTACGAGCGCGATACCGCAGAGCACACTTTTTTTTAACTGCGCTCTTTTTGCCTGCCCAATACTGAAAAAAATTTAAGCATATTATAAGCTCAAGACTAATTCATGTAAAATTGATTAGCAACCAAAGTATAAAACCTTGATCCAGTGTTTAGAGGTTTTCACGCAGCCTCCCAAACTGTTAGGTTGGAGTTGTCGCGAAGTGCATATATGCGATCGCGAAATACTCAGATCTTTGGTAAGAGAAATTAGCATCTATGATCTATCGTAGTAATTTATCAGTTATCTATGACATACCCGGAAATCAATCAATAGATTATGAATTCTATATTTTAAAACCTTGATAAATGAATATCGCGTTGCATAGCAACTCGTTGATTTCTGGTCTCCAAGAATGTAATGGAATCGTAATCCTTACGCCTCATGGAAATAGCGTTATGAGGGAGCGGATCGAGAGTTGGTGGAATCGAAAGCTAAGTACCTAGGCAGATTTCTTAATATATAGTATTTCGAGAATCAGTTATATTGATTCGTGATTTATGAGCGCTCATGAGTTACTTGGGGTAATGAAGGTCGTCATCGACAATGTGTTAACTATAAAGGTCGTTATCGACAATGTGTGGATTATTACTGGTCGTTATCGACAATTAGTCAGAATACTCACACATCTATAACTAAGATGATTATTACTGGTCGTTATCGACAATTAGGCAGAATACTAACACATCTATAACTAAGATTATTATTACTGGTCGTGATCGACAATAATTAGGCAGAACACTTACACATCTTTAACTATGATTAACAGAAGTTTATATTAGGTCTTAGGGCATCACGAACGGTGATGTCATAGTCAATGTGAATGTACAGGTCTCCGAGATGACGCACACCACGATGAGAGAGAGAGCGACAGGACACAAAGGCGAGATATAGTAATACGAGGCGGCCAGCGCCCGTAGACTTGTGTACAGGTATGACTCCATCGGGTATATAGATCATTTCGGTGACATTCTGTTCCATTGAACATCCCTATATATCGGTAATAAAGTTGTCCGTTTGTATTTATATTATTGACGTGGACGTATTCAAAGAAATAAAGCAGATAAGTAATGGAATAGAATGGCTTGCCGACAGGAGTGCCAGCGCGTCCCAAGATCGTCGGGCACTCTCTTGCACTAGGGACTTTTGAGAAACCCTTCGCCAGGCAAGGGTTTCTCTGTAAAAAATCCAAAAGCGCCTCAACTTGTGCCCGAGAAGGATGCGACGCTCTTTCCGTGGCGCTGTATTAGGTACGAAAGTTATTAATGTTAGATTGTATCTATTTATAAATCAAATATTAACAAAAGAGCAAAATTATAATACTTACTTCATATTTTATGGGTTTTAGAATGTTAAATTTAAATATTGTATCACAAGTCACAACGAAATCAACGAATCCGAATTCCGATCACAAATGTCACTCGGCTTGTAAACAAACCATAAACAAACTTAAAACTTTTTATTTCGCTGGCATTTTGCGGCAAAGACCTATCAATATACAGCTAAATAAACCAAATTTTGGTATTTTTTACATTCAAACATGAGATTTATTTTTATTGTGTACATTTCTTTGTTAAAAAACAATAAATCAAAGAATTTTTCAAAAATAAATGCATATTTTTATAAAAGGAGGATTTTAAGATTTTACCGATTCGTTTAATCATAGAGTCAAACAAAAAACATAGAGTAAACACATCTCTAGTCATTTGAATTCGAATTCCGAACTCACTTCACTTCGCAAGTGTAAGGCAGATGCATAAGGAATACCAAACCAAGGTGAAGGGAGTTTGCTTTCGAAGTGAGCTAACTCACTTGAGTGAGCTTCGATATCGAGATGGTATTTTACTGAATAGCCCTGCAGATCTCTTCTGTTGTATGTGACTTTATTTTCAGATGGATGGAGAACCCATTTCTGGTCAGTTACGTGTTTCTGTGGTGGAAAACACATTAAACCTTCTCCTGTAGCTCCTGGTGAGCGTTTGCGATGCTTCAATGTACATCTGTTGTCGATACGTCTGGGGTTGGTAAATAAATCCTCTAATAGGCTTGAGGTTCCGTATTCAAAGTCAAAGTCAAATAACGTTTATTCAATTTAGGTAGGTATACTACACTTATTGACGTCGAGTTTTTAAAACCTCTTTCATATTAAACAATCCAAATTGAATTAGATTAGGAATCAAAGTTTGCACATATAACTTTTAGCGTTAAAGCAATTTGCTATAGAGTTTCTATTTGCAAAAGCGGTTATAATAAATGTATGATTGCGTATGAAGGCTACTTTATTAATCAAAGAATGCCATATCAGCTAAAGGTGTTCGATTATCTTCGCAAGATGCTAGACTTGTTTATACTTGCACCGTAAATTGAGATGTAACCGTAAAAGGAATGGTATGCGTCTTATACCCAATAGCTCAATGGTTAAAAAGTTATAAATTATATATAATTTTTAAAATAGTATAGTATGGATAATATTTTTTAAGATATAAGGTATGTGTTCGTAAACTAAGAAAACAGTCTTATTTGAGTTACGTACCTAACAAGATGTAATGACACTGACTTGTGGGCTTTAGAACCGCTGATTAGAACTGATTCCGCACACCAAATTTCTGTATTCGTCTGTTGCATTGTTTAACAAGATCAGTCTGAGTACCTAGGGTATTTTTGACAATCGAATTATACTTAAATAGTGGATAATGTGTCTTAAACATTATTCAAGAATGAACTTCCTTTGTATACTTACCTAATAATTTATAAGCTTGCAAACTTTGGTATAGATCTGTTTAATATACCTGAGTAAATATTTTATTTACGAAACTAACTACAAATATACCTACGAAATGGACTTACTACATCCCAAATATCCTAATTATGCTACTCAAATCGCAAGACTGCGAAGTTTTGACACCTGGCCTAAAGGTTTAAATCAAAAACCTCAAGAAATGGCGGATGCTGGGTTTTTTTATATAGGGAAAAGTGATCGAGTTATTTGTTACTTTTGCGATGGCAAGGTCAAGGACTGGGACATCGAAGATCGTCCTTGGCCAACGCACGCCCACTGGTTTCCTTCCTGCCCCTATGTTTTACTTGTAAAACATAGGGGCAGGAAGGAAACCAGTGTTTGACGACCTCCGTGGCGCAGTGTGTAACGCTGTTGCCTTAACGTGCGGAGGTCCCGGGTTCGATCCCCGGCAGGGTCAATTTGGAAATTTATAATTTCTGAATTTTCCCTGGTCTGGCCTGGTGGGAGGCTTCGGCCGTGGCTAGTTACCACCCTACCGGCAAAGACGTGCCGCTAAGCGATTGAGCGTTCCGGTACGATGCCGTGTAGAAACCGAATAGGGGTATGGGTTTAATATAACTGCCATGCCCCTAACAGGTTAGCCCGCTACCATCTTAGACTGCATCATCACTTACCATCAGGTGAGATCGCAGTCAAGGGCTAACATGTAGTGGATAAAAAAAAAAAGGGTGAAAAATACATTCAAAGTATTAACAATGATGTATGTGGTATATCAAAAGACTGCGAACAATCTGCAAACAACAATGTACTAAGCCCTATACCTGCAGAGATAAATATATATTGTGTTGAAAATAGTAAAGAAATATTTAAGCTATTATGCAAAATTTGTCGAGCGGAAGAAGTGGCCGTCTGCTATAGGTCGTGTGGTCATGCTATAACATGTACTAAGTGTGCTCTATCATTGAGTAAAATGGTTTGCCCTTTATGCAGGAAAACAATCGACAATGTAATGCGAATATATTTTTCATGAGCTCATAATTCATAACAGTCGTCAAGCGTTAGTTCTGTAAACGACTAATAGAAATCAATATACAATCAATGACCGCAGCGGATAAGTACCCGATGGATTGCGAGTGCCAACTTTTAGATGTTTACATATCATGCGCATTGCCCAGTTCGTCGAGCTAATCGTATTAGATCACATTGCAAGTGGTTCGCATGATATAAACTAGTTGATTTGAGCCAAGCGAAAGTGAATCCAGAATCCCCAATTATACACTACTCTCGTATGTCAACAAATTGTCATACAAGGCACCAATATATCAAATTTATAGAACAAAAAAGTCCCAAGCACAATTGGTATAGTTTCGCTATGTCTCTAAATAGAGATATAACTGCGCCAAATCAGCGTTATACGACCTTCTTATTGCTTTTACAGTGCTTAAGTGGTGTTAGAGGAAACGTTCTATGGGCTGCTATAGGACAAGAAATTGTTACTTGGGTTGGCCTTAGCGAATTCCAGTGCCTCTAGGTTTTTATGGCTACTGTGACCATCGAGAATCAGAATAACTTTACTTTCTGGGTTGCATTTAGTGGAACTGACGAAGTTTTTCATCCAGTTAACAAATAAGTCACCAACCATATATCCACTTTCATAACACAGCTGCAAGGTTCCTGGAGGTGCTTCATCAAAATATTTCGGTTTATAGTTCTTTCTTGGGATAATCATTGCAGGTGGAACAAAATTCCCTGCAGCGTTGGCACAGACGGCAATAGAGACATGCTGGCCTCTTTCGGCACTTGTCAAGGCACCAACTTGTTTTTTCCCTTTCTGTGCAAATATTTTTGGTGGCTTTTGGACGGGGCTGAGTCCAGATTCATCCATGTTATAAATTTTTGCTGGTGGGATATTATTATCAGTCACCAATTTCTCTAAGGGCTCAAAGAACTTCATCACTTGGGGCTTATTAAAAGCTTTCGCCCATGCAGCGGAAGTGGCTTCAGGAGCCCTCAATGAGATGGAGGGGTTGCGCTGCCTGAATCCTTTCAACCAATCCCAACCTGCCATTTTTATATCTTCGTCAAATCTATTAGACAGTCCTGCCTTTTTTGCAAATTCATATGCCAATTTTCTGACATCAGTGGTGTTAAACCCAAAGAATCTCTCTTCGAAATGAAGTATATGCTCCACTAGCTGCTGTTCTACGGCCGATTTAAAGGTAGGCTTGAAACGACCGAGATTTACAGGAACATTCACGAAGTGACGACGAAGTGTGGCCTAGGGCACATTAAATGTTTTTGAGGCCTTAAGCCACCCCATTTTCTTTTCTTTAACGCTTTCAATGGCCTTCGCCATATCTTCTTTTGACCAAGAATGACGTGCAGACTTTCTTTGATAATTGCCCGGCATCCTAAAAAAAACATAAAGCATTAGGTACACATCGAAAACTTCCGGGTAAGATGACATACTATGCCATCTTAAGCTGACGGATGCTATGTCATCTTAACTTACGAGGTAAACAATATTTGCCGCCTTTTGTGACTTAAAACTTTGAGGTTACTTAAATCATTCTTCAGTATTTTATAGCCCATATTAATCACAGTTCATAATAAAGTAGCCAATACAATGAAAAACGTACCTGATTCTTATTTATCAACCGAAACACTTTCAACAAAAAAAAAATTTTGAGCAACGAAATCATATCACCGCACACCGCATCCAAACAACGTGAGCATGCGGTCACTAAAGTTTTTCGGAGTAACGCCATCTGTGAGCCGACGTGTAAACGTCGTCGAGACACTTGTGGCGCGTATAGTTTATTAGATTTAGGGAGGCCGCAAACGTTCGGTTTCCGGATCAGGTTTCCTGAATCATCAGGAATTCAGATTCAGAATTCCATGAAACTAGCGCAAACGTCAGGTTTTTTTATTCGGAATTTTATACGACCAGTACGTATAGAGACGCTTGTGAAAGCACATATATACACGTAATCATGGAAGACGAAGACGAATTGATTGCTATTGCACTTTTACTGGCGCTAAACAAGAAAAAGAAGAATCCTCGTTACTGGGTACACCCATTGAATACACGGAGATTAACAGACAGTCAATTCTATATCAAAAGAGCAAAATTACGAGCACACCCAGAAGAATTCTTCAAATATTACAGGATGTCAATGAAATCCTTTGATGAGCTACATAATGGCATACGAGAGAAAATACTAAAGCAAAATA
The DNA here is from genome assembly GCA_963932025.1 of Erebia epiphron. Classification (NCBI taxonomy): domain Eukaryota; kingdom Metazoa; phylum Arthropoda; class Insecta; order Lepidoptera; family Nymphalidae; genus Erebia; species Erebia epiphron. Next base: position 14,354,770 of record OZ009950.1, read on the forward strand.
CATGCATGAGATTGTGTTTGGATACGGAAGAAAAATTAACCATAACAATAAGGTAAGTATTTATTTTAAATCAAATTCTTGTACATACATTAGACATTTTACTTGACTTATTAACTTTTTAAATTAATATAATGTATGTATTAATTTCAAATCAAATACGTGTTTACACATTATAATTTACTTATTGAAATTTCAAATAATTATGAATATTATCCAAATCCTCTTGGGAACCTTCAGACTGGAGAACTAAAAATTGTGCAGCCTCATTATCTTCAACACTATTCACGGGACAGTCTTGCACGGGATTTTGTTGGGTAGTTGAATGGGGAGGTGTGACATTAGTTATTGAGTGGATAACAAGCTTAGGTTTAGAGGTACTCGTATAAGGAACATTTTGCTGCTGGGAGGATGAATGAATAGTTGTTTCAGATGGAGATGGACTTTTATAATATATAGGTGAATGTCGCGGTACATACACACTTCGTTGCAAAGATGGTACGTAAGTTCTTGTTGGAGATGAAATATTGTAAGGCGAGCTCTGCGGTACAGGAGTGTATGAACTGCGGACAGAACGAGGGCTTGGTAATGACCCTGATGAATTGTCACAGTACGTGTACTGAGACTCCGCTGACGATGTTTCGTTTCCCGTAGTGACTTTTTTGTCCAGTTGAAGCATTCCCAGTTGAAAATCAAGTTTTTGACGATGATTCATTTTCCGCATATAACTTCTGAAACTTAGTAAAAATTTGGTGTCGTCATCTTCGTCAGTATTGGATGACTTAGCATTTGTTTTTTGTCTTTGCTGCAACATATTTAATATCTGAGTTGGGACATCTTTCTTCCTTTTCTGTGTAACAACAGGTAAAGCCTCAGATGAAGTCGGTACTGGTGACTCAATAGAATCGATATCTTCTGTTTCAATATTTTGTTCTTCAGTTGCTGATTGTAGTTGTGGTTGAGTACAGTCAGAATCTTCTTTGGACAGTTTCCTTCAGAATCTCTTTTAGCAAATATGGGTGTAAGAAAGTAAAATGTACGCGAGCGCTGCGTTCGGGATGACGTCATTAGGTTTTTTCCGTTCTACAATCCGGAACGCGTCGAACCGAACGTCAGGTTTTTTTCCGTTCGGAAAAATAAGAATAATGTGCGCCTTGTTGAATATTTTGTATGTAAGCAGAGCATTCAGGTTTCAGAATCTGAATTCCTGATCAGGAAACCTGATCCGGAAACCGAACGTTTGCGGCCTACCTTAAACACTGTGTCATATTACCTCAGTATGTCATCTTAAGCACAGTTCCCCTATGTTTGTCCCAAGTAAGATGTATCGGCCCTCTATGGTTCATCCTAACTTTTTTAAACCTGTCTTAAATGAGAGGTACTTGTTTTTTAACATTCTTATTACTTCATCATCATCATCATCATCACTACAGCCTATTAACGTCCCACTGCTGGGCACAGGTCTCCACTCTCATAGGAGAGCGGGAATTAGAGCTTAGACCCACCACGCTGCTCCAATGCGGGTTGGCGGGCTTTAACGATTATTATCATGTTAGTGATAATAACCGGGACCGACGGCTTAACGTGCTCTCCGAGGCACGGGGGTGAAACACCGCCAACTTCCAACTCCGGGCTGGCACTGAGAATTTCTTAATTGAAAAACCCAATACCCAACTTTTATGCCCGACCGGGAATCGAACCCAGGACCTCGTGATCCGCAGTCGACTATGCTAACCACTAGACCAACGAGGCAGTCTACTTAATTGGTTAAAATTGGCCATCCATGAGTGAATAATTAAAATTAATCCATCCTATGTTATAATACAGTCATATTTTAATATGTACATTAATATGAGGTATCGGTGCAGTAGCAAGGTATCTGCTGGCTATGAAGCTAGAAGTCACAGATTTGAATCCTAACAACTATTTATTTGTAGGTGTTTTGGAGTGTGGAAGAGGAGATTTCCTATAGTCGCTTTAACCATGCGCTTAAGTCTGTTGCGAGCCAATGCACTTATCATAGCTACTGCTGTGTTGCACAATATATATGTAGACTTAACAGGCAAGCTGATGTACCACCAGAGGTACTCATTCCTACTACAGATGCAGTACCTGTAGCAAATAAAGCAGAAGAACCTGATTATACAGAAAGAGCAACATTAATTTCAAAGGATCTTGATCATTTTTGTATGAGATTTGGGCCATTCTTGCGTCTTAATGAAATTAACGGTAAAATATTGGAAATATACTCAAGATTAAATAAGTAAAAAATCATTAAGATATTAACTGGGAGTTTGGAGTAATCTGACTTTTAAGTTTTGAGGTTAAGTTTGGCAATTGTTAGGTAATATTTAGCCATTTAGCTAATAATAATATATTTATCGACATGCAGGATTCCGAAATACATAAATAAAGATAATTATTTTATCTTAGCTAATCACAGTGAAAGTCTGGTTGATGGCAATATAATTTAGGTAGGGACTTCGGTAACATTCAAGAAAAAATATTTACAGTAGGTTTTGTACCTACTGTACATATTATATTACTGTATATATTGGTTAACACTCTTCCACTATTGTACGAAATTCATTGACGCAGCAAGAATACCATAAATTCAGCCAATCGGAGGTGATTGCGATGTATCAATGATTGATACAAAAGATACGCGGTCGCCCTGCTGGTTTAACTCAATGATGATTGACAGAGACGTGCAAGCAAGTATTCGATACTTTCGTTTCGATATCGACTATTCTGGGAATCGAGCCATTAACTCGATACTCACTATCGAAATAAATGGGCTTGTATTGACTCGATTCGGCACGCACCCCTGAGTAGTGAAAGGTACTACACTAAGTGTAGGTATTTATAGTGAGGAACGGGCACTACAGTATGTTTTGTATAATTTGGTGGATAACTCCTTATTGCACATGTTAAACAATTTAAAAAAGAAAAGTAAATAGCCGTAGATTACATTCCTTCCTTACAACCTTTTAACTTTTGGCACGCTGCAGTTTCATATAATTATTGTCAGGCAACCCGATGGTTGCCGGATGGTTTTGTCGATACAAAACAATGCAATACTAAATGAATGCAGAATTTTGAACTGAAACTTCTTTAGAATCGTTGATTTGAAAATTCAACGAAACCAAAAAATGAAACGAAAAAGCGACACCAAAAAAAAAAAAAAACATATTATATAGGATTAAGCCTGCGAGAGAATGAGATAGAATACAAGTTATATTTATCTCATTCTCTCGTAGGCTACTTTGCTGAAGTTTCACTTCTGCCGTGTGTGAATTACACACACACAATTTTTTTTACAATAGTGAAGCGACGTGCCTAGTATAGGTACCAACTAGTAATTTGACGACCTCCCTGGCGCAGTATTTAGCGCTGTTGTCTTAACGTGGGAGGTCCCGGGTTCGATTCCCAATTCAGGAATTTATAATTAGTCAATTTAGGAATTTATAATTTCTGAATTTTCTCTGGTCTGGGCTGGGGGAAGGCTTCGGCCGTGGCTAGTTTCCACCCTACCGGCAAAGACGTACCGCCAAGCGATTTAGCCCGCCTAGGGGTATGGGTTTACTATAACTGCCATACTCCTAACAGGTTAGCCCACTACCATCTTAGACTGCATCGGCACTTACCATCAGGTGAGATCGCAGTCAAGTGCTATCTTGTAGTGTAATAAAATTTAAAAAAATTACCAGTGAATACCACTTTCCTTTTCAAAATAGCCACGAAGCTGCATCACAAGATGCAGCTTTCTTTATTGTCCTTTGGGCTTTAAGCACCGTACATTTTTGGCGATGGATGGTTTCTATGACCTGGGCCCGTATTCTCTAACTCAGTGACTATCAAAAATGAAAGCCACTGACATATATGTAATATCCATTGAAGGTTTACTATGAAATGAAAAGTAACATTTCATAGTAAAAATGAAAGCCACTGACATATATGTAATATCCATTGAAGGTTTACTATGAAATGAAAAGTAACATTTCATAGTAAACCTTCAATGGATATTACATATATGTCAGTGGCTTTCATTTTTGATAGTCACTGAGTTAGAGAATACGGGCCCTGCCTGATTGATATATCTACTGCTTTACCTTAATGGTTTATTTATTAAAAAGAGTAATTTGAACACCTGGATATGTTTAATTGTTATCCGACATTTAATCGGTATCGCATTAAACATCAATGCTAATTTATAGTTATGAGAAGCTAATACAAAAAAAGATATGAGTAGTTATCGATACTTAAAAACTTCCATTACTATACTGACAATATTATGAGAAGAATCGCTAAACGATTTGTGAACTACTTTTACAGTTAGTTTGTAGTACATTTTTGGTAGTAGAGTAGGTATCGATATTTATTTCGATGGTATCGGAACATCCCTGTCGATAGACCAAAATGTTTACAGAACTAATTAATGTCATTCAAATTGACACAGGGTTGCAGGTGCAATAAAAATACGTATCCCTAAATATTTGAAATAAAGGACGCCATGTTCCATGATTACTTTTCATTACTTTGCCTATTTTTGAATCGGGAACCGATATATATCATAGAAATGATTTAATGAAATAATATTTGACCAATAATATCCTAAAGGTAAATTGTATTTAAGTTTTCATTCATTTTATTGGTATGTAAGTCTCCCCTTTTTCCCATTACAAAGGGAATTCGTAATAAACTGGTATCATACAGCAACAGTGGCAGTTCAAAGACAAAATAATATGGCGTTTCCGCTTATTTCAAAACAATACAATACTTTTTTTTAATCAACTTTTATACCCCCATTTGCTTTTGATTAAAATTAATTTATGTGAAATTATAATTCAAAATAAGATTTTTTATGAATAAATGATTTAGACGCAACAGTGGCCCACTTTTGGTCATTCTCCTTTCTTTAATAAGTGAGTTATACCAATCTAAAATCTTCATTATAATTAGGTTTCAAGTTTGTCTCTCAGTCTATCTAAAGTATTGAACACTGATATTTTTTAATCATAATTATTATTTTATTACAGTTTATGATAGTCAATATTATCAAGAAATATTGTATATTCATCAAGAAAAAAAAAATTACCACAAACAAAGAATAATTACTGGCTGCAAGGTACAGTGCTGTAAATTTGGAAACCCTGAACTATTACATTCAGGTTCAAGTGATTGCATTTTCAGAAGTTATTAAATCTGATTGATTCATTAGAAGATTAAATCTGTAATGATTTGAAAATACTCAGTACTTACATACTTAAAAAAAATTGATATATGTATTTTCAAAAATAAAGCTACTTTGTTGTTTATATTAGTGTTTTATTTAAGTAAAAACATAACATACCATCAAACCTATATTCTCTGAGTACTAAGTTGCAAAAAGGTACTCTACCTATATTATTTTATAGGTAGTATACAGAATGTTATGTGATATGTCCCATGCAGAGAAGGGAAGCAGATAGTTTAGTAGGAACTAAGGCTACTTAGCTTTAGTTCCTACTGAGATTTCATTAAATATCCAATATATCACTGCATTTAGGAATCAAACTCAGAACCTCATATTCAGCACCCAATAGACCAATGAGCTATAAGTCTTAAGCCTTTGAGTAAAATCTATCAATTTACGTGTAATGATGCTGCCACACTGCAGTTATTAAATTTATAATATAACATCAAGTTTTGTTAACTAGTGAATGTTATGCAAAGCTAATGATCAAAAAACCGGCCAAGTGCGAGTCGGACTCGCGCACCGAGGGTTCCGTACAAACCTGTAGTAAGTTTTAAATTAAATGTTTTTTTTAAATATTTGAGTTGATTGAATGAAAGGTAAATTGCGGTTTACGATTTATGACGTATTAAAAAAAAACTACTTACTTGATCTCGTTCAAACCAATTTTCGGTGGTAGTTTGCATGGTAATGTACAACATTTTTTTTTTTTAGTTTTATCATTCTCTTATTTTAGAAGTTACAGGGGGGGGGGGGGGACACACATTTTACCACTTTGGAAGTGTCTCTCGCGCAAACTATTCAGTTTAGAAAAAAATGATATTACAAACCTCAATATCATTTTTGAAGACCTATCCATAGATACCCCACACCTATGGGTTAGATGAAAAAAAAATTTTTGAGTTTCAGTTCTAAGTATGGGGAACCCCAAAATTTATTGGTTTTTTTTCTATTTTTGTAAGAAAATCTTAATGCGGTTTACAGAATACATCTACTTACCAAGTTTCAACAGTATAGCTCTTATAGTTTCGGAAAAAAGTGGCTGTGACATACGGACGGACAGACAGACAGACAGACAGACAGACAGACAGACAGACAGACATGACGAATCTATAAGGGTTCCGTTTTTGCCAAATTTGGCTACGGAACCCTAAAAAGGTATATATTAAAATATTTTATAACTGCGGTGCTTAACTCTTTTATCTCATTGAAAATACTCTGAATCCATGCTAATGAATGCGAAAGTGTGTCTGTCTGTCTGCTACGCTTTTCCGGCCCATCTTTTCAACCGCTTTGGATGAAAATTGGTACAGAGGTAGGTTGTATTTTTTTACTCACGCCAGAACGGGCGATAGGATCTGGATGAAATTTAGCACAGAAATAGATTACCTATAGTCTGGAATAACACATAGGTTACTTTTTATCCCAGAAAATTAAAGTGCTCCCGCGGGAAGCTACAAAACCTCAATTCATGAAGTCACGGGAATCAGCTAGTGTTTAATAAAACCCAAAATTATCGACACAAAATTTATTAAATACTAACTTGTAGTTTCTTTTGCATACATAGGTATATATTCTTAATTATTTATTTTATGGCACTTTTCATTAAAATAAAACTTATTATTAAACGAGATAGGTAGATTAGTACTTAACAGGGAAGGACATAGGCCTTTTATTAAAGATAAATAAGGAGTTCATCTGGAAATTAACAATACTTAATCCACTTGGACGAAGTTGCGGGCATCATTTAGTCAAATCTTAATTATTATGGTGTACTCGTACTAGGTATTTTCTTTCTGTGACAATTCCAATTGTAAAAGTTTGATTTCCAATTCTAATTTTTCATTTCTCTTATCACACAAACTTACTATAGCCAAGTTACGGCTTATGATAGACTGAACTACATCATTGTTTGCTTTCTTTTTACCTGAAATGAACAAAAATATTATGTTAATGTAACCCACTATTTTAATTTTTACCAACTTTTTTTTACAAAGTTAGGTATGACATAGTAGTGGTAATAACAAAATGACATTGTAAGTAACAGTAAAATAAAATAAGAATACCTCTCTTATTTCCTTTTAGTTGCTTTGACAGAGGCGTGCCAAAGAAACATTTGGAACTCCCCGCTCTAGGAGCATCCCATTTTATTTTACTTTCTTGTATGTCTGAAAAATTAATTAATTAGTTTAAGTGAATTGGTATTCAAACAATTAAATTATACTTAGTACATATAGATAGAGATTGAGTTTATTAACACAACTTGGAGTTTCAGCTACTGCTGCTAAATCTGCTGGGCTGTTAGATGAAGCATTTGTATCAATTAATGATACAATATTATATTCCTCTGCATTGTCAGATGCAATATCTACATCCGCCACACCAACATGCGCCGCACCACCTAAATCTAGCACCACACTACCACCACCAGTACCACCACCTCCAAATGGAACATCAAATCCAGTGCAGGTGGACCCTAGGAGCCTTTATAATCTTTCAAAAAATCATAACTCCTAAATTAATAAAGATAGGAAGTTGAACTTTGGAACATTATTTCTATCAATCTAAACGTTATTTGATACCGTTAATTGGAATGTCCTAAAGTTACTACTACATTTATTTTTTACTAGTTACAGGCTACAGCAATTGATGTTTTAATATCGAGCAGCGGAAATGCTGTATCTGTAAAGTGAAATGTATGACGAAATAAATAGATACAAGCACCGACCTCAAATTACATAGGCGGGCCCTGGCAAACAAAGAATGTGGGCGTATTTTTATCAACGCCATCTAGTCTGAAAACGGGAACTTGCTTGCAACATCTTGAATGAAAGCCTGAAAATGTATGACTCGGTCATAGATAATATAGGTCATAGCCATAGAAGCCGTAAGGCCAGTTATTAAAAAAAACATACAGTTTGCCGCGGAAATTAAATGATTGCGTAATGGATAAAAATATTAAATAGGAAGATTAAATAACGACGTTTTTTTGGAAATGTATAATAGGCTCTCAAAGTCCGTCGCCCGACCTTTTTCTATGAAAGGGCCCATCTAGTACCTACATATATATCGATGGATACAAGTTTTCAGGCTATGGATCTGCTGTATCTCAAATATGAACTATACGAAATGAGGCTATTTTGCTGTATGAGGTTTTAATTAAATTCGTTTATAAAAACAAAATATTTTATATGCAATTAGCATTATAGATGTCATAAAAATAAAATACTGTATCTTTTATTAAATGTTTTAAGCTATTGCATAGCTTCTATCGCGGGCCTTGAGCGTGGAGACCGAATCCAGAAATTCCGTAACTAAAATAAACCTAACACTTTGATTGGAATACGAAGGTAAATTTCGCCGCCATCTACAAGGTTAATGTAGCTCAGGTGCGAAACGGGAGGTCACGATACCAGAAGACCCCGGTTCGAATCCAGATGTCTCCAGTCCGATTATATTATTTTTTCGATTATTATTATTTTTATTTATTTTTTCGATTATTATTATTTTTATTTTTATTAAATTTTAATTTAATTTAAACTAGATGATACCCGCGACTTCGTCCGCGTGGATTGTTTTTTTTTATTCCCGCGGGAACTCTTCAATTTTACGGGATAAAAAGCAACCTATGGCCTTCCCCGGGGTACAACCTCTCCCTGTACCAAATTTCATCAAAATCGGTTGCATAGATACATTTTTTTGAATCCCGCGGGAACTCTTCAATTTTCCGGGATAAAATGTAGCCTATGTCCTTCCCCGGGATGTAACCTATCTCTGTACCAAATTTCATCAAAATCGGTTGAGTAGTTGGGCCGTGAAAGCGTAGCAGACAGACAGACAGACAGACACACTTTCGCATTTATAATATTAAGTATGGATTGATTTACCAAAAAAAAATACCCACCCAGATAAATTATGTCCCAACACTTCTTGCGACACTTGCGCTTTGCGAATGCACCGGAACTAACCGTCAACTTTTGCACTGTCCTATCTGTCACCAGGGCCGACCACACCGTGTCTAGACACCACGCGGCGATCACACAACAGATAGAGGAATTCCTGTCGAGCCCGACTCCTCCGCTCCGGGGAGACAACTTCATCTCCCCGTCCGAGCTGAGGAAGGCCGTTTTCCGACTCCCTAAGAGGAAGGCGCCAGGCTACGACGGGATCCCGATCGCCGCCCTACAGCAGCTGCCGAGAAGAGTTCTCGTCGCACTAGCGAGACTCTTCAACGGCGTACTCCGCACCGCTCATTTTCCGGATTCCTGGAAGTTGGGGAAAGTTATCACTATCCCCAAACCAGGAAAGGACCGCCGCTTGCCAGGAAGCTACCGCCCTATCACCCTCTTGCCGCACATCGCCAAGCTGTTTGAGCGTCTGTTGCTGCGAAGGCTCGCTCCGCACCTTCGTCCGCGTGCCGAGCAGTTCGGCTTTCGCAGTAACCACTCAACGACGCTCCAGCTGGCGAGAGGACTTCACTACATCGCCAGTGAGAGGAATCGTGGCCACTTCATCGTCGGGGTCTTTTTCGATATCGAGAAGGCCTTCGACCGCGTGTGGCACGATGGACTCCTGGCGAAACTGCTCTCGACCACCCTACCACCCGCGATCGTGCGGCTGGTAGCTTCATTCCTGGAGGGAAGGTCCTTCAGAGTGACCGTAGAAGGCGCGGAGTCCCAGCCGCGCCCGGTACGGGCCGGAGTGCCTCAGGGTAGCTGCTTGTCCCCGTGTCTATATGCGGTGTACACGGATGACATCCCTACCTACGTCTACGCGAGGGGGAGGAAGACGTGCTGTTGTCGCTCTACGCTGATGACAGCGCGTACTTCGCGTCGTCGTACCATCAAATCGTCGCTACGAATCGCATGCAACGTCTGCTCGAATTACTTCCGGAATGGCTGGACAAGTGGAGAATGGCCGTCAACGTGGGAAAGACGGCCGCCATCCTGTTCGGAGCCCGGAAGCACATGCGTCAGCTCCAATTACGAGGCCAGGACATAGAGTGGCAGACTTCGGTGCGCTACTTGGGGTGTCACATCGACGCCGGCCTGGCCATGGTTCCCATGATTAATTATGTTGTGAACCACGCCACGGCTGCCGCGTCGATGCTGCACCAGGTCCTCCCCTCAAGCCTCTCACCGAAGACCAAGCTCCGGATCTACGGAGCCTATGTCCGCTCGCGGCTGACGTACGCGGCTTCCGCCTGGTATGCACTATGTTCTGCATACCAGAAGAGCCGCCTACAGGTCCGGCAGAACAAATGCCTGCGATTAATCGTGGGAGCTCCGAGGTACGTGAGGAACGACGTAATCCATCGCGACCTCAAGACGCCCACCGTGGAGGAGTACGTCCGTACGCTCGCGCGGCGCATGTTTGCGCGCGCGGACAACGGACCGTACGAACGCCTCCACGGGATCGCACCGCCGACCACCCGACCTCTGACCGGGCGTCCACTACCTCGTGAGCTCCTACGATCGCCTTCGCCTACGCGGCACGCAGATGATCGTAGCGACGACGACAACGCGACACACACCGGACTTGACACCGACTCCGCGCGCGACGGCGACCATATCGCCCGCAGCGCGGAGTCCACCGGCTCTGACACCATCTCGGCGCGCGATAGCGACCCCACTGTCGGCAGCGCCGAGATACCTGGACATGTCACGGGTCCTGCACGCAGCGGTGACGACGTCACCCCCAGGGCGGACCCAACACCAGAGATGACACCAGGCCCAGGGGCCCGTAGCCTTCAAGGCAGGCCCTAGCCAACACACGGCTCAAAGACATTCACCGGGGTACAATGTTACCCCGCGCCCCGCCCGGGTAATGAGGCCAGGCCTCGAAGCCCGTACCCCCAATTGGACCTCACGGGCCAACCGGAGAAGTCCCCTGCTGACTGTCCCCAGGGACTAGTTTAAGAGTGATCTGTGGCGGTGATACTTTTTAGTTTTGCCATCTATCGATGAATAGCAGAACTTTTAATGACTTGTACTTTGAACTTTGAACTTTTAGTAACTTGAATTAATATCAAATAAAAACAAAGGAAAAAAATACTGCATAAATAAAATAAATAAATAATTATAATTACATAAGTTGATAAAAAATGCTATGCAATAGCTTTACCGCGGCAGTCTCCGAGTGCCACACGTCTTTTTTATTACATTTCAATAATGGAAATGACACAAAAAGTCAGTATGCTATACTTTTCCTCTTCTTCATTAGTCAATAATCAGTCTGCTATACTACCTCTTCTTCATCAGTTTCCTCCAAAGTATCCGTTATTTTTTTGTCGCGTTTTAATTGCAAATATTCATGAGAATAGCATTTAGGAATAATTTGTTTGTCGACTAACTTTTTGAGGTCGTTGTATTTTTTGATTGAAACAGGGAGTTTAGTTGAATACAAATTAAGTTTTGGTTGAGTATTGTTCAAACTACACAAGGGCACTGAAGTAGTTTCAGCATCTGAGAGCATAGAATTTTTTATGAACATAATATCGGGTATAGACTTTTTAAATGTTGCAATGCATAACTTAGAAATTAAGAATTGTTGATTTTTTTTTAAAGTTTTGCTCAAAACTTCGTCAAATCCCAAAAAGTCTTGGCCCTCCAACATACGCACTCGATATGGTGTTGGTTTTTTACGTGCCAATTCTACGATAGTAGGCCATTGAGAAGGTACACGGTAGTTTTTTTTACAGCGCGCTCTATGGTAGCATGCATGCTATCAACTGGCATGAATGTGTGACCGGGAATGAGATAATTTATTTGGATTGTCTCCAAGTTGACAGTAATAGACAAAAAATATCTTAACATACTCAACATAGTTTTATTTTTGTTCTGCCCGTAGCAAGAATCAAAGTATAACAGTACTGTCTTTACGTTTCCACGTGCATCCACCTCTTATATTACAATATCCTGTCTGAGTATTACTTTCATAAATTGTAAGATTGTACACAGCTATTTTTCTGGAGTAGTATAATGCCATGTGTTCACCATGTGGTGTATTAAAGACTATTTGCATATCAAAGCTTGCGCATATTACACTGGGATCCACAGCATTAATTTTTTGGTGACATTGGAATCTTTTATAGGATTCTTCTTTTTCTCGTATGTGATTATCATATTTAGACATCTCATCACTATTTTTTACATCATAGGTCTGTGTCATACACACCATATATTTATCCTTCTTGGGAACATGAAATCCAACATTGCAATTCTCTTTTAACCAATTTGAGAAAACTTTGAAAGACATACTTTTCACGCCTTCTTCGTTACAGTTTTTATCATAAATGCGATATAAGTTTGACATAAAATTGAAAGTATCTGGTAAATAAAGTGTTCAATATGGGATTGAGTAATCGAGCACCTACCTTACAGCACCGCCGTGTGAGTTGAACCGGGCCCGGTCGTCGATATTTTCCAATATTAAACACAATAACAATAGGTCACTGGTCAAGTTTGCTGTCACCATCACAATCACAGAGCACGTTGATCACCATGGCATCATGCAGAGTACGGAGGCACCAAAATAGTGATTAGAAAAGACGAATTAGTAATTACACTGGAACGCGTGTATTGAGCGATCATTGATCGGCGTCGTAATGTCATCAACAACAATTAGTTCCCAATTTCGCCGCTTCAGGTGCGATTCGCTGAACCAGCCAATGGGATGCTTTGGCTACTCCTTTCTCGGCCGCAAGGGGGCACTCGAAGATCAAACCCATTGAATAAAATTAAAACAATGCATTATGTTAAGAACAAAAATAACTCCAAATCGTGTTGATCCTTGAATACCCTGTTCCGGTACGGAACATGCCGCTCGCCTTAAAAGAACGTAGGGCTTTTAATAATAGAACAAAAAAAATATAACATAAGAGAAAAGAAATATATATGAATACATATTATAGAAAAACTAAAATTATGGCAAAAATTTAAGCGAGAATATAAATTATTGACTGGGTAAAGGGCAAATCTTAACGACGGAACGTTTAAAAAGGTTGTTGCCGTGTTTCAACGTTACAACTCGCGTTACACCGTCCGAACCGCGATGAAGGGCGTGAACTCGAGCTAAGCGCCATTGTAAAGGAGGTAAATTTTCGTCACATACTACGACGATATTGCCCTCACGAATAGGAGGGCCGTCATTACGAAACCACTTGTTACGCTGTTAAATTTCATGTAGATATTCGCGGCTCCAACGTTTCCAAAAATGTTGGACTGTTTGTTGTATCCAACGCCATCGCGTTAGCCTGTCGGGTTGAATATCTGTCAATGGAACGTCAGGAATAGCTGTAAGAGCGTCACCTATGAGGAAGTGTCCAGGTGTTAAAGGCAATGGATCTGCGGAATCTGCACTTAACACGCAAAGGGGGCGCGAGTTCAACACAGCCTCAATTTGACACAAAAGGGTGTGCATTTCATCGTACGTCTGTGTCCGTGTACCCACGACGCGATGCAGATGGTGTTTAAAGCTTCTCACCCCCGCCTCGCCTAGGCCCGCAAAATGCGGCGAATTTGCCGGTTGGAAATGCCATGTTATACCCTGTTGAAGGGTTTTTCTATTTAATTCATTTTGAACTAAGTCTGATCTCAAGAACTCATACAAATCCGTTAGTAAATTATTACATCCAACAAAATTGGTCCCTCGGTCGGAAAATATGTCCTTACAAAGCCCGCGACGTGACGTCATGCGACGCAACGCGGCCAGTACCGCATCTGTAGTTAGTTCGGAAACTAGTTCTAAATGTACGGCCTTGACGGACATGCAAACGAATACAGCAACATAGCATTTAATTATTTTAGCATTCCGAACCTTATTGGCGCGGACATAGAATGGTCCGGTGTAATCAATGGAAGTTTTGAGAAACGGACGTTCGGGTTTCACGCGTACTGCGGGTAATATACCCATGGGAGGCTGAGGTCGCTGAGGACGCACACGGAAACATCTAACGCATTGGTGTATTCGCTTGCGAATTGCATCTCTGCTGGATAGTATCCAATAATTTTGATATAAAAAATATTGCACCGTTTGAGGACCGGCGTGCAAAAGAATATTGTGCGCGTCATCAATTAATAAATTAGTAAATGCGTGTTTCTTTGGTAAAATTAATTGATGTTTGGAATTGTAGGTGAGTAAAGATTTATGCAATCGTCCGCCCACGCGCAAGCATTCATTATTATCTAAGAAGGGATTCAAACGCTTCAACGCATTAGAAGGTTGATTGCCCTTTGAAATGTTCGATATATCATTACCGAAGGTGGTTGCTTGAACTACCTTAATTAAGCGATTTAGAGCAAAATTAAACTCCGGAACACTCACGTGGTTAGAATTAGAATCCTTATTTTTTTTACATTTATGGTAAAACCGAAACACAAGTGCTACTACGCGAACCAATTTCCCCAAAGAGGAAAATTTCGAAAATAAATCAAAATCGTCAGTTGGCTTGATCGTGGACACCGTACTCAAAGCAACTGGTAAATTACGTTTTTCTTCACTAGTACCACCTATACTTTTAGTTACTGGCCAAAAGGACTCGTCCATCAAGAGCCATGTCGGTACCTGAAACCATAACTCATGTTGTATAAAGGTTTCAGGCAACATGCCACGTGACGCGCAGTCCGCAGGGTTGTCAGTTGACGGAACGTGACGCCAACAACTGGCTGGAACACGGTTTAGTATTTCGCTTGTTCGATTTGAAACAAACGTTTTCCATTCGTGAGGGGAGGCACGTAACCACGCCAACACAATGGAAGAATCAGACCACGCATAAATATTCCGAAAATTGACGCGACCTTGGTATAGCTTAACGATCTTTTCGATAAGCTTTGATAGAAGTAGGGCTGCCATTAGTTCGAGGCGCGGGATTGTCAGTCGTGGTTTAAGGGAAGCGACCCGCGTTTTACCGAGTAATAAAAAAGTGTGAACTTTACCCAGTCTATCGATATGACGCAAATAAACACAGGCCGAGTACGCCTTTTCAGATGCGTCTGAAAAGCCATGTAAATGTATCGTATTATTCATGTCAGTAAAAACGTGACGTGGAATTGAAATCTTGGATAGGGTTGACCACTGGTCAAGAAAATTTGACCATGAATTGGCAATGTCGATAGGTAGGTTATCGTCCCACCCTACGCCAGATAGCCAAAGTAATTGTATTAGATGTTTTGCGTAAAGCGTTATAGGAGATAACCATCCCATAGGATCATAAATTTTTGCTATTTGAGAGAGTATGCTTCTTTTCGTGTAATTACGGGGCGAATCTTTTACACGGAAGGTGAAAATATCCGCATTGGGATCCCACTCGAGTCCTAGCACTTTGGTAGTAGTGTCGTTTTCCATACCTGCAATGGAAACGATATCAGGCCGCTCGCCATGAGCGTCTGAGGGCTTAACGGCAGCGATTACAGCTGGTGTATTACTGTGCCATTTACGCAATTCAAAACCGGCTGATTTACAAAGTTGAATTAATTCGGTTTGCAATATAAGTGCCCTCTCAACTGTGCTCTCACCTGACACAACATCATCCACGAAAACATCTTGGTCTAAAACTTTAGACCCAATGGGAAAGCGGCTTGCTTCGTCGCTTGCGAGTTGCTTTATAGTACGTAAAGCAAGGTATGGCGATGAATTAACACCAAACGTAACCGTACGTAGTCGATAGTCACGTATAGGCTCTTCGGGACTGAATCGCCACAGAATCCGTTGAAAGTCGCGATCTGATTCACGGACCAAGATATAGCGATACATTTGTTTGATATCCGCTGTAAAAGCGATTTTATGCAGACGAAAATTCAGAAGTACATCTATAATATCTGGGTCAAGTTTGGGACCTGTTAATAAGACGTCGTTTAGTGCCAGACCATTGCTAGATTTACTTCCAGCATCAAACACGACTCTAGTACGCGTTGTCGGACTTGAGTCTTTGAACACGCAGTGATGTGGAATATAATAGGTTCCGCCCGGCGTATTGCATTGTGCATTACTCACTAACTCCATATGATTGGAATCTAAATATTCCTGAAGACACTCGTGGTATGAAAGTTTTAACTGTGGGTTGCGCTCTAAGCGATATTCTAATTTACGAAGTCGAACAAGAGCGATATCGCGCGATTCACCGAGGTGTGGTGCATCTGGTTTAAACGGTAGGGCAACTACATACTGCCCTGTCTTATCACGAGTGAAAGTATTTTTATAGAAATTTTCACATATACTTTCCTCACGCTCATAGACCGCTGATCGGGGAGGGACTCAAGCTCCCAAAAACGTTGTAAATAATTGTCATTATCGAAGGAGCTCGAGCATGCATGACTCTTATCGGAGATAAAATTAATGCAAGCGTGCGTGGGGTTAGAATCGAAGGAAAGTTTACCCAACAATAAATACCCGAATATACTATTCATGGCAATGGGCGTGCCAGGTGGTCCCGAAATGATGTTGTCGAGTAAAATCTCTGACAATACATCCGCACCTAAGATTGCCTCTACCGGCTGGGGAGTGTGAAAGTTGGGATCTGCTAAGTTTAGATTTTTTATGTGTGCCCACTCAGTACAAGGTAATGGCACACTAGGCATTTGCGAAATCAATTTTGGCAATATCATTGCATCGACTGGTATTACAGGATTATTTCGAAGTCTAGGCGTAATGTTAAAAGAGGCTATCCCTCGCGGGTAGACGGGTTGGTCGTCTCCAATACCGAATACCGGCACGTGTATTGTACGTCGTGATAAACCCAATCGTTGAGCGCCAGCCTCGGTAATAAATGTCCCTTGACTGCCCGTGTCAATCATACAGCGAACGGTCCCACGATCGACACCGGCGACACGCACGTTAACTAGCGCAGTACCTAGTAATACAGTATGTGTGCGATTATTAGAAGCCGTTGAGTATGCATTTATATTGCCGGTGTTATCAACCGGAAGCGAGGATTCGGTATTGCATTCTTCTGTAGGAACGCAGTCATCATCCGAGGCAATACCAACAGCTGTCGCAGCCGTGGGGCTTTTAGGAGACAGACAGGTCGCACTGCTGTGTCTCTCGAAACAGTGCCTACAGACAAAACTACTTTTACAGTTTTTTACGTCATGACCTTGAGTGAGGCAGTTCGTACATATGGTTTTATTTTCCTGCACAAAGGTAAGTCAATCTCGCGGAGAAAGATTCATAAACTTCGTACATTTAGATAAGTGATGAAAATCACCGCAGCAAATACATACCCTATTGCTATAGCCATAAGGTCGTGATTCGCTTGATGATTCCTTGATCTTAGCAGTGAATGAACCACGCGCGCCGCGAGTGGCTTGGGTCGTGGCAGGCGCAGGCCGGCCGGTGGCCACGGCGCTGTTACCGCGCGCCGAACTACCGGCGCTGTCGGGAAATTTCGATTGACCGGTGATTTCGCACGCAGCTAATTCACGTTCAAGAAATTCAATAAGAATATGAACGTTTGGGATTTCCGATGGGCTTGCTAAGGAAAGTTCAAAACGTTTTCGTACAGAATGTGGAATTTTTCGTAATAATATATTAATAAGAATAAAACTCCAATGTCGTATTGGAAATTGCATCGTCTCTAATGCTTTAATATTTTCCTGATAAATATTTAATAAATCCCGAAGGCATGATATTTTTTCTGAACATGGTTTCAAATCTAGAATTTTATTTATATGTTTTGAGGCAATAACTCGTTTATTGTCATAACGCGATACCAAAGTATCCACGGCAATCGTATAATTATCCTCTGTAATAGGTATGGACTTGATAAGATTATAGGGTTCGCCCTTTAGCGTAAGTAATAAATAACGAAACTTCTCCACATCCGTGTAGGCAAGATTGCCATGAATTAATGAACAAAATAAGTCGTAATAGGATTGCCAATCGGTGGATTCACCCGAAAATGATGGCAAAGGAAGTTTAGGTAATTTATCGAAACGCGAATTATTATTTACAGAAAATGATTGACGCTGTATTGTACTCGAACGTCTACGCTCTTCATCGGATTTTTAAATTGATTCGAATGTTTTACAATTTCGAAGTAACAATCGTTAAACTCATTACGAATGTCTAATTGTTCTTGTTTATTAAAGCACTTAGCCATTATTAAAGATTTTTCTATTTTAGTTGAATTTTGGTAAACTTTCGATGCTGAGCAGTTAGGTCTTGTAATCTCGCCCGAAACTGCTCTTCATCAGAGACTAGTTCTAGTGTCCTCCGTAATTCCGAAATAATTATCTCTCTTTCGTAAATATCAAACGCCGCGGCGTCGGCCATATTGCGTAGGTACTATGTAGATAGTAGCAAAATGTACCGAAAACGAACGCGTGGAAATTGAAAATTTACTTAAATAACCCTAACTATTTCAAGGAAACCCAATCTGGAGGTTTTCTGATCCGGTTCGAAGGACCAAAAAATATGTTCAATATGGGATTGAGTAATCGAGCACCTACCTTACAGCACCGCCGTGTGAGTTGAACCGGGCCCGGTCGTCGATATTTTCCAATATTAAACACAATAACAATAGGTCACTGGTCAAGTTTGCTGTCACCATCACAATCACAGAGCACGTTGATCACCATGGCATCATGCAGAGTACGGAGGCACCAAAATAGTGATTAGAAAAGACGAATTAGTAATTACACTGGAACGCGTGTATTGAGCGATCATTGATCGGCGTCGTAATGTCATCAACAACAATTAGTTCCCAATTTCGCCGCTTCAGGTGCGATTCGCTGAACCAGCCAATGGGATGCTTTGGCTACTCCTTTCTCGGCCGCAAGGGGGCACTCGAAGATCAAACCCATTGAATAAAATTAAAACAATGCATTATGTTAAGAACAAAGATAACTCCAAATCGTGTTGATCCTTGAATACCCTGTTCCGGTACGGAATATAAAGCTTGTTGGAATCCTTTCTACAATAATGAGATGGTACTAAAGGCAAGGATGTCATAAACTCTTTGGCGTGGTTTATTATGTTTTCAGCAGTTCTGTTACCGCCGTCGTTTTTTCGTCTTTCATCTTTTTTGCAAACCCTTCGATTGTGTTATCAAGGGTATATAATATAAAACTATGCGATATATCTAGCGTGTTTATTAAATAATTTTGGCATACTTGTCTTCTTCCATCTCCTTCGTTTATATTATATTCATATGTAGCACTTCTTCTGGATGATTCACCTTTATCTGTAGTATGTAGAGATACATTCTTTTTTATAGCGCATTTAGATATCCAATCTCTTTGGCGTTGAGAACTACCAAGATTCCAATAAAAAGTAAATAATTGTAGCCGTCTTGTATCTGGAATATCTCCACAGTTTCTTGTACAAACAACTTCTTTGCAGGGATTAGTTTTTATACATTTAGATGCAACTTCATCTCCTTTTTCAGTAGTGTAACTCTGACCATGAGTTCTTTTAATTTTGTTTTCTTTTATAATAGATTTCTTTGGTTAAGGGCCTCATTCACCATCTTCAAGTAAAGTCTCGAGTAGGCTACTTGCCTGTTAAAGTCACGAGTCAGCGAATGTGTATTTCACAATAGCTGAGTAGCACTAACCCACGGTTAAAGTAGCCTTTAACTTACTTACAGCTTCATCTGCCCAATAAGCTTGCTAATCGACGAGTAACGACACGACGTTGACATCCATGTACCTACCTGCCTATCAAAATTACCGTTAAAATAGATTTATTTGATCGATCATCAACTAGATGAATTAGAAATCTCTTCAGTACTAGTAGTAAGAACAATTCCGAAAATTCGTGTTGATTATTTTGCCGATCTTGATGAAACTGGTTATTTTGCCACATTTCGTCTAAAATTTGATTAAACACAAAATTTTGCCTTAAACGCAAAGGTGAGTGATAGTTTTACTTTTAATTATTTGTAAAGGTAAACCTACAGAACATAGATGTGTATACCTAATTTAAGTACTTACCTACTTATTTACATAGGTATGGAGTATAAATAATAGTAGGTAATAAAATACTGTAACAGGGGTACGTCGGAGTGGGGGGTGAAAATTAAAACCAAGAGCCACTGCTATTTACACTATATTGACTCTAATACAAATAATACAATGTACACGAACTGAATAGAGGTCCGTTAGCGGCAGGGGGGAGCCAACTTGCCGAAACGTACACACAGTCAGACGGAAGTTCCTTAGAAGCTCGAGAGGTCCGGGATACCGTACGCAATCGAACTGTGTAGGAAGCTAGAATGACAATCGATCGTGGACGAAGCACTATATATACAGAGGAACACCACTCCCCAGCGCGATGCAACTACGTGCAGCGACATCTGTCGGTGGCTTCACTGTACTATTCTCTTATAGGCTCCCCCTCTGGCCTCTCAGTCGTCTCGACGAGAGAGCCAGAACCAGTCATAGGTGTCTTGCGTGGTCGACCTCTTTTCCGTATAGGGTGTACAGGGTCGGGGATAGCTGCACTATCAGTTGCACTATACATCTTCAGCGCTGAAGCATGGTAAATGCCTTTACTTCCACCAGGGGCATGTGGTGTTGTTACTTCAAATGAACTGGGGCCATGCCTTCTCTTAATAATGTAGCGTCCATCACGACGCGGTGCTAATTTAGTGCTCACTCCCTGTTGGCTATTGCTAACCATATGTGAATTCACAAGGACTAGGTCACCAGGTTGATAATTAGGGCAAGGCCGACGTTTTCTATCGACATATTCTTTACGTTTTTCTTCATTCCATTCTTGCACCTCTCTTGCTTTCTTCATCGTGTCAACCATCATCAGAAGTTTAGGCGTAATTTCAAGAATGAAATTTTCTTGTTCCACAATGCTTCTAAAATCATGCTGTACATCATCCGGAGTCCGCAGATCACGTCCAAAAGTCAAATATGCTGGGCTAAATCCTGTGGACGATGTCTGAGCAGTGTTCATCGCGAATCGGATAGCAGGCAGTTGTTGAGCCCATGTTCTGTGATCATCACCAACTAGGATCGATAGCTGGGTTTTCAAATCACGGTTTTTCCGTTCGACAGGGTTGGTTTCAGGATGATAGAGGGGCGTCAACCCATGGTCGATACCAAGACAGAATGTTAGTTTTTGCATCACACTACTCACAAATTGAACGCTATTGTCGCTAATAAATCGGCGTGGCGTCCCGTAACGGAGGATAATTTCATCTAGCAACACCCGCGCGCATTCCTCCGCGGTCGCATGCTGTAAGGGGAAAAGTTCAACCCATTTTGAAGTTAAGTCTTCAATTATAAAAATCCATCGCTCTTTATTTGGAGTCTCAGGTAAGGGCCCAAATAAGTCAAATGCTATAATTTCAAATCGGTGCCTTGAAGCTGTCGTTTGCAGTAATCCGACTGGTTTAGTATTTAAAGGTTTATAGCGCTGGCATTGTAGGCATTTACGGACATAATCTTCAATTTGAGCTCTCATCCCTTTCCATTTATAGCGTTTAGCTATGCGTTCTACCGTTTTGTCAGCTCCGTAATGACCAGCCATAGGATCGTCATGGTATGTGGAAATGACATTTAATTGTTCTTGCTTCGGAACCACTAGTTGACATCCGTCAGAATCCACGTCTTCATGCATGCGATACAAAAGTCCTTGGTCCATAACATATCCCTTTCGTGACCAGTATGTTGCGTTTTCTATATTATCTCCTTCTAGGGCTGCAATCATTCTTTCGATGTCTTTATCTTTAATTTGTTCTTCTCGAATTTCATCAGCACTCTTCCTAGGCATATCAACAATCACGCTACAGATTCCACATTCAGTTAAACTTTCAGGATCACAAGTGGGTCGTGATAGGGTATCTGCTACGACATTGGTTCTGCCAGTAATATACTTAATGTTTATGTCATAAGGCTGTAATAGCAATGCCCATCGTGCTAATCGACCTGTTGGAGATTTAAGCGACAGCAGCCATTTAAGGGACTGGTGATCAGTATAAACTGTGACGGTTGCTCCTTCTATATAGCCTCGAAATTTATCTATGGCCCAGACTACAGCAAGAGCTTCGCGCTCAGTAGTCGAATAATTCTTCTCTGCGGGTTTCAGGAGGCGGCTAGCATACTCAACTGGATGCTCTTCTTCCTTCTCTCCCTGGACTAAAACTGCTCCAATGGCATAGTTGCTAGCGTCAGTTTTAATAATAAATGGACGGGTACCATCAGCTTGAGCCAACACTGGAGCTGTTATCAACAGTTCCCGCAATTTGTTAAAGGCTGTATCTTGATCTACAGACCAGTTCCATTTAACACCCTTCTTAGTGAGCCGAGTACTAGCGAAATTTGGTACAAATCGGCGGTACCAAGAACACATTTGGAGGAATGATTGTAAATGCTTGAGGTTCGTTGGCACAGCCATATGCGTAATTGCTTTGACCTTTTCTGGGTCTGTCTTTAACCCTTCAGCGGTAATCAAGTGTCCCAGGTACTAAACATTCGCAAGGCAAAATTTACATTTTTCTTTGTTGGCTACTAAGTTATACTCCCGTAGACGATTGAATACATCTTTCAGATCCTTGAGGTGCTAAGCAAAAGTTGGTGAGCGCACAATCAAGTCATCAAGTTAAACCAGGAGTTCAATATGGCTTAGCGTCACTCTGAAACCATCCATCAACCTTTGAAAGGTGGCCGGCGCGTTTTTTAAACCGAATGGCATGCGAAGAAACTTAAACATGCCGAATGGAGTAACAAAGCTCGTCTTTATTTGGTCTTCGTTTCGTACTTTGATCTGCCAATAACCTGAACGAAGATCGATTGTACTCATGTACGGTGTAGGCTTTGCGCTGTGCAACAGATCGTCAATCCTAGGGAGGGTATATTTATCAGCGACCGTTATAGCATTTAACTGTCTGTAATCTATGCACACCCTCGTGCCTCCGTCTTTCTTTGGGACAAGTACCACTGGCGATGACCATGGCGATGTACATGGTT
Organism: Erebia epiphron; assembly: GCA_963932025.1. Taxonomy (NCBI): domain Eukaryota; kingdom Metazoa; phylum Arthropoda; class Insecta; order Lepidoptera; family Nymphalidae; genus Erebia; species Erebia epiphron. Next base: position 14,377,921 of record OZ009950.1, read on the forward strand.
CAATGATTTTCTCCGCGAGCATCTTATCAACTTCTACCTTCAAGATATCAGTCTTTTGTGGTGATAGTCGATAAGGAGGAACGGCGACCGGGCGATGATTTCCGCAATCAATCTGATGTTCCGTTTGTGTTGTAGGTATACCATTGGATTTAAAAATTCCTTCATTACTGTATAAAAAGTCTGCAAGCTGCTTAGTCTCATCATCGTTCAAATTAGTTGGTTCTATAGAGGCTAATTCGACGTCTGGAAATAATGCAACGGACTTTGGAGACAGCCGTATTTCCGCTTCTTCTACGGATTTCCTCGCATCCCGATACAGCGCATCCATTATTGGTGAGTATCCATCGAATAATGATCTTTTCTGCCTCTTCACATACACGGGACTGAGCGGTCCATATGCCCTTTCTTCAGTTGTACTTGGTTCAGGTAAACTTGCTTCTGTCTGTTGACTCAAAGGTGAAGACCCCATGACATTATCGTTGAAGTTTACAAAATCTTCTTTATAAAGCTCGTAAGTTTGTTCACCACCATCTATGAAATTCCACGTGTATTGTGGCAGGTTTATCACGATACCTGCATCTACCACCTTTATACCAAATTCGCCCACTTCACTAGCGTTATTGTTCCCGTCCAGTGCAGTGGTTCAGAAAGTTCGTTCAGTGTACCACCAAGGCCTTCCGCCTTTGTTCCTGCATTCCGTCAGATCAGGCTGGGGCCTGGTTAGCTGCCAGGCGCCATCCCTTCGTCCAGATGGTTCATCGGGTCGCCTACCATGGCGCCAAGTTACTCGTCGCGCTGACGAGCGCGACGAGGCTCCGTCTCCATGCGTATACGTATTCTTCGAACAGACAATACCGCGTAGTAACGTAAGTGTAGCTTTAGGATACTATCTGTATTAGTTTAAAGGACCTCTTTGTGGAACCGCCATTAAACGGTCTATTTTGGTAATCACATTAGTCCTCATTTATAACTAAAACCCCTCCAACTCGTTCGCCGTGATCAGAGACTTCGTGAGATTCGCACGAACGGTCTTGTAACAAAAGTCCGTTGCCCCAACTGGCTGAGACATCTCCGGCAGTCCTGAGCAAGCTGGTAAGTATAAAGCGTAAGTATATACACACACACCAGCTTGTCTCTATCTCTCTCTATCTCTCCCTCTTTTTTCATACGACACTTGCCTAGTTAAACTGCATAGTTTAACTGTGCAGTCCAATATCTTTGCTCAAGCCACATATTTGGAACAGCTTGTGGTACTGTTTTGCTGTCCACATGCATGCGCTTATATGCGCAAACTGGCTTGTGCAAGTAAGCGCGTAAGATAAGATGTAAGAGGTAAGATGGAGCTGGTAGCTTGATCAGAATATAACCGCCAGCCTAACAGCTTAGCCTGCTACCATCTTAGACTGCATTTTTACTTAATACGAGATGAGATTGCAGTCAATGGCTAACTTGTATAGCATAAAAAAATTGGGATCAATTAATTCATAAAAAATAGGGAATACCATCAAAGATGTTGCTTGCACATATTTCAAATAATAATAGCTGATTAATTGTACATTAACACACTAAGCATACTATTGTTAATAATTTCAGATGACAATATTTGTTCCTCAACCAAAACCTTTGAACGTGGTGCCTTTACAAGACAAAACAAATGTGTTTACTGGTGTGGATAATCCAACCAAAATAATGCAGCCTACAGAAGAAAACGAAATTAAGCTGTGTTTGCTAAATCAGCCTAGCAACAGCAGAAGCTTAGTAGAAGGAAAGCGTCCTGAAGCCAAACAGCCTTTAGATGAAAATGTCCAAATTCCAGTGAGTTCTAAGAAAACTGCACGAGAAAAGTATCTCTACAATAAATGCCGAAAGCACATGAAAAGAATATGCCAACTGCGCAATAGCAATGCAATATGTGTTTACCAGCTCAATTCAGTCTGAGAACCTTATTAGGTCAATTCGAAATGAATGTTGGAATAAATAATAATATTTTCAGCATTTTAGCAAAATTTTCTAAACTCCAGAAACCCTCTGGCAATGAGTATATACTACTTTTTGATGAAATGTCAATAAAAAAAAACTTAAGATACAATAGAAAAAGTGACATTATTGAAGGATTTCAAGACCATGGCCATCAAGGCAGATCTCCACATACAGCATCAAATGCTCTTGTGTTCATGGTGGCAGGGATAAGAAAAAAAGTGAAGCAACCTCTTGCTTTTTATGTGTCTAGTGGCTATGTGACAGCAGATAGATTAGCAGCATTGATAAAAGAGGTACACACTTGATCAAATTCGATTAAATTTTATGATTTCACATATAAACCAACCTTATAAATTGAATTGGCACATGCTAAAAGGGCACATAGTTTTGAGAAAAATGAAAAATCGGTTTCTAGCCAACACAATTTTTTTTTAACCAATCCACTGTGTTCACAAGCCAATATCTAGGTATACCGGGCATGGGACTGAATTCCTTTTAGCATGGATACGTAAAGCTATCCAGAAGATCAAAGATGTGATTTTCATGCTTAACTCAATTTGCCATTTTTGTGACAGATGCCCTTTTGCATGTGCCAATTCTATTGAAGTATCAAAAATTATGCCAAATTGTTTTAATTCTGGTCATAGTACTTCTATTGCCTTTTATGGCCTTTCAGTCTTTAATTCAACTGCCTGAATCTAAAATGAAAGTATTAATCTACTTCATGTATTATTTTTAGGTATTACGGGAATGCTACAGAGCTGGTCTCAATCTATCAGCAACAGTTTGTGACATGGATGGTGTTAACCGCAGATTGTTAGGCATCTTGGGTGCCACTGTAGACAGGCCAAGTAGATATTGAAAAAGGTTTCACACTCTAAAACTGTAAAGGAGACCGCCAAAAGTCCATACACTTCTGGGCTAAATACACAATGATACGTTACAGCAATGATTCTTGTGTTATTAAATCGGTAAATATATAACATTTTAGCATCTCAAAGATTTTTTTCAAAATTCAATGGGGATCAGGAGAAAAAAAAGTTTTGGTTTACTTAGGTTAGGTTAGGTTAGTACTTGATAAAACGGTAAAAATGACAAGTTTTTTCCACAGAAATATATTGAGGACCAAAATAATGATCTCCAATGAACTGGTAGGGTTGATTGTGATAAAAAAAAACTTCTTTAGTATGGGTGGGTAAGTAGGTAGAAGGTACTAGGTACGTTGGTTAGAAATTATATTAAAACAAAATAAAAACTTTTCAACATTTTATTCATCCTCAAGTCATAAACAATTAAAATATCATCTAAGAAAGGTGCAGGTGGTGTGATAGAATCTTGGTACCAAATCACCACCATAACATGGGCACAGCAACCTACTGTTCGCCTGTTCGAAATCGGAATCCAAGAAAACACGCAGAGGTCGTTCGCAACAGCAGGGGTTATCCAAGTCCTTAAAACACAGCCAAAGTCGTCAAAAAAACAGCGAAAATAATGGAAACACATTCGTGAGCGCACGAGTACGAAAACGAATGCCAGCAAAGAGTCAATCATAGATAATACACTATATACTAGAGATAGATGCGCCACTCACATTTCAAGTGTCTAAAAAGGTGTACCCTGTACGCTAGATGTCGGAGACAATTGTCAAAGAGTATAGTAAACATGACATGTAATGACAATCTAGGTTAGGGATTACGCATGACAATCTGAAATCGATTAATCAAAGAATCGACTTCTTGAACCAAAAAAAATAACTTTTTAATCGATATAGATAATAATGAATCGATCGAGTGGATCGATATTTAGCCCTAGAAAATCGAGATTCGACTTGTTCCGTTGTGATAACAAAAACACAATTTTTTAGTTCATAGGTACTCAAACACAGTGTTAATTACCTACTCGAAAACTCACAAGATAGCTGTATGCTCAGTTTCCGTTGCCTCTCCTTAATGTTTAGATGAAAAATCAATTTTTACTATCATTATTAGCAATAGTATTAACATTTTTAATTAAAAATTCATTTTATTTATCATATCGCCATGATTTTGATTCGAATCGATTCAAGTATCGATTTTTTTCGGAAAGAATCGTCATCCCTAACTAACATAGACTATGACATAGATTAGAGTGGTATAGAGTAGTATAGACATAGCATGACCGAGTACAGACCAGTAAAACGTGCCCATTGTGGTTTTTATGGGTTATTTATTAAATAAGTTTTTAGCACATTACCATAGAAAGTTGTTAATATTTAATCTGATATATAATCAGAAAAAAATCTACTTTTTTTTGGTGTTTATCGTAATCGTATCGTGGGTGTCTGTAACGATTTAGCCCAATTTTGTCGATCTCCTTTTTATCAGAGTTGTAAATTAAGTCAAAAAAGAATGATATAACACGATTGTAAGCTTTAAAACAGGTTTTTTTCTTATCATTTCGGGAACCGCCAGCCCACGAACACTCCGTGAGAAATCTTCGGGTGAACATCACATCCACGAGTGAAAAACAATTATTGGTACCTTTACCTTTCCCTGTTCCGCACACTACGGCTAGTTTTTCCTTCAATTTATCAGAGGATTCTTTATCCTTCAATAATTCATTAAACAAAGTCCTCAACGCTATCGATGGATTCAAAGCCCACAACAGTCCTAAGCTTTTCTTGTTGGGCCTGGCCAAAGACAATATATAAACCAGGTTAAGACTGTTCACTTCATACATTCAATCAAAGCTCGCTAAATGCGCATTAAAGTCGCCGGTACCTTGTAGTTCTTCGCATAATCTGAGATGGCGTAACTGTGCAAGCTGATAAATTGCTGAAAATTTGCTATTTGCTTAAGTGATTTTATCCAATTTTTGTATTTTGATAATTTTATATAAATAATTAATACAAATTGAACCAAGAAAATACGATATTTCACCGATTTTACTATAATCATTTGTCGAGCGAGCCTGGTAGCGCCACCTAACGATAGTATTAACCTAGAATTTTTTTTATAAGGGAGTTAGCAATCTATACTTGGTATTATAATTAATCTATGGGCCTGGCGAAGAAAGCCCTCTATCTGAGCTCCAAGTTCGGAAAGCTTCATCGATAGTTTCCAGACGTTTCAGAACAGTTTCTTGAAAAATATTTTTTTCGGGGGGATTTAGCCACAATAAAGTCTGCTGCTCTTGTACTTGTACATCTGCAATCATAGAGGTCCCCGGCGGCGTCAGTTCATCTAGCTTGGGCAAAACATTTTCTTTATCCTGAAAACATAATCAATAACTATAGTGACAACAATTTACTTCGTAGCAAGTTGCATATATGCTTGGGTCCCGCTAGTTATACAGTTAGGTACTAGTTAGCTTAGTACCTGAAAAACACCAGCAACCTCATAAGACTGGGTAGCTCACATCATAAACAACAACTTTTGTTTGAAATAAACAGCACTATCTATACAAATAAATAAAATTGAAGTGTCTGTTTGTAATATCAAAAGAACAGCTTTTTACTAACTGCATACGAAAGTAAATACGGTACTTATAACAAGAAAACAATTTTTAAAATTTTTGTCTGTCTATCTGTTTGTCGCCGCTAATCTCGGGAACGGCTGGACCGATTTTGACGAGACTTTCACTGGTAGATAGCTGAAATTATCGGGCATGTTACAGGCTACTTTTTTAACAGACTTTCAAAAAAGGAGGAGAAGGAGTTGTGTTTTTCTACCTCTGTATATCGATATCTCCGTGATTTCTTAACCGATTTGCGTGAATCTTTTTTTAATTGGAAGAAAAACTTTACAAGATGCTCCCATAAAAATTTCGGGTTCCAACTCTTCAATCCTGATGCTGCAGGGGTACTGCCTTCCTAAACTGTGGGGATTTAGGAACTGTCGATTATGAATAGTTATTGTAGGTACCAAGTAAAGACTATATCGTTGAATTCTAGGACCCAACTCCTCAATCCTGATGCTGCAGGGTTTCTGCCCACCGAAACTGTGGGGATTTAGGAACGCGGGCGAAGTCGCGGGCGTCCGCTAGTTAGGAACTAAAGTAAATAAATATATCTTTTGAGTTACCATGTTACACTCTAGAGAGCAGCATCGCTTCATCAGGGGGATGTAACCTTTACTATGTTAAAAAGTCGATTTCGTGACGTTGTGACCAGTGTCACTTTCCTGCTGCTACTTGATATAGAGACAATGAACCCGGAACTAAGTAAAAACAACTTACCACTTGTATTCCCGTAGTATTTGTAGGTGAAGGGAATTCTGCTTGGTGATTTTGTTGAGCAGCTAAAATCTTTGAGTTGAAATCATCAAACACACAACTTTCTTGGATTGCATTTCTAGACTCTTCTTGATCAGTATCTGTTTCCGATTCCATTTTATTTGCTTCATCTGAAGCTTCCTCATATATTGAGAAATGTCTTTTAAAAATGCAAGGTAAATGTTTCTATGTACTTTTAGGTGTTGATTTTTCGTCGCGAATCATACCAAGTTGCGAATTTGGAAAGCACGAAACACGAAAGCACTCCGTTCATTTCCCAACCACTTGGGACCGCCGAAATGCATATTTTTCCTCGTTCTGTTGATTGTATAACTTTAAAAGGCATATTCTGTAAAAATAAAATTTATTGTAAAGCCTGTCAGCGATCTTCGTAAAAAAGTGACTAAAACGACAAAAAATACTAGTTATAAAATAGTCATTCGAGCAATGACTATTTTATAACTAGTATTTTTAACGAGAAAAAAAAATATAATCGGACTGGAGACATCTGGACTCGAACCGGGGTCTTCTGGTATCGTGACCGCCCGTTTCCCACCTGAGCTACTTTAACCTTGTAGATGGCGGCGAAATTTACCTTCGTATTCTAATCTAAGTGTTAGGTTTATTTTCGTTACGGAATTTCTGGATTCGGTCTCCACGCTCAAGGCCCGCGATAGAAGCTATGCAATAGCTTAAAACATTTAATTAAAGATACAGTATTTTATTTTTATAACATCTATAATGCTAATTGCATATAAAACATTTTGTTTTTATAAACGAATTTAATTAAAACCTCATACATAAAATCCTCCCTTTTTATCTATTTCCTGTACCAGTCTAGTGTTTAGGAGTCTCGCATAGACTTTTGCTAACACGGTAATCAAACAGATTGGTCTGTAAAAGGGGTCGCAGAGGAGCGGGTATTTAGTTGGTTCAGAAGAAGACTTTTTTGGTTTGTCAATATGAATTTATTTATTAATTAAGAGATTTATTTTACGATGAAATTACAATACGTATTTCACATAAAAAATATTTATGTATAAATTATCAAAATTTGGTGTTAGTTGATTTATGCGAGATCCATATTATAAGGTTAATGATAGTCTGTCAGAAAATGGCATGTTTACTTGTCCCCATGTAATTAGCTCCTCGGTTTGGAACATCTTTCTTTATTCACAGGCTGTTGCTCATTTCATCATAAATGCATATATTATGTAAGACACAGCAAGCTATTGTGTTATTAATAGCATTGTTTAAAGCTAAACAATTTCCGACTACTGAGTACTGGAATCTGTCGTTTTAGCACCCAATATTGCCGTTCCACCACATTTCTTGTTTTGATATGGACCTCATTATATTTTCGTTCCCCACTTGTATGATTGAGACATGTAAAGAGATGAGGCTGAGAATAAAAATCTTTGTAAGAAAATAGATAAGTTTGATGTTAAATATTTCTTTTCAATTCTGGGTTATTATACCTTGAACCTTCATAAGTAATTTATTTGGAATGCCTAAAAAGTTTTACAAATACCTAGTGAAATACCTAGTGAACCTACCTTAAAATATTTTTGGACAGCAGTGACTAAGGAAGTTAGTAGTGTTTTATTCCTGAGCTTCACTGAGCAGAGCCTCATTGAAAGCGAGGGTAGAGAGAGAGAGAGAGAGAGAGAGAGAGAGAGAGAGAGGTACCATTGCGACCATGCAATTTAATACCAGATTAAAATTATAAAATACCGTGTTAACAGGTTAGAATTACGGTGTTTCGGCTCCAAATTACCATGCATAGATTTAAAAAATACCATGTAAATTACCGTGCAAAATAAAGAGAAAATGCTATGATTTTTCGATATTTTTTATTTAAAATTTAATCATCTAAAATAACAACTTCTTTCTCGTATATGACTGCAGTCATTTTTTTATCATTTCCTTGGATGGCATAAAATCCTCACAGCTCGTTCCACTCCGGTGTATGGATTGCTGAGCAAGAATATTTCCCTTTATGGTTTTTGTTATTAACTTATTTCTTTTTTTTGTTTTAACGTCATTTACTTGACCAAATATTCTTTCACAAGCGGCATTTGAATGTGGTAAAGACAGGATATTCAACATAAATGTAGTCAAAAATTTAAACTTCTGTATATTTCCATCCTTTAGTTGAGCTATCTGTGAACAAAAAAAAAACCGGCCAAGTGCGAGTCGGACTCCCGCACCGAGGGTTCTGTACAAACCTGTAGGTATAAAAGTAAATGTTATACTTAGTATTTTTATTCCTCTTATCTATTTTAATTTCAATTTAATACCTCTACGCGTTCATGCGGAAAGGGGTAGTAAGTTTTAAAATATTTTAATTATATGATGTAGCTAAAAATGTATGCTTTTCGCAATTAATTTTCTTTTATCTGTGCTATAAGAGGTTGCTTCGTACCAAATTTCAAGATTTTGAGTTCACGGGAAGTAGGTTTTGATTCCCTTGCGAGTGTCGAAAATTTACATAAAAATATTTTTATTATATGATGTAACTAAAAATTTATGCTTTTCGCAATTTTTCCTATATCTGTTCTATAAGACGTTGCTTAGGTAGGTTTTGATTCCCTTGCGAGTGTCGAAAATTTGCATAAAAATATTTTTATTATATGATGTAACTAAAAATTTATGTTTTTCGCAATTCTTCCTATATCTGTGCTATAAGACGTTGCTTCGTACCAAGTTTCAAGATTCTGAGTTTACGGGAAGTACCCTGTAGGTTTTGATTCCCTTGCGAGTGTTGAAAATTTGCATAAAAATATTTTTATTATATGATGTAACAAAAATTTATGTTTTTTGCAATTCTTCCTATATCTGTGCTATAAGACGTTGCTTCGTACCAAGTTTCAAGATTCTGAGTTCACGGGAAGTACCGTGTAGGTTTTGATTCCCTTGCGAGTGTCGAAAATTTGCATAAAAATAATTTTATTATATGATGTAACTAAAAATTTATGTTTTTCGCAATTCTTCCTATATCTGTGCTATAAGACGTTGCTTATATTGTTTCACTAATTAAATACACTGCGCACTTGCCATACCTGAAACAACAACAAACAAAATTATCGAAGAAAAAAAGTGTGAGCAAGCGATTCATTCATTCATTAAGCCACGTATTCACTGAGCAACAATGTTTCGGATACACAGTTTCTGAAACATCACGTAAATGTTTCCAGGAACAATGTTTCAGAAACTCTGCCGTCCACACATTCAGTTGCTTAGGTCATGTCGCCCGACGAAGTAGTGTTGTTATGTGGTGCCTACATTTTTTTGCATAAGTCCATTTCTAGTAAAAAGAAAAGAAAAAGATGGTGGGTCAGGAATAACTTGCTAAGAAGACAAGACGTATTAAGTGATTTATGCATGTTTGATGGATCATTTATAAACTTTCTACGAATGTCAAAATCAGATTTTGAATATCTTTTGCAAAATGTTGGGCCATTTATAGAGAAACAAGATACAAACTTATGAAGTGCAGTTACCGCTGAAACAAGACTAGCCATTACTTTAAGATACTTAGCTACTGGAGATTCATATTCTTCATTCTCATACACTTTTAGAGTTTCCAAACAATTAATCAGCCGGATCATACCCGAAGTTTGTGAGAACATAATACGTGTGTTGAAGAACTACATCCAGGTAAGAGAAACTAAAAGTTATGAATCAATTTTTATTATTAATTATACAAAATTAGGCGTTCTATCTACTGGGTACTACTATCGGTTTCTTCTACTGATGCGATTTGCGAAACTACCTCTTCAATGGTTTCAAGTTCTTTTTGTGACGTTGAACTTGCTGGTGTCGACGCAGTTTCTTATCCGGGATGGCTATGGTATCCATAACTATAATTCGATACCTCAGTTCCAAAGTGTAACAATTCAGAAACAGGTTTTCATGAGATAATTAGAAAACTTAATGACTATTGATACTTTTATTTATTTATTCTTTTATAGTTATTTCGATATTCTAAAATATATTATTTTTATGAAAGGTCTGGGTAGGAACACTATTAAGTGAAGAGAAAGAAAATTATTTAGAGTTTCACCAAGTTTTCACAGTTTTTCTTTAATTGTTACTGTTTGGAACTAAATTTTATTTCATTCTAGAGAAAGTTTTTCCAAGTTATCCACTTTTGTATATAAATATTTAATAATCTTTATAGTTTTAATAAAACAATCATAATTGAAATCAAAATGTTGTTTTAATTGCTTAGTAATTAAGAGAAATAGATTTTTTTAATCTGAGTCATCTTCCTGAGTTCTTTCTTCAGATACTGTAGGTAAATTTTCATAAAAGTTCCAATGAGCTTGTGGAATTGAAATACCTGGTGGATTGTTGTATGCTGGTTTTAACTCTGTAATTGTTGCTTGTTGCCTTCTCGTCCTTCTATCAACATCAATTACTTTGAATTCATCATCAAAGAAAGACATTTTGTAAAATATCTTGTTAGGTTCATTTTTTTTAGTTGAACAATGTGTACATTACTCCATTTAACAGCTTCTCCTTGACTGTTTTTTGTGAAATTATCTGTGTTTTTGACAAGAGCTTTAATGTTTAAAAAATCACGAAACTCGTTGGTAATGTAGGGTTTACCATTCTTTTTGGCTAGATTGATTATTGGGGTTAGCTGTGTTGGAACATTCAAGGGCCCACCCTTTAAGGATCTTTTTTTCTCGCGTTCTATTAGGGCATGCATAGCGTCCCCCTCATTTTGTGTATGTCCTACCACAAAAAACTTGTGGGTTATTGACTCAATTTGTATGTTCTTGACAACATAAGAATAAAGTGCCCACATATATGTACTTATTCTTATTTTGCCCTGGGCAATTGTCGGAGTAGAATATGACATCCTTGGCAGTAACATGATCCCTTAGGTACTTTATTAAACAACTGCCTATCTCATTCACACCTCTATTGGCCAGTCCTTCATGCCAAAGAAAGCAGTATCCTTGCTTGTTCTTTATCTCGTAAATTGTAAAGTTATAACAAGACAGTCTTCGTTTGTAGAAAAAATCGCTTCTATCTCCACTGGGAACAGTTTGAACAGCTTGCAAGTCAAAGCAGAAAACTACAGTAGTGCTGGCACATGATTTTAAATCATTTTCTTTTTCTATGCGACTTTGATTCTTCTCATTGATGTGATAATTATAACTCTCTTCGTTCTGTTGCTTTTCTTCAACTGATATATTTTTAAAATTATCACAAAACCCACAGATATCTTTCTTCATTATAAGTTATTTGAACCATCTGAAAAGTCTTCGTCAACCTCTGACTCTTCTGCTAATATAACATTGTTTAACAGATTATTATGATTCACTATTTGTGAACTAGTTCCTTCTTCCAAGACAGTATTCTGAAAATAAGATAATAATATTTAGATTTCACGTATATTTTATGTTATTATAATAATTTAAGAATATAAATACTCTTTACTTACTTTGTTTTCATGATAAGAATTAATGTTATTCTCCTCGTTATTTTTACTAACCAGTTTTAAAATACGCATGGATCTACTTTCGTAACACTTTTTAAGCATGTTTAACTATTTTTCTTATTTAAACAAACACAAAAACGAGTGGATTTTAATTTTGTCATAAACGGAAAGATTTCAATTTGACAGACAACTTCTAAATGTGTCAAAAGGAAAGCGTCAACCAGAAATCGCAATGTTGCCAGTTACGACAAGTAACATTTCGATTTGTTACTATAAAGTGTAAATATTTTCAGTTCCAAAATGAAACAAATAGAGTTGTTACTGTATGAAAATAAAATAATCTCACGTTACGAAAAAATATTGGGTTTAACAATTGAACTACATTCAGTTATCGACTTGTTACTCTTTGGAAATAGTGCCTAATCGTTTTGGGAACAATTTCTCACACTTATCTCCAATTCACTAAATTTCGAATTTGTTACAATTTGGAACTGAGGTATCGAATTGTATTTTCCCATTCGCATGTCTATTAAAATATTATTAATATAAGCCTTGGCTTGTATTACGGCAGTCTCGTTTTGTACCGCTCTTAATTCTGAAGCGACGTATTGCCCATAAATATCATATTCATCCTTAGATTCATCCATTTTGCGTTTTGCAGATTTAACTATTTCAAATACTTCACTTAGATTGTCATCCACTTTTCTTTTAGCTGTTTTTTGCTACTTGTAGATGGTAGTGGAGATGGTGGTTGTGAAGATTGTGGTTTCTGCTGCTCAGATTGCTGTTCTGGCTCCTCAGTTGCCAGGAGGTCTTCACGGTTTGCCTGCAATTTTAAACTTTTTTTTAAAGGTTCCGAGTTCCGAAGCGCACTGGAAAGAAAAATCCCGTGAGTGGAACGAATTATGGGATTTTCCACACTGTATCGGAGCTATAGATGGGAAGCATGTGGTTATTGAAGCGCCTAGCAATAGTAACAGTGATTACTACAACTACAAAGATCAGTTTAGTATTGTACTACTGGCTATTGTAGATGCATCTTATAATGTTATACAAGGTGTAAGGTAAATGGTATAACATACCGGCGGCTACCCATGCAATTTTGACGTTATAATCACTATGGCGGAGTTAAAAAGTCAAAATTAATTATTAAAAACTTCCATACAAAATTAATTAGGTAATTAAGGAAAATAAATTTTGGCAACCCTATGGCGATTAACAATCTCATACCTATTATTATTATTATTACGTAGGTAATACATAACTTAAGCAACATCAATTTCTAATGCCCTAGTACAGCCGACAAAGTCGACGAACTTTTGCGAGTCCTTTGACCGAATGCCGCCGCGCGACTTTGACGTCACTGACGACCTGACCTGACGAAGACGGTATCTACTGTCTAGTAGTGTTGATGATAACGAGGTCTTGTGTTCGATTCCCGGATCGGTTCAAATCTTGACTATTGACTAGGATTTCTCAGTAGGTAGGTTAGTAACGAAATTGGCGTTGATTTACCTCGTAGAACATATTAAGCCGTCTATCACTAGTAGTAATAGTAGTAGTAAGTAGTGCGGGCTATAAACCCACAAATCAAATCAAATCAAATGTTTTTTTATTCAAATAAACTTTTACAAGTACCTTTGAATTTCTTTTGAACGTCAAGTGAATCTACCACTGGTTCGGAATGCCATTCCTATTTCCTACACATTGTTACAGCCCGCATTGTTACGTGTGGTAGGTACCTATCATTTCATGTTATCGATAATAAGTAATAACTAGGATCGACGGCTTAACGTAAATTACCTACCTACTTGCCGAAAACCCAAGGTGAAACGAGATCGACCCCTATTTCCTAGCTGTGGGCTGGTGCCGGGTACTTATGAGAAATTCTTTACATAAAACTCAAACCTAAAAATGTTGTGACCGAAATAGGACTCGAACCCAGACTACGAGATTCGCAACCGAACCTGTAAACCACTGGTCACTCAGACGCAGTCATGTACCTACGCTAGTTCATCATACAATTGAATAAAAATACAAAATGCACTCCAAATCAACTTGAACTCACTACAGGCAATCTCTTAAAATTTTATGTAAACCTGGTACATCCTAGAACGGGCGGACGCTACCTACTAACACGCGGTATCCTCTTTGCAAAACACCGGGCCTTTGATTATGCCGCCGCCGCCGCTCGCGCCGCGGGCCGACTTTGCAAAATGAATGATATTTTTAACCGACTTCCAAAAAAGGAGGAGGAGGAGGTTCTCAAAAATCGGCGCGTATGTTTTTTTTGGAAAATTGTACTTACACCTAATTACGAATACTTCTATCTAGTTACTGACTTACTTGGTACCTACCTAATTACTTAATAAACAGTTACTAGTAAGTACTACGTTGTTTTTTTTTTGTATCGGGGGGGAAATCTTCAAAAGATTCAAAAGATCAGGTTCCCAGACAGGACATTCTTTAAGAGTGTGCTGCGCAGAGTTCTGGCGGCGTGGTGTGTGGTGGTGGTAGTGGCTACAGTGGTGACACCGCGGTGTCGCCTCGCGAACCTACTAGGTACCTACTTACTACTTACTTAGCATGCATTATACTACCTACTAGTACTACCTACTTACTCGTAAAAGGGATCCAGATACCAGCATCTTGATGAAAAGATGACAGTAGCACAGCACGCACCTCGTAGATCATGCACACACACACACGTACGACACATAACACAGCGAAAATGTAAGTTTGCTTACTACTACAAGCTCCTACACACATAATCACAATATCATAATACTCTGAATTAGAATAACTCATTTTCACTTACTTGCCACCACCGTGACAGTTTACGCGCAACTGTTGAAATCTCGAGAACTTATAATAAAATAATGCGTTTCAAAAACAGGGTCACGATTTTGATTTTACCCTAGTAAAAAATATCCTTTAGAAACCCTAAAAAAAATCTCAGTTACTAAATTTGGCAAGTAACTTTTTAAACGGATTTTTTATGTAGGAACTTTTACAAAGTTGGTAAACTTTAATTTACAATTTTCTTTGTAACTTTGCTATACTTTTTCTTTGTAATAACTACAGTTAAGCTGAAAAAAATATTTTCATTTTAATTACCATTTTAGTTAAGTACTTACCTAACAATTTAAACAGATCATTCGCAGTTTTACCCAAAGTCGTTCTGTAAAATTTTTGTTTAATTTGTGTTATGTTTTTCCCCAACCTAAGGGTAAAATTCCGAAAAGAAACACTATCAAAAATGTATTTTCTAAAAATCTCCATCATCCATGTGTTCCTAGTACCGTCGCTCGGCTTTGTTTATTTACCTACACTCGCTACTACGTACACACACATACGTCTTACTCCGCCCTACGACAATATGGCCGAATTATTAGGGTTCCATTGTAAGATATTTGCAATTATGAAATTATCTTGAGTCAGGAAGAAACTAAGTACTTCTAGCTATAAAAAAAATTGTAATTTGTGTAGGAGTTGAAGGGATTTTTGTTCACCAATTAATCCATCAATGGGCACTGCAGGCCTACTCCTACTAACAGAGAAATGTAGAAACTAACCTTCCACGCTGCTCCAATTGGTGGGTTCTAACGATTATTTTGACTTCAGGTTAAGTACTGATAAATGATAATAACTGGGACCACCGTAGCATCGTGGGGAAAAATTCTTCAATCGACCGAAGAACTGGTTTCTTTTCTCATTGGTAGTTGGTACTTAAAAATGTCTTGGCAGAAAAACTCAAATTCTAAAAATTTTATACCACTACAGCCTATTAACGTCCCACTGCTGGGCACAGGCCTCCACTCTCATAGGAGAGAGGGAATTAGAGCTTAGACCCACCACGCTGCTCCAGTGCTGGTTGGCGGACAAAAATTTGATAGCTGACGATAGAATCTAGAACCCCAAGATCTGCATTCGATCAAAGTACTACCAAAGACCATTAGAGACATTTAATAAAATTTAATAAAAATACGGGACCCACCTCGTGAATTAAAACGATTTATTATGTAAATTGATTCATGTTAGCCTGGTAAGTCGTAGGTATCCCGATTAAAGTTTACATACCTACGTAAAATGCCGGTGGCGTGGCTAAAGTCAGAACTGTATTACAAGCGATAATATTAATTATTATTATTGTATCGTTATGCAATTTGGCAAATCATTACAATTAACAAATCATTCAAAAAAAAACTACACAGAATCATTTATTATTGATCAAAACTTCAACGAAATAAGTCGAGAAATTAATCACAGAGAATGGCGGCTCATAAATTAAGGATAAGGGACTGACTTTGACTTACCAAGTCCGAAACTAGTTGGGCATTTTTTTACAAAAATACGTGAGTTCTAGCCGGGCTTTTACTTTGAGAATTTTATTTCATGCCGAATAATGATTACTTAGTATCGCTACTGGATTTTATCGCAACGCTCGCGCTGGCAACGAGGCTTAACATACGGTATTATTCGCAGGTCATTGATATTGAATCAGCTGTTTTAAGGGATGCCACCTGAATATTTATGCTAAAATTTTGAAGTCCTCATAACTCCCCCAGGATATGAGTTACACGTCTCATGACATTTTTCCAATATATCTATACATTATCTAACATGGGTAGCCGCGGGTATGTTATACTATATAACTTACACCTTGTATATGCCAACTGTGTTGCGAAAGGAAAAGCATCTGACAGTGGCATCTTTCAAGAAACGAGTTTCTATCAAAGAATGGTGGAAGACCGTCTTAATTTTCCAAACCAAGAAACGATATCACCAGATGGACCTGACCTTCCTTATGTAATACTGGGCGATAGTGCATTTCCATTATCGGAAAACTTGATGAGGCCGTACCCGGGTATTCATAACCGTGGCACAATGAAACGCATTTTCAACTATAGACTCTGTAGGGCCAGGAGGGTTGTAGAAAATGTTTTTGGAATTTTATGCGTGATTTTTCGTGTATTTCGTAAACCAATTCCTCTCAAGCCTGAAAATTGTAAACTTATTGTAATGGCCTGTCTTTACATGCATAACTTTTTAAGAAGGAATAAACAATCTAGAGTCTTGTATACGCCCCCGATGACTTTTGATTTTGAAGACAGTGAACATAATGTCATAAATGGTGCTTGGCGTAGAGAGTATACAGTTGAAGGAACTTCAATGTTGGAATTGGAAAGGCGACCTAGAAATTCAGCACGTACTGCTACAATCATAAGGGATCAATTTGCTGAATATTTCATGAGCGAAAGAGGAAGCCTGCCGTGGCAAAACAATGTAGCTTAATGCTATGGCGGTAGTGTTTTCGTATATGTTAGATAGAATATTTACATGCCTACAGCTGTTTACATAAAATTAAAATATGAATAATGCACTCACTGTTTTATTTAAAGTATCTGCACCACCACTCCTTGTCGTCGTGCTTTGTAAAAAAATTAGTTCTTCATAAAATTTCCATATTGATTTCTTAATATCTGCAGTGCCAGCACCTGTAGTTTTTGTAGACAACATTTTCTTCCTCTCTCTTGCAAATTGCGACCGCAATATATGCATTTTGTTCTCAACATCTTTTTTTGGAATTGCCAAAGCATTCGAAATTTCTTCCCAGGCGTCCATTCTTTTTGATTTTATTTTTGTAGTCCTTTGTCGAGCAATCCCATAATATTCGTTTTTTCTCAAACAGTTCTATCAATTTAAAGACAGTTTCGACGTCCCACACTACAGCCATGTTTATAAACAAAATAATTATCAAAATTTTGTGCCTTAGGTGCCCAACACGCAGACAGCATTCCCGCGCTGAATAGCTATAGAAATTCGTTGCGCGAGAAAGCTGCCCGCCCGAGGGTCACCTGTCGCCTCCCTGAGGCGTTTACTAAGCTCCTTGCTGAGATTTTTAGCACCCCTGCCCCACGGGCCCAGTGTCTCGACGCCAAACGGGACAAATTCATATTGTGCGCCAAGACAACTGTACTTATTAATCTTTTGGCGTTCTCGTGCGTCCGCCGCCGCCCCGGCTCGTACGCTAGTAGATCGAATAGGACGCCGCCAATGTATCGGCACACTTTGCGTCCCATACCAGCGCATGGCCCATTCTCCATGGGATCGACGACATCCCGTCGGGGCGCTTGCCATCGTTGCGCACGATCTGGGGCTCCAGTGCGGCGGGAACTTTAGCACTGACGAGCGCCCTTCTTAGGATGTCGTTAAGTGTGGCATGGCGTAATAAACATGGCGTCTCGGTAGGAACGGCATTCCGAACCAGTGGTAGATTCATTTGACTATTCATAAGCACTTGTAAAAAGTCTATTTGAATAAAAATCAATTGAATTTTGAATTTTGAATTTTAATAAGCGGCCGGCGCCCGAGGGACAGATAAGTCCGTGGTGGCCAAGATGATCGACGTGGGCTCCGCAAGAGGCACAGTTGTGGATTACGCACAGGTTAGGTACGCGCAGAACATATACGACAATCTAATGTTTGTAAATCGACTTACTAGAAACCGGCATAAACTAGTAATGCCGCGATGTCGTCTACGCAAGGTGCAGAAATCCTTTGTGGGGTCGAGTATTACCTGTTATGATATGGTTCCAAAGGAACTTTTGGATTTGCCATTGCACAAATTGAAAAAACCGTAAAAGAACACTTGTTGAGTCGGGGCTATTATACAATTGACGAATTTGTTAATGACGAGTTGTATGGAAGCAACCGACTTTGGGTCCAGCTCCCCACAGGATAGTATAATAACTTACACTATTGTATTTAATTTAATTTATACTTATACTTACTTACCTAAGTATTTTAATATATTGTAAAAAAAAGAGCCACTGCTGAGTATCTTGCCGGCTCTTCTCGGTAGAATCTTCTTTCCGAACCGGTGCTAGAGTCAAAACATGATGTAGCATAAGAGACACCTGTCTCTACATGTTTATATGTCCTACATGTTTTAAATAAATTGAATTGAATTGAATTGAACAGCTCCAAGCCGGAGAGCAGCCGCAATGCGTAAAGATTCCGGGTCGATCAGGGTGCCAGTATTGGGTGAGGGGTAGGCATGGAGCCAGTAGCCTGACTGGCCTAGAGGATGCAAGGAGCCTCGCCCGGTCCTTGCCTACCGCGGTGTCACTGAGGGAATCTCGTATTGAGACTGATATGATGTTGTCCCAAGCCCTTTGAATTTTCGGTTGGGTCGGGAAATTTTGATTCAGTCCGTCTAGCCAGGCATTCTTGGCCTCATCCAAGCACGCAACGAGGTCAGAGTTGCTGTGCTGTAGGTAGGAGAGTAAATATAAAAGTATAGTAGAGTAGGTTTGTAGAGTTGGTCCAAGACATAATTGTAGCCTGTGCAATATTACATATTATGTGCATAAACAATGATGATATAATTCCAAGTTTAGAAGCACATATTGAGGATTTGATAGATGTGTCAAGTTTTGCTAATAATAATGAAAATGTTAGGAATACAAATATTAGCATTAACATTTAACATTTTAGAAGGCAAATACTAATAACCAGTTATTTTAATACATTAAATTAAAGAATTCCTACTGTATTGTTTTCTTTCAATATTAATAAAAGTATAATCATCTTATATCTCTTTTTTTATCTCACCATCATAATAATTATTGTGGGATCTACTTTTGCTTATGTACATTCATGTTTTAGTATTGGCAATTAATATTCTACCGAAAACATTCCTGAACCCACTACAGGCACGAGTCATGCATTCCCATTGTTCATTGGGAAGATCTTATTTAAAGGAGGGTGGGTAGTCTGGCCTAATCTTAAGACAGCATGTCTGAATTCATTTGGAGAAAAATGATATTCAACCCATCATCTGCTCACTACTGAACGAGGTCTCCTCTCAGAGAAGGGTTATTAGGCTTAGATTAATAGTTTACACTAATTAACTAATTAACTGTGAGGTAAAATCAGTTCTAAACAAACATATCTTTTTCTCAAAGTGAATTTGGAACATGCTGTAATAGGATTAATTAAACTACTCCATCAGGGCAACAACAGCTATCATGGTTCATAATAAAATAGGTACGGTCCCATACAAAATTACCCAGTCCTATAGCCTATTATCAGTACAGCACAATAGGCAACATTTTTATAAATAAAACATATTATTAAAAGTAATAAAAAAATATCATCATCATCATCACTACAGCCTATAATTAACGTCCCACTTCTGGGCACAGGCCTCCACTCTCATAGGAGAGCGGGAATTAGAGCTTAGACCCACCACGCTGCTCCAATGCGGGTTGGCGGGCTTTAACGATTATTATCATGTTAGTGATAATAACCGGGACCGACGGCTTAACGTGCTCTCCGAGGCACGGGGGTGAAACACCGCCAACTTCCAACTCCGGGCTGGCACTGAGAATTTCTTAATTGAAAAACCCAGTACCTAACTTTTATGCCCGACCGGGAATCGAACCCAGGACCTCGATGACCCGCAGTCGACTATGCTAACCACTAGACCAACGAGGCAGCCAAAGATTTAGTGCTCTTTTTTTTTTCATTATATCTAGTGACAGTAACTCGCATCTTAGATTATGTTCTGTTGTGTCTTGTTTGAGTTTATTTTGTAACTGAGCACATTTTAGTTAATGCTCAATTTGATCATGTCTAGATTTTTGTTCCACACTTTTTATCTGTGCATCTACCAAATCTTGTTTCTTTTTGGACAAATCACCATAAGATCCCATTGTTTTAACAAAAGCCTCTGGATTGCGCTGTATGAGCGGTGCAGATCGTTTTCTTTTTATACGATTGCCTGAAAAAAGGAGTATATTGTTTTCAGGGTTCATGTATGTATGTATGTATGTATGTATGTCTGTATGTATGTATATGAGTTTGTATATTCCACCATAACTTCTATACGCCTGAACCGATTTTGATAAATGAGATATCGTTAGAATCCCTAGCTTATTCCGGGTGACATAGGCTACTCTAGCGGCACGCTATGATGGCCGGTTTGACACCCGGTTTAATAAATAAATTTTGAGTCCTAAACCTAAAACTACATTCGATAAAATTTATGAATCTCTGCACATCACTATCGTCAATAAAGTAATACAATTATTTCCTTCAAAGTCGTTAGTCGTTATCAATTAATACGGAACTTCATGAGCGGACAAACGTCAAACCGGCCATCATAGCGTGCCGCTAGTGTAGTACAATTAGAAAAAAAATGATGGGGTGACCATGGTTCCGCATTAAAGACTAAAGTTGAAAAAAAATATTTGAAAATAAGATTAACTATATATTCATCATCTAGAAAATGACGAGTAGATTCCAAAAATATATGACACTATAGTTCAATATTCAGTGATTCACAAAAAAATCATTTAATAAAAATGTGAATAAGATTCCAAAGGTAATTAGTGACTGTGGTATCGTTACGTAGTAGCAGTGGTAGCCGTACTTTCATTCGAGGGGGATTTTTTATTACACGACTGCCCAAAAAAGGAGTATTATGTTTTTAGGGTTTGTGTATGTATGTGTGTCTACGGCAGAGCAGTCGTATTTGTTAATAATTTTAATTATATTCACTTGTTAACACGAAGCGATTCTGAGTACTATCTGTAAACCTCTCTGGTGTAGGACTAATAACTTTCACACGCCCCTTTAATCTCGACTCCATCTAAAAATATAAAAATTCATGAATTAAAAATGATTTTAAATAAACTTTAACATCAGTACAAAAGTTTCACAGGATCGTGGTGAGAGTTATTGTCACACTCTTGAGCATATACATATATGTCACCATAAGATTGTAAAAACCGTAAGATTGTAATCTAACGCTTTTTTTTTCGATAGATTGTAAACATTCGAAAGATTGTGAACCGTTCAATGTTTTAAGTGTCAATTTTTGAAATATTCATTGTATTTACGTTTTCTTGTCTCTTTCTTGTAGGTTAGGTTAGGGTTCGACATAAACAATCAAGTAGTGCCGGCCGCAGGCGGGGCACTTAGGTTCTATCGGGTTAATAAACCTAGCAGATTACAATCTAACGAAAAATATTCCGTTATATTGTAATCATTCGACAGTTTACAATTTCGCGAGTTAGATTATAATCTAACGGTTTTTACAATCTTACGGTGACATATATAATACTGGGAGACCGTTTTAATAAAGAAAGAAACAAACATACTTATTATTAAGAGCAACATAATGTACTATGAAAGTTTTATACTTAAAATATACATATTATGAGATTATACCTCATTACTCCAGTTATCCGTTTTTTTGATGGGAGATACTGTTACTTCAGCAATAATTATGTCTTGTGATGTCATATTATTTTCACATTTTTGGTCAGGTATCTACAATAAATAATACAAAAAAGATTTAAAACTGAATGAAAATCGATTCTATAACAGAATATTATTACTTATATATTTGATAATTACCGTATCAGAGTCATAGCGTGCAGTTAAAATCTTCGGCGAGTTTCGACCAAGTTACGTCCTTTAGTTGGTTATTAACCACGTAGGTTTTTTTTATTTTCTAACACATTGGCATATTTTTATCTAATCTATATTAATAATTTCGTGAAGGGGTACGGTAGACTCGATCGAAACCTTACCTGAATAATAAAGCTTAAAAAAATAATGATTTTGAGTCGACAACGTATATCCGCAAAATTCGGATTGTCGAGTATTTTGTTAAATTCTATACATTATTTATAATTATTGTGCGAAACGTCACTGACAACGGATGACATCTTGAGTAGTTATTAAACGTTCCATTTCAGCTTTTGTCTTGCCATAAACCATAGTTATTATTTATACTCTATGCCGTAAACATTGAGCGAATCAAAAAAAAATATTTTTCAGTCGTTTCGCAAAAGTATTGTTTTGGACACTTTTTATAGGATATACTCTGTGATAACTGTTTTTTCTTAAAACCTGAGATGCCACAAAACCATAGAAAAAAGAATACTGGCCATCAGTGCCATCACCTTAAAAGTTCTTTTTGTCATTTAGTTTTGCAATTTGCATAGTGATTTACTTTGTTTGGATTATTTTTTATTTATTTATTATTAATCTTATGAAATTAGCAAAAATTGTGTTAGAAACAGTGCCATAAAAACCACAGTCGGTTTTACTGTGCACCGTGTTATACATAATAGGTAAGACCAAAGATTTAAATCAATTTAATTAATTTAATTAATTGCAAAATATATTCTTGCAGATAATTTCAATTATTGTGAATGCTGTGGCCTGGAAACAAATAGGCAGTTAAAAATAACCGAGGCTTGGGCACTTTCAAACCTTTTCCCAAAAAATCAAGCTGCTCCTGATTTATCTGTCAAATCATTAGCTGCCTCAACAATACAACCTGACAAATCCCAAGATTTATTTGATGACTTTCAAAGTTAATGGTGCAAGTCACCGAGTACAGTATGATGAAAAATGAAAAATAATACTTATTACCAGATAGAGGCGTGAGGATATACATACATATACAATACTTATTAATATTTGAATATTTATTTCATATTTTTTCTCCTTTAAGGTGGATAACGACGCTACTCGAAGAGTCACTGGTGACTGATGATGTATCGTCGGACAAAGAGAACAATTTGACGCAGCTCCAAGAATCACTGCTGACTGATGTTTCTTTAGAAAAAGAGAAGAAAGAGAACATATTAAATGGCTGACAGACCACAGAAGAAGCGTAAATATTCAAGCAGATTTGGTACAGAAAATCAACCACCTAGGACTAACTATATCTATTTAGCGCTTTCAAATAACACCATTCAAGTATCAGTACATTCAGTTGGTTCTATGATTTATGAATGTGTTCAATGTCAAGCACTTCATTTTATAGGTGAAAAAATCAAAAATCATTTTAAAAATTGTTGCCACTATGGGAAGGTAGGTATATATAGACGCAGATAGAGCATTAAAGCCAATTCCAGATATATTATTAGATTTATACAAAGGCAATACGTCTGATGCTTATCATTTTAAGGCTAATATACGACAATATAATTCAGCATTTGCTATGGCATCCATAAATTCTAACTTGACCACACTCCCTCCAGGAGTTTTCACTTATAGGGTACAAGGGCAAATTTATACAAAAACTGGATCTTTGTTTCCGTTGCAAATTCATAAACCACAATACAACCAATTGTACATGATTGAAGATGTCACGTAGTGATTTTAATATCACTTGGATTATATTGTATTCCTCAATATTGTTGAAAGTACTTTAGCGACATCTAGTGTCAAGGCTCACAACGTGTTGGGTCGATGCGCAGGATTTCCCATAGATGGCGTTTGTTGTCTCTGGTCATAAGAACACGATGATATTATTTTTTTTTCTATTAATATTTTTTTTTATTATTAAAACATGGTTTTATTATATATTTTTGGAGTTTTTTTAATTATTGGAATTCACGTTAGTCTATGGTGGAGCATTTCAGAATGCGGCCACACTCGCTGTGGGTCTATGGCAACACCGAATTTTCAGAGATGAGATTTCCGTCGAACGCTCAAGATGTGATAGCCGTTTGTCGGGATATCTCAGATTCCAGTTTTCTCCATGGCTTCGCCTGGAAAATGAACAATAATGCTGTTGTTCTAGTCATCTTAACAATTGCCTATTTTTCCACATCAATTTTGTTCCCATATTATCCCGTATTATTTTGAAGAAGGTTGGGATGGGTGGAATATCCTGGAATGTTCAATTTACAGGATGTCCTCGGGTTTTTCTTTTTTTTAAATTTATCTTTGCTATTATTACTACTAAGACTATTCATTTTTTTATATTTTGATATCCTCGATATATTTCCGAGATTGGGAATTCTCGTCGATGCCTTCTCCGGTGATGAATGCATTCCAAGGAAATGGGTTGGTGAGCTGACGAGGCCGTTCCCTGGAAGTAGACCACGTTCCTGATCCATGTATTCAGGTGACCCCAAATTCACATTCAGCAAGTAAGGAAATCTTCTTTTTTTTCCCTTTCCGAACATATAGTGGTTTTAAATTCAGTGTTCTCAAAGTAGTGAGTCAGATTCCTTGAACCTATTCCGCTGAGCTAAATAAACAATTTAAAGAAACTTTAAAATAGTAAATTCAAGGTTTTTATAATAATCTATCTGGACCCCAAGCGTCCCTGATAAATCTCCATTAACTTAAGTATCTGTGTATCTTGGGTGTTTAATTAAGTAGCCTTAAGTTACTTATTAAGATTTAACAATAAGGTGTACTATATATATACCAACAGTAAAGTTTGCCTGAACAAAAGAACTTGTATTTATTCCATCTCCCTAGATAGGTACATTTTACCATTCTGTAACTTTGTAAGTGGGTGATTGCTTTCGAACCCGGGTAATTTCCATTCTGCCCTAATTACCCTCCTTACAAAGATAAAGCGGCATTAAATGAACGATTATCTGATTCTAGAAATAATATGTGTAGAAGGAATATAATGAGGTCCTTACAAACAATGCTCAATTTATCCAATCCGTGAAAGGTGATAAATATTTCAACGAGAAATGTTGTACATATATAGAGAAATTTTATGATAATGGACCTGTGATGTATAGAGAATATTTATGATTATTTCTTAATAAGTAAGTACCTTTGCCAACTTCTCGGGTGAGTACTCATTGCAAAATTGCAATTGTTTTACTTGGCTTCTCAATATTATTTTTGATTTAGCTAATTTGTATTTAAAAAAAAATTTTTTTTTCAAAAGTAGTAAGTACTACTTACCTAGGTACATACCAAAGTAAAGAAAAAGACTGAGTGCTTAAAACAGAGAAGGTTACAGAGAAAAGCTATTTGTTTTGTTAATTTATGTCAGTTTATTTTGAAAGTTGATTTAGAATTAAAATTATTCATTTAAAAACTTTTGCAGTTTTAATTTACTATACAAGGTGTAAGGTAATTAGTATAACATACCCGCGGCTACCCATGTAAGATGGTGTCTAGATATAATGGAAAAATGTCATAAGACGTGTAGCTCATATCCTGGGGGAGTTATGTGGACTTAAAAATTTTAGCATAAATGTTGAGGTGGCACCCCTTAAAACAGCTGATTCAATATCAATGAACTGCGAACAATACGACGTATGTTAAGCCTCGTTGCCAGCGCGAGCGTTGCGATAAAATCCAGTCGCGATACTAAAGTAATCATTATTCGGCATGCAATTAAATTCTCAAAGCAAAAGCCCGGCTAAAACTTACGTATTGTTGTAAAAAAATGCCCGACTAGTATCGGACTTCGCAAGTCGAAGTCAGTCACTTATCCTTACTTTATGAGCCGCCTTTCCCTGTGATTAATTTCTCGACTTACTTCGTTTAAGTTTTGATCAATAATTAGTTTGTTCTTTCAATTATTTACAAATTGTAATGAATTGCCAAATTGCATAACGATACGATAATAATTATTGTATTATCGTTTGTAGTACAGTTCTGACTTTAGGTGTAGAAGGAACAAAGGACTCCACAGGGTTGCCAAAATGTATTTTCCATAATTAACTAATTAATTTTGTATGGAAGTTTTTGATAATTAATTTTGACTTTTTAACTCTACCACAGTGTTTATAACGTCAAAATGGCATGGGTAGCCGGCGGTATGTTATACCATTTACCTTACACCTTGTATATTTATTTAACACAATGAACGATGCATGATATAATGAATCTATGCCTTGCTTTGCCTTTAATATACCTTGAGAACCGATAACTACAGAAATATCTACCTAAATTTCTAAGTGTATTATGAGTCACATTTCACCCGAGCGAAGCCGGGTTTTCTTCTAGTGTGGTCAATAATTCTGTCTGACTGACGTGTCTGCTTGCAATTTTGGCTCTTATTAAAGAACAATTGAAGCCAAAGTCACTGACATCTACTGACCTGCTTCTGTCCCTACATACTTCGATACGATAACAACCATCAAATCTTATATGCTCCCCGTAATAAGGGCGGGCTTGTTTTAATTGGTATGTCCCGCAAGCAATTAGTATAAGTTCGCTGTAGGTCAGGGTTGGGAATTCACTAATATTTTCTGAATTCACATTTTTTTTTTGGAATTCAGCTTGTAGCGTCACAAGTACTTGCCATGTACCTACTTACCTCGGTTAACCCAGAATACTTACCATCAATCACCATTTACCGTGTGAACAACCAAATACCATTGTACCTTACCTCAGTACCCGAATAAACCTCATTACCTTTAATTACCTGGAGGAAGGATTATGTGGAAAGGATAAATAAGTACCAAAGGATCACTTTATTATCAAGAGGAGATAAATAATGAACACTGGAATCAAGATGCAACTCACTTTAATATCAAGACCGACACCGTTCTCATCGAGCGATGCTTAGATAACGGAAGATGCGAGATCGCCTTCAAAAAGGCGAGAGCCCGCAGCATCGGTTCGACGGAAGGTGTTAGCTGAGCCGTGTTGAGGTCGCCTGCACTGAACAGTGTAGTGCGCGGGGGCGAGCGTCCTACTTATACCCGCACGGTTACAGATGTTTTGAATGAGAGCAACTAGCTACCTAGTGCAATATTCGATATGTACATATTATAGATATATAGTTTTAGTCGTAATTCTTTATTATTATTATTTCTATTATTATTACTATTTTCTGATTGGTTGTTAGTTGTAAGAATTTTAGTATAAATATCGGCATATTTTTCCAATACATTCATTCTGATCTCAGCATCAAATCAGAGTTTTATTTAACTCAGAAACCTCCGCAAAAAGCTCTTACTCTGTTTAAATTATTTCTATTTACAAAGTCTGCAAGATCATTATTTTTATTCATATTTTCATTAACTATTTGGAGTATTTGAGCAGCATCTTCCCTGTCTCTTATTTTAGTGTGGAATTTATTTGTTAGAGCAGCAGCAACAGCAAAATCTATCATCACATGCTTGGATGCCCGGTTAAAAAAGTTTTGTCGAAATATTTTAAAAGGTGTTTTAAATATGCCATTCACTGACTCTACAACCCATCGACATAATGTAACAGCTCTTGAGCGGTTTGCTGCCCTGGTTGATAGCTGTACTTCTCCATCTTCTGGGGACAGAGGTACATAAACGTTATAACCACAACTATTCAATAAAGGTAGTGAATCCCTAAACCCTCCATCTAAAATAAAAACATCTCCCGATTGAAAAAATTGTCGATAAGGACTGTTTTCATTTCTGAATTCTTGATTTATTATATCTGCATCAGTCGTTGTTGCCGGATAAGGGCCAAGTACATCAATAATGTATCTGTCACCGTAAGATTGTAAAAACCGTTAGATTATAATCTAACTCGCGAAATTGTACGTGTTTACTTATGTCGAACCCTAACCTAACCTACAAGAAAGAGACAAGAAAACATAAATACAATGAATATATCAAAAATTGACACTCGGAACATTGAACGGTTCACAATCCGTCGACAGTTTACAATATCGATAGTTGGGTTATAATCTAACGGTTTTTGCAATCTTACGGTGACATATCCATCGCAACATACAAATAAGAATGGTTTTACCAGGTTTCTATATTTATGCAATGAGTATGTTTTTTTCTGATACAGGTAATTGGAACTTTTTTCTATATAAATATATGTACCATCAGCAATTATTATGG
This sequence comes from Erebia epiphron, assembly GCA_963932025.1. Classification (NCBI taxonomy): domain Eukaryota; kingdom Metazoa; phylum Arthropoda; class Insecta; order Lepidoptera; family Nymphalidae; genus Erebia; species Erebia epiphron. Next base: position 14,406,238 of record OZ009950.1, read on the forward strand.
GTGATCTATCTTGTCCCCCATAAAGACCATTTGGGATTAAAAGGTTCCGTTGAGCAATTTCTGCTCTTGAAATATGATTTAGTCCAAGGTTTTTTGGTACAAAATCTTGGTTCACTAGCTCTCGTGCCACATTCATGTAACCTTCTAAAGTACTTCTTGGTACTTGCAATAATGCTGAAATGCGCTCGTCACTGTCTCCTGTTCTCAATTTCATTAAATATGCAGCTAATGCAAATGCACCTCTATGTCTATTTGATAGTCTAGGAACTTCTGTTAGTATTTGTTCAAATTGCTCCTTTGAAAAGCCCAAATAATAGTGAACTATGTGCTCAGGTATATTTTGAATATTTTCAAAATCCAAGTGCATCGTTCTATTGTGTTTTAACAATGAAATTAGATCTTCCATTTGCTCTGCACTGAATGTATTAATTGATTGAGTAATTAAATCCCACGGGTTGGTTCTTAAATGGTGATAACAAATTCTACAATCTAGAGGCACATAATAATTGTAGTCACAGAGTAAAGATACTCGTAATGAATAATGATGTAGGTACTAACAGTCGATTGGACTCATTACAGCCAGGGAAAAAACATTGGCGTTGAGTACTTGGTGCACGAGTATAATTAGGCTGCCGAATATCACTGGATGTTGTTGCACTTTCTTGTGTTGTCTGTGAAGCATCTTCTACAATATCAATCGATGAATGCCTAGCAACCTGAGATTGTTGTTCTTCTGTTGAACGTGATACTGTCCTCTCTGTCCTCCGCCAACAGTTATGACAGAGGTAGGCTAAGGCATAAGGCATATTTTTACAGATGTGCACTAAACAAATTAATTTCAATATAGTCTCTTACCTCACGTGGTACAATCTGCTCAGTAATCATATTTGTTATGCGTGTTTCACGTGGAGTTCCCATCCTAAATGTGTGTGATCTTTGCCTTAATAGAGAACGACCGCAACTGATGCAGACTCGGACATGGCCAACAATTGGTTCAATTGGTGGACTTCTTGGATGCCGTATCTGATCCCAAGCAGATGTCCAACATGAATGGCACACAACATTATCACTCGAAACTTGTACCTAAATAATAGTTTTCTTTATTATTAACATTATCCGATGCAATATACATTTTATAACTTTTTTATTATGAACTGTATTTATTTACCTGTTGCGGCTCAATCCAACGTTGAATAAGATTACGCACTTCTGCTATTTCAAGTAAATGTCTTCGTATTCTTGAAACATTTAATCCACAATTGATACAGCGTAAATCAGTTGAGGATGATTGTTGTGATGAACTAGGGCCAGGGTGAATGCCAGGGTCGCCGGTTCTTGCTAGCGTCAAATCAGAGTCATTGCTGAGATTGTCGTGTAAAGCAGGAACGGAATCCGTGTTCAGGCCGTGGTCGTCGTATAAAGAGGGATCGTCAGAGTCAGTATTCATGCTTTATCGAATTAAAACCGCAAAAAGGACACAAAACAATAATAACGCAAACGCAAGGAAACTGGAAAGATGTTGTGTGTCAAATGTCAACTGTCTAACTTTTTTGTTGTAGTGTTGCCATTTCGTAAATAATTAAGTCGATTAACCGATCATTGTAATCGATTGTAAGATTTTTATTTCACTGTTTAAATCGGTGATAGTCAATGATTGTATATCAGAAGCTGTATATTATATTATAATGCAAATGTTAGGTTATTTTTAAAAATTGGTTTTATCTTTACAAATGATATAAAATTAACTCAAGATAGTTTAATAAAATCGATATCTGACTCATTCGATGTCATACGATCTGTTGCGAGGAGGCTTAAATAGTAATTGATATAAATACGGGTGTTTTGACAGTTTTTATTTGAGTCTCCCTCGGATCGATTATTATTATTTAATACCATCGTGGCTTAGATTGTGAACTGGATAATTAAAAATATGTTGTGATTGCAATCATTTATTTTTCCCATCAATTTTTTTTTAAATATTAATTATATCTTTCTATAACCTCTACGCGTTGTGACTGCAGTGTCTGTGACAGTGTCCTTCACTCATCTTTTTGGAGGACACACCGCTTATCCGTTAAATATCTATATATATAAAAATGAATCCCTATTTCCCTTGGTCACAACATCACGCATGAACGGCTGGACCAATTTCGTTTATTCTTTTTTTGTTGTATAGGTAAGGACCTGGAGAGTGACATAGGCTACTTTTTATCCCGGAAAATTAAGGAGTTCCCGCGGGAATAACAAAAAACTTAAACCACGCGGACCAAGTCGCGGGCATCAGCTAGTTGTAGCATATGACGTACCATCCAACAGCTTACTTTGGGCAACATTTTTGTTCAGAACTTCGATTTGTTCCTTTATAGCACCCACGTCTTGTCTGGCTGCCTCTACCAACTCTTTTTGCTTCCGGAGTTCAGCCATTACTTCTCTAGAAAGGTCCACTGCTGTTCTCCTGTGTCTGTGTCTGTGCCATAATGTTCCTATATTGCAAAATGATTTGTTTGAGATCCTTTTACTATTTAGAACATTTCTATACATTTTGATGTGTGATGTACAAAAAATGTTCAGGCAGGTAAAAATTAATGAACATCAAAGATGTTTACAAAATATTCTCTGGAGGGATGCCTATTAGTTGCAGACTGTAACTTACGGTCTTAAGGCATCCACATTTCTTGCTACTCGATGTCTGATAGAGTTGGCACGTCGTTATGGGAGGAGTACCCTCTTGCAGCTGAAGCTATACTTAACACACTTATGTAGATGATGTGATCTATGGTGCTAATGAGGAACACCAATTGACAGAAAAGGGTGGATTTACTCTACATAAATGGTGTTCCAACTCGGATCAGGCATGAAATCATATTGATAATGATAAAAAATATTTTCCCGATGAAGTTGAACTCAATAAGGAGCATTCAGTTAAAACTTTAGGTTTAATATATAATATTGCTTCAGATACTCTTACATATAAATGTCCTGACATTCCTGCCAATAATGAAAAGGCTTTAAACACAAAAAAAAATATTAAGTTTTATTGGCTCAATGTTTGACCCGTTGGGTCTGATAGGTCCGATTATAGTGATAGGTGAATTATTTATACAAGAATTGTGGCAAATAAAAATTGATTGGGACTCTATATTGCCTCAACAACAACTTGAACGTTGGAATAAATTAATTCAAATGGGAACTATAACTATTCCCCGGGGAGTTACCTTTACAAATATTGTAAATGCAGAATTAGTTGGCTATTCAGATGCTTCTCTTATAGTTATTTGTGTTACATGGGGCCAAAGAAAATTTTTGTTCCCGAGGGCGCTATTTTGAATTCAGAGCGAAGTGAAGGATTCTAAAGTAGAATCCTGAGCGTAGCGAGGAATTCAATATACGCCGCCCGAGAACAAAAAATTTGGCCCCGAGTGTTGTTTTTCATCATTACGTATGAGAATAAGCTAGGAGTATCAACCTACTATGTATGGACATTACCTATACGTTTAAGCACCAATCAGAAGCACGAACGCGGACCAACCAGAAGATACTCCTATCAACCTTCTATGTATAGTCATTATTTAGACGTATATTTAAAGTTTAAATAAAACACAAATAAATTATTATGAAATATGTAATTAAACATTAATATTTATGTTGGATACATTTTTACAATTTGAGAAAGATATATTAATAGTTTTATTTGGGACCGAGACAGTTGTGTTTTGAATAGATTGAGTATTTATAATATTTGTGTCATCTTGTTAATTCGTGTCTTGATGTGGACGGTCGCGATGGCGGTGGTGAAACAACAGGCAATTTATTCGGTTTTAATGTTATGTTCTCTACAATACGACTGGCCGTATTGTTCTTGTTGTCAATTGAGTTTTCAATATATCCTTCTGCAACAGAAGAGGATTTCCACCCTCCGTGGCGCTTAAGCATTGTCAAATCCTCTCCCGAATCGGCCAGGAGGGTGGATGTCCTTCGAAAGCAGTGTCCGGTGAACATATTAATATCTAATTGGTAATTTTAAAAATTCGGCAATTTTTCGTGGCATTTCAGAAATTTTATTCTTTCCTATGACTTGTTTCCAACATTTTTCTCCTTGATATCGGATAAAAAATCGCCTGGTGTGTGTGTTAGGAGGACGAAGAGCCATGTATTTGTCTACAATAGTTTTGTACTCGTCGCGTACAATAAAAGATCTGTCAATTTTGGTTTTTGTGTCTTTCAATTTCACTAACACTAATTGTTCAGACTGCTTTTCAATATCGTCAACTGTAAGGTTCGTTAGTTCGATACCACGACAAGCTCCGTGGATACCAAAAATAAAGCTACCTGTAACAAAAAAAGCTCTGTTAATTGCAAAAACATACATTCAAACTTGTAATCTTTACTGACTCACTTGTCACAGTGTCACACTTTTTTGTCTTTGTTTTTCATTTTTTTTTGTTGTTATATTTTGGATGGTATAAATAAATAAATAATTCTTTTTTGCAAATAATAAGGTACAAACTTAATTTGATAGCAAGGAAATCGTAGTCAGGTGCCTGATTTAAAAACGTTTCCACATTATGGCGGGAAAGTACACTGGATTTCTTCGGTTGGTATCCTTCAGAAAGTCTCTTCAAATATGACACCAATTTTGTATAGACTTCAATTTTTATATCACCATTTGCATTAGCTGTCGCTTTCAGCATAGAGTAAATACTCCACAGTGTAGGAGGTTTTTTTATTTTAGGCGATTCTTGAAAGTATGCTAGAAACACGGATTCTGAAAAAGACTTAGCATTTGTCTTATTCTTCCATTCGACGAATTTATTTATTTATTTATTTATATTTATTTAATTATTAGTCGCGTGTAAAATATTTAAATATTTTACACGCGATTTTTGTGGTAATAATTGTTGCACCATATTAGCTGCATCATATAATATGTTATCAGGTGTTAATACATCACTATCACTACTTGAACTCATATTTTCAACCGACTTCAAATAAAGGAGTAGGTTCTCAATTCGACTGTTTTTTTTTTGTTTTTTTTATGTTTGTTACCTCAGAACTTTTGACTGGGTTGACCGATTTGGATGATTTTTTTTCTATTTGAAAGGGCATACTTCCCATGTGGTCCCATATAAATTTTATCGAAATCGGTTGAGTGGTTTTGAAAATATCTACAATAAAATAAGTACTTTATATAGCGTGTGCTTGTTGTTGTAAAGTTGGCGCGGGAGTTTGAAGTCGGTTGTTTAAAAATAAATTTTTATATTAAATTATATAATTATTATTTGCAATGACTTTATACTGACTTGAAGACTAGCGTGAATATTTCTGAGAAAAACAAATGGAAAAAAAGAAGATGACTTTTTTTCAGCGCGCAATGCCGCCAAAACGTAACCGGCCAGTTATAGGTAACTTCATACATTATGCGTTCGACCTCTTTGGTTAACTAGTATTTTTTCCCTCTTTGGACTAGTATCACGTCTGAATGTTATGTCAAAACAGATTGATGTGGATTAATTGAGGATGTTTAGTGATTTGTCTTGCGGGTGCGGCGCTAGTATCGCCAAGTGAACATAGGCTCTGTGATTAAAACAGATTTAAAAATTAATAAGTCGAAAATTCAATTCACCGAAGTGCTTCCCTCAATAAAGACTGTGCAAAACAAATATAAGAGTGTTTGCAAGAACAACCGTAACGTAGTTCGCTTAAAAACTGTGATGTAAATATTGACTATTCGAAGTGAAAATTTCACAAAAAAACATTCACTATCACATTAATCACAAATATACATAGACAAAAATAACAAGTTCACAAACAAATAACGAAGAAAGTGTATAAATCTAATAAATAACAAGTAAATTCATAAAACAACAATCCGCGAGTCCGTTATTTTTCCAAAACAGTGACGGTAGTGCGCCGGCGCGCGTGATAATCCTTGCATTGCGTTGTACCTACAGTGACCTGTACAGCGATTACGTAATCGAGCTGACTCAATAAGATGATAAACTAACTCGTAATTTCGAACAAGTTAATACACGACGTCGTGGCGTATTACGTACAGTACTTGGACTGCAAAACGGACGTTCTACTCAGGTTGACGGATCGGTTCTCACCCCATAGATAGGAACAGAACTTTTTTGCTTTTTTATTTTTTTATTTTTATTTTTGGACAGTTGTATCAATTTAAAGCAAAATCAAACTACTTCTAAGACTAAATAACATAACTAAACAATTTTACTGACCTTCGTTAAGCAAAAAATATGCATGATCAAACACAATTTCTTTTTACAAAAATTAAGGAAGAAATGGACAAACAAACATCAGTTATTACGAATTCTATCATGAAACAAATGGATGAAAGATTAAAACCAATTATAGAAGAAAATAAGTTTTTAAAAAATGGAGTTCAGAAACTTAATGAAAAATTTAAAAATCATGAATCCGAGAAGAAAGCCAATAATTTAGTACTATTTGGCTTAGAAGAAAACCGAGAAAACGGGATGACCCTAATAGACATGATAGAAGATACTCTAAATAAGTCAGGATTTGGTATTACTAAACACGAAATAAATACAGCGTTTCGAATTGGACCTTATAAGAGTACGGCACGCCCAGTTGTAATAGGCTTTGTGGACAAATGGAAACGGAATGAAATTTTGCGCAACAAGAAGAAATTGCCCAAAAATATGAACCTTAAGGAAGATTTAAGTAAGGAAGTATTAGAAAAGAGAAAGGAACTTCTACCTAAGATGGAAGAAGAACGAAAAAAGGGGCGGATAGCATTTATAAAACACGATAAACTGATAGTCAAAGATAGAAACGAGCCTAACAGAGATAAAAGAAAGAGAGAAACATCATCATCACCAAAGGAAACATCATCTCTTAAAACGAACGAGGACATTGGGAAGGCACCTCAAAAGATAAATAAAACCAACGCATTTGACCCACTGTATAGAGGTAGGCCACGCTCAAATTCAAACTCAGAACTTAACAAAGAATAGCAATTAAACAACATCGGTGTCCGGAAAACAAAACTAAGTGATGAAACAAAAGCAAAATTTAACCAACTAAGCACTCCTCCCCCAAGCCGGCTGGTCCCCGTGGGGGTTGAAGACCACAACCTTCCAGCACAGTACGAAAACATAGATACAAGAGAAGGATTTAAAAAGATATACATTGCAACTTTAAACTGCTTATCGTTGAGAACACAAGAAAAACTTACAGAACTAAAAACAGCATTAAAACTTTAAAATGGGATATACTAGGGTTGAGCGAAGTAAGAAGGAAAGGTGAATCAATTGAAGATCATAACGCGTATATTCTTTACTACATAGGGGTAATACAAGGGAGTTACGGAGTGGGTTTCATGGTAAAAAAACATTTAGCGAAACACATAGAAGAATTTAAGTGTATTTCCTATAGAATAGCAGTCCTCAACTTGAGCCTTCCTGGGTACTCCACAAAATGGTCAATTATACAAATATATGCGCCCACTGAGCAAGCGGACGAAAAAATTAAAGATAATTTCTACGATGAATTGACACTGACCTTGCAAAATGCGCACAAAAACGTCATAGTCATGGGAGATTTCAATGGAAGAATTGGCGAAAAGCAAACCAGAGACGAACAACCGATTGGCAACTTTGGATATGGCAAAAGAAGCAAAAATGGGAAGAGAATGATTAACTGGGCTCTTGAAGGAAATTTGAAATTCATGCATAGCTTCTTCAAAAAAAATCAGAAAAAGAAGTGGACATGGATTTCTCCAGATGGCTCCCATAAGCTCGAGATCAATTATATCGCGACAAATAATGTAAAAGCTTTTCAAGACGTTAGCGTAATAAACCAACTAAATTTCAACACGAATCACCGTATGGTGCGAGGAACAATCCATTCAGTAGAACAAAAAAGAAGCAGGCTGAAGTTTAGAAAACAAAAAGTAGCTAATACATCAGAACTAAACAGACACAATCTCAGCGAAGAACAAAACAAAGTACAAGAGAAATATAACAAAGAAATCAATGAAATTTACAGCAAAATTGAAAATAACTTAAAAACAAACAACAACTACCTGAGATCTGAAACAAAAGACCTAATAGAAAAAAGAAAAGAACTAATCAAAGACAGAACAGACAAGAAAAACTTAAAAGTGATTGCCGAGCTTAGTAAAACTATTAGTAACAACATTAAAAAAGACAGAATAAAAAGAAGAGTAGAAGTCATGGAATATCACATAAGGAAGACTGGAGGAGTCAGGAAAGCGCTTAAGATGCTTGTGGAAAATAAAGATTGGATTCCAGAAATGAAAAACAGGTCAGGTAAACTACAGAAGACAAGAAAAGGAATCCTTCAAGTAGCAACAGAATTCTATAAAAATCTGTATTCGGAAAAAGAACCATCAGAAAATCTAGATTTGACCCCTGAAGAAGATGAAATCGTCCCCAATTTTATAAAATCAGAAGTAGAACTAGCTATAAAAACACAGAAAAATGGAAAGGCCCCCGGGCCAGACAGTATAACAAATGAAATGGTAAAGATGTCGATTTCAAACAACTCAAGCAATCTAGAAAAACTGACTGAACTCTTTAATAGTATTCTTACTACCGAGTACATTCCATCTCAATGGTCAAAAAGCGTTATCATACTCATTCATAAAAAAGGAGATCGTAATGATATTGGAAATTACAGACCAATAAGTCTAATATCAAACATTTATAAAATATTCGCTAAACTGATCCTCAATAGAATAACAAAAACTTTAGACGAACAACAACCAATAGAACAAGCAGGCTTCCGTGTGGGGTACTCAACAATAGACCATATACATGTTTTAAAGCAATTGATAGAGAAGAGTCAGGAATACAGAAAACCCTTATACATCGCTTTTGTAGACTATAACAAAGCATTCGATTCGTTGAAACATAACCTACTCTGGAAGACTCTTCTACAGCAAGGAGTACATAAAAAGTATGTTAGAATTATTAGGAATGTGTATACCAACAGCACCGCACAAATTAAGACAGAAGCGCGGGGAGAAGAGTTTCCAATATCCAAAGGAGTGAGACAGGGAGACCCGCTATCTCCAAAACTATTTTCGGCAGCTCTAGAAGGGATTTTTAGAAATCTGGATTGGTATAGTTTAGGGATAAATATAAACGGCGTGAAACTATGCCACTTAAGATTTGCAGACGACCTAGTTTTAGTATCTACCAACAGCGCAGATCTCCAAACTATGTTCCAAGAGCTAGCCGAAAAGAGCAAGGAAATTGGTCTAACTATGAACAAGTCAAAAACTAAGATAATGGCAAACGGAGAGCAAATAGATATAGAGGTAGATGGAGAGATCATCGAATATGTCACTCAATACATCTATTTAGGACAAACTATCTCTTTCAAAGACCAAATTGACCTAGAACTTGAAAGAAGAGTGACTTGTGCCTGGAGAAGATATTGGTCACTAAAAGAAGTCATGAAAAGTAAACACTTTCCTATAGCAGCCAAAAAGAAAGTATTTAATATTTGCATTCTCCCTTGCCTTGTCAAACTTGGGCCCTCTCGCAGAAAAACCTTCAGAAGCTCAGAACTTGTCAAAGGGGAATGGAGAGAAGTATGCTAGGGTTCACTTTAAAAGACCGGAAGAGGGCGTGTGACATAAGGAATACCACTAAAGTGCAAGATATACTTGAGACAGTCAAAAAGTTAAAATGGAGATGGGCAGGGCATATGACAAGGGAGAGTAATGAGAAATGGACGCAAAGAATAAACGAATGGCTACCTCGAGATGGGCAAAGAAAAAGAGGTAAACAATATAGAAGATGGGAAGATGATATAAGAAAAGTAGGAGGACCAACATGGAAAAGGATAGCGAGGGAAAGAGAAAAATGGAAGATGCTGGAAGAGGCCTATGTGTCGGGAGGACACGCTGATAGCTGGACAAACCGATAATATAATATTTATAATAAATTAGTTAGGTTTAGGTGATAAGGAAAAAAGTTGTGGTTATAGCATAAATATTAATTAAGATAGATTAAGAATTTAGATGATAAGGAAAATATTGTACAGTCTGTCAGCAATAAAGGCTTTATTATTATTATAATGATTTGTCTTGCATTTAGAACTAGTAGGAGATTTGTTTACCCAGACCTTTATAACGCGGTGGCGCCGAATTCCGACTACTGATTGATATATGGTAAATGAATCCTTTAAAAGATAGATTAAATACTCTACTAGAGGTCATAAGAAAAAATGATTTTATGAAAGATTACGAACTTTTATTTGAAAATATGCACATAATTGTATTTTATAGTGGCTTTTTAATACCTAAATTTGGATTTTAACTGTTACGACTGGAAATTAACTGAAAGCACCATTTTCCGACCGACTGACTACAAATATCCGTGTATCCGACCACTGAGTAGCTAGATTCCGACCAGCCAAATATTTTCTACTAAAATCAACTTTATGACATTAGAAATAGAGTGGAAATTTGTAAAAAAACCAACCATTTTAAATAATATTTAAGCATTTATTAGGAATTTGGCACAGTAATAACAAAAACGAACTCTATGTTAGACTAGTTGTTTTTAAATATTGTGAAAAAAATTACATAGCTACTTATATAAAGTTTTTTTCACAAACTCTTTCCCTTAAGATCTAAGCATAGGACTTATATTATGTATAATGTCAATAATTCCTTATTATAACAAAAAATAATATTACTATTTTGAATGAGATCATTAAAGAACTAAACTATTATGTATGTAACTATATTTATTGGAGGGTTCACAGATTGCTTTGCTTTCGGAGTTGATTTACTTTCGGAACATCATAAGTCCCACGATTAGACACGAGAGCAGGACTTTCAATTTTGCATATGACGTCTTTCATGTCATAAATTAGGATATCGTCTTTCTCTGGCCATTTCCAGAAGTTTCCGCTCATCGTCATTGTTTTTACTTTCAAATTGTTCTCTACATTTTCTATGACTATCCCAGGAAAATATTCTGCTTCATATTGCACGACGACAAACGCACCTTCTGGGTATTCCATATTTTCTTTTGTGCCTGTAACATCTGTTTTCATTACATGTTTTGTCTTCACTTTTGAATTTGTTTGTTGACTCTTTGCTTTCCTCTTTTGAGCTCTGTCCAATTTATCTTTCTCATTAGCAAGTTTCTCTGCCTCAACTCGTCGCTGATGTTCCATAAATTCGTCGCTAATTGCTACAGTGGGATACATTTTAGGTTTTTTAATTTTCCCGTTGTTATCTATTGTAGCCTTCCTCTTCTTTTCTGTATTTCCTGGCCAAAAAAGTGCATTTTTAAAAGGTTTAGGATATTTTGTTCCGGTGTCCTCAGATTTTTTGACTGGTGTTTTGTGGTCTTGACGAAGGTTTAAGTCTGTATTCGAATCTGAGTCTTTAGGTTGGTCTTGCTGTGATGTAGATGGTTGAGGCATTAAATAATTCACTAAACTTAAAGACCCATCTGATTCGACTGTTCCTTCAATTGTGTCATTATTTTGCAACCAAAACTCTTCATCGATAGTTATGTCAGAAATAGTTTGATCTATGTAGGTAGGCAGATTATTTTGTAATGTAGATTCATTCATGGATATTATTTTTTCAGATTTTATATTTTTCCAGAATTTGTAGAGTTCAAGAAACCTCTCTTCTAATTCAAGTTCGGAGTTAATATTTTTGAATTTTTTTGCCACTTCCTTAGGCAAACGAGCTTTGACTTCACTCAGTAAATCCAATGGTTGACTGCCATCTTTTTTGTGTGTGACGTGTTGATTAGCAGTAGAATTATCTACTGCTAGAGTGTTATTTTCGCCACTGGAAATTTGTTTCACTAACTTAGAGTAATCTATAGCATCTTCGTTAAACGGATAGAGCCCACACGTTTGGAATGATTTTGCAATGATCGCAGGTGAAAGTGTTGCATTCAGAGACTTATGAAATATTTTGGGAAAGTCGGATCGTTGCATCTTCTTCCCGCAGTTTGCCATACGCCATTCACGGACATCGTTACGCCAACAATTTTTAAAGGATAAAATACTCCTACATCCAACGGCTGTAGACGATGGGTAGCATTGGGGTAAAAGGCTGTCAGAATTATCCCATGTTCTTTACAGTATTCACTTAGATTAATATTGATATGCAACGAATAACCATCCAGAAAAAGAACCACTGGCATTTGGATTCCTTTTTCTTTTAACCATGGGTGAAAGACATTTGTGATGTATTCATAAAATGCCTCACTCGTCATCCATCCAGAATCAGAGTGTCCCATTCCCCACCCTTTAGGTATGTTGGCTGTGATGTGCGATGGAACATAGCGTTTATACGGAAACATAACCAATGGTGGAGGTATTGCCCCATCAGCAGCTATTGAAAGTAAAACTGTCAAACACTCTTTCTCGTCGTTGGCAGTTCGACTGTACACTTTTTTCGAGCCTTTTCTGACCAGTACTTGCTTTTCTTGGGGCGACAGATAAAATCCGCTCTCATCACAATTGAAGATACGTTTGGGGTCCCGGAGAAGTTCCATTAAATTGTTTTCAACAAAATATTGCCGTATTTTTGAGAACCAGCTTCTAATATTTTCTTCCGAAACTATAGCTCTGCATGTCGTGAGCGATTGTGGGACTCTTTTCGAAACCTCCGGGTGGCGAGCAAGAAACCCATTATACCATTTCTTACCCGGCTGGTCAACTTTAAAAGGATTTGTACGGCCTAAATTCTTAATTAATTTACTGACAGATTCCAGCAACTGAGTCTTCGTTACTGGGAAGCCAACTTCGCCCAATTCTAAAATCCATTTCACCAAAAGCATTTCTTCTGAGCTTGTCAGTACAGTTGGACCACCGCCTATGTTGCGTGGATTTTTATATTTTTCTTTTAACGTGTCTAGTACTGTTGTTTTTGGAATGTTGTATAATTTAGCAGCCTGATTTATACTCATTTTCTTCTCCCGTATATCTTGTAGCGCTTTCTCCATATTCTCCTGTGAATATTTCAGCCTCTTTTTATCACTCATGATGATGTACCTGAAATAAACACATGCAATTTCACTCAAGCACACCGCAAGCAAAAGCAACCGAGTTGGACAGAAACAGGGTTAAGGGAAATAAATCGCATCTAGATTCCGACCAAACCTACATTTGCGTAATAAAGCCTCTAAACCGAAATTGATATTCATTTTTAGTTCATTTCTATTTCACACACACTTATAAAGATCTGACAATTTCGTAGTTATGCAATTATGTGTCAAAGACATAAAATATAAGGTTTTAAAACCAGACCGGTCTTTGTAAATGAATCGCAAATAAATCAAAAAAGAGTGTCAGTTTAAACGTATATTACAAAGAATCCATTAAGGTTAGCATTGGTCGCATACAGGTATAATATGTAAGAATAGCGTTTAGAATAATTAACTTAATACGAAACCTCCACAAAACAACATGCATAATAGAAAATTACTTTCTTTTACAAAGTGCGAAATTCCTTTTACCGACCGATTCGGTCGGATTTCGGAATGTTGTTATTTTGTAAAGCTCCTCATTCCGTCCATAATTAATTGCCCAAAAAAACTTATAAAAACACGCTATTTTTGCACGTTTATTGTAATATTAATAATTTAATACACCAATAAAACGTTTAAAGTAAATAAACCACAAACTTACCAGAGTATTTAGCGTAAAAATCCAGATGTTTATTTTCACTGTTTTATGTTTTTTTAGCATTCAATCCAATACAAACTACACCCTTGCCTAGTTTTTGTTGGACTGACGAAATGTCGGTTAAAATTTGAAACACAAGTTTTGACAGATGACGTACGATAAGTGATTGGATCGAAAGCGTCCCGTTTTACGAGTGTCGCGCGTATTTTAAACGTTTTAGCTAATAAAAATCAAAATGGTCGGATAGAGGAGGCTAGTCGGAAACCGGTGACATTACGTTAAATGCCTTGAAAAGATTAATTTTTAGAAGAGGAATCTGTAGCCACATTTATTCAGACAATGCCTCTACTCTGAAAAGAGCTAACAATGAGCTTAATGAACTACACTCGGCGTCAAAAAAATCGTACCTTTCAAAAAATAAACTTCAAACAACTTTAAACCTTATTTGACATCAATAATGAGGGTCATGTTGGATATCATTTGAAAGATGATCAAATGGAGAGCACAAAAACAATTCAATTGATTATTTTTCTTTTACTGGAAGAGCACAATAAAAGAAGAAGAAAACACTTACAATTTTGCTCCTTAAAACAGCCGCTAGTTGCGCTACCCTTTGTAGGTATAAAAGAGTCAATACAGGATCAATCGGGATCAGGAAGCTGCGCAGAACATGGCAAAACCTGCGGTGCCCGACCATGAAAACACGGCTCAACGCTCTGGCCGCAATCTCGGAAGCACCGGAAACAGTTGCAGAGGAGTCATGGCATTCTGCCATCGAGCGAGCCGGTGACGACTGGTCCGGCATCCACCGCCTCTGCCGCCGCCTCTCCGGGAAGACCACTCCGATTAGGCCCCTCATGGCCAGTGACGGAACCCCCCGTTACCGAGCCGAGGACCGAGCGGAGATCTTTGCGGCACCAAACCCGACCACAAATGTGCAGCACGAAGAAACCATCGAGCGACACTTGGAGGCATACTTCGAGTCGCCGATAGCATCGACAGAGGACCCCGTCGTATTTTCCCCAGGACAAGTCCAACGGATGATTCGACGAACCAAACTACGTAAAGCGCCTGGCCCTGATCGAGTCACCAACGAGGCCCTGCGTCACTTACCTCCGCGAGCAATCGCGACGCTGGCGCGGCTCTTCAACGGAGTCCTCCGTACCGGGCACTTTCCATCCTCGTGGAAGCTCGGCCGAGTCATCCTGATTCCCAAACAGGGGAAAAACATTATGCTGCCCGGGAGTTACCGTCCCATTCCGCTGCTGTCGACGACAACCAACTTCCTGCAAGACAGACTTTTTCAAGTGGCGGTTGAAAACGTTCTGTCCACGGAACTCCCCATTCGAGCCGGTGTGCCCCAGGGAAGCTGCCTGTCACCCGTCTGCTATAGCAGATACACGGATGACATCCCAGTCTCTGACGGTGCCATGCTGGCGCTGTACGCCGATGACGCTGCATTTATAACGACATCGCTCAATGGCCCGCACGCAGCGGTCAAAATGCTACGAGCACTGGATGCACTTCCCACCTGGCTGAAGGACTGGAGACTGAAGGTCAACGTGGCCAAGACTCAGGCGATATCCATCGGGCGGGCTGCCCTGCCGCCCCCGGTGTCGCTATTGGGAGAGACCGTCGAATGGTCCCCGACGGCTAAATACCAAGGGGTGACCATCGACAGGAAACTCACAATGCAACCCCACGTGAAAAACGTGGTCGCGCAGATGCGCGCCGCTCGAAGCCTCCTCCGCCCCATACTGGCATCCCACCTGCCGCTCCGTGCGAAGCTGTGCGTTTACAAGGCGTACATCCGCACGCGCCTCACCTACGCAGCCCCAGCCTGGTTCGCACTGGTCAGCGAGTCGGGCCGCAAGTCGCTGCAGGCGCAGCAATCACTGGCGCTACGCACCATCTCCGGAGCACCACGCTTCGTGCGGAATCAGGTCATCTCCAGGGACCTGCGCATGGAGAGCCTCGACGACCACGTTCGCCGCCTGAGCACCTCTATGTTCGCGCGCGCTGACGGAGCACGATCCCAGCATCTGCGAGGTATCGCGCCATACCATCGACGACCGCCGGACGCAAAAGGACTACCACGAGACCAGCAGGGCGATTCAGAACCTTACGATATCAAAATTATCGATCGATTCGGTTTCTTATCGTACGATAAGATGTATTTTCAATTCAGAGTAACCCAATTGACAGCGAAATTGGTGATATCGAAACCAAATCGAACCGGCGTAAGTATCGTCGATTAGAAATTTTCTGAGACGTAGGCATCTGCGTACTCTGAGAGATGCATCTAACCCATTCCTGGCAAATGCTAGAGTTTTTATTGGAAAATATCGCTTGTCTCAAGACTTGGCATTGTCTTTAGCAAATGAAATAAGAGTTGGAGGCAACAACAGTATTGCTATAGCACCAGAGTTAAAGGTGAGTTCTTAAATTCTATTTCTCTACAACATAATATGAAATAAGTAAGTAGATTTTTAGGTGTGACTATTTGTTTACCTACTTAGGTAGGTAGGTATAACGGGATAACCTACTACAAAAACTTCTTAAGTCTGTCTTTTATAAGTATTATCTAGGTACCTTTATGTGATAGGACAAATTATGGTTCAATATCAATAATCAATATATATATATATATAATATATATATATATATATATATATATATATATATATATATATATATATATTAAAGGTGGTCCTATCATATATATATATATATATATATATATATATATATATATATATATATAATGTTAATAATAGTCATAATATCAATGAGCTGTCTAATTATTTAGAAACTACTTGTTCAAAATTCACAGGTTCTAGCCGCTCTTCATTTTTTTGCTCATGGCAGTGATCAGAAATCAATTGCGGGTGAACATGACATTGCCATGAGCCAACCAAGTTTGTGCAGACGCATAAAGGAGGTTACCGAAGCATTAAATAAATTCTCCATCCTAAATAAATGGATAAAATTCCCCAATGGTGAAGAAATAAGGCGTCTGTTAGTTAGGTAAGAATTAAAAATATTAAGAAGGTAGGTATACAACGTTAGTTTTCGTTTAATCTAAAACCGAAACACGTGTCGAATATTTTCACGTAAGGAATATTTATACAAAATTTCATTTTTTTTTATTGAAAACTAACGAAGTTATAAGCTTCTTGAGTTGGGTCAATGTCCTCGCTAAAACATGGTCACCCAAACCGCGCGCGCTGTGACGCGTTCCGCCAGTGTGCCGCGTGGTAGGTAGTAGGTAAATACAGCGCGTGAGTGTTTGTAAGAGAGACAATAGTCATTATCACAATTGCACTATTACACTTCATTAATTAAGTATTTACACAGTACACAGTAATGTGCAAGACGGCCATTTTCCCTTAGACGTTGTATGAACGGCAAGCATGGGCGCCTCAAACTCCTACCGCGGACACATTGTCACCACATACCGTCGATGGTTGCAACATTTCCGTGTGTTGCACGTTCGTAAACACTGAAAACTCATTTTTTCATACGATAGCGGTAATATTTACGCGGGAGCAACCGATTGCGTGAATATGCGTGTCATACTCTTACGCAAGCTTCTGGACGACTGGCGCCGCGCGAGTGGAGCGCGGGGCGCGGGCGCCGGCCTATTGCTGGCGGGCGGGTTGATGACGTCATCGACTGCGACTCTCGATGTGTCATTGTACCGCTTGCGACGCCGCAATGCCAGCTGGTTAGGTCATTCAACTATGTGTGTGTCCAAACTTGCAGGATTTTAAAATATTTTTTGGACAAAATATAACACGGAATAAAAATGGTTGCATTCGATTTTGTTACTGATTCTGAACAAACTACTTTCAGGTTTAGATTATACAAAAACTAACGTTGTATATTATCCTGGTCGCTTGAAGTGTCTTTGAAGCAAATGTCTAATGTTGTGTCACATACCTAAAAGAACAAGCTTTCAAATCTTTATATTGTTTACAGGCATTATGAACTATTTTCACTCCCTGGAGTACTGGGATTTGTAGATGGGACCCATGTTAATATAAGGAGACCCATAGCACATGAGGAAATATATATCAACAGGAAATCCCAACACTCGTTGAATGTGCAAATAGTAAGTACCTACATGCAATATATTACCTAGTTAAGATATTGATTAAGTCTCAAGTAGGTAAGTACAGATATATTTTATGTGATTTCTTCTTCACAGGCATGTGATTCAGCATTAAAAATTCTGAATATCTTGGCCAGATATCCAGGGAGTTCTCATGACTCCTTCATCTGGGGCAATTCTGCACTCAGGGGCAAAATGCAGGATTTAAATGAGAATGGAGAACAATGCTGGCTGCTTGGTAAGAATAAATTACTGTAATCATTAATTCATTAATTAATTCAGAGCTGACCCAATAATTATTTTAATTTATTTTAATTTTATTGTTTTATTTAGATTAAAAACCAATACTTTTGTATTAATTAGATCATAAAATTAATGTAAATATATATGTATAATTATTTACTTGTCCAATATTGACGAAACTTGAAGATACAAACTGTGAAGTTGTGACAGCAATTGACGGACGGCGTGATTCATAAATCAACGGCTAAAACCGGGGGAGTATTGCTTTTAATTCTATTTGTAGAATAATACACGTACTAATTATTAGCTTATTAGCTCATTATCAAACCGATCACTCCCTACACGCTATTCGTACATTCTCGATAACGCTATTCGTACATTCTCGATAACTTCGAGACACGTCCCTCCTCACACAAAGGCAAAGTCGTTTCTCACTTTACTTGACTGATGCGTGGAAGTAAAGTTGCAGAATGACCTAGATTGCCGCAGACAAAACTAACACTACACTGTACTGAACACCATACACCCCTAAATGTAACATTTGTGTATATAACACCAACAATAAATTTTTGTTTAACTAAAGCAAATAGTCACATTTGGTGGACTAATTTTGTGGCATACCTAGCCCATAACACTACTTAGGTAAACTACGTAATTACACCCCTGTTTATTTATTTACATATTACTTATTTTCCTTACTATTTTAACCTTCTGTCTACTCAACCTCTCTTCTACTCTCACAATACTTTTACCTTCCTTCACTAACATATATAACTTGGTGTGTTTCAGGTGTAATTACCTAGTGCAGAATGGCTCCTACCATGCAGACCAGACGGGCAGCAGCCCTAGAGGAGCAGCAGAAGTTAAAAAATGCACTAATGGAACTAAAGACGCTGAAACAACTTAATGAACAACTACTGAAGGAACAGGATGATAGTGAAGCTGAGTTGAGAGTCATTATTGCCCGGAACACTCAGTTGAAGGCTGAACTGGCTAGCCTGCACAGCGCTCACACTCAGGTGTTGGAGGAGCGGGACCAGCTACAGGTGGCAGTCAGCTCATTTGACCAATGTATTCGGACATATGAAGAGGCACTAAGAAAAATTTCAATGTTAGAGGATGAATTGAGTAGATCACACAAAATAATTTGTGACCTTCAGTCACAAATTCTGAGTTGTGAAATACAACAAACAAATAATTTATATAACGAGCTGCTTACTTCATCCTCAACTGCACCAGCTGTGGTGACCATTGATCTCACATGTGACAGCCCTTGTGTTAAACGACCGCCCTCAGTGCCAGTTACTTTGAATAGCCATAAAAAAATTAAGAAGTACATAAAACTTGGCAAATTTATAGCCAAAACACAAAAATTAATTAAAAATCAAAAGACAAGCGCTAAAAATATTACACTGAGGAAGGAGCGTTCACAATTGATAACAAAGCTGGATATTTATTGTTCTTCTCTACAGCAAATGAGAGAACAATATGAATTTGATGGAAACCGCCTAAATAATGAAATTTTACAATTGGATAATTCATTGAAAACTGTTACATCACAATATGAGCAGTCACAGAAACAGATCAATGAGCAAATACTGGTTGCAGATGAAATATTAGCAATAGGAAATTATAATATAGACCGTTTTGACTCTCTGATCAATAAGTGCCAGTGTTCGAACAAAGACAATACAATAGTGCCAGTGGAAGTTCAGTGTTCAAACAATGATCGCATAGTTGTAGAGTCTGGCTAACGAAAGCGTGACCTGAGAAAACGCGGGAAATTCAAAAAATCTTTATATGGTATTACTAACTATAGTAGGGGAAAAATGTTTTGATACTTGTTTATTTTTGTGTTTACAATTAATTTGTAAAGTCTGTTCCAAAAGAGAACCGTTTCGTCCACGAGTGAACTAACGTTGTTATTTTTATAGAACAACCCACCCTACCATTTGGACTTTGCTTTTTACTGTCAGCATTATGAATATTAAATTAAAACAAACGTTAAAAGTATGTAGATTTATTTATTTGTGTACACAAGTAAAATATTTATACTAGACATTTAGTTATGTTTAATCATCATACTCAAAATCAGAGACCAAAAATTCAACCTCGAAAGATCCTTCTGTATCAGTGGAGTCATCATCACTTACACTTATTATGAATTTTTCCAATACTTCTTCTGTTATGTGATCTCTTTGTTTGTATTTATTTTCCACATTTATTACATGGTCCGTCATTGTTTTCCAATCTTCTGCAGTTATTCGGCCAAACGAGGTTTTTATCAGTGTTTCTGTTTCTTTTGCTGGCATATTAATGTTTTTTTTTGCCACCATACGCTTAGCTGAGCTCCATATCAGCTCGATCGGATTGAGATCACAGTGGTATGGTGGCAGTCTCAGTACCTCATGGCCGTATTGTTTCAAAAGTTCGTCAGCTACATACAGGGGCTCGGGCTTATGTTTGTTAACTAAACATAACAATTCGGCTTTTGTTAGGTAATCTTCATAATTTATTCCATTGGAATTGAGCCACTCTTGTATTTCAGCTTTTCTCGTTTGTGTCGTAGGAACTTTATTCTGCTGTACAGTGTGGTAGCTCGCATTATCCGTCACAATGACACTGGGGCTGTTCAAATTAGGTATTAATTTTTCTTTTAACCATTTATCAAAGTTTTCAGCATTCATATCATGGTGATAATCTGCCAATCTTGATTTGGTGCTGAATATTAATAGTGCATTTGGTACAAACCCTGTTTCAGAACCAGCATGTACTATAATAATATATCTTTTTCCTGAAGAGATATTTTCCAGTGGGCTTGGTTACAGGGCCCACTTGTTGTCGGACCTTGCCATGACATTTTCGGCTTATAATTTTTGTGTATATATACGTTTCATCTAAATAGATGATAGGTTTTCCTTCCGCTCGTTTAGCAGAAATTTCTTGAAGATATCGATGTCTCCAAGCAGCAATATCAAAACGTTCGACAAGAACCGTTCGTTCATTTTTATTTTTCTTAAACTCATACCCATTAGATATTAATATTTTACGCAGAGTTTCTCTGCATCCACTAAAATTAATGCTAGAACGTAAGTCTTCTAACAATATTCTCAATGTAGGGACTTCCTTTCTCACAACATAAAACTCATTGATTTTATTACGTATTGCATCAATATCGAAGCTGTCTAAGTCCGACACTGAATTTTTATGGGGGCGTTTCTTTCCTGGAGTGCTCCACATCCCTTCATTCACAGATCCCTCTTTTTTTAATTTTTTTTAGTGTTGTGACACCAACCCCTGCAAAACAAAGTATAAAATACATATTTAATGATGTAGGTACCAAAATAGTTATACATATGTAACAATACTTTGTGAAATTGAAAAAACAAATAAAAACACTCCAAACCAATGCAGGTACATACCAGTTAGTGAAGATATTACTTCTAAGTACTTGGTCTGAGTTTCTATTAAAGATTTTTCTCCAAATTCTTTAACGTTTCAACAACGCTTTTAATTTCGCAGAGTCCTTGAATATCTTCAAGAGTATCTATAAACATAAGAAAAGTTATCATCATATTGTAAATATTATATCAAATAATCAGCCAACAAGGATCAACATTATAAAGTCATACTAACCTAAAAAACCCGATATCGTATCTAAACATTGTTGTTTTTCTTGGAATACAACTTCTTTCTCCTTTTGTTTTTCATTGAACTTACTAATCATAGTATGTAGCAGCTTCCGCACGTTACTTTTTATTGTTTTTCCCATATTAGAGAAATTATTTTTGAAAAACAACAGTACAAAATGCAGAAGACAACAGCAACCAAAGAGTATAATATAATAAATTATACAGCAACCATAGACTTTGACGTGCCTTTGACAGCTTAATTATGTTGCCATATGAAAACTTATAAGAAAACTCCAGGACACGCTTTCGTTAGCCAGACTCTATCAGCTCATAGTGACATTCCATTACAGTCCCCACAGCGGAAAACATTTGTAGTTTCGGATGGGCTGGGAAAAGACTTTGGTTACTTACTTAGTAATAAATTACACCAAAATGTCTTCAATAAATGTAACCCTAGGGCCCCATATGAATATATAATTGAAAATATCCAAGATCTTTGCTTGGATAGATATAGTACAGTTGTTCTGTTGATAGGTGACAGCCTGGACATAACTAAAAAAGATATTTACAGAAGTTTGGAATACTTATTAAGTGTTCAAAAAAAATCAGGCTGTAAGTTTATACTTTGTGCTTTTCCTTTTTCTTACTCATTGACCCTAGCACAAAATAGGCGTATTCATAAACTTAATAGGCTCCTCCATACTTTAACATATAGTCATAGGGACTATTTCCATATATTTGACACAAATAAGTTTATACAGAATTTTACACTGACAAAGGATACTATGTATCTGCCCAATAGATGTAAGAAACATTTAGCTACATTAGTAGCTTGCAATATACAAGACCCAGCTATTTTTAGCTGTAATAATATGGTTGGAAATGGTACATCTTGTACACTGAGTATTAACTTACTTAGTAACAACAGCTCTAATTCCAGTCTTTTGACAATGGATACAGATTGTAACAATATGAGTATTTTAACTTCTGGTACAAGCAGTTGTACTAATATTGTGGAAATTAGTAAAAAAAATTTAAACTAAATAGCAAGACAACAGATAAGCTATGTAATATTAATCTTGTACACCAAAACATACAAGGCTTGTCTGGCAAAGAACATGAAATTGAACTTTTCATTAAAAAATTTGATATTGACGTTTTATGTCTCACGGAGCATTGGCTCAATAATTACCAATTAATTTTAAATCTTAAGGATTACTCGTTGTCAAGTGCGTTCTCTAGAATGAAGGCTATACGCGGAGGGTCTTTGATAATAACTCGAAGTAATAATAATTATAAGGAAAGAAAAGACATTGTTAATCTTTCTGTTGAACGCACTATTGAGCTGTCCTGTGTTGAGCTGGAGCGATACATCATAGTTTGCGTGTACCGACCTCCCTCAGGCGACTTTGTACTGTTTGAGGAGGTCATGGAGGAGGCCCTAAGGCGGATATGTAGGTCATCGAAAAAAATGTTGATATGTGGAGACTTTAATATAGATATTTTGCTTAACACCTCTCTTTCTGATAGATTACTTAACTTATTTAAAAGTTTCAATTTAGACAATATTTTTAATGAACCAACACGGATAACTGCAAGTTGCGCTACTTGTATTGACAATATTTTCAGTGATTGTAAAATTGTTAACAAATCCATCATTACTAATCTAAGATCCGACCATTGCGGGCAAATGATATCTGTTCCTAGCTCTAAACAAAATACAACTAAAGTAATAAAGTATAGGCCAGTTACCACTAAAAAAGTACAACAATTCAAACAAAATATCTTAAATACTTTACCTACACTTGACCTTACACAGGTTGGTCCGGATGAACACTACGATACCTTCTTTGATCTGTTAAATTCTCAGTTTAGTTCCATTTTTAAAATAGTAGAAAAAAAATTGTTTAAAAATCTCAAATTTAGCGACTGGGCTACTGTTGGCATTTATAAAAGTAGGAATAAGTTGTTTGATTTGTATGCTGAAAAGCAGTATAATTACACTCCTACATTTGTTCAATATGTAAGAAATTATTCAAAATTATTTAGAAATGTTTGCATACAAGCAAAATCACTTTATATAAAACAAAAAATTATTAATTCAGATAACAAAATAAAAGCAGTTTGGGATATAATCACAGATGAAGTTGGGAAACATAAAGTGGAAAAGCCTAAATTGGAGCTAAAAATTAATGACCGTATTATTGACTGTGATACGGAAATTGCAAATACATTTGAGAATTTTTTCCAAAATATTCCTGTTACCATTACTAGATCCCTTAATTCCTCGCCAACAGAAGCCCTTAAGCTTCTCAAGGGTAATGTCACCGAGTGCAGTGTGTTGTTTAAGTTTAAACATGTGACCTCATATGATATCATTAAAATATTCAAATCTTTGCAATGCAAAAAAACCGGGGATCTATGGGGGATATCAGTAAAAATAATCAGCAATGTTATTGATATAATTGCACCATATCTTGCTCTCATATTTAATGAGTCTGTAGATTCAGGATCCTTTCCAGACCTTATGAAATGCAGCAAATTGATTCCACTTTTTAAATCTGGTAGTAGAAGTGACCCTAATAACTACAGACCAATTTCTATTTTACCAGCACTCAGCAAGATATTTGAGAAAATTATGCTCAACCAACTGCTTCTGCACTTTAACTCAAATAAACTACTTCACTCAGAGCAGTATGGTTTTACTAAAGGCCGATCAACAACCGATGCGGGAGCTATGCTGCTAAAGCATATATTCGATGCGTGGGAGAAATCACAAAATGCTATTGGTATTTTCTGTGATTTATCTAAGGCATTCGATTGCGTTGAGCATGAGACGCTTTTAGTTAAGTTGAACCATTATGGAATCAAAGACACTGCACTTGGCCTCATTGCATCATATCTCAGTGATCGCATTCAAACGGTATGTGTCAACGATGTGAAGTCGTCCGGATCAGCCTCACAAATGGGTGTTCCTCAAGGCTCTATTCTGGGTCCCTTCATGTTCTTGGTGTATATAAATGATTTACCATATAACGTCCAAAATACTTGCGATATTGTGCTGTTTGCTGATGACACGTCCTTGATTTTTAAAGTGGATAGAAACAAGGACAATTATGAAGACGTAAATAGTGCAATTTCTCAAGTCACTAACTGGTTTACAGTAAACAACTTACTTTTGAACGCAAAGAAAACCAAGTGCATTGAATTCGCATTGCCGAATACCAAGTCCACAGGAAACATAAATTTAACTGTAAATAATGATATTTTAAAAATAGAAGAGACCACTGTGTTCCTGGGGGTGACCTTAGATTCAAAGCTTCAATGGGGCACTCATATATCAACTCTGGCTGGCAAACTCAGCTCTGCTGCTTACGCTGTCAGAAAGATTCGACAGTTTACTGACGTTGAAACTGCAAAAATTGTGTATTTTGCTTACTTTCATAGTATTATGTCTTACGGAATCTTACTATGGGGTAAAGCGGCAGATATTCAAAAAATTTTTGTATTACAAAAAAGGGCAATACGTGCAATTTATAATTTAAAACCGCGCGAATCCCTTAGAGAGAAATTTAAGGAAATAGGTATTCTTACAGTAGCCTCGCAATATATTTATAGTAATCTAATCTTCGTAAAACAGCACATTCACAATTACAAAAAAATATGCGATCTGCATGATAGACAAACTAGAGGCCGCCATAAGCTCGTGACTCCATCGCACCGCCTCAAGAAGGTCCGAAGGTCGTTCGTGGGAATGAGCATTCTATTTTATAACAAAATTCCACAACCTATCTTAGACTTGCCTTTACACAAGTTTAAGAAGTCCATTAAAAATATGCTCCTGAAAAAAGCTTATTATACTGTTGAAGATTACGTAAATGACAAAGGAGCATGGATTTGATTCGCTCCAGCAATGCTAAGGACAGCGGTTACATATGTATAAATTAATAAAATTGTAAATTATTTTTTTTTTCAAAAGAGCAACCACCGAGTTTCTTGCTGGTTCTTCTCGGTAGGAATGGCATTCCGAACCAGTGGTAGATTCACTCGACGATTCAAAAGTACTTGTAAAAGTCTATTTGAATAAAAATAATTTGAATTTTGAATTTTGAATTTTTGAATTTCAGTTAACCAGTAGGCAAATAAACTGATAAAATTATGACACTTGAAATGCTAGAGGTAATTTAATATTGTTATGAATTTTTTCTTGTTTCAGGAGACTCTGGTTACCCTTCTGAACCTTGGTTGCTTACACCAATCTTACATGCAACAGATGGTAGCCAAGAGGCACTTTATACTGCTCGCCACATAAAAGCCAGAAATTGTGTGGAAAGATGTATAGGTGTGCTGAAAGGGAGGTTCAGATGCCTAATTAAACACCGGACCCTTGAGTATGATCCTATAAAGGCACGCAAGATCATTAACGCTTGTGCTGTGCTTCATAACATGTGCCTTATGGCTCATTTGCCCGCCAATGTGGATTATAATGTGCAAGATAGTGAGAGTGATGAGCACTTTACTACATCTGCCGTCAATGCCCCAGCTGAATTGGCAAGGGCCATAGAAGTAAGGAGCAATGTAATCCGGCGCATGGCTAATAATAATTAAATAAATTAATAATAATGAAATTATGTATATATAGCTGCTCGTGCTGATTCACTGACTCACTCATTAATCACCCCTCCTGTAAAATTTTGTATGAAAAAAATTTTTTTCACTGATCATTTCATATAGAGGACAAAATTCATTCAGAGGAAAAATATGGAGAGCTGATGATTGAGGATTTCGGAGACGGATGAAGAGCACATCCAGGGTATTGAAGATAGGTGGGGGTGCTCAACCAAATGTCACTCGAAATTTCATCCAATTGAGCTGAAAAAAACTCCAAAATGGCTACAAGTGTAGAACTTTGCAAGACTTTGATACGGTTCCTTTTAAAAACTCTCATTCTGACAATTGGTTCGGAGAAAAAATATGGAGAGAGATGATGATCGAAGGTTCCGAAGATTGGTGAGGAAAACGGCCAGGGTATTAAAGATAGGTGGGAGCTGCTCAAACAAAAAATACTCGAAACCTAATCAAGCAGTGAGCTGAAAAATAAATTCAAATCGGCGGATTCTAGATGGAGGCTATATACCAAATTTCTTAGGTATATTATATCTCAAAAGTATAAAAGATGAATCCACGCCATACTAGTTAAATATATACATAGAATAAAACTGTAACAGGTCCAATACTGTACATTGAAGATATTTTGAAAATTCTTTTGGAGGGCACTCGTAAACGATATTGAAGCCAAAACTGTAATTTTTTAAATTAAAAACAAAATTTTATTTAAATAAAAATATAAATTTTATTTTTGAATCAAAATAATTGCCTTAAAAATAATATTTATTAAATAATCATAACCTTACTCTGTTAACAAAACTACTCAATCTATTCATACATAAATCATGGTACAAGATTCAATCTTTACTAACGGGCAAGTAAGTACCTAATTCTTACTATGTATAATTTTTACTAATAGCACAAATTTTCTTTGAAAATCATACTATATAAGGTACAGTATATTTTATGTAAACAGTAACTTAGATTACTTGAAAATTGTACTTTGCCTAAAATATCTGTCATGACATAATCTTAATACTCTATGACATAATATGGTCAGTCTTCATTGCCAGTCTCGTAAGAATAAACTAATATTACAATTAATAATAAGCTTTTGAATCTACAGCCAAATAATATAGTATATCAATATCAGTGAGCTATAAGTAAAAAACTTTAGTTACTTACTAGGTAGTATGTATACATTAATTTCACAGCTGTAGTCATCACAATCATAGTTGGTACAAGATAAATATTAAACTTTTAAATAACACATTAACAATTAAACCTTTATTTTAAAGTCCAAATAATCACCTATTAAGACTATTTTGAACATATACTATCTCTGTAAACAAAACTACAATCAAATATGTAATTCCTATATGTAATAATAATAATAATGTCTTTATTAAAAGGTACAAACCCAATAAGTACCTACATGTAAAAATATACAATGTCAAGTAAAAATTACAAAATTAAAATAAAATAAATAGTACTTATGCCATAATGGCAATAGATAAGCAATTAAGTATAAGTACATACTAATTAAGGCATGTCATACGAATGTCAACATATTGAGCAGGTACATGGTACTTTTTTGTCTGGGTTACTTCCTATTTGCCTCCTGGTGCAACGAACGCCAGTGTTTAAAAATGTAACAGTCCAGATTCTCGGCCAACGTACTGAGGATCTTGTTGTTAGAGGCTCGTAAACGACTCTAGAATGATGCTATTCGCGATCGTAAGATCGCGAAGAAGTCTGGTACTCTGGCCTTAGCGAACATGTCCGACGCGCTGCAGTACCGTGGCAACTTCATCAGGATACGATAGGCGTCATTATATTGCACCCTGATGTTGTTGATAGCACGCCTGGTGAACTTGACCCAAAGCTGACATGTGTAGAAACATAAGCAATATGTAAACAATGTCACCTTCACATCGTCACTACACTTTGCGAACCGACGTGCGAGCATGTTGCACCTAACAGCCAGAGCACGACGTCCCCTCTCAATATCCTCATCGTCAACGAGACCCTCAGTCAGTATATGTCCGAGGTATCTGAACCGAATAACCCGTTCGAGTATATCTCCATCGAGAAATACCACTGGAATCCTCTCCGGACCTCTGCCTGCACGGAAGACCATCGTAACTGTTTTCTTAACGTTATATTTAAGCCCGTGTTCAGCAGCATAACGCTCACAGATCGCTACCAGTTTACGAAGCCCCCTGATTGAAGGGCTGAGGAGCACCATATCATCTGCGTAGCTAAAATTATTCATGCACGTGGACCCTATGTGACAACCAATCTTGGTGCTTCTCAGCTCTGCAATCAGGTCGTTCACGTACAGGCTAAAGAGGTCAGGTGAGGTCAAACCACCTTGACGAACACCGCAATCTAGCTTATACTCGCTAGATGTCGCGTCGCCCCATTTTACACTGTTAGTTTGATTTCGATACCAGTATTTCAACATATTCACCGTTTTTGAAGGAACGTTAGAGCCGTGTAATTTCTCCCAGAGTAAATTATAATTTACAAGGTCGAAAGCACGACTCAAGTCAAGAAAGCATGCGTAGACCGACGTACCTCTACTAACGTAATAGTTTACGGTTGACTTTAAACTGAAAATCGCTGAATCTGTCGAAAGTCCTGGGCGGAAACCAAACTGTGCGTCATTCAATTTAATATTTTGATTTAAAGTTGGATATATCAACCTTTCCAGTATTTTACCTAATACTGTGCCTAGCGAAATCGGTCTATAGTTCTTAAGACTGGAAAGGTCGCCTTTTTTATCCTTTGGGATAGGAACTACCACTGTTTTCATAAGTTGCGGTGGCAGATAGCCAAAGTTAATGCAGGCATTAAACAAGGCGGCTAAGGCCTCGTAAACTGCCTCCCCCGCATATAAAACATGTTCTAAACTCAAACCATCAATCCCTGGAGATTTACCTCTGCTCATTTTAAGTACTACCGCAGCCACGTCATTAGCAGTAAGATCTACATTGTCAGTTAGTTCTGCAGCTGAGATTGGTAAGTCAGGCATATGGGCAGAACGAGCCGGCAACGGATTGACCCTGAAGTGGTGTGAAAATATGTCAGCAATCTTACATCTGTCACTTATACCTTCAACGGACACCGGTACACTCTTTTATAATTTAGAGAGTTCGTAGTACGCCAAAATTTAACAAAGTTTTTGTCGGACCTGTGCATGGCTAACACGTCAAATTTTATTTTTTCCTCATTATTTTGACACCACTTCAGTTTATTTTTGAAATCCTTACGGCTTCTTATCATTTGGTCGTAGAGATCACCAGTGCTGGGCCTACCACTGCAACTCCACCACTCGTAATACATTTTTGCCTTTTGGTGAAAGTCCCTAACGTGGTAGTTCCAACCAAAGATTTTCTTAGGCTTCATCAGTGCACCATTCGGAACAACTACACTTATTTTAGCACCAGTCTGCAGAATATTTACAAGGTCATTATAAAAATTATCAATTATATACAAATGCTGATTACAATACTTATACGCTACACAATTATCACAATGACTAGATAAACGTAAACTTAAGGAACTTAGATTATCACAGCAGTATTTTTTATACAAATCGATTTGGTCCTCGCTTCTATGACCCCATTTTACTCCTCGTAAGGAGTCCGCGTTTGTCAAAATGACTTTTCTTGTCACCATGTCCAATAATATATCTTATGTGTATGTCTTATGTGTCTTATTGTCAGTCTTATTGAAATAGAATAATATTAAGCTGATACAAATTGGCAGACAAATTGGCCAATTAGCTGATACAGGTAAAACGTAATGATGTTCAGCAATATAATATTGAACCCACTGATTCTCCGTAGTCGAATACTTAATACCTAACCATCTAGATTTGGTACTATATATTCGACTACGGATTCATTTTGTTCAATATTATTGTGTTGGGCCCATGCATTATAGAACATAATACCTATATCAGCTAATCGGCAATTTGTCTGCCGATTTCAGCATATGCTTCAGCCTGCTGCTCCATGGCTGCCACCATTCTGTCATCAAAATCTGTAAAATTAAAAAAGGTATATTTGTGAACATCCAATTGTATGTAAACACCTATAAACTAAAAGTTTAATCTTATAAATAATATTAATTCCTATATATGCCAAAATATGTATTATTTTTTATTACCTTTATCCCTTCTTTTTCTCTTTTTCTCCTTCATTAGTTCCTCAGCCTGTTGAGGAGCAGAGGGTGCAGGTTCAGGACTAGCCGGAACAGAGCCTGCAGAGGGTATGGGTTCTCCTTCAGGGTCCTCGGGAGGTTAGGCCCACAATTTGATGGACCTTCTAGGGGGTCGCCTACTTCTGTATGGCCGCTGATTGCTGACTCCCCTATAAGGTCCACTAAATCTCTCTCCACGTCTGACAGCCCAGCCATTAGTGGTCCCCCCCCCCTGTGCCCCGTGCATGAGCTGCTCTCTTGGCTGCTTTTTTTTAATATCTAATTTCCAGTCTTGAAAGGACTATAGAAAACAAATAGGTAAGTATTTAAAACTACATTATGGCTACAAATATACAAATAAAACTTATTGAAAAGAGCATTTATGCACATATTAAAAACTAGATGATTCCCGCGACTTCGTCCGCGTGGATTTATGTTTCATGATTCCCGCGGGAACTCTTCAATTTTCCGGGATAAAGAGTAGCCGATGTCCTTCCCCGGGACACATCCTGTCCTTGTACCAAATTTCATCAAAATCGGTTGAACAGATACATTTTTTTGATTCCCGCGGGAACTCTTCAATTTTTCGGGATAAGAAGTAGCCTATGTCCTTCCCCGGGATGTAACCTATCTCTGTACCAAATTTCACCAAATCCGTTCAGTAGTTGGGCCGTGAAAGCGTAGCAGACAGACAGACAGACAGACAGACAGACAGACAGACAGACAGACAGACAGACAGACACACTTTCGCATTTATAATATTAGTATGGATGCTCTCAGCTTCTAGGCATTTTAACAATTGACTTTTTATTGTAACTAACCTATCAAACCTACAAATAAAGCAGATTTTTTTACTCTCAGCCATTTTTCCGGGCATTTCACGGCGCCGGACCCCGTGCTATTTAAAGTTTTGGCCATTTGGGCCAACACTTTAGCCTTATGCCTGGCTCCATCGGGCCCGGCGAACCGCCCCGTGATTATTTCTCTATTGGATTTAATATATTCTATCATAATACGCCGTTGCTCGGCGGTAATCCGGCTTCTCGATGGCTCCTAAAAGAAAAGTAATATGATATTGAGAAGATCTAAGTCGTTGATCAGTGAAAAGGTATTTATTGAAATACTTAGACAATTTATTTGATAGGTACGTATGGAAGGTATCCACACTTATAAAACAAATGTTGCATATTGGTATGTAACTACATTTATTTACTTACCATATTAATGTATTAAATACAAAAATCTAAATCAACAACAACACAGCCAACGGAATAATAAAACCAAGTCAAAATTGAAACTTGACAATTGACATTGACATAGGTACATTAATGTTTGAGTGGCATTTACGAGGATAGCTTTAGTAAAAACTTAAAATCTTTAGCATTACATTTCGATGTTTTTTTTACGTAATCAATAACCTCATAGGTCGTCATTTTGAATAATGACTTGAATTACCCTAGAAAATTGTTGAAACCTATTTTTTATTGCTTAAAATGAATTTAATGAGTAAAATTTTGGTAAAATAACAGTCTTTGTAAATGCACATGTAATCTAAATGTAACTTGTCGATTCCGAAACCGTAGTCGATATCGAATCGTATCCTCAAACCGAACGTTCTGAATTGCACGACAAAAAACTTTCGATTCGAGATCGATATCTAATCGTATCGATTCGGTATGTTATCGAAATGTTGTGAATCGGCCTGCTGGTCACATAACGGACACGATCGCTTCCTCGCC
Source organism: Erebia epiphron (assembly GCA_963932025.1). Lineage (NCBI taxonomy): Eukaryota > Metazoa > Arthropoda > Insecta > Lepidoptera > Nymphalidae > Erebia > Erebia epiphron. The sequence continues at coordinate 14,438,460 of OZ009950.1, forward strand.
GCTGGCTGATGGGCGCCCGTCAGGAAACTGGCGGGCTCGACCTCGCTGACCGGCGGGCGCAAGCCCACCCCGGATTTACCATTCCGCCACAGTCCGCCGATCGCTCGCGATTTAACGCAGGCTTATTCGCACTGTGGCGTGAAACACGGACATGGCGCCACGGACCAGTGGTCCTACCCAGTGCCCCGCCTGTAGTTGCAGGCGGCGTTGCGACCACTGAAGAGGGCCATCGCCCTGATCAGTAACCCCGAGACCCGTCAGGGTCTGCGCGGACGACCAACGAGAATCGGGATCATTCGCTATCCAACCGTTGAAGTGGACACACGAGAAGCTCATTCCCAAGAAAAATACCCTTGAAGATGGATACCACTGTTGATGTTCATGATGTTGTTGATGAGGCCGCCCAAGTGATTGCACTACTGCAATCAGGCATGCGCCAGAATGATGTCGCTCGGCAACTCAACTTGAGCCGTTTTTCGGTTCGAAGAGTGTACCAGCGTTTCCTGGAGACCGGTGGCTACGTCTGAAGACATGGGTCTGGTAGACGTCGCTGCACCTCGGAGAGAGACGACCGATTCATCGTATCGACGTCTTTGAGAAATCGGTTCTTAAATGCTGTTGAGTTGCGACAACAGCTCCAAACAGCTAACAGAAGAACCGTGAGTGTTCTACAGTTAGACGAAGACTGGGGGAGAGGGAAATAGCGGCGCGAAGAGCTGCTACGGGCCAAAATTGACCGCAGAGCATCGGCGAGCCCGCTTGCAATTCGCTCGCGAACACGTTAATTGCACTTTCGAACAATGGAAAGCTGTTCTCTTCTCAGACACGACTAGAGTGTGCCTTTTCTGCAACTTCAGACGCAAAGGAGTGTACAGAAGACAGGATGAACGTTTCGCCCAAGCCTGCATCCAGGAAACGGTGGAATATGGAGGCGGTTCTTGTATGTTCTGGGGCGACATGTCGGCCGAAGGCAAAACCGACCTTGTTTGCGTCTCCCGGGCTCGAGGTGCTCGCGGGCAAGGGTCGCTGACTGCTCACCGGTACATCACACAGATCCTGGAAGAACATGTGGTCCCCTATGCCAGTTTTGTTGGCGAGGGGTTCATGTTGATGCATGACAACGCTCGCGCTCACACAGCAATGATTGTGTGCGACTACCTTCAAGAGGTTGGGATCTCTGTCATGCAGTGGCCAGCGACAAGTCCAGACCTGAACCCGATTGAGCACCTATGGGACCATTTAAAACGCAAGGTTCGGTCTCATGATCCTGCTCCTACGACACTCCAGGAACTCAAAAATGCCGTTATTGAGGAATGGGACACTATCCCTCCAGAAGAAATTTTAAAATTGGTAAGATCCATGAGCGATCGTATGGAAGCAGTCATCAGGGCAAGGGGGGTAACACAAGATTTTAGATTAGTTTTTAGATCATTTTTGTATTCTTTTTTGTGTAATTAATGTGTCTTTAATTAAAGCTTACTTAAGGATTTTTACTGTTTTATATAAGTTTTAAGGTCTTCACTATTTACTATTTCATCCTTCATTCTTTTTTAGTGTACACCCTCATTCAGTATTTCTATTATATTTTCCTAGTTAGGTTGCCTGGAAGAGATCGCTTCTTAGCGATAAGGCCGCCTGTTTCCGCATTAACGGCCTTCGATAGCTCAGGTTTAAACCGATATGATAGCAGGATATTACACGTAATGCAATCCAAATTCAATTTCTCGCACTAACCTTGTGGTCCTCAATGTGGTGAAATTTTCATCGAATTTCTACGCCGCCAGGTATCTAGATTTCTGCTTAATTCTGGGGGCCCCCGAGCTTTTCCGAAATACACTTCACTCTGAAACACTTATTTTCTGTCTGTTTATCACAAATCCGAAGTAAATTAATTTCTGTTATTTGTACACAGCAATAATCATTGTTATTTGTTATCCGAAGTAGAAGTAAAAAAGTATGGCCGACACTTCGAGTCGGAACTTGTGTGTTGGTGTTGCAATCCGAAAAAATCGTAGCTTGTATGTTGGTCACACCAGAGACAATTAAATTTGTTAGCTGTCGTTTTCGGCTCTGGACGCCAAGTTTTCCGATAGTTACCAAGCATTAGTACCAATCCATAGATACTTATAGGTCTTTCAGATAAATTGTACCGATCCGTCGTATGTTGTCAAGGATTTCGGTTCGAGTATACAGATAATTAAACTAGATAACAAAACGCCATAACACCGCCTATTGTACAGCTTCTTCCCTTTATGTATGTATGTGTTCTTCTGTTTTGTATTTGGTTTGGTGTACAATAAAGTGTATTTTGATTTCATTTTCATTCATTTCATTTATACCCACGTGTGACTTGATACTTGTTGCGGATTGCGTGTAGGTTGATGTGAGTTGGAGCAGAATTGATACACACAGACTCGGTGTTAATATGGAATATATTTAAAGATGAATGTTAAACTTATATACTAAGAAATTAGGTAAATTGGAGTGGGGGAAAACCTTGTAATTATCATGTACTGCTAAACTAAAATATTGGTTATTTACTGCTACGTGACAAAGTGCGAACTAAATATAATTAAATTGTAATAAATAAATTGTAACCTACATATCTATGGTCACGTATTGGTAAGTGCCATAATACTTGTTGATAGTTTTTGCATGTCATTGATCCTAGTTCTCATCCGCATCTCTTCATTTCAAATTTTATCTCTCAGTGAACTCCAATCATAAACCTCTGTATTATTAGCTCCAGGTTTATGAAATGTAGGTCATTTGTATGAAATGAAGGCATGCCAGGCGATGCCAGGAAGGATACGCTAACCAAAGATTTTCATATCCAGGCATGGACATATCGAGTTATTGACGGTGAGAAAATTTGACTTTCCTTCCAGTACCTGGCCAAGGTACTGAGGAAATATTTCGATTTTAACCTCTTTGACGAATAAGTCTTTTTTGCAGGTCATTAGTATAAGTTATTGTGTATTATTATCTACATCGTAAAAATATTCAGATATTGTGATGTCCACACATCAAGGATTTAGGTTTTAAATAAAAACACATGTTTATCAGCAAGTAGGTACACAAATTGACGGTAACGTCCGCTCGCCACCGATGACAGAGTGCGAGTGATCAGTGAGGTGCCACGGACCATTTGCGTACTACATTTATTAGAATGCCACATCTCTTTCTTTTTATAAATAATTAATTTTTTAAATACAATATTTATATACACAAAATTATATTTAAACCGAAATAAACATGTCAAACTAACTCCTTTATAGATCGACGACTTTCCATTTACCTTCCACTTTTCAGGTGTACAATCTTCCTCCTGTACTTCTGCCCAATTTCGTCAGTCTTAATAATTATCTCTGATGGAATAAATTCTGAAACTAATTTATTTCTTTTACCATGCCCTTTACACAGACCATGTCGCTAACTCCAATTCCTCTTCCTTTTCCTTTTTTTTTCTTTATTTCTGAACCATCGTTATCATTGCAGTCTCTCAAAAGAGGTATTTTGTCATTTAATTTGCTGACGACACGATAAAATGCAATGACAATTCCAAATTTGAAACGGACATTAATAATTCAATTCATAATAATATAATTACATGCTTAAATGAAAATAACTTAAATATTTATATTGATATAAAACTTAATTTATACAATATGAAACAACCAACTTAAAACATCCTTCTCTAAATATAAAATTTTGTGGTCAATGCCAATAGAAAAATCTGACAACGGATAAGTCCGATCTCATTATGAGAGGCATCACTGAGTGCCTTTCATGGGCATATGTCAGCTGTACTGACTATCATGGGTATGTCACTATATACGGTGGTGAAGCTTTATCAAACGCGGACATTTATACACGGGTGCCTACGGTGGGCATATAACGCGGATCGCGTCGCGGACGGTGGAGGAGAGCGGAATGCGCGGGGGGGAACGGACGGTAGGCCGCTGCCGGCAGGCTGAAGGCCTGGGTGGTGCTCGACGCTACCGGAGTCTCTCAACCTCTCCACCCGGTCGAGCAGCGAGAGAATCACACCGACGGGCGAAGGCGCCAAGAGACTGGCTGACTGGCAAGAACTTAGTTCGTGGCTGCCGTCTTATTTATAGGCCGGGGGGCGGGTCCCACTCGCTCGGTGTTACTCGGTGGTGTGATCGCTCGGCGGAGATATAGAATTGGAGTAGACTGTAAGTTGTCATGTAAATAAACCTACGTGTAAGAGTTTAAGGATTAGAAGTAAATAAACAATCATTGTGTTTGCGTACAATCCGTGTTTATTTTAGAAACCTCCCAATTAGTCTATAGTTCAGGTAGAAATCCCTATCTCATGTACGTAGTAAGTACGTTCCATTAGTAACCTCCATGCTACGTTACAGCCGATATCTTAGATTTATGTCCATTAGACTTAATGTGGTCCTGTATCGACGTCTTACCACTATGGCTCACGGAAATAAATAAATTACATACTTTACTGCCTTTCTTTATAAACGACCATTCTTTTGTGTAATCATCTGAGAAATGGCACTTACGTTTTGGCATTTTAAACTACCTTTCCTCTTATCAGACGTCGTAGATTCGGTTTGTTGATTCACAACACGAAAAATAAATAAGGGACACTGACACAACAAAACGCAAGCGACAATGCGTGCTGATGCGCGCCAACTAGCAAGGCGAGGGCGGTGTGGCGAGACGGTCGCCAGGGGTAGGTGCGCGGGTGGCAGGGCTCGCTCACACGCACACATGTATACGCCCGCGCCGCGCCGTTCCGTCGTCGTCGCGTAACGCGTTACGCATTGTCAGCCAAACCACGCGCGCGAGCGCGGGCGTCGCGGCGCGGCGAGGTCTGCGCTGACTGTGTCATTTTGTTATTGAAATACCGGGACATTTTGTAGGGTAACTGGGACGACCGGGACAGAAGTTTTAAACCGGTGGCATGTCCCGGTGTACCGGGACGAATGGCAACCCTACTCAAAGGCTAAAACCGCGTGCAAGCAATGCTGTGAATCACTGACGTGCTCACTCACATAGATAAACATAAACTGTCAATAATATTATCAACCTTAAATCAACAACATAAGGTTCAAACGATTTCAGTTCAATACTACCTGCCTATTACCATAAACTGTCAACAAAATCAACCTTAAGACGTTAGAATTAGGTTCTAAACATTTCTATTCAATAGCCTTGCCTATTTTGATTGTTTATTTCATCACATTAACTGTAACCACTCCCAGTGTCGTGATAATATAGTTGGTATACGATGCATCATATGACCGAGGTTCGAATCTCTTATTGCAGTTTTTATTTGACTTTGACTTTGACTTTGACTTTGACTTTATAAACGCAAACATTAATTACACGATAATGCTTAAAGATAAAGTTAGTTATGTTGGTAGGAAAGTTATGACTATGTTAGTGGTGTTAATTATAATTGCTTATTATGAGTCAATAAGTAATAAAACAAACAAAATAAATTGGAAGAAACACTTTTTATTAGATAATCGACTTTATTTTAATTTATTTTCATTGTTATCATGTTACATTTTTTCAAAAGTAATAAATAACTTCAGCTACTTCTCTATCATTTTTAAGGTTATAAGCTTAAGTAATCGTTTTCATAAAGAAAAGAAAATTGAAGCTGAACCTTAAAAATCTCGTAACCAATGGGTGGCGCTGCTTTTTGTCTGTTAATTTTGATAAGATATACTAATAATAATTAATACAAGTTTGGAAAAGAACATACGTTATGTTTTATGTTTAAAAATTTAAAAGTCAAAAATTATATATCTTTTTATGTAAGTATTAGTATTTAATAGAACCTCCACTATTTTCAATAACAGCAAGCAAACGCCGCCGCATGGATCCTACTATATTAGAACAAATATCTGTTCCTCTAATATTCTCCCACACTTTCATACAGTGAGCCTCTAATTCCTCTGCAGTCCTTTCATATCCCATATTCCACCTTTGCACCATCAAACCCCATAAATTTTCTATAGGAGTTAAGTCCGGTAATATCTGGGTTTTGATGAAACCAATCACGCACTATATGTGCTCGATGCACAGGACAATTATCATGCACAAATGATAGTCGTGGCATATCAACAGCTGGATAAACACACCGCACAGTTGGTAACATGCCTACCACTTTGAGACGACATAAACAACTTCTCATCAGTAAAAATAGTATTCTCCCAGTCGAAATTTAAATACTCCCTTGCAAACAACAATCTATTGCGTTTATGAATTTCAGTGAGAGAGGGTTTTATGGCTGGCGTCCTCCATAAATGCCATGTCTTAAGCTTAAAAAATAACTAGAAGCCTCAAGCACAGTTACCACTTTGTCCAGTTCCGATTTCAGACGAATAGCTATATAGAGTTTACACGTAGGTAATACTTGAAACTAAAAATTTTAACAAAGCTCGTATCTTTTGTTTGAAACTTTGGCTTATTAGGAAATATAATTAATATATTGCGTTACAAGTGTTCTGTGAGCTTACCACTATAGATTTATCTATCACGAACTTGGGGAAAAGTATAACAAAATAGACTGTCCCTTATTTCGGGTTATTGATTTTTGGAAATTCCCATCCTCAATTTTGTAGATCATTTTTAAATTATGTACATTAACTACCCTATATATAGTAAAAATATACAAAAATACATAAAATAAATCGAATAACAAACAAAACTAAGTTGAAAGTACCTGTGCGAGTTTACCTTCAAACTCGTTTTATAAGAATACTAGTGAACAATACATATACTATGCCTTTCTGTAAGCTTATGAAGTATGAGTGCTAACCTTACGGTGACGAGTAATAAACGCACGCCGCACAGATATTCGTTGCCGTCTGAGAGTTTCGAGGGTCGTATTGTTTTCAGTTTAGTAGCCAAAAGGTAGTACCTTGATTTTTTAGACAGTTTAAATGATAGAGACTTTGCACAAATATTTAAATGAATATTATTTAAATTGCTTATTTTTTGCGCCGGAAACAAAACTAACGAAATAACGTATTACCACAAAATAGGGGCCTGTTACCTTAGTTGTCAAAAATCCCGTCCCGTAAAAAATGGCGTTTTCGAGACAACTTAAATTGCTCAAATTACCCATGTAGTAAAACTTAGTCAGTGATTGTGTCCCATAATTAGCTGTAAATATTAATCTTATCGGTTCACAAAAGGTTTATAGTAGCACCGCCTTGCTTTTGTTAGTTGCCTACCACATTTTATTGGGCTGCATTGTCGTTACGAAACGACGAGATGCCGGTATTTAGGCTGGCAAGTAACCGGATTCCGGTTACAGGCGTTTACGAGTCATCTGGCGTGTAACCGGATTCCGGTTACAAACAAAATGGCGGAACGCGTCCACCGCGGTTGCCGACATTTTTTTTTCTTATAAATAGATTACTGTCTCGATTCCTCTCTAACTTTGGTATTAAATACTAGGATAGACAAGGACACAGTAGGAATTTTTTGACGTCCTTACTCTATGTTATCAATTTATGGGTAGAAATTTCGTGCGAGGAGGACACGAAATGTTTTTTTTTTTTTTAAATTTTTTGTTTTATTCCTAGAGTAAGAATTATGGGAAAGAGTCTTTATTTCGTGTGTTTTTACACTAAAATGACTGACCATAGAGCACATCAATCAAAAAAACTACAGATACGGGTAATTTTGTTTATTTAACTGGTACCAAAAAAAAAGAGGGTAATTTTTGGTCTTTTTTTGCTATTTTTCTGTGTAAACCATAAAGAAGAGCGATTACCTTTCAAACTTTAATCTATAAATTTAGTTCGTAACGATTTGAATGACGTACTTTGTTTACATAGCTTTAGTACAAGTAATAGGAGTTATTTTTTAAGCGGCGCGAGCCCGCCGGCGGGTCGCGAAATTCGACACCTGTCAAACGCTTCGCGCATAAGAGGGTTCCGTTTATTTTGAGACCGCAGAGGAGGGGATCGGTGTTCAAAAGGCTCAGACTGGTACCGCCTTGCTTTTGTGAGATGCCTTCCACATGTGTATCAATACTCTTAGACTGCATTGTTTTTGGGTAAGTTTAGTATTAGTAAACAGAAAAGTATTAGCCTTTAACGTTTTGTAAGTAGTTAATCAATTTTGGAAGGCCAGTAAAAGCGTGAAATGAAATACTCTTTATTGTACACAACATAAATAAACAGAAACAATAAACAAAAATAAAATAAAAATACTAGTCAGTACAATTGGCGGCCTTATCGCTTTTAAGCGATCTCTGCCAGGCAACCAATTCACAAAGGAATTATAACCAGCGATAGAGGGTTATGGGTGTACGTAAAAGTAACAAATAGAAATAAAAAATCGAGCACTTAACTAACAATAATATTATATATACACACAAATATAAATAAATACCATACCAATAATACATACACATAACAATATATACATGCATAATATATACATAAAAAATTCAATAGATATAAATATCATATAATATATACATTCACATAAAAGCATATACCTAGATACGACAAAAATACTTAAAAATAGTAATAGTAGTAAACTTAACAAGACTTAGCGTAGACAGTAAGGATAGAATTGTTGCACACAGATAATTTAGGAATTTAGGGAGGAAGAAAGTGCGCTTTGATGAGTCTTTTGAATGATGCAAGAGATTGCGCACGGCTAATATGAAGCGGTAAGGAGTTCTAGAGCCTAACAGCTTTCACAGAAAAGGATTTGGAATAGAAGGAAGTATTAGTATAAGCGTGATTAGTGGAATGTAAAAAACTCGGTCGCTTAATTTTTTTCATAGATTTAACATTTATCTTATTCTATCTTTATAGTTTCAGTAACTTAGAAAGTAATGTTTAGGTACTGCTGGTACTAAATCAAACGAAGGGACAAGTTGGTTTGCAATTTAATTTCCTACACAATATTGCGGGTTAACTCCCGCCTGAGCGAGCCGCCTGGTACCATACGACTGGCTCCCCCAATGTCGCACGCAGGCGACCTAATACCAAAAATGCTTACAATACATTCTGTGAATTCAGTCCCCCACAATCGTCCCCCCCTTTTTGAATTTTATTGTTACACTAAAAAATTCAAATAAAATAAAACTTACAATAAAATTACCACTGGGCCTATAGGGCTCATTATTGATGGCTCCGTATAATGCGCATATGATCGACCGTCATTGCATAAACAAGGTTTCGGGTTACGCTTACCTTGTGTGGGACTGAATTGTAACACTGTTGTTAACCGACTTACACAAATTGATGTCATACAATATTGTGTTAACATGAAATACATTTTCATTGCTCAACCTGTTTTACATTTTTCGTCTATACCAAACCAAATACTATAAATACCCAAAATACATATTATTCGGAAACGCACACTTGGTATGGCTAATACACTGTCGTCACTGGCTGTTGCACTGTATTTGTTTGTGCAGGCTGAACCCTTACTACTGGGGGTGTCAGCCCGATACTAGCAGCTTCTTTGTGCAACCAACTTTTAACCTTCTTCCTGATCTGCGCACGCACTCCGTAGCAAAATATGAGTGCTATTAGCACTGTCAAACTGATTAACACTATAAGATAAATATTAATTTTCGATTCTAATTTTGTGTTATTTAAAATTGTCTGTTCTATGGCTACATTATTTTGGCTCTTTTCTTCTTTACTTTGGCCGTATCCCATCGTACTTTGTATTAGTTTACAATAGAAAATCGAACGCCAAACTCTAATAACTCTGTTTGCCAAATGTCCAAAAAATAAAGACGTTGTTTAGGTAATATATACTAGTTACATATTTCTTGCTTCCTATCTCTGTAAAATACTGCTTAGGTATGCGACCTACTTATAGAAAAAAACATACGTTGTTGCTTATACTTGATTAATAATTTAACTACTATTATACTACGGTAGTACCTGTAACAATTTACCTATCAACTAATACTCATACACTGTGCAATCACTTGACATCATCGTCTACAACATTTATTATATACGATGCATCTAGGTCTACGTGACATGGCATATTATATAGCACGTTTACATTATTCAGGTTACTTGATCAGCAAATCTTACTGGCCTGCTTACTTTACGACCACTACGTGTAGTTTTTGGAAGTATACAATTCTCAATCTTATCATTACTTATTACGGTCGGTTCTTTGTAATTGCAAGACGTACTATTCTCACCGTTTAACATAAAGGCGGGTTTCACTCTATCGATTGATACGTACGTCTTTCTGTTAGGTAACTGGATTTCAAAACATTTCTTGTCTCTTTTAATTACGGGATAAGGACCTTGGTATGCTGGCGTAAGTGGCTTTCGCACTGAATCATTCCGTATAAAAACATGAGAACACTTAAATAACTCAGGATGGATAAAAGTTTCTCTCGTATCGGTATTACTCCGCGGTCTAGGGGTGAAACTATTCAAAATTTTACGCAATTTATCAACATATGTATACGGATCATTACCTTTGCATGGCGAGCTTTCAGCGAAAAAATCACCGGGCAGTCTAAGATCATGGCCGTATACCATCTGTGCCGCACTTACCCCTGAATCACTTCTGTATGACCTAATAAAACCGTTGGTAACTCTTGAACCCAACACTCGCTGTGGATTAACCTTGCTGTAATCGCTGTTTTTAGTGTCCTATGCCAACGCTCTACTAACCCGTTGCTCTGTGGGTGATAAGGAGTTGTTCTAATTCGCTGAATACCCATTAGTTTCATGAGGTTCTGGAATAACTCACCCTCAAATTGCCGGCCTTGGTCCGTGGTCAGATTTTTTGGCGTTCCGTACCTACAAATCCACCCTTTATAGACCTCTTCAGCTACAGTTTCCGCAGACATATTTTTTATCGGAAAAGCTTCCGGAAAACGTGTAAATCTGTCTACTATAGTAAGTAGATACCTATACCCGTCCTGTGACGTAGGTAGTGGTCCCACTATATCCACATGCACATGCTCGAATCTCTGGCACGCCGGGAAATGTTCCAACTTTGAAACAGTATGTCGACTTATTTTCACTTTTTGGCACTCTGTACACGTTTTAGCCCAAGCTCTGATATCCCTATTTATGCCTAACCATACAAACCTTTGCGTCACCATCTTAAGAGTTGTTTTAATACCAGGATGACTAATGTTGTGTACTGCCTCAAAAATGCGCCTTCTAAATTTCTTGGTTATATAGGGTCTAATATGATTCCCTGCTATGTCGCAATATGTACTCTTATTACAGTTAGGTATACTTACGCGTTTCAACTTTAGACTGCTTGAGTTGTTATTCTTGCCTATCAGTGTAATTTCATCGCTTGCGTCCTGGTCCGCTGCTAATGCCTCGTAATCAATTATCGTTGGGCAAACAATTGTTTCTACACGTGACAATGCGTCAGCAACTGGATTCTCGTTACCGTTGATATGTTGTATATCGCTCGTGAATTCGCTGATATACAACAACTGCCTGACTCTCCTTGGTGTTTCTTTGTCTGAACTTACCTTTGACAACGCGTAAATTAGCGGTTTATGGTCTGTAAGCACCGTTAGTTGTCGTCCTTCGACTATATTCTTAAAATGCCTGATAGCCATGTAGACGGCTACCAACTCCCGATCATACGTGCTATACTTACGTTCTGTATTAGACAGTTTTTTGGAAAAGTATCCTAATGGTTTCCATACGCCTTTAATCTTCTGTTGAAGCACTGCACCAACGCATGTTTCTGAGGCATCCGTCATGAGCGACACAGGAACGTTGGAAACCGGATGCGAAAGAGTAACCGGTCTTTGCAGGCCTACCTTGCATTGCTCAAACGCCTTTTCCGCCTCACTGTTCCACACAATTTTTGTTTTGTCATGTTTTTTCGAATTATGTAAAAAGCTGTTAAGATGCGCATGATATTCGGCTGCATTTGGCAAATGAGACCTGTAAAAATTAACCATACCCAAAAAACGTCGTAGTTGCTCAATTGTTTCGGGCTTAGGATAGTCTGCAACTGCCCTTATTTTATCCGATAGCGGACTAATGCCGTCTCGAGTTACTGCATACCCTAGGAATTCGACTTCGCTGCAACCGAATGAACATTTACTTACGTTTATTGTAATACCTATTCTTTCGAAACGTTCGAAAATTAACTTCACATGCTCTCTATGAGTTCTTTCGTCCTCACTAGCTATGATGACGTCATCAATGTAACAAAATAACGTTGACTTAGCTCCTTCAACTCCTTTGATGTTCTCGATACCTTGTAAGACTGTGTTGCCCATGAATCTTTGAAATGTTTGTGCCGCGTTTCTCAAACCGAATGTCATTCGCGGAAACTCGAAAAGACCAAAAGGCGTTATTATCGCCGTCTTTTCTATGTCATCTGGGTTTACTAAAATATTATGGAAGGCCCTATTAACGTCTATCTTTGAAAAATATGTCTACCTGCTAGGCCAAAGGTGAAGTCCTGCAACTTTGGAACGGGATAGCGATCTGGCTTCGTAATCGCGTTGAGACGCCTGTAGTCACCGCAGGGGCGGATTTGCCCGTCCTTTTTCGGTACTACGTGTAGCGGGCTGGCCCACTCGCTCTTCGATGGCCGGCATATACCTATTTCCTGCATTTTCCTAAATTCTTCCTTAACTATGCTATACCGATCCGGGGGTAACGGTCTGGCTTTAGCGTAAACCGGCGGACCAGTAGTCTCTATATAATGATATACTTTATTTTCCGTATGGGTAAGGTTCTCTTTAAAATTAAGTGGTTTTGTAATACTGGGAAAACTAGACAAGATATCTTGATAGGGGTTCTTACTATCGAAGGTACTAACTCCTATGTCTCTAGAATTAATTAAAGGTCCCGCTACTGTTACATTCGTGACTTTGTCAATCAACTTCCTTCCACTAATATCTACAATAAGCTTAAAATGATTCAAAAAATCTGCTCCTAATATCGGTTGACTCACGTTTGCAATTATAAAGTCCCACTTAAACGCTCTTCTTAAATTTAAATTTAACTCTAACGTTATAGCACCAAATGTCTTTATCTCTGAACCATTTGCTGCGAATAGTTTGTACGACTCATTGTCTTTTATGAACCGCTTACTTACTTTCGAGGCAGGCACAACTGAAATATTCGCTCCCGTATCCACAAGAAATTGTAACGCGTTTTTCATATCATACACACAGAGACGATGATTTCCTAATTCCGCGACAGATCTTTGCGTCTCGCCCGGGCCTGTCGCTCCTAGTTTTCCGACCTGACCTTCCAACTGCATGGCTGCTCACATCTTGTTGCTTGGGGTCCAAACCGATAGTGAAAATGGCACAGCCAATCTGGGCTTGATGGGTTTCGTCTTGGGGTACGACCTCTAACTGACCTGCCTCTCGATACTGATCGATTTCTCCGGTAATTTCGTTCTGATCTGCTTCTACTAACTTCATTGCGTAGCTCCGCAACCTCTAGCATTATTTTATTCATCTTCCCGACTACTTCCTTAATTTGTTCATCTGATGCTGGGCAGTGACTCACTGAGGCCGTCTCACCTGTTACGGTTTGAATGTTTTCCATCACCTTATCCGCGATAGCGGCAAGGTTGTCCAACTGCTGATCTTGGCTGGCTGCTAATACTGCTCGCACAGATACCGGCAGTCGAGCTAGCCACAAATTCTTCACTGTTTCATCACTAGCCTTACAGTTTCTAGCTAATTCTCTCATCCTGCGTAATAATTGGGACGGCTTTTGGGATCCCAGGTCCAGTTCACCTACTAATCTCTGGAATTGCCGCTCCGCCGACTCTTCGTAAACTTGTATGAGCCTTTCCTTTATGCACTGATACTTATTGGTTTCAGGAGGGTTGTATACAATATCGGCCACTTGCTGCAGCGGTTCACGACCTAACTTGGATAACGCCAATTGGTAGCGGCAGTCATCTCCTTGTTTTTGCGGAGTCAATGTTGCTTCAAATTGGGCGAACCATAGCCTGGGTAGTTCCGTCCAAAATTCTGGTATCCTTGACGACACTGTGATTGTTGCCATACTTTCCTCTATCTTAACAACTTGTGACGGCACTGCTGCAGGATTCATTTTGATTATATTCTGCCCCAATCACAAGGCTGCTTCTTGTTCTGTTCACGGGGTCACCACTTTAGGTACTGCTGGTACTAAATCAAACGAAGGGACAAGTTGGTTTGCAATTTAATTTCCTACACAATATTGCGGGTTAACTCCCGCCTGAGCGAGCCGCCTGGTACCATACGACTGGCTCCCCCAATGTCGCACGCAGGCGACCTAATACCAAAAATGCTTACAATACATTCTGTGAATTCAGTCCCCAACAACTGTTTATTGTATATAAATAATTAGGTATTGTTGTCGTTTTTTTTTCTTATGTGAGTAACAGGCTCAGAATAAACGCACGCGGAGGTGATGATGTCAACCAACACCGGCGACGGCACCCATAATAGAAAATGTCATCAAAGTCGGTTGGTTAGAACTTAGATGGACCGTAAAATCGTAGCAGACAAACAGACATACACACTTTCGCATTTATAATACAGTAGAACCTCTGTGAAGGTGAAAACCTCCAAAACTTGAAAAAATGTTTTGTTCCCTTCCCTTCAAGCCCCAAAACCTCCATTATTCGAAATCTCCGCCCTCTATTATCATCATATCATCATACTAATATTATAAATGCGAAAGTCACTTTGTTTGTTGGTTTGTTGGTTTGTTGGTTTGTTGGTTTGTTGGTTTGTTGGTTTGTTGGTTTGTCCTTCAATCACGCCGCAACGGAGAAACGGATTGACGTGATTTTTGGCATGGGTAGGTATAGTTGAGGACCTGGAGAGTGACTTAGGCTACTTTTTATCCCGGAAAATTAAGGAGTTCCCGCGAGAAAAACAAAAAACTTAAACCACGCGGACGAAGTCGCGGGCATCAGCTAGTTCTAAATAATCAATGAGTCCCTGCAAGCCATTTTAGTACATATTTTCCATCTATAACTCGAAAAATCAAATTGGGCCTCTGTATCTCAAACAGCAATGTTTTATTTTACATCTCGATTATTTGAAACTTATTAACTCTATAGTTCGAAGAAAAATAAGTTAACGACTTTAAGAATTTGCCGACAATGTAAGTACCTACACCATTCTTTCTTAGAAAATAAAAATAGGAGTATCCAATAAATAGGATTACCACTTAAGCAATTTATGACTCACGTTGCTTGGTGTCGGCTGTTCATTTTTGTTTACTGAGAATTTTTTGCTCTTTATACCTCAGACAATGCTATAGATAGAGAACAACTATAGATAATGCATAATTATCTAACGACAGTATAACAGCCGAGGTAAACACGTGCAAGGTAATCACAAAAACCGGCCAAGTGCGAGTCGGACTCGCGCACCGAGGGTTCCGTACTCAAGAAGTAGGTACTGAAGCAAAACAATCAGGCAAAAACCAATATGTTTATTTGACGACGAGTTCTTAGAAGAACTTGCGTTTAACCCAATCTTTGACGGTAATAATTACCTTTGTTAATGAATCGCAAACTAACTTTGTTTGTAGAGGTTTACTGTTAATATCAAAAAAACTATGCTAGTTAGAGCATTGGCTATAGTTTTCCTGTAAAATATACATAAATTCCTATTGACCATAATTATTTCAGATTTTTCGATTGGTAAACTCCGGAGATAAGGGGGGGGGAACGGTATTTTTTTAGACTTTTTCCCCGATAAATCAAAAACTATCATGACTAAAAATAATTAAAAATCTGTTTTAGAATGTACAAAGTAAACTCTTTCATATGATACCCCACACAGTACAGTTATCTCACTTTTAAATTTCAACCCTCCGATTTTCCCCCCTTTTTAAATAAGAACAAAAATAATTTCCAATTTTTTTTAATTCCAGTGTCTTTGGGCCACTAATATACACAACTATTCCAAATTTCATGTCGATAGCTTCGGTAGTTACTGAAATAATCGAGTGTGACGGACGGACAGACGGACAGACA
This sequence comes from Erebia epiphron, assembly GCA_963932025.1. Taxonomy (NCBI): domain Eukaryota; kingdom Metazoa; phylum Arthropoda; class Insecta; order Lepidoptera; family Nymphalidae; genus Erebia; species Erebia epiphron. Next base: position 14,454,456 of record OZ009950.1, read on the forward strand.
GACGGAGAAAGTCGCACCATAAGGGTTCCATTTTACCATTTTGGTACGGAACCCTAAAAACAAAAAATGCATTTCTTAGAATCTTCCGTTCGCATGATGCCGTCGAGGTTGCTAGACAATAAAATATCAAACAAAAGAATGTACACAGCTGCAGTTCTTATTAAGTTACTCCTAAAAAATATGCAAAAATAATCTATCTACTCAGAAACATTTATAGGTAATTAAGTTTTATTTTCGACAAGGTAAACCAACCAAATATGAAGAATTTAAAGAACTAATAACGATGTTATTTTTACTCAAATATTCCACCTTCGAACCTTATTCAGGGTAACACTTTTTTAGGGATGTTCTTAGGTTTCCGTAGCCAACAAAGAACCCTTATAGTTTCGCCATGTCTGTCGTCTATCTGCGTATAAAACCTGTGTAAGGATTTTAAATAGTAACATTATAGACCAGCTAGAAACTACAGTAAAAGTAGTTAGCTGATCTATAATGTTACCACATATGAACAATTGTAAAATAACGTGAACTTTTTTTATACGTTCATGTAAAAACATATTATTCATGGATACTTCATTATTTTTGAGTATGAACTGGACTGGCTCGGTCTTGAGCACTGGCGTTATTGCGTATTGAACTTGCTTTAGCCGTCGGCCTGCACAGCCGTCGCGCCATTTTGCGAATAACTCAGTTAGCTCCGTTAGCACACACGTTGCGATCCAAACGCCTGTGCGTTCGGCTTGCCTGGTCAAAAACGTGAAGCCTAAACGCAATCGTTTCTAATTTAGCTGAGCAGCTAAAGTGTTAAGCTTCGTTTTTTTAACAATCAACATCAAGCTGTGCTGCGCTTTGCTTAACTCAGTATAAAAGTAATCAGCAGCTCGTGTAGTCGTTTATCTCGTCAAAAATGACTTTATTTTCAAAAAACGTAAACATTACGACATACTTAGTTGAATCCGATGAAGATGAAAGTGAAGAAAAAGCGGATATGGATATTTTATGTGTTATTTTGTCGTTAAAAGAGTCCAGTCACAGTAGCTTGTTACCACACACCATACGTGAAAAATACGGAGAATTTAATTTTCTAAAGAATATTGCCACTGAAGACGATTTTTTTTAAAATTTGCGAATGACTAAAAATCATTTTAATTATTTACATTCGTTAATAAGTCCATATATAAAACACAAAATTGACTGTAAGAAAGCCATAAGCACAGAAGAGAAATTAGCAATCTGTTTGAGGTAAGTAAATTATTTGAATGCACAAGATAAGGCAATTTTCTCTTTACATTTTCCCTCGTGTATGTATTAGTAATTAATTTTGTATGTAGAATAATAATTCATAAAAATTTTACATGGTAATATAGTGAAACTATTTTGACATATCTTTTCAAAACTTTACATGCATTGCGGCAGTACTCTAGTATGTATGTAGTGCGTGCGTGACTTGTCAATATAATAAAACAATGGTAAAAAACGTTCATTACCTTTACTAATGTTACATTATATAAAAAACAAGTACTTAGCAAAAATGAAATTAAAATGATACCGCTTAGATGTATAAATTAATCAATTACCGAAGTAGCATTGGCCTCCTCGCTTGCATACGGTCCGAACAGGGTGTTCCCACCGACTGGAAGGACATTGGCATCTTGTTCAGCTGTATATACTCCTACAGATTGATTTGAGGCACTACTTGGAGATGTAAACACATTGTGTAATGTATGACAATTGGTATCTGAGGATTGGACACCTTGAGCTGTTGTATACCCTCGAGTACTAAGGCACTATTATAACTCTCTCTACATATCATTGTAAATGTTTAACTGTTCTTCTTCCGTAACTAAATTGAAAATCTTTCCCTTAAGACGAAGCTGTGCCGGTTTGGGTAGTATTTTTGTACTTTCACAAACACTAAGAAAAAAATGATCCATGTCGTCCATTTTGTCAATTACTTGGTTTCTCAAATCACGTTCTGTTTTTCTTTTCTCTCGCTCTGTTTGCTGGATCTTAACAAAATTTAAAACTTCATGTTGAACACTATGTACACGTGTTCGTGTCAAAGGTGTGCTTGTATTTTGTGATGTGGTTTCGAAACTTGCAGCAGTCTTATTAGAAGATTGGCTGTTTTCGTTTACAGAACCATGAGTTCTTTCGTTTTCTACTTCAAAGTTATCCTCGTCCAATTCCGAAACTTGAGTATAATTACTTTCTTGAGACACCTGTGAATCATCTTGGGAATAATTTCCAGTTGTGTTCCTATTTTGCATGTATGGAACAAGGAATTCCATAACTTTCTGGAATTTCCAAAGACGCGTGTTGTTGGCAGCTTGACCACTTTTTCCATCCTTCTGTCTTTTTAAGGCTTCCCTATGGTTGTCTCGCAATTTTTTCCAAGTATTTTTCGCTACTTTGGCTGTAACAAATAATAAATTTTTATACATCACTACACACTACTTTACTACAGCTATTTCTTTTTGTTTTTGTAACAACTTCTACTTTTGTATTACTAACAGTTATTTTTGTTTACTAATTGTTGTTTTAGATTTACAAAATTAAAGTTGAAGGTAATTATTAATAAAATTAAATCTATGACAACGTAATTGTAAATCGACATTGACGTTTGCGGTTTGGCATTAGTTTAGTTTGACAGATCGTTTAGAAATTTTAGTTATGTACGTGTAAGGCCTGCGGCACGCTATGGGTAACTTTGTTAAGTTTATGTATTTTGTTTGTTTAGTTGTAACTCTTATTTAGTATTTTGTGCAAATGTTTTAAGTTTTTCTTTTTGTTAATAATAATTTATTAATCTGATGGACAGCTGGCGGATTAGGAAAGTAATTTTAAAAGACACTATTGTCTTTAGTATATATAAGTATTTTAAATATTATATTTGCATACCTAATATTTATTTATATATTTTATATTATTATTTTATATTATGTCGTCGTCCAGTTTGGACATGGATAGTGATCTTTTTCTATCTGCGTCTAGTGGTGAACTGTCCAGTGATGTTAGCTTTCACAGTACATCTCTCCTTCCGGTCGATAACTTCCTTGATTCTTGCTTCTCAGATTGTGTGAAAAACTTCAATGTTGTTCATATTAATGCACAAAGTATCCCGGCTCATTATCCAGATATGCTTGCATCTTTTGAATCTCGTAACTTACATGCCATTCTAGTCTCCGAATCCTGGCTTAAAACTTGCTTACCCTCAACGTCTTATTCGCTGCCTGGTTTTCGGCTTATTCGCAATGACCGTGTAGGTAAAGGAGGCGGTGGAGTAGCGATCTACTTACGTTCGCATATTCCTTTCACTGTTGTTAGTTCGTCTCCACAGCCTTCACTACCTGATGCGGCCGAGCACTTATTAGTGGAAGTTATGTTATCCCACACTAAAATTCTTCTTGGTGTGTTTTACTGTCCTCCCTCTGAACCTAATTATTTTAATTCTTTTGAAAATTTACTATAAAAGCTAATCCCCTTGTACAATCAAACTATTATTATGGGAGATTTTAATACTTGCTTACTCAAAGATAATTATCGAAGTAGGAAACTTTTAGCTACAGTGGAATCCTGTAACTTACATGTTTTGCCCCTCTCTGCTACACACTTCTCACCAGGATGTGTTCCCTCTCTTCTTGACCTAATCATGGTCTCTTCTCCAAATCTCGTCTTTAAGCATGGACAGTGTTCAACTGACGCATTTTCTTATCATGACTTGATTTACCTCTCCTACAAAATACGTCCTCCCAAAGCTAAATCGAGGATTCTTCTACAGCGTAATTTTGGAGGAATTGACAAGAATCGTCTTTGCGATGACGCTAGACAAGTAGACTGGGATGCTATCAAAGGTGTTGATTCGATAGATCAAAAAGTTGACATTTTCAATACCTCAGTGACACAACTTTATGATTTGCATGCACCTTTAAGACCAGTTAAAATTAAACACTTACCAGCTCCGTGGCTTTCAGATGAGATAAAAGCTTCAATGGACAAAAAGAATTCAGCCAAATACAAATATAAAATTAATGACTCCGACGCCAATCGGTTGAAGTATCACAAAGCTCGGAATCGCTGTAATACATTATGTAGAGATGCTCAACGACGCCACATACACAAGTCAGTCGAAAATGGCGATACCGCTAAAACATGGAAATTTCTTGAGTCACTTGGAGTTGGTAAAACATCCCATAATTCTTCTATTAATATTGATATTGAACTCCTTAATAAACACTTTTCTACTTGTGATGTAATTGATAGTAACGAAAAACAGCGCACTATTAATATTCTTTCATCATCTTCAACTCCTGACTTTTTACCCTTTTCTTTCGAGTCATTCTCCGAATGTGATGTTAGGAAGAACGTATTGTCTATTTCATCGAATGCTGTCGGTACAGACTGCATTAGCCGTAATATGATTATTCCTATCCTTGATGATGTATCCCCTATCCTTACCCACATTTTAAATTATTCTATTAGTATCAGCGAATTTCCTGAAGCATGGAAGAATGCACAAATTATCCCTCTTCCCAAAAAACTTAAACCATCATCTGTAAACGATTTTCGTCCCATTTCTATTTTACCTTTTCTCTCAAAAGTTCTTGAGAAGTTAGTCTATCAACAATTGAACCTGTTCCTTAATAAACACTGTCTTCTCAGTCCATTGCAATCTGGATTTCGTCCTGGTCATAGTACGGTTACTGCACTGGTCAAGGTTACCGACGACATTCGTTGGGCAATGGACAATAAACAGCTCACAATTTTAACGTTGCTCGATTTTAGTAACGCATTTAATACCGTAGATTACGACATTTTGTTGAGTATGTTGCGTTCTTCTTTTAACATAGCTCCGTCGGTGATTGATTGGTTTCGGAGTTACCTCAATGGTCGTCGACAGCGCATCCGAATCGACGAGACCTTTTCGTCGTGGTGTAATGTGACGGCCGGGGTACCTCAGGGTGGCGTGTTGTCTCCTTTACTATTTGCTATTTTTATTAACTCCGTATATCTCTTCTCTCTACCATATGTATGCAGATGATATCCAAATTTATCGGTCTGCAACTCTGGAAGACCTTGGTTCAGCCATTACCGCCATTAATAACGACCTAGCTGCAATTGCTGAGTGGAGCAGACAATATGGACTTCGCGTGAATCCTGCAAAATCTCAGGCAATTATTATTGGCAGTCCAGGGTTTATTTCTAGAGTTAACTGGCAGAGCATTTCTCCGATTATGTTTGATGGCGTTGCTATACCATACTGCGCCTCTGCTAAAGATCTTGGTATTCATTTGGATTCGGAACTGACCTGGTCTGTGCAGATAAAGGAAATAAGCAGGAAAACGTTTGCTGTTATGAGCTCGTTACGTCGACTGCGTAACCTTTTGCCAATTCCTACCAAAATTATGTTGGCACAATCTCTCCTTCTCTCTATTCTCGATTATGCGGATGCAAGCTTTCTTAATTTGACCCAGGACCAACTTAATAAGCTTGAGCGACTTCAAAATATTGCTATTCGGTTCATATTTGGCTTACGCAAATATGACCACGTTTCCGAATTTCGTCAAAAGCTCAAGTGGCTCCCTATTCGCCGTCGCCGGGATATGCATGTCCTTTCTCTTCTGTACTGTGTTTTATTTCACCTTAAAACTCCTTCTTATCTTAAGGAGAAGTTTCAATTTCTTGGGGTGCAATCAGACATAAGATCTTGTCGAACACTTACCTTGAAAATGCCTGCACACAAAACAAAATTTTATCAAAATTCTTTTACCGTACAGGCAATTGAATTGTGGAATGCACTGCCATTGACAATTAGACAATCTAAATCTCTGGGTGTATTCAAGAACGCTCTAAAGACATATGTCCTTTCAAATTGAAGACGACTTTAGTTTATTATATATTATTCTATGGTATGTAAGTGTATGTATGTATGTATGTGTAATGTGTATGTATATATTATGTATATTTTAGTATATATTTAGATAAGTATATATATTTTAGTTTAAATATAATACATCTATTTATATGTTATATTATGTAGTATTGTATTTGTGTATTGTATTATTTAATTAAGTAGAAATTTTGAGCCACCCGCATTCTGGTTTCCTAGCGCTTTCCTAATCTTAAGGTTGCCTGGAAGAAATCGCTGTTTAGCGATAAGGCCGCCTTTTGTACCTATCCTTCTTTTTTATTTCATTTCATGTTTTATTGTCTTTGTTTTTCTTGTGTGGTGCAAATAAAGAGTTAATAATAATAATAATAATAATAATAATTATAAAAATTTATAATTAACTTATTACTAAAAATTATGAAATAAGTTTATTAAAAAAAATAACAAACCGACTTCAATTCTTCCCACTAACTAGTTACTAAAAAGTAATGAAATAATTTATTATCTAATTATGTCAAGAACTAGAACTTTCAATTTAATTCATAGTTTTTTAAATAGTATCAAAGTTCTAGTTCTTGACATACTTAGATAATTAATTATTTCATTACTTTTTAGTGAATAGTTAGTAGGAAAGAATTGAAGTTGCTTATTATAATATTATTTATTAATTCGCAGGTACATGGCTACAGTTAGTTCATTTACTACAATTGGTTACAATTTCGAGATATCGGGCCCTACAGTTTCAAAAATTGTATCCAAAGTTTCCGATGCAATATGGAAGTGTTTACAGCCAATATTTATGAAATAAATGACTACAGAATCGTCGCTGGAAAATGAGCTCTATTTCAGACAGAAATGCAATTTTCCAAATCGTGTAGGCGCTATTGATGGGAAGCATGTTTATATCAAATCACCTCCTAACTCAGGATCAGACTATTTTAACTATAAGAAATCGTTTTCGTTAGTACTACTTGCTGTTGTCGATGCAAGATATAAATTCATTGCAATAGACGTTGGATCAAAGGGACGTTTCAGTGATGCAGGAATATTTTGCAACTCTGCATTTGGAAAGAAACTAAAAAATAATTCATTATTTCTACCAGAATCCAAATCTTTAGAAGAAGGTGGTATGGAAATGCCTTACATATTTGTTGGTGACGAAGCATTTCCACTGCTTCCAAATTTAATGAGACCATACCCTCAATCGCAACTAAATAATCAGAAAAGAATATATAACTATCGTCTAAGCAGAGCACTTGTGGGGAAAAAAACTGAAACCACGCGGACGAAGTCGCGGGCATCTGCTAGTAAAGATATAAAATTCAACTTACTAAGTATAGGTTTATCTATTTACCAGTATTCAAGCGTGACGAACACCGAAAAGAAACGAACTGGTTTCGTCTTCTTTGGACCTCCCTTGAGTCTTGATATTTTAACTGCAGGTTTAGACTTCACGATGTCATTAAAAATGGTACCCTTCGTTTGCCTTTGTTTAAGGGCTGTGCGATTTTTCTTTTCTTTTTTCAGTTGTGCTGCTGCTTTTATTTCATTAATAAAAGGACTGGACGTCAAAACTTACGATCTACCGACTTTTCTGTTTACTCTTAACTTTTGGCAGTGGTGAAATTTCTTTCAGTGTAGAATTTGTAGTAAAATCATTACTGGTTGAAATTAATTCTGGTTGCAAAAGTAAATGTCCAGCGATTTGATTGGTATATTAATTTCACAGAGAGTTTCTGGAACAGCTTCATCGTCGTCTATCTGCCGTTGATAGCTATTTTTTGGAGCAATGACATTCATCTGTTTTTTGGCATTTTTAGAACCAGAACCTTTAAGCTATTGGCTGGAGAGGCACAATATTAACGTCATGATCTTGTAATGTTCATGACAACATTTTCTGACAAATTTTTAAGGGATAGTGGACTATTTTCAGCTTCTTGACGAACAGCGTCTTTGTTCAGAGCAGCGGTAACATCTAAAAGCAAATGCGGATCGGATGAAAAAATTGTAGGAGACGAGTGACGAGTTTCTACTTCTCCAAAAGTAGCATCAGCCTCAAAAAATATTTGGCCGTAAGAGTTATCAGCTGCTAAGTATGTCAGTTGTTCTTCTGCGTCAGTTCACTCTGAGGAATTTGATTCATCCTGATTTTGCTGGGTCAGAGATGAACTAGCAATCGGCTTGTCATTGTTTAGTTCGTTTTCGGTAACTTCGCTAGTTAAATACATGTCATCTGGGAAAATGTGTAGGTTGAAGGGATACATTCCAGTTTTCTCAAAACCACTTGTTATATTCCTAACGGTAGCTGCATTTTCATAAGCTCTTCCAAATATTTGAGCAACCTGGTGAAGGTCTACAGTTCTACCAAGATGATTCTTCATCCAGGTTGCTATCTCGCGGTCATATTACGCTTTCAGTGGACCAAAAATGCATTCGGTGAGTGCAATACGGTGGAAGACAGAGTAATATTACACCGTTGGCCTTGACAAATTCTAGTGCCTCCAAATTTTTGTGGCTGGAATGCCCATCTAAAACTAGGAGCACCTTGTTTGTTATAGAAGCATTCACGAAAGCAACAAATTGGCGCAACCACCTCACAATTAAGTCACCGATCATGTACCCAGAGGGGCTGCACAGCTCTAAAGTACCTGGTGGAGCACAGACAACAACTGTGAAATGTTGATCACGTTCATCACTAATCACAGCACCGACTTGTTTTTCTTCCTTTGGATGCAAATACTTTTGGGGGCTTTTGAGCAGTGGTCAGTCCAGACTCGTCCATATTATAAATTCTATGTGCCTGAATTTCATTGTCTGTCACTGTTTTTTCCAAAAGAGAAAAAAACTTAATTACTTGAGGTCTATTGAATGCCTTTGCCCTTGCTACAGACGTCGGCTCTGGAGCTCTGAGTGAGATTTGAGGGTTGCGTTCTCTAAATCCTTTTAACCAATCCCAGCTAGCTATATTTTTTTCATTCTTATCAAATCTGTGATGCAGTCCTAATCTTTCCTATGTCGGTTGTTTTAAATCCAAATTGTCGATTTTCGAACTCGAGCATAATATGATCCACTAGTACTTTTTCCATATCCTGGTCTGGTCTGGTTTCCACCAGACCAGACCAGTGAAAATTGACAGGCTTCGGCCGTGGCTAATTAGCATCCTACCGGCAAAGCGATTTAGCGTTCCGGTACGATGCCGTGTAGAAACCAGAGAGGTATGGGTTTAATTTAAACTGTCATAAGGTCACCTGGGGCGATAGCAACTAAAACAATAAACATGTAACTTTATTCTTCTCCATCATCGGCTTTTAATGAGATGGGTTTATACAATAAGTCTACTCTGTTACACACATACCAATGAACAGTTTTGGCATAAATTGTATGAAAAACAGCCTTAAGTTTTATATTTATTTACATGTGAGGCATATAGAGCAGAAAAAGTAACATACCCACGTTGGGGTTACTGTGACTATCAGTCATAATTTATGTTTTACATAAGTTGCTAGTGTTGAAAATAAAGGTATGTGTAGATTGACGTAACAGCTATTCAAAAATGGTATGTAATCCCATTGCATATAGTTCAGTGTCCAACAAATTCATTTAGAAAATTTTGTGGGGTGAATGCAACTAGCTTGCATACTGACTAGTGTTAGGAAACTACTCGTCGCATCGATTAGATAGATATGTATATTTGCTATTAAACTACAGTTTTTTATGTATCCTACTAGCTTGCAGATACGTAGATTTTTTCCGTGGTATCACCTGAATCAGGGTGCAGGCTGAAAATCAGCGCTGTATGGTTAGTGCTTGCACTGAACATACAGCATTATGCTGAGCCTGGACCATTTTTCGGGTTGTGCCATACGTGATATAGTTCATCCCTGCGCCTCATCGTTGTTGCTTGGATCGTTGAGGTGCAGGGGTGATCTACCTCTGTAGGTATTGCTTGTTATGTGTGGCACAATTAGTGTAAACTCTGTGTACGCCCGCCGCTGTTTGCAAAATATAAAATCCATTTACTATTTTAAAATAGTTTTATTTCAATAAATAAAATCAATAGGTTATGGCCCACTACAGCCCATTAACGTCCCACTGCTGGGCACAGGCCTCCTCTCTCATAGAATGATGATGATGATGATGATCATGTTAGTGATAATAACCGGGACCGACGGCTTAACGTGCTCTCCGAGGCACGGGGGTGAAACACCGCCAACTTCCTAACTCCGGGCTAGTGCTGAGAATAGCTAAGAAAAAGTTTCTAGTCAGAAAAACCCAACATTTATTATGGCCCGACCCGGGACTCGAATCCGGGACCTCGTCAGCCGCAGTCATACATGCTAACCACTAGACCAACGAGGCAGTCAGGCAAGCAGCCAGCTGGCCTTAATTGCTAATAGTACAGTTTCAATTCAATAAATAAATTTAGTAAGTGGATTCGGTTAGATTAATGCCCAGTCTCACCAACATCCCCTAAACAATCACATAGTTAAAAGACCGCGCAGCTAAAAGGTCCCCTAAACCAACCCGTAACTAAAATTTGTTTTCACGAACGCAACAGACCCATAACTAGGGACAGATTTTTTACAACAATAGTGCATCCATTTAAAAGAAACCGTTGAGTAAGCAATAAATTAACCTTTTTAGGGTTCCGTGCCTCAAAAGGAAAAAACGGAACCCTTATAGGATCACTTCGTTGTCCGTCCGTCTGTGTGTCAAGACCCTTTTTCTTAGGAACGCATGGAGTTATCAAGCTGAAATTCATGTCAAACACTCAAGTCTACGGTCCCTTGGAGCTGTGAAAAAATCAAACTTCAAATCCAACACAATATAAAGATACAGCCGTTTATGCTGCAAATTTTCGAATTTTCTTGCACTCGCAAGGGAATCAAAACCTACAGGGTACTTCCCGTGAACTCAGAATCTTGAAACTTGGTACGAAGCAACGTCTTATAGCACAGATATAGGAAGAATTGCGAAAAACATGAATTTTTAGTTACATCAAATAATAAAAATATTTTTATGCAAAATTTTGACACTCGCAAGGGAATCAAAACCTACAGGGTACTTCCCGTGAACTCGGAATCTTGAAACTTGGTACGAAGCAACGTCTTATAGCACTGATATAGGAAGAATTGCGAAAAACATTAATTTTTAGTTACATCATATATTAAAAATATTTTTATGCAAATTTTCGACACTCGCAAGGGAATCAAAAAACTCAGAATTTTGAAATTCTTTGTGAAGCAACGTCATAGCACAGTGAATCGCGCTGTGCACTTAGAGAGGTTACCGGAAGAGGGCACCGGGCATGGCGCGTCCGATGACGTGGATCGCGACGCCGACATGTCCAACGTCGCGTGCATCACTTTAGAAATAATGCTAGATAGTTGTTCTTCTGACATCTGTATCCTTGGGGTGCGAGGCTGTTTTCGTACGGTAATATTTTCTTCAACGCTTTCGTCTGTCTCTGTGAGTGTGCCACGCGGCGACACTACGCGGCGTTGTCTTGGCGTGTCTTGCATTGTCTAATGTCTTGTTTCGATAGGCCATGAGTTGGACGCCACTGTATTATTGAAACTCCAGGAAACTTTCTTGTAGATATTTATTCTCGGTAGATAATTACAATAATCAGAAATATGGTGGATTCACTATCAAAAAACAGGAACAATGCGAACAATAGAATGCGACTACGCAGTAGGTACCTACGAGGCTACGTCCTCCGAAAAGTCCTGGCATAGACTACAGATAGCTGTCAAAACGAGAGAGGAGGCGCGTCTATGACGTTACATACTTCAACGCAACTTGGCGTTACATAAGTCATTTTGAGCATATTTTAAAGCCTTTTGAACAGATCACAAAATTTAACTAAACATAACTAAGCAGATTGGTGCAAGACGTCCTAAATAGTCGAGTTCCGATATTTGTCCGATATTTGATAAAATATCGGAAGATGATAAAATATGAAAAACAGACTTTTATAAGTTTTCGGAATAATATTATGTTGAAAACTGATTAAACAAGTTTTGAGAAGTAAAAGGACAATGGGCAGATTACTATGAGAGTTGGGCCTGTAATCAAGTTGAACCAATACACATGAGCCATCGTTTTTGAGATAGGTCATAAACACACAACTTGCGAGAAAAATAAATAAAAAAATTAAATCAACTGGGTTCTTTTTACAGTCACGTTGAAAAGTTTTATTCATTTATTTTAAATATTTTGCAATTATTAACTGTTTTTATAATATAAGTGACGAATATCAACTTGAAATGTCACAAAAATGACCACCGTCCGAATACTCAACGCCTCCTTAGTTGAACGGCCGCTTAAAACGACAGATTTTGGTTTTTGAATTTTTGGTTTCTGAAGATTTGGTTGAACTGACGTCTTCTATGCAGTGCTCAAAAGTTTAGTAGCGTTTAAGTATTTGGCCGTAAGTTTAACCACAGATATCCACATCGGGTGATAAAGGAAACACAGGTTTGCTTATTGCATGTATATATTTTGTAACAGTTTAATCTACATCTACAATAATGGAATCTAAATATCGGGCCGGAGGGTTGAATCCTTCGTGCCTAGCTAAGCCCATCTACCATCCACCACCACCACCACTATAGCCCATTAACGTCCCACTGCTGGGCACAGGCCTCCTCTCTCATAGGAGAGAGGGAATTAGAGCTTAGACCCACCACGCTGCTCCAATGAACATACTACTCCATATACCATACTACGGACAAAATATGCGCACAGTTACCCAGCGTACGACTTCCAGTTAGACACGTACAATAATAAAGTCTGATAGCGCTGATGCCAGTTTGGTCTCTGTCAATCAATATGTAACCACGATACTTGCGTGCCCTTGCATGTCGTGACTGAATATTAATTCTAATCAAAAATACATTCGTTTCAAAAAAATCTTAAAATCTGTCAAATCTTGTAACTGTTCTTCTTGGTAAACCTGTTGTTCTTCTTGGTTGGTGTTCTACGTAAACGCCATTTTGCAAATGTTCACTGCAGTAGGACCTGGCTAGTTTTAACTGATACGTGCCCAGCGCGAACAGAATTATTTCGTCTTCAGACAAATGTGGTGACACACAAACACAAATGTGACACACAAACGTACTTGTTCCATTTTCAAGAGGAGAGTTCAAGTCCGTAAAGAAAGCCGAAGTCAGTTCATGTAAGAATATCACCAGAGTCCAAAAGCAAGCAGGGTCGTCGTAATAATATCACTTAAAATCATCAATAACAAGTGCACTACACAGTCACAAGCGTAGAACACCGACTGAGCCGAGGAGAAAAAAGCATAGGCCGAGCCGAGGAGAAATCGGCGCCCTATTATTACCTGCTATGCGTGGGCGCTGTTCAAGGTCAACAGGTTTCTTTCTCTTTCACTTGCCTTCATAGGATTTGATAGTGGCATCTTGCTTGCACTAATCACAGACAGTGACAATCATAAGATAAGTGCTACAATGCACCCTCGCTAACAAAGTACTATAATGCGCCCTCTAAAAGCAGAAATACACAAGCTATTTTTATTTTCAAACAGGTAGACCTTTTTATTACAATTCAAAGTGGTTTTCTACGGTTAGATATTGAGACTCCAGTGACATTTTAGATTAATATTATGTTACTCGTACTGCAAAAACAATTATTATTGCATAATATTTAATATAAATAAATAAAACTTTTCGACGTGACTGTACAAGATCCCGGTCGTTTTAATTTTAATTTTTATTTTTACCTATCACACAAACAGTATATCATGTGTATTGGTTCAACTTGATTTCAGGCCCAATTTGACGCGTCGTCCTTTGAAAAACAGACTTAAGTTTTTGAAATAATATGTTGAAAACTGATTATACAAGTTTTGAGAAGTAAAATATGAAAAACAGAATTTTATAAGTTTTTGAAATGATATGTATGTTGTAAACTGATGACAAGTTTTGAAAAGTAAAACATGAAAAACAGACATAAGTTTTTGAAATAATATGTTGAAAACTGACTATACAAGTTTTGAGAAGTAAAATATGAAAAACAGACTTTTATAAGTTTTTGAAAACGTGAATTGAGAGAGATGGATCTCCTTTGATCCAGCTCGCTCAACTCACTCACTCACTCAGTATACTTTATCAAGTATACTGTCCACACGTGGTAATTGTTTACCAAATATGCCAAATACGCAAATACAAATAGCCATATGAAGTGCCTCCATTAGGCCTTTCACAACTGCTTTGTCTTCAGCAATATCTTCTATTAAAAATACATACTTGTAGGTTTTTTTGCCTTTTGTTGAGCTGAATTTGGCCAGTATGAAGTCACCTTCTTTCAGCGTAGGTACAAATGCCTCTTTTGAAGTGAAAGTTACACCCTCCCAAGAAGGTCCCCTTTTCATTGAAGCTGATGTACATGCTTTTCTTCTATCTTGTTTTTTTCTTTTTTTGGTTCTTTCGCTACTTTGCCAACTTCACTTTGGGTTTCAAGCTTCTTTTTCAGTGTAGATGAATCTTTGTGAGTTTTTGCTATCAAAGTAGCTTCTTTGGCCATGGATTTACCTTCATCAAGGAATAAAAAATCATTGTCTGAGTTGTCTTCCAGTAAACTTTTGAAAAAAATCTCAGTCACTTCATTCTCTTAAGAGTCGTCACTTTGAAACGAACAGCTTGTATTACTGTCCGTTTCATATCACATTTTCTTTTTTTTTCCGACTTTTCTTTGGTTTTGTTTTAATTTTTCTTTTTTTCATTTGCCGAACTTGTTTTTGTTGTATCTTTTTTTCTTTTCTTCACTTTTCCTCACCATATGATCAATGACTTCTTTGTAAGTCAATATTTCTGCTCCTTTAGTGACGTGCTTCTTTTTGGTTTTGGGTGGAACGTTTTGGGCTATAGTTTTTAAAAGAAGATCCTGAAATGATACGTTTATGGTATCATGATTTTCTTTATTTTCTTCTTTTGGTTTCTACGAAACTGGGATTTCTGCGTTTTTTGAGTGCTTCAGTTTTTGATTTATTTATGCTTTTGTTGTTTCAGTATTCTCTAAAATGTAGGTTTTTTATTTATTTATTCGTATGGCGTTTTACGATTAAGCGTTATATAATAATAAAATTAAATTAAATTTAGTCAAATTAAATAAATATTAATTAATTATTATGGTCACAAGTCGATGTCCAGATTCTCTAACCACGAGATGGTCTGCAATGGTGGATGGAAAATGTAGGTATCTAGGTTGTTTTCATTCGTATGTTATTAGCTCTTTTGGTTCTTTTGTAACTTTTAATTTTTCATTATTATTATTCGATGTGGCTGGTTTAATCAAGACGTTTTCTAAAATTGTTATTTTTGACGATGTTATTTTGGTATCACTAGATGGGACCTGTCTGACCTGTCCAAATGCATCTAGTTTTCCACAGTGTAAGAAAGTCTTGGTTTTTTGCTTTTCGTCGATTCTTGGTTCGTTTATGGGCTCTTTTTCTATTTTTTTCATTTGATATAATTTCCATTCGTTAGCTACCTTGACCCATTTTATATTATATTCATGAATATCATATAAGTGAATTTGCTGCCAGACTTATAATTGGGCATTTGGTATTAATCCTGTTATTTCTTCTTGAATCTGCTTTACTTTCTCATTGTTATTTACTAAGCTGTTGTAATATTCTTCTTTGGTGTTCTGTTATCTCTGAGTTTTTACAGTTTTTATAAGGTCTAAGATTTTCCAGATTATTTACATGCAAGTAAAAAAATTAAGAGCTAAGCTAAAAAGTGTCGGAATTTCAACAACTTGGTTACTATAAAACTGGTGAGTATTATTATTATGAGTTTCTTCAATACTTTCATTTTCTAGGGTTTGCAATACCTACTATACTTACTAATATTATAAATTGTTCACGAAAGTGTGTTTGTTTGTTGGTTTGCCCTTCAATCACGCTGCAACAAAGCAACGGATCGACTTGATTTTTTGCATAGGCATAGGTAGTTGAGGACCTGGAGAGTGACGTAGGCTACTATATCCCAGAAAATTAAGGAGTTCCCGTGGAAATAAAAAACTTATTTCACGCAGACGAAGTCGCGGACATCAGCTAGTACCTTCATAAGCCTAGCCTACCTACTACTGCAACCACAGAACACATAACAGAGGTTAGAAAGGCCCTAGTGCAAATTTTGTACGGAAACCGCTGTCCCCGTTTTGATCCCACCATTCTTCACTACTACTAATCTAAACGAATACACACGAGAGTTCCCATGTGTGCGTGAGGCAGAAAAAAGCGCTGCGATTCGCGAAGCTACTCACACTAAGGCAGCTTTAAACTTCCGCGTGTTGTCGTGTAAAACAGCAACATACGCTAGGGATTGACTAAAATATTTTTTATCGATGTTTATTTTTCGTACGGTCGATAGCATGTCAATATTCATATTGTTAACTTAAGTTGGACTCTATGTCTGTAGATTTTACTATTTCTATTTTTAAATTAAAAAATGTATGGAGACATAATGATATTTCTTTTGCTTATAAACACTGTTTCTTAATAAGAAATAAATAAAATAAAAAAACAACTATGGTTTTCAAATTTTTATATGAATACATCAACAATATTTAAAACACACTATACAACAAAACCAACAAACACAAAATACTATAGCAATATTTCAAACATTTATGAGTGGTGCGGTTGTGTTCAAGGACAATACAGTAGATTGTTTAACGAGGGGGAAAACATACCATTTACACCAGAGATATTTGCATGCACGAGCGCAGCGAGGGCGAGCTAGTTTGAGGGTGGAAATGGTTAACTTACCCGAGTTAAATATACCGCTTTTTATATCGATTACGAGGAAAATTATTAATGAGGTGAGAATACGGTGAAAAATATTGAAAAAAATTATGACAGCTTACATAATATTAGAAGTATATAATGAAATTTGAACAATGCGTAAATGACAATGACATTTTTCGGACCCGGGACGTGAATCTGGGATCTTTAAGACGAGGCAGTTAGTATAATAAATTACACTAATAATAATAAAACAAAAAATTAAAGATCACTAAAATCGTGAAAAAAACAAAAAATAATGTAATGACACACTTGTATGAATTTAGTTTCAATAATATTTTACTAAACAGTAATCTTTAACAAAAGAGGTTCTATAGCTTTTGTACTGCTTAGTGTACCTCTTTTGTTTAGTTATTCCTAGGCTTGAATTGTCGTTTCAAGAAAATGGAGAAGATTTGTCGTAATCACAGTTCTTTTTATAAATTTACTTTTACTGTATGATTATCCACCCGCGCACTGTTTAGATATTAAGGAGCGCCAATTTTCCGAACATGAGATATGAAAAATAATATGGTCTCGTTATTATTTATTGTCCTTGAAATAAAATATATTTATTTAGAAACTGCCTCTTCGTCTCTTTTGATGTTTGTTTTTCTTTAAGTAAATAGTGTACTCGTATATTAATATATTTTTGTATAACAGCTTTCATTAAATCAGTGACATGATTGGCAGTTGGGTATTCCCCAATTTGATGGAACACAATGTCATCAAATAAAGAAGTGCCGACACAGTTTTTTAAGATTTTCCTGACCAAAAGATCTTTCGTAAATTTTTGGGAACTATCTGTGTAGTGGCGTTTAACTGACTCCGCTTTTTTGCAGATGGTAATAACATCATCCGACGGATACAAAAGTCCCCCTTTGTCTTTGGAAATAATAAATTTATGCTGTGAATTACGTGAATTGGAAAGAAGAGCACCTACACACACGTCACATTGTAATTTTTTCATCAAAACATGCACAACATTTCCTGCTATATGACTCAGCACTTGTATGCTGAAATTGGACATATTTTGATAAAACTCGGCAATTTTTCTTTCCTAAGATCCGTCATCTTCATTTTCTAATTCAAGTTCACGATTTGATGCATCTGTAGTCAATTTATCCTTTTGATAGCAGAAGAACAATTAAGGATTGATAGATTTTCTAATGCTGTGCAGTTTCCATTTCCAAAATCTTTTAGTTCCACATGAACCAATTTTTTTTTGTATGCAGCTTTAAATTGTCTCGCTGTTGGATTGTTATTTGCACCACCATGACACTTAATGTTACAAAACAGCAGTTCAAGGTGGTCATGACTCACTTTATAAAAAGAAATGAATAAAAGTTCTTTAGTTTTTATAAGTGCTGTGTAAAAATGCTTCACAGCTTGAGCACATCCAATAAATCCCAAAAATCCAACTTTTCTTGGACTTTTTATTAAAAGAGTTCCATCTTGAGTTTTGAGGCTAGAAATATATTGCACAGTCTCATCCAAAAAGATGAATATTGTTGGTGCATTCCACTCATTAATAGTTTTCTAACATCCATAGTGATTAAGACTTCTAGAGTTGAAAATATCAAATAAATTGTTTATTATTTTTAAAAAATATGTAGTGGCGGAACTTTCCTGAAAATTCGACATATTCTCTTTTTCACAAAATTCAATAGCTTCCGCCACATTCAAACTAAATAGCTGAGTGGCCAGCTTAACTTTCATTTTTTGGTTCTGAAAGTAAATATGGCGATGTCGTAATTTGTTACGTAAGCGGAATTTTTCCTGTTCTTGGACTTTATTCAGTTCCTCCAGATAAGCACCTTATCCTTTTTCCTTCCGCATCCACAAATGTCCGGTAAACCTGAAAACGTCACACAAATATTAAAAGGTGTGTGTGTGTGTGAACTTCACGCCGCAAGTACTGAACCAATTTGGCTGCAATATCGTGCGTGATATCCGGTGAAGCCGGTGATAAATATGATTTAGTAAATTCTGAGATCGCAGGAGTGCGCTCTTATCAGCAGGTGCAGAAATTACAGCGCTGACCTTGTCGAGTGCTTCAAAAACGCCAAGAAGGTCAACTGAAGGTTCAAAAGGGCTCGTTAGGATATCCTCCGAGGGATATGAGGGACTACATTTTGCAATTTATTTTCTTAGCTCCTGAACTGTAGAACCGGGAGTTTCACCCCGAATAGCGACCTCATACTCCAGTTCTCCTTTTTGTAAGGACATGAATTTTATCTTGCAAGACATTTTAAAATAATCTACAAGAATAATTTACAAAAAATTTAAAACGCAAATGAAGTGTTATACATGAAATGAAAAAAAAACAACTTAATACCTACTCCGTCTGTTACAAATTAAAAGAATAAATAACGTTTTGGTTGTTTTTCTTTAGAAGCGTAATATGATAAAATGAAATCAATGAATAAAATAATGAATGATTGATTGAATGATTGCAACAAAATAAAAAATCTACCAAAATAAAATCAGATAAGCAAAACAAAATCAATAATTATTGCAACTAATGTGTACGAGTACGAAAGTATAAAATAAATTAATAACAAAAATAAAACGCAAATAACACAAATAATTACAAAGCGACGATAAAACAAAAATACAATTTTATAACTTTAGGGTGTGGCCTAGGTCAAAACAAGGTGACCGCGCCTTAACAAGTTACAAGTAATACTGTAGGTACGTACCTCGGACACCTTAGTTGCTAGCAACCAAAAATAAAATAGTTAACGTTTTACAACTAAAAGACAAGCACAGCACACACACCAAATTTACCACTACGAACTAGGAAGCAAAATAATGACCATGAAATGATGAAATTACCACGTTGAGAGCGCCAGTGTAACGTTTGTATTTAGAGATGAATAAAAAACGTCATCACATCAAAGTGGTGTATTATTATTTAGAGCACACACGTTAAACGGGTCGTGAGTTTTAGGGGCCCGTCGATCATTTGCTTCCCATCCGCAGTGGACACGGTACTGCCCTGGCTTGGTTGCTGTGGTGGGCCGCAAGCGAAGGATGCTCGGCGAGGTAGGTACGCAGGCCGTAATTGAGCGAGGCGCACGGAACCCGCAGCCTCAGCGACAAGCAGTAGGCGATGTCGACACGACACACGGAAGTAGTATGCGTGGCAGAAAGCGTGTAGGCGGTGCGTCGGAGTTAGTGCTTAGCAATCGTACTGGAACTCGTACGTAGATCCGTATCTTTAATTTATTTGCAAGGAATGCGACGGCGAATAACGTGTTAACGAGCACGGGCTGTCGTCTTCAGTCGTAGAAACGCAATGGCGCGAAGCCCCACGCGAGCGCATGAAAAAAAACTGCCTAGCTGCGGGACGCGGGGAAAGGGAGACCGCGCTCGCATCGGCTGTTCGCGTCCAAGGTCGCGCGTCGAGTTGTAAAATAATTTTTGAATTTAGTTTAATGCGATAATCGAAAGACGTTCAAAGGATGATTTAAATTAGAAATTACTCGTAAGTTTATGTAGGCTAAAGTAACCTACTACGTTACATCCTCTGAGAGTCATTCGCCCAGCCTGTAAGTATTATTTTTATTGATTATTATAGAATATAGATACTAGCCGACTCCTTACAAGGCTCCCTTTTCATGGAATCATGTATTTGCAGGAATGTGGAAATGGAAAGTGAAACGGAACAAGCGCGGATTTAGATGGCAATAGAGTAGTAGACATTGCTCATATTTTTCATCAAATACAAAATATAAATCATGCCCCTTTTGGGTGTGGATTTGCAAATTTAGAATTTATTAAAGAACACAGGAATGGAATTTATTAAGAATTCTATTTTAAATATAAAATGTGCAAGAAAAATGAGATAATATTATGTAGTCAAAACAATCAAAATAGTGAAAATATTAAAATGAAAGATATTCCAATAAATTTAAATATCATCGAAGGCATTTGTCAAACTGGGAATGGTTGGTCTCAACTCGGTTGATGAGTTGTGTGCTAGTATTAATGTACCCAATATGTCCAAAGGAAATTATATAAAAAGTTACAATAAACTGGCTGAAATTCAAAAAGACATAGCTCTACAATTGATGCTAGAGGCAGGCGCAGAAGAAAAGCGACTTGCAATACAAAATAATGATGTCGATAGTCAAGGTACACCCTGCATCACAGTTGTCACAGATGGATCTTGAGCTAAAAGAAGTTATGGCACTAAATACAATTCTCTCTCGGGCGTAGGTTGTTAGTAGTTAGTTGTTACATACCTGATTATTATAGAAAAGCGTCGAAACTCGAAGTCCAACAATGCGGTGATCCACTGTTCGAAGACAGTCAAAGTCCGAATACGAGTCAGTTCAACAATTATGCAGAAACAAAATCCGAGATACGAGCCAAGTCAACGGGTGTGCAACACAAAAAGTCCAAAGAAATGCCGGGGTCGTTAGAAAAATATCCAGTAACTCTAAGAAAAAACGAAAAAAACATTCAATCGCAGCAAAAACGATTGCGACGAATGATGACGCTATTAAATGAGTGTGATCACAGACCAGTTAACCAGAGAGTGAGATGACACATACCAGTTTGAGATGACGTTTGACAATAGAAATGACATGTAATGTCATTACAAACAAAGACAACAAAAAAAAGGATGCGTTGCGAGAGTTGCTATTCTACAAATGTACCTAATTAAGCATTTTATTTTGTTTTCTATGATTTTATATTATTTTTTGGAATACTGTACAAGTACCTGGCCCAAGATTCAACAACCCCTTTCTTAGGAACAATTTTTAGGAGGAAGTCTTACTGGGTGAAAGTTTCGTAGTTCCGAATGTTCTCAATGGCACACATTTTCTGGTAATTCCTTGCCATCGTATTTTCGCACGTAGTTGTGCAATACACAGCACTCTTTTACAATTTAATCGCCTAATGTAATGAAAAATTCGCCATTTATTTGCCACTAGCTGATACCCGCGACTTCGTCCGCGTGGATTGAGGAGTTTTAGTTCCCGCGGGAACTCTTTAATTTTCCGGGATAAAAAGTAGGTACCCTATTATTTAATCCGGACTTCTAACTTTACGTCTGCAAAATTTCAAAGCAATCGGTTCAGTAGTTACGGCGTGAAAGCGGAACAAACATACAAACAAACTCACTTTCCCATTTATAATATTAATATATATAATATAAGTAAGTAAGGAAGTAAGGATAATGCCAAATGTACATTCAACTGTTTTTCTGGCATACGAAAGTCGGTAGTTAAAAATATTTTCTTTCATAGATAATTTTCTGCTTGAATATGGTCTCATCAAATTTTTTAAAAGTGGGAAAGCTTAATCCCCAAGAAATACAAATGGCATGCCAGCTCCTTCATTATAATTTGGAATTATTGAGCAAGCTGGTAAATCTAGATGGTTTGTTAAAAAGTCTTTTACCAAAAAAATTATTTCGGAAACCGCTGGCGTCACTATTGGATCCGTATGGCCCCCACGTCAATAGTTACAAAGCTATAGTTAACATCGGCAATCGCAAGCAGAATAATCGAATAAAACTTCTTATAATTTAATGATTCTGAGCCTCTTTCGATCTTTGGATTCTTATGTGGGGGTCTTTCGATTCTTATGTGTTTGCCATCTATGGCACCGACACAATTTGGGAAGTATGTTTGTTCAACGAACCCTTGTTCAACAAACAAAAAAAAAACATGAAAGATTGTTTCGCAAAGGAATTGACAGCTCAACAAGGCAAATCTGGACAAGTTGCTCCTCCAAAAAAAAAGAAATATGTATTCATTTTGATTCTATGCTTTTCTAATTCCTTCCATGCAGAAACGAGAAACGAGCTGTAACCTATTATCGCCGGTTTCTACTTAGGATATAACATTGTCTGGTCCAGCTCAGAATTCACAACCCACTAGCAACAATAAAATATCACTGCGAAAGAAGAACTGTTCTCGAGACAATGTTTCAACAGGATATAAAAACAATTACTCGACATATTTAAAGATAAACAAGTACAAGACACCGACGACGAAGAAAATGTTGATGATGTTGGTTCCTATGCTACGTAAATTAAATGAAGATCAAAAGCATTATGCGAAGATTAAAATCCTTAACGTCTTAAAAAAGCACGTTCTCATTCATTTCCGCAACCATCGCAACACATTTTGAATCAAACATCTCAATTTCGAGGGCCAGAATAAGTATTTCACCATTCTATTATCAAACATATAACCAGCCTGTAAGCACCTATCAGTATCAGTATTCTCCACAATCCTCATCTATGGATACAGTATATTCGATCCCATCACCATCAGCAACAATGCCTCCACCAAGTCCATCTTCACAGACATCTGTAATTATATATTGTTTGCTTCATTATTCATATATGATTTTATACACTGTAGTTTCCCTATTCACTTGGTAACCTTGCACAATTTTTAAAGATTCAAAACGTATTTCCGGTCTATTCACTCCCACTACGACGCCTCGGCTACAACTCATTCCTTTTTTGTGCGCGGTAACTATCGCACGCGCCTTCCGAGCATCATGCCGAAAAGAAGTGCGCAGTCAGAAATCTCAGCCGCGATACCGGACATGGTCCGGAATCGCGATTAGTCGCTGACTGCAACACAGCAACAGCTGGGCGCAGGAATCACTGCCATCAACAGGGGCATGGATTTGCTCCTGAAAAGCGACAACAAGGTCCAAGCTATGAAACATCTTAGTAACGGATGCAGACTGCTAAGTGATTCACATTACTTAGCAACTCAAAGTAGAATAAAACTTATAAGTCCCAGTTTAGATAAATCGTTTTCACACATGATTAGTAAATCCGAGCGAGATGACTCATTGTTTGGCTCAAAGTTATCCGAGAAGATAAAGGCCGCCAAAGCTATCGAAAGGCCTTTCTATCAAAAAACCTCCCAAGGCCCAAAAAACCACTGCCCAGCCGTCCAGCTCAACTTTCTAGAGCTTGTCCAAGCTGAAATAGCGCGCCCCACTACCGCATTTACGCAAACAAACAAATTTAAAATACGGACGCAATACACGTAAAGATGCCATTGTAATTGGTCATTCAGTTGCCGGTTAGACTCGAAGCTAGGAGCACGTGTCGTTCGATCGCAAAAGTACCGTCAGCATGTCTACTAAAAAGCATCTTCGGAGTCAGGTAAATATTTTTTTAATAAAATTAAGTTTTATAATTTTTATTATAGTATTTACCCACACTTAAGGAATTTGCTAAACGATTTTTTTACAGGCAAAAGAAATAATTGCAAAAGTATACCACCGCATGAAATACGAAGCGGAAAATGGAGTGGAAAAACTTACCGATGCTAGATGGCGAACTGCGCAAGCCGTTGGTGTTAGTGAATCCACGATTACGCGAATTTTAAAAGAAGAAAAACAAGCTAGTACATCAGGGGATACGTCACACAAAATTTTTAAATCGCCCTTAAAACCAAAAAGAGTGTGTACGAAGTCTAAACTGGACGATTTTAATATGGGTGTACTTCGAAGAACTTTAACGTCATTTCATACAGAATTTAATGAATTACCAACATTAAGAAAGCTTAAACAGGTACTGGCAGAAAGAATTGGTTTTGACGGCTGTATAGAAACTCTGCGTACCATTTTGAAGGAATCAGGCTACGAGTGGTCGAAAATAGATGACAACCGTAAAGCTCTAATAGAAAAGCACGACATACAAATGTTGCGCTTTCAATATTTAAGGCAATTAAAAAAATATCGTGATGAGGGCCGATATATCGTATTCACGGATGAAAGTTATGTTCACACAACACACATTCAAAACATGTGCTGGAAACCAGTGAAAGGAGTGTCTCTGCAAAAAAAGTTATCCAAAGGTATGCGGGTCATAATTGTTCATGCTGGTGGATGCGAGGGATTTATTCCAAATGCTAAGTTAGTGTATAAAGCAAACTCGATAAGTGGAGATTATCACGATAATATGAATCTCGACAATTATAAAAAGTGGCTCACTACACAATTACTGCCCAATCTCCCGGAAAAATCGGTCATAGTTGTGGTAGAAGTAACGCTTCTTACCACAATGCTTTATTAGAAAAAGCTCCTAACTCCAACTCAAATAAGGATGCCATGAAAACATGGCTGGCTGAAAAAAATATTCCGTTCGACGAAACTATGAAGAAAATAGAGCTGTACGATCTAATTTTAAAAAATAAAGACAGATTCAAAAGATTCGTTATCGATGAACTGATTCAATGCAAAGGGTTTGAAATTCTACGATTACCCCCTTATCACCCGGAACTCAATCCAATTGAAAAGATATGGGGAATATTAAAAAACTATGTGGCTAATAAAAACGTTGCACAAAATTTAACATCCATTATGGCACTAATAAATGAACGACTCGAAATGATTGATCGTACAATGTGGGCAAATACATGTCGGCATGTTGAAGAGACAGAAAAACAATATTTACAATATTTTGACTTGGATAATGAATTTATTATTTATGTTGACGACTCTGATTCAGATGATAGTAATTCTGTTGAGATGAGTTAAGTGTAATTATACATTTTTAGAATCACATACTTAGTTTTGACTACTATCGTAACTGTAATTACATATTATATAATTGTAAAATAAACAATTCAAAAAAATATCAGTTTCATTAAATGTGAATAATAAACCCATTTATACTGAATAATTAATAGAATAAATTTAAAACCTACTAAAACATTAAAGATTTTAAAGATTAAATGTTCAGTCCGCCAGTACAAAAGTTGTTTTTAGGGTTCCGTACCAAAATGGTAAAATGGAACCCTTATGGTGCGACTTTCTCCGTCTGTCTGTCCGTCTGTCCGTCTGTCCGTCTGTCCGTCCGTCACACTCGATTATTTCAGTAACTACCGAAGCTATCGACATGAAATTTGGAATAGTTGTATATATTAGTGGCCCAAAGACACTGGAATTAAAAAATATTGGAAATTATTTTTGTTCTTATTTAAAAAGGGGGGAAAACCTGAGGGTTGAAATTTAAAAGTGAGATAACTGTACTGTGTGGGATATCATATGAAAGGGTTTACTTTGTACATTCTAAAACAGATTTTTAATTATTTTTAGTTATGATAGTTTTTGATTTATCGGGGAAAATGTCTAAAAAAATACCGTTCCCCCCCCCCCTTATCTCCGGAGTTTACCAATCGAAAAATTTGAAATAATTATGGTCAATAGGAATTTACGTATATTTTACAGGAAAACTATAGCCAATGCTCTAACTAGCATAGTTTTTTTGATATTAACAATAAACCTCTACAAACAAAGTTACTCTTGCGGTTCATTAACAAAGGTAATTATTTATTATTATTTATTAATAATGGTACGGAACCCTTCGTGCGCGAGTCCGACTCGCACTTGCCCGGTTTTTATTATTACATAAAAATACCGTAAATAAATTCTTTCACTTAGATATTAAGAATTTATTTGTCGACCGTACTTGCTTAAGAAGCGTTGTTCTCGGATTTGTTGTCCAACTAGTCATAAGTGATCTGAAAGCGCGCGAGAGCTGACGTATTGCTTCATACAACGCGCCAGCGCTGCTCCATACAGTGAGCGTTGTCGGATTTATCACGCGACTAGTCGACTGTGATGTACGCATACAGATCCTAATTCACGGAACAGCCGACGCTCCCACACAGATGGAGTGTCGTTATTAATATTTGCACTCACACATCTAAATCAACTAATTAAGTAGTGGGGCGCGTTATTTCATCTTAGACAAGCTATACCAGGGAAACTGGCACGCAGCGCCTCGGTACCCGGCGAGCAGACGGGGGCGCGGAGATTACAGCAGGAGGCCAACGACCTCAGGAGCTCGCCGCCCTTACACAGCGCCAGCGCAGCAGTCGCAGCGAGCTGTAACTCAGCGGAAGCCCACTGCCCAATCATCATTAGCACAGGTACACACAGGTCGACTTACCCACTTTTATGATTGTTGGTTAAAAATAACGAATAATAGGGTTGTACTAGATTGGGTTAAACATGGCTATACTATACCATTTAAAACTATAGTAAACCAGTCGGCAATACCTCAAAATAATTTTTCACATTCGGAAAAATTAGAAATTCTTGAAGCAATTAATAAGTTAATAGCAATAGGGGCTATATCGGAGTGCAAAGGGACAAAAGATCAATTCATATCTAAGATATTCCTTACTCCGAAACCTAATGGTGACAAACGTTTTATATTAAACTTAAAACCCCTTAATAAATTGATCAGTAACGAGCACTTCAAAATGGAGGATTACCGAACCGCATGTAAATTAATTCCTCGCGATGGATACCTAGCCACCATCGATCTAAAAGATGCATATTTTCTCGTACCTATTCGGCCTCCTGACCGCAAGTACTTAAGATTTCATTTTCAGCCTCACAACTCATCTAAAGTATTTACGTACGCCTTTAATGGCCTTCCGTTTGGCTTATCAGTGGCCCCACGTGTATTTACTAAAATCATGAAGGAAGTGTTGGCATATCTTAGAAATCGTGGCTTTCAGTCGGTATGTTACTTAGATGATATTTTGTGTATCAGCGATACATATGAGCAGTGTTTATATAATGTTAACGAAACGTTAAAGATATTGCATTGTTTAGGATTCGTTGTCAATTACGATAAAAGCAATCTAACGCCGCGACAATCCTGCAAATATTTAGGATTCATATATGACACTAAAAATCTAAGCATGTATCTTCCCTCCGATAAGCGTCTTAAAATTGCCAAGTTGGTTAAAAAGTTTACTAAACTGCCAGCCTGTTCTATTCGTGAATTTGCCCATCTTATTGGAGTTTTAGTTGCGGCCTGTCCAGTAGCTAAGTATGCATGGATGTATACTAAGATTTTAGAGCGCCAAAAATACTTAGCCCTGCTTAAGCATGGTAATTACGAAGCGAAAATCAATCTATCAAACGTTATATTAGAGGATCTAAATTTTTGGATTCTAAATATTGATACTACATCCAATTTTATAAGGCAGCCTAACTTCAAAATCGTGATTTATCCCGACGCGTGTAGAACAGGCTGGGGCGCGGTATGTGAAGATAACCAAGTTAGTGGCAGATGGAAAGCCACAGAAAAAGCGAACCATATCAATTATTTGGAAC
Source organism: Erebia epiphron (assembly GCA_963932025.1). Lineage (NCBI taxonomy): Eukaryota > Metazoa > Arthropoda > Insecta > Lepidoptera > Nymphalidae > Erebia > Erebia epiphron. Next base: position 14,482,286 of record OZ009950.1, read on the forward strand.
TAACGGCCGCTTTTCTGGGCTTGAAGTCGTTTGCTAGCAATGTAACCGACTGTGCAATATTACTACGCATAGATAACACAACTGCGATAAGCTATGTGAACCGAATGGGGGGCATACAATATCCGATTTAGCTAGAGCACTTTGGAAATGGTGTGAACAACGCGGAATTTGGATATTCGCATCATATGTGAATACCAAAGAAAACCGCGCAGACGCCGCTTCTAGAGTAGTCAATCCGGATACCGAATGGTCACTTTCCGATAAGGCTTTCCATGATATCACACAATATTTTGGCCAACCAGAAATAGACTTATTCGCATCACGTGACAATGCGAAGTGTTCCAGATTGGCGTCATTATCGAAACTATTCGTAAGACCGCAGGCTGGACTAGCTCCTCTGACTCATTTGCCCGATTCTACAACAGAATTGTCCTGGACGAAGGGGAATTCGCCCGATCAGTTTGTTTACGAAATTAATAAATTAAAATAAGACTTGATTACTATCATAACATAGTTAAGATTCGTTGATTAATGGTTGATTTGAACAATTAACTAGGTACCTAGTTTAGTAGCAACTAGGTGCATATTATTATAAAATAAATACTAAGCTGATTTGTTTACTAATCATAAATAAAACCATAACAATAACAAATTATGCTTTTAATTCCAAAACTTTCTTCTCTAAACATCTACAGTGTATAAAATCATATATATGAATAATGAAGCAAAGAATATATAATAAATGATCAAACGAACTTCCAAGTGAAGTTCGATCTTTATTATACGAGTTGCTTCATTAGAATATATGATCTCCCTCCCTCCCCGATGCATGGCTTATCCCGAATTATAGAAAGTTTTGTACAAGTTACACTACATACTCTAAAATAATGAGTTGTAGCCGAGGCGTCGTAGTGGGTGTGAATAGACCGGAAATACGTTTTGAATCTTTAAAAATTGTGCGAGGTTACCAAGTGAATAGGGAAACTACAGTGTATAAAATCATATATTCTAATGAAGCAACTCATATAATAAAGATCGAACTTCACTTGGAAGTTCGTTTGATCATTTATTGCCATGTTCAATGGTTTAAATAAAGGTTTTTTTTCAATAATTAAAAATTGTTTTCTAACCTTTACGTGACTGAAAGTAGCTCTTCAGGTGATTTTGCCTTACGAAATGCAGAGGCTTCATATTGTAGATACTGGCCCACACCTTACAATAATTTGTCAATAGTGCCAATGGACATTCTGCAGTAATTAAAAAACTTATCAGGATGCTGCCGCACGTCGTTGTACATTTTGCAAAAATATCCTTTCAAATGTCTTTGATCTGTTAATGGGTGTACCCAGTAACCTATGGCGGCGGCGTTGTTTACGTTTTCTTTTTTCTATTTTGAAAACCAAAGCCGCAGCACACGCTGCTCGCCAGAAATCCATGGTGGTACCGAAATAAATTTAAGCATAACGCCAGCCGCAGTGCGTGTGTAATACTGATTATTGATATATTACTAAAAGGCTGATTTAATACTTAAGTACAATAATAAATATGAATATTTCGGTTTGTTGTGAGTGAAAAATAATAATAAATAAAAATAATGATAACGTTTGTTTTACTTGCTGTATAAATTCCTCTAATTCATCATAAATAGCATCTAATACTGAAGGCAGGAACAATGATATAGAGCATTTTGGTACTCGAAAGTGACTTTCTAAACTTCGAATGCAGTCACCAGTCGCTAGATGAGAACTAGAACTTAAATGAGTATTTCACTCAGAATGAAATTATTAATAATAAACAGTATGGGTTTCAAAAAGGCAAAAGTACCACACAGTTACTTGCAAAATTTACCGATGAAGTCTGCAAGCACCTGAACGATAAAAAGCATGTGCTTGCAGTCTTCATTGATTTTTCTAAGGCTTTTGATGTTTTAAAATATGATGTCCTTTTTTCGAAGTTGTACCAGAACGGAATCCAGGACCAGGTATTGAGTCTGTTCCAAAACTACCACACCAATCGTCACACTGTTGTTAAAGTAGCAGGTGAATACAGTGAAAAAATGATAACCTCACAGGGCACCGCCCAGGGTTCAATTCTCGGTCCAACCGAATACTTACTGTATGTCAATTATATGTGTAATATATTTAAAGAAGGTTCAGTATACCAATTTGCAGATGACACATGTTTATTAATTGCCCATAGGAATCTGATGGAGGCACAAGCACTCATGCAATGTAATTATAATCAGCTATGTAAATGGGCACACGATGTAGGACTAGTAATTAATTCACAGAAAACTAAACTCATGTACATTCACTCCAGCTATATAAAATCCACCAAATAGCCCGTAATTGTTGCACATGAGCACAGCTGTTTGCATCAGCTGAATAAAAGCACCAACTGTAACTGTAAACCTCTAGAAATAGTACGTCAGCATATGTATCTAGGCCTTTTAATAGATGATAGATTTAACTGGAAACAACATATTAACCACATTTGTAACAAGCTTAGAGCAATACTTAGCAACCTAGTAATACTTAAACATAAAATCCCTTTTAACACGTTCATTGCGTTTTGCGGTCTAAAAAGCCGCATGCGTGACTTTTCGCAGATGCGGCAGTCAAAATCGCGCTCTTTCACTCTGTGCGGAAAGCGACTATGTTCACATTTCTTTGGGTATTTCAGAGACGAATATATAATATTGCTTCCCTTAGGAAATCTATCCCAACGGCGCAATTATAAAATAATGAGGTTGAATGGGTTTCATACGCACTGAACATAAATAAATCACGTACAGTGCGGAGTGAGGTTTAAAGTGCCTCAAAAATTATAGGCCTCACAACCGCACGGAGCGGAGTGCGGGCGGCGCGGGCGCCGCGTGTCTTAGCTTAGTGATGTGACAAGTTTCTATACGGACGCACGCTGCCGCGCCGGTGCGCTCTCATTTGACGATATTAGTTTTGTTGTTATATTAGTTGTTTGTTAAATTATGGAATATTCAAGCAGAAAGAGATGCAAAAAAAGCTCATATGTGATTCAGATTCGTCCAGTGAATCGGAAGAGTCGAAACATTTAAAATATAGAAAAGTGTATCAACAGGTTATACCAATCAGAAGTCGTGTGGAAAATGTAAAATTTTTAAAAAATGTTCAAACTTGCCCCCCATCTACTGCAATAGCATTAAATGAGAGTGAAAGTAATTCTGATTACGAAATTTTCACACCTATTAAAAAACATAAGAAAATATGTAACCAGATTAACCAAGAAAAAGAAAACCAATTGTTTGCAAGTCCAAGCACTGGTAAACAAAATAGTGTCCTCGGAAGTACAAAACTTCGCAACCCAGAAGTTTCGTGTAGCCCAATTGTGCTCACACCAACTCAAAAATTTAGAGAGAATAATTACAACAAAAGCCGGGCATCTTCTCCTGATTCATTGAATATTTTTGGCGAAATAAGCAGATGTTCATCTTTGAGTAATATTTCATTTTCAAACTTATTACCCGTACAGTTAAGTGAAGAAAATATACAAGAATTATTAAAAACAACATCACTTGAAACAAAGCAGCAAGAACGACGGCAAGAAAGTCAGCAAGACAAAGGTCAAGAAAAAGAGCAAGCAAAACAGCTAGTAGAACAGTTAAATAAACACCAAGAGCAGGAAGAAGAATATCAGGAGCAGGAAAAAGAACACCAGGAGCAGGTAAAAAAACATCAGGAGCAGGAAGAAGAACATCAGGAGCAGGAAAAAGAACACCAGGAGCAGGAAAAAGAACACCAGGAGCAGGAAAAAGAACACCAGGAGCAGGAAAAAGAACATCAAGATCAGGAAGAAGAACATCAGAAGCAAGAAGAAGAACAAGTGAGACAGGATTACAGTGAACAGCAAGCAGAAAATGATATAAATAGTGAAAATATTATTCAAGCTAGCAACAATGACGATGAAACAGATGGAGACACGGATATTTCAATTGAGAGCTCAGAATCAAGTGACATAGAAGTGGACGAAGGGGAAGAAAGTGAAAATGAAAATGAACTGGAAGAAGAGAATCAAATAGCTGAATCAGAATGTAATGACAATGAAGACGGTTGGATTGATATATCTGATGATGTTCGTATTGATTTCGATGAGAGTACCCTTAATAGTGCTATTATTCCTCTCTTGCATAACAAGTTACCAATGGAGATATACAGTTTGTTCCTAACCGAAGAAATTATAAGTAAAATAGTACAAGATACAAACAAATATGCAGAAAAGTATTTCGAAGACCATCAAGATGACATAAAGGCAAAATCTCGTCTCAAAGCATGGAAACCCACAGAAGATCAAGAAATGAGAAGATTTTTTGGTGTCATGCTTGTAATGGGTCTAAACAAAGTTCCACATATTAACGACTATTGGTCTAAAAAGGCAATTTATAGAAACGAGTACATTTGTTCTATAATGTCCAGGGACAGATTTTTAATTATATTAACATTTTGGCATTTTTGTGACGAATCAATTAATAATACTGAGGATAACAGGTTTAATACACAAAGGGATAAATTGTATAAAATTCACCAAATACACGACATGTTGAATACCCGATTTCAACAAGTACTTCGTCCTGGCAAAATTGTAGTCATTGATGAATCTATGATACCGTGGCGCGGACGACTTAAATTCCGACAATACATAAAGAATAAGTCACATAAATATGGAGTCAAATTATATAAATTGTGCACCCCTGAGGGATACACGTATAAAACACTTATTTATACAGGCAAAGAAGGCAATAATCGAGAGCAAGATCACGGCAAAAATACAGTTTTGAGGCTAATAAGAGGGCTAGAAAATGAGGGTCGTATTGTTATAGCTGACAATTTCTACTCCTCTGTTGGGTTGGCTGAAGAACTTTTAGCTAAGAAAACATTTTATTGTAGTACCCTCCGATCCAACCGTAGAGGACTGTATAAGAACGTTATATCCACAAAATTGAAAAAAGGTCAATCTACAGGAAAAATGAAACCAAATGGCGTAAAAGTTATAAAATGGTGTGATAAGCGCCAAGTATTAATGATCACCCCATGTAAAAATCACAATGCTGTACTAGTAAACACAGGCAAAAAACAAGAGCAACTAACGAAGACATACAAAAGCCTTCATGCGTTATATTGTACAATAAAAATAAAAAAGGTCTAGACTATAGTGACCAAATGTCGTCAAATTACACGACTTTAAAACGAGGGCTGAAATGGTACAGAAAAGTCATGGCGGAATTTTTATTTGGCACTGCTCTTGTAAATGCCTGGATAATCTATAATATGTCTACTACTAATAACAAAATGCCGAAGAAAGATTTTACAGAATCTGTGAATGATCTCCCTCCCTCCCCGATGCATGGCTTATCCCGAATTATAGAAAGTTTTGTACAAGTTACACTACATACTCTAAAATAATGAGTTGTAGCCGAGGCGTCGTAGTGGGTGTGAATAGACCGGAAATACGTTTTGAATCTTTAAAAATTGTGCGAGGTTACCAAGTGAATAGGGAAACTACAGTGTATAAAATCATATATTCTAATGAAGCAACTCATATAATAAAGATCGAACTTCACTTGGAAGTTCGTTTGATCATTTATTGCCATGTTCAATGGTTTAAATAAAGGTTTTTTTTCAATAATTAAAAATTGTTTTCTAACCTTTACGTGACTGAAAGTAGCTCTTCAGGTGATTTTGCCTTACGAAATGCAGAGGCTTCATATTGTAGATACTGGCCCACACCTTACAATAATTTGTCAATAGTGCCAATGGACATTCTGCAGTAATTAAAAAACTTATCAGGATGCTGCCGCACGTCGTTGTACATTTTGCAAAAATATCCTTTCAAATGTCTTTGATCTGTTAATGGGTGTACCCAGTAACCTATGGCGGCGGCGTTGTTTACGTTTTCTTTTTTCTATTTTGAAAACCAAAGCCGCAGCACACGCTGCTCGCCAGAAATCCATGGTGGTACCGAAATAAATTTAAGCATAACGCCAGCCGCAGTGCGTGTGTAATACTGATTATTGATATATTACTAAAAGGCTGATTTAATACTTAAGTACAATAATAAATATGAATATTTCGGTTTGTTGTGAGTGAAAAATAATAATAAATAAAAATAATGATAACGTTTGTTTTACTTGCTGTATAAATTCCTCTAATTCATCATAAATAGCATCTAATACTGAAGGCAGGAACAATGATATAGAGCATTTTGGTACTCGAAAGTGACTTTCTAAACTTCGAATGCAGTCACCAGTCGCTAGATGAGAACTAGAACTTAAATGAGTATTTCACTCAGAATGAAATTATTAATAATAAACAGTATGGGTTTCAAAAAGGCAAAAGTACCACACAGTTACTTGCAAAATTTACCGATGAAGTCTGCAAGCACCTGAACGATAAAAAGCATGTGCTTGCAGTCTTCATTGATTTTTCTAAGGCTTTTGATGTTTTAAAATATGATGTCCTTTTTTCGAAGTTGTACCAGAACGGAATCCAGGACCAGGTATTGAGTCTGTTCCAAAACTACCACACCAATCGTCACACTGTTGTTAAAGTAGCAGGTGAATACAGTGAAAAAATGATAACCTCACAGGGCACCGCCCAGGGTTCAATTCTCGGTCCAACCGAATACTTACTGTATGTCAATTATATGTGTAATATATTTAAAGAAGGTTCAGTATACCAATTTGCAGATGACACATGTTTATTAATTGCCCATAGGAATCTGATGGAGGCACAAGCACTCATGCAATGTAATTATAATCAGCTATGTAAATGGGCACACGATGTAGGACTAGTAATTAATTCACAGAAAACTAAACTCATGTACATTCACTCCAGCTATATAAAATCCACCAAATAGCCCGTAATTGTTGCACATGAGCACAGCTGTTTGCATCAGCTGAATAAAAGCACCAACTGTAACTGTAAACCTCTAGAAATAGTACGTCAGCATATGTATCTAGGCCTTTTAATAGATGATAGATTTAACTGGAAACAACATATTAACCACATTTGTAACAAGCTTAGAGCAATACTTAGCAACCTAGTAATACTTAAACATAAAATCCCTTTTAACACGTTCATTGCGTTTTGCGGTCTAAAAAGCCGCATGCGTGACTTTTCGCAGATGCGGCAGTCAAAATCGCGCTCTTTCACTCTGTGCGGAAAGCGACTATGTTCACATTTCTTTGGGTATTTCAGAGACGAATATATAATATTGCTTCCCTTAGGAAATCTATCCCAACGGCGCAATTATAAAATAATGAGGTTGAATGGGTTTCATACGCACTGAACATAAATAAATCACGTACAGTGCGGAGTGAGGTTTAAAGTGCCTCAAAAATTATAGGCCTCACAACCGCACGGAGCGGAGTGCGGGCGGCGCGGGCGCCGCGTGTCTTAGCTTAGTGATGTGACAAGTTTCTATACGGACGCACGCTGCCGCGCCGGTGCGCTCTCATTTGACGATATTAGTTTTGTTGTTATATTAGTTGTTTGTTAAATTATGGAATATTCAAGCAGAAAGAGATGCAAAAAAAGCTCATATGTGATTCAGATTCGTCCAGTGAATCGGAAGAGTCGAAACATTTAAAATATAGAAAAGTGTATCAACAGGTTATACCAATCAGAAGTCGTGTGGAAAATGTAAAATTTTTAAAAAATGTTCAAACTTGCCCCCCATCTACTGCAATAGCATTAAATGAGAGTGAAAGTAATTCTGATTACGAAATTTTCACACCTATTAAAAAACATAAGAAAATATGTAACCAGATTAACCAAGAAAAAGAAAACCAATTGTTTGCAAGTCCAAGCACTGGTAAACAAAATAGTGTCCTCGGAAGTACAAAACTTCGCAACCCAGAAGTTTCGTGTAGCCCAATTGTGCTCACACCAACTCAAAAATTTAGAGAGAATAATTACAACAAAAGCCGGGCATCTTCTCCTGATTCATTGAATATTTTTGGCGAAATAAGCAGATGTTCATCTTTGAGTAATATTTCATTTTCAAACTTATTACCCGTACAGTTAAGTGAAGAAAATATACAAGAATTATTAAAAACAACATCACTTGAAACAAAGCAGCAAGAACGACGGCAAGAAAGTCAGCAAGACAAAGGTCAAGAAAAAGAGCAAGCAAAACAGCTAGTAGAACAGTTAAATAAACACCAAGAGCAGGAAGAAGAATATCAGGAGCAGGAAAAAGAACACCAGGAGCAGGTAAAAAAACATCAGGAGCAGGAAGAAGAACATCAGGAGCAGGAAAAAGAACACCAGGAGCAGGAAAAAGAACACCAGGAGCAGGAAAAAGAACACCAGGAGCAGGAAAAAGAACATCAAGATCAGGAAGAAGAACATCAGAAGCAAGAAGAAGAACAAGTGAGACAGGATTACAGTGAACAGCAAGCAGAAAATGATATAAATAGTGAAAATATTATTCAAGCTAGCAACAATGACGATGAAACAGATGGAGACACGGATATTTCAATTGAGAGCTCAGAATCAAGTGACATAGAAGTGGACGAAGGGGAAGAAAGTGAAAATGAAAATGAACTGGAAGAAGAGAATCAAATAGCTGAATCAGAATGTAATGACAATGAAGACGGTTGGATTGATATATCTGATGATGTTCGTATTGATTTCGATGAGAGTACCCTTAATAGTGCTATTATTCCTCTCTTGCATAACAAGTTACCAATGGAGATATACAGTTTGTTCCTAACCGAAGAAATTATAAGTAAAATAGTACAAGATACAAACAAATATGCAGAAAAGTATTTCGAAGACCATCAAGATGACATAAAGGCAAAATCTCGTCTCAAAGCATGGAAACCCACAGAAGATCAAGAAATGAGAAGATTTTTTGGTGTCATGCTTGTAATGGGTCTAAACAAAGTTCCACATATTAACGACTATTGGTCTAAAAAGGCAATTTATAGAAACGAGTACATTTGTTCTATAATGTCCAGGGACAGATTTTTAATTATATTAACATTTTGGCATTTTTGTGACGAATCAATTAATAATACTGAGGATAACAGGTTTAATACACAAAGGGATAAATTGTATAAAATTCACCAAATACACGACATGTTGAATACCCGATTTCAACAAGTACTTCGTCCTGGCAAAATTGTAGTCATTGATGAATCTATGATACCGTGGCGCGGACGACTTAAATTCCGACAATACATAAAGAATAAGTCACATAAATATGGAGTCAAATTATATAAATTGTGCACCCCTGAGGGATACACGTATAAAACACTTATTTATACAGGCAAAGAAGGCAATAATCGAGAGCAAGATCACGGCAAAAATACAGTTTTGAGGCTAATAAGAGGGCTAGAAAATGAGGGTCGTATTGTTATAGCTGACAATTTCTACTCCTCTGTTGGGTTGGCTGAAGAACTTTTAGCTAAGAAAACATTTTATTGTAGTACCCTCCGATCCAACCGTAGAGGACTGTATAAGAACGTTATATCCACAAAATTGAAAAAAGGTCAATCTACAGGAAAAATGAAACCAAATGGCGTAAAAGTTATAAAATGGTGTGATAAGCGCCAAGTATTAATGATCACCCCATGTAAAAATCACAATGCTGTACTAGTAAACACAGGCAAAAAACAAGAGCAACTAACGAAGACATACAAAAGCCTTCATGCGTTATATTGTACAATAAAAATAAAAAAGGTCTAGACTATAGTGACCAAATGTCGTCAAATTACACGACTTTAAAACGAGGGCTGAAATGGTACAGAAAAGTCATGGCGGAATTTTTATTTGGCACTGCTCTTGTAAATGCCTGGATAATCTATAATATGTCTACTACTAATAACAAAATGCCGAAGAAAGATTTTACAGAATCTGTGAATGATCTCCCTCCCTCCCCGATGCATGGCTTATCCCGAATTATAGAAAGTTTTGTACAAGTTACACTACATACTCTAAAATAATGAGTTGTAGCCGAGGCGTCGTAGTGGGTGTGAATAGACCGGAAATACGTTTTGAATCTTTAAAAATTGTGCGAGGTTACCAAGTGAATAGGGAAACTACAGTGTATAAAATCATATATTCTAATGAAGCAACTCATATAATAAAGATCGAACTTCACTTGGAAGTTCGTTTGATCATTTATTGCCATGTTCAATGGTTTAAATAAAGGTTTTTTTTCAATAATTAAAAATTGTTTTCTAACCTTTACGTGACTGAAAGTAGCTCTTCAGGTGATTTTGCCTTACGAAATGCAGAGGCTTCATATTGTAGATACTGGCCCACACCTTACAATAATTTGTCAATAGTGCCAATGGACATTCTGCAGTAATTAAAAAACTTATCAGGATGCTGCCGCACGTCGTTGTACATTTTGCAAAAATATCCTTTCAAATGTCTTTGATCTGTTAATGGGTGTACCCAGTAACCTATGGCGGCGGCGTTGTTTACGTTTTCTTTTTTCTATTTTGAAAACCAAAGCCGCAGCACACGCTGCTCGCCAGAAATCCATGGTGGTACCGAAATAAATTTAAGCATAACGCCAGCCGCAGTGCGTGTGTAATACTGATTATTGATATATTACTAAAAGGCTGATTTAATACTTAAGTACAATAATAAATATGAATATTTCGGTTTGTTGTGAGTGAAAAATAATAATAAATAAAAATAATGATAACGTTTGTTTTACTTGCTGTATAAATTCCTCTAATTCATCATAAATAGCATCTAATACTGAAGGCAGGAACAATGATATAGAGCATTTTGGTACTCGAAAGTGACTTTCTAAACTTCGAATGCAGTCACCAGTCGCTAGATGAGAACTAGAACTTAAATGAGTATTTCACTCAGAATGAAATTATTAATAATAAACAGTATGGGTTTCAAAAAGGCAAAAGTACCACACAGTTACTTGCAAAATTTACCGATGAAGTCTGCAAGCACCTGAACGATAAAAAGCATGTGCTTGCAGTCTTCATTGATTTTTCTAAGGCTTTTGATGTTTTAAAATATGATGTCCTTTTTTCGAAGTTGTACCAGAACGGAATCCAGGACCAGGTATTGAGTCTGTTCCAAAACTACCACACCAATCGTCACACTGTTGTTAAAGTAGCAGGTGAATACAGTGAAAAAATGATAACCTCACAGGGCACCGCCCAGGGTTCAATTCTCGGTCCAACCGAATACTTACTGTATGTCAATTATATGTGTAATATATTTAAAGAAGGTTCAGTATACCAATTTGCAGATGACACATGTTTATTAATTGCCCATAGGAATCTGATGGAGGCACAAGCACTCATGCAATGTAATTATAATCAGCTATGTAAATGGGCACACGATGTAGGACTAGTAATTAATTCACAGAAAACTAAACTCATGTACATTCACTCCAGCTATATAAAATCCACCAAATAGCCCGTAATTGTTGCACATGAGCACAGCTGTTTGCATCAGCTGAATAAAAGCACCAACTGTAACTGTAAACCTCTAGAAATAGTACGTCAGCATATGTATCTAGGCCTTTTAATAGATGATAGATTTAACTGGAAACAACATATTAACCACATTTGTAACAAGCTTAGAGCAATACTTAGCAACCTAGTAATACTTAAACATAAAATCCCTTTTAACACGTTCATTGCGTTTTGCGGTCTAAAAAGCCGCATGCGTGACTTTTCGCAGATGCGGCAGTCAAAATCGCGCTCTTTCACTCTGTGCGGAAAGCGACTATGTTCACATTTCTTTGGGTATTTCAGAGACGAATATATAATATTGCTTCCCTTAGGAAATCTATCCCAACGGCGCAATTATAAAATAATGAGGTTGAATGGGTTTCATACGCACTGAACATAAATAAATCACGTACAGTGCGGAGTGAGGTTTAAAGTGCCTCAAAAATTATAGGCCTCACAACCGCACGGAGCGGAGTGCGGGCGGCGCGGGCGCCGCGTGTCTTAGCTTAGTGATGTGACAAGTTTCTATACGGACGCACGCTGCCGCGCCGGTGCGCTCTCATTTGACGATATTAGTTTTGTTGTTATATTAGTTGTTTGTTAAATTATGGAATATTCAAGCAGAAAGAGATGCAAAAAAAGCTCATATGTGATTCAGATTCGTCCAGTGAATCGGAAGAGTCGAAACATTTAAAATATAGAAAAGTGTATCAACAGGTTATACCAATCAGAAGTCGTGTGGAAAATGTAAAATTTTTAAAAAATGTTCAAACTTGCCCCCCATCTACTGCAATAGCATTAAATGAGAGTGAAAGTAATTCTGATTACGAAATTTTCACACCTATTAAAAAACATAAGAAAATATGTAACCAGATTAACCAAGAAAAAGAAAACCAATTGTTTGCAAGTCCAAGCACTGGTAAACAAAATAGTGTCCTCGGAAGTACAAAACTTCGCAACCCAGAAGTTTCGTGTAGCCCAATTGTGCTCACACCAACTCAAAAATTTAGAGAGAATAATTACAACAAAAGCCGGGCATCTTCTCCTGATTCATTGAATATTTTTGGCGAAATAAGCAGATGTTCATCTTTGAGTAATATTTCATTTTCAAACTTATTACCCGTACAGTTAAGTGAAGAAAATATACAAGAATTATTAAAAACAACATCACTTGAAACAAAGCAGCAAGAACGACGGCAAGAAAGTCAGCAAGACAAAGGTCAAGAAAAAGAGCAAGCAAAACAGCTAGTAGAACAGTTAAATAAACACCAAGAGCAGGAAGAAGAATATCAGGAGCAGGAAAAAGAACACCAGGAGCAGGTAAAAAAACATCAGGAGCAGGAAGAAGAACATCAGGAGCAGGAAAAAGAACACCAGGAGCAGGAAAAAGAACACCAGGAGCAGGAAAAAGAACACCAGGAGCAGGAAAAAGAACATCAAGATCAGGAAGAAGAACATCAGAAGCAAGAAGAAGAACAAGTGAGACAGGATTACAGTGAACAGCAAGCAGAAAATGATATAAATAGTGAAAATATTATTCAAGCTAGCAACAATGACGATGAAACAGATGGAGACACGGATATTTCAATTGAGAGCTCAGAATCAAGTGACATAGAAGTGGACGAAGGGGAAGAAAGTGAAAATGAAAATGAACTGGAAGAAGAGAATCAAATAGCTGAATCAGAATGTAATGACAATGAAGACGGTTGGATTGATATATCTGATGATGTTCGTATTGATTTCGATGAGAGTACCCTTAATAGTGCTATTATTCCTCTCTTGCATAACAAGTTACCAATGGAGATATACAGTTTGTTCCTAACCGAAGAAATTATAAGTAAAATAGTACAAGATACAAACAAATATGCAGAAAAGTATTTCGAAGACCATCAAGATGACATAAAGGCAAAATCTCGTCTCAAAGCATGGAAACCCACAGAAGATCAAGAAATGAGAAGATTTTTTGGTGTCATGCTTGTAATGGGTCTAAACAAAGTTCCACATATTAACGACTATTGGTCTAAAAAGGCAATTTATAGAAACGAGTACATTTGTTCTATAATGTCCAGGGACAGATTTTTAATTATATTAACATTTTGGCATTTTTGTGACGAATCAATTAATAATACTGAGGATAACAGGTTTAATACACAAAGGGATAAATTGTATAAAATTCACCAAATACACGACATGTTGAATACCCGATTTCAACAAGTACTTCGTCCTGGCAAAATTGTAGTCATTGATGAATCTATGATACCGTGGCGCGGACGACTTAAATTCCGACAATACATAAAGAATAAGTCACATAAATATGGAGTCAAATTATATAAATTGTGCACCCCTGAGGGATACACGTATAAAACACTTATTTATACAGGCAAAGAAGGCAATAATCGAGAGCAAGATCACGGCAAAAATACAGTTTTGAGGCTAATAAGAGGGCTAGAAAATGAGGGTCGTATTGTTATAGCTGACAATTTCTACTCCTCTGTTGGGTTGGCTGAAGAACTTTTAGCTAAGAAAACATTTTATTGTAGTACCCTCCGATCCAACCGTAGAGGACTGTATAAGAACGTTATATCCACAAAATTGAAAAAAGGTCAATCTACAGGAAAAATGAAACCAAATGGCGTAAAAGTTATAAAATGGTGTGATAAGCGCCAAGTATTAATGATCACCCCATGTAAAAATCACAATGCTGTACTAGTAAACACAGGCAAAAAACAAGAGCAACTAACGAAGACATACAAAAGCCTTCATGCGTTATATTGTACAATAAAAATAAAAAAGGTCTAGACTATAGTGACCAAATGTCGTCATATTACACGACTTTAAAACGAGGGCTGAAATGGTACAGAAAAGTCATGGCGGAATTTTTATTTGGCACTGCTCTTGTAAATGCCTGGATAATCTATAATATGTCTACTACTAATAACAAAATGCCGAAGAAAGATTTTACAGAATCTGTGAATGATCTCCCTCCCTCCCCGATGCATGGCTTATCCCGAATTATAGAAAGTTTTGTACAAGTTACACTACATACTCTAAAATAATGAGTTGTAGCCGAGGCGTCGTAGTGGGTGTGAATAGACCGGAAATACGTTTTGAATCTTTAAAAATTGTGCGAGGTTACCAAGTGAATAGGGAAACTACAGTGTATAAAATCATATATTCTAATGAAGCAACTCATATAATAAAGATCGAACTTCACTTGGAAGTTCGTTTGATCATTTATTGCCATGTTCAATGGTTTAAATAAAGGTTTTTTTTCAATAATTAAAAATTGTTTTCTAACCTTTACGTGACTGAAAGTAGCTCTTCAGGTGATTTTGCCTTACGAAATGCAGAGGCTTCATATTGTAGATACTGGCCCACACCTTACAATAATTTGTCAATAGTGCCAATGGACATTCTGCAGTAATTAAAAAACTTATCAGGATGCTGCCGCACGTCGTTGTACATTTTGCAAAAATATCCTTTCAAATGTCTTTGATCTGTTAATGGGTGTACCCAGTAACCTATGGCGGCGGCGTTGTTTACGTTTTCTTTTTTCTATTTTGAAAACCAAAGCCGCAGCACACGCTGCTCGCCAGAAATCCATGGTGGTACCGAAATAAATTTAAGCATAACGCCAGCCGCAGTGCGTGTGTAATACTGATTATTGATATATTACTAAAAGGCTGATTTAATACTTAAGTACAATAATAAATATGAATATTTCGGTTTGTTGTGAGTGAAAAATAATAATAAATAAAAATAATGATAACGTTTGTTTTACTTGCTGTATAAATTCCTCTAATTCATCATAAATAGCATCTAATACTGAAGGCAGGAACAATGATATAGAGCATTTTGGTACTCGAAAGTGACTTTCTAAACTTCGAATGCAGTCACCAGTCGCTAGATGAGAACTAGAACTTAAATGAGTATTTCACTCAGAATGAAATTATTAATAATAAACAGTATGGGTTTCAAAAAGGCAAAAGTACCACACAGTTACTTGCAAAATTTACCGATGAAGTCTGCAAGCACCTGAACGATAAAAAGCATGTGCTTGCAGTCTTCATTGATTTTTCTAAGGCTTTTGATGTTTTAAAATATGATGTCCTTTTTTCGAAGTTGTACCAGAACGGAATCCAGGACCAGGTATTGAGTCTGTTCCAAAACTACCACACCAATCGTCACACTGTTGTTAAAGTAGCAGGTGAATACAGTGAAAAAATGATAACCTCACAGGGCACCGCCCAGGGTTCAATTCTCGGTCCAACCGAATACTTACTGTATGTCAATTATATGTGTAATATATTTAAAGAAGGTTCAGTATACCAATTTGCAGATGACACATGTTTATTAATTGCCCATAGGAATCTGATGGAGGCACAAGCACTCATGCAATGTAATTATAATCAGCTATGTAAATGGGCACACGATGTAGGACTAGTAATTAATTCACAGAAAACTAAACTCATGTACATTCACTCCAGCTATATAAAATCCACCAAATAGCCCGTAATTGTTGCACATGAGCACAGCTGTTTGCATCAGCTGAATAAAAGCACCAACTGTAACTGTAAACCTCTAGAAATAGTACGTCAGCATATGTATCTAGGCCTTTTAATAGATGATAGATTTAACTGGAAACAACATATTAACCACATTTGTAACAAGCTTAGAGCAATACTTAGCAACCTAGTAATACTTAAACATAAAATCCCTTTTAAAACCCTGAGAATGTTATACATGGCACTAGCTGATTCAGTAATTAATTATGGACTTAGTAGCTATATGGCAGGACATTTAAAACTTATATACAGGATATTTATAAAATACAAATAAGAATATTAAAGACTATAATTCCCAGCCATATTAAGTTATTATGCAAAGATGATGAGGAAAGATTATTCAAATACTGTAAAACCTTATGTGTAGATGATAAAATAAAACTGGCAGTCATCTGTGAGGAGTGGCAGCATGTAAGCTCACTTAAAAAAAATTGTAGATCTGAAAACCTACGCCAACTAAATTACTTACCAAGATTAAAATTACCTCACTACATTAATACCTATGGGAAGAGGACTTGGGAATACATGCTCCCATTACTGCTCAACGACCTGCCAGCTGACTTATATAATAAGATACAAAATAGTACTAATAAAAAATATGTCAAAAGAACCCTTAAAAACTTCATGCTTAATGGTTGATTCATGCAAAAAAAAAAAAATTATACATCTAAACAAATATTATTTACTAATACCTACCATTAATATACAAAATGTCAAATTGGTCTCTGCGCAAAAACCCTGCGCGGTTTATGCGGAGGCTGTATATACACGGTGCCTGTGCCACCGTCGTGCAAAAGCGGCCCCAGTTATGAGTCCGATATAAGATATCCTTGAGCAATATTAAAAATGACCTCATGTCAATACACACACTAGCGAAAAAAATTTATTAAAATTTCGAAAAAATTTGAAACATCCTGTTTAATTATGTTTACGAAAGCACATGCGAAGTAACCTCTGTTACAAGTTCAAGGAATTCTCTTCCTCACATTAATCGTGCAAGAGAAATTTTGTGAACCAATAGCGAATGGTTATTTGAAAAGTCCACGTGGACCGAGGTCCAATCATGCGCTCGCGCTATCCTTTTGACCCATCGGCCCCGCCCCCTTTTTACAGGAAATAGCAAAATGCAAAAAATAGATTTACTCAGTTACGGGTCGGCCACCGAACGTGCGAAAGCGGAAGTATAGCACCTACGCATAATTTTCGTTGTTGTTTCCGTAATTATTATTTTTCTTAAAACATGGTACAAAGTCTAATTCTTGAGTTACTGTAAGACGTACAGCGTAGTGTTAGATGTCTAAACTACCAGTAGGTACAGCGCGAAGTGATGTGAAAGTGATTAAACTCAAACATTTTTATGACTTACAAAAACATGCTCTTTTGTTTGGAGCAAAACAGCAAGCAATTCGAATAATTACTTCATTACAGGAAGATAGGTTAAACTTTTCTGTTCTGTGTGGTTTGTGTGTTAATCTACTCATGTGGCATGAACATACCTATGGAATTAATTATGGAAAGGTACTGTACCTAATTTTGTTGATTTTAATCGAAATAGCTGGTAAAAAGT
The DNA here is from genome assembly GCA_963932025.1 of Erebia epiphron. NCBI lineage: Eukaryota > Metazoa > Arthropoda > Insecta > Lepidoptera > Nymphalidae > Erebia > Erebia epiphron. The sequence continues at coordinate 14,499,891 of OZ009950.1, forward strand.
GTAAGTTTGTTACCTAGGTACTTTCTTGATGAGTCTGAAACAATTGACTACTTACTTAATTCCTAATCATACCCACCGAATTATTAAAAGAAGAAAAAAAAACAAAACCCTTGACATTATGTGATTAATGGAAAGGGCCCTTAGAAATGAGGAATACGACTCAGAAAGAGAACCACCTACTTATTTTTTAAACCCGAGTAAGTAGGTACCATTTCTACCTACCATTTCTTGTTGAACATTTTAGTTGGATTTGAAATGAAATGTTTATTTCATGTACTTAGAACAATTATTGTTTCCGAAAGTCCGTAAAAAGTACGAAAGTACGAAGATTGAAATTAAGTAAGTAAGTACCTAGTACCTACATACATCAATAATACGAGCTTGCATTGCAAACAGCTGATCGAATGAGGCACACGGTCTGTGCCTTGGTAGGTGCTCGGCAATTTTTACGTAAGTAGCGTACGTAACTTGACGTACTTGACTAACAAGTAACTTCTCAGCAGAGGGTCTTAACTCATAGTCTTAAAGGTTACTGCATTTATTGCACGTATTCCAGTACATTTTCGTTAAAGTGAATGACCTTTAGGGACACGTGCCCGCGCCGTGCTACTGTAGGTACTCGAGCGCCGCCGTTCCGTAAGTAAGTACCTAGTACCTACATACATCAATAATACGAGCTTGCATTGCAAACAGCTGATCGAATGAGGCACACGGTCTGTGCCTTGGTAGGTACTCGGCAATTTTTACGTAAGTAGCGTACGTAACTTGACGTACTTGACTAACAAGTAACTTCTCAGCAGAGGGTCTTAACTCATAGTCTTAAAGGTTACTGCATTTATTGCACGTATTCCAGTACATTTTCGTTAAAGTGAATGACCTTTAGGGACACGTGCCCGTGCCGTGCTACTGTAGGTACTCGAGCGCCGCCGTTCCGCTAGCGCCATATTTACGTGCGCTATGGGGTGTTTTCAAATGAAGCTATTTTTTATTTATTTTTTAAATGAAACTCATTGAAATGTTCTTTATTTTTTTTTGTATTTTACCAGTGGACTGTAGGCATTGGGTACATTAACTGGTTTGCTTTTCAACGACTATAAAAAAAGCACCGTGTATAAAACTGTAACAATTCCCCTTTTTATTTTGAATAAAGAAAAAAAAAAAAAAAAAGATATATCATTACTATTTGAAGTTTAACTCTAGCAGGTGTTGCTATTTGCTTTCCTCAAATGGGTATCTGCTTTCTGTATTCTTGGTACTTAATTCGTACCTTTTCTAGTAAATATTCAAATTGTTCGCTGTTCAATCTCAAATGATTTTTAAACGTGTCTTTGTCCTCCACTTCGACTTCCCGAATAAAATTATTTGAAGCACACAGACAGTTGCGTCTTAGAATCCATTTCCGTGTCCAAATTTTTCTCTTTCTTCATTGACTTTTTTCAGTTTCATGATTTTTTACTTCAAAAGTTAACTATCGGCAACAATTTCTATACCTCGCAGCAGCAGATCAGTAGTCGTCATCTTATTGCAGAGACGAATATGTGGTTACTAAGACGCTGAAATTATTACGTGTGAAAACCAAATTGCGAGTGCGATCCTATACGATTCAGCTTACAAGAGCGGACTCGGTCCAGGACACGTATATTAAGCTAGCAGACCATGGTCGCGACGCGTACATCTAACCTACTGGGTATTTAGTTGTTAATTAGTTACACTATTCCCGATTTAGTTGCTCAATACCTGTGAAAGATGCAAGCGATCTGCTAGATTAAGTCTTAACCTAGCAGACCACAATACTGTATCTTCGGTTCTCGTAAATATATCGAAGTTCTGCAAGCGGAATATTTAGTTGCTAATTAGTTGCTGAAGGACAGCATTATTTGTATTATCCCCCCATCATCCCCTAATTGCGGCACCAACCCCCACACTACCCCCGAAATACGAAAAGGCAAAAAGAGGTCACCAGTATATAAACTTCGGCGTATTTTGTTGCTAATTAGTTGCTGCACAATAGCACTGTATATAATATCCCATTATATCAACCCTTAACACCAGATCATCCCTGCTACCACCCCCAGAATAGGACAAAATCGAAAAATTCTCGTATGTAACACGACATAATTAATCTATGCCACATTATAGCTCTGCGTTGCGTGCTATCCGTGTTATGCACAAATCTGTGGTGTTATAGTATAATCTATGATTGTCATGTAGTCTGTGGTTGCTGGGCGAGTCGGCCGCCGCCATTTGGTTTAATTGAGATTAGAGCTGGGGCTACGGTAAATTGGTGCGTGATTCTGTTGGATATTTTTAAAACTGATATTTAATTGATTTATAGAGATATTATTGTTATGCATATCCATTAGAAAGATTATAAAAGTGATATAACATTATAAATCCATACGAATTTCATAAAGATAGATTATCGAGAGTAGTTTGTAAAAACCTACCAGCTAATTATAATGTCAGAATAAACGGTTTAATTTTGTAATTGTAACCATATGATTTCATTTAAGTGACCCTTTCTGAGATGCCGTATCATCTCAGAAGTGGGATATAGAACTTAATTTTGCCCACTTTAAATCGATAAAGGACCGCTAATTAGGTCCATATGATGAACCAAAAAGGAACAACATGTTTTTTCTAAAGTTGTGAAAAGTTAAAAGTTGCGATAAAGTAGATCACTTGATCGATCTTCGAAGGTGGCAGGATTTCCAAGAATCGAACCCCATGACGCAATTATACGTGCGGATGGTACTTTTGTGTGCTTAAACTTTGTTTTGTTTTCATGTGAACAATGTCGCTGGCTTGTGGAGGCTGGTCGGGCTGTGGAGTTGCACAGCTCATGAACTTCAGGCGCCTCACGAGGGGGCCCTGGGCAGCGTACATGAGGGCGCGATCGGACCGGAGCGAGGGAGCGGTCTGCGTGACACGCTGTCGTGCTTTGCCGCGCGCCTCGAAGCCGCGCTGTTGCGCGCTTTCCCGTGTTGCAGCTGGCATTCCCCTGGCATGGTGGTGACGTGATGATACCATCGAGCCTCTGGTGATATGACGTAATATGCGACATCGGTTTAATTTACTTATGTAAAAGGATGTACCCCACAAAGTAAATGAACAATAATTCATGTTGCTGAATTTGACCGTAAATTGTGTAGAAAAGGTTTAGACCTAGTACAAACGCGACTTTGTGCGAAAATCACTGCAATGGTATTTAGGCGCGATTTCCATTTATAATGATAAGTTCCCAGTAAATTAGCGAGCTGTGTTGGCTCTATGGTTATGATTGGCACAACGCATTTGAGTCCCTGAATTGCCCTGAATCCTAGTTTGTCAACAGTATAAAGTGTCTAGCAGAATCATCTTGTTCAAAAGTAGAATCTTTGAGGGTACCGACCGGGTACAGCAATATTTTTGTGATTAAAAAGTGACTCATACCCTAAGTTGAGTGCGCATAACTTGAAACCTCTAAGTTGGCTGAGTTTTGAGTAATAAAGTAACGTTTTGCTAAAAGCTAAAACATGCTGTACAGATAAATTGTTTTTGCGTAATTTAGTTTTTTGTTTTTAAAATGACGGTTGTTATTTAAAACTCTTGACCTAGTTACGACTGGATAAAAATCAACCTCAATTCTGAAGTTTCATACCTACTGTTGTCTAATTTTTGTTTTTGAAAATGATTAACTGTCGTGTCTGGTAAAATCAGTTAGCCCAGCTAATTAGTGAATTCATTGGCATTGTACTTTTGAAAGATTTTGTGTTTAAAACAGAAATAAATGCGTGGCAACCCAATAGTCGCCAGGATTACAAGTTAACTGTAATAGAATTGTTGAAGATTCAATTGTTTTAAACATGACGTGTTAAATAGAAAAAGTGTCTCAAAATAAGTTGGTTGTGTGTTCCCGAGATATCAATGCGTTTGTGAATAGTTAATTTTGCGAATAATTACTCGACTTTAATTTAAAAAATGTTATGGTCAGGTATAAACGAGCAGATATTTGAAGTTAAACATAACTTTGGTTTTGATTGGTTTGCTTAATGTTACCGAACCTGATTACGTAATTTAAATAGCATGAAAGTTTCATTCCGCTTTGATTAGTCACAGAAGTATTGTTTATCGACCCTCGTGAATAGTTAAGGTTTGATTTCAATCAAATCAATTAAGAGTTGACATACCTACCTGACAGAACTTTGTCTTTTTACTCGTTAGTGATTTTACATGCGTGAAAACAATAATAGTTTTGTATCTCGCGGATTATATCAGGCAGCAATGCTGTTAATTACTTTAGAGTTGTTATGTTTGAGGGCTAGTGACTGTTTTAGACAATTGGTCGTCTATATTTTTAGTAAAGTTAAATTACGATTTGGATACGGAGCTTAACAGTGATATGAATAAATTATGAGTCTTAATAGAAATACAAAACAAGTTGTGAGATTTTGTAAGAAGTACCTAGTGCCCATTACCTTGGCGGGTAGCCACGTGGCTTGAGGCTTACCTACGTACGTTGATAGTAAGTTTGTTTATTTTCCCACATGAGTTATTAGAAGTAATGAATTCTAATACGAATTGGTCACACTGATGTGTTATGAAATGATTGTTCTCTGAGTGTGGTATCTCTTTTTTCCGGACTTGTTTCGTACTTAGTGACTAATGTGTTATCATAGTCAAATTTATAGATTTATTTATTTTCACATAAACATGAATACCTACATAAAAACTGAGGAACGGAAACAACTGCGTTAGTACAAAACTGTCATTATAGTCAAATGTTCACTGTTTCATATCTGAGTTTGCACCATAGTTTAAAGACCTTTATTGAGGACTCTATTGTCTCTTGGTGCTCTATGAGCTCTACCGACTCTTCGTGCTCTATGAACTCTACTGACTTTGTGTGCTCTACCAGCGCTACTGACTCTATGAGCTCTACCAGCTCTATAGCTCTATATATCTAGCTTTACAGGTTATATCAGCTCTGTAGCCGACTTTGTGAGTTCTATTGGCTTTGGATGTATGAGTACCTCCCTGAGTAGTGCCCCTATATTGATGAATAGCAGCGATGACATTTCTAGTTAATCATTTGTTTTTATGTTATGTTACATGTGTGTCGCCATGGAGTGGTGCCCTGGAGTGATACACTGGAGTGGTGCCATGAGGTGGTACCTAGAGCAGAGTTGCTTCGGAGTGGTATCTTGAATCTATGCTTCGGTGTTAGGGAAAGTGTTAAAGTTAGGGAGGGTGTTCTAAGTCGGGCATGATTGGCGTAATGAACTCGCCGCCCAAGAGTGGCTTAGATCATCGCAGCCGTCTTTAAGGGTCAGGTGAAAGCAGTAACCTGAACTGTGTACGGCTATAGTTAGGTTGAGCGTTATTCGGAGTTTGTGAAATCGACACTAAGTGAGTAAAAGTGAGGAAATTTCGATTTGAATTGCTACTTATGATGATTTACTTATACTATGCCTTGTATGATTAGTGAAATGAAATGATTTAAAATATGGTAGCTGGGTATAGGGTAATGAAGGTGAATGAAGTAATCTGAACTCTGTACGGCTACAAAGTAGGTTTAGGGATGGTGTTCTAAGTCGGGCAGGATTGGCGTAATGAACTCGCCGCCCATGAGTGGCTTAGAGCATCGCAGCTGTTATAGGGTTCCGGTGAAGGCAGTAACCTGGACTCTTTACGGCTATAGGTTTAGTGAGTATGTTTGGAGTCGGGCAGGATTGGCGTAATTAACTCGCCGCCCATGAGTGGTTCCAAACATGCAGCATTGATACTGTCAAAGCGAATGTAACTTTGACACCGCGTAGCTGTTGATAAACGCTGTAGGTGATGTCGATATTAATTATGGATTTTAAAGATCTTCATTTCATTTCACTAAATAAGTAAAATAGGAATAGGTAATACTTGAATGTTTTTTTTGTAAACTCATGATGGCTTGATTTGATTAGTGAATAGGAACGATGGGACTCGTTCATGGAGGATGGCCGACTGTAACACGACATAATTAATCTATGCCACATTATAGCTCTGCGTTGCGTGCTATCCGTGTTATGCACAAATCTGTGGTGTTATAGTATAATCTATGATTGTCATGTAGTCTGTGGTTGCTGGGCGAGTCGGCCGCCGCCATTTGGTTTAATTGAGATTAGAGCTGGGGCTACGGTAAATTGGTGCGTGATTCTGTTGGATATTTTTAAAACTGATATTTAATTGATTTATAGAGATATTATTGTTATGCATATCCATTAGAAAGATTATAAAAGTGATATAACATTATAAATCCATACGAATTTCATAAAGATAGATTATCGAGAGTAGTTTGTAAAAACCTACCAGCTAATTATAATGTCAGAATAAACGGTTTAATTTTGTAATTGTAACCATATGATTTCATTTAAGTGACCCTTTCTGAGATGCCGTATCACGTAGGTGGGAAAAAACGCGGAATATTTTGTTGCTTGCGAATTTTACACTTAAATGTACTCTACAATAAATCCATTCACCTCAGATAGTCCTTATACTCGTATATTGATATCGAAATACGATAAATGTAACACGTCGTTCGAGTTGCCCCTCGCGCGTCCTCTCGGCATCGGCATGGTCCAACCGTTCCCTGACTACCCTATTCCCTCTTAACCCCGCTGTCTTACCCCGTCGACGCCCGCGCCGCCGGCAGGAACAGCGATTTAGTCGGTCTCGAGCTCCCACACGCGATGCCCGCGCTCTCTTAGGCGCGACGCCGCGACGAGATATACCTATTAGGCGTTGTCGTAATTGGCGAAGATCGCACGATGACACGATGCGGTCTCATCGTGCGATGAGTTCAAACATACAGATTTCATCAGAGTGTCCTATTTGAACCTCGCAAGTAATCGTGCGAGCACATGAAATGCTTTAATAACGATCGTGCGATCATGTAATCAAAGCAACAGATCTCTTTTGAGTGTCCTAATCGGTTACTACGCGATGCGTCGACGCGCGAGGGGCGCGGGACGAGAGGGGCAAGGGCCAACACTTGGAGTGACACACAGCACTCGGGCCTCGGCTCGCTTGCGGCCGGAGGCCATTTTGTGTTTTCATTGTTTGTGTATAAAGCGTTTGGATATTCTGTTACATACAAGATGACATTCGAAGAAGATTTAATTAACCAAGTACGTTTACATCCTTTTGTTTGGAATAAACAGAGTGAGGACTATAAAAACAGGTTGAAAAGTGAAAGAGCATGGGATATAATTGCGAGGAACGTAAATAAAACAAGTAAGTAGATAGTAATTTGAGCTTAGTTTTAATCACAACCAGAATTGTATAATGACACACACACATACCTTGGCTATATATCTACTTAGTATAGTTAGATATAATTTGAATCGTAATCGTAAATCGTACCTCCATTTATTATAGAGATTTTGACATTTTTGTATGAAGCCTGGCATAGTGATTTCACCCATGAGGAGCCCCACTATGGGGAAAAAATAGTGACAGCCAATGATGAAACATGTGTCAATCGATAGATTATTAAAATACAAAGCGAAAGTATTCTTTACTAAATTTTCGTAAGTGGTATACTTTAGAAGATATGAGGGTTTGAATCGTCAATATATGTATTTTTTTACATTTTTATAATTTTATTTTCCCATAGTGGGGCTCCTCATGGGTGAATTTAGTATGCCAACCATGTACTAAGGCCTATTGACGTAAATTAACTGTTTATTAATTAATTAATAATAAAAGATTCACAATTAATAATTTCAATTAGCCTTTGGCTATAAATCTAAAAAAATATCTTACCTAAATTTTAACTGTAATCAGAAACAGAAGTAATAATCTATCTACCTAAATACATACATGCAGCTTAGTAAAAAAGTGTATTGTACTTACATTACAAACTTAGTTTTATCTGACCAAATATTTTTGTTAGCTTTTCTTATATGAATAACAATAGAAAAAAACCGGGGACCCGAGAGCCGGCGGCTACCTTGGTCAAAGAATTAGTTTGGCCATCCAAAGGGGTAATGCTGCCAGCATCTTGGGTACAATGCGTCGCTGCGGTGGTCTCGATGACGTTTTAGATTTAATTTAATTTAATTTAGTTTTAATTTAATGTAAATAGTTTTAATAAATAACATCAGTTATTGTATCTAAATAAATAATAATCCGTTATTAGGAATCATTTCTATTAAGGAAATAAGTGGTGAGTTCTCTAGCGTTAATTGCTGTTATTGTAGCACGATTATTAACTCTATTACGTGGAAGTCTTCCAAAATTGTTATTTAACTGATTTTTTGTTACAGATAATTCTGGTTCTCTCTTATCTCTGTGTATTATAATATTGTGCAACAGACAGACTGCCTTTACAATTTTAATTGAATTATCAACAGATGTTTCGATGCTTTTTAAAAGAATTCTAAATTTACTAGCAGCCATTCCAAAGGTGCATTCTATACCGACCCTTGTAGTAGACAATTTGAAATTAAATCTTGATTTATCTGCATTTCCTGTTGCTTGTGTTCTTGGATAAGGTCTCATTATGAACGTTTTTAAAGGAAAAGCCTCGTCCCCTAAAAATACATATGGTGCCACAATATCACTATTCGGTAATCGTTCCTCAGGTGGTAATTGAATATTTCCACTGTTAAGTTCTTGAAAAAAATTTGAATTGCTGAGAACGCCTCCATCACTATCTTTCCCGTATGCACCTACGTCAATGATGCGAAATGTGTTGTCTGAATCGGAGACCTCTAATAAAACAATTGAGTAATAATTTTTGTAGTTGAAATACATGCTTCCAGAGAGTTGTGGCTTTACGACACGAATGTGTTTTCCGTCCAGATTCCCACAGCAATGTGGAAATTTATTTTTATTTGAAAATGAATTTGCTATTTCCTTAAAATCTTCGATACTTGGAAATTTCATATGTATTTCGTTAAAATTATTCCAAATTGCACTACAAACCTCCATCACGATACTTGCTATTGCGGTTTTTGAAATGCGAAATGGTACTGCTAATTTCCGAAAAGGTGTTCCTGTTGTTAAGTACCTGTAAATAATAACACGTTGAATTAAAATTTATTATTATTTATTACAGAAAAGGACGTTAAAACTAGATGGCGACACTTAAGGGACGTCTTTCTAAAAGAATTGAAAAAAGTTCGTAAGCCTCGCTCTGGAGATCCAGGAAGCCCAAGTGAACAATAGTACTCAGGAAAGTGGACCTATTACCAACATATGTTGTTTTTAAAGGATGTTTCAATGCCTCGACTAACCGAAGGTAATAGTGTTCATCAAGAAACTGGAAATAATGATAGTGATGCCAGCCTACCATCCACTTCAAGATCAGAACAGAATCTTCAGTTGCCTGATGAAGAGAATTCTACTGCAATGTCTAATAGATCCGAGGCTGTTGTATCTTCTGATGACGAACCACTGTCTACCAGTGCGCGCAGTACAATTACACAGAACACGAGTGGTTTGTCAACTGAAGCTTTGGATAGTGGAATACAAACTGGATCCCAAACGCAAAGAAAATCAATCTTTAACCGAATATCAGCGTCGAATGATCCAAATCGAAGAAGATAAAATTAAAACGTTTAAGGAGAAAGAAAAAGAAGTTGAGGATGAAGATTTACTATTTTTGAAATCGCTAGCTCCATATTTTAAATATATGAATCCAGTACAAAAATTAAGATTAAAAAGTAAATTACAGAATACAATAGCAGACGAAATTTCTGTATGCCATCACCCCCTTCAAACTCTTCGTCTACTATGTCAATGTCAATCATACCTTCACCTGTGCAGGCATCCTCACATCCATCCATGGCACCACCGACAAACACACAACAATTCTACGAATCATTTAATGTTGAATATGATTCTTATTAAATCTTATAATCCAGTAGTTTAAAACGGCATGAACTAGAATTTTATAATTCTACGTAATTTTGCTGACTTAAGAAGTGTTTTATGTACTCTGTTGCACATTAAACCGACATAATTACTACCTATATGAAAGGAATATAAAAAAGTAATAAATAAATATAATAAATACATAAAATGTTCTCTTTCATTTAAATGGTCTTTCAACAGGGACTTACAAATTGGAGGAAATTGGATAGGTTCAGCTGCGGCTGACTGTACGTAACGCACACATAATAATAATAAAAAACTTACCTAAGTGTTAATATCAATCTTTCTTCCACACTAATGGGTTTTTTAAAGTTGGTCACTCTATGATTACAATCGCTACGTATTCCATTGCAGATGTAGTCAAATGTTTCTTTTGACATGGACAAATAATCGTAAAAGTCTTCTTCGTTATTTCGTACATCAAAATAAAGGTTGAAAAATTCACCGCGCAGATTCCTGGATCTATAAAGTATTTTATGTTGTCTACGTTTCCTTTTTTCAATGTCATTTGCAATTTTTAAAGCAATATTGCCCGACAGCAAAAACTGTGCATCTCTGTAATCGGTTCAGTAGTTGTGTCGTGAAAGCGTAATAGACAGACAGACAGAAAGACACGCTTTCGCATTTGTAATATTAGTATGGATTGATATATCCGATGTATATCAAATACATAAAATATGTATTAAAGGTGCAAATCTGTTTTGATGTGAAATTATAAAATAAAAGTTTTATTCTTTAATAATAATAATAATAATAATAATAATAATAATAATATTTATTTATGCCAAAAAATATACCTAGTTACATAATTTTAGTAGGTTACATTTTTAACATTATTTACATTACAACTAGTTGTGTTGATACAATACAAGTTTTATAAAAATAAGTATAAATAGGTATGTAAGTAGTACTAATATAATTATCCAGTTGCTATTTTATTTTTTATTTTTTTATAATCTGGGCTTCTGAGGCTGAACTAAGGTGAACCTGTGCTTCAGCTTCAGTGCCGACTCCCCTAGTGTTTTTCTAGCATACAATTTGATTATTATATATATTATGATAGAATACACATATATAAAATATTTGAAATATTTGAACCTCTCTGAAATAAACTAACTAATAAAATATAGGTGCATGTCTGTTCTATTGTGTGAGTAATGTGAAACTATAAGAGAGGGTGTGTAATAGTGTAAAAGTGTGAAGGATTCCCAACGCGTAAGCTATTTACGGTAAAGGGTATAGGTACTATTAAAGAGAATAAAGAAGAATAATTTATTTTCTATGTATGTCGAAATATGTTCTAGTTATTTTAATGTAATCAGCAAGTTTTCAGTATCTTCATATGATAATTTTAGTAAATAAGTAATAACGGTTTTTTTACAACTTGTTCTATTAAGTGGGTAGATTTGGGTTACTGCATTTACTTTATTATAAACATGAGGCCCCTGAAAATAGTAAAATTTATTTATGAAGGATGTTTTTGTTTGGTGTGGAAGATTTGCAACTTTATGTTTTCTGCGTCTGTTTAAATAAGAGATATCATAAGTTAGTTCTCTATGTTGTTTTAATATTATACTCAATACAAATAACTTTCTTACAGAGAGAACCTCACAGTTTTGATACAGCAAAGATGTAGGGTACCGAAACGGACGAAAAGTAGATACCTTTAAAATTGTTCTTTGAGCAACTTCAACTTTCATTAATGTGGTTTTAGATGCGCCTCCCCACGAAGAAATGCAATATGTTAGTACAGACTGGCACAGGGCTAAGTATATCCTCTTTAGTATTATAGGCTCAACTACGTGTCTCAGGTTTTTAAAAATGTAGATCATTTTATTTAATCTACTCCTTAGTAAATCAATATGTTTATTAAAATTTAGATTACAGTCCAGGGTCACACCGAGATATTTTATATATGGAACTTTTTCCAATATTGGGCATGTACATGAGGAGCTCATTGCATGAGAACACGAATGAGCTACTATATGGAGGTTATCAAGGTTAACTGTTTGTCTCATTGAGAAAGTAATATATTTAGTTTTATTTATATTTAGTGATAGGATATTATTATATAGCCATTTGGTAACCGTATTAAACCCTAGTTGAGCTGCCTCAAATACTTCTATCCATGAGTTTGCAGCAAAAACTAGCGCGGTATCATCTGCATATGAAATAATTTGTCCCTTGGTCAATTGGAGACGCGTGAGGAAATCGATGTATATTAGAAAGAGAGTGGGACCCAAAATACTACCCTGTGGCACTCCGTGTGTAACAACCAGATCACTACTAGCATAAGAGTCTACTCTGACGCACTGTACTCTGTCTGACAGGTAATCCTTAAACAGTTTCAGTTGAAGGCCTCGGATACCGAGGCACTCGAGCTTTTTAAGTAAGATTGGGATTGATACGGTATCAAAGGCCTTAGCCAAATCCAGAAAGACACCTATACATTTTTTACCCTTATCGAGATTGGTAGCTATATAGTTGGTTATAGAATGCACTGCGTCATCCGTAGATCTACCACGCCTGAAGCCAAATTGATTAGGAGATAGGAGATTATTATTTTCCAAATATTGTACCAATCTTGTATTAACTATTTTTTCTAGAATTTTAGATAGAGATGAGAGGATGGAAATTGGTCTATAGTTGCCAATAATTGTTTTATCACCATTTTTATAAATTGGTCGAACTTCAGACTTTTTTAAAGCTTTTGGAAAAATACCTTTTTGCAAACAACAGTTAAAAATATGCGTGATTGAAGGAATTAGGTGATCCTTACAACATTTGAGTAGTTTATTATTTATTCCATCCCATCCCACGGTACATTCATTTTTTAAGTTTTTTATAATTTGGTTTATTTCCTCTTCATCTGTATCCAAAAGAACAAAAGAATTTACTTGATTATGTGAGTCTAAATTAGTTGTGATATCGTTCATATTATCAAAAGTCTCAGCTAACTTTCTACCTACGTTGATAAAATAGTTATTTATATAATCTACCGATAATTGTGGTGTCTTCAATATTTAGCAACTCTTTATTATACCCTGTTTGTTTTGAGGAATTTATCATATTTTTAAGGACATTCCACAGCTTTTTGTTGTCATTTTTTGCCATATTTACCTGTTCCTTATCATAATTTCTTTTTATCTTCTTCAAAAGATTATTACAGAAATTTCTGTAACGTTTGTAGATAAGGCAAATAGTTTCATTTTCGCTTGAACGCTTGGCCCTCTTATGCAATTTATCTCTGTGCCTAATACATCTAAGAAGCCCAGGCGTTATCCATGGCTTGATAATTTTTTTACGACGAGACAATGTAACTATTTGGGTGTTATTGTTAACAGCGGTGCTTAATATGTCAATAAAGCAATTCAATGAGGAATTGGGGTCCGGATTATTTAATACTGGACTAAAATCACTGTTAACTACGTCTAAATATAGTTTTTCCGTATTTATCTTTTTAATTTCAGTGATTGTGAATTGAGTTGCCGGCTGTTTCAATTGAATATTTAATATTACAGGCTTATGATCAGTTATTTGGGTTTGAGGAACTATAGTTATTGAGGGATTTTTTGTTTTTAACAAAACATGGTCAATGCATGATCCACTAGCATCTCGTGTTACAAAACAATGTGCAGGTAATAAACCGTGAAAAGCAGTTAGATTGAGATATTTTTCAGAATTGGAGTCCAATCTATCCTTATTAAGATCTATGTTAATATCTCCTATTACAACAATATTTTTGTAATTTGAATATCTTTGAAGTATCGCATCTAATGAAGATAAGAAGGTGTCAATGTTTTTATATGATGGGGAACGGTATATAGCTATTACGACCATATTTTGTAATTTTGTAACTATACAATTTCCTTCCAGAAAAGAAGGTTCCTCAGTGATAATTTCGTGTTGTTTTTTAATGTAAATTACTATGCCATCATTTTGGTTCTTATGGTTTTTTGACGCCATCGAATGGTAACCACTAAGATGTGGCGGGGACACAGTGTTAGCAAGCCAGCACTCCGTAAGAACTATTAAATCTAGGTCTAATTTAAGCCTGGATATCAAGACCTCAAAACCATTCATATTACAATTTATACTTCGTATATTTTGCGTGATCATTGTAAATGTATTAGAATTTTTAGTTTGATTAATATGCCTATAACATTCTTCGACATCACAGGTTATATTCTTTGATACAGATACATTGTCTAAATCGTTGGATATATCATTTATGCTATTGAATATCATATTTAAAAATACAATTCTTCAGTAGATAGTGTAGTCGTATGACTTTGTAAGGAGGTTTTTTATAATACAGCCAAGTTGAGAAAAATTACATAGTGATTTGTGGAAGAACGAGTGCGTAAAATTGGGAATTATGATAAAAATTTGTATAGTAACATAATGTAATAAATGTATAGTATTAAAGTGTATGTATAATAAGTGTATGTAAGTGTAATATGATTTGTTTTGTATAAAAAGAGTAAAATTTAGACTAATCATTTTGTAATATAATGCAAGTATGTGTACAGATGAAATATGTAAGTTATGGTGTGCGTTAAGAAAAATATAAAACACATATTTGTTTTCACTTAAAACTAGTCATTCTCTCTGTCCAAGTTTTTCGAGGTCCGCTTCCGTACTAATTTTTATCTGTGGAGATTTTTCGTCTTTACGTAGATATATGATTCCTCTCGATGTCCAACAAAAATTGTAATTATAATTTTTTTGAAAACTCCTTGCCAAGTAAAAAAGTTTCTGTGACTTATGTGTCAAAGTTTCGGAAATGAAAATGGGTTTTTTGGTCCATTAACATTATTAAGATGAGATGTGTTTAATTTCTCATTTTTAGGCTTGGTTTTATTAAAAGTTTTTACTTTGCTTAAGATTTTCTCTTTGACGATTGTACTAGAAAATTCCGCAATAATTGGATTTGAACCATCTTTTGAGTTTATTCGGTGAACGTCTCGAATATCTGAGTCAGTCAAATCTATCTTTAAAATTTTCCCAAGACCTTTAACAGTATTCGCAATACACTCTTTTGTTTCTCCGGTTTTTTTTGGTATGTTTCTTATTTCTAAACCAGTGGCCCTAGATTTCCTTTCCATATTTTCAATTTTTTCTTCTAGCTGTAGGATCGTTAATTTGTCCCGTTTCCTTTCCGATTCAAGGGTGGAAATGCGCGACAAAAATTCATCGTACTTGCTTGACATATGGTATCGACGCTTTTTTTTAAGTCCTCATTTTGTTCCCTAATGTTATTTATAGTGCATTTTAGCTCTTGAAAGAGTTTTTCCTGCTGCTGCGAAAAAGAAGCAAACATGTCTTTCATGTAGGACGTGCCTGTTGAATTAGCTCCATCGTGTTTTCTTTTTTTGCGCTCAACTATGTTTAATCCGAGCGACGGGAGGTCTGGTGCAGAATCACCATGTTGCAATTTCGTACCTGTGACCATGCGTTCAAAAGTCATTGTCGTCTGCGCCTGCGCTGCTTCTGTGGGGGTGAGCGGCAGGGGTGAGGCGGGAGTTGAATTGCAATCATCCGACATTATGTTTTCAGCTACCAGGAGAGTATAAAAATACAGATACTTGAAAGACACAGGGGTCTTGATAAAATGGTCGCAATCGAGGGTTTCATATATTTATAGTCAGTTCACATTATTCCAGTCCAGTAATCCAGCGAGTTAATCCAGTCCAGTGCTGGACTGGATTATATCGTCCACATTATTCCAGTCATTCAAAAGCTGTTAGATCGGTAACACTATAGTGACAATGCTTTCAAGAAAGGAGTTTAGAAATTGTTTTAAAACTGTTCAATTATTACTGTTAGAAGAAGTAACTGATGTAGTTGAAGAAGAACTAAAAAGAAAAAAGCGGATTTGGGTGAGAAACTGGATAAGCGAAAGAAATGTAAAAGGAGGCTCAACAATGCTTTTGCAACAGCTGAAATCAGAAGATGCCTATGAATATAGATTGGCAATGAGAATGACAGCAGAAAATTTTGAGGAGTTGTTATCATTAATTTCAAACAATATTCAACGTAACGATACATTATTAAGAGATGCCATACCTGCAAAATTAAAACTAGCTTGGGTGTCTGTAGTAGATGCTGGACTCATTGAAAATGTATTAGAACTTGGACCAGGCGCTTGTAGTATGTGAGAATAACTCGTATTACTAAATCTCAAATCGTTCAGTCTACATTTTGTTACCACTTTTTGTATTTCTTCTTGGCTTAGGATAGCCTGTTCTGTGGAAAGTTTTCTTAATTGCGTTGCAATGTATTTTCCAAGGATATCAAATTCATCTTCCTCTCTTTCTGAGTTGGAGAAGTCATTTTTGATCTCCTTCATGTTTTTGACAATTGCAGATAACTCTGTTAATCTAGACTTCTTCTTTCGTGGTTCCGGTGCAGAAGTTTCCGGTGTAGGAGTTTCCGGTGTAGGAGTTTCCGGTGTAGGAGTTTCTGGTGTAGGAGTTTCTGGTGCAAAAGCGGAGGGATCGTCATCAGCCCGCACTCTAGATTGAGATTCTGTATTTTCCTGAAATTAAAATTATTATTTTATTACAGGTACCAAGTACGCCACTCGAATGGGGACAAATCGAGAAAGGATTTCGGAATAAGTGGAACTTTCCCCTTTGCTACGGAGCGATTGATGGAAAACATATTAAAATTACGGGCTCCAAGGAGTATGGAAGTGTGAATTTTAATTATAAAAAAGATAATAGCATTGTTTTAATGGCACTTGTAGACCACGATTATTGTTTTACCTATATCAACGTAGGAGCGAATGGAAGTGCATCTGATGGTGGTATTTTCAAAAACTGTTCTATCTATAATCAATTGGAAACTAGCGGCTTTATACCAGAAGGAGGGGTAATTGTAGCTGATGCTGCCTTTCCATTAAAAACATACATGATGAAACCATATCCTGGGCCCAATTTAAGTTTTGAAGAAAAAATATTTAATTACAGATTATCACGTGCCAGACGCATTGTCGAAAATGCTTTTGGAATATTAGCAAACCGATTTCGAGTTTTCGAAAAGGCTATTTCGACAAAGATAGATACTGTGGATCACACTGTATTTGCAGCTTGTTCTCTACACAACTGGTTACGAAAAAAGTCGAGCGCTTATCTAACTACTTGTTCTGTTGACCGCGATGATATTGATACCCACAGTTTGATTGAAGGTATGTGGAGAACTGACGTACGCGGTTTAAACAGTATCACACAGCAAGGCAGTAACCATTCATCGTTAAGTGCAAGAGAGAAAAGAACACAGTATACTAATTATTTTGTGAACGAAGGGAAAGTACCGTGGCAAAATAATATGATTTTTTAAAAAGTAGGTAACTGTAAATTTTATAGTCACTGGTTGTAGACGAAAATTCATTTCAATTTATCATTCATTCTAAATAATCTTAGAATTATATAATTTCATTAATAAATTCTGAATAATTTAATTTCTTAACAAACAAACCTGTACTTTTCTTTTCACCATTGCATTTCTTATAAATGAATTGAACTCGGCGAACCATTTTATCTTCGGCTGGTAAACATCACCACTAGCACCAGAAGTGGAGGATTTTTTAATCTTGTCCAGTTCAAGGTAGTATGTAGATCGCATACTTTTTATTTTATTTTTTACATCTTCTACAGTAAAACCTTCTATTTGCATACCCTCACAAATTTTTTGCAGGGCGGATTGGCGCATGCCTTTGTGTTTATAAAATTCTGAAGTGATATCCCACAGACACACATGTTCTCTATACAAAGAAACAAACAGAAGAGTTTGGTTATCAGTTAATTTCATTGTTAGGAATTAGCTATAGAACTCCACAAAAAACAACAATGCGTGTTCACTGTTAAAACATGTAATCAAGCACTGGATTGGCCGTTCACACTATTCCAGTGGCGCTGGAATGGGCGAGCTGGAATGAAAAATAGACCGTCATTCCAGTCACTGGACTGGATTGATCACTGGAATGGGTACATTCCAGTGCAGGTTCACATTGTTCCAGTAGCATTCCAGCACTGGACTGGAATGCTGGACTGGAATGCTACTGGAATAATGTGAACCGACCATTAGAGTATCCGTCCAATCTATGCTGACCTCTGTATGATTGATGAGGCGGTCAGTGTGGAAAGATGTCTGTCTCTTTCGTATCTGTTTAAACAGTATGCGACACCTCTATGTTGTCTTCCTTTTTCAAGGGTCCGAATAGTGTGAAAGACAGGACTTGACTCACGTGTATATTGTGATAGACAGAGATCCAAACTTGATGACGGCCGGTAAACTAGCTCTTGACTTATGCACTCCTATTATTATGCCACAATTATTTTTATCAAATGTTAATAAAATGTTTTAATTTAGATTTTGGCGACACATAGAACACGTCTACACTCTTTCGTGGTCCGAGGGGAAGGGGACGCTTTGACGCTTTAATTACAAAAGTAACAAAAAATTAAATTCTTTGTTTATAGCCATTCTGTGGTAACGTCGACGGCGCCCGCGTCGAATTAGACTAAGAGATAACTGCATTTTTGGTAACCATCGCTAGAAAGGCTGATTCAGTATTAGATGGGTGCTACGCTCTTTACCGATGTCGATAATGAAGGTCTGCTCGCATGCGCATGGGTCTTTCACTAGATATGGCCGCTCAAAGTCGTGTTATGGTTACCAAAAATGAACCATAACTAGAAAGGCTGATTCTTGTATAGTATTAAAGTATGTGCAGTACCTATGTGAACAGTATAAAATCTGACGCTATTCATTGGGCCTTTCACTAGATATGACCGCTCAGACGTTTACCAAAAATGAACAACTGATTGAGCTGATTCTTGTTTAGTATTAAAGTATGCGCAGTACCTATAAGCATAATTAAGGTAGACTTTGTTGAGATTATATAACGTTATTTCTTGGCAGTTTATATGCCGGATTTTTCTATATATTTGCCGATAGATGACATTTTATTATGAATAAAACTCTAAAATCCTCCAAAAAAAGATAAAGAAAATAATATGCAAAAACCGTGTACGTTGTTTTTAATTTCCGAAAAAAAGTAACAGAGTAAGGAAAAATTGATTGAAGCAATAAGAAACATAGTTAAATTACCTAACCTAAATAGTATTTATTTCATTTTGATAGCACTAATAATTTCGAAAATATACCTCTCATAGTTAACATGAAAACAATATTTTTCAAAATTTTATATGTTTTCTGTAATTTCTAGAAAACTATTAGAGCTATGCAAAAAACTCGCAAGTGTAAAAATAAACACCATTTAACCACTTATTAAAAAAAAAATTAGTTCATAAAGATAGAACTAATAATTTCGAATATATATGCATGTATTGTGTACGAAAAAAAATAAAAAAATTGCTAGAATCCTATGTTATTTGCAATTTCCACAAAAACTACTAAAGCTGGAAAAATCCTCGGAAAAGTAATTAATTTTACTAAATTACCTACAAAAAAGTCTTATGGTGAATTTTGATAGGACCAATAGTTCGAGAAATATGGCAATCCATATTCCAAGTTTTTTTTTTTTTAACAACCGTGAATATATTTTTTAATTTTCACAGAAACTATTAAAACTAGGAAAAAAACATCAGAAGCAAAAATGAACTTCATTAAATTATCTTTAAAATCGCTTTTACTTTATTTTGATAGAACTAATAGTTTCGGAAATATGGCTGCCTAACTAGAATAAATAACTAAGCCATTGTAAAATCCGTAAATGTTTATTGTAATTTCACGAAAAAGTATTAGAGTTAGGAAAAAAGCTGTCAGGACTTAGTACAAAGATTATTAATTTTAATTTTTTTTATTTTTATAAAATAGTGTTTAGTTTATTTTGATAGGACAAATAGTTTTCGAAATATACCTTGCTGTTGTGTAAGAACCGGTGGTAGTCATGTAGACTTAGCATAATACTATGGAATAAATAGAAATCGACCCCTAAATAATTAACGTATTTTTGATTTTAGGCACAATTAGTGATGTCCACTTTTCTCCCCACTCCCACAACCCCCTCCCACCTCCCACAACCCCCTTCTCACCCCCACGACCCCCTAATCCCCACAACCCCCTCCCACAATCCCCACCTCCCACAACACCCCCTCCCCCCTACCACAACCCCCCTCCCCCTGCAAACTTCCCTCCCCCTCTCAAATATCTAGCCGATTGTGATTTTTTGTAATATTTCAATTCAAGTATCAAATCAAATGTTTTTACTCAAGTAAACTTTTACAAGTGCTTTTGAATCGTCCAGTGAATCTACCATTGGTTCTGAATGCCGTTAACAGTTAAATGTTATTCTGATAAAATTATCTGCAAGATAGCTGTTGGATGCTGGTGGTTCATTTTTTTAGGACTACATTATTCTTTGATAAATGCATATTGAATACCTACATATAGTTGAAAGGACTTCGAGACGTAGGTATGTATTATTATTATACTACTATTATTATACTAGGTATTCATTATTATTATTATCCCATTTATTTGTATAGATTTTTATAAAATTATTTCTAAACACGTTTTACATAAATATATAAAAATACTACACAAAACACATTTAAAAATAATTCTATAAAACTTCCACCCACTGCGGGGCCTTAAAGACCCAAGCAGCCGGTGGTCAGGGTTCCAGAGAGAGGAACTTCCTCACAATTCGCGCCGTCTCAAGGATAACCGCCTTCTGTATCCGACCCTTAATCCAACAACCAAGCGAAAGCTTATTAAGGTGTTGATCGAAGCTTTTCGCAATAAGACCGTTAACTGATATAACCATCGGAACAATAATCGTCGAGTCAACACTCCACATGGCGGTAATCTCGTGAGCAAGGTCCAAGTATTTCGATACTTTTCCCTTTTCTGCTTTCACCAGGTTATCATCATATGGAATAGTAACATCAACAATTATTGCAATTATATTATTACTAGCGGACGCCCGCGACTTCGTTCGCGTGGCATAAGTTTTTTTAATTCCCATAGGCATTCCTTAATTTTCCGGGACAAAAAGAACCCATGAAAAAAAACCCGTCGATCCGTTGCTCTGTTGCGGCGTGATTGAAGGACTATTTAATAGAATTTATAAAAAGTGTGAATTATGTATTTCATAATTTAAACCGGTAGCCCAAATATCAAGTTTCACGGCTATTTAACTTGAAAAACGCCGGCCTTTTACACCAACTTACAACCCCGATTTTACCCGTTTGGGGGTAGAATTGTGAAAAACTGTTACACACGTACTTTTTTATATTATACCGAAAGCCAAAATACCAAGTTTTGTTGTTATAACTTGAAAAATATGTTGATAAATGAAGGACATTCATCCCCTATTTCACCCCTTTGGGGGTCGAATTTTCAGAAATGGTGAAACACGTACGTCGGCATATCTAACTGAAAGCCCAAATGCTAAGTTTCATCACTATAACTTGAGAAATCAAGGACTTTCATACAAACTTTCAATCCCTAGTAAACCCCTTTAGGGGTGGAATTTTGTAAAAACTATGCCACATGTACTTCTTTATTTTTTACCTAAAGCCAAAATACCAAGTTTCGTTGATATAACTTGAGAAATATCTTGAGAAATTAAGGACTTTCATGTAAACTTTCATCCCCTATTTCACCCCTTCGGGTGTAGAATTTTCAAAAACACGTATTTCTTTATTTTTTACCGATAACTCATATACTAAGTTTCATGGATATAACTTGAGAAATGACGGACTTTCATACAAAATTTCAACCCCTATTTCACCCCTTTAGGGGTGGAATTTTGAAAAATCCTTCCTTAGTGAGCGCCTACGTTACAAAAGGAAGTTTTTTTCGTTCTGTCGAAATTTCAAGTCTCTAACCCTAGCGGTTTAGGCTGTGCGTTGATATATAAGTCAGTCAGTCAGTCAGGACTTTGAATTTTATATATATAGATTATTACTATTAGTTTATTGTATTATAGCATCGATCATTATCAAATAGAATGAGTAGGAACAAAGTCAAAATTATTGCAAAATATTTTTCTGTTATGCACGTTTTCGATCGTCATATTTCCGAAAGTATATTTTGGTCTATTGAAATGAAATAAAAATCATTTTGTAGAATATTTCATTACAAAAAATAGCGGTCGGGGAGACGTTTGAGGGCGTGGGGGGGAAAGCCCGCCGCCCGATTTTTAAGAGGTACTTCTCAGACGCCAAGGAACACTTGTGCCAAAAATCAGCTTTACATTTATATTTTAGGGTTCCCATACATAGCTTGCACAAGTAGCTTGAGCTAATAACTAATCTCGCAGCTTTGTTGTTGCTACTTGGATATAAAAAAAAAATAGTTTTTTGAACGAAAGATATTGTGATTTTTTTGTGCCTGCAAGACTTCTGAGTTTGTGAGCGTATTGTTTTTTTATCACCTGCGTTTTTTGCAATGAACTTTTAAAAAAAAAAAAAAGTTTTTCATTATGGGTCGAGGAAGGCCAAGAAAATGTGACGAGTCAACATTCGTCTCAACTCTCGTTTCCTGGGCAGATAAAGTATATACAAATAATACAGTAGTCTCTAAATTCGATTCTGTATGGCAAGATCTGGCTAAAGTGTTGAAAAATAACTATAAGCCAGAATCCTTATACGCATTAGTAACCGATAACCGTTGGAATGTTCTTGATGAAATAAAAAAATAACTGAAAGTACCTAATACTACAAATTTAGCAGATGATCGAAGAGAGTCTATCAACGAATCAGATTTTCAAGCTGATAGTTCTATAGATAGTTCTAAAGGCGATGATGTATATAACCAACATCTTATCAAGTTTGACGCTTTAATAACGAACAAGGAATTCGACGAAATCACAGAGATAGTACAATATGCTCAAAACACAAGAGAAAGTAGACTGAAGAAAAGAAAATATTTAAAATTTGTCAAAGGACTTTGGGAAGCTTTCTTCAATGAAAAAATTTGGATCAAAACTGAAATCAAGTGCAAATTGCACTATAAAAATCATCATTTATCATTAAATGGGACGTCAGGAAACTTTGACGCTAAGTTCGTTATGCATAAGACCTGAAAATAATAGGATAGATTAAGCAGACTAGCGTATCGACGTTTAAGCTTTTGTTTATCACATTACTTTTTTCTTTATTATTCTGTCCTTTAATTATATTAATGATTTTTTAATGTTCTTTAATAAGCAAAACTTTAGAAATAAACAAAAGCAAAAATCCTTCTCGAGACCGCCTGTTATCTTCGCATCTACTTGAACACAATTTGGTATTTTTATAGATTGCTCGCTAAATTTATAGTAACTTACTCTGACGCGATTAAAACAAATTGTAAATTTGATATATTTTTTCACACACAATAAACGTCTCAAAATTTTGTTATTGATTTCGACACAATATTTTTAAAAACAAATGATTGCACTTCTTATTCATACGTTTTTTCACAGAAAAATTATAATTCACGATGCGCCTCTTTACTGTTACGTACACTAGTCATGCAATTCGTATACATTGTTTAAAAAATTAAAAGCTTTTTTGTTATTATTAACAATCCACTTATTCTTATTATACACTCATTTTTTAGCACATTGTGATTGCGGTTCGAAAGTTCATTGCGACTTATCAAGATCGAATTAAGATTATCTAGCTTCTTTCGTTATTCATCCAGTATCAGGAGAGATTTGTGGCGTAGCTTATTTGAGAGGAAAAGAAAGAGAAAAAGTTTGCCAAGAAATTGTGGCCTGCGGTTCTGTCGATGAGTATAGAGCTTCAGTTGCTAAAAAATATATGAAAAGTGGTGGCTCGAAACCCCCGATGCTGTATAGCCAAAACGTATTGCATGTAGCAAAATCTGCATTGAAAAAATCCAATTTTTTGCACGAAGATCCAATCACATCATTGGATATCATGAAAAATACGAATCGTGCAAATAGCATTCACGATATTCGAAGAAATCCATTTAGTGTCGAATTTTGGGCAAATGAACAAATTAATGCTTATAAAAAGGTCGCTAAGAAGAATGGTGTTAGCATGTGCGTAGATGCAACTGTCTTGAACTTAAAATCTATCAAAAGACCATAATATAGTAACAAAGAGTGTTCTATATTTTTATACGTTATATGGTAATTATTAACTTCATAAATCTAATAATTATTTATTAATATTTGTACCACTCTAACCTAAAAATCGCCACTTTGACACAATATTTAGGCTCTCGAGGTACAAAATATTTTTGACAGTGGTGGATGATTCAATTTTTTAACGAATGTGACTTCCCTCGCTTCGCAAAAAAATGTCCCGTTCGCTCAAAAGCTGACTTGCCCACCAGTGTCAAAAGTACCGTTCAATGCCTACCACTTTGTACAACTATAATACGCATATTTATTCTTTATGATTAAATAAAAATCAAACTTAATTTTAAATTTTATGGTTAAGCGTTAAATAATTTAACTTTTATACATTACATCATGAAAGTTATATTACTAGTCATAATGATCAATAATAAAATAATTTTAAATACAGTATCAACTCTGAAGGATGCCAATTTCTTGTTGCACAAAGATTAGCGGTAAGACATACCTACGACAAGAGACATTATGATTTTGATGAGATGAGAATTTTTTATATAGTTTTCATAATTCTGGGACACCTCCGCCAGATGAACTTGTTAGCGATCAAGGCAGACCTATCTTAAATGCTGCTGTATTAACGTATTCCCGGTACACAAACATTGAAGAATACGCAGAGAAGATGAAAGATGAAAACGTGACTACACGTATTCGAATTATTGATGTAGCCCACTTTGAAAATATTTATAAAAAGTTGTTGAAAGATGTAAACAGACGTGTTAAATGTCTGTATATGACTGCTATTGGGAAACTTATAAGGACAGAAAACCTTCGAGAAGCTGAAAATATTATAACATCTTTTTTTTTATTGGCTAACTGTGAAACTGAAGGCAAAAAAGACAATGGAACGGAAACTGAATGCTCGCGACAAAAAAATTGGTTAATACACTCAGTAACAGGTATGCATTTTTATTTCTGAAGTCACTCAAAAAGTTGAAAACCATTCGCTTAATTTTATACAAGTTTTTAGTCTTCATAGTAGAATTAATGTGCACTAACACTTTATTAATTCTTCTTATAGTGGACTAGAGTAAAATAATTGTCAGGGCTGCCCTGTTATAGCTGTGTAGCCTTATTAGGGAATATTTAGATAGATTATAGAAATTAAGATTATTTTGTATTAGATTAATTAGTATTATTATTGCCTTTCTTTTAGGTTTAAAGTAAATAAAACATTATCGTAAGTTAAAAATATATTTTACTAGCGAATGCCCGCGACTTCGTCCGCGTGGTTTGAGGTTTTTTGGTTCCCGCGGGAACTTCTTAATTTTCCGGGATAAAAAGTAGCCTTCGTCCTTCCCCGGGATACAACCTATCCCTGTACCAAATTTTATCAAAATCAGTTGAACAGATACATTTGTTTGATTCCCGCGGGAACTCTTCAATTTTCCGGGATAAAAAGTAGCCTATGTGCTATTCCAGACTAAAATCTATCTCTGTGCCAAATTTCATCCAGATCCGTTCAGTCGTTGGGGCGTGATTGAGTAACAAACATCCATACATTCATACATCCATCCAGACATCCATCCAAACTTTCGCATTTATAATATTTATTATACAAGGTGTAAGGTAATTAGTATAACATACCCGCGGCTACCCATGTTAGATGGTGTATAGATATATTGGAAAAATGTCATAAGACGTGTAGCTCATATCCTGGGGGAGTTATGTGGACTTCAAAATTTTAGCATAAATGTTGAGGTGGCATCCCTTAAAACAGCTGATTCAATATCAATGAACTGCGAACAATACGACGTATGTTAAGCCTCGTTGCCAGCGCGAGCGTTGCGATAAAATCCAGTCGCGATACTATAGTAATCATTATTCGGTATGCAATTAAATTCTCAAAGCAAAAGCCCGGCTAGTACTTACGTATTGTTGTAAAAAAATGCCCGACTAGTATCGGACTTCGTAAGTCGAAGTCATACTTTATGAGCCGCCTTTCCCTGTGATTAATTTCTCGACTTACTTCGTTTAAGTTTTGATCAATAATTAATTATTCTGTGTAGTTTGTTCTTTCAATGATTTACAAATTGTAATGAATTGCCAAATTGCATAACGATACGATAATAATAATTATTATCGCTTGTAGTACAGTTCTGACTTTAGGTGTAGAAGGAACAAAGGACTAAACAGGGTTGCCAAAATTTATTTTTCATAATTAACTAATTAATTTTGTATGGAAGTTTTTGATAATTAATTTTGACTTTTTAACTCTACCATAGTGTTTATAACGTCAAAATGGCATGGGTAGCCGGCGGTATGTTATACCATTTACCTTACACCTTGTATATATTATATATTATTTGATATTTGATTGATTATTTGATTCTTTTATTAAAGTCACAAAGAAAAAAATAAAGCTTTTATCTGCATTCCTTACTTACATACTACTTGAATAATTGAAAAAAAAAGTGACATCTCTCATTATCTCACAAGATCAGAGAGCTTGTTTTCAGATAGAATCAGAGAGCTTGTTTTCTGAGCGCAGTGCAGTTCGAGTATACTTCTGCGTTCCGCAGTACGTCTGACTTTACCTTGCGATCTACTTATCTAAATTACGTACGACGTTCGCTATGCTCGAACGATAACTTACCATGGTTGGAAAGACGCTGTTTATTATTGCCGAAGGTTGGATTATGCGTACGTTGCGCCTGATATCTTACTACATTTTGCACTACGCTTGTTCAGCCTCGACACTTCACTAAGTGGAACGCACCACTCTAAAGTATGCTCGTACATACGTTGCGCTGGCCTTCGCGATTGATGTCCAAGTGGTTAAGGGGGGGGGGGGGGGGGGCTGCCCCCCGGGGTAAGTAAGCTGAATTACATTTAAATCTGTGTATAACTTAGTCGTTGGGTTGATTGAATTCGAGGCTTCCGAAACTCTAAAAGATCTTGGTTTATTATGGACACAGCAATGTAGTGAGGGTCTTACTGCTAGATGTATCACGTGCCATTTTATAGAAATATTGAATGTTATAAGTAGAGAGATTCCGTCAGGTTGGTTACACGATGGATATATTTTAGATGTCTTGGGTCCATACCCAGCTACCACATCAGATGCTAACATATTAATTAATGAATTTGATGAAGAAGATAAGCCCTTAAGGAGGTTTTTCAACAGGGGAGATGTGTTCATTTTAGATCGAGGCTTCCGTGACTCTCTTCCACTTTTAGAGCAATGTGGTTACTCTGCACATATGCCATCATTCCTTGAAGAAGGAGAACCGCAGCATACTACACTGAAGGCAAATCAGTCAAGGAAAGTGACTATTTGCAGATGGGTAGTAGAGATTGTAAATGGAATATTTAAACAGGCATTTAAACTTTTCCGCCAAGATTATTTTAATCGTGCATCTACTCATCTCATGCTTGATTTTGAGATTGATTCCCGCGGGAACTCTTTAATTTTCCGGGATAAAAAGTAGCCTATGTGCTATTTCAGACTATAATCTATCCCTATGCCAAATTTCAGCCAGATCCGTTCAGTCGTTGGGGCGTGATTGAGTAACAAACATCCATACATCCATACATCCATCCAGACATCCATCCAAACTTTCGCATTTATAATATTTATTATATATATTATATATTATTTGATATTTGATTGATTATTTGATTCTTTTATTAAAGTCACAAAGAAAAAAATAAAGCTTTTATCTGCATTCCTTACTTACATACTACTTGAATAATTGAAAAAAAAAAGTGACATCTCTCATTATCTCACAAGATCAGAGAGCTTGTTTTCAGATTGAATCAGAGAGCTTGTTTTCTGAGCGCAGTGCAGTTCGAGTATACTTCTGCGTTCCGCAGTACGTCTGACTTTACCTTGCGATCTACTTATCTAAATTACGTACGACGTTCGCTATGCTCGAACGATAACTTACCATGGTTGGAAAGACGCTGTTTATTATTGCCGAAGGTTGGATTATGCGTATGTTGCGCCTGATATCTTACTACATTTTGCACTACGCTTGTTCAGCCTCGACACTTCACAGGTTCATGGATTCACGATCCAATTTTAAAAGGTAGATGGAGATATCTTTTGGCAGCTCGGGAACTGCATTACTGCCCTGAAACGGCAGGTAAAATTATAATAGCCTGCTGTGTTTTACATAATCTATGTACACGAGGTGGTACTGATGTTCCTGAGTTGACAGAAGAGGAGATCCAAACTGAAAGAAGCAGGCAGGTTCCCGCTCAATCAGCTGCTTCTTCAGCTCAAGCCCTGCAGACCGGTCGAAGGGCAAGAGCTGCACTAGTGCAACTGTTAGAAAGGAATAGGTAGGATTAAGAACTTTATTACATCTATTCCTTTGTAACAGTTGCACTTATGCCTATGATTAGTGACATTTATTATATTTTTTTTCATAATTTCCTTTTATTATATAAGTAACAGAAAACTAAATATAGGTAAAAATAAGTTCAAAGGTTAGTGAAATTAGGCTAACTAATGTTGTAAAATATATAGATAATAATAATAATAAGTTAGTATTATAAAATTAATAAAGTTTGGTTTTAAGTCTAATGTAAAAAATATAATGAATAGATAGATAGTAATTAGTACGTAGTATCTTGTAAGATAATGAGAGATTGTTAGATAAGCACTATACCTATCTTAATACCTACTTTTCTCTTTACTATACCTATTTATACCTACTGTTGACTAATGTTTTTGAAAATGATTAACTGTCGTGTCTCATAAAATCAGTTTAGCCCAGCTAATTAGTGAATTCATTTGCATTGTACTTTTGAAAGTTTTTGTGTTTGAACAGAAATAAATGTGTGGCACCCCATAGTTGCCAGGGTTACAAGTTAATTGTAATAGAATTGTGGACGATTCAATTGTTTTACGATAATACGCAACATAGAGCAATAATGTGCCATAGATTAATTATGCCGTGTTACAGTCGGCCATCCTCCATGAACGAGTTCCATCGTTCCTATTCACTAATCAAATCAAGCAATCATGAGTTTACAAAAAAAAACATTCAAGTATTACCTATTCCTATGTTACTTATTTAGTGAAATGAAATGAAAATCTTTAAAATCCATAATTAATATCGACATCACCTAAGTACAGCTTTTATCAACAGCCACGCGGTGTCAAAGTTACTGCCTTCGCTTTGACAACATCAATGCTGCATGTTTGGAGCCACTCAAGGGCGGCGAGTTCATTACGCCAATCCTGCCCGACTCCAAACATTCTCACTCAACCTATAGCCGTACAGAGTCCAGGTTACTGCCTTCACCGGAACCCTATAAAGTATAAACAGCTGCGATGCTCTAAGCCACTCCTGGGCGGCGAGTTCATTACGCCAATCATGCCCGACTTAGAACACCCTCCCTAGACCTAACTATAGCCGTACAGAGTCCAGGTTACTGTTTTCACCTGAACCCCATAGACGGCTGCGATGATCTAAGCCACTCTTGGGTGGCGAGTTTATTACGCCAATCATGCCCGACTTAGAACACCCTCCCTAACTTTAACACTTTCCCTAACACCGAAGCTAGATTCAAGATACCACTCCGAAGCAACTCTGCTGTAGGTACCACCTCATGGCACCACTCCAGCGTATCACTCCAGGGCACACCACCAGGGCACCACTACATGGCGACACACATGTAAAATAACATAAAAACAAATGATTAACTAGAAATGACTTGATCATCGCTGCTATTCATCAATATTGGGGCATTACTCCGAGGTACTCATACATCCAAAGCCAATAGAACTCACAAAGTCGGCTACAGAGCTGATATAACCTGTAAAGCTAGATATATAGAGCTATAGAGCTGGTAGAGCTCGTAGAGTCAGTTACGCTGTCAGAAAGATTCGACAGTTTACTGACGTTGAAACGGCAAGAATTGTATATTTTGCTTACTTTCATAGTATTATGTCTTACGGAAACTTACTATGGGGTAAAGCGGCAGACATTCAAAAAATTTTTGTATTACAAAAAAAGGCAATACGTGCGTACGTAAAATAATTTATAATTTAAAACCGCGCGAATCCCTTAAGAGAGAAATTTAAGGAAATAGGTATTCTTACAGTAGCCTCGCAATATATTTACAGTAATTTAATCTTCATAAAACAGACAAAAAAATATGCGATCTGCATGATAGGCAAACTAGAGGCCGCAATAAGCTCGTAACTCCTTCGCTCCGCCTCAAGAAAGTCCGAAGGTCGTTCGTGGGAATGAGCATTCTATTTTATAACAAAATTCCACAACCTATCTTAAACTTGCCTTTACACAAGTTTAAGAAATCTTTTAAAAGTATGCTTCTGAAAAAAGCTTATTATACCGTTGAAGATTACATAAACGACAAAAGAGCGTGGATTTGGCTCGCTCCAGCAATGCTAAGGACAGCGGTTACATATATTATGTATAGATTAATAAAATTATAATTTTTTTTTTTCAAAAGAGCAACTGCCGAGTTTCTTGCTGGTTCTTCTCATTATTTGTGATATTTCTTCTTGCGTACAGTTAAATTCATGTTTCCTGAGGACTTGGTATTTGGCAGTGCGAATTCAATACACTTAGTTTTCTTTGCATTTAAAAGTAAATTGTTTACGGTAAACCAGTTAGTGACTTGAGAAATTGCATTATTTACGTCGTCATAGTTGTCCTTATTTCTATCAACTTTAAAAATCAACGACGTATCGTCAGCAAATAACACAATATCGCAAGTATTTCGGACGTAATATGGTAAATCATTTATATACACCAAGAACATCAAGGGACCCAGAATAGAGCCTTGAGGAACACCCATTAGTGAGGCTGATCCGGATGATTTTACATCGTTAACACATACCGTTTGAATGCGATCACTGAGATAAGACTCAATGAGACCCAGTGCAGTGTCTTTGATTCCATAGTGGCTCAACTTAACTAGAAGCGTCTTGTGCTCAACACAATCGAATGCCTTAGACAAATCGCAGAAAATGCCAATAGAATTTTGTGATTTCTCCCACGCATCGAATATATGCTTTAGCAGCATTGCGCCCGCATCGGTTGTTGATCGACCTTTAGTAAAACCATACTGCTCAGAGTGAAGTAGTTTATTTGAGTTAAAGTGCAAAAGCAGTTGGTTCAGCATAATTTTCTCAAATATCTTGCTAAGTGCTGGCAAAATTGAAATCGGTCTATAATTATTAGGGTCACTTCTGCTGCCAGATTTAAAAAGTGGTATCAATTTACTGCATTTCATAAGGTCTGGAAAGGATCCTGAATCTACAGACTCATTAAATATAAGAGCAAGATATAGTGCAATTATATCAATAACATTGCTGATTATTTTTACTGATATCCCCCATAGATCTCCGGTTTTCTTGCATTGCAAAGATTTGAATATTTTAATAATATCAAGTGGGGTCACATGTTCAAACTTAAATAACACACTGCACTCAGCGATGTTGCCCTTAAGAAACTTAAGGGCTTCTGTTGGCGAAGAATCAGGGAGCTAGTAGTGGTTACAGGGATATTTTGGAAATAATTCTCAAATGTATTTGCAATTTCCGCATCGCAGTCAATAATACGGTCATTAATTTTTAGCTCCAATTTTGGCTTCTCCACTTTATGTTTCCCTGTTTCATCTGTGATTATATCCCAAACTGCTTTTAATTCAGATAATTAATGATTTTTCGTTTTATATAAAGTGATTTTGCTTGTATGCAGACATTTCGAAATAATTTTGAATAATTTCACAATTTCTCACATATTGAACATATTAAAAATAAAAATATCCCTATTCCCTAATATAGAAAATGTCTATAATTATTTTGGGAATTAATAAGGATGGGTTTGTTTAGGAAAGACGTCGATTAAAATCGCCTTTGGATCCTCCCGATTCTGCTACTGCTTTCTTAGATGTTTCTCTCAATTACTTAGGATAATTTCTTCATTCAAGTAGGCTCTATTCACATAAATTCTTAGAAGAAAGTAACTCTGTCCAGGATTAAAAATTTTCACTTACTTCGTGTCTTCAGGTCTACCTGGTTCCAGGGTTACTGTGAAATCCTTTGCGACTGCGCCAGTGATATTACGATGCGTGACGGTGTTGTTGTGGAAGCCTCGAAGCCTGGGCTAGGACCCTGGGTCGGCAGTGCAAACGGTGGCGAGCTGGTGCGGCTTCTTCGTCACGTTGGGAGCGAACTTACTTGGTGTTGAATTATTTAAGAGATTTTAGAATAAAAATCGTACTGATTAATATTCACTGAGTTTAATTTTACTTTTAAACTTATTAATTAATTACAAAAACTTAATTCATAAAGAACTTGTGATCGAGAGAGGAGGCAGTATAATCTATGATTATCATGTAGTCTGTGGTTGCTGTGCGAGTCGGCCGCCGCCATTTTATTGAATTCAGTTTAGAGCTGGGCCTACTGTAAAGCGGTGCGTGATTCTGTTGAATATTTTTAAAACGGATATTTAATTGATTTATAGAGATATTATTGTTATGCATATCTATTAGAAAGATTGTAAAAGTGATATAATATTATAAATCCATACGAATTTCATAAAAATTGATTATCGAGAGTAATTTGTAAAAACTTACCAGCTAATAATAATGTCAGAATAAACGGTTTGATTTTGTAATTGTAACCGTATGATTTTATTTAATTGACCCTTTCTGAGATGCCGTATCACGTACTATATTATGTAATACGAAACATGCTTTCACTATGTCTGTTGCAAAATATTCGCCATTTGTTAGTCAACATTCCAAAGGAACATTCCACATATCTTCGTGCTCGTAATAATCTATAGTTAAAAACACGTTTCTTTTATTGTTAATTGCTTGCCGCTGTATGGTCGCAGCAAATGTTTGTGTAATCCAAAGGCTTCATCGCCAATGAATACCATAGGCAAGGGCCTACCTACAGGGGTAATTGCTTGCGGTCCAGGTAGATCTAAATCATTTCTTTCCATTGCATCATATAAACTGCAGTGGCAGTCCCTCCAAATAGTTAAATCGGAAGTTTTACCGTAGGCTCCTACATCAACATACACGAATAAATAATCAGCGTCACATACGGTCATTAAAACAATAGAAAAGAAATGTTTATAATTAAAGAATAATGAACCACTGCGTGGTGGATGAATAATCCTAATAATATGTTTCCCATCTTCAGCCCCTAAGCAGTTTGGAAAATTTGCTTTCTTTTTAAATTTGTTCGCAATATCAAGCCACATTGTTTTATTACATGTTGGTAAATGAATAGGCTGTAATTTATCCCAAATCAGGCGACACACGTCGTGGACAATTTTGCTAGCAGTGTAAGTACCACATTTAAAAAAATCGGCGAGATCTTCAAACGAACACCCCGTTGCCAAATATCTGTAACAAAAAAATTATATTAAAAACAAATAATAATGAAATGGAATTATACAGGGTGTTACAAAAGGTTGAAATGGGTCATTGTACTGTACTCATGAATATGAACAACTTTTACTATGGGGACACATACGAAATCTTAAAAAATCAGCTGTTTCATACATTTAGGTCATGTAGGTATATGTGTCCCCATAGTAAAAGTAGCTCGTGTTGAAGAGTACAACGACCCCTTAAAGTATTAGGTATTTCAACCTTTTTTAACACCATTCAATAGGCTGATGACATTTTGGGAAATGATCGATCTTACATTATACTGGACTAATATAAAAAAATCCAGTTAATTTTAATATGGTAAAATTAAAAAAAATTAAAAATATTAAATACTACTTATTTATATATAACATAACGTGTAGTCCACGCGGGTAGAAAGCTAGTACATTAAATAATTATATTACGCTTTCAAAAAGCGCTTATGCCACCGGTATAAGAAAAACTAATCATTTATCAAACCATATAAAGATGCTTGGCTGTCATAAAATTAAGAATAACTTGAAACTATTAACAAGTATATTTAAATATACAGAAATTATCTTCAATACTGAGTTCATTATATGATCTGATCACTGTAATTTCGATATTGTAAAATATTATTATTATTATTTTATATGTTATTTTCAAATTTAACTACCAACTTACTTTTCTACAAATTTCAATTTAACAATTAATTTTTCAGCTGCCAACTTACAAAGAATATGGAAAAGCTTAAGAGACTCTTTCAACAGAGGCCTTAAAAACAAAATTCACAGAGAAGCGGTTCAGCAGGTAGTTCAAAGAGATACTACTACTTTAGTCAATTATTATTTTTAAAGCCATTGTCTGAAAATCGAAATACAACATCGTCTCTACCAGTACAAAACAAAGATGATGACATCGAACAAATCGATAATGAAGACGATAATACTACTGAAACGAGTGACTCTGAAGTTTGGAAGAGACCAAAAAATATCCAAAGAAAAAAAGATGATGCAGAATATTTTGGGTTAATAAAAAAAATAACAAGTCATTTGAGCGATCAAGTAACTGCACATACTCGTACACAGGAACCTGACAAGTCCTGTGACAGTGATATGCATTTTTTGCTATCATTATACGATAGATTTAAGACCATTCGCGATGATTGGAAACTGAATGCTCGGATAGAAATATTGAATGTAATTCAAAAAAAAAAACCGGGCAAGTGCGAGTCGGACTCGCGCACGAAGGGTTCCTTAACCATTATTAATAAATAATTACCTTTGTTAATGAACCGCAAGACTAACTTTGTTAGTAGAGGTTTATTGTTAATATCAAAAAACTATGCTAGTTAGAGCATTGGCTATAGTTTTCCTGTAAAATATACGTAAATTCCTATTGACCATAATTATTTCAAATTTTTCGATTGGTAAACTCCGGAGATAAGGGGGGGGGAACGGTATTTTTTTAGACATTTTCCCCGATAAATCAAAAACTATCATAACTAAAAATAATTAAAAATCTGTTTTAGAATGTACAAAGTAAACCCTTTCATATGATACCCCACACAGTACAGTTATCTCACTTTTAAATTTCAACCCTCAGATTTTCCCCCCTTTTTAAATAAGAACAAAAATTATTTCCAATTTTTTTTAATTCCAGTGTCTTTGGGCCACTAATATACACAACTATTCCAAATTTCATGTTGATAGCTTCGGTAGTTACTGAAATAATCGAGTGTGACGGACGGACAGACGGACAGACGGACAGACGGACAGACGGACAGACAGACGGAGAAAGTCGCACCATAAGGGTTCCATTTTACCATTTTGGTACGGAACCCTAATATCACACACCTACAAGTACACGTAATGATAATTACATTACAGTGAATATGGACAGGGGTATACGACACCAGCGTACCAACCGTACGAGCGACCATCAACGTCTAGGTATCGGCCGGATATGGAAACAGGCTCTCCACAGCTTCGCAATTAGCGTACTGCATCCACACCAAGAGATATTTCAGTACCAGAATCTCAACTCAGCGTCTCTTCTCAGGCTTCAAACTATAATGTTCCAATTATAACGGATATTTTCGGAGATTAACTGATTAATTACCTACTCTGTTGATTTTTGAATAACAAAATAAATAAAAATATATAAGTACACTCTTTGTTTTCGCCTTCCTATCCTCCCTACCACAGTTGCAAATTAACTGATTGGCAATAATAAAGGCCTGAGCAGACCGGATGCGTGGCGTGTGCGTAACGTACAGTCAGCGACACATCGACCCACGAAAATCTGTGAAAAAACCACAATTGATGTTGTCTATGCGTTTGAAATTAGGTTGAAATTCAGTTGCAGAAATTTGACAGATAAGGGTAGGTCGATATGGAGCTGACTGTACATGCATACTGTTGTAATAATAGGAAACTATATGAAACGTGCCCACAATCATAATCTTACTTTTTATTGTTAATGAATTAAGTTAACACTTTCATTAAAATAATAATATATTTTAATTTAAGGCATTGATAAAAAATCAGCCACTTTTTAGCAAATTTTTTTTTTTGCTAAATTTAAAAATTGGATGAGACACATTTTTTATCTATGCCTTAAATAAAAAGATATAATTTTTTTAATGAAAGTGGCGCTAGTGCCGCGAGCAAAGCCAGGTAGGTACGGCCTCTTAATTTGCACCTGTATTTTATATTTTATAAATTAGTTTCATCTGCCCGGTGAGTCTGTCCCGGTAGATGGAACCTATGTACATAGGGCATTACCAGTAACGTAGGTAGTTATGGTATGAGAGATGTGACTTCGTTTTAACAATGATTCCGGTTGGTATTTCTTACAATGTAGAAGGCTACGGTCCTAATTTTACGACTTAAGCTTTTCCACGATTAGCAGATTATAGAAATATATTATTGGAAGCAATAATCATAAAAATGTTATAGTTTTCTAATCTGATATGAGTAATGTGCCTACGGGCCAAGGCATCCAGCAACAGCCCCACTCTCTGGACTTTACAATGTAACAAAGACATTATAAAACATCAGCCCAGACTCTCAACCATCATTCTGTTACCTGCCTCCTCTCTCGATCACAAGTTCTTTATGAATTAAGTTTTTGTAATTAATTAATAAGTTTAAAAGTAAAATTAAACTCAGTGAATATTAATCAGTACGATTTTTATTCTAAAATCTCTTAAATAATTCAACACCAAGTAAGTTCGCTCCCAACGTGACGAAGAAGCCGCACCAGCTCGCCACCGTTTGCACTGCCGACCCAGGGTCCTAGCCCAGGCTTCGAGGCTTCCACAACAACACCGTCACGCATCGTAATATCACTGGCGCAGTCGCAAAGGATTTCACAGTAACCCTGGAACCAGGTAGACCTGAAGACACGAAGTAAGTGAAAATTTTTAATCCTGGACAGAGTTACTTTCTTCTAAGAATTTATGTGAATAGAGCCTACTTGAATGAAGAAATTATCCTAAGTAATTGAGAGAAACATCTAAGAAAGCAGTAGCAGAATCGGGAGGATCCAAAGGCGATTTTAATCGACGTCCTTCCTAAACAAACCCATCCTTATTAATTCCCAAAATAATTATAGACATTTTCTATATTAGGGAATAGGGATATTTTTATTTTTAATATGTTCAATATGTGAGAAATTGTGAAATTATTCAAAATTATTTCGAAATGTCTGCATACAAGCAAAATCACTTTATATAAAACGAAAAATCATTAATTATCTGAATTAAAAGCAGTTTGGGATATAATCACAGATGAAACAGGGAAACATAAAGTGGAGAAGCCAAAATTGGAGCTAAAAATTAATGACCGTATTATTGACTGCGATGCGGAAATTGCAAATACATTTGAGAATTATTTCCAAAATATCCCTGTAACCACTACTAGCTCCCTGATTCTTCGCCAACAGAAGCCCTTAAGTTTCTTAAGGGCAACATCGCTGAGTGCAGTGTGTTATTTAAGTTTGAACATGTGACCCCACTTGATATTATTAAAATATTCAAATCTTTGCAATGCAAGAAAACCGGAGATCTATGGGGGATATCAGTAAAAATAATCAGCAATGTTATTGATATAATTGCACTATATCTTGCTCTTATATTTAATGAGTCTGTAGATTCAGGATCCTTTCCAGACCTTATGAAATGCAGTAAATTGATACCACTTTTTAAATCTGGCAGCAGAAGTGACCCTAATAATTATAGACCGATTTCAATTTTGCCAGCACTTAGCAAGATATTTGAGAAAATTATGCTGAACCAACTGCTTTTGCACTTTAACTCAAATAAACTACTTCACTCTGAGCAGTATGGTTTTACTAAAGGTCGATCAACAACCGATGCGGGCGCAATGCTGCTAAAGCATATATTCGATGCGTGGGAGAAATCACAAAATTCTATTGGCATTTTCTGCGATTTGTCTAAGGCATTCGATTGTGTTGAGCACAAGACGCTTCTAGTTAAGTTGAGCCACTATGGAATCAAAGACACTGCACTGGGTCTCATTGAGTCTTATCTCAGTGATCGCATTCAAACGGTATGTGTTAACGATGTAAAATCATCCGGATCAGCCTCACTAATGGGTGTTCCTCAAGGCTCTATTCTGGGTCCCTTGATGTTCTTGGTGTATATAAATGATTTACCATATTACGTCCGAAATACTTGCGATATTGTGTTATTTGCTGACGATACGTCGTTGATTTTTAAAGTTGATAGAAATAAGGACAACTATGACGACGTAAATAATGCAATTTCTCAAGTCACTAACTGGTTTACCGTAAACAATTTACTTTTAAATGCAAAGAAAACTAAGTGTATTGAATTCGCACTGCCAAATACCAAGTCCTCAGGAAACATGAATTTAACTGTAAATAATGATCTTTTAAAAATAGAAGAGACCACTGTGTTCCTGGGGGTGACCTTAGATTCAAAGCTTCAATGGAGCACCCATATATCGACTCTGGCTGGCAAACTCAGTTCTGCTGCTTACGCTGTCAGAAAGATTCGACAGTTTACTGACGTTGAAACGGCAAGAATTGTATATTTTGCTTACTTTCATAGTATTATGTCTTACGGAATCTTACTATGGGGTAAAGCGGCAGACATTCAAAAAATTTTTGTATTCCAAAAAAAGGCAATACGTGCGTACGTAAAATAATTTATAATTTAAAACCGCGCGAATCCCTTAAGAGAGAAATTTAAGGAAATAGGTATTCTTACAGTAGCCTCGCAATATATTTACAGTAATTTAATCTTCATAAAACAGACAAAAAAATATGCGATCTGCATGATAGGCAAACTAGAGGCCGCAATAAGCTCGTAACTCCTTCGCTCCGCCTCAAGAAAGTCCGAAGGTCGTTCGTGGGAATGAGCATTCTATTTTATAACAAAATTCCACAACCTATCTTAAACTTGCCTTTACACAAGTTTAAGAAATCTTTTAAAAGTATGCTTCTGAAAAAAGCTTATTATACCGTTGAAGATTACATAAACGACAAAAGAGCGTGGATTTGGCTCGCTCCAGCAATGCTAAGGACAGCGGTTACATATATTATGTATAGATTAATAAAATTATAATTTTTTTTTTTCAAAAGAGCAACTGCCGAGTTTCTTGCTGGTTCTTCTCGGTAGGAATGGCATTCCGAACCAGTGGTAGATTCACTTAAGTTCGATTCAAAAGCACTTGTAAAAGTTTATTTGAATAAAAAGCATTTTGATTTGATTTGCTTTGATTTATATATATGTGTTTTTCGGCGGGTAGTTGTAAAACAAGTAACACGTTTTTTGTGCCTCTCCAGTAAAATAATTTAATTTAATTCAATTATCAATTTATATTCAGAGGATTATGTATTAAAAACATACCTGTCAACAGTATCTCCTTTAGGCAAATCCATTTCAAACATAGTTGGACATTATAGTGAAATTGCTCAGTGCAAATTATTATAACCACTCATAATGGAATCACTTAAGAAAACTGTGGAAGAATTATCACAACACTTTCATAAAACAATGG
This sequence comes from Erebia epiphron, assembly GCA_963932025.1. Lineage (NCBI taxonomy): Eukaryota > Metazoa > Arthropoda > Insecta > Lepidoptera > Nymphalidae > Erebia > Erebia epiphron. Next base: position 14,539,314 of record OZ009950.1, read on the forward strand.
CTGAATTCCAACAAAATCTGCAGTCTTCTATCCCAGCCACCAGCCCAACATCTAATATTGCATCACAGTTTGGGTCCTTCCGGAATTTCGTGCTATCAGCATTGAAGAGTCTACAGGGGCAGGTTGAACTTCTGAGTAAGCAAATGGACCAACAAGAAGCCAGAAGCCATAGGAAGTTTCTCTTGATACATGGCATCCCGGAGGCTGCTAAGGAGAATGTGTCAGACGCGGTAATTAAGGTTGTAACACAACATCTGCAACATCCTGAGCTGATAAGCCTAGGGCCATCTTGGTTAAATTCCACGAGCTGCAAGTACGGAACAAGATTTGGTTCAGTAAGAGAGGCCTCAAAGGTACCGGGATTACTTTGGCTGAATTCTTAACAAAGAGTCGGCATGAAGCTTTCATGGCAGCCAGACAGCAATTTGGCATTTCAAAATGTTGGACTAAGGATGGGCAGGTTGTAGTGATTGGGTCCGACGGTAAGCGCCATTCTATAACTTCTAAGGCCGAACTGTGCTCAATTCCTTCTGGGAGTGGTAGTGTAGAAGATGTTGTTGTTGGTGGTCCAGCTGTGCCCGTTGGAGCTGCTCCCAAGCCCCAAGCCGGTTCTTCACAGACCTCAAGAACCAAAAGGGTTATCAAAAAACAAAAATTTTAACAAAAAAAAAACCGACTTCAAACTAAAAACTATTCCAAAACAAATTAATATGCACTAAAAAGTAAAAAATAATGGCGTATTCTTCTTCAACTTTAATCAACTTACTTTTTCTACTCATCCATATGTAGGTACGATCTATATGTTTACCACGCAAGTAGGTAGGTAGGTACCTACCCACTTCAAATCTAACTCAACAGTCAAAACATACCTATGAATAACAAACAATGATCAAAACATTTTTTAGAGTTTTCCTAAGTAGGTAAAATGAAATGAAAAATATTAGACTAAGTACTTAAAAGTCAATCAAATTATTACGATAATATAATTTAGTTACAATTATTTTTATTTTTGGAGTCGGTGTCAGCCAAAGTAGGTTTGTAACTACATACATACATAAGCATACATAGTTATAAAGGTGAGCTGATGTGCTTGTGCAATAGCCGTCTCTATAAACGACTATGCTTATGTCTAGACGTCTAGTCTATCGTCTCTATAGTCTCTATAGACGACGATAGAGATGGCTATGGCTTGTGTCGCACGCGCGACTAGACGAGGCGAGGCGAGAGCGGGGCCGCGGCGCGAGGGGAGCTCAGTGGACACGCCGGCGGCCGGCCTCGCGCCGCGCCCGCGGCCCGCGCCAGTCAAGAGAAAGAAGCGATACGAGTCACTAACTCACTACTCACTTGATATTTACGAACCGTTTCAGATTCTTTTCTCGTTGTATATCTACACCGTCTTTCCTACGGTAATTCCTTGTGTTGGCTATATTTTCGTCTCATCGTTTGCTATATTATATCTCAGCATAGTGTCGTATTCAAATTCGTTTAAAATTATGTTGGTTTAATTAGGTATTGGTATACTGTCACAGTACTCACAGTCGTTTGTATATAGGTTAATTTGTAAAAAAAAATATTTCTTAAAGTACCTATTCTCGTATTATTATTGCTAGGCTTAGATAATTTAAGAATTCATTGTTGCTAGGTATATTGCAGTGTTTCTTTGGCTGACACCGACTCCAAAAATAAAAATAATTGTAACTAAATTATATTATCGTAATAATTTGATTGACTTTTAAGTACTTAGTCTAATATTTTTCATTTCATTTTACCTACTTAGGAAAACTCTAAAAAATGTTTTGATCATTGTTTGTTATTCATAGGTATGTTTTGACTGTTGAGTTAGATTTGAAGTGGGTAGGTACCTACCTACCTACTTGCGTGGTAAACATATAGATCGTACCTACATATGGATGAGTAGAAAAAGTAAGTTGATTAAAGTTGAAGAAGAATACGCCATTATTTTTTACTTTTTAGTGCATATTAATTTGTTTTGGAATAGTTTTTAGTTTGAAGTCGGTTTTTTTTTTTGTTAAAATTTTTGTTTATTTTTTTATTTTTTAGTGAATCTGAAGTACTCAGAGTTTGTCTGAATATGGGTAGACCTACTAAACGTGCTGCTCATATGAGACAGCACCGTTTAAATGAAATAAACAAAGACAGGGAGCAACGCCTATCTCAACAGAGGAAATCTACCTCGAGGACAATTTTAAAAGAGACTTGCGAAGAGCGCAAGAATAGGCTTTCGAAAATGCGACTTTACATGAACAAAGTTTTGAACAGGGAAAATACCGAAAAACGTAGTCACCGTCTCGGCTTGATCAACGATCGTCTATCGAATGAGACGGGGGAGCAACGTGCCCACCGTCTCGGCTTAATCCACGATCGTCTATCTAATGAGACGGGGGAGCTACGTGCCCACCGTCTCGGCTTAATCCACGATCGTCTATCTAATGAGACGGGGGAGCAACGTGCCCACCGTCTCGGCTTAATCCACGATCGTCTATCTAATGAGACGGAGGAGCAACGTGCCCACCGACTCGGATTAATCCACGATCGTCTATCTAATGAGACGGAGGAGCAACGTGCCCACCAACTCGGATTAATCCACGATCGTCTATTTAATGAGACTAAGGAGCAACGTGCCCACCGACTCGGATTGATTCACGATCGCTTATCAAACGAAACATCTGAAACTCGTTCACTTCGACTTAGAAGAATGCGACAGGTCAGTCATGTTTGTAGGGATATCGCAAATGAACAATCCTTTGAAGCGGCTATTAATATTTTCGCTGATGTACCATGTGCCGTTTGCAAAAGAACTCTTTATCCACAACAGCGTTCCAATTTACGAGCTGGTTTGTATAGTACGCTATTACCTGAAGAACTGATTACTTTAGGTACAATAACTACCTGCACTCGCTGTTACAATAATATTAGAAAAAGGAAAATTCCAACAACTGCATATTGGAATAAAATGATGCCTGCTGAAATACCGCCTGAATTAGCCAATTTGACAAGCGTTGAAGAACGGTTTTTAAGTCGCATTACACCATTTTTAAAGATTGTTAAACTTAATAACCGTTTCAGTCAAAATTGGTGTAAAGGGCAGGTCATTTTATTTGCAAAGGATGTTGTGGAAATACCTGAACAGTTACCACTGACACCACATCAAGCTGGTTTAGTTTTGGTAGTGGAAAGTCTCGAGAACCTTTCATGTTCTAAAGAATTCGTCGTGGATATGCAAAGACTGAATCGAGCATTAACTTGGTTGATTTCCAGTAACCATCTTTACAGAGATGTTCAGGTGCATTTTGAAACTACCTTAAACATACCTCATTTAGTCCAAATGGCTGAAAATTCTATTCCTGAACAGGATGCTGTTACTTCAGAATCATCCTCGAAACATTATGTCACTTTAAATGACAACAAGGCAATATTACGCGGATCATTTAATCAAGGTGATTTAAGATTTGATTTATCTCGAGGTAAGCAATGCACTGGGATAGCGGCTGTTGCTTGTGCAGCATTCACTGTGTTCGATCCGAACAAGTGGTCCAAAAGTGATATCGATTACATTGTAATCATTGGCGATAAATACTACAACGACTGCATTACTGCTAGAGATAATCCTGCGCCCGGCGAAGTAAACCCTGAGTACCTTGCTGTAACAGATCTTAGTCCAAGACTCATATACAATAGAGAAAATTTATTGATCACAGTACTCGAGGAAACCAATTATAATGGTCATATAGACAATGACAACAGTTCTGATGGATTCCCTAACTTGAAAAATGCATTATTAAGTTTTTTCAGAGAACACTCGAGTGGTATACTTACAGCAAACGCCATTTCGATAGCAGTACATTGCAAAACTTTGGGTGACAATCAAACTTACTTTTTGTTTGATTCCCACGCGCGTGGTCCCAAGGGAGCTTCTGCTCCCATAAATGGCACCGCTTGTTGCATGCGATTTAGTGATCTGGACGATTTGCATGCCATATTACGTCGCAATTTATTTGTGTCGCCAAAAAAAGTGCCAGGAGGAAACTTTCGGGATAATCTTGATGTATTCTCGTTAACATCATTAGTTATTGCTCGAGACAACCAAATACAATCGTTTGCGCCCATATTGCAACAATCGACAATAGATAGGGCAGAGAATCCAACATGTACACCAAACGATTCCCTCCGACCAATAATACAAACTAGTAATCCCCTCCAAACAACAACGCAAGCCATTCAGTCACTCCCAAGAACAATTCCAGTAACATCAAACCATTTTCAGTTACGAGTCAATGATTCCTCGGGCACCATTTATATCGAATCAACAAGTATGCTCCAAAACATAGATGATAATGTACCTAATTTAGAAAGTGTTGTAAATATGAATAGCCCTTCAACAGATGATACAATGAGATTGGCCGCCATCACAAGGAAAACTGCACCACCCTTGAATTTGGAGCGTGAACGCCGTATGGAGGAATTGTGTTGGTATTTTCTTTTTCCAAATGGCAAAAATGGCTTTGGCGAGGAAAGAAACATTGCGTGTACCCCCCTTGACTACTTTCAAAACCGGGTAATGAGTGAAGACAAGAGGTTCAACAGGAATGATTATTTATTTTATGCTCTATCCATTGTTGAATATTTTCGTGCGAAATCAAGTGTATCTGTGTCATGTAGGATGCGACAAGGTCATGGAGAGCAAACACCACAGGGACTTGTGGATAACATGCATCTCACTATGAGAAATATTCGAGGATCGGCATCATATTGGCAGAAATGTTGCTCTGAATTAATTGCAATGGTTAGAACTTTAGGGCCTCCCACATGGTTTTTAACATTTTCCTGCAATGATTTAAATTGGTCAGATATGATAAAAGCCTTGCTAATTGCCGATGGAGGTAACATCGATGACGCCGAACGCCTGTCATTTCCGGAGCGCTTGAATCTAGTGCAAAAACATCCGGTAGTGGTAGCACGACAGTTCACACTGCGTGTTAACGCTCTCATGCGATTTTTAAAGAGAAATAATGTTTGCTTGAGTGGTCCTATTGAAGACTTTTGGTACCGAGTGGAATTTCAAAACCGCGGTAGCCCACATCTGCATATGTTGGTCTGGTGCAGTAATGTTCCGGAATTCTCTACTCCAGAAGGAATTGCCGTAATTGAAAAGGTGGTTTCATGTTCATTAAATCCTAATGACTCTACGTTGCGTAAATTAGTCGAGGATGTGCAAATTCATAAACACACAGCGACATGTAAAAAAAACCGCCAAGCTGATGGTTGTCGCTTTGATTTTCCAAAGCGAGTAAGTGATAGCACAGTTTGTCTAGGGCCAGATGAAGCACTTGCTAACAACGGACGATTCTGTTTATTGAAAAGAACCTCAAATGAAACCATGGTCAACAATTACAATCCAGTTCTTTTAGGACTATGGAAGGGGAATATTGACGTCCAACCATGTGGTAGTGTCACCGCTGTAGCCTACTACATCGCAAAATATGCGAGTAAATGTGAACCATATGATACAGGTGAAGTAATTCGAGACGCTATTTCGAATGCTAAGAGACAAGGTGGTGATGTTTGGAAACAATTGTTCTCAGTATCAATGACTATTTTAAGTCAACGCCTGGTGAGTGCGCCTGAATGCGCATACAGATTATGCCATTTGCCATTGAAAATGTCATCGCGAAAGACTGTTTTTGTAAATAGTTGCAGGCCGGAGGAACGTTTCAGACTTTTGAGATTCGACAGTGATGAAACCAGTATTTATAATAACATTTTTGATCGTTATGTATTACGCCCAAACGAGCTGGAGAATTTAAGCCTTGCGGAATTTGCCGTCCGTTTTGAAACTGACTCTAACACGACATGGTCAGAGGAAAACGGAGATGCAGAACTGAGGGACGAAGATACTACGCCAGTGAGGTATATCAAATTGCAGGACAACACTAGAATGCGTGTAAGAAATAGACCGGCAGTATTACGTACCCGCTATTATACAGTTAATAGTGACAAAGAAGCATACTATTACAGTTTAATAGTTTAGGTACTGCTGGTACTAAATCAAACGAAAGGGCAAGTTGGCTTGCAATTTAATTTCCTACACAATATTGCGGGTTAACTTCCGCCTGAGCGAGCCGCCTGGTACCATACGACTGCTCCCCCAATGTCGCACGCAGGCGACCTAATACCAAAAATGCTTACAATACATTCCGTGAATTCAGTCCCCCACAATCGTCCCCCCCTTTTTGAATTTTATTGTTACACTAAAAAATTCAAATAAAATAAAACTTACAATAAAATTACCACTGGGCCTATAGGGCTCATTATTGATGGCTCCGTATAATGCGCATATGATCGACCGTCATTGCATAAACCAAGGTTTCGGGTTACGCTTACCTTGTGTGGGACTGAATTGTAACACTGTTGTTAACCGACTTACACAAAATGATGTCATACAATATTGTGTTAACATGAAATACATTTTCATTGCTCAACCTGTTTTACATTTTTCGTCTATACCAAACCAAATACTATAAATACCCAAAATACATATTATTCGGAAACGCACACTTGGTATGGCTAATACACTGTCGTCACTGGCTGTTGCACTGTATTTGTTTGTGCAGGCTGAACCCTTACTACTGGGGGTGTCAGCCCGATACTAGCAGCTTCTTTGCGCAACCAACTTTTAACCTTCTTCCTGATCTGCGCACGCACTCCGTAGCAAAATATGAGTGCTATTAGCACTGTCAAACTGATTAACACTATAAGATAAATATTAATTTTCGATTCTAATTTTGTGTTATTTAAAATTGTCTGTTCTATGGCCACATTATTTTGGCTCTTTTCTTCTTTACTTTGGCCGTATCCCATCGTACTTTGTATTAGTTTACAATAGAAAATCGAACGCCAAACTCTAATAACTCTGTTTGCCAAATGTCCAAAAAATAAAGACGTTGTTTAGGTAATATATACTAGTTACATCTTTCTTGCTTCCTATCTCTGTACAATACTGCTTAGGTATGCGACCTACTTATAGAAAAAAACATACGTTGTTGCTTATACTTGATTAACAATTTAACTACTATTATATTACGGTAGTACCTGCAACAATTTACCTATCAACTAATACTCATACACTATGCAATCACTTGACATCATCGTCTACAACATTTATTATATACGATGCATCTAGGTCTACGTGACATGGCATATTATATAGTACGTTTACATTATTCAGGTTACTTGATCAGCAAATCTTACTGGCCTGCTTACTTTACGACCACTACGTGTAGTTTTTGGAAGTATACAATTCTCAATCTTATCATTACTTACTACGGTCGGTTCTTTGTAATTGCAAGTCGTACTATTCTCACCGTTTAACATAAAGGCGGGTTTCAATCTATCGATTGATACGTACGTCTTTCTGTTAGGTAACTGGATTTCAAAACATTTCTTGTCTCTTTTAATTACGGGATAAGGACCTTGGTATGCTGGCGTAAGTGGCTTTCGCACTGAATCATTCCGTATAAAAACATGAGAACACTTAAATAACTCAGGATGGATAAAAGTTTCTCTCGTATCGGTATTACTCCGCGGTCTAGGGGTGAAACTATTCAAAATTTTACGCAATTTATCAACATATGTATACGGATCATTACCTTTGCATGGCGAGCTTTCAGCGAAAAAATCACCGGGCAGTCTAAGATCATGGCCGTATACCATCTGTGCCGCACTTACCCCTGAATCACTTCTGTATGCTGCTCGAAGACCTAATAAAACCGTTGGTAACTCTTGAACCCAACACTCGCTGTGGATTAACCTTGCTGTAATCGCTGCTTTTAGTGTCCTATGCCAACGCTCTACTAACCCGTTGCTCTGTGGGTGATAAGGAGTTGTTCTAATTCGCTGAATACCCATTAATTTCATGAGGTTCTGGAATAACTCACCCTCAAATTGCCGGCCTTGGTCCGTGGTCAGATTTTTTGGTGTTCCGTACCTACAAATCCACCCTTTATAGACCTCTTCAGCTACAGTTTCCGCAGACATATTTTTTATCGGAAAAGCTTCCGGAAAACGTGTAAATCTGTCTACTATAGTAAGTAGATACCTATACCCGTCCTGTGACGTAGGTAGTGGTCCCACTATATCCACATGCACATGCTCGAATCTCTGACACGCAGGGAAATGTTCCAACTTTGAAACAGTATGTCGACTTATTTTCACTTTTTGGCACTCTGTACACGTTTTAGCCCAAGCTCTGATATCCCTATTTATGCCTAACCATACAAACCTTTGCGTCACCATCTTAAGAGTTGTTTTAATACCAGGATGACTAATGTTGTGTACTGCCTCAAAAATGCGCCTTCTAAATTTTTTGGTTATATAGGGTCTAATATGATTCCCTGCTATGTCGCAATATATACTCTTATTACAGTTAGGTATACTTACGCGTTTCAGGAGGGTTGTATACAATATCGGCCACTTGCTGCAGCGGTTCACGACCTAACTTGGATAACGCCAATTGGTAGCGGCAGTCATCTCCTTGTTTTTGCGGAGTCAATGTTGCTTCAAATTGGGCGAACCATAGCCTGGGTAGTTCCGTCCAAAATTCTGGTATCCTTGACGACACTGTGATTGTTGCCATACTTTCCTCTATCTTAACAACTTGTGACGGCACTGCTGCAGGATTCATTTTGATTATATTTTGCCCCAATCACAAGGCTGCTTCTTGTTCTGTTCACGGGGTCACCACTTTAGGTACTGCTGGTACTAAATCAAACGAAAGGGCAAGTTGGCTTGCAATTTAATTTCCTACACAATATTGCGGGTTAACTTCCGCCTGAGCGAGCCGCCTGGTACCATACGACTGCTCCCCCAATGTCGCACGCAGGCGACCTAATACCAAAAATGCTTACAATACATTCCGTGAATTCAGTCCCCCACAATAGTATGCCACATACCATTTCGTAATGAAGGCGAGTTACTGTTTGAAAATGAAACCGCTGAAGACTGTTTTATAAGGCGTCAAAGTGATCTTCGCCCGTTGCAGGGAAATGTCAGTGCAGAACAATTCGGTTACGCTGAAATAATTATTCAGCAGGCTGTTGCTCAAGCTACCGCACTTAATGCTGCGCGTGAAACCGATGTCGACAATGCACCCATATTATGTGTTGGTGAACAAATTGTACATGACGATGATAACTTTTGTGAAGACATGGAAGAACGAGCCGTCATGACAGATGAATTGTTCCTGGGAAGCATTCGCGGATTAAATGTACAACAGAGGAATTTGTTTCAGAAAGTTTCAACGGCAATCAAAAACGATTTGCAAAGACAAGAAAGTCAGCTGTTACTTTTTATCACGGGTGGTGCAGGTAGTGGTAAATCATTTCTGTTGAAATTAATCGTGCAGCATATTAAGCGTTGTTACGCACCAACAGTAGATATACTACTGAAGCCTAACTTTGTGGAGGTAGGGTCCTTAACCGGAGTTGCTGCTCGTCAAATTTTTGGCAAAACACTGCATAGTATTTTCTTGCTTCCGATAGAAAAAAAGAATACTATGACATACAAAAAAATTACAGGACAAAGACTGGAGAACGAAAGGCGTAAATGGCGCTATATAAATTGGCTAATCATAGACGAAATTTCTATGGTCTCTTATGAGAACCTAAGAATAATCCACCTAAGACTTCAAGAATATAAAAACAACGACAAATTATTCGGTGGAGTCAACATTTTGGTATTCGGTGATATATTTCAGCTTCCTCCGGTGAAAGGGAATTGGTGTTTTGTGCAGCCATCGTGGTTTTCTGCAGAAGTTAATTTGTGGCATCAGTTTTCTTTTTGTGAACTGACCATAAACATGCGACAACGCGATGATAGCGAATTCATCGATTTATTGAACAGCTTACGGGTAGGTGAATTGACGACCGCTCAGCTGGAAATATTATGCGAGCGGCGCCACGTGCCTTTAAATGGTGAATTTGCGGAAGGAGCTGCCGTTCGTATTTTCCCCACGGTGCGGCAAGTCGATGATTATAACGAAAAGATTAGCAAAGAAAATGCAAAGCTGCACCGAACTTACCTAATCAACGCAGTGGATGAGTCTCGAGAAGTAGCGACATATGGTAGACTACCACCAGAGAACGTCATTCCCAAGGACGTCAATAGCTGTGGTGGTTTTCTGCCATCAATAAAAATTGGCGTCGAGTCTCGAGTAATGTTGAGACGCAATATCGCCGTATCCGAAGGACTGGTGAATGGAGCTATGGGTATAATAAAAAAATTCAAATGGCCGGCCTTGAGGAGAGATCAACTGGAGGATGGAGAGCTACCAGAAGCCGTGTACGTTAAATTTGATGACGAATCTATTGGGCTTAGGTTAAAAGATAGTAATGGTTGCATACCCATACCTCCATCTAGTACTACGTTTCAGGCATTAAGAGGTTACGGAGATGTGGAGCGCCGTATGTTACCTCTAATATTAAGTTGGGCGGTAACAGTCCATAAACTGCAGGGTACCACCCTCGAAAGAGCTGTAATCGACCTTGGCAAAAAAAACTTTGCAAAAGGGCAAATATATGTTGCACTAAGCCGTGTCAAAAGTTTGGAAGGCATAGCTTTATCAGATTTGGACGCCAACAAATTATTAAATAGACCACACGACGATAGATCGTTGACGGAAATAACGAGACTACGAAATCTGTCTTCCGACAATGAAGGTCACACATAATACACCTTAATTAGTAATGCAATTAGTATGCTTGCGTCATGTTTCAATGCAGCAACGAACGTAAGCGCATTGCGATTTGACTACAGTCAGAAATTCTGCCACAGATCGCACCCTTACTGTAAGGCGTCCGGGTAGCCTATATAAAAGTAGTGTTGCCCAAAATCGGTCTAGCAAGACCAAGACCAAGTTTCTATTATTATAATTATAATTATTACCTAATAAATAAACATGTTCATTAAGTTCACTGCAAATCTCGATTTAAGTGCTTCACCCATTTAATCCATACTAATAAAATATATTGCATACTAGATGATTCCCGCGACTTCGTCCGTGTGGATTTATGTTTTTTGATTCCCGCGGGAACTCTTCAATTTTCTGGGATAGTAAAAAGTAGCCTATGTCCTTCCCTGGGATGTAACCTATCTCTGTACCAAATTTCATCAAAATCGGTTGAGTAGCTGGGCCGTGAAAGCGTAGCAGACAGACAGACGGACACACTTTCGCATTTATAATATTAAGTATGGATACGTATATCTCGCTTAGGTCGTGGATTCAAACCCCAACCGGTGTCAGTTAATTTTTCGAATTTCTCAATAAATGTTTAGCCATTTATTAATTTGGTTGTTCTTTACTATGCCTATGTTAATTCAAGCTCAAATGTACTTACTCTGTTACGTTGTTCTAAGATCTAAAGTAACGTTTAATAAATAACAATAGGCTAATAGGTAATTGCGAGACTTGCGAGACTCTTGCTGCAAGACCAAGACCAAGACCAAGACTGGGAGCGCAATACCAAGACCAAGACCAAGACCGTGTATTGGCGCAAGACACCTTACACGTCGGTTTAAATGCATTGGGCAACACTATATAAAAGATACGGTCGAGAATTGTTAATTTACTTCTAAATAAATAAATAAAAAATTGAAGAGTTCCGTGAAGAGTTGAGTGAAGAGTTCTGTATCAGAACCGAACCAAACTCTCATCAAACTACCCTTCAAGTACATCCTTTCCAATAACAAAAGAATCATCGAAATCGGTTTACTTGATATTGAGTTATTCGTCCATTTGTCACGCACATACTTAATGCAAATTTAAGACTTATATGATTTTCTCATGGATGCCATTATCAGAACTGGACCAAATTGAAATGGGACCACACGGGAAGCACCAGCTTTCAAATAAAAAAAGAATCATCCAAATCGGTCCACACAGTCAAAAGTTCTGAGGTAACAAACATAAAAAAAAAAAAAAAATACAGTCGAATTGAGAACCTCCTCCTTTTTTTGAAGTCGGTTAAAAAATAGGTTTCTTGTGTTACCAACATATGGCTAAGCTTAATTAATTGTTAACGGCCTTACAACTTGCGGTTATATAGATAACTTATTCTTAATGGTTACTTGTTAATGAGTGTTTCTTTTTTCGCAATAGAATTAGTTTAGTTCTTCATAATTTGGATACCCACAATAGTTAAGAAATTTCTTGTTTACTTATTATCAATGACAGGCGTGTCACTTGTCAAGTGTCCCTTGACATTGACAGCTACCAACACTCATCACAGACTAATAAGCACAAGATCACAAGCTATACCGTCAAGTACCCACTAGTTAAATGTATAGGTACTGAATTTTATGATTCTAGTAACTTTGTATTTTTAGTGTTTTTTTATTAGTCCTTAAATCCAATTTTATTTTGTCTGTGTTTGCATTTTAAGTAGGTGTAGTGACTCTAAAGGCTAATTAATATGTACTAAGTTAGTTTTGTAATTAAATTATTTACTCAGTAATGTAAGTACTTACTCAGTAAATTACAACTTGTTAAAAATGCACAACTATTAAGGAACTTATACACTGTTGGCAGGCGATTATTTACTTGTATTTTATTTATAACTTAGCTTATTATAATTACTAATATTGCAATTTTTATATTATTTTATACCTATATATTTATTTACCTATATTATTATTATGAATGATATAAATATATTTACAAATAATATTTCAGGTAGTGTTAATAATGATAGCTCTGATGATGACTATTTCTATTCTCCTGTGTGTTCGTCTGATGAGAGTTTCCATAGCACTTGCGTACATTTAAGCTCCCACCTAGTTTCTACATTTTCAGCATTCCCTAAAAATTTTAATGTAGTCCACCTAAATGCTCAAAGTATTCCAGCCCATTTCCCAGACTTCTTAGCCTCTTTTGAGGTCCATAACATTCATGCTATACTAGTTTCTGAGACATTTCTGAAGCCTTGGCTCCCCTCCACGTCTTACTCACTCCCAGGTTTCCACTTGATCCGTAACGACCGGGTGGGGAAGGGCGGTGGTGGAGTTGCAATTTATCTCCGTAGTAATTATCCCTTTTCCATTGTAAGTAAATCTCCGTCTGATTATACAGAATCATCTGAACACTTGTTAATTGGACTGCTTTTTGGTAGCCGCAAAGTGCTTTTAGGCGTGTTTTACAGTCCGTCGCTTCGTATAGATTACTTCCAGGAGTTTGATACCCTACTAGAAAATCATGTACCTAATGCAGATCATACCATCATTATGGGCGATTTTAATACTTGTCTCGTTAAAGATGACTCACGGGCACACAAACTTAAACACATAATCAATAGCTCAAATTTGACACTGCTTCAAACGAGCCCAACTCACTACTTTCCAAACTGTACTCCTTCACAACTTGATCTTATGATCGTCTCTGCAGAGGAATATGTAGATTGCCATGGCCAGTTATCTGCTGAGGCGTTCTCATATCATGATTTAGTATATTTATCTTATAAATTGCGTCCACCTAAGATCAAGCCGACAGTTGTCATGCGACGCAGCTTTAAATACTTTAATAATGATATTTTTTTGCGTGACTTAAAAAACATAGACTGGGGACTCTGTTTTAAATGCTCCTACTTTAGATGATAAAATTTCCATTTTCAATTCTCTTTTAACAGAATTGTTCGACATACATGCTCCATTTCGTCCGATAAAATTAAAACATTTACCTGCTCCCTGGCTTACTCACGATATAAAGTTGCTTATGAATAAACGAAATGCTGCGAAATCAAAATATAAGCTTAAACCTACTGAATTGAATTTATCTAGGTATAAACGGCTGCGTAATCGGTGTAATAAGTTATGTAGAGACGCGCAACGCAATTACATACATTCGTCTGTGGATGAGAAAAGTACTTTAAAAGATTGGAAATTCTTAGAGTCACTAGGTATTGGAAGGAACCAAAAAGGCGTATCCCGTGATTTGGACATCGATGCCCTCAACTGCCACTTCACTAATGTCACTTCTGATATACCGGATAAATCCAATACGCTCTCTTTTATTAACTCACGACCAAGGCCCAGCTTCGCCTTATTCGACTTTAACTCTATCAGCCCTAGTGAAATCAACAAACACATAATTGCTGTAAAATCAGATGCCATGGGCAGTGATGGCATTAGTCGCAAGATTGCTTATAGACTGTTATGCTTAGACAATATCCTACATATCCTGTGTCACTTATTTAACTACTCCCTTACTTCTAATACTTTTCCAAGTTGCTGGCGCATTGCCCAGGTCATCCCTGTGCCTAAAATCTCGAACCCATATTTGTTTTCCCATTACCGTCCGATTTCCATCCTTCCCTTTTTATCCAAAGTCCTTGAGCGCATTATCCATTCACAACTCACAGTTTTCTTGAATAAAAATAGTATACTAAGTCCTTTTCAGTCAGGGTTTCGCCGTGGGCATGGTACTGTTACGGCATTGACGAAGGTTTGTGATGACATACGATTTGGAATTGATAACAAGCAGGTGACTATTTTAGCATTGCTCGATTTTTCTAATGCATTTAATACAGTTGACCTAGATATTCTCCTGGCAATCCTCGAATCCATTAATTTTTCCTCGGCTTCTGTTAGTTGGTTCCGGTCCTATTTATATGAGCGGTCGCAATGTATACGCGTTAAAGAAAAATTGTCATCCTACTGCCGCCTCAGATCTGGTGTTCCTCAGGGTGGTGTCCTGTCTCCCTTACTTTTTTCCATCTTTATAAATACTGTCACTAATCTTCTTTTCTTGCCATATCATCTTTATGCTGATGATTTCCAATTATACGTATCCACTCCTGTTGAACAGATATCTGAGGCTGTTAAACGGTTAAATAATGAACTTGATGTTGTCTGCAGGTGGAGTGAGTCCTATGGCTTACTGGTGAATGCCAATAAGTCCCAGGTCACGGTTGTGGGTAACTCCAGACAAATGTCCAAACTTAACTTCTCAAATTTACCACCTGTAATCTTTGATGGTACTACGCTAGCATATAGCCATACTGTGAAAAATCTTGGAGTTATCATTGACAGCAATCTATCATGGAATCCGCAGGTTTCACAGGTTAGTAGGAAAATCTTTGGCGCTTTTGGATTTATTAAAAGGTGGAAAAACTTACTACCAATTAAGACCAAGATCTTGCTAGCTAATGCACTTCTTCTTCCCATCCTTGATTACGCCGATGTCTGTTACCTTGACTTGACTGAAGACCTTTTAAATAAACTCGAGCGTTTGCAAAACCTGTGCATTAGATTCATATTCGATCTGAGGAAATATGATCATATTTCGGAATATCGCAGGAAACTTAACTGGCTCCCTATCCGGCAAAGGCGTAATCTTCATATCCTCTCTATCCTCTATGCCACTCTTTATCACCCATGGTCGCCCCCCTATCTAAAAGAACGCTTTAGGTTCCTAAGTTCCTATCCAATCCAGCATACCTTACGTTCTTCCAGGGATAATAAGCTAAAAATTAAGCCAAGATGTTTCTTGGCTTAATTAGTCTAAGTAGCTCTGGGTGTTCCCAGAGCTACTTAGACTCATTCACCATAAGAGCAGCAATATTGTGGAACGCACTCCCGGCTGACATCAGACAGTCTCAATCTTTGGCAATCTTTAAAAATCGTGTCAAAAAGCACTATCTGACAAACTGATTTTGTATGTATGTATGTATTTATATGTATATGTATATGTATATGGATATGTATGATGTAATGTTTATGTATATATTGCATATTTATATAATTATATATTTTATTTGTATATTTTATTTATATATTAATAGTGTGTACCTATTTGAATGTACATGTTTATGTATGCAGTTAAACTCTTAGTTATAAAACAATTTCCCTATAGCATTGTATGCTAACTTTTAACTTTTTTATCATAACAAAATATCCGGTCGCAATAATTAGGGCATTTTTTATGAAAATCATATGGTACGAATATCTGATCACAGTCATAGCCTATCGCGAAGCAACGTGAAGTTGCCACAGCAACCGTCTCGCTCAAACAAAACAAAGAGAGCGTTTAGCTATCTCCCTCATATCCTTAGATGCGACGTTCGCGTGTATGGGATGGATTGCAAAGATCGAAGACGGAAGGGCGGAAAGAGATTGACACTCTCTTGCGCCAGCGCCGAAGATGTGAGCCCGAGTTCTGAAGGGTGGTTTTTTTTGGAGATGTGAAATACATCCAGCCGCCGCTATGGCGGTCATAGCCTATCTTTAAATTGGGAGGCCATCACGCCGCCCACGATTTCTGAATAGATTCTGTTTTATTAACGAGATTTAATCCCCCCATTTCACTTTCATATTTTTGATATCTCTCGTTTTTTTATTTTCTCCCTGGTGGATTTAATATTCGCCCTGGATGATCACTATCTTGTGGACAATTCTTCTCTATGGAGTATAATGCTCGCGCAATATAAACAGCAATGTAAAGTATTTACTAAGAAGTGAAATCAGTGAAAAAGCCTGAATAGGCAGTGAATTAGAATCAGTGTAAAACCGGTAACGAACGAACGTACGCCAGCTGCTGTAACTCTCAGCGTCTCCGATGAGGCCAGGTCAAGGAACGCGACAAATGCCATGAGCGCGTCCCCATGAACTTGGTGTCTTCATGTCGAGGACCTTGTCGGTAAAACGGAAGACTACGTTACGGTATAGTTTTAATTTAGTTTATTTTATAGACTAGAACCCTTTTTGAGGAACTCTCATTAAATTTCAATGTGGTTTTAACAGTAATCTATTTTTAATTTCAATACTCCCCATTATCTCTTTACCGGCTGCTGATTACGAGGAGACGCCTATAGCTCGGTACGGTCTTTGATCCACATAGTTCAACCTCCGGCCGACTGTTTTATCCGAGGAATTCCAGGCGTAAGTATTAGGTTTGGTAAGTATTCTGCCACCTGCCTATGCTCTCCGCCATGTCTGGCCAGCGGACCATGCTGCCAGCACCTCTATAGCTGTCTCTCTTATATACAGGCCACCTGACAGTGGTTACTCTTCTAAGTTGCATTTACCCCATTAAATTTCAATTTGGTAAATGACAGCACAACAATTGAACATAATATTGTTACAATAATTAATTTTGTTACAATAATGGCGCCCGAAAGAGTAGCATAAGTGTCGCTCTCGTACTCAGCATATGGTAAAAAGGGGAATTAATTTACTTATTATGTCATTTTGCACAGACAAATTGTTTTGACATCCCAGATTTATTGTCAGCCTATTTATACGTCAAATGTCAAACATCAGAACTGTCACTCTTGCATGATTGTCAGATATTTTTTATTCTACAACGAGTTTTCGTAAATAATAATTGATATTTACCAGTATTTTTCCTGCCGAATTGTTTTTACAGGATTTGTTTTCAGAAATATATATACATAAGTACCATATAACATCTGTTTGTAAACAAACAGCATAATAAGTTTTCCCAGACAATTCGGTCAATTAAGTGTACACATAAAGTGTTCTACATAATAACTCTTAACTGTTAGAGCCCTCGCCCACGGCGACTTTTAGTAGCGATGCTGTCGCGCGTTTACTAAACGCACGCCAGCATCACTACTAACGCGTGTTAGTCGCATTTGCAACGCGCTACTGCATCGCGACTGTATCGATGCAAACGCGCAACCGTGTCGGACGACATCGGGGGAAGAACTGAGGGAGGGTGGCGCGTGGATGGAGAACCGAGCATCAGTGCAACACAGACAGGTCGAGAGTGCTGTTGTCCGTCATAAGCGTAAAATGGAGTCATTCGACACTGAAACATTTATTATGGCAATTCAGAACCGTCCTGTAATATGGGACTCACGTCTTCCTGAGTATTCGAATAAAATTGCAAAGAGAAAGGCATGGGAAGAGATAAATGAAATATTTGATTCAGAATTTGGAGAAAAAACAAATAAAGAAAAGAATGCTTGTGGTAAGTTATTTAATTTCATTAAATGAAAATATTAATATATATTAATATTAATAAAAAAAGTATTTCAGGTGACAGTATTTCAAATTTTTGAATCTTGCCACGGTACAGAACCTACACCGGTGAAATAGTCTGTATATATGTTTCGGATTTCAGTACCACTTAGTTCTGATCTTCGTCTTCCAATTGAAAGTAAATTATCACTGGCAGGTAGATCTTGGAATCCGACTATACTCAAAGTGTGATCAAACTTGTACCCATCTCGCTTACGTATAAAATTGTGCAATACGCAACACGCTTTAACAATATTCGTAGCAAAATCTACATTTACGTTTATAGGCCGGTTGAAAATTTTAAATTTGTTACTCAATATACCAAACGTACATTCAATATAACGCCTTGCGCGCGTCAAGCGGTAATTGTATATTCTCTTATTTCGTGGCAAATGTTTACCAGCGTATGGTCTTTGCAAGTGTTGTGATAAAGCAAATCCTTCATCGCCAATAAACGAAAACGGTATAGGTATTCCATTGTTACATATAGGTCTTGGTTGAGGTATATTATAATTTCCTTGTCGTAACTTTTTTACCCACTCGCTGTTGTCATGTATTGTTGAATCTGAGCTCTTTCCATAGCATCCGACATCTATATCTATGAAATTGTAATTAGCGTCACATATTGCTAGCAACACGATGGAAAAAAAATGTTTATAATTATAATATTCTGAGCCGGTATGACATGGTTTTATAATTCTTATATGTTTTCCATCTATTGCTCCAATTAAGTTAGGAAAATTAGCATGTTTCATAAATCCTTCAGCGGTTTCTAGATGTAATTCTTCTGTTGGCTCTGGCATGGAGATGTCTTTTACTTTTTTCCATATTACTTCCACTGTTTCCTTCACAATCGTACGTGCAGTAGTATGTCCACATTTAAAATCCAAATGAAGATCTGTGAAATTACATCCAGTTGCTAAGTATCTGTAAAAAAAGGAAAAAAGAAAATGAATTAATAAAAATACATACTCGTACTTACAAATATATTAATCACGCCTGTAATTCTTGTCGAGGTAGGCAATTTGAGGGTGATATTCATTTTGACTCTCCGAGTCAAGATGATCCGAGCTAAATACGGAGTGCCAAGGCCGTGGTTCTAGCTCCACTTGCATTAATTTTTTAATTGCATAAAAATAATAAACTTGTATATCTTTTTTCAGCTATTGAACTTCAGAAAAAATGGAAAAGTTTAAAAGATTGCTTTAACAGAGAACGGGTAAAGGAAAAAAATTGTTCCAGTGGGTCCGGGGCTAAACCTAGAAAGCAATATGTTTATTATAAATTATTGTCATTTTTACAACCTTTGACCGAAATCAGACCGCCAAGTCGACCTACAGTTACTGATGAAAACGACTCCGAAGACTGTTTGGAATCTTTTGTTATTCCAAAACCAAAGAAGCTTAAAACAAGTGATGGCGTTGATGATGCACAAAACAAATTATACGAAATTCTAACTGAGAAATTAAACAAAGTCACGCCCACCATTCAACATCCAGATCAACATTTTTTACTTTCGCTTTTTCCACATTTTAATTCCATAAAGGAAGAATATAAACTTGATGCGAAAGCTGAAATGATAAATTTGCTTCGCAAATATAACAATATGGCACAAACGTCTGCATACACCAGTCACTATGGATATCAGTCTGGGTACCAAAGCTGCGACACAACTCCTGCTCGTACAAGCAATGAAAGTAGCGTGTCGCAACTAATAAATAGCTACCATTCGGCGCCAACGCCTGCTGGTGCCAATGTCAATACTGCAGGTAGTTCATTGCAACATAATGATAATAATGAATATAATTACAGTAATGATGATTCTACACAAGATTCTATTATCACAAACCTATATTCGCCGTAAAGTAAAAAGTCAGAAATTTATGATTAATATTGAATTATTAATAATTATTTTTTAAGTTGTGATTAAAAATGTGCAAAAACTATTAAAAGATAATTAACATAAAATTTGGTTTTTCTTACCTTAAAGTTATTGTTAGTCGTTCTTCAGCTGATATACATTGTCTCATCACTGTATTTCTGCGTGTCAACTCTGGTTTTACAATTGAAAGCAATTCACAAAACGTCGAATATGACATTCTATAACAACTTCTGAATTTGAGATCATAGGATTTTAGTATTTTAAACGTTGTTACATGATGTCCACAAAGTAATCTCTCTTTATTAAATGGGTGCATCCAATATTGACGCTGCTTTCGTTGCCTACGCTTCGGCTGCTTACGTAAAAGCAGCACCAAAGATAACGTGACTAATGTTGCCTCAACGGAGTCCATCTTGCAACTGTAGCGATCGCAGGTATTTTTGTGCTGTTACTGAATCGCGTTTGCATCGCGACTGAATCTGAGACCGTGAGCGAGGGCACACAGCTAGCGACCGCTTTGCGACTATATCGATGCGGACGCGCGACAGCATCGCTACTGTATCGCTACAAAAAGTCGCCGTGGGCGAGGGCTCTTAATGTGATTTCTATAGCAAACCTGTCGAAATTGTTCGATGGACAGGACTGGATACGCATTTTCCAAGTAAGTAATTAGAGTTAATTACTATTTAACATCAGGGATTGTTTACATCAATCAATAATTAACTATTTCCTCTGATAATTAGCAATCAAATGCGCAATCCAAACAAAGCGTGGAATTCACATCATTCTATGGTTAATTTAAGATAAACTAGCAATAGGTTAAGTGTGTTTAGCCTAAGCAACACCTTGTAAAGCAGGAGCACTCCCAATAGAGTAAAATTTCCACATCTTTTAACAATCATTCCGCAGTCCTAGGGATTTGATTTGATATTTAACCTGAATAAACATGAATCCGGAAGTAACTACGAAGGGTAGCTCTCCCGTAAACTTAGAGTCCGTCATATCACCGGTACCAAAGTCGGATATAGGTGTTGTGTCATCAGTCTTTATCGACATGCAAGACAACTTTGTGAATACCAATCCCAGGGGTCCACAACAAAACTTGACAACAACTCAGTTGACGTACTCCACACTCGGAGCAGCCCGCACTTCTGTTTTAGACCCAACGGCTTATCAGCCGGTGTTAGAAACAGCTGGTACTTCCACACAATATAATGACCTGCATAGTACATTAAATCCGAATGTAAAACCGGAGTTAAAACCGATTATATATAATATGCACAATTTGGCCAATTTAAAAAATTGGAACGTCAAGTTCTCAGGCGAATCTTGTGTCTACGAGTTCTTAAATAGGATAGAAGAGATCCGTCTAGCAAGAGACGTTGAAGTTCACATAGTCCTCAGAGGATTCTCAGAGCTCCTCCAAGGCACTGCGCTCCAATTCTACAGACAGGTCCGCCACAGGATAAACTCATGGTCCGATTTATACAATGAATTTGTTACAAATTTCCAACCCATTGATTTTGAATACACTACTGAGAAAATAATTAGGAACTCGAAGCAAAAAAATAATCAGTCAGTCTTTAATTTTATTACATATATAAAGGACCTGAATAGGAAGCTAGCAGACCCCATTCCGGACAACGCTCTTCTTGAGATAATAAAACATAACTTGTCAACTTGCTATGCCTCGCTTTTAGCAAATAACTCAATTTCCTCTATAGAGCAACTCATATTGCTAAGTAGGAACTATGAGGCATACGCAATGCCTAACCAGTCAGGCATCCACCAAGACAAAAAGGTAAGTTCATACACAACACACACTAACAGTAACCAAACTACACCATTGGCTACTCACAATACTCCAAGCAGAAATTTTTACCCCTATAAAAAACAGTTAGGAAAGTATGAACATCATAATCAGAATACTAAACCAGTATCAAACAATTTAGAGACATGCAAAAAGTGCAAAAAAGTAGGCCATAATTTTAGGCAATGCAGAAAATTCCCAGGGCCGATTTGTTTCAATTGCCAGACGCCCAATGTCTTTACAAATACCTGTCCCAAATGTAATCAGACCACTCCTGAAACAAACAACAAAGGAAAAGGTCAAGGCAAAAATAAGCCCAATCCAAAGTCAAAAAACTAGTGTCCTCCGTGGATACGAATGCCTCTCACCAGTCACAGAAAGCCCATTACAACTCAATCCCCGGAATCCCCGGAAATCAACACTATACGCAGAGATAATAGGTTATATTTAAATTTCAAAACATTCAATAAAGAATTCGTAGGTCTCATAGATACAGGGGCAAATCTATGTGTACTAGGGAAAAATTTTCACAAAGAATTTCTGCGATTGACACATTTGCATAGAACCTTTGTTAACGCAAAGACAGCTGATGGCACCTCAGTAAATGTACTGGGTACCATGAACCTTCCTATCCAATTTAATGAAAAAATCAAAGATGTAGAATTTTTAGTAATACCTAGCATCACAAAAAATATAATTTTAGGAATGAACTTTTTATACACTTTCCAAATTTTAAATATAATTTCATTAAATAATAATATATCAGACCGACCCTCCTCCGATACGAAAGACCAACTACCAGAAGCGGACGAGGTACGTTGTATAGTTCCAAGAGAAAAATAACCCCTAGCAAGGCTAAGAGAATAGATCAGATTATTAGTAAATTTAAAAAAAAATCAGCAGAACAGGTAGGATTAGGGAAAACATCCTTAGTCACCCATAAAATAATAACGGAAGGGCCCCCTATAAAACAGAGATATTATCCCCTATCACCAAGCAAACTCAAAGCTCTAAATGAAGAAGTCGATAAAATGCTTCAACTAGAAGTAATAGCGCCTTCAAGATCCCCTTGGGCCAATCCCGTCGTGATGGCAGCAAAAAAGGATGGCTCACTTCGATTTTGCTTGGATGCCAGAAAATTAAATGATGTTACAAAAAAGGATTCTTACCCTATACCATATATTAGTTCTATATTGGATAGTTTAAAAGGTGCTCGCTTTCTAACCTCTTTAGATTTGTCCAGTGCATACTGGCAAATACCATTGAACAATACGCAAGACACCAGTAATGAACTAGACTCAAGTACCTCATGCCAAAAAACTGCATTTATAGTGCCTGGCAGAGGCCTTTTTGAATTTAAACGAATGCCTTTTGGTCTGTCAAATGCAGGTGCAGAAATGCAAAGGCTAGTGGACAGATTATTCTTGCACCAGTTTGGTGAAAAAGTTTTCGCTTATTTAGATGATTTATTAATAGTAACAGAAGATTTTGAATCACATATTGAAATTTTAACTAAAGTCTGTAACTCTCTTAAAGAGGCAGGCTTAACCATTAATCTAGAGAAATGTAAATTTTGCAGAGATGAACTTAAATATTTAGGATATATAGTTAATTCAGAAGGTCTAAAAACAGACCCCGAAAAGTTAAAATGCATAGAAAATTTCCCTCTGCCTTCTACAGCAAAACAGCTTAGAGGTTTTATCGGTCTTTGTTCTTATTATAGGAGGTTTGTAGAAAACTTCTCCTCAATTATAGCTCCCATGACAGCAATGCTAGGGAAGCGCAAAGGCAAAGACGGGATTGATTGGTCTGACTCAGCGAGAGAAGCATTCACAACACTTAAAAGAGCACTAACAACAGCTCCCGTGCTTGCCTGCCCAGACTACTCAAAACCATTTGTTTTACATTGCGATGCGTCTTCGATAGGAATAGGATCCGTCCTCACCCAAAAGTGGGATGAGATTGAACACCCAGTAGCGTTCCACTCTCGCCTCCTATCCAAAACTGAACGCAATTACAGTACTACAGAAAGAGAGCTACTTGCAGTAGTAGACTCCATTAATCATTTCCGTCCATATATAGAAGGCACAAAATTTACAGTTATAACAGAACACATGAGTCTAAAATGGTTAAAATCACTAAACAACCCCTCCAGTCGTTTAGCTAGGTGGGCTATGCAAATATCTCAATTTAATTTCGAAATTCAACATAAAAAAGGCTAACTTAATATAGTACCAGACGCCTTATCTAGGTCTTCAATCAATTTAATAACATATACTGGAGGTATAGAACATACACAGGATGAATGGTATTTAAAATCCTATAAGGGTTGTCAAACCCAACCCCAAAAATTCAGAAACTTTTTGATAGATAACAAGGTATTATACCGTTTTTCAAATCCAAAACATAAGCTGAGCTCTAACAGCTGGAAAATAGTCATCCCTAAGGAAAAAATTAAAGATTGTTTAGAAGAAAGTCATATTGCATTAGATTCCATACATCCTGGGATATTTAAAACTTTTTCCAAATTAAAAAATACTTATTATTGGCCAAATATGTATAAAGATGTGGTTAATTTTATTAATCAATGTGAAACGTGTAAAGCATATAAACACACAACCACACGGTCTAATGAATAATCAAAAAATTGTAAAATACCCAATGCATACCCTATCTATGGATATAATAGGTCCACTTCCAAAAGCTTATTCTGGACATATATACATATTATCTATAGTTGACATTTTTACCAAATATTGCTGGCTGCATCCCCTAAGGACTGCAACCACAAAAACAGTAACTTCATACGTAGAAAGTGAAATTATCATGAAAGCAGGAACACCAAGAATTCTGATAGTAGATAATGCAAAAATTTTTAAAAGTAAGGATTTTTCTAAGTTCTGCGAATCATTCAGCATTCCAAAAGTATTTTATAATGCCTACTACTCACCCCAGTCTAATACAGTAGAAAGGTACAATCAAACCGTCCAAACATGTTTGTCAATATTAGTTGAACAAGACCAACGTACGGTCAAAACATCTGGCCAGAGTACAACTGGCACTAAATAGTTCTGTAAATGTAGCCACAGGCTACACCCCATATTTCCTCGCCACAGGCAGAGACATTATAGTTGATGGCAAACTACACCAGTTACACTCTGCATTACCTAACAACCTTGATGAACTTCAAATAGCGGACAGAGAGACCACAGCCTCCGCTCTGGCAGAGTTATCTCAAATATTTAATAATGTACAGGACGCTTTGACTGTAGCTTACCAAAGAAATGCAAATAGGTACAATCTTAGACGAAAAAAGGTAGTATGTAATGTCAATGACATAGTCTGGAGAAATAACTTTGTTCAATCTAACGCAGCAAGCTTCTTTTCAGCAAAGCTAGCTCCTAGATTTGTAAAAACCAAGGTCATAGAGAAAATCTCAGACTTAGTTTATATTTTAGAAGATATATAGATACTAAATATAAAGGAAAATATCACATAAAAGACATGATTAAATTTTCATAACTTTATTCAATACAACTTATTAATATCTTATATAATTTCATTAAACCATAACGCAGAATTGAAGCTTATACATTATTCTATCATTAAATTGTCGCAAATAACCTATATCTTAATTCAATTAATAACATGCTTTAATCATTTCCTATCACAGATAAAACTTACAAAACAATCTACAATTCAGTCAATATATATAGACTAACAATTACAAAAGTTAGTTCATTTCATAACACTAGTACATGCTATCTTGCAGGCTACAATAACAAATTAAATTAGTATTTCAGTATTGAATAAGCTATTCATATATGAACACATACTGTTGTAATATGAAGTTACATAAATAAAAACTTAAATGTAGAAGTAAGATTATTTTACAATAGGTAGCTATTACATATGAAGTTGTCACATATACCTACACTATAGATAATACAAATCTAAGTTACTCAGTTCTATTTGAAATCAACTACTCAAGTTGACAAAGGACTTGTCCAAGATTGGGCCTTGAACATGAACCAAGATGATTTTAATACACGTGAATAGAGATCCTAAAATATGGCTTATAGAATAATTTACACATTTTTAAAGGACCCCATTTTGGAGAAAAATATTATTTTATTTTGTGGCTTTTTTAGATCTTTGCCTGAATCTTATCAACGGTAAAAAAAAAAATTGATTGTCTTTGTCACGTATGTCATAGAATGATTGTCAAATGTCCGTGTCAGTTTTGTATGACATTAAAGTGACAGTAACAGATGCCAGATTAATTGATAGATCTATATATCTAGGGTGCGTTCCACTAAGCGTTCACAACGATCAGCTATCACGACCGCAGTTTTTCCCGTTCTTCTTGTGTTACTGTCGTAAACTCAAGTGGTTTGGATTATAGAGCGTTTTGAGCGTGGAGGTAAATAATACAAACGGCGAGTTAGTAAAAAGAAAGTAAAAGATTTAAGAGGTTAGGTTATAATCTGTATAAGCCTTGAAAATAAACTGAAATAATAATTATTGTTTATGAATTAAATATTGTTTAAATCGATTTATCATGAAAAAAATTATAATTTAATTTTTTCAATAAGATAACTAACTAAAGAAGGCTAACTTAATTTTCATTTCTAAAGTTAGTTTATATTATTGGCAATCAAGGAAAAATGTATACATGTTGGTATATTAATTATAAACTGCAATTAATTTTTCTAAACTTGTTTTACATAGTTAATTATATTTACCTGTGGAGGCACATTAAGCATCAGCTGCAGAAACATTCACTTCTACTAAAACATCTCTTTCCGCATGAAATAACGTAAGTTTCACGGTCGCCATCTTTGATGCTTTGAGTTTTGAAAATGCCGCTAATTTTCTCAACGATCACGACGACCCACCTTTTTAGATGGGGTGTCGCGAGCTTCGCGTGAGCGTAAGTCATGACGTCATAAGTGACGTTTTCGCCGCGACCACAAAGACCGCGGTCGTTATGTGGAACGACTAAAGGAGCATTTTGATTGTTGTGGGCGCTTAGTGGAACGCACTGTAGAAAAAGTTTTTGTGTTGCCATCCATCGAAAAATATTTTCTACAAACGGTATATTTTTCAAAATTAATTTTTAAAAAAACGGGGTTTTCAAAAATTATTATTTAAATGGAGTTTAATGTTATATTTTTTTCTCTTCCACGTGATGGCAGTTTGGTTCTGGTTCATTAACACTCAGAATAAAAAACCACCCTCCATACTAAACTGGGACATGTCATTTATAATAATCAAAGGTGCATGTCCGAATCCGAACATCACATAATATATAAAAAAGACAGTTTAAATTTATGATCAATTTATTCTTTTTTAAAATATAGAAACCCAACATCTACATACACAAATCAAATCATTTTACACTGCTCAACGCTGCATAATTGCTTTTGAGAGGTTTTCATTTCCTCACCTAATAGGGAGTACTTATACTTTTCTAATATCAAGCTATAAAAGCAACATTACCTACCAAGGTCCGACTAAAATATAGTCTATGCAAACACTATGCATGCAGGACCGCAGGACGATATACCGTGCACTAAGTTGCGAAGCCAAGGGACTACATGCATAGCCCCTATATACATAAATTATATAAATTATTTATGCCCGCCCATATGATTAGGCAGATAGCATTAGAGCATACTGAGCTCACATATTTTGAACATTTTGTTTTTCCCAAACAAGAAATTTGGGATATTCTCTTCACGGAATGGACTCATAGCACAGGATCCACTCAGTATAGGAAAGCTTATTTATTGATAATAAAGGTTTTAATTATTTTTTAATTTAATACCTAATCTACTAGTTAAGAACTTAGCACAAGCTAGTATTTGATATACCTATTTTGGTCTAGCAGTTTAGTAACTAATTATAGTACAAGCAGCAGACCTTAGGTCATCTATAAATTACATTTTTGAAAAGGCACAACAGATACCCTAACCATAAGTTAGGTTGAGCAGTCTTATTACAGTATTATTTTCTTACTGCAGTTAGCGAGACAGTATCAGTTTACAATCTGATCTTTTAGTTTAAAAGTCAGCAATTGTTATGCAAGCAAAACAAATAGCTATTAATTTTCTTTTCCTTTAACTAATTGGAAAGAAAATTTTTATAGACTTGATTTATAGTCCATGAGACAGTGTTTTCGAAATAGGACAATTTAAAACTTTATTTCACTCCTTACCAATTCGGAAGAATATTTTAATTAAACTTAGGAATAGTCAAAGAGACGGTCACATTATATGATCACATCTGGGTTAACTAAGACTCCAGTCTTACTTAGTAACACAAGGGTAAAATTTCTTTTTGGAAGTGAATATTTTACCTCATGACATACCACGACTCAACCGATACACTATAAGGTTTAATGCCAATGAACAATGGCAAACCAACATAGCGTAAACACACATTATAGTTAGAAATTAGATAACTATAACTAGATTATATTATAAGTCAAACAAAAACTAGTATTAATAGTAGGATAATTTATCTCAGTATAGTATATTAAACAAAATTAGCCTAGTAAACACTAACACTTCATTAACATAGACAAATAATTTACACCAGTACTGGTACAGTCTAAGATCAGGTCGAAAGCGTGATGTATGTTAGTATAGAATATCAGGGTTTCAAAATTTGTGCACACAAAAACTACTTTAGGACACAAATCTGAAAGTGAATTAGGTTAACTTAAATATATTACACTAATAAAACAACACTAACATTTAGGGTAACATTTCAATAATTTAGATACAATTGAAATATAAACATGTAGAGGTAGTGATAGGAGTTAGGATTTTTTTTACCGGGTTGCGACGGCTGTGGAGACAACTGGGTTGTCTCTTATCTGAAAAAGGGGATATTGTAGCATTGTATGCTAACTTTTAACTTTTTTATCATAACAAAATATCCGGTCGCAATAATTAGGGCATTTTTTATGAAAATCATATGGTACGAATATCTGATCACAGTCATAGCCTATCGCGAGGCAACGTGAAGTTGCCACAGCAACCGTCTCGCTCAAACAAAACAAAGAGAGCGTTTAGCTATCTCCCTCATATCCTTAGATGCGACGTTCGCGCGTATGGGATGGATTGCAAAGATCGAAGATGGAAGGGCGGAAAGAGATTGACACTCTCTTGGGCCAGCGCCGAAGATGTGAGCACGTGTTCTGAAGGGTGGTTTTTTTTGGAGATGTGAAATACATCCAGCCGCCGCTATGGCGGTCATAGCCTATCTTTAAATTGGGAGGCCATCACGCCGCCCACGATTTCTGAATAGATTCTGTTTTATTAACGAGATTTAATCCCCCCCATTTCACTTTCATATTTTTGATATCTCTCGTTTTTTTATTTTCTCCCTGGTGGATTTAATATTCGCCCTGGATGATCACTATCTTGTGGACAATTCTTCTCTATGGAGTATAATGCTCGCGCAATATAAACAGCAATGTAAAGTATTTATTAAGAAGTGAAATCAGTGAAAAAGCCTGAATAGGCAGTGAATTAGAATCAGTGTAAAACCGGTAACGAACGAACGTACGCCAGCTGCTGTAACTCTCAGCGTCTCCGATGAGGCCAGGTCAAGGAACGCGCCAAATGCCATGAGCGCGTCCCCATGAACTTGGTGTCTTCATGTCGAGGACCTTGTCGGTAAAACGGAAGACTACGTTACGGTATAGTTTTAATTTAGTTTATTTTATAGACTAGAACCCTTTTTGAGGAACTCTCATTAAATTTCAATGTGGTTTTAACAGTAATCTATTTTTAATTTCAATAAGTACTCCCCATTATCTCTCTACCGGCTTCTGATTACGAGGAGACGCCTATAGCTCGGTACGGTCTTTGATCCACATAGTTCAACCTCCGGCCGACTGTTTTATCCGAGGAATTCCAGGCGTAAGTATTAGGTTTGGTAAGTATTCTGCCACCTGCCTATGCTCTCCGCCATGTCTGGCCAGCGGACCATGCTGCCAGCACCTCTATAGCTGTCTCTCTTATATACAGGCCACCTGACAGTGGTTACTCTTCTAAGTTGCATTTACCCCATTAAATTTCAATGTGGTAAATGACAGCACAACAATTGAACATAATATTGTTACAATAATTAATTTTGTTACATCCCGTCTCACAGTACTAATTGATTCATTAGTGTAGGTTGCCTGGCAGAGATCACTTTAGTGATAAGGTCCCCTTTTGTCTATACTTTTATTATATGTCCTTTGTAACTGTTTTTTTTATATGCAATAAAGTTGTTTAATAATAATAATAATAATAATAATGTGCATGTACAACAATTTTATTTCCGTGTGTAATTGATTTATACTTTTATGAGTATTATGTGTGTGTGCGATTTTTTAAATATTACCGCGAATTTTTTTTTATGCGAATTCATTTTGTTATCTCGGTAAATGGACATAAGGGCCGTCGAGTAACAGCAAAATAATTTTTTTTTTATAATCGTGAGGAAAAGTAATTAAATTCTACTGCAAAGACAGAGAATTATTATCCTGAAATAAGAGGATCGAATTATTATTGAGAGCTCTCGCGAATTTTGAAATATATAGGCAAAGCGCCTGGGGGGAAAGAATAATAAATAAGGCCAAAAGAGCCATAATTAAATAATTGCATTATATATTATACAGGGTTAATTGTAAAATGCCAACAACCTCCTACAGGCAAGTTCTATGCACCAAAGTAAATAACTTTTGTTGCACGACTTTTCAAAATTCCTAAAAAAAAAAATTTTTTTTTTTCTTACAGAAATAATTTTTTTTTTTCTGTTCTAAAATTTTAATAACTCTACGCGGTACGTGTCAAAGCGAATGGCGGAGCGGCGCCAACTCTTAATAGGTAGGTACATACCTACATACTTTACTTTTCTTTTTATGAAATAAATTGATACATTTTTATTTAATTTAATTGACTGTAGGTACCTAGTTAAGTAGACTCTCATTACGTACGTATTGGAATAAATTACGCGGCGGGAATCAAAGAAATGGTAAATTCCATGTAGGTACATACCTACCTACGTATACTACTCGGGCGCAAACTTTCTGCGCACGGAACAAACATTTCTCATATTTTCATAAGCGGCTGGGCGGCGCGGCGGCCTTTGAATTTGGTCTTGTTTTTGTCACTCGCCGCTGCGTACCGCTTGAAGTCTCAATTCTGAATAATCAGATAGTCCATCATTATTCGAAAACGTCCTTGTTCCTATCAAAAAAAAACCTATAGCATGCATAAATATGCCAATTTGGTAAAGCCTTTTCTATTTGTATGTTGTAATGGATATATATTAGAATGTTTAGGGCCTTATAGTGCAACCCAAAATGACTCATCAATCATGAGTGATGCATTTAGAAGTGAAAATAGTGAAATGCGAAGATTTTTTAGAGAAAATGATGTATTTTTGTTGGATAGAGGCTTCAGGGACGTAATACCTGAATTACAAGGCACATGGTTACAAAGCATATATGCCTGAATCCCTTCAAGAAGGTGAACACCAATTGACAACATTACAAGCGAATAAATCACGCTGTTTAACCATGAGCCGGTGGGTTGTAGAGGTTGTGAATCGCAGGATAAAGCGGGACTATAAATTATTTCGGCAGGCGTATTTTAATTGTGCTTCCACACATTTGATGAAGGATTTAAAAATTGCATGTGCTCTTTTAAACAAATTCCACCGCCCAATTGAAGATAACCCTCATGCAGCTCAATATTTGGAGATAGCACTAAGCAAAATAAATGAAAATAATCATTTAGCCAATTATATTATAAGTAAAAATATGAATAGAAGAAGGGCTATCTTCCAAACGATTGATGGACATAATCCACACCTTAATGGGTTCCCAAAACTGACATTGGAAGATTTAAAAAAGTTCGCACTGGGTACATACCAGCTAAAACAAGCGAGGTCCTACTTTGGAGAACATATGAGAGAAAATGGGAGATATATCTTAGAAATTGCCAATAAAATTGATGAAGACACTCCTCTTATATTGGGTATCAATAATTATTTAGTGAGAGGCCGTGTCAGATCAAGGCATATTGGAGGCAAAACTTATTATTGCTATATGCTTATTAGCAGAGATGTGAGACATCATAATACAGTCAACTCAATTGTTGGCTATTACTGCAATTGCCTTGTAGGAAAGCGCACAGTTGGATGCTGTGCGCACACAATGTCAGTTTTGTGGTACCTTAGTTGGGCAAGGTATAATAATATAACAGCCCCTGCAATTTTTCTTGACCATATTTTATGTGAAGGATAATTATTTTAATGTCATACGAAGCCTCTAACTAGCATCCTAATTAGGTATGTCAAACCTGCATCAATCATTGTTCAATCAATTGTTGTGATTTGCAGAATGTATAGTATCTTGCTGTGTCAGTGGACTTTAACCAATAGCGGAAAAATGTTAACCAATCAGAGGTGATTGCAATTGTTACACTATAGATGTCATTTTTAGGGTTCCGTACCCAAAGGGTAAAAATGGGACCCTATTACTAAGACTCCGCTGTCTGTCTGTCTGTCTGTCTGTCTGTCTGTCTCCAGGCTGTATCTCATAGACCGTGATAGCTAGAAAGCTGAAATTTTCACAAATGATGTATTTCCGTTGCCGCTATAACAACAAATACTAAAAATTAAAAAAAATATATATATAAAGGGGGATCCCCATACAATAAACGTGTTTTTTTCGTATTTTTTTGCTCAATATTAAAAACGGTAACAGGTAGACGGTTAAAATTTTCACAGAATATTAACTTGTATATTACCTTTCAAAATAAATAATTAAATATAAATAAAGTAAATATTAAAGGGGGGCCCCCATACAAAAAACGTAATTTTTTGATATTAACAGTAAACCTCTACAAACAAAGTTAGTTTTGCGGTTCATTAACAAAGATAATTATACCTACTTCTTGAGTACGGAACCCTCGGTGCGCGAGTCCGACTCGCACTTGGCCGGTTTTTTAGCCCTGTCGCCCCCCAGAGTATCTTGTATTATTACCAAACAGTATTGTATATAATATTGTATTAATCTTTTGGCGACACTGTTTGCGGAAAATTCGCATCTAGATCCAGGATGTGCTATGCCACCTTGTTTACCTTCTTGCGGCTCTGCCATGTCAGAGATACACGTTCGCCAGAATGAGGTGCTAAAAGTGCTCCGCAACCTGGATGTGAATAAAGCAAGTGGTCCAGATGGAATACCAGCAATGGTTTTGAAGACCTGTGCTCCCGAGTTGTCTCCAGTTCTGACACGCTTGTTTCGCCTCTCCCTTAAGTCTGCCCAGGTCCCTAAGGCTTGGAAAATTGCGAATGTACAGCCAGTCCCAAAAAAGGGCAGCCGTGCCGACCCGGCGAACTACAGGCCTATTGCAATCACCTCCATGCTTTGTAAAAGTTTGGAGCGTGTTCTGAACAACAGGCTACTGGCATACCTCGAAGAAAATGACCTTCTGTCGGACCAACAGTACGGATTTCGACGTAATCGATCCACAGGGGATCTTTTAATGTATGCCACGCACATCTGGGGTGAGGCCATCGAGAAGTATGGTGAAGCACTAGCTGTTTCACTAGACGTCTCGAAGGCTTTCGACCGGGTCTGGCATGAAAGCCTTTTGAGCAAGCTTCCAGCCTATGGGATACCCGCTGGCTTCTGCGACTGGATATCGGACTTCCTGAGTGGACGATCATTTCGAGTAGTCGTTGACGGCTCCTCATCTGATCTCATGGCGATTAATGCCGGTGTCCCTCAGGGATCAGTTCTCTCTGCAACGCTTTTTTTGCTGCACATAAACGATATGCTAAAACCCGGTATCTTTGGGTATGCAGATGACAGCACGGTCACAGAGAGATATATGTCCGGTCCCCGAGCCAGTGGAGCTGAGATTCTTACGCTCAGAGAGGCGTTGGTAGAACGAGTCAACTTGACCTTGAAGGAGGTGTCCGACTGGGGTGACGCCAATCTCGTCAAGTTTAACGCTACCAAAACGCAAGCGTGTCTATTCACCGCAAAACGGAGTTCATTCCCACTCACTCCGACTTTCCGAAATATATCCGTTCCAATTACCGACAGTGTCGAGCTCCTCGGTATCAACATTTCGTCCAACCTCAACTTTGGACAATGCATCGAATCCAAGGCAAAAACAGCTGGCAAGAAACTTGGCATCCTCAACAAAGTCAAGCGGTACTTCACGCCGGAACAGCTTCTTATTTTGTACCAAGCACAAGTTCGATCGTGCATGGAGTACTGCAGCCATTTATGGGATGGCTCTGCCAAGTACCAGCTTGATGCATTGGATTCGGTGGATCGTCGCGCCAGGAGACTTATTGGTAACAAAGCGCTGGTCAGTTCAAAGCTGCAAAGCTTGGAACATCGGCGCAAAGTTGCCTGTCTGTCGGTATTCTACAGGATATATTTCGGAGAGTGTGCTCAAGAGCTATTCGATCTGGTTCCTCCGTCACCTTTTTATCATCGGACCGCAAGGCATCGACAAGGTCTGCACCCTTACGCAGTCGAAATTCCGCGGGCTCGTACGAAGCGATTTGCTTCCTCGTTTCTAATACGAACCGCTAGGATATGGAATGCCCTCCCGGCTTCCGTTTTCCCCTCCTCTTTTAATATAGGTACCTTCAAATCAAGAGTGAATAGGCATCTTCTAGGCAAGCGCGCTCCATCTTAGGCTGCATCACCACTTGCAAGCAAGTCTGATTGCAGCCAAGCGCTAACCTATATATTTAAAAAAAAAAAAAAAACTTATACTATATTGTACTTTGTTTCTCTACCAAATATAGATGACAGTAAAACTTAACTGCCACTGTAAATTATCTACGGGTCAACACAGATTAGAGGAAATTGCCTCAGTACTTTTACTGTGGTCAGTAAATAAATGTCCTTAATTCATTGAAATATTTATTTATTATTATTATTAATTTATTTATTCATTTCTTTTGTGTGGCAATAAAGAATTTATCTATCTATCTATCAATCAAGTTTTAAATCTTATTACCAGTAACCATAATATAATAATAAAGTATCCTATGGAGAAAATAAATGGCTTGTTTGACATCCTTGATCTATGCTGACCCTACTGCAAAGATTTATTTGTTATATTGTTTTCATGATTGATTTACAGTTGGCATTAGGTTTTATTTTAATCTTGCTAGATATTTATTTCTCATTCCCTTAAAATAAAAATATTGTAAGTAGAAATATTTGTAACTGAAATAAAATCAATATTGGTTTGAACAATAGTTTTCTTTTTCCTTAAACAATGCAATGTACAAGATTGTAATAATCCTTCTAATACCTACCTAAAAAAGGACCTACTTTTTATATAAGTGCAGTGCCTACCTGTGAAGTGTGCATGTTTTCTTTGTAAAAACGCAATGTTTTGGTAGTTTCGTTGTACTAATTTTATTTTTGCAGTTCTTGCTATCAATAGCCCAACTACAGCTTAAATAATAGTTACTTACTCAACCTAGTAATGTCTCAGTAATTATTAACGAAGCATATAAGCTAGGGACCTAGTACACTAGTTCGAATAGCTGGTAGGCTTCTGGTAGGTATAGGTAAACGTTGTCTATTAGCAAGGTTAAAGTAATACTCACTGGTACCTACTGTTAAAGACATTATTTAAAAATATTATTTAAAAATACATTATTAATTTCTAAAATAACTTTAAGATGTCCACGGATTAACTCTCGACATCCAAAACTGTTTCGCATTGCACCAAGCAAGACAAATTATGCAGAAAATACATTTATAAAAAGATGTTGCAAGCAGTATAATGAATTGTTTTTCAATAACGACTTATTTCAGCTCTCTCTCCCCAAGTATAGATTGGCTATTAAAGATTGTTTGGCACAAACCAACTAGCTCAACATTTTTTCTTTTCTTTTTTTGATCATTATATCTTAGTACCTATGTGTTTTTTTTATTTTATTTTGTTTCTTTGTTCTAATTTAATGCAAGTATAAAAAATAATTTTGTTTTGTCTAGCGGCTATACCCAACTATTCTTTTGGAAAATGTTTAGACAATATGTGCTGAGAATATTTGAAAACTGTTTTGGTTTAAGTGCAATGTTATATTTAGTTTACCTATTGTATATTATGTTACTGTATGTTTTTCAAAAAATAAAAAAAAAAAAAAAAAAAAAAAAAAAAAAAAATATAAATGGGCACCTTATATATCTTCAAATATTGATTCATTGGCAATTACTATTTACTGGTTTTACCATAGGCAGCAGTAGAATCGTCCTGGTGAAGTGTGGTACCTACTACCATACATAACCTAACATTTACATAAAATTGTTTTTCTCAAAAACTGGGAGGAATAAATTAAAAATTCTTTTTGTATATGAAAGTAGGGTTATCAAACTTTATTTTAAGCAAACTTTTATCGAGACCCAAAAATATTTGTTACTAGCCCAAACTCCATATAGTGCTGCTCAGCCTCCTTTATAGACTTGCTAAATACGAAAGAAAAATTACAGATGCTGCAGACGTTATAACATACTCTATTATGGCTTATAATAACAGCATTCACTCTATGACTGGTTTCACACCTTTCGAAGTTATTTTTGGTCATACTGATGCGAGAAGTGTATTCGACACTCAGTTTGATCAACAATACATGCAAAAACTCATTAGAGATCATGAAAAGAGAACGAAAGTCTTATATGAACACATTAGTAAAAAGTTGCTTCAATTTAAAGAAGACAATGTAGTGATTTATCTAAAAAGTAGTAATTCATCAAGTCTGCATTTAGGTACTACAACCAGAACTGCAACTAGTTACTGCAACCAGTGTTGTCAAAACGGACTCCAAAAGCCCGGAACCCAAGGCCACAGGAAGCGGCGTAAAAAGAAACGAACGTGTATTTTTGAGAATGACAGCTGTGTTTGAACGAACTTCACTTTGGCAATTTGATTCGGCGATTGAAGACGACATCTTAAAATCTAAATTCTAAATTATTTAAAATCTAAATAAATAGTAGTTTCCTTCAATAAAATAATAGTGATACTTATCTATAAATAAAATCAGTGTATTTCCCTGAAATCAGGTATGTTTTACGTCTTATAAATTTTTACCATGTCACATCATTGTAATATTCTAAAAACGTAATCCAAATTCATTTTTGTTAATAATCTTAATTTTCTAACAAATCTTACCAATTTGTTTGTATATCAGCAATAATTTTACAGCAAAATGTGTATTTTTCTATTAACCTTAATGTATGACCTAAATTGTCATGAGCACATTGACCTTTGACACAGTTATTCTTTTATTTTATTTTATTTTTATTATCATAGGAAAATCAACAGCGATTCTTAACAATATTACTAAAACAACAAAAAAACAGGATTAACATAGCCAATTACAGATTTTCTCAAACACAAATAACAATTTATAACAATTTATGAGAGTGAGTTATAGTTACATATACGAGTACAAAGCAAAACAATTTTAAGAAACAAAGTGTAACATATTTACATGTTAAATGACAAAAATAGGTATAATATTTTAGATTGTGACTGTGAGTGTAAGTATGTGTGCGTGTGTAAATGTTTGCCTGTATGCATGCGTGTGTGTGTGTGCGTGTGTGTGTGTGTGTGTGTGTGTGTGTGTGTATGGGTGTTTGTGTAGTGCGAATGTATAACTATTGGTGGAGTTGTGTAGCGTGTCGCTTGAAGGTATTTTTAGAGTGGCGGAAGAGGTCAATTTCCGAATAGGTTTTATTATAGGTACGAGTCATTCTAGTTATTGCGGAATTTTGGGAGTAGTTTTTCCTTTTGAATGCCACGTGGAGGAGTGAAGTATGCCGAGTCCGTTTAAGGGGTGCAGCTAAATTAATCTTGGACAAAAGGTACGGACTATCAATTTTACCGTTAATTAAATCATATAAAACTAACATATCAGCTATTTGACGCCGCTGCCCACAAGTTTGTAATTTATAGCGTTTACAATTATCCTTATAGTCAAGAGGCTCAGAGTAAGTACGAAAATTTAAATGTTTTATAAACTTGCGCTGTATCTTTTCTATTGCCTCTATAGGCTTTATGTAGCGAGGTGACCAAATGCTGCTGCAATATT
Source organism: Erebia epiphron (assembly GCA_963932025.1). Lineage (NCBI taxonomy): Eukaryota > Metazoa > Arthropoda > Insecta > Lepidoptera > Nymphalidae > Erebia > Erebia epiphron. The sequence continues at coordinate 14,577,200 of OZ009950.1, forward strand.
CCAAATTACTACGCACGTATGCGGAGTACATTGTCTTTAGTGTATTAATATTCTTAAAGGGTTTACAAGATCTTAAAACAAAGCCCAGCATAGAGAAAGCCTTATTTGTGATTGCTTCAATATGAGGATTTAATAACATTTTACTATCGAGAATCACTCCTAAATCACGTACTTTATCAGTTTTGGAGATGGTTTGACCGTCGATGGAATAATCGAATTGTATCGGCCTTTTATTTCTTGTAAAAGTTATTGTCTGACATTTGCTGATATTGACCTGTATTCTGTTATTTTTATAATAGTGGGCAAGTCTATTTAGATCATCTTGTAACTTCTCACAGTCTTCTACACTATGGATTCCCATGAATATTTTAGTATCGTCCGCGTACATTAAAAACTTTGAATTAAAAAAACATTTGTTGATGTCATATAAGTATATATTATAGAATAAGGGACCCAAATGTGAGCCTTGCGGAACACCAGAGGGGATATCACAGAAATCGGACCGACAGCCACCAACGACAACAGCCTGAGAACGATTCGACAGGTAGGACTTAACCCATCTCAGAAGGTCTCCGTGGATGCCGAGGTATTTTAATTTTTTTAACAAGATGACGTGATCCACACGATCAAATGCTTTTTCAAAATCAGTATAGATCACGTCAACCTGAACCCCATTGTCCATTGAGGACAGGACATCTTCGGTGAATGTCATTAAGTTGGATAATGTGGATCGTCCTTTGACGAACCCATGCTGCTCAGGTGGAATTGCGTTTATCAAAATAGGATATATCGTATTGTAAATAATTTTTTCGAGCATTTTACCAAATACATTAAGAATAGAAACAGGACGATAATTTTCAACATGACTTTTCTTTCCCTTTTTAAAAATCGGGACAATGTGAGCTTCTTTCCACTTAGACGGAAAGAAACCTTCAGCTATTGATCTATTAAAAATAATATTAAGTGGTGTAATAAGAGCTCTGCTTGCATGGCTTATAAAGTAAGGCGAAATCATATCACTTCCAGAACTTTTAGATGTGTCAAGCATACCTATACTTTTTTTATTTCATTGTGGTCAACTTTGAGGGAATGAATGTGTGACGTACTCGAGTGTGTTGGGGGAATGAGCTCTATAGAAGGATATTGATTAAGAGGTTGAGAAAAAACGTTGTAAAAGAAGTTATTAAATTGCGCCGCGTGCTCTTTGTTAGTGATAGATTCAACATTTTTGTAAACAAGTTTTCTAGGTAAGTTAGTAATATTACGCTTTGATTTTGTAAATGACCAGAAACGCTTGGGCTCTTTTTTTAAACAGTGTTCAGTAAGTTCAGTGTATTTGTTATAGCATTCAGCTTCTACATCTCGTTCCCTCTTTCTTAACCTAGAAAATTCTTGGTAGTCCAACGGGTCCTGAAATTTTTTCCATCGGGCATGGAGCTTGGACTTTTCTCGAATAGTTTTTATAAGAGATTTGCTATACCACTTTGGATAGACGTCGTTTTTTCTTGTAATCTGTAAGGGTACAAACTTAAAAATACTATCGTAAAGTTTCTCATAGAAGCAATCAACCGCGTCGTCCAAAGAACCTTCGTTAAGGCATGTGTCCCATGGAATTGTCATCAAATATTTCACTATGTCATCATAACTAGCTTTATGAAACTTAAGTTTTAGGTGCGGATCTGTTGTTAATGGTTTGGGAGATAAGATAGGTACATCAATTAATAAAACTGGGTGAAAATCATCTGGTTTTAGTAAAGGGGATAATGCGAGAGATAATTCTACAGTAAAATTAGAGAACACGAGATCCAATATGTTGTTATGTGAATTTTTAAAAAAAGATTGTTGTGTCATACCCATCATATTTAAATGTTGAATTAGTTGAATGCTTGCCTCTTGTACGGTCTGAGCTGTTTTATTCATAAAAGAAGGCCCATTTGCGGACCAATGTATGAAAGGCATATTAAAATCACCTAAGATCATGAAGTAATCATTTTCAATTTTATTGTTGTGATGACAAATTGAAAGTAAAAGTTCTTCTAACAATTGCGATTGGTTGATAGTGTTCCCAGGTATGTATGTTGCAAGTATGTGAAGGTTTTTATTTGAGTGAAAAGAACGCGACGGAATACTTATTGATACAGCTTCCAATGCGCGACATGACGAGTTAATGTCCAGCACTGATGCATTTAAGCTTCGTTTTACGCATATCAGCACACCACCTCCAATTGCTTTGTTAGAAGCTGAGAGGTCCCTGTCATGTCTGAATACTTCGTATCTAAGGTCACAGAACTCCCCGTCCCCAATACTAGAGTTTAGCCAGGTCTCGGTTAATATTATTACGTCGAAATCATAAAGTAATATATTTCTGTAGAGATCATTAGTTTTTGTTCGTATACCACGAACATTCTGGTAGTAGATTTTTAATCCTACCTTATCCATTTTGAGCAATAATTAAGACAAATTAATATATTCCATAAAGAATAAGGATTACCATAAGAAAATACTTGACCATTAAAAACAAGAAAGACAGAACATAAAATGTTGACAGGCATGGCTGGCAAAACGTAGATTAAGGAAAATTTTCTAATAAAAATAATTATGATTAAAGCGACTGATTTTTGTGTTAAGAATTGTGGACTCGGATCCCACTTTTGCTTGTGTAACGTTATGTAGACTAGTGTGATTGTGTGATTGTGGTGTGTGGGTGTGTAATTAGAAAATTAGACTAGGAGGAGGAGGAGAGATTCTAATAAAGCTCTTATAATAACCATTAAAATAAAGCTCTTCTAGCACTTATACTTGAAAATATTAAGAATATTCCTTATGAATATTCCATCTTTTAATTATATACACCATTTTTTATACTATAATAGTCTATAAGTTTCTATGTTGCGTCAGTTCACTATTCTTGGGTTCACACTGGTACTATCCATGCTGCCCTGGCTATGTGGATGCTGCAGAACTACAGTCTGGATGGGCTAGTGGGACTCAGGACTACTGGACTGACGGAGTGAGACGAACATCAGCTCACATCTTCGAATTGCTGAATTCCAGGGCATCACCTCCGGGTTCATCATCTCCGGGTTCATCACCTCCGGGTTAATCACCTACCGGGTCAACCTCCTACCGGGTCAACCTCCTACCGGGTTAACCTGAGCAACACTTCGGTCTTCGGGACACTACCACCTACCTACGGATACTACAGTCTGCTCACTTCTATTATTATTATTATTATTATTATTATTATTATTATTATTATTAAATTCTTTATTGCACAAAAAATGGACATATATACACAGAACATTATATAAACTTACAAACAAAAGGCGACCTTATCACTAAAGTGATCTCTGCCAGGCAACCTACATGAATGGACCGTACTTGCTGTGAGACGGGAAATTGCTTAGAATAAAATAAAATTAAAACAATTACATAAACGTACATTCTAATAGGTACATACTATAAACAGATAAAAATTATACATATAATAAATATATATCTAAATATAATACATATTAAGTATAAACATAAATATTACATTACATATTACTAATTTAAAATACCTAAACCCAAATAATAATAGGTTTACAGCGACAGATAGTGCTTTTTGACCCGACTCTTAAAGGCCCCTAGAGATTTTGCTCGTCTGATATCAGCTGGGAGTGCGTTCCACAATAAGACTGCTTTTATGGTGAACGAGTCTGCGTATCCCTCGGCGTTACGTTTGGCGATTTTAAGTTTATTGTCACTGGCAGATCGCAAGAAGATAGAGAAGATTCTATCTTCTCTTCGTGCGTGCCTGCCGTCTACCACGGGCATCTACAGGCTGTTACGAGAGCGTGGGCGTGCTGCACCGCTTACGACTACAGGGCAGTACTGTGATTTATGAACTCTCACACGAACTTAATCAGTGATTCTCTAAGAAAACTTGTGCGTTCTAGTAACATTAGACTTTACCTAATCGTCCGAGACTGGCGTCCTACCTCCCCCAGCTCTCCGTCTGACTTAGCCTAGCAACCTACCCATTCTCTTTAATAATTTTAACAAGATGTCGTCTCTCTAAATTCAAAATTAACTAATGAATATAAATCTTTAAGGTAACTCTAGTCCTTGTATTGTAGTTTAATTTAACTTTATACAACCTAAATAGGCCTTCAGCCAATCCTAGCTCATAGAATTACTAAACCAACTAACTTGTTCATAACAACAGTTATTTATTTAATTAAATAGTTAATTTTTAATTTGCCTATTATTAAACACTTCCCGGTTAGTCAACCTAATTACTATTCTACTATCTTGGTATCCTACCGTACCAAGGCAGTTCTACTTGTAGCCTGTCTTTATTGCCTACTATCTACCTACTCTAAACTCTAAAGGCAACTCTACACAATAAGGACAGCGCGACAACAATAGAAAACGATTAGAGCCTTCAGCTTCCACAAGTTACGAATTCAATAAAGATGATCAGATTTATACGAAAATGGTTAATAAACGTCTTGCTAAAGATAAACCAAGATATGAAATAGCAACGGTTTTGGAAAGTCCTGAAAGGAATGTAGTACCAATAACTATTAGAAATCGAGAAACTACTGTTCCAATAAGAAATGTGAAGAAACCAAGTAAGTCACCAAGAACTTTAAATTTCTTGAGAATATACAATTAAAAATGCGAACCTAAAACCCTATTTTCATCAATCAATTTATTAACGAAATGTATATTAAAATAAGATGAAACTTAAACTTAATTAGGATACACGTGTACTAGAATAAGGGCGCCCATACCAATAAGAATAGTTTTAAATAAATAGGAAATAAGAATAAATATATCTTAGATATTATATATAGAAATAGAAAAGGGAAAGGTAAATGTTTAAATTAGCGTATATATCAATTTTGTACAATGTCTATAATTCCTTACCCTCATCCTTTTATCCATTATACCTGCACCAAGAAGACACCCTGAGCAAGAAAAAGGGAGAGTCATAGCAAAATGTTGAGATCAATACTTCGTGATGATTTTATCATAACATAATCCTGAAGTACTGTTCATCATCATTCTACTAAGGACAATCATCATGCAACACATCTACTACGAGGCGAATTACATAGCTACGAGAATTATGAAGGCTACGAAGTCTACATAACTTACGAGCGCTACGAGAGAACGTACGCGTAGCCACCCCTCATTCAGTGCAGTGATTTCAGTGTAGTGAAAACAAAAGTCAATTAAAGTGAAAGGGCAGAATAGAACTATTAGCATAGTATAAATAGTGTTATTTTAAGGATAATATTAAGCACTTTAATAATTGTATACTTTATTTAAAAAATTACTTGCAGTAATTTTTAGATTAAGGAGGGAGGAGTTATGGTATGAGAGATGTGACCTCGTTTTAACAATGATTCCGGTTGGTATTTGTTACAATGTAGAAGGTTACGGTCCTAATTTTACGACTTAAGCTTTTCCACGATTAGCAGATTATAGAAATATATTATTGGAAGCAATAATCATAAAAATGTTATAGTTTTCTAATCTGATATGAGTAATGTGCCTACGGGCCAAGGCATCCAGCAACAGCCCCACTCTCTGGACTTTACAATGTAACAAAGGCATTATAAAACATCAGCCCAGACTCTCAACCATCATTCTGTTACCTGCCTCCTCTCTCGATCACAAGTTCTTTATGAACTAAGTTTTTGTGATTAATTAATAAGTTTAAAAGTAAAATTAAACTCAGTGAATATTAATCCGTACGATTTTCATTCTAAAATCTCTTAAATAATTCAACACCAAGTAAGTTCGCTCCCAACGTGACGAAGAAGCCGCACCAGCTCGCCACCGTCAGCACTGCCGACCCAGGGTTCTAGCCCAGGCTTCGAGGCTTCCACAACAACACCGTCACGCATCGTAATATTACTACCTATGAGTATTTGTTTATTTAGGTGGGTAGGGTATTTTATTTTATGTAAGTATTTAGGAAACACCTATTTATAAACTCAGAGTCAGATTTATAAAAGGTATTAACTTGTTATAAATAGACAGGTAGGTAAGATAACAAAAAATAGAATAAGTATTAATTTTATGTGATAGGTCCTGAAAGGATGACGTACAGAACCTACGTATGTGCAATGAACATAGTGAGTGCAAAAATATTGATGTGATTTTCTATGAATGCTGATTTAAGAATATCTCCTTGACATTTAATTATTATACAATCATAATATTTCCATAAATATTTGAAAAAAATGTTTTATTGTCAAGTAAGTTGTACATAATTTTGTTGATTATGCATACCACATTATAGTTAAACTACCTATTTCGACATTGGCATTTTGTGATCGTGTTTTATCTCTATATTTTAGTACTATACAAGGTGTAAGGTAATTAGTATAACATACCCGCGGCTACCCATGTTAGATGGTGTATAGATATATTGGAAAAATGACATAAGACGTGTAGCTCATATCCTGGGGGAGTTATGTGGATTTCAAAATTTTAGCATAAATGTTGAGGTGGCATCCCTTAAAACAGCTGATTCAATATCAATGAACTGCGAACAATACGACGTATGTTAAGCATCGTTGCCAGCGCGAGCGTTGCGATAAAATCCAGTCGCGATACTAAAGTAATCATTATTCGGCATGCAATTAAATTCTCAAAGCAAAAGCCCGGCTAGAACTTACGTATTGTTGTAAAAATGTTGGACTTCGTAAGTCGAAGTCAGTCACTTATCCTTACTTTATGAGCCGCCTTTCCCTGTGATTAATTTCTCGACTTAGTTTAAGTTTTGATCAATAATTAATTATTCTGTGTAGTTTGTTCTTTCAATGATTTGCAAATTGTAATGAATTGCCAAATTGCATAACGATACGATAATAATTATTATATTATCGCTTGTAGTACAGTTCTGACTTTAGGTGTAGAAGGAACAAAGGACTCCTACAGGGTTGCCAAAATTTATTTTCCATAATTAACTAATTAATTTTGTATGGAAGTTTTTGATAATTAATTTTGACTTTTTAACTCTACCATAGTGTTTATAATGTCAAAATGGCATGGGTAGCCGCCGGTATGTTATACCATTTACCTTACACCTTGTATATCTAATCATTTTCACACAAACGTGTGTGAATAGATTGCATTCAGTCTATTCAGAAAACATGTTTTTTTGACATGCTGCTCACAGGGAAAGAACCGACCCCAAGTATTTGTGTCAAGTATCAGATGTTTGTGTGCTTAGAATTCCCCGTCGAATCCTTTTTACCGCATCGAAATTGGTTGAACTCTCTAGACTAAGTTAAACTATCTGTTTAGAATTGTCTCACCATAAGAGAGAGCTGATAAGTTTTTGAGACCTCTAGCTTATGGAGTTTTCGAGATAATTGCAGAAAACTATCATTTTTAGAGTAGCGCATTTTTGCTTAACACTAAATTTTTATTTACAATTTGAACAACAAATAGCCGTTATTGAAAATTCCGAAAAGTTTTATTTTGAGATTTTCGCAGCCATTTCGAATATTTTTGAAAACTTACTTACTTTCGATACTAGTTTACAATTTGAATTTTAAATGTCCGTTATGGAAAATTGCAAAAGAGTATTTTTTGAGATTTTCGCAGCCTTTTCGACTACTTTCGATACCCTACTAGTTTACAATTTGAATTTCAAATGACCGTTTTGGAAAATTGCAAAAAAATATTTTAAGATATTCACATCATTGTCGAGACTTAAAAGATGTTTTTTTAATTACTTACTTTAAATCAATTCTAATCAGTTTAAGAGAAACTGTCGACCGCGGTGTAATAGTCTCAAAGTTTCGCATTTATAAATATTTAGTATAATTTAGCTTTATTTTTACGATTACTTAGCTCTCTTTGCAAAACCCGTACTGGCAACACTAAATTCGGTTCGGTAACAGCGTGCGGTGCGTGCATTCACCATTCATCATGCGTTGAATAAGTTGAATTATTGCCTCTGGTGCCTCCACTCCATTTGAATTCGTCGAAATTAGTTGGTTAAAGTGTTTAAATATCGTTAAATATTATTTTAACTGTGAGTTAGTGTTTTAAAAGTGGCCGTTTTAATTAGAACACAGCACGTAGTAGGTACTGATTAAAAACGTTTTCTAAAGAGAAAAACTATAAAACGTGCTCGTACGCACCGTCTTGGATTTTATTGAAGGTAAGATTCTTTCCTAATTTATTATACATGTACCTACTATTTGATGATGACTTCGAACTCATAAATCATAATGTTGCGGGACTTGGCCTTGAGCCTTGTCTGTGTTTCAGCATAATCGGATGAATGTTGAACCCACATTGGTTACAAGGTTAGGGGATATTCTCCACGGCTTGGTTCACTCAATGAAATAAATATCGTCAGAGAGAAGTAGGTCTGACCGTCCTTTCAACTTATACCTAAAAAGATTTAGAGATCTTTAAACCGTAATATGTAGCTGGTTGAAATTTTTAAATCAAAATGAAAGGAATATAGGGTAGGGAATATATATGAGTGTATTATGCTGCTAAAATCATAACCTTTCCTTAAAGCTTTGCATAGTTGGAATACATTGGTTTATGTTTTCAAAATAGTACATGTTGCCTCAGATAACATGCATTATTATACGTACTTTTCAGGTGGAAATCTAGGTGTCATGAGCAATTACGAATATCTAAGCGATCTACTCAAGCAGTGGGATTTGGCAAAGTACATAGACATATTTATCAGTAAGTATAGCATTTATTTGTTTATGTACCTACCACATGAACTACAGGGTTTATAAGGAAAAGGGTATGCTGAGCTGAAAGAAGTTCATTGTATAGACTGATTCAAACTAAATGGCACCTGTGAATCAAACATGGCTAAACCATAAATAGAAGTTTGTATTCCAGTTCCTATTATGACTCACTTTTTGTGTAGATCGGATTTCCCCCGACCCTTGAGTTCCAACCCTTTAATTAACTTTTACAGATGAGAAAGTAGATGCAGGATGTCTGCGAATCTTAGATGATGGTGACATCAGGCAGTTGATTCCCCTGGCGGGTGATTGGGCCCGCTTCAAAAGTAATCTGTCTTTGTGGAAAGCTGAAATAAATGTTGAAGCATCACCATCTCAAGTACATAAACTCAAAAAAAAATTACATCACTCTTTAGTCAGTCTCTTGTATGCTTTTGATTGCTCTTTCATAATTTGTAAAAGCATGCGTAGCTATTTTTTCTTTCTTTTAGTTATAAGTAGCTCAGGTATTCTGAGCCGACATACATTAATCTGAAGACAATTTCTGTAATTTTGTTTTTAATTGTACCTGACAGCTAAACCACAGGATTACAATATTTTTTAAACTGTGGCTATAAATGGAAAAGTGTGTGTGGGTGTGCTTGTATGTGCGTGTGGGTGTCCTTGGGTGTGCGTAGTGCGCGCGCGCGCGTGTGTGTATGTGTATGTCTGTTGCGGTGCGTGTGTGTGTGGGGGGATGCGTGTGTTGCTCCTTAACGCTCAAACGGCTGAACGGATTTGAATGAAATTTGGTACCAGAAGCTTATATCCTAGTTTAACAAATAGGTTTCTTTTGATCCCGACTTAGGCGAAAAATACCAGGATAGCTTAGGCTGCCAGTCCACCAGAGCGGAGCGAGGCAGCGGAGCCGAGAAACGGAGAAATATTAACCAATAGGATTGCACAAAATCTTCGCACTTTGCGCCGGCAGTGTGCCGCCGTATTCCGACCAGTGCGTATGTGACCGAAGATAATGATGAAAAACTTATTGAAAGTGTGAAAAAGTTTCCGTGCATTTGGAACACATCTTCAGAATTTTACAAATGCAACGAAACAAAAGATGCTGCGTGGGACCAAATTATCATTGAATCAAACATATCGGATGGTAAATAATATGTATTTTTATTCTATAATACCTTCTAGTAGGTACATATTGATATATATTTTTTTATTTAACAAAATAATACCTAAATAATGTCCGCAGCTGGCCAAATTATCTATATCTGTCACACATCACTGACTATTATAGATTCTTTTCAAAATTCGAGTATCTTGCCATGGTACCTTCCCCTGATTATTAAAGTATGAACAATACATTTCGCGAACTTGCCATCGTTACTAGAATGTTGTGTTTCTATAATATCACCAACTGATAATAATGTTTGCTCCATGTTATTTTCAATATTGTTTATTATGTTGTCTTTGAAGTAAATAATTGTGCAAAACACATGTTGCTTTTATTACTTACCTTGTCAACTGTTTCTATTTTGCATTCAAAATCTTTATGATACACGTACCACTTTCTCATCAATACACCGAAAGTTGCCTCAACAATACGACGTGCTCTTGATAAACGGTAATTAAAAAAATTTTTTTTTGCGTTAAGTCCATCACGTGAGTAAGGCCTCATAAAATTTTCCATTAATGGAAAAGCTTCATCTCCTATAAATACGAACGGCATTTTTGCTCCACCTTGATACAATGGTACCCGCTGAGGTAAATTCAATCTCTTTTCTTTTAGACTCTTTCCGAAAATGCTGTTGTCAAAAATTCCTGCATCAGAAAATCTTCCCATAGATCCCACATCAGCCTTTATGATTTTCCTTTTGGCATCAGCTAAACACATCAATACTACAGAAAATCTCTTTTTGTAGTTGAAAAACGAGGATCCGGTTTTCGAGGGAGCCTTGATATACAGGGTTAATTGTAATTTACCAAGAACCTCCCACATATAACTTCTATACATGATACTGAACAACATTTGTTTAAAGACTTTTCACATAATTCAATAAATTAACCAAAAAAAAATTTCCAAGTTTTTGTTGAAAAGTCTGTCAGTTTTTTAACACTATGGTCAATTTATGTAATGCCTATTCCACACCTGCGTGATGAAGCGTCGACTAGTAACCGCGCAACAATTAACGTCCGAAGTTATCGCTTCTCTGTCGTATTTACAATTAATGCTTTGGACGTAAATTACTAACATCGGGCTGAGCTATCGTCTGCAGGTTAATAATTTCTTCCTACACTAGCGTTTGTCGTGAACACCAAAAAACTTCTCGCGGCGACAGACGTAAGTGTCGGACAGTCATTAAGTACCTACCATACGCGCACATGATAAGCATGTTGTTTACTTGGCAATTTCCCGCGCTTTTTACGGAAGGGCAAAATTACTACCTATCAATCCCTTATTAGTTTATTCACCTACCTACCTACATTCTTCACACCAAACCGGCCGTATGTTACAGAATTTTTTCATACACCTATTGCTAGGCCTCGATTAATGACTTGACCGTATGTTTACACCTTGCCCGATCTACTATCGGTTATTAGTAGGTACCTATCAACGGGCCTTTATTTGAGGACTAGAGATGTTTATGTTTAATGTTATGAGATCGAGTTCACAGTGTGGAGCTTTTGTTATTGCCTTTAACTATTTCGGCTTAGTGTACGATAAGTTTTGTTTATGTAACTGTAATAAGATTATTGTAGCTTGGGGCCGGCGATGTTGTATTTTGAGCGGCTCATGTACCATTTGTGGTACCTTTTGTGACACTCGTCCCGAGCACAGCTTTTGAGTAAAGTGTGTAAAGATAAATACGGATTAATTATTTACCATCCTGACCCACCTTCTATTACACTTCAGAAGTGGGATACAGTCAACACGAACAGGCTACCTAATACCTCAGATACCTACCAACACTAAGGCCGCGTTTCCACCTCCAAGATAACTTCCGCGAGAAATGTCCGACAGTCTGTCTGACAGCAGCTTGCAAGTGTAAACCCTGTAGCAAGTGCTGTCGCGACAGTTTGTCAAGCGCTTCCTGCGAGTACTTGCGTAAGCAAGTCTAAACATGTACGCGTCGACTCGCGACAGATCTCGCTGCTTATCGGTCTAGTTTCGTATATCTCGCAGCAAGTATCGCACGCACGGCAAATATTTTTTTAATACAGTTGCATGAAAATTGGCATTTTAGGGGCGTTATCTGTGAAATTGAGAAGAATGAGTCAAAGACAAAGTCGTGAATGGTCGCGTGAAGAAACTATACAGTTAATAGGATTTTATGAATGTAATCCTTGTTTGTGGGACAATCGGCATGCGGATTATAAAAACCGAATAAAAAAAAGCTCTGTACTCAATTCCATCGCACAAGAATTCTCTACAACTGAGAATGAAATATCCCGAAAACTGCATAATTTAAGAAGTCAGTGGCAGAATGAATTAAAGAAATTAAAGATCAAGAAAAGTGGAAGTGGCCAAGATGATCTTTATAAATCTAATTGGGGTTATTTCGAGGCCCTTAAGTTTTTGGATGTGGGCACCGCACCCAGTACTGATGCCTTGATAAGTACCTACCTATAGATATGGGTATTTATTTAATATTCTAAATGAAACAATACTATATACACTGATTTGTATATTTACTTTTAATTAATAATTTAAGTTTTACATAATAATAATTAAATATGCTGATATTGCCATGGTACTTCACCTTCCGGAGAAACAAAATAATCCTTGAATGCTTCACGAATTTGCTGGGCTACATTTCCTGAGTTATTATTAGGGCCTCTTTCCAAGTTTATCAAATTATGTTCAGGTAAACTTTCGCTGTCATTTGTATTTTCAATGTATCGCTGACGTGTCGACTCACTTCGAGATATTATAAAATTATGTAATGCACAGGCAGCCATAGTCACATACTTTGTTTTTTCGGGGTTGAGTTCAATTGCCCTTCGAAATATACGGAATTTACTAGCAATAATACCAAAGACGCTTTCTACCATTCTCCTTGCCCTTGACAGCCGATAGTTGTAAACTCTATTAGGTGCGGGTTGGTTTCTAAATGGGAATGGTTTCATTAAGTATGGCTTTAGTGCAAATGCATCATCAGCTACAATAACAAATGGAATCGGTACTGAACTTCCCGGCAATGGACATGGTCTTGGAATGTTCATCGAATTATTTTCCAGTGCTGAAAATAATGATGATTGAAAAAAAACTCCTCCATCAGAAACTCTTCCATTGCATCCCACGTTCATATAAATAATTTTATAACATTGGTCTGCCACTATCATCAGTACAATACTATGTGAACCTTTATAGTTAAAATAGAAACTTCCACTGTTGTCTGGTGCCTTAAAAACCACATGTTTGCCATCCAACGATCCAATGCAATGCGGAAAATTCCATCTTTTATTGTAAATCTCAGCTATGTGCGACCATTCCGATTCAGTTGATGGGACCTGAAACAAATTTATCTTATTACAGGATAATTCTGCGGCTAGCTGTAGCAGTGATACAACAGGATCACAACAACCAAGTGTAGCACAAGATAATGACAAGGAAAATATTGAATTTCCAAGGCCAAATCGAGCGGCAAAGAAAAGAAAGGACGAGGATATTTTGCGTAAATGCAACAAAATTTTATCAGAACCAAATGACGATGACCAGATATTCGGCGAATATGTTAGCTCAGTGCTTAGGAGCTTCAGTAGTGCAGGCAATAAAAAACTTCGCCGAATCATACAAAGAGCTATTGTTGATATTCAAGATGAGGAGGACGGTATATCCTCACGTGAAAGTTCAAATCAGTCGACTTATTTAACCCTTCCAATTTATTCTCCGGTGTCTACACTTTCTGAAAATGACGTAGTCATCAGTGCCAATCAAGAAAACACCGCTGAACAAACTTATGCTGTCGAAGTCCAACCTTTTAATTTAAGCAGCAATTTTTAATTTTATTTATTATTAATTATAAATTAGTTTTCAGTAATATTTAATGTACTTACTTTTAAATATTCCTCATGTAGAGTATCGTATAACGCCTTGCAACTTTCCGGAACAATTTTTGATATAGTACATACAGGAATCCTAAATAAATACATCAATGAATGGTATGAGTCTCCTGAAAAAGAAACAGAAATGTTCATTAAAAAGTCCACCTACTACATCACACTAATATTATAAAGAAGAAAGATTTGTTTGTTTGTTTGTAACTAGTAATATTATAAATCGCATGTAATATTATTAAATTATTTATATTTACCAGATGCTAAAAATCGCAGCGTTAAGACGAGTCTTTCCTTCGGTGATATCGAATCTCTGAAACGTGTGTCTTGTTTTTTTATAGCGTGACCAACTTTAACTAATAACGCTTCTAAATCGACTGCGGTCATACGAATAAAATTAAAATACTGCTGTCCATCTTCCAGTTGTATTTCGCGTAGTAAATTATGGTAAACACCAGCTTCTCGTCTCCTAGAAATCCATTCTCGAACCCAAATTGATCTTTTTTTCTTTTTCAACAACAAAATAGTTAACGCAGCTGCTACACAAACGCGTCTTGACGTCATGCCTCAGAGTACAGAATAGAATAAATTGCGATAGTTCTGATAGCGACACACGTGAGCTTTCGTGTGTAAATACCTGTACGATAAGTTGCGACAGTACGAACCGCGAGCTTCTCGCACGACAATGATTGCAGAAATAAATTGCAGGAAAATGTAAACGGTATATCAAGAAACTTCTGCAAGACTTTCGCGAGTTTGCTTGCAGATGGAAACGCGGCCTAACCTAACCAACACTTAAAATACACACGTTAAACGGAATGCATGTGTTATTGTTTTGTCTTACGTTTTTAATAGTTTTTAATAGTTATAAAGTATATTTTTGGCATATTAGTATTAAAATAATATTTGGTTATACATAGAAACTTTGCAATCAATAATCAACAAAACTATTTGCATCAAAAGTAATACCTAACTCGTCTACGGCGCGCAAGATTCCATCGATAAATCACAGTGTTTTTGCACTTCATTGCTGAACCTTAATACAAAGTGATTGTTTATAAAATGTCCAGTGAATGCTCGGCGTATAATTCGATTGTTCTTGTGACGCAAAAGCGAATTAAATGTACAAAATGCCAACTTATGTTCCATCTTGAATGCGTCACTACTGATCCTTACCCACCTAGATCGACCTGGGCTTGCCCTGCCTGTATCGCTGCTGCGCGTAAAGGTGGCGATAACTACAACACGCCTATTCGACATGCTAAACAACAACTTCCAAGCAGCAGCGATGTGGATCACAATATTCCAGAGGTAAGTAAGGAAAGTGGAAGTATCAGCAACTACTGTGACAATGTTATTGTGGCAGAAATCAGGAACCTACGCATCGATATGATTGATAAATTTCAACAACAGGAAAAGAAACTTGATTCTTTCAATTTGGTTTTGAACGAACTTAGAGGTGACGTGAGTGAGCTGAGCCTGAAAATGTCTTCGTTCCGCTCGGAATTCGATGGTCTGATATCGACGGTGGATACACTGTTAACGGATACTCAGCGTAACGAAGCTAGCTTGATCAGGCACAGCGAGAAAATAACCGAATTGGAGTCATCCATTAATGAATTGAAATCGTCATCAAATTTTATCTCGGCCCAGTATGACGATATGTCAGTTGACTTTAATAAACATTTGAATACTGTGTCTGAATTGCGCAGTTCAATAGATGATAAAAAGTTGTCTTTTTTGCAATCTAAAGTTAATATGCTGGAGAGTATATCAAGGAGTCACAACGTGGAAATACAATCAGTCCCAGAGCGAAAAAACGAAAATGTTCTTGGAATAGTGAGGAGTCTATTCGATAAATTATCTTTGCAGTTTTCTGACAATTCTGTTTCATTCTGTAGTCGTGTGCCTAAGATGAATAATAAGTCGGACCGTCCTCGGAATATTATTGTCACCCTACAGTCTCCGAGACATCGCGATCTGGTTATATCAGCGGCGCACAGGTACAATAAATCGCACTCAGAAGACATGCTTAACTCGCTCGAACTAGGAATTAGCGGCGAAAAAAGCTTGATATATATAGCGGAGCATCTTACACCGGAGTGTAAAGCTATTTACGCTGCTGCGCGGAAATTTAGAAAAGAGAAAAAATACAAATATGTATGGGTCAAGCATGGGAAAGTTTTCCTACGTAAAAATGATACTAGTTCTGCTATATACGTTAAAAATGTAGACGTTTTGAGTAAACTGTAATTTTATATTATAATTTTAATAACTCTAATTATATACATATATCTCTTTTGTTCAAATTATTGTAATTTTCATCATGTTATTTTTTTATCAAAATGTTAATAGATTCCGCACGAAACTAAATGAATTTGACTTAAATGTATTGAATAGTGATTATGATGTTATTTGCTTGACAGAAACTAACTTAGATAGTTCAATTAGCAGTTCTGAATTTTTGGACAGTCGTTATACCATATTTAGACGTGATAGGGATTCATCGACTAGTCATTAACAATCTGGGGGTGGTATATTAGTTGCAATTAAGAAAAATATTACGTCAGTCAGACTTTCACATTTGGAAAGTGACTCCGAATGTACACTCATTTGCAAAAAAAACGGGCGGTTTCGTTTTTTTTCCTGGCTGAAAAAAATAAAATACCAAAAAAGGTTTTAATCATTTGAACATGTTACTGGCCAGTTATAAAAGTGCCATAATGTTTATAAGAGTACATTCCAAATTCAAATTTTTGACTGAGCCTGGTTTTCAAAGAAAACAACTTTTAACTACATTTTGTGGCGCGAATTCCCTATAGTTAATATCGACTCTAATTAACTTTTTGACAATTTTTATTAAATTATCTGATGTCCTTGACATTTAAAAGTAATGTTTTTGCTGTTTAGCAATCTCGAAAATGGTAGATAAATTGATAAAAGCGAGCAAAATTATTGCGTTGCTTGAAGAAGGTTGCAGTCAATGCTTCGTGGCTCAGAGGCTAAATGTGAGTCGGTCGACAGTTCAAAGGACCTGGCAGCGCTATCATAAGACCGGTTCCGTCAAGAGAAGGCCTGGTTCTGGCAGAAAGACATGTACCGAACCACGGGATGATCGTTTTCTAGTTAGTCAAGCTTTGAGAAATCGGAAATCTTCTTATGTGGACCTCAAGAACAGCCTCGAAGAAGTAAGAAATGTGCAAATTAGTCTATGGACGGTCAGGAGGAGGCTTCTCGCTGCTAATATACACAGTCATCGCCCGGCACGCGGCCCTAAATTACTCCGTGGACATCGAGTTGCCAGGCTTAGCTTCGCTCGAAATTGTGTGTCATGGACTCATGAAGACTGGGATAGGGTATTGTTCTCCGATGAAGCCAGGATATCTCTGCATGGTGAAGACCGACGTCGGCGAGTGCTACGCAGACGAGGAGAACGCTTTGCAGAGGCATGTTTTGAGGAAATCACACCTTATGGAGGGGGCTCTATTATGTTTTGGGCAGGAATAAATTCTATGGATCGTACGGAGTTAGTCTTCATCGAAAACGGTACACTGACTGGACACCGATACATAACAGAAGTTCTAATTCCTTATGCACAACCCGCTTTAGCCGCTCTTGGTGAATACTCAATTTTTATGGACGACAACGATCGCGCCCACCGGTCTGGCGATGTGGAAGCGTATATGCTAGAAGTCGGAATTCGTCGTTTGGACTGGCCAGCTAGAAGTCCGGACCTCAATCCCATATAGCATGTCTGGGACGTTCTGAAGCGACGAGTGAGATCAGTGCAGCCGGCTCCGCAGACCATCAGAGAGCTAAAGAATGTGATTACCGCGGAGTGGGAACGTATTCCCCAAGAAACCATAAAAGATATACTCGCTAGCATGCCCAGACGAATGCAAGCTGTGATTTCAGCAAGAGGGGGTCACACTCAATACTAAACTTTTATCTCCTTTTAATGAATTACAGAAAAACAAAGAAATTAACGTGTTTCATTTTTATTTAGCGAGCAGGTACAATAATAGTGTTTTGAGCTTAAACATTATTTCTCAATAATTTAATCAAAATGTTATGATAAAACTGATGAAAACTATTCCTTCCTAATTAATTTATAAAATTCTGAGGATAACAATACCTAAAATTGTCAAACAAACTAATAGTAACTATAAAATAGTTCTTTGCTTAAGTGCCCGTTTTTTTTGCAAAAGAGTTTATATTGGTTATCGCTTAATCCAGGAAAAAGTATTACACTTTGCCTAGTATACTTGCCTCCGGATGTGTCAATTGATCGGTTGAACAGATTCTATGACAGGACAGGTGATTTTATTTCTGAACATGACGGATCTGTTATTATTTTAGGTGACTTTAACACACCTTCAATTGATTGGAATGGTGACATGACGAGAGCAGCGACTTCAAATTTTAATTCTTACGACCTTAAGTCGCGCTTATTATTGCAGCTTATGTCTCTGGGTGGATTAAGTCAATATAATTGTATAAAAAATAGTAACAAAAGAACGCTTGATATGTTCCTTACTAATATTCCTAATATCAAACTTGCGCCGGCTCTCGCACTATGTAAAGAAGATATACATAATCCCTCTTTCGAAATAGATATTAAGCTTCAAGTTCCAAACTATTTAAAGAGGAATAGTTCAAATCCGGTTTTTAACTTTAATAAATGTGATTTAATATCGATTAAGAGGGAACTAAAGAATATTGATTGGTACTCATTACTTTCATCTAACCATAATATAAATGATCTTCTTAGTGTTTTTTACGATAAGCCATTCTCAATTATAAAAACTTATACACCATATAAAAGGCAATTTAAGGACAAACAACCAGCTTGGTTTAGTCAACCACTGATTAAATGTCTTAAAGAAAAACAAAAAGTACACACCAAGTACAAAATGTATAATAATCCTAGAGACTACGATACATTTTCTCTTCTTAGATCTAGGGCTCAGAGGTTGATGGAGAAGTGTTACAATGCTTATACTAACAATGTTGAAATGTCTCTTATAGCTTGCAATGATAAACTTTTTTGGAATTTTACCAAGTCTAAGCGAAAATGTAATTACCACAGACCTTAAGTTATGACAAACGAGTTGCAACAGCCGGGTTTGAAATTTGTCAACTATTTTCCGATTATTTTGCATCGGTGTATACTCAGTCTAGATAATCATAATACATTATCAAATACTAGCTCTGTAGATACGCACGTACACACTAAAAGCAGTTTGACTCTTTCTGAAAGCGAGATCTTGACAAAGATAAAGACTGTGGATGGGAACAAGGGCCCGGGACCTGATGGGATTCCCTCATCTTTTATTAAATCTTGCGGAATGGAACTCTCAGTACCTTTGATGTTAATATTCAAGAAGTCTTTGGTCACTGGATGCTTTCCGGAATTATGGAAAGTAGCTCACGTGATACCTATTTTTAAAGCAGGCACAAAAACTGAATGTAGTAATTACCGCCCTATATGTATTTTAAATTGTTTTGCCAAAATATTTGATAGTATTGTTTATGATTATATTTATTATCTGTTTAAACCACTAATTTCCCCGCAACAACATGTATTCGTTAAAAGCAAATCAACTGTTACCAATCTAATTGAATATTCTAATTTCTTAGTCAATTATCTTGACAGTAAAAAACAAGTTGATTCGGTGTATACAGATTTCCAAAAAGCGTTTGATAAGGTGAATCATCGGTTACTTTTTCAGAAACTAGAAAAATATGGATTCCATCCATGGGAATTTGCTAAGATGTGTAATATCATACGTAACAAATAGATCACAAATAGTTGCTGTTAACGGATTTTACTCCAAACCAATAACGGTACCATCAGGTGTACCCCAGGGATCACATCTAGGTCCATTGCTTTTTATTATTTTTATTAATGACATCACATCAGTCATAAAAAATAAATGTGTTCTTTATGCAGATGATTTAAAGATATTCTGTGAAATAAATAATGTGCAAGATTGCAAATCACTGCAGGAAGACCTTAATTCTGTTAAATCGTGGTGTGAACAAAATGCTATGTTTTTAAACGTAAGCAAATGTTTAGTGCTTACCTTCACTAAAAATCGCAATAAAGTTAAATTTGATTACTTAATTGGCAATAATAAACTTTCAACTATGACTAGTGCTAGAGATCTGGGTATAACTTTTGATACATCCCTAACATTTAAGTTACATATAAATAATATTATCACAAAAGCTAATAAAATGATGGGTTTTATTTTCAGAATTACCAAAGGTTTCAAAAACCCTTTAAGTCTTTTGCACCTTTATAAAAGTCTTATTCGCAGTATCTTAGAATATGGTACCCCAGTTTGGACCCCATTCCAGAAAACATATGCTGACTCTATTGAGTCCGTGCAAAGGAGATTCCTACGAATACTTCTTTACAAATATAACAGAAAGCTAGTCCATTCCCCTTATGAAGATAAACTAAAATATTTTAAACTTGATTCTCTATGCATGCGTCGTATGCTACATGATGCGATGCTACTTCACAAAATCACTAATAGTCAAACGGATACTACCCTACTATCGAAAATAAACCTAAATTGTAAAATCCCTAAACGCTCAATTTGCACTTATAACGTCTTTCCACCTAAACCCTGCCGAACTAATTTAGCGCACCACTCTTGCATTAACCGTATTTGTCGTCAATTTAATACTTTTCATCACAACAACCGAGACCTCAATATATTTAACTCGTCGAAGGCTTGCTTTCGCCGTAACGTACTGGTATCCCTACGTAAGGGAGCCAATTAGTTATTATAAATTCTGTAATTATTTTGTATATTATGATTTGTATTACTATTGATATAACTATTATTGTAATTTTCTCATTCCTCACTGCATTTTGTAAACCTACCATACTTAAATTTTGAAATGTTTTTATCTAAAAATCTTTTGTACTAGCCAGTTGTTTATGTTTATGCTATACATCTTTTGTCTATAAGTCTTTTTGTAATAATTTATATATACTTTATTTATGCATGAATGTTGTTGGTTTGTCGAATACAATAAAATAAAATAAATAAAACGGTGTTGAAAACTATGCTCTCTAGGTTGGTGGGGGTTTTCAAACGACCATAAATGTTCATTTCTAGTGTTGAAGAGTCCGACCCTACCAAATGTAGCTTCATCGGTCCATAAAACTGTGGGCCTCTCTGCTAGCAGCCAATTACAAAAAGCAACCCGCGCTGGTTTATCGGGATCGGCGAGTCCTTGGACCCGATGCCGGTGAAAAGGGTATTTCCGCTCATTGTGGATGACGCTCCAAGCAAAGTACTGCGACACATTAAACCTTCGGGCTGCATCGTTGGTACTTGCTGCTGGATTATCTTCAAAAAATTGCATAATGTTTTCCTCTTCACGCACTGTGTGCCTCGGTGGCCGACCACGATCCCTAGATCTAGGCTGGAATTGTCCGTGATCCCTTAATCGCTGTGTGGCAGCCAGCATTGTCACGCGGCTTGGCCTACGTACGTTAGGGAATCGCCTTGCAAACTCGCGGCAAGCTTCCGAAACGTTATCACCACATATCGCGAACACTCGAACCATTTCCGTGTATTCAATGTTAGAATATCGTTTAAGCACTAGGCAGGAGGCACAGAACCAGAACCTAATGCAAACACAGTACCTATGCGAATATCGAATAAAGGCGCGTGCGGCCGACTGAAAGTGACTGAAACTGAATTGACTTGCGCCTTTGGGGCGGCGGCGCCGCGCGCCGCCATGTTACCTTTGACACGTACCGCGTAGAGTTATTAAAATTTTAGAACAGAAAAGTAAATATTTTTATTTTTGTAAGAAAAAAATTTTTTTTTTTGTAATTTTAAAAAGTCGTGGTACAAAAGTTATTTGCTTTGGTGCATAGAACTTGCCTGTAGAAGGTTGTTGGTATTTTACAATTAACCCTGTATACGTGCTTGGCATCAAGAGCACCTATACAATTTTTAAATTGCCATAGTTCATCAAAATCTTTTGCGATTTCTTTCCAGTCGTTTTCTGTTGGTTGTAACATGACAAGAGGTTGCAATATATTCCATAAAGCATCACAAACCTCCTCAACAATTCTTGATACACTTTTCAATCCAATTCTAAAATTCTCTCCTATCGTTGTAAATGACTGGCCGGTTGCTAAATACCTAAAAAAAAACGTATTTAATTGTACTTCGCGTAAGTGCATGTAATATTTTTGTCATAAATAGACCATGTAATACATTTTTGTGTTTGTTGATTGTTTCAGTTACAACTGCCAAGTCGCGATGGAAACAACTGAGAGATAACCATCGGGATGCCTTAAAAAGACAAAATGCAACAAGGAGTGGACAGGCTAGAAAACAACGAAAAGAATGGAAATATCAAAAAGCCATGTCATTTTTATTGCCTTACATGAGTAACAGAGACCGGTCATCAAATTTTACGCCCCTGGACCACTCAGTAAGCGAAACTTCAAATCCGCCAAATACCATTGAAGAGAGTTCACGGAAATCATGCAATTTTTTGCCATCAAATTCAAATAATCTTCCTTCTGCCGATGATCCTAATAATTCAGCAGCTTCGGAATCTCTTCCATCAACATCCAAAAAAAGAAAGAACGATGAAATTCTAGATTATTAAAAAAAAATCAAGAACGCCGCGAAGTGTTGGAACGAGAACGGATAGAACTTAAAAACATGATGTCAGCCAGTGATAAATACGATGAAATAGACTTATTTTTTTTAAATTTGGCTGCATTGACAAAAAAGCTGCCATATTATTTTCAACTTCAAATTAAAAAATCCTGCATTAATGGGGTAATGTCAGCTAAAGAAAGTAATCTTCAACATAGTTGGTATTCTCCAAATTATTATGGTTATTCTACAGGCTCAACTCCTACATCAGATAATATCAACACTAGTATCAATATTCCTAGTGCTTCAGATAATATCAACACTAGTATTAATATTCCTAGTTCTTCAGATAATATCAACACTAGTGTCAATATTCCTAGTGCTTCAGATAATATTAACACTAGTGTCAATATTCCTAGTGCTTCAGATAATATTAACACTAGTATCATTAATCCTAGCGCTTTACAAATTCCAACAACCCAGGATATTGAAACATCTGCAGCAGAGCCAACAGAACCCAATGAAAATGCGGTCAATTTTGAGACAGATTACGATTTTTAAATTAATATAACATGGCTTCTAGTTCTATAACTGTATGCAAAAATAAAAATTTATTTTGATTTAAAATGTGTACTTACTTTAAACACACCGCTAATCTTTCACGGCTACATATTGAATTTCTGTAATTTGTGTCTTGTTTCCGAATATATGGTTCAATCAGGGAGTGAAGTTCATAAAAAGTACATCTTGAAACTCTATAAGAATTTTCGAAAGTTTCTTCATCAGCTGTTAGGAAAAAAGTAAAATATTCACTGTGTTCTGAACGATGTTTGTTATGATTTCTTAAGCAAAATCCATGTTTCCTCATAGAATTGTTCAAATGGTATATGGTAAGTATTTCGGTTTCTTCTGACTCCAACTCTTCTTCCTCAAGCAATGTAAGGTAATAATGTATCAACTTTTTCGATGACATGTCTGCTGTCACTGACATTTTGCGTAGAACTAAACCAATCGCCCCACGCCGGGAGCTCGAAATCACTCGACGCGTACTTGCTGCCTAGCTCCGCATATTGAAAAACACAGCAACTCCGCTCCGCATTACTTCCTCACTCCGCTCCGCAGCCTCGCTCCGCTCCGGTGGACAGACACAGTACGCAACTCCGCTTCGCATTAGTCCGTTTCTCGGCTCCGCTGCCTCGCTCCGCTCTGGTGGACTGGCAGCCTAAATCCTCGTTTTTGTGTGGGCTTTTAGTATTTTTTATGTCAAAGTGACAGGTGTCAAGTGACCTGACTTTAAAGTTGGGTTGCGGGTTCGAATCTTGCTAGGTCAATATTTGCTTTTGTAACTTTTAAATCAAATGTGACCAAGAATCTCTATTGTATGGAGAAATCAAAGTAGCAATGATACATAATGATACTTTTCACGAGTATCATTCCATTCAGGTGAAACCCCAGGGCGCAGCTATTATCACACTGATATTATAAGAGTGAAAATTTGTGAAAGGTTATGTTTGTTACTTCTTCACTCTCAAACGGCTGAATCAATTGTAATGAAATATAGTAGGATGGAGCTACGTAGCTAACACCCTGGATTAACACATAGGCTACTTTTTATCATAGAAAAAAAATTGGTTTATTTCGCGGGCGAAGCTGCGCCCAGCATCTAGTCACACTAATATTATAAAGGTAAAAGTTTGTATTATGTGTGTGTGTATGTTACTCCATCCCACTAACGGCTGAACGGATTTTGATGAAATTTGGAATGGATATAGTTTATAACCTGGAAAACACATAGCATACTTTTCATCAACATAATCATCATCCACGCAGGTGAAGCCGCGGGGCGCAGCTAATATTATCTATATGTACACAATTCCAAGTTAATAGCTTAAATTATAGCTTCTGAGTAAATTGGTATTCACATCTCTATATATAAAAATGAATCCCTATTTCCCTTGGTCACTGCATCACGCGTGAACGGATGGACCAATTTCGCTAATTCTTTTTTTGTTGTATAGGTGAGGACCTGGAGAATGACATAGGCTACTTTTAATCCCGGAAAATTAAGGAGTTCCCGCGGGCATAACAAAAAACTTAAACCATGCGGTCGCGGGCATCAGCTAGTACATAGATAGAAATGTTATTTTGGTTGGGAACCCTAAAAAGTGAGGAAAGGTAAGGAACGGGTTTTGATACTTTTTTATTTTCAGGTAATATCTGAACGTGTTGTGGAGGTAAATGATGTGAGTGAAATTTCAAAAGACATTGTTGTTAATATAAATGAGGAATTGGAAGACTCTTCCTGCTTTAGTCCAGACCCACATGAACCTGATATTGATGCCAATTCTGTAAGAAAGGAGGTCGGCGAGCTCCCATATAGTATTTGACCCAAACTTGAGGTTCACGTTCACGCATCAAACTTCTCATACTTTTTATACTAAACCAGACTAACAAAAAAGTTTATGAAAGTCAATCAAATAAAGTTGGGAGAAAAAAGATATTCGTAGTAATAGTTAAAAGTGAGGTTAGATTTCTATTTCATGGTTTTTAAGCCAGATGACCATTTAATAGCTTTGAAACATCTATCAGGCACTGCAGATTAACATTATCTGACTATGTACCAAATAGTAATACGCTTTCCTACCTACATAAAAACAAGTAACCTACCTGCTGGGTACATTAAACCTATAGTAGGTATGTAATTCATAACGCGGCCAGTAGGTATATTATGACATACAAATTGATGGTTGTTATACTATTCTTACTGTTTGAAAAGGGGGATTAACCCTAACGCGCTTATGCATCGCTACTTTTGGGCGTTAGTCGCATTTACAACGCGCGACAGAAGCAATTCAATAGCGATACAATCGCGTCGCGAAGTATCGTAATAATATTTGCTAACGCGTGAGCATTTCAGTACGCTTACTCTGAGTTTTAACATTGCAAATACGATTGATCGACGTGAGAGCTCACCACGCCAAGCGTCAAAGTAAAATGGACCCAAAAGCTCTTACTTTAAAGTCACAAATTCAGCGTTTGGAGCGCTGGCTGTGAATAAATACACGAAATGATGAAATGAGTTCTAAACCAATGCAGTTAAGGTCCATTTTACTTTGACGCTTGGCGTGGTGAGCTCTCACGTCGATCAATCGTATTTGCAATGTTAAAACTCAGAATAAGCGTACTGGTGACATCGGGTAAAAGAGCGAGCGGTGCCGGCAGGTCTGTATCGATACAGCATCGATACAGCGCAGGACTGTATCGATAATGCATTGCGTTTTATTTGAATTAACGTTTTTAATTAATTACAATTACGTATTTATTAATTAATTAATATCGCATTGACACCCTGTCTATATCTCTTTCTCTGTCTACGTACTCCCGCTATTGCATTGACCGAATGACACCAACGATTAAAAAAGTTATTTATGAATATTTTCATTGTGATGATAAAACTATTAATAACATATTTACTAATTATATTGTCTTAACAGAGAGTTGGATTGAAGTACACATATGTATGTAAAAAAGTATTTTGTAACAAATAAAATACACTTAGTTTCTTTATGCTAGCTCGAGTTGTGAAACTCGAATTCAATTCCGAGTTACCTGAATTTCAACTCGAGTTAACGTGTTTTTTCCGAGTTGGCACATCTCTACCACGGTCCATGAATGACATTTGATTGAGTTGACAGTAATTGACATTTGACACGTTAGTTTCTACTTTTATACTCTGGTATCTATACTCCGTATTGCCATTAGAACGTCTTTTTTATTGTTTCGTAATTATTTTTATTTTTGATCCCCATCTTCTAAAAATTTGGTGTTTACACAGAAAAATACACTGAAATATATTAAAAAATATTAAATGATTTCTGAATCTGAATGGTTTTTAAATTAGCTGGGTCATACTTCGCCGATCTCCTTTATGATAACAAATTACGCATTTTTTAAAGCTTTTTGTGTTTTTGAATGCGAATGAAACTTGATAGATGCTATATTTTTTTATGTTTTCATTATCCATGTATGTTATTCAGGTGCTCAAACTACTCAAAAATACTGTCGACGGCAAAGCCATTTTAAATTGTGGACGAAGCAATGGAGGCCTACTTGACAATAGACTAAGAAGTCGCCTAGCTAGGCTAATTGCAACACAAGAATTAACTAATAATTCAATGTACTCTGTGCTAATAACCCTACCGGCGTAGTTCCAGGACATAGATTTATGAAATGTGCTCATGAAATTGCAAAAATATTTCCAAAGGAATCGCCCACTATACAGGGTTAATTGTAATTTACCAACAACCTCCCACATATAACTTCTATATATGATACTGAACAACATTTGTTTAACGACTTTTCACATAATTCAATAAATTAAACAAAAAAAAATCTAAGTTTTTGTTGAAAAGTCTGTCAGTTTTTTAACACTATGGTCAATTTATGTAATGCCTATTCCACACCTGAGTGATGAAGCGTCGACTACTAACCGCGCAACAATTAACGTCCGAAGTTATCGCTTCTCTGTCGTATTTACAAATGCTTTGGACGTAAATTACTAACATCGGGCTGAGGTATCGTCTGCAGGTCAATAATTTCTTCCTACACTAGCGTTAGTCGTGAACACCAAAAAAACTTCTCGCGGCGACAGACGTAAGTGTCGGACAGTCATTAAGTACCTACCATACGCGCACATGATAAGCGTGTTGTTTACTTGGCAATTTCCCGCGCTTTTTACGGAAGGGCAAAATTACTACCTATCAAACCCTTATTAGTTTATTCACCTACCTAACTACATTCTTCACACCTAACCGGCCGAATGTTACAGAATTTTTTCATACACCTATTACTAGGCCTCGATTAATGACTTGACCGTATGTTTACACCTTGCCCGATCTACTATCGGTTATCAGTAGGTACCTATCAAAGGGCCTTTGTTTGGCGGCTAGAGATGTTTATGTTTAATGTTATGAGATCGCGTTCACAGTACGGAGCTTTTGTTCTTTCCTTTAACTATTTCGGGTTAGTGTAAGATAAGATTTGTTTATGTAACTGTAATAAGATTATTATAGCTTGGGGCCGGCGATGTTGTACTTTGAGTGGCTCATGCCACAGGTACCTTTTGTGACAGCTTTTGAGTAAAGTGTGTAAAGTTAAATACGGATTAATTATTTACCATCCTGACTCACCTTCTTTTACACTTCAGATGTGGGATACAGTCAACACGAACAGGCTACCTAATGCCTCAGATACTTACCAATCTAACCAACACTTAAAATACACACATAACCTGCGTACCTACCTAATAATGTCCTCCCGACCGAATTTCGGCCACGGAGGCCTATCTCCAGAGAGATTAGCCATCTGCGCGGGAAATATTACAGTGCACAAGTGTGTGCGCATACACAGGTGTACTCTCTGTTCCTTTACTGTCATAGCCCGATGGGACGGAAAATCCGACACGACCGGAGAGAGATCAGGTGCAGGACCGACGGCTTTACGTGCTCTCCGAGGTACGGGGGTGAAACACCGCCAACTTCCTTACTCCGGGGTAGTACTGATAATTTCTTGTCAGAAAAACCTATGGCCCGACCCGGGAATCGAACCCGGGACCTCGTCGGCCGCAGTCGAACATGCTAATCACTAGACCAACGAGGCAGTCAACGAGGCGTACCTACCTAACATCTTACCTACCTACCTAACGCGTCCTAACCTAACCTAACTACCTAGAAGGACCTATTTACCACCTAACCTACTTACAAACTTAACACCTAAGTATCTGTTCGAGACTTGAATTTAAGCATCTCTGTATGTGTCGTATTCCTCATTGCGTCGTGATCCTGTGGGCTTCTCTGCTAGTAGCCAGTTACAAAAAGCAACCCGCGCTGGTTTATCGGGATCGGTGAGTTCTTGGACCCGATGCAGGTGACAAGGGTATTTCCCCTCATTGTGGATAACGCTCCAAACAAAGTACTACGGCAGTTGCACAGTTGCAGTTCCCCAGTTTATACGTAGATATAGTCAATGGCACGCGATCCGTTAAAAGTTGCGTCTCGGTGAGCGCTACAAAGTGGTGAAAAGTACTTAAAAATTGGTGAAGAAATGGATGTGCAGTGATCCAAAAACCGCCAAGTTCGAAAATTTTCAAACTTTGACGACGAACGCTGCTACAACAAGATCGACGACCTACCATTTTTAATACATCATTCG
Organism: Erebia epiphron; assembly: GCA_963932025.1. NCBI lineage: Eukaryota > Metazoa > Arthropoda > Insecta > Lepidoptera > Nymphalidae > Erebia > Erebia epiphron. The sequence goes on from OZ009950.1 coordinate 14,605,836, forward strand.
ACGCGCCCCATCGAGTTCTACAAGGCGATTTAGCATCTCGATTTTTCCGTGCATGCGCGCGGAGAAAACAAGGAAAAACTGAAAACCACGTGGCCACGTGCTTGGACTTCCCGACGTCAGAGGGCGGTGCAACCGGCCTCCATCAACGAAGTACAATTAATAAAGCTATGTTTCATAAAATATTGATTATATTTAGATGTAAACATAGAAAAAAGAATTTACAAATAGAAACAAAATAGTAGCTACCAACAGAGTAACAGAATATATAGTATAAGAAGTTGTATAAATAAACGTATAGGATGGTGTATAAATAAATGTAATACAGTAGAAATAAGATTTAGCAATTAATACATGTATTAGAATAAGAAGAAAGAGAAATAAGAATAAAAACAGGACCTGTAGTTATTTTCCCTAACATAAGAAGAAATAAATTAAAATAGATTAGAAGAATAGAGTAGTAAATGGGAATCCCACCCATAAAGACAGTCAGGAGACGAATGCAAGAAAGATAAAGTATGAGGAACGAAAGTGCGAGAGGAATATATGCGAGAACTGGTATGAATGAGAATCAGCTTATCATAGGCGCTAATTACGTTAGCGGAGCTAGTGCAAAAAAAAAAAAAACAAAGTACTACGACACATTAAACCTTCGGGCTGCATCGTTGGTACTTGCTGCTGGATTATCTTCAAAAAATCGTATAAAGTTTTCCTCTTCACGCACTGTGTGCCTCGGTGGCCGACCACGATCCCTAGATCTAGGCTGGAATTGTCCGGGATCCCTTAATCGCTGTGTGGCAGCCAGCATTGTCAAGCGGCTTGGCCTACGTACGTTAGGGAATCGCCTTGCGCTATCACCAGTCACCACATTTCGCGAGCACTCGAACCATTTCCGTGTATTCAATGTTAGAATATCGATAAGCCATCGTTTAAGCACTGGGCAGGCAGGAGGCACAGAACCAGAACCTATGCAAACACAGTTCCTATGCGAATATCGAATAACGGCGCGTGCGACCGACTGAAAGCGACTGAATTGACTTGCGTCTGATGCGCCGCGCAGCGCGCCGCAATGTTACCTTTGACACGTACCGCGTAGTTATTAAAATTTTAGAACAGAAATATAAATATTTTTATTTTTGTAAGAAAATTTTATTTTTAATTTTTTTGGAATTTTAAAAAGTCGAGGAACAAAAGTTATTTACTTTGGTGCATAGAACTTGCCTGTAGAAGGTTGTTGGTATTTTACAATTAACCCTGTATATTACATTCCATATATGAGTGCTACACCACAGCAGATTATAAGAAATGCATCTGAAAAATTTACGCAAGCGGGGAGTACTATCAGGATCTTCACGGTGCTCCAAGAGCTCTGATACTAGTTCTAGAGAGAATTAGTAGAGAATTTTAGATTTAAACCCGCGCGCATTTTATGTACCTACCTTGTGCGGCACATAGCCTAAATTTGGTAGTGAATGACGCTGCTAAAAGTTCAATAGAAATTGACAATTTCTTTTCAATTGTGCAGGAAAGGAGACCGACCATAATTGGGCCCAGGCGTTACAGAAATAAAAATATTTGGAAAAATCCATTATTTTTTGATAAACAAAAAACACTAAAAATATTTTGAATTTACAGTTGCTAAATATATAAAAAAATATCTTTTTGAAATGTTGGTTTTTTGTCGATATTATGCATTCCGTGAAATGGAATGGCTTAAAACCATGACTTTAGTCTATGGTTCGTATCTCCTCTCACTCTATGCAAATGTCAGTATCAAACAGTGTGGCCAACGTAGGCGATTTATCGCCATATTTTAGGCTAGGCAGGACAAGAATGTAATGTAAGACCTGGGGGGTTACTATGAGCTGTTATAGCAGGACAGATATTGAACTGCACTTAACTTCAAGGCACTGAACTGGTAGGCAGACACTGCATACAACTGTGCTGCAGTTCAATTTCTGTCCTACTTTAAGAGCTCATAGTAACCCCCCTGATGTGCTGCCCAGTGCCCACCGGCTGTATTGGGTATGGATTATAATTATGATTAGAACTGCTACCCGTGCGAAGCCGGGACGAATTGCTAGTTTATAATAATAATAATAATTATATTGATATATTATGTCTATTATGCATAATGTGATTTTGATATAAATAAATTGATATAAATTATATTATAGCGATTTTATTTTATTAATAGAGATATTTTGACGTTTGGGCTACTTTAGGCTACAGCGGTTGAAATTCAGCTACATTTAAGCTACTTATGCTGTGAAAAATGGCGACTTTAGGCCCTGTGTTGTTGGCAACACTGGCAAAATTCACTCTCGGTATATTAGTTGAAAAATATATTTCGTATACATAATGATTGATAGCTCTCTTACTGGTAGGCAATCAATAGAGCAATATTATTGCAATTGTATAGTAGGGAGGCGTACAGTAGGTTGTTGCGCTCACATTATGTCGATTATATGGTACTTAAGTTGGGCTACGTACCAACCAAATATTACACCTCCTGCACACTTCTTAGATTCCATTCTAATAATTGTTTATGTTTTTCCACTCTAATTGTTAATGAATGAGTCATTAAAAATGATTACTTACCTAAAACATGTTGTTTGTCATTTATCTAACCTATTTCCTTTGATGATTGATGATGACTCCTTTGCCGAGTTCGGCAACAGCGACTGATTCTCTGTTAGGTATTTGAATTTGAATAAGGGCTTCGCTCATGTGCCCTGATGTGACTAATGTAACCTATCTTAGCATGGAATAAACGCGCCTTCCTTCCCATTCATCCTTCCTTTACATAGGAATCATATAAACCTACGTATTGTGTGAAATATTTCATGTAAAACTATTTAAAGAGTTTACTATTAGCTGTCTTATCATTACTAGATTGATATTTATTGCAAAAAATATGCATTTGCACATTCTCGAATATAACCTAACTATGGCTTTGAGCTCTTATATCTCTATTATGCAATTGGCAATCTAGCTGAAACTAAAGCAGTCTAAAGTCGATATTTTTATCTAACAAATGGCACTAATTTGGAACTTGTAACGGTTCATCAAGTTCTGGGCCCATCAATGTATGGGAGATGGGCGATCTCCTTTATGTTTTCTTTCTACGTCTACAGCACGTTGGCAAATACTTGCTAAAGAAGTGCCAACTTTAAGTCTAAAACCACTCTCAAATACTCGATGGGAGAGCAGGGTTGAAGCAGTAAAAGCTCTACGTTTTGAACTGGGAAAAGTGTATGATGCCTTGTTTACTATATATTCCGATAGGAGCAAAGATGCAGAGTCAAGAAATATGGCAAATTCATTACTGGCAAAAATTAAGTCGTTTTTAATTCATCTGCTCTCTCCTTATTTGGTTTGAAATTTTAAGCAAGATAAATATAGTTAGCAAGGCCCTTCAAAAGTCAGACGTTGTATTGTCAGAAGCGGTGAAAATGATTGATAATGCAAAAATAAGTTTGTCTGAATTCCGTAATGAGTCCGATTTTGAGGAACTCCTTAGCAGGGCGAAAACTGTAGCGGAAGAAGTCGAGGCAATAGTAGAATTTCCCACACCTGCACGCCCTCGCGCTCGTAAAAGGTTTTTTGATTATGAGGCGGAGGATGAACCGATAACAGACGCGAAAACACATTTTAAAGTTAATTTTTACTACTATTTGTTAGACACCGCAATTACTAAGTTCGACGAACGCGTGGGATATTTAAACTAAAAAGTTGGTCAAAAATGCATTTTCACAAGTATCTAGATCAGATTCGTCACCTACATCAGTAGAAAGAGATAGAAATAGAGCATCTGGAAACAATAGCCACTAAGTACCTGCGCTGCGCCCCGCTTATATATCTCAGTCGAAAGTTACCGTTGGCGAATTGTGTACGCGTAAGTCATCGATACTCTTGAGAATCGTAGTTACAAAAACAGCTAAGATTTCCGTTTTAAACGTTCTAATAATTATTTTTGGGATGGAAACTCAACAATCAGGTATGTTCTTGATATTAACATAGTCATTTTGTTATCATTATGTATTTTTTATTATTCTACTTGGTCTCAAAAGTGACTATAACGAAATGCTTAAAAAATTAATTATTTAAAATACATTTAGAGTTTTAATGTGGTTCTAAGCCTTATTTAAATGTAAATTCTACCTTAACTGAACCACCAACTACTGGAGAACATATCAAACATACAACATACCGCCGATTTGCGCCTATTTTAGTTTTATGGCTCTTAGAACGCACCTACCAATAAATGTAAAAATTTTGAACAGTGACATTATATTAATCAGGATGGCTTAATTAATTTTTAGATACATTCAAAATGAAGACTATGACGCGATACGAAATGTATACATTAATGGAAGGAGCCACTATAGAAAAAAAGCTTCATAACTTAGAACAAAAGTTGCTTTCTCTCTACGAAGATGATCTTACTAAAAACGATGTCAAACATAAATTATCTATGTTTAAATATCAGTTTAAGAAGAGATGGCAGGCAGCTCATAAAACACGAGAGGTTTTTGAAAAGAACAATAAGGACTGGCTAAACGGTTCTCTATTGTTACCCGCCACGGCCACGGCTACATGCCCCGATGAAACCAGTTCTACTCCTATACCTGCTCAATCAGGTATGTACCTATTAGTTGCAATTATTATAAATTAGCGATTCATAGTTCAGTTTATTAATTTTAGTTGATTCGTGGCTTATTTTTCTAATTACACATTAACTCTTTTTTTAGAAAGTGCACCTAAAAGGCGCGGACGTCCTCAAAAAATATTTAAGCAATCGAGCGAAAGAACGAAGCGACGTAAAACGAAGGATCTTCGCTCAAATGAGTTGGCTGAATTGACATACGCAACACAGATGAAGTTACGAGAGTCTGGAAAAGCTCAGGCTTCCTCTATCTTGAAGGATCTACAAAAGAGTCCAGCTCGGGCCAGAAAATACAAAGAAGCTTATAAAAGAAACTCTCGAGATCCGCCACGTCAACTGTCTACATTAAGAGCATTATCGATGATAGCTGATGCGGGTTTGTCGAGAGAGCAATATGAAATTGTTCGTGAAACCAATAAAAGCTTTTATCCATGTTACACCATATTACAAAAAGCGAAAAAGGAAATATATCCACCTCAAGAGGCCTACAGAGTAACTGCAACATATGCTGAGATTGAATTGCAACAATTGTTAGACAACACGGCTTCAAGATTAATTCAATATTTAGGAGAAGATGCCATAAACATCTTAAATGAAGAAGAAAAACAATCATTAATTTTAATTAGCAAATGGGGGTGCGATGGCTCCACACAACCACAATTTAAAATGAAGTTTGATAATGATTTGGATTCAGACGCAAACATTTTCCAATCGTCATTGGTCCCGCTGCAGTTAATTTGCAGAATAAATAAACAAATACTATGGCAAAATGACACGCCATCATCACCACGATTGTGTCGCCCGATCCGCATGAGATTTGTGCATGAAACTACAGATATAACGAAGGAAGAAATATCTTATGTGAAACAAAAAATAAGTAATTTATCGCCTACAAAGTATATTGGTTCTCATGTTAAACATAAAATGGTACTCACTATGGTGGATGGCAAAGTATGCAATGCTGCAACTCATACAAAGTCTACCATGAAGTGTTATCTGTGTGATGCAACATCATCGGAATTCAATGATTTGACAAAAAATAAACCAGTAAAAAAAGAAAATTTAGCTTTTGGGTTGTCCTTGTTACATGCTCGTATTCGATTTTTTGAAAGCATGCTGCATGTAGCATATAAATTGCCGGTAAAAAAATGGAACAAACGATTAACTCAAGAAGAAAAAGACATCGTAAAGAAGACAAAACTGGATATTCAAGAGAAGTTCAAAAGAGAGTTGGGACTCAGAGTAGATATGCCAAAGGCAAATTTCGGCAACACTAATGATGGCAATACAAGCAGGAGATTTTTCGAGGAATATGAAATATCTGCTTCCATTACTGGCCTTGATCCCAATCTATTATATCGCATGAAAACAATTTTGGATGCTCTCTGTAGTGGCCTTAAGATAAACATAGAAAAATTTGAGCAATATGCAAAAGAAACAGAAGAGCTATATGTAAGTCTCTACAGTTTTTACCCACAATCTCCTACAATGCACAAAGTGTTACGGCATGGTGCTGCTGTGATCAATGAGGCCATACTACCTATTGGTCAACTTTCAGAAGAGGCAGCCGAGGCGCGGAATAAGCATATAAGAGAATATAGACTAAATATGTCCCGAAAATTTTCGAGAGAAGCCTGCAATATGGATATACTAAATCGATTGTTATTGACATCAGATCCTTGGTTGTCCGGTATAAGAAGACGCAAACGCAAGAATTTAAAAGCATACAACAGTGATGTACTAAATCTATTGATGCCTACTGAACCCTCGATAGAAATAAGTGAAAGTGAAAATGATGATGATTTTTAATAAAAAAATATATTTTATTGTACTTTTTTCTCTTTGATTTTCATTTCATCTATGATTTTAGCAATATTCTTAAAGAACTTAAACAATAGAACCTCTTTGGATAAAAGAACAATTTTGACCAAGTTTTTAGTTTAAATACCCCACTGTGGAACGGTTCGAACTTTTGAATGAAAATAATGTAATTTTTTCATTTCTTCAAAAATTGAAACACTGGCAAGATTTGGACTCTGATACAAAAAAAAACACATTGCTCTAATTTAGAAAATAAACTTTGCCATGCTGGCTCTTCATATGTGGAACAGCTATAATGAAATCGAATTATTACCGATGTTTATTGATGATTCCACTACGCCGTTGGATATTTTAAATTACTTGTTTACGAATAATTTATGACGACCTCCGTGGCGCAGTGTGTAACTCTGTTGCCTTGACGTGCGGAGATCCCGGGTTCGATCCCCGGCAGGGTCAATTTGGGAATTTATAATTTCTGAATTTTCCCTGGTCTGGCCTGGTGGGAGGCTTCGGCCGTGGCTAGTTACCACCCTACCGGCAAAGACGTGCCGCCAAGCGATTTAGCGTTCCGGTACGATGCCATGTAGAAGCCGAATAGGGGTATGGGTTTAAAATAACTTCCACGCCCCTACCAGGTTAACCCGCTACCATTTTAGACTGCATCATCACTTACCATCAGGTGAGATCGCAGTCAAGGGCTAACTTGTAGTGGATAAAAAAAAATTAATTTCAGTGTTCCCAAATCTGTCCACAGCACTGAGGATATATTATACCTGTAACCTGACACTTCCAGTCACGGTCGCACACAGCGAAAGGTCATTTTCTAAACTAAAAATAATTAAAAACTACCTTAAGATCAACATTGTCGCAAAGTAGATTGACAAATTTATCGTTAATAAGTATTGAACATGAAATCAAAATTGAAGTTAGTGACATTGTTAAAGATTTCGCTAATGCAAAAGCTCGAAAAGTAACTTTTTTGTAAATACATTTGTGTCTATATATATATATATATATATATATATATATATATATATATATATATATATTTGTGTGTACGAGCGTCCTGTTTGTTAGTAACTATAATAGTTTTTAAATTAAATATTTTTGAAAGAACTACAAAGTTGTGATTTTTTTATTCTCATAACCCCCTTCCTTCCTAAAAAAACTTTTTGCTCCCCGACATAATTTAAAATTGCACCATTTGCATCCGAATTTCCGTTTGAAAATATAACTGTTAGGGCCGGCGCCCACTGCCGGCATGGCATGGCGTGTCATGGCAAAGGATTTCATTACTAATCAAGTTATTTTGAATCTTATTTCAACGAGTTTAGAATTCACGTTAGTTTATTTCGATACCACAGTGCCGCGAAATGACGCGACGTGCCGCGGGATGCTGCGGCATGACGCGACGCGCCGCGGGATGCTCCGGCATGACGTGTCATGCCGTTTCATTCCACGCGTTACCGCAGTGCGCCGTCGGATCCCGCGAGACGTATGGGTCACTTTTTGTCGAAGAATTATGATTGCTAAGCTAGTTAAGATAAGATTGAAACTTATGCAGCGATCATTTCGGTTACCGGGGCGCAGTCCCGTCGATGCGCGGGGGCAAGGGAGGGAGAAGACGCACTGGCGCGCCCGCGTTTTTTTGTGTCTGCCACTGACTGAGCGAGGCAAGACATTAGCACGTGCGGACACGATATTGTAATATTATTTTCACGTAAAATACCGTACGGTACGGAAAAATGGATGAATAGAAGCTGATTAATCTGGTTCGTTCGCATGAGTGTATATACAACGTGTCCTCTCGTTACTACATGGATCAACATATGAAAAGGAACGCATGGCAGAAAATTGCAGATGAAATGAATAAAACCCGTAAGTATTTTTTTTACTTCTTTATTGCCAGAAGTATAATATAGTATATATAGTATAATATATAGTATAATATAGATATAGCTACTAACATCTATTAACAATTTCATTTTGCCAGTACACGTTACCGACATTAGAAAAATATTCCGTGAAACAATCTCTTACAACCATCCCTTCCAGATTGTTAAAAACTGTATCATTGGTTCCATCGATTGCATTATTAGTATTAGAGCTAGGTGCCTCCATAGAATGATAATCAATGATAAAGTTATGCAAACAGGTGCTTGCTAGTATAATGTTGTTAATGTACTTTGGTTGAACTTTTATACCTTTTTGAAATAATTCAAATCTTTCTTGTAACATTCCAAAAGCGTTTTCCACAATACGTCGTGCTCTACTTAAGCGATAGTTGAATATCCTTTTTTTTTCATCGTTCAAAAGATGTGAGGGGTATGGTCTCATTATATTTTCTGTTAGTGGAAATGCTTCATCAGCGACAAACACGTGGGGTAATTTTTGAGTTGAATGTGGTAAAGCCTTTTCCGGGGGTATGCATAAAGTACCATTACGTAGTTTCGATCCAAATTTAGAGCTTTGTAGTATACCGCCATCGCTATTTCGACCATATGCTCCGACATCTACAATCACAAATTTGTATTTTGCATCCACGACGGCTAATAAACTAAACTAAACTAAAACGATGCTAAGGAACTTCTTGTAGTTGATATACATACTTCCACTGTTATTAGGAGCTCTAATCTTGAAATGTTTACCATCTATGGCCCCAATGCAGTTAGGAAAAATCCAAAATTTCTCGAAGTCAGTTGCAATGAACTGCCATTGTTGGCTCGTGGGTTTCGGCAATGCGGTAGACCTTACGGTTGCGTACAGTAAATATTGCTTGACAGGTTTCGTGGACTATATTACGCACAGTAGTGAATCCCATACGATAGCTTTGTGCCCGGAGTCCCGATTCGCAAATTCCCGACTCCGGCGCTTGTTTTGCTGACTGTAACCTTTTTGCAAGAAGGTCGGAGCAGTGGGAAGTCGTGAATGCGGGAGTCGAGACTCTGGGAAGTCAAGAATTTGCGAATCGGGACTCCGGAAACAAATCACTTAAGGGGCAGACTAATGTGCGTCAGCTTTCTCGCTCGCACATTTCAACGTTTTTGGCTATAAAATTAGAATGGAAGGCCGTAACAAAAAAACGTCAAAACCAGAACTTTAATGTTGTTATTAGAAAGATATTTACCATTTTATGACACACAAACAAATTTATTTTCATTCATCAATATAGGCTCAACTATTTTCCTCATTAAAATCTTATTTTTATAAATGAAAACTAAGTCAAACTGAAATAAGAACTTAGTAAATATCTTTATAATAACAACATAAAAGTTCTGGTTTTGACGTTTTTTTGTTACAGCCTTCCATTCTATTTTTACAGTCAAAAACGTTAAAATGTGCGAGCGAGAAAGCTGACGCACATTAGTCTGGGCCTTAGTGCGTGTGTTATTTCAAATAATTCTTGTTATAGATGAAGAATGCCAGAAGACATGGAGCTGCCTTCGTAACAATTATAGAAAAGCTTTAAAAAATAGGGTGTAAAAAAGCGGGGACGCTGCCAAAAAAAGGCGGCCAATAAATTTGAAAAGGAACTTGAGTTTTTGCAAAAGTTTTTTCAAGATAGACCTCAGTTCTCAAAGGGAAACGCCCAGTTGACTAAGGGGTTTTGGCCAAGGTGCAGCCATCAATGAAACAAATTGTAGGCATAAGGATTGAAATCGTAGATTAAGAAACAAACACTATTTTGAACGTAAAACTCGGACGAACTTCTGTAGAGCATGTATAAAAAAATTCAAGTTACTATAAAACAAACATGTAGTTTTCGATTTTTTATGAATTTTCTCGTAAATTCATAACTAGAACGTCGTCTACGAACTGTGCTGGGGGATTAATATTAGCCTGATATCTTGCCCAGCCCAAGAACCACATAGTCATCACATGGGCACAACAGCCTACTGTCCTTCGACCAGCTATACGTAGTCCAAAGTAAAGCCAGGGTCGTCATCGGGAGCATCGGCAGAGTCCATAATAGCAGCAAAATCGTCAGGTGTAAAATACAGCAAACCGAGGAAGAAAATCACGATAACGAAACACACAACAGTAGCAACCGATGAACGCGAATAAAGAGAATAGAGAATAGAGATAAAACAGTCAATCAAAGAGAATATAACCAATACATGAAGTCAATGTCAATAATAACGTATGTATGTGTATGTATGTATGTGTTTATGTAAGTTTAGAATGTCAATAATGTCTATGGCCATAGAGATGTATGCCGTGAGCCAATGATGATAAATCGATGTTACGTACATCGATTTATATTGATGTGTACATTCACTGAATCAGTTGATTGATCTAGCTTGTCTATGTTTATTTATATAATATTTTATATATTAAGGTTTTTATAAGATAGCGATAAAACCATACCAAAAGCGAAAAAGCTTTGCTTTAATTATTTTTCTGAAAATATCGATCACGGATTATCGATCCGGTATTTTGGTATATCGACTTTACGAAATGATGATTGCAGTCCCTACATTGTCAAAATTGACATTATGAGCCACGGCCCACGGAAGTGGTTTGAAAATAAAGAATGTCGACTGAGTTACTCTTTTAAACTAACTAATTATTTCCGAGTGCTACGAACAAATAGGTAAGTGGAATATACTAGTTATTAAATATGTCTTTTTATGATATTCATTACATTGCTGGCTGCTCCTTGGCCAAAAATGGGCGTATCCCTTTAGACTCTTCTTCCGAAGATACACAGCAGTCCGAAGATACACAGCATTTCGAAATTACACAACCTCCCGAAACAGCATCAACTGTTCCTTTTCCTGAAGCACAATCGCCTGTATCACAAATGTCGTTTTCATCACATGCATCAGATTGTAGACCATCTAGACATGTTTCTCGGCGATCATACATGTCATCGGAAGCGCAGCGTACAGAAACAACAGCAGAAGTATTAAAAAAATACATTGAAAATCAAAAGAAGGAACAACATCCTATGGAGATATTTTTTCAGGCAATGGCGGCCACAGCGAAGTCTTTGTTACCAAAATTACAAGCTGAAATAAAACGGGATGTTTTACGTATTGTTACTGATGCAGAAATAAAACATTTGGAAAATGTGGAGTTAGCTACAGTTGTGCAGCGAAGCCGTCCTTCAACATCAAGTTCAGGATTCGATATTTCGAATGATTTATTACAATTTCATTCATCTGAGCAATACACACCAACTTCTATTGCCAGAACCCATAATACGAGAATCGAAAGAACAAATCCTAATCATAATCTTAATTCATTTAATACGCCCGCACAACAATATAACACCGAACCAAACTATGGTACTACAGAATACATACCTACTCCTACATCCAGACGTCATAATAATAATGATACGTATGAAAATAACTCCAATACTGAATTGCCGGACTATGGAAACTAAAATTATTAATAATACTTTCACTTTGTGTCATACTGTACAACTGCTTAGCTGGATTTATCGGCCAAGTGCCACAATGTAGCAGTTGCGGCAGAAATAAAATACTTACAGCTGATTATTAAAATAAATAACTACTTAATACCTATATCAAGAGTTTTAATTTAATATTAGTGAACGCTCCGTGGTGTCACCCGTCGCTCAAAAATTAATATCAGTTAAAATTATTTTAGACAACGCGTTTTTTTTAGTTACTCCGCTAAATCAGTAAATTCTAGTTTTCACTGGGGAATTCCAAATTTTCAAAAGCATTATTAAAGGCAAAATTAGCAAAATAAAAACTATTTTTTACCCAGGGAAAACGAATTTGTACTAAAAACGGGGTTTGCCTTTGTGACAAACAACTATCTACATACATATAACTTACATTGTAATATAGTAGCTAGAAAAAGCTAGCTAGGAAGCTGTAGGTATGTATTATATGTCGGAAGGTAAAAATTAAATTAATCATTGTGATGTAATATGCACTTCCTTAAACATACAGACAATCTCTCTGCAACAGGTATAGCCAATCGAAAATTAGTTTTGGTTTTATTTGTATGCGATTTTAGCAAATCACTTAACATTTCAAATTTTTCATAGTCCATTCTGTAATAATCATAGAATTTTCGCATGTCGTATCTCAAATCATTAAACAAGTTGCTGAATTCACCATTAGTAGATCTTGTTCTCCATAAATTATGCACCCAGAATTGTCTTTTCCTCAAATTGGCAGTTCTTATTTGTCTCTCTTCATCTTCAGCTAGAAGTGCTATTAATACTAAATCCCAGTCAACCATAACGAACGACACAACCAACTTCGAATTCGCGTGGAGCAAAACTGGTTGATGCGAGAGTGGCTGGGCTTTCAGCAGGATGCCACGGCATGCCACGGGATGCCCCGGCAAGCCGCGAGATGCTCCGGCATGCCACGGGACGTCGCGGGATGCCGCAGCATAACCTGCTGTGCCATGCCGTGCCACGCCGTCAGTGAGCGCCGGCCCTTAGGGCTATTACGCACTGTCGACTAGTCGCCGGCGACTCAGTTGTCGACGACTGTAATATTGTATAGTCTATATAGGTGTTTACGCACTAGTCACCGGTTGCCCGGGCGACTCGGCGACTCGCCGCGCAGTGGCGACGCACAGGCAACTGCCGGTCGCCGGCGACCAATAGGAGCACGGTTTCAAAAGAAAGCATTCACACTGCGAGCAACTGTCGTAACGACCGGACGGCCGCGCACAATGAGTTTTGACACGGATAAATTTATATCGGAAATACAATCCCGAAAAGCTATTTGGGATTTACAAAGTGAGGAATATGCTAATCGAGATTTGAAGAAAAAACAGTGGGAAGAAATAGTGGAGTTATTTGGAGGTGAAGAATTATCAGACGAAGAAAAAAAAAACTCAGGTAAGTAAGAAATGCCATTTATTTTTTATTAATTAATACTGCTCATCTGCCAAGATAATTGACCCTCAGTTGTAAAGTAATCAGCAAATACATCTCTGTATGATGCACCACGTCGCGTAGCTCTTTGGAAACCGTTTGGGACTTCTTCAAAGCCAGGAATGCTCAGGGTATCTTCAAATTTATATCCGTCTCTTTCTCGGACATAGTTGTGAAAAGCACAACATGTTTTGATGATGCATGATACTAGATCTAAATTCACGTTGATAGGTCTGTGAAAAATCTGCCACTTGTTTGCTAATATGCCGAATGAACATTCAATATGGCGTCGTGCACGAGAAAGCCTATAATTAAATATTTTTTTCTTTGTTGTTAAATTTGATCCACCGAACGGTCGCATAATTTTGTCAGTTTGTCCAAATGCTTCGTCACCCACAATAACAAACGGTACTGGTATAGGGTTTGTCGATGAAATGGGCTTAGATTCGGGTATTTGCAAATCATTGCTCATTAGCTTTTGATAAAACGTTGAATTTGTAAATATAGTTGAATCGCAATCCTTTCCATAGGAACCAACGTCTATGTATATGAACTTATAGTCAGAGTCACAAATGGCAAGCAAAATTACAGAAAAGAAGTGTTTGTAATTATAACACAATGATCCACTGTTGTATGGTTTTATAATTCTTACATGCTTACCATCTACGGCACCTATGCAATTTGGAAAATTGGCCCGTAAATGAAAATCTTTTGCGATTTTTAACCAATTTTCTTTTGTCGGTTGCGGTAAACACATGTCTTTTAGTACAACCCATATAAAATGACAAACTTCTCTTATTATTTCAGCTATAGTTGAAATCCCAAGTCTGTATGAGTAATGTAAATCTACAAATTTACAACCGCTTCCAAGATATCTGGAATTAAAAAATAATTTATATATATACATTATTTACAGGTCATTCACTTCAAAAAAAATGGAAAAATATAAGAAGCTGCTTTTCGCGAGAAGTACGAAGATTAAAAAATACTAAAAGCGGATCTGCTGCTTCCCATAAAACTCCCTATATTTATTATAATCAGCTGTTATTTTTGAAGAATACCGTTGGTAATTTGAACACAGAGAGTAACATTGCCGAACAAGAACATTTGACAAATGATCAAGAACCTTTAGGACCTTACTCGAGAGAAAATATAGTCGGAAGAAAAAAGAAAAAAACGTCAGATGATGGCACAAGCGAACTGTTAACCACATTAAACAAGTGTATTGAAACTCGCAAAAATAAGGAGGATATTTTGGAACAAGATGAGGACAGAATGTTCCTGATGTCCCTATTATCATCATTTAGGGCAATTCCGGAGCACAAAAAGTCAGCTGCGAAAATTCAATTAATCAGTGTAATCGAATCATTCCGATCCTCTACTCAAAATAATATATATCCAAACACAATGTGGCGAAATTTTAATGAGTACGAGTATGAGCGTGGTTACTTCACACCGGAGGCCGGGCGTTCAACAGCACCAAGTCAACAATCACTCCCTGAAGCACAACATTATTATACGCTACCAACTTCAACTCCTTCAGAACGTGAACGCCCAGAGTCGCGATTTTCTACTGTCACTTCAAATGCCTCGCAAGATTCTGACATTTTGGATCTATTTTGAATATTTCCTTTTGTTGTGCGTTCGTTTATAATATTGATTTCATTAAGTACTTTAAAAAAATACATGTTTTATAATTATTTACCGTATATTTTTAAATTATGTCATCGAAGAGTAGACTTACAGATAGTGCCATCCACGAAGACGCGCCCCACTCTTTGTTATCTTCCGCATGTGTTAAACATCTGTCGATACACGCTAATTATCGATGAATGCAAACGCACACTAATAGAAATTGACTAATCAGGAAAGAGTATTATGAACAGCACGAAAGATGCTCTATTTAAATTTAATCGCGCGTCTTCGTGGATGGCATTATCTGTAACTCTAAACACACTCCCGGACACATCTATCGGCCCACCTTGAGTTTTAAGTTTTGACTGGAGACCAGCTAAAAATAAATGTTAGGAGGAGCAATAAGTTTTTGCAGGTGTGAAGCTGATTTACTGGCCATCGTTTTCGTAAAAAACTGCATAAAAACTTATTGCACCACTTAACATTTATTTTTAGCTAGGGATTGTCAACACTTTAAACACTAGGTTTGGCCGATAGATGTGTCCGGGAATGTAATGTAAATTGTGTTAAAATCCCGTAAAAAATAAATGTTAGGAATGAATTTTATTTGAATTGTCACTTACCTTAGTGTTATAAAAAGTTTTTCTTCCGGAGAAATACATGGTCGCATATTTGTATCTATGCCAGTTATATGTGGTTTTAGAAGACACAATAAGTCATCAAACGAACTCACAGACATTCTTGCATAGTTAAAAAATTTACGAGGATATTTTCGAACGTCTTCATAAAATATTTTAAACATTCCCTTTGACCTCCGTTCTTCTAACAAAGGATGCACCCAATACTCTTTTGATTTTTTTTTATTTTTCTTTCTTTTTATAATTAGTAGCGCCGCTACTATTGCAAGTTCTTCAACGTCCATTCTGCACGAATGTACTTGGAATACTGTCGCTCGGCTCGGTCTCCGGCCCTAGTTTCCCATGTTTCGGCCGCCGAGGGACTGAGTCGCCGGCGACTAGTCGACAGTGCGTAATAGCCCTTAGTATTCCATTTTGACTCTGCTCCTACTAGACTAGAGGGCGCCAGGGTACTGGTTGCACACGGGCGCCACAAGGGCTAGAGACGCCTCTGAGTTCGGCCGGTCATGCTATTATAACTAGGAACAAATGGCAGAAATATTGTCCAACCAAAAATATAATATAGTTACTTCTTTGACTCTGCATAGTTTGATATGTATTTTTAATTTTGTCGGGTATTATTGAAAAAGTTTTATTGCACCGCTCAAGAGATGGCGCTGTTGAAATTAATTTTCCATTATTATTTCTTATGCTGGTATCACTAATTTTTTTTTAGCATGGTCACATCGAACCACAGATTAAAACTCAAAAAATAAAACGTTTCATTGAACGCAAAATATCTTCTTCGAAACGTTTTATTTTAGGACATTCTATTTATTCTTAAAAATATTATGTTTATTATAATTCTGAAAATATTGTTAAATTATGTTTTAGATTTACCCTAACTTAGTAAATTTAACTCATTATTAATATTATGAATGTTTCGGATAAAAAAAATGAAATTGAAAATAATGTTATCGGAACGTATTTTGTTTGTTTTCCAAATTTGCGATTTCCGCCATTTTATTTAATTGTAAAAAAGTGTTTTCGTTGGATGTGTGTTTTGCCTTTTTTTACAATTTTCTCGACGACCTGGCTAGTTTTTGGACACTGACGATTCTGCTTACCGTGCTTTACCCCGCAATTCATTGGACTTCGACGACTCTGCTTACCGTGATAAACCCCGCAATTCATTGTATTTTGACGAACCTGCTTACTGTGCTGAACCCCGCAATTCATCGGACTTTGACGATTCTGCCTGCATTGATTTACCTTGTAAGGTATTACTGGCATCTGACAATATTTTTCCTCCATGCGGACTCGGCGCTGACGCCAACAACAATGTCTAAAAAGTGTAGCGTACCTCAGTGCAGTTTACGGCGTAAGTATCCAAGTAATAAATAATTTAAAGTAATAGTGCTTTAGATCGTATATAAGCACGGACTAAATAATTAACTTTACGTTTAACTTTATAACCTGAATCTACTTTAGTAAACCTATATTTAAGTGAGTGGAAAGTTATGAAGATATTCCTACCTCAAATAGAATTATCATTATATCACCTAAACCTCACAAAGTATATTTAAATATTTCCAGGTACCGCTAATACTATACTGCATAAATTTCCTGATCCCGAGAAAGAACTTGAAAGATTTAATGATTGGAGAAATGCCATAGGCGAAAATGTTGCAAATATGGAACCTCAATTTGTATATAGGTGCCGTAGAGTTTGCCACAAGCACTTTGAGTCTCAATATTATACTCGAAGCAGGATGCTGGCACATAATGCAGTTCCTTCATTACACCTATCAGGTAAGTTATTTAATTAGCCCTCATATTTTTGTAATATTCATAATGTATGTGTCGTGGCCCAAACTTGAAATTGATGATTTTATGATCAGTGGGCTGATTCCGTAACATTCACATTGTAGTTAGCAACTCTCACTGGGTTGTTAACTAACAAAACAGAGGCAAAAAATCTAATTTTTGTACTATGCACAAGTTAGCAACTAGCATGGTACGTTGACATGAAACCATACCAATCAACTAGATTGTGAAAAATTAATACAAAAATGAGATTTTTTTACCTCCGTTTTATTGGTTAACAACCCAGCGAGATTTGCTAACTATCAAAGTGAACGATACAGAATCAGCCCACTGGTCAGCTATTTCATGATATGACCGGGAAAACTGACCACATCATTTATAAATAAACATTTGATGATATATCAATCCACATTTAGCCATATCTTAAATATAGAGTTTCCATGATTTCAATTTTTAACCAACTTCAAATAAAGGAGGAGGTTCTCAATTCGTCTGTATTTTTTTTTTTTAATGTTTGTTACCTCAGAACTTTCGACTGGGTGAACCGATCTTGATGATTCTTTTTTTATTTGAAAGCTGGTGCTTTGTCCCATTTAAATTTGGTCCAGTTCTGACATTGGCATCCATGAGAAAACCACTTGATGACAGTTGTCTTTTTTGTTAAAATTTTAGTTATTAATAAAAATATCAAATTAACTATAGTTTGTTTGTAATAAATTTGAACTGTCAGCATAAAACTTAACAAAATCTAATGTGGTAAAAAATCTTTAAAAATTATAGCACAAGCAATCAAATCAAATCAAAATCGTTTATTTCATATAGGCCCAATTACAAGCACTTATGAATAGTCAGTACAATTTTACATACATGTAATAATATAATGGTGATAACTATTTAATGGCTTAAAACTAAAGTTTACGAGGGTTCCAATATCAGGATATCGAGTCAGGAATGAGTATCTAAGTGAAAAATATATTTTATATTTACTTTTACTTTTCAGGAAATATATCTTACTCTGGGCGACAACCTTTCCAGGATATTACACAAAGAATATTGGATGCCAACCCAATCAGTATTGGTAGTCCATCATTTCTACTGACAACTGCTAATCAGCCCAGCACATCTTATCCTGCTAATCAGCCCAGCACATCTTATCAGTCAATTTCAAAAGGTAAGAAATATTAATTTAGTCAATAATTATAACCCTTAATGACATACAAGAGCAATGACTAGCAGAGGCCTACATTTAGTGTTTTCAAGTGCCGGTTATTATCATAGAGTTTAAATAGTAATGAGTTCATTGAGTTCACATGATAGATTATAATATAGATCCACTACATTATTAACCTGAAGAAAGCTTCTGTGATTATATGTTTAATATACTGTGTGTTCAAAAACCTAATTCTATAAATGTTTTATGACGAAATAGGATGTCGACAGACTTGTAAAGTTGGCTTTAGGAAAATTTATTAATAAAAATGTCCCTTTAATTAACTATAAGTTACTATGTTTTTATTATATATACCTTGTTTGCAAGGTACTTGCAATACCTTTGTGACTTTTGGGTTTGAATCTGACATTGTCGGAATAAACATTGGATAGTCATGATCCTCAATAATGAGAAATATGACTATGAAACTTTTATAAAAAACTAAAAAGACCCAAATGAATGCTCTTTCTATTTATTATTTATTTTAACCATATTAATGTTATGTAAACGTAAAAACATGTTAAAATATTTTTCAGATGTTAAGCCTAAGAAGAATATAATGGGTGCACCTGATGTAGCTGTATTAAGTAACAAAATAAGGCAGCTTCAAAAAGCAAAAACAACAGCTGTGAATAAAATAAAAAAACTTTTGACACTGTCAGATAACCCCGTAATAAAAAAAACCTTAAGCAAATTATCAACAACCGCATTAATTTTTACAATGCTGCAACTGCGGGAATCCGGAAAAAGTATTGTCGGAAGTGTAGGAGAGTTTTGGAAGGTGAAGATAAACCAGATTTTAGCTGGAGAAAATACAGTTTATTGTCGCTATTTACGGTATCAACATTGAGTGTCACATTGTACTAAAAGTCAAAAAATAAAAACGTATTCCAAACAAACTACCTTTCAAATTCAAATTTACTCATATATACAAAACAAATAAGTTTGTATATCCGACACGCCCCTATAAATTTCAATTTAAAGATATCCAAAAGAAAACTCAGCTGGCCTTAACACCTAAACCATCTAAACACTTATTGTGCTTAACACTAGATAATGGCTTAGTAAGCACATCAGCTAACATGGATTCAGTGGGTACATGTCTCAACTCAATGTCGTTCTTGTCCCTCAAAACCTCCCTCACGTAATGATACCTGATATCGATGTGTTTGCTACGTGCATGAAACACTGGGTCCTGAGCTAAAAATATAGCCCCTTGGTTATCGACATGAACAATCACTCGAGCGTACCTCATGATTCCTAGTTCCTTCAACAAGCTATTGAGATATACAGCCTCTTTCATACTCTCCGACAGGCTGACATACTCTGCCTCGCACGTTGAAGTAGCTACGCTACGCTGCTTTCGAGACTGCCACGATATACAACCACCACCTAAAATAAATGCATAACCAGAATAAGATCGTCTGTCTAATAAACAATTCCCCCAATCAGCATCTGAATAACCCTGCACACATTCACCAGTTCTCTTGTACACGAGACCGTATTGGATTGTTCCCTTCAGATAACGTAAAATACGTTTCGCTGATATCCAATCGGATTTTTCAGGATTCATCACTTTCTGGCTAAGTTTACTTACTGCATTAGCGATGTCTGGTCTGGTTGCATTCGCTAGATAATTCAAACAACCTAGTAGCTCTCGATAAGACCATGCCTCGCCGCTCTTATTGCTGCATTTCTCTTCTCCTTTCCGTTTGGAATGTATCTCCATAGGAGTTGTACATTTATTGCAATTTTCCATGCAAAAACGTTTTAATAAACTTTCGATGTAATTTTGTTGTGACAAAATAATGACATTGTCATTTCTTCGAATATCTATGCCTAACATATATTTTGCTATACCATAGTCTTTCAAATCGAACTCTTTCGACAACTCATTTTTAAACTTCGTAATTAAACCTCTTTCTTGACTTGCCACCAAAATATCGTCGACATAGACTAATACGAATAAATAAATATTCCCATTTTGTCTAAAATATAGACACGGCTCATTCAGACTCTGCTTCATCCCCATATCAGTTAACTTCTTGTTAAGTTTGAGATTCCATTGACGTCCAGCTTGCTTCAAACCATATAATGATTTTCGCAATAAGCATGAATCGCAACCACTATCCAATTTTACAAGCATGGTCTGCGCGCGCTCTTTGACCATTGGATCTTCTCCCTCTCGATTCATAAGCTTGACTAAACTTTCTCTCAATAGTTCTGGTATCTCCATGTATATTTCCTCGTCTAGGGATCCATTTAAGTAAGCAGTATTAATGTCCAATTGGTGTATCTCCAAGTTCAATTCAACTGCGAGAGCCATCAACAATCTAACGGTATCCAGTCTAGCAACAGGCGCAAAGGTTTTCTTGTAGTCGACTCCATACCGCTGGCTAAAACCTTGAGCTACAAGTCTCGCCTTTTTCTTCCAAGACTTGTCGACATTTTGCTTCGATGTCAAAACATAACGGCAACCAACGACATTCCTATTTTGCGGTCTTCTGATTATCTCCCATGTACCTTTCTGAACTAGGCTTCTGATTTCAGATAAAATGGCTTCCTCCCATTCAGGTTTATCGCTACTCTTTAAAGCATTCTTCAAAGTAATTTCAGCTGAACCTGCAAAATCTTCAACTTCATTTTCATCAGCAGAAAAGATCGGTTGTGTAACTTCAGTCATTTGATAAATTTTCTTCGGACGGCCTACACTACCTGTGCGTAAAATCCTAGGTATACCAGGAGCTCTCTTCATCAACCTCTGTTGATCATCACGACCTATTTCTTCAGACACCTGTTCAACTTCTGTAGGTCTTGACGAAGAATCGTTTTGATCATCTCCAGGATTTTCTTGACATTCACTCCATATTTCTTCATTAGTCTTTACTCGGTCTGTCTCATTCTCGCCCCTATGTTCTTCAGTTACTGGAACATTTTGCCTTGAGAATTCAATTTCAATGAAATCCTTATCGTTGTCTTCCGTGAAATTCACCGGACTCGGCTCTTGCTTCGAGATTTCACTTTCGTGAAATTTAACATCTCTCGCAATCATGAATTTTCTTTGCTCTGGAATCCATATTTTATATCCTTTTGCATTACCCGGGTACCCGACAAAAATACCTGCGATCCCTCTTGCAGCAAACTTATCCTTCTTTGGATCTTTATCCAGAATATGCACCTTGTTTCCAAATCTTCGAAGGTATTCAATCTTCACCGGCTTGTTATGCCACCTCTCATAAGGAATATCACCTTGTAGACTGCTCGTAGGACAACGATTCCTGAGATGACATGCTGTATGCACCGCTTCTGCCCAAAAACCTGAGGAAAGATCTGAACTCAACAGCATACACCTCGCCATTTCCACTAAGGTTCGATTCATTCGTTCAGCTATCCCATTCTGCTGTGGTGTTCGAGCAACTGTCAGTCTTCGCGTGATGCCTGCCTCCTTTAAGAAATTATCAAATTCAGCATTACAATATTCACCTCCATTGTCACTTTGAAGAAATTTAATCTTTAGTCCCGTCAGGTTTTCAACGTGACTTTTATATGCCTTAAAAGCATCTAAGGCTTTATCTTTCGACCTTAGAAAATATACCACACACCAACGAGTACTATCATCAATAAAAGTTATAAAATATTTTGCACCTTCTATCGATTGACATCTCATAGGCCCTACAATATCAGAATGAACTATGTGCAACTTCTGTGCGCAAGGCCCATCGGATTTAGAAAAAGGTAACGCGGTCATCTTTCCTTTAGCACAAAGTTTCGTACTTCGGTTACGTCAAATTTAACACCTAATTTACCTAAAAGCTTAGCGACATCTCTACCGTTCAAATGTCCTAACCTCTCGTGCCAACAACGTACATCAGCATTTGAATCACTTAAATTACAATACTCAGACCTATTTACACAATATAAATTACCCCTACGACATGCTATCAATTCAATTTCACCTTTCTTGCCAATAACATGAGCTACATCATTTTTAAATGTAACATCAAAACCATCGTTGGTTAACTTGGCTACTGAAATCAAATTCGTCCTTAAATCCGGGACATACAGCGTATCACGTAATTCAAATGAGGTCTCCGAGTGATCGTTATATGCCGACAACCTTACAGTACCCTTACCTTTTATAACAGTACTTACATGCGTAGCTAAAGTTAGTTCCCCGCTAATCATTGCCAAAGTGCCCCCGAACTTATTTGCATCATTACAAAGGTGAGACGTGCATCCACTGTCCAAAATCCATTCGTACTTTTGAACATTTACAGCATTAGAAACTTCTAAATCTGAAACATTAAAAGTAGTTAGAGTTTGATCTACATAATGTGTCTCTTCAGCCTTCAGGGCATTTTTACCTACTTTCTTTTTACAATCAGATGCTTTATGTCCAGGTTCGTGACATTTAAAGCATTTGTACTTAAAACCTTCATTCTTTTCCGTTTCTCTAGCCTTAGTACTCATATTAGCGCCTCTCTTTCCTTTCTTGAAATTTTTATTCACGTTTGTATACATAACGCCTTCATTCTGAATTTTGTTCGCCTCTCTCGACTCGTACTCTTCCAATATTTTAATTTTTAATGCCTCTGGTTTCGGCAACTCGTGTCTCGACTCAATAGCACATCTAAAGCTTTCGAAATTTCCGGGTAAACTGTACAGCAACATTATAGACAGTAAATCATCGTTGATCTGTATACCCATATCTCCTAGCTTATCAACAGCATCAAAAAAAATATTCAAATGTTCGTGAACATTTCCTATTTCCGCCATCCTATGCAATATCAACCGTTTTAAAAGTATCGCTTTCTTAGCAGGCCCTTTCGAAACATAAATTGACTCCAGCTTCAGCCAAACTTCTCTCGAGGAGTTACAGCTCCTAATATGTCGTAATTCGCTTCCACTCATCGATAAAATTATGTCCGCTTTAGCTTTCTCGTCTTCTACTTCCCATTTTTCAGCCTCCATAACTTCAGCTGGTTTCAGTACTTTACCATTTACGTACTTCCAACCATCACTTTTAATTAAAATAGCTCGTATCTGTATTTTCCAACTATCGTAGTTGTCCTTGTTCAAGGGCTCGATTCGCATCATGTTGTTCGACATCGCACTTGATACTCGATCAGCTACTCCGTCTCTTATCGACTTTAAAATCAGATTTTATCCTCTACATACGATTACTCCTTTCGTATCACGAACCTGGGCCCATAACCAATGTAGGAGAGTTTTGGAAGGTGAAGATAAACCAGATTTTAGCTGGAGAAAATACAGTTTATTGTCGCTATTTACGGTATCAACATTGAGTGTCACATTGTACTAAAAGTCAAAAAATAAAAACGTATTCCAAACAAACTACCTTTCAAATTCAAATTTACTCATATATACAAAACAAATAAGTTTGTATATCCGACAGGAAGAAGATTCACGAAGAAGGAAAAGTTGTTGGCTTTAGCCTTGTACAAACAAGGACCTCGGGCCTACAGGTGGATGAGGAAATGGACAGTTCTCCCATCACCATTAACACTGAACAGATTGATAAGAAAGGCTGCCTTAAAACCCGGCATAAATGAAAATATATTTGGCAAATTAAGAAAAAAAGTGAGAAAAATGAACCAAAAAGAAAAAAATTGCATTTTAATGTTCGATGAAATTGCTTTATCCCCGCATTTAGATTATAATCATAAAAATGACTGTATAACAGGATTTGTTGATAGTGGCATAAGGAGAAAAAACAAAATAGCTGACCATGCCTTGGTGGTTATGATCAGAGGAGTTTTAAAGAATTATAAACAGCCTTTATTTTACTCTTTTTGTGCCAAAACCACTACAAAAGAAGAATTAATGGAACAAATTAAATTAACAATTGGAAGATTATTGAACATTGGATTTAATGTTATTGCCACAGTATCTGACCAAGGTGCTACAAATGTAGGTGCTATCAATTATTTAATAAATGAAAGAAAAGGAAAATTAACAGCCTTAAATGAAGAGCCAAGATACTCAACATTTGAAATTGATGGCCATGAAATAATACCATTATATGACCCACCCCACCTCATAAAGTGTATCAGAAACAACTTATTGAATAAGGATCTGCAATGTAAAATGAATGGGGCTGAACTAACAGCTAAATGGGATCACATAATAAAGCTCTATAATTGTGATTCACCATTTGAAGGTTTACGATTAGTACCAAAATTGACAGATAGACATGTTATCCCACAAAAGATTTATAAAATGAAAGTGAAATGTGCCACACAGGTGTTTAGTTCTACTGTGGCTTTACACATGGGAATGATGACAAGTAAGTTCTGTAGGGCTATTCAGTAAAATACCATCTCGATATCGAAGCTCACTCAAGTGAGTTAGCTCACTTCGAAAGCAAACTCCCTTCACCTTGGTTTGGTATTCCATAGGCATCTGCCATACACTTGCGAAGTGAAGTGAGTTCGGAATTCGAATTCGAATGACTAGAGATGTGTTTACTCTATGTTTTTTGTTTGACTCTATGATTAAACGAATCGGTAAAATCTTAAAATCCTCCTTTTATAAAAATATGCATTTATTTTTGAAAAATTCTTTGATTTATTGTTTTTTAACAAAGAAATGTACACAATAAAAATAAATCTCATGTTGGAATGTAAAAAATACCAAAATTTGGTTTATTTAGCTGTATATTGATAGGTCTTTGCCGCAAAATGCCAGCGAAATAAAAAGTTTTACGTTTGTTTATGGTTTGTTTACAAGCCAAGTGACATTTGTGATCGGATTCGTTGATTCCGTTGTGACTTGTGATACCTACAATATTTAAATTTAACATTCTAAAACCCATAAAATATGAAGTAAGTATTATAATTTTGCTCTTTTGTTAATATTTGATTTATAAATAGATACAATCTAACATTAATAACTTTCGTACCTAATACAGCACCACGGAAAGAGCGTCGCATCCTTCTCGGGCACAAGTTGAGGCGCTTTTGGATTTTTTACAGAGAAACCCTTGCCTGGCGAAGGGTTTCTCAAAAGTCCCTAGAGCAAGAGACGCAGCCCGACGATCTTGGGACGCGCTGGCACTCCAACTAAACAGTTTGGGAGGCTGCGTGAAAACCTCTAAACAATGGATCAAGGTTTTTCGTCGTATTTTTTATACTTTGGTTGCTAATCAATTTTACATGAATTAGTCTTGAGCTTATAATATGCTTAAAATTGTTTTAGTATTGGGCAGACAAAAAGAGCGCAGTTAAAAAAAAGTGTGCTCTGCGGTATCGCGCTCGTAATAAGACTGGTGGTGGGGCTGCTAAGGTGTTGGAGATGACGGAGGTGGAGGAAAAAATAGTGACATTAATGGGTGGAGAATCCTTTTCGACTGGTGATAGACATTTAGCTATTAACCCATTTGAAGTATGTTTTTTTTTAATTATATTGTTCTAATTTTGCTAGCTTTAAACTGTACGTATAAAATTAAAAATTCTATAACTAACATCTTCAGATATCTGCAAACTCAAACCAGGGACAAGCCACAAGCCAGGGACAAGCCACAAGCCAAGCTTCTCAAGAGAGCATCTCCTTGCTGGATATTGTTCCTCTACCTCTAGCAGAAGTAAGTTAACATCCATACTAATGCAAAAGTGTGTCTGTCTGCTACACTTAAGCAGCCCATCTTTCCAACCGATTTTGATGAAATTTGGTTTATAGACAGTCACAGGAAGGATATAGACTTCTTGTGCTAGAGTTCATCCAAGAAGGTGCGGGCATCTTCTATAGTAAAGATAAACTTTGTTTAAAAACAAACAAAGTAAGGACTTTCATGCAATTGAATAAGTTGTCTTCCTTGAGTCTTAACCCTCTAAAAAGTAAAACAATAGTAATACCTATAAAAAATTATTCATTTATTTACACAATTTTATACAAACAACTGTTGGTGCTTTAAAGTAACATTTAATATGCATTTACTTTATTACATTTTACTATTTATTGTAGGAGCATCAACACTTGAGCACTCCTAGCACACTGTCGGATACAGTCATTTCTACTAGAGTGAGTATCAATGTTATTGTATTATTATAAACTTCTTTCTTCTTCTTCTTCTCAAATGTGTACATGTTTAAATTTCAGATGTCTCACAGGGCTGTAGCTCCTTCCCCACCGCACACCCCCCCAGGTAGAGTTATTGGACCTGCAAGCCCACCTCTACCCACAACACCCTCAGGATCGGGTGCTCATCCCTTGCGGCGCAATGTTCAACGTCGGCCGTCAAGATCGCCAATAATAGGCCCCTCCCCAATAACAAGTAATTATCCATACGAATATTATAAATGCAAAAGTGTCTGTCTGTCTGCTACGCTTTAATAGCCCATCTTTACAACAGATTTTTATGAAACTTGGTATAGAGGCAGGTTGTATCCCAGGGAAGGACATCGCTATATGTTGTCCCTGAAAATTAAGCGAATTCCCATGGGAATTAAAAAAGCTTTATCCACACAGAAAATGTTGTGGGCATCATCAAGTAAATTAAACCCTACAAGCTAATGCTATTGATTAATTTATAATAAAAAGTATAAATTTACTGTGTCTGTAAAACCTTTTGGAATAAAGCAAAATTGAATGATCAAAGTCATAAATTTTTCAATAGTAAGTTTAATTTTATCTTATTATTTGTTATTTATACAAGTTTTTATTTGTTGTTATAGCGCCAACCAACCGTCGTAGCCAAAGACGCCAAGCAGTGGCACCTCCATCTCAGCGGCTTTCTCAATTTTCAAGAATGACAGAGAGATTTTTGGCAATTGAAGAACAGCGGATGGAGGTGGACCGCCGCAATTCGCTGCTGCTGGAAGCTATCGTTAATCATACCCGTGAGCGTGATAATGCTACAACTCAGGCACTGCTAGCCATCGGGGAAGGGTTGAAGCTACTGGGGGAAGCCTTAAAAAAATAAAATATATTAAATGATAAATGATTTTTTATTTCACTCAATAGCATAATAACCGGGACTTAACAAATGCTGTTTAATACAGTCCTTGCGCACACTAAACCTTAAAAAAAAACTTTTAATTTATTCAATTCATAAGAATCAAAAGTGAAGATCATCTTCGTGCACGCCATAAGGTGTTTATTAATGCTTGCCTACTCAACAACCCCATGGCAGCTTCTCTTGACACAGTTTCACTGCCAGAACCACGTCCTTGTGCGGCTGCAGTGTGGAACTGTGTCTCAAGTTGCTGTTCATGGCTGGCTATTGTTGGAGCAGGCAGCCCGGCACGGTTGCAAATATTGTGAAGGACACAACATGCAATCACAATTTTTGCCACCATGTCAGGATGATAATGCAGCACTCTGTGGACTAATAAACACCTGAATCGCCCTTTTAACCTGCCTATTGCTCTCTCCACTGTATTACGAGCTGTTGCATGTAATTTGTTGTAATATTCTTCAGGCGATCCTTGCTCTGCATTAGGCACTGGAACCATCAAATATGGCCGCTGTGCATATCCAGAATCCCCTGAAATGATAATTAATATTTCATATATTACTTACACAGTTAATATTAATATAAATAAAAATTTATGAAAATAAATAATTGGTATTTAATAATTATTATTATGATGAATTTAGTAGAAGTCGCAGACATCATCTATGTATCTCTATTAAGTTTAGGACTTACCTAGTAAATGTACAGTTTCACCGGTATTTACCAATTCTTCAAGATGATCTCTAATCACACTGTAGGTAAATATGTGACTGTCGTGTGTAGCCCCTCCATAAGTGGCATCCACATGCAGGATATTTAAGTCAGCATCTGTGATCTAGACAAAATAATATTCATTTTGAAATACTGATTCATGGATTACATATTTCATGTAGTATAATAAATTTTTCACCCCATAATTATTGTGCTTATTATTTATATGGATAGGTACAGAAAAATAATTTTACCAATAGCACATTTCTTGCATGGTTTCCTTTGCGACAATAATATCTTTCTTCATTTTCTGATGGTCGGACCATAGTAACATAAGTTCCATCTATACAACCTATGACTCCAGGGATTTTATACTTTTCAAAGAACCTGGAATTTTATTGAATTATTTTATAGCTATTCATCTATATTTTGACAGATAGGTAAGTAACTAGCAAAAATTATAAAGGTTTTGCTTACCTTTCTTTTAACTTAAGTCTTTCTTGGAAGTTTTGTGGAAAATGGATATATTTTTTCACAATACTTGGATGGTTAAGTGCTTCGACGACCGCATGTAAGCAACGGGAAGCCGAGGGCTGCGACATAAATGAATTAACATTCTTGCCACATAACCGTTCATCGCTTCCACTGGCAAGGAACGAGAGAGCACTTAATAACTGAAAAATACAATCAAATAATAACAACAAAATAGGTAATATGTAACAAGCACTTTTACTCAGATAATTTACAAAGTAGAAAAAGCAATTAGAAGGAAAAAAGTTTTACCTACCTTTACTTTGATTGATAATCCACGTCTTGGACGCCGAGGCGCTCTCATATAGACTTTAATTTCGTCTAATAAATTATCAATCATTTCCTCAGTTAATCTATAATTAAAAACAAAGTCTCTGTGCATATTAAACAGTCCTAAATTACGTATGTCAGCAGCTTGACGTCGACTTTTTAGACATTCTAAGGAATAAGCTTCTTCCAATAAAAAATTTAATGCAAATAACCGAGCCATACTACTAAATAAGCTAAAACTTAAATTGTATTTATTATAAAATCAACAATTCACTCAACAATTCACTAGGAATTCGACAGCACTCGCTTAACTTTTTTTTTGGCAAGTGAGTTCGAGCTTCGCGGTGACGTAATTCGACGATCGAAGCAAGGAATTGCGTTACAGAATACGAATAATGTCAAATTATCACGTATTTAGCCTGATCAAGTAGTTTTGCTCGACTCCGCATTCGTCAATGCGGCGCCACCAGCGCTATCGAATTTTATGGAATACAAATTAGCAAACTCATCTCGAATTCATTTGCGAAATTAACAAAATGGCTTTACAGAATAGCCTTGCTGTTGTGTATTCTTTTTACGAGACTATCATATATATATATATTTCTTTTCTTATATGCATATAAGGTGTGCATATTTATGTATCTACATTGTACATAGATACAATAATGAATGAATTGAAATAAGTAAATACATATAAGTTAAAAGGTGTTTGTTCTCATTTTGAGATTTGCTTCTTAAATATTGATTAGATTAATCCCAAACTAGTTTTTAATCAGTTATTTTAGTTCACTGATATTATAAAGGCAAAAGTACCTATGCATGAGTTCGAATGTGTATGTTTGTGACTTGACTGGGTTTTGGAATGGTGATAGATCATACTGTGCATTATCTCGTAGACTACTTTTTTAGGGTTCCATACCCAAAAAATAAAAAACGGGACCCTATTACTAAGACTTCGCTGTCCGTCTGTCCATCTGTCTGTCCATCCGTCTGTCCATTCTTCAGTCACCAAGCTGTATCTCTTGAACCATGACAGTTAGACAGCTGAAAATTTCACAGATGAGGTTTTTCTGTTGCTGCTATAACAACAAATACTAAAAATAAGAATAAAGTTAATATTTAAGGGGGCTCCCATACAACAAACATGATTTTTTTTGCTCGTTTTTGCTCGATATTGATAATGGCAACAGGTAGACGCTTGAAATCTTCATATAATATTTAGTTGTGTATTCACTTTAGTAACAAATAATAATAAAATAGATAATGGTATGGAACCCTTTGGAGCTGTAGGCTATTTAACATATATTTCAAATTTTATAAAATTTATTGTTATTTTAATTCTTGTATGTTTGTTATCTTTTCAGAATTTGGATCCCTGCCCGAAGAATGCTATCAAACAATGAAAATTATTACATTTTTTGACAACCTCTTCGATTCTTTTAACGGAAGTCATAACAAATTTGAAGAAAAAGGTGCAAAGCCGTTACTTGGACCAGTTACTGAGCATAGTAATCACAAACAAGTTTGGGCGGAAGCAAAACCCATTTTAAAATCAATGAGATTTGTAAAAAACGGTAAATCAGTTTCTGTTCCATCAATACAACACTGGCTCATGACAGTTGAAAATGTGCAATATTTGATAGCCAAATTGTCCCAAAACCATGATTTGACGTCAGTTTGGATGCGTCATTTTAACCAAGACCCCCTGGAGAATTTTTTTGGCGGTGTTCGAAGCCATGGCTATAGAAACACGTCACCAACATGTGCTGGCTTCGAAGCCGCCTTTACATCACGTTAAGTAATAGCCATTCTCCAGGGGCTAATTGTGAGAAAGATGCATGTAGGGGTTTTTCTCTTGGGGCGATATTCTTTAATGACCACAAAATATCAAATCCTCCTTTTAAACTTGACTTTGATGACATAATGAATTTTGAGTTTAATGTTTTAGAAAATAAAATAAAAAATACAAAAATCAAAGCTCAGATAGAATATCTGTCAGGGTATATCTTGCGGAAATTGAAACGAAAAGTGTTCAAAAATTGTGAAACATGTAAAAAAGATTTTTATAATGAGAACAGAGAAGATAGCGAACTAATTGCCAGAGAATATTTTAAAAACAAGTTCTGTTTGGCGTACCCCAGTACTAATATTCTTAGATGTTTTTCTAACATCCAAGATGTGATAATCAATCTTATCAGGAAACACTGCACTAAAAATAATTTAAAGGAATATATAAAAACAGTGCTAGCTGCAGTCATGAATTATAATTTTGTATCATGCGAAAAACATAAAAAAGATTTCATTAACGAAATTGAGAACATATGTATTGGCTTTTTCATAAGAAACTGGTGCAAGGATTGTAATAAAATTTTGAATGGAAGTCGATCGGAATTTGAACGTAATGATAACATTCAAATACTGTGTGCTGAATATTATGCTAAAAGTAAAAAATAATCATCATCAATTCTAGTTGATAAATAAAGATAATCTAACCAAATTTGACACTACTAAAAATAATGCTTTTTTTTCCACATGTTGTGAGAGGGACATTACTATTTTTAGACTTGCCTAAATATTTAGTTTATATACAGAAAATATTAATATTTTATATTTTATAAGGTTTTTTTTAAGACCGTCACCATTACTTATTGACGGTCGACGATCGAAAAACTCATTTTGCTTCCCCAAACTTCTTTTTGAATGTGAACTGGTCCAAGTAACATTACTTATTGACGGTCGACCACCACTGGAAAAGGTATTAAGAGGATCGTCTAGTTGTAACTTTTCATACAAAAAGCGAAAACGCTTTTCTTCCCGTAAATGTAGTCCAATTTTCATAATTTTTAGAAATGTTGCATATACAATGAAGAACTATGCTCGTACGTTTTAGTTTAAAAGAAATATTGCGTAAGTTTAAAGTTATTAGGGTCAAAATTTCCATATTTTTGACATAAAAAGCTCCTCAAGCATTTTATTTTAATGTAACTAAAGTAAAGTACTAAAAAAATAAAACGTACGAGCCTAGATTAAGGTGTACTGAATCTAATGAGACCAAAATTGTCTAATTTAAAAGGTGAAAACGTTTTCACCCGAGCAATATTTCAAGAATAAAATGCCACTGGACTTGCAACTCTCTCTGCTTGAAATAAATAGATAACATTTTTGCTAATGCGTACTCGCGTCTCGCTTTCTCATTATACGATCCTCTTAAGTAAAAATCTTAACTTTAGTTCACGTTTTAAAAACGGTTCTCTATGTTGTTGATCTTGTAAACTTTGTTTTGACGTGAATATGTCGCTTGCATACTTGAGTCATTTTGAAAAATCCATAATTAGTGTTGCATCGCAGAGGGATGTGTCTATAATCTAGCAGTAGTAGTATCTATCTATAGTCTAACAAGAATGTCTAGGAATGGAACTATTTTTTTATTTTCTTAATCCAAGTTGCATTTAATAAATCACTTATTTCTATGCTCAGTCCTGCGCCATTAAAATATTTTGGAATTGGTAAATATTATTATTTCTGCGTTAATTTGCCCAAATATAAATTTACTATTTGTATGGAAAGTGGCGCCGCCATTTTTTCTTGGTATTCTTGTCACACTTTACATCCATAATTTATTAATACCACTCGACAGCTAAAGGATCAAAAAATTCATGTCACGTATTCACGTAAAACACAGCCTGAAGTGTATTAAACTACTGTGTTAATATTAGGTTGAAATATAATGATTTTTTATTTGATTACTACTCGGATAATATTAATATGTTGAAATATAATGATTATTGATTCCATTTTATCTTTGTGTTTTATTTCTTATCTTAGTATTCCCGGATAGTATTTAAAATAATATTTTATTTTCACAGTTAATTTCTGGCGTAATAGAATTAACCGTGAAAATAAAATATAATTTTAAAATAAAGTACTTGTGGGTACAGTACACCACCTGCATATCACGTGACCACGTGAAAAGTTTACTTGCACCGCTCAATAGATGGCGCTTCACTGAAAAATGGGAGCGACGTCTCTATCTCCTTATATTACCAATGTACTCTGTGCGGCCGGTGTGGACGGCGCTCGGGCTTCCTCGGGCACACGTTGGCTCGGCCGAGCGCCGCTCGGCCCCGAGCCATGCGTTGTCAGTTTTTGCCGATGCTCAAAGGCGGCTCAGTCTGAGCTGCTCGCCCAGTGTGGACGGACGTAACCACACGACGACGACACTCGCGAGCCAGTGAATCAAAAATGGATAAAGAAGACAGTATTCGCTTAATACAACTTTACAGAAGCTTCAAAATGTTATGGGATTCGAAAGATCCAGATCATTTAAATAAAAGCAAGCGAGAAGATTGCTGGAGGAAGATCTCTAAGGAAATGAAGCTATACCCGAGTTGAAAAAGAAACTTGACTCATTGACAGGTTCATACCGACGCGAAAAGTCAAAGCAGAGAAAAAGTAATATCACTGGTTCAGGTAAGGATTCTTTTATTTAATTATAGTGAATGTTAGATTAGTGAATCTCATTATCAAATATCAATATGTACATTTACTATAGGACACACCATAGGAAACGAAAAATAACCTATAACGTCTACATATTTGTTACAGGCGCTGTCGAAATTTATATATTGAGGTGGTTTGGTTTTTAAATATTTTGACTTTATGTCAAATAACGATGACACAGGAATTACAAAAGAAGGCGGAATAGATAACGTAAGTCCTTTATTTATGTTTATTTTCAAAATTAGTTAAACATTAATATTGATGCTGCCATGGAATTATGCCGTTTGTTACAAAATGTGTTGCTAAATGTAGACGAATATCTTTAGCACTAACAGCGGGCATAGACTAACGGCATTCGATTCGAAGCGATTCCATTTCTTCAATCGCTAACGCTTTAACGTAAGCGAAGTTCGTCTGCTAGACAAAGTTATCTGCGATTAGCGAACGCCTATTCCATTGGTCGTTTCGATAAAAAGTAACTTTTGTCTATGGTCTTTCGTTATGAAACGTCAAATTCGTGCGACAAACTTTGAATGTTATGTTGTTTGTGTTTGAGTGGTGTTTCTAGAGTGCGAACGTAAAGTTGTAAACTAATTTAAAACTACATCCTCTTGTTATTATTCAGACAAAATATCATATTTCTGGGTAAGTAACAAAGTGCTTTTGTGTGATAAAGAAACAGCTAAGATTTCAGCTAGGCAAATAAAGATTTAGAATACTTTTCCCCTGAATACAACAGACGAACTAATCTGGTGAAATGTTTTGTTTTCTCGCCTAGAAATTGAACCAAGAGCAAGTGGTGAGCAGTTTTCAGCTCTTTTGGAATTTATGGAAAGGTAAAATATTTGTTCCATACGTATTAAAATGAAAAGTTAAATCCTACACAGACGACCGAATGGCATTCATAATGTAAACAATGACGTGATTACTTAACAATAATACAATATCGTAGTTAAAGGGCTCTTTGTTAACTCATATTTCAGCCACAGTGACTTGTCTAAACCTCAGCCTGGTGCTCAAGGTCGCATCAGAGCCAATCGTTTGTGGCAGGAGTTAACAAATCTTCTGATTTCAATTGGCAGTGGGGTAAATAAGACTCCAGACAAATGGAAAAAGGTATGTATTGATATACTTTGAGCTTTGTACATATATTATATCAACTTCCATTTAAAATGTTTATTACTTATATTCACACTCTGCTTTAACTACTTATAACTTTAATTTAAGGTGTGGGCAGATTGGAAGTCGAAAACAAAAAAAAGGCTTTGTTGATTCGTCGGCATGCCAGCGGCACTGGTGGTAGCCCTAACAGAGGGCAGGCCCTAACAGCTTTGGAGACTAGGTTGTTAGGAATTATTGGTGTGGTGGCGGTGGAGGGGCATGAGGAGATAGAAGAACAAGGATTTGATGTTAGTAAACAATTATTTTTACTGTCCTTCCCCGGGATACAAACTATCTGTACGGATGGTAAGGTTCAATTTTGCTTGGCTTACGTCTGTATAATGAAATACGTCTTGTTTACTTGATCGTTTATTTGCGACTGACTAGATGACGGTAATCGTGCGTTACACAAAAATGCAATTCTACATTAAACATGCCGGCCCCCAAAAGGCCATTAAGGCCTTTTCCAAACCTTAATAAATATTTACTTACAAGTTACAACAGTAGGTAGTTTGAAGTATAAACAACAAAACATTGAACGACTGATTCTAACTCAACATTAGGGTAGGCAAATAATTCCATTGATACAATTACAAACACAATACATTTCGATTAAGGAGGGCTTACATGGTGGCAAAAATCTAACATGATTTTTTATTATGATAACATAATTTTGTTTCCTTAAATTAACATTTCCTCACATTAAACTTTGAAAATAACATTTTTTTATACACAATAGGTACACATACACACGATCACAAACTCTCACTAGTGTTAAATGATATTGGTATGGAATACAATCTTGAGGTAAGTGGTTTAATTTCACTTTGTATTTCTTTTGATATTATTTATTCCTTTTTCTATAAGTACTAATATTTTCTTTCTTTTTATTTCTTTCAGGTTTCCAGGATTTTCTTCACTTTAAGGTAAGTATGCTGTTCCTGTAGGAGTTTCTTGGTAAGTATATTTCCAAATAAAATTATTCTTTGTAATATGTTTCTTATTTTGACATTGTTTAAATTTTATTTTATTTTCAGCTTTCTCATTGATTTCTACTTGGTGATGAAGGACCAGTATAGATTTCTCCAACAAGTTTGTATCGAGTTCGCCGAACAAGATCCATCCCAGGCTGGTTTCTTGTGCACATGGAGAACCTGGTGGACCCTTGATTAGAGATTGTTGCACTATTTGTGCGTACTCTTTAACTCCTAGAAGTAAATCAATCTGGCCTGGTGTATGGTAACTTGGATCAGCCAATTTGAGTCCTTCTAGGTGTTTCCAATTCTTAATCTTTACAGGTTGGGATGGGATGGTTGTGGTAAGTTGGTTGCACATTACATATGCATTTACGTTCATCTTGAAATCAGCATCGTAATGAGATCCAATTTCAAGTCTTACCGCGTGATTGACCTTTGTCCTTGTAGATCCCACTCCAATGATTCTACCTTTCGCTTTCTGCTTGGTAAGATTGAGCATTTGAGCCGCCTTTGCTGTTATAAACGCTGACTGAGAACCTGGGTCTACTAGCGCCCTCAAGACAACCGTGTGATTTTGCTCATCCCTTGCTATCACGGATGCTGTTGCTAGCAGTGCTGTGCCTGTGCTGGATTCTTGCGTGCTACTTTGATGTGATGCTATCATTGCATTTTTTTGCTCTTCTACACAGTGATATGATGCCTCCGGTGGTATGGATCCTGCTTTAACCGAAGTATCATCGTTCTTGGACCTGTGTACGAGTGAGTGATGCTTCTTCTTACAAATGTGACACGTGATCTTAATCTGCACTGATTGGCTGCATGAAATGGAGCCATACAGTTGAAGCACAGGTTATTACCTTTTAAATATTCGCCTCTTTCAACAGTTGTCAGTTTGATGAACTCTTTACAATGGCTTAGAGTGTGGTTTTCTTTACATAAGACGCATGTTTTCTCCTTTGATGGTGACGTGGATGCCGTAGCCGCTACATGACATGTTCTCTCTTTTACAGGTTTGTCACGAGATGCTGATGGTGTTGTAAGCTCAAGAGTGCGGAACTTTGACTCAAGAAACTTCTTTAGGCTATCCATGTAGGCATTTCTTCAGAGTCATGTTCGTAAGCATATTCCTCCCACTGCTTATGTGACTCTGGGTCCAACTTCTGAGCAACCAGAAATATTATTAAAAGATCCCAAGAATCCGTGGAAATCTTTAAGTTCTCTAAATGATTTAAACACTCCGTAGAGTAATTTCAGCTGACTTGCGTTTTGAGTGCTCAATTTCTTCTGATTAAAGATTCTTTTGAGTAGGGAGTTCACTATCAAACGTTTATTTCCATAGCGATGTTTCAGCATGTCCCACGCTTGTGCATAATTGTCATCAGTTACTTGAATGTGATTTAGTATTGCTGCAGCTTCTCCACTTAAGCTGGTTTTCAGATAGTATAACTTTTGAACTTGACTAAGTGACGAACTATGTACCAAAGTGTTAAATAAATCATGAAAGGTGGTCCATTCTTCATATTTACCAGTGAATGTAGGTATCTTAATGGGAGGTAGTCTTACTTGTGAGCAGCATGAGTCCTCAATTGAAACACTCCCATGATGATGTACGTTGGGTAAAATTCACTGACTCTGACCTTTGAATCTAACATATCTTTTATGTCGCCATGTAAACACAAATAAATTTCTTCTTGTATAAAAAATTCTTCGTTTACAAAATATGACATTGTACCTCTCTGATCTCGCGTTGTGTTCTTGACTTAAGTTTCGTGTGCGTTCTTAAACGTAGTCCAATAATTTTCTAACGTTTTAATTCTGCATTCTTTCTTTGGGGCATTTCTTCCAGTTTATTTGTGTTTTCTTTAGTATAGCAGCTGTATTTTCGAGAATATTAATGGCTTGATCCGTAACAGTAGTCATTGTTTATATTTGGTACACAACTCTTCTTCAAAATTCGTTAAAATTAGTCTGTCACTTGTTTCCCTCTTGAAACTTTAAATATTGCAATAACTTGCGTATCCTTATCGCTTCGAATGCGCTTGCTATTGTTCTCAACCGGTTGGTAGTCTTTCGATAGCTCACTGTGATCCGGTTCGATATTCGACCATATGTACGGGTGGTAAGGTTCAATTTTGCTTGGCTTACGTCTGTATAATGAAATACGTCTTGTTTACTTGATCGTTTATTTGCGACTGACTAGATGACGGTAATCGTGCGTTACACAAAAATGCAATTCTACAT
Organism: Erebia epiphron; assembly: GCA_963932025.1. Taxonomy (NCBI): domain Eukaryota; kingdom Metazoa; phylum Arthropoda; class Insecta; order Lepidoptera; family Nymphalidae; genus Erebia; species Erebia epiphron. The sequence continues at coordinate 14,643,851 of OZ009950.1, forward strand.
TAAACACTATCCCTATACCAAATTTCATCAAAATCGGTTAAACAGATGGGCTGTGAAAGCGTAGCAGACAGACAGACAGAAAGACACACTTTCGCATTTATAATATTAAGTATGGATGGAAGTATCGATGCGAAGTTTGGATGGCTGTATGGATGTTTGTTACTCAATCACGCCCGAACGGCTGAACGGATTTAGATGAAATTTAGCACAGAGATAGATTATAGTCTGGAATAACACATAAGCTACTTTTTATCCCGGAAAATTAAGGAGTTCCCGCGGGAACCAAAAAACCTCTATGACGTAGTCGCGGGCATCAGCTAGTTATTATCTAGTGGGTACAAAACTTACAATATTACTAGCTGATGCCCGTGACTGCGTGAAATACGTTTTTTTACGCGTAATTGAAGGACCAACCAACACATTTATAATATCAGTATGATAAATTAGCTTATTTTTATATTTTATCTTATATTTTTCAGGGACCCCCAGCTGCACCTGGAATCAATGATGGTGTTGAAGATGGTATGTGTTATGTATGGCATAATGTAAAGTATTTTTTACGCCACTACAAGTTAGCCCTTGAATGCAATCTCACCTGATGATAAGTGATGATGCAGTCTATGATGGTAGCGGACTAACCTGTTGTAGGCATGGCAGTTATATTGAACCCATACCCCCAATCGGTTTCTACATGGCATCGTACCGGAACGCTAAATCGCTTGGCGTTACGTCTTTGCCGGTAGGGACTAACCTAGTTACCAAACTAGCCACGGCCGAAGCCTCCCACCAGGCCAGACCAGAGAAAATTCTGAATCGACCGCGCCGAGGATCGAACCCGGGACCTCCCACTAATAAGACCACAACGCTCACTGCGCCATGGAGGTCGTCAAATAATAGTCAATAATAAACTATTATTGACTCCTGTGTGTGTGTGTGGACTTAGGGGTTCACTCTAATATTTCAGAGATAAAAATGGACTTTATAGCGGGATAAAAATAATCTGTTCAGACAAGACATTTTTTTTTTTCAATTACAAAAATTCCTTTTAAAGTTATTGAGTCATAATTAGGCAATAGGGAATATGCATAAAATTTAAATTTGTCTCAAATATTTTTTTCTAGATTCTTTATTGTCTTTACATTATACTTAAAAGGTATTTTTTTTATTTAGTTATTATTTAAACCCAGAAAATATTAAATAGAAAGTGAAAAATAAGGGAGGCAAATTCAAACTTGCAAAACGCGTCACCATTGGTCGAAACGAAATGTAACGTAAATGGTCACGTCAGTGGATTTATCGGCGTCGATATTCATACTGTGTTAGTAGTGTTGTATGTTATTAAGTTTGTACATGGCATGATTTACAAAAATCACAATACCGATATTGAATACTTAGATTTGATTGAGAATTTAACAAATTTAGATCCGAACAAAGAGTTTGTTTGGGCGTACAAGGGGAGTACAGTTGAGAAACTGCTTCTCACCGATTTAGAATTTCAACATGTAAATTAAGAGGACTTAAATTGCCCCAAGGTGGAAAAAATCATTAAGGATTTCAACTTGGGGCATTTAAATGATAACAATATATGCGATAGACATATCGCATAATATGTTGGCAAACCATCAAAATCCTGTCATTGTAGCGGTGTAGAGGTGCAATGCTTCGCCACTTTTTATGAAAATTACATAGGGGAGGTTGAAAAAAAACTAGAACGTTTTAATTCACACACACACACAATTATACTACTACTAGCTACTCTATCAACTCTAAGTATTTAAAGTCAGTAGGTATATTAAAATAGAGTGATAAATATTTTTTTTTAAATTATGAAAACCATCAATTTATTTTGTTATTATTAAGTTTTTTGATTTTTTTGTATAACTGCTATTGTATACCCATATAATAATGTTGTGTTAACTAGTAAGTTTATTTTATTAGTTGTTTTATAAATATGTGTAACTTTTATTAATTGAGCTAGCTTCACGATATAATCATAATACTAATCAGTATAACACAGACAGAGACAGTTATTTTCTTCCCAGAATTTATGTGGATAGAGCCTACTTCAATAAAAAAATTCACGAAAACCATCTCAAAGTATATTGAGATGGATTAAAGAAAGCAGCAGCAGAATCGGGAGGATCCAAAAGGCGCTTTTATTCGACGTTCCTTGCTAAACCAATCCATCCCTGAATATTTCCCAAAATAATTATAGACATTTCTACATACAAGGATTAGGGATATTTAACCCTAACATTTTACCACTACGAGAAGCAGTTGCTCGTCTCTCTTGAATTTAATTTCAACTGTAAGTGTTCGATATTTTTAAATAAAAAATGTCTTCAAATACTAATAATTGTGAAGTTAATAAATAAGACTGCCCTAACACAATTAAATATGCAGGGTAGTAAAACGTGGAAAAAAAATCAGTGAGTTGGCCCTCAATAAAAAGTATAAATAGTTGAGGCCAGTACAATGGCATCAAAGTTAAAACCGAATATCATGCAGACGGTTTTAAATTTAGAAAATTTAAAATCCGTAACATTACCATCTAGATTCGACGACCTAGATGAAATCTTATATGAGGAAATGAATAAAGGCTATCTAAATCTCGTGATCAAGGAAGCTAGTGGTAAGTCGTGGATCGTAGAGTTTGTGGCAGATGCATAATTTGGGACGAATAATAACAGGTATATATATTTCAAACTAATCATCTTGCATTTTGTTACAGCTATTAACTTTAAAAAAAAATGATGCAGCTACCTGAGGCCACGTATTTTGGATGTAAGAAGAGTTGGTTATCATTTTTGTCTTCAAACAGGTTGCTACAATTATGGACGAGGCCCATTCCACTGGCTGAATTGAGTGGAGATGTATCTGTAATCCTTGCAAATAAATATGAAGGAAGCGACCATAATGATGCCGAAATATATACTCTTAATGCAAATCTGTGATGATATAACATCAAATTTGGAAGATACCGTGGTCGATGTCAATGTGGAAGTGGAGGAGTGGATGTAGTTGTTAATTAACACCCCGTCAGAGTGTTTCGCATACTCGATTTTTAATGAGGGGTTAGGCCACACGTTACCCGAGGATTTTTTTTTCCTATAGGCTCCTATGGTATGGAATTATTGATGTGAATTTTGCTAAAGCAATTTTTTGTGCATTTGCGAACTAAAGATTTTTCTCGCTGAAAGAGACTTGTGTTTGTGTTGTGGACTTAAAAAAAAATGACTATGGGTAATGTAAGATTTATAATAGTCAGGGATGGATTTCAATATTTAAAAAAAAAGTATTATAAAGAAGTTCCCTTCTAAGACTTGGTAAAGAAGGACTTGCAATTATTCCATATAAAATTACCTTCATGGCTATTGTCATATCGGTATAACTGTAAAACCATTAAGTAAGTATGTTATTAAGTTTGTACATGGCATGATTTACAAAAATCACAATACCGATATTGAATACTTAGGTTTGATTGAGAATTTAACAAATTTAGATCCGAACAAAGAGTTTGTTTGGGCGTACAAGGGGGGTACAGTTGAGAAACTGCTTCTCACCGATTTAGAATTTCAACATGTAAATTAAGAGGACTTAAATTGGCCCAAGGTGGAAAAAATCATTAAGGATTTCAACTTGGGGCATTTAAATGATAATAATATATGCGATAGACATATCGCATAATATGTTGGCAAACCATCAAAATCCTGTCATTGTAGCGGTGTAGAGGTGCAATGCTTCGCCACTTTTTATGAAAATTACATAGGGGAGGTTGAAAAAAAACCTAGAACGTTTTAATTCACACACACACAACTATACTACTACTAGCTACTCTATCAACTCTAAGTATTTAAAGTCAGTAGGTATATTAAAATAGAGTGATAAATATTTTTTTTTAAATTATGAAAACCATCAATTTATTTTGTTATTATTAAGTTTTTTGATTTTTTTGTATAACTGCTATTGTATACCCATATAATAATGTTGTGTTAACTAGTAAGTTTATTTTATTAGTTGTTTTATAAATATGTGTAACTTTTATTAATTGAGCTAGCTTCACGATATAATCATAATACTAATCAGTATAACACAGACAGAGACAGTTATTTTCTTCCCAGAATTTATGTGGATAGAGCCTACTTCAATAAAAAAATTCACGAAAACCATCTCAAAGTATATTGAGATGGATTAAAGAAAGCAGCAGCAGAATCGGGAGGATCCAAAAGGCGCTTTTATTCGACGTTCCTTGCTAAACCAATCCATCCCTGAATATTTCCCAAAATAATTATAGACATTTCTACATACAAGGATTAGGGGTATTTAACCCTAACATTTTACCACTACGAGAAGCAGTTGCTCGTCTCTCTTGAATTTAATTTCAACTGTAAGTGTTCGATATTTTTAAATAAAAAATGTCTTCAAATACTAATAATTGTGAAGTTAATAAATAAGACTGCCCTAACACAATTAAATATGCAGGGTAGTAAAACGTGGAAAAAAAATCAGTGAGTTGGCCCTCAATAAAAAGTATAAATAGTTGAGGCCAGTACAATGGCATCAAAGTTAAAACCGAATATCATGCAGACGGTTTTAAATTTAGAAAATTTAAAATCCGTAACATTACCATCTAGATTCGACGACCTAGATGAAATCTTATATGAGGAAATGAATAAAGGCTATCTAAATCTCGTGATCAAGGAAGCTAGTGGTAAGTCGTGGATCGTAGAGTTTGTGGCAGATGCATAATTTGGGACGAATAATAACAGGTATATATATTTCAAACTAATCATCTTGCATTTTGTTACAGCTATTAACTTTTAAAAAAAATGATGCAGCTACCTGAGGCCACGTATTTTGGATGTAAGAAGAGTTGGTTATCATTTTTGTCTTCAAACAGGTTGCTACAATTATGGACGAGGCCCATTCCACTGGCTGAATTGAGTGGAGATGTATCTGTAATCCTTGCAAATAAATATGAAGGAAGCGACCATAATGATGCCGAAATATATACTCTTAATGCAAATCTGTGATGATATAACATCAAATTTGGAAGATACCGTGGTCGATGTCAATGTGGAAGTGGAGGAGTGGATGTAGTTGTTAATTAACACCCCGTCAGAGTGTTTCGCATACTCGATTTTTAATGAGGGGTTAGGCCACACGTTACCCGAGGATTTTTTTTTCCTATAGGCTCCTATGGTATGGAATTATTGATGTGAATTTTGCTAAAGCAATTTTTTGTGCATTTGCGAATTAAGATTTTTCTCGCTGAAAGAGACTTGTGTTTGTGTTGTGGACTTAAAAAAAAATGACTATGGGTAATGTAAGATTTATAATAGTCAGGGATGGATTTCAATATTTAAAAAAAAAGTATTATAAAGAAGTTCCCTTCTAAGACTTGGTAAAGAAGGACTTGCAATTATTCCATATAAAATTACCTTCATGGCTATTGTCATATCGGTATAACTGTAAAACCATTAAGTAAGTATGTTATTAAGTTTGTACATGGCATGATTTACAAAAATCACAATACCGATATTGAATACTTAGATTTGATTGAGAATTTAACAAATTTAGATCCGAACAAAGAGTTTGTTTGGGCGTACAAGGGGGGTACAGTTGAGAAACTGCTTCTCACCGATTTAGAATTTCAACATGTAAATTAAGAGGACTTAAATTGCCCCAAGGTGGAAAAAATCATTAAGGATTTCAACTTGGGGCATTTAAATGATAATAATATATGCGATAGACATATCGCATAATATGTTGGCAAACCATCAAAATCCTGTCATTGTAGCGGTGTAGAGGTGCAATGCTTCGCCACTTTTTATGAAAATTACATAGGGGAGGTTGAAAAAAAACCTAGAACGTTTTAATTCACACACACACAACTATACTACTACTAGCTACTCTATCAACTCTAAGTATTTAAAGTCAGTAGGTATATTAAAATAGAGTGATAAATATTTTTTTTTAAATTATGAAAACCATCAATTTATTTTGTTATTATTAAGTTTTTTGATTTTTTTGTATAACTGCTATTGTATACCCATATAATAATGTTGTGTTAACTAGTAAGTTTATTTTATTAGTTGTTTTATAAATATGTGTAACTTTTATTAATTGAGCTAGCTTCACGATATAATCATAATACTAATCAGTATAACACAGACAGAGACAGTTATTTTCTTCCCAGAATTTATGTGGATAGAGCCTACTTCAATAAAAAAATTCACGAAAACCATCTCAAAGTATATTGAGATGGATTAAAGAAAGCAGCAGCAGAATCGGGAGGATCCAAAAGGCGCTTTTATTCGACGTTCCTTGCTAAACCAATCCATCCCTGAATATTTCCCAAAATAATTATAGACATTTCTACATACAAGGATTAGGGATATTTAACCCTAACATTTTACCACTACGAGAAGCAGTTGCTCGTCTCTCTTGAATTTAATTTCAACTGTAAGTGTTCGATATTTTTAAATAAAAAATGTCTTCAAATACTAATAATTGTGAAGTTAATAAATAAGACTGCCCTAACACAATTAAATATGCAGGGTAGTAAAACGTGGAAAAAAAAATCAGTGAGTTGGCCCTCAATAAAAAGTATAAATAGTTGAGGCCAGTACAATGGCATCAAAGTTAAAACCGAATATCATGCAGACGGTTTTAAATTTAGAAAATTTAAAATCCGTAACATTACCATCTAGATTCGACGACCTAGATGAAATCTTATATGAGGAAATGAATAAATCTCGTGATCAAGGAAGCTAGTGGTAAGTCGTGGATCGTAGAGTTTGTGGCAGATGCATAAGTTAGGACGAATAATAACAGGTAAATATATTTCAAACTTATCATCTTGCATTTTGTTACAGCGATTAATTTTTTTTAAAAAAAGATGCAGCTACCTGAGGCCACGTATTTTGGATGTAAGAAGAGTTGGTTATCATTTTTGTCTTCAAACAGGTTGCTACAATTATGGACGAGGCTCATTCCACTGGCTAAATTAAGTGGAGATGTATCTGTAATCCTTGCAAATAAATATGAAGGAAGCGACCATAATGATGCCGAAATATATACTCTAAGTCTAATGCATATCTGTGATGATATAACATCAAATTTGGAAGATACCGTGTTGTTAAATAACACCCCGTCAGAGTGTTTCGCATACTCGATTTTTAATGAGGGGTTAGGCCACACGTTACCCGAGGAATTTTTTTTCCTATAGGCTCCTATGGTATGGAATTATTGATGTGAATTTTGCTAAAGCAATTTTTTGTGCATTTGCGAACTAAAGATTTTTCTCGCTGAAAGAGACTTGTGTTGTGTGACTTGTGGACTTAAAAAAAATGACTATGGGTAGTGTAAGATTTATAATAGTCATGGATGGATTTCAATATTTAAAAAAAAAGTATTATAAAGAAGTTCCCTTCTAAGACTTGGTAAAGAAGGACTTGCAATTATTCCATATAAAATTACCTTCATGGCTATTGTCATATCAGTATAACTGTAAAACCATTAAGTATGTTATTAAGTTTGTACATGGCATGATTTACAAAAATCACAATACCGATATTGAATACTTAGATTTGATTGAGAATTTAACAAATTTAGATCCGAACAAAGAGTTTGTTTGGGCGTACAAGGGGGGTACAGTTGAGAAACTGCTTCTCACCGATTTAGAATTTCAACATGTAAATTAAGAGGACTTAAATTGCCCCAAGGTGGAAAAAATCATTGAGGATTTCAACTTGGGGCATTTACATGATAATAATATACGCGATAGACATATCGCATAATATGTTGGCAAACCATCAAAATCCTGTCATTGTAGCGGTGTAGAGGTGCAATGCTTCGCCACTTTTTATGAAAATTACATAGGGGAGGTTGAAAAAAAACCTAGAACGTTTTAATTCACACACACACACAACTATACTACTACTAGGTACTCTATCAACTCTAATCCATCATTATCTCGTGTGTGCCATAATTGCTGGAGAGGAAATAACAGAGCAGTATCACAATCAACTGAAGAGCCGGAATCATCCAGGTCGCCTTCATTGCAGCCTGAAGTAGCAAATGCTGCAATAGAAGCAGACCGCCAAGAACAAATTGAAGCAGATTACCAAGACCAACAAGCTTTAAACACATCAGGTGTTGTTCTGCTGCCGAATTACGTAAGGGCACCAAACACACAAAGTCATTGTTTTTTTCCGGGCTGTAATAGCTCAAACCGGCTTACGGTTCCTTCTGCTTTAAGAGTTCAATTGTTTTGTGAATACAATTATTATGGACCTCCGGATTGTAGAATCTGTCACTACCACCTACACAGCAACTCGTGGCATTTGATTTTAGAAGCTACATATAACCCTATAAAAACAACCCTTTTCGCGCGTGGGTAGGACAAGAAACCACACCTAAGTTTTTCACTGCTCTGATTTTATTTCTTTTTTTATTTTATTAACTAAGTATATAGTGCTTATGATATTAATAATTAACTAAACTAAACCCACATTACCTGGCGCAAATAAGTTTCACCTTTGTGTTCAACAATAACAAGCAACTTTCACAACAAACATGGATGTGCACTCTCAACTACAGAAAAACATGGAGGATCTTGCTTCAGTGTTCGAATCTCGCATGCAGGGCTTCGACAGGGCCCTGTCGGGGGCTCAATCTACATCATCTTCCTCAAAATCACCATCTTCTAGTTCCACTAAAGACCTTGCCACGCTAACTGCTGAATTTACTACATTTAGGGATCTCATATGGAAAACGCTGGCAATGCTTCGTCAGCAACTCCAGCTGCTCACAACAGCTGTAGATGAGCAGGAGATGCGTTCACGACGGAAGATGTTGCTACTTCACGGCGTTCCTGAGGCCAGTGACGAGCAAGTCGAAGACTCAACATGCAGTGTATTGCGTGATCAACTTCAACTTTCCAACTTCGACAGCTCCAGCATTGAACTGTGTCACCGTATTGGCACGAAGAAAGATAGGCCCAGGCCCATCCTGGTGCGCTTTAAGTATTTAAAAGCGAAGACTACGGTGTGGGCCTCAAAAACTCGGCTTAAAGGCAGTGGCATAACAATCAGCGAGTTTCTTACGAAACCGCGCCAGGATTTATTTGTTGCTGCGCGTAAACATTTTGGAATGAAGAGTTGCTGGACCGCTGACGGAGTTGTTCTCATTGCTTTGCCCGATAAGAGCCGTAAGAAAATCTTTACCAACTCCAGTCTCTGGTAACAAAGTTTCCCCAGGCAAGTAATACTCAGGGTCAGGATCCGCAGCCGCAGCCGAAGCAAGTTAAAGCTCGTCGTGCAATCAAAATTTCGGCCAAATAATGTCGTATGTTTGTTTCCTTAAGTTGACACATAAAGCTCATCTTCGCTTGCACTTTAGTTACCTAGTCATACAAACAACGCTTCCTATAATTATTATTGTTTGAAGGTAATTGCAATAATCTAAGCAGTCACATGAATATTTTATATTGTCTAAAACAATTTAAATTGTCTCAATTTAATTGTTAATTTTATGGAGGTATTAATTTAATGTCAGATGTCAGCTGTTATATAAGTGAGATGGTCACCCTAACCATTCCATAATTTTTTTGAAATCTTAAATAAATATCTCAGCACTCGTAAAATTTCGTCAGAATTTAAAAACAAGGGTTTATTTTTTGTTCGGAATACAAGAGCTTGTAAAATTCCGTAAACATCAGCTTAGGGTATAATTTTTTTAAAAGCAATAAACTATAGAATTAACGCAAACGAAACTAATAAAGCTTTCTAAATTATTATATTAAAACAAAGACTCAAACTCCGACGAGCCACTTCCAAAAAAAGGGCGAGACCCATAAAGTAATTTTTTCTTACACCCTTCGTAGAAATGTCTAGGTTGAGATGCTTAGCAGATGTTAAGATGTTGGGAGAGCACGCACAAAAAAATACCAGCGTCTTGAAAGACATACTGAGTTGGCGCGAAAAACTATCAGAGAAGGGCGTGGCAGACTTATCTGACAGCTCATTGGCTTAATTTCATCGAGCTTTGGTCCTTGACCAATGGATGACATTGAACGGATTACTGTGGCGTAATTTTTTTCAATTGCAGTGAAACTGTCCGGGAGAAGGGGGTGCCGCGCGCGTTGACTGACGCGGGCGCATGGAATGGCATTCAGGCTCGAGTCTCCGCGAAGACTAGTAGTTTACTATTACTAGACTTAATTTCAGTGATTGTTTTCTATTTCGTGGGGTTTTATTAAATTACAATTTAATTATCATTCTCCACTCTTCAAGTGCAGAAATTGTATCTAGTAAAACTTAGAGTAAAATATTCCTACAAATTATAAATGTATTTGTAAGGGAAAAAATTTAATATTACTAGAAGGGTTTAATTGAAAATAGAATTGTAAATAAGTGAAGTGAGTCTGTTTATGCTAATATACAGACTTATATGTGTGTTCTGTAAATACAGAAGCCATAGTTACAGTCTAGATGAGACTAGAAACCCTACCTCGACTTTAACACCAATAGAATGTGTTTAAACAAATAGATATTATACAAACTGTGAAATCACTCGACACCTATTGTATAATTTAAACTGTTCATAACTATATAACGTGTGTCTTTTTCTATAACGTGTGTCTTACCTTATTTCTTTTCTTGTCACGTTTGTAAATATGTAAATAGCAATGAACCAAGGCATGTGTGTGTTAATTATTAAGTTGTATCTAGGTTAAATAGCCGAGAGGGGTTTTTCGTTTGGACATACCTTTTCCCCTCCATTTAGCATGGCTGTAGGAACGGAATGTCCGCTTGTGAATATTAGACTTCACCCGTCTGAGTCACAGGCTAAATAATAAACCAGTTTCTTTTTTTGATTTCACTCTAATTGTCAGAGTAAAAGAATTAATTATTTACTCTAATAAAAGATTACTTTGGTTCTTAAACCATTTTCTTTTATTACTATATTTAGAATTCATCCCCTAGAAGTTTCAATAATGGAGATTCACCTAAATTTGCCTTTATCAATCCCAATATAGTCTTAACAATGCCATTAATCCAGATAGTACATGTGTTGGGTTAAGTTGGGATTCTCCAATGTTGAGGCGTCTCATACTGTTTAATCTAATCACGATTCTCATATCAGAATATTCAAGATAGGTAGATAACTTAGTATAGCATTGATATGTATGCTAAATATATCCAGTTTATAATAGATTTATATGACTGAATCTTACTAAGATACTGAGGGATCACTGAACCGAACAGGTGTATAGTTGAGGTCAAATTAATGCAGTCTAATGGAACTTGAACATGATGAGTTCAACTACAACTAAATCTATAGAACCTTGACTTAGTTATGTTAATACAAAGCAGTCTAAAGAGATTTGACTCTAATTAATTCAACATTTTAAGTTGATGGAATAAAATACAATTATAAAGCTTAGAATTGAGTAAATAGGATCACTAACTACCGTTAGCACCCTATTGTATTGTTTAACGCTACGGTTACCTACTAGCACCGAGCGCAGCTGAGGGATACCGACGAAAGTCCAGGTAGGTCCTTTATGAGTCTTTGTTTTACGTAGATAACTGCCTTAAGACTTAAGGAACAGATGGAGTGTAGTGCAGAGATTATGAGACACTGACGGTTGATTGGGAAATAAGATTTTTTTTTGAGCTCATAGCCCTAGGGCTAGACTAAGCGTACAAATGATACATGGTTCTGTGGCGCCCCGGCAGCGATATATCAGCTCAACCAATACATGTCATGTCTTTACAGTTACGACCTCCGACCTTGGTTTGGCCAAACCAAAACATAACTGAAACAAATATATAAATATAAATCCATGGTATTTGTTGGCGACTAGATTAAAAATTATTTCTCGAATGCGTTGAACGTTCTAGATAAAGACCAAATGTGCAAGCAAAAGAATTCATTTAGGGAATTTCAAGTGGCGGACGTCGCACCGGGTTGGATTTTTTACAAGTGGCCGTAGGCGCCCGGCGACAAAAAACGATTACAAAAGGGATATGGTCTTTGTTTCAACAGCTTTCGAGAGTTAAGATATTACTAGAAATATGTTTTTATGTGTTGACTTTAGAAATAGGTAAAATTTATTGGTTTTTTTGTCAACTTTGTTTTTAAGATGAATGAGTTACTAGAAGTTTACGAAATAAAGGGTCTCGAAGTGGTTGCACTTATTAGCGTTCGGGAATATTCCGTTAACGTAATGATTTGGTATAAATATTCCCGATAGACCGAACGCCAGTCAGTCAACCCTCAGCACTAGTACGGAAAATAACTCTTTTATTTCTCAGTACCTAGTCTAGTACCTCAAGTCTTCATACTACTACTACTCTACTGTCACGGTAGAGGTGCACGACCGGGGTGCACAGGACGGGACGCCTACCAGCGCAACATCGACGAGTACCGGCGGACGGGTCCCGATTTTTGACCGCCCGCTCACTCCGTGGCCCGAGCGTTTCCGTCACCTTTTTTGTGGGACAAGTTCCCTGGCGTCGTCGAGGGTCTACGCGACCGACGCGCCTCAACAGATGGTCCTTCGAACCGGATCCCGGACACGGATTTCTGGAACTATTGAAGAATTCTGAAAGCTGTATCTACGAACGGGGATCAAGAGACATGCCTCTCACCAGGTCCCAGAAGGAAAAAGGTGTGCCCTTAGGCGCAAGCTCAAGTGCATCGCAGCACACGGAACAGTTGAGCGAGCGAACCAGATCACAGGGGTCCGCCTCAGAGATGAATTTGGAAGCTACAGCACTGAATATTTCTCCGAAGACTTCAATAACAGATTCTCCAGGAATCACCGAGACGAAGACGAGGTCGATAGAAACGGGTGATCGACTCAAACAACTGAAAATGACTGAGCGGAAGAACCAGATCAGCTCCCTGGCGACTCAAATACCAGGAGGTTCTACCCGTACGACAGTCAATTCAGTTCGAACCTCGAGATCTGCCAGACTGCGCGAGTTAGAAATAAAGGAAAAGCTGGCTCGATTGGAGCTGCAGCGCATCGAAGCAGAAGCTAATTTGGTACGAATCAGACTCGAGAAACGGAAAATGGAAGCTTTAGCTTCAGAAGACGATCTGGAAAACGAACAAGAAGATAGAACATCATATGTTCAGACCTGCATCCAGACGTCACCCATGGAAGATATGAAACATAACATCCTTCCAGAATTAGACCTTCAAGAAAAGGACGGAAAGAAAGAAATGGAAAGGATCGTGAAGACCGAACAGTCCCTGATGAATACGATCCAGGTCCAGAAGCTTTGTACTTGAAGAGCAAAGAACTGAAGATTCAGTTTCGGAGTACAATTTGGAAAATGAATTTGCAGACAGGAAATTGCAAGTTCAGAACTGTATCAAGACGCGTCCATTAGAAGAGACACAGAATACGACAAGATTTCGAAGAGCCATAAAAAGAGCAGCGGGAAAAGTTGTCAAGAACTTTTTATATTCAGACGCCACTCCAGTCCAAGTAAGGAAAGCTTTTCAGCGTCTCTATGAAAGGCCAGATTTACTTTTGATGAAAGAACAAGTCAGAAATAAGGCACTCCTTCAGATTGCAGCAACGGCTCAAGACAATTGTACCTTTGCGAGTGGGATATACAAGTGGATCTCAACCAGACAAGATCTTCAGAAATCTCAGTACTTGTGCTATACAGTAACAATGAGAGAATTTTTTGAGATGTTACCAGCGTACCTGAAGTTCCGTTGGCATGACTACGCTGATGCAAGTGAAAATGAAAAATCTGTTGATCTTATCTTGATGACGCCATTCCTCAACAAGCAACTAGACAAGAGTGGAGCTTATGCACTAACAGACAAGCAGGAATGGTCATGTGGACGTAAAGCAACTCACACAGCAAAATATGAGGAAGACGAAGGAGGAGGAGTGCTGAGACGACCCCTTTTCAGTCTAGCTGATAGCATCGCCATGTCAGAAGATTGGTGCTGCGCACAAGGGGGAGAATGTTGGCGACTAGATTAAAAATTATTTCTCGAATGCGTTGAACGTTCTAGATAAAGACCAAATGTGCAAGCAAAAGAATTCATTTAGGGAATATCAAGTGGCGGACGTCGCACCGGGTTGGATTTTTTACAAGTGGCCGTAGGCGCCCGGCGACAAAAAACGATTACAAAAGGGATATGGTCTTTGTTTCAACAGCTTTCGAGAGTTAAGATATTACTAGAAATATGTTTTTATGTGTTGACTTTAGAAATAGGTAAAATTTATTGGTTTTTTTGTCAACTTTGTTTTTAAGATGAATGAGTTACTAGAAGTTTACGAAATAAAGGGTCTCGAAGTGGTTGCACTTATTAGCGTTCGGGAATATTCCGTTAACGTAATGATTTGGTATAAATATTCCCGATAGACCGAACGCCAGTCAGTCAACCCTCAGCACTAGTACGGAAAATAACTCTTTTATTTCTCAGTACCTAGTCTAGTACCTCAAGTCTTCATACTACTACTACTCTACTGTCACGGTAGAGGTGCACGACCGGGGTGCACAGGACGGGACGCCTACCAGCGCAACATCGACGAGTACCGGCGGACGGGTCCCGATTTTTGACCGCCCGCTCACTCCGTGGCCCGAGCGTTTCCGTCACCTTTTTTGTGGGACAAGTTCCCTGGCGTCGTCGAGGGTCTACGCGACCGACGCGCCTCAACAGTATTTGGGGCGGGCTATATGCCCAATCAAAAGAGGTTTCCGTCTAAATGACGCGGCGAGCCCACATATTCGCTTCGTAGCGTAAGGAGGTCTAACTAGCCCCGATAACACGGTTCAGGGCCGTATTAACGGCGTAGGGTTCCCATGAGCTTAAGGATTTATCGGTCGGCTTGCGATGACCTCAAAGAAGGTAAATACATATATCAACTGATCTTTCACTCTAGCCAGAACGTCTAATTGTAATCTTTCATTTTATCTAGCTTTCCTCTTTGGAACTTCTCCTATAGAGAAGATAAGTAAATTTTGTAACCTATTGATATAAAATTCATGAGTAGAACCGCGGGAATCTGGTAGAGTGATTGAGATGTCTATATGTCCACAAACGGAATGCTGATAAGATAATAGAAATCTCCGTATACCGAAGTGTCTCAAATTTCTGTCTCTATGTATCCAAAATTCATTCATTATATCTAATCACAAATCACGAGCCAAGACGATCACGCACGTGCCATCACAGAATTTTGGTGCCGTGACCAGGATTCATAGAATCCTTTTGATGTAGTAAGACTAGGATATAATCCTGAAAATTCCGAAAACCTGGGAATTTTGATGCCGAAGTGACCAGAGGTCTATGTACATATTCGAAATAACGATATGACTAGATCTATACAAGCTGAATTTTTAGTGGTTTTAGGGCCTCAGAGAGGTGATTCGGAATTAAGAGTACAATTTATTTCTACCATTTATCCTGACCCTAGTATTAAAATAAAAAATAAAAAATCGAAAAATTATGATGTCGAAAATTTTGCGATCAATTAGTAGCGCTAGCGCCAGGCGCCAGCTGACTGGGTGAGTCACGTGACGCACGAACCGAGCGGCGCACGGCTGGTTGTTCACCTTTGGCTATCAGCTGTTAAACATTCGGTAAAGTTTCGATGTACTTACCATCATTGCAGTTATTTACAGCTCACGAAGTAGGTGGGTACACTTATTTTAGGTATTAAATTTTACAATCTTATTTACACGTATTTACGCACTTTCTTTGATAAGAACTTTTGCGGATCACGTGGGGGTTGTTAAAGGCCCAAAAATGTTTATTGTGCTGGTTATAAATTCCAATACAATTAAAAGTTGACTCGTCTGTCCACAGAATGCTTAATTCACGATTATTTAATGACCACTGACAAAACTCAATCCTGGCTGGCCCATCGTTTGCTCCGGCTAGTACCTACATGCGGGAACTACCTCGACCTTGAGCATGCTCTGGTTCTCGGAATTGCCCATGGTCGATTAAACGCTGCGTTGCAGCTAAGATAGTAATACTCGACGGAATTTGTGGGTTTCGGATTCCTCGCATACGAAAGGAGTTTAAGCCATCCGGTTGCAAGTAGAGCCGTCGAGCTTCTGTCGCATTGTAATGGCGTACATCTGCAGTCTGCACCATACTTAGGTATTCCAAATTGGCGTATTCGTAATGGCGTTCCATTTTTGCGCGTATTTGAAAACCGAAGTAGCGTCACCTACCGCGCGTGTGACGCGTGTTGCGTAACGTGCGTAACTGAAGCCGGAAGTCGGCTAGCCGAACGCGGTCGGCGGCGCGCGGGCCGTCAAAGGATTGAGGGGCGGGGCTTCGATTAATGGACGCCAGACGCCGCTCGCACCTCCATAGCGTCGGTACGTCGGCTAGCTTCTTGGAATTTCGCCGCGTAGCGGTACTAATGTTTCTCACAGTTACGAGTTTATTTCGAAAAAAAAATCTAACTTAATAAAGTAAGTACTTTAAAAATAAAAAAAAACAAGTGGAGTCGGTAGTACTGCTAATGGCGATTCAACTCGCCGCGGCTTTAAAACCACTAAAATTTCATCGTGTATATATACAAAAAAAAAAAAGAAAAAAAAAATAACACAACGTAGGAATAGTGATTAGTTATGTATTGAATAGTATTTAAGTACATGAGAGAGAATCGTGATTAGGTATATGAGGCGGAGATTAACAAAAAAAAATATATTTATATAATAATAATAAATAATAAAACAAGAGAAGGAAAAGGTTAAGACACACTGTGCATGTTATTATTATGTTGTACATTATTTTATGTATAGGAGGAGCAGAACAGAAATAAGCAGTATGTTTTATAAATGTACAATTTACAGGGACCACTAGGAGGAGCATTGCAGTGAACGAGATATTACTTTGCTTATTTCTTACAACTATTTCCTTTTGAACCCCGAAATTTATATAATCAGAGCACATTCCCCAAGTATAGATAACATCTGCTATCAGCATTGCATTATTTCATAGAATTCTTCTAGACATTTTACGAAGGTGTATTAAGCGAGTAGATTAGAGTTTTGACGTAATTTGGGCGGTAAATAGGTTAAAAGACGATTAGGAGGTTTAGGTAAGATGTCGACAGGTAGAAAGGGACGTAGTACAAAGAAGGTAGCAACAGGCCGAACGGATGTTAGCGTGGTAGAGACGAGTGAACAAACGGGAACCTTAGGTAACACGACGTTAGAGTTGATTTTACAAAAAATCTGTGAATTTGAAGGAAAACTACAGCAATTGAGTTCGAAAGTAAATCCGGTATCGAATGAAAACGCGAGTGTTTCATCACACGAGTCGGTCGGGTTAGTGAGTAATGAGAGTGACAGGGATGGTAGACAGGAAACTAGTCTTGCATCCGCGAGTTCTAGTGTAGCATCTTCTGAAACTCGGAACATTTATGTGGTACAGCCATCGGTTAGCAAACCAAATTTTGATGGAAAACCATTCACAAATCCTATTGCATTTTTAAAACGATTAAAAAAATATATAAGGGCAGTAAATGGATTTGATCGCGAGATTGATATAGCGCTAGGATGCATTACGGGGCATGCTCGTCAAGTTATGGAGTTATACTCGAAAGATTGGACGACTTTCGCCGACTTTGAGGCCGATTTTAGGCGCACTTATTGGACTGAACAAATCCAGGAGTCAGTGCGGTATAGGTTGATTAATGCGGTATATACGAACAATTCAGGAATGACTATGTCTGAACATTTTGCCGAGCAGGTAGAATCAATGCAGTCGTTAACTATTGCGTTTAGCGAGCGTGATCTGGTAAACGCTATTATGCGACATTACGCGTTAGATATACAGCGTTTGTGGTTTACTAGGACTGAGGAAGTTAGTATTATGAGCGGAGCGAAGTTTCTAAGAAGTATAGAACAAAATATTGTTGAAAAGCCGAAAGGGGTTGCGAGAGATATAGCAGGTAGTAGTTTTAGAGATAGGCGGTATAACAGGTCACCGTTAGCACGTCCTGTCGTTGCGACAATTACTTCCAATAGGTGGAATAATAGGAATAGTTCAAAAAGAGGAAGAGGTTATCGTCAGGGTCGGTCAGGTTATAGGGCTAGTTTTAACAGGCCCGCATTACCTGAAACTGGACGTGAAAAATCAGCAATCACTTTTGTAAAAGAGGGCGAAGGCTCTACTTTGTCGAAAAATGTGGGGGAGGGACCATCAAAAAACTAGAGGTCCCCACACAAACGAGGTCAAATAAGTTAATTTTGTGTAGGACGGGGAATATAGAGATCTCAGAAAACGAACAGGCAGGCGTAGCTTATAATATCTTAATTAGAAACGGATGGAAACCAGGACAAAGTCTAGGAGTTAACGGAAAGGGTCTAAAACGGACATTGAAAGGTGGCGTTAATAACGATAAAGATAGCTGTCAGTCGGAAATTATAGGTATAGGAATTTTACTGGAAAACCAGTTTAGCAACGTAGTAGAATGTAACGAGATAGGCATTGTGTGTGAGTTTTGTGCGAAGAGAAGGTTAAGCGTGTATACGATGTTTCACGAACTCGATGAGTCGATTGACGAAGAAACTGATTATTCCTTACCTAAGTTACCTGAAGTATGTGTGTGGTTGTATGGGAGAAATATGAATGCACTTATCGATACTGGAAGCCAGATTAGCGCGATAACTAGAGAATTGTATGATACTATTATTAGCGAAAACGGGTCCCTACCTGAGGTCGCTATCCCGGCGATTCAAATACAAGGAGCATTCGGATCACGAAGCGAGTGCGCAAACCGGTTGCTACTAATAGAGTTCCAGCTAGGTAGTACTTTAGTTGAGGCACCTGTATTAATTATGCGACGTTTACCTAGGTCGTTAATACTCGGATATGATTGGTTAGAACGCGTAAGTAAAGGGAGTAGTAAATTGCGGTAGTGAACGGACATTAACAATTGAACATTTGGGGGTCAAGTCTTGCGTTAGGCTAAATTCAGATTGTAAGATCGAAAGGTTAGGGGGAGAGGCCAATGCTGCCACTATTAATTTAATATTAAGTCAGAATACTAGGTCGGTAGAACACAGTGTATCGAGTAAAGGATCGGGCGGTGAAGATAAAGGGAGATTTCAACTAGACGATTCAAATTTAAGTAATGAACAAAAGAGATTGTTATTACCGGTATTAGAAAAGCATTGTAAGGTATTTACGGACGAGTTAGGGTTGACCAGCAGATATGAGCACGTTATTAAATTGCTAGACGAGGAACCTTTTGTGAAGCATAGTTATCCAGTACCGTTAGCATATAGGGAGCAAGTTAAGAAGGAATTAGAGGAGCTAGAGAGATTAGGCGTGATCAGACAGGAGGCAACTCCGTACTGTAGCCCTCTCACGTTCACTAAGAAACGGGATGGGTCAATAAGGCTTTTGTTGGACGCGCGCGAACTTAATAAGAAAATGGTAGGAGACGCGGGATCACCACCACTCACATCTGAGATTTTACAATCCTTTCATGGAGTGAATTATATAAGTTTAATTGATTTGAATAATGCGTATTTTCAAATACCTTTGCATCAGGATTCTAGGAAGTATACAGGGTTCTCCTTTATGGGAAGGACTTATACTTATCAAGTATTGCCGCAAGGATTAAAGACATCTGTGGCGGGTTTTTCAAGAGCAATGGATTCTATATTAAAAGAAGTACGTGAGTTTTGCGTGAATTATCTAGATGACTTTGTCATATTTACCACGGGAGACTTGAATTTACATTTGGAACATTTAGACAGAGTACTAGACAGTCTAGAAACCGCAGGTTTAACGGGAAGACTAGGGAAGTGTCGGTTCTTATGTGTAGAGGTGAAACTGTTAGGACACATAGTGAATACAAATAGGATACGTATGGATCCTGAACGGGTAGAGGCCATATTAGATTTCCCCATACCTCGAACAATAAAACAATTACGAGGATTTTTGGGATTAATAAATTATTTTAGGAGGTTTATCTCAAAATATAGCGAAGAAGTTAGACCACTTTGCGACTTGTTAAAACAAAATGCTAAATGGTCATGGACGCAGGTAGTAAACGATTGTTTTGAAAGGGTCAAGAAATTATTTTTAGACACAATACTTCTTGTACACCCTAACCCAAAAGAAACTTATTACTTACAAACTGATAGCAGTAATTTAGGAATTTCAGGATATGTTTATCAACTGAACGATGTAGGTGAAGAACAGATAATAGGATTTTGTAGTAAGGCATTGACAGAGACAGAGCGTAAATGGACAGTCACAGAACAGGAGCTGTGGGCAATCATCTATAGTCTGTCAAAATTTGAAACATATTTGAGGGGTGCACGTCTAGTTATTAGGACTGATCATAAGAGTTTGGTATTCTTACAAACATGTAAATTATTGAGCGCACGAATGATACGTTGGGTGCATTACATAGGTCGGTTCGATTATACAGTGGAACATGTAAAAGGGAAATTAAATACAGTAGCGGATGTATTATCCAGACATATAAAAGGTACAACCGATGTATTGACTAACAAGGCTACGGGGCCTGAGATGAATTTATTCAAAGCCTCATTAGGACGGGTAGTACAGGCGAAATGGAAAGAGATAGGTAGTTATCAAGAACGCGATGAGGTGACTGAAATGAAACGTCGTTACTATTTCTCGAATATGTCTCGCATAATAAATCAAATTGTGAGAGCTTGCGAGGTATGTCAGAAATCGAAGCACGCGTTAGAAACACACACAGGGCCGATTAAAACTGTGATAGCTAGAGAAGTAGGAGAACGGGTCTTTTGTGATATTTATGGACCTTTACCAGCGGGACGATTTGGATACAAATATATATTTGTGATACAGGACGCTTATAGTAAGCTGATCAGGCTATATCCACTACGCGAGGCGAGTGGAAAAGCTACATTAACATGTGTAAAAAAGTTTCATAGTCAGGTTAAAGTTAAGACGCTATGTTCGGATAGAGGTGCTAATTTTACTTCGAGGATTTTCGAATCAGGGGTACGTCAATTAGGTATCGAATTGACACACACATCTGTTAGAAATCCGCGACCGAATTCAACAGAGAGAGTAAATAAGGAGCTAGGGAGGCTATTCAGAACATATTGCGACAAATGTCATCGGTCTTGGGTAGACTTATTAACGGACATAGAGGATTGTTACAACCAGGTAGTACACACTACAACGGGTTATACTCCGAATGAAATAGTATGGGGAAAGCGAACTCTATTATCAACGGATTTCGATAAAGGCATAGTGAAGCAAACCGATATACAGCAGGAGACATTAGAGCAAATTAGACAGCAGGCAAGACGAAACATAGCTAAGGCGGCGGAAAGTAGAGAATCTCATTATAATAAAAATCATAAGTTAGTGCAATTCGAGATAGGAGATTTAGTGAAGCTAAAGACTTTTTCGAAATCAGATGCCGACAAAAAGTTAACAAAGAAATTCATGCGATTATATGAGGGACCTTACAAAATAGGAGCGGTTCCTTATAATAACGTATATACTTTAATTGACGCTCGTAATAACAAAGTCAAAGGGAATTACAATGCGATCCATCTGTTTCGTTATTATGGAGATATATAAAAGAATAGGCTTCCACCAGGGATTAATACTAATAAAAGGAAACGAGTGAAGTTACCGGTATCATCGAGAACAATAGAGAGGCCAGGTTAAGCGAACAAAGAGGGAATTAAATTAAATAGGCTATTGCGATGTTTAGAATATAATAGATGAGCGGAAGGACTTAGAACTAGCGGTAAAGTACAGAGGAGAAATAGATTTTCAAACGACTAGTAAAAAAAATGCGGAGACATTTGTGAGACTAGGTGTATTAAAAATCTATTTGGGGGAGTGTGAGATGGTCACCCTAACCATTCCATAATTTTTTTGAAATTATGGAATGGTTAGGGTTGTGTGTTAATGGTTAGTGCTGAGATATTTATTTAAATCTTAAATAAATATCTCAGCACTCGTAAAATTTCGTCAGAATTTAAAAACAAGGGTTTATTTTTTGTTCGGAATACAAGAGCTTGTAAAATTCCGTAAACATCAGCTTAGGGTATAATTTTTTTAAAAGCAATAAACTATAGAATTAACGCAAACGAAACTAATAAAGCTTTCTAAATTATTATATTAAAACAAAGACTCAAACTCCGACGAGCCACTTCCAAAAAAAGGGCGAGACCCATAAAGTAATTTTTTCTTACACCCTTCGTAGAAATGTCTAGGTTGAGATGCTTAGCAGATGTTAAGATGTTGGGAGAGCACGCACAAAAAAATACCAGCGTCTTGAAAGACATACTGAGTTGGCGCGAAAAACTATCAGAGAAGGGCGTTGCAGACTTATCTGACAGCTCATTGGCTTAATTTCATCGAGCTTTGGTCCTTGACCAATGGATGACATTGAACGGATTACTGTGGCGTAATTTTTTTCAATTGCAGTGAAACTGTCCGGGAGAAGGGGGTGCCGCGCGCGTTGACTGACGCGGGCGCATGGAATGGCATTCAGGCTCGAGTCTCCGCGAAGACTAGTAGTTTACTATTACTAGACTTAATTTCAGTGATTGTTTTCTATTTCGTGGGGTTTTATTAAATTACAATTTAATTATCATTCTCCACTCTTCAAGTGCAGAAATTGTATCTAGTAAAACTTAGAGTAAAATATTCCTACAAATTATAAATGTATTTGTAAGGGAAAAAATTTAATATTACTAGAAGGGTTTAATTGAAAATAGAATTGTAAATAAGTGAAATGAGACTGCGTGGCGCTTCGCGGTATTTGGTAATGTACATAATATTATTTAACTATTTTCGAGTAGTTTCACAGCTCTGAATAATATCTTAAATTAAATACTAAGGTTTAAACTGGTCAAAGCCTATTAAAGATGGATCCAGAGACAGCTTTAGAGATAATGCATAAGCTAGAAGCTGGGTATATACAAGTCTCTTCATTATAATCATTAACGTATGTCTGTTTATGCTAATATACAGACTTATATGTGTGTTCTGTAAATACAGAAGCCATAGTTACAGTCTAGATGAGACTAGAAACCCTACCTCGACTTTAACACCAATAGAATGTGTTTAAACAAATAGATATTATACAAACTGTGAAATCACTCGACACCTATTGTATAATTTAAACTGTTCATAACTATATAACGTGTGTCTTATTCTATAACGTGTGTCTTACCTTATTTCTTTTCTTGTCACGTTTGTAAATATGTAAATAGCAATGAACCAAGGCATGTGTGTGTTAATTATTAAGTTGTATCTAGGTTAAATAGCCGAGAGGGGTTTTTCGTTTGGACATACCTTTTCCCCTCCATTTAGCATGGCTGTAGGAACGGAATGTCCGCTTGTGAATATTAGACTTCACCCGTCTGAGTCACAGGCTAAATAATAAACCAGTTTCTTTTTTTGATTTCACTCTAATTGTCAGAGTAAAAGAATTAATTATTTACTCTAATAAAAGATTACTTTGGTTCTTAAACCATTTTCTTTTATTACTATATTTAGAATTCATCCCCTAGAAGTTTCAATAATGGAGATTCACCTAAATTTGCCTTTATCAATCCCAATATAGTCTTAACAATGCCATTAATCCAGATAGTACATGTGTTGGGTTAAGTTGGGATTCTCCAATGTTGAGGCGTCTCATACTGTTTAATCTAATCACGATTCTCATATCAGAATATTCAAGATAGGTAGATAACTTAGTATAGCATTGATATGTATGCTAAATATATCCAGTTTATAATAGATTTATATGACTGAATCTTACTAAGATACTGAGGGATCACTGAACCGAACAGGTGTATAGTTGAGGTCAAATTAATGCAGTCTAATGGAACTTGAACATGATGAGTTCAACTACAACTAAATCTATAGAACCTTGACTTAGTTATGTTAATACAAAGCAGTCTAAAGAGATTTGACTCTAATTAATTCAACATTTTAAGTTGATGGAATAAAATACAATTATAAAGCTTAGAATTGAGTAAATAGGATCACTAACTACCGTTAGCACCCTATTGTATTGTTTAACGCTACGGTTACCTACTAGCACCGAGCGCAGCTGAGGGATACCGACGAAAGTCCAGGTAGGTCCTTTATGAGTCTTTGTTTTACGTAGATAACTGCCTTAAGACTTAAGGAACAGATGGAGTGTAGTGCAGAGATTATGAGACACTGACGGTTGATTGGGAAATAAGATTTTTTTTTGAGCTCATAGCCCTAGGGCTAGACTAAGCGTACAAATGATACATGGTTCTGTGGCGCCCCGGCAGCGATATATCAGCTCAACCAATACATGTCATGTCTTTACAGTTACGACCTCCGACCTTGGTTTGGCCAAACCAAAACATAACTGAAACAAATATATAAATATAAATCCATGGTATTTGGGGCGGGCTATATGCCCAATCAAAAGAGGTTTCCGTCTAAATGACGCGGCGAGCCCACATATTCGCTTCGTAGCGTAAGGAGGTCTAACTAGCCCCGATAACACGGTTCAGGGCCGTATTAACGGCGTAGGGTTCCCATGAGCTTAAGGATTTATCGGTCGGCTTGCGATGACCTCAAAGAAGGTAAATACATATATCAACTGATCTTTCACTCTAGCCAGAACGTCTAATTGTAATCTTTCATTTTATCTAGCTTTCCTCTTTGGAACTTCTCCTATAGAGAAGATAAGTAAATTTTGTAACCTATTGATATAAAATTCATGAGTAGAACCGCGGGAATCTGGTAGAGTGATTGAGATGTCTATATGTCCACAAACGGAATGTATCAGCAAAGTCGTAAGATAATAGAAATCTCCGTATACCGAAGTGTCTCAAATTTCTGTCTCTATGTATCCAAAATTCATTCATTATATCTAATCACAAATCACGAGCCAAGACGATCACGCACGTGCTATCACAATAGTCCTTTTTAGTGTCAACAACTGACAAGTGTCAATCATGTCAACCGACAGACCATAGATTAAAACTGTGATCGGAAACGACCATAAGACCGACTACACACAGGCCTGCATGCAGGGCCTGCATAACATAGGCTACAGCCGTGACTTACAGTTTGGCATATCGTGGTCTCACCTTTTAACTTGTGTATTATTTATAGTTTTTTTGTTTTCCTTTTCTTTTCTCTTTACTGTTAGTTTTTATTTGTATTTGAAATGTTTTTTTTGCTTGTTTATTAATTTACATTTCAGCCAGGGGATGTGGGAATAATTGAGTTACGAATACAGCTACATACAATATTAAATTTTATTCAGCAAGTATATTTATATTTATATAAAATTATGTATATACTTATATATATTTGGTGACAAGTGGATCGGTCGGGGAGGGCCTATTGCATGGCCTCCACGCTCACCCGATTTAAATCCTATAGATTTTTTTGTTTGGGGCTACTACAAAGAGAAAGTTTATCTAAAAGAATTAAGAAACGTAATGGAATTACGAGAAAAGTTAAGACAGGCCGAAGACATAATAAAAAATAATAGGGTAGCATTTTTAAGATTAAAAGATAACTTTTTTAGAAGATGTAGATTATGTATTGAGCACGAAGGTAGACATTTTGAAAATTTTCTGTAAATACAATACATAACTATTATTATTATTTAGTTTTATTTAGCTCATCTCTTTCCCGGTTCCCAGGTCGTACCTACGTTATCTTTGGTTAGTTACGCTTTGAGTCAAATTTTAAGTATGACACCGTAGAGATAGCTCATTGAAATTTATAGGGTTACTAGATGATAAAATTAGCAAGTTTTTAAAAAAAATCTGGGCAGAATTTTTTCAGTGACTTTTTTTTTTAATCACCTTCGAAAAACTTATGCAGGTTTTGAAATTTTACTAACTATGGTATTCAACTTTTTTTTATGACTTAACGGTATCAGATCTGACCACAATTGTTTTTTTGTATGCTAGGCATACTAATCACCTAGCTAATAAAAAAAAAATCAAGCACATATATCAATAATTGAGGCCTCTGTGATGAATAATCTCTTGCAAGTCGGGATTAGTCAAAAAATACGAAAAAAAATCATAACTCAAAAACTACGCAAAATCGCGGAACATACATAGGGGTGATTCAGGTAGCCCTAGTGGTGTTCTACCTCTGGACAAGCGCTTGACACTATTTCTTGGGACACCCTGTATATATATTTTTATTATTATATTAATACATATTATTATGTTCGATTTATTTGATGACAACGTTAATGAAGAATTTTTTTCATGCTCTTCATCTGATGACTTTCGCAGTGCGTGCAGCAGTAGTTCTCTTGATAGTGATGTCTCCCTTGACGCTGAGCTTAGATCTATATTTGTGAAGGACTCTTTATGTCTTAACTTGGTGCATATAAACGCACAGAGTATTCCGGCACACCACTCCGACTTACTTGCATCTTTTGGCAACGTGCTAGTCGATGGTATCCTGATATCCGAGTCCTGGCTAAAACCTTCTCTTCCTTCATCCCTCTATGATCTCCCTGGATTCACACTAATACGCAATGATCGCACCGGTAAAGGTGGCGGCGGAGTTTGCACCTATTTAAGGGATAATTTAACTTTTAACGTATTGAGACAGTCTCCTAACTTGTACTCAGGAAATCTTGAATATCTCTTCGTTGAAATTGCTACTCACCATTCTAAATTGCTCCTTGGTGTTGCATATAGTCCTTCTCTAAACATAAATTATTTCAACACTTTTGAATCTCTCCTTGAAGATCTATGCCCAACCTATGATCACGTGATTGTTATGGGAGATTTTAATACTTGCCTCATCAAGAACAACTCCAGGTCTCACAAATTAAAATCCTTAGTGTCTTCTTTCAACCTCTCTCTTCTCCCTTTGGCTGCAACACATTTCTCTCCTAACTCCGATCCTTCTCACCTCCGACCTCATTATAGTTTCTAAAACCGAGAATGTGTTGGCTCACGGTCAATTAAATGCTCCCTTCTAGTTCTCTTTTCATGACCTTGTGTTTTTGCGCTACAACTTAGCTGTTCCTAGACGCAGGGGTAAGACTGTTCTGCGACGCAACCTCAAAGGTATCAATATGCAGGCTCTCCACGCTGATTTTTCCTTGATTGATTGGTCTCCACTTCTCTGTGCGTCCTCAGTTAACGAAAAGGTGGACATTTTAAACACGACCCTTACTCGATTATTTGATTCACATGCTCCTGCCCGTCCTGTAAGGGTCAAATATTTACCTGCACCATGGCTGACAGCGGAGATTAAATCTCTTATGTCAAAACGAAACAAAGCTAAGAGAATTTGTAAAAAGGACCCCAGTGAGATTAATAATGCTGCTTACAAGCGGCTGCGAAATCGCTGCAATAAAATGTGTAGGGATGCAAAACGCCGCTATATACATTCCTCTATTAAGCACTTCACTTCACGTCAAACTTGGAGTTTTCTTAAATCACTAGGTGTGGGTAAACCATCTCAATCTTTAAGTCAGTCTGTTGACCTGAACTCACTCAATAAACATTTCTCTACTCCTCCTGTCAGTATCATTGAAAGTAAGAAAAACTCTCTGCTCCTCAAACTGTGTCAGGTAGCCCCACCTAATTGTGAGTCCTTTGTTTTCGATCTTATCTCGGAGGGTGATGTTAAGAAGGGTATCCTATCCATCTCTTCTAAAGCTGTGGGTGTGGATGGCATTAGTCGCGACATGCTTTTACTTGTAATTGACGCTATAGTGCCGTTCATTGCCCATATTCTAAATTTCTCCTTAGCCTCCAAAACCTTTCCCACTACGTGGAAAATGGCTAATGTTATTCCTTTACCCAAAACTTGTAACCCGTCTTCTTTTTCGCAATACCGCCCTGTATCTATATTACCAATCCTTTCTAAAGTTCTAGAAAACATAGTTTTCAAGCAAATATCTCTTTATCTATCTCATAATAATCTTCTCAATCCTCTACAGTCTGGTTTCCGTCCATCTCATAGTACCTCAACTGCCTTGCTTAAAGTTACTGATGATATCCGGTTTGCTATGGATAACAAAGAGCTTACTGTTCTAGTACTTCTTGATTTCAGTAATGCCTTTAACTCAGTAGACTTTGACGTAATGCTCGCTATCCTTCGCTCTCTTAACGTCTCTCCCTCCGTGGTAGATTGGTTTAAGTCATACCTTAACGGTCGCCAGCAGAGGATTAGCACTGAAGAAGCTTCTTCGGACTGGGCTGATCTTACTGCTGGTGTGCCTCAAGGCGGCGTACTCTCTCCGTTATTATTTTCTATTTTCATAAATGAAATCTCCAAAGTTATCTCTTCTCGCTACCATCTTTATGCAGACGATTTGCAGCTGTACAGGCACGCAGTAGTTAATGACCTTGCCTTAGCAGTAGGTGCTGTCAATACTGACCTAGCACAAATAAAAAGCTGGGCAGAATGTTACGGTCTACTCGTCAACCCAAAAAAGTCGCAGGCTCTCATAGTGGGTAGCAGTAGGATGCGCAGCAAAGTTAATTTCAGTTCTTTACCTCAAATAGTCTATAACGGTGTTCCCATACCATTAACCGAACAAGCTAGGAATCTGGGACTGATAATTGACCTTTCGTGGTCTGCGCACATAAATGAGGTCAGTAGACGGTTACACTACTCGCTCCATTCTTTAAAGAGACTGCAGAACTTCTTGCCTCTGCCTACTAGGATAATGCTTGCACACTCTCTTCTCCTACCTCTCATCGACTACGCTGACGTATGCTACTTGGATGCGACAGAGGAGCTACTCGACAAATTAGAACGGCTTCAGAATCTGTGCATCCGTTTTATATACGGATTGCGCAAATTCGATCATATTTCCGATTTCCGACGTCAACTGAAGTGGCTCCCTATTCGCTTTCGCCGGAATGTTCACATCCTAACCTTGCTCTTTAAAGTTTTCCAATCTTCTACCCCTCTCTACATACGGGAACGCTTCCAGGTAGCTCCTCCCAGAGCTCGCCCGATGCGTTCCAGTGTAACACTGAGAACTCTCGATCTACCTTCATACAATACGATCTTCGCCTCTAAATCTTTTGCTGTCCAGGCTGCACGTCTCTGGAATTCTCTTCCGGAGAACATGCTTCGGGACAACCCTTCACTTGGAGTGTTCAGGTCAAGACTGAAACAACACTATCTTTCATTGGAAAATAATAATTAGTTCTTCATTTATGTTTAGTTGTCTGTTGTATATGTATATATTTTAAGTATATTTTATATATATAATATACATATGTATTTATTTATATATTATGTTAATAGTATATGTATTATTTATATATTATATATGTATTCATCATTTATATATTATAGATAATTATTTATTATCTATCTAATATTTGGTTTTGTATCACGTACTTAGGTTCTGTACCTACACAAGCATTTCGGTTATTAATTATTCTCACACCTAGGGCATCTGGAAGAAATCCACATTTTGTAGTGATAAGATGTCCTTGTACACGTCCTTTCTATTTTTAAGTTTAGTTTTAAGTTATATTTGTGCAGAATAAATAAATAAAATAAATAAATAAAACATTTAGTGTAGCTCAGATTGAAGAGTTTGCGTCTTTATTAAAAGATAATATGTTTAATCATTTAGATTTTGAAAACATTCAAAATATGACAGCACACAATACATTATTATTTAGGGGTGTCTAAAGCACAATTCCAGGAAATCCTGACAGAAGTTCCTAGACTAACAAATAAATATAGAGGGTCATTTGCACTTGCAGCCTATTTACTGAAATTAAGAACTGGGGATAGTGATGAAAGAATGTCAGCATTATTACAAGTGCCAAGGAGTACTTTGGAACGCCATATGAATATGGCTCGAGAAATATTAAATCAAGATTTTGTTCCAAGGCATCTTGGCTTAAACAACGTTACAAGGAGACAAATAGCGGAGATAAATCTCCTTATTCCTAATGGCCTTTTTGGGGGAGAAGATAGGAATCCTATCATCATTGCTGATGGTACATATGTATACATCGAAAAAAGTTCCAATTATTTATTCCAAAAAAGAACTTACTCGAACCATAAATATCGGAATCTTATAAAGCCTTTCCTTTTTGTGTGTAGCGATGGTTACATAATCGAAGTCATTAGGCCATATAAAGCCAAAACATCAGACGCCGATATAATCAATAAAGAATTTTCTGATGAACACAGTCCACTGAGACAATATTTTCAAGCTGGTGATGTGTTCATACTTGAGGGGTTTTAGAGACTCGTTGCCTCTTTTGCAACAATGTGGATATCAAGTCCACGTTCCTCTGTCTGCAGAAGCTGTCGAACAATTGAGTACAAGGGACGCTAATAAATCCCGTGCTGTGACAATGTGTCGATGGGTTGTTGAGGTTGTAAATGGCATTTTTAAAACATCTTTTAAAATATTTCGCCAAACTTATTTTAACAGGGCTTCAACTCATGTTATGAGCGACTTTTCTGTAGCTGCTGCCCTTATAAATAAATTCCATTTAAGAATAAGGGACAGGGATGATGCAGCTCAAGTGAATCGGGAAGAAATGCAATAAAAAAATATTGCTGTAATTGCATTGCTGGCCGTCGAACAGTAGGGTGCTGTGCCCATATTATGACAGTTATTTGGTATCTGGGTTGGGCACGGCACCAGAGTAACATTTTTGCTCCCGCTGGATTTTTAGATGATGTCCTTATTGTGTATGATAGATACCATTCATGATGATGCGGAACATCATAATTAATGGTATTATAAAGGGCGTACCGCGGCGCGCGGCGTTTTAAAAAACAATTTAAACTGCATTCATAGATTATTAAATAATTATTAAAAAATCTATGAATGCAGTTTAAATTGTTTTTTTAAACGCGGGCACAGGGCGATTGCGGCCCTAGGGCGGGTCTGGCTTGTGTTTTTGACATTATATAATATTGTGTTATATAAATAGCATTCCGTCATCGTTGAACCGTCCGCCAGCGCGCCACGCGCGAGACCCGCGCTCGCTCCGCGCTCGCGTCCTGTTCGAATATTGATATCATAAGACCATGTAGAAGAGTGTATGTATGTTTATTAATTGTATTTTATTAAAATCAAGCAAGTTACCGTACTGTTTGTTTGTTACACAATGTAATACATTAATGACAAATAAATACTAGTTTTTTATTATTATGGTGTACTTTTTTAAAACCAATTAATTCCTTATCCCATTTCTTGTTCAAACTGCATACTATCAGCACCATACAGTTTTAAGAGTGGGCACTCAGGCCCAAGGGTTTATGGAAGGTGGGCATTCCCCTTTGGAAGATACCGTGGTCGATGTCAATGTGGAAGTGGAGGAGTGGATGTAGTTGTTAAATAATACCCCGTCAGAGTGTTTCGTATTTTCGATTTTTAATGAGGGGTTAGGCCACACGGTATCCTAAACCGGCAGAGGACCCGCCGGCGGGTCCGATTTGAAAAACCTACTTTTGCCTAAACAGGCACGGACCCGCCGGCGGGTCCGGCCGGTCCGAGCTGTTTAAAACTGTATTTTCTTAATGATAGAGTTTATATTTGTTTGAACAACTATGGATCATAGAGAAGTTTATAAAATTTTCTATACTTTGCAACACTCAAAAGATACGTTCCTATAGAAAAAAATAAAACAAGAGCCACTACAAACTAGTCTGTGATCTGCGGCCGTTCTGTCATTGTGAAACGATCAGTGTGCGCAAAAAAATCATTTTATCAAGGTAAGTACAGTGTTTTGTGCAATAAATAGGTGTAATTTGTGTCTTTTATGAACGATGAAGCTATTTTCCTATTTGTATTTCTGAATTTCGTTATATTTTTTTCGCTATGAGAAAACCGGCGAGATGGTTTTTAGCCAATTTCATGTGATTTCCGTAAAAATACGTTCATTACGATTGAAATAGGCGACAAGAACCCATTTTAGAATAGTTATTTACACAAATAATTGTATAATTCTGTAAATAAAACGAAAATACGGAAGCTTGTTTTCCGTTATACAGTTACGAAAAACGTTGGCTTATGGAATTCAAATTCCAGTGAAGCGAATATATGCTTTATCGCTAGCGCGTTAGGGTTCACAATAGTATAAAACTTTTGTGTAATTTTGCCGCGAACGCTTTGTAGGGATAACACCTATAGAGCGGGGTATCGATCGTTTCAGATATCGACATTTTGCATTATCGTATCGACATTTTGTATCCTGAATTGTTATTATTTTCATTTTTTGTACCATACAATATGTCTAAAAATAATTTTAGTTTTTACATTAGCTTACGAATCTTTATCTGGGGACACGGTTGTGCCACCGCCAAGACGACCATATAGGTGTATATATAAATATTTACCTAAATATTTTTTCTAAGTCCGTGTGTATGTTACTGTGCGTCAAACGGCTGAACCGATTGTGATGGATTTTTTTTAAATTTTTTTTGTTCGATTTATTTCTGTCTGGGTCTTTTCCGTATATGTAATTTTCGTATTTTTATATTATAGAACTAATTAAATTTTTTTATATTATTTTAGATGGCATGGAACCCAGCGAAAGGTAACGCTCCGCCAGATTTTTTGGCGGAACTTTATGAGGGGGACGAGGAAGAATATGAGGAGGAGGACGAAGTGGAATATCTTTATTTTGATGATGTAAGTACTGATTGATTTTTTATTGATTGATTCCATTTATTTATTTTTCAAAGTTTTACAGTTATTAAAATTAATTGTCTTTTTCGTAGATGGAGCCGGAAAGGGACGAAGAAGGGGCTGAGGCCGAGTTGTTATTAGCTGAAGAAGAGGTACTGATTGTTTTTTATTGATTGATTCTTTTTGTTTTTCCAAAGTTTTACAGTTATTAAAATTAATTGTCTTTTTCGTAGATGGAGCCGGAAAGGGACGAAGAAGGGGCTGAGGCCGAGTTGTTATTAGCTGAAGAAGAGGTACTGATTGTTTTTTATTGATTGATTCTTTTTGTTTTTCCAAAGTTTTACAGTTATTAAAATTAATTGTCTTTTTTGTAGATGGAGCCGGAAAGGGAGGAAGAAGGGGCTGAGGTCGAGTTTTTATTAACTGAAGAAGAGGTACTGATTGTTTTTTATTGATTGATTCTATTTTTTTTTCCAAAGTTTTACAGTTATTAAAATTAATTGTCTTTTTTGTAGATGGAGCCGGAAAGGGAGGAAGAAGGGGCTGAGGCTGAGTTTGGATTAGCTGAAGAAGATGTACTGATTGTTTTTTATTGATTGATTCCATTTTTTTTCCAAAGTTTTACAGAAATTAAAATTTATTGACTTTTTTGTAGATGGAGCGTGATCTACCATCACCGCCCGCCCCACCATTATCTTCTCATTCATCGCCGGAGCGGTAAGTTTCCATTTTTTTTTCAATACATTTCCTCAAAAACTGTTAGTATGAAACTTGAATGTTTCGCGTGCGGAAAGTAAATCATTTCCGTAATTCCGTAATACTACTACTTTTATTTGTGCATTACTTTTATGTTTCTAATAATAATAATAATAATAATAATAATAATTGCCGTGTGGCAACGGCAGAGCAGAATATTGCCACCCCTTGCTATCCCGTGGGTGTATCGTAAGAGGCGACTAAGGGATCCGGGGAACTGCTCACTATCCAAGTTCCCCGAAAGCTGGTTAGCTGGCCATCGAAACAGCCTCCTCGGGGACCTGAGTGGACCCCGAGTGATGTAACCACCGCCACCCCCCCCCTTTTGTATGATGATGGAACAAAATAATGAGAATGCGCACATAGGGTCGCTGCCTGGGGGGCGCCAGGGCGCGTCTGGGGCTGGCGCTGGACGTGACAGCATGCGGGCCGCCAGCCACATCAGTCGACCGCCACTACCATCAGGCCGGTCGACAATTCCATCATCCCCACCAGAGGGCTTGGCACCGACGGGGTCCACCAGGGCCCCATCTTCGGCGCCCGCCGCTGGTGGTGTACGCCGCATGAGATGGACTTCTCTCATGAACGAGAATGTCATGCGTGCGTACTACAGGGCGACAGGAGGGGAAACCGGACGGACTGGCTACCGAGCGGCAATGTACCGCGAGTTCCTGCTGCTTGAGCCGACTTTAACTGTCTCGGAACTCTGCAGTACGGTCTCCTGGATGAGAGGCTGCCGTACTACAAGTACACACCGGTGCCTGTACTCGAGCGTGACGGAGTCCGGCTCTATTGGGACCGGTCCATCATCACGGACAGGACTATTCTAGCGAATAAGCCTGACATCGTGCTGTTGGACCGGGCACAGTCACGGGTGTTTTTGGTGGACATCACCATTCCATATGACGAGAACCTTGTGAGAGCTGAGACGGAGAAAAAACGAAAGTATCTCGATCTGGCTCACGAGGTTTCTGCCATGTGGCATGTGGAGTCCACTGAAACCATCCCAATCGTTATATCTGCGAATGGGTTAATCCCGGTCAGCCTTGCTCACCATCTGAGGCGGCTGGGGTTCCGTGGCAGTTCGCTCGCAGCCAGGATGCAAAAAGCGGTGTTGCTAGACTCGGCTAGGATAGTCCGCCGGTTTCTCAACCTGTCGCCCTGACCCCCGGCCGTCTGGTCTCCCCTGCCGGGGTGTAATCCTCCGCCCGCTACAATTATTTATTTGTGTAATGTGTATGTAAGTTTATTCATTTCTATTTATTTACGTAAGTTTATAGATTTTTTGGCCTTATTTATAATATGTATTTATTTTGTATGCGGGCGTGAGAGTTAAATTCATATCGATAATAATAATAATAATAATTTATAATAATTAATAATTTATTAATTTATTTACCATTATTTTTTTATGATATTTTTTTTTTTTATATTTTTAAATGTTTTTTTAATTTTTGTTTTCATAGTTAAATATTTAAAAGTGTAAAAAATATGGACTTAAATTAAATAAAAGAATAATAATAATAATAATAATATATAATAATAGTGAAGAATATACATATACTAACAATAGTGAATTTTTCTCTACACAGATCGAGTGCGCGACGAAGCCGGTCGCGCTCACCGCTCCAGCAGGTATCGTACGTATTACTTTTATAATAGTTTGTAAAAGTTAGTTAGTTAGTTTAGTTCATAATCATACTAATAACGGTGCATTTGTTTCAGGCGCATAGTCATTTATGACGATGCCGGCAACCGGCTGGCGGAGCACGCCGAGGAGGAGGAGGAGCGTGTTTCGGACCCACACGCCCTGTATGAAAGTGCTGAGAGTTTGGGTGTAGAAAGGGGAAGTGGAAGTGTGAGAGGTAGAGGGCGTGGTCGAGGACGAGGACGAGGAGGGCGTGTGGGAAGCCGTGGGCAGGGCCGAGGTCGCGGGGGGAGTCGTCGTAGGGGGGATTGGCAGCCAGGCCACCCATTAGAAGAAATCTGGGTGACAGACGACGACGCCCCTCGTGAGTGGCGTGAAATGGCGAGGGATGTAGTGAGGAGGCGGGAGGAGAGAGTGGAGGCATTGGATGAAAGAAGAAGGAGAGCGAGAGCTAGAGCGCTTGGTGCTGTAGACGAAGAGCTTGTTAGCGCGAGTGCAGATGGTGATGTATTTTACGACGCCATTGATGGAAGGGAGCCGCTTTTGGAAGGTGTGGATCTCCATTTCGAATGGTCTCTGTTGGATACATTCGAAAGTGTCGAAGAGACTTTTGTGCCAGAGAATGTCGGTTCTGTTTCATCATACACAAATCCGTATGATGCGTTTCGTTCCTACTGGGACGATAACATCTTACAGGAGATTGTGGATGAAACGAATCGGTATGCTAGCCGAATTCGAACGGCCGCCTTCCAAGCGGCCTGGCATCCAACGAATGTACACGAGTTGTTGTGCCTCTTCGCGTTTTGGATGATGACCGGTATCATCCGTATGCCAACAATTTGCAGTTACTTTTCAAGTAACTCGTTGTTGAAAACGGAGGTCTTTTCCCGTATAACAACGCTAAAGAGGTATAACTATCTCAACAGGGCTCTGCATTTTGTGGATACCAGTGATACCAACCCTACTGACCCTAACCCAACCAACAATGACGCTGCAAGCTCCGATCCAATGCACCGTTTGAGGCCAATTATTGATCACCTGAATAAGAAATTCCAAGCAAATTATGTCTTGTCGAAAGACATTTGTATTGATGAAAGTTTAACACCCATATTCTTAGTCGTAACCTCGAA
The DNA here is from genome assembly GCA_963932025.1 of Erebia epiphron. Classification (NCBI taxonomy): domain Eukaryota; kingdom Metazoa; phylum Arthropoda; class Insecta; order Lepidoptera; family Nymphalidae; genus Erebia; species Erebia epiphron. The sequence goes on from OZ009950.1 coordinate 14,680,038, forward strand.
AGCCCCTCGACTCATCCTCACTCGAGGGAGCCTCAAGGAAGGCCTCGAACGTCCCTCGAAATTGATATTCTTAGTCGTAAAGCTAAGGAAATAATGAAGTTCCTTGAATGAGTGTGAGTCGAGTGGAGTCGAGGTAAAATGCAACGATTGCGTCATAATTTTGACGAATATTGCATTTGTTATGGTGGTTAACTTACTTTTTTATACGTTATTTGAACTGGCTTTCAATTTCAAGTGTCACATATTTGTGTCAAGTGTAAGAAATATGAAAGCGAACACAAGAAACCATAAAAACAAGCCAATTTTAATTTTAGCTGGTACCTAACCACTTGAGACAAATAGAAAAGTTTTGGGTAAAAAATATTGTGATACTTGTGAAGTTATTGACTTGGGAACAAAAATATTTCGTTCATAGTGTTTCGCTGTATTCAGACTTGTGTTGTCCTTTTTATTGTTAATTGCTACAGTTATATTTACTTGTTGAAATGTCTGGAACTGGAAGACAGTTTTTTGATGAAAGTGAAAAGATCTGCCTGCAAGAGCTGATATTAAAATATAAATTAAACTCCATGGCTACAACTATGGGGAATGCAGCAACTAAAAAAGCTGCATGGACTCGCCTTACACAGGAGTTCAATACCATTGAAACCAATTCAAAAGTAAGTACCTACTGTAACTACATAGTTCATAATATTATTATGATATTCTTTACATTTGGCAAACTGTATGAAACATTTGGGCATATTATTTCTTGACTAACTGGCCCGTATTTCGCATGTGTAGAATTTTTTAAATACATTATCACTGCTTACAAAAATCTTAAATCTGCAAAATCTTAATTTCTAGAATACCTAAGCTGTTTTCGCTGTACATCAATTGGTCAATCAGACAGTCCATTTACCTACAATTATTTATGTATAGACTAGCTTATAGCCGCAAAGTCATACGTGTACAATTTCCTTAAATCATTCCATAGATGGACAAATCTAAGGATACCCAACTTCTTGGGGGAAAAGTTGGATACGATACTCAAGATTTCAAATATCTAGCCTCAGCCGTTTAGGCTGTGTTGTCTTTTGAAATATATTGTATGTGTATATTATTATTTTTCAGAGAACTGAAGCTCAACTTAAAAAATGTTGGGATAATATGAAAACAAGGCGTAAAACTATGTTGGCCCAAGAAAAAAGGGAAAGAATGAGAACAGGCGGTGGAGCGTTTAACCCTGAATCACCCAGCGCTTCTAGCCTAGCCCCAGTACTAGAAGATGCTCTTGCTGATCAAACGGATGTTGAGTTAATAGATGTAATTGACAGTGATAATATTCCTTCTAGTGAAGGTAAATGGCATTGACATCCTTACTAATATTATAAATGCGAAAGTGTGTTTGTTTATTGGTTTGTCCATCAATTACACCGCATCAGAGCTAGGGATCGACATGATTTTTGCATGGGTAGAGTTGAAGACCTGGAGAGTGACATTTAGGCTTTTTATCCCGGAAAATCAAAGATTTCCCGAGAGATTTCAATAACTAAATCCACGCGGACGAAGTCGCGGGCATCAGCTAGAATTTAAACAGATACAGCTTTTTCTAATTGGTATGTTTTTTTTACAGTATTGCAAATAGAACATTTGATCTTGCCAGATACACCTGAAGTTTCGGCTGCAACTATTGAGACCAGAACACAAAGTTTAAATGAGTCTTTGGCAGGGAGAGGTAAAGTAAATCAACATTTATATATGTGTGTGTGTTGTTATAAAAGCCAACATTATTATTGTAACTGTTATCTAATAACGATTATTATTTTTACAGATGATATTCTAAACACTACACCGCGCATTTCCGATTCCCGTTTGACTGATTATAGCAGTGTAGCTCCATCGCAAGGTACGTAATATCTACTTATTAAAAATCCTAATTATTATTAAATTCATTGTTTAATATCGATCTCACGGCTCTGTTCCGGTAAAATATTATGTAACTCCCATACTCCTACCAGGTTAGCCTGCCATTATCTTACATTTAATTATCACTTACAACTAGGTGAGATCCCAGTCAAGGGCTAACTTCAAGTAGCAGAATTTAAAAATAAAGTAGCTTCTCGAAATAATTGGAAAAAAGTACCTCAAAATACTTTAATTATATGCATCAGACAAACCGACCTTTAATATAATGACTGTTACATTTCAGGATCAAGAAATATACGGACGAAAGTTATTGAAGAGGAATTCCGTATTCGTCAAAAAACTTACGAAAGATCCCAAAAAAGGGAAGAGGAGCTGCACAAGTTAAAAATAGCAGAAAAGGAGTGGATGATTAGAGCAGCGGAGGAAAATTTCCTTAAAGTTAAAGCCGAAAGAGAAGAGGCTGAATTAAGGTTATTAAGTTTAAAAAATAAAAATTTACAAAATTAATTTAGTCTTCATTTATTTTAACACCATACATAATATGTATAAAAAAATGAAAACAATAATAACATTTCATGAAACAAATAATTCAATATAAAATCTTAAGCTTAAAACTATCCCTATGTTTACACTTATTAATAAAGTAGGTAATAATTAATTTACATAATTGCTAACTAAAATGTCTTACTATAAATGCAGCTCTAATAACACTACCTCGTGCTGTATCATTTGTCTGTGAAACTGGAACCACATCAAGATCGTTCATGGGTTCAGGAATTTCTTGATTCGTCTCAATACTAATATTATGTAGCACAGCACATGCTACTATAATATTACATGTATTTGGTAAATTATTTTGTAATTTTCTATTCAAACAGGCAAATCTTCTTTTCCATACACCATTAAACCTCTCTATAATATTTCTTGTTCTTATATGAGCTCTGTTATATTTAATTTCAGGTTGTGTTTGTGGATTATGAACAGGCGTGTACATGTATGACGTTTGCGCATAGCCGCTATCGCCAATTAGTAAACCTGCAAATTCCCCTTCTTCAAATCTCATGTGACACCTGCTGTTTGTGAATATTCTTGAGTCATGGACTGATCCCGGCCAGCGTGTTACAATATCATATATTTCCATTTGTGGGCCACACACAATTTGTACATTTATTGAAAACCAACCTTTACGGTTGCGAAATACTTCGCCGTTTTGTCGGTTAGGATTTTTTATAGGTATATGTGTACAATCTATGCATCCTATAACCCCAGGAAATCCGGCAATGCAATGAAACTGTATCTTCACATTACCTTGCTCAGGAACATTGGGAAATTTAATGAAGCGTCCTATTTTTAAAGCTAGAGCTTTTGAAATATTAGCCACAATCTTTGAAACACCTGATTGACTTATTTTGTGCAAATCTCCGCAAACGATCTGTAAACAATAAATACCATTAATTAATTATTATCAATAGGTATATATAATAGGTACTAGATGACTATAAAATATACTTCTGCGTAGATTTTGGTTTTGTGGTTCCCTGGGAGCTCTTGTTTTCTGGGATAAAATTTGCTGAATTTCATGAATCTCAGTTGAACAGATGGGTCGTGAAAGTGCAATAAACCAGCGCTTTCGCACATAGACATAATATTATTACTACTCACTTCAATATCTATGCTTTCGTATTTGTCATTTGGAATTAACTAGGTTTTGCCCGTAGCTTGGCTCACGTTAAATTATATGGATACCTAATATGGATGTCGATTACACAATAAATGTTGAATAGAAATCAATGCTTTGAATTCCTCTTACATAACAATCATAAGATTACTTAAGTACTACACGACTGACTGTAAACCACTTATTTGTACTTACTTGAAAGTTTCCTGTTGCGTAAAATCGCAAAGCGGCTAGCATTTGAATCATGGGTGGAATTGGCATTCCACGATTGTTAGAACCCACAGGATTTTGGAATAATAGCGGTAACAAAAACTTTGCCACAACATCTTTGGTAAAGCGATATCTAATTTTAAATTCATGTTCATCGTAAAACTCTATCGGATTTTCTGCATCTCGTAAATATCGACGCGATAAGTATTCGTAAGGACTATCCCACATATATTCAATAAACTCTTCGAAAGACATTTTGAAACTGATGAAATACGCGTTATTTAGCTACGATACACTCAAAACTATCCTCAAGGTAGATGCCGATCAACCTTACGTTTGACAGTTGCTTACTCCACTCATACTCACCTCGAGTGAGGAAACTCCTCGAGTGGAGGTGCAAAATTACAACTAAGAATACGAAATTGCCTGAGTGAGGTTGAGTCGAGTCAAGGAAATCATGAGGTTACGACTTAGAATATGGGTGTAACTCTCTGGAAAGGTAGGCTAAAGTTCAAACAGTTCATTGCGTCGAAGGCTGCCAAGTTTGGGATAAAAACCTTCGAACTCTGCGAGAGCGCTACGGGCTATCTCTGGTCTTTCCTAGTGTACACAGGGAAGCAGACTGCAGTCGACGATGGAGTCGCGAAAACTACCGCAATCGTTCTGAAGATGATTAGGCCCTTACTTAATAAAGGGTATCGATTATTTATGGACAACTGGTTCAACTCTCCCTTGCTCGCTGGCATTCTCAAACGTAACGGTACTGACTGTGTCGGTACCCTACGTCCGTCTCGCGTAGACGTTCCTAGATTGGTAACGCATGCTCCGCTCAAGCAGGGCCAGCTGATCGCGAGGCACTCAGGGGACGTCTGTGTCTTGTCTTGGATGGATAAGAAGCGGATCACGATGGTTTCGACGTGTCATGGGTCAGCCACTGGGCTGTCCCATGTCATGTCCCGTCCACCCGCTCGTCCGGTGCAATTCAAGCCACAGTCGGTCCTTGATTACAATCGCGGCATGGGCGGTGTTGATCTTAAGGATCAAATGCTCGAGCCGTACCTGCTCGAGCGGAAGCGCGGTTCCAAGTGGTATCTCAAGCTTTTTAAACGCTTGCTTAATTGTTCCATTCACAATTCGCGTGTTCTGTTGGAGTCTTCCCTGCAGGCCCGACAGGACAACCTGAAATTCCGGCTCGAATTAGTGCATGCGATTCTCACACATCACCACTCACTCATCCCAGTAGGCCGGAGACCGGAATCCTCACGTAGTACTGCAGCACCACGACCTCATTTAGTCCACCAGACACATTGGCCCGTCCGACTTCCTCAGACTGAAACGGACCAGGCGAACAACCGCCAAAGCCGAAAAAAGTGCGCCGTTTGCTTCCGAGAAGGTCGGAAATTGCAAAAGACGCCCATTATGTGCGACGATTGCAATGTGCCATTGTGTGTGGATGGCTGTTTTAAAAAATATCACACTACATAAGCTTAGGCAATGCTTTATGCTTCCTTGCTTTTCCTTCGGGCTAGTTTTCCATTTGTAATCGTTGGATTAGAAGGATTTGTTGGAAGGATTTTTATAGGTGTATGATTTTGTTATATTTCGAGTGAGAGTGAGAGTGTGTGTACTTGTGCCATTTTTTGCCGAATTAAGAATTTATATTTTTTTTACATTTTACATACTAGACAGTGTGGGGATACAAGGTGCTTACGAAGCACAGGATGACACTACGTATAGTCGCCTGCGCGCGACCGACGGGCAGTGCTAACATATCCGCCAAACGTGTAACACCGGCGTTAAAAGTTGTAATAAGTGAATAATATATTTTGGATAGTGAAACGTCTTTGATTTTTAGCACTCATCCAGTCCTATAAGTTGTGGTCCCAGAAGGGTGCCGCAACAATTGGTGACCCCGAACACTGAAAAACACGGTGAATTGGACAAAGCGGGACTTGGAAAACAAAAAAATGGCGGAAGAAAAATCAGAACTGTCTGGCGTGTCGGTGGCCGCCCGCATTCCGGAATTCTGGAAAGACCTACCTAGACACTGGTTTATTCAGGCAGAGGCCGTCCTCCATCCGCAGAAAATGTCGGATGAGGCCAAATTCCAATTTATAATCTCAAAATTGGGTAAGGACGCAATCCAGCAAGTAACTGACCTCCTAGTAAACCCGCCAGAAAAAGGCCGGTATGAGGCATTGAAAGCGCGACTTTTGGTAATTTATGAAGAATCGGAGGTTCGGAAGGTCCAAAAGTTAATAAGTGAAATGGAATTAGGAGAGCAGAAACCCTCCCAATTGCTACGACGAATGCAAGAACTCGCAACAGGGAAGGTTTCCGACGAGACCCTAGCCATACTTTGGCAAAACCATTTGCCGACTTGGGTTAGAGGGATTCTGGCGGTGACGGAGACAAAGGATTTAGGAAGTCTGGCACTTTTAGCGGACAAAGTCACGGAAAACGCGCGTCCCATTCAGGGCGTAGCTGCAGTACAAGGTAACGGCGACTCTCCGAATATTATTGCAGAAATTAGCAAATTAAGTGATCGGATGAGCAGGCTGGAAAATTTCCAAAGAAAACCCGGAAAATTTCAACGTCGCCCGAGAACTCCATCGAGAGCATTTTCAAGGCCGCGCAGCTCGAGCACCAGCAGGAGGAAGTCGGATCCAAATTGGTTGTGCTATTTCCACTATCGTTTCCGGAAAAATGCAAACCGATGTGTAAAACCATGCAACTGGAAAGATAATACGGAACAGGGAAACTAAATGCGGTCCAATCAGCGACGGGAGGTTGTGACCCATTGAAGAATTACCGTCTTTGTGTCACGGACGTGAGTTCTAGGCTTAAGTTTCTAGTTGATACCGGCGCGAATGTATCAGTGGTTCCAGTGTCCAACAAATGTTTTACTAAATGTTCTGACTATAAGTTGTTTGCCGCGAACGGAACTGAGATCAAAACTTATGGTGTTAAGTGTATGGTGTTAGATTTAGGATTACGTCGACCTTACCGATGGAACTTTATCATTGCAGACGTAAGACAACCCATTTTAGGTGCAGACTTTTTAAGTTACTATGGACTTTTAGTTGATATTAAGGCACGTAAGTTAATGGATCAGGTAACAAATCTTAATGTTTTAGCATGCATTTCAGAGTTTGAGGAAAGTTCTATTAAAACTGTTGATTGTAATCATCCTCATTACGATTTGTTATCAAAGTATCCGGAACTTACAAAACCAGTATCATTTAAGGAGGTTCCTAAACATAGTGTATGTCATTTTATAGAAACAGATGGTCCACCGGTTCACTGCCGGGCGCGACCCCTACCTCCGGATAAGTATAGTAAAGCTAAGGCGGAATTTAAGGTAATGTGTGACATGGGAATTTGCAGGCCCAGTAAGAGCGCTTGGGCAAGTCCTTTGCATATAGTTCCTAAAAAGAACGGCCAGATAAGGCCTTGTGGGGATTATAGGCGATTGAACGCAGTCACTAAGCCTGATAAATATCCCGTTCCTAGGTTACGTGATTTTACTTACTTGCTTGCAGGAAAAAAGGTATATTCTCGATTAGACATAATTAGAGCATATAATTGTATACCCGTTAACGAAAGTGATATTGAAAAAACAGCCGTAATAACACCTTTCGGTTTGTTTGAATTTCCTCGCATGCCATTTGGGTTGCGAAACGCAGCACAAAGTTTTCAACGTTTTATGTGTCATAGTGTTTTTCCAGATTTACATTATTTATTCGTATATATTGACGATATAATTATTGCTAGTGATAATATCCAGGAGCATAGGAAACACCTGGAGGAAGTATTTAATAGGTTGGAAAAATTCGGTATTACTATTAATATTTCAAAGTGCTGTTTCGAACAAACAAAACTAGAGTTTTTAGGTCATGAAGTGTCGACGGAAGGCATACGTCCACTCGACGAGAAGGTCAAAGCCATCGTCGAGTTTCCGAGGCCAGCTACACGAGACCAACTCAGAAGATTTCTAGGTATGTTAAATTTTTATAGACCGCACATACCAGGGGCAGCTAAGCAGCAGTCTGAGCTGGATCGCTACTTGATAAATACCAAGAAAAATGATAAATCGAAAATTTCGTGGACGGACGCCGCAATTGCTCAATTCGAGCAGTGCAAGCAGAATCTAAGCCAAGCTGCAACCCTGTCGCATCCAGCAGCTGACAAACCTATAGCGCTTATGACGGACGCGTCAGATTCATGTCTAGGCGCTGTGCTTCAACAAAAGGAAGGTAATGTATGGAAGCCTATTGCTTATTATTCGAAGAAATTATCGGAAGCGCAAAAGAAATATAGTACGTATGATAGGGAGCTTTTAGCTGTATATTCGGCAATAGCTCACTTTAGGTACTTAGTAGAAGGTCGTGATTTAATTGTGTACACCGATCACAAACCGCTCACTTTTGCATTCAGCAAAATGGGATGTGAAAAAGAATTACCTAGAAGGGCTAGACAGATCATGTTTATTAGCGAATTCACGACGGACATACGCCATATTAGCGGGAATGATAACGTCGTTGCTGATACTTTATCCCGGGTAGAGGAGATAATGTGTCCCACGTCTATAGATTTCGCAGAACTTGCACGTGCGCAAAGTGATGACCCGGAGTTGCACGAGTTGAAGCGCAATATGCAATTCACGAGTATCATGTTGCCAGGTACTGAGTATTACATTGATTGCGAAACGTCAACAAGTAGGGCACGACCATACCTACCGGAAAGTTTCAGACGCATCGCTTTTAACGCTATTCACAACCTAAGTCACCCGGGTATACGCACCACTAATAAAATGGTTGGTGATAGATACTTCTGGGTGGGAATGAATAAAGACATACGTAGGTGGGCTAAGACATGCGTCGCTTGTCAACGTGCTAAGATTCAACGGCATACTGTCTCGGATTTAGGTACTTACGAGACAGCGGGTCGGTTTGAGCATGTTCACATAGACATAATAGGTCCTCTTAACACATCGGCCGACGGTTATAAATATTGCGTGACAATGATAGATCGGTTTACACGGTGGCCGGAAATTTTCCCAATTAAAGAAATGACAGCTGAAGTAGTCGCAAAAGTATTTTACGAAGGTTGGATAACTCGTTTTGGGTCGCCGCTTCGATTAACAAGTGACCAAGCTAAAAATTTTCAAAGTAACCTATTTTCACACCTCATGTTGCTTTTAGGTATAAAGAAGTTACGTACTACTGCTTATCACCCACAAAGCAATGGTGCTGTAGAAAGATGGCATAGGTCTTTAAAGTCGGCATTGTCTGCACGATTATTAACTTCAAATTCATGGGTAGAAGAATTACCTACTGTATTGTTAGGACTTAGAGCCGCAGTTAGGGTTGACACAAATGTTAGTAGTGCAGAAATGGTATATGGTACTAATATACGATTGCCATGTGAATTTTATGAAAAGAGTAAAGATTTTAGCTTAGATAGCGAGAGTTACGTGAACAAGCTACAATCAATTATTAGGAGTTTGAAACCAGTTAGCAGAGAGAATAAGGACTCACGAAAATTTTTCGTACACCAGGATTTACTCACGTGTGATAAAGTTTTCGTTAGGAACGATGCAGTCCGCAAACCTTTACTACCTCCTTATGATGGCCCATATAAGGTCATAAGTAGGCGTGAAAAAGTATACAAGATCCAATTACCAGAGCGTCAAGCTTATATTTCAATTGATCGGTTGAAACCTGCTTACATCTTGGAAGAAAGTACTCCTGTTAATAATTCAGCTCCAAATAATTTTTTACAACATAATAAGAAAAACAAAGTCTTGGTCAGTGACAACCCTATTGTTTTGCCTCCAATGCAATGCAAAGTAACGCGGAGTGGCAGAACAAGCAAATTGCCATTGCGATATACATAATTAGTATTAGGTATGCATATTTTCTCTTAATATATATTAATTTTTTTTTTAACTCAATCATATTTTATGTTATTTAACCTACTTTTTATCGATTAGGTTAGGTAATTATCGATGATTTATATTCCATCAGGTAGTTAGAATTTACATTATATTACGAACTGTCCTGCAGTATTTATCGAAGTTTATACTTCTTTTCTCATAAAGTTAACAACATTGATTGTTTAGTGCATCAATTAATGATGGGCAACCAACAGGGGAAGGAGAAAAATGTAGTGATAACTCAAGCTGTAACTGACAAAGATAACAAGTTCAATGAATTTGAAATTCTTTTAATTATCATTGTGGTTCTAATGGTAATCGTCGTCTGCTATGGATTTAGAATGCGATGCAGAAGACATCTCAAACGTTGGTTAAAGAAACAAGTTGATACCAATGTCAATACAATCCCAGTTATTAAGGTGGAAGGCGTACCACCTCCGGGACAGGCGCCAACTACCCCGAAAGTAGTGTTAACCTAAATATAGGAACTCGTTGAATAAAACGATAAGGTATAAAGTTATTATTTATTATTATACATTTTATTTTTAAATTTTTTTATATACATTTATTTTACCTTATAACTATATACATATAGCTTTTTGTTACATTTACCTTTCTACCTAATTGCATTTTGTTTTGGTAATTCCAGTGTTCGTACCTACTGATCTTTGTTGCGTTAGCGTATTTTATTTTGTAATTGTTATGACAATGGAGCTCGACCGAGATTCGTGTCAAAACAAATGTATCATGTTACATTATGTTAACATAGACGTATTATTGTATTTTGAATGTACTCTAACTTGTGATTAATTATTTTACGATGAACCGTTTTTGATGTAACTTTTTCAAAAAAAAATGTATGTAACATCCATTTTTTTTTTTGAAAAAGGGGGGAATATTGTGGGGATACAAGGTGCTTACGAAGCACAGGATGACACTACGTATAGTCGCCTGCGCGCGACCGACGGGCAGTGCTAACATATCCGCCAAACGTGTAACACCGGCGTTAAAAGTTGTAATAAGTGAATAATATATTTTGGATAGTGAAACGTCTTTGATTTTTAGCACTCATCCAGTCCTATAAGTTGTGGTCCCAGAAGGGTGCCGCAACAACAGATTTGATTAAATATTGTTTAAATTTCAAGAAAAAAATGCTAAAAAAATATTTTTTTTTTAATTGTAAGTCATGTTATCTCGCGCATGCAGGATAAAGAAATATTTATAAAGCATCTCTGCTATATTTTTATTTAATATTGCTATCTGTCGCACTTCAGAAAAAAAAATGTTTTATATTTTTTAGGCTATTATGTTTTTGAAATAAAATTAGCCTAAAGTATGCTCTGAAAAGTCCTGGCTGCAAAGATTTTGTCAAAATCTGTTCAGCCGTTGTGAAAATTAGTCTGGGCGTAATAATAATGTTTACGTTTGGGTTCGTAAATAACAATAAGTGGTCAAGAGTTTTTGGCCATAGTCCACCACGCTTAACAAGTGCGGATTTACAGACTTCGCACATATTACAGAACATTATTATTTATTATTATTTATCCACTACAAGTTAGCCCTTGACTGCGCGGGCCATTGGTTGCCTAAAAAGATATAATAAGATATATATAATTTTTTGCTTTTTTACTTTTTTACCTTTTTACTTTACGTGTGGTGTAAATAAAACAAAATAAAGCATGAAATAAAAAATAATGTTTATTATTTATTCCATAAAATTGCCTGCACGCAATTTCGCTGGTGAAACCTTATCCTAAGATCGATAGAAACAGATACTATTTAGCCTGTCCTTTATATATATTTTTTTGCTTTTTTACTTTTTTACCTTTTTACTTTACGTGTGGTGTAAATAAAACAAAATAAAGCATGAAATAAAAAATAATGTTTATTATTTATTCCATAAAATTGCCTGCACGCAATTTCGCTGGTGAAACCTTATCCTAAGATCGATAGAAACAGATACTATTTAGCCTGTCCTTATCCTTACTAGCCGCGGGCAACAGCTAGTATGTATATAAATACATTGCAAATAAAACAATGCTGATGGATTAACATATAGGCTACTTTTTATTCCGAAAAAATCATGATTCCAACCGAATTTTACGCGGGCGGAGCCGCGGGCAACAGCTAGTAGGTATGTATATAACTATAAAATAAAACAATGCTGATGGATTAACATATAGGCTACTTTTTATTCCGAAAAAATCATGATTCCAACCGAATTTTACGCGGGCGGAGCCGCGGGCAACAGCTAGTAGGTATGTATATATATATAAAATAAAACAATGCTGAATTTATAAATGTTTTCATTTATTTCTAAGCATTCATTACAATCTTGGGCAAACTAGGTATCGACAATTTTCGACATCTATTTCGATACATACGACACATCACTATAACATAACCCTACTTTTTATACGAAAACTATACATTTTCGTTATCAATATTTTGCTTATTTTTGTATAGAAATAGACCAGATCTTTACTGGAATGTGATAAATAGCCCTTCTTTATGCCTTCTTATAAGATTCCAATAAGAATAAGATAAGCTTTGTCGTAGAAATATGCTTCTAAAAAAATTGCAACTTTTGCCGCTTTCTTTCCGTGTTTATATCGTTGATAGTACACATTAGCTTCTTTATTTGCTACTTTCATGAAGATAAATTATTTAGAAAGCTAATACCGTTTACAGAACCATGATAGGTGGTCTAGATCTTTTTTTATAGGCATTTCTCTGAAAAGTGGTGCAAATGTATTAAGGCGCGAGGTGCGCGGGGTGCGAATTAAGAACCGGCCGAAAAAGTGACCGTTAGAAGTCCGCCGGCTGAAGGGTTAATTGAGCTAGCTTCATGATATAATCATAATACTAATCATTATAACACAGACAGAGACAGTTATTTTCTTCCCAGAATTTATGTGGATAGAGCCTACTTCAATAAAAAAATTCACGAAAACCATCTCAAAGTATATTGAGATAGATTTAAGAAAGCAGCAGCAGAATCGGGAGGATCCAAAAGATGCTTTTATTAGACGTTCCTTGCTAAACCAATCCATCCCTGAATATTTCCCAAAATAATTATAGACATTTCTACATCCAAGGATTAGGGATATTTAACCCTAACATTTTACCACTACGAGAAGCAGTTGCTCGTCTCTCTTGAATTTAATTTCAACTGTAAGTGTTCGATATTTTTAAATAAAAAATGTCTTCAAATACTAATAATTGTGAAGTTAATAAGACTGCCCTAACACAATTAAATATGCAGGGTAGTAAAACGTGGAAAAAAAATCAGTGAGTTGGCCCTCAATAAAAAGTATAAATAGTTGAGGCCAGTACAATGGCATCAAAGTTAAAACCGAATATCATGCAGACAGTTTTAAATTTAGAAAAATTAAAATCCGTAACATTACCATCTAGATTCGACGACCTAGATGAAATCTTATATGAGGAAATGAATAAAGGCTATCTAAATCTCGTGATCAAGGAAGCTAGTGGTAAGTCGTGGATAGTAGAGTTTGTGGCAGATGCATAAGTTGGGACGAATAATAACAGGTATACATATTTCAAACTACTCAGGTTGCATTTTGTTACAGCGATTAACTTTAAAAAAAAAAAAGATGCAGCTACATGAGGCCACGTATTTTGGATGTAAGAAGAGTTGGTTATCATTTTTGTCTTCAAACAGGTTGATACAATTATGGACGAGGCCCATTCCACTGGCTAAATTAAGTGGAGATGTATCTGTAATCCTTGCAAATAAATATGAAGGAAGCGACCATAATGATGCCGAAATATATACTCTAAGTCTAATGCAAATCTGTGATGATATAACATCAAATTTGGAAGATACCGTGGTCGATGTCAATGTGGAAGTGGAGGAGTGGATGTAGTTGTTAAATAACACCCCGTCAGAGTGTTTCGCATACTCGATTTTTAATGAGGGGTTAGGCCACACGTTACCCGAGGAATTTTTTTTCCTATAGGCTCTTATGGTATGGAATTATTGATGTGAATTTTGCTCAAGCAATTTTTTGTGCATTTGCGAACTAAAGATTTTTCTCGCTGAAAGAGACTTGTGTTTGTGTTGTGGACTTAAAAAAAAATGACTATGGGTAATGTAAGATTTATAATAGTCATGGATGGATTTCAATATTTAAAAAAAAAGTATTATAAAGAAGTTCCCTTCTAAGACTTGGTAAAGAAGGACTTGCAATTATTCCATATAAAATTACCTTCATGGCTATTGTCATATCGGTATAACTGTAAAACCATTAAGTATGTTATTAAGTTTGTACATGGCATGATTTACAAAAATCACAATACCGATATTGAATACTTAGATTTGATTGAGAATTTAACAAATTTAGATCCGAACAAAGAGTTTATTTGGGCGTACAAGGGGGGTACAGTTGAGAAACTGCTTCTCACCCATTTAGAATTTCAACATGTAAATTAAGAGGACTTCAATTGCCCCAAGGTGGAAAAAATCAAGGAGGATTTCAACTTGGGGCATTTAAATGACAAAAATAATAGGGGTTAAGAATAAAATTGCCGTTTTACACAAAGAAAACGTACAGTGATCTCCGTGTCCTCTGTAATAATGCTTTCCGAACGTTGTTGGGGCTGCCCCGATTCTGCAGTGCCTCAGGCATGTTTGCAGATGCACGCACCGACTGCTTTCACACCACTTTGCGCAAGCGGTGCGCGTCTTTAGTGCGCAGAGTACGGGGCAGCTCCAATGCCGTTATGAAGATGATTGCGGACCGGTTTGACTGTTTCTACCTTCGGCATTGCTGCGAGAGGCATGTTGGAGTACCAATGCCGGAGAGGAAATACTAGGGCCTGTCTGCAATTATCAATCACTGTTGCAGAATATACAGAATATGCAGTTGGAAGGCATACGAATTTTGTAATATAATAAAATTATAATTATAATAAGTATATATTTTTAGTGTAATTTGACTTTTTAATTTAAACTTTGATTTTGATTTTTAAAATAATACTCTAAACTCTAATAATGATATTATGATAATGATATTGACATAAATTGTAAAAATATGGATTTTTGTAATCCGAAATAAATCCGAAAATCCGAATTCATGGTTTGAGATTTTTGAGTGAAACTTTTTCACATAGTACATCTGTAGTTCTTCTTTTAAAAAATGTGCAACATTCGATTATCTACTTTGAGTTGTTTTTTTTATTCAGCTTAAACAAGAAAGATGGATACTTCGAAAATTCGAGTGATTTTTGAATACGAGTTCCGACGCGCAACTAACGCGGCAGGAACAGCTCGCAATATCAATGTTGCGTTTGGAGAGGGGACTGCTTATGAACGCACCGTGCGATTTTGGTTTAAACGCTTTCGTGATGGAAACTTTGATTTGAAGAACAAACCACGTGGAAGACACAGGTGAATAACAATGAATTGAAGGAGACGGTGGAAGCCGATCCGAGCCAAAGTACCCAGGAATTAGCGGCATGGTTTAACGAACTTACCAACAATATTGACTTATTTGCGTCAAATCAATACAATAAAAAAAATATGAAAAATGGGTGCCTCATGTTTTGACTCATCTGCAGAAAGAAACGCGTGTTGAAACTTGTGTTGCCTTGTTGAATCCATACAGAAATGAAGGAATATTGGATCGAATTGTGACATGTGATGAAACGTGGATTCTTTACAATAACCGTAAGCGAAGAATGCAATGGCTGACCCCAGGTCAAACGCCGCAGCAGTGTCCTAAAGCAAAGCTTACCAATAAAAAGGTAATGGTTACTGTTTGGTGGTCTCAGCATGGTGTTATTCACTAATCACAATAGCTTTCTCTGATCTGGTCAAGCATTAACGGCAGACTGTGTCGAACTCCGAACAATGATAGCAAAACTAGCAGTGAAACAGCTCCGACTCATGAATCGATCTTCACCATTACTGCTCCATGGTAACACGAGACCTCATACAGCACGAAAACCCGTTTTAACTCTACAGGAACTGCAATTAGAAACCATTCGTCACTCTCCGTATTCGTCAGACCTTGCTCCAACGGGCTAACATTTTTTTCGTGATTTGGACAATTTTTTATGTGATAAAAAGTTTTCTTCTCAGGAGGCAGTACAAGATGCTTTCACACAGTTTGTCGAATCTAGATCACCAGAGTTCTATCGCAAAGGCATAAATGACCTTCCTATTAGATGGCAGCAATGTATTTATATATCACCGTAAGATTGCAAAAACCGTTAGATTATAATCCAACTAGCGATATTGTAAACTGTCGACGGATTGTGAACCGTTCAATGTTCCGAGTGTCAATTTTTGAAATATTCATTGTATTTAGGTTTTCTTGTCTCTTTCTTGTAAGTTAGGTTAGGGTTCGACATAAATGATCAGGTAGGCACTTAAGTTCTCTCGGGTTAATATACCTAACAGATTACAATCTACCGAAAAATAATGCGTTAAATTGTAATCTGTCGACAGTTAACAATATCGCTAGTTAGATTACAATCCAACGGACTTTGCAATCTTACGGTGACATATACGAGTTTTTAAGTTCGCGGAATGAGAGGGTTGGAGGGGGGTGATTAGGCTCATTAGGATCGTAACGTGTTTTGTGACTCATAATATAAATACGAGATTTCATTGTTATTAGACTATTAGTGTTTGAGCTATCGCCAACCAAGTAACATAATCAGGAGTGAAAAGTGAAATATGGAAAAAAATCGAATATCGTGCCGTTATAAAGTTCCTTACCAAGCAAGGAAAATCAGTTGCGACCATAATGGATGAGATGTCATCGGTTTACGGTGACTCTTGTCCACTCACTCAGACTCAGGTGACTCAGAATGCTCACGCCGCCGCAAAAACAACAACGCGTAGCGTGTTCACGTGCATTTTTGGACCTCTGCAATGAAGACAAGGGATGGTGTATTGAGTCGAATTGTTACTACTGGAGACGAAACTTGGGTTCATCATTATGAACCTGAGTCGAAACAAGACTATGCAGTGGCATAAAAAGGGCACAGCACCCCCCAAGAAGTTTAAGGTGTCACAGTCAGCTGGGAAACTCGTGGCAACGGTCTTTTGGGACTCAGAAGGAATATTATTGATCGATTATAAAGATAAAGGTGTTAAATAACCGGAGAATACTACGCTTCAATATTAGAGCGACTAAAAGAAGCCATTAAACAGAAAAGACGGGGAAAATTGACGAAAGGTGTGCTGCTTTTGCACGACAATGCGCCCGTCCACGAGAGCCGCGTTGCGTTGGCTGCCCTGCTTAAAGTGGGCTTCGATATTTTGAACCACCCACCCTACATCCCACACGATTATTACCTCTTTCCAAAAATGAAAAAAGAGCTGCGGGGTAAAAAATTTACCACCGATGATGAAGTTAAGGAGGCAGTTTCAGCGTATTTTGAGGACAAAGACAAAACATTTTTTTATGAGGGTATAAATAAATTAATTGAAAGATGGAATTGAATGTGTCCGTTTTGCAGGTGAATTTATTGAAAAGGAAAAATAATTTGGTTTTTTTATTTCAACCCCTTACCCTTCATTCCGCGAACATAAAAACGCTCCCTCGTAGATAATAATGGTAATTATTTTGATGAAATAAATATGTTAAATTTAAAAAAAAAAACGCATTTCAATTTTTCAGTACAAATCGGCAATTTCATACTTTACCGCCTGGCCACAGCCAAAAGCGGCGTGGATTGCGGCGCGGTTTGAGACGCAGCAAGCGGTGAGCGGCGAAAACAAATGGTAGACAACTTATAGAAGTATGCCACAGCTAACGGCGACGCGCAGTGCGGCGCGACCTGCGGCGCGGGGAGAGACGCGCGGTACACGGCGGCGATGGGCTGCGCAGTGTGCGAGTGAAACAAATGTACTAGCGAGTATCGAGGCGGCCACAGCTCAGAGCGGCGCGGGCGGTAGCGGTGCGGTGGCGCGGTATAAACAAATAATTTTGTTTCTACCGCGCGTTTTTAACTTAAAATAATGAATGTGGAACAATTTATTAGTGAAATACTGAGTAGACCCGCAATATGGATGTCAAAACTTCCACATCATAAATATAGGCATGTTGTAAAAAAATTGTGGGACGAAATAAAACAACAATTTCCTGGTAGTAGTGGTAAGTATTTTTTTACCTATTTTTTACGAGTAATTAAACAAGATACGGCAATTTAATATCATAGACATTCACGATTTCATAGATACCTACCTACCTATGCTTGGGTTGGGTTATTGAAATAAAGTTTGAATTGATCTCGTATTCTAGATGCTTGAATCGTAGCTCGATTATTCTGTCTTGACCTGCGTTCGCTATTGTGACTATTTGAGTCTTCAAACTGGGAAAAAAACTGCTGAAAATCTTCATCTCTGTCTCAGTCTCTTTCTCTTATAATATTGTGTAACAGGCACGAAGCCTTTATAATCAATATTGCGTGCTTTTTGTCTGCCTCTATACTTTTCGTAAAAATACGAAATTTATTTGTTAGAATACCAAATGCGCACTCAATTGTGACTCTTGCCCGGGATAATCTTTTGTTGAAAATTCTTTTTTCCGTATTTAAACCACCGGAGGGATATCGGCGCATCAAATAATTTTTAAGAGGGTAGGCTTCATCGCCAATTAACACGTACGGCAAATTCAGATTTGAACCAGGTAATCTTTGTGACGGTGGAACGTTGAATCTATTTTCTGTTAATAATCTATTTGATCGTGAAAAATGAAAAGTGCCTCCATCACTTTGTTTGCCTTTCCCGCCAACTTCTACAATAATAAACTTGTAGTCTGCATCTGACACTCCTTGTAGCACTAATGAAAAAAAATGTTAATAATTATAATATGCACTTCCACTATTGGGTGGATTTTTTATGCGGAAATGTTTGCCGTCTATCGCACCCAAACAGTTAGGAAATTGCCATCTTGAAAAAAATAAATTTGCTACACTTTTTAACTTATCACAGGTTGGCTGCGGCATATGTATTTGGGCCAAATTTTTCCAAATAGCTTCTAGAGTTTGATAAATTACTTTGGCAACTGTACTTCGTCCTAATCGGTAAGATTGAGCCAGAGACCTAAATGATCCACCGTGACCAAGAAACCTGAAATAAAAAAGCACTTATTAATGACCTAGCTTTTCAAAAATTTTACTAAATGTAGATAATATTATAATACTAAATTTTAATGTGATATTACGTCTAGCTATCCATCCGTCCATCCATAATACATCTTTATATTTTATGCATTACTAGTAATGAGGTTATGAGTTAATGATGGGACTATCGCAAATAAAAAAATCTGTTATTCCATAAAAATCCAATATTGGTAATTACTTTTAATTTTCAGATGATAGTTTAAGGAAAAAATGGAAGAACCTAAAAGACGGCTACCGGAAAGAACTCACAAAAGTACCTATGTTAAGGTCTGGAGATGAAGGTTCAGATTATCAGTCTCAGTGGAAGTATTTTGAACAATTATCATTTTTGAAAGACGAATATTTGCCCACCGTGGGAGAGACTAACTTAATAGATGAAGATACATCAACTCAAGATCTAACAGAAGAATTGTCGTCGTCACTCTTCGAATCACCGACGCCTCCGCCGTCGGTTTCACCAGTGCCATCAACCCCCACCTCCCCGCCACAGCAACCGCCAACTCCACAATCATCAGGACTTCAGGTACAGACTAATGCTACCACCTCAACAGAAAATGAATCACAAAACTCCTCCCGAAAGCGATTGAAAACCACTGAAATCCGTGCTGAGTATTTAGAAATAGAGAGAAAAAAATTGAAGTTATTGGAAGCTGACTTAGCAGTTGGTAAAGAAAAAGACATTCCCAGGTCAGATGACTATCACTTTTTTATGAGTTTATTACCAGAAATGGAGAAGCTTAACGTTTTACAGTAAATGAGACTGAGAAACAAATTCACTCAAGCTTTGATGGACGAAATTAGTCTCAATCAATATCCAGGCTATCAGGGCTATTACACTCAACCTCCGCCATCTGACTACGGCACAAATAATTAAAAATTTACATTTTACCAAAAAGTTAAAAACTTAATAATTTGTCTATGGTACATAATTTGTGATTAATAATTTATCTATGGTACATAAATAAATACTTAGTGATGAACAAATTAATATTTCTATTTATCTACATATTTACCTTAAAGTTAGAAACAGCTGTTCTAGAAGTGAAACATTTTTCTTGAAATTAACTTTAGCTTTCAAGTCTTTATGTATATGGCCGAGTATATAATCAAAAGTTTCTATGCTTGCCCTCGTATATTCAAAAAAATTATCAGGATACTTCCTATATTCATAATAAAGAATATGAAATTCGCCAAGTTCTCTCCTTTTTTGGTTAACTGGGTGCGCTCCTATTCTTGACTGAATGATATCTTGAGCTAAGAACGCACTTGTTTCGAGGCAATACCGTGCCACTTTTGACAGGGACATTTTAATAATTAAGCCGTTCCCTAAATACGTCCACCGCTGACGCCGCCGTGGTCGCTACTAGTCTAGCTGTGGCATACCACCGCAAATCACACTGCCCGCCGCGCCTCTCGCCTCACCGCGCCCCGCACCGCCAGAAACTGTGCCCATTCCGTTAACCCGGCGGTCGGCAAATGGCGGACCGCGGTCCAACTCCGGGCCGCGAAGGGTATAACTCCGGACCGCTTACCTTTTTATCAATTTAAGTTAATTTATTTCTAGGATATACAATCTACATGATTCGACTCATTTCCAATTTGTTTTAACGTCTTTAGGGGCTAGCGCGATGAATATTGCCGTGCGGCATGCTGTTCACAGATGTGCAAAGGGATGAAGAAAGTTGCGCAAAGGGTCGGCTCAACGCACGTTGTAAATGGCTTTGTCTTGTTGTTTATTTCCACCAGAAATAATTTGCCTACTCCACGCCTAACGTTCGTTTTCTTTTTCAACCTCAACGTGATTAATTTGATTTTCAACCTCAAAAATGTATAGTAAAAATAGCAAAATTGGTAGTGAAAATAGAAAGTTTCTTAGTGAGTGAACCGAACAATATTGTTTTACGCTGCCTGAATGGGCTGGAGCCGTTCCAGTTTGTCTCATCTATATATATATATAATTCAAAGTCCTGACTGACTGACTGACTTATACAAGGTGTAAGTTATATAGTATAACATACCCGCGGCTAACCATGTTAGATGATGTATAGATATATTGGAAAAATGTCATGAGACGTGTAGCTGATATCCTGGGGGAGTTATGAGGACTTCAAAATTTTAGCATAAATATTCAGGTGGCATCCCTTAACCCTTAAAGTAATTTTGTCTACTATACTATACATTGACCTTTAAAAAATGCTGCCGTAACTGTAAAATTGTTTTGAGCCTGAATTATTAGTGAAATGTTATTTATTTATTTTATTTATTTAAATCTTTATTGCACACAACAGAACGGAAATAAAAAAGACACTAAAACTACGAACTAGGACTAAACAGTATGCAAAGGCGGTCTTATCGCCTAAGGCGATCTCTTCCAGACAACCTTTGGAGACAGGAGAAGAGAATACAAACGGGATGGTGCGCAGACTACAAGTATAATATATTATACATATTAACTACAACCAATACTACCTACATATATACGTTCTGAAATAAATATTATACTATAAATTATAATATATAATTTTGAACGTTCCTTTACATGTCAAAAAATAAAAAGTTACGATTGTCTATGATAATTTAAAACAGTTGTCAAAAATAACCGACATGGTACATGCATCAGTTTTTGATAAGGTAAGTTTTATTTTTTATAAATGTTAAACTTAATAATTTTGCATGTCTGATGAATAGAATGGTTTGCCAAATGTTTGTTCTATTGGATTTTCATATGAATAATGTTCTGGTATCGTGTTTTTATATGATTTTTTCATAGTTTAGTTGAATGTATAGCATAACATACATTGCTACCGTTGCACGTATCTATAATGTTTTTGTTATGTATAGAATACTATACATTACTACTAACCCGACAATGACATAATAATAAGTTATAAGTTTGGGATAACATTGGAACAAATATATGATTACTACGACGTTTCTTTCGAATTTAATTTTGAACTACCTGACCCGCCCCTGCTTCGCTCGGGTGTTCTGTGGGTTTTTCGCGAAATCCTTCCTTTTGGGCTGGGCCATGATGAGTCAGGTTTTCTTTTTATTATGGTTATGGTTTGCCTGCATGTTCCGTTTGCTTTGTTTTAGACTGCTTCAAGCGCAAGAGCCAGGCGCATTTTAGCCTTGGTACCTGCACAAAATGCTGGTTCTGATGCTAGTGATAGTGCCAGTAGCGAAGAAGAAGCTAAAACACCAGAAAGTTTGCCTGCACCTTCGTTAGATTCTTCGCTTGAAAGGCTTAATATTTTAGATAGCCCTGATAGTTCTATAGATGAAGAAATAGGCCAAACTCAAACACCACTGACGCCGGTGCTTGATGAAGTATTTCCAAGTTCTACACAATGTAAGTATAATGCTCTACCTTCAATTTCATCTTTACCATCTTTACCTTCAGTTCAACCATCAACTTCCACACCTACAATAAAATCAACATTCAGTCCTCTGATCACTCGCAAACAAAGAAAGCGTTCTGCACCTACTGTTCTTGCCCAAAGAATTAAAAAAACATGCAAAAATAAAGATACAGTTATCTTTTCGTTGGAAAAATGCACGATTTGAGCACAAAGCCCAATTAGAAAATACTGTTTTTCGTGAAGATGTGCCAGTTGATTGGTCACCATTGGATTATTTTTATAGATTCTTTCCGAAGGAAATAGTGACAAGTATTACGGATAACACCAACTTATACAGCGTTCAAGAAACCGAAAAATCCATCAAAGTATCTAATGATGAGATATTAGACTTTTTAGCCATCAATGTTATAGTGGGTATCGTGGTTATGCCATCTTACAAAGATTACTGGAACACTTCCTTTCGTTATGCCAAAGTTGCTGATGTAATGTCCCTGAAAAGATTTCAACAAATAAGAAGGTACATTCATTTTACAGACAATACACAAGCTGATTTGCAGGATAGATACTATAAGCTTCGTCCCTTAATTGACAGTATTCGAGCACAATGTTTATTGGTTGAAGAAGAAAACGCCTATAGTATAGACGAAATGATCATACCCTATAAAGGTAAAGGTGGCGGTTCGCGCCGCGACAGAGACAGGAGACCACGACCGGAGACCGCGACCGGCGACCGCGACCGGCGACCGCGACCGGCGACCGCGACCGTTACTTGACGTTAGGAAATGTTTAAGCGACAGTTCGCGAGCGAGACAGAGACAGGAGACAGAGACGCGAGACAGAAGACAGCGAGACGGTCGCTGCCTCGGACCAGTAGTGTCTCGTGTCGCGCTCGAAAATTACGTGTGTTTAGTGTTTAAAAATGATCCTTCTTGACCTCTAGTTAAACATAATTCCTTAATAGGTAACCTTCTTTTAGTTTTGTATTTGTAATAATAGTATAAGAGCAAATCATCGTCTTCTTCCTCCAATAGAAGTTCTACAACTTGGTTTTCCATCATGACACAGAACACAACTGACTCCATCGACACACTCTCCGATACTGAAGAGACCGAGATACTTTTCACGGTCTCCAGTCTCGGTCTCGACCTACAGTACATGCAGAAGAGACCGAGACACTTGTCGCGGTCGCCGGTCGCGGTCTCCGGTCGTGGTCTCCTGTCTCTGTCGCGGCGCGAACCGCCACCTTAAGAAGGCAGGTAGTCGTCGCCAATACAACCCTAATAAACCTAGTACATGGGGATTCAAATATCTTGTAAGAGCCGGAGTATCAGGCATAATTTATGATTTTATGCTTTATGCTGGAGACGACACTTTCAGGGCATCCAATTTTCCGAAGAGGAAGAAACTTTAGGTGTTGGAAGTAAAATTGTTATAGCGTTATGCAAAACAGTGAAAAATAAAGCTAGTGTTGTATAATTTGATAACTATTTCACGTCTTTAGAGTTGATATATCTATTGAGGGAAAATTATGGAATTTTCAGCTTGGGAATCATTCGGCAAAACAGATTGAAAGATGCTAGCCAAAAATTACTTACTGATAAGACTCTGAAGAAAAGAGGTAGGGGAGCATTTTGTCAAGTGGTTTATAATAAAAATAAACTAAGTGTTGTAAAGTGGTTTGATAATAAACAAGTTACTTTAGTTAGTTCCTATGTTGATGCATATCCATTAGAAAAAAATAAAAAGATTTAGTAAAGAAAGCAGTGGTCGTGTTGATGTGACTTGTCCCCAGATCGTAAGGCATTATAATCGGCATATGGGCCGAAACACATAAGCGCGTTGCGGCGCCGCGCCGCTGAAATCGGCAGTGCGCTATAGCGGTGCGGCGCCGCAACGCACGACGTGAATTCCAGCGTTATGACGTCATACTTGTTGACAAGGATGCAGTTTGTTTCTAACACTCTTGCAAACAACACGTGTCAACCGAGAAGCAGTTTTAAAATTAAAATGTCTGACGTTGACGTCGATCTGTTTATATCTTCGGTTCAGGAACACCGTTGTTTGTGGGATACTAGTGACGAAACCTATAAAGACAAATTTATAAAACAAGAAGCATGGAAAAGCATTTGTGAGATCGTTTATGTTGATTACAAGGAAAAAAACTCAACCGAAAAATCAAAACTGGGTAAGTAGTAACATATAGTCTTAGGCAATGATATTTTAAACTAAAGATAAGTTACGTTCATAGTAATTTACGTTTTAAATCTGTTCCTGTGTTTAAATCATTACCTCCCAGCAATCCAAAACTGCACACATTTGCAAGTTTTACTGATAAGCAAACCAAAAGATATGAAATAAAACGCAATTGAAAGAGATAGCTATAATTTTAATGGTTGCACTTCAAACGTTTCTTGTGCATAGAGTAACATTTATAGTCGTAGAGTGGACACTTGATTCAAAACTATTCAAAAGTACATAGATAAGAAATAAAACATCTTACAAAAGTAAATCACATTTATTGAAAATTTTAACAGTGAAATAATTAATAATGAAAGAAAAGAAACATTTTTAACCGAAAAACTACAATTTTTACTGTAGTAAAAACGTAAAAATCTGATCCGCGGTTTAAATTGTAGTTTAATGTAAGTAGCATGTATCTTTTTTTTTTAATCATATGAAATACACCATTTATTTTAATGCCCTATGCAAAAGATTTTCTCTAAGTTAAAATTATATTTTTTTCTCGCGCTCTTATTCAAAAAGGTAAACAAATACTATAAATAAAACCAAATTGCCATTTAAATTGTTTATTCGCAGTTCACAACATGTTAAATAGTTTGAATCAAATGTATTAAGGTATTATTTGTATTTTGAACTGAGTAGGTATACGAACATTCATATTTTGTTTAATTGCCAACTTAGGGCGCCAACATCACTGGAAAAGTAATTACAAAAATCATTCCGTATTAGATGTGGGCTTAAATTATTTTCATTTGCTGTGGGCAAATGCAACATTTGCAGATCAGAATCATCAAAGATAATGTCATCGGTCGCTTGTACTCCATCTCGATTCAAAACAAAGTTGTGCATTACACAACATGCCTTGATAATGTCTGTCGCAAATTCGTATTGCACATTCATAGATCGATGAAATATGCGCCATTTATTGGCTAGGATGCCAAAAGCGCACTCGACATATCTTCGGGCACGACTCAGTCGATAATTGTAAACTCTTTGTTGTACCGACAAATGTTTTCCTGAGTAAGGGCGCATGACGTTATTCGAAATTGAGAATGCTTCATCTCCTACAAAAACAAATGGAGTTTCATTTTGAGAACCTGGTAAAGGCTTTGGTACAGGAATAGGTAATTTGCGTGTCATAATCAAATCATAAAGTTTAGAGTTCTGGAAAACGGTGGAGTCACTTTCCTTGCCATACGCTCCTATATCGACAAAAATGAATCTATATCTAGAATCTACAAGAGCTAATAAAACTATTGAATTATAGCCCTTATAATTGTAAAACAGTGATCCACTGTGCGCAGGACATGTAATACGGACATGTTTACCATCAAGAGCTCCTATGCAGTTAGGAAAATTTGCTTTCTTGTCAAACTCAATAGCGACATCTTCTAGAACCTGTTTTGTTATAGGAGGTATATTTTGACTTGATAGATGTTTCCATATGGCGCGACAAACTGTCCTTACAATTTTTGCTATTGTACTTGCTCCTCGGAAGTAATTCGTATGCATGGTTTTAAAGTCACTGCCGGTTGCTAGAAATCTAAAATGAAATAATAATTAGTAGGCAAATAATAAAATAATACAAATGTAGGTATAATCAAACTCAAACCGCGCAGGTAATAGTGTTGCTAAAGGAATAGATTTTCAAAGATAGACAGGTAGTTTTTCAAAGAAGTACTCAATAAATATTTTACATTATGGTTGTTCTAGGCAAAGTCAATCAGTTTTTAACTTGCCTAAGTCAAGAAAAAGCAGAAAATTATTCTTTTTCGGCGGCCAGCCATTTATATGAAATTGGATGGACCGAAAGTACTTATGAAAGTTATATCAAATTTTATATGTAGTATAAATGGAATCTAGGGAATTTTAGTCTTTATTACTATTTTTCACTTGTGAAGTTTTTTGTTGCAGGTAATGATTTAGTCAAGAAGTGGAAGGCCATAAAAGATAATTTTGCTAAATATCAAAAAAAACTAAAAGATGCCAATCGATCAGGAGCTGGAGCTGCAAAAATTAAAGAATATCACTTGAATAAACAATTACAGTTTTTGAAAAAGGTTTCACAAAATGCAACTGATTCCAGTTTATGCGTAGCGGAAGGAGATATTGAGAATGAAATAACGGCATTGCCTCGTTATAAAAGTCAACCACGAAAACGAAAGGCAGATGATAAGGATGATATTGAAGAAGATTTATTGGCAATATTAAAAACACCGGAGAATAGACATTTGCATTTTTTCAAGGGGATTTTACCATCTCTACAATCGTTAAATGAGAATCAAACATTGATATTTCAAAGTCGGGTGCTTCAAATATTAACCGACATTCTTCAACCTTCAATTCATCAAAATACACATCACGGCTATAATCAAGAATATCAGCATCAGGGTTACAATCAAGGATATTCAACTATGAGATACGATAATACGGTTCAGAGTGGCTACCACACTTCTACTCCTGGAAGTTCGATTACTGAACAGAGGACTACCTCATCATCAAACCAACAACGTCCAATAAATTCACCATTTTTACTGGACGAAACGTCAGCTACTTCCTATGTTTCACAAGATGAGGAGTTTGATTTTTCTTAAATTGATCATTACATTTTTTAAGGCCTATTAAAGTATTCTTAACCCGGCAGCACTCGCGCCTCAAGAAATTACATCAGCACTCGCGTGTAGAGCATTTTGCTCACGTTTATGAATGTCAATAAATGCAAGTTTTACCAAAAAATATGAATAAAAAAATATTTTATTAAATAAAATACGTATTATTTATTCTACAAAATATATATTCAAAAAGTAAACAATATTAATCTTTTTTATTTTAATTAACAATCATAGGAACTAATTTGCGAGTCTTGTAAGGCAGTCTTACGGAAAAAAAGAAAAAAAAAACAACTTTGCAAAAAAAACTTTTAAACTAAGTATGAATAACTAATCTTCGTCATATACACGAGCTTTACACATATCACATAGTGTACGACTATGCTCGGTACATAAAAATTTTTGACAGTAAATGTAGCTTTTTTTGGTCTTGCGATTTTTGCGTCTTGGGCAAACCGCGCAGGTAACACTTGGTTTTTCTTCTTCTGGTAACTCAGATTCTGGTACAAAACGTTTCATCACTTGCCGAAGAGGATATGAAATATTTTGGAAGGTGCTTCTTCTTTGGCTGTGTTAGTTGAAGAGCTAGTTGTTTCAAGTAGTCTCTGCGCGTGATGATTATACCCGTATTTTCTTTGTAAATGATTTGACTGTTGATTCCGGCTATGTTTAGGATCGTGAAAAATAATCTCAGCGGCCATCTACATGCCACTCTTGCCACAGAATACTCTTCTTTTATTCGATCTACAGCATCAACACCTCCTTTCGTTTTATTATAAAAGGTGATAATTTCGGGTTTCGCGTTAGTTCCAGTAGTTGGATCGATTCGGTCGTCGTTATGAAGTGTACTTATCGTAAGAACATTCTTTTTGTTTGGTACGTAAGACACCAGAACCTTGCTCTTATGAAAACCAAAGATACTACTAGGTTTTGGTCTTTGTTTGATGTCAAGAAAAAATGGTGGAATTTCCCTTTTATTCTTCCTAAGTGTACCAACGATAGTAGTCCGTGCAGCTAGTAATTTATTGGCCAATGGAATCGATGTAAAATAATATCATCGGCTCTAAAAGACGGGTCCTCAATGTCTTCTAAATCTTCCTCCATCAACCATGCCAAAATTTGTTTGTCCCTTCGATCACGATCCATCTATAATATAAATACACAATAGATTACTATTTCAGTACTGTAAAATCATAATATTACATAAAAGTAGCAGTAAAACTGTCGCTAAGATGAAAAAAAAATTAAGTCATGAGTAAAAAAAAGTACTTACGTTGATACCCGCGCGATGAGCAAAACGCCGCCTGATGGTACACGGCGCAACAAACCACCTCGTCCAAGTGACTGACGCACACTGGCGAGAAGTGAACTGCATACAGGGGTGGGGGACGGAACAAAACTCAGCTACCAAATGAACGATGTACGTACGAATAATTTTGACAAAATGGCGTGTGTTTTAAATTTACTGTGAGCAAAATGCTCATAGCGCGAGTGCTCGCGGGTTAAAGTAAGAAAATTGTATAATGCAAAAAGCTTAATTTGATTCTGTCTTGTTTCATTTGAACCTGGCTTTGTACCACTAGGTACCCCCAAACCATGAACACTAGTGATGCAAAATTTTTATCGACACCCCGCTAGTACCACAGGTGTATAAAGCCAGGGGTACAAATAAAACTAAACATTTGATTCCGAGTGCCATAAACATCAATAAAAAAAAATAAGAAACCTATTTGTTTTACCTTAAAGTTAAGCCCAGCATTTCCAAAGCAGTAACTGGTTTTCTTCCTTTATTTTTTTTCTTCTGTATATATTTTGATAACTCGCTTAATAGCTCTTCAAATGATGATATACTCATTCTAAAGTAGGCAACAAATTTTTTTTCGTCTATCTTTAATGCTTCGTATTTTTTAGAAAAGAACTCGCCATTTGGATTCATACCCTTACTTAATGGATGTATCCAGTATCTTCTTTGCCGTATTTTTAAGATAGAATAATGTCTTCTTAATAACAAATAAGCAATAAGTTTATTACGATCCATCGCAGAGAGACGTCTATCCACACTCAAAAATCACGAGAAAATGGTTGCCCTACCATAATGCCCTGTTTCGCGACGCCGCAACGCGGCAACGCAACTGCCGATTTTGGCGTTGCGGCGCCGCAAAAATAAGCAGTTTGCGTTATGTGTTTCGGCCCTATGGGTGGTGTCGATCTAGCAGATATGCTGATATCATTATACCGTACAGGAATCAAGTCCCACAGGTGGTATTTAAACAATATTTCCCAGCTGTTGGATATTTCTATAAATAATGCCTGGTTGTTGCGGCGTCAGCATGATAGAATGTCTGAAACTGTAAGGAAAAAAGACCACTTAAAGAATTTCCGCTATGAGGTCTATGCGGGGCTGCTTAGAAGAGACAGAAGAGCGACGGTGAAGGAGATAGAGTCGGTCTCCGATAAGAAAAAAATAAAAAAACCGGTAGCGGAAAGACCGTGTGATGACGTCCGGTACGATCGATATGATCACTGGCCTCGATTGACTGGATATCAACGATGCAAATATTGTAAAAATGGTCAAGCGAGTACCATGTGCACGAAATGTAATGTACATTTGTGTTATGTCAAAAATAGGAATTGTTTTTGGGCTTACCATAACAAAACTTAAAAGCACTATGTATAGTATACTATAGATTGCAAATAATTAAATGTTTATGTGGCAAGTGGCAATGTATAGTATACTATACACATTGTTTTGTTGTGTTTTTTCAACTAATAAACAACGTATATTTCAATTTTTTGTTTTTGTTTCACAAAAATATCTTGCGACTTTAAGGGTCAGCTGATTCAATATCAATGACCTGCGAATAATACCGTATGATAAGCCTCGTTGCCAGCGCGAGCGTTGCGATAAAATCCAGTAGCGATACTAAGTAATCATTATTCGGCATGGAATAAAATTCTCAAAGTAAAAGCCCGGCTAGAACTCACGTATTTTTGTAAAAAAATGCCCAACTAGTTTCGGACTTGGTAAGTCAAAGTCAGTCCCTTATCCTTAATTTATGAGCCGCCGTTCTCTGTGATTAATTTCTCGACTTATTTCGTTGAAGTATTAATCAATAATAAATGATTCTGTGTAGTTTGTTTTTGAATGATTTGTAAATTGTAATGATTTGCCAAATTGCATAACGATACAATAATAATAATTAATATTATCGCTTGTAATACAGTTCTGACTTTAGCCACTCCATCGCCATTTTACGTAAGTAAACTTAATCGGGATGCCTACCACTTACCAGGCTAACATGAATCAATTTACATAATAAATCGTTTTAATTCACGAGGTGGGTCCCGTATTTTTAAATTTTAACTAGGTAGTCGTCAATGTCTCTAATGGTCTTGGGTAGTACTTTGATCGAATACAGATCTTGGGGTTCTAGATTCTATTGTCAGCAATAAAATTTTTGCCCGCCAACCAGCATTGGAGCAGCGTGGTGGGTCTAAGCTCTATTTCCCTCTCTCCTATGAGAGTGGAGGCCTGTGCTTAGCAGTGGGACGTTAATAGGCTGTAGTGGTATAAAATTTTTAGAATGTGAGTTTTTCTGCCAAGACATTTTTAGTACCAATGAGAAAAGAAACCCGTTCTTCGGTCGATTGAAGAATTTTTCTCCACGATGCTACGGTGGTCCCAGTTATTATCACTTATCAGTACTTAACCTGAAGTCAAAATAATCGTTAGAACCCACCAATTGGAGCAGCGTGGAAGGTTAGTTTCTACATTTCTCTCTCTTAGTAGGAGTAGGCCTGCAGTGCCCAATGATGGATTAATTGGTGAACAAAAATTCCTTCAACTCCTACACAAATAACATATTTTTTTATAGCTAGTAAGTACTTAGTTTCTACCTGACTCAAGATAATTTCATAATTGCCAATATCTTACAACGGAACCCTAATAATTCGGTCATATTGTCGTAGGGCGGAGTTAGACGTTTGTCTGTGTACGTAGTAGAGAGTGTAGGTAAATAAACAAAGCCGAGCTGACGGGCAACGGTACTAGGAACGCATGGAAGATGGAGATTTTTAGAAAATACATTTTTGATAGTGTTTCTTTTCGGAATTTTACCCTTAGGTTGGGGAAAAACATAACACAAATTAAACAAGAATTTTACAGAACGACTTTGGGTAAAACTGCGAATGATCTGTTTAAATTGTTAGGTACTTTACTAAAATGGTAATGAAAATGAAAATATTTATTTCAGCTTAACTGTAAAGTTATTACAAAGAAAAAGTATAGTAAAGTTACAAAGAAAATTGTAAAGTAAAGTTTACCGACTTCTACATCCTACATAAAAAAATCCGTTTAAAAAGTTACTTGCCAAATTTAGTAACTGAGATTTTTTTTAGGGTTTAGGTAGGGTTTTGTAGGGTTGTCCGTCCGTCTAGCATTGTACCAGGTTCACATAAAATTTCAAGAGATTGCCTGTAGTGAGAAGTTGATTTGGATTGCATTTTGTATTTTTATTAAATTGTATGATGAACTAGCGTAGGTACATGACTGCGTCTGAGTGACCAGTGGTTTACAGGTTCGGTTGCGAATGTCGTAGTCTGGGTTCGAGTCCTATTTCGGTCACAACATTTTTAGGTTTGAGTTTTATGTAAAGAATTTCTCATAAGTACCCGGCACCAGCCCACAGCTAGGAAATAGGGGTCGATCTCGTTTCACCTTGGGTTTTCGGCAAGTAGGTAGGTAATTTACGTTAAGCCGTCAATCCTAGTTATTACTTATTATCGATAACATGAAATGATAGGTACCTACCACACGTAACAATGCGGGCTGTAACAATGTGTAGGAATGGCATTCCGAACCAGTGGTAGATTGATTTGATTTGATTTGATTTGTGGGTTTATAGCCAATAGTCAAGATTTGAACCGATCCGGGAATCGAACACAAGACCTGGTTATCATCAACACTACTAGACAGTAGATACCGTCTTCGTCAGGTCAGGTCGTCAGTGACGTCAAAGTCGCGCGGCGGCATTTGGTCAAAGGACTCGCAAAAGTTCGTCGACTTTGTCGGTTGTACTAGGGCATTAGAAATTGATGTTGCTTAAGTTATTTATTACGTAATAATAATAATAATAGGTATGAGGTTGTTAATCGTCATAGCACAGTTTAACAAAACACTACTAGGGTTGCCAAAATTTATTTTCCTTAATTACCTAATTAATTTTGTATGGAAGTTTTTGATAATTAATTTTGATTTTTAACTCTGCCATAGTGATTATAACGTCAAAATTGCATGGGTAGCCGCCGGTATGTTATACTATTTACCTTGCACCTTGTATAAGCAATTTTACGAAAATCTACCCCACAGAGGGTGAAATTGGGGTTGAAAATTTGTATGCAAGTCCTATGTTATAGTCCAAAGCGAAATAAGCCATTTTCCGTTGTAGAAGGCAAAGGCTTTTTACAGCTAATGAAGGAAGTTTGTCCATTGTACAAGGTACCAAGTCGAGAGACAGTAAAATCTAGGATTGATGATAAATATGACGCTATGAGTAATCTTTTCAAATATACATAAAGGCCGCTGAAAATTATTGCATCACCTATGATATTTGGACAGAAACTATGCAAAATAAATCATTTGTAGTTCTTACAATACACTTTTTGGATAAATCTCAACTCCTCAGCGGAACTCTAGGTGTTTTTGAATTGACAGAAAGTCATACTTCGGTGTACATAAGTAAAAAACTTAAAGATATATTCGCCGAGTGGAATATTTCCACTGACAAGGTTTCAGCTATCATAACAGATAATGAAAGCACTGTAATGAAAGTCAACCGTGACATGTTTGGGGAAAAAAAGATTATTCCTCGCTTTGCTCATAAGATTAACTTAGTTGTAAGTAAATCCATTGACGATGCAAAAAATTGTAGTGTTTTAATAGTTAAGGTTCGAGATATTGTAAAATTTATTAAAAGGAGCGTGAATGCAAGTGACGAGTTAAGGAAAAGACAAAAAGAGATGGGATTGAAAGAAGGCCAAATAAAAAAAATGATTCTTAATGTACGCACAAGATGGAATTCGTGCTTTTACATGCTACAACGGTTTATGGAATTTGTGTCTATGGTAGGAGCAATACTTTTGACTCGTCCGGAAGCACCCCCAATGATCTCAAGCAGTGAAAGAGATTGTGTTAAAGAAATGGTAGAATTGCTATGTCCATTTGAAAAATTTACAAGAGAAATTTCTGGAGATAGTTACGTAACGGTGAGCAAAGTTATTCCACTAGTTAGTTGCGTTCGGGAAGTAGTAGAAAATATGAAACCGAAAAACAATATGATTCTAGAATTTAAAGAAGAAATTAAAAAACAACTAGCTAGAAGGTTTGATACAATGGAACATTCCGCAATTCTTGCCATCTCTACTGTTCTCGACCCCCGATTTAAATTAATGCATTTTTAAAAGTCCGTGGCTAAAGGGAAAGTAATTAGTTACTTAAATAAACTTGTACGGGAATATAACAGCTCACTTACAGCCAACAATGACACATCTGATGAGTCTGATAGAGATGATTCAGAATTTGATATCTGGAAATACCACAAACAGCTGACACACAAGAACATGAAAAATAAATCATCTGCTACAGGTACAACAGAAACCATCAGTGAAACAGAAGTTCAGATGTACCTGTCGTCTCCTGTCACACCAATAAAAAGAGACGCAATTGAGATTTGGGAGGATATGAAATCTCTGTTTTCAAAGCTTGCAAAGATTGCAATGATATATCTCCCCATCGTTGCCACG
The DNA here is from genome assembly GCA_963932025.1 of Erebia epiphron. Taxonomy (NCBI): domain Eukaryota; kingdom Metazoa; phylum Arthropoda; class Insecta; order Lepidoptera; family Nymphalidae; genus Erebia; species Erebia epiphron. The sequence goes on from OZ009950.1 coordinate 14,713,947, forward strand.
TCTGTGCCAAGTGAGCGTTTATTCTCCGAGGCTGGGGCAATCATCACTCAGGACAGAAATAGGCTTCTGGGGACTAGATTATCCAAGCTTCTTTTCTTAAACTCCATTTCGAAATTATTACATTCAAAATAATCTTAATCTTATGTGTGATATATAAAGTATGGTATATTTAATTGTGTTAAGGTACGCCGTGATTATAGTAACTAGTTAATTAGTTACTTACGTACTTTATGTATGTACTCAATTATTGAGTTCCTATTAAAATGTGTTTTCCATCGCAAAATTTGTACGTCCAAATAAATAAATATTTTCAATTGGTAAAATATTTTATTTTTAAGATCAATTTTGTTGTTTTGTGGTCTAGTTAATTGGAAGTTAGCTAAGATATTAGGTTAAAAACTGTTAAGAATAGATTGATAGCCGGTAGGTGTTTTGTCGTTTAGATACAGCTACATACTAACATTTGTATTGCACATGTAAATCCAGTTCCTGTTTATGAAAATGTCTCTAACCACATTTTAAGTCGTGTGAATTGTGATGCAGGATGCTGATGCTGATGGATGAGCTATTTAAAACATCGGAAAAACATCGATGTATCGTTCTTTTGTCCGATGTTTTTTAACATCGATGTTTATCGTCGAAGCATCGATGTTTTCAAACCTCGATGTTTTTAAGAACGATGTTGCATCCCTAGTTACGTAGGCTACTTTTTATCCCGGAAAATTAAGGAGTTCCCGCCGGAATAACAGAAAACCTAAACCACGCGGACGAAGTCGCGGGCATTAGCTAGTATGCAATAAAACAGTAGCTATAGTAAAAAGTAGCAATTTGAAGAGGCATTAAGAATCGACTCATCAGGAATTTCATATAAAATACCCTCTCGGAAGTGCAGCGCGTAAAGATAAATTACAGGCAAGTTTATCATCAAATAAAAAAAGCTTGGCTCTACTAGCTCGGTGCACGAGCCAGCAGGAAAATTCAGCAGAAGCGGCTTTGCGTGTGTGCTGGACTCTTAATAAGCATCAGAAACCATTTTACGACTCTGAGATTGTAAAAGAATGTTTGTTGGAAGTAAGCAAAGCACTTTTTGAAGAAACGAAAAATATTGCTGTTGCTATTCAAGGTATTCCATTATCAGCAAGAAGCAATACTAGAAGAACAGAACTTTTGGCTACGGGAAATAAAAGCAACTTGCACTTTTGCACAATGCACCCTGCTGCGCCCTTGCACTTGACGAAACTTGTGACATTGCTGATGCTGAACAAATGTCGGTTTTTGTGCGCATATCCGACAATCAAAGTAAAGTATTTATAGAAGACTTACTAGCAATATTAACTTTTAAAGGTAAGACTCGTGGCGAAGACTTGTTCCAGGCTTTTGATAACTTCATGACCAAAAAAAAAGTTATGATAAAATGTTGTCACTTTCGACTGATGGTGCTTCCAGCGATGTACTACTAGTAGTAGTAGTAGTAGTAGTAGTAGTAGTAGTAGTAGTAGTAGTAGTAGTAGTAGTAGTAGTAGTAATCTACATCCACTGAAGAATTTTGGGGTACTGAGATGGTCATTCGATCCATCCATTTTTTTTTTTTTTGAAACTTAAAAATAAATATCTTAACACTCGTAAAATTTCGTCAGAATTTCAAACAAGGGTTTATTTTTTATTAGGAATACAAGAGCTTTTAGAAATCCGTAAACATTAGCTAAGAGTATAATTTTTTTAAAGCAATAAACTGTAGAAATTTCACGCTAACAGAGCCCATAAAGTTTTCTAAATTATTACGTTAAAACAAAAGCCCAAAATTCTGACAAGCCACTTCGAAGGGCGAGGACCATAAATCCGAGTCCTTTTCTTTTGCACTTTTCGTTGAATGTCTAGAAAAAATACCAACAGATGTCTAAAAGGCCGAGATAGATTGAAAAACCAGCGTCTTGAGAGAAATACTGAGTTGGCGCGAAAACTGTCAGAGAAGGGCGTGGCAGACTTATTTGGCAGCTCATTGGCTTAACCTCGTCAAGCTTTGGTCCTTGACCAATGAAGTACAATGTATGGATTACTGTGGACGTAAATTTTACAAATTACATAGCGAGAGCCTGAGGGAGGGGTGCACGGTGGCAAGGGGAGCGCGTACGACAGTGAACAGGATTTGAGCTCTTGCGCTCAGAGCGAGAAGTCGTAGTGAATAAGTAATCCCCGCGTTCGATATTGTAAATTGTAATATTTAATATTGATTTCAAGTCTTAAACTCAATAGTGAATTATTAATAGTAGAGTCAAATTAACTAGCTCTGATAATTGTGTTAAAATTGTAATACCACTCAAATAAAAAGGGGTAAATTAAATTCAGGGAAATTGTATCTAGAAAAAAGGGTGAAGTGAACTGCGAGGCACGCTGCGGTATTTGGTAATGTACACTATTTGTTTAAATTAGGTTCGAGTGGTTTCACAGTTCCATATAAAATTGTATAGATAAGGCAAAGGTATCAAATTATCCAAGGTAACTCAAGATGAACCCAGAGACAGCCCTCGAGACCTTATATCATATGAAGGGAAAAGATGAAGATTATCTAACGACTAGTATAAAATGGGTGTATACGAGTCTTTTCATTATAGCAATTACTAGCTGATGCCCGCGACTTCGTCCGCGTGGTTTAAGTTTTTTGTTATTCCCGCGGGAAATCCTTAATTTCTCGGGATGAAAGTAGCCTGTCACTCTCCAGGTCCAAACAAACACAACAAAAAAAGAATTAGGAAAATTGGTCCAGCCGTTCACGCGTGATGCCGTGACCAAGGGAAATAGGGATTCATTTTCATCATAGGGATAGGGAGTCATATCAGGTCAGTAAGTGCAGCGTAAAGTAGTATTTTTCACGCGTGAATATCAATTTTTCAGTTTTCCCGCAAAAACCATGGATTTTTCCGGGATGAAAAGTAGCTTTTTTATTAACCCAGGATATCATCTATGTCCATTCCAAATTTCAGCTAAATCGGTCTTGTACTTCCGGCGTGAAGATTTTTTTCCGCGTGAATTTCGGTTTTTAACTAATCCCACGGGAACCATGGATTTTCCCGGGATGAAAAGTAGCTTATGTGTTAACCCAAGATGCAATTTATCTCCATTCCAAATTTGAGCCAAACCGGTTCAGTAGTTGCGGCGTGAAGGAGTATTGAAGCTTGGTAAAATACGAACTTTGGAGCCCCGTTTCACCCCTTTAGGGGGGGAATTTTGAAAAATCCTTTCTTAGTGCACCCCTAGACCTCATAAGGAACCTGTGTGCCAAATTTGAAGTCTCTAGACCCAGCGGTATGGGCTGTGCGTTGATATGTCAGTCAGTCAGTCAGTCAGTGTCTTCTTTTATATATTTAGATTATATGTCTGTGTCCATTAACATATAGACTCGTTTGTGGGTTCTGTAAACACAGGAACCGTAGCTACAACCCTGAATCGACTAGAAATGCGTGTGTTAGGCACAACCCTGTCCTGAGAGGTAGGTCCAGGTGGGTCATTTATGTGTCTTTTGTTTTACATAGATAATTGACTTAAGACTTAAGGGACAAATGGAGTGTAGTGCAGAGATATGAGACACTGAGGGTTGATTGAAAGAAAGAAAGAAAGAAAGAAAGAAAGAAAGAAAGAAAATCATTTATTCACCTTGTGCCTCGTACATAAAATCAAACTTTATAATTAGGCTATGGCTTTTGCACCCACATGGCACAAGATGAAAAGGCCCTGACTCAGCATTAATGCTGCAGGTTTTGAAAACAAAACCTGAGCGCTGGTATTCTGCCGGAACCCAAAACGAGTGACACGCACGAGCTCGACAGTCTTCGCAGCCGTCTGCAGTAACGGGATAAGTGTGCTAAAATGGAGTAAAATAAAATATTTAATTTGCGCAATGAGTGTACTTAGTGTGTAAAACTAAATATTAGAGATATAGCGATTTAAAGATAAAAAATAAAATAAAATAAAATAAAATATATTAATATGTATAATAAAATATAATATGTAGGCATATTATATGAGTACATATAGCAGCTTCAAACCACCAAGCTAAAATAACCTGGACGTAGTTGAAGTTTGTTGTTTTTGATCGTCTAAAAGATTCTTTTGTAATGTGCTCTTAAACGCGAGAACTGAGCTTAGATTCCTCAGCGGAGGAGGAATATTATTCCAGCATTTAGTAGCCAGATATCGAAAACTTCCACGAAAAGCTGCTGATTTATGGCGTGGCCAAGTCAGCCTATTTAGTGGCCCTCGAGCATTAAAAGCTGGCGTATGCCAAGATAACCTATTTAATCTGGCGTTTTGTTCTTGATAATACCAAACAAAAGTGTGCTGAAATGCAGTTTAATACGCGACTTCATATTGAGTATATTAGCATCATTTAAATAGGGAGTCACATGTGTACGGGGAGGAATATAGTAGCAGAATCTAGCACAAGCGTTCTGGACTCTTTGAATAAGTCGCATGGAACGTTGGCGTAAGCATGGACCATAAACACCAATGCAATAATTCAGCTTAGATAATATAAGTGTCTCGCACAACTTAGTTCTCAGATCGGTATCGATGTAATTTCTTATGTTGTATAAAATTCTAAGTCGATAGAAACAGTTACGGGCCACTTCTTGTACATAATTTTCAAAATGAAGTTTCGCATCTATAGTAAGTCCCAAATTTCGTGCTTCGTAAACTCGTTCTATGGCAGCTCCTTTTATATTTATTTTGACCGTATCAAAGCCAACGTCTAACACTTGCTTTTTGGTTCCCAGAATCAGAAATTTCAATTTCGAAGGATTTAAAACTAATGAGTTGGTTGATTGGGAAATAAGATTTTCAGAGCTCATAGCCCTAGGGCTAGACTAAGCTTACGAATGATACACGGTTCTAGGTGGCGCCCCGGCGGCGATGACTCAGCTCACCAATACACGTCATGTCTTTTACAGTTTCGACCCCCGAACTTGGTTTGGCCAAACCAAAACATAACTGAAACTAATATATAAATACAAATCCATGGTTCTGGGGCGAGCTATATGCTCAATAAAAGATGTATCCGTCTTCGAACGCGGAGAACACAAAAATTCACTTCTCAGCGCAAAGAGCGGGTCGAACTGTGCCCCAATAACACGGATCAGGGCCGTTCCGCGGCGTAGGGTTCCCCTGAGCTTAAGGAGACATCGGTCGGCTTGCGATGACCTCAAATAAGGTAAATACATATATCAACTGACCTTTCACTCTAGCCAGAACGTTAAGTTTAGTTCTTCATTTTATCTAGCTTTCCTCCTTAGAACTTTTCCGAGGGAGAGAACAAGTAAATTCTGTAACCTATTGATATAAATTTAAGTAAAGCCGCGGAAATCTGGTAGATTGGTCGAGATGTCTGTATGTCCACCAACGGAGTGTATCAGCCAAATACTCGGCAAGTCATAAAATAATAGATGCCTCCGGATACCCAAGTGTCTCTAATTTCTGTCTCTATGTATCCAAAAATTCATTCATTATATCTAATCGCGAATCACGAGCCAAGACGATCACGCACGTGCCATCACAGAATATACGTTTCAAAGAAGTACACGAATTGTAAAAAACTAGCTATCATTTTAATAACCATCTTTGGGTCGACCTCCATATGTGAAAGATCTTTTTCAAAATTGAACTTTTAAAAAAATAAACATCGGTTCCGAATTACTGATGCCCATTTAGAAGACGTTCTTTGATGCCGTTCTTTGAAACTGGACTTTTGGTTGAATCAAGTTAATAATCTGGACCCCACCTGAAATTAATTGCCGACCCCTGCTTTAACCCCTCATATTTCAGAAGTCACTATGACAGCATCAGAAGAATCAGATGCTAGAAATCTAGAATTTCAGGACGAGGATAACATCACCGCTATTTTGTATGAAGCCGTTGACATAAAATCTAACCAATTGATCATAAATCAATGGTATAAAAATGAAATAAAAATTAAAGATATTTCAAAAAATAAATTTAAAATATTAGAAATATTTTTACCTCTCGATTCAAAATTAATAGAGAAATTTCTCAAAGATAATATAGATGTCCATAAGAAATATTTCATATACTTTGAAAATGATAAATTACGCGAATTATTCAATAAAATAGTTTCAAGTTTATTCGATAAAACTTCCATTCCTTTCTATGAATGTTCAAAACGCATAACAGTTATAGAAGACGAAAATAAGCAAAAACAAATCATTCTTAAATATCACGAAGGTAAAACTTGCCATAGGGGAATAACCGAAACATACAATAAATTTAAAATAAATTATTATTGGCCTAATATGAAACAAGTTACAGGAGTCATTAACGAATGTAAAACTTGTAAAAGAATGAAATATGACAGAAAACCTTAAATTCCTTGATTTACACGAATAAGCGGTGATAAGTCGTGAATTTTAAAATATGCCGATCGATGGAGGGACTGATTTAATATTCTAATTGTAATAACAATCATTATTTTTTCAACGTATAAATGAAATGAAGTGAAATGCAGGGAACATTACCTGGTTGCATTGTACAGAACTTCTGTAGTGTAGTGCTTAGTGAAAAACAATAAACTGTCTTCTGTTACAGAAGACAGTTTATTGTTTTTCACTAAGCACTGTAAGCAGGTTTTTTGCCATGAACTATTAATAAGACTTGCAGAACACATTTTGAGCAATGGGGAGAAAATTCATTCTTTGAGGACAAAAAACGATAAAGATCTGAATCAAGAGCAACGCAACGAGTTGGCTCGGCTGCAATCACAAACAAGGAGTCTCGTTGACGAGTTACAGGTTATGTGCCGACACATTAGGTTCCCAGAAAGCCGAGTTATGATGGCTCTTCTGTCATCTGAATTGTGATTTCAATGTTGCGAAGTGAATCGAGATGCATCAGTTGGGGGCTAACAATACCAGGTATATTAATTTTAAACACGATTGAACCTGTAGAGGTATTACGATTATGGACGAGGCCTATTCTACTGGCCAAATTGTGGAATATACATTAATAGAATTTAGGTATTCAAGGTCAGTATATGTAAAACGGAGCCTGTGATTCTTGACGAGGGAACTGTAACCGCTGCTAGTTACATTGAGCGTGTAGTTCGACCCCATATTGTGATCCCATTTTCACAGCAGGTGGGTGATGGATTTTTTTTTATGCACGGAAATGCTCGCACTTATACAGCTCGGATCACCCAGAGGGCTCTCGCGGACGCCAATATCTCCCTTTTTCCCTGGCCTGCTATGAGTCCGGATCTTAATCCAATTGAACATTTATGGGACCAATTAAAGATACACTTAAAAGAGAGCTACACTAGCATTAATAACCAACAGAAGCTGATTAATGCTCTAAAATCCTGTTAGGAGAGGATACCCCAGGAAAATGTAGTGATTGAGTGTCCCAAACAGGCTCAGAGAGAGTATACGAAGCAGAGGAGGCCCTATCCGCTATTAAAAACTAATTTTTTCAAAGGATATTTAATCCTTCCTAACACTGATTTTTAAATCCTAGAGTTTAAAAATCAGTGTTAGGTTAAACAGTTATTATTTTGTAGACAAATTGTAATTTTTTTGTTTTTCGAAACGATTGGAATTATTAATATTTTGGCCTCGATGCATGAGTCAAAAACCGACTGAACTTGCCGCCGCCGGTTTCTTTTACACCGGTCGTGGGGACAAGACACAATGCTTTCATTGTGGTGGCGGTTTAAAGGATTGGGAGCATACAGATGAGCCTATACGGCAACATGAGAAGTTTTACAGCTAATGTGGATATTTTAAGAGATATATTTCCCCCCGAATCATTTTCTTTATCTGTGGAAACAGAGTTCAAGGCTTTAATTGGAGCTTCTCTGGAGCCGGTATGATGGAAATGTATGTAGGCAGTAGCTAAAGGAATGCGAGTTAAGATAAGGACAGGATCCGATAAATTCAAAACGGTAGAGGTAATTTTCCATTCCATGTTTGGCAACTACCTAGATGACCTGACTGTGCTGAGCCAAATCACTACACACACAGGGAAGTGGCACCAAAGGCGCGAACTGAACACTGTTTCACAAAAGGGCCAGTCATAGTTGCAATTTCGTCTATAGGATTTAAGTAAGTGTTAAAGATGGCTCAGTCATTTTTGACTAAAAGTCACACCAGACAGTAGCGACCAGTCGTCCTTCATTTTCAGGGTTCAGAAAACGAACCTTCACACAAGAGTTTTTTTAGCTATAAGATAGTATAAGGCAGGGCCGCTCACAGTTTCTCAAGTGATCCAATGCAGCTTCAGTTCGCGCTTCAGAAAACAAAAGATAGACTCCTGGAGGACAAAGATAATGAAAGTTTCTGAATGCTGGAAAAAATTAAGGAGAGGGAGGAGTTTAAAGATGGCGTATGGGTCGCAAGCTCATTCATACCTACCGAGGGGAGTGCTCATTCATACCTACCGAGGGGAGTTTTAAGTTGTATGGTGCCGGCTAACACTTAGAGATCCTTTTTGTAATGATTGTATTTTGCGTTAGGCCCCAATTGTATCTCTCTTTGGGTTTTATTAATTTAATAATAAAAAATATTTTTCAAACACCCAACGACGCAGAAAACCATAAAAAATTAACTACATAACTTGCAACCCATTTCAAATAATGTGATTTTACAATAACGAAAGTGAAAAAGTTGGCAACTTTATATCTAGAGCTAACCTTATAAAGGTGCTGACTTTTCACTTTTTATTTACTTTTATTTTACTTTATTTATGTTATTTTATTTTATTTATGTTATTTACATTTGACTTATCACTTTTTTTTTTTTTTTCCTTTCCTTTTTTATACGATTTAAAACGACAAAAGTTGATCTGCATAACTTGCAACTCGATTCAAATGTTGTGCAATATATCTTTTACTTTCACGAAAGTGAAAAAGGTGGCAACAATAGTTCTGTCACTATCAAAGTGCTGGCTTTTATATATTTTTAAATATTTTTTTTCAAGCACCCAACGTCGCAGAAAACCATAACAAAATATGAACTACATAACTTGCAACCCATTTCAAATAATGTGTTTTCTTTTTTACAATAGCGAAAGTGAATAAGTTGGCAACTTTATATGTAGAGATAGCCTTATAAAGGACTTTTCATTTTTTATTATATTTTTTCCCTTTCCTTTATTTTATTATACGATTTAAAACGACAAAAGTTGATCTACATAACTTGCAACCCGATTCAAAAGTTGTGTATATTTTTTACAAGCACGAAATGGAAAAGTTTGCAATAATAGTTGTGCCACTATCAAGGTGCTGGCCTTTATATTTTATTAAATATTTTTTTCAAGCACCCAACGACTTAGAAAACCATAATAAATGAACTACATAACTTGCAACCCAATTCAAATAATATGTTTTTTTACAATCGCGAAATTGAAAAAGTAAGCAACTTGATATTATCTAGTTGTAGATGTATAAAGGTGCTGACTTTTCACTTTTAATTATTTCCATTTTTTTTGCGTGTTAATACTTTTCTTTTTCAAATAATCGTCGATTTTAAACGACAAAAGATAATTAACCTTCGTAACTTGCAACTCCATTCAAATATTGTTTTACTTTTTTACAATGATGTAGGTGAAGTACAACTTGATAGTACTTTCATTTTTTTTTACAATAGCGAAAGTGAAAATGTTCAAAACTTAATACTTCAGACGCATGAAGATGCTGACTTTTTACTTTTAATTATTTACTTGTGTATGTCACTGAGCCGAAATAGTCCAAGGAAATAACAAAAGCCCCGTACTGTGAACACGATCTCATAACAATTAACATAAAACACTAGCTATTGCCCGCGGCTCCGCCCGCGTGAAATTCGGTTTTCCGTTCCCGTTCCCGCACTTGAAATTTTCTTTGCTATAAACCTCACGGAGCCCGAGACCTTTCCAACGAATGCAAAACCGTGGAAATCGGTTCGTGCGTTCTGGAGTTATAGCGTCAGGAAGGAAAATCCGACTTATTTTTATATTATAGATTTATTCTGTAGTCCCCAAACAAAAGGATAGGTACCAACTAATAACGTAAGATCGGGCAACGTATAATATAAACAAGGTCAAGACATAAATGAGGCCCAACAATGGGCGCTGTGAAAGAATTCTATAACATGCATATGCCTATAGCAAAAGGGAAAGCTCAGCGGTATGTATCCACCTGATGAGCCAGCAATTACAATTCTACAACTTTGGTAGAATTCCAAGTAGTTCAACCCTCCAAACCAAACATACTACATACAATCACATAATGATGACCAACGTCCTTACAATGCTTGTAATTCAATACAAATATTGTTTATAATTTATATATACTATTTTTATTTCTTTCTAATACTGTTTTATTTCTTAATGATTTTATTAAGCTTTCTTTTTTTTATTATGTAAGTTTATGTAAGTAAAAAAATTACTACTATACTGTTTTATTTAGTCACACTTATTTAGTTTTCTTCTTTTTTTATTGTATATTTTTTTCAAATAATCGACAATACACCGTGATATTGGCCTACAAAACTTGCAATTCGTTACAAATATTGTTTATATGATACCTACGGCTTGATTTATTTTCACTTTTAAGTACTTTTATTATTTAAATAATCGACGACGTAAAACCACATAATATTGACCTATACAACTAGTAATTCAATACAAAGTACAGACATTGTTTAGAAAGTAGTTTTTTGAAAAAAAAAAAACAAGATCTCTTCAGGACAAAAAAAAGCCTGGATACAAAGTGACACTACGAAAAGTACTTATGAATGGAAAAACACAGGTAATTTGAATAATCAATGCTAGCGTAGGCGAATGCGAGCGTGCAATTGCTGTGAAATTCAAGAGGATACTGAATAGTGAGTACTGACGCGAAGCGGGGCGCGGCCGCGGACCGAGGTGACGCCCACCATTTGCTGACGCTTGTAACCGAAGTCCGAATGGCTGAGATCATGAGATGTAATAATACCAGTTATTAATTCTCAGGGGTCATACTGCCAACCAACAAAGCCGTATTGTTGAATTTCCTTTTCTAAGAATTATTATACATAATCCTCATTTGAAGACTACACGGGAAAAACAAGGAATGTCAGTAAAATCCTAATTTGAGTTAACACTGCCCATCTTAAAGCATTTGAGTATACCTTTTACCCTGCCAATAAGGTATTATTATCAATAATCGACGCGTTCAGAGGCTATGAAGGTCTAATTATGACTGTATCTTTTATATTTCGAAGATAATTATATTTTAGCCATATAATTATACAGTTTATATTGAAGGTTTTTTTAATTAGAGACTTTTAAACCTAAGATTCCACTTTATTCAAGGTTATCCTTTTTTGACAATCCTTTTTTTCTCGTGTGGTCTTCATTTTAGGAACGTCAAGGTACTTGAATCTGTCATTTTGAGTAATATTGCATAAGTATTGCTCTTAGTCTAAGCGATGGCAGTATCATACTATAATATTATAAATGCGAAAGTCACTTTGTTTGTTGGTTTGTTGGTTTGTTGATTTGTTGGTTTGTTGATTTGTTGGTTTGCCCTTCAATCACGCCGCAACGGAGCAACGGATTGACGTGATTTTTGGCATGGGTATAGTTGAGGACCTGGAGAGTGACTTTTTATCCCGGAAAATTAAGGAGTTCCCGCGGGAATAACAAAAAACTTAAACCACGCGGACGAAGTCGCGGGCATCATCTAGTTATTAATATTTATTTATAATTTATCCATAAGTACTAATATTATAATTGCGAAAATGTCTGTGTCTGCCTGCTACGCCTGTTCGACAGATTTTGATGAAATTTGGTACAGGTATGGGTTGTATTGTATCCCGGGGAAGGACATATGCCTCTTTTTATTCCGGAAAATTAGTTCCCGCGGGAATTGAAAAATCTTAATCCACGCGGACGAAAGTCGCGGGCATCGTCTAGTTTATATTAAACTATGTCCTTCCTCGGGAATACTCGGGATACAAACTATCCCTGTACCAAATTTTATCAAAATCGGTTGAACAGGTGGGCCGTGATAGCGTAGTAGACAGACAGACACACACTTTCGCATTTATTATATAAATATGTATGTTTACAGAGTAATTTCATTTTGGTGTAAACATTAACTCAAGCTTTACCGAACACCAATGCCGTCTACCTAAGATTATTAGACTTAGAAAACATTATGTACAGTCCCACAAAGTTGTCTGAAATGGTGGCCAAAATTGGAATTAATTTTTGTGCCTGTATATTTTTTGTTTTTATTTTATTTTTCATATAAAATAGCGACGCCGACACCGTCAGGCTGATTACGTAATAGCGAAAATAGCGATATAATAGTACATTGTGATATAAGGGTGGTAAATAGGTTATTACAATCGAGCTGATGTTTGTAAGCCCGAGCCACAGGCGAGGGTTTACCATCTTCACGAGATTGTTATAACCTTAACGTCCGTATATCACACGACGTTTTTCAATACATATGTGAGAAAACTTGAAAATAAAACTCGAGTAGGTAGGTACAAGGTACTCACTAGAAGATGGTTTCTCACGCCCGTTCTTATTTCGAGATTTTAGGCGGCTATTAATAGCGCGATTTTTTCTCACATCTAAAATACCTAATTTTTGATTGAATTTCATTATTCCACATAATTTAAACCACATAAATTATTTAATAATTTATAAGAAATACTCAATGACTCTTTTAAAAATAGCGCGCGCCGCGCACAGATTAAAGATTTAGTATAGACTACGGCGCGTTGTTGTAATTGCGTTTTTTTTTTATTAGATTCATGGCTCTAGGTTCTAGTTCTCAACTCCCATCTTGGACTATTCAGCCTATACTTTTATGATTTATAAAACTTAAAACAATTTTAATTAATTATATTTAATATATTTTTTTTTATTTTATGAATTAATTTCATCAATTCACATCTAAATTTAATTATTTTTTTAGGTTTTCTACTATACAAAGTCAATATCACTATGAACCTTCTTGCAAGAAAACTTTTTATTTAGAAGTAACGTGGAACAAAAATTAAAAAAAAACTGCAAATTTACCGCACGAGGGCGGTAAATATTTACTGCATTAGGGCAGTAAATTTAACTTACAAGCCCTGTTTACTGCCTCTGTAAGTGCATTTTTCGAGCAAGTGTATAGAAAAAAAAAAAGTTACAATATTTGCTAACGCAAATCGTTTGCATGACACTTAATCAGCCTGCAGGTCAGATAAGGTTGACGGACTATACCTACGCTTAAATCTAATTATAACATGATTACATAATTAAAATAAAATACTAAAATCGATGATTTATATACTTTGTAACATTAAAATCAAAATTAAATCTAAATTAAAATTGCGCCAAGTGGCGCAAGTATGAAATTAAACAAAATAATTACATTTTTGTGCCTTTTGATGTTGAAACCCTGGGGTCGTGGGGGCGAAGATGCTGGATCCTTTTTAAAGGATCTATCTTCTCGTCTCACAGAGTCCACAGGTAACCGGAGGACTGGTAGTTACCTCGGTCAACACATAAGTTTGGCTATTCAGCGGGGTAACGCAGCCAGCGTTCTGGGCACATTGCCTCATTGCAGCGGCATAGATGATATTTTTAATTTTTAGTTTTTAATTTAGATTTAAATACAATAGTTACATAATATACATTCTACAGTGATACATAATAATAACATCATCTAAAATTTAACGAGCTAAATGCGGGCCCCTTACAAGACTTATATCGGTATCTTATATCGGTAATATCGGTGATCGCCTCTGGCGCAGTAGTCTTGTAAACGGGAGGTCCCGGGTTCGGCTCCCGGCAGGGTCAATTTGGCAATTCATAATTTCTGAATTTAGATTTGCTTACGGAGTATTACGTAAACCGCGTTTTTGATTAATAAGATATTATTGTAAAGTTTATTTCATGTGTTATTCAGCGGCGTTTAGGCTGTCCACAGCCATAGCCAAAGCGCCATTCGGGGTGGTGTTTCCACCGATGAAGCCGGTGCTGTGGCAAAAGATGCAGCCCTCTATGCCCGATACAGCGCTCAGTTGGCCGTCGCGGACGCCCCACCACCTCTTATTCAACGGTTTCCTGGAAAATAGAAATAGGATAGGTGCATCGACGCTACACCTAGTAGTGACAATAGAAATTATTTTATACAAAAATCCCAGTTGTCACCCCTGGGGACGAAGCCGGGGGTAACAACAGGGAATTATATAAACAGCCCAGTTGTCACCCCTAGGGGCCAAGACGGGGGTGACAACAGGGAAATTATTATATGAAATCCGTGGCGCAGTGTGTAGCGCTGTTGTCTTAACGTGCGGAGGTCCCGGGTTCGATCCCCGGCAGGGTCAATTTGGGAATTTATCATTTCTGAATTTTCCCTGGTGTCTGGCCTGGTGGGAGGCTTCGGCCGTGGCTAGTTACCACTCTACCGGCAAAGACGTGCCGCCAAACGATTTAGCGTTCCGGTACGATGCCGTGTAGAAACCGAATAGGGGTATGGGTTTAATATGACTGCCATGCTCCTAACAGGTTAGCCCGCTAACATCTTAGACTGCATCATCACTTACCATCACGTGAGATCGCAGTCAAAGGCTAACTTGTAGTGAATAAAAAAAAAAAATTACATAAAAATCCCAGTTGTCACTCCTGCGGACCAAGACGGGGGTGACAACGTGGAATTGTTTTATATAAAAATCCCCGGTGTAACGCCTGGGGACGATACCGGGGGTGACAATAGGGGATTATATAAAAATCCCCGTTGTCACTCCTGGGGACGATGCCGGGGGTGACAACAGGGAATTATATAAACATCCCAGTTGTCACCCCTGGAGACGAAGCCAGGAGTGACAACTTTTTATCCCGGAAAATTAAAGAGTTCCCGCGGGAACCAAAAACCTCAAACCACGCAGATGAAGTCGCGGGCATACGCTAGTAATATTATAAATGCGAAAGTTTGAATGAATGGATGGATGGATGTTTGTAACTCAATCACGTCAGAACGGCTTGAACGGATTCTGGATGAGATTTGGCACAGAGAGTTCAATGTATTCTCGGTATAGGTATGAAATAATAGGCAGAAAATTCTAAATAAAATTTATTTTTCAATATAGTCTCCCATAGCCTCAATACACTTATTTGGCCGACAGCTTATTAGCACGGGGACCCTATACAAGCTCGCGGACTATCCAACTTAGTTGATCAGGTGGCACGGCAAGATGCAAGAGGACAACACGTGCGCGCGTGAACTTCCCCGCGCCCGGACCATCGACGACGCGCATGACAGCGGTCACCCGATCACTCATTGCAAACGATAAAGTAGAACAGCGTATAGATGAGGGGCAAAAAAGACCCTGTGCTGTGTCATGTTTGAATATCGCTGGCTCATCAAAAGAAGGAATACTCATTCTGTAGTATGTTTTTTTTTTAATCTAAGTAACATCTCAGTTTAGAATGCAAGATATCATGTTGCCCATGTTCTAGTCTATCACTTAATACAGGTGAACCCAAAAAGTTCTCTTCTGTTTTCGTCTTGAGACGTTTGATCAATGAGAGCGTTTTTTTCCGCATTTTCACGCACACGTCACCGCGCTAGCAACACTGTCACCGACTAAATCAATTTAGTCTGCGTCTAATAACCGATACAATATAGTTGGCCGATTAAATTGTGGAGGTTCGCGATTTGGTTGTTTGATAGTCGCTCAACTTGCAATTGTAAGTCTGCGGGGGCTCTTAAGCTGTAAGATCATTTGTTTTAGGGTAACAATAGATTTTAGCTGTAGGATCATTTGTTTTAGGGTAACAATAGATTTTAGCTGTAAGACCATTATTGCTCGTACGCATTAGGATTAGGACTTATGACCGTTCAAAATTCATAATAATATTGAAAAAAGTTTTATAGGTCTTTAACGGCACCGCGTCGACTGTATTATACTGTGGTATTTTTTACCTGGCAGCGACCGTTTGTGTCCAAAATGGCGGTGGCCCTCTCGCCGGGTTAACACTATGATACGAGTATTATGTGGAATAAAATAATAACTTGCGGTCTCACCGTTCACGTGGGAAAATAGTCGCGGTCTGAAAATGTTTACCAGTTATCAAATTAGATTTAAAACACTGCGTCTATTAAAACTGTCTAAAACGCTTAAGCAAGGTCAGGCCTCCCTTGTGGTCGTTTCTGTTGTGGTGTCTCTTTTACTTTTCTGCTTGGCAACATCCTCTCTACATATCCCGCCCATCAGACATTTACAATATCTTATTTGGAGAAGATTACCATATATTTTTTAATTTTTTATGAAAATTAAGACAAAATAAAACAAAAATATGAAAGAATCATTAAAATATCTCAACAAAAGAAAAAGTTATGGAACTTAGTTGCGTTTGCAAGACGGGAGACGTGACGTCATAATTCCCTATCAACCGACTTTATAAAGCCGAATAAAAGAAATAAATGGACCTAACGTGACTTAATTGAATTAAAAGCACTTAATTTGTGTGTGAAGATAATTTTGAAGTATTAAATATCGGCTAGGTATTAAAACTCACTCACAAAATTTCTCACTCGAGTAAGATACAGCAATCGGTGTGTACATTAAATAATTAAACTTTTAAATCGTCATTTCTCAGTCATTTATTGACTGATTTAAAAAAAAAAAAACACACTGATTTATTTGTTTTAATCTATATTTTACTTCCGTTGTGTTTAATATGATATTCACAACATCATGAAACTTTTCCATGAGACGTTCTAGTTCAAAGTTCACTGACACAGCGCTTTTACACAAATTCGAGTTTCGTTCCACCCAGACCGCAAATAGAATACATACTATACTAATGACATATTTTATAAGTGTCAGTGCAGTTTTTTAATGTGGTGTGTTGTGTAGAGTGCCAGCAATACTGCGACCGAAAAAGGTTGCATATAATATATTGAACATATTCCCGCCCGAGAAAGGCTAAAGCCTTTATCTGCCGGATAATATAATAAACCAAAACCGCAATATAACCGCAAGTAAACCAAATAATATATCTAGAACATCTACATTACCGCAACGACACAACCAACATTTTTTTTTTAAATCTTTATTGCACACAACAGAACGGAAATAAAAAAGACACTAAAACTACGAACTAGGACTAAACAGTATGCAAAGGCGGTCTTATCGCCTAAGGCGATCTCTTCCAGACAACCTTTGGAGACAGAAGAGAATACAAACGAGATGGTGCAAACTACTAGTATAATATATTATACATATTAACTACAACCAATACTACCTACATATAAATAAATAAATAAATAAATAAAAATAAAAATAAAAAAGCCATTTTTATTTCGTGCTAAGTTACAAATGATTAAATAACTATTTTTTTTTGCTAAGTAGTAACTATATGACATATTATTTTTAAATTATTTTCTTTTTTTTTAAACGATTCTAATTTGTGTTACTATGGTTCTCTAGCAAGAACGTGAATTTGAATTCGAATGTGAAGGCCTCCTCTAGAGATTTCCAGTTTTCCTTGTTGGTTGCTATGGTCATCCATTTTGCTCCGGCCACTTGCGTTATGTCATCTGCCCATCGGGCGACTGGTCTGCCTCTTTTTCTGTAGCCTGGTGGTCCTTTCCAAGATGTAAGTCTCTGAGTCTATCTGTTGTCGGTTAGCCTAGCTATGTGGCCTGCCCACCACCATTTTAATTTCTTACATAGAGCGTCAGTAACTTTTGTCCTCTTGCGTATGATTTAATGAGAATTTTTTTGAATTTTTTTGACCTTAAGTAGACTGCGCTCCATGGCTCTTTGACAAGATCTTATTTTATTTTTCGATTGATGTGTAAATTTCCAGGTTTGGCTAGCGTAAGTTAATGATGGCAGGATACAGACGTCCATGACTTTTTGTTTGATTTTGATGGGCATGTCGCTTTTCATAATTTCTTTCATGCTCCAAAATTTTTGCCATGAGTTTGAAACTCTCCTTTCTATTTCTTGCTCGTTTCTTTGTGCGTTGAAAGAAATCTGTTTCCCCAGGTATATGAACGAGTCGACGCAGTCTAGTGTTTCATCTTCTATGTATACTGGGCTTTTAGTGCTGTTTGTCATTATGTTTGTCTTACTGCGGTTTATTTATAGGCCTACTTGTTGACTAGCGGTGTGTAGAGCATCGATCATCGACTGCAACTCGGTTGAGGTTTCGGAGAACAAGACGATGTCGTCGGCAAAACGTAAATGGCTTAAGTATTGCTGGTTTACTTTTAAGCCTACTTTTTCAGCACGGCGATGAAAATCGTTTGAGAGACGGGGTCTCCCTGTCTAACTCCTCTTTTGATGGGTATGGGAGGACCGGTCATCTCGAGCTTGATTCTGCTATGACAGTTGTCGTATAGGTGCTGCAACACTTATAGATATGTGCTATCGATATTTTGAGAGTGTAGTGATTCCCATATTGAGTGATGGTAGAGCGTGTCGAAAGCTTTTTTGTAATCTATAAATAGGAGGTAGAGCGGCTTGTTAAACTCTTGATACTTTTCGATGATCATTTCGATGGAGTGAATGTGATCCACCGTCGAAAATCCACTTCTGAAGCCCGCCTGCTCTATGGGTTGGTGTTTTTCGATATTGCTTATTATTCTCTTTTCTAGAAGTGATGAGAATAATTTATATATATTGAAGAGAGCAAACTTATTGGTCGGTAGTTGCTTACGTTTTTTGGATCGCCCTTCTTGTACAATAAAATTGTCTGACTCTGACCATTGTTTTGGTGTTATGCCTGTTTGAAGTACTAGGTTGAAGAGCTGTACTAAAGGGTTTGCGAGATAGAGGTGACCTAGTTTCAGAGCTTCGTTAGTTATTTTATCGGGTCCAGGGCTTTTTTCGGACTTCAACTTCGCAATCCCCCTTGCGACTTCCTCTTCGTTTATGGCTTCTGCGTTTGACAGTGCTTCGTTTGGTAGAGTTAGCGTGGTGTTTTGATCTTCACACTTGTACAAGTCTTTGTAAAAGTCAGTGGTGACTTGAAGTATTTCGTTTCTATTGTAAGTTGATTTATTTGAAGCTTTCAGTCCTTCTATCCAGATTTTGTGCGATCTTAGTTCTTTGTTGGCCCTTTTTAGGCTTCCTGACTGTAATATGTGTTTTTCTATGGTTTCCGAACGATGGGTTTTGTAGTCAGACATGATGTACTTGCTTGTAAGCTTGTATAGAGCTTTCAACTCATTTTTCATACTTCTTGTTTTTGGTTTTGTTCTTTGTAGCTCTTGACGTAGCTCTTGAGCACCTACATATATACGTTCTTAAATAAATATTATACTTCTATAAATCCTTACTAATATTATAAATGGGAAAGTGAGTTTGTTTGTATGTTTGTTCCGCTTTCACGCCGTAACTACTGAACCGATTGCTTTGAAATTTTGCAGACGTAAAGTTAGAAGTCCGGATTAAATAATAGGGTACTTTTTATCCCGGAAAATTAAAGAGTTCCCGCGGGAACTAAAACTCCTCAATCCACGCGGACGAAGTCGCGGGTATCACCTAGTATAATATATAAATAAATAAATATAAATATAAAAATATGAATAAATAAAAAATAACATAGAATGACTGACTTTATGAATAACTACTGAAATAGGTAACATTATTAACAAAATAAAATCCGCATTGTAATAAAAATCCGCATTTCCGCAAGTAAAATTAAATCCGCATGTTTTGCCTTATGAAAACCTAAATAATAGCAATTAGCAACTTATATCGTATCGAACTTTAAATAATTGTGGTGTTGTGCTACCTATCCGGGTCCTGAAACCATATTATACAGCGGGCGGGTGAGCTTAGTGTATTACTACCTATACATTTATTGTATTGTATCAATGCAGAGAAATTCCGGTTCCGTACCCACCCAACTGCAGACGGCAGACCAGCGAAATTACTATTAATAATTTACATTACGTTTATCTTTCCTTAACGTATTATCACCACTTCTGAATCAGTCTCGTTGTAAATGTGACACAACCGTCCAAGGAAATACACTTGGAAAGAGCATTATGACTATTCAAAAGCACTTGTAAAAGTTTAATTGAATAAAATAGATTTGAATTTTGATCAAGGAACAAGAAGCTTACAATTGCAAGGAATCGTGCATTGTCGAGTCATCATCTACTGAGTATGCTCTGGTGTGGGAGTAAATCGTACGCTGAGAGTAATTTGGAAGATTTGTGTGGTGTGGTGTTGTGGCGGTGCGAATTGCTGGCTTATTGGGCGGTGAATATCGCAAGCTACACGCTGTACCACATGGATTTGTCTGTTTTTGCTGATTATAGCGAATTAATAATTTTATTATTGTTTACTTTCATATTATAATCCTTATTTTAGGAACATCAAGGTGTGTAACATCAAACTGTCATTTTAAGCAATATTGCTGAAGCATTGCTTTAAGCGTTGGCAGTATGGCCCCAGGTATGAGGAGAGCCCACAACATACTCAGCTAGGTTTTTGTCATCTATTTAGTTCCAAATTCCTAAATTAACCCTACTGGGAATCAAACGCAGGACCTGAAGCTAAGACACCTGTGATCACCATTGAGCCAGGGAGGTCATCAAAACAAAGTGAAAAAGTAGTAAAATATCCATACCTTGGTATAAAACTGGTTGGTTTAACTGGCACGGCCTGAACCCTCCACGAGTTGGGTTTATCCTTGAATATCACATATTTGATTTCACCGCTGACCCCTAATTCCTCTTCCAGGTCAAACAGATGCTCTTTCCATGGAAATCTGCGAAACAAACACGAAATTCAATAACTATCATACATAATTTCCCTCGTGGGTGGCTTCGGCCGTGGCTAGTTACCACCCTATCGGCAAAGACATGCCGCCAAGAGATTTAGCGTTCCGGTACGATGCCGTGTAGAAACCGTGTATGGGTTGGGTTTAATATAACTGCCATGCCCCTCCTAACAGGTTAGCCCGCTCATATCTTAGACTGCATCATCACTTACCATCAGGTGAGATCGCAGTCAAGGGCTAACTTTTCGTGGATAAAAAAAATTGTCCAAGCGAAGCAAACGTCCCCGAATCAACTTGGGTGGATTGGTATTTGTCAGTCTGTCTGTCTGTTAAGAGCCTTAGAATGTCCAAGAAATCAGGACTTTTTCATTCGATTTTGAGTAGGTACTCGTATATTATATCCCCTGTCAAGCGTAACATTGAAACCTTAAAAAGAAAAAAACACATTCGTTTGTTTTTTTATACGACTGTCTGAAAAAAGGAGTAAGTATATTGTTTTCAGGGTTCATGTATGTATGTATGTGAGTTTGTATATTCCACCATAACTTCTATACGCCTGAACCGATTTTGATAAATGAGGTATCGTTAGAATTCCTAGCTTATTCCGGGTGACATAGGCTAGTAAAATTTAAAAAAATATTGATGGGGTGACCATGGTCCCGCGACTTAAGTTGATTTTTTTTTTCGAAAATATGATCATCATCTAGAAAATGATGAGTAGATTCCAAAAATATATAACACTATAGTTCAATATCCAGTGATTCCCAAAAAAATATCATTTGATAAAAATGTGAATAGGATTCCATATGTAATTATACTCGTGCTACGTCCTCGAATTAGTAACGTCATGATATTTATAACACAATGTAGTACCGCATAATTGCCACCACTTCCACTGTAGTTGAGACATATTTTTTTTTTGTATTACCCCCCGATTTGACTACCTCACTCGCCTCGCGGCCGCCGCTCCGCCGCTTTTCATTCGCATTTTAGTGCTCAACCACTTCACTTGAACACTTCACATTTGAATGCCAACGGTTGCGTACAAATTGCATCAGAGTAGTCGTGAGGACTATCTTGCCGCATTTGTAGACCAAAATTACAAATTATATTGACTTACCTATCATACCTTGTTATAGGTGAACAAGCCACCTCGATCCCTATGGATCAGAGTGTCCCTCTCGAACAGCCAACACCAGCAGAAAATAATGAAAATACCGTATGCGATAACGTATCGGGAGAACCGATCGCATCAAGTATTCATGATGATGACGCTGCTAATACCGAAATCCTTGATATACTGGGTGCAGACCCATCGGTAATTATTGAATATGGGCCTGACATTAATAAGGAAGTCGCATCTAGATTTACCCACGTAGCAACACCCGGTTTAAACAAAGATGTTCGCAAGGAACTTTTGAAGAAATTCTTAGTTCCGGGGAATTGTACAAATTTAGCTGCACCACAGCTTAATCCCGAGATTAAGGCTGCACTCCCTGATCAAGTCGTCAAGAGGGACAAGGCCATCGAAGCACGTCAGAAGCAGATAGCAGCCGGTATTTCCTCACTCGGAAAAATAATATCGGATCAGCTATGTGCCACCGAGAAGAACCACGATATGATCAAAGATCTTATGGAAGTTAGTCGAATCTTTTGCGACATTCAACATTCCGAGTCGGAAGCACGGCGTAACTTCGCACTTTATTCGATCAAGAGGGAACTAAAGGACCAGTTATCGGCTACTAAGATTGACAAATTCTTATTCGGCAGCAACTTGCCGGAGACCATCAAAACAGCAAAGGCTGTTTCATTCAAAGTCTAGCTCAGACTTGAAACCCGAAATTTCTCAAGAAGGTTAAAGCCTCAACATCGGCTTCAACATCAAGCAAAAATTTAAACTGGAAGGCGAGGGCCGAGACTCGCAGGCAGCCGACGACGGGCCCGTCGCCGCGTCACCAGCCGGCTGCCCCGCCGGCTGGTGACGCGGACGTCACCGTGCGGACGGAGAACGTGCCGCCTCGCGGGAGCTCGTCGCAAGGCTACACGCAGCGGCCCAAGCAGACCCGCCGCCAGTAGACCCGGTACGTTACGCTGGACGCCTCGCCCAGTTTTATAAGCAATGGCATTTGATAACCCGCGACCGTACCATCTTGTCTTGGATAAATGGTTATCAAATAACATTTTGATAGACCAGTCAATCAAACTTGCCTACCAATGCCAAATATTTTTACGAATTTTGAGAAACGTCACGTGGTAGACACTCTTAAAAATCTGTTAACAATCGGGGCTATTTCTGAATGTGAACCATGTCCTGGACAATTTGTATCACGCGTGTTCTTGGTACCGAAACCAAATGGCAAGATGAGATTTATCTTAAAAAAAAGTCTTAATAAATTTATTAATACACAACACTTTAAATTAGAGGATATTCGTACTGTCCATAAACTTATATCCAAAGAGTGTTATATGGCAAGTATAGATTTAAAGGATGCATACTTGTTTATTAGAATTCATCCAAACTCACGTAAATATCTTCGTTTTGTAATTGACAATAAAATGTATGAATTTAATGTCTTGCCATTCGGTATCTGTACGGCGCCATTCATGTTTACTAAACTGATGAAACCTGTTGTAAAGTTACTACGCTCATGTGGTTTTATATCATCTATGTACTTAGATGATCTATGCTTAATCGGTTATAGTACATACCAAGACTGTATGCAAAATATTGAGGCCTCGCAAAATTTACTTAAGGCGTTGGGGTTCATTATTAATGAGGAAAAAAGTAACAAGATACCTTCAAAGTCTTGCAATTATTTAGGTTTTAATATAGACACCCATAAATGGCAATTAAGCTTACCCTCACAAAAATGAGCCCGAATAAAGTCGGAACTCCAAGCTATCATGAAATTAAAGCGCTGCAAAATAAGAAAATTTGCCAAGTTATTAGGTCTGTTGGTGTCTGCATGCCCTGCCATAGAATACAGGTGGTTATATACGAAACAATTAGAACGCTGTAAGTTTCTTAACTTGCAGCGTTCCTGTGATGATTATGAAGCATTTATGACAATGTCACAATCTTTATTACCAGATTTAAATTGGTGGGTGAATGCCATTGACCATTCAGTCCATAGAATCAGGAGCGACAGCTATGTATTAGAGATATTCTCTGACGCCTCAAAAACGGCGGTGGGGTGGGGGGCAGCCTGTAATGGTCAAACCGCTAGTGGTCGCTGGTCTTATAGTGAAGGGCTACTACATATCAACCATCTCGAACTTTTAGCTGCGTACTTTGCACTAAAAATATTTGCAAAACGTTCTTACGACTGTCAAATATTACTTAGGATTGACAACACCACTGCAGTGAGCTATATTAACCGCATGGGTGGCGTTAAATACCCTCATTTGAACAAGGTCACTAAAGACATATGGCAGTGGTGTGAGTCTCGGAAGATTATTATAGTAGCTTCATATATTAAGACATCGGATAATGTAATTGCTGATCGGGAATCTCGTCAATCACACCCCGACGTTGAATGGGAGTTAACGAACTCTGGCTATCAAAAGTAGATGGCAAAATTTCCAGATTTGTATTTTTTGTGATAGTTTTGAATTGCACTTGACCTTGGGGGCACGTGCCATACGTAAAAGGAATTCCTTGCGTTTTTTAGTAAAGTTGTAGTGTCATACAAGTAGCTAAACTGATAACTAACTATAAATATCTACCTAAGACCTGCATCGATATACTGCATAACTGTAAATGTGAGTTTGCGTTTGCGTTAGTTCGCATTCGTACCTATTTGCTCAACTGTACTACTGATATCGATATCTGAAAACCGTTTTTCATATCGATATGAAAACTTAATATCGGATATGTAGCCGATATGCGAAATAACTGAAAACGCCCATGTCTAGCAAGAACACTATGTTCACTTTGATTAAAATTAATCACATTTATAATAACAGTAGGGGAGCCCAAGAGGGGATTTTTGGATTTACTCCAGCGCGGCAGATTAATATAAAGGGGGATACCTTGTACCCGGTTAAGTACCTCCACCAAACATGAGCCCCATATATAAGGCCGCCCGTGAAGGATACAGGATCAGATTAGTAAAAAAAATTGACCATCAGAAATTCTCGAGCGCGTCAGATTAAGGTAGGGTGAGTTAATTACATCCTAAAAAGTGTATATTCCACTAATCTGACAATTTGAGAGTGACGTAAAGAAAGGGGAGGGCAGCAAAGTTGTAAAAAAAAAACGCCATCTCGACATTATCGAGCGTAGCTAAATTTTTTTTGTATTTTGAAGGAAATAATTCAAGATTAACGAAAAATATATAATCTGACGATTTCCGCAAGCCGAAATAACAAAAATTCGTCGATAAAGTTAAATGCGTGCAGCTGCGTGATGCCTATTGTGAGGAATGAACGCTATTCGCAGTGTTGTTGCGATGCTGAGTTGTGATTCATAGGTGATTTTGCATTGCATTTCATGTTCAATTTAGGTTTCTTGCAATGAATTGTTCATTTTACTTTGGAGGTTATATTTTGGCAACATTGAGTGTTGCAGGATGCAGAGTTTATTTTGATTGATGCTAAGTAATTTAATCACCAATCGTAGCTTTTCAATATATAGGCTGTAATCATGACAGCCAATCACAAAAATTCAGGAGAATGTTGGTGGGTCGGTAACAGAAAAATAGTATAAAGGTGAGAGAAAATGGCGTCGGGAGTTCAGTCAGTATTAAAATTTTGAGGAGTTATTACAAGTGGATAAAGTGTATATTATTATTGATTGTATTGGTGAAGATTAGGGTGGATTACTGCATTTTGCTGAGATAAGTATAATTACATACTATTTTAAGAGGTTATGTTAGGTTATCATTATCGATTTCTAAACAATTGGCTTTTGGAATATTTTGAGACAGATCTTGTAGTGAAATTTATTAAAATCAATATAATTGTAAAATCAACTTTAATAGTTCATCGTTTTTATATAATATTATGTTTTAATATCATTGGCTGTTCAATAATGTTTAAAGAGCAACTATACCAGTTTCTTGCAGTTTCTTCTGGATAGAATGTGATTCTAACATACACAACAAACTGGAATGAACAGAAATTAAAATCTATTCATGGTTATCTTTGTGTTTATTTTTAACCTACTAGCAGTGTGGTCTAATGTCTTTGACATTTTCAGAAGTGGGATCCTACAGAGGTAGGATCCCACAGCCCACATACAATTGGAGCACGAGGCCACTTCCTGATGCATTTGGAGCATGAGGCCACTTCCTTGGAGGCAGTACATCAAATGAGTATCCGGATTTACTGGTAGGATCTAATTAAATTATAATTACCGATAGTTATGCGGGGACGATACCCGCATTTTATCTAATGTTTATACAAATTCGATCGTCCTACAATTGGTGGTTTAATAATAATTAAGTACTAGATTTTCCTAGCAGGTTTATTTTACTGTTATACAGGTATTATTTATGTTCCAATTATTTTACGTTACGGTCCATACAGGAATTATAGAAGAAAGCATACATTTATGGTTCGATTTACATGGTGTCGTTTGGGATATTAAGTTTTATTAATTGGTTAATATCAGGATGGTTATGGTTATGGTGGTACGATATGTGATCTTGGTTTTCAAAAGTTTTTATTATTTTCTATATACCCTTATTTTGAGATTAAGTGATTTAAGTTTTGCTGTTCAGTGCCGTATTAATGATCATTTGATAATTTGTGCTATTGTTTAAATTTCACGTATTTCGAAGTAATCAACAAAAAGTAATTATTCTACTTAAAACAAATTATTAACAAAAGCAAAGTTTTCAAGCAAATATTCTAAATTAAGAGTAAATACTTAAATTTGAAAAACGAATCGTATACGTAACTATTGATATTAGAAATGCTACATATTTCTTGATCTAGTTCCTCAATAAAACTTTCTTGTTTTACTACTTGCACTGCAAACGTTTTAGTATAGTTTGTTTACTTTAATTCTTAAATGCCAATTAAATCGCCAACAAAAATACTATGACAGGATGGCGTGAGCAGTCCAATTTTTTAGCGTATTTTGACTTGCTAAATTATTATTATATTAAACAACTTGACCGTTATTCGAAGCCTAATAATATTATGAGATATGCCATCGCTTCCGTTTCCGTTTTCTGTCCCTTTTCTTTGCTGTATACCTGTCTCTTTCTATTTCCGTTCCCACCACCAGCAGTGAGCGCCATGATTGTGGGCGCACAATTTTTCGTCATTGACGTCGTCGTTGCCGTTCCGTCAACACGTGCACTCAGCTGCATAGTTAATTTTCTGTCTAAGTGATTTTATTCTTAATACCTGCAATTCGTACAATTATTGTGGTTCGTGACATTATAACTGGTATGTACACTTTTGTTTTAATTAAATATCAATTAATGCGACTATTCATTTACGTACTACGCGACTTTACGTCATATTGTATCTTAATGCTTTTAAAGTTTAGAAGCTGATCCATAAGAAGATCTAGAAGCTATTTAAAGCTAATTGAAATTTAACACTATATATTTACTACCTGCATAATTTTTATTTTTATTTTGAACTACTTATAGTCGTTTTAACGGTGTTACCGTTCGTTAAGAGTTTGATTCTAATATGTTCACTATTTTAATTCTATTTTTAGCTGGTTATAACGGATATATTTAAAATGAGTGATTTTCCTGAATGTGTTCCGGGACCGAGTAAAGCTAGTGGAACAGATGAGTGTCATAAAAATAAGCGTAAAAGAACACGAGAGAACAGTGTGAGTTCTAACTCGTCTTCTTCCGGTTCAAGTAGCTCGACTTCTTGTAGCTCAGATTCGGATCAACCTCGTAAACGTTCTAAGCGTTCTTCAAAATCAAAACGGTCTCGTCGTAGTAAAGATAAAAAATTTAATAAGTTATTTGCTGAAATCTCTCAGATTAAAAAACAGCTTGCAGAAAACAATACACTTAGTGGAACTAGCCTACCCCAGGAGATCGAGGGAGACTGGGTTAATGATAATGTCAGTGGTAACCTGTATGATAGTGATCATATTGAAGACGAGTCGGAACCACAATTTTCGTTAGCTATCGGGACTAAAGTCAAAGATCCAGATGTTTTAAAAACACCCGCGTTGTATTTGGACATTTTGAAAAATATCCAACGTTTAGGCGATTCGGACTGGCGAAATGTGAGATACTCAGACGTGCAGAAAAGTTATCTTCATACTCCCGGATTTGCGGATTTAGAAGCGAATGACGAAGTAAAACGGTTTGATAGCTCTCGAAACACCATAAATACCGAAAAAGCGTTCGCTTCTATATGCTATGCTCTGGTTAAACAGCGCGATCAACTGGAAAAAGAAATACGAAGTTTTTTGTTATGGGCTAAGGATTCTCCTACCCTTACTTTTAGTGATGTAAATGAGAAGATCCATGATATATTTGTTACGGGTGATTTTTCAAAAATATCAAATGATGCACTGCAGTTGGTTTGCGGCCATAGAGCGGAAATTATTCAGCAACGACGCGAGACTATTCTTGCATCCGTGAAGGATCCGCTTCACAAAAGCATGTTGCGCAAAATACCGCCAACGTGTCAAAACTTATTTGATGCTGAAAAGTTTACGGCTGCCCTTGAAAAGGCAGGTGGAGTACGAAAGGTGTTCTGGCCTCGACAAAAAGATCGCGCACCTGCACCGCAGTCCGATCAAAGTAATCCTGTGCCAGATCGTAGGAATCCACTACCGACTTCGAAGCTGATGAACAAAGGTCAGCCTTACAAAAATAAGTTCAACAACTCTGGAGCGCATAACAACAACTCCAAGTCCTTTCGTGGTAGAGGAGGTAAAGCAGCCACAAGTCGCACAAATAACGAGAACTACGGCCATACACGCAGAAGCTCTCCCTCATCCCACCGGGATAGGAGAGGCAAAACTCGAAGATACTGACTCACCGAGTCACTTCGTAGCCGGTCAGCTCGTATACTACTATCGGAGGTGGAAGGTAATCGGAGCTCCAGGTTATGTCCTCAAGGTTATTTCCGGATACCGTATACCATTTTTGGAAAAACCTCCACTACATGTACCCATTCTCGCCCTGAGTCAGCTGGAAACTCCAGTTTCAGACGAAATGACGCTTGCAATAGAAAAGATGTCAACGGAAGGCGTGTTGACAACAGTTCCAATATCTCCAAGTTTCGTTTCGTCAATGTTTCTGGTCCCGAAGACAGACGGAACCATGAGACCTATTTTCAACCTCAAGGCGCTCAATTATTATGTCCATTCACCTCCATTCAGGTTGATAAACAATCACAAAATTCCCGATTTCTTACAACCACAGGATTATCTAACAAAAATCGATTTGTCTCAAGCATATTTCCATGTGCCGATATCCCACTCACACAGACGCTTTTTACGCCTGTTATACAAAGGAAAACTGCTCCAAATGAACTGTCTGCCCTTCGGGCTAAGTTCAGCGCCCAAAACTTTCGCGTCAGTAAGCAACTGGATTGCACAGTTACTTCGAAAACAGGGCATGAGGATCTTAGTATACCTCGACGACTTTTTATTGGCCAATCAAAATGCCGACAACTTGGAAACTCAGACGCAAACTGCACTGAATCTATTAAAGTTTCTAGGGTGGAAGGTGAACTACGAGAAATCAACCCTTGCCCCATGTCAAACCATAGAATATCTCGGCATATTATGGGACCCCTGGTTGAATCGCAAGTCGCTACCGGCGAAGAAATGCGCGAAATTAAGAATGTTAGTCACAAATATTTTAATACCAAAAGCTGCATCCGTAAAACAACTACAGAGCTTAATCGGCTTTCTGAATTTTGCGAGTTTCGTTATACCACGGGGCAGACTGAATTATCGTCAACTCCAAAGACTGTGTTTAAACAATTTGAATCAGGATCCATATCAAGCCCTGTCGCTGCCCGAGTCTGTAATAGACGAGCTGAAATGGTGGCAAACTCATCACACAGATTGGTCAATGATACATGCACCATACCCGACACACTATATTGTAACGGACGCATCAAATCAAGCTTGGGGAGCACGTATAAACAATACGGTCTTATCCGGAGTATGGTCAAGTATAGAGAGAAAGTTGCACTGCAACCACAAAGAGCTTCTTGCTATCCTCAGAGCCTTAGAAGAACAAAGTCCGAACCTACAATATGCAACGATACACCTTCAGTGCGACAACAAGACTGCCGTATCATATCTTCGGAACGAAGGTGGTACCAAATCTCAAGCTCTTCTGGACCTGACATACAAGATCATGAGTTTAGTCGACCTTCTCCATATCAATTTAACTGTGCATCATATTCCGGGCAATTACAATGTGGAAGCAGATCGACTGTCGAGGCTTCGAGTTGCCCCAGAATGGCACCTTCTACCGCAAGCCACGATTCCAATATTTTCCAAGTGGGGAGTTCCTGTCATAGATCTGTTTGCTTCAAAAATAGCGCGCGTAGTCCCCAGATATTGTTCACTGGATTGCCAAGATACTCAAGCAGACTTTCACGACGCTCTGTCTCGTGTATGGAACTATCCCTTGGCGTGGGTATTTCCTCCCCCCTTTTTAATGCCGAAAATTCTGCAACATCTAAACCAATGTCGTGGAACGTATTTGATAGTGGCACCAAGATGGGAACAAGTGTTTTGGCGACCGGATCTAAAGAACCGAGCGACAGCACCGCCCTGGACAATCCACAATCTTCCACGGGTATTGATAGACATATCAACCGGTCTAGCTCCCCACAAGATATCGGAAATGACACTCGAAGTGTGGAAATGTGGGGGAGGAATGAAGTACTGAATAACTGGACAGATCAACAAAGGAACCTACTTATGTCTAGTTGGCGACCTTCCACCGTTAGGTCTTATAAGCCTGCATGGTCGCGTTGGCTTTCATGGGCGTGTTTGAATAATATCCCTGAAAATAAACCTAGTGGTTCTGATTTGGCAAGGTTTTTAGCAGACTTACATAACAAAGAAGGCTTGTCTTATAATACTATACTATGTTATAAATCTGTAGTGTCTACTCTGAGTAATTTAGAAGCTACGGAGCCACTTAGTAACCATCCTCTCGTCAAACGAATTTTAAAAGCTATTGCTGCAGCAAGACCTAAAATTTTGAAACCACCAATATGGGACGTTGATTTAGCCATAAATCGCTTAGCTCGAGTGAATCCAGATACTAGTAATTTATATGAAATATCTAAATATACAGCATCAATTCTTCTGTTATGCTCTGGTCGGAGAGTTCATGATTTGACACTTTTGCGTACAAACTCATGTAATTGTATAGTAGCCGATGATTGTATAGTCTTAGTACCTGCCTTCGGTTCAAAAACGGACTCAATTGATTACCGCCAGTCAGGCTGGAAATTAAAAAATAATCCATGTAATAAAAGTCTAAGCCCAGTACATTGGATCAAGCGATTGATTGAAGTGGGTCAACAAAGACGCCAAGACGCAAAGTGCGAAAATTTGTTTGTTTCTACGTGTGGTCAGCCAAAACCGGCTTCAAGATGTGTAATTGCTAGCTGGGTTAAAAATATGTTGAAAGAATCTGGAATCGAAGCATCGGCTGGTAGTTTTAGAGCCGCGGTTGCCTCAAAAAGTTGGGTAGAAAATGCACCTCTTGACGAAATTCTCACAAGAGGTAACTGGAGATCTGGAAAAACCTTTAGGCGTTTTTATTGCCGCCAAGTATTAGGTTCCAACAAGAACACTAGCAAAGTCACACAACTATTTAGTGCAGTTGATTAACTTTTTATTTTTGTTTTGCTATTCATGGTAATTCTTTTGAAGATTATTGTACTTCATACTTGTTTGTTTAATAAATTTCATACTCGATTGCATCTTTGTTTTAAATATAAATTTTTCAAACACAATCTGATGTTTATCGTGTCGATGTGTCCCTAACAGTTTCTTAGTCACATTGACGCCGTTCACCACCACCAGGCGATAACAAACACGTCTCATAATATTATTAGGCTTCGAATAACGGTCAAGTTGTTTAATGAAGACGTTTTACCTGAAAATAAAACGTGTATTAAACATACTTACCTTATTCGAAGCCTAATAAATTTTAATTCTGCCTGGTGTTATTCGACTTAATGACGAAAAATTGTGCGCCCACAATCATGGCGCTCACTGCTGGTGGTGGGAACGGAAATAGAAAGAGACAGGTATACAGCAAAGAAAAGGGACAGAAAACGGAAACGGAAGCGATGGCATATCTCATAATATTATTAGGCTTCGAATAAGGTAAGTATGTTTAATACACGTTTTATTTTCAGGTAAAACGTCTTCATTGTTCATTTTAAAACGAAAGGATTGTAAATGGAGTTTCATTGAAGTGAATTTTTGATTATGGCTGTTTTATGGGGATTTTGTCGTATTTGGGTTCGAAGAAGATTCTTCTAGATGGAAAAAAGAGAGGAAACTGGAGCTTGTGTCGTGGCCCTAAGTATGACCCACTACTATTAATTATTCAGGGCAAAATACAAGGCAAAAGGGGCGTGGGACAGAGAAGGACATCCTGACTGAAGCACATACACCAGTGGTTCAATAAAATCATCCGATCCTTATTTAGATCTGCAGTGTCGAATGTTCAAGTTGCCAATATTATCGCCAACCTTCGATAGAAGAGGCACCGATAGAAGTATTTGGGTTTATTTTTGCGTTTAAATTGATTACTGTTCTGGCAAATTCCGAAATCCGAAACATAACTGTCGCGGAGTATCGTTGAAAGTATTGAGCAACAATTTAAAGATTTCAGATTTGTAACTCTGGAGTTTTGCTATCGGCTTTAGTTTCACTTATTTTTACTGAAGTTTGCTATTAATTGCGTTTTCAAAATTTTATTTGATAGATGATTTAGTTTGAGTGTTGATATTGTAGAGGCGATGGAGTTGATATAGTAGAGTCGATAGAGTTGATATAGTAGAGTCGATAGAGTTGATATGGTAGAGTCGATAGAGTTGATATGGTAGAGTCGATAGATTTGATATGGTAGAGTCGATAGAGTTGATATGGTAGAGTCGATAGAGTTGATATGATAGAGTCGATAGAGTTGAATTAGCAGAGCTGATAGTTGGTATAGTTATAATAATATGATTACCTAAGAAAATTTAATTATTGTTATCAATGTAATTCACAAATGTGAAGTACTTAATTCAGATTTTAGTGTCACTTGTTTCGTATTGCTTGTTGACAAAAGCCTCCTCGGTGCGCTCTACCTCGAAACGTTTTCGATCTAAATCTTCGTGTCTATTTTATTTAGAATGTCGGTTACTTTTGTTTGCTTTCTTATACCTCGGCTACTGTGTCGGTCTTTGATCTTTACTACCAGCATACTTCTTGCCTCGTGGTGGTACCTTTTCGTGGATTGCATTAAGAGCCCAGGTTTCGCAACCATAGGTTAAGCATGGTAAGACACAAGCGTTGACTACTCTATTTGTAAGCGCAATCCAAGTCATAAGTCTCTTGCTCCATTCATTTGCAACCCTTCTCTAAATTTCTTTTGTTGTTAGATCTATAACAGAAATTATCTGCCCTAAATAGATATATTCGTCAATGTAGTCTATATTTATCCGTCTATTGTAATGTGATAGGAGAGTCTATATGGAGAGACTATAGTTGATGGTTATTAACTATATGAGTTATTATAGGAAGTCTTATGAACGGAATGTCAGAGTAATGAATTAGACGAAAGTAAAGATCCGGTCACTAATAGAGACGCATTGACACAGCAAGGTTAGCAGATCAAAAATCATGTAAACATAGTGGACCAAGGCCAACTCGCAGCAGAAAACTTCAAAAGACTGAAGTTGATTGGTTGTTGACTGAGAAATATGATGCACGGGATAACCGGCGTCGAGGATTTGAATAGGATATCTACTCATAGATGCTTTCATCGTTATCATCTCCGAAGACAAGATAACAGAGTGTAAAAGTGGGGACTTCCATACAGTTCTGCTGCTGCTGATTTTGTTTTCATCATCTCCGAGCTGCTAAAGATAAGAAGTATAGAAATATACTGCTGCTGCTGAGGTTGTTTTCATCATCTCCGAGCTGCTGACGATGAGAGGACTAGAAATATACTGCTGGTGCTCACATAGAGTTGATGCTGATGAGGACAAGGAGTGTAGAGTGAAGACTCATAAACAGTTCTGCTGAAGGTATCTACAGTACTCAAGGTAAGTCGCATGTTAAATGTGGCGAAATTTGTGAGTTAAGTCTGAAGTCAAAATCTCTGGCCAGGTGCAGTAGCTGGGATTATAAAAATTGGACTTGGCACTACAAATATTAAATAGCTGGTTACCAGGTTACAGATTAACATACAGATTTGACTACAAGAGAGTTTTACCTTGGATACCCCTATTGATACTCCGTCGGTGATTGGATCAGTTGGACGTGTCTGATGGCAACTTAAGAAGACTGTACTAGAGGTAATGATTGGTCTTGATTATTACTAATTGGTTACCCAAACAAGTTGGTAATATAAGGCCTACCCGAACAAGTTCGTAATAAAACTTAAAAGAATTTCGTAATTTCGAGTTTAAAGATTTAATAGAAGTTAAAACATTATACTGTTTGGATAATCGATTAAAATTAAGTTGCAAGGTTTGCGACTAAGTGATTTGGAAAAAGCCGCAGTGGCTAAATGGTTTTATTGTTAGTGGCTAAATGGAAATTTGGAAATATTTGTGGCAAAAAAAAAATGGTTCTAATGGTTATACTTGGCAAAAATATAATCTCGCCGGCATATTTAGCGGAACATAAAAAAAAGGTCCATAATTAAAAAAAATGGTTTTATTTTAAAATCTACTTACTACACTTCTTTTGTTATTTAAAGTTTCATTTGTTTTACTTAAAATGAGATCACATTAAGAACAGATTTTGCGAGTAAAGGCTATTTGTGAAAAATGGTACATTTTTGAACTTTTCATGTAACCGGGAAAATTGAAATTTAATATTAAAATAACAATTAATTAAATTAGAAAAATGGTGATTAATATCGCGTATTTCCTCCACGTACTCTTATTAAAGTTTCTACCCGTCTAGGCATACTGAGAATGATGTTATTGATGGTCTCCTGGGATAGTCTCCGCCATTCCTCAACTACGGCGATTCGCAGTTCACCCACGTTGGCAGGAGCTGGAATTCTGGACTTAACTTTTCTTTTCAGCAAGTCCCAAACGTGCTCTATTGGGTTCATATCCGGTGATCTCGCCGGCCACTCCATAACAGTGATATTCATATCATTAAGATAAGCTTGAGTTACCCGAGCGGTATGCGGCCGAGCATTATCCTGCATTAAAACAAAATCGTCACCGATATATGGGGCAAACGGTACGACATTTTCTTCTAAAACTTCTCTGATATAGCGGTCTGCAGTCAGACTCCCTCTGTCAATCACTACCAAGTCTGTGCGAGCTCCCAAACAAATGCCCGCCCAAACCATTATTGATCCACCACCGTATGCAACTGTAGTTTCAAAATTTGTCTGAATGTATCGTTCTCCTTTGCGTCTGTATATTCTTTGCCTGCCGTCAATTTGATTTAAGATAATTCTGCACTCATCACTAAACAACACCTTACTCCATTGGTCCGCGTTCCAAAGTCGATGTTCCTGAGCAAAAGTAACCTGTTTCTACGATGATTTACCTCGAGCCTTGGAGCCTTGGCGGGCACAAATGAACCCAAATCGGCTTCTTCGAGCCTCCTTCGTACCGTACGCTCACTTAAGGTTACACCCCGCACTGCTTCTAACTCATGTCGGGCTTGGACGGCCGTCAAACGGGGGTTCCTACGTACACGAAGCCGAATGAAACGATCATCCCTACTCAAAGTGCGTCTTTTTCTGCCTTGTCCTGCTCTTCTCACATAAGTACCGGTCTCCCTGAACCGTTGGATACTGCGATGGATCGATGAAACTGGTCGACGAAGATCTCTGGATATCACTCTGTAGGTTTGACCATTTCTTCGCATTTCCAGTGCCCTGGCAATCTCCGTTGGGGCTAAGTCAGGCATAATTCAGTCATCAACTCCAGAAAGATACGCGATTAAAAAAACTTACAAAAAACAGTATTTCAATGAAATTTTAAATCAAACTCGGAAGGAAGAAATACTCGTAGTTCGCTCCAGATAAGGTGTATTTGAATAAAATTAAAACAATTGCATAAAATGTGATTTTCAGTTGTTTTCTTAATTTGAAAATATTTCTTTTTAAATTAAATGACATATAAACCAGCCAGCAACCTTATATGATACTGATATCAAACCTTTTTTTTTATGTTCCGCTAAATATGCCGGCGAGTATATGATGGTTTATTGGAATATAATATATGAGAAAGTTGAAAAATGGTTTTAATGGTTTTTAATGGTTGCCACTTGGAAAAATGGTTATAATGGTTTATATGGTTGCCACTTGGAAAAATGGTTATGACGGTTGCCACTATTTGGTTCTGGAAGGTTATACTGGTTATTACAGATTTCTTTGGACAGTTGCAATGGTTGCGACTGAAAGGTTTGAACAGTTTTAATGATTGCAAATAAAACTTTTGTAAATGAATTTGATAAAAAGCTGAGCAAAATGTGTATTTTGGTAAATGGTCATATTCGATGATTATTTGTTGAGTAGGCTCATAGCAAATGGTATATATTTTGATGAAAAGGTATACTTGCTCGATGAATTGGTTTAAAAAAAAAAATAGCTTATGGGTATATTTGGTAAATTACAATTAAATTACAATTATAAACATTTGGTGAATAAATTTAATTATGAAGGCCGGCAGGTGGAGGTTGAGGAAGGTCTGAAATTTTCGTATAATTAGGGTTTACTGAATAATTTTACAGTTGCGATTTTTATAATTACTTATTAACGTGCGAACATGTTTGAAAATAGTTGTCCGTGAGAATACTAAATCTAACATTTTCGCTCACTGTAACACTATACGCTGATGAAGTGCAAACGTAATCTGTCAGCCGTAGGGTTGGTGCTGTCTGAGTCACAGGGTTGTCACTATAACAATTTGATAAACAGATGGGCAAAATGTGTACTTTGGTAAATGGTCATATTTAATGATTATTTTTTAAATAGGCCAGATTATCTAAGTGTGTTTATGTTGGTAATAAATAAATGAACAGCTCTTCCATATATAAATAATCAATAATATACTTGAATAACGGGAAATTAATGGAAACTATCTGATAAATGCGTATACTCTTCTTATAAACAGATGTATTTTATGAGTCGGTGCTTTATAAAATCTTGTGAAAATCTCTTTGAAAATAAACTATGTACTTTACTTTGCTCGCAATAGAGTCTTTATATTGGTCAAGTAACAAAAGAAAAAAGCAGTGGGGAGCAAGGGATTGATTGGTCGTTACTACATAGAGTTCATTTTTCTCCAAGGTTAGGTTGCTTAGTTGTTTTCATGTATGCGGTGATCGAACCTATTCATACCAATTTTTCTTTGCAGGGACGCAAAGAGGCGTCAGGATGGGCGAGTGTGAGGAATGAACGCTATTCGCAGTGTTGTTGCGATGCTGAGTTGTGATTCATAGGTGATTTTGCATTGCATTTCATGTTCAATTTAGGTTTCTTGCAATGAATTGTTCATTTTACTTTGGAGGTTATATTTTGGCAACATTGAGTGTTGCAGGATGCAGAGTTTATTGCGATTGATGCTAAGTAATTTAATCACCAATCGTAGCTTTTCAATATATAGGCTGTAATCATGACAGCCAATCACAAAAATTCAGGAGAATGTTGGTGGGTCGGTAACAGAAAAATAGTATAAAGGTGAGAGAAAATGGCGTCGGGAGTTCAGTCAGTATTAAAATTTTGAGGAGTTATTACAAGTGGATAAAGTGTATATTATTATTGATTGTATTGGTGAAGATTAGGGTGGATTACTGCATTTTGCTGAGATAAGTATAATTACATACTATTTTAAGAGGTTATGTTAGGTTATCATTATCGATTTCTAAACAATTGGCTTTTGGAATATTTTGAGACAGATCTTGTAGTGAAATTTATTAAAATCAATATAATTGTAAAATCAACTTTAATAGTTCATCGTTTTTATATAATATTATGTTTTAATATCATTGGCTGTTCAATAATTTTTAAAGAGCAACTATACCAGTTTCTTGCAGTTTCTTCTGGATAGAATGTAATTCTAACATACACAACAAACTGGAATGAACAGAAATTAAAATCTATTCATGGTTATCTTTGTGTTTATTTTTAACCTACTAGCAGTGTGGTCTAATGTCTTTGACACTATATTTCCTTCTCCGCGTTATATTTCGTTCTCCTCAAACTTAGATTTCCTGTGAATTTGAACCGATTCGGACCGATAGATTTTGAGAAATTTTGAAAAATCTCAAAAAAAAAAGTTTTTTTTTTTTTGAAAGTGGTTTTTTTGGAATAACTTTTAAACGGCTTTATCGATCAACTTCAAAAACTAATCCGCCCTTGAGCTTGAAAAACCACGTCGATCGCCACCAAGCTGGTCAAAATCGGTTGATTCGTTCGAGAGATATCGTGAACGAAAGAAACCCGAAAAAGTGCTTTATCGGGATTACTCCGAAATTTTTGGTTCGATCAATTAAAACTTGAAAATTACATATGAGGATGATAAAACTGCGTCGAATGCCGCCAGCCGCGTGAAAATTGGTTGATCCATTCAAAAGTTATTGCGGTTTGAAAATTCCAAAAATAGTGTTCTATGAAACTTCTATCAGACTTTTGAGCTGGGAGAGCTCAAATGCATAGAAATATTATTTCTTTGAACTCAGCGAGCTCAAAGAAATAATATTTCTAAGCTCAAAATATCACATAAATTATATTTTGAGCTCTAAAATGTCATAAGTACAATTTTAAGCGCCCAGGAATGGAATTAGCGGGAAGTGTCAGGGATGGCCTTTAGGGTGAACCGTTTTTCTAATATTTTTTTTGTCAGATCTGGCGAATCCCTCTAGATAATCGTCAGATTATGAGACAGTACGTTAAGAACCTAAAGATGAACCATATATATCTTAATCTGACGCGCTTGAGTATTTCAAAATGGCAATTTTTTTTTTGCACATTATGAAAATGGCCGCGAGTTTGCGTCCCATCGAAATCGTCAGATTAGTGAATGAGAGCTTTTTTTTTGGTGCACTTAACACTCCCTTAGAAAATCTGACGCGCTCGATAATTTTTTTTTTTTTCATTTTCAACCCTTACAACCACCCGCATCATGCAAACGATCAGATTAACATACGTACACTATTAAAAATACGTAGGGCATTGATGCTATCAATATCTGACGCGCTCGAGGATGTCCATGCAACAGTTTTTTTTTACATAATATTTAAAAATCTATAGCCGCTTCCCCCACCGATGAAAAGGTATATATCATATAACATTTTTTTCTTCTTATCATCTAAACTTTGCAACCCAATAGGTCTCTATGACGCTCGAGTAAATCCCCATTTAGCATCGTGGGCTCCCCTACTAAAATGTTATGATTTAGATGATTACTCCTTGTACCTAATACCTTTTTTGTTACTGTATTAAATGAGTGAAAGTTTCTTTTATCATTTATATCACAATTTTGTTTTATTGCGATGTTCCCTCCACGTAGGAACTCTCAACATCTACATTGTGTTATAAATATCATGACGTTACTAATTCGAGGACGTAGCACGAGTATAATTAATGATTAAACGAACTTACGTGTACGTGAAGTTCTATCATAATTATAAGAAGTGCTACGTCCGAAGAATTAGTAACACCCGCCCGCCCTGATAACCCAGAATGTTGCGGAAACATCGCAATTTTTTAAACTAAATGAAAAGCGGCGGAGCGGCGGCCGCGAGGCGAGTGAGGTAGTCAAATCGGGGGGTAATACAAAAAAAAAAATGTCTCAACTACAGTGGAAGTGGTGGCAATTATGCGGTACTACATTGTGTTATAAATATCATGACGTTACTAATTCTTCGGACGTAGCACTTCGTATAATTATGATAGAACTTCACGTACAGGTAAGTTCGTTTAATCATTAATTAATGACTGTGGTATCGTTACGAAGTAGATAGTTACGGGCTACGGCAGAGCAGACGTATTTATTAATATTTTTAATTATAATTCGACGCAAGAAAACGAAAAGGTCGTAACTGACACCTTTGACGAAAATACTTTTATTGCACCATTGGATTCAGTTAATTTTTCTACCTCAAACCATCTAGATCCCTTAGCGCTACGATGAATAGAAACGATTTTAGGATTTTCGGTTCCGGCCTTCAATCTTAGATTTTCCTACCAAGAAACGGCGTAAGTAACAAAAAATACGATCTTTTCGTGTCATTTTCAATTACGCTAATTTGCCGCCTAAAAATAATGATGAAATAGAGGTAACGCCTATTAAATAGAAATATTATTTTACATAAAGCACGCCGTAAAGATTTTTTGGAATCACACAACAACAGCTACGAAAACTGGCTTATGGTTGCAAAGAACATAAACACATTTTTTCAACAGAGAAGGGTGTTAGGTAGTGTATAAGTGTTAATTATTCATGGTTCATACTAAGACAACTATAGGCTATAATAAAAGCTCTTGTTAGTGGCTTCGAGATGGACACACGCAGTGTGATTTCACAATATCCGAAGAAGTTCAAAGCTAAAGCGTCGCGTCACGTAAGCGATAAGTTATAAGAAAAATAATGCCGCACACGCTAGTGTAAAAACCACAAAGTGCACAAAGTCGCCGGAAAACATCATGGCGGGCGCCGTACAGTCTAATACGCAATCGTCCCTAATCAACAATGTTGAGAAACTCAACGTAAACGCTCCAAACATGCCGCTGACATGGAGGAAATTCACCACGAACTTAAAAAATTATATAGCGAGCGAATAACTTCGAAATGGAAGCTGTATCACGTAAGATCGCCATCTTGTTAGCGTGCATCGGCAGCGAGGCGTTAGAGATATTTTATTCATTCGACGTGGTCGACAAGGGCATGACAGGTACACAGTGTGTATTTTTGTATAAAAATAAGTTTTTTTTTGTAAATTATATTTTGTAAACATTTTAATTAAATTTCTTTTGGCAGGTAACGCCGTTTTCGCTGCTCGACATTTTATCGCTCATGTCAATTAACTCTATTCAAGGTCTACCTTTCTTAGGTGATGCTAATTACATTCTTTTAAGGTTCATTAATGTTAGTGAATGTGTTTGTTACATCTTTTTGTAATGATATTTTAAATAAAAATGGTGTTGTTTACTACATTCTAAAAGTCCATTTATAAAATAGACGATACAGATACCGCCCTTTATCGGTACCGCCGCCGCCAGCTGACAGCGCGTATACGCCGTTAGTCGTTACTCAAGCGCTCAGTCTGTGCTCACGCGCCGATGCGAGAGGTTGTTATTGTGTATGCTAGCAAAAGTTATTACTTACGGAAACTTCGACCAGGGCGGTAAGTTTATTTTATGTTATCTATACTACCAATTTATTCTGATAATTTAACTAGAATATAACAGTAAGGTTGTCTTAACAGTATTAGTATTCAAGTAAGGTAAACGAGTAAGTACTTATGATTTAAAATGTTTACAATTATTAATTTTTTTTTGTTGTGTATCTATAAAATTATGGACCTATTTAATGAAATGTTGAATAATAATTATAGTATATTTAAGGGTTCCTTAGCTTGAATAGTATCATACCTAATAAATATTGTTATTCGTAAGTTCTATCTAGGTACATAAGGGCCGAGCGGATAGGACGTGCTTAGGTGTAGGTACCTAAACAAACCGTAATTTATTTTACTTTTACTTGCTAATTACAAATATTACCTAAGTATAATTTAGTAGTACCTACGTAACGAAGTATAGTAACGTAGGTAGGTACGTATATTTTTTTTATGGTGGGGTTACATGTTTAAATTTAGATAGATCGTTTTAATTTAGTTTTTGAAACATTATTATTTTGAAAGGTGTGCCGGAATTTGGATGTGGTAAAATCATAGTAATGTTCACACAGTATGACTATCAACACGAGCTTTGTTGTCTACGTTGAATAAATGAGTTGATATTGATTTTACCTTTATAAGCTAAGCTCAATGGGAATAGTGAGACTGACCCACTGTAGCTAAATCACCTAGCTATCAGAAAAGAAAGACGTTTACGCGCTTCCTATAACACGTCACACTGGTCGATCTCGTTTAGGTACCTGCCGATAATAAGTAGGTACCTGTACTTGACATTCAAATAATTATCTCGGTGAGGCTTTGGAACGTTTGAAAGTTTAAAAGATTTACGACCTTTCAATATAAGTCGGTACATTTTACTTAAATACTAGATTTTAATGCCTATAAATTCGTTTTAGATGGCAAGCAACCGTAGGCAATGGCGAGAGAGTTTACGAAGTAAAGTCATGCCTGAAAATAAGAAACCTAAGATTCAAATCCTTAGTAATGTGCTCTATAAAAAAGGAGATGCTAAACTAATAAAAAAAATCTCCTACCACTGAAATCAAAATAACTGAAGAAGAAAATTTTAACCAACGAATATGTGTTTCACCAAACCCACATAATAAAATAGAGACGGAAAGGACTCCTCACCAAAATAAACAAAGTTAAAAATTTAACTCCAACATTTAGAAATCCCAAGAAATATATTGAGGCATCAGAACAAGTAATGAAAAAAATTTCGCCCATTTCAAATTATGAAAAAAATGGTCCTGCTTACTACAACCACTTGTCTTCTGATATTCCATCTACTAGTGCTTTTTGTGACTCAATAATTAATATACACACGGATTTACAAGATCAAAGTACAGAAAATGATGTCAATGAACCTACACATAAAGTGGAAAATTTTAATACGCAAACTGTAGAATCTACAAATAATCTGTATAATATGGGCAATTATACAGCTTTTGATATCAATGTGGCTGTCGAAACATACACCGATATTGGTTCTGATGAGGAAGTTAATAACAAGAAATGCTCTAACGATGTTGCAGTTGAACACTTCGATCCAGAATTGCCTACTACAAAACAATCCTTACAGAATCCAGACCAGACTGACTTACTATCGCCTGCTGCGCTACAGTCCGGGGATGTTTTAATTGCTGTTGAACAGTCAGATTCAGCCTCACTTGCTATGGAACATTCTGATTCAGTACTAGTTACTTTGGAAGACTCTGATTTAGCGCTACAATGGAACATTCCGATTCGGCAGTACTTCCATTGGAAACATTTGGTTCATTTGCTACGGTACAATCTAGTTCTGATACAGGACAGTGTAATCCAGATAATATGTTAAGCGAAGAGCAAATTAATTCACCGCCAAACTTGCCTAGTAATTCAATTGCTGGTGAAAATGAAGACGTAAGTAATGAGATAATTTCTAATGAAATTAATTCTGACTGCGTACAATCAGAGTCCGATACAGAAGCGAAAAAAAGAAAGAAGGAGGTGAGAAAATCTAAACGGAAATTGAGCTTTAATCAATCTTATCTTGATTTCGTTGATGATGACCCGGACACACTATTATTAAATGAAGCGTGCGTGCGTGCGTGCGTGCGTGCGTGCGTGCGTGCGTGCGTGCGTGCGTGCGTGCGTGCGTGTGCGTGTGCGCGCGCGCGACTTTATTTGTGTTATGATTGTGGTCAAAATATTTTTACTACCTACTAATAAATACATACCTAATACAATTTAACTTTTAGGGAAAAACAAAAAGAGAAATAATAAAAAGAAGAAAAAGACTTCGAAGAAGTTATCCAAAGATACAAAAAAAGAGAAAAAAAATGCGGAAGACATTATGAAACTTCAAGCATTGAAAAGGAAAAGCAAAGCTAAGGTTAGTGGAGATAATTCTGCTAAAAAGAAGAGAGGAGAAACTTATGTTAATAAAGATGGAGAAGTTGTTGAAGGTAAACGTATGAAGCCCAATCCATGTATTGGTAAGAAGTGTCCTAACAATTGTGAAAGTATTCCTGACGACCGCCGTGAAAAACTTTTCAAATATTTTTGGGATCTAGGTACCCATCAACGGCGCAAAGACTGGGTAGCTCAAAGTGCTATAAAAAAACGAGTAAAAAGGCCAGACAAAAACACGTCATTGAATAGATCGTGTGCTTACGAGTATTATATTAATGAAAAAAAAAAGATACGCGCCGAATTGAGAACCTCCTCCTTTTTTGGAAGTCGGTTAATGAAGGGAGACGACGAGTTTGTCAGAAATTTCTGATTAATACATTAGATATTACACAGAAGTTTATTTTATATACAGTGGCTTCAACAGTTGATGGATTTGCAAAAGAGGATATGCGAGGGAAATCAGGACATCATAATAAAACATCTGATGATGTACTGAAGGACGGAAAAGAATTTATTCTTTCTTTACCTCTGCTACCTTCCCACTATTGTAGAAGAGACTCAAACAAATTATATTTGCCTAATGAATTTAAGAACATCTCAAACTTATATCGCATTTATCAAAACCATTTTCAAGATGGAAGAAAGATTATGTCTTTCAAAGTTTTTTCAGTGTGGTTCAAAAAAACATTTAATATCGGATTTCATGTCCCCAAAAAAGACAAGTGTAGCTTGTGTCTTTCAGCTAAAACTTTTGATGAAGATGAGACTGAAAAATTGAAAACACACGAAGAAGAAAAAAATGAATCATACAAACGATTTAAATTTCATCAAAGTTTAAATACTAAGAACAAAAATGTTATATGCGCAAGCTTTGATCTACAAAAAGTTTTGAAT
Organism: Erebia epiphron; assembly: GCA_963932025.1. Taxonomy (NCBI): domain Eukaryota; kingdom Metazoa; phylum Arthropoda; class Insecta; order Lepidoptera; family Nymphalidae; genus Erebia; species Erebia epiphron. Next base: position 14,758,537 of record OZ009950.1, read on the forward strand.
ACGCCACACGGGGAAAGCATGCTGTTATATTACAGTCGCAAGATTGCTGTATATAACTTCACAATTTATGAAAGTGGTACTCAAAAGGGCTTTTCTTATGTATGGACAGAAACTGATGCTCATAGAGGAGCTAATGAGATAGCCACATGTCTGTATAATTATATTAAAAGTGTGGATGAGCGCGAAGAAGTAAACAAAATTATATTTTATTGTGATTCTGCTTACGGTCAAAACAAGAACAAAACTGTTCTGGCCATGCTGCGATATGTATTAAGCCACAGCAAGAATCTCGAGGTGATTCAAATAAATTATTTGATTCCGGGCCATACTTATATGCCAGTAGATTCAATGCACGCAACTATTGAATCTTCTGTAAGAAAGACTATAGTGTGGGCACCTTCGCAATGACCCACGATTATAGAAATGGCACGAAAAAACCCGGAACCCTACCAAGTCACCGTAATGGATTGCTCTGATTTCTTGGGATTCGATAACATTGTCGATCACACTTTTAAAAAAAAATAAGAAATTACAAATTTCCAAAATTTCGATCGTTACATTTAAAAAAAAGGACTCAAAAACAATGTTTGTTAAAAATTCGATGTTACCGAAAGCCGAAACCATGGAAATCCATATTGGTGATATAACGGGTTCATCTTTAAAAACTCCATTATACTCCTCTAAAATACTAATCAGTACCCAGAAATATACTGATTTGAAAAAATTGGTAGAGAAACAAGCTATTCCTAGAAGATTTGCGGATGAGTATTTGAAGTTAAAAGTCAGTAGCAAGAAAGCTGACTGTTTGCCTGATACTGACGTAGAAGACGATGATTGTTTTGATCTTTAATACGTTAATTATAAGCGCGTTTCATTCGTTTTATTCCACAATTTGCTAAATAAACCTTTTCAATAATTTCAATATTGTTTTACTTTAGTGTTTAAGCCTATTTCTTTTGACTTAAATTCTTTTTCTGCTCACTTTTAATACAATGTTTTTTTCTTGTAGTGTGGAGAGTGCAGGACTTAAATCAGTATTGCCATCGTCAAATAAGTTGTTTATTACATTTACGACGTTTTTATGGTTTGTACAGGATAAATGTAATCAATTACACCATTTTTACTTTCTAAAAATTTTATGGAGTAACAGATTTTCATACATTTGGTGCTGCAGTTACAACCTTCTTGGTGCCTGAAAAAAATACACTAAAGGGTGAAACCCACATAAACCACGTTTAAAAGCCATTTTAGGTTGAATTTAATTGAATTAATATAACCGGTTATATTTTTCAAATTTGCTGTCTAAATATCGTTGTCCTAGGGCGGGTAGAACGAAAGTTATGATTTTTTTCTAGTTTATTAAATCATTTTCGGGCTCTCCTGAACAATTCCATTTTTGTCAGTTACGACCTTTTTGTTTTCTTGCGTCGAATTATTCACTTGTTACCCACAACGGAATGGAGATGGTATATGTGTTTACCCTAAGAGGTTGAGCGTTTGATTGTTTGTGCACTTTTTGTAACCACTTCACTTGCAAAACTATTGCACCGATTATAATGCGGTTTTTTGCATTTGATATGCATAGCTTCTGAGAAGGTTCTTAGATTTTTGTTTTAAGGCCATAGTCCACCAAACTGCGCTGCAGTCGTTATTTTTATGTATGTTACCTTGCTTCTTAAAAAGTACAAAGCAGATTTAAATGCGGTTTTTTACAGTTGATAATATGTATAGCTTCTGAGAAGGTTCTTAGATATATTTTTACAGCCATAGTCCACCACGCTGCGCTGCATTCGTGGTTTTATTTTTTACTCATCAAACACAAACTCTCAAATTCATATTTTTAGGGTTCCACCTCAAAAGGAAAAAACGGAACCCTTTTAGGATCACTTCGTTGTCCGTCCGTCTGTGTGTCAAGACTCTTTTTCTCAGGAACGCACATGGAGGTATCAAGCTGAAATTCATATCAAATACTCAGGTTTACTGTCCTTTGGAGCTGTGAAAAAATCCAAACCAACTGAGCTGTGAAAACTTCAAAACCAACACAATCAAAAGATACAGCCATATATGCTGCAAATTTTCGAATTTTCTTGCACTCAAATCACGAATGCACGAAGGGAATCAAAACCTACAGGGTAGATTAAAAAATGTAGCCAACTGCAAAGCAATCAAAGTCCTAAGGCCGTGCAATTGTCTTGCTTTGCCGATAAATCCCGCACGTCAAAACTCGAATAAATTCACTATCACTAGGTATAAACAGGCATAGTACAATACAACTTCCAAGTATGCGTCCGCGCTGCCTATTGTAGACATAGAGGGACTCGCCACGTGCGTGCGCCGCCGCCCGCCTCGCCGCCGCATATCCGCGTCGGCCGTTTACCTGCTTTCACGTTTGTTTTGCATCATTTGTTTGCGGGCCGCAATAGATTTGACTGTAGTCAAATCAAATCAATTATAATTCGTGTTAGTTAATATTGATTCATTTATTAAATAAGAAAGAACCCAGTGTTGAAAGTTACTGGGTCCACATTCATCATCAATATGGACATCAGAAAGTTTTTTGGTGAGTTACCTGCTGCTTTTGTAATTTGTTTAACTTTGTATTTTTAGGGTTCCGTACCAAAATGGTAAAATGGAACCCTTATGGTGCGACTTTCTCCGTCTGTCTGTCCGTCTGTCCGTCTGTCCGTCCGTCACACTCGATTATTTCAGTAACTACCGAAGCTATCGACATGAAATTTGGAATAGTTGAGTATATTAGTGGCCCAAAGACACTGGAATTAAAAAAAATTGGAAATTATTTTTGTTCTTATTTAAAAAGGGGGGAAAATCTGAGGGTTGAAATTTAAAAGTGAGAAAACTGTACTGTGTGGGGTATCATATGAAAGGGTTTACTTTGTACATTCTAAAACAGATTTTTAATTATTTTTAGTTATGATAGCTTTTGATTTATCGGAGAAAATGTCTAAAAAAATACCGTCCCCCCCCCCCCCCCTTATCTCCGGAGTTTACCAATCGAAAAATTTGAAATAATTATGGTCAATAGGAATTTACGTATACTTTACAGGAAAACTATAGTCAATGCTCTAACTAGCATAGTTTTTTTGATATTAACAATAAACCTCTACAAACAAAGTTAGTCTTGCGGTTTATTAACAAAGGTAATTATTTATTAATAATGGTACGGAACCCTTCGTGCGCGAGTCCAACTCGCACTTGCCCGGTTTTTTTTATTTTATTTTTGGTTTGTGGCACTTGTTTTCATATTATGCCAGTGCCAAGTATTTTTCGCGCCAAATCTCAATACTTGTATTTTATATGTAAATTATAATGCCAACAAAAACATAACATGCAAAAAAACACTCTCGCAACGCAGTTCTTCGACTGTAAAAAGTTGTGAGATCCATGGAGGTACCTAATATAAAGTCGGGTTATATTTATTCAGTCCCTACTTATGGGTCCTTCTGTCTTAAGTCATAACGTAATTAGCTAACCTAACAACATCTTATAGTGACCATATCAATATTAAAAATCTTTTATGTTTTAAATAAATAGATTGACTTGGCCATCGCATGAAAATGTATTTCACAAGTAATACATAGGTATTAGATTAAATAAGATCGTTTACTGCTATTGCCAAGTCAATCTATTATGGGATTACAAAGTTATTTATGCAGTTGGTGGATCTAAAAAACTTGACCGAAATTGCAAAATATTTTAGTTTTTCCTTGATTTATACACTAAACACTAATTGTATTCTAAATTTGAAGCTTCTATGTCTGATAGAAGTGCCTTAGAATTTTGATGATCGGTCAGTGAGTCAGTGAGTGACAAAATTAAGAAACTTTGAATAGTTATAATTCTTAAACTACTGGTTAAAATTGTATTAAATTTTAAATATACCGTGTTTATACAATGCTTGCTTGGTTACTGAAAATTCAGGCTTCTAGTTTAATCCACAACGAAGTTATAGGGGGGTCGAAAGTCAATAATTTCAATTGTTTTTTTTCCTATAAGTTACTGAGCACACTCCCATGGGAAATTATATTAAAATTTGTTTTTTCAAAGTGTTTTGTTTTGCAGGTAGTTTAAAAGAAAATACCTGAAGGATCAAGCAGTAACAGTGATGAACAGGATAAAATAGAGACAATTTCGCATGTTTCTTCATCGATCGCCACAACGGGAGATACTCAGCCGCAGGAACTACCGAGACCAAGCTCCTTCAAATATCTGGCGTCAAATCCCGATTCTTTGATGGATGACGAAGACTGCAATGAAAATGACATAGGTCGATTTGTTGGGCGAGCATCTACGTTATCGACCGAAAAGAAGAAAGAATTGCTTGAAAACTATTGGTCCCCTTATGCGACGTATGACTTTGCGGAAGATGCAAAACATTTAAAGATAAAATTTAATTATTCTTGGTTGGAAACATACTCTCCATGGTTGGCATATTGCAGGCGCCAAAAAGGGGCCTTTTGTAAATATTGTACGTTGTTCGCGCCAAATCAAAATGCATTTAGAGGCATATTGGGATCATTTACTATAAGAGTGAATATCAAAAAAATTGTACATAAGAAGAAAGCTCGGTGTCTTCATACTAATACGAGGGTAAAAAGTTCTGAAGTGAATAAACACGCCGTATTTTTTATGAGGCGTTACAATGATTCATTCTTTGTTATATAAATACCAAATCAACTTATTTAGACTGAAGAAAAACATTAAAAATCAAATTGAATGACATGGAGTATTTTTCTGCCATACAAAAAAAAGGTGTCTCTACGTGCCAATTTTAAAAGAAAAAATTAAAACTTCTTATTCATCAACCTAACAAAGATTCTTTCAATACAGTATAATTGGAAAACGATCACTGTGCATTAAAAACCATTTCATTTCTTTAGAAACGTTATAATAAATCATAAAACTGAAGTAAAAATGATGTCTCCATATTTCGTTCCTTTGTGAGACGACCCTTGTGTGACGAATTTATGAGTCCTATGTCCATTTTTTGAACGCACCCGTATTTTTTTACATTTGGCAACATTCGATTCAAATACCAACCTTACAAAACAAAACGACAGCCATCTTACTTTTGATGTAATTGGAGTTGTGACCTGTTATTACAATTTTGTCACTTTATAAATATATACTTGTGTGACGCAAAACTTCAGGTAAGTTTAATGATTTTATTGCAGACATATTATCATATGATAGTATTTGTAATAAGCAAATCGTGCAATAGGCAAGAATTTTAAAAATCTTTTTTATTTTGTTTGTACGCATGGTTTCTTGTTTTGATAGGGCTATATTTTGCTTCCATTGTGAGACATTGGGTGACGTCACACAAAAATACAGGGCGCACACACATTGGCTTTTTTTTTGTTTTAAAATGTTCGTAATTAATAGTAATTAATGTTTTCTAGAAAGATATATTGGAACGTTCCCGATAAATCTTCTGTTTCTGGAAAAAGTTAACGTCCATTTTATTTGTCGTTTTTATATGAACTTAGACTACCTATTCTGTTTTTTTCGTATAAATTTTTCATGCAGACATTTTGTACTCAGTTACAGCTGTTTAAGAAGCATCATTTCAACATAATGCACCAGTTTAAGATGTACACAAAATGTAAGAATAAACTCACTGAAAGCGACATTGTTGTGCATTGTGACTTCTCTGAGAATTATATCTGTAAGTTCACAGAAGTACAGGCAATGCACTTTGGTGCTTCCAAGAGACAGATATCTTTACACACCGGTGTTATTTATGCCAAAAACGAAGATGGATCAAAAACTATATCTTTTTGTACGATATCACAAAATAACAATCATACACCTGGCGCTATTTGGGCTCATCTTGCCCCTGTTTTGAAATTCGCAAAAGAAAAATTTCCTGCTGTTAGGACAATACACTTTTTTACAGGGGCCCACCAGCCAATACCGTCAAAAAAAAAATTTTTATATGATGAATACAGCTATTTCTCAGTTAGGTTTTGAAAAAGCGACTTGGTCATTCTTTGAAGCTTCCCACGGGAAAGGAGCCGCTGACGGTATTGGAGGAGCAACGAAGAGAAATTTAGACAGATATGTCGTACACGGCCATGACATTCCAGATGCTAAGGCAGCCTATGACGCCTTAGTAAAGAATAACGCATCGAAAATCAACTATTTTCTAGTGCCTGATGAAGACATAGATATATCAATAAAAATGTTAGATGCAATATCAAAAAACCTGATTGCCGTTCCAGAAACCATGTCTATCCATCAAGTTACTTCGATGCCAAATACTCAAATAATAAAATTTAGAAAATTAAGCTGCTTTTGTGGTAACGATTTTGGTTTTTGTGATTGCTTTGATTTGACTGAACATAATTTAAATCAGAAAATAAAAAGAACTAACAAAGAAGCAAAGACTATTAAAAGAAGACGTTTGAATTCTTCAAAAAAGCAGTTACAAGCTGAAGATAGTGATACCGACACGGATATCGACATAACGTATGCCGAATCAGACAATAGCATGTATGAAATTGAACAGCTAGATAGTTACAATATTGAAGACAATGAAGAATCAAGAAGTTTGGTTGAAGAAATAACAATCGCCAGTATATGCAGAGGTAATGACGCTACAGATACTACACAAAATAGTGACTGCATGGGAAAAAAAGAATTAAAAACGCTGGTAGATGACAAGAAAGTTACGGAAATAACTAAAATAAAGGAAAACAAAAAAATAACGGTATTAGCCGATATAAAATTTTCATTGGAAAATCAAGCGTTTACAAATTTACAAAAGTACGGTTCATTTAAGAAAATCGACTTAAATACTAATTTATTTTCTACTCATTGTAATAAGGAAAATGTGAGAAATATTTACGATGATCCTATTCCGTCTACGTCGGGAATGAAACAAAAGCAAACAAATGATTTGGAAACAAAAGTTGAAGGGAGAAAAAGTTTCACTAAAATAGACAATTATAACATAGAATTAAGAAACATTAACCTGGAGACGGAAAATGAAGAAGACAGAAGACAGAAAGAAACAGCTCAAAAATTTGAAAAAAACAAAGAAACTGAGAAAAATGACATAGAAATTAAACAAAAGACAGGAGAGGAAATATATGAAACAAAACAGAAAAAGATTGAAAGAATTGGAATCAATGGACAGGTGAGTAACAGTGATTTAATAAAGAAAAATACAGAAACCAAAATAAAATACAATTACAACCTGGCTTTATCTGACTTAACCGGACTTGACCAACAGCCAAAAACGGGAGAGATAGAGGCTTTGAGAAGTAATGAAGAACAGAAAAGTAACAATGATATTGCAGAGATTCAGGAAAAAATGGAAGAAACAAAAACAGAAAGCTGTGATAATTCATACATACTGTATACTGTTAATGAGAGTGTCCTAGTAAGGTATTTTGAAAAAAATAAGTGGATTTATTATGTAGGATTTATAGAGAGTCTGCAAAATAAAAATCTTACGAGGTTTTACACTATAAATTTTTTAAAGACTGTTAGAAAGCCCACACTTAAATTTATTTTTCCAAAGAAAGATGACAAGGATACAGTTCCAAATATCAATGTAGTAAAAAAAATAGATTTAAAGTTAAAGTCAAACGAATACGTGCTTTGCGAAGAATGTGATTCTGTTTATTTTATTTAATCTACGGATTATTACAGGATTTGTTATCTTTTTAGAACAAAAATTTTGTTTGCTATTTTATATATTTTTTCTTTTTAATTATTATTTCTTCAAATACTTATTTTTAATGCAGATTTCTATTCAAATAAGTAACAAGTAGTGCCATTAAAAGTTTTGTTGTTATTGTTTAATTAATTTTGCGATTGTTTGTGTTTTTGAGTAAAAACGCATTTTTAAATAGAACCTTTCTTAATTGGAAATCGTTGTATTTTAGATGTTTTATTAAGTTTTCAAATGTCTTATAATAATACCTAATATTATAAGAATATTTTTGTAACTATTTTGCAATTGTTTATTTTCTGAAATACCTACTTACCTACCCTAATTACTACTATTAAACATGTGTAAAAGAAAAGACTTGGACGCAGCTAGTTTTGAACCAACACTAGTATTTAAATAACAACTGTAAAGCCATAAAGTGAGTACAACAGTTTCTAAGTCCAGCTGCAAATTGAAGGTCGTGTTCTCTATCGTCCACGGCACGGCACCTTGTGACACGGCAACTTGTGACGTTGTAAGTGACGTCATGCCCACACAAAATACGCAAATGAGTGCCTGCACTCATCAGTCATCATATCAATTACTGCAGAATAATTGCCAGGCGCGTATAACATGTAAAGTTAATCTTCATAGTTTTGCGTCAAAGGTTAATTTGTATAAACGCACCTTTATATTCTTTTGTGTGACACATATTACTCTGTGTTACAGAAATTCAAATATTCCATTGTGTTTCTTTTGTGTGATTTACAATTTTTTTGATATTCACTAATAAGGCCCTTTTGTAAGTTCTAAGATATTCACGAGCAGTGCAAAAAGCACATGGAAACCCACTTCCATAAGGCGGCACTGGTAGCTGCTAAATTATTTCTCGGAAGAGTGCCTGTAGATTTGCAACTCAACAAATATTCCCAGGGCATTATTGAAGAAAACCTTAAAATCTATTATTTTCTGCATTACATTTTGTGGGTCACATGACTTAGCTCTGAGAGGTAAACATTATGGTGAAGGTATTCTCGAGGATTTATACAAACTACGAATTGACGCGGGAGATTTGATTTTGAAGAAACACATTGAGCATGGGAAGCTATCGATCAATCGATATTCAAAATGAAATTATCGTTATTTGTGGAGCCGTTATTAAGGCTAATATTATGAAAAAGTAAAAGAAGCAGAAGCATATAGTGTGTTAGCAGACGAAAGGCTGATATTTCTGGCACAGAACAATTATCGATTGGAATGGGATATTTTGATGAAGAAACCCAGTAAGTCCAAGAAATGTTGCCGGATTCATTGAGCTGAAAGGTTTAGATGCAAAATCGATTGCACATAGCATAGATGAGTTTCTGACAAAAGAAGACCTTAATCCAGATAAATGCGTTGGTTTTGGATTTGCTGGTTGTTCGATGATGTCAGGAAAAGACGGTGGAGTACAAGCAATCTTACGCAAAAAGCACACCAAAGCCCATGACTTTCACTGCTCGTCCCACAAACTCAATCTAGCAGTCAATGATCTGAATACGCTTCCTGAAATTCGAAATGCCATGGGAACCACCAAAGATATTATAATTTTTTTTCGGGAATCTGTTTTGAGGAGGAAGTTGATACCTAATATTTCCAGACTTTACGAGACAAGATGGAGTGAGAAACACAAAACCATCAGTGTTTTCAAAGAGAATCTTCCCATCATTCTGGAAGCCTTACAAACCTTATCTCGTGAAGGAAATAGTGCGACTCGAAAAAGTGCCTTCCAGCTTCATGCGGCTGCTTCCAGAATTTCGTTTGTTCTAGGAATTATTTTGCTGCTTTGATGGAACCTGTTGTTAACGTACTCCAATCTATAGCTTTGGACGTGGTCAAGGCCTCGGAACATGTTAAACGGTTTTTGCAATTACTTAAGAGCCACCGTGACAATCCCGAAAAAGTGACAGACGAAATTATAAAGGAAGCTACTACTGTTGCGGAGAAAGTCGGACTGGAGGAGGACATTACATCAATGCCGCGTATTACTGGGAAACAACGTCATCGAAGCAACCATCCAGCAGAAAACCCTTCAGAATACTGGAAGAGGTCTATAATAATACCATACTTGGACTCTATTATTACCTCCCTTGAAGTACGTTTTGCTGAAGAAAACACTCCATCATTCGCATTATCTTAATTACACCCGGCGCAAATGCAAACGATGTCAACTGAAAATCTGAAAGAAACTTGCGAAACTATCGCCCAATTTTATGATTTACCGAACATAAAGAATGAAATCGGACTTTGGCAGCAATTGTGGCACCATACGCCTAACCTAACAAGTCTGACAGTTTTTGATGTCCTAAAAGAAGCAAAAACCTTCTTTCCCGACACGGGAAAAGCGTTGAAAATCTCTACCGTGCACAACCTGTACAGTAGAGCGATCGTTTAGCAGCCTCAGGAGATTAAAAACATGGCAAAGAAGCACTATGGTAGAAAATCGTCTTAATGGTCTGGCCATGATGAGTGTACACAGAAAACTTATAAATGAAAACTTACAATATATTCATAAAAAAGTGGTCGAAAAATATATTGGTATTTTTTTAGACATTTTCCCCGATAAATCAAAAAGTATCATAACTAAAAATAATTAAAAATCTGTTTAGAATGTACAAAGTAAACCCTTTCATATGATACCCCACACAGTACAGTTCCTTATCTCACTTTTAAATTTCAACCCTCAGATTTTCCCCCCTTTTTAAATAAAAACAAGAATAATTTCCAATTTTTTTTAATTCCAGTGTCTTTGGGCCACTAATATACACAACTATTCCAAATTTCATGTCGATAGCTTCGGTAGTTACTGAAATAATCGAGTGTGACGGACGGACAGGCGGACGGACAGACGGACAGACAGACGGACAGACGGACGGAGAAAGTCGCACCATAAGGGTTCCATTTTACCATTTTGGTACGGAACCCTAAAAAATCCCCGAAGATTATGTTTTAATTAACTTCAATTACAATTGTGCCGTAAATTATTTTTGTACGGTTTTTAATAATAAATAATATGATAACTTTGTTACAAAGTTTTATTTATTGTGCTCTCAAGAGCTCGTGAAGCTTTACACATTGAAGTTGCTCATTCTTATTACAATCGCCATAGAGGCAAACACTCGCGCTACAAGTGTTAAGCTTCATGTTCTTGACTGTACTTACAATTTATATTTTTCTCATCCCCCTAAATATTAATTCCCCCCCCCCCCCCCCCCCCGGGCAACGCTGTTGCTCGCGAGGGAATCAAAACCTACAGGGTACTTCCCGTGAACTCAGAATCTTGAAACTTGGTACGAAGCAACGTCTTATAGCACAGATATGGGAAGAATTGCGAAAAACATAAATTTTTAATTACATCATTAAATAAAAAGACCAAGACCCTTTTTCTCAGGAACGAACGGAGGTATCAAGCTGAAATTCATATCAAATACTCAGGTCTACTGTCCCTTGGAGCTGTGAAAAAATCAAACTGCTAAGCCAACACAATCAAAAGATACAGCCGTTTAAGCTGCAAATTTCGACACTCGCAAGGGAATCAAAACCTACAGGGTACTTCCCGTGAACTCAGAATCATGAAATTTTGTACGAAGCAACGTCTTATAGCACAGATAAAGGAAAAATTGCGAAAAGCATACATTTTTAGTTATATCATTTAATAAAAATATTTTTAATAATTAGGGTTCACCTCAAAAGGAAAAAACTGAACCCTTATAGGATCACTTTGTTGTCCGTCCGTCTGTGTGTCAAGACCCTTTTTCTCAGGAACGCATGGAGGTATCAAGCTGAAATTCATATCAAATACTCAGGTCTACTGTCCTTTGGAGCTGTGAAAAAATCAAACTGCTAAGCCAACACAATCAAAAGATACAGCCGTTTATGCTGCAAATTTCGACACTCGCAAGGGAATCAAAACCTACAGGGTACTTCCCGTGAACTCAGAATCATGAAATTTTGTACGAAGCAACGTCCTATAGCACAGATAAAGGAAAAATTACGAAAAGCATAAATTTCTAGTTACATCATATAATAAAAATATTTTTAATAATTTTAAACTTACTATCCCTTTCCTCATTAACGCGTAGAGATATTAAATTGAAATGCATATCAAATACTCAGGTCTATAATACCTTTAAGTTGTAACAAACTACTGTCCCTTGGAGCTGTGAAAAAATCTAACTTCTAAGCCAACGCAATCAAAAGATACAGCCGTTTATGCTGCAATTTTTCGAGTGTTTCGACACTCGCAAGGGAATCAAAACCTACAGGGTACTTCCCGTGAACTCAGAATCTTGAAATTTGGTACGAAGCAACGTCAGTACAGATAAAGGAAAAATTGCGAAAAGCATACATTTTTAGTTATATCATTTAATAAAAATATTTTTAATAATTAGGGTTCCGTACCTCAAAAGGAAAAAACTGAACCCTTATAGGATCACTTTGTTGTTCGTCCGTCTGTGTGTCAAGACCCTTTTTCTCAGGAACGCATGGAGGTATCAAGCTGAAATTCATATCAAATACTCAGGTCTACTGTCCCTTGGAGCTGTGAAAAAATCAAACTGCTAAGCCAACACAATCAAAAGATACAGCCGTTTAAGCTGCAAATTTCGACACTCGCAAGGGAATCAAAACCTACAGGGTATAGTCCGCGAGGCGTAAGCTGAGCTTTGCATTTGTGTGAGTGCGTCAAGCGATGGACGCACCGCGCCTCAGGCCGATTGTCAAAAAGCGGTTTTTACCAAGCAAGGGACGCGCCGCGCTTTAGGCCAATGTTACACCTACACTATCTATGTGACACTCACACAAATGCAAAGCTCAGCTTACGCCTCGCGGACTGTACTTCCCGTGAACTCAGAAACATGAAATTTTGTACGAAGCAACGTCTTATAGCACAGATAAAGGAAAAATTTCGAAAAGCATAAATTTCTAGTTACATCATATAATAAAAATATTTTTAATAATTTTAAAACTTACTATCCCTTTCCTCATTAACGCGTAGAGATATTAAATTGAAATGCATATCAAATACTCAGGCCTATAATAACTTTAAGCTGTAACAAACTACTGTCCCTTGGAGCTGTGAAAAAATCAAACTTCTAAGCCAACGCAATCAAAAGATACAGCCGTTTATGCTGCAATTTTTCGAGTGTTTCGACACTCGCAAGGGAATCAAAACCTGCAGGGTACTTCCCGTGAACTCAGAATCTTGAAATTTGGTACGAAGCAACGTATTATAGCACAGATACAGGAAAAATTGCGAAAAGCATAAATTTTTAGTTACATCATAATTATAGTAAAAATATTTTTAATAATTTTAAACTTAATACCCTTTTCCGTATGAATGCGTAGAGGTATTAAATTGAAATTAATATAGACAAGTGGAATAAAAATACTATAACTTTTACTTATATACCTACAGGTTTGTACGGAACCCTCGGTGCGCGAGTCCGACTCGCACTTGGCCGGTTTTTTTAATTCAAATAAACTTATTAAAAGTACCTACCTACTTTTGAATCGTCGAGTGAATCTACGACTGGTTAGGAATGCATTCCTACTGAGAAGAACCGGCAAGAAACTCGGTGTTGGCTCTTTTTAAAATATTTATTTACAATTAATACATCAATGTGTAGATAGATAAGTAACTGCAGTCCTTAGAATTACCTACTGCAGCGAGTCAAATCCGTGCCATTTTTATAATTTACATAATGTAATAGTAATTAATAAGCTTTTTTTCAGTTTTCAGGAGCTTACTGTGTAAAATAGGTTGTGGAATTTTGTTATATAATAGAACTAGTTCTACGCCCTGTGCGCGAGCTGCTAAAGCAGCTCACGGGTTGTGGTTAGACTTACAAGTAGTACAGTTTCCTGTTTTGTAATCCCAGGGAGCCATAAATATCGATTTTAAACGAAATCGGTCAATTAACAAAGAATTTCAAAATGGCGCTGATTTTATAAAATTTTGGTAACATTTTGGTCCGTCTGTCAGAGCCTTATAACTTCCAAATTAATGAATACTAGATGATTCCCACGGGAACCTTTGAATTTTTCGGGATAAAAAGTAGCCTATGTCCTTCCCCGGGATACAACCTATCCCTGTACCAAATTTCATCAACATCGGTTGAATAGATGGGCCGTGAAAGCGTAGCAGACAGACAGACAGACACACTTTCGCATTTATAATATTAGTATGGATACTTTGTGGCTCTTTTTGGAGCAGAATGAAGTAAATCGAATATAAAATATATCACAAGATGTGAAAAAATAGGTTATGCAGTATGTCTTGTATTTGTAGGTCTGAACTCATAGGACGCGAGGTCTAGTTCACGGCGAACCACGTCTGTAAGGCTGTCTGTAAGTTTTTTGTTCCACTACAAGTCAGGCATTGACTGTGATCTCACTTGGTGGCTAGTGATGATGCATTCTAAGGGCCTCACCAAATCTATAGGTCGATAGCTGTCGCGGAAATGGCGTTTTGCTGAGTTCAGTCTACCTTTTCAACCGATTCTGATGAAATTCGGTTCAGACATAGGTTGTGAACTTGTGACTTGTGTCCTTTTATCCCGGAATATAAAGGTAATAAAACCTCGCGGACATCAGCTAGTCAATATTGTATATTATGCAAAAATTTGTCTGTCTGCTACGCTTTCACGGCGCACCTTTTCTACAAATTTTTGATGAAATCTTGTGCAGATATAGGTTTTGTCTTGGGGAAATAAAAAAAACTCAATACAAGCGGCCGAAGTCGCGGGCATCAGCAGCTAGTAGTTTCATAAACCTCACCTCTCCTTAAACTCCAAAATTTGTCCCGATTCATGCACTTCCAATTTCTCTTCCAACGCCGATTTAACATAATCCCTAGCCGGCAACCACACTGATACAAAATAGTTGACAGTATACGAGACCTCTTCACTAACCAACGCCATGGCGGTCTCAAAAATCTTATCCACATTGGAATTCGCTTCAGAATTCCATTCCGGGTTCAATCTGTGTACTCTAGCGCTCAAATGTGTTCGTATTTTGTACCGTGGCTCTTCGTCTGTCATCGGAACCCCGTTGTCTATTGCGTCCATCTCTTCGACTAGGTTTTCGTATACTTTCTTGTATATCAGTCGTAAATCTTCCGTTTGGAGTGGGAGGCCTTTGGGAGTTAGTTGTTTGAGCACGTTTTCGCCGTAAAACGCGTAGATCAGACCGGCTGAACTCAATCTGGGAACAACAAGCTTAATTTAGAAAGAAAAGAAAAATTTATTTCATACTAGCAGATGCCCGCGACTTCATCCGCGTGAAATAAGTTCTTTAAATTCCCACGGGAACTCCCTAATTTTTCGGGTTAATATATTATAGCCTATGACACTCACAAATAATGTTGCTTTCTATTGGTACTACATTTTCAAAATCGGTTCAGTAGATCCAGAGACCTCCGTAGATTGCTGGAGTCGTACCTACAAAACAGGGAAGTGATGTGGGAGGGAAGCAATGGACAAATATTTCGACGTTGTGTCAGCAGTGGAGTTCCGCAGGGATCAGTTCTGGGCCCTGTGCTCTGGAACGTTGGATTTGACTGGCTTCTGCGGGCCCCATTGCTCGCAGGAATGAGCATCCTCTGCTATGCAGATGATACCCTCGTCACGGCTCGTGGAAGGACGTATGAAGAAGCAGCCCGCCTGGCAGAGATTGGTGCGTCATTGGTCGTAGATAGAATTCAGATGCTGGGCCTGAGCGTCTCAATTTCAAAAACCGAGGCCCTCCTCTTTCATGGCCTTCGCAAAGGCCCGCCCCGGGGTGCGCATATCACCGTCCAGAACACAACAATAGCGGTGAAGGCCCACATGAAATATTTGGGCCTCATCCTGGACGGGCGATGGAGTTTTAAATCGCATTTTGAGCAACTGGGCACTAGACTCGTTAACGCCGCCGCCGCCTTGGGGAGACTGCTCCCTAATATTGGAGGACCACGGTCTACTTGCCGACGACTGTACGCGGGGATTGTGAGAAGCATGGCACTATATGGAGCACCCATTTGGGTACATGCCATGACTCCGCAAAATAAGATCCTTTTGCGGAGACCACCAAGAATAATCGCGGTCCGAGCAATCCGTGGGTACCGCACGGTATCTTGGACAGCTGCAACTCTTCTGGCGGGTGATCCACCTTGGGAACTTCAGGCCGAAGTACTCACTGAAGCGTACCGCTACCGAGCTGACATGAGGGCCCGAGGCGAACGACTGCGACCTGAGGAAGTAGCTAGCTTGAGAACCATTGCTAATACAGCGCTGGTCCATAGATGGAGAGAGGACCTGGAGTCCCCCGCTGCTGGTATCTGGACGGTGGAGGCGATCCGACCTCATCTCGAACATTGGCTTCAAAGGAAGCATGGAGTATTGACGTATCGGCTGGTGCAGGTACTTACGGGACACGGCTGTTTCGGTAAGTACTTGCACCAGATTGCGAAGCGGGAGAAAACAGCCATTTGTCATGAGTGTGGTGCTCCAGAGGACACAGCGCACCATACCCTAGTGGAGTGTGCAGCGTGGGGACCTCAGCGACACATTCTATCGTCGATATTAAGGGGGGGCCTCTCGCTGCCGAGCATCATCCAAGATATGATTGGCAGCGAGACGTGCTGGAAAGTGATGAACTCCTTCTGCGAAAATGTTATGGAGCTGAAGGAGGCTGCGGAATGGGATCGAGAGCTGGATACTAATGCTCCACTGATCCGCAGAAGACGACAGGGGGGAAGAAGGCGACGCTTCGCTCACCTTCTCCCGCCCTAATATAGGTGTCCAGGACCCTATGGTCGGTTCAGCGTCGAGACGTCTCAGTCGAATCCAGTGTTGGGATCCTGAGACCACTCTTTCTAGACGCGGACTGTGCTGCTGGTTTTTTAGTGGGTATTCTGCTTCCATCTGTGAGTCCCACATACCCGCCCTGTGCGGGATGCGTAAATGCATTTTACCAGCAAAAAAAAAAAAAAAACCCCTACAACGTCACAAACTTTACCTCTTTATAATATTAGTAGGTATAGAAATAATATGTACTTATATAAAAGAATAGAAAAATATATGGCCCCAGCTCAAACCACTGGACGGATCAGGCTAAACTAGGCATACAGATAGCTTTTATGATGTAGGCATCCATTAAGAGAGATTTTTTAAAATTCATCTCCTAAGAAGATAAAATAGGGGTTCGAAAGTATGAAAATCGAACATAACGTGAAGGAAGCTATGGGCTTTAGCTCCCACGTTAAGACAACAGTGCTAAACACTGTGCCAGGGAGGTCAAAAATAAAAATTTGTAATGGACACTTTTTATCTCATACTTAAAACAATAAATGGTTATTGGCATTTGTAATCAAACACTTATAATTAATATGATGATGTCAGATGTTATTACATTATTGTTACACGACATATTATTCACGTGGCAGGAAATGATGTCATGGACGAACTTATCTGACCCGTTGGCAATAATTGGAACTAATTTTAATGCCTGTTTAAGTATATTTAACCGACTTCCAAAAAAGGAGGAGGCTCTCAATTCGGCGCCTACGGTGCATATCACCGTGGTTTCTAAACCGATTTGAACAATTATTTTTTTCAGTGGTTAGAGGACTGAGGAAGCTCGCGAGATGGTCCCATAAAAAATTCTGACTCCAAATCCTCAATCCTGATGCTGTAGGTACTACATGAAATCCTCAAAACTAGTGAGTTAGGAAATTTTGATGGTGAATTCATATAGTAGGTATCAACTCACGTGTATACGATACAACTAGCCCCAACTCCTCAACCCTGATGCTGCAGGGTACAGAACTTCTTAAACATAGTGATTTAGGATTTTTAATGGTGAATTAATATTGTAGGTGTCAAGCAACGATTTCATACTTAAACCCAATTTCCAACTCCTCAACTCAGATGCTGCATGGTACTGCACTCCTAAGCCGTAGGGATTTACGGCCGGTTCTGAATTGAGAATTTAATGTTGAGTCTGTCTCAAAGACTACCTAAGGACTAATTAAGCAAATTTTTGTTTCTGAATTAATATTGTTAAGGTTTGAGAGTTGGAGCTTGCTGTTTTTGCTTGAATGCGTAATTCAGAAACCGGCCCAATATCAATTCAGAAACAAAAATTTGCTTAATTAGTCCCTAGGTAGTCTTTGAGACAGACTCAACATGAAATTCTCAATTCAGAAACCGGCCGTATATCTACTAGCGACGCTGTCAGTGGGTTAGATAAGTTTGTGGGATTATACAAGCTGAGAGTGAATTGTTTAGTATCACTCTGATACTACTCCCACTATGTAATTTTATAAATGTGAAAGATGTGTGTGATTTGTTCACTCCGCGACAACTGAAGCTACTTGGCAGAAATTTGGAATATAGACAGAAAGAGTTCCTGTAGGAATCAAAAAACCTAAATACACATGGACAAAGCCATGGGCATCATCTAGCTTCAAGATGGAAATCATGATGAATGATTATGTTATGATTAATTTAGTACATATTTATAAGTCTTAGTAATATACTTTCCTGGTGGGAGGCTTCGGTCGTGGCTATTAACCACCCTACCATAGGAGTACAGCATAGGAGTACCGCCAAGCAACTTAGTATTCCGGTAAGATGCCGTGTAGAAACTGTATGGGTTGAATATAACTGCCATAAGCCCAACAGGTTAGCCAGCTACCATCTTAGACTCCCTCATCATCAGGTACTGCAGTCAAGGGCTAACTATTAGTGAAATAGATAAAAAAAATACTGGAATTGACTACTCACTTGATTTTATATTTATCTCCTAGCTCAGGTCTCAAGGAGCTCAGAGTCTCAGTAAACTCCCTCTGGTGGTGGTCGTACCGTTTCTTCTGATGATCAAACTCCGCGCCTACATCCACCACTATGTCACACGTCCTGCCACAATGTAAATAGTAATAATAAATATGTAATATTTTGCTGTCAACTGCTGAGTTTCTTGACAACAGCTGTCAAAGCAGATTCTACTGAGAGGAGTTCCTCTCAGTAGAATCTGCTTTCTGAACCAGAGAGTAAAAACATGACATCACATAATAGAAGAGACACTTGTATGTCCTACATGGAAAAACTAAATTGAGTATTGAGTATAATAGATGTGAAAGGGTGTCTGTCTGCCTGCAGCTACTATTAGAGGTGGGCATAACGGCTTAAAACGATAAGCAGACTTTTTCGTTAACTTTTTTTCAATAGTCACTTTCAATAACTGCTTAATTGCTTATTTGCTATTTTTGTTTTTCATTGTTTGCATAACTTAATAATTTAACGGTTATTGAGTTATTGACTATTTGAACTATTTCAATGAACTTTACGTCGAACTTTGCAGGCTTAGGAATGTCTCAATAACATTTTCAACGGAATTGTTTCTCTCGTTTGTAATCCTAACTAGCAATAATAATAATGCAATAATAACGAGTTTAATAATTAAAGAAGATATAATCTGTATTCTATCGATTTCACAAAAGAAGAAAGAGTTACCAAAAGTCTGCGCCATTTTGAAATTCTTTGTTATTGTACCGATTTTGTTCAAAATCGATATATGGGGTTTCCTGGGATCACAAAAGAGGTTTACTATTACCAACATTTAGAAACCTAACAAGACTAAATAAATCATATTTCATGAAATTATCGCGAACAGTCACGAGTGTCACAACAGTCAACAGAACAGTCATGACAGTCACAATCAGCAATGGTAAAACAACAAGAAGCAATCAATTACGCAAAAATAGTAAGTATTAATAATATATAGCAATAACTGATAGTTAAATAATTGGCGTTACGTTAAAACAAGCAATCAATGATAATTAAAAATAGCAATCAATGACTTTAGACTTTTTTCAACCAACATGTTATACTGCTAGTTTTAAATAACGTGTTATAATATATGCTATTCGTTATAACGCCCACCTCTAGAGCCTACTATCCTTCTTCTTCTATTTAGCTCAGGCTACTTATGCAAGTTTTGTATGGGAACCCTAAAATAAAAAAAATGTCAAGCTGATTTTTGGCACAAGTGTTTCTTGGGGTCTGAGAAGTACCTCTTAAAAATTCCCCTCTCCTAGGCCGCGGGCTTTCCTATCCTCCCTGTTATGGCGTTTTGTTATCTAGTTTAATTATCTGTATACTCGAACCGAAATCCTTGACAACATACGACGGATCGGTACAATTTGTCTGAAAAACCGATAAGTATCTATGGATTGGTGCTAATGCTTGGTAACTATCGAAAAACTTGACGTCCAGAGCCGAAAACGACAGCTAACAAATTTAATTGTCTCTGGTGTGACCAGCATACAAGCTTCGATTTTTTTTTTCGGATTGCAACACCAACACACAAGTCCCGACTCGAAGAGTCGGCCATACTTTTTTTCTTACTTCTACTTCGGATAACAATGATTATTGCTCTGTACAAATAACAGAAATTAATTTACTTCGGATTTGTGATTGACAGACAGAAAATAAGTGTTTGAGAGTGAAGTGTATTTCGGAAAAGCTCGGGGGCCCCCAGAATTAAGCAGAAATCTAGATACCTGGCGGCGTTGAAATTCGATGAAAATTTCACCACATTGAGGACCACAAGGTTCGTGCAGAAATTGAATTTGGATTGCATTGCGTGTAATATCCTGCTATCATATCGGTTTAAACCTGAGCTATCGAAGGCCGTTAATGCGGAAACATTAAATTTGTTCCATCGAGCACGGATTTTTGTCGATAAAAAGTGATTAATTTTTTTCGGTAATAGGTATTTTTATCCTAGGTAATTTCAGTCTATATCGGTAATTATTATTACAAACTTCACTCGTTTCCTTTCGGTAAATTGTTAATCTCTCGAACTCAGTTCGGAAAAACCATTTTATTTAGGCTTATTCACAAGTAGGTACATCACCTGTCAAAATGTCAAAACCATCCTTAAATAAATTCAAAACTCAATATGATTGGTTTCGGAATACTCTAGAAATGGTCAATTCTAAGACTCAGTCTTCTGCAGTTATATCGGCACGCCTACGGAGGCTTCAGGATAAGTATGAGTTGCTATCGAGTAGCTACGAAGTAGTGTTAAATGAACTTGATGAAAATGACACGGAGCAGGTCCTCCGCTATGACTCCAGATTCAGGGAAGCAGAGGAGGTCTGCAATCAGCTGGAGGCTATATCGGCGGCTCATCCCAACTTAGATAGTGTGCACAAGCCCACTGAAAGTGCCCCCACTGCTCGCTTACCTGTTATTAAGCTCTCCACGTTTGATGGCGATCTATACTCCTGGACCAGTTTTTTCTCTTTATTCACATCGTTAGTGTTAGCTCGGACAGACATTTCCAAAACAGAAAAACTCCATTATCTCTTCTCTCATGTGGAGAAAGAGCCTCGGTCCCTTATAAAACATTTGCCCATGGTCGATGAGTCATTGGATTTAGCCATGGATATTTTGAAAGGTCGTTATGATAACAAAAGACTATTGGCGGATAGTCATATATCTCGGATACTCAACATTCCAGCGTTGTCTAAATCGGTCGGTCTCAGAACACAAATTTTAAATCCCATACTAGAATCCACTAGGGCTCTAGCCAATTTGGGATTCCCAGTAGCCGAGTGGAGTTATTTATTACTTTACATAACTCTGAATAAACTCCCTTCGGATATTAAAACTAGATTTGAACAAAAGTATGGCGGCAACTCTATAGTATTACCTACCTTTAATCAATTATTAGAGTTTTTACAATGTGAGTGTAGGCTTATTGACACAGCCAGTTCGGGTACCTTGGCTACACCTAGTACTAGTACTAACATTAATAAAAATAAACCTCGGGCGATCCATGTGACTGAGGATCCGAAGGATAGAACCTCTTATTCATGTTCTTATTGCAAATTAAACAATCATATTTTGGAAAAATGCTCCCAGTTTAATAAGCTGGATCAGCATCAACGTAGGTTTTGGGTAGCTAGTTGTGGCCTATGCTACAAATGCCTCGGCACCCACCGGGCCAGCTCCTGCACTAAGCAGGTACCTTGCTCTCGGTGTAATCATATGGGTCATAGTCGGCTGCTGTGTACAGTGACCATGAATAGGTACAGACAGGAGGACAATCCCTTCCCCGGTCGGGAGTACATGGTAACCTACTCGGGTGACAGTGGTGCGCGAGGAGGTCAATCTACATCTAATGATCGGACCCCCTCTCATGAAGGAAGACACGTGTCGAGACAGCGGTTCAAGACCAGTAACACTCGTCGGACACTTTCGGTACCGAGACCTGGTTCTCATAATATGTCGGAGAGACGGGCCTCACCGGGCACCACAGGTGCACGCCGGCCACTTGATCAAGACCAATAGCAATTAATGAACTCTGTTTCAAATAATTCGGTTTCAATTAATTCGGTTTCAAATAATTCGGTTTCAATCAATTCGGTTTCAAACAATTCGGTTTCAAATAATTCGGTTTCAAATAATTCGGTTTTAAATAATTTGATTTCAAATCATTCGGCTACAGTTTCACATCAGTTGGTTTCGGTACCGCATCCTTCGGCTTCAGCCCGTGATCGTTCAGTTCTTAATTCGGTTTCAGCTTTGAGTAGTTCGGTTTCAACTGATACGGTCTCCAATCCTTCGGTTTCGGTCTCCAATCCTTCGGTTTCGGTTCTTACTCCTTCGGTTTCGGTCTCCAATCCTTCGGTTTCGGTTCTTACTCCTTCGGTTTCGGTTCTCAATCCTTCGGTTTCGGTTATTACTTCTTCAAATCCTTCGGTATCGGTCCCTACTCTTTCGGTTTCGGTCTCCAGTCATTCGGTTTCTGTTCCTAAGGCTTCGGCTTCGGTATCAGTCGACGGTTCAGTACCTAGATTGCCTGATAATGTTGTTTTGCCTACGGTTATAGTGGAGGTTAAAACAACTCAAAATCATTTCATTAAGGCACGTTGCCTCTTGGATCTCGGATCTCAACTTACTATTATTAGAAGCGACTTGGTTACTCGCTTAGGGTTGAAAAGACACCACTCTCGTGTCCCGCTTACTGGAATTGGTGGGGTTACGACAAATGAAGGTCAGTCGGTTGTTCTGATTTATTTTAGACCTATAAATAATTCGGAATTGATACTTTCGGTTTCAGCTGTAGTTTTAAAGAAACCTACTACTTATTTAGCTCGGAAACTAAAATATATCGGCACTGAAAAGCGTTTTTCGGATATCGGTCACTCTCACATGCAAGAGATAGATATAATTTTCGGTTGTGATATTTTACCCAAAATCTTAAGCGGTGAAAAACGATTTTGTTAAAAGCGGTCCTTCTGCCCTAGGCACTATTTTTGATTTTGCGGTTTTCGGCCCAGTGGAACCCCTGGCCGAATCAAATAATTTCATTGGTACAACTTTATTGGAAGCTGTTGAAAAATTTTGGCGCTATGAAGAGCCACCTCGGGCTAAGATTGAAGATCCATTAGACATTGAATGTGAGCGTTTGTTTGTAACGACTACTACACGCGACTCCGACGGTAAATACATAGTTCGCCTGCCACTCTTGCCAGTCAATGATAGGCAATTGTTGGGTGATAGTAGAAACAGTGCGTTAAAACAATTCTTCTCATTAGAGCGTAGAATGGAACGGAATCCTGAGTATCGTGGAAAATATGTTCAATTTATGGAAGAGTACTTAGCACTCGGTCATATGCAAGCTTCTACTTTCGATCCTAATTCGGGGATAGAACATTATTTCATCACCCATCACGGGGTGTTTAAAAAATCAGGAGATACTAGCAAAATCAGGGTAGTTTTCAACGGAAGTTTAAAGTCTAGTTCGGGGGTTTCGCTTAATGATTGTTTATACTGCGGTGAGCGACTTCAAAATGATATTACGGATATAATTTTAAATTTTCGGTGTCCAAGAATAGTATTTACAACGGATATAAAAATGATGTTTCGGCAAACCTGGATCCACCCGGATGATCGGAGGTACCAATTATTTTTTTGGCGATCTTCGCCATCGGAACCATTGGTAGTTTATGAATTGACTACAAACACTTACGGATTAAAATCAAGCCCATTTATAGCGATCCGGTGTTTACACCAGTTGGCATATGACGCTTCGGCTAAAGCAAACCCGACTTATTGTCAAAATGATCGGGACGGTTGTGAATCGGTTCACTTAGAGAACCTGCCACGTGCGGCTCGACTTTTAATTAAAAATAGTTACGTCGACGACCTGAACGGCGGAGCAGACACTCTCGAAGAAGCCCGAGATCTTCGAGATGAATTAATTGAGCTTGTGAGTTCGGCGGGTTATGAGCTGAGAAAGTGGTCTAGCAACAAACCGGAATTACTAAGTGACTTACCGTTAGATTATTTAGAAACACCTCGGCAGTTTGACGGATATGATAACAACGGTCTTATCAAAGTTTTAGGTATTCAATGGGATCCAGTATTGGATCAATTTACTTATACACTCAACCTACCTTCGGACGGTGAGGTTACTCGACGTAGGATCTTATCATTGGTCGCTCGGTTATATGACCCATTGGGTTGGATTTGTCCGGTTGTGTTTAAACTTAAAGTTTTGCTACAGTCATTGCTGAGTACTAGTGATGACTCACGGAAGGTGGATTGGGATAGCCCAGCTCCTACGGATATTGTCCAGCAGTTTAGATCTTTAATTTCGGACCTGTCTAGTTTACAACAGGTATCTATACCTCGCTGCTTGAAATCTATCGGTACTACCAGATATACTTTGCATGGATTTTGCGACGGATCGTCGTTAGGATATGCCGCAGCGGTCTATCTGCGCGCAGAGCGGTCGGACGGTACCGCTCTCTTGCGGCTACTCATGGCAAAGTCTCGGGTAGCCCCACTAAAGACAAAGCTTACAATTCCAAAATTGGAGCTAAACGGTGCGGCCCTATTAACTACACTTCTCAATCATGTAGTTTCCTCCATGGAAACTAATGTTGCATACGATGAGGTTGTGGCTTGGTGCGACAGCACTATTGTTTTAGCTTGGTTGCGGACACCTCCGCATACCCTGCAAGTTTTCGAGGGTAATCGGGTATCTCAAATCAATTCATCTAAAATTAAAATCAGTTGGCGACATGTGCCCAGTGAATTGAATTGTGCGGATATCGCTTCTCGCGGTTGCACGGCGGTGGCGTTAGTGCAACACTCTCTTTGGTGGAATTCGGAATGGCTGTGTCAACCTGCTAACACTTGGCCTAAAAATTATTTAGAATTTCCTTCGGATATGTTACCCGGTCTGCGCAAAGTACCTAAAACTATTAACACAGGAGTATTGGAATCGGAATTTAACCTTTTGGAACGATTTAGCAGTTTTGATAAATTGCTTTCGGTTACTGCGTACTTGTTACGATTTGCCAACAATTGTAAAAATAAATCTCCTCGGTTGCTCGGAAATATCTCGGTTTCGGAAAGAAGACAAGCTCTTCTTGCACGGCGGTGGCGTTAGTGCAACACTCTCTTTGGTGGAATTCGGAATGGCTGTGTCAACCTGCTAACACTTGGCCTAAAAATTATTTAGAATTTCCTTCGGATATGTTACCCGGTCTGCGCAAAGTACCTAAAACTATTAACACAGGAGTATTGGAATCGGAATTTAACCTTTTGGAACGATTTAGCAGTTTTGATAAATTGCTTTCGGTTACTGCGTACTTGTTACGATTTGCCAACAATTGTAAAAATAAATCTCCTCGGTTGCTCGGAAATATCTCGGTTTCGGAAAGAAGACAAGCTCTTCTTCGCTTGATTCGGATTGTTCAATCATCATATTTCGGTGATGAAATGACTTCTCTGAAGTCCGGTAAAATTATTAAAAATCATTTACGACGTTTAAGTTTGTTCCTTGACAAGGACAATCTCGTTCGGGTGGGCGGTAGAATCAAATCATCGGACTTGCCTTACGATGCTAAGCATCCTATCTTATTACCCGCCAAAGGCCATTTCACGGAATTGTTAGTTACGCATTACCATAAGGTTTACTGTCATGTCGGCGCTAACACGTTATCGGCTATTTTATCTCGGAACTTTTGGATCGTCTCGGCACGACGTGTGACACGGCACATTACATTTAAATGCATTCAATGCTATCGGTCTCGAGCGAAACCGACGCAGCCGTATATGGCAGATTTGCCTACAGATCGCGTTACTGGCGTTCGCCCATTTCTCGGTGTCGGTACGGACTTTGCCGGTCCATTTTTCATTAAAACCAGTTTATTGCGAAATGCCAGAATTCTTAAATGCTACTTGTGTATTTTTGTTTGCTTAGCAACAAAAGCCGTCCACTTGGAAGTGGTTTCGGATCTTTCGGTTCAAGCTTTCGTTGCGGCGTTTTCTCGGCTAGTAAACCGACGTGGTCTTCCAAGTCTGGTTCGTTCTGATTGCGGTACGAATTACACCGGTACGGATAAATATTTAAAGGATTTATATGTGTTTTTACGGGATAATCATTCGGATATTGAGCGTAATCTGGTTAAGGAAAATATAACGTGGTTGTTTAACGCGCCAGCGAGTCCAAATCACGGTGGACTCTTCGAGGCCGCTGTCAAGTCTGCAAAGACTCACGC
The DNA here is from genome assembly GCA_963932025.1 of Erebia epiphron. NCBI lineage: Eukaryota > Metazoa > Arthropoda > Insecta > Lepidoptera > Nymphalidae > Erebia > Erebia epiphron. The sequence continues at coordinate 14,784,822 of OZ009950.1, forward strand.
TAAACGCGTACTCGGTGAATCTCGGCTTACGTTTGAGGAGTTGACGACTTTCTTCACTAAAGTCGAAGCTATTATGAATTCTCGACCGCTGTGTCCACTTAGTACGGATCCCACGGACTTGGAAGTTTTAACTCCAGGTCACTTTCTGATAGGACAGCCGCTGGTATCGCTCCCAGAATATCCCTACACGGACGTTAATGCGTCTCGCTTATCTCGGTATCAACTCATTCAAAAATTATCTCAGCATTTTTGGTCTCGGTGGAGATTTGAATATCTTCATACTCTTCAACAACGTTTAAAATGGACGTCGGTATCGGAACCTCCTAAGGTTGACGATTTAGTTTTGATTAAAGATGAAAACTTATCTTCCCTTTATTGGAAACGCGGTCGGTTGATAAGGTTATTACCAGGAAAGAATGGAATTGTTAGAGTTGCGGAAGTTAAGACTCAGAACGGTATTTTAATCCGGCCGGTTTCAAAATTATGTCGGTTACCTTTGGATAGTTAAGCAAGCGGGCCTTGCTTAGGCGGCGGGATGTTATGGCGTTTTGTTATCTAGTTTAATTATCTGTATACTCGAACCGAAATCCTTGACAACATACGACGGATCGGTACAATTTGTCTGAAAAACCGATAAGTATCTATGGATTGGTGCTAATGCTTGGTAACTATCGAAAAACTTGACGTCCAGAGCCGAAAACGACAGCTAACAAATTTAATTGTCTCTGGTGTGACCAGCATACAAGCTTCGATTTTTTTTTTCGGATTGCAACACCAACACACAAGTCCCGACTCGAAGAGTCGGCCATACTTTTTTTCTTACTTCTACTTCGGATAACAATGATTATTGCTCTGTACAAATAACAGACATTAATTTACTTCGGATTTGTGATTGACAGACAGAAAATAAGTGTTTGAGAGTGAAGTGTATTTCGGAAAAGCTCGGGGGCCCCCAGAATTAAGCAGAAATCTAGATACCTGGCGGCGTTGAAATTCGATGAAAATTTCACCACATTGAGGACCACAAGGTTCGTGCAGAAATTGAATTTGGATTGCATTGCGTGTAATATCCTGCTATCATATCGGTTTAAACCTGAGCTATCGAAGGCCGTTAATGCGGAAACACTCCCCCTAAAATGTCTCCCAGAGCGCGGTATTTTATAATTTTCTCAAAAACTATTACAGCTAGAAAAAAACCATCTATGGCGAAAATATTCTACATCAAATAATCTACCATATAGCATTTAAATCATTATGATAGGACAATAGTTTTGAAAATATGCCGGCTTATTTTGCATATTTTTTTATTTTTTTTTGAAAAATTGTTTATGTTTCTTGTGATTTACACGAAAAGTATAAGAGCTAGGAAAAAGCGACAGAAACAAAATGAAAGTTCATAAAATCATCTACAAAATGCTTTTTATTTCATTTCAATAGACCTAATACTTTCGGAAATATTACGATCAAAAATGTGCATGACATTTTATTTGAAAATCATCAATGCTATAATAATACAATAAACTAATAGTAATAATCATGATATCTTTATCTATCTATCTACAAAACAACACCACACTTCGTTAATAATGGGGGGAGGGGGGTTGTGGGAGGGGGGAGGGGGTTGTGGGAGGGAGGAGATGGGTTGTGGGCGGTGGAGGGCGGGGGTTGTGGGATGTGGTAGGGGGGTTGTGGAAGGTGGGAGGGGGGTTGTCGGAGGTGGGACAGGGGTTTTAATTTCTATTTATTCCGTAGTATTATGCAAAGTCAACATGACTACCACCGATTCTTACACAACAGCAAGGTATATTTCGAAAACTATTTGTCCTGTCAAAATAAACTAAACACTATTTTAAAGGTAAATTAATAATCTTTGTACTAAGTGCTGACAGCTTTTTTCCTAACTCTAATACTTTTTCTTGAAATTACAAAAAACATTCACGGATTTTACAAAGGTTTAGTTTTTTATTCCAGTTAGGCAGCCATATTTCCGAAATACCAATACCAAACATACCATATATTTTTTTTCAAAAGAGCAACCACCGAGTTTCTTGCTGGTTCTTCTCGGTAGGAACGGCATTCCGAACCAGTGGTAGATTCATTTGCCTATTCATAAGCACTTGTAAAAAGTCTATTTGTATAAAAATCATTTGAATTTGAATTTGAAACTATTAGTTCTATCAAAATAAACTAAAAGCTATTTTGAAGATAATTTAAAGAAGTTAATTTTTGCTTTTGATATTTTTTTCCTAGTTCTAATAGTTTCTTGAAAAAAAAACTTGGAATATAGGTTGCCATATTTCTCGAACTATCCTTGGTCCTATCTGAATTTACCATAAGACTTTTTTGTAGGTAATTTAGTGAAATTAATTTCTCTGCCGAGGTTTTTTTTCCAGCTCTAATAGTTTTTGTGGAAATTGCAAATAACACAGGATTCTAGCAATTTTTTTATTACTTTTCGTACACTATACATGGATGTATATTCGAAATTATTAGTCTTATCTTTATGAGCTATATATTTTTAATAAGTGGTTAAATGGCGTTTTCACTTCTATTAGTATTATTTTTATTTTGTATTATTTTGTATTTTGTCTAGCTCTAATAGTTTTCTAGAAATTACAGAAAACATAAATTTTTTGAAAAATATTGTTTTCATGTTAACTATAACAGGTATATTTTCGAAATTATTAGTGCTATCAAAATGAACTAAATACTATTTTGTAGGTAAGTTTCTTACCGTTTCTATCAGTTTTTCCTAACTCTGTTATTTTTTATCGGAAATTAAAAACAACGTACACCGTAATTACATATTATTATTTTCTTTATCTTACACAATAGGTAGCCATATCTCCAAAACTAAATTACTCTTATCAAAATAAACTAAATACCATTTTATAGCTAATTAACCGACTTCCAAAAAAGGAGGAGGTTCTCAATTCGGCGCGTATCTTTTTTTTTTTTTTAATGTATGTCAGTGCATATCTCCGTGGTTTCTAAACCGATTTGAACAAATTTTTTTTAATTGGTTAGAGGAAGCTCACAAAGTGGTCCCATAAAAAATTCTGACTCCAAATCCTCAATCCTGATGCTGTAGGTGTACCGTACTACATGAAATCATCAAAACTAGTAAGTTAGGAAATTTTGATGGTGAATTCATATAGTAGGTATCAAGTCACGTGTATACGATACAACTCTGAGTCCCAAATCCTCAATCCTGATGCTGCAGGGTACAGAACTCCTTAAAAATAGCGATTTAGGATTTTTTTACGGTGAATTCATATTGTAGGTGTCAAGCAACGACTTTATACTTAAACCCAAGTCCCAACTCCTCAGCTCTGATGCTGCAGGGTATTGGATTAAGAGTAGGTACACTAAAAAGTTAAAAATAAAAATTCTTTTCAAACAAGTATAAATTACAAATTTAAAAAAACCCCCGACTAGAAAAACGCTGATGACCTTCAGACGGATGAACAGATTTTCATGAAACATGGCTAAGAACACTCGGGATAAAATTATCTATGACACAAAAAATACTAAACGAAAATCGGTTCATCCGTTTGGGAGCTACGATACCACAGACAGATACACAGATACACAGATACACAGACAGACACGTTAAACTTATAACACCCCTCTCTTTTTGCGTCGGGGGTTAAAAACCGACTTCCAAAGCCACTGTGAAGTAAAAAATAATTTTGATTTCTACACACTATGTTGAAGTCGGGCGAGTATAACAAAGATAGACAAAGTTGACGCGTCAAGCTCGCCCGACTTCAACATAGTGTGTAGAAATCAAAATTATTTTTTACTTTACAGTGGCTTTGGAAGTCGGTTTTTTGAAAAGAATTTTTTTTAATAACCTTTCATTTTGCTTCAGACAACATTTTACGTAGCTGTTTCAGTTTTTATGGAAATTACAAGAAACTACATTACAAATAGCCATACATGCAAAATATTTTATTTTCATGCACAAAGGGTTAACATATAGAATCTTATCAAAATGAACTAAGATATTATTTTGTAGATAATTTAATGAAGATAATTTTCGCCATAGAAAGTTTTTTCTAGCTCTGATATCATCATCATCATCATCATCACATCATCACTACAGCCTATTAATGTCCCACTGCTGGGCCCACTCCACTCTCATAGGAGAGCGGGAATTAGAGCTTAGACCCACCACGCTGCTCCAATGCGGGTTGGCGGGCTTTAACGACTATTATCATGTTAGTGATAATAACCGGGACCGACGGCTTAACATGCTCTCCGAGGCACGGGGGTGAAACACCGCCAACATCCAACTCCGGGCTGGCACTGAGAATTTCTTAATTGAAAAACCCAATACCTAACTTTTCATGCCCGACCGGGAATCGAACCCAGGACCTCGTGATCCGCAGTCGACTATGCTAACCACTAGACCATCGAGGCAGTATATATTTTGAGAAAATTATAAAATACCGCGCTCAGGGAGACATTTTAGGGGGGGATAGGAAAGCCTGCGGCCTAGGAGGGGGGAATTTTTAAGAGGTACTTCTCAGACCCCAAGCAACACTAGTGCCAAAAATCAGCTTTACATTTTTTAATGTAGGGTCAATGTTTATTAGTCCCGTACTAGCTGATATTGACATAATTGGGTAGAGATAGGTAGCATCCCTATGAAGGATGAGCTTTATCCTGGAAAACCAAGATTTTCTCAAGATTTTCAGAAAATAAATTCTGTGCAGATGACAAGGCAGGTGCAATCTACTATTTTAAGTTTTTGTCTATTAATAATCTTCTGGTTAGGCTATACTGCCAAATCAAATCAAATAATGTTTTATTCAATTTAGGTAGATATACTACACATATTGACATCCACTTATTTATAAAATATAATGGTGATAATCAGTAACGGTATCTTAAAACTAAATCTACGAGGGTTCCAAACGCGCCCTGGTCTGAGAAGAGCCCACAACAAACTCAGCCAGGTTTTTTTTTTATTATCACCATTTCACAAATCATCTTAACTAAGGAACTATCAGAGCCGTTAGAGCAAATTATTGCCAATCTTCCTTATCATTTAAGTACCTAATCCTTTACATGGTAATAAATCATTTCAATATAGCTCAATATGGAGGTCTCTGGCTACATAGTGAATAGAAATATCTGTCACAATCAAATCCTTTAGCATTTAGCCATCAAAATTTTGACAAACAGAGATGAATATTTGGAGAATTCCTAAAGAAGTTCATGATACACATTTTTATAACTAACCTGAGTTTCTCCATGTCTCTAGTGCGGATGATCTCCGCATCCTTGTATTCTGGTAACATTTTGAGCATGAAGCATGCGAGGACTTCGTCGCAATGGAAAACTCCATCGTGGGTACCAATCTACCAAACAGACAAAAATACACTATGATAACAATTAACGATTTTCAGCTTGTACAAATCATAAATAAATATGCAATATTTTTAGTCTACAGTAATTTAATTGCCACTGATTGTAACCAAAGCAGTACTCAACTTATACAAGGTGTAAGGTAAATGGTATAACATACTGGCGGCTACCCATGCCATTTTGACGTTATAAACACTATGGTAGAGTTAAAAAGCCAAAATTAATTATCAAAAACTTCCATACAAAATTAATTAGTTAATTATGGAAAATACATTTTGGCAACCCTGTGGAGTCCTTTGTTCCTTCTACACCTAAAGTCAGAACTGTACTACAAGCGATAATATAATAATTATTATCGTATCGGTATGCAATTTGGCAATTCATTACAATTTTCAAATAATTGAAAGAACAAACTACACAGAATAATTAATTATTGATCAAAACTTAAACGAAGTAAGTCGAGAAATTAATCACAGGGAAAGGCGGCTCATAAAGTAAGGATAAGTGACTGACTTCGACTTACGAAGTCCGATACTAGTCGGGCATTTTTTACAACAATACATAAGTTCTAGCCGGGCTTTTGCTTTGAGAATTTAATTGCATGCCGAATAATGATTACTTTAATATCGCGACTGGATTTTATCGCAACGCTCGCGCTGGCAACGAGGCTTAACATACGTCGTATTGTTCGCAGTTCATTGATATTGAATCAGCTGTTTTAAGGGATGCCACCTCAACATTTATGCTAAAATTTTGAAGTCCACATAACTCCCCCAGGATATGAGCTACACGTCTTATGACATTTTTCCAATATATCTATACACCATCTTACATGGGTAGCCGCGGGTATGTTATACTAATTACCTTACACCTTGTATAGGCTGTACTTACTAAAATTTATAAATGCGAAAGTTTGTATGGATGGATGGATGGATGTTTGTTACTCAATCACGCCAGAACGGCTGAACGAATCTGGATGAAATTTGGCACAGAGAAAGTTTATAGTCTGAAATAAGACATCTTAGGCTACTTTTATCACGCAAAAATAAAGTTCCCGCGGAATCCAAAAAGCCTCAATCCACGCGGACGATGTCGCGGGCATCATCTGGTGCCTAATAATATGGTTGACGTAATACCTACCACGAACTTAAAATAGCAAAAGTAAACTGTAAGCATGACAAATTACCACCACAACTCTCAAGTTCATTATACCTGGATAGCGTAAAACATAACTAACCTTCATGATCGAATATTTGCGCAATTGTCTACCGCTAAAATTACGAAAATCAGATTTATTATTATGTTTATAAAGTTTTAGCATATTCTTTAACATTATACAAATTTGCACAAGTCCAACAGAATCGAAAGCTAGGACCAAGGATGGCAAGGAAAGAATTTAATTTACTCATCGATGATCGATGAATTTACTGAATACAAATTACAATATGGAGTATGGACACGTGGACACGTCTGGTAAGTATATAAATATGTTACTTACAAAAGCAACGACTGAAATTTTAATATCACACTATGATTAGAATTAGGTTAGGTAATTAAATACCTAATAGATTGAATTGAACTTAGATAGATGATAATTATTAAAAAAAAACTACAACGAACGAACACAACAGCACACTGCACAAGCCACAAAGCACATCACAAGCACGATCACAAGTCAACGTTACGTTAGTCTCTGGTTAACTTGTCTCTGGCCAAGTGCCAACGACGCGTCGATGGTCATTGGCAGAGAGAATGTTAATCCTAATCACTACGTTTTAGTCATTGGCTCAGCTCTCTTTTAGTCTTTGGTCTTACTCTCTATGCTAGGTACTTCAGCTGTTCGTTTATTATGGCGGATGGGCGACCCCCCCTACGCCAGCCTGTGAATTTGGGATATTGAAATAAATAAAAATACGCATAGATGTATTTTTAATAGCACTTCTCAAAAATGTTTATTAGTTAAAAAGCACCCCCGTAGTTTAAGAATAAAAAATTGGTAAATATCGCGCATATATAACGCGCTCATAACGTCGATATCTCTTCAGCTACTTACAATTCGGTACTTCTTATAATTTTAAAAAACTGCACCCTGCTTGAGTCAAACTGCACCGTCGCTGAAGATCCATATAATGCAATATTAATTGCAAAAAGATATTAAAACTCAAGGTATCAATCGCCGAACTTTACGGCGTCTTCGCGCATGCGCGGCGCTTTTAGGAGGTGTCTCTTTAGCGGCAACTTCACGCAGATTACCTTTGCAATATAAATATAGCTTAACTAAACATTTTCCTTTCTTATTTTATAAGTGAATATAAATAAATAAATAAATTACAAAGTGTAACTTATCAACTCCGGTTAGTGCCATACGACAACCTCCAAAGTAAAGCGCCGTGTAGTCCATCGAGAGACTGGGCTGATATGACTCGAGCAGTGATATCTGGTTTGATTCCATGGAGAAAACAATACGAGACTCGCTTTGGAAGCCAATCTCGTGCTCATACTTTGTCAGGCGTTTGATTTTTTGAAATTATTCACAACCTTAAATTACTTTAATAAAGGGACATTATTTTGTAGCAGTCTCATAATTTATTGGAACATTAAAATATAACTTACTAACATACTAAATAATTCAATTGATCACAAATTAATTGAAGTGATCCTAATGCCTATTAATTTCAAGCTGCTCCTCAAATCCTTTTTGACATCATCTTTGTATGGTCATCATATTATACCTATGCCGTTATGATTTGGCCACCTTTGGTCTGAAATAATTGAAAAACATGTTATTGCTAATTTATTACAGTTACTAGATGTTCTGGGACTTCATCTGCATGGGATTAAGGTTTTAAATTCCTGCGGGAACACTGGAAAGTCTACCAAAATTTTGTCAAAATCGGTTCAAAAGATGGTTTCTCTCATTTCTCTCTTGTTATCATCATCCAAACGGCGCGGCGCTGAGTCTAGCGACTCTACCACGGATTTAAGCAATCGTCTGAGCAGCGGCAGAAATTTCATCCTTGATTTCCTGGCTTCAGAGTCGACTAACTCTGCAACGACGGACCATTCAGTGCTGTCCTCGGTGCTCCAAAAAATCAAACGCCTGACAAGGTATGAGCACGAGATTGGCCTCCAAAGCGAGACTCGTATTGTTTTCTCCATGGAATCAAACCAGATGTCACTGTTCGAGCCATATCAGCCCCGTCTCTCGATGGACGACGCGGCGCTTTACTTTGGAGGTTGTGGTATGGCACTAGAGGTGGAACTGGAGTTGATTATAGTTACACTTTTTAATTAATTAATTTATTTATATTCACTAATAAATTATGAAAGGAAAATGTTTAGTTAAGCTATATTTATATTGCAAAGGTAATCTGCGTGAAGTTGCCGCTAAAGAGAGACCTCCCAAAAGCGCCGCGCATGCGCGAAGAAGCCGTAAAGTTCGGCGATTGATACCTTGAGTTTTAATATCTTTTTAGTTTTTGCAATTAATATTGCATTATATGGATCTTCAGCGACGGTGCAGTTTGATTCAAGCAGGGTGCAGTTTTTACCCGACTGCGGAACGCACAGGGTTATGTGTTCATCAGTCTATATATGTTTGTATGTTCCTTGTAAGACAGCTACAGCCTAAACGCGTGGACCGATTTTGATGATTCTTGCACCAGTTTGTGCCGAATATATCATTAGAGTGTCAATGTGGAAGCCAAATTTCAGAAAAAACAAAATGGCGCCCTCTAGAAGCCATAATGTACCAAATTAAAAAATAAAAGTCGATGGACTATGGCAAGTGGGGTATCGATGAAAAGGTCTTGCAAAATCATAGTTAGGTTTCTTTGATCATTTTCTCATTTTAACGATCATTTAGGATTTACGAGGTTTCAAAAGTTGTATTCCTTTGTGACACATTACAGAAAAAACGGCTGAACCGATTTTGATAGTAATTGCTTTAATAGATTTGTTTTAGTCTTCCGAGTGTCACAACGGAGGCCGAATTTGAGAAAAACAAAATGGCGTCGACTAGAAGCCAATTAATAAACCATTTTTCCATTTAAATGATAATTTAGGATTTACGAGGTTTCAAAGGAAATGTTTAAAGTTCCCACTCATATCATCTATAGGTATCTATCAAACTAGGTGGATTATCTCAAAAACTACTCAACCGATTTTAAAACTTATATCATTTATAGAAAGCTACATTATTAAAAAACCGGCCAAGTGCGAGTCGGACTCGCGCACCGAGGGTTCCGTACTCAAGAAGTAGGTATAATTACCTTTGTTAATGAACCGCAAAACTAACTTTGTTTGTAGAGGTTTACTGTTAATATCAAAAAATTACGTTTGTTGTATGGGAGCCCCCCTTTAATATTTACTTTATTGATATTTAATTATTTATTTTGAAAGGTAATATACAAGTTAATATTCTGTGAAAATTTGAACCGTCTACCTGTTACCGTTTTTAATATTGAGCAAAAAAATACGAAAAAAACACGTTTATTGTATGGGGACCCCCCTTAATATATATATTTTTTTAATTTTTAGTATTTGTTGTTATAGCGGCAACGGAAATACATCATTTGTGAAAATTTCAGCTTTCTAGCTATCACGGTCTATGAGATACAGCATGGAGACAGACAGACAGACAGACAGACAGACAGCGGAGTCTTAGTAATAGGGTCCCGTTTTTACCCTTTGGGTACGGAACCCTAAAAAGTAAAATAGGCTATATTTTATTTCCAAACAAATTAGAGATCCTTACGAAAATTGCAATAATGTTAGTAAAGTCGGAAAAAATCATCTCATCTGAAGGCTTACGTGGCGTGCGCTGCCTAAATCGTTAAAGTTACACGACAACAATGTATGGTGGAAACGTTCCTCTCAAAAAGTTCTAAAAAAAAGTCCGCGATAGCATATAACTATCTTTTAAGGTTGACTCACAATAACCATTTTTATGATTTCAAATTTGGTCTAAACAGTGCTTTACTTGCGAAGGTGTTTTTACCAATATAGTATTAATCGTTAATTCCTTATCTAAATAAATATCTTACTCATCTCAAGTATTTAATTTAGACAAAAATTGTCCTGAACACCATTCAATTTAGATGAATATCTTATGAGATATCGTAGAAATACAGTAACCTTCAACAGAAAATGACGCGGCCGGCAGCGGTTAGGTAGGGGTGAAGGTGGGACTCTCATATATTACGGTAGTAACATATCATAGTAATACCAAAGCGATAACAAGTCTCAAAAAACTTGATAATTTTTACTTCTTCAATCGATCAATCAATAAATTCATCAATGCCACATGCAGCGCATATTCGACTAACACAACTTCCGACTGTCATTTTTAATGTCTATTAAAATTCATTGCTTATGTCTGGTGACGTCGATGCGATAGGACTCTCAAAAATTAATGAGCTCATTTTTAGGAAAAATAGCAGATATACAAACTTTACCAAATTAATATTAGCATTATAACATATTATGCAAATTTGATGATGGTTATGGTGATCACCGCTCGTCATTACGAATAAATTAATCCGCTGCTTATTACTACTTCTTTTACAAAATACTTATTAGTACATTTGGTGCTACCACATAATAGATAATAGACGCTACTTCGAGCAGATAAAACGTCGCCTGTTTACGATAAATGCTTAACTAAAAAGTTTGAAATAAAAAAGTAATTTAAAAAGAACAAAAAACCCGACTGCTTGGATAGCAAAAAGTATAAAACAAGACATGAATTGAAGTATTTCATTATTATCAATTTAAATCGTATAATATTAATAAAATTTATCAAGGCGCAGTCGCACGTTAAGGTTAGCTATTGAACGTGCGACTGCGCCTTGATAAATTTTATTAATATTATACGATTTAAATTGATAATAATGAAATACTTCAATTCATGTCTTGTTTTATACTTTTTGGTATCCAAGCAGTCGGGTTTTTTGTTCTTTTAAAATTACTTTTTTTTTAAATTATAAGAAGTACCGAATTGTAAGTATCTGAAGAGATATCGACGTTATAAGCGCGTTATATATGCGCGATATTTACCAATTTTTTATTCATAAACTACAGGGGTGCTTTTTAACTAATAAACATTTTTGAGAAGTGCTATTAAAAATACATCTATGCGTATTTTTATTTATTTCAATATCCCAAATTCGCAGGCTTGCGTAGGGGGGGTGGATGGGCGTCGACCTCAGAGTACTCAGTACATTAATATTTCTATGGTAGGTACATTGAATATGCGTCGACTAGCGTCGACCAATGGAATTCTAGAAAGAGTTCAGTGCTGCCATTTCTACACCGATCCAATTTGCCAAAAAATGATTGCATAAATATGGTAGATTTTTTTATAATTTGACGAACGCGTCATATTATAACGCGTGTGCTTGGTGTCAAAAGAAAACTAAATGGTTGAACAAATTTAGATAAACTTTGTTTTTAATTTTAGAAGTTAAAATCGAAGGCAGAATAATTTCCGCACAAAAATATGTTAAAACAATTATTATAAACTTGAATTATTCACCACTAATTTTTAAACACAACACGGAATTTATTTTATAATGTGACTTAACATATCCATAAACATTTTGTGGCGGCCATTTCTGCCCCTATTTCTTCTTATGATATTTTTCTAAGTAAAAAATGCTCTTTTTGTAAAGGACTGTCACAAATTTACCTGAAATTAGCCGACAGTCATTGTGACCCACTTCTACCAGATTAAGGTCAAAATTACCCGAAATTGGGAAAAAATACATGTGTGGCAACATGGTTTCATCACAGGATAAACGGAGTCTATGATGACATAGACCTCAGAGTATGTACTTGTAACTTGATAATTGTCTTCATCGAATCATAATCGAATAGATGTTAAATCGATAATAAGTCGCCGGAAAGGTATCAAAACCAGGATTTGTAAACGAGTCAATTTAGGCAAAAATTAAAATTATGCATGAGTCTTGCAAGGAAATAAAATTGCAGTTAGAAATCCTTAAAGCTGGGTTATGGACATAGGGTACTACCCCAGGCTTTTTGGTTATTTTTTTACATCCCATTCTTTAAAATGTACTACTTTTCTGGGTTTAATAAATCAAATCTATATCAACGCCATCTTACGGCATGAATTTAATTCAGTGAGTAGTGTTTACAAACCGTATTACTAGAGGGCGTTCTTGTTCGATATCAAATCGATACCAAATCAAGCTTTCATTGAAAGGTTAAGGTACGGATAGACATGCTACTAAAAAAGTATGCATAAGGCTCATTTAGACGGTACCATTTTCTTGAATGTTCAAAATCAATAATTGAATGCAATTAATTAAGCTCAATAATTGCATTCAAGATTTTGTAAGCAACTGTTTACACACAAATTGAAATTGTAAAATCGAACGCAACTATTGCATGCAAATCTTGATAAGAAATAATTATTGCGAGTGTCTTTTGTTTACACCAGTACAATTATGTATAAGAGATTATTGCTTTCAAGTCTTGACGTGTCTAAACACAGACTTGTATGTTCCTGTACCATTAACTGGCGCGCTGCTTCAAGTATTGCACACATTTTCGTTTGCAAATATTTCATTCAATTATTGTTGATGGCTGGAGAAGAAAGTTTGATTTCAAAATGACTCAAAAAGTATTAAAATTCGGATCTGCTGACGTAATCAAGTTTATAGAAAATTAATATTAATAACTTTAATTAGGTACCTACATGCTTACCATATTTGCAAATGAAAACCGAAATCCAGTTGAATGCAAAATTTGCATAAGAAATTGTATATGCTGTTTAAACCAAGAACAGTTTTGAATGGAAAACTTGCCTCTTACTTGCTCTACTAGCAAGAATGGTGACGTGTTGTTCAGACGATGCAAGTCATTTATTTCTTGGCAATTGTTGTAGGTATTCAACAGGCAAGAAAATGGTACCGTCTAAATGAGTCTTTATAAGCATGCGTAAAACGAGTATGCTCCGCTCCTTAGCTGAATACATTTGCTTATAAAAGCATGCTCGTTTTAATAATTTTCCTAGATCGATAATAGCATGCTCATATGCAAACCTGTTCAGACGCACTCATAGCACGTCCCCTTCTACCCGCGCAGCAGGTAGCATGCGCGAAAATCGAACAGCGGTCGATTTTTGAGCATACTCGTATTAATTTCTAGCAATGCTTTGACATACATACTATTATGTAGCAATTGCTCATCAATGGCATGCTTTCGTGCTAGTAATGAGCATGTCTATCTGTACCTTTATTTTTACGAACGATTCACTCTCGAATCTCGATACAGCTCAGATTAAAATGCACAACACTACAACAAAGTACAACACTAGCTAAAGATCCTCGTGTCTATGGTTAAGTTTAGAAATTACTTTTAATGTTAGGTAATAAATAAAATAAACTGTAAATAATTTTATTTTTATTTTATCAAATAAAGAATAATAATTTTCAATTATTATAGTATGTTCTATTTTTTGATTTACTAAATCTTTAATAACGCCATCTTACGGCATAAATTTTATTCAGTGAGTAGTGTTTACAAACCGGAGTACTAGAGGGCGCTTCTGGTAACGTAAGATGCAGAATCTGAAACTGAAAATAATTTTTATATTATTGATTGAAAATTTACAAATAGAAAAACTTAAATAATTGTATGTGGCGGTTTTAAAGTTAAATAGTAATCTCTTGACGGATGTGCGTCTCTACATCCATCTAATACTGGTTTATATATTGTCTTTGATTCCAACAAACTTCCTGACCCGGATAAGTTTGTCCTTTATAAGGCGATCTTTAGCCTTTTTAAACGACTGCCTGAAAAAAGGAGTATATTGTTTTCAGGGTTCATGTATGTATGTATGTATGTATGTATGTGTGTGAGTTTGTATATTCCACCATGATTTCTATACGCCTGGACCGATTTTGATAAATGAGGTAAGTATCGTTATAATCCCTAGCTTATTCCGGGTGACATAGGCTGGTAAAATTTTGAAAAAAATTGATGGGGTGACCATGGATCCGCATTAAAGACTAAACTTGAAAAAAAAAATTCGAAAATAAGATTAACTAAAATGATGAGTAGATTCCAAAAATATATAACACTATACATATTTCAATATCCAGTGATTCACAAAAAAATATCTTTTAATAAAAATATGAATAAGATACCAAAGGTAATTAATTAATGACTGCCTAAAAAGGAGTGTTATGTTTTCAGGATTCGTGTATGTATCTGTGTCCACGGCAGAGCAGTCGTATTTTTTAATAATTTTAATTATATTCACTTGTTCCTCTGAAGATTCAAAAAAAATCCGCTAGAGGCAGCACTAGTGGGTGGGTACATGTTCTGATTTCTCCATTATGAGCAAAGACAATATATAAACCAGTTTATGACTGTTCGCTTCATACATTCAATCAAAGCTCGCTAAATGCGCATTAAAGTCGCCGGTACCTTGTAGTTCTTCGCACAATCTGAGATGGCGTAACTGTGCAAGCTGTTTGTTAAAATTAGTTGAATGTAAATTTGCTATTTGCTTATGTGATTTTATCAAATTTTTGTATTTTGATAATTTTATATAAATAATTAATACAAATTGAACCAAGAAAATACGATATTTCACCGATTTTACTATAATCATATAAAGAGCGAGCCTGGTAGCGCCATCTAACGATAGTATTAACCTAGAAAAATTTGTATATGGGAGTTAGCAATCTATACTTGGTATTATAAATACTCTATGATTATGAGTAACGTTAACGTTTAATTAGAGATAGCTCCGAGGATTTTAGGAGGATCGAGATGGGAATAGTACCAAGAGTTGAGGAATTTATCGAGACACGTGTGAGCGTTTAAATTTTTAAAATTGGCTTGTAACTTTAAAAATGCGGATGGGCACTACCTGTAGCCTAAGCACGAATATTTTGAATGTCAAGTGAAGTAATCGTATCGAGTGACGATAGCGATACTTACTCGATACTTTAACGCGCACCACCCTCAGCACGAGCCTAAAAAATTCACTCACGTTACTCGATACGATTACTTCACTTTAACTTCACTACCATTTGCTGCACGTTTAAAATGCACTTTTACCGGTTTTTAACTTTTTGCAGATTTAGGAAAAAAAAATACAAAATTATGCAGAAAACTAACTAGGTATTCACATAATTCATTTTTATTCAAAATAAAGTGCATTTAAATATTTTTTCTATAGTTTTCAATACAATTGCCAATGAATCGTAACAAAATTTAAATTTCTGTTTGAAATAATAGATACCCGTTACTTAGGTTTTATTGAAAATTAAAATACAGCATTATAACATATTTTCAGTAAATAATATTGTGATGATTGATGGACTGAACCATCAATCTATTTTAAATATCGAATCATCACATTCTCCCCGCCTAAAAATTAACTTACGTAATCTGTAAAGTAGGTTGGGGGCCGCCTTTGTCTGTCCGAACGCCGAGGTTCAAAATCAGACTGAGATCCAGCATTGTTTGTCTCGTTTTCGTCACTTCCCTGTGCATCTGTTACAGATGGAGGTCCTACTATGTCTCCCTCGTCCTCGTCACTTTCATCTGCTAGGTTTCGGCCTGTTGGTGCTAGGTGTCTGTTTGACACGATTGCCTCTCTACCACTTGAAAGTCTTACTCTAGAATGACTAGGATTCACTTCTAAGAGATTACCCTCTTCGACCAGGGGATCATTCTTGTTAGTTCTTACATTGTTTCTTATTAAGATTGGTCCCGGTACAAGCCATGACGGTAAAGCTTGTCCATTAGCTGATCTTCTAGGATGTGAAAACATACGTTCGTGTTGAGTACAGTTTGTAGCAGTGCATAATAGAGACCTGATGGAATGCAAAACATGCTGCCACTTCGCAATAGGAAAATCTTCGTTTTTCAGAGCTAATTGAACAGTTTTCCAAATGATACCATTATACCTTTCAGTTTGACCGTTTCCCTGTGGATTATAAGGTGTTGTGTAGCTTGTTGCTATTCCTTTGCTGTGCAGAAATTGCTTTAACTCTTCTGATGTAAAAGAAGTACCTCGATCCGAATGAACGTAAGTTGGCAATCCAAAAATCGAAAAAAGTTCAATGACTTTCTTTTTTACTGTTTCAGCGCTGAGATCCGCACAAGGAAATGCAAAAGGAAACCTTGAATATTCATCAACAATCGTGAGTATGTATCGATTATTATTATCTGTAGGAAGAGGTCCCTTAAAATCTATTGATATTCTTTCAAATGGCGCCATTGCTTTAATTAATGTACCTTGGACCTTACAAAATCGTGGTTTAAGTTCTGCGCAAATTTTGCACGACGTTATAACACGTCTAACATCCTCGATGGAGTATGGTAAGTTTCTGCTTCTAACCCAATGTACCATTCTTGTTACTCCAGGATGACAGAATTGCTTGTGAAGATCAAAGATTGTATTCAAATTAGTTGTCGTTGCTGCTACTCGTGACAAAGCGTCAGCCACTATGTTTTGATTACCTGGTCGATAAACAATATCGAAGTTGTAACTAGATAGTTCCAATCGCCAGCGCAGAATTTTATCATTTTTTATTTTCGAAGAGTGTTTTTGATCTAGCATGAAACTAATAGATTTCTGATCTGTTACGAGATGAAAATGTCTGCCAATCAATAATTCTCTCCATTTTCTCAAACATTCTACAATAGCCGTTGCTTCTTTTTCTATTGCAGGATAATTTCGTTCTGAGCTAGATAGTGTCCTAGAAAAGAAAGCTATAGGCCTTTTATCTTGCGACAATGTGCCAGCTATGGCAAAGTCTGAGGCGTCTGTTTCAACAGTAAACGGTATATTACTGTCAATAGCATTTAAAGATGCTTCAGCTATCTCTTCTTTTAATTCTTGAAATAATTTTAAATTTTCTTTGCTGAGAGGAAAATTTTCAACCGAAATAAATGGTCGGATTTTATCAGAGAATTTTGGTATCCATTTCGAGTAGTGTGCGAATAAACCAATTACACGTCGCAGTGACGAGGTGTCACTGGGCGCTGGTAGATCTAAGAGAGGTCTTAACCGGATCGGGTCGGATCGGATCGCTTGGATCGGGTTTGATTATTCCGTTGCTGATATTAAAACCCAATACATTAATTTGTTCCTTTGAAAATTCACTTTTGTCAAGATTGATTGTTATATTGTAGCGCGTTGCAACATTCTTAAATTCACTCAATTTAGCATCATGATCTTCTTGATTAAATCCGCATATTGTAATATCATCCAAATAAGCATAAGTACCTTTTAACTTTTCCTTTGAGATTATACTATTAATAGCGCGCTGAAATGCCGCGACTCCATTAGTAACACCAAATGGTATCCTGCAAAATTGAAAAAGGTTACCATCAGCCTCAAAAGCTGTGAAAGGCTTTTCATGCTCCGAAATTGGGATTTGATGATAGGCGCTTTTTAAATCTATCTTGCTGAAAATTCGATATTTTGCTATTTTATTTATCACTCCTTCGATGCTTGGCAGAGGATACGCATCCAAATAAGTGAATCTATTTACAGTTTGAGAATAATCAATGCACATTCTCCTTTTGTGATTTTCATTCTTTGTGACTATAACTTGCGCTCGCCAGGGTGAGTGGCTAGGTTCAATTATACCCTCTTTCAAGAGCTTTTGTATTTCGGTAGATATAAATTCTCTATCCGAATCTGAAAATTTTCTTGATTTAGTAACAATCGGCCTCCAGTTTTCTTGCATATTACTAAAAATACTTACTGGATCAATCTTCATTGTAGACACGGCGCAAACTAGTTTGAGAGAAGTGTGTGGTCCACCAAAACTGATTTCAAGCGATTTATATCGTTTTAATATATCATGTCCTAGTATTACATCTGAACAAAGATTATCCATGACAAATAGATTCACTTTGAAAAGCTGGTTTTGAATCATTATCTCTAATAAACATTTTCCGTTTATATTCGAAATTAATTGCGATGAAGCCATTGAGACTTGGTGAACACATGGACATATTTCTAAATTGAATCGTTTGACTAAACTTTTATTAATAAAGCTTGATGTACTTCCGGTATCTATGAGAGCTTTAACATTGATTGTGTTATTGATTGTTATAGGAATCGTAGCTTTGTTTAGTAATTCAGTTGAGGCTATGATAGCGTATACGTTATGAGGTTCGATATCAGAGACTGCATCTGTTACTCCAACAGCGGCATTGGCTTTTTGTTGACCGTTCTCTCTTAATCTGCATACTTTGGCAAAATGTCCCCTCTTACCACATTTTAAACAAGTAGCCGTCGATGCTGGACAATTTCGCCGAAGGTGCAATTTATCTCCACAAAAATAACAAGATTGTTTCTTGTTAGGACGAAACGTAGATGCAGTTTGATCTACTGACGTTGATGCTGATGGAGGGTGCTGATATGTTTCATTATGTATTTGTGCCATTTCCATAGCTCGTGCTTGTTGGAAAGCATCATCAAGTTCCAGTGTACTTTCCTCTAATAATCGTTGGCGTATTATTGATGAGCTAAGTCCGGCTATAAAAGCGTCACGAATGTATTCTTTACAATTTTGCTCCGCAGTAACTTGTTTGAAATTACAATCTTTTGATAGCAGTTGTAGTGCTTGAAGATATTGGTCTTTATTCTCAACGGGTTCTTGTTGCCTTTTAGTAAGTTTATACCTAGAGAAGAGTTCGTTTGGCGGCTTTATGAATAACGTATCCAATTTAGAAATTGCGACTTCGTAACTTGTACATTCTTGAATATGTGTAAAAACTGTAGATGATAGGTGATTTTGTAGCAATTGGAGCCTAAAGGATTCATCAATTTTTACCTTTTCTTTTGCTGTAATGGAATTGAGAAAATTGTTGAAATTCGTTTTCCAATGTAGCCACTGTTGAGACTGATCCTTGCTTGAGGAAGGATCCGCTTCAAAACGATCTGGACGTAAATATTTGTCCATATTTAATAATATTGTGATGATTGATGGACTGAACCATCAATCTATTTTAAATATCGAATCATCACACTGTTTTTCGACCTATACTCGTCAGTTATTGTTGTCTGTGGTCTTAAGTTCACGCGCGCCTTTTAAATTGTAAAATTTTATTTGGTTTAAGTAATCATAATTTGTAAATTTCCAATTATTTTGTTATTATAATGGCAGTAAGAACTAGTTATGCGCAATTCGTTACCATGGTGGATTTTATGGAGAAGTAACTAATTATATACCTTTGTACTACTTTATTATATTAAGTATCAAGATGATAGTAGGTAGCCTAAGGTTATAAATACAGTCAACGTCTTTTTAACACTTAATAGATGATGTCCGCGACTTCGTCCGCGTGGATTAAGGTTTTTTTGATTCTCGCGGGAACTCCTTATTTTCCGGGATATAACCTACCTCTGTTCCAAATTTCAGCAAAATCGGTCAAAAAGATGGGCCGGGAAAGCGTAGCAGACAGACAGACAGTCACACTTTCGCATTTATAACATTATTAAGATGTAAGCTATCCTATCTTTCAAGTTGGATCAAACTGCACACGGTGTGCAATTTAAAATCGGTTAAGTAGTTTAGGAGTCCATCGCGGACAAACAACGTGACACGTGATTTATATATATTAGATTATCCTTTCTTCGGTTTATTTTGCAGAAACGGTGACTTATCTAAGCCCACTGGTGGATCTAGAAGTGGATAGCCAGAATCCCCTGCAAAAAACAATAATATACCTACCTAAATTTTACCACTTTATTATGATTTAAGGGAAATTAGCTATTCAGTGCTGTTATTGATACTAAATAGTAATTTTTATTAATTTGTTTAGACTAAAATAAAGAAATAGGTAGGTAGGTACTAGGTATATACTTACAATTTGGACGTTTAAAGAGTGGTAATGTTTCCTGGAGTAAAAAAGGCGTTCAATGTTTTTATTTGGTGTGAATATCCTAAAGTGTGACCCATCAATGCAGCCACATACACATGGTATCCCATACTTACTTTCTATAAAATCTGTAATATATTTTAATATTTAAAATATTTTACATATTCCATGTTTATTTATTCCATTATTAATACGCATATTTAAGATTGAATCCCTTTGTGGTTATTTCTGAATAGGATATTTGACTGTATTAAAAATATTATTTGCACTGCTGTAATCCTAAAAAAAAAAGTTTTATTAAACGTAATATGTAAAGTGAAATAAAAACATATATTTTTTAATATAGAAAAAATAGTAACCCGTTTGAAAATGGAATTACCTAGGATCAAAACGGTTTGTCAAACTACATTGCACCCGACGCCTTCTGTTGACTCGCTCAAACAAAGGACTATCCGAGACAAAGGAGTTATCCGAGATAAATACCTAAACTTATGGAACGGCTGATCGAATGAACGCCCTTAAGGCGGTATTATATCATCAGCACAGCGCCAACTGGGGTATAAGTGGAAGCAGCCATCTCCATCGGCATGTCCCCCCTCTTTTAATATAGGTACCTACCTTCCAATCAAGAGTGAATAGGCATCTTCTAGGCAAGCGCGCTCCACCATAAGATGCATCACCACTTGCAAGTAGGTCTGATTTCAGCCAAGCGCTAGTCTATAAATCAAAATAAATCGTGAGTCTTTTAACTATTTGATTGGTCCGTCGACCACGATTTCACGGATATTATAAATGCGAAAGTGTGTTTGTTTGTTGGGTTGTTCTTCAATCGCGCCGCAATAGAGCAACGGATCGACGTGATTTTTGCATGGGTGTAGTTCTGGACGTGGAGAGTGACATAGGCTACTTTTTATCCCGAGAAATTAAGAATTTTGACGCAATTTGGTACAAATATTTCTCTAGATATCTGTACCAAATAAGTATAGTGCATGTAAAAGTAGCTTTAAATATCCTTCTTAGCCCGGAAAATCAATGAGATTTCACAGGATTTTTGAAAAACACACCATTTACACATCATTTAGTGTCCCATAAAAACGTCGGGCACGCGTTACATACCCGGGATCTTTCTTCCCATCACCCTTTAAGGCGGTATTAAATCATCAGCCCAGCGCCAACTGGGGTATAAGTGGCCGCAACCAATAACCATCTCTGATATATTCGGCTTTGGAATGCTGTACAGTGTACACGTATCGAAAATCAATTAGCGGGTTGCCTCGTTTCGGATGACAGTCCATTGTTCGGGGGACGCGGCTTCGTTTTTGTTTTTTTTTTGTTACTTCTAAACGGGAGGAAAACTGGTTTGGAAATAATTGATTTGGAAAATCCTAACTTCATCCTTACTGATATTATATTAGCGAAAGTACGTCTGTCTGTCCGTCTGCTACGTTTTAACGAACCATCTTTGAAACCGATTTTGATGTTGGTAAAGATATATACGAGTGTTAGCATTATTACTTTTGTCATTATACCTCATGAAACAGAAAGTATAATATCTGTCAATTTGTGTCGTTTCATGTCATTCAATTTAATCTGCAGATACGGACGCCATATTGAAAATAGTTAGTATAAATACGAGTGTTTGAACGATGATAGTTTAGTCTCCTGCCGGCAGACTCAGCGATTATTGAATACTTTT
Source organism: Erebia epiphron (assembly GCA_963932025.1). NCBI lineage: Eukaryota > Metazoa > Arthropoda > Insecta > Lepidoptera > Nymphalidae > Erebia > Erebia epiphron. The sequence goes on from OZ009950.1 coordinate 14,806,777, forward strand.
TGTGTTTAGATCGCATTTTGATTTAGAGCTTAACGATAGCAATCGTGGCCGGATCAAATGAATATTATCTGTAAGTTTAGCCATCTTTTATCTAATTACATTAAATCTCTCGTGGAACCTCTACACGTTTAACCATTTATTCGTGCAAGTTCCAAATTAGAGTACAAATATATTAAAAGTGTCTCATAAATACCTACTTCTGGATTGTCTCTTACACGAGGTTAATTATTTATTTAGGACTAGATGATGCCCGCGACTTTGTCCGCGTGGATTAAGTTTCATTCCCGCGGGAACTCTTTAATTTTCCATAATAAAAAGTCCTATGTCCTTCCCCGGGATACGATCTACCCCTGTACCAAATTTTATCAAAATCGATTGAACAGATGGGCCGTGAAAGCGTAGCAGACAGACGGACAGACAGACAGACACTTTCGCATTTATAATATTATTATGGAAGTATGGATTAGTAATTAGTATGGATGAGGGACGAGTGGTCTAGTTGCGACAACGCATATCAGTCGATTGCGATTGTCAAGCAACGTTGACCCAAGTCGGCAACTGGATGGGTGACCGAATTTGGATGTTCTATATTGGCCTATTCGTTTCCTTCGTGCCTCGGAGAGCATAATATTAAGTCGTCGGTCCCGGTTCTTATCACTAATATTTGATCGTAATCGTGTCTTAGTCGAGTCGTATACTACGGAAGGACCTGGAAGCCCACCGCATTATCATCCCAAGAAAACCCCTGCCATTATGCGATAATGGAATGGGGTCACGACCCTCAGCGATGGGAAATACGACGCAGAGAGAGGGCAATTGATGATTTAGTAAGTACTCAGTTAGTGAGTTAGTGAGTCAGGGCATTTTGTTGTAATTCCATTATGAAGTGGACACTTATTATCTTTATTTCAAAATGAAGTAAGTATATTTATAATTTTATACTTACACTAACGTCATACGAGAAATTAATTTTTTTTTGATTAACGAATTTCTGTACATTGATTGTAAAAATATTGATATCTTTATTTTTAAAAAGTATTCAAAATGTAGGAATGGAGTAATTTACATAATAAGATTTTTCAAACCTATTAAATTTTTTATGCGTTAACATCTCTTTGTGCATTGAACATTTCTGACTTTACCTACAATTTACCTAAATATTTTTTATAGCATTTAAAATAGAAAATAATATGTTACAAATATATTAAAATGTAATTTAATTTTGATAATAATTGATCACAGAGATGGAGAAAAAAAAATCTTTTCAATTGAAGCATATTATAATATTTTTGTAGATTCATTGTAGAAATATTAGCAGTATTTTAAAATGGAATATTTACATTAAATTTTTTTTGAAAAAATTTACAACAACGAGTTCTATAGGTATTTCCAAAGTATTCAAAATAATGTTATTTTAAATTTCTCTACAGAAATTTTTTAGAAAGAAAAAAAAAACCGGCCAAGTGCGAGTCGGACTCGCGCACCGAGGGTTCCGTACTCAAGAAGTAGGTATAATTACCTTTGTTAATGAACCGCAAAACTAACTTTGTTTGTAGAGGTTTACTGTTAATATCAAAAAATTACGTTTGTTGTATGGGAGCCCCCCTTTAATATTTACTTTATTGATATTTAATTATTTATTTTGAAAGGTAATATACAAGTTAATATTCTGTGAAAATTTGAACCGTCTACCTGTTACCGTTTTTAATATTGAGCAAAAAAATACGAAAAAAACACGTTTATTGTATGGGGACCCCCCTTAATATATATATATTTTTTATTTTTAGTATTTGTTGTTATAGCGGCAAAGGAAATACATCATTTGTGAAAATTTCAGCTTTCTAGCTATCACGGTCTATGAGATACAGCCTGGAGACAGACAGACAGACAGCGGAGTCTTAGTAATAGGGACCCGTTTTTACCCTTTGGGTACGGAACCCTAAAAACTAATTTGAAAGGTTTCGTTTTGGATTAATCTCTTCATTTTAAGTAATTAAATCTCTCTAAGTATATGTCGCCGTAAGATTGCAAAAACCATTAGATTGTAATCTAACTAGCGATATTGCAAACTGTCAACAGATGGGAACCGTTCAATGTTCTGAGTGTAAATTTTTGAAATATTCATTGTATTTACGTTTTCTTGTCTCTTTCTTACTTGTCTCTTTCTTGTAGGTTAGGTTAGGGTTCGACATAAATAATCACTTGGGTTTTATCGAGTTAATATACCTAACAGATTACAATCAACCGAAAAATAATGCGTTAAATTGTAATCTGTCGACAGTTTACAATCTCACTAGTTAGATTACAATCTAACGGATTTTGCAATTTTACGTTGACATATATTTCTCTACATTCTCATTGATAAAATTTAATTATTATTAAAATTAAATTTAGAATGTAGAATGTATTTTATCCCTACATTCTAATATATTGATTCAAAATGTTGACTTTCAAACTTTTCACTTCAGGATTTCGGAATTTGGATATCATTATTAAGTTGTAGTCCTAAATTAAGTAGCCATAGAAGATCTCTTAACAAGTATCTAGTCGAAGTAGATTCCTAAACTTTCGTCAAACTTTTAGTCGCAGTAGCCCAGTCCTCAATTTTCTTGAGTCCAATGTTTTCTAATCATAGAAAGTAAATTCCTAGATTTTCTAGTCGTATTTAGGTGTAGTTCTCAATTTTCTAGAGTCCAAAGTTGTCTAATCATAGACAGTAGAGTCCTAAATGTTCTACTCGTAGACAGCCTTGTCCTATATTTTCTATTTGTTTAAATTAGAGTCCTACATTTTTAGCAAAATATGATAAAGTCATAATTTTTCTAATTGTAGATCCTAGTCTTATATTTGCTGTGACTAAAGATTTAATGTTCCTAAAGTAGAGATTATTTAGTTTCTCCTTTCTATGTTGTGTAGTTCAATTGCTTTTCATTGTTGACGGAAAATAGAGTAAATTTTTCAGGAAGTTATGTCGCTGTTGAGCTTTTACGGCTGTAATTTTGCTCAGGCAGTACGATACGACCGCTTAGAATATCACTCAATTCCTATCTACGGTTCCTCAGTAATCTCAGTATTGCGCGAGACTCCGGACGCGCCGGACGTGTAATGCCCACGCACGCGAGCCCAAAACGCTTACGATAAACTGCTTTCGGTAAAGTGTAACACCACCGAATATTATAGAATAATTAAACAAAAAAAAAAAAACGCCCCAATAACCCCCTAATTCCAGTGGAAAAAGTCTTGAAAATTGAGTTGCCCGCCGTAGTTGCATAACATTGCAGGCCAGCGTGGAAAATGTGTTTGAAAATTTCGCATATGCATTGTACGTGTGTAGAAGTGTTGTGCCGTCCACGCGGTCGCTTGCCCAGTCAGATTTGGACCGATTTCAGTTGAACATGCGGTTACGAAACGATTCAAGCAAAAAGTTCGCCGAAAAAAGTTTCGCCTGACGACAGTAATCTGATAATTTCGGCTTCGGTTCGAAATTTCTTTTTCGCGCGACTCGTGTATTTACCTGACTCATTATTACCGTAAATATTATCGGTTACCGTTAATTTTGCGAAATATCGAGGTCATGTTCAGGCAAATTTTTAAAAAGTTAATTTTTACAATTTCCGGGATATATTTTTTCATGTATTTTCCGGGTCGTGGTTCTACAAATATTTTTTTAAGTGTTTTTCTTTTAGTTTTCCAGGTCTTTGAATCTGATGTGTTGACCTTTTTTGCAATGAATAGTTACGTTCTGAATTAATCCGAGTTTAAAAATATTTTTTCCACAAACACTAGGTTTTGTTTAAATAAATTCTTTAATATTTTGTGGTGGAGTGCTAATTGGTGATAGTGTTCTTTGTCTTTCAGTTCTCAGGGAAATACTCAAGTTTCTGTTACAGTTTGTATGTGTTACCAGTGCAAAGTTACAGACCGCAAGTGATATCCAAGTTCTAGAGGAGGATTATAGTTACATGGTTACCACGGGACCCGCTGTTGTGAAAAATACCTAACGCTGAACGGTATTTCGAAAGTGCAACCGATTGGACGACCTCTCCGTATACAAGTTAGTTGAATCCATTAATAACCATACTTAATGCGATTTCAGCTTTAAGCTTATTAAAAATTTTAGTTTTAGTTAATCTCCGTGTGGTTATGAAGTAGGTATATTGATTGGAAAAAAATAACAGTTGAAAAGATCAACTTTGATTAAAATTGTAGAGATGGATTTACATAATAAAGTTTTTTACATTTTTAATTTATTTAAATGTCACAGAACAATTTCTGTACGTTGATTGTAAATAAATATTGATAGTATTCAAAATGTAGAGATGGTCAATTTACTTCAAAGGATTTTATAAACCTTTTCTATTTATTTTGATTGATGTAAAGAAATATATATATATATATATATTCATAGATACGGGAAAATTACATAAAAAAGTTTTTCTGATTAATTTCACTATATTCAAATATGTTTCATATTTTTTACATTCATTGTGAAAAATGATGATAGTTTTGAAATTCTACAAATTCTTGAATCTTCATAAAAAAGTTTTTATAATAATTTCCAATGAAGTTCAAATGCTATTTTCATTTCTGTAGAATTACAAAGTTATTGAAAAAATATATATTGAATGTAAATTCGGAACGTAGAGTGAAAGTGATCTAAAACTTTTCATTTAAAATTATGCGCTTTGGAATATAATGATATTTAAGCACTGGTCCTTACTTATATTGACAATTATTATCAACATACATTATCAGCTGAAGTGGAAGGTTAAAAGGGTCCAGATTTTTATTTAAAGAAAAAAAAATGTTGACATAGGTACTTATACATAGGTAATTGATTGATTTGGTATCCGAATTGTTTCCTCTATATTTAACCCAAAAAGATTATTTGATTCGTATAATTTTTTTGTATCATTAAATATCATATACCTATTACTTAGGTACTTAAAATCTACAACCTCTGTACAGAAAAAGTTAGATTTTACTACACATAGAGTAGGTTGATTGGAAAAAATAAGGAGAGTATTCATAGAGTGGACTCGATGGACTGTATTCAGAATGTAGAGTCAGAAAAAGTGACCCAAATCTTGCTGTGGCCGGTCTGTCGTGCCGTCTTACAAAAACAACTGAATGATTTTAATGGAGATTTGATTTGCTTTATTTTTATTAAGTTCGCATATTATACCTAGTTGCTGGAAACTTTAGATTTTCATAATGGGATGACGATGTGTGGGAAGTTTTAGAATTTTGACGAAATTAAATTAACTTTTACAGTTTATGGTACCTATTCACACAGTCAAAGTCAAATTCAAAATAGGTATATTTATTCAAAATTGGTACGTTTACACAGTACACTTTATGAACGTCAAGTATACAAAGTATAAGACGCGATCAGCGACGGTATCTTAAAACTACAGCTACGAGCAGATTTAATACTTTTCTCCGAATTTTGACATTTTTGACGACTTCCCTGGCGCAGTGTTGAGCGCTGTTGTCTTAACGAAGGAGGTCCCGGCTTCGATTCCCAGCAATTTGGGATTTATAATTTCAGATTTTTCTCTGGTCTGGTCCTTTGGCTTCAGCCGTAGCTACCACCCTACTGGCAATGACGTACCGCCAAGCGTGTCAGCGTTCCGGTACGAATCACGATGCCGTGTAGAAACCGACTAGGGGTATGGGTTTAATACAACTGCCATGCCCCTAACAGGTTAGCCCGCTACTATCTTAGACTGCAGTCTGCATCATCACTTACCATCAGGTGAGATTGCAGTCAAGGGTTAACTTCTAAGTTCTAGTAGCGTAAAAATAACTTTTGAATAAGTTCTGTCTGTAGTAGAAGTGCCTACCTGTACCTATAAAACATTGTTGCGGTCATGTTAAGTATAAACTGACAAATCATGACTAATATGCGAAAGTCAGCTTGTTTGTTGGTTTGTTGATTTGTTGGTTTGTCCTTCAATCACGCTTAAAGGGCGCAACGGATCGATGTGATTTTTGGCATGGGTATAGTTGAGAACCTGGAGAGTGAAATAACAAATAAATAAATAAATAAATAATAATTTATTCATGAGAATGTAGGTGATATACAGTTGTCATGGTTACAGTTTGGGAGCCTTATACATTCTACCAATTAATGGTGTATGAATATTTGGTATACATCATCATTACATAATTAAATTAATTAAAGGTCATATACAATTACAATTAAAAACCGAAAGAAAATAATATAAAATAATCAATGATAATATGATAATAGAACTTAATTACAATTACAAATGTCAAATTCCATATAAGAGGGGATACTCAATTATTGCACTATAAAACCATTTAGTAATTCACGTCATCATCATCTTTACATATTATATTATTTAAAAGTTACTTGAGATTATCGCTAAGGAATTCAGTAATTTTGTAATAACATTTAAAAAACTTAAACCACGCGGACGAAGTCGCGGGTATCAGCTAGTCTTCTATATAGCTGGATAGTTTAAAAATGGACTGGTATAAAATCCGAAATGATATAGGTTCAAACTCTACCTGTTAGATTATTTTCTTTCCTAGCGTGTTTTAACTTTTAGAACCAAATGCCATCTTTACTCTTTTTACGAACTCATTTTTGAATCCGATTTATTTAACACTGATGCCAAAAAAAAACTTTACTATGTAGATCTACACCAATAAACTTTTTCTATTAGCTATAAAAATCCACCGTTTTGTCGAGCACTAAATTATATTGATAACTATTTAGGTACTAACAAAATTAGCATTTTACAAGGATTAAGGATTCATTCGGCTTTGCATGGTAAATGGTTTTAGCATAGGTATATTTACATAAATATTTTATGTTCGCATACGTGTAGCACATTACGTAAGCGTAACCCATGTGTGTATTTAGCTACTGTTTATGCATAAAACCGTTTATTGTCTATCTTATCCTAAATTGTAAATCTTACTTTCCTAGGTCGTATGTTATGTTACAAAAATCCATTTTGCTAAAATTTCGTATATTAATTCGTTATTTTATTTTGAGTGTCTAGTAGGGTCATTAAATATACCTACCTACTAGATTATAATATTATGCTGGCATCTCATTCAATTCAATTCAATTTATTTATTTGTGAATAGTGTAGGTACATTTGAGGTGGAAATTAGTATAAAGTGCTCCTATTCTACCAGTGTGGTGTACAAATATCTTATTTTATAAAATTAAAATTAAAATTACTACATATTGTCCTAATTAGATCATGTTAAATAATAATTCTTAAACAAGATGATTACACTATTATGAGACACAATTTTATTTATTATAACACACCGTATTATCCCTTTTTAAATGCCGCTTTGGAGTCTGAGGGGAGTGCCTAACTTATATTTATAAGAAAAAGTCTTAATGAGACCTTTACGTCGAATTCAGCAAAATTACTATGAAAATTAAAATATTATTAATATTTAGGTACCTTTTTAATATTATCCTTATCCATAACCTTACTGATATTATAAATGGGAAAGTGAGTTTGTTTGTATGTTTGTTCCGCTTTCACGCCGTAAATACTGAACCGATTGCTTTGAAATTTTGCAGACGTAAAGTTAGAAGTCCGGATTAAATAATAGGGTACTTTTTATCCCGGAAAATTAAAGAGTTCCCGCGGGAACTAAAACTCCTCAATCCACGCGGACGAAGTCGCGGGTATCAGCTAGTGTCAAATAAACGATAAAAAAGCAGCAACCATGTCAAGCAAAAAAAATGTCAAATTCAAAAATTAAAATGTCAAAAAAAAATTAGTCACAGGATTCACAAACAAGAAGAAATTAATCTCTTTCGGGAGAAATTACAAAATCCAGTTTTTTTTTGAGAATAATCTATACCCTTCTTCGAGATGTATAAACTATCTCTGTAGACCGTACCAATTTATCATTTCATATCTATACTAATATTATAAATGCGAAAGTTTGGATGGATGGATGTACCTATGCATGGATGGATGTTTGTTACTCAATCACGCCAGAACGGTTGAACGGATCTGGATGAAATCTGGCACAGAGATAGATTATAGTCTGGAATAATACACAGGCTACTTTTTATCCCGGAAAATTAAGGAGTTCCAGCGGGAACAAAAGAACCTCAATCCACGCGGATGCCCGCGACTTCGTCAGAGTGGTGACGTTCGTTCGTGGGTATTTTAATGCCGCGGGAACTTTTAAATTTTCCGGGATAAAAGTAAGCCCATGTCCTTCCCCGCGGTACAACATATCTCTAAACCAAATATCATCAAAATCATACGGTTGAAAAGATAATCCGTGAAAACGTAGCAGACAGACAGACACACTTTCGCATTTATAATATTAATATGGATGAGTTTGTGTGGAACTGTGAGATGATTATTCTCATGTTACTCTCAGTCAATAATAAATTGTTAACCTTACAAGCGGGATGGACCAAGATTCCGTTTTCCCCCCCTTTTGGTAAGGCTTCCAAAAACTGCATTAACAGCCCGGGTCCATTTACAGGCCGACTTCTTGCTTGGACCAAGTTTGACAATAATAATTGGTACCGGTCACTTATTTTTATACTACGTTCCATAAAGGAATTTAAAATAGTGTTTCGTGATATTTTGAATAATTCAATTATATTAATTTTCAATTTAAAAAAAAATGTGTGTGTGTGTGCAATTCACACACGACAGAAGTGAACTTTCAGATAAATATAATATTTATATACTAAATACAAAACGAACTCTTTTCACGTACATTTTCAAGTAGAAAAGGACAATTTTTGAAGTAGGTATAGTTGACCGTATAATAACTTTATTGTAATAATAATATTAGGTATCTTTTTAGTTGTACTTGTCTGTATGTTGCACGTAGATAAGTCTTAGATAAAGATTTCAGTAGAAGTCTATAATAAAAAACAATAATATACAGTATTGTTGCTCCAGTTTTCTAGTCATTATGGATGAAAGAAGCGTCCACAATGATCTAGGCGAAAAGTTCACTAACCGAAGCTAAGTAGTTCTTAGGTAATTTTCGAAACAAGTCTCCGTATATGTAACTAGCTGACGCCCGCGACTTCGTCCGCGTGGTTTAAGTTTTTTTGATTCCCTCGGGAACTCCTTAATTTTCCGGGATAAAAAGTAGCCTATGTCACTCTCCAGGTCCTCAACTATGTATATTGACTGACTGACATATCAGGGCAGTTTAGAGTCAGACTACGCTTTAATATAATAAATCAAATATCAAGAATATTATAGCAGAACAATATCGCTCGGCATTCATTTACCAAATTTCGGCCATGGCCCACGACGGCCAATCTCCAGAGAGATTAGCAGTCTGCGCGGGAGATATTACGAGGTTAGGTATTAAGCGCGTCAACAGTTTTAAGAATTGCAGGGGACATACTGCCAACCCTTAAAGCAATATTACTCAATAAGACAGTTCGATGTCACGTATCATGACGTTCCTAAAATAAATAAGGAGTATTATTCTAAAACACGAAAGTCAACAATAATGAAACAATTGGCAGCATGGCCCCAGGTGAGGCAAAGGGCGCGCCTATACTTACGCGCTTCCAAAAACGAGCTTTACGCCTCGAAAAAACGCTAATGTGAAACCGCCCTAACTACGCGATTGAAGGACAAACCAATAAACAAACACATTCGCATAATTTATAATATTGGTAGGAATCGTACCTACTAGAACCTTGCAATACTAATTAATTTCGTCAAAAGGCCTTAGGCTTGTAACGGCATTGACAGTTTAGTAAGAGTTAAGAAAAAAAAAATACAACGTGCTAAAAGGTTTTTTTCTTTGAGTTGTAGCTAATTTTAAATTTGGTTGTAAACTTTGTTACTTACTAGTTTTAATTTTTTTTTTTAAAGGTGTAATAATTTAGTGTGGTGATCCATATCCAAACTAATATTATAAATGCAGAAGTGTGTCTGTCTGTCCGTCTGTCTGTCTGCTACGGTTTCACGGCCCATCTGTTCAACAGATTTTTTTGTATAGGTAGGAATAGTTTGTATCCCGGGGAAGGACTTAGGCTACTTTTTATCCCGGCAAATTAAGGAGTTCTCTTTAATTTTCCGGGATAAAAACTAGCCTAAAATTAAGGAGCTCTCCTTAATTTTCCGGGAAATAGACCTAATACACGCGGACGAAGTCGCGGGCATCATCTAGTAATAATATAAATAATGGGATTCATCCGGGGTAGTAATAGTCTTTCGTAGTAACACATGTCGAATCGGATCGATTAAAAAATTAACATTAGCATGTTTACGTAGACATATTATCGTCTGCATGAACATTACGTCTGTACACGACACATACTGTACCTAAGTACTTACTACATAATAATTAGTTATTACTACTAGCGAATGCCCGCGACTTCGTCTGCGTAGTTTGAGGTTTTTTGGTTCCCGCGGGAAATCTTTAATTTTCCGGGATAAAAAGCCTATGTGCTATTCCAGACTATAATCTATCTCTGTGTCAAATTTCAGTCAGATCCGTTCAGCCGTTGGGGCGTGATTGAGTAACAAGCATCCATACATCCGTACATCCCTACATCCGTACATCCGTACATCCGTACATCCGTACATCCGTACATCCGTACATCCGTACATCCGTACATCCGTACATCCGTACATCCGTACATCCGTACATCCGTACATCCGTACATCCGTACATCCGTACATCCGTACATCCGTACATCCGTACATCCGTACATCCGTACATCCGTACATCCGTACATCCATACATCAATACATCCATACATCCGTACATCCATACATCCATCCAAACTTTCGCATTTATAATATTGGTAAGATAAGTACCTAATACATTAGATCCTACAACAAAACAACGACCTCGAGGAAATTTCTTCCGTCTAATAATAGCACAGACAGACATTTCCACTAGTAGGATCGAGTGTGAACCGAAATTTCACGTGAAAATGTTGCATTTCTTTTGACGTTTTAGTACGTTGATCTCTTTAGTACAGTGTACGTTTTTATTTTTAATAATACATCATTACGTAATTAGCCTCGGTAGAACAACGTGTGTAAATACTAAATGCTTGGTAGTTGGCATGATTTTTAATTATTTTAAAGTTGTTGTTGGTACTTCCGTGAAGGTTTCTGATACCCTCAACGCATTGCAACGCATGCCGGACATTACTACGCTAGTCTTTACATATAAAAAGAAAATTTCTGACTCACTTTTTTTTGCCTGTCTAGGCAAGGAAATAAAAGGTTACCGACAATCTTACGAATTTGTGATAATAAACGTTAAAATAAAGTATTAGCTAGAATGGATTTTATTATCACTAATATCTGATAATAATCGCTAGAAACCTAAGAGTTGAACTCCTAGTCGAGTCGTATGCGGAAGGCCCTGGGAACCCATCGCATTATTATCCCAAGAAAACCCCTGCCATTGTGTGATTAATGGAAAGGGGAAACGACCCTCAGCAATGGGGAATACGACGAAGAGAGAGAGTATGGATTTTTAAAAGTTTATATATGCGGTCTGAGCTAGTCAGTCAGTCAGTTTCACACATGTTTCCCATCTGAGCAATATCAGTTATCACTATACAACTTATATCAAACTAGCACTGATTTGATTGTGATAAGAAAAGAAAGCACACACCGATAGCATGAATAAAGCTGTGGTCACACAGAACGCGTGTAGGAAATGAGGCCAAAATACTGTTGAAATCTGCTGTCTTTGATATAATAAATAATTCAATAGTATAATAAAAGAACCTATATAGATATCTCGACCATTGAAACGGAAATAAACTATTAAATACGTGTTTTTACAATATCGCGCACTGGGGGCATACTAGGTACCATCGCCGTAGAGATAATATTATAATGACCATCGCTTAAATCCGTATTGTTTTAAGATTGTTAACGATCGTGTTTTTTAATTATAATTAATCCTTACTAGATGATTCCCGCGACTTCGTCGCGTGGACCAAGTTTTTTCGATTCCCGCGGGAACTCTTGAATTTTCCGGGATAAAAAGTAGCCTATGTCCTTCCCCGGGATACAACCTATCCCTGTACCAAATTTCATCAAAATCGGTTGAACAGATGGGCCGTGAAAGCGTAGCAGACAGACAGACAGACAGACAGACAGACAGACAGACACACTTTCGCATTTATAATATTAGTATGGAAGTATGGAAGTATGGATTTTAGGGACGTCAAGGTACGTGACATAAACTGTCATGTTGATGTAACACTGCTTTAAGCGATGGTAGTAGATAAACCCCTGGATGTTTCAACTTTCACTACACACCGTTGCAGCGACAAATTTTTACTTTTTACATAGCTACAGCTGTTATAAAGACAGAAAGTGGTAAATATGTGAAATAAGGATAATTATTATTATAAGGCCCCCGTTCTCAGTCGTGTGCCTGGGATAAAATGATAATAAAGGTGATTCAGAATTTTTGGAGTTCAAGCTCTTAGTGCCCCGCGTTGCTAGTGGCGTGCCGCGTTTGATTTGGCCAGACCCTTACGTATTATTATCAGTCCTTTTTATTATCTGTCCCCCTTTACTATCTCTTACCGAAAAGTGACGGAAGCGCGGGTTAGTGAAAACTTGGAAGATTAACAAGTAAAAACATTGAGATTTTTGTAAGTAGGTATACTCTATCCAAACATTTGTTCACATAATATACCTACTCAACACTGACAACAGTTGGAATTATCCAGAATATTCATCTGAGAGTAAGGTGAAAAGTCTCAGGTTTGAATTTTTTATTCATTGATACTAGATTCAAACCAAGAGTGAATATGCATCTTCTAGGCAAGCGAAGGCTCCACCTTAGGCCGCATCACTAGTCACTTCCTCCAGCAAGTCCGATTGCAGCCAAGCGCCAGTCTATAAAAAAAAACTTGCTATGATGATGTTTTTATATTGGGGGTAAGTACAATGTTTCATATCAAGTAAAGTTTATGCTTTGCTCTCTCTCTGCGTCGTATTCCTCATTACTGAGGGTCGTGACTCGTGACCCCTTTCTATTAATCAAATAATGGTAGCAGTTTTCTTGTCATAATAATGCGGTGGGTTTCCACGTCTTTCCGTATACGACTCGACTAAAGAGTATTAAAACTCTAGGTTTTTGTAACGATTATTATCAGATGTTAGGTATATTAATAACCGGGACCGACGGTTTAAAAATATTAGCAATTATTATGTCGTCACGTTGATTGCTGTTCAATAAATACTTACGCCTTCATAATTTTTAAAACGTGACGTGAATAACTAATATAATAATATATAATATTTTTTTTACAGTATGTTTGTTCATAACGTTTTTGAGAGCTGGTGATATCTAGTGAAAGGCCCGATGTATAGCGTCAGTTCTTATACTGTTTACATAGGGATTGCGTATACTTTAATACTGTACAAGAATCAGCTTTTCTAGTTATGGTTCATTTTTTTGGTTTATGATATTAGATTTTTAAATAAACAATACCTCTCTTAAATGGGACATAGTTGAGTAAAAGGGGGTCCGTGCCGGTCGTGTTAATTTGGGTTAACGGTCAACGGCAATTTGTCACAGGATGGCAACTTTAGTATGATTCGAGTAGGGTGTCCACGTGTGACGCCAAACAGTCCTGACAAAAAGCCCGATTCCTACCTAGCTCGTTCTACACCTTATCCCTCAATGCTGAAATGCTGACGGTCTTACACCCTTTCCATTAATCACGTAATGTTAGGATATCTACTCAATACCCATTAAGTATACTATTTTTTTTTAATTTCATAAAGGAAATACAGGTGTCTTATGCTACGTCATATTTTGACTCTACCGCCGGTTCGGAAAAAAGAAGTTTGCTTGGGATAATAAGGCCAACTCGCACAACAGCAGGGCGACCGCGTATCTTTTGCATCAATCATTGATACATCGCAATCACCTCCGATTGGCTGAATTTATGGTATTCTTGTTGCGTCAATGGATTTCGTCCAATTGTGGAAGAGTGTTAACCAATCAGAGGTGATTGCGATGTATCAATGATTGATGCAAAAGATACGCGGTCGCCCTGCTGCAGTCAAATTTTGTGATGCTCTCACTTTTTGATAAGTTTATTCTGGAGTTCGTGATAGATCGGTCATACTTTCCTTTTATATAATATTTAGACCTACAATTAGTTTGAGTTTTTATTGAACACACAAAATTCTGTGACAACATTCCTGACAAGTTCTGAAGTCTGGTCACCCTAGGTCTAAGTGTCCTGCTCGCTGGGTGCACTGCGATTGCTTGCAATTGTATACAGGCAATTTGGTTAGTTGAGTTAGTCAGTCAGTTAGATCTTGTTGGCGCAAATTTCATAAAGATCAAATAACTTCATAAGCTCATTCACAGAGAAAAACTAGCTGATGCGTGCGACTTCGTTCGCTTCGAATAAGTTTTTTTAATTCCCACCAGAACTTCCTAATATTCTGTGATAAAAAGTAGCCTATGACACTCTCCAGGTCCTCAACTATACTCATACACATAATCATGTCGATCCGTTACTTTGTTGCAGCGTGATTGATGGATAAACCATTTATAATATTAATATGATTCAGTCGGAACACGTTGATTTTTTGGGAAATAAAGCAGCCTGTGTCCTTCATACAGGATGCAGCCTATCTCTCTGCCAAGTTTCGTTAAAATCGGTTAAACAGATGAGCCGTGAAAACGTAGCAGATAGACAGACACACTTTCGCATAATACAATATTAGTTTTGGTGCATTCAGGGCTAGGGTCAGGAACCTGCTCTTTGCCTGACGCATCTTAGGCCACTATCTTATCAGCACCTAAGCTCTACATTCTAACCAGTGCATTCTTATCATATTATACCTACCATTTGTTTCCAGGGTTACTCTGTTTTATTTATTTAGGTCATCAACAAAATGTTAATTATATTCGTATTGCCAGAAACTTGTTTTGGAATATAAGATGGAGATAAACATCTTGTTGATATCTCTACCTATTCATTAATTAGTCAAAGTTGGTAACCCAACCATATTAAATACTCATGTATATACATCTATCTATAATATAAATCCAAAGTGCATATTATATCTACAAAAGGACCCAAAACGATAGAAAGAGCGTGAAAGTGTGAAATAGAATAGAGAGAGTGGAAAGGAAAGGAAAAAAACCGGGCAAGTGCGAGTCGGACTCGCGCACGAAGGGTTCCGTACCATTATTAATAAATAATTACCTTTGTTAATGAACCGCAAGACTAACTTTGTTTGTAGAGGTTTATTGTTAATGTCAAAAAAACTATGCTAGTTAGAGCATTGGCTATAGTTTTCCTGTAAAATATACGTATCTAAATTCCTATTGACCATAATTATTTCAAATTTTTCGATTGGTAAACTCCGGAGATAAGGGGGGTGGGGAACGGTATTTTTTTAGACATTTTCCCCGATAAATCAAAAACTATCATAACTAAAAATAATTAAAAATCTGTTTTAGAATGTACAAAGTAAACTCTTTCATATGATACCCCACACAGTACAGTTATCTCACTTTTAAATTTCAACCCTCAGATTTTCCCTCCTTTTTAAATAAGAACAAAAATAATTTCCAATTTTTTTTAATTCCAGTGTGTTTGGGCCACTAATATACACAACTATCCCAAATTTGATGTCGATAGCTTCGGTAGTTACTGTGACGAGTTGAGTCGAGTGTGACGGACGGACAGACGGACAGACAGACGGAGAAAGTCATACCATACCAAAGTCAAGTCGGAAACCATAAGGGTTCCATTTTACCACTTTGGTACGGAACCCTAATAAACTATTAAACTTTTTAACTTGAGTTATAAAACTCAAACTTTCACATACAAAAAATTTTATCAATTTTAAGGGTCCGTATTCTCGCCCGCCTGATTGCGCGCTCAGCCAATTTTGGAATCTGTAGGTATACCGCACAGCAAGACCGTTAGCTGCACTCACACAAAGACGGCATAGGCCGATAAAGCTACTTTGATACTTTGTCAAATTGTGTAGTCAAGTTCGTAATATTTTCACCATGTTAATAAAATTGTATAATCTTAGTTATCACTTAAATATTATTTTCCCGTTTGATAAATGTTTATTTCATACATAAACTTTTATAAAATAAGTTTGCACACGGGTATAATAATGTAACACTAAAAACTAGATACACCTACAAGTTTTTCGTTTATTTACTTATCATTAAAATTTATGATTTTTTAAATTTTAAAACCTATACGGCTATCTGACTGTTATTAACAATTAAGGTACACGATTATTTACCAAGTTTTACTACATGGGTCATTAGAGTAATTCAGTTGTCTCGAAAACGCCATTGTTATTTTGAAAACAACTCACAGATAAGCGATTGGTATTGTGTATTACGCAGGTGTAGTTAGTTAGCACGTGCAGAGGATTGGTCATAAATAATATCACAAACACGCGGACCCTCTCAGGTATCAGGTAATGTAAATGTTACCAATTATATTGTATTAAAATATGTCTTTGCAAAACATACCTTATGCAGTTTATGATAAAGTACAAATTCAATTGTAATCATGATTAGTTAAAAGATATAAATAAATCCTAACCCTATTTTCAATTCACAAATTGACCACTGAAAGGTTATTTCCGGAATTTGTAATTTCCAAATCTTGTCTGGTATTGTCTAGTTGAAGGCTTCGGCCGTGGCTATATATCACCCTATCTGCAAAGATGAGCCGCCAAGGGAGTAAGCATTCCAGTACGATATCGTTTAGAAACCGATAAGGGTTATGGGTTATAGGGTTATGGGTTATAACCGATTAGGGATATGACATCCCTAACGGGTTTGCCCGCTACCGTCTTAGGCTGCATGATCACTTAGCATCAGATGAGAAAGCAGTCAAGGGCTGACTTTTAAATATTCTTCTATAGTATACTTATATAAATATTTTTATCATAAAACTGTCTCTGAGAGGCATAGATCTAGCTTTTCAGGAATCCAAAATTTCTGGAAGTAAATAAGTATAATAATTTTTTGAGTTATGTGTAACTGGCTCTAATTTGGTAATACCATAGCTCTTATTTTGTGTCATTGATTGATTTACTGCTTTCCACATTTTATTTTATTTGATTTTGCTTTACGGCTTCCTCAGGATCCTTTCCAATGGCAGATTGGGGGCATTTTATTTCTATTATCTTTATCTCTTTACTATACAATGCATCTGGCGTGGCACCCAAAAAAAAAACAGAGTCCCAAAGTCCACTAATTTATTTGCCCGCCTGCTGTATTTCCCGTGTATATCACCAAAAGTTTTAAAGTAATGATTGTATTTTTTTACAAATAATACAATCATTATTAGTAAGTAAGTATGTTGATCTTACCTTGTGATATATAAAACAAGTAAAATCAAATCCAGAAGCGAATACTCCAATCCAATTACAAAGCAAGGGCCTAAATATTATTTTCACTGATTACAATGTCAAAGTCCATATAGAGATGCCAAGGTCAGAAAAACAAAAACACTAAACTTGTATGGTTTTGTTGGAAGCAGTTGAGCAGAGCAGAGTATCTCAAACGAAACAATATGCTATAAATAAAAACTTTATGACCATTGAGCTTTGTTACTCTAAGTAAATTTGTAAAAGAAATGATATTGTATTAAAATGTGTATTGCAATATATACCTTATGCAGCTTACGATAAAGTACAAATTAAATTGTATTCATGATGGGCTTCTTGGTTTTAGAATTTCAAATCGTTGCGGTAATATTTTATGACTTATAATATTGTTTAGTATTTTGATCGAAAGGCAGTGCGATTTGCACGGTACTATTGTCGAAAGGTAAAAAGAATAAATAAAATAAAACAAGTGAATATAATTAAAATTATTAATAAATACGACTGCTCTGCCGTAGCCCGTAACTATCTACTACGTAACGATACCACAGTCATTGATTAATTAACAATGGAGTCTTATTCACATTTTTATGAAATGATATTTTTTGGGAATCACTAGATATTGAATTATATTAGTATATATTTTTGGAATCTACTCATCATTTTCTAGATGATGAATTTATAGTTAAACTTATTTTCGAAAAAAAAATCTACTCTAGTCTTTAATGCGAGACCATGGTCACCCCATCACTTTTTTTGAAAATTTTACTAGCCTATGTCATCCGGAATAAGCTAGGGATTCTAACGATACCTCATTTATCAAAATTGGTTCAGGCGTATAGAAGTTATGGTGGAATATACAAACTCACATACATACATACATACATGAACCCTGAAAACAATATACTCCGTTTTTCAGGCAGTCGTATAATTTTTTTTATAATAGGTACCTTTTATTGACCCGTGATATAATGATTGTTTACGATCAATTTGGGAATTCATAATTTCTGAAGCCCTTGAGCGCTCCAGTACGATGCCTCGTAGAATAGAAATCATCAGTTACCATCAGGTGAGATCGCAGTCAAGGGCTAAGCTTGTAGTGGATAAATAAAAAATTAATATAAGTAATGCTATGAAAACTGTATTCACCAAAATCTCTCAGCAACAACGTATGCCACGTTGAGTTTTGTAATCACGATTTCAAAGAAAATATAATATTTCAGGAAAGTAAATTCAAAACCCATACAAATATTACGCATACTTAAATCCCGATATACGAGAAAAACAGTATGCGATTATAATATTGTATCGTTCAAAATTATTTAATAGTTATAAAAAAATTATCCTTATTATTAAATACGTATCACGCATTTATTCAATATCGATTGAATCGGATCAAGAACCTAACATTCTCTGCTCATCAAACTAAGACAGTCGCGCTATGTATTGTTAGCAACACGTTTTTACAAAGGCTTGTGAGAGAGCTCACGCACACATACAAAAGAGCCCATCCAGCAACACGTCCTCCCTCGAAGAGCGCTGGGCCCGGTATGCCGGTCGTGCGGTCTGCAGTAGCATTTTACACGTGAAATTTATAAGACTTTTGATATTTTTTTTGGTCATATAGGTATTTTACAGAAATGTATTTTTGTACAATTTATGTTATATAAATACTAAACATTCATGGGAAATTTTATTTTATCAGTAAATTCGCCAAACTTTTAAGAAATAGGGGTTATTGTGACGCGTAAATTTTGATAAATCGTGCGCATTGATTTGATTTTTTTATTAATTAATTTTGTATAGAACGTTTAAAAACGAATTGCAACAGTCCAATTTTAAGAGTGTGTTTAGCATATTAATATTTTTTATAAGTCATTTATTACAATTTTTCTTGGATTTATATGGATCAAAAGTATCGCCTAAAAGTGTAAAAATGGTAATCGTATTCCGCAAGAATGAGAATTTCACTATTATATTTCAATAAAATTAATATTTTTTTTGCAACATTCTACTAAGGAGGGATTAAACTTTAATGTTTTAATTTTCTTTTTGTTATAATACTAATATATCATGCACAAAGCACATCAAAAGTTCTTAAAATTTCGGTCAGCGGGGATACGGATTCTTAATTATACCTATATTTACAGAAAACTCTTTACCGTTCCAGAGTACAAAAATTTTAAATTTTTTGATCATTCTATGGAAAAAAAGTAGTTTTCTGTCACAATTTAATTTTTACTAACTGATACCCGCGACTAGGTCCGCGTGCATTGAGGTTTTTTGGTTCCCGTGGGAACTCCTTAGTTTTCCGGGATAAAAAGTAGCCTATGTGTTATTCCAGACTACTAATCTACCTCTGTGCCAAATTTCATCTAGATCCGTTTAGCCGTTCGGGCGTGATTGAGTAACAAACATCCATCCATACATACATGAGCTATATGGAATAGCACATAAGCTACGTTTTATCCCGGAAAATTAAAGAGCTCCCGCGGGAACCAAAAATCCTCAAATGGATGTTTGTTACTCAATCACGCCAGAACGGTAGAACGGATCTGGATGAAATTTGGCACAGAGATAGATTATAGTCTGGAATAGCAAATAGGCTACTTTTTATCCCGGAAAATTAAAGAGTTCCCACGGGAACCAAAAAACCTCGATCCACGCGTAAGAAGTCCCGGGCATCAGCTAGTTATTTCATTAATTTAATTTCATGTTTTATATTGGCATCTTAATTAAAAATGTTTAAAATAGTTTGAGGTGTTGCTAGTATTTTCAATAGGTATTGGATTAAATGGCACATATGAGTATTACGTACGCATTAGTATTACAAAATTGCGCTGTTCGTCTGTCTATACACATAAACAAGCGTATGTGCGGTAATTGGCTAAGTTGTACAATGTGACATGTTGATTTCTCGTAAATATTTGCGACACAGTTCAGAGAAAACATTACCCTCTTTCTGGTGCAGTTTAGTAGGGTAAAAAACTTTGTCGACTGAATAATATAATATACTAGATGACGCTCACTTCGTCCGCGTGGTTTAAGTTTTTTTGATCCTTAACTTTCCAGGATAGGTATAAAATATCCACATGGATAACCGATTTTGATGAAATTTGGTACATACCAAATTTCATCAAAATCGGTTGAACAGATGGGCCATGAAAGCGTAGCAGACAGACAGACAGACACACTTTCGCATTTATAATATTAGTATTGATTATATCAGCGCTGTCATGGTGCATCTCACTATAACAGGTCACGCTGAGACTAAGTCCTTTTTACACGACTGTCAAAAATTAGGAAGAAAGTGTTTTCAGGGTTCATGTATGTATAGTTTCCTTATTCCAACCTTCTAAATGCCTGAACATATTTGGATTTATGGGGTATCTTTAGACTTTTTACATCATACCGAGTGACAAGGTCCTGTCCGGTCCTGTCAATCGTGTTTTTTAACTTTTTTTGTTATGTTCACTCTTTGAGATTTTGTGTGTCACACAGATAACATTGTTTAGTTTTAATTTATATTTTTGTTTTTATCTGAGTTCATTGTAATCTCAAATAAAGATTTATATATTTCACGACTATGTCTGACGCTTTAGACGACCTCTCTGGCGTTATAAGACCACGCTCACCACTGCGCCAGGGAGGTCCTCTAGAACCAAATACATTTTTAATTATTATAATCTGGAAGAGTTCTGAGGTCAAACCGCTTAAAGCAATACTTATGCAAATTTTTAAAAAATATTACTCAAACTGACAGTTTTATGTTACGTACCTTGACGTTCATAAAATAAGGATTATAATTCTAAAACAAGAAAGTCAACAATTATGAAACGATACGGCTTTAGGCGTTGGCAGTACCTATGGCCCCAGTACTCGTCGATCGCTTGCCCTCGTGTGAAATGGGCTTAAGGCCCAATCTGCGAGAGAAACGTCCACGATATTAATACGCACAGTTATTTAAACAAACAATTTCATCCAAAATCAATATCGCCTGAGAAGCCAATTAGCCTCAATCTCAGGCCATTAGTGTTGCCCTATCGTTGGGATTGAAAGATTTAATTATTGCACAATCATTCTACGTAAGACTCCCAGGTTAGAGAGCCTCTTTCTATAATTTTTAACGCTCTATACCATATTAGACTTAGACTATTCATTTATTTTTGGAGTTTACCTCCTTTAGAATCGATTTGCTTAGATAAACCCGGGGTATGAAAATTTATGGGGAGTAAAATCAAAATTTCTCCCCGTTACGTTATTGACTTTATGTTTCCGATGTTTGTTTTGCGATATTTACCGCCCAATGAGCCAGCAATTCGCACCGGCACAACACCACACCACACAAATCTTCCAAATTATTCTCAACGTACGTTTCACTCCGACACCAGAGCATCCTCAGGAGATGTTCACTCGACAATGCACGATTATAAATCGTTCGTTCATTAGCTATGATATCGTACCACACGTTACGATACGTCACGTAAACTGCCTCGTTGGTCTAGTGGTTAGCATGTTCGACTGCGGCCGACGAGGTCCCGGGTTCGAATTCAGAGTCGGGCCATAATTAAGGATTGGGTTTTTCTGACTATAATTTCTCAGTACTAGCCCGGAGTTAGGAAGTTGGCGGTGTTTCACCCCCGTGCCTCGGAGAGCACGTTAAGCCGTCGGTCCCGGTTATTATCTCTAACATGATAGCCCACCAACCCGGATCTAATTCCATCTCTCCTATGAGAGTGGAGGCCTGTGCCCAGCAGCGGGACTTTAATGGGCTGTAGCGGTTACGGTAGGTGAAATCCGCCCGTTGCTTCAGGTGACTACGTAGGTACCCAGAACCCGAACACGCTATTTATAACCTCATGTCAATCGTTTGTCGCGAGAGATTTCGCAATGTTAATGACCGATCTCCGAGCGATTTTTACAGGTCTTTCTGTTGCTAAATAATATTATGACTATACAGGTAAGTACCTAAGAATTACAAACAAGGCTTGAAACTAGGTAGAAAATAATTTACCTAATTTATGAGAAACATCGTTTTAAAAGGGTTTGACGACCGCCGTGGCGCAGTGTTGAGCGCTGTTGTCTTAATGTGCGGAGGTCCCGGGTTCGATCCCCGGCAGGGTCAATTTGGGAATTTATAATTTCTGAATTTTCCCTGGTCTGGCCTGGTGGTAGGCTTCGGCCGTGGCTATACCACCCTACCGAAAAAGACGTGCCGTCAAGTGATTTAGTGTTCCCGTACGATGCCGTGTAGAGACCGAATAGGGGTATGGGTTTAATATAACATCCCATGCCCCTAACATGTTAGCCCGTTGCAATCTTAGACAGCATTATCACTTACCATCAGGCGAGATCGCAGTCAAGGGCTAACTTGTAGTAGAATAAAAAATAATAAAAAAAATGAAACAAGTGAAAAAATGCAAATTTACGAATTTCATGTGTGGGATTCGAATCTGCGGCATACTAACTAAACTAAATATATACTCAGCTAATAAAAATAACTAAACTATTTCAATTATAATTAAAATTCTATCGTTTATTAAATAATTACTTAATAGCATCCATACAATTATACGGAAAGTCTTCGAAAAACTGTTCAGAATTTATCCAATTGCCTGCATATGTAGGTACATCTAATAAGCCTAATTATGCTAATTGAATTAATTTAAACAATCGTCCACTCTATTTGAATAAAGTGGCATTTTATGCGTTTTTATGTAGAATTTAGAATGCCATAGATTGTAGAAAATTTACAGATTGAGCCTATAGCAAATAATGTTATTTTGTTTGGCTTCTATAAATACAATAGACTTCTTTGCTGGCTTAGTAGTTAGAACAAATTAATCTTGTCCGACGTACTCCATATCAGTAGGTACTCTCTGCAAGACCTATCTGTTTCATTATAAATCGAATTCTCACTAAAAATCTATATAATCTATCATCCTCCATACTAATATTATAAATGCGAAAGTGTGTCTGTCTGTCTGTCCGTCTGTCTGTCTGTCTGTCTGTCTGTCTGTCTGTCTGTCTGTCTGTCTGTCTGCTACGCTTTCACGGCCCAACTACTCAACCGATTTTGATGAAATTTGGTACAGAGATAGATTACATCCCAGGGAAGGACATAGGCTACTTTTTATCCCGGGAAATTGAAGAGTTCCCGCGGAAATCAAAAAAATGTATCTGTTCAACCGATTTTGATGAAATTTGGTACTGGGATAGGTTGTATCCCGGGTACAGACATAGGCTATTTTATCCGGGGAAATTGAAGAGTTCCCGCGGGAATCAATAAATATAAATCCACGCGGACGAAGTCGCGGGAATCATCTAGTATGAAATATTTTTTGTGATTATTAATCTCCCAAAAGTCGTAATGACCACGTCCCCTGTCAGTTTTATGTTGGAAAACCATGGAAAGTGTGTCTTATTTTGATGGCGTCACTCTTCAGTATTTCATACAACATTCCATACTAAGCGCGAGTTTTGAAGATTGAAAAAAGTTGCTGATTTGACTAGTTGTCAAATACCCAATTCGGCAGAAGAGAAAGTAGAATGTTGCTAAATCAATTAACGATTTATGAGGGCAACTTTTAAAGAATTTGACCAATTGACCTATAATCTCAACTTGCAAAATGCGTCTCAGTAAATTGAGTTGAAAAACTCTTCTCAGACCAGGGCGTGTTTGGAACCCTCGTAGCTTTAGTTTTAAGATACCATAATATATTATTATCATCATCATGTTTTATAAGTTTCGGAGGTCAATAAGTGTATAGTCCTAAATTGAATAAATAAATATTGATTGATAGATTGATACCTTCAAGGCAAGAGTGAATAGTTATCTTCTAGTCAAAAGCTTGCTAACCTAGACCTCATCATTGCTTTGTACCTATTAAGCATGATTGTCATCAAGGGCAAGCCTATTTTGTTATTTAAAATACCGTCTACCTGATTTCTTTAGTCTGTTTAAAATGCATTACCTAGAAGCCAGCTCTGGTTTTTCTCCGGAAAGTTACCAAAATGTCGGTTATCGGAAAACCGGTGCGCGTCGTCTATCAATCTCATTAATATGTTAACTGGACCCATTCGACCTGATGACAAGTGGTAGAATGCATCCAGTTAAAAATTATGTTGACTTTTCGATGGAAAGTTACCGTATGTATTTGAAAAATCGTGAGTGTGACTTTAATAGTACCGCCACGCAGTCCGTATACTAATAAACATACTTTAATATTATAATGCGAAAGTGTTTGTTTGTCCTTTAATCACGCCGCAACACAGCCACGGATCCGTGTTTTTTGTATAAGTATAGTTGAGGACCTGGAGAGTACATAGGCTACTTTTTATGCCGGAACATTGCTTAGTAGTGGAAATTAAAAACAACTTATTCATTTTATATATTATTCGATATAACGCATATAGACTTTAGAGTGCATATAGTTTTATAATTAAAACCTAGTGTGACTTTTAAGAAAGAACCGGAGGAAACTGTTTTATTTTCCGGGATAAAAAGTAGCCTGCATCAGTACCTGGGATGCAAGTTATCTTTGTACCTTTCGTCAACATCGATCAAACTAATAGACCGTGAAATGGTAACAGACATACGTACACAATTCCGTATCTTATTGTATTACTAGACGACGCCCGCGACTTCGTCCGCGTGGTTTAATTGTTTTTTATTCCCGTGGAAATTCCTTTTAAATTTCGGGGACAAAAAGCAGCTTATATCCTTCCCCGGGATACGACCTAACGTAGTAACGGCTACCTCTTTACCAAATTTCATCAAAATCGATTGAAGCGCTGTTAAAACGTAGCAAACAGACACACTTTCGCATTTGACTTTGACTTTGACTATAATATTAGTATGGATAGTATGAACTGGATGATGGCCACGATTTCATCCGGATTTTGATTGCCCTTAGGAATTTTAGCTCTACCGAATTTCATCAAAATTGGTTAAGCGTACGTTGAAGTGGCAGCGTAAGAAGTATTAATAAAAAAATAATACTTTCAACAATACTATGGACCATACTTCAACAATCAGACACAATTTCGCATATAATATCGGCAGGGATGCGCATGAAAATTGCATCCACCACCCACCATACAAAAACAAAACAAAATATTTCAAAAAGTTTAGGACTTTAGGTATAACATACATTATGCTAAAGAGGAGCGGTGCCTGATTTATGTCTCAATTTGAATGGGAAGCTGGAGATGTGATAAGAGGTAGGTACATAATTAGGTTTTTAAACAGCACTTAGCTTGCCTGATACGAGCTGTCGATAACGAGAGTTTGGTGTCCCCTGAGATGGATTGTTAAATAATCATTACTAGCTGATGCCCGCGACTTCGTCCGCTTGGATTGAGGATTTTTGGTTCCCGCGGGAACTCTTTAATTTTCCGGCATAAAAAGTAGTAGTAAATAGGTGTGCTATTCCTGACTATAATCTACCTATCCCTTTGCCAAATTTCAGCCAGATCCGTTCAGCCGTTGGGGCGTGATTGAGTAACAAACATCCATACATCCATCCAAACTTTCGCATTTATAATATTAATAAGAATAAGATACTTTAAGTACTGGTATGCAACTTTTGAGGGACGAGTGGCCTAGCTGTGACAACGAATATCAGTCGATTACAATTGTTAAGCAACGTTGACTCAAGTCGGTAACTGGATGGGTGACCGAATTTGGAGGTGCAAATTTGGCCCTTTCGTTTCCTCCGTGCCTCGGAGAGCACGTCAAGCCGTCGGTCCTGGTTATTATCACTAACGTCCGATAATTATAAACGTTACATAAACCTAAGAGTTTAAATACTCTTAGTCGATTCGTATGTGGAAGGACGTGGGAACTGGGAACCCACCGCATTATTATCCCAAGAAAACTCCTACCATTATGTGATTAATGGTAAGGGGTCACGACTCACGACCCTCAGTAATGAGGAATACGACGCAGGGAGGAAGATACAACTTTTAAAGTAAGTATAAATAACTCAGAAGATATTAGCTTATCATTCTTTTTTATTGACTAGCGCTGGGCTGCAATCGGACTTGCTGTAGGTACTGATGATGCCTATTCACTCTTGATTTAAAAGTAGGTACAATTAATATTATAAGTGGATTGAAAAACGGAAGCCGGAAGGGCGTTCCATATTCTAGCGGTTCGAATTAGAAACGAGGAAGCAATTCGCTTTGTACCTATGATATTTAAGTCATTGCTTTGTACGTGTCCGTGGACTTTAAGATGACGCCCGCGACTTCCCCTGGATTGAGCGTTTCGGTTCCTTATTTTTTCGAAATATTTTCGGATTCCACTATAATTCGAACAAGCAAGCAATACTCACCGCTACAACACCACACCACACCACACAAATCTACAGCACTCTCAACGTACCTATACGTTTCACTCCGACACCGGAGCATCCTCAGGAGATGTTGACTCAACAATGCATTGTTTCTTGATTATTCGTAGACTCCCGCAATGTAACGCCTTCTATCCAATATTCAAAAGAGTGAGTAACTATCGTCTAGGTAACACCTTAGGCTGCATTACTACTTGCCAGCAAGTCTAATTACAGCCAAGCGCTAGTCTATAAATTAATAAAAAAAAAAAAGATGGGAAATATCCACCCGGGAATTTGTTCTGAACTGAAATAATGTTTTCCTTTTTTTGTAAAATTGTAACATACCTACCTATTAGTATCATATTACGATTTGGTAGGATAATATTATAACCCAGTTTTACAAGCTTATTAAATTTAATAACCTTTATACGGAACCTTGCAGCGTAACGACGTATTTTTTGGCGGCAAGACATTTTTACAAGGAGTCCAAGGTTGCCTTCGGGCGGAATTCGTTTTAACGATTTACGGCCCAAATTAAATTACAGAGTACGTACTTTTTATCTCTTAATTTTGCATTATCTTGTTCTAAGAAAGTTATATTGTGAAGAAAGGAAGCGCTGGAAGCCATCTTTGTTTTGAGAAAGTTCGGTAATCTTTTTCAAAAAACATCTTACCTGAACAGGTAAGATGTTTTTGTCATTCTTTTCATTTTATAGTTATAGTATACCTACTTTCAAAAGAAACAAAGGCAGGTATGAGTGTATTACATTGTTTTTTGGAATAGATAGAATCCATACTAATGAGAGTGTATTTGTTAGTTGGGTTATCCTTCAATCACGCCGCAACAGAGCTACGGATTGATGTCATTTATTTGCATTTTACGTACTTGAGGACCTATACTCTATAGACTAACATAATCTCTACTTTTTATCCCGGGAAAATTTTAACGAAAAGTTTTTAGTCTAATATTAACGTAACTTTATTGTTCATGAGTTGTTTGTCAAAAGTGTACAGAGTCCTTCACAATCTTTGAAAATGTTAGAATGTGCGAGAGAGAAGGATGCTTAGGGTACCTACTGCGCCGCCTTAAAAACCTAGTTTCATGATTGAGAGATCAATAGAAAATGATCAATATTTGCTCAAGCATTTTACGCACCCAAGCCTCGTGTCGAGTTAGGTATACTACAGGTAATACTACAGGTATACGAGAAATACGCGGTGAATAACCTAGTGGTTAAGATACCCAGCTTCCTATTCGGTGGTCGCGGGTTCGATCCCCGGGGTCAAACTTTTCGGAGTTATGTGTGCGTTCTAAGATATTAAATATCACTTGCTTAATGCTTTATCGGTGAAGGAAAACATCGTTCTCAAGGGTATGTGAAGTCTGCGGATCCGCACTTGGCCAGCGTGGTTGACTACGTCCAGATCCTTCACATTCGGAGAGGAGACTCATACTCAGTAGTGAGCCGGCAATGCATAGAGGTACCTAGTATAAGGTAGGCTATACTACCTCTGTGCGGCAATGGGTTGATGTCGGAAATACCTACTCGGCACAGAATAGGTATTTAGGTAGCTATTACCTGTGCTATTACTTGGATTGTGATAGATACATAGACCTATAGAAATCTAATATTGTCATCCGATACGCAACCGGCTAGGCCAGTTTAAGTGTGCAAAATTTGGAACTAGATGTCTAGGATGAAAGAATATCTTCGTTAGGTGTTCCGTATAAGATAAAGTCAAAAACATTAAATGTTTTATTAGCAATAAAATAAAATATGAAGTATGAACCTTATATCATTAAAGTGTTAAATAAATACAGAAAAGCTTTATAAGTACAACAACCTTCAAAGTTAGCCATTTTTTTTTTCTAGAGAAAAAGGTTGGATGAAATAATACTTAAGCTTTACCGAGAAACAATCGAATTCGAATTCTACAAAAATATGAAATCATAATTTTGTAGAATTCATCCAGTTAAGAACTTTATATAATAATATGTACCTAAACATAGAGTTCAAGGTATGTGAAAACGGCACTGAGGTTAAAATTTTTGAAAGTTTATAAAAAATGTCTACTGCTGACTTACTACTCGGTGACTACTAAGTAAGTGTGTAAGTATATGTTATCTTATAAGAAAGTATACATATGTACCTATTAATATGTCCATGCATTGTGCTTACACTACAAAGACAAAATTGCTGGATTCTTGAAGAACGTTTTTAAAACATCATGCCGAACTCTAAAATCCGGTTGGATCTAAAATTGAACGTCCGCTATTCGAAATAAGCACGTTAGGCAATTCTATGATAAGTAGTCGAAGTTCATTTTTGCGTGAGATATTTCCGATACAATAGTGATTTGGCAGAAATCATCAATAAGTGGTTTTTGGTCTTTTTTGTAGGCTTTTCTGGTTAAAATAATTATTTGTTTCGGGTCATTGACTGGCCTTAAAGCTGGTTGCACACTAGAATCCGTAAGAGCCGCACACGTCAATACATTATTTGAACACTTTTTCTGTAAAATAGTTGATTAATAATTAGACTTGCTTTCTTTACAACTTTCAAAAATATATGCTCCTGGAAAAATCATATTTTGTAGTCCAAAATAATTAAACGAGGGTGGAATTGATTGCTCAGGACACCTGTTTTAATATTGTAATTCTATTTCAAAAGAGCAACAGGCGCGTTTCTTGCTGATTCTCACTAGTTTAAGGGCATTGCAGGAGGCTTTCGGCCAGCTTTGAACGACTATCGGTTGAAACGATGACGATACTGTCGCGTCGCGATTATCGAGTAGCGTTGTCGAGTATTTCGCTCACGTATGATCACGGGTATTGCGGTACGTACGAAACAGGGGTGATCAGCGATCATCTTAAAACGGCCGACCACAGCTAAATGAGTTTTGAATGGATTGATCTTATCGAGTTGCGATCGCGTTTTAATCGCTTTTAGATACGCCACGCTGTATATTTATATGCGCACGAATACATATAATTTGTATATGTGCCTAATTAGTAGCAATCTCCGGATTTCTGTACATCTATTGAGGGACGAGTGGCCTAGTTGCGACAACGCATGTCACTCGATTGCGATTGTTAAGCAACGTTGACCGAAGTCCCAATAATACCAATTAAATTGAGTATTGAGTATAATTATTAAGATATTAAGTGTGTACAGTAAATAAATAAATATATTTATTTATTCAATTTACTCTATCTATACTACTACATTTAACAATTTAACAATATTATACTATATTTAACAATTTGATTAATTAGCCGCTGGAATACTTTATCCATACTAATATTACAAATGTGAATGTGTTTCTGTCTGTCTGCTACGCTTTAACTGCATTTATTTTCAAACGATTTTGATGAAATTTGGTATAGAGATAGGTTGCATCCCGGGGAAGGACATTTGCTACTATTTTTATCTACTTTTTACTATTTAAAAAAAACTTAATACAACTTAAGTCGCGGGCATCATCTAGTACCTAATGCTATACCTATGCTGTTATTTTTAATGATGCAACAAATCTGATGCTCTGGTCTTAGTCCTATCGTGAATCTGTGACCCAGTCCCTTCGCAGATAGTCATCTTGGCGGCAAGTGATCACAGCGGCAATCTGAGCGGCCCATCTCGCGCAATTGTAGTTAATAAGTGCATTGCCTTTTGCTTTTTCCCGCGTCTTCGCTCACGTTAAGTTCGATATCACACAAAATTTCAAAGCCCTAATTTACCGCCTTAGGGGTTGAATTTTTAAAAATCTTTTCTTAGCGGATGTCAACGTCATAATAGCTATCTGCATGCTAAATTTCAGCCCGATCCGTCCAGTGGCTTGAGCTGTGCGTTGGTAGATCAGTCAGTTAGTCAACTTTTCCTTTTATATACTTACTTATATAGATAGACTAATAAAACTGACTATCTACGGTTCATCGTTCCAACACATCAGAACACGAGTCTCCTTTTAGATTGAGTACGGCTTGGCCATAGTCCACCACGCTGTAGTAAAATGGAGTAAAATGTGCCTTTTAAAGCAATGGGTTGGAGTAGTCAAATGTATACAAAAATTCACTCGATTTGATATCAAATTCGATTGTTTAGTAATTGACATAATATTAATGTTTCATAGTCAACGTATAGAGTAACTAGCTGATGCCTGCGACTTCATCCGCATGTGATTTTTTGTAATTCCCAGGGGAGCTCCTTAATTTTCCGGGATTAGGACAACCCAACAAACCAACAAATAAAAACACTTTCGATTTATAATCGATACTTTAAAATTATATTATTGATTACATAACTGTATTTCGCCGTTAAACTGGTACCTAAGTACCTCACAGTTAAAGTTCTTAAGAGCAATTCGAGGTACTATTAAATATAAATTGCTTTAACGACACCGCGAACTGTAGCAAAGTATAGGTCTTTACGCAGTCTAATTACTCCTTAGCCCAGCTACGGAAAGTTTTTACCGGTTTTTTGGACCTTTAATCAAACCTAATTTTCTACACGACTGTAACAGATTAAAATGAATTTCCGGCTGAGATTATTGAAGGCTTCTCAGAGCAGGGCGCTTGGGAACCTTTTTTTTCCAACTATACTTAGGTGTAGTAGTAGTAAGGGGTAGGTGAGGCATTAACATTAAACCCATAATATAAAAGGAGGCGTTACTTTGCGGAAGTCCATGATAATGAAGGAACTATAATTTAATTCGCTATAATCCGCCACAGCAGACAAATCTATGTGGTATAATGTTTAACTTGCGATATTCACAAATATTCCAATTTATTCTTAACGTAGAGCACTCTAGTAAAGTATTAAGTAGTCTATATTATTATATTAGGAAGGTAAGACTCTCAGAGGGACTAGTGGCCTAGTTGTGACCACGCATATCAGTCGATTGCGAATGTTAAGCAACGTTGATCCAAGTCAGTAACTGGATGGGTGACCGAATTTGGAGGTTCTGGCCTTTTCGTTTCCTCCGTGCCTCGGAGAGCACGTTAAGCCGTTGGTCCCGGTTATTATCACCAACATCTCATAATGTCGTTTCAAAAACCTAAGAGTTTAAAAACTTTTAGTCGAGTCGTATGCGGAAGGACGTGGGACTGGAAACCCACCGCATTATTATACCAAGAAAACTCCTACCATTACTTGATAAATGGAAAGGGGTCACGACCCTCAGTAAGACAAATACGACGCAGAGAGAAGATTCTCAGGCACGCAGGTTTAAGGTAGCATCAATAAAAGGTCTTAATTAATCAGTGACGCATAAGAAATGCGTGTAGGTTTTCGACATGTTTTTAAGTAGCATGTTTAAGGACGTCGTGTGCAAATCGCGCGAAAGAAAAACCGGAAAGTGTTTTCGAGTTCAACGCCTTTTTGACTTACTACACGTCAATTTGCTCCCCGAATACGTCATTTATGAGAAACTAGCTTTTGCCCGCAGCTTCGCTCACGTTAGGTTCAATATTCATACCAATTTCAAAGCCCCATTCTGCTAAGAATGGTTTTGTGAAAATTCAACCCTAAGGAGGTAAAATTTTCCTAAAACCTTTCTTAGCGGATGCCTACATACTATTATTTGATAGCTATAGTGAAATATGCCAAGTTTCAGCTCGATCCATCCAGTGGTTTGAGCTGTGCGTTGAGTAGATAGATCAGTCAGGCATTCACCTTTTTTTATATATTTAGACTAGTAGATGCCCGCTACTTCGTCCGCGTGGATTAAATTTTTTTATTCCCGCGGGCATAACCTAAATTTTGGTGATAAACTGAGATCCAAGGTAGGTATATCTCTAGTCTCTACCAAAAAAAAAAACAGTCGTAAAGATGGGCTGCGAAAGCGTAGCAGACAGACATCACACTTTCGCATTTATAATAATTAATAAGGATGTGGTATTATTTCCTAGTTGTTTGACTCATTGAATTTACGGACTTTTTTATTCTAAGTCATAGTCAAAGAATGTTTATTCAAAATTGGTACCTACACAGCACACTTTTTGCAGATACAAAGTTTCTAATAAAGAGTTATGTAACTAGTAAAAAGAAAACTATGAATATAATAAGTCTTAAAATTTAGCCAGCCAAAAAACTAGGAAATAATCCCACATCATACTATTGTAAATGCGAAAGTGTGTTTGTTTGTTGGTTTCTCTTTCAATCACGCCACAACAGAGCACAGGATCGATGTGATTTTTTGCATGGGTATAATTGAGGACCTGGAGAGTGACATGGGCTACTTTTTATCCCGGAAAATTTAGCAGTTCCCGTGCGAATTAAAATTACTTATTCCACGCGGACGAAGTCGCGGGCATCAACTAGTAGCGAATAATTACTTACACAATTAGACTCCATGTTAGCAGTCAAACCCATCAATGTGTAGTATTTACCGACATTTGTATTGCGTCAGACTCATCCCATCAAATTCATTAGCTCTATCTTCCATGATCTCTTCAATCTTTGATGTCTGATTCAATTTGTTTAGATTCCTTTCAGATTGATGTTTTCAACTGTACGATTATGATTTGCGCGTGGCTATGATTTTCAAATCAAATGAGACAGTGCGAGTACAGGTTCGAAGTTAGCGTATGATTGCGATCTCATATAATATGAGGTAATTGCTGGTGCATTCTAAGATGGTAGCGGGCTAACATGTTTATGGCGTTGCAGTTAAACTATTCGGTTGGTATCTAAACCGCTTGACGGTACATCTTTGCCGGTAGGGTGATGGTAAGTCTGACTGCCTCGTTGGTCTAGTGGTTAGCATGTTCGACTGCGGCCGACGAGGTCCCGGGTTCGAGTCCCGGGTCGGGTCACAACAAGTATTGGGTTTTTCTGACAAGAAATTCTCAGTACTACCCCGGAGTTAGGAAGTTGGCGGAGTTTCACCGCCGTGCCTCGGAGAGCACGTTAAGCCGTCGGTCCTGCGCCTGTTCTCTCACCGATCGTGTCGGACTTTTCGTTCCATCGGGCTATGAGAGTAAAAGGAACAGAGAGTGCACCTGTGGTTGCGCACACACTTGTCGGTACTATAATATCTCCCGTGCAGATGGCTAATCTCTCAGGAGATTGGCCGCCGTGGCCGAAATTCGGTCGGGAGGACATTATTTATTATTTATTAATTGGTAAGTAGCCAAGGCCTCCTACCAGACCAGACCAGAGAATTATAAATGCCTAAATTGACTCTGCCGGGTTATACTCGTACATACAGGATAATACGTATGCTCGAAATATATCTTTATATTAAGTCACTAGCTGATGCCCGTTATTTCGTCCGCGTGAATTGAAGTTTTTTTTAAATTAATTTTCTGGCCTAAAAAGTAGTCTATGTGTTATTCCAGACTATAATGTACCTATCCATCCATACATCCATCCATCCAAACTTTCGCATTTATAATGTTAAGTATAGAGTATAGATTAGTATAGATAGAATATGCTTAGAAAGGTCGGCAACACGGTCACTAATCGCTGCCGCCTGCCGCCGGTATCAGAATCGAGCCTATAATATGCACTCCGCAACAACGCCACCATTCTGAAAGCGCTCTTAAGCTGAGACATGTAATGTGTGCGGTTTATTTTTACCGGGTCGCAAATAGCCGCGCGGTTGGCCCACTAATCTATGTCGCGATAGATAACGAAGCGGTTATATTGGTAGACTCGACGATTCAAAAGCACTTGTCAGTCTCCACCACTACAACCCATTTACGTCCCACTGCTGGGCACAGGCCGCCACTCTCATAGGAGAGAGGGAATTGGAGCTGCTCGAATGCGGGTCGACGGACTTTAACGACTATTATCATGTTAGTGATAATAACCGGGACCGATGGCTTAACGTGTTCTTGGAGGCACGGGGGTGAAACACCGCCAACTTCTAACTCAGGGCTGGCACTGAGAATTTCTTAACTGGAAACCCAGTATAGAACAATACAATACAATGTCTTCATTTTGCAGAAACATAAATTTACATTAGATGTTACAAAGTTATAGTCACATGTTTCGCCTAGCACCCAGACCTTGTGATCCGCAGTCGACTATGCTAACCGCTAGACCAACAGTCAGCCTACATGATTAAAAAAGATTTGATTTTGAGTTTGAGAGAGTGGCCTGGAACCATACTGCAAACGCTTAAAGCCATATTGTTCCATTATTGTTCCATTATTGTTGACTTTCGTGTTTTAAAAATATAATCCCTATTTTAGGAACGTCAAGGTACGCGACATCAAACTGTCATATTGAGTAATATTGCTTAAGTATTACTTAAGCGTTGGCGGTATGGCCCTTGACTTCTATTGGCATCGAATTGTTATTCTGGGGCCATACCACAGAATAGGTAACAGTATGCCATACTACAGTCTCTTAAAGCAGTATTAATTTAAAATGTCAGTTTTAGATGACGTACCTTGACGTCCCTAAGATTAGGATTTTTTATAAAATGCAATAAAATTTATTTGTTTTGCAAGATCAAATTTGAAAACAAAAGCGTTAAAAATATTATAATAATACTACCTTAAAAGCGATTGGAGTAGGTATGCCCCGGAACATATTATTGTTAATTAATCCACAGGTATGTAATAATACTTTACTGCGAAAGTGTCGTTGTCTGTCTTGTCTTGTCTGCTTTCACTGTTCATCTGCGCAACTGATTAAGAAATGTTGCATCCCAAGCAAGGAGGCTACTTTTATCCAGGAAAATTAAAGAGTTCCCGAAAAATCAAAGATCAAATTGAATTCTAAACGTAAGTGTTCTTAACTTTCAGTTTTAGAAAGGCAAATGTGGACTGAGTATTAGAGACCCACTTAGCATTGGCTAAACGTAGTAAGTAACAACGAAGTCTTATATGCATAAATATTGTGCAAACCACTTGAACTGGAGAGTTACTACCATCGCCCAAAGCAGTATTACTTCAAAATGTCAGTTTTATGTTACGTACCTTGACACCCCTAAAATAAGGATCATAATTCTAAAACACGAACGTCAACAATATTAAAACAATACGGATGTAAGCGATGGTAGTATGGCTCCCGACCACGTTACTTTACTTGTTACTCGACCATAATATGCACCTTTTACAAAGCCACTATAAGGCCCTAAGGTACAAAAATACCTATTTCGGAAACACTAATTGATTAGAGACAAAGTCCTAAACATAAGCCACTTTTTTAATTTGCTAGCACTGTATGAACGTTTATCTACATCTATGTGTAGGTACTTACTTATTATAAGACGTTCATAAGTAGAAAATTATAATTTATAATTTTCTACATGCATTAACTTCATATTATATTAAAGCTTCCTGTGTTAGTTTGATTATTTCTATTGGAAATAGACTTTAAAATTATTGTATAACGCTACAAACTCGTTCTTTAATCTAGTCTTATTATAGTATAGAAATACGCGGTCGGATCATACTAATATTATAAATGTGAAAGTGTGTTTGTTTGTTGGTTTGTCCTTCAACCACGCTGCAACACAGCAACGGATTGACGTGAATTTATAGCAGACGTGAACGTATACTTGAGGACCTGGAGAGTGACATAGGCTACTTTTTATCCGGGAAAATTAAGAAGTTCCGTGGGAAGTAAAAACTTATTCCACGCGGACGAAGTCGCGGGCATCAGGAAAATTTCGGGCAAACATTTTTGTCTGGAGGACACATTGCCGGCGTCGGAGCGCGCACGCTAGGCGGCAGGATAAAACGTCGTCGTTCCCCTTCGCCGTGGACGTTTCGCGTGGACGTAAAACCACAGAATAGGCAAAGCGAAAGGGTAGGTAAGGTAAGATATCAGCTGTAATAAAACTGCGTTCAACATAGTATATTTCCTAAATTTAAATTAAATTTAACTATGTAAGTTACCGGTTTGGTCTCCGCAGACCTTTAAAAGCATGAAGGTATGTGCCAAGTATGCGATACAGTTACAAACGTAGGTGAATTTCGATATGAATATGCGAATTTTTATGTTTAGGCAAATGGTCCTATTGGTCCTTTTTAAAGATTTAGACCTCATCAATGATTTTCTTATAAATTTTCCCGTTCACAACGTAGCGTATTAATGTTCCTTATTAAACTTTCATTTTTAATTATTAGGTAAACATTTATATACCTAACTTCCATCATTATAATATTAAACTACTAGCGAATGCCCGCGACTTCGTCTGCGTGGTTTGAGGTTTTTTGGTTCCCGCGGGAACTCCTTAATTTTCCGGGATAAAAAGTAGCCTATGTGCTATTCCAGACTATAATATTCTATCTCTGTGCCAAATTTCAGCCAGATCCGTTCAGCCGTTGGGGCGTGATTGAGTAACAAACATCCATCCATACATCCATCCATCCCAACTTTCGCATTTATAATATTTACTAGCTTATGCCCGCGACTACGTCCGCGTGGATTGAGGTTTTTTGGTTCCCGCGGGAACTCCTTAATTTTCCGGGATAAAAAGTAGCCTCTGTGCTATTCCAGACTATATTCTATCTCTGTGCCAAATCCGTTCAGCCGTTGGCGCGTGATTGAGTAACAAACATTCATCCATACATCCATCCATCCAAACTTTCGCATTTGTAATATTTATTTGATTTGATCATTATTATCTAACATTCATAAACTTTTCACCTTATCAATGATTTTCTCATAAATTTTCCCGTTCACAACGTATAGTATAGTATTAGCGCTACCAGATCCGCGTGGTGTGCGCATGCGCACGCATGTCATTATCCAATTGTTATGTAACACGCACTCGGCGCTCGAGGGCCGGCGACTACCGTCGACCTAAAGGCTAAAACAAACCGCACCAAGACGCCACGCCGCCACCGGTGGACGCAGTGCCAGCGGAAATGGGACTACTGACATTGCAAGAGGGAAATAGATATCGTCGCGGATTTGGCACATATCCGGTGTTTTAGTGACTACTCAACTCAGGAAGATAGCGCGCGAAAATCCACGGAAGCCGAGGATTTCACCCATATCAACCCATATTGATAATTTATTCGAGTTTTGAAAACGTTTAGCAGAAAAGCGGCATATTTTTACCGTTTGCGATTTGGCTCAGCTAATTTACGTAATTACTTCCTAGTAGCATATAATATTCACTTTGTCTCCAGAGTTTTGCTATGTGGGTATCATCTAGTAAAATAATAATTAAAAGAAAATACATATTCTTACGTTCTATAGTTTTAGTTATTTTGGGTGTTTTTGTGTGGTAGAAGTCGCCTCGGCGTAGGCCTCCCCCAGTTGTCTCCATGCGTTCCTATCTAGTAAATAATACAGGCCGTTAATCGCTGCAAGTGGCGGCCCACACGTCAGTGCTGCTAAATAGGAAAGTGCATTTCAGTGAGCGAGCGATGCCAGTTTTCAAGGGTATTCAGAATGTGGTCAGGTTGCTACTATTCTAGATTCTAGACTGTATAGACGTTATCACCCGCGCGTATCATAGAGCTGGCTGCGCAGGTGTCTCTCGCTCCAGATTTATGATAAAGATCTAGCCCCACTACAGAGGCGCGGCGCGAGCGGCAAGGTTGTGTGGAACTGGGCCTTGGACGGATTTACCACGGGACGCGTGATATCGGTCATATACGCCTTAGATCTAGCCTCGAACTGGGCATTTTCGCCATAATTATAATAATGTGTTGTCATAGTAATCAACTTTTTCATGCACTAGTGTCAATAATTGGGCAGAAATGACAAGATACTCTCCTTTCGCCGCGCAAAAGTTAGTCGAACGTGATTTCATAAATTTTTCTTACGTTTCCTATCCCGTGTTAATTTTCAAAAATCCTTTCTTAGCGGATGCTTACGTCACAATAGCTATAATTTGTATGACAAATTTCAGCTCTATCCGTCCGGTGGTTTGAGATTCGCGTTGATAGATCAGTCAGTCAGTCATCTTTTCCTTGTATTTAGTTATATCACTAGAGTTGAACTGCTTTTCTTGGAACTTAGACATTAATTGGAAGTCGACTTAGACATTAATTCACTGGAATACCACCCTGGCGCAGTGTTGAGCGCTGTTGTCTTAACGTTGAAAGTCTCGTGTTTGATCCCCGGCAGATCCTAAAGAGTTTGATAATATTAGGGTTCCTTAATATTATCTTTGTCTTTTTTCCTTACCATAGAGATCCATTACAATATTATTATTATAATGACCACTTTATTGTATACTGCCATTTAGCCTATGCACTAACCTATCTTACTATATAATATTGGATGCATGGATGTATGGATGGATGGATGTATGGATGGATGGATGGATGGATGTATCATGTATGGATGTTGTTACTCAATCACGCCCCAACGGCTGAACGGATCTGGCTGAAATTTGGCACAGAGATAGATTATAGTCTGGAATAGCACAAAGGCTACTTTTTATCCCGGAAAATTAAAGAGTTCCCGCGGGAACCAAAAACCTCAAACCACGCAGACGAAGTCGCGGGCATTAGCTAGTAGGCTAATAAGTAATATTAGTTTATGCAATACTTCTACTTATAATATTATTAAATTCTTCATCTAATTTACAGTCCAATAACTGTCCTTAGTTTATTCTAATATACTTAGTGTTCACTACGTTTTTGCAGTCTAGTTAAGTAAGTAGCACAAAATTATCAATTGAAAAATAAATTTCCATAATTTTCTGTACATTTAAAAACTTTATCAGCGTAACTGAGGCCGTTGTCAAGTTGCAACTTTGTAACAAGTTAAAGTTATCAAATGAACTTGTTATGAGATACCTATTACTTTCCAATCTAGACATTCGGCCCGCTTAAGTTTCTAGATTCTAGACCA
Organism: Erebia epiphron; assembly: GCA_963932025.1. Classification (NCBI taxonomy): domain Eukaryota; kingdom Metazoa; phylum Arthropoda; class Insecta; order Lepidoptera; family Nymphalidae; genus Erebia; species Erebia epiphron. The sequence goes on from OZ009950.1 coordinate 14,846,269, forward strand.
GCACGTGTGTGAGCTAGGATACTATAAATATGCCCGTTCAACCAGTGCACGTGTAAACACACGGGCGTGTTTTGTGTGCGCCCACGCAGCGTGTGTTTCCCGGTTGAATATTATTAATATTTCAAAATCCATGCTAATATCCATATTACATGCTAATATAATAATTGCGCAAGATGGCTGTCTATCTGTCTGTTTGCTACGCTTTCACGACCACGAAAAGATGTTTCAACCTATTTTGATGAAATTTGGTACAGAGATAGATTGCATCCCGGGGAAGGACATAGTTTTTTCCACGGAAAAGTGCAAAGTTCCCGCCGGAACAGAAAACCCGTCATCTATGCGGCCAAAGTCGCGGGCATCTAGTGCTCTTATGAAATGATTCAAAAAGAGTTTTAGGATTTCCAAATCCTTAAATTTAAATACTGAGTAAAACAAAGTCTAGGTTTTTCTCGAAAAGTAGCTATAAAATCATAGCTCTTTCTTACACTATTCGCATTATTTTAAGAAAACACCAAGATTTTATGTGTTCATGGATACCTAATCCTACTATCGATATTATAAGAGTTACTTATATGTATTTAAATTCATAAGAGATTAACATAGGATAAATGGGAAAAAATTCTAATTTGAATTAACCAAGCAGTAAATATTTTTATAGACATTTTAAATTGCAGTCTACAATTTACTTTCAAAACAATGAGCTATCAAATAGTTCGTGTCATCCAAGAAAAACATTGTTGCATTTAAGTACATAAGTCAACAACTTCGAATGTATGCACACTAAAAACTAAATATGTATTTATTAATCTATACATTGAAGATGTAATAACCCAGTGAAATAGTTTAAATCTGTTTTCTTTACATTTTTTTTTAAATTTCTGTGGTCATAATATTATAAATATTACGAAATATTTCAAAGGTTCCATCCAAGTCATCTTATCCATAAATGCTTGTAAATTCCTGTAAAATCCTAAGTATAAAGTTTTATTATAAACGATATAGATGACGATATATTACACACTCGTTCAAATAATTTACTATCGAGTTTGCATTTTACAACCACTTTAAAGGCAATTTCAAAGATATTTTAAGGTTATTTGGGAGACAGATAAGACATTGTTGCTAAATCTGTTGAACACAATCGCTTACCAAAACTATCTTATTCGTATATTGTTTTATGGCTTTTATTAGTGCCACACTAGCACATACCAAAACTATAATGATAGGCCTAAATGTAACTGCCATCTTTTTCATAATAATCCGCAGAAAAGGATAATATGTATTATCGACTTAGAACCGTCAACTTAATTTAGTTAAAAAAATATTGCCGGATTATAGCAAAATAATTGTATTCTTTTCTTGCTAAATCATGAACTTTCGCAAAGTAACGCCTGATTCTATCCAAATGAGATAAAACTTTGATTTAAATGATCTATTGTGAGCTACACAAACTCAATAGCCTATCTGCCTATAGAGTAGATTCGTAGGCGTCTTCGGTAAAGATTCACATATATTTTACGGCCCATACCTCCACGAATAGTCGTTCTATTAGCACGTTCACTCGCGAGTTCCCAAACGGTAAATAATGTCACATGTCCAACCATCTTACGTCAGTGAAGCTTAGGAATACCTTTCGTTCTAACTTCCTCAGATTTGTCCTACTTTAAAAAAGGCATCTTCTAGGCAAGCGTGCTCCAATGTAAATGGCATCATTGCTTTACATTTAGCGCGATTGTCGCGAATCACAAAAAAGTTAAAAATGTATTTAAAAGCATTAAAACAAAACATGAACTTTGACCACAAACGTGGATGACCTTGCAAATGTTCATGGATTGACTTCGGATGGATGGATGAAAAGAAACAGGAAGGAAAATAGAGTATTAAAATCTAACCAGCTTTCAATGTGTCTACTGTTTAACCAAACTGGAATATGCCAGTTAAATTATGTTTTTTTAACTTTTTTCTCAAGTTAGCCTTTGATTGCAGTCTCACCTCATGGTAAGTAGGTAATGATATAGTCAAAGATGGAAGCGGTGGCATCCGGGAGATGTATGGCATTTAAAAGTAAAATAAAATGTAAAAATATTCAGTTATTAACTTATTATCCTATAAATGTGAGTTTGTGCATGGCAACCCTAGCTAAGCCTTCTTTTATCGTTTCTTAATACATCTTTATGACGATTAAAGACAATTTTGTATTAGCATACTATTATGATAACAATATAAGATAATGACTTTTGACACTTGTGCCAGCTCCCATAGTTCCACTAGTCAAGTCCTTTAGAAACCACAAATTGACGAAGTATTAGCATGGTAAATAAGTAGAGGCTGGTATAGTTATTTCAGTCTTAAAAATCAACCTTATATACTTGTTTTATTGATCCTTACTTGAAAACACAGATTATTGATATGTTTTTGAGTAAAGGGAATTGTGGCGTTCATTTGACAATGTATTTGCTGTTTCATGGATAACCAACGGTTTTAATGCATTGACTGATATTTGCAGACAAATACCTAGTAAGATATTTTTCTACATCATCAATCATGATTGAAGGAATTGAGTGCTGTAAAACCTGTTGTAAACATACGCCCATGCATATGCCTTTGACGATCTCCCTGGTGCAGTGGTTAGCGCTGTGGATTTATAAGTGTGAGGTCACGGGTTCGATCCCCGGCAGGGTTAATTCGGAATTTTATAACATCTGAATTTTCTCTGGTCTGGCTTGGTGGGAGGCTTAAACCGCGGCAAAGACGTACCGCCAAGCGATTTCACGCTCCGGTACGATGCCGTGTAGAAACTGATACGGGTATGGGTTTAATATAACAGCCGTACCCCTAACAAGTTAGTCCGCTACCATCTTAGACTGCATCATCACTTATCAGGTGAGATCGCAGTCAAGGCCTAACTTGTAGTGGAATATAAAAAAATTATAATGATTAAAATAATATAAAAGCTCGTGATATTTTACCGTGTGTTTCAAGTTCTAATACAATTACCGAGGCAGTACCTATTGGCTAAAGTAAATACTTAGTAAAGCGTATTGTATTGTAATTTACACAATACTTATTACAGTAATTGGATGTAGGTTGCCTACCCAATAATAGTTTTAGTTTTAACTGCCTTGTTGGTCTAGTGGTTAGTAAGTATGTTCGACTGTGGATGCCGAGGTCGTGGGTTCGATTTACTTTACTCTCGACTTGCCTCGAGTTCTGCACGGGTATTGTTATAACGGAGTACCAGGATCATCACGTTTCCTTGATTTATACTGCACTATCACAAAGACACTAAATCTTCCAACACGGGGCCACGTCCATGTTAATCCATCCTGGAGTTTAACACAACAATATTTTCTACTCTTACCAGTTTTAGGTTCAAAAAACGAACTCAAACATGTTTTTTTATTCAAATAAAGTTTAAAAAATGCTTTCGAAATTCGAATCGTCGAGTAGAACCAGCAAGAAACTCGGTGGGTGCTCTTTTGAAAAATTAATTTACAATTACATCAATGTGTACTCAACTGGGATTTTTCAAAATCCTATTTTGGGAGTTTACAAACTCTACCGAATAGAGAGAAAGTAGGTATGCAAATTTCTCATCCTTCTAATCCCTCTATACTTAATATAAGAAGGGGGGGGGGGGGGGAGGGGGATTTTTGGGGGTGTCGGGTTAGAGTTATCTACCATTTGTATGGATTTCATCGCTCGATCAATTCCATACAAATGGTAGTTATAGCTCTAACGCGATCGAATAGGGATAAAAACTCCCACTCGGCCTGTTTAATAGTTTTATTCTATTCTAGAAACGTCAACAATACTTTATAATGCTCGAACATGAAGTGCTAAGCTGTTAGAAAATGTTCTTTAAACTGCTGCAGCCATAAAATAGAAATGCAATCCATGTTCCATGGTGTTCCGTGTTCCAAAAACGTCACATTCAGTACCATGAATATTTGAGGGCCTTTCTAGTGCACGACCACGACATGTCGATTCCTGATACGACTTTAATATAATATTAAAGTAAAAGAGAAACGGGCCTTTACACGGTACAGTGTAAAATTAATGTAACAAGACAACTCTACGAATTCAAGTGAAATTAATACAAAAAAAAATAGCAGTCATAGGGACAGAAGAAGTCCCTGCCGATAGAAGTGAAAACGAATTTTTTTATGTAATAAACATAAATAAAAAATTATAACAATATTTCAAAAGTAAACCTTAAAACTAATGCATTAAAGTTTAATTACGAATGTTCTATATTTATAACCTTTTGTCTTCGTAACAACGTAAGGTGTTGCCCACGGTTACACAACACTTAATAAACCTTAAAACTAAAGTATTAACGTTTAACTTTGGAATGTACTACTTAAGACCTTTTGTCTTGGGAAGAATGGTGTCGATCTCGCGTATTCCACATTACCCCCTACCAAAAAGTGCTCAACGCGCTTAAAGAATTTTTCACTTCGAAAATATTTAAATGTACGTACATCCAAATTCCGAACTTCCGCAGCCGAACTTACTGGATAAGTATAAGGATAAGTTCGGCTTCAAAACCGTATCTTAAGAATTCTACGTCTGAGATCTTTAGAGCGTACTTCGACTTAGCTCTGACTTAAGGCAGAGTTAAAACGAGATAGATCTATGACACTCACATAAGTCCATCCCGTTTTAATTCTAAGTTAAGCCTGAGGACAGCCAAAGTACGCTTTATATTATATCTCAGCATTAGAGGTGGTAGAGACACGGTTGACGTTGCGGTCGTGATTGAACATTCATAAAAACATTTGTTTAAGTTTTTATTCTTAAAGAGTTAGAATAGATTTAAGATTGACAATCTACTTACTTATAAACAATGTTATTCTAGACCTAAATTACTAGATTGATGATATATATTTTACCTTAATGTTTATTTAGCATTTCAAATGGGTTCCTTTTTTCGCAGTTTCCTTGTAGCTTACGTCTATGTAACTTAGTTTTTGCAGTGACTGTACCATCCGTTTGGATTAATACCTGTAACATAAAAATTGATGTCGTGTCGCGATGATATCATTTTTGCTGTCATACATCGTAAATAAGTCTATAACAAACAAATCGTGTTTTATAGTTAAATGGTAAAAAGCAATGAACAAGTTACTGAGAGACAAAAAACATCTCAATACACATTTTTCTTTCAAGACGTATTTCATTATGTCACTTTATGTAAATAAAAAAAAGTTATTGGTCACGATTTGTCGTATTCAAGGCAACTAGGGATATTTTAATTGTAAAGTCTATAGGTATAAATAAAGTTGTACAAATACACATTTTTGTTATCAAAGTCCGCCTACTTTCATGTCTTTAAAGTTTTTATTATTATGTCAACTCCACTGGTTTTAGATTTTTAAAACGGAAACTATGGTTTCAACAAATAGCAAGGTTTATACATATAAAGGATTTGCTTTTCTTACACAAAACGCTAAGTAACGCGCATTGACGATGCATAACTTACAAAACCTAATATTTTAACTTTCCATAATATATTATGTATAAATACTAGCTGATGCCCGCGACTTCGTCCCCGTGGAATACATTTTATTAATTCCCAAGGGACTCGGGAGCTCCACAATTTTCCGGGATAAAAGCCTATGTCACTCCGCAGATCCTCAACTATACCCATACAGCAAATCAAGTCAATACCATGGCGGTGTGATTGAAGGACAAACCACCAAACAAACACTTTCTCATTTATAATAGTATAGTATCTAGCGCCAGACATTTCTAAATGGTCTGTTATACAAATAAATCTAATGTTCCTATTCAGTAGCAGTAGCGGGTAATCTCTGCAGTCAGTCAGTCAGTCAGTCAACGCGTCGCTCGCTCGTATCAGATCTTGTTAACGCGGGCAGCTTCAGTTTGCTGTTCTGTCAATGTCAATGCCATAGATAACAGACGACGACCATAGAATCTCAGGGCTGTCCAAACTTGATAAAATATTATATTAATCTTTGTCATCTTTTGCGAAATTTTAATGATGTAAATAGCCATTTATATTCGACTTTTAAAAAGGAGGAGAAGCTTCATTCGGTACGTATGTTTATTTATTAGTAGTGCGATGCCCATAGAAATGACCGACCCGTCTACCATTACAGTGGTACCTAGTATCTGTTTTTCAAAAGAGCAACTATCGAGTCTCTTGCTGCTTCTTCTAAGTAGGAATTCCATTCCGAACCAGTGGTAGATTCACTCGACTATTCAAAAGCACTTGTTAAAAGTCTACTTGAATAAAAATATTTCATTTGGAGGTACGGTACTCTTAACTACTGTTGAGACTGAGAGAGGCATGATCACTGCATACTAATTTGACATTAGAGTGACAGCAAGTATTGAAAATTCTGGTAGTTTCCTCCGTCACGTCACCCCGCAGCATTGCTCTGCCTAGACACCTCAGTCGAACGACTGGTAGGTATTGAATGTATTTACTATTTATGTATTTCCTTAGACTGTTTAGTGATTAGTATGGATTTTTAAAACTCTGTTTTGACAGCCCTGAAGGTAACATGCAATGCCTAACCTCCTTTTACAGTAACTGTAGGCGGTTTAACGATTAATGGTTTAACAAAGTGTGAATATGTTAACAGTTAATTTGATTTAGAATAATTACCATATTGTTGTTGCAGCACTAACTATTTAACGTGTTCATTTTGTTCAACCAAAACCGTTTTATTGAATCGTTAAATCTCCTTAATATCCCTTTGTAAGATAATTTCTTTCGTGATTTATAATTTCCTGAACAGAAATGTATATATTTAAAGGACTAGATTAAAATAATACTATAGCAAGGTCCGTGACTTCTTCCGCGTGGATTTTTTTAAATTTCAAGTGAATCAAGGTAAATTTAAAGGGAAAGTCGTAGTATTGTCTTTTCTCGTGAATTCGTCAAAATCGGTAGAAAAGATAGGCCGTGATACTTCAAAGTTCAAACTTCAATATTCTTTATTCAAATAAACTTTTACAAGTGCTTTTGAATTGTCGGGTGAATCTACCGCTAGTTCGGAATATCATTTCTACCAAGAAGAGCCAGCAAGCAACTCGGTAAGTAGTTGCTCTTTTCAATCAAAAATTACAGTCATTATGAGGATACAAGGAACTGCAGTTCCAAGCTGGAGCGAGTCAAATCCATGCTCTTTTATCGTTTAAATAATCTTTAACAGCATAAAAAGCTTCTTTATGGTGCATACATTAAATAGACTTTTTAAATGGAAGCGTAGCAGACAGACTTTTCGCATAGTTGACTGGTTTTAAAACGTGATACTGATATTATAAATATGCGAAAGATTTTCTGTCTGTCACTTTTCCCAACCTATCCATTTCACCGATTTTGACGCGGGGATGTACATCATACTTATACTAATATTATAAATGCGAAAGTGTGTTTGTTTGTTGGTTTATTGGTTTGTTGGTTTGTCCTTCAATCACGCCGCAACGGAGCAACGGATTGACGTGATTTTTGGCCCTTTTTATCCCGGAAAAATAAGGAGTTCCCGCGGGAATAACAAAAAACTTAAACCACGCGGACGAAGTCGCGGGCATCAGCTAGTAGGACTATAAAGCCACGAGGTGGATATTCATGAGTTCCCACAGGGTCTTTAAAAAAACTGACGAAACCGCGGGCATCGGCTTTATTTATTTAGCTAATTATTATAATTATCACGAGTTGCCAACAACAAATCTTTCCAGCTGAAGAAAAAAATAAGTTATCAACTAATAATAGGTACAAAATACCCCTAAATCATTTCGGTATGGATGCACTTGTCACTTTTGCTTTATGTCGATATTTGATTTGCATTTAAAATCGATAAGTAAAAAATACAAGACCCGACACCGAGTCATTCGAGCAACTGGTTTTATACGGACTTATGCAATTGTTGTCATTTCAAGAAATTATCACTTTATCTGGAGACGCAATGAATTAAACAGCACGGGGTCGGATATAGGGTGTTCTACCCAATTGCAGGGAATACTTATTTATTAGTTATTTGGTTGCGATTGTTGAGCAACGTTGACCTAAGTTGGTAACTGGATGGGTGACCGAATTTGGACGTTCAATTTTGGCCCTTTCGGCCGTCGGTCCCGTTATTTTTACTAATCATATGTACTAAAATAAAAAATGCGAAAGTGTGTTTGTTTGTTGGTTTGTTGGTTTGTTGGTTTATAGGTTTGTTGGTTTGTCCTTCAATCACACCTCAACAAAGCATCGGATCAAAGTGATTTTTTGCGTGGGTAATAGTTGAGGACCTGGAGAGTGACATAGGCTCCCGGAAAATTGAGGAGTTCCCGTGGGAATTTAAAAAAAAACTTATTCCACGCGGACGAAGTCGCGTTCATCAGCTTGTATCTGATATTAATCGAACAAACCTAAGAGTTTAAATACTCTTAGTTGAGTCGTAGGGAAGTGAGGGAAGGACGTGGGAACCTACCGCATTATAATCCCAAGAAAACTCCTACCTCCTTCTTCTTCTTCCTGCCCTTGTCCCACGCTACGTGGGGTCGGCACAACATGTTCTTTTCTTCCACTCACTTCTGTTATCCGTCAACCTATCATTCACCCCTTTTATACGCATATCCTCTATCCCAAGAAAACTCCTGCCATTATGTGATTAATGGAATGGGGTCACGACCCTCAGTAATGAGGAATACGACGCAGGGAGATAAAACCTCGCGATTCATCGTCGCAAGCTACCATTGAGGATCACAGAATCCCGGACCACGTGACCTGCCATTGATCTATGTATAGCTAGACACAGACCAGAAATAGCTTCCTCAGGCCACCAATTGCCAACTGTACTGACTAACCGCTGTGTCACGCGGCCCACCGAACTGGCGTATCAATAATTTGATAAGTGGACTATTTATAAACAAACTTAATGATACATCAGACGCTGTGCTGGGTTGATAGGTTTTTTAATCGCTGGCTGTTCAGAGGCCCAATGGAGAAGTTTCATGATGTTGTGAATATCATAAATCAGTGTGTTTTTAAATCCATCAATATATGACTAAGAAATTAATTATTTAATACGTTTAATTTTTTAATGTAGGTACTGTATCTTACTCGAGTGAGAAATTTTGTGAGTGAGTTTTTACCTAGCCGAGATTAATGATACTTCAAAATTATCTTCACACACAAATTAAGTGCTTTTTATTCAAATAAGTCACGTTCTGTCCATTTCTTTCTTTTATTCGGCTTTATAAAGTCGGTTGATAGCACCGAGTAGTAAACCTATCACCGAGTATTGTATGGTCTGTGGTTGATAGGGTCGTGTGACGTCACACGACCGCACTTGCAAGCGCAACTTTAAAGTTCCATAACTTTTCATTCGTTGAGATATTTTAATGATTTATTCATATTTTTGTTTTAATTTTCATAAAAAAAAAAAAAAGGAAACTTCTCCATTGTCTAAGCCTAATTACAGATGAGATAAAGATATGACGACGTTGATGATCTTTTGGAATGTTGTTCATACTGAGATGACTATAAAAGCCCAAATTGATACCGCAAAGTTCAAATTTCTCTCAATTGTCACTGATAGAGTCTAGGTATAGATCTAGACTTGAATTTAGACAATTTTAACGACACTGATGTCGCTGGCTTACAGTCGCGGTCAGTAGTCTTAATATACCGTCGCTTAAAGCAGTTATTTATGACGTACCTTGACGTCCCTAAAATGAAGATTATAATGAAAAAAGACCGTCAACAAGATTGAAAATAATACTGTTTGAAGTGACGGTAGTTAGCCCTCTGAAAATGTTTATCACAATATCAGTTTTCAAATTAGATCCATACTAATATTAGAAATGCGAAAGTGTGTCTGTCTGTCTGTCTGCTACGCTTTCACGGCCCAACTACCCAACCGATATTGATGAAATTTGGTACAGAGGTTACATCCCGGGGGAGGACATAGGCTACTTTTTATCCCGAAGAATTGAAGAGTTCCCGCGGGAATCAAAACACATGAATCAATGCGGACGAAATCACGGGCATCATCTAGTACTTTATAACACTGTATTCATTAAGGTCTTTAATGCCATATCAATAAATTTATTATGTAACAAAAGGTTTTCAAGCATCGATTTTAACAAAATTAATGACTTAAAAAAATCATTTTCTAATTTCACGTTTGACATATTCGCATCATTGCATTTGTTAAAATGACATTTTATCAAAAATATTAAAAAAGGTTTTCTACATCTATTGTATTTAGTAGCCATGTCCTGCGCTGCGAACGATTAAAATGTTAAAAACTCCATGATATATCACATCCTACATAACAAAATCTCATCGACCTGAAACACATGTGTGCATGCTATTTTAAAATCAAAATAAATAAATAGCTTTTTATTATTCCTTACATTACATGACATTTATATTCTACATTGCATTTTTACATCAACATTTTAAATTTAAGTTTATTTTTACAATTTTACATTTTTCATTTATATTTCACTAGCGAATGCCCGCGACTTCGTCTGCGTGGTTTGAGGTTTTATGGTTCCCGCGGGAAATGTTTAATTTTTACGGGCCTATGTGCCTATGTGCTATCCCAGACTATAATCTATGTCTGTGCCAAATTTCAGCCAGATTCGTTCAGCTGTTGGGGCGTGATTGAGTAACAAACATCCATACATCCATCCATCCATACATCCATCCAAACTTTCGCATTTATAATATTAGTAAGATGGTATAAAAAGTGCATGCTATTATGATCTTTAAAGTGGTAAACATTTTCAGCCCGCGACTGTACAGCGATGGACGCTAAATAGTTTGACATGGTGTCATTGGTTACATTGGCACCCGGCAGTGCGCTGTAGGTAATTGAGGGCACAATCAGGCCTTACATCATCTTTGACGCCAAACAATAGGTATTAATCGTTGTTTGAGGACGCGGAAACTTTGATTGATTGCTCTGTAACTAGTCTTTGAAGGAACTTTAGAAAATCTTCTCTTTTGTTAGAAATGTATATATATGATGCCCGCGGCTTCGTCCGCGTGGATTAAGTTTTTTTTATTCCCGGGATGCGACCTATGTAACAAATCTATCTACTCGACTATAATCTATCTCTGTGCCAAATTTCATCTAGATCCGTTCAGCCGTTCTGGCGTGATTGAGTAACAAACATCCATTCACTCATCCAAACATTTAGCATTTATAATATTATAGTAAGTATAGTGTAGATAGTAAATATACTTAATTTAATTATGATGGTGATAATTAACGACGATATTTTAAACCTACAGCTGCGAGGGTTCCAAACGCACCCTGGTTTGAGAAAAATAGTTCGGAGACGGAAGGAGGAGAGTACATGAAATACACGAGTTAGTTAGGAAGTTAACGAAACGAAGGGATGTAACTAATAGTTACATTTAACCACTAGTGCTAAATAACTCACATTATGATATTATTAACCAGCGAGCACTAATTAATGGGTCGTTTTATTTACCGGCTAACGTACCTAAGTACTAGACCTGACGATAGAAAGTTAAAACTGAATTAAACATATTTTGATTATGTGAACATGCTATAATCTAAGCACACTTGGTTAGCGTGGTGGAGTATGGCCTAAACCCTGTTCCATTTTAAGAGGAGATCCAGTCTCAGCTGTGGGCCAGTTTTAGCATAGCAGCATTTTAATTTATGTATTTTAATGTTAATTTTGCTCTAAAATTTTGTTTAAAGTCAAAGACGTTTATTAAAAGACGGGTTTAATAAATCTCCTCTCCTCCTTCTAATTTAGCCTGAAGTTAAAAGAGTTGATTAAAGAGTTTTTAATCAAATTTGTTACGTCCGCAAGTTCGCGGAGCTAATAAATAATCAAAAACCTAATCGAAAGAAACAGATATTAAATATAATGGGAAGGGAAATGTTACCTTGTGGAGTGTCCTCGCCGGTATATCGGGCCCGATTCTTCTTTCTTGAAATTGCACTTCACTTTGTTGGTGTATAAGTAGGTGGTGAATGGTGTAATGTGGTATGTACTTAATATGATAAATAATCCGAAAATATGCCAAAATGGGGAGCCGAAAATATGTTATTCGAACACAACCGAAGGACGGAAGCGGAATGAAATCAAATGACAGGCAACGTCATCTGTCAGAAAATGAGTGACATTTGACGTTTGGGGTTGCCGTTCAACAATTATACTGATAAGTAAACTAAACATAAATACTAAATACCAAACATCCCCCAGCCCAAGCAGTCTCCAACTGCTTCCGAAAACTTAGTAAACTAACAACCAATTAACCTAAGGTCCTAAGCCTAACCGAAAACAAATCTATATTAACCTAATCTAAAGGCAAACGAGACAACTTGGAAATTGCCCGTTGCAGAACCGTTCCCTGCGCCACCCGCACATCTGCGAGCCTGACCACGCCGTCCTTTCCCGGATACAACGCTACAATCCGACCACGACGCCATTGAAGAGGCGGAGCATTGTCCTCTTTTAGTAAAACCAAATCTCCAACTTTAGGTGGGACGGCTGGGTCAGTCCACTTCAACCGCTGCTGTAAGGTGTGAAGATATTCTAATTGCCACCGATGCCAAATTCTTTGAGAAAGTTGCTGTAGCAACTGAAACCGAGACAATTTATAAGTCTTCACATCCTGAAAGGGATACTCTGGGAGTGCAGTTAACGGTTGACCGATAAGAAAATGACCTGGGGTCAGAACCTCCAGGTCGTTCGGGTCCGAAGATAGAGGGCACAAGGGGCGTGAATTCAAGACTGCTTCGATTTTGCAGAAAACAGTACTGAGTTCCTCGAATGTCAGGGTTGTTTCCCCAATAGTGCGTTTCAAATGCGTTTTTGCTGACTTAACCGCAGCCTCGAATAAACCACCCCAGGCTGGGCAAGCCGGTGGATCGAAGATCCAAGTAATACCGCGCCGTGCTAAATCACGACCGATTTGTGATTGATTTTGTTCCAAGAATTTGGTAACTTCCTTTAAATATGTGTCACTGCCCCTAAAATTGGTGCCACAGTCTGACCTAATCACCGCTGGTAATCCACGTCTCGAGGTCATTCTAGAAAGGCAGGCAACGAAGGCCTCCGAAGTTAAATCCGAAACTAATTCTAAGTGGACGGACTTAGTGGCCAGGCACACGAATACACATAAATAAGCCTTGGTGATTTTTGGACTCCGTAACGTGTGCGACTTCACATAAAATGGACCTGCAAAGTCGGTTCCAACGCCTTGGAAAGGCCTAGCAGCTAAAACCCTGTCCCTAGGGAGATCACCCATCAACGGTTGGGCTGTAAGTCCCTTTAGTCTATAACATGAAATGCATTTGAAAGTGATCTTTCTTACCGCTCTTCTAGCTGAAAGAATCCAATAATCGCGTTGTAATATAGCCAAAAGTGCATTCGGTCCTGCATGCGAATTTTTTAAGTGACAATCCGAAATTAAAAGGTCAACAAAATGTCCCGATTTAGGAAGCAACAATGGATGTCTTGCTCCGTAGGGTAAGTCCGAGTGTTTAAGGCGACCTCCAACACGCAAAAGGCCGTCCGAATCAATGAAAGGGTTAAGACGCTTGAGATGTCCCTTTAAAGGTTGACCGTTTCGAATACGTTCAATGTCAGAACCGAAATTATTTTTCTGTAGAAGCGAAATCCACATAATTAACGCTTCCTTCCGATCTTGTGGGGTTAAGTAAGCCGTATTATTCCGATTATCTTTCCGACGACAATTATAATAGAATCTCCGAATCCAAGCGGTCACTGAAATAAGCCGATCTAAAGAGCTATAGCGCTCTAAGAGAAAACCGAAATCTGGAGGGGGTTCCGAAGTTGTAGCTACCGAACACCGAATGCCAGGTAATTCCGCAGGTAATACCTGTGTAGCCTTAGACGTAGGCCAACGCGATTCCGAATACGTCAACCATCGCGGACCCCACCACAACGGATGAGATACCAAACCTGAAGCTGTTAAGCCCCGTGAAGCGCAATCAGCAGGGTTCAATTCGCCCGAAATATGTCGCCACGTGATTGGCACTGTAGAATTTTGTATTTGTGAAACTCTATTAGCCTCGAATACTTGAAGAGTATGAGGCGGCGTTTTAAGCCAGGCTAAAACTATAGAGCTATCAGTCCAACCGAATACTTCATTAACATCAATGGTCCTTTGCAAACAAAGGCAAACATGATGCAGAAGCTTAAGTAGAAGCACGGCTCCGCACAACTCCAATTTAGGAATCGTCAGACGTGATCTAATTGGGGCAACCTTACTTTTGGCCATTACTAAATGAACCGAGACATTATCCATGTTATCAACTGCGCGTAAATAAACGACAGCCGCGTATCCGGCTTCCGAAGCATCCGAAAAACCGTGAATAGTAATATTTTTAACCGATGGAGGAAGCATGCATCGCGAAATCCGAACATCCTCAATCCGAATGAGGTCATCGTTAAAATTAATCCAATCTCTTTCTAAATCCCCAGTAATAGGTTCATCCCAAGTAACATCAGCAAGCCACAAACGTTGCAAAAAACATTTAGCCCGAAATAAAACAGGAGTGATCCATCCGCTCGGATCATACATCCTAGCAATTGTTGATAATATTTTCCGTTTAGTAACCGAATGTCCATGAGTCAAATCTGTCCGAAAAGAAAAAACATCCTCTATAGGATTGTACTGTACTCCCAAAACCGAAGTTAAACTTTGCATGTCCGGATTATCGAACAGGTGAGGAACCTGTTGATGATCAGCAGGCAAATTCCGAAGTAAAACAGGATCATTCGAGATCCACTTCCGTAATTCATAACCCCCAGATTGCATAAGCCGAATTAACTCTTGCTGAAGTTCGAGGGCTTCCGATTGTGAGCCGCATCCTGTCAAAATGTCGTCAACATAAATGTCGTTTTCTAAAACCGAAGCCGCATGAGGATACCGATCACGTTCTCGATCAGCCAACTCCAATAGCGTCCGAATTGCTAGGTAAGGGCTGGATTTTAACCCGTATGTATTGGTACCGAGCTCATAAGTAATAAGGGGCTCATCAGGAGACTCTCTCCAAAATATGAGCTGATACCTTCGGTCCGATTTGTCGATAATGGTCTGCCGAAACATCATCCTAATGTCCGTGACAAAGACGATCTGATGACGTCTGAAATTCATTAAAATCTCCCCAATATCACTCTGTAATTTAGGTCCCGAATGTAGGCACTGGTTTAAAGAAACCCCCGAATTTGTGACGCAACTTCCGTCAAATACGACGCGTACTTTAGCGTTTTCATCTTTTATAACCGCATGATGAGGAATAACAACATATTCTTGTCCACCTTTAAAATCAAAATCCGAAACCGACATATGACCGAGATCTAAATATTCACGCATAAAATTAATATATTTCTCCCGTAAAACCGAATTTTTCATAAGTTTCCGTTCCAAAGCTAAAAATCTTTTTTCCGCAATAGTTTTCGAATCCCCAAGCAGGGGTCGATTTCGTAAAAACGGCAACCTGGTGACAAACCGACCATTTTCCAACCGAAACGTATTATCCTTATAAAACTGTTCACACTCTTCGTCAAGTGGAGCAGACCGAGAAGCTACTTCTGGTGGTTCCTCAACCTCCCAGAATTTTTGTAGCGTATCCGAAACCGAAATACCGACAATTTCCGAATCATCAATCAAGTCTGATTGTTTAGTGAGTTCTACACGACCGAGTAGAACATAACCGAAAATAGTGTTATAAGCCGTAAGACCGATAGAATTTAAGACAATTTTGTCTCCTCCCATGAGAGACCCTAAAACATCCGAACCGAGTAACAGTTCCACTGGTGTGGACTCATAAAAGTGAGGATCTGCTAGACTTAAGCCCGTGGCTAAGTCTTTCACCGATTTATCCAACGTCATAGTTGGTAGATTTCCGATAACCGTTTGCATACAGACAACGGGAGTGGTAATTCTAGGAAACCGTTTGTTTATGGGAGAAAATGTAACCGAAGACCGACCGATAATATTTGAGGTAGTTTCAACACCCCCAACACCCATGATCCGTTCGTTGCTCGGATCTAAATTTATGCCCAACCTGCCCACCAAATCCGTAGTTATTAAGGACCCCTGAGACCCACTGTCGAGTAAAGCTCTAGCCGAAATTGCCATTTCCGAATTATTTTCCGAATTAAAATAAACCTTGACTAGAGCAGTGGGCAAAAGAACCGTCACTAAGGGGCAGGTGGGCGCCGTATCCTAGCGTCGTTCGGGGGAATAAAGGAGAGAACGGTTCTCCTCACGCCCGCCATTGTCGTTCCGTTCATCAGAACGCCCGTACTGAACTCTCGCAATCCGATTATTATTATAACGTGGCTCATCACGCTGTTCCTGACGTTGTCGTGGAGGAGGTGAGGAACACCGAAGTGGCGAAAGGTTGCGGGGTGACCTGACCCTACCGACATTAGCTTGCTGGCGAAAGCCCCCGCCCGTGCGTGGGCCTAACCGCTCAGCCAAACCCCGATTATCGTCACGCCTCTGTTGTAAACCCGACCGATTAAAGCACAGCATCGGGTGATGTTTATTACTTCCACAGTTGCACTGAGGCGGCGCCCGACGGCAATCGCGGTAACTGTGATTTCCCAAGCATTGGAAACAAAGACGTTCCCTATCTACAAAATCTTTCCGTACAAAGGGTGACATGGATTTAAATTCGGGGCAATTAGTTAAAACCGAATGTTTTGAATCCCCACAACAAAAACATGGCTGCTTTACTTCAGCAGCGGCATAATGAACCGATTTCCGCGGAGGCTTCCCGTGTCTCGAATTATTATTATATTCATTTTGATAATTTGACGATTCCGAACTCGTACATTCAATTAATCGACATTCCGTTTCTAAAAATTCAACTAAGTCCGAATATTTTGGTATAGTATCAGTTTCACATCCGAATTTTTGTTCAAACCGAGATTTAAGTGACGTAGGTAATTTTGATAAAACTATGTGTAAAAGTATAAATGACCATGCCGATACAGGAAACCCGAGACGCTCCAATTGATTAACAGCCATAATCAATGGATTTAAAAATTGAGACCGAAGACCGTTAAGTCGGCCTGAAACTGTAGGTAATTTCAAAATTTGGTCAATATGTACGTCACCTAAACGACGAGTATTTTGATACCGCTTCATCAAAAGATCGCGGGCAATACTATAACCTTCATCCGCAATCTTAAGGTGTTGGACCAACCCACGGGGTTCACCGGATAAACAAGACATCAAATAAGCTAATTTCTGTGCCGGTGACAAGTCTACACGTTTATCGACAAGACTGTCAAAAAGGTTGTTAAACCCCACCCATTGGTCCATCTCCCCTGCAAATGACGGAAGCCGAAGTGCTGGCAAACGTGACAGCAGCGCATCTAGATCCACACCCTCCGATTTAGTATTTACCGTAGCACTGCTCGAATTCGTAGGAGCTTCGTCCAACTTAATCGTCATTAGTCTATCAAAAGCCTCTAAAGCGCGTATGTAGTCCGCGCGGGCCCCCAAAATTATTTCCCTATCAGCCGGTACAGTGTCATCTGCTAACTCAAGAATGCGTTGATAAGAATTTTCCAAATTCATAAACTCTGAATTCGCTGTCATGAGTCGTATAGATAAGCGGCTTGTATGATCGGGTCTATCTATAAGGTCCGCGCTGTCCAACAACCACTGTAGCTTAACCCTAAATTGGGACCAACTAGTTCTAATAGACATCTTTAATTAATTAATATAACCGAAAATAAAAACTTGAAATATCCGAAAATCCCGAAATAATAAGAAAAATAACCGAAATTATAAAATACCACATTCACCTTTAATCCGAAAATAACAACAAATTAAATTACACACACTAATTACCATCGATTCCAAGAATCACCAAGTGTAAATTGGGTCAATATTGTTGACCCAACAATATCGGCACGTGTATAGTCGGCTTAACATGTTTACGTGACCAAGGAAAAATAAGTTACCGAACTGAGGGTTGGCGCGTAAAATTATGTGAACACGTAAGCTAACCTATGAATGTCGTGTTTTAATCACGAAGAAGACCGAAAAACACCAAGCTCTGCTACCATTAATGTTACGTCCGCAAGTTCGCGGAGCTAATAAATAATCAAAAACCTAATCGAAAGAAACAGATATTAAATATAATGGGAAGGGAAATGTTACCTTGTGGAGTGTCCTCGCCGGTATATCGGGCCCGATTCTTCTTTCTTGAAATTGCACTTCACTTTGTTGGTGTATAAGTAGGTGGTGAATGGTGTAATGTGGTATGTACTTAATATGATAAATAATCCGAAAATATGCCAAAATGGGGAGCCGAAAATATGTTATTCGAACACAACCGAAGGACGGAAGCGGAATGAAATCAAATGACAGGCAACGTCATCTGTCAGAAAATGAGTGACATTTGACGTTTGGGGTTGCCGTTCAACAATTATACTGATAAGTAAACTAAACATAAATACTAAATACCAAACAAAATTAAAAATAGTAGATTATTAACCAATGGGATAAAGCAGTGTCTTCTGTCGCGGGTGACGATTTAAATCGCGAGCGTAACGAAGGACTCGAGGTTTACTCCCGAGCGTAGCGAGGGTGTTAAAAACTTAAATCACGAGCGAAGCGAGGGATTTAAGACGAGTCCTAAGTGTAGCGAGGGATTTAAGTTCACCCAAGACTAAGACAGCTTTATCACCGAGGAAAATACTCTACTTTTCGTACCATTTGCGAAAAAAATTTACACAATAATAATATGAAATAAGCATTTATTAAAAATAATGACAATTAATAGTAAAAGTTAACATTCGAAACATTGGTCCAATTATTGATAGAGAGAGGTACATTTTTGTTTGGTACATTTATTGTTGAATCCGACAATTCACTGTCACTGTCGCTTTGATTTAACATCGTAACGTATTTTTAGAACATTAACTTATTTATAAAAATAAATTAAAATAAACTTAACGTATATGTATTTGAAGAAAATAAAAATGCGGCAAATTCCTAGACTAATATTTTTTTGTCGAAAAAGCAAAGGCATCTAGCTCATACGGCCTCGTGGGTTTCCGTAATTTTATTTAATAATCATAACTGCATAATATTAATGCGTATTCCTTTTTCAAAAAGATGTCTACTTTTTTGAGCAAGTGCTTATATACAAACTCAATGGAGTAAACACAGTAGTGTAGTTCAGTATTTTCGGTAAGTATTCCAAATTTAAATCACATTCTCACGAAAAAGTAATTTTCGTACCACTTGCTCAAAAAAGTGTCATTCTATGCCACAAAAAGCGAACATAACAATAGTCATTTTTAATCTGTTAAAAACAGGGAAAGAAAATTATTGTACTGAATTTCATTCATCCTCTAGCTAGGGGGAGAATGTGATTTAAATTTGGAATACTTACCGAAATTTATACTGAACTACATCTGTGTTTACACCATTGAGTTTGTATATAAAGCATTAAACATCTTTTTGAAAAAGGAATACGCATTTATTATGCAGTTAAGATTATTAAATAAAATTACGAAAACCGACGAGGCCGTTTGAGCTTGATGCCTTTGCTTTTCCGATAAAAAAATTATAGTCTAGGAATTTGCCGCGTTTTTGTTTTCTTCAAATACATAAACGTAATTGGACCAATGTTTCGAATGTTAACTTTTACTTTTAATTGTCATTATTTTTAATAAATGTTTATCTCATATTATTATTGTGTTAATTTTTTCGAAAATGGTACGAAAAGTAGAGTATTTTCCTCGGTGATAAAGCTGTCTTACTCTTGGGTGAACTTAAATCCCTCGCTACACTCAGGACTCAGAATTCAATTCAAATTTAAAAGCAAAGCTGACACTAGCTACGGTCACATATTATTATGGTCAATGATGGTGATTTATCAAAAATGTATTTGCTTCTATTGCCTTATAATTATGTTGAAAAACTAACACGTGCACAAAACCAGGTCTTCAAAATTAATAAATACAGCCACAAATTCCTAAAACGGTCCGCACAGATGACGTATCCAACAAACACGAGAATTCAATGTCATTAATACCAAGTTGCCTTATCTCTAGCAGTAATTCACTATCTTCAGTAAATTACTATCGCATTGGAAAACATAATACGTTGACCCATATATTTACTGTGTGAATATTACCTTAATTGATGTGTAGATAGCCCTTTATGGTACTGCTTGAGTGTCTGATTGAGTTGAGATATATATTATATATATATTTTAATTATATATTATTATATTATGTGTGTGTTTTAAGGCGTGTTTACATGTGACGGTTCCGTATGATCCACCGGAGTAGTAGGAATGTGTATTGTGTACTAATATGTATTATAAATGCGAAACTTTGAATGGATGGATGCCGGAGGATGGATGGATGTATGTTTGTTACTCAATCACGACAACGCCATCGGCTGAACGTATCTGGATAAAATTTGGC
This sequence comes from Erebia epiphron, assembly GCA_963932025.1. Classification (NCBI taxonomy): domain Eukaryota; kingdom Metazoa; phylum Arthropoda; class Insecta; order Lepidoptera; family Nymphalidae; genus Erebia; species Erebia epiphron. The sequence continues at coordinate 14,866,720 of OZ009950.1, forward strand.
ACAGACATAGGTTATAGTCTGGAATATATACTGGCTGTATATGCCTGTATACACAGGATTGTATACACAGGCTTCTTTTTATCCCGGTTAATGAGCTCCCGCGGGAACCAAGAAACCTCAATTAAAACGGACGAAGTCGCGATCATCAGCTAGTGTAATATAAAATGTTGCAAAAATACGGTTTTGCTAGATGCTAATACTCGTTTTATGGTAGAAAATATAATGGTTTTGACCAAAATATTGGCTACCAAGTTATATATGAATTTATTATATTAGAAATACATATTTCCTTTTCATATTAATTCAGAGAGCAAATACTTATTAAGAACTATCAATAATTAATTATGAACCATAACATACGAAATTAGATACCTAGTTTTAATCAATTAATTAATTTGTCGATGATACTACAATTAATTATTATTACTTATATTAAATTATTTTTTAAATTATATTTCAAAATTCCATATACCTACCTTCTAATTTCATATACCTTCTGCCCATCTGCGTTTCATAGCAAGAATATAACTGATAATGTATATATGGACAATTCCGAGATCCAAATTCTAGCGGTTTAAATTTACGTTGAAATAGGTAGGTAACTTATTAGCTACGAATTCCAGCTAAAACCGGACCAAAACAATCATCCGGTTAGAATAGTGTGAATCAGCCATAACTCTCCCGAAACATCTGGAAGCGTCGAGTGCCGAATTCCTCCGTAATAAATTACTCCAACCATTCAAATGGATTTATTTGAATTTATTCGAATGCAAAGTGATGCGTTCATTATCAATTGAAAAGAGTTTCCCCTTTAGAGGTCCGTTGGCATTTTGTCAATGAATGGTTCCATCGGCCTCTTAAATGGACGTACAAATATTCGAATAATACATCGATATAATATAATATGTAGGTAACTGGGCCCTTTCATAGAAAAAAGTTGGGCATCCGACTTGTGGTGCATGCCCCTCACCTGTATAAGCCCGTCCTTGTCCCCGCCATAGCACTGTCCCGCTTTTCAGACTAGATGGCGTTAGTAAAATTAGTCCACATTCTTTGTTTGACAGGACCCGTTTATGTAAATAGAGGTCATTGTATTAAGTAGCTATGTTTGTTATATAGGAAATCCTCCAGTATACCAACTAATCATGTCTACCTCGTATTTGGGTTCGTATTTTCGTAGTGTTTGTGTTACGTGTGACACTATGGACGGCAGGCTTTAAAAAAAAGTGATATATTACCATATGGACGGCATAAAACAGCAGCATTCAAGGGAAGTTTTAAATTTGCGGCCACTAAGTGCTGGAACGATCTACCGCCACCGCTAAAAACGCCACAATCTTTTGGAACTTTTAAAACTAAATTAAAAACCTATTTACTTACGCAACAAAAAAATTTACCTTAAAATTAATTATTGTTATTACACTATAGCTTATCTTAGAAGTGGCTATCGTTTCAGCACTTATGCCGCATTTATTACAGTTTCTCCAATTAATTTTATTTACTATTTTTATTTGCTTTTTATTTTATTTACTCTGTTATAATGTTAGTTCGTTTTCTCTTTTTATTTTCTTGTTGCTTGTGCCAATCTGTATCTTTCATTTTAGATAATGTAATATTTAAACCAAACGCAATAATAATATTATAAGTTAACTATAAATATATTAGGTTATATATTACACTCATAAATATTATATTCATAGTTCCGTCCGTGACTTCACTTAAAATATAGGTTTCCACTGAAAACCAGCGCTGCAGTCTGCTGCAGCATAATGCTGAGCTGGAAACCTTTATTTGGTCATGTATCGCTATATTCTTAATATTAATTGTAATTAGTCTAATGTGGTGATCAAATAAAAAAAACATTTTCTTTCTTTCTTTCTTTCATTAAAAAAATATATTCTTTTCATAATCGGCTATATTTTAATGTGAAATTCTTACCACATCAGCTGACGCCTCTACGTAATATATGCATCTTTATCATTATAATGTCCGCGATCACCTAGTTTAGGTTACTTATGTACAAATTGCCTACTGCGCAAGTACATTTCAGTGATCTTTTTACATGAAACAAACTGTAGTCAAGTGGCTATAATAATGGCTAGAAATACTAGAACAGTGACGCTGGCGCACATAATATCGGAGCTATATCCGTCACTGGGTATTGTTAGTGGCAGTGACGGTCTGTCATAGACTAACTCATACGTCCTGAAGTCTAAATTTACCTAAATCGGTAAAAACTCTGTGAGACGCCAAAAAGTCGTTGAAGTATAAGAAAGAATCATCATCTCACCCTATCGCTGCCTCACTAGTGAGCACAGATCTACTCTCAGAAAGGGACTGGTTTACTGGCTGACCAAGTGCGGATTGGCACACACCTTTGAGAATATTATGGAGAACTCTTAGACGTGTAGACGAGCAACTTTTTAATTTTATTCTGATATCACTACAATGCATACTTGCTTGCGATATTGACTAGTGCAAAGTAATGATGCAGTCTAAGATGGTAGCAGGCTAACCTGCATAGGGGCATAGTAGTCACACTAAGCAGTCACATTAGACATTGTACCGGAACGCTAAATCGCTCGGCGGCACGTCTTTGTAGGGTGGTAACACGGCTAAGCTCCCCAACAGGCCAGATCAGAGAAATTAAAAATTCCCAACTTGACGTTGCCAGAAATCGAACCCGGGACCTCCCACTTATACGACCGCAGCGCCCACCGCGGCGCCAGGAAGGTTGTCAACGCTGAGAGAGTGTTAACTAATGTTGTAATTTAGAGTCATTAAAAACAATCAAATACTACGCATACAACCTTACGTAACCTTGTATAAGGTATAGTTTTGGAATTGTTTACCTAAATATTTTACTGGCAAACAACTTAAGTAACTAAGTAAACCTACGCTTCTCTGAAGTAGGCAGTTTAGAAGAATGAAAGTGCGTAAGAATTTGCGGGTGTCCGCTAGATGACTTTTCAAAAGTTAAAACATATTTACTTTCTTAAGATGACGCTTCTAGGACGACCTAAAAGCTTAAAATCGGTAATTATCAGAAAACATAAATTATATTATTATGAGTTCGTCAAAACTAGGTTATTGACTCTTAAATATGTAAAAAAATCTATGAGGACTGAAGTATCATAATTTTGAAATATAAAATTATCAGTCTTGCTTGTCAGCACCAGTCGTTTATACGCAGTGATAATTTGAAACTAAAAAACATGATATTTTAAAAGAAAACAGTTGAACTAATCACTATAAATGTTTTGTAAGTTATGACTTTTATCAAGCTCTAGATAAAGGTCTGGAAAAAATTGTTAAAAAATTACATAGAAGAGATAAAATTGAGATGGATGAGGCATATTTCCGTCTCAGTACGAAATATGTTTATACCATATTTTTTGCTGGCATACGTAGGGTTCCGCTTAAAAGTCAACGATGGCGTAAAGCAACCGTTTAGAACCATTGTTAAAGAAAAAAGCATTTGTTAGCTGAGCGCAAATTGACCAGTGATATGTGTAAAGTGTGACTCGACATTATTTACGGAAGTAGCTTACTCGCGTAGGACGTACGTAGAAGTACTTATCATCTGTAGCGTAATAAGGCTTCTCGTAGAAACATATCTGATTACCATTTTCAACAGCTTAAATCGAATGGATTTAGACATTTTTAAACCCGCGGGAGGGGATCGTCTGGTATAAAATAGCTTATATCCGTCACTGCGAAACTATAGTATACCTGCAGAGACTGCAAAATGTTGAGTATTCTCAAATTAACAACTTTTTTGTTTATCCTTTAGTTTTGTATGATCCCAGTGTTGCTACGTCATATAATCGACTCTTAGCTTTCACATGACAAACTCTATCTATTAACAATGGGTCGTATGATAAACATAGCCTATGAAGATAACAGACAGACACTGTTTGCATTTAAAATAATATGGATGAGGGTTTAAAACTAGCATTAACTTTAACAAATTAAACGTTATTTCTAAATACATTTAACAATATAATTCTATTAGAATCTTGATAGAAACTGGGCCGTTTCCGCAGCTGTGCACTTGGTATCATGACCGTGACAATGTCATGATACTTTGCGCTACTGCCCGCATTACATAATCTGTGGCCGCGTGGATTTGGGACTCTGCTATTTGCATAGTAACCGGTTGTGGAATTAATTACATAAGCTGCTCATTATTTATGTACGTTTGTATTTGAGTGTCGCTTTCTCGCTTATCAAAGTGATATAACTGTATGTTTTTTTTAAATCTTTGGTGAAATATTAACACTAATGAATAAATTCCGTCAAGTGCGAACCAGACTAGTACATTGGGAAGGAAATGTATTTAAAAGGCGATGCTAGCTTAGTGGCTCAGACGCCCGGCTTTCTATCCCGGTGGTCGGGGATTCGATGTCCGGGAACGCAAGTCTACTTTTCGGAGCTATGTTCGCTTCAAGTGAGCCCTTGACCGCAATCTTATCAGGGTACTTTAGTATTACAGGTAATCTTACAGGTAACTTTGTAATAAGTATCTAATTCTACAAAAAAGTGTACAAAATGTGTATCACAGCGGGTATTGAAGAATGGCGTTATATTTATTTATAATTCAGCCCAGCCTTGGTGCGACCTTTTACATAATTTATCATGTATTTGCACGAAATCACGCTGATACAGAATTTATGCGTCTCAAATATGGTTTAGGAACATTCTGAATGAATCATTGAATTCGAACTAGTGTTGTTTAGTTAGTGCGTAATTAAATGGAAGTACCTAATGATAGGATGGCGCTAATACTAATTGACTCACATTAACTTTAAACATAATATATTAAAATGATACAGTATTAAACTAGATGACTTTGCGACTTGACTACGCGACTTCGTTCGCGTGGATTAAGGTTTCTTGATTCCTGCGGGAACTCTCCATTTTTCTGTCTGTACCAAATTTCGCCAAAATCGGTTAGTGGTTGGTAGACAGACAGACACACTTTCGCATTTATAATATTAGTATGGACAAATCCTTAGGTAATATTACTTTCTACTGGGGCCATACTGCCAACGCTTCAAGCAATACCCCGACCAATTTTTGTAACCTATTCCTTTTTTTACCTTATTTTTATTAGTGAATTTTACTTTTTAACTGTGTGATAATTTTAAACTTTTGTTTTTGCTTTTAATTTAGGTAATTTAATTTATTAATGTACTTTTTGCCTGAAATTAAAAAAAAATATTAAGCATTATTGTAATACTTAAGCAATATTACTCAAATTGACAGTTTAATATCACGTACCTTGATGTTCCTACAATAAAGATTATAATTCAAAAAACCCAATTAGTCAATTCTTAAACAAGAACGTCAACAAGATTAAAATATCACTGTTTCAAGCGACGATAATAAGGACGAAACAGCAAGTAAAACTCCTAATCTAACAATGCGTGACGAACCAACAAAAACTGGAAAGCGTGGAAAGCGTGTGATAAGAGCGCGGTCGCTGACCTCGTGACGTTGATAACAGATTTAGCCGGCAATTAGGAACCGGCGTATTTGTGGAGCAGTTTTTCGGCGCGGTTTGGCAGCCGCCGACGACGGATTTAGACGAGCTTTGATGTCCACTTCCCGTTATAGGGCCATTGTGTTTTGACGTTTCGTCTATGAATTGGGTATTTGACAACTATTCATACCTACTTTTTTAGTCATTATTGAATAGAGGAACTCCCAAAAGTCGTAATATTCCCGTTAGTTTTATGTTCGAAACCCATTATAAGTGAAAAAGGGCGTCGAATTTTGATGACGTCACTGCTCAGTATTACACACAACATAACATCCTATGCTAAGAGCGCGTTTTGACTTTTGACGTTTGAAAAAAAAAATTGTTTGTGTCAGCTCCGACGCACGACTGGAGTTTACTCCTTACGAACGATTATAAAATATATAGATTAGTAAATGAGGGTAAATGAACGAATTTTTTATATTACTGAAAGCATGCTTGATACATTTATTCATATTAATTATGTAATATATATTCATCAATAGTACATTACATCGCGAGACCGGGAAGTACGCGTTTTCTGGTCGAGTGTTAGTTAGACCGACTATATACGAGACCAGAAATGCTCTCCCAGTCGAGGTGTGTATAGTGCTTTTCTAAAAAATGAAACAAGTGACATTTCTTTGGATTTCAACTAATATGATCATAAATAAAAGAGCAACCACCTAGTTTCTTGCTGGCTCTTCTCGGTAGGAATATCATTCCGAACCAACGGTAGATTAGGATATTTCAATCAAAACTCAACCCGAAATTGAACCTGGGAGTGGGACGAAGACCACGTCGAGACGTGGGTCTTTTCTACAAAGTCAAAATAATTAATATTATAAATCCCCATAGCGTAATTCTGGTTCCGACCATCAAATCAGATTTAACGACTTAAAATACTGCGACACTATTGCAGAGTTCAGCGACCTTATTATTGTTATCACACTATTGATAATGCACCAAACTCAGATATTTCGTGTTCAATGCTAAATTATATGCGAAGTCTGTAATTTATTGTAATTTTATTGGCTGCTGATATTTTGCTATTCTATAATATCTTCAAAATAACCAGTTTTGATAATATATTATTAAATCTATTTCAGCTACTTACTATATTTATTTTAAATATTACTAAATATAAGGAATAAAAAGGTGACTGACTAAGATCTATCAACGCACAGTTCAAACCATTGGACGGATCGGGCTGCGATCGCTATTTTGACGTGGGCATCCGCTAATAAAGGATTTTTGTAAATTGAACCCCTAAGGGGGTAAAATAGGGCTTTGGAATTTGTATATGAAAATCGAACCTAACGTAAGCAAGCCGCGGGCAAAAGCTTAGATATAAGTAGTAATTTATCCTAAGTTCTAACACTACTAGCGGTCGAATTCTCCTAAAACATGTAAAGTTTTAGGAGAATTCGACCGCTTTATTGGCAAGAAACTGTCATATTTAAAGATGAAAGGTAGCGATGGCTTGAACTTCCGACGACCTGTCAAAAAAAAACAAACATGGATAACGCGGACGAAGCAGCGGGCATCAGCTAGTAATATAATAATTTATAATCGCATTCTCGCGCATTGCTGAAGCGAATCAAATCCACGCTTTTTATCATTCTATCTATTCTATTTCTATATTCTATTCTATCTAGCACATCTAATCTTCGATTGTATAAGAATACTTTTTTCAAGAGTATACTTTGAATAGATTTTTTTCAACTCGTGTAAAAAGTGTGCAGAATTAAAACTGACGAGCACTTGTTAGGTACCTAAGTACTTGAAGCATAAAGAAAATATTATATTTAATTATCGTAGTGTCCGTGTGGCCGTCGACCCAATGTACCCGTTACTCTCACTCAATAAATAACATAACCGGCGTAAGTATAACCTTGACACTGCACCTATAATTAAATAAACACGATAAAGATAAGTGCGAGACACTGTCCGTTTGTGTCTTGCACTCAAGACCATTTATTTTTACGGAATTATAATTTAATATTCTTAGTTACAAAAAAAATAGCGATCTTATACTAACTAGAAATCGCAATTGACTCGTGACTGTTTCACTCCTCAAGAAACTTCGAAAGTAGTTCGTGGAATTTGACGTAATTTTAAATAAATTTTTTTTTGGTCAAATATGAGCCACCACACCACACACCACCACCACAGTAAAAAGCTTTCGATAAAAAAAACTCCTACTTGCTTCGGAAATTGCTTCATTAATAATTATAAAAACAATTCGCCCATTGGCTCTTTTCGTGCCTCTGTCATTTAGGTAGGAAATATGAATCATGCAGCACAAGATTTTTGCGTGAGTTCTATGAGTCAATGCCATCTATCGGTATTGTAGAAAAGCTTTCTTAACAATCGTTTCCTTGATAATTAGAAAAAGCCACTATACAAGTCTAGGCCGATTAGCAAGTCACGGCCTCGTTTACTCAAAAAGGCCTCGGCTTCCGTCTCGTCCTTTTAAATTGACTTTGGAAGTCCTCGGCTTCGTCTCGTCCTTCCAATATTACTCAGTCGCGAATTGCTTTATTTTCGAGTTTGGCAGTAATCATATCATACTAATACTATAAATGCGAAAGTGTGTTTGTTCGTTGGTTCGTTGGTTTGTTGGTTTGTCCTTCAACCACGGAGCAACGGATCGACGTGATTTCTGGCATGGGTATAGTTGAGGAACTGGAGAGTGACATAGGCTACTTTTTATCCCGGAAAATTAGGGAGTTCCCGTTAATTTATATTCTCCGTGCGAGCCCAATTTGGAAATTTCCTGGACTACTCGATATCATGGATGCCACCTTAAGAGATACGCTAGAAAAAATTCTAAATTTATCTTTTGATGATCAGTCCTGGAATCAAGCTACTTTACCGGTCAAGTATGGTGGCATCGGCGTGAGAAAAATTTCCAGTGTTGCTCTTCCGGCTTTTCTGTCCTCTGTGCATAGTATAAAAGAGCTTAGTTCTCAGATTCTTAATTCTAATTCAGTTTCATTGATCTATGCCACAGAGGCCCTAGAGAGTTGGAAGGTCAGGTGTCCCAATGACGACATCCCGAAGGAATGTTTCACACAAAAACTTTGGGATGTGCCGTTGGTTCGGCTGACACATACAAATTTGGTTCAAAATCTTACAAGTGAAAGAGATCGAGCAAGGCTTCTAGCCTTATCTGAAAAAGAATCCGGGTATTGGCTTCATGCCTTGCCATCGACAAATCTCGGCACTCTTTTAGATAATGAAAGTTTTCGTGTGGCTCTAGGTCTCAGATTGGGAGCACCCCTGTGCTACGAGCACAGATGTCCGTGTGGAAAAGAGGTTGATAAATTTGGAATTCACGGACTCTCTTGCCAAAGGAGCGCCGGTAGGCTTTTTCGGCATGGCTCTCTCAATGATACGATCAAAAGGGCTCTTGCCACCATAGATATTCCTGCGCTCATTGAGCCGGCAGGGATAAGTCGGGATGATGGCAAGAGACCTGATGGATTGACGCTGGTTCCCTGGGAACGGGGACGGGCGCTAATGTGGGACGCAACATGCGTAGACACATTGGCCCCGTGTCATATCAGGGAGACAGCATCAAGGCCGGGAGCCGCAGCAGAAAAGGCTGAAACCGGCAAGCGGCGGAAGTATGCCTCTCTCATAGAGAGTTACATATTTGTTCCGTTTGCCGTGGAGACCCTGGGGCCATGGAGTCTTAGTGCCAAAAACTTTTTACGAGATATTTCACCGCGGTTAATTGCCTCATCTGGTGACAGAAGGGCTGGCTCATTTTTTGCGCAAAGGATCAGCCTGGCTGTCCAGCGCGGAAATGCAGCCAGCATTCTTGCCACTATTCCACGCGGGCATGATTTATATAGTAATTAGGTTAGGCTAGCTAGCATTAAGTTCTATTGTATTATTTTCAATAAAAAAAAAAAAAAAAAAAAAAAAAAAAAAAAAAAAAAAAAAAAAAAAATAAATAAAAGTTCCCGTGGGAATCAAAAAAACTTAAACCACTCGGACGAAGTCGCGGGCATCAGCTAGTATATACCTACTATAAAATTATGCTCTTGAAAAAAGCATTCTATACAAGCGAAGATTGTGAGAGCAATATTGCAAAGATTTGATTTTTTTAAACTGAAATTGTATTAAGTAATTTAGTATAAGTAATTTATTATTGTCAGTTGTGCCACAGCCTTGAAATATATTTCGTTAAACTGTGGTTGTGCATGTTGTGATAGCCTATAATAGGTTGAACATTTATCATGTATTTGTATGCGTCTTAAATATTAATAACAATGTATCTAGTGTTTCAACGGTTGGCTGTCCAAATAAATAAATAAAAGTTGTCTCTTTTGAAAGCTTTGGCCATACCTCTGCCAAGTTATAACGTTTTTATTTGAGAATATATAAGTGATAAGACCAACTTGTCACTGAATAAAAAAAAAGTGGCAAAAAACACAAGAGTGATAATGAAATGTGGTTACAAACGTCCAGTAGAATCGCTTCGGTCGTTCTTTAGCATTCAAATACGTATCGAGTTACTGATCGATGAGTGAACTCTAAACTTCACTGGCTCGGAGAATGACAATGCGCGCCATTTAACAATTATTATGTTCTTAATTAATGTTTGGGATATTTGAGCTGATACATATTATATAGTAATAACTTTTGAGATTGCATAATATATGAGTATGATTCTTGACAGTTGTTGTAAGTAAATAAATAAATAAAGGCCCATGACTGCGATCTCACTTGATGATAAGCGATGACGCAGTTAAAGATATGGTAGCGCGCTAACCTGTAAGTATATCAAACCCATACCCCTAATCGGTTTCTACACGGCATCGTACCGTGACGCTAAATCGCTTCGCGGCATGTCTTTTCCGCCAGTAGTTTTGTCTGCAAGTTGGTTACTAGCCACGGCCAAAGCTTACCAGGCCAGACCAGTGACCCTGCCAGGGATCGAACCCGGGACCAGCCTCCTCACTCTGAACTATCCTCTGACTGACCTAAAAAGCTGAAATTTTGCTCAGAGCTTCATTTTTATTATGTAGACAAGGATTAAAGTCAGATTTCTCTAAATTCTCATAGGAGCGAAGTCGCGGGTGGTCGCTAGTAATTTATAGTTTTATCAGATAAAACACTAATTTTTCAACCATAAAGCGACAAAAATCCAAATTAGAAACTTCCTGTTATACAAAAAATTATAAAGAAAGCGTGAAAAGTAATAGTCTTTGAGACACTGTTACTAATTATGGAGTTAATCAAGCTAGGAGCAGTGACGAAACCGATTGGTGCTTTAACGAAAATGGTGAGCGGTGACCCACAACTGACATCCGTTGTTTCTAGGCCTTTCGCCTATAGGCCATAAAAATTAGAACTAATAACAACGGTTTTGAAGTTGATAAAATTTTACAGTAACATTTTGTCGATTAAAAAAAATTATTGGTTCGATTTTAGATTAATTTTGAATGAGATGCGTTTAAGTCATAACTTAAGGGTGTACCTAAGGCTTCTCCACCACGTTGGAGAACTCCTAGGTATACAAGTTTCCTTACGATGTTTTGCAAGTTATATATAGGTATAACTTTCTCAAACGCAATAAACTACGAAAATACTCAGATTATTCAGTCTTAAAGCTTGTTTTAAATTTGGGTTTCAAACTGGTTGCAATCATTGGTTAAACTTAAAATAATTTGGCTTAGACATCATACGTTTGAAACCTACTTGAAATGACGACAAGGACAACATGATTAAAAAGGAAACTGAAGCTAAAACTGCTAAAGAATAAGTACCTATACAATAGACCCGCAATAGATATTGTTAGACTAGCAATAGATAGATTGATTTTGTTACGATTCAAGAGTAGGTAACAATCTAGGAGGAAAGTGTTATGTAATACGAAAGTAGCAAACATAAAAATGATGTCAAAAAACAATACCCGCCGCGTTTCATCAAGGATTTCTCTTGTCTTAATTGTAAGGCATATATAATCCGTCAAAGTTATTTTTAATTATAAATTATAATTTTTATGCCTGTTTAATTTTTGTTTTTATATTATTTTTCATATATACTAGCGACGCTGTCACCGGGTCTGATAAGTTTGTCGGACTATAGGTGTTCTACATTCCAAGTCTTCATTACGTTTTTGGCTTCAACGTCAAACATACGTCAAATTAAGAATATGATTGATGAGTTCATCTTTTCCGCCAAATTAATGGACATATAACAAAAACCCGTGTGAATGAGATAACAATGAAAAAAAACTATTTCAACACACGTGTTGATTTCGACATCTGTAATTAATTTCCATAATCCTCCGGAACGGAGCGCGGCCATATTTAAAAATACTTTAAAATTAACGGGCATGTATTAGATTGTTAGACAAAACAAGCTTGTTTTTGTAACTTGGCCCGTAAAGAGTTAATTTTAACATTCCGTTGTAACCTAAACAAGGTTTTGGAAGCTTTTAAATATGTTTTTCGTACCACTTGCTCAAAAAAGTGACATTCTATGCCACAAAAAGCGAACATAACAATAGTCATTTTTAATCTGTTAAAAACAGGGAAAGAAAATTGTACTGAATTTCATTCATACTCTAGGGGGAGAATGTGATTTAAATTTGGAATATTTACCGAAATGTATCCTGAACTACATCTGCGTTTACACCATTGAGTATATAAAGCATTAAACATCTAATTGAAAAAAGGAATACGCATTTATTATGCAGTTATGATTATTAAATAAAATTACGAAAACCGACGAGGCCGTATGAGCTTGATGCCTTTAAAGGCTTTTCCGACAAAAAAATATTAGTCTAGGAATTTGCCGCGTTTTTGTTTTCTTCAAATACATAAACGTTAAGTTTATTTTAATTTATTTTTATAAATAAGTTCATGTTCTAAACAGTTCCTCACACGCAAGAACAGAGAAATACTCAAATCAACTCATCAACAATAAATGTACCAAACAAAAATATAACTCTCTCTATCAATAATTGGACCAATGTTTCGAATGTTAACTTTTACTTTTAATTGTCATTATTTTTAATAAATGCTTATCTCATATTATTATTGTGTTAATTTTTTCGCAAATGGTACGAAAAGTAGAGTATTTTCCTCGGTGATAAAGCTGTCCTAGTCTTGGGTGAACTTAAATCCCTCGCTACACTCAGGACTCGTCTTAAATCCCTCGCTTCGCTCGTGATTTAAGTTTTTAACACCCTCGCTACGCTCGGGAGTAAACCTCGAGTCCTTCGTTACGCTTGCGATTTAAATCGTCACCCGCGACAGAAGACACTGCTTTATCCCCTTGGTTAATAATCTACTATTACTATTTTGTTTGATGAGAAGTATTTGCTTCATCAAGTTTTATATTTATTTGTGAAGGAAAAATGATTTTATCATGCGTTTGACATGCGTTTGCGACATTTGAACTGTTTAAGTTATTTTTTTAATGATGTCACTTTCAGGCAACCACATTAGGCCTGGTAACCACATTATGCTCTTGCAAGAAGTTTCAGCACTACAAAATTTGACTAGATCATTTTAAATTATTGTCGTACTAGCGAATGCCCGCGACTTCGTCTGCGTGGTTTGAGGTTTTTTGGTTCCTATAGCCTATGTGCTATTCCAGACTATAATCTATCTCTGTGCCAAATTTCAGCCAGATCCGTTCAGGCGTTGGGGCGTGATTGAGTAACAAACATCCATACATCCATACATCCATCCAAACTTTCGCATTTATAATATTAGTAAGATTATTGAGTCCCTTCTTATCATTTCAAAAATTGATTATTTAATAGGACAATAGGCATGATGCCTGATTTTGACAAATGGTCAGATTATGATCGGAAGTATCTACTATTTCGAGAAAATATCTTATTTCAGCAGAAAAATAAGGTTTGGTAGCTAAAATTGGCATTTGAAATTTAAATTTTAAAATTCACGCCAAAACGTTCGGCGGTGTCATGGCGTCGTCTGTGACGTCACTATTGTTTTTACCAATGTACTCAGTCCAGTGTGCAGTAAACAATAGTGTGATTGTCAAAGCTCGAAAACAAACAATTGTGACGTCATTCGCTTTTTGGTGTTTTATCCAATATGGGCGGATTGCTGTATTTTATAGTTTTATTTTATCAAAATAAATAGCAATCTCACTCGATATAGAAAAATAAATACATTTATTTAATCCATGAATCCTATTTCATTAGATAAATTCATAATTTCATTGATTCTTGGTTATTGTCATCATGACTATTGTTCCCAGACATGATTGCTTCCTATTTGGCATAATAGTCGTCAAGTGCAAGCCTATATTACAGTTATGTAAGACACTCTATCTCATCATCGTTTTCATCATTACATCGCCGGCTCACTACTGACCATGATTCTCCTCTCAGAATGAGAAGTGTTTGATCATAGTACACCACGCTGGCCAAGTACGGATTCATAGACCTCTGAGAACACAAAGAAGAACTTTTGGGCATGCAGGTTACCTTAAAATGTTTTCCTTCAACGTTTATTTTAAGTGCATAATTTTGAAGATATAGTGTCTGTTGAGTTTGATATGTGTGTGCCCGAGTATCGAACCCACGAGCACCTGAAAAATGCTCGAATGTCTAAACCTTTCACTATCACCTGTCACCGCTTATCTATATCTTATCCGCGCTCCACCTTAGGCTGCATCACCACTTGCAAGGTCTGATTGCAGCCATGCGCTAGCCTATATATTAAAAAAAACCGGCCAAGTGCGAGTCGGACTCGCGCACTGAGGGTTCCGTACTCAAGAAGTAGGTATAATTACCTTTGTTAATGAACCGCAAAACTAACTTTGTTTGTAGAGGTTTACTGTTAATATCAAAAAATTACGTTTGTTGTATGGGAGCCCCCCTTTAATATTTACTTTATTGATATTTAATTATTTATTTTGAAAGGTAATATACAAGTTAATATTCTGTGAAAATTTGAACCGTCTACCTGTTACCGTTTTTAATATTGAGCAAAAAAAAAAAACGAAAAAAACACGTTTATTGTATGGGGACCCCCCTTAATATAAATATATTTTTAATTTTTAGTATTTGTTGTTATAGCGGCAACGGAAATACATCATTTGTGAAAATTTCAGCTTTCTAGCTATCACGGTCTATGAGATACAGCCTGGAGACAGACAGACAGACAGACAGACAGACAGCGGAGTCTTAGTAATAGGGTCCCGTTTTTACCCTTTGGGTACGGAACCCTAAAAAACTATAAGAGTCAAGTAGAGACTCTACCTGACTCTTACCTGACTCTATTTCGAAGAAATTACGTGTTCATCGGTTAAGACAACGTATGTAGTTGTTTGTCAAACATTAAAGTAATGGATCTGAAGTTAAAATTGGGCATTCTTTAATGTGGTTTTAATAAAAAATCAGTACTAAAGCATATTCTCAGCTTTCATCACAATTTATCAACGCATTTCTCGATTGTATAATTTATTCCAAACTGTTAAGATCACAAACGGATATTTGTAAAAGCAATTTTGACGTGTGTTGAGTTATTTGAATTTCACACTTGGGCTGCGAAGCGAAAAACTGTTGAGTTTTGTAAACAGTTTTATCGTGTAGCGTTGCTATTGTTGCCTTTATCTGTGATTCAACATTTTTATTATTTCTTGTTTCAAGATCGGATCGTGCGAATGAATGAGTTGCAGCTTTTCTAAATAACTATTGCGTCCACTGATTGTTTCTTTGGATTTGTTTTTCTTTAATACTATTAGTCTAATAAGATACGAAATCCTTCATTTGTTGCGTGTTATTTGTCTTATTATAATTAAATAATTTCATATAATAAATTAATATAAGATTAATTATATGTTTATAGAAAGAAAACGTGTTTCATTACAATTAAGTTTTTAAAACATTACATATTACCTTTGCCATAATATTAGCTTATGCCCGCGTGGATCTAGGTATTTTAGTTCCCGCTAGAAATCTTTATTTTTCCAGGATAAAAAGTAGCCTACGTGTTATTCTTGTGCTGTGCCAAATTTCTTACAGATCCGTTCAGCCGTTCTGGCGTGATTGAGTAACAAACATCTAAGCAAACTTTCGCATTTATAATAATATTAGTATAGATTACCTAATACATAGTTTATTATCATTAGGAGCTTATTTCTTATCTGCTTGATTCAACGATAAAATATTTAACGATACTTAATGTGCTTATGAATTTGGAGGAATTTCATGAATTTTGTGTTTATTTGAATAAAAGGCAAAACTTTAAAAAACATGACCATGTTTTTATGTAGTTTTACCAGCTTTAGCGTATGCTGCATTAACTTGACAAAGTGTAATTCATTCAGCAGATATATAATTTCCTACAAATAGTTTAATTACATCACAGCATAGTGTAAGTTACACACAGACATATGTCCGAGCTATTATTAACGCAGACCTATCATTTGTTTCAGATTGTGAGACGGCGCCCGCGAATCGGATCGCTTGTGGCTTGAAACCGAGCCGCAAGACAATTGTGGTGCAATACACAATGCGTACGCGCATACACAAAAAATACCACCGACAGACAAAACTGAACTCTAACTACAACACTTAGATTTTCAGAATCGAAACACACATTGTGAAGTGAAGTGGCAAAGTAATATGCATCATAATTTCGTGAATGCGACACCAAATTTCGAAAATCCATATTTTTCGACACAAAATCAATCGTACAATAAAATTAAACAGTGAATCTTGCAATTGTTTCGAAGTAATTAATATGCGTGATGATTGGTACGTGATTCCTGTGAATGTGACTGGTCACGAAGTCCCAATTCGGGCGGCAAATTCGAGAATCCCATTTTGGGTGATATATTTAACGGGAATTTTAATAGTTTTTCGTGGTTCGGAAGACAATTTTCGGGCGCCAGTTCTGAAAGTCCCTGATCGGGCGCCAATTTTGAGAGTCCTTTGTCGAGCGCCAGTTTTAAAAGTCTCTGATTGGGCACCAGTTTTGAAAGTCCCTGATTGGGCGCCAAGTTTTGTGTGGCCGTCGACGGGGAGTGTGAGGGGGTAGTGGGGCAGGGTTATGCGCCGCGTCTGAGCAGTGACGGCGCCCGCGCGGCTGCCATGGGCGCGGCGCGACATGGTCCCGCGCTCGCGCCCCTTGCGGCTTTTGCTCGCGGCGCTGGCCCTCGCCTCGTGCGCCGCTGCGCCCGCGCCGGAGCCGCGCGCGCAACGCTCGGCCAACCTCAGCCACATCACTGGCACCTCGCGTACAATACAGATGTTCCTCAAGAATCGCTATCTGCAGCTGATGCCGGATGGCACCGTCAACGGCACCACAGACGTCAGCAGCGTTTACAGTGAGTACTAGCTTTAATAATATTTACTTTTTAATTTTAAGTATACAATCTGTAATTATCTGTTCCAAGTATGTAGAAAAACTTTATTTTCAAAGAAAAAACGACACACACCTTAATTTATTAGCAAAAACTTTCAGTACACAATGTTACCTTGTAATTTTACTTAGGTAAAGAAAAATGATAACAGAATGAAATAATGTCTTATTTATTTGGCACACCTTTTTTACTCCTATTGTTCAAATTGAAGTTTTAATGCTCGTTACACGTAAGTTTATCCGGTAGGTACAAACATCTCAAAAGCCAGCAACGCATTGGCGGTTCCTCTGGTGCTGCAAATATTCATGGGCGGCGGTTATCACTTACCATCAGGTGACCCGCCTGCTCATTTGCTCACTATATATGTAAAAAAATAGTTATGTATAGTTAAGACGAAATCTTGTCTATGGATTCTATAAAATATGACGACAATTTTCTTCAAAAATAATAAAAATAATGTCATTTAGGAAGCCTGTTAAAAACAATTTAAAGCACTGTTATAATAACAAGGCACTAAGCTGAGTGAAAACCAACTTTATTTGATGGTCGGATACAAAACTTGATCTCAATTCTCAACCCAGCAGCAAACTTAACAAATAGAAGAAAATATGTTATGGTAAAATTATCCCATTGACTTTTACCTCAAAGTTCACTGATGGATTTCAATTACACGCCCTTTCTATAGAGTTTCCATGTTGTTTGCGGTTGGTATGTGTCCATTTCCCGGTATGCGATTACGACTCGGTACATGTGTAATGGAGACGGTGCGAGCTATGTTATGACACCTGATATCGGCTTCGCGGAAGCGCTTTGCGGTCGGAGAAATGACAATATAGACGGGCATACATGCTATATAGCGAATTTTACTTCAATTTTTTTCCTCATCTTACCGATTTAAATAAGATGACTTTCTCGCTGGGCTGGGATCATGAATAAGGGCCCCGGGTTCGAAACTAGTCGGGCATTTTCCGACAAAACTAGTGAGTTACAACCTGTGATATATTTATAGTTATAATGAATACCACTCACGATAGTTTAAACGTTCAATTAATTTCAGTAATAATTTGGATGGCATTAGATGAAAGTTTTATCAACGTTTTCTCTTGCTGCGTCAAATCACAGCACAGCAGCATGACTTTTCTCTGTTTGGTATATAAGTCAATGATATGATGTATAGTATTGATTATTTCATAAATTAATAAAGCTTTCTGGAAAACCAAGATTTACACATATGTAGTCGTTTAAATCTATTGCGACCATGTGCGAAACGTGAATACAAAGTCTTTAAAGGCAGAGTTATCAGCTGTAAAAAAAAAAAAAATTGCAGATAACTCGCCTTTAAAATAAGTACGTAAGCAAATTGTGTTATTTTGAAGAAGAGAAGGTTACGAGGCCGAAATAATACAACAACAACAAAGGAATAAAAAGAGAAGTAAAGTGGAACAAGAAGAGCTATAGCCATAGCTACAATATCAGTGGAATTCAGAAATTGGCAAAATATACATAATACTGATGTAAATCAACAAAGAATTTAATGTGAGAACGAGAAAACGGTCGCTAAACGGGCAAACATATGTTAATTATCATAAATTATAAATAAATTCAGTGAATTTTTCGCTAATGGATAAATTTTGTTTATATTCAGTTTATAGTCGCAATTAAAGGAAACCAGACGGCCGCCAGACGATCGTTACGTAATTCCGACCTACCTTGACGGTGTGATTACTATCTATCTTTTTGAAGTAAAACCAAGGGCCATACTGCCAACGCTTAAAGCAGTACTTAAGCAATATTACTCAATATTACAGTTTGATGTCACGTCCTTGACTTTCCTAAAATAAGGACCATACTAATCGTAATAAAACACGAAAGTCAACAATAATGAAACAATATGGCACTAAGCGTTGTCAGTATGACCCCATGGTTCGCTGATATAATTAATTATCAGTGGTTTTAAAATACTAGTATTCCAAAGGTATAACTTCAGTAGGTACATAATAATGAACTTTTGTTCTACGGCTTTAAAAATTCTGATAATACGGCATTATTCCACGCGACACGCTATCAGCGCTACTACTGTCTACTAAAAACAAAACTGTAGAGTGTCTGCTGTCTAGACTTCACAGCGAAAATAAGACAAGACTGGAGGCTCTCACCAGTCAAAATTACATTAAATTTTGACAATAGGTTATTTTCAAGGTTTTGTGGCATTTCATGAGTGGGCGGTGTATCAATCGACTAACTGATTGTGATTTTTAAAAATCCCACTCGAGCGAAGCGGGGTTCCATACTATTACGTAGGCATGGCGATGCGCAGTGGCATAAATAACGTACAGTACCTACCACAGATTAAAAAGCAAAAAATCTAGGTAGGTAATTACGGCGTTTGACGCCTAAATAATATACGAGAGATATAAAAGTTTAATCTACTCCGATCTAGTTAATTATAGGTTAGGCTTAGCTGACTGTCAAATTGTAATAATGACTCAATTACGATTGAGATCGCTCCCGGCGGCCGCTCGGTGGTCCCATTGTGATCGTTGTGGAATTGCTTTTGGGGTTTGTATTACGTATGCTGATTGACACTGGGTCATCATCATCACTACAGCCCATTAACATCCCACTGCTGGGCACAGGCACGGTAATATTATGTATATACCAATACTGTGGCACATGCCTCCACTCTCATAGGAGAGAGGGAATTAGAGCTAAGACCCACCACGCTGCTCCAATGCGGGTTGGCGGCTTTAACGACGATTTTCATGTTAGTGATAATAACCGGGACCGACGGCTTAACATGTTCTCCGAGGCACGGGGGTGAATCACCGTCAACTTCCTAACTCCGGTCTAGTACTGACACTGGGTATTGTTCAATAAATACATGGAAGAAATAGTTACTTATTAATATCTCGTTGGTACCTATTGCTTCTATGAATATTTGTTTTCATCCGCTACAAGTCAGCCTTCGACTGCGATCTGATAGCAAGTAATGATGAAACCTTTTACCTTAGATGGTAGCGGAGTACCTAATCTGATAGGGGTATGGTAGTTATCTCTAATCGGTTTCTACACAGCATCGTACTGGAATGCTTAGTAGCCGAAGTCTCCCACTTGGCAAAATACTCTAATTAATCTATTAAGTTGATGTGAAAATGTGACAGACAGGATAGACCATAGCGTAGCAAGTCTATGGGATAGACATCCTACAACAATTTCGGTTAGTGGACTCTACTCAAAAATATTATACGTGAAGAAAAACTTTAGTATGCAAAACTATAATTGAAATTTTAACATTTACCTATCAAACATATTTGAACAATTCTTGCAGGGAAGTACATTGAGGCCACAATTCTTTAATCTATTAATTTAAGTTCATTTAAAATAAATAACAAATAATTGATTTTAGCAATAAAGCAAAGTAATAAATCAGTCTACTAAATGTGCTAAATGGAAACTTCTGTATTTTTATTAGAAACATATCCGACACAAAGCAGAATAAGATAATTTTGAAGATAATTTGGTGATTTACTACATTCGGAATATTATGTGATTAGTTTAAATTACAATGTTATTTTTTTATGTGTAGAAATACATTTAAATATATCAAAAAAAAAATTGGCTTCTTCAAAACTATATAAATTATCATTTAATTATTTCTTCAAAATGCTGAAATATATTTAGCATAATCTTCTTATCTTGATCTTGATATCTATAATAATTTAATATAAAAAATTATTTTTCAACAACCGACTTCAAACTCCCGCGCCAACTTTACAACAAGAAGCACACGCTATACAAAATACTTATTTTATTGTTGATATTTTAAAAACCGCTCGACCGATTTCGATAAAATTTTTATGGGACCACTTGGGAAGTATGCTCTTTCAAATAAAAAAAAAATCATCCAAATCGGTCCACCCAGTCAAAAGTTCTGAGGTAACAAACATAAAAAAAAATACAGTCGAATTGAGAACCTCCTCCTTTTTTTGAAGTCGGTTGAAAAGATTTTTATCGTTATCTATGAAATGGCGAGCAGGCGTACCAGACAGACAGACAGACACGATTTCGCATTATGGCATAAGTATTAAGTATGGATACTAAGGATTCTAATTTAAGGTCATAATGCATATTGTCCATTGTTAGGTTACGTAATAGCACCGAAACGCCACTAAACCATTACTGGCACTGCAAAAAACGGCCACCACGATGAAGCTATAAAAACATGGTGTTTATGTCTATTGCCAAATTAAGCCATATGAAAACGAATTTAATGGCACTAAAATATCAAAATGATATTATGTTTACACCAAATATTAGTTATAACACTATAATGGTTATGTTTATGTACTTCGACAATGATAATAATTTCTGGTTTATGGAGACCTTTAGTTAAGTCTACACCGGTCACCGTATTATGTTTTGGATTAATATTTTGCTTTTAAATTGCTAAGCCCATCTCAGATATCCTCCAGCACGATGGACCGACGATATAAAGAGGGTGACGTTTTCTGTATGTTCTACAGAACAAAATAAATCGCAGTATTTACTTCAGGTACCTATGTTATGGTTATAGATGTGGTTACAGTATAATTTTTTTTTTTTTTTATCCTCTACAAGTTAGCCCTTGACTGCGATCTCACGTCTGATGGTAAGTGATGATGCAGTCTAAGATGGTAGCGGGCTAACCTGTTAGGGGCATGGCAGTCATATTAAACCCATACCCTATTCGGTTTCTACACGGCATCGTACCGGAACGCTAAATCGCTTGGCGGCACTTTTTTGCCGGTAGGGTGGTAACTAGCCACGGCCGAAGCCTCCCACCAGGCCAGACCAGGGAAATTCAGAAATTATAAATTTCCAAACCCTGCCGGGGATCGAACCCGGGACCTCCGCACGTTAAGGCAACAGCGCTCAACACTGCGCCACGGAGGTCGTCAAATATAATTATACATAACTTGAGGTATGGAACAGGCATACTAATTTTTAACTCTGTATGGACTTAAGTTTGACTGTTTTTATGGTCTGTCTGGCATTGATTAGTTTCTGACTTTCTTTCGGATGGCGAGCAAATGTTGCAGAAAAGCAAACAGAGCAAAAACTCATGCTATATTTTTCTGAAAAGAGTTCATAGCTTACCGTGGTTGAGATTTTTTCGGAAACTACCTACTAAATAACATATTTTCTTTCATTTTAATTTACACTTGCATTTTGCAGAATGATAAATATTCAGTTCAGTGTAGTATTTAGTGTTAACGCTTCGAAGAGATAGGTCGTTCATTTTAATACCTACTAAATCAAATGGGACATTGTAAATAACTTTCTGTCGTGATAAACGTAGGTATTTTTATAAATATCAATTACTTATTCTTTGCCAAGATTCACGATGTCAAAGTAGCGCTAGAGTCGGTTTAATTTTAAACTCGATTTTTTACTTCAATCGATAGTTTAAAATGGTTTTGAAACATAAAATTAACAGGGGACGTGGATATTACGACTTTTAGGAGATCCTCTATAATTTCAATGAGTAATTATTTATTTGAATAGCTGTTGTCAAATACATATTTTATTTGATGATTCCTATGACAAAAAAAAATATTTCTTACTAGATGATGCCCGCAACTTCGTCCGCGTGAATAAGGGGTTTTTTTAATCCCATGGGAATTCATGAATTTTCCGGGATAAAAAGAGGCCTATGTTAAGTATGGATTGATTATATTAAATATAGAGGGGCTAATCGGAGATAAGTCTTAGGTTAAACAAAATATATGTTAAAGATTATGTTCTTAAAGATTCCTACTGCTAAGCTAACTATTCCTGGATATCCAGATAAGATGATAGATGACTAGATCACTGATTTATAGATTCGTCCCGCCTCCAGACACTCCCTGTAAGCCTAAAGGGTTGAGTAAATAAAACTAATAAAATTGTACTGCCATTTATTAAATCCCGACACGACATGCCTTCGGGACTTCCTCTAGTTGCAAATAGGAATATTTTGCTATAATTTGCGATTCATATTACATATGTATGACTTATTGGCTGTCTAACGTTTAACGTTAACAGTTATAAGAAATAAATTGTCCGGTGGATCTAGGTTTTTTTTATAAGCCGACGGGCCGTGAAAATATAAAAGACAATCAGAAAAAGTAAATTCCGCTTTAAATTGAAGATTATTCTAACTGAAAATGAATTAAGCCATTATAAGATTACAGAAAAAAATAAAAAATTGCTAAATTCATCAACAATATGAGAAAACTAGTTAATAGGATATTGTTCTTTCGACAAAGAAAGAATATACGTCAGTGTAAAATAGACATTAGTTACCAAAAACAATGCTAGATGACCGTAGATTAAGTCATAGACAATTTATATATGTCACCGTAAAATTGTAAAAACTGTCAATTCAATAATCAATAATCAATCAATAATAAATATTATAAATGCGAAAGTTTGGATGGATGTATGGATGGATGTATGGATGTATGGATGTATGGATGTTTGTTACTCAATCACGCCCCAACGGCTGAACGGATCTGGCTGAAATTTGGCACAGAGATAGATTATAGTCTGGAATAGCACATAGGCTAAGGCATAGGCACTTTATCCCGGGAAATTAAGGAGTTCCCGCGGGAACCAAAAAACCTCAAATCACGCGGACGAACTCGCGGGCATTAGCTAGTTAGATTATAATTTAACAAGCGAGACTGTAAACTGTCGAAAGATTACAATTTAACGCCTTAATTTTCGGTAGATTGTAATCTGTAAGGTATATTAACCCGATAAAATCTAAGGTTTACTACCTGGTTATTAATGTCGAACCCTAACCTACAAGAAAGAGACAAGAAAACGTAAATACAATGAATATTTCAAAAATTGTCACTCAGAACATTGAACGGTTCACAATCTTTCGACAGTTTACATTATATCGAGATAAAAAGCGTTAGATTACAATCTAACGGTTTTTACAATTTTACGGTGACATATACAATTCGTAGGGGAACGACCTTTAAAACAATATTAATATAGCCCGTACCTAAATACCGTATTGTAATTTACTATGCGCACGTGCTGAGTTTTGAGGAAATTATAATTCAAGATTTGGATAACTTTAATAAACTCCCGCGTCGAGTGCAAAATAATTTGGGTCGTTCAGATCTCTTTCACAATAAGCAGTTTTTATAACAATAACCATTATTTATTACCTAACTATTAATAACTTTCTCTCTCTGCGTCGTATTCCTCATTACTGGGGGTCGTGGTCAAAATAATAATGGTTGTTTTCTTGGGATAATATTGGGTTGGGTTCCCACGTCCTTCCGCATACGACTCGACCGATGGCTTAACGTGCTCTCCGAGGCACGGAGGAATCGTAAAGGCCAAATTTGAACCTCCAGATTCGGTCACCCATCCAGTTACCGACTTGGGTCAACGTTGCTTATCAATCGCGATCGACTGATATGTCATAATATGTGTTGTCACAACTGGGCCACCCATCCCTCAAATTAATAACTTTGGAGGTGCTTATTTCATACTGCGTCTTTGCCACTTTCTTTCAAAGCAAAACTCGCAGCAAATATATAATTAAAATATAAATTCTCACACCTTGTCAAAGGATAATTCGAGTGCGAAAAAAAACTAGCCTCGAGAAGCAGGTAAAACCGTCGTTCGTAGTTGTAGTCAGTCAGTTTTGTAGTAGGTGTAGGTTAGCAGTTTTTGAGGCTAGATTGTAGAGTCAAGATTCCTAGAACATTTTGAAAACAATGCAGAATGCAGGCAAATAGGCCAAAAATACTTGTAACGTAGAAAACACCGGGAGCTACGTATTGTTCGACCCACGACAGATTCAAGATTACACACATATAAATAGAAATCGCTTGTACGATCTGTGCGTCTGAAGGATTTATGTCGTACGCGGATTATAAAGGTATGAGAACTGATGTCAACGATTTTTTTACTATTACGTATTTCGATTTGTAGATCTGTCATTTCCAGTGTAAAGTTTAACTTACTTTTTTTAGAACATTAATTTAAATTCATGAGAAGCTTTTTTCGCTAATTTATCAAAGTCAAACTCAAACTATATTTATTCAAAATTAGTACCTAAACAGTACACTTTTTGAACGTCTACTTTACAAAGTATAAGATTTGATGGTGATAGGTACCTAAATAACGTAGATATCTTAAAACTAAAGCTACCAGGGTTCCAAACGCGTCTAAGTAAACGTATCATAAGTAGATAAATAATGCAGTATTACCTTTATAGATAAAAAATAATTCATAGAGTTTAGGTAGATTTACTTACAAAATGTTAAAGCACGACTGATGATAAGTACGTTATTTTATACATACAGTAGTCAGTAGGTGCCATATTATATAGCATTAGGTTATCAGTAAGGATACTAATAAACAAAAATAAATTAATCGAGTGCGAAGCGAGCACGTAATTTTTTAAGGTAGACTTTTGACAAAATACGTTATTTTTCAATTTTGTGATTGTATAGATATTTTATTGGTTTTAAAAAGCTACAACAATCGCAATTAATTTATTGCAATCCCGCCATAAGTCATCATATAAGTAGGTATACACAAAAAAAACGAATGCAATCCCGAAATTTTCCCGCCAATATCCAATTAAAATCCTCACGCGATCCCAATTAGATAACCTCAGTCTACCGACCAATTTACACTGCATAAATTTTGCACAAAATTTGTTATTCAAAATGCAGATATTCCATTTTTCATGGAGTTAAAACTGGTAACCGATGCGGTAATGATGATGTGGCTCAGAGGCGATGCTAACAGGTGCAAATTGCTATATTAAACCGCCATGCTATCAATCTTTCGGTCGACGATGCGCCGGCGCAAGCACGACTTGATAAAGGTACTGACACAATGTGAAACGTACCTCTACTTAGTACTTACTTCAATCTTCACATTCATTCTAATATCCATACTAATCCATACTAATATTAAAAATGCGAAAATGTGTCTGTCTGTCTGTCTGCTACGCTTTCACGGCCCATCTGTTCCACCGATTTTGATGAAATTTGGTACAGGGGTAGGTTGTATCCCGGGAAAGGACATAGGCTAAATTGTAGAGTTCACCTGGAAAATTCAAGAGTTCCCGCGGGAATCAAAAAACTTAATCCACGCGGACGAAGTCGCGGGAATCATCTAGTAAGTAATATATTATTAGTTTTTACTCACGTTGGGTTCGATATTCATACAAATTTCAAAATCCAATTTTACCCCCTTAGGGTTGGAATTTTCAAAAATCCTTTCTTAACGGATGCAATACCCATCTGTATGCCAAATTTCAGCCCGATCCGTCCAGTGGTTTGAGCTGTGCATTGATATATCATTCAATCAGTTACCTTTTACTTTTAAATACCAATTTAGATAATTAAAGTCTGTATATTCATATTTAAAACCTTTTAAATACTTTATTTTTGAAGAAAACTAGATGATGTTCGCAACTTTGAACACGTGGATTGAGTTTTTATAAATTCCTACGGAAACTCTAATTTTCCGACATAAAAAAGTAGCATATGTCTTTCCCCGGGATGCAATCTCTATACCAAATTTAATCAAAATTAGTTGATTATATAGGTCGAGGAAACGTAGCAGATAGACAGACACACTATCGCATTTTTAAAAGTATGGATTTAAAAAAAAATGTCTAATGTAGCAGCGCCCTAACAGAGATCCGCGCAAAATTTATTGTTTTCACGTCAAGTTTTTTGTCGGCGACTAGGTCCCGTAATAACATCACAGCGATTAGCCATCAAAGTGTCAAGATCAAACAGTCTCTATCAATATATGGAGAGCCGATTACAAATCCTTCCTGCATTGCAACTTTGCGAGTTATCGCGTCCTTTTGATTATCGACACTTGATAACTACTGCATCGTATAAATAAGTGGCAAGTGATGTTAGTTCCACAAACTTATCTGACCCGGTGACAGCGTCGCTAGCATCTATGAAAATTAAAATAAAAACAAAAACTAAACAGGCGTAAAAATAGTTCCAATTTTGGCCACCGGGCCAGATAAATTTGTGGGACTATAGGCAAGTGCCACAAAACTTTCAAAGTCTGCTGTTATTGTCATGTCTTCAATCATGCCAATTCCGCAAGCTTTAGAATAGAAAAAGTTTAATTATTACGAGGGCTTAAATTGTGCAATTTATGTGCAAGACTTGGCCGAGATGAGCTGGCAAAACGTTAAATCAGAAGAGCGGATTCAAGATAGATTTTGATTCAATTTCAATTTTTCAAAGAAGAGAGAAAAATCAGAAATTATTAATTCGCAAATTGACCCAGCCCTGACGTCGATGTATACCCTGGACTTCCCTTTGCGCTTACCACTGCGCCAGGGAGTAAGTCAAAAATGTTGGGATTCACGTATCGAGAAGCTTAATTTGCTATAATCCGCCAAAGCAGACAAATCTATGTGGTACAGCGTGTAGCTTGCGATATTCACAGTCAAATAGGTAAGCCTTCGGTACGAATTTCTGGCTTATTGGGTGGTGAATATCGCCAGTTACACGTGCAAGCTACACGCTGTACCACATAGATTTTTCTACTTTGGCGAATTATAGCGAATTAAGCTCCTTGATCCTTCATTATGATGGACTTCCGCAAAGTAACGCCTGCTTCTCTCCAATATGTTGGGATTCAATTAGAAGAGAATACAAGTGTGAACAACTATAGTAAATTCGTCCATCCGTCTAGTCTAGACATAGGTAAGTACTAAACACTGAAATGACGGACGCCAGACGCGCTGACATTTCTGACTCGACCCACTTGTGTCGCGAAATTGTTTTAGATGCTTCCATCAATTTCAATATTGTATCTTATTGTCATTTATATTGCGTCAAAGTTGGTTACTTAAAGCTGATTTGATTAATTTTATTAATTAGTTTATAATATACCTAAGCAGTATTACTATTTACTTATACTTTAAGGAAATTACTAATCATACTAAAATTATAAATGCGAAAACGTGTTTGTTTTTTGGTTTGTCTTTCAATCACGCAGCAACGGAGCAATGGATCGGCGTGTTTTTTTGGCATGGGTATAGTTGAGAACCTCGATAGTGACGTGACATAGGCTATTTTTTATCCCGGAAAATTAAGGAGTTTCCCGCGGGAACCAAAAAATCTTAAACCACGTGGACGAAGTCGCTAGCTGATGCTAGTTTAAAACATATTGAAAATTTCGTCACTGTCAGTGGGAGTGGATTACAGGCATTTCTAGACTACTAACGAAAAGTACGGTACAGGTTCAATTCCTGCCGGTTCCACAATTTTTTAAACGTATTCAAATTAATTATTTATCAACTAGATAAGAAGAATAGATTTATTCACTGTAATTCACCAAAAGATATGAATAAAATTCAAATTCAAATTCAAATGTTTTTTATTCAAATAAACTTTTACAAGTATTTTTGAATTGTCGAGTGAATCTACCACTGGTTCGGAAAGACATTCCTACCGAGAAGAATAGCAATATTAGCCGCGACGCGACGCTAGGAAAATATCAAACTACTTATAGCATTTGGAAAATAAAATCCTTGGAAATTGTAACTACTTAAACACTACTGTAACTACTTACACTTAGTAAAAAAACTACAAAAACGTTAATTACTAGGCAATAATCAACGTTTTTGTAGTTTTTTTACTAAGTATTCTATTTATTTACTAAACTACAGATTTCACAGTATAGGTATTGATTCCGCGTGGTAAGTATTGTATAAGCAGTGGCGTCCACGACCTAAAGACATAAAGGTACTGCTTGTTAAAAAAGCTCAATGCATAATTTTTATCATTCCCTGCCTGAAAGTAGGTATCTACATAACCAATGCCTACCCGGGCTCCGAATACTGTGCAAGCCACTGTGAGTTACACCATCTGATAAATTAATCTTTGTCAAAATTAAAATCGATATGGCACGGACCAAAACGACGTAGGTAGACCTACCTATATTGGGAATATTGACGTAACTTAAGCGTTTTTTTATCGTTAACGCATTCCAAGAGGTCGATATAATTATCTCGATTGAGGTCCTCTTTAATTACACCTAATATAAGTGTAGGTACAATGATGATTTCCATGAAATTAAGTTTGGCTCTTTAGGAACATGTAAGTAAATTAATTTGAGATAAATGTATCGAGTTTGGTCCCATTTAAATGGTATGGATACTAATTTTATGAATGCGAAAGTGTTTCTGTATTATTTTGTTTGTCAGGAAGGTACCATTTTCTGCCTCAAAATTTTGCATTTTGCCCAATCATAAATTGTCAGACAAACATAAATTTGTGTGTACAGATAGGTATGTATGACAAATGTTTGTCTGTAACACCATTTGTAAATAAATGTGTTTTATCTTTCTTTCTTTCTTCTTTCAATCTCCACTCTCCAGATAAATAAGCCATCTGCGCGGGAGATATAATAGAGCAGAAGTGTGTGCGCAAACACAGGTGCACTCTCTGTTCCTTTACTTTACCCGATGGGAAGGAAAATCCGATACGATCGGAGATAGATCAGGCGCAGGACCGACGGCTTTACGATGCTCTCCGAGGCATGGGGGTGTCACCGCAAACTTCCTAACTCCGGGCTAGTGCCGAGTTTTCTTGTCAGAATAACCCAAAACTCGTTACGGCCGGACCCGGAACCTCGCCGGCCGCAGTCGCACATGCTAACCACTAGACCAACGAGACAGTCAAAACGAAACGCATCCTAACCTTTGCGTCAAGTTACCAATTCAACGTGATATTTGATAACGTAGCTATTTCAGTAGCAAAAAGAGTTAATGTCGCCTTATAAGTTGTAACTGATACATCGTGAATTAAAAGTATGCGCTTTATTGATTAAAAGGAACTCGAGATCTAACTAATCAAGCTTGATAGACGTCCACTGCTGGACATAGGTTTCGACAATCTCCATGGCGCAGTGTAGAACACTGTTGTCTAAACGTGCGGAGGTCCCGGGCTCGATCCCCGGCAGGGTCAATTTGGGAATTTATAATTTATGAATTTTCCCTGGACTGGTGGGCGGCTTCAGCCGTGGCTAGTTACCACCATACAGGCAAAGACGTACCGCCAAGCTATTTAGCGGTCCGGTACGACGCCGTGTAGAAACCGAATAGGGGCACAGGTTTTAATATAACTGCCATACCCCTAACAGGTTAGCCCGCTACCATCTCAGACTGCGGAAAGACTTGCAGTGGATAAAAAAGATAGCAATTTAGCACCAACGATCTCAATTTACATAGACGGGCCCTGTCAAACAAAGCTTGTGGACTTATTTTACTAACGCCATCTAGTCTGAAAAGCGGGACAGCGCTATATGGAGGGAACAAGGACGGGCTTATACAGGTGAGAGGCACGCCCTACAAGTCGGAAGCCCAACTTTTTTCTATGAAAGGGCCCATCTAGTATGTAGGTAACATATAAATAAATGCGTCTTTATAATTGAAGGCGGTTATCCGATAGTTTACTGTCTCAAATCGAGCTCAGTCGATGTAATGATACACTGTCTGGCATTCTAATTGAATTCGTGACAGTGGACACAGATTGTGACCTCTGCTCTCACTAATGGGTGTAGTTGTAGGCTGCTCGGGTAACACTTGTTTGACTGACTTTTATGACTCGTTTTGGTGTTGAATTTACAAGGAATTTAACCGTGTACCTACTTAGTTAGTACTTGCGTTTGCCCGCGACTTCGACCGCGTGGAATGAGGTTCTTAAAAAAGAAAATTCAAAATGTGAAAATCGGAAAACTCTTTATTTTTCACCGAAAGCATAATTATGCCAAGTTGCATGGATATAACTTGAACCGCCCATTTAAGCTCCCCTAGGTTGACATTTCGTTCCTTAGTACACCTATAGGGTGCTCAAGGAATATTCTCTAAAAATTTCAAATTTCTACGTTCAGCCGTTTGGGTTGTAGGTTGTCTGTCAGTCACTCAGGACAAAGCCTTTCATATTTAAGTTATTGTTAACCACAGTTTTAACTAACTTACTACTAAGTAAGCATACATAGATACATGGATAGGTAGTTATGAAAAGTATCTCTAAAGCATCATTCGTTTCATAAATACTTTACCTTTAGATGAGTTTAGTTATAAACGTATCAAAAATACCTTGTTACCATCTAATTCTAAGGGTTACCGAATACCAAAGTGGTATGTACTAAAATTCTCATTATATAGGTAAGTAATGCATATGTCACCGTAAGACAGTAAAAACCGTTAGATTATAATCTAACTCGCGAAATTGTAAACTGTCGAATGATTACAATATAACGGATTATTTTTCGGTAGATTGTAATCTGTTAGGTTTATTAACCCGATAGAACCTAAGTGCCCTAAGGGCACTACTTGGTTATTTATGTCGAACCCTAACCTAACCTACAAGAAAGAGACAAGAAAACGTAAATACAATGAATATTTCAAAAATTCACACATAAAACATTGAATGGTTCACAATCTTTCGACTGTTTACAATCTATCGAAAAAAAAGCGTTAGATTACAATCTTACGGTTTTTACAATCTTACGGTGAGGCATATAAATATATGCAATGCATTCATTTATTCGGATTGACACACACATAATTATGATATTTTAAGCCATAATTGAGATTTAAAAAAAAATATTTTTAAACAACCGACTTCAAACTCCCGCGCCAACTTTACAACAACAAGCACACGCTATACAAAGTACTTATTTTATTGTTGATATTTTAAAAACCGCTCGACCGATTTCGATAAAATTTATATGGGACCACTTGGGAAGTATGGCCTTTCAAATTAAAAAAAAATTATCCAAATCGGTCCACCCAGTCAAAAGTTCTGAGGTATCAAACATATTAAAAAAAAATACAGTCGAATTGAGAACCTCCTCCTTTTTTTGAAGTCGGTTGAAAAAAAAGAAACTGCGCATGCCACACTTCCCGTGTTACAGCAGGTGAAAGCGCGTTAGCTTATGGCAGTAAGTAATGGGGTATGACAGATAATTAAGCCGTAAGTTATAGAAAATTTCTATCAAGGTTTGTGACATTGACAAAGCGAGCGGTGCCGGGACAAAGCTAGTCCTTTGTCATATTGCCCGGCAAGATTCCAATGCGATCAGTATGGCTTACTAGCCTCGCTTAAAGCAGTATTATTTTAATATTGACGTTTTATGCTACATCTAAGACGTTCGCGCGCGAGTTGAATGCAGAATTAATATAAGTGTCAACTGTCACCGTACATTTACTCTGCATTCAACTCACGCGCGAACTATACCTTGAGGTCCCTAAAATCTATACTAATATTATAAATGAGATAGTTTGGATGGATGGATGGACGTTTGTTACTCAATAACGCCAGAATGGCTAAACGGATATTGATGAAATTTGGCATAGAGATAGATTATAGTCTGGAATAACGCATATGTTACTTTTTTCCCCAGAAAATTAAGAGTTCCCGCGGAACCAAAAAACCTCAATTCACGCGGACGAATTTGCTGGCATCAGCATAGTACCTAAGGCTTATAGTTTTGAAACAAGAGCGTTAACAAGATTAAAATTAACCTGCTATAAGCGACGGTAGTAAGCCCCCAGACGAAAACTAATAAAATAGCGAATTAATGGGAACAGTGAACACGCGAAGACGCGAATGTGCGCGCGTCGGTTGCTAACTATAGTTTGTTTTATCTTTAAGCTTTTCGCTAAATTTACGATTCATACCTAATGTCATAATTTTCGACTAATGCCACGTTAAAAATATTATATAGTCTATGAATTACGGAAATTGTTATTTAAAATAAAGATTATGAAATGAAATTTTTATTCACAGAAGAAATGAAGTCTAATTCATATTTCTATGGTTTTATTTCATGTAGGACAACTTGTGTCACTAATAAGTTCTGATAAGTCTGGACTCTACCATCGATACGGAACGAGTTCGATTCTACTCTCAGTAGAGTTGCCGGTAAAAAACTGAGCAGTTGTATACTTTTCTTAGAAAAAATAATTTAATATGTAGATAATAAATAACAATACATAGTGCAAGTTGTTACACTATAGATTGTTTTACTCAATGCAAAATGAACACGTCTTTTTTCCACCTAAGTGGAATAAAAATTTTTTACGTTATTAGTAGTCACTTAAGTACCCAAATTATATTATATTATTTGTGAGGCAGATAGCCGATTTTATAGCCGTTCGAAACATAATGGGCAATTTATCAAACCATATCGGCCACCGGCAGTAACGAATCTGTGTAACCACGTCTGAAACTTATTAGTTATTAGGTACCTATGTCGTCTGTTAATAAGTTTGTTAAGGTCTGTTAATAACCGGCTACGCGATGAGGGAAGAAAAGAAAAATTACAATGAGTAAATGTAAGTTAATCTGCACTCTTTTTCTGGTTTGACAGTCACAGTCACTTACTCAATCTGCTACTCGCTACAAACGTAAAAATTGTCTATTAATTTTGATAATTATAAGGGACCGTAGACCTAAGTACCTACTTATTTGATATTTATTTCAACTTGATATCTTCCCAAGAAAAAGGTGGCTGACAGACAGACAGACAGACGGGCAACGAAGGGATCGTAGGGTTCCTTTTTCCTCTTGATGTACGGAACACTAAGAATTAATAAAACAAGTGTCATATCTGCGTCAAGCTACTCTTTGCGTCTTATTAGCAGCACAGGTGCATCGACACGCTTTAAGGTCTAGTCCCACTACAGATGAAAGGGGTGGCACGTAGCGGCAAATAGGTATTATTTGTATGAGTTTGAGGGCCACATCGCGCAGTGCATCTGCTTGCCGCGTCGCTTAAATGAGCCCAGCTCCATACAAACTCATACGGAGAATATTTTTGCCGCTACGTGCCGAGCTTGGATGAAATAAACATTAAACACGGGATAGGAAACGTAAGAAAACTGTATGAAATCACGTTCGACTAACTTTTGCGGGGCGAGGGGAGAGTGCCTTGTAATTTTTCTGCCCCATTATTGACACTAGTGCATGAAAAAGTCGATCACTATGACAACACAATATCATAATCAATGGCGAAACTACCCAGTTCGCGGCTAGAGGGGTAAGGCGAATACGGCCGATATCACGCGTCCCGTGGTTAATTCGTCCATGGCCCAGCCCCATACAAACTTATACAGAGAATATCTGCCGCTACGTGCCGCGTCGCTCCATGCATATACCATGGGGAGTGTGCTCATGAAGTTCACAACCTTGTTCCTCCTTCTCCGTTTTACCACAGAACAGCGAGAAAACGTCAGCGTTGCCAACCTTATATGGTTGACGTCCAATTTGTTCGCACGAGCGTTTTTCTCGACGTTTCTGATACGAATCGCTAGAGTGTGGAACACCCTCCCAGCGCACGTGTTTCCTGCCTTCTAACTTAAGTACCTTCAAGGCAAGAGTGAATAGGCATCTTCTAGGCAAGCGCGTTCCAACCTAGATCTTAGCTCAGCATTGCTTTGCACTAAGCATGATTGTCGTCAAGCGCAAGCCTATCACGCAATAAAAAAACACTGTAGTGGGGCTAGACCTTCCCCGAAACAGGTCGTTCGGGTGTCGCGATGTCAACTGCCGACATATTTCGGCGGCCGATAATGATGTACCGACGGACTTGCCGGCAAAAACACACGCCACTCTCAACTGTCAAGCGGTGAAAAGATTCAATAAAGCCAGAGGCCATCCAATACGTGTGAAAACTAAGAATGGGACGGTCAAAGACCTCTCTGTCAATCGAATATTACAGGGGCCTTGTTGCGTAAAAAGATTGCTACTGTGTTACCATCGCAATCACTTCTTATTGGTTACTAGCTTTTGCCCGCAGCTTCAAATCAAATCAAAATCAAATCAAATGTTTTTTTATTCAAATAAACTTTTACAAGTACTTTGATTCTGCCTACTGAGATTTCTAGTCAGAAAAACGCAAAAATAGTCTTACTCGGGAATCGAATCCAGGACCTCGTCATCCGCAGTCGAACATGCTAACCACTAGACCAAGGCCAAGTTCTCATATTATTTAAGAATTAAAACCATTGCCCCCATGACACCGACATCAGATAAATCCTATAAAATTTCACCTGATCCAATGAAAATTTAATGCGATAGCGATTGTGATCGTCGTTATCGATGAATCACTACTATTTACACTATTTATGGACTATCATGGTAATCTCAACTATAATAAAGTTTAGGTTTTGTCTGTGTATTTGTTTGTTTGTGTGGTATTAAATTCCATATGATATCTGTTATGAAACTTCAAGAATCTACCACTGATTCGGAAAACAGATTCTGATGAGAGTCTACTTGAGAGTAATTGAGGAGATAAGTATTTTTTTATTTAGCCACCCGTACAGTCCATTAACGTCCCACTTCTGGGCACAGAGGTGCAATCATGTAAGAATTGCCGATCAAATCGTAGAAGTTCGGCTTCAAAGTAAAATAAACCATAAATCATTGAATTAGAGGTCAATTTCGTGTATCCATTCTTATACGTTTAGGCTATCCTACATACCTAAACGTATAAGAATGGATACACGAAATTGAGCTCTAATTCAATGATGTTATGGTTTATTTTACTTTGAAGCCGAACTTATACGATTTAATCGACAATTCTTACATGATTGGTGGGCTGGTCTCCTCTCTCATAGGAGACAGGGAATTAGTGCTCTGACCCACCACGCTGCTTCAATGCGGGTTCGCGGGTTTTGACGACTATTATCATGTTAGTCATAATAACCGGAACCGACGGACTCGATCCCAGGACCTCGCCGGCCGCAGTCAAACATGCTAACCACGCGAACCAAGCGAGGCATTTCTAGACCAACAAGGCAGTAAAGCCTAAAATAGAACTTTGTACGAACGAATACAGGGACAAAAGCTAGTCAACAGTGTTTATGGTTCCCGCATGGTGTCAACGAGGCCGTTCGGTGTAAATAACGATACGGATCACGTTACAGTGCCGTGAGAATACGTTACAAGTCGTTAAAAATAAGAAAATCACGAATTATGGCCAACAAACATCGAAATTTTGACGTTTTTTGGACTTTGAACTTAATTTCAAGGAGAGATGTTACTTACCTACTTTTTATTGCTATTTTTTTAAATTATTTCTTTACTCATTCAATTGTGAAAACGTGTATTACACAAATTCATGTGACCCGGTGGCCAAAATTGGAACAAAATTTTATGTCTGTTTATTTTAAGAATATTTTTAAGAATATTTTTTAGATACTAGCGATGCTTTCACCAAGCCAGATACGTTTGCCGAATTAGATAATATCACAAAATCTATGGAGACAAAGTCAAGCTATAACAAGCAGAATAAAATAGTTTTAAACCCTAGATCCTAATTAACCCGTGCGTAGGCGCAATTGATTTATGTCAGGATCTCTGCCGCGACACAAATAGAACATGACTTGTTTATCCTGGATTTATGGGCGCCATAAAAAAACAAATTGAGACGTCAAAATGGCGGACGTACGTTGACAGTTGACGGCGTTATTAAGCCTCTGAGATATTCCCATTTAGAGCTGTACCTACTCATCGATAGTTAATACTTTCTGTTTGCGATCTGGAACGTTTTTTGAAGTTATGCGTCTTTTGACGCGTTTAGGGAAAAAATATCAGAGTGAATTTTTATGATGCGCGAGCACACCGACACCCAAATTCGATACCCTGACCAACTGACAATATACCTAGTCAAGATATTTATTATTTGCTATCAAAAAGTATAACTTCTTGCGTGCGTACATGCACGCGCACCCTTTTTTTTATTGCAGTACAAGTTAGCCCTCGACTGTGATCTCACCTGATGGTATTGGTAAGTGATGATGCAGTCTAAGATGGTAGTTAGCGGGCTAACCTGCTAGGGGTATGACAGTAGCCCTAGTCGGTTTATCTTTCTAAACGGCATCATATCGGAACGCTAAATCGCTTAGCCGTACGTCTTTGCCGCCACGCCGAAGCCTCCTACCAGACCAGACCAGAGGAAATTCAGAAATTATAAATTCCTAAATTGACCCTGCCGGGAATCGAACCTGGGAGCTCCTACGTTAAGACAACAGCGCTCAACACTGCGCCAGAGAGGTCGTTAAAGGAGATTTTGACACTCCTGGCGAAACTCTACCCTGGTAGATTACATAAGTAACGTTTAGGTTATCAAAAATGTTAATGCTCAAATCGCTAATGTCCTGTAATTATTTTTTTACTGACTTGCTGATGCCCGCGACTTCTTCCACGTGGAATAAGTTTCTTTAATTCCCACGGGAACTCCTTAATTCACTCCGACACCGGAGCATCTTCAGGAGGTGTTGATTGTTGACTCGACAATGCACGATTGTAAAGTGACGATCGTGTCGAACTTTGGCCACCGGGTCAGATAAGTTTCATGGCTACCTTAGTACCTATTATGTATCAGATATTATTTCTACGCTTTTGATTTTGAATTGCCACTTTAAAATAATCATTGTTTTGTAAAAATAATGACAAATGTAGTTTTTATTGTCAGTACAAAACATGTCATAACTTAAACTTATTGCTGCTATGAGTAACCTTTTATGTCACATAAAAGGTTACATTATTTTTGTAAGAGTTCCAAAAGATATGTTAGGTACGTCATTTTTTCATTGTTCATCTTACGTAATAGATGCAATGGTTCCAATAAAGAAAGCCGGTTTTAAAATAAATATGGTTAAACTGTACTCGTATGTACCTAGACCATTGATATAAAGGCGCCATGTCGGTATGGCATGTATATTGTATAACTATTCAAAATATTTTATTGCGCTAGTTCGGCCCCATATGGAGTACTGGGGCCATAGTGCCAACGCTTAAAGCAATACTTAAGCAATATTACTTACAGTTTGATGTGACGTACCTTGAAATTCCTAAAATAGGATTATAATTCTAAAACACAAAAGTCAACAATAATGAAACAATACGGCTTTTTAAACGTTGGCAGTATGGCCTTAGAGATCTGCTGTTTCTCATAGCCGTGATCCTTTAGTTCAGGTTGTAGGTAAATCACCATCAATCTTCAGTGCCTGTAGCATAGTAACCTGAATCTTAATTACACAAAGAAGTCTTAATTTTATTCTCGACTTCTAATAGACGAAGTATATTGCTGCCTTGACACAAAACTGGAATATATTATGTACCTCTTATCTTATATAAACAACCGTACACGAAGGTACTTTGTTTCAGTTGCTATGCGCATGCCCACACTACCAATACTTCTTATTATTGAAGGCCTAAACGGTATGTCTATTTAAGGACAAATTAAACACTTAAAATTCCCTAACATAATATTATATTATTTTTCGAGTCTCTCAAAAAGGAATTCACAACTAACAGAAATAAATTATTTTAATTAATACCTATATTATAATAATAATATATGTAATTAATAATGAAATTTTAGGTATGTGTTTCAATTAGCAGGTAACTAAAGATTGAAATGAAATCATATTAGTTTAATTTCATTTCAGGCGCCATACTGCAAACGCTTAAAGCAATAAGTACTTATGCAATATTACCTACTCAGAATGACAGTTTGATGACACCTACCTTGACGGTCCTAAAATAAGGATTATAATTCTAAAAACACAAAAGTCGACAATAATAATAATAAAACAATATGGCTGTAAGGGTTAGCGGTATGTGCCCTGTACTTGTTAGGTCCTCAAGGAATACTATTCAAATCATTGGGTTCATAGAGGTATAATAGTGATTGAGTTAGTTTAAAAATTAAAATGTTTCGCCAAAAACAATGTTGTTAAGAAACTTATCGACCGATAGGTACTTAAACAAACAAAATATACCTACATCGGCAAAAAGATCACTCATAGCTCATAGGCATGGTGCCCAAGACGCTGAATATTTGAAATTGAAAACATACTTTGAATTAAATTAAAACTTAATCGATTAATATATTTTACGGTTTATTATTTTTTGCAAATCATTATGCGTTAGAATTTTTATAATCCCTTTAATTGGTACTTATTGGAATCATGGAGCTTTAATAATTATCTATTAGTGAATTCGGTGTTTCGTCACTCATGGGCGAGGTATTATGTAGGTACGTTCCCTCATAATTAAGGAACTGAGATATGATTCGCGTAACGACATGTTTCAAATAAAAAATAAATTAAATGATAGAAATCGGCTCGTGAAAGACCGGTCTTCTGACAGTAGGGCTGACACATTTTTCGTAATATTGCTCTACAATCAAAGTCAAAATCAAAATATTATGTGTATTCAAAATTGGTACCTAGACAATACATTTTTTGAACGTCAAGTAACTATACAAAGCCTAAGACATGATGGTGATAATTACCACAGTATAAACAGATGCAAGTTTACTGTGTAATTACCGACGGTATCTTAAAACTAAATCTAGGTAGGTACATGGGTTCCAAACGTGCCTTGGTCTGAGAAGAGCTCACAACAAACTCAGCCGGTTTTTTATTTTTTTGGTAATTTGTGTAACTCTACGATACGGACGACAGACAGGTCATAGATTGCCTACTAACAACACAGAAGAAATCTATGAATCTAAGAGTGTACCT
Organism: Erebia epiphron; assembly: GCA_963932025.1. Classification (NCBI taxonomy): domain Eukaryota; kingdom Metazoa; phylum Arthropoda; class Insecta; order Lepidoptera; family Nymphalidae; genus Erebia; species Erebia epiphron. The sequence goes on from OZ009950.1 coordinate 14,906,202, forward strand.
GATTTTAAAAACCTGTAATTTTTTTAGCGATTAATTTTATTGAGATTCTTTAGGCTTTTCAGTATTATGTGTCAGCTTTGCGTTTAAAATTGAATTGATATTTTGGAAAAGATAAAAGATTGTGTATTTGTTTAGTGATGAATGTTTAATTAGGCTGATATTTGACTCATTCGATGTATTTCACTCGGTTCGTTCTTTGGCGGTGATATGCCATATTGAAATAATTTGCATAAATACGAGTATTTTGACGTTTGAAAGTTAGTCTCCTACCGGCAGACTCAGCGATTATTGAATACTTTTGTGTTTAGATCGCAATTTGATTTAGAGCTTTGCAGTAGCAACTGCAGTCTGATCAAATGATTAATTTATCGTTGTTGTGATGCTTTGGCCAAGTTTTATACTTTTGTTTACATTAAATCTCTCGTGAAACCACTACACGTTGTGACCATTCGCTCGTGCAAGTTTTAAAGAGAGTACAAACATATTTTAAAGTAATTTTATTTATTTGCCCACTTCTGGAATTATGCTTACATATGTAGACAATTAGACAAGTATATCCAAACGCATACGGATAAAAGTAACGGTAACGGTGGTTATAAGTATTTTAAAATTATCATTAGTTATTTGTATTATTAAGGTACCCATGTATATCTTTAGATACATTTGTTAAACATATTGTTACTATCGACCTATACATAAGCTATACATAAAATTTATTAGGTAATACCTTTCGGAATGCCCTTCTGGCTTCCGTTTTCCCCTCCTCTTTTAATATAGGTACCTTCTAATCAAGAGTGAATAGGCATCTTCTAGCCAAGCGCTCCGCGCGCTTGGCTGCAAGCAAGCAAGTCTGATTGCAGCCAAGCGCTAGCCATATATTAAAAAAACATAAACGGATTCTAAAAATATAAGAACTAAATTAATATATAGTTGGCTAGCAAGTCCTCTGTGTTAATTGTTTAATTCCACATCACGTTTGAACTATTTAACCAAATGAGCCACAACAGCGCGCGGAATGTAAACATGTGTAAATAAATAATTTATGATTTCATTCTCAACATTCAGCTTTAGCAATCCGCTATTTATAATATTACTAATTGATGCCCGTGACTTCATCCACGTGTTTTTTTTTGTCAAATTTGTTTTTTTAAGTTTGTTTTTTTTTTTTTGTTTTTTTTTTTTTATAATATTAGTACAATTTATTATTTATTAAAAATACAAATCATTAAATTCTAAATTAAACCTAAATTAAAAACTAAATTAAAAACTTAAAACTAAACATTAAAAATTTCATCTATCCCGCTGCAATGAGGCAGTGTGCCCAGAACGCTGGCTGCGTTACCCCGCTGAATAGCCAAACTTATATGTTGGCCGAGGTAACTGCCAGCCCTCCGGTCACCTGTGGACTCTGTGAGACGAGAAGATAGATCCTTAAAAAAGGATCTAGCATCTTCGCCCCACGACCCCAGGGTTTCAACACCAAAAGGCACAAAAATGAAATTATTTTCAATAATTTCATACTTGCGCCTCTTGGCTCTTTCTGCATTAGTGGCCGCCGCCCCCGCTGACATGGGGGACACCTGCAAGTGGGATAACGCATGTGACATCCCAAACAAGCGACCTTCCTTGCTTCCACGGAACAAGAGTCATCCCGTCAGGTCGTTTACCATCACTGTGCGCCAAGCCATTAGGCTCTAATACTGCAGGCTCTTTAGCGGTGGCAAGAGACCTACGAATGATGTCGTTCAGGGAAGCATGTCGCGAAAGACGACCGGCACTTTTAATACAAGAAAGCCCGTGATGGCCATACGCGTCCACTGCCCCACCACAGTGGCAAAGATGTGGCTGTTGTAACTTGGCGCCAAGTCGAAGACCAACCGCAATCGTCAGAGTGAGGTGGTCCAACAGAGTGCCTAAATGCTTAGACGGGAGAGCATGAAGCCAGTAACTTGATTCCCTCGTAGACACCGCAAGAAGGCGAGCACGGTAGCTTGCAGTAGGTGATGAATTTATAAGCTCCTGCAAAACATCTGAACACAGTGCGTCGTCCCATTGTCTTTGAGAAAACAAAGATACTGGCTCCTTACTAGGACATGCCACATTGAATGCAACTCTAGCTTCAGCCAAATACGATAGCTCAATGGAACCTTATGATTGGTTTACAATATTGCCAAAGAGCTTAAACGTACTATGGTTTTAAAAATCACGTTTTCTGATCTTTTATGAGATGGTTACAAAAGAGTTCTTACATTTGAAATTGCGTACTGAATAAATCAGCATTTGTTAAGTCGATGTTATTACCTATACCCAACTATTTGACGATTTTCTTAATGACAAAGCTGCTTGGAAGCTTTACAAGTCATTTTAATACGTCTTGTAACATGTAGTATAGTATTGTTTATTATTTTCATATAACATAATACCTTTTGCCCGCGACTTCATATGCGTAGACTACACAAATTTCAAACCCGTTCAAAGAGGTTGAATTTCCAATAATCCTTTCTTAGCAAATGACTACGTCACAATAGCTATCAGGGGGGCTACTATGATCTCTTATAGCAGGACAGATATTGAACTGCACTTAACTTCAAGGTACTGAACTGGCAGGCAGACACTGCATTTAACTGTGCTGCAGTTCAATTTCTGTCGTGCTTGAACAGCTCATAGTAACCCCCCTGGATGCCATATTTCAGCTCAATTCGTCCAGTGGTTTGAGCTGTGTGTTGCTATCAACAGTCGGTGAGTCAGTCACCTTCAATGACGGAAAGTTAAAAGTTTCATTCGCTATAATCTGCGACGATAGGTACATCTATCTGGTACAGTGTGTATCCCGCAATATTCACCCACCACAGAAATCTTCAAAACTGCTCTCAACCTAAGTTAAACTTCTCGTTCCTTCATTATGATGGAATTCTGCAAAGTACCTAACGCCTGATATCCAATATCAGTCACCTTTACTTTTTATAAAGGGTACCTTAGCTTCGTATATTTTTTACTGAAACTTTTGCAATTTCGAAAAAATTCAAAATTCAAATGATTTTTATTCAAATAGACTTTTTACTAGTGCTTATGAATAGTGAAATGAATCTACCATTGAAATTGAATGAAATGAATGAAAAATGAATGAATGAAATTTAAAAATAAAATATATCCTTCGGGTTCCCGTGTAGTGGCAGCCCTGGCCAGGAGGCGCAGTTCGTTAGTAGCTCATTAGTTGCGACCGACGTTAAATATGTTTTGTTTAAAATTTCAAATCGATGGAAACTCTCGCAATTAGAGGAAAAATGCACTTATTTGTACCGGCGACGGACTTTGATCCGCTTCCAGTGTCTTCATAGCTTGGGTCTCTACAAGTACAAACACTGATTTTATGCGAAATGGAATTCTCGTTACAATGAGTCTATCCATTTTTAAAGAGCAGGGTGCATTAAACTCTAAGGAAAACAAGTGAAGATAATTAAAATTATTAAAAAATACGACTGCTCTGCCGTAGACAGTAGACACACATACATACACGAACCCTGAAAACATAACACTCCTTTTTTGGGCAGTCGTGTAGTAAAAAAATCCCTCTCGAATAGAAGTGCTACTATGTAACGATACCACAGTCATTACCTTAGGAGCTTTTTCACACTTTTATTAAATGATATTCTTTTGTGAATCACTGGATATTGAACTATAGTGTTATATATTTTTGGAATCTTCTCATCATTTTCTAGATGATGATTATATAGTTAATCTTATTTTCGATTTTTTTTTTCAACTTTAGTCTTTAAAGCGGAACCATGGTCACCCCATCAATTTTTTTTAAAATCTTACTAGCTTATGTCACCCGGAATAAGCTAGGGATTCTAACGATACCTCATTTATCAAAATCGGTTCAGGCGTATAGAAGTTATGGTGGAATATACAAACTCACATACATACATTCATACATGCATGCATACATGAACCCTGAAAACAATATACTTCTTTTTTCAGGCAGTCGTATAAAAAATTGCCTACTCTATCTAGCTATATAAAATTAGTAATATTATTGTTCCAAACAATGATTCCACTAGAATTAGATGATTAGTATTAGGTCATCATTAAATAATCTTATTCTAAGTTTCTCTTGTAAGCGACATTTTTGAGAAACGATCTCATTAAACCCACTCTTGTCGAGTAGGTAATTTTAAAGTTTGTATGTAAAATTTTCGCAATAAATTATAGGACCGAATTTAGTATGTACCTACCTAATATTAGTGTCAATGTCATTGCTTTTGATGAATGCAAATAAATGAATCTGAATCTAAAAAGTCAAAGCAGTTCAGAAATTTTTTTTTTTCAGTCAAATAAACCTTTACAAGTCCCTTTGCAAGTACGAAAAGTTACAGTCTATGCGTACCCAAGATTCGAATCTTATTATCATCATCATCATCAGCCCAGCACCGGCCTACTAGTTTTGGTCATAGTCCACCACACTGGCCAAAATTCGAACCCAAAACTCCCCGAATAGAAAGCCAAAGTATTAAAACCACTAGGTTATCAGCTATCACCGCGTCGTTGACAGATATTAGTAACTAATTACTAATCTTACACCGCCTAAAACCACTATAGTGTTCGTCCGTCACAAATTATTCGGTTGGACGTTTTTATCGCCCAATTATATCTGTGTAACGTTTAAAACAAATTCCTATTTGAATATTTCTTATTTCTATTCTTGCACACAACCGATTTTCGACTGAAATTTTGGGACCGACTTTAAGAGTCTAGTAAACCCTTGAAAGCTTTCTTGAAGCTTTTCTGTTCTCTGATTTTTAAGATGACTTTATAATATGTAATATGTATGCTGCTGCCAAATCATAGAATCCGCCATATTACAAAACGGCGCCGTTTGAAATAATCCGGATGCGACATACACAGTATATACTCTACAAAGAGTAATCAATCGTGTATTCCTTCGAGAGGGACTTAGACATTCCTTGAAAGTCTATTCTATGAATTACGATTCACTGGATGACCTCCCTGGCGCAGTATTGAGCGCTGTTGTCTTAACCTGGGAGATCTGGGTTCTACATCCGGCAGGGCCATTTTGGGAATTTATAATTTCTGAATTTTCCCTGGTCTGGTCTGGTGGGAGGCTACGGCCGGAGGCTAGTGACCACAACCGGCAAAGACGTTCCGCTGAGTGATTTAGCGCTCCTGTACGATGCCGGGTAGAAACCGACTAGGGGTATGGGTTTAATATAACTGCCTCACTCTAACAGCCCGCTACCATCTAAGACTGCATCATCACTAAGCATCATGCGAGATCATCGCTGTCAATGGCTAACTTGTGGAAGTAATAGTGGAATAAAAAAAGTCTTAGTCTATTTCACAGAACTTTGTTTGGAGAGCGATTAATCGGTAGTCTGCGATTGGAGCTCACTTTTAAAACAAATTCCCATTTAAATATTGTAATTAATATTGATTTAGGATCGCCGCGTCGCCATTCTAGGAACCTGAATGGTAGGTGTCGTTTATTGGACGCTTCGAAATTTCTATTAGTTTAAAATTCCATTTATTTTATTTACTTACTGGGCGATGCCAGCGCGACTTCATTCGTTTGGTTTCAAATAAAATAAATAAATACAATTAAATAGCTATTATTTTCACCCATACAAAAATCTCGTCGATCCGTCGGTCCATCGATCGTCTGTTAAGGATAAACCAACAAACAAACACACTTTCGCATTTATAATATTTACTAACTTGCTGCCCGCGACTTCGTAGGCGTGGATTGAGGTTTTTGGTTCCCGCGGGAACTCTTTCATTTTCCGGGATAAAAAGTAGCCTATGTGCTATAATCTATCCAGACTATAATCTATCTCTGTGCCAAATTTCAGCCAGATCCGTTAAGCCGTTGGGGCGTGATTGAGTAACAAACATCCATACATCCATCCATCCATACATCCATCCAAACTTTCGCATTTATAATATTAGTAAGATATTATAAATGGTTATTTGTTAAAACTTGTAATTTAGGTTTAATAGGAACCCATCGATTTAACAAAGTCAATGTTTCCTACATTGACTTGGATTTAGGATTTCAAAAAACGTGTGGGAAATCTTTTATTTTCCGGGATCCGTTGGGTTAATCCATTGCGGTGTAACTCGCAGCTAAATTAGCTTTCTTTAAGTGAAAGAATTTTTAAAATCGGTTGAGTCGTTTTTGAGTTTATCCATTACAAACAAACAAACAAACAATCCAACAAAATATCTTTCCTCTTTATAATTTTAGTTCAGATGTATTTAGATACTGAGATTTCTACAATCATTGAAAATGTTAAAATATGCAAGAGAACTGGTAAAACTTGGGTTAAGGTGCAGTTTTAATAAGAAATCACGAGAACCACGTGTTTAACGCGAAATCCAGCTGAATTTGTGTTAACGATAACCCTTATCAGTGTCTACAGTGTTATCAGGATGCCCTGACTTGGGTGGTCGTTGCCACCACGCCAAAATAGACCTCATATATAGAGCTGTAGATTGAATTTGCTGTAATGGAAGTTTCAAATACCGAAATATTATTGTTTTCTTTTAATAGAATTTTATCACTTCATCCAAGGTGTGAAATTGTGCAACGAGTAGAAAGGTGCATGAGTAGATAATAATTTTCGAAACATCTAGAATTGTAAGCCTACATCCCTACAGCACATTAACGTCCCACTGCTGGACACAGGCCTCCACTGTCATAGGAGAGAGGGAAATAGAGCTTAGACCCACCACACTGCTCCAATGCGAAACCGCACGTGGAATTAGCAGAAGTCGTAATAATAAATTTTAAGTCAAATGGTGTCAAAATAATCGCTTATCTCTACGACTGCAGTCATAATATTTATGCCGTCCAGTCCAAATAGGGACGTCAGTTGATTAACGGATAGGGTATTAACTTATAGCAGCCGAATGAATACTTATAAATAGGTACTTATGCCATTTCTTTACCTATTGATTTTTTAACCGAGTTCCAAAAAAGGAGGAGTTTCTCAATTCGGCGCGCATTTCTTTTAATGTATGTCGGTACTCGGTGCATATCTTCGTGGTTCCTGAACCGATTTGATTTTTTTGTTAGAGGAAGTTCTCGAGGTGGTTCCATAAAAAATTCACTCCAAATCCTCAACCCTGACACTAAAAAGTTAAAAATAAAAATTCTTTCCAAAAAATCGACTACCAAGGCCACTGTAAAGTAAAAAATAATTTTGATTTCTACACTAGTGTGTAGTAGACACTCACTTCAACATGTGTTGTTGTTGTTGTTGTTGAAGTCGGGCGACTATAACAAAGATAGGCATAGTTGACGCGTCAGGCTTCAACATAGACTGCAGAAATTCGGCACAGAGATACATATACTCTGGAATATCACAAAGGCTACTTTTTGTCCCGGAAAATGAAAGAGTTCTCGCGAAAACTGAAAATCCTCGATCCATGCGGACGATGTCGCGGGCATCAGCTAGTAAACTAAAATTCAACCGAAAATAAATATTTTACTGAATTATTTTACGCGCACTACCTAACTTTATTTAAGAAAACTCTTTTCATAGCTTTTGATAAATTTTTGTCATATAAACTATATTAAATATCACTTTATAACGTTGGAGGAAAATATCGTAAGTAAACCTGCATGCCCGAGAATTCTTCAACACTTTCTCGAAAGTGTGGCTGCCAATCTGCACTTGTCCAGCGTGGTGGATTTATATGTACCTACTTACAGTAACTATTATATTTCTGGTCGTCAATTTAGAAACAGTTTTACACTTAGGGAAAGTTATATCTTTTTTATTCAAAAATTGTAGATATGTTAAAACAGGTTATTTCGATAAAACTTCATTGACATAATTACCTCTGCATAGGTAATTATATTATAATCAATTACATGCAGTTATATACTTGTTTTACCAGTTTAATAAAAAGAAACGAATTTTCGAATACAGTTTTTGTCCAAAAGGTATTTCATGACCACCGAGGTTGTATGACCCGTTTATTTTTTGTTATATAACTATTTTTGTTATATTTGAAATTGAATCCAACCGAACCAAAATTAAGCATTTTTTAAAATTGATTGTCTTTCAGGTTCAAAAGAAAGCAAATGTAGTCTACTGGTTAGATTACAAACTACCTCGCTGGTGTAGTGGTTATAACTGGTTAGTATGTTCGACTGCGGCCGACGAGGTCCCGGGTTCGGGTCCTGGTCCTGGGTCTGGGTTCGGCTAAGTATTGGGGTTCTCTGACTAGAAATTCTCAGTAGATACTAGCCCGGAGTTAGGAAGTTGGCGGTGGTTCACCCCCGTGCCTCGGAGAGCACGTTAAGTCGGTCCCGGTTAATATCACTAACATAATAATAGTCGTCAAAGCCATATATAGTCATAGATTAATAATAATCTCTGTAAGTAGATATACTAATTACTAATCATGGTCTTTTAAAATCTCAATTCGTCCCATATTTCCATGTATCGAGCACGGTGACACACTTGCTGGGGAGTGATCAATCACTCCGTATCAGCTCTTTAAACAAGATAACATAGGCTTCCTCAAACCTAACGTTAAATTTTTTAACACGTATCAGTGTCTGACATATTAAATGTGGATCATTTGTACAAAATATCAAATATACTGTTGAAACTAAAATAAATATTTATTTATACCTAACGATTCGTTAATCGTTAATTGTTAGGTAAGTGAACTCTTTAATTTTCCCGGATAAAAAGTATCCTATGTCCTTCCAAAGGAAGAAATCTCTGTAAAAACAGATGGCGTAGCAGACAGTCAGAAATAATTATTTGTATTCAAGGGCCATACTGCCAACGCATAAAGAAATACTTAAGTAATATTATTTATGTAATGTACGTACCTTGACGTTCCTAAAATAAGGTACTTATTAAAATAATAATTCTAAATCACGAAAGTTAACAATGATGGAAAATATGGCTTTAAACGTTAAAAGTATGGTCCCTGGTCTCATCTAGGTCTACCCTGTGTAAGAATTTAACAAAAACTTTAAAAAAAATCTCCATATTAATAAAAACAAAAATCAATACACGAACGAATATCACAACTTCATAAGCATAAATACAAAAAATCGTCCAAATATAAGAATATGCACAAGTGGTATTTATTTACGGAGTACACCATTGTTCTGTCCAACAGTAGGCGATGTATGGACTCCCATAAATAAAGCCTATTCCATAAAATATGTATTCACTATTTACTCATATGGCATAGCTGTGACGTCATGTCTGTGACGCACGAAACCTTTTTTTTTTTTGTAATCACGATATTTAATGATGCTTAGACGATGATTTAAGTTGTGAAAAATACGCGCCGAATAATTGAGAACCACCTCTTTTTTGGAAATCGGTTAAGAGTCCCGTACGACCTCTGCGATTTTCCGGGATAAAAAGTAGCTTAGGTCACCCTCTAGGTCTTTAACTAGGTCTAGGTCACGTCGGCCTGGTGCGGTGCTCCGATGCGGCGTGATTGAAGGACAAGCCAACCAAGTAACATAATATTGTAACATGACATTCATAAGTTTACTTAGACCCTGATAGATTAGTAGTACCTAGTCATTACAGAATCCTAGTTAGTTAGAAGTTATGACAAAATGTAGCTAAGTGCCTATAGTTAGTTAGTTATAATTATAAGTTATAACGTTTTAAAAAGGAGTAATTCCTCAAAATTGTTTCGTTTGTACACCAACTGGTCTACAACGCATTCTTGAAGTTCAAATTATAACACCATAATAACTCTTTGAGATAAACCGCTGATTAAGGAAGTCCAGAATTAGGGTTGTCACTTCTGTGTTAACAAAATCTGAAAATAACAATCTTTATTAATCTAACTAATTAAATTAATCTGATCTAAGCTATGAAAATAAAGCGCTCCTATTGATGGGTCTCACTCACATCCGTAGCTTATCAACGTAGCATATCTCTAGTAAAAACTAACCCTCAATACTGAATTTGTTTGCTTACTTATTACATGTAGGACATCCAGGTGTTACACGGTTTTGACTCTATTGGAAAGCAGTATGAGTTTGCCTTACAGCCTTCTTTAAATTACGTAATGGCCCAACATTTTTCTAGAGATGCTGCCAAAACCATCCGTTTCAGCTTGCAGTAGTTCACTGCAGCTGAACCCTATGTTCAAATTCACAAAAAGCGCCACCACACCCGCTCCGCAGCTTTTATTTAGTTTAATAATGTGATAAAGAATAAATATAAGTGTAAAGTGGTAGCCCTAAGTGAATAAAGACGGTAACCTATTAACCTTGACTCCGACACTTGGTGAACGTTAAATACAGTTGTTACTGCTGAGGTGCTAGGGCGGGCCACGGGAACAGCTGTTTCATTTGTACCACCACACCACACAAATCTTCCAAATTATTCTCAACGTACGTTTCACTCCGATACCGGAGCATCGTCAGGAGTTGTTGACTCGACAATGCACGATTGTATAAAGATTGGACGCCCGCAAAGTAACGCCTGCTTCTATTCAATATTTTATCTACTAACTTTATGGATCCAAGCCTCCAGTCCGAATATGAGTATTTGATGGAGGTACATCTATGGAAGTACCTATTATTTCTAGCCTTGATCTTTATAAAGGTATGTTGGTGGGTCCTTCAACCACGCCGCAGCAGAGCAATGCATCGATAGGATTTTTTGCATGGGATTAGTTGAGTACCTGGAGAGTGGTATAGGATACTTTTCATCCTGGAAAATTAAGGAGTTCCAATGGGAATTTAAAAAAATTAAACCACGCGGATGAAGTCGCGGGCATCAGCTTGAAAGTAGTCAGTAAAGAAAGTTAAAGCTTACAGAAGGTAGTTACTATAAATTCGTACATTTCAAACTTCCAAATTGCGTAAAATAACTTAATTAGATAGAGTTATTTCAATGTATTTTCCTAACCAGTAGTTTATAACCACACTATCCGCTATTTATGACTCTAGATCGCTGGTTTAGGAGCCGTTTACAGTATCATATAACTTCCAAACAGTTTCCTTGAACGGTCGTCCCTTTATTACAAGAGCGGTGTTGAAATAGGGATAGTAAACGCGCTCTGTTTGCTGAGGACCTTATTCTTTGGAATGGATGGATCTTGATTTTAAAGAAGATCAAAATGGATTTTAATGTAATCTAAGCCAGTGTTTTCATTATTTGTATAAATGCATTTAGACCTTAAGTCAACCAGAAAACTAAAGACAGAAAGCTTCTTGACCTCAGGCACTGAGTAAGTACAGGATAGGCTTGGAATAGTAGGTATAGAAACAAGCGCGGCGTCCTCTACCAGTGAGGCCACGCCAGCCACAAAGAAACGTCTTATTTAAGTTGACAACATACGCAGTCGTGGAGATTTTTTCAACGGAGGACGTGTTTCCATTGAACTTTGACGACGAAAAAGTTAACACGCATTTTAGACGCTTATGCATTGAGGTCAAACATCTGTGGTTTTTTTCAACGTGTACTAAACTATGTGTGTATTGTAAAATTTGTAGTTCGATAAATCCATACTAATATTATAAATGCGAAAGTGTCTGCTACGCTTTCACGGCACATCTGTTCAACCGATTCTGATGAAATTTGGTATGGGAATAGTTTGTATCCTGGGGAAGGACATAGGCTACTTTTTATCCCGGAATGTTTCCGCGGGATTCAAACAAACACCTTAATCGACGCGGACGAAGTCACGGGCATCATCTAGTAAATAATAAAAAAACGGATTCGAAGTTCTTAGTCGTGACTTTTTCTGATAGCAATATTAATAAGGGCCACACAACCAGATTACTTAGCTGTTTTAAAGCCGCCATATTTTATCAAAGTTGTAAGAAGTAAATCCTGATAATAAAATTAAAATTATCAATTTAGGTAACCAAAACGTGCCGTACGCGAATGGAAACGCGCTTGCTTTCCCCGTTTCTTATAGAGTCATCATTAGACAGACCACCGGAGATAAAAACGGCTGAATAAATACAGATTTATAATGTTGAATAGCAAAACTCTACTTTTTGTGCGCGTTTTAAATACAATCGCGATTCCAGATACTTGTAAAACGTAGCCAAAGTAGATGTACGCTTGTTTTAATAAATAAAACTAAATAAAATGCCTCTTGAATGCGATCTCTACGAATTATGGGAAATATTGTGGATTGTCTAGTCATTTTAGTGACAAGGGCCTATGTCATACGTTGGGGGTTACTACCATCACTTATAGCAGTATTATTTCAAAATTACAGTTTTACCTACGTAACAATGAGGATTATAATTCTAAAACAATACGGCTTTAACCGATGGTAAACGACTACTAAACGATGGTAGTATGCGCTTAGGTTGGTTTTCTATAAGTAATACGAGATATTAGTTACTACATAATATATATCGCTCTATGATATATCGACATTTCGTATAGTAGGTAACGAGATGATTCCCGAGATTTCGTCCGCGTGAATTCTTAGTAAGTACAGTTCTTTTTGGCACTTTTTTGGAAAACTCGTACCTACGTGATAAGAAAGCGTTTAGCTCTCCCTCTCTCCCGCTGGTATTTCCCTCTATATGAAGAGAGTAAACTGAGTATACCTACCTATTTATTATTATTTTAGTTAGGTTATAGTGTTGAACATTTTAAACAATTCCAAGCAAGTTTACTAACATCGCAATAAGCAGTATTATTACAAAATTTCAGCTTTATATCATGTACCTTGACGTCCCTAAAGTAAGGATTATAATTTTAAAACACAAACATCAACAATATTAAAACATTACGGCTTTGAGCGATAGTAGTATGCCCCCAGGTCTCAGTAGCTCAGTGGGAAAAGAGCCACGTCGGAAACAATACGTCGCAGGTTTGAATCCCACTCACGAAATTCGCTAATTTTGGATTTTTTAACTTATAGCATAATTTCAGAATTTTCTTTGGTCTGTTCTGGTGAACATAAAAGACGTTCCGCCTAGCGATTAAGCGTTCCGGTATGTTACCATGGAGAAACAGATTAGATGTATGCGATCATAATATAACTATCATATTCTTACCAGGTTAGTCCGCTACCATCTTGAACAGCATCTTAGGCTTAAATGTGCCTAGTGACCGTATTAAAATGAAATAATAATTATTGTATCTGGACATTAAAAAAAACTCGTTCTTATTAAAAAATATACAGTTACAAAATCGTACAAGTAACCATTTGTAATATTGAAATTACACGGTAACTAATTGCGATCTAACGGTATGTTATGATGTTAATTACAAGCTCATATAGGGCTGCAATCTTTTATCTTTGTAATACTTACGTGTTGTAATCGCCTGTAATTTATAATGTTATTGCAGGCTTGTCAAATAGGAATATAGAGTTGAGAAAGCGCATTTTCTTTGTGTTATTGTAACGAATTGCTTTATTTTTTGCAGTATGTTTAGTATGCGTACCTATATCATAGATTTTCATAGATATGGCATAATTATTATCCATATCCATACTAATATTATACATGCGAAAGTATGTCAGTCTGTCTTTCTGTCTGTCTGCTATGCTTTAACGGCCCCATCTTTTCAACCAATTTTGATGAAATTTGGTACAGAGATAGGATGTATTCCGGAGAAAGAGAAGGACATGATTTATTGAACGGGAGTTTTTCCAGGAATTAAAAAAACTTAACCCACCCGGAGCAAGTCGCGGGCATCATCTAGCAAGTAGCAACGCAATAATAAAAAATAAATTTTTTGACCGTGAATCGAATCTGGATCCGCAGCTTTATAAGCTAGCCATTGAACTAACGAGACAGTCGATGGTTACATAATGAATTGGTTTAAACGAAGGGTTATTAACCCTCGTTACCGCACTTGGTATATAAATAGCCTGTTAACAAGCTGATAAACACTCGGCCTCCCTGAAACTGTAACTCATTCGGCAGGTGGGGAAATACAAATAAATTCAATTCTAAGTATGGACCCGCCATCGATCATCCTATTACACAAGGGCCCAAAACGATGCAAAGATAGAAGGGTATTGTATGGGTATTATAAAGGTAAGAAGAGAAGGGTATTATATTATGAGATAGCAATAAAGCAATGTTTTCCGCAACGGAAGAAAAAAAGTAGTTTTAAAAATAAATTACAGCTGTTATTACTTAAAATAAAACTTTCACCTAATATTTCTGGCAATTTAAGTTACTAAACATATTACGCACCTTCGAAGAAATGACATCAAAGCTTTTCAAAATCAAAAATTTAAAGCATTTGGAGTATATTTCTAAAGAGAAAGAAATATTTCTTTCGTGTTTCTAATTGTTACATATTTGAAATAAGACATAATAAAAAGAACACATATTATTTAAACATCTAAGTTATTGTATTGTATTTGTAGGTTTCAAATATATTTTTATTATTAAAATAAACTTGTGTAAGTGCCTTTCAATCGTCGGTTAAATCTACCACTGGTTCGGAATGCTATCTCTACCGAGTAGAACCAACAAGAAACTCGGCGGTTGCTATGTCAAAAATTACGTATGTTTATCGCCTCCATGTATGTCAAGTTAACATAAACTCGTCCGTCTGTTCATATAGAAAGGTAAACAGAAACTCAAAACACTGCGTCAAACCATAACAGTTACCTAACACTTAATGGCAGTTACCAGTTAAGGTGACGCTCCTAAACACGAAAGAGTAAATAATAAATAAAGTAAAAGAGTAAATAAGAGTAACTTGGTTGGTATAACTGCCTCGTTGGTTGGAATGTTCGACTTCGGCTGACGGGGTCCCGGATTCAAGTCCCGGGTCGGGCCATAATTAGGTAAGTATTGGGTTTTTCTGACTAGAAATTCTAGTACTAGCCCGGAGTTAGGAAGTTGGTTATTTTCACTAACATGATAATGGTCATTAAAGCCCGCCAACCCGCATTGGAGCAGTGTGGTGGGTCTAAGCTCTATTTCCCTCTCTCCTATGACAGTGGAGGCCTGTGCCCAGCAGTGGGACGTTACTGGGCTGTAGTGGATTATTCTGTGCTCACTAACTTTAATTTCAGGAAGTGCATAGACAATAAGATTCTTGTTCACAGTATCGCGTGCTGCGCGGTTGCTAGAATAAAGTTTATAAATCTATGGTACTTTATTATAGGGTTACCATTTTGCAGTTAGATGACTCAGTACATGAGTTTCGTTATTTTTTGATTAAATAAAATATTAAAGATTTGTAGCAATTTCAGTTGGAATGCGATATATTTGCCATAAATGCGTAAGTGTTACTGCAGTTTTCTATGTATGTGCTACCCTTTCACGGTCCATCTGTTCAACCGATTTTGATGTAATTCGGTACAGTGCCTGAGGTAGGTTACATCCCGGGGAAGGACATAGGCAAAGCGTTTTGTCCCAACAAATCGAAGAATTCCCACGGGATAAAAAGTAGCCTATTTCCTTCCCCGCGATGCAACCTATCTCTGTACCGATTTTCATCTAAATCGGTTGATAAGATGGGCCGTTAAAACGTAGCAGACAGACCAGACACTTTCGCATTTATATTATTAGTACGGACGAAAGCTGGGTCAGCTAGTTTGAAATAAAAAATAAAAATTAATATTTCAAAACTGTAACTGCAGACTGCTCTAAGGACACTCTAGAATAGGAGGTATCCCTGAAAAACAGGATAGTTGGTCACCCTACAGTATAATGATTTTAATCCTGATATATTGGCCTAATACCGTCAATGGCGGTGCACTATTTAACTTTGAACACATTAACCAATCCCGATTTACGATCTTCGCTACTTAGTTTTTACTAGATGATGCCCGCGACTTCGTCTTGCATGAAAAAAGCTTTAAAGTTATCAATAAACTCAATTTATTTATAACATGTAAGACATACAGGTGTCTCTTATGTTACACGCATAGCGTCATGTTTTGACTCTACCACCGGTTCGGAAAGAGAAGCAGCAGCAGCAGAAGTTCCCGCGGAAAGTCCTTATTTTTCTTAAATAAAAAGTAACTTTCATGTCATTCCAGTGGATGCAATATAGGTATGTCTGTACAGAATTTCGTCAAAATCAGTTTAACAGATGGGTCGTCAAAGCATAGAAGACAGACAGACACAGATTCGCATTAGTAAAGAAGTATTGGATAAAGGACAAAGAACATTATTTAGTTTACATTTCATTAAATCGCTATGTTTTAATCTTATAATGGGCCACTTAATCTGTTAAACACAATTTCTAAGCTAAAATGACAGCTCCAAATTAATGTGCTGCTCTTTCCATAGCGAGTATTCTGAAAGGGATAGCAATATAAAAAGATCATTTTAGCTTAGTTTAGAAATGGTGTATAATAGAAATGGCCCAATCATTATAGTTCCTTTTATTATGTTCTTACAAAAAAAATCTAGAAAAGTCATTCAGTGATGTATCAACGCCCATTCTTTGGACCTAGAAAGTTGAAATTTTGGACAGAGAATAAAGCCCAATTTTACGAAATCCAGCTTCTAATAATTTAAAAAAAAGTTAAATATCTCGGTGGGAATACAATCGAAGTCGTAAATAATTCAACATGCCCACAGCAAAATCCCAGCGAAATTTTAGATTAGGCAGCAAGTAGTAAAATTTTTATGTTTCTCGCTTTGATTGCTCGCCGCTCTGTTTTGAACTTTATAGCTAATAAAATATTATCAATTTCGACCGTCCGTTGGTCATAGAGCAATACGCTTACAACAGGACATCGTTTTGAGGCTTCAGTGTTGGTTGCAAGTTGAAAATCGTCACAACGATACGTTTCATAATCATCATCATCATCATCAGCCATTACGCATCCACTGTTGGACATAGGCCTCTTTTAAGTAGCGGCCAACGTGCTCTTTCCTCGGCTTTCCGCATCCAATCGATGCCAGCCACCCTCCGGATATCATCGCTCCACGTTGCTGGGGGGCGCCCTACGCTCCGTTTTCCAAGACGTTTATCTTTTAGAATTGCATGGGAATCACGACTTTACTCATTTTTAACTTGTTGAACCTAAATTTTGAATGAAAAAAATAGCGCCAACACATATACCATGTCGGCTTACTTGAAATATAACAGACGCTCTTCTGCTTGTAAAAACTTTAAAATAGTGAGTACACGCAATTAAGTATAGAATTGTATGTCGGAGCTTTTTGTCAAATTGGTACAGCAGCAGCGAATTAAATATTGTAGGATTACACTTTGCACTAGGATCACACGTTATAATTTGCTGACCGACTGGTCCGCTATTTTGGCAAAAGGAAATCTTATCACCTCCCGCACAAATTGAGGGGTAACTTGTCACCGTCGGGGTCGCCTTTATTCACTGTTTATTATCGATATTGTTTTAATGGGGAATTAATAGCATTTTTATGGCCCCAGTAATATCTACAAGTCATTATGTTGAGCAGTTGGTCATTATATGGAAGCTGATGTCGCATATGTTCGGATATTATAATGCGCAGGCGCAAACTCAATAAATATAAAACCTAAGATCAGTAGGTATTAGGAAGGTAGGTAGGTTTTAGTGTCAATTTTAAGGTTTCATGTCAAACAAGGCACCCTACAAACTGCATCATTGGTCTAGTGGTTAGCATGTTCGACTGCGGCCGACGAGGTCCCGGGATCGAGTCCCGGGTTAGGCCATGTATTGGAGTTTTCTGACTAGAAATTATCAGTATTAGCCTGAAGTTGGAAGTTGGCGGTGTTTCACCGCCGTGGCTCGGAGAGCACGTTAAGCTGTCGGTTGACGGTTCGGTTATTATCACTAACATGATAATAGTCGTTAAGCCCGCCAACCCGCATTTGTGCAGCGTGGCCTACTATGAGAGTGGAGGCGTGTGCCCAGCAGTGGGACGTTAATGGGCTGTAGGTAGTGGCATAAAAAAGTAAGTGATGCGCGCCGGATCGGAACCCGAATCGTCCGCTAGGAGGCTGCAGTCTTAACCACTAAACCATCACTGCTTACATGACCGCTTTTTTACTTAAATATTATGTACTCCTGTATCTATGAAGGCTTGTTTAAGTAAAATAGTGTGTACTTTTATAGGTTTGACCGCTTATTTTACTTAAATAGGTACTTTTATTAGTTTCGACGACCTCTTTGACGCAGTGGTGAGCACTGTGATCTTATTGTGGGAGGTCCAGGATTCGATTCCCGACAGGGTCAATTTGGAAATTTCTGAATTTTATCTGGTCTGGTATGGTGGCTTCGACCGTGGGTAGTTACCCTACCTAGTTAGCGTTCCGGCACCATGCCGTGTAGAAACCGATTAGGGGTATAGGTCAATTATAACTGCTATGCCCCTAACAGGTTAGCCCGCTACCATCTTAGACTGCATCATCGCTTACCATTAGGTGAGATCGCAGTCAAGGCTAACTTGTAGTGGATAAAAAAAAAGATAGATTGTATCCCGGGGAAGGACATACACTTTTTATACCCGGAAAATTAAGGAGTTCCCGCGACAATGGCCACGTATAGCTACTGTTTGATACTGTCACGTTGCGTCATATCAAGTCGCGGTGTATGCCGTGTTTGTCGCTCACGTAAGACCAGAGGCGGCTCGTGAAAGATCATATTGGGAGTTCACTAAAAAAAAAAAATGCTTACCAATTATTTGTAAATGAAGTCCATTCGGCGGTCATTACGTTATATTGTTCCATTTTAATCGCCTACCTACACTATTTACATAAATCACAGTCTTTTTCACATAAATACACAACACAATATGTACACTATTTAAAACAACAATACAGATTTTCCAGCCACTGTACAATGATCCAACGCACTCGCGAAGAAATCAAAATAAATTTACTTTCATATTTTGTGTTTTGTTTACATCTTACCGGCATAATACGAATAAAAAAAATACTCGCGAGTTTTAACTCTTTCTTCGTGACAACAGGCCATGTCATTTAGTCGGGTAATATCGCGCATGCGTACTTCGTGTCAGGAGCGCCGCTCCATATTTACCAAATATCTCATACAAATCTTTTGTCTCACGCGCCGCTCGCATCGAATGCTCTCTTTTACTCTCATTACATTTCAATAGGAACGTTGTACTAAACTTTCGTCTATAGGAGCGTTGTTCTAAGCGCTCCACTTAACAAAAATACCATGTATTAAATTTGTGTTGATTGATGAAATAAGTAGTAAAGTAGGTAGGTAGGTACATAAGGATATTCATGATTAAAATGACAATGGGAATAGATTTATATAAAAATATTTAAAACGTTTATAGCAAAGTTTATTTGATTATTATACCTACCTAGTACCTATGTATTTTTTAAAATTTTGTGGGAGTTCACTGCACCAGCGCTCCTTTGAGCGAGCCGCCTTTGCGTAAGACAACGGGTACCTAAGCATAACAGGAAAAAACCGTATAATAAACAGGTGACAGAGATGTCAGAGATGTAAAAGCCTAAGTATAACATAGAGTATATATATTTATATTATCTCTATGGCCTATAACGTTAGCATTCGCCTCTGCGCCTGAGTACAGCTTAGCCCGCTTCCATCTTAGGTTGCATCATCACTTACCATCAGGTTAGATCGCAGCCAAGGGCTAACTTGTAGTGGATAAAAAACCAAAAATATAGTCATAAAATAGTAATGGGAAGCTGTCGATAAGTCAGGCCCTGCTATCGATATGTCGATAGACTCCTTTCGGCGTCGTAAAAACTTTTATGTGTTTTTCAGTTAATGGATTTATTAAAGGTTTTCGGCCTAATTGCTTTGGAATCGGTATTTTATTATACACAGTGTGTGATATTAATAAGTGTGTGTGAAAAAATATCCATCTGCATGATCCCCAACTTCGTCCGCTTGGATTTAGATTTAAATAAGTATCCCTCTCTTTTATTTTCCGGGACAAATAAAAGCCTAACTCACTCTCCAGGACCTCAATTAAAGCCATGCAAACAATCCGTAGCTCTGTTGCGGCATGATTGAAGGACAAACCTTTAAACATACACACTTGTTTTATGTAGGTATTAAGTTGAAGGGATAATGCTCTCCCGATTGAACTTGTTTATTTTGTGGCAAACATCTAAGACTGCGGATGACGAGGTCCTGGGTTTGATTCGCGGGCTGGATCGTAATCTTTACTATTACCTATATTATAAAGTAGCCTATGTCCTTCTCCAGAGTGAAACTTTTATCTACGTACCAGTTTTGGCCAAAGCAGTTGAAATGATGGGTCGTCAAAGCGTAGCAGACAGACAGATAGACACACTTACGCATAATCAAACTAATATTATAAATGCGAAAGTGTGTTTGTTTGTTGGTTTGTCCTTCAATCACGCCGCAACGGAGCAACGGATCGACGTGATTGGCATGAGTATAGTTGAGGACCTGGAGAGTGACATAGGCTACTTTTTCCCGGGGGAAAAGTTCCCGGGGGAAAAGTTCCCGGGGGAATCAAAAAAACTTAAACCACGCGGACGAAGTCGTGGGCATCAGCTAGTGTATAATAATAATCTAATATTGGTATGGTTCTGTCCTTGTTTCAGATTCTAAGCTCAGCTTAAAATTTATTATGCCAAAATGCATAAGGTACTATTTGAAGACAATTCAATGCTGACGTTTCAAAATGTTCGCAAGTTGGTAGGGCGTGGTTACTTTAGGATATTATTCCAAGACATGTAAGCTTTCGGATAACACTTCCTTCTCATTAGCGTCAAAGTTTTGTCGACCACCCTGGCGGAGTGCTGTTATTTTGAAACGTTTTGAAAATCTTTACTAATAATAGGCGTCGTCCGCGTGCCTTTAGTTTTGTTTTTAATTCCCGCGGGAACTCCTTAATTTTTCCTGGATAAAAAGTACCCTATGTCCTTCTCCTGGTCCTTAACTATACCCATGGCAAAAATCACATCGATCCCGTTGCTCCGTTGCAGCGTGATTGAAAGACAAAACAACAAACAAATACACTTTCGCATTTATAATATTATTAGTTAAAAAATGCGGAAGTTTGGATGGATGGATGGATGTTTGTTACTCAATCACGCCAGACCGGCTGAACGGATCTGGATGAAATTCGACACAGAGATAGATTATTGTCTGGAATAACAAATACTTAGACTTTTTTTATCCCGGAAAGCGGAAGAATTTGAGAAGAAATTCTTGTAAATGTTTATTTGTATAAAAATTATTTGAGTTTGGAAAACTACAGAGTTCCCGCGGGAACCAAAAAAACCTCAATCCACGCGGACAAAGTCGCGGGCATGCCAGTGCGTATCGACACACTGTAAACTGTGTCAATACGAACTTGGCCAACGTTGTGGACTGAGGCTAAGCCTTTCTCATTTCAAAACGAGACTCGTACCTATAATAGGAGTGGTTGAAATAAGCTAATGTATTTATATGTACATATTGAAAAAAACAGAAAGTAATTTGGCAGGTCGTGTTTCGGCCGCGCGGGATGCTGTCGGACCACTCTTGATTTTTCTTATTGTGTTAACCGGTTACATAATTGTACGCCATTTTTATTTGCCCCTGTTTGTACATCTCTCATCGCGGTCAAAATCATTATTTGACGAAGTTTTATGAGTTACCTACTTATGTAGTACTTATCTCTACTTTAGTTATTACTGTAATTTGTTAGTCCGAACGTGTTTTATTATAATAAACTTTTAAAAGTATTTTTACTACACTATCGAATTTACAAAAATACACCAAAGCAAAACATTTCGCTTAATCTCATATCTGAAATCTATACTAATATTATAATTTACTTGAAAGTGTGTCTGTCTGTCTATCCGCTACGCTTTCAAGGTCCATCTGTTAAACTGATTTTGATGAAATTTGGTACAGGGATAGGTGTTACCCCGGGGAAGGACTTTTTATCCCGGAAAATTCAAGAGTTCCTGCGGGACGCGTCCACGCAGACGAAGTCGCGGACAACATCTAGTACAAAATATAAACCATAACTTTTTAAAAATGTGTGGCTATTCAAATAAGTTATAATTACTCCCACATACTCAATAATTCAGAGCATCCAGGGTGGGCTACGAGCAAACAAACAAACATACACTTTACGACGCAGTTATAACATAATTCAAAGCATGTAGGATTATAAATACGAATAGTTTCGGCAAATGATTTAATAGTTATCCTTCCGAATAACTTTGTATGGATATGCCTACGAATTCTGTATTTTTTTACCTGTTTTGTATCATACGACCAGCGTCTGCGTCTTTTTTAATATTGGATTCAAATATTAACATAATATTAACTTAATTTATAAAATTCATATGTATTGTACCTGGACTAAAAATTAATTATAGGTACAATAGGAAGCAGCTTTACTAAACTTATTAACTTACTCTAGTGTGCTAATCTACGAATATTAAAATGCTCTATGAGTTTTATATGTAAATGCATCCAAAGACCAAAAACTACGACTTTTACAGGGGTCTTGGTTTAATTTAAATCTAAATCTATACATATAAAAATCAATTGCTGTTCGTTTGTCTCGCTAAAACTCGAGAACGGCTGGGCCGATTTAGCTGATTTTGGTTTTGAAATGTTTGTCGTAGTACGGGGAAGGTTTAAACGGTGAGAAAATATGGAAAAATTGCGAGGAAGATAGGGCAGGACAACGTCTGCCGGGCCCACTAATTTAAAATATAATCTTTATTTTAAACTCGCAGATAAATTTGAGAACGGTTATGGAGTTTTGCGGGAAAAATAAGAGCTTAAGTATACAATATCAAATCTAAATAACAACATGCTACTTCACACTCAATAAATCTTATTTTAAAATAAATAAAACTCTTCTGTTATATCTATTTTAACAATGTTTGTTTAGACAACAACAACTATAACTATAATACACTAATGAAGCTGTGTAGCACAATCCGTAAAACCGCATTAGCGAAAGCTGCTTAACTAATGCATCTAACTACTAAAATAATATTATTATCTTAGGAAAAGATAGTATAATATTATATCCTTTGGAGATCGTAATTAACATTGCAAGCTATGTAAAGTTACAATTTAAAAATAATGTGAGGAATGTCCACAATTTTCTAGCTAGAGCGGTTAGAGCCTTAAAAGTTGAAAATTGAAATCAGTTTAAGGGTGCTTTATGTCGATAGCGACTGGTTAACCGTTAACCGAACAAATGTGGATTAATCGGTATTTTAGATCGACGGTCTCGTACACACTCATCTGGGTCGAATGTTATGCTGGTTATAGTTATATTCGGTTCCTCAAACTCAATTTATTTCATGTATGTGTCACCGTAAGATTGCAAAAACCGTTAGATTGTAACCTAACTAGCGAAATTTTAAACTGTCGACAGATTACAATATAACGCATTATTTTTCGGTAGATTGTAATCTGCAAGGTATATCAACCCGACAAAACCTAAGTGATTATTTATGTCGAACCTTAACTAGGGTTAAGGTTAACCTTACCTACAAGAAAGAGACAAGAAAACGTAAATACAATGAATGTTTCAAAAATTGACACTCTGAACATTGATCGGTTCACAATCTGTCGACAGTTTACAATATCGCTAGTTAGATTACAATCTAACGGTTTTTGCAATCTTACGGTGACATAGGTATGCATCCTTTCAGCGTTTAGGAATGGTCAAGTGAAGGAACTAGAAGTTTGGTGTGGTGAATATCGCGGGCTATAGGTGCGGGAAGGGATACACACTGTACCACATAGATTTACCTATTGTCGCGGATTATAGCGAATTAAACTTCTATAGTTCCTTCATTATCACGGACTTCCGCAAAGTATAGGTCCCGTCACGTAAAAAGAACGCGAGTGAGATGTGTCTGATCACTGATCATTGACTTTAACGTAATCTCTGCGCGGGTAGCATGGTACAACCATTACCGAGGTTGTACCCCCCTCCTCCCCCTCCCCCCTGAACTCCACCTCCCCCCCCCCCCCCCTTAATACCACCAATTTTATCGATAAATCGCTCAGTGCGCAAGTAAACAGTCAGCGTTATTTTTACGTGACGGGACTTGTAACACCTGCTTCTATCCAATAATGGTCAAGTGTACAGGTCACGGTCAGACAGTCTGGGCAGATAGACAGACAGATAGATACTTTCGCATTCATAAAGTACTATGGATACTCTTCCAGTTTCTATCGCTTTATGAACACAAAAGAAATGTTAAACCGTCTAGACAAAAATTATCCAAAAAATATTTTTACAATATTATCAGTAATCAAGTCGAATTCGTAACGACCCGCCAGTTGTACAGTAATTGATAAACAATGCCAGTTAAACAGTAAACCACTATCTCGGCGGCGGCATGGCTGACATATTTGAAATGCTTATAATTAATTAGTAGTTAAATGCCCTTTGAAATGCCGAAACAGTTAAAATGACTGTTGAATGAGGAATACCTACCTAGATAGGTGTCGATATATTTTAGGTTATTAGTTTAGGCAGTTCATGACGTGACTGAAATACCATACAAATACCTACTTATTATAGAAATGCGAAAGTGTGTTTGTCTGTCTGCTACTTCGTCGTCGTTTAAGAATCGCAATCGATTGATATGCGTTGTCACACCTAGGCCACTCGTCCCTCAAGTACATACTTCTTAAATCGTAAATACTTAATTTATCCGTGTCAAAACAATAAACCTTTGAAACACCGTCTTATTATGCAAAGCCTCGCAATAGTTTCTGTGAAGCAAATCGATTAAAATATATTATAGCCTTTACCTCTTTTTACCTACCGCACGCTTTAAATAGACACGTTTCTATTTACAAAGTAGATATTCGTTCAAGATAGATCATAGATAGATATTCGTAATCTATACTTATATTATAAATTTGAAATTTTGGATGGATAGATGGATGGATTGGATGTTTGTTACTCAATCACGCCAGAACGGCTCAACGGATCTGGATGAAATTTAGCACAGAGATAGATTATAGTCTGAAATAATATATAGGCTACTTTTTATCCGGTTTTTATAGGAACCGGGGGAACCAAAAACTTTCAATGCACGCGGATGAAGTCGCGGGCATTATAGCTAGTTTCTAATAAGTATTAGTATAAGATTTCGGTCCTGTATTTATGTATCACAGTTTAAAGTTGAAATAAATAATATCTAATTAAAACAAAATTTCTTAACTATAAAATTGTATACCTAGGGATACCTACTCACTACTTACTCTGAAACTACCCTCTTACACTGTCCAATAATTTATCACAAAAAAGCACAAGCGGCCTCCCAAAAGACCTTGTCTCCTGAAATCTTCTTCAAACAACATTATTGCTAATTTTTATAAACACCAAAGTAATAACAGGGCTTGCACAATATAAGGCGCGCCTTACTGCACATGGATTTTTTCAATGACTTAATTGACCTCCTAAAATAATACATCACGAAATGTAAACAGCGTAAGCGTGGGCCCCCGGGCGCGCAATTTACATCCAACATTTTGATAACTTCATCTCAAAAATAATCACAGTGTTGCGTGGGCGCATCCAGAATGACGGCCAATCACGCTCGAGCTACGGGATCATATTTGATCACAATTTATTTAATTATTTAATTTAATTTATTAATATTATAAATGCGAAAGTGTATGTCTGTCTGCTAGGCTTTCAAGGCCCATCTTTTCAACCGATTTTGATGAAATTTGGCATAAAGTTATAGGTTAGGTCTATCCCGGGGAAGGACATAGGCTACTTTTCATTCCGGAAAATTAAGGAGTTCCTGCGGGAATCTTTTAAAAGCTTAATCCACGCAGACGAAGTCACGGGTACATTTCGTTCAGTAATTTATAGCTTACCTGAGTGCCATAACAAAATATAAACACGATTAAGTATGGATTAAGTACATTTTGCGTCCGACCACCGAGTAGAGCCTGACGCGTTGAATCTGTAGACGCGTTGAATATTAAAATTACACGAATACACGGCCATTTGCAAAATTAGATAGGCTTTATGAATAAGTAATAAAATGCCGACGAAACTTGGCTAAACAAATTCCAATGTCACTGAACCCGAGAGAAAGTAATTGACCGTGTAATAGAATATATTATCAGTACCTACCTACTTGTTACACAGACTACTCTGTTAGCAGAGAATTCGTGATAAAACACATAATTGTTTGCATTGTTGACTTATGCGTTCTATGTCGTAATAGGTTTATCTTAATTTATATTTAACAAAGGGGTATATTGTCTGGATTCTACAAGAATGTTGAAGGTCGTCTAATCAGAAAATGTACGCGACTCAAAGTAAAAATAGATCTTATAAAAATACTCACATTCCACAAATTAGTTTTGTTATAAAAAGCTATTTGCTATTATTAATACTGTTATTTATATTATTATTGTATTTATGATTCACTTTAAGTACCTCATTACATTTAAGTGCTTCTTTTTGAGGTAGAACTTCTTTAGAATAGTTGTGATTTGAAAATTCGATGAAACGAAAAAGCGACACTAAAAGAGACCTCTTCATAATAGGATTTAGCCTACGAGAGAATGAGACAGAATACAAGTTATATTTGTCTCATTCTCTCGTAGGCTACTTTTCTGAAGTTTCACTTCTGTGTGTGAATTGCGCATACACACTTTTTTTTTAAACTGTAGCCTCTCATCAGGTTTACCCTGTGGCAATCAACCCTCATAAATACTAAAGACCTAAACCTCATTCCCAGTTCGTAACAAAGGCCTAACAAATGTAAATATTGTAATGCTGAAATGTTGAAAATTTCACTTATCGCACCGCATAAATAGGGGTGAAAACCCCTATTTACCCCACTTACTCTCGGGTTTATTACGCAGTTGACTTTTACTGCTTTGCATACATTTTTCGGGTGGACATTGACCTTTTAATAAGGGTTATGGAATTTTAAGGCCAAGTTAGGTACCTCGAATCTATCATAGTTACTAATATTTTATATAAGAAAGAGAAGAACATCGGCAAAGTACTTTTTATCCCGCAAAATTCAGCAATATTTAGGAGTTCCGAGGGATTTAAAAAAACTTATTCCACACTCTACTATACCCATAACTCAACATCAACTATACGCAAAAACGCACTTCGATCCGTTGCTCAGCGTGATTGAAAGACAAAACAAACAAACACACTTTCGCATTTATAATTATAATCTCTTATTTCAATTTCTACACTTCATGCTCGATAATGAAAAGAATACCCGACATGACTGAGTCATGACTTGTAGGTCATGGAGCCTCTTCTCAGACCAGGGCGCGTTAGAAACCCCCGTATATTTTAATTGTTAAATTCTACAATTGAGGCTAGGGTCTTCCTGTACGTGATGTCATGCTCTAAGTAGATAGTCTTAGTACTGAGTTTATTCTAAACTCCTTTTGAAATACTAGGTTTTTGTAGTACTTAAGTCGCTAGACCTTAAGTTAAAAATCTAGAACGTAAACAATATATTTAAATACTATATTTTCAACTGCATTTCCACACTAAACGACACACCACTACACAGTAAAATAAACCTTAAAGTTAAACATCAAGGTTTCAATTCCTCTATAAACGCTAATAATCAGAAGCCGCTTTTACTGATAATATAAGTTCTGACATATTGCTTGATCTTCGACCTGCAATTAACTAGACCTTACTGAGCAGTAGCCGATAGAGTTATAGCCGGTTTACACACAATGTATGATGTATATTGACGGATTGGTTAGATAAAGAGTAATTGAATTGCCTGATAGAAAAGCGTTGGATGTCGTCAGTGATTTGACGATCAATAAGCAATTAGCTTGAAGCAAATATATATACATCTTCGTCCATTATATTTAGTATTTATTTGACAGATAGACGTTGAAACTTCTACGAAATCATTTAGGTGCTCAATATTATGTAAACTAAGTAGGTATACCTAATTAATGCGCTCGCTCCGCTTATATGCCATTTTTAGAGTAGAGGCATCAATTTGTTTTCAATATTCTTTTTCAAAATGTACATAATACCTATATAAGTACAAATATGTCCAAAAATGAAACGCATACTTTTTTTATCCACTACAAGTTAGCCCTTGACTGCGATCTCACCTGACATGGTATTTATTTAATCGTATGGCAATTGATTTATAATAAGCGTTTTATAATAAACTAAGTATTATATTAAATTTTAAATTCATATGTCAATTTTCAATGTCAAATTATTATTATTATTGGTCAATTAAGTACTATTATATGTCAATGTCCAAATTCTCCAGCCAAGTGACAAAATCAGGAGGGAGGTCAAAAAGGTCTTGCGGCGGTCCTTGATAAGAATGTGTGGGGCAGCGTCGAATTATATGTTCCATTGTTTGATCCTCCTCACCACAGCCACAGAGAGCGGAAGGTTTCCACCCCCACTTGTGCAATAGGTAGTTGCAGCGGCCATGCCCTGTTCTCAGCCTGTTTAGACGGCACCACAACTTACGAGGCAGGTGGAAACCATTCGGTTTTGCTGTAGGGTCGGGTATGTGCGTTGTTAAGTCTCCAAATCCCTTCCATTCCTCTTTCCAGCTCTCATCCAGGTTAAAAAGTCTCATCTGATGGGCATCAGAGTATACGGCACGACGGGATTTAAGCCGTTCTGGTGGGGGGTTGCAGAAGGTCTTGTGAACATGGAGTTGAGGGTTTGAGTTGATTTTATCGACTTCCCTCCTAAACGCATGTTTCCTTCGTAGGTGTGGGGGTGCAATATGCGACAGTACCGGGAGCCATTGGCGTGGCGTAGACTTGATGGTACCTGAGATGCAGCGCATAGTGTCATTCAGTCTTGAGTCTACCTTATGTACGTGAGCACTGTTCATCCACACTGGGGCACAGTACTCCGCAGCGGAGAAAGCAAGCGCAATGCCAGAGGTCCGCAGGCAGTCCGCAGATGCTCCCCAAGTTGTCCCACACAGCTTATGCACAATGTTATTTCGTGACCCGACCTTCAGGGCTACTTTGTGAAGGTGTTCTTTGTATGTTAAAGATCTGTCAAGAGTAACCCCAAGATACTTTGGGAAAGCGTTATATCGTAACATTTCACCACTAAAGAACACCTTTGGCTGATATCTAGCTAGTTGGTTGTTTAGATGAAAGCAACATACCTCAGTTTTGCTCGCACTAGGGATTAGTCGCCAGGATCTAAAATAATTCGCAAGGACTTCAAGGTCATTTGTTAGGATCTCTTCTGCAGTTTGGAAATTCTTGCTTTGGGCTACTAGTGCGATATCATCAGCGTAGATGAACTTTATAGCTGTTGTAGCTGGTAGGTCGTGGATGTAAATGTTAAATAGTGTTGGAGCCAGCACTGAACCCTGTGGTAGGCCATTTTTAAGTTTTTTCCTTTTGCTCTTGCAGTCCCCTAAGAAAACTTCAAATTCTCTATCAGTGAGCATGCTAGAGATGAGGTTGACTATCTCTAAGTTTGGAATAACCTTCAGTAATTTGCAAATGAGTCCCTGTCGCCATACTGTATCATACGCCGCCGTTAGGTCAATGAATACAGCAGTAGATTTCATTTGTTTCTGAAAGCCTGCTTCAATGTGGGAGGTTAGTGCGAGAACTTGGTCGGTACAGCTCCGGCCACTACGGAAACCAGCTTGCTCAGTTGGTACGGCTTCTTCCACGTAAGGTGTGATTCTAGTGAGGATCAGGCGTTCCAAAAGCTTTAGAGTACAGCTTAGAAGGGCTATGGGCCTGTAGCTTTCAGCTAGGTCTTCTGGCTTTCCTGGTTTTAGTATTGCAACCACTTTTGCTAGTTTAAATTCCCTGGGCAATCTGTTTTTTTTTCAAAATATTTGTGAAAAGGGAGGTAAACCAGCTCACGCTACAGGGTCCCATATGGCGCAGGAATTCATTGAAGATGTTATCTGGGCCAGCAGCTTTGTTATTTTTTAGGCACTTGATTGCTTCCATAGTTTCTAAGATTGTAAAAGGCCTAGACAGCGTCGGGTTACCATAAGGTTTTAACTTCAGAGTTCTGAGTTCCTTCTTTATATTTTTGGTAAACACTTTGTCTCGCTTTGCCCTAGTGACCTCTACCATCCTAGCAGCAATAGCATCTGGTTTTATCTTTGAATTATGCTTCGGAGGATGCTGTTTGCCTGTCAAAGCATGTAGGGTTTTCCATGCTTTTCTGCTAGACCTCGTAAAATCCATGTTGGATACCGTTAATTCCCATTTAACTCTGCGGTTTTTGTCCAAAGACTGGAGAAGTTTTGATCCAATAGCGTGGTCCCCATTGGCTTGATATTCGTTGAATAAATTTTCACTTTCAAGACTCCATCCAGGTATGTATTCCTTCCGGTAACCTCTGGGAATATTTAGCTTTGCAGCTTTTATTATGAGTTCCACGACTTTGTGATAGTTCGAAGCAATGGGTTCTAGGTTAGCCTTGGCCACGTCTAAATCCAAATTCTCACGGAACCCGTTCCAATTTGCTCGCTTAAAGTTCCATCTAGGTAGAGGCATGGAATAGGACAGAGGAATTTTAAGGCCGATTTCCAAGAGAATTGGTCTATGCTGGCTGTTTGGGAAGTCTGCTAGTACCTTGCGAGTTATTGGGTGAGGCTGATCGAGTAAGTCTTTGGAAATGAAGGTCAGATCAGTATTATAATCTTTATTCCACCTGGCTGAGTGGAAGGTGCCTCTGTCTTTGGCATCAAACACCAGATGTAATCTGGATACCTCAGCCCATTGTGACACAGAATCTCCATTTTGGTCGGTAGCCTCATATCGCCAGCTGGTGTGGTGACTGTTGAAATCACCGGTGTAAAGGATAGGATGATCAAACACTGGTAAGACTTCTGGGGCCCATAGGACACCAGGAGGCTTATAGACATTTACAATAGTTAAGTTGGTTACCTGTATAACAATTGTGAATATATTATTGTCATCACTCGAGTGTATGTGCTGAACTCCTGTGAGGCCTGATCTGGCGTACGTGGCTATACCGTAATTACGATGGTGTAGAGCTTTGACCAAAGTATATCCTGGTATACAACCTCGGTTGTTAAGGTCTGAGTCGTCTCTTGTATGAGTTTCCTGGACACTGACTATATCTATTTGGTTTTCCCGTAGGATTTTTTGTAAAAAGTCACACTTGGCACGACTTATGCCCTCTATGTTAAGTTGCAGGACGCGGACTGAAGGTCCGACATCCCTGGTCAGGGGGCTCTTAGAAGAGCCTTTATGCTTGGCGTTATTGGCCATTTTAAAGCTTAAATAACTAAACACGCTTATTGATACGCCGCCTAATTCGTCGCTCGCTTAGCACCACCCGGGGGACACGTGCAGGGAGGTAAAAAGGTAATTCCTGCGGACGTGAGCGACGGGGCATCCCCCTGCGGACGTGAGCGACGGGGCATCCCCCACCTGACATGGTAATTGATGATGCAGTCTAAGGTAGCAGGCTAACCTGTTAGGTAGACAGTTATGTTACCCCATATCCCTAATCGGTTTTTTCACGGCATCATACCGGAATGCTAAATCGCTTGGCGGTACGTCTTTGGCGGTACCTAGTCACGGCCGAAGCCTCCCAGACCACATTAGAGAAAATTCAAACATTATGAATTTCCAAATTAACCCTGCAGGGAATCGAACCTGGGACCTCCCACTATAAAACTGCAGCGCTCACCAAGTTACCACTGCGCCAGGGAGGTTTGGTATTTTATACGTGCACACAGTCTTTCTATTTAAACTAGAACCATCTTATTTTTTCCTCAACTGCAATGTAACTAGACACCTGATGTCACGATCACGTTAGAACTAGGCACAGGATAAAAAGTCAAGCCCTAGATGTAATGTCAGATAGACTTTCCCGCGGTCGCTCTGATAGGATGAGCTGTCCGCAATCTGGCTTCAGCGATTGAATTACTTGGTTCATGGTGGATAAGCGGAGTGGGCGCGGGCGCAGAAGCGGAACTATACCTATAAATTATTTCTGTTAGAACCAGGGGCCCTACTACGGTTTTAATGTTTGTTCTATATTTATGACGAAGCATGTTTGTTCTATATTTAGTTTGTCATCTTAATTGTACAATGTTTCTTGCAAATAAACGAATGATTGATTCATTGCTGCAATCATACAATCACAGGTGATTGCGATCGCTGCATTTTACTAATATTTTTTACGTAATTAGGCCCCAAGA
Source organism: Erebia epiphron (assembly GCA_963932025.1). Classification (NCBI taxonomy): domain Eukaryota; kingdom Metazoa; phylum Arthropoda; class Insecta; order Lepidoptera; family Nymphalidae; genus Erebia; species Erebia epiphron. Next base: position 14,938,292 of record OZ009950.1, read on the forward strand.
CCTCTAAAAAATTTCATTTTTTACCATTTGTGATCTCTAATGCACGAGGTATTCAGTAACTAATTATTAAGGTTAAATCTTTGATTAAGACATTAAATAGGTACTTTATCGATTCTCTTATGACTGTAACCACACCCTTATTCGCCTGTAACCCTATAACCTGACGCACGCTCCATCAAAGATCACTTTCTCCGCCTTTGAACTAGTCTCTCAATAAAACTACATTTAAAATACCTCAAAGAATCCATACTTACTAATATTATAAATACGAAACTGTGTCTGTGAAACGCTATAATGGCCCATCTTTTCATTTTTCCAACCTATGTTGATGCAATTTGAGGAATGCGTAAGGACGAGGAAACCCACCGCATTGTTTTCCCAAGAAAACTCCTACCATTATATGATTAATGGAAAGGGGTCATGACCCTTAGTAATGAGGAATACGACGCAGAGAGAGGTATAGAGGTAGATTGCATCCTGGGGAAGGAAATACTATCTAGTCTCCTTTTTATCCCGGAAAATCAAGACTTCCCATTAGATTTTGAAATAGCCTAAGTCCACGCGGCGATGCCGGTGGCATCAGCTAGTATCCAACATAATAGAGTGGGCGTTTTCGGTCCCGCGTTTGTCTTGTACATACATCAAAAATAGGGTATGTCATACGCCATTATGCATTTTATCCTATCCTACGGGATACCGAGGTAGGGGGGAAAGGGTACCGATTGTTCGGTAACAATACGTAAAGCAATGGTGTTCTATTGTATTTAGAATGGGTAGAGCATTCATAATATGTTCATTTACGCCTAATACGTGGTAAGGTGTTTAATTTGATTCAAAATTTACATCATTTTTAGGGTTGCTTGTATTTGGGGTTTATTTTTTATTTACTATTAACAATTATTTCTTGTTATTACGACAATACACTCTGAAAATTTTATACTGAGACGATTTTGAAGAAAGAGATGACAATCAATTCAATATGTGAATAGACATATAGGCTACATTTTACACACACAAAATGGACATAACGTATTTTACCTCGATTTTACATCCAAAAAAGTTGGCGCCTGTGAAATTGTTTCTGTATAATCCAACTTGCTGCTTATGGTCCAAAATTTTCCAAAGGAAAAAAAACTTAACAATTTCACCACAAGTAGGCGGGTTATCAACCAAAAAAAAACATAATTTGATACAATGTTTGCTAAAATTATCTCTTTGATGCAAAAACAATAATTTTTATTGCAATGCGGCATTATCAGATCGTGATTCGGCGCCACCGCGGGGTCATTGACCGCTTATCAGTGCAGTTACATAAGCACTCTGATAATATGTAGGCCTTCGTCTCTTATCTCTTGTGACTTTGATTTATTGTGATTTTTTCAGGCTTAAGGAACTCTTAAGAGAGTTAAGATCCTTTACATTGACCGTTTCTAAGACTGCTGGAATTTCTTTAATAGACACAAAAGAATTAAACTGTTCACAAATCGAATTAAAATAGTTGTAATTATAGTATCTTTTTCGGATTTCAATACAACAGCCATAAATCTTCACAAATATTGAAAAATATAAGATCGTCTTTTTATCGTTCCGCTGCGGCGTGATTGAAGGACAAAACAACAAACAAATACACTTTGCTTTTATAATCTGGGTTTTGCTTATTGAAACGATCACTTTATGACGCGATGGTAGAAATAGACTTAAGACTTGGATTAAAATATCCTGCAATAAAATAAACATAATAGATTCCCGCGGGAACTCCTCAGTTTTCCGGGATAAAAAGTAGCCTATGTCCTTCCCCGGGATACAACCTATTCTGTAGGTACCTTAATCAAAATCGGTTGAACAGGTGGGCCGTGAAAGCGTAGCAGACAGGCAGACAGACCTAATAAAAAAAATCCTACTAGGACAAAGATTAGCTTCGAATTAGAGTATCTGTAGCCCCAGAAGTTTTTCTGATAACGAATAAAATCGACTACACCAATCGAAATCAGGTTATGCGAATGTAAATAAGAAAGATAAGATATGCGATAGCTTGATAAGACATAATTTGTAGTCGATTTTATCGATTCACGAATGTTGAAAAAAAAAATGTTCTGGCCCCTGGGTTTATCGGCGGCCTAACGTGCTCTCCGAGGCACTGGGGTGAAACACCGTTAACTCCTCCAAGAACTCTAGACTAGTACTGACAATTTCTTGTCAGAAAAATCCAATGCTTTATTATGGCCCGACCCGGGATTCGGACCCGTGATCTCGTCAGCCGCAGTCGAATATGCTAACCACTGAACCAACGAGGCAGTCATGCATTGTACATAGGCGGTGATATTTTCTGAAAACCATTTTGGCTAAGACAATTTTTTAGTAAATGGACAATTCAACTTGGATTATCTAAATCTACAGAACCCTAAAAATGCTATAGGCCACAGACTTTACCTAAACTACGAGCTACCTAGTATTTTTAAGTAGTTTCACCTGTGTCTAGTACTTATTTAGATCTGAACCAAACATTCGACTCAGCCTGCTATATTTAGGTACCTACACTGAAATTTTTCCAGGCAGACATTACGTAAAAATAGATGCGAGGCGTAGTGTTATTGTTTCAAATATTTTCACACCGGCTGTTCACCTCGCTCCAAGGCCGATAGTGCACGGACACACTTTACGGACAGCATTATCTATAGTTAGTAGTAACTTTACTAGCTAATGTCCGCTGCTTTAACCGCGTTAATTGAGGTGTTTTGGTTCTCACGGAAACTTCTTCATTTCCGGTATAAAAAGTAGCATATGTGCCACTCTATAATATATCTCTGTGCCAAATTTCACGCAGATTCGTTCTGCCGTTCTGGCGTTATTGAGTAACAATTATATCCATCCATCCATTCAAACTTTTGCACTTTTTATCCCGGAAAATTAAAGAGTTCCCGCGGGAACCAAGAAAACTCAATCCAAGCGGACAAAGTCGGGGGGTATCAGCTAGTTACTTATATTAAAGCTGTACTTAAGGTCTTGAAAACGCTGTCTGAATCGATATATTACCGAGATTTTTCGTTTCAGAAGTATTTTAGGCAGTTGTAAATAAAAGATTGAGATAAGTCTAGACTAAGAAAAGATGCTTCATGATAAAAAGTATCTAATGTTTCTTTATAGATAAAACAAGGATTAAGTTTCGTACGTCTTATTATTATCTTCATAAAATGTCTATGCAGATGCTTTATGGATAGTAAAATTATTTTTATCTCTTTTCCTCTTATGATTATAGTCACTTGAGAGAAAAGATAGAATGCTTACTGTCATCCTAATAGCATTTAAATATGATAGTACAACATCTGTCAGCTATCTCTACTACCGATAAAAAGTAAAAACTTTGCTTTTAATACAATGATCTTTTGTTTTAATCTCTGTCAGCGTCGTATTTCTCATTACTGAGGGTCGTGACCTCATTTCATTAATCAAATAATGGTAGGAGTTTTTTGGGATAATAATGCGGTGGATTCCCACGAAATTCCGCATTGGTGTTTTAATAATAATTGTTATTTTTGTTTCAGGTAAGTTCGTATGCTGTATACTACATCCTGCTAAATATGAAATAGTGTGAGTAAAGTAGGTTAATAATATTATTACCTTCCAAGTTAAATGCATTTAGATGCAATAATCTATTATTTTATGACTTGTATTAGTACATACCTTCTACATGTTGAAGTAAAGTGGGAAATGTAATGGAAGATACAATGCTGTTAAAATATTTAGATCCGGAATATGGTTGAATGTTTAGTCTGACGTTAAAATCTCTTTAATATTCACGATATTAAGACGATTTTACAGAGTCAAAATAAGAAACATTTTGGTACTTTTAAGAATTCTACGTCTTATAGATTCATGCTCTGCTTATTTTAGAAAGGAGTGATTTGATAGACTTTAGGAAAGTTAGGTATGTAACCTAACCGTAGACCTAAATATTTTATATTAATTTTAACCTCCACGCGTTCTCGAGAAAAAGTTGGCTGACTGACATACAGAGAGACGGACAACGAAGTGATCCTATAAGGGTTCCTTTTTTCCTCTTGAAGACGGAACCTTAAAATCTGAAAACGTATTTTCCTAGTTCTTGCAAAATATACAATTTAAATTTTTTGGAGGAAAATAGCGTTTCCGATTTCGACCTGTGCATGAGATTTTTTAACTAACGCTTGAAAATTAGAGTTAATTAATCTCTATTGGTCTGAGGTAGGGGAAATCAAGAAAGAATTAGAAACTTAAGAGGCAGAAGCTTTAAAAAATAACCCTATTTCAATGACAATTTCACTATTAAATTCTTGGTCAGAAAATTAAAATAGTCGCATCGCCGCCATGTCGTGTCGTATCAAGACACTCACGTATCGCACACGTGGTTTAAGTGTAAAATCGTAATAACAAAACGGTCTTCTCGCAGAGTACTCGCACAATATTGTAACGTTTTCACTCCCCTACGCAATTTGCATAAATAATGCGATTTAATTTGTTAAGCTGTCTTGTTAACATTCGCTTTATTAACCTAGGGCTGTAATACTTGCTGAGATACGCACAGCACCTTTATATATATATATGCGTAAGTATGTTTGTCGGTCCTTTTCGTTTGAATATTATTTTGACTTTTGATAGGCATATAAATAGCTAGCATCCCAGTGATGGACTACTTCTTTTCCCGGGAAATCAAAGAATTCCCTGGAATTGAATAACTCCGCGTGATTCAGAGGTTTACCGCAGCAGTTACTATATTAAAGCGGATATCGCAAGTGATGTTGTTGATTCATAAAAAATTACTTTGTAATTAATAATTACCTAATGATTATCTGTCCATTAATTAGTATTGGCCGAATTTTGGCCACTGCAGTCATTGTCTTTGGAGCCTATCCTAAAATATTTAGTACCCATGTGCGCAAACACACTTTCTATTCTCATTCTAAAAGTCCAATGAGACGGCAAGACGATACAACCGGAGCTAGTTTAATATGTACAGAACTGGTTTTACTTGAAATCGAAAGTTAATCTATGTACCTACCTTGTCCTGTTAAGTAAAGTATTTTTTCCATGATATCTTTCTATCGCTTCACATATTAAAGTAAGCCATCAGCAGAAAGCCTTAACCACTCTATTTTGCCTTGAAACCGTATTAAGTATGTACCGGAGAGTATGAGATAATTGATTTCTTAATAGCTACTTTGCATGCGATCATAAAAGTTGTAAATATACATAGTAAAGCTTATAACTTGATGTACATTATTGTCATTATTAAGTACACGACAGACATATTTAATTGAATCCTTAATTTTCTCAAGCATCATTCGCAAGTCTATTTTGTAATAAAAAATAAATTAGTCATAAATTAACGACGACCTCCCTGGCGCAGTGATGGATGACGTGGTCTTAAAAGTGGTCCGAACCTTGGCAGGGTCAATTTGGGAACATATTTTTTCTGCTGGCCTGGTAGGAGAGTTCGGACTTTCTAGAAGTAGTGATACAGCCTAAGGTGGAGTGCGCTTCCCAAGAAGATGCCTAATCACTCTTGATTTGAAGATACCAATATTACCTATAAGCGGATGCAAAACCGGAAGCCGGAATGGGTTTCTTAGGGGTTCGAATTTGAAACGAGGAAGCAAATCGCTTCGTAGGCGTCCGTGGAATACACACTACGTGGACGTGGTCCGTGGAATATGGTGGAATAGATACAAATGAAACACTATGGCCTGTTACACTACCTAAAGTGTGTAAGTTCAGATCAGCGTTAAGTATGCCCTGCGTCCTTGCATGCGTCATATACCTATGATAAAAATGTATACAAAGGAAGGCACTAGTTGTCTTTTTTTTTAGGGTTCCGTACCCAAAGGGTAAAAACGGGACCCTATTACTAAGACTCCGCTGTCTGTCTGTCTGTCTGTCTGTCTGTCTGTCTGTCTGTCTGTCTGTCTGTCTGTCTGTCTCCAGGCTGTATCTCATAGACCGTGATAGCTAGACAGCTGAAATTTTCACAAATGATGTATTTCCGTTGCCGCTATAACAACAAATACTAAAAATTAAAAAAATATATATATTAAGGGGGGTATACAATAAACGTGTTTTTTTCGTATTTTTTTGCTCAATATTAAAAACGGTAACAGGTAGACGGTTGAAATTTTCACAGAATATTAACTTGTATATTACCTTTCAAAATAAATAATTAAATATCAATAAAGTAAATATTAAAGGGGGGCTCCAAATACTCCAATACAACAAACGTAATTTTTTGATATTAACAGTAAACCTCTACAAACAAAGTTAGTTTTGCGGTTCATTAACAAAGGTAATTATACCTACTTCTTGAGTACGGAACCCTCGGTGCGCGAGTCCGACTCGCACTTGGCCGGTTTTTTTAAATTCGCACTCAAATTATTCTCTGACAAGGTGTCAGAGACCTTTTTGCTGCGAGTTTTGCTCTGAAAGAAGGTGTCAACTCACGATGGTCGTGTAGCAGGTGTGTTACATGCGTGTTTTTTTTTTGTGTAGGTATAAATGTATGTGATTGTGAGTGACCCTCTCTCCAGCAGCCAATGAGTGATCCGTCAATTAAAATATTTATGTATATTAATTAGTTTTTTTAATCTACTACAAGTTAGCTTTTGACTGCGATCTCACCTGATGGTAAGTGATGATGCAGTCTAAGATGGTAGCGGGCTAACCTGTTAGGGGCATGGCAGTTATATTATCTAAACACATACCCCTATTCGGTTTCTACACGGCATCGTACCGGAACGCTAAATCGCTTGGCGGCACGTCTTTGTCGGTAGGCTGGTAACTAGCCACGGCCGAAGCCTCCCACCAGGCCAGACCAGGGAAAATTCAGAAATTATAAATTCCCAAATTTACCCTGCCGGGGGTCGAACCCGGGACCTGCGCACGCTAAGACAACAGCGCTACACACTGCGCCACGGAGGTCGCTAAATATTCGTATTATTATTTATCAATTATTCATTAGGTTTACTACTCGGTGTTATTATCATTCATTTTTATTTGGCGCTAGTTGTCAACTGTGACCCGGGTAAATATAAATATTAAATAATTATAATGCACCTAATTATTAAATTAAGCGGGCAATAAAGATAAATGACGCGAGTCATGACGGCTGTACGATCATATTTTATCATCACTTGGGCGCATGATGAAAACTCGTACGTGACTCGCATCATCTGGCCGCGCTTATTGAATCATGAATGATTGTACTACTCGTTTGCATCACTGATAAAGTATTGAACTATGATCCCATTTTCCCAAGAACTTTTATATTTGCCGGTACACAAATTAAAAAAAAAATCATAAAAGAACTCAAATGAATCTTGTTGAGTCACACAATTGACCAACGGCATGAATTGTTCCAGCGGTTAATTAATGTAACTAATTGCTATAATTTTAAATCTAATTGATTTACGATATTTGTGAGATGGTGATAATAATAAAAAACCCGGCTGACTTTGTTGTGGGATCTTCTCATACAAGGGCGCGTTTGGAACCCTCGTAGCTTTAGTTTTAAGATACCGTGGTTAATTATCATCATCACGTCTTATACGTTGTAAACGTGACGTTCAGAAGGTGTATTGTGTAGGTACCAATTTTGAACAAATATGGTTTGAGTACATAATTACTTAAACATGTTTTGCTTTTTAAAAAGAGCAACTGCTAAGTTTCTTGCCGGCTCTTAACAGTAGAATTTGTTTTCCGAACCGGTAGCAGAGTCAAAACATTTGTACGTCCTATTTCTTCTTATTTTCTTTTACGGCTTTTATTAGTGTCACACCACCTATGTGAAATAAACAATATGCGTCAGTTTTTTGATCTCGAATAAATTGAAATCTACGCATAATTTCTACCATTCATAAATTAAAGTTATTTATTATTTTTCCATGAAATTCGCGCCATCTTGGCGGAAATAGAGAAGCGTCTCAAGCTAATTAATGACTCAGTCGTAAACTCACATCCGTCCGTCTTCCGTCAATAGTATCGCCTCGTAGAAATGTTGATAAGCCATATTCCTTTGATGACAATATCGTTGGATTCTTTGAAAATATCAAAGCATCAATTCTCTTTATTCCGACTTGCCCGAAAATTGCTTCATTAATGAAAAGAAAAACACAGATTTCGCAGTCCCCGCAAGAATCGGAGCATTGAATATGAATACAAAAATTTACGAAAAAGCACTTCTCGCCTGCATCCGCATCTTTTAACACCATTACCATGCCGATCGGTCAATGATCATAGAAGCTACATCATTTATACGGAAATACCCGTTTTTCTACAATTCCAAATATAAAGGGATGTTCAAATTTTTTTCGTCATTTTGTAGCTAAACTAATACCCTAGGACCCTTTTATTCATTTTTTCTTAAGTCGATTTTTTGTAATATTTACAATTTAGTATACAAACACCCGTTTTTTACATTTTTCAAAATTCCAAAAAAAGTTACCAGCCGATTTTCAAAATTCAAACGCTCACACGTGTCTCGATAAATTCCTCAACTCTTGGTACTATTCCCATTTCGATCCTCCCAAAATCCTCGGAGCCATGGCCAAAAATACGTCTCAGGCGATTTGCATCGGATAACCATTTTCAATGTAACCACCGAGTTTCTTGCTGGTTCTTCTCGGTAGGAACGGCATTCCGAACCAGTGGTAGATTCATTTGACTATTCATAAGCACTTGTAAAAAGTCTATTTGAATAAAAAACATTTGAATTTTGAATTTTGAATTTTGAATGGTAAAATAAAAACATTGCGAACATTGACTTTATTTGACCGTTTCCTTACAACCATTGAAATAGAATGTGTAATACTAAAAATCTACATCAATGCTTACAATACAAGATTTTAGCGTGAATTAAGTCAACGTCTCTATAATATCCAATACTAGATATCCAACTGTTTTTGTTTTATGTAAATAACATTTTAATAAAACACTATTAATATTAGTAATGACCACTTATTACCAAGGTAATACTAAAATAGTTGGTAATAAATAGTAGGTATAATTCGCCCATCTGTAAGCTATAAAACGATTATTAGGTGTTTTCAGCGAGTGCAAATTGTTTAAAACAGTCTCTCCTAGTGCGACCACACATGAGATAGTTAAGGGGAATAACTAATTATTCAACATAATGCATTCGAATTTCAAAATATTTTTTTTTGTTTTATAGACCTGATCCAAAAAATATAAGATGTAACCGATTCTTTTATAAACACACTCGTGATCTAGTAAAATAGGTATCAAAACTTGTACCTAGTCTGTTAAATATAGTCTCAGTAATAACAAGCAAATCTAGTAGCTCCATTAGGTAAAACCTGCACCAGTCTCAATTTGAATTATTGGCTGAACTTCTTTTTGCTGAAATGGATTTTGGCCAATAGCGGAAGAGCTTGGCAATCATTTTCACATCAGTTATAGTCCTGACATAATATTATATATCACACAATTTGGTCGCTGGTTACATTCTGGAAAGACGCTCTGAAATGCAACAGTAGGTATCATAATCATATCCATACTCATATCCATGGATGTTTGTTACTCAATCACGCCCCAACGGCTGAACGGATCTGAATGAAATTTGGCACAGAGATAGATTATAGTCTGGAATAGCACATAGGCTACTTTTTATCCCGGAAAATGAAAGAGTTCAGTCCGCGGGAACCAAAAAACCTCAATCCACGCAGACGGAGTCGCGAGCATCAGCTAGTAATATTATAAATGCGAAAGTGCGTGTGTTTGCTACGCTTTCATGGTCCATCTGTTCAAACGATTTTGATGAAATTTGGACTTAGGCCACTTGTTATCCCGAAAAATTCAAGAGTTCTCGAAAAAAAACTTAAACCACGCTGGCGAAGTCACATTCATCAGCTAGTAAGCTATACTACCATATTTTCAGTCAGTCAAAACAGTGAATGAACTCATACATTGTTGATACAAAAAAACTGGCCTTAACGAATACCAGCATACCTGGCCGACAGCCAAAACATACTAGAGATTTCGTCTGTGATGACGGTGCCGTAAAAACGTAGGAACACCTTATGGTGGTCGTTAACTCAAGGTATGCCTTTGAACTCTACCTTGGGTTGGATAGTGTCACCATGGAACAGCTGTGATCTTCGAGCATTCAACTAGCTGTGACCTTGGTAGTATTATATTCATAGTTTCTTGCCGACTCATCCCAGTAGAATCCAGCTTTGGTATTGGTCTGACCTTCAATCACGTCGCAACAGACCAACGGATCGACGTGATTTTTTGCACGGGTATAGTTGAGGACCTGGACAATATCGTAGGCTTACACTTTTCATCTCGGAAAGTTAAGGATATCTCGTGGAAATTAAAAATAATACTAATTCCATGCGGACGAAGTCGCAAGCAAAAAATCGACCATATAATAGTAGTTGTCAGTTTAGTTAAGTAGTCATTAGTTAGTGTTATTTTATTTGTAAGGTATTACCAACGTACTATTTATTACCTGTTCTGTGTGATAACTTTGTATTTTAACGTTTAAACTATCGTGAGAGATATTCATCATAAATATACATAACCCGGATACACTCACGTTTTAACTTTGTATTTGTTAGATATTAATATAGGATTAATAAATTAATTAATAAATTAATTATAAAGCGCACAAAGGTGTACAAAATAAATAGAAGCAGATGGTACAGAAAAAAACGCATGGTCAGCCTAACTATATAGTCATAGTCGAGCCAAATGTGGTATAGAGTACATAATAGTCGAATTTTAGGCTCCACGCCAATCGATACACCCGCCGGGCAATTAGTCACACCATTTAGTGAGACTATTATTTTAGTCACACCATAATTAGTTGATATATGAATGGATGACGCGTGGATTAACCAGCGATTGCCTGCGACTTCGTCCGCGTGGATTTTTCTTTAAATTCCCACGGTAAGTCCTTAATTTCCCGGGATAAATAGCCTATGTTACTCTCCATGCCCTCAACTATATCCATGCAAAAAATCACGTCGATCCGTTGCTTTGTTGCGGCGTGATTGAAGGACAAACAAACACACTTTCGCATATAAAATATTAATAGTATGATTGGCGACCTCCCTGGCGCTGTGGTCTTATGCAGGGTTAATCTAACCTGTTATTCGACGCGAGCGACAAACGCGACACCGCGACTCGATACGACGCGACGCGACATTATCAAACAGTAGCTTCACATGTTTCACTTGTCCTACGTTGGGTGTCACGTAGACAAATTTGTCATTTTCTATGGCGTCGTTTCGCGTCGCGTCGCTTCCGTCGCTCACGACATTATGACAACGGGTAAAAGTACTATTTAGTATTAATTTACGTTATACAGGGGGCCTAGTGGGAGATTTTTTACCTACTCGATCGCGTTAAGTTAACAACGATTTGTATGCAAATTGTATGACAAGCACTTGATCAATGCCATAAAAATGGTAGTTGAGTTAAATAACGCGATCGTATTGGTAAATAATCTGCCATTAAACAAGTTTTGATCTGTAACTCTTTAAGATTCCTATGGATAAAGAAGCTTTTCATAAATATTTAGATTAGCTGCTCGAAGATAACATTTTTCTACGCAAAACGCGCAAACCAAGCAAACCAACTTTTCAATAAACTAAATAGGTAAACAAAAAACTTTTGAACTACCTAAACTTCCGCAAATGCTTTTGAATACCTAGTCAAGTAAATATACCACTGTTTAATAAATAACAAATCAATCAATCAAATAAATATTATAAATGCGAAAGTTTGGATGGATGGATGTATGTATGAATGGATGTTTGTTACTCAATCACGCCCCAACGGCTAAATGGATCTGGATGAAATTATGCACAGAGATAGATTATAGTCTGGAATAACACATAGAACCTTTTTATCCCGGAAAATTAAAGAGTTCCTGCGGGAACCGAAAAACCTCAATCCACGCGGACGAAGTCGTGGGCATTAGCTAGTTTAATCATAACTTTAATGTATCCTGTTTTGCCTAACTAGAATTTAATTGCATATAGGTACATTAATTAATCCCAAGTAATTAGTTATTCAATGCATATTGTATGTCATGTGTATAGTTGTATAATTGGTTAAATGTCATGAGTATGGTTGGTCGATTTGCGTAATGGCTAATGGCGCCATGCGGATTAATGTGGACCTGTCACCTATTTAATTATTTCTTTTATGGTTAATTAAATACATGTTCTGTTGCCGTTTACGACTCCATATATTATTATAATCCTTGTTATTTATATATAATAAGACATAAGCCCTGAAGAGTGTGTCTGTTTGTACGCTAGCTTTAAAATAACTTGAGAAGTCTTACCTTCGGTTTTCACCTAAACCGAATATCTGTCTAAACTGGCCAAGAGTCGCAATCGAGGCTTGAAAAATAAATAATATCTAATACAAAACATGCCTTCTTAATACTTAGACGAGACGGCAAATCTCATAGTGTATCTCATCATGAGATGTTATGAGATTTGCCGTCTCGTCTCGATTTACCTACAGTCTACACTAAACATGAGATTCTCATGTTTAGTGTAGGTAAATGACCTATTGCTAATTGCTATCAGAAAAAATTACTGTACTTATTAGCTAAGGATTTCGTTTTATTTTTTTCACTAAAGTTTGCAGTAGGTATAAACCTCTAACAATTTTGATTAATTAATTATATTATATGTTTATTAAATTTTGGTTTATGTGGATAGTAATGGTAATGCTTAAATTATGTTTGTTCCAAAATTAAAATTGATAGCATTCAAAAAGTAACTGATATAAATCGTATCGTATGAAAGGATAGAGGATCTCATTTCACCATTTTTGTACTAAAAAGTTCGCGCATTTTTATATCTTATATTAAAAATCCAACAAAAATCAAACCGATGGATACCAACTTTGTGCTACACGTGCGAAGCCGGGGCTTTTCGCTAGTATGTATTTAAATAGCTTTAGGTACGTGATTAGCGTACAAATTGGTTTATAATCAATCACCAGTAAATTGATATGTAGGTGGGAGCCAACGCTGATTTGTTTATAATTGGCTTTGCGTAGGTACGTGTAATGGGCATGTATTGTGATCTCGTTATGGTTATAATGCTGTCTATGGTAATTATCTAGATCTATTTAGAGCTGTGAGGAGTTCAAAGAAGGAAGTAGAACTGCGTTAAGAAGCCGCAATCGGCAAACAACTATTTCGATACATTTAGTTGACTGCCTCGTTGGTCTAGTGGTTAGCATGTTCGACTGCAGCCGACGAGGTCCCGGGTTTGAGTCCCGGGTCGGGCCATTTAGTTGGGTTTTTCTGACTAGAAATTCTCAGTACTAGCCGGAGTTAGGAAGTTGGCGGTGTTTCACCCCCGTGCCTCGGAGAGCACGTTAAGCCGTCGGTCCCGGTTATTATCACTAACATGATAATAGTCGTTTAAGCACGCCAACCCGCATTGGAGCAGCGTGGTGGATCTAAGCTCTAATTCCCTCTCTTCTATGGGAGTGGAGGCCTGTGCCCAGCAGTGGGACGTTAATGGGCTGTAGTGGTACCTATGTCAAAAACATCATATTTAAAAAATGAAATTCAAATTTAAAAAAAATTAATAATTATTCATTTTCTCAGTGAAATAAAAGCTTATTATTTTTATTGAATAGAGGGTTATCAAAGTGATGTAAAACCCACTCCCTCTGTTAGTTTTAAGTTTGATATCTCTTTTTAAGGTGTCCATTAAAATAAAAAAGTGCGTCGAATATTTATGACGTCATAGGACAGTATTTCATAATCAATCAATAATTTATTATTTAGAGTTGCGGATTTGACCACAAACTACACTATGAGAATCCAAAAAAAAATCAACACACTTCCTTAATACTTAATTGTAGTGATTAAGTATAGTATTTAGTATTTTTTATCATTATATTTTTTATTTATTTTACTTGTATCAAAAATCGCACGTTTGATTTCCGGCTATGACAATTTATTAAAAACAACAAATATTATCATAATCATTATAAAATTGTTATCGTAATGATTAACAAGGTTATTCCGGATTAGTTCTAAGTGTAATTATAAAAGTACGCATATTTTCGTGACGCTAAACCGATTATACCTAGTTTGATCTGAGCGACGCCGCCTGTCTTGTTAGCAATAATACTGATGCTTAGCCAAAGATCTTAATTTAATCCTTTTGCACTTAGCTCAAGTAACCTATTAATCTAAATCAAAGAAATATATCTAGCAGAGCGGACAGTTTAAGATGGATGGATGGAAGTTCAAGATGGTAGCGGGCTATCCTGATAGGGGTATACGGCAGTTATATTAGATCCCCTACCCCTAATCGGTTTCTACACGGCATCGTACTGGAAAACTAAATCGCTAGGTGTAGAAACCGATTAGGGGTTTAAATAAGTGCGATACTTACCCCTAACCCCGCCCGCTACCATCCTACCACCCACCATAGCTAACATCTTAGCTTGGATGAAACAAGCATCTTAGACTGCATCATCACTTACTATCAAGTTAGGCACATATTATTGCAAGTGGAACGTTACCGGAAACCGGAAGGACATTTCGTAGTCTGTACGTGTCCATGGGATTTTGACAGCGAAGGGGTTCTTATTCTAATAAAAACGTAGGGGTACAGACCTTGACGATCTATGCCTTGCGGTGAGATAGTAGAGAGGTGACGGAGGATCCAGATCGAATATTTCATTATTCAGGAGGGAACTTGTAGTGTCACAAGTTTAGTATCATTTTCAATTTTTCTTTTTATTTTCGTGGTAGGTAATTAATAATTTATTTACAGTGTTAGATATAAGCATTATCTATAGCGTGTAGGGCGGCGCCATTAAGTCAATGGGCGGCGCACTTAACTTTTTAATACTTTCGTCAGGAGCAAACTGAAAATCAGCGCTGGGTAGACAATGCCCAGCACTAGGCTGAGTTTGCGAGCTATTGTGTTGTTGCTAGGCCTTTTAGTAGTTTTTTTATGAATTTTTCCTGTCAAGTCTGCAACAATGTAACGCAATAAAGGATTTATTTATTTATTTATTTATTCTCGAGCACACTCTCAGAGGTCCCGTGTGCTCAGGCTGTTGAGATGATAAATATGTTAAATTAGTTGTTGCTGGTGATCCAGCTTCCAATATGTTTAACGTTCATCAGAACGTGTGGTAAAACTTGGAAGCGGCAACCCGTCGCGTCGGAATTGAGTCGTCACGCGCTGAGCCGCGGATGAGTGTCGGATCATGTGATTAGACACGTTTTTGCCGGCCCCGCCGTGTCGTGCGGCGCAAGGCTCGAGAGCTAGCGGGTAACGCTAACTGCAATCCATATACTAATAGTTATATAAATGCGTATGTATATATCTGTATCTTACTTCTTTCTTTTTCCATTCAACGGATTTTGATGCAAGATCCTTTTTTATCTAAGTATCTGTTTTCTCGTCTCACAGAATCCACTGGTGACCGGAGGGCTGGCAGTTACCTCGGCCAACATATAAGTTTGGCTATTCAGCGGGGTAACGCAGCCAGCGTTCTGGGCACACTGCCTCATTGCAGCGGAATAGATGATATTTTTAATGTATAGTTTTTAGTTTTTAATTTAGATTTTATTGTTTTTTTCTTCTAGAATTCTTGTTGTTTATCGAATTAAATAAAGTGAAAATTAATATAATACTGATTTTGACAATCTTATCCGGAAAATAAAATAGTTCTGACGAGATTTAAAAAAAAAACTAAATCCAGGCGGAGGATGGCGGCGGCCTTATCTATTTAGGTAAAAAAAGTGTACATAACGTTTTTTTCCAAATATTAGTGTTATCAATACTTATTAAACAAGTTTTTAGGGATTTCGCCAAAGAAAGCTGCCAACTAGGTACTTCATCCGCGTGGATTTAGGATTATTGGTAATACTGTGGGAATTCTTTGGTATTGCATAAAAATATAGCCTATATCTTTACCCAGGATATCTAGGATTTTATCTTCAACTTTTCATCAAAATCGGTTGAATAGATGGAACGTGAAAGTTTAGCAGACAGAAACACTTTCGTCTTAATAATATAGTCCCACTAACTTAATGACCCGGTGTTCAAAATTGGAACTAATTTTTATGCCTCTTCAGTTTTTGTTTTTAACACGTTCCGGGACAGTACGTCGAGAGGCGGGCCGCAAATTCCTATGCAAATTGACACATGAACTCCCCATACAATTTCGCCCCCCGCCTGACGACGTTGTGATATACCTTCATAGTTTTTACATTGTGTGATACGACAGTTCGTTCCTCGACGTGACCGCCTTCGAACGTGGTGTCATATCACGCGTTTTCTGTGGGGTGTTATATGACACTACGTCTGTCGATTGATGACGAAAGCAATTAGCTCTGATAAGTAACAATTAACATTTTGAACAAGATTTCTAAAAGGACTTATCAAATTTTAGTTACTTATTAGTATCTATGAAAACAACTCTCTCACTAAGAAAATATTATAATCATATAACAAAATAAGTGAATAATAAACATCAACTTAAAAATAGCTTATAAAATAACCTACAACTAAATAATCAAATCACATATGATATGAGATCACAATAATCAGTTTAGGAACATTTTGAGGTATTCATTTATGGTATACTTAACTTAAGAGTTCGATTCTTAAAAATACTAATATATTCTCAAAAAGATCAGATACATAGCTCTGTTTTAATAATAAATCACAAAATGTTTTAGGAATCAGCCTCAAATACAATCATTTAAACATTAGTTGTTAAAATTTTCATAATTTTCATGCCATTCTCTGAAACAAGTTGGACACAGTGCTGGAGAATCAGGACATCCTGGGCACCTGTAACGCGAGGCTCCCGCGCGCGCGCAGTGACACAGTTCCGACTGAAGTAGGGGGATGCGTATACGTGCACCCGGCCCAGGCCGCTGTGTCACAACACGAGACAAGTTTGCATGTGTGCGTGTAGTTTACTTGTGTGCTCATAAAACTTCACGATGTGACACTAGATAGTTCTAAGTTCTTGTAATACGACACTAAGGCTGCGGGCACGAAACTAGCGGCGGCGGGGCGACGGCGGTAGCGGGGCGATGCGATGTGGAGCGATCCGCTAGCGGCGTAAAGGGTGGGCACGAAACAGGCGGCCTGTCAGTGCCCGCTCGTGTAGGGATGTTCCGAAGCCATCGAAGCATAGATACCCACTCATGTCGATAATTTTTTAATTTTTTTAATATAAATGAATTCATGTTGAGTACCAATATGATATTTGACTTATTTTTTGTTTCTTTTACTAGTGTATAATTATTATCAACCAATATTTTTTGATTTCAAATAAAAAGATCAAATTTTGTACGGTTTCTGACTCACTCACTAGGTACAGTGGCAACAAACATTGTGAGTCCGCTCTCGTCTGTTTCGTGCGCATCGCTATACTTTGTTTTATGGCTTTATTCAACGACCTAATTTCATGTAAATTAATTATGGTCTATGTCACGGGCCATGTCCAACGAAGAAAAGTCTAGTTAATTTACTAACACCATCTAGTCTGAAATGCGGGAACTTACTTGCTACATAAGCGCTATCTAGTATATGATATATTAAAAACGTATGATATGGTCAAAGATTAGTAGATAGATATATTAAAATTAAATAAAGTGGCTTATGAATTTTATAATTGTAAATTGAAAACACATCTCGAAATAAAAATTACCTATGACACCGCCAAACTAATTCGTAGACCACTTTTTATGTGATAATTTAAATTAATTACACGAGGTGTGAAGTGCCAGCGTCATGGAGTGGACTACGACAGGTGAGGAACCGATACCGAAACATATTTTTATATAAGAGGATCCATCTAGTACCTACATATTATATATCGATGATAATTATCGATGATTATTAATAAATAAAAATACAACACTAGTACTCGAGCAAGCGGCGGATAAAAAACTAAGGTAAGCGCTGGCAATGTCGACAGTGTTCCGATATCCGTCAGATTGTAAAAAAATAATCAGCTACTTATTTCTACTAAACACTAAACCAAAAATTTTTATGGCAACGTATTTATGGTAATATTTTCCATAATTAGTATGAAAACATTTAGTCAAAACCATAATGGTATTGGAGAAAAAAAGCAATGAAAGTTTGCGTTTTGGAATTCTTGTGCTTTTTGCCATGTTTAGGTACTGAACTGTAGTCCTGCATGCCAGGTATTCAAAGTAAGTTTTAAAAGATCTGTGGCTACTTTGTTAAGTCTGATTATTTTATAAAACAGTCAAGTTAATTTTCTTACGAAATAATATACTTTTTTTTTTAATCCACTACAAGTTAGCCCTTGGCCGCGATCTCACCTGATGGTAAGTGATGATGCAGTCTAAGATGGTAGCGGGCTAACCTGTTAGGGGTATGGCAGTTATATTAAACCCATACCCCTATTCAGTTTCTACACGGCATCGTACCGGAACGCTAAATCGTTTGGCGGTACGTCTGTGCCGGTAGGGTGGTAACTAGCCACGGCCGAAGCCTCCCACTTTCACTGCGTTTAATTGCCTCATCTGGTGAAGATGAGGTATATCTGGACGATAGAAGGGCTGGCTCATTTATTGCGCAACGGATCAGCCTGGCTGTCCAATGCGGAAATGCAGCCAGAATTCTTAACACTATACCACGCGGGCATGATTTATATACTAATTCGGTTAGGCTAGCTTGCTTGTGGTAAGTTTAATTGTAATGTTCTCGATAAATAGATTTTTGATATCTGGAATATATGCAATTAAAATAACTTAATATGCAATTAAAATAAATTAGCTTGATAATAGGCAATAGAGTTTAAATTATTGTTAAAAAATGTCGAGTTCTGGGACATATTAACGATATAATCTGGATAAATCACTCATTTACGTATTTTTTAAAGATTTAATAAAATTATTGTAATTAATTAATTCTAAAATTATATTTAAAAAAATATATGAATTTGAAAGTTATTTTTTTTGCTTTAAATTCACTACAGCAAACTGGCAAAGCTGCAAAGTCAGCTAAGTTCAGAACCTGACGACTATCGGTACTTTTCCCTTAGTTTGTTCCCGTCACTTCTACGTCACCCGTCGCCCTGCCATCGCTCGTGCATCGCTCCATCGCCCCGCCCTGCCATCGCTCGTTTCGTGCCCGGTCCCATACAAAGCCATACATTTGATTCCGTCGCCGTCGCCCCGCTACCGCCGTCGCCCCGCCGTCGCTAGTTTCGTGTTTGCACCCTAATACGTCAGCCTACTATATATTCTATGGTTGACGCCCGTTGTTCGACGGGCTGTCATATTTCGAAGCTCAAAATCAGCCGTCGACAGACGTTGTGTCGTAATATATAGGAATTTGCGGCCCGCCTCTCGACGTACTGTCCCGGAACGTGTTAATTTTAATTTTCATAGATACCTACTAGCGACGCTGTCACCTGGTCAAATAAGCATCTCGGATGTAAGTTCGTGCGCGAGTTGAATGCAGAGCTTGTCACCATACATAAGCTCTGCATTCAACTCACGCGCGAACGATACATTGCATTTTCAATCGCTGGCAGTTCGTCGCTCAAATCAGAAGCCTCGTATATTTGTTCATTCCCACGGGTTATTAGTATGCAAATATATGTATTTTCTTATTGCTTCAGTGAGAAATCATCTGAAATATCATATTATACGAGAGATTTGTCTTACTAAGATGATGTTCGCTCGCGACTTTGTGAATGGACTTTGATTTATTTATTTACCTTATTGGTTTGGGGATATCCTTCCTTGGCTATCAGTAGCCCTATTATTTAAAACCTGGGGCCATACTGCCAACGATTAAAGCAATACTTAAGCAATATTACTCAAAATGACAGTTTGATATCACGTTCCTTGACATTCCTAAAATAAGGATTGTAAATTGTAATTCTAAAACAATAATAATGAAACAAATACCTACTATATAGCTTTAAGCTTTGGCAGTATGGCCCCCGCATCAATAGTATTGTTACAGTAACAATTATTGTTGTGATTGGCTGAATTTATTGTAGTCTTGCTTCTACAGTGTCTTTTTTCCAATAGCGAAAGAGTGCTATATCTCAAACATAAAAAATACCGCCAGAGTCCACCACGCTGCACTGCAATCGTGGTTTTATTTTTACGCATCATTTTACCCATTGCCGTTTCACTACTAAGCACCAGTCTTCTCACAATAAGAACGGTTTGACCATAATCCACCACGCTGGCCAAGAGCTGATTGGCAGACATCGCACACCTTTGAGAAAAGATCTCGGGCGTGCAGGTTTCCTCACTATATTTTCCAAGTGATATTTAATTGATAAAAACGCACATAATTCAGAAAAGTTAGGGTTAGCCCAAGAATCAAACCCCGGACCATCCCAATAGGAGATCGAACGACTGAACCACTAGGGCTAGGCTATCAACGCCTATAACGACCAACGCTACTCAAATGTTAATACTAACTCATCAATCATCGTACTTGTAAAACCTTGATAATAAAAATAGAGTGATTATAAAATAACATCAACGTTCTAAGGTAACAAGGATTAATTCATCGAGTATTACCATCGCATGGCATTATTGTAATGGCGTCAATTATCGTATCATTACCGCACTAGTGGTTTACGCCTATCAGACACTATAAAATCTACATAAGCAACACTTTGGTTTGCTGTGGCTACCGTAGGATGTAATTTTACGGGTATTTAGGTTAGGTTTACTGTTTATTGAGTCATTTTTATAGTTATTATAATAAAGTGGCGTTATGGTTTTGCTTAATTGTTAGTTATGCAAGCTGTATTTAGGGTGGAAACACATTTGCCGGCATCGTTTCCTATTTTTAACCGATTTCCAAAAAGGAGGAATTTCTCAATTCGGCGCGTATTTTTTCTATTGTCTATTGTAAATGCCTATTTACCCGACCACAGCAAAGCTAAACTTAAAAATATTTCCATCCGTATCTTTATCTGTAAGGCTTAAATTGTTTTGTTGGCGAATTTTCTAGATGTTTCTAGATGTAAAATTGCAAGATATGTGACGTCACACTAGGGAGGGGGGGTCAAAAAATCACGAAATAAGTGTGACGTACTTTATGGATGACCCCTAATATAAGTATGGAGTATGGATATTAGAATGGATTGTGCAAAAGTAGGACTAAGTATAGATATCGACTTATGGATACCTACTGTGTTAACTCAATTAGTTCGCATGCCATTAGCTAATTACTGAGTACTGGCCTAGATACACTACAGTAAATACTAAATATCTAGAAAGGAAACACACATTGTAAATATAATCTCACATTTCAAGCGATCCCTAATTTACACAATCCACAAACTCTTGGAACTGAGTAATTCGTATATAAGCATATAAGTCACTCTTTTGGCTTAGTAACAGAAGCATTATAATGTAAAGTACCGGTCAAGTGCGAGTCAGACTCGCTCACAAAGGGTTCCGTACAAATAAATTATTTCAGTAAATGACAAGTAAGATGTCATAAACTCATAACACGTAATTAAGTGTGAAATAAATGGTGCTACACTGGTAGCGCCTGACAAACCTATACGCCTATGAGTACGGAACCCTAATTAATGAATTTCGGATTTTTCCTATACTTGTGCTGTGAGACCTTGCTTCTTGCTTTCATGATTCTAGGTCGACGAGAAGTACCCTATAAGGTTTTGATTTATTGGTGAGTGTCAAAATATGCAAAATACAGTAGGTAACAGATGAATTTTTTCATTCCATTCCATCAATCTGTGTCCGTCCACAGCTGGACATAGGTCTTTGAGAGCGCGCCAACAGACACGGTCCTCCGCCTTCCTCATCCACCCGCTTGGCGCCACCTTCTTTAGGTCATCGGACCAGTCGTTCTACACTGCAATAACAGACGAATATAGTGTTTTAATTGACTCGTCTATTATAAGATTTGTATATTCTAACTACTTAGCTTTTGCTCGCGGCTTCTCTCGCCTATTCAATTTTCATACCAACTAATACTTATTTAACGCAATAAGGGTTGAATTTTCTTAGCGAAATTAGGTTTATATATAACTTTTATTATGTATATATTTATTAATAGTTATATTTATAGTTTATTTCAGCCCGATCCGTCCAGTGGTTTGAGTTGTGTGGTAGGTGGTGTGATCAGTCAGTCGCCTTTTCCTTAGATCCTGTAATCAGATAACAGAAGTACATACCTATAGTATACTTGTCACATGGAGACTTGCGTGTTTCCCCTGTAAAACCAACAGATTTAAAAGAAGACACTTTTTGCACCTCACGTCGCGTGCCGCATCCGCGTCTCTCGAGACGCTCCTCCTCTAATTGCGAGTGAGTGACAGCTCTCAGGGTCTAGCCCCACTATTAGAAATACTTTTTATGAATATATTTTTTATGAATATATTTTTTATGGGCAGAAATATTTTTTATGAATTTGTATCAACGACCTCAATTTACATAAAAGGGTTCTGTCAAACAAAGAATGTGGACTTATTTTATTAACGCCATCTAGTCTGAAAAGAGGGACAGCGCTATGGCGGGGACAAGGACAGGCTTATACATTTAAGGGGCATGCCCTACAAGTCGGACGCCCAACTTTTTTTCTATGAAAGGGCCCATCTAGTACCTACATATATATCGATGGTTTGTATGGAGCTGGGCATACTTAAGCGATACGGCACTGAGATGTATTACGAAATAATAATTGTACAAAGAATACTTGCCGCTACGTGCCGCACCGCGCCGCGCCTCTGTAGTGGGGCTAGACCTTTAGGCAGACGCTACAGTTGATTGCTGCATAGCATGTAGTTTATTTACACCATTCCTTCATTAACTAAATTAAATAATGATACAGTATGTGGGATTTTATGTGTGGGAGATACTGTCCCATGTCAGGGGAAAGAAGGATTGACAAGTGTCTTTAATGTGAGAGAAACAGAACGATAAATGTTTTTTTTAATTACTAGATTATACCCGCAATTTCTTCCGCGTTGATTAAGTTTTTTTGATTCCAGGAACTCCTTAATTTTCCGGGATAAAAAGTGGCATATGTTCTTCCCCGGGATGCAAGTGCTACCTATCTTTATACCAAATTCCATCAAAATCTGTTGAAAAGATGAACCATTAATCATTTGTCATTTATCAATGGTTTAATTCATACAAATCTTCACTTTTTTAGATGCGTAGCTTGAAGTAAGTTCTAAGTATTTAGTGTTTGCGTTTAACACTAAACAACTACAGAAACTTCCTGGCGCCGTATGCAATTATTATATGAATTTATTCAATAGTCGCGTGTGCTTTTTGCCTTATCCTCTAGAGTTGCAAATTCTGGAGGTGGTATTATCCCGCTTAACAGCCTTCACCTAACTAATCATTATTTCTAAACTTACTTAAATACATATCGAAAATTCGCGGAACCGGCAGGATTTGAACCTGCGTCTCTCTGGGAATCGCGCCCTGAGCGCCTTGACCACTCGCGAATCCGCGAATTTTTGAATTGATATTATGTATATAAGTAAGTTTAGAAACTTTCCACGTGTGTGAAGCACTGTAATAAAATTATAAAATTTAATCATTATTTGTTTTTCTAAGGTTGTACCCGCTTTTACAGGTTATTAATATGCTGTATTTATGACAGCTACTTTATAGTCTTTACCAAAAATTCAAAATTCAAATCATTATTATTCGAGTAGACTTTGACAAGTGCTTTTGAATAGTCGAGTGAATTTACCACTGGTTCCGAATTTCCTGCATAATGATGCATCTAAGACAGTATTCTAAGAAGAGCAAAAGAATTAAGACTTGAGAGATGTTACATTAAATTATGCGAGATGTGAAAGCTTGGATCACAAAATCATTACGTTGATCCTTACTACACTTCGATACCTACTTATGCAGTATTACTGAAGTTAGGAATACTAACTAAAACAGTCCTGTCAGTCAGTATAATATGAAACTTAATTTTGACAACTTCCGCACTTCTATCTTCATTATTTAAAAAAAAATTCAATATATTGTAAAAGAGAACTAGTATTCTTGTAATTTTCCGAGATCATTTTGAAATTAATCTTTGAAATTAGCAGGCGTTTTTTGTAACACCAGACGCATGAGATCTGCGACTCTAGGATAAATACTCGTAACTCATTGGTATAAATTAACACATTTATGTGATATTTCATACTTATATTCCGATTGTCTTAAAAAATCGTATCAGCAATATGGCGCCGGCGCGCGCGCGTACGGAATGTATGAATTGCAAATATATTCATCATTATTTTATTTTATTATTATTATAACAATATTGTTGTCAATACAACATTGCTCGAGTGCGTGAATTGATTAAAATTATTAATAAGCTTATTTTAAATGAGCATAATAACGGAATTATTTTGATAAAAAATATTAATTCTTGATTTTAGTTATTTGATACAACTAAATTAAAGTGTCAAATTAAAAAGTTATCTCTATTTATATAAGCCTTTAAAAGGTAAAGAAAAAAGTAGCTATGTATTATATTTTCAGCTGTGAAAAAACTTAATTTCTGAAAATATCTACCGAATAAAAAAATCTTGGAAATGTAGCACTGACTTCATAGAGATTCTCTATTCGACGCATGATGACAACTCAATCAAATCAGCAACTCAGTATCTTTATCTAGAAGTTGGTGTGAAATTCACAGCTGTGACGTCATTGAATCTCAACGCACTTTTTTCTTTAATCTATATTTTAAAATGGTTATGAAACTTAAACTAAAATACCTAGTACCTACACTACAATATCCTTCACAATAACATACACTATACATAGATAGCTAAATAATTTTATACAAGTTACCATACTCTACATAGCAACGTCGTTGGCTCTCTGAAAGAGTTAATTCTGAGCAGATTAAAAATAAACTAACCGCAACGAACAAGATCTAACCCCGTATAACAATTTTATCGTCCCGATAGGCTTGTTCCGTGTTGCCCTGTGTTGCAGGCATGTTGTGTTGTGTTGTAGACCAATGCGTCCGCTTCCTTGCCTGTAAATCAGCGTGCGTGCGCGCAACACATAAATCCTCAATCCACACACGGCTAGATGTAGCGTAGATAACGATAAGATCGATAAATTTGTATTCAGACAGATCTATACGATTGACACCTAGCTTGCCGATTCTTCAATCAACGAATAGCTAGGGAAATTTTAACAGTCGAGAAAAGGTAACAGACAGTCAGATGTACACTGCAGTTGAATTTAATGTGATTAAACGTTATTCACTAAAGTATACATTGATTACAATAAAATGATACCTTGTACTGATGAATGTCTTAATGTAAACATTAAATACAGTGTGATTTCGAATGTTTTTTAAAATTATTTTTGTCCTCAGTATTAAGGGAAGGGCCACGAAAATGACTAAACATTAAGTGTGAATTGTCTGTCTCTTTTGTTCATTCATTTAGAAAGTTCTATAAAAAGTTTAAACGTAGTTTTAAAAAACAAAAAACTGACTTCACCAATTCTACCTTTGTAATTGGTACGCGTTAAAACAACTGAATGAGCCCAAACTCGTGCACTCGTGGCACACTCGTGGACTCGAGTGTAGAAGTAATTGAAAGTACCACTATCCATCTCTTGGTTCCATCATCAGAGCAGCTATTTGTCATCGGCATGTTTACCATAGTACCTAAGCCATTGAACATTTTGTATACCTACTGCTTGTAATTCTGTTGGTGGTTCAAATAAATTAAATAACATACATTTACAAAGTTTCAAATCGATACGACAGTTAGAAGTTGGTTAAATTCAACTTCCAAGGTTTGTTTATACAAGGTGTAAGGTAATTAGTATAACATACCCGCGGCTACCCATGTTAGATGGTGTATAGATATATTGGAAAAATGTCATAAGACGTGTAGCTCATATCCTGGGGGAGTTATGTGGACTTCAAAATTTTTGCATAAATATTGAGGTGGCATCCCTTAAAACAGCTGATTCAATATCAATGAACTGCGAACAATACGACGTATGATAAGCCTCGTTGCCAGCGCGAGCGTTGCGATAAAATCCAGTCGCGATACTAAAGTAATCATTATTCGGCATGCAATTAAATTCTCTTACTCTTTAAAAACTTACGTATTCTTGTAAAAAAATGCCCGACTAGTATCGGACTTCGTAAGTCAAAGTCAGTCACTTATCCTTACTTTATGAGCCGCCTTTCCCTGTGATTAATTTCTCGACTTACTTCGTTTAAGTTTTGATCAATAATTAATTATTCTGTGTAGTTTGTTCTTTCAATGATTAGCAAATTGTAATGAATTGCCAAATTGCATAACGATACGATAATAATTATTATATTATCGCTTGTAGGACAGTTCTGACTTTAGGTGTGGAAGGAACAAAGGACTCCACAGGGTTGCCAAAATTTATTTTCCATAATTAACTAATTAATTTTGTATGGAAGTTTTTGATAATTAATTTTGACTTTTTAACTCTACCATAGTGTTTATAATGTCAAAATGGCATGGGTAGCCGCCGGTATGTTATACCATTTACCTTACACCTTGTATAAAGTTACTAGGTGAAGCTAGTAAAAGTGTTAAAAAGACGAATTTCTAACGAGTGATGATAGCTGAACTCAAAACTAAATGTACGCTACTTTCAAACATAACATATCTATAGGAATATTGTCATTTTCACTATATCCATACTAATTCCATACTAATAATATTATAAAAGCGAAAGTGTGTCTGTCTGTCTGTTGACGGCCCAAACGTTCAATCGATTTTGATGAAATTTGGTACAGGGATAGGTCGTATCCCATGGAAGGACATGGGCTACTTTTTATCCCGGAAAATGAAGGAGTTCCCGCGGGAAAAAACTTAATCTACGCGGACGAAGTCGCGGGCATCATCTAGTTACCATATAAATAAAGCTTTTTCTGACTGGCTCAAGCCGATAGATCGATAGATGTGGCGAGACCCTAAGATAGAGTAAAGGTTTCTATTAAGTACAGTAATTTCAATTAACTGATGTGATCTCACTTATCCAAGTGGGTACTTAACCTTTATTAACAAACTAAGTGCATTCCCCTTCTTGTTAGCGTTCCAAAACAGTTCAATGGGATCACGCTGTGAGATCGTGCGACGTACCTAATATAAACTCCTCTTTAAGTCCCATTCAAATCTGTTAGTGCCACCACAGTCTCAAGAAATACCTACTTCAATACAGTCTATCGGCGGAGACGGTTATAGAGTCTAGCTAGAGTCTAAACTGAGCAATCTTGCGAATTTATTTTTACTAAGATTTCAAAGAGAAAGGACAGGGTCTACTTTTCGAATTTCTTCTCAAATTTTGTAAGACCAATACCAACTAGATTTGAAAACGAATAAGAAATTCACTAACCGAAGTGCACAAGCATGAGCGAAGCGAGCGTGTATATTTTTTTCTTTTTACGACATAAATTACGCTATCGAATCTTATTTTATATACTAACAAAGACATTTTTTTAATAAATAAGTGTTTTGAAATCATCAATTCCTACCAAGAAGAGCCAGCAAGAAATTTGGTGGTTATTCCTATAAAAATAACAAATAATGAGGTCCATAACTATCTAGGTACTTACTGTCTGCAGTCTAAAGCATTGTTGTAGTGAGTTAACATGGATTTAACTCTTTTATAATTAACATAATCGACCATCATAATATAAGTAATACCTATTATGCTTTTCTCCATCGTATAATATTATATCCAACTAGCTGATGCCCGCGACTTCGTCCGCGTGGTTTAAGTTTTTTTGATTCCCGCGGGAACTCCCTAATTTTCCGGGATAAAAATTAGCCTATGTCACTCTCCAGGTTCTCAACTATATCCATGTCAATAATCACGTCGATCCGTTGCTCCGTTGCGGCGTGATTGAAGGACAAACCGACAAACCAACAAACAAACACATTTATAATATTAGTATGATTTTATGCAACAGTTTTGCGTTATACTATTCATCGAACCACTAAAGGATTAATTATGTTAAAACATCAAGCAGCTAACAAGGTTAACTTAATATTCATTCAGTAAGGCAACAGAAATAAAATCATCAATCATTTTCGTGGCCGCAACGGTAATTGGGGTTACACTATCCGTCCGTGCGTATCATTAAGGCTGTGTTCGCAGAAATACGTACCGGAAATGTGTATGTTTGTGTGTGTGTGTGATGACTTAATGAGGCGATGACTGCCTTGGCGTGGTGAGAAGTCATTAACAATCTTTGACGACTTACTTCGAAGCAGCCGGAATTTTGGAGATCACTACCTGTTTAATAAACTAGCTGATGCCCGCGACTTCATCTGCGTGGTTTAAGTTTTTTTGATTCCCGCGATAACTCCTTAATTTTCCGGGATAAAATTTCGGTCACTCTCCAGGTCCTCAAATATACCCATGCTTAAAAATCAAAAGTGATTGAAGGACAAACCAACAAACAAACACACTTTCGCATGTTTAATATTACTAATTATCTAGTAGTTAGTATTAGTGTGAAGTATTACAATATTGATTCTAATGAATTTACCTTTGATATACCACCAGCGTCTATCAAACTTTTAACACCACATTAAGTATCAATTTAACATCTTTGCAATCTCACTTCCATAGATTGCATCCTTTAAATCAGGCCAGCCTATGATAAGATCCTCATTAGTAGATAGAATGTCGATAGTATGTCGATTGGCGGTCGATAGTTATCGAGCTATTTGTCGAGCGCTAAACAGGGCATAGAAATCCAGTGTAATTAATTACGAATAGATTGGAAGGCGTTATACTCTATCGGAGGGGCATGCTTAGCTTAGCTTACTGGGGCTTTCTATTGGAATATCTGTTTTTTTTTTCATCCACTACAAGTTAGCCCTTGACTGCGATCTCACCTGATTTGTCCCCCGATTTGTCACCTGATGATGCAGTCTAAGATGGTAGCGGGCTAACCTGTTAGGGGCATGGCAGTTATATCAAACCCATGCCCCTATTCGGTTTCTACACGGCATCGTACCGGAACGCTCAATCGCTTGGCGGCACGTCTTTGCCGGTAGGGTGGTAACTAGCCACGGCCGAAGCCTTCCACCAGGCCAGACCAGGGAAAATTCAGAAATTATAAATTCCCAAATTGACCCTGCCGGGGATCGAACCCGGGACCTCAGCACGTTAAGACAACAGCGCTACACACTGCGCCACGGAGGTCGTCAAAACCTAACGCTTTAATTATAATACCTTTTGTGACTAGTATTTAAAAATCTAGCAAATATGCGTAGTAATTAAGGTTGCGTACCTAAAAGGTAGGAAAGCAACCTCTATGACTATGACTGACCGTTCAAATTTTGCATATCCATACTAATATAATAATTGCGAAAGTGTGTCTGTCTTTCTGTCTGCTACGCTTTCACGGCCCGTCTATTCTACCGATTTTGATGAAATTCGGTACAGGGATAGGTGGTATCCCGGGGAAGGACATAGGCTATTTTCAATTCAAGAGTTCCCGCGGGAATCAAAACCCTTAATCTCCTATACTGAGTAATTAATTAATTGATTAATTACTTAATGTTTATTATTTTTCTCTTCTCTTTTATTTATATTGTTTATTTGCTCTTTTATTTTTATCGTTTATTTGTATTTTGTTTTGTTTTTGTTAAGATGGGTTTCTTTTAAAATTGCTTGTGTGTTAGTGATAGGTTATTAGGTAGGTATACTAGTTGTAATTTTAGATGCAACTTAAATATTATGTTTAGAGCGCCAACTCGTCAACAAACTGGCCCACCAGTTTGGCGAGATTATTATTTTGTAAAAATTGTTGTATCCATTGAAATAAAAAAAATAACCTAAAAAAAATCGCGGGCGAAGTCGCGGGCATCATCTAGTCTCATTATACTTTTAAATGCTGGGATCTCCTTTCTCCGTAGAATATAAAAAGAAGTCTATGGCATTAAAAACTAAAATAATCAATGTTAAAAATCATATATCTCAGGGTGCTTGAATAGCAGCGTAGAGCATGAATTTGAGTCGCTCCAGCAAATCTTGGGATTGCAGTAACTTCTTGTCAAGCACAAAATGACTGTAATTTTTGATTGTGAAGAACAACTACCAAGTTTCTTGCTGGCTCTTCTCGGTAGAAATGTCATTCCGAACCAGTGTAGCGGTATATTCACTCGACGATTCAGAAGCACTTGTAAAAGTGTATTTGATTAAAAAAGATTGAGGTTTGAATTATGACCGGTTCTACTACAAGTTGGCGCTTGACTACAACCTCATCTAGTGCTAAATGATGGTGCAGTCTAGGAAGATAG
Source organism: Erebia epiphron (assembly GCA_963932025.1). NCBI lineage: Eukaryota > Metazoa > Arthropoda > Insecta > Lepidoptera > Nymphalidae > Erebia > Erebia epiphron. Next base: position 14,968,622 of record OZ009950.1, read on the forward strand.
CGGGCTAACTTGGCAGGGGTATTTAATCTATACCCGTATCGGTTTGTACACTTGAAATCACCTCTTAACACATTGCTGGTAAAATTAAGCTATAAAAATTAACCAACACAATCATTATCAAGCTTATCATTTATCAAGTCGGGATATAATCGTTTATCAGCCTTATCGCTTGCCACAGCTGCAGGCGATCGTTTAGGAGATACGAGGGAGGAATTAGCTGAGATGCCGATCCGTGGGCTTACTGCCATTGATTAAACTTGTATTATTTTAAAATTGCGCTTTTATATGACGTACCTTGACGTCCCTGAAATAAGGATCATAATCCTGGAATAAGATCGTCAACAATATTAAAATAATACTGCTTTAAGCTACGGTAGTAAGAACGGCAGTAATGGGGAATCACTGGCGAACAAAACCGTGTATTGTAATTGAGAGATAGGGCTTAATTACTTTGCGACCGCCTTTACATGTTTACGGAACGACGTTTTTTAATTAGCAATCGAACACCCGCGACTTCTCTACCGTGTGAATTTCCAACAATACAGCCTAATTTCTTGTCTACATTATAAAGGGAACCTCTGTGCAAAATTTCAGCTTTCTTTCTAGGTCCAAGGGTTTGGGCTGGACGATGATCATGCGTCAGCCATTGAAAGTGATTAAGTCAGGACTTCTTTTCTTTTTCTTTTTTCTGAATATTTTTGCATAAATTAAAACTATTAACTGTTCTCAGTTCCTGCGAAGAGATTTTATTTTCTGAAAATACAGACCCTAATTATATATAAAATTCAAATTCAAATGATTTTTTAATCAAATAAACTTTTACAAGTGCTTTTGAATCGTCGAGTGAATCTACCACCGGTTCGGAATGTCATTCCTACCGAGAAAAACCAGCAAGAAACTCGGTGGTTGCTCTTTTGCAAAAAGATCATTGTTTTAAAAGCTCAGGCTCAAAAAGTTTAGAATACAAAAGTAACTTTCAATATAGACAATCTTGAAGCTCTGTTTGTATAGTCGTCCCGATTGAATGTAAACGGCGTTGATATCTTTAGTCTTTACTCTTTACAGTTTACACCATAGTCTGGTACGATATGATCTCGGCTCTAGGGATCTAATGGGTAGCTTTGAATGCTTATTAGTATAACGGCGTTATGATAGCGATGCTCTTCGTAGAGAGTTATGGCGAACATGTCGACACTTAAACACGTTGTTTACATAATATTTACAACTATACTTTAGGTACATCAGATTTTAACGATTTTACATGTGAATCGCTGATTGCACTACCTTTTTGTAGGGTTCCGTACAACAATTTTAAGGGAAACCCTCAGGTATTTATATTTTACCCCTGATATGGTAGAAGTAAGTTGAGAATTAATAAATTCGCCCGGTGGGAGGCTTCGGCCGTGGCTAGTTACCCTACCGGCAAAGACGTGCCGTCAAGCGATTTAGCGTTCCGGTACGATGCCATGTAGAAACCGATAATAGGGGTATGGGTTTAATATAAATGCCATACCCTTAACAGATTAGTCCGCTACCATCTTAGACTGCATCATCACTTACCATCAGGTGAGATAGCAGTCGAGGGCTAACTTGTAGTGGATAAAAAAATATGAAAAAAAGTGTTTGAAAAATGGAGGAGGCAAGTAATTGTAATAGAATGCAAAATCTAGAACCTCATCTAAAAATCATTCAAAATCAATGAAAGCTTAATTTAAAATCTAGGAAAATGGTCGATTTGGATAACTGTAAGTTCTGTTCTGTGTAGTTCTCTGAACTCATAGGACGTGAGGTCTTAGTTCGGGACGAACTACTATTAATTAATGTTAGTTCGGATCTTTGTTAGTTTGTTTTGATAATTATTACATGTCATTTCCTCACGCCATAGTGACTGTTTGGAATGGAGATAGCTTGTAACCTGAATTAGCACCTAGGCTACAATTTTTAATCCAGAAAATTAAAGAGTTCCCGCTGGAATCGAAAACCTTAACACACACGGAAGAAGTCGCGGCTGTGTTAAGGGTCCGTATTCTCGCCCGCCTAATTGCGCGCTCGGCCAATTTTGGAATCTGTAGGTATAGCGCACAGTAAGACCGTTAGCTGCACTCACACAAAGACGGCATAGGCCGATAAAGATACTTTGATACTTTGCCATGTTGTGTAGTCAAGTTCGTAATATTTTCACTATATTAATAAAATTGTATAATCTTAGTTATCACTTAAATATTATTTTCCCTTTTGATAAATGTTTATTTGGCGTACATAAACTTTTATAAAATATATTTACACATGGGTATCATAATGTAACACTAAAAACTAGATACACCTACAAGTTTTTCGTTTATTTACTTATCATTAAAATTGATGATTTCTTAAACTTTAAAACCTATACGGCTATCTGACTGTTACTAACAATTGAGGTACACGATTATTGACCAAGTTTTACTACATGGGTCATCAGAGTAATTAGTTTGTCTCGAAAACACCATTGTTATTTTGAAAACAACTCACAGATAAGCGATTGGTATTGTGTATAACGCAGGTGTAGTTAGTTAGCACGTGCAGAGGATTGGTCATAAATAATATCACAAACACGCGGACCCTCTCAGGTATCAGGTAATGTAAATGTTACCATTTTATTGTATTAAAATATATCTTTGCAAAACATACTTTATGCAGTTTATGATAAAGTACAAAGTAAATTGTAATCATGATTAGTTAAAATATATAAATAAAACCTAACCCTATTTACAATTCACAAATTGACCACTGCAAGGTTATTTCCGGAATTTGCAATTTCCAAATCTTGTCTGGTATTGTCTAGTTGAAGGCTTCAGCCGTAGCTATATATCACCCTATCTGCAAAGATGAGCCGCCAAGGGAGTGAGCATTCCAGTACGATATCGTGTAGAAATCGATAAGGGTTATGGGTTGTAACCGATTAGGGATATGACACCCCTAACGGGCTAGCCCGCTACCGTCTTAGGCTGCATCATCACTTAGCATTAGGTGAGAAAGCAGTCAAGGGCTGAGTTTTAAATATTCTTATATAGTATACTTATATAAATATTTTTATCATAAAACATTGTCTCTGAGAGGCATAGATCTAGCTTTTCAGGAATCCAAAATTTCTGGAGTAAATAATTATAATAATTTAACTTCCATGTTTTTTTTTTCAAAAATATGAATCTCTTTCAATTACTTCGATTTTTAGATTATGCTCAGGGCCAGTCCACACGGCAAATAAACATCTGGGTTTTTGAGTTATGTGTAACTGGCCCTAATTTGGTAATACCATAGCTCTTATTTTGTGTCATTGATTGGTTTACTGCTTTCCACATTTCATTTTTATTTTATTTTGCTTTACGGCTTCCTCAGGATCCTTTCCAATGGCTGATTGGGGACATTTTATTTCTATTATCTCTTTACACAATGCATCTGGCGTGGCACCCAAAAAAAAAGCAGTAGAGCTTCGTTTTCTCTACCAAGTTGTATAGCTGAAATATTATCCGTGAAAGCGTAGTAGACAGACAGACAGACAGACACAACACACTTTCGCATTTATAATATTATTATGGATTTTCTGCTCTGGTTTGGTCTGGTGGAAGGCTTCGGCCGTGGCTAGTGACTATGCAACTTTCAGGTAACTGAATATAAAATAATCTTACCTTGAGATATATAAAACAAGTAAAATCAAATCCAGAAGGGAATACTCTAATCCAATTACAAAGCAAGGCCCTAAATATTATTTTCACTGATTACAATGTCAAAGTCCATATAGAGATGCCAAGGTCAGAAAAACAAAAACACTAAACTTGTATGGTTTTGTTGGAAGCAGTTGAGCAGAGCAGAGTACCTCAATGATCGCAAGCGACTATAAAGGTGACAGTAAGAGATTTGTGGGTTTCATAGAATATAAAAACATAGACATACCTGCCATTTGCAATTTAGTTGTCTTGGAAATACCCTTGGTTTTTTGATAAAAACAAAACAACTTTCAAGTAATCGATAGACAGGTTTACTTGAGTATTATGCAAGTGCAATCTGCACGTGATTAGGTCATAAATAATATTAAAAGCGACCCTTTCAAATATCAGGTAATATAAAAATACCATACTTCACGCGGGCCATGCAATTAGATCAGTTTAGATAAGAAATCCAAGACAACTAAAAGTCAACAAAACTTCCAGTCGATTTGAGTAATAAAATTTCATACAAACTCGTCTTGTTTACCAGAAACGAAACAATATCCTATAAATAAAAACTTTATGACCATTGAGCTTTGTAACTCTAAGTAAATTTGTAAAAGTAATGATATTGTATTAAAATGTGTATTGCAATATATACCTTATGTAGCTTACGATAAAGTACAAATTAAATTGTATTCATGATGAGCTTCTTCGTTTTAGAATTTCAAATCGTTGCGGTAATATTTTATGACTTATAATATTGTTTAGTATTTTGATTGAAAGGCAGTGCGATTTGCACGGTACTATTGTTGAAAGGTAAAAGAATAAATAAAATCTATGCAAACAATGAGCAAGTGAATATAATTAAAATTATTAATAAATACGACTGCTCTGCCGTAGCCCGTAACTATCTACTACGTAACGATACCACAGTCATTGATTAATTAAAAATGGAGTCTTATTCATATTTTTATTAAATGATATTTTTTGGGAATCACTGTATATTGAACTATATTAGTATATATTTTTGGAATCTATTCATCATTTTCTAGATGATGAGTATATAGTTAATCTTATTTTCGAAAAAAAAAATCTACTTTAGTCTTTAATGCGAGACCATGGTCACCCCATCACTTTTTTTCAAAATTTTACTAGCCTATGTCACCCGGAATAAGCTAGGGATTCTAACGATACCTAATTTATCTAAATCGGTTCACGCGTATAGAAGTTATGGTGGAATATGCAAACTCACATACATACATACATACCTACATACATACATGAACCCTGAAAACAATATACTCCTTTTTTCAAGCAGTCGTTTAAACATTTTTATAATAGGTACCTTTTATTGACCCGCGGGCCGCGATATAATGATTGTTTACGATCAATTTGGGAATTCATAATTTCTGAAGCCCTTGAGCGCTCCAGTACGATGCCTCGTAGAATAGAAATCATCAGTTACCATCAGGTGAGATCGCAGTCAAGGGCTAAGCTTGTAGTGGATAAATAAACTTTCAATATAAGTAATCCTATGAAAACTGTATTTACCAAAATCTCTCAGCAACAACGTATGCCACGTTGAGTTTTGAAATTACGATTTCAAAGAAAATATAATATTTCAGGATAGTAAATTCAAAACCCATACAAATATTACGCATACTTAAATCCCAATTGACGAGAAAAACAGTATGAGATTATAATATTGTATCATTCAAAATTATTTAATAGTTATAAAAAATATTCTTATTAATTCATAATTAAATACGTATCACGCATTTATTCAATATCGATTGAATCGGATCAAGAACCTAACATTCTCTGCTCATCAAACTAAGGCAGTCGCGCTATGTATTGTTAGCAACACGTTTTTACAAAGGCTTGTGAGAGAGCTCACGCACACATACAAAAGAGCCCATCCAGCAACACGTCCTCCCTCGAAGAGCGCTGGGCTCGGTATGCCGGTCGTGTGGTCTGCAGTAGCATTTTAAACGTGAAATTTATTAGACTTTTGATAATTTTTTTTGGTCATATAGGTATTTTATAGAAATTTATTTTTTTACAATTTATGTTATTTAAATACTAAACATTCACGGGAAATTTTATTTTATCAGTAAATTCGCCAAACTTTTGAGAAATAGGGGTTATTGTGACGCGTAAATTTTGATAAATCGTGCACATTGATTTGATTTTTTTATTAATTAATTTTGTATAGAACGTATAAAAACGAATTGCAACAGTCCAATTTTAAGAGTGTGTTTATCATATTAATATTTTTTATAAGTCATTTATTATAATTTTTCTTGGATTTATATGGGTCAAAAGTATCGCCTAAAAGTGTAAAAATGGTAATCGTATTCCGCAAGAATGAGAATTTCACTATTATATTTCAATAAAATTAATTTTCTTTTTGCAACATTCTACTAAGGAGGGATTAAACTTTAATGTTTTAATTTTCTTTTTGTTATAATACTAATATCTCATGCACAAAGCTCATCAAAAGTTCTTAAAATGTCAGTTAGCGGGGATACGGATTCTTAAGGTAAAATATGAACTAACTACTTATAACATATTCAGTATTAGTAGTCAGTTAATATTGCATCCACTACATCTCAATGTAGTTAAAATCTCACAGTACCCGATGCAATGATCAGATCTATGACCACTGTCTGTCTAGATCGAGTAATTCTAGATACACGATAAACTGCCTGTGTTCTACATCTGAGATATGGATATTGAATCCCATAACGGTTTATTGGAATTAAAGGGATTATATTGATTACTAGATGATGCCCGCGACTTCGGCCGCGTGTTTTTTTTTAATTCTTAGTTTTTCAATTCCCGCGGGAACTTCTTAATTTTCCGGGATAAAAAGTCTGTGCCCTTCCCCGGGTTCCCGGGGTCCCCGGGTCTGTGGGTTTCCCGGGTTCCCCGGGTTGATCCCTGTACCAAAGGAGGTCGGCGAGCTCCCATATAGTGTTTGACCCAAACTTGAGGTTCACGTTCACGCATCAAACTTCTCATACTTTTTATACTAAACCAGACTAACAAAAAAGTTTATGAAAGTCAATCAAATAAAGCTGGGAGAAAAAAGATATTCGTAGTAATAGTTAAAAAAGTGAGGTGAGATTTCTATTTCATGGTTTTTAATCCAGATGACCATTTAATAGCATTGAAAAATCTATGAGGCACTGCAGATTAACATTATCTGACCAAATAGTAATACGCTTTCCTACCTACATAAAAACAAGTTAGTAATGTATCGCGTTTGAATTAAATTAAGGTTTTTAGTTAATTTTAATTTATTATTATTTATAAATTAATTACTATTGCATACTGTATATGCTGACGCCCTGTCTATATCTCTGTCCCTGTCTACGTACTCTCGCCATTGCATCGGCCGAATGAGACCAACGATAACAAAATTTGTTATGAATATTTTCATTGTGATGATTAAACTATTAATAGCATATGTACCTACATTATAAAGTTAGACTGATATTATTTTGTGAAGACTGCTATATACCTAACTAGTTTTGTTGTTAAATATGAGTAACATATTATCTAAACTAAGACTAAAACCAAAAATAAATGTGTATTAACTCTAATGAGAACAGTATTAATTATTATCTAGGTAAACTATAAAAACCTTTTTATTTCAATCCAACCTACGAAGTTTAGCAATGATAATAATAATTGTCCTAACAGAGAGTTGGATTGAAGTACAAATATGTAAAAAAGTATTTTGTAACAAATACACTTAGTTTCTTTATGCTAAGTCGAGTTGTGTAATTCGAATTCAATTCCGAGTTACCTGAATTTCAACTCGAGTTAACGTGTTTTTTCCGAGTTGGCACATCTCTACCACGGTCCACGAATGACATTTGAATGAGTTGACAGTAATTGACATTTGACACGTTAGTTTCTACTTCTCTATACTCCGTATTGCCATTAGAACGACTTTTTTATTGTTTCGTAATGATTTTTATTTTTGATCCCCATCTTCTAAAAATTTGGTGTTTACACAGAAAAATACATTGAAATATATTAAAAAATATTAAATGATTTCTGAATCTGAATGGTTTTTAAATTAGCTGGGTCATACTTCGCCGATCTCCTTTCATCAAAATCGGTTGAACGGATGGGCCGTGAAAGCTTAGCAGACAGACAGACAGACACACTTTCGCATTTATATTCGCATAATATTAGTATGGACTATCTGATACGCGCGGCTTCTTCCACGTCGATTTACCTAGGTGTTAAGGTTTAGCCCCACTTGAGATGCACGGCGCGGCACGTAGCGGCAAATATTAGTATGAGTTTCTGCGTCAGTTATATAAAACCCATACCTACCCCCAATCGGTTTCTACACGGCAGATCGTTAAATTGCTTGGCGGTAGGTCTTTTCCGGTAGGGTAACTAGCCACGGCTGACGCCTCCCACCAGACCAGACCAAAGAAAATTCAGAAATTTTAAGTTCCCGAATTAACCATGCCGGGATGTCTCACTTATGAGACCACTGCGCTAGGGAGGTCATCAAAAAGATAAATCCAATACTTGCACCTATAAATACCTATGGTCGATTTGGGAATCAATGCAACCCGGGACCTCGTCAGCATCAGTCGAACATGCTAACCACTAGACCAACGAGGCAGTTCAAAGAATAAACCTTGTCGGCTAAATAATAAATCTCAAAGCGAAAGGCCAATTTCAATAAAGCCAGTCCTTCATCCGTCCACTGCATAATGATACGGCGATTTAGTTTAAATTACAATTGGCGAAATAGGGTGATTGCTGTACACCCACGACTGTGTGACCCAGGGCAATTCGACCCTTCCTTGTCGGCCCCTACCATGGGCGTAAAGATCACTCGCTAGTATTTTTAATAATATAAAACTTAATCATTTTGACTATTACGGTTAGGATACAAACAATTTATTATAAAAAAGATTTTAAAAAAATTACTAATTACGAGTAAGTAACAAAAAATACACGCCGTCCAAGTGATTTTTAATGGGTATGGTGCCCAAAACACTGGCGTTACCAGACGTCTGTCTGGTTGACTGTCTGCTACGATTTTTTGTTCGACCGATTTTGCCAAAATTTGGTTCAGACCATAGGCTACTTTATATCTCACGGGATTGATTTTAAGATTACCGAAGTGATTTTTGAAATCCTAATTCCCCAGCGAAGCAGCAACTTAAATACCGAGTTTTTGGTGGTTCTTCTTGGTAGGAATGTCATTCCGCATCAGTGGAAATTTCATTTGACGATTCAAAAGCACTTATAAATAAATAAATGTTTGTTTGAATAAAAATATTTGAATTTGAACTTCACGAAGTCAATCATCATCATATCATTTAGGTAGTGACGTATATAATTAAAGATGAAGATGTCAGTCATAGTAAACTTGTAAAGCCAGTTCTCAAGAGACCCTTGGTAGGGCCCAAACATTATGCTAATGTGCTAGGAAGGGCCGGTAATGGTGTGCTCTGCCGAGCGATAGATCGCGTTCCGGATAAACAAAATGGCGGGGCGCAATTAAACTCCCGGTAGCCGTGACTTTGTTTATTGTTGGCTTTGCGCAAATTATCTTTATTACGTTGCATGCTTGTGGAATATTTGCATAGTTAAGTTACTGACTCAAGTATTTAAAGTCGTGTAAAAATAATAAACTGAATCAACCAGTGGTAGATTGAAGATTCACTCGACAATTCAAAAGCACTTATAAAAGTGTATTTGAATAAACATTTGAATTTGAATATGTGAATATGGAATAGGTATTCGCCTCTAAATTTATTATAAAGTACCTTACTATGTCTACCTTTGTATAGTTCCAACTTCCACCATCTTTATCTAGCCCGGTGACCAAAATTGGAACTAATTTTTATGAGTGTTTAGTTTTTGTTTTTATTTTATTTTTATAAAGTATAGTTTAGTATAATCCCACAAACTTATAAAAATATAAGTTTGTGGGACTATACCTTAGTTTGATTTCCAGTTTGTAATTTAGAAAACAAAGTTAGGTATCTAGTTAAATACCTTGATTGACGAACTCCCTGGCGCAGTGGTGGTGTGGTGGGTGGTGGTGGTACAGGAGGGTGGTCCTGTGTTCGATCTCAAGCAAGGTTAAATTTGGGAATTTATTTCCGATTTATAGTCAAGGGCTAACGTGTTGTAAAATGAAAAACTCATGGAAGAGCTATATTATTAAGTTTAATAAAAAAATAAGCAAAACCGATTTTGATGGTTTCATTGAATAAAGTCCATTTTTAATAGTTAGAAACATTCAATAAAGAACCCTAAAATCTAAGCTAATAAGTCTCAGTACTGGAAGAAGTGACAATATTTTTCTCGTAACATATCACACTGAGCAGCATCCCGCTGGTATTTACCGCCTGAGTTAACTAACTGACTGCAATTTATATGTATTTTACAAATAGACTGCATAGCGCCAGTTAGCTTAAAGCCACAGCGTAAGTATGATACAGTGGGTACGAATGTATCATACTTACTCCTCCATTGAACGACTGGTGGGAACGTACCTATCTCCTAAGGCGGTGGCTAAGCCATGGCTTATGAAGTTATGACAAATAGTTTTATTTTTAGCCTAGCAAAGCCAACATCTAAGTACGTAACATATTGCTACGCTTTTACTGCCCATCTGTTTAACCGATTTTGATAAAATTTGGTATGCGGATAGTTTGTATCTCGGGAAAGCACATAGGCTCCTTTTTATCTCCGAAAATTAAGGAGTTCTTGCGGGAATCAAAAAATCTTATTCCATGTAGACGAAGTCGCGGGTATCAGCTAATGACATTATAATGCGCGTCGCTCACATGCAGAGCCAAAGCGCGGCGCCTTACTTGACAACAACTTAATCGAAGCGTTATTTAGATAATTTCACATACTGGCGCGGTAATTTGTACGCCGTGCAAGCTTTTGCTTGTCAGTAAGTAAGTATTCCAATTTCGACGCTATGTCAAAGTAGGTCTATCTTCTACCTACCTAGTAGGTAGGTCATGTGTCACCTCAGGCTCCGACTGCATTCAACTCGCGCGCGTAGGGGAGACCGGGGATAGTTGGCTATAGGGGCAGGTAGACTAATCAACAATAACTCGCTACTATCACGTGTTTTTGTTCAACCAATCACGAGTGACGATGCCTCCCCGCGACCCGCTAACTTGTGCGAAGTGAGTCGCCGGAGTAGCGCAGCGTTCGTAAGGGGTATCACATTTTGTATTTGGTGTTAGTACCTAAGTGTTTTTTTTCGTTCGTACTTTTTTTGTTATTGTCTATGGATCTATTAGAAACATTGTTGTTGTTATGCCAAATGTTAATATGATAGTTTTATTCTATATAACACAGAATTGCTTCCATGTTAGTGCCAGAGTTTAAATATGATACGCAGCTGAAATTCAAAATGGCGTCAGGGGTTGGTTGAACGGGGTAGGTAGACTAATAGTCAACCAACCCTTTTAAAATAAGTTAGTAAGTGTAACATTTTATACTTATTTTAAAGAATTGTGTGGGCTAATGGTTAATGTGCATCATCAAAGTGAACATTATTACGGTCTTCTCTCACATACTAAATTACAGTTGTATTTTTACAGAAAATGAGGACGTACATAAGGAAATCTGAAAGGGGTGATGTACCAAAAGACATCCTAGAAAGAGTTATCTTCGATAATAATAGCATAAACGCCACATCAAAGAAATACCAAATTCCATACAAAATAGAGAGTTATAAGTTTGTTTATAATAAAATAAAAAGTTTCTATCATTTTTCAACAAGCACTCCTTAATTTTCCATGATAAAAAGTAGCTTATGCCACTCTCCAGGTCCTCAACTACCCGTGTAAAATACCCGTTGAATTTTCAAACACTGTGAAACATCTATTTCTTTATTTTTAACCGGTAGCTCACATATCAAGTTTCATTACCATAACTTGAGAAATGAAGGACTTTCATACAAACTTCCGACCCCCATTTTACCCCTTCGGAGGTGGAATTTTGAAAAACCGTGACACACGTACTTCTTTATTTTTTACCGAAGGCCAAAATACCAAGTTTCGTTGAAATAACTTGTAAAATATCTTGAGAAATGATGGGTTTTCACCCCTTTAGGGGTGGAATTTTGATAAATCCTTCCTTACGGAGGAGCGCCTACGTCACAAAAGGAACCTGCTGTCAAAATTTCAAGTTTCTAACCCCAGTGGTTGTGCGTTGATTAGTTAACGATTTTATATATTCGGTTTACTATAGGGATTACTGCCTGGGTCAACCTACCCCATGCTTATGGCCAACTTACCCCGGATATGGGGTAGGTTGACCAAGCGTCAGGGGTTTAGAAAATCAACTAAATAAGTATTATTATGATAAATATATAGGTTATAGATAAGTATTTTAGGTACCTGAATAGTTCTCCTATCTGTATCAACTGTTGTTTTTGTTATATTAAGTTATACATCAGAGATATACGAGCTTAAGTCAAAAGTTAGTCAACCATCCCCGGTCTCCCCTACTATACGTAGGTACGTAAAGCTAGTACAGATTGCGATATCAGATGTTCCATGTTTGAATTCTTCCAGGCTACGCTTAGCCCACTTACCTATTAGCCTGCATCATCACTTATTATCAGGTGAGATCGCAGTCAAGGTAAGTACCTATCCGCTACTGAAGCTTGCGAAAGGAGTAACAAACATCCAAACATTCACATATCTATCTATATAAATAAAAATGAATGTTGCTAAGCGCATAACTCGACCAATTCGGCAATTTTTTTTGGATGTTCCTTAACTTCCACGTAATGTTTTTATATAAAAAAAATTAAAGTTCCCGCGGGAATTAAAAAACCTCAAATGGATATTTGGTACTCAATCACGCCAGAACGGCTGAACGGATCAAAATGTAATTTGGCACAGAGATAGATTACAGTCTGAAAAAACAGATACGGCTACTTTTATCCCGGAAAATTGAAGAGTTCCGCGGGAATTAAAAAATCACTATTCACGCGGACGAAGTCGCGGGCATCAGCGAGTTTAGAATAAGTATTAGTAGGATCACATGGCTCAAAGTTAAATCTTGACACTTTGATACCTAAAATCGTCAGTTAACACAGCTTAATACAGACATATCCACGAATAAAAGCTATACTATCCTATAAATAAGGTTTATTGTCATCGCAATAGTCGTGCTAGGTGTTAAGTGCCCAGCTTTCCTACATAAATCATTGCCAACTATGTTCTAGCCTCTATAAATGAGGTCCTAGGTCTTAGGTCCGGAATAAACGGTTTTACACTGCGAGAACGCTCGCAATTTATTTTGTAGGTACTTAAGGCTGGGACCTAGGCCATACTATTATTTTCATCTGTGCCTATGTGGTGATAGCTTGGTGGTTTAAACGATTCCAACTCCTGTATGGATAGTCGGGGGTTCGATCCTCGGGCACACACTTAAGATTCAGATTCATTTACTTTGCATTTAACATGAACACTCCATACTGATATTATAAACAAATATTATAAATGTGTGTCTGACTGTCTGTCTGTGTCTGCTTCGCTTTCACGGCCCGTCTATTAAACTTATTTTGATGATATTTGGTACAGGGATAGGTGGTGTGAGGTGTCCCGGTAAATTACTCTCTAATAAACCGGTAAAAACTCGGGGACTTTTTAATATCCCGGAAAATTAAAGAGTCTAGTTGTACACTTATTAATTGACGTGTCATCGCGTTAGGGCATATTATGCAAATTATTTGAGTGACGGGAACTACACTTCGAATTTATTATTTTCATATATTTATTACCTATTATTTCACGATAAGTAATAATGCCGAATAAATTAATCTAACTGCGTGCCCAGGTATCGAACCCGCGATCCCGAGTCTAAGCTACACACGTCTATCATATTATGCACCATAAACCATGAAGGCAGTCATTATAAAAGGGCGTAACGTAAAGGGCACAGTAACCCTCCCAGTAGCGAGGCGCCGGGAGTCGGGAGTTCAATTATTTTTAGTAGTGCCTACTTAATAACTCAACACCTTATTGAATAGTGCAACTATTCACACTTGATACTTATTTGTAATTATTAGTAAAAAACGTGTGGTGTCGTGGGACACTAGATATGACATAGATATGTTGCCGACATAATCGCGTACATAAGGAACTTTCATTCCAATTATTTCTACAAAATTTTTAATTTTAATGAATAATAAACGCAAGTAAACCCTAATTTGATTGATTATTTGGCCAATATAAGGTAAGGGAAACCAATAAGCTAGTTAGTTGTTTTCAGGTAAACTTTTGAATTTATATTTGACCTTTATCAAATTTTAAGTGGCCCAACCTGGATTTACTCAGGTGAAATTTCTGCAATAAAAATGGTTGGGTGTAGGAAATCTATAGGTATACAATAGATATCTCAAGATTCTAGACCAGAGCCAACGTTGACATGTCAGTCAGTTTCTTCTTCTACGAATTGGCATCGAGATGACTTTTCCAGCAAATGTTGGTGCGTCAAATGACTCTAATATTTAATCTACAATTGGTACGTTTAACAATAATAAAGTCAAAAAAATGCCACTTAAAATTTTCGAAGAGTTTTTAAAAAGGATTAAAAGGTTATAATGCCCACTAGTATTATGTAGTGGTAACTCAATATGATTTGTTAATGCTTTCATTCATAATCTACTTGAAGGAGTCCTTAAGTAGTATTATAGATAAGTACTTGAAATACGTATCTAGTGGCACACACTACTTATATCTGAACTGGATACAAGTAGCTTAATAATGCTTCAAGTTCAAGTGCTCATTAAATAATGATTTGTCGGCTTTAGTAATATATCATTATTTTGAGTGATCTTATGATTTGCTTTGAAGATGCTGTGTTGATAATTAATAGATAGAATACGATAAGCTTAGCAACGTATAATTAACTGGGAGAAACGTTTTCATTCCAAATAACATTTCAATGTTTACTCTTGAAATATGTAATTTTAATTCTCTAATACATTAAAACCCAGATAAAACACCGCCGTGTTATGATGAAAATGTAGACTGGAATATCTTAAGCAAATTTATCCCTTTTAATTTAACAACTTAAAATCTAGTTCTTCATATCTCTTAAGGATTATGCAAACATTTTCAAACTCGTTTAAATTAACAATAACTAGACTTATTTTCGCGAAGTATCAAGTTCTACGATTCAAACTATAATAGCCCATATCCCGCACGTGCTCCAAACATAAACAACACAAAACAGAAAATTAAAATAATTCGTAAATTAACCGGTCAATAAGACGTTAACGTTGAACTCTCTGTTAAAAAGTTATAATTTTAAAACTAAAACAAACAAATACCAATTTTTCCATGATTATTTATAGTCGCAATTAATTTTCCTTTATGGCCCATTAATTTATTTTTGATTTTTGAAGTTCTATTTAGTTTGTAAATTAATTGAAATAGATTAAACTTCTTATTAGAGAAACACAGCTGATATCTAAAGATGGACAATGGATTGTCATGTCAAAAAGTGTACTGTTTAGGTACCTACAATAAAAGATCATTGCTAGGTACCAATTTTTAATAAACATATTTTGACTTTGTCCTTGGACTAGTCAAAACAGCAACTTTTTTCCAAACGTCTAAATGCGCACTTAATATGGTACCTATGTTGTGTGGAATACTTGCTCGTGACGTCATCAAAATTTGACGCACTTTTTGACTTTAGTAACTTTTTTATTAATATTTTAAGCTATCTGATGCCCGCGACTGCATCCGCGTGGATTGAGGTTGCTCGGTTCCCGCGGGAATTCTTTAATTTTCCAGAATAAAAAATCGATTTTATTGTGTTATTCCAGACAATCGAGTCTGTCTCTCTCTCTAATAATAATCTGCCTATCTCTGTTCCAAATTTCATCCAGATCCGTTCAGCCGTTCTGTCCATTGTGAATATCCATCTATCCAAACTTTCGCATTTATAATATTAGTATACATATAATAGTAATCTTTCGTGATCAATATCAAGAAATATATTCCTTGAAGCCAAACAGGCGTTAATAGGTAATCTTGTCTCTGATAAGACGTTTAGGGCCGCGAAGATATCGGACGCTATAAAAGGCAATGGCTATCGATTTAAGATTAACTTCACGCGACTCCCGTGATAGAGTGTTGAATATTAATAAATGATCCGCCCGCGTTTACATCACACGACTAATTGGATACATGAATAGATTACTTTGCTATAAACCTCGTATTTTTAGAGTTCCGTACCTCAAAAGGAAAAAAGGAACCCCTAAAGAATCACTTCGTTATCGTCTGTTTGTCAACGCCCTTTTTCTCAGAAACCCATGAAGGTATCAAGTTAAAATTAATATCAAATACTTAGGTTTACCGTCCCTGAGCGGAGCTGTTAAAACATCAAGCTTCTAATCTAAGTCAACGCAATCTAAAGATACGGCTGTTTATGCTGCATATTTTGTATATTTTACCAAGGGGTATTTCATCGATCTTGATTAGTAGTCGTCGTTAATCGTTAGACTCCACGGCTGCTTACAAGTCTTGTAGGGACTTCCACACAAGTATTTGCGACTCTTGGATCCATCGGCTCCCTGCGTCACATTTGTCGCTTCTACCCACAACTACGACACGCATCTACGACCGTGTCGTATACTGTAAGGGTAACGGATGTGGCGGTTTTCTAGAAAATTGAATCTATTATGAAAATCTCGATGTATAAACCCCAGTTTGCGAGTAATTGATATTATTTCGGACAGTGAGAGATGGCGCTAGCGTCGCTTATTTATCACCGCTCCAGTTAACTGTAAGCGACTTGATAGTTAACCAGATTGTCGTTACTCATGATGTATGTGCCGGGAAAGGTGTACAAACTGGAATTATGACGCCCTCCCTGGCGCAGTGGTCTTACAAGTGCGAGGTCCCGGGTTCGATCCCCAGCATGGTCAATTCGGGATTTATAATTTCTAAATTTTCTCTGCTCTGGCCTGGTGGGAGGCTTTGGCCGTGGCTAGTTACCATCCTACCGGCAAGGACGTACCGCCAAGGGATTTAGCGTTCCGGTACGATACCGTGTATAAACCGATTGGCTTTAATATATACTTACCTAACTGTCTTATCCCCGCTGATGCCCGCGTCTCCGTTCGCGTGGACTGAGGTTTCTAGATTCCCGCGGGAACTCTTTGATTTTTCGGGATGTAAAGAAGCCTACATATTATTCCAGACTATAATCTATCTTTGTGTCCCAGATCCATTCAGCCGTTCTAGCGTGATTGAGTAACCAAAATCCATCAATCCATCCAAACTTTAGCATTTATAATATTGTTAGTAATAAGTATAGATTATTAGTTTGTGCACTATAATTTCATGTTTATGAACCCAAGAGCACTTAGGTAATACCTCCCATGGTCACCGGAGCCCGTTACCCAAGCGCCCCGATCTCAACCCATAACATTACAATCGAAATTTCCGCTCAACATATTTGTAACGAGTGCAGGCTATTTACAATTAGGGCAACAATAACATCACGCGGCGAAATACCGCTTTCCGCTAAATGGCGGCATTAGGGATGACAGGCAAACGATTGCCGATATCGATAATGTAAAAGTTTCTATACCCAATGTCTGTCTTCGGATCAGTCGTTTTGGAAACGTTGTCTTTTATATCACAAATTTCGGTATTTTAATAGTTAGGTACATTGGACACTTTAAAAACTCATAATGCCTGACTTAGGTACTGCCGCACTATAGGTAAATCTCCGTGATAAACTGTAATGTAATTTTACACTGCCGTATTTTACAAAGTAACTACGCAGTAAACTGTGTCATATCGATGCCCTATACGGAACTGAAAGCGTCGTATTTCATGGGCAGCCCCTTTACAGTTCAATTAGGTTTTATCTTTACGAATTGTGACGGTATTTCAGAATTGAAGTGATTTGTATTTAGTTTTGTTAAAGAAGACGGTTCAGATTTGTATGGTGCGTAGGCCAAGTCTTGTACAAGCAGAGAAATGAAGGAAAACAAAATACTAGACCAGTTTTTATTGGTCAAATCTACGAATTCGTCGTAATTTCAGTGGTAAAATTATTTATTCTTTCCAAGTTATGGAACACTAAACATGAGTGGGTAACAATGGCGGATTCATATTTTTTGACGTTTTCAAAAGAAAAACACGTTATTTTGACAGTGACTGTCAGAAATGACATTTGATACATTTCGCGCCTACTCCCTTCTCTATGGCTGAAGGTTGCCATCTTGGAAACGTTTCGAAAACTTGAAATACATTTATATTTTTTTTCTCGTTATTTACTTTATTAGTTTAAATTATTATATTTTTAATACAATCTATGTATTTTCCTCTATTCATGGTAGAGTGTACAAGAGTAGGCCTAAAATGAACCTTTTCCTTTGCGTATGTTAACTAGTATATCTATGTTCGTATGGAAATAAATTAAGTTCTCTATAAATAGTGTATTCTATTTTACCTCAACAATTTATAACCTTATACCTATTATTTTGGTATGCATGATAATTAATTTTTAATAATTCTAAATACTCTAAATATTCGTTAGAAGACGACACCTTGTTGACAATATTTATTTATTATATTCTTAATAGTAGATTATTCACCACGGGGGTAATGCGATGTATTATGTCACGGGCGCCGGGATAAATCCCAAGCAGAACGAGGGATTTTAGAGTAACTCCCGAGCGTAGCGAGGGTGTTGCATCTAGAATCCTGAGAGTAGCGCGGGAATTAGGGGCGCCCAAGAATAATACAGCATTACCCCTACGGTGAATACTCTACTTTTCACACCTCGCGATACAACTACTTCTTTCAGCTGGCGTGGCCTACTCGATTTGACAAACAAATGTCGTCAGTGCGAATCTAGTGGGCCACGGCTTCGGTTTTCGAAAATCGAGTTGGCCGCGCCTGCTGAGAACACATTCTGTTTACCGAAATTAGACTTTAAGGATATAGCAATAAGAATTATGAATAAAACCTCTTTGGAATGAATAGAATTTCCTTCAGATCTTGCTTCAGATGCGCGATGATTCCAAATTCCAATCACATTATAACCCTAGGGAATAATGGATTTCAGTACAACATTTTTTAGGATTTAATGTCTTACTTTAACTTTAGAAAACAGGCCATGTAATAAGGCGTTGTTGAGCGAGTGGTGTGAAAAAATTATTATAGTGCAATTTTGTACTAACATTTCATGTCAACAGACAAATTTGTTTCGCAGCTCAGCTACATAAGATATAGTCTCATTTTTCGCGGGATAAGAGCTAAAACTGTAACTTACGATGCAACTAAAGTCCGCCCGTCAGCTTATCGATAGATTTATCGATGTCTGTCTGCCAAATTTGAAGCACATGACCAATTGTTTCTGTTACGCCGTTTTGAGTATTTATTTTAATTTGTATTCCGGAAAAGTTCTCAAACCTGATACTCTTAATGTTATGGTTTGGTCAATTTGCTATTGAAAAGTAACTGTTTCGGTTCATTTTGAGTTAAAAATAGGTAGCTGATTACCGCCATAGGTCAAGATACTCTACGAAATTAAAGTTAAAAAATATGCGTAGCGTTTTCCTATGCATTATTTTAACAAATTTAAAGCAAGGGTAGTATCATTACGATTCAAATTTTTGATAGTGAAAAAGAGCTTTAGAATTGGAAATCTGTTTGAAGTAGGTTTTGCCCACGACTTCGCCTGCTTTTTATTTTGTTTAAAGACCAGCGCTTAGCTGCAATTATAACCTGCAGGTAAATCCTGATGCCACCTAAGGTGAAGCGCGCATGACTTAGAATAGAAAGATACCTCAGAAATTTCACTCTTTATTTTAAGTTTCCTATGTTGTTACTTATAAGCTAACTTACAGGTTTAAGAACAAGGCTTTAGCTTTGCCCAGCTGTGGACCCAAAGAGACTGATGATTATATTTCTTATCATCTAAATCGATGCTTTTACAAATTTTTAAGTAAAATTTTATATTAAAGTAGTAGAGATAACTAAGAAAACCATATAACTTTTGTTGGTGGAATAGAAGTACAGAATTGTATTAAATTTTAAGGAATACAATACTATAATGTATTTTCTCGTATAATGCGGTTGTTATAGCACGCCGTATCATTTTAGGATTATCATTACTACTGAGAACAGTCAGGGCTGTAACAAATTACGAACAACTGTGTAAAGTAATAAAACTATCTAAATGAATAAGCAATTATTGGGGTCGATGATGATGGACAGTTCTTTCAATAATTATTATTACGTCTCAATATTTTCGTCAAAAATAAAAAAAATCTATGTTCACAGTTCACACTGCTTGACACTAAGACACATTAACATTCCAGTTCATTTGAAACATTTGAATTTTGAATGTTGAAAATAGCCCAAAAATCCCTAATATTATTCATAATATGCGGCTATCAATTCAAAATTACAAATTTACTAGAACACATTTCATAGATAGGTGCTTGTTTTAAAATACAGCGATTGAAGATGTTTATCAAAACATTAACAATACTAGGTAGAATTATTTTATATCTATATGATACTAGGTAGAATTATTTTATATCTATATGATATATAAAATTCAAAGTCCTGACTGACTGACTGACTGACTTATATATCAACACGGCGCTCACTAAGGAAGGATTTTACAAAATTTTACCCCTAAGGGGGTGAAATAGGGGTTGAAAGTTTGTATGAAAGTCCGTCATTTCAAAAGTTATATCCATGAAACTTGGTATATAAGCTATCGGTTAAAAATAAAGAAATACGTGATTCACAGTTTTTGAAAATTCTACCCCCGAAGGGGTGAAATAGGGGATGAAAGTCCTTCATTTCTCGAGTTATAGTCGTGAAACTTATCATTTGGGCTTTTAGTTAGATATACAAAAGTACGTGTTTCACCATTTTTGAAAATTTTACCCCCGAAGGGGTGAAATAGGAGATGAATGTCCTTCATTTTTCAAGTTATAACAACGAAACTTGGTATTTTGACTTTCGGTATAATATAATAAAACCGGCCAAGTGCGAGTCGGACTCGCGCACCGAGGGTTCCGTACTCAAGAAGTAGGTATAATTACCTTTGTTAATGAACCGCAAAACTAACTTTGTTTGTAGAGGTTTACTGTTAATATCAAAAAATTACGTTTGTTGTATGGGAGCCCCCCTTTAATATTCACTTTATTGATATTTAATTATTTATTTTGAAAGGTAATATACAAGTTAATATTCTGTGAAAATTTGAACCGTCTACCTGTTACCGTTTTTAATATTGAGCAAAAAAATACGAAAAAAACACGTTTATTGTATGGGGACCCCCCTTAATATATATATTTTTTTAATTTTTAGTATTTGTTGTTATAGCGGCAACAGAAATACATCATTTGTGAAAATTTCAGCTTTCTAGCTATCACGGTCTATGAGATACAGCCTGGAGACAGACAGACAGACAGACAGCGGAGTCTTAGTAATAGGGTCCCGTTTTTACCCTTTGGGTACGGAACCCTAAAAAAGTAAGTGTGTAACAGTTTTTCAAAATTCTTTCCCAAAACTGATAAAATAGGGGTTGTAAGTTGGTGTAAAAGGAACTTGATATTTGGGATACCGGTTTAAATTATGAAATAATAATTCACAGTTTTTATAAATTATATCCCAAAGGAAGTTAAATAGTCCTTAAATCACGCCGCAACAGAGCAAAGGATCGACGTGTTTGATTTCATGGGTTCTTTTTATCCCGGGAAATTAAGGAATGCCTATGGGAATTTAAAAAAAAATATGCCACGCGAACGAAGTCGCGGGCGTCCGCTATTTTACTATAATTAAGTACAGCCAAGTAGGTAGTCCGCCAACCCGCATTGGAGCAGCGTGGTAGACCCACCACTACAGCCCTAATTCCCTCTCTCCTATGAGAGTGGTGGCCTGTGCCCAGCAGCGGGACGTTAATGGGCTGTAGTGCAAGTAGGGAATTAAATTATAAACTATTGAATAATAGTAGATTGTTACACAAGGGACGTAAGTAAGCTATTACAGAACAAGATCCAATTTGGCGCCAGTGCGAGCGCAGCTCGCATAGGGCGCTAATGGATCGCGTGCACCTGAGATATTTAGTCACACGAGCGAGCGCAGCGAGCGAGGGTGAATATAGTTCGAGGGTGTAATAGCTACTTGCAACCGAGGTAAGCATTCTACTTTATATCATTCTTGCGAGGTAAATAAAACATTGGTAATGCAAATGACTTTACAAACAAACTTCACAAACTTTCAGATCAAATGAAATGCAGCCATTTCCATTTTTTTTCGTAAATAGTTTTCCATTTTTGTTTTTACGGCTCTGGGTTCCAAGGAGTTTTGCATAGTTTGAAATGTATGGAAATTAAATGCCGCCATGTTCAGTGTTTTTTTTTTTCAGTAAAAAGTTTTCTTACCATTTTATAAGAAAAGAGATTGTTTACCAAGGAGTTTTGCATAGCTTGAACTGTAATGTGAACATTACAATTCAAGCATAGTGCGACGTAATGTTGCCTTGAATTGCAAACACCAACTTACAAGGAGACTTTCCACCATAGTAATCCCTAGTTACTGAGCAAGTATGATATAAATATATTTTTATGCTACACGAGTTAAGTGCCACCCCTACTTGAAGAAGATGTAAAATAGTTGACAAGTTCACAGTTTTAAATTACGAGCATATACCTAGAGCATCAGATAGCTGCGGCGTCATAAAAGGGACCTTAGGGTGAAAACAAACTAACTCCTTATTTTACAACTCTGTACAAAACCCTGAGCTTTTAAGCAAACGCTAAAGCCACAAAAGTACAGTAAAAGCTATTTTTTAAAAGTTAAATCAAAATCAGACTTTATCACTGTTTATAAAATTAGCCATATCCAAACCATACTAATATTATAAATGCGTAAGTGTGTCTGTCTGCTACGCTTGAACGGCCCATCTTTTCAACCGATTTTTATGAAATTTGGTATAGAGATAGGTTGCATACTTTTTATCCCTCATAATTATGGAGTTCCCGCGGAAGTAAAAAAAAACATAATCAACAAGGACGAAGGATTCCGTGACAATGGAACTTAGAATTTTTGCTTGGTTAAAATGCCTTTATTCAGAATATAATACGCTATCACAGTGTTCAAATTAGAATATTATACTTACTTAAATATATATAAGTACTATAATATTATAAAGAAGAAAGTTTTGTTTGTTTGTTTGTAATGGATAAACTCAAAAACTACTCAACCGATTTTAAAAATTCTTTCACTTTAAGATAATGTAGCTTACATTATCAGCGAGTAACATCGGCTATATTTTATTTTTTTTAAATTAGAGATCCTTACGGAAATTGCAATAATGTAAACGAAGTCGGAAAAAATCGTCTCTTCTGAAAGCTTACGAGGCGTGCGCTGACTAAATAGGTAAAGTTACACAAAAACAATGTGGCAGGTGTGGTGAGGACAGGGACGGACGTACTCTTACAATGTTATATTAAAATGTAAAACCTGCCCACTGCCCACTGCCCACTGGCTACATTGGGTAGATATATAGACTATTAGGATTTAATTTAGTGCTACCCGTGCGAAGGATCGCTAATCAATAAAAATCACGATGACCGGTTATTTATAGGTGAGTACGGTTTTTGATGTCTTGCCGTCACGCGACACAAATGTCGCTAGTATAGTCCAACATCAAAGGATAAATAACAAAAATTACACGCATATCCATAGAGATGTTAATTTATTGAGATGCGGTCGATAGTCGGGATTTATGTGTGTGCAGCGGGGTCGAAACCATTAGAAAGATAATAGGTGTCGATAAAGTGTCCTCGTGGGACATTAGTACATTACTACTATATAAGTGTTTAATTTCTCGTGTGTGATTACGTTTTGAAATTTTCAAAATCATTTAGCTAATTTATTGACACCAAAATATTTTAAAAAGCAATGAATTTTTGCATCGAATATAATATAAAGAATTCCTATTTTGAATTCAAAAAAACTCATCATCATTACAGCCTATTAACGTCCCACTGCTGGGCACAGGCCTCCACTCTCATAGGAGAACGGGATTTAGAGCTTAGACCCACCACGCTGCTCCAATGCGGGTTGGCGGGCTTTAACGACTATTATCGTGTTAGTGATAATAACCAGGACCGATGGCTTAACGTGCTCTCCGAGGCACGGGGGTGAAACACCGCCAACTTCCAACTCCGGGCTGGCACTGAGAATTTCTTAATTGAAAAACCCAATACCTAACTTTTATGCCCGACCGGGAATCGAACCCAGGACCTCGTGATCCGCAGTCGAATAAGCTAACCACTAGACCAACGAGGCAGTTATCAAAAAACCTACTTGAATTGAATTCAAACCTGCAAAAAGACGTATCGTCTATTCTATTACGTCGCAGCTACTTCTGATTGAGCCACTAAGAACTTTTTATATGTGTAGCAAATGTTCAACATTAACTGAAATAATTAAATCAGGTAACTAGGTACTCTTTTTCTCTTCTTCCTAGAGGAAAACAACGTTTTATGCTTTTTGTCACGTAGTATCTTGCCCAAACGCGTGGCGTTTTAATTATGAAGTAAGAACCTACCTGCGCCTTAAAAATTCAAGGCTACATCAACACAAAAATTAAATTTTGTTGACTTCTTGTTGATATTTTCAACCGACTTCAAAAAAAGGAGCAGGTTCTCAATTCGACTGTATTTCTTTATTTTTTATTTTTTGTTTGTTACCTCAGAACTTTTGACTGGGTGGACCGATTTGGATGATTCTTTTTTTATTTGAAATAATGGGCATACTTCCCAAGTGGTCCCATATAAATTTTATCGAAATCGGTCGAGCGGTTTTTAAAATAGCAACAATAAAATAAGTACTTTGTATAGCGTGTGCTTGTTGTTGCAAAGTTGGCGCGGGAGTTTGAAGTCGGTTGTTTAAAAATATTTTTTTTATATTAAATTATTTGTGTAGAGGATACATTCCTTATTATAATTTTGTCACTGCAATGGTATTATTCCAACATTGTTGAAGACCTTCGGAGTTTAATAACAAAACTCTTCAACGGATAATAATTTGCGAAATATTATTATGATTTCTGTATATTTGGACATTTCCAAATGATCATAGTTTAGGTCAGATTAGACATATTAAATGGAATAACATAAATTCCCAGTATCACTTGATCTTAAAAACGATAAAAACAGAATAAAGTCTTAGTCCAACATTCCATTGCATTTTTACAACTACACATCCCGATATCGTGGCAAAATAAAGTTAAACCCAACGGTACATAAAGCTATTCGTCCACTGAATGCTATAATAGTTTACTTGATCTCTATCAATATAAATCTGAAACTTATCATAAAGTAAAGCTTTTCACGCCCATCCGTTTTTTGATAATATTTGGTAATAAATTGCATGATGCATCCCGGAGATGAACATAGGCGACAGTAATTACTTAATATCAGGAGCAGAGGCCTGCATTTGTCTATATCGCTATAAATACCTGTTTGAAAAATAATAATAAAAAGTATTGCCAACATACATTAATCCAAACTTAATATCATAATCGTAAATGCGAAACTGTGTTTGTCTGTCTGCTACGCTTTCATGACCCATCTAATGAACCGATTTGGATGAAATTTTGTATACAGACAGGTTGCATCCCGGCTATTTTTTACCCCGGAAAATTAAAATGTTCCCGCGGAAATCAAAAAAGTCCACTTAATAATAGATCGACTCTCTAGTGAAAGCTGAAAGTGGAAATGGTGAGAGAGAAAAAAAAGATCGTGTATCCCCGACGTACCTACACAAAATATAGGTACTACTCATATGGCAGCATTAGATTGAAGCTATAAAATCTATCGCTTATCGCTAACACTGGCACACAATGTTTACGCACGAGATCTGAGATAGCAAATCCTTAGCACTGATAAGCGTCCGCGGTGGCTGGAACAGGTCTAGATTTCCTGCGCTCAGGCTAATTGATACGGTCACTACTCACCATGTAGCTACAGACAGGTATTCCAGATTTGTTAGACATTCCAACTTCATACTTATTAATTTTATGATGATTTTGTTAAGAATCTTCCGCCTCGATTCATAAATAATTTAAATAGTTTATTCATAAAGAAAAGTTGCAAAGTAGGTGCTCACAAGATCTTGACGATGGTAGGTAACTATTATATAAGGACAAGTTGGTTGGTAGAAGAAATCTTTAAATACTTCTAATAAAACTGTATCTGGATTTGAATATAATAAAGAAATTTTTGATAATCGGAAGAAGCTTTACCTATTATCGTTTAGAACTTTAGATGATGCCCGCGACTTCGTCCACGTGGTTTGGACTTTTGGATCCTAAGAAAATCTAATTTTCCGTGATAAAATGTAGCCTTAATGCGAGCAGCTTTTATAGATAGTCAGTTTTTTTATCTACTACCAGTTAGCCATTTACTGCGATCTCACCTGATGGTAAGTGATGATGCAGTCTAAGATGGTAGTGGACTAACCTGTTAGGGGCAAGGCAGTTATATTAAACCCATACCCCTATTCGGTTTCTACACAGCATTCCGAACCAGTGGTAGATATTTGAATTAGACACGTCTTTTCCCATTGTCCAAAGTCAGTGTTACAATTGTCCAGTATTTATGAGACAGTAACTGCAGGATAGCTCGTAAACGCGAGCGTTACGATTTCCGCGAAGTATAACGGGTTCGACTCTTGCGTCCATAACTCATCATTTTACTGCCACAAGTCACGGTTAGACATCTAGTTATAATAAATTTAGAATACCATTTTGTTTGACACAAGTTTTAGAAAAATAATTGACAACAAGAAAATAATGAAATGTTTTTTTTCACGTAGGTCCCTCTTGTGTCACTTGTAGTATGTTAAGACTTTAGCACCGGCTAGGAAAGCAATTCCTACTGATAAGAACCTAATAATAATGCAATAATAGAATATAATCAAATCAAATAAATATTATAAATGCGAAAGTTTGGATGGATGGATGGATGGATGGATGTATGGATGTATGGATGGAAGTTTGTTACTAAATCACGCCCGAACGGTTGAAATTTGGCACAAATAGAAATACAAATGTTTTTTTATTCAAATAGACTTTTTACAAGTGCTTATGAATATTCGAATGAATCTACGACTGGTTCGGAATGCCGTTCCTACCGAGAAGAACCAGGAACCATAAGAACAAGAACCATAACACATAGGCTACTTTTTATCCCGGAAAACTAAGGAGTTCCCGCGGGAACCAAAAAAACCTCAATCCATGCGGACGTAGTCGCGGGCATCAGCTAGTAGAATAATAAATTAGAACCCTCATAATAGTATTATTTTTTGCTCATGTTTGGAAGCGGTACAAAATTAATAAAACTGGCCAAACTTGACAGTTATTGACATTCCCCACGTGTGGGGTCCTGTCAAATTATCCCCGCCTGTCAACCCAGTGTCGCGACTGTCAGCGCTAATGATGATCAGTCAAACTTTAATTGGTCGCGCCCTTTATGATCCAAGAGCTCGTGGCAAATTATGCGGAGGTACTGATTAGTGATTTATTAGGGTGTAATTACAAGAACGAAAATTATTGAGTCTCATTGATTGACTCATCAACGCGCAACCCCAAAACCTTGGACCTACAAAGCTGAAATTTTGAACCCAGGTTCAATAATAATATAGCCAAGGAAAAAATTTAGAGTTTCCGAAAATTTCAAGGGAACGAAGTGCGGTCAGTCGCTATTAAAAAAATAATGCAGTTGAAGATATTAATAATTATTCAAATTGACCGTTTTCTCCAAACGTTTTTAATAATGTAAAGTAGGTACCTTTTATTGTAAATAGGGCGATGGCATGATGGCGAATAACCCACCGGTATAAAGTCTACCCGCCAGGTGATGTGGCTCCTGTCGGAATGAGAAGGGTTTTGCCATAATATTCAGCACGCTGGCCAAGTGCGCATTGGAATACTTCACACACCTTCGAATATTATGAAGAACACGTGGGCGCACAGGTTTCCTTTAGCAAGTTAAAGCATCTTAAAATGCACATAACTCCGAAAACCCACTTTCATCAAGTACATGAAGATAATCTCCCATCGTCCCTCCGACGATCGTTTGATTGATATCGGCCGACTTCAATTCACACTCGTTTTGTTTCGCACTTTATTCGTCAATTAATTTACACACGCCTAATTAACCTCTTTGGACGACGGAGCTTGGTTTTTTTTTATGGAAATAAATTTTGGTTTCGACACTTGCAAGGTACGATATGTTTTAGCTAAACATATATTATTGGGTGAAGTTGGCCAATCCGCACTTGACCAGCGTGGTAGACTATGAACAAAAAGTAATTTCAAGAGGAAACTAAATTAATTTTGAATTTGAAGTTTGAATTTCTGAACAGTCCTTCCCAGTAGAAACTATAGATTTGCTTTCCGAACCGGTGTTAGAATTAAAACAAGACGTATTTAAAAGATAATAAACAAATTGAGAGTTGAAATTGAGCATTGAGTAAAGTCTAAGGTTGTCCAAATTATCGGTAAAAATATTGGTTTAACATAAGTCGTTATTTTTTGTCACGGTTACTTTACAGTTTACACAAATTTCCCACAACGATTATCTTCGTCCTAAAAAGCCTTGTTGGATCAGTTCCAGCTGAATCTAAGTGTCAATTGACATTTGACTGGATTGTGATAAGATTTTCCCAGAAAATCGCGATTTGTGCCGACATTCGTCGCGCCGCGAGAAAACTACACCTCAAGCGAAGCGTTTAACCGCAAAGCGTTGCCAGGCAGGTTTTACGACTTTTGAAATTTGATTTGTAGCGTTATGTAGCACAAAAAGAGAAATAATAGTACATTATGGTACTAGTGTGTAAAGTTGGTGATTACCGCTGAGGCGCCATTGAGACCCGAGCCGTTAGGTGAGGGTCTTAAGATAGCCGAGGACGGTAATCATCAATACACACGTGTATCATACGACGTTTTTCAACACACTTGTGAAGAAAATAATTTTATTATAATATTTTGATAAAATAAAAAAAGAACTCTATAACTCACTTGTGAAAAAGTCACAGTTTGATTATAGGTGTCATTATGTGCCTAATTGCGGTGAATTTAGAGCCACTTTATGAGCAAGTGTGTTGAAAAAGACTTTTACATTCAAATCTGGTACATTTGTTGATTAGTCACTCGATGGTTTGTAAAGATTCAGACTAAAGAATAATTATTATCGCGTGCTTTCCTCGAATCGAAGTTTCTCGAACATAACTCGAAAAGCTTCTTTTTTTAAAGACGCATCTTTTAATTCACCCCTTGTACCTATCTTATAACCACTTGCGTCTTTTCGTCTCTACACTTCTTTGCTTTTCAACATGACGAAAATCTATGGCGATACCTTCTTTATTTTCTAAGTAGTTATTGTCTGACGAGGGAAAAATAGAAACAATAATTTATAGGCCCTCAGCACGGCCTACCAGTGCCCAGCTATGTACCAATAGCTAATGGCAACTCAGGTTAGATCGGACCTTTCTACCTGCAAATTATGGAACCAGCTTCCTTCCACCTACTGTGTTCCCTCAAAACTACAATATATACAATACTACTGTAATAATCTGTTGAAGGGTCGATAAAAATACGTCCTAAAGCCTATCGCGACCTCATTGTAGGTTCCTCTGGTGGTACAAATGTTCATGAATGGCAGTTATTATTACCTAGTATTAGCTGTGGCGGATTGTAGCGAATTAAACTTCTAGTTCCTTCGTTGGCACTCATAATGCAAACTGATCTCACCGAGTCCTCGGTTAAGTCTAAACTTAGGTAATCACAATAAGATCTCCGCGATACAGTTTCCCTAGTGTGGAGACCAAATTAAAGAAAATTACTGTAAACCTGGTTGGCAATAAATATATTATATTTTATTTATTTATTTACCTAATATTATTTAAAAAGCAGGTGATGATGACAAATCAGATAGATAAAGATGTTTTTTACAGTTTTAAAAAAACTCCGTTCCAACAACAAAAATTTACTAGAAAATTTTCTAAACTAGTGCGAATATCGTCTCTAGTTCTAAGTCTAGTTTGGCAAACCTCCATGTGCCATAAACTCCTAAACCGATTCTGAGCGTGTGACACATATCCAACAATAACTATCACGTGGTTTTATGTTTTGGCGGCAAAAACTGAATGGTAGTAACTGTTTGTGGAATATTGGATAGAATCAGGCGTTACTTTGCGGAAGTTCATGATTTAGCAAGAAAAGAATACAAATATTTTGCTATAATCCGCCAACAGAAAAAAATTCTGTATGGTCAAGCATGCAGTTACAAGCGAAGCACCGTTTACCTTCCCAACCAAGCAAGAAAGCTAAGTTCCCAAGCAAGCAATGCCACCACCAATCACATGCACCACCACACAGGACTTTTATACTATTCTCGACGCACGTTTCGCCCCGACACCGGAGCATCTTCAGGAGATGTCGACCTTACAATGCAAGATTGTCTAGTGACGTTCGTGTCAATTTCAAATGCGCGGTGTTAAATACCGTGTTTTAAACCCCCACTACTATTGCCCCGCCCATTACCCCCGGGAATGTAAAATGTCTTTTTAGAGACCATTTTTTTATCTCCAGTTTCAGCACAGGTTTCAGTTCAACTTTTATTCCATGAACGATCAGTTGGACGGTGATATTTTTCGTTAATGTAAATGTTATTATAGATTCTTTGTAGTAGGTTATTTTTTGTTTTTGGCAAACATAAATGATTATTCTAAGAAAATATCATCCCTTTATCCTATCGCCGGCTCACCACTGAGCACGAGTCACCTCCCAGACTGAGAAGGGTCGGGAGGTAGTCCACCATGCTGGCCAAGTGCGCCTGGGCAGATTTCACACACCATCGAGAACATTATGATGAACTTTCAGGCGTGCAGGTTTCCTCGCACGCAAGAAACGTTTTTGCTCATCTTTTCTGATCCGAACCGCTAGGGTGTGGAGCACCCTCCCAGCGCACGTATTTCAGCGTTCCAAGTCCAACCTAGAACTCATCATTGTTTAAGCCTGTCGTCAAGCGCAAGCCTATCTCACAATAAAAAAAAAACATTCAAGAGAAGAGTTAATTTGTTTACAGCGTTTTATGTTAGAGTAAATCTTTCCATGGACCACTTTTCGGCCTATTACGATTATTGCTCGTATAGTTTTTACAGTTCCGAGTTTATAGTCTGTTTTGAGGTGTTTATTGTTTTGTGAGCTTCCTCTCGAACTCTGAATCACGAATAACATATAAAATGTCTAAATCTGATCAACTGATATTTTACAGTCGACCAAGAATTTGGTCTAGCAAATAACATTTTCCTTACAAGTCTTTCCTCAGCTAGTATACCTATACTTATTTGTATTTACTAAGGAAGCTGTGTGTAAATCCATTCTAATATTATTGTAAATGCGAAAGTGTGTCTGTCTGTCTGTCTGTCTGTCTGTCTATCTGTCTGCTACGCTTTCATCAAAATCGGGTGTCGAGATTATGTACATCAGAATATGCAACAACATCCGTGCAAATAACGGTTACTATGCACAAGTCTCGGGTTGAATATAACACGAAAGGTCGCAGTTTACAGCCCGACACTAAACTATCGATAACAGCAATGTTGTCATTTGTCCTACGTCGACATCGATATTTTACATCAATATTAATATTATAAATGAGAAAACGTCGGTTCGACTGTCTGTCTGCTATAATTACACCCATCTGTTAATTCGTGGAAAAGAAATTTGTGTGAGATTGCAGGGGACACCTTAGCTCCTTTATATGCTGAAATATTCTAGTCCCAAATTCCTAACTTTTAGGATTTTTTCTACTTTTCTGGACTAGAATTTTTCCTATATCGCGAAACAAGTCACGGGCATCATCTACGCTACGAGTAGATTAACGTACTAATTTAATTAGATTATTGATTTAGATTATTTGATTAAATTATCTATTAATTAGTTACAGATTAATTACATGTTTGAACTTTGAATACATGAATATTGATCGCCGCCATTTTAATTAATTATGAAAATAAATTAGAATGGCGGCGACGAATGTCATCAATAAATTGAATAATTAATTGCAATTATATTTCATTGTCACAACTCACACCCGCTAATTGTTTTCCCAACG
This sequence comes from Erebia epiphron, assembly GCA_963932025.1. Taxonomy (NCBI): domain Eukaryota; kingdom Metazoa; phylum Arthropoda; class Insecta; order Lepidoptera; family Nymphalidae; genus Erebia; species Erebia epiphron. Next base: position 15,000,521 of record OZ009950.1, read on the forward strand.
CGTAAGTGACCTTGTCGACAAATTGACCGACGTTCAACATAACATGTTATCGAAAGAACAATTCTTCAAATAAATCGTCACTTCGTTCGATCGTTGAACTCGAACGTAAATGCAAATGTTATTGGCCTGTGAGTAATGTAATGTAATGTTTAGGATGAGATTACGCAATGCATCATCCGGACATTAAGCACAGATGTTACTTGCGAGCGACAGCGCCGTCAACGATCCCGCGGGACAGTTTTATTTGATGTATAGTATGCAACAAAATGTCGGAGAAAAAATTGCACTTAAAGTCATAGATAATTACTACGCAGTTCTTATTAATTTCATATTTTTATACGGCTAGTGAAGGCTTATCGAGTATTGTTCTAAATAATCATTATATATGCACAATACGTCATGTGTATAATATAATATTAATTATCTAAAGATTGATTAATAATCATCATCATCATCGTGTACCTACCCTCTTCCAGATAAAATTCACACAAAAGGCATCACGCAAAAAGCATCTTTTCAGCCACCCCGTACGGGTTTAATTTTCTTGCATGCACCTCTAACTATTTGTAGTTATTATTTAGCACTTGCTATGAACAATAATTAACAAGTGAAGTATAACATTGCGAGGAAACCTGTATGAAAGTTCTCTTTGATTTTCTCAAAGGTTCACAAAGTCCGCGAATCTGTACTTGGCCAGCGCGATGGACTATAGCCCAAACCCTTCTCAAGAGAGAAGAAGTCCCGTGCTCAGTGGTCGGCGATATGTTGATGATGAGATATTATGTTTAAGAAATTTAATGCAATGTTTATTTCGCGTGATGCAATCATGAATCAGATGAGCGGTGCCATTAATAGTCCGTTTATCGATGTCGCGTGACGCGTACGCGCGCGTCACTAGCGGCGCGGTACGTGCGCCGGCGCACGTTTCGCCGCGTCGAGTCGCGTCAACGCGGAACGCGAAAATCTCCGAACAAGGCCGAACGATGACCTCGGTATTTCGGATGGCAAATCAAACTTTCACAAATTATTTATCTATTGCACGTACAATGTCTATGAACGTAGAATTTCTTTCATAGCCCAATTTTAATTTCGTCGCATTCAATTTGTAAAATATAGATCGCACATTTTTTTTTAAACAAATTGTAAATAGATACTTAATCAAATTTGCAACAACAAAAAATATTTACAGAGTTTATAGGAAAGTTGAAAATAAATGAGTTATTTAGTAAAAACAATCTTCCGTTTTCCACCTGCGTAAAGACCGATTAATTATTATACATTAAAATAGATGCGTAAAGTGATTCTAGTGAGGGTGACGCAGGGGTAGGTATACGAGAGGGCCCCTATTTAATTCCCGGCAGGGTCTTTTTGGGAATTTATAAATCGGTATATCGTGTCTGGTAGGAGTTTGACCGTAGCTGGTTTAATTAGCTCTCTGCCCGTCTGCCGGTATAAAGCCGTGCCGGCTAGCGATTAAACGTTCCGAAGCGACGCGACGCGATACGACGCCATAGAAAATGACAAACTTGTCTACGCGAAAACGTAGGCCACGTAAGGGTCAGCTACTGACTATAATTTGATACTGTCGCGTGGCATCGTATCGAGTCGCGGTGTCGCTTTTGCGGCTCACGTAGGAAAACGGGTTAGAGCCACCAGTCATAGAGTATCATCAGTCATCACAGTATCATCCTAGACGCAGGCGTCGGAGCGGACATGGTCGATGTGGTGGAAGACATCGCTCTGTCAGCACAATCGTGCGTGTCCGGTAGCTGAGTGTGGGAGATGAACAGGGTGCCATGATGCGGGATCTAACTAATCTATCTATACTTCTATACTTAATATTATAAATGCTAAAGTTTAGATGGATGTATGGATGTTTGTTACTCTTGCATGCAAAAACTACTGAACGGATCATGGATGAAATTTAGCACCGAGATAGATTATAGTCTGGAATAACACATAGGTTACTTTTTATCCCGGAAAATTAAAGAGTTCCAGCGGGACCAAAAAACCTCAATCCACGCGGACGTAGTCGCGGGCATCAGCTAGTTAATTGATAATTATTCAAAAACATCTTATGGTTTCATTGACAGCTGTGTTACTATTTACGTACTTATTAATTTAAAAAAAACTGTAACCCGAGTAGGTACGGAAAAAATTCCGTCATATTGATTTCGTTCGTGTCAATGTAGCCTATATCACCCGGACCATTCAACGAATCGTTTGACACATCATTCATCAAAATCGATTAACACGTTGAGTGCGAAACCAGGTTCAAACACCTTGTATAAGTCTACGCTTACAGTGCGGCTAAGAAAATTATAGACTTCCTTGTCGCGCGGAAAGCCTAACTTTAACTTGGTTCGGTGTAGGAAAGAGATGAATATATATCTAAGATGTACTATTAAAATAGAATCCAATGGTGTACCTACCTTAATACCAGGTTTTTACACCTGGCACCGCACGGAAGAAATAAAATTTCATCATAATGCGACACCAGGTCGAAGCACCTTGTACCCCGCTCACCTGGTACCGCACCTCGCGTTAGCTTCGCGCGACTAGTGTTGGCTTGCAATCGCGAGAAAGACACGTGTCGACATGGCGTCAAGACCAACAAAACGGTGCCATAAAAATTTATTATATGGTGATGAAGTGAAAGTTAAATCTAATTATAGATTGATTTATCAGAGACAGGTGAGTCATCATTAGTATTTATTGAACTTACCTACTTAATTACGTTTCCCGTTTAGTGCGAATGTAAGTTTACAAAAGTGATCAAGTGCGAGTCGGACACGCGCATCGTGGATTTCGTACTAATTAACCCCGGAAAATTTACCGAATCGAGTCTTTTAGAACTTTTTCATTTTTGCCGATTATGTTGTAAATGACAAACTTAACTTTGCAGTTTTCCCCAAACATAATACGGTTTACTGCAAATATAAGTTTGTAATCGCAAAAATGTAAATTGTTTTGTGATGTAATAAAAAATACGGTTTTTAAATTTTCAAACACATGCCTATTTACCTATTCTTTTGTTAATTTTATTTTTATTGTTTTTCTAGCAATCTAAAGAAAAGGATTACAGTTATCGGATTCGTGAGTACTTATTGTATAGTTGGAGTGGTATTTCTAATATTTGGCTGCAAAATATGTGCACTAGCATTTTTTTTGTGTGTATAGCTTATACACATACAAATAAATAATAATAAATTAATAAATTTATCTTTTCAGAACCCGCACGAAAACTTGACAAACATAATTTGGTAAAAGGTGATAAGAAGAGGAATTATGTCGGACCAGTCGCCAAGCTGACAAAAAAGTAAAAAAAAAATTAAATTAAATGTAAAAAAAAACTATTTATGTGTTCAGTGCAAAAAAACTTTTGCTACCCATGTTTTATTGAAAAACATTAATTCATGTATGTTTTTTTTCCATTATATTAAAATTTAACTACAGCTATCCATATTTTTATTTCACATCCTTAAAATACGCACCAGACTTTCCTTATTCAGTGCGACACAGGGTGATTAAGCCCTGTATTTTGAATATAGCTATAATTTTTAAACTAAACAAGTTGTTAACGAACGCCTTCAGGTGTATGTCAATTAATTCATTATTATTAATATTCAAAGCAAAAAAAACATATTATATATTTTTACATGAAGCCAAAAAAAGGATTTAAGTTTCTTAAATTTTACAGGGTCTATAAGCCTTGTGCCGCCACAATGGAAGTTTTATTACCAGGTGTATAGGCCTTGTACCGAAGGAATGGAAAGTATTGAAAAGTTACTGTCGCAGCAAACGTGTTAAGCAGTTTTGGCGCTACGGTGAATCATACATACATACTTACATACGAACATAGACTGCTAAAATTATAACACTTTCTTTTAAGTTTGCTTAGTCGGTTAATAAATAATGTAGGTAGAAAAATGATTACCAAAGTATCTACTAGTTGACCGCCCCAGCTTCACGCTTGTTTTGCTCTGCTGAAGCTGAGACGTACCGCTCTCCATCTCCGAACGAGAGGAGATTCAATAAAAACAATCCTTATCTACAGTCTTTCCTTGAAAATTAAGCACTTTTAAACGTTTGAACAAAGAACATAATTTTTAAAATCGGGTGCAAAGTTATGGATTTCATACCCTATCACAAAAAAAACCTATTGTTCATCAGGATATAGAATGTTTTGTATGTAAACGGAGGTCCCATAAAGCTCTTATTGAGCCATGTACGTCCACTTGTGATGTCGAACAAACATACAGACAGACAAAATAAAATTGTGTCGACATTATAAAGCTTCCTACATATCAATTTTCAAAACCTATTTAATGTAACAGAAATCGTCTATATAGGCACTTGTATCGTATACGTATATATAAAGATTAAAAGCCCATAAACACTGGATCAAAATAAAATAAAGCTAAGCCCAAAAGAAAGTCATGTCACCAAGTCATTAGAAAGGCTAATCCTCACAACAATACACAAGGACACGGCAGACTGTCTCGATATCATCGAGACACGATAAGCTTCATTCACGTCTAATGTACCGAGCAGGTGACGATACATTAAATCCTCATTGACAGCAGGGGACGAGGCTGACCAAATATTACCACCATCTTAGACCAAGAGCACACTTGAGACATTTTGTCTTGTAAAATATTACGACTACAACTCTTGAGTTTCTTGCCTACTAAAGATTCAGTAATCATCATCATTTCAACCTATTGGTGGCTCACTGCTAAGCACGAGTCTCCTCTCGGAATGAGAGGGTTTGGTTAACACCAAACCCTAACTAGAATAACGTCTACCACGCTGGTCAAGCGCGGATTTCACACACTATTGAAGACACTATGAAGAACTGTAGGTCATGCAGGTTTCCTCACGATATTTTCCTTCGTCGTTATTTTTTTTAAACGTACATAGTATATAACTTCGAAAAGTAATAGACGTGACGTGCGTGCCCGGGAATCGAACTGCCGATCACACCCGAATACGAGGCGAGGCGTCTAAACCGCTAAGGCTAGGCTATCACTGCCAATGAAAAAAATTCAAAGAGGATTCACGTAGGCCACGTGTGTCCAGCTGACGTATAAAAGCCACAGAATGTTTTATAATAATACAGGAGGTTCCCGATGAAGGCCATCAGTATCTTTTGCTCCCTGTTAACTTTTGTGCGCACAAAATAAGTGAACTTTTTGTCCAGGGACACTCAGCGAGTGGGCTCATGCCCTACGCTCGCCCGACGGTGGCCCTATTTATGACAGCTCCCAACTTTCTCCGTAATTATTATTTATACACTGAGTTCATAATTTTCATTGCCGTTCAGGGTTGGCACTAGATCAAGAAAAAAGAAATGCTTTCTTTTTATCTACTACAAGTTAACCCTTCAAAGTCAAAGTCAAAGTCAAATAATTTTTATTCAATTTAGGTAGGTATTGACTTAGTCTTAAGGGAGCTTATTGTGGAAGCGGACACTGTTTCCAACAAATGAATTGCTAGTTTTACTAAGCCTAGAAGCAGGCTTAGTAAAACTAGCAATTCATTTATCTATACATATATATAAAATTCAAAGTCCTGACTGACTGACTGACTTATATATCAACGCACAGCCTAAACCGCTAGGGTTAGAGACTTGAAATTTTGACAGTAGCTTCCTTTTGTAACGTAGGCGCTCACTAAGGAAGGATTTGTCAAAATTCCACCCCTAAGGGGGTGAAATAGGGGTTGAAAGTTTGTATGAAAGTCCGTCATTTCTCAAGTTATATCCATGAGACTTAGTATATAAGTTATCGGTAAAAAATAAAGAAATACGTGTTTCACAGTTTTTGAAAATTCTACCCCCGAAGGGGTGTAATAGGGGATGAAAGTTTATATGAAAGTCCTTCATTTCTCAAGGTGTATCAACGAAACTTAAAAAGGATGTGTCACAATTTTTTTAAAATTCCATCCCCAAAGGGTTTACATAGGGGTTGAAAGTTTGTCCGTCGTTTTTCAAGCTATAGCCATGAATCCTGGTAATAGGGCTTCCGGTTTAAAATGATGAAATACGGATTTCAGATTTTGAAAATATCCCCAAAAACGTCAAATAGAGAGTTTGTTCTTCAATCAGGCCACAACAGAGTAACGGATCGACGTGACTTTTTGCATGGGTATAGTTGAATACGTAACTGGAGAATGACATAGGATTTATGCCAGAAAAATAAGGTGTGCCTGTGGTAATTAAAAAACTTATGCCACGCGAACGAAGTCGCGGGCGTCCGCTAGTTGGAATATATTGTAGTGGATAAAAAAAAAAAAAGGCATTACAAGTTTATTTTTATTTCTAGTATTGACATTATGACAATCACTTTTCTTCTTGAATTTATCAATGTGTTTAAGCACCTATACTAAATTTTCAAATTTGTATTGTTTGTGCACTGTCATAATATTGATTTCTTTAAATTTGGGAATTTCACTGCGGGAGCCCACCCGGTAGCGAGCTAGCACAGACTTACCCCTATTTGGTCGCCTTGGCGGCACATGTTTGCCAAACAAGAGAAAATTAAGAAATTATAAATTCCCAAATCGACCCTGCCCGGATTCGAACCCGGGTCTTCCCACTATAAGACCATAAACCGGGGATACTTCTTCGGGATGTAACTTTGTATCAAATTTCGTCAAAATCGGCTGAATATAGCCATCTATTGAACCGATTTTCGACGTAGAAGCGTAGCAGACAGACAGCTAAACAAACAAATACCGCATAAAGATATTAGCATGGATACTTCTCCGAAAAAGATATCCATTTCATTCACATTTCATATTCATTTCATTTATTTATTTGCTCAGATTGAAGATATACTTACAGGTGCTATATTATAATATTTTGACATAGTAGCATACAATCTGCTATGGAATGGCATGCAAAATTCACTCAAAATTCTACTTAGCATAATTACCTGGTGGGAAGCTTCGGTCGTGGCTAGTTACCACCCTACTGGCAACGACATACTACCAAGCGATTAACCGTTTCGGTACGATGCCGTGTAGAAACCGAATAGGGGTATGGGCTAAATATAACTGCCATGCCCCTAACAGGTTAGCACGCTACCACCTTAGACTGCATCATCACTTACCATCAGGTGAGATCTCAGTCAAGAGCTAACTTGTAGTGGATAAAAAAATCTTAAACAATGCAACCAATTGATGGTCAATTAAGCCAACTACATTAAAAATGTCGCTTTTTTTCTTTTTTCCAGCCCTGAACCCAGCTACATTTCATCCTTTATCTCCCACAGATTAGGCGTCAGCCTCCACTGGTAGATATACTTTAATCACCTGCTCTCAGGGCGACGTCGGACTGTATTCAATTAAACATTTGAATATCTCATAACTAATGACGACTTCCGACATCACTCGGGTAATTGGAGACCCGTGCTAGTTTTGGGTTAAAAACGTCGATATCAGAATGACAAAGATACGATATGTGAAAAAAAATCTTTACTAATATTATAAATGCGTGTTTGGATGGATGGATGGATTCAATAACGCCGGAACGATTGAACGGATCTAGATGAAATTTGGCACAGAGGTAGATAATAATATGGAATAACACATAGGCCGTTCATCCCGGAAAATTAAAGATTTCCCGTGGGATCTAAGAAAACCTCTATCCACTCGGAAAAAGTTGCGGGCATCAGCTCTCGTAGTTTGGTATAAATTTGAAAAGATGCCTACTAAAAGTTTATTGGACGTATTAAGTACGGAATAGCTACTTTCTTAACAAATGAACATTCAACATACTGCTGTATTTACCGCGTCTATATAATAGTTATCTTCATTTTTATCGTCACTATTAGTAGCCTTTTCCACTTTTCATGCCTAAATGTATGTCTGATATCTTGTTTTTTGCATGTCAGTGGATAATAAGTTTAGTTGACTATGACACAAAGTCAATCGATAGAATCCTAGAATTATTGAATTTATTGGCTCTACTGTCCATCCGTGAGACCATCATAGAATATCGGTTTACATACTACCGGTACACCGTACAGTTAATTTAATTGACATTTGATACTTGTACTATTTTCCCTAGACAATAAAGGCATTTCAAACTGTACTGGGCCATACTGCCACAGTGCCAACGCTTAAAGCCTTATTGTTTCATTATTGTTGACTTTCGTGTTTTAGAATTATAATCCTTATTTTAGGAACCTCGAGGTACGTGACATCAAACATCCAACTGTCATTTTGAGTAATATTACTTCAGTACTGCTTTAAGCGTTGGCAGTAGGTATGGCCCCTGTATCCATTATTATTGTTATCCTCTTCAACATAGTTATAGTTCCCGGGCCAACTTATCTGGCCCGGGGACCAAAATTGGAACGAATGTTTATGACTATTTAGTTTTTTAGTATTTACATTTATTTAGAGACTAGATTCAACATGAATATTTACAATAATAATTAAAATATGTTTAGTTTTTGTTTTATTTTTAACTAGCTGATGCCCGCGACTTCGTCCGCGTGGTTTAAGTTTTTTGTTATTCCCGCGGGAACTCCTTAATTTTCCGGGATAAACAGTAGCCTATGTCACTCTCCAGGTCCTCAACTATACCCATCCCAAAAATCATGTCAATCCGTTGCTCCGTTGCGGCGTGATTGAAGGACAAACCAACAAACCAACAAACAAAGTGAATTTCGCATTTATAATATTATTAGTATGAGATATATATATATTTTAAATAAGTAAGTATAAAGTATATATAAGTATACTAGATGATGCCCGCGACTTCGTCCGCGTGAATTGATGTTTTTTTAAGATTTAAACTATCCTATCTCTCAAGTTGGATCGAACTGCACATGGTGTGCGAATTTTATTATAATCGGTTAAGTGGTTTAGGAGTCCATTGAGGACAAACATTGTGACACGAGATTTATATAAGTATACTAGATGATGCCCGCGACTTCGTCCGCGTGAATTGATGTTTTTTTAAGATTTAAACTATCCTATCTCTCAAGTTGGATCGAACTGCACATGGTGTGCGAATTTTATTATAATCGGTTAAGTGGTTTAGGAGTCCATTGAGGACAAACATTGTGACACGAGATTTATATATATTAAGTTAAGTAAGTATGATGATACATATTTAGGAACCGAGTCAGATCAGTTTGACTAAGTTTGGACTATACAATAAGCTGATTTAATACAAGACCCCTCTTACAACATGGAAGAAATTGGCTTCGCATTCAACAGCCCACATGTCAGTGTAGTGCTTGTTACTTTAAATATTATTATGTATAGTTATTTACATATTATACATTATAATATATCATAAAATTAAGAGAGATTATATAAAGAGAGTATTTCGGGGATTCTGGTGTTCGTTTTCCAGACTTACTCCTCTTTTCGGAGCTATGTATCACTAATAGCTTTAGCAGTGAATGAAAACATCGTGAGGCAATATACATGCCTGACGGCCGGTTTCTGAATTGAGAATTTCATGTTGAGTCTGTCTCAAAGACTACTTAAGGACTAATTAAGCAATTTTTTGTTTCTGAATTGATATTGTGTAAGGTTTGAGAGTTAGAACTTGCTGTTTTTGCTTAAATGCTTAGTTCAGAAACCGGCCAAATATCTATTCAGAAACAAAAATTTGCGTTATTAGTCCTTAAGAAGTCTTTGAGACAGACTCAACATGAAATTCTCAATTCAGAAACCGGCCGTGAGAATCCCCCATAATGTACTATAAGGTGTGTGAAATCTGCCAATCTACACGCCTCTTCATACTGAGTTACCCCATACTTAGTGGGACCGATAATGGATACTAAAGACGTTAATGATGAACGATGATTCTGCTTTTAAATTAGATGCATTAGAAATCAATAGGTACGGATCGACGTCACTAGTCAGAAAAGGGAAGTCACGCGTCAAACTCGCGTCCAAACCCGCCACTCATCCCGTCGTTTATAAGATTAATAATAACAATTAAATCACGACGCGTCCGACCGTGTGTGTGGTCCTCGCGTGACTGAGCCCAATTATGGCGGGAAAGATTCCGCCACTAGCGCCATCTGCAATTTATGTTTACTCCGATGTGGTTTTAATTTTGAAATTAATGTTTCTTCCAATAAACAGATTATGATTGAGTATAACTTAACGTGACATCATAATAACATGCTTATTATGATGTTTTTATAATTGAACTTTGAAGACTTCCCTGTCATTGCAATGGGAATCCAAGAACTAATTTTGTTTGGGAATAATCCCACCTTTGAATTATACCAGATCATTTCATTGACTTACCAGTGTATATAAGTCAATGAAATAATCTTTTTAGCTTTCTAGTTCCAAGGATTAGAGCTGGGCATTGATGAATCTGTCAGTAAATGAGTCTGAGCAATATTATTTTAAAATTGACGTTTTATAGGACGTGCCTTGACGTCTCTAAAATCTATACTTATACTATTATAAATGCGAAAGTTTGGATGGGTGGATGTATGGATGGATGGATGGATGTTTGTTATTCAATCACGTCAGAAGAGCTGAATGGATCTGGATGAAATGTGGCAAAGAGATTATAATCTGAACTAACACATAAGCTACTTTTTGTCCCGGAAAATGAAAGAGTTCCCGCGGAAACCAAAAAACCTCAATGAACCACGCGGACGAAATCGCGGGCATCAGCTAGTCTTCTATCTATATTCTATATATATAAAAGCGAAATACCACTCACTCACTCACTCACTCACTCACTCACTCACTCACTCACTGACTAATCACGATATCTCAGGAACTATAAAGCGTACAGACTTAAATTTGGAAGGTAGATTCTTTCTATGGTGTAGACGCCAGCTAAGAAAGGGTTTTGAGAAAATCCACCCCTAAGGGGTTAAAATAGGGGTTGGAAGTTTGTATGAAAGTCCTTTGTTTTTGAAGTTAGAGACATGAAAATTGGCGATAAAATTATTAGTTATAAATAATAAAAACCTGTATAAGCAATTTCACGAAAATGTACCCCAATAGGGGTAAAATGGTGGTTGGAAGCTTACATAAGGGTTCCAAATTTTTGAAGTTAGAGACTTGAAAATCGGGATTTAGGTTATTAGCTTTAAATAATAATGACCTGTATAAGCAATTTTACGAAAATCCACCCCAAAAGGGGTGAAATGGGGGTGAAAGGTTACATACAAAATTTATGACTTTGAAGTACCTATAGACATGAAAATTAGCATTTAAGTTATCAGTTTTAAATAATAAAAAAACCTGCATAAGCTATATAAAGCCTCTATAGATAGGCTGTTTGCAGCGGGAAAATTTCATAATCTCGAAGTCGCGGGCGACCTCTAGTAAATTATAATTCTGAAACAAGAACGTCAAATAATACTTCTATAAGCGATGATAGTACGCCTTCAAGGCTTTTATTTACGTAGTTTCCAAGATTATTATTACCTTACTGTGTAAAATCCTATGGTTCCCTTCATAATAATGTAGACAAAGAATGGGGTCTTGTTAGGGCCAGATTCATCGAAATTTCCGCGGGCAATCGCGAGATATAAATTCATAATTTATAGACGTAATTTAAATAGTAATGTGGGATATATATATGACATGAGTGCGCATAGAAATCCGATAAGTTCAATGGAGACACGGTCAAGCTGCGGTCCCGAGTGCCCTAGATACCAAGATCGTATAATATGTATTGGATATAATCGAAACAATAATTTCGCTAAGGGTCAATTCATACTGACATAAAGTGTATAAGCGAATCCAAAATATTAAAAAAAAACCCGTAGTAGTTACCACCACTATAACTTCACCTGATGCACAATTGTTTTTCGGCTCACTATGGAAGTACCTACTTTGGGTAAATATTATAAATGTGAAAGTGATTGACTGTTTATCGGTCTGTCTGTCTACTACCATTTCACGGCCCATCTTCGTAACCAATTTGGAAGATTTTTGAAAGGACTACTGTCTACTAACCTCGAGAAAGGACATAGGCCCCGGAAAATCAGAAAGTTGCCACGGGACTGTGAAAAACCTTAATCCACGCGGACGAAACCAATATTACGTCGTCTAGTAAAAGATATAAAAAAACAATAAAAACTTTAATTGCGTATGTACATAGAGTAAATCATATAATTCTCATAATAAGTAGGTAGGTATGTACATATTGGAAAAAATAAAACATTAAAATTTTAAAGGTGGATGTGTAGAAATAAATGCGTAATTTACGATATAGATGATATTTATTTTCCAAGTAGATTGAGTCGAAATAATCTCAAAATTGAAAATATATTAAATAAATTTATTTGTTCTTTATAATTAGATCCACATTATAATTATTGTTCTAAATCTTCAAACTATAATACGCTTTATTCGTTTTATCAATAAAACACAAAACTAACATCTATTATCTTTATGGATCTAATAAAGTATTGAATAAATAAAATAGATAGCAATCATGACCTGCCAATATTATTCATAAATGCATACGACTTTGATATACAGCGTGTTTAAAAATAATTCATAAAATCAATTCAAATTAAATTTTCGAATAATATTTACTGGAACATGCATAGGAGCCTTTTAATTACTCAAAACTTAGTACCTACACTTTTTAAACGTAGTTCAATTTAACAAATAAATAGGGACGTGTTTATTAAAATGATCCAAAGTATTCAAATTTAAGTTTATTTGTTACGGACTAAAAACTAAAATTACGATGATTCGAAGCACCCTACTAAGATATGTCAGCGAAGAGCCGAAGAGCCCACAACAAAGTAATTAGCCGGGTTTAATATTACAATAGCTATAAATTTATTTATAAATTTCAAATTAGAAAAAGTACAACTTATTTCCAAGCTTTCCTGTCATATTAGGATTTCCTAGAACTAAACCCACTACTACTACGTTGATCCAAGTCGGTAACTAGATGGATAACCGAATTTGGAAGTCCGAATATGGCCTTTTCGTTTCCTCCGTGCCTCGGAAAGGACGTTAAGCTATCGCTCCCGGTTATTATCACTTACATCTGATAATAATAATCGTTAGAAACGTAAGAATTGAAATAGTACCTAATCTTAATCGAGTCGTATGCGGAAGGACCTGGGAACCCACCACATTATTATTATATTATTATCTCAAGAAAAAAAAAGCCATTACGTGACGGGGTCACGGCCCTCAGCAATGAGGAATATGACGCAGAGAGAAAATATTTTCGCCCTAAAAACATCCTGTACACAATTTTGCGATGCGATCGTATCGATAGTGCGGCAGATACGCCTCGCATCGCGTCGCATCGCCTCGGCTTAATTAAGTTATTCGCGTTTATCGCCTCACATGAGGCTCGCCTTTTCGCGGAAGAACAAAGGCCCGACCCGCAATTAAGATAACGATCCTTATTGTTATGTAATTTATCATATTTTGCCGGTTATTTATGAGTTCGTCGAACGTTTTGGAAATTTTAAAGTGCCTTAATTTTATCAAACGCGGTGATAGGTTATAACCCTTGTAAGTTTTACTCACGTTAGTCGCTTAAATGAGTTACTTACGATATCTATACCGTCTTGTAAGTCGCGTATTGTATGCAAATTTAAGTTACCTACCTACGAAACTTACATTTTTTTAAATGTTTATACAGCAGGGGAAATCCTCATGGACAGCCGTTGGGTAGTGCCGGACTCTTACCGGCTAAAACCCCTGCTGTCTCCTTGTTTGCCGTGTACCCGCCAAGTAATTTATTATGTCTGTGGTAAAAACCACATACTTATGTGACGTGACGTGTAATCGTCGTCATAGACTAGTGACACTTTTGACTTTTCGGAGCTATGTGCGTTTTCATCTACTAAAAACTATACAATAGAAAATGGTGCCAAGAACGCTGGCTGCATTTCTGCGCTGGACAGCCAGGCTGATCCTTTGCGCAAAAGATGATTACACTACAAACTAGACAGGAGGCAAACTTCTAAACCACTAGGCAATCGGTACTTGCATCTACCGCCTGGTTTGCTTGTTTTTATTGTAATATTAGTAGTATTTGACAGAGGAAAATTTTTCATTGCTATTTTTCTCTATCAAAAACTAAGTATATTTCGATAAAAATATGTCTTATTTGTCAAAAGTGTACCGAGTCATCCACAATCATTGAAAATGTTAGAATGTGCTAGAAAGAATGATGATCAGGATATATCGCCGCTTTAAAACTTTGCTATTCCCTTTTAACACCACTTTACATCAGGAAACAATAGTTCCATAAAAGTGCTCATTCTTCACCATAGCGTGACATAACTGTAAGCCATTAGCTTAGCGCACGGCTGCCGGTCCCGTCACCGCACATTAGCGCACGCCATAAAATGACGCGTTACACCCCTGTATGGTACACCATGAAATTGACGGCCGCGATGGTGCTTAAGGGGAGGTACCCGCTTACTCACTGGTTATCGAATCTAGGACCTTTTGTTTGCAAACATGACATTAAGAAGTAAAATACTGTATTGGTGAATATCATAAGTATATTTTCCTTGCGGCTTTGCTCAGGTTAGGCTCAAATTTTATTTGTAAAAGAGTTTAATAAAAGAGTTTGATTCAAAATCACTTGTAAAAGTCTATATTAATAAAAAGGATTGAAGTTTGAATTATAGAGCCTGGCCTACTTACCGTTCTGCCATTTTTTTACGAATAACGGCCACTCGCAACAGAATTTTCACAAATCCTTTCATACCGGATGCCGACGTCATAATAGCTATCTGTAAGCCAAATTTTAGCCCCATCCGTCCAGTGGTTTGACTTTGAGCTGTGCGTTGATAGATCAGTCAGTCAGTCAGCCACCTTTACCTTTTTTGGAAAGAAGTTCATTATCGGACGGAAAAAATTAAGACCAAAAGTTGTAACGACACTTTTTATGAAAAGATGATTTTGGTTGCTATGACTACTTGTGTTGTTGACTTCAAGTTGTTGAAAATAATAAGGCGAAATAATTTTAAAGAATTATGTTTTCAATAGTTACATGGGCTAGTTATTCGTTCCACCGGGTGTCCGTTCCTTTCGATTAATTAGTGAAGGAATTGTAATAAAATTTACACAGAGAAACACGCGCACGCCGCACAGCTTACAACTATAGCAAAAAGTGTCGTTACAACTTTTGGTACTTCGCTGCGGGTGTCCCTTGACACCTCTCAAGTTTTGAAACGAAGTTCCTTATCGCGCGTTACGAAAGTGGGCTAGACGGAAAAAATTAAGACCAAAAGTTGTAACGACACTTTAAGACCAAAAGTTGTAACGACACTTTTTGCTATAGTTGTAAGCCGTGCGGCGTGCGCGTGTTTCTTCGAACTTCGCGCGTGAATTTCGTTCCAACGGGTGTCCCTTGACACCTCTCAAGTTTTTTTTGTATTTACCTATATGCATTCAAAGAATAAAGCCGAATTTTACGAAATTCCCATGGGTGCAAAATCACGTTTGGTTGCTAGTAGGTATACTAGGTTTATGCTTGCGTATGGCTGTCTACTCATTTTTGTTTACTACGAACTTAAGTACACAAATAATTGCAAATGCCTACGCCTTAACAATACTAATAACGCATGACGTTTCCTACTTCAAATAGGTAAATATTACCTATTTTGAAACCGCGTAAAATTCGCGAGGCATTCCTGAGCGTCGCGCCTTGTATTGTAATGCTAACATTACGGCCCAAGTGCGCCATTAGAGCTTATTCTGTTCAGTTCTGGAAGCCAGCGATGGCGACACGGTGGTTATTGTTCGGTGAGATATTGGATGGTCCATGCCCATGTTCGGTTTGAAAAGGCGTTCACAAAGTGAGCAATTATGGAAGCTTTGGGTAGCTTTAACTTCTGTTAAATAATATTTCTTTACAGTACTTTAAGGGTAGACTAAACGCATTCCATAACTGTTGGATTCGTAAACAAATGTAAGAGAATTTATAGGGAATTATTGGTCATGGAATGGTAGGTTAAGTTACTAGTGTAAAATAAAGGCTGCGACGCCGACTAATGCCTATAAAAGACAGCAGCAGACAAAAGCAGAATTTGTATTTATTTACATTTTCTTTCTTCGTCTTATGTTTTAGTTTATTTATTTGACAACAAAAACAGATTAAAATAATGAACTAACCTAAAACTAATAACATTTTAATCTTATTGTAAATTGTAATCCTATAGAGTGGCAATTCACGAATAAGGTTCTTTAAACCACAAACTACTACTCGTATGTAAAACGAACATATTTTGTTTTAGAGGCGCTTAACATTTGATAGGCGATTTTATGCATAACATAAATAATTTTTTTTTTATCCACTACAAGTTAGCCCTTGACTGCGATTTCACATAACCGAGCTAACCTGTTAGGGGCATGGCAGTTATATTATTAAACCCATACCCCTATTCGGTTTCTACACGGCATCGTATCGGAACGCTAAATCGCTTGGTGGCACGTCTTTACCGGTAGCCACGGCCGGAGCCTCTAATAAATTGAATAATAAATTTCCAAACCCTGCCAGAGATCGAACCCGGGACCTCCGCACGTTGAGGCAACAGCGCTCAACACTGCGCCACGGAGGTCGTCAAATATGTATTATCATGTATTAATCATGCTTGGTAATGGCTACCTAGCATATGTTAAGTGTGTATTCTGTGGTAATGGCATTACATTTCACGATAGGTACATTGTTGCAAGTTAATGTCAATAAATTAATGATTTTACTTACTGGATAGATCTCTCTGGCTGGATAAATCTCTATAGCAGTAGACGCATATTGACTTATGAATAATATGATGATATAAATTAAAAGACGGACTAGATAATTCTTGAACAATACATTCATAGCAGGTACATCAGTTAATAATGACCTCTAAACCCAGAAATAAAAAGATCTTATAATTATTAATTTAAAGACTATGTAAAACAGCATTTGTTAAGCCGAGGCTATTATACTATTGATGAATTTCTTCATGAAAAAATTGCATGAAAGCAACTGGCTTCGCACTCGGCAGCCCACAAGTTTGTGTAATTCTTGATAACATTACGTATGTAGTGTGTATTAGCTACATGTAACATAATTTCTTCTTTTTAAAAAGAGCAACTGTTGAGTCTGCTGTCGATTCTTTTCAGAACTGCTTTCCGAACCGTTGGTAGAGTCATTTCATATCAAACATTTCATAAGTGGCACAAGTGGTCCTACATGAAATAAATCATTCAATCAATATTTATTAATTCAATTTAGGTACCTACACTGTACACTTATTGACGTCCGAAACTTAAAAAAACATGATGGTGATAAATAAATGTAATCAAGGGTACGTTAAAACTAAAACTTAGGCTTCCAAGCGCGCCCGTCTGAGAAGAGCCCACAACAAACTCAGTCGGGATTTTTTATTATCACCACCTAACAAACGATTTTATTTAATTTAAAATAATGCATGTTTGTCTGTTTGTTGCAGCGATACTTCAGCGTGCGACGTACAAGGTCGGCCTCCTGACGATCCAGGGGGTCTCCACATGTCTCTACCTCTGCATGGACGCCTGCGGGTTCCAATACGCTAATGTGAGTACACCTTTATTCTATCAGTCAACTAGTCAATAGATCTCAACTCTTAAAAATGTGTTTTTTTTCTCTTAAAAATCGATATCTGGGGTTTTCCCAGCGATCGCAAATTAGGGATTATGACAAAATATTAAAAAGTGTAGTTTTTTATGTTATTTGGTAATACACTTTTTGAAAGTCCATAAAATATAAGACGCTATTTTGAGTTATTTTATAATTAGCTGATGCCCGCGACTTCGTACGCGTGGATTGAGGTTTTTTGGTTCCCGCGGGAACTCTTTAATTTTCCGGGATAAAAAACCTATAAGTTTTTCCAGACTATAATCTATCTCTGTGCCAAATTTCATCCAGATCCGTTCAGCCGTGGGTTTGGGGCGTGATTGAGTAACAAACATCCATCCATACATCCATCCATTCAAACTTTCGCATTTATAATATATATTTGATTGATATTTGAAGAATATAGGCCACTAGGGGGCACTACAGTTCGTCGGGGGTTTCTTAATAAGGAAAATTATTGTCTTCTAGAAAATGCTATACATAGGTATATTATGCTATATTCCGTCGACCCGATGAGACCATGTGTGTTGAGAAAAGAGCGCATCAGGTCAAGGGTTACATTCCACCGTGACCTCTATATGCCCCTTTGTTATGAAAGGGTTAGACACCACAAATCAATATTAATCAAAATCGATGGAGTTTAAACGTTGGGCATACCAATACAATTAAAGTCACCAATCAAAATCACTCTTAATCAATGCACCGAAACTGAGACAATCACTATCAACGCGCAGGGGGCCTTACTACCATTGCACAAAGCCGTATTATTTTGAAGGTCTCCCTGAGCGCTGTGGTCTTATAGCAGGTCCCAGGTTCAATTCCGTTCGGTCAGTTTGGGAATTCATAATTTCTGAATGTTCTCTGGTCTGGTTTGGTTTTTTTTTTAATATACAGGCTAGCGCTTGGCTGCAATCACACTTGCTTGCAAGTGGTGATGCAGCGTCTTGTGGGAGGCGTCGGCCATGGCTAGTTACCACTCTACCGGCAAAGACGCCCAGGGCGCGTTTGGTACCCTCGTAGCTTTAGTTTTAAGATACCGTTACTGATTATCACCATTATATTTTATAAATAACTCGACGTCTTGTCTAAACTTGACGACGACTTGAATAAACGTTATTTGACTTTGACTTTGACTTTAACGTACCGCCAAGCGAGTTAGCGTTCCGAGTGAAAACCGATTAGGGGCATAACTACCGTACCCCTTAAAAGTTAGCCCGCTGCCATGCACTGTATAATCACTTAAGTACCATCATGTCAGATCAGTCAAAGGCTAACTTGTAGTAGAATAAAAAATTATAGGGTCATCAATGTACGTCATATAAAACTGTTAGGGACATCCAAACTACGTCGTGTCAAACTGTGATTTTAAAACAATACTGCTTTAAGCAATAGTGGTACGCCCCCAGGTTTTTATTGAATTGATGAATCCTTGGCACAGTTATTAATGAGCCAAACAGTGCGACGTAACTGTTTATTAGTGTGACGCTAGCTCGTGAACTGTTCCAGTAAACAGACGAGAGACTGACCTCCGGCGACCTCGGCCGTCACTGCTGTAGTGAATAGACGGCTTGAAAGCAAAAGTTGCTTGATTAATTTCATTATGAAAGACATGCGCTGTGGTTTTTTGAAGTTATACTTCTTTTTTCGCTTTAGAGAAAAATTATCAGAGTAAATTTATACGCTGCGCGCGCACACCGACACCTAAATTCGATACCCTGAAGTTAGTTGGTCGACATAAAAGTCTTGCAGAAAAAGGCCTACCAATAAAATAAAAATAAATAAGTACTTACATTGTATGTGTTTATTTATTCATTGTTAGTATGTTAGGTGAGAACTGACAACTGTATTCAAGATATTTATTATTATTTGCTATCAAAAAGTATAACTTCTTGCGTGCGTACGTGAGTACACACACACTTTTTTTTTCTTCTTTTTATTGTAGGATAGGCTTGCGCTTGGCTAGGCTCCAACGCTGCGCTTTCCGGTGTGAGATCGCCATGCCAGCACCTAGGGTTTCTGTCCAACGGGTTCCCGTCGAACCGCTAAGGAATGGAAAGCCCTTCCAGCGTCTGTATTTCCTGCCACGTGCAGTGTCTAAGTATCTATACCTTTCATACAAGAGTTATTTAGAAGCTTTTGTCTCTTATAATACTTGCTTGTGTTAATACAGGATTTATGCATGGCTGCTACTTATTTCGAGAAAAAATATTCAAACCTCAAATGTTCCCTTTAGATACAATGTAGACAAGGAATGAGGCCGGATTTTTTCAATACTCCCACGGGAGCGAATGCGGACGGTTGCTATGACCTATTACACTACCTACACAATAAGGCCCTGTCCTAAATCTGTGACAAACACGACAACGCCGACGCGATACGACGCGACGATATCGAACAGTAGCTGACCCTTCACGTGCCCTACGTTATCGCGTAGATAAGTTTGTCATTTTCTATGGAGTCGTATCGCGTCGCGTTGCATCGCATCGCTATACCGGGTAAGTATTTAAGTTTAGGATGAAACACACTACAAAAAACTCTTTCGTTGGACAGAAACCACCCGTTGTCAATGATGAAATGTTGAGTCGATATAGTCGATGGATCGTTTAAAAATCAAAATCCGATAAAATACATCGATATCCATCGATATATTTATTGTTTGGACACAGAGATATTAGGGTCATTTAAAGTGAATCAACAATGATAGTCTATTACAGTATATTATGCTTATCGACTGATCTCGGGGGAATATTTTATCGATCTATCGATGATGGATGATGCTGCGCGGTGAAAGTTCTATTATGATGCCGGCTTTATGGAAAAAGTATTGTGTTACATGATACACTTGTAATGGAGGTGTTAGATTTTAATATTGACGACTTTGATTTAATTAAAGCAGGGTTATTTTGCATTTTCGTAGAAATGCGCGCCGTTCCGTAATCTTTTTTTTTCGGATGCTCCGTAGGCCCTACTGGCCGCTATATATCGTCACTGGGGGATTGGGCGAGCGCTAGGCGTCGCTGTTAAATGAGCCCTAGGGCTCGAAGACATCGGGTGGACAACGTCTTCCTTAGATTATCCTAAAACCTTCCTAAAAGCATGCATATGTTACGTGAATGCAATAACATAACAATCGGTTCAGAACAAACAAACAAACAAACATACTTTAATAAATACCTACCATACACACGAACGTCCTTTATTTTAAAGTATGTTAAAATACCTAGGTCCGGAAAGTATAAATTATGAAACTCTGACGAATATTTCAAGCATGTGCTATCAAATCAGATTAATTTGAGTAGGTGTAGGAACTACATGTTACTTTACTTGTTAACATCGTGTTTTCGGGTTTATAGCTTTGATGCTATTTTGATAAAGTACAACCATCGAGTTATAGATCATAGAGGTGCAATTATGATACATACAAAGTCATCACCTTGTTATATTATTCCACAAATTATTTATTTATATAATTCTTTTATATCGTGTAGGTATAACATACAGATGCCTAATAAGATTCTTCTTATTTTTGACCCTAAAACGTTTTCGTAATATCATATTTGTTAAGTAAGTATTGTTTGTTGTAGGTAGGTACATTATCACCATTAGTATAATTCTGAGTTTGTACCCGGAATCTTCTCAGCAGATTCTGCTTTTTGAACCAGCGTGATAGTCTTGATTTGTCATAACAACTCTTTTCTGGTGATATTTAAAAAAGGTCTTCCTATGTAAAGGCAGCTTAGATAGATAGTTACAAAAGTTGAGATTTAGTCACATTGCAATTACTTAATGATATTTTTTTGTGATTGCGTTGAATTATGCAATTGACAGTTTAGTGCTCTGCGTATTTTTATTTATATAGTAGTCCAAAAGTAAAAGCCAATTATGGCGTAAGGCCTACGAATAAGACTGTCTAAGATACTGAATAACAAAATGCCAGAATAATTCTTCAGTTCACCATTCAGGTAGAGGCTGTTTTTAAGAACATCGTCGCCTCAACCGTAAGACAACTCACTGATTACAAGTATCTTAATTCTCATAACGTGTTAATTAGAGACTTTAAATAAAAACTTTTCGTGGGAAGCACCGAAGCTCCGACGCTATCAAATTAAACAATTATACGGCTTAATTTAATAATTTTCTGGATATAATAATTTTACTACTTTAAGACTATAATCGGTCATAAGGCTCACTATACGAGGAGCGTTTTAATTGTTTTATTCGTGACTAGATTGCTTGTCATAAATCTCCGCCTTAATACCTTAAAATTGAATAAAACCCATTGTTTTAATATGAAAAGCAAGCAAACGAGCTGCCGGGTCACCTGATGTAAACTGATTACCGTCGCCCATGAATATTTGCATATGAATTGATGGAATTAAAGTTTAGTAGTTTTATTCCTCCCTTGAATATCTCCATATTGTAAGATTTGAGGTAACTGTAAAGCTAAATGGATGCCCATAGAAAACGACAGTTTTGGATTGAAAAAAATTGAATCAAGAATTGAATTGGATACAGAAAAAATAATTTTAAATTAATGAGTTCCCGCGGGAAAAAAACCTCAATCCACGCAGACGAATTTGCGGGCATCAGCTATCGGCCATAAGATACTTAACTGCCTCGTTGGTCTAGTGGTTGGCATGTTCGACTGCGGCCGACGAGGTCCCGGGTTCGAGTCCCGGGTCGGGCCTTATTTGAGTATTGGGTTTTTCTGACTAGATATTCTTAGTACTAGCCCGGAGTTAGGAAGTTGGCGGTTTTTCACCCCCGTGCCTCGGAGAGCACGTTAAGCCGTCGGTCCCGGTTATTATCACTAGCATGATAATAGCCGTTAAATACAGCCCGCCAACCCGCATTGGAGTAGCGTGGTGGGTCTAAGCTCTAATTACCACTCTCCTATGAGAGTGAAGGCCTGTGCCCAGCAGTGGGAAGTTAATGGGCTGTAGTGGTAGTGGTAGTGGTAATCTTTATACTCCAAACTAAAACTTTATTCAATGAAATACGCAGAAGTTCGTTGGTAATGAATCTACCGTTGATCCGAAACGTTAAGACAAGAATCTCCATGTTACTCTCAGCGTAATAAGTAGGTGACTCTATTTATGCATGACTACATGAATAATTCAATGAATTATTCATTCTATATTGGTTCAGTTTTCAATATAGCCCTGCTTGGGTCGCAATGCAGTTTTACTCTCTATGCTAAACAATAAATGCAATTTAGAGCGCCTTTCTTAAAGTAATTAGGTATTTATATTACTTCGAGTTGATATAATGAGACTATATTTAATACTAGCTGATGCCCGCGACTTCATCCGCGTGGATTGAGGTTTTTTGGTTCCCGCGGTAACTCTTTAATTTTTCGGGATGAAAAACCTATAAGTTATTCCAGACTATAATCTATCTCTGTGCCAAATTTCATCCAGATCAATTCAGCCGTTCTAGTTTGATTGAGTAACAAACATCCATTTGAGGTTTTTTTTTGATTCCCGCGGGAACTCTTAAAATTTGTTTTATACAAACCTTGTCCTGACAATAACGAACACAAAAAAAGAATTATCCAATTTGGTGCAGTCGTTCGGAAGTTTTGCGCGTACATACATTTCGGCGATTTTTTTTATTTACATAGAAGAAGATAATAGATTGGCAATGAAAAAATCCTTAATCCATTCAGACAAAGTAGATGTTGCCATCAGGCGGTTCATCTTGTGATAATTAAACTCGAGAATCAGTAAATAAAACGCTCGTCTAACGCACCACAGCCGCGGCCGGTCAGTAGGCAGCCGTCGGTGTAGGTTAAAGCTTCCGCGTACAGCGATGATGGCAGCTGGTAGCAGGGAAACGCGCTCTGGTGTTGGTACATCATCGGGCGAGAGTGTAGTGTGACCACGCTTCATAGGTTAAAAATTCATACTAATATTGTAAATGCGAAAGTACTGTCTGTCTGTCTGATACGCTTTAACGGCTCATCTTTTCAACCGATTTTGATGAAATTTGGCGATAGGTTTTATCCCGGGGAAGGACATACGATACTTTTTAACCCTGCGGGAATAAAAAATAACGTCAACAACAAAAAACGAAGTCGCGGGTCATCTAGTTAAAAATAAAACATTAAAAATTGCACCTTTTGAGGAAACGGTGATAGCCTAGTTTAGACCCGATCTTGTATACGGGGTCGCGGGTTCGATCCCTGTGCACGCACCTGTGACTTTTTGGAGTTACGAGGCCAGATTCGATCCCCAGCAGGGTTTATTTTGGAATTAATAAATTCAGAATTCTCTCTGGTCTGGTCTGGTGTAAAAGAGGTATAGGTTTTTCATTACTGCAATATTATACCTAACAGGTAAGCCCACTACCATCTTATCAATGGCTAAAATGTAGGTAATAGATCTAAAAATAAATAAAATAAAGTGTAGGTAATAAATTAAGCAATTGAGTAAAAGTGTAGGACAAGAAACACAGGCGTGAAATCAACTATTATTCTATACGTATGCAAAGACGGCATGTAATGTCTGTACGGTCATAAAATTACTGTACTTCACCAAACCTCTTATGCTATAAGAGGTTTGGTGAAGTTATGGATATAAAGTTATAAACTAATCGGAAAATTGCGTGCAACAAAATAAACTATAGGTACTTGCTTTGATAACAAGTCCAGAGTTCAATTCCTAGTTTGAGAGTGAAAATATTGTACCTACTGACCGGGTAGGACAACGGGCATTGGTGGGAACCCGCATTTTGTCCTGTCGCCAGATGTGCGCGCCCGCTTTTTAAACTTGATAGACTAGTGCTTGGCTGAAATCAAACTTGCTGAAAGTAGTGATGTATAAAAGTTAATAATAATTAATAACTTAAACATTTTATTTTCCATTTTATTTTTTCCTTTTTTGACTTGACGAATAGATAATAATTAAGAATTTCCTACTAACAACGAACGAAAAACGTAGGTACTTCTGGAATGACGCTTACAGTAATATTATCTCTCTCTCTGCGTCGTATTCGTCATTATTGAGGGTCGTGACTCCTTTCCACTAATCACATAATGGTAGGAGTTTTCTTGGTATGATAATGCGGTGGGTTCCCACGTCATTCCGCATATCATTTTTACTCATTTTTATCGATTATTATAAGATGTTAGTTATTATAACCGGGACCGACGGCTTAACGTGCACGGGGGAAACGGCGGTGTCCAAATTCGGGCACCCATCCAGTTGTGATTTGGGTCAGCGTTGCTTAACAATCGCAATCGACTGATATGCGTTATCACAACTAGGCCATTTGTGATTCGTCCCTCAGTAATATCATATAGAGTGAATAATAAGTATAGAAGAGGTTTGATACCTTCTAAACTAGTTCACTTAACATAACTAGAGTAAACTTATTTACAATTAGATTTATAGCTCCGTAATGTACTAAGCTTGTATGTCCGGCTGTGAGCATATCATTAGGTTGTAATGCGTCTATATATTACTGGTTTACATCGATTGAGGCTCGTAGAGATAAGAAAGTGTAACGATTCCCACCCTGCTCTCGCGCAGTGTGTAGGAGGCTTAAGTGGCTATAAAAACTTATTGCGAACTTGGGTTTTGGTGGGTGCTGTAGTGACTAAATTATGTCATACCACTTTAACTAAGTCCTCGGAACCGCAGCGTTGTTAGACCTCCCACTAGGTGGACGGATGAAATCAAGGGAACATTGGATAGAAGCAGGTGTTAATTTGCGGAAGTCCATGATAATTATTCATTACGTTAATCATTTTGCTATTACATGAGGTCATTTCTGCCACGTACCTGCAAATTATGGAACCAGTTTCAATCTTCTGTGTTCCCTCATGATTGTAATATGGGGCTCTTCAAAGGGCGGATAAAGAAATATCTCAAAAGCCAGCAACGCATTGGTGGTTCCTCTGGTGCTGCAAATGTTCATGGGCGGCGGTAATCACTTAACATCAGGTGACCCGCCTGTTCGTTTGCTCGCTTTATATACAAAAAATAAAAATCAAGGAACAAGAAGCTTAATCCGCTATAATCCGCCAAAGCAGACAAATCTATGTGGTACAACGTGTAGCTTGCGATATTCACCGCCCAATAAGCCAGCAATTCGCACCGCCCGCGCCGCGCGTTAAACACAAAATACTAAATATACTATACCTAACAACAGCTATTAGTATGCATTATAAACACAATCAATATAATACGCGCTCGCTGTCAGCATTTATCACATTACTCATCTCCGCCGCAGCATCTCGCCCTCCGGCTCACTCCCTCTGCCCTTCTGTCTCTCGCCGAGCTACTGGTACTCGCTAATGATTCGAACTTGTTTTTCCCCTTTGATGTTTACGCGCGTGCGTACGGTTTGTTATCTGTTCGACTTTCTATACGAAAGAAATAAATAGTATACAAGAAGTTGTTTGATTATACAAGAAGACCTACTCTGTAAAACTATCCTTTTTTGGCCTTATTTACGACTATTACTATTCCCACGACTGTGTCCACGTGTATAAGGTGTTTTGATTGATTTTACCAGGATAAAAGTAGCCTGTGTCCTTCCGCGGTATACAAGCTAACCCTGTTCTAAATCTCATCAAGGTCTGTTAAACAGATGGGTGATGAAAGAGTTGCAGACAAACAGACACACTTTCGCATTTATAATAATATTAAGTGTGAATACATACTCAAAAAAGCTGTAAATGTATTATTTTTTTAGGTTTTTATGAGATTTAGGTACTGCTGAAAAAAAGTATGAGTAGAGAAGACGCGAATATAAAAAAAACCGGCCAAGTGCGAGTAGGACTCGCGCACCGAGGGTTCCGTACTCAAGAAGTAGGTATAATTACCTTTGTTAATGAACCGCAAAACTAACTTTGTTTGTAGAGGTTTACTGTTAATATCAAAAAATTACGTTTGTTGTATGGGAGCCCCCCTTTAATATTTACTTTCTTTATATTTAATTATTTATTTTGAAAGGTAATATACAAGTTAATATTCTGTGAAAATTTGAACCGTCTACCTGTTACCGTTTTTAATATTGAGCAAAAAAATACGAAAAAAACACGTTTATTGTATGGGGACCCCCCTTAATATATATATATTTTTTTAATTTTTAGTATTTGTTGTTATAGCGGCAACGGAAATACATCATTTGTGAAAATTTCAGCTTTCTAGCTATCACGGTCTATGAGATACAGCCTGGAGACAGACAGACAGACAGACAGACAGACAGACAGACAGCGGAGTCTTAGTAATAGGGTCCCGTTTTTACCCTTTGGGTACGGAACCCTAAAAATAATATAAATGGTATTGAGCGTTTCCTATTATCTAAATTCCTATCCATAAAATGTCTTCACAGAAGAAATCTTAAGACATACTCTGTCTATTAACTAAACAGAAAAAAGTTACAGTTTCTCTTACGTACCTCATATTTTTTTCTTCTGCGACTTTTCAAAATTCTGATTTCTGTTGATGATTCTGCTCGGCTATATTATTTTTGCGATATAGGCAAGTAAAATCATAATTAATAAATGGTCGAGTAGGGAACAGCCTATCAAGTCACTTGCTACATGTCGTCAGTCTTTTACGCCTTTTTACGCGCTATTACACTCAAAGAAAAAGCCGGGGGAGGAGTGTCAACTTTTGTTTGAACTTACATTTTTAACGCGCTGATTTGTTTATACTGATGATAGGCGCGATATACATAGAGTGAGTAGAACTATTTGTTACTATTAATGTCTTATTATATGAAGACATTATTGTTATTAATAGTTTTTATGAAATTATTTTTGAAGATAGTTCGCTATATGATAAAAATAAATCAAGACAAGAAAATGACATGGGAGAAATAGAATATTATATCCCACAGGATGCCCGCGACGTCGTCGTGGAATTTAAGGTGTTTTGAATTTTCGATTCCCGGGACAACTCTATAATTTTCCGGGATAAAAGTAGCTAGTAATATCTATCTGTAATACATTTCATCAAAATCTGTTGAACAAATGGGCCGTAAAAGCGTAGCACACGAACTGACCGACAAACTTTCGTATTTATAATACATAGTAGTATGGATTTACGATAATAGCATTGTCTACACCTCAGTTTGGTGCTGGCCTATTTTTATTTTGGTATTTTCTATAGGTAACAAAGGGCTACCGGAATTTAAATCAATAAGTATTGGATGGAATCAGGCGTTACTTGGCGGAAGTTCATGATTTAGCAAGAAAAAAAATACAATGACTAGACAATCTTGCATTGTAAGGTCGACATCTCCTGAAGATGCTCCGGTGTCGGGGCGAAACGTGCGTCGAGAATAGTATAAAAGTCTTGTGTGGTGGTGCATGTGAGTGGTGGTGGCATTGCTTGCTTGGGAACTTAGCTTTCTTGCTTGGTTGGGAAGGTAAACGGTGCTTCTCTTGTAACTGCATGCTTGACCATACAGAATTTTGTTCTGTTGGCGGATTATAGCAAAATAATTGTATTTTTTTCTTGCTAAATCAATAAGGTCTTAGATAATAAATTGTGACGTATTTATTGGTGTTATACGAAAGATGAATAAAGGAAGACACTATAAGTACTTATAACGCGTAAATTCGGAAGCTTGAAATAAAAATAAATAAAATAAAAGGAAAGCCTTTATCCAATCCATCATCAGGTATAATTCAGAAGCTTATCGCATTTATATTATTCTCAAAAACTATGACTTACGGTTTTCTAGACAGGTACTTACTACGTAATCCAAATGAGATTCAATTTATCTTGTTACTTATGAATCTCAAATCACATTTATGAATGGAACTATGTCAATCGCGGTTTATGGTTAAGCCGGCTCTACACTCGCGTTCTATGCTGAGTGTAGAGCCAGCTGGTATCCAGGTGTGTCCATACATAGGGCGGCAAGTGCGCGGCAGCAACACGTGGCGTTTGCACTCAATTTTGCAGCGTCCTAGTTAACTTCAAACCTCAATCTTTCTTTTTTTCAATATACACTTTAACTTACAATTGCGTTTGAATCGTCAAGTGAATCTACCGCTGGTTCGGAATTCCATTCTTACCGAGAAGAGCCAGCAAGACACTCAGCGGTTGCTTGCTATTTTCGATCAAAAATTACAATAATTATAAGGATACAACTAGGTAACTGCAGTCCCAAGCATTGCTGGGGCGAGTCAAATCCATGCTCTTTTATCGTTTAAAAAATCTTCAACTGTATAATAAGCGTTTTAAGGAGTACTTAAATACTTACTTATAATAGACTTTTAATGGACTTAGGGGGTGTAGAACAGGCTTTACTCCAGGGCTGTGGTCTGTGTACCGCGTTGCCGCGATACCGTTAGGTATCCCTTTAGCGTGTACAAGCCTAGCCCTCTGCCCTGCACTGCGGTATAGATCTACGGAATCAGTACATGTGCATAATGTGGCATTACCATAACTTTGCGGTGATCTAAGATAACAAGTTTAGTTTATTAGATATGGATGTTCTTTAAAATACAAACATTCTTAACGTACGAAAAATTTATCATAATTATTTGAACATACTTATTTTGATGACAATCACAATAGGTCTAATTTAGAAGTAAACTAATTTCTAATACACAAACAAATGCAACTTTTTATACTTCTAAGAGATAAGAAGTAAGAACATTATGTACAAAGTTTTTTGTACAATCAACATTCAAAACTTAGAGTAGGTACAACATATTTCTGTGTTCTTCTGTTCTGTTCTGTTCTGAATCAGCGTAGAAATGCAGCCAGCATTCTTGGCACCATTCCACGCGGGCTTAATTTTTAATCAGTTAGGACAGAGGCTAGCTTTAAGTTTTTTTGTAACGGTGTAAATAAAAAAAACAGCATTTTATAGTATTTAAAATCTGTATTCTGTGTTTTCCAATATGCGACATGACAATAGACTACAAAATACTAAATACCTTTGGAAAAAACTTAAAAAACATGATATAAGCAAGTAAAATCAATGGTAGGGTCACTATTAACAAAAGATAACAATATCGTAAGAGCATGAACTTGGTTCAAAACAGACAAATTAGAGTTAAAGTTAAAATTCCGCCCCAAATGCAGTTCAAAAATATTTTTATCATAATCTACAGAATCCCACGTGAGTGCTCTCCCGACGCGTCTCGGCGGATGCTGGAGTGCACTTGACAAATGGACCCGTCACAGATTGATCCCGGGGCTTAGCGCACTCGCGGCTGAGAGATTTAGAAAATGTGCGTAAGGATACTCGACTACTTTATATTGTTGTCCACATAGAGCTAAGCGAATGCGATGAAACTCTACACGGAAGCGATTAAATTGTCCTAACCAAAAATACTATTAGAAAAAAGATGGGCAAACAGTTCGAAGATTATAAGTTAGAAGTAAAATAAATTAAGATTATAAAAACTACCTACCCACCTCCCACTAGACTGATGCAGAAAAGGTGGGAAATGAAAGAAAGAAAGATTAAGACTCCGTATTGTTGTGCGTCTGGAAAGTAGGGTGATGTTACGTTTACCAAGGATTGACCTAATTGTTGTGCAAATCTTTGAATCTCTTAAAGAAGTCAAGTAATCTATCTTTTTGCATTCCACCACCACCGCTACAGCCCTTTAACATCCCACGCTGGCCACACTGCTGGGCACCAGCGACGCTGCTCCAATGCGGGTTGGCGAACTTTAACGCAATACAATGCTAAGCGGAAATAGTTGGATAATATCCTAGTATATATCTATCGCCTAGCTTATCAAACTCCCGAACCTAAAATCCCCTATCTCAATAATCCCATTAAAGAGGCAACACCAACACGGCAGATAAGCGATGCGACACCATTAATCAGGCGGTCGATTCATTACCCGCTGACGATCGACGATTTGTCATAGACGGCCACCGTGAGATAGGGGGGGCAAATTGGTCCCCCTTCGTGTCCTTTTGTTTCTATCCCCGGACAATTGTCTGGACTATTTTTAATAGATACTGTCATGTATTATCGCTCGGGATCCTTTTAGCGCTTATGGATCTTCGGAACGCTGTGGCTAATGTTTTGTCTGTAAAGCTAAGATAGTTTCTGTATCAAAATTGTTCTGAACCAGTGGTAGATTCACTCGACGATTTAAAAGCACTTGTAAAAGTTTATTTGAGTTTAGAGTTTGAATTTTTTCTTGTATTACAGTTCTTAGTTTTATAAGTATATAGTTTTATACGTTGTTTACACTGGGGCCTCGATATGAGGCTTGCAGGACATCTGATATTACACTAATTCTCTCATCTTATAATATTATCCAGAGATTCTTTGACCGTAATTCTTAAATAAATATTATAAATGCGAAAGTGTGTCTGTCTGTCTGTCCGTCTGTCTGTCTGTCTGTCTGTCTGCTACGCTTTCACGGCCCAACTACTCAACCGATTTTGATGAAATTTGGTACAGAGATAGATTACATCCCAGGGAAGGACATAGGCTATTTATCCCGGAAAATTTAAGAGTTCCCGCGGGAATCAAAAAAACATATCTGTTCAACCGATTTTGTTGAAATTTGTTACAGGGATAGGTTTTATCCCGGGGAAGGACATAGGCTACTTTTCATCCCGGAAAATTGAAGGGTTCCCGCGGGAATCAAAAAACATCAATCCACGCGGACGAAGTCGCGTGCATCATCTAGTTCTTAAATATAACCTTACGCGAAATGGATTTTATAAAGTCAAAGATACTAGTTCATACAAGAACTATTTAGCTTATATCACTCAAAGTTGCAATTATAAATAACTAATATACGAGTTACCACAACAGTTACTTATATATTATGAATGACAAAGCAAATAGAGATTGAGTTATATATAGAGAAAAATTAACTATTATACAAATATAATGCAAAAAAGTAAGTAGCAGTCCCTCAAAATTACTAAACATGTTCTCAATAAAAAGTGAAGGAAAATGTTATATTCAGAGACATAAAAAAGATCTTACTAAGTAGCAAAAATAATTACGGTGACCAAAGAAATAACAGCAAAGAAAACTGGATTGCAATACAATTTGAAACTAGTTACATCAATCTATTCGTATCCTGTTATCAACCAGGCTTTGCTTGTTATTCTAAACCCATATTAGACTGCCTATTGGTTACACAAATCTATCAATAATCTGTATACTAGCAAAATCATAATGGCTTCACGATCCAAATAGAGTTAAAGAATGTAGAGCATAAGTTCGGCTTCTTGTTTACCTTTTATCTATTTTTGATTCCTGTCAGTTCGTCCTTTGTTCCGGGCTATCTCCTCAATTTAAATTTCATCTAACTGTCAGCGGCTAACGGTATGATTGTTCTGTTTTATAGTGTCTTTTATTTTTTAATTTTTATATCACGGTACCGTTTAATGGTATGGAAGGGCGTGAGAAGTTGGAGATAGGTGTTGAACAAATATTGATTGATTGTTTTTGGGTTTTATTTTGTTTTAACTTTTTAGTTTTACTCCCTCGAAAAGATAGGTAACGACACGGTCTTTAAATTGATTTAATCGTTTTACTCAAAGCCTAAAGAGCCAACATTAATCTATCCATAACAATAGTTCAAAAACTTTGCAATTGTCATTCAGTGCAGTCTATTAATTAACCAAAAGTATATCGGGGCTGAGGAAAAGGCACCTCTTCTGTTTTAAATTTTCACCTTTGAAGAAATCACTTACTACCAAAATAAAAATTACACCACTTTATTGATTTGTTATTTTTAAAAGTTATTTAAACAACCACCTACCACTTCTGCCCATTAACGTCCCACTGCTGGGCACAGGCCTCCACTATCGTGGGAGAGAGAGAATTAGAGCTGAGACCCACCACGCTGCTCCAATGCGGGTTGGCGGTTGTTCAAACAAGCAATAAATTTTGTTTCTATACAAGCAGATTTTATTTTTAATTTTCTGTTGACTGAATATTATAACTTTTATCTGATCACGTTTCTACTCGCTCAAGCGAAAAGATATAATATATTCGCTTGCAAGATAATCCGGGTTCGATTTCCTGTCAAGTCAATATCAAGACTTTTTATTTTAAATTGTCATCGTTAAAAACTTTTTTTAATTAAAGATTTATTAAATCGAAGTCAAAGTGTACCGGGTTCGAATATACATCTGTATTGATCCTTATCATAATGTAAGCTTCTAATGCTTCTTTATGAAGCTGGACCAGTATATTAAGCATAGTAGCAGCATAACCAGCTCCATAGATGGTCGGTAGCCATTATAAATAATAAGCTGTCCGATTCACGTATGTATTAAGAGCTTTGACGGTCTCGACAAGAGGCTTGGACATACAAAACGCGACAAATATGACCTCCCTGGTGGAGTGGCGACCATTGTGGTCTCTTATGTTGTCGTTTTTATTCCCGGCTGAGGATTCCTCAATTGCTAATCTAGACTGCTAAATCAGTTACCATCGCAAAGACTGTCATCTAATCTATCATAAATAATATCATATCATCAGCATTATCACTTACAACCAGGTGTGATCAGAGTCCAGGTGGCCGACTTATCTGAAACTGAGCTATTGAAATTATTAGAGGCTTGTTGTATCATCGAGACTCATAATTAAATAATTGAACTGAATTGGCATGTTTATTTCATGTAGGACAACTTATGCCACATATGTCAGCCTGACATAATTATGTGGCATAATTCCAATGTCCACTTATTGTCAGGATTTCACCTCTAAGAATATTATGAAGAAAAACTGCCGGTCACCTCACAGATTATCACGGATTTTCTTCTTTGTATATGTATGTATGTATGTATATACTTTATTGTACACCACAAAATAAACAAAGAAACATGTTACAAACAAGAAAACAACTATAAGTAGGTACAATAAGGCGGTCTTATCGCTAAACAGCGATCTCTTCCAGACAACCTAAACGCTAGGGAGAAAAAGAAAAAGAGGATAAAGGGAGGTGGTGTAAAAATAATAATAAACTTAAATACTAATAGCTAAATAAACTAACCAATACCATAATATATAACACATTATGATAAACTAATATATACAAAATAATTATAATAGACATACTTATGACTTAAAATAGACATACGAATAAATCTATATATATAAAAGCGAATTACCACTCACTCACTCACTGACTAATCACGATATCTCAGGAACTATAAAGCGTACAGACTTGAAATTTGGAAGGTAGATTCCTTCTATGGTGTAGACGCCAGCTAAGAAAGGGTTTTGAGAAAATCCACCCCTAAAGGGTTAAAATGGGGGTTGTAAGTTTGTATGAAAGTCCTATGTTTCTGAAGTTAGAGACTTGAAAATCGGGATTTAGTTTAATAGCTTTAAATAATAATTACCTGTAAAAGATAATTTACGAAAATCTACCCCAAAAGGGGTGAAATGGGGGTGAAAGGTTACATACAAATTTAATGACTTTGAAGTAATAGACATGAAAATCAGCATTTAAGTTATCAAATTTAAATAATTAAAAACCTGCATAAGCTATATTATAAAGCGTCTATAGATAGGCTGTTTGCAGCGGGAAAATTTCATTATCTCATAAGAAATCAACAATTGTACGCGGACGAAGTCGCGGGCGACCTCTAGTATATAAATAAATATAAGAAAGAAAACAATAAATATGTCGCTATTAATTATAACGAAGAGATAGGTAGTGATTTTTAACGTCAATTTTAAACTTATTGAGGGTTTTAGCACGATGAACATGTGTTCAATATATATTCAACCGTTTTCGGTCGCAATATTGCTGGCACTCTACACAACTCACCACATTAAAAAACTACACTGAAACTTACAAAATATGTCATTATATAGTATGTATTCTACTTGCGGTCGGGGTGCAACTATCCACCGGACAATTTTGTGAATATTGGTGAACCTATCTGAACCCTCGGACTCGGACTCGGTGATCGCGGTACCGAATCAGAAACCATATTATACAGCGGGCGGGTGAGTTCAGGTGTATTACTATATTATATTTATTGTATTGTATCAATACAGAGTAATTCCGGATCCATACCCACCCAACTGAATGAACCTCTAGAAATATTTAGATACTGTTTACTGTTTACTGTTGACTTTGTATATATTGTTTTGTAATCTTCATTTCACTCGAGACAGACGCATCTTTGAACTTTAAAGAGTCGCCTTGCACATTTTACCGCCGCGTACTGTTTGCTCGGTCCTTAAAGCTATGACGATCCCGGCTATTAGATGATAGGCTTTGAACTATCGTCTATTGGCTATAATTACTGTACAATTGTGATAAATGGTGGCTTTAGTGCATGTTTAGTGGTGAACGGCTACCGATAATTTAGTGAAAGTGTCAATATTTTAACTAAAATTCAAATTACTAATGCTATTGACTCAATGTCTATGTAGTTATACGTTGTTGGTCAAAATCAAGAAGCTAAGTTTTGCATTCAAAGTCGATGAATTTTAGATCAAAGTTTTCTGTCCAGAAAGTGCGTATTTGACTACTACTGAAATAAATTATTTTTTATCGAACTTTGGGAGTGCCGGAACGAAGTATCCCTAAAAGTTCTCTTTACAATACCAAATAGTGGTAAATAGCCATTCGTCCTAGAAATAAAATAAAATGTCAGTCATAGGGACTGCCGATAGAAGTGAAAACTAATATTTTTTACTACATTGTACTAGTACCAATTCTACTTATTTACCCCCCACCAAAAAGAGCTCAACGCGGCTAAAGTTTTCACTTCAAAAAGACGTTTTATAACAAGAATAATTTTATTGAAACAATAAATAATATGAATTTTACCTTCAGTTCTAGTGATGATCTCAAGATAAGCATCAACTTATCGGTTCACTCACAAAACTGATCCACGGTCGGCTGGGCCCCTCCCGTCGGCGACATTAACGCGTTTCACTTTCTCCCGCGAGCGCAAGTGAGGTGAGGTGACAAGTGACAAGGCCAGTGACGCAACAGGCACAATCGATCATCTGTAATCTGTTGCCTCACCGCTTCCTTTGCCCGATACATCACTACTGCTCGCGTATGTTTGGGGTACACCGAGTGGAGTCATAAACTTGCTGTAGGGTCGTTGCACAACGACAGTGGGACCACTTAAACAAATGAAAATAGCTCGCTGCGCTTGCGTTTATGCTTATATAGAATCTTAATGATGCCCGGGTCCAGCTATACGTACGCGTGGAAATTGGTTCTAAGTATAAATCCCGTGGGAACTCATTGATTTTCTAGGATAAATACTCGCTGCTGTCGCGTTTATGGTTGCCTAGAATCTACATGACTAGAATCTATGATGCCCGCGACTATGTATACATATCGAGCGGACGGAATATTTGTCTTGCCGATCATCTTAACATAAGTTTCATATCAAATGTTGCACCTGATTTTTTATTGCTGACCGAAACATTTTCTGCTGCCCAAATGATTTTACTGCAATTTTTTTTTGCATATCAATATTAAATCTTAATGGCGAATCATTTTATTTACTCTCAATTTCTTTGCCCTCACTACATCCCCAACTTAGTTAACGGATGGTGCGGCGCTCAGTGTCGGGATTACCGGCGTCGCAGCTTCCCTCTGCTTAATACCATCACCTGTCACTTGTTGGGAAACATACCATGCTGGGTAAATCCACCTTGAGACTGGTGCTGGTAATGTTGTGACGCGAATAACTCGATACACAGGAGGCTCCAAATAGCCACTGCTATGGTCCAATCGAAATCAAATCATCATACTAATATTATAAATCTGAATGTGTGTTTGTTTGTTGGTTTGCCCTTCAATCACGCCGGAACAGAGCAACGGATCGACGTGATTTTTGAGTATAGTTGAGTACCTGGAAAGTGACATAGGCTACTTTTTATCCCGGGAAACTAAAGAGTTCATGTGGAAATTTAAAAAAACTTATTTCACGCGGACGAAGTCGCGTGCATTAGCAAGTTTTCTTTTAAAATCACCGTATACTATGGAGTGCTAGCTAGCTTAACCAAACGACAATCCTTTTTACATTTAAAATGGGTCGATTCCCTGTGAACTATTAGTGAGTTTTAATCTCAAGGGAGAAACTATTAATCCTTTTCCCGCTATTATCTGGAGCGCTTTATTTCGGGTGATACACTTTTGTTGCTCGCTTTGGTACACCGAGTAGTAAAGGTCTGTGCTTTGGTAGCACTTCCTGTAGCGGTTGTGAAGGCCTAGAGGGCGCTTGATAATACTTTTTTAAATGATGCCTATTTTACTACTAGTAGCGTTTGCCCGCGACTTCGCCTTCGCCTTCCTTCCTTAGTACACCTCTAGGGTGCTCAAAGAATATTCTCTCGAAATTTCAAATTTCTGCGCTTAGACATAAACGCGCGACATAGGCGTATTTCTGTCATAAATTAGGTAGGTACAGAGATGCTCAAATAATAATGTTCCAAATAGTTCATCGCATGAATCTCTTCACCACAAGCCTTTTAAAAACGGTTTACAGTTTACGATTGGTCAATTAGGTATATCAGGAAGGAAATTGTCGGTTCAGAAAAACGGATGCAAAAACTGGAAAAAATATTTAAAAAAACCGTACCTGCAGGAATGTTATTTTGTACTTTATATCTTTCATTTAAATCTATGTAATCTATATTAATCCCACAAACTTACTTGGCCTGGTGACAGCGTCGCTAGTAGAATGTAAAAAATAAAATAAAAACAAAAACTAAACAGGCAAACTAATTTTTAAAGTGGGACTATACATAGCTATTTAAAGTTCACAAACTGTCTCATTCCTCTATCATAATAAAACAGATCGCGCGATCCTTTGTATAATAAATCTTTGACTTTGACTGTACAGTTTCGCCGCGTGGCAAGCGCCGCCGCTCGCTTCGCCACCACAAAAAATGGTGACGCACAAAAAAGGGGGAAAAAAGTGTAAAACGGCACCACAAAATAGACATAAATTATACCAGAATTAACGATCACATTGTGTGTTTTGCCTGTAATTTTTATTTACGATTGTTTACCCTGTTTTATGTTTTAATACGGCTAATTTATGGCTATTTGATTTTTGTCCCGGCCCTATTTATTCTCTCCCAAGGGCGTAAAGGGTTGGGTTATTTATTACGTATTCCGAAATCGACGTTTTGATGACGATCGCGTGGAGTTATTCCCTTTGTTAAATGACAATTGATATCGTTTTAACTGCTATTGTAGTATTATTTATTAAATCGTATAAATCGTTAGAATAGCTGTTTAATTGACAGTACAAAATGTAGAACAGTAAATATTATTAACTAGCTGATGCCCGCGGGCCGCGACTTCGTACGCGTGGATTGAGGTTTTTTGGTTCCCGCGGGAACTCTTTCATTTGCCGGGATAAAAAGTAGCCTATATGTGCTATTCCAGACTATAATCTATCTCTGTGCCAAATTTCATCCAGATCCGTTCAGCCGTAGGGGCGTGATTGAGTAACAAACATCCATCCATACATCCATCCATCCAAACTTACGTATTTATAATATTTATTTGATATTTGATTGAAGTTCTTGGTGGTTTCCTCTGGGTCTTGAAATATATAGGTAACTAGGTACTAGGTACTAGGTTATAAGTAATTTGTTGAATGTGAACACATTTTTTTTCTGGAGCGAACTTAATACCGACCTTCCTATTAAGTTTTATTAAGTATAAGTAACTCGTAAGATAGGAAAATAAAATAAAAGTTGTCAACATAACCAATTCTAGTATCAAGCTCTTAACGCCCTGATCACAACTATAACCATAACTTTTATGACTCCATCGTAAAGTCCACCGAAAATATCATTTTACATAACATCGAGAACTCACCCCGACTCCCAGTGTCTTTATTTCATGATCAGACTAGTGATGGGCGCTTAAATATTAATTTTAAATTTAATTTAAATTTAAAAACTTCAAGAAACCAACAGTACAACTTATATTATTAATGCCTAGCAAATGCCCGCGACTTCGTCTGCGTGGTTTAAGGTTTTTTGGTTCCCGCGGGAACTTTTCCGGGATAAAAAGTAGCCTATGTGCTATTCCAGACTATAATCTATCTCTGTGCCAAATTTCAGCCAGATCCGTTCAGCCGTTGGCGCGTGATTGAGTAACAAACATCCATACATCCATCCATACATACATCCATCCAAACTTTCGCATTTATAATATTAGTAAGATAAGCTGGTTGGTTTAAGTCTTTAAGTATCTTAATTCCCGCGGGAAATATAATTTTCAGGGATAAAAAGTAGCCTGTGTCACTCTCAGATCCTCGACTATAACCATGTAAAATATCACGTCGATCCGTTGCTCTGTTGTAGTGTTATTGATGGACAAACCAACAAACAAAAACACTTTCTCATTTTATGATATACGAGTAAGACTTACTTACTCAGTAAGTATTAGCATGATTAAAATGAGAGGCTGTGAAAGTTACAAATTCTTCTTCTCATTCGTTCACTGTTGGCAGAGTGGTCGTGGTTATGATTGGGCCTTCAGAGCAGCTCTTGCGATCTCCTTCCATTGACTTCTGTTGGCGGCATCTCGGGAACACTCGGAGACGGACAAATTTGAGGCGGAACGGATTGAATTTGTCCACCTATAGTAGGGGGAAGTGTAACTTCAGCTCGACCTTGCACAACGAGGTGTTCTATCGCACCAATCTTCCTTGTGATATGTCCAAAGTTACAAATGAGGTGCTTATAATAATTAGTATAGACTTATTCAACTTTTCTCTCAAACTTTAAAATAATGTTATCCATATATGCTTAAATGCATTCTATACTATTTTTAATGCGCATGTGTATATCTGGTACCCTTACACAGCCAATGAAACAATTTAGATGAAATTTCTTACAGAAATAGCTTGCTTATTACAGACAGGACTACTTTTACTTAGGATATAAAAGGAAAAGGTGACTGACTGATCTATCAACGCACAGCTCAAACCACTGGACGAGTCGGGCTGAAATTTGGCGTATATATAGTTATTATGACTTAGGCATCAGCTAAGAAAGGGTTTTTGAAAATTCTAATGCTAAGGGGGTAAAATAGGGCTTTGAAATTTGTATGAAAATCGAATCTAACGTGAGCGAAGCCGCGAGCAAAAGCTAGTAATCAATAATTCTGCTAGCGGAAACTGCGGGATTTTCTCTTCGGCGACTTGTCATGCGCGCTACCCTATCCTTTCAGTATATAATGTCACGGGTATCCGCACATTGAAATGCCTTGCTTTATAAAGAGCTCATTAAAATAGAAAAAAAACTATTAATAAATAACAATAATACTAACTGGCTGGCTAATATTTTTGCGCAAAGCATCAGCCTGGCTGTCCGGCGCGGAAATGTAGCCAGCATTCTTGCCACCATTCCACGCGGGCGTGATTTATATAGTAATTAGGTTAGGCTAGCTAGCTTTACCACTATCACCACAGCCCATTCACGTCACACAGCCCAGGCCTCCACTCCCGTAGGAGAGAGGGAATAGAGCTTAGACCCACCACGCTGCTTCAATGCGGGTTGGCGGGCTTTAACGACTATTATCATGTCAGTGATAATAACCGGGACCGATGGCTTAACGAGGCACGGAGTGAAACACCGCCAACTTCCTAAGTCCGGGCTAGTACTGAGAATTTCTAGTCAGTAAAACCCAATACTTAATTATAGCCCGACACTGGACTCGAATCCGGGACCTCGTCAGCTGCACTCGGAGATGCCAACCACTAGACCAACGAGGCAGTCAGAGCTACTCGTAGCTTGGAGTTCTAATGTAGTGTTTTCAATAAAATTAACTGGTGAATAAAACGGAAGGATAATTAAACGGTGAAGAACTTTCCTATTTTTAAACGCTTGACGCCCGGCCCATCTCTACTCTATCCTTTAAATACAAATATCGACAATCTCATATTTTATAGGTTTTTTATTGTTATGCAACGAATTCCTTCCGAAGCCAAGGTCTAAAGGGGCCGCTCTCAAAGATTAAGGCTCGATTATAATTCGTTATAAATTTATTAATGATTAATAATGATATCGAATTTTTGGAGTATCAAGTGCGTGAATATAATCGGGGAGGTTATGGGGTATGGGGTGACAAGAAATAGAAAAAATATACAAAATCTATGGTAGGTATTTATGTACTGTTAATTCGGTAGGTGGAGGGTTTATAATACGGTTCAACTATTTTATTAGTCTTACCAACGTTTTACTGCTTTTACATGGGTATGAACGGTATCAAAGTTTTGTTTTAGTGTTCATGGAACTCATCCCTTGGTGTTTATTTGTCCCACCTGATTTCCATCCCAACCTTACTTTTCAAAATGCAAAAGTGTGTTTGTTAGTGGGTTTGTAGGTTTGTCCTTCAATCTGGCCGCGCTACGGATCGACGTGATCCTTTTTCCCTTGGATTTTCCTTGGAAATCCAGGGCGAAGTCGTGGGTATCAGTAAGTAACATGGTTTACCAAAATCCGCTTTTAACCGAATTTGAAACGGACAAAAAATAATTCAAGAAAAATAATTTTATATTTTTTAAAATTAATGAATAATTAAATTATTCAATTAGGTATTAAGTCGTCGCAATACACGAATAAGTAATGCCCTAACTTTCTTCGCTTAAAGCCCTGCACCTGCGAATTGAATAATCATTCTGACCAGACTTGTAGGCTTGTCGCAATGACAATTTATATTTTCCCGCTGACAGTTATTATGATAAACGGGATAAATTGAAGAAATTCACCCATTTGCATAGTTATGTACTTAGTACCTATCTATTACTTGAATCTAGTTATACTTGAGAGGAGATTTCACATTTTCAACATAATCACATACCTAATCACACAAAATATATATCACCGTAAGATTGTAAAAACCGTAAGATTGTAATCTAACGCTTTTTTTTTCGATAGATTGTAAACAGTCGAAAGATTGTGAACCGTTCAATGTGTCAATTTTTGAAATATTCATTGTATTTACGTTTTTTTGTCTCTTTCTTGTAGGTTAGGTTAGGGTTCGACATAAATAATCAAGTAGTGCTATCGAGTGCTACGAGTATCTATAGGTTCTATCGGGTTAATAAACCTAACAGATTACAATCTACCGAAAAATAATCCGTTATATTGTAATCATTCCACAGTTTACAATTTCGCGAGTTAGATTATAATCTAACGGTTTTTACAATCTTACGGTGACATAAACATATTATACTTAAGAGATTTCACATCGAAATTATAATACGTCAAATACTAAAAAAAATATCAAAATATGATTAAATAATCATTAATAACAAATTATTACCTATTCAATATCGTCACTCTCTTTCTTTCATTACTAATCACGAGAAGGGTACGGCCATAGTCCACCACGCTGGCCAATTGGCAAACTTCACTTCACACTATTGAGAACATCAAATAAATATTATAAATGCGAAAGTTTGGA
The DNA here is from genome assembly GCA_963932025.1 of Erebia epiphron. Lineage (NCBI taxonomy): Eukaryota > Metazoa > Arthropoda > Insecta > Lepidoptera > Nymphalidae > Erebia > Erebia epiphron. Next base: position 15,042,508 of record OZ009950.1, read on the forward strand.
TGCATGGATGTATGGATGTTTGTTACTCAATCACGCGTCAACGGCTTAACGGATCTGGCTGAAATTTGGCACAGAGATAGTTTATAGTCTGGAATAGCACATAGGCTACGTTTTATCCCGGAAAATTAAGTTCCCGCGGGAACCAAAACACCTCAATCCACGCGGACGCAGTCGCGGGCATCAGCTAGTTATGAATATCTCTCGGGTATGCAATCGGTTTCCTCTCAATGTTTCTTTTCGGGATAAAAAGTAACCTTAGATGTCCTTCCCTGGGATACAATGTAAGCTATAGGTACCTCTGTGCCAAATTTTATCAAATTCAGTTAAACAGATAAACGTTGAAAGGCAGACAGACAGATTTATTGACTAACACACGGACACACTTTTGTATTACTTATTGAAATGAAATGATTTATTTCAGGTAGGACAACTTGTGCCACTTATGAAATGTCAAGACTCTTCCACGGAGAAGAACCGACATGAAACCCAGCAGTTGCTCTTTTTAAAAAAGAAAATCACCACCACCACCACTATTGCCCATTAACGTCCCACTGCTGGGCACAGGCCTCCACTCTCACCGGAGAGAGGGAATTAGAGCTTAGACCCACCACGCTGCTCTAATGCGGGTTGGCGGGCTTTAACGACTATTATCATGTTAGTGATAATAACCGGGACCGAAGGCTTAACGTGCTCTCCGAGGCACGGGGGTGATGGTGAAGCACCGCCAATTTCCTAACTGCGGGCTAGTACTGAGAATTTCTAGTCAGAAAAACCCAATAGGTACCTACTTATTATGGCCCGACCCGGGACTCGAACCCGAGACCTCGTCAGCCGCAGTCAAACATGTTAACCACTAGACCAACGAGGCAGTCAAAAAGAAAATAGAATGTTTCAATATGTAGCTAATATATATACTAGTATAGGTACATACGTAATGTAACAAGAATGACACTGATGGCTGCCGAATTTCCATGCAACTTTGTCATTAAGAAATTGATCAATAGTACGATAGCCTCAGCAATAACAAATGCTAAATCCAAGAACTCTTTTAGTACCATGTTTTAAAAGCGTACACTCGATATTATTACTTATAGAAGCAATAAAATTGAATCTGTCGAGCTACGACTAAATTAGTAACTGAGTTCAATCTATAGATACTTTACGTATAGTTTAACTTTAAACAAATACATAACAATACAATATTGACGGTTTAAATTCCCATCGAGTGAGCGACAGTAACGCCGTATCGGATCGTAAACTTTTATCTCTACATCCTTTTATTTTACACCTTTGCCCCTAACATTGTGGAAACACTCGGTTACCACAATCCATGAATACACTGGGAAAGTCCCGGAAGTCAGCTTGGGAATATGGACCATTTAAATCCAGCTATTAAGCTAATAAATAATTTAAATTAAACTAAAGACGAAGCCCGCGAATTTCAAAATACTTGTTCTAAGTTCGTTGTCTACATTATAAAAAGAAACTAGGTAAGTAGGTACCTATATGTGCAATCTTATAAATATATTTTTTTGTATAAGAAAGGTACATAGCCTACCTACTTAAATAAATTATAGGTACTTTTATATAGTAACGATTTACAAGCAATACTAATTGCGTTTAAGACCGAAAAAGTTTCGTAGCAATCGAATACATCCTTGGTTCATATTAAATTATGAATGCGAAAGTGTGTCTGTCTTTTTTGACAAAATTCAGAACAAAGCTATGTTGCAGGCTACGATAAAGCCCATAGCACAGTAGCACACAATAATACCTACACAAATTCAGCTTAATATCCTTAAATAACTTCCCAAAAATACGGTAAACCTATTTTAAAAAAGAGTATCCTTTACGCAACGCTAATGTGTTGTGACCGCAGCTTCAAATAAAAAAAAATAAGAGGCCATAAAGTTTTTGTTCCATCTAGACTAAAAAATGGGGGTGTAGAGATTTGTCGCTCTATTAATTTGGGTTTATTTTGCGGTTTATCAACTCTGTTTTAAAGACTTGAACATAATAAGATTTAGTGGTCTTGAACCACAAAAACTTGAGGCGCAGTGTATTTAACCCCGCAGCAGCTGTGGGGAAAACTTGTTTATAGTCCCACCAACTTATCTTACCCGGTAGCCAAAATTGGAACTAATTTTCATGCCCTTTTTAATTTTTGTTTTCATATCTATTTTATTTTTCACTAGCTGATGCCCACGACATCGTCCGCGTGGAATAGGTTTTTTTGAATTCCCACGGGAACTCTTCAATTTTCCGGGATAAAAAGTAGCCTATGTCACTCTCCAGGTCCTCAACTATAACAAAAAATCACGTCGATCCGTTGCTCCGTTGCACCGTGATTGAAGGACAAACCAACAAACCAAGAAACAAGCACACTTTCGCATTTATAATATTAGTATGATATCTACTAGCGACGCTGTCATCGGGTCAGTTAAGTTTGTGGGACTATATTTAAGTTTTACTTTGCAAAGTAAATTCTCGCAAATATAAATTTGCTACTCGCAGATTTAATTTCATTATATTAGTTAAGTTTTAACCTGTACCTACTCTTGTCTTAAAATCGATGTTTTATCAATCTATGTTTTGTCATTACTAAACAATAGCTTTTCTTCATTCATAGCCTAAACCTTAACCTATATATAAAGTTTATATAGGTGAACAAAGGTAGGTTTGCTCATAAAGTTCATTTTAAATTGCTGTGACATAAATACAGACGCATAGACGGAAGAAATAATAAGGGTTGTTTTGCGGAACCCTCAAAAATAACTCCAGTGAGTAACTATAGAAGCCAAAGTTTACAAAGATTAATCAAAAAATTCACACAGCAAACACCTCAATCGCCTATGCCTTTTATTAATACCTGCCGAAACGAATAATATTACCATCGGTAGATTAAACAATCTTATATCAGGCTATCAAATCTAACACCCTATTACAGCTTAACATCACTAATAACACTAATACGCCTGATAAAAACTGCTAGCGCCAAAATTCACACCAATTACTAAGTGGTTGAAAAAAAAACCTACTCAATAGATAATACCCCCGAAAGGTTAGAGCTGTTAGATTTTAGACTATTCATTATTTGTATCTAGTAATTACGTTGTTAACTTGAAGCCAGATCTAAATTATGATTGGTCTAGATTTAAATTAGTGTTTGTTATGCGAACAAAAAATATCGTTAAGACTAATCGGTGTGATGTATTGATTTTGAAATTTAGTTACAGTTCTTTACGCTTGTCTAGCTTTTTCTCACGACTCGGTTTATTACTGTGGGCTACACATACATCTATTTATATTATATATTATTTTATCATATGAAATCACGTCGGGGTCACCAGTGAGGAGTCTCGAAGTTGTTATGGTCGAGTCCTACTTTTCTATTAGACGCAGAAGGTTAAGCGGCGATGCAATAACTTACGGCGAACAACTCGTAGTAAACAGATGGTCTTTATTTTCACACAGTTATATATTACACAGGAATACAAGTCACAATTCCGCACGCAAAACTTTAGGTTAACGAAACACAACAATAAGATACAATGGCAATCCAACCAATTTGCATTTTGTCTTAGTGTCTATGCATTGGATCGCCATTGTATCTTATTGTTGTGTTTCGTTAACCTAAAGTTTTGCGTGCGGAATTGTGACTTGTATTCCTGTGTAATATATAACTGTGTGAAAATAAAGACCATCTGTTTACTACGAGTTGTTCGCCGTAAGTTATTGCATCGCCGCTTAACCTTCTGCGTCTAATAGAAAAGTAGGACTCGACCATAACAACTTCGAGACTCCTCAATTACTATTATTGCTCGTGGATACTTGGATCTATACTTTAAATTATAAAATGCAAAAGTTTGTCCGTCTGCTACGCTTTCACGGCCCATCATTCATGTTCAACGGGTTTTGACGAACATTGGTACAGATATAGCTTGCATTCCGTGATAGGACTTATGCTACTTTTTATCCCGGAAAATGAAAAAGTTCCCACGAGATTTCTAAAAGACCTTAAACTACGCGAAGTCGCGGGCATCATCTAGTTTATTATAGGAAAAGAAAATAAGTATGAATTATTAGAATTCATTTTGTTTTGGCTTCTAATTACCTACTTGATGAAAAACTTGAGCACGCAGGTTTCCTCACGATGTTTTCTGAACCGTTATAACTCCGAAAACTTAGAGGTGCGTGTCCGGGGATCGAACCCTCGACCCCTGAGATCGAGGAGTAGGAGGTCGAGATCCTTAACCACTATAAGCTTTTTCACCGGAGCAATGAGAAAGGCTAGGGCTTAGTCCACCACGAAAATGTCTGAAACGCCAAGTATTTAGAAACTTGTATATACTTATCAGGGAGACAGCGCCTGATCCCTGGGACAGCGCCTGATCCCTGGGCGTCATTAAAATTCATACAAGCCACAATCGTTAGGTTTCGTTTTTACTTCGTTAGCGAGTAACCCTAAAAAACGATACTGATTAAACAAACACGAATATATTTTGGCAAATTGTATGTAATTTATATGTCACGATATTTTTGAAACGGTCCGCTACTAATTTTATTTACTTAAAAAAATATAATTGACTCTCGGCCGGTTTCTGAATTGAGAATTTCATGTTGAGTCTGTTTCAAAGACTATTTAAGGACTAATTAAGCAAATTTTTGTTTCTGAATGATATTGGGCCGGTTTCTGTATTAAGCATTCAAGCAAAATCAGCAAGCTCCAACTTTCAAACCTTACACAATATCAATTCAGAAACAAAAATTTGCAGTCTTTGAGACAGAATCAACATGAAATTCTCAATTCAGAAACCGGCCGTCTGCCGCCACTTTGGAAAGGAGACTCTATTGAGAATTGATGGCAAAAACTCAGCATTCGTTTACTAAACTACTATTAACTTCCGCTTTTTATCAGGCTCTCTATTCTTTATTCCTAATTTTAACATTATTTGCAGGGAAACTACTAATTACGATAATAAAAGAACTTTTTTGTCAAAACATCATTGACATTTCAATTCGGCCATGGAGCCGACCACTACTGAGCACGGGTCGCCTCTCAAGGGTTATGGCCATAGTCCACCACGATGGCCAAGCACAGATTGGCATACTTTACACACCTTTGAGAACATTATGAAGACCTCTCGGACATGCAAAACGTCGTATGCAGGTTTCCTTACAAAATGAAAATATAATCGGACTAGCTTATGCCCGCGACTTCGTCCGCGTGGACTACACAAACTTCAATCCCCTATTTTATCCCCTAAGGAGATTAATTTTGAAAAGTCCTTTCTTAGCGGATGTCTATATGTCATAATAGCTGTCTGCATGCTAAATTTCAGCCCGATTCGTCCATTGGTTTGAGCTGTGCGTTGAGAGATTGGTCAGTCAGTCAGTCACCTCTTTATATATTTAGATTAATCTACATTTTATCTAAATAGAGTTGCAGGAGCGAAGAATGAAGTCGATTTTTTAATTTTGAACATTAGCTAATATCGTGTCGTAGTCGCATCCTAATCGTCTGGTAAAAAAGCATGCAGATCCCAGATGAATAATTCAAGAGCGGTGTTTGAGACTCGTAACAAAAACAGGCGAACCTATCATTAAAGCTGAACCTCGTTATTATTGGTGCAGCAAATTATAATGCTCTAAGCTTGTTCCTACTACTAATCAGGAAACACGAGGCTTTAGCTAAATGCCTAGATTTAGGCTATGTGATTAAGATGAACATGATAGGTCATGGTTAGACAAAAAATTTGGCTAATTTGTATTTTATGGCTTAATTTTATCGTGGGCTTTATTGACTTTTTGAAATGCATAATATAGTATACGGTCTACATAATATTATAATATGGCGTGAAGTTTTAGTGGTTTTTTGGTTTTGGTTAATTTTAGGAAACTGGCATTGTCAATCTGTACACAAGTGGTATTTGACAACTAGTCAAATCAGCAACAAACGTCCAAAAGTAGGGAATTTTGTATGAAATATTGAATAGTGACGTCATCATAGTTCGACGCTTTTTTTTACTTTAATCGATAGCTTAAAATAGTTATTTACTATCATAAAACTGGCAGGGGACGTGGATATTACGACTTATATGAATTGGGAGATCCTCTATTAAATAATCACAAAAAATAATTTACTTATTTGAATAGTTGTCAAATACCCAATTCTGTCACCCTAATGTTTTTGAATGCTTCCTACCTACATATATATACTCGTATCCTTATATAACAATTTGTAAAAAAAAACATGAAAGAATTTTCAACAAATCTCATTTAACAGGAGCTGACGCTCATTTTTTGTTAAACCAAAATCGGTAGCACGAATGTAAGTATGCTAAATTAGAAATCTCAAATACATGCCGGGATGTAATTTACGCGGCTCGGGAGTTATTTATCCCGCAATAAACACGTCAATTAGGCGGGTCTAGCCGGGACAGATTTACTTGCAACTAACCGGGATGAAAAATATCGTCACACGAATGTGGGGTGACACCGGGTAATCGACATTTTGTTTTTATGTGCTGCGTGTAATAATATATAGATTTTATGCTTTGGGAATATTCATAGGTAACTTGTCTTAAATCCATACTAATATTATAATTATGCGAAAGTTTGTCTGTCTGTTTGTCTATTTGTATATTTGTCTGTCTGCTACGCTTTCCCGGCCTAGCTTTTCTGGCTACATGTAGCCCAAGACTTCATCAAGTCAACTACTGAAAACACTACAAAATACTGAAAACACTGAAAGTAGCTACTGAAAATACTAAAGAAAGCTGAAAAGCTTAAAATACTTATGCCCGATTCACCAAAAATGGCTTGATTTGAGGGCAGACCAATAGCTGACAGTTTTTTTCATCATATAGCTACCTCATTGGTATACTCAGTAAGTTATACTAAAAAAAAGTTAAGCAAGATGGCAGGATTTAGTTCCACTAACTTTATTCCCATGCATTCATCATTCTAAAAAGTATAACCTTTAGAAATAATCAGTAATTAGATCTACTTACAAAACGAATTGCTTCAGAGCTTGTATCAAAGCACATCATTCAGGATTAGATCACTCGAGTCTATATCTGTCTAACAACCTGACCAAATGCCAACCCAAATAGGTACTTCCCAAGGGAAAACTATAAATCTAGACAGACGACCTTCTAACCTACTAGTGCCTTTTAAATTATGTATATCCAGATAAAAACCTCTTCATTAGTGTACAGGATGTTTGATTTAAATTAAAATGATGGAATTCAAAACCAACTTTGTTCTATGCGTCATGACGGCCAAAAAATGGAGTGTAATGATTTCAGGGTCCATGTATGTAGGTATAGCTCGCGCGCGAGTTGAATGCATACAAAATATATGGTGACACATACCTACAAAAGCTCTGCGTTCAACTCATTCTGCATTCTGTGTGAGTTTCTTTATTGCACCATAACTTCTAAACGCCTGAACAGGTTTGGAATTTGGATGTATGGAGTTTTGTTAGAATACTTACATCACCTGAGTGTCTCTGGCTTGAAAATTCTATATGGCAGAGTGGTCGTTTTTTTTCACTTGTTTATTTTACGCAGAATTACTAATTGTGTCTCAGACACTACCACCTATGCCCAAATTGACCCTGCCGGGGACCGAACCCGGGCACCTCACACGTTAAATAACAGCGCTCAACACTGGGCCAGGGAGGTCGTCGTACACCTTTGAAACACACTGTAGAGTGTAGATTCAGTAGTCTATCCAAAGCCCTGAGGTCCGAATAAATTAACACTAGATTCGCAGACGACAGTTCGTAAATATTCCCGAACGCGAAATCCATCAAAATACTTGGAAGAGGTCCCATCCCATCCATCTTTGTCCTTGCCGCTTCGGAGAAATCTTCGGGATCGAATCTTTAAATTAGGGTTGATCTGATTTCGGCGCCGTTCGACGATATTCGACATTCCTCTGTTACACCGTTACGAGATCCCTTTCAATCTAGATTTTTTGTTTATTTATTTGCTAGAAAGATCTACACATTTCAGCTTGAATCGCCATTGTATTATCCATCATATTCACTACTATTTAGATGACGTCCGCGTAGATTTAGAGTTTCTGAAAATCGCATGGGAGCTAAGCTAACTAATCGATTTTCCGGGATAAAAACCTATGGTTTGGTACATGGTATGTGATGATGCAGTCTAAGATGATAACGGGCTAGCCTGTTAGGAGTAAGTATAGCAATTGTATAACGCACATATATAACCTCTAATTGATTTCTAGTTTCTACACGGAATCGTACCGGAACGTAATTCATCACTTGGCGGCAAGTCTTTGCCGATAGGGTGGTAACTATAGCCACGAACGAAACCTCCCACCAAACCAAAAAAACCGGCCAAGGACTCGCGCACCTAGGGTTCCGTACAAACCTGTAGGTAGATAAGTAATAGTTATTTGTTATACAATAGTGAAAAGTTGTTTTTTAACCGCGTGCTCAATTTTGATGACCGAGCAAGCGAAGGATTCTAAAATTGAATCACGAGCGCAGCGAGTGGTTCAAAAATTAGAATCCTGAGCGTCAGCGAGGGAATCAAAAGAGCACGAGGTGAAAAATCTTTTCACTCGAGTGCAACACGTAACTTTTCATCCCACCTCAGCGAGGAAATGACATGACGTGAAAGAAAATGGTGCGCGCAAAGCAAATTAAAAAAGTACACCAAGAAGGTTACGAGTGTGAGTTTTTAACAAATTAAAGAAGGTTGTATGGAAATTCGGCACCATAGAGGTAGAAGTAAATAGGTTTTAATGATGTTTTGAATTCACAAACTTCATAGACGAGTGATATTTACTAACGTGCAGACGACGTTCTAAATTCAATTTACTTTATCCTCAAGAGGATAATAACGGCTTTTGCATTCAGATATCGAAGATTAAAAATACTCTTTCTGAGATGGTGGGATGAAAAAGTTTATTTAAAAGTTTAGTTTTTATGTATAAGTTTAGTTTTAGTATTTTTATTCCACGTATCTGTTTTAATTTCAATTTAATACCTCTACGCGTTCATGCGGAAAGGGGTAGTAAGTTAAAAATTATTAAAAATATTTTTATTATATGATGTAACTAAAAATTAATGCTTTTCGCAATTTTTCCTTTATCTGAGCTATAAGACGTTGCTTTGTACTCTTTAATTCTCGAACAACAGGGGTTACCATCGTAAAGCAGAATTATTTCATAATGCATGGTTTTATGTCACCTCAATGTCCCTAAAATCCATATCCATACTTCCATACTTATAATATTATAAATGCGAAAGCGTTTCTGTCTGTCTGTCTATCTGTCTGTCTGCTAGGCTTTCACGGCCCATCTTTTCAACCGATTTTGATGAACTTTGGTACAGGGATAAGTTCTATTCTGGGGAAGGACATAGGTTACCTTTTATCCCGGAAAATTCAAGAGTCCCTGCGGGAATCAAATAAAATTATCTCTTCAACCAATATTGATTAAATTTGCTATTGGGATAGTTTGTACTCAGGGGAAAGGACATAAGCTACTTTTTATCCCGCAAAATAAAAGAGTTCCCGCGGGATTCAAAAACCTTAACCCACGCGGATGAAGTCGCGGGTAGCATCTAGTAAGGATTATAATTCTAAAACACGAACATCAGTCATCAACAATATTAAAACAATACGTCTCTAAGCGATGGTAGTATATGCCCCCTGCAGTCCGTAAATAAACTTTTACGATCACTTTATTATTGACAGTTGACAAGATTGGACGTGTACCTCAAAATGGACTTCAAATTATACTCCGGAGTCCTTTGCGAGTCCTGTTATAGTGCTGTCTCACGGAACAGCCATCGATTGTCTTCAACTTAGACCGGCAAGATAACCTCTGCATGAGTGCTGCCCTATTGTCCTTTACTTATCGATAGTCCATCTATCGATGCTTCAAGTATCGCTTGACCTGGGGGTTGCAAAGCGATTTATCGTTTGGAGAATAAATGTAAACATGATGGGAATCGGTAGGACATTTGCATCGGCAATTGGAATATACTTGTTAGACATAGGTACGTAGAGATATGGTAGATTTATCGACACGGATAAAAATACTAAGTAATAAAAATGTACTCGTGAATTGTACTAAGTATGTACGAATATACTTCGTATGAAATAATAATGGTTGTACCTATACAAACTATCTCTGCACCCGCAAAGTCCATTTCAGCGGGTATTCGAAGATAGGTAGCCAAACTAAGTTTGTAGTTATAACAAACGATTAACGCTACGTTAGGTATCGGAAAACCGGTATCGGTTTTCTAAAAGTAATAAGCTAAGTAATATTCTTCCTCTTACGATAAAAATGATAGGGATTAGCTGTACTTACAGTTTGTTTTGTACCTTCACTAAGTACTTATCGAAACCAAACAACTACTTACGGGCTTGACTTTAAGATGTTGATACATGGTATTTTGTCTCTAGTATATATTTTCACTCCTAGTTTAGATACCACAGTGACTACTGACTATGATGCTCAGTATATCATTTTACCCAGAAGGTCTCACCTCTAGCTAGCAACGAGACCAGTCGGGATTTACATTTCACACGGCTGACATTTATCGCATGCCGCGAGGAAAATCAACACATTCATAATTTATAAGCCCATAGAATCCGCGTCCCTATCACTTAGAATTGAGATAAACCCTTAATAGAGATATTACTTTCTTCATATGTAGTTTCCGATTACTTATTGCTTAATTAACTACAGCTACTATCAAATGTTAATTAACGAATCAGTTCAGAAGCTATTTCTATTACGGTAAGCTACGTATCGTAGATATCATTTAGTACATCCGAAAGTGAATATATATCTGAGTTTGTTGCCGGACTCTTCGCAGTAGAACCGGTGTTGGAGTAATAATAAACAGACTAAAAGAGTCTGTTAAAAAGTTTTTACTGTACCTACTTGAAATAACTGCCATGGGAAGTCCTTTTACCCGGGGTAAAAAGTGTCTTATGTCAGTTTCCAGGATAAAAACGACTTTAAAGTAGAGGGTTTCTTTGGTTCGGCAGTCGAGCTAAGGAAAGGAAGCAGATCTTCTATTATTTAAATAACAGGCAAACAGACGTCCATTTAATAATAGGTAGTAACGACTCCGCGTTTACGTCATAAAGCCCAGCCTATACGATACGAAAAAAAACCTGTTCAGATCTTGAATGATCTCGCAATAAAAGCTGACGGTTAACTAATTTTCTCATCGTATAATCTATTGATAACTTGTAAATTAAAATTAACATTAACAAAGAAATAAAAATATATAGATTCATTAATTGCGTGTTCGCAATCGATTAAACGTAAAACAAATTACGGAATAAACCGCCTGTCGCGTTATTTATCGCCATCGTAAAAACCTACCTACTTGATAATTAACTCTCTTAATAAGTCGACAAAACTCCTTAGATGTTTGAGAATAAATGAGGTCGTATTAATTAGATCATTTTATCGATAGTCGATATCTTGGGTATCAATCTCTAGTTATCTTCCACATCACGGTTTATGGCAAGTAACACGTTCCGAAGTAGACATCGCCTCGTGCTACAGCTAAGGCTCCTAGCACTGACTGGAACGCTAAAACCCTTGGTGGCAACTTGGCATGGCTTGATCGATGAGCCCAATCGTTTTAAATAAATGAAATTGAGTAGAATCGTAACGCCAGGCGCTTTTTTATTAGAGGTGCTAGACAGCTAGAACATAAGATATAAAATAAAAACAGAATTCAACATAAATAAATCAAAACAATAATAAAACTACAACTTAACATAGATTTTTTTTCTACTTATCAACATTTAAGTAATTGTTAAACAAGTAACAAACAAGTAAAGTCATTTTTAACAGCGGACTCATTTTAAACAGATATATCTTTCGGGCCATTGGTCCTGTACTTTGTCAGCAAAGGATACTGCATACACGCCTCCCTTCCGCGGGGAGTCGCTTTAAGAGTTTATGATCTAATTTTCATGAACAGTGCCTTATCTATTATTGGGATTGGGTTTACGTGATAAGATAAGAGCTCGGAAGGATATGGAGCAGCAGGTCCTTGATGAGGTGTTTGGAAGGATTCAGGCTATTAAGCCCTTTTTGTAGGCGTCTCGTTAGCGATAATAACCCAGGCTAAACAATGTCGGACGGACGGCAGTGGTTTCCTACTGATTGATACTAAAATAGGATTGATTCATGCTCAATAAGGTTAGGTGTGATGTTAAAAATAAAACGACTGCGACAGACAGACGAGGTGAATGAATGAATGAATACATACACTTGGGTCTTTCACTGTGACAACACTACTGCAGACCGATCTTTACGTTGATGTGGTAATGGTTTTCACTGTGACTGATTACGTTTTTTCACTTTTTAACATTTTGCGTAGGTACGGAACCACGTAATAGGGAACTAATAGCTAGTAATTACGGTGCAATAAGTAAGTATAGTCCCACAAACTTATCTAACACGGTGACAGCGTCGCTAGTATGCATATATTATATGAAAAATAAAATAAAAACAAAAAATAAACAGGCATAAAAATTAGTTCCAATTTTGACCACCGGGTCAGATAAGTTTGCCGAACGTTAATAAACTTAATAAGATGGCGGTGGCGTTAAGAGGAACTAAAACGGAGAACCAGACACTGACACTTGATAGTTTATTGTGGACATAATATCGTTGCTTTAATTGTAAAATATGAAATAGTAGGTAATCATGTCTTTTAGTAATGCTAGAAAAAGTAATCAAAGCACATTCGTTTCGTGCACAGTGTCTGTCCTAGTCTTTTTGAAATAATCACTAAGAAATAATATATTTTTGACATAGGCAGCATTCCTATTGTTTAGACTTCAGAACAATGATTTTTAATACATGTACCTGCTAAGAAGTTCCCTGTAGGTAGCTACAGTTATACCTACTGTTATCCAAGATATGCATTAATAAATTGCCAGATAATTTCCCGTGCCACGAAGACGCAAGCGTGACCAACCAGCAAACAAACAGACAGGCAAATAGACAGCATTTGCATATTCGGATTCCCGTCGCAAAGCGATAAAATAGCGAGAGGTGCATCCAAACCGGATAAGCAAAACGGAACTCTATTCTGAAGGCTTAGCGCGGATGTTGTTTATTTATGGTAATTTTAGGATTATGCTTGCATTGATTGTAACCACCAAAGTAACCATAGATTGTCAGTTGAATTTTTAACTAAGTGAAGTCCGCGACCTCACGTGGATTGATATTTTAAAAATGCCGTACCGACTCTTTGATTTTCCGAGATAAAATTAATAGCTTAGGCCCATAGAGATAATTCAGACCCTATAATGTCATTCTTGAGGTCCTTTAATAAACCCATGCCAAAACGACATCGATGCTTGGTTTTGTTGCCCCCAGGTTGAAGTAAAACAAACCAACAAACAAGCAAACAAACTTACAAACACACTTTATAACATTATTCGCAGATTTTTTTTGAAGCATTTATTGAAAGCATACAATAGAACTGAAAGCTAAGCTTAATCAATACTATCCATACTTAATATTATAAATGCGAAAGTGTGTTTGCCTGTCTGCTACGCTTTACTAACCGATTTTAACCGATTAACTACTCAACCGATTTTGATGAAATTTGCTACAGAGATAGTTCACACTGCGCAAGGGAGGTTTTGGAGCCAGGGTAGGCATTCCTTGAGTAGGAACCATACTATTGCTACTTCATAATGAAAAATAAACATTGAGGTTTTACAACAGCTAGGGCACAGTAAACAGATATTATATTATGTGTGTATCTGTTTACTGTGGCTAAGGTGAGCAGTACTTTTATGCCTCTATGACACGCACCCTATTGCTGAAAAGTCCTTTCGTAAAAAGGGCGCGATCTGCATGTGAAAAATAGTCATTTTGTGCAAACGTACAATAGATGTGCAATCAATTTAATATTTTATTATCACAAACACCCTGGCAACCGCCATGGGTGGTCCCCTGGCGCCCATGTTCGCCACTTCGCATCCTGACAGCTTATTGTTGGAGAAAGCTTACCTCATGGCAATTTACGGCTAACTCGGATAATAGCTAAAAGCCTTAGCTTAGCAGTAAAATATCGCGACTCTCCACTTATCTGCCAGACGTTAATGACGACAATAACTCTTTTAAAATTTTATTATTGTATGGACAATGGTTTTTACTAGCGAGTGAAAATTGATTTTCTATAGATTTTTTTTTATTCGTGTGTTGGGTACTAAACTGTCTTAAGTGGTAGCAGACAATCCTTCTTGTCCATACTAATAATAAAAATGCCAAAGTGCATGTCTGTCTGCTACGCTTTCACGGACCATCTGTTCAATGGATCTTGATGAAAAGTTTGCATCCCGGGGAAGGACATATATGTCTTGTAGGTATATTGGGAAAGACAAAATAAAAAGTTAAACCACGCGTAAGAAGTCGCAGGCATGAGCTATAGTTAATAATAATATATTGCTCTAAGCTCATGTTTAAAACTTAAGAAGTTATTTGACTAGAGGTAAGAAGCATCATAAGTGTAATTTAAAACCATTTTGGTAAGTACGGGACCCTTTAATTTATTTACGAAAACCCTTATCAACATAATAAAAACGGTACACAAAAAAACAGGAGCGAAACGGTATGAAAAGGAATCTTGCACTGTGGCATTACAAGTTATGCCATAACCAATATTTCACGACTTCCGGTACCGCAAATTACCAGACGGTAACTCAGGGGCGCTATAACTCCAAAGCGCAGCGAATTCCGCGCGACACAGTATAATGTATAGGCATTAGGCACACAGAGGGCCGGCGCGCGCGCACGATCCCTTTATGCCTCGAAGCTATTCACTTATACATATTTATGAAGAAAATAGCCAATTTGTTTAGTGGGACTCTGTTGTTGACTTAGACTGAGGAATACATGGATAGAGCTCGCTGACAAATGCGTGCTGAAATTGAAACCAGCGTATACTGCATAAAAATTGCAAGCTTTTATTTAAGCCAACTGTTTTCTGAAAGTCAATGCATTGAATGTATAACTTACATAAAAATTCAATCCTTTATGCAAATTTACTTGAATTGTGAAGATTATACCGTAATAAATAATTGGTTGTGAATTCAGGCTTGATGATGATTATGTAGTTTACAAAAAAGGTTTCAACATATTAAACATAACAAGTGAAAATATAGAGAATTAGCACTAAAAAGACTGCAGGCGACTTCAAATACAGAATTAATTGGCTTCTTCAGCAATTAAATGATGATTATGATTATTATGATTCTGTTCTAATCTGTACAGAGTTTTAGTAGTGCGTTTTCCCAGCATATGCGTCAAAGCTTTTACACTGCCTCTTTCAATGTCTATCGTAGGTATCTCTTCTAGCACGTTTGTGAATCGATGCGACACAATTAAACCTTCCCTTTGACATGACACGCGTATCGTATCGGCTAGTAGGTAAGTACCAAGGAATATACTACTCTCTTGGTAAGTACCTACTACCTACATAGTTATAGCGAAAGTACCATAGTGTAGGTGTTAGAAAAACGAGGACAACCATAGAGTTTTTACCTCTAGCATTTCACAAAAAGCAATTGACACTTGAGCTTGATCGCCACATCCCCAGACCATTTTCCTTTCTATCTTCCTTTACTAACCGTTTATACATCATTCCCTTTACGAAGTAAATAAGTGATACAATTTCTTGAGCTTAAAATTAGTAAGACATGAACCGCAGTTTTTTTTTTATTTTTTTATTATAGTTGACTTTATTGAAGCATTCGTGTTCTTAACTTAACTTTAAGAATTTTATTATATTAAATTAGAATAAAATTAAATCATTTACATTTTACACACTACTAAAACTAAAAACTAAAAACTAAAAACCTAATCTAAAAGACCGCTACCAGTGGGCAGCGTGCCCAGAATGCTGGCAGCATTGCCGCGTTGAACAGCTATGCTCACTCGCTGAGCGAAATATATACCAACACTCTGGTCACGTGTTGCCTCGACCAGGCGCGCAGAAAGTTCCTTATAGATTCCGCGCGCCCCAGCCCCCCAAGGCCCTAGCGTCTCGACCCCAAAAGGTGCAAACATATAGCCACTATCCAGTGTGCTATATTTACGCACCTCCTTGAGGCCCTCCGCTGATTCCGCCGCCGCACCAGCCCTAACAGCAGTGCCTGGAAGGTGGGACGGTGCCAAGGTGTCTACACACGTGGCATCCCACACCAAGGGCCGCCCCTTTTTTTTTAATTACTTACTTCGACATTTATTTATTTAGTTTAAGGTAGGTAGTGGTGGATTAATTTAAATTAATTCTTAAATGTGCACGTCAGCATTGACGAAACATGTTTGGACTATTTTTGGACTGTCATCATAATTGTACAATGTTTCAAGCAAATAAACGATTGATTGATCTGTTTTTACTTAGTCTAAGGTATAACATGGGTCGTTTAAGGGTGTAAGCAATTGGTTTAATACGTTCGAAATCGTCGGGCGTTTCTCTGGATGATGTGCTAGTGACGCGCGCCAGCTACTCGCGCCAGTTGACTGGCTGACAGGTTTATCTATGTGGACGCTGTGTTAAGAAAGGCATAATAGGGAGTCTAGAGCCAATTTGCGCTAATAGTTTACTGGCGCGCTTTCTCATCTCGTTATATGCGTTGTCGGCAAATTGTTACCTACGTATACGAAACGATCTAGCCCTTAGTTAGCGATATGGAGCGGTTGTTATTAATAAACATCACTGTATCTGAAGACTCATAACGTGGTTTGAATTCAAGATACTTACATAAATACTTCTTAGAGCCGTATTGTTTTAACTTTTAACCACATATTTTACTTCGTGAGGAAACCTGAAAGGATGAGTTTTCTATAATGTTCTCAAAGGTGTGTGAAGACTGCCATTCGTATTCTGAGAAAAGCCCGTGAGTTGAGATGACGCGCTTTCTCTGAGTTTTTCTCAGCAAAATTGACTTTTCGAACCGATGGTAGAGTCAAAACAAGACGTATCATACAAGACACCTGTACATACGTGATATAAACGAATTGAGTATTGAGATAACCGGCAGGTCTTTTCCGGTTGGGTGGTAACTTTCCATGGCCGAAGAGTGACTAGTCAGGTGGAAGTGGCAAGTTATCAAAAAAAAAATTTATGAATTCCCAAATAGGGTCTATTTGGGAATTCAAGAATCAATCAAGGATCGAACCCAAAACCTCCCACTTATAGACCACAGCGCCAGGGAGGTTGTCTAAACCTTAAGGATTTCCCGTTGACAAGTCAATTCCTCATGATGGCTGCCATAGCTGGAACATTAAAGCTTGTTATTTTAAGGCACTGGTATCTAAGTTTTGCTGATGTATTGTAGTGAAACTGAACATCTCCCGTTTGTTTGTTCCAGAAGGATATCTCCGACGACTGCGTGTTCGAGGAGCACATAGAGGAGAACAATTACAACACGTACTCGCGCATCCGCAGCGGGAAGAAGACCTTCCTCGCGTTGGACAACAGGGGGCGCGCGCGCAGGACGCAGATCCCAGTCAGCAGACCGTTGGGAAACCTATCCTCCTACGCTCTAACGATGACTTCGCGCTGGGACGGCGCCCGGCCTGCCCAATGCCCTCCGCGCAGACATCGAGGGAAGCTGAAGCGCCCTCCGCCCTTCCACAGAAACTGCCAGCGCCGAGTCAACAAACAAAACCTGAGGAAACGGAAGCACAAGAAAGCGAACGATCCGAAAAAGAAGCGGCAACCGAAAGCGAGGAGAAAACACGAAGGGACGACGTCAACGACGGAAAGTTGGGACGAGTCCACGATGTCCACGATGTCCACGACGGACGCGGAGTTTTTTCGGTCGGCTGCGCCGGACGGACGCGCGTGAGTCTGCTCGCGATGGGGGCTGCCGTGGCGCTCGCACACTAGCACCGTTCCACCCTCATACGAATCTCTAGCATTCCCTTCAACGCCGTTCGATACGAACAGCCCTTGAAACTTACTCTAGCGTCGCTCTAGACGCAACGCTCATTTATTAGACTGAAGGCGTCGATACGCAGCGTCATTTTTGACAAGCTCTATTCCGAAAAAACTGCATTAAGCGAGCTCCATACTGCTCCGTGCTGATTTTTTTCTGCTAGTTAAAGGGAGTCCGTAAGGAACTCTCGCCGATCGCGGTAAAGGCGACTCCCTTTAACTAGAGAAAAACTGCTTCTAGAAATACTGTCGCCATCAAAGAGCTAACAGAAAAAACTAAGCGAGCAAAAATGGTTTAAAAATAATCATAATGAACTCGCTGATTAAGGCAACTGTCATTTAAACTCTCTGTTAGTGGAAGTGCAAACCTATTTTGTCAATTTAACAGAGTCCGTATCGCTTAGTTATTTTCCCGCTCATTACCCTTTTGCAGTGGAAACGCAGCTTAAGTCATAAATAATGAGTTGATGTTATCAAAAAAGACTCTGCAAGTCAACTCCGACCGTTTCAATAGGTATGCGTTGCGCCTTATACACTGTGAAATTTTTGTCCGAAAAATATTTCACCCCAGTGACCGATGCGACTGCCGCGATGACGCCCACTTCGACTTGTTATCAGTTGGTGTCACGTAAAAAGAGCTCTGATGTTCAGGGGTCACGGGGGAAGTAAGCTGCCGCGCGATTGATTCGTCAGACAATCGTGTACATAAAAGAGCCGTATTAACGAGTTTTGACGACATCCCTGGCACAGTGGTAAGCGTTGTGGTCTTATTAGTAGGAAGGTCCCGAGGTCAATTCCTTGTAGGTGTAATTTGGAAATTTATAATTATTTTAAATCTGACTGTTCGAAGGCCAAAGGGGCTTTCAGTTACCGACAAAGACGTACGGTGTAGAAACTGATTAGGCCCTTATGAGAACTACCATAATATAATATAATTTTAGACCACATTACTTACCACCAGGTGAGATCGCAGCCAAGGGCTAACTTGTAAGTTGTAACACCTATAAAAAAACCCCCTCACAGTCGTACTGAGTTCTTTTTACATGAAACCAACCGATGCATCAAAAACTCGAGCAAACATCGACGTTTTCGTATCGCAATCGAATTCGATACGTCCAACGATAACGAAATGATATTAATACTACCAAAGCTGAAATTATCTATCTCAATTTGTATTCCTAGTTCGCTTTAAAATGTAGGTTTATCGGCAAGATTCCATTGTCTGTAGTTATCAGGAAATTATTGACTTAGATGTTATTTGATAACTTAATGATTAATTAATTAATAAAAGAATTCGCTTTAAACGATTCGAGATCGTTTGGTAAGGTGGAACTGTGTTAGAAGAGGGGGGTGGAGGGGGGTGGTTCCACTCGTGCCCAGTCGAGGCTTCGGTCGTGGCTAGTTACCTAGCAAAATTCGTTCCAAGCGATTTAGCGTACCATGCTTTTATGGTTCCGTTACCATAAATAAATAAATAGGTACTTAGTTCATTTTTCAATCATCACTTGCCTAAATGATATCTTACTTATGAGATCGCAGTCAAAGACTAGCTTATCATAAAACAAAATATAAAATCCACGCAGACATTTCCGGATCCCCGTAGACACGTTTCGAATCTATTTCCATACCTACCGATCGGGACGTGTTTATTATTCGTATATCAACCGAATCCATTCCCTAACTGACTTCTAAATTTACTTTAATTAAGTCTAAACGATCCGTTAATGGAAACGATACGGTACAGTCTCTTTGATACGGTCTTGGTGCGAGTTTATCGTCACCGATAATCATAACTTTCCCAACCAAGCGCTTTTAAAAACAGTTTTAAAAATAATCGAACTCAAAAACTCACTCCCACTCACTCAAATCATCAATCGTAATTTTCCATTTTTACGACAATGTAGTAAATAAACCGGCCAAGT
The DNA here is from genome assembly GCA_963932025.1 of Erebia epiphron. Taxonomy (NCBI): domain Eukaryota; kingdom Metazoa; phylum Arthropoda; class Insecta; order Lepidoptera; family Nymphalidae; genus Erebia; species Erebia epiphron. The sequence continues at coordinate 15,062,413 of OZ009950.1, forward strand.
GCGAGTCAGACTCGCGCACCGAGGGTTCCGTACTCAAGAAGTAGGTATAATTACCTTTGTTAATGAACCGCAAAACAAACTTTGTTTGTAGAGGTTTACTGTTAATATCAAAAAATTACGTTTGTTGTATGGGAGCCCCCCTTTAATATTTACTTTATTGATATTTAATTATTTATTTTGAAAGGTAATATACAAGTTAATATTCTGTGAAAATTTGAACCGTCTACCTGTTACCGTTTTTAATATTGAGCAAAAAAAATACGAAAAAAACACGTTTATTGTATGGGGACCCCCCTTAATATATATTTTTTTTTAATTTTTAGTATTTGTTGTTATAGCGGCAACGGAAATACATCATTTGTGAAAATTTCAGCTTTCTAGCTATCACGGTCTATGAGATACAGCCTGGAGACAGACAGACAGACAGACAGACAGACAGACAGACAGCGGAGTCTTAGTAATAGGGTCCCGTTTTTACCCTTTGGGTACGGAACCCTAAAAAAACTAATTTAAAATAATCTTTCCAAATACTGAAATCTATAATTAATTAAAAAGAGAGTCGTGGATAAAATTTACACAAGAATGTAAATAACGAAAAAAAGAGAGTTACACAGAAAATTTACACTAAAGTTGTAAAGAAAATTATAATTTAATAAGTAAGATAAAATATAGCTTATTAAATAATCAAATTGAAATAACCAATTGAAAAAAAGGAAAAGAGAGTTGCGGAGAAAATTGACACAATGGTTCCTCGACTTGCCACGAGTGGACAGCATAGTGAGATTTTGTACTTAGTGGGACGTGATGTGGTGTAATTTCTTAAGAAATTGACTGAAAAATATGACTGAGTAATGTAGGTACTGTCGGTTTCGTAGTAGGCTATGATAGGTTATGTGCGGCGGGCGGCATGCTTCTATATTCATAGTTCTGAGGGCACGAAGCGAGCGATCATGCAAAGAAAACTACTCTGTCTTGTAAAGTATCCTCAATTGAACGGTCTCAATCGCATGATTGCGTATCTTCGATGCGATCATCCAAATTGTTAACCTATTTGCAATACCGTAATTAATTGGCATGGTCCCGAAATGTGATTTAACAAGGATAGTTTCAATAGCAGAACCACTCGCTTCGTACCGTCCAAATTGAATTAGTGATAATGTGTAACGACGGAGAAGTGACTATTAGTAGATAGTTTATATGAAACGTGTATCTAATTTGTAAATTATTTATTTTATTTTCCATAGAGAAAGTCGTATTTTGTTAACGTTTTAGTTGATTTTTTTAATCTCTGCCCCTTTAGTTCGTCCGATGTAAGTAGATATGTAGGTTGTCATACGCTTGTATTTTTAGTGAGCCAATTTATGTGTATTATATTCATAACTATTCGATTACAATATGGGCTACGTGGACTCTGATCATTTAGATATTTTCACTTAGCTATCGGTCTTCTTTCAGGTGTTTTGAAGAGCGTGCTCCGGAATTTTAAAACTTGTTGCTCATTATTTTTTTAATCGCTTAAATGCAACACTCTTTGGGTGGCTTCTATTTATTTTTTTACCAAGTAGGTATAACTTTTGTAATGAGTACCTTCAAGGCAAGTGAAAATAGACACATCCTAGATGATCGCATTCAAACCTGGACCTCATCATTGTTTTCCACAAACCATGTCAAACCATGCTTAATTGGAAAAGTTGACAGTCTTCATGTGATCAGAGTTTACATAGTGTGTATGTGTAGAATGTACACAAATATTGTGCTTGGATGGACGATTACATTCTTAGTTACTTCCCTCGCATTCTTGTTATGTGCGTGATGCGTATAATGTTTCTATTGTAAATTATACTGAGTCAGCGAACTTTTAAAGTAAGCAATACGTATCTTATAATATAATAAAATCAATAGCTTTAAAAAATGTATACTCAGGGACTTACCTACTAATTTTCTTTTAGGAAGTTTTGGGGTTATGTACGAAAATCATCAAAAGAATATATGCGCCGAATTGAAATAAATTTGTTGCATATCTAATCCCACAAAACAAGCCCACTTCTATAATATGAAAACATTACTGTTCTGAATGCAAATAAGTAGATTTACTTTAATTTAAACTGTAACTAAAACACTGCCAGCTATTTACAGGGTTTAGAATTTCATAACCAAACCAATCATATTAGATATTGTAATGATCATAGTTCGCTGATTACAGTAAGTCAAATGATGTGAATAAGTGCAACAAGCTTAATGATTGTACCTACGAGTGTCTGAGAAAATGTATCAAATTAATTTATGATATTATGTTACGTTGTATGTAATTGTATAGTGTCATGGAAAGGACAAATCTGTACTCGATTTAACGAAGCATTTACTCAAAATAACAACTTGGTAAAGAATCGATTTTGTCATTTTCACTCGTAACTTATTCCGGTTTGTTATCGATTACCTTACTCTTATTGTAGATCAATTAAAACAAATCGATCGTTAGAAAGTAGAAGCAGTATTTCGGTATTGTAAATTCTCTCCAGTTTCAGTACCTAGTTTTATAGTTTTATATTTGTAATAGACGTTGTAAGAATTGTGTAATTTCTCATCTATTCTGTAACATTGATCGATTCCTAATCGTTTTACGGACTATTGTTACGTAATATGCACGTATTTAGTTACATATTTCTCGATGAATAAAGTACCTACCTATTTCCTCGAATAATATTTAAAATAATATTATATAAAATGGTATGCAATTTAAATGGCACACTTGGCCTATTAAAGCCTCTAGGACTCTAACATGTCTTTCAAATATCTTTTTTTGTATATAGTAATGATAAAATAGATTCTCGATTCTGTTCCACTAAGTTGACATTACAATTTTATTATAGGATTTGCAGACCATTTTATAGTTTATTAATAAACTTTATTTTTCGAGAAATAAGTAACTTTGAATATCATGGTACCTACTTCGTTTTTGTATAAATATGAGTTAATTTTATGTTATTTATACGCATGTGCCATAAAATACCTACTTGTAATAGAAATACCGACTTAGAGAGCATAGTTTTGTTCATTTTCTTTCGCACAATGTTAATAATAATTATTGTTTGAACAAAAGGCAAAGGGATTTTACACGGGAGTCATTTAGAACTTAAATACTCTTTCATGTCGTCATAATTTTTATGAATTAAATAAATTATTATTAATCAATTCATTGGGCAGTGCAGCTAAAAACTTAACTTTCATGCAATTACACAAACGGTAAGTCAACACAAATTAACTCTCAGTTAAAACTACCAAATAAAACCACTCAAACAAAAAATAACTGTATTACGAAATAAAATAAAGTTAGTACATAATAATGTGTGCAATTTAAATTATTTTTTTGACATTCATTGGTATTTTAACTGATCTAAAATAGATATTAAGGCCCTGTAGATTGCCATCTTAAATTTTCCTGCAGAATTAAGTAATTATTAAGTAAGTTAATAAATTTAGTAATTTGAAACTTATGCCACATTTGCGCATCGACTTCAATTGTAATATTATCGATTCTAAAATTTATATATTGAAGACGATACTAAGGCCTTAATAATATACTTACTTGTTAATTTGGTTGAATTACCACTCGAGTTGAGCCAAATAAGATTGTATAATGTAAAATACATAATATTAATGTAATTAATAATATTATATCAATGCTGCGAGTGTTAGTGGAATGCGTTTAATCTATTCCCACCAATATATGGCTCCTAAACCCCGACTCTTTCCCGGGAGATATTCATACGGGAACCTCATGGGGTCTAACAGTATTACTTAATTAATTTCGATACCTTTACATTTTTACAATAATAATTATTATGCTGGTGTCAGAGGTGGTGCAAATTTTTGACGGCGCTTAATATGAGCTGAACATTTTGTGTAATATTTCTCTCTCTGCCTTCTCCGGTTACAGAAGAATTGACTTTCATTATTTTTAAATCAATAACATAATGTAAGTTTTCCAAATAAAATAAAATAAAGGGGTGCTAACTACTAACCTAAAACGCCGTTAAAAAATTAGCATGTTTCTTAAAATTTGTCAAGCGTACACTTTTGTACGGAACGGCTGATTTTTTTGCCAATTTCTAGGTGTCTCTCAGAAAAGTAGTCAATTAACGATGACGAGATTTATTTTTTCCCTTTTTGGGTTAGTAGTCTTTTCTAGCTGTACCTAGGTATAATAAGTCGTGAATCATACGCGTTTCCGTATCAACTGAACTTGGTACAGAGAGGGATTATTACAAAATTTTCTTAGTTAGCTTCTAATAAGTTCTTCAACAAAACTCCCCACCACTTCTGCAACTTTATTATTCGTTGCTAGAGCAGTATAATGTACAAAGTGGAATACTGTCGTTCATAAAAAAAAACAAAGGTCATTGAACTTATCTGACGTATGCCGAAACCACCTTTCGACGTATTTATAACAGTCTCACCTAACGAAAAGATTGATCGAAACTTTTAGACAATAAAACTTTTTACAGCCTCTTATACCGAAAGATAAATAAAATTATTCTTAAAATATACCTATTGTGTTGTTTCATTTACTTAATATTATTTTACCTTACCTACCTAGTACATGTATGGTGTTTTGACGGTACTGGTGGGTTTTATTCCACCCGAATATACAATGGGCATGATGACTGATTTTGAAAAATGGTCAGATTATGTTCGGAAGTATCTATACTATTTCGAAAAAATATTTTATTTCAGCAGAAAAATAAGGTTTAGTAGATAAAATTGGCATTTGAAATTTAAATTTTAAAATTCACGCAAAAACGTTCTGCGGTGTCATGGCGTCGTTTGTGACGTCACTATTGTTTAATTAAACAATAGTGTGATTGTCAAAGCTCGAAAACAAACAATTGTGACGTCATTAGCTTCTTGGTGTTTTATCCAAGACGGATTGCTGTATTTTATAGTTTTATTCCATCAAAATAAATAGCAATCTCACTCGAAATAGAAAAATAAATACGTTTTTTATAATCCATGAATCCTATTTCATTGAATAAATTGATAATTTCATTGATTCTTGGTTACTGTCATCATGCTTATTGACGCGGGGTTGTAACTTTGTAAGGCCCACGTCAGGTCACTGAGATTTATTGGACTGTATTTTTATGGGGATTTGTGTATCGATATTTCCTATGCCTGAGAAAACCGACATCACCAATAAGCAGGCAATAAGAATCTATCAATATCTATTAAATATAGTTATAGGTTGCATCCCTTCCTCGGGGTTGACTACATATGCTACTTTTTATCCCGGAAAATTAGAGAGTTCCCGCGAGAATCTAAAACCTTCCATAGTAAATGCGGGCGAAGTCTCGGGCAGTAATATGGAAGGACATCTCATACTGCAGTAGGTAAATAAAAAAAATCCTAAGGTCCTGACCGACCTGTCTGTCTGCTACGCTTTCACGGCCCACCTGTTCAACTGATTTTGATGAAATTTGGTACAAGGATAGGCTTTTATCCCCGTAAATTAAAGAGTTCCCGCGGGAATAAAAAAAATCTTAATCCACGCGAATTCACGGACATCATCTACACTGTAAGGGACAATCCAGAAGTAGGTATTAACAAAACACTTTTAAATTTTTGTACTCTCATTAATTGGAACTTGCACGAGTAAATGGGTAAACGTGTAGAGGTTCCACGAGAGATTTAATGTAATTAGATAAAAGCTGGCTAAACTTAAAGGTAATAATATTCATTTGATCCGGCCACGATTGCTATCGTTAAGCTCTAAATTAAAATGCGATCTAAACACAAAACTATTCAATAATCGCTGGACGCTGAGTCTGCCGGCAGAAGACTGATATATTACTTTATCTACTCCAGTCTCCAGCATCGAAAAGTTCCAATTTCGAATTTGACAACTATATCGAATTGAACCCTCTTTCGTGTTTGCTTCTCATAGCGATACAGTTCGTTGCATGGGAGCTGTATCGTTATGAGTCGTAGCTGTATCGATATGGTTATCTTCATAAATAGGATACCTATAGCTTAGCGGCTCTGGGTTCTGGCACTTTTGGTTTTTATTAATTTATATAAAGTAAAAAATTATAAAGACGTCCTTGTCGTAGATAAAATCTTGTATGCAACTGTACGTAATTAGTCATTACGATACAGTTGCATAAATAGCTATTACTCCATGGACTGAATTACTATCGTCAAAACAAAACACTCTTGTAAATACTAAAAAACAATTTCAATATGGCTTCCGTACCCGCCGAATAAATCGAATGCCATGAAACGAGTAAAATTGACAGATATAAGTACAGCTACTTCCTGTTTCATGAGATATAATGACAAACAGCAGTAATAATAAGTAGGTAGTAGGTAATAAATATTATGTAGGTATGGTGGTAAGTTCAAATGGTTTCGACGACCTCCCTGGCGCATTTGTGAGGCCTATTGGAGGCTTCGCTTCGACTATGGCTAGTTACTAGGCTACCATCAAAGACGTAACACCAAGCGATTTAACGTTCCGGTACGATGCCGTCTACAAATCAAATATGGATACCTATTGGGTAGGTATAGGTAGATTTTATAAATAAAGCTAGAAATCAAATAGGTACATAACACACTACTCTGACACACCAGAAGACCGATTTAAAAACTTCTGACGCGTCAGAGTAGCATCATTGATTTAACACTGGGCTCGCTGGCGTCAGCGAGTTCAATACTAAATCTATGAGTAGCATACTTACTCATCAGAGTTAGTAACGTAGCGCAGTTAGCCCGCTACCATCTTAGACTGCATCAACACTTACCATCCATCCAGGTGAGATTGCAGCCAAGGCCAAGGGCTAACCAGTGATTCAGAAAAATCCCGTGTCCCTACGAAAGAAAGATATACTTTGAATCGTGAGTAATTCTATCTCTATTCTCTATGACTCGTTTCTCTGTCTACGATAGTTAAACGTCTAGCACAGAGTACATTGAATAGGTATAATATGACGTATATTTATCTGTAGGAAGCTATACCGATAGATGGCGCTGTATAACACTGAAAAATACAAGATATTATAAAATAAAGCATATCAAATCTTTTATTGCTTATTTTTAAAATTTATATTCAATTATTTTATCGAGCACAGATAATAAAATCTGATATCTTGAATTTGAAACCATAGTCTAAAGTCGAAGTCATTCTTTGATGTTGTCGCACAGAGTACTTTGTATGAAGTTCAACTATGAGTGACGGCTGACGCGAACGTGCGCAGAAAGTGGCAGAAAGGTGCGCAGGTCGCGCGCTATTAACGATGAATTCGATGAAGGTCGCCCACCCGCTCGAGTTTTGCTCGATGCTTCATTAGTTGATCTTGATCGCCATTTTGTTGACTTGACTGGGATAACAAGAATCGATGCGTTTTCATTCTATAATCATCAACATTTAGGCGGCAAATTGATTTGTGATCGGGAATCGATATGAAGAAAACATCGTCTTTGGTGTGGAGGTTTTTCGATCGTCTGGAGGAGAACCAACGATGTGTTGCAGTGTTGTGTAAATTATGCGGAACGCAGTACAAGTATTTCGCTACTACAACTAATTTGCGGACACATTTATTGAATAAACATCCGATACAGTGGGAATTGCTACAGAATGGAACCTTGGATGAGTCGAGTTTCCATGTTTACGAAGATAATAGCACAAGCCAAAGTGCAAGTACGCCTAGAAGGAAGAGGTTTAATAAAACCTACCAAGACGAAAACGTACGTTATTCCGTGTCTGTTAATAAAAAAGGAAAGCCGAAAGCCCTCTACAGAAAACTCAATGCCAGTTATAGAAATACAGCGGGTATTTATTTTCTTACATAGGTTGTTAGGTAGACCGTTAACATTGCTTATCAGTCGATTTGATATCGACACTCGAAATGTTAATAGCATCGAATAATGCCAAGTGATTATTCCGACTAATCGATACGAATAACGATTTAAGTTATGTATCGATTTTGTCTTACAATAATAGAATTAAACTGAACTGTTATCATAAATAGCACAATACTATTTATCAGTTTCAGATTACGGTTTCTAAATAATTTCTTCAAATTACAGGTTGACGTGCTGGAAAATTCTGAAACAGACAATGAGAACCAGGCAGAAACCACCGATGCGCCACTGAACATAGTCCGACAGATGCACGGCAGCCGGGGGTCAGATGAAGAGTGGCTCAACGAGGAAATGTATGAGCCAGATTACAAGCCAAAGTGTAAGAAGACAAAGTACAGGACTATCAAGAGGGAAGTTCAGTCACCACGTCTGACTACTCAAAAATATAGGGTCTTACAAAGTCCTGCCTATTCAAAGTCATTACCAGAGCATGTAATTGTAGATAACAGCCAAAGAAAAGATGAATATCTTGTGTTTGGAGAATATGTAGGTAATAGACTGCGTAAATTCAAAAATCCTCAAATCCGAGGCAACATACAACAGTTAATAACTACAATACTATGGCAAGCAGAGTTTGGGCTGTACGATAATGTTGAGACAGTGAAGCGAGTCTTATTACACTCTGTACAGGAAATGGATGTGGAGCAAACCACAGAACAGGTGGTAATGGAGGATGAAAGCATAAATAAACAAGGCCTCTGATGTTGAGTCAAATATTGAGATTTTGACTGAACTCTTAACCAATAAGTTAGATAATAATAAAGACTATAATATTATATACTGATTTGTAATTGTTTCATTCTAATTCTTTAATTTTATCTTCCTATCTGTAATTCTTCATTCCTAAATTTGCAATTTTCATACATTTAGTAAAACTATGCTTTTCTAACAAAATAATCATTGCACTAATGACATGGCATTGCACAATTGCACATTGCATTGCGTTGCACAAGATTGGATATAAAAAATAATATACCATAGGCAACGACCTCAATTTACATAGACGGGCCCAGGCCCTCATTAACCCTTAGGCTAATTATTAGGCTGCAGCCTAGGGCGCGAGGATCGGAGGGGGCGCGCTGAAATTGTGTCTTCGCATGCACTAATCTAGCATCATTGCATTTACCCTACATATTTCAACTAGACAGAGACAAAACACTAAAACTAAATGTGCTTGAAAGTCCCTGAATTTAACAATCTGGAAATCTGGAAACTTTTATAGGTAGGTATTATGAAACATGTTAAAATTTTCCACTACTACTCTACCCATTTATTACTACTTTTTAGGGTTCCGTAGCCAAATTTGGCAAAAACGGAACCCTTATAGATTCGTCATGTCTGTCTGTCTGTCTGTCTGTCTGTCTGTCTGTCTGTCTGTCTGTCTGTCTGTCTGTCTGTCTGTCTGTCTGTCTGTCTGTCTGTCTGTCTGTCTGTCTGTCTGTCTGTCTGTCTGTCTGTCTGTCTGTCTGTCTGTCTGTCTGTCTGTCTGTCTGTCTGTCTGTCTGTCTGTCTGTCTGTCTGTCTGTCTGTCTGTCTGTCTGTCTGTCTGTCTGTCTGTCTGTCTGTCTGTCTGTCTGTCTGTCTGTCTGTCTGTCTGTCTGTCTGTCTGTCTGTCTGTCTGTCTGTCTGTCTGTCTGTCTGTCTGTCTGTCTGTCTGTCTGTCTGTCTGTCTGTCTGTCTGTCTGTCTGTCTGTCTGTCTGTCTGTCTGTCTGTCTGTCTGTCTGTCTGTCTGTCTGTCTGTCTGTCTGTCTGTCTGTCTGTCTGTCTGTCTGTCTGTCTGTCTGTCTGTCTGTCTGTCTGTCTGTCTGTCTGTCTGTCTGTCTGTCTGTCTGTCTGTCTGTCTGTCTGTCTGTCTGTCTGTCTGTCTGTCTGTCTGTCTGTCTGTCTGTCTGTCTGTCTGTCTGTCTGTCTGTCTGTCTGTCTGTCTGTCTGTCTGTCTGTCTGTCTGTCTGTCTGTCTGTCTGTCTGTCTGTCTGTCTGTCTGTCTGTCTGTCTGTCTGTCTGTCTGTCTGTCTGTCTGTCTGTCTGTCTGTCTGTCTGTCTGTCTGTCTGTCTGTCTGTCTGTCTGTCTGTCTGTCTGTCTGTCTGTCTGTCTGTCTGTCTGTCTGTCTGTCTGTCTGTCTGTCTGTCTGTCTGTCTGTCTGTCTGTCTGTCTGTCTGTCTGTCTGTCTGTCTGTCTGTCTGTCTGTCTGTCTGTCTGTCTGTCTGTCTGTCTGTCTGTCTGTCTGTCTGTCTGTCTGTCTGTCTGTCTGTCTGTCTGTCTGTCTGTCTGTCTGTCTGTCTGTCTGTCTGTCTGTCTGTCTGTCTGTCTGTCTGTCTGTCTGTCTGTCTGTCTGTCTGTCTGTCTGTCTGTCTGTCTGTCTGTCTGTCTGTCTGTCTGTCTGTCTGTCTGTCTGTCTGTCTGTCTGTCTGTCTGTCTGTCTGTCTGTCTGTCTGTCTGTCTGTCTGTCTGTCTGTCTGTCTGTCTGTCTGTCTGTCTGTCTGTCTGTCTGTCTGTCTGTCTGTCTGTCTGTCTGTCTGTCTGTCTGTCTGTCTGTCTGTCTGTCTGTCTGTCTGTCTGTCTGTCTGTCTGTCTGTCTGTCTGTCTGTCTGTCTGTCTGTCTGTCTGTCTGTCTGTCTGTCTGTCTGTCTGTCTGTCTGTCTGTCTGTCTGTCTGTCTGTCTGTCTGTCTGTCTGTCTGTCTGTCTGTCTGTCTGTCTGTCTGTCTGTCTGTCTGTCTGTCTGTCTGTCTGTCTGTCTGTCTGTCTGTCTGTCTGTCTGTCTGTCTGTCTGTCTGTCTGTCTGTCTGTCTGTCTGTCTGTCTGTCTGTCTGTCTGTCTGTCTGTCTGTCTGTCTGTCTGTCTGTCTGTCTGTCTGTCTGTCTGTCTGTCTGTCTGTCTGTCTGTCTGTCTGTCTGTCTGTCTGTCTGTCTGTCTGTCTGTCTGTCTGTCTGTCTGTCTGTCTGTCTGTCTGTCTGTCTGTCTGTCTGTCTGTCTGTCTGTCTGTCTGTCTGTCTGTCTGTCTGTCTGTCTGTCTGTCTGTCTGTCTGTCTGTCTGTCTGTCTGTCTGTCTGTCTGTCTGTCTGTCTGTCTGTCTGTCTGTCTGTCTGTCTGTCTGTCTGTCTGTCTGTCTGTCTGTCTGTCTGTCTGTCTGTCTGTCTGTCTGTCTGTCTGTCTGTCTGTCTGTCTGTCTGTCTGTCTGTCTGTCTGTCTGTCTGTCTGTCTGTCTGTCTGTCTGTCTGTCTGTCTGTCTGTCTGTCTGTCTGTCTGTCTGTCTGTCTGTCTGTCTGTCTGTCTGTCTGTCTGTCTGTCTGTCTGTCTGTCTGTCTGTCTGTCTGTCTGTCTGTCTGTCTGTCTGTCTGTCTGTCTGTCTGTCTGTCTGTCTGTCTGTCTGTCTGTCTGTCTGTCTGTCTGTCTGTCTGTCTGTCTGTCTGTCTGTCTGTCTGTCTGTCTGTCTGTCTGTCTGTCTGTCTGTCTGTCTGTCTGTCTGTCTGTCTGTCTGTCTGTCTGTCTGTCTGTCTGTCTGTCTGTCTGTCTGTCTGTCTGTCTGTCTGTCTGTCTGTCTGTCTGTCTGTCTGTCTGTCTGTCTGTCTGTCTGTCTGTCTGTCTGTCTGTCTGTCTGTCTGTCTGTCTGTCTGTCTGTCTGTCTGTCTGTCTGTCTGTCTGTCTGTCTGTCTGTCTGTCTGTCTGTCTGTCTGTCTGTCTGTCTGTCTGTCTGTCTGTCTGTCTGTCTGTCTGTCTGTCTGTCTGTCTGTCTGTCTGTCTGTCTGTCTGTCTGTCTGTCTGTCTGTCTGTCTGTCTGTCTGTCTGTCTGTCTGTCTGTCTGTCTGTCTGTCTGTCTGTCTGTCTGTCTGTCTGTCTGTCTGTCTGTCTGTCTGTCTGTCTGTCTGTCTGTCTGTCTGTCTGTCTGTCTGTCTGTCTGTCTGTCTGTCTGTCTGTCTGTCTGTCTGTCTGTCTGTCTGTCTGTCTGTCTGTCTGTCTGTCTGTCTGTCTGTCTGTCTGTCTGTCTGTCTGTCTGTCTGTCTGTCTGTCTGTCTGTCTGTCTGTCTGTCTGTCTGTCTGTCTGTCTGTCTGTCTGTCTGTCTGTCTGTCTGTCTGTCTGTCTGTCTGTCTGTCTGTCTGTCTGTCTGTCTGTCTGTCTGTCTGTCTGTCTGTCTGTCTGTCTGTCTGTCTGTCTGTCTGTCTGTCTGTCTGTCTGTCTGTCTGTCTGTCTGTCTGTCTGTCTGTCTGTCTGTCTGTCTGTCTGTCTGTCTGTCTGTCTGTCTGTCTGTCTGTCTGTCTGTCTGTCTGTCTGTCTGTCTGTCTGTCTGTCTGTCTGTCTGTCTGTCTGTCTGTCTGTCTGTCTGTCTGTCTGTCTGTCTGTCTGTCTGTCTGTCTGTCTGTCTGTCTGTCTGTCTGTCTGTCTGTCTGTCTGTCTGTCTGTCTGTCTGTCTGTCTGTCTGTCTGTCTGTCTGTCTGTCTGTCTGTCTGTCTGTCTGTCTGTCTGTCTGTCTGTCTGTCTGTCTGTCTGTCTGTCTGTCTGTCTGTCTGTCTGTCTGTCTGTCTGTCTGTCTGTCTGTCTGTCTGTCTGTCTGTCTGTCTGTCTGTCTGTCTGTCTGTCTGTCTGTCTGTCTGTCTGTCTGTCTGTCTGTCTGTCTGTCTGTCTGTCTGTCTGTCTGTCTGTCTGTCTGTCTGTCTGTCTGTCTGTCTGTCTGTCTGTCTGTCTGTCTGTCTGTCTGTCTGTCTGTCTGTCTGTCTGTCTGTCTGTCTGTCTGTCTGTCTGTCTGTCTGTCTGTCTGTCTGTCTGTCTGTCTGTCTGTCTGTCTGTCTGTCTGTCTGTCTGTCTGTCTGTCTGTCTGTCTGTCTGTCTGTCTGTCTGTCTGTCTGTCTGTCTGTCTGTCTGTCTGTCTGTCTGTCTGTCTGTCTGTCTGTCTGTCTGTCTGTCTGTCTGTCTGTCTGTCTGTCTGTCTGTCTGTCTGTCTGTCTGTCTGTCTGTCTGTCTGTCTGTCTGTCTGTCTGTCTGTCTGTCTGTCTGTCTGTCTGTCTGTCTGTCTGTCTGTCTGTCTGTCTGTCTGTCTGTCTGTCTGTCTGTCTGTCTGTCTGTCTGTCTGTCTGTCTGTCTGTCTGTCTGTCTGTCTGTCTGTCTGTCTGTCTGTCTGTCTGTCTGTCTGTCTGTCTGTCTGTCTGTCTGTCTGTCTGTCTGTCTGTCTGTCTGTCTGTCTGTCTGTCTGTCTGTCTGTCTGTCTGTCTGTCTGTCTGTCTGTCTGTCTGTCTGTCTGTCTGTCTGTCTGTCTGTCTGTCTGTCTGTCTGTCTGTCTGTCTGTCTGTCTGTCTGTCTGTCTGTCTGTCTGTCTGTCTGTCTGTCTGTCTGTCTGTCTGTCTGTCTGTCTGTCTGTCTGTCTGTCTGTCTGTCTGTCTGTCTGTCTGTCTGTCTGTCTGTCTGTCTGTCTGTCTGTCTGTCTGTCTGTCTGTCTGTCTGTCTGTCTGTCTGTCTGTCTGTCTGTCTGTCTGTCTGTCTGTCTGTCTGTCTGTCTGTCTGTCTGTCTGTCTGTCTGTCTGTCTGTCTGTCTGTCTGTCTGTCTGTCTGTCTGTCTGTCTGTCTGTCTGTCTGTCTGTCTGTCTGTCTGTCTGTCTGTCTGTCTGTCTGTCTGTCTGTCTGTCTGTCTGTCTGTCTGTCTGTCTGTCTGTCTGTCTGTCTGTCTGTCTGTCTGTCTGTCTGTCTGTCTGTCTGTCTGTCTGTCTGTCTGTCTGTCTGTCTGTCTGTCTGTCTGTCTGTCTGTCTGTCTGTCTGTCTGTCTGTCTGTCTGTCTGTCTGTCTGTCTGTCTGTCTGTCTGTCTGTCTGTCTGTCTGTCTGTCTGTCTGTCTGTCTGTCTGTCTGTCTGTCTGTCTGTCTGTCTGTCTGTCTGTCTGTCTGTCTGTCTGTCTGTCTGTCTGTCTGTCTGTCTGTCTGTCTGTCTGTCTGTCTGTCTGTCTGTCTGTCTGTCTGTCTGTCTGTCTGTCTGTCTGTCTGTCTGTCTGTCTGTCTGTCTGTCTGTCTGTCTGTCTGTCTGTCTGTCTGTCTGTCTGTCTGTCTGTCTGTCTGTCTGTCTGTCTGTCTGTCTGTCTGTCTGTCTGTCTGTCTGTCTGTCTGTCTGTCTGTCTGTCTGTCTGTCTGTCTGTCTGTCTGTCTGTCTGTCTGTCTGTCTGTCTGTCTGTCTGTCTGTCTGTCTGTCTGTCTGTCTGTCTGTCTGTCTGTCTGTCTGTCTGTCTGTCTGTCTGTCTGTCTGTCTGTCTGTCTGTCTGTCTGTCTGTCTGTCTGTCTGTCTGTCTGTCTGTCTGTCTGTCTGTCTGTCTGTCTGTCTGTCTGTCTGTCTGTCTGTCTGTCTGTCTGTCTGTCTGTCTGTCTGTCTGTCTGTCTGTCTGTCTGTCTGTCTGTCTGTCTGTCTGTCTGTCTGTCTGTCTGTCTGTCTGTCTGTCTGTCTGTCTGTCTGTCTGTCTGTCTGTCTGTCTGTCTGTCTGTCTGTCTGTCTGTCTGTCTGTCTGTCTGTCTGTCTGTCTGTCTGTCTGTCTGTCTGTCTGTCTGTCTGTCTGTCTGTCTGTCTGTCTGTCTGTCTGTCTGTCTGTCTGTCTGTCTGTCTGTCTGTCTGTCTGTCTGTCTGTCTGTCTGTCTGTCTGTCTGTCTGTCTGTCTGTCTGTCTGTCTGTCTGTCTGTCTGTCTGTCTGTCTGTCTGTCTGTCTGTCTGTCTGTCTGTCTGTCTGTCTGTCTGTCTGTCTGTCTGTCTGTCTGTCTGTCTGTCTGTCTGTCTGTCTGTCTGTCTGTCTGTCTGTCTGTCTGTCTGTCTGTCTGTCTGTCTGTCTGTCTGTCTGTCTGTCTGTCTGTCTGTCTGTCTGTCTGTCTGTCTGTCTGTCTGTCTGTCTGTCTGTCTGTCTGTCTGTCTGTCTGTCTGTCTGTCTGTCTGTCTGTCTGTCTGTCTGTCTGTCTGTCTGTCTGTCTGTCTGTCTGTCTGTCTGTCTGTCTGTCTGTCTGTCTGTCTGTCTGTCTGTCTGTCTGTCTGTCTGTCTGTCTGTCTGTCTGTCTGTCTGTCTGTCTGTCTGTCTGTCTGTCTGTCTGTCTGTCTGTCTGTCTGTCTGTCTGTCTGTCTGTCTGTCTGTCTGTCTGTCTGTCTGTCTGTCTGTCTGTCTGTCTGTCTGTCTGTCTGTCTGTCTGTCTGTCTGTCTGTCTGTCTGTCTGTCTGTCTGTCTGTCTGTCTGTCTGTCTGTCTGTCTGTCTGTCTGTCTGTCTGTCTGTCTGTCTGTCTGTCTGTCTGTCTGTCTGTCTGTCTGTCTGTCTGTCTGTCTGTCTGTCTGTCTGTCTGTCTGTCTGTCTGTCTGTCTGTCTGTCTGTCTGTCTGTCTGTCTGTCTGTCTGTCTGTCTGTCTGTCTGTCTGTCTGTCTGTCTGTCTGTCTGTCTGTCTGTCTGTCTGTCTGTCTGTCTGTCTGTCTGTCTGTCTGTCTGTCTGTCTGTCTGTCTGTCTGTCTGTCTGTCTGTCTGTCTGTCTGTCTGTCTGTCTGTCTGTCTGTCTGTCTGTCTGTCTGTCTGTCTGTCTGTCTGTCTGTCTGTCTGTCTGTCTGTCTGTCTGTCTGTCTGTCTGTCTGTCTGTCTGTCTGTCTGTCTGTCTGTCTGTCTGTCTGTCTGTCTGTCTGTCTGTCTGTCTGTCTGTCTGTCTGTCTGTCTGTCTGTCTGTCTGTCTGTCTGTCTGTCTGTCTGTCTGTCCTGTCAAAAAAAACAATAAATTTTGGGGTTCCCCATACTTAGAACTGAAACTCAAAAAAATTTTTTTCATCTAACCCATAGGTGTGGGGTATCTATGGATAGGTCTTCAAAAATGATATTGAGGTTTGTAATATCATTTTTTTCTAAACTGAATAGTTTGCGCGAGAGACACTTCCAAAGTGGTAAAATGTGTGTCCCCCCCCCCCCGTAACTTCTAAAATAAGAGAATGATAAAACTAAAAAAAATATATGTTGTACATTACCATGCAAACTACCACCGAAAATTGGTTTGAACGAGATCAAGTAAGTAGTTTTTTTTTAATACGTCATTAATCGTAAATCGCAATTTACCTTTCATTCAATCAACTCAAATATTTAAAAAAAACATTTAATTTAAAACTTATTACAGGTTTGTACGGAACCCTCGGTGCGCGAGTCCGACTCGCACTTGGCCGGTTTTTAGGCCGTCCATAACACACCTGACAGGGGCGCGTCCTCATAATTAGCCTAGGGTGATCAGAACTCTTGATCAGCCGCTTCACGGGCCCTGTCAAACAGATTGTCGACCTATTTTATTAACGCCATTTATCCTGAAAAGCGGGACAGCGCTATGGCGGGGACAAGAACAGTCTTATACAGGTGTGGAGCGCGCTCTAAAGGTCGCTCGCCCAATTTTTTTCTATGAAAGGGCCTATCTATAGTCTGGCTACACTAAGTCTACAGCACTGGTAGAATGGTAGAATTTGAAAATCTGTTGATGATAACACTGTAATGAGAAAAAACGTATTTGATACTTGTGTATTTTGTTTTAATCTGCTTTATTGGGGTCATTGGTCGTTTTAGTACCTACATTTAAAAGAGTAAATGTAAATATAGGGCACAGTTTTGACAGCACAATATTAAGGTAGAGCATAATGATTCTCGTATTTATTTAACATATTTATATAAATTTTATATATTATATTCGCCATGCATGAATTCGTCAGCGTGGATTTCGGCTTTAAACTCAGGCAAAACCGTATATTTTTGTTCAGGGAATGAGTCAAAAACAGGGTAACAGACAATTACTCTCGCATTTAATATTAGTGTGAATCTACTGACGCTAAAGGTTAACAACAATTTATTACTTGATCAGGGGAGATCTTCTGAACTACTTAAGGACAGCATAAATGAATGAAACACATAGTCAATAGTCGAAGCTATTTTATTCAAAATAGGTACCTACCAACATAGTTCATAGTTCATAGTCATTTATTCGAAGTGAGATTACACGTCAACAAGAACAATTTTTTCACTTTAAAATAGGTACATAAGAATGTGTCAATTACAGATTAAATTATACCGTTAGAAAGTCACATTTAATAATAATATATATCATATAATAATAAAAAAGAAAATAATATTCTCAGTCCAATAATTATTCAGAAGTCGACATGAAAAATAAATTACTCAATTTTTCTTTGTAAAAACTCATTATAGGTAACTGTAGAACGACTCCTCGACAAGCCAACTCTTCAGTATTTTTTTTGAATGTATTAATATTAATCACATTTTTTATGTTGAGGGGGATCCTATTAAAAACATCAGTACCCATTCCTGCAACCATTCTTGAGGTTTTCTCAAGCCGGTGGTATTTCGGAATCAGGCGACTAGGTGCCGCAAGTTAAAATTCGGCTTATCTCCCCTAACCGCAAACTCATCCTTATGCTGTACCACATACATGGCCACATTGAAGATGATTAAGCTGGGTAGGGTTAATATGCCCAATTTTCTAAAATACGGCCGAGCAGGAGTGTCTTGCGGAACGCGGGCTATTATTCGGACTGCGCGCTTTTGCAGCCTAAATGCACGTTCCCAGTCTGCACCACGTCCCCATATTTCAACCCCATACTGCAACAGGCTTTGTACCGAAGCGAAATAGCACGCTCGAGTTGCTTCCGTTGATAGCGTAGATGCTACACATTTTAGAGCGAAACAAGCTGTGCACATTTTGCCACATAATTTATCAATGTGTGCATCCCAACGTAGGCCGTCATCCACATGGAAGCCTTAAAAGGTTGCTTTGTTGACCTGATGAATTTTTTGGCTTTGAATGGTGACAGACAACGGTCGACGATTTCGACCAGCTAAGTTAAATTGTATATATTGTGTTTTCGAGATGTTAAGGGCGAGCCCGTTTGTCTTAAACCATTCAAAGGTCAGCTCAGCCGTTTTATTTAGCTCACTCAAGCATATCCAACGTCGACGCGGTGATAACTATAGCTACATCATCAGCATACATAAATACGTCAACGTTTTCTATGCTACCAGGGAGATCTTTAAGTAATAGTGAGCAAGCAAGATTCGACAGAGAGGATCCCTGCGGAACGCCATTATTACAAATTAAGCTGTCCGATTTTATGGATCCGGCTTTACCTACCACAACCTGTTTTCTATCCTTCATTAAGTCTACCAACAGGTCTAAAGCAGGACCGTCTATACCGTAGTGCTTAAATTTCATTTTTAAGATGTTGTGATCCGCAACATCAAATGCTTTAGAGAGGTCACAAAAAAGTATTGAGACCTCTTTTTCCCCTCACGTGCGTTCAGAACTCTCTCGATAACCTCTCGCACCATTCCAGTTGTTCACTTTTGAACGTCAGTAAAATATGAGACGTGATGGCGATAATTAACTGCAGTATCTTAACACTAGAGCTATGAGGGTTCCAATCGCATCCTGGTCTGAGAAAAGCTAAAAATTGTCAATATTGACTTTCATTTCCCGTGCTGAACGCATTTTGTAGGGAGTCCACCAGATTCCCACTTTATATTGGCCCTGGCACCTGGAAATAAATGAAAATAATTTATTTTTTGCATATGCATCATAATTATACGATATGAATAGGCGAATCTAAACCGATTAAACGTTTTATATACATTTTAATCTTAAATATTTTATGCAAAGATAAAAAAGCAAAATATCAAAACCGTTTGGTCAGCTTACTTGTCAACTCTTCGATTTGTTGTAAACATTGTTGTTTTTGCCTAAGACTGCATCGTGTTCTTCCTTTACGTTTTGGAATTTAAGAATCATGTTATATAATAACTCACGCTTATTACTTTGCATAGGTTTAACCATTATTTCACTATTTCACTTTTATTTTCGAAATCATTGAATATGTCAATGTTCGAATTAATAAAACGAACTTAAAAGTCAGATTATTTTATCGGGCACAGATATATCTTGAATTTGAAACCATAGAGTCTTAAGAGTGAGAGTGACACGGACCGTCGGACGTCGTGCGCTATTATCGATGAAGGTCGCCCATCCGCTCGAGTTTCGCTCGATGCTTCATTCGTTGATCGCCATTTTGTTGACCGGGATAACAAGAATCGATGCGTTTTTTACTCGGTTACGATTCTATATTCATCAACATTTAGGGCGACAAATTGATTTGTGATCGGGAATCGATATGAAGAAAACATCGTCTTTGGTGTGGAGGTTTTTCGATCGTCTGGAGGAGAACCAACGATGTGTTGCAGTGTTGTGTAAATTATGCGAAACGCAATACAAGTATTTCGGTAATACAACGAATTTGCGGACACATTTATTGAATAAACATCCGATACAGTGGGAATTGCTACAGAATGGAACCTTGGATGAGTCGAATTTCCGTGTCTACGAAGAAGAAGATAGCACAAGCCAAAGTGCAAGTACGCCTAGAAGGAAGAGGTTTATTAAAACCTACAAAGATGAAAACGTACGTTATTCCGTGTCTGTTAATAAAAAAGGAAATAGCCGAAACCCCTCTACAGAAAACTCAATGCCAGTTATAGAAATACAGCGGGTATTTATTTTCTTACATAGGTTGATAAATAAACTGATAACATTGCTTATCAGTCGGTTTGATACCGACAATCGAAATGTTTATAGCATCGAATCATGCCAAGCGATTCATCAGACTAATCGATACGAACAACGATTTAGTTGTAATCGCTTTGTATCAAGTGATAACATGTATCGATTTTGTTTTATCATTATGATATCGATAATCGATGATCATAACTCGAAACAAAGTAAAATGCAGAAATTTTTTTTTCTTTTTATTTTTCTTTTTCATAGTAAAATAAATAATAAAGAAATTAATGCTCTTTTTGACAACAATAGAATTAAACTGAACTGTTATCATAAATAGCATAAAACCAGTTATCAGTTTCAGATTACGGTTTCTAAATAATTTCTTCAAATTACAGGTTGACGTGCTGGAAAATTCTGAAACAGACAATGAGAACCAGGCAGAGACCACCGAGGCGCCACTGAACATAGTCCGACAGATGCACGGCAGCCGGGGGTCAGATGAAGAGTGGCTCAACGAGGAAATGTATGAGCCAGATTACAAGCCAAAGCGTAAGAAGACTAAGTACAGGACTATTAAGAGGGAAGTTCAGTCACCGCCTCCGACTACTCAAAAATATAGGGTTGTACAAAGTCCTACCTACTCTAAACCATTGCCAGAACGTGTAATTGTAGATAACAGCCAAAGAAAGGATGAATATCTTGTGTTTGGAGAATATGTAGGTAATAGACTGCGTAAATTCAAAAATCCTCAAATCCGAGGCAATGTGCAACAGTTAATAACCACAATACTATGGCAAGCAGAATTTGGGCTGTACGATAATGTTGAGACAGTGAAGCGAGTCTTATTACACTCTGTACAGGAAATGGATGTGGAGCAAACCACAGAACAGGTGGTAATGGAGGATGAAAGCACAAACAAGGAGGCCTCAAATGTTGAGGCAAATATTGAGGAGAACTAATAAATAATAAACCAAAGAATGTTAACTGAATTATTTTTAATTTTGACTTAACTCGTATGCATTATGTTAGACATTAATAAAGACTTTATAATATATATACTGTGTTGATAATTGTTTCATTCTAATTCTTTAATTTTATCTACCTAGTTCTGTAATTCTTTATTCCTAATTTTGCAATTTTCATACATTTAATAAAAATATGCTTGTCTAACAAAATAATTACTGCACTAATGAATAGGTAACAAACAAAAAAAAAAAAACAGTCGAATTGAGAACCTCCTCCTTTTTTTTGAAGTCGGTTGAAAATGACTGCTTACACAGTGTAGCGATCGCAATCACCTCTGGTTACATTCTTCCACTATTGGCCAAAATCCATTGAGGCAGCGAAAATACCATAAATTCAACCAATTAAAACAAAATAATATGACTGTAATAATTTGTCTATCTAATTCTAATACCTACCCAACAGTACAAGCAATATTATTCTATTATTATTTTCATATTAAAGTAATGGAAATAGAGTAATAGGTAGAATATCCAAAATATTCAAAGCATGCGCCACGTATGTTTTGAGTTTGTTAGATAAATGGAGACTGAGTGAGTGCCAATATGTTCCTTGCTGAGAGCTATTCCCCTCTCGCTCAATCTTACGCCTGATGTCAATCAGCTGTTCTGCCAACATGGCCACGTTAAGCCGCACATCGGGAAAATTATTAGGAAAAGTGCAGTTTTTACCGGTTTTCTCACGTAATTTAAGTTCAGTAAAGTGCAATAGATCTTATGGAAATGTGTGGAGGACATGTGCGTGTGTTTTCGGCGGCGGAATTCTATTGTACGCTGCAAATTATCAGCACGGAGGCACTGTGTACGCTCTCAAAGCTAAGGTAAAGATTATATTTAGATACATCAAAAAGCTATTTTTAACCGCTGAAAATGTGAAGTTGTAGCGTACCGTGATAAAAATGCTGTGAAAATTTGAAAACGCAGAAATGACTCAACTTTTAATTGATTGATAGGGCTATTTCCTTGAGTATGTTCGTCATGTTGGTATTGACAGTTAATTTACAAATGTTTGTTGATAACAAGTCTGTACTGAATATTGACAATGAACTTGAATAGTAGTGAATAATTGAATACTGATACTTTAATTACATAATTACTGTAGGTATATTATTGTTTAGTGGAAGTTTAAATTTCTAGTTATGTAGGAGGACCTTTAGATGACTCTGAAGCAATTAAGTAAGTATTTAGTTAATTCTCCTTGTCTGGTAGTGAGGCTATATGGAGGCTAGCCTTTTGAATCCTTAGAGGTGTATTATTAAGAGAATCTCAAAATCTTATATCACTTGACCAGGTGGCTTGAGCTGTATGTTGATAAGTGATAACTATAACAGTCAGTCAGTTTAACTTTTAATAGTTAAAGGTTAAACTGGCAGTTAAAATTAAGAGCACACTCAGAAAGAAAGAGTTCAGGTTTCCGGTATGACTGGAGAGCGATTAAGAGCAGGACCAACGCAGGTTGCTGAATGCCACTGGATTCAGGCGGCATGTGAAAGGGCAAGAAACATATTATGAACAACAGTGGAGTGCTTAATTCTGTCAGTTGACGAGCCCTTGACTACAAATTATAATCTGATCGTAAATACAAACACTAATTTCTTTATTTAACTTAAAGGTAACATTTGTGTGCTCTTACATTATCATATCACTGGTTAGGTAGTTGTAAAATTGTGTTACATTTATTACTTAGTTAAGTACTTATAAATAATTGTAAAATTAATGTGTTCTTATTATGGTTGCCTACACTAGTGCTGAGATCTATATATAGAGCATACTTTGACTTGGCTCAGACTTTACTTAGAGTTAAAACGAGATGGACTTATGTGAGTAACATCTGTCTCGTTTTAACCATGTCTTAAATCTAAGCAAAGTCAAAGTTCGCTCTATAGATCTCACACTTAGAGACCTGTATAGTGGGGGTCCAAACTCCAAATATTTTATTTTTTATTTTAATTTTATATATTAATTAAATATTGAATGAAGCAGTCTAAGATGGTAGCAGGCTAACCTCGTAGGTATATTACAATTAAGTATATTATTATTTATTATGAAACCCATACCACTACAATCGATTTTCACATCATACCGTAACACTAAACCACTTAGCAATACATCTTTGTCGGTAGGGTGGTAACTAAAGTCATAATCGAAGCCTCCTACTTACCAGAACATAGACAACTTAGAATTTAAAATTTCCAAATTACCCCTGCTGGGGATTGAACCCGCCACGTTCCACATACAAGACCACAGCGCTCACCACTGCGCCGCAGAGGTTGTTAAGTACCTACCTATTTAAATTAAACAAGTTTTTAAAATGTCACAATGATCGTAGGATATTGGGACACATCACACACACCCGGATACGTCCGCGCGGCGAATCGTTCGATCAAAACCACTCCGCGTCACAGATAGCGTCAGTCGCGCGCGCTCATGTGTGAAGAC
This sequence comes from Erebia epiphron, assembly GCA_963932025.1. Classification (NCBI taxonomy): domain Eukaryota; kingdom Metazoa; phylum Arthropoda; class Insecta; order Lepidoptera; family Nymphalidae; genus Erebia; species Erebia epiphron. The sequence continues at coordinate 15,085,320 of OZ009950.1, forward strand.
CCGCCGGCCCTAGATGTCCCGCGCCGATCGTAATCGGTCGCTATCGATTCGTGCGACCATTTCTGCAAAACAACATTCATGATTCAAAACGGGAGCAATAATAATCTATATCTATTATTACTTATTAAGTATAATATTATATTTCTAAAAAATGATATGAAAGGTGCACATTTCATACCCTGTAAATGACTTCGAAAGTTAAACTTGTCGGCCTAGGCCAGTAAAGAATGTATGTATTTTCATGACATATCATAAGTTTGAATTTGGAATCTTTCTTCCTGAATATCTTGTAACTTGTTATAATGTTCTTTGGCCTAAATAGTTTAAATTTGGAACTCTACCGTATTACGCGTTCAGCACTCACAGCGCAAAAAATAATAATTAAAAGTATAATATTTATTTTTTATCTTTATAATATTGAAAGGCGGGAATTAACTACATACCTAATCGTTATAATTTATTATTTAAAAGTGTCGAAAAAATTAGTTCGAGTGAGGATATTATGGATTTAGATTGTACGCCTCCTTGTCTGAGAGCGGAGGCCGAATTAGCTAAAAATAATTTGCTTCCGCCGAAATCCAAAGAAAAGTCACTTGTTTAATTTTTTAGAAAAGCACTATACACACCTCGACCGGGGGAGCATTCCTGGTCTCGTATATAACCGGTCTAACTAACACTCGACCAGAAAACGCGTACTTCCCGGTCTCGCGATGTAATGTACTATTATGCGAAAGTTTGGATAGATGGATGTTTGTTACTTAATCACGCCAGAACTGCTGAACGGATCTGGATGCAGAGATAGATTATAGTCTGAAATAGCACATAGGCTACTTTTATCCCGGAAAATTAACGAGAGAACCAAAAACCTCAATCCACGCGGACGAAGTCGCGCGCATCAGCTAGGCTATACAGATTTTACTATATGTTTTGCCCACAGCTTCGCTTGACGTCGCTCAGGTTCGATTTTCATACAAATTTCAAACCCCTATTTTAATAGGGGTTGAATTTTCAAAAATCCTTTCTTAGCGCATGCCTAGGTACGTCATAAAAGCTATCTGTATCCCAAATTTCAGCCCGATCCGTCCAGCGTTGATAGATCAGTCAGTCAGTCGGTCACCTTTTCCTTTTAAATATTTAGATTTCATTTAATGATCCATACAAAAGCAGTGATAGCACAACCGCCTCTAATTCGGATGGCCGGGGCCCCTCTAACTTTTCGGAGCCACCTAGAAACAAACAATTCAAGAAATTAAATATTACTTGATTTAACGGTGAAGGAAAGATCTTTTGGAAACCTGTCAATCAGTAGTAGGCTATGGCCTAAATTAAGAAGTTCCCGCGGGAATAAAAAAAACTTAACTAATCCACGCAGACTAAGTTGCGAACATCATCTAGTACCTATTTTCATAAGAGCGTTCGATATAACATTGATTTGCTAATGAAGAGACCACCTAGACTGACCATCCGAATGACGTAAAAGCACCATCATACAAACAAGGCATGCACCATAACCCCTCGGGTTAAACCACCTGCGGGCTAAACCCACGTCCTCGTCACGTAGGTATGACAGCTATCTATGATTTAATAGTTCACACAAAAGATTGTATGTGAACTTATTGGTCAGCCATTGATAAATTATTCATCTGGTCATTTCTTGCGGTGAATTGGCCTAGACAATCGTAGGCTTTCGCGCGTATTGATTTGACAATGGTTTCTAGTGACTCAGTTTGAATCATATTTGAACTATTTCCCCGTGTGATACAGGCGTTAGGTATTGCGTTAGGGCTTAATGTTTCCTGTGACGTAGTTACCAACCTTTCTAAAGTGTCCCTGAAAGAATTCTAGAGCTGAGAGATTCCTAGCAAAAGCTCATATTTAGTTTAGAAAGTCTTGCTTCTAACTCCTCAATACTAGGTAGAGACATAAAGTTTAAATTACTAAAACGAATTTTAATGAGTTTAACTACATAATAACTTGGTAGGAAAAAGACTATTTAAAATTTTAACAGATAGGTTTCTACTGCATGCTTCTACAAAGGTTTTTGCAACCCTTTTGCAACTCATTGCAGAAGGGTTTGGCCATAGTCCACCACACTAGCCAAGTGTGGACAGCCATGGACAGCTTTTACGCACCGTTCAGAACGACGCGAAGAATTTTCAGGCATGCAGGTTTCCTCGCGATGTTTACCTTTACCGTTATACCTAGCAAGATATTTAATTTCTTACATTTAATTGCGGGTATAAGTAACAAGGATAAGCAAAGCTGACGCATCAGACTCGCCCGACTTCAACATAGTGGGTAGAAATCAAAATTATTTTGAACTTTACAGTGGCGTTGGAAGTCGGTTTTTTGGAAATAATTTTATTTTTAACTTTTTAGTGTCAGGGTTTTTTATGGGACCACCTCGAGAGCTTCCTCTAACGACTGATAGATAGATATCGGTTCAGAAACCACAGAGATATGCACCGACATACATTTAAAAAAAACGCGCCGATTTGAGAACGTCCTCCTTTTTTGGAAGTCGGTTAAAGATGCGCGGGGATCGAATCCGCGACCATACGAATAGGAAGCCAGCACCACTATATAGTTAGTACTAAACATTACTAACTACTAGACCTAGTTAGTATTTAGTGACTAAGCTATCTCAATATCCGCGATAATCCGACATCTGTGCTATTAAAGCTCGGTCAAATAGAACCACACACTAGTTACTGCGCGTGCAAGTGGTAAGTAAAGTAGGTAGCGGGCAGTTTAATGAGCGCGCTGTCGCCTCCGTGTGACACTCCAGATCTCGGCCAAGTGACCCCAGATCAATTAGGTATACAGCATCCAGGGAGCTTGCTTGGGATTTGTGATATCGCTTGTCACCACCAGTAACTGTAAATGTCTGGTTAGTGTAGTGGTAAGCATGATCGACTGTGGCTGACGAGGTCCTGGTTTCGATTTCCGAGTCGAGCCAAATATAGTTAAGTAGTTATACTGAAATGAAATGATCTATTTATTTCACGTAGGACTTGTGTCACATGATTGATGATACGTCCTTTTAACCCAGAGTTAGCTTAGCCCAGACTTTGACAGAATTCGTATAACAAATTCATTCCTGGGTTAAACGTAAGCGTAACCCACCAGTTTGCAAGCAGGCAAGCCATCCGCCAGTCTGCAGCAGTAAGTATGTTTATCGTGTAGGTACCAATTTTGAGAAAGAGAGATAAAATTTGAAATAGGTATGAATATCTTCAACTTTTTCGACGTATCGTCATCTCGTATTTCCTGTAGAATTATTTTCCGAACCGGCGGTAGAGTCAAAATGTGACGTAACACAAGAGACTCCTGTATGTCTATATGAAATAAACAACAACTTGTTTATACACAATAGTATTGAGTACAAATTGAGTTAAGAAAAGGAGGGAAGCGTGCAATGCATGAAAATGATTCTGGGACAAACCGAACTGTCATTTGTCACCCGTATGAGTGCGGGTCGTTTAGATCGTGATTGAAATGAGACCGCAAGCTGATGACGACGTCCAATCATCTTCATTCAAGGAATGGCGAGTGTGTACGTGACCAACTGCACATTATACACTTGGATGAAATATGCCCTCTTCCCGACCGAATTTCGGCCACGGCCGCTAATCTCGAGAGAGATTAGTCATCTGCGTGGGAGCTATTATAGTAAGTGTGTGTGCAAATACAGGTGCACTCTCTGTTCCTTTGCTCTCATAGCCCGATGGGACGGATAATCCGACACGACCGTAGAAAGATCAGACGCAGGACTCTCCGAGGCACGGGGGTGAAACACCGCCAACTTCCTAACTCCAGGCTAGTATACTGAGAATTTCTTGTCAGAGGAACCCGATACCTACCTACTAATTATGGCGCGACCCGGGACTCGAAGCCGGGATTAGCCGCAGTCGAACATGCTTACCACTAGACCATCGAGGCAGTCAAACGTGGTTAAATAATTAATTGGTGGAAACAAATTCAAAATTCGATCAATACAAAATATGTTCATTGTGCACGTCTCGGGTCTCAAGAGTACGGGGAATCCTGTCAGAATGAGATGGTTTAGGTCCACCACGTTGACCAAGTGCAGATTAGTAGACTACACAGACCTTTGAGAACATTCCGGATAACTAATCGAAACCTTTCACAATCAAACTTAGTTTTCCAGTCAGAAATAAAAGGGATTAACATTAACAATATATTATTATCTTTGAGATGGTAGATTAATTTTACCAAACAGAAAGGTAACTCAGTAGTTACTATACAGTTTATTTAAAAGTTTCATTCGAACTAAGGACCTCTCGTTTGGTAAGTATGACTTGAAAACTGTGCTTGAAAACGATCCTAAAGTCCCACGGGAATATATTTTAGTAAGATCTACGACCTGAGCTCTTGTTGGTTGGTTCTGTCAAATTATTTTTCTTGAGGCTCGAAATTCGTGCATGAAAATGTCTACAAAAAGGAGAGTATTAACAAGCAGTGTTATTTGTTAACTAAAACAAAGACGGACACGGCTTCGTTACAAGTTCGACACAGAATTCCGATCATAGCGCCTCAAGTAACATTGCATTCTTCACCGATACAACAAAAAACAGTATAAAACGACACGGCAACCTTGGTCCGCTGTAACAAAACCCTGGATGTCTCGATAATATCGCACTCACGATTAAAAGTAAATCAGTCGAGTCGTTCCATTCACAGGTGACCCTAAATTGCATACTAGTGAGTCGACTGACAAGCGCAAGGACATAAACTTAAGATATTAGCAACAGATAGGATAATGTGTCAAAAGTCTAAAAGATGAGACCTTCGGCAACTTTCTTCTAAGTGCCATTTCAACTAATTTAGAAATGTGATGAAATAAATTACATAGGACCTGTTTGTTGTATCTCTAAAAGGTCTGCTTTACATGTTCCAATCAAGTTTGTTTGATGGTAGTTAATTGAGTTAATTCGGGTTTTCTTCTTGTTTTACAAAATAGAATGTGTAGCGATCCTCTCAAATAAACGCGTTGAGTATCACTGCCACGCAAATTTCGTTGTTCAGTAAATAATGAAATTGGCTTCTTAGAATCTGTGATGAATTGCTAAATACGATGCTGAATTTTTTAGGGGACAACTGCCTATCTCCTTTTATTTATAGCCTTATAAGTGCGTTTGATTCGTGTTTTATAGAATTGAAAATGAAGATTTTTGAGCATCCGCTCTACCATAAAGTTGAATCTCCTAGTTGCAACCCCGACAAACAAATAGGCCATAACCTATTAAGTAAAGGGTGTTTCTAAGAATAGACCACCGACGTCGCCCATTGATCCAATTCTTTACCATTCCTCTAACAACCCTGCGCTCAGTCTACCGGTCAGCGTGCGACAGTTTTTTTTACCAAATCCTCCACAGTTTATGATCATTGTTGTATTCGACAGTATAATGATGTAATTTGTTGTCGATCCTAACTATGTACGAAAGATTTGGTACAATAGAGCAGAGGATTAATAAGTAAATGGTGGGAGTTTCTCAAAGAAATATTACTTTTCTACAAATATAAAATGAACAACAGAAATCGAAATACGAAGTCTCTCCAAAATATTTTCCTACTAGAGTATGCCCGCGATTTTGTCGGCGGCGTGGATTTTGATTTTTAAAACTCCAGTGAAAACTCAGGTATAACACTTAGTCCATGATAAAAAGTAGCCTACGTCACCTCACTCTCCGGGGTTTCAACTGCATCCATGCGAAAATCACGTCGATTCATTGCTACGTTGTTACTTGTGATCAAAATAGAAATGTACTGTAAGTAAATAGATAGTAATGTAAAAGTCCCGTGGTCCCAGGGGCTTCCAGGGAGCTTATTCATAGAAAAGCTTTTTAACTGACATCTATCATTGTTAACTTGATTTACGTTGACTTATTTAGATTAGCTATGGAGTCAGTAGATCGAAGGGATTTTGCATAGCTACCAGGTAACTGTTGATGAATTGCGAGATATTTTTTTAGAGATACTTAATTCTTCACATAAAATAAACATTTCGTAGGGTGATTTCAAACCAGGTCTAGTGAATCCTGGCGATCCATCTAATTATTATTCAAAAATGAGATGATAAAACCAATATAAAATTGTAGGCTCGATAGGTATACTTGTAATTTGTAAAAGCTTGTAGCTAAAGTAGGAGCGCGTTTAATCACTCAATTATTTTGATTTTCGGCAAACGCAGTCCCTTTTAACTTACTTAATACTTTTGCCTGCAGCTTCGCTCACGTTAAGTTCGATTTCATACAAAGGAAAAGGTTCATTTTAGGCCTACTCTTGTACACTATACCATGAATAGAGGAAAATACATAGATTGTATAAAAAATATAATAATTCAGAAGAGTACAGTAAATAACGAGCAAAAAAATAAAAATGTATTTCAAGTTTTCGATACATTTCCAAGATGGCAACCTTCAGCCATAGAGAAGGCAGTAGGCGAGAAATGTATCAAATGTCATTCTGACAGTCACTGTCAAAATAACGTGTTTTTCTTTTGAAAACGTCAAAATTCGAATCCGCCATTGTTACCCACTCATGTTAAGTGTTCCATAACTTGGAAAGATTAAATAATTTTACCACTGAAATTACGATGAATTCGTAGATTTGATCAATAAAGACTGGTCTAGTATTTTATTTTCCGTCATTTCTCTGCTTGTACAAGACCTGGCCTACGCCCCATACAAATCTGAACCGTCTCCTTTCAAACCCCTAAAATTACAGTAACGGGATGGAACTTGAAAAAGAAGATACATAATATTAAGCAGCCCTAATAAACCTTCAATTAGCTTCATATAATATCAAAAATCAGTAAATTCCAGGTAGGTACGCTAGACCGCAGGAAGGACGGACGGCGAGTCGGAATATTTTACCATTGATTTATAGCCGGGGCAATTATTATTGAAATATTGTGTGGATTAAACATGTTCTCAACAAGTTATATTTCCGTGAGGGATATTAAACCTGAGTTCCGTTAATAGCACCTTACTTTCTAGGCTATCGCGGGAATCGTGGGGACCTTTTGAAGGAATGCTAGTGACACCAATGATATTGACAACGATATGTTATATGGAGACGTTACTTCGAAACTTGTTCCCATTTATGCAGAAATTACAAAAAGGCACTATGTATAAACTATTTTTTAGAACAACTTACATAAATATCATAAATTGAAGAAACGATGGGATTTGGAACTTTTCTTTTAATGCTCTTTAAACATTGCTTCGATTTCTCTAGTCCTTATCTTTCAAGTAAAAAATTAATGAAGGCCAATGATGTTAACAAAGTTATAAAAACCATGATAAGACGAACGAAATCAACCTTCAGCTTGGCGCTTTATGAAATAAACTAGTTGGGTATAGTAATGTCTGCTTCTAAACTTTAGTATATCCGTGCTAACACCTTTATAATGTTACAATGTGCAAATGCATTTCTCTTTCTAATACCTTTCTATAATGCTATTACTTACTTAAGTCTTAAAGGATAGGTGTGTCAAAGGCTTCGAATAAATCGATAGCAGTAAAATTTATTGCATTTTAGCCACATTACGGCCTAATAAGGAGTCCTTTTTATCAAGTTATGTGCCGAACCAACGGCCATCTTAAATAGAATAGCCATTAACATAATATTTTCAGATTTATGAATAGTAAGCATAACTTAATTTAAGTATGGCTGTAAGAAACTCCTTTAGAAATCGTCTCCAAACAATAGTAAGGTATCAGTAAGTTACAAGTGAAGCTATCAGTTCGAGCAACAAAGAATCTAATGATTACTTTACTTAACTATAATATGTTGATTCAGATTCATTTATTTGCAAAACATGAACAACTGTACAATAATTGACTTCGAAATTATAATTTTTGTTTAACAAAAAAAATTTTTTTTGGTGTTTTAGCTACTCTTCACTTTTACGTAATACAAAGCTCTATAATAGTTTCTCATAATTTTGACCGCCTTTCAAAAAAGGAAGAGTGAGGTTCGGCGTGTATTTGCCCTGTTGTATTTTAACCCTCTTTTCATTTGCTTACTCACTAGTCTTGCTGCCCTTATTTTTCATACACGTTTAAGTATGCCACAAGTTTTCTATAACAAACTACATCTTACTTGTCTATTCCCTATTCTCCTGCTACATTGTACTCTATTTCCGCTAGATCAACAATTAACTCGCTAATTCCCTCAAGCGTTCCCCTGTCGCAGTCGCAAGATCCCCAAGTCGCAATCAATGATCGTCAAGCGTGTGCTAATCCGACGCCCGTTTACTGCAGGCTGCACCGCTGGTAATTGATTACCGGTAATTGATTACCGCTGGCTGTTGTTCAGGGCCGTTTAGGGAAAAGAGATAAGAGGAAAAGTATCCCTATGTAGGTAACTACTAGCTTATAAATAAATTACCAGCCAGCGTTGAGGACAGTGGCCTAAACCCTTCTCATAATGAGAAGATACCTGTGCTAAAAATGCCGTGAAAGGGTTAAAATAATTTATTGGCCTTTTTTGTTTAAAAATCATCCGAATACTCTGACCCGATAGACGTCTTGTCCAAATTTCAATAACTTTAGTTCATAGTTCAAACTTACACAAATCCCTTCGAAAAAAGCACTATCTGCAGTGTTTACCGAATTTTCCAGCAACTTTTCCAATTTTTCTCTCCCTAATATATCCATATTTAGATTTCGGACTGTCACGAACTTTAAAAAAAACATTAGCTAAATCGGTCCTGATACCTGATATCAAGTAATGCGTTTACCAACGAACAACATTTATTTTTTATTTACATAGATTTGCTGGGTCAATATTTTAAAAATTTGTTTAGGAGTTATATTTTAAACCCTCTTACTAATTCATCCCTAACACGGACCAATTCTAAAATAAACCACACATTTCTAACTACCAAGTCCCAAACCACAAATGTTAAATCTCAATCCATCGATTCCACTCAATTATATCTCCACCGGAAATAGCCGCAGGGGTGTCAACCCCGCAAATGTCACAAACAAAACATCTAACTTAATCTGTAGCTTGGAATTTTTCAATCAACTGCATACACTTCATAATTCCGGCACATGAGCGCCCTGATGATAAAGATCTTGTCAATAAAACTTAAACCATAACTATTGGTAGAATAGAGTCTAAATTATTTTAATGAGTTCAGAAGGTGGAAAACATAACTCCTCCATGTACCAAACCTGGTGATAAAGATCTTGACAATAGAAATTTACTTTAACCACTCAGAAAATTGAGTTCTAAATTGTCTGACGAGTTGCGAAAGTGGAAAAAGGTGAAATGGCGCGTACAATGGGTTGGGTGGGTCATTGAAACAAATCGTTTAGGGGCTTAAGGGCGAAGGGCAACCGTCCTAAACATGTCGGAAACTGGTTTGAATGTTTGATGAAAGATTAAATAATTGTGTTGGACTGTTTGTACCTAATCGATCGAAAATTAAATTGGTTCCTGGACGATAATCAGCAGGATGTAAAATTGATTAAATATTTTAACGTTTAAACTGTCCGATTAGTGGTATGGTATGGGTTTACTCCTATACCCCTAACAGGTTAGCCCCCTACCATCATCACTTACCACAATGTGCAATCGCAGTCAAGAGTTAACTTGTAGAGTATTAAATAAGATAGTCACTGCTTGAGTTCTAGAATGAAGGTTATATCGGAAAGTGTAAGGAACTCCTTAGTATTGATTCCAATACAAAATCTATTACTGAGGAGTTATTTAAGTAATGATTAGCGACCCTGAGTGCAGCAGTAAGCACAGTATCATTAAAATAGGTACTGTAATTAATGTTAATCTACTATATAAAAATAAGTCGGGTTTTCCTTCCTGACGCTATAACTCCAGAACGCACGAACCGATTTCCACGGTTTTGCATTCGTTGGAAAGGTCTCGGGCTCCGTGAGGTTTATAGCAAAGAAAATTTCAAGAGCGGGAACGGGAACGGAAAACCGAATTTCACGCGGGCGGAGCCGCGGGCAAAAGCTAGTCTTTTATAATTGTAATTCCAACTTAAAGGAATTCAATCGTAAGAAAATTTTATAAGTAGGTACTCCCAAAAGGTTTCACCGCGTGGTCCTATAAATTATGAACAGACACCACCAGTACAAGACTACCCCGGACTAGGATAACACCCCGATATGGCCTCCGAAACGCATTACATCACTGCAGCCAAGTGATTTATTCCAAAACTGTCGATCCGGTATCGCATAATACATCATTCCCGAGCTATATTCATTGTATTGTTAAACCTCACCCTCAATCTTATCTGTCTGGGAAAATTTCTATTCTGCTCCTCCTTTTTCAACTCCAAAAAATCCATTCAAGAGCTGTGCAATTGAATTTCCCCTTTCTGTGCCACTGATTTCTATATTTACCTCTTTATTTTTTTCTCAATTCCTCCTTTGTATTCTATTTGTGAATTGTGATATACTAACCGCATCCTCCAATGAACGTTTAAGGGATAAATAAAGATTAATACGACAACAACGTCTTCGATTTCAAGAATGCTATCAATATCATTCACCACGGCTTCTCATATGGCAGCGCTCCGAGGACTATTCCAACTGAGCATAAGTTTAAAAGTATCCACTTCATTACCACGCAAATCTCGTTATGTAACGCGACTATCTTTGGAATCTTACCGGCGCCGACAGACGACCCGTCATATCGTATCGGGGGATCTTGATTGAGATTTATTGGACACATCGGCCGAGTCGGCTCGCTCCATATAAATCAGTCTTCTGTAGCTCTACAAATTACACCTATAATTTCACCGCTCAAAAAAGTATATCACATTTCTTAAGCCTTTGGGATACGGTTTAAAATTAGACTGCCATTAATTTCAATGAAGGAGCGTCTTCGTCGGCGAATTTGTTGTTGTGGAGTTCTTTCCGGTTTGTTGCGTGCGATGATTTGTTTTGAGCATTCGTTAGCGCTTGTCGTTTGCCCGATTTGGGAATTAGAAGTTATGTGTTAGCAGAAGACCTACCTGGTTTTTGAATTGGTTGGATGTTAATTGAATCCTGGGGCTGTTTGTTTGTACATGGCTCGATTTATTTGACTTTAATGGCATCTCGGCCTTTAACATGTTAAAATATATACTTTCTGATTACAGCAATGTTTCTTCTTAGATCTAACGAGCGTATTTTTCACTTTGCTCAGATTTTCTTAGTTTAATCGAGAATTTATGTCAGACTCATTAGTTTTTAGTTTCAGCCAAGGTATTTGTAATATTATCATAGGTTTGAGTTTCAGCAAAGCACGCTCCATAAATAGTGTACTGTTTTTCTCTTATTCTCATTAGCTCATTCATTTTCACTGTAATCTTTTGGATTGTCTAAATCATTTCATTAGATAGTATAGTCCCACAAACTTATCTAACCCGATGGCAGTGTCGCTAGTAGAAGATATGAAAAATAAAATTGAAAAAAAAAACTTAACAGGCATAAAAATTAGTTCCATATTTGGCCACCGGGTCAGATAAGTTTGACGGATTGTATTATAGTTACCCTAGCAATCATCTAAGAAACACAGATTTCGCTTTCAAATGTCAGTTAGTACTATTTTGTCGTCACACGAGCCATACTGCCAACGCTAAGGCAACTTATTACTCAAAATGACAGTTTCATGTCATGTCCCTAAAATAAGAATAATAATCCATTAACCAAAAGAAAAAAAAAATAATTCTAAAACACGAAAGTCAACAATAATGAAACAACAGCGAACGAAAAAAGCAATATGACTTTAGGCGTTGGCAAGTGGCAAGTGGCAACCCCTCTTTACTATTTTAAATCAAGGTATTTGTGATGTATTATTTACTAGATGATGCCCGTTACTTCGTCCGCGTGGTTTAAGTTTTTTGTTATTCCCGAGGGAACTACTTAATTTTCCGGGATAAAAAGTAGATTATGTCACTCTCCAGGTCTTCAACTATACCCATGCCAAAAATCACGTCGATCCGTTGCGCCGTTGAAGCGTGATTGAAGGACAAACCAACAAACGAACTGACTTTCGCATTTATAATATTAAGAATGATTGTAAATCAATCAGGTAGTAAGTTTTTGTGTCTTTTAAAATGCATAATAATAAAAATACTTTGTTTCATTGAAGTTTAAAATTACCTAGGAACATTGAATTGCAAATATAAACATAAATATTTATTACAATAATTAAAATATTTACAAAAAATAACCTACTGCAAAAATCACATTGAATTAAAACAAATATTGAATTTATGAGCTAAGTCCTACGTAATGCCATAGAAATTACTAATGTTATTCAAGAGATAAAATATAGCATAAAATATTATATTACCAGTTGATTCCCGCGACTTCGTCCGCGTGGAAAAAGTTTTTTAATTCCCACGGGAACTACTCAATTTTCCGGGATAAAAAGTAGCCTACTCCAGGTCCTCAACTATACCCATGCAAAAAATCACGTCGATCCGTCGCTCCGTTGCAGCGTGATTGAAGGACAAACCAACAAACAAACACACTTTCGCATTTATAATATTAGTATTATGATTGAAGGATTAATTGTGACTGGATGAATCAAGCGAAACAACGCCTGAGCATTCAATAAAATATATGGCCTGTTTAATACATAAAAATATGGTGTAAAAATATCTTATATATACATATATATATTATATATATATATATATATATATATATATATATATATATATATATATATATATATATATATATATAAATGAATCCCTATTTCCCTTGGTCACGGCATCACGCGTGAACGGCTTGACCAATTTTATTAATTCTTTTTTTGTTGTATAGGTGAGGACCTGGAGCGTGACATAGGCTACTTTTTATCCCGGATTCCCGCGGGAATAACAAAAAACTTAAACCACGCGGACGAAGTCGCGGGCATCAGCTAGTATAATAATAAAAATATTATGGTGGCCAATCTCAACGGAGACTGCCAAAATACGTAGTTGATGTTGTAGTGTACAAGTGAGTGAAATCAACAGTGCTCTCTCTATTCCCTCACTCTCATATTCCTATTGGACGGCAATCCAACACGGACGGAAAGAATCAGGCTCAGAGCCAACGGCACGCCAACTCTTCAAAGGCATTCCCAAACTTATAACTGAGAATTTCTTGATAGAAATACTTAATAACTATTTTTGTTATTCATTACTCCAACCTGCGACCTCATTATCGCAGCCGAATAGCCACTAGACCAAAAGGACAGTCAACATTAACAAATAATGCGTGAACTGAACCAAGCAGCCTCCTGATGGTCCATTTTTCTGTTAATCGCCATAAATTATCATCATTTTGAATCAGATTTTTGAACTTTATTTGTTTGAGAAAGGGTTTCAAATTGAATGAGTCCTGGAAGGTCCTTTGAATGGGAAGATCCTGGTGATTGACGAACGAGATGGTTATCGGGAACAACGCGTGTGGCGCGGGGACTCATGTTTGGATTTTGAACTATCGACTTATGAAATGAAACGACAACAGCTAACAATACTAACTTGTCTTTAAGTTTACGGAAATGTAGATCTAAATAACAACCACGAGGAATTAAGAGTAAGAGTTAGTTATACTTGTAGCACAGTCTGTCTGTCATTTCCTATGGCGTCGTATCACAACGTCACCTCCCTGGCGCAATGTTGAGCGCTGTTGTCTTAGCGTAGAGGTTCCGGGTTCGGTACCCGGCAGGGTAATTTGGGAATTTATAATTTCTGAATTTTCTCTGGTCTGGTGGGAGGCTTCGGTCGTATGCCGTATAGAAACCGACTAGGGGTATGGGTTTAAGTAATATAGCTGCCATACCCCTAAAAGGTTAGCCCGCTACCTTAGACTGCATCGTCACTTACCATCAGGTGAGATCGCAGTCAAGGGCTAACTTGTAGTGGAATGAAAAAAACGTTCGTTCGTAGATGAAGGGTCAGGGATGGTGTTTTCCTTCACCATGATGCTTGTAAAGCAACTGATATCGAAACTTAGGGATGCGTGCGTGGGATTCAAATCCCAGACCCCCTGAATACGCTGATGTGGATTTTATATATAAACAAGAATAAAGTAAAAACGTTTAAAGTTGAAGTTTAATTGCTGATATTAGTTTGCAGTACCTATAGCTAAATTTAATTTTTGTTTATTTTCCGAAGCGATGTTCAAAATACGCATGTTTTTGTGTTGGTAAAATCTAAATTTTATACGCATGTATTGTACTCATAGAATTAGAATAGTCATTTTACTTAGAGCTTTGGTTAAGCCCACACTCGACTGTTTAAAAATGTAAACTATTCGTATAAGATTTAGTGGGTATGTAATACCGGTCCACATATCACGTTCAATTGGTATGTTTTACAACTTTCTCTATAATACGGACGCCTGTTGCATTCTTCCCTTGATTTACAATAGCTGTGACGGTTCATAAAATCCCATTCAGGAATTGGAGCAATTCTACGCCATCTTTATTTACTTATTTACGGCTTGTATTTTGATGCGACATGAAGCTGGTATCTTCTCCGTCGTATCGCTCTTGTCAGAGCGGTCGTGGTCGTCACTTTGGTGTTGTGGCACGCTTAACGATCCGTCTCCACTCTTCCCTGATAGTAGCCTTGCGAGTACATTCGTGTAAGGGGACGTCCACCGCAGCCTTCACTTGGTCTGTCCACCTCATGGGTGATCTGCCACGTGCCCTGGTGCCCTCTACTCTTCCTTGAACAACCAGCCGCTCAATGGAGATGTTATCGTCGCGTCTAGTTACATGACCAAAGAAAGTGAGAATGCGAGCCTGTACAATAGAGGAGAGACGCTGCTTGATGCCGAGTTCTTCAAGAATGGACTTGTTTGTTCGGAATTCAGTCCAAGACACTCTCAACATTCTTCTCCAGCACCACATCTCAAAAGCGTCTATCCTCTTCTTCTCACTTTCTCGCAGGGTCCACGTCTCTGAAGCGTAGAGGAATATGGAGAATACAAGCGCTCTGACAAGCCGGGTCTTAGTGGCCTTGGTGATGTTTCGGTTCCTCCATATCTTCCGCAACTTGTCCATGGCAGACCTAGATATAGCCATGCGTCGCTTGATTTCATCAATGCAGCCACCGTTATTCGAAATCAACGCTCCTAAATAGACGTATGATTGGACCACTTGACAGTTCGCTATATGTGTGACTTCTGGCGAGTTCTTGTTTATGCGGTCGACAATCATAACTTTAGTCTTAGTCCGGTTGATTTTGAGGCCAAACTCAAGACTGACGCTTTCCATCTTTTGAAGAAGTTCTTCCATATGGCTAATACTAGTCGCGAATAGGGTGGTATCATCCGCGTATCGTAAGTTTGAGATTTTCAGACACTTATACCACAGATGTGTATATTGCATCTTTGAAGCTCACCTTCGAGAATTTTAAGCTTCCCTGGTTGAAGTAAACCACGTACATTCCACGTGCCGATCTTCTGGCAATGTCGCATCTTCATGGATGTTCCAGTAATAGAATTTCCGTGGGGTGCCTGGTTTCCTACACCCACATGGCCGGTAACCAATTTCCCACCATCTGTCCCGGACACAGTATGGCGCCGGTTGCTAAGCGGATCGCATGGCCACTTCGTTATCTTATTTTTTGTACCTTTCATGACAACTTTCATGGGAAAATAGTGCAGTGGTTTCCCCTTGCCTTCTGCACCAATCATTTTAGGAGCCATTTGAACCCCAAGGCCGCTGTAGCCTCTTCCACCCGGTTGCCCGGTTGGGTGTGTGATGGATATACCGCCATTGGTCGGTCGCCAGAGCCTCGTCCGTTGTCCAGCAGGGGGCACCACGAGCAGGTGAGGTTGGCAGTTGGGGCCGACTAGATGTTATTGTCGTTCTCCCCCTTACCCCCCATAGGTATAGGTACTTTCAAATAGAAAAATCTTTCATGGCCACTTTTATGTTACGCATTGCTATCAGTGGCCCTAATTCATAGCAATTGGTGCAATGCAACCTGTGGGCAATCTGAAGTCCAAAACGCAGCGAAGGCGTCATTCCGAACCAGTGGTAGATTCACTCGACGATTCAAAACCACAAAAAGATTGAGTTTGGAACTTTGGTCGCCAGCTGACAGCTATGATCTTCAAGTTTTTTATTGACTCAACGATTGTGGAATCCACTGAAGAACTGTTGAAGTGCTGTTAGTCTGAGGCTTCGTATTATCCCGATAAATCTTAGAGTTCGCTTCACGCTTCACGGTTTCTGAAAAACCTAAATTCACTCATGAAGTGGGTGTTAGTTACAAAATGAATACACAGATTTTTCAACAGAAGGTACGGACCAGTAGGTACCCATATCATCTAGTCTTTTAGCCCGAGTTTTTTTTTAGTATTTCTCAAAGATCAGCGAGACATTGAGGAATCTCGAATAAACTGTGTGTTGTAAGTTATGATTGTGCTGTCAGCCATCACGCAGGCAAGGCTCATCTCAAAGGCGTTGGTATCGAATGTACCAGGAGGCATACTACCGTCACCTAAATCCGTATTGTTGAAGTGCAGAAAACTTCTTTAGCCGCGTTGAGCACTTTTTGGTAGATGGTAAAAATGTGGATTCGCGGCGACATCGACATGCATGTCGCCGACATGCTCGCGTTGTTACGAAGAAAAAAGGTCTTAAATATAAATATACTACATTCGAAATGAAACTTTAATGCCTTAGTGTTAAGGTTTATATTTTAATTTTTTGTTTAAAAAAAATATATCGTTTTCACTTGTATCGGCGCAGTCCCTATGACAGCCATTTTTTTTTTAAATATTGTTGATGTTCGTGTTTTAGAATTATGGTGCTTATTTTAGGGACGTCAAGGTACGTGACATAAAACTGTAATTTAGAAGTAATAGGTACTTGTTTAGGTAAGTTATGGTAGTAACCCCACCTGCACTGAGGCTCGCTGGTCGTGCAGTAGGAGAGTCGCCCGCGGCGGTGGTCGGTGGTCCGTCATGTCAACTCGTTGGCCGGACCGCCCGGACCAGTGGAATAAAAACACTGCATTGTTTGTACGAGTACTTACTACTTTCCTCGATGACAGCTTTACCACTCCGCCACGATCCCGACTGCAGCCTTATTCTATAATGCTGAGATCTATAGAACGTACTTTGACTTAGCTCAGACTTTACTTAGAGTTAAGACTAGATGGACTTATGTTAGTTACATAAATCTGTTTTATGTCGCTCTATAGATCTCAGCATTACTCAGTGGCTATCAAAAAATGAAAGCCATTGACACATATTTTTTCTCCATTGAAGATATACTATGAAAAAAAACAGTGTGTGTGCAATTCACACACGGCAGAAGTGAGACTTCAGAAAAGTAGCCTACTAGAGAATGAGATAAATATAACATGTATCTTATTATGAATATGTTTATCTCTTTTTAGTCTCGCTTTTTCCTTTCATCGAATTTTCTAATCACAACGATACTAAAGAAGTTTCACTTCAATAAAAAACCGGTCAAGTGCGAGTCAGACTCGCGCACAAAGGGTTCCGTAACGACACGTAATCAGCTGTGAAATAACTGGCTTACATAATATGGCGCTAAGCTGGTAGCGCCTGACAAACAATTCGACACCCTATTAGTACGGAACTTTAGAAGAAAATCTTTATTCTTTAGAAGTAGATTTTTCCTATTGCGCTGTGAGACTTTGCTTCGCACAAACTTACATGATTCTAGGTCAACGGGAAGTAGGTAATAGGTTTTGAAATTAGCGAGTGTCAAAATATGCGGCATAAACGACCGCAATCTTATTTCGATTAATCTGCATCTCTACTTCCATATCCATACCTACTAATCAATCAATCTTCAAATATCATCAAATAAATATTATAAATGAGAAAGTTTGGATGGATGGATGTATGTGTCACCGTAAGATTGCAAAGGCCGTTGGATTGTAATCCAACTAGCGATATTGTAAACTTTCGACAGATTACAATTTAACGCATTATTTTTCGGTTTTGATGAAATTTGGTACAGAAGTAGGTTACATCCCGGGTAGGACATAAGCTACTTTTTATCCCGGAAAATCACTTAAACAGTTCCCACGGGAATCAAAAAACCTTAAACCACGCGGACGAAGCCGCGGGCATCATCTAGTTAAAAACAATTACGTAAGCCTCCTAATCCTGAATATCAATAAAAACTTACAGCAGCCAAAAATTTACATTCGATTAATAGTCAAAGACCATAAAACCTTAATAATAGAGTAGAACTAGAAACCTATTACTTAGTTAATTTACGACAAACAGACAAGACTGTTTCTCTACAGTGTGAACATTAAATGAAAAATATAGACAGGATACTATGTATTTAGAAACAAGTTTGTTGTCTATAGGTTTTTCTCTTAAAGTCCACTGCAATAAATTGCAAAAACTATGTGCATCTACTTCTTAGCTTCCGATGTCTCGTATAACATAAATACGACATTTATAGCGGTTGTAAAAAAGTAATAAAAAGTGGTCGAATGCGAGTCGGACTCATATACAGAAGGTTCCGTACACAATGTAAATGTCACCCTAAGATTGTAAAAACCGTTACATTGTAATCTATCTAGGGAGAACTGTTTAAAGCATTATTTTTCGGAACGGAACGGAAGCCAGTGGAAATAAATAATGCGACCGATGATAGGATCTAGGTGTAGACACGACCGGAGAGAGATATTATTATTAGCCTTTATTAACAACTAGCTGATGCCCGCGACTTCGTCCGCATTAAGTTTTCTTTTAATCCCGGGGGAACTCCAATTTTTCGGGATAGCCCATGTCACTCTCCAGGTCCTCAACTATAGTCTATCTTTACCTATCCATGCAAAAATATCACGTCGATCCGTTGCACTGTTGCGGCGTGATTGAAGGACAATCCAACATTTATGAATAGTGAACTTAAATCTTAGACACCGGTAATATTGGAAATTGGAATGTATTACTCATCAGCGGTCATGCGTTTTCAGGGAGAGATATTTAACAACTAATTGTTAACGTTGGAAAATGATTAGGTATTTATTTAAATCTTTATTGCACACAAGTACACGGAAATAAAAAAAGACAATAAAACTACGAATAGGACAATACGGTGTGCAAAGGCGGTCTTATCGCCTAAGGCGATCTGTTCCAGACACCCTTCAGATCTCAAAAATCTTCAAAAGCTTTTTCTCGAGGCAGTTTTTGGCTAAAGCTACAGCCCACTGTACCTAACATATAGATAGCTGAGGCTTGGATCCTGTTTTCCACACTTCGTGTGAGGATCCCTGAGAGGGCCAGTAACAAGTCGTTAGTTGGTGTCGCCGTCACAAATCACGGTCAAAACGACACCGCATCAACAAACTCGGCCACATATTATGTACGGAACCCGTTCGACCACGGCGCGGACTGACGCGACGGACGGTTTGCTTTTGTTTGTTTCATCTCGCTACTTCTAATGATGGAAGGATATAATGTGTGTCATTTACACATACTTGATTAACTAGCTCTGTGTCCGGGATTTTTTAGTGCAGGACGTGCGACCGCTCGTGGTCCTCTTGGTGACAGGGTATTTGACTTAACAAGTAAAGTCAGTAACTATTTTTCATATGTCAAAATGCGCGCTTCATCGATTTTGACGAAATGGACGTATACAGTTCGTCAAAATTTGAACTAATTTTTATGCCTGTTGAGTTTTAAAAATCTACTAGCGACGCTGTCACCGGGTCGGATAAGTTTGTGGGACTATATGGAAGTAGATTTCATAACTGTTAAGGATGCCGTCCATCCATCCATGGGCTTTTTATCCCGGAAAATCAAGGATTTCCCACGGGAACTTCGAAAATCTATACCCACGCGTGCGAAGTCGCGGGCGCCGGGCAGCAGCAAGTAAATGAATATATTCAGATTGAAAGATAACCGACTAGCGGCGAGAATATAATGTAGTTATAAAAACAACGATGTTTGACAACTTGGATCACAAAAGGGTCCTTGGAAGCTGTCATACTGAATCGCGATCCATCTTGCGCCGCCGGACAATAGGGGTGTACTGATAAGTTGGTAATATTGTGCTCAAATGTCAATAATTATAACATTTCTTTATTGGTGGACGATTGATGGGCAGGCAATGCGGGTGGTAATGCTTTTTTGCTGTTTCGGTGTCAAACATTTTTGTTAATAATATAAACATAATATACTAGCTAATGCCCGCGATTTCGTCTGCGTGGATCGAGGTTTTTTGGTTCCCGCAGGAACTCTTTCATTTTCCGCCTAATGTAAAGTAGCCTATGTGCTATTCCAGACTATAATATATCTCTATGCCAAATTTCAGCCAGATCCGTTCAGCCGTTGGGGCGTGATTGAGTAACAAACCCATAGATACATCCATACATCCATCCATCCAAACTTTCGCATTTATAATATTAGTAACCCTTTCGATAGAGAACCTCCCCATTTATGTGTTCAGCCTGCAGGGTCAAGAATTTATAATTTCTGAATTTTCACTGGTTTGGTCTGGTGGGAGGCTTCGGCCGTGGTATCACACTACTACCGTCAAAGACGTGCTGCCAAGCGATTAAAAGCGTTCCGGTACGATGACGTGTAGAAATCAATTAGGGGTTTAATATAACTGCCGCGCCTACCCCTAAAAGGTTAGCCTGCTAGCACCATAGACTGCATCATCACTTACCATTACGTGAAATCGCAGTCAACGGCAACCTGTAGCACATCACCCGAGTAGGAGGCCGGCGATCACTTGTAGTATGTATCTATACTTCTATACTAATATTGTAAATACGAAAGTTTGGTTGGATGGATGGATGTATGGAATATGGATAGATGGATGCTTGTTACTCAGTCACGCCTGAACGGCTGAACAGATCTTGATGAAATTTGGCACAGATATAGATTATAGATTGGAATAACACATAGGCTACTTTTTTCCCGGAAAATTAAAGAGTTTCCGTAGGACCCGAAATACCTCAATCCACGCCGACAAAATCGCGGAAATCAGCTAGTACAACCATATAAACAGGGACGAATACAATATCATACTCATTAAAAATTAAAGAGTTTCCGTAGGATCCGAAATACCTCAATCCACGCGGACGAAGAAGCGGGTATATACTAGTACAATCATATAAACAGAGACGAATACAATGTCATTACTCATCAAACGCATCAGCAAATTCCAGAAGGACGTGGACGCCAATTTGGGTGCCAAAACTTGACGGCATCATCAAAGTGCACGCTCACCGTGATCCCATTATGCTGTTATGACCCTCCCGATTTGATTACGATGCTCTTTGCGTTGTTGTTTTTGTTCAACTCTAATGCAGGAGCTCAGAGGCTCATTTATTTGACGTCTGTGACTGACTGACTGTTGTTATTTCCAAGTGTCAAATAATTACTTATGTATGAGCCTTAAGGACGGATGTACTGTAATAGGGGGAAACATCCTTTTCTGTTCCGACATTTTAGTATAGCAAAAATTAAAATTTCATTATCCAATAAATACCATTCGCTACTCATTGAGATATAGTATGATGTAATTAAAAAAAGTGGTCAAAAAATCGTATAGTAACGGCAGAAAATTATTGGGAAATTCATGGAAATCTCAAAAAAGGTCTTATCGCGTTCCGACTATTGTGATTTAATTTGAGACATTATTTAGACAAAAGTTATTTTAAATTGATCGTAAAAGATCAAAAAACACTTTAAATAAATAATATTTTCAATAAAAGTTATAGTTTTTTTACAATCTCGTTCCAAACATCCCTCATTTTTACAGCATGAATTTTTCATACAAATTTAGTACGGGCGCGCGCATCACAAAATTTCGTTATATATTCATGAAATACGGCAGTCATTTCCCATACGCCTGCGGGCTCTCAAGGCGTGAGGTTGCGTCCCGTTGCTCCTGAACTGACGTTTGTCACTGTTAGTATCCGTACACAAACGTTAATGCATCCACTACCATTGAACAAAACTAATCATCGATATTTATACGTATAAAAAAAATGTAACTGGACGATTTCTGTATATAAAATATTTATTTTGAAAATTTTATTGGTGGTTATTTTATTATTCACTGAGCCTAAAACGGTATTTTATTCTTCTCGTCTTATTTTGCCTGTTTTGTGCACGAACTCCACTAAAACTAACTTTGAATGGGTATTTTGGTTCTTATAGCTCAGTCTAAGTAGATTTTTTTCTTTTATAACAGTCGTCCGAAGGGGGAAACTGGCGAAATATCAATTTCGGGTCTATGGGGTACCTAATAATAATAATAATAATAATAATAATAAGTTTTTTATTCAAAGGCATATAGAACCCAATATAAAAATAAGTCAATAAAAATACAGTAATATAAAACATTCAAACTTACGGCTAACTGAAATGGTTAAAAAAAAACACATTTCAGATGTCACACGTCAAAAGACACAATACATAAAAACATTAAAATTTACGGCTAACTGAAATGGTTAAAAAAAACTCATTTCAGATGTCACACGTCACAAGACAATACATAAAAACATTAAAACTTACGGCTAACTGAAATGGTTAAAAAACTCATTTCAGATGTCGCAGGCCACAGGTTGGTACTACTTTTTGTTCTTGTCACGGTGCACAGACAGCCAATAGTCAAAAATAGGGCTAGGGCCCTCACAGATGACCTTGAGGATTCGATTGTTAGAGCTCTGAAGCCTTTCCCAGAAAGACGCCACACGAGCTCTAACAATACAATAGAAATCGGGCACTCTCGCTTCGGCAAACATTGTAGAAGCACTGCAATACCGCGGCAGCCCCATGAGAATTCGGAATGCATCGTTATATTGCACACGTATTTCAGTGTATGATTTTCTCAAAAAGCTAGTCCATAGCTGGCACGTATAAAAGCACTGACAGTAAGCGTTAAATAGGGTTATTTTAACAGCCTTACTGCATTTGCCAAATCTACGTGCCAGCATATTGCATCGAATCGAGAGTGCCCTCCTTTCTCTCTCAATGTCACTGTCGTCCCTTAATTTCTCTGACAAAATATGTCCAAGGTATTTGAACTTCTGTACAACCCGAACTGCTTTACCATTCAAGATTATTCCTGGAATCCTTTCCGGACCCTTTCCTGATTTAAAAACTAGCATCTCAGTTTTATCAACATTATATTACAGTCCATGAGCATTCGCATAATGCTCACAGACAGAAAGCAACTTTCTGAGGCCTTGGATAGACGGGCTGAGGATCACCATGTCATCGGCATAACTTAAGCTATTTATACAAACACCATTGATATGGCAACCGACATTGGTGTCCCTCAGCCCCTCTATTAAGTTGTTCATGTAAATATTGAAAAGGTCCGGAGAAGTAATTCCTCCCTGACGAACTCCGCAGTCTAATTTATATGAATTAGAAGTCGTTTCGCCCCACTTTACAACATTAGTCTGGTTACCGTACCAGTGTTTCAACAGACCCACCACTTCGTTAGGGACCTGAGACCGGTATAATTTCTCCCAGAGAATGTCATAATTGACCAGGTCGAAGGCCCGACTCAGATCGAGAAAACACGCATAAATAGACGTATCCCGACTGGTGTAGTACTTTATAGTGTGCTTTAAACTAACGATTGCCGAGTCCGTTGATAGACCAGGCCGAAAACCAAACTGTGCATCATCGATGACCACATTCTTGAGCAGTTCGGGCTGCAGCAGTCGTTCCAAGATCTTACCTATTATAGTGCCTAAAGAGATCGGACGATAATTATTAGCTGAACTTAAGTCCCCGGTTTTATTTTTCACTATTGGAACAACTACAGTTTTCATCAAATTTTGCGGAAGATAGGAATATTTGATGCAAAGATTGTATAGACTACAAAGTTTGTCATGTAGAACTTTGCCACCATATATTATATGTTCAATGCTTAACTCGTCAAAACCAGGGCTTTTCCCTTTAGTCATTTCTTTAATTGTTTGAAACACCTCCTCAACCGTGAATTGCTTTATATCCTGTTGTGGCTTTGGTAAGGAACTGCTATTATTATTACCTCTTAGCACTGGATCTACTTCTAGCGGTTGGACTTTAAATTTTTCTGCAAACATATTGGCTATCTGTGCATGGCTCTGCAAGCCATCCACCGTCAACGGTGCACTAGATTTACCATTAAAAGTCTTAGTGTCTTTCCAAAATTTCACAAAATTTTTTTGTTTGCGATGCATGGCTAATATATCTAATTTAATAGTTTCTTCGTTTTTTTGACACCAACGAAGCTTATTCTTGAATGTTTTACGAGCTTCGGTCATATTAAAATATGAGCATCCAGTAGACGGCTTGCCCGCCATTACCCAAGATTCAAAGTGCATCCTATACAGTCTATGACTGTCCTGTACATGTAAATTCCAGCCTGTGACTTGCTTATTCTTAGATCTATTAATAAAATTACATCGCTTTGATGTGTGTACAGCACCAGATTGCAACACAACAACAATTTCATCATATAAATTATTAATAAAAGAATAATGACTATCAATATTATTACAACAAAAATTACTATCACAATCTTTACATATTAGGTGTTCGTTAACTTTATCTAATCTATTTTTACAATACTTATAGTAGTTTTCAATTTGCATTGCATCTCTGGAGCCCCAGCGGATGCCCGTCCTTGCAACGATATTGCTGTTAACTACGGGATCCTCAGTCATCTCAATGTCGCATTCTATACGTATTGGAAAGTGGTCGGACCATGAAATTTCATATAGCACATCAACACTCATTACGGTTTCCCACGCTGCTTCAGTGGTTAGGCAATGATCCAACCATCTTCGGCTACCATGCGCTTCACTTATAAAAGTGAACGTGTCGGATTGACTACCTAGCTTGGTGATATCGGCCCATATCCACTTCTGGTCATCGCAAAAATGCTTCAACTCATTACCAAAATGGGCACTAGGATGGGCATTAAAATCTCCTAAGATGTAGACAGATGCCACATTATATTCTTCAACAATCGCACTGACTTTTGCAAGGCAATTTGTAAAATCAGGGAGATTCTCAAACTCATCTGTCGGCATGTACACATTAAATACTAAAAATGAACGGAAACCTAAATTAACACGAATAGCCGTAATTCTATCGTGGGAACAATTAATAACGGTCACATTATTACAGCGAGATTTTCTCCACATGAGCGCGAGACCACCGTATGGCCGCCCACGCAGTACACCAGCTGAGAGGTCCACAGATGAAATAGCAGTGCACCCAAAATCTGAATTGATACCCTGAACTATATCTAAGTCGTGGGGCAGCAACCATGTCTCCTGTAATGCTATAATATCGGCCTTACTACATAAATCACGAACGCACTGAAGCGATCTTTTAATTGACTTGCAATTAAAAGATATCATTGTGGTTAGCGAATGTTTGGGCGTACTATTCATTATGTTTTATTGGAGACATCTTTTAGAACGGCAGCTCGCTCGCGAAAAACACGGAACCTCACACCTTCGGGCCAGAAATCATTTTTAAGAAAATTGTCTAATTTAGTGCGGGAGACTATAACTTTGAAAGAATTAAAAGAGGTTTCGTATTTCTGGTTCAACAGCTGGACATCGACACATTCTTGCCCCATCTCTTTAATATAACTTTTCATATCAGTAATGGAAGTATTTTTCGATAATCTCGACACGTAAATCGAGGTATGTAAATCTGCCACCTGAATTATACTGCTCACACGTTGAGCCGTACCGCACAAATTATTGTTTCGGAGTTTATGCCGCTTCTTTTCCACCAGCGTGAAACCCGTGTCATCGCGGCAAATCGTTGTGCTCCTGTCACGCATGGAGTTACGGTTCGATCTCGATTGAGCGTCATTGAGCACAGTCGGGCACACAACAATATCTCGATAAGACGGGACTGCATCCACGATAGTTTCGACTGAGCTTGCTCTCTCTCTCTCTCACACGTTAACAATATTTTCGTTGCACTGCACATCGTTCGATGATTCACGGTGTTTCCTATTCCTCTTTATGGAACTCTCAGCCTTATTACATGCAGATTTAGGTTCATATTGCCGTTTGTCAAAACAGGTCATACTTTTTAAACTAGTTATTTCAGAACTAATTTTTGTCTGCCATTCATACATCTCGGATTTTGAGACTGAGTCATAACGAAGAGACTGTAGTTCGTTTTTCAAGATAACTATATCCTTGAGTAGGCGTGTCACATCGACGTGGTCAAAGGAGACCGGCGGTAGTCGGTTTAAGTTTTTCGCCACAAATGTAGGTTGACGTGATGGTTTGGTCTCTTTAAATGCTTTTATTACATCCTTAATGTTTTTCTTGTTTTTGTCTTCACCCTTTCTTTGTATGTATTTAACACCCTCGAACACTAAAGCATTAAAGAGCTCAGTCTTCCCAATCTCAATTTCTTCCGCGGTGAAGTTCGTCGCACATATTTGCACAATACTCAACTCATCGATCACATCAATTTTGTTTTGAACAAATGTTAAAAATTCATTTATTATCACTTTCTCCTCCATTTTAATTAATTAACTCTCGCTAACCAAAACATAACGATACAGTTTTACACTTAGACATCCGTTCTACACCTGCGCATAGATGCGACTGTATGCTGCTGCGACTAATGCTGATGTTCATTCTGTTTTGGTTTCGCAGAAAAGGGCTGTTCGTGCCATATACAAAACTAAATTCAAAGAAGTTGAAATTATGACGGTCCACGACCAATACATAATTTAAAACTGGATGATGCCCGCGACTTCGTCCGCGTGGATTTTTGATTCCCGCGGGAACTCTTTAATTTTCCAGGATAAAAAGTACCCTTTATCCTTCCCCGGGTACCCTATGTGTTATTCCAGACTATAACCTATCCCTGTACCAAATTACATCAAAATCGGTTGAACAGATGGGCCGTGAAAGCGTAGCAGACAGACAGACAGACACACTTTCGCATTTATAATATTAGTATGGACTGAATGATGCTAGCGACTTCGTCCGCGTGGATTAAGGTTTTTGATTTCCGCAGAAACTCTCATTTTCCGGGATAAAATAACCTATGTCCGTCCCCGGAATACAACCTACTCCTGTACCAAATTTCATCAAAATCGGTTGAACGGATGAGTCGTGAAAGCATACAACCAAACAAACAAGCAACCAACAGACACACTTTTACGTTTATAATATTAGTATGGATTATGGATATTATGGATTAAGTATAATATGTGTGTAGTAGGTCTGACGACCTCCGTGCGGCGCAGTGCTTTGCGCAGCCTTAACGTGCGGAGGTCCCGGGTTCGATCCCCGGCAGGGTTTGTAAATTTATAATTTCTGAATTTCCCTGGACTGGCCTGGTGGGAGGCTTCGGCCGTGGCTAGTTACCACCCTACCGGCAAAGACGTACCGCCAAGCGATTTAGCGTTCCGGTACAATGCCGTGTAGAAACCGAATAGGGGTATGGGTTTAATATAACTGTCATGCCCCTAACAGGTCAGCCCGCTACCATCTTAGACTGCATCATCACTTACCATCAGGTGAGATCGCAGTCAAGGGCTAACTTGTAGTGGATTTAAAAAAAATGTGCATAAAAACATCAATAAATTCAAGAATGAAAAAAAGTAACCATTCAAGAAAATATACGAATTTTTAGTGCTTCTAGACTCTGTAAAATTAGTTAGGTATTCATTTGTCGGTAACAGTATGCGTTTTTATAATAACTCCCAAAAGAAATATTTGAGATGCCAACAAGTTCAAAGTTTTTGTAAAACGTCAACTATTGAAAAGACCTATTACAGTGTAAAGGTGTATGATACCTACAGGGCGCGTTTGGAACCCTCGTAGCTTTGATACCGTTGTCCATCACGTCTTATACTTTGTAAACGTGACGTTCAGGTGTACTGTGTAGGTACCTACTTATCTATACTTAATATTATAAATGCGAAACTTTGGATGGATGTATGGATGGATGGATGGATGGATTGAAATTCAAATACAAATTATTTTGAATTTGAATTTTTGTTAGGTAATTAATCATGCCAGAACGGCTGAACCGATCTGGATGAAATTTGACACAGGGATAGATTATAGTCTGGAATAACACATACTTACTACTTAATAAAACAGCTACTTTTTATCTCGGAAAATTAAGGGAACCAAAAAACCTCATTTTTTGTTGTTGTTTCCAAATTATATCTGTCGGTTTAGTTGATGGGTAAAATTACAATTATAAAGGTTTGAAATAAATAAAAGAGTACCTTTTATTTATTTAAAACTAGCTGCACTATTGGTAACTATCGCCAGGAAGGCTGATTCAGTATTAGGTAGGTGTAGGCTCTCCTCTTATGACGATAGTGAAGGACTGCCCGCATGCTGATGGGGTCTGACTACTTATCGCCTCTCAAAGACGTCTTATGGTTGCCTAAAATTAACAATGACTAGGAAGGCTAACACATCTTTGAGCGGCCATGTCTAGTGAACGGCCCGATGAATAGCGTCAGTTTTTATACTGTTTACATAGGTACTGCGCTTACTTTAATACTGTACAAGAATCAGCCTTCCTAGTTATGGTTCATTTTTGGTAACCATAGTACGCGTTTGAGCGGCCATATCTAGTGAAAGGCTGATCTGCATGTAGGCAACCTTCACTATCGTCATCAGTGGAGAGCCCTACACCCACCTAATACTGAATCAGCCTTCCTGGCGATAGTTACCAAAAGTGCAGCTATCTCATAGTCAGTACCTACCTACATGATATTATAAACGTTTTTTTGCTGTCATAAAACTTCGGTTTGTCAAAATGTGACAAGGATAATTTTTATTTATATCAATTATATTAGGTACTTAATACTAATAAACTTTATATTGTAGTAATAAATTGCGGTTTTATTTTCCATTTCAAAGTGCTATAAAAGTTTCACATCAAAAACTAAATAAATAATGGAAATAGGTTTTTTAGGATGAGTTGTGTCATTTATGATGAATCAACGGGACTTTACCCAGCTTGAAAAGGAGATTCTACTGAGGAGAGATGACAATAACTCAGCAGTTTATAAAAAGAAAAAAAATTGCAATAATGTACCTAGAAAATAATACACAATATATAGGGAGCTACATAAATATATGTACATACATAATGTATCAAGTATTACTCTGATTTAGTGGGCTGTTAGTGGATAGTTTCCATGCAACATTAGGAAAATCATCAGTTGATGCTACGTTAGTTGTTACGGATATGTCTCAAACCCACCAGCATCAATTGATTTTCATAGCTTAGCTCTAGGGGAAAGGGGTTCAACTAAGCAACGAAGTTTTTCACATAATGAGGAAAGGAAACACGTCCTTCTAAGTATTTATTACGAGAGAGGGAATGACAGCATGACAGTCACGCAGCTTACTTACGTCCATAATGTTCCCTACATTACACATTATACTAGTTGAAGTATGGAACACAGAAGCTGACTAGTTACTTCTCAAACCACTTCATCTACATCGCACATCTCAGATGGAAATGGAATCTCCTAGTGCTGTCTTACACCGTTTTTATACTATTCATGCAGAACTACTACTAATACTAAGCGCCATTATTAATTTAATTTATTTTTCTACCTAAGCATACAACCTTTATCAAATAAACACCTATCTTTACCTATACCTACTCATAGTTATAAATCAGTTAGCAGGAATCAGCCGGTTGGTATATTATCAAGAAGCACCTCTACAATCCATACTATGATATTAAAAATGCCAAAGACGTGTAATTGAACGGCCCATTATTTCAACCAAGTTGGTATAGAGTAAGGTTACATCCCGAGGAAGGACATAAGTTACCTTTATCCCGAAAAATTGAGAAATTCCCGCAGAAATAAAAAAAAATTAACGAACGCAGACGAAGCCTAAAGTATCATCTAGCTATCAATCAATAAATAATATTATTTGTGCCATAGTGAGATAGTTGATCGCATATTGTGTGCTCCCGTGGTAGGGGCTGAATCCTTCTATGTGTGCCTGCGTAGCCTGTGGTTGTATGTGTATAGAAACAATTGACAGCGGCTGACAGCTACGCCTAGATGTCGGCCAAGGGTAGGACCCTTAACAGACCGTCGTAGCGACCAAACAATTAAAATAAAATAAAAAAGCTTTGTAATCTGAGTATGTGATGTAACTCATATACACGGATATACTTCACGAAAGCAAGGGATGGTATTGTGATTTGTGTAGCTGGAGAGAGCTTAGAAGAGTAATTCTTAAAAATAACAACATTTGAAAAATACGTTAACATTTAAACGTTAAAATAACATTTGAAAAAGTACCAATCTGAGTTCATACGCAATTATTTTATACTAGCTGATGCCCGCGACTTCGTACGCGTGGGATAAGTTTTTTGGATTCCCGCGGGAACTCCTCAATTTTCCGGGATATGAGCTTGTCACGCCTTGTTGGTTCGTTGGTTTTTTTGGTTTGCCCTTCAATCACGCCACAACGGAGCAACGGATCAACGTGATTTTTGGTAAAGGTACATTTGAGGACCCGGAGGGTGACATAGGCTACTTTTTATCCCGGAAAATTATGGAGTTCCCACGGGAATCAAAAAACTTAAACCAGGCGGATGAAGTCGCGGGCATCAGCTAGTTAAAAATAAAACTTAAACCACGCAGACGAAGTCGGTTGCATCAGCTAGTTGGTCCTAATTCATCTAATCATGTCCGTGTAAAGCATGATATCTTGCACCTGTCCTCAAATAACATTTAGAAGTCCTCAAGAGGCCCGGAGGGCATAAATAAATACATTACATTATAATTGGGAGGTGGCGGGTGCGGTATACGCCGCTGAGCAAAAACTCCGGTTTTTTTTCCTCTGGCAATGGTGCTTAATGCCTCTAATACCGTTACCTTTTAGGAACGGAAAGACGTTTACATGTTGCGATTTAAGGGAATCCCCCGAGCTTTTTTGTTTTAATCGGAACACACCATAAAACGAAAATTGAAAGAGTGCTTTCAAAATATGAAAGGCCTAAGTCCTCATCAAAAGATTCTGTTTTTTAGAAGCAAGCTTACCTATGTTTAGGCAACTTTTTTGTTACCCCTTGGCTGCGTGTCTCACCTGGTGTTAATAAGTTATGATGCAGTCTAGCATGGTAGCGGGCTAACAAGTCAGGGGATATTATAAACGGTTATAAACCCATACCCCTATTTGGTTTGTACACGGCAGCATCGTACTCGGCGGAACGTCTTCGCCGGTAGGGTGGTACTGGTAACTAGCCACGGCCGAAGCCTCTCACTACACCAGAGCAGAGACAATTCGAAATTGTCATAACTGTGAATCGAAACCGCGAGGCCTCCGACTTTAAAGAAAACAGCGTTCACCACTGCATCGTCGAAATTACCCAAATACCAAAATTGAACCAAAAATAGTTTTTAAGTACTTATTTAAAAGTCGTGCAATATAAAGGGGTGCATCCAAGTTGCCGAAATAAATTAGTGAATCGGCGTCGACATTCCCCGGGGCCCGTCCGTCCGCCCGTCGCGTCTGTCGCGGGGTAAAAAGCGCGACAATGTGTAATGTATTGATGAGAAGCCGCGCGATGCCTGCGATGCTGTCTAAACACACGCCGATAACAACCACAATACCCTCCCTCTGCTACGTTGACATACTGCACACGAAGATACATCCAACTGAAATAATAGTGCGAGAAAAACTGACCTTAAGAATCCGGACTCGGCTCGCAATCTCAATTCAAAGCGCGTAGAAATATAATTATACCATTTGAAACCAAATAAACTTTAATATGATGGAAATATTCTCGAATTACAAATTATTTTGGTATTAGGCATGAATGGAGTATGTATGGGCAATTCATCCTCCGCTGGCTTCTTAAAATTCAATGTTAAAGTCTCATGGGGCATACTACCATCGCTTAAAGCTGTTGTATTTTAATATTATTGACGTACGAGTTTTAGAATTATAATCCTTATTTTAGGGACGTGAAGGTACCTACCTATGTGACATAAAGCTGTCATTTTTAATTAATACTGTTTTAAGCGAAGTAGAAACCCCCCAGGTATAAACACTGGTATATTACTTGAACAGAAATACACCAATTTTGTGGTTGCAAAATATAACAGTCAATCAATTACGGCAAAATGACAGAAACATTGTATGATCATGATATTATTATTACAGTCTCAACTGTAGGACCGTTGGATATGTCACATATTATGACAGGTGGCGACAAAGAGCCAAATTCAAACAAACTAATAATCCAATATAGTTGCTAATGCAGGTCTGAACTCCGCTTTTGGCAAAAATTTGTGCTGTTACTCGTATAACAAAAAAATTACATTAACTTTTTTCATTATCTTTTGGCAACAGATATTATGTTACAGGCTACAGCAGTCAAATGTGTACTAGGCAGTAAGTAGTTACATGACACTAACAACAAGACATGTCAATCGTAGACGTAGGTCTTACAAGACGGGTATTTTCACTGTTGTATCAAATTCTGGCTGGGTAATAATAGCACGCATGGTATCCCAGAGATCTGAACGTGTGCGTTTTTTAAGAGGATCTTTGGTTTTCTATATCAATGTCCCCCCATAGATGTTTGTCCTCATATCCTCAGCTTAGAGCTATTCAATTTGGAGCCTCAATGAAATGGAAATCAGTTAATCTGTGGCGCCGGGGACAAATAAGTATTCTTGTATGGTCTCCAGTTTTTATCCTCCCTTGAAATAATAATATGATTATTGATAAACTATAGATGGATTTTGTTGCTTTATTGTATTCATTGATATCGGATGAATTAATCAACCCTCCCTCAACGCAAATATAGGGGAACTATCTATACTAATACTTATTATAAATGCGAAAGTTTGGATGGATGGATGGATATTTGTAACTCAATCAAGCCAGAACGGCTGAGTGGATCTGCACAAAGATAGATTAAAGTCTGGAATAGCACATAGGCTTCTGTTTATCCCAGTAGAGTTCCCGCGGGAACCATAAAACTACGATCCACGCGGACGAAATCGCGGGCATCAGCTAGTAAGTTCGTAGTTCGTACACTGTCACGACTCACGGCCCATCTATTTACCCGATTTTGGCGAAATTTGGAACAGACTAGGTTGTAACTTGTTTGATCTATCCTGTGGAAGGACCACCGAGTTTGGTTGTATGGTCTGTGGGAAGGACATAGGAATTTATCGCAATTCGCAATGACATCTGATTGACTTTTTCGTTACCTATTTAATTGCCCAAAATACAAGAGATATTTTTAATTCAACCAATCACAACAATTGAGATTGTAACAATAATTGATGCAGGTTTTACACAATAGGGCTACTGATTTTAAGTATCAGTGATTTAGGAAATCTGTCTCCGCTCCCGATTAATGTCTAGATTTATGTCTGTCCGCGTCGCCTACGCTTGCATGCAAAACAGCAACGTTTTGCTTGTCGCGATCTTGTGATTAGGTACACGTTGAATTGCCTGTTTATTAATGTTTACGTAATTATCTGTGCTTTCCTAACTTGTGTAGAGTTAGAAAAGTGGATATCTCTGGCATTAGGTATAACGAGAATACCTATCACCATCCACCCATTACCTGCCCAGTTTTGAAATTAGGTCTCCATTCAGAATGAGAGAGATTCAGGCCATAATACACCATGCTGGCCAATTGTGAAATGGTAGTCCTCACTCATCACACTCTTTTGAACAAAAACGTATTTGAAAAATCACGTGGGAACTGATTTTCGGGGATAAAAAATATCTTTGTACCAAAAGTCAAAATTAGTTAAATGGTTGGCTGACAGTCATATAGACAGACACACCATCGCATTTATACATATAGTACCTGTAAGCGACAAACTATTAAGTTGTGTTATTTGTATTATTTTTATTTGTATCTTTGGTTGTAATTTTTAAAAGGAGAGCAGCAAAATAAAAATGCTGTCGAGCAAAAACTATCCTTTACAGTACCTAATATTATAATCCGTCAAACTTCCTGACCCGGTGGCCAAAATTGGAATTTTTATGTCTGGTATGTTTTTTTTAATATTATTTTTCATATATCTACTAGAGACGCTGTCACCGGTTCAGATAAGTTTGTGAAATTATAATATGGATTAATAAATACGTATAATAGGCATGATGACTGATTTTGAAAAATGGTCAGTTTATGTTCGGAAGTGTTTACTATTTCGAAAAAATATCTTATTTCAGCAGAAAAATAAGGTTTGGTAGATAAAATTGGCATTTGAAATTTAAATTATAAAATTCACGCCAAAACGTTCGACGGTGTCATGGCGTCGTTTGTGACGTCACTATTGTTTTTACCCATGTACTCTGTGCAGTGTGCAGTAAACAATAGTGTGATTGTCAAAGCTCGAAAACAAACAATTGTGACGTCATTCGCTTCTTGGTGTTTTATCCAATATGGCGGATTGCTGTATTTTATAGTTTTATCTT
Source organism: Erebia epiphron (assembly GCA_963932025.1). Classification (NCBI taxonomy): domain Eukaryota; kingdom Metazoa; phylum Arthropoda; class Insecta; order Lepidoptera; family Nymphalidae; genus Erebia; species Erebia epiphron. The sequence goes on from OZ009950.1 coordinate 15,119,767, forward strand.
ATCAAAATAAATAGCAATCTCACTCGAAATAGAAAAATAAATACGTTTTCTATAATCCATGAATCCTATTTCATTAGATAAATTCATAATTTCATTGATTCTTGATTACTGTCATCATGCCTATTGGAAGCCATTTAAGGTCCCCGTTAACATGGTGAGTGCAGAACTGTAACGACAGGCGTAAATCGGGCGCGAGTTAACTTGATCCCATCACATGACCGCGGAATCCCGTCTCGTCATTAACATCAAGACGGTCATTATACTATAAAAATTACATGTTTACGCGCCGTCGGTCCGTGCTGACGAGTAGGTATGTGTTGAAAGGGAACAACTACACACATTCGCAAGGCATCGCTTCTTTACTACTCCAAGGGCGGTCGATTGCTCTTCTATACTGTCTATATCATAAATTATCTATACTAATATTATAAACGCGAAAGTTCGGATGGATGGATGATTGTTACTCAATCGCGCCCCAACATTGAACGGATCTGGATGAATTTTGGCACAGAGGTAGATTACAATCTGGAATAACACATAGTTAGGCTACTTTTTATTCCAGAAAATTAAAGAGTTACGCGGGAGCCCAAAAACCTCAATCCACGCGCACAAAGTCGGGGGCATCAGCTAGTGATATTATAAATCCGAAAGTTTTGGTGGCTGGATGTTTGTTACTCAATCACACCAGAACGGCTGAACGGATCTGTATGAAATTTGGCACAGTTATAAATTATAGTCTGGAATATCACATAGACTACTCTTCTAACACGGAACCAAAAATACTTACCACAATCCACGTGAACGAAGTCGCGGTCACAAGCTTGTCACGAAATAAATTCCAATTATTTTTATTCAAATAAGCTTTTAAAAGTGATTTTGAATTGTTAAGTGAATCTACTACTAGTTTGGAATGCCAGCCTAGTTTTTAATGCCAATCAGAGTATTGAAGATATATTATTTTCATCACAATCCCCTTTAAATAAAGCTCCTCCTTATTTGAGCCAAAGCTAGTCTACGAATAAGTGCAAGTAGCCCCTGATACGATGCTTTAATTCATTACGCTAATCGATCATCCTGTCACTCGCGCTTTACCAATATCCATACTAACAATATAAATGCAAAAGCTTGGCCGTCTGTTTGTTTTCTCTCAACGGGTAGACATTTCGCTGAACCGATTTCTATGAATGCTATGACTTGTAAGCACAGAGAGATATTTAGCTCCCATTCTTGAGATAACTAGGTTACCCTCGGAGGAAGTTAATAATAGTCTTGAGGAAAATTAAAATTATTTACCTAAATAAAATCGATGAGGACGAAGCAGCGGGCAAATCCTATAATTCCTACTGTCGTATACACAACAATTAAATTTCGTACTTATAGAATTGTGTTAAGGATTAATTTACTATGCATAGGAAGTGTTTGCCGCGCTGTTTTGCCTGCATAATTAGTCAATCTTGTACAAGTAACAAGTAGGTACTACTAACTTTTCAGTGTCTTCGGTTATTTATAGAATATTCAAATGAGTAATTTAAGGGTTAATTTGTCATTACCGCCGTATTCATTAAATGTTATATTTAATGACCTCCTGGGTCCACGAAGTCTTAGTTCTAGTCAGTTAGTAGTCATAGGCCAATAAGATATTATTTTCTAATCTCGCTTAGCTTCTTTCAGTGCTCGTTTTGTGATCAACAGATCCCAGTTTCGGAATCAGATGGGAGATAACTTTTCAGGATCCACTTAATAACTATAAATGGATGTTTGGATGTTTGTTACCTTCAGGCCACAATGTCTGAACTGAGATTTTGAGCGCAGGCAACTTACCCTGAATTAACACATAAGCTACATAAATTGTCCCGGTAAATTAATCAGTTACCCCGGAAATCAAAATTCTTAATCCAATCGGCCGAAGTCGCGGCCATCGTTTAGTGTCTACTACTCAATAGTATATCGGGAAATCTAGGTTTGGATCGTTTAATAATTAACTTTTTTATTGTTTCAGGTACTAAAGTAACCTTATAATATGTCAAGAGGGATTCGGTACTGAAGGGATTCAATAGTGTCAGTATATATATTATGTACTATCGAAAAGATACTCCGTGGCAAGGATCACGACCCTCAGCAGTGAGGATGACGATGCATGGAGGAGGTATATATATTATGTCGGAGTGCAATGACGAGGGCCTGGGTTCCAAGCTCAAAAGCTGATCAAAGTAGTCAATGATAATCTCTCTCTTGTCAACCCATTGCCGGCTCTGGCAGAAGGGTTTGACCATAGTCCACCACGCTGGCCGAGTACGAATTCGCAGACTTCATACGCCTTCAAAAACATTATGAAGAACTTTCGCACTCCCAGGTTTCCTCAAGATGTTAAACGTTCTCCTTCACCGTTTGAAGCAAGTGATATTAAATATCTTAAAACGCACATAACTTCGAAAAGTTGGAAGTGTGTGCCCGGGGATCGAACCCGCGACCCCGTACGGGAGTTCGGGTGTCTTAAGCACTAGGCTATCAAAGCATAACCATCTAAGAATGGTATCTGGAACCTTTCGCTACTTTCTTGTATGAACCTACCGGGCGTGAGAAGTCAAAGATAATAATAGAAGGCATAGATAAGTAATTAATTCGCCATCATTTATCTCAAACTGTTCCCTACGTTATCAACTTTCACAAACAAACGACATTTAAAGTGAAAGCAAGTTAATGACCACCTGAAGTGGAGTGGACGAAAACACTCGCCTCGCAATACGGCTCCGAACCTGTCACGCGCGGTAATCGAACCTGAAGCTTTGCCGTGTAAATTGTGTTACTGTTAACTTTTGATCTAGTACCAGTTGTATAAGAAGAGCCGATCTCACGAAACGGTTCAAATACTTACGCCACAAACAGGTGGTATGCGGGTTCGATTCGCGTTTAGTTCTATACTTGCTGATGCCCGCAACTTCGTCCGCGTGGTTTAAGTTTTTTTATTTCCGCGGGAACTCCATAATTTTCCGGGATAAAAAGTAGCCTATGTCACTCTCCAGGTCCTCAACTATACCCATGCCAGAAAATCACGTCTATCCGTTGCTCTGTTGCGGCGTGATTGAAGGACAAATCAACAAACAAACACATTTTCGCATTTATAATATTAGTATGAAGTAGTCAAATAAATTATTTCGTGATTATTAAGTATTATAGGATCTCTCGAAAGACGTAGGTAATATCCACGTCCCCTGTTAATTTTATGCTTGATAACCATTTTAAACTATCAATTAAAGTAAAAAAAGTGCGTCGAACTCGATGACGTCACCATTTGTTAGTATTTCATACAAAATCCCAAACTAAGCACGCGTTTATGACATTTGAAGGAAGATAGATAGATAGATAGATAGATAGATAGATAAATACTTTATTGCACACATGAAAGAAAAAGAATACAGAGTAAAATTAACTATAACTAGGTATGCAAAGGCGGCCTTATTGCTTACTGAGCAATCTCTACCAGGCAACCTTTGGTGAGAGGATTGAACGAGATGTGTAGGGTAGTGTGGCACAATAGAATACACGTTATTATTATTAGTTGAGTAAATAATATAAACATACTAGACAAAATATATATTTATACTACAAGTTAATGATTTGGCTGGATGTCAAATACCCAATTATCAAATTCGATATTATTCTTAATTAAAGTTTTGTCCTTTGTAAATAAATTTACATATTCTGTACTAAGTCATCAGATTGACACTTTCTATTCCCTGGAAAATGAACCTGGGACCTTATACCGCCACTACCACTTGGGAGGTCCATCATCACCACACGCCAACTGTTGAATAACTAAATAGACACCTATGATTCCGATTTGTAATTATGAAAAATCTATGTATAATTGCTTTATTTTTTATTTGCACTAGGTAATAAAATTTGATGAATTGGTAACCCCAGGCAAATAATAAAAAAAGCTAGGTATAATATCTATTAATTTCAATATGTCCATCCGCAGATTAATATTAAATAAAATATCATACCTAAATGCATTTTCGGTATAATTTTCGCCTAAGTCATAAACTTTGACAAATAACCCCGGGCAAATAAATTAATGATAGAATGGAATTGATAACTGAAACCACCTTCCCATTAAGAAAATGATTTATATTGATAAGGATTTACAGCCATAGTCGGAAAGCAAACGGAGTTCACGGCCGAACTAATTGAAAAACACTAACTAAATTCCAAATATATTACCAACAAGCACAGATATTCAACTAAGTATTACAATAGTCATAGATAGGCCTAAGTGATTTTAAAGACCACAAAGTAAGTTTCCATTAAGCGACCAATGCTAGTTATAAATCGATGACGTAGACATCGTTATTTTGCTGATGTAGACCTATGGCCTCCTCATTGCCTATTTATTTCATTTTTTATGTAGTTTTTTTCCACATTTTAACGGTGCTGTGCAAGTGGATCTAAATGAGTGCTGTGACAAAAATCTCCGTACTGTCAAAGTTTCAAGGTTCTAAACCTATTCTGTTACCCCAACAGTTGATTTGCGTTTATAGATCAAACAACTTACTTTTGACATAATAATATTATGTATCATTTATAGATAAGCCACTCTACTGTTTGAATCTCAAATACAAATTTAGTACAGATCTCAAGCTTTTGAGTGCCAAGCGTCTATCATCGACGCCATATTAGCGTATTGAAGATTATTTTTAGGGTTCCGTACCCAAAGGGTAAAAACGGGACCCTATTACTAAGACTCCGCTGTCTGTCTGTCTGTCTCCAGGCTGTATCTCATAGACCGTGATAGCTAGAAAGCTGAAATTTTCACAAATGATGTATTTCCGTTGCCGCTATAACAACAAATACTAAAAATTAAAAAAATATATATATTAAGGGGGGTCCCCATACAATAAACGTGTATTTTTCGTATTTTTTTGCTCAATATTAAAAACGGTAACAGGTAGACGGTTCAAATTTTCACAGAATATTAACTTGTATATTACCTTTAAAATAAATAATTAAATATCAATAAAGTAAATATTAAAGGGGGGCTCCCATACAACAAACGTAATTTTTAGATATTAACAGTAAACCTCTACAAACAAAGTTAGTTTTGCGGTTCATTAACAAAGGTAATTATACCTACTTCTTGAGTACGGAACCCTCGGTGCGCGAGTCCGACTCGCACTTGGCCGGTTTTTTATGGTTTTACCCTTTGATTTTACCATTCAATAAAGGCCTACTCAACGGCTAATAGTATCCATAGAAAAAGTCTGTAACCTATAGAATGATGTCATTTTATCTCGTGGCTAATGGTGGAAGTTTTTGCAACCATTAGATTTGTTGCTAAGCCTTGAATTGATCTTGATTTGGAGCCGGAATTTGACAATTCATTTAAATAGTCAAATTTTTAGACTAAAGCAAATAAATCTTCGTAGTCTACAAAAGATTAAGTGAGAAATAAACTCAGATCCGTAAAATATTTCTAGACCAAAAACGGTGCAAGCAATCCAGAAGTGTACATTGATTAATATTAACAGAATTGCTCAAAAAAACAAGACAAATTGGTACACTATACCACCCAGCGCGAGCAAATTGTTTAAAAAAGCGAATTAATTTGAGTCGGAGCCACTTATAAATAAAACATGCAAATCAGGTGGAATTAGGACTGCACGCCAATTTTCTGATAGAGCCATCATAACTAAGCGCGGGCTAAATAATCGCTGCAAAAACTCGTTAACCATTTATGTGAGATGGATTGCGTGGAATGGTTCCTTACATTTTAGTCCTTCAAATTTTTGTCGAGCTCTAGAGCAAATATACAGATAAAATATGAGCTGGCTAAAAACAAGTACCTAAGCAATATTTTTTTTTAGAAATCCCTGAAAATTTGATTGAATTCTCTCTCATCATCATCATCAACTGTGGCGTTTCGACATTCAATCGTTTTGATATATTAAGTTAGTTAAACCCTACATTACCTACATGCCTGGTGTCTTCCATCTTTCGTTACTCATCTTTTCTGTCATGTACTCTTACCTGACAATTATTGAATCAGCTTCGAATTGACCAGTTATGTTCCCTTAAAATGACAGTGTAGGTGTGTAGCTTTGATTTGAATTTGGGTTTTCAAGGGAATAAAAATTTAATTACTGTATGGTAACGTTAATGTACTGTACACTTTGCAATTAGACTAAAACTAAGGACAATGAAACCGAAGTTTAGGCGATATGACATCTTTTTTTTAGCCCTTGACTGTCTCACCTGATTGATGATGCAGTCTAAGATGGTAGCGGGCTAACCTGTTAGGGGCATGACAGTTATATCAAACCCATACCCCTAATTGGCTTCTACACGGCATCGTACCGGAATGCTAAATCGCTTGGCGGTACGTCTTTGCCGGTAGGCACCATAAAATGTACTCCCAAGGATCTCTAAGAGCATTAGAATACAAACAGAGAGATAATGAAGCGCTGCAAAAAGCAGACACTCGGTAATGACACGTTAGCGCAGTATAATTCCATGGAAGCCTATCCGACGACGTGCCTCCACATTAGCCCGTCCTATTTGGGATACTCCAATTTTGGACGGTTTTTGCTCAGATGATTAATGATTGCGTTTATATTAGAATACTGTTTTTGACTTCACTGTATCACTATATTTATCTGTATTACATATCTGTTCGGCCACCTATTTGTGGAGCCCTAGATCCGAATTCCAGGCAAAATTCTCCATAATTTCTCAATTGTGTATTAATTCGGCCAATCTGCACTTGCCCAGCATTGTAAATCGTGGACTTAACCCTGCTCACCCACAGAAAATTGTGCTTTAAAAAATAGATAGATGATTTGAGTAGACAGAGATAAAAATCATCATTTAAAAAGACCACTTTTCACTTTTTTTTGTGTACTTATTTATATTATGCAGTTTTTTTTTAATGAGACGGCTAACATTCTTCGAAAACTGAATGTATAATCAGACAAAAGGTTAAGAAGGTAAAAGGGCGTACTAACAATGAGTAAATAAAGGGGAAACTGTTATTGTTAATGTCGCGACTCGCGACCCCTTGCATGGTTTCGCACACATAAATCCAATTATGCAGCTTAGGACTTTACCATAGAGATCTACCTAAACGTAGAGCGTCTATGATGATTAAGTGATTACTTTCATTCATGGAAAAAAATATACTAGATGATGCCATAATAATCTGGGATAAAAAGTGGCTTAATGTCTTTCCCCGGGATGCAACCTATCAAATTTTGTCATAATCGGTTTAACAGATGGACCATGGAAGTGTAGCAGACAGACGATTATTTTCGCATTTTACTTAGTATGGATTTTATTAAGCCAAGTATTCTTACGAACAATAAAACTTTGTAGTTGTACCTACCTAGTTACTTCATAATGGGAAAAAATTGAGGAAATGCACTTGCTGCGACTTGCCAGGACTGACTTCTGCAAGTTGTATTGCTAGTGGACACCGGATGGTAATTGCGGTATTTTATTGGTGTGCATTCTCAACTGCCTGAAAAGATATGATGTGGCCAACTATCGCGTTTAACTATGCTAGTACGTCAAATACACCATTGGTTCGGCAAGAACCACTTTAGGCTTTTGTTCAACGTCAGACAAAAAGTAGCCAATTGGTACTTTGTCCTTGTTCTTCACCGCTTCACTTTTATCGCTTTATCTCATCTGTCAGCAATATACCGTTAACAATATCTCAGGGCATGTCAGATGAGCTGTACTGCACTTCCTCGGTTCAGTCGCAGATCCTGACGAATCGCAACACTAAATTGTGATCATCGGAGATTACGAGCACATTAGTGCGATGCTGAATTGCTGTGAAGTCTGAGTGCGAAATTAATAGTTGACATGGCTATTGTCTCAGTGTATTATCTTTGACACGTCTCAAATTATTATATTAATAGTTACATTTATAATTTCTGCAATTCTCTGACTGGCTGTCACGTCAATTGCCCTTGTCTTCGAAGGCCTATTGCGCATTATAATTTCTTGTGTCTTATGAGTAATGTCTTATAAGAAATTCAGTCGCAATGGATGTTGTCATGAAACCGTAAAACATATTAAATGATACTTTTTCTTGTGTCGGATCAGACACATGCATACAAAATATAATATACATGCTCAATAGGTCGAAGTTTGTAAAGTGAAAAGTCTGAAAGCGACGTAGACTAGTATACCACGCTCATTCAGACAAGCTATTAACTATCAATAGCGCTAATATTTTAGTGTTAGTCTAATGTGATACACGGAGGCTGGGCGGGCAATTTTACGAGCCCAGCGAATTGCATCGACATCTCCAATTGCTGATTGTACTCCATTCAGTGATGATGGCTGATTAAGATTTATGTGTGGACGAAATTTTATGCCACTAGTTGATGCTAGTTGAAACTTGTAAGATTTTAATTGACGGGGTCCTTGCTCTAGTCTATGAAATAGTAGCGACTCGGTCCGATATAATCTATACTAATATTATAAATGCGAATAGTTGGATGGATGCTTGTTACTCAATCGCTCCAGAACGGCTGATTGTACACAATATCTATTCTATTCAGTTAATTGTGTTTATAAGTACACGTACTCACAAACAAATTTAACTGCGTGCAGGCAAAATCTCAAATAATAAACTTCATAAACGTAGACAAGATAGTAAGTACCTCTAGCTATCTGCATCTAGCCAGATTTTCATTAAAATATACTTATGTTTTTTTTGCTCCACTTCAAGTCAGCCTTTAACCACGGTTAGCGATTACACCTGGTGGTAAGTGATGATGTATCTAGTCTAAGTTATACGAGGTTTTACAGGGGCACTTTGAGCCCGAATTCTTTGAATGAGAACAAACGGGATGTTAGTTCGAAAAAACCGGCCATGTGCGAGTTGGACTCGCGCACCGAGGGTTCCGTACAAACCTGTAGGTATATTAGTAAAAGTTATAGTATTTTTATTGCACTTATCTATTTTAATTTCAATTTAATACCTCTACGCGTTCATGTGGAAAGGGGTAGTAAGTTTAAATGATTAAAAAAAATTATTATATGATGTTACTAAAAATTTATGCTTTTCGCAATTTTTTCTTTATCTGTGCTATAAGACGTTGCTTCGTACCAAGTTTCAAGATTCTGAGTTCACGGGAAGTACCCTGTAGGTATGATTCCCTTGCAAGTGTCGAAAATTTGCATAAAAATATTTTTATTATATGATGTAACTAAAAATTTATGTTTTTCGCAATTCTTCCTATATCTGTGCTATAAGACGTTGCTTCGTACCAAGTTTCAAGATTCTGAGTTCACGGGAAGTGCCCTGTAGGTTTTGATTCCCTTGCGAGTGTCTAAAATTTGCATAAAAATATTTTTATTATATTATGATGTAAGCTAAAAATTTATGTTTTTCGCAATTCTTCCGATATCTGTGCTATAAGACGTTGCTTCTTATCAAGTTTCAAGATTCTGAGTTCACGGGAATTAGTACCCTGTAGGTTTTGATTCCCTTGCGAGTGCAAGAAAATTCGAAAATTTGCAGCAATAAACGGCTATATCTTTTGATTGTGTTGACTTTGAAGTTTGATTTTTTCACAGCTGCAAGGGACAGTAGACCTGAGTATTTGATATGAATTTCAGCTTGATACCTCCATGCGTTCCTGAGAAAAAGAGTCTTGACACGCAGACGGACAGACAACGAAGTGATCCTGAAAGGGTTCCGTTTTTTCCTTTTGAGGTACGGAACCCTAAAAACTTAATTTTTGGCCAAAACCAATATATTAATTTTTAAAATTGTCTTCCGAGAAACAGCACAGTAGCAAGTCCGTTCAAGTTAATGTCAGTGTTAATCAATGATTACTCCATATTTAACGCCTCCACAACAATCCTTGCACAAAGTATTTAGTTAAAGCTTTATAATGGTCTAAGTACATAGTTATGGTTTAACGTTGACCTCCGCTCAACAGTTAACAAGTTGAGCACAACTGCAGGATATTTTGTTAACTGTCACGCTGATATAATTATGACTACCGCGTTCAATTTATCTTACAACAAAACCCTTGTTCCCGACCAATGATATGCATAAACTAAGATGTACACGGTCTCGCGCTTGTTTTTAACCGACTTCCAAAAAAGGAGGAGGTTCTCAATTCGGCGCGTATGTTTTTTTTTATGTAAGTATGTCGGTGCATTTCTCCGTGGTTTCTCAGTGGTTAGAGGAAGCTCGCGAGGTGGTCCCATATAAAATTCTGACTCCAAATCCTCAATCCTGATGCTGTAGGTACTACATGAAATCCTCAAAAGTAGTGAGTTAGGAAATTTTGATGGCGATTTCATTTAGTAGGTATCAAGTCTCTCTCTTCATGTACTTTTGGCATAGTGGTCGTGTATATTTTTATGATGATGTACACGTCAGTCGTCATCGATCTTAAGTGATTTGGGTCGCAACTCGCATCGCTTTCACTAAGTAAATAATATATGTATGTCATGCTCTACTAAATTAACTCCCTCTAGCTCGTTTCTTTTCTGGCCTATAACTAGCACTATATTAGTTCGTTTTCTGAGCCTATACTATCCAACCCTTAATTAACCCTTCATATCTTACTTGTAATCGCAAAATATACTCACAAAATCGAGGCAATTTTCAACGTGACTGGATTTTGCTACGGTAGCGGTTAAAACATCGTACATCTAAAAAAGAAAGAAAGAAAGAAAATATATTTATTCCACTATGGTCTTGCATACAAAAATTTGGTACAATTGTACATAAGAATGTTTGCCTGTGACCACTACCCAGAGTGAGTGTACATCTCGTTCTTTAGAATGTCCCATTTGTATGATTTTTGAAATAGCATGCTCGCACGTGATACCGAAAAGAATCACTCTTAAGGACTGGCGTATCTTTGGTTGGTATATCAAGGTGGCAGCCGCAGAAGTTAGAAGCCGTAATGGTGAACACGGGCCCAGCATTATAGATAACATGGATTTATTAATCAGGATGCGATACTGAATCATAACAACGAACAAACAGCCAGACGCTATCCACCAACCAGTAGGCATTAACGTATAGAAAATCTAATTTAATGTTGCTATTTGTAGTTGTAACTATTCTTCGCTATCTCTTGTACTGTACGATAACTTTCAATGGCTATTAACTCTTCTTGTCCTTATCCATTGACTGCCTCGTTCATTCATTCGAACATTGACGCATGTTTGACTGCGCCCGACGAGGTCCCGGGCCATAGCAAGTATTGGGTTTTTCTGACAAGAAAGTCTCAGTACTAGCCCGGAGTTAGGAAGTTGGCGGTGTTTCACCCCCGTGCCTCGAAGAGCACATAAAGCCGTCGTTCCTGCGCCTCCGGCCGTGTCGGATTTACCTTCCAATTGGGCTATGGGAATAAAGGAACAGAGAGAGCATCTGTGTGCATACACAATATCTCCCGAGCAGATGGCTAATCTCTCTGGAGATAGGCCGCCGTGGCCGAAACTCGGTCGGAAGGACATTATTTTATTATTATTATTAACCCATTTCAATTGGGGTCGAGCCTTCTTATCACCGAGTAGTTGGTTGTATGGTCTGTGCTTCTTATTCATGTTGTCTGTGGAATGTCCCTTCCAATATTTGTCTACCATGTGACTGACTAGGGCTTTCTTTATTTATTTTTAGTTTAAATCAATTTGAATAGACAACGAATTTTAGTTTGGAAACTACGTACGAATAAATTTCTGAGAGACCAGGCTCAGTAGTGTACCTGCTGGTGATTGGGCTGAATTGATCTGAATAAATCCTAGGTACTAACTTGACAAAATGTATGTAGGTATGTAATAACACAGAATAGGTAATAGTACTAAATCTTTACACAAATATCTTCTTAATGAAGACAGTCTGAGATTATCATTTAATTTTGAAATGAGTCGGTCTATTTCAATCCACGCTGTGAAGGCCCTTGGCAGTTGGGAGTATCTCAGAAATCCGAAATGGACATGCCAAAGTTAACGTTTGAAAACCACAAATATCCAAAGATTAATAGCAAGTTAGGCGTTTCTAGAAACATCTAACAAGTAAGCTAGGTTGCCGTTATTAGTGTTAACTTAAGAACACACTAGAGACTTTTTGTTTTGTTAATCTTTCCCCATTTGGGCTAAAGGACGACATCAAGCTGAATGAGCCACCCAGTAGTATCGCAAAAACTACGCCATGATACCTTTTAAAGTTTTTAAATTTGCAATGGGATATCGTTTATATGTGAGATTAAATAACCCTGCCTAGCGGTTGCAGCCAAGAAACTCTTTGTCTTGTCTAGCAGTTTCGACTTTGTATAACTAGTGCATAATGTTCCATACAAATACGGTGTGCTTTATCAACATTGAGTCTCGCGACATGTCGCAAGTGTGTAGGACCACCTGTATGGTCCGTGTGGTCGGCCCCGCCCACACGTCACCGATGATATACCGCCGTCTAGATACTTCATTAGCAGTTCAGCTCGGCTCATTAGCCGCTGATAGCTGATGTTGCAAGCCGATTGCGGGAAACCGCCGTGTGTCGATGACGGGTCACGGTCACCTATAAGTAGGTTGTTTCAAGATAACGAAAAATGTGATTCAGTTCTAAGCTGGTCACGGGTTTACTGGAAGTGAGATGCTTTACTTAGAGAAGAAATTAGACAGATTCTTGGCTCATACATTATACTGCCTTGTGTTAAACTGTATCTAAGTCTGAGAAAAGTTAAATATCTCTAGATCTCGCTTAGCGCTTAGGCTTAGCTATCTCTAGCGCTCCAGCTTTCACCTGATGCATCGTTGTTATCGCTGTCGCCAACCGGATATAGGTCTTATAGGGGCTCCACAAGCCGCGGTCTTGCCCCGGCTGACCCAGCGGCTTCAGGCAACAAACCTAGCGGGGTATGTCAGTGCTGTGCAAGGTCGCCATTCCAGCACCTTGGGATCCCATCGCCTATCGGTCCTTTGAACTATGCGCTCCGCCCATTGCAGTTCCGCAACTGCGCACTGATAAGTAGCTAATACTTACTCATTATCTGCTACATGAAAGCAAATCTCACACTGAATCTTATCTAAAGAATGACGTGGCTATGGCGAACGTCCCCGGGCCGAGTACCTACTTCTATATACTTAGAAATAACTCTTTCCAAAGCGTTAATTGGTCGCAGCAGGCCTCAAAGAAAGTAAAAGCCGATACTGCGATGAATAAATTATATGGTCAAATGTTATCAGGCTATTACACAAACCATTGTACAAATTACCATGGAAATGTCTTAATTTTCGGGAACGATCCTTATTACCGACGGTGGACCGTGGACTCACCAGTCCACGGTCCACCGTCGGTAATAAGGATGGCCCGTAGCTTAATGGACATTGGGTACCATTAAGCTACGGGGGATGTGTTGAAATATTACAATTTACTTGTAGTTTACACTAAACGAGTTAACAAATCGAACATGAAGATTCATGAACGAACTAGATAATTCGTAGGAGACGATTGTGTCAGAGTTCCTTTCCAGAGAGAAATAGGGAATCCTTAATAAATAAAATACATATTTAATAAGTCGATATTTAACAAAACTAAAGAAAGTTATACTAACAATTAAAAAAAATATATAATCGTGAAAATGAAATACTAGAGCGCAATAATTTGATTTTTACCCTTTGCTGCGTAGTGATACCTTCCTTGTTAAATAGACCTACTTTTTCTAAATCATTATTAGAATCTCTCATGACACGGTACCATGATTCATAACTACAGAACCTTATTGTTACCAATTTTTAAGTTTTTTAATTTTAATCAACTTAGGTACAATCTGTTAGAACTAAGAACAGATCTCAGTAAGAGTAGGTTAGATTTTAATGATTTATTAACCGTGTACAACTATTTGCCTACAAACCATAGAGTATTGTATTGATGGTAATAATTCGAGATAATCGATTAACCCTTAGGGCTGGCGTGATAATCGATTTAATGGGCTTAATTGTATCAACATTTGTACACCATAGATCAAGAGTCGGGACGTTTATGGGGCCAGGTCCGGAGCAATTATTTATTGTAAAATATTAATTAAATTTTATGCCTTAATAGGAACATCCCGCCTAGCACGAAAGTCATGTTTGTTCGTCTCTGATTCGACAGTACAATGTCGTTATACCTTATAACCATTGAGATTCAGGTTTCGAAGTTCGGAAGGGAATGATCTAATTGTCATAGAACTATTTGGTCATATTTGGTCTTATTCTTATTTTAGTCTCTTTATTTTGTTATGGTCATATTTGTACCTTCGTATTTTGTCTTATTTTAGTATGTTTGCAAAGAGTATTTTTCATCGTCATCGTTCATTCTTTGTCGTTCATGACATTCTTCGAAGCTCAAAAAATCACAAATCGACTCGATAGAGAAACGAGACTAATCCACAATATTTAGTTCAATTTTCTTTTTTGTTATGAGTTAACTAGCTGTTATGCAGCAGTGTCGTATCTATTTAGAGCTCTTCGAGCCTATTTAGGGACCACTTCGTGAGATTCGCCACCTAATATCATATGGTACCGCTTTACAAGAGACCTTTGTCCAGCAGTGCACGAAGCAGTTAATTAACTTAACTATCGGCCGTGGAACTTCGTGGTTACCACAGAACCAAAATTTTGTTGCCAATAACATACAGATTGCGCCTGCGCACTCACAGTTCCACCACACCACGGACGTTTGCCTTTAAACTTGAACTTGACTCAATGAAATCCGCCTATTTAGATCAAACGCCCATCCAAATCGGCATTATGCTTATGAGCAATTCGGATGCGAGCTTACGTAACCGGGCACGCTTGTAGAGACAAGGAGGCATACACCATCGTATAAGCAGTATTATCTTAATATTGTTGACGCTCTTGTTTCAGAATTATAATCCTTATTTTAGAGCACTCAAAGTACGTCATATAAAACTAACATTTAAATAAATATTATAAATGCAAAAGTGTGTTTGTTTGTTGGTTTGTCCTTCAATCACGCTGCAACGGAGCAATGGATTGACGTGATATTTGGAATGGGTATAGTTGCGGACCTGGAGAGTGACATTTTATCCCGGAAAAGTAAGGAGGACCCGCGGGAAAAAGACTTAAACAACGCGTACGAAGTCGCGGGTATTATCTGCTTTTAAAATAATACTGCTGTAAGCGATGGCAGTAAGCCCAAAGTAGTCTCGCCCACGGCACCATGTCGATTATCGATTATCGATAGAACAATTTATGTCGGCACCGGTCATGATGAGTATGACTATAATTAGAAACGGAATCTAAATTAACAACATTGCATAATGTTCATTATAGTTATTATAATGTGATCATCATAATGCGATGCCTGTATTTATTTATTGTTGTAATAATGAAATATGATTTTTGTTGCGCCGGTTTTGGTTCTGTAGTTTAATTGACTCAGATCATGATTTAATTTTTTTTTGTATGATGATGAATAATGTAGAGACCTTTTTTTCTAAAATTTATTTATTTTTCTTATGGTAGTACCTATAACACAGAATTGGCGATGAATAAATAATCCAATAACTACTTATAATATAAGTAAATGGCAACAGCATGTACTCGTATATTACATTTTCACTGTCAGTTAATCTAAATTGGCAATCTCTTGACGTAGATTGCACCCGGAAGACGATTTAAAGCTACAATTTTTCCCAGAAAATCCGAGTTTTCACGCGTTTTTAAGAAAATCAAGAAACTCACGGGGATGACATTTTGTACTCAAAGTTACAATAAATATTATTTTTTCCTACGAATATGTCTTTTTAATCAGTACTCTGCCACCCTCGTCAAAAATGTAATGTAAAATTAGGTCCCTGTTAACAAATTTTACCATTGGTTTTTTCTAAACTTTACTGCAATTGTAAATACCTGATAAAGTTTGTTCTTAATGAAATCACACATAAATATTATAATGTAAGAATCGATGTTTTATAAGTTTATTGCTTGCCGATTAAATCGATCGATAAAGAGATAAAAAGTGTAGGATAAAAATTCTCTCGAACACAGCTTCAATTAAGCCATTCCCCATGCATCTTTCAGAAGTGTGCAGTAATTTTCTCTTATGACACTTAAACGACTATCTTATGACCGTAATTGAGTCATTATGGTCATAAATAGTCTCATTGCTTTATCACGATTCATCGGTAAATAACATCCCTTAGGCCGGCGTTTCTTTTGAGGTTCTTTTTTTGCAACGTTTATCCTAGTTGCAAAAGATTTATCGTTTCATGACCTGATTTCTCTCCATAATGTGGTTGTCTCGAGTTCAAAGCAATTTATTATAATGAGTAGGTGCCATATGGAATTGATTTGTCCTAGTTTTTACATCTTGAACAAGTAATTTTAAATTCGGACGTCGGTAAAGACAAAATATGCGTGAAATTTTTAATATAACACCCTTATTGTATACCATATTTTACCTAATAATAAACTGCCATACACCTGCTAAGTTAGCCTGCTACTATCTTAGACTGTATCATCACTTACCACCAGGGTTAGATCACACAAGGGCTAACTTGTATTGGGAGGAAAAAAGAGAACAGTCGAACTCTGTTTTGACGATTAACTATAAACTAACATGTCCTGCGTCCAGCTCTTTATTTGGAAAAACAACGTGTTTTGCTGGCAAGTGTGAGGCCTCTTAAGTGAATGTATCGCTACAATGTGCTTAAGTATCTACACCTTACTATCGTTACTGATATAGCCAATGCTTGTGGTAATAAACATGCGCTTGTGTGATTTTATGAGACGATTTACATATCTACCGGAATATGAAGGAAACAAGTTAAAGCTCGCAGCGTGTTCTATACCACAAGTTTAAATTAAAATATAAGTAACCGGCGGCCAAATTTTCTAAGAAAATCGTAATAATTTGAAAGCGCCAAACGTTACACTCGAACTTTTTAAAAAGGTCACCCGGGGAGTTCCCGCGGCAATTAAAAAACTTAATCCACGAGAATGAAGTCGCAGCCATCACCTAGTAGGTGATAGTCCAGCTGGTGTTAAGTGTTAACACGTACACAGACGTGGATTGTGGAGGCACCTCAACACAGCCGAGCTCGTAACTCGCTATAGATAAGGGTGGTGGGCGCGCGTCGCACGACCGACCACGATTGAGCCGTGACAGGGCGACACGACGTAACCGTGAAATACTGCCGCGATAGTGCCGACCCAGGAGTAGGCGGCACCGAGTAGCGGGAACATGAGCTCGGAACTGTGACATTCATTTCAGGCATTGAACTTCAAAAAGACAGTGCTCTGTGCTGCTAGGCAACCACCCACTTTAATTTATTTAGTACCAAAAAAGTTATAAAATATGAAGAAAAACAGATAGGTACTAGTGGACACACTTTAGTTCGCTTATCATACCTATTGATAGATTAAAGATACATTTTTTTCGTTTTAAGAACTTCACTGGGGTATAATGATTGGTACCAATATTAGCTAATCTGAACAGGTCCTCAACTTATAGGTCAATCTATGGTAGAGACCCGTCTTGAGCATAGATAGACCGATACTTGAGAAAGTGTTCCCAGCTGATATCGGTTTATTCATACGGGCCCTAGAGAGACGGGTAAGAGAAGTAAGTGTTTAGTGGACCAATCAGATCATTGATAAGTGACGTGATATTTGTTTTCACATCATCTATCAATATGGCACAGAAGCGTTTATTTGACTAATCAGCGGTATCCCACCGTTAATCAGCGGTATCCCACCGTTCTGGTGGGATACCAAGCCTTGTAGAGCCTCATTAACCGTCATAGAAGTAGATAAAATCACTGTTAACCATCTATAAATCACGCATTTCATAAAACCAGATAATCACAACAGACCTACATTATAGTAAGCGATAAATCACCGGTAGCTATCAGCTATAGAAAGACATTTTGTACCAGTTTTGTCCACAGACAACGCTTATCAGCGCGCGCCGAATTAAACCCACCGCATGTGTCAAAACCCAATGACTCACTACTTTCTATCATCACTCAAAGCAGTATTATTTTAATATTGTTGGCGCTTTTGTTTCAAAACTATAAACCTTATTTTAGGGGTGTCAAGGTACTGTTCTACGGCGCTTTGCTAATATTTCCTTGCACTTTGGTTCACCATCAAAGGGCCTTTATCAGACCTTTAGTATCACTTCACACCAAGCAAGTTACTAGGCCGAGTAATTCGATTGCAGAAAATACCAATGCGTTTGCGTTGTTTTTTTGTGCGTTGTTGACAAAAAAAAAAGCTATTTTCACACCTTTCAGATATGCTATGGAACTTATTGAAAACTGCATATTATCAACAAAAGCTATGTCATAAAAGCTTCATGAAAGTTAAAAACGTGAAAATTTTATTTACTCAATTTCGGTACTCGTTATTCGATAATCGAGAGATAAAACCTGGTACATATCACCTGGCACCTGATCAAGCGCGATATCTTTTCCGTACACTGGCCACATATAAAGCGGCCCTATAACACTCGAGATAAATAGTAATCTATATGAAAGGCCACACGGAACCTGCGAAATTTACATTCATGGGAACGATAGGGGGGGTTATCACTCGCCCCCTTACACGTAACGGGTGGCGTACATTGCGCCCGAGCCGAGGCTGATATGGCGAGCGGCGAGAGTTGAGGCGCTAGTGGTAAAAATTTATAAGGGATTCCTTCAATACTTTTAAACCAGGCTACGAAAAAGGCTCTTCTTCTTCTTCTTCTTTCTCTCTGGGCTTTTCCGCACTTAAGCACTGGTGCCCGTTGTACGTGAGACCTCCGGTGCGACTCCCCGCTGGATCACTCCAGCCAGCCGAGCTCACTCCAGAATCCAAGCAGGCCGCCCAGGTCGGCAAGGACTTCCGGAAGTGTTGCTGGGGAGCCAATGTAGGCTTCTCGTTGAGTGGTTACAGCACTGCACTCGAGTAGTACGTGTCTTGGTGTCTCCTCGCTATCCATGCAGGCTCTGCACAGAGGGACAGCCCTCTGTGCAGAGCCTGCATGGATAGCGAGGAGGTTATACCTAGAACATATAGGTGTTTGTTAAGTGTCCTGTTATCATGCATATAGCCGTCCTGAGTTTAGCTCTGTTTAATTGCAGTAGTTTCTTAGTTAGGCGTTGGTTTGGGCTGGGTATAGCCTCTTTTGTTTGTCTACAGCTGGTGGTGTTTGCCCAAACGAAAAAGGCTTTGAAGACCTTCAATAATTTTGTAAGACCTCCCTGGCGCAGTGGTGAGCGGAGCAGTGGAGCGCTGTTATAAGTGGGAGGTCCCGGGTTCGATCAATCAAGGGCCAATTCTACGAAAAAGGCTTTGAAGACCTTCAATAATTTTGTAAGACCTCCCTGGCGCAGTGGAAAGGCTTTGAAGACCTTCAATAATTTCGTAAGACCTCCCTGGCGCAGTGGTGAGTGGAGCGGTAGAGCGCTGTTATAAGTGGGAGGTCCCGGGTTCGATCAATGTAGGGTCAATTCGGGAATGCCAATGCATAAATTTTAAGGCTGTGTTGAACAGCATTTGTCAAGTCGAGGTTATCGTACTATTGATGATTTTTTTAATGACAAAGTTGCATGGAAGCGACCGGCTTCGCGTCCAGTTGCCCACAAGTCAGTGTAATACTTGTTACTTAACCTATGTGTTGTATATTTTGTACTACCGGGACCTCGTCTGAGAAGAGCCGGCAAGGAACTCAGCAGTTTGAGCGTAGTTTGAGTCAGTCAGTTTCTCTTGTATTCAGTTTAGCACCAGCTCTCCAGCTACAAGCTATTTAATATTAAACTAACTCCAGCATTATGTAATCGTTATCAGTGTGTTTCCGGCTCGGCTGCTTGGCACTCGCTGTTACTGCGCCTTTTGTGTCGGACAAAGGGGAGTTGTGTCTTGATCTAGCGGACACTTTAACTAACTGTAACCCCTGGGACGATATGTCAGGAATGTTTGGAGAACAAACTTCAAACTTCAATCTTTTTTATCCAAAAAAAATTTTCAAGTGCTTTTGAATCGTCGAGTGAACCTACCGCTTGTTCGGAATGCCATTCCTACCGAAAAGAGCCAGCAAGAAACTCTGTGGTTGCTTTTTTAAATCAATTACAGTCAAATTATAAGGATACAAGTTACTGCAGTCCCAAGCATAGCTGGGGCCAGCTAGTCTAACACTAGGAATATGGAGATTGCAGCCAGATTATTTTATCCACTACAAGTTATTTCTTGACTGCTCTCACCTGATGGTAAGTGATGATGCAGTCTCAGATGCTAGCGGGATAATCTGTTAGGGACATGGCAGTTATCTATATTAAATCCATACCCCTAATCGGTTTTTACACGTCATCATACCGGAACGCTAAATCGCTTGGCGGCACGTCTTTGTCGGTAGGGTGGTAGCTAGCCACGGCCGATGCCTCCCATCAAGACAGATTAGGGACAATCCAGAAATTATAAATTCTCAAATTGACCCTGCCGGGGATCGAACCCGGGACCTCCGCACGTTAAGACAACAGTTCTCAACACAGCGCCAGGGAGGTCGTCAAGACCTCTTTATATATTTCTTTTATTTTACACAACCGCCCTACTGATTTGACTCGTTGTCAAATAGCCAATTCATCGGGCATTAATTATAGTGTAAGAACTAAGAGATAAGCGACGCACCGAACATTGCATATTCATACAGGATGACAGGTTACAATGCGCGCCCATATCTCACGGGCCCCGTGCCTGCACCACCCAGACACACATAGCTACAAACGAACCTACTTGGGAGGACAATAAAAACGCGATCACATTTGAATTTCAAATAAGTACATCTTCTATTTATATTTTACTAGCTGACGTCCGCGTTGATTGAGATTTTTTGGTTCCGCGGGAATCTTTTTATTTCTTAATTTTCCGGAATAAACATTAGCTTATGGGTTATTGTTTCTTAGCCGAGTTTCTTGTTAGTTCTTCTCGGTAGGAATGTCATTCCGAACCAGTGGTAGATCCACTCGATGATTCAAAAGTACTTGTAAAAGTATATTTGAATTAAAATCATTTGAATTTTGAATTTATTCCAGACGATAATCTTTCTCTGTGCGAAATTTAATCCAGATCCGTTCAGCCGTTCTGGCGTGATTGAGTAACAAACATCCATCCATCCATCGAAAGTTTCGCATTAATATTAAGAGCAAACTTAATTCTCCATAAGTTTTTCATATGTGACTACAGACTTCGCTTCCGATCGAATTTGGGCCGTGAAACTATACCGACTTCCTAACCCCAGTTTTCCATCTACTGAAAAAGTGACAAAAAATCCTACCCATACTCAACTATTATTAAATCAGGCCCGATTCCCAGAATCGAAACCGTCATTTACATTCATCGCTAAATGCTTTATAGGTTTTCTCAAAATACGAAAGCCTAAAATCAATGTTTTTTTTTCACAAAATGAGCGCAGTTTTGGAACGGAGTCGCGGGCAAAAGCTATAGTTACAACTGAGATGAAAAAAACCCGTGTAGCACATAATAAGATAGTTTTACGATCGTTTTATTCGTTGGTGACCGCCTCCCTCGCAACGTGTCTGTCTGTACGATGTCCTTAAATATGTCTTCACTTTGAAAGTTTGAAACAATCTTAGTTTTACGACTCGACGAAATTATGCTGCCTGAGAGACGATTATTATGTACATTGCCTATTTCAATTTTATTATTGCGTGGAAGCAACGCTTAGCAGGAGTAGTAGTAGGTAAGTATAACACTTTATTGCAACATAACAAAATCATAATCATACATTACTCATTTTATTTATGCAATCTATACTAATATTATAAATGCGAAAGTTTGGATGGATTGATGGATATTTTAATGTATATAACGGGTACATACCACGATTAATTTTTGTTTTTATTTGTCGATATTTCAACCCAATTGCACGGGTCGTGGTCACGACGGGACTCCCCGTCCCCGTCTCAGTCCCGTGCAATTGGGTTGAAATATCGACAAATAAAATTAAAAATTAATCGTGGTATGTACCCGTTATATACATTAAAATATGTCGTTAAACCACGAAATAAGCTTAAAAGGATTGATGGATGTTTGTTACTCAATCACGCCACTATGGCTGAACGGATCTGGATGAAAATTGGCATAAAGATAGATTCTCTGTGCCAATTTTCATACAGATCCGTAGGTAGTATTCCAGATAGCCTGGAATAACACATAGGCTACTTTTCAAAAAACCTCAATCCATGTGGACGAAGTCGCGAACATCAGCTAATTTCTCATAAAATTGAATTACTTTTCAGGAGGGATTTCAGAGTGATTTAACTAATTATCGTCTAATTGCGATCAGACACTGACGTAGTGGTGTGTTTGGTGGTGTAAATCAGTCACGCGTCGGCTGTGGACAGCGTCGCTGCGGCCAGACTCGCGCATACAAATTACAATCAACTTCCATAAGTTGATTGTTATTTATTAATGCTCCCATCGGTTTTGTTGATAATAAACACTGGACTGATTTAAGTAATTAATTTTAATTAGATGCAAAATACCAGAAACACAAGGCATGTTATAGAGTGATGCGTAGGGAGACCAGATCTCAAGCCTTACGAAAAGTGAAAACTGATATGAAAGTAAATGAAAATATCGTCAAAATCGGTTCATGCGCGGTCATTGCTCACGTATACTTAAATGTATACGGGTCGAATACAGAACCTCTCTTTGAAGTCTGTTAAAAAGAAACTAGTGGTTATAGTCGAACCTAGGTATTTTGCTTACAATATAAAAGTTTGACTATGCGATGGCATTTTCTCTTGCAGACTGCAAGCGCTGAGGTCCAGCCGTGTAAAAGGACTGTCGCACATACCTGTACATTTTTGGGGGATAAAAATGACTAAACATGCTTGTACATTAGTCTGCAAATGTTCTTGACGGAGTGGCGAACTCATAACATCAATACTGTACAGCTTTTTAAAAATTTCCGCCCCGAAAAAGATCCGTCACTCTCAAGTTTACATAAAAAATTCTTGCAATGAAGAAATAATATGTGTACGTTAAAATAATGGCTTCTTCACTGTGGTATTTTATACCACCAGTGTGACACCAGTTTGTTTTTCTATGGCGGAGGAAAATACTTTTGGATCTACATTCTACACTGTTCCCGGTGTCGCACTATTTCATCAGAAAGATACACTTTTTGGGCTGTGGTTTTCTGCTTATCCCATTCATCATATTTCATTATACATCGTGCCGCCATAAAAGCCTGGTATTAGCGGCGTTTATCTGTTGTATAACAGCCGCGGTGCCATAACACCTACCAGTGGGCGGTTGTCAGGAATTTTGATTGAGTCCGGAGCAGGCGGGACATCGGAGATTTATCGGTCACCCTGTCTGTACACATCGTAGGTCAGAAGACGGTGGCAACAACTTTGAAGAACTGAAATATCTTCTTTTACGTGTGCATCTTAACTTTTAAGCAATAAATAAATCAAAGTAAAACAAATAAAAATCATTTTTTGGACCATTTAAGATCATAAATTTTGCTAGCAAGGACAGGACTGAGGACAGAACAGGGATGATGCCTACGTCAAAAATAAATTATTTCTTACTGATTATTAAATTCATAAGAGGTTCTTCCAAAAGACATAAAATTCACATCCTCGGTTAGTTTTAAGATTGATAACTAGGTATTTAAAACTATAGATTTAAAAAAAAGCTCTTTGTTTTATGACGCCACAACTAAATGTATTTCACACAAACTTCCATACTAGAAGCACGTTTTTAAGTTTGATAAAGAGTTGCTGATTTGATTGAGTTGTCATCATCCCTATTATATTAAAATCACTTGCTTTAACGATGAAGGAAAAAATTTGGGAAAAGCTACATGGCCGAGAGATCTTCACATGTAATGTTCTCAAGGACGTGTGTAAATTGTGGTGGACTATGGTTCAACCCTTCAGACTCGTGATCAATATAAAGCGACGCGAGAAATGATGAAGGTAATCATTGGCTTACAATGAAACGCCACCGTCTCCTCAACTATAATATGAAGTAACTACTCTTGACTGGTGTCATGATGTAATTTTCATGGGTTTTAAAAATGTATGAGGTCCGTAATTAGTGTTGTAAGCTTCACTTTCATCCAAATTCAGACATTACCTGTAGTTTGGGACAGATTCTTTCTTATTTGACATGTATTAAATAGTATAGTTAACAATATTATATTTTGTCATGCTTTACAAATATGAACTTAGGCCCGCAGTTAAGAACAAGCTCTTAAGTCTCGGTTGACGTATGCTTAAGACCGGCCATAAGCATAGATTTCAGAGCGTGTTCTTAACTGATATCGGCTAATTAATACGGATAGCTTTTAATTCTTTATTCCACTACAAGTTACTTAGCCCTTAACTGTAATCTCACCTGGTGGTAAGTGATGATGCAACCTAAGATAGTAGCGGGATGACCTGTTAGGGGTACCGCAGTTAAATTAATTAAATAATTGAAAGGAGAGGAGAAGGAAGAGAGAAAAATATGAATAAGATTTTGGAAAAAAATGTGGTTATCATTAAGACACACGATTAATTATGTTTACAAATACTACACCGTCGTAGTAAGTAACGTAAATACATTAAATCTCAGCGGAACACGAGAGAAGCTCGTAAATCCATCAAGTGCTTGCATTCCAGCGTTTACAGCCCGTCACGGGCAAATTAACCGAATCTCTCTCATCCCGATTGTTTTGACGGATCGCAGCATCTTTGTGCTCTCTGACTCTTTGACGCTTTGGTTCGAAGGCTGGTGGTGGACGATACGAAGTTTTCTTTGATTAATAAAATGCTCTGATGCAATGATCTTAGTTTTCTTCTAAGATCATTGCTTTGATGGAAGAATTTTGACCTATTCGATCGCGTTAAAGTTATAGTGCGCGTCACGTAAAAAGAACGCTGAGGGACAGTGGAGGGGATGTGTCTGGGTACGGATACAGTCGCGTCCTAGCTTCCTATCGTTCTCTATATTACCTATTGTAGGTTTATTTTAGAATCGTAATAGGTACCTATAGTTCCTCCGTCGCGTCCCCTTCTTACCACCAACTAGATCGATAAATCGCTCAGTGCGCAGGTAAACGGCCAGCGTACTTTTTACGTGACGCGCACTATACCTGCGTTTTGTTTGGAATTGAACGACCAACTGTCAACTGTCATCAAGGGCTTGACAATTCCATACAAATAAGGACTTTAACATTATTATGTTAACTCGAACGCAAGTGATCTTACAAGTGGAGGGTTTCGAGTTCAATCCCTGACGGGGCAAATTGGGAATTTACAGTTTCTGTTGGTAGGAGGCTTCGGCCGTGGTTTGTTTCCACCCTTCCAGTAAAAACAGAAGGCAAAAATCTATTCTTTTTTGATGTAGGTATGTATTTTACGCACAGAAGTTATACATGAAAGTCTGAGATGCCTGACCAAAGTTCGAAAATGCATCTCCTTGGTAAGGAACCACAGGTTCTACCCACTGAACAATCTGGGTTTCTAATCACCATTACCATCAGCCATAAATCAAACTGTTATGTAAATGATTTATGCCTCTTACGACTCACACAACGGCCCTTTGTGTTATCTCTAAATGAAAAATACCTATTCGTCTGTCCGTTTAACTGAGACTTGAACTGTTACGCTAATTGAGCCTAAAAGGATCACAAACATTGAGTCACACTACATTATATCTGCCACGCCACGCAATAGATACGCAATGCCTGCAATAGGGATGCGACACGATATCCGAGACCAACTCATACTTTCTGTAACGGATAATCAAAGCACACTGTCTGTCCGTCTGCTACGCTTTCACGGCCAATCTTTTTAACCGATTTTGATGAAATTTGGTTTAAAGGTAGATTGTATCCCGGATTGTATCTCGATTGATGATGTCCGTCCATCTAGCCAACGCTGTTCTGTTCTTTCGTAACTTACCGTTGTCCTAGGTGAGCGACAGAAGCGATGCCACGTGACGCGACGCAATACGACGCCAAAGAAAATGGCAGACGTATCTATACGACAACGTAACCCAGGAGCCACTTTTTGACCCGTTATCCTAGGTCAAGTGACAGAAGCGACGCGTTGCGATGCGACGCGACGCCATAGAAAACTGACTTATGCGACAACTTCTTTCTTTTTCTATGGCGTCGTATCGTGTCGCGTCGAGTGGTTTCACTTCTGTCGCTCACCTAGGACAACGGGTTAGCCAGTGCGGGGGAGCCTTGGGACTCCAACTTTTGTCGTCCCACTTCAGTTTCACAGCCCGATGAGCTGTGTCGGTCACTTTAGTTAGAGCTACGAATCTCCTCTAACTGATTTGACCAAAAGGATAAAAGGATAAGATGTTTAGTAACTATTATATTAACCCGTGTAACCCTCAGTCGGTTTCTACATAGTATCGTACCGGAATATAATGTTTTATTATGGCATTGTGTAAATCCATAGTAACATTCAAAAAATATAATACGGACGACAATAAATTGCTGTGACGTACGCCTTTCTCTTGTTAATGTTAATAACATCGGTATTCTAGTCACATAGAAATGTCCAATGATAGGCCTGAATAAACTCGGCATACCTATTAGCTTTATAGTACTTACTAAATATTAAATCCGTATGATAAATAGAGCTGCCTGATTAAAAAATTTTTCTATTAACTAAAATTCTCTATACATAGAACTAATGTAAATTCCCATGTTCTATGTTTTCCGTGTGCAAGCACTTTTATATTAAAATCGGTTCAGTGGCTTATAGCCGAAATAATTTGTAAGTTGTCGATTAGTTAGGTAAGTACGAGTAGGTAACTTTTAGCAAAGTTGTTACACTTATTTTGTCCCAAAAGACTTAATAGTTCTCAATTTGACGCTTATTAATTGCAAAATAAGCCTGATAAGACAATTGTGTTTCAAATTTAATATGAAGTGTTGTCGATGATGGGACTCAACGACTAACTTGGAACGCCATTGTCTAGACAGATCCCTGTTCTTGCCTTGATACAGAATTTAAATGGCGCCAATTCCTTTCAAATGTTTGGACACGTCTAATGAAGCAGCGCATACTTCTCTCACTAATAACGTAAAGAGCTCTTATCTGCTATCTACCTCGTGTTATATACGGCCGCGTGTGCTCACTTAAGGCGAATTGCCACGTACTGTGTGTGCCGTACTCGGTTTCTTTTCCCTAATATGGAGGCGGTAATTGTAGCCGACATAATCTATTGAGCTATTCGAAATTCAAATTTAATTGTTGTAATAAAATCTATTTGTTAGGACACGTGGATTTATAAAGGTTTTTATTGTGAATTCTTAGCACAAACAGCAAGTTTTCGTTTTAAATAGGTAACCTGAAAGCTGTAAATGTATTTTCTTTTTTGGATTACATTAATATCTAGCTTATCCAAATCTATGTTTATTAGTAATAAATTTCAAGATTTTCTAATTACATTTTAAATCTAATATCTAACCCGACGTGGCTCGGAAAGTCGTGTCTTTTATTGAGTCTTTTATTATCGTGGCTTGAGAGTTGGAACTTTGTTTTTGTTTGAGTTTGAGTTGGAGCTGTTTTTGCTTGAATGCTTAATTCAGAAACCGGTCCAATATCAATTCAGAAACAAAAATTTGCTTAATTAGTCCTTAAGTAGTCTTTGAGACAGACTCAACATGAAATTCTCAATTCAGAAACAGGCCGTCAATCATCATAATATATTATCGCTGTTGATTTTCCATGAAAATATGATGAAAATCTACTGTAAAAACTGTGTCTCTAAGATAAGACATTAAATAAAAAAGCAGTAATAATATGTACATGGTAAGTTAAATCTTAATGGTGAAGATTCCCCTTAAATTCCCTTTTAAACTTATTACCGCGCGGTTCAAAGTTGAACCGGATTACTTCAAGACGTGACAACTACAGTTAAGCCATTATTGGTGTATGGTGCCACTTACAGCGCTCCCCCGGGAAGATCCGGGATGCTGGGGCTTACTCGACGCGTCACACCGATGTCAACAAAGTGTTCACTTAACGCCGTGAGTGCTGAGCGCAGCATTAACTGTCAGCATTTTCTACATTATCAACCTTTATCAACTCCATGTTGATCCTTGACTGCGATCTCACCTGATAGTAAGTCATGACACAGTCTAAGTCGGTAGTAGGCTAACCTGTTAGGGTTACGGCAGTAAAATCCATACCCCCCAATCGATTTTTACACGGCATTGTACTAAAACGCTAGCGGGTTACCACCTTAGCGACAAAGACGTGCCGCCAAGTGATTAGTTAGTTATAACCACGGCCGAAGCCTCTCATTATAATAAGCTAGACCAGAGAAAATAAAAAAATTAGAAATTCCCAAATTGACCCTGCCGGGGATCGAACCCGGTACCTCCCACTTGGAAGACCACAGCGCTAACCACTGCGCCAGGGAGGTCGTTAAGATAAACAAATTGAGTATTGAGATTTGAGATAAAACCTATTACGAACTATAGTGTCCCTAACTTAACATTAAATCAAGTTGTCTCCAACCAAAACAATATTTAAATAGACAAACATGATTGATTATGATAACCACAAATAGCAATCCTCCGTAATATTATATTGCTTGGTTATTATATACACAACTAATTATACTATCAAATTATCAATAACTGCGACCTTATCAATAGGCCTTTAAGGGCTAACATCTATATCGGCCACGTTGTAAATCAAACGGTTTCAAAACCAATAAATTTACCTTACCATACAATGTTACGGGTTACCATACCATTGATATTATGTAAACAAAGATACACCATTGCCTTAATATTCTTCAACTCATGCCAAATTCAAATATAATCAAATAAATATTATAAATGCGAAAGTTTGGATGGATGGATGTATGGATGGATGTTTGTTACTCAATCACGCCCCAAGGGCTGAACGGATCTGGCTGAAATTTGGCACAGAGATAGTTTATAGTCTGGAATAGCACATAGGCTACTTTTTATCCCGAAAAGGAGTTCCCGTGGGAACCAAAAAACCTCAGTCCACGCGGACGTAGTCGCAGGCATCAGCTAGTGTCCAATATCTCATCTACACTCACGCTGGCACACTACTCGCCCTGCTTTAAGGAGTTCTTTTCTGCATCTCGGTGGTCATAGATCGATGTAGCAATAGTTTAGCGGTGGGCCGCAGTGCGCACTGCGCGGAGTAACTCACTGTGGTCCGTGAGTTGTGACACTAACATGGAATCGCTCCTCCTAGGGTTACAGAGAAAGTCTGGATACGTAAGTACACTCGCATACAAATGCAATCATGTTTATTCTCAAATTTTTTTTGTTTGTCCTACATGTCATCCATACTTACTAATAAATGCAAAAACGTGTATGTCTGTCTGTCTGCTACACTTTCACAACCCAGCTGTTCAACTGATTTTGATGAAATTTGGTGCAGAGACGACCTCCGTGGCGCAGTGTGTAGTGCTGTTGCCTTAACGTGCGGAGGTCCTGGGTTCGATCCCCGGCAGGGTCAATTTTGGAATTAATAATTTCTGAATTTTCCTTGGTCTGGCCTGGTGGGAGGCTTCGGCCGTGGCTAGTTACCACCCTACCGGCAAAGACGTGCCGCCGAGCGATTTAGCGTTCCGGTACGATGCCGTGTAGAAACCGAATAGGGGTATGGGTTTAATATAACTGCTATGCCCCTAACAGGTTAGCTCGCTACCATCAGGTGAGATCGCAGTCAAGGGCTAACTTGTAGTGGAAAAAAAAAAAGATAGATTGTATCCCGGGGAAGGACATAGACTTTTTATCCCGGAAAATTAAGGAGTTCCCGCGACAATGGCCACGTATAGCTACTGTTTGATACTGTCACGTTGCGTCATATCAAGTCGCGGTGTATGCCGCGTTTGTCGCTCACGTAAGACAACGGGTAAGCATAACAGGAAAAAACCGTATAATAAACAGGTGACAGAGATGTCAGAGATGTAAAAGCCTAAGTATAACATAGAGTATATATTTATATTATCTCTATGGCCTATAACGTTAGCATTCGCCTGTGCGCCTGAGTAACATACAGACACAGTGCCTCGCCCCGGTATACGGATCGCCGGGATATCGCGTTACACCTCGCCCATAACCACGGACAACTCGGGTACCGTTCCTTTTCCAGGTGCTAGAGTCGAAAAACTCACCTACAGATACTTTGCACATAGCAAAATGTTCTCCAGCACCTGAGAGCTAAATGTCTTAGAAAATCGTCTAATCTAATCATTTGAGAGCTTGAAACGTATGTTGTACTAGCTGATGCCCGCTACTTCGTCCGTGTGGATTGAGGTTTTTGGTTCCCGCTGGAACTCTTTAATTTTCCGGGATAAAAAGTAGCCTATGTCCTTTCCCCGAAATACTCGTACAATCAATCCTTGTACCATATTTCATCAAAATCGGTTGAACAGTTAAGCCGTGAAAGCGAGCAGACAGACAGACTCTTTTGAAACCATGTTAAAAAAGCGTACACTCGACCCCACAAAGGATTTCGGCACCTTGCGCACACGATATAACGCTGTTCGGTTTCTAGTACATCGATTGAGAGTATCACTTATTTGCCTATAGAGATACTGTTAAAGAAGTCACTTGCTGTATCAGTTAAAATTATAAAACAGCTTCTAAATTAAATCATCAACAGTGCCCAATCAATAGTACAACTACAGATAAGATTACCAACAGTTCAAAAGCGTGAATAGCGTGAATACGTAAACGCTTACGGTACTCGCGGGTTCACACACTTGATGGTAGGTAACACTCTCTCGTATATATCACACGTAGTAAACTGCCCCTCCTGACCGAGATACCCTAACGACGCCGGTTATCTAAATGATGATTAGCTCCACCGTTGCCAGGTCGTTACCACGATAAATCGAGGGTGTCTTAATATGCCTCGTTGGTCTAGTGGTTCGCATGTCCGACTGCGGCCGACGAGGTGCTGGCTTCAAGTCCCGGGTCGGGCCATAATTAAGTATTGGGTTTTTCTGACTAGAAATTCCCAGTACTAGCCCGGAGTTAGGAAATTGGCGGTGTTTCACCCCCGTGCCTCGGAGAGCACGTTAAGCCGTCGGTCCCGGTTATTATCACTACATGATAATAGTCGTTAAAGCCCGCCAACCCGCATTGGAGCAGCGTGGTGGGTCTAAGCTTTAATTCCCTCTCTCCTATGAGAGTAGATGCTTGTGCCCAGCTGTGGGACATTAATGGTATGTGTGGTGTGTCTTAATATAAACGTTTCTACTATGCAATCAGTTGATTTGATAATGAATTAATTCCTTATTCAGATATCAGAAACCAGTACCTTCATAAACATCATTAAGAACCATAAAAGTTGGTCATCTTTGAGTGATTGATATTTGTCAAATATCAGGTCTTTGAGTGAGTGAGTGAATGTATAATACATTGGAGTAGAAAGGATTTCATTTCAAGCCATTACTGGTCAACTACTGAAAACAGCCTCTTAGCATGAGTATAGGCTTTAGAGTATAGGCATGTCGTACGTACGTACGTAGGTACGTACGCTGTCCGACCACCTTTGAAAATTTGAATTGAACTCTCAGGCATGCAGATAACCTCACCATATTGCTTTACTTCAATGCTATATAATAATAATAATAATAACTTAAGCTATTACTAGCTAATGCCCGCGCCTTCGTCCGCGTGGTTTAAGTTTTTTGATTCCCACGGGAACTCCTTAATTTCCCGGAATAAAAAGTAGCCTATGTCACTCTCCAGGTCCTCAACTATACCCATGCCAAAAATCACGTCGATCCGTTGCTCCGTTGCGGCGTGATTGAAGGACATACTAATAAACAAACACACTCTCGCATTTATAATATTAAGTAAGATTTTCATGTCATGAAAAAAAATGTGCAAGAGGGCATAATATTTGTCAAATAATTTGTTCCCAGTAGTATTTTAACGACAGCCATCAATCGAGAGTGGCCCAGAAACCAACCACTCGTCGAAATAGCGAGCTCGCGCTAGGCCAATGCCTAGGCTTAAGCCTGCCCCGGTATGTGTTGTGCATTACCGGGGCATAAACTGGATAAACTGTGTGGGTATTGTAGGACAAGTGGTCTGATGACAATGGGGCTTATTTGATTGTGACAGCAAATTCAAGATTTGCAAGTGAAACTAAAATAGTTTTATATAAGTTTATGGATTTTATTAGATTAAGACGTTTATTGCCATGCCAAAAACAAAAATGACAAATATTTGCAGGTGGGCCATGTGGTATTTTACGAGACCGTACTAATTATTTACGTTACCCAAAAACAAACGCGTGACACTAATAGCCAACTTCCGATGAGTCCCTTCCCTGGAGGCCCCTAACAAAAGCTATCTACGTTTATGCCACGGCCAGATGATCAAAAAAATATGACCTCATCACTCGACTTCGCGTCACGGGCTAAATTGAAAACGCGATCACCCGACGTCGAGTGATTGGCAATCAGAGTGTTAAATTACTGAAACTTGTTTATATTTGAATCAGTTTTAAATAAACAGATAAAAAAGATAACTATGAGATAATTCCTGCTGAAAAATTACCATATTATGTTATTTCTTTGGAAAAAGATTTTTTTTGCATAAATTCGTACACTTAAAAAAGCAGAAGATATACCTATTTTATGTATGTGAAACCTTAAAGATTTGCAATTTCCCGTAAAGTAAGCATAACATGCAAATATTAGTTAACTATTCATAACTCCAGCTTTCATGGGGTACACACGGCATGATAGCGGGACATTTCAACATCAAAGCGTTTGATAAGGTATTCTTATGATGATAAGGCGCTTAGGTACAGGATCATATAAGGATAAACTGTTAAGCTTAAAGCAAAATGGGTTGACCTAAAATGATAAGGCTGATGGTGATGACGTCACAATATCATTTGGTAATCGATGCCCTTAAGGGGGCAAGCTTTCAAAAAATTTATAGGCTAGGAGATAGCTGCTGATGTGATTTTCATATAATATTGTTATGTTGGTATTTCAGTGAAAATAAATTAGCATTAGATACGTAGGTATTGTTTAATAGTATATTGTGATACAAGGGTGGAAAGTAGGTTATTGCAAACGAGCTGTCATTAATAAGCCCGAGCCGAAGGTGAGGGTTTTTAATGTCACGAGTTTGCTATAACCTTCACACCCGTGTATCACACGACGTTTTTCAATACAGTTGTGGGAAATAGTAATAAACAAATCAAAGAATTACAAGTTTATTTCAACATACATACGTAGGTACATAGTAATTAATTCTGAAAATTGAGAGTAAAGCTTGAGCAATTACTAAAATTCAGCGAAAGTTGCTGCTGTGCACGGGTTGAAGAACGCTCAAATCATATAGACTCAGTCGTATTTTTCTCGAAACATGTAGTTTCACTGAATTTTAGTTGCTGTGACTGCCGTTTCATGAAAGCTGATAATTTTAGGTAACTTTGGAGATCTATGTCATTATTTGTTTTGAGAGTAGTTTTTAACATGGAATAACTTGACCACAATGTAGATGGTTTATATTTTCCACTCAATTCATGAAAATAAGCTAACAAAACATTTTCTGAGAATGACTTAGTTTTTTTATGTTTTCTCCATGAAATAAAATTATTGTAAGCTATCATATATCTTTCTCGAGATTTTGGGGGCAAAATTCCATCTTGCGCAGTTTTCGCCTCAGATAAAATATCTGGTGGAGTTAATTCCATTTCATCATTAGTACTAGAACTCTAATAACAAAAATATAATCAATTTATCACATAAAAAATAAAAAAAATCAGCAAATGGCGCGTATTTACACCTAGACATTTATTTTTTTTCAACGAAACTAGGCTACGGGTTCGTACCTACGCGTATACAGCCTATTCGATTTTTGTCAAATGTTGAAAATAATTAAATTAAAACTGGTAATGAAATATAATCAACAATTCAATGCTAAAACGTACGGGTTCATTCATTTTTCCTCGTAAAAAGCCTATCCGATTATATTCTATGTATGAAAACTCCTTGCTACTAAACTTTTTTAATTGACTTGGCAAATTTAAAACTAAACTGCAAAAGTAAGTGCCGAGCTTGTAAAAGTAAGTCACGACCGTGTAAAAGTAAGATGCCTATGCGAAAGATTCAATTTTCGAATCATAACTACAGCCTCTGAAAGTGCGCCATGTTTGACAACTGTATTGAAAATATAATTACATATCTAAGCCAATTATAAAATTATGATAAAACTAGATGTACTTATAATATACATTAAAAAATAAAAGGGAAAGATGATGTGAATTTTATATAATATTGTTATATATTTCAGTAATAATAAATGTCAGCTCTCATCAAGTGCTCGTATCATTCACAACAGTAACTATCGTCTGGTGGAATTTGTGATGGTCTGCCTGCAAGCGGCTGGGGACCTGACTACTTATCGCCGCTCAAAGACGAGTTATTGTTACCAGAAATGACCAATAACTAGGAAGGCTTATTCTAGTATAGTATTAAAGTATGCGCTGTACCTAAGTAACCAGTATAAAAATTGACTCTATTCATCGGGGTGTTTACTAGATATTGCCTCTCAAAGAAATAATACGTCGTTAAGTACGTCAAGTAGTACTTACGTCAAGTAATAAAATTAAAATTTAAAAAAAACCCACGACGAACTGCAGCGCTCCATTATAATTTGTGACCTTATAACTTTGTAACAACAATTAGATCTTCGCAGAAGTAGTTTTATGAACACAAAACTGCTTCTTTGTCGGTTCAGTAGTTTTTTTGACCAGCGTGTTGGACTATGGCCAAATGGTAATGAGTAGAGGTGTCAAATTGTGTCAAACTTTAATATTCTGATAAATAAATGTTAAAATATATCAGTTCAAAAAATACGTTATAAAATATAATGGATAAAAAACTGGAGTTCCTGTGACCTTGCTTGTCAAGGCAAATCAAAAGAGTCCAAACACGACGGGTTTACGATGAGAAGGAGTTCGACCACCTACCAAATCACGATTGCAGCACAGCTTGGTGGACTATGGCCCTAAAACATATCTAAGAACCTTCTCAGAAGCTAAACATTTTTTTTTTTAATCGCATCTAAATCAGCAAAGTAGTTTTTCAGAAAAAAGGTAACAATAAAAAAACACGATAGGAGCGCGCACGATAGCACGATAACTTAAAATATATCTAAATCTAAAGAACTTTTTCACAAGCTATACATATCTAATGCAAAACACCGCATCTCAATAAGCCCAGTACTTTTTCAGAAAAATGGAAACATATTGAAAAATTAAAATCAAAATTGCAGCTCAGCTTAGTGGACTATGGCCCTAAAACATATTCAAGAACCTTGACAGAAGTTATGCATATTTATTGCAAAAAACTGCATACTAATCGGTCCAGTAGTTTTCCAGGAAAATGGTAACTAAAAAGTACACAAACAAACAAACAATCGCACAACCTCTTAGGGCAAACACATAATAATATATACCGTCCGTTCCGTCATGGGTAAAAATAGCTCAAGTGTCGCCGCTTTGATGTGATAATGTGTAGTGTCCCATTTAAGTTACAAGTATTTTAATTTACGTATATCACCTCTTAGACCACCTGTGATAATACTAACATAAATCTGAAACATGGAAATTAATAGTAAGGAGATATAATTATAGTTCCAAAAGATAGTTACCACAAATACAGTTATCTCTTAGGCTATAAGTTTTGACATTTGGGTTGGACGAGCCAGTGTAAATTTGTATGAAAAATTCGTATGAGGGATCTTTGGAACCAGATTGTACAAAAACTTTAAGTTTGTATTGAAAATATTGTTTAATTAAAGTGTTCCTTGATCTTTAATGATTAATTTGAAATAACTTTGGTTTATATAAGGTCTCAGATTAAATCACAATAGTCGGAACGCGATAACGCCTTTTTTGAGTTTTCCATGAATTTCTCGATAATTTTCTGCAGTTACTATACGATTTTATGACCACTTTTTTTAATTACGTCATACTTTATTTAACTGAGTAGCAAATGGTATTAATTTAGTAATGAAATTTTCATTTTTCCTATCCTAAAACGTCGGAACAGAAAACAATGTTTCAGTACTTCGACCCTTAAATAGAATATGTATAAACTGTAGAAATTTTCTTTGAACTTTCAAAAATTTATTTTCGGAAGCATACCACCAAACAAGGACCTCACCCGCTTCCTGCCACTTTCATTTTTTTACTGTTTTATTTTAACTCTATGTTTTATGCAAACTGCTATTTTTTCAAAAACAAATTTCAGACGCCAAATCTATTGTCGAGATTTGTAGCTCAAACTCAAAATTATAAATCTTTATTGCACACAAGTACACGGCATTACAGAAGACACTATAACTATGAATAGGACTATACAGTATGCAAAGGCGGTCTTATCGCCTAATATATAGCTAAAACTGACTTAAACTAAAGATTTGTGACTCGATTTCTCGTTAGACGCGACCACATCGAGCATCAGCCGCGTACCTAGTTAGTTACACTAATTACATGCACTGCGTACGTGTCGGTACAACTACCTTATCATGACAAATCTACAGCAATCAGACATCTGTGGTCAAGTGGGCGAGGTGCGAACTGGACCTTGCGCTGGCTAATACCCAGTGTAGGTCAAGACTCGAGATGATAACTATAAACATATCATCGGTTGTAACTAATGAGTAATGACAATCATTACAGATGCATTTCATTGAAGCTACTGCATCGGAGGCTGGAGCTTGTATAGTAAAACACTAC
This sequence comes from Erebia epiphron, assembly GCA_963932025.1. Taxonomy (NCBI): domain Eukaryota; kingdom Metazoa; phylum Arthropoda; class Insecta; order Lepidoptera; family Nymphalidae; genus Erebia; species Erebia epiphron. Next base: position 15,156,549 of record OZ009950.1, read on the forward strand.
TATTGGTAATTACCCAATCTAAATGCTGTCCTTCTGAGCACTAAGCGTACGTTAATGATGGCGGTATAAATGCGAAAGTGTGTCTGTCTGTCTGTTTGTCTGTCTGTCTGTCTGCTACGCTTTCACGGCCCATCTGTTCAACCGATTTTGATGAAATTTGGTACAGGGATAGGTTGTATCCCGGGGAAGGACATAGGCTACTTTTTATCCCGGAAAATTAAAGAGATCCCGCGGGAATCAAAAAAATTACCTATCTCTTCAACCGATTTTGATGAAATTTGGTATAGGGATAGGTTGTATCCCGGGGAAGGACATAGGCTACTTTTTATCCCGGAAAATTCAGGAGTTCCCGCGGGAATCAAAAAAACTTAATCCACGCGGACGAAGTCGCGGGAATCATCTAGTTTATTATAAAGTGGCAGCTTTGAAAAAATTAACTAAATCAGTTTAGGTAGTGTTGTGGATGTCGCCTTAACTATCGATAAATCTATGAATATCCTTTAAACATACGACGCGTTATATCGCATTAAGGTATCGCATTAAGGGAAATAACTACGTGAACCGCGTGCCCATAACGTCACTTGGTAAGCGATTAAGCTAGTTAGCGGTGACCGGGTGCACTCATTGGCAGCTAACTGGTGAGATTAATGCCTGAAAACCGCCTTTAACTGCGCCACTAACTGAGCGTTGGCGGGGGATATGGATGTCCGCGGTGTTACCCTCAGGCGCTCTATGTACACCTTAACTGAGTTACTAGGCCTTACGTTTTAAAAAATCAGTATTATCGATATGTATGTTTAATTATTGCGAAAAATTCTTGTTTATATTGATTTTTGTGTAAGTTATGTTTGTTTTCATCTATGCCAGATAACGATTAAATATTAACTCTTTAATTTTCATGAATAAAGAGTAAGTACTCAGGAGCATATTATGCACTCTATAGAATTTTAATCAATGCAAAAAACACGTCGATCTGTTGCTCCATTGCGGCGTAATTGAAGGACAAACCAAGAAACCATGAATAAAAGTAGGAATTATAGAGATCATAATATTATAGCACCCATTCACTTTCGAGGTTCATGGTGTGCTGCTTCGTTCATCATGGTGACTGGCTGACTGATCTGTCAATGCACAGCTCAAACCACTAAACAGGTCGGGCTGAAAGGCATGATATATACAAACACCGAGCTATTATTACTTAAGCATCCGAATTTAGAAGAAATAATCTTTGGAAATTCATCCCCTAAAAAAAACTCCAATAGCAAAACTTGTATTACAAATGTAAGTCGGCCTAAACAAATACTAGGCTATTAAAACTAGCTAGTGTCCGGTTACAAGATAATCCCCCAAAGCCCGATCCGGACACGGCTGATTGATTATCGATAAAACCCTTTATTGCTCGGAATCGATGTTTAATATAGTCACCGTACATATTTCATGGACTACCGATACCGACCGCGAGGGATGGGCCGTTAGCTCATAAAAATAACTTATCGGTAGTTTGTGCATTTTATTAGCTTCACTTTGAGAAATTAGATAGTGTCGTCATTTCCTCTTTGACATAACTCTACAGTCTACATTAATCGACATATGCCCAGTGTACACAGCTGGGTCAGTTCTGCTGCTCCTTGGGAATCCATCCATCCAGTGTTCACCTGGAAAGCCAAAATTCCGGTGGCCAAAATTTGAACTAATTTTTATGCGGCATAAAAATTAGTTCAAATTTTGGCCACCGGAATTTTATAAGCATAAATTATGCTTATGCCTGTTAAGTTTTTGTTTTATTCTATTTTTCATGTCTACTAGCGACACTGTCACCGGGTCAGATAAGTTTGTGGGACTGTATTTTGATAATAACCACACGAAAATGTGCTCGGTCCTGTAACAGCTGCTTTTTTTTATCCTACATTTTCAAAGGATCTTTATATCTCTGTGAGAATATGCCAGACCCATAATACCCTTATAAACTCAATACCTTTCTTAAATTAAATAAAATAATACTTACATAAATTTAAAAAAAACTGTAGAAATTCAATTCATCCCACATTAAGTGAATACATGCTTTATGCCTAAAGCGGCTAGATTTTCTTCATCATCAACCAGCCACATCCACAGTCCACCACGCTGACCAAATGCGGGTTGGCGGGCTTTAACGACTATTATAATCGGGACCGGAATCGGGAGGTATCTACACATTGATTTAATTGTAAATTGTTTTTTTAAAAGAGCAACCACCGAGTTTCTTGCTGGTTCTTCTCGGTAGGAACAACATTCCGAACCAGTGGTAGATTCACTCGACTATTAAAAAGCACTTGTTGAAAGTCTACTTGAATAAAACATATTTGATTTGATAAAAAAGGTAGAGCTCTCCGGTCAATAAATCACCTTGCGCCAAGTTCAGCTAATATGACATAAATGTGTTTACAAAGGGCACTGTTCGACTTGCCCCCGGAGATTTATGACGACTCGTGTTCCCATTACAAACGAGAGGTGGAAGACTATCAACTTTTTATTATTTCCATGGACCAATAGGTAACGGACAGACTTCACGAAATAATAGACGGAAAACGGGCCATCAATAAAATGAAACATATCCACAGAAGTGTCAAATAGGAAGCCAATTACGAGTACTTTCACACTTGTAAGTGTGGGCTAAAAGACGATATGAACCTAGATAATTAGGTATATTTACAGTAAGCCTTGCACTATTACAATAGGTCAACAAGTTTCGCACAGAACATAATATTATGAAGCTACATGCGTCATTAGTCATTACGTTTGAATTTGCTGAACTTCAAAAAAACCTAGCATAATGAATTAAATTATAATAAAACCACTTGGAAACTAGATGATGACCGCGACATGGTCCTTTATTTTCCGGGATAAAGTAGCCTATGTCCTTCCCCAGAAAGTAGCCTACCTCTATTCCAAATTTCATCAAACTCGGTTGAACTGATGGGCCGTGCAAGCGTAGCAGACAGACATACGCATATATAATATTAGTATGGATTGACTTTGTGCAGCTCGAGTGAATCTAATATTTTTCCATAAGTACAGTTTTATTTGACACATGCTAAGCTAAACGACTAATGACAGATATCCACAGAAGTACATACTTTGGTTTCACGTTTCGTAAACACGTCCGTTCACTTGAGCTCCGTCCATCTTTTCTGTTGGGTCTATGCGATCAGGTAACATGATACGAATTGCATATACCTCCAGCTATCCGCAGTATATCTTGCACGTGACGGGCTGATTCAATAAACGCAACTTTTATATCGCCTAAGAATAGATTATAAGAATTTATGCGAGATAACATCTCATAAACTAAGATAAGTCCAACCCTATAAATACCACAAAAGAATCGTAATGTAATATTCAGTACCCACTTAATAATTATAAGGTATTTTCAAAGAGAATGCCAGTTTTTCAAATTCATAATTAATTATACCTATTTTGATCTCAAGATATTTAAAAATAGATTAAAATGGAACAAGAATGTACCTAGTAAGGACTAAAAGGAAGGGAAGGCCTTTTCCCAGCTGTGGGGCGATACATAAATATAACGTTATTAATTAAAATGAAACTTCGGCTTATAAGCCGATCTAGTTCATTCATATATGAATGAACTAGAGTTTGCTCTCGACTAAGCCCGCGTGGGATTAGGTTCTTAAAAAAGAACTCAAACAACATGAAGTTCTTAATTTAGGAGGAAGGAGGTTAAATACGCGGTTCAAATTTCGAAAATTCCTTAATTAGTGCACAGTCTAGGGTGCTCAAGCAATAATTTCAAAAAAAAAACAAATTTTTATTTTGAGCCGTTTGGTCTGTAGGTTCTGTCAGACACTCAGCCTACAGACAAAGCCTTTTATAGTTATTGAAAATGTAAGAATAGATATGGCACAGTTTATAGAATGAGTAAGTATAATCCAAGCGAAGCTGGTGCAAAACAGCTGTATGGATGACAGGATGAGCATAAAACAAACCCGGAATCAGTCTGAAACCCATCCGTAGACAGAAAAGGGCGTCGACGGCAATTTTGATCCGACGTGTTTACGACAAGGATCAATCGAAAATCATATCAGATGTTACAATGTCCGAAGTAAAGATAAAACAGACCTAATAGTGCAACGCAATCTCACCTTTATCCTACAAAGGCTAGTGATCAAAATCATGTCAAGGAAGACAAGAGTCATTATCAAAAGATGGGTAGGTAGGTATACCGACTTGAGACACAAGTAATGCAAGTGTTAAGTATCGCACCTCGATGCTCGTAAACTGTCGGAGCTTTCGGAGAATGTTATACCAACGATTTAATTATTGTCGGCTTATTCTGGAACTTTATACTCGAGTGCGGATCGTTGGTGGTTATTGTCTTTATTGTCTGCTCTTTTTAATAAAACAATGGACAGATTATTAAATTTCATACGCACTGAGTTTCAAATAACAATATTTTCAGTCCCAATGAAAAATTATTTCGGTTGTTTGAGTGGTTTATTTTGTTTAAATGGAATTCACATAAACAATTTCACAAGTAAGTACAACACAGCACATACTATTTACTAATTTTCGTTAACCCTGTGGATTACTAACTCAAACGACTTTGGCCTCCAAGCAATGATGTTCTGTAATCTATATTGTTCCCCATCTGTGTTCCCAATACTTTTCCTGCCATACTATTGCGGTTAATACATTTTACGTTTGCATTTTACCTGTAAAAGTTATAGATTACAATCGCCTTATTTATTGAATAAAATATTGGAAAGAAGAATAAGTGGACCATGTTCAAATACCTAGAATTTATTAATTTATTAAGCGATAATAAATAACTTAATCTTAAGGTTTTATATCATAAAATAAAAGACATAAAACCGAAAACGAAACCTACCTAGTCTAGTACATACAAGCGCATAAACCCTCAGGCAAAGTTAACAGTAGGCACGAGTGAGTTAACATTGAACATTTTGATTATATATTTAACACTAGACCACTAGACGTTCGATTCTAACGCCGCTCAGTCTGATCAGCGGTTGTTAGCGCTTGTTTATCAAATCAACAGCCAGCACCCGGTAATCTGGACGTGGCAGTTGAGAGAATTACGGGGGAAATTATACTGCTCACTGAATAATCTGTAATCGGAGTAAAGGTGGAATAAATGATAACTACATAGATTATAATGCTGTCCACTTACTCAGACCAACTTCGCTCCATTCGGGTTTGGTTTTTTTCGCATATAAAGCAAACAAATAAATTTATAAATTAGCATTATATTAATACGAATAATAGTTGCTTAGCTAATAATATGTTACACGCAACGAAGTGCTGCCTCCCTCGTGAGCTAAGTAGCGGCGGCGTCTCGAGGGCTGTACATCATCCGCGCCCGAGTCATGCATCACGGTTATTGAGCCCGGCTTAAAACCTTAACGGCTACCGGTTGACGACATAACACACTACTCATAAGCAGGGCGACCACACGATCACTTAGGTGCGGGATATACATATACGAGAGGCGCGGCGCTGGCGCAGCGGAGGTGTAGCGCCGGTGTGGCCTTGGAAGTATGAAAGCAGCGTCTGCGCCTCACCGCCTCTATATACCTGGCGTCCCGCGACCTTTGCCTCTTGTGTGTCCCGCACCAAACCTTTTCAGAAGACGTGTGGTGGGTTGGATGGTAAGTCGCGGTTCTAGCCGACTGCGCAAAACAAAACGTGTTTCCCCTTCGAAGCGGACGCCCGGTTCCTAGTGTGTTCTCGACCAAACCCGATACTAATGGTAAAACCCCGATAATAGGGAGACTGAGAGCATATTCTAACTATGCTCAAGCTGCACTCAACCATCTAAATTCATTCACTGTGACAAACAGTCCATCTAAGTTCACTGGAACAAAGGTTCGAGGTTAAAAACCCCAGGCGCTCCACTAATTCCACTTTATACATTTCTCATGCAACATCTTGTTTTTGACTTAGATGATGAAACTACCTATCCCAGACTCTCACTAAATTGTCATAATTATTATCCGTATACTTTATTCCTAAATGGTGGTTATCCTACTAATAAAGTATGGGCTATTTGACGATGGTGAAAATTTAGTGAGGTTATAAAGCAAGCTGCCCACCGCCGGCGTTTCCTGCGCAACGACAACGGTGCCAAATCGGTGCGTCAGTGTACAGACACACGACGGATCCGCTAGTTTACAGTAGGTACACCTTGTGTTAGAGGGAGGACATCAAAAACTTTTAGTAGTTGCGGGGTGTGACACTGGACCAGGAAACTGACGGCTGTTATTTAAAGTTAGAGAACACCGAATTAAATAGGTGACCGAAGTCACCAACGGCTTACCGCTATTGACAGACTTGTGTGAACTTAGTTTGTGAGTTTTTTTTATTCATTACAAGTTAACCCTTGACTGCGATCTCACCTGATGGTAAGTGATGATGCCGTCTAAGATGGTAGCGGGCTAACCTGTTAGGGGCATGGCAGTTACTAACCCATACCTCTAATCGGTTTATAGACGACATCGTACCGGAACAGTGAATCGCTTGGCGGCACGTCTTTGCCGGTGGGGTGGTAACCAGCCACGCAGCCTCCCACTAGGCCAGACCAGGCAAAATTCAGAAATTATAAATTCCTAAATTGACCCTACCAGGGATCAAACCAGGCACCTCCCATGTTAAGACAACTGTGCTTAACACTGCGCCAGGGAGTTCGTCAAGAACTTAGTTTGTAAGTCGGGCTAGATCGTGCATACTTAGTACAAAACATACGGAATTCCCGCATGGTAAGTGCTACATAAAGTAACTATAGCAACTTATAGTTCCACTCAGTTTATTATTGCCCATATTTCAAAACGCAGCTCCTGCTCCCGCGGTCGTGACCTCATAACCATCCATTACGTTACATTCCGGTAGTTAAAATGAGCAATTAGGGGAAAACTTAAAACGACACTTTCCTCTCACGTTAAGAGTAGAGGTAATAAGATATCAGATATTCTAACTTTTGTGTGAGAAAACTTTGAAAGTGTCGTTTGATATATTATTTTAATAAATTAATAGTACCTATGTATTTTATCAGTTCTTTATTAAAAATTGTTTTTATTATACCTTACTTTCGATTTGATTGTTCAATATTGTATTATATCTATTAGTCTTTATTGAAGAACTCTTGACTCCTCTTGAAGGTTTCCTTCACCGTTTGAAGCAAATGATATGCAAATGCAATATCTTAAAACGCACATAACTTCGAAAAGTTAGAGAATCGAATCGAACCCGCGACCCCGTATAACGGGGTGTCCAAACCACTAGGCTATACAGTTCCCGCGGGAATCAAAAGAGTACTCGCGGACGAAGTCCCGCTCATCGCGGTCAAACACAACCCCATAACGTTAAAAATAAAACCTTTCCCATACCTGCGTTTGAATACACTTTAAAACAACCCCAGTGGTAAATTAGCCGCGGCGGGCCAGCGCAATAAATAAGGCTAATAAAATCCGCGGCCACGTCCTAATTGCCGTTTTGTCACAAATATAGCGATAAATTTCCTTTCTACCCCCGACCCAAACCGCGGTAAATCTGTAGTTTAAACTGAGGGGTAGGGAATGAGCCGTAATGGGTGTGTGGTTGGATTAAATGGCGCTTGCTTAATCAGTCGCAGGTTCTAGATACGGGAGACACGGTGATCAATGATCATACGAAGATTTTATCTCTGTTTAGCCGATTTTGACGAAATCACATAACCTCAAAATTTATGTGAAAAATTCAAATAACCATGTTTTTGGTTTTTTATTTTTATCTTTTACAAAACAATTTTTTTTTCACCAAATTTGGTGAAAACTTACCTTTTTATGTCCCAAACACACTGTAATTTTTTTGATTTAACATATTTATTATTTTAACCTTATTTTGATTTAATATCGAAAAAGCACCGAAATTTCGCGTCAAAATATCTGCTTTTTTAACCGACTTCAAAAAAAGGAGGAGTTTCTCAATTCGGCGCGTATCTTTTTTTTTAATGTATGTCCGTGCATATCTCCGTGGTTTCTAAACCGATTTGAACAAATTTTTTTTCATTCGTTAGAGGAAGCTCGCGAGGTGGTCCCATAAAAAATTCTGACTCCAAATCCTCAATCCTGATGCTGTAGGTGTACCGTACTACATGAAATCCTCAAAACTAGTGAGTTAGGAAATTTTGATGGTGAATTCATATAGTAGGTATCAAGTCACGTGTATACGATACAACTCTAGAGTCCCAACTTCTCAACCCTGATGCTGTAGGGTACAGAACTCCTTAAAATAGCGATTTAAGATTTTTTTATGGTGAATTAATATTGTAGGTGTCAAGCCACGACTTCATACTTAAACCCAAGTCCCAACTCCTCAACCCTGACGCTGCAGGGTACAGAACTCCTTAAACATAGTGGTTTAGGATTTTTTTATGGTGAATTAATATTGTAGGTGTCAAGCAACGACTTCATACTTAATTCCAATTTCCAACTCCTCAACTCTGATGCTGCATGGTATTGCACTCCTAAGCCGTAGGGATTTAGAGTACACTAAAAAGTTAAAATAAAAATTCTTTCCAAAAACCGACTTCTAAAGCCACTGTAAAGTAAAAAATAATTTTGATTTCTACACACCATGTTGATGTCGGGCGAGCCTGACGCGTCAACTATTCCTATCTTTGTTATACTCGCCCGACTCTAACATAGTGTGTACAAATCAAAATTATTTTTTACTTTACAGTGGCTTTAGAAGTCGGTTTTTTGGAAAGAATTTTTATTAAAAAGGTCGGTAGGCATTTTGTTCGTTGAAATCTCTACTTTCTGATGGTGTAAAAAAAAATATACATTACTATGGTAAATTTTCTCAGAAAATACAAAAAAACTAAAAGAACTTGAATCCGAAATTTTTTTTTTAATTCTCTTCCTTTTCCAATGGGTTTCATCCTACTATGATTTTTTTTTTCACTTTTTACCATTTTCAAAGGCTTCAGCCCTGGTCTATTAATACTCACTCTTTATGGAGTTCATTAGGTACATGTTTTTGACGTGCAGGCATCTATGTCGTTTGACAAACGATTGCGATTTCCTTAGTCCTTACACAATCGGGGGCTGATTCCTAATGGACTTAAGTCTAACGTGCCTGAGTGATGGAGTGTTAAAACAAAAAGAGACCTCCCGTTGACACTCAAAATTCCAAATGGCGGACTAAAAGTGAAACAAAAGGTTTCATTAGAGACAACAGAAACACGATACACGGAAGAGCGTTCCGCGTTCAGCCGGTCAACGCCGAAATTATTATCGGAAGGACTTAGGGCTGCTGCGCATTCAAAATATCGAAATTCAGTATATCAAAATATATTCAAATAAAAAATCAATTAAAGGAGTAAAAATAATTGTTGTTTTTATAATTTTATAACTTAATGAGTTATTTATTCATATTTTTATTAAAGCAGAAGATGTATGGCAGTAGACGTGTAGAGTTGACATTGTACGACGCTAAATCCCGGGTCAGTGTCATCCAGTGTCAAAAAAATTGTAGTAAATATAAGCAAGTATCCATTACTACAGCCCATTAAACGTCCCACTGCTGGGCACAGGCCTCCACTCTCACAGGAGAGAGGGAATTAGAGCTTAGACCCACCACGCTGCACCGATGCGGATTGGTGGGCTTTAAAACGACTATTATCATGTTAGTGATAATAACCGGGACCGACGGCCTTAACGTTTAGCAAGTATATTATGCTGAAAATATGTAAAATATATTTTTCTAAATAAGTCCTTCGGCGGTTGAAACAACCAGGAGTAAATTTATGCCCCTATTAACCACCAGATTTATCACAATTCACACAGGTATCAATAATTTAAATCTCAAAAGACACAACCCTAGCACAAAGCGACGCTTAACGGCCATTCTATTCTCAACATTTTGTCTCCGCTAAAAATATCTACGTTTTAAGTCATTCGAGCTAAGCGGGATTTGTTCTACATGGTGGTCTACAAACTATCGTTCCATTTATTATTGCAATTTAGTGGATTGAGGTTCGCTAAATTCATTAAAAGTCCAATAAATTGACTAATCTCCCTCATGGTTCATGAATATTCATTTTGCACAAAGCGGCAAGGGATCGACGGATTGCATTGACGGCTGAAAGGGTGGCTCACGTTCAGACCATTTTTACAGTGGTTTTATGTGTGTACTAAAATATATGGTACTCAAGTACTTACTATAAATACTGAGTTAAAATTCAATTCACCCATCATCAGAAAAATAAACTTGAAGAAAAGCCATGTTAAAGGAGTGGTATATATGAATTAATATCCTACAAAGATAAAGCTATATCTACTTACTTCTCTCGCTCATAGAGTAGCATCTTGGCATCTGACAGAAGCTGTTACTCACGCCTATCCTGCGCCGCTTAGATTAATGAGAGAGCTTGAATGCAAACATTCGCTCCCTCAAACTCCGTCAAACCAATGATGCCTAGGCAGTTCACCACGATTAATTCTATTCTTATTTTAATTCTCGCCTCACAGCAGGATCCTCTACCTCCCAGTTTTTAGATGTCCCATCGAAGAGAAACCCCATGGACTCTAAATTAATATTTGTTTCGTCCATAAATTCCTCTATATCCTGGTTCTTCGTCTGCCACCAGCTGCCTTGTTTGACCCCAGGATCTCTTTTATTTAATCCATAGTCTCCTCTTTTTGTATAAATTAATATTTATCTATTCCATTGTTGCAGCAACCGGACGAGCTCGCGAAATCGGTAAAGCTGACATCCCGAGAGCGAAGGTTCATCAAGTTTGCGAGCGTGGAGTATGGTGGACAGCTGTACATGACCCCGCAGGACTTCCTCGAGTCCGTCGTCGAGCAGGAGCCCAGACGTGAGTCCAATTACCGTCTCATTCTCTTTCCTCTTCACTCCAGTTGATCTGGAATGGAGTGGTTCACGTCATGTCACGAGAAGAGATGATCCGACATCTACATGACCAGAAGTTAATTTAGCGCAAATCCCAGACGACGGACGACTAAACAAGATAGTAATATCAGTTATATTGAACAACCTTAAATAAAACCAGCCCAAATGGTAACAACGAGAACGATACGATAACGAACAGAATAATTGGAAAAAATATGTTTAGGAGAGCTGATCCCGAGGAACTGAAGCATGCAATTGGTAAACAGATTCTACAAATGCCAAATATAATCATTTGTAGAATACTTTAACACTTTTTCCACTGTTTATCTTAACTTCACTTACTTTAGAAAATACCACAAATTGAAAATCTTAATAAAGCTATGCCATAATATCATAGTCCTGCACAATACTCATTTGTTAAGCGAAATAACTTAATTGTATGTTTGTCCTCACACCCAGCTCGACTGAAGCGGCGCGTCCTGACCGCCAAGGAGATCGAGCAGCTGCGCGATCAGGTGCCGCCGCTGAAAAAGGGCTCGTCACAGATGTTCCGCAACATGAGAGACAGAGGCCAGTGCTGATTTCTCTTACATAAACCACTGAGATTTTTTAAATTGCAGAATTGCAGGACTTGCAATATGAGGTATAAATTAGAGCGCGTTTGCCTAGAAGATGCCTATTGACTCTTGCAGTTTTAAGCCAGGCCGGGCTTTGGTGGTTTTTAGGATATCAACCAGCGCTGTGAAAACTTAATTGTGTCATTACTAGAGTCGCTCTTTATTAAATCTACTCCACATTGACAGTTATTTTCTCGGGAGGCGATCGACATTATTATGTTTATATTTAGCTGTAGCATATTTTCAGGCGCTATTTTCAAATATTACTTGACTATTTATATGTAACGCTTACATAAATTTTCTTTTTTATTTTTTTTCAGGAATCATCTCTTACACGGAGTACCTGTTTCTTCTCTCAATTTTAACGAGTGAGTAATACAGTATGTTTGATACTTCTTAGATTAACTTACTAGGCATTTTTCTGTCTATTTACTGGTTTGGTTCAGCACCAATTTTTCTTATCTCTTTGATTATTATATATGCCATATTGTTTTTCATTAAATTTATTTTCTTAAGCTGGTGAAATTATTCTATATCCAAATGGCATTTCCACGAGTTCTTTGTATGTTTCAGAGCCAACTTCCGGCTTCCAAATCGCTTTCAACATGTTCGACACGGACGGAAACCAAAGAGTAGATAAAAATGAATTTCTAGTCGTAAGTACATTATTTACTTTGGAATTCATCATATCAGGTACCTATATGTGTTAAGAATACTTTGTGGGTTCTAGGTTTAGTTGAATGCAACCAATAGTCTGTAGTTGCACATACACAGAAATGGCCATACCTACCTATTGATATCGCAAATTCTTTCCATAAAATCACACATTTATTGTTTTGCACTGTACTTATGTGTATTGTTTAATTATTATATTTGCATCATCATCAATAAATACTCCATTAAATTTATCAGATTATAGTATACCTACAAAATCCAAGATACAAGGTTTTTCTTTAATGCAATTGCTAATTATGTTACCATTATTTTTTTATTAATTACAATTAATAGTTTCTTATGATTTCTCAAATCAATAACTTTATTTGCTGACTTGCTTGACTTGGTAACATTTTGGATTTTGTATATTTTATTTTTTTCAATTTTCAACATTATAGTGTATATTTTATGATTTCATTCCTCCTTCTCAGACTCATTCTTAGTTATTTTTTTCATATATTTTTGGTTTTGAGCACGTATTTGTAACCTACTACTAGATCCAGCGTTTGCTCGGGGGCTCACTCAAGGAGCGCAAAGACCTGGACGCAAACAGCGAGAAAGCAGTGAGTTTGTGTGTGTAGGGACAAGCTTCGTGTTCAACACAACTCTAACCGCAATATTACGATATCTTCATGTGATAAACATTGTATTTATTTGTTAAAATATAATGGCACTTTCGTAATAGTCCAACTCTTTATCAAATTTTGTGAAAAGGCACCTAAATCATTACTTTAGTAATTAGTATTAGCATAAATGAGAAAGTGTGTTTATTTGTTTATTGGTTTGTCTTCAAATATGTCACCCGCAACGAAGCAACGGATTGGCATGAATGCATGAATTATGAATATACCAATTTCAACAGCTGGAGAGTGTCATAGGATACTATATTCTATTCTGGAAAATTAAATTTCCACGGGATTCGACAAGTCAGTCAGCAAGCTGCGGGCATAATCTATCCATTAAATTCGGTACAGTAGCTAGCGGAAAAATAAGTGTATACTCTACACTTTTGTTATCAGCTATCATAAACAAATCTTTTCGGAATTAGGTATTTTAATTTATAATTCTGATGTGTTACAAATACAACTGTTTATTTAGACCTTTTTATATATTTTCCCATACGTTTTCATGTTTACATACCTATTAAGAATTATGACTCTTTATTTGTTAACTTCATCTTTGTTATATATTAGCTTTATCCAAAGTTTGACCTGTGCATAGTCAAAGGGCCGTAATTCACGCTACTCCAGCTTTAATAGTATACTCTCTGCGTAATTATTGTAGTTGCTTGCGTTAGTATCGACCAACACGCTGAGGAACAGGCTGGAGCAAGCTCAGGCAAAGAAGAAGCCTCATCAACCCTCCACAGTAAGTCGGCTGCATCGGTCCGCGCTGTGTGCTGCTTGGTTCTACTCTATGTCTTGTGTATTACATGGAGTTAATGCATTATTTGTGATTTGGCAAGTCGTACTACTTTATTAGAGAAACTGGTAGATTCGTATTCTACACTAGGGTAACCATACCGAGATTCCTTGAATTATTTCTGTAGAATCTACAGAATTCATTTCTGTAGATTTGGTTTCTGGAATCTCGTTTTGGTTACCTTTTTGCATTTCAGTGGACTTACATTTACAAAATTATTGACTCTGTTTTTAATATTATCTATTAATTAATTATATATTTTAATAATAGTTTAATTACTTCAGTTCTTGTTATTAACTGTAAAATAATCTAAACTGACTCCTAATTTTCGCTATCTTGCGCAATAATAATAATTTTATTTAAATCTTAAACCATGTTTTGTTGTTGTTAAAATAATTTGAAAGTGTTGTAATAATGTGACTTAACCGCTTCTTGTTATAATGATTAATCAAATTTTATATTTCTTCTTTCTTTCTTCTTTCTATATATACTTATATGTTTATTTACTTAAATTTTTTTAAATTTTGCTCTATACTATTACTCAAAACTCTAAATTTACTAATTTAAAGCCTATCAGAAGTACCAAACCAAAAAAAGATTAATTTCAATATGATCCTCAAACTATTCCAAGATCCAGATTATTCGCGGAATGAAAAGAATTGTGAAAATCAAATCCCACCAAAAACATTTCATGTAAAATTGGTTGCCAAAGACTCACAAGTGCATAATGCTTTCACTGTTAAAAAGTTATGAGATCTCTAATTAGAGCCAAGCCCGAAGGTGAGCTCCTCTTTGTGCTGCGCATCATAACCCACGGAGTCTGTCTCAAGTTCAAAGTACATAGTTCTAAATGCTCTTTACTGTGTACCAAACTAATAATATTAAATAACATGTAAGTCTATATATAAAACTTGTCCCTAGAACCTCTACATCTTGGTAAAAAGGTACGGCTTGGCCGTTTCGTATATGTCGCCCTAACTATTCCTTAATGACTTAAATGTTATGTCAGGAAATGTTCGACGAATATTAAACGGCCAAGCCATACCTTTTTACCAAGATGTAGAGGTTCTAGGGACAAGAGTCCTAGAGATTTTGATTTTTTTCGTAAAAGTGAAAAAAAAAACCTAAACTACGTATTTCAAGTACCAATAAATCTGAAACCATAAATGCTAGATGATTGATACTTGGTAAGTTTAATAAATCTGTCAACGACATGTTATCCTGAAAATTACAGCTTTCTACCATGTTCCGTACCGAAGTTATGACTGTTCTAAAATACAAGGAAATGCTGTCAGATTTGCACCCCCTATACGAGGGGTTGGAGATGAAAAGATTCAGATTTCTTAATTTTCCTGTTGTTTATATGCAAATTCTAGCCTACATACCAAATTTCAGTCTTCTAGCACTTCAGGAAGTACCTTTTTTCAGTTGATGATCATCAGTGAGTGAGTACGAAATCGACGTATTTTAGGTAATCAATAAACTGAAACTATAAATGCTAAAAAATTGAAACTTGGTATATTCGGTAAGTCCCCCAACAACATCTTATCCTGAAAATTTCAGCTTTCTAGCGTCATTCGGACCGAAGCTATGACGGTTCGAAAATTCGACGAAACGCTTCGAGAAAAGGTAGGTAGTGCCCCGTTTCCTTTGGCTCGTCTTTGGCGGGGACACTCCCGTGTCCCCAGATCAAATCAAATATTTTTTATTCAAGTAGACTTTTAACAAGTGAATCTACCACTGATTCGGAATACCAAGAAGACCCAGAAAGAATCTCGGTGGTTGCTCTTGTGAATAAAAAAAAAAATAACAATTACATTAAGTAATTTGAAGACACAAAAGTAGCCGCAGTCCTTAGCATTACTGGAGCGAGCCAAATCTAAGCTCTTTTATCATTTATATTTGAAGATACAAAAGTAACCGCAGTCCTAAGCATTACTGAAGCTAGTCAAATCCATGCTCTTTTAACATTTACATAATCTTCAACAGTATAAAAATAAAACAAAATTGAACGCCATAATCAAGATGTGGAGCGTGTGTTCTTAGATGGAGAAGATCTTCAGCTACGCGTGGAGAGGCAAGCGCGGCATGACGGACGAGGCTGAGGACGGGAAGCCTCACGACACCTACATCAACGACGACCAGGGCTTGCAGAGGAGGCACAATGTTGACACACTGCTGCAGGTAACAACCATGTAATACCTTATCTCCATCTTTTAAAAAAAAGTAAAGATTACGACATCCCTGGCACATATGTGAGCGCTGTGGTCTAAACAGTTTGTCTGAAGTTTATCTGGAGTGCAATCAATCAATCAACCATTTATTTATTGAACAACTAACTGATGCCCGCGACTACGTCCGCGTGAATTGAGGATTTCTGGTTCCCGCGGGAACTCCTTAGTTTTCCGGGATAAAAACTAGCCTTTGTATTATTCCAGACTTTAATCTTTTATTTATTTGATTGATTAATTGATATTGAATATAATATTATGTATTGCAGGTACATTTTTTCGGCAAGAAAGGCACAAACGATTTGAAGTTCGAAGGCTTTCGCCAGTTCATGGAAAACTTGCAGACTGAAGTTCTGGAGCTGGAGTTCCACGAGTTTGCTAAAGGTGTGTAAATCACATTTATCAATTTAAAAAATATTAAAACTCAAATGAAGCATTTGATTCCATCAATCATAAAAATAATCGCACACCTTTCTATTCCCTTTCTTGATTCTATTTTAAATCTACCATTTTATTTTAGATTATATTATGGATATTTTGCGCAGTATTTAAGAAAACTAAATTTTCAAATAAAGTTCATAGAAAGTCAAATGAATTTGAAGCTATATCCATCCATCCATCCATCCATCAGCCTGTATTCGTCCACTGCTGGACATAGGCCTGCTATATGCTTAAATATAAATGTGATACTTTTGTTTACAGTTTTTGCTGTCTCAGAAATACTGATTAAATACTAAATATATATTCTGCGATAATGACCGTCTGTGGTTTTATTACATAAAACAATGATTGGTACAGTGTAACGATTACACTCTTCTATTACCTATTTTATTGGCCAATATAAATACAGCCAATCAATCACATCAATAATTTCAAACTCAAACTCATCTTCATATTTTTTATTCAAATAAATATATTAAAAGTGCGTTTGAATCGTCGAGTGAATCTACCACTGGTTCGGAATGTCATTCCTACCGAGAAGAACCGGCGAGAAACTCGGTGGTTGCTCTTCCAAAAAAAATCATTTACAATTAAATCAATTTTTAGATACATAAATAAACGCTGTCCTTAAAATTGCATGAGCGAGTCTAATCTATGCTCTTTTATCATTTACTTAATCTTCAATCATTTAGACTGTAATAACAATAATAATTGATGCAGGATTCACATAATAGTGTAGCCTATGCTCTGTTATTGGACAATCCGTATTTGCTTTCCGAATCGGTGGTCAAGTCGTCCATATCATTTCAACAGGTCACGAGACAATATCAGAGGTGGATTTCGCGAAGATCCTCCTCCGCTACACGTATCTAGACACGGACGAGTACGACATGTATCTGGACCGTCTGCTGGACCGAGTGAGGGACGAGCCGGGGATCACCTTCGAGGAGTTCAAAACCTTCTGCCAGTTCCTCAATAACCTGGAGGATTTCACCATCGCTATGAGGATGTACACGCTCGCCGACCATCCCATATCCAAAGGTGAGCTCTCCAAATTTTTTTCAGGTGTTACCGGAGACATTGGTCACCGGTGACGACTGGCGCCGGTAATCGATGTCACCGGTGACGACGGATGGACCTGGTTTCTGGGGCGAGGCAATTGCCGGAGGCAGGTGTCACCGGAGACATTGGTCACCGGCGACGACTGGCGCCGGTTGCCGATGTCACCGGTGACGACGGATGGACCTGGTTTCTGGGGCGAGGCAATTGCCGGAGGCAGGTGTCACCGGAGACATTGGTCACCGGCGACGACTGGCGCCGGTAACCGATGTCACCGATGACGACGGATGGACCTGGTTTCTGGGGCGAGGCAATTGCCGGAGGCAGGTGTCACCGGAGACATTGGTCACCGGTGACGACTGGCGCCGGTAACCGATGTCACCGGTGATGACGGATGGACCTGGTTTCTGGGGCGAGGCAATTGCCGGAGGCAGGTGTCACCGGAGACATTGGTCACCGGCGAGGACTGGCGCCGGTAACCGATGTCACCGGTGACGACGGATGGACCTGGTTTCTGGGGCGAGGCAATAGGCATGATGACAGTAACCAAGAATCAATGAAATTATTAATTTATTTAATGAAATAGGATTCATGGATTATAAAAAACGTAAGTATTTATTTTTCTATTTCGAGTGAGATTGCTATTTATAAAATAAAAATAAAATAAAACTATAAAATAATATTAGATAAAACACCAAGAAGCGAATGACGTCACAATTGTTTGGTTTCAGCTTTGACAATCACAATATTGTTTACTGTACACTGCACAGAGTACATTGATAAAAACAATAGTGACAAACGACGCCATGACACCGCCGAACGTTTTAGCGTGAATTTTAAAATTTAAATTTCAAATGCCAATTTTATCTACCAAACCTTATTTTTCTGCTGTATTAAGATATTTTTTCGAAATAGTAGATACTTCCGAACATAATCTGACGATTTTTCAAAATCAGTCATCATGCCTATAGCCGGAGGCAGGTGTCACCGGAGACATTGGTCACTGGTGACGACTGGCGCCGGTACGGAACGCTAAATCGCTTGGTGGCTCGTCTTTCGCTCTCTTACGTTAAGGCAACAGCGCTCAACACTGCGCCAGGGAGGTCGTCACCTGTACCTGGTGATATTGCATTGTTTTTATTGCGAAAATAATGTCCTTAGTTCTATCAACTTTAAAATGAGAGATGTGTGCTCAGCAAACAATACAATGTCACAAACATTGTATTGTTTGGCAAATAATTTATAATACACTAAACATTTTAAAATACCCGAGATCGAGCCCTGTAGGACACTGATGAAGATGAGACAGCCAACGTCACGTTGTTTATGCATACCCTCTGACCTCTAGTCATTAAGATACGAGACAATGAGATCAACTGCAACACTTCTAACGGCATATTATTTGGGCAACAAAGTGATCAACACAGTCAAATGCCTGAGGTAGGTCACAGAAGACACCAAAAGCATTATGTTATCGCTCCCAAGCATCAAGCATTGAATATATACGTTTTAGCGCCCGCATCGACGACATTACGACTTGTGAAACCGTAGGTACTGCTTGGGGTGGAGTAAGTGATTGCCGTTATAATGGTTCAAAATTTCTTTTGATGAAGATAATATGAGTGATTTTGTAATTTTTATAAGTGTTTACCCACACTTAGAGAAGTTTCAAGTTTCAAATTCCCAGAGAGACGTAGATTCAAATCCTGCCGGTTCCGCAATTTTTGATATGTATTTAAGAATTGTTTATACAATACGATTGTTTGTTTGTTTGTCTGTGCGCGCAGACGAGTTCCACCGCGCGGTGCGCATCTGCACGGGTCAATCGCAGTCGGCGCACGTGGTGCGCACCGTGTTCGCGATCTTCGACGCGGACGGCGACGGCCTGCTCAGCTACAAGGAGTTCATAGCCATCATGAAGGATCGTCTGCATCGCGGGTTCAAGGTCAGTGCCGTCTTCCACACGGACGGCGATGGCCTGCTCAGCTACAAGGAGTTCATAGCCATCATGAAGGATCGTCTGCATCGCGGGTTCAAGGTCAGTGCCGTCTTCCACACGGACGGCGACGGCCTGCTCAGCTACAAGGAGTTCATAGCCATCATGAAGGATCGTCTGCATCGCGGGTTCAAGGTCAGTGCCGTCTTCCACACGGACGGCGACGGCCTGCTCAGCTACAAGGAGTTCATAGCCATCATGAAGGATCGTCTGCATCGCGGGTTCAAGGTCAGTGCCGTCTTCCACGCGGACGGCGACGGCCTGTTCAGCTACAAGGAGTTCATAGCCATCATGAAGAATCATCTGCATTGCGGGTTCAATGTCAGTGCCGTCTTCCACGCGGACGGCGACGGCCTGCTCAGCTACAAGGAGTTCATAGCCATCATGAAGGATCGTCTGCATCGCGGGTTCAAGGTGACCACTGCTGCACTAGGAACCCTCAGTCCACTAGGATCGACTTTTTGGATTCACCAGTGGATCGAATAGAGCTCCGGAGTTCACTAAGATCCACCATTTCTTAATGGAGCCTTTAACACTTCAGTGTCGATTTCTATCCTGTAAGAATAATAATCGTGTTAAGGGATGGCATTCTCAAATTATTTAAAAAGGCGACAGTAAATAACCCGATTTAGTTTATGAAATATTAGCTGCACAAGACTTCGTCCGCGTGGAATAAGTTTTCGAAATTCCCACGAGAACTACTTCGGGATAAAAAGCCTAATAATATGTCACTCTCCATGTCCTTAACTATATCCATGCAAAAAATCACGTCGATCCGTTGCTCTGTTGCGGAGTGATTGAAGGACAAATCAATAAACAAACACACTTTTGCATTTATAATATTAGTATGATAGAATCGATATTTAAGATAACTCAAAACCCCGGATATCGATTTCAAAAAGAGTCTGTCTAATCTTTACCAAGTTGAAGTGTTATAGGATCCACCAAGACCAATGGTGGATCCTAGTGAGCTCCAGAGTCCTATTCGATCCACTGGTGGATCCAAAAAGTTGATCCTAGTGGACTGAGAGAACCAGAGTAACTGACATAGCTCGAAGAGTCGCCAAGCTTATGTGGCAATAGGCGGGGCACATAGTTCATAGAACAGATAACAATAAGTCCCGAGACTAAGTACTAAAACAAGGTTTTTTTTTATAAAATTATTTTTTATTCATCAACGTAGTCTCCGCCAAGAGACAGTCCAGTCAACGCTTTTCTAACTTGTCTATCCCATGCGTGTAGAACGATTTGTCTTTGGCTTCAAAATAAGCCTCCGTTGCTGTGATAACTTCACTATTTGAGTCAAATTTCTTACCCTGGAGCATTTTTTTGAGATCTGCAAACAGCCAGTAATCGCTGGGGGCCAAGTCTGGCGAATAAGGGGGATGAGGAAGCAATTCAAAGCCCAATTCATTAATTTTGGCCATCGTTCTCACAGACTTGTGACAAGGCGCGTTGTCCTGAAACACCACTTTCTTTTTGTTCATTTGAGGCCGTTTATCCGCAACGGTAGAGAGTAGTATATTCTTTGATCCGCAATTTCGTACTTCAATCGCTCCAATAAGCACATGTAATAGTCACTATTTATATTTTGCCCCTTTTCAAGGTAGTCGATGAAAAGTATTCCACGCGCATCCCAAAATATAGACGCCATAACCTTACCGGCCGATTTCTGAGTCTTTGGCCGCTTCGGGCGGCTTTCACCAGCCGCTCTCCACTCCGCTGACTGCCGATTGGATTCCGGAGTAAAATGGTGTATCCATGTTTCATCCATTGTCACATACCGACGTAAAAAATCCTTTTTATAACGATTCATCAGCGCCAAACATCGCTCTGAATCATTGATACGTTGTTCCTTTTGATCAGTTGTAAGCAAACGCGGCACCCACTTGGAAAAAAGCTTTTTCATGGCCAAATGTTTATGTAAAATAGTGAAAACACTACCAGCTGAAATCTTCCTTACTCGGCTATAACTCGCGCACTTTTATCTTCCGATCTTCCATTACGATTTTGAGGACTTGGTTAATATTTTGTTGAGTCACTGCTTCATTTGGACGACCTGAGCGTTCCCCATCTTTTGTGTCCATGCGACCGCGTTTGAAGTCGGCATACCACCGACAAATGGTTGCTTTAGGGGGAGCTGATCCCGCATAACATTTTATAAGCCATTGCTGTGCTTCAACGGTATTTTTTCCCATTAAAAAACAATGTTTTATCAACACGCGAATCTCGTTTTTTTCTATTGTATCGAAACTACAAGCGTAGCGTCACTTAAATGTCTGCAAAATCAATATTTTAATGTTCCATTTTTCCAAAATGTTACACATATCTTTTATTGAAGGCTAGTACTTTTTAAAAATCAAAAGATTTCTTAATATATACGCCATTTCCAAGTTAGCCTCGGGACTTACTGAACGATCTAGTAGGTGTTGGGGTCTCAAGGTGCTTGAATGGCCTGCCCAGTAGTGCGACGGAAGATCTCGAGCGTGCAGCTGGGAGCCGCTGGAAACAAGCAGCACAAGACCGTGCTCTGTGGCGATCCATGCAGGAGACAGCAGTCCAGCTGTGGACGTCTATAGGTTGAGACGACGACGACTGCTGCAGTATCCAGCAGCAAAGATTGCACATCGAGCTTTAGAAACAAATATAGTTCCACCAATTTATCTGACCCGGTGGCCGAAATTGGAACTAATATTTATGCCTGTTTAGTTTTTGAAGTGAAACTTCTTAAAAATCAACGAAAATTCGACACCAAAAAAAGACAAACATATTCATAATAGGATTTAGCCTGCGAGAGAATGAGATAGATAGCATAAACGTTATATTTATGTCATTCTCTCGTAGGCTACTTTTCTAAAGTTTCACTTCTGCCGTATGTGAATTGCACACACACACTTTTTGTGCGTCACACTAGCGACGCTGTCACCGGGTCAGATATGTTTGTGGGACTAAACAGCCCTGGCATAACTGTCGAATAGTCGCAATGAGCGACTCCGACGTGCAAAGTAATACCAGCTCTCGCCTCCTACAAGTAATGGTCAGGGTTACTCATTGCATGGCAAACGTATTCACTAAAATGTAGATTTCACATTCTCTGAGAATGTGAAATCTACATTTTATGAAGTATGAAGTGAAATATCCGTTACGAAGTAACTATTATTTCATCAAATGAAATATTTTCATTATCACCATCTCACAAATCGCTCTAAACTAATAAAATGATATTCATCAATTGATCATACTTTCGCGTTAATTTAGACTAGCTTTTGCCCGCGGTTTCGCTCACGTTCTATTAGATTTTTATACAAATTTCAATGCCCTAAATTTTACCTTCTTAGGTGTTGAATTTTCAAAAACCCTAATCTTAGCGGATGCCACCATCATAATAGCTATCTGCATGCCAAATTTCAGCCCCATCCGTTCAGTGCTTTTAGCTGTGTGTTGGTAGAACTGTCAGTCAGTCATTCACATTTTCCTTATAAATCGCGCTAAAATAACTATAACTAATAACTTTATCTTTTGCGATTGTTGCAGTCGTACGCTAAGAACGAAGGCTGGGAGGCGTTCAAGTCCTGCGTCAAACAGGAGATGAAGAGCTCCGTGTGAACTCTGTTCCCTCACTCACGTGCTTATTTACTATATACAGCGTTCTAACGTATAACATCAAATATTTTCTCGGTGTTATAATAATGTAGGAACCATATTGTTATCTACGCACAACTTTTTCAAACTATAACTCAAAATAAGCACTTTAGGTCAAAATAAAGTATCTTAGATGTACCATGAAAAAGCTACACAATATTACTTATATGTAGCACCATATATATTTTCACATTGATTATGATTTTACGTATCAACATATTGTCATGTCTTTTTTGAGTTTTGAGTTTGAATAACGTTCTTTTCTATGCTTTTTATATGTTTTAAGACTAGTATAATGTTTCACTTATGTCCACGCGTGAAATTCGTTGTGATATAAGATTGGATACTGTTAACTGTGACTCAAATGCGAGATATTAAACAACAAACTCACTCTCCACAGTTAGGCCTGTTTCCACCAAAGTGAAGGTGGAAAAAAAGAAGAGAACTGTGGCGCAGCAGGGCACGTTTCCACCAAAGCGAAGATGACATCTATTATAATATAATAATAATAATAATGTATTTATTAAAAGGCATATAAAACCCAATATAAAACAAGTCACAAAACACTATAGACATACACAGTATATAAAACATTCAAAACTTACGGCTAACTGAAATGGTTAAAAAACTCATTTCAGATGTCACAAGTCAAAAGACACAATATATAAAAACATTCAAAAACTTACGGCTAACTGAAATGGTTAAAAAACACACTTCAGATGTCGCAGGTCACAGGTAGGTACTACTTTCTGTTCTTGTCACGGTGCACAGACAGCCAATAGTCAAAAATAGGGCTAGGACTCTCACAAACAACCTTGAGGATTCGATTGTTAGAGCTCCGGAGCCATTCCCAGAAAGACGCCACACGAGATCTCACAATACAATAAAAGTCGGGCACTCTCGCTTCGGCAAACATTGTAGAAGCACTGCAATACCGCGGTAGCCCCATGAGTATTCTAAAAGCATCATTATATTGCACACGTATTGCAGTGTATGACTTCCTCAAAAAGTTAGTCCATAGCTGGCACGTATAAAAGCACTGACAGTAGGCGTTAAATAATGTTATTTTAACTGCCTTACTGCATTTGCCAAATCTACGTGCCAGCATATTGCAACGAATCGAGAGTGCCCTCCTTTCTCTCTCAATGTCATTGTCGTCTTTTAATTGCTCAGTCAAAATGTGTCCAAGGTACTTGAACTTCTGTACAACCCGAACTGCTTTACCATTTAACATTACTCCTGGAACCCTTTCCGGACCTTTTCCTGACCTAAAAACTACCATCTCAGTTTTATCAACATTGTATTTCAGTCCATGAGCATTCGCATAATGCTCACAGACGGAAATCAACTTTCTGAGGCCTTGGATAGACGGGCTAAGGATCACCATGTCATCAGCATAACTCAAGCTGTTCACACAAACACCATTGATATGGCATCCGACATTGGTGTCCCTCAGCTCCTCTATTAAGTTGTTCACGTAAATATTAAAAAGGTCCGGAGAAGTAATTCCTCCCTGGCGAACACCGCAGTCTAATTTATATGAATTAGAGGTCGCTTCGCCCCATTTCACAGTATTTGTTTGGTTTCTGTACCAGTGTCTCAACAGACCCACAATTTCGTTTGGGACCTGAGACCGGTACAATTTCTCCCAGAGAATATCATAATTAACTAAATCGAAAGCCCGGCTCAGGTCTAGAAAGCACGCATAAATTGAGGTTTCACGTCTAGTGTAATATTGTACCGTGTGTTTCAAACCAACAATAGCTGAGTCCGTCGAGAGACCAGGACGAAAACCAAACTGTGCATCATCAATTGCCACATTTCTAAGCAGTTCAGGTTGTACTAGACGTTCTAGAATCTTACCTATTACTGTCCCCAGGGATAGATAGCAGCAGAACCCAAGTCCCCGGTTTTATTTTTTGCAATCGGAACAACTATTGTCTTCATTAAGTTATTGGGAAGATACGAATATCTTACACACAAGTTATATAGACCACATAGTTTCTCATGTAGTACTACACCACCATGTAAAACGTGTTCAATGCTTAATTCATCGTATCCCGGGCTCTTCCCCTTTTTCATTTGTACTACAATTTTCGTTATGTCTTCAGTCTTAAACCGTATCTTAACCTCGTCAAAGTTGGGTACTGAATGGACATAGTCATTACCTTTTAACATAGGATCTACTTCCAGCGGTTGGATTTTAAACCGTTCCGCAAACATATTGGCTATCTGTTTGTGGCACTGCAAACCGTCTACTTTTATTGGTTTGCTTTGTTTGTAATTAAACGCCCTAGTCTGTTTCCAAAACTTTACAAAAAATTTCTGTTTACGTTGCATGGCCAAAATGTCTAGTTTAATGGCTTCTTCATTTCTTTGACACCAACGTAATTTATTTTTAAAGATTTTACGTGATTTTAACATATTATTATACACAGTACCAGTAGACGGCTTACCCGCCAACACCCATGATTCAAAGCAAAACTTATACCTGCTATGACTTTCTTGAACATGAAAATTCCAACCTGTGACCTGCTTGTGATATTGTAGGTCTGACATCGCTTTGATGAGCGTTTAGCACCTGATTGTAAAATTTCTACAATATCATTATATAACTTATCAATAAATAAATAGTGACTACATAAGTTGTTACATCTATTATTATTATTATCACAGGCGCTACATACAATTTGATCACATATTGTAACAAGTCTATTCTCGCAATAACTATAGTACTCTTTTATTTGACGAGCATCTCTGCCCCCCCACCGAATGCCCGTCCCGGCAAAGATACCGTCGTCAAGTGTAAGACACTCGCTTGTCGCTTGTCGCTTCGATGTTACATACTGCGCGTAGCGTAGCGTATTATCAGCTCTGCTCCTACATCTCATTCTTTTTGCTTGATACGTCCACTGGGTCTAAGTTTTTAAAAGTCAAAGTTATTTTATCCTTTTATTGCTATCTCACTTGGTGGTGAGTGATGATGCAGTCCAAGATGGCAGCGGGCTAAACTGTTACATGTATGACAATTATATTAACCTCTAATAGGTTTCAACACGGCACCGTACCAGAACGCTTAACCGCTTAGCGGGACGTCTTTGTCAGTTGGAAGATAACCATCCCCGACCGGAACCATATAATTACCCCTGAGGGAAATCGAACCTAAATCCCCAACACTTCTGTGCCAGGGAAGTTTTTGAAGTTGAAAAAGTGTGTGTGTGCAATTCACACACGGCAGAAGTGAAACTTCAGAAAAGTAGCCTACGAGATAATGAGATAAATATAACTTGTATTCTATCTCATTCTCTCGCAGGCTAAATCCTATAATGAATATGTTTGTCTCTTTTTCGTTTCATCGAATTTTTAAATCACAACGATTCTAAAGAAGTTTTACTTCCACAAGATGTAGCAATAGCAAATCCTTTTGGCTACTTGCGAAATATATCTCCTCTTCGCCCATCTACGCTTTGGTGGACACAGTGCCTTAATCTTACATTAATATTCATTGAGACATAGTTCCCGTATCACATACCAGTTACCTATTAGCACAATTTATTTATTTATGGTATAATTTGATTAATTAACCGTTTAGTTAACCATGCCAAAGTCATATTTAACAATATTATAATATTGATGAAGTTCAAAACGTAAGATTATTTTAATAATTTTACTGGCCGCAGTCATATATTGTGTACTATTAGCAATGAATCCACTGGACGGATTTTGATTATACTATCGTGAGATGTGAATGAGAATAATACGATTAGTATATTCATGTTTAAATTAATTAATTCTGAGCAGTCTTCTAATCTCAGTCAGAGATTAATCGAAATCGGTTTAGTAGAAGCCGGCACGCAGTTTGTCAGTGACAAGTAAGAAAATATAAATTTGGATTTTTTAGAAATTTCGAGATTACTAATTTTAATTAGTTAATAATAATTAATTGCTTGGATTGTATTTATGTAATAATTTATTTATTTTGTAATAGGCTTTTAAACACAAACGTTACACGCTGCAGTCACTGTTGACGAAAGTAGAAACACTAGAAACTAATAAAATGTGTCTGTACTTTGACAGATGTCCGCAAAAAGTTAAACTAGGGTCCCACAAATGTATCTAGCCCGGTGACAGCGTCACTAATAGGTAGATAAGAAAATAAAATTTAAAAATAACTTAACAGGCAGAAAAATTAGTTCCAATTTTGCCCTTTTTTAAGACTTTTAGAAGGTTGTAAGAAAAACGCACATAACTTGAAGTATGACTTTCTGCTGGTCAGAACCCGTGCAGAAGCTTAAACAGTGAAAACTAGTACAATTTTGTCTTCGTACTTAATTTATATTAGTTTTGCCATAGAATAGGTCTCAAAGACGAAATAGGAAAATTTGTTTAGAACCACAATATAATCTTAAAGATTTATCATTTAAGTCATTGTGAGGAGTTAAAGTATTACAAAGAATTAATTTATAATTTGCACTTTTTTGACAGTGAGATTTCTATATTAATTTATTGTGTTATTTATGATATTTTATTTGAATTATAAATTCAATATTGTGTAACAAATATCAGTCATTTGAATCACTAAGTATGTACTAGTATTTCCTTAGTTATGAATAATTGTTATAACAATGATTATATTTAAATATTAATTTGTGTAATTAAATTTTGCCATTAAATTATTCTGAATAAGGTGTGTGATTTTGTTACTAGTCGTTTGTGAATATTCATGCCGATCATGCCAATAATAACTATATCGAACTTGGATAAAAATAAATTTATTAAGTAACAGCGTTATTTACCGCTTGTTTTTATTATAATGTACTCTTATCTTATCAACCCTGTCTAGACTCCGATACTGACCGTCTTATAGACTAATTTTATGGTTTGTCTAATTTAGGATGATAATTTTGAAAGATGAGAGGTATTATATAATAGTCAAGGGCAAGAGTGAGACAGACTGAAGCAGTAGTATGCGAACGGCATCTGCTAAAATTATCATCCTAAATTAGACAAACCATAGCTCAACAAAATTAGCGTTTATTAAATAAAAAAACAGGTAGGTATATTTATTGAAAAATTTATTTTTTAAAAACATAAATTACACTTTAAGAAAAACTTTAATACTTCATAGACAAACCCATGTATTAAAAACTAATACAACGTTTTCGTTATAATCAAATTACAATCCTTACAACATATCTTCACCACGTAGATTCGATTTCTACACGTATTTTTTTTGTAATTTGACGTAAATTTCCTTTTACACTATTAACTGAATCTCGTGAGTCGTGGACATAACAATTGTCCAACGGATGGGATCGAACCGAAGACTTATTGGATTCCAGTCCATCCAGATTCAGGTTCGATTCCTTCCTTGAATATACCTAACCTAAATACCTTAACTGTTAATTAGTAGCGGAAACTAAACTTTTTGCAAATTGCAGAAAGAAAAATAAATACTTACATACGGACAAAAATAAACCGTTAACCGCTATATACCTTCACTGCTATTTTCAAATCGTAAATTTTTTAAACTAATGAAATTCGTCGCCATTTCGAAATTAGGCTCTTTTCGCACTGCTTCCGATCCGAATCCGAGAATCCTCGATCCCAAGTATTACTATTTGTATGAGGTGTGCGGAAAAAGTCTAACTCTATGAATTTCCCGGATGGATTTACCGGGATGAAAATTAAGTATGTATCTTTTATATTCTGTTGACAAAGCAGTCGAGCGAAATTTTGTCAAGATCGATTCAGCCGTCGAGCAGTGAAAAATGTAACACAGACAAACATTATTTTCACATTTATAACATTTCGATTAGATAATATACAGAATAAATTGTAATGAAAGATGATTAAATAAAAGCTACAGTCACTTACATAATATTCCAAATGAATTCTTAATTTAGTAGCGAGACTCGAAATAATTACACTATTTTCTTGCTTTACTTTGAATTTGCACAAAAATAAATTAAATAAATTGACTTATTAGCTGTTTTTAGCACACTTTTATCATTTATTTGAAAAAATATGTATTCTAAAATTGATTTCAATTTTGTCTGTATATTTTCGAAAACTATCTAACTATCTATGCACTTTTTCCAAGAGCAGTCACATTTGTTTCATGAATGACTAATTAATAGATAGATTTGCATGTTTCGATATAATCGAAGTGTTTTCATTAGTGCAATACGATATGCACGCGTCACGAAAATTGAAAATTACCATTACCAGCAAATTAGTATATCACAATACATAAACGTCTAATGGTACTTTAAAAAACCTCGATAAAAAATGGCGACCTTTAAATAGCTGTTCTGTTTTGACGCCATTTCACAACAAAGGCGCGCTTGGAGAAGATTCATTTCAAAAAGTTACTGCCGTCATTATGAGATCACTAATTTGATAAATGACAAAAATTATTCTTCATTTCAAGTTCCGTGACACGATTTGTGTTCTATTTGCATTATACGTTGAAAATAGGACTTAATTTCCCCCGTATTGTGACCCTTAGCAGGCAATATTATATTTTCACCTCTCTAGCTCGAAAATATCATTTTTGCTGCTCAAAACCATCTTTGCTATCTCGTTGAACAAATAACTATTTAATTAATGCATTTACAACCGTCGTAGCTATCACGTCCCATTTATTTAGCTACTAAATTCAACAATTGGATTTGGACTGACGTTCCAACTTCCAAAAGTGTACAATGTGGCCAATTCTGTATAACACAATGTCTAAATTAAAATGACAGCTCTTAATCTAATGGTGCCCCGTTTCGCTGGAAGTATTCTGAAAAGGTAAGCAATAAAAAATATATAGCTGTCATTTTATAGAGATGGTGTACTAAAAAATTGGTTTCACTTTGAATAAATGATTTTTGATTATTTTCAACATAGTTTGTAGTAAAAAGAGTAAATAAAATATTTTATACCTTAGTATGTCTGTAGGGCAGATGAAAAATCGTTTATACGAAAGTATTCTTTTGAATTTAATTCGATAATAATTATATACTTCGAAAACAAAAGTTGTATATAATCAAATTTACAGTTTAATGCTTAAAAAGTTTGTTGAAAATTTGAAAATAGTAGACTTTTAAAACAATCTCCCGTTTTTCCATCTGCTCTAGAAACGAACTACACAGGATGTTTGGGATCAAACCAGCGATACTTTTGGGGCGTCTTCCGCTATTCGTTACAATTCTAATATCACCCTCACATAGTAGGGCGCACACCTCATCCCCTGCCAGGGAAAAAGGAATGGCTTTTGAGATAAGTAACAAAGTAGGTTGTTAAAGCTGTCGATTTACTACTAAACAATGTGGAAGAACCGCGTTACATGTAATATGTAGAAACGCACAAATAAATTGTAATGGCCGTCCTTGGGAAGGGTGCGCCATATTAGCATAGTGTAGCTGTTACCACTGTGTCTACTAGATGGCGCTGATTGACTATTTGATGGTTTTCGGAAAAATATTTAAAAATAGATGATGCTCGCGATTTCATTCGCGTGCTATAACGTTTTTTGATTCCCGCGGGAACAATTTAATTTTCCGGGTCAAAAAGTATGTCCTGCTCCGGGATACAACCGACCCCTGTACCAAATTTCATCAAAATCGGTTGAACAGATGGGCCGTGAAAGCGTAGCAGACAGACACACTTTCGCATTTATAATATTAGTATGGATTACGTGGGTTACAACGGTCGGACCAGAAGGGTCCCCGGGCACAACACCAGCCCGGAGGAAGATCTCCCTATTGTTACGGACGAGTAACACACACCACTCACTCGTCCCACAGACGCCTTAATTTATCGCTAGATCGATCCGACGCACTGTTATAAAGAATAGTTACGTGTTTTCCAACGACCTCAATTTACATAGACGGGCCCTGTCAAACAAAGAATGTGGACGTATTCTACTAACGTCACCTAGTCTGAAAAGCGGGACAGCGCTATGGCGGGGACAAGGACAGTCTTATACAGGTGAGGGGCACGCTCTACAAGTAGGACGTCCAATTTTTTTTCTATGAAAGGGCCCATCTAGTACCTACATATACATCGATGGAATAGTTAGGTGTTTTCGTTGTGAACATGTTGTAGTGTAATCAAACGTCAGTCGGGTGTGATTGTCGGGCCTAACCCTAGCTGTATAACGCGACGCTGGTCCCGCCTCAGCAGCCGGGCGCACTCACGAGCTGCAGCTGTTCGCCGCGCGCGGTCGGTGACGTCAGCCGGTGACGTAATGCGAACGCGGCCAGCACGCGCGCCACCTAGCGGCCGACAACGTGATACTGTTATTGTTAGTGTTAACGCTTTGAAATACACATCTCCCGTTGACACTATCTCGGCGCACAGTGGCGACCCCATTGCCCCGCAGCGCCGAGATAACAGAACAAGACACAAGAAGAAGACAACAAACTTTGACGATTTAAAAAGTGCGTCGAATTTCGATGACGTCACTGTTCAGTATAACATACAACATCCCATAATAAACACGCGTTTAGACGTTAGAAAACGTTGTGTTCGTGTGTGTGTTTCCCCAGACAAGACGACAAGGCTTAAGAAACAATGAAAATGTAAATATCTTTGTTAATAAATAAATAAATTGGAAAATAAAATTTAATCGATTTGAAAAAAAAAAGTGGCTGATATGACTAGTTGTCAAATACCCAATTGTAGTGTTCATACTACACCTTATTACGTCAACTGTTATAGATATTATAATGAAACATGAATAAAAACGATGTTACCCACCTCGCCGGGCGAATCCTCGTGTACCGCGTGGCCGCACCTCGTCAGCACTTGCATTTGAAACTTGCCTGCAAATCCAATCAATCAAATATTCGTTTATTCAATTTAGGTACACTATATTATACACATATTGACGTTGATTACTTATAAAACATGATGGTGACAGTTACGGTATCTTAAAACTAAAGCTATGAGGGTTCTAAAACTTCTAAACGCGCCCTGGTCTTTATTTTCCAATTATAAATAATATATGGTTTTTTTAAAGTAAAAAACCGGTCAAGTGCGAGTCAGACTCGCGTACAAAAGGGTTCCGTACCACCACACAATATAAATTATTTTAAGTAAATAACAAGATAGATGTCATAACACGTAATCAGTTGTGAATTAACTGTGAATAACTAACATTTGGCACTAAACTGGTAGCGCCTTACAATCAATTCGAGACCCTATGGGTGTTCTGATTCGGATTTTTTGCCTATACTTGTGCTGTGAGATCTTGCTTCTTGTCAAATTTCATTATTCTATCAACGGGAACTATACCCTATGGGTTTTGAATACCCTCATCAATACACTCATCAATACATCAAAACTTTTGATGTATTGATGAGTGTCATTATATGTGTCACCGTTAGATTGTAAAAACCGTAAGATTATAATCTAACTCGCGAAATTGTAAACTGTCGAATGATTACAATATAACGGATTATTTTTCGGTAGATTGTAATCTGTTAGGTTTATTAACCCGATAGAACCTAAGTGAAATAGAGCCTAAACTTACTACCTCTTTCCGCATGAACGCGTAGAGGTATTAAATTGTAATTAAAATATATAAGTGGAATAAAAATACTAAAACTTTTACTTATATACCTACAGGTTTTTACGGAACCTCGGTGCGCGAGTCCGACTCGCACTTGGCCGGTTTTTTTATTTAAGCTTCTTGTTCATTGGTTACCTAATACCTATAGATATCTGCTAACCCGTACGAAG
Source organism: Erebia epiphron (assembly GCA_963932025.1). Lineage (NCBI taxonomy): Eukaryota > Metazoa > Arthropoda > Insecta > Lepidoptera > Nymphalidae > Erebia > Erebia epiphron. Next base: position 15,189,320 of record OZ009950.1, read on the forward strand.
CCAGGGCGGATCGCTAGTTTTTGATAAGTGCTTCGCAAAGGCGTTCGCGTTGGCACTGCCAAAAATTACACAAGGTCAAATTCGCGAGAACTGAAAGGTTAAGAAACGAGTTTAGCTCGTTAACACTGTATACTGATTGACGATAAGTCCTATAGTAGTAATAATATGAATTATACTTCGATAGCGCGATTTTAAAGCCGTGTGCTGCCATCTATTTTCAGTATGATGAAAATGGCGAAATATTCTCTTCTCTCATTAAGAGGGTTACAACTCATAAGTTTATAGCGATTATTATCAGATAGTACCTGGATGACCAAGCTTTGCTCGGTATTTTTTTTGGTAAATCGTGTTTTTTGGAAAAAAAAGGTTTAAAGGTGCTCGTTTAAAGGTATTAGATTATTGATAACTAGCTTTTGCCCGCGGCTTCGCTCACGTTAAGTTCGATTGTCATATAGATTTCAAATCCCTATTTAACTCCCTTAGGGGTTGAATTTTCAAAAATCCTTTCTTAGCCTACGTCATAATAGGTATATGTAAGCCAAATTTCAGTCTGATCCGTCCAGTGGCTTGAGGCGTGCGTTGATAGATCAGTCAAGTCTGTCACCTTTTCCTTTTATATATGTCACCGTAAGATTGTAAAAACCGTTAGATTATAATCTAACTCGCGAAATTGTAAACTGTCGAATGATTACAATATAACGGATTATTTTTCGGTAGATTGTAATCTGTTAGGTTTATTAACCCGATAGAACCTAAACCTAAACGGGCACTACTTGGTTATTTATGTCGAACCCTAACCTAACCTACAAGAAAGAGACAAGAAAACGTAAATACAATGAATATTTCAAAAATTGACACTTAAAACATTGAACGGTTCACAATACTTCGACTGTTTACAATCTATCGAAAAAAAAGCGTTAGATTAAAATCTTACGGTTTTTACAATCTTACGGTGACATATGCAAAATATGGGGCATAAACGTCCGTATCTTTTGATTGCATTGACTTTGTAGCTTTTGAATCGTCGAGTCAATCTACCGATGGTTCAGAATGCCATTCCTAACGAGAGTAGTCAGCAAGGAACTCGGTGGATCTTTTCAAGTAAAAATTACAGTCATTACAATGATACAAGTAACCGCAGTCTCAAGCATTGCTGGAGCGAGTCAAATCCATGCTCTTTTATCCTTTACATAATCTTCAACAGTGTGATAAGCTTTTTTATGGAGCATAATCTTATTAGACTTTTAAACTTTTGTAAAGGCAAGTCCTAAATGGATTGTGGAATTTTATTTGTAGTAGTCCGCACATAACCCAACAGATGGCGTTACTAGTAGCGCAGGAACAATACGAAGAGCGTAAATCGCGATTACGAAGTTTTCTCTGAAATACGCAATATATACGACCTCCAAAGATCAGTAGTGGGACCAGTGATCCCCAAGCATAACACCCGCTCGGAGGATGCTGGATGACCATGCTTTTGTTACGGTCGAGCCATATCACCTGCTCCCATACATAATATTATGGAAGAGTTAATGGGGCAGTAACTGCCTCTTTAGTCTAGTGGTTGCGACCGACGAGGTCCCGGGTTCGAGTCCCGGGTCGGGCCAAATTATGTATTGGATTTCTCTGACTAGAAATTCTCAGTGCTGACCCGGAGTTAAGAAGTAGGCGGGTTTTCACCCCCGTGCCTCGGAGAGCACATGAAGCCGTCGGTCCCGGTTATTATCACTAACATGATAATAGTCGTTAAAGCCCGCCAACCCGCATTGGAGCAGCGTGTAAATCTAAGCTCAAATTCCCTCTCTCCTATAACCTATAAGAGTGGAGGCCTGTGCCCAGCAGTGGGACGTTATTGGGCTGTAGTGGTGGTGGGTCCGCGGCTCACCTTGCATCTGCCCCACAGTGAGCGCTCGGTCCAGCCCCTCGAGCGAAGCGAGCAGCAGCAGCCGCGGCGCCCGAGTCGATAGGAACGCCGTTGACAGACCCAGGAACCAGCCCGACCAGTGTCGCTCCGACCGGGACAGGTCCACGCGCCAACGGTACCTGCGACAACAATCATCATCAACCGATACGCGTCCACTGCTGAACACAACAACCTCAATTTACATACACGGGCCCTGTGATACAAAGAATTTGGACGTATTCTACTAACGCCATCTAGTCTAAAAAGCGGGACAGCGCTATATGGCGGGGACAAGGACGGGCTTACAACGGTCCGTACGAGCACCTCCACGGGGTCGCACGGACCGTTGTACCGACCACCTGACCTCCGACCGGGCGTCCACTACCACGTGAGCTCCTACGATCACCATCACCTGCGCGGCACGCAGGTGATCGTAGCGACGACGACGACGCGGCACACACCGACTCCGCACGCGACGGCGACCTTATCGCCCGCAGCGCGGAGTCACACGGACATGATTCGGCAAGACGCACGCGGTGGCGACGACGTCACCCGCAGTGCGGACCCAACACCGGACACGACATCAGGCTTTGAGGCCCGTAGCCTTCATGGCAGGTACTAGCCGACTCTCTGACACACGGCTTAAAGAAAATCACAGGGGTACAATGTTACCCCGCGCCCCGCCCGGGTAATGAGGCCAGGCCTCAAAGCCCGTCCCTCACGGACCAACCCCCCCCCCCCGAGAAGACCCCTGCTGCTGCATTATACAGGCGAGGGGCATGCACGACAAGTCGGAGGCCCAACTTTTTTCTATGAAAAGGCCCATGTAGTACCTACATATATATATATGGTTAATTGAAATACATTTAAACATAGAGCCATTTCTTTCACAGTGATGACGTCACACTCACCTCAGGCCGCCCCCCTCCGCCAGCGCGGGCTTCGCGAAGTGCGCAGAGTCCCCCTCGGCGCCCTGTACCGCTCCCTCCGGCTCCCCCTCGTGCATGTCCGCATCCCCCTCGTCCCCCTCCTCGGCGATGACGTCATCGCGCACGCCGCGCGAGTTTGGCAGCAGGGGGGAGGGGGGAGCGCCCTTGTAGTCTTCGATTTCTTTCGTCGCGAGCTCGCCGGTCGAGCAACTGATATAAATAAAAGAAATATTTACCTATATATAAAAGGAATAGGTGACTGAATGATCTATCAACGCTCAGCTCAAATCACTGGATGAATCAGGCTGAAATTTATCATACAGATAGCTATTATGACGTAGACAGCCAATATGAAAGGATTGTGACCAGAGGGCTGGCAGTTACCTCGGCCAACATATAAGTTTGGCTTTTCAGTGGGCAACACAGCCAGCATTCTGGGTACATAACACATTACCTCATTGCAGTGGTTTGGATGATATCTTTAATGTTTAGTTTTAATCTAGATTTTATTTCAGACTTAGATAAAATAAAAGTAACTCACTTAACAATTTGACTGGGCATGGACACTCGGGCCGACTCCACATTCCTCACTTGACCACTCCTCACACTGGAACAATTATTATAAAAACTGAATACGCAAACTTATTGAAAAATCTATTACAATGTAAAGAATTATTTAAATGATAAGAAGGGTTGGGAATGACACCCTCTGACAGTTCCAATTATTAGTTTTAGATGATTTGTGAGATGATGGTAATGAAAAAGAACCCTGAGTTTGTTGTGGGCTTTTCTCAGACCAGGGAGCGTGTGGAACCCTGTTTTAGTTATAAGATAACGGTATTAATAGGCATGATGACTGATTTTGAAAAATGGTCAGATTATGTTCTGAAGTATCTACTATTTCGAAAAAATATCTTTTTTCAGCAGAAAAATAAGGTTTAGTAGATAAAATTGGCATTTGAAATTTAAATTTTAAAATTCACGCCAAAACGTTCTGCGGTGTCATGGCGTCGTTTGTGACGTCACTATTGTTTTTACCAATGTACTCTGTGCAGTGTGCAGTAAATAAAAGTGTGATTGTCAAAGCTCGAAAGCAAACAATTGTGACGTCATTCGCTTCTTGGTGTTTTAACCAATATGGCGGATTGCTGTATTTTATAGTTTTACTAGATGATGCCCGCGACTTCGTCCGCGTGAATTGATGTTTTTTTAAGATTTAAACTATCCTATCTCTCAAGTTGGATCGAACTGCACATGGTGTGCGAATTTTATTATAATCGGTTAAGTGGTTTAGGAGTCCATTGAGGACAAACATTGTGACACGAGATTTATATATATTAAGATTCAATCAAAATAAATAGCAATCTCACTCGAAATAGAAAAATAAATACGTTTTTTTATAATCCATGAATCCTATTTCATTAAATAAATTCATAATTTCATTGATTCTTGGTTACTGTCATCATGGCTATTATAACTATCACCTCCTATACTTATTTGAATGTTATTCAAAAAGTATGTACTAAATGTGAATAAACAAATTTTAATATTATGATTGATGAATATTTTAATTTTCATCCCCATAGCTTCAAGATTGGATGACTACAGAATTGGGTATTTTACAACTATTCAAATATATTATTTTTTAGAGATTATTAAAAATAGAGGATGTCACAAAAGTCGAAATATCCACATCCCCTGTTAGTTTTATGTTCGAAAACTATTCTAAACTATCTATTGAAGTAAAAGTATCTAATTTTGATGACGTCACAGTTCAGTATTTCATAAAACATCCCACACCAAAGGCGCGCGATTTTTTTCAAAGGTCAACATGTTTGAGAAAAGTTGCTGATACTAGTTGTCAAATACCCAATTCTGAAACTAAACAATAAAGACAAACAAGTAACAAATAGCTTGAAAACATACCACCACTCTATGGCGTGCTCTATACTCTTGAAGTGGGTAGGCCTGCTGCGAAGGAAACTCTGCATGCTCGCCAGCGCATCCATTGCTGTCCCTGTTATATAGACATTACATTGATATTACAGTTTAAACTTTTGGCTTTTGTCAGAACTCAGAATATGTTAATTTAGTGTATTTAGTGCAACCTAGATGTCGCTTTTTTGTATCCTGTTACTCGTTTTAATTAACTTGTCCGCACATTATACTTACCTATATACGAAATTGTGATCAACAAAATAAGTCTCAATTGTGCGCCGGGGAGGGGTTGAAGTGACCATGTCGATGCGTTATATTTAGTAAATTAACTGCCACATATTTCTAGTGCTTAACATGTTCGACTGCTGATGATGAGGTTCCGGGTTCAATTCCTGGGTCAGACCATAACCAGTAACACAGTTACTTAACTTAATTAAGGTTAATCTATCAAGAATTTCTAAGTAAGTTGGTAGTGTTTTCACCCCCTGCCTCAGAAAGCATGTAATCTTGCCCCTGATCGCTCTCTGACGTTTCGAATTCTCCCCCTCATTGGGCTGTGTATTATAATAATATTTTCTGTGCAGATGGTTGGTGACCGAAATTTGGATAGGAGGGACATAATTTAGTAAATTGGGCCTCCCCCGCGTCCAGATCACCTTCAACCACATCAATGACAGCCACCCCCTGCACGCAGGGCTCCAGCGCGGGCAGGTGCGAGGCGCGCACCGCTATGGCGCCGCCCATGGAGTGGCCCAGCAGAATGAGCGGGGGCAGGCGCTCGCCAAACAGCTTGAGAAGCACCTGGCCCACGTCACTGGCAAGCGGAAACAAAGTAGCTATAATAATCGTTGTATTTTAACATTTACACATCAGTATGATGCGTAATTGTTAAAATATTATATAATATTATTAAGGCGACAGTTTGTATGTGTGTATTTTTGTTACTCTTTCACACAAAAACTACTGGACAGATTTTGCTGAAATTTGGAATGGAGATAGATTATACCCTGGACTACTTACTTACACATAAGCTACTTTTTATGCCAGAAAATTAAAGAGTTACATAGTGAACCAAAAACCCTAAATCCATGCAGACAAAGTTGCGGTTGTCTGGTATAAATATATAGAGTATAATATAATAATCATTGAAATCTTAGCCGGATGTTTGTTACTCCATCACGCCCCAAAGGCTGAATGGATCTGGATGAAATTTGGCACAGAGATAGATTATAGTCTGGAATAACACACAGGCTACTTTTTATCCCGGAAAACTGAAGAGTTCCCGCGGGAACCAAAAACCTCAATCCATGTGGACGTAGTCGCGGGCACCAGCTAGTTTAAACATAAGTAGGATCAGCCCGCCTAGCATGCGCACAACGAGATATTCTCGCAACGAAAGAGAGAGATGTTGTCGTGTCGATTTATTTCTCGTTTACCCTAACATGCACGCTACGCGTGACAAGATTCTCGTGGAAGATTTGGCCTTGTCGTGTGGAGAAACCAATGTTGCCCTTTCTCAATAACATACGATATTCTAATGTTGCAACACCGATTTAGTTCATTCATTGTTCATTCTTCTTATTTTGCTCTGAGGCTTTTAATAGATTTTTTAATCTGTAAACTTCAAAAATGACGTCTTTATGACACTGACTTATCTTGTCTCTGACATTAACAGTGACAAGAAACGGCACCGCGATTGCATAACTTCTGCACCAATCATTGTTACAGTATCAATTGTTGTGATTGGCTGAATTTATGGTATTTTTGCTGCGTCAATGGATTTTGTCCAATAGTGGAAGAGTGCTAACCAATCAGAGGTGATTGCGACGTATCGATGATTGATGCAAAACTAAAGATACGCGGGTCGCGGTCGCCCTGCTACTGAAGTTGGATATTGTTGGTTTTTATTTTTATTTCTAAAAGCAACTAATTAAGTAGGAGAATCTTACAAAACAAGGAAGATAATGAATTTGGTGATATGGATAAATGCAGTGTACTTTTATATGGAGTCAAACATAAAATAATTACACGGCCTGTTTCGGAACACAATCAAACAATTAAAAAATTTGTGCCAATATATTGCGCAGCACCCGGGGACTACAAATCGCCATTGGTTCGAAGCGGTAGTAAGGAACTTATTCATTGTTGGCTGCTGCGGCGAACACCTCAACACACCTCACTTGAGGAACACCTCAAGTTCTTGAGTATTTATGTAGTGTACTTGTATGAAATTGGAATGTTTCTTGTCTGCAGAAATATTGAAATTGGTTGGCAATGAATGTTATAATGATCTGCTCTTAAATGATTTGCAAAGCTAAAGCTAAGTATTTAAAATTAATTTGAAAATATTCACAGTAGATCATAATATTCATATTCTTCCTCTTAGGACAATATAATTAAATATAATTAAACAGATATTAGGTAATATTCATTGTACTAATATTATGATTTAACTTCTACATATCTATATTCACAAATAGTTAATAATTTCCCTATGCATGAAACACTTTGTTCTGGCTTATAAATAAAAATTCAAACACAAATTTTAATGTTTTTTATTCAACTTTATACTTTAACAAATACTTTAAAATCATTTAGTGAATCTATCACTGGTTCAGAATGCCATTCCTACTGAGATGAACCAGCAAGAAACTGGGGTTGCTCTTTTTAATAAATTACAATCATAATATTATCCCGCAATTCATTGAGCTAGTGTGCCTGAGAGTTTCTAAAAAGATGCCTAGGTTCTTCAACCCGACTAGTCTCTCTCTCTCTCAAAAATGAGCACATTTTCATCATCTCCCTCCCAGTGGTACCCTGCAACAAATAATAAAACTTCAAAAATACATCACCCCCATGCACCCACAGTTAATAAAAAACAATTAATTAATGTGAAATTATGAGAATAGTTATTAATAATTCTTAATGTTGAAAACTAAGCTACGGTGATGACTGATGATAGATGGTAGGTACCTGTATAATTTTATATTTTAATATTCAATAAATATTTTTTTAATAGTCTAAGGTTTTTAATTCTGAGAGGAGACCAATACTAACTGGGTTGTTATATTGACGATGATTTATATTAGAATTACTATTGAAATTGCATCTAGGATTCCATGAGGCTGATATACTAACTGACTGTCTGATCTATCAACAACTCAAACTGCTGAATTAATCTAGCTGAAGTTCGGCATACAGATAGCTCTATCCCTAAGGAGTTAAGTGGGGTAATAGGGGTTGGAAATTTGTATGAAAATCAAACTTAACGTAAGCAAAGCTGCAGGCAATATCTAAACTAATATTATAAAGAGATTTAGAGAGATTTGTTTGTTTTGATCTCGGAAACTAATGGACCAATTTTAATAAATCCTAATTTCCTAGAGTGAGAAGCACTATAATGAAATGATAAGATTTTTTCAAAATGATACAATTTCCTGTATCCAGCTCCTTAAAATTCCTGATGCTGTAGGGTTACTGCCTGCCTAAGTTATGGAGATTTAGGAATTGTTGCTGGTGATGTATATTGTAGATAACTAGCAACAACTTCATATTAAACTCCAAGTCACAACTCTTCAACACTGATGAGGAATCATGCGGCACACTCCTACTAGGTTTTTTTTTTATCCACTACAAGTTAGCCTTTGATGGTGAAATAATATTGCAGGTGGGCTAAGTATTTGCATTATTGAGCTAAAAGTCCCTCTCAAGACTCCTCAATCCTGATGCTGCAGCACTGAAGGGATTCATGACTCTTGGATGGTGAATTGGTTTTTTCAGGTTCTAGGTACCAAGTACAGACTACAGACTTAACAATTAACTTGAACTCCAAGTATCAACTCTTGAAATCTTATGCTGCAGGGTGATTCACTAATGTAGATTAAGAAGGTAATGTTGTAATGAGACAAATTTAACAAAATTAAAAGTTTGCTGTGAATAAAGTTGTAAGGTGTTTTAGTTATTAGGTCTCCGCCAAAAGCATGAAAAGATGGAAACTCATACCGGTTGCACATTTATTGTGTGTGCATCTTTTCTCCTATTTTTATACTGGGCTCCTTGTGGTCCATATGGAGGAAATATGTTTATGTGTGTGCAGTCAATGAGCCCCAATATATCTGGCACGTTAAATTTATTTTCAAAGCCTGAAGCTATACTCCTCCGGGTTGTTTCTGTAGCAGGAAAATGCACCCATTCACCAGAGTCTTAAATTTGTAAATAGGTTTAGGCATTTTAATACGATGAACACTAAAGGAGAATATAAAAGTAGAAGATGATACCTTCTATAAATATATTCGCGTCGCAGTGTGGAATTCGCCTTAGGCTTACCTTTAAATGAACGGGTAGGCCGTCACTGGTTACAGGCTCCAAATCCTCGGCAAGTTTCTCGACAGTATAGATTGCCATCGGCTTCGAGATCCGCCAAGTGGATCACAGACATCCCTAATTCGTCTGCGTTGTAATTTTCGCGCTTCTCGCTCTTGGTATACTGATACCAAATAGTTGTAGTATGCACCCGCCATCGTAATCGTGGAGGAACCACCCGAAAATTTTCAATTGTATTGTTGTGAAATGGTTGATAATCTATCTCGTTGTATCTCGCCCTCAAGATTGATAGTCGATAAATAACCATGTCGAAATGTCAAAATAGGTCAATATCCGAGAAAAAATAGTCGGCCATGTTAGGGTTTGTAGAGAAAAATACCACAGATAAAAAATATTATTGTTATCTCTATTTTTGACGACACGAGACAAGACATAAGTGTAACCATGTTAGCTACGGTAGACAAATAGATATAACGCGAGAAAATGGGTAGACATAATTTTCTCGTGGTGCGCATGCTAGGCAGGCAGGTTGACATATGCCTTCCTTGACATCCCTTATATCTATCAATAATGCCATGACTTAAATACATATTTTGTACATAGTTTCCACATTGGACAAAATTTGGTACTGAAACTAAGAAAACCCTTACCTGACTAAAGTATCAATGCTCAGGTCATCAGAATCCTGAGCCTTGGTCTCCCCGTGGCCCCGGACGTCCATGGACACCACCTGGCAGTGTATCAGGCTGGTTATTTCCTCCTGGAAAATGAATTTTAAATATTGTGTCATGATGTTTCAAGTGAATAAAATATGTACCTTATAGGGCATTGCCACAGGAAAATACTGACATTGTGAGATAGCACTCTTGTTCCATTGATGAGGGTATTTTCTAAATCAGATAATGGTAGGGATTTTCCCATTTGATCTGGTGGGGGATTCACAGATTTATTGATTTATTGATTTCATGATTTATTAAATAATATCCTCTGTACACTAACACCAATGCCAAAACGCATACCGAGTCAGGAGTTACAAATTTGACAAAATTCATTCAAACTAATACTAGTGGTTCGCCCTGAACTGAGACCTCGCGGTATTTTAACTATATATTGTAAATAGTTAACTTTTAACATTAGCGCCATCTATTGACATCATTGTGAATTTCTGTTAAAAATACTGAAGCTCATTAAAAATTAAATTATTTCGTTTCATTATTGTATTTATCCAATTTTAGTATTTGTTTTTCAAGTAAAGGATATAATTCAAATAATTGATCAAGTTTCAGGCTCAGCCTTTCAGAAAATAATATTGTAATAGTTAACTTTTAACATTAGCGCCATCTATTGACATCATTGTGAATTTCTGTTAAAAATACTGAAGCTCATTAAAAATTAAATAATTTCGTTTCCTTATAATATTTATCTTATTTTAGTATTTGCTGTTCATGTACAGGATATAATTCAAATAATTGATCAAGTTTCAGGCTCAGCCTTTCAGCAAATTAAGAGTTCTGAGGTACAACTTTTCAGGTTAGAAAATCTCCACTTTGAAAGGCCCGCATTTTGTCAATTTTAGGGGAAAAATTGAAAAAAAAAAATATTTTTGGACTCTATTCCTAATTATCTTCAAAATGATATACTGCAACTCTATGTAACGCTATAAAAAATATTTTAATTCGGATTCGCTTCTATGAGAGCCCCCTGAAATAAAGATTTTTATAACTTTTTAAGCCATATTCGGCTGGAGGCCATCGGTTTATATGTGATATGTAATTTATACCATTCAATGAAAAAGTAACAAAGTTTAAATATGCTATACCTACTGTGAACAAAGCCCAGCTGAGTCCGGAATATCCTCCACCATGCAGAGTGACAATCCTCGGCCTCTCCGGAAGATCAGGCTCTGGAGACAGGTACACCCGGAACACACCAGCCTCTATCTCCACATCCACATACTTCTCAAAGTAGTTCTTCCAGGATATTGGGGAGTAATCCTTGCGGCGAGACCCACCAAATGGTGCCAGCCTACGGTAAATACTGTACATATTGTCATTTCTTAACAGACAGTTTGGATGGGAACCTTCTAATTAAGTATAAATAATTGAAACCACCAAACAATGATTTAATAAAAAAAAAAACATTCCTCATCAATCATTATAATGTATCCCTTTGCCTGCAAGATTTGTTTCTATCAGGTGTTCCATGACACTTCACACTATTCTTTCAATTTCAATCTCTCTCCAAGTAATTTACTTCTAAAACACTTCACTATTAAGAGATATATGAGACATAATATTTTTAGAAACGAACGTAATGCGATTTGCATAGGTAAAAAGAAACTCTTTTTAGCCTTTAGTCTACTTTTCAGTCTGCTAGAACAAAAGTGTACCTAGATTACTACGAAGCGGGAATTCGAAATTTTTCAGTGAAAATGTTTTGATTGAATACATAGAGTTAACATAAAGTCGATCTTTGCAAGTAAACTGTTTTAACATAATTTATACAGCGTAAGAGTTTGGTAAAATACAGTTTGTTTGGTAATGCAAAAAGAAATTGTTTTTTACTCACTTCGATATACCCGATGTCCTGGGCATTTTGGGTGGAAGCTTGTTTTTCATGATAGTCTTCTGTAACGACGACATCGTTGCAGTTTCAGTAATAATTTAATAACTTCGTCTATCAGAAAGTTTCGACTTGCAATAAAAATAAATTAATAAACAACGCGCCCGTCGCGTCGCCGACATTCATGCATTCATTTTCTATCAAATGTCAATGTCATTGTCATAAGTCATATTCCCTATGTTCCGAATTCCGACACTGAGAGCATTGTTCAGTGTTCTTAGAAATTCGTTCCGCCATGGAGTGACAGTATAGTGCCGCAGTCATCGATTTACCAACTAAGGATACAACATTACCTACAAATTAACTCCTAAAAAAAAAGCGTCCACAATCGCTTAAACAAACACAGCTATAGATAATATAGACTGAAACACCAAACGGTTCACAAAAACCAACCTTAAGAATTAATACTTCAGGTTCAATTTTGTAATAAAAGTTCGACACCGAAGCCGAATCAGCCGAAGACTTTCTGTGTTCCGATTTAAAGTGCTGGAGTCGCCAATTTTGTATTTGATATTTTTATTTTTTATTAATAACTACTTTATTGATGATAGGTGATTTTATGAAAATTATCTTTTTATTATGTATTAAATATTTTATTTACGTATTTTAAATAGAACACAGTTTCTTCATGGCAGGATAAAAAATCCTTGAGTAGTAAGATGTCGCAAGTTCGAATCCCTCTAACGAAATTCACGAATTGAAATCCATACTAATATTATAAACGCGAAAGTGTGTTTGTCTGCCTGTCTGTTTGTCTGCTACGCTTGAACGGCCCATCTTTTCAACCAATTTTAATGAAATATGGTATAGGGAGATTACAACCTGGAGAAGGATATAGGCTACTTGTTTAACCGACTTTCAACAAAGGGGGAGGTTATATTTTTTTAAATATATGTACACCTTTTTCTAAGATGTTTCTTAACCGATTTGAAAAAAAAATATGTCTGTCTGCTACGCTTTCCTGGCCCATCATTTCAACCGATTTAGATAAAATTTGGTATGGAGGTAGGTTTTATCCCGGGGAAGGACAAAGACAACTTTTTATCTCGTGAAATTAAGGGATTCCCGCGGGAATCAAAAAAACTTAATCCACGCGGACGAAGTCGCGGGCATTATCTAGTTCTTAATAAATACAAAAACTAGTGTCAAAAAGTGAACTATTATTTTGCGAAGATACTAATAAACAATTACAAAATATCGCATACATTTTTTTAATTGGGAAACAGTTTCCTCTTTAAGATGACTTTATCAACCTGATATGGATTTTAAAATACTTCGGTCCGCTAGCAAACTGTCTGATTATCAGCGGGCTTCATGAACCATAATAGGTAGACACAATAGGTTAAAACTTTCACCGAGTATGAGTTTCTATTGCCGATATTACAATAGCGCAGAATTTGAAAATGGCATCAACTTTATATAATTTTGAAAACAATTACCTTTTTTTATCATTGCGATATTACCCAAAAATCGATATTAAAAGATTTTAGTCAAATAGAAAGATAATTATGGCATCGTACTTTAAGAGTTTGACAACAGTTTCTTTTCTATGATGATACCCATAACTCCCAGATATCGATTTTGAAAGAATTATTTATTATATGAGGAATTCGGAACGGTTTTAACACTACTTACCGATTTAAAACATACCCATAATAATTTATAAAAAAAATGGGCACTTTAATTATACTTACTTACTAGTTTATAACTTCAATATAAGAAAATTAAAAAATTAACTACTCCATATTTTTTGTATCCATTTCGATCCGACGCCACCCGACGCGCCTCTATCGCGTTCTCTATAGTGTTGGGTAGGACAAGCAATTTCGATGAGTTTGTATGAGTAACTCATTCAGTTTGGCGAGGCAGTACATTGTACCACTTCAAATGAGGTGGGACAATGTCACATTAAAATGCAAAAACAATCCGACAAATGCGAAAAAAAAGACAGAGCATCATATTTTAAGTAAGGAAATAATTTATATACACTTATTTTACGGTATCAACTGTCTCGTTGGTCTAGTGGTTAGCATAGTCGACTGCGGATCACGAGGTCCTGGGTTCGATTCCCGGTCGGGCATAAAAGTTAGGTATTGGGTTTTTCAATTAAGAAATTCTCAGTGCCAGCCCGGAGTTGGAAGTTGGCGGTGTTTCACCCCCGTGCCTCGGAGAGCACGTTAAGCCGTCGGTCCCGGTTATTATCACTAACATGATAATAGTCGTTAAAGCCCGCCAACCCGCATTGGAGCAGCGTGGTGGGTCTAAGCTCTAATTCCCGCTCTCCTATGAGAGTGGAGGCCTGTGCCCAGCAGTGGGACGTTAATAGGCTGTAGTGATGATGATGATGATGATATTTTACGGTATAGTAGCCAATAGAGAACTTCTCTATTGGCGCGTAAACGTGTGAACGTGATAGCTGCGCGTTTGAAATATTGTAATTGTGATGACAAAATAATTAATTTAGGTAAGATTGTGTGATTATTTCGCTACTATACCGTAAAATAAGTGTATATAAATTATATCCTTACCTAAAATATGATTCTCTATCTTTTTTTTCGCATTTGTCGGATTGTTTTTGCATTTTTCTACGGAGCAAAACGGCATGTTGTCGCCTTGTGTACTCATGCGCGACTGAGGTAGAGACATAGATAATACACTATATACTAGGCCGAGGTGAAAATAGTTCAGAATTTGTATTTATGCACTATTTGACCGTGCCGTTTTTTGCGCCTCTATGGTGCATCTAAGGTATTGGTAAGTCAATGGCCGCAGTATGCTAGGGAAATATATGACGTCATAAATCGTCGCCATTTTTGTACTGTGAGTACTGGCGTTTTCGAGGTAAGGTGCTCTCTGTGCTGACTGCGTTCCGTTTTAAACAGTGACCAGTGTAGCTAACTTTAAAGGAACGGTTCCGCAGTATACTAAATTGACGTCACACCGTACAGTGCTCGCAGTGTATTTCGGAATATACCCTTTAAACAAATTAATGTCAATGTTATATAAAGTGATGAAAAAGGCGCAAAATCATAGAGTGCAAAATCGATTCCTAACTGGAAAAATGAATCAAGTTGCTAAACACGGCTGAATTTATCGTTGTAAAATTGGCTATGATGAATTTAAAAATATTAAAAATCCGAAAATCGTGGTTTTTGCGAAAGTTATCGGGAATCCTACATAATGGTCTGGGGGGTTACTATGAGCTCTTAATGCGGCTCAGCTTTAGTATACTGGACGCGGAGTTGGACGTTCATATTTTTTTTACAGAAAGATCTTCATGTGGTAAGCCTTGCACTAAAATATTTTACGTCGAATCCTAATACTTTTCGAGATATAATTTTTTGAAAATTCGCAATTCACAACACTTTTCACTATTTATTACGACATTTGCCATAGATTACAGACTTATTGACGTTTAGTTGGCGTACTAAAGTTTCGTTTTACGTAATAAAATCCGTTCCAAACATAAAAAGTAATAAAAAATGTTAATAATCGAGTAATAATCATAATAAATGTGTACCGATTATTGGAAAAACGGAACGCGTGCATTGGCGCCAAAATTCAAATCTATGAGTTATCGTTTTACGCGTTTATCAGTTTTAAAGGTTACAAGGTTAAAAAAAAACGTTTTAAGGTTATAGGTTTAATTATTTAACTAAAAAAGGTATAAAGGTGTGTTATTACATTTATAATTAGGTACTTGAGCATATTATCATACACAAAACCGAATCGGCACACCCCGACTCCACGCAGTCTTGTCTGCCCTGCCCCTAGAGTGTTTTTTTTAAGCGCGAAGCCAGAAGCTCGCGTAGGAGGTCCTGAATGAAGCGAGCCTACGAGGCCGAGTAGAGCGAAGGTGGAGGGGGAGGTGGCGAGCGAAGCGAGCCGGCGACCTCCGGCGCGAAACGAAGGTCGAGTAGGCGAAGCTTCATTCAGGGGCGACGAAGCGAGTCTTCTGGCGTAGCCCATTCTAATTAAGAAATTAACCTTTTCCACTACCTAAAACAAAAGGTAAGGTACTTTAAAGTAGGTATAATTAATTAAAACGTATAAAAGTAAAACCTAACCTCAAAATTTTAAAAAATTAATATCTCGGAAACTATTGAGTTCCGAAATTTTTCCCTTGGAGGGAGGGTTCACCCCCTTCCCCCCTCCCTCCCCCCCCCCCCTTCCCTCCCCCCTCCGCCGCGTCCAGTATACTAAAGCCCAACCCTTAATGCAGGACAGAAATTGTATTGCAGCACAGTTCAATGCAGTGTCTGCCTACCAGATCAGTGCGCAGTTCAATATCTGTTCTGCTATAGGAGCTCATAGTAACTCTTCTGCTATAAGAGCTCATAGTGCAACTGTGGACTGTGATGTCAATGACAATTGATCAGCTCCGTAGACAGAGAAATATAGACGGGTCGTCACCGTACACAGTATGCGAAAGCGATAGTTTTAACATAACTACATGTACAATATCTATTTATAAACCCTTATTACCATCATACAATTTTTCTCATATTTTGTGGGAAAACTGCTAATGCTTATTACTAGCTGTTGGGAGTATGGCAAATAAGTGTCGATAGTGCCAAACACGCACTAACATGATTTTAAACTATCGCAATTTTTTACTACAAGTGAAAACAAGAAAAGCGAAATTCAAATTGAATGTATTTTTTATCAACATGTTTCGCTTTTAACATACAATTCAATTCACTTCCGGAGCGGACACCCTTAAAATAAGTTAAGTGCGTGTTGTAATAAGGGAAATAATACAAATTAAATACAGATTAAAACTAGTTTAATTTATGAATATAATGATCAGGTACAGAATAAATATATATATATATATATATATATAAAGTCTCCTCACTTTCATAATTATTATTCTTTTAGTAGCTATTCCACGTCTTATATTAGTTTAATAAAAAAACAGCGTCACGCATAAAATTTGTATTGATCAATAACTGACATAAAACAATCAAGTGTTGTTATGATAAAAAAGCTTCATCGTAAGGGTGGTACCATCATTGGATAGGCATTATTATAACTAGTGGTTCGCCCCGAACTGAGACCTCGCGGCGCCATCTATTGACATCATTGTGAAGTTCTGTTGTAAATAATAGGCTCATTAAAAATTAAATAATTTCGTTTCCATATAATATTTATCTTATTTTAGTATTTGCTGTTCAAGTACAGGATATAATTCAAATAATTGAACAAGTTTCAGACTCAGCCTTTCAGAAAGTATTGTAATAGTTAACTTTGATCATTAGCGCCATCTATTGACACCATTGTGAAGTTCTGTTGTAAATACTAAGGCTCATTAAAAATTAAATAACTTCGTTTCCATATAATATTTATCTAATTTTAGTATTTGTTCTTCAAGTACAGGATATAAGTCAAATAATTGATCAAGTTTCCGGCTCAGCATTTCAGTAAATTTAGAGTTCTGAGGTCAACTTTGGACGTTAGAACATCTCCAATTTGAGAACCCCCCATTTCGCCAATTATAGGGGAAAAATTAAAATATATATATTTTTGGACTCTATTCCTAATTATCTTTAAAATGATATACCGCAACCCTATGTAACGTTATAAAAATATTTTTTCTTCATATTCGCTTCTATGAGAGCCCTCCTGAAATAAAGATTTTTATTACTTTTTAAGCCATATTCGGCGGGAAGCCATCGGTTTATATATGTCACCGTAAGATCGTAAAAACCGTTTGATTATAATATACCTCGCAAGATTGTGAACTATCGAAAGATTGTGAACTGAACATACTGATTACAATTTAACGCATTATTTTTCGGTAGATCATAATCCATCGAAGTAAAACCGTCAAATTGTGAAATACCGTGCGACGGAACGCACCTAGCGCGCTGATTGGTTGAACGGCATATGCCATGCGTCGCCATATTTGTTTGATAATTCATTTGTTGTCGAATGTAAACAAACAGTGTTTTGGTGATTGTAAATTGATTTCGTGTTGAAAATAACTCACAGCTTTAGAATTCGTTACATAAAATTGTTGTGGAAGTAAAATGACTCTATGATTAACCAAAGAAGTGCAGTTTGAATGATAGATAAGTTAGTATTCGTCACTGAACATAGCCTTAAATTACAGAAATTTTGCGTGTTTTAATATTTTTATGCGCGTGAACCTATGTGATCTCATTCGATAACATTTACAATGTCGGATATTGAGCCTATCTATCAACACCGACCAATCAGGGACGGCCTTCGGACAGCTGACAATTTAACGCGCGGCAGATTGTGATTTAACAGTTTCACTTCGATGGATTATAATCTACCGAAAAATAATGCGTTAAATTGTAAGCCGTATGTTCGGTTCACAATCTTTCGACAGTTCACAATCTTGCGAGGTATATTATAATCAAACGGTTATTACGATCTTACGGTGACATATATAATTTTTAAATTTGAAGTAATTACGTTCAGTAATTCAGAAGTTATAAGTATCTGACAGACGGACGGACGGACGGACGGACGGACGGACGAACAAGTGCAAATTCACTCAAGTAGACTCAGAGACCTTCGCTTCGCTCGGTAGATTAATCTTACGAATTGGCATCGCCGTATTTTTATTTTCAATCTTACAAATCACAGGTTAGTATAAACTGCATTAATCAATAGGTGAACAAAACGTATAAAATTGTGAATTTTCATGAATATTTATACAAATATGTCATGCTCTGTGTCTTGCGAAAGCATTGCTGCTCAAAATGCCTAGAACACCTGCTTGCATATTTGCTGGGCTCCCACCTCTTTCGTCCTGTCGACTCTATTCATAATTATCACGTATGAATTTGTCTTGAATCCTGAAAACTAACAAGTATAGTTACGGGTGTTTAACTACTGCAATGACTTTCATTAAAATATCTATCGTAAATTGGCAAATGAATAAAATTTCTTATTACGCATATAGAGTTTGAATTTTTTTCCCTTTATCCAAACTTGGGTAAATATGATAATACAGCTGGCATCCCCACAACGCGAGTAATAATAATAATAATAACGCGAGTCACCCGACTAATTTCAGAGAACATACAAAAATGGAACCTGGCATCATTTTACATACCTTCTTAACTTGGGTTGCTTATGCTACAAAATTCGATTATTTTATCTTTTTTGTTATTTCTATACTTTGTAGCATTCATGCGAGTATTTACACATAGAACCTGTTTTTATCTGTAACAATCAGGTAAATATAAGGTCAAAATTTGTAAACTTACATATTTTAGGTTACGTTTTCGTATATACGTTCAGTTCGGCTTTTGCAGCCTTACACACAGAAATACACCATCGTCTTTAAGTTAAATCACTTGTTTCCTAAGCTACGAGCACAGTTACCACTTTGTTTAATTCTGATTTCGTACGAACAAAAACGACACAGGATTGTTTGACCTCCATTAGCTTATGACATAAGCTAATAAGCTAATTGTGTCCAACAAAAAAAGTAATACGCTGAGCAGGACAAGAAAAGAGATTTTCGTGCTCTTTCACTCCTTGGCATTAGCGTATATACTCATTTCGCTCACTTGTAGTATTATTATTACAATGCCTTCTCTATGCTTTATTCTTACTCTATGATCAGCTCAGAAGGGCTGAAACCATGCTGAAACCCAGAGTAGAAAAAATTACAATTGTTAATCTATGGTCAATTGTCAAATAGCCAGAGACAAGTTGGAGGTAAGCATAGAGAAAGAAGAGGTTAGCAACATTGGAGGTAATATGTCAACGTGACAGAGACAAGTAATCGAACGTGATGCTGCGTGATGTCAACATGTCAAATTGCTATCAACTTCAAGTATCAACAAAATCAGAGACAAGTAACATATAGGAAAAATATAAAATAAATATTACAAAATAACTTTTATTTTAAATGATTACTTTCTGCGTTGAATAATAGTATAAGACTGTTATACAAACCTTCTGTGCCCCATAGAAATCATGGATTTCAAAAGGATATGCAGAATTTGCCTGGAATCAACAAAACAAACCTTCGATATTTATACAAGTTATTATGTGAAAAGAAATATTTTATACTGCGAGATGTTATCAAATTGTACTAATTTAAAGGTACATAGTTTCTATTTTGTTAATGAGTCAAAAAATTAAAGAAATCTTTTATTGAGGTTACCTACTATGAGACATAATATCAACTCTCGGATTAGATTAAATTGCATAATAATACCTAATCCTCTCTGGGCTAATAGGGGCTTATAACATTTGCTATTCCCCTTCTGGGTAGCTCGCTACAATCTTACTACCAAATGAGCTTAAGGCCAACAGGTAACTTGTAGTAGAATATAAATAACCTGTTTTCTTCCAGCCTGCAGAAGAAGATGGCCTCCCTAGGCTAATTTGCAAGGAATGTAGCCGTCAACTAAAAAGATCCTATACATTCAATATACAATGTTTAGAAAGTGACCAGAGGTTGAGGAATTACTTAGATACTGTTGTTTTACCCAAAACAGAGTGTGAGCGACCTAACACTGTGAGTGTGGAAGTGAAGAGTGAGGAGTTAGACCAGCAGTATGTGCTGATGCTGCAGGAGAACAAGGTTTTTGATGATGGTGTTAAATCTGGTGAGTTTATGAACCTAATTAGGTCCTTATTTGAGTAACCAAGTTATTAATAAAATTAATTGTTATAGTTGTAAATGAGAGAGTATAGTTAAATTTAGAAATCTCTTTTGTTCATTAAAATGGTTTCACAATCAAAACTCAACTTAATGCAAGCCTATCTCGCAATAAAAATAAACTCTATATTTCATACATAAAGAAGCATGCTAAATAGAATGTATGTACTTTGTATGCACAAACACTATTTTTTATCAACTCTGATGAACTATGACCAAAAATAGTAAATGATTAAGAATGCATACATTTGAATTTGCAGAGCCTGCAAATGCCAATGTGGCAGAGGTCGGCTGCTGGGACGCAGAGGATGATAACTTGGCGCTCGGGGAAATAAAGCTCAACAAAACATTAAAAGGTATTTTATTCCACACGTCAAACCTTGACTATGATCTCACCTGGTGCTTATATGATGATACAGGCTATGATGGTCGCTGGCTAACCTGTTTAGTGGATGGCAGTGATATTAAACTCATACCCCAAATCGTTTTCTACATGGCATTGTACTAGAACACTAAATTTCTTAGTGGCACATCTTTGCTGGTAGGGTGGTACCTAGCCATGGCAGAAGCCTCCCACCTGACCAGATACCTTAGATAGATTCATATGAATTGTGGGAATGAGCATTCTATTGTGTTAAACGTGCCTTTAAACAAGTTTAAGAAATCCATTACAAGTATACTCCTGAAAAAAGCTTATTATACCATTTAAGATTATGTAAATGATAAAAGAGCATGGATTTGGCTTGCTCCAGCAATGCTAAGGCAATAGTTACCTATGTATCTACACATTGATGTAATTGTAAATTAATATTTCCAAAAGAGCAACCACAGAGTTTCTTTCTGGTTCTTCTTGGTAGGAATATCATTCTGAACCAGTGGTAGATTCATTGGATGATGCAAAAGCACTTTTAAAGCTTATTTTAATTAAATACATGAGCTTGAGTTTGAATCAATTTTATGCATGATCAAAGTAGCTTTCTTTTGTATTACAGAATCAAATTACAACGGCTACAGCAAAGAGGAAATATGGGACCCCGAAAAAGACTTTGACGATTTATTATATGAAAACAATACACCAAAGAAACTTGCTCAAGGTGAATACCACAGAATCTGAATTACTTAATTGAATTTAGAATTGGTAAACATAAGTTAGTTGATGTGCAGGTGACTATTGAAATAGCAGGTGTAGATGTAATATATGTTGAAGATCCCCATACTGTTTGGTTACTTTGTGGTAAGTCTGTAATATTAAGGTGCCAGCGGAGGGTGAATTGCCCATACAAACGTAATACCAAAATAATTTGTAATTTGAGAATATTTCCACCATAGATAGATAGATAGATAGATGAACACTTTATTGCACACACTTAAAAATAATAACAATAAACAAAAGCTTACAATACAAGACAGAAGGGTGCAAAGGCGGTCTTATTGCTAAAGCAATCTCTTCCAGACAACCTTTGGGTAGAGGAGATTATAAAACAAGAGCGCGGGATAGTGCAACAACTAAACATTAAAATATATACATACACGCATACATACAAACATACATATTATACATACATACATACATACATACATACATACATACATACATACATACATACAAAGATACATATAAACATAAATACTAAATAATTCTAAATAAAAAGATAAATAAAATATAGGACCAAAGTGAATTTAATAGCTACCTGATATGAAATGTTTATGCAAGCGACTTCTGAAGATAGGGAGCGACTTAGACTGTCGTACATCCGCTGGTAGGCTGTTCCACAGTAATACGGATTTACGGGTAAAAGATTTATCATAATATCCTGTGCAACTGGCAGGAATGTGCAAGCGATTATCCGTACATGGCCGTAGGTGTTGTCGTTCGTTGTTAGAGCCAAGAAAGGAGAAACGTTGTTTGAGGTATGAAGGAGTATGAGGATTGTATAGAATAGAGTAGAGGAGTGTCAGCATGTGCAGATTGCGACGGAGTCTGATTGGGAGCCACTTCAGACGAGCTCTGTACTCGGACACGTAAACGAACTTACGCAACCCGAAGATAAATCTTATGCATAAGTTTTGAAGACGCTCGAGCTTATTCAGCTGTTCTTCGGTTAGATCGGGGTAGGACGAGTCAGCATAGTCTAGGAGTGGCAAAAGAAGAGAGTTAGCTAGAGAAATTTTGGTTTTCATTGGAAGAAAGTTTTTCCAGCGTCTCAGGCCACCAATTGACGCAAACAACTTCCGGCTAACCTCAGCTATTTGCGGGACCCAGGATAAAGAGCTGTCGATATAAATGCCAAGGTTTTTAACCGAAGGGCTAATGTCCAGGGTAGTTGGGCCGAGGCGGATGGGAGGTAAATTACTTCGTATGATCTTTTCAAGCTGCTTGGAGCCACCTAATAGAGCTACTTGAGATTTTTGTGGGTTAACAGACAGTCCATAGGATTCGCTCCAAGTACTTATTTGGTTCAAATCCCGGGTGAGGTTTTCTATGGCAATGTGGATGTCATGGACAGGTGCAGCTGTATACACTTGAAGATCATCAGCATAGAGGTGATAGGAAGAGGAGAGAAGATAAGTGACAGTGTTAATATAAATAGCGAAAAGAAGAGGAGATAGGACGCCACCTTGCGGCATGCCAGCAGTAATAGGGCTATAAGAGGAAATTTTCTTATCGGTTTTAACACGCTGCCGACGACCGCTCAGGTAGCTATCAAACCACCAAAAGGACGCCCAAAAGAATATCGAAATCAACTGTGTTGAAAGCGTTACTAAAGTCAAGTAGTGCTATAATAACTAGTTTGTTGTCCATGTTTGATCTAACATCGTCACAGATCTTGATAAGGGCAGTGACAGTACTATGACCAGTCCGAAAACCGGATTGATACGGGCTAAGGACGTTGAATTTGGACAGAAAAGGTTGGAGTTGATGGTGAACGATACGCTCCAGAACTTTCGAAAGAAACGGTAGGATAGAGATAGGTCTGAAGTGCGAGAAAGAAGTGGGATTTTTAACTTTGGGGATAGGGATAACATATGCATTTTTCCATGCGGAGGGAAATTCGTTAGAAGAAAGGGAATAGTTAAATATGTGACAGATTATAGGCACAACCTCTTCAAGGGGAAGGAGTAACATTTTACGGTTGATGCCGTCACAGCCTGCAGCACCAGATCGAACAGCTAATATATGTTTTTTGACTTCCGCAATAGAGATTGGAAGAAATTGAAAAGTAGGAAAATTTGAAGGTTGTAAGGAACAGAGTTTGTTTAAGGTATTTTGCTTAGCTAAATTATTAATCGGAGTAATATTAGTAAAATGCTGGTTGAGACCCCGCAATATCGAGGTTATTACAATTAGTATCCCTTCGCTGCCGCCCAATCCCAAGAGATTCCAGGAATCTCCAAGTCCCAGAGAAGTCACTTTTTTCAATAGTGGTATGGATGTAATTTCGCTGTGCATCTCTACACGCTTTATTACAGCGATTACGTAAATTCTTGTACTTAGCTAGGTTTCCATCAGTCGGAGTTGTTTTATATTTGGACTTGGCAGCGTTACGTTTCGCCATTAGTACCTTGATGTCTTCCGTCAACCATGGGGCTGGCAAATGCTTTAATTTAACAGGACGAAGAGGCGCATGTTTGTCAAACAGCCCAGTTAGCATCGAATTAAATATTTCCAACTTATCATTAACGTTTGCAGCATTAAAAACAGCTCCCCAGTCTATCGCATTTAAGTCACACATGAAGGAATTATTATCAAATTTTTAAAAACTGCGCCGCATCACAATTGTCGGCTTCACCTTAGGAGGGCGAATCTTATAGGGGAGGTATATAAGGTCGTGGCAGGAGAACGCCTCAGCAGGAAGTTGACCATAGCTGCTAACATGGTCAGTGGAAGATGTTATCATTAAATCCAGCTGTGATGGCTTACAGTTAGGGAAGAAATGAGTTGCTTTGGTAGGAAGAATCAAAAATCAAAAAATCAATCAAAATCAAATTATTTTTATTCAAATAGACTTTTTACAAGTTCTTATGAATAGTCAAATGAATCTACCACTGGTTCGGAATGCCGTTCCTACCGAGAAGAACCAGCAAGAAACTCGGTGGTTGCTCTTTTGAAAAAAAAAAAATAGTATATGGTATGTTTACAATAATCTACATACAACATATACAGATACATAAGTAACCACTGTCCTGAGCATTGCTGGAGCGAGTCAAATCCATGCGCCTTTATCATTAATATAATCTTCGACAGTATAATAAGCTTTTTTTAGGAGCATTTTTTTAATGGTTATCTTAAACTTGTGTAAAGGCAAGTTTATAATAGGTTGAGGAATTTTGTTAAAGAATAGTATGCTCATTCCCACGAACGACCTTCGGACTTTAGTGAGGCGGAGCGATGGAGTCACGAGCCTATGACGGTTTCTAGTTGGCCTATCGTGCAGATCGCATATTCTTTTGTAATTCTGAATGTGCTGTTTTACAAAGATTAGATTACTGTAAATATACTGCGAGGCTACTGTAAGAATACCTATTTCCTTGAATTTCTCCCTAAGGGATTCACGTGGTTTTAAATTATAAATTGCACGTATTGCCCTTTTTTGTAAGACAAATATTTTTTGAATATCTGCCGCTTTACCCCACAGCAAGATTCCGTAAGACATAATACTATGAAAATAAGCAAAATATACAATCTTTGCAGTTTCATGAGAATGAATGTGGAGGTTACAGCTGTCAAGAATGCTATTGAGGCGCCTTGCCCGCGAATCGTTTTTAAAATCCCCCATAATTATCGTATGGTCCACAAAAGCAACATAGCGCTCAAGAAGACCTTCGAATGCTTGAAAATAATCAATATGAAGAGACGGGCTGTAAAACACACCGAGCAGTAGTTTCAAGCGTCCAAAGAGTACCTCAAGAAGTATATGCTCCGAAGACTCAGAGTATTGTGGCGGAGACATGTTCAGTATAGAAAAAGGAATATTCTTTCGAAGGTAAATGGCTACGCCGCCTCCACCCTTGCCTGTTCGATCATTACGGATTAGATAAAAATTTGGTAAGCTGTAGGATATGGAAGGAAGGCAAGGTTTAAGGAAGGTTTCGGATACTAGGACAGCGTGAATGTTGTCGTTGTCGAAAGAGGCAAGAAAGTCAGGAAAGTGAGAAGGGATGCTTTGAGCGTTGATGTGGACAACGTTAAAGTTTTTAGGAAAAACTGAAAAAGAGGCATCTAGGAGGGAACCAAGTTTTAAGGTAAGACTGGAAACTATCTTCAGAAGAAGAGTCAGCAGAATAAAAGTCGATTTCACTCTCAGTATCATTAGAATTATTAAAGTCGTTAATACTCAAATTACTCATATATACAAATGAATATACTAAATATATTCATAAAAGTCATAAAGTTCATAGTCATAAAGTAAGTTCATAAAGTTCTTGAGAAGTTAGTCTATCAGCAGCTAAGTCTATTCCTTAATAAGCACTGTCTTCTCAGTCCTTTGCAATCTGGATTTCGTCCTGGTCATAGTACGGTTACAGCGCTAGTCAAGGTTACCGATGACATTCGTTGGGCAATGGACAATAAACAGCTCACAATTTTAACGTTGCTTGATTTTAGCAATGCATTTAATACTGTGGAATACGATATTTTGCTGAGTATGTTGCGTTCTTCTTTTAACATGGCCCCGTCGGTGATTGATTGGTTTCGGAGTTACCTCAATGGTCGTCGTCAGCGCATTCGAATCGACGAGACCTTTTCGTCGTGGTGTGATGTGACGGCCGGGGTACCTCAGGGTGGCGTGTTGTCTCCTTTATTATTTGCTATTTTCACTAATTCTATCACTCCATATATCTCTTCTCTCTATCACATGTATGCAGATGATATCCAAATTTATCGGTCTGCACCTCTGGAGGAACTTGGTTCGGCCATTTCCGCCATAAATAGTGACCTTGCTGCCATTTCTGGGTGGAGTAAACAATATGGGCTTTGCGTGAATCCTGCCAAATCTCAGGCAATTATTATTGGCAGTCCAGGGTTCATTTCCAGAGTTGATTTGCAAGGCCTCCCACCGATTGTGTTTAATGGTGTTTCTATACCTTACTGCGCCTCTGTTAAAGATCTCGGTATACATTTAGATTCTGAACTATCCTGGTTTGTACAGGTTAAGGAAATTAGCAGAAAAACATTTGCTGTCATGAGCTCGCTGCGCCGATTGCGCAATATTTTGCCAATTCCAACCAAAGTTATGTTAGCACAATCTCTCCTTCTCTCTGTTCTCGATTATGGTGATGCAAGCTTTCTTAATTTGACCCAGGACCAACTTAACAAACTTGAGCGACTTCAAAATCTCGCTATTCGGTTCATATTTGGCTTATGCAAATATGACCACGTATCTGAATTTCGCCAAAAGCTCAAGTGGCTCCCTATTCGCCGTCGCCGGGATATGCATGTTCTCTCTCTTCTGTACTGTGTTTTATTTCACCTAAAAACTCCTTCTTATCTTAAAGAGAAGTTTCAATTTATTGGGGTGCAGTCAGTCATGAGAACTTGTCGAACGCTTACTCTGAAAATGCCTTCACATAAAACCAAATTTTTTGGAAATTCATTCACTGTGCAGGCAATTGAACTGTGGAATGCACTCCCACTGAATATAAGACAGTCGAAATCGCTGGGCGTGTTCAAAAATGCTCTTAGGACGTATTTCCTTGCAAATTGAAGACGACTTTAGTTTATATTTAATTTTATTGTATGTACATATATGTATGTAATTGTATATTTAAGTTCATATTATGGTATTTATATGTATAACAATATTTGTTAGTTTATAATATATGTATGCATTGTATGTATTAAGATATTTGTGTATTTTTGTCTATGTATTGTTATGTAATTTTTTTTTTTGTATGAAGTATTAGTATAATTTTGCGCCACCTGCAGTCTTGTTTCCTTGTGTTCTCCTATTAAGGTTGCCTGGAAGAAATTGCTACTTAGCAATAAGGCCGCCCTTTGTACTTCTTTGTTTTATTTTATATTTTCTGTATTTTACTTTTGTTATGTGTGGTACAAATAAAGAGTTTAATAATAATAATAATAATAATAATAATATATATATCAAATATACTTATGTCGTTTTTAAAAGATAAAAATAAAAATAACTTGGACTGCCGCTGGTATAGCTCCTTGGAGGCTCCTTTGGAAATCAGCCATCTGAGTAATGAAGTGTTCCGTTAAAGTTTGGATAGATTTCTGTATGTCCTCCATAGTGTGTAGTGATTTGGTGAAGTGGTTTAGTAGATTACACAATTAAGCTTCTTTAGAAAGGAGTACAAGTATGGAACTGATGCTAGCAGGTATGAAAAACACTAATTCATGTGCATTAAAACAATATTAATAATTAAAATAAAATAAAATACTATCAGAGCTCTAAAAACGCGTGCACGTTATTTTACGCCTACCCGCCGAAAAAAACCATTTATATAATAAACCATTTATATAAAATAAACCATTTATACAATAATATATCGCATAATATAATACCATATTATGCTATTATTATGATTGAACTTGTATTTATCTAGGTCCCTGGATAATTATTTTTTCAAAATACTTTTCCAAAATTAAATGTAAGCACATTGCGTTTTGCATGTTTTTACAACACAAATGACATGTTTTCTCTTTATTTGTTTCATATTAAAACCTTTATTTGTTCCATATTAAAACCAACGATATCTCACGTACTAATTGATCAGGAACACTTTATTGTCAAGATACAGAATAACAACACGAAGTTAAAAACCGGCCAAGTGCGAGTCGGACTCGCGCACCGAGGGTTCCGTACTCAAGAAGTAGGTATAATTACCTTTGTTAATGAACCGCAAAACTAACTTTGTTTGTAGAGGTTTACTGTTAATATCAAAAGTTACGTTTGTTGTATGGGAGCCCCCCTTTAATATTTACTTTATTGATATTTAATTATTTATTTTGAAAGGTAATATACAAGTTAATATTCTGTGAAAATTTGAACCGTCTACCTGTTACCGTTTTTAATATTGAGCAAAAAAATACGAAAAAAACACGTTTATTGTATGGGGACCCCCCTTAATATGTATATTTTTTTAATTTTTAGTATTTGTTGTTATAGCGGCAACGGAAATACATCATTTGTGAAAATTTCAGCTTTCTAGCTATCACGGTCTATGAGATACAGCCTGGAGACAGACAGACAGACAGACAGACAGACAGCGGAGTCTTAGTAATAGGGTCCCGTTTTTACCCTTTGGGTACGGAACCCTAAAAACAACAATTTTTCATTCATAATTTTTGGCATTCACGGAACAAGACTAAATGTATAACAAATTCTGTACGCTCATATTGCTATCGTGCTTACAGACGATCATGTGCCATCAGCCAAATAGAGATAGCAATATACCAGCAAATTTATATTTGCAGTTCGAATAGAAGTTGCGGGCCGCGTTCGCCGGCCTCTTAAGCAAATTGTACATATTTTTGTGCTTTTATTTTTAGTACTTGGAAATGGAGAGACCGGCTTGCCAAAGAAAAGAGGGAGGAGAAAAAAAGGTAATATTTTAAAGGTAAATTATCAACGTATTAGAGTTTTTCTTAAGATTATTAACTTTTAAAATATTATAATTAATACACATTTCATACTTCTATCCATACTATATTTGATAGTGCTTAGGTCTGTCTTATATGTTTTCCTAGCCCACCTATCCTATCAAGCAA
Source organism: Erebia epiphron (assembly GCA_963932025.1). NCBI lineage: Eukaryota > Metazoa > Arthropoda > Insecta > Lepidoptera > Nymphalidae > Erebia > Erebia epiphron. Next base: position 15,218,419 of record OZ009950.1, read on the forward strand.
GTTTTGAAATTTCGAACAGACATGAATTGTATCCTGGATTTGAAGCTTTTTTTATTTTACCCCGAAAAATCATAGAGTTCAAATAGGGTTTCCAGAAAACTTAATTGTGCTATTGTATGATTAATGTAAACGGGTCACGAGTCACGACCTTCCGCAATGAGGAATACAATAATAAGTTCAAACTCATGTTGGTTTATTCAAATAAACTTTAAAAAGTGCTTTTGAATTGTCAAGTGAATCTACCACTGGTTTGAATTGTCATTCCTAATTCCTAAAGAGAAGAACCAGCAAGAAACTTCGTGGTTGCTCTCTTGTTATAATTAAATTACATCAATGTGTAGATAAAATTAAATAACCATAGTCCTAAGCATTGCTGGATGCTCTTTTATCATTTACATAATCTTCAACAGTATAAGCTTTTTTCAGGAGCATACTTTTAAGACTACTTCTTGGATATTAATATGACCTTATTGCAGAGTACACGGAGGATGAAGCCCAGCTACCAGACAGTAAAATGCCGTCCCAATGTGATGTCTGTGGCAAGATCATCAGCACTAAGAGCAATCTGAAAGCTCACAAGATCTGTCACACGGACAGCCGCCCGTACAAGTGTGACCAGTGTCCTGCTTCATTCAAGTGAGTGCCAACTTGCAATGTTATAATATGGGGCTATTCAAAATGCAGATAAACGAATATCTCAAAAGCCGGTAACACATTGGCAGTTCCTCTGGTGCTGCAATGTTCACGGGCAGCAGTAATTTCTTAACATCAGGTTCCACCTGCTTGTTTGCTCGGTATATAGTAAAAAAAAAACCGGCCAAGTGCGAGTCGGACTCGCGCACCGAGGGTTCCGTACAAGCCTGTAGGTATATAAGTAAAAGTTATGGTATTTTTATTCCACTTATCTATTTTAATTTCAATTTAATACCTCTACGCGTTCATGCGGAAAGGGGTAGTAACTAGTAAGTGTAAAATTATTAAAAATATTTTTATTATATGATGTATGTATTATGCTTTTCGCAATTTTTCCTTTATCTATGCTATAGCATTGCTTCGTATCAAATTTCAAGATTCTGAGTTCACGGGAAGTACCCTGTAGGTTTTGATTCCCTTGCGAGTGTCGAAAATTTGCAGCATAAACGGCTGTATCTTTTGATTGCGTTGGCTTAGAAGTTTGATTTTTTCACAGCTCCAAGGGACAGTAGTTTGTTACAGCTTAAAGGTATTATAGGCCTGAGTATTTTTTATGAATTTCAATTTAATACCTCTACGCGTTCATGAGGAAAGGGATAGTAAGTTTAAATTATTAAAAATATTTTTATAACATTGATGTAACAAAAAAATTATGTTTTTCGCAATTCTTCCTATATTTGTGCTATAAGAGGTTGCTTCATACCAAGTTTCAAGATTCTGAGTTCACGGGAAGTACCCTGTAGGTTTTGATTCCCTTGCGAGTGTCGAAAATTTGCATAAAAATATGTTTATTATATGATGTAACTAAAAATTTATGCTTTTCGCAATTATTCCTATATCTGTGCTATAAGACGTTGCTTCGTACCAAGTTTCAAGCTTCTGAGTTCACGGGAAGTACCCTGTAGGTTTTGATTCCCTTGCGAGTGTCGAAAATTTGCATAAAAATATTTTTATTATATGATGTAACTAAAAATTTATGCTTTTCGCAATTCTTCCTATATCTGTGCTATAAGACGATGCTTCGTACCATGTTTCAAGATTCTGAGTTCACGGGAAGTACCCTGTAGGTTTTGATTCCCTTGCGAGTGCAAGAATATTCGAAAATTTGCAGCATAAACGGCTGTATCTTTTGATTGCGTTGGCTTTGAAGTTTGATTTTTTCACAGCTCCAAGGGACCGTAGACCTGAGTATTTGATATGAATTTCAGCTTGATACCTCCATGCGTTCCTGAGAAAAAGGGTCTTGACACACAGACGGACGGACGACGAAATGATCCTATAAGGGTTCCGTTTTTTTCCTTTTGAGGTACGGAACCCTAAAAAGTAGGAAATGCTGAGTGTCTTGCCAGTACTTCTCGGTAGAACTGTTTTCTGTACCAGTGGAAGAATCATGGCATTTCATAAGTGGCACAAGTTATAGTATATAAATCATTTCATTTTAAATACAATCCTGCATTAAAATGTAACTGAAAATTTTTAAGCCCCATGATGTCCCAGTATATGCAGGATCCAATAGCAAAAGATGTGACCCCTTTTAACAAAGACGTTATATATGGGTTTGGTGTTAAGAGGTGATGTGTGTGATTGTGAGTGGAAAGTGGTAACAAAAGTTACCATTTTTAACAGAGTCCAAAAAAGGAGGAGGTTCTCAATTCGGCGCGTTTTTTTTTTTTTTTAAATGTATTTCGGTGCATATCTCCGTGGTTTCTAAACCGAGTGAACAATTTTTTTTCATTGGTTAGAGGAAGCTCACGAGGTGGTCCCATAAAAAATTCTGACTCAATCCTGGTGCTGTAGGAGTACCGTAACTACATGAAATCATCAAAACTAGTGAGTTAGGAAATGACATGTCCCAGTTCAGTATGGAGGGTGGTTTTTTATTCTGAGTGTTAATGAACCAGAACCAAACTGCCATCACGTGAAAGAGAAAAAAATATAACATTAAACTCCATTTAAATAATAATTTTAGAAAACCCCGTTTTTTTAAAAATTAATTATGAAAAATATCGCTTGTAGAAAATATTTTTCGATGGATAGCAACACTAAAACTATTTCTACAGTGCGTTCCACTAAGCGCCCACAACGATCAAAATGCTCTTTTAGTCGAACATAACGAACGCGGTCGTTGTGGTCGCGGCGTGACGTCGTGACTTACGCTCACGCGAAGCTTGCGACACCCCATCTAAAAAGGTGGGTCGTCATGATCGTTGAGAAAATTAGCGGCATTTTCAAAACTCAAAGCATCAAAGATGGCGACTGTTAAACTTACGTTATTTCATGCGGAAAGAGATATTTTAGTAGAAGTGAATGTTTCTGCAGCGGATGCTCAACGCGCCTCCACAGGTATAATTGACTGGTACAAATATAATTACTTATGTAAAACAAGTTTAAAAAATTAATTGCAGTTCATAATTAATATACATGTATACATTTTTCCTTGATTATCAATAATATAAACTAACTTTAGAAATGAAAATTAAGTTAGCCTTCTTTAAGTTAGTTTTCTTATTGAAAAAATTAAATTATAATTATTTCAATATAAATAGATTTAAACAAAAATTATTTCAGTTTATTTTCAAGGCTTAACAGATTATAATCTAACCTCTTAAATCTTTTGCTTTCTTTTTACCAACTCGCCGTTTGTATTATTTACCTCCACGCTCAAAACGCTTTGTAATCCATACTTCACTTGAGTTTACGACAGTAACGCAAGAAGAACGGTAAAAACTGCGGTCGTGAGTGTGATCGTTGTGAACGCTTATTGGAACGCACCTGTTATTGTCACTTTAATGTCATACAAAACTGACATTGACATTTGACAATCATTCTATGACATACGTGACAAAGACAATCAAGTTTTTTTTTTACTGTTGATAAGATTCAGGCAAAGATCTAAAAAAGCTACAAAATAAAATAATTTTCTCCAAAATGGGGTCCTTTAAAAATGTGTAAATTATTCTTTAAGCCATATTTTAGGATATCTATTCACGTGTATTAAATTGATCTTGGTTCATGTTCAAGGCCCAATCTTGGACAAGTCCTTTGATGGTGAATTCATATAGTAGGTATCAAGTCACGTGTATACGATACAACTCTGAGTCCCAACTCCTCAACCCTGAAGCTGTAGGGTACAGAACTACTTAAAAATAGCGATTTAAGATTTTTTATGATGAATTAATATTGTAGGTGTGAAGCAACGACTTCATACCCAATCATATATACCCAAGCCCCAACTCCTTAACCCTGATGCTGCAGGGTACAGAACTCCTTAAACATAGTGGTTTAGGATTTTTTTATGGTGAATTAATATTGTAGGTTTCAAGCAACGACTTCATACTTAAACCCAATTTCCAACTCCTCAACTCTGATGCTGCATGGTAATGCACTCCTAAGCCGTAGGGATTTAGAGTACACTAAAAAGTTAAAAATAAAATATTTTTCCAAAAAACCGACTTCCAAAGCCACTGTAAAGTAAAAAATAATTTTGATTTCTACACACTATGTTGAAGTCGGGCGAGTATAACAAAGATAGGCATAGTTGACGCGTGAGGCTCGCCCGACTTCAACATAGTGTGTAGAAATCAAAATTATTTTTTACTTTCCAGTGGCTTTGGAAGTCGGTTTTTTGGAAATAATTTTTATCTTAAAACATTATAGGGCCCATTTTAGATTTTTTTTTTTCATTCATTCTTTCATTTATTTGCAGAAACATGTTTTATACAAAAGTTGGTAAACTGAATGACAGAGACAGTGTTCATGTTTACCTTCAGCTGGTTTAACTCCTGTGTAGGTTGTAGTCTTCACTATAAAGTAATGTAATATAATTGCAGAGGCCATAGCGCTCTGTTCCAACACAAGCGAGTGCACAGCGGAGAGACGCCCTACCACTGTGAGTACTGCCCCAAGCAGTTCAGCCGCCGAGCCGGACTCGTCAACCACATCCGAGTGCACACCGGTGAGACACTACCTTCACACATACTGATATAGTTGCTGTTCCAACACAAGCGAATGCACAGCGGAGAGACGCCCTACCACTGTGAATACTGTCCCAAGCAGTTCAGCAGCCGAGCCGGACTCGTCAACCACATCCGAGTTCACACCGGTGAGTCACTCCAATCTATTCCACTTTTCCACTTCCATTTCCAATATAGGTACTTTAAAACCAAGAATGAATTGGCATCTTCTTGCCAAATTTCATGATTCTAGGTCAACGGGAAGTACCCTATAGGTTTTGATTTATTGGTGATTGTCAAAATATGATAAATATCGGCATAAACGGCTGTACCTTTTGATTGCGTTAACGTAGAAGGTTGATTATTTTACAGCTCCAAGGTAAGTACTGTAGACATAAATATATATTCAACTTATTACTTTCACGCGTTCCCGAGAAACAGGTTGTTGGCAGACGGACCATAAAGTGATTCTATAAGGGTTCCTTTTTTCCTCTTAAGATACGAAACCCTTAAAAAAACACCACCATAAAAATTATGGTAATATTTCAGGGGAGAAGTTGTTCAGCTGCACGATTTGCTTCAAGGACTTTGTGCAGAAAACACAACTTTCCATACACATGAAGAGGCACAAGGGTGACAAGACTTTCCTTTGTCAAGTCTGCGGGAAAGGTATGACACATATTATTTTCAATTTGCTCTCTTACTTTATGTCTAGCTGATCGGGTATTTAAGTAAAATTAGGGACCTTTTAATACAAAGAGGTTTGAACATTTTGGCCTACCTGCTATTCCGCCATCTTTCTTTTTTTCTTCAAAATAACCGCGATTCATTAAAACTTTATTAAACAGATTTTATATGAGACAAAATTTTCTAAAGCTTCACGTTTCCGAGATATAAGCTATCAAAGCTATAATTTTGAATGCAGCATACCCTGTGAGAGCTGAAGTTAGGAATGGTTAACCAATAGTTGCATCTAAATATATAACAAGTGAATATAACTAAAATTATTAAAAAATACGACTGCTCTGCCGTAGACACACATGCATATACGAACCCTGAAAACATAACACTCCATTTTGGGCAGTGGTGTAATAAAAAATCCCCCTCGAATGGAAGTACGGCTACCACTGCTACTACTATACGTAACGATACCACAGTCATTACCTTTGGAATCTTATTCACATTTTTATTAAATGATTTTTTTTGTGAATTACTGGATATTGAAGGAATTCTAACGATACCTCATTTATCAAAATTGGTTCAGGCGTATAGAAGTTATGGTGGAATATACAAACTCACATACATACATATACATACATACATACATGAACCCTGAAAACAATATACTCCTTTTTTCAGGCAGTCGTATAAAAACAAAAGGTGACTGACTGACTGACTGATCTATCAACGCTCAGCTCAAACTACTAGGACGAATCGGGTTGAAATTTGGCATGAGCTACTATAACATAGACATCCGCTAAGAAAGGATTTTTGAAAATTAAACCCCTGTAGTAAAGAAATTTTATCTCCGGTAGGAGATAAAATAAAATTAAAAAAAAATTATCTCCGGTTGGAGATAAATAAAATAAAATAAAATATTATATCTTATAAAAAGTTAAGAAATTTATTAGGAAACATTGGTTCTATTGTAAATTGTAATAAGAAAATTGAAAATAAAGTTAATTAAATGAAAAAAATAAATGTCGTTTCAATTGAAATCCAGTGAGCAAATTTATACATATTTACAAAAATACTTGCCTGTTCCCAATGGCGGACACAAGCATATACAAAATAAGGTAATGCGGTGCATCTGCAAAGCCGCAACCAAACGTGTCCCTAAAAGAGAACAACAAAACAAAAAATATATACATGCAAATTTGCATATTTACAAAAAAAAGCGGACTGCTATACAAGTACCAAGTCCTATACAAAAATTAGGGCAAAAAATAAAAATAAAACCCTATAAAAATAATTAGTCCTTATGATGTTGGCCCTCTGTTATTTTCTCTCCTCTATGCCATGTGAAAATAAATTAAATTTTGAGTATATCCTTAATATGGTATCTACCTATACTATGTTTGTTTAAATCCTTCAATACATAAACATTATCCGAAACCTTTTCTATAATCTTACACTTAATAAACTTAGGGGCTAATTTAGAAGAGAAAAAATAAGCAGCGTTGGACTGCACAAAATTGCGCCTCCACACAATATCACCAACAGAATAAGAAATGACTTTTCTTCCCCTATTATAGTAGTTGGCATTCCTTTTATAGGATTTGGCCAAATTATTAATAGTTTTGTTGAAAATATCAACCAAAGTAGCAAGGGCCGCTGAATATTCAGTCCGACTCCCTATAGTTAGCTCTGAAGGGTCAGAAATTGAACAAAGTTTGTGTAGAGAACCATCAAGAAAAACCTCTCTACCAAACAGAAGAAAATTTGGTGTGTAACCTGTCACTAAATTAACTGTGCCATTGATAGCAGCTTGGACATGTGGCAAATATTTAGACCACGTCCTATGATCAGATTCAACATAGCAGGCTATGCACGTTTCTATGGTTTTATTGAATCGCTCTACAGGGTTATTTTGTGGTGTATATAGTGTATTGTAAAATACTTACAAATTTAGACACCAGTGTAAATCACTAAACACAGAAACACGCGCAAAATAAGCTAGGATTCTTACACACTAACGAAACATATTTTATATTGTGCTGAAAGAAAGTTTACAATTACAGCTAAAATTCACAATACCAACACAGTAATTATTAAAGTTAAATAAAGTTACAACCATAAATTATAAAAATATGTCAAAATATGACAAAAATATGACAAGAACACAGAGTACCATCAAAACTCAAACTCTCCAACATAGATAACAACTTAAGTATTCAAATAGGTAATAAACTATTTTTCTATATAATTTCTTCATGTAATTTTTTTTCCATGTCCCTGTTCGCGGGCGTCAAAATGTAATAAAGAAATTTTATCTCCGGTAGGAGATAAAATAAATTGTAATAAGAAAATTGAAAATAAAGTTAATTAAATGAAAAAAATAAATGTCGTTTCAATTGAAATCCAGTGAGCAAATTTATACATATTTAATTCGGGCGCCAGCTCACCAAATATAATAATAATAATAATAATATATTGCTAATTAAAAAAAAATGAATGAGCCCCTACCAGTCAGGCATCACTGCACCAGATAAATCAGGCGGCAAAATACCGATCCTCTAATCTCAAGGGAGGGCTTTCCAAAAGGTATAATAGCTTATCTAGTTGGAGATAAATAAAATGTATTATATCATACAAAAATTTAGCATTTATTATATAAAGGTTCTACTGTGTATTCTTGTTTACAAAAAAAAGGGGATAAAAAATCTAAGTTAATACCATATCTAAAACAATGTGTTTTATCAGGTTAAATTATATAAAAAAAAAGGATTAACAAACAATGTTAATATACATATATAATTAGGTATATAACCTAAAAAAAAAAATGTACGACAAAGTTTTATACATTTTAGTTCAAGAGAAAATAACAAAATATAAGTTAAATATGAAATTACATAAGGTTTTAAGGCAAAATACTAAAATAAGCCGTTCTCCACATTTATTTCACGCAGATGAAAACGGAATGAATATACAAAATCAAGACGCCTTACAATGCATCATGTTTCAAACTCCATGTAAATAAACTCCCAATTCAACTTAAAATTGACGATTACGTCATAAAAAAAAGACGAGGTTCGTTGCAATTATAGATAATATTAACGTGTTATAAACGCATATTTAAACGTACGTAAACGCAAAAGTAAACGTATCGTAAACGCAAAAGTAAACGGCTGCAACAAAAGAAAACACGTGTAAATTTCGGTGACGAAATTTACACGTGTTTTACACGTACAATTACACGTAATTTTTTTTTATGAAAGGGCCCATCTAGTACCTACATATATATCGATGGTCCAGTGATTGATGTTCGTCCTTAGGGTTCCCAATAAAGTCGGACTTGCTCGTGCACCAGCGCACTCACAACGGTGAGAAACCGTATTCCTGCCACCTCTGCGAGAAGACATTCGCGACCTCCGGCAACCTCTCAATTCACATCAGGATACACAACAAGGAAGTCAGGTAAATCCATCAATAAGCCGTCGCGTGGTTCACGTTTAGTCTTAAGATACGTGCATACCGTAGCTTTCGTTTTAAGATACCGTAACTGATTATCACCATTATGTTTTATAAGTTATTGGACGTCAATAATTAGTGTACAGTGTACCTAATTTGAATAAATAAATATTGATTGATTTTCATGACAACGTTATATAGTAATTTCGATCGTTGTAATTTTGTTCAAATGCAAAGAGTAAATATTATGTCACCTTGTGCCAGTTACAAGTTTTCGGATATCGATTCTAATAAGATAAACGGCTCAACATTTCCAATAATGTGAATTAAGTCGGAAAAAATCGTCTCATCTGGGAGCTTCCGTGGTGTGCGCTGCATAAATACTAAAAGTTACACGGAAACAATGTATGTTGGAATTGTTCCTCTCAAAAGTCTAAAAAAAGTCAGCGATAGCATATATCTATCGTTTGAGGTTGTTTCACAGTAACCATTTTTATAAATTTGGTCTAAAACAAAGCTTTACTTACGAAGGTGTTTAGACTAACATAGTATTAATTCTTATCAAAATAAAATTGTTGGTCATCTCAAGTATTTAATATAGACCAAATTCGCCCTTTACACTATTTAATTTAGACGAATATCTTAGAAGATATCATAGAAATAAAGCAATGATTGGGCCTCTGTTTCAGATACAAGTGCAAAGAGTGCCAACGCGGCTTTGTGACGTGCAGCTCGTACAATGTGCACCTCAAGCGGCACAAGGGGCAGCGCGACTATGTGTGCGAGTGCGGCAAAACCTTCTACACCTCTTCCGCGCTCAAACAGCACAGAGTGGTAAGACTAAGAGTATGCTGAGACGCAGGCGACGCAGCGCAGATTTTGCAACAAATTTTGTTGATTTGTTTCATCCGACAAGCTGCGAGACATTACATGTTAAATGTTGCGTCAGTGGATGCCCACGGTCAACAAAGCAAGTTTTGGATTTGTTTCATCCGACAAGTTGCGAGACATCACATGTTAAATGTTGCGTCAGTGGATGCCCACGGTCAACAAAGCAAGTTTTGGATTTGTTTCATCCGACAAGTTGCGAGACATCACAATATGTTAAATGTTGCGTCAGTGTATGCCCACGGTCAACAAAACAAGTTTTGGATTTGTTTCATTCGACAAGTTGCGAGACATGACATGTTAAATGTTGGGTCAGTGGATGCCCACGGTCAACAAAACAAGTTTTGGATTTGTTTCATCCGACAAGTTGCGAGACATTACATTGTTAAATGTTGCGTCAGTGGAAACCCACGGTCAACGAGACAAGATTTGGATTTACTTCATCCGACAAGTTGCGAGACATTACATGTTAAATGTTGCGTCAGTGGAAAAATTATCAAAATCGGTCCACGCGTTTAGACTGTGGAAGTGGATGTCCAGCTTTGTGAAGGGAACACACTTTTTGGCCAGCAGAGTTGGATCAAACTACCCAAGGATGTGGTGAGGTCAAGCTCTGTAAATTGACAACCATTCGAAGCACAATTTCGCTTCAATTTCGACAGAATCTGGTACAGAGCTTGCATCTGTATTCCAAAATATGTTGATTCATAGCATGGATTGGTCTCGTATAATATCCAATATGCGTAATGCGTATGCGTTAGTGTGTCTGTTTGTCAACTGCGCTTTCACGGATCTTCTGTTCAACCGATTTTGATAAAATTTGATACAGATAAACGTTAAATCACGAGGAAAGATCTCAGCCTGGAAATCAGAGTTGCCGTGGGATTTTTGAAAAACCCAAATCCACCCGGTTTGATCTGTCCCCCCGCTGTTTTCTTAGGGGGACAGATAGGAATGAAAAGTTCAATCTGTCCCCCCTGTTACCGACGAGGGTTACCATCTGAGTACGAACTAATCGAAAGAATCAGACAGATCGAACTAATTATTCCTATTACTGGCTCTTTAATATGTATTTATTTTACTAGCTGATACCCACGACTTTGTGTGCGTGCATTTCGATTTTGTTTTCCCGTAGTTTTAGTGTACCCGCGAGAAATCCTTAATTTTCCGTTATAAAAAGTAGCCAATGTCCTTCCTCGTGAAACAACCTATTTCTTTACAAAATTTAATCAAAAACAGTTAAAGCGTAGCAATCATACTTTCTCATTTGTAATATTAGTATGGATGCGGGGTGTGAGTGTAATTTATCTCGATAATATTAAAAAAATATAACTGGTAAAATGTCCACAATAAAGACTATGTAATTGTCTACGGCAGGTGCACACGGGTGTCAAGAAATACCAGTGCAAGATCTGCGAGCGCAAGTTCTCTCAGACCAGCCACCTCAGCCGCCACTTCCGCAAGGAGCACGCGAAGCCCGACGCGCCCCTACCGCCCTCCGCACACTACCGGCTCGTGCTCGAGGACGAGCGCCCCGCCGTGTTCACACAACACGACCAGCTCAAGTTTGAAGCCTCCTAGTGATCACAAAATGTATTCAAATTAACTCATTAAAAGTGCTTTTGAATCGTCGAATGACTATAATTCGAGTGATTGTATCTGTGAAATATTCGAGTGATATTAATAGTTAACAGTGGTGTTATTTGTTACTAAAATACTCATTTCGAACTAAAGTTCTTGAGTTCTAACCGTTATTGCCATTATTTAAAAAAACATCTAGTCTAACACAACAAGAATCAGATAAAAGTGAAATGTGTACTTCACAGTACCTGAACTATTTGTATATTTAGGTTTGCACATTTCAATGCAGCCATGTTTATTTTTATCATAGCAACCACCTCACATTAATATTAGAATAACATTTTAAGAGATCTGAAATTCAATAAAGTTTAAGCTAATTTATTTTATTGAAATAAATGTATATATTTTAAATAAATAAATGTTTTCATGATTTTGTTGTGCATGTATTATTTTATCCTAGTCGTTTGAACTGATAGCAATAGACCGTCGACCACTGCTGAACTATGGCCGGTCCTATTCCTCGTGGTCATACTAACAGGACAAAATAGGGGGATCACGAGGAAACGCCTAATCTTTCATGAATACTAGGGCCTTATTAAGGAAAATTTATTGCTACAGTGTAAAAATCACAATTATCTCTGACTTGTTAACATTCTTCCACCAAAAACCATTGACACAGTAAGGATAAAAAAAATAAAAAAAATTTCAGTCATCACAACAATTGAGAATAGGCATGATGACTGATTTTGAAAAATGGTCAGATTATGTTCGGAAGTATCTACTATTTCGAAAAAATATCTTATTTCAGCAGAAAAATAAGGTTTGGTAGATAAAATTGGCATTTGAAATTTAAATTTCAAAATTCACGCCAAAACGTTGCGCCGGTGTCATGGCGTCGTTTGTGACGTCACTATTGGTTTTACCAATTTACTCTTTGCAGTGTCACCGTGACACTTTGACAAAGTGTGAAACAAGTGTGATTGTCAAAGGTGAAAACAAACAATTGTGACGTCATTCGCTTCTTGGTTGCTGTAAATTATAGTTTTATTTTATCAAAATAAATAGCAATCTCACTCGAAATAGAAAAATAAATAAGTATTTTATAATCCATGAATCCTATTTCATTAGATAAATTCATAATTGATTGATTCATTGATTCTTGGTTACTGCCATCATGCCTATTAAACATCACAAACTGATCCCACCTCAGGTAGACCTGTCGGAACGTGAAAGTATACCAGGCAAGTTTATACATTTATGGGAATCCTTGTAAATAAAATACAAAAATGTATTCAAATAATATATTTTACATACAGTTCTTGTTTTCTATGGATTGTCTCATCATACAAAAATGAGGACTGATTCACAAATCAGTTACACAAAAAAAAAAACATGGTAGGGTAACAAAAAGATTATTTTTCTAAAACAAAACAACAAATTATCATACAAAATGAGAAAGGAATACTCATAAGATCAGAATCTCGATTGTAACTTTTTGCATGAAATTTTAGCACTAGGTTATCCGCCCGGGCTTCCCATGTATAGTAGATTCTGAAAATCGATTCTTAAAACCTAGGTGTTAAAAATTTAAACTCTATATTTCTAGACGTAGCAGTTTAGAGCTGAACTTTTATTGCTCAGTTCGTAAGATTTGTTATGGAAAAAGTTACACTCGAGGTTTCCAAAAAAAATATTTATTTGTATTTCTATTAAAAATATTTTTTTTTTATAAATAAAATTTCGTTTAAAATAACAACTAAAATGGAGCGACAAATCTCCTTATTTACCAAATGTATAAAAGTTACTAAGTTTCAACTAATTATTACACCTATTATATCTTATCACCTATAGGACAGGAAAGGAAGTCTTACTTTCTACTGAACCGATTTTGATGAAACTCACTGAAAGTTTTGCTTTTTAGTTTTTATCTATTTCTTAGTAAAATTGTGGTATTATTTTACAATATTCTTTGTTTATACATATAGTACAAGTGTTTTGATTGTAATCTCTTTCAAATAGCTTGTCTAATTGGATAAAAGAGGACATATGGTATTGGATTGAAGTATTCATATGGAAAATGGTAATAAATAAGTTTCGTAATGTGAAAACATGATGTTCATACAGTAAGAAACTTGCAATTTACTCATCATAGTTTGTTTCTGTGGCGGCGAAAGGGACAATTTATCTGGAAGAGATTATAGCTCCTTTTTTACATTTCGATTAGGGGCCAGGCACACTTATTATATTCGCCTCGCATGTTTTTTGGTCCTAAAAAAATACTAAGACTGAAGACCTTCGAACCCCCGTCGTGACGTAGGCGTCCCTGTTGTCGTCTAGAGCGGCGCGTTTACGTTAGGTCAGTTTGTACCGTATTGGACTATAGCCTTCTTGGTCATCGACTACTGTAATTCGGTTGGCCCCTTATTATAGCCTGTTTGCGGTGACAGTTTGGTCTAAATGACTTATGAAATCTTTCTGTTGGCCGAATACGGCGGTCACCCGCCTAATGTAAACGCGCCATAACAGCGCAAGTGTGTTCCCAGCATTTATGGTATTATACTAGAGTAAGTGTAAGTAATGGTTCAGTTATAGATCGATCTTAGGCCGGTACTGCAGCCTCAGGGGCGGGTCGCGGAACCTCCACCGCGTGACGTACACAAACTTCAACGTGTGGTCCTTACCTAAAAGTTCGTCGTTACATAGGATGTCGATCTGAAAAAAGAATTGAAATCAGTTAATAATCAACAATTAAACAGCTTGCATTTTGGATATGGCATTTTATACCAGTATGAAAAAATATGTGCTGAGCTGAGAAACTCCTCCTTTATCAAAGATGGTTGGTAAAAAAATAATGGAATATATTTTTTAAATTCCTATAAGTAGGTACTATTTAACTTTCCGGGATAAAAAGTAGCCTATGTCACACTCCAGGTCCTAGAGTACCCATGCTCTCTCTGCTCTCATGTTGCTCTGCTGTGGGGGTGATTGACAATAAAAGACAAACACATTTTCACATTTATAATATTAGTATATGAAATACTTTTTAGTATTAAAATAAAGAACAACAAATTTATTTGCCTTGTGGAGGCTTCGGCCATTGCTACTTAACACCCTACCGGCAAAGTGCTGCTAAGCGATTTAGCGTTCCAGTATGATGGCGTGTAGAAACCAATATGGGTTTAATATAACTGCCATGCCCCTAACAAGTTAACCTGCTACCATCGTTTTGACGACCTCCGTGGCGCAGTGTGTAGCGCTGTTGCCTTTACGTGCGGAGGTCCCGGGTTCGATCCCCGGCAGGGTCAATTTGGGAATTTATAGTTTCTGAATTTTCCCTGGTCTGGCCTGGTGGGAGGCTTCGGCCGTGGCTAGTTACCACCCTACCGGCAAAGACGTGCCGCCAAGCGATTGAGCGTTCCGGTACGATGCCGTGTAGAAACCGAATAGGGGTATGGGTTTAATGTAACTGCCATGCCCCTAACAGGTTAGCCCGCTACCATCTTAGACTGCATCATCACTTACCATCAGGTGAGATCGCAGTCAAGGGCTAACTTGTAGTGGATAAAAAAAAAAAAAAAAATCGTAGACTGCATCATCACTTGCCATCAGGTGAGATGAAGGGATAACTTGTAGTGGATAAAAAATACCTTTTTATCAAACACCATATTCATTCATAATAAGTCACGTTTATTTTGAACACTGAGTTTGTATGAAATACATACTTGTGATGTCGTCAACTTTCAACACAATGTTTTGGTTTTACATGATTCGATCTTTTGGAAGATCCTCTATTCAATGATCACTAAAAAATAATTTATTTTTCACAAAGTTTTTCACAAGACAAGAAAGTCAATATATATTATGTATTAGAAAATAATTATGGTTGGTAAACTCACTTCTCTATACTTGTCCATTCCATTCAATACTTTTTTGGCCACAAATTTCTTGAGATGTGTGATAGTGGCCTGCGCAGAACATCGGATGAAGCTGCGCTTTAACGTGCGCAGGGAGGTGGATATACATTCCAGACACACATTCACCTGGAAGGAATTACAGTAGGACATGTTTTAAATTTTCAAATGAAGCTTCTTGATAATGTTTTGGGATGTGAATTATAACAATGAAGTGGTTTTACTTGTTGAAAAGCACTTTTAAAGTTTATATGACTAAAATTGAATTTTCAAAAAAAAAAAAGAAGTGATAGATCATAGTAGGTTTCACCTTTTTATACTAAAGATAGATACTAAAAAACATGGTGTGGATATTATGCACCTCATTGAAAGAACTTTTTCAAATTATTGTCTTCTTAAAAAAATATTAAATTATTCCCTGTAATCTTCCGATACCTTGTTATTATTTGTCTAGGAAACAATACAGGGGCCATACTGCCAACAGTTAAAGCCATATTGTTTCATTATTGTTGACTTTTGTGTTTAAGAACTATAATATACTTATTTTAGGAATGTCAAGGTATGTGACATCAAACTGTAATTTTTGAGTAACATTGCTTAAGTATTGCTTTAAGCATTGGCAGTATGGCCCCAGGTTACACTATACTCATACAAACATGGTTACCTGTTCATCTTTCCTGTGTGAGTCAGTGTTGTCAGGCTGTTCAGGCTCGTCGCCCGCCCCCGGTTTGTCGGCCGCCAGGGCTGCATCCTTGGGGCAAGGCAGACCTCGTGCGCGGTAGAAATCCCTCTCCCGCTTGATTTCATCTACAGAGTACATTTTAAGGAACAGTTTAATATCTGCTGAAACCTTCTGGCAATGCACCTTAGGCTGCATTATTCAATAAGGTAAATTTTGAGTCTATCTATACAACTGTAATTTACTAACTGACAGCTCAAACAACCATTAATTTAGCAAGAAAAGAATTTACAATTACTTTGCTATAATCCGTCAACAGAAAAAAATCTGTATGGTCAAGCA
Source organism: Erebia epiphron (assembly GCA_963932025.1). Lineage (NCBI taxonomy): Eukaryota > Metazoa > Arthropoda > Insecta > Lepidoptera > Nymphalidae > Erebia > Erebia epiphron. The sequence continues at coordinate 15,234,597 of OZ009950.1, forward strand.
TGCAATTAAAAGCGAAGCACCGTTTACCTTCACCAAGCAAGAAAGCTACAATGTCGACTTTACAATGCGAGATTGTCTAGCAACAATCTCGCATTGTAAAGTCGACATCTCCTGTTGATGCTCCGGTGTCGGGGCGAAACGTGCGTCGAGAATAGTATAAAAGTCTTGTTTGGTGGTGCATGTGAGTGGTGGTGGCATTGCTTGCTTGGGAACTTAACTTTCTTGCTTGGTGAAGGTAAACGGTGCTTCGCTTTTAATTGCATGCTTGACCATACAGATTTTTTTCTGTTGGCGGATTATAGCAAAGTAATTGTATTCTTTTCTTGCTAAATCATGAACTTCCGCAAAGTACCTCCTGATTCTATCCAACCATTAATTTATTTGATATATAAAAAGTGGGGGAAGATTTGCTTTGAATTTAAAAAAAGGAAACAAATCTAATATTATGTAGAATGCCTTAGAGTATAATCATAGAAATAGCCAGAAAGGTGAGGATGGAACCAGATCAAAAAGTTCTGGGGTAGAAATACACAGGCAAATTAGCAGCATTGTTTTAAGCAAAATGCTGCTGAATCCACATTGCTGTGCTTTATAAAAAAAAAAAAGAAGAAAATATATTATTTAAATAAAGAGTATTTAACAGGCACAAATTTATAGATAGACATTTAATAAGTGATAGAAAATTAGTTAAGCAAAACAAGACAGACATTTTATATTTTAATAAAATAGATTTGATATAAGTAATGTACTGTATAAAATATATTGTAAACTTGATGGATTTCATAATATTTATGATGATTTCTGTGTGATTTGTACATCTATTGTGGCTGTTACTAATGATTAGAATATTTTTTTCAAGCCAATACATGGCAGATTATAGTTCTTACAAATGCTAATTGACTGATCATCTGTTGAAACTTACTGTCCTGCAGGTCGGGCACCAGCTTGTAGACAATGTCCTGCATGGTGCGGTCGAAACTGATGTACTGTAGGGGGTGCGACTGGTGGATCACTATGTTGCATGTTGGACACGTGTTGTTCTCCTCTAAATGCTTCACCAGGCAACTCTTGCAGACTGGAATGTGCACACACCATGCATTACCAATTAGTACCGAGCACTTAACCACTGAGAATAACTACTCAAAAACATTTGTAGGACTTTTTGAAAATCAAACCTACATCTTTTATTACTTACATCACTTAAACTTAAATTACAAGAAAGGAATTAGGATCCACTTTGAAAAGCGTGAGCGTTTTTTTCCTTTATCATCAATAGTCTTTTCTAGATGGATAAGTACACTCAGATTCAAATTTTATGAAGTTTCTGAAGTTAGCCGCGAGTGTAGGTTCGCACAGATACGGACAACTGAAACCAGCCCACTGGTACCTACCTAATATCTGCATCGAAACGCACAATGTTCCAAGAAGTCATAAAGTTTGAATCTGGCTGTATATAATAACTCAAATGAGGTTAGCAAAATATCGTAAGCTTGGAAATACTATTATCTCATAGTATAGTAAAGTAAGACAACTTTAAAAATCCATACTTCCATACTTAATATTATATACTTTAATATCCATACTAATATTATAAATGCGAAAGTGTGTCTGTCTGTCTGTCTGTCTGTCTGTCTGTCCGTCTGTCTGCTACCCTTTCACGGCCCATCTATTCGACCGATTTTGATGAAATTTGGTACAGGGATAGGTTGTATCCCGGGGAAGGACATAGGCTGCTTTTTATCCCGGAAAATTCAAAGGTTCCCGCGGGAATCAAAAAATGTATCTGTTCAACCGATTTTAATGAAATTTGGTACAGGGGTAGGTTGTATCCCGGGAAAAGACATAGGCTACTTTTTATCCCGGAAAATTCAAGAGTTCCCGCGGGAATCGAAAAAACTTGGTCTACGCGGGCGAAGTCGCGGGAATCATCTAGTTATAAAATATGCGAAAGTGTCTGTTTGTCTGCTACGCTTTCACGACCCAACTACTCAACCGATTTTGATGAAATTTGGTACAGAGATAGGTTACATCCCGAGGAAGGACATAGGTTACTGTGTCCTGAAATTGATCAGTTCCCGCGGGAATAAAAAAACATCAATTCACGCAGACGAAGTTGCGGGCATCATCTAGTGCTATGAAAATTATTTGGGTGAAATTAAAAGCACAAATACTTACACGTATGAAGACACTCAGTGACCGTGGTAGCATCGATGAAGTATCCGCGGCAGATCTTGCAGGTGATGTGGCTGTTTAGGGTTTTGAGCTTGATCCTCCTTTCCATGGTCATCACTAACTACACTATACACTACATTTAAATTAAAGCGAAAAAGGAAAACCATAAGAATAACGAAAAGAAAACATGAGGAATATTACAATTCCCCAAACACCACAATATTTATTGGCGTAAAATGTTACTTGTCTCTGGTAAAGTGACGACTGCTTGTAAAGTGACGTTTGAATTGAAGTTGCCAGTTATGAAATTAAAAGTTTTGAACTCCCACAACAAAAAGATAAATAGTATTATAATATAGTTACCTAGGTATTTTGAGTAATGTAGATTAAATTTTTTAGATTTTGTCTCACAAAAATTTATTTTTTGATTTCCCAGCTGTTTTGGATTAAAAAACAAAGAAAGCGAAGAAAAGAGCAAAGGAAAAAATATTTCGTATGGCAGTCCCTAAGAAAAGAGCGTTTAAAAATTGATTTTGTAAACATTTTGTACATTCGATTCGATTGCTATTTGCGTTCTGAAAGTTTCACTGTTTGAGAAATGTCAAAATGGAAAATGTCAAAGAATCAGTCAAAACTCAAAGAATCACAAAGAATCTAGTATATGAGTGATCTGTGCAAAGAATGAAAAATTGAAAATGGACGACCGATAGTTTTCTTTTGGCACGTGAATTTGAATATTATTTTTTGTTGATTTAAAACCATATTTAAAACAAACAGTTCGCCGTCAAACTGGGTGCCAAAACAGTGGAGCGCTTCCTCAACCTAGCCGACGATAGCTTCGTCGAGGATGTCAACGAAGACCTAAAATGCTTCCTAGCCGAAAAAAAAGTTGACAGGTAAACATTATTTATATGGTTCGTTTTCCATAAAATTTCCCGCTATACGGAGGCTTACGCGAGCTATTTATAATTTGGATAATGTTGGATATACCTATTCGCGTGTTCTATAATCGTAGTTTGGGTTGTTTAATTGCAATTTTAACGGTGGGTTTTCAAGGTTAAGCCGCTCGCACACAGAGACAGGACGCGGCCGTCGAGAGTCGAGATGATACCTTGGACGCTAATAACTGTACACCGTAGGTACTGTACAAGAGCGAAAAGAGTGCAAAATATACCGCAACGCTCGGCTCATTGACCACTTCACATATTTTATAGATTAATGAAATAGAAAATTAATTATAGGTATTAACATAAGTTCGATTTTATTTTTCAAGAATATGTTCAAGTTATTAAAGAACCCACCATAATAATTATTGTATTAGCTTGTGAGTAAATTGGTATTGGGAATATTGATAGGTTTTTAAAATAAATAAGGCTTTCTACCTATTTAGAATGACTGAAAAAAATATAAAAAATAAATTAATAATGAAGTACTTTAAGTTGGGAACATCTCAATAGAATCCCAAACATGCTTATTTTAGAAGAGGTACTCTTAAAGATAGTAAGAAGTGGATTTCAGGTTAAGGATGAGAATAATATTATATGTTAGAATTTGAATGTACCTACTTAATAATTACTTGGCCAAATAGGAAGCAATCATTCTAATTTGGAACATGCTTTAATCTTAAAATGTTTCTTTTGGTCTAAAACTACCCCAAATAAAAGGTGAAATTGACATAATATGCAGCTCAAGCCCAGGTGCTTGAAACTTGAGATTTGGTGTGAAGGTCTGTTGTATGACCACAGAATAATTAATAGTACCTTGGAGGTACAGAAAGGACACATTGCAGAGACATTTAAATAAAAATAAACTTAATCACCTAATAATAAATAAACTTAATAAAGCATAATAAACTGGAATTCAGCATGCAAAGATAGATAGATAGGTAGATAAATTCTTTATTGCCACACATACAGATAACTTAATTATAAACAAAAAACAGAAAACAACTTGTGCACAAGGTACATAAAAGGTGCTGCAGTCTAAAATTTAATTTCTCTTTTCTTCTACTGAAAACTCTTTCTATTATACATACAGTCTTATCTCTCTTTCTGATATGAGATGAAAGTTCTTGAGGGTAGATTAATAATATAAGTCTTAATAATATTCAGTAGTATTATTCTATAACTCAATTACAGAGTTTTGTATTACTGTTACATAGTATACTCAGATTTTCCATCCTAATGGGCTATGAGAGTAAAGGAACAGAGAGTTTACCTGTGTATGCGCTCACTTGTGCACTATAATATCTTCTGCGCAGATGGCTTCTTCTTCTTCCTACTGGGCAGGTTTCCGCACTTAAACCCCAATTGGAGGGTCTGTTGTGCGTGTGCACATGGCTAATCTCTCTGGAGATTGGCCGCAGAAGCTGAAATTCGGTCAGGAGGACACTATTTATTATTACATAGTATACTACACATACAATATTATCAATCTCATGTATAGATGCTAGTATATTGTTGTTTAAGTTATCAGTTAGCCCATGTGCGCTGAGCGGGTTAGTAAGCTATAGTATTTAAGGATTGTGTTGTATCGACAGTGTTCTGGTGTTCCCGCCGGTGAGCAATTACCGGCGCTTCTTGATCCACCGCTGCGTCGAGGCCCTGCGGCGGCCGGACCTCGCCACCTTCTCTATCGGCCGCAGCGACGAGCGCCGCACCGTCGTGTGCTATCGGGACCGGCTGCTGAGGTACACAAATCTTCAAAAGCATCAGGTTTCTGAGATAAAAGCTATCAAAGTTACAGTCTACTCAATGATGGCACGACCAGTACAGTTGTGATACCTATATGTATTCCTATGAGCTTCGAAAGTTATTGTTTAAAAAGTTCATCTCGATAAAAAAATTAAATTGTTAGAATCTTAAGTATAATATTATCCTGCAAAAAAGTTACCCACTGCATATTATAGACTAAGAGAAAGCTGCACTTTTGGTGACTATCACCAGGAAGGCTGATTCAGTATTAGGTGGGTGTAGGGCTCTCTGATGAATTGAATAGGAAATTGTGAATTGGACACCACTTCAGCGTCGAAAACAACTACCCAGAAAACAAGGTGTGACGGCGACAACGGCCCACAACCTAAGAAACAAGCAAGCAAGACAGTCACTTTTTTCTTGAATTTACGCATGTTCATAAGCACATTTATACTAAGAGCCAGTCCACACGGCGCATTGCGTTGCGTTGCGTCGTCGCAACACAAATATTTTGACGTATAACCGGCCACACAGGCGCTGCGCCACCGCAGCGTTACTACGACGCAGTCGTAACGTCCCGTCGTCTTCGCAGCGGCGACGCACAGTTGCGGCGAGCATTTTGTAAAAACATCGCAGTCAGTCTATCAACGCACAAACAACTCAGCGCTGCCGTTCCGGCGTCGCAATGGGTACACGTCCGCCCGCTTCGTCTCGGAGGCTGCAGTTCAGTCGTGTGTGCGTTGCGTCGACGCGGCGCACCGTGTGTAACTGTGTACACTATGATTTTATTAATATGTAAAACGACGCAGCAACAGCGCTACGTCGACGCAACGCGCCGTGTGACCAGCTCTAAATCTTCAAATATGTATTGGGTGTGGAGAAAAAAAATTCACTCATTGTATTGGTATCGCCAATATTTTTATAAGAGTATCGGTATCGGTATGGTATCCGTAAAAAGGCATATTGATGCATCACTATTTTGAGCTTTCAAGTGATTGCGATTTTCTTAGACTATTGGGCCTCTGAACTCTCTGAATGAATGTGAAGAAGTCCTTTTACCAGCTGTGATAATATGTTGTTCATTAGCGTGTCGTATTGTGTGTGCAGTGATGAGGCTTGTGCGCGTCCAGCCATGGGCCTGACTCCGCGCAACGATGCCGAGCTCTCCGACACGAGTGAGTATCCTCCACACTACACAATACACGACACGACACGATACTTAACACAAGTACCAGCATTGTATATGTGTGTGCACAAGTGTGACTCAGGACGGCAATCCGACGCGGAGATCACCCGCAATAGAGACGGCTTTATGTGCCCTCCGACTCCTCCGAGGCACGGGGATGCAATGATTTATTTATTTCACGTATGACAACTTGTGCCACTTATAAAATGTCATGAATCATGATTCTACCACCGGGTCGGAAAGAAGATTCTACTGAAAAAAACTGACAAGAAACTGCTGAGCAGTTGCTCTTTTTTCAAAAGAAAAAAAGATGTTACAATATGTAGCTAATACACAATACATAAGTAATGTCACAAAAATTACACTGTCTTGTGGGTGCACCGAGTAGTAAACCTATTGAGAGCTAATAGCCACATTTTCGCTTTGAAACACATCTCACCACTTTCAGGTGGGGGACGAGGTAATAATAGCATTTCTTATTGGCTGGCTCAAGGTCAACTTTACACAGTTATAAGTACAAAGTATATGTTACCGCGGCACTTGGGCTGCCCGCTGCGCGACAAAAGTATGTCGCTGAAAATTACCATTGGAAAATCAATACAAATAATTTTATTCAAACAGCAAAAGACAACCATATGTATGATTATAGATAATTATCTGCTATATAATTTTTTTTTAAATTGCCCAAGTTCTATACTAAAGAACAAGTTTTCAACAACAACTTTTAATCAAATAAATACCTAATAGACATCCAACCTGTTCTTCTACTTCAGAATTGTTCGGAATTTAATGAAATATAAGTTTTTACTCAGTAAATTAATTTATTGGCATTCAAGTAGTCTAAGGCTATCGATATAATTTATCGATAGTTACACGGGCTACACTGGGCTATGCGTGCAAGAGACGGAGATATGTAGAACTACATGTGAAAGACAAAGAAAAACTGAAAGACATCAACGGGTTCCTTTTCATTTTGGTAAATATTTTTATGTTTTTTATTTTTTTGCGTATTGATGATTTTCATTTATTATTACAAAACTACACTTACTTATGTAATGATATCCCATCCTTTACATAGCTGGAGGTATTGCTTCTCTTTCCACGCCATTTAATGCTACAGAGAGGCCTATTTTTCGTTTTTTACTCGATCAATTTCCGAGCACGGTCGAATACGGACTGAGGGCGGCTATAGGCACAAAACTTAGCGTTAGTACTGATAGTGCTAACGTTTGGCTGGTGAGGGGGCACGCTATGCTCAGTCAATTGGTTGTATGGTATGTGTGTGGGTGTTTATAAAAAAAAAAAAAAACATTTAATTCGACGATAAAGATCATAAAATTTTGTTGAAAACCTTATCTAAGACAGCCTTTATTTGTCAGCACGTGAACCATATGACAATGGTTTAGGTACTGACAATGAAACCTGTCAGCAAATGCCCTCAGGATGCCATTGGAGCTAGCCCGAACGCATGGTAGTGTAGAAACAATCCACACGCGCATCGGCAAACATCCCCGATGCACTGCAGTATCTAGGCAGACCCATTAGCATCCTGAATGCATTATTATATGTACTGTACACGTTATGAAACACCGCCTACATCCTAACTCCGGGCTGGTACTGAGAATTTAAAATTAAGAGCCTCTACCAGGAATCGAACCCAGGACGTCGTCATCCACAGTCGAACATATTATACAGACCATTAGACTAACGAGTCAGTTAAGTATCAATAAATAGGCCTTCAAGTTACATTTAAAGGCGAAAGTGGTAACAAATTGTATTTATTGGTTTTTAAAAAGAGCAACAGTCGAGTTTCTTGCCGGCTCTTCTCACTAGAATTTTTTTCCGAACCGGTGGTAGAGTCAAAACTTGACGTAACGTAAGAGACAGCTGTATGTCCTACATCAAATAAATATTATAAATGCGAAAGTTTGGATGGATGGATGGATGTATGGATGGATGGATGGATGTATGTATGGATGTTGGTTACTCAATCACGCCCCAACGGCTGAACGGATCTGGCTGAAATTTGGCACAGAGATAGATTATAGTCTGGAATAGCACATAGGCTACTTTTTATCCCGGAAAATTAAAGAGTTCCCGCGGGATCCACAAAACCTCGATCCACGCGTACGAAGTCGCGGGCATTAGCTAGTTTTACATATAAATAAATTGAGTATTGAAATGTGAAATTCATTTTTAGTGTAAAATCTCGGCTTCGAGGTTAAAAAATGGCAAAATTGCATCAACAACCATACTAAACAATCTATATTGCGTATTTTAAATCAAAAATCGATAAGTCGGTATAACTTTTCAGTTGCATTGGTCATTAAAAGTTACCGTATAAGCCATAAATCAAGTAGTGTTCTTGTAGCAACAGCAAAAATGTTAATTGTTATTATGTATGAGTTAACAGTTGGATAATAGCTTGTTTAGAGCCGGTGGAATCGCCCACGATCAATTATGCGGTCACCCGTGCGACCGGGCCCGATATTGAGTAATAGCATTCTGTAATACGCGCACCAAGCGGCAGTGCATACTGGAACCGAAGGCGTAGTGGCAACACTTTCAACATCCCATTTGACCTAAAGAAAGTTTGTTTGTAATAAAGGACATACCTACAGTCCCACAAACTTATCTGACCCGGTGACAGTGACATTATGAAAAGTGAAATAAAAACACACCTAAATAGGTGGCCAAAATTTTATGCCTGTTATTTTTAACCTAAATACCTAATAACCTAAATAAACTTTGGGCACATAAGTTTGTGGGACTATAGTTCTTTTGGCGGGATGAAACGCGGCGATCGGGGCTGGAAGAATCGTACGTGATATATAAGTGTCACCGTAAGATTGTAAAAACCGTAAGATTGATAAATTTACGAACTTCAACGGGATGCAATCGATCTCTATATCAAATATCTTAAAAATCGGTTGAAAAGATGGGCCCGTAAAAGCGTAGTAGAAAGACACACTTTCGCATTCGTCTTACGCAGTACGCTGTTCAAAATGTTCAACACCGACTAAAATAATTACATATGAGTAAAGGCACTGTCTCTCTCCATCTATATTAGAGGGATGGGAAGGGAGAGGATAACGCTTATGTCACCGTAAGATTGTAAAAACCGTTAGATTATAATCTAACTCGCGAAATTGTAAACTGTCGAATGATTACAATATACCGGATTATTTTTCGGTAGATTGTAATCTGTTAGGTTTATTAACTTAGGTTCTATCGGGTTATTTATGACTACTTGATTATTTATGTCGAACCCTAACCTAACCTACAAGAAAAAGACAAGAAAACGTAAATACAATGAATATTTCAAAAATTGACACTTAAAACATTGAACGGTTCACAATCTTTCGACTGTTTACAATCTATCGAAAAAAAAAGCGTTAGATTTACAATCTTACGGTGACATATACATATTTTGATGTTGATTAAGATGTGTGATCAGCATCTTACAAAAACTGGCTTGCGACAGGAAAAGAGTCGCGTCGTAAACGAGGTGTCGCGACACGTTTTTTTTTTAAAGAACTGCGTCAACAACATAATAGTCATAAATAGTTAGCTAGGTATAATACTTGTAAATTATGTCACGCGATTAGTGGATCTTTTAGTAGCCTTTCTCCTTCCCCGGGAACTAGTTATTAATATTCTGTGCCCGGGACGTAACCTACATCTGTACCAAATTTCATGAAAATCGGTTGAGAAGCTGGGCCGTGAAAGCGTAAAACTCTCATTCGCATTTATAATATTAGTATGATAGTAAAAGAGCACGTGTTTTTTTCCATGCAATAGCGATTTAATGTAACAATCAATTGAGCAAAACTCGCCCCAAATGTGTCAGCACTCAGCATTCGGCAACATTCGTCCTTCACAATGCCGCGATGACATAACGAGGCGGTGTTGCAAGCGAGTGGAATGACCAACTCGGCCGATGTGGGTCGCCACTCGACTCGCGGCAGTCGCTCGCGCCAGTGAAAGTGGCACGATGGACGCGCGGTAAACACTGCACTAACTCGCGCGTGCGGTAAGCCGGCTATGGGGTGACCTCTTTCGCTCAAGATAATATGACCTCTTTAAACAAAGTGACCTCTTTAACTTAGGACTCAATTTTTTTTATTTCATACTAAATGATGCCTGCGACTTCCTCCGCGTGATTAAGGTTTTTCGATTCTCGCTGGAACTATGTAGTTAATTTTCCGGGATTAAAGCCAATGTCCTTCCCGGGGATCCAACCTACCTTTGACCAAATTTCATCAAAATCGGCTGAAAAGAGGGGCCGTTAAAGCGTAGCAGACAGATAGACGGACAGACAGACAAACACACTTGCGCATTTATAATACGCTAAGTATAAGTACGCTAGTAGCTCCAATGAGAAATCTTAGTAAGAAGCCGAAACTCTGCAGTTGCGTTGCATGCTCCTTTCAAAAGAATATATTCAAGATCCAGAAATAAGATCCCTTACTCAATGTTACCACATTATGACTGTATGGTGATTGGTGCTCTGCTGCTACTCATAGGGCAGTCAATAAACGATTTTGTGTGCAGTCAGACCCGGACGCCGAAAGATCTTTTTGGACTTTTTTTTTGGATTTTCGCATAATTCAAAAAGTAATAAGTGCAAAATGAAAACTTGAATATGTAAAAAATTAAGACTTTGAGTCGGGTAGGTACTATGTTAGTTTCCTAAAACCCACAGCCCATCTGTGAAGACGAAAATTCTACCCTCCTCCGTGCACTCCGTATCAATAAACGATTTTGTGTGCAGTCAGACCCGGACGCCGAAAGATCCTTTTGGACTTTTTTTTGGATTTTCGCATATATAACTTCAAAAAGTAACACTCATACAAAATAAAAACTTGATTATGTAAAAAAATTAAGACCTTGAGTCGGGTACTGTGTTAGCTTCCGAAAAACCCCCAGCCCATCTGTGAAGATGAAAATTCTACCCTCCTCCGTGCACTCCGTATAATTTAGTAAGCATAACGTTAAACTGTTGTAAAGGCAATCTCCGCAGGCAATGCGACAAGTTCTCACGCTCAGTACTGTCACAAAACCTACACGTAGATCAGTGATTGTGCGCGGAACTCGAATGAATTTCCGGTGCCTCAGCACAAGCCTCGGATATTAGTTCGTTTGGTGGGGCTAATAAAATGTACCATTCCGAAATCTTTTCCCTAAAGTCTCTTTATCTACTGCTGTATGCTAAGTTCCTAAAACCATCCTGCGTAATGCAAAGCTGAAATATTTCATCGCAATTGGTCTAGTCAATAAATGTCTTGAGCACTAGGTCCAAAGCGAAAATTCGGCTTTTGCCTAACGCTTGCTAAGCTTATTTTATAGTTCCTGATTGAAGTGGCGAATTGTGATTTGATTTCGGCTTTGGACACCTATAGTAAGGGCAAAACTGACTGACTAATATAAATATTTTAATATAATAAATCCATACTAATATTATAAATGCGAAAGTGTGTCTGTCTGTCTGTCTGTCTGTCTGTCTGTCTGCTACGCTTTCACGGCCCATCTATTCAACCGATTTTGATGAAATTTAGTACAGGGATAGGTGGTGTCCCGGGGAAGGACGTAGGCTACATTTTATCCCGGAAAATTCAAGAGTTCCCGCGGGAATCAAAAACCTTAATCTACGCGGACGAAGTCGCGGGCATCATCTAGTATATAATATATTATAAATAACAGCTTGCACTACTGGGTATCGTAGCTTAAGATTTTCTCTTAGATAAGAAGTTTTCAGAAATATCACCCGTGCCAATCCATGGGCAGACATGCCACCCTGATTATAAGATAAATTAGCTACTAACTCTTGAGTTATGCAGCCTTCCACTCCTTCCTTATAGGCAAATGTCACTTTGTCGCAATCGCGAACATGACAAATGATTCTTCTATCCACTCGAGACAAGATACTTAAAAATGGTTACGTGGGTTTTTACTTAGAAGCCTCTTACAAGGAGGCAGTGTGACATTTGCTGACAGCTCTTACTTGAGGGGCCTCTAAACATAAAGTAGAGTCTGCTGGAACAGAGGCCTATATTTTGCTAGTCCTATTATCTATATCAATCAATCAAATATTCATTTATTTTATTAGCAAAAATTATGAAGGCACCTTCATAATTTTTAATAGCAATCAGAGTGACGACATAAGAATTGCTAATATTTTTTTACAGTATGTATGTTCATAACGTCTTTGAAAGGTGATATCTAGTGAAAGGCCCGGACAATAGCGTCAGTTTTCGTACTGTTTGCATAAGTACTGTGCATACTTTAATACTGCACAAGAATCAGCTTTTCTAATTATGGTTCATTTTTGGAAACCATGAACCGTTTTTGAGCGGCCATTTCTAGTGAAAGGCCCATTTGCATGCGGGCAAACTTTCACTATCGTCATGAGTAGAGAGCCCTTCACCCACCTAACACTGAATCAGCTTTTCTGGCGATCGTTACCAAAAGTGCAGTTATCTCTTATAATACTACGCGTATACAGCCTATTCGATTTTTGTCAAATGTTGAAAATAATTAAATTAAAACTGGTAAACAACCATTTAAAAGAATTTTGGAAATTCAATGCTAAAACGTACGGATTCATTAATTTTTCCTCGTAAAAAGCCTATCCGATTATATTCTATGTATGAAAACTCCTTGCTAATAAACTTTTTTAATTGACTTGGAAAATTTAAAACTAAACTGAGTAAGTGTCGAGCTTGTAAAAGTAAGTCACGACCGTGTAAAAGTAAGATGCCTAAGCGAAAGATTCAATTTTCGAATCATAACTACAGCCTCTGAAAGTGCGCCATGTTTGACAACTGTATTGAAAAATGCATTTAAAGCATTCGTCTTTTAGTATTGATTATTTACTGAAGCATCTTCTGCCTTCCGAACATAAACACAAATTCATTTTAGTGGCTGGGAACCGGCGCCAAAATGATAATAATATAACCCAATTCATTATGTATTCAGTGTAATGTATAGGTAGTAATTCTCCAACTATTCTAATATTACGTTAGGCAATAAAACACTACGAATGTTGTCACATTTAGATGACTGCATTGAGGAACGTAATAGAGCAACAAACATTGTATACATCAGGCGATAAAAAATCGCTTATACCTTGTGACTTTACTTACCCTTTGCCTGTGGGGGCCATACTGCCAACGCTAAAGCCATATTGTTTCATTATTGTTGAATATCATGTTTTAGAATTATAATTTTAGGTACGTGAAATCAAACTGTCATTTTGAGTAATTGCTTAAGCATTGCTTTAAGCGTTGGCAGTATGGCTCTAGGAATAGTCAATGCTGCGCGGAGTACCTTCTGTCGCGCTCACACACTTTTTTTTTTTTTTTTTTACTAAAACAACCTCCCCCCCATCTTCCAGGTCAGCACGTAGCATTACTTCGTGCTGACCCTCTGTTCTTAAACTGTCTTCTTCTTTTCTTCTTTTTCCTTCTGTTCTCTCCGCATCATTATTGCCCTTAGCATTCGCCCATAACGTTGCCATGCTTCCTCGCTCGACAGCATCCTTGTTATTAGGTTCTGTGCGTCCACAGCGTCGCTCGTTCCTTGCGCCTCTGTTCTTAAGGCTGCGCAGCCGGAGCAATCGAAGATTGCGTGTCTCGGGGTGTCTTCCTCTCCGCAGAAGTAACAGTTTTCTGTTGGAGATTTTCCAATTGCGAAGAGATATGTGTTGAACACCCCGTGACCGCTCAACGCCTGCGTCAGCCATCGGTCTACCTCTTCATGTTTTCTGTTGTGCCACTTCTTTAGGTCCTTGATTAGCTGTCTCGTCCAGGTACCTTTTCCGACTCCCGACCACTCATTCTCCCACTCTGTTAGGATCTTTTCACGCACTTCCAGCGACGATAATTCGTCACTCGCGAAAAGCGTGGCGCGTTCTTTTACCAGCTTGTGAATGGGGATGAGTCCTGCGATCACTAGCACGGCATCGGTGGAGATAGTACGGTATGCTCCACAGATGCCTACCGCCATTCGCCTTTGCACTGCTTCTAGTCGTTTTCGGTAAAGTTTCGCGCTCACACACTGTACCTGTTTATATAAATGTTGATTCAATATACATAATGAAATTATTTCTTCCTAAAGGATAGAGAAAAGAAACACAGTAAAAGCAGCTCAAATGTCAATTTACAGAATATAATCAAAACATACGTAAATTAATTTCACTCTAGCTACCCGGCACCGGCTTTTCCAAAAAAAAATGGAGCTTCAGATTATAGAGACTAAGTATAATTAACCAAGAGTAATTTGACAAGTTTCTTGGCCCAGTAGCGTAAGGCCCGATCGCAGAAACGCCGGGTTATTATCAACCGACTTCAAAATAATTTAATATAAAAAAATCTTTTTAAACAACCGACTTCAAACTTCCGCGGCAACTTTACAACAACAAGCACACGCTATACAAAGTACTTATTTTATTGTTGATATTTTAAAAACCGCTCGACCGATTTCGATAAAATTGATATGGGACCACTTGGGAAGTATGCCCTTTCAAATAAAAAAAGAATCATCCAAATCGGTCCACCCAGTCAATAGTTCTGATGTAACAAACATTTAAAAAAAAAAACAGTCGAATTGAGAACCTCCTCCTTTTTTTGAAGTCGGTTGAAAAGGGGGAGGTTCTCAATTCGACTGTATTTTTTTTTTAATGTTTGTTACCTCAGAACTTTTGACTGGGTTGACCGATTTGGATGATTCTTTTTTTATTTGAAAGGGCATACTTCCCAAATGGTCCCATATAAATTTTATCGAAATCGGTCGAGCGGTTTTTAAAATATCAACAATAAAATAAGTACTTTGTATAGCGTGTGCTTGTTGTTGTAAAGTTGGCGCGGGAGTTTGAAGTCGGTTGTTTAAAAAGAATTTTTTATATTAAATTATTTTAACCCAGAGTTAGCTGGTACTTTGGCATAATTCGTATAAATCTTCTGTCAAAATTTCAAATTTATTCCTGGGTTAAACCTAACCCGGCGTCTTTGCAAGCGGGCCTAAGTTTAACATAGATTTTCATAATATCCTTTGATATGAAAAGATTGCTTCTCCACTGCTACATCTCTCTGAATGAATGCATGGATACGGCCATGGATCGTTTACATCGGCTCTAGTCGCCATGTGCCACGCGCACGGTTCACGCTTGACCAGTTTTTCAAGTGTTTCCTGGTGTGTTATGTTATGTCGCGCCACGTTTTTTATGGTTTGGCTCACATTTTCCGAGGATGGAATTTTCCATAGCCTCTTTTCTCATTCAATTTTTCAACCTCGTTGGTTAAAACTTGGGTGGTATATTTTGATGATACATCATCTTAATTATTTTAACCTATCACTACTGGCTCTCTATTGAACACGAGTCTCCCCTCAGAATGAAAAGGGTTACGCCATAGTCCAACGCGCTAGCCAAATGCGAATTGGCATATTATATTCACACTCCTCTACAGAAGATTATGGAGAACCAATATGGTTTCCTTCTCCTTCATAGTTACTTAATTATATTTAATTTCTAAAATATCATTAACTTAGCTTGCCGGTTCTTCTCAGTAGAATCTGCTTTCCGAACCGGTGCGGTAGTCTTGAGTCTTAACATATCATAAGTGACACAATTGGTCTTTCGTAAAATGCTTAAATCATTTCATTTTAGTTAATCCTTATAAGCACCTCAGATAGCTCGTAAATAAAGATTTCTTTGTAGGTTTTTTTTTTCAATTTAGACAAAATTTTAAAAAGCGTTTCGGAAAGAAATATTGTGCAATGATTACTTACAAACTATGTGAATAATGTAAATAATGATCGCATGCAGCTACACAGAGTGGAATCTGCAATTCTTAATTAATTTATGTAACCAAAAGATTTTTTCAACAATAATACACATTTGCTTTTTTTTTTTTCCCCCAGGCACAGACAAACTTGTCAGTGTAAACAAGTGTTTTAATTTTAACCTTTTTTTATTTATTTAAAATAATTTGAAATTTCCAAATATTTGCAAATATTGCTCTAAATATTTTTCCACCTACTGCCATCGAATGTGCTTAATCAAATGTTTTTTAAGATTTGCCAGCTGTGATGCAATTAAATCCTTATGATTTGCTGTTATTTTTGGCACTAATGGCTAAATCGCAAAAACATCGATTGAAGAGCCTACACATACCTGCAGGGCGACCGCGTAACTTTTGCATCAATCATTGATACATCGCAAACCTCCGATTGGCTGAATTTATGGTATTCTTGCTGCGTCAATGGATTTCGTCCAGTAGTGGAAGAGTGTTAACCAATCAGAGGTGATTGCGATGTATCAATGATTGATGCAAAAGATACGCGGTCGCCCTGCTGGTCTAATAGTCTAGTACATGTCATGCACACAGTACATTATACTGGTCTAAAGCACTCAGCCAAACGATACCGGACGAATTTGTGTGGTCATTTCATGAAAAACGTGAAACGATCGTGGCGTATTTCGGAAAAGAACAAAATCGGAAAAATACTAAGCTTTTTTTAACGCCCGACGCAATTAGAGAGGGGTGTTATAAGTTTAACGTGTCTGTCTATGTATCTGTCTGTGGTATCGTAGCGCCCAAACGGATGAACCGATTTTCATTTAGTTTTTTTTGTGTCATATATAATTTTATTCCGAGTGTTCTTAGCCATATTTCATGAAAATCTGTTTATCCGTCTGAAGGTCATCAGCTTTTTCCTTAATCTGTTACATCCATATTATGTCGGGGGTTGTTTTAAATTTGTAATTTATACTTGTTAATTTATTGACACTAACGCTTGGCTGCAAGTAGCAGACTTGCTGGAAGTAGTGATGCAGCCTAAGGTAGAGCTCGCTTGCTCAGAAGATACCTATTCACTCAAGATACCAATATTATAATTATCAAGAGTGGCGTATCGCGTCGTTTGTCAGTCAGTAACTCAATATAATAGTGTGACATAATAGATGTACAAACAGTGCTGCAATGTATAATATCTGATATCAAACAAATGATTACAGCCTACACTTATAGTACAACAGTAATGTAATGTGTTGCGGCCTGGGCACGGCACAGACGTTCTCCACGACGTTGATGTAATACCATTACAGTCTTACACCGAAATAACACTGCTTGTAGGACGATTTGGTGTGCCTAACTGTCCTGTCTGCGGAAACTAAAATGCGGAAGACATCCATAATATTATCAAATATTTTTTATTCAAGTAGACTTTTTACAAGTGCCTTTGAATAGTCGAATGAATCTACTAATATCCATGTTGCAATACAATGTCATTCAAAGCATCGGTTAGAGGAAAAAAGCGACAGCCTAATGATTAACATTTCGGACTCCTATTCCTATTCCGTGTAGACTTCCGAGGTTCGAATCCTAAGCAATTTTTCCGCAATAAGATTACGTTCATGTTTAGTTTACGCATATTTAAGTGTGTTTTAAGCAATCCATTAACTTTATGTTAACGAAAACCATCTTGGAGAACCTGCATGCTTGAGAGTTCTCCATAAGTTCTCAAAAGGGTGTGAAGTCTGTCAAACCGCACTTGGCCAGCGTGGCGGACATCTCATTCTGAGACAGAATTTAGTATAGGCCGACGCGACGATGCGTTGAGACTTAAGATGATGATTGGTTAGACTAGCCGATTAGATTCCTGTGAATTCAACTTCTGCCGATAAACAGTCAGGGACCCTGAGACCATTGATTAGTCGAGTGCAATTCCGTTGCCGTGCGAAATATTAAATGAATAGGGAAGCGCAAAAATCTGCGTCATGTCATAGAATAGATGACGCAGAAAGCACGATTGTCGTCAAGCGCAAAGCCTACTTTGCATTAGAAAAATAAGAAAGGCGCTTTACATTCAGATCAACTGAATTTCGTAACTCGACATTTTGACGTCAAGGAATTTGAGCTTCGTTAAAAATAATTGTATTATACATCGCGTGTCGAGGTTCAAGAATTACTTACTAGCTGAAGTATTAAAAACATAAAATAATTGCAGATTATTTGATTAAACGTTTTACGAGTAAATTAAAATGGCGTGACTTGATACATTATTTTATTGAATTTTTTTTACGTGTTGCACTAGAAAGAGAATAAATTCAGCAAGACTTCACAAACAATATTAGAAACCAGAAATATAAATAAGACTACATAGATTACTGACCTATGTTTTTTATGTGAAAAGGTAATGCCGTGTTTTACGATGCAGGGTGAAATTTACCATTACACATTACCATTACAGGCTTATTCGGTTGTACACAATCTCTAAACTAAACTAAATGGACAGGTCTAATGTAAAGATGTTTAAAGAATAAAACCGATGACGAGTGTACCGGAATCATCCCAGCATCCACGACCACTCTGTCAAGAGTGCACGACTGAGAAGAAGAATGTAACATATTATATTCCTTCATGTTAGACAAGCATAGCACTAGGTTTAGAGTTGTCAGTTAGTTTAGAGATTGGTCCAACCGAATTTATGCCCTTAATCCCTTGAATACTCTTTAATATTTACTTTTTAAATGTGTCTATAATTCGTCAAAATGTCGATTATCTAAGATATTGACAAAAATGGAGAGCTTTTCTCTATCCCAGAGGAGTAAATATTTCGTAATGATCACGTAACTGATCTAGCACAACTCTTTTCCACGTAGTAAACAGAATGTTTCCTGGTATCCTATAGGTATACAATAAAACCTATAGGCTAGGAACTTATGGTGTGTTTATGTAACAGACGCGGCGGGCGGCTGCAGGGCGGCGCGGACGCAGACTCAGGAAAAGCTCAGGTGAGTGCTTGCTTCCTACTTCGTACTCATTTGTTGTCCAACCTCGGTGCACTTCGGACGTGTGCCACCGCCGTTATCACATAAACAACACTCATAACACCCGGAATTGTATTTGTGATTGTGCTGTTTTGGACCTAACCGGGTTGTGATAGAGGTGGTTTTAGTGCGGTCGTGTATGTCGACCTTGGAGGACACTGACGTCGATACGGAGTTAGTATGTTTTGATAAGGGTTTTCCGATTGTTTTGGAACTTTAGTTACTGATATTGAAGTTTTGTGGAGTGTTAACTATGATTTACTATTGGATTTTTCAATTTCCTGCGAAATGGGTATTGAAAATTTTAAGCGTAGGTACTATGAGTCAAGCATTTCTGGTACTTCCTATTCTTAGCGGATGACTGTGCTCTTTCCGACAAATAACCTTCCTTATCATATATCGTTTATACAATTAAGGGCATTCGCATTCAGGTAAATCCTTGGAATTCTTTAAAAAGCTATTAAACTGAATTAAATTTTAGTAAATACGGAAAATGTAATTCCTATTAATTAGAATTTTTGGATACTGAATTTATTAGTAGGTATTAGTCAATCATTTAATTTCGTAGCATTTAAAAATAATGTAATGTGAATTTACAAAAGATAAACGCCCAATCAAACCGGAAATTCTTTGTTTGATCAAGGCACTTTGATTACTACACTATTGTAGATTAATCAACTAGTATTGCCCACTTTGATCGAATAGTAAATTACGACCGAGATTCAACTTGCTATCCTTGAAGTATACTTAGCTAGAAGTAATCGGTTAATTTTAACGCAGATGTGTATTATTCATGAAAAACAAATATATGATTTTCGCCTCATTGTTAAAACATACGAATATTAATTGTTAAGTAATACAGTATTTTTTATGATAAATATATTGATATTAACCAAGGTAATGTGTATGTGTGTGTATGCTAGGTATTCTGACGTCATTTCTTTGTTAATCTGTGTTGTTTGTATATGGCTACAGTATCACAGTTACTGCGTAATTGCAATGGCGGTTATCGCGTTCATTGACTGATTACTGTTCACTAATTGCTGTGTCATCATCATTATGCCCAATTTTATCAGTATAACTCATTACCGACTATTCTAACCCTGCCCATCGGTTGTGGTATAATGTCAAACAACAATTGCAATTGTAGCAATGATTGATGCAATTTTTTCGTTCAGCTGGACTCCTAAATACCTACTACTACTCTATAAATGGAAAAGGTGACAAACTGACTGATCTATCAACGCACATCTCAAACAACTGGACGATTGGGCTGTATGGCAGCATTTATAACGTAGGCATCCGCTAAGAACGATTTTTTGTAAATTCGACCCTTATAGAGGTAAAGTAGGGGTTTGAAATTTGTATGAAAATCGAACTTAACGTGAGCAAAGCTGCGGGCACAAGCTAGTACATAATAAGGTTTTTGATAAAACACCTAAGAAGAGGACAAAATTATTCCGTTCTTGTATTTATATACATAATATACGGGTTTCCATATCCATATTTTATTGTATCTGCAGGATTGTTCTTGACCTGAATGTCCTTCTATAGTCTATACCCATCATCATTAGATTTATTAGCGTTTGTACGAATAGCTGTTATCTTAGAAAACCTATTTTATTCCGAATTTCGGACACCGACCTATCACTAATGTTACCTTGTCCTTTTTCCCCATACTGATATTTACACGTTGATTTTCTGTTAATCCTATTTACAAACTAGAGTTGTAGATGTGGTAGATTCACTTAACGATTCAAAAGCACAAGTAAAAGTTTATTTGAATAAAAAGCATTTTGAATTGGATTTTGATTTTGATGTGTAAAATTTTAGGTTTGCACATTACTAAATGTTGACACTTTTAACCGACTTCCAAAAAAGGAGGAGGTTCTTAATTCGGCGCGTATTTTTTTTTAAAATGTATGTCGGTGCATATCTCCGTGGTTTCTGAATCGATTAGAATTCTTCTATCAGTCGTTAGAGGAAGCTCTCGAGGTGGTCACATAAAAAAATTCTGACTCCAAATCCTCAAACCTGATACTAAAAAGTTAAAATTAAAAATTCTTTCCAAAAAACCGACTTAAAGCCACTGTAAAGTAAAAAATAATTTTGATTTCTACGCACTATGTTGAAGTCGGGCGGGTATAACAAGGATAAGCAATGTTGACGCATCAGGCTCGCCCGACGTCAACATACTCGTAGTGCGTAGAAATCAAAATTATTTTTTACTTTAAAGTGGCATTGGAAGTCGGTTTTTTGGAAAGAATTTTTTATGTAAGACAATTTTTATCTTCAAAGCAATATTATCCAAAAGAACCTGATATTCATGTTTCATGTTTTGTTGGCAATACTTTACAAGTTTAAAGCCGCTAATATTGACATTTTAAAGTTTCAACTGGTAACACGGTTGCTCAATTAGTTGGTTTTACATTATTGGTATCGCGTTACAGTTAATTATTATCTTGAAACTGATTTCCTCATCGTAATAGTGATTTAGTAATCATTATTCCACGATCATTACATTTGTGATTATTGATTGCAAATAATGTACACTTACAAACAAGATACCTGATAAGCTGTACATAATTAATTAGTAAATAATATTAATTAAGTTGTTTTCTTATATCATGATATCTATGTTTATTTGTTAGCACCAGCTTAGGACGCTAACGTCAATTGGTTCTCCAACTATATTCCCTGCTCATTACGTTCGCAGTTTCGCACCCCGTGCTCTTCTACGCAACTCCTCATTTCGTACATAGAGAACACCCGATTACATAGAGAAACTCCATTTTCTTTTTATTTTTATTTATTATTATTGTTGCCTTAGACTCAAGATTCATTGTAGCCCGTTAACAGGTCAAAAGCCATTGCAACTGTCTCGCAACCACGCCGCAGTGTCAAAACAAACAAAACATTAGAATGCTCTGCGAGCGTGCGCCGGTGCGGGCGCGCGGCCCCGCGTCGAAAGTATGCCGGTGAGAGGCTATTACGACCCGCGACCTTGCCCCGCTTCGCGTTACGTGTATAAGGCAATGAGGCAATACCACGAACGCTGGACCCACGCGGTGCCCGCTCTAGAGCCCCGAGAGCGCAATCGAGAATGTAGAGGAAACACGTCTTGTTCTTGATTACTGAGTTGCATTACCTAACCTGACTTCTTCGTTGATCTAGCATTCTAGTGGTTACCTTATTCGGGCCCGGGTTGGGCCTACGACCTGCTTCCTAAATTCAGATGGGGAAAAAATTATAACCTAATCTAATAATAGCATCTGCAGTTTTATCTTTTAAGTCTCCAGCTAACTTCTCTCACAACTTCGTCACGTTAGCAAATATAGCGTGATCTCTGACTTATCAGAATAAAGTTGACTTACTTAAATGACTATATTTGATTCACCATCTCTAGTTTGATTAACATCTGTACTCGTAATTTCATTGTTTTTACAATAATTATTGACAATGCAGAAAAACTTGGATTCGATCCGATACGTTTTGAAAACAAACAGATTACTTCGTCAAATCGTTATCAGTCGCTACCTATTGGCAACCAAAATTGGAAAGGGGTACATTTCGTCCTCGTCATCGAAATACATAGGAAGTTGTTTCCATGTCTTATTTATAGGAATTTGTATAGTAATAGACAATTCTAAATGAAGAATAATGGTTCACATAAAAATTAGATTCCGCATTACCAAATTTACATAATGCAGCCTTCATAAGTTGTTACACCAACCCATCTAATTACTATTGTGTTGCGGTAATAACAGAATTCACTCGCCGCTAGACGATCCAAAATGATCTTTTATTACGCAAGCCCATTCGAGCAGTTGGAGGTGTTCGCTAATGCTCCGTCGTTCTGTCGCAGATCCGGCGCCAGGCCTCGCAGGCCCGACCGAGCTGTGTACGTGCCGCGGGCGTTGCGCGCGCACGACCACACAGACGAGAGTAGACCACCGGAAAGCAAGAAGACGCATATCGATGGGAAGTGCCCCAAATCCCCCGCCCCCAGAGACAAGACAGCCCATGGCACGCCGAAGCGGTCGCTCGACAAACAGTTCTGTAACGTATACACTCCCCCGCACCTGAGGAGCCAGCCCAGCGTGCCCCAGGACGCGCCCGACGACGACAAACCTGCCTGTGTGTGTGTGCCTTCAGTGCCAAATAGTGATAGTGCAATATCGTTTAGTGATAATAGTTATAGTGAAGTAGAGGTAGCCGAGAGTTTTTATATAGGAGATTATTTTGCGAACGGACAGTTGGGATTTTATAGGCCGAGCTTTTTCGACTGCGCCTCCGATTACGACAACAGTTGGAGCGCCAATGACTCCGCCGAACTGACCATGGCCGTGCAGGACGCCCCGAGCAATAAAGTTAACATAAGTAGTATCATAGATAGCGACTATTTATACAGTAAGGGCGAGGATGTAGAGGCGAACGAGTTGAAAAGAGCTTCCCTAGAAATTAATAGAAGTAGTAAACGAATTATAAAGCAGAGTTTCGACTCCGATGTTTTAGTGATATCCGATCCGATCGAAGAGGCGCCCAGTCCTAGAAAACTAAGTCATACAGACAATGGTGTTGTTAAAGAGAAGGAGCCTGAAACGAGTCCGAAGCCAAAACTAGAAGCGAAAGCGTCGCTGAAACGCGAAGAAAACGATTGGGATGCAGTGTTCGATGACAGTGGGGAATGTTTGGACCCGTCGTTGCTCGAGGAGTTGACGTCCACAGTGGGGAAAGTGCACATCAGTAAAGCTAGGAACAATTACGAGCAATACCAGACGCGTGGTCAGGCGTTGTTCAACGGGCCGTTTGACGAGACGTTCGCGCACGTGGTTGAGGTTTACGACTTCCCCAGCGAGTTCAAGACCAACGATCTTCTCTCACTGTTCAGCGAATACAAGGAGACGGGCTTCGAGATCAAGTGGGTGGACGATACGCACGCGCTCATCGTCTTCAGCAGCGCTAAGATTGGTGAGTGCATCATAATAATTATCTTTTGCAGGTCTTTAACTCTTAACAATGCCTTGTTATCCATTAACAAGATAATAAGATTTTGCAATTATTATGAAATTGCGATTTGCTGAATTTAAATTTCTGATCTTTATTTTGTCACTTCTTACCTTGAAACTATACTCCTACTGGCGATCACCGATTTTAAGATGCTGACTGAAATATGTTACCAGAATTTTATCTATTTTATAACTTTCTATATTCGTACTGCAATATAATTAAATAAATCCTAAGAGAGATCTAGGAGTTCTCAAAAGTCACTAACATTCCTTGGAATTCCCACACGCGTTTAATTATTCGAAGTAGCTTTCGATTGATATTCATTTTTATTCAGGTCAAAAAGTACAAAAATCTAAACAAGGTTATGGGTGCAGCTGAATTGCACTCACAAAAACAATCTTTATCTTATCAGAACAGTGTTATCACGAAGTGAACGAGGAACTCCCTCGCTCTGAAGCAATATACTGATAAGTATAATATATCACTCTGATTCAGAGATACTTACGTTCTCATGAGATAATTTATATGTTTCATTCACACAAATTAGTTTGCTTTGTGAGAAACAAATTAGTAGACGTAGGGATAATATTTTGAAACAATGACATAATTTTAACTATCTGTTTGTAAAAAAATTCAACGTAGACAATGCCCATAATATTCGCCCATGTTACTACTTACTAACATACAAATATTAAGTACCATCTTTAAAGTTTCTGGAATTGCAATTATGTAGGTACATAATTTACACTAACGAAAATGAATTTTGAGATGATGCACTGGTGGATGCCCTAATTTTGGAAAACTCATCGACTGATTTGGGACATACATGACCGATCTGATATAACACTACTTCAGATTAAGCCAGCGATAATGATCGTGAACGGAAATCAAATTGGCGATTTTCGTAATTCGTAGTCTGGTTCAGTAAAACAATGAACGTTTGTATCGTATATCTTCAGCTAAGATATCGTGACGCTAAATTCTAGCTCACAGCGCAAATGCTAAATAATGCCCATTGAAATGTCATCTGTTAGGCAACCGCCACGAGTTGCATAAATGGGAAATGTGGCAACTTGATCTAGTGATTAACTTTTTGATACATTTCGACGGACTTTGGTAAATGTATATATGTGTAAATAAATACGGAAATGATCATTAAAAGGAGTAATTAGGAAGAAATTCCTCCATATTTTACGTGATAGAATCTTCTTTCATTTCAGCTCTAACTGTCTGTATGAATAAGGGTCGGCAGATTTATCAACTTACCTTTTTGGATTCATAATACCATCATCTTCCCTTCATATGCCATCTTTCTCCTTCATCCTTTTCGGGACTGACGTTCATCGTGAATAAATTATTGAATTGACGTTCAAAAAAAAAAGCAACTGCTGAGTTTCTTCCCGGCTCTTCTCAGCAGAATCAGCTTTTAGAACCGATGGTAGAGTTTTGATTTCTCATTGTTGCATTGTCGAGTCAACATCTCCTGAAGATGCTCCGTTGTCGGAGTGAAACGTACGTTGTTGAGAGTAGTTTGGAAGATTTCTGTAGTGTGGTGAATATCGCGGGCTATAAGTGCGGGATACACACTGTACCACCTAGATTTACCTATTGTCGCGGATTATAGCGAATTCAACTTCTAGTTCCATCATTATCACGGACTTCCGCAAAGTAACGCCTGCTTCTATCCAATACCTAAAATATGACTTAACTTTATTTAAACTTTAACTTTATTTGTGTGTTGCATTTGAGCTTATCCATAGAGTGGTAGTGGCGTCACCTCCGCCGAAGTGGTTGCTCAATGAGTCGTGTTTTTGCATCGATTAGCCCGCAGCCCCGCACTGAGCAATCCCGCTCGACTGTTGAAATCACGACCATTTCATAATGCACGAATTTAACATTACTAAATATTTCGAAATGAAAAGGAAATTCTAAGTATAGCATGTACTTGTGCTACTTAGGATATATTTCACTCAGGACTCCACCACAACTTTTTCTGTTCTTCTACTTTTGTGGATGTTGGTATTTAGTCTGTATTAGCGATGAGCTTACAGACAACGAAGGATGAATTAGTCAATATATTTAAGCATTTAGTTCGAATCGTATTTGCTAAGTTCCTTATTTTATTTTATTTACTGAGGAGAACCAACACCTTATTTTACTACATAGTCTTTAAATTAGTTTTTCACAACTAGACACTAAATGAACAGGGTACCTGTTGAAACACAGTAAAGTTGATGAAAACTATACCAGCTGTTAATCAAGGTAAGTTATTGCTTTTAAGAAATAAATAAAGGAAATAAAAACGAAACCTTATTTGTTAAAGGTTATCTAATATTTTTCAATCATCCATTTTCATCTGATGGTCGATGCAGCGATGCCCCAGAAGTGATAACTTTCGATTTCGTCAGCGCGGATGGTGCTGGTGGCTGGTGACCCAGTTTTCACGATTTTTATTCGAAACACGATCCGCCGGTCGCCTTGAACTTGACAACGCCGCGAGCCTCACGACTATACTCTTAAATAATGATTACGCTTTCATAATTCATCGTATCTCCGTCGTAATATTAAAGATTCAAATCTATTCATTCTATGATCTGATTACAATTGCATATTTTCATACATAATATGAATGAAATGAATTCTTGATTGATTTTCGATCACTGGGGATTTGAAATTGTACCAGTTTAATTAAATACTTTAAAGATGCTTCGAATGTGTTAAGTACATCATACTAATATTATAAATGCGAAAGTGTGTTTGTTTGTTGGTTTCATGGTTTGTTGGTTTGTCCTTCAATCACGCCGCAACGGAGCAACGGGGCGACGTGATTTTTGGCATGGGTATAGTTGAGGACCTGGAGAGTGACATAGGCTACTTTCTATCCCGGAAAATTAGGGAGGACCCGCGGGAATCAAAAAAATTTAAACCACGCGGACGAAGTGGCGGGCATCAGCTAGTCTATGAATAATTAGAGATATTTAATTTTTGGCCGGAATTAGAGATTATCATCAATTATATCCATCGTCCCCCATTATAAACATTTAAATAAAGTTTAAGAAATGTTTTATTTTATTCTATTAGACATCTTCTTGATTTTGTTTTCTATTTATTTACCTGGAGCCATATTCACCAGACTCTGTTTTCAAAATTTTCTGTTTTTCTTCTTGTTGACCGTTGAAATTAGCTATGCTCTTATTTACACCATTAAACGATTTGCCATTCGACTTTTTAGCTATTAGTCTAATTTCGTTTAGGCATGTTATGCTAAAATGTTAAAACCGTGTGATGTTGCCGGAACCTCGCTACAATACAACAATGGTATTTTCCCGCGCCACATTCCGTTCGATTGTCGATTGGAACGGAACAAGTAACAATTGCAAGTTGGTACTGCTTGCTAGCTGTCATTAAATCACTTCCATGTGATTGACGAGAAGTGTTTCCTCGTTGCTTCATTGTGTTGTGACGTTTTTATCATTGCCTAGGTACTGCTAGATGCAGTAATTGCGCTCTTGGTTGTTATTGTAACTTATTTAGCTTTTTTTGTTGGAGTCTGGAAGTTTAAGGTTCTATGGGTGAAATTGGCGTCTTAAAAATATATCCAGCGAATAAAATTACATGTTAGTGACACTCGTATTGGACTCTCTACTGGTAGTGCCTGTTTAAACTTAAATTATGTATCTTCTTAATCAAGAGTAAGGCTCGCTTGCAGAAACGCCGAGCTATCCTTTTAAACCAGAGTTAGCTGCTACTTTGACAGAATTAGTATAGAGCTTCTATCAAAATTTAAATTTATACCTGGGTTAAACTTTACCCGGCGCGGTTAAAATCGGAACTCCAAATGTTGTTTGAAACCTGAATGTTATTCAGGTCAGGTAAATCTCTTGGAAGATTTGCGTGACCAAATTAATTATAAGAACTTCTATTATGATACACGTAGGTTCTCATAACAAGTTATTTACTACTCAAGTTACCGTGTTTCGTAAGCTTCGTTAAGCTACAGGGCATGCTGTCATTTATGAGTTATCTCCCAACTAGCAATCCGACCCACGTAACCCAGTTCGTGGATCGAGGAAGCTCGCTGTGAGGCAACTGTTGAGTAACGTGATGTAATGTGATGAGCATTGGAGCGGATTCAACCTTGGAACGTACTAGATTGAATAAGCTAACTATCTAGCTGATGATCGTCGGGCAATTCTAATCGTCTCTAGCTCAAAAAATAGAACCTCATCCTATTAAACTACGCTAGCTTGAGACGCTAGGCTACAAGCTTTTTCACTAGCTGACTACAAATACAGTGCCAATGTAGAGGTGTTATTGAAATGACCTTGACCAATTAATTCGCTCAAAAATCAATACTACCTATAAGGTGGTTTCATCACTATAACTAATTTATTATGCCGTATAACCATCGATTTACCAGGTAAGTCAATGCGTATAACCTTTATTCTTCTGTCATATTCTGGTTCGTTCCTTTTCTTCCGCGTGGAATTAGGTTCTAAAAAACTGTTAAAAACATAAAATTCTTAATTTTTAACCTCCTTGGGGGTGGGAGTGCTCAAGGAATATTCTCTCAAAATTTCAAATTTCTACGTTCAGCTGTTTGGGCTGTAGGTTGTCTTTCAGTCACTCTGAAGTTTCTGAACAAAGCCTAATAGTTATTGATGATGAGTGTTTACTTTATTAACTTTTACGTATTCAATTCAAAGGATTTTCATTCAAATAAACTTTTACAAGTGTTCAAAAACACTTAAAAATTATTTTAAACCTTCAGGGGAATATACTACTGCATTGGTTCGGAATGCGATATGTCCGTTGCCAAATAAGCACCTTTGTATAAGTATGTCATTATGTAGTTAGATGCAATTTACCGCCTGCTACACCAGTGGGTCTCCATGCAATACACAACCTACTCAGCGGTCGACTGTGGCAAGCCGCTGCGGGGCTGGGTTCGATGACCGCGTGACGCAACGCTGGGCAAGTGGGCCTCAGCTTGGTGGCATTGAGCACGAGCGTGGGTGCTGGTTCTATCCACTTCTTAATATCAAGCACTCGCAATACGTATTAGGTTTTATTATTGTCACATTTAATAGAAGTCTTCGGTCAGTATTTTGACGGTTTCTGGAAGGTGCAAGATCTGCTCTCGTCTTTCTTTATTCCACTACAAGTTAGCCCTTGACTACAATCTCATCTGATGGTAGTCAATGAAGATGCGGGCTTACCCGTTAGAGGTACGGCAATTACCCCTTAAATCGGTTTTTATACACGGCATCGTACTGGAACGCTCAATCGATTGATACGTATTCGTCGGTAGGGTGATAACTAGGCTCCGGCGCATGTTCTTTGAGGGTTCCCGGAGATTCCCATTATAGTCCGAAGATGGCTCCGGGGTTTTAGTGGGTAAAAATCCCACTTCACACGCACTGTTCCCTAGGAGATTTCCCCCTCGTTAAAATAAGGTGGTAACTAGTCACGGCCGAAGCCTCCCACCAGATCAGATGAGTGAAAATTCAGAATTTATTAATTTCCAACCGGGACCTCCCACTATAGGACCACACCGCTCACCCCTGCGCCAGGGAGGTCGTCAAACTTCTACGGGCGTTGGGATATTGACGCTTGAAGGGTGACTCTAGTTAAAGGTTAATGTTGCAATGTCCTGCGAGTACAATGTAACAGATCAGTTAATTGGTAAATGAGTTGAGTCGGTCAGCGCCAATCGACTATGAACGAGTAATGGCATAATTGTGACGCGATCCGTGACGATATCCATTGATTACAATCGATCAGACCATCAAAGAATATGTTACTACTCGAGTCACCCAGTGGTTTTCTTCATTAGTGCTGGGGACAAATCTCGTGGAATTAAGTTTCTGTCTGTTTTTTTAATTTAATTTTTAAAGTATCTTGAAATTATGCCAGACCCATTATACCTACCTTATAAATTAATTATTTCTTAAATCAAGTGAAAGAATGATTACTTACATAAAAAACGTCTTAACTTTCTTTTTCATTTTTCTTCATTTTATTCAAGTTCAAGTAGACAAGTGCTTTTGAATCGTCGAGCGAATCTACCACTGGTTCAGAGAGCCATTCCTATCCAGAAGAACCAGCAAGAAAATCGGTGATTGCTCTTTTGAAAAAAAAATATTTACAACTAGCTGATGGCCGCGTGGTTTAAGTTTTTTTATTCCCGCGGGAAATCCTAGCATACGTCACTCTCCAGGTCCTCAACTATACCCATGCCAAAAATCACGTCGATCCGTTGCTCCGTTGCGGCGTGATTGAAGGAAAAACCAATAAACCAACAAAAACAAACACATTTTCGCATTTATGATATTAGTATGATTACATCAATGTGGCCAATTCTGATGTTCAAACCATGTCTAAGCTAAACTAAAATGACAGCTCTATTTTTATTGCTATCCCTTTCATAATACTCCCTGCGGTAAGGGGCAGCACTAGATTCAGAGTTATAATAGTTTAGTTTAGAGATTGTGAATAAAAGATTAGAATTAGCCAAAAGATAGATAAGCGTGAGATAGCGTGTAGATACATAAGTAACCGCAGTCCTAAGCATTGCTGGAGCGAGTCAAATCCATGCTCTTTTATCATAATCTATATAATTTTCGACAGTATAATATGCCACTCCTATAACTTGTCATGTGGCCAAGTTGTCATTTTAGTTTAGCTTAAAGATTATGTACAACAGAATTGGCCTCAAAGTCCTTCTTTCTTCTTGGGGATGTGGCTATGCAGGGCCTTGTAAAGATACCCGGTATTACTTTGACCGTTGCCGATCTATGATGATCGCCACCATCTATAGTTGTCAATGTAACTAGTTTTTTTTTTTTTTAAATATTGGCTGCAATCAGACTTGCTTGCAAGTGGTGATGCATCCTAAGGTGGAGCGCGCTTGCCTATTCTTCATTTGAAGGTACCCATATTAAAAGAGGAGGGGAAAACGGAAGCCGGAAGTGTGTGTAATATGGTGGGCACGAGCTAACGTGTGTTATGTATGCAATATGCATCGATATATATGTAGGTACTAGATGGGCCCTGTCATAGAAATAAGTTGGGCGTCCGAATTGTGGTGCATACATGTGGTGCCCCACACCTGTATAAGCCCGTCCTTGTCCCCGCCATAACGCTGTCCCGCTTTTCAGAATATATGGCGTTAGTAAAATAAGTACACATTCACCACAGTGTATGTAAATTGAGGTCGTGTGTGTATGTATTGTATTGCAGCCGCGGAGGTGTTGTCTGCGCCGCGCTCGCTGGCGCGCTGCCGGCCGCTGCACGCTGCCACGCTCGAGTCGAGGAATAAGGCCAAGAAGTGCGCAGAGTTCCTGCAGCCATACAGGTGTGCTCATCTTGCGACTGAAGCCCCTTTCCCGCGCTACTCAGGATCACAATCAGGAAGTTAACCTTCACTGACGAATTCAAAAAATTCATTCAAAATTCAAATGTTTTTTTATACAAATAAACTTTTACAAGTGCTTTTGAATCGTCGAGTGAATCTACCACTGGTTCGGAATGTCATTCCTACCGAGAAAAATTAGCAAGAAACTCGGCGGTTGCTCTTTTGAAAAAACATATATAGAGTGATGAACACATAACCCTGTGCGTTCCGCAGTCGGGTAAAAAAAAATTTTCATTAATGTGTAGATACATAAGTAACCGCTGTCCTTAGCATTGCTGGAGCGAGTAAAATCCATGCTCTTTTATCATTTACATAATCTTCAACAGTATAATAAGCCGCTTTCAGTAGCATACTTTTAATGTAATACTTAAATTTGTGTAAAGGCTAATTTAAAATAGGTTGTGGAATTTTGTTATAGAATAGAAATACCTCTGACTTTCTTGAGGCGGAGCGATGGAGTCACGACTCACGAGCCTATTGCGGCCTGTAGTCGCTTCTGTCGCTCGACAACGGGTAATAGTAGCTGGAGTGGAGCTTGGATGTACACACGTTCATCACAGTTAGTCGTAAATTCGTGATACAACAGTAAACAATCAGAGTTGTTCGTGCGGGTGTTTCAGACAGCGGCCAGAGACGTGCACGGCGCTGGCGAGGCGGCTGGTGTCGGGCGCGCTGGGCGTGCGCCTCAGCACCGCACAGCAGGAGCGCGCCGAGGAGAGAAGGCTCCTTACGCGCGCCAGGGGTGAGGCTGATTTATTTTATTCCACTACAAGTTAGCCCTTAACTGCGATCTCGTCTAATGGTAAGTGGCGATGCAGTAAGATGGCAGCGGGCTAAGTGCCAACTGCCCGCAGCCAACTGCTGCAAGCGACATGGCAGTTATATTAAACCTAATACCCCTAGTCGGTTTCTACACGGCATCCCGGCGGGAATCGAACCCACGTTAAGACAACAGCGCTGAACACTGCGCCAGAGAGGTCGTCAAAGTCGATGCTTAACTGGCCTCCTTTATCCGATAGAATGACTCCAGCACCCCCTTTTTTGAAGTGAAAACTTCTTTAGGCACGTTGAGCACTTTTTGGCAGGGGGTAAAAATGTGGAACGAACGACACCGTTCTTCTTAAGACAAAAGGTCTTAAGTATAAATATAGTACATTCGTAATTAAACTTTAATGCCTTAGTTGTAAGGTTTATATTTGAAATATTTTTACTATTATTTATTTATTTATTAATTTGAAAAAAAAAATCACTATTTGTTTTCACTTCTATGACTGCCGATAGGAAAACTTGTGGCACGTTTGCAAACACAACCGAATAAGATCTACAGTTTTCTAACAGAATCGGATAAGTCAATTTATTTCCTGTTACATTTAATTTTGTTGACTAATCCGGATTTTGTTCCCCAGGTCCTCAATTAATGATAGACTTTTGAGCAAAACTGGACTGACGGAAACATCCTGCTCAACTATATAATATTATGAGCCCTGTGACATCTCAAACTATAACAATCATATCAAATCAAATCAATATTCATTTATTCAAATTAGGTACACTGTACACTTATTGACGTCCAAGTACTTATGAACTTACCTCCACTAGATGATGTTCGCAAGTTCGTCCGCGTTGATTGATGTTTTTTTTAAATCCCGCGGGAACTCTTCAATTCTTATCTTATTCTTATGTCCTTCCCCGGGATATAAACTATCTCTGTACCAAATTTCATCAAAATCGGTTGAACAGGTGGGCCGCGAAAGCATAGCAGACAGACAGACAGACACACTTTCGCATTTATAATATTAGTATGGATGATAGTGATAATCAGTAACGGTATCATAAAACTAAAGGGTTCCAAACGCACCCCGGTCTGACTAACTGTGTGTTTGTGTGTGTTTCCAGAGAAGAAGCGTCAGGCGGCGTTGCACAAGGAGGCCGCGTGGGACGGCTCGCTCGCCAACACCTCTCTCGACGCCTGACTGCGCCGCTCAGGTGACGGCCCGCACACACACACACACACACACACACACACACACTCACACACTACACTTTACACACCACTCACTTCACACAAAGCTCTTCCCACTAAATACCGCACCCTACTGTCCACAGCACCGGGCGCTTTGACGACCTCCGCAGTTAAGCGCTGTTGTCTTAACGTGGGAGGTCCCGGGTTCGATTCCCGGCAGTTTCAATTTGGGAATTTATAATATCTGAATTTTCTCTGGCCTAGACGTGGTAGGCTTCGACCATGGCTAGTTACCACCCTACCGGCAAAGATGTACCGCCAAGCGATTTAGCGTTCCGTACGATGCCGTGTAGAAATCGAGTAGGGGTATGGATTTAATATAACGGTATAACCATATCTCTAACACGTTAGCCCGCTACCATCTTAGACTGCATCATCACTTATCATTAGGTGAGATCGCAGTCATGGGCTAATTTGTAGTGGAAATAAGCGCCAGGCGCAGCGAGTGCACAACCCTATGCAACTCGAGCCGCACTCAAATCCACCTCAGTCAAATAATGTTTTCTCCCATTGGCTCGGAAATTGCTTCATTTCGTAAAAAAACAATACGTACAGGTTCTTTTTAAGCCTACGTATCTACATTCAATTAGGAAATCATATCATTGCACCTACAGCACAAAATTTTTGCGTGAGTTAAGATTAGTCATCGCCATCTATCGACCATGTAAAAAAGGTTCACGCAAAGCACTATGCAAGTCTCGGCCGATATAGCAATTCACAGTTTCGTTTACTTAAAACGGCCTCGGCTAGAGCCTCGTCCTTCCAATATTACTAGGCCGTAAATTGCTTTATTTCCGACCTGGGAGGTAACATACTATGCATATAGTATGCATACTATGCATACTATAATACTATGCGTAGATCTGTTATTTAGTATGTACATTCCCCTCCATACTAAACAGATTTACGCGCAGTTTATATCGATTTAAATGTTCTCAGCTGAGCCTTAGAGCTAAAAGGCACTTATGAAGTACTTTATTGTTTGAACATAATTCAGCAATAATAATTGTAATCGCCGCGCCGCGCCGCCTGAAGCGTGTGGGTCGAATCGAAAGTATTCTCATCCAAATTTTTGCTAACGAAACGATCAAATTGAGTCATATTTTTTTTATTCTACTACAAGTAAACCCTTGACAGCGATCTCACCTGGTGGTAAGTGAAGAAGCAGTCTAAGATGGTAGCGGGCTAACCTGTTAAGTCTTGGCAGTTATCAATCAATCAATTTTATTCAATTTAGGTACACTGTAGGTACACGTATTGAAGTCCATTACTTACATATAAAACATGATGGTGATAATTAGTTACGGTATCTTAAAACTAAAGCTACGAGGGTTCCAAACGCGCCCTGGTCTGAGAAGAGCCCACAACAAACTCAGCCGGGTTTTTTTTTCATTATCACCATCTCACAAATCATCCTAACTAAGGAACTATCCACCATTAGAGCAAATTATTGCCAAGCTTCCTTGTCATTTAAGTAACCCTTTACATGGTAATAAGATTTTTCAATGAGTTTACGTTTTAAGTACATTAACTTTGATACATTGATACATTAACAACTGATGATGTGTGACAATAAGAAATGCAATATTGATCTGTGATCCAGATGCGGCCTCACGCGCCTCGCGAGCCCACTGGCCTCGAACACCTGCAATTTACTAAATAACCTTAAGAAGCTCTCAAATAGACATACATAATATATTATAATATAGTTTTACATGTTATAAACTAAGGAAATTCTACGAATAGCTATTTTTAAATGGAAAAATCTAGTTAAATGGGAACGCGCAAGAGGTTCTGGACCTTATTTTGTATGTAATGAGGTTTTAAATTGATGTTAACTTAGATATTATGTCGTTGTGTGTTCGAACTGTGGAGAACTTTATTTTAGTTATTACTAGCGAATTTAGTACTATTGACAACTTAATTTAAGTATATAAAAAAAAGTTTAAAACTTAAAACTTTTTAAAGTTAAACAAATGTCGCCAATACATTTTCATTGGACATCACATTGTACTTGTTTCGTCTTATTTGATTTTAACATGACTGTCACCGCCATATCGGATTTGTGTAATAAGAAAATATATTATATAAAATTGATCTGATGTTATATAATATTTTGTGGAAATATAAAATGATGATACTTTAATGTATATTAGGTATTTATTTTAGGAAAGCGATTTAAATAACTTTTAAGTAATGTGGAGATTGATTGTAGGCCCCGTAGTTAATTTTAGTTAATCTAAGATCGACTAAAGTGATACTCGTATACACTGAGGTCCAGTTGCACAGCAGACAATTAACGTTACTTTACTATTAAACTGTGATCATAATAAAAGCAAACTGGGTTGCACGAGTGAGGATTAGTAAACTTTGCACTAATATTTTGACCATAATTTTAACAACTAACTTCATTTTTTTTATTTCCGTATATACTACGTACTACATACCATAGTGCTATGTAGCTTCCTTATGTTGCTACCAACATAGCCACTACGGATGAACATATTTTGTTACAGACTATAAATTATAACAATCATGAAGGAATAAATACTGCTTTGCTTTATATTTATATCTCTAACTTTAACGCTATCCGTAACTTTAACAGCCTGACTTCCAACTGGACCTTATAGTTGTTATTTTGCTTAAAATTTTACAGAAAAAAAAATGTTTTTACGATTAAAGAAAAAAAATGTAAGAAGAGTTTGCATGGTTATTTTAACGCCTAATACGATAACTACGTCATGGCAAATGTCTGGGGCCATACTGCCAACGCTTGAAGCCATATTGTTTTATTATTGTTGAATTACGTGCTTTAATTATAATCCTTATTTTAGGAACCAACTGTTATTGTGAGTAATATTGCTCAGTATGGCCCCCTGTCGAGCAATCGTGTAAGGAAATCGTAATCAGTTAAGTTTGTCATATGACGATTTCAAACTAACTTAAACCCATTTTACCGAATGACCACTGAGCAAAAGTCACCTCTCACAATGAGAAGGATTTGACTATAATCCACCAAGCTGGCCAAGTACGGATTCGTAGACTTCACACACCTTTGATAACATAATGAATAATTGATTTCCTTGGTGGTAAAAGGAAAATGTTTTCCTTCACCGTTGAAGCAAGTGATATACATATTTATTGAAGATCATAGATGCTTATAGATCATTTAGTATGTATTAACTACATATTTAAACTGTAAACAGATTGAGTAATATGTTTTAAACTGTCAAATGGTTACGATTACATTAGACAATAGCATCACTCTGCATGTTTCTCTGGTCCATTATTTGATGATGCAAAACATAATCACTTCCTCACTGATTATTTTGATCATGTCTCATCTGTTATTAATCAAGGAACAAGCAGCTTAACCCGCCAAAGCAGACAAATCTATGCGGTACAGCGTGTAGCTTGCGATATTCACCGCCCAGTAAGCCAGCAATTCGCACCAGCACAACAACACACCACACAAATCTTCCAGATTACTCTCAACGTACGTTTCTCTCCGACACCGGAGCAACATAAGGAGATGTTGACTCGAAAATGCACGATTGTAAAAAAAATTAAGCTTGTTCCTTGATTATCATGGACTTCCGCAAAGTAACGTCTGCTTCTATCATTTGTTATATTGAAGTGAAACTTCTTTAGAATCGTTGTGTTTTTAAATTCGATGAAACGAAAAAGCGATACTAAAAACAGACAAACATATTCATAATAGGATTTAGCCTGCGAGAGAATGATATAGAATACAATTTTTATTTATTTCATTTTCTCGTAGGCTACTTTTCTGAAGTTTCACTTCTGCTGTGTGTGAATTGCACACACACTTTTTATTGTACTAGTATTGTAATACCAAATATGAGTATAGCGTATAGTGTATGGTGGGTGATCGCTCACGCGTTGTGAGTCGTGCCTTGCGCGTGTCTAGTCCACTAGCCCACTAGGTGGCTGGCTCCGGGCCTCTTGCCGTTCCCGAATCGTTGCTGTCATCGATATTTATGTAGGTACCAGATGGGCCCTTTCATAGAAAAAAATTGGGCGTCCGACCTGTAGAGCGCGCTCCACATCTGTATAAGTCTTGTCCCCGCTCCACATCTGTATAAGTACTTGTCCCCGCCATAGCATTGTCCCGCTTTTCAGACTAGATGGCGTTAGTAAAATAAGTTCACATTTTTTTGGTTTGACAGGGCCCGCCTATGTAAATTGAGGTCGTTGGTTGATGTACTTTCGGTGTAAGGACCAAGGGCCCCTAACTCGAAGCCACGTTACCGCGCCGCAATGTCAGAAACTGCTTATACTTGCGACATTATTAATAGTGAATTCAGAATATTTTCTCTGTTGTTTTTTTCCTATGTCTTCCTAATCCATACTAATATTTGGGAAAGTGTGATTGTCTGTCCGTTTAGAATAGAATAGAATAAAATTTGTCACTTTCCACAGGAAAAATCATGAATCTATATAAGAACTCAGATTTATGGGTAAAATCTATTGTGAAGGAAATTGGTACGGAGGTACCTTGCATCCTGAAAACGGACGTAATGTATTTTTGTCGCGGTTATCCACCAGTGATACGACCACAAAAGTTCCAAACGCTTGTCACCAAAATACGCCCAATCGTTCACAAACCTTGAGTTATAGAGTGAGAGAGCTATAGACACGTGAACTGTGTCAGAGCGTATAGCTTGCCGTTAAATTGCTGTAAACAAGTAAACCGGGACGAGCGTTTGCGAAGCGTCGAGCGAACAGCTCACCCGTTACCCTGGGAGAGCGATAGAAGCGACGCGACGCGATATGACGCCATAGAAAATGACACGTATCTACGTAGACCACGTGAATGGTGCTACTGTTTGATATTGTCGCGTCGCGTCATATCGAGTCGCGTTGTCGCGTTTGTCGCTCGCGTAGGGCAACGGGTCACAGCGTTGGTCGACGCGACGCTGTCTTGCGTTTTGAGTTTCGGGCCCTAAATGTTGACATAAATCATGCTGTTATATTGTTTCTCTATTTTTGTTATGATGTTATCTTCAGAATGAAAGTGACTTGATTTCAAATTATAATGGCAGTATTTTGACTGAAGCGGTTTTGAAACAATGAATTCTTGTTTTACACGCTTATAAGGAGTTAATTTTATATTTTGATAGTGATAACTATTTTGCTATCCTGCCCTGTTCGAGGAATGTGGCGGTTTGTGTGTTAATCTTAAAAATGTAGAAATTAATAACTGACGAAGAAGTATAATAGTTTTTTGCATGCGGTCTTGTATTTTTTATGTAAATTATTGTACAGAATATAATAAAATTAAGTCGCTTTGGTTTTGAAGATGCTGTTCATGATGACTTCAAAAAAACTATTTTAATGATGTTGAAAAACGGACACCTTTATCTGATGATGCCTTGAGATATGTATCATGTATTGAATCATGATTG
Organism: Erebia epiphron; assembly: GCA_963932025.1. Classification (NCBI taxonomy): domain Eukaryota; kingdom Metazoa; phylum Arthropoda; class Insecta; order Lepidoptera; family Nymphalidae; genus Erebia; species Erebia epiphron. Next base: position 15,273,359 of record OZ009950.1, read on the forward strand.
TTATATTTGCTTCCAGATTCAACTTGACTTGAAATTTTTTACAGCAATTTTAAGAAAAATGTCATGAAAAAATTTATATCACATTATTTCATTTCGAGTTTCGATATCGCATATTATATCGCATTTAAGTATGTAAAAGTATGCAAATAAATTATGAATGTATCAAATAATAGCTAGAGTTAACATATTGTAACTAAAATGGCGAAACAAATCGATTTGTTGAAAAGTACGTATTACTCATAATTGTATTACGTTATTAATCGTACCAATATTCGCTAACTATGAGCTTCTAAAGTATAGTCCCACAAACTTATCTGACCCGGTGGCGAAAATTGGAATTAATTTAATGCCTGTTTAGTTTATGTTTTTATTTTATTTTATTTTTCATATAAACTAGCGACGCTGTCATTGGGTCGGATAAGTTGTGGGACTATACGTGATCAAATCAGATGTGAGATGATATCACAGATGATATTAATGAGTAAACGAAAATACTGTTCAATTCCTACATTCGCGACGAGAACTTAGAATACTAGCACAATCATCATGGAATCTGAATGCAAATAAAATTATCTTGAACCGTCCACAAACTTTTTTTTTTAATATCATGCAAAAAGCGAAACTGTTAAGTTTTACGATCTGTTAATATGTTAAGCTGGAAACACTATTGTAACACGCCACGCTAGGCGTGTTGTTGAGTAAGTAATTAATTATTTATTGTAATATACTCCACGAGACGAGAGTAATTTTTTGAGTTGTGAATTTGAGTCGGCGTATTGTAGTTTCGGACTTTTATATGAAACAGACTGCAGCAGAAATATTACGTAACTCGCAACCAAACAAAACAAAAAATTACGTTCGTATTTGGCTTGAAGTAATTATAAAAAACTGTCACAAAGATGTTTGTCCTGTGAACGTATAAAGTTATAAACATTGTCGAAGCAACGGTCACTATGAAATATATTTGAAAAAATATTTTTATATTCCTTCATTTTTTTATTTATAAAATAAAATAGTCAAATAAATTTTTGTGTTTTAATTAATATATTTATGTACTTACCCTGTTATAAAGTTTTGGCTGCGCCATGCGTTAGATGTAAATATAAATCGACGACAGTGGGCGTTATCTGCGCATAGGTATTATATTGAGCTTCAAAAGTGTACGGTGTAGGTACCAACTTTGCGTAAACATACTTTGGACTTAGTAACATCGAGTGCATACTTAGTCCACTACGTCTCGACGCGAAAAGTTGACTGACAAACCAAAAGACGGCCGGTACACAATCAATAGCTATCCAGATTGATCAGAGTTGATTGTGACGGTCAACAATCATTTCGCCCAAATAGTGTGTTATCCATGTGCCGCCCTGCCAGCCATAGATTTACTATTATATATTGCCAGCACATTAATTAGGATCCGTCCAGCGTTGACTGTGTACCTACCGGTCGCCACTCGCCATACACTGTGAAACAGCTGCCACACCGTGCCTTACCAATTAAATATTAATATCAACAAAATTAAAATGCACAGGTTTAAGATCGGTGCATAGATGATAACGTAAAGAGTCGATTGAAATACCTACGCTTGTAACGATTTCCCAAGTGGGTGGAAAATATGAGCGTTAATCCGTGCACCCACTGGGTCAGTTACTGTTCATTTACTGATTTACACTAGGTATTACAATTCGATTAACCATTTCAGATATTAAGCACGTTATTATGTAATGTTTCAGCAATATCATAATTCTAGATAATTAATTAGTCATGTGCCCAATTATTAAATAACAAAATCTCTTAGGTATCAAGGCAAGATTGCAACAATAGGTACCTGGTATTGATTTCACAATCGCAGATCAAGTCTAGGCAGGTAGGGGTTAGAAAAAACTGCAACTAGAAATTCGGTACTAGCTCTATCTACTACTCTGTGTGTATGCTGTATTAGACAGTAGCGCCTCCGCCAGACACAGATAAGTTGGTCAGAAAAAGCATGAAAAACTATATTTTCGATTCAGTAGGTACATATACCTAAAACTTTTTCATAAATATTATTGCTAACTAGTTAAAGAGAATAATATAACAGTAATAAGTTAAAACTAGGTCGACTGGCGCACAGAACACATTATTAATATCTATATTTATATAGCTGCTCGTGCTGACTGACTGATTGATCACCTCTCCTGTATTTTGTATGAAAATTTTTTTTTTTACTTATCGTTTCGTATAGAAGACAAAAATTCATTCAGAGGAAAAATACGGAGAGAGCTGATGATTGAGGATTTCCACAGCCTCCTTTACTTTACAAGCCATGCTGTGAGAAAGCTGGCAACGTCGCCCGTGAACCGACTCACGACGTCTATTTTGACTATTTGCGAAGAGGTGGTCTGTCACTCCCTACATATTCCGTGATTTAAATATGCACTGTTTAATTTTATTAAGAATTCTTCTTTATAATATTAGTTTAGATGACTAAAAACTATTTTCTTAAAATTGAATGATGCCCGAGGAATTTTAGCAGCACTAAAGATTTTAAGCCTACAATCTCATGTTTCATACAATTGTCATGTTTTATTGATATATGCACCACTCTCTGAAACCATTATTCTGAACAATTTCAAAAATTCTATCTAATATGCTATCTAATGAAAATAATTTTACAAAAAAATTGAACATTTCGCAGACTGAAAATAGAAATAACATAGAAGCTCAATGTTTTTTACTATAATTTAGGTAGGTACCTACTTACCTATAATATCTAGCAAGTTGGATAAGTTGTACTAAGTATTATGATTTATACCTGGAACATTTTAAAAGTAGGTATGTTACTATGTACCTTATAAAGAATATTATAAATACGACAGTGTGTTTGTTTGTTGGTTTGTCCTTCATTCACGCTGCAACAGAGCAATGGATCGACGTGATTATTTCATGGGCATAATATCTGAGGACCTGGACATCCCGGAAAACTAAGGAGTCCCGTTGGAAAATAAAATAACTTAATTCCACCTAGAACAATTCGCGGGCAACGGCTAGTAAAGTTAATATACATTGCAAAAATTAATTTAAGTTTTAATCTTAAATTCATACCTATTTATCAATCCATCCATCAGCCTGCATTCGTCCACTGCTGGACATGGCATTTGGGGAGCGTTTTAAGTAATTTAATTCATATTTTTTTTATTTTAAAGAAATAAGTGGTGAACCTTCAAAGTTTCATGCAAGTTATATTTTTAAAAGTAAACGATATTCTTTCGGCCATAAGACGTATTCTACTGCCTTATCTACAATAAAATTATTGGGTCGAAGGTACCTTGGTACCATTCTTAATAACTGACGATTGGATGTACTTATAATGTACTTATTTTTTACATAATGTCACTAGATACAACCCGTAGAGAAGACTTGCGCTAGTACAAATTGCTGCTAAAGTTAAAACAATCAGTTCACGCAGCTCCTAATTGCGATGTTGCCAAACTTAACAGCATGGCTTGTAAAGTAAAGGAGGCTGTGGGATTTCGAAGACGGATGAAGAGCACAGCCAGGGTATCGAAGATAGGTGGGGGGTGCTCAAACAAATGTCACTCGAAACTTCATCCAATTGACAGTAAGTGAAAAAAAATTTCAAAATGGCGGATTTAAGATGGCCGCCATACAAATTTGGCCGGTGCTTATCTCTGAGAGTATAAAAGATGAATGAGTAGTTTCTTGGAAAAAGATGATCAGGACTTGAAGGTCTACTTGATGAATGGGAAAAAAATTCAAGATGGCGGAATTTATTATTCCATAGAAAATGAATGGCGAATATTGAAGAGGCTACAATTATTTATTGTTGAACTATGCAAGACTTTGATGCGGTTCCTTTTCAAAATTTGTTCTAAAAGAAGACCTCTCCATAATTTTTCGGAGAAAAAAATATACTTATGGTGAGCGATGATGATCGAGGGTTTGAAAGATGGGTGAGGAGCACGGCCAAAATTTCATAGGTGTCTGTTTCAGAAAGTATACTAGACGGAAGAGTGGAAGTAGGAAATATGCAGGACTTTGATATGGTTTTTTTACAAGATTTGTTCTGTATGGAAAAATTGTCAGTTTGCCGTTAGGAAAGCCAAGATGGCGAAGTTCAATGGCACCCAAAGGTACGCGATCGTCAGCGGTATGATATTGATATTAATCAACTAAGGAAGGTTTCTTTGTGTTTTTACTTCAACGGAAAGTTTTTTTACATTTAAAGGCTCTTTTAGATTCTTAGAGGGGTCTCTGTTTTTTGTTTTCTTATGAGATTTTTTTACGTATGGAAGAATTTTCGGTTAGCTATTAGGAAAGCCAAGATGGGAAGTTCAATGGCACCCAAAGGTACCCGATCGTCAGCGGTATGATATTGTTATTAATCAATTAAGGAAGGTTTCTTTGTCTTTTTACTTCAGCGGTCTCTTACACTGTAAGCATGTCTGGAAAGTTTTTTTACATTTAAAGGCCCTTTTAGATCCTAAAGGGGGTCTCTGTTTATGTTTTCTTATGAGAAATTTTTTCATGTCTGTCGGACGTTTGGCACGCTGGCGCTTCCACTGTGCTCGCTAGCATAGCAGTGTGTTGTTTACTTCAGAACACGTAGGCAGTAAACACTAGGATAGAAGGAGAGCAAGTAAGTAAAAAGTGGGCCACGCGGTCTACTACGTGGTCCGCTTTAGCGGGCCACGCACCCACGCGCCCTACTAGTTTATATATATATATATATAGCTGCTCGTGCTGATTCACTCACTGATTGATCACCTCTCCTGTAAAATTTTGTATGAAAAAATTTTTTTTAGTCATCGTTTCGTATAGAAGACAAAAATTCATTCGGAAGAAAATTATGGAGAGAGCTGATGATTGAGGATTTCGAAGACGGATGTAGAGCACAGCCAGGGTATTGAAGATAGGTGGGGGGTGCTCGACCAAATGTCACTCGAAACTTCATCCAATTGACAGTGAGCTGAAAAAAATTTCAAAATGGCGGATTTAAGATGGCCGCCATACAAATTGCGTCGGTGTCTATCTCGGAGAGTATAAAAGATGGAAGAGTGGTTTCTTGGCAAAAGATGATCAGGACATGAAGGTCTACTTGATGAATAGGAAAAAAATTCAAGATGGCGGAATTTATTTTTCCATAGAAAATGTATGGCGAATATTGAAGAGGCTACAATTTAGTGTTGAACTATGCAAGACTTTGATGCGGTTCCTTTTCAAAATTTGTTTTTAAAGAAGAACTCTCCATAATTTTTCGGAGAAAAAAATATATGGAGAGCGATGATGATCGAGGGTTTGAAAGATGGGTGAGGAGCATGGCCAGGGTATTAAAGTTAGGTGGGGGCTCTTCAAACAAAAATACTCGAAACCTCATCCAATTGGCAGTGAGCTTAAAAAAATCCAAAATGGCTGATTCAAGATGCCTTAAAGACCTAAAGTTAGTAACTTACGTTAGTACCTTACGTTAGTACCTGACGTTAGTAACTTACGTTAGTACCTTACGTTAGTAACTTACGTTAGTACCTTACGTAAGTCACTTACGTTAGTACCTTACGTTAGTACCTTACGTTAGTACCTTACGTTAGTAACTTACGTTAGTACCTTACGTAAGTACCTTACGTTAGTACCTTGCGTAAGTACCTTGCGTAAGTACCTTACGTAAATATCTCACGTAAGTACCTTACGTTTATAACTTACGTAAGTACTTGACGTTAGTACCTTGCGTTAGTAACTTGCGTTAGTACTTTACGTTAGTAACTTACGTTAGTACGTTACGTTTTTTACATTTAAAGGCCCTTTTAGATTCTTAGGGGGTCTCTGTGTGTGAGTGTTTATGTTTTCTTATGAGAATTTTTTTTACGTCTGTCGGACGCTTGCCACGCTGGCGCTTCCACTGTGCTCGCTAGCATAGCAGTTTACTTCAGAACACGTAGGCAGTAAACGCTAGGATAGAAGGAGAGCAAGTAAGTAGACAGTGGGCCACACGGTCTACTACGCGGTCCGCTTCAGCGGGCCGCGCATCCACGCGCCATACTAGTAGGTAATATACTAGATCAAGCGAGTCGCAGGGAGCCGCTGCATCGCGGGGCGTATGGAAGCCCCTATACAAGAGACCTAGTCCAACCGTGGGCGTCGATTGGTTAACTAGGTACCAGCTACTATCTAACAAAAACAAGTTTAAGCAACGCGGGTACTTATTGGCTTTGGTTAAGATTATTAATGCCTGGTAAGAATGAGTTTCTGCTAAGGGCGCGTTTGAAACCTAAGCTATTTGACTTTGATACTGAACCAGCGGTGTCTCAAATTGTTATGTCCCAACTCCAGTTTGGTTTTACCTAGTCCGACGATTTCAACTTCGCGTCGCTACTACAATTGCCACTAGTCAGTCATTGAAGAAACCACATTTATGTACCTACCTATGCTTTTGTTAGGATTCTTTTATCATAATTTATAACAATATTACGTTCATGAGCATATTCGAGCTGATAGATAGAGACACCTAATTGGAAGTGGCGACCTTCCACTCGTTTCGGCGCTGGTTGTAGTTATTAGAGTTTTGCAAGTGCGTCGATTGTCCGGCGACAAATTAATGGACAAAACGTGGGCGTTGAGAAATACAGGAATTTGAATAAGTAGCTGCATAGAGTAGCATAGTGTTACTTAGTCGATTTCTATTTCCTACACACTGTACTTAAAAATCCCTTAATAAACTAGTTGAAATACATTCTTATTATAGGCAGCGACCATTAAACGTCGATGGCAACGCCAACGACAGATTGATTTTTGGGAATTCTAATTAATCTTGTTACTCAATTTATTACATATTGATAAACATTTTACAATTCGCTTAAAGGCGAGGATAAGTTTCGATGGTAGGCGTTTTCTCTTATTGAGATGAATTTACCAACCGGATGATAGTTCCGTAAGGTAGGTACAGCTAGCTATAGGTGATAAGCTAAATTGTTGAACTACAGGACATTTCTCAATTATTTGCCGGTATAGAGCTATTGTGATTTTAAAACAATGACCGCTGAAGTGGGGAAGAATAAACAGTTGATATAAACATCGATAGGATGCCAATTTCCAGTAGAAACAAAAGGTTGTGAGAGTGACCACGCCTCATGTAGTCAGCGATGCTGCGGGCGATCGTTCTGCTGTGCCTGCTCGCCCCGCTCACTGAGGAGATGCAGGCGGTTCAGCGATACTTCATGGCGCGCAACACGAGGCCCAACGCCTCGCCCGTCCAAGCGGGCTACGTCTACAGCAAGGTGAACAATGGACCTGCAACTATTGAAACATTCCATGACCTCCGTGCCGACACGAAGAACCAAGATAACAGTTTCAAAAATGAAATGAAAACGGAAGCGAATAAAGAAAAGTCCGCGGAGTCTGCAAAAGAAATTAAAAGCAATAAAACGCAGCACAAACCACCAATGTCGCTCAAAAATAGCATCTCGTTCAGTGCAACAAAAAACCAACTTTGGCCATCCGGGAAGCTTAAGCTTGCAGCGAGTAGCATGGTGAAAACTTACGACTCTATTTTTCGTACCAAAGACGATGAAGATATACGCAGTGATTTCAAGAATTTCTACGACACGTGGCCTTTCTTGTATCAAAATATATATGAATATAAACCCAAGAAACTCGATGACGACGTTGAGAAGGCGAAAGATAAACGATTTGCGATTCCAACGCGCGATAAAGTTATACCAGTTCATGAAAATGTCGACGAACCAGCTGCCGACCAAAATTCTGCGAACGAAAGTAATTCCGGACAAGATTATATGCAAATTAATACAGCAACGACTGATAATCCAAATTTTGGCAACCAACCTTTTTTTTCATATGTTCTAAATGACTACTTTGATAAAACCGATGAGGACGACCCGACTACATTTAAAGGACTGCCTTGGGGGAAAGATTTCGACCATGAAATGGCTTTACAAGACATCGACGATTACGCTAAACGAATAAGACGCTTAGAAAGTAATACCCCCAAAGTCAGTAGGGAAGAAAATGAGAAGAAAAGTAAATCACATATGGAACAGGATGCGACACACGAGTCATTAAATAGCAAAGGTCGTGATTCACATCGGGAATCTGAATCTAGTGAGAAGAATGATGACAGCAAGTACGGCTATGACGGTAAGTACCAGTACGACGGAGAGAATTACAGGGGATTTAAAGATTTTGTCGATTCTTTTGCGCATAGATTTGGTTCAGAAGATCATGACAGAGCTTCTAAGTACGCCAAGAAAAATAATGCAAATAAAGGTGAGAACAAGAAAGGATTTCGTACAGTTCATCATAAAGACGAATATCAAGAACATCATGACTTTTTCGATAACTCAGATAACAGTGAAAATGCTGAAGAGCAAGGTGCATCTAAGTTTAATATTGGTGGTTCGGAGGCGTTTTTGCGGTCCGTGGCAGGCGCGGTCACAGGAAGCGATGAAAACAAATTAAGTAATGGTGAAAATTTAGAAAGAAATCAGTTTGAAAGAAACCATGAAGATAAACAACGATATAACGGGATCGAACGGGAACTTGACCAGTACAGAGATGTGGCCAAGCGTACAGCCCTAAGCAACAATGCAGACTATGTAGATCGATACGTGATATGATTATAATGTGTATAGTCGTACCAAAATTCTACATCTATGATGTAGTTTCAATATTCCTATTATCGCCAATGCAATATATTTCTAAGTGGGTGCAAGGAATTAAGATCTATAAATATAAAAAAAAAAGTGCATTGCCTTTGTAATTTATTTATTTGGTTATTAGATGTTATCTTCCCGAATCGATGCATTACATGCAATGAGATCGTTTTAACATATTTTAAGTTTTTTTACATTTTGTTAAAAATAAAAATAAAGTTTAAATACAACTGTTTTATTCCAATTTCACAGTTGACACTTGACCCAATATCACCTAACACTTTTGATGAACTCCCTGACGCAGTGGTGAGTGCTGTGATGAGATAAGTCCCAGGTTCCATTCCCGGTAGAGTAAATTTGGGAATGAATATGTAATTTCTGAATTTTCACAAAGACCAGCAAAGCAAAATGTTTTAGCGTTCCGGTACGATTCTGTATAAAAACCGATTAGCGTTTTATTATAAATGCCATACCCTAATAGTCCTTTAATCTTAGCCACATAACTTACCACCAGGTGAAATCGAGTCAAGAGGTAACTTATGGTGGAATTAATTTAAAAAAACCGGGCAAGTGCGAGTCGGACTCGCGCACGAAGGGTTCCGTATCATTATTATGAATTAATTACCTTTGTTAATGAACCGCAAGACTAACTTTGTTTGTAGAGGTTTATTGTTAATATCAAAAAAACTATGCTAGTTAGAGCATTGGCTATAGTTTTCCTGTAAAGTATACGTAAATTCCTATTGACCATAATTATTTCAAATTTTTCGATTGGTAAACTCCGGAGATAAGGGGGGGGGAACGGTATTTTTTGAGACATTTTCCCTGATAAATCAAAAACTATCATAACTAAAAATAATTAAAAATCTGTTTTAGAATGTACAAAGTAAACCCTTTCATATGATACCCCACACAGTACAGTTATTTCACTTTTAAATTTCAACCCTCAGATTTTCCCCCCTTTTTAAATAAGAACAAAAATTATTTCCAATTTTTTTTAATTCCAGTGTCTTTGGGCCACTACACACACACAACTATTCCAAATTTCATGTCGATAGCTTCGGTAGTTACTGAAATAATCGAGTGTGACGGACGGACAGACGGACAGACGGACAGACGGACAGACGGACAGACAGACGGAGAAAGTCGCACCATAAGGGTTCCATTTTACCATTTTGGTACGGAACCCTAAAAATACCAAGTTTGATAGGTCAATATACCCCATACTATCCTTCTCAGAACATACTAAGGTAACTGTAAGGTACTACTTGGTAAGGCACATTAAAAATAATATGTTAAATACATTACTTTAATCGGAAATAACATTGCCAAGCCAAGGATCCACCATGGGTGCGTTTTCAGCAATAACATCGTCATTTACTTTTCCCGGCGATGAATATCCCTGGGGAAACAGCGGTAAGTATGACAACATTTTAGTGACAAATTCAGAAGTTTTTTCTCCTAACTTATCCACATAAGTACCAAAACTGAATGGAGCTGAGGATCTCGGGGTTCTCATCGGCCGATTCATTTCTACTTCCCTGCTATCTTCAGTTTCCTCACTGAAGGACGACATATCCCTAGTAGTAACAGTTTTTCTCTGCGCCTCCGGTGACTTAGTGATCGCTGAGAACTCTTCGTCATATTCTTCCTCCTTCATTACACCCGTGGCGGCGTTCCTTACAACTTTAGCCGACGGCTTGTCTTCGCTTTGCGGTATTTTAACTTTACTCTGACTCAGTGTAGGGACCGGGCGCGGTTGCTCTACTTTTGCTACCCGGTTACTTGGTTTTCGCGACCTGATCACTTTCACTTTGACTCTCGGCTCCAGCGGCTTCCCTCTTCCGACAAACTCGTCATGATTCACGTCGAAGTCGTAATCGTCAACGCTGAAGTCCTCGTCTTCGTGTTCAACAGAATCAGCGTCCTTGTTCGGAATGCTCATTTTGGCTTGATAATCCTCATCACTTCCAGTATCTGTGAATTTCGGGATCGGCTTTTTTACGAGAGCCACCTTCGGTTTTTCTGTCGGTTTGAGTTGCGATACGTTTGATTTCGCTACGAGTTCATTAGTATGCCTTGGATTTCGGATGGTTTTGGTATTAAATTTTGAATATTCTGGATTTCCGTCGTATGCTTCTTTAGAAGTTGTTATAACCCTAACGATTTCCATCGCTGCATTTTTTTGTTCGATCTTCTTGCTGACCAGTTTAGCATTAACCAAATACAAAAGGCAATAAATAGTTAAGTAGCGTATATTCATTGTTAGCGGTGGCGCGGACAGACAATCAAATGGCAAATATCGAGCGCACATTGTTTCATATCAAATGAAAACAACACTCCAGTGTTTTTAGTTATTGTCGCAGATGAAACGAAACAAAGTATGAGATATTAATAATAATATCATCTGATTCATACAATCTGTTTAAATAATATTGCCACATAGCTGTCAAACTTGCTGGTTATCTATGGGGCACTATTTTGTAATTATCCGTTAATATTACAAATGCGAAACACTTGTTGTCACACTGAGTTGTCCTTAAATTACTCATACACCGCGGCAGACCAACGAATCGCCGTGACTTTTTGCACGGATATAGTTGAGAACTTGAAGAGTGAGACATAATTATTTTTAATCAAAATTAAGTTACCCCAGGATTTTAAAACTAATGTCATAGATTAATTATAAACCAAGTATAGATTGCTAACTCCCATATAAAAATTTTTCTAGGTTAATACTATCGATAGGTGGCGCTACCAGGCTCGCTCGACAAATGATTATAGTAAAATCGGTGAAATATCGTATTTTCTTGGTTCAGTTTGTATTAATTATTTATATAAAATTATCAAAATACAAAAATTTGATAAAATCACTTAAGCAAATAGCAAATTTACATTCAATTAATTTTAACAAAATTAACTTACAGAAGTAATTCGATTTGAAACAAGTTCTGTGTATTCTTATGTTATAATCAGCTAGTTGACCATGCAGTTATGCTGCATTCCTATAGATGGCGTCACAAACTGACGATACACTAAAATAATTTTTTCCTCTTGTTTTGGTGCCGGCCAAAGACGATATACTTAAAAACCAGGTTGGTACTTGGTATTATAATTAACTAGCTGATGCCCGCGACTTCGTATGCGTGGATCGAGGTTTTGTTGTTCCCGCGGGAACTCTTTAATTTTCCGGGATTAAAAGTAGCCTATGTGCTACCTATTCAAGACTATAATCTATTTCTGTGCCAAATTTCAGTCAGATACGTTATGCTGTTGGGGCGTGATTGAGTAACAAACATCCATACATCCATACATCCATCCAAACTTTCGCATTTATAATATTAGTAAGAGTAAGATCTATGGTGCCGGCTCAGTGAATTGTGCGTTTCTTGTGTTTTTAGGGTTCCGTACCTCAAAAGGAAAAAACGGAACCCTTATAGGATCACTTCGTTGTCCGTCCGTCTGTGTTTCAAGACCCTTTTTCTCAGGAACGTATGGAGGTATCAAGCTGAAATTCATATCAATCAGGTCTACGGTCCCTTAGAGCTGTGAAAAAATCAAACTTAAAAGCCTACACAATCAAAAGATACAGCCGTTTATGCTGCAAATTTTCGATTTTTCTTGCACTCGCGAGGGAATCAAAACCTACAGGGTACTTCCCGTGAACTTAGAATCTTGAAACTTGGTACGAAGCAACGTCTTATAACACAGATATATAGGAAGAATTGCGAAAAGCATAAATTTTTAGTAATATCATTTAATTAAAATATTTTTAATAATAATTAGGGTTCCGTACCTCAAAAGGAAAAAAACTGAACCCTAGGATCACTTTGTTGTCCGTCCGTCTGTGTGTCCAGACCCTTTTTCTCAGGAACACATGGAGGTAGGTACCAAGCTGGAATTCATATCAAATACCTACTCAGGTCTACTGTCCCTTGGAGCTGTGAAAAAATCAAACTTCTAAGCTAACACAATCAAAAGATCTACAGCCGTTTTTGCTTTGCCGTCTTTGTACACGTGCAGTCTGTGTATAGACTATACGCAGCGGACCTACAATGCTCTGCGTGTTCAATATAACAATGTGCTGAGGGCGGTGCTGAGGAGGCCTCGACACTGCAGCGCGTCGGCCATGTTCGCGGACGCTCGCGTGGATGATTTGTACGCGATCGTGCGCAAGCGTGCTGCGTCTATGATGTGCAGGCTAGTGAGTAGCACCAACACCCTCCTCAATACGTTGGCTACTAAGCTGGACAGCCCTCTCTGGAGGCGCTGGAATGGTGCACACATTCTCATGAGGAGGCCTCAAAGAGACCTGTAAATGTGTCGAGGCTTAGGTTTGAGAGTAGGGTAGGTTAGTTGAGGTATTTTATGTTGTTTTTTTACTAACATAGGTTAAGTGATTGTTACTAACAAGTTATGGGTGTTGAAGCCTGAAATAAAAAGTTATTATTATTATTATTATTTGCTGCAAATTTCGACACTCGCAAGGGAATCAAATCCTACAGGGCACTTCACGTGAACCCAGAATCTTGAAATTTGGTACGAAGCAACGTCTTATAGCACAGATAAAGGAAAAATTGCGAAAAGCATAAATTTTTAGTTACATCCATACTTCCATACTATATCCATACTCCATACTATGATATTATAGATGCGAAAGTGTGTCTGTCTGTCTGTCTGTCTATCTGTCTGTCTGTCTGCTACGCTTTCACGGCCCATCTGTTCAACCGATTTGGATGAAATTTGGTACAGAGATAGGTTACATCCCGGGGAAGGACATAGGCTTCCGCGTTCAAGAGTTCCCGCGGGAATAAAAAAAAACATCAATCCACGCGGACGAAGTCGCGGGCATCATCTAGTCATATAAGAAAAAAAATATTTTTAATAATTTTAAACTTACTTCCCCTTTCCGCATGAACGCGTAGAGGTATTAAATTGAAATTAAAATATTAGATAAGTTGAATAAAAATACTATAACTTTTACTTATAGGATATACCTACATGTTTGTACGGAACCCTCGATGCGCGAGTCCGACTCGCACTTAACCGGTTTTTTTTTTGTTTGTGACCGTGATAAGACTAATGGACTCTGAGATTCTGCTGCTATACGATTAATCTTTGAGGTTAAGTTTGGCAATTGTTAGGTATTCTTTAGCCATTTAGCTAATAATAATATATTTATCGACATGCAGGGTTCCGAAATATGTAAATCCATATCCATACTAATATTAGTGTGTCTGTCTGTCTGTCCGTCTGTCTGTCTGTCTGTCTGTCTGTCTGTCTGCTACGCTTTCACGGGCCATCTATTCAACCGATTTTGATGAAATTTGGTACAGGGATAGATTGTATCCCGCGGAAGGACATAGGCTACTTTTTATCTCGGAAAATTTAAGAGTTCCCGCGGGAATCGAAAAAATTTGGTCCACGCGGACGTAGTCGCGGGAATCATCTAGTAAATAAATATAATATAGATAATTATTTTATTTATAGCTAGCTAATTACAGTAGAAGTCTGGTTGATGGCGATATAATTTAGGTAGGTACTTAGGTAATAATCAAGAAAAAATATTTACAGTAGGTATTGTGCATTATTCAAGAAATACTTGATAAAAAAACTAAATTTACCATTACTCTAGAGTCTACCTACTTCAGAACTATAGGCACATGAGTTCTGATCTGCTTAGTAGAGCCTTCGGTCATGGCTAGCTATAACCCTACCGGCGAAGCCAAGTGCTGCCAAGCGATTTAGCGTACCTAGAAATCGATTTGGGGTTTATTATAAGTACCAAGCCGTTATACCCCTTCTTATTAGCCCACTACTATCTTAGGCTACATCATCAAATACCATCAGGTTGAATCGCAGTCAAGGGCTGACTTGTGAAAGAATCAAAAAACAAGAATAACTAACATATTTAAGAAATACTTTAAAAAAACACAAAAACAAGTGATCAAGTTTTTTTTTTTTTTTTTAATATATAATTAGACACGTTTACGTGCTCTCCGAGGCACGGGGTTGAAACACCGCCAACTTCCTAACTCCGGGCTAGTATTGAGAATTTCTTGCCAGAAAAACCCAATACTTGTTATGGCCCGACCCGGGACTCGAACCCGGGACCTCGTCGGTCGCAGTCAAAGACAATATATAAACCTGTATTATAATTAATCTATGGTCGCAGTCCAACATGCTAACCACTATACCAACGAGGCAGTCATGGATATATAACTATACGTTAGATGGCACTAGGTAAGTTTGATCGAGTTGATGATTCAACTACTACTCGTTAGATGGCAATAGCTATGTTCGTTATTAATTATTTTTCAGCTTGCACAGTTACGCCATCTCAGATAATGCGAAGAACTACAAGGTACCGGCGACTTTAATGCGCATTTAGCGAGCTTTGATTTAATGTATGAAGAGAACAGTCTTATACTGGTTTATATATTGTCTTTGCTAATGTAAAATAAATGTTAGAAATACTTGGTTTGATCTGTAAATAGAATAATCTCCTCCCTATCTCTCTTTTCATTATTTAACTGTGTGTAGGTATACCTACAAAACGGTCAGTAGGTATAGGTATGGCAAAGCTTTTCAACTAAATAGAATCTAACATCGAAAGAAAAAATTCTTTTTAAACAACCGACTTCAAACTCCCGCGCCAACTTCACAACAACAAGCACAGCGTGTGCTTGTTGTTGTGAAGTTGATACAAAGTACTTATTTTATTGTTGATATTTTAAAAACCGCTCGACCGATTTCGATAAAATTTATATGGGACCACTTGGGAAGTATGCCCTTTCAAATAAAAAAAGAATCATCCAAATCGGTCTACCCAGTCAAAAGTTCTGAGGTAACAAACATAAAAAAAAAAATACAGTCGAATTGAGAACCTCCTCCTTTTTTTGTAGTCGGTTGAAAATACTCAGCTTAGTTCAAACCCTGATCATTTTGACGTTTTCTTGAGAAGGTACTAGTATGTAAAGCAGAATAAACTGTTAAATTGCAACTAGTATCATTTCACAAAAGAATTAAGCTTTCACAAAGTAAGCTTAAGTAACCCACTGTGTGGATTCATTTGAAACATTTTATGTGCTTGTATCTATATGTGGTTTCTTAAAAGTCTATGTTCTTGGATTTGTTCTATTATGCAGGTTATTTGGCTCTACTTGTCCCAACCCCCCTATTGGCAATCTTACTCCACGCTAAGGGTACATCGCCGATTAACGATAGGCGCCAAGTTTTTGAGGCGCATGAATGGGCCGTGAGCTTGACCCCGACCGACTCATTGTTTCCACGCAAAGAATTTGTTTGTTTGTTTATCGCAGCCGCGAGATGAGGCTACAAACAAAGCGCTCGCAGTGATGTTATAAGAGCGATGTGTGCCCGTGTGCGTATGCAGTCGTCGTCCGGGCGAGATGGAGACGATATCGGGTTGTCTGAGCGTGCTACTGCTGGTGTGTCCGCTGCCGGCGCGCGCGCTCTACGTGTACGACGACAGCCCGGCCGCCGGGTACGTGGTCGCGGCGCCGGGCGACCACCACAAGAAGATGCCCGCACACAAGATGTACTACATCAGCAACGCCAACCTCAAGAACATGAAGCTGGTCAACGAGCGCGCCGTCGACTCCTACTTCAGAATCCTACGAGCGACGCCGCTGACCTTCTCGGCCGCGGCTGCCAAGGACCGAAGCTCCCCGCTGGACCGGCGCGTCACCGCCGTCACCGAGTCTCCGCAGCAACACCAGCACATCGCCGAAAACACCGCGTACGTGTCGCAGAGCGAGCCGCAAAAAGATCACTACAGGGACAACGAAAAAACGACGCCAGGCCTCAACCAAAACACAAAAAGCAAAGACGAGGAGCTTTTCAAGCCGAGTCGCAACGAATACTTCAGGAGGCACAGCGTTTACGAGAAGCGCACCGTCGTGTCCAAGGGCGACAACAGACACAACCGGCGGCCTCACCGCGCGCAGAACTTCCACCAGAAGATGTACCTGTCCCAGCAGGTAAGGGACAAGATCCTGCACAAGGCGGACGTCAACGGCGACCGCAGCGGCCGGCCCGCGCGCCTCCTCGTCGACAGCTCTCAAACCGTCGTCGACAAAAACGTCCACAACGCGAAAGAGTACAGGAAGAGAAACACGATCGATAGAGAGACTATCTCCCAAAGAATAGACGAGCAGAACGTTAACCAACTGAATTCCCCCAGTTACATGCGTGCGGCTAAAGACGCGTACCGTCCCCGGAGCGGGCAACACGCGGAGGGCGAGTCGGGGTCGCCGTACGCGCTGTTTTACCGTATGAGCCCCGAGCTCGAGGCGCCGCAGGTGGACGCGCGCGCCGCGCTCGAGGAGGCCGCCGACGGCGCCTACTACCGCGGCAGCGCCAGCAGCTACGTCGACCTCAACATCGGCCGGAAGCCCACGCCCGTGCTGTAGACCCAGTCCCGCTGAGGCATTAAATAATACCTATCGTAAACGACAAGAAATAAATTCATTCAAAATGATGTACTTCCTGAAACTGTAAAATAGATATCATATTGTACTTGCATAATAAAAACTCAACCAATAAAGTAGGTAAGTATTATTTTAGTGGTTTGGTTTTATTTTCTTTTCCGTAGAGACCCTTTTTATTTTGTTGTAAACTCACCCTAGATCACAATACAACAACACCTGATGGTAAGTGATGATAGTACCTATTGTGTTATGTGCTTATGGGACACGTTTGCTAAGAAGATGCCTATTGAATTTTGTTTTAAAGACAGTTACCCGCCCTACACAGATTTTAATAAGTAATTGGTAGGAAACACATTTCGGAAGATTATTCCAAACTAGCCATGCAAGTGAGGAAAGATGATGTAAATCATTCATTTCTCGAACTTGTATATTATTATTATAATAAAGTGAGCTCAATCTAGGCTAACTTACAAGTTATTATTTTCATCGGACGTCCTTCATCAACAAACGCGCACACCGTGTCTCTCTTTTAATCGCTGCGACTGCGACGCGTGCGAACGCGCCCGTGCGCACGAATTATACTTATAGGGTTTTTCATTATCATTGACACAGAAGACCGTTGCACAATCTCGAACGCTGAAATCTATCATGAATGTCAACGGTAATGACCGCTATATAAGTGATCGTGCTGACCTCTGCAGTCATTGCTGCGAGTGACCGCCGAGGCGATATGCTGCGTCTCCTAGTGTTGACATCGATGGTGTTAGTGGCGCGCGGCTTGGAGATGCGCGAGACGGTGGAGCGCATGGTGATGGTGCGCACCACCGGCTCCGACCTGCAGCCCGCCGCCACCGGATACATCTACAAGAAGGACAATGACGGGCCCGAGCGGCTCGTGGAGATGGGCGAGAGCGAGGTCATGGAGCATCTGTCCAAGCTGTACGCGCACCCTCACCGCGCCGCTAGCGGCGACGCGAGCGGCGAGGACCGCGTCATCCCCGTCAAAGAGGACCAGCAGGAGCACGTCGACGGCATAGCCGACGTCGATTACAAGAAGATCTTCGATGAGTACAGCGCCAACTATGGCGACGATCGCCCCTACGGTGACTATTTATTGAGCTTGAAGCGTTTCAAAGGTGCACTCTATCATAAACACGACGGGGACGATAGAGGACCGAAGAACCATCGCTACGGGAAAGGAGACGCCGGGAACTACCACAACGAGAAGTTCGAAAGCTATTCCATTTCACGAGACCACGAGAAAGATGACGGTGATGCTCATAAGAAACATCACGACCACGGACGCTATCGAGGCTCCAAGAAATTCGGAGAAGACGCGGGCGAAGACGACACCCGCAGCTTTCACAGCGTCTACGATAAAAGCAACCTCAAGGATGACCATGAGTACCTCGGCAAAGGAGTCAAAGCATTTGGAGACGAACATAAATATTACGGAACAGGTGATATAGGACACAAATACTATCATTATGAACCCAAACACCACGATCTTAAAGTTGGACACGTCGACGGCCACGCAGAAGAGTCTGCAGAAGATCAAGGAGCCAAACATACTGAAACACACGCTACTTCCGACGCGACAGGTGGAGCCGTCGAGCCTCAGAGCGAGGGCGATCAGACTGGAGGCAAGAGCTACGACTACAAGATTAAGCATTAACGGAGGCGGGTTTCAGATATTTGTTATAGTTTTGTTAACTTTTGTAAATATGTAATTAATTTATAGATAAAAATAAGCCATAACCTCTAATTGGATTTGATTATTTCCATGTCGTTCTAAACCGAAACCATTCGGCGATTCAAATTAAAAAAATATTTAGCAAAATATATCTTTATCCTTCAATGAGCAGGGCGACCGCGTATCTTTTGCATCAATCATTGATATATCGCAATCACCTCTGATTGGTTAACACTCTTCCACTATTGGACGAAATCCATTGACGCAGCAAGAATACCAAAAATTCAGCCAATCGGAGGTGATTGCGATGTATCAATGATTGATGCAAAAGATACGCGGTCGCCCTGCAGCTTTCTAATAACGCACCCGAATGAACAAATGAATATCATTCAAATTGAAATAATGATTTGATTTTAAATCTATTTTGTAGATTTCAGTGCGATTTCCACTAAGAAAGAATTAGAAAAAATAAAGATATAGAGATTAGACAATTAGAAAATTTCGGTTTTTATGTAGGTAGCTAAGACTATTTAAAAATTATTTGGTCTTATATAGGTAATTTATCTCAGTCCTCAGCTATTAGTCAACTTTATGGACACACAAACAAATAGATACATAGATATTTACCTATATGTGGAAAAAACACAAAGTGCTTGCTCTCCAAAGAATTTTTGCCGGTACGAAAATATAATTGGACAAATGCATTACTTACGCGATGTCCTTGAACCAAATTCTGCATTCAATAAAAAAGTGTCATAAGTCTGCATTCAATGAAAAGCATGAAAATTATTAATCTTAAATTGCTATTTTACCATTCTAACTAATTTCAGCAGGTACAAGTAAAGAAGCATTTATTACCTACTCGGTGCATTTCTTAAATTTTAAGCTGTACCTAGAGCACAACAGCTTTGCCCGACGCGATATTCAAACTCATATAAATTTTTTATTCAAATAAACTTATTAAAATTGCATTTGATTGCACTTTTAATAAGTGTATTTCTTGTGTTTTTTCGAGTGAATCTACCACTGGTTCGGAATACCATTCCTAGTTCCTACCAAGAAGAACCAGCAAGAAACTCGGTGGTTGCTCTTTTGAAAAAAATCATTAATTAGGTACAATTACAATCAATGTGTAGATATTTATGTAACCGCATTCACAAGCATTGCTGGAGCGAGTCAAATCCATGCTCTTTTCTCATTTACATATCGACGGGTTCCGGGCTAATTGTATTAAGCGACACTCTGAGCGATATAGACTTTTATACATATTTGGAATCAGCGAATTTTTCTGCGTCATTTGAGCTGGGTTTGGTGACGATCGGAACACTTTTTTGTCGCTTCATACAACCCGCATTTTTGGGCCCATTTTGGACTGCAATGTATGAAGCGACACAAAATATTGACAAATTTAGGAACTGTGTACTTAAGCTGACTACCAAATACCAGGCAGTCGTTTAAACGTTTTTTCCTGGAGCAACAATTTACAGGCAACGTACGTTAAAGCATTTAGCCTGACTTTATAAATATATAGAAATGTCGCTTAATACAATTAGCCTCTTTGTTAAATTCTTATCCAGTGTCGCTTAATACAATTAGCTTTACCTTGTAAATATACAAGAATGTCGTTTAATACATTTAGCCTCTTTGTCTAATTCATACCCAGTGTTGATCCATACATTAGCTCTGTATATGAAATGTTAGATGTTGTCACTTCAACATTTAACGAGAGATATTTTTGATTTTGATTACTGAGAAAGTATAGAAGAAAATACTTAAGTAAAGAAATGAAAACCAAAGAAACGCTCGTAAATATTTTACTGGACTATTTTACTGAAACTGGACGTTGGCCGGCAGAATGGTCACATTCCTTATTCATTCCATTACATAAGAAGGGATCAACAAAAAAATGCAACAACTACAGACTGATTTCTCTCATATCACATGCAAGTAAGGTACTGCTTCACATCATAAATACAAGACTTCAAGCTTACTTGTCGCGCCAAATCGCACTGGAACAAGCTGGTTTCGTCAAAGGAAGAGGTACACGAGAACAAATACTAGTGATCCGCCAAATCATAGAGAAAGCTAGAGAGTTTAACAACCCTCTATACATTTGTTTTGTGGATTTCAGGAAAGCATTTGATACGGTTAAATGGTTAAAACTCTGGCAAATACTTTCTCAAATGAGTGTACCTCAGCATCTTATATATCTTGTACAGAGGTTTTACGTGGATGGTACAGCAGCTGTACGAGTGGACGAACTAGAATCTTCAACCTTTAAAACTCAAGCTGGCGTTCGACAGGGGTGTCACTCACCGCTTCTTTTCAACA
This sequence comes from Erebia epiphron, assembly GCA_963932025.1. Lineage (NCBI taxonomy): Eukaryota > Metazoa > Arthropoda > Insecta > Lepidoptera > Nymphalidae > Erebia > Erebia epiphron. Next base: position 15,294,499 of record OZ009950.1, read on the forward strand.
TTTACACTGAACACAATGTGGATTGTTTTGGAAGACTGGGATAAAGGTATATCTGTTGGAAGACGCAAGATGTGTAATCTCAGATATGCGGACGATACTACGCTTCTTGCCCAAACTAAAGAAGATATAGAAGACCTACTAGAGCGTCTGGAGACAACTAGTCTTGAGTTTGGACTAACCATCAACAGGGATACTACCAAGATGATGATAGTAGATCGGGCTTATCATAATAGGCCAGAAATCCAAAATATCGCCAATTGCGAGGTGGTGCAAACCTACATCTATCTTGGTTCTACCATCTCTAATACCGGGGGCTGTGAACTGAAAATCCGTCGGCGATGTGCCATAACTAGGTCTGCGGTAAAGAAGCTCAATAAGATTTGGAAGAACAGGAAGATCACCAAAACCACCAAGGTTCGGCTTATGAGGTGTCTGGTTTTACCAATCTTTCTCTCCGGAGCTGAAACATGGTCGCTTAGACTACAAGACCGACGTAAAATTGATGCCTTGGCGATGTGGTGCTGGAGGCGCCTTTTAAAGATACCCTGGACAGCTGAAAGAAAGGTTATCGTCGACTGTACAATTGCGAATTCTGAAGTTCTTTGGCCACATCTCCAGAAATGAAGGGTCAATTGAGCGCCTGGTGGTACAGGGTCATGTGGAAGGAAAGCGAGCCAGAGGACGTTCACCTACTCGATGAACAGACCTAATAAAAAGTGTGACCCAGAAAACTGTGGTGGAGTGCTCCCGCAATGCTACCAATCGAGATAAGTGGAGGAGCATCGCGCGGGAGGCGGTGCGACCTAATTTAAAGAAGACCGATGACGAGTGTACCAGTATCATCCCACCAGCAACGACCACTCTGTCAAGAGTGCACGACTGAGAAGAAATGTTAAAGTTTAGGAATGAAGAAGAATGAGAATAATTATTTCAGGTAATAAGACTGTAGGCTACGTAATAAAAATACTGTTTAACTTCAGATTCCTATACAATTGTGATAAAAACTTTAGTTTGGTAAGCTAAGAAGTCCTAGGTGATTGTCATTCTAAATAAAAAACTTATCTTTAAACAATTTATAATGTGTGTTTTATTTCTCATTTCATAATTATTAACAAGATAGGTAGGCACACCCTATGTATGTACCTTTTAATTTATCAATGTTTTAACCGCCAATTTCTGTAAACTTCATTATTTAAGTATGATGACAAACAATTTATTAAAAAAAAACAGTCGCATAAACTAATTAGCCATACATTACAAAGTTTAAGATATGGTTTTTAAATCAATTAGCTTAGGTTTGAAATATGACCAACTATTTGATTAAAGCACTTAGCTTAGAGCCATTATTTGCATGCCTAGGCGGTTAAGTCATTTAGCCTGAAATAAGAAACAATAATCATAGGCGGTTAAGTCATTTAGCCTGGAAGAAAAAAAAGTAAAATATGGGTCATTTTGTATTAAGCGACATTTATCTTCGTTAAAAATAGGAATATTAGAAAAAAAAATAATCTAATTATGGAGAATATGTTATAAAAACAGTAATATCCTTCTTTTTAAAGAAATAATGCGATTTGCTAAAGTTATAATTTTTTTTCTAAAAATCGAAACTTTAAACTGCTCTGGTGTAAAGTTTCAAAAATGTCGGTTAATACAAATAGCCCGGAACCCCTCGAATTATAATCTTCAACAGTTTTAAAGAGCTTTTTTCAGGAGCATACTTTTATGATACGGATTTCCGATTTTGATTTGTTCGATGAACAAGCTTAGAGCTGCGTCCAAATGGTTGAATGCTAGAAAGTATAAGTACCTAAGTACCTATACCTTCTGATTTGATGAAACAATACACCCGAAAAAGCTAAAAGTATCCTCCTTCAAGTACAGGGACTTAGATAGGTAGGTACCTAAATATTACAAGTAAAATATTATGTACTTTAGTTGGTCAGACTTAAAACCCCAACTGAACGTGTGCTCTTCCTTTTTCTTTGATTATGTAAGTAGGTATACTTCTGAGCAGCAGGCAGCATAAGAGAAATTTGACCGAATAAAATTAGATACCAAATCATTTGAGAATAGGACTGGAAGATTCCCGAAATCCGCAATTAAATTAATAATATTATTCTAAAAACTAAGTAGGTAGGTATACCAGCACAATCATAGTTTGCAACTGCATTTTTGCTAGACCAAACGGTCCAATAAGGGTCATCAGTCGTGAAGAAGTCCGCACGAGGAGATCTATTCATCCACGAGCAATTGCCTTCCTAAGCCATTACTAGCTGATTCCCGCGACCTTGTCCGCGTGGAATAAGTTATTTTTTATTTCCACGGAAACACCTTAATTTTCCGGGATCAAAAGTTTCCGGGAGCCTTAACAAACAAACGCCCTTTCGCATTTATAATACTTAATAGTATATGTGGCCTGCCAATAAAACTCAAGGTACCTAACTACCTAGCTAGAGCACGGTCTACATCAGTCTAAGCACTTATCGAATTTATTTAGGTAAGTCGAAAATATACTGAGTGTAAAACCCGATGCTCAAGAGCGGGAAAAGTGGGCTGGGATATACTCGTGTGGCCGGGATAAGACTAAAGACATTGCAGCAGTCTGACCTTAGACTGCTGCAATGCTGTCCTTCGGTTACAGAATACAGGGGAGAAAAATTACTGGAGGAAAAATAACAGTTTCAATTCCGAAGTTATTTGGTCTTGATTATGACAATTCAGTGAGCGTAATTTATTGTGAAGTCCCCATACTATAGATATTTGACCCCAACAGCTGGCCGTTTCACACTTAATTCAAACTCATTATATGTAAATTGTAAACAATATAGAGAGTGCAGAAAACAGATCCCATGAAAAAGCTATAATTCTAACTCGTAGGCAGCTCTAAGTAGGTACGCCGTTAGGTATTTACTATTAATTGTAGATATTTATATGCATTATGCACCTTACTCTATCTACTGTTTATCGTACGGGAAACACTAGGGTTAAGTATTAAGTTGAATTAAGAAATTATTTGTTCTTCAGTAACAATTTACAATGCTCAATGTACCTACTCTAGAAGAAATAAAATCATTCAACTGTTGTACATCGATCGGCTCATTAGGTCTTCGGTAAACAAAAAGCATTTCACGGCCCGCGCAGAGGGCGGCCCGCATTATTATTGCACAATCAGTCAATAAGCTATTTTTTCATTACCGGCGTCTTTGTCACCTATCAACCTCGGACGAGCGATCTGGTACATGGCTACGAGAAAGGTTCGGGGCTCGGGCGCTCGCGGACCTTCTTTGTGTCTAACCTACATATAAATATTGGGCAACGGGGTCGGTGAGGTATTCCAGCACAGGTAGCTGAACGCGACACATCTCACCATGAGGACCGCGATGATCGTATTGTGCGCCGCGTACGCGGCAGGCGTGCAGGTGGGCTATCCGCCCGCCACCAGCTACATCTACCGCAGCGACAACGCCGGCCCGCCCAGCCTCATCCAGCTGATGCCCGCCTTCGCCGCGCCTCTGCCCCTCGCCCCCGTGCCGCTGCCTTACATCAACGCCAAACCCATAGCCATCGAGGATGCCGAAGAGGACGAGGAGAACGGATACGTGGACTCCGACGACGACGACGACGAAGGCGGCAGCGAGGGCCTCGCCGCGCACGGGCACGAGAGCGGCGGAGGCAGCAGCTACGGCGAGGAGCATCACAACGCTCACGGCGAAAAGGGAAGCAAGGGTTACGCTAAAGAAGGCCACCACGCCAAAGGAATCGCCGGCGACTACGGCAAAGCCCACGACGAAGGCTACTACCATGAGAGCAAGGGAGAGAAGGGCGCCCATCACGACAAGGCCGACGCCCACGGTTCGCACCACCAGGCCGGGAAGAGCTACAAGGGAGGCGACCACGGGCACAAGAAGCACTTCAGCAAGGGCGAGGACATCACCGGCTACCACAAGGTGTTCCACAAGGACGAGTTTAAGAAGGACCACGACTTCTACGACGAGGCAGCCAAGGACGGCCACTTTAACAAGCACGGCTACCACAAGTCTCACCACGGCGCGGAGAAGGGGGCTCATGCGAAGGGAGGCCACAACGCCGCGGGCTACGAGAAGGAAGGTTTCGGCAAAGCCGGCTACCACACCAAGGGGCACGTGGACGAGGCGGACGAGGACCGCGCCGCAGAGGAGGGCGCCGACAGCCACTACAGCCACCACGAGGACTACGGCAAAAAGGGCGCCAGCGACCACGGCAAGGAGTACGCGTACGCCGCTGGAGACGACGCGGACTACGAGTGAACAGACCCTCTGACGCTTGTTTAATCTGATGTACATTTTAATTTATTATCCTAATTGATACTCTTGGTTATTTTGTTATGTTTGATATTATAATGATGAGGCTGTAAATATTTTTATATTTCATAAATGTAAATAAAAAATAAACAAATGTACGTACACACTCGATTTATTTTCTGAAACTATCTTCGTGGCGTTTCGTACTCAGGTGGATATAGGGCTCTTGCCCATTATTAGGTACCTACCTATGTTTTCTTGCATGATTTCTTGTATGATTTGCATAAGACACAGAGTTGTGCCGCTCGTGTGACGTGCCAGGCACTCGTAAGTACAGGGTAGGTATCTAGAGGTAGGTACTCACCTATCAGCTGGGACCGAGCGTGGGTATTCAGAATGGAGCTCTGCAGATAGTTATCTAAAGTCTCAACACTAACAAAGTCAAATGAGGGCTACCGTTTTTATGCTCACTAGTTGGCGCCACTTGCGAGTAAGGTCCTGAAGTATGCCTGTATATTCGGTAAACAAGCAATTTTGTGAAAAAAAGAACTCTTTTTTAAATAGTAAACATACGGGAACCAGGGAAATACTAACCTATGAATTAGCTGTTCGAAAGAATCCGCTTAATTTTGCACCTATTTTTCTAAGCTACGCTTTCAAAGCACAGAGCACTGGCATTCTTTGGCACGTATCTTACATCTTCCATAATTAATCGGTTATTGCTAATTATTCATAACATTTAATTAAATAATTAGACCCGCGATAAAAGCCCAGTGATATTTGACATTTCGGGGACCTCACACTACACTAGCGCCCCTAGCGGCGAATTTAAACGCGGTAGCCCTGATTACGTGCAGTCAGTTTCTCCGCCTTTCTTATCAAAGACATAAGGTGCAATGCGAATGCGAGTTTGTTTGTTTGTTACGCGCTTTCACGGTCCATCTTTTCAGCCAATTTAAATGAAATGTAATTACCTACTTACAAACATAGTTTGTGTCCAGGGGAAGGGTGATAGGCTTTATTGCTTATCCCGGAAATGAAGGAGTTCCTGCGGGTATTAAAAAAGCTTTAACAACGGCGGACAATGTTGCGCGCCTCAGCTAGTAAAGATACAAGAGTAGGTATACAGTTCAAGTGCGGATCCTAAAAACTGTTACATTAGCTTCAAATAAAATAAATAGGTAGATAGGTACTTACTACATTGGTAATTAGCCAAGGAACTTCTATAGGAATAAAACAAGTTTACTTTTTGCAACGTATTTATTATCACTTTTTACCAATTTACTTTTGGCGATATTAAATCATTATTCTATGTTTAGTTTGTCACCTTGTGTGACGTAGTTCATCATAATTTTTACGTCACGGTAATTAAGTAATTTAGAGACGACCCTGAACATTTTAGGAATCGATTAATTTAAAATCGATTAAACATGGGCTTTAAATTAAATAAAGAATATAACTCAACACAAACAAACAGGAAATAATAGATGTTTAATAGGCAAAGTTAAAAACAAAATAATATATATTATATATTATATAGCCAAAGTAGCTAACTGTACACTAATTGTTAAACGTCATCAAAAGTTTATTTGTTTAAATAGAATTATTAGTAAAGTGAAATTTAAAAAAAATAGTTTTCTGGGCATTGGATAGTTTGCTTCCCGGAGAAATGGGCCACTTTCAAAAAAAACTAAAATTTGCAGACTTATAAGTTCTTGTTTTTCAATGGTTTTTGGACAACTGATGAGCTGCCAGGACGATTCTGGGGATTGTCTAAAATGACAGCTACAGTGTAACAATCATATTCACCTCTGATTCGTTAACATTCTTCCACTATTGGCCAAACAAATCCATTGACGCAGCAAAAATGCTATAAATTCAGTCAATCAAAATAATTGAGATTATAACAATGATTGATGCAAGTTTTAACTACATAATCGCTCTCCTGATCGAAGTTAACGTTATGTTACATGCATACCTAATAAAATAATGTATTACGTACTAGGAACGAAGTCAACGCGCTCTTTATGTCTCGAGAAGTTGAACTTATAGAAGTTAAGTTACTTCTGGTAAATCTAAAATTAGGAAAACAGCGAGGCAGCTTTTCGGCAATGGCATCAAGTCTACTCCACATCAATTCTTCGCATGAATCACTCATAAATTTGGAATATTTACTTACTAACGTAATGCCGTAAGGAATTTTTTCACTCCTTTGCAGTTTGTCTGGTAAGACTGTGATATAAGTTCTACTGTGTCCTGCCTGCTCTCACTACGTATAGTTCAGAAATTTTCACAATGATAATTAAGCAACCTCATCCACATTCGAAGTCGATCAGCGAGTTAAGGAAATAACTATCTTGAAAGGTTTCCTGAATGAAGATTTCCATAATGAAGAGAACCAAAGCCACAGACCGAAGCCATAGCCCAAACCAGCTGAAGTGGCTGTGGGAATTGTGGTTAGGCCATGCGGAGGAGCCATGAAGGTTAGAGTAAAAAAGTCCTAGAGAAAAGACCGCATATAATTAATAAGTGTAGTCTGTAGAGCCTTCCTACACAATAGACCTAAGACCATATGACGCCATATCTAGCGGTAGATTTCCACAGGCTGACGATGATAATAATATTATAATAATAATGGGTATTGTGCAACCACACACTACTCTTCTCTTAAACTACAACGGTTAACGATATATTATTATCTGTGTTTTTATTATTCTAGAGCCCTAGCTAGTAGCCCATAGTTTTATAATTTAAGTGAATAATATTTGCTATCAAATTTATTTACGCTCCTTGTGCGTTGTCACTCATAATAGTGATACACGGGCCTAGAATATTTTGTTTCATATATAGTCCACTGATAATTAATATAGTATAACCCGCACCTAGCTAACGTGGTGGACTATGGCCAAATTCTTCATAATCTGAGAGGTGTTGGTGGAGGTGTTGAAATGATAAAAATTTATTAGGCAGGAAAGCCGATTACTTTGTCAAATCAATTAAAGTTCAGCTAGGCGGAACCACGAAACGAGGAATCTTTGAGAAAAAACTTATCCTTGTCCGCGAATTTTCAACTAAGGCTATATAAACTAAGCGAATCGCATGTATGTCAGTGTCGTAACCCACTTCAATTGCGCAAGATCGGCTAAACAATCTAAAAATGGAGAAGACATTTTTATTTGTGCTGTCAGTGACATCGATTTTATACTGGGCTGATTCGTTGCCGGTTGACTTAGGTTCACTGGAGTTTGATAATCTTGACACCGATATAACCAACTTGAAATACGAAGGCCAAAATGGAGATTTGGATGACTTTTTCAAAACTTCGGAAAAAGAAAATGGTAATGAGAAAAAGTCGAAAAATAAAGTAAATGTATCCGAATTCAAAAAGAAAATTTCTGACGCTAAAGGTGTAAAGGTTAAATTTGATATCGGAGAATTGAAAAAATTTCTTAAGCAGGCTGGATTACACGATATTGGATCGTACGACGATGGTGCTATTTATGCCATAGCAAAAGGATTAACTAAATCCGGTGTGGGTATAACTGGAAACGAAGATAGGAAATATAAAAAAGGCACGAAATCCAAAGGATTTCATAAAATTTCACATAAAGACGAGTACAATAAAGAGAAAGAATTTTACGAAGAAGATGAAACTAACGGGGTAATAAAGAAAGTAGGTGCAAAAGGCATAGGATTCAATATTGGCGCTGGCGCGGGAATAAAAAAAGGCTACTTTCATCATGATCGCGAAAAGGACTTACTTGGCAAAGAAGGATTTTTAAATAAAGGAAAATTGAATAAGGAATATGAAGGATTCAGTGATTCTCAAGGATTTGATGCTTATTTTAATAGTGAATAGAGTGATTTTGTTGTTTTTTTAAATTGGTACTCAGATAAATAGTTTTTAGTTTACGCTGGTATGAATATTGGTTTTATTTGTCCGTGAGCATTACTTTATTATTGTTGGTCATGAATGAATGGTTCGAGGTTTTCAGATGTTTCTTTTTGTCTGTGTTTTGTGTACGGGTATTGTTTAGCCAAGTTTTATTAAAATATCTCACAAAAATTACAAAAATAGTAAATTAAAAATGTCAAACATCATTTTTCTAAATATTAAACTAAGTCAGTAAATCACTCAAAATAGAAAAGCATTCATAATTTAAGTAAGTAGATCGTTACGCTATTAATTTAATATCCATAGTCTCTTACGTGTGTATTTAAAAAGGTTTCTGAATAAAACCACTTTTAAATAATGTAACTTATTATTTGAACAGTACACATTTTTTTTGGTTTTCATTACTATGGGGTGGTTTAAGCATAAGTTTGTAAAAATATGCGGTAAGTTTAGCAGTTTTATTATCATAGTGTATCGTCATAATGCAATACCCAACGCTACTTAAAAATTGACTAATTTCTTAAAATATAATTTTCGTGAACCTAGAATATAAAAATACTATGAGAATTTCGTAATTGGTTAATTCTTAATCTAAACATCAAACTTGTTCCAGCTCTATTCATTTTCGGAGTTGCTAGTTGTTCCGATTGCTTACATTTAATTCCTGCATCATATCCCTATGGTCACAACTTAGCTCAATCACCAAACTTGGGCAGTGGTGTGATATCTAATACTCCTTTAAAAAATCCACTCAATCTGGATTCAGAAACAGACCCCTTTAAAAGTGGACAAAAAGCCTTTGGACTCGTCTCACCTGCGCCGTTTGTACCTGATGACGATACAAGTGCTGGATACCAGACCAAGGCTTTCAGCTGTTCATTGACACCATGCCTGCAAGAGGAAACGACGTCAGCTGTGTGCGCCTGCAATTTCAATACGGGCAACGTTGTTACTTTTAAAAATAGTTGTGATGTTAAAAAACATAATTGCAGGTTTGATACATGTAAGTTCTCACCAGCAAGGCGCAATAATTTCAGAATGATAAGAAAGCTTTTTCATATTTTATTCAAAATTTACTACATTTATTCATGATTAATTCATACCATATTGCTTAATCAGTTCATATAAATATCATGGAAGCTCTTTGATCTACCGGAATTAGGAGGTAATGCAAAATCAGTAATGCAATTTTCTCAAAATCTATTAAACTAGGCCTAACTATTAATAGGCCTTGTAAAAGGTGCACACTTTCGAATTTTTCTAAAATTCATAAGGATAACATTATTGAACTTTTGTTAGATACAAATTGTTATTAACTTGTGTGCTTACTGCTTTGAGGGTGAGTGGGTGTGCAATGGGTTAAATAATGCCTGAAATAAATGACTATTTATTTATTTATTTTGTTAACATACTACTGACATTTTAATTTTATTCCTTTTCAGCGTTCAAAGTTATTCTAGACGAGATTTGCCCCTGGGAGTACGAATCGCGGCGAAGTAACAAACGATTTGAAGTCAACTACAATGATCCGAAATACTTTAATAAATAATAATTCAAAGCTCAAATTTAATGAGTTTTCTAACAATTTAATAAATTACAGAAAATAAAAATAATTTTACTCAATTCTGATTCTATCGAGGCACGTCATTATTTTTCATATGTTCAAATACACGTATTATTGCAATAAATAAATATGGGGTTATTTATGACCATTTACTTTATTTTTATATACTTACTTCTAAGGTACTTGTTTGTCAGAATGAATCAAAATGGTATGCAAATTGAATCGATATTGAAATCGGAAAACGAAAGGAATCACTATTGTAGCATGAAAAAAAATCTCTTGTCTATTCTTATTTCTTTCACGTCACTTTGCTGCTGTCAAGGCTCAAGTGTCAATAATCGAATTCTATAGTCTTTGAATCGTAATGAATTGAAGTTGAAGTGTTTGTGTAAATGATTGTGAAACAAAGAATATTACAATACGAAATAGATGAGGTTCGGTAGAGTCAACCTTCGGAACATTACTCATGAGTACGGAAGAGACTCTGTTGAATCTCGACTTCGACAAAGTCCCCACAACGAGTACGCCTCCCGATGACGGCGTGGTATCTCTGTCGAGTAGCGCCGAGGACATCTGCCTAGTGCCGGAGGTCGGCTTCGAAGGCAACGTGGATTCCGCGGGCGTCAACCGCGAGTCGCAGCCGCTGCTCGGCGGCCGCGGCGACCTGGACCTCTCCTGCAACCACTTCCCAGGTACGGCGGCCCGTCTCGCCCCGCAGCTACATTACGCAGCTGGCTGACGCACTTGTGCGTCTTCCTCCGACGCCGTAGGGCTTCCCACCACTAATTATCACCACATCATGATCAGTCTCTTCTGGCATTGCATGAATTTTGACGAGATTCGATCACCTTGACACTAAAACATAGTTTTCCTTGATAAATTTGGTTTGTCTTCAACTCAATTTAGTTGCAATTTGACCAACTTCAGAATGTTTTTCTTTCATGTAATGTTAGTGTCTATTGCTTTGTTCACACTGGGCTGAACATAGGCACAGATGAGATTTTCATGTCAATTTTCAGTGAAGCATAACAGCTGTTGTTTTCAGCAGTTTTCAACAGTTTTTCTGTGATGGATTTGCTGTTTGTGTGTAGTGAGTAGATATTTGTTTAGCTTATTGCTCTCAGATTAGATACGCAATTAGGTATATATGTATTAATAATATGCTATTAATTATATACTGGCCTTCCATATGGTTGTGTATGAAAACATTTATCGATATTACTTAGAAATTACTCAATAAAAAAATAATGCCACATAAATAATAATAAATAAATAAATAAAGCCTTTATTCAGACAATAATTCTTAATCTTAACTAGGTCTTATTTAGTACTGCCTCGACAACCCTGTCCGTTTGCCTAATGGCAAAGGCCTCCCCCAATATCTTCCACACCTCTCTATCTTCAATAATAATAATAATAAATAATTAATAATTCTTTGTTATTTTTGTGTAGGATAATTTCCACAACAACTAATAAGTAGCCCTCCTCGGTCAATCAAAATAATATGCTGATGCTATTTACATCAATTTACACACATAACAAACATAAAAAAAACCAAATTACTAAACTATGCACTCACACAATATGAAATTGATTCATTAGTTAATTATTTACTTACCTATTCAAAAATTAACTTGTTATCTCATTAGTACTCAACTAATATTCATATTATGTTAATGAATAATTTATTTCATGGTCAAAGTTCTACAATTTTTATTTTGAAATTCCAACAACAAATTATGTTACAAAAATGGGAACTAAGTCTTTTTCCATACCTAATTAATTCATGTCAGGTAACTACCTGATTACTTAACTAAGTACCTACCATCAATACAGTCCAATATATTGTAAGTACAGCGGTCAATATTTACTTGAATAGTATAATGGTTGTCTAATAGTATAGAGTTGTTGATTGATCACCTATGATTCCAACATAGTTGATGGAATATTCTTTCGGGAGACACAACTGTATTATTGAGGACCTTGTTAAGTGAATTCTCATTTGTCACTGATGATTAAGTTTAAGGATGCGGTTAAAACAACTAGCATTATTTCCATGCACCTGAAGTCTTAGAAGTGGGTGGTCCCAGGTTTCATTTAGGGATTTACCTATAATCTAATAGACCATGTATATTCATAGGCTTTTTCCTTATAATTTTCTCAAAGATATAATAAGAGATCTCCGTACATAATTTTGTTAAAACTGGTGTAAGAGATCCCTGTACATAATTTGATCCAAACTGGTCAAAGCTAACAGAAAGGCAGACCGAAACTTTTGCTTGTATAATATTATTCTTATCTGTGGTCTGCAGCGGGAGGTTTTGTCAGTGACTAGTTTCAACCTTAATGTTAAGATAGGCTGCAAAGTGATACCACATTATAGTAGAGAGCTAATTAGGCTGCCACATGTCTTCCATGTATTCCCGCTTCTGCCTTAGCATTTATCCATATTTTATTATTTTCCATATTAGCACTCATCACCAGGCAAAATCATAGACTAGAAAATAAAAAACAAAATTAAAAGCAGGTTGTCCATTCCTTAATTAAAACAATTCTGTTGTTAATCTAATTGAAGTTGTTAATGTTGAATGACATCTAAAATTGACTTTTGCAATTATTTGGTGTGTATTGATAAGTTGGACACGTAGGTACTGTTTTGTTCAAAGCGACTGATAAATAATGTGGAGTTTGATACATGTTCTTCACTACTTAGTCTTTAAATTATCAGTCACTGACCTTTGACATTTAACTTGATTCCATTCAAATATGTTTGATACTAAATTGGTATCAAAGTCTATGGTTTGACCTCACTTGGTGGAAAACAACCTTTCGTATCTACCTACCACTTTTTGTTTTGTACAGCAATGTTAATAGTTACTAGATTTCTATATATATCATAGCAGCATAAGTATTGAGAAAATTAACAATTTAAAGTTAGGTGACTAAATTGGTAAATCTTCATTCTAGATTTTTATACTATAAATGTGAAATTGTGTGTCTGTCTGCTAAGCTTTCATAGCGCATATTTTCGACTTATTTTGACGAAATTTGGAACAGAGATAGGTTGCATCGCGACAAGAGAGATTCCATAATACTAAATCCATGCGGATGAAGTCGCGGGTATCATCTAGTGTAACTATAGAGACCTAGCCTCCAACCAGACCAGGAGCTAATTTAGAAAGTATAAATTCCTTTACTTAATACCTCCGAGAATCTAATATTTATCTAATATCTACAAATTGGTCATTCGTCATTGGAATTGAAATCCATAATATCTGGAAAGTGAAACCAATCACTCAAATCTGTCTGGATGTTGACTAAGTTGGATTAATGCGATGTTTGGATGATTCATGTCGCCTGAGCGGCCGTGACCCGGAGCAAAACACCTTCTTACGTTTCAGCCGGGGTATCGCGGCGCACACGGCGACGTTCGCAAAATGACTACATGCATACATAATAAGAATTTAGAGCCAATATTTACCTATAGGTACAGTACAGGTCGGTAAGTAGCTTAGTTGGCAGTATGATATAGATATCAAATGCAAAGCTAATTTGGCCAACACAAAGTTTTTTAAGAATCCCACTATAAGCTAGCCTTTGGCTGCTCAACACGTCGTAAGTGATGATGCGGTGTATGAGGCTGAACTTAGCAGGTTAACTTGTTAGGAGCATGGCAGTTTTATGGAACCCATATCATCAGTATATTATCCATACTAATATTATAAACGTGAGAGTGTGTCTGTCTGCTATGCTTTCACGGCCTTTATGCGTTGATGAAATTTGGTACAGGGATAGGTTGTATCCCATGTAAACACAGGCTACTTTTTATTACGGAAAATTAAAGAGTTCCCGCGGGAATCAAAAAAACTTAATCCACGCGTGCGAAGTCGCAGGAATTATCTAGTCATCTATATTGTGCTCATACCATTGATGTAGAATTTTAGTTACTCATTCTATTTCAAGGCTCATACCCCTAATCAGTTTGTACAAAGCATCGTACCTTAATGCTATACGCACAGAGAATTAACTAAATTAGGTAAGCAGGTAGGTAGGGTGGTAACTACTAACTAGCCACGAATCTACCACTTATAAGGTTACACACAGCGGCACGACTGCGCCAAGCACGAGGTCGTTCAACTGCCCATCACCATAGTAAACAAATAAGTAAAATATGTGAAAGTTGCGTCTCAATCAACAAATAAACTTATCTATTTGATATCATTTGAAGGCTTGGAAATTTATATCACATGGTAAAGTCGTTAACTGTCGCGGCAGATTTCATACATACTGCACTGCTGATACGTCAAGACTACCACCGGTTCCGAAAGCTACTGAGAAGAGCCGGCAAGAAACTCAGCAGTTGCTCTTTTCATAAAAAGAAAAATCCATACTTACTAAAATTATAAATGCGAAAGTGTGTCTGTCTGTATGTCTGGTCTGCTACGCTTTCACGACCCACCTGTTCAACCAATTTTCATGAAATTTGGTACAGGAATAGGTTGTATCCCGGGGAAGGACATAGGCTATTTTTGATCTCTGGAAATTGAGGAGTTCTCGCGGGAACAAAAAAACGTCTTATTCCACGCGGACGAAGTCGCGGGCATTAACATACGTTACGTAACAAGTATTACACTGATTGACATAGCTCCAAAAACCGATAGACGATGGGGTCCCAACTCAGATTCCAACTCGGACAACGGACGAGTCGCAGGGAGACGCTGGATGGCGGCGGCGCAAGTGCTGTGACCGTCTCTCGGTTGATGAAGACGGTTTTGTAAAGTCTAAAAGTTAGGTTATGGTGACTAAATGATAAATGATTTATTCATTTCACGTAGGACAACTTGTGTCACTTATGATATGTTAAGACTCTACCACTGGTTCGGAAAGTTAGTTCTCGGTTCTACTGAGAACTAGAACTGAGAACTGAAACTAGGTATAACATACGTTGCATATACCTAGAAGATGCGGTACCGCTGAGACTCTATAGCCCCTATTGATGTGGTTCACGTAACTTGCAGATGACCCCGCGTTCAGCGAGCTGGTGTGGCAGGCGGAGGTGGCCATCGACAATGGCATCTTCCCCGAGAGGATCTACCAGGGCTCCAGCGGCTCCTACTTTGTCAAGAACCCTGGAGGAGTGAGTCTTACGCTTTGAAACATGGCTTTTGGCTACTGTTCATAAACATACTAACCAGAAACAAGGATATGTAATAACTAACGTGAGGCGATAGCTAAACGTTCAGTAACTACTATAGTCTATCTGTAGACTAGTACTTGTTGATCGCGTAATCCAGTGTATTGATGGATGGTTGGTGGTGATGGTGATCTTACACGGTATTTACTCAACGTCTAGCATCGCCTTGCATATGAATCGTACAAAACAAATTCTTACAGCGATCCTGTTTGTGGATCAACATTTTTAAGTACATCCCTCATTATGAGTTCTCACATCCCAGAAAGTGAATAAAAGATGACCTTGAACGATTAGTCATATTGGATATTTGGGTCTAAACAACAGATTAGATAGAGTTATTAATCAAATTGTTACATTAGGAATTAGGATAGTTATGATAAATTGGCGAGTCATTTTGTGTAAATATTATCTGTTGACAAAATGGGCGGACTACCTAAAACCTGCTTGTTAAACTAATTGGTAGCCAATCATATAACCCACTATTCGTTAGAATGTATTAGTTCAGGTCGATTGTTATCGATATGACGATAAACGATGAAAGTGCGCGTGTTTGAATGAAACAAATTGCATAAAACTGCTGACTGTAGCAAATAAAGTAGAGAGAATTTAAGGCTATTTACAGATATGTGGCACAGGCTAATAAATTGAGCGTGGTCGGTCGCGTGCCGGCAATTTTGTTTGCATAGTTTAATATTCGATTGAGCGTATTTTGATCACATTTCATCAAGGCTATTGCTTAAAGAAACATAAAGGGGGCTGTACATGGGTCGATGGGCCGTGCGGCGGCTGATCACTTGCCAAATCGACCCACTTATATCTCCATTTACACAGTTGATTAATATCGCTCATAGGTCATTCTCTTCGAAACTGTTAAGCAGAGCAGATGTTTTACCTGTTGGAGTCGCAATTAACACTAAATAACGAATTTCTTAAATGGTAGGGAAGGAAAAGCTTGAATGTTTGGTTGGAATAGTGGGCATTTTCATGACCAATTTTTGTCATCCGCCACATGCGGTCTGTGATCGCACGGCTTAACTACCTTGCTTTTCGCGTATGCTATTTCAGTAATAAATAGGTAATTGTCCAGTCGGTATGCTATTTAGGTACACGGTCGATTTTCGCCGTGTGGGCATAGTCGTACGGCATAAACCAACCTGTGTAAACCCCGCTTTAAAATTACGCATTCAATATTTAAAGTAATTGGTAAACATTTATACATATTGTGCTAAGAAATAATCGCCGAAAAGTTAGTTAAGTAACTGCTTTATATATTGTAAATTAGACAAAAAAATCCCTAATAGGTCAAGTATCCCTTGAGTGATTAGTTATGGACAAGAATGTTGTGATCTGTGGTCTGTGCCTCGCGTTTGATCACGATAAACGCGACGTGTTCCAACTTCCAACTCCCGCCCGTCACAAGACGAAATAGCATACTTAACTATCGGTTGCCAGCGACTTCGCCCGCGTCGAATTTATGTATTTTTTATAAACTTTGTGTTCATTTATTGGACTTTGGCAGTGGAGCTTATGTATAATACTTATCTCGTGTCCGTCTCCAGATTTGTTTAAATTTTTTAGGTTGTAGCTTATTAGTTTTGATTATGATTTTCTATGGTATTTAGTAGTTACTAAATACGGGACTGGTAAAATTATGCCTATATCTGTACCAAAGGGTTTCAAGATTGGTCCAGCGGTTTACACATGAACACTCTTCCACCTTTAGTGTATAGTTAGGCAAATTGTATTCGCTCCCGAGCTAAATGGAACTGCTGTCTCTTCTACACGCGTGGACGAGGCGAGAGCAGTTCCAAGCGCTGGGAGCGCAGAGTATACATCCTTTGCGGGGTTGAGGCGGCCTGGAGTATGGCCCCCTTAGTTGGTGTAAAGGAAACATTAAAATCTCGCGGTTTCGAGCGAGGCTCGATGGACATCGAGACCGTCATTTCGACGACCTCCGTGGCATAGCGTTGAGCGGCTGTTGTCTTAAGGTGGGAGGTCCCGGGCTCGATTCCCAGCAGGTTCAATTTGGGAATTTATAATTTCTGAATTTTCTCTGGTCTGGTCTGGTGGGAGGCTTCAGCTGTGGCTAGTTACCACCCTACCGGCAAAGACGTGCCGCCAAGCGATTTAGCGTTCCGGTACGACGTCGTGTAGAAACCGATTAGGGGTATGGGTTAATTATAACTGCCATGCCCCTAACAGGACAGCCCGCTACCATCTTAGACGACATCATCACTTACCAATTACCATCAGGTGAGATCGTTATAAAAAAAAATAGTCTATCGATGTTTTACTCCAGTGGTGTCGGATTTGCCGAGTCATCGGGCTTTGACAGTATAAGGGAATAGAATCTACTTTCCGAACCGGTGTTAGAGTCAAAACATGACGTAACATAAGAGACACCTGTAAGTCCTACATGTTATAAATAAATTGAGTATTGAGAGTGCACATGTGTTTTTGCGCACCCGCTTGTGCACTATGATTTCTCCCGCTCAAATGCCTAATCTCTGTGGAGATTGGCCATGGTGACCGTTATTCGGCCGGGAGGCAATTACTGGTAATAATGTTTTACTGCTAGGGTTCATCTGTACACCTGTACACCACACTGTATTTTGAAGTTTGCACGGTATAAATATTAATATTATGTAAAAGCCCTAAAAATTAAAATCGAACGCTCTGAGCAAACTCCATAGAACTGCTAGGTAGATATGAGACTATATTTTATCCGTCTCGTACAGGAACCCGTTTATTAAAAATTGTAAAAGAAGTGTAAAATAACCAAAATGCATATTGTCTTTCGTCAAGATCGGTACAGCGATTTAGCCGTAAAAAGGACACTTTTGCTTTTAATTTTGTTGACCCGACGATGGTTTTGACGTCTTTTATACCTATTAGAATGTTCGTTTAATATTGGGAAACATGAGCCGAAGGCCTCAAGCGTAAACCACGGAAACTCGATATGCAAAGTGTGAATTTCGGCCCCTATCGGGCTCAGACTATCCTATATTCCGTTATGGATAAAATATGTGATTGTATGTGGTTTACGATATGATAGCTTTGTTTGTTTGTAGGGTGCTACATAGGTGCGGTAGGTAATCGTTTTGTTAATTTACGAACACCGTTTATGGGTCTAGAGATAATTTATATTTGTAATTTGTGAATAGGAAAACTTTCTTTCAAGTCACATTCAATTTTGTTTGGCTTCTCCCAAATTATACTCCAATTTAGACATCCAAAGTTTCAACTACATCCCACTACAGCCCATTAACGTCCCACTGCTGGGCACAGGCCTCCACTCTCATAGGAGAGAGGGAATTAGAGCTTAGACCCACCACGCTGCTCCAATGCGGGTTGGCGGGCTACATACTCGTACTTTATATTTTGTTTAGAAACGAAAACAGACTTGTAAAATTCGCGAAAGGAAAACAATAATCCGTATAGACCTGTAATAATATATTATATTCTGTAGACGTGGAGTTATCTGTTTTCTGCATCTGCTTATTTGGTATCAAGTTTAATTTGCAGTTGTTTGCAATTTGCAAAAAATTTGCAAAATCTGTAAGTTTACCAGTTTTGAAATCGCTTTGGAGAAATAAAGATCACTTGAACATAAATTTTTTAGAAATACAATTTCATCTTGACGGTCACTACTAATTTGGCGCTCCAGGGACTTAGCGAGATTTAGCGGGATTTAGGGATTTAGCGAGAAATTTGCGACCGCCCGCGGCCTTGCTCCCGTGGAAATTCCGAAAAATTCCCCGTTATTTCTTATCCTCATTGCTAAGGGTACCTACCTCTGTGCAAAATTTCAGCTTTCTAAGTCCATGGGATTGGGCTGCACGTTGATAAGTCGGCGAGTGAGAGTAATGTAATTAAGAAACTAGAAGTTTAATTCGCTACAATCCGCCAAAGCATACAAATCTATGTGATACTAATCGCCCAGTAAGCCAGCATTTCGCACCGGCAGAACACCACACCACACAAATCTTCCAAATTATTCTCAGCGTACGTTTCACTCCGACACCGGAGCATACTCAGGAGATGTTGACTCAACAATGAACATGTACATTGTTGAGAATAATTTCGAAGATTTATGTGGCGTGGTGTTGTACCTTGTGTGTGATTATGGCAAGCTTTGGCTGATTATAGCGAATTGAACTTCTAGTTCCTTCGCGGACTCGCAAAGTAACGCCTGCTTCTATAATCAATATAAGAGTCAGGCTTATTGGTTGATTTGATTTGGTTGCGGTGGATGATAACGATGGCGATGTGTTCGGCGCAGAAGATCATCGGCGTGTTCAAGCCGAAGGACGAGGAGCCGTACGGGCGGCTGAACCCCAAGTGGACCAAGTGGATGCACAAGCTGTGCTGCCCGTGCTGCTTCGGCCGCTCGTGTCTCATCCCCAACCAGGGCTACCTCTCGGAGGCGGGCGCCAGCTTGGTGGACCAGAAGATCGGCCTCGGCGTCGTGCCCAACACCAAGGTGAGCGAAACAAACGTCCACAGATTCACAAAAACACAGATTAATTTATATTGAATGCTATTCTATAGTCTTTACTGTGTGTTTTCATAAAACAAGAAATAACATAAAACAAAGCCCCTTTTTGAGAACTTCATATCTGGTATTCTAACTTCCTCAATTAGTTACTTACCAGTTACCAGTGAGTTTCCGCTAGCTTCTTTCTGCAGACGATCAGATCGTTGTACTAGAAGTCAACCGACTGTAGTGTTTCGCGCTGCGCTGCTGATGTCGGGCAGAAGATTGATATATATCCTGATTAGTAGCCATTGGCATCTCGTCACATCGCAGTTTCGGGAAATGCATCGGTTTTAAAGCAAAAACCGCTGCCAATAAGCGTAGTATCCTGAACGAAGTAAACTCATGGTTCACTTTACCACGCTCAGGCTTGGTCAAGCTTGAAGCACAATCGGTATTCGGCAGAGTAATCTCAAAGTGCTGAGGCCAGAAATCGTCGTTTCCGAAAAAAAATAGTTGAATATAATAGAGACGATGATACCTCAGTCAAATCAGCAACTCTTTATCAAACTTAAAACGAACCGAGGATGTTGACCCTCCACGTATACCCTTTACGTAATAATCAGTAAGAAATAATATATTTTGACATGAGCATCACCCTATTGGAACACAATGAGCCACTGAGTGTTTGTCTGTCGGCAGGTGGTGAAGCTGGTTTCGGAGACGTTCAACTACCTGCGCATTGACCGCGAGCGCTCGCGGCTCAAGCGCGCCATCACAGAGCAGTTCCCCAACCTGCGCTTCAACCGCATGGGCCTGCCGCCCAAGGTCAGTGCGCGATTGTGCCAAACTCACTGATAGAACTTGCAGGGAGTACAAAGGGAATCCCTTACACTTCCTGATGGAGCTTACAGAACTTTAATAGGATTGCAGCAGTTGTACTCTTCAGATTTAATACGGAATATCGTGTGAACAACCCTCAAATTAGTGTAATCCTCCCAAGTTCGAGGATGACATCGAGCGATCGATCGAGCAGGTTGCCGCTGCTCGCAAGACTGCCACATATGGGATTCCTATTTCCAGCAGTAGGTACATGTCAATCGGTTGACGACGACAAAATTCCTAAAAATACATTCAAAAGAGTGTTTTCTGAGATTATTCCCAAAATATACCCCCTTTAAATGAGTTTTCCACAGGTCCTATATTTGGCAATGTACTCAAACGTCTCTAAACTACCCTCAAATCGGAAAGTATCAGGCAATGAGATATCAGGATCTCATTGCTTGTTGTTTGATTGGTGCTCATATCTCTTGTATGTGTAGTAATGTGTGTTGTGTGTGTGGGCAGGTGGGCTCGTTCCAAGTGTTCGTGTCGGGCTACAAGGACGCGGACTACTGGCTGCGGCGCTTCGAGCAGGAGCCGCCGCCGCCGCACGTCATGGACAAGTGAGTGACGACCCTTACTTTAATTACTCCCTCCCCCGCCCCCCCTTTGAGCCCCTCCGTGGCCATTACCAGCGAATAATGAGAGGCTCCGGGAAATTACGAAAGGTGCCTCCCTTGCGCGTCGCGACTTACACATCTCTTCTTAGCACACTTTTACTTTCTAAAACTAATTTTCAACTTATTCTCTGTGCTCATTGCGGGGGGTCGCGGGATATTACTTCATTTATAACAGTCACTAGATTCAGTCTTCAGTCTGGATACTAAGATCGAATATAAATTTTTGGCAGTAGTCAGGAATTCCTTTAACAAGCATCTAAAAGCGTTACTGACATAATATGAAAGGAGAAACTAAATAGATTGACATATTATCCACATGCAGGCTCAACTCAACTCAAGAAGCCGGGGCATGTAGGAATAGTCATGTAGTCGCCTCTAAAACAGCGACGCCTTTTGTGGGATTTTTGGATCACAGATTATATTGTGGGTATTTCTTAATTTTTGTGTCCGTAATTTCATTTGTGTGCATGTAATTTATTTATTTTTGTCAGTAATAATGTTTTCTCCTACTTGTTTGGAAATTGCTTCATTATTTAAAAAAAACAATACGTACAGGCTCCTTTCAGGCCTCTGACATTCAAATAAGAAATCGTATCATTGCCCCATTGCCATTGTGAGTTAAGATATGTCAATCGGCAATATGATATGTATATCTATCGGCAATGTAAAAACTGTACAAGTCTCGGCCGAAATAGCAACTCACGACCTCGTTTACTTAAAAAGGCTTTTAAAGTCACTCGGGAAGTCCTCAACATCGCCTCGTCCTTCCGATATGACTCAGCCGTGAATAGCTTTATTTTCGGCCTGTTTTTTTATCCATTACAAGTTAGCCCTAAACTGCGGTCTCACCTGATGGTAAGTGATGATGCAGTCTAAGATGGTAGCGGGCTAACCTGTTAGGGTTATATTAAACCCATACCCCTATTCGGTTTCTACACGGCATCGTACCGGAACGCTAAATCGCTCGGCGGCACGTCTTTGCCGGTGACTAGCCACGGCCGAAGCCTCCCACCAGGCCAGGCCAGGGAAAATTCAGAAATTATAAATTCCCAAATTGACCCTACCGGGGATCGAACCCGGGACCACCGCACGTTAAGACAACAGCGCTCAACACTGCGCCACGGAGGTCGTCAAATAATACTACTTAGGTACTACTACTAGTAATGTGGTATTGTGCTGTAGGTTCCAGCTGCAGTTCGAGCGGCTCGTGGTACTAGACTATATGATCCGCAACACGGACCGCGGCAACGACAACTGGCTCATCCAGTACGACGCGCCAGACTCGCGACAGGCCGCCATGACAGAGCCCTCGGTGAGTGACACTCTGCCATCGAAAACCTCTCGTGCAATGCTTATCTGTGATTCTAACTTTAAAGTCCCATTAACTTATATTATGACTCGGTGGCCAAAATTGGACCTAATTTTTTTGCCTGTTTAGTTTTTGTTTTTATTTATATTTCATTTATATTAGCGACATTGTCACCGGGCCTCATAAGTTTGTCGGACTAGGTTTGGCAACCAAATTTTCATACCCAATTAACCCCAACGCCATAAAAAATCGCATTAGCTCGAAATAATTATGCATTGTACTGCCACCGGTGTCAGCTCCCTGGCTCCTCGTCCACCCCCAGCGGTGGGCTCTTTCTCTACCCCCACCACCTCTTCACCTGGTGGTGGGCTGTGTAGGAAACTGTTATTTTTCGTAAAAATGGTCAATGTTTGAAGTACTGTATATCCAGTACTTCCTATTGGACCTAAAGAGCAGCAGTTGCTATCAAATAAGCAATAATTGTTGCCCTGTTTAAAAGTGTTTTGAGTGGCTTTGACAGGATGCATTCTTTATAAGCCAAGAATTGAAAAATGTCTAGTCTTTCGAAGCTGCAAACGTGGTATAACACTAATGGTATCTGTCCTAACAACATCTGGAGCAATATTTTGAGAGCTACGATTTGGTTGTGAAGCTGTCAAGTTGGCGTCTGACTAACGTTTGTCTTTACACAGCTGTACGATCCCACATATGTAGCAGAACGTCCGATTATTAAACTGGAATGCTGATGTTCTAAAACTTAATTATAATTAAATTTAATTTGTGATGAAAAATTGGATGTTTTCTGATTTCGCGTTTTCGAGAAAAGTTTTTCAAGGATTTTTATCTCTACACCTACAACTTCTCGGATGTGTTTATGTCACCGTAAGATTGTAATCTAACGCTTTTTTTTCGATAGATTGTAAACAGTCGAAAGATTGTAAACCGTTCAATGTTTTAAGTGTTAATTTTTGAAATATTCATTTTATTTACGCTTTCTTGTCTCTTTCTTGTAGGTTAGGTTAGGGTTCGACATAAATAATCATTAGGTTCAATCGGGTTAATAAACCTAACAGATTACAATCTACCGAAAAATAATCCGTTATAATTATTGTAATCATTTGACAGTTTACAATTTCGCGAGTTAGATTATAATCTAACGGTTTTTACAATCTAACGCTGACATTTACATTTCAGATATGAACAAACATTGAATTTATAAGTTAGGAACAAATAGGAAACTTATCATAAACATTCAAGAAAGGTTTCCTATTCGTTCCCAAAGTGGAGAGGAGAGAGCTTCCTGGTTCTTTGGGCGTCGTGTTGATGTACAGTTGTGGTGGTCCCCAGGAGTGGGCGGGCGGCTCGGAGATCCGGATCGCGGCCATCGACAACGGGCTCGCGTTCCCCTTTAAGCACCCCGACTCGTGGCGCGCCTACCCCTACCACTGGGCGTGGCTGCCGCAAGCCAAGCGACCCTTCAGCCAGCAGACCAAGTCAGTGCGCACGCATACACACTCACACGCTCGCTCGCTCACACGCACGCTCGAAGCATTGTGAGACACCACTCACCTACTACAACACTCAACATACAAATTGAGACTACTTCAAAGGATCATTTCTATAGTAAGCTCTTCGCGAGATCCATGCAGATGGTTGACCGAACTTTGGTGACAAGAATTCGTAAGCCGTCGGTTCCAAATATGCCTAACATCAACAACAAATATGATCTTAACTTTAATCGTGAGTCCCAATAATGCATCAGATGATGCGGCGGGACGTCTCGTTTCGCGATAAAATACTTGCGGTATTTTTTTCATGAACACACATGCCACTCACGCATTTCACTACCGAGCGGAGCTGGGTGAATGTCTGAATTTGGAATTGTGATATGTCAGGACTCTACCACCGGTTCGGAGAGCAGTGCCGCTGAGAACAACCGGCAAAAAACACAGTAGTCGCTCTTATTCAAATGACAAAATATTTTGTGACCTTTTTTTGTCGTCTTGAAAAAAATAGGGGATGATAGGTAAATGGAATAGAGGCCCATGGCATCGTTACTTTTTATTTATTTTTACTATTTAATATTTTTATTCTATCATTAAATACTACTCATATAAAGCATTTGTTTCGTATTAAAACATTAAAAACAGAAACTCAACAAAAAAAGTGAAATTAATAAAATAGTTAATAATTATAAACCTACCCGGCTTTGACTGGGTTCGGTCGCGCGAGTTCGTTGAACCGCACGTATTCAGCTGTTGCGTCCATTCGCCGCGACGCTAGTAAAGTATGTTGTGAGTTTATGTAGTTTTATGGATATGATGGCCCCATAGTCAAACCAAATATATTAAATAAATAATAACGTATATACCTTATATTCCACTTATCTAATCCTTACTATAACTATACTAATATTATAATCGCGAAAGTTTGTAAGTATGGATGTCTGGATGTTTGTTACCCTATTGCGGCTGAACGGATCTGGATGAAATTTGGCACACGGATAGATTATAGTCTGGCATAACAATAGACTACTTTTTATGCCGGAAAATTAAAGAGTTCCCGCGGGAACCAGAAAACCTCAATCCACACGGACGAAGTCGCGGGCATCAGCTAGTATGATATAAAATTTTCGAGACGCTGAAATAAGTCACCCAGCGGGAACCAGAAAACCTCAAACCACGCGGACGAAGTCGCGGGCATCAGCTAGTATGATAAAAAAATACGCTGAAAAAAGTCACCCAGTATAATACATACGTTGTGTGAAGTGTCGGGGTGAGTTGTGTGTGATGGTGTCGTGACGCCGCGCTGTGCTGTTGCCGCAGGGAGCTGGTGCTGCCGCTGCTGTCGGACATGGGATTCGTGCAGGAGCTGTGCGACGAGCTGCACACGCTGTTCAAGGTATGCACATATACATATACGTTGTTTACACCATCACATATCCATACTCATATTATAAATGCGAAAGCGAAGCCTTCGCGGCCTATCTGTTCAACCGATTTAGTTGAAATTCGGTGTAGGGACAGTTTGTATCACGAGGAAGGATAAATGCTATTTTTTTATCCCGGAAAATTAGTTTCCGCTGGAATGAAAAAACTTAATCCACGTAGACTATGTCGCGGGCATCATCATAAAAACGTGTCGTGGTTACAAAAAATGTTTGCTCACTGTTTGAGCGGCCATATCTAGTGAACGGCAAGATGAATAGCGTCAGTTTTTATACCGTTCACACTAACCGTACGTACTGCGCATACTTTAATACTATACTAGAATCAGCCTTCCTAGTTATTGTTCATTTTTGGTAACCATAACACGTCTTTGAGCGGCCATAAGTAGTCGGATCCCCAGCCTCATGCGGGCAGACCATCACTATTTGAACCAGAGGAGAGCCCTACATCCACCAAATACTGAATCAGCCATCCTGGCAATAGTTACCAAAAGTGCAGCTATCTCTTAGTCTATAGATACATGTAGTATACATGAGTAACCGCAGTCCTAAGCTTCGCTGGAGCGAGTCAAATCCATGCTGTTTTTATCGTTAATATTTGATGGTGGTACAACTGTTGTGTTGCAGCAAGACAAGGGTTTCGACCGGAGCCTGTTCGAGCGGCAGATGTCGGTGCTGCGCGGTCAGCTGCTCAACCTGACGCAAGCCCTGAAGGACGGCAAAAGCCCCGTGCAGCTCGTGCAGATGCCTGCCGTCGTCGTCGAGAGGTAACGCCACACTACAGCCCACTGCTGGGCACACGCCTCCGCTCTCACAGGGGAGAGGGAAATTTAGCTTACACCCACCACGCTGCTCCGATGCGGGTTGGCGAGCTTTGAATGACTATTATCATGTTAGTCATGATAACCGGGACCGACCGACGGCTTTACGTGCTCTCCGAATTGATACCTGAGACTTCATCGACATGCGCGTGGACTTATGTTTTTAAAACTTTCTGGGATTTTTCCGCCTCCGGAATACAAATTGGGTATCCGACAACTAGTCAAATCAGCAACTTTTTTTAAACGATCAAACGCGTGCTTAATATATCTACGAAATACTTGTATGGGAGCCGGTGATATGGATCGACCGTAGAGTAGGATGATCATCCGCCGACTACTGATCTTTGGAGGTCGTATATATAGCGTAATTCAGAGAAACCTTCGTAGTCGCGATTCAGACTCTTCGTGTTCTTATTTCGCTACTAGTAGTGCCATTCATTGGCTTATGTGCAGATTGCGAAGACCGCCACATACTATATTGTGGCATTGTCATCAAAGTTAGACGCACGCACGCACTTTTATATTTGCTATATTAATATGAATAATTTAAGGTATAGTCATTTCATAGTCATTATAGATTCATAAAGTTGTCGCTAACCGGTTGTTGTTGTCACTTGCGGCCAGGTCGAAGAGCGGCACGACGTCGTCGCGCTTCTTCGACTCGTTCCAGCAGCGCTTCCAGCACAAGTCGCCGTTCTTCTCGTGGTGGTGATCACTCGCCGCCAAGTGTGCGCGCCGCCTCGACGTATGGAGAACAGATGTCACGACAAGAGAGCTCTCACCTGGTGTCGTTTACAGCATAGCATCAGCAGTGAGGCCGCTGGTATTGAGTTCGATACCATTCAAGAACCATTTATTGAAAACAATAGGATAGAACTTACAGCTAGCTAGCATAGCCTAATTACTATATAAATGATGCCCGCGTGGCATGGTTGCAACAATGCTGGTCTCACAGCCAGGCTGATCCTTTGTTCAAGTTGACTCGATACCAGTAGTTCAAAGAAAACTCGATATGATGAACTAACATAAACCATATACATCGAAGTTCCCGAATACAAATCTATGGGGTATATTATAATAGTAGTAGATGATTCCCGCAACTTCGCTCGCGTCGATTTAGGCTTAAAAATCCTGCTGGAAGTTTTTAATTATTCGGGAAAAGCAAAATAATCGCGTCGTTTCTTTGCGTAACAACGGACACTCTTTCGTATTATCAATATTAGTATTTAATTAATATTGTCATTATAACAGGCAGTTCTCCGCTATAGAGTTTACATTATAATTTTAAAAGGTTCATATAATGGCATCGTTGTCAACTTGTATGAAATCAGACTTCACTACAGAATTATGATTCGCTAACTATTCTGACTGTTTATAACAATAATATACTAACTGTTAGATTACTGGGGACAGTCTTGCGTTAACCTGACTAAAACTAGTATCTTCCACTCAACTTAGTTGCTATAACCTTGGCAAACTTAGTTCACCTCTCATTTTGATGAGTGTGGGTGCATTCTCATCAAATATCTTTTATTCGATGTTGGTCTGACTTCACACATTACTGTCTGTATACATGTTACAGTTGTATTTAATCTGGTGAAAACATTGATTTTAAAACATCTTGCCTCCGCCTGAATTACCTTAAGGAATTTATGATTTCATCAGAAAGGAAAAGAATAGTGGCTATTCGGTTGCGCGCAAGTCTCTGATATTTTACAAATCTAAAGTTAAAATTGACAGGTTTCAGACATAATAAAGAAAGGAGACGGTTCAGACTTGTATGGGGCATGGTACTGGTATTTGTACAGGAAGTGAAAAGAAAGAAAATAAAATATCAAACCAGATTTGATTGTTTAAATCCACTAATTCGTCCTAATTTTTGTGGTGAAATTATTTTATATTCCACGATTAGCAACAATAAACATGAGTAGATAACAATGGCGGATTCATATTTTTGACTTTTCTGTCAAGAGTCAAATATTATGAAAGAAAAATAACACGGCGACTCACGTCACTTGTCAGAAATGACATTTGACACATTTCCCGCCTACTGACTTCTCTATGGCTGAAGGCGCCATCTTAGAAGTATATCGAAAAACTTGAAATAGATTGTTTTTTGCACGTTTTTTTCTAATTTATTTTATTTTTAATAAAATCTATGTATTTTAAACTATTCATGATAAAGTGTACAAGAACAACACCCAAAATGAACCTTCTCCTTTGAATTCTGAGAGCGTTGTCAGAATAGCACTTGTCTCAGAGTTTAGATTTGTTTGCGACCGAGTATACAGTAGAAGTAGATAGTCAATTTTTTTAGTTTATTATAAAAAATATACAGTGCAAAGCATTATTGTATTTTTATCGGGTAATGTATAATTTATTGTTAATTTTGTATAATTTGTGATAAGTAAGTTATTGTATTTTTTTAGTTCAGATTCCTCTATATTAGCATGAAAATTGGTAATTTACATAATCAATTTTACTACACAAAGTAGTTAGTAACGAAGCAACCGGTAGATAACATACCCAGGGACCTGACCGGAGTCAGCGTACGACATCTGTTAACTCGCATAATAGAAACGCAATACTGTAATATTTTCAGAATTTTCGGTTCCAGAATCTATGTATATAAAAGTGTAGTTATGTATAATTTGTATCATTATTATAATAAAATGAGATTTGGAAAAATGGCTGTTGACAAAATGTTTGAAGCTTTAAAACGTTTATTTGTATATTTTTAAAAGACACTGCATAATACATAATATTATTTTTTAATTATATTTTTTGTTTATCTCGACACTAAGAACATCTGATAAGACACTAGACGTCACAGATAACATCTCTGTACGCAATATAATATGCACAGCTTCCAATGCTCGTTCATTGTCGATTGCGATGGTGAGTACCATTGCCGCAGCAGTGAAGATACTGGGAGACATTTTTAGAATGAAAGCACATGTGTCAGAATTGATTTACAAGAAATAGTTATTTTGTGTTAAAATGCGTACGCGCTGGTAAAAAAGGTCTTTTTTATTGCATAACACTTGTAATAAAAGGTTTGCGCTTGACAAACAATATGCCGAATGAACCGCAAGGATGAGGCCTCTACACAAAAGGCAAGAAACACGCTCACATAAAAGTTGTTCCATACCTTTACGAATAAGGAATGTTGAATAAAACACTTCGTGCGACTGGACGTCGACCACACGAGGATACCAACGCCCATTTTCTCGCTGTTCTTTGGTAGGACGGTGATGGAGGAGCGAGGTTGTGAAGTTCTTGAGCACTCTCCAAAGCATCTTCATACAAAATTGCTTATTTTCAATAGACATATGCAATTAGAAGATGTGTAATGTTCATCAACACACCCTGGCTTCTTATGCCGGCACCGTGCTCACGCGATGCAGTAGTGATGTCTTTAATTCTCGCTCATGGCTCGTGAACCATTAATTTATATGATTTAATGTTAAAATGTTAAATGTATTGTATCGCCGCATTTAGTTACGCTCCCAGAGCTGATGAGAAATTCTGAGGTCGCATACTTGATAAAAGCTGAAAGAATGATAGAGAAATGAAATATATTGAGGATATTAGTATTTTGGGAGCATTTGAGGCGTTGTTTTCTTAAATCTTTTGAGCTTACCTCCACAGTCTTTCTCACCAGCTCTCCGGCTATTAGTTAATATTCGTTTAGCATGTTAAACCAGCTTGTATAATATGTGTTATATATTATTATGCGTTGTACTTTAGTTGTGTACGGTGTATCGGAGACAGGTGATTAGGATTAACCGATTAGGAAATATAACTCGTGCGCCTATAAACAAACTAATGTAAAATAGCAGCGTTAACAGTTCCCTCTCACTCGCACATTACACTTTTACCTGTGTATCGAGTGCGAATGAAACGGAATGATAAGCGCCGCTTCACTTATTTTGTTTACTGGCACGCTGTTTACGAGGAATAGAATATGTTGCGCGAAACATACATATAATATGTGAAATGTTTCGGTGAATGTGTTTGTGTTACTTATTCTGTTTGATTTAATTAACCATCTTGATTTCAAAACAGGGCTGTCCGATACAAATTTTGAGGAAACGCTTGACAAAAGCCTCCATATAAGCTTCTACCGGCGATCGGACCATCATATTTCGAATCATGTTAGGATGGTTCCTACTTTTCTTTGGATTATCAAGATCCACCTTTTAACTACGAGTGTCGCATGAGTGTGCGGTGTCAGGAGAGTACAATATAGTTAATTTATTTCCATACGGAACGTCTCCCTCGTTAAAGGGCACAAATCAGACATTGTAAATGGTGTCTTCTCTCTGGCATCATACGTTCCTGTGACGCGGATCATCATAAGAAGTGCATCACATTGAAATAGTACATTGCGATACTCGTGACTCAGTAGGCCATTACTGCACGGCGCGGCGTGAGCTAGCGCTGAATGACGCGTGTAAGTCACGACTATCGTATATAGTTATTTTATTATTATATGAAATATGTATTTTCTATAACGTTCCTAATTTAGAATTAGGAAAAATAATTTTATTTTAATTTCTTATTGAATTCCCTGGCTAGTAGTTGAACTATGGTTTAATTATAGTTAAACAATATTCGGAGGTATATTACCATAGCATAATTGTACACAAAGTGATACAATTTTCTATATTTCTCTACAATTGCTATTAATGTTATCGGGTAAAATGAAGAAGAAATATTTTTAACTCGTATTTCGTATCTTTTGACATTTCTCAGTGGAATTTTAACTAACGGTTCTTTACACAAAACCTGTTCAGAAAATCTCGGGAAAATTGTAGCATTACTGTTAGAGCTAGATTCTATAAAGAAATTTGTGTACAACCAAAAGTGCACCAAGCAACAAGACAAGACCTGTTGTCATAGTATCAAAGGATACAGAAATATGGACTATGAAGTGGGGATAGGGGTTGAACATGAATAATATGTGTGGGGATACGTCGACCAAGTGCCTCTCGCAGTCATTGACACGGCCCTCCGAGAGCTGACGTCACACACACATCAACACACACACAGACAATGAAAGTATTAATTTTTTTATATGTACTAATCTGAACCCTATATTAATTTAGTTAAGACGGGCTACACAAGCCAAATTATAAGTAGTGCCAGTAAACTGATCTAATATGAAGATAATCCGTCTCGATGTGTAATGTTCTTCAAGTGAGAGGCGATGACCAACGCCGCCATTTTCGATATGTTTCCCTATTAGCACTAGAGTTAATTTGCTATAATTGTTAGCTTGTGTTGTGTGTGTGTGCCTAGGCTCGTATAGTACAATGTTGTTATCTCACGTGTCGCACGGACACGCGGCTAGTGTAGACGTATATGTAGCTAATATCTGAACAAGTTAACTAAACTATTATAGGGGTGTGGCAGAGTGAGTGCGCGAGTGTTTGTGTGTGTGTGAGAGAGAGAGGGATGAAGAGACAGCCTACTTTGTGAAGAGACTGGTTGCTTACATGGAAGATGTTTAGATTACAAAAAGGCACACGAAACGGTGTCGCATGCACATTATTTAGGGTTCATGGCAGCTTAATTATTTCCCATAATTAATGTGAATGCGGTAATCATCTAAACTGGTCGTCCACCGGTGGACATATTATACGCGTTAAACAATATACCGTTTTAAAATTATATTGGAAATAAGTTAGTATAAAACAACGTATAAAAAAACTTATAAGTGTAAAATAATGTTGTAATGAGAAATAAACTATTTTTATTTATTTTTTATTTATAACGTCTTCAGTGTAAGGTCAGTTTCGGAAAGTGTAAATTGTAAGAAAATTCCACGTTTGTAAATAGTTTTAAACAGTTTTGTTGTAACTAATTCATGTTTATATAATATATTATACATAATTATTTAATTTCCAGAAAAATATAATCACCATTGCATTTTCACGATTGTTTGATTGAGATCACCTTTTCCTATAACCCATGTCATGACATCATTAAAAATATTGCTAACCTTTTCATAATACTTCCTGCGGAAAGGAACAGAACTAGATTGAAAGCTGTCATTTTTAGTTTAGAGATTGTATTATACAGAATTGGCCACACTGTCATGCCAGATTATAGTTTTTGATAAGGCTACTTAGACTTGCCAATTTGCCAATATGTATGAGACATCCTCCTACTCATTACAGACGGACAAGCTAGGAGGAGTTCTCACGGGATTAAAAAATTCATGCTCGAAATCGCGGGCATTATCTCAAATAAAATTGATAAATATTAACGAGTAGGTATATTTAACAAATGCTTTCCAGTTGCACAATACATTATATTATTGGCTTGTGCATTAAGCAACAGAAAATTGAACTAAAACCAAACATATATAATTAGATTTATATGTTTTTTTAAAATAAACATTTAAAAAGGAATGAGGATAAATGGAAAAACATCACATGCTTCGTGGACGAGCGCTTTAATTTTCCGGCACTAAAGGCTTGGCTACTCTAAGCGCGACGGAATCTGCGCGGAAGGGCTTCACTGTGAACGCGACAAAATTTCTCCTAGCCTCCCAGCGCTTTGGTCTTGGGAACTGTCTCGGGTTCGATGCCCGGCGATGGTGATTTATAATTTCTAAATTGTCTCTGATTTGGTCCGGTGGTAGAGCGAGTTAGCGTTCCTGTGGGCCCACTACAGTCTATATACTTTTAAAAAATCTATGAATAAGATAACACTGCGGCGCGCGACGGCAGCACCCTAGAAGGATCTACACCAGGACACGCGCCCGTGGTGTGTGTCCCGGCTTAGCATATATATCTAACAACTTAAATTAATAGTTAATTAAATTATAAAAATGCCATTGGACGCTTAATTCATAAGAAAAATTTAACATTTTAAAATTTATTTAATACTCCATTCAGTGCAGTCATAGAATATAAAAACAAGAACAATATTACAACTCCGCTATACTCGATATACGTGACTACATTAAAGTATATTACATTCTAATGTTTTAAATAATACTAGCTTATGCCCGCGACTACGTCCGCGTGGACTGAGGTTTTTTGGTTCCCGCGGGAACTCCTTAATTTTCCGGGATAAAAAGTAGCCTATGTGCTATTCCAGACTATATTCTATCTCCGTGCCAAATTTCAGCCAGATCCGTTCAGCCGTTGGCGCGTGATTGAGTAACAAACATCCATACATCCATACATCCATACATCCATCCATCCAAACTTTCGCATTTATAATATTTACTAGATGATGCCCGCGACTTCGTCCGCGTGAATTGATGTTTTTTTAAGATTTAAACTATCCTATCTCTCAAGTTGGATCGAACTGCACATGGTGTGCGAATTTTATTATAATCGGTTAAGTGGTTTAGGAGTCCATTGAGGACAAACATTGTGACACGAGATTTATATATATTAAGATTTGATATTCGACTGAATTCAAAATATTCATCAAAATGAAAATTCAAAATCCATACTAATATTATAAAATAATAATGCGAAAGTGTGTCTGTCTGTCTGTCTGCTACGCTTTCACGGCCCATCTGTTCAACCGATTTTGATGAAATTTGGTACAGGGATAGGTTGTATCCCGGGGAAGGACATAGGCTACTTTTCATCCCGGAAAATTCAAAGGTTCCCGTGGGAATCAAAAAATTTATCTGTTCAACCGATTTTAATGAAATTTGGTACAAGGGTAGGTTGTATCCCGGGGAAGGACATATGCTACTTTTTATCCCGGAAAATTGAAGAGTTCCCGCGGGAATCGAAAAAATTTGGTACACGCGGACGAAGTCGCGGGAATCATCTATTAATATTATAAATGCGAAAGTGTGTCTGTCTGTCTGTCTGCTACGCTTTCTCAGCCCATCTTTTTGACCGATTTTGCTGAAATTTGGTACAGAGGTAGGTTATATTCCGGGGAAGGATATAGGCTTTTATCCCGGAAAATAAGGAGTTCCCGCGAGAATCAAAAAACCTTAATCCACGCGGACGAAGTCGCGGGCATCATCTAGTAATATTATAAATGCGAAAGTTTGTATGGATGGATGTATGGACAACAGCTTAACGGATCTGGCTGAAATTTGGCACAGAGATTGATTATAGTCTGGAATAGCACATAGGCTACTTTTAATCCCGGAAAATTAAAGAGTTCCCGCGGGAACCAAAAAACCTCAAACCACGCAGACGAAGTCGCGGGCCTTAGATAGTGATTAATATAAAGGTGCTAATGCAGTTGTACCTAATCTCTTGAACTCAAACTGAGTGTATAGAGATGTTTGTACAACCGAATTGGTATTTGGTACCGATGTCAGACTAGCAAAATGATAACTACGAGTAAACAAATTATAGTCCCACAAACTTATCTCACCCGGTGACAGCGTCGCTAGTATCTATGAAAAATAAAAACAAAAACTTAACAGGCATAAAAATTAGTTCCAATTTTGGCCACCGGGCCAGATAAGTTTGTGGGACTATAATACAAAGCACTGCTCACACCATCTGCAGTTTGACCGACTTATCTGTGCGTGCGGTGGAGGCGCCACTGTCAACATTTTATTAAGAATCGACACAGAGTGGATTCTGTTAGTTCCGTATATCGCCACGCGCACAGGCAAGTTTGCCAAGCTGTAGATAAAAAAGTCACTGGATTTTGTGATCTTGTCATATTATACATGACATACATAATTATTATATTATACAGGCGGTGCATGCATGTTACAGAAGTGTATAAACCACTACCTACCATTATACATAGGTATTTACAGAGCTAATGCGTAGGTACGAACCTCCCAATGGTGGGCTTAAGAGGCCGGGGAGCGGCGCTCGCAACTTCTATTCGAACCGCAAATATAAATTTTCCGGTTATATTGCTATCTCTATTTGGCTGATGACACATGATCGCGGGCAAGCGCGATAGCAATATGAGCGTACAGAGTTTGTTATACATTTTGGTCTTGTTCCGTGAATACCAAAAATGATGAATGAAAAATTGTTGTGTTTTTATTAACTTCGTGTTGTTATTCTGTAACTTGACAATATATAGGCTATGTTTCTGATCAATTAGTACGTGAGATATCGTTGGTTTTAATATGAAACAAATAAGGAGAAAACATGTCATTTATGTCGTAAAAACATGTGAAACGCAATGTGCTTACATTTCATTTTGGGAAAAGATTTTGAAAAGATAATTATCCAGGGACCTAGATAAATACAAGTTCAATCTTAATAATCGCATAATATGGTGGAAATATTCTCGAATTACAAATTATTTTGGTATTACGTTTGTTTGGGCAATTCGCCCTCCGCCGGCCCGTTAAGGGTGAAACACCTGGGGGGCGGGTGCGAGCCGGCACGGATGTACGGCGCGTCTAATTTCTCGTATCTTATGCGGACGACAACGCGCAGCACAGTTCCGTATGACGTGATCTGAGGCAGCGTTATTTATTGAAAAAGAAACAGAATAATTTCGACAGCGAAGCGAGCGCAACAACAATTATTATTACTCTTCATCTAACAATATGTGTGTGACAACTATATTTTAGGGCCACCAAATAAAACCTAACTGATAATATTGGCTTAATTTTGGGACGTAACTAGTGATGATTTCACAAGGTTCGGAGGCCCCTCTAGCCCCTCAGTCCGGGCGACCTGCCCCCCTCCGCTCTACCCTCAGTCCACCATTGCCACCTGCCCCGCCCTCCAACCCTGCGAACGCCGCTAAGTCTGATTTACATACAGGCCGAATCGTTTACAAGTTCCTTCTTCGAAATTGGCTTAGAACATTATTGTATCATGAACTGTAGTCCCACAAACTTATCTGACCTGGTGGAAGCGTCGTCGTATATACTAAAAATAAAACAAAAAATTTACGGTTGTCTGTTGTGTCGGTTTACGGACGATAGTTTTACGTGATAACTAGAAGTTCTCTCGCGCGCTCGCGTGGATGCGTTCCAGTAGCAGAACTATTCCCACTGCTCGCTCTGACGTCACGCGATCGTGCCTCTCTATCGCTTGTTCCGCGCTCTCACTTGCACGCTCAGGCTCAGGCGAAACGTGACACTTTTTCGTGCGTGCAGCCGGTGTTCATCGATTTATAAGACGTTATCACGTCAAAAACAAAAACTAAACAGGCATAAAAATTTGTTCCAACTTTGGCCACCGGGTCAGATAAGTCGGTGTGGCTTTACTACGATACTCAAGCAGCACCGGCGGCTACTACGCGTCGGCTAGATGCTGGTATTGGTGCTGTTGCTGGTGCTGGTGCTTGACGAGCGCGATGGCGGCCAGCTCCTTGCAGAACTCCTCCAGCACGATCAGACTCTCCACCAGCTGGTTGTGCTCACCGCTGACAAACAGACAAACATCCCTCACTATACTCGCTCGCTAGATGCCAAGGGAGAGTAAACACCCATGACTACACTTATGCACTCGAGCACATGGCAGATTATCATATTACTCGGTGATACACCTGTGTCTTATTAAAATAAGCAAATCGAGTCCGCCCGCGACCTCGTCCGCACGTATTTATATTTTGAAAGCCCATGCCAACTCTTCGATGTTTGGATACAAGTAGATGTTCTCTGGATGTTCCCGGGATGCATCCTAACTGTGTACTGAATTTGTTAAGCGTAGTAGACAGACAGACACACGCATTTATAATTTATTACATTTATAATATATTGGATTCCATACATCTATTAATTAACACAACATTGTGTGCACAACCTCTGACTACACTGACTAAAACTGGGCCCCTGGCCAGTGGTTATGATCTGAACTTCCAAGGATAGCTTGAAAACGGATGGACTTTCATTTCATATTTATCATCCTTGGATGCGAATTTCCAAACACCTTTCTTATGAGTGCCTTCTTTATAAAACAAAATTGTCATTCAGTTTTTAGCTCCAGCAGGACAGATCAGTCTCGGGACTCAGGATCTCAGACTCTTAAAGAAATAGATTAACTTAAGAATAGTAAACACTTACATCTCATCGTATGCGGGGTCCTCGCTCATGAGCTGCGCGCGCGTGCTTTGGATCACCCTCTGGAAGCCCTTTATGCGCGGCACCTCAGCGGTGAGCCTGCGCGCCACGCGCCGCAGCGTCTTGTACAGCGTGGGCGTCGTGGGCGCCGTGGGCAGGCTCGGGCTCAGCAGGTACTCGTGCAGGGCGGGGTGGGGGATCAGCGCCAGCTTCGATACGATGGAGGTGAGGTGCAGGTTCACTTGGTAGGGCTGGTCGGGCATCGCACTCAGCAGCGTGAACAGCATCCGCAGGAACGGCCCCTCGTCGAACGCCTCTTCCGAAGTTTCGGGCGCATCCCTGTTTTGCATCACTAGTGTTTGGGTGAACGGGCAGTTCTCGCTCTTTCTGCTCTCTGGATTGGACGAATCTAAGGTATCGTCGCTTGTGCTGCTGGGTCGGGGTGGTTCTGAGCTTTTGCTATTCGCTTTGCGGTGTGTGTCGACGTGTGATTTCCGCCTGACACAGTTGGTCGCATCTGTCGAATCCCTGTTATTGTGTTCAACGAGTGATAGTCGCCTGGTGTTGTTGGGGGCACGCGTTCGGTCGCTATTCACAGTTCGCTCCACTAAACGTTGTTGGCAGCTATCTGCCGTGTCATGTTGGTCCCTCGGATCGACAAGCGAATGTTTTGTGATAGCGTTGTGTTCGTCCATGTTGTCGGAGTCGTGTCGCGTGTCGTCCAGTGTGTGTGTGTCCCCGCACCGATGTGTGTCTGTGTCGGGCGGGTGTGTGTGCGTGTGCATGTCGGCCTCGGGGCGGCTGTCGTAGCTGTGCGTGGAGCTGGCGGTGGTGTCGGCGAGTGTGTGTGTGTGCGCGTCGCCGCCGATGCCGCCGACCCGCCACTTGTACGAGGACGTGATGTCCAGCCACAACTGGAATATAAATTATTAGGATTATGATTTTATTATTATAAATTTGTAAAAAAATATTGGGGACAAATAGACAATTCTTGATTAGCAAACTCGTAAAGTAGCTTTACTTACTTCGCTTGTGTGGTTCTGCATTTCACTGGTTGTTAAGTCGTTTCCTATATATTGCAATTTGCAAGAGTATATCTTTACAAATTATAATCATTCAGAAAGCATGTCAGTAGGATTCCTGCCATACTTTCTGACAGTATATCGTTTGTTTTAATTTGCTTCTTATCTTACTCTATTGTTTGAATAAAGGAGATGGTCAATTTTTGCCCCAGGCTGTCCAAACATACGAGCACATTAAATAATTTAATCAAAATAAACAATGAATTTTAAATAAATAATTATGTTTCATAGCAGTCGCTGAAAAAATATTGAACAAAGAAGTCTTTCAATCGATTTTTAATGTTAAAAACACGTGATCTTTGTCTTACGTCGAATTAACGTCAGACGTCAATTAGACATATTCTACTGTCTATGATTGAACTTATGCCCAAGGATGTAAGAATATCCTATGCCTTTAATGTTGCTAGTCTATTTATCTATTATCAACGATGATAGATAAAATGAAGCATTATAAAAGCGGTTTAAATGTTCATTCAAATAATGCTCACTCATTTTGTTTTTTAGTTAACATTAAAATAAAAACAAATGACCAATCAATTAGTACTTAAGTAATGACAGCACTACGTTATGGCATTAATCCTCAGTTTCAAAAGGGCTAGAACCCAGAGCTGTAAAGCTAGTTGAAAAAAGTAGCGGGACTTAATGCCAAACAGCGACATCTATAATCTGACATCTACAACTGGGTACCGATTACTCAATACTGCTACATAACTACGCACTCTGCAAGCCTCGGTCCAGCAGTTCAGCGCACAGTCCGATTCAAACTTTATGACTTAACATAACATCAACATCAACGAACATTTACACATTGATGTCATTGTAAATTATTTTTTTCAAAAGAACAACGAGTTTCTTGCTGGTTCTTCTCGGTAGGAACCTGTGGAGGATTCACTCGACTATTCAAAAGCACTTGTCAAAGTCTACTTGAATAAAAAAGCTTTGTATTTGTATTTCATCGTGCGTTTCATGCGCAGAATACAATATAAGAGCGGATCAGCGGGACGGTTCAGTTGACTGTACCTGCGCGGACTTACACTCGCGGCTAACTTCCGACACGTTGCCGAGACGTCATAAAGTTTGAATCGGACTGTACGAATTGCGCTGTGACGGCGGAGAGTGTCTCAGCCTCCACGCGAGTGCATCAATCAACCTTGCGCTCAGGAGAGTACAGTTGCAATGCGCAGTTACCTCTTTCCAAATGTACGTTACTGTTCGCTCTACACACAACACCTAGACAGAAGGCGGCGGCGTTGGGCCCGTTGTAGGTTTAGACGGTTTTTATATAGCGCTATTCTCAGAAAACTTCGATAACGCGATGCAGGCTCGTGTGTGTCTTATAAGTTTTCAGTCGATTATCTATCCTGTGATGTAGATACAATTAGCGACATCTAGTTTCAGCAGTGGTAACTGCTACAGTACGAAGGAACCTGAACGCAAGTGACAGCGTCTGCATCGCGATTATGAAGTACAGTCCCACAAACTTGCCTGACCCGGTGGCCAAAATTGGAACTATTTTGTATGCCTGTTTAGTTTTTATATATTTTTCATATATACTAGCGACGCTGACACCGGGTCAGATATGTTTTATGGCGTGAGTATGGCGGACTTTACAGTTTACAATGTGTAGTATGTACACTAGCGTCTATGGCGTGAGTGGCGGCGCGTGTGAGGGCGGGCCGGGGTTACCTGGTAGTGTCGCTGCGCGTCGAGCACGTAGTGGTCGCAGCCCGCGCCCGCCGGGTCCGACAGTACGGCGCGCGGCAGCAGCAGCAGGAAGCTGCGCCAATCAAACACCAACCTTATATCCAACGGTTTAATGTCCACAATCGTACATCGACTGCCTTATTACTAGCTCGAGGCCGTGTCGCTAAACAAGCCCCCTGCCATGTGAATGTATGCCGAGAGCATTTGCTCCACTAGTAGTACCACCGCGGCACTTGATTCGCGACACGGACTATACGTCACCACAGGAACTATTCAACGAACCAAACAGCAGTCTATGAAACGGATGCTTCATACGGCGGGGAATTTAACACTTTACGTGATCGAACCAAGTTGTGTCGCTCATAGCTCGACGGATTGCAAAGTTTAGCTGAACTGGCGTTGGCTGGCGCACGAGAGACGTCAGAGCCCCGAGCTCCTGGGACCCCGAGCCCGCACCGACAAGCGCAGCGCGTACATGTGTGCTCGAGGGAGTCACTGGTTCCAGGCGGCATGACTCCGAGGTGTGTGAACCTCCCTCCAAGAGTCCAGCGGTGGGCGTCTACCGTCTCACGGCAAATAATTTTAAAACCGACCCGCAGACGCGGCACAAACTAGTTTCACACGAGTGATATAGCCCCCGTTTGCCTCCGTTTCATAAACCACAATATTATTTCACTATGTTACATAATATGGCCATTGCTACCTCTTAAACTTTTTGACATTGTCGATTTGTTATAATTTATAATAGCATATTGATGCAGATTCAAACAATACAGTAAAATTAAAAGTAAAGCTTGCATATATCATGTTATTCTTAAGAGAAATTTTAAGTGATCATAATATATTTTTGCTAATTAATAATAATTAAATAAAGTTAATACTGAATATTTAAAATATATCATGTAAAATGTTAGTTCCTGCTCAATAAATTCTAAGAGCAAAGAAATTGTTCAGGAACACTGAGGTCATTAAAGCAAATAAAGCAAAATTATCGCATGGAAGATGATTTCGTTTATTAGTTACCTATGTTCTTTTATTTTAACAATAATACAAAGATTTTTGAAATTAATTAATTATTTGGCGGCATACATCAGCACAATATTTACATTTCCGATAGGCTCATAGTAGGTAGGTACAATATAATCTTATTTACGTTTTTACACTTAATTTAAATGGCAATTTTGTAGATGTTTTAGCAAATGAGCAATCTTTTTAAAACAATAAATTCGAACATATAAACTTTTTGTATTTATGTACAATAAAATTGTATTACACAGAAAATACTGAAACAAAAATAATAAATACAAATATGTATGTACACTTAATAATAAGCAAATATACCATGGCCCTCAGCCAAGTGGTCAGAGGTTATATCTTGTACTTTGGAATAAAATAACAATATGCCACTGATATGTCGTATTTAACTTATTTCAATATAGCTTATTCTAGTTAGCATCTCAGATGTACCCGCCCGCCACCGACCGCGCCGTCCACACGCCAAAAATATAAGTTTACAATGAATCGTGTCGAAATATTAAACGAAATACCCGAAATGCTGCTAATCAATCCGTCTCATTCACACGCTAT
Organism: Erebia epiphron; assembly: GCA_963932025.1. Lineage (NCBI taxonomy): Eukaryota > Metazoa > Arthropoda > Insecta > Lepidoptera > Nymphalidae > Erebia > Erebia epiphron. The sequence continues at coordinate 15,335,845 of OZ009950.1, forward strand.
ACACAGGTATGGCGCGTAAGCGAGAGGCAATGATTGCAGCCGCCATTTTTGATTAATATCTTTTTTGGTACAAGTTTCTTTTTTTTTAACTGATTTTTTAATGAAAATCCTCCTCACTCCAGTGAGGCCGCGATTACATCTGCAAGTTTTTACACAAGTAACTTACATTTACATTTCGAAAACTTATAAGTGTAATCGCGGCCGAGTTAATCTTTATGTGTGTCACAGATTCATATAAATAAAGCGTATTTTAGTGTAAAATAACACGGAAGCCCAAAGCGTTCGTTGCAGGCACGCTCATGGCACGCTCTCGGCGCGGTGCGGCGCGGGCGGGGCCTAGCTCTACGAGTCGCGTCGAGCACGCTCGGGGCAGTCCGCCGCCATGAGTTGCTGCACGCGCGTTTTTAGGTGCGTTAGTCGCCTAAAATGCAAACGCGCGGATCAGCCGAGCGCACAGCACAGCGAGGCCGACGCTGTTGTACACCATCTCTACACTACATTACAATGACACCTCTACTTATATTGTTATCCCTTTCAGAGAACTCCCTACAAAAAGGGGCAGCACTAGATTTAGAGCTGTCACTCTAATGAGAGAGAGAGATAGAGAGTTAGAGATTGTGTTAAACAGAATTGGCCACAATGTTAAACCGAGTAAAATTATTAGTATGGTGTACGTCGATGTATGGTACATCACGTGGTTATGGATGATATATTATTATTTATTGAAAGTTAATCGATGGTGTCAATATTAAGGAGGCCTAGTTTAATGTTGCAGTTATTTCGTCAATTCATGCAGACTCTGTACTTGAACTTTGTATATGTAACTCGATTTCATCCGGTATTTCAGGGGCTATTAGTCGAATTGATATGGTGGCATTCTTCGCCAAAATTTGAATTTGCTTGAAAGTGTACCATCACCGTGTTGAGTCAAATTACAGTGTAAACTCTACCTACTATCGAATTTGTCGACACGCTCGCGGGTCGCAGTCGCTACGACTACAAACACCCAATACTAGACTTCAGGAATGGGTTCGGTACCCGTTCCTGAAAATCGACTAGTTTTGGTTGTCGATAAATTAGAGGACAGGAACTCAAGAGGAGGAGTGGAACATATAGATAGTTTCATAATGCTCTAGAAGGTGAGCGCCTTTCGGAGCTTTTGACAGCTCCCCTAGGCTTGGATCACGATAGGATTTGGCTACCTGCAGTATGTCTGCCTCTTACCGTCCCCAACCCCTGAAGGTAGGAATCCCGGAATCCCGCACCCCTCCGTGCACTGTATGCGTGTTATGTGTGTGTGTGTGTGTGTGTGTGTCGCTCACCTGTTGATGACGTGATGCAGCTCTCCAGGGCGCGCGTCGGCCGGCAGCAGCGCGCTCACGCCCGAGCTCACGTGCTGCTCGTGCTGCAGCTGCTGCAACGCCTCCCTGCCCAGCGAGACAACATTGGTCTACTATAATGCTTGCCGTTCCCGACCAGCCTTTTCACAGGTCAGGTTTTTGGCTAAAGCTCGGTCTCCGCCGCGAAAGGGTAAGCGCGTTAGCGTTAGTACACTTTTTGGTACCATTGTCTTTTTGAACGAGTTTTATCATATTTCGCAGGGAATATCAGATAACATAAGGTTGACTTTGCTTTTGGATCACTTTGGCGGTGGCGTTTTGAGAAAATAAATCTTGAATAGTCACTTTGATACTTAAAAATTTATTGTCTTTTTTTATTGCAAGACAAGGGCTGCGCTGGACGGCAATCATGCTTATGAAAAGCAATGGAGGTCCAGGTCAGAGCGCACTTGCCTAGAAGATGCCTATACAATCTTGCCTTGAGAGGACTCAAATCATATCTAGCAGGAAACAAGGTCGCCGGAAGGGTGTTCCGAAACTTAGCGGCTCATATCATAAATGTTAAACAAAAACGTTTCGTACGTTGAACATCGGCGACGTAAGGATGTCAACGCCTCGTTCACGGTTGGCATCTTTGCACAATTTTTTTCTAATATTACTAGCTTATACCCGCGACTTCATCTGCGTGGTTTAAGTTTTCTTTATTCCCGCGGGAACTCTTTAATTTTCCGGTGTAAAAAGTAGCCTATGTCACTCTCCAGGTCCTCCACTATACCCATACAAACAATCACGTCGAATCGTTGCGTGATTGTTTGTATGGAATTCAAATCGTGATTGAAGGACAAACCATCAAACAAACATTTATAATATTAGTATGAAACAGTAATCTTGCGTCATAAAAAGCTACAGCTAGACTGGTAGTTACACTTGTGGCACTGTACGACGAGCCAACAGTTACCCATATCGATAAGTTACAAATGTCGTCACCTGTTCCTCTCGCGCTCGCGTGCGAAGGACAGGTCGTTGAGGCGGTCGCGCTCGTCCTGCAGCGGCGGCGCGCGGTCGGCGGCGGCGCAGTAGCCGCGCGACCACAGCCGCGCCAGCACAAGCCGGTCCATGCTGTGCTCCGTGCCCTTCTCGATCATCACCTGAGGGGCCCGCCGACAATGAAAGCCACGACACCGCTTGACGCGAACCATTTCAATTGCACAAGAAAATAATGCGTATTCATTCATAACGGGTGGAAGAATGAGATAGAACTACATGATTTTTGTCCCTCGTCGGGTGCCGCCTCATTATAAGGAGACCTCAAATTCGGAGCTAAACAAATACCCTACTAAATGAAATATCTCTATGCACTATCCCTTTCCCTTATTTAAAATCTAACCAATGAGGAGCGTATGTGAGAGTGTAACTACTTTTGCTTTAATGTAAAATAAACCTTAACCGCTTTTAGTTGATTTCTGCTAATGTTAATGTCGAGGGTCCGACGACTCTGGCCGGATGCAACTTCACTGATTTAATTCCCGCCTCCCATAGCCCTCCAAAACTTGTAGTTTCGGAGGAATAAAGTGCCATCACTGGCGAACAACTTTGACTAAACTCTTGACTAAAGCTGCCCTTTGCTTGATTTAGCGTAAGAATGAGCTCTCTAGCCACTCCAAGAAAATTCTGTCCATTTTCGCTTCAACTTCCTCTCCTGAGATTTCTCGCCTGGAATCTGGATGGATACTCAGTATGTTGAAAGGGGGTTTCTCGCTGCACAGGTGAGGTTACTTACTGCCTTTAGGTGCTTCTGTTTTCATACAAATGAACAGACAGATATAACCTTGTGGAACTCCCCCCTCCCCACAGCCCTTGCAGCCAATCAGAGAGCTACAGCACTCACCTCAAAGAAGCGCAGCGTCTCGAGCGTGAGGTCGTGGTCGCCTGTGAGGCAGTTGTCTATCAGAGTCAGCAGCAGCGGCCATTCCGACATGTGGCCCTCCCCCACCAGCCAATTGGAGAACTCTGTCGTAACATCACATACATTTTAATTTATGCTTTTATGAAAAGTATACAGTCTCTGCATTAATATTGTTTTCATAATTATATTTTTGTTCCGAAATCACCAAATATAGGGTTTTCTGTTCCATTTAAGGGCACTTACTGGAGACTGCATTACTTGATGCTTGCTTGCACGAAGTATTAATTGATTCTCAGGCATCACTGAGGCATGGTGCCAAACGAGACAAGTCGTTCAAGTTGGCAGGCGTGTGCTCATATTTTTTAAATCAAATAAACTTATAAAAAATGCTCTAGAATCGTCGAGTAATCTACCATTGGCTTAGAATGCCAGTCTTACTGAGAAGAAACAGCAAGAAATTTGGTGCTCTTTTAAAAAAAAACACTTACAATTACATCAATGTAAAACCCAGTCCTAAGCATTGCTGGAGCGAATCAAATCCATGCCCTTTTTTCATTTACATAATCTTCAACAGTATAATAAGCTTTTTCGGGAGCATACTTTTAATGGATTTCTTAAACTTGTGTAAAGGCAAGTTTAAAATAGGTTGTGGAAGTGAGTGTGAGGATCGCTCACCGTTGATGAGGTCGGGCGAGTCTACTTGTCGCAGACACTTGGCCAGCAGCGCGGTGGCGAGCAGCGCCTGTCGCGGCGACGCTCGTTCGGCGCCGCCCAGCGCCTCCCCCGCCGCCTCCAGGAAGTGCGAGCGAAACACACGCGACAGGTGCGCCGCGATGATGGGGTGACACTCCTGCGCACACCCGACACTTAGCGAGCTCGAACCGTTACACCGAACAGATGGAACGCGGAGAGACGGAACGGAACAGATGTGACAATATGTAAGAGGTCCGTGTCCGGTGTATTTTCAAATGAGAAATGGTATGTCAATATTCAGCTCAAATCGCTCCCGAAACTTGAGATTTCACATGTAGGGTTTTTACAAAGTAGACCAAAGTAGGAGGTAGGAAAAATCCTGAAAAAATTCCAGCCGGGTGAAGCGAAAGGATCAGCTAATTTCTGATATATACAGTCTAATCGTGATGCAGCAAACGTCGTGGACATAAAATCAAGCGATGGATTGGATGCGTCACCTTCATAAGCGTGTCTGTGTAGTCGAGCCACGACAGGAAGGCGGTGAGCTGGCGGCGGCCGGGGAAGTGGCCCGCGCTCGCATCGCAGAACTCCGGCGACACGTACCTGGCGACACGAGGATACTTTTGCATTGCTTCTTATATTTTTCAACACAGTACCAATAAAAAAAAATATCATTCCGTTTGTGATAGCATAACCATCTATTTAAATTAAAGTTCTTTGTCTCTCACGAGGCCATAAAGGGCTCGAATCCAGGGCAGTAAAATAACTAGTGATTCCTAACGGACCTAACGGTATCCATAAAACGAACAAACTTTTACAGAGCGCCATCTATTGACATCATTGATAATGTCAATGATGTCAATAGATGACATCATTGACATTAACCCGGGGGAAAACCGGGTGGAAATTTTCAATTCTCTCTTGACTCAGTTATATGATATCCATGCTCCAATACGCCCAGTAAGAATTAAACACCTTCCTGCTCCTTGGCTAACTGAGGAAATTAAAACCTTGCAACATAAAAAGATTGTGGCTAAAGCAAAGTACAAATCGGATGCTAGTGACGCTAATCGAGTTAAATATAAGCACATTCGGAATCGATGCAACAGGTTATGTAGAGATAAGCAACGACGTCATATTCATAAGTCTGTACTCGAGGAGGAAGACTCCGGACGGGTATGGAAGTTTCTGAAATCTCTCGGAGTTGGGAAAGCAAGTAGCAATAGTCACTCTAGTAATATTGATTTTAATCAGCTTAATCAGCATTTTTCCTCGTCTAGTACTATTGATAGTGCTGTAAAATTAAATACAAAAAATCTAATTCTAGCTTTACCCACTCCTGATGATCCCGCTTTTATTTTTAGTCAAATTGACTGCAGTGATGTTAAGAGAAGTATTATGGAAGTCAACTCTGATGCCGTTGGTATTGATTGCATTAGTCGTAAAATGATTATTCCTCTCCTTGATCTGCTAGCTCCTGTAATTACTTCTGTCTTTAATCATTCCATTTGTACCGGTGTTTTCCCGTCCTCTTGGAAGGATGCACAGGTTACTCCTATTCCAAAAAAATCAAATCCAGCCAGTTTTTCAGATTATCGCCCTATTTCTATTTTACCATTCCTTTCAAAAGTTTTTGAGCGTATAGTTCATAAGCAAATGACACTTTTTCTCTCTAGATGTAACCTCTTAAATCCATTTCAATCCGGTTTTCGACCCGGGCATAGTACGACTACTGCATTAATCAAAATTACTGATGACATCCGTTTTGGTATGGATAATCAGCGTGTAACAGTGTTGACTCTCCTAGATTTTAGTAATGCTTTTAACAGTGTCGATTTTGAATTACTATTGGCAACTTTAACTTCTCTTAATATATCTCCTGGAGTCATTGACTGGTTTCATAGTTACTTGCATGGGCGCAGGCAGCGGATACGTGTCGAAGAAACTTTTTCTGACTGGTGTTCGATAAGTGCCGGCGTACCGCAAGGTGGCGTGTTGTCTCCTCTCCTTTTTTCGATTTTCATTAGTTCAGTTACTCAGCACATATCTTCTCTCTACCACCTGTATGCTGATGATCTCCAAGTGTATGCTCAGTCTAAACTACAAGACCTGTCCAAGACTATTGGCTTGATTAATAATGATTTAGATGCCGTTGTACACTGGAGCAAATCTTACGGGCTAAAAGTAAATCCAACAAAGACCCAAGTCATTATAATAGGTAGTCAAAATCTAGTATCACGCATTGATTGGGCTACTCTTCCTTGTATTGTTTTTGATGGAGTCCAATTGCAGTATAGCGATACTGTCAAAAACTTGGGTGTCGTATTTGACAAGTTTCTGTCTTGGATCCCTCAGGTTGGTGCAGTGAGTAGGAAGATGTTTGCAGCTGTTGGTTCTCTCCGGAGGTTAAGTAACTTTCTACCTATACCGACTAAAATTGCGCTTGCACAATCTCTCCTTTTACCAATTCTTGATTATGCTGATTCTTGTTACTTGGACTTAAGTGTGGAGCAACTTAATAAGCTCGAGCGCATCCAAAATCTCTGTATACGGTTCATATTTGGGCTCCGTAAATATGACCACGTTTCCGAATTTCGCAATAAACTCGAGTGGCTCCCAATTCACCTTCGCAGGAATACTCGAATTTTATCTCTCCTGTACAGTGTTCTTTTCAATCCAACTACTCCTCCTTATTTGAAAGAACGGTTTGAGTTTCTCGGTGATTCTCATTCGGGTCGGTCTCTCCGCTCTGAGGATAACTTAATTCTCAGAGTTCCTTCGCATAGCACTTCCTTCTATTCCAAGTCCTTTTCCGTTACAGCTGTTCGTCTTTGGAACTCTCTCCCTCTTAATATAAGGCGGGCGCAGTCCCTGCCTATTTTTAAGCGACTCCTTAAAAAACATTTTATGCCCCCGTAATTTTGTATACCTTCTCAATTCCTTAGTTATTAGTATTCATTTTTTAGGCTTATATCTTATATTATGATATTTAAGTAATTGTATGTATTTATGTATGTATGTATATAAGTATGTATGTTTTATTTATTATTATTTTATTTATTTTTTATGTATACTATCTGTTTAAAAATATTATAATATATTTTTAATTTTAAGTAATTTGTGTATTTAGTTAGATATGTATTGTTTTTGGTTTTTTTTTTTTTTTTTTTTTTTTTTTTTAGTTTTAAGATATTGACTGTACCTATTTACGATTTCATCCTTCATTCTTTTTTAGTGTACACCCTCATTCAGTATTTCTATTATACTTTCCTAGTTAGGTTGCCTGGAAGAGATCGCTTCTTAGCGATAAGGCCGCCTATTGTACAGCTTCTTCGCTTTATGTATATATGTGTTCTTCTGTTTTGTATTTTGTTTGGTGTACAATAAAGTGTATTTTCATTTCATTTCATTTCATTTCATCATTGTGAAGTTCTGTTAAAAATACTGAAGCTCATTAAAAATTAAATAATTTCGTTTCCTTATAATATTTATCTAATTTTAGTATTATTTATTAAAGTACAGGATATAATTCAAATAATTAATCAAGTTTCAGGTTCAGCCTTTCAGAAAATTGAGAATTCTGAGGTCAACTTTGGACGTTAGAAAATCTCCACTTTGAAAGCCCCCCATTTCGTCAATTTTAGGGGGAAAAAAAAAAATTGGACTCTATTTCTAATTATCTTTAAAATGATATACCGCAACCCTATGTAACGCTATAAATAATATTTTACTTCGCATTCCCTTCTATGAGAGCCCCCCTGAAATAAAGATTGTTATAACTTTTTAAGCCATATTCGGTTGGAGGCCATCGGTTTACATATTATTATATTTAAATTTGAAGTAATTACGTTTAGTAATTCAGAAGTTATAAGGCTCTGACGGACGGACGGAAGGACAAGAAGGACAAGTGCAAATTCACTCAAGTAGACTCAGAGACCTTCGCTTCGCGCGGTCAAATATAATAAAGAGCAGCTCACGCCCAGGTGATGTTGAGCGCGTCCACGTCGCCGGGGTCGAGGTGCGGCGGCACGGCGCGGTACTTGCGCAGCAGCTGCTGCACCACGCGCTCGCAGCACGGGCTGCTGGTCACCAGGTTGGCGATGTCGTCTTCGGGCAGCGACGACACGATCATGATGCCCTCGCACGCGCGCAGCACCACCTGGTTGTCCTGACACACAACGACCGTTGGACACACACGACACAGGGGGTATTACCACCCGGTTGTCCTGACACACACACACACATCGACCGTTGGATACACACGACACAGGGAGTATTACCACCTCGTTGTCCTGACACACACAACGACCGTTGGACACACACGACACAAGGGGGTATTACCACCTGGTTGTCCTGACACACACACCGACCGTTGGATACACACGACACAGGGAGTATTACCACCTGGTTGTCCTGACACACACAACGACCGTTGGACACACACGACACAGGGGGTATTACCACCTGGTTGTCCTGACACACACTACGACCGTTGGACACACACGACACAGGGTTTATTACCACCCGATTGTCCTGACACACACTACGACCGTTGGACACACACGACACAGGGGGTATTACCACCTGGTTGTCCTGACACACACGACACAGGGGGTATTACCACCTGATTGTCCTGACACACACAAAGATATTGGACACACACGACACAGGGGGTATTACCACCTGATTGTCCTGACACGCACAAAGATATTGGACACACACGACACAGGGGGTATTACCACCTGATTGTCCTGACACACACAAATATATTGGATACACACGACACAGGGGTTATTACCGCCTGGTTATCCTGACACACACAAACACGATTGAACACACGGGAACAACGTGCAATAAATAAATAAATGGTTGCAAATGTAAATTGCTTTTTATTAACTGTGTATCTCCTTTTTACTTTGGGGTCAGACCTTAAACGCAAAGATTCTCTCTCTTTAGTTCCCAACAGCAATTAGATATTAAAGATATTTAATGTAGAATGCGTCTCCGGTCTGCCTCGTTGGTCTAGTGGTTAGCATGTTTGACTGCGGCTGACGAGGTCCCGGGTTCGAGTCCCGGGTCGGGCCATAATAAGTGTTGGGTTTTTCTGACTAGAAATAGGCATGATGACAGTAACCAAGAATCAATGAAATTGTGAATTTATGTAATGAAATAGGATTCATGGATTATAAAATACGTATTTATTTTTCTATTTCGAGCGAGATTGCTATTTATTTTGATATAATAAAACTATAAAATACAGCAATCCGCCATATTGGATAAAACACCAATAAGCGAATGACGTCACAATTGTTTGTTTTCGAGCTTTGAAAATCACTCTATTGTTTACTGCACACTGCACAGAGTACATTGGTAAAAACAATAGTGACGTCACAAACGTCGCCATGACACCGCCGAACGTTTTGGCGTGAATTTTAAAATTTAAATTTCAAATGCCAATTTTATCTACCAAACCTTATTTTTCTGCTGAAATAAGATATTTTTTCGAAATAGTAGATACTTCCGAACATAATCTGACCATTTTTCAAAATCAGTCATCATGCCTATTCTCAGCACTAGCCCGGAGTTAGGAAGTTGGCGGTGTTTCACCCCCGTGCCTCGGAGAGCACGTTAAGCCGTCGGTCCCGGTTATTATCACTAACATGATAATAGTCGTTAAAGCCCGCCAACCCGCATTGGAGCAGCGTGGTGGGTCTAAGCTCTAATTCCCTCTCTCCTATGAGAGTGGAGGCCTGTGCCCATCAGTGGGACGTTAATGGGCTGTAGTGGTGGTGGTGGTTGCGTCTCCGGTGGAGACGTGCTACGTTGCTAAGCCGCAGCGGCATCGCAGCACCCCTCGCGCTACTCACGGCGCTGGCGAGGTATCCGAGCAGCAGCTCGATGAGCAGGAACTTGTCGTTGTCGTCGCACGTGGTGGCGCGGCCGCGGCTCGAGCCCTCGCCGCTGTCGTCGTCGCTGTCGCGGCGGCGCACGAGCGCGACGCGCGCGCGCGGCGGCTCCACGTCGAACAGCGGGTTGCCTCGGGGCGCGCGCGCTCGGCCGCCCGCGGGTATCAGCCTCTGGATGTCGTCGGGCGGCGCGGCGGCGTCGGCGGCACGCGGCGTGGTGAACAGGTCGGCGAGCGCGGGCTCGCGGCGCACCAGCCCGCACAGCGCCAGCAGCAGCTCCACCTCCTCACGCTCGGTGGGCGACGCGGGCGTCTCGCTGCACTGGACCAGCATCCTCTGCCCACACAGACACAACACCCCGTTGCTATGCTAACCAGCACTACTAGACACACCCCACCGAGTTATAGTCCCACCGATTTATCTGACCCGGTGGCCAAAATTGGAACTAATTTATATGCCTGTTTAGTTTTTGTTTTTTTTTTAAATTTATAATATAAACTAGCGACGCTGTCACCGGGTCAGATAATTTTGTGGGACTATAACTGTGACAAATATATCATATCTTAACAAGGAAGTGAGTGGAATAAGAGAGAAGCGGTAATATGTGATTATTGTCTTTCAAACATTTTACATCAAAAGGACACATACTTTGTAAGAAATGTTAAAAAAGCTCTGTTTTATAAACTACTACTGTTCCTAACTGGTGTTGGCGACATCGTCCGCGTGGTTTAGGTATTTGGAACGAAGTTCCTTATGGGACGATACGGAGGGGTAACGAAAATGCGTGGAATAAGAACTACAGCATTGCCATTAAAGTTTAATTTCGAATGTAGTATATTTATATTTTGGACCTTTTGACTTCGTCGAGCATTGTTACATTGAAATTAATATTTATGTAATAAGGAACTTCTTTCCTAGCTGGTGTCCCACGACACCATACGTTTTTACTTTTTAATTTTTTTAGCCTATATCACTATCCAGGTCCTCAAGTATACCCCTGCAAAAAATCACGTCGATTCGTTGCCGTGTTGCGGCGTGATTGAAGGACAAACCAATAAACAAACATACTGTCGCATTTATAATATTACTATAATCTCCAACAAATTGAACCCAGCTTTGTACTGATTGCTTGAGTAGAATTTAGCCAGAACCTCAAGATGTTGAGGTTCAGCAGTGGCTTCAAAGAGCACGCAAAGCTTCTTTAAGTATCTCCATTTGTCAAGTAAGGGTGATAGAAACTGCAGAACATTTTAGAGTCCGTTTCGATTGCCTCCAACTGCCTCTATAGTCCACCAGCTGCCACACGATCGGCCGCGAGTTGTGCGAGCCCCGCTGAGCTGCTGCTGGCGCGTACCTGCAGCGGGCGGTACACGTGCGCGCTGTGCAGGCAGGGCTGGCGCGTGCGGCGCAGCAGCGCGGCGGCCAGTGTGAGCGCGGCGGCGCGCGCGCCCGCTGGCCGGTCGGCGCGCGCCTGCGCCGCCAGCGCGTCCAGCAGCGGCACGCTCCGCCGCACCACCGCCTCCAGGCACGGGCCCGGCGCCGCGCCCGGGTACTCCGCCTGCTCCTCCACGATCAGCTGAAACAGACAACACCGCACTACACCTGTCGTGAGCTCCACATTCGCGCGCACATAGACAACAGATCTAGTATCGCGAACGACAGCCGACATCGAATGAGGAACTGTTTTGTCATGGTTTAAACTTACATGAGAATATTCTTTATTCTCTGAGCTGTCATTACTATGTAGATTTAGAGCACGATTTACATATAATCTGATGACCCAGATCACATTTTCTTTTTGATTATTTTGCTCACAGTCGATCGATCACATTTAGACTTCATTGTGGTCACACAAAATCCTTGTTACCTAAGATTGTTCAAAGAAAACCAGCGTCCCGAGCCTGCGCGAGTGAAGAGCCTGCTACAGCTAGTACTTAATAAAAAAATATTGCACATTGCGAAAACGCTTAATCACTTAGCGGCAGGGTTGGGCCGGAATTATAGCTGCAATAAACTGAACCGATTTACAAATTATAAATGCTTAAATTGGCCCAGCAGAGAATCGAACCTAAAATATTAAATTTAGAAAATCAAACACCACTCCGCCAATTAACTTCTTTAATTGGTTGTGGACGCGAACAAGTAGGCCAATGTCAATAAACTCTGAATGGATCCATAAAAACTGTACCTCTGTACTCATGTACTGTTTCAACCTTCAAATATTTACTTTTGTGTTTGTAGTTCATCACCATTAATATTTTTTAACACGCATGAGTTATTCCAGAAAAATGATAATAAATTATTATAATTATTGGTCACAGATGCCATGTAATCATGGAATATCATAAATGATAAAAGATTTGTTTATTTCACGTAGGACAACTTGTGACACTTATGATACGTTAAGACTCTACCACGAGTTCGGGAAGCTGATTCTACTGAGAAGAAAACACGATCTGCCGAGACTCACGAGAGAGAGATCACGAGAGTTTGTTGTGGGGCCCTAGTCAGGCCCGGTTGCAGTGAACCCTTGTAGCTTTAGTTTTAAGATACAGTACAGGTGATACAGCTAGATATCGGTGATTGTCTGTTAAACATATTTAAAAAATACAATTCTACACTAAACAGATACCCAAATTAATTATTGTAATCAATAGGTTCATGATTGTAATATACTTTTATTTGTAATTCAAAAAGTGAACAGAACTAAGTACACCTACATGGCTTTTGACTGTGTAAATACCATTCTTTTTAGTGTATATATAAAGTGTAACAAAGTGAAAGTGCAATGAAACCAACACATTACAACTGTAATATTAAACATTTTGCATGCACATTGCACAGTACTCATCCCACAATTTATTATTTCTTATGTAACAAGAATCATGGTAAATGTGTATCCAACTGATACAACAACAAGTCGACAGGCAGATTATTATAGATGATAAAAAAAGCTTGTAGTAATTTTAGAATCAATTATGTAATTTGCAAGGTGAAATATTAGCAACATTTTGCCATAAACTAGTTTTAATCATTTACACATCCAGATTACCTCTAAGATAAGATAGTAAATTACATTACATTAAACAGATGTATTTCGAGCGGTAGTACCACACAGGTGCAGGTTTGATTCCTGAACACAAACTTTACAATTAATTACAAGAACTTTATTTTTCTTGCCACCATTCCTCATGGACATGATTTGTACGGTGAGTACATTTGGCAAGCTATAAATGATTTGGTGAACTTAGTGACATAACCTGCATATTATTATTTGAAGTACTTTTACTGTAAAATGGCTAAAATAATAAGAAAAAAGGAAGGAGAAACAACCAACTTTCTTTGATATAATTATGGTATTTTACTTAACACTAGATGATGCCCACGACTTCGTCCGCGTGGATTAAGATTTTTGATTCCCGCGGGAACTCTTTAATTTTCCGGGATAAAAAATAGACTATGTCCTTCCCCCGGATACTACCTTTTCCTGTACCAAATTTTATCAAAATCGTTTACACAGATGAGCTGTGAAAGCATAGCAGACAGACAGACAGACAGACACACTTTCGCATTTATAATATTAAATTAGATTAGAGTCAGTAGGATTAAAACGAGACATCTACATGATTTGCAGATTTAGAGAAAGTTCATATATTTAGGAGTGTAAAAGGGACATCCACATAAGTAGATTAGCAAACTCAGAGAGTGTAGGTATACCTGCAGCATGAGGTTCAGATGGTGCGGCACGCGCGTGTCCTCAATGTGAAGCTTGCTGGTCTCCTCATAGTTCTGGTAGAAGTTCACCACCATCTTCCAGTGGTACTCAAAGTCCTCCAGCCGAGATGCCGGCGGCGCCAACTGAGTGCCATACACATGTTGTGTACATAAATACTGATCCTAATGTTTAGGACTTGGGTCCCCACAACCAACATTATAGGTGTTAATATTACCTATAACCCTTAAATAAATAATTTAAGTGCAGGCGGATAAAGACTGTTATCATGGCCAACAAATTATTAAAGCCAATGAAACAATGATAGATATATGGTTTAAGGCATCATCTATGGTTTGGTACTGTAATAAAGAAGAGATTAACTATTTAAGAATAGTAAGTATACTTATTTAGAAATAAGTAAGCAGGTAGGCACCTTATAAGGTTATCAGCGAAGCTATGTAGTATGTTGCTAAAATTATTGTATGAAATGCAATAGATGAGTCTCAATAAATTATGTTCATATGATAGAGATGGATACGATTACTAATTAGTGCCAATAGTAATGATTTAATCATACTTACAACGTCTGCGGCACTTTGCAGAACGTCGGAGAATCGGCTCAGCATTGTTGACACGCTCCGTTTACCACCATCACACTTGTCACAAGTTCACAAGCTGGCAAGTGGCAACGTTTTCCAGCTCTGAGAAAGATCCTCATATCTAAAGCATTTTTAGAGTAGCTATTCGGCACAAAATTGAAAAACAGCAAGTACCTACTATATTTATTTGCAAAATGTCAAAGTCAATTTTCCATTTTCCAATGATTTTCTTGACAAGAGGAAGGAAGACACCTTAACAGCTGTAAAGTCTACAGATTAAACAAGATAAGGGATGTCCTAATAATCGTTATCGATTATTTACTTTCAAATCGAGTAAGAAAACTGTGAATATTGAAGATATTATATTTAACTCAAAGGAAACATTCCATTTTTAGAAATAGATTAAATGTAGTCAAACATTTTTTTAAAAGCTTACCCGAATCACTAAAAAAGTGAACCAATCGACAGGGCATGGGCCATGGAGGTAACGTGAGGTAACCAATACACAGCAGGGCGACCGCGTAACTTTTGCATCAATCATTGATACATCGCAATCACCTCTGATTGGTTAACACTCTTCCACTATTGGACGAAATCCATTGACGTAGCAAGAATACCATAAATTCAGCCAATCGGAGGTGATTGCGATAAATCAATGATTGATGCGAAAGATACGCGGTCGCCCTGCAGGGTCAATTGTTATAAGTTTCAATGTCAAATGTCATTAATTGTCATAATTGTCATTTCGAGACAAGGTACTTATGTCATAAAATCTCTATTGGGGACTTCGCTCGCGTTGGCTTTGGTCGACGCACGTGTGGTGTTTTTCGGTGTGGTTTTTTTGTTGAAAATAGCCGGTTTCTGTGTACTTTATTGTTTGTGACTAACATTTTTGTGGTGTCGGTGAGTAGGTAGAGATGGAGGCGGATCCCCCTTGGGTACCCCCAGACCCTGATGGGTCTCAAAACGCGTCTGACGCACCATGGCAGACCGCCTCCTCTCGGAAGCGGCCTGCCGATTCAGATACTCCAGAGAGCAGTAAAAAAACTGTTACACAACTCTCTCAAACAGCATCCATTGAATCCGTTTATATCCATCCCTCCTTCGCTGAAGGCGCTAAAAGCTATAGCAAGGACGACAAAGGACCCTTTATAGTCCACGTCTCGAGGGAAGTCTCGGACCCATCTGCAGGTACATCTATTCGTGCTCTCCAATTTGGCCAATTCTTACATAAAAACAAATATTATTAATGATGGAGTCAAAAGTGTTGGTCGTAATAAAATAAGCGTCGAGTTCTCGAACCCCCAAGGAGCCAACGACTTCTTGGTTAGCCCAATACTCCCAATGACCAAATACACCGCTATTATTCCAACATACAACATCACACGGATGGGTTTAGTGCGTGGCGTTCCTGTAGACTGGTCTATGGGGGAATTTGTTGAATCCCTAGTTCTGCCGATTGGATGTGGCGAGGTTCTTAAAGCCCGCCGCCTCAACCGTAAAGTTAATAATGAAGGCGTTACTGAGTGGGTTCCTACCCAATCAGTTGTTGTAACTTTTAGAGGCCAGATGCTTCCCCCTCGTATTTTTTCATTTTACACATCCCTTCCTGTAGAGCCCTATAAATACCCCACCATACAGTGCTTGAATTGCTGCCGTTTCGGTCACATTAAAACACAGTGTAGATCTAAGCCCAGGTGTTACAGATGTACACAGCCCCATACAGGTGATTCTTGCGATGTTACAAAAGAAAAAGCTACCTGCATTCATTGCACAAGTAGACATTTTGCATCAGACAAGGACTGTCCAGAATTCTCGCGCCAACAGAACATTAAATTAGTCATGTCTCAGGAAAACATCTCCTACGCAGAAGCATCAGCCCGTTTCCCCCCAGTTGGGAGAACTTATGCTGAAGTATCAAATGAATTGTTTTCGACCCCTGCTTATTCTACTCGTCCTAATAATCCTCCCCGTCCTACCAATTCCCCCCGCCCTACAAACCTAAATCGCCCTACTACCTCCAATTCCCCTCTTAAAGGCCATCGGGAGACAGTCTTCCGGACACCCCGCCCTCGTGCTCCACTACCAAAAGGCTATGATAAGCAAGCGCATCAATCATTAGTCAATAATCCATCCTCTTCCCAACTTGCTGTCAACTGTCAGCAGCAACTTTAGCGAAAGTAATGGAGATCCTCCTCAAGAACCGGCTAGAGTGGATAGTGGAAAGCAGAGGAGTACTGGCCCCCTCTCAGTTTGGATTTCGTAAGGGTCTTAGTACTACAGACAGCCTTAGCATATTCACTACAGACATTCGTATTGCCTTTGGTAAGGGGGAATACCTTGTGGGTATCTTTCTGGATATAGCTTCTGCATATGACAATGTACTTCTCCCGTTGCTCAGGCAAAAACTGCACCAGCTGAGTATACCGCCGAGAATAATTCATTTCATATGTAACCTGCTTTCTGGTAGATCAGTCGTTGTAAAACATCAGTCATCTAGCCTCCCCCCCAGATTAGTCTGGAAAGGTCTTCCCCAAGGCTCGGTCCTCAGCCCTCTGCTTTACAGCATTTATACTCATGATCTAGAATTGTCTGTAAATAACTTCTGTAACATCTTGCAGTATGCTGATGATATTATCCTCTACCACAGTTCAGGCACAATAGAGGAAATATCTCAACGTCTTAACTCTGCTTTATACTATCTAGGGCAATGGCTTACTGATCATGGCTTGTCCTTATCAGTGGCTAAATGCCAGGCAGTTGTGTTCACGAGGAAGCGATCCATCCCGAACTTTAGCTTCTGCTATGAGGATCAACCCATCAACCTGGTGGACAAAGCAAAGTTCCTTGGAGTTATTCTTGATTACAAACTGAACGGATTGGCTCATACTGAATACATAATTAATAAATGTGAAAAGGGCATCAATGTCCTACGTGCAGTGGCTGGAGTTTGGTGGGGTGCTCATGCCTACTCCCTTAAATTACTATATAACGCTCTAGTACGTAGTCATATTGATTATTGCTCATTTGTTTTAGATCCCCTAAATAAAACTGTGTGTGAGAAGTTGAACAAAATTCAATTCCGTTGCCTCAGAATAATTCTGGGTGCAATGAAGTCCACTCCCACTAATGCCCTCCAGGTTGAATGTGTTGATCCTCCTTTACATCTCCGACGGCAATATCTGTGTGACCGCTTTGTCAGCAAAATGTTACAGCTTTCCTCTCATCCACTGTGGCCTAAATTAACCCAGCTAGCAGAAGTACTTAGCACACACAACCCAGCATCCTTTCTTTTGGACAGCTTCCGTAAATTTACTGAACTCC
This sequence comes from Erebia epiphron, assembly GCA_963932025.1. Classification (NCBI taxonomy): domain Eukaryota; kingdom Metazoa; phylum Arthropoda; class Insecta; order Lepidoptera; family Nymphalidae; genus Erebia; species Erebia epiphron. The sequence goes on from OZ009950.1 coordinate 15,353,328, forward strand.
CTAATCCCTTGCTATCATTTCCAATTAACCCCCTATTCTCCGCATCATATGAAGCTCTGATTTTCCATCCCCCTGTAGTCACTGATCTTGGTCTAGTCAAGGGAGCCCCTGATACTCACTCAAAATTTCAAAACTTAGTTCATCAAAATTGGGCAAATCACCTTCTTATTTACACTGACGCCTCAAAGTTGTCCCCAGAAAGTTGTGTTGGTGCAGCCTGCTGGGTTCCCAGGTTTAAAATTATCCTACAATTTAAATGCCCTCCTGAGTCTTCGGTGTTTACAGGGGAGGCCATTGCCTTATTAGAAGCAATCCTGTTTACCCGGTCCCATAACTTAAAACAAACTGTTATTTTTACTGACTCCCTTAGCTGCTTGTTATCCATCAAAGAAAACCCATTCCGGAGTAAATCAAGATTTCCCATCATTCTAGAGATTAGGGAGGCTCTGTTCTCCTGTCATCAAACTGGTTTAGCGTTAACCTTGGTATGGATCCCAAGTCATTCTGGCATTGCAGGCAATGAAACAGCTGATTCATGTGCTAAGGCTGCTATACAAATGGGTTCCCAGGAGCATTTTAAGAATAGCTCCCAGGATCTGAGCGCTCTGTCTAAAACTTATCTGGACAAGTCCTGGACCACATTCTGGAATGATTCAAAACCGATTAAAGGCAAATTCTTCTCCACAATTCAACCTGATATTCCTAGGCGTTCATGGTTTTTCTTTCACAAATATGCAGATAGGTGGGTAACCTCTACAATATGCCGCTTACGCCTTGGTCACTCCTGCACTCCTGTCCACCTGCACAAGATCAGAGTTAGAGACCACTCCCTGTGTGAATGTGGCTTAGACGAAGGTACTGTCTCCCATATATTGTTTTCTTGTCCCAAACTTCTTCATCCCCTCTATGATGTCCTTCCATCACAAATCCCCCGCCCAGTAAATGTTGAGTGTTTGTTAATGTCTGTGTTTAGTCCGTATTGTAAATTTTTATGTAAATATATTAAAACTAACAATATTAAGCTGTAAATATATATGTTCTTATGTGTGTAATATTATATGTGCTAATCATTATATTGTGTTGTTCTAGGGTAGAAACTAACCATAAAATATCAGAAAAAGAAACCTGCCATTATAACACAATCCAAATTAAAAGCTGGATACCTTCCCAGTTATCACCTATAAAGCGTGTCTCCTCCATTCCACGCGACATTGGCGAGGTATATTGTACCCATTTGGTACAAACATAAGCCATAATATCAAGAATAATAATAAAATCTCTATTGTATAAAGTATCAACATTCAACATTCAACAATTAACATAGACCTAAGTAGACATCGAATTTACACTACCTGTACCTACGAATTAGCATTCAAACCAGTGTTAAATGCGATCGAACCATGTCGGACGACGAGGTTATCCGCTTCGAGATTACCGACCACGATCTGGACAACGAGTTCAATCCCAACAGGAACCGACGCGCCAAGAAGGAACACCAAATTTACGGTATACCTACTATGTTGACTTTGTTTGGTGACTCCCTGGAATCAAAATGTTCCTTGGATTGATGGTATTTGTAGCTTAGGTCATGTCGTGGTGAAGATCCTTTAAAATACCAAACAGTGATGAAATTTATCAGGAAAATAGCTGCAGCATTGTTCAGCTATCCACAGTATTCCTAACATATTCTTTATATTATTGTTAGTAGATGATGCCTGCAACTTGTTGGTGTGAATAAAGGTTTTTCGATTCCCACAGGAACTCCTTAATTTTCTGGGATAAAAAGTAACCTATTTCCTTAGCATTGCGAACAGCCAGACATACACATTTTCGCATTTATAATACTAGTGGTTCGCCCCGAACTGAGACCTCGAGGCGCCATCTATTGTCATCATTGTGAAGTTTTGTTGTAAATACTAAGGCTCAATAAAAATTAAATAATTTCGTTTCCATATAATATATATCTAATTTTAGTATTTGTTGTTCAAGTACAGGATATAATTCTAATAATTTATCAAGTTTCAGGCTCAGCATTTCAGAAAATTTAGAGTTCTGAGGAGGAGGAAGAATGTTAAAAAATATATTTTTGGTCTCTATTCCTAATTATCTTTAAAATGATATACCGCAACCCTATGTAACGCTATAAAAATATTTTTTCTTCATATTAGCTTCTATGAGAGCCCCCCTGAAAAAAAGATTTTATAACTTTTTAAGCCATATTCCGCTGGAGGCCATCGGTTTATATATATAATATTTAAATTTGAAGTAATTACGTTTTGTAATTCAGAAGTTATAAGGCTCTGACAACGCACGGACGGACGGACAAGTGCAAATTCACTCAAGTAGACTCGGAGACCTTCGCTTCGCTCGGTCAATTAAGTATAAATTTAATAGGCTATAATATAAAAAAAAAGGCTGCATTCAGAAATGGTGGAATAACTGTATGGATTGATGTTGAATATTTTATATGGACAAACTTAAATTTATCCCTAAATGGGATGTACAGGTGTGTGGGCGAAAGACAGCGATGAAGAGGACAATGAAGACAACATTCGGCGTCGAATGCGCAAGCCCAAGGACTTCTCAGCACCCATTGGCTTTGTGGCCGGTGGTGTGCAGCAGGCGGGCAAGAAAAAGGAGGTCAAACAAGGTGACGTACAATCACATACTTGCCATTTGCAAGCATAAGCCATCTTAGGCTGCATCACCACTTGCCAGCAAGTTTGATTACAGACAAGAGCTAGTTAAAAAATTAAAAAATAAATGAATTATGAAACCAGCTTGCACCTGATGTGTAATGAGTTCCCTCAAGTCTATATTATGGAGCTATTCAAGGGGTGGATATAGTAATTCTTTCGAAGCCAGCAACACATTGGCGGCTCCTTTGGTACTGCAAATGTTAATTTGCAGGAGTAACCACTTAACATTAAGTGACCTGGCTGATCATTTGTTTGCTATTTGTATTTTGAAAAACATTGTAAAGGTATCAATTGACTGATAAATAAATAAACGTATTTGAAAGAGATAGATAAGCACACAGTTGTTGCCGGTAAACAATACCAAAAGTTATTGTTTCTTTAGTTTCATGTGTATTGGAATCAATATAATTGATTCACAAGAAATCACTCATATGCAGTAAGTATGCTTTTACACCATAGGTAAAGGAGTTGATTGTGTTGGTAGCATGTCAGTGTATCTGATGAAGTTTTGCTATTTTTTGTGTTCTAGAACTGGAAAAATCAGAAGCATCCACATCAAAGGCCAAGTTTGTGGACAGTTCAGACGAGGAAGTGGCAGCTCCCGACGAGAGCGAGACGGCAGGCATACGGCGCGCGGGGCAGGGCATGCGCAGCGCACACCTGGGTGGCAGTGTGGGCACCTGGGAGAAACACACAAAGGGCATCGGTGCCAAGCTTCTGTTACAGGTACCCTCACAGCAGTCATATTGTGCATTGTCTTAAGATTGCTCATAATATAGACCACCTTATTGTATCAACTGATACTTTCAGGATTTTTGTAATGTCTTTGTTTAAGTGTTTTTCATGCAAAGAAGCAGTTGCTCTTTAATTGGTGTTGATGAGTCTGTAATAGTTTGCATTTTTTTGTAGATGGGCTACCAGCCTGGCAAGGGTCTGGGTAAGGACCTGCAGGGCATCTCAGCCCCCGTGGAAGCCACTGTGAGGAAGGGCCGGGGGGCCATCGGTGCTTATGGACCTGAAAAGGCTGCTGTGAGTAATATTGGCATTTCATAGCCCCTAAATAACACATTGAAATGAAATCAAAATGAATGAAAAGTGAAATGAAAGTGAATATGAAGTGGAACCCTTTGCTTCAGCAAAAGGCTAAGAAGGAGGAAGAGCGTCGTTTGAAGGAGAAGGAGGAAGAGGAGGATGGCAGCAAGGAGAAGACGTACAACTGGAAGAAGTCACACAAGGGCCGCTACTTCTACAAGGACGCGGCGGACGTCATCCAGGAGGGCAAACCCACCATGCACACAGTCACCGGGTACACTACAAGTCTAATTTTAATGAAGACTTGAAATCAATAATAATTGTAAACACTACATGCATACAAACACTATAAGTTTGTAATTGTAATTAGATCTTTGAGTCGAATTTTGTATTTCTGATTAATTAAGCTGATTTTTAGGGTTCCGTACCAAAATGGTAAAATGGAACCCTTATGGTGCGACTTTCTCCGTCTGTCTGTCCGTCTGTCCGTCCGTCACACTCGATTATTTCAGTAACTACCGAAGCTATCGACATGAAATTTGGAATAGTTGTGTATATTAGTGGCCCAAAGACACTGGAATTAAAAAAAATTGGAAATTATTTTTGTTCTTATTTAAAAAGGGGGGAAAATCGGAGGGTTGAAATTTAAAAGTGAGATAACTGTACTGTGTGGGGTATCATATGAAAGGGTTTACTTTGTACATTCTAAAACAGATTTTTAATTATTTTTAGTCATGATAGTTTTTGATTTTTCGGGGAAAAAGTCTAAAAAAATACCATTCCCCCCCCCTTATCTCCGGAGTTTACCAATCGAAAAATCTGAAATAATTATGGTCAATAGGAATTTATGCATATTTTACAGGAAAACTATAGCCAATGCTCTAACTAGCATAGTTTTTTTGATATTAACAGTAAACCTCGTACTCGTCGTCAAGTAAACATATTGGTTTTTGCCTGATTGTTTTGCTTCAGTACCTACTTCTTGAGTACGGAACCCTCGGTGCGCGAGTCCGACTCGCACTTGGCCGGAATTTTTTCTAATTTGTGGTCTTTCAAAACGTTGGATCTGAACGTTTCTGGTCCTTCGAGTTGTATTTTCTAATATCTGGTCCTTTGGGACGATTTTTTTATTTTCTAGGCTTTAGGTTATTCGAGCCGGACTTTATATTTCTGGACGTCTGTGCTGGATATGGTGTTTTTGGTCCTTGAATCCAGATATTGACGGCTGTGTTGTACATTCCCAGCGGCGCAGCGGCGTGCAGCACGCCGGTGATCGACATGACGGGGCGATCGCGGCGCGTGCTGAGCGGCTACCACGCGCTGCGCGCCGCCGCGCCGCGCTTCGAGCACGAGCCGCGCCGCGCCTGCACGCGCTTCGCCGCGCCCGAGCTCGCGCACAACCTCGCGCTGGCCGTCGACTGCTGCGAGCGGGTGAGTGGCGTGTGTGTGACCACGTGACGGGGCTGCTTGTGGACAGTTCAATGCACTAGGCATGGAACATTTCACGAGTCACGTGCTATAAAGTATAAATAAAATGAAAAATAAAAACACGAGTCATATGAATTACATGGATTGCAAACACCTGTTACTCCTGTTTTCCCAACTAGTTCTTCTGTTATGATCCCAGGGAACCCTGCATATCGATTTTGAACGAAATCAAAAATCACTGTAACATCTGATTGAGAAGTAAGAACGTCGAGGTTTTAAATATTTTGAGATCCCTTTGGTGACAATAGTCCAGCTTCGGTGATTCTTGACGGTACTGCTCCCGTCATGAGTCCCCCTGACTGATCCCTTGTCAAGATTTGAAACTCGTGTCCCCTGTGTACTCGCAATGATATCGTTCGTCACGTGGACTCGCCGAGCGCTGAGCGTGTGTGGTGACGATCGGCAGGACATCATCCAGAATGCGCGCGAGCTGCAGCAGGCCGAGGACGAGATAGTGGTGCTGGAGCGAGACCTGGAGGAGTGCAACGCGAAGCTGCGCGCCGAGGACGAGGTGATCGGCACGGTGGAGGCGATTCTTGCGCGCGTGCAGCGGCTCACCAGCCCCGACTGCACGCTGCACGCCGTGCACGAGGTGCTCAACGACCTGAAGGTAACCCCACTGCCGTTCTGCAAAGACAGCTTTATGTTGCAACTATCCAGTGCCGTCCAATTCCAATGTGTCGACACAATAATATCTTCGAGTTTTCTACAGCGTATCCCTCAATAGACGACCCGTTAGGATTTGAAATAATTTGAAATATTACTCGCCATGCCAAATTTAGTCTGAAAAGACTGGTCACCAGGGAATCAGTGGCTTTACCTTGTGACTGTAATTTACCACTTGTAGTTGAAATTTAGGGTGGGAATAATGCTTCATAGTCACGGTTCAAGGATGTTAGCGTCGGTGTGCGCTGCAGCTCGTGTGTGCGTGTGTCGTAGGAGTCGTTCCCACTGGAGTTCGAAATGCTGGGGCTGGGCGCTGCGGGCGCGCGCCTGGCCGCGCCGCTGCTGAGCGCGCTGACGGCGGGCTGGCGGCCGCTGCAGGAGCCCGGGGCGCCGCTGCCGGCCTTCCGCCAGTGGCGCGCGCTGCTGGACGAGGAGGCGTACACCGCGCTGCTGTGGCAGCACGTGGTGCCGCGCTTCGCCGCCGCCGCACAGTGAGTAGCTCTCCGAGCCGCCGCAGGAGCCCGGGCTCCGCTGCCGGCCTGCCGCCAGTGGCGCGCTATATACGCCTCGTTGTAGTGCCCGCATCTCATTCTTCTGGGGTACAACCCCGAAGAGAAGATCGGTCGAGGGTAGGGGTCTCCCCAAATGATCGACGCGGAATCAGCTCGCGCTGGTTAAAAAAAGCTTTGTGCATACGATAAAAATAAGCGTAAACACGGCGTCGCTCGCCTCGCCTTGCCGCGCCGGCCGGCTCAAGCTGGTTCCGCGTCTTATGCTCAAGCATTATTCTGTAACAAAATTCCACAACCTATTTTAAACTTGCCTTTACACAAGTTTAAGAAATCCATTAAAAGTATGCTCCCGAAAAAAGCTTATTATACTGTTGATGATTATGTAAATGATATAAGAGCATGGATTTTCCTCGCTCCAGCGCCTCCAGCAATGTTAAGGAGGAGGAATGTTATTGTAAATTGTTTTTTTTCAAAAGAGCAACCACTGAGTTACTCAAAAAAAATTAAATTCAAAATTCAAATATGTTTTATTCAAGTAGACTTTGACAAGTGCTTTTGAATAGTCGAGTGAATCTACCTGGTCAAGTGAGTGCTTTCATAAGCACTTGTCAAACTGTAGTTGAATAAAAGAGACGAGAATTTGGTTAGTTCAATAAAAGAGATGAGAATTTGGTCGCTATACGGGGTGTGGTGTGTCAGGGAGTGGAACCCGCGCTCGCCGGCGCCGATGCTGGGCGTGGTGGAGGCGTGGCGCGACGCGTGCCCCGCGTGGCTGCTGCGCGAGGCGGCGGCGCGCCACGTGGTGCCCGCCGTGCACGCCGCCGTGGAGGCGTGGGACCCCACGCGCGACCCGCAGCCGCTGCACGCCTGGGTGCTGCCCTGGCACGCGCTCGCCGGTGAGACCACCACCCTTACTGCCCGATGGGAGATCTTCTTCCCATTCGATCGCGTCAACTTTTTTCTTTTTTTTGCTATCTGCAATCACACTAATATTATAAATGCGAAAGTGTGTTTGTTTGTTGGTTTATTGGTTTGTTGGTTTGTCCTTCAATCACGCTGCAGCGAAGCAACGGATCGACGTGATATTTTGCATGGGTATAGTTGAGGACCTGGAGAGTGACATAGGCTACTTTTTATCCCGGAAAATTGAGGAGTTCCCGTGGTAATTTAAAAAACTTAGTTTTTCCACGCGGACGAAGTAGCGGGCATCAGCTAGTCAGTCATAATTGATTTTGGACTATAAGCAGATTTTTTGGATGCGTCGTGGCTTAGGAGAAAGTCACTCCGACGAGAAACTCTTGTTATGTTTTCAGTGGCTTTATTGTCCACGAGACTGTTGGAGACTACGCCTCCCAACAGGTTTTGCACGCGCGGGGCGCGGGCAGCGGGCGCGGGACATCGCGCACTCCGGCTCTTGCCAATTCGCAATCATACGCGGCAACTGAGCACATCTTATTATATACAGTCCGCATTCACATATTTATTGTATTGTTGACCATTAAAAGAAAGTTTAATCTTAGCTTCAAGACTTTCTGTCGTCCTCCAACATACTATCCTTAACAGAGACGCGTCAGCGTTAACTACAATTTGTATGGAATTGTCGAGCGCTTGACAGCTGGCGCTCGATCAATTCTTTGTAAATGGTAGGTAACGGATCCAGGAGGAACTGTGTCGAAGACTTTTCTGTTGCGAGTTTTGCTTTGAAAGTGCCGGCGACACCCGGCCTCGTCTTAAACTGAATGTGTCCTTACTGCGAGGCAATCGCGAAGCAGTCTCACGTGTTGCCAAACAACAATTAATTCGTATTCCCATTGCTGTTAGAGCTGTGTAATAGCTTGGATCATTCTCTATCGGATCTGGGAAGAACTGTCTGTGTCGAACACTCTTTTTTGCGAGTTTTGTTTTGAAAATGGTGCCATTGCCAAATTGAATTGGTCTTGAAATTGGGAGGTTTTTCAGCCGCAACTGGTTCAATTCGACAATGCACCAAAACAAAATTTACAATTCTGCTATCTCCACGTCGAGTTAAAAGAAATAAACAGGGGAAGGGTTGGAACTAATGTTCCTTCCCGTTTGTTTTTAGAAAACGCAGCAAGAGCATGATTATAGTAATAGTAGTGTATAAATTAAATCCAAAGACGAACAACTCGACTCCAAAAAGTCTTGTTTGGCCTACTCCTAGACTCCTAGAGTGATTTTGTGAAACGCGAAGCGAGAATTTTATGACTTGAATTTTCTCGCGTTGTCAATTTAAATTTAAAAACAAACGGGAATCGTGTATGAGAACTAAATATAGCCTCCGCTCTTTCTGTTCTACCTTAACTTGCCAGAGGTAGCATGGTTATAAATGTGATGTTGGGCAGGCGAGGCGCTCGCGCGCGAGACGTACCCGCTGATCCGCGCGCGGCTGGCGAGCGCGCTGGGCGCGTGGCACCCGGCCGACGCGAGCGCGCGCCCGCTGCTGGAGGCGTGGCGCGGCGCGTGGGGGCCCGCGCTGGCGCCCCTGCTGCACCACCACGTGGCGCCCAAGCTCGAGCACTGTCTGCACGCCGCGCCAATCGAGCTGCTGCACGCCAAGCAGAACTGTGAGTATATGTGGCACCCGGCGGACGAAACGTTGCAATGTATGGTGGAATTGTTCCTCTCAAAAAGTTTATGTATAGCTTATATCTATCTATATATTAAATTTGTCTCACAATAACCATTATTATGATTATCAAATTTGGTCTAAAACAAAGCTTTACTTACGAAGGTGTTTTTGCGAACATAGTATTAATCCTTATCATGATAAAATTGTTGGTCATCTCAAGTATTTAATATAGACCAAATGCCCTCTTTACACCATTTAATTACGACGAATAGTTAGCGCTAATCAAATAGTCGTCTCTGAGCTTAGCTGCGAGCTTGTTTGCACAGATCTCAAACAAACTGTCGTTTATAGTAAAGGGATCTAGTTTATATAGGGATACAAGAATTTTTATTATTTCACCTTACATGTTACACGTTTCTGAACTACTTATCTATACTAATATTATACATGCGAAAGTTTGAATGGATGGATCTGGATGTTTGGCACGGAGATAGATTATAGACTGGAATAAATCATAGGCTCCCAAGTAGCAAAAAATTCCAAAAAAGTCGTATAAATCTAGAGTTATACGACGTCATGTTGTGTAGTAGTCTTATAATGGTAATAAGACAACAATAACGTCCTATAGATGTCATCGATTCGGCCTTTTAGTCGTGCGACTATTAAGTTATAATAAATAGTCGAGTAAACGTCTATAAAACGAAATTATATGACGTTATGTAATGGTAACAGCCACAACGCTTATACGACATTCATGATTGTTTAAACGTCGGCGTATGATATTTATATGACTGAAAGTCATGCAGACGTTAATTCATAACATTTATATAACTAACAGTACTTTGTTTTTTAGTCGTCGTGGTTAAGCCTTTTATACAACCAAGTAGTTTTCTTGTTACTGCAATATAACTATTACGAGACATTAAGTCCTATAAGAGTCAAACTCCAACTTTAATAAGACTTAAAGTTGAGTAGGAGTCTAGACCCAACTTTAATACAACTTATCCTACACCTAATAATATTACTTAAATTAGTATAGATTGTAATTTTAGTTAGGAAATATATATCTATACACATAATAATAGAAAAAAAATGTGATTATACACTAAAATAGTGTTTTAAATACACCCTAGCTTGAGGAACCCTAATGTCTAAAACATGGCGTTTTCAATGGTCGTCACAAAAACATTTACACGACATATAGTTATTTTAACGTCGCTTAGAGGTTGGACACTAAATAAACATCATGGCCGGAAGTTTTGAATGAAGAGATAATTTGAAATTATTTAAATATAATGCATAAAACACAAAATCACGGGGGGGCATTAAAATATTCATAGTATTTTCATATATACTTTCTCGTAAAAATTAAGGTTCCAGTCGGAATCAACTCTACGCAATATAATACAAACATAGAATAATTAATTTTTAATAGAATTAGTTTTACTTAATTGCCTTCTAACCATACATTTTTAGTTAATTATTTTTTTCACAAGAGCACGTACGATTTCTTTTCAACTTCCACAAAAAACAGTCAATCGCATAACGCTAATAAGACGTTTTAGTCACTTCACAAAATTAATATGAATATGTAAGAGTTATCTCGTAACGTCTATATAATCAAAACTTTCTATTCTGCAACGTCTACAGGACGTCTAAACGACGTAAATGGTCATCGTCGCGACCTTTATGTGACCATTAAACGACAAATGGTCTTATAACTGGGGCCATTTTCGCGTTTTGTAAACGTTACAATAACGTTTATACAACCTTTCTTTAGGACTAAAAGGTAAACAAAAAACGTTGTCACGACTTTTATACGACAACGAATTGTTACTTGGGCTACTTTTTATCCCGGAAAATTAAAGAGTTCCCGCGGGAAACAAAAACCTTCAATCCACGCGGAAACATCATCACAAACATCAGCTAGTACAAATTAGTCATCAATCAGACAAAGGCTACGGAGTAAAGCCTATGGTAATCTATGGGTTATTTTAGAATAACTGATGCCCGCGACTACGTCCGCGTGGATTGAGGTTTTTTGGTTCCTGTGGGAATTCCTTAATTTTCCGGGATAGCCTATGTGCTATTCCAGACTGTAATCTATCTCTGTGCCAAATTTCAGCCAGATCCGTTCAGCCGTTGGCGCGTGATTGATGCTTGAAAACACTTACCATACTTAAACTACGAACAGCACTCGATGCTGTGAGCAACATTTTCCTTCCAGCTCTTTCGATCAGAAACGAGCTAATAGAACAACCAGTTAACTGAAACACTGCTATAATAAGCATAGACAAACTGGCGTCGATTTTAGAACCGGCCATATCAAAAATAATGGATGCAAAAAACAATACAGCCATAACCCCGCTGCAATGCTGTAGAATATTTATAACTACGACTATAAATAGTGCTCTGCTATTGCTTTTTACAGTAAATAGCTCTTGCCAGTCTTTCTTGTTCGACAAATCATGAAATTCCTTTTTTGCTGCCAATAATTTATCCGTATCATCATGTCTTCCTAATTCTAGGAGAACTTTTCTTAATGCTTTCTTAATGCAAGTTATTTATACAAGGTGCAAGGTAAATGGTATAACATACCGGCGGCTACCCATGCCATTTTGACGTTATAAACACTATGGTAGAGTTAAAAAGTCAAAATTAATTATCAAAAACTTCCATACAAAATTAATTAGTTAATTATGGAAAATAAATTTTGGCAACCCTGTGGAGTCCTTTGTTCCTTCTACACCTAAAGTCAGAACTGTACTACAAGCGATAATATAATAATTATTATCGTATCGTTATGCAATTTGGCAATTCATTACAATTTGCAAATCATTGAAAGAACAAACTACACAGAATAATTAATTATTGATCAAAACTTAAACGAAGTAAGTCGAGAAATTAATCACAGGGAAAGGCGGCTCATAAAGTAAGGATAAGTGACTAACTTCGACTTACGAAGTCCGATACTAGTCGGGCATTTTTTTACGCAAGTTTAACTTTGTTTTATTTTTTCATACGCAAGTTCTAGCCGGGCTTTTGCTTTGAGAATTTAATTGCATGCCGAATAATGATTACTTTAGTATCGCGACTGGATTTTATCGCAACGGTCGCGCTGGCAACGAGGCTTAACATACGTCGTATTGTTCGCAGTTCATTGATATTGAATCAGCTGTTTTAAGGGATGCCACCTCAATATTTATGCTAAAATTTTGAAGTCCACATAACTCCCCCAGGATATGAGCTACGCGTCTTATGACATTTTTCCAATATATCTATACACCATCTAACATGGGTAGCCGCGGGTATGTTATACTAATTACCTTACACCTTGTATACATTGGTACTTATGAGTAGCGTTATCAAATCAAATAAATATTATGCGAAAGTTTGGATGGATGTATGGATGGATGTTTGTTACTCAATCACGCCAGAACGGCTGAACGGATCTGGATGAAATTTGGCACAGAGATAGATTATAGTCTGGAATAACACATAGGCTACTTTTTATCCCGGAAAATTAAGGAGTTCCCGGGAAGTTTTTAACCAAAAAACCTCAATCCAAGCGAGCATCAGCTAGTAAATTATAATGTTACTTATTAGCTTTACTCACTCATAGGCTAGATCGTAACCGTAGTAGGGTACTAACTGTTGTTGGTACTTTATGATTTAGAAAAAAACGTTATTTAAATTTTATCATTGTCATTATCATAGAAGATATCATAAAAATAAAGCAACGCGCAACAGAAATAGGCGCGGCCGCGAAATGCAGTGGCATGAGGTGATATCGCAGTGCTAATGTTAAACCTGATGTGCTGCCCAGTGCCGACTGGTTATTATTGGGTATGGACTATAGCGCTCTAGTTTGAATACAATCTGATCGTTGCATTGTGTGTGTGCAGCGGCGTGGCTGTGGTGCGTGGAGTGGGTGGAGCTAGTGGGAGCGCCCACTATCGCCGCCATCGCCGCGCGCGCGCTTCTGCCGCGCTGGCTGAGCGCGCTGGCGGCGTGGCTCAACTCGTCGCCGCCGCACGCCGCCGTGCTCGCTTCTTACACAGACTTCAAGGTGAGCCCACTGCTGGACTCTTGGATGGACATCCACGCGCGACCGGCTCTACGATTGTAGTCTCTCTACGACTCTCCGGGTCGAGTATTTTCAATTGTTTTTTTGTAGTGAAAACTTCTTTAGGCGCGTTGAGCACTTTTTGGTAATTTGTATTGAAGTGTAAAACTTATGTAGGCGCGTTGAGCACTTTTTGGTAGGGGGTAAAAATTTAGATTCGCGTGACCGTGACCGACATGCTCGCGAACATATAAATATACTAAATTCGAAATTAAACTTTAATGATAATTTTAATTAAAATAAATGAATAAAAATTAAAAAAAAAACTATCGGCAGTCCCTATGACTGCCAATTTTTGTTTTTGTTCGTCCTCTAGTATTGTATGGCCCCAGTGTTGTCAGTATGTAAAAATATCAAACTGTCTTACTATTCTCTCATTACAACGAGTCTCGTGTACTATCACCAGAAAATGTTCCCCGAGGAGGTGTTGCGCGAGCCGGCGGTGCGCGACATGTTCCGCAAGGCGCTCGACATGCTAAACCGCAGCTCGGACCTGCAGTGCGGGCCCGCCCCCGCCGTAACACCCCCCTCCGCAACACCCGCGGCCGCAACACCAGCCGCCGCAACACCCGCCGCCGCGCAGCAGAAGAGCTTCACGGAGCTGCTGGAGGCGCGCTGCGCAGACAGAGGTATCACGTTCGTGCCGGTGGCGGGGCGCAGCCGCGAGGGCCGGCCGGTGTACGCGGTGGGCGCGCTGCAGTGCTACGTGCTGCGCAACGTGGTCATGTACTCAGCGGATGGCGGGCGGAACTTCGCGCCCGTGCACGTGGACACTCTACTCGCGCTCGCCGCCGCTGACGAACACTGACGGCGGCGTGTGACGTTTGACTCGAGCCGTGACACCGGACCGGACGACCGCGAGCGCGATACCTGTGTGCCGGAACAAGGTGCCGACCTTGGGTGAAATAAACACGGGATAGGAAACGTAACAAAAATGTATGAAATTACGTTCAACTAACTTTTGCGGGGCGAAGGGAGAGTGCCTTGACATTTTAAATAGCGAAACTGCCCAGTTCGCGGCAAGAGGAGTAAGGCGAATGTGGCCGATATCACGCATCTCGCGGTTAATTCGTCCGAGGTGCCGACCCATTGAAACTAGGTACTTCCTTTCAAATGTCTAAACACGCACTTGTAGATTGTGAAACTTCGGACCCGGTGGCCAAAATTGTAACTAATTTTTATGCCCGTTTAGTTTCAGTTTTCATTTTTTTTTCTGGCCAGGCTGTCACCAGGCCAGATGAGTTAATGGTACTGTAGCGTCGGATGCTGTATGAAATACTCGCTTGTGAGTTGTGACGTCATCAAAATTACACGTGCTTTTATACTTAGTCAAAAGTTAATCAAATTCCACTCAAAATTATTCAGATTTAATGATATCAGAATCATTATATGAAATTATTTATTTATTTTACGAATCTGCTGATAAGAACCAGCAAGAAACTGATCTAAATAATATACAATTCATACGTACGTATTCATACGTAACAAGTATTTTACTTGTGGGATGCTAAATGCAAAGCCAATTGCTTCGATGCAACTTTGTCATTAAGAAAATCATCAATAATATAATAACCTCGACTCAACAAATGCTGTATGACACGATCTTTAATTAATACAGATTTTAGATTGCGATCTCTCTGTCAGATACAAAATGAACTGAGACAATAACTGTACATACAGAATACCCATTGATCTTTGTAAAAAATATTCACCAGTTGATATTATTTTAAACGTAATATATCATGTGTAGTAAGTACCTATATAAGTACATTTTTATATATTATTTATCTCTATAAATTACTAGATGATGCCCGCGACTTCATCCGCTTGAATTAAGGTTTTTTGATTTCCAAGGGAACTCTTATTTTTCGGGATAAAAAGAGTCATATGTCCTTCCCCGGGATACAACCTATCCCCCTACCAAATTTCATCAAAATCGGTTGAACAGATGGGCCGTGAAATCGTAGCAGACAGACGCACTTTCGCATTTATAATATTAGTATGGATTTCATGATGTAAAGTTTCCGAGACACAAGTACTAACTGCGACTCCGCATTCACATGATTATAGGTTTTTAATTCTCTAGAGAACTCTTTCTGCTTACTTCATAACACGTCAACTATATTTTTACTATAGGTACGTGTAGTATTTGTGCCGTTTCATTGAAAATGGCTGTAAAGCAAATATATTCAGTTTCAGATTAGATAGCATTTCTTATATTCTGTAGCATCGTATGAATGTTGATGCGAGTTGTAGGTATTCATTAACCAGAGTCGTGCAGATAGCTAAGTGTTTACCTACACAAAACAGCCCGTGATTACATATTTTGTCTGTGCTGTCTCTACACAGTACCGTAGCTAAGCAGTAAAACCTTGCAGTAAAACTAATTACTTAGGTAGATATAGTTTCTAAGCACTAGTTTTAGCGATTCGGCTCTAATCAAAAGAAATATTTTAATATCATCAATTATATTAATTAATTTATCAGGTAACTTACCTATACTTGCTAGCTAATACTTCCTGTGTATATGCAGCCTGCAGGTACTTTTCGTTCTTTAGTGCTTCGATGATGGAGGGCTTCTAATTACCCGACCACGGCGAAGCCAAAAAAGGAATGGTTATGATTTTAGCACTCTAGTTATATCGATAAGCCACAAAATAGGTCTTAAATCATTTGTATGTATGTACAGATGTTTGTATTTATGTATGTTCCAACGTAGCGCCTAAACTACTGAGCCGATTTTGATGAATGTGTCAATCGATTCGTTCACGTAGCATGGTCCGGGTAACATACAAGCTACATTTTACACGAACGAAATCGATATGATGTATATTAAATCCAAAAAAGTGGAGGTCTATGAATTGTTTTCCGTAAGCGGGTAACGTCTTTTAATATTGACTGCTTGTTTACATCGTTGATTCTACTGTAGAGTGTACATAGCTCGACGACCACGATACCATTATATTAGTCGCTTTTGTAGGGACAGACTGCTTGTTTACATCGTTGATTCTACTGTCGAGTGTGTAGCTCGATGACCACGATACCATTATATTAGTCGCTTTTGTAGGGACAGACTGCTTGTTTACATCGTTGATTCTACTGTCGAGTGTGTAGCTCGATGACCACGATACCATTATATTAGTCGCTTTTGTAGGGACAGACTGCTTGTTTGCATCGTTGGTTCTACTGTCGAGTGTGTAGCTCGACGACCACGATACCATTATATTAGTCGCTTTTGTAGGGACAGACTGCTTGTTTACATCGTTGGTTGATGGTTCTACTGTCGAGTGTGTAGCTCGACGACCACGATACCATTATAGTAGTCGCTTTTGTAGGGACAGCCTGCTTGTTTACATCGTTGATTCTACTGTCGAGTGTGTAGCTCGATGACCACGATACCATTATATTAGTCGCTTTTGTAGGGATAGACTGCTTGTTTACATCGTTGATTCTACTGTCGAGTGTGTAGCTCGACGACCACGATACCATTATATTACCTAGTCGCTTGTGTAGGGACAGACTGCTTGTTTACATCGTTGATTCTACTGTCGAGTGTGCAGCTCGACGACCACGATACCATTATATTTTTGTAGTGACAGTCACGGAGTATATGTGTTCTGTGGTCACGCGCCGCCCGATCCACCATAAGGCGGTCTGCCAACGTTGCACTACGTACCTACTTGGTAATATATTTTAGTATTAAGTAGGTAATTATTATTATTACTAGATTGGACAATGACTTAAAATTATCGAATTGTGTCGTTCATTGTTAAATTAACTCCCATTTTAATAGAGTTCATATTTTATTTTATTAGTTTTGATTTTATATTTTAAGTTATAACATTGATTTGTTATAATATATAAACAGTTAAAATAGATCAGATTGAATGTGTATATATTTTCCTTCACATTCATTTGCAAAGAGCTCATTACTTCGGAACCCAATTGCACTTTTCACTTTTACAATGAACGACTCAATAATTTGTTAGATACAATATTATGTGGTGTAGAAAAAAGAATTATCATAAATTCATAGGAGTCTGTACCGATTTTCCGTGCAACAGTCGGTAAGAATGTGTTTTCCTCCACGACTTTATTGTTCAATCTACTGATTGTAGCAACTTACCTACCTACTTCTTCTATCATTATAATCACAAACAAGGTGAAGCAAAATGCACACAATGCTTGTGTCAGATACAGCCGTATCGGACCATAGAGTTAAATACGATACGTCGTAATGACGTACTAACTAGACTGATCGATCTGCATCCTGTCGGCATCTGACGTCACTTGCGCCCTTCGCGGCTTAGTTGGCGGTTATAACCTCAACGAATATCAATGGGAATTCAATGAAAGTTGAGTATGTTGAAGTTACATGATGTGTTCCGATTGTGTAGTGCCTCCGCGCGCAGTGTCGTGTGTAGCGCACTACGAGTAGCACAAGTGATGACTTTGACCTCTCAGTGACCTCTAGCTTAATGATATGATAATGAGTAAAGATTTCGTGCGCGTAACTGCGTAACCATACTGACCTACTACTAGGTAAATACTTAGTAAATTAATAATATAAAAATTATTGACTGGATGCTGTTTTTATTCAAAATTTAATAACTTGCAACATGATGTTATAAGTAATAATTATAGTGTAAATAATATATTTTGGCACATAAAAATAAACACTAAACACTAACGAGTACAAAGGTGTATAAAAGTGGTGGAATAATTAAAATTAATTTGTACTTGTTATCACGTAAGCTAATATTTATGGTAAGAACATTATAAACTTAATAATATAAACTTAAAAATACATAGATTGTTCCTAAATAGGTAGCACCCTTCATAGTACCTATAGAATATTTTAACGTAGGTAATTACGTACATAATTACTTACGATAATAAGTACAGTTAAAAATGCTAGTTAAACAGTTAGGAGTTACCTACCTAACTAAGAATTACACAATATAAATTTTCAGTTCTTAAAATTAAATTACTGATACCACAGACTACTATATAGGTCTATGCAAGAATGGCACGTACCTACATAAGTGATTATTCCAATTTAAGGTCCGGACTCCACCAGAGCGGAGAGGAGACGAGAGGAGAGGAGATGTGATTTAAACAACCAATAGAATTTCGTTATTCCCACATCTCGTCTCCGCTCAGCTTCAGTGGATACCACTGAGCGGAGATGTATAATCATATTTGTATCGATGCGGAGATGTGAGCTGTAATCGCAATCTGGCGACGGCGCGCAGCGGAGATGAGAAGAGATGTGAGCGGCGTGCTGTGAGTGGCGCCGTTCACCGCACGCAGCTCAGTCCCGCTCTAGCCAGCATAAATCTCCGCTCTAGTCAGTACACATCTCCACTCCAGTCTAGCCAGTACGCATCTCCGCACAGCTTCGGTGGATACACCCTAGCTGAAAAACAAATGATGTACGCCAGAAATGGCAGAATGCATGTTGATATTGTGTTCACAACAAATAAATAAATAAATAAATGAATAAATCATCTCTTCTCTTCTCCGCTTCAGACATCTCCGCTCTGGTGGAGTCCGGGCCTAACAGTTGGAAAAATCCTAATAAAATTATAAGAGTTAGTTCAATTTCGAATTTTTTGTGACAAAATATGGCAAGAATTAAAAAATACTTAACAGATTTTTTTCAAATAAATTTCCAAGTTAGGAATTAAGTAGGTAAGTTTAAAGCCAACAGAGTAATAACCTTACGAATATTCCGTTAATTCGAGTTAGTTTCCAATTGATGCAACGCTGATGGTAGTAAGTACTAAGTACCTATGTATATCTCAAGTACGCACCGCACCAAACATGTAAGGTGCAGATGCTGTCTTAGCAAACCAGCTAGATAACTTAAAATCTGGACCCTAATTCTCTATTCTAAAACAAAAAGTTTTATAATAATCCACTTCGCAGTCCCGACTCCAGAGTCCAGGGCGATATCTCATCTTGCATCTTAGTGAAATGAATTATATAGATATATAGTTCGTACGTTAGTACACGTCTCGCGTAGGTATACGGGCAGAATAAACGTCGGTAGACCTGCTTACTGCTCTAACAGTTAGACCTGTACACTTCCATGTAACGCTCGCAGGAGCAACTTTCACTATATTTAAAAATCCGGGGTTACTACTGTGCCGGGGTGGAATTAATATAATATTTTAGAAAAATAAAATGAGAATGTAATTAAAAATGCAAAATGGATAACGATAAAAAGTCTTTATTTGAGGAACTCTAAAAATGGGCACAGAGATACCGCGACTATGCTCAACGAGTAGGCACACAAATTTGTAGGGTCGTGGTGTAACGTGATGTCTGCTTTGACCTCGGTGGTAGTTAGGTACTCTCCTGGGTGATTGGCCGCGATGGTGAAGGTCGGCCCGGAGGTGAAGAACGCAGCAGATGGTCAACGTTGGGATCCCGAACGGTGCTGGTGTGACGTGGCTCGATGTTATACCACGACGATGTTGAAGTGCGAACGTTGCTCCTGGAATTGATAATACCGACTAGTTAACGTCTGGCATATCAATTCCGTCCTGGATCCGGCCCTGGCCTGTGTAGACCACAGGAGGTACTTTGGCGTGATAGAATTGTCGGTGTGGTGGATCCAGAACGGAGTTTACAATGAATATGATTTATTACTACTTGGCTGAAGGCCCAAAAAAATATGATAAGAAAAGATAAAATTAAGTAATGAAAAAAATGAGGGTGTTTTAAAAAATAAAAAAGATGATGCAATCTAATGGAAAGTTACGAAAGAAATTTTGATAAAACTATTTAAGAAATACTAAAACAAAGATTGCAATGGACAATTGAAATAATGATTTTTCTAATTACTGAAATAAATTGACTAAAAAAAAAGTATAAAAAACTACGAACAATGAAAATGTCTACGATTTACGTGT
Source organism: Erebia epiphron (assembly GCA_963932025.1). Taxonomy (NCBI): domain Eukaryota; kingdom Metazoa; phylum Arthropoda; class Insecta; order Lepidoptera; family Nymphalidae; genus Erebia; species Erebia epiphron. Next base: position 15,373,361 of record OZ009950.1, read on the forward strand.
TTTAGGTACCATTCAAAACTTACCCTAATGCGGGAGAAAAGTTGCACTGAATTTACATATTAAGATTTTATAAAAAAACGCATTTTAAATGGCGTCGCGTCCCAACTAGTGCGCTGAGACGCGACAAAAAGCATCACGCCCGATGCTAGGAGCGCGCCGGGCCTGAATGAGGTTAGAATAATTAACCAACTTCAAGCCGCGGGTTCGGTCTATTGCTAATATCAGACCCTAGCAAAGTCGCGTTCGGAAATTGGTTGTAAATATACTTACTTATGTATCTTAATATATAAATAATAAATATAATTTTAGTAAAAACATGGCTTTAAATTATAAATAATTACATTATAAATAAATAATACTTAAATATGTAACGCTTCGTTACATTACCCCGCTTCCCTCGTAAGGATTTTATTTTAAAAATAAAATCCGTACTTTCAAACTAAATTTACCTTTATACAATATCCTAACACATCTTTCATACTAACTTTCATACATTCGTATCTTTCGCCCATCCATATCCCTAAAATTCATCACCTTTCAAAAGAGCGTCTTGTAACTAGGCGCTAATGACTAGTGCGTCAAAGCTAAGCGCTACAAGACGCGGCCTGACATAACATGGAGTCATATGCCTAGTGCGGCCTATGACTCGGTTGCAAAAAGTAAAAATAATCTTATGGGCGAGAGTAAAGGTAACTAGCAACAAATACATATTGCAGAAGGCAATATAAAATATTTACGTAAAAAAAATATTCAAATAAAGTATATAATGCAATAAAATGTATAATATATTAATGTAATAGACAAAATAGGTAAATATTATAAAATATTCCTATAATAATCGAAAAAAAAAATAGGGGAAAGTTGTGAATGGTACAAAAAATCTGAGAAAAAAGGAAATACTCCGTTCTGTTACAAAGAACTAAAACAGAACGTTTTGGTTTATATTAATAAAAAATGAACAGTAACAAAAAAAATATTGAAAATGTTTGCAACTGGTGTGAATGCAGCGTTATAATCGCGTAGTATGTACTAGAACGTACAATACCACAAAAAGAAATTGGACAAAAAAAAAACCTAATTATAAAATGGCGAAGTATGTACTAGCGCGGACAATACTCCAGCAGCAATTTCTAAAATGAGGTATGAACCAATAATAAAATAAAATAGAAGTTTGTACTAATGCGCACAAAACATCTAAAATTATGAAAGAAAAAAAACAAAATGTCAATAATTTTTCTGCCGACTGTATCACTCTAAAAAAAATTAATAAAAACGAACAGTGGCAACCATAGGCAAAATCGCTGCTTTCACCTCAGTTGCTGCAAACCAAAAAAAAATTAACGTTTTACAAACACAAACACACACCTTACAAAACTAACACTATACCACAAAAGTAAAAGCAGAAATCAACCACGTGAAGGGCGCCAGTGTGCCGGGGCTGAATAATAATTTGGAAAAATATAATAAAATAAAATAATAAAATAAAAATAAAAATAGCCTTTATTTCGAAACAAAAAATTAGTCTACATAGAAATTTGATGATTACATTTAACAATACCTATATTTATTACTATATTGAATTTACATTAAATTAAATTTAAATTACAAAAATGACATATTATTATAAAAAATTAGAAATAAAATTAATTAAGAATTATTGTAATTAATAAAAATATTAATTAATGAGGGATATACAAAATTTCATAATTATAAGATGTCGCGCGTTTCGAATTGCCTGTTGGCAAAGGCCTCCTCCAGCTCCCGCCACTGTGGTCTATCGTGCGCTACTCGACGCCAATTTGGTCCCGCGGTCATTTTTATTTCGTCTTCCCACCTCCTATATGGTCTGCCTCTAGTCCTTTTTCCATCCCGCGGATACCAATTTGTGACAATTTTGCTCCATTTTTCCTGTTTGTCTCTTTGTGAATGTCCGGCCCATCTCCATTTTTGTGAGTCTATCTTTCTGAGAATGTCAATGACTTTTGTTTTTCTCCTAATATCCTGGCTGTTACATTGGTCTTTGAGCTTCACTCCTATCATACTTCTTTCCATTGCCCTCTGACACTTTGCGAGCTTCGATCTATGATACACAGTTAGCGCCCAGGTTTCACATCCGTAAGTTAGACAAGGTAGGACGCAAGTGTTAAAAACTCTACTCTTTATTGGCAGGCTGAGATCTCTACTTTTAAGAATTTCTTTGAGCGCCCAGTACTTTTTCCATCCATTGGCTATCCTTCTATCAATTTCCTTTGTAGTTTGATCCGTAGGTGATATAATCTGCCCTAAGTAAATGTATTCGTCAACATACTCTATTATTTTTCCATCTACAGCGATATTTAATTTTGTATAGTTTGTCATTACTTTTGTCTTACTAATATTCATAGACAGACCTACATTTAAGCTTTCCTGAGATAGCTGTTGTATCATTATTTCTAGCTTTTCTGGACTCTCCTCAAACAGTACCAGATCGTCGGCAAACCTAAGGTGGTTTAGGTTAACTCCATCAATATTTAAGCCAAAGTTTGACCACTCTAATTTGCGAAACACGCCTTCCAGTACTGCTGAAAAAATCTTCGGAGAGACCGGGTCACCCTGTCGAACGCCTCTACCAATTGGAAATTCATCCCCTAAGCTCTCTAGTTGTATTTTTGCTTTACTGTTTAAATATATTTTTCTTAGAATATTCGTATAGATCTTATTGATACCTTGATTTTCTAAGCTAGCCCATATTTCATCATGTTCTAATGAATCGAATGCTTTGCTGTAATCAATAAAGGCTAGGTAGAGTGGTTTATTGTATTCTCTATATTTTTCTATTACTTGTTTCACCGTGTGAATATGATCAATAGTCGAAAAATTTCTTCTAAAGCCAGCCTGTTCCTTGGGCTGATTCTCATCGAGTTGTCTGGTGATTCGGTCCAATATTATTTTGGAAAAGACTTTATAGATGTTGGACATTAGACTTATCGGTCTGTAATTGCTGATATCGTCTTTCTCTCCTTTTTTGTGCAAAAGTATAATATGGGAGATAGTCCATGTCTCTGGAATTTTGCCAGTGTAGAGAATACAGTCAAAAATCTTAGCGAGTAAGGGACTCAGGTTATCTATACAAATATGTAGCTGTTCATTACGTATGTAGTCGGGCCCGGGGGCTTTGTCTAACTTTTGGCTTTTTATAGCTTTCCTTACTTCGGATTCCAGGATTGCTGGTTCGTTTTCCTCATTTTCCATCTCGTTCCCTGATTTGAAATTTGGGTCTTTGAAGTTATTGAAGCTGCTTGTAGAGCTACTGTAGAGATTGATGTAGTAGTCCGTAGCTAAGCTCTTGATATCAGCTCTCTTTGTAAGTGTTCTGTCCTTTCTCTTCATTTTTGGAATCCATTCTTTTTTGGCGTCTCTCAGTTCGATAAGTGCTTTCCGAACTCCTCCGCTTTTTATTATGTGATGCTCTATAGTTCTAAGCCTAGTATTTTTTCGGTCTTTTCGTACATTTTCATTAATTTTTTTACTTAACTCGGTAATTTCCCTTTGGAAACCTTTTTTATCTTGGTTTAAAAGAAGTCTTCTTTCCTGTATAAATTTCTGTGTAGTCTCGCTTAAAGTGTATTTTTTTTTACTGTAGGTTTCCGTATTTTTCTCATTGTGGGTCAGCATGCTCTCTAATTTTCTGTACATGTCAATTATATCTGTGTCCTCATGATATGATGATGCGAGAGTATCATACAACTCTCTCAGGCTCTCCTCGCTTACATTATGTGTATGCTTAATACGTGAGATAATGTTTTTTCTAGACCGTTTAGGTGTGTTTAAGCGGAGACAGCCACGGACCATACGATGATTGGTGTTGAAGTTTAAGTTCTGCACTACTCCGGTGTCAATGAATGATTTGGGATTGTTGGTGGTCAAATAGTCGATTTCATTCTTGTACTTTGCATCCGGCGAAATCCAGGTCCATTTACTCTTGACATTTTTCTTAAATAAAGTATTGAGTACATAGAGATTATTTTCCATTAAAAATTCTAGTAATTTTTGGCCGTTTTTACTTCGTTTACCGAATCCAAACTTTCCTACAGGTTTTTCGTCTTCGTTTATTTTTGTACCAATTTGAGCATTAAAATCTCCCATTACAATAAGGTTTTTATGTGCATGGATTCTTATGGTCTCGGTAAGACTAGAGTAAAACGACTCTACATCTTGTGATGATGCTTGTTCAGTTGGTGCATATGCCTGAATAATAGTCCATTCTTTCCTGTAATGAGGCAAGTTCATGTTAAGGACTGCTACTCTGTCTGATATGCCAATAAACTCAAGAATGTTTCTTTTGAAGTGAGATTTTACAAGGAAGCCTACTCCTCTATGTCCTGCTTTCTCTCCTTTGTAGTACATGATATAGCCGTGGCGATCTTCTATTGATTCGCCTAGTCTTCGCATTTCACTAATACCGAGTATATCCCACTTAAGCGATTGTAGAGCTGATTCGAGTTCGGTGAGACTCTCCTCTGTACGTAGAGTTCGAGTATTCAGAGTGGCAATATATAAATTGTTTCGTATGGATTTCGTCTTATTTTTTCCTTTACATAATAATCTCTTGTCGTCTTTAGCTAGAGGGTGGTGGTCAGTGAATCCCGCGGGGACCAGCCGTGGTGGGATACATAGAGGGGGCAACATTTCCTATTTGTTTCCTGCTGAGTCATATTGTGTGGAGTTACGAGTAATATCTCCCTGCTTCTTGTTATAATAAGAATCTATGGTGCTTTTGTTCTTCTTTGGCAATTGCGAAGTACTTACTCTATCTTGATGTGTTTGTAGAGATGTTGGCGGCGAGTCTGGTTTCCTTTTACTGTTACGGGTGTGGCCATCAGTGGCACGCATTTCATTCTCTCGCATTTTGCTCTCACTTTTTTTCCCAGGAGAGACTCTACTTTTTCTAGCACTTAATGATATTATTTTGTCATATCTGAGTTTTACATTTTCACCTAACTCTCTTCTACTTCTTAGCTCTTCTTGAAGCTCTTTTCGTTTCTGTAAAGTTTTCTGCGAAAATTCTTCTTTTATATATATGGACGTCGTTGTAAGTTTGTGTTTATTTTTGAGTAGCTCTATCTTGCGACCTAATGTTGACATAGTTACAGCTACTGGTCTGATTTTGCTGCCTCTTTTCCCTAGTCTTCTTAGTGAGTCGATGTCTCTATCGGTGTAGGAAAGATTCATATTGTCTTGCATAATGCTCAAAATTTTTTGTTCTAGTTCTTTATAATTCTTCTCCGTCTCTTGAACCCCAAAAAATACTACATTCTTTCGTTTTAATTGTTGCTCTAATTTTTCTATCACAAATTGTTGTTCGTCTAACCTGTTTTCTAGTTCTAAAGTTTTTGTTTCCATCCTTTCAAATTTTTCGTTAAGTATTTTGTTAGTTTGTTGTATTTGGTCTATAATATTATCGTTCATTTTGTTCATGTCCTGTCTTTGTATTGCCATATCTTTCTGAATCTGTTTTAAAATTTCTTTTAATTCCTCCATGTCGTTGATATATATGTATAAGTGCCCTCTAGTGAGGAGTAGATGAATTATTGACAACTGTCAGGAAAACTTTTTCCATTCCCCGGTAGATAGCGTTGAATGGTTTCGCTATTGTACGACAGATGGCGTTGGGTGTTACGGTGCAACCAAAACTTGATGCTAATACAACGGGTAGGTAGTTAACTTATTCACGTGAAATATTTTTGAAAAAAAAAACACATTATTTCACGATTTTAGTTCACTAGCACTGCGATCCAGTTTAAGGTCTTCGTAAATAACAATTCTTGAGGGCGAAAATCTTTGTTATTCCTTCAGATTTGCCGAAGTTTAGCCCAGCCGTTGCCGTTGGTATTTTTGAAATTATCGAACGAATTTACGATCTTGATGCTGGATAACATTCCTGCTTATTAATCGTCCTTAATTGCACCCATTTAATTACTTTTTAGTCCTTATAATTCACTTTTATAATTATTACATAATAAAATATACGGAGAAGAACTTTGCTGTCACACTTCAGTGTTGCCACTTAAGGACTTCCAATAATTTGGAAAAATATAAGGAGAATGTAATTAAAAATGCAAAATGGATAACGATAAAAAGTCTTTATTTGAGGAACTCTAAAAATGGGCACAGAGATACCGCGACTATGCTCAACGAGTAGGCACACAAATTTGTAGGGTCGTGGTGTAACGTGATGTCTGCTTTGACCTCGGTGGTAGTTAGGTACTCTCCTGGGTGATTGGCCGCGATGGTGAAGGTCGGCCCGGAGGTGAAGAACGCAGCAGATGGTCAACGTTGGGATCCCGAACGGTGCTGGTGTGACGTGGCTCGATGTTATACCACGACGATGTTGAAGTGCGAACGTTGCTCCTGGAATTGATAATACCGACTAGTTAACGTCTGGCATATCAATTCCGTCCTGGATCCGGCCCTGGCCTGTGTAGACCACAGGAGGTACTTTGGCGTGATAGAATTGTCGGTGTGGTGGATCCAGAACGGAGTTTACAATGAATATGATTTATTACTACTTGGCTGAAGGCCCAAAAAAATATGATAAGAAAAGATAAAATTAAGTAATGAAAAAAATGAGGGTGTTTTAAAAAATAAAAAAGATGATGCAATCTAATGGAAAGTTACGAACGAATTTTGATAAAACTATTTAAGAAATACTAAAACAAAGATTGCAATGGACAATTGAAATAATGATTTTACTAATTACTGACATAAATTGACTAAAAAAAAAGTATAAAAAACTACGAACAATGAAAATGTCTACGATTTACGTGTTTTAGGTACCATTCAAAACTTACCCTAATGCGGGAGAAAAGTTGCACTGAATTTACATATTAAGATTTTATAAAAAAACGCATTTTAAATGGCGTCGCGTCCCAACTAGTGCGCTGAGACGCGACAAAAAGCATCACGCCCGATGCTAGGAGCGCGCCGGGCCTGAATGAGGTTAGAATAATTAACCAACTTCAAGCCGCGGGTTCGGTCTATTGCTAATATCAGACCCTAGCAAAGTCGCGTTCGGAAATTGGTTGTAAATATACTTACTTATGTATCTTAATATATAAATAATAAATATAATTTTAGTAAAAACATGGCTTTAAATTATAAATAATTACATTATAAATAAATAATACTTAAATATGTAACGCTTCGTTACACTACGCCGTCTACTCTATATCCAGTGCCCATGTACACCCAGCTCGTTCTGATTCTCTGGTAAGTTCTGGGGAAGGTCACTCGTAAAAGAGCTCCTAAACCATACCGGAGTAACTGTATTCATATTTATATATGTCACCGTAAAACTGCAAAAACCGTTAGATTGTAATCTAACGCTTTTTATCTCGATATATTGTAAACTGTCGAAAGATTGTGAACCGTTCAATGTTCTGAGTGTCAAATTTTAAATATTCATTGTATTTACGTTTTCTTGTCTCTTTCTTGCAGGTTAGCTGGGTTCGACATAAATAATCAGGTAGTGCCTTTTAGTTTTATCGGGTTAATACATCTACCGAAAAATAATGCGTTAAATTGTAATCTGTCGACAGTTTACAATCTCGCTAGTTAGATTACAATCTAACGGTTTTTGCAATTTTACGGTGACAAATTAATGCAACATTTACTATGCGATCAATATTTAAATTTACTAAAATCAAGTGTTCCATATTAATTGTTCAAATAGGAGGAGCTTAAACAGCTTAAAAGCTCCCTAGCAGGAGAGTGGAATTCTAATGGAACATGTCAATATAACTCGTAAGTGTTTCAACCGGTCATTTTTGTTACTTACTTAGATATAAGTTATAGTGAAATTGTCTACATAATAATGATTAGGTAAGCTATATATGTAATTGTTTCGCGAGTTCTCCGTGTGAGCTCGTTAACTAGGCGTCGTCACAGGGTAGGTATCAGGGTGGGGCGGGTGTCAGCGGTGGGTGTCAGCGGCGGGTGTCAGCGTTGGGTGTCAGCGGCGGTGTCAGCGTCGGGCGTCTGTGTGCGCGCTGGTAGCGCAGCGCGCGGAGGCACTGCGCGGCGTTGGCGAGCCCCAGCGACAGGTTGCACACGGAGAGAGAGTAGTTGACGGGGCGGATGACGAGGCAGTAGCGCGTCCAGATGAGCCCGGTGGCGGCCAGCGTGGCCGACTGTGTGGGAGACACGCGCGACAGCGGCCGCCGGAACTCGTCCAGCGACGCCAGCACCAGCGCCTGCAACCACACACCGGCGCCGCGCGCGCCCGACACTTGAGCCTGCCGACTTACCCAGAGCATACACACAGGAACCTCTCGAGATGAACGTTCAAGTATTAGGTACAGTCTGCGAGGTGTACGCTGAGCTTTCCATTTGTATGTGCACAGTGGTGGTGCAGTATAGTCTCAGCGCGTCTCCCCACAGTTTAAACCGGGTGGAACTGCATTTTTGAACACTCGCACAGAAGTGCGAGGCTCAGCATACACTTCGCGGATTTAACACGAACTGAAGACCTACACTCAGAATACCGATAACTGCCTCGTTGGTCCAGTGGTTATCATGCATTCTCTCGTTGGTCTAGTGGTTATCAAGTTCTCTCGTTGGTCTAGTTGTTATATTGGTTAACATGTTCGACTGCGCCTGATGAGGTCCCGGGTTCGACTCCCGGGTCGAATCAAATAAGTCGCGTAGCGCGATCTTGCAGCGCTGAGCGGATTGCGATCCGAATGAACTACACAGACGTTTGACAACGTTCATTCGGAAAGCAATTCGCAAACGTGGAAAAAGCTGGAGGTTTTTGAAATTTGGACACAGACCATCGCGCGCTGGGTTCGAGCATCTCCCCTACATACCTATTACACGGCGAAAATTTTCATAAACCTATTAAACCACTTGTTAAATTGGCTTGCAAATATAGCATTAAGTGCATATCGAAATACATACATAAACCCATTAGATCCTACCAGCTGTGCACTTCAGTACTTATTGATAATACCTATCAAGTGAGACTAACATATTATGTACCTTCATCCTGTGTGGCGCAGTGGTGAGTCGATATGACAATCCCGATGAGCGATACCGACACCGCAACACAATGCTCATATACGATTGGTGAACTGGTGATCTGGTGAGCATGGGTGTGGCAAACAACCGGTGAATGATATGACGATTGACGGACAACATTCGTACAAAGAATTAATTAATCATCGGTTTTCGTCTAAGGAAAAAGAGAAAGAAAAGAAACTTAATAATTATCAAAATATATATATTTAGTCAAATTGAAAAAAGGTCGTTACAAAAATAGTCAACATGTTTTCTTGTGTATAACAGTTTAATAGTTAAACTTGACAACTTTTAATAGAATAACCGCTGGGCGAAATCGAGTTGCCACTAAACTACGTACTTACATGATCAATCTAGGAAGACAATTTTACCTACATTATCTATTAGGTATCTATACAAAAAAATTCTAACTAAGTATCAATTAAATACTGTAAATAGTTCAAGGATCTACATTTTGGCAGCCCAGCGATACACGTCGAATGCGTCGTTACCAAGTAACTCAACAGTATCACGCGTCCTCTTATCACAGTTATCACGCATATTTGTCATCACTTCGAGACTAAGGGTGGCCTTCAAACCAGTTCTAACTAAATAACTGTCTATCTATCTGTTTGTATTTGGCTACACGTCACTTTTGCGGTACAACTAAATACCAAGAGTAACTTCACATTTTATGGGACAGTAACTCTTGGTATGAGAAAAATATTTACAAGATTAAAGACATAGATACTTTTTCAACGTAATATCTTAGATCTCTACTTTTACGCGTTTAGCAATAAAACCCTACTAAAATAGAATAAATAATTAAACCAGCTACTTATTTGACATTGTAGATGTACAAGCTATAAACTACAAATCGTGTCATTTGATTGAGCCAGGCGGCAGGCACTAGAGTCGACCTCCACTAGAGCGGAGCGGAGCTGAAGGCAGGGCTCGATTACCTTACTTGTAATTGTATAAGCTACCAACAGCTCGAGAGCAGGCTTATGGCGGTAGGCTCGTGTTTAAATCATGTCTCCTGTCAAATTCTCTAATTCGGTAGAGCCAAAAAGAGATCCGACGCCCTCCACTCCGTGCTCGCTTCGCTCGAGAGCGTGGCCAATTCTGCACTCACAATCCAGCAGCCCTAACAACGAATTTAACATCCATGTACGGTCAGAAATCGACGGTTGTCATGCAAATAAAATGCATGCAATTCGCGTTCGAATATGGAAACCCGTTTTTGGTTTCAGGTAAAAGCTGTGGAAAACGGTAAAGGGCCTGCGTCTGTAATTCTAAAACACTCGGAAAACTAAAGATTTCGCGTTGAGCGATATCCCTCATTGTGTGAGGCACAGGAGGATACAGGTGTTGTATGTGTTGTGGCGGGCTACTGTTCCCCCTGCTGCAGCGCGCGCCGGTAGCGGTACGCGCGCCCCATCTGATAGAGGTTGGTGGCGGCCACGAACACGTTGACAGCGAACAGGCTGTAGTTCTTGGGAATGATGACGAGCGAGTAGCGCGACCAGATGAGCCCGGTGGCGGCCAGAGATGCGCACTGCGGGATGCTGAGCGCCTCCACCGGCCGCCGCAGGTCGCCCAGCCCCGCCACCACCAGCCCCTGCGAACACCGGCACCGGCTGCAGTGTGTGCACCGGCGGGCGAGGCGACGCGCGATACCACATGACCGTATAGCTGCACGAATAGAGTATTTATTCTTTTGCAAAACAAATTCCGCGCCGGATGGCCACCGGAGTCGCACGTGGATCTCTCCGTCGCGCCCGTTCAATAATATCTCCCCCGTTCACTACTCGCCTCGCCTCGCGCCGCCGGTGCTAAAGGTCCTGCGGATCCCGCCCAGCCCGTCCATGTCTCGACTCACTGGTCTTAAACTGTCTTCATTCGATATAATCCGCCAAAGAGACAAGACGAGGTCCACGTGCAGATAATATGCAGTTGTAATAATTACAATTGTACAGTCAACGTCTCCTGAGGATGCATCGACGCGGCGGGCATCACACAAATTTGTCTGATTTGGCGGATTTTAGCGAATAAAGGACGACGCGTCAAATTGGGCCTGAAATCAAGTTGAACCAATACACATGATATACTGTTTGTGTGATAGGTCGTAGCACATAACTTACGAGAAAAATTAAAATTAAAATTAAAACGACCGGGTTCTTGTACAGTCACGTCGAAAAGTTTTATTCATTTATATTAAATATTATGCAATAATAATTGTTTTTGCAGTACGAGTAACATAATATTAATCTGAAATGTCACTGGAGTCTCAATATCTAACCGTAGAAAACCACTTTGAATTGTAATAAAACGGTCTACCTGTTTAAAATAAAATAGCTAGTGTATTTCTGCTTTTAGAGGGCGCATTATAGTACTTAGTTAGGGAGGGTGCATTGTAGCACTTATCTTATGATTGTCACTGTCTGTGATTAGTGCAAGCAAGATGCCACTATCAAATCTTATGAGGGCGAGTGAAAGAGAAAGAAAACTGTTGACCTTGAACCTTGAAATGGCGTTTACGTATTTGAGGTTTACCAAGAAGAACAGTTACAAGATTTGACAGATTTTAATATTATTGAAACGAATGTATTTTTGATTAGAATTAATATTCAGTCACGACATGTAAGGGCACGCAAGTATCGTGGTTACATATTGATTGACAGAGACCAAACTGGCATCAGCGCTATCAGACATTATTATTGTACGTGTCTAACTGGAAGTCGTACGCTGGGTAACTGTGCACATATTTTGTCCGTAGTATGGTATATGGGCTTAGCTAGGCACGAAGGATTCAACCCTCCGGCCCGATATTTAGATTCCATTATTGTAGATGTAGATTAAACTGTTACAAAATATATACATGCAATAAGCAAACCTGTGTTTCCTTTATCACCCGATGTGGATATCTGTGGTTAAACTTACTGCCAAATACTTAAACGCTACTAAACTTTTGAGCACTGCATATAAGACGTCAGTTCATCCAAATCTTCAAAAACCAAAAATTCAAAAACCAAAATCTGTCACTTTAAGCGGCCGCTCAACTAAGGAGGCTTTGAGTATTCGGACGGTGGTCATTCTTGTGACATTTCAAGTTGATATTCGTCACTTATATTATAAAAACAGTAATTATTTGCAAAATATTTAAAATAAATGAATAAAACTTTTCAACGTGACTGTACAAGAACCCGGTCGATTTAATTTTTTTATTTATTTTTCTCGCAAGTTGTGTGTTATGACCTATCTCAAAAACGATGGCTCATGTGTATTGGTTCAACTTGATTACAGGCCCAACTCCCATAGTGATCTGCCCATTGTCCTTTTCTTGTTCCTTGATAAATCATGGTCTTTCAAAGTCGCAATTAACAATCCAATGCATGTTGACGTTGCTCCAAAATTTAAATGTGCGACCGAGTCGCACCTACTTTATGAAATCACATGAGAGTCGTTACTTCGATTGCCACAATTGAAAACCGAGGGTAGAGACAGTACCTACTGGTTCGCAAAAAGGTAGAGGTAGAAAAATATATTTCATGGTTTTACTAGCTGATGCACGCGATTTTTTGAATTTACGGAACAAAGTATCCTATGCATGTAGTATGCGTGTCCTCAGGATATAAGCTACACTTGCCTGTGTGCAAAGTGTCAACATGAGACACCAAAACACGTGCTGCTTGAGTGCAGTGGTGTTTCCGCACAAGGAGAAGCCTACATTGGCTCCCCAGCAACACTCCCGGAAATCCTTGGTGCTGCTTGAGTGCAGTGGTGTTTCCGCACAACGAGAAGCCTACATTGGCTCCCCAGCAACACTCCCTTCCGACCCTTGCCGACCTGGGCGGCCTGCTAGGATTCTGGAGTGAGCTCGGATGGCTGTAGTGATCCGGCGGGGAGTCTCACCAAAGGTCTCACGCACAACGGGCGCCTGCGTTCAAGTGCGGAAAAGCCCAGTGAAGAAGAAGAAGAAGAAGATCAGTTCAGTGGTTTAGCCATGAATAACTTTTGAATTTATAATTTCAGTAAGAATTTGTTACATATTTTTAGGAATTGACTATTTTAAATCTGATTGTTTAATTAAGTGAATGATAAAGAAAATCTTTCTAATCACAGCAAAAGTGGTGTGTGCATGTTACTCCATGCCCTTGGTTGTCGTACTGGCATGGAGTTCAGTGAGGACAGGAGACCAATTTGTGTAAAACTACTTTCATTTCGGTACAATATGGCCAACCTAGTAGTAACTCTTATGTGAATGCTCACATAGTTCATAATATTACACCTACCACTTCTATGTTCCATAATCTTTTTTCACATTTCAACTTTCTTAATTAACACTATTGAACATTTTATGGTAAGATCCAAGTGGCAAAGCTCAAAGGACTTCCCTATGAATGGACTGATTCATGACACTGACCCAATGACAACACAAAATGCATGATCCATTTATGAAAATGGAAACATATTATAATTTCCACATGTTTGTATGAAAATTTTAGAATAGATTACTGTTATGATCTTTATGGTTGAAATAAATTATTAATGCAATGGTTCCCTTTCATGCAATTACAATTTTGACACTCATAAACTCATACTCAAACTCATATTTTTTTATTCAAATGAACTTATTAAAAGTGCTTTTGAATTGTTGAGTGAATCTACCACTGATTCAGAATAACATTCCTACTGTAAAGAACCAGCAAGAAATTTGGTGGTTGCTCTTTTCATTCACAATTACATCAATATTTAGATAAATAAGTAACAGCAGTCCTAAGCATTGCTGGAGCAAGTCAAATCCATTTTCTTTCAACAGTATAATAAGCATTTTTCAGGAGCATACTTTTAAGTGGATTTGTTAAACTTATGTAATGGCATTCCTTTCTTGATTGACTCCGACTATAGAAACAGTTGTGATATATATACAATATTAATGGATAGTACTGTCATGTGAGAATATGTTTTAACAGACACTATGAAGATTAAACTAAATATGTACTTTCAATTCCCACACAAAATTCACAACATCATTTATTTGAGATTATCTGACTGCTGCATGCTGCATGCTAAACTTTGAGTTTACAAACACCTCCTGTATGAGACTAGTAGACCAGAAAATATGCAATGTACATTTCAAGTATAATGTCAAAATACTGACGGTACTAAGTTATTTAATTTCAATAATTAAAAGAATATCAGCATTTCTATTGACGGGTGACCCTGTGACGTGTTCACATTGTAATGTAACTCGGAACATATTTAATGACATATACCATTTATTTACATACCCATTTAAAAGCTGGAGCCCAGAAGAAGATGGTCTTAGGACCTGAAAAGGTGACACAGTCGTGTTAGCTTACGGAGCACCCACGCCTCCACTAGCGACTGCTGCAGTAACAACTAGCCCAGTGGCGCAGTACTCACCAGCGTCGTGCTCCCACAGGGGACGCAGTTTTGATGGCACGAACCTGTCGGCCACTGCCACTATCGCTCGGTACGCTTTCGACATGATTTCTCACTAAATTGGCAGACGGAATAATTAATAATTATTTTTAAAGTGCGCTGGGTTACATGACCACTTAAATCGGCCGTGACCTTGAAATGATAAATTATATTTGAATTTTTAAACAAGCAGCAGCGACGTCAACAAAAATTGAACGGATAATGTCACTTGTCAGTGTCACATTGTCACTTGTGTGACATTGACAAGCGGGCGACCGGCTAAAGATAGCTGTATCAATGATTGATGCAGTAGTGCGATTGCGTAACTTCTGCATCCTTCTGCATCAATCATTGTTGCAGTATCAATTGTTGCTATTGGCTGAATGGATTTTGTCCAATAGTAGAAGTTTACCAATTTGAAAAGGTGATTGCGATCGCAAAATGACAGCTACAGTGTACTGTAGCTGTCATTTTTAGCCAATTGCCCCTGTCTTGTTGACTCGAACCATACAATAATACCTACGGTCCACGATCCAACCGTACAATTTGCTCCATCCATGCTCCATCAGCATTAACCTATTTTCAACCGACTTCAAAAAAAGGAGGAGGTTCTCAATTCGACTGTTTTTTTTTTTTGTTACCTCAGAACTTTTGACTGGGTGGACCGATTTGGATGATTCTTTTTTTATTTGAAAGGGCATACTTCCCAAATGGTCCCATATAAATTTTATCGAAATCGGTCGAGCGGCTTTTAAAATATCAACAATAAAATAAGTACTTTGTATAGCGTGTGCTTGTTAATGTAAAGTTGGCGCGGGAGTTTGAAGTCGGTTGTTTAAAAAGAATTTTTTATATTAAATTATTCAAAATTCAGTATACATTTCATTTAACAATAAATCAGTGCGCAAATCACCATCGCGACTAGCACGCGTGGCACTCATTTATAATATCATTCATCATAGGTATAGGGTATACCATAATTATAATAATTGTAATAACTAGCTGATGCCCGCGACTTCGTCCGCGTGGATTGAGATTTTTTAATTCCCGCGGGAACTCTTCAATTTTCCGGGATAAAAAGTAGCCTGTCTGATTTCCAGACTGTAATCTATCTCTGTGCCAAATTTCATTCAGATCCGTTCAGCGGTTCTGGCGTGATTGAGTAACAAACATCCATTTGAGGTTTTCAAATCCCGCGAGAATTCTTCAATTTCCCGAAAAAAAAAGTAGTCTACGTCATACGGCATATTATAAACTATCTCTGTACCAAATTAGAGCCGGAGGAGCACAGAACAACTACCAGACAACTACTCTCTACGCTGGTCGTGCGACAACTGAGCTCTCTCGGTAGAGAGTAGTATATTCTTTGACTGAGCTCCATCAGTAACCATCCTAAGTTTTTTTACATTGCCTGGTCAGCAGAGTGCGGCAGATCGGGTCGACCGATGTCTCTATACAGGGACCCTTCGATCCTAATTTTTATTACACTACACTATTTTAAATTATGGGTCTCTTAAACAAGTGTAGTGTAATAGGCCTTTGAGTCCTTGATAAGTATTTCCTAAATCTATGTTGGTAAGTCTGATGTCTGTGGTCTGGACCTGGACCAATGGATAAGGAAATTACACAGAGGTAGTATATCCTATAGAGTGCGTGCTTCTAAGCAAGAACAGTAGGCACGGGTAGGATCATAGCATCGTTCCGTCAGCAAGCCCTTTACAGTCGCTGCCAATTGGCAAAGGAAAATATGTAAACAAAACATACCAGTCACGACATTTCAACTTTGCTAACAATATTTTCACTGTTGTGTATTGCAAATCACTCACAAATGTCTTATTTCCTGAAGTAAAACATTTATAGTTCTTAGTATACTCAAAAGTAATTCAATTTATGCAATAAGAAGCTAATAATCTAACAAATAACTTGCAAGAATCCCAAAATAGAAACACAGACTAATGACTTAATGGGTGTTTGACATATAGAAATTGAATGATTCCATAGAGATGTGACATGAAAAGTAAACCATAGACTGAATGATATGAGCGGGCTTAGTCGATTGTAAAAATCGAATATCGTTATATTAGGTTCGCAGATCTTTAATCTCTTTATTACGGCAAGCAGTCAGCGGCCGCGCCGGCACAAAAAAATCCGGTCATTCGTTTCGCTGCTTCTATTGATGTTGTACGTTTCGGGTGTTCTCTGGTGCTTTTTAGTTTTTATTTTCAACGACTTGGCTTTATTAACGGATTTTTGTTTGCTCTACGATTGGACTGTGTTAAACTTTGGACTGACGACCATTTGCTATTCTTCAAGGACATCGTTTTTGCATAAGAATTGGATTATTCGGAATTTATTTTGTTTAGACAAGGTATGAAACTTATTTTATATTAAGTACCTATTAGTAATCAATGAAATTTTCAATATTTCATAATTTATTTAACTTTTAGCTTGGATATATTTCGGATACAACGTTTTTAATATAGGTGCTGTTTCCGTGAAGTGAAATTTTCTATTTACAACCTAATACTAATCGTCGCTGCATACAAATTATTTTATTTATTGTATTACCTTTTTATTACTAGGTAAGCTAGGTTATCTGCTTTACCAATTTGAACCAAAGGAATTTTTGGTGTTTTTTAATTTTGTGTTTTAGTTTTGCCGGCCAAATAAAAATAACTTTTATTTTTAAGGTAAAAATATATATTCTGCGTCACTTGTTATTACAATATATTGAATGAAAAATGTTAAGGTTGTGAGTTTTGCCCGGAACAAATTTTGTCAGGTTTTTCATTGATTCACTGAAATTAATAAGCCCCAATTTAAGCGATATCCTTTGATGCGTGGCTAGGAAAGGACCACGACATTATGTAAAAACTTATGCAATTGACAAAATCGTGGGCGCATGTTTTTAATAATGTCTTATCTCTCTTAAGTGTCTTAGTATTTACAATAGACTTTTCGGACTTCGGAAACAATGGCTTACCTAGTTAGTAGGTAATAAAATAAAAGAGACGCAATCATTTAAGACATAACGTAAGAATATTGGTGCAATAAAAGTGTCACTATTCTTGGTAACCCGATAAATATTTACCGACTTTAAGGGTGGAGTTCACCGACTTTTTCATCGGCTGATTATCAGATAATCGACTGATTAAACCTTTTTTACTGTTCACCACAACCCAACCACTGTTTACAACGCTTGATCGGCTGTTTAACGTAACCGAGCTCGGAGGGATCGTTTAAACGCCGGTTACTACATTTTGACATTTGTCTTAACTAATATTATACAGAGGAAAGATTTGTTTGTTTGCTTGGTAGTGGACAATATCAACACCTTGACCTACTCAACTGATTTTAAAAATTCTTTATAGAATAGATACTTTATCAGCGAGTAACATAGGCTATATTTTATTTTCAAAAACGAAAATTGCAATAATGTGAATGAAGTCGGAAAAAATCGTCTCATCTGAGAACTTCCGTGGCGTGCGCTGCGTAAATAGTAAAAGTTACACGAAAACAATGTATGGTGGAATTGTTCCTCTCAAAAAGTTCTAAAAAAAGTCCGCAATAGCATATAGTTGTCTCATATAATATTAACCATTTTTATGATTTTAAAATTTGTTCTGAAACAAAGCTCTACTTTCCATGGCGTTTTTACTGACATTGTATTAATCTAACTATCCTATATATATAAACTATAATAAAAACTATATATAGAAATCCACTACAAGTTAGCCCTTGACTGCGGTCTCACCTGATGGTAAGTGATGATGCAGCTTAAGATGGTAGCGGGCTAACCTGTTAGGGGCATGGCAGTTATATTAAACCCATACCACTATTCGGTTTCTACACGGCATCGTACCGGAACGCTAAATCGCTTGGCGACACGTCTTTACCGGTAAGGTGGTAACTAGCCACGGCCGGAGCCTCCCACCAGGCCAGAGCAGGGAAAATTCAGAAATTATAAATTTCCAAACCCTTCCGGGGATCGAACCAGGGACCTCCGCACGTTCAGGCAACAGCGCTCAACACTGCGCCACGGAGGTCGTCGAATCCTTATCAAAATAAAGTGGTTTCTCATCTCAAGTATTTATTATAGACCAAATTCGCCCTTTACACCATTTAATTCAGATTAATATCTCAGAAGATATCATAGAAATAAAGTAACGCGCAATAGAAATGGGTGCCGCGACATGCATTGGCAGGCGGGGTGAAAAGATATCGCAGTGCTAATGTAAAACCTGATTTGCTGCCCAGTACCGACTGGCAAGTATTGGGTATGGACTATTATGATGATGAGTGCTACACGTGTGAATCCGGGGCGAACCCCTAGTATTTAAATAATGAGCTTCTCGTCACTGGTGAAATTGAGAGTGCGCTTCTTTTGGCCTTCCATATTTACAAAATTTAAAAAAACTGTGCAGAGAACCACAGAAATCACTTGACTGATGCTTAGCTGCGTTTTCAATAATTTCAGATTTCTGCAACTCAACACGCCACATCTGGCACAATTCAAAATATCTTGTCAGTTCAAAACAAAAGGGGCCATGACACCGTATTACCTGTCCAAATTCAGAACTACAGCGTAGTTTATCCTCACCAATGGTGTCGTTATACTTTTCATGTTGATAGCATTTTATTTTATACTACTAAATATACATAGTCTGGCCATAAATACTGTTACAATTAAAAATAAACAAAATATTACATTTGAATTTGGAATCTGTCATTTTTATATGATTGTTCACTGTGTTTTCTCATTTTCGCGCCAATACATTGTAACATATTTTGTGATATTAAAATGGAGTGGGGTGATAAAGAGAACCGAATCGCTGTGATTGCATTACACAAAGTAGGTATGGAGCCAAATACAATTTTTAAAACTCTCCATACGCTTGGTATTAGTCAAATGTTTGTGTACCGGGCTATTGATAGGTACAATGAAACCTCCTCTGTTTGTGACAGAAAAAGATCTGGCCGTCCACGTAGTGTTCGTACGAAAAAGGCGATCAAAGCAGTAAGGGAAAGAATTCGAAGAAATCCTGTCCGAAAGCAAAAGATTTTATCTCGGGAGATGAAGATAGCACCTAGAACCATGTCGCGTATTTTAAAAGATGACTTAGGACTTGCAGCCTATAAGAGACGCACTGGTCATTTCTTAACTGATCATTTAAAAAAGAATAGGGTGGTAAAATCAAAACAACTACTTAAGCGGTACGCAAAGGGAGGTCACAGAAAAATTTTGTTTACGGATGAGAAAATTTTTACAATTGAGCAATATTTTAACAAACAAAATGACCGTATTTATGCTCAAAGCTCTAAGGAAGCTTCCCAATTAGTCAACAGAGTACAACGTGGGCATTATCCGACTTCAGTGATGGTTTGGTGGGGTGTTAGCTATGAAGGAGTGACTGAGCCATACTTTTGTGAAAAAGGTATCAAAACATCGGCACAAGTGTATCAAGATACCATTCTTGAGAAGGTAGTTAAGCCCCTTAACAACACCATGTTCAATAACAAAGAATGGTCCTTTCAGCAAGACTCAGCGCCGGGTCATAAAGCTCGATCCACCCAGTCTTGGTTAGAAACCAACGTTCCGGACTTCATCAGAGCTGAAGACTGGCCGTCATCTAGTCCCGATCTTAATCCGCTGGATTATGATTTATGGTCAGTTTTAGAGAGTATGGCTTGCTCTAAATGCCATGATAATTTAGAGTCCCTAAAACAATCCATACGATTGGCAGTGAAGAATCTTCCCATGGAAAGAGTGCGTGCTTCTATTGATAACTGGCCTCAACGTTTAAAGGACTGTATTGCAGCCAATGGAGACCACTTCGAATAAGCTTTATATATTTTTAATGGTTTTATATTAATGTATTAAACTAACACACTGTAATAGTAATAAATGTTACGTGCAATAGAAAAAATGTGTTTTTCTTTGTAACAATATTTAGGGCAAGACTATGTAAACATCACAGTACGTCAGCATGAACAGTTAAAACAATGGGACTACGCAAATGTGTTGGCTTTTACCATTCGTTCAGTTCATGTCAATTTGCTGTGAATGGTTGTTTATCGCCTGGTTTAATGATCGTCGTTCAAAATAACGTCGTGAACAGTAAATATTTAAACGGTTGTTTAAACGGTGTTGAAGAATAATCAGCCGATTACCTAAATATCGTCTCTAAACCGGCAGCGGTCCCGCCCGCGGGACCGATTTAAAAAACCTACTTTTGCCTAAACAGGCACGGGCCCGCCGGCGGGCCCGGCCGGTCCGAGCTGTTTAAAACTGTATTTTCTTAATGATAGAGTTTATATTTGTTTGAACAACTTTGGCTCATAGACAAGTTTATTAAATAATCTATACACTGCAACACTAAAACCGTCAAGTTCGAAAATAAAAAAATACATAAAAAGCTATAGAAAGAAGTCATTTGAATCTGTGCCAAACTTTTGGGTTTTTTTGTCTGAGTTTTGTGTTGTTTATTGTTTGTTATGACAAGTGGTGACAAATATAAATAAAAACTCAATACAATACGTTTATAAATATATTTTAGTGCAGTGTTAGACTGGATTATCACTGAAATGTAATATCTTTATCGGGAAAATATATTTTTGAAAAATCGCGATCGTTATCGCGGTCGTTGGCGCATTCTTTCCGTTTATATGTAATTGTTTGTAAACTTCAGCTTCTATAAATCATACCTTCAAAAAGATATATTATAAATAAAGCCAATGCCGTTTAGAGAACCATGTTAAGTGGTCTGGGTATTTTTTTGTAGGCATTTTTCTAAAACGCGACGCACGCGGGGTGCGCGAGGGGTGCGCGGCGGTTCGCGGGTCGCGAAATTTGACCCGTGCAAAAACTGATAATTAAAATTCTGCCGGTTCAAGGGTTAAACAGAAGTCGGCGCACTCCACCCTAAGTAGTTTATTGCATTTGGTCAACTTTAAGCTTAAATTATGACTTTGACTTTGAAGCCGCTTATTGGCGTACCACATGATATTTTCAAAACAATAGGTATTTATAACATTATATGCCTGTTTTCTACCATATATTCAAAAAATCACTTTCAAAATTTTAGAAGTCGCTTTAAATTTACTTAAAATTTTCTTTATTTGAAATAGTTCAAAGTGTATTAATTTTTTAATTTAAAATATAATACTTAACCGACTTTCCATTTAAAAATTACATTTTTGATACTTTCAGATAATGAGTGAACCAACACCTGGCCCACCTGGTTCTACACAACGGAAAAGGATCCCTGAACCTTCTTCGTTCCTTAGATCGCCAATGAAGAAAAGCAATTTCGACTGTCTAATAGTAGGTGGGTTGGCGGGCTTTGACGACTATTATCAAGTAAGTGATAAGATGTTAGTGAAAGGTTTAATTATAATATCTTCTTCAACATCACAAGGTTATTTCGTAATCATAGTGTGTGGTAATCGATTTCAGAATGTATTCATTCAATTGTTCATTCACAACTAGTCTGTCAATGTTCGCATCACTATATGTCCAATGACAATTTTAATCACGTGACCTGAAGCCATATTTGATTACATTAATTCCTTCGCTTCGTGAAATCGACTTTAGTCAAAGGAACGCTAGCGCTGAGAGCGCCCATCGCGAACTCGGGACCGAAATTCCGTTTTTAAACTGGAAAAAATGGTTAAATGTGTCATAAAAACATGCAAACATGATACTCGTTATCATAATAAACATAATTCCAACATCACATTTCACCGGTTAGTCATATTTTTTAAACTTTCATGTAAAATAGAAATACGTGTCGCGGCGGTGATACAGACGTGGGTGCAAGGTAACATAATACCGCCCGCACCGCCCCGCAACCCCGCTATGACAGCCGACTGTTCACCGAATCGAATAGTGATGTGATACATTCGACTCGGGCGCCGGCACAGATATCAGCGTTCCCTGGGATCACAACAGAGAAAATTGTTGACAAAATTTAAAAAAAGTTAGCGCCATAGGTTTTGAAATTCGTTATTGTTGATCCAATTTCGTTTAAATTACGATTTAATTTCGATTTAGGGTTCCATGAGATCATAAATTTTAAAAGTCAGCGCCAGATTGAAATTCTTTGTTAGTTGGGAAAAATTTCTTCTAAATCGATATATTTTGGGGTTCCCTAAGATTACAAAAGATGCAAATGTACAAAGACAGCGCCATATTAATTTTTTTTGTTATTAGGCCGATTTCGTTCAAAATCGATATTTGGGGTTCCCTGAGATCTTAAAAGAGGTAACTGTTACCAAAATTAAAAAAGGCAAGCGCCATATTGAAATTCTTTGTTATTGGGCCGATTTCGTTCAAAATCGATATATAGGGTTCCCTGAGATCACAAAAGAGTTATCTGTTACCAAAATTAAAAAAGGCCAGTTGTTATTGGGCCGATTTAGTTCAAAATCGATATTTAGGGTTCCCTGAGATCACAAAAGAGGTATCTGTTACCAAAATTAAAAAAAGTAATTTTTAAAAAACAAAAAACCGACTGCTTGGATTCCAAAAAGTATAAAACAAGACATGAATTGAAGTATTTCATTATTAGCAATTTAAATCGTACTATAATATTAATAAAATTTATCAAGGCGCAGTCTCACGTTAAGTTTAGCTTTAGGACGTTAAACCGAGACAGGTTACATACCGGGGAAGGACATAGGCTACTTTTTATCCCGGAAAATTGAAGAGTTCCCCCGGGAATAAAAAAAAATCCACGCGAACGAAGTCGCGGGCTTCAGACGAACGGACAGACAGAAAGACACACTTTTGCATTTATAATATTAGTTTGGATATACGATCGATCATTAAAAAACATATCGGCTTAATCCGCGTGGAATAAGTTTTTTTTAATTCCCACGGTACCGCTTTAATTTTCCGGGATAAATATCACTCTCCACGTCCTCAACTATACCCATGCAAAAAATAACGTCTTGCGTTGCTCTATTGAGGTGTGATTGAACAGACCAACAAACAAACACACTTTCACATTAACAATATTAGTATGATAGGGTACAAACAAACATAAAAAATCGGTACCGTACCGTTCAGATGTATTTTATCGACTTCACACTTGCAGCGCACTATTGCCCATCCCTATTTTTTACATGTCTATAAATATTAGTAGCTATAGTTCACTTGCCTACGCCGCGCACATTGCACAAGGAGTGCGGTGCGATAGTAGTACCACAGTTTAACGAAAGGCTGTGGTAGTACTCTTTACCTTATACTACCTCTATGGGAAATTATGAACCACAGACAAGTAGATACAAAAAAAAACCTACAATGTATGATCAAAAATCAAAATCAAAAACATGGCGACGTATGATTGAAAATGTGTCAGTGTCTACAATAAACAATTTCTTTGTTTATTTTATTTTGTTCTATGAGTATTGAGTTCTTTTCTCGTATTAGTTTCTTTCTTTTTAAGATTATTTCTGTACACTTATGTGTTAATTCTTAAGTGTAATTTATTTTCCTTCGAACATGGGGACGAGCACGATGGGCGGCGATCTGCATTCTGACAAGCAGGACAAGCTGCTGAAGCTGCAGGCGAGGAAGAAAGAGCTCGAGCTGATGCTCGCCGCCAAGAACGAGGAGCTGTACAAGCTGTGCGTGCGCGAGGTGCAGCTCACGGGCATCGTGCCGCCCGAGGCACCACTCAGCCCCGACGCGCCGCGCGAGCGCCGCGCCAGCCTGCGCGGCGCCGAGCGCGCGCCCGACGGCTCCGACGTGCAGGACGGCGCCGAGCGCGCCCGCCGCCCGCGCGCCCTGCGCCGCCCCGACACCGGCGGCTCCAACTTCTTCCCGTCGCCGCCGCAGGAGCGCCTCGACACGTTCTCGCTGCACTCCGCCTACCCCGCGCCCGAGCCGCCGCGCCGCCTGCCCGCGCGTCCCGAGCCGCACCCGCTCCACCCGCGGCACCGGGACGCACACTTCAGCTCCAGCCACCCCGACATCGCGCACTACCCCCACGCGCAGGGGGCGCGCCCCGCGCCGCTGCTGTACCAGTACGCGGCGCAGCTGCGCGCGCAGAGCCAGCACCTGCGGCAGCAGCCGACGCGGCGCGGCGCGCTGCAGCGCACGCAGACCTACCACCTGACCGCGCATAGCGACTACGCGCCGCACCCGCCGCCGCCCGAGCCGCCGCGCGAGCGCCGCGTGCCCGTGCCCGCCACGCTGCCGTTGCGCGCCCCGCTGCACGTCGCCATCGACGACTGCAGCCCGCAGGCGCGGCGCGCGGGCTACTCCCCCGCCGACTCGGACTCGCTGAGCGTTAACAAGTTCTCCCCGCTGTCCCCGCTGGACGGCCGGCCCAAGGAGAAGCAGTGGTACGAGACGTCGCTGGACGCGCCCGCGCGCAGCGACAGCGCACTGCGTAAAAGCGCGAGCCTGAAGCGCACGCCCGGCGCGGCCGCCTCGCAGCCCTACGAGATCATGGTGTCGACGGGACGCCAGTCCGCGCTGCGGAGCCCGGCCGCGCTGTCGCCGGGCGCCGTGGCGCTGGAGTCGCCCAACAATATGACGGTCATCGAGCAGGGCAAATGTATCCCGTACCGCGAGGAGACCAAGCCCTTCGAAATGTCAGACTTCTACAAGTACTCCACGAAGTTCCGCCAGGCCTCCGCGCCCGCTCCGCGCCCCGCGCACCCCGCCGCGCCCTACGACAGGCTGCCCGCGGAGCTGCCCCCGTTCAGCCCCGACCACTGGCGCTTCTACGCCAACTGAACCTCTCAGTGATAATGCTAAGCTGCACATTATTGTACATAATGTGAGGTTCTTTGTTATAATAAAATTATTCCTTAGTACTTAAAAAAAAACAAAAACAGGATCTCTACAACATTGGCTATTTTTGTTCAATTTGGTATTGAATGAACCTTAGAATGAATTTATAATAAAAATAGAATAATTTAATGATATATTTGACAATAACAGAAGGCCATATTAAATAGTGAATGGACATCTATGAAACATGTACTACATAAACATACTGTGATATTTTAAAGATATTCACTCTAAATGTCATATCTCAATTAATTAAAATAATCATTTTATAGTCTGATTTAGTTCAAGTTAATTTCTAATTACACTAATCTGATCATTTGGATGGTTCTATTTACTGCTATTTGCATAGTTACTAATTCGTTTTTATGTCATGCAACCATTGGTAGTTGGTACCCTAATCATGGTTCTATTGCTTGTAATAGAAGATACCATAGAGTTAACATTTTAGGTGCAATTAATTTGCTTTTGTACAGTTTAAATAGAAACTCATATTTTTATTACATATTTTAAGTTAGGCTTAATCAAACCACGTGATTGTGTGGTGGTGACTGTTTTGGTACAGTTTGTTAACTTCAGCCTTCATTTAATTATTATTTATTGATAACACAAATGCTTTGTTCCCACCGCTTTATGAACTGATCTCTAAGCTATGCCACTTGCAAGAGGAAAGCTCTTCCTCGACGTTACATTTTAGTATTTTCAGCGTGGAGCCGAGCCATGCATGCACCCACATGCATTCACTGATCAGTGAGGTTCAGCTATACATTAAATCATTGGAAAATCTGAGTCAGGGTTGCTGTGACACCCTAACTGATTCAAAAAGCCTGTTGATACTTGCCTTTGCCGAGTGACTGTGAGCCTTATGACTGCCTTTAACATTAACAATGTCGTCCAAAATCGTATACGATTTTACAATCGTTAAATGTACATAAATTATACTTTATTGTAAAATGTTATCATAGATAGGAATATACGATTTGATCCTCTACTCCAGGTTATAGTGATGTGTTATAGATATACCATGTTTGACTTGTAGTTTATTTACTGTTGTTACCTAAGTTTTGCTCAACAATAAGTTTTATATAAGTACCTAATTAACTGATAGGCATTACTAAGTGCAATTGCAATATGGGATTTCACACACTATAGCCTGGCGTCTTCAAAGTTGATAAAAAAATTACCTAAGTATATGAATTAGTTTGTATAAAATAGTTATAGATACTGCAATTAAAAATTGCACTCATGAAAAATTGGAGAGAAATTATTTTTCTATTGTTTATGAGCGATTGGTGCGGAGAGCACATATTTTTATTTACGTCTAATAAAGATTTTTTACAAGTACCTTGTTTTATTTACTTACTTAACTGCCTACACTTAGTTTCTTGTCGGCTCCTAAGGTAGAGTTTAACATAACATAACATGGCATAACATTCCAGACTAAATAAGTGGCCACAAGCTGTTGTCCTAATTTAATATGAAATGAATGGAAACATAATATTGTAGGAAAGGACCGGTCTTGCCTCTTGGACCGGTAGTAAATATTATAGCCTATGGAAAGACATACAGTACGTCACGTCATAAAACATCTTTCGTCTATGGGGAAAAAAATGTTTTGCTAAAAATATATTAGTTTTATTTTATTTCGGGGAAAACAGAGAATAATTATGTCAAAAACTGTCTTATCAAAAGATCACTTATCACGCCGTACATAGAGCCTATAGTATTGTCGTGCGGAAGGGGAACGGCCTTCATTGCACATTGTTGAGGAGTTTCGCGAGCAGCTCGTACTCGTAGCGCAGCCAGCCCTCCGCCGGGTACTCGCCACTCGGCTTGCCATTCCCTGAAAGAGAAAACTTTGTAGGTAGGTACATGTCTATACCTGTCCCGTTGGTCTAACTCTAGCGGGTAGCATATAGTCGACTGCGGATCGCGACTCGCGAGGTCCTGGGTTCGATTTTCGGTCGGCAGGACCCCCAATTTAGGCATTTATAGCCTATTTATTTATTTGAAGTTAGCCATCACCCATCGCTAAGCGATTTAGCATTACGGCAAGATGTCGTGTATAAACCGATAACGGCTGTACCCACTTCGATCGGTAACCTCAAGAATGTAGCTACCTACAAGCTTACTAGTGTAATGAAGTTGTTCATTATTGCCATTCTCGAATATGACTGCGAGAGCTCAGACGAGTTTCACCGCCGCGCTGGGGCTCACAGTGAGCCCGCCCAGCCGGCGCAGCCATAGGTACACCGTACACGCTGCAGTATCATGAAATCCCGCGGCAATTAGTGGAAAATAGTAGCACGAGCGAATACAGCGTGACACGGGGCCTTAAGCTAAGGGCACGTTCTCGAGTATCGGTGTTAAGAACTGGTCCGTGTCGCTAGCGGGCGCTCGTCGGTCTCACCGTGCTCGGCTCGGCGCGCGCCGCAGCCGAAGTTCCACGCGTTCGCGCAGCGCTTGCCGGGGCTGAAGTCGCCGTTCACGAAGTCGTCGTCGCGACCTGCACACAGTCACAAACTGACTTTGTTTTTAATCATACAACGATTGTCACAAGCAGAGATATGCACTGAAAGGAGAGCTAGTAGGGTGGTTTTTATAAGATAGAATCTGTGAAAGACTTAATTATAGGATCCACCCAGACCATTGGTGGATCCTACTGTACTCCAGAGTCCTATTCGATCCACTGGTGGATCCAAAAAGTGGATTCTAGTGTAAGTTTTCTGGACATCCGTATAATTACTACGCCAGATTTCTGGAATATCATAGAACTTCACAAGGATGTCAATAGATGGCGCTACTAACTACTTGCTTTGTTATTAGCATAGATTAATTATAATACCAAGTATAGATTGCTAACTCCCTTATAAAAAAAATCTAGGTTATTACTATCGTTAGATGGCGCTACCAGGCTCGGTCTTTATATAATTATAATAAAATCGATGAAATATCGTATTTTCTTGGTTCAATTTGTATTAATTATTTATATAAAATTATCAAAATACAAAAATTTGATAAAATCACTTATGCAAATTTACATTCAAGTTCAACTAATTTTAACAAACAGCTTGCAATAGTTACGCCATCTCAGATTGTGCGAAGAACTACAAGGTACCGGCGACTTTAATGCGCCTTTAGCGAGCTTTGATTGAATGTATGAAGTGAACAGTCTTTGGTTTATATATCGTCTTTGGTTATTAGCTAAGTTTACTATTTTGTTTATTTTCCTTTGTAGTGTACAATAAAATTATATTCATTCATTCATTCATGGCGCTCTGTAAAAGGTTATATTCGTTCGTGCTTACAAATAATAAACTATCTAGGATACCGCGAGGTCTCAGTTCGGGGCGAACCACTAGTATTAATAGGATTGTCTACCTGCGCCTTGCAGCTGATCGTTGATGCAGCCCTCGTCCCACATGTTGACACAGCGCGCGAACCCTGCACCTGCACTTGCACCTGGAACCAGATCAATGAGAGGATACACCAACAATTGGGTATAGTTGTCTATTCAAATAAATTATTTTTTAGTGATTATTAGGGTTCCGTACCTCAAAAGGAAAAAACGGAACCCTTATAGGATCACTTTGTTGTCCGTCTGTCTGTCTGTCAAAACCCTTCTTCTCAGGAACGCATGGAGGTATCAGGCTGAAATTCATATCAAATACCTACTCAGGTCTAACTGTCCCATGGTGCTGTGGAAAAATTAAACTTCTAAGCGCAATCAAAAGATACAGCCGTTTATTCTCCAACTTTTCGACACTCGCAAGGGAATCAAAACCTACGGGGGGGGAGCGTACGTATTTCCCGTGAACTCAAAATCTTGAAATTTGGTACGAAGCAACGTCTTATAGCACAGATAAAGGAAAAATTAGGAAAAGCATTAAGTTTTAGTTACCTACCTCATATAATGAAAAGATTTTTTATAATTTTAAACTTACTACAGGTTTGTACGAAACACTCGGTGCTCGAGTCAGACTCGCATTTGGCCGGTTTTTAAATAGAGGATCTCCCAAAATTCCTAATAATATCTACGTCGTCCTCTGTTAGTTTAATGTTTGAAAACCATTTAAACAATGTATTAAGCACTACTTTATGTAACTATTACGATAAGAAGTAAAAAAGTGTGTCGAATTTTGATGACGTCACAGTTCAGTATTTCATATAACAGCACATACTAAGCGCGCGTTTAGACTTTTGAAAAAAAAAGTTGATGATTTGACTAGGTAGGTAGTTGTAACAACTAGGTATAGAACGCGCGCGAGTTGAATGCACGGAATAATATAGGCTTTCTATCCCGGTTTTCTAGTTCCCGTGGGAATCAGAAAACCTCAATCCACGCGGACGAACTCGCACGCATCAGCTAGCTATTCATAATGGTACCTAAGAAGTAAATACCTGTTGAGTGCGGCTTGCTCGTAGCGGCACTGAACATGGCTGCACACACAACTGCACACAGCAGACACGTGTTCATATTGCGTTAATTTGTATCGTACTCGCAGGTGTCTGCTAGCTCAATAGCCACAAGCCAGGTGTAGTGTTCGCACCAGCAGAGTCACAGTACAACTTGTGACCGATTCCGAACCAAGCTTTTAAATACAATGCCCTCTCGAGTGGCCAAATTCATATTGTCATATTATTAGGTTTTTATTAGTTTTATAAGTGGCACTCGTGATTCGATGGCCACTCGAGATAGATGTGTAATATGAAATGGCCAAAATTTATTAGGCGAACTTTAGCTTGATAAATACCACCGAGTAGTAAACCATGGTCTGTGATAAATACCATACTGAATAGTCCATTGATACATACGGATATGTAGTTATCTACTACCAAATCAAATCAAATTAATATTTATTTATCCAATTTGGGTACACTGCACACTCAAACTTATAAAATAATAAAAACCGGCCAAGTGCGAGAAGGACTCGCGCACCGAGGGTTCCGTACAAACCTCTAGGTATATAAGTAAAAGTTAGAGTATTTTTATTCCACTTATCTATTTTAATTTCAATTTAATACCTCTACGCGTTCATGCGGAAAGGGGAAGTAAGTTTACAATTATTAAAAATATTTTTATTATATGATGTAAGTAACTAAAACATTCGCAATTTTTCCTTTATCTGTGCTATAAGACGTTGCTTCGTACCAAATTTCAAGATTCTGAGTACACGGGACGTACCCTGTAGGTTTTGATTCCCTTGCGAGTGTCGAAAATTTGCAGCATATTAAACGACTGTATCTTTTGATTGCGTTGGCTAAAAAGTTTGATTTTTTCACAGCTCCAAGGGACAGTAGTTTGTTACAGCTTAAAGGTATTATAGACCTGAGTATTTGATACGAATTTCAATTTAATACCTCTACGCGTTCATGAGTAAAGGGATAGTATGTTTAAAATTATTAAAAATATTTTTATTATATGATGTAACAAAAAATTTATATTTTTCGCAATTCTTCATATATCTGTGCTATAAGACTTGCTTCGTACCAAGTTGCAAGGTTCTGAGTTCACGGGAAGTACCCTGTAGGTTTTGATTCCCTTGCGAATGTCGAAAATTTGCATAAAAATATTTTTATTAAGTATATGATGTAACTAAAAATTTATATTTTTTGCAATTCTTCCTATATCTGTGCTGTAAGAAGTTGCTTCGTACCAAGTTTCAAGATTCTGAGTTCACGGGAAGTGCCCTGTAGGTTTTGACTCCCTTGCGAGTGTCTAAAATTTGCATAAAAATATTTTTATTATATGATGCAACTAAAAACTTATGTTTTTCGCAATTTTTCCTATATCTGTGCCAGTGGCGTGCACAGGTTTTGAAGCTAGGGTAGGCATTCGTTAGTCAGAGTACCTATTTCCTAGCTGTTTTCATGAAAAATGAGCATTGACGTATATCCATTTGGGTAAGCAGTGCTTTTATACCTCTATGAACTGCACGCCACTGATCTGTGCTATAAGATGTTGCTTCGTACCAAGTTTCAAGATTCTGAGTTCACGGGAAGAACCCTGTAGGTTTTGATTCCCTTGCGAGTGCAAGAAAATTCGAAATTTTGCAGCATGGCATTGGCTGTATCTTTTGATTGTGTTGGCTTTGAAGTTTGATTTTTTCACAGCTCCAAGGGACAGTAGATCTGAGTATTAGATATGAATGTCTTGACGGACGGACAACGAAGTGATCCTATAAGGGTTCCGTTTTTTCGTTTTGAGGTACGGAACCCTAAAAACCGGCCAAGTGCAAGTCGGACTCGCGCACCGAGGGTTCCGTACAAACCTGTAGTAAGTTTTAAATTATTAAAAATATTTTTATTTTAAATATTTGAGTTGATTGAATGAAAGGTAAGTTGCGATTTACGCTTTATGACGTATTAAAAAAAACTACTTACTAGATCTCGTTCAAACCAATTTTCGGTGGAAGTTTGCATGGTAATGTACATCATATATTTTTTTTAGTTTTATCATTCTCTTATTTTAGAAGTTACAGGGGGGGGACACACATTTTACCACTTTGGAAGTGTCTCTCGCGCAAACTATTCAGTTTAGAAAAAAATGATATTACAAACCTCAATATCATTTTTGAAGACCTATCCATAGATACCCCACACGTATGGGTTAGATGAAAAAAAAATTTTTGAGTTACAGTTCTTAGTATGGGGCACCCCCAAAATTTATTGTTTTTTTTCTATTTTTGTAAGAAAATCTTAATGCGGTTCACAGAATACATCTACATACCAAGTTTCAACAGTACAGTTCTTATAGTTTCGGAAAAAAGTGGCTGTGACATACGGACGGACAGACAGACAGACAGACAGACAGACATGACGAATCTATAAGGGTTCCGTTTTTGCCAAATTTGGCTACGGAACCCTAAAAATGATGGTGATAATCAATTACTATTATTTGCTATTTTGGATAGTATTACAAGGAGTAGAACTATAACTTCCATTTCTGCACGTCCAAACTCCAAACCAAACCTAGTTTAGCTCCATTCTATTTTAACTCTGTCTCTACCATAGATTAATTATAATACCAATATAGATTGCTAACTCCCTTATAAAAAAAATTCTAGGTTAATACTATCGTTAGATGGCGCTACCAGGGTCGCTCTTTATATGATTATAGTAAAATCGGTGAAATATCGTATTTTCTTGGTTCAATTTGTATTAATTATTTATATCAAAATACAAAAATTTGATAAAATCACTCACTGATCATCCATCCATCCATCTGATAAGCCATCTGCGTGGGAGTCCAAAAATATATTATTTAAAATTTTTCCCTAAAATTCACGAAATGGGGGGTTTTCAAAGTGGAGATTTTCTTACGTCCAAAATTTGACCTCAGAACTCTCAATTTTCTAAAAGGCTGAGCCTGAAACTTGATCAATTATTTGAATTATATCCTGTACTTGAACAACAAATACTAAAATTAGATAAATATTAAAAGGAAACGAAATTACTAAATTTTTAATGAAGTTCAGTATTTTTAACAGAACCTCACAATGATGTCAATAGATGGCGCTAATGTTAAAAGTTAACTATTACAATATTTTCTGAAAGGCTGAGTCTGAAAGTTGATCAATTATTTGAATTATACATCCTATTAATTATTTGAATTATAATCCTGTACTTGAACAACAAATACTAAAATAAGATAAATATTATCATCATCATCAGCCATTATGCATCCACTGCTGGACATAGGCCTCTTATAAGTAGCGCCAACGTGCTCTTTCCTCGGCTTTCCGCATCCAATCGATGCCAGCCACCCTCCGGATATCATCGCTCCACCTTGCGGGGGGGCGCCCTACGCTCCGTTTACCAAGACGCGGTCTCCACTCGAGGACCTTTCGACTCCAACGTCTATCGGTCCTCCGACACACGTGACCAGCCCACTGCCACTTCAGCGTGCTAACCCTAAGAGCTATGTCGGTCACTTTAGTTCTTTGGCGAATCGCTTCGTTCCGGACTTTATCCCTCAAAGAAATTCCGAGCATAGCTCTTTCTATAGCACGCTGAGCGACCTGCAGTCGGTGTACCAGTCTCGCTGTCAGTGTCAACGTTTCGGCACCGTAGGTCATTACTGGTAGGACGCACTGGTCGAAGACCTTAGTCTTCAGGCACTGCGGTATGGGCGACGAAAAGATTCGACGAAGTTTACCGAATGCTGCCCAGCCTAGCTGTATTCTCCTATCGATCTCCTTCTCAAAACTTGCCCAAGGTATGTATATTCCTGAACAACTTCGAGAACAGACCCATCGACATTGATCGGCTCCGGAGCGACCAGGTCATTTAACATGACTTTGGTCTTGTCTAGGTTCATCTGGAGACCGACACGTCGGGAGGCAGCGTGGAGGCCATCAAGCGTCTGTTGAAGCTCCTGCAGCGAACTTGCGATGACGACGATATCATCGGCGAATCGGAGGTGTGAAATATTCTCTCCGTTTATGTTGATGCCATGCCCTTTCCAGTCTAGCGTTTTGAAGACATCTTCCAAAGCATTAGAGAACAGTTTCGGGGATAAAACACCCCCCCGTCTCACCCCACGATGCAATTGGATAGGTCTTGTAGACGCACCCTGTACTTGGACTGACATACCTATATATGCTGAGCTGTACAGGCATTTCAACACTTCGATGTATCGCCAATCAACTTGGGATCGCTGCAAAGAGTCCAGCACAGCCCAGGTCTCGATGGAGTCAAAGGCCTTCTCATAGTCCACAAAGGCGAGGCACAGAGGCTGGTTGTACTCATAAGATTTCTGTACAATCTGCCTCAATGTGTGTATGTGGTCTATGGTCCGTAACCCCTCCGAAACCCAGCCTGCTCCGGTGGCTAGAAGTCGTCGAGCCTTCGTGATAAACGGTTTGTGATGACCCAGGAAAACAGCTTATAGATGTGGCTTAAGAGCGAGATGGGGCGGTAATTTTTAAGGAGTGTTTTGTCACCTTTATTAAAAAACAAAACAACTATGCTCCTATTCCACGCCTTTGGAGTTCTCCCGTTCTGTATAACAGAGTCAAAAAGCCTCTGTAGCTCTCTAAGTAGGGGCATACCCCCTGCCTTCAAGAGCTCAGAGGTGACTCCATCTTCTCCCGGGGCTTTTCCATTTTTCTGCTGTTTCAGGGCCAACACAATCTCGTCCTCACTAATTTCCGGAAGGTCATCGGTGTAGTGGCGAGTTAACTTGGCTCTGGGATCCTGGTCACAGGCCTCAGGCTGTGGGACTTGGGTGTCATACAGCATGCCGTAGAAATCTTCTATCTCAGCGAGAATCTCTGGTTTGGCGCAAACGGTTCTACCACTTGAGGTTCTAAGTTTGGTCATTTGGCATTTACCAAGACTTTGGGTAAAT
This sequence comes from Erebia epiphron, assembly GCA_963932025.1. Classification (NCBI taxonomy): domain Eukaryota; kingdom Metazoa; phylum Arthropoda; class Insecta; order Lepidoptera; family Nymphalidae; genus Erebia; species Erebia epiphron. The sequence continues at coordinate 15,407,998 of OZ009950.1, forward strand.
ACCTTGGACCCCCGGTTTTGCTCTATAGCTTGAAGTATGTTTTGAGTATTGAAGCTCCGGAGGTCTCGCCTTATTGATCTTTTGACCTTTCTATTGAGGGCTAGGTGTTCCGCCTGAGTAGCTTGCACATTTTCTCGCCTCTCTCTCATGAGATTCAGCGTCTTATCCGAGAGTTTAGACTTCTTACGCATACTCCAAGGAGTAGACAAGTCCCACAGAACCTGTAGCCTTCTTCCCGGATGATATTAGCCACAGTTTCGTAATCCTCGTCAATATCGACAGTAGGTCCCAAAGCTTCAAACCTATTCTGAAGTTCCATCTGGAACCGTTCCGAGCCAGCCTGGGTCTGGAAAACAGTAGGCCTGAGCGTAGACTTCATCATACGACATCTTTCTAGCTTGTAATTGATATTTAGAGTGCCTCGGACCAGTCGGTGATCGCTCCCTGTATTAAACCTGCTAATCACAGAAACATCTCTAAATATATTATAGCGTCTGTCCGTTATGATAAAGTCTATCTCATTCCATAGTCACATTATCGGGGCGGGGATAATAAATATTATAAGGAAAGGAAGTTATTTAATTTTTAATGAGCTTCAGTATTCAGTCAGTTTAACAGAACTTCACAATGATGTCAATAGATTACTTGTAGGTATATTTAAATTTGAAGTAATTAAGTTCAGTAATTCAGAAGGTATAAGGCTCTGACGGACGGACGGACAAGTGCAATAAAATAATAACGTTGGAATTTATATGGTGATACGACAATTACTTACAGCTATTATTGTGGTTTCTTTTTTCAGAGCAATGCAAGTTAGTTTTTATAATAAGATGTTGATGTTGATCCGAAACATTATATTTCTAATATTAGTAATGCGAATAGATCGCACCTTCGACAGAACAAGGGCACAATTGCAGTTTGTGCAATTTTACAGGAGAACCATTTTTAGAGAGGTATTTTTTATTTATAGGTATAGGGATCTTAATGAATGTCTCTGATCCTTCAGTTGAAAAGGTACTTTAAAGCATTTTGGCATAATAAGTACTTGTTTCATTTTTACAATTTTTGACAACTGTGCCCTTGTTCTACCGAAAGTGCGATTATTCTATCTTGGCTAGGAGTTAGGACGAGTAGCAGGCAGGTATGGGCGCAGGACGGGGAGAGAAATAAAACCAAGCAAACCTTATTAACTCTCACAGAGTGTAATTATTTTGTTCTTGGAACTGGGAAACATTAGTCATTCATTTAAACGCACCATTTCTTAATTTAAATTTTTAAAATAATTATATGTCATATTTAATAGTGTTATTTAAAATAATTTTTATGTATTTATGCTAACAATAAATCGAATAGGTACTATAGTCGTGAATCACAAGAAACGGATACAACGCTCGTCCTATCTCGCTCGCACGAGCGCGCGACGCCGCACGTCCTCTCACTCGCTCCCGCACACGCACACACACGCACACACGCACACACACACGCGCGCGACGTCTATCACATCGTTAAATAGTAATATTATTTACAAATCTAACTTGTACTGGTTTACCTATAAATAAATAAAACTCTGTATGACACTCAGACTGCGACCTCTCGACGGTCGCTAAATTCACAGTTCGAAGACCGCTAACAATAGAACTCTTTGCGATCTACGATCACTCATACGAAGAAGATAAACTCTAACGTTATACTCTACATCACAACGAAACGCGGGGACTCGAGGAGTCCGCTCCGCAATCGATATAGTCTTACAAAAATAGGCGTTCTCTACTCGCAGGGGGGTCAGGCGGGGCTGGCGCGCGGCGGCGGCGACGGCGGCGGCTTGTCGGCGCGCAGGCGCGGGTCGGCGGCGAGCAGGCGGTCGAGCTCGTCGTCCTCGTAGAAGACGACAAAGTGCTCGGGCTTGGTGACGGCCTCGAAAATGGAGCACACGGAGGGCTTGACGTTGTAGAAGTAGAGCGGCTGGCGGCGCGCGTGGAAGTCGGCGGTGAGCTGCTCGATGCTCTTGGCGGCCGTGTAGTCGGCGCTGTAGATGTGCGTGCACTCCAGCACCACGGGCAGCGCGCCGCCCGCCGCGCTCTTGGTCACCAGCCGCCGCACGTAGTCCACCGAGGGGAACATCAGGCACCGGTCCGGCGTTATCATCAGGTACTCCACGCCCGCCTCCGTCTACACGCAACCAACAGACATACCAAATATATACCTCAGGTGTGATTATGAATTGTCGATCAAATCGTCAAAGTTCGGCTTCAAAGTACCTGAAATAAACCATCATAACAGCATTGTGCACGTTCAGACAGAGTACTCGTTGATAACTACTATGCATTAAGTAATATGTTTTAACAATTATTAAAGACTAGCGGATGCCCGCGACTTCGTCTGCGTGGTTTGAGGTTTTTTGGTTCCCGCGAATCTTTAATTTTCCAGGATAAAAAGTACCTAGCCTATGTGCTATTCCAGACTATAATCTATCTACGAGTACCTAAGTACAGCAAGAAGAAGGAGGACGTGGGATATCTATTTATTCAATACATCCACGATTTGTCAAGATTGATGTGATAATAAGGGCTATTGGTTCCAAAATTACTATACAAGAAACTTGCAAAGCTGTGGTTCCTATGGCTCTGGATGTCCATCGATCCGCAAAAGACCAATAGTTCTGGCTCGATAAAACCGCACCCACCTTAAGGATCTCCACGGAGAACTTGGGGCGCGCCGCGTGGTAGAGGATGAAGATGATGTTGACCACCACGCCCGTCAGGATGCCCAGCTCGATGGGCAGCGTCAGGCACAGCACGAACGTGCCGATGCCGGGGATGAGGTCCAACTCTGCGAATACACACCGAGTTACAGATCATGCTAGCGAGGCAATAACATAACTACAACAGAGGAATGCTATGCTATAATTCTGATATCGTAAAGCAGGGTTTCACACTATCAATCAACTCAACACTAGTCTGTCTGTCTGTCTGTCTGTATCTTGGCCGCGCATCACGCCGAAACTACTGAATGAATTCAAACGAAACTTGGCAAGATTTGAGCCCATACTACGAGGTAGGACATAGGATACTTTTTATCCCGAAATTCCACCCCCGAAGGGGTGAAATAGGGGTTGAAAGTTTGTATGAAAGTCCATAATTTCTCAAGTTATAGCCATGAAACTTGATATATGAGCTGCGGGTTGAAAATGAAAACATATGTGTTTCACAGTTTTACAAAATTCCACCCCCGAAGGGGTGAAATAGGGGTTGAGAGTTTGTATGAAAATCCTTAATTTCTCAAGATATTCTCGAGTTATATAAACGATACTGGGTATTTTGGCTTTCGTTAAAAAATAAAGAATTACGTGTGTCACAGTTTTTCAGAATTTAACCCCTAAAGTGGTAAAATAGGGGTTGAAAATTGGTATGAAAGCTATAGCCATGAAACTTGGTATATGAGCTGCGAATTGAAAACTCAGAAATACGTATTTCACAGTTTTTGAAAATTCGACCCCCAAAGGGGTGAAATAGGGGATGAAAGTTGGTATGAAAGGCCTTACTTTCTCAAGATATTTTAAACGAATCTTGGTATTTTGGCTTTCGGTAAAAAATAATGAAGTACATATGTCACAGTTTTCAACATTATCACCCCCGAAGGGGTAAAATAGGGGTCGGAAATTTGTATAAAAGTCCTTCATTTCCCAAGTTATAGCCATGAAACTTGGTATGTGAGCTACCGATTGAAAACAAAGAAATATGTGTTTCACAGTTTTTGAAAATTCTACCCCCAAAGGGGTGAAATAGAGAGTTGGTCCTTCAATCACACCGCAACAGAGCAACGGGTATTTTGCACGGGTAGTTAAGGACCTGAAGAGTGGTATAGGCTACTTTTTATACTGGAAAATTAAGGAGTACCTGTGAGGAAAAAAACTTAAACCACGCGGACGAAGTCGCGGGCATCTGCTCGTCATTAATATAATATACTCGTATAAAATTCTGACGATACTTTCTCGATACGGTATTTTTTGCAGGCATTGAATACAACGTAACTTTACTTCAAATTCATGTTATACGCATTATAAGTGTGTTTGGCAAATAATAATACAGATAAAAAAAATTACTGATAGCATAGCATCCCCCAGATATAATAGCGTCGTCTTACTTTTGGCGCGCCACATCGGCTTGACGACGTCGTACTCCACCATGAAGAGGATGGCGGAGATGATGACGGCGGCCAGTGACGCTTTGGGGATGTACTCGAAGTACTGCGTGAAGAACTGCAGCGCCACGATCACGATGACGCCCGTGTACAGGCCGTTGAACGGCGTGCGCACGCCCGAGCCGTTGGAGACGACGGAGCGCGCGAGCGAGCCGCCGCCCGGGAACGCCTGCACGAACGAGTTGGCGACGTTGGCCAGCCCCAGCGCGATCATCTCCTGCGTGGCGTCGATGGTGCGGCCGTCCGAGAACGCCTTGCAGATGGCGATGTCCTCCAGCAGCACGATCAGCGGGATCACCAGCAGCCCCGAGCCCAGCTCAGACACCATCTCCAGGAAGTTGGCCGTGCTGTTGTCGGCGCGCACGTACGACAGCGCGGGCAGCGCGGGCGCCGGCACGCCCGCCGGGATGGCGCCCATCAGCTGCACAGGCGCCGCGCCACCCAGCGCGTAGCCGAGCGCGCCGCCCGCCACCACCACCAGCGCGTTGCGGCACGCGCCCAGTAGCCACATCAGCTTCGTGAGCACCTTCTGGCGCGTGCTCGGGCCCTCGGGCCGGTCCGCGCCCAGCCGCACCATGCCGATCTTGCGCATCGACAGCAGCAGCGCGATGCACGCGAAGCCGAGCACGGGGTCCCAGAGCGCAGCGCCGCGGATGTTGCGGAAGATTGAGATCCACTGCTGCAGGAACGTGGTGCCCGACACGGGGATTGCGAACAGGTCTTTGACCTGGCTGGTGGCGATCATGAGCGCGACGGCGGACGTGAAGCCCGACGACACGGGGCCCGACACGAAGTTGACGAGGAAGCCGAGGCCGAGCGCGCCCATCAGCAGCTCCACGAGCCCCGTGAGCAGGTTGAGCAGGATGGCCTTGGGCAGCACGCCGCCGGCCACCTGGCGCGTGAGCAGCGCCGAGATGGCCGTGGGGCCGGCGGGCACGGCGCGGCAGCCGCCTAGCACGATGTACACGAAGCAGCCGAGAAACGAGCCGTACAGGCCGAACTGCGGCGGCAAGCCCGCGATGTTGGCGTACGCCAGCGACTGCGGGATCACCGTCAGCCCCACCGTCACGCCGGCGATGGCGTCGCCCAGCGCCTGCTGCACGCCGTAGCGCGGCAGCCAGCCAACGATCGGCAGCCGCTTGCGCAGCGTCTTCCGGTTGCAGCGCCGCCGCAGCGCCGCGCGCCAGCCCGTGCGCGCGCTGCTGTCCGACACTGGAACACGGTATGATCGTTACGATCAGATACAAAATACCAGATACATATAACCAGTTAACAGAACGGTTAGCTCGCACGAGACAGATGTTATTTTTGATTGTTATTTTCACAAAAACTGTAAATAAACCAAAAGCTTTTAAATCTATTCCGTAGTAATTAAATATAAAGTTTTTTCTACCAAAATTTTTGACTATAAACGTATGCTGAAAGACAGAAAGAACGTCGAGATAATCGTACATTCCTTCCCGTAGTCACTCAATGGAGGTGATTCAATGTTCCGTTCTCGCTATACTTTACAAGGGAACAGTCAAGCTGCAGTGAGCTGTGTGAGCGACTGTTTAAGTAGACTATAAACTTCGGGGTTTCTACCTATGATAACGAACAGCTCCTGAGTCCTAACATTATTAAAAGTTCACGATTCACGTGAACCCATAGATCGACACGGTGAGTGATGCTGTGGCTAGCGAGACAATATGTCAAGTGGAACACTTTCACGCGCCGCAGCCCGGCCGGTCAAGATCAGGGCCGCGTGGCGAGTGCACTGACTGGCTGAGTGGCTGCGCGCGCGCACTCGCGTTACACTCACTGTAACGGCTGCGAATCGATTTCACAGTCGACTTGACGTAACTTTACGCAGTCTATTGTATCGACATTATGTACCTATTAACTTCATGTAGGTAGGTACATGAGCCCTATGGTTCGTTCAAATTTCGGCTGCGCAATACGGTAACACGAAGGGGGCAGTCAAGGCCGCGAGCTGGATGGCGGTGAGAGGGGCGTCAGGCGGGTAACAGAGACACACACTCACAGATGTAGTCGTTGCTGGCGGTCTTGTCGTCGGGGGCCGGCAGCGAGCCGGACGACGCGTTGTGTTTTCTCCGCGGGATCATTCTGGAAACGAACACAAACACACCATTAAATAAGGCTTTTACATGCATTGTATTATAAATCAAACGCGCGCGTACGCGTTAACGTTTGTTGTACAAGTAAATGAAATGAAGGGGTTGTTTAAAGGAATAACAAGAAAGAGGAGCAAACGAAGTTTTATAATAGTTTTTAGCCGATTTCTCCGACCGATCGAGAAGCTTCTCAATTCGACGCGATTTAAAAAAAAAATTATGAAATTTGAATAGTTTAGAAACTCAATATCTTGTGTGTACCCACATAATAATAATTGTAATCATATTATTCAGTGTCTGAGGTTTGTAAGAATTCCGTAAGAACGATGAAGTTCTACGTAATAAGTCATACTGGATTTCTAATGTGGTTAGACCTTCGCCGGGTTAGACGGGTTGAATGATTTGTATGAAAATCTTTCAGCCTGTCGTGAACATCAGTGTCGAACGCTTTCGTACAGGTACATAGCTCTAAGCTCGTTAGCATTCCCAGGATCCGTGTTCGACACGATTGTGTGTCTTTGAGGCTTTACCCGCTTTCGCATACAACGTACTCGTAGGTACATGAGCCGAAAAATCCAATTTGAAATCAACGTATATTGCCCTTTGCGTGTGTTGTGTGTGTGTGTGTGTTATTGTAGGTGTATGTTGTGTATGTGTGATTTCATGTAAGTAATTAACTATTGCACTTCGCTACAGTTTCACAGCTGACGTAATGAACAACAACAATTGATTGTTCCGATTGCAAAAGAGAAACAAGAAAGAAGCCGCGGGCGTGCACTAACGTAACATGTTTAACAGCTTAGCGGCGAGCGAGGCGTTTATTACTTACCTAGGTATTATAACATAAAAGTGACATTTTCGTCGAGTTTCATTGGGGCATAATTGTTTTTAGGATTCCGTACCTCAAAAGGAAAAAATGGAACCGTTACAGGATCACTTTGTTGTCCGTCCGTCTGTGTGTCAAGACCCTCTTTCTCAGGAACGCATGGAAGTATCAAGCTGAAATTCATATCAAATACTCAAGTCTACTGTCCCTTGGAGCTGTGAAAAAATCAAACTTCTATGCCAACACAATCAAAAGATACGGCCGTTTATGCTGCAAATTTTCGACACTCGCAAGGGAATCAAAACCTACAGGGTACTTCCCGTGAACTCAGAATCTTGAAATTTGGTACGGAGCAACGTCGTATAGCACAGATAAAGGAAAAATTGGAAAAGCATAAATATTTAGTTACATCAAATAGGTAATAAAAATATTTTTAATAATTTTAAACTTACTAATGTTATGGATTTCATTTAGCAATAAAAATACCATAACTTTTACTCATTTACCTACAGGTTTGTACGGAACCCTCGGTGCGCGAGTCCGACTCGCACTTGGCCAGGTTTTTTTACACTAACACACAGCAGGACGTCATTATGATAGGACTATGTCACGTGCTATCGTTTTTCATTGAAATTATTGGTGAGTGAAAGACGCCCTTGAGCGCACTGGACCGACGACCTGAAATCGGTGTCGGGCCCGGGATGCCCTGGAAGCGGGCGGGTAGACGGCGCGGCGGACGGAGGGCCGTGTTTCGTAATAATCGGGAACGCGAAAATGCCTGTCTTGCGGCGGAAGCATGCGGGCTAATGGATTGGATTGGCATAATCTTTTTATAACTTTATATTAGGTATTTCTCTCTCTTATGGTTCTGGTTATTAATATATAAGAACCAAACTAAGTAAATAACTATGCCTAGCTAGTAGCTTAATGTTTAATGATACTACGAGTAAACTTGAACAATAAGCGCGTTAGACATGTAGACGTACATGGATGTTAGCGGTATTTCGTTGGGCACCTTACTCGTGAAATCGTGAAGTATCAATAGGTATACCGAGGAACGAGCTTGCTAAAGCGCCGCGCGCCGCTGCAGGCGACAGACAGACAGAGACATAGACAGACAGACAGGCGGACGAGTAGGTAAACATTCCATAGCCCACGTGTCGCGCTCTTATCACCAAAACAAAACATCAACGAACCGAGGCCGGTGTCGAGTCGTCGCGCGCGCAGCCTCCGCGGCTGCTTGTGTTGACACTTGACAGTGTGCTGTGTGACACACACGCTGCTCAGTGCTCGGTGACACATTGCTGGCAGCACGCTGACCCACTTTGCTCGCGGAACAAACAGTGACACAAGCCAACTGCAGGACACTTTAGCAACTCCTCTGCAGGGGCCAGGGAGATGTATAAACATTAGGTACGGCGAGTCCGCGCGGAATTCGCCTCAGTTTGAGAAAGCTGCAGGCAAAACTGAGTGACTACACTATAATTATCGTTGATTTGCTTGAAAAGAGTGGGCCGTACGAAGCCGGCGCGGGTTAGCAACTTATTTATTTAATCGTATGGCGTTTAGAATATAATATAAGCGTTATTATGATATAAAGTGTATCTTAGTCAGTTAAGTAAGTCAAAATTTTGTACCTACAATGTTGATTTATCCATGGATGTTCAGTTTACCCAACCAATCAACAACCGGGGCAGGGAGGTCAAAAAGATACCTGGGTGAACCCTGGTAGGCGTGAGTAGCGCAGCGCTGGACGATGTGCTCCATCGTCTGCTCTTCCAACAACTGATAATGATATTTCATACCTATCATTTATGTTGCAAATGTGTGCTGAACTCGCACTTGGCCGGTTTTTAATAATATACCTAGTAGGTATATTATTAAAAACCGGCCAAGTGCGAGTCAGGCTTGCCCAGCAGGGTTCCGTCGGGTGGTGGACTGGAGATTTTATTGCAGGATCTGGTTGTCTGGTAGTTAGTTCAATACCAACTTAAACAAAACTGAATAACTAGGTATTTTAGCTAATCAACCCTCAGAATCAAAAATGTACACTTAAAGGGTGCTGCGAGTATCTCTGTAGCTGCCAAAAAAGATTTTTCCATTCTATTCAATTCATTCGAGTATATTTTCCAAACATACATAAGTATACTAACAAGCTTTTTGAGAGCCTTCGATGTTTTTCACTTTATCACCTTTTATATAATCAAGCGTAAGTAATCGTAGCAATTATCGTTCAGCTGTAGCAGACTATATAGGTACCTATATAAATAAGGAAAACGGCTATAATTTGAGCAGAACACTTTATGATAGGTAGTATATAAAGTTATAAACGGTTGCCTTCACCTAACTTTGGGCCAGGTGGAAGAAAAATTAAATGGTTTCGTGAAATTTCAGAGATTAAATGTTTTACTTCCTTAATGCGCATTGTTTTGTTTGCATGAAATAGGTACTAGAGATAAGTACTGAACGATTATAATAGTTTGCATGTTACAGTGAGTGATAACTTACATTCCTTTCATTATCTATCTACCTATATATATATAAAAGCGAAATACCACTCACTCACTGACTAATCACGATATCTCAGGAACTATAAAGCGTACAGATTTGAAAGGAAGGTAGATTCCTTCTATGGTGTAGACGCCAGCTAAGAAAGGGCGGTTTTGAGAAAATCCACCCCTAAAGGGTTAAAATAGGGGTTGGAAGTTTCTATGAAAGTCCTATGTTTCTGAAGTTAGAGACTTGAAAATCGGGATTTGGTGTAATAGCTTTAAATAATAATTACCTGTAAAATCAATTTTACGAAAATCCACCCCAATAGGGGTGAAATGGGGGTGAAAGGTTACATACAAATTTAATGACTTTGAAGTAATAGACATGAAAATCAGCATTTAAGTTATCAGTTTTAAATAATTAAAATCCTGCATAAGCTATATTATAAAGCGTCTATAGATAGGCTGTTTGCAGCGGGAAAATTTCATTATCTCATAAGAAATCAACAATTGTACGCGGACGAAGTCGCGGGCGACCTCTAGTAATTTATAATATCTTGATGTATTCGAATGAAACGTACTCATATACCTAATTGGGATAGAACTTCACTTACAGGTAGGGTTGCCAACCGTACCTGTAAGTACCGTATAATATATAGTATTGTTCTGTATTTCGGGTCTGCGTACTATATACTGTTGAAGAAGTACATATAGTATGCAAAAATACTATACTTTAAAAAACGAGCTTTTGATTTACATTAATTTAAAATTGAATGTGATAAAGCTTAGGACACTTATTTTAAGACAAAAATTGCTAAACAATGCAAAAAGTGCAAATGAATATAGCTTTTATAAAAAAATAAGTCTATTTCGTCTCGTTCGTAATAATATTCGACTGCTTTTTGCGTTTTCCATAAAATACTATTTTTTTTTAAGTGTACTATATTTTTTTATAGCTTAGTCTGAAAAATACTATATTTCGCTGAAGAAATGTTGGCAACCCTACTTACAGGTAAGTTCGTTTAGTCATCCTGACTAAGCCTGACTCACAATAGTCAAGAACTCAAGAGATGTTTTATAATAGTAATCATAGGTAGGTATATCAAAGGACATATCCTTTAGTGCTTTGATAAATAGCGGATTTTTCTACCTGTAGATAATATTTTCCGAAATACAGAATCCAATTGTCAACTTTAGCAACTTCATAACACTGGCGCGTTTTTAAGTCATCCGAGTGGGCGGGGCTGGTGAGTGGTGAGTGGTCAGCTGTTCAGACACGTGCACAGAAACGTTTGCGTCGCGCAGAAGCTGCTCAGTGCTCGGCCGCGGATGGAATACCAGTCACCAATGGCTTAATAACCAGAATCTGCTTATCATCGAGGTAATCACGCGAAATTACCACACATAACATCAAGCTTATAATAATAATTGTTTTTTTTTTTTCAGTCAATTAGATCTACCTTACTAAACTACCCATTATCTCATCACTCGTTTGAAAGGTGATTACTAATTATTAATATTACTATTAGTTAATTCATATCTATTAATTAATTTATGATGATTATAATTATTAATATAACATAACATAACACTTCACATTGTCACTTCTGTGACATAACTTTCAGGAAGTCAAATAGTAATTTATACCTAGGTTTGCGCAAATTGTTGAAATCTGAAAAAAAGTACTTAAGCAAAACTTAACAATCTATTGTATACTAGATGATGCCCGCGACTTTGGCCGCGTGGTTTAAATGTTTTGATTCCCGCGGGAACTCCTTGATTTTCCGGGATGAAATGTAGCCTATGTCCTTCCCCGGGATGCAATGCAACCTATCCCTGTACTAAATTTCCTCAAAATAGGTTGAACGGTTGGGCCGTAGCAGACAGACAGACAGACACACTTTCCCATTTATAATATTATTAGTATGGATGTACGATTTCTATATACCTATGTATGTCTATGTACCTACTTATAATAAAACGGTACCTGGACGATTCCTGTAGGTACATGAATTTTCCTTTTGTTGTTTTTCTGAGGAGCTTTAGGTAGGTATGACCTATCGAGACAAAGCCCAAAACATTTTTTATTCTTTTTGCCTGTCTCTCTGTCTGTCTGATACGGCATCACGCTGAAACTATTTGAAAGCAACTTGGAATACTTATAGCTTACATTCTAGATTTACATAATATCAAAGGCTACTTTTTATCCAGAAAAACATTGGAGGTCCTGCGGGATAAAAGATGAACGCTTCGCTACCCCATAACTCGGCCAAATCTGAACCGATTTTAACAATTCTTTTTTTCTTTACTCACAGGTAAGTCTCATGCAATTTCATAAAGTTTTGGTTAAAAGTTAAAAGTAGGTACGCAGAGGGCGGGCGGAACTACTCAACGCTCAGGGGAACAAACAGCAAATCCATCGCGATCGGTGACCGTACAACTGCCTGCCTATTACTAGACTTAGCCAAATGAAAAGTATATTTTTAACGATAAGGTCATAGGTTCACAAACTAAAGGTATAAACGCGATACCGAAAGTGTCAGCTAATATTTTATAAATTAACTAGCGGACGCCCGCGACTTCGTCCGCGTGACATAAGTTTTTTAATTCCCACAGGCACTCCTTACTTTTCCGGTATAAAAAGAAGCCTATGTCACTCTCCAGGTATTCAACTATACCCAATACCCATGCAAAAAATCACGCCGATCCGTTGCTCGGTTGCGGTGTGATTGACGGACAAACTCCCTATTTGACTTTCTTGGGGATAGAAATTTTATAAATTGTGAAATCCGTATTTCATCCTTTTTAACCGGAAGCCCAAATACCAAGTTTCATGGCTATAGCTTTAAAAACGACGGAATTTCATAAAACTTTCAACCCCTATTTAATCCCTTTGGGGGTGGAATTTTTAAAAATTGTTACACATGTCCTTCATTTTTATCGAAAACCAAAATACCAAGTTTCGTAGATATAACTTGAAAAATAACTTGTAAAATAAAAGACTTTCACCCCCTATTTCAGCCCTTTGGGGGTAGAATTTTCAAAAATGGCGAAACACGTATTTCTTCATTTTGAACCGGTAGCTCAAATACCAAATTTCATGGATATAACTTGAAAAATGACGGACTTTCATACCAACTTTCAACCCCTATTTTACCCCTTTGGGGGTGGGATTTCGAAAAATCCTTTCTTAGTGGATACCTACTCTTTACACAGAACACACCCTCCAAATTTCATGTCTCTAGGACCAGCGGTTTAGGCTGTGCGTTGATATATAAGTCAGTCAGTCAGTCAGTCAGTCAGGACTTTGAATTTTATATATATAGATATAGGAACTTAATCGTGCTGCTAGGTACCTATATACCTACTTGTAACTAATCAGAATCACACACGCGGGTGTTCTTGCTTCTATTTGTAGACAACAGCAGCTATACCTAGGTACATTACCTACCTAACTAGGTACAAGTTTACTTATTATACCAATAATTACCTATCGGTGCAAACTGGTGTGAATCTCGCTCAATACATATTATTATATTAGCGCTTCTACAGTAGGTACAGCGTGCTGACTCTATCGCCCGGCCATAGTTATACCCTGCCTACTCGTACATACATACATAAATACATAACAACTATACTGTAAAATTTAAAATTACCTGCAAGATAAATAAAATAAACATAACCCGTAATAGGTATAATTAATTACAGTGTTTGTGTACGTATAACTGCGGGTCTAAAAATAAATGTACTGAAGGAAAACGCGGAGTTCAGCCGCGGGTTTCCTTCAGCGGGCGATAAGCGGCGAGGTGACGCGCGTTATCAGCAGCTGTCAGTCGGCGCACGCGCATTGCTGTGTATTGTACTGTTGATACGGCCACATGGCCCCAACACTAGCACTGTCCAAACTGCACAGTTCACCGTCTACCGTTCACACTACACATTGGCATTGTCACACAATGACACAACACTATCGTCTGGGGCCTACACTTGAGCGCGGTCTTCACTGATGAGTGCTGACTGAGCAGCGACACCTGTGGCGACGCTGCTCTGTCGACTGTTCACCGCTATACCTAATGCCCCTTTACCTTCCTTGCTGACACGTCAAACGATGCGGGCGGCGTACCTAACTCAATGTGATTAATTGTGTTGTCTACACAAATAGGTACCTAGCAAGCTACACTTTGCAATCACGCTACAAGGTAATGGATTATTGGGCATAAAACAACAGTCTCCTATTCAATTGAATTTCAATCGAAACTCAAGATTTGACTTGGCTAGTTTTTAGTTTTTACCAGCAAACCAAATTAGATGAACAAGATAATAATATTATGTGGACTTTACAATATAAAAAGTAACTTGCATCTTTACTATACGTATATACCTAATATAATAAATGCTAAGATTGGATGGATGGATGGATGTTTGTTACTCAATCACTCCAGAACGGCTTACATGGCTAATGGCTTTGGATGAAATTTGGCACAGATGTAGATTATAGTCTGGAATAACACAAAGGCATACTTTTTATCCCGGAAAATTAAAAAGTTCCTGCGAGAACCAAAAACCTAAATCCACGCGGACGAAGTCGCGGACATCAGCTAATGTAACAAAAAAGATAAGTTGATTAGCCAAAAATATTATGATAATTACGTGTATGTGAAAACTAGCCGACTCAAATCTTGAGATTCAATTTATACTGAGTTGTCTGTTTTGTGCAAATATTCCGACTGTTCAATTGTAAGAAGCAATATTTTTAAATAAGTGGTAAACATTTTTGTAGCAGAAAAAACAAGATGTTGTTTTTTTAATTTATTTTAGAATGTTGTATGTTCTTATATGAATAAAATTCAGGATTATCTACAGAACTTGGCACCCAGAAAGATATCAATCTATTTGACGGCGAACCGCTTACATTTACCTAAGTACATGCTTCATCTTAAAATAAACTTGGCTCCCATTTTCACATTTATATGTTTGATGACATTTAACATTCACGCCCTGGACTATCAAACATAACCTTAGAATTAATAATAATTTAAAAAAAAAAATTCTTTTTAAACAACCGACTTCAAACTCCCGCGCCAACTTTACAACAACAAGCACACGCTATACAAAGTACCTATTTTATTGTTGATATTTTTTAAAACCGCTCGACCGATTTCGATAAAATTTATATGGGACTACTTGGGATTGTATGCCCTTTCAAATAAAAAAGAATCATCCAAATCGGTCCACCCAGTCAAAAGTTCTGAGGTAACAAACATAAAAATAAAAAAAATAAAAATACAGTCGAATTGAGAACCTCCTCCTTTTTTTAAAGTCGGTTGAAAACAAAATTCACATTTGGCAACCACAGACAAAAACATAGAAATAAAAATTTAAAACATTATGTGTGGGTCAGAGTGCACTCTTGTACCTACAATAGCCTCTAATTAATAATATTTCGCAATATCAGAATAGTTTATAATTATAACTTGTTACTTACTTACCAGATAATGATCTACCTACATGAGTTGATCCACTAAATATTATTACTACAATAATATGTACCATAGTATAATAAAATTAAGTCAATAATTTAAATAGGTAACAAGATAGTAATTAAAATATATTTATAGTTATAATAAATATAAATAAAAAAAAAAGAATTGTGTAAAGCACTCTTATCTGTACTACCTATTACCTATTCTGTGGTACTACAGCTAAACTGAATGTGGCTCTGTTAAGTTTTATCTCTGTAATTATTATGTTCTGTAAATGAGAAAATAAATAATATCTGTCAATCGAAATTGCCCATGAGGAATGACATCGCCACACAGAATTGTCACGGAATGTTTAAAACTAAATTATCCATTCACTTGGATAGAAATTTAAATTACAAAGATAACTCATTATAATTGAAAATTTATCGATATTCGCAACAAAGCAGCTCGAAGTTATTTTATGTTAATAGTTAATTGACGACTGCGAAATATCAATTAATATTAAAATAAGGTAATCTCACCTATAGCCGGGCCTGTGTTAAGCGCGGTATATACAAGTCTGTTCCCGGTTCTTTATAATTCCTGTGTTGGTAGTTTTTCACCTGCGCGATTATGTAAACCGACGATAATTCACTCGACTAATACATTTATGCATTACGGAGCACGACACATCTGTATATCGTCTGATCGGGGATATAAATGCAAAGTTAATCAGAATATGGGTAATATTTGGCGAGTGCGGCACATCCCGACCGGTGTCGGAGGCGGGTAAACACGTAATGCGGACTCGCGGAGCGGAGGTCTCCCGGCGCTCGTGGTGGTGTGGTGGGCAGGGGGCACTCACTTGTTCTTGTGTCTGGGGTCGTGGTGCAGGCGGTAGGCGGTGACGGGCCGGGGTCAGGTGCACATGCCGTACGATGTCAGAGGACTCTGCGGCTGTGGTGGCGGCGTGGTGGCGAGCGAGGGAACACACGACGACGTGCACACTGTTCCGCGGCTCGAGCGCGACTGACTGACTGACAGCCCGCTAGCCGGCAAGGAGCGACTGGACCTGCGGCGCCTCCGCGCTCCGGAGATGAGTCGAGATGCGCCGCGGAGGCTGCGCGACGCCGGCCCCATCCCCCACGCCGATGACGACATTACACCCCGCACCGAAAGTCTAGGGGTGAACCAGGGCCCTAGGGTGAACTAGTATATCTAGATTGAACTAAATACATAACTTCATAGCTTCACGGTCACGCTAACATTGAAATGAGAATAAGATTCCTTTGTAATTGACTCAACATTTTTGTTTTTTATCAATATATTGGTACATGCTTCTCTAAAATGACATTCCTATTTCCAATTTTATATTTTATCTACTAGGTAGCTGATGCCCGCGACTTCGTTCGCGTGGTTAAGGAATTTCAAGCAGATTCAGTTAAATTTCTAAAAACTTATTCTATTAATGTCATTGTATTCATTAGGTAATGGATATTTCTTGACAAATATCTAGATCTCCATAAGGAAATCGCCTGCGATACATTCTATGTATTTGGGCTTTATGATAGCCAATGAAATTTAATTTACAGCGATTTCCATAAATTTGTTTGAAGCTTTTTATTCACCAGGTGACCTCGTATAAATACGAGTTTAATGTTTTAAAATATTTCTTGTATTGTAAAAACGATCCTCTGCGCACAGTTATCGGCATCGGTTCCACCCTGCATAACTTGTTTTACGGTATTTTTTATCTCTTACCTTCTAGCAATAACGAATTACTTATTTCACCTGAGTAAACTAAATGCAATCGTCCAGCTAACTGTACAGCTTACACTGGGTACAGTTAAATCCTCAGCTTTGTTTGGGTGTTCCTTTCGCCAAATCAACCGCTTAGCTACCTGACCTGGACTAAATTTTTTACTAGAATACACTTATGACTAGTGGTTCGCTCCGAACGAAGTACCGCATCTTTGAAGTTATCAGATCTACCAAGAGATGTCCAATATTATAGGATCTTTTTTTTCACGTTTTGTTATATTTTACTTCATCTTATACTTTATTTTGCCCGAAACAGAGCTACAATAATTTGCTATGAAGTATGAACACAATAATTGTAAAGGTTGGGCAAAGAAAAAAATGTTCTAAAAAATCTGTGTTAATTTAATTTCTGTTTGGTAATTGACTGATATTTATTAGTTTTTAGCGTTCAACTACAGGATCTGCCTGAAATTATACGTAAGTTTTTGATATAAAGTCGTTTTTGAGATTACACCCGGGACAAAGTTGATCTATGAAAAACTTTGGTAGCCCCCAAAATCATCAATTTATTTAGTAAAAATTAAATTAAAATATTTTTGGCCTCAAATTAAAAACAGCTATTCGAAGATACCCCACAAGCCTAGATAAAGCTAAAAAATAATTTATCTTGCTTTTTCTTCCCCTCAAATAAAGATTTTTATAACTTTTTATGTATTTTTCGGCTTTAGGTCATCCATTTACATATCATTTGTGAGCTTGACGTAATTATATGCATTAATGTTAGAGAAGTAGAAAGTTAGAGAGCTCTGACAGACGGACGGACGGACGGACAAGAGCCAATTCACCCAAGTAGACCTTCGCTTTCTTTCTTCTTTCTATCGTGAAAAGTAACAGATAGACATACTGACATTGTTACGAATTTATAATATAAATATAAATATGGATTCTATAATGATAATGATAATTTATTTTGTGGGTAACAACTGCAAGCTACATTATTATTACTGCTATGATAATGAAATTACGTTATGACGTAATTTCATTATCATAGCAGTAATAAATTCAATGTACTTACAATAATTAATTTGGAATTATTAATTTACTTAATTAGTTTTAAGAAGTACCTATGCGAATCGCTAACCGTTAGTCTAGCGATTTTATGCCAGAGCCAGAACAAATACATTTAGCAAGGCTACAAGGCCTTGAGAGTTGACACTCATTTCCCATTAAGTGGTGTTACGTCTGTTCTGTTATTTTAAGAGTGATAAACTTTCTCTGTGCCACCCGATGTCGCCATGTGAGGCATCTTGTCGCGTATGTGGACTCTCCAGTCTAAATATCCTTTTATTAAATATCAATTTGATAAATTCAATTATTACACAAATTCAAGCCACGACAAAAATTCTATGTGCGTATGATAGGTGCATTTACCCTATTTTTATTTAATTGCACGCTTTATTTAAATTAGCCTCTCCTCCTTATCTACCCTCTTGTCGATAGTGCCGTGCCTTTGCACAGATGAAAAAAACCGGCCAAGTGCGAGTCGGACTCGCGCACCGAGGGTTCCGTACAAACCTGTAGTAAGTTTTAAATTAAATGTTTTTTTTAAATATTTGAGTTGATTGAATGAAAGGTAAATTGCGGTTTACGATTTATGACGTATTAAAAAAACTACTTACTAGATCTCGTTCAAACCAATTTTCGGTGGAAGTTTGCATTTTAGAAGTTACGGGGGGGGGGGGGGGGGGCGGGGGACACACATTTTACCACTTTGGAAGTGTCTCTCGCGCAAACTATTCAGTTTAGAAAAAAATGATATAAGTATTTGGGGAACCCCCAAAATTTATTGTTTTTTTTCTATTTTTGTAAGAAAATCTTAATGCGGTTTACAGAATACATCTACTTACCAAGTTTCAACAGTATAGCTCTTATAGTTTCGGAAAAAAGTGGCTGTGACATACGGACGGACAGACAGACAGACAGACAGACAGACAGACAGACAGACAGACAGACATGACGAATCTATAAGGGTTCCGTTTTTGCCAAATTTGGCTACGGAACCCTAAAAAGCCAGTAGGTATCTAGGTATCTAAGTCCTGTACACGACTTCACATCACATATTTTGAGACTTTGTAAGTGATTTTGGGGACTGCTTGGTGACCTCCATTTCGCGGCTGCTGCGCAATATTTATCTTCGAAAATTATTTATGTAGCATTGGGCGAGAACACGAAATAAACTCCGGTCAACTTCAGCCGGCGGATTTAGTGTTTTCCTCAACGTAACCAGTTCTCACTCGAAGGGGCTTTTAACTTTTTACAATTCCAGTTGCCGCGTGTTCGCGCTGAGAGCTAGCAGGTAGACGGCCAGTTATGATAGGTGCTAGTGTACTCGCCGGCGAGTCACGCGACGTCACTCGCGTCTCCGCGCCCCGCACACCCTACCTGCAACTCGCTCTGGAGTCTGGACTCGGGACTCGGGACTCGGGACACATGGCATACATTATTCATTACTAGATCATGCCCGCGACTTCGTCCGCGTGGATTAAGATTTTTGATTCCCGCGGGAACTCTTACATTTTCCGGGATAAAAAGTAGCCTGTGCCCGTTCCCCGGGATACAACCTATCCCTGTACCAAATATCATCAAAATCAACAGAGAGATCAAATTGAACAGACCGGCCGTGAAAGCGTAGCAGACACAGACAGATGGACAGACAGACACACTTTCGCATTTATAATATTAGTATGGATATAAATTATAATAGACCCAGACCGTATTAATACCAACTAAATCATGTAGCCTGTGCACTATCCTAGTGCACAATGATTTAGTTGGTACATGATTTAGTTGGTATTAATAATACCTCGGCGGGAGTATGGTGCACTAAGTATAGGTCCATGGCTGAATTTGCAAAGAATTAACCTACCAACTTGAGTCTTGACACATGACTATAATATTAACGAAATACTCATATGCTACAGCAACTACTTAGGTAGGTATATGATTGTATATATACTAATATTATACTTAAAATCGAAAGTTTGGATGGATGGATGTTTAAGGATGTTTGTTACTCAATCAAGCCCGAACGGCTGAACGGATCAGGGATGAAATTTGGCACAGAGATAGATTACAGTTTTTATCTACTTAAGTAGTTTTAGTTTTTATCTATTGTACTACTTTTTATCCCGGAAAACTAAGGAGTTCCCGCGGGAACCAAAAAACCTCAATCCACGCGGACGTAGTCGCGGGCATCAGCTAGTTGTTTTATAAATCCTAAATAATCTAAATAGACCTACGCCTCGGCATTTGTGGTTGATAGCATCGTAATAAGTAACTAAGCAGATATTTATATTAGCACTGTGCGCGGGGGCCGGAGGAGGAGGATAAGTGGCAGTAATTAAATAACACTTAAGTTAAATATTTTCGCGAGTGCAACGAGGCGGTGCGGGGTCAGCGACCGCGAACCATCAGTCCGCGATACTCCGGCGCTCTCATCTCTCGCCGGCGGGGCCTCCTTCGAAGGAGGGCAAATCCCCATGGTCACTGGAGGTACATAATATTATGAACATATTACAAGCTATAAGCCGCCGGTCTCATTTGCAGAATCAGCTTGCAGGTCAAGCTACGAGTTTCCAGCTTGAATTGAGGGAAGTTTGTCCGTCCGACCGTTGCCCTCGGGCTAGCCCCACATGAACAGAGCAGCAGACAGCCGGTGGGCCGGGGTGCTCCGCGGAGCAAGCGTCAGTGTGTGCGGAAGAGCAATGCGCAGTGAGCAGGGCATCACGTGACGCGAGGTAGGAGGGCAGAGCTGCGCGCGGCAGCGGTGGGTGCAGAGTGCAGGCGCTCACCGCGTTGATGTCTTTCGTTCGCGCAAGCGGCAACGTGCCCGCACTCGATAGATAACAGTGAATAGATAAACCATAGGTAAACCCTATCGGCCTATGCAGTGGTAACGGTCGAATCGGCGCGTGTCGTGATCGTGAACTTGTCCCGCACGCACAGACAGCACACAGTGGGCAGTGATATGTCAGTCAGTCAGTCAGTCAGTCAGTGTCTTCTTTTATATATTTAGAAGATATCTAAATCGCACAAAATTCTTTACTTTACATTTGTCGCGTCAAAGACTGCACCTTTTAAACAACAATATTATTTGATAAAATTATAATTTGAAAGACGTCATGGTGGATTCCTTAATTTTAAACCTGCTGCCATTCAGTTATAGCACGAGAGTGGCAAAGGCCCCTAAAATAACTTATGATTGTAGGGGTGGAACACGCCCCCGAATGTAATGGTACAAAAACAAAGCCTCCGCACAAAGGGCCCTCGAGTATCGGCCGCGCCTGAGTGCCCGCCCTGGAGCGGTCGCAGGTAGAGCCCCTACTGTACTGTTTGCTACTGTACTCGCAATAACATAATACAGGCTACCCGCTGCGGAGACTTCGCGACTATTCCCTTCTATACGTAATTGCACTTGCGATGTGGCCTTCCCCAGCTACAAAATCGAATAAAACATTAGATAAGCCATTAAACTTTACAAAGCTTTTTAGAATAGTTGCATGAATGTCCCCCCCGGTTCGGAATTCCCTTTCAGCAGAGATGAGCCCACACGCTACAACAAAGTATGTACCTAGTATAAAGTGTACTAAAGAGCTGCTTTGTAATTCAAGATGAGCGGTTTAGATGCACAACGAGTGGAGCGCATGTGTCATCCGGCGCACAGTCCGGCAGATGTAAATTGAGTACAATTTTTATTTACATTTTCCTCTTAGATACCTACTGAAGTTAAGAAATAAATAAGTGAACAATAACCATGCTGGGACTATTAATTTCATTTGTTTATTTCACGTTTCCCAGCTAAAAGTCCTAATTAGGAAAATACTAAGTACTTACCCACACGTATTTTCCTAATCAGTACATTTACGGGTAACAAATGTCATTAAAAACCTTACCGAAGTGCTCATTTTACGGTTTTAGCTAGTAGGTGGATATATTGCATATTTATTAACCACAAGTTACAGGAAATTAACTATAAAATAAAATTTTAAACTAATTTATTTTATTTTTTATTTTATTTTTTATTTTTATTATTTTTGTACAAAATATTGTCTTAAACCTAATTTTAAAAAAGTGGACAAAGGTAAAGCTTATCTCTAAAAAGAAATCTCTTCCAGCCTTCCTTGAAAGTGAGTAAGGTGAAATTGTTAAGTGGTATAGGTACAAAAATAAAATATATTGGAATTTAAAAAAATAGAAAATGTACAGTATTTACTTCAAAAATTTATATACTTACTATAAAAGTTAATATAAGTATGTAGTTATACTACTTACACTTACTAAAAACATAATATATACAATACATAAACATATAAATACAAAATAAATAAATTAATATAATATTTATAATATATAATATATACTATATAATACATACTTTATAGTTCTATTTATAAAGAAACTTTAATGATAAATATGTATACTATAACATTGAAAGAAAATGCTGTTTAACTCTGATTTTAAATATATGTACAGACTGACTTTCCCTGATTTGTTCAGGAAGGAAGTTCCAAAGACGAGTAGCTTCTGCTGTGAAAGATTTTTTATAGAAGATAGTGTTATAATTAGGATATTCAAGAGGTTTTTTAGAGACACATGTTCGCAAGGGTCTTGTAGATGGAAGCGACAGTGTAAAACGTTCCCTTAAATATTCAGGAGAAGAGTTTTTGAGGACATTAAAAAGGATGGTTAAAATATGCATGTTCCGGCGAAAACGGATCGGGAGCCACTTTAATTGACGACGGAAATCGGAGACGTGGTCGAATTTGCGCAGTCCGTATATAAAACGTATGCACAAATTCTGGAGTCGCTCGAGTTTGTCAAGTAGCTCTTCAGTGGCATCTAAGTAGCAGGCGTCAGCGTAATCGAGGATAGGAAGCAACAACGATTGTGCAAGCATAATTTTAGTACGTAGCGGAAGGAAATTCTGCAGCCTCCTCAAGGAATGAATCGAATAATGCAATCTTTTGCTGACTTGATTTATTTGGGCTGACCAAGTCAGGTTGCCATCCAAAGTCAAACCCAAGTTTTTTGCGGTACTGGTGTACTAATCCTTAAATATACCTACTAACAAAAGATAAAAATAAAAACCTAATCAAAAAGACCACCCCTGGTTGCCCCTGGACCAAAGGTACCCATCAAACTTGCAGCATTGCCACGCTCAATGGCGATGGATAACCTTTGCACCAGGTAGGAACCAGAACGTGGGTCACAGCCCCTTTCGCTCAAACGACGGCCGATCTCTTTTATGAAAGTTTGCATATTTATTTGTTTATTCTGTACTTCTACTTTGCCTACGTCATTGAGGTAAATTATAGAATTACTATAATTTGACGAGATCTTCTATTCAATATGGCGGATGTTCCAAGTCTGTGGTTTTTTAAGATCGAGTCAAATTTGGGTACAAATGAAAGGCCGAGGTGGAAGGAGTGGCCGGACACGGGAGAACAAACAAAAGCATACATAATGTCGTAAACGAGAAAGTTGAATTGATTTACATCAACGTCGTCACGACTTCGCAGGATGACCACCTAGACAGATTTAAATAAATAAATTTAAATCATTTATTTGCCATCTAAGACTAAGGATTATCATTTAATTTTTGTAAGGATCTATCTTCTCGTCTCACAGAGTCCACAGGTGACCGGAGGGCTGGCAGTTACCTCGGCCAACATATAAGTTTGGCTATTCAACGGGGTAACGCAGCCAGCGTTCTGGGCACACTGCCTCATTGCAGCGGGATAGATGATATTTTTAATGTTTAGTTTTCAGTTTTTAATTTAGTTTTTAATTCAGATTTAATTTAAATTTTAATGATTTGTATTTTCAATAAATAAATAGAAATTAAACTAAGTATGTTATAAATAGGGGCTAGAAAAACATTAAAACTTACAAACACAAAAATCATAATTATGAGTAAGTAAGTACTTAAGTTGAACTGTACCTACATAGTAAACCGTGTATAGTTCTAAGGTTATAAATAACATTTTCCTATGGCTATACTGTACGACAGTATAGTCTATCGTCAAAGATCTCTGTGTCGTTGCTATATTACTACCAACTCAGACTAATATTGAGATAAATATATTATTTCATCAATCATCATAAATTATTCTATGCAGTGGGAGCACAGGGGAGACCAACCCAAATCTCTGGCTTAGTATACGTGCTAAATACCTACTACCTCCTCACTCTTCGACTGGCAGATTATGATCTTCATACATTGTAGATAGGTACAGAGGTAGAGAACACACTGATTGAAGATTCCATTATCTCGAAGCCGGAGCTAAAAGCTGGCAAATATTTATTCAACAACTAATTCTGCATAATATACCACCTCTACTATAGAAATAAGTATTTGTTCTGAACATA
The DNA here is from genome assembly GCA_963932025.1 of Erebia epiphron. Lineage (NCBI taxonomy): Eukaryota > Metazoa > Arthropoda > Insecta > Lepidoptera > Nymphalidae > Erebia > Erebia epiphron. The sequence goes on from OZ009950.1 coordinate 15,432,281, forward strand.
ATACGAGATACTTTCTAAAATAAAAATAACCGCCTCTTAAATTCGATATAAAAAGCATTCTAGAAACTTCCATAAAAAATCAAAGTTAGTGGTAGGGTGTCGCGAAACAAGAAGTTGTACGTTTCTGTAAATAGCTGGCATTGAACCGTTAATAGCGTGGAGCAAAAAGAAAGATACACAAACAACGAGCCACTTGATGCAGCTGCGGGTGCGGTGCGGTGCGGCGCGGAGGGCCATTGGCGGGCAATTGGCGCTCGTCACATGATGCGAGACAACCGCTGATTGATTCAGTTGGCGCGTTCTATTTTAGTTGATCGATAACGTCGATACGTTTGATTGATTCAATGAGTGTCCGCGCGAGCCGCGAGTGGAACGCACCGGCACGCGGCACTCGGGCACACGCGGCATGCGGCCAAGTGCAAGGCCGAGCCTCTGACACCTAATGCTTCTGAACATCACAAGTCACAATAATCCGTTGCAAACGGTATGCCCTCTGCAACAGATTTGTTGAAATTGTCTCATACTAAATACGTAACTATAGAATAACAAAATGGTTAACTTTCCTATATTGTATTTTCAGGCATTTTCATATCACCGTTTTCCAACCTTTATTATTTAAATAAAGTAGGAATGTAAATCTAAATAAGTAATTGAAGTATTTTCGTGAATGTTGGTCAGGATCGCGCAGGTGCGGGGTGACGGGACGCGGGAGTCGGGACAGGTTATCGGGGTGGTCACGTGAGCTCGGGGGGAGGCTGGCTCATTGATGCGCGGGAGGCTGAGGTGACGCGCGACCACGTGCACTCGCCTGTAGACCTGTTTGTTCTCTTTAGAAAGTTATTCGATCGTTTCTCTCAGGATTTCCCACCGCAGCGCGCGCGGGGCGCGGGGGGCTCCCCTGCGGTCCCCGGGCCCCTGCGAGTTGCAACCTCGTGCACGAAAAGCAGAAAAATAACAAGTCAGGAGCACAACCGGTCGCCGCCTCGCCGCCCCGCTCATGTGACTGCCGCAGTGTGATCTGTCGTTGTTTACTACACGTATAGCTACCTAGTATTTACCTACATGCTGTGCGGGCGTATAGCGCGAGCGATAACGTTACAATATCTAATAATATGTAAGCTGCGCTTAAGAGAGCTGCGCCATTGTGCGAAACTGCGAACGCGACTCGTTACATAAGACAATCCCACGCCCGACTGGCCGCCGCTTTCCGACGATCGACAGGCGGAATGGAAAAACATCTCCACGCTATATATTATAATCCACATGCAAATAAAGTTGTAAAGTGTTCTGCGATGTATGCACAGATACCAGCGATCACGTCCTCCCCGGGTGCTCCTAAGCCGGCGGTATAATGGCGCATAATAATAAAGCCGTTTGTTATTTACTTGCCCAATGCAAAGATGCGTCTCCGTGCCTGTGCATAATGCATCCCTTTCAAAAGGTGCCACGATACGGACGCGGAGATCAAATTGCGATGTTGTGGTTTGGTCCTTCACAGTATCTGAGGTCACTATACAGACGCAGGTTTTATATACCTGCAATGATTAATTTATAATTTACTATACAGCTGGGACATCCAAAAAACACAAAAGCTGAACTTGACTAACTGGAGTCAGAAGAAGAAGACAAACGTCTTAGTAATATGTAAGCATTGCCGCGGTGGCAGCGGGCAGCAGAGCTCCTGCTAGACCATGGCTACACTTATTATATATACTACTAGTAGCTAGACGGCGGTGGTTGTCTATGTCTAGGTACTTGTTGATATAATACAAAATTTCGAATTAAGCAGTAACGAGGCACACTGTTTCAAGATTGACCTACCGATCTTGTGACCAATGAAACACTCAATAAACGGGTCGGCAATGTTTCATGATAAACAAACAGAAAATTAATTAAGAGCCAATAATATATTATGACTCGACCAATCTTAAGAACGATTTCAATTAATGAAGTTACATAATGCATCGCAATATTATTGACGTTATAGATAATATTATCAGTTATCACAGTATCCTTAATAGTAATTCAGGTAATATGCCGATCGGATATGTCGCTAATTAGCTTGCCCAGCAGCGATGTGATCAGTGAAAAATCCGAGATGAGGAAATTCGCAGAGGTCATATAATATTCTATGGCACTAGAACAGTAGTGGCCGACGTAGCTCAAGACGTTAGAAATTTAGCAAACTAAGTGTCAGTGGGCATGGGCGATGCAGGGATTATGTGTTCTGAAGTTAGACTGCGCACCTACCGGTAAGAGCAGGGTGGGACAACCTGCAGCCCACTGGATCGACGAAAGTGGCGGGAAGAGGTTGGACGACGAAGGCGGATGACCATGTTTGGTGGCGCGCTGTTGAAAAGTGATGGAGTGAATCGGAATCGAATGTAATAACAAGCAAAATGTGTGAAGTCAGCAAACACACGCTCTCAGCCGAGTTGAAACTCGCGGGAAACAATGGAAAGATTACTGACACAAACAACACTACTAGTGTCACAAATGCGTCGCAAGTCGCACCCACTCACATGACATTTGCTGAATTTGCACAATACGACACTTTATATGCAGCTAAACACGGACTGCGACGTTGGTAGTCCAGTCTAGGTACAAAGATGTATATTTACGTAAATGATACGTTATTGTATAAATAAGCAACACATCCAAAAGCTCATCATGTCAATAAAGCACACAATTTTTCTGAGCTATTTTGATTGTTACTATTGCGACTGATGCGTGCCTGTCCATCATTTGTCTTTTTAATTGGTTTCCTTATTATTTACGTTATTCACATTTAACAATACATATTTTCAAAAAACCGAGACAGTTGGAGTTGTTAGGAAATAGTCTACAGCAGTCACATGTTTTGCGCCCATCCTTATAAATATATAAATTCCGTTATTATTGTTAAGATTGATAAAATCTTACATAGGTAATAGATGCATTGCAAACTACGTTTTGCATCGTAATAACAGTCATCGGCTTGCAAATCTAACATTCCTGTTGATTTACTTAGATCACCTACAATTTGAATATTAATTGACACTCATTTACAATTCTATTATTTTTGTTCTTGCTGCGACTCGCAAGTTGATACAATACATAACACACCCAAACAATTGAAAATTACAATGAACATTTAGTCATGTCTGGATGAAGCTTAAGTAAGTTCAGACCAGTAGGTTCAGTACCTACCGATGGTAGAAGTGCGCCTGTTTAGGAGTTTTTTTAGGAGATTTCGAGAACAGAACTACAGTGACACCACACCGTTTCATAAGGTTATACTTCCAAAACATATTGTTTCCTTTCCTGGTTTTTGGTTTTAATATTTATGATCTTTATTGCTTTTTGCGCAAACAAAATCAACCCACCGCAACCCATATAGGTACCTATAGGTATAATTAATCATTGCTTGATTTGCATTTGCCTAGACATATAAAGTAAGGAGTATTAGATGATGTCCAGTTTCCCCACAGAGCAAGGCGCTCAGAAACTAAGATATTTGGATGAATATGGAAGATGGGCCCAATTCCTAAAATGTTCCATTGTTGGCAACTCGTTATCATCGTCATGGAAGTTCGTAAAATGAGGTAAGCCTGCCGCGATTCTCTTTTGAGCGATTTCATTTCAATTTTCAGCGTCTCGCGGAGGTTCCAGATTATACACTAGTCTATGGTTCCTTTCTTATTTTTATTGTATACTAGCTGATGCCCGCGACTTCGTCCGCGTTAATTGAGGTTTTTTAGTTCCCGCGGGAACTCTTCAATTTTCCGGGATAAAAAATATCCTATGTGTTATTTCAGACTATAATCTATGATAGATCTAGATCTCAGATCATCCAGATCCGTTCAGCTGTTCTGGCGTGATAGAGTTACAAACTTCGATACATCCATCCATCCAAACTTTCGCATTTATAATATTTATTTGAGTATTAGTATAGTTATGTGACTTACAATACTTACTATGTCAACACTGCTTGCGCTTTTGGACTGTTTGCGGATGGCACATCATTAATTTTTAAAGTATGTAAAGACAATTTTGCCGATGTAAACGATGCTATATTGCATGTATCATGCTGGTTCACACAATAACTTGCTTTTGAATGCAAAAAAACGAAGTGGTTAGAGCTTGTACTTCCTAATGTGAAGAAAACGATAAGGAAATAGCGACGAATCAAGAAATACTAAAAATGGAAAACTCCAGTTATTTTGGGGGTGACCTTGGATAATAAGCTTCAGTGGGGCGCTCATATAGAGCCGCTGACAGGGAAACAGCAAAATTTGCTGTCAGCAAAATTTGACAGCTTACCGATATTAGAACGGCCAGGCTTGTCTACTTATTCTATTTACATAGTGTACGGCATCTTGTTGTAGGGCAGAGCTGCTGATATACAAACAATTTTTATTTTGCACAAAAAGGCCCACCCGTCGGAGCACACGGGTCTCTTCGTAAAAAATCAAAGTAACTGGCATTCCTACTTATACTTGCATCGCAATATAAGTAAGAATAAGTAATAATATACTTAACATATTCTCTGTGAAACAAAATAATATTATTAATATGCCCCTGCAACTGCAATAGTTCATTTATTAACTTAATATAATTTATGTTAATAACAATGAAAACTTTATCTCGTCTCATCATCTCAACCCTCAAAGTCATAATCACTGCCTGTTTACCCGACGGCACTAGCACATTTTACATAGTTTTTGTGTTATCTACTATATACTAGTGGTTTGTGCTTTCGGCATTCTATTCTGGTGGTCAACGGTTCGATCCTAGGGCGCGCACTCCTTACTTGCTTGAAGCAAATTAGACACGTTCGTGAGGAAACCTCCATGCTCGAGAGTTCATCATAAGTATGTGACGTGGAGTCTGCCAGTCCGCACTGGGTCACAGTGAGCCAAACCAAACCCGTCGCACCGAAGTGCGAACAGTATCTGTAGTCGCGGTGAGCGGCGCGAGGGCGCGACGATTTTACTTATTGGTGGCACAAAAAAGGAGAATAATATGATCGGTGGAGATCCCGTAGGCGTACACAACGGAACGGAAGATAAGCTCTAGAGTCTAGACGCTATAGTCTATTACTGTATAGAGTTTAGAACTTTAGACTATAGGGTCAAGTTATTTCAGTTATAGTATTATTCAAATTATTAGCTCGAGCTCCAGGCGCATGTCTTCAGCAGTGTGATGTAGCTCCTATCAATGCAGGGCACACTGCTTCCTACTGCATTTGTGTATATTATGCGATTACGTAGATCGGTATCAGAACCAATTTCATGTAACACGATAACAGTGCAAACAATAGAATTGACTTCTACCACGAATGAGAGACGATCGTAACACATAATAATAATATGACACACAGCGTTACTAGTATGTTCGATGTTATATATGTCACCGTAAGATTGCAAAAACCGTTAGATTGTAATCCAACTAGCGATATTGTAAACTGTCGACAGATTGTGAACCGTTCAATGTTCCGAGTGTCAATTTTTGAAATATTAATTGTATTTACGTTTTCTCTCTTTCTTGTAGGTTAGGTGGTTCGACATGAATAATTATGTAGTTTTATCGGGTTGATATACCTAACAGATTACAATCTACCGAAAAATAATGCGTTAGGTACACTGTAATCTGTCGAAAGTTTACAATATCGCTAGTTAGATTACAATCCAACGGCCTTTGCAAACTTACGGTGACATATAGATGTTTGATATAGGTAGTGTAAGTAGGTATGTGTTGTTGCCACATAAATATTATAAGACTACTATATGCGTTGTTGATCTCTAATACTGTGACTATGTAAAATTCTGCTTTCGATTTGTTGAATGACGACATGCCTACTAAAAACTAGTTTTCGCTGGTAGTACCTAATTTTGCGCTAAAATTCCACAGATAACGGCTAAAGTTTATGACAGCAGTAACATGGAGGCTCCTATTTATCTAAACGAGCACTAAACTACTAAGCCAAATGACTCTGTAATCAGTTAAATAATTATGCTTAGTTAACAACTACAAAATAATTGCTGCAGGTTTGCTTGTGGATTAGAGAGTGAACGAATTAAAAGTTCGGGCATGAAATAAAAATTAACAATTAAATTATGCCTACAAACGTATATGTATATCTACTTAATACATACGTCTATGAAAATGATTTTTTCAACTCTCCCTGTTCAAGGGAAACATAAAAAGTTTCAGAACAAACAGGAAACTGTAAGACGTTTTAACGTTTTAATTATTTTACTACGGTACCCTAAAACCACTATTGTAAGCAATCTTATTGTTTAGTTTTCAACCGACTTCAAAAAAGGAGGAGGTTCTCAATTCGATTTTTTTTTTTATGTTTGTTACCTCAGAACTTTTGACTGGGTCGACCGATTTGGATGATTCTTTTTTTGTATGAAAGGGTATACTTCCCAAGTGGTCCCAAATAAATTTTATCGAATTCGGTCGAGCGGTTTATGAAATATCAACAATAAAATAAGTATTTTGTATGGCGTGTGCTTGTTGTTGTAAAGTTGGCGCGGGAGTTTGAAGTCGGTTGTTTAAAAAGAATTTTTTATATTAAATTATTTATATTTATTTAACCTGTGCTGGGTTTCCCTCTCCTTGAAAACGAAATATGTACGTGATACAAATCTATTTATTTATTTACATTTAATCAAAACGGCAATGAACACTAATTAAGAAAATATAAACACAAAAAAACAGAGAAGAAACATAAAACTGTCAACAATATTGTGATCGTATAAAATTAATACTATTGTATTAAGGTTCTGAGAATATTTAATAACAAGGTTATTCAATATTCTCCGAACTCACCTATTATATACAATGAGTAGGTACAGCTAGACCAGCCCGCCCCGGCTGATCGAAATCAGACGAAAGTTTCGTATACCAATTGAATTCCAATGATGAAGTTTCTTCTAATTTCTAATTTTTTTGCCTGCGCTAAAGAAAATCCCTGGGCAGGTGAGCTTATTAGGCTATACTGAAGTCTTCAGATGTTTTGAGTGTAGCCAATGATAGTTCTAGATAGGCGTATGGACCTGGGAACACACCGCATTATTATCCCAATAAAACCCCATTATTACTTCGATGGAAAGGGGTCACGACCCTCAGCAATGAGAAATACGACGCAGAGAGAGAGAGAGAGAATGATGAATGAATCAAGGAATGAATATACTTTTACTGTACACCACAAAGAACCACACCACACCACGAACTAATACCACCACACCACAAAGTGCAGAATTAATATAAAAATATATAAAAATATTTATTATATATCTAAAGCTACAAACTAGCTGATGTCCGCGACTACGTCCCCGTGGAATGAGGTTTTTTGGTTCCCGCGGGAACTCTTTAGTTTTCTGGTAAGTATAAAAAGTGTGCCATCTCTGTGCCAATTTCATCCAGATTCGTTCAGCCGTTCGGGCGTGATTGAGTAACAAACATCCATCCATCCAAACTTTCACATTTATAATATTTATTTATTTACGGTAATATTTCGCATTTATAATACAAATATAATTTTGTAATGTATCGCTCATCGCGATAATTGAAGTTTTAACTTTATTATTTACTACCTGATGCCCGCGACTTCGTACGCGTGGATTGAGGTTTTTTGGTTCCCGCGGGAACTCCTTCATTTTCCGGGATAAAAAGTAGCCTATGTGCTATTCCAGACTATAATCTATCTCTGTGCCAAATTTCATCCAGATCCGTTCAGCCGTTGGGACGTGATTGAGTAACAAACATCCATCCATACATCCATCCATACATCCATCCATACATCCATCGATACATCCATCCATCCAAACTTTCGCATTTATAATATTTATTGATGATTGATGATTATTGATATTGATATTGATTGATTGATTACTTTTTATTACCTACTCTACGAGTTTTTGTACCGTTTTTTAGGAAAATTATTAGTATTAATTAATACATTAGTAAATGTGTAGGTACCTATGTGTATGTATAACAAGATGGTGTCGGCCGGTGAGTTGGTGCGCGAGGCCCTTGCCGCCTTTCTTTAAAAATCCCGTGGGAACTCTTTGATCTCTCTCTCTTCCAAAAAGTAGCCCAATTCCTACCCTGGGACGTGCCTGGGACGCATCATGCAACCTATCTCTGTGCCTAATTTCTTCCAAATCGTTTGAAGTAGGTTGAAATAGTTTGATAGGCCGTGAAACTGAAAGCGTAGCAGACAGACCGACGAACGATCACACTGACAGTTTCGCATCTAGAAAATAGTACCTATGGATTCTATGTTAGAGTACCTACATATTATTTACTATCATGTTGTTAATTGTTATAGCTGATATTGGTGTATCTACGCAGTACTTATTCTGTTTTCAAATTGAGGTTGTGGTATTTTCCTGTTGTGCACCACCAGTACCATCGCACCACCATTTACTGTAGGTACCTGCGGGCTGCATGTCATTGTTTTGGGTAATTTAATTGATGTATTTTTATTTTTTACTCACAAAAAAGAACCAGTGTTCAGTCAGCCGCGCGTCGAGCCCCGGTCCGTGGAGAACACAACAATAACAGTTTGCGGTGTTCGTGTCGATTCGTGGAATTAGACTGGGTAGTGGATTATTCTGTGGTAGTGGGTACGGTTGTTACGTACCTACACATTACATATAACTATAGGAATTTTCATTTTGCCGAAACGAAGTATCTGTATCGAAATTATTTAAAACGTTTCTTGAAAACCAAAAACAGCTGTTACTAAGCTGCGAAAGAAACATTTAGAAATGGAAAGGATTTTGATCACAGCTGAGGGTGAGTGATGATGCATGATGCATTGTTGGATGCAACTTGGAAGCGAGCTGGCCTGCCGCCTGGAGGCCGGAGGGCGTTTATGTACCTACTTATAGTCCGCGATCGGTAGGCGGCATGGATAGCAAGTTTCGGCCAAAGCCAGAAGCAAAGATAAATAATAAATAGTCCCTGCCGGAAATCGAACCCTTGCCAAATAATAAAACCACGCCGCTTGCCATGCCGGTATTAAGCGGGAGGTCGTCTATTATCTATAAATAATAATTAATACGAAGGACTCCTTTAACTAGGATCAAACTCTTGTATCAGATACAACCCAAACTAGCAGGTAGTTGGGTTGCCGTATTTTTTGAAAAAAAATAAAGTTGTACGTATCTAGTGACACTCAACTAATGCGGAATGATTGGTCCCCCGCGGCGTGGGCCACTCCAGCCGCCCGACCTGGCCGCCCACCCACCGGGGGCCACACCACACGCCGCATACTACTCAGTAGGTACTTACCCGAATACGGCAAAGCCAAAAGGAAGGGCTTTGGTTTTAGCCGTCTATGTATGAATACGTATGTTTCTTTTTATGTATGTTCCACCGTAGCACCTAAACTACTGAGCCGATTTAGATGAATGAGGTGTCAGGTGTCATAGTCATCATAGTCCGGGTGACATAGGCTGCATTTTACACGAACAAAATCGATATGACGGATGTGACACATCCGAAAAAGTGGTCTCTGATTTTTTCTTAGTCGGATTACCTACAGTTTTAATCAATACTGCTTTATCTGCAAAAACGCAGACTCTGCGGTTTTTAGAGGGTTGCGTGCCTAAAAGGTAGGTTCGCAACCCTTATGGTGCGACTATGCATGTCCGGTCAAATTTTCATTTTAGTTGGGGGTTGCTCTAATTCTGAATCACTATACCTCGAAGCTATTAAATGATAAATGATTTATTTATTTCATGTAGGACAACTTGTGACACTTATGATACGTCAAGACTCTACCACCGGTTCGGAAAGATGGTTCTACTGAGAAGAGCCGGCATATCTATATCACTCTACCTATAGAAGCTATTTAATATAGTTTATAGTATTTTTAGTGAATGCATAAATAACTATAGTTGAATAAAATACCTATGTGCTTGTGCACACATTTGTTTAACGAGGGAGAGGGCTGGTTATCCTTAACACAGGTCTAAAAAATCTAGCTAGGATAGCCAGTTCTTGATCTTGCAACATTTTATGTAAATTTTTTGTTATAGCACAATACTTATTGTTAATTTCAAATAGTTACAAGATATAGCTATGACCATGTAACACCAAATAATTGAAAATAAACGATTTATTTATTTATTATCTCGATTTTAATTAGCTGTAACCTCATGGCGGGTCGGGCGGCCGGATACTGTGTGCGGAGTAGGAGGAGGCAACGGTACGAGTTCCGACAAGTGACAACACGTGTAGACAATGCAAATGTTCCAATTGTTTATAAGATCAATCGGAGCTTCTTAGGAATCTAGATGCTTCCGAAAGCGACAAGTCGCCACTGCGTGTGTGCTTCGGTCCGATCACTGGTTGTAATGTGGCCTCCTCCTCGGTAGGTACACGATGCGATTGGCGGCTGTTCGTATTCACTCCGCGCTTCACACCTACCCCACTGCGCAATGTTTGGCAATATTATATTTATGTATATCCTCACTTACATTCAAAACATGTGCTTCTAAGATGGAATCTAAACATCTAAAGTGTCAAAAACGTACGGGTGACTCGTAGGATCGCAATTTGCTATTAGCAGACAATAGTAACATTATGACAGTCTGCAACATTGTAGAGTAAGTACTATTTTTGTTCAGCCAATCATGCATTCTTTAATAAATGTTTTGTCAAGACCTCTTACCTAGGAGGCCTGTATCTTAGGAATCTGCAGCGTCTTCCAAACTAGGAACAAGTTGGATTGGAAAACAAGAAATACAAAAAAAATACTATAGATATATCTATGATACGATGACGTAAGATTTTTCCACATTACATTTTATGTTGTAGAGTTACTGAACTCTTCCACATTCAGTGCTCACTGATCGTCTCTCGCGCGCTCACTGCGCTCACCTGTACGGCGCGCTCTCCCGTACTTAATTATTGTCGAGTAGGTATTATTCATATTCATATACTTTGCATTCCAATACAATTATTCTTATAAGTTATAAGTAATTAATATAATGACAATAGAATATATTATAGTTCGTATAGCAATATTGAAACCCCGGTGGGGCACACTGGTACTGAAAAATAATATAGAACTTAGAACGTAGAGTGTACCTATGTAGCGAGTCGCGTAAGACTTCAACAAGCGAGAAGGTTCACAGAGGGCAAGGCGGCGAGGAGATGGCAACTGATGCAGCATCTCGCGGCCGGAGATGAGATCACTGCGAGGAGCGACTTCCTTCTTCCTGGTCGCCTGCCCAGTGCCCATGCGATGTTACCAACAATCAAGATAACATTATTGTAACACAATTAATGCAGCTAATTATATGCCTTATGAATTTACAGTTAAGTCGGCTTCATTATCAGTAACATCTGATAATAATCTTTAGTAACCTAAGAGTTGAAATATTACTCTTAGTCGAGTCGTATGCGGAAGGACGCACCCAGAAGGGAACCCAGCGCATTATTATCCCAAGAAAACCCCTGCCATTATGTGCTTAATGGAAACGGATCGCGACCCTCCAAAATAGAAAACAATATAAGTAGGCAAGTCGAGATAGATCATTGACCGCTAAAAACTGTTTCTTCATATTCATTATAATACTAATCGGCCTGCAAATTTGCCAATAATTTCGTCATTAAAATTAATTATTAATGTTGTGACGTCAAGTGCTTATGATTCGATCAATTATTATTCATTATAATATATTCATGAATTCACGAGCGAGCAAATCGCGATTCTTGCTGGTCTACTATCAATTTGTAGTACATACATTACATAAGGGTTCATGTATGGTCTATACATATAAAATATTCTTAAATACTTATCTCACATACATGCACCATATTATTGTTATTTAATTGGTAAACTTGTTAAATTGGTTGGTAAACTCGCTCAAACAATACTACTTACAATACTACTACTTCCTACAGTTGGGACTTCTGAAGTTGCCGCGTAGATTAAGTTTTTTTGATTTCCGGGGAACTCCTTAATTTTTCGGGGTAGCCATTGTCCTTTTCCGGGATACAAACTATCTTTGAACCAAATTTCATCAAAATCGGTTGAAAATATGGGCCGTTTTAAAGCGTAGCAGATAGACAGACACACTCGCATTTAATGGGTGTATCTATGAACGGTCCCTAGCCCTACTATATTCCACGTTCACTCAGATTAACAGAGTATTAAATATGATTAGCATATTAATGCATACGCAAGTCAAAGTGATCAATTTAATTTCACGGAAAAAAATAATTTAAGCCGTTTTAGGGTTCCGTAGTAAACAAGGAACCCGAAGGTAAGGAAGTTTAGTCCGCGTCCGTCCGCGGCTTAGCTCAGAGACTAGCTAGTACTAGAAAGCTGTATTTTGACATACAAAAACATGTTTTTAGGGTAGGTACCTCCCCTACACGTAAAGTGGGGATAAATTATTTTATAGATTGTATTATAAGGGAGCAAAATAATATTTTTACGGCGAGGGCGCTTTTTTGAAGTTCAGGAGTTAATTCTATACTTTAACTGACATTTGAAGAACTCATTTTTCAAAATAAAACCATGAATTTTTAACAATCCGTGAAAATTTACGAAAACGCGGCCTGTACTTAGTTCGCGCATTTTAATTTGGTTTCCGTTTTTTATTTAAAAAAACGAAACCAAATTAAAGCCGGCGGTGCGACTATGGGCCGTCGTCGTATATTTGCGTTCGATTTCTTTAGCGCTGAACACTAAGATGTTCCAAATTCAAAAAGTGCGCGGAAAAGATAATTGCGGCGCACTTTTTGAAATAAAGAGGATTAAAAGCTCATTCCTGCCCGCTAAAAGTTCCTTATAGAAAACATCACCTTTGGGTGCACTTAAAGGCGAACCAAGTCGTCCTTTTCGAATAGACGGGATGAAAAGATAATTGCGGCGCACATTTTGAAATAAAGAGGATTAAAAGCTCATTCCTGCCCGCTAAAAGTTCCTTATAGAAAACATCACCTTTGGGTGAACTTAAAGGCGAACCAAGTCGTCCTTTTCGAATAGATGCAGGGATGAAAATATAATTGCGGCGCACATTTTGAAATAAAGAGGATTAAAAGCTCATTTCTGCCCGCTAAAAGTTCCTTATAGAAAACACCACCTTTGGGCGCACTTAAGGGTCCGTATTCTCGCCCGCCTAATTGCGCGCTCAGCCAATTTTGGAATCTGTAGGTATACCGCACAGCAAGACCGTTAGCTGCACTCACACAAAGACGGCATAGGCCGATAAAGCTACTTTGATACTTTGTCAAATTGTGTAGTCAAGTTCGTAATATTTTCACCATGTTAATAAAATTGTATAATCTTAGTTATCACTTAAATATTATTTTCCCGTTTGATAAATGTTTATTTGGCATACATAAACTTTTATAAAATAAGTTTGCACACGGGTATCATAATGTAACACTAAAAACTAGATACACCTACAAGTTTTTCGTTTATTTACTTATCATTAAAATTTATGATTTTTTAAATTTTATAACCTATACGGCTATCTGACTGTTATTAACAATTAAGGTACACGATTATTGACCAAGTTTTACTACATGGGTCATTAGAGTAATTCAGTTGTCTCGAAAACGCCATTGTTATTTTGAAAACAACTCACAGATAAGCGATTGGTATTGTGTATTACGCAGGTGTAGTTAGTTAGCACGTGCAGAGGATTGGTCATAAATAATATCACAAACACGCGGACCCTCTCAGGTATCAGGTAATGTAAATTTTACCAATTATATTGTATTAAAATATGTCTTTGCAAAACATACCTTATGCAGTTTATGATAAAGTACAAATTCAATTGTAATCATGATTAGTTAAAAGATATAAATAAATCCTAACCCTATTTTCAATTCACAAATTGACCACTGAAAGGTTATTTCCGGAATTTGCAATTTCCAAATCTTGTCTGGTATTGTCTAGTTGAAGGCTTCGGCCGTGGCTATATATCACCCTATCTACAAAGATGAGCCGCCAAGGGAGTAAGCATTCCAGTACGATATCGTTTAGAAACCGATAAGGGTTATGGGTTATAGGGTTATGGGTTATAACCGATTAGGGATATGACATCCCTAACGGGTTTGCCCGCTACCGTCTTAGGCTGCATGATCACTTAGCATCAGATGAGAAAGCAGTCAAGGGCTGAGTTTTAAATATTCTTCTATAGTATACTTATATAAATATTCTTATCATAAAACTGTCTCTGAGAGGCATAGATCTAGCTTTTCAGGAATCCAAAATTTCTGGAAGTAAATAAGTATAATAATTTTTTGAGTTATGTGTAACTGGCTCTAATTTGGTAATACCATAGCTCTTATTTTGTGTCATTGATTGATTTACTGCTTTCCACATTTTATTTTATTTGATTTTGCTTTACGGCTTCCTCAGGATCCTTTCCAATGGCAGATTGGGGGCATTTTATTTCTATTATCTCTTTACTATACAATGCATCTGGCGTGGCACCCAAAAAAAAAACCGGGCAAGTGCGAGTCGGACTCGCGCACGAAGGGTACCATTATTAATAAATAATTACCTTTGTTAATGAACCGCAAGAATAACTTTGTTTGTAGAGGTTTATTGTTAATATCAAAAAAACTATGCTAGTTAGAGTATTGGCTATAGTTTTCCTGTAAAATATACGTAAATTCCTATTGACCATAATTATTTCAAATTTTTCGATTGGTAAACTCCGGAGATAAGGGGGGGGGAACGGTATTTTTTTAGACATTTTCCCCGATAAATCAAAAACTATCATAACTAAAAATAATGAAAAATCTGTTTTAGAATGTACAAAGTAAACCCTTTCATATGATACTCCACACAGTACAGTTATCTCACTTTTAAATTTCAACCCTCAGATTTTCCCCCCTTTTTAAATAAGAACAAAAATAATTTCCAATTTTTTTTAATTTCAGTGTCTTTGGGCCACTAATTTACACAACTATTCCAAATTTCATGTCGATAGCTTCGGTAGTTACTGAAATAATCGAGTGTGACGGACAGACAGACGGACAGACGGACAGACAGACGGAGAAAGTCGCACCATAAGGGTTCCATTTTACCATTTTGGTACGGAACCCTAAAAACAGAGTCCCAAAGGCCGCATCTTCCAATTTTGATATTTTCTTGTTCAGCCAGCTGTTCCTAAACAGCAGAGCTTCGTTTTCTCTACTAAGTTGTATAGCTGAAATGTTATCCGTGAAAGCGTAGCAGACAGACAGACACAACACACTCTCGCATTTATAATATTTTCTGCTTTGGTCTGGTCTGGTGGAAGGCTTCGGCCGTGGCTAGTGACTATGCAACTTTCAGGTTACTGAATATAAAATAACTAGCTGATGCCCGCGACTTCGTCCGCGTGGTTTAAGTTTTTTGTTATTCCCGCGAGAACTCCTTAATTTTCCGGGACAAAAGTAGCCTATGTCACTCTCCAGGTCCTCAACTATATCCATGCCCAAAATCACGTCAATCCGTTGCTCCGTTGCGGCGTGATTGAAGGACAAACCAACAAACCAACAAACCAGCAAACCAACAAACCAACAAACCAACAAACCAACAAACCAACAAACCAACAAACAAAGTGGCTTTCGCATTTATAATAAAATCATTCTCATAATCATAATCATTCATAATCATTTATTTATTTGCTGACTGTAGGTACCACAAAAGAGCTGTTACAATAGTAATATTATAGTTTCGAGCCACAATCTGCCAATCATATGGCGTGTAAAATTATTTCATATACAATATAATACCTACTTAATTAATACAATACTTAATTTTAATTATATGTCGCAATGTCAAAATATTTACTAATATTATGTCCAATTAATGTTTCAAAAAAGGAAAGAAATTAAATAAATTGTAAGGGTGATCGTCAAAAAAATTACATTAATAAAATAAACATTACTGAACCAAAAAAAAAAAAAAATTATTATTATATTACTGCCTCAAGTAATCGTTAACAGAATATAATTGGCGGATCAATAACCAATCCGTTATCTTCGTTTTGAATTTTTGCAATGGTAGGTCAATTAGATCTTTGGGCAACTTATTATAAATTTCAATTGCCCGACAATAGACATTCTTCTTATACAGTGTTAGGTTTACCGTTGGCCACACTAATTTATTTGCCCGCCTGCTGTATTTCCCGTGTATATCACCAAAAGTTTTAAAGTAATTATTGTATTTTTTTACAAATAATACAATCATTATTAGTAAGTAAGTATGTTGATCTTACCTTGTGATATATAAAACAAGTAAAATCAAATCCAGAAGCGAATACTCCAATCCAATTACAAAGCAAGGGCCTAAATATTATTTTCACTGATTACAATGTCAAAGTCCATATAGAGATGCCAAGGTCAGAAAAACAAAAACACTAAACTTGTATGGTTTTGTTGGAAGCAGTTGAGCAGAGCAGAGTATCTCAAACGAAACAATATGCTATAAATAAAAACTTTATGACCATTGAGCTTTGTTACTCTAAGTAAATTTGTAAAAGAAATGATATTGTATTAAAATGTGTATTGCAATATATACCTTATGCAGCTTACGATAAAGTACAAATTAAATTGTATTCATGATGGGCTTCTTGGTTTTAGAATTTCAAATCGTTGCGGTAATATTTTATGACTTATAATATTATTTAGTATTTTGATCGAAAGGCAGTGCGATTTGCACGGTATTATTGTCGAAAGGTAAAAGAATAAATAAAATAAAACAAGTGAATATAATTAAAATTATTAATAAATACGACTGCTCTGCCGTAGCCCGTAACTATCTACTACGTAACGATACCACAGTCATTGATTAATTAACAATGGAGTCTTATTCACATTTTTATTAAATGATATTTTTTGGGAATCACTAGATATTGAATTATATTAGTATATATTTTTGGAATCTACTCATCATGTTCTAGATGATGAATTTATAGTTAAACTTATTTTCGAAAAAAAAACTACTCTAGTCTTTAATGCGAGACCATGGTCACCCCATCACTTTTTTTGAAAATTTTACTAGCCTATGTCGCCCGGAATAAGCTAGGGATTCTAACGATACCTCATTTATCAAAATTGGTTCAGGCGTATAGAAGTTATGGTGGAATATACAAACTCACATACATACATACATACATGAACCCTGAAAACGATATACTCCGTTTTTCAGGCAGTCGTATAATTTTTTTTATAATAGGTACCTTTTATTGACCCGTGATATAATGATTGTTTACGATCAATTTGGGAATTCATAATTTCTGAAGCCCTTGAGCGCTTCAGTATGATGCCTCGTAGAATAGAAATCATCAGTTACCATCAGGTGAGATCGCAGTCAAGGGCTAAGCTTGTAGTGGATAAATAAAAATTTAATATAAGTAATGCTATGAAAACTGTATTCACCAAAATCTCTCAGCAACAACGTATGCCACGTTGAGTTTTGTAATTACGATTTCAAAGAAAATATAATATTTCAGGAAAGTAAATTCAAAACCCATACAAATATTACGCATAGTTAAATCCCGATATACGAGAAAAACAGTATGCGATTATAATATTGTATCGTTCAAAATTATTTAATAGTTATAAAAAATTTATCCTTATTATTAAATACGTATCACGCATTCATTCAATATCGATTGAATCGGATCAAGAACCTAACATTCTCTGCTCATCAAACTAAGGCAGTCGCGCTATGTATTGTTAGCAACACGTTTTTACAAAGGCTTGTGAGAGAGCTCACGCACACATACAAAAGAGCCCATCCAGCAACACGTCCTCCCTCGAAGAGCGCTGGGCTCGGTATGCTGGTCGTGCGGTCTGCAGTAGCATTTTACACGTGAAATTTATAAGACTTTTGATATTTTTTTTGGTCATATAGGTATTTTACAGAACTGTATTTTTGTACAATTTATGTTATATAAATACTAAACATCCATGGGAAATTTTATTTTATCAGTAAATTCGCCAAACTTTTAAGAAATAGGGGTTATTGTGACGCGTAAATTTTGATAAATCGTGCACATTGATTTGATTTTTTTATTAATTAATTTTGTATAGAACGTTTAAAAACGAATTGCAACAGTCCAATTTTAAGAGTGTGTTTATTATATTAATATTTTTTATAAGTCATTTATTACAATTTTTCTTGGATTGATATGGATCAAAAGTATCGCCTAAAAGTGTAAAAATGGTAATCGTATTCCGCAAGAATGAGAATTTCACTATTATATTTCAATAAAATTAATATTTTTTTTGCAACATTCTACTAAGGAGGGATTAAACTTTAATGTTTTAATTTTCTTTTTGTTATAATACTAATATATCATGCACAAAGCTCATCAAAAGTTCTTAAAATTTCGGTTAGCGGGGATACGGATTCTTAAAGGCGAACCAAGTCGTCCTTTTCGAATAGATGGGATGAAAAGATAATTGCGGCGCACATTTTGAAATAAAGAGGATTAAAAGCTCATTTCTGCCCGCTAAAAGTTCCTTATAGAAAACACCACCTTTGGGCGCACTTAAAGGCGAACCAAGTCGTCCTTTTCGAATAGATGGGATGAAAAAACATTTTTCGATCCAGGGATCCGTTTGCGAAATATTTCCTAAGCTTTAAAGTGCTAATTTATGTTGGCGTCAAGTGCCCTCCCCCCATCCCTACCATCGAAGCGATTGTTTTTAGGCATGTGAAAAAATTCATAACTGTAATCATATACTAATATTATAAATGTGAAAGTGAGTTTGTTTGTTGGTTTGTTGGTTTGTTGGTTTGTACTCCAATCACGCCGCAATGGAGCAACAGATCGACGTGATTTTTGGCATGGGTATAGTTGAGGAGTGAGGACCTAGTTTTACCTAGGCTAGTTTTCATCCCGGAAAATTAAGAAGTTCCCGCGGGAATCTAAAAAACTCAAACCAGAGTCGCGGGCATCAGCTAGTATTATATACTTAACAAAGATAAAATAAAACTATCACAGCTAAGTAGGCTTTTCAAGTTAACGTGTAATAATGTCCGCAAATTGAGACGGGGCCCATACTGCGCGAGGCCCGACTCACACTTGACCGGTTTTTATAAACCGGTACGATTATAAACTCACAGATGGTATTTCGCACAAAAAACTCATATCCTAAGCAATAATTGAGCTGTGCACGTGTGACTGGTAGCGACTATAGTGTTGTGCGCCCCGTCGCCGCCCGCGCGCCGCACACCGCTTTGTTATTAGGTACTTTATTATTATTCCTTGCCGTACTATTTTACATTCAAATTGCTTATAGTTGATTTATCACCAAAAGTACCTTACTACATATTAAAATTCAAATATTTCTTATTCAATTACACGTTTACAAGTGCTTTTGAATCCTTAAATGGATTTTCCACCACTGGTTCAGAATGCCATTCCTACCGTGAAGAAACAGGATAAAGTCGAGGGTTGCTCTTTTAAAAAAAGTTACATATTATGTAACCGCAGTCCTACACGCACACGGCTTTACCCACAGGCCACGGGCCAGGGCCAGGGGTCAGGGGTCAGGGGCCAGGGGCCAGTAGTAGGCGCCACCAGTCCTGCAATAATCTGTAATCTGCAATTCCGTGCACTGAGTAAGTCAGTCTACGCTGTATTCAGCATAGCTATAGAGTGTAGACTCGTAGAGAATGCCAGCCCTACTATATTCCACCTGTTTCCGTTACAACCTCATTAACCTTTTCCACAGTTTGTGTGCACAAAAGAAGAAATATATGCACGTGCAAAGCCGGGTTACAAGCTAAATTGTTGTTCATGCATGTCGCGTAGAGATATTTATAAAGTTCAAAACCACATGGAATGTATTATTGAAAGCTGTAAGTACTACAGATGTTTTATATTTAAGGTGCTTGTTACCTAGACGATTTATTACCATGAAGGAGGTTGTACCAAAGTATACCTACCGATATCTACCCTATATATACAGCATACATTAAACAATATCTCTTCCACTGGCACATAATATTTTTTGCTGTACGGTGTGAGCTCATACCTGTGTTGTGGGAGCGACCGGTAGGATGCACAGTACTTTGTTACCAGTTGCATAGATTAATTATAAACCAAGTATATTGTCTTTGCCAGTTGTGAAAAATGTTGCGACATTGGGGTGACTCACCCAGGCGTGCAGACAAAGCTCGAGATATAAGCTTCCATACACCGACTCGACGCGACGTCCGCCGCCCTGCGCCCTCCACACTCCACGCGTGCCGGAAACACGTGAGTACGTGTTTAGTTAGTACTATACCTTCATGGTGTGCACAGTGCAGCGTGGACACGTGGACACTCACACTTCACAGTTCACAGTCCAAAAGTCTAGGTACCTATGGAACAAAGTATGGACGTATACAGGCTGTATAGCGAAAAGCTATCGAGAAGGAAATCATGTTACATACAGATTGCGTGCTTACACGGAAGTTAGGTGATTTTTATTATTTTTAACCGACTTCAATTTTTTTTCATTAGAATAGAATATGTTTTATTCAATAACTATTTTGTTCTCGGTTCTTTCAAAATAATTTCGGGCACTCGTTCCGAGTTAGATTATAATATTTAAAACTGTGTCCATTTAATTTATGCTGAAGAGATCACGTCATGACTATTATCACGTCATGGTGACCGAAATGGTTACTAGACTGCCTTGTTGAAAACGATGATTGAAAGCAATTGAGATCATTTCATTGCCTGGTGCCATGGTAGTCTGGTGCTATGGTCTCCGGGTCCTAGCTCTCTACCTAAAAAAGTTTTTATTATGTAGAAAGTTATTGTGTACATTGTACATAGGTACTAAATGGTATCTCAGCCGTAGGTAACTATCTCATATGGTTGGCAACTCTTATCATCTCAGAGTGAAAAGCTCTTCTCCGTGTTCTCGACAGGAAGCTGGCGTGGACCGAGTCCAAGCCAGCGCGGGTGGATTCAATTATTGATTGATTGATTCAAATTGCACTTTAAAAGAAAACATTCCAATTTATTAATCTACTATATAAAAATAAGTCGGGTTTTCCTTCCTGACGCTATAACTCCAGAACGCACGAACCGATTTCCACGGTTTTGCATTCGTTGGAAAGGTCTCGGGCTCCGTGAGGTTTATAGCAAAGAAAATTCAGGAAAAAATTTCAACAGAAAAGCGGGAAAATCTTTTTAGCGGGAAAGCCATCTGGTGGCGAAACGGAGTTCGCCGGGTTTGCTAGTACTTAATAGAAAAAACAATTAAAATTTTTAGAGTTTGAAGGTTGAAGCCCTAACCAATTTAGACATGAAGTTTTAGATTTGTGAAGACCTTCTTGGAATCTTATGTTTTTCCGCAGGTTTCACTTCCGAATTCTGGGTTCGTGAGAATTATTGCGTAGTTGGGCAAATGCAAATTAGTTCCTGCTATGCAACATGATGGCAGCGAGCGTTATATAAATATTATCAACGGCAAGGTGAAGTGTCCGTGCTGTCAGCGCGAGGGTCTGCTGCATGGCCGCCGGAGCGTCGTAGGTATACGATGTGTAGGTATCAGTTTGTTCTCACATAATCATAGTTTAAACATTTTTGGCTGTTTCGCCTTGAAGTATGTCGCGAAATGCGGGTTTCCTGCTCCGTTTATGACACTATGAACTCGAGACACGTACCTAACTAGCTAAATAAACTATTTTCGCATTGTCATTTTAATTTTAAAGTGATCAGTTTTTGTGAATAAATATAAACCGTTCGTTCACCGTGACAGAAATAGATTTTAATGAAATGATTCGGCTGCGACTGAGTAGGTACTGGCAGATAAAGCAGGGTTCACGGTGAATGTCATTCAGTTTACGTGGGACGTAGGTATCTAGTATCTACCTAACACGTGGTTCAATAAGTCCCGAGACTAAGTACAAAAACAAGGTTTTTTTTTATAAAATTATTTTTTATTCATCAACGTAGTCTCCTCCAAGAGCGATACAGTCCCTCCAACGCTTTTCTAACTTTTTTATCCCATGCGTGTAGAACGATTTGTCTTTGGCTTCAAAATAAGCCTCCGTTGCTGTGATAACTTCACAATTTGAGTCAAATTTCTTACCCTGGAGCATTTTTTTGAGATCTGCAAACAGCCAGTATTCGCTGGGGGCCAAGTCTGGCGAATAAGGGGGATGAGGAAGCAATTCAAAGCCCAATTCATTAATTTTGGCCATCTTTCTCACAGACTTGTGACAAGGCGCGTTGTCCAGGTGAAACACCACTTTCTTTTTGTTCATTTGAGGCCGTTTATCCGCAATTTCGTACTTCAATCGCTCCAATAAGCACATGTAATAGTCACTATTTATATTTTGCCCCTTTTCAAGGTAGTCGATGAAAAGTATTCCACGCGCATCCCAAAATATAGACGCCATAGCCCATAACCTTACCGGCCGATTTCTGAGTCTTTGGCCGCTTCGGGCGGCCGCTCTCCACTCCGCTGACTGCCGATTGGATTCCGGAGTAAAATGGTGTATCCATGTTTCATCCATTGTCACATACCGACGTAAAAATCCTTTTTATTACGATTCATCAGCGCCAAACATCGCTCTGAATCATTGATACGTTGTTCCTTTTGATCAGTTGTAAGCAAACGCGGCACCCACTTGGAAAAAAGCTTTTTCATGGCCAAATGTTTATGGAAAATAGTGAAAACACTACCAGCTGAAATCTTCACTATCTCGGCTATCTCGCGCTCTTTTATCTTCCGATCTTCCATTACGATTTTGAGGACTTGGTTAATATTTTGTTGAGTCACTGCTTCATTTGGACGACCTGAGCGTTCCCCATCTTTTGTGTCCATGTGACCGCGTTTGAAGTCGGCATACCACCGACAAATGGTTGCTTTAGAGGGAGCTGATCCCGCATAACATTTTATAAGCCATTGCTGTGCTTCAACGGTATTTTTTCCCATTAAAAAACAATGTTATATCAACACGCGAAACTCGTTTTTTTCCATTGTATCGAAACTACAAGCGTAGCGTCACTTAAATGTCTGAAAAATCAATATTTTAATGTTCCATTTTTCCTAGAAATGTTACACATATCTTTTATTGAAGGCTAGTACTTTTTAAAAATCAAAAGATTTTTAATATATACGCCATTTCCAAGTTAGTCTCGGGACTTATTGAACGATCTAGTATATTCGGATAACCAAACTAAGAAAATATAGTGAACGGGTCCACGTGACCGTCTCGAGTAGCACTAGCGAGCGCGAGAGATGATCTTGAGCTTGTACCCACCTACACAGTATACACGGTAGTCGGTAGAGTCAGCTCTGCAGTCTGCACAGACACAGCACCGCTAGTGTCCAGTATTTACTCTAGGTTAGTACCACTGTCTACACGTCTTTTTATATTTTACTAGCTAATGTTTTAACAATAATTATTAAAGACGAGCGGATGTCCGTGACTTCGTCTGCGTGGTTTGACGTTTTTGGTTACCGCGGGGACTCTTTAATTTTCGTTCGGGCGTGATTGAGTAAGTAACAAACATCCATCCATACATCCATCCATACATCCATACATCCATACATCCATCCATCCAAACTTTCGCATTTATAATATTTATTTGATTGATTAGCTGATGTCCGCGACTTCGTCGGCGTGGATTGAGGATTTTTGGTTTTCTTTAATTTTCCGGGACAAAAAGTAACTAGCCTATGTGTTATTCCAGACTATAATCTATCCCTATGCCAAATATAAAAGTATAGATTAGTAACTAGGTAGGTAGTGCTCTTGCGTTTGTTTTTCCTTGAAGTTACACCATGAACGTCGCATGACAGCAAAAAATAGGTTCTCCATTTGGAGAAGCTCTGCCTTTGTTAGGTACCTACTTCTTACGTAGACGGAATTATTGCAATGTGATATTAACTGTATTTGATAACGATATTGCGGTTGAGCGACCAAGGTGTTACCCCGCCCTATACCTTACCTTATAAATACCGGTAGAGCACAGTGGAGTTTGCACCGTTTATAGCTACTTTACTCTTACGAAATCACAGTTAAAACTGTGACCGAAAGGCATTTTATAGGTACCTAATCTGTCTAAGTACCTGCATTAGTATAATTAGAGTTAAAAACATAGTAACTTTTAGTTATACTTAGTACTGTAGAGTGCTGTTATGCCGTTTACACCTACCCGTCACGTAGGTACAGCCGTCAGGAAGCAGCAGTAAGCATACAATCTATAACACAGGCCTCGTATGCTTGTATTAGTCAATAGTCTGTTTCGCCGAGCAGGCAGGTACGAGTAGCTAGATAACTAAATAAATAAAACTGGCCCGTGATGTTATCTGCGTGTATTTTGAACAATGTAAGTAATTAATTATATTTTTTGTTCTTCACTCAAAGAAACTTTGATATCTTATCGAGTTATATCATGCCTACCCGTATTATTTTGTTTGAGCAATTAGTTAGTAGTCAGTACCTAACTAGTATTTTCACACGCGATGTCGTAGGTATGCACTATGCACTATGCAGCCAGCAAAGACCAAAGCTGAGCGAATCAGCAGTAAAGTGGTAAAGTCGTCAGTGAACTTCTTTCTCACTTAGTAATTAGGCGAGTATTTACCGGCGATCTTTCACCTCACTTTAGTATGACATTTCAAATTCAATCAAATCTCAGAGTAAGGGTACCAGGTGCCTATTTATTTATTTAGTTTCCCGCCGTCAGGTGTGAGGCGGGCGGGCGGCGGCGGACGCGTGCGCGATGACGTCACCGCGCACGCGCCCGCCAAAGTACTACAGTTGATCATTGATGAATCCAAACTGAAATATTAAGTCCATCTACTAAATCTATAAAATTATAAATGCCAATGTGTGTCTGTCTGTCTTAGTTAGCACACTTCCGCTATGGGTGATACATTATTGCCGCAATAATAAGTACTTATCATAAATTCAGCCAATCATAGCAAATATTGGTACTTTTTAACAATGATTGATTCAAGTTTTACATTGAATTTATCACGCCCATATGGTAGCGTCCTCAAAATTTGGTTCAGGGATAGCTTGCATACAGGCGATGGGCTACTTTTTATGTCGGAAAATCAAACAAGTAATGAAAATACTAAAGCCACGCGTATGAAGTCGCGGGAAAGAGCTAATATTCCGCCCGCCAGTTCTGTATAACCTGCTAGAGATAAATAGAGAGTTTCTCACTAAACAATAAGTACAAATATTTGTGCGTCGGAAAACTTGCACAAGTCTTATCAATATAATTAGCACGTGGACCGCGAGTGGTATGCTAATGTTATGTTACATGGTTCAAACTTTAAATATTACAACAGTTTTAAAGCTAATAAAATCCACCTGACTCTACCGTCGTGTTAAATCTCGAGTTTTATATCTTTGCACAGTACTGAGCCAGGTTTGTCAGTCGGTAATCACGAGCAGTTTTATTTTATTGTGTTTGCAGAAATTATAATTTATAATCTGAAATATAAAGTCAATATTGTTAACAAGAAAGGTAGGAAATTTATCTATTAATTGTATAAGTAATTATAAACTTTCAGATAATGCGAACAGTCAACTGACTATTTACATAAGCCTGTAAATATATTGTTGTGAGTGGAATGTACTCATAGCTTCATTCACACGTACTTTAGCAATAATATAATTATGTTTTAAATGCGGGAGATAAGGACATAATTCGAGCGCAAACAGAGATTACCGCGGCCACGTCTCGCTCGTCCGGGATACCTGCAGAGTGTCAGCGATAGCGGGCCGCTATTAGCGTTAACACACTAACCGCCGCATTACCAATTGTTGTGTACCTAAGTGCCTGCTGTGTACTTACTTATTATTACAACTTTTGTACTTTTACTTAGTAATGGATGGTAATTAGTACGCATTCTTGTGGTATCAAGTTCTTTAGTTGTGAACTGAGATCTATAAAGCATTTTAAGTTTACTTTTACCTTACCACCTTTGTAATATTACCTATGTGTATAATGCTGATTCTGATTCTCATCTCCAGGTTTATGGACTGCCACAGGTGAGGGTGAAGGATCCCTTGCGACTGATGCTCTCATGCTCCTCTCTATTGATTGTGCGTTTACCAAACTACTTGCTTCAACAGATAAGGAATCTCATGTAATCCCTCTGTAATACTTAATATCGCTGCTCGCTCATTTCTTTTAATTACTCCTATAAGTATATATCATATTCTTTGTAATAGGTAAGTGTTATATCTATTAGAATGTACTCGTATATGCAATTTTGTATTGCTATTTCCCGTTTCACAGCAATGTCCTTTGATATGAGTTGGTAGAGATCACTTTTGTGATAAGGTGACCTTATGTGTAAACTCACACGAACTAATTAATTATGTACTTATACGAGTAATTGTCTTTGCTTGTATGCAATATAATATTTAAATTAATCCTTTCCATACTAATATTATAAATTCGAAAGTGTGTGTCGGTCAGCTACGCTTCAACGGTCCATCTTTTCAACTGATTTTGGAAAAAAATCGTATAAAGGTAGATGACATCCTGGGGAAGGACATAAGCCGCGGGAATCAAGCACTGCTGACGAAGTCGCGGGAATCATCATACTAATATTATAAATGCGAAAGTCACTTTGTTTGTTGGTTTGTTGGTTTGTTGGTTTGTCCTTCAATCACGCCGCAACGGAGCAACGGATTGACGTGATTTTTGGCATGGGTATAGTTGAGGACCTGAAGAGTGACATAGGCTACTTTTTATCCCGGAAAATTAAGGAGTTCCCGCGGGAATAACAAAAAACTTAAACCACGCGGACGAAGTCGCGGGCATCAGCTAGTCTAGTAATAAATACTTTGTGAAACTTTTTACAAACAATCGTTAATCGTTCCATTTCCTAACCCTGTGCAGTGAAACATGAAACTGACAGTGGACTCCTTGTTGTTATTCAAATTTATTATCATATTTTATCTTCGTCTCATGCAAAACAAACAACTGCACACCATTGTACTGTCGCAACTGACACTTAATTGAATTAAATCTGTTTGATTTGAGATTAGCTCAATTAAGAGCTGCCAGTACGATCACCAAGTTATTTATACAGATACAATATAAATAATGAACTTATTACTTTGAATTCAAACGGATTATTTTATAAAGTGTCGGCGTCGATTTCCCGGTAGGTACTCGATAGGCCGGCGATGTCCTTACTGCTTAAATATGACGGGCCGGCTTCGTGCCGCCCCTTGACCTGTCAGGGATCTAGGAATCAGGATCAGAAAGGTATTTGACGTTCACTAGAAATACGAGATATTGAATAGCACGAAAGGTGCGATAATTTTGACAGTTGAATCTTTTAGTTTGAATTAAGCACCGTACATGTTAGGCCAATGGGTATACTCAGTATCAACTACCGATAAAGCAAGATAAGAGCCGATAATAACGAGAAGTGTATGCTATTATCATATGATCATATTATCCTGCCTCCGTGAAACTTTGGTGCTTTTATTCATACGAAGTTTACCATTACACCGAAGTGCGTTGTAAATTTTAAATTAGCTCCTTTACAGCTTATAACGGTAAAACCGATTATTCCGGATTTGGATCAGCAACTGAACCTATTTGTTTAAACTATACAGGTAATAAGTAGGTAGGTAGTAGGTATAGAACTTAACTTAAGGGAGAAGCTGTTATCCTAAGACGTTCGCAGACTGTTACATTATGTTGGAGTTGGACACATTTCGTATTCTACAATTAGATTTTGGGCCGCTTGCAGGTACCTACATTTAAAGTTATTTAGTTAAATTTTATAACGATGCCACTTTTTGGTAAAAGCATAATATTGCAGTGGCCAAAAAGTGACAGCATAAAAAAATATTTAATGAAATAAATTTAAGAGTCCTTGCGCAAGTGGACCTTAGCAATAGTATACAACTGATATACGGAACGGTGACCTACGGGCTACGATCAGTGGACAGGTGCACAGCTATCTGGGATGTAATGCAATTAGTGCACGTACGTCGCTAGAGCACGCTAGAGCGGGCGATTGTTCGTGTGAACGTGGCGATTGGCGGCGCGCGGGGAGACATCGCGATAGCGTACAATAATTGCGGCAACAACAATTAGCTCGCACTTAGCGCCCGGCACGTGAGCGCTGGCGCTTCGACCGTGACGATACACGAGGCCCCACAACGCTGTGAGGATACTTACAAGTCATCTTTATACACTGTGGCCCAACTGCCCGCAGCACAAAGTTCATCAGCCATTCCACTCTTTATAATGCTGTAAGCTCCGAATCTGATCTGTCAAAGCACAGGAAACTTTACATCATCCGTTTTATGACGATAGGCACTCATTATGAAAGGATATTTGGGATTTATGTCCCAAACGGGTTTTATAGGGAAATGAATTTTGTATTAAAATACGTCATATTCCAAATTTAACAACACGGTGTCAGGAATATCTCGGGTGTTTTATTAAGGTATATAAATGTAACTTGACCATCCAAAAGTTTTACAAGCTAAGTACATGTTTGTTTGTATTTGAGCTTTCAATTAGAGCGATACTGTTTCAAGGATTTTTAGAAATTAGGTACACTCCAAAGAAAGACAGATCAGCTTACAGCTAGTAAACTAGTAGATCTACTAATCTATCTATAGCAATCGACGTAATAAATGTATTCTTTCCGGCTCAGTGAGCTTTCGAGCAATCCTCCAGGCTGAGCTGAGCTGTGTTACGAGTTAGGACGACGCTCTACCGGTTCGTTTCAAACGTTCATATTATTATTAAGACGTAGACAGGTAGATTGCTATATTTAACCCATTTCTGAGTTAAAATTGTAATAATATAATAACAAGGCCATATGAGTTATAAACTTAATTCGTATTCAAATTTTATTCGTATTTTCAGTTTTCCTCAAGCGCCGTGACAGCATCGCGTTTTCAACATTATTGTCTCGCCATAATTGGGGACCTTTTGTGTCAAAACTTAATAAATAGATGCACGAGAGCGAGACTAAAATATTACCCTATTCAAATCTAATAATTTCTATTCTGCGATTCTATTCTCTGCTAAGGCGGTGGCCGGGTGGCCGGGTGAAACGAATTACTACACCACGGCTATATTGAAGCGTTCAAATCACGGAAAATTCGCGATTTTATGGGTAGACGTAATATTATTGGTAAGTATTAGGAAGTATCTACGCCTTAAGTGTTACAATTCAGATTTATTGTTATCATTGAAATAAAGTAAGAACGAAATTTTACATAAGGAAAACTATTACTCATTCTGCAACCGGCTCGGAATACGACCTCTACTGAGAAGAGCCGCAAAAAACTCGCAAGTTGTCCTTTTTAGGGTTCCGTACCAAAATGGTAAAATGGAACCCTTATGGTGCGACTTTCTCCGTCTGTCTGTCCGTCTGTCCGTCCGTCACACTCGATTATTTCAGTAACTACCGAAGCTATCGCCATGAAATTTGGAATAGTGGTGTATATTAGTGGCCCAAAGACTCTGGAATTAAAAAAAATTGGAAATTATTTTTGTTCTTATTTAAAAAGGGGGGAAAAATCGGAGGGTTGAAATTTAAAAGTGAGATAACTGTACTGTGTGGGGTATCATATGAAAGGGTTTACTTTGTACATTCTAAAACAGATTTTTAATTATTTTTAGTCATGATAGTTTTTGATTTATCGGGGAAAAAGTCTGAAAAAACACCGTTCCCCCCCCCCTTATCTCCAGAGTTTACCAATCGAAAAATCTGAAAAAATTATGGTCAATAGGAATTTATGTATATTTTACAGGAAAACTATAGCCAATGCTCTAACTAGCATAGTTTTTTTTATATTAACAGTAAACCTCGTACTCGTCGTCAAATAAACATATTGGTTTTTGCCTGATTGTTTTGCTTCAGTAGGTACCTACTTCTTGAGTACGGAACCCTCGGTGCGCGAGTCCGACTCGCACTTGGCCGGTTTTTTTAAAGAAAAAAAACAATATGTATACATGATATTATCATAATATATTTCATAGGTAGTAGGTATAATTTCTATCTATTTTGCATGTAAACCATACAATCTCGACTCGTATAGGCTTTAAAACAATGACGCATTGACATTGGGGAGCGGATCGCCCTTGACTAATAACGGGATCGCCTGTCACCGCCGGCCGAACAGTGAGGAATGCTTGACATCAGCAAAAAAAGCTGATTGCGACTACGAATAAGTACCTACCAGGAACTGCATAATATTTACCTTTGATATTTGCATAAAGTGCGTAGGTGCGTTAACTAGCTGATGCCCGCGACCTTGAGATTTTGTGATTCCCGCGCGAACTCTTTAATTTTCCGGGATAAAAAGTAGCCTATGTGCTATTCCAGACTATAATCTATCTCTGTGCCAAATTTCAGCCAGATCCGTTCAGCCGTTGTGACGTGATTGAGTAACAAACATCCATCCATATTCCATACATCCATACTACATCCATCCAAACTTTCGCATTTATAATATTTAGTATATTATTATATTTATTTGATTATATTATGTTATTATTATATTATATTATTACTAGCTGATTCCTGCGACTACGTCCGCGTGGATTAAAGTTTTTTTGGTTCTAGCGGGAACTCTTTAATTTTTCGGGTTAAAAGTAAAAATAAAAGTAAATGTGTTATTCCAGACTATAACCTATCTCTGTGCCAAATTTCCAGATCTGTTCAGCCGTTCTGGCGTGATTGAGTAACAAACATCCATCCAATCTTTCGCATTTATAGCCAGTAGCCACAGTCATATTATGCGGTTGCCTTGGAAGCTGACTGGGAAATAGCTAACAGAATAGTCACACACGAGAAGGTGGGCCATAGACACGTTCCACCCCTTCAAATCAGCGGGAACAGATCAAATTTTCCCAGCCCTCTTGCAGTGGGGGGCTACGGAGATAACACCATGGCTAGTACAAATCTTTCAAGCATGTACCTATAGCCTTTAAATATACATACCAATCTCGTGGAGAGAAGTGAAAGTGGTATTCCTGCCCAAACCAGGCAAGAATGATTTCACCGAACCGAAGGCTTTCAGACCTATCAGCCTAACATCCTTCCTGCTGAAAACGCTGGAAAGGCTTGGAGACCGTTTCCTTAGAGACGGAGCCCTAAGGACTATACCAATACACCGAAACCAACATGCCTAGGTATAGTACCGGCAAGTCAACAGAGACGGCTCTCCACAACGTGGTAACGAAGATAGAGCACGACCTAGCTAACAAACTATCAACACTAGGAGCCTTCATAGATATTGAAGGAGCCTTTGACAAAACCACCTTTAAGAGCATTGATAATGCACTACAACGATACAAAGTACCCAAAACTCTAAGGCAATGGATAGGAGCCCTACTCGAAAAAAGGGTCATCCGACTTGACATAAAGGGCATAGTAGCCAAAGGTTGCCCACAAGGAGGAGTGTTATCTCCAATCCTGTGGAACCTGGTCGTTGACAACTTGATAACAAAAATGAACAACAACGGATTCTACACCATGGGTTATGCAGATGACATAACGATTCTGATAGGTGGCAAACACGAAAACACACTATGTGCAATAATACAAGAAGCACTGAGACTCTTAGAGAAATGGTGCAAAGACAATGAACTAACAGTGAACCCAAAAAAGACCGAACTAGTACTGTTCACAAACAAAAGGAAACCAGATGTACCAAGAATGCCAACACTCTTCGGTACAAATCTAACACTATCAACAGAAGTTAAATATCTGGGGGTAACTCTAGATACCAAACTGAACTGGAAGAAACATATAGACACGAAAATACAAAAACGACAATAATCCTAAATCAATGCAAACGCATGATCGGGAAAATCTGGGGTCTAAAACCGAAGATAATGCTCTGGCTGTATCTGACAGTGGTAAGAAGCTCATTAACATACGCGTCACTAGTATGGTGGCCCAGAACGCTTCAGACGACAACCCAACAGGAATTACAAAAATTCCAAAGACAAGCATGCCTAGCGATCACTAGCTGCATGAGCACCACCCCAACAGATGCCTTAGAGGTAATACTGGGACCCCCCCCCCCCCCCCCCCTACATCTTCACATAAAAGAAGAGGCTGCCCTCGCAGCGCTAAGAATTAAGACTCATGGGCTGTGGAGAGATATAAACACAACACACATCCGGATACTGTCAGGTGAAAACATGAAGTGTCCAATGTTAGGATGGATCTGTGACAAGACACAGAAGGAACACATAATCGAGAAAGATTATGAGATCAACATCTCAGAGACCGGAACACATAAAACTACTACAGACACGATAGACGTTTACACAGACGGGTCAAAAACCAGCCAGGGAACCGGTGCAGGAGTATACTGTCCCGAACTAAACATACATATTGCTCGCGCGCTCGGTAAGAATAAGTATTTCTGCTTTTCAAGCGGAGTGCGTCGGCATTACTGCGGCGGCCATAGCTATGGCCGACAGACAGGTAACAAACTTTCATATTAACATTCATAGTGACAGTCAGGCAGTCCTGCGAGCATTAGCCAAAATCACGACCTCATCAAAGCTCGTACTGGATTGCCACAACACACTACAAACACTAACGAAATCAATTACATGGTATCACTCAGCTGGGTAAAAGGTCACAGCGGTATCATAGGCAATGACGCAGCCGACGAACTTGCTCGACGAGCCTCAAACCTGAAGGTAATGGGATCTGAACCGATCGTTCCAATACCATTCAGTGAGTACAAGACTTGGTTAAAACAACACACAGTAGGCATGCATGCCGAATTATGGGCAAACACCACCATTTGTAGACAAACAAAAGAGGCAATACCCAGCCCAAACCAACGCTTAACAAAGAAACTACTGAATCTAAACAGAGCTAAATTTAGGACGGCTGTAGGCATGATAACAGGACACTGTCCACTTAACAAACACTTATATGTTCTAGGTATAACCGACAGCCCTCTGTGCAGAGCCTGCATGGAGAGCGAGGAGACACCAAGACACGTACTACTCGAGTGTAGTGCTGTATCCACTCAACGAGAAGCATACATTGGCTCCCCAGCAACACTCCCGGAAGTCCTCGCCGACCTGGGCGGCCTGATTGGATTCTGGAGTGAGCTCGGCTGGCTGGAATGATCCGGCGGGGAGTCGCACCAGAGGTCTCACGCACAACGGGCAACCTTGCTTAAGTGCGGAAAAGCCCAGTGAGAGAACAAGAAGAAGAAGATTATGCGGTTGCATATTACCTCAAGCTCTTGGTTACGGCCATAGACTTATTATATTACTAGCGTAGTTACGGCATTAGTCTTCGAGCTTCTTTACTGACTTCTACACACTCTTCTTCTTTACTACACTTCTGTAGCAAAGTTCGTTAACTGCCCTTTCGAGCTACTTAAACATTAATTTTAATACACGAAATTAAGTCCACATATCACAGGCAAACATATTATGGCATCGAAATATTATGGAAATACCGATGTAAACAGTAAATTATGTCATCCGTCAGGCTGTTGACAGATTTTCTCTTGGTCGCAATTTTTTTTATAATTAATTTTGTTTCCTTCAAACGCCATCAAAAAGATATTAATAATAAGTCTTATTCAAGTGAATTGCTAGTCTCTGTTGTGGAGTCTTGTCCTCTATCTCTGATAATATTTATCAAATCTTCACCAAAATTGGGCAAAACTTACATCGTGAGGTGACACATACCTTCTAATAAAAAAAGATTTATTTAGGTACCTACATCAGTTCAGATTTGACTGAGTTATGGAGTTTGACTGAGTTATCAACAAAAAACCCCTATCCTGGAGGAACCTCATTTTCTATCGGGATAAAAACTATCCTATAATATATTGACCCGGAGTAGGTATCAGCTACCGCTATACCAAATTTCATTTAAATCCGTTCATTAGTTTTCGAGTGATGCGCGGCCATACAGACAGACAGACAGACAAAAATTTAATAAAAATCTGTTTTGGGCTCAGTATCGATAGTAAAGCATACCCCGTGTTTGTGTCTAAGTCAATTTAGTTTACTTGGTGCTTCATAGATGGCACCACATGTACTTTGTATCGCGCTATACTTTCGTATTGCCCATATAATATAGGAAATAGTAATGTTTCATAATAAAGGTTTTTACCAATCAGTGTTGTGCAGTGTTATTTAAGTGTGGTGAGTGAACATTGGTCCTATTCGTTAGCCGGATAAACTGTGAGTACATTAAAATTATAAAGTAAAGTGCAAAAGACTCTAACTAATTTACTAGTGAAAAAGACTTGGTTAAAATTCGTAATTAAAAACACTTAGTCAAATAACGTAGTGAAAAAGACTTTGAAAAAATTTGGAACTTAGAAAATTTACATAGAATATGCACGTAGCCAAATTTCAAGAATTCTACGACTTAGAAAAATTTCATTGAAAAAGACTTAGAAAAAAATTTGGCACTTAGAAAATGTACATAGAAAAAAGACATAGCCAAATTTCAAGAATTCTACGACTTAGAAAAATTTCGTTAAAAAGGACTTAGAAAATTTACGTCGAAAAAAGACATAGCCAAATTTCAAGAATTTTACAACTTAGAAATTTTTCGTAAAAAAAAGGACTTTGAAATTTTTCAAAAGTTTTTGGACATAGAAAAATTTGGATTGGATGAACACTTACAAAACTTTTCTTAAATTTTAAAAACTTGAAAGTGAAGATGCCTCAATATAACTTACAATTATGTATAGCACAAAGATCACTCAGCGAACGGATTTCGAAGCAATTAATAAACTTTAAGAAAACCTCAAAGTCTCGGTACACTCAGAGTTTCTTGGAAACTAGACTTGAAACTTTAACGGAATATTGGGAGTCGTTCAAGAAACAACATACAGATATTCTTCTAAACATACCCACTGAGGCGTTTGAACAAATTAAATTTGACCCATTAGATAATTTTAACTCAACTGAAGATACATACTTAGAACTTAAAACTTTACTAAAGGAGTGTTTGAGTGAATTAGATAATACAACACAAAATTCGAATAGTTCAGCAACTTGTCATAGTGATCCCACGGAGCAAGTGAAACGGAAGGCAAAACTACCGCCAATTAGCATACCTAAATTTTCTGGCGATTACCTTGAGTGGCTTAGTTTTAGAGATATTTTCACTTCGCTTATTCGTAATGATGATAGCTTATCAGACATAGAAAAATATCACTATTTAAAATCCAGCATTACGGGAGAAGCTGAACAACTTCTGAAACATTTTGCTCTTACCTCCGTGAATTATGAAAAGGCTTGGAAGATCTTAGAAGATCGGTACAATAACAAAAGGGTCATAGTTAATAATACGATAAATCGTCTACTCACTCAAAGAAAGTTGAATGTCGAATGTGCGCGCGGAATAAAGGAATTATTGGACACAACACAACAATGTCTGCATTCTTTACAGAATATAGGAATAGAAACTGACACTTGGGATGCTATAGTAGTTCACGTGGTTGTTTCTAAATTGGATATGGAATCTCACAAACTATGGGAACAATCACTAGGATCCTCCACAGACATTCCTTCCTTTATATCCTTAGCGTCTCACTTAGAAAATAGATTCAGATCTTTAGAAATGATCAGCAATTCAAGAAAAGTTACCTCTCCGTCTCTCTCACAGCCACAAAAGGCCAAGAATATTAAGAGCTTCACTAGTGAATTAAATACCAATTGCACTTATTGCACAAAAAACCATTACATCTGCCACTGCACAACTTTCACACAACTCAATGTTGAACAGCGTCGAGATTTTGCCAAGAACAATAACCTTTGCTTTAACTGCTTAGTTCAAGGTCACTCTATTAAGAACTGCAGGCAAAATACGCGGTGCCGTTACTGTACTAAGAAACATCACTCACTTTTGCACCAGAATGAGCTGGTTGCCAAGCCAGTAATTGAATCCGAAGACGAAAATGATGATTCATCGACAGGCCCTGAAACTAAAGTTACTAGTATGAAGGTGGCTGTTGACAACAACCTCGTGGTTCTGGCTACTGCTCGCTTAGGAATCAAGAACAAGAAAGGAGAAATTACTTACCTTCGAGCACTAGTCGATCAAGGATCCATGGCCACTTTCATAACTGAATCAGCCGTTCAACTACTAGGCTTGACGAAAACGCACTTTGAAGTACAGGTGACTGGCATAGGACACAGCGCTGTCAAATCACAAAATACAGTCCTCTTAGATATTTATTCACCGATTGATACACAGCACGTAATGCAAGTCAATGCTCATGTTCTCACCAAGTTAACCACATTGTTACCCACACGGCAATTTACCACAGAGAAATGGCCAGGTCTCACTAGTATCCCACTATCTGACCCTCACTTCAACCGACCTGGACAAATCGACGTGTTACTTGGAGCTGATGCTTATGCTGCAATCCTACAAGAAGGCTTATACAGACACGGATCTCTCATTGCACAAAACACACGATTAGGCTGGCTAGTCTCTGGCAGCACTAAATCATCAGATGATCTTCCTGATTACCATATCACAGTTAACACTTCACTCATAAAGGTAGATCATTTGCTTAGAAGATATTGGGAGATCGAAGAACTTTCACCAAAAGATAAACCCTTAACATTACTAGATCAGAAATGTGAAAATCACAACAAAGAAACTCACACGGACACAGGAAAAGTAACTCACACCAATACCACAAATGAAACTCACACGGGCGCCGGAAATGAAACTCACACGAACAGTGATAATGTAACTCACCCTGAAAGCGAAAATGAAACTCACACTCACACTGTTCCCCGGTTGACTAGTCCAAGCACCAAATTAATAGAAGTTTATGACGGGAGAGCTCCTCCTGAAAACAACAAAATAATTGATGAAGAATTGTTGATAAGATCTACACTACTACAATACTTACTTATGGATGATTTGATGACGTATGACCCCACCGAAGATGATGCGATCATGCTGCAACACAATTCAACTGAAGAATTAAATCGAGATGGTTTTTCTGTACCCAAGTGGTCCAGGTGGTGTTATAGTGAAATAGTATTAAATCAAATCTCACATAAAAGTGTAAAGCTAAAAAGTGAAGTGAATAAAAAAGTCAAAGATAGAATTAAAGGTTTAGGTATTACAAAATGGAACTTACAGACATACAAATTTGAAGTGAAACTAAATTTAGAAAATTGTAGTAGTTTTATAATTGAACGAAATATTTTTACTGCATTGTCTACTATCGCAAAGACTTTCGACCCTCTAGGTTGGCTGGCCTCATCTCTAATAATTTTACTTAAGGTTTTCATACAACGAATGTGGCTAGCTGGCTTGGTTTGGGACGAAGAGTTGATACCCGAACTGAAAACTGAATGTTTCACATACCTTGATGATTTCACTAATATACAAACCATTCAGTTTCCACAATGCCTTATTGTGTATTATGCCATTACACGGGTTGAACTTCAAGTCTTTAGTGATATATTTTGCGCCGCATGTACCTATGTCCTGTACCTCAGAGTTTGGAAAGGTGATCACTTGAATGTTTATTTGATTTCTAAATTCACCAGAGTATCTCCTGTAAACCAAACATCAGTCACTCATCGGAAACTCTGTGGTTCAGTTTTACCGGCCAAGATGTTGAACTCTGTAACAACTGTGTTAATAATTTATGATAAATTTGTGTCCTGTCGGACAGACTCCACTATCGTTTTGGAATGGTTATGCAAACCTCCAAGACCCTGGATAACTCTTGTAACTGGCTACACTGCGATACTTACTGTTACAAGCGATAGTCCATGGCATCATGTTGAATCTGCAAGTAACCCGTTTTACTTACCTTGTCGCGATGTATACCCATCCAGATTACGGGAATCAAAACTATGGTGGAACGGTCCAGACTGCTTACGAAAACCAAATAAGGCTCACGATGATGTATCTAAAACAAAAATTAAATTTGAATTGAATATTGTAGCAGATGATACTAACTATGATTATTTTACTGATATTTACCTTTGCATTATTTTGAAGCTTTCACGATTTATTTGCGTTATTACATTCTGCTTGAGAATCATAGTATTCTATTATAAATTAGAAATAAAGTTGAATAAAGAAAAATGTAATACTTACCTGCTACTGTCAGCACCTGAAATTAAAATAAGATTAAAATGTATAATATTTATATCTCAAAACTTACAATCTATAGTATTTGATGATGAAATTAACTTACTTACTGTAGGAAAAATGTTCACAGAAAGGGTAAATTCAAAATTGTTAACTATTAATTCTTACCTTTCTAATGATGATTTACTAGCTAATTCGTCAGTTTTTACTTATCTGAAATTGCAAATTATATTAAGTATCCCTTATCTTTCTTAATCAATATTGCTAGTTTTGAAGCTTGCAGAAACGGTAAAGTAGCTCACAAGAACTTACCTTGAATCAAATGTCAAAATTGCTTTTGGTTGGGAAAGCTGTTAATTTTGTTTCCCAATTACTTGTTTAGTCCATGTTGGGACAATCTGTAATATTGGATTTGTAAAATGAATTTCGTGCTACATTCTTGAGATTAATGGAAAAATTTGATACTTTGTAATTTTTGCTTTTTAATTGTAACTTGTACTCAATGACAACTCAGGAAGTAGGTTGGCTAAACATTCACATGTCAAGAGTTTTTCACCTTTCTGACTAGTGTGGAAAGGTGCATAAGTTCACATTGTTTCATTTTCTCACCTAGAAGGCTCCTCTAGTTATAGCTAAGGAAAGTTTATTTTGTTTAACTTAGTCCTTTAGATTAGAATATGATTCCAAAAAATGTTTCAATGTTGATAGTTAAGTTTGCAACTGGTTTGTCTCAAGAATGAATTAGATTTGTCACTGCTGGTCATCCGAGAGCAGATGGTATCACACGAGTACCTAGTTTAATTAAAATGTAAAGACAAGATTTTTAAAAGTCCTGTAACGAAGTTGTACCCTCTGTCCTTGAGTGATTTGATTTTAGTTTTGTTAATCTTTCAGTTTGATTTATATGTTGTTTAATTTAATTACCATGATTTGCATAGTCAAAAGAATTTTGTTTGTAATTTGTTAATTTTTCTTACATGATAATAATCGTAATTTTCCTTAATATTGTCACAATTAATTTGCTGATGTCAATTACCTCACTTTTTGCCTTTAAAGGACCATCCGTCCTTTGGGCGCCGGAATGTTTGTGTCTAAGTCAATTTAGTTTACTTGGTGCTTCATAGATGGCACCACATGTACTTTGTATCGCGCTATACTTTCGTATTGCCCATATAATATAGGAAATAGTAATGTTTCATAATAAAGGTTTTTACCAATCAGTGTTGTGCAGTGTTATTTAAGTGTGGTGAGTGAACACCCCGATTAAAATTTTCAGAATGTATTAAATGTACAGAAATTTTCCAGTTACAGTTTTATTATAAGTATAGATTATTATACATATTATATTATTTGATTGATTAATATTAATGTTGTTACCCTGACTTAACAGAAGAACAGCTCAATAAGCTGGAGCGGCTACAAAACCTCTGCATTAGGTTCATTTTTGGCCTACGCAAGTTCGACCATATTTCCAGCTATCGCGCCCAGCTTAAGTGGCTCCCGATTAGGCAGCGGCGCAACATACATGTTCTGACTCTTCTTTACTCAATTCTTTATAATCCCTCTACTCCCTCTTACCTCAAGGAACGTTTCATTTTCCTCGGTGCTGATAATCCGTCGGGTCACTATCTTAGGTCTCGCTTTGATAATCGCCTTAAATTTCCTACACATTTTACTAAATTCTATGGTAATTCTTTTACCATCAAGGCTGTCGTATTGTGGAACTCCCTACCATTTGAGATTCGCCATTCTAAATCGCTCCCTATATTTAAAGATCGTCTGAATAAGCATTGCCTTTCTATACAATCCTAGTCAACATTAGTTTATCTCAACCACTTATGCATATATTTTTACATCTCTCATATTCGGTAAGTAGGTCCTTATTACCCCCAAATGGGGCTTGTAGGTGACCAATTAGCGCTCTAGGGTAATAATGTAGCTAGAAAAGCCCTAGGGCGGTAAGTAATTCTCTTCACTCTTTCAAAAAGTTCGCGTACATCTAACCATCATACCTACTGGCAATATACATCACTAGCTGATGCCCGCGACTTCGTCCGCGTGGATTGAGGATTTTTGGTTCCCGCGGGAACTCTTTAATTTTCCGGGATAAAAAGTAGCCTATGTACTATTCCAGACTATAATCTATCTCTGTGCCAAATTTCAGCCAGATCCGTTCAGCCGTTGGGGCGTGATTGAGTAACAAACATCCATACATCCATCCATCCATCCATACATCCATCCAAACTTTCGCATTTATAATAGATATTAGTAAGATGCATTCAGCCCAATGACAAAAGAGGTCGCTTCGCTATTCAGCCTTGTCTTCGTATGAGTATAATAGTCATCAATAATTTTAAAAATCGAACGGCGAAGCTCAATTTCGTTCTTGAAAAAAAAAATTAAAAAAAAAGATGAATAAAGGCGGTAATAGAAAACTTTTAGGTACTTTAAATATTGTTTGCTTTTGGGATTTTTTTATAATAACGTGCTAATTAGGAAAAAAACATGAGTTCTGCAAGTAATGAAGATATACCTAAGCTGCACTCCCGATTCAAATAAAATGTTTTATTCTTGTAATGCCGGTTTTTTCTACTTACCTCACAATCGAGATGTAAAGCAGAGTAGTTAGCTCGGGTGTAAGCATCAATTGCACCCTCCAACTATAGGCGCCCTCGCTGCGCTCGTGCGCCTAAATATCTCGGGCTGCAATTGATGCCTTACAGCCCTTGGCTGCTAATCTACTATTATTACTATCGTGTACCATATTTATGTTTATTCAAAATATATTGTAAGTATTTATGGATATGTATTTATATATATATATATGTATGTGTGTATATATACATATTGAGTATAGTATTGAGTTTATTTATTTATAGTATCTTACCTATAGTAGGTATATATTTTATTGACTATTAATTAGTATTATATCTAATGTGTTTAAGTTTTACTTGCACTATCCTGTTATCTTTACTTTTTCCTCTCTAGCCAAGGGTTGCCTGGTAGAGATTGCTTGCAGCAATAAGGCCGCCTTTGCATACTACCATGTTAGTTTTGATAATATATACTTTGTTATTTTTCATGTAACTTTTTTGGTGTGCAATAAAGTTTTTTCATTCATTCATTCATAATATTTGGTGTTTCATTCCAGAGCAATTAGTAAAGCCGTTGCGCTTCTGCGCTTCATCTCTCTCCAGTTTGAGCCCCATCGGCCTTTGAGAATAAGGCAATAATATACTTTTTAATAAGAGAGCTAAGGAATAACGAGTGCACAGTGCACTTGTGTTTGCGCGTACCTACACACACACACTTGTGCACTTTAAACTTGTATACACAGACCATTTTACTACTCGGTGCTTGTATAGCTATACTGCGCAAAAGGATATCTGTGGAGATTAGTAGGTAAGTGCCGTGGCCGAAGTTCGGTGTCGGAAGGACATAGGTAATTATTTATTACAAAGTACCTACCGCGTAGGTGCCTATGGAAAAACCCATAGATCTCTCTACCTCTCGAGTAACTGGGTAATAAGTATACTTATTACCTTCCTCTGATACCTATCCGGTTAATAGTAATAGGTACATGTTTAGTTGTAACATGTGGTCGTCATCAGTGTGTCGTGACTGCATCTCGCATGTTTCCTGATAGCTTGTTCAGCAGGTGCCAGTGCGCCCGCATGACTACACTAGTCTACCTAGAACTAGATCTTTTCTATATTGCAATTTGTAACGAATTCGTATTTCGTAAACTTCGCAGCTTAATTGTAGATATTCGAAAAAAGTCGCCCCCTAAATAGAGTTTTTAAATATCAGTAGTAGGCAAGTACTTAGCTTTATAAAGCACTAGCAAACCCGGCGAACTCCGTTTCGCCACCAGATGGCTTTCCCGCTAAAAAGATTTTCCCGCTTTTCTGTTGAAATTTTTCCTGAATTTTCTTTGCTATAAACCTCACGGAGCCCGAGACCTTTCCAACGAATGCAAAACCGTGGAAATCGGTTCGTGCGTTCTGGAGTTATAGCGTCAGGAAGGAAAACCCGACTTATTTTTATATAAAGCATAAAATCTGTTTAGTTTTTTAGTCACTAGATTTTTTCAGTAGGTAGGTACTTATTGACGGAGTGAGCAGTAGTAGCATAGCAGTATTTTTCATGCAAGTAGGTAGGTAATACAGGTAACTAAGTAATATAATTTTTAGGGTTCCGTATCTCAAGAGGAAAAAGAGGAACTCTTATACTTATAGGATCACTTCGTTGTGCGTTTGTCTGTCCGTCTATCTGTCTGTCTTTCAACAACCTTTTTCTTGGGTACGCGTTGAGGTATCAAGTTGAACCCTACGGTCGGACGTCGGTCCCCCGACGCGACGACGCTTGGAAAATAAAAATGTTTGAACTTACATAATATCTATGTGACGATAATAATTGTAATAGGTTTAAAATTGTATTATAAGGGAGCAAAATAAAATTTTTACGGTGAGGGCGCTTTTTTGAATCCAGAGCGAAGTGAGGGATTCTAGAGTAGTAGTTTAGTAGAATCCTGAACGTAGCGAGGGATTCAAAGTACGTCACCCGAGCCCAACAATATTTTGCGCCCGAATGATACACTCTACTTTTCATCACCCTCTATGAGAAAATAAAACTACAAATCCATCAGACATCCTCTTCAGATACGCTATTAATTTCGAATGGGTATGTGTCCAATTTTACGTCGTTATTAGAACTAACTGTTGATTTTAGCATAGAGTAGGTACTCCAAAGAGTGGAAGGTTGTTTAGTTTTGGCTAAGTACTGGAACTATTTCCAA
Organism: Erebia epiphron; assembly: GCA_963932025.1. NCBI lineage: Eukaryota > Metazoa > Arthropoda > Insecta > Lepidoptera > Nymphalidae > Erebia > Erebia epiphron. Next base: position 15,475,146 of record OZ009950.1, read on the forward strand.
CACACAAACCACACACACACACAAAACACAGATTCTGAACAATTCTTGGCGCCTCTTGCATTTCTCCATTCAATAAAATTACCATAGGCTTTCATATACTTCTCCCGGAATTTTGCAAGTAATAGATCACATTTCTTGCGTCAGTTCTAATACTTTCAGGAGTAAAGTCTATCCTTTCACTGTCATTTGAAGAACTCATTTTTCAAAATAAAACCATGAATTTTGTTAGCAATCCGTGAAAATATACGAAAACGCGGCCTCGTCGTACCATTCAGTCTCTATTCAAACTATTTTGCGTTCGATTTCTTTAGCGCTGAACACTTAAAAATGTTCCAAATTCAAAGAGTGCGTGGAAAAGATAATTGCAGCGCACTTTTTGAAATAAAGAGGATTAAAAGCTCATTCCCGCCCGCTAAAAGTTTCTTATAGAAAACACCACCTTTGGGCGCACTTAAAGGCGAACTAAGTCGTCCTTTTCGAATAGATGGGATGAAAATATTATTTGTTAGTTTTTAGAGTTTATTTTTTGCTGTCGGTGGTTTTTAATTTTTTTTATTTTACTTTTATAACACTTTCTAATAAACAAACCTGTAGGATACCTACTTCCCGTTGACCTAGATTCATGAAATTTGGCGAGAAGCAAGGTCTCACAGCATAAGTGTAGGAAAAATCCGAAAATCGTTCATAAGGTTCCGTACTCATAGGGTGTCATTGTTTGCCAAGCTAGGTGCTACCAGCTTAGCGCCATATGTAAGTCAGTTATTTCACAGCTTATTACGCGTTGCTATGACATCTTTCTATTTATTTACTAAAATAGTTTATATTGTGTGGTGGTACCGGTACGGCATCCTTTGTGAGCGAGTCTGACTCGCACTTGACAGATTTTTTGCACTAATATGACGACCTCCCGGAAGTAGAAGCGGTGAGCGTCGTGGTTTACGAGCGGGAGGCCCTGGGTACGATTCCCAGTAGGGCTATTTAAGTAGGTAGGTACCTAGTTATTGGGAATTTACAATTTCATAATAGGTAGTATTATACCTATATATGTAAGTATCCTAAGTAGGTTATAACTTATAATATATAGGTTGTAACTTGTACCTCATTATGTAACCTACTGGCTAACGAGCCAGTCACGACTGCGCTGGCCCTTGCCTATAAATTATGTTGAATGAAAGCCAACTTCCTCTTTCCCTGGCTCGGTAGCATTGGGCGTGTCGGAAACGCGTTAACAGCAGAGGTCACATGTCCATGATGTCCCTAACCCTATACGCCTAATGCAGGGCGATTGTGTAAAACCTGCATCAACCATTGTTACAGTATCAATTGTTGTGATTGGCTAAATTTATGGTATGCTTGCTGCGTCAATGGATTTTGTCCAATAGTGGAAGAGTGTGAACCAATCAGCTGTGATTGCGATCTTTATACTGTAGCTGTCATTTTTAGGCGGTCGCCGCGCTGCCCCCGATTAGGTATCTAAATTCTAAAAGTTGCGGATCAAATCTTCAAAGTTCGGCGTCAAAGTAAAATTTTACCATAATAGCATTGAAGTAGAGCTCAATTTCGTGTGTCCAACCCTAAACGGATGAGAATGGATACACGAAATTGAGCTCTAATTAAATGCTGTTATGGTTTATTTTACTTTGACGCCGAACTTTGACGATTTCATCGGCAATTCTTACACAATCGTACCTACCTGGTCTCCCCGAAGCGGCGCGGAGCTTCAGCTGAGTGCCTTATGTGTGTTTTGTATTGGTGTCGCCAAATGATATAATTCAAGATGACAAAATACAGTCGTTTTCATTCAAAACTCCCAAATAAGGTATCGGATCTCAAGGCGCGCGGCTCGGCGCTAGCATCGGATTGGGACATTTATTGCTTGTTCATTGGTGTGTTTGGGGATTCGGTCCGAGCGTTGCATACTGCCTTCCCAAGATGGCACGTAGCTTGTGAGGCGAGGTGCAAGGAAATATAAGTGCCTCCACCTCACATTATTACAATTTACAACTATAGATTTATTATAGCTACTAGATGATGCCCGCGACTTCGTCCGCGTGGATTAATGTTTTTTCATTCCCGCGGGATCTCTTTCATTTTCCGGGAAAAAAGTAGCCCATGTCCTTCCCCTGGATACAAACTATACCTGTACCAAATTTCATCAAAATCGGTTGAACAGATAGGCCGTGAAAGCGTAGCAGACAGATCATAGACAGACGCACTTTCGCGTTAATTATATTATTATTAGTATGGATTTATTAGTTTAAAACAACATAATATACTCACTCACCGTCTTAACTGCATACCATGAACGTAAAAGTAATTCGTCCTTGTTGCATGCATACCTACTTACTTAAGATGATACGGCATCTCAGAAAGGGTCAATTAAAATGAAATCATAAGGTTACAATTACATAATCAAATCGTTTATTCTGACACTAGATGATTCCCGCGACTTCGTCTGCGTGGACCAAGATTTTTGATTCCCGCGGGAACTCTTGTATTTTTCGGGATAAAAAGTAGCCTATGTCCTTCCCCGGGATACAACCTACCCCTGTACCAAATTTCATTAAAATCGGTTGAACAAATACATTTTTTGATTCCCGCGGGAACCTTTGAATTTTCCGGGATAAAAAGTAGCCTATGTCCTTCCCCGGGATACATCCTATCCGCGTACCAAATTTCATCAAAATCGGTTGAACAGATGGGCCGCGAAAGCGTAGCAGACAGACAGACAGACAGACAGACACACTTTCGCATTTATACCATATTAGTATGGATTATTATTAGTTGGTAGGTTTTTTACAAATTATTACTCTCGATAATCAATCTTTATGAAATTCGCGTATGGATTTACAATGTGGTATCACTTTTATAATATTTCTAATAGATATATGCATCTCTATATATCCACTGTGTACGCGTATGTGTGCTTCAATACCAGGGCTACCTACTGCAGTTTCAAGATGTGGACAAGTTTCCTATCAGCTATTACATAAGTACATGTATTTCACGATGATTAACAGGTAATGAATTTCTAGCGTTAGCTTCAGTTTACAGCTTTCAAAAATTTCGTTTTCCTAGCCGGTGGTAGAGGCTTGGAAAGTACCTACGTATCACGAGTGATACAAGTGCTCCTAAATAATACAATTTTATAATTATTCAACTAAATGCTTTTAAGTATCCCACTAATATTATAAATTTGGTAGTTTGGATGTTTGTTACTCCTTCACGCCACAACTACTGAACCGATTTGGCTACATTAACACCCCGGAAAAATGATGATTTCCCGCGGAAATCAAAAAACCTTATTCTTTGCCGACGAGTCGCGGGCATTCAGTATAGGTAATAAGCTTTGATTATATACCCGTAATAAGTTATAACTAAAACACAAAATCGAGCCAAAGTAAAACGCTCTATTGGTAGGACCCGTTTCGTGCTAAACGCCGCCAAAAAGCAATTTACTATAATACCTATTATATTTTTTATAATAACAGGTTTCTCGATTGTGCTGGCAGTAATCGATATGATAACAGTTTTTTTTGTACAATATGACGTAGTCGCGACTTCGCAAAAACTCCAATATGTAGGTACAGCAGTACCTACTGGGCACTGGCCCACTATTCCCGTTGTTACGTTTGTTAGGTATTATTTGAAGTTAGGTATCTAGACTACTAGGCACCTAAATAGGACCGGCCTAGGTAGTAAGAGGAAGGTGAAGGAAGGTCAGTCGCTGAAACTCGCTGTCATCGGGGGATACGGTAAAGTACCGTCGCGGGGCCTGCGTAGTATATACTACTAGCTATAAATATTACCCGCAGCTTCGCCCGAAGTGGGTAAAATAGGTATTCTATCCCGCACGATCTATTGTATTTCCCGGGATAGAGGTACCTACTTAGTCTTCATTACCTCAACTATGTACCTACCCAATAGCCAATACATCACGTCGAATCGTAGCTGCTATGATATAACATGTTACATGATTGAAGGACACACAAAAACACTATCGCATTTATTGAACTACTTTCCGAACCGATGGTAGTCTTGACATTCTACCATTAGTGACACAAGTTAGGTAAGTACATGAAGTACTTCATGTACCTAACTTGTAACACTAATGGTAGAATTAACTATTTATTTTTCTCTCTATCTCGGAAATCTTTATTTCCGTAGGTATTCATTTCAACATCTATACCTACCCAGGGTCAGTTAGAGATTTTCAGAAATTTCACCTATTTACCTTTTTATTAGGTATACCTACGAGTACCTATGTAGGTACCTATACGTATTTATGTATTTGTCAATGATATCTAAGGTATTTGTGTTATGAGCATGATAAGTAGGTACTTAGGTAAGTATTAATCAGTAGTAGTAGTAGGTAGTACTTAGTAGTAGATAATATTTCCATATTATACTTATACCTACTTACTATCTAGTTCTGTACTTTCATCGTCGTAGGATTTTAATGAAAATACTAGGTAGGTACCTACCTATGTTCGATTGTTCTAAAACCTAAATTTACCGACAACCGCGTCAGAAACCCTTATATTAGGTATTTAGCATATTTATTGTCGGACGGACACACTGATTATGCGCGCTGTTCCTGATAACAATGCCCAACAAGTGACTGGCACCCACTACCATAGATAATATTGTTGGGCGTGTAGCGACTCGCGGCGCGGCGTTTAAACAACAATCACTGATACTCTACAGTTTTACGACGGAACCTCTCATAAAATATGAATAACAATAACTCGTTATATTCATTTTCAGTCTCGTAAAACGTCTGCAAGTGCCTAATCAGGAAATGTTTGCTGTTTTATGTTCTCGTTTAAACCGTTAACGTTATTAACGTGCACGTAGACTGCTTGCCTACGCAGAGCCGTGCTCGTGCCTACTCGTACCACCGCCCGCCGCTCGGTGACGTCTTGAAAAATTGATTCAGCGTTTATTTTCAGACTAGCTGATGCCCGCGACTACACCCGCGATTGAGGTTTTTGGTTCCCGCGGGAACTCCTTAATTTTTCGGGATATAAAGCAAAAAAAACATATATATATTTTTACATGAAGCCAAAAAAAGGATTTAAGTTTCTTAAATTTTACAGGGTCTATAAGCCTTGTGCCGCCACAAAGGAAGTTTTATTACCAGGTGTATAGGCCTTGTACCGAAGAAATGGAAAGTATTGAAAAGTTACTGTCGCAGCAAACGTGTTAATTAGCTGATGCCCGCGACTTCGAGGTTTTGTGGTTCCCGCGGGAACTCTTTAATTTTCCGTGATAAAAATATACTCTATCACAGACTATAATCTATCTCTGTGGCAAATTTCATCCAAATCCGTTCAGCCGTTCGGGCGTGATTGAGTAACAAACATCCATCCATACATTCATTCAAACTTTCGCATTTATAATAATAGTAAGTATAGATTATTTCCTTCTAATTTACGAAGTACCTAGTTCAGGCAGGCAGGAGACACACAAGCAAGTAGAATTATTATACATTGTACCTACTTACTTTCATTAATTAAACACGTAGGTACCTACCATAGAATTTTACCTAGGATCTTCGGTCAGGTTACATAGGAAGGCAAGGGATCGATACCGATGTAGAGTCTCACCGTATCTAGACTGCGGACCTCTTGCTGCCCTGCATTGGTCCATTCCTAAGGTTTACATTTAGGTACTTATAAATAAAAAATACAGTAAGTAGGTAACTAAAACTTTTTTTTAAATAACAAGCACAAGAAATAATTAATAAAACCAACAGGTCAAGTATTAAAAGTTAAGATTTAAAATGATTATCTTGCTTTATCACTGCGCGTCGAAAAACCAATGCGTCATGCCTCATGTCATGCCCACACTCCACAGGTAAGTACAATAATAATATACCTAACAGTTTCAGTAAAATATGCATAACCTACCAAGGTACCTACTTATTTCTGCCATGTTCTTAGGTGCCTCAATACCTAGCTTTAAACGTATTAAATACGTGCCTGCTTAGGTAGTTACATTTCTATCATCGTAACATGCAAGTAGGTAGATAAAATAAGTACCTACCTACTTAGTTATTCAGTAAGTACCTACCATACTTATAACCATAATAATACGCCTAAGTAGAGCTAATGTATAGTTATGCTTGATTTACATTGACAGCAACTTGGAGCGAATTATTACTTAAAACCTACATTTGATAGTGACAGAAGTCAAACTTATTGTATTAAATCGCTTCGACTACCTGCTATTGTTCAGACCCATATAGGTAGGTACCTAGACTTTCCAAAGTTCCAATCGAAATTAAAACATGTCTTTCAACATTTCACGATTTTCCTCAACTACTTACGTACCTATTATAGAAAAAGTCCCCCTGCCGCGTCTGTCTGTCTGAACACAGTAAACTAAAAAACTAGGTAGGTACCGAATCGATATTCAACACTGGACGCAGTGTGAATCATCGGTCCAGTGGTGAAAATGTTGACGAATGTTTGTGTAAATTGGTTGAAATACATATGTCGATGATTTTTGAATATGTCGGAAGAAATTAATGCTGGATAAACTTAATGCTTTCATCGAAAACGCTGTCTAATCCCTTTAAGTTTTAAGATCGAACTAATATAGGAGTTATCGCAAAATTTAAACTATCACATTACCTAATAAATTCAAACGCGAATTCGAACGCGAGCGAAGGCGCGGGCAAAGACTAGTATATTATTACAGTCGGTAACGGGTTACGGCATCAGGTAAACTAATCTGCAGCCGGCCTTCGCTATTTACCTTTTCACTTATTTTGAGGGAAACAGGAAAAACCTAGCTCGTAATGCAGACAGGCCATAGGCAGGTAGGTATACCCACTTACGTTCTCTAAATCATGAATTAGGTACCTACTTACTTTTAAATTGATTGAAAACCACTGACGTAAATAAAAGACGTTATAACTAAATAGGTATCTGTCGAGAAAATTTACCGTTGAAAATAGAGGCCACTGAAAATCAGTGCTGTAAGCCTGTAATATAATGTAATCTCTCTCTCTCTCGCACCACACACTCACTTACATACACACACACACACACACACACTTATACACATACAGTTCTTTATTATGTATTCATTATGTTCTTAATGTGTAATTCTCATGGACTTGTAATCTGGAGGTGGGCGTTAGCAACTGCAACACAGTTTCAAACTAACGCAGTTGTTACCGTTCTATAGTTTTTAGGCTCCGTTAATTTTGAGATTTATTATTATTAAATTATTATTATAAATGCCTTAAAGACTTAGAGTAAGAAAATTTAAACTGAAGCTGCCTCGCTGTGATTCTTGGTACTGAGCATACCTCGATGCCACGACCATGACAAGCGTTATCTATGCAAATACCTACATATAGCAGCAATGAGGCATCTTATCTACCGGTATGGTATTTCCCCTAGTGCTGGCCCGTCAGCAGCTTCGACCGCTTCTTTTCAGCAGCTGAGCGATTATCCCCGTACACAGACGTAGGCGTGTTGAGATTCGAGACCAAAAAATTGCGAGCGGCTTACCCGTGGTCCCACTGGTTCGACCCGACACGACCAATCTGATGATGCAGTAACAAAGATTAATCATAGATTAATAGTGTATCTCTTCACGTTATTTTAACGACCTGCGACCGAGCGCTGTCATAGCGGGAAGTCCCGTCTCCGGGAATTTATAATTTCTGAATTTTGTCAGGTATGGTCCGGTGTGAGGCTTCGGCCGTGGCTAGTAACCATCCTACCGGCAAACTGCAAAGATATATTCGCCAAGCGATTGAGCGTTCTGGTACGATGCCGTGTGGAAACCTATTATGAGTAGGTATGAGTTATAACTGCCATACCCCCTTACAGCTTAGTCCGCTACCATCTTAGACTGCATCATCACTTACCATCAGGTGAGATCACACTTGAACACAGGGCTAACTCGTAGTGGTATAAAAAAATTGGATCCAACTTGTTTACATCAGGGTAGGTACCTATATTAGTAAAACGAAAGAAAGATTAAAGTAATTTTTAGGGTTCCGTACCTCAAAAGGAAAAAACGGAACCCTTATAGGATCACTTCGTTGTCCGTCCGTCTGTGTGTCAAGACTCTTTTTCTCAGGAACACATGGAGGTATCAAGCTGAAATTCATATCAAATACTCAGGTCCACTGCCCCTTGGAGCTGTGAAAAAATCAAACTTCAAAGCCAACACAATCAAAAGTTACAGCCGTTTATGCTGCAAATTTTCGAATTTTCTTGCACTCGCAAGGGAATCAAAACCTACAGGGTACTTCCCGTGAACTCAGAATCTTGAAACTTGGTACGAAGCAACGTCTTATAGCACAGATATAGGAAGAATTGCGAAAAACATAAATTATTAGTTACATCATAATTTATAATAAAAATATTTTTATGCAAATTTTCGAAACTCGCAAGGGAATCAAAACTTACAGGGTACTTCCCGTGAACTCAGAATCTTGAAACTTAGTACGAAGCAACGTCTTATAGCACAGATATAGGAAGTATTGCGAAAAACATACATTTTTAGTTACATCATACAATACAAATATTTTTAATAATTTTAAACTTACTATCCCTTTCCTCATGAACGCGTAGAGATATTAAATTGAAATTCATATCAAATGCTCAGGTATATAATACCTTTAAGCTGTAACAAACTACTGTCCCTTGGAGCTGTGAAAAAATCAAACTTCTAAGCCAACGCAATCAAAAGATACAGCCGTTTATACTGCAAATTTTTGACACTGGCAAGGCAATCAAAACCTACAGGGTACTTCCCGTGAACTCAGAATCTTGAAATTTGGTACGAAGCAACGTCTTATAGCATAGATAAAGGAAAAATTGCGAAAAGCATAAATTTTTAGTTACCTTCATCATACAATAAAAATATTTTTAATAATTTTAAACTTACTAGTTACCACCCCTTTCCGCATGAACGCGTAAGTAGAGGTATTAAATTGAAATTTAAATAGATAAGTGGAATAAAAATACCATAACTTTTACTTACATACCTACAGGTTTGTACGGAACCCTCGGTGCGCGAGTCCGACTCGCACTTGGCCGGTTTTTTTTTACAGCCTCGTTTCTAGCTGTTAAAGGAATTCTTATACCTACTTATACACAATACGTCCTATGACAGTTTATTTTCAAGCTATTTATTTTTTGGGTGGTTCTTAGGTACATATTTAGATGTTTTCGTCATGGTATTTAATTTTGACTACATCATGGAAACATAATAGAATACAATTCCGCATATTAATAAAATTATAATAAGTAAGGGGATTAAAATCATTATGACAACTTGAGCTTCTCATCACAATAGGTGTGTATTATATTATCAAGGTTTCGCGTTTAAAAAATTAATGTGCCCGCGTAAAAACTTCGCAACACAGAGGTGGTTTAGGTAAACCGCAGAATAAAAGATTCCACTGCGCGCCATCAGTCATCACTCGAGCAGGTTTACAATGGCGCGCCGCCAGCGGACAGTTTCGCTAAATTACCGCTGTGGTGACGTCCCCGTCTTCACAATATTGTTGTAACCGCAATACGTTCACTTTATTATTGGGAGTTTCCCTTTGACAATAATCTAAGATCTATGGGAAAAATACTGCTCTTGTGCAAAGGTGCAAAGCATGTCAGCATCACAGAAAAAGGAATTTGCTTATTGCAAAGCATGGCCGAGGTGCGGCGCGTCTTTCTCGATAACAACTCAAACAAACTTTATTTCTATAGGTAGGTATGTCTTTCGGACTAGCGCGCCTGCCGCCCGGTGTCCCCTTTGTTATTTTTATTTCTTACTGGATTAAGATTTTTTTTATTCCCGCGGGATTTCTTTAATTTTCCGGGATAAAAAATAGCCTATGTCCTTCCCCGGGATACAAACTATCCCCGCACCAAATTTCATCAAAATCGGTTCATCAAAAAAAGGACTAGCTAATGCCCGCGACTTAGTCCGTGGATTGAGGTTTTTCGGTTCCCGCGGGAACTCTTTTTTACCGGATAAAAAGTAGCCTATTTTCACAGAGGCTCTACTGCACTGGCTCGGTATGCGCTGGCCTACGGCCTGCAGCACGAAGGCAACTGTAGGACGTAACATTCAACGCGCGCGAAGCTTGCACCGCCCTACGATTTGTAGCCCGTCTCATAAGGAAGTGGACGAGGAGCCAAGCGGAACCAAGCGAGGGCTGCACTGCTCCGCTTGTAGTCCGGCAAACTTGCAACTGACCCGGTGGGCAAATTTCGAACTTATTTTTATGCCTCTTAAGACGTTTATACTTAAGTATTATAGATATACAAGCGACGCTGACACCGGGTCAGATAAGTTTGACGGACTGTACTTGCAGTGGCAGCGCACTGCCGCCGTCGTGCGCGTGCCGCACTCGTCGCGTGCCATCGCGAGTATAACTACGGCTGTACTATTAGTTACCTGTTCTGTGGTAGAACTAGGTACGGGAAACAGCTTGGAGAGCTTTATATATGTCACCGTAAAATTGTAAAAACCGTTAGATTGTAATCTAACGCTTTTTATCTCGATAGATTGTACACTTTCGAAAGATTGTGAACCGTTCAATGTTCTGAGTGTCAATTTTTGAAATATTCATTGAATTTACGTTTTTTTGTCTCTTTCTAGGTTAAGTTAGGGTTAAGAAGGCGAGCGCACCAACAGGCACTTGTGAACTGGCGCATGCGTCTAGAGCAGAGGTTCCCAAACTTTTTTTTCTCATAGACCACTTTCAATATTTTGCTGGTTCCGGTGGACCCCCTGCAGCTACATTTCTACCATATTCCCAGTCGACAAAATATGTGAAGGTTAGATTTATTTAAATTTGCGTTGCGGCTGAGTTCAAACCACGAATTAACAGTTTTCGAGAAAATAGTGAGAATCAATTGGTTAATTAATTAATTGATTGTGCTGTGAGTGGATGTCAAAAAAGTAAAGTTGGCCAATCAAAAAAGTGATTCCATCCAACTTTAATTTTTGACATCTACTCACAGCAGTCAGCACAAGAAACCAATCAATTACTCTCACTTATTTTATTTAGAAAACTGACTTATTCGGAGTGGTAAAAAAAAAAATTATATTTTCTTTATGCGGCGGCGGCGCTTTGCAAGTCTCGACACGCTGTACTGAATATGAAATATGCAAGTTTTTACAAGTAACAGTCGCTGAGCTTCTTAAAATATATCTGCCTACATTTGTATGTGAAGTCAAGCCAACATTTTAGTTCTTCACTATTGAAACCAGATACATTTTCGTGGACCCCCGCTTACGAATTGTGAGCCCCCATTTTTTTATCATGCCTACGTAGACCCTCATCGAGTCTCCCGTGGACCCCTTGGGGTCCACCTGGACCACTTTGGGAATCAATGGTCTAGAGGAAGACAGGAAAGTACACCAGCGTGCTGTTGGTGCAATCCTCCCAAGTTTAGAGGCCTGGTTAAAAAGAAAAAGCGGCAATGTCATCTTCAGACTGACACAGGTACTAACTGGACATGGATGTTTCGGTGAGTACCTGTGTCGGATTGGTCGTGAAGCTACTCCCCAGTGCCATCATTGCGATGAAGACAGAGACACGGCACAACACACCCTTGAAGAGTGTCCTGCGTGGGAAGTACAACGTAGCGCCTTATTAAACCATGTGGGGAATGACCTCTCTCTAGCGGCTATAATAGCGGTTATGCAGAAAAAGAGGAAACTTGGAGGGCAGTGGTCTCCTTCTGTGCAACCGTAATGGTTGAGAAGGAGGCTGCTGGTCGGGTAGAGCTAGCCGATCCCGCCAGGAGACGAAGGCGCCGGGACGATGCCGTCAGCAGGCCAGTCCATCCAATAGACCCGAGGTAAGGGATCTCGAGGTCACGAGCGGCTGGGGTGGGGGCTCCAGTCATTCCATCGTCCATATATTAATTGGCCTTGGGAAGATGGCCGCTTGCTGTAGCACAAGCAGCCATATCTCATAGTGAGTGCAGTCTAGTCTGGGGTGTGAGCACCGGGATGAGCCCAACGGGCATGGCGCAAAGGAGGCACCGATGCGTTCTTGCTATGTAGAGATCTCGGAGGCTCCCAATATGCAAAGGGTGGCCACCGAGGGGGTTTTAGTAGGGTACCTACAAATCCTACATAACCCGACTTCTCCCCCAGAAGTTGGGTATCTTAGGAAGATTTCCCCCTCGAAAAAAAAACAAAGGTTAAGTTAGGGTTCGACATAAATAACCAGGTAGTGTTAATATTCCTAACAGATTAAAATCTTCAAAAATAATGCGTTAAATTGTAATCTTGTAAAATCAAGCAGATAATATTATTCTAGAGAAATCGAGCAATGGCACGAAACGAAAAAAAACTGAATGCAAAGTGACCCTTGCGTGATATTGCTATTAGTTTTTCCCAGGCGTCGTACTTTCGAACATACTGGTAGTCCTATTTATGTAAATTGGCCATCACTGGAAAACCTTAAACCAAACAGAGATGATTGTGATCGCTCTGTGGTAGCAATCAATTTTAACAAAATAATATATATCATAGCAAAGAACTTGGTCATAGTTTTGATCTCATCTCAGTCAGTACTACAATAATTAATTGGTCAGTATTTTTGATAGGAAGTTGGTCATACAATTTCTCATTAAGTATGTTATGTCTGGGATAAATACAGCGGTATAGCTGGCGCCAATCACTAAGCCGCGTCTGAAGTTGAAAGCAACACGCGTCGCAATAGCATATTGTCGCGCGTCGTATGTACGGTGACTTGAACAGTTTGTGTGAGAGCTGCGCGAACGAGCACTCGCTCTGAGACGACTATTTGATTCTACCAGCTATATGTACTAAAGTAGAGTAGGTATGGTTAGTACCTATGAGTCTGCACATCTCGACATTGCATATTTCGATTTTGGAGTACCTACTACCTACTCTAGTCTTTACCGTCGTCAAAGAACCTACAACTGAAATATGATCTCCGTTATCGTCAGAGTAAAATACCATATAACTCATTTGATCAATTTCCTTTTTAACCGACTTCCAAAAAAGGAGGAGGTTCTCAATTAGGCGCGTATATTTTTAAGCTATTGCATAGCTTCTATCGCGGGCCTTGAGCGTGGAGACCGAATCCAGAACGAAAAAAAACCTAATACTTTTGTTGCTATGACTACTTGTGTTGTTGACTTCAAGTTGTTGAAAATAAAAAGACTATTTTTTATAAAAAGATGATTTTGGTTGCTATGACTACTTGTGTTGTTGATTTCAAGTTGTTGAAAATTTAAAGGCGAAATAATTTTAAAGAATTACGTTTTCAATAGGCTAGTTATTCGTTCCATCCGGGTGTCCAAGGGGAATCAAAAAACCTCAATGTACAAAGTGTTTTAAATATGAATAAACAAAGTGCATTTATTTATGAATTCACGAAAAAATAGTGAAAGAAAATGAGTGAGTACGTAATATAATAAGTCTATGGTGAGTACCTACTTTATATTACATACGTTTTATTATTATTATCACAAATGCAGTATTATTTTTTGTTTCGATTATTATTATTATTATTTTTATTAAATTTTAATTTAATTTAAATTGATTTACCAAAAAAAAAGACGTGTGGCACTCGGAGACTGCCGCGGTAAAGCTATTGCATAGCATTTTTATCAACTTACCTAACACTTTTGAACAGAATTATGTTTTGAAAACTAGTAATATAATAAGTCTATGTTTGAAAACATAATTCTTTAAAATTATTTCGCCTTTATATTCCAAATCATCTTTTCATAAAAATGGTCTTTTTATTTTCAATAATTTGAAGTCAGCCACGCGGGTAGTCATAGCAACCAAAGTGTTAGGTTTTTCTGTAACGGAATTTCTGGATTCGGTCTCCACGCTCAAAGCCCGCGATAGAAGCTATGCAATAGCTTAAAAATACCCACTCAGATAAATTATGTCCCAACACTTCTTGCGACACTAGCGCTTTGCGAATGCACCGGAACTAACCGTCAACTTTTGCACTGTCCTATCTGTCCCCAGGGACTAGTATATATGAGTGATCTGTGGCGGTGATACTTTTTAGTTTTGCCATCTATCGATGAATAGCAGAACTTTTAATGACTTGTACTTTGAACTTTGAACTTTTAGTAACTTGAATTAATATCAAAGAAAAACAAAAGAAAAAAAATACTGCATAAATAAAATAAATAATTATAATTACATAAGTTGATAAAAAATGCTATGCAATAGCTTTACAGCGACAGTCTCCGAGTGCCACACGTCTTTTTTTTAATGTATGTCGGTGCATATCTCCGTGGTTTCTGAATCGATTTGATTTTTTTTCTATCAGTCGTTAGAGGAAGCTGTCAAGGTGGTCCCATAAAAAATTCTGACTCCAAATCCTCAACCCTGACACTAAAAAGTTATAAATAAAAATTCTTTCCAAAAAACCGACTTACAACGCCACTGTAAAGTACAACATAATTTTGACTTCAACATAGTGGGTAGAAATCAAAATTATTTTGTACTTTACAGTGGCATTGGAAGTCGGTTTTTTGGAAAGAATTTTTATTGGTAAAGTACTACCGATATAGGGTCCACCGTTCATTGCATCATCGATGCACGATCGAGCAATTGGTTATAGTAACATTTGCCCACCAAATATTTCGTAAGCGTATAAGTCATATTTTGGTAAAAAGTGGAAAACCCTTTCTCATGTGGTTGTTGTTAGATGCAGGTCAAATTGAAAGGTAACTATTACAATCGATGATGGTGATGGACCTTTACATTCAAATTTTGCTCTGAAGGCCCCAGTCGGGTTGCTGATGTGTGTAAAAACTTTAAGAGTATTTCGGATTATTTCACGTTGCCACAAATTTTTGATTATTTGGTTGTTGAGAAAACAAAACTGCATTAAATAATAACAATTATATTTACAATAGACGTTCTTATTACTACATATCATACACAAACTGTACAGTTCAGTTCGGGAAGTCCCCGCCGGCCGAGCGGTGTACAGTCCACACGCTGTAACGCGCGACGCGGTCTCGTTCAAAAAACATAAATCGAAACGCAGCAACGGCAGAAAACCTAACGTAACGTCGGGCCCTCAGATAATATTTTACACGTTGCGAAAATGTGCACAGAGCGCCCGTCCACCGCGGGTGCGCCACGTTCCTAAACTACGGATGCGACGTCAAGCAAACAAACGGGAGCGCTCGATTTCCATAATTCAGAACGCTCGATGTCAGATGCCGCGCTCGTCGCGCACCCGCAGCTCAACGTAGCACATCTCCGGTGGAGAGACACCCCCAGCCCCGGTCCCGCTCGCGACCAACACCTGTCGTGCTCGTGCCGCGCGTCGCCCGCACTCGTCACGCGGGCGCGTCGCCGCCCCGCAGCCGACGCTCCTTCTTGAGCGCGCGGTACGCCGCCACCACGTCCAGCCGCGCCCGCTCGCGCGCCTCTGCCGCGCGCTCCGCAGCGCCCGCGCCCGCGCCTAGCATCGCCGACAGCAGCAGGCCGCGCCGCGCCGGCTGCGCAATCACATTATATTAGGTATTACTATAGAGAAGGATGTTTGACGACGAGTCAAATCACCAACTCTTTCTTAAATGTCAACGCGTTTGTACAAGCATGTATGGAATGGAATTTTGCACACTTTTTTTCTTTCAACCGATAGTTTTAAATGTTTACTAAAAATAACTAATATTATTATAAGAGATAGCTGCACTTTTTGTAACCATCCCCAGAAAAGCTGATTCAGTAATAGCTGGGTGCTATACTCTCCACTGATTATGGTAGTGAAAGTCTGACCGCATGCTGATGGGCCTTTCACTAGATATGACCGGTCAAAGACGTGTTATCGTTACCAAACATGAACCATAATTAGAAAAGCTGATTCTTGTACAGTATTAAAGTATACGCAATCCCTATGTAAACAGTATAAGAACTGACGCTCTACATCGGGCCTTTCACTAGATATCACCTCTCAAAGACGTTATGAACATACATACTGTAAAAAAATATTAGCAATCATTCACGTCACGTTGATTGCTATTAAAAATTATGAAGGCGTAAGAATTTATTTAAGAGCAATCAACGTGACGACATAATAATTGCTAATATTTTTTTACAGTATGTATGTTCAGTTCTAGTAATAGGCCCGATGTAAAGCGTCAGTTCTTATACTGTTTACATAGGTATTGCGTATACTTTAATGCTGTACAAGAATCAGCTTTTCTAATTATGGTTCATTTTTGGTAACGATAACACGTCTTTGACCGGCCATATCTAGTGAAAAGCCCATCAGCATGCGGTTAGACTTTCACTGCCATAATCAGTGGAGAGTAGGTATAGCACCCAGCTATTACTGAATCAGCTTTTCTGGGGATGGTTACAAAAACTGCAGCCATCTCTTAGTATATAACAGACAAGGTCTTTACCCATAAGAGGTTATTATTTAGTACTTTTAATTCAACCCTAAATAGTGGTCCGCGCCTCCGCGGCGAGAACTTCGTTAGCGCGATTCAGTTTCTGTTCATTGTGTGGTAGTAATTTGGACGGCATTCCAATATATTGCAAGCTGTGTATTGGTGTTGTGTGGTGCTGTACCTTAGGCGCGGGTCGCGCGTGTCGCGGCCCGCGCAGGGCGGGCGGCGCGTGCGCGATGTCACCGAACTGCACGCGCTCGTACTGCACCTCTGTGCGCTGCGCCCACGCAGCCTCCTGCGCACACAAACACATCTCCATACATCTGCCGCTACTTCGCTAACACTATAACTCTACTGACTCGAAATTATTAATACTGGAAATTATTTTTAACTGCAAAGTAATGCTAACTGTCAAAATTCCAAACCAACATTTGAATCGAAATAATTTCTGATGTTGACATTATTTTTATTGAATTGTAATTAAATTAGTACTTTAGTAGATAAATAGTAGTTATAAATTGAAAAGTAATAATTAATTTTAAAGTAGATATACCCAAATTGTTAATTTTAATTAATATTAAGTAAAATGGTACTCATTGCAATTCCCTGACGGGGCCTCGTGTCCTTAAATATTTTAAGTACATGAATGCAATGAATGAATGAATGAATGAATGACTGTTGGAAAACTGCGGGAATAACGTGGTACACCAGTAAATGTGCTCTCTCAGAAGTAGGATAAAACCTAGTTAATTAATGTAATCTTAATGTCCATTGGAGCTAAATCTGCTTCAACGCCAGCGTGGTAGGCCGGGGCTACGATGGCGTGATGAATTAGACCAATTCAAAGTTGAGTGGCCCATAGAATAGGGACATGTGGAAGAATCGGAGGGAGGCCTTTGCCCAGTCATAGGACGGTACAGGCTAGATTAGATTAAATTAGAATGTCCATTGTTTACAGCTACCCCTTGGAGATAGGTAGGTACATCGTTTCTTACCAGTCGTTTGACGGAGGTGTCTAGACAGAGTTAACTCTGCAAAAATCAAAATAGTGTTAACATTCAGTATAGCTTAGCACAGTTTTGTAACATGTCACTATGTGTTAAGTTACAAAACTGTGAATGTTACTGATGTGTGTGCTCACCTCGGCCGCCTTGCTCTTCTTCTCCCGCTTCCTGAGCGCGAGGCGCTGCGTGCGGCTCGCTGCGCCCTCTGATTCCGCCGCCGCCCCCGCTACACGACGCTTGCGGCGGCGCCGCTCGCGCTGCGCGGACATGCGCTCGCCTTTTTCGTCTTCTGACTCTACATCGTCCTAATAAAAACAACACTTCAATTCAACACCCTATGAGTACAGAAATCAAATTAACGATTTTCAGATTTTTCCTATTCTTGGGCTGTGAGACTTTAATTCTTGACAAATTTTACGATTCTAGGTCAACAGGAAGTACCCTATAGGTTTTGATTTATAGCGAGTGTGAAAATATGCAAAATACAGCCATATTATGGTGTGTATACTTCCACATGTTCCCCAGAAAAAGGGTGTGGAAAGCCAGACAGAGAGATGAACAATGAAGTAATCCTACAAGGGTGCCTTTCTTCCTCCTCTGCAAAATCAACTTAGAGCTAGCAAGCAAGTGCTATTATGTACAGCTTGTATAGGAACATACAGGATAGTTGTGCTGGTCCAGTGGGTCCTGCAGCGCCCTCACTGCACTGTTTATGCGTAGCGAGAACTCCCGGCCCGACTCCCCGGGCAACTTGCGCAGCTGGGACACCGGGTTGCTACTCACACCTGAAGCTCCCACACCGTCTGAATACAAGACTCACTGTTATTATGATCTCTCCATTTTATACTGAGGAAGCAGTGGGGAAGGTCAAATTAAAATTATCCTTTGTGGGGTCGAGTGTACGCTTTAACAACATGGTACCAAAACAAGTGTTAGATTTGCAATTGCATAAATATAAAGACTGTAAAACAGCATTTGTTAAGCTGGGGCTATTTAAATACTATCAATGAATTTTATAAAGACAAAGTTACATGAAAGAAATCGGCTTCGCATTCGGCAGCCCACAATTCAAGACATTGAAACTATTGTTACATTACATAATATTGTTAGCATTATTACTGTGTGTCATTTTATCTCATGAAACAGGAAGTATAATATCTGTCAATTTGACTCATTTCATGTCATTCGATTTAATCGGCGGGTATGGACACCATATTCAAATTAGTTAGTATAAATACGTGTTTTGACGATAGTAATTCAGTCTCCTGCCGGCAGACTCAGCGATTATTGAATACTTTTGTGTTTAGATCGCATTCTGATTTAGAGCTTAACAATAGCCATCATGGCCGGATCAAATGAATATTATCTGTAAGTTTAGCCATCTTTTATCTAATTACATTAAATATCTTGTGGAACCTCTACAGTCTACACGTTTAACCATTTATTCGTGCAAGTTCCAAATGAGAGTACAAATATATTAAGTGTCTCATAAATACCTACTTCTGGATTGATTACACAGAGTATTTAATTTCGATTCCAAAATAAAATCGATTTTGACTTGAGATACATTAACAGACTTCACTAAGAGCATAAATATTTATGGATGTGTTCAGAAATTAGATATTTTGAAAACATTTTTTCTATATTTGTCCAGCTTTTAAAATAAATAAATAAATAAATAAATGAACTACATTTTGGTGAAAGTCTCATCTCTGTAACTTTTTATGATTTTTTCTAGTTCAGATTGGCCAGTGTTCTTTCATTAAATCGATTGAAAACTTACGCCGTTGAAGCGTAGCAGACCGACAGACAGTGCCACTGGCCACACCACCATTCCACATTTATATTTTTTTAATATTAGTATGGATAATACAGACCAGCTGAGAGCCATTTTTTATTTTTCTTCTTCTTCTTGATAGTTTTGTCGCGATTTTGAAACGCGAACAGGCGTGTGAGTGTCTTCGGTACAGGCTGATCGTCCGGATCTTTTGGCGGCGCGTTTATTTTGCCTTTCAAACTAAAAAACACACACATATCAAAAGTTAATAAGACAGTTAATACAAAGGTTAATACATCAAAGGTTAAAAAATGAGAATTATTATCCACCTTTGTAATCGCCTGGCCTGTTGTACTAGAGGATCTTTTACACCACGGTGTTTCTTTGCTGGAATTTTACGACCCATTCTAAGGAAAATTATTTGCGTAATATAAACTCTCTACTTCCTACAAGCACTAAAAACAAATAAATTTTTTAAAGACACTTTTGTAAACACACTTCTAACCTCAAACCTCAAACTCAAGCTCCTATACCCGTATACTATATAGTATATTGTCTATGTCCTATACTATGGGTATGTTCCGAAATACACTGCGAGCACTGTAAGGTGTGACGTCAGTTTAGTATACTGCGAAACCGTTCCTCTATAGTTAGCTATACTGGTCACTGTTTAAAACGGAACGCAGTCAGCACTGAGAGCACCTTTGACCACCTCGAAAAAGCCAGTGCTCACAGTACAAAAATGGCGACGATTTATGACGTCATACATTTCCTTAGGATTCTGCGGCAGTATGCTGTCACTCCAGAACGGAACGAATTTCTCCCCAGTAAGAGCACTGAACAGTGCTCTCAGTGTATAACGGAACATACCCTTTATGTTCCTTGTCTCTGTCAACTGTCAAGTGTCAAGTCTTTTTTTCCAAGCTCAAATCTTTAGCGGAGACAAATCTTTAGTCACAGACTCAGAATACAGATTCTGAGGTCACAGATTACAATACGCATCTCAGCAAGGCGATTGTGTAAAAATGACAGCTACAGTGTAACGATCGCAATCACCTTTGATTGGTTAACTTTCTTCCACAATAATTGGCCAAAATCCATTGACGCAGCAAAAATACCATCAATTCAGCCAATCAAAACAATTGAGACTGTGACAATGATTGATGCTGGTTTTACACAATCGCCCTACTGATCTTAATTCTGCAGGGCGACCGCGTATCTTTTGCATCAATCATTGATACATCGCAATCACCTCCGATTGGCCGAATTTGTGGTATTCTTGCTGCGTCAATGGATTTCGTCCAATAGTGGAAGAGTGTTAACCAATCAGAGGTGATTGCGATGTATCAATGATTGATGCAAAAGATACGCGGTCGCCTTGCCGCAGCCCTACCGGCTAAAAATTGTCGCAATATCACATTCAAAAATATCCTTATGGATCTTATTTGTTACAGTCCTTATATCCGGCTTCGCGTAAGCTTTTTCAGGAATGTAGCAATGGGTCGCAAACCACAGATTACTAGTCACGAATGCGGAATATCGATATTTTGGTGGTGCAAACCTACTTATAAACCGACTAAGTTCGACATCGTAGTCTTCCAAATTCAACTGCATTACCTATCTAACCAAGTAATATTTTAGTCTGTGGTATCTTGTGATTTTCTATTTATTATTTGGTTTTGTTTTTTGATGAATTAATATTACAAAATACTTTATTAAAGAAGCCATGCGCGTATGTTAGTAAATTTTCTTTTCACGATGCAATCAATGGTTCCATAAGGTAGAAGTATCTCGAGATACTGAATTTGTCTATGGATATTTTCATTTATCTAAAGTTTATCATAATTTTTTGCGCAAAGGATCAGGAAAGTGATTTAAAATAGTAATTCCGAATTCGGTTAGGCTAGCTAGCTAGTTCTATTGTATTGTTTTCAACATAAAAAAAAGTACCTAGTTAACTTAATTTTTTAAAGTTTTCAATAACTAGCTAATGCCCGCGATTTCGTCCGCGTGAATTGAGGTTTTTCGGTTCCCGCGGGAGCTCTTTAATTTTCCGCGATAAAAAGTAGCAGTGCTATTCCAGACTATAATCTGTCTCTGTGCCAAATTTCAGCCAGATTCGTTCAGCCGTTGGCGCGTGATTGAGTAACAAACATCCATGCATCCATCCATTCAAACTTTCGCATTTTAAATATTTATTTTATTTGATTATTGATTGATGTAATATTATTACTTCAATGGCATTATTATGTATTTGTCGTACAATTATTATATTTCTTAGTAGCGTGAGTTGGTACTACTGCCGATGAGAATATTTTAGTAAGGTACTAGCTACCTATACATAGGTATAGCCATGGTAAAGCTAAATTATTATCAATAGAATGTCTTAAATTAAATAATATTTTGAAGTCATTCCAATCTACCATACCTAATTGCTTGAAATAATAGTATTTTCTATTTTTACTTAAACTAACTATGTATTCGAGCTATTTAAACCCTTATTATAAATTAATTTTAATTAATGAGTAGTAAAACGATTAACGGACACCTTATGTCACCGCTAAAAACACCTCTTGGTGGTGTATCAAATATCAATGAAAGCCTAGTTTGACGTAACGTTTGTCGTGGTCCATAAACGACATCCTACTTCAAAAGCCTCACGCGACACCAATTTTCAGCAATTATTTTTATCGATAGTTACTGCATCAATGTCAAAACGTGTTTTGTCCTCAACGATCCTTTACGGACAGTCTCAATGATACGCGAAACCATAACCATGTTTTGGCATTGATGCAGTCCTTTAATGATTGATGCAAAAGTTACGCGGTCGCCCTGCTGCTGATACGCATTAATTGACAGTTTGAGTTTTGACACTCCTTGTTTGACACTGACACTGACAGTTTGACAGCGGGCAACACAGAGTAATGATTTCCTAGACATAAAAAGTAATAAATATTTACGGAAGGTAACAGCGAGATGCACTAATTTTTTAAAGATTTAATGGAGAATAACTGACAAGAAATAATATAATAAAATAAAAATAAACATTATTCATTTCAATGCAAACTTAATACAAAATATAAATAATAATAAAAATTCTGAACAGAATAAAAATTATCCAGTAACCTCTGAGGGAGCTTGCTCTGTGAAGGCGAATGGATGATTCGAGTTGGTGCGGGAGGGGGCTTGTTTTTAGCAGCAGCAGAAGGCCGTTCTTTGTGTCAAAAAATTCTACTTGTGACGAATACTTGGATTTTTATTATTTACAACGAGTGAGTTAGTGTTTGTGCTCCGTAACAAAGGTCGTAGTGCGCGTATGTCGTAATTATAGTGATTAGCATTTAAATCAGCTCGTAATATCGAACGGTCCAATGAGTTTGGGAGGAGGTCACGGCGCCGAGGGATCAAATGCAGGAGGAATATTCGTTCAATTCAACCAAGATTGCACGTAAGTGGGCTTAATTTTCCTATCGTTTATGTGTGAGACTGCGAGAGAAAGCCTAGACGCAGCGTCGCTGCGCCCTCGCTAGCAGCTGAGCGAGTCCTCTCGCCAGCTGTCAGCACTCAGCTGTGCCGAGCGCGGGTCAGCCTCGATTCGACCTCCTATGGGTTGACCTCCTGTGGGCTCGCGCTGGCGGCCTGACCGGGGTCGCCGGCGCTGGCTCGGCTCCTCGACCCTCGGGGAACAAACGCTTGCGTTATTGTGCGATGATGCAATATGTCAATGCCAATGTTTTCGTAACATCGAGCGAAACGTTCTTTGCAGTAAATAAACATTGCAACAAACAGTCTCAGTATTGACCTGTAATAACCCATTGTGCTTCTGAAAATATTACTTATGTGCTTATTTTCATTCTAGTTATGTCATGGTCACTAATGTTGTGAATGGTTTGAGAGATAATGATGTACTTCCTCAATGATTGTTTTATGCATTTTGAGTTAGTTAGTTATAACTGATACAGAAATAGCTTGAACACTATGTAAACAGCTGATATCTGCTTGTGATGCAGTAATCTTTCAATTTATGTTGCAATTGTGTGATAATTGATAGAATGCATGTAAATGTACAAGTTGTGAAATAAACTAAATCAGTTTTATGTTCAGTGTGTCTTATCTTACTGCATTCAATTTCACTTTGAGATTCATACCTAGTATAAGGTCAAGACTACACAAGAACTGTGATGGTTCCCTAAGCCTCTTGATATGCAACAGCCCATTGTTAGAAAGTATAGTATCTCCCAGTAGCTTGCAGGCTACTCAACTGACAAGTGAGACCCCACTGGATTAAGTATTTTCTTACAATATTTTTTGGACCATAACACAAGTAACAAGTAAATGGTAAATATATGCATAGTAGATGCTGGTGCTTGTCTTTATTAAAGCCAGCAAGCTAACAGCTAATTGTATCACTCCTGATGTCACTCTCCCACTATGCAAATTCCCATAACTTCAGCCTCTTTCAACACTTATGATTGTTACAGGGCAATGTGATATGCACAACTTTTATGCTCATGGAGCAGTAACAACTTTGTTTATTTTTTTATTTTTTGCTACTCAACACAATCAAACAAGATCACTATCTAAAGAGATAATTTGTGCTTAGTTATAGGTAATAGTTGGATTATACTAACTGGCAGTAGTTGGCACGATAAACTTAAATAACTTTTATTTTACTTAGTAGTTAATCAGTCGTTTGAGTATGTAGGCACTGTGACCATAGCCAAAGCCAGCTCATCTGCAGATATCAAGGCACCATCATCATCATTTAGGTAGTTATTTCACTAAGCTGTGTCAGGAGTTAATTTGGGAAATTCTGCTGTACACTATAGCTAAACAAAATTAAATAATTGTTACGGACAGTCAAAAATGAAAGACGTTTTAACAGAATCAACAGCAACTTTAATTTTCACTGTTCACAACAATTAATTACAACCCAAGAAACATTTTTAATATGTGTCCGTTAAACCAGCGACAAACCACCTCGAGCGCCGGCCATAGACAATATTACCTCTTAATTTGTTCCTGGATGTATGGCTATTACCATAGAGTAATGTTACTATTACTCTATAGACACAGACACAAAATTACTTTTTACCAGCCACCTCTCCTCTCATCTCCCCTCCTCTCCTCTCCTCTCCTCACCTCACCTCACCTCTCCTCTCCCCACCTTTACTCCTCACTGCTACCCCTCTCTCTCGCTCCCCGCTCCTCGCTCGTTACAAATAATAAAATCCATTTATTCCAAAAGATGTAACAATTACCAATTTTAAATACATTATATTTTATATTATATTTCTAAACTAGCATTGTACAAGGTATCAGTAGTATATCACATATAAAAAAGGATTGAGCCGGCAGCTTATCTAGAATCTTGTGTTTCTTTATTAAAGCTGTCTGATACCAAAATTAAGTGTTTTAAATGTATTGCTATCCGTTTTTATAGCTTGCAAAGAAAAAGGATAGAGCACTAGATTTGGTCTTAACAAAGCTTGCATTGAGAAAGGAGAGAGCACTATATTTGGACGTGTCAATTTAATTGGGGGATAGTGTACAACCCAGTGGGTCACGGTGCATGTGTGTTGGTTGGCCGCAGATCCCTAGTGGCGGGCAGCAGTAACGGCTACCACCTGTTCGCGCTGACGCCCGACGATGGTGTGGAGGAGATCTATGCCAGCCAGTCGGGGCAGGACACCTGCCTCGTGGACCGGCTCTTCAGCAGCTCCCTGGTGGCCATCGTCACCGTTGCAGCTCCACGGTGAGAACACACACTTTTCACTCTTTACAATATGACCTCTTACTTCTGGAGAAGTTATGATGTCTGTCTAAGGTTTCTTTTCTGCACTTAAAGTTCATATTTTGAACTGCCATCTGTTGAATGTGATATAAATAAATATATAATGTAGGTATTATATAAGATAAACCAAAGTAAGAAAGAAAGAATGATATTATGATATAATGACATTGTTTACTAGCTGATGCCCGCGACTTCGCCCGCATGGATTAAGTTTTCTGATTCCCTCGAAAAGAGCATGTGTTGCAAAAAGTGTCAATTTAATAATTTTCTGCGAATCCTAAATGTAAATTTTTTGTTTAACCCAATTAGGGTTAAACAAAATAACTATGTTTAAACTTTAAATGTGTCGCAAGAGTTCCATAGTTTCAAATCTATTAAATTGTCTGATAATTCATGCAAAGGGATTTATTGACGTCAAAACAATTAACATACAATTCTAAGGTTCAACTCAAATAGATTTGTTTGACACAATACACACGCAAATCATAATAGTGCGTGCTCATCGGCGGGGAGATTGTTCACGCTTTATTCCTCATAAGCTGTTATCATGCGTAGGTAGTAGGTAAACTCATTAACTAGTTGGGATCCCAGCTCCACGTAACTGCAGCTAGTATCCATATTGTTAACAATTTAACATGGTGTTATCTGTCAGGAACGCTCCTGAAAGTTACACCTGCGGCGATCCTCTGCTGTGGCGGGACTCGCCAATCGGTTGCCATCAGACGCGTTTTAAACGTGATCGCTCACTGGAGAACCGAGCGCGCGCCGCCCAACACAAAGAGTTTCTTACTTGAGATGCGAATGACGTCAGAAGCAAATATGTGATGCATATAGAAATACATCAGGAGACGCTCTCTACGGTCCGTGATGTTCCAAATCTCGAAATTGATAATTATATTCCTTGATGATCGTATATATGTCACCGTAAGATTGTAAAAACCGTAAGATTGTAATCCAACGCTTTTTTTTTCGATAGATTGTAAACAGTCGAAAGATTGTGAACCGTTCAATGTTTTAAGTGTCAATTTTTGAAATATTCATTGTATTGACGTTTTCTTGTCTTTTTCTTGTAGGTTAGGTTAGGGATCGACATAAATAACTTAATTTTGGTTATTTTGGTTATTTATTTAGGTTCTATCGGGTTAATAAACCTAACAGATTACAATCTACCGAAAAATAATCCGTTATATTGTAATCATTCGACAGTTTACAATTTTGCGAGTTAGATTATAATCTAACGGTTTTTACAATCTTACGGTGACATATTACATATAGTAACTAAATGGATGCAGTGTCTTTAATAACTGTGTGAGTCAAAAATCAAAGGTATCAATTGGCTTTAACAAAGTCTAGTAGTAATGACGTGGACGTAATGGTGATAGTTATACTTATAACAATGAAGGGTCCCAATTTCTTGGTGGGCTTCTTGAGACCATTGTTAGCGCAACCACAACCACACACCCACAACAAACTCAGCACAGTCGGGCTTTGTTACGTGCTATCGCGAGGCGCGTGCGGCTTGTCAGCGAGCTGCGATAAGGTTTATCGTCATTCATCGTCGTAGTTCGTAGATCAGTGGGAAGGGCGCGGGGCGAGGGGGGCGCGTCGTGAACTTGCACTTGGCCTCGTAAGAGCTCGTTCCCACTTGTCGGGTGTCGGATCCGTATATTAAACGGAAGTTCTAGTGGCAGAGCATTATATATGACGCTATTCACACTTATCGGAAACCGATTTTGTGTCGGCTCCACAGACCATATAACCAATTGACTGAGCATAGCGGGCCGCCTCACCAGCCAAACGTTAGCAGTATGACTGCTAACGCTACGTTTTGTGCCTATAGTCGCCCTCAGTCCGTATTCGACAGTGCTCGGGAATTGATCGAGAAAAAAAACGAAAAATATGCCTTTTTGCAGCATTAAATAGCGTGGGAAGAGAAGCAATACCTCCAGCTATGCAAAGGATGGGATAGCATTTCATAATTAAGTGTAGTTAAGTAATAATAAATAAAAATCATTAATACGCATAAAAATAATGTCTTTCAGTTTTTCTTTGTCTTTCACATGTAGTTCTACATATCTCCGTCTCTTCCACGCACTGCCCAGTGTAACCTGTGCAACTATCGATAAATTATATCGATAGTTGAATGCCAATACATTAATTTATTTAGTAAAAATTTATATTTCATTATATTCCGAACAATTCTGAAGTAAAAGAGCAGGTTAAAGGTTTATTATTTATTTGATTGTTTACTATTAATATTAAAAAGTTTCTGTTGAAAACTTAAGTTCTTTAGTAAACATACTAATCCATACTAATATTATAAATGCGAAAGTGTGTCTGTCTGTCTGCTACGCTTTCACAGCCCATCTGTTCAACCGATTTTGATGAAATTTGGTACAGGGATAAGTTGTATCCCGGGGAAGAACATAGGCTACTTGTTATACCAGAAAATTCAAAGGTTCCCGCGGGAATCAAAAAATTTATCTGTTCAACCGATTTTAATGAAATTTGGTACAGGGGTAGGCTGTATCCCGGGGAAGGACATAGGCTTTTTCTTATCCCGGGAAATTCAAGAGTTCCCGCGGGAATCGAAAAAACTTGGTCCACGCGGATGAAGTCGCGGGAATCATCTAGTATTGTATAATAATGCAAAAAAGAAGCGCCTAAGATATAATTTCAAGATTAAAAAGTGTCAGTAGGTATAATGTTGATCATAAATTAAAACCATCCATCCATCTGCATTAAAGTTAAGACTAACCGCTGTATCCAAATGCGCTTTATTGAAAAACTAGATGATTCTCGCGACTTCGTCCGCGTGGTTTAGGATTTAATGATTCCCGCGGGAACTTTTTAATTTTCCGGGATAAAAGCCTATGTCCTTCCCCGGGATATAACCTACCCTGTACCAAATTTCGTAAAAATCGGACATAGAAGAAGAATAAACTAATATGAATCCATACTAATATTATTATTATTAATTTATTATCAAATCTTACTAATATTATAAATGCGAAAATTTGGATGGAGGATGTTTGTTACTCAATCACGCCCCAACTGCTGAACGGATCTGGCTGAAATTTGGCACAGAGATAGATTATAGTCTGGAATAGCACATAGGCTACTTTTTATCCCGGAAAATTAAAGAGTTCCCGCGGGAACCACAAAACCTCGATCCACGCGTCCGAAGTCGCGGGCATCAGCTGGTATTATAAATGCGAAAGTGTGTCAGTCTGTCTGCTACGCTTTCACGGCCCATCTGTTCAACCGATTTTAATGAAATTTGGTACAGAGATAGGTTGTATCCCCGGGGAAGGACATAGGCTACTTTTTATCCCGGAAAATTCAAGAGTTCGCGCGGGAATCAAAAATATTTATCTCTTCAGTCGACTTTGATGAAATTTGGTATGAAATTTGGTTTGATGAAAGACGCGGCAGATCCAAGAACTCGATTGCAGCGCCCCCTACTGGGTTCAATTGTGAATATAAACCATTCCGGGTCCGACTAAAACACACAAAAATTTCCATCAGAATCGGTCCAGCCGTTTGGAAGTGATGCGAGAATATACATTTTGGCATATTTTTAATTAAACATATAAATTATACATATCAGATAATCCGTACTAATATTTTAAACGTATGTAAGTATGGACCTATGTATGTTTGTTACTCTTTCACGCAATAACTACTGAATGGATCTGGATGAAGTTTGTCACAGTGATAGATTTTATTCTGGAATAACACAAAGGCTACTTTTTATTCCGAAAAATTAAAGAGTTTCCGCGGGAACCAAAAACCTTAATACACGCGGACGAAGTCGCGGGCATCAGCTAGTTATCTATAATTATACATGATATGGTGGTATTTTGCTGTTTGAATAAAATTATTTGTATTGATTTTCCAATACTGGTAATAATATATACCTATTAGACTTTATCGATATATTTTCTGTCGCGCAGCGGGCAGCCCAAGTGCCGCGGTAACATATATAACTGTGTATAGTTGATCTTGAGCCAGCCAATAAGAAATCCCATTATTACCCCGTCCCCCGCCAGAAAGTGGTGAGTTGTGTTTCAAAGCGAAAATTAGCCTATTAGCTCTCAATAGGTTTACTACTCGGTGGTCGGCTCCGACAAGAAATGTCGGGTGTTTTGCCAGCCCTCTACGCCCGGAAAAAAATCGTGTCGGATCTCGCTCGCCTATGATTAAGAACGGCGCTGTTCACATTTGTCTGATGTCGGAGCCGATAACCCTCTCCCCGCTACCCCTCATTCCGTTCGTGCGTACGTCGTACCTGCGATCGCGCACACACACATCGCGGCGCGCAAGCAGAGTTGTTGTGTTTTTATTGTACGCACGTTTGGTGATTCGTAGTAATGGAAAGAAATATCAACCCCGAACAATTGATCACACTAGTTCAGGAAAGAGGTGTCCTTTGGGACAAAACTCTAAATGATTATAAAGATAAGCAACTGAAAATAGCTGCTTGGCGGGAAGTTTGCTGCCTACTCATACCTGATTTTGACAATTTGGACGAAAAAGAAAGACAATCATGTGGTAAGTGTTTGAAGTTATTTATTTAATAATATACGTAAAATTCAAAACATAAATATTAACCATGCGCTTCTGGTTGCCAAGGCACCGAGCCTATTGTTGAAACGAAGTAGTTTGCAAATTCAGACCGTATATCATTTGCAATAGGACCACCACGTGGATTACAGTTTTGCAGTTGTACTTGTTCTTGCATCGGATTTTCTGCCGCATAATGAATATCTTCAAAGTTCAGACCGTCCTTTTCTCTTACAAAATTGTGTAATACTGTACACGCTTTTACAATTTCGATAGCCGTGTCTGGGTGGACATCCAGTGGCCGATGAAATATTCTCCATTTATTGGCTAAAATACCGAATGCGCATTCAACGTACCTTCTTGCCCGACTTAAACGATAGTTAAATATTTTTTTCATGTGGTCTAAATGAGTGCCTCCAAAAGGTCTTAACAAATTTGTTGACAGAGGGAAAGCCTCATCGCCCACGAGAACATAAGGCATATCATTTTGAAGTTTTGCATGTAGAGGCCTTGGTTTTGGTATATTTAAACTACCATCATTCAGTTTCTTCCATATAGTTGACTCCTTGAATATTGAAGAATCGCATTCTTTTCCATACGAGCCAACACTCATAAAAATAAAACGATATTCTGAATCAACAACGGCTAGTAAAACAAATGAAAAATAATCTTTGTAATTAAAATACATCGAGCCAGTATTGTTTGGTTTCACCACTCTAATGTGCTTACCATCAACTGCTCCAAGACAGTGCGGAAAGTTGGCTTTCATATCAAAACTTTTTGCTATTTCCAACCATTTACTCTCATTATCAGGAATTTTCATGAACTCGTCTCTTAATACATCCCAGATAGTGGAACTAATTTCTTTGCAGATTTTACTAATAGTTGACACACCAACTCTGTAACTATAGTGCAATTCTTTGAAGGAACAACCCGATGCGCAATATCTGTAAAATAATTAAGTAGGTAAAATAATTAACATTTCTATATGTACCTATTGTAATTGCAGGTAAATTAGTATCTACAAAGTGGTCGAATCTACGAGATGCCTGGATGCGAGCAAATAAAAATGACGTCAAAAAATCCGGAGCAGGGGCTAAGTTTTCAAAGCCATATATATATAAAGAACAGATGAGTTTTCTGCAAAAAGTGGCTGAGCCTAATCGAACTCATGATTCTGTCAAGAAGCGTCCAACAGATACATGTCCCGAGGCATCAGCGGCCAATACAACAGATATAAATTCAGAGCTGCTATTACCAAGCACTTCCAAAAAGCCCAAAACCCTCGATGACAAAATGAGCCAGTTTTTAGATAGCAGGCTACAGTCAGACAGAAGTAACGAACATCCAATGCTCTCTTTTTTCAAAGGTGTTCTACCGAGCGTTACGTCTTTTGACGATAGTGAAACTTTAGAGTTTCAATCAGGCGTGCTGTCACTGATTCAAAATATTAAAAAGCAGCGTGAAAGTCGTTTATACTCATCAAACTATGGTTGGCATTCACAGTCAAGAGATCACGTGCAACAATCTGTATATTCGTCACAAAACCAGAATGTGCACCCACCATTAAACGAGAATAATATCTTCCCTTCAAGTGGATATGGATATTCGACACGCCAACTCGTTGAACCAGCATCACCTACTTTGTCACTACATTCAAGTAATAATCAAGATTCGGACTTAGATTTTAGTAATATTTAACTCCACTAATTTGTTTTCGTAATTAAAAAAAATTAAAGTTATTTCTTTCAATAAATATATGTGAACTAAAAGTGACTGTTTTATCTCTTCCTTTATACAAATTAATATGTATAATTATATTACCTTAAAAATATCGCCAACCTTTCTTCAGTACAAATGCAGTCTCTAAATCTCGTATTTTGGTAGTTTATGCTCACTGATATTTGAGCCAATAGATGGTTGAATGTAGTTATCGACATTCTAAAATAATTGAAAAACTTAATTTCGTCACTCCTCAATTCTGTTATTAAATTCTGAAATGTTCCCAAACTAAATCTTTCTCTCAGGATTGGGTGCACCCAATATTTTCTTTCCTTGGCTGTCTTTCTTCGTTTTCTTCTCAAATAATAATACATCACAACAAGAGCTTCGTCGACGTCCATCGTGCACGCCTCGCGTAGAGTGCTTAAAATTGGCACTAGCTTCGACCGTGGCCGACAACCGATTATTAATCGTGTGTGTGAACAAAGGCGCCGACATCCGATTAATATACGGATCCGATAGCCGACAGGTGGGAACGAGCTCTTAAGGCTGCCCAGCATCAGCTGTCGGGCAGCTCGCTACCTAAATAATAGCGCGTGCGTGCGCGCTGTCAGTCGCCTAATAGTTATTTGTTATACAAGAGTTACGAGATTCCCTCGCTGACGCTCAGGATTCTAATTTTTGAACCACTCGCTGCGCTCGTGATTCAATTTTAGAATCCTTCGCTTGCTCGGTCATCAAAATTGAGCACGCGGTGAAAAATCTTTTCACTCGAGTGCAACACGTAACTTTTCATCCCACCTCAGCGAGGAAATGAAACACTTCTCGCGTGATTGTTGAGGGAGAAAGCTCATTTCCGCATTTTTAACAGTATCAGTCAATTCTGTTGGCGTCAAATTAACTTCTTCGTCACTAGAATCACTCATTTTAGGTTTTTCACTTATTTTCAATTTTCTTGTTTTTAATCGAAGGTTTTAATTTTAAACAATATGACGTGAAAGAAAATGGTGCCTGCAAAGCAAATTAAAAACCGGGCAAGTGCGAGTCGGACTCGCGCACGAAGGGTTCCGTACCATTATTAATAAATAATTACCTTTGTAAATGAACCGCAAGATTAACTTTGTTTGTAGAGGTTTATTGTTAATATCAAAAAAACTATGCTAGTTAGAGCATTGGCTATAGTTTTCCTGTAAAATATACGTAAATTCCTATTGACCATAATTATTTCAAATTTTTCGATTGGTAAACTCCGGAGATAAGGGGGGGGGGAACGGTATTTTTTTAGACATTTTCCCCGATAAGTCAAAAACTATCATAACTAAAAATAATTAAAAATCTGTTTTAGAATGTACAAAGTAAACCCTTTCATATGATACCCCACACAGTACAGTTATCTCACTTTTAAATTTCAACCCTCAGATTTTCCCCTCTTTTTAAATAAGAACAAAAATAATTTCCATTTTTTTTTAATTCCAGTGTCTTTGGGCCACTTATATACACAACTATTCCAAATTTCATGTTGATAGCTTCGGTAGTTACTGAAATAATCGAGTGTGACGGACGGACAGACGGACAGACGGACAGACGGACAGACAGACGGAGAAAGTCGCACCATAAGGGTTCCATTTTACCATTTTGGTACGGAACCCTAAAAAGTACACTAAGAAGGTTACGAGTGTGAGTTTTTAACAAATTAAAAACGGTTGTATGGAAATTCGGCACCATAGAGGTAGAAGTAAATAGGTTTTAATGATGTTTTGAATTCACAAACTTCATAGACGACTGATATTTACTAACGTGCACACGATGTTCTAAATTCAATTTACTTTATCCTCAAGAGGATAATAACGGCTTTTGCATTCAGATATCGAAGCGTTAAAATACTCTTTACGAGATGGTGGGATGAAAAATATTACTAGATTATTTCGTTAATGAGTAAATTTTGTACAATTTTAGAAATAGGTACCTACTAGCAGTAAAATTGGCATTGGCAAGAAACCATTGTCATCGGTACCATTTTTACGATGAATGTAGTGAGTACCACCCACGGCCCAGAAGATTCTGACGGGTACATAATATAGTCGGTATGCCTAATTACAAATGGCCCATTAATTCTACCTACTAAAACATATGTGTTTATTTAATCCTGTAGTTTTGAGCGGATTAACGTCGCATGCGCAGTTAAAGAAATATCCAATTGAACGCAAATCAGTCCTACGATAGCTGATAACAAATAATCAGCTGTTGTGTTGACCGCTAGCCGCCGGCGAGCGGCGCGGCGTGTGGTGTTGCGCTGAGTGACGTGAGACGTCGGAGTGTGACGTCACCGCCTCCCCCTGCCACCGCCGCGTGATTGACATTCTGTCACTGATGGTTCGGGCCGCGTGCCCACTGCCCACTGTCCCGGGAGATTCGGGCACTCTATACCACCAGCGGTGCACTAGCCTCATACTAGCCTATATGAAATGCGAGGTGATGTGAAAAGTTGCAAGCCGCCTCTTCCGCTGAATTTTACTGACCTATTCAAATTCAATACTTGGCTATTCATAATTTCCGAAGCAGCCCTTTGTATTCAAACTCCAATCTTTGAATATACCTACCTACTTTGATAGTACACCACAAAGGAAATTATACAACAGTAAACTTAGCTAATAACAATTACCTACCTGAATATACAATTTGGCGGCCTTATCGCTGCATAGCGAACCATTTTATTCAAATAAACTTTTTCAAGTGCTTTTGTATCGTCGGGTGAATCTACCGCTGGTTCACAGTGACATTTTTACCGATTATATTATCAGGATAAAATGTTCGGCTAATCTTTACCGCGAGATTTTGACCAGTATTCCGACTCCGAGTCTCGGACAAAATTATTACCTAGTACTAGTTATTATTAGCCCGCCAACCCGCATTGGAGCAGCGTGGTGGGTCTAAGCTCTAATTCCCGCTCTCCTATGAGAGTGGAGGCCTGTGCCCAGCAGTGGGACGTTAATAGGCTGTAGTGATGATGTGATGACTAGTTATTATTCTGTGATTATACATAAAACTAGTGGGCCCGGCAGACGTTGTCCTGTCCTATCTTCCTCGCAATTTTTCCATATTTTCTCACCTAAACCATCCGGACTACGACAAACATTACAAAACCAAAATCATCGGCCCAGCCGTTCTCGAATTTTAGCGAGACAGACGAACAGCAATTGATTTTAAATATATAGAAGATTAACAGACAAGCTTAAACAATTGCATAGAGAAATCGTTTATTTTATAATTATGATCGTGCGGTGCAAGTTTCCGATGAGCGATGTCGCAATATTGTGTGTTATCCGCGTGGCGTACCTACCTAGAGTTTAGATACTTATCTATCTACTTACATTCACCTCGCGGATGGGCTGGTGTTGTGATTGCGTATTACTGCGTGAACGCGCGTCCACATGTTTGTTACATATTGTAAATTGTAATGTATGTAATCACCGTTCGAACTCAATGACTAACCCCCGCTGGTATTGACTCTTCATCGACGATCGTATGTGATACGTATTTGAAGTAATAACGGCTCGCAAATTACCTAAATTTCATAATAGATATGCGATAAAATAGGCAAAGCCTGTCCGTATTTAGGCCCAGTTCTCTCAACGACCAGGATTCCTCGTTCCGATGGGCCCGAACGATTGAATCTCCCTGTCTTGACTCGTTGAGCTGGTCGAAGCCTCAACAGTATGCTTCTCGATCGGAATAAGTAGGTACCTCAGGAATTATTTTTTTCCTTTTTAGGGTTCCGTACCAAAATGGTAAAATGGAACCCTTATGGTGCGACTTTCTCCGTCTGTCTGTCCGTCTGTCCGTCTGTCCGTCCGTCACACTCGATTATTTCAGTAACTACCGAAGCTATCGACATGAAATTTGGAATAGTTGTGTATATTAGTGGCCCAAAGACACTGAAATTAAAAAAAAATGGAAATTATTTTTGTTCTTATTTAAAAAGGGGGGAAAATCTGAGGGTTGAAATTTAAAAGTGAGATAACTGTACTGTGTGGGGTATCATATGAATGGGTTTACTTTGTACATTCTAAAACAGATTTTTAATTATTTTTAGTTATGATAGTTTTTGATTTATCGGGGAAAATGTCTAAAAATATACCGTTCCCCCCCCCCCCCTTATCTCCGGAGTTTACCAATCGAAAAATTTGAAATAATAATGGTCAATAGGAATTTACGTATATTTTACAGGAAAACTATAGCCAATGCTCTAACTAGCATAGTTTTTTTGATATTAACAATAAACCTCTACAAACAAAGTTAGTCTTGCGGTTCATTAACAAAGGTAATTATTTATTAATAATGGTACGGAACCCTTCGTGCGCGAGTCCGACTCGCACTTGCCCGGTTTTTTATTTTATTGTGAAATAAGTTTGCGCTTGACGAATATCATTGCTAAATGTAAAGCCGATGAGATCTAGGTTAGAGGCGCGGTTGCCTAGAAGATACCTATTCACTGTTGCCTTGAAGGTACTCAAGTTATACGTTGCAATAAATACGTGCACTGGAAGGGCATTCCACACCTTAGCTGTTCTCAGAAATGTAGAGCAAAACCGTTGTGTTGTCTTCTTTGAGCTTAATTAATTCTGATGGTATATACCTAATTACAATAAAATAAGTGAGACTTGATTAGTATTCTTATAGGTACTTAACAATCCATTGCGGACATGATAAAATGACATAAGTACCTACTATAAAATATATTGTATTGTACATAAATTAAAAGTGATTCGTTTTGCACCTGCTCTGTTTATTTAGCCTGTTGTCACATTATATTACATACGGGTACAATATGACGACGCGCACAGCTGCGGTGCGTGCTGCGACGGTTGGTGTAAGGGCTTGTACACACGCAGAGCGCGCCAGTCGATCATTTAATGTTCGTGGAACTATTACAGGACATAAAAATTAAGCACATAAGACGTATAGTTTTGCGAAACGGCCGAGCTATACCTTTTTACCAAGATATAGAGTTTGTGGAGACAAGGCTTATCGGTACAGTTATTTGTTATTTATTCTGATAAATGTGGTAGAGTACTTAAAGCTATACAGCTTTAAGTACTCTAAATAAATATTATCTACGTAAATTGATATTTATGTGATAAATTGATTTATCACATAAACTTTGGACTTGGGACTGGCCCCATGGGCTATGATGCGCAGCACAAATCGGAGCTAAACTGGGGGCTTGACTCTACTAGAGATCTCATGATGTTTAACAGTGAAAGTATAGATTTGAACTTGTGACTTGTGAGTCTCGGCAACCAACTTTACATGGAATGTTTTTGGTGGGATTCGATTTTCCACATGTTGTCTGTTTACAGTCGCGATGTACGTTTGATCGGTTCCGTGCCTTGGTCGGTTGCAGGAAGCTGATCGTGTGCCACTACAAGAAGGGCACGGAGATCTGCAACTACAGCTACAGCAACACGATCCTGGCGGTGAAGCTGAACCGCTCGCGGCTCGTGGTGTGCCTCGAGGAGTCGCTGCACGTGCACAACATCCGCGACATGAAGATCCTGCACACCATCCGCGACACGCCGCCCAACGCGCGCGGCCTGTGCGCGCTGTCGCCCGCCGCCGACCGTTGCCTCGTCGCCTACCCGGGCAGCAGCGCGCGCGGCGAGGTGCAGATCTTCGACTGCGTGCACCTGCACGCCGTATGCGCGCTGCCGGCGCACGAGTCGGCGCTGGCGGCGCTGGCGTGGTCGTCATGCGGGCGGCGGCTGGCCACGGCGTCCGAGCGCGGCACCGTCATCCGCGTGTTCCTGGTGCCCGAGCGCACGCGCCTCTACGAGTTCCGGCGCGGCGTGAAGCGCTGCGTGGCCATCGCGTGCCTCGCCTTCAGCGCCTGCTCCACCTACCTCGCCGCCACCTCCAACACCGAGACCGTGCACGTGTTCCGCCTGCAGGAGGGTGAGTGCGACACGACACTACCGCTCTGTACACTTGCTGTAGAACACCCTGGCTCGAACTGTAAGCAAGTGTAAATGTGGGTGAGCCAAGCATCTCAGAGACGTAAATAAATGCGTCATAAAAACCCCTGGCCTTAATAACTTGGCCTCAAAATAACAAGGGTCTACCCAATTACAAAAGAACGCGGGCGCGCAATACTTAAAAAGCGTCTATATGATGCGAGCGTTCACAGATTGCTATTGGTGTCTTTTGTGATCTATCTGAGGCATTTGATCGAGTTGATCACACAACTTTGTTGCTTAAGTTAAGCCACTGTTGCATCAGAAATAGGTATTGCACTCGATCTTATTGACAGATCTCAGAGGATATGCATAAACAAATTGAAGTTGGAGAGCTCATAGCTGCATTGACGGGTGTCCCGCAGGGCTCGACCTTGGATCCCTTTCTACTTTCAGTCTATATGAATGTTTGTGTGCGGACAGGCGGCGCGGCGCCGGCGGCGGCGGCGGCCGGCGGGGGCGCGGAGGGCGCGGGCGGCGGCGGCGAGGGCTGGATGGAGTGGCTGTCGTCGGCGGTGTCGGCGGGCGCGGGCTACCTCCCGGCGCAGGTGGCCGACGTGCTGGCGCAGGGCCGCGCCTTCGCGTCCGCGCGGTTGCCGCGCGCCGCCACGCGCGCCGTCGCCGCGGTCACCAAGTGAGCACGCCCCGACCCACCCTCTGTAGCCGCCTACACGCGCTACATCCCACTGCCGCGCCAACTTCGCGATCGCATGGGACTAATCGCGAGAGAACACCCGGGCAGCGGCTTCTCGGCTCCGTACTATTTTTGAAGTGAAAACTTCTTTAGGCGCATTGAGCAGTTTTTGGTAGGGGGTAAAATTAATGTGGAATACACGAGACCGACACCGTTCTTCTTAAGACAAAAGGTCTTAAGTATAACGTATATAGTACATTCGTAATTAAACTTTAAAACCTTAGTTTTAAGGTTTATATTTGAAATATTTTTAATGATTATTATTAATTAGAAAAAAAATTATTTAAATATTCGTTTTCACTTCTATCGGCAGTCCCTATGACTGCTATTTTTTTGTCTGTACCTACTATCTCCCGTTTGGTTGCACTCTAAAATTGCGTTTTTGTTAGACATATTTTTGTATTGTAATATCAGTAGAATTTGTCAAAGAAAAATGGCGAATACATTCAGTATTTTTGTATTGTAATATCAGTAAAATTTGACAGAGAAAAATGACGAACACATTCAGTATTTTTCATAGCCAATTTTCTCTATCAAAAACTAGGTAAGTAAGTATATTACGATAAAAATATGTGTAAAATGAACGCAATCTTATTGTTCAGGACCTGTTCGGGCTACATCAAATAATCAAA
Source organism: Erebia epiphron (assembly GCA_963932025.1). Classification (NCBI taxonomy): domain Eukaryota; kingdom Metazoa; phylum Arthropoda; class Insecta; order Lepidoptera; family Nymphalidae; genus Erebia; species Erebia epiphron. The sequence continues at coordinate 15,513,743 of OZ009950.1, forward strand.
TAATCAAATCAATCAATCAATATATCTAAACTTCTAAACTAATATTATAAAGAGGAAAGATTTGTTTGTTTGTTTGTTTGTTTGTTTGTAATGGATAAACTAAAAAACTAGTGGACCGATTTTAAAAATTCTTTCACCTATAGAAAACTACTTTATCAGCGAGTAACATAGGCTGCATTTTATTTTAAAATAAATTAGAGATCCCTTCGAAAATTGCAATAATGTGAATTAAGTCGGAAAATTCACCTAATTTAACTTTTTACGTTAAACCTCTATTCGTCTATTAATTCATATGTCTTTTATGTCATATTTGTCAAGACACTTTTATGTCATATTTGTCAAAACAAACATAATAAATACTTACAAGAGAAGTTACTAACATTTTTTTAAACATTTTAATATCTAACTGTTGTAGACAGACTGCGAAATGCCTAAAAGAGCCAGGTCTCAACTTAGTTATTAGTTCTAAACATAGTTCCCAGGTGAGGGCAGCGAAAATACGTCGTATTGGAGACTCAAGTGCCAAGCGTTCACAGCGGTTTGCTGAACAAAATTTGAGAACGTATGGTGGAGTTGTTCGTCTCAGTGCCGACTGACCATTATTGGGTGTGGACTATTTTGATCAAGTGCTACCCGTGCGAAGCCGGGGCGGACCGCTAGTATAAATATTATAAATGCGAAAGTTTGGATAGATGTATGGATGTTTGTTACTCAATCACGCCCGAACGGCTGAACGGATCGGGATGAAATTTGGCACAGAGATAGATTTGACTTTGACTTTGACTATAGTCTGGAATAGCACATAGGCTACTTTTTATCCCGGAAAATTAAAGAGTTCCCGCGGGAACCAAATAACCTCAATCCACGCGGACATAGTCGCGGGCATGAGTTAGTTTGTCATAAGTGTAGAGTCTTTCACGATCATAGGAAATGTGCGAGAGAGAAGGATAATCAGGATGTACCTATATAAAGAGGGTAGCATAACATTAACCGGTGTTGTGTGTGTGTGCGGGTGCAGCGTGTCGCGCAGCCCGCGGCTGGTGGTGGCGACGGACGCGGGGCTGGTGCACGTGTTCGCGCTGGACGCGGCCGACGGCGGCGACTGTGCGCTGCTGCGCACGCACCGCCTGCTCGACGCGCCGCACCAGCCGCACGCGCACACTGAAGGTACCCCCCAACACTACACACACTACACACACTGCACACACAGCGCGCTGCGCATCCGCAACTGCTCCAGTAGTTGACACGTGCACGCCCCCCGAGCTTGCGACATTGCGCGCTCCGGGGCGAGCGTGTGCGTCTCTCGTAACGTGTCCATTGGAGCAGTCGCGGATGCGGAGGACGGTGGAGCGCGAACGTGTACCCAGCTTTAAATGTGTACACGAACTGTGCGCGACACATGCGCGCGCGCTGAAACGCGCAGTGCGCCGCTCACCACCGCATTTATCCACTCGATGAATTCGGTTGGACGTTTTCAATACTTTCCGCGAACACAACATAAGATAAACTATATCAATGGACGTCCGCTCCGGTCGGTCCTCTACTACTTTATAAGACTCAAATTAATGTAATCAAACTAATACCATTTCTTTTAGCGTATTTCTCTCGCTGTTTTATTTATATCTGAGATTTTTCAGTTGTCAAATGTTTATTTTTTCTATATGCTAATTGATTACAAATTAGCGTAATATAAAATGTTCAGCCCCGTCTCGTTTTCCGTGCCCAAATGTCTTGATCCCATAATATGAGGTAAAGAAAGCCAGTTCGGATAAGATGGTGGTCGGAAGGCGCGACGCGGTGGCCGCGGCCGCAGTGCCAGCATCGGGCCGGCGCGAGGCGCGGGCTCGTGCCCTCCGCCGACCGCCTTGCCCTACAGTGACCCGCCCCACCTCCGCCCTCCGAACCCGCCTCCGCCCTCCGCCCCGCAAACCCCGTCCGCCCCCGCCCCGGCGCCGCTCCGAGGAGAGCTCGCGACTGTTGGCAGCCCTCACGCCTCCCTGTGCCTACCATATAATATTACGTATATAGTATTATGTTTATGTTTATCACGTCTCTACTACTCTAGTTTCCATCGATTCGAGTATCATGTTTAAAATCGCTGCGCCCTCTTTTCTCCCGGCATAGTATTAGGAGAGAAATATAAGTATATGTGTATTATTTTCAGTATATTAATATGTTAGGGCGAGTATCGTATCGGTATATAATATCGTATCGTATCGGTACAACCCTCGCGCCGCTCGCCGCGAGTCGGGCTCGCCGCGCTGGCTCGCGCTCCGCTCGGTCACGTTAAACGTCTATCCAACGAGACTTTCGATTACTATAATATATCTTTTTGAATTGAAATGTTGCGAATGTCTCGTGATCGTGGTGGGCGTCGCGTTTACCGTGGCCGTGGGGGGCGTGCGCCCGCTCGGCTCGCGCTCACGGCCTGTTCCCCGCAGCCGCGCCGGGCTGCAGCTACGCGGGCGCGCTGCGCGGCCGCCAGCCGGACGCCATGACAGGTAGCCCTCCCGCCCCGCCCCCGCCCCCTCACCACCACCCCCCGCACACCACACTGCCGCCCGACACGCCCGCCGGCCCCCTGCCGGCGGGCGCCGACGGCCCGTTGACTCGCGACGCGGAGTGAGTACCCGCTCGGCGGCGACGCGCGGCCGCGAGCGAGGATCGGTCGCGCCGCCGCAACGGTTAATGTGACGATATTAACTCGGTCTCGTTTCCGCGCCGCTGCAGACGAGCCCGCGCCGCGCGATTGAGCGGCGGCGGCGGCGACGCGCAGGTGAGTGCCGCCGACCGATCCTCTGCGCCGCGTCGACGCGTGACGTCACGCCGCCCGCGCGCTCCCGCCGCTCCTCGCCACGCATTACGCATTATTTTTTGCTGGATTCTGCTTTCAGATTGTTTTATATGTATTCATGAATCGTTTATTGCCATACGCTTTTCACTTTTGTTACCTCCTCGAACGTGTTCATGTTTCATGGTAGCAGGCAAACTAGACCATTGATGAGTTAACAGTTAATTTGCAGCGCCATCTGTCGCACAGGAACGATCATTTGTATTTTTGTTTCGATTGCATGTCAATGTTAACACGAATCTTTTGAGCGGGACAAATTGGTGAGTTGCGGTGACGGAATCTATTCACATATTTTTTAATATGAGAACTTTGTGCGATCTAGTCTAGAAGATTCAGGGCCCTATATTTTGTTTCTCTTTGCTGTCAATTCTATGCTTCTGAGTGTTCATTTTTGAATAGTAAAATATGTATGTGTGTAATTATTAAGAGATCGAGCTCGACTTTCGCGCGTCCCGCCTTCGAACAAAATTCTTCCAAACTTAATAGAGGTCTATTCTGCAGCTGCTTGAACTCACTTACCCGATTCAGGAATTATATCTGTATCGAAATGGAACGCTATACGTTTAGACTGACTTACTGAGTCTTCACGAATAAGTACTTATAAACGCTAAATAGTTCGAACGCTAAAATAATGTTATAGCTTTTTGTTATTGCAGAATAGATTTGCGCCTAACGATAATACAAAGCAACGATGAAGTCTAGGTTGGAGCGCGCTCGCCTAGAAGATGCCTTTACAGTTTACACTCTCTAGCTTTGTGGAGACAGCCTCTGACCTCGCAGCAGTAGCAGTATATAGCTGATTAGGATCACACGAAGTTCTCAGTACTATTTCGCTCCCCGGCCCGAATTCGTGAACCTTCAAAGTTCTAGTGTGTTACCGTAAATTGACTATGACAGATCGATTGACTTTCTTAGTACTGGAATGCTCAGTTGCAGCAAAAATGTAATCGGTCATATCGTGAAAAAAAATATGTTTCGTTTCGAGTTCTGGTAGTGATTCACGAATTCGGGAGGGTGTGAGGGCTTGCGCGCATTCGGCAGCTGGAGTAAGAAACATTTGAGGTAAGAATTATCCCACGATAGCACAACCAACCGAAGCTCAGTATTAGCTCCACGTTTTCCTTTTCGCTCGCTAAAATTAACAACTGAGCGGTCACTACTCGATGCGCGCAAGCCCTCGCAGAGCGAGCGGGTGTGGAGCGGAGTGAAGCAGAGTGGAGAGTGAGTGTTCTCCCCCACCCCGCAGAGTCGGAGCGCGCGGCCGAGCTGGGCGCGGCGCTGGCCGGCTCCCCGCCGCGCGGCGCCTTCGACCTGCGCGACCCGAGACACTTCCCGCCCATGCGCGCCGCCCCCGCCGCCGCCGCGCCCGCCGCCGCCGCCGCCACGGACTAGAGCGCCGCCGGACCGTCCGAGCGCCGCCGCCGCATTCCACCGCCGACACGCGCGGCGCCGTGTGCTGTGCGCGTTTCAGTTGCATACAATATCTACATCACAATGACACGGCCGAACAAATGCTGTTTGCGGACACGCAAATATTTACACCTGTCGGCTTAGTTTAATTGTGTACATCAGAATTTGCCACACCAACACCTCCCGCTAACTTCGTTCAACACCCATATAAAAAAAAATAATAACAACGGTTCGAGTGAAGTTACGCCGAAGCTCGAACCCGCGCGTGTCGGCGTTTGTATTATTAGCACCGAATGCACACCAGTCGTGTACCAATCGCACATTATACGGATAAGTCTCGTAGCCCATAGGAACTCAAACACAACTTGTATATATACCTACTCTCTTACTATAACAATAACGTTAGATGACATCATCAAGAACACCAGTACCTGCGTACCGTATGCTGATGGTATTTGCAGTATTATTCCTTAAACACTCGTTGCGTGCGCGACTTGTCCGTAATGAGAGAATGCGAGCCCTTGAGAATCATTTACACTGAACCGTGCAGGGCTACACAGAACCTATACACAGATTAGCATCTATAATTCGGCTGAAGGCCTGTACCGAAACCGTACCTGTACGGACGTACTGTTAATTACCGTCAAAGTTTATCATTTAGAAAGTCATCAGATTGTTTTGCAAACAAAACTGGCCCTACGTAAATTCGCCCGGGCGTATTGTAGCTCTGTATGGTTCCCTGTAAATAAGTGTTTTCAAGGGAATGTTCGGGTGTGAGGCGCGACGCTGCGGACACAAACTGTAAATGACTGTAAGCGCCCCTACGGATGTCACCCCGACAGCTGTAAATGTTCACCCCTGTACATACGCTGTAACTATACGAGCACTTGTAATATAACTAGTTATTGTGACGTAATGTATTGCGGCCCGGAGACTGAAGCGCGCCACACCACGCATCAACACTTCCCTTATTCTAGTGAAATATGTGCTACTTGTGACATGTCAGGACTCCACCATCGGCTTGGAAAGCAGAGTTTTCTGTAACCGAAAAAAAAACAGTCGCGCTGAGGATTGTGGTGTATTACTTTTGACTCGTGCCAGCATAGTAACGGAGTGACGCTAATCATTCCTCCTTACTCACACTTTATGCACAGGTATAATGTGTAAGTGAGAGGGAAAGGTTTACGTCGTCATTTTCTTCACTGGCGCGAGTTAATCCTTCAGTGGATTTGGCGCACGTGGCGTGCTGCAGTCCCCGGCCCCAGTTAGATGTAACGCTGTGATAGCGATCGACGGATGCCTGAGTCAGTGTGAGAGCGTGAATGTGAGGGACGGGACGAGTGAGTGACGCATTGAAAAAATTGACAAAAAAATGTGTGAAAATTAAATATAAACGCGCGGCCAACGCGACACATGCGATATGTTACGGCAACGGGCTACTTGGTGCGTGTGAACGCAGCGCAAATGATACGCAGTGAAACACCAAATCGCACAAGACGAAAACGATACTTGTAAAAACCTGCCCAAGAACGAAACTAAAAGACACTACTTACTTACATTTCAATAACAATCAACTTGTGGCTTTTAACATTGCATGTATGCATTGCGGTGCTCATACGCACTAAGGAGCCCGCACCCCGCGGCATCTGACACTAGCTCACGCGGCTCGACATATCAGTAGTGAAAATTATTGTAATTATTATATTTGAACCAAAGTCTAAGAGTCTCTTACACGACAGTTGAGTTAGTTTCCTCGGCATTCCCTTTTTTTGCTACTCCGTGTGAATTTAATAATAAGTAAGTAATTAAGATTAATTATTTAAATGAATTAATGCCTTTTATATATTGTTTACAACCACATGCGAACTTTACAAAATGTATTATTTTTAACTTTATTGTCGTTTTAATTCTAACAGCCTTAGGCCAGAGACAAAACTAGCAGCATATTGCGCGATGACAGGTCTCCCTGGAATTGCTAAAAATTCATCCTTACCAGGGGGGCTAAGTTCTAGCAAAATCGCAAAGTTTCAAATTTCTAGACTATGCAGTATGTGTGTATGTATGTCAGTCATTCCGAACGCAGAAATAAAATATATAAGTCCGCCATATATCTGCGCACGCGGACAAATCGCCGAAGTCTCGTGCTTTAAGCTGCTAGATTTGTCCCTCGCTGTAGCGCCCGAGCCAGCTGCGTGACGCACGGAGTAGTGCCACTTGCTCAGCTCAATGTTTGTGTTTGGGTTACGAAAATGAAAAATTGTCGTTTGTTTGCCGCTAAAAAACAAAATTGTACATATTATTAAATAAATGATATTTTATAAAACCTCTTCAAATGTTTTCTATATTACAATCCCCAATAACCCTGCAAATTGCAAATTGCACACATCCTGGCGAGGGGAAGGCAAGTAGCCTACTCCACAGGGTCTATTTACATCCGCTTCTTCACTAGTGAAGGAGTGAGTGATGTACCACCCGTGGGGTTCTCTGAGCCAGGAAAGAACACAAATAAAGCAACACCGAACACTAACGCACAGACAGACGAACTGCCTGCAGACTCCCATGAACCATCTGTCAGCACCGTGCTTGATGACATCAACGCGGTACTGACAGAGTCACCGCCGACTCCTAAACCAGATAGGACAGAGTGGCAGGAGGAAGCGGGGACGGACACGACGGACATGACGGACACAGCAGCTCGAGACCTTCAAGAGCTGCTGAAGACATGGGCCCCTATGGCCGAAAACGAAGAACGGTCCCCGGACCTGTGAACCTTTCTCCCCCCCCTACCTAACATTCACGCACTTTAAAATAGTGCAGACCAACCTCCAGCATAAACACCTTGCGACGGCCACCCTAAGAAAGCAGCTGGAGGTTGCGGCCGAGACCATAGCCCTAATCCAGGAGCCGTGGGTTCGGGCAAATCGTGTTTGCGGCCTCGGCAATTGCGACGGTAAGGTATTTTACCATAGCTCGCAAGAGCCTCCACGAACATGTATATACGTACCACGATGCATCACTGCAACACTACTAACACATTACTGTTACAGAGATCTAACAGTAATAAAAATACATAACGAAATGAAAAAGAACAACGGGTGCACTGAAAAAATTTTATTTTAACAAAGGACCTTTTTGGCTCGGTTAAAAGCAAATCGGCATATTTTAACTATGACTTATCTAAAAACGCCAAGTAAACTTGGTATATAACAGACCTGTGCATATTGTTAAATGTTCTTGGTTATTAACAAATAGAAAATTAATAATTTGTAATTAACATAATTGGTAAATCCAAACACTTTCGAACATGATACAAAACTAATGAGTGGTTTTGTTAATTCATAATAAGTATTTTGTTCAAATCTAAACTAGCATTTAAAACGGTTGATTTTTATGAACATCCTTATTTAATAACAAACAAGTTGAGTCATTTAATTTTAAGCTAAGAACAGTAATAAAAATACATAACGAAATGAAAAAGAACAACGGGTGCACTGAAAAAATTTTATTTTAACAAAGGACCTTTTTGGCTCGGTTAAAAGCAAATCGGCATATTTTAACTATGACTTATCTAAAAACGCCAAGTAAACTTGGTATATAACAGACCTGTGCATATTGTTAAATGTTCTTGGTTATTAACAAATAGAAAATTAATAATTTGTAATTAACATAATTGGTAAATCCAAACACTTTCGAACATGATACAAAACTAATGAGTGGTTTTGTTAATTCATAATAAGTATTTTGTTCAAATCTAAACTAGCATTTAAAACGGTTGATTTTTATGAACATCCTTATTTAATAACAAACAAGTTGAGTCATTTAATTTTAAGCTAAGTGCTAAATGGATTTCAAAAAAGTCATTATTCGGTTGATTTTAACAAACCAACTGATTTATTAATAAGTAAGATAAACTCATTTAATTCTAATCAAGTGCATAATTGCTTTTAAATAAGTAGATATGATCGGTTAATACTTGATAAACCAATAGTTGTTAACAACCAAGCTGTGTCGAGAAATCGTGGCGACTCGGGCTAAGTCGTGTCATTTCGTCCTAGAACCTCGTTGGAATAACATGTAACACGCGCGCTCAGTGTTCGTAAAGTATTGTGAAGTGAAGCCAGTGTTGAGATATTTAAGATAGATTATTAGATTATACTTAGATAAAATTCAAAATAAATCGGTTTTGTATTACAGTGTATTTGAACTTTAATATTATAAGAACCCCTTGTCCCAAATAAATTAAATAAGTAGGCCTAAGTTTGCCACCGTGTTCAATCAGTGGTTTCCATGAATGTACTATTTACCAAAGTACTTTGTGTACGTATTCGTTACGTAAGTAACTTTTTCTCGACCAATTTAATCGGTAATAACTACAACCGACCTACTCGGTAGTTACAGCAGTGTTACTCAGTATTCCCAACCAATTCGAACGGTAGATCAGTCAATTAACTTTGTATTATTAATAGAGAAATATTATGTATTACCTACTTTCATTGTTTTTTGTAAATATGTAACATGAGATACTAAAAAAACTGAAGGTGGATGCATAAATATTTTTAATTGATCGTACAAATTTAATTGACTGTATCTACCGATTGAATTGGTTGAGAATACTGAGTAACACTGCTGTTACTACCGAGTAGGTCGGTTGTAGTTACCGATTAAATTGGTTGAGAATACTGAGTAACAATGCTGTTACTACCGAGTAGGTCGGTTGTGATTACCTATTAAATTGGTTGAGAATACTGAGTAACACTGCTGTTACTACCGAGTAGGTCGGTTGTGATTACCTATTAAATTGGTTGAGAATACTGAGTAACACTGCTGTTACTACCGAGTAGGTCGGTTGTGGTTACCGATTAAATTGGTTGAGAATACTGAGTAACAATGCTGTTACTACCGAGTAGTTCGGTTGTGATTACCTATTAAATTGGTTGAGAATACTGAGTAACACTGCTGTGACTACCGAGTAGGTCGGTTGTGCTTACCGATTAAATTGGTTGAGAATACTGAGTAACTGTGCTGTTACTACCGAGTAGATCGGTTGTGGTTACCATTTATTTTTAACCAAATTCTAACGGTTAATACTTGACAAGTAGTGGCTGCAAAGTTGACGTATTTGTTTTTAACTACAAACTTTGCAGGTGCTATATTGACAAACATGCTGGGTAATTTTTAGCAGTATTTCATTTATTTTTAACCCTTACGTTTTTTCAGTGTGGACGCCTAGACCACTAGTCTTGGCATCACTGTATCTACCAATTGAGGGCCAGATCCCCACGAAGGAAGTCATGGACCTCATCAACCATTGCGAAGAACAAGAGATAGATCTGATTATCTCCGCTGACAGCAACGCGCACCACACGCTGTGGGGTAGCGACAAAAATAATGCAAGAGGTGAGTCGTTGGCATCTTATTTACTAACAACTAACCTTAGCATTATAAACAAAGGTACAGAACCAACTTTTGTGTCCAGTAGATATCAAACAATAATCGACATCACACTAGCGTCGCAAAACATAGTATATCAAGTCAAAAACTGGCATGTGAGCAAGGAACCATCGTTGTCGGACCACTGCAGGATATGTTTTGAACTTGATCTCACCAGAACGCCAGAATTACCTCGAAGAAATCCGAGGAGAACAAATAGGAAACATTATAAAACACTCATAACAAGACACATAGGACAGAAGGACACAGCTGAGATCCAGGATGTGTCACAAATAGACAACAATGTAGATGACCTAATACGGAAAATAAGGACATGCTACGAGGCAGCATGCCCTCTAAAGACACGAAAGACAAAACAGGAACCAAAACACAGTTGGTGGGGCCCGGACCTTGAAAAGAAAAGACAAAGGTTAAGGCACCTATTCAATAGAGCAAAAAACACTAGACAGGACGTAGACTGGGACAACTTCCGAGAAGCGCAATCGCAATACAAGAAACTTGTACGAAGCAAAGACGACAAGTCATGGCAAGGATTCTGCACTAACATAGAATCATACGACACAGCGACTAGAATTAGGAAAATTCTAGCCGACGACAACAATCGCACACTTGGCACTTTGAAGAAAACTGATGGTAGTTACACCAAAGACGACAAAGAGGTCAGTGAAACACTCATACAAACACACTTCCCAGGCAGCAGAATAGTAGACAACCCAGACTGGGCGGATGATCCACAGGATACACCCTCAGAAGCAGACTGGGAAATAGCTAACAGGATAGTCACGCATGAGAAGGTACGGTGGGCCATAGACACGTTCCACCCCTTCAAATCAGCAGGAACAGATCAAATCTTCCCCGCCCTCTTGCAGTGGGGGGCTACGGAGATAACACCGCGGCTAGTTCAGATTTTTCGAGCCTGTATAGCCTTTAAATACATACCAATCTCGTGGAGAGAAGTGAAAGTGGTATTCCTGCCCAAACCAGGTAGGAATGATTATACCGAACCGAAGGCTTTCAGACCTATCAGCCTGACATCATTCTTGCTGAAAACGCTGGAAAGACTCGGAGACCGCTTCCTTAGAGATGGAGCCCTAAGAACTATACCAATACACCGAAACCAACATGCATACAGCACCGGCAAGTCAACAGAGACGGCTCTCCACAACGTGGTAACGAAGATAGAGCACGACCTAGATAACAAACTATCAACACTAGGAGCCTTCATAGACATTGAAGGAGCTTTCGACAAAACCACTTTTAAGAGCATTGACAATGCTTTACAACGATACGAAGTACCCAAAACCCTAAGGCAATGGATAGGAACCCTACTTGAAAAAAGGGTCATCCAACTAGACATTAACGGTATAACAAAAGGCATAGTAGCCAAAGGGTGCCCACAAGGAGGAGTGCTATCTCCAATCCTGTGGAACCTGGTTGTTGACAACTTGATAACAAAAATGAACAACAACGGTTTCTACACCATAGGTTATGCAGATGACATAACGATTCTGATAGGTGGCAAACACGAAAACACACTTTGTGCGATTATGCAAGATGCACTGAGACTCATAGAGAAATGGTGCAAAGAAAATGAACTAACAGTGAACCCAAAAAAGACCGAACTAGTACTGTTCACAAACAAAAGAAAACCAGATGTACCAAGAATGCCAACACTCTTTGGTACAAATCTAACACTATCAACAGAAGTTAAATATCTGGGGGTAACTCTAGATAACAAGCTTAACTGGAAGAAACATATAGACACGAAAATACAAAAAACAACAATAATCCTAAATCAATGCAAACGCATGATCGGGAAAACCTGGGGTCTAAAACCAAAGATAATGCTTTGGCTATATCTGACAGTGGTAAGAAGCTCATTAACATACGCGTCACTAGTATGGTGGCCTAGAACGCTTCAAACGACAACCCAACAGGAACTACAAAAATTCCAAAGACAAGCATGCCTAGCGATTACTAGCTGCATGAACACCACTCCAACAGATGCCTTAGAGGTAATACTGGGAATCCCTCCCCTACATCTTCACATAAAAGAAGAAGCTACCCTCGCAGCGCTAAGGATTAAGACTTATGGGCTGTGGAGAGATATAAACACAACACATACCCGGATACTGTCAGGTGAAAACATGAAGTGTCCAATGTTAGGATGGATCTGTGACAAGACACAGAAGGAACACATAATCGAGAAAGATTATGAGATCAACATCTCAGAGACCGAAACACACAAAACTACTATAGACACGATAGATGTTTTCACAGACGGGTCAAAAACCAACCACGGCACTGGGGCAGGAGTGCACTGTCCCGAACTAAACATACATATCGCTCGCGCGCTCGGTAAGAATAACTCTGTTTTTCAAGCGGAGTGCGTCGGAATTACTGCGGCGGCCATGGCTATGGCCGACAGACAGGTAACAAACTTTCATATTAACATTCATAGTGACAGTCAGGCAATCCTGCGAGCATTAGCCAAAAGCACGACTTCATCAAAGCTCGTTTTGGATTGCCACAACACACTACAAACACTAACAAAAACAAACAGGGTATCACTCAGCTGGGTAAAAGGTCACAGCGGTAACACAGGCAATGACGCAGCCGACGAACTTGCTCGACGAGCCTCAAACCTGAAGGTAATGGGACCTGAACCGATCGTCCCGATACCATTCAGTGAGTACAAGACTTGGTTAAAACAACAAACAGTAGGTACACATGCCGAATTATGGGCAAACACCACCATTTGCAGACAAACAAAAGAGGCTATACCCAGCCCAAACCAACGCCTAACAAAGAAACTACTGAATTTAAACAGAGCTAAACTCAGAACGGCTGTAGGCATGATAACAGGACACTGTCCACTTAACAAACACTTATATGTTCTAGGTATAACCGACAGCCCTCTGTGCAGAGCCTGCATGGAGAGCGAGGAGACACCAAGACACGTACTACTTGAGTGTAGTGCTGTATCCACTCAACGAGAAGCATACATTGGCTCCCCAGCAACACTCCCGGAAGTCCTCGCCGACCTGGGCGGCCTGCTTGGATTCTGGAGTGAGCTCGGCTGGCTGGAATGAACCGGCGGGGAGTCGCACCAGAGGTCTCACGCACAACGGGCAGCTTTGCTTAAGTGCGGAAAAGCCCAGGGAGAGAAGAAGAAGAAGAAGAAGAACCCTGCAAGTGGTAGAGAAAGACCTATAGAGCTCTTTTATAGGTCTATGGTGGTAGAATAGAGTATCATATCCATACTAATATTATAAATGCGAAAGTGTGTCTGTCTGTCCGTCTGTCGGTATCGGGTAAAAAGATGGGCCGTGACAGCGTGTCTGCTACGCTTTCACGGGCCATATTTTTACCCGATTTTGGTGTTTGGTATAGATGTAATTATATCCCGGGGAAGGACATAGGCTACTTTCTACCCCGGGAAATTAGTTCCCACGGGAATAAAAAAACTTAATCCACGCGGACGACGTCGCGGGCATCATCTAGTAATTTATATGGCCAACTTCCTATCAATAATATTGGCCCATAAAAGTATTGAGATCAGGATTATGACCCAAGTTCTTGGATAGGCATCATTTTTTTACCCCTTTGAATAATGTGCATTGAAATGTCGCCATGCCAACAAAAGCAATACCTACCTACTTAAATAATTCGAGAAAAGAAGATTTTTGATCTCTTGTTTTTGATAGGAAGATTTCTCAAAAGCCGGCAACGCATTGGTGGTTCCTCTCGTGCTGCAAATGTACAATAGCACTGCTAACGGAGTTTAAAAGGAATATATAAATTCCGGAGGAGGTATTAAAGGAGTTAGTCCAAGAAAACACGCACGTGTACAGAACAAACTGTATTTATCAATTGTTTATATAAATTCCGGTTTCCTGCATTCTATTACACAAAACATTAAAGAAACTAACACTTTTCGGTATATTAAAGGTCCGGTCATTCTGTGGAATGAATTCAAAAAGCGGATTTTGTCTAAACTTAAACATAACCTAAACATAAAATTGAAATTTCATAAAATAAAACTAAATTTTTAAGAATAATAATTAACTATTAAATATATTAATTATGATACACGAACAGAAAATAAATGTTTTAAGCTATTGCATAGCTTCTATCGCGGGCCTTGAGCGTGGAGACCGAATCCAGAAATTCCGTAACGAAAAAAACCCTAACACTCTGGTTGCTACGACTACTTGTGTTGTTGACTTCAAGTTGTTGAAAATATAAAGGCGAAATATTTTTATGAAAAGATGATTTTGGTTGCTATGACTACTTGTGTTGTTGACTTCAAGCTGTTGAAAATATAAAGGCGAAATAATTTTAAAGAATTATGTTTTCAATAGTCCGGGTGTCCAAGGGGAATCAAAAAACCTTAGAGGTTTTTTGAAGTCAACAACACAAGTAGTCATAGCAAGTTGATAAAAAATGCTATGCAATAGCTTTACCGCGGCAGTCTCCGAGTGCCACACGTCTCTTTTTACATGTTTTGTTGAGCAGGAGACAATGGCGCCAGACTGCCTAGAGATGGCGTCAAGCCTGAAGGACAAAGAGGTTGTTGGCATCGGTGTCATTGAACCAAAAATGAATTCGAATGTTATTTTCAAACAGAAAGTCCTCTTTTGTCTGTCATCGTACATCTTTAAAACATATAATGACTAATCCTTTCCCAGTGGAGATCTAAATTAAAGTCTGAAGCTGCAGTTATCTCATTTGATCTGTACCTGCGTTGATATTGACATAATATCCAGAGTTACTCCTCCTTTACATTGGAGAGATTTCGAAATGCGTAAACATAATCAGCTATCTTTACCAAACTGTATCGGTACATAATAAACGACATCAAAAGGGACTTGCCATGCGTGGATGTGTGGAGTTCACGTCCTTTAGACCTACTCGTACGTAACTCGTGACCAATCACATAAGCTTATAGTGTTATATTGTAAGTATCCAATGTTTTCGCAAAAATAGTGTAAAACTTTTGACCTGCAAAAGAGGTCGATCGCGCTCCTTCGTGTCCGACCCTATTCCTTTACAAGAAACAGTGATCTTTCCAATTATGATATTTTGAACAAAACAAGCAATACTAAGTACTATCACTATCAAAATAGACTGTTCGCAAAGAGAATACTTTGCACACTTATCGGTGTTTTACTACATAAGTTTCACTATAAATTAATTTTTCCAACTATGACGTCGCTATACGGCGAAAAGTCCGTCCCGTTCTTAGTCTGAGCGCATCACAAAGTTTGAGTAGAGTCGCTTAAACTCGCAATGAGACGACCACAAGTGTCGGCGCCGGGGAGCCTCCCTTAGGATGAGGTAATCAGACAGGTAATAAAAAATAGGAAGCCTACCTCTTCGTGAGTGTTCACTGTTCACTGGGGCTGCGCGGGATCGTGTGAACTACCAAATGGTGCGCTTCGGCGTGATTCTTGTAAAAGAATAGACTTACAAATAGAGCATTATTTATTTCGAATGTGTTAGAAGTGAGCGCACTCGCGCCGCCTGCGCCGGTCGGGTCGCGAGTGTGCGCGCCGCCTCTCCAGTACAAAAGTGAATCCGCTACGGTTTCCGCTATTTACATCGCGTTCCTGCGAACAACACAATTTAGATTAAGTTAATAGCATAGTTATCATCAATAAACAGAAAAAAAAAACTCGCCCGTCAAACGGCTCTGACGGCCGACGGGACGGAAGCTTCTATGCAAACAATATTGGAGCGATTTGTTTTGGTATCGATATTTGGGGTACACTTTGATCACAAGAAGAGGAAACTTTTGCCTAAGTATTAAAATGTCGGCGCCATGTTTATATTCTTTGTTACTACACCAACTTAATTAAAAATCGATATTTGCGGTTCTCTGGGAAAACAAAAAAGGATAATTTTCAATGTGGCGCAATTTTTTTACATTTTCGGCAACAATTTCAAAAATTGAAATTCTTTCTCATTGAGAGTATGCATGCCCAACGTGAAATCGGAGGGCTTTCACGAGAACTACAGCACCAACATTGGGCTCTGCCACTCTATCAGACCACTTGTAGCGATATTGTAAAGTACAAAGATATTCTATACTCCATCGAGAACATTTTTAAACATTCGCTGTAGCAGAATGGCACAGAGACTTGCACTAAATTGATCTCCGGAATAAACACTGAAAGTGTTTAGAAATAATTTGAGAAAGGTCATCAATCGAAACTAACTGTAAAGATAAGGTCTTGAATTTACACAAGCTTCGACTTGGGCTAATAAAATAGTATTCTAGTCATCAAAAAAAGGTTACCTTTGAAGAGTAGGTAGAGCAGCCCCCCTAGGAAAGTTACATACGTTCTATAATCGTTTCAGCTTTAGCGGAAGCCATTAAAAACGCTAACCATTGACTATTCATTCATTTTTTCTCTCCCCTAAAGCGATAACGTTTATAGAAAGAGAATAGACTCGAAATATATGTACCTATATTCCGACAAACTTATCTGACCCGGTGGCAGCGTCGCTAGTGTAAAAAATAAAATAAAAACAAAAACTAAACAGGAATAAAAATGAGTTTCAATTTTGGCCACAGTGCCAGATAAGTAGTTGGGAGTACAACTCGGCCAGGGGGTCAGGCGAGGCCGGGTGGTGGTGTGGTAGCGGAGAGGCGGTCACCTGGGCATGGCGCACATCTCGCACGCGTCCCGCGGCGCCGCGTTGTGGTAGGTGCAGAGCGGGCACGTCCAGTCGCCGGGCGCGCGCGGCGCCGCGTCCGCCGCGTGCTCACCGGCGGCACGCGCCAGGCGCAGCAGCGTGGCGGCGTGCGGTTCGGCGCTCCACGCGTCCGCCGCCGCCGCGTCGCGCGCGCGCACCGCGTCCAGCAGCGGCTGCAGCTGGTCCGGCGTCAGCGGCAGCGCCTCGTTGGTGGCCAGGTACAGCAGCACGTGGAAGTCCGACGCCGCCTCCAGGAACGAGCTCGCCTGCAAACACCGAACCCACCGCTGTACTATACGCTCGCCCCCCCACCGCAACGACTGCATTATATTACTAGCTGATGCCCGCCCGCGTGGATTTAATTCTTTTGATTCCCACGGGAATTCTTTAATTTTGCGGAATATAAAGTAGCCTATGGGTTATTCCAGACAATTCATCTTCGTGATAAATTGAGATCCCTTCAGCCGCTCCGGCGTGATTGAATCGCAAACATCCAGCCATCCAACACATTTATAATATTAGTGTAGTTTTTTAATCCACTGCAAGTTGGCCCTTGTTCGGTATTAGAATGTCAGTGCTAGAATAGTTAAGTGTGCAATGTAAAAACTAGATGACGCTGTACGAAATTAAATCGCGGTATCAACCGATACCTCTCGCCTATATATAACACCTGTGCAAGGATTTGAGACAATTTCCTTCGCTAACTACGAGGTAGTTTATTTACTCCTGTGGGGGGGGAGCCTGCACCAAAGCTGACTGGTACGGCGACAGCAGCCTGAGAGGGTGACCCAGCAGCGCAACGCGACCACGGCGTGTTAGGTGAGCGCGCTGAACAGCGGCAGATCACTCACGGCCTCCAGGTGCTGGTGCAGCGCGTGCATGGACTGCACGTGCTGCTGCAGCGGGCGGTGCGCGGGCGGGAACGCGGCGCTGGGGCTGAACAGCGGTGGCGCGGCCTCGGGCGCCACGCCGCACGGCACGTCCACCAGCAGGTATGCGACCGGCAGCCGCTTCGCAGACACGCCCACCTCGTTGCCGTATGCGTCCTTCTCCTGCAACACACAAAATATAGCTCAGTATTTAATAGAGATGAGTCGTACTAGGTAAATTTTGTACTAGGTGCACCTAGTCCAATTCCGTAGAAATACTCGATCCAAATACCTGTTCCACCTAGTCCATAAAGTACGTAAAGTACGTGTACGTGTATAGTCCATAAAGTACATAGTACGTGTAGATACGTACGTACGCACTAGTAATGAATTGGAATCTTCCCTTCATACTTTACACAGGCTTAGGACTGTCAAGTGTCAACGTGAAGATTTATCGACATTGTTGGCGTATTTATAAGATTACAATTCATTTTTCATTTTTTTTTTTTGGTATTTTTGCTTTGTTTTCTGAGTATTCAGATTTTTATATTATTTTTTATTTATTTTTTTAATCTTATATCTACAATACAATCATTACGCACAAAGTTCTTTAACCACATTACAAAACTTTATGAAAACCGATTAATAAGTCCGATGCGCATAACAGATTACGACGATGTTGAGTAGGTATCAATACGGCGAGCGCGGCTTGCACGAGTCCGTACCGTACTTGATACTCTTGATAGGTACTAGTCACATCACAAAACTAGAGACTAGTGGATACTATTTAGTATTTAGTATTTGGTAAAGTCCCGACTAGTGACAAAGAAGACACGTGGCAGACAAAGATAGAAAGACTGTGGAGTCGTAAAGTTAAAAAAGGACAGTATATTTTTGCACTCGGTCCGCTCCAAAAGTGCCATTTGAATTTGAACCATATTTCAATAAGATTAAAACTAACGCGACACGCACTCCTGTTTGCCTAAATAATTCTTGTGTCCATAGTAATAATTTGAACCATATTTCAAGGTAAAAAGAGTGCGCGTCGTGTTATTTATGATCGAAATATGGTTCAAATTCAAATGACACGTTTCGAATGGGCCACGGGTGCCGCGTCATTTTAAGTACCACAGACCACAAGTACTACCTAGCGTCTCTGGGACTAGGTGGATCGAGTATTTTATAAGTTGGTAACAGGTGCGACCTAGTATCGATAAATACCTAGTCCCTGTACCTGTTCTAGTATATACGCCTCATCTCTAGTATTTAACAAAACTCCAAATTTACCTGCTGAAAGTTGCACCAACCCATAACCACTGTTTGTACCCTTCCTTACTAATCAGTCGCCTGCCGCTCGCCGCGCACTGACCTTGTAGTAGACGTCTGGCACGTACTGCTGCGGCGTGCAGTCGCGGATGTAGCCGAGCTCGGGCGCGTCGCGCGTGGGCAGCAGTATGCCGTCCCGCACCAGCGCCTGGCACTGACCAGACACCTGGTAGCCCTCCAGGTGGATCTGGCACTCGCTGTCACCTGGGGGGACACGTTAACGATGTAAACAGACAGTTGCAGGAATAGGGAGAGTTCATTCATGCTATTACAGGTTAGTGTATCAGGTGATATTGCAGTCCAGGTTTAACTTGTAGTGGCGTACAAAAAAATATGTTACAGTATAAGACAAAGGCAATAGTATGCTCTGGACAACTGTATCAGACATTTTGCAAGGAATGAAAGGTACTCGACTTCTTCCCAGGAGTAGTGACTATCTGACATTATATGATTTAGCCTTTGGAGACCACTTGGTAAAAATATTTACGCCAAATGAAGCTGATCACGTTGACGATGAAGAAATAGAAAATGTCATTAGACAGCTATTTCAATTAGATCTGCCTATTGCGCCAACTACTCCAAAAGAAGTTATGAATGAAATAAAACGTATTAAAGACAAAAAGGCACCTTTCTTCGATCTGATAGACAAAAAAAGTCCTATTAGAATTACCCAAAAAAGGCTTGGTGTTCCTTACTATCCTATTTAATGGAATTATGAGAATTGACTATTTCCCAGCGCTATGGAAGGTCTCCCAGATTATAATGATAGAAAAGCATGGCAAACCAGCTAATGACATGACCTCATACAGGCCAATCAGTTTATTACCTGTGGTGTCAAAGGCATGCGTAAATGTTGTGCTGCGATGACTTATGAAATAACTCCAAGGAAGGTCCATCATCATCCCAGACCATCAATTTGGCTTTCGACAGAATCATGGGACTGTTGAGCAGATCCACAGAGTATGAGAGTTGTACTTGAACGTAAAGAATACTGTTCTTCTGCTTTTCTTGACGTGCAACAGGCATTTGACAAGGTGTGGCCTTCTACAGGTCTTCTATTCAAAATAAAAACACCCTTACCCCATACATTTTTTGGATTACTTCAATCGTAACTTTCTGACCGAATATTTCAAGTAAAGGAAGACGATTACACATCTGCTTTCCATCCAATCAAAGCTGGCGTGCCACAAGGCTCTATGCTGGGACTTGTTCTTTACACAGTTTTTACAAGTGACCTACTACATATTGACGACGTCACAGTGGCTACCTTCCCGGATGATACTGCGGTTCTGGTTCGCAGTAGATGCCCGGACGAAGCTTAAGCAATCCTGCAACGCGGTTTAAATGAGATTGACAAATGGCTGTCAAGATGGAGAATAAAACCTAGTGCCACCAGATCTGTCCATATAACATTTACTCTGCGTCGAGGAAACTGTCCTCCTGTTCACTGCGTAACAATCAGCTTCCGCAGAGTGACAACGTCAAGTACTTGGGCACTTGGCTCACCTGGAAGAAACACGTCAAGACCAAGAGGGATGAGATCTACCATCGATATAGAGGACTATATTGGATGCTTGCCAGGAACTCTAAGACTGTCCCTAGATAATAAGCTCCTGATATATACCACAGGCGGCGCAAGACCGAGGCGTGTGGAAATCCTTGCAAGAGGCCTATGTCCAGCAGTGGACGTCTATCGGTTGAGGATGATGATGATGATGATGATGATATACCACAGTTATAAAGCCGATATGGACTTACGGCATCCAACTCTGGGGATCAGCATGCGAATCCAACAATGAAATTATTCAAAGAGCACAAAATGACATCTTGAAACAAATTTCGAACGCGCCATGCATTCCAAATCCATGAGCACTTAAATGTGAACACAAAAAATGACGGAATAAAATCTTATGGCTCCAACTATAAAACAAGGCTCGTCAAACCTGGTCCGAATCGCTTGGATGCACAGTTGACGATGCCGCTAGCGATCAGAGAAGGCATATCCTAGGCGATAATATAGCCGAGACATAGAGTGCCTTCCGCTGGGGAAGTTGCCTCTGATCGCCAACCCATACTATAACAAATCTGCTCAAAGTCCACCGACTGATCGCACTGTTACACGGGGAATCTCAATTGGTTTTAAAAAAAAAAGATTATAGGATTTCACAATGTATTTAAACTTAATTGCTATTACATATAGTAATATTTAATAATCACTTTAGAACAGGATAATATGAATAACAGGAATATCAGCCATGTAACGGCTTAGATAAAACCTACGCATTTTAGCACGAGCTTTAACAGGTCACTGCGGTCTTAACAGACACATGTTTAACCTTAAGCTCAGGGACACAGATATTTGCAGATTATGCCAGGAATCCTGTGAGACTCCGCTGCATATTATCTGCCAATGTCCCGCTCTAATGCATAAACGAAGCATCCATCTGGGCAAACATATTATTAACCCAGAGGATGCTTCCCGTATTCCAGTCAAGAAAACGCTGCTGTTCCTGGCAGAAACAAGTATTGGCGAGGAAATTTAAACTGGAGGTCACATCACAATAGATCGGAGACGGTTGCAGTGATACAGGACATAAGGGACTGAAACCTCAATAAGAAGAAGAAGAAGAAGAAGAATGGCTTAGATGGTCCGAGTAAGACTGGCTTCCCCAACTCATGCCGCAGGCAGACGGTCAAGCCCGTTGCTGCTGATGCAGCACGCGTCAGCATTTAAGCTAGCAGAGGCAGGGTGTAACAGCACGATAAAACCCAGAAAAAAAAATTTTTGAGATATGGCATTAGCAAAAAGTTAATGATGTGAATTGGTGTTTTGTGGATTACCTGTGACACAGACAGTGACGAACTTGGAGCCGAAGTATCCTGAGGAGGCGTGCCGGCACGCGTTGGGGTGTTGGTTCTGGAAGTGGCCCGCCATTATACACTCTTGCGCCGACAGGAAGTGTGTATCCACGCCACTGAACCAAACAATTTAAAAAAATATATTGGTGCCACAATTGACTTAAACTTAAAAAAAAATGGTATGGACGATTTCTGCTACCTGGTTTAGGTTCTAGCTATAGTACAATAGGTATCAGTGACTTCTTAAACTGATCATTAGATAAAATAGAGAATAATAATCTTTTTAACTTACTTGAAAGCTCTGAGATCAAGACTTTTTGAACCTTTAATTTCTGGAACTATGAAAACATTTGTATGATTCTAAATGTAAAGGCAGATGTGGGGCATTCAGTTATCCTCTGACATGGTGTCAGAGACCTTTTTAATGCGAGTTTTACTCTGAATTAGGTGCCACTCACGATGGTCGTAAAGTGCCGATTTTTTTTTACAAATGGTAGGTATTAATATATATAATGTAAAATATATGTATTTACTATTTATTACTTTTTTAATTGGTAATGTTTATTTTTCTTGTGTATGTTAGTTTGAGTAGCGGCCCTGAATTCAGACACCTGAGTGCTCCATCAAATTAAAATAGACTATAATATAACTAATAAATTATTAATTCATTAGTAATATAGTCAAAATGCAGTTGGTAAGAGTAACTAGTGTGGCGCGTATCCAGCTCACCGCAGACACTGCACAGTGGCGGCGGCGCGGTCCTGGGGCAGCAGGTCTGTGAACAGCCACCCGACGCGGCGCAGGCCGAGTCGCCGCGCCAGCTCCTCCACCAGCGCCTCGTGCTCGTCGTGCGCCAGCCGCACGCTGTCGCGCGCGCATTCCTGCGGCGGCTCGTAGATCGCCGACACGCGCGCGCGGATCCCTGCACGCGGACAATACACACATCACATTACAAAAATGCGAGTTCTATTCTAGTGGCATGAGACACATTGTTCATAGTGATTTTTAATAGTTGACATTTTGAATCTACCCGTACATATTCGATCGGAACGGATTTGAAAGTCGGGCGGTCTGCTAGAATAGGGATGATGACAACTCAATCAAATCAGCGCCACTTTATTAAACTTATAAACGCGCTTCTATGGAAGTTTTTATGAAATTCATAGTTGTGACATTATCAAATTCAAAAGCACTTTTTTTCTTTAAACTATAGTTTAAAATGGTTATCAAACATAAAACTAACCATGGATGTGAATGTCTTTTAGAATACCCTCTATTTAATAATAAGTAAGACATAATTTATTTTTGACAAAGGCATCAGTCCCAATTGTTTAGCACACACAATTTACAAAAGTCACGTCAGACTATGTGTCAAATATGTCGTACAAGTCATCATAGTATTGTGCACAAGAGGAGTGGTGTATGTAAGGCAGATTACCCAGCGGCACGTCCGGATGCTGCTCGTACTGGCCGTAGAGGAAGCCGATGCGCTGGTGTCCGGTGGCGCGCCAGTAGGCCAGAAAGCGGTCGACGGGCGCCGCGTGCTCCAGCAGCACGTTGTCTACGTGCCGGTAGGGTTGCCGGTTCAGCGTCACGGCGCCGGGCTGGCACGCCGAGCATATGCCGCGCGGCCACGGCGGGTGCTCCTTACACCCTGCCACAGGAACAGGTGTTAAATGTAACAAAATATCACTTCTCAACAAACAACATCAGTCATCAACCTCAATATACAGTTTGTTCCAAAGAGACTTCTGGAATTGTACATGCACAGGCAATTTATTCATCTATTTGGTATAGTGATCCACTACCTAATTTTTAAAGAGTAGTGAAAGTAGTAGAAACAAATTACCAGGTTTTATTTTGAATGACAGTTCATTCAGTGTGACGAACTTGCCCGAGGTCATCTTCCTCAAGTAGGAATGGAAGGAGAGGTGCTTAATGTTGTGTTCCTTGAGGTAGCCTTCGTCCCAGGGCTCCAGCGGCGAACAGTGCACGCAGCAGCCCTTAGAATTGTGTCTGCATCTGGCAACAGAAAATAAACGCTAAGTTTTGCACCTCTAGCGTTAATGGTGGTACACAAATCTCTGAAATAAACTGAATTGACAGGTCTACAAATAGAGCTGTTCTACTGTAATCACCAGGAACATTGCAAAAATAATAGTACTGTATGTTTAATTACATTGCAATTCTTGGCTTTACATTACAAGGCTAGGACTAATGCTTGTTACTATCCCTGATTACAGTAAATTGAATGAGAATACTTACAATTTATCATCTCTCTGTCTCTGTATGCTCCCTGAGAGGCGGTACAGCTGCAGGTCCACTTCGTCTTCTACGGGAGCATTGGACTTTGTGGCAGACATAGGAAGAGCCGATGATGATGGCCCAGCCTCTACTGGCTCACCAAATGGTTTGTTATTTGCCTGTTCAACAACACTATGATCAAGCAATGGACTCCCAACACCTGGATTATCAGGGACATGGCATGGCAATATGGTTATATTTTATTTAGCTCATGCTACATTGTTAAATGCAAAGCAAGTTCTGTAAACTTTATATTTTATTTTAGATACAACACAACCTGGTATATGAATAAAAAGTTGTGTGTGGGAAGACCTCACTTAAAAGTCAAAATTTCTATGCTACTGTATTAACTTATTCATAATCATAATATCAGCTTATCTACTGAGCAAAATCTTTTGCTGTAAGTGCTGACCTCAGCCTTCCTACATATTTATTCAAAAGGATTTAAGGTTTTCAAGAATCCAATTGGAATTTCCCAAACCCCTTTCTGAGTACAGTTCTACATTATCTAGATTCACCAGTTTTGATTGAGCACTGATTAAATGAGTCAGACAGACATGGGACTGTTTCAAATGTAGATATGACTAAAGGTTATAAAGAAATATGCACCTCAGCGCTGGTGGAGGGCTGGTCGAACAGCACAGCACCGTTGACGGGACTCAGGTACAGCATGTCTCCGTGCTGCAGGCCGCAGGCGCGCAGCTGGCGCGACTTGCTCGACGTGATCTCGTCCTTGCGTGCGCGGTCCCGGTGCAGGCTGAACCCGAACGTGTTGAGGTTGAGCGCCTCGTACACGCGCTCGTACAGCCGCGCCGTCGCGTCCGTGTCCAGCACCTCGATGCGCGCCGTGCCCTCCGCCGACTGCACCCGCAGCGTCTGGTGAAACCACACGGGTTACGACAACTCAGCCGACAATAACACTCACAGTGCACCTCGATTTTGCCCCATCATCGGCCATTCCCACGATCGAACACCGTATGCCGATATGCAAGTACGCTCCCTAGACACGCGAGCCCCGTATTCCATCAAGAAACAACAAGAACCTTCAAAACTTTTGAAGATATACTGCAAAATTCAAAAAGTTGACAAGCTGTGGCACAGAAATTCTATCATTTCCCCTTTATCCTTCAGTTCGTTCCCGAGTTTAACGAATGCGCTTGAAGAAATAGAGATCGAACTTCAATTTTACACGAATATATTTACCATTTTCTTAGATCCTGACATTTTATTTATAAAATATAAATAAAATATCTACACAGCACTAAAACTAAACACTGACATGACAATTTTAGAAATTGACAACACAATGACAATGACATGACATTAAATCAACGTTCGTTCTAAAAGGAGGCTCTCTCTACGCTCTCAAATCAAAGAAAAACGATCATCAGACGGTGATCTGTATCCTATCTAAGTATTTAGACATACCTATTCTAAAAATAGCGAATGTTCATCTGATTAAAAGTAAGTCGCAATCCAGTGATAGCGATTGTAATTTCTAAACCTAAGCCAAATGTCATTTGTCAAAGTCAGCCAAGGTCAAGTTAGAACTGTCAAATCTTGTATCTGTCAAATCATTTGAAAATAAAAATTCATTGAAAAAATCAAAATTTTTATTTTTGAAAAATAAAAAGAATTTGAAGAAATTCATTTTTAATATGTACTTAAAGTACTAAATACGATTTCTCAACAATGGTCTCCCTTTACTGTTTCAATGTTTATAATAATTAATCCTCAACAGCTAATATTGTATCATTTACGCTTAGTAATTCTTACTTGAAGGTGGGTGCTTAGAATATTAATTAAATTTACTTAAACACTGCTACTTTTTAATTCCATATTATTTAATTGCTAGGGACAGGTTCAGATAAATTTCGTGCGGCATGTAACTTAAAAATAGAGTTAAAATAATTAGTGGGCGGCGAATAGACGTGTGAGCGGCGACGATCGCACGGTCGGCGGTCGAGGCGCCGGCAGGTGTATCCGCGCTGCATCGTCGCGTTCCTTCCGCGCATTCTTTCACTTGCATATTTACCCATTTTTGACGACCTTTTGGGAAGTGTCAGGGTTCAGTGAAATCACGTAGAGTCTTTAAAGTTACAGTTACATACAGACTTACACAAGAAGTTACTATAGTTTATTTGAACTATAAAGTTCTTTCTATAATATTTAATGGAAAATAAATATTATTAAAAGTGGTTGTCTAAGAATAGAAGTGCAGATTAGTGAATATAATATTATATAGTGAATTAATTGAGTATTCTGCTTTCTCTGGTACACTTCTCCACTCCTAGAGTACTTGATAATAAGTAAGTAAGTAGTTAAGTAGGTACAAAAATAATTAGTTATTTTTTTTAAATTCACGTAGAAATTGTTTGTTTGATGAAGGTAAATAATCATGCAAGAGATTCAATTAAAATAATATTAGAACATTAAATTTCTTACTGGCATTTTCTCAGTAGAATGTAATTCAGAATTTTTGTTTGTCAGTCACTACAAATAGACAGACTTAACTTTTCTAAAGAATCTTTATAGTTAGTGTTTTTTCCTAAACCATATTGGGACTAAAAGTTTTGTTTAACCATAATGTGACAATTAATTATTTTCCCAAACACTAATATGATGCAGCTAGCACAGATCACCAACTTCATATGAGCCAAGATTAGAATATCAACCTTTATCATACAACTCAAAGCACTAAAGCAACAAGTAATTGAAGTTTTTGTTATACCTGTTTTGTGTGGCGTGTGGCGGGGGCGGTTTGCAGACAGCCAGCGTCATGGACAGTGAGGAGGGAGAACCGGTGGACCTCTACATCTACGACCTCACCAATGGCCTGGCCTCTCTGCTCTCACCCACAATACTAGGTAATACTTGCCTTATGTTTTAGTATTTTCATCAAGCTGAAATGCTTGAGATGCTAGTTGCTCTATCGACTTTGTCTTCGACTTGGTTTTCTGTTTTATTCCATAAAAGTAAGTCTTTTTTTAAATTAATCTAGGGAATATTAATCTACGTCGATTAAATTAGGAAAAATCTAGGTATCCAAACAAGTTGATTGTTTAAAATCGAACAATATTAAAATTCAATTTTTTACTGTTTCAATACATTTTCGTAATATGTTGAGATTTGATCATTTAATTTCGGAGACGAAAGTGGGCGAATTCCCAAGAACTTATCTATTCAATTCTAATTGTCAACAAACAAGCGCGATGATTGTATCGTAGTAAAAGTCATGAGATCATGTCCATACTCTCGGCGGTTTATTGGCAGCAGCTGGTTTTACGTAACGTACGCCATCATCACAGTTCGCTATAGGTAGTAATATCTGATGCCCGCGACTACGTCCGCGTGGATTGAGGTTTTTTTGGTTCCCGCGGGAAGTCCTTAGTTTTCCGGGAAAAAAAAGTAGCCTATGTGTTATTCCAGCCTATAATCTATCTCTGTGCCTAATTTCATCCAGATCCGTTCAGCCGTTCGGGCGTGGTTGAGTAACAAACATCCATAGATCCATACATCCATCCATCCATCCAAACTTTCGCTTTTATAATATTTATTTGATTGATTCCTCAACACTTGATGTCAGCAATCAAATTGTGCGACAAACTGATTGAGGTTTTTAAATAGACTCACTGGATTAATATTCAGTATAAGTAGGTGTCAAACTCCTATCAAAGCATGCAATATGCATCTATGCACTATCCCGCTAAACAAGCATCATACACTGCCACAACACCACACCACACAAATCTTCTACAGCACTCTCAATGGAGGTAGGTTTCACCCTGACACCGGAGCGTCCTCAGGAGATGCTGACTCAACAATCTTTACAATTTATGCAATTTCCAAAAGAGAACATGTCTGAATATTTAAATTTTTCAGGAAATGAAAAAACTAATGATTTTCAAAAGAAGTGTAATATTTGAAATAAATATTTTTGTGTTACATGACCTCGACAGTAGAACGAATGCCAGAGTTGTCCCCTTTTCGAACATAATAGGTGGAGGGGAGCATTTACAACACATTGATATGAAAGACAAAATATTTTGTCAAAATATGCGACTTGTCTCTTTTCGAAATTGCATATTCTTATTGCATTGCAATTGCGTATTGTGTATTTCAATGTGGAGCACGTGTGAGCTTTGGCCTCTTGTGACGTGTTCGCGGTGGGTCGGTTGGTTGCAGGGCGCGCGGTGGAGGGCGTGTGGCATACGTCGCTGGTGGTGTTCCAGCGCGAGTACTTCTACGGCGGCGCGGGAGTCACCAGCTGCGCGCCGGTCAGTCACCTCACATTGTTTTCTTTTTTATCCACTACAAGTTAGCCCTTGACTGCGATCTCACCTGGTGAGTGATGGTAATTGGTAAGTGATGATGCAGTCTGAGATGGTAGCGGGCTAATACGTTAGGGGTATGCCAGTTATTTTAAACCCATACCCCTAATCGGTTTCTACACGGCATCGTACCGGAACACTAAATCACTTGGTGGCGCATCTTTGTCTGCTAACTAGCCACGGCCTAGAGAAAATCCAGAAATAATAAATTCCAAAATTGACTCTGCCAGGGACACGCTAGCACTCGTCACTGCTGAATGTCCTTATGTTGTGGTGTATTGGTTTTGTCGCAAAATTTCAGGTATCCCATGTTACTTTACCTGTCATTTTAAATTGCTGTCGAAACAACGATTTAAGATGCAAATGTTATGTTATAGTAACTATGTCTATGTGCAATAAACTAAGACTATGAATAACATCTATATATCGATTAATCAAGTGTTTTAACACAAAAATTAGGCGCAGATTAAATGGTCGTTTGCCTTTGTCCCACATAAGCTTAAACCTAAAGCTTAAGCCTAAAGTTGTTGTGATAAAACCGCTCTCATTTAAGAGCCTGTCTTACGACTTCAATAGTGATAAAATTTGAGTCGAGTGAACCTAAAACTGCCTCGTTGGTCTAGTGGTTATCATGTTCGACTGCGGCTGACGAGGTCCCGGGTTCGAGTCCCGGGTCGGGCCATAATTAAGTGTTGGGTTTTTCTAATTAGAAATTCTCAGTACTAGCCCGGAGTTAGGAAGTTGGCGGTGTTTCACCCCCGTGCCTCGGAGAGCACGTTAAGCCGTCGGTCCCGGTTATTATCACTAACATGATAATAGTCGTTAAAGCTCGCCAACCCGCATTGGAGCAGCGTGGTGGGTCTAAGCTCTAATTCCCTCTCTCCTATGAGAGAGGAGGCTTGTGCCCAGCAGTGGGACGTTAATGGGCTGTAGTGGTGGTGGTGGTGGTGGAACCTAAAACGTTCGGATACCGCGCGCGGAGACTGCAGCTACTATATAACCTTTGACGGGTAAAGTCGCGGGTCGGCACTGGCGATCGAGTAATTAACAGCCAGTCCCACGTCATAAGTGTTGATACGGGCGCGATGTGCGTAGTCGTATAAATCACACCTCACGCCGCACGGCGTGCTATTTGTGTAATGCACACGCGGACGCGGCACGTCATAACTGCGCTCCCCTGGGTGACAGATTGTCATCTGAATACGTTCATATTAATAAAATACTGCAGTATATACTCGTGTGCTGCAGTCATGTGTACATTCTAATTTTATAAACGTGACTGTGTGTCTGTCAGATGCGCTTTCAATGGGTACCGTACGAGTATGTAACAATGCGTGTCGTGTAAACAATCGGTTTGGGAGGAAGCCATGTGCGACGCTGTAACTATTCAGCGTTCTAAAAATATAATGTTTTTTCACAAATTCTGTAGGCAGGAATTTGCTTTCGAGACTCTCTGTTAAAGGGTGCTCTATTTCACTATCTGTAAAATTAATTCAAATTCACTAGTTCGCCAGATGTCACGTGAAAAATAGACAATTAGGACAAAAGTGCATCTCTGCAGTGTTCCTGCAGTGTGTGCCCCCAATATCCTCCCGGAATAACCTCCGCGTTCACATGTCGCGTCACGCCGTCTCCTTCACACCTGTAGCCGGCTGCCGACACACTAGCCCCGTCCCTCTCCCTCTTCTAGCCGTCCGTCCAACCCACTCGCAGTAAGTTAATAACACGCTTTTCTAAAACGATCATTTCCAACAGGAACACTTTTAAATCGTTAAGGTGACTTCATTTTCTGGCTCGTTGTAATGTCGTAGAGAACCAGACGTGGGCGTACCTTTATTTTTATACGGAACTGCTCCAGCGGATATGCCAAGCGATTTATTAATTTAGGTACACAAGTGTAATGGGTGTAGGTAACACAGGTTCGCGACGCTGCCAATGTAATTTAAACATGTATTGTATGGTATTTTAAACAAAACTAGGTACTTTGTAAAAGAAATGATAATCAAAACTAATCCAAACTTAATATTATAAATGCGAAAGTGTGTCAGTCTGTCTGTCTGCTACGCTTTTACGGCCCATCTGTTCAACCGATTTTGATGAAATTTGGAACAGGGATAGTTTGTATCCCGAAGAAGGACATATGCTTCTTTTTATCGCGGAAAATTAAGGAGTTCCTGCGGGAATCCAAAAAACTTAGTCCACGCGGATTCATCTAGTAATCATATATACGTTGTTGACTCGATAAGCCAAGGCAGACTGCGTGTCAAATAAGGTTCCAATACAATATTGATTAGAATTTTTGTATGTATAAAAATGCGAAAAATTGAATTTGTATGAAAATCGAATCGATGCGGGCAAAAGTCAGTCACTTATAAATGTTATGGTCTATTGTTCTCAGGGCAGCACGCAGCTGGGCGCGCCGCACCGCGTGGAGCGGCTCGGACACACCTACGTGCCCTTCCCCGTGTTCAACGAGTACATCCAGGGGCTCGCCACCTCCACCTACACGTCAGTATACTGTATACTACCCCGCCACACGACACTATCCGCTCACCACACGACACTACTGCCAACCACCACACGACACTACTGCCAACCATCACACGACACTACTGCCAACCGTCACACGACATTACTGCCAACCACCACACGACACTACTGCCAACCACCACACGACACTACTGCCAACCACCACTCGACACTACTGCCAACCATCACGGGACACTACTGCCAACCATCACACGACACTACTGCCAACCACCACACGACTCTACTGCCAACCACCACACGATACTACTGCCAACCACCCCACGACAGTAATGCCAACCGCCACACGATACTACTGCTAACCATCACAGGATAATACTGTCAACCATCACAGGATAATGCTGTCAACCATCACAGGATAATGCTGTCAACCACCACACGATAGTTCTCAATGGGCATACGATACTAGATCCACCCATCACATGATTTTAAATTCACCCAACAGGACTGTATTCATCCACAAAACAATACTACTTACCTGCCAAACGTTACCACCTCATCTACCACATGATACTATTCAATCACTACACAATACTACTCACGCAGCACACTATTCTAGTCAATTACCATACAATATAACACTATGTATAAAGACTGCCTGTAATGCCTCATCGTTTTAGTGGCCAGCTTATTCGAATGCGATCACGAAGAGAGAGTTTGATACAGCCACTTTTCATAATCGGCGGCCGAATGTTCTCGTCACTAGACCTAGACAGTATAAATTAACTTTACATTACTGCCGAGGTTGAAAATAATAGTAGATTATACACCAAGGGTATAAAGCACTGTTTTATGTCACGGGCACTACATTGAATCCTGAACGTAACGAAGGACTCCAAATTTAACTCCCGAGCGCAGCGAGGGTGTTATAAGTTAATTCCCGAGCAAAGCGAGGGAATTCAGATTGAGTCCTGAGTGCAGTGAGCGATTCAAGCGCCCAAGAAAAAAACAGTTTTATCCTGGTGGTGTGTATACTCTACTTTTCTCACTTTATGCGAGACAACAAAAAACCAGGCATAGTAGATAGTGTTTATTACAGCAAATTAAAAGTGCAAATTGATATTGAAATACTTTCATCACTCGACATTTTTGATATATTTTTTGAAATATTTATAGAATCTTCTAAAGGTACTACTAGCTACGGCTATAGCAACTTCTTTCAGCTGGCATGGCCTACTCGATTTGACAAACAAACGAAGTTCGTCTCAGTGCGAATCTAGTGGGCCACGGCTTCGGTTTTCGAAAATGGAGTTGGCCGCGCCCGCTGAGAACACATTCTGTTTAGCGAAATTAGACTTTATGTATATAGCAATAAGAATTATGAAAGTGAAAATCACATTATTGACCAGCGGGTTATAATGAAATTCAATAAAACATTACAACCGGCTAAAGCCAAGAGAAATAATGTCTTGCTTTCGGTAAGGTTGACATATAATTCGGCATTGTCGAGCATGTGGTGTGAAAAGCAATTCACGGCTGAGTAATATAAGAAGGACGAGGCGAAGCCGAGGACTTGCCAAGTAAACGATGCCTTACCCGACCTGAAAATTAGATGGCGCTGATTCAAAACACTTTTATCATTAACAATCATCAGAAATGTGTTCGTAATCTCAATGAACGAAGTATACATTACAAAACACCTAATTAATGTTGTAATGTGTCCTTTAAATACCTCGCAACTGACCAGCAATTTTTATTGTCGGCTTCCGGACAATTTTTGGAAATTACTCGCGTGCAGCTAGAATGGAGTTAATTTACGTATTGTTTTTTTAAATAATGAAGCAATTTTTGAGCAAGTAGGATATTATTATGTGTGCTATATTTGCGTGTGCAGCGGCGAGGCGTATCGCCTACTTGAGCACAACTGCAACCACTTCAGCGATGAGGTGGCTCAGTTCGTGTGCGGCGGGCGGGTTCCCAAGCACATCCTGGCGCAGCCGGAGCGCGACCTTCCGCCGCCGCTGCGCCTCGCGCTGCAGGCCGTGCTCGACAAGCTGGTGCCCGACGGCGATCAGGTATTTACACTTGAGTGACAGACTCACTGTATAACAAGGCAAGACACACTGATCTAACACGGAACAGCTCAAACCACTGGGCGGATTGAGCTGAAAGGACATTGCCCAAATTCGCCTAAGAATCAACATACGTTTGAAGTATACAGTAATTCTTAGCTTATTTTTTTTAACCTTTATTCCAAATATTAGAATACAACAGACACTTCAAAACAATAAAAAAAATGGGTATTAAACTGATTACCATACTTTTCTATAATCCACAGATCAATAACTTACTGATAAAAATAATAAACAATACCACCGCTTGAGCGCTGGATCCGTAACTTAAGAAAAAAGATAAAAGCAGCTTAAAGCGCTAAGAGCACTAGTGTTCTGAATCTCGCAACGCTATCTGTTGTACAATAATTTAATATTTATAACGCCATCTGTGAAGTTCTCAATGAACTTCTCTTACATGCATACTTATTAATTACACCATCTGTAATATTTTTGATGAACTACGACGAAACTTGTCTTATTTAAATACTGTTTACAGTTATATTACAATTGAATAAAGATGATATTTATTTGTTCAATCAGATTGAGCTGAATAACCACAAAATAGAATATATTTATGGTAATAAGTAAATTCTCAGAAGTGTCCGTTGTTTTAATCGGCTTTCAAGTATCAAAAGGTATAATTTCGAACCCAGTAATCAATTTTTTATGACGGTTGTTTTTAGGCGAACTTTGTATGGGCACAGAACAATTGGCCAAACCTTTGGCGTACTGTACCGCGGAAACTTAGAAAGTTTTCGCACTGTAAGTTCGATTGATCGATTCGAGCATTCGATCACATTAACTTCAAAACAAAATGAACCTTAATAGTATGGAGTTTGAGCTCAATTTCAAGTATGTATTCACAGCCAGCGCTCCAAATGGAAATGTTTCAAAATTAAAATTGGTTGTTCTGGATTTCTGTCTTTAAACCAAAAGCTTTTGGGTCCATTTTACTTTGACGCCAATATGATCGAACGCTCAATTACGATCGATCGAATTAGCCTATTTCTTCTGAAGGTTTAAAAAAGATCCGCCACTGCCCAGAGGGAGCACTAGTGGCAGGAGCACATCAACACACGTGTACCCACGTGTTTTGATTTCCCAATATGAGTAACTTAACCCCCACAAGTGCTGCCTCTAGTGGATCTTTTTTAAAACTTCAGACGAAACAGGCTAATTAGCAATGTTAAAATCGAGACAAAGCGGACTAACGACCTCAATTTACATAGACGGCCTGTCACAATTTACTAACGCCATCTAGTCTGAAAAGCGGGAACTTACTTGCAACATAATTTTACTATGAAAGGGTCCATCTAATACCACATATTGTTAAAAGGAAACTCGGTTAACCACATAAATAAACTTTAATTTAGCAATTCGTACAAAACAGTCGTACCACCATTACAGAGTACCGTAGACCGGTATTTCACTCTCGACCACGCAGAGCCACAGAGTAGAAAATTGAGGCCTCTATCTGACTGAGCATACAATATGCATCGATATATATGTAGGAACTAGATGGGCCCTTTGATAGAAAAAAGTTGGGTGTCCGACTTGTAGAGCACGTTCCACACCTGTCATAAGCCTGTCTTTGTCCCCGTTGTAGCGCTTCCACGGTCGCTCGTCGTGTAGATAATATGTTATTATTAAGTTAACATATATAAAGTCTAATTAGTTTGGCACTGTATAATTTATATTTTAAGTTAAGTGTTTCAATTCACAATTATTATTATACATTTCCAAAAAAACGTTATTTAATCTTCCAATTTAATATTTCTATCCATTACGCAATCATTTAATTTCCGCGGCAAACTGTATGATATATTTTTTTTTACTAACTGGCCTTACGGTTTCTATGACTGAACTATACTATCTATGACCGAGTCATACGTTTTCAAGCTGTCATTCAAGATGGCGCATATGTTGCAAGCAAGTTCCCGCTTTTCAGACTAGATGGCGTTACTAAAAAATAAGTCCACATTCTTTGTTTGACAGGGCCCGTCTATGTTAATTAAGGTCGTTGACAATATAATATGACGTATGGCAGGTGTACGCGAACGGCGTGCGTCACAGCCGCCGCGACAGCCCCGACTACCTCACGCTCAACACGCAGATCGAGGAGGCCAGGTGACCTACTGACTTGTCATTATAGTTCCACCGACTTATCTGAACCGGTGGCCGAAATTAGAACTATTTTTATGCCTGTTTAGTTTAGATTTTATTTTATTTCCAATAGATACTAGCGCCGCAGTCTCCAGGTCAGATAAGTTTGTGGGACTATACTTGCCGCTTTATGTCTGGCCACCACCCTACTGGTGAACACGTATCGCCGAGAGATTTAGCGTTCCGGTACGATGCCGTATACAATCCGATTAGGGGTATGGGTGTCTTATCCTTAACAGCTCGCTACCATCTTAGATCTCATCATCACTCAGCTGTTAAGACCGCAGTCGATGGCTAACTTGTAGTAAAATTTAAAAAACTTTCTTTCATGAAATAGACGTGGAAGGTCCAGTTCCCCGAATGTCCAGTTCCTCAGAAGTCCAATTACCCGATTGTTATGTATTATATGCCGCGTAACACGCTATAATCGAGTTATAAGCGCCAAATAGATACTTGCGTAGTAGTGTAATTCAGTGGCGTGTACAGAGATATTCGACGGGGTAGACATTTAAACATATAAACAAGAATCACCACATCCATGAAGGGAACGAAAAAAATTTATTACAAAATGTAAATAATATACTTACAATTCATACGTTGCGTAACAAGTGTTACACTGACTTGTGGGCTGCGAAGCCGGTTGCTTCCATGCAACTTTGTCATTAAGAAAATCAGCATGAAATTTAAAAGAATCTGCCAATCTGCAAAATTGACAAAATAATAATAATAGATTCAGTGGTTTGTATAAAACTGGTTTTGATTCATGATTTGCCAAACATTGGTTGAAAAATGAAAATTTGCGATTTGTTTATTTGTCAAATGATAGGTCACCCTAGTAATATAGATAAAGTTTGAAATAATGTGGTATACATTGATGGTACTTGTTGATGCTGGTTAGGGTTGGCAGTAGTTTTCTGGTCGTCTGAAGTGCACGCCACTGAGTTGTATAGTGGTAGAGTAGCGCTGTGGTGTTGGCACGTGGCGGGTGCGCGCAGATGCGGCGCGGCGACGGGCGCGGGCGCGGAGCGCGGCGGCGTGGCGCAGGCCGCGGTCGCGCTGCTGAAGGCGCTCGCGCGAGCGGCCGCCGCCTGCAGCGCGCTCCACGAGGCGCCGCGGAGACCCTTCTAGACTAGCTAGCTATGTTCACATACATTCCGCAAATCTCCAAATTTAACTTATATACTTACTCTTTAGAATAATAATAAAAATAGTTAACGTTTTCGCTGATTTTATTTTCATATATTTTCTATAGAAAGAAAATTCCACAAATGACCCTTTAGTTGTCCTCAAACAGTCTACACATAGTTAGAATTGCGAAGTTTAATTTATTTCGAAAATTCAATAAATCCCATTTGAGTAGGGATTATTCCTATGTCAAAAATAATTTATTCTTACTGATTATTGAATAAAAGCTCTTCCCTAAACTTCACATCTTCAGTTATTTCTAAGTTTCATAACCATCTTATCTTATCTTACTTAATATTATAAATGCGAAAGTTTGGATGGATGTATGGATGGATGTATAGATGTATGGATGTTTGTTACTCAATCACGCCCAAACGGCTGAACGGATCTGGCTGAAATTTGGCACAGGGATAGATTATAGTCTGGAATAGCACATAGGCTACTTTTTATCCCGGAAAATTAAAGAGTTCCCGCGGGAACCAAAAAACCTCAAACCACGCAGACGAAGTCGCGGGCATTCGCTAGTTTTTTGACGTCACAACTATGTATTTCATACAATTTTCTATACTAGAAGCGCATTTTTAAGTTGCTGATTTGATTGAGTTGTCATCATTCCTATTGTTTCATTAATTGCAATCATGAAATTGGTACCATTTCGATTCACCGTTGCTTAGTTGCACAAATCTCATAACGTAGGAAGTTGTGTACCCATTGACGCAGAGTGGTGTCGCAAGAGCTGGACGCGCGGAGAAACACGCTCGCGGAGAAGCTGGCGAGGAAGGAGCGGCGCAAGGAGAAGAAGAGGAAGAAGCTTCGCGAGCGATACGGCGGCGACGCGCCCGACCCGGATGACGGTGAGTGCTGCTGTCACATTACACGAACAGTCCCACTAACTTAACTGACCCGGTGCCCACAATTGGAACTAATTTTTATGCCTGTTTAGTTTTTTTGTATGGGTATGGGTTTTGTTTTATTTTTCACTAGCTGATGCCCGCGACTTCGTACGCGTGGATTGAGGTTTTGTTGTTCCCGCGGGAACTCTTGAATTTTCCGGGATAAAAAGTAGCCTATGTGTTAGTCCAGACTATAATCTATCTCGGTGCCAAATTTCATCCAGATCCGTTCAGCCGTTCTGGCGTGATTGAGTAACAAACATCCATTTGAGGTTTTTCGGTTCCCGCGGGAACTCCTTAATTTTCCGGGATAAAACGTAGCCTATGTGCTATTCCAGACTATGTTCTATCTCTGTGCCAAATTTCAGCCAGATCCGTTCAGCCGTTGGCGCGTGATTGAGTAACAAACATCCATACATCCATAAATCCATACATCCATACATCCATACATCCATACATCCATCCAAACTTTCGCATTTATAATATTTATTTGATAGATATCTACTAGCGACGCTGTCGCCGGTTCAGATAAGTTTGTCGGGCTATATGTTCCGGAACGCAATTTTGTCCTGAAGTAATTCAGTCGACATGCTCAGTTCTACCTGTATGTAGTTGTAACAGAGATATTCTATTCCATTTATTTTACTGTTTGATACACAATGTACAACAATTTTTTAATGTTGATTGTCATCTGATGATTATTTACTAGGTGTTCAATAATAATTCGGAAACTATCCTCTCGTTATAATAATAAGGTTCATCACGTTAATTTTGTGTTACTTCTCATCAATTTAATAAATAGTAAATTAAATGCCCAACTGACCCCCAGAAAGTAGTGACACCAGCACACGCCTTTAGAACAATCAAGAGCAAAAACTCAATCGTTCAATCAACTTATGTTCTTAATCTTAAGACTTATATTTTATATGCCGCTCTATTTTCCTGCTTCCTGTTGATCGGATGATAATATAGTCTATCCACTTGTAAGTGGACCCACCTTTCGGTTAACACTGCGGTTCATGGGTAGGATGATCCGGTCGGATTTCACTGAAGACCCGGTTCAGCAAACCGGCTCCTCGAACTACCAATACTTAGTTCCCCTAAAGTTTAACTTATGATAAGTATCTGAATCCTATAAAGTATAAAGTTTAAAAAATAAGTCAAAAAGTGCGAATAGCTCGTACCACTAGCCACGTGTGGTCGACCTCGCCTATTTACTGCCGCCGCGGTTGAACGATCCTCAACTAGGTCGCCCCCCGCGCACCGGTACGCGGCTGTGCAACACCTGCACAAAACACGGTTGTTTCATTTTTGAGGTACGCTGAACCTCCAACCAGAGTCATCGGTTAACCGGAACATTCCTGTAACATTTGGGAGATGTGTCGGATGCTTGAGAGTTTATTAACGCGATGAGGCATGGTCGGGGCGCGCGGCCGCTGGCGCGGTGCCAGGGCGGGCGCGAGGCGCGCCAGTGTGAGCCACTCCTGCGCCACGAGAGCTCTCCACACCGTCCGCTGTCCGCGCACGCTGAGCGACAGGTGGCGATCGAGCGACGATCTACCTGCTCGTACTTCTGGACGCCCAGTGCGTTGCGGCAACGTAACTACCAGCAACTGTGCCTGTGTTCGTTACTCTCAATTCAATCGTCGGTGTTCTCCAGTCGTAACCTCTGGAAATAGATCGTGCTATAAATAATCTGTGTTTTTGTTAGGTTAGTATGTGTTTCAACTTCTAAACTTTTAATTATTCATGATTTAATCGTCCAATTTAACCCAAAATACACGCGGTTATGTGATCTGTGACACGGGTGAAATATTGATTGCTGAAAGTTGAAGTGGTCCTAGAATAACGCTGCAATCTAGTGTCGATTAAACGCTTAAAATAACACGCGGATAAAAGTGGCCGGCGACGCGCGCGCCCGTGTTGCGTTACTGAACAAGATGTGTCGTATTAAAAGATCCTTCCGGAGATCAATGATATAATATTTTTGTGAACTTTTTCTTTAGGATGCAGGCCTTCGAAGTACTAAGTGGTTTTGATATCATTTCGGGTTTTTATAGTAATTTTCAGTTTTGTAATGCCTTATTCATTTATTAATTGAAATGAAAAAAAAAATGGTTTAAACTAAACATTGCAATTATTTGCAAACCCTTCGCAGCTGTCATAATGGTTTCCAATAACTGTTTAAAATTATCTGATATAGATTCACCAACGCGAAGTATCAATATCTACTGCTATGTCATCCTTCATACCTGATATATTCATACCTACAGAACTAGTAGGTATCTCAATACATCCATTACAATTCTGTCGGTCAAAATCGTATATGTAATTTCGCATCACACGTGTTAGTTTTGAGTACGTAAACAAACTTCGTACCTAACTAACTGGAGTATTCGTTTCCGATAAAATGTATAAGCGTCTGTTGCGTCATTTGAGGCGCTCTGAGTCAGGACTCATTTCCAGGCGCTTTCAATAATAAATAAAGATCCTTTCAAAGATATTGAACAAACCGACCGACCGAGCGAAGCGAAGGTCTCTGAGTCTACTTGGATGGATTGGCATTTGTCCGTCTGTCGGAGCCTTATAACTTCCGAAATAATTAATAGGTATAATGACTTCAATTTTACATATTACTCATATATGTAAATCGATGGTCCAAGCCGAGAATTACATAAAAAGTTATAATAATTCTTATTTGAGGAGGGGCTCTCATAGGAGCAAATGAGAATTGAATATATTTTTTTAGCTTGACCTAGG
This sequence comes from Erebia epiphron, assembly GCA_963932025.1. Lineage (NCBI taxonomy): Eukaryota > Metazoa > Arthropoda > Insecta > Lepidoptera > Nymphalidae > Erebia > Erebia epiphron. The sequence goes on from OZ009950.1 coordinate 15,553,448, forward strand.
CTTGTGGGATATCCTTGAATAGCTGCTTCCAACTTGAGTACAGGACGCGAGTTCTACGTTCGGATCGAACCACTGTATATCAGTAAAGACAGAACGAGGCGACTGACGTGTCAGCGAACGCGAAGGGGAGGCGTGTCAGTTGGTGTGCGGTTGATGGAACATGTTCCCCTGTGCGCAGACATGGCGGAGGCGGTGGAAGCGCTGCCCGAGGCGCGCGCGGCGCTGGCGGGGCCCAGCTCGCGCGACTTGGACGCTGAGGCGGACGAGCGGCGCCTCGAGGAGCAGCGGCGCCGCGATCGCGACCCGCCCATCGTGTACAGAGACATCGATGTGAGTACACCGGCTTGTGATCATAGCCTGCCTCGTCGCTATAGTGGTTAGCATAACTGCGGCTCGGGTCTCGGGACAAGGTCGGGCCACATGTATTGGGGTTTTCTGACTAGAAATTATCAGTACTGACCCGGAGCTAGGAAGTTGGCGGTATTTTACCCCCGTGCCTCGAGAGCACGTGAAGCCGTCGGTCCTTCGCCTGATCTCTCTCCAGTCGTGTCGGATTTTCTATCCCATCATCGCCATGTTGGCGCACACACTTGCATATCTCCCGCGCAGATTCATAATATCTCTGGAGATTGGCCGCCGTGGCCGAAATTCGGTCGGGAGGACATTATTGTAACCATTGTTAAGACCATCTGACATCTGTGTGGTAAAATGTGCGCCATACGATATGCATTATGAACATACAGGTAAAGCGAGCGACCAGGACGTACCGCCACCACACAATTATTCCAAAGCACTGTTAACGTACGTTTCAATACGACATCGGAGCATTTTTACCCGTTGTTTTAGGTGAGCGACAGAAGCGAAGCCGCGCGACGTGACGCGACACGACGCCATAAAAATTGACAGACGTTGTTGCGTAGATACGTCTGTTTTCTATAGCGTCGCATCGCGTCGCGTCGCTTCTGTCGCTCACCTAGGACAACGGGACAGGAGATATTGACTCGACACGTTTACGACGTTTACTGTCATAAGTCAGGTCGGCTCAGTCCACTAGGATCCTTTTTTGGATCCACCTGTGGATCGAATATGACTGGAGTCCACTAGGAGGGACCAATGGTCTGGATCCTATAACACTTCAACTCCATGAGGATCCACCGTCTGGCTACCCGAGTGGATCACTGGGAGTTCACTGTGATCCACCACTGTTCTTAGTGGAGCCTGTAACACTCTAATGCCCATTTCGATCCTCTAAGACCCAGTTTAGGTTTGAAGTGTTATAGGATTGCATATCTCCCGACTCCCGCCCCGCGCCACCATTTGTGGATCCTAGTAGACTCCAGAGTCCTATTCGATCCACTGGCGGATCCTGTGGGTAGATCCATGTATGTAGCCAATTTACGAAAGGAATCAATAATTGTCATCAATTCCGAAAACTAACTGAATCCTGTCCATGGTTTCCGCTCCCCACTTTACAATTGAAAAACCAGATTGAAAGCAAAAATCCTTCCACTCTAAACTTTTCAGTTAATCTTATGTATGTTATGTATCACACTTGTCAATGAGTGAACCTTGAAATTGCCATAATCTATTTGTATCACTTTAACGAAGCATGCGGTGCAACAGATGGTGTTGCATGTGTTTATCTTGCACTGTTATGTAGGAAATTGTAATACTCAGATTTTCTGAATGTTTATTCACATTAAAATACTGTCCTTTGAAACAGTCAAATGATCTCTGGATTCGCATGATGCAATGTATACGGTTTTGTGTGTTTCAGTATTAAAGTTTGTCCCTTGTCAGTGAAATTATTGTAAGAAAATAACAAAGCTGGATTCGGTTAAATTCGAAAAAATAGCAATAACTGGAACTCCTTCATTTACTGGTCCTTATCCCACGCTATGTGGGGTCGACACAACATGTCTTCTTCCACTCACTCTGTTATCCGTCAACCTATTATCCACCCCTTTTATACGCATATCCTCTATCACACAATCGATCTATCTTTTCTTAGGTCTCCCTCTACTCTTTTTTCCTTCCACATGCATATCTAATAATAGCAATAACTAGAACATAGCGTGTTATTGTTGAGTGCGAGTATAGTAAATCGCCCTTTCCAGACGTGTCCAGGCGTTGCGAGTGTGTGTGTGTGTGTGCTTGGTCGCTCGCCAGCCGGGGGCGTGGATGTTTGGAAGTTCAGAGCCAAGTGCGAGTGATGAGCTTACTTGCGTGACTCATGCCGTATTAATAAGGAAATGAGAACAATAATTTCACTCGAAATGGTTACACCGTGGCCGTTATGGTCGAACAAATTTAACTTTTAGTCATACAAAGGAAACTGGAACATTTTATCATCTCTTGTGTTACCACTCTCCCGGCAAAGCCGTACCGGCGAGCGATTTGGCGAACTAGCCACGGCCGAAGCCTTCCCCCAGACCAAACCAGAGAAAGTTCAGAAATTATAAGTTCCCAAATGGACCCTGCCGGCAATCGAATCCGAGACCGTCTACGTTATACAACAGCGCTCAAAACTGCGCTAGGGAGGTCGTCAAAAATCAAAAAGGAGGTTGGCTCAACCTGGCTAACTCAGGGGTTACAGAATTTTCAATCATTCAGGTCGACGAAATTCAACCTCGAACATAAGCTGTTCTTTGATTCACTTGGTCACGAAGGCGTCTGTTGTTCCACTGCATAGGGCGCGCAAGAGTTCGAGGCGTTCGCTAAGACTCTGGAGGGCGTGGAGCTGAGCGCGGAAGAGCAGCAGAGCGTGGACGAGCTGCAGCAGTACCTGGTGCAGGGCGAGGGCAGCTGGGTGCTGGGGGACGAGTTCCTAGCCTTCATCGGTGAGACCGCCGTTCACATTGACACTGCTTAGGGCGCGCAGGAGTTCGAGGCGTTCGTCGAGATACTGGAGGGCGTGGAGCTGAGCGCGAAACAAAGTTTGGTTAGCCCCTTCTAGTGATAAGCAACTAGTTATGACCACGGTGCCCTACGTAGTCTGATATGCACTTGAACAAGTTTTTGTAACCCGTTGTCCTAGGTGAGCGACTAACACACCGAGACAGTATCAAACAGTAGCTGACTCTTCACGTGGCCTACGCTACGTAGTCTGATATGCACTTGAACAAGTTTTTGTAACCCGTTGTCCTAGGTGAGCGACTAACACACCGAGACAGTATCAAACAGTAGCTGACTCTTCACGTGGCCTACGCTGTGGCGTTGATATGTCCGTCATTGTTTATGGCGCCGTATCGCGTGGCGTAGCTTCTGTCGCTCACCTAGGATGAGAGGTGACGCCATACATGAGGCACGTGTAACGAGCTGTTGTCGTGCGCGCAGGGCGCTTGCTGTCTGACGGCGGTCTGAAGTCTGATTGCCGCGTGGCTGTGCTGCGCTGCCTGGCGGCGGCGGCGCTGCGCGACGACATCTCGCTGGTGCTGCACCAGGACCGGCGGCACCACGCGCTGCTCGCGTACGCGCACCGCATCGACGCCCACCCGCCCACAGAGCAACTCGCGCTCGCGCTTTTCGTGAGTCCCGCACAAATTTTTGAAATGAAAACTTCTTTAGGCGCGTTGAGCACTTTTTGGTAGGGGTAAAAATGAAGAACACGCGAGACATAAATATCGTAATTAAACTTTAATGCCTTAGTTTTAAGGTTTATATTAATAAGTGCTGTGTAACCGTGACCGACACCTCGCGTTGTTACGAAGACAAAAGGTGTTAAATATAAATATATTACATTCGTAAATAAACTTTAATGCCTTAGTATTAAGATCTATATTTGAATATTTTATAAGAAAAAAAAATTAAAATATTCGTTTTCACTTCTATACCTATGACTGCCATTTTTTTTTTTAATTTACTACAAGTTAGCCCTTGACTGCGATCTCACCTGGTGATGATGCAGTCTAAAATTGTAGCGGGCTAACCTGTTAAACCCATACTGCCACTGCCATTGATTGGGAATGCCTTTCCTACCGAGAAGAACCAGCAAGAAACTGAACTGAGAAATTATATCAATGTGTAGGATACACAAGTAATTTACAAAATCTTCAACAGTATTTCTTCAGCTTTTTTCAGAAGCATAATGATTACAAAAATTTGTGTAAAGGCAAGTTTAAAATAGGTTGTGTAATTTTATTCCCACGAACGACCTACGGACTTTCTTGAGAGACCCCGGTTGTTGTTACATCTAGTCATCGTGTTCATTTATTGATTTGTGATTTCATAAAAAGGTGTTTTAATATAGAAGGTTTCGTTAATGAACCTATTCAATTATCGATTATTATTTCATAGAACTTGGAATCGATAGTTGCATGGCATGGCTGTATGGACAGACAAATTGGTAAAATCCATATCCATACTAATATTATAAATGCTAAGGTGTGTCTGTCTGTCTGCTACGCATTCACGCCCTAACTACTCAACCGATTTTGATGAAATTTGGTACAGAGATAGTTTACATCCCGGGGAAGGACATAGGCTACTTTTTATCCCGGAAAATTGAAGAGTTCCCGCGGGAATCGAAAAAACTTGGTCCACGCGGACGAAGTCGCGGGAATCATCTAGTAAAGGATAAACCCTACACGTAAAGCGGGGATGATTTTTCTCGTCTATCCCTATTTGTGCCAAAATTCATGGCAATAGTATATATTATTATAGTCTCAGCTAACAGGTAGCTTAACAACGAGTATTAGTCGACCAACTTATAAAATGTCCAAAATACTCCAAATGTAGTTGAAAATGACCCTTGGCTCGTGTTATACAGATGTGCAACCTGTTCGAGAACACATCGTCATCAGAATGGCTGCTGTACATCAGCGAGTGGGAGGCCAACGGGCAAACGCTCTCCAACATACGCGTCACTACTAAGGTCAGTCTATACGCCTACACCTGTCGCGCCGGGCGTGCGGCCCGCTCGAGAACACGTCGTCATCAGAGTGGCTGCTGTACATCAGCGAGTGGGAGGCCAACGGGAAAACGCTCTCCAACATACGCGTCACCACTAAGGTTAGTCTATACGCCTACACCTGTCGCGCCGGGCTTGCGGCCCGCTCGAGAACACATCGTCATCAGAGTGGCTGCTGTACATCAGCGAGCGGGAGGCCAGCGGGCAAACGCTCTCCAACATACGCGTCACCACTAAGGTCAGTCTGTACGCCTACACCTGTCGCGCCGGGCGTGCGGCCCGCTCGAGAACACGTCGTCTTCAGAGTAGCTGCTGTACATCAGCGTGTGGGAGGCCAACGGGCAAACGCTCTCCAATATACGCGTCACCACTAAGGTTAGTCTATACGCCTACACCTGTCGCGCCGGGCGTGCGGCCCGCTCGAGAACACGTCGTCTTCAGAGTAGCTGCTGTACATCAGCGTGTGGGAGGCCAACGGGCAAACGCTCTCCAACATACGCGTCACTACTAAGGTCAGTCTATACGCCTACACCTGTCGCGCCGGGCGTGCGGCCCGCTCGATAACACGTCGTCATCAGAGTGGCTGCTGTACATCAGCGAGTGGGAGGCCAACGGGAAAACGCTCTCCAACATACGCGTCACCACTAAGATTAGTCTATACGCCTACACCTATCGCGCCGGGCGTGCGGCCCGCTCGAGAACACGTCACTTTTGCTTTGTCAATTTAGTTGAATTATAACACTTATCATATTAATCGTTAAGCATGAATAAGTGTATGTTTTGGTGCTCAGTAGAAGTTTAATTTTTCCTCTACCGGTAAAGCGAATGATAACAGAAAGAGTTTCGGCGTGAATTTTAAAATTGAAATTTCAAATGCCAATTTATCTACCAAACCTTATTTTTTTGCTGAAATAAGATATTTTTCTAAATAGTCTAATAGTTCTAGTAGTTCTAGTAGATTATTATTAGTGTATTTCTAATAGTTCTAGTAGATACTTCCGAACACAATCTGACCATTTTTCAAAATCAGTCATCATGCATATCGCAAGCTACGCGCTGTACCACATAGATTTGTCTGTTTTGGTGGGTTATAGCGAATGAAGCTTGTAGTTCGATGATGGCGACGTGTGTTTGTGTCGCGCAGGTGTGCGTGCACTGCGTGCTGAGCGAGGCGGGCGAGCTGCGCGACGCGGGCACGGCACTGCTCTACAACGTGGCCACCAAGGAGGTAAAGACTGTGGTCAGTATCGCTCGCCGCTCTCCCTCTCTCCTTTACTGTCTCTCCTACAGGCTCGGGCAGGAACGGGGTATTGAACCTGAGAGGACTGTACTTAATAAAAAATTTACGGTTGTCTGTAAAGTCGGTTTACGGACGATAGTTTTACGTGATAACTAGAAGTTCTCGAAGAAGCTCGCGAGGCGGCGTTCCAGTAGCAGAACTATTCGAACTGCTAGCTCTAACGTCACGCGAGAAGAAAGATAAATGTGTCACAACTCACAGGCCAACGCTTGGGCCGATCGTGCTTCTCTATCGCTTGTTCCGCGTTCTCACTTGCACGCTCAGGCTCAGGCGGAACGTGACACTTTTTCGTGCGTGCAGCTGGTGTTCATCGATTTATAACACGTTATCACGTCAAAAACTTTCTCTACGGTTAGACAAAACAAATAGTACCCCCTTTTGTGCGTAGCCCTGTTCACTCTCTATACATTGTACCTACTCGTATCAGGAATAGCCACAGTATATTTTGAACCTTCGCTGGCTCGGTGACCTTGAATGAGTATTCGTGTACATGAAGCCTTATGGCTTACTGTACTTTCGAGATCTTTTACGAGCTTCGTATATCTCGCGGTAGAAAATATTTATGGATGTCCGCAGTTCCATGTATTTCCATATTTTACATTTGACTCAAATGTTGGACTTTTGGCGCAGCAACGCCAATCCTCATCCAGCTTTGATTGAACAAACTCGTGAACCAAGGCAATATATTTGGTTCCACTTGGTATACTGTGGCTACTCTTTGTGATGTAATTTATGAATCCATCTCCATAATTCTGATATCTTTAAATCATTACCTGTTGTATCTAATCTAAACTACCTGAACAACCTGAATTGAACACGAGACAGACGTTTTGTGTTGTTTGAATGCAATTATCACACTCCGTAAAATTCTGAAATTCATTATGTTATAAGCGAAAAACGAACACAGAAAAATACGAATCATGAAATTTCAGCTGATGTCAAGTCGACAGCTTCCTGTGAATTGTATTTACTGTGCAAACTGATGATAATAGTTTAAATACGTGCGACAATACGTTGAGGCGGAAAGGATCTGCAACGAATTGTTGAGTATATTTACTTTCGCGATAAAGTTGAAAGCTAGCGGAAATTGTGGACAACTGCACTTGTATAATGATATTTATAAAGTTTTCTGTATTCATTCATCAACAAGCGTTGTACAAAAAATAACACAAATAGGTACACTTAAAGACACTGCTGAAAAACTAAACTTCTCTAAATATTGCATTGCAATAATCGCAATCGATGTTATTGCCTGAATATTATTGAAGAAATAAAGTATTTGGTAGCAATTTTTGCAACAAACCTTAACTTCAGTTTGTATGGGGACTAAGGATTTCCTAGACACGAAACCTTGGATTAGAGGAGTTTTCATGACTGCCTTGTTTATACAAACTGCACTGAGGCAATATATAAAAAATAACTAGCTGACCTATCCGTGCTCCTAATGAAATTTTGGAAAATTATTAACTGAAAGCGCAATTTTCATGCATTTTTACTCCTCTTAGGAGTGGTCCAAAAATCCTCTCTCAGTGAAATCCGTAATAAAAAGAATGAACTGACAAATTTCAACCCCAGCAGCTTATGCTATGCATTAATAGGATCAATCAATCAATGTTTTAGTTGACTTATTTACTCTATTCGTGTCTTGTTCATAGTTGAGTAACATTTAATGAGGCCATTAACCAAATACAATACTTCTATATGAGAAGAGACCGTCGGTTGAGCGTCGAGGACGCGCGAGCCTGTTGGAACAGCACCCGGTGTGTGTCTTATCGTCGGCCTTTCATTAGCGCGCATGATGTTGTGTCTTGTTTGTTTGTTATCTGTGTTTAACTAACATCCATTTGTTATTGGCTCGAGTAAACTAGTTCCCCGAAATCATTTGAACGTGTTTATTTTGTCCCTATCATGAAATAAATTCAAGATTTGTTTTTATTATGAAACAGTGGGTAAATCCTATAGCTATATTTTACTATGTATGAATAATTTATTTTTATTTATGAAGCAACATTTATAGAGTTCTATTTGTAATACCGTATGAGAGACAAACCTATCTCAGCTATTAATCGTGTTGTATTGGTAACAATACGGTTGTAAATTGCAATATCTAACAGGCGAGCCGGGAGCTATGGAGCTTCCTACGCTCGAGAGCGGGTAGGCTTCTTCTTATTCTTTGTGTCCTGGGATTATTTTATGCACTTGGACGTAGGCGTCCGCTGTGCGTAGCTATGGTAGGCTTTTCCCCTGCCGAGTGCGGCAGTTGTGCGCGGGTCGGCTGCAGAATTGTGGTTGTTGCAGCGCCTGGGGTTCGGCTCGACGCTGCGCCGCCAGCTGCCCTCCCCGGCCAAATTCAAGGTGCGCTCCGCTCCGTTCCACTCTGTGCCGCTCCGCTCCACTCCCCGCCGCTCCGTGCTCCCCCACACTCCCGCGGCTCCCGACCCCTCCCACCCCACAGTATCGATCGCGTCAACGCAGCAGTGCAAGCCTAGTGTCACCTTGGAACTGTATGTATTTATGTATACTTATTTCTCTTCCAAAATAATAATTGTCACACCGGCCGGAAAACAAATCAAATAATATGTGCCCTTCTTAGATAAAGTTTGTAGTAAATACTAAATTCTTCGCCGAAAACAACAAGTCAAGGAAAACTAATACGACAGTCAGATTTCTCGGTACGGCGATATAAATAATTACCCCACATGCGCGGTGTTTGTTTGTTTGTTGTGCGGATGCGCTCTATTATCGAATCTGTTGTAATAATATCCAAAATTAAGTAACGAATGTGTCGCAACACTTTACAGGGAGATATTTCCTGAACTTGATTATAATTCTGAGATTTCCACGCTCCTATCAAAGTACAGAAGACAGATTTAAAACTGCCAAAACGGGACATTTCCGTGTACCTGAAATGTAAAGTATGATAAACATAATATGCTAATAATCATACTTACTATAATATTATAAATGTGAAAGTGTGTTTGTTGGTTTGTCCTTCAATCACGCTGCAACGGAGCGACGGATCAACGTGATTTTTTGCATGGGTATAGTTGAGGACCTGGAGAGTGACTACTTTTTATCCCGGAAAATTGAGTAGTTCCCGTGGGAATTAAAAAAAACTTATTCCACGCGGACCAAGTCGCGGGCATCAGCCAGTAGACTCTAAATTTATGTCATGCGAGTATAATACATATCGCTGTTAACAACTGAAAGGTCATGAATCAGGCTTGCTTTTAATACCCGTAGGTACATTGTTTCTATATTTGCATCAATCAACGCGGTAATTAAAGTAAACCTCTTGGAAATACGGTATCACACTCATATCATTTCATAATGTAAATAAAATTACCCATTGCAAAGGTTACTGGCACACTAATCTTGTTCTGCAAATAGCAAAATTCACCAGCCGCCTACCGAACAACCGAAACACCCCGCTCTCTCCTGTTCTTGGAGATTACTTGCCAATGGTCGATTTGGTGAGCAGTTAAGTCCTTTCTAGGACTTATCCGAAATATTACCCCTTACTGCGGCATCTTTTCCTATTCCTTAAATTCAGCAGAAAGCTCGCCAGGAACTTAATAATACAAAGTCACAGATTCACTACAAACTAGATGTTTCATTCATGCCATTTAATCCGACGCGGTGAGAATTGAATCTGTTAGTGTTACTATGCATACAGATTTTTAGGGTTCCGTAGCCAAATTTGGCAAAAACGGAACCCTTATAGATTCGTCATGTCTGTCTGTCTGTCTGTCTGTCTGTCTGTCTGTCTGTCTGTCTGTCTGTCTGTCTGTCCGTCCGTATGTCACAGCCACTTTTTTCCGAAACTATAAGAGCTATACTGTTGAAACTTGGTAAGTAGATGTATTCTGTAAACCGCGTTAAGATTTTTTTACAAAAATAGAAAAAAAACAATAAATTTTGGGGGTTCCCCATACTTAGAACTGAAACTCAAAAATTTTTTTTTCATCTAACCCATAGGTGTGGGGTATCTATGGATAGGTCTTCAAAAATGATATTGAGGTTTGTAATATCATTTTTTTCTAAACTGAATAGTTTGCGCGAGAGACACTTCCAAAGTGGTAAAATGTGTGTCCCCCCCCCCCCCCGTAACTTCTAAAATAAGAGAATGATAAAACTAAAAAAAATATATGTTGTACATTACCATGCAAACTTCCACCGAAAATTGGTTTGAACGAGATCTAGTAAGTAGTTCTTTTTTAATACGTCATAAATCGTAAACCGCAATTTACCTTTCATTCAATCAACTCAAATATTTAAAAAAAACATTTAATTTAAAACTTACTACAGGTTTGTACGGAACCCTCGGTGCGCGAGTCCGACTCGCACTTGGCCGGTTTTTCTTATTTTGATATAACACATAATTCAGAACGAAGGTTAGTTGCATGCGCCGCTTGAGCTATAAAATTTGAGTTAATTATAGACATTTCGTCAATGAAGTTGTAAATGTTAATAATAAGAGTTAAGAGTGAAGTTGTAAATGTAAATGTTAATATTTACTGATAATATTATTGAGTTGATACTAGCAAAGACAATATAATATAAACTAGGTTAAGATTCACTTCATACATTCAATCATGAATCAAAGCTCGCTAAATGCGCATTAAAGTCGCCGGTACCTTGTAGTTCTTCGCACAATCTGAGATGGCGTAACTGTGCAAGCTGTTTGTTAAAATGAGTTGAATGTAAATTTGCTATTTGCTTAAGTGATTTTATCAAATTTTTATATTTTGATAATTTTTAGGGTTCCGTACCCAAAGGGTAAAAACGGGACCCTATTACTGTCTGTCTGTCTGTCTCCAGGCTGTATCTCATAGACCGTGATAGCTAGAAAGCTGAAATTTTCACAAATGATGTATTTCCGTTGCCGCTATAACAACAAATACTAAAAATTAAAAAAAATATATATATTAAGGGGGTCCCCATACAATAAACGTGTTTTTTTCGTATTTTTTTGCTCAATATTAAAAACGGTAACAGGTAGACGGTTCAAATTTTGACAGAATATTAACTTGTATATTACCTTTCAAAATAAATAATTAAATTTCAATAAAGTAAATATTAAAGGGGGGCTCCCATACAACAAACGTAATTTTTTGATATTAACAGTAAACCTTTTCAAACAAAGTTAGTTTTGCGGTTCATTAACAAAGGTAATTATACCTACTTCTTGAGTACGGAACCCTCGGTGCGCGAGTCCGACTCGCACTTGGCCGATTTTTTTCGTATTTTTTTGCTCAATATTAAAAATGGTAACAGGTAGACGATTCAAATTTTCACAGAATATTAACTTGTATATTACCTTTCAAAATAAATAATTAAATATCAATAAAGTAAATATTAAAGGGGGGCTCCCATACAACAAACGTAATTTTTTGATATTAACAGTAAACCTCTACAAACAAAGTTAGTTTTGCGGTTCATTAACAAAGGTAATTATACCTACTTCTTGAGTACGGAACCCTCGGTGCGCGAGTCCGACTCGCACTTGTATATAAATAATTAATACAAATTGAACCAAGAAAATACGATATTTCACCGATTTTACCATAATCATATAAAGAGCGAGCCTGGTAGCGCCATCTAACGATAGTATTAACCTAGAAAAAAAATTATAGGGGAGTTAGCAATCTATACTTGGTATTATAATTAATCTATGATACTAGCGATGAAATGGTAACCGTGATCGCGACCCCGGCCGGTGCTCCGGTGCTTGTTTGCGCGCTGTCAACTGCGCTCATGCTTTATGGTGCAATTCACTGCGACTTATCACACCACTCATACCAATTATATTATCTACTAAGCTGTTACTATTAGTTTCGTAACCTACTGCAGGGCCACGACCTTGAAGCACGAGCGATAGCGGCAGAGATAGTCGCGGGAGATAATTGATTTTAGGGATTGTATATTTGCTGCGCGCACCAGCATCTGCATCTCAAAAGTTCCTCGGCGTACAAAAAGGTCCTATCCGATTGCTCTTTTCGCTTGAGCAGCTTAAAATCAAGGAAAACCGTGTTCTGAGGTTTGTGCAACTATAGTCGCTCACACACTCACAACGATATACACCAAAACTATTCGCTCAGTTGTACAAAATACTACACTTTTTGTTTCATTTTATCAACCGACTTCAAAAAAAGGAGGAGGTTCTCAATTCGACTGTATTTTTTTTTTATGTTTGTTACCTCACAACTTTTGACTGGGTGGACCGATTTAGATGGTTCTTGTTTTATTTGAAAGTGCATACTTCCCAAGTGGTCCCATATAAATTTTATCGAAATCGGTCGAGCCGTTTTTAAAATATCAACAATAAAATAAGTACTTTGTATAGCGTGTGCTTGTTGTTGTAAAGTTGGCGCGGGAGTTTGAAGTCGGTTGTTTAAAAATATTTTTTTATATTAAACTAGCTGATGCCCGCGACTCCGTTCGCGTGGACGTATGAAAAATAGATAGTAGCCGATTCTCAGACCTACTAAATATGCTCACAAAATTTCATGAGAATCGGTCAAGCCGTTTCGGAGGAGTATGGGAACGAAAATTGTGACACGAGAATTTTATATATAAGATTATATTATGTATCTCAAAAAAGATTGTACCTTTTTGTTTCTGTATTATCATTGCAACTGAAAGTGAAATGTGTCTGTTTTCATCGGGTCGTATCAATAAGGAATTTGACTCTCTTAGTCGACAGGCGCAAATACTTTTATATTTTTTATTCATTTTTCGCATAACATAATCTCATGCAGGTCATTGAATTCCAGCAGGCCCGAGGCTTGGTATTCGCATTATGAGTACAACCGGTAGAGCCCGTTTACCTACATATTATACACGGTTTCCTAATCTTCAGTATCATAATATTATATTTTGCATAAGGTCAAAGCTTAAGTAGTAATCACCAACCAAGTAAAGTTTAAATGAATGACTTGCTGCGACGGTAAATGTAATTTATATAAAAAATTTGAGGATATATTAAGTACCTATTTAGTCTAGCTTATCAAGTTAAGATCATCATTATCAAAAATAGTGTAAATCGGCATAGATGTGAGCTACAAACCAAACTGAGTAATATTGTTGTAATGATAATATATGCCAAAACTCAAACAAAAATGGTTTTCCATTCTAGATCTATTGAAAAATTCGATCGAGGACAACAAACAAGATTCCCGAAACATTAATGTTGTTATGAATCATGTTTCTAGGTCTTTAATATATCAAAGTAGTGTGATTTGTAGCTTTCCATGTTCTAAATTGCCATATGTTTTGAGTTTTTTGTAAAGGAATATTTTTGAAAACTGAATAAGTACCTAACCTTATTTTATGTTACATATCATATTATTTGATGTTTATATTTTGTATAACCGGAATGGCCAGCTATAAGCCAGATATTATATTCGCATATTCGTATAATACATCAAACATAACTTAGGAATCTGATGATTTTATCGTTGATATATGAATATTAAAACGAGGATTTAGGTTCAGAATAAACTAAGATTTTTTTTTTAATCCACTACACGTTAGCCCTTGACTGCGATCTCACCTGATGGTTTAAGTGATGATGCAGTCTAAGATGGCAGCGGGCTAACCTGTTAGGGACATGGCAGTTATATTAAACCCATACCCCTAATCGGTTTCTACACGATATCGTACCGGAACGCTAAATCGCTTGGCGGCACGTCTTTGCCGGTAGGATGGTAACTAGCCACGGCAGAAGCCTCCCACCAGGCCAGACCAGGGAAAATTCAGAAATTATAAATTCCCAAATTGACCCTGTCGGGGATCGAACCCGGGGCCTCCGCACGTTTAGACAACAGCGCTACACACTGCGCCACGGAGGTCGTCAAAAAATTTCATAAACTAAAAGGGGATAAAATGTTATTGAACTGCATGATTATGAAAACATTGAGTGCAATGACTCACCTCATGCGCCATGAGCAATTTATAAGCAATACTCCTAAAATCAGGCTTTAACTCGGCAGAATAAAACAACTTTGATCATGATTGGCATTTTATTGACAGTTGCTGGTTTCATTAAGTTATGGATCTTTTTCAAATTTTGGTTTAACTCTTCTTATGCAGCATTTTGTTTATCGAGCGCGGTTTGGTTATGGAGATGGATTATCATTCTTATTACGTGAATGCACAATTCGTGCAATCTTACCAGGTCGGACAACCAGGAGACCACTCTCTCAGAGAGTGTCTCCTGGTTGTCCGACCTGGTAAGATTCTCTGGTCTCTGTTCAGTGTACGTTTGCTCCCGCACAACGATTGGCCCCATAATCTGCAGTCGGTCGAGTCATTATACAAAGTGACGCCACTCTATCGCAAATACTACAGTAGCAATAATGACCTAATGGAGTTAATCGATTGTCCCTCCACGCCTGTCAGCGCGAACTGAAGTTGAATCGTATGAACATTACGCTCGGCCCATAGTTGTAGCGGTACTTTCTCTGTGGCTATATCAAAATATTTTAAACGGGTGTCAAATGTCATCCCGCCTCTCTCAAAACTGATCGTTGGCCAATCAAAAGTTTGTAATGAGAAATTTCAAGGTGTATGTACTTGTGTTAGCGCACACACATGAATACCATAATATCTCCCGCGAAGTCGACTAGTTTCCGTAGAGATGAGTCGCCGCTACGGAAAATATGGCACATGGGGGCACATTACACTAGTCTAGGGGTTGTGTGTGGTGTGTGCAGGTGTTCGACGAGGTGTGCGTGGAGCTGTGCATGGCAGTGCTGCAGCTGGTGGCGTGGGCGCCGGGCGAGGAGGCGCTGTGGCGCGCGCTGGCCGCGCTGGCGCGCCTCGCTGCGCACTCCGCGGAGGTGCCGCAGCTCGTGGCGCTGGTGGGCCCCGACCCCTCCGCGTTCCGGTGAGTGGGGGGGGGGGGTGAAGGGGGGGCACTCTGCTGCAGGCATTGGTTTCGCCCGCAGCAGCGTGCTCGAGTGACACCAATGCTTTAGAACAGAAGCTCTTGCCGAGCGCTGACCGCGCCGCGTTAGCGTTATTTGAGTCAGGTGGATGCACGACGAAAATGTATGCCCACGGTTTTAGTGTTGCCTACCTAAAGGAAGCAACCCTCATGGTGCTACTGTGTCCCGTTACTCACACTTTGCATATTTTTGTAACTACATACATATTAGCTTAAGAATTGTAATTTGGAATAGTTTTAAATAAGTAGTGCTTACCCAACCTTATTGCAAACTAGCTGATGCCCGCGACTTTGTCCGCGTGGATTGAGGTTTTTTTGGTTCCCGCGGGAACTCTTTAATGTTCTGGGATAAAAAGTGTCCTATGTGTTATTCCAGACTATAATCTATCTCTGTGCCAAATTTCATACAGATCCGTTCAGCCATTTTGGCGTGTTGAGTAACATACAGTCATCAGCTACTACTTGCACAAATAAATGTGCATTTGTGCACAGAAAAATGTACATACAGTCAAGCGAAACTGCTAAAAATTACAATATTTAACTTAAGATTCAAGCTCTAACGACAGGATATAGGTGAATTTTTTAATATAACACCTTTATTGTACCATATTTTACCAAATAAACTCTCTTTAAAAAAACATACTTTACTCTCTGTCAGAATATTGTTGTCTAACGGTCGTTGCGCGCTGTTGCAGGGGGACGAGCCCGCGGGTCGACGAGCAGATAGACCTCATCATGAGCAAAGTGAAGAGCGCGGCGCCCAGCTAAGGCCTGCCCACCATCTGCCCACCGTCTGCCCGCGACCTGCCCACCGCGGCCGCGGCAAGTATTGTATAAGCTTTGATAATAATATGTATATCCACTACACTACACTGGTGCAATTGGTTGTTTTGTTTAAATGTTTAATTTATTACTGTTAATAAAAATTATTATTATATTTCCGTTGACTTAGTTACCTTTATTATGTAAGAGCTTATTCGCCGGGTGAGATGAAATCGCATACTGCAAATATATCGCGTCTTTACACGACTAGTTGTCACTCGTCGACATACTCGTGCTCAGCTATGACATACTCGACATACTCGAGCACGCAGTGAAATAATTTAGCTAAAGTTATCGCTTCCTTGATAACTGTTTTATTTTATGTTTAAATCAAACTAATTGAAAGGCTATCACCGCCGGAGAAAATTACCTTTCTTTGAATTGTAACTCATAGTTATGACATATTTTTAGACAAAAAATAATCTTTTAGGCGATATGTTAAAGCAGGATGAAATCGTCAAGCTATGCGATTTTTATCTTCCTCATATGGATGAGTTCTAGGAAAGGGCGACTTTAAAGTGGATAATGCAATACTAGTAATGTAAGACTTGATTATGTCATTTTATTTGTTTCTCTTTAATTTATTTGATTTTTTCAATAGTCATGCAATCGCAATGTGTTTTAGAATAAAAGTTTGCTCATTTTTGGACTTATTGTATTAAAACCATAGAGTTACCTGGTGACGCGTGGTCGAGTGACATATTTTGTATTTATATAAGTACCTGAGCTTATGAAATTAATGCATTATTGAAAAATCTTCTATTCGATAGAGTAAATGTAATTATATTGGCCGAGCATACTTGTAACACGCCATGCGTGCTGAGTGAATTCATGAAGTATTATTTTTCATGAATGGAATCACTCACAGCATTAGTTGTCTTATGTATGCTCATGACAAGTCTGTACAACTCGACAACTGAATTCTACTATGTCTGCGCTAGTCGATCACTTGTAGGGAAACAGACCTCACTGTTTAAAAGTTGTTTCACTTTAGATTGTAATTGGCAAAGTTTTTGCTTCGTGCGTTTGGTATAGACAATAGCGCCGCTGTGTTTAGTACGCAGTTAGCACGTAGCGTGTAATAATATGCTATGCGTGTATACGCACCAAGGAACTGGCATCGCGTGGCGAGTTACGAGTATGTTTCTACCGTAATGATTTGTTATATTGTGCATATCTGTTGTAACACTTGCATTGCTGGCACAGACCCGCGGCGAGGGTGCATTTACACGTGTGACGTGGTACACTGTAACGGATATCGTAGAGTCTATTGGTGACAAATAAATAATGTGATGTTTTTCAATTAAACACGTTTTTTATTTGCGCAGTCCGTAATTTGATATGGTCAGTAAACATTTGTAAAAATTACAATAAAACCATAAAATATTTGCAAATTATTTAAATAATACGAGCATAATATTAATGCTACACTACACTTCACTATAAGACAGTTTGTCTGTTCGCACAAATATATTAAAAACCCTGAAACAGTTAACATGCAACTTACACAATTAGAAATCATACATATATCAAGCTTAAGTAGAATTAACAAATGTTTTAAATTTTATAAAAATCGATTCACTATGACCCAAAATATGACTTGGCATCCGAGAAAAAGAACAGCTAGTCAGGGTCTGAAAAGTTGGCGATTGATCTATTTGGTGCTAGGAACTGGAAGAGAGGCGCGACGGTGCGGTGGTCTGTTTTGCTCCAAGGTTCTGTCGCTTAAATTGGTTCGAACAGTTCGGTAAAAGAGCAAGTGGAAGCAAGTGATGGCTAAGAGCATCTAGCGGCTTTCAACTCCGTGTTGAGCGTTGCACCTGCTCCGGCAGTGTAATTCAGCGTTTCGCAACTTGTGCGTAGGAAATGGTTCAAAGAAATTGACACAGGTGAAGCGGAAATCGAGAGCTACTACATCTCTAACCTACTAAAATTTGATATGATGTATCATGTATCTTAACTATGATCTGTAAAATTTCAATACAACCATTAAAATTTGCATTAATCAATGATGACACGATTATTAACGCCAAAAGAACACGTTATTGGCCCCATAAAACAAAAGCTGGTTCACCCTCGCGACTGGTCCCGATTAGCATCACAATAAGATCAGTTTACATTTTTTCCATTTTATTTTATTACCATACTACTTGCTGTACTTACCTACATATTGCACAGAATAGGCAATAGTACTAAATAGTACTATGGTCTCAATTTGCATGTTGCGACTTTTTAATAATACTAATATTATATATGCGAAAGTGTTTGTTTGTTGGTTTGTCCTTCAATCACGCCGCAACAGAGCAACGGATCGACGTGATTTTTGGCATGGGTATAGTTGAGGACCTGAAGAGTGACATAGGCTACGTTTTATTCCGGAAAATTAAGGAGTTGCCGCGGGAATAACATAAAACTTAATCCACGCGGACGAAGTCGCGGCCATCAGCTAGTTATTAATACATTTAAAGCCGTTTAGAGGCCGTTAATTTTTAACCGTTGAGCCATTTAATTATTAATTTTATCAGATGTAATTCTGTTGGTGGTTTCAATGAAATATAGTAATCTTCTTGGCAAGTGCGCTCACTTCCACGCGGACGAAGCCGCGGGCATCAGCTTGTCATATGTAAAACGAGGTAATGCTTATCTGCTCCGTAATTTTTTCTTGACTTACATACATATTTAAGAAATAACAAGAGTAGGTAACCTAAGGAAGTGCATCTACGATAAGTGCATGTGTTGGTATAACGAATTTTAACCGTTTAATATTTAAATACCTTGCGCCAGTAAGATGTAGGTACCTACACTGTGGCCAATTCTGTATAACACAATCTATAAACTAAACTACTGACAGCTCTTTTCTGCAGATAGTAACCGCTGAGCCTCTGGTCAGACGGTTTGAAAACCAATAATATATACTCCCTCCCTGAAATGCTTGCTTATTGAGCATTGCAGGGTTCTTCCCAGGCAAATTTATGAAATAATGCCACCCTCTATTTGGTTCTGTCATTTTAATTTAACGAGTAGTTCACAAGCTAACATATTTATTACAATAGATGTTGCGTTCATTAGAGTCAGCCAAAGAGCATGCTTATCAAAAACAATATAGCGGCTCACCATCGGTTTGTTTGCCGACAAGGATTAAAGGTTATGTCAATTGAACACTATCGCGATCCTATCGTTAATTGTATGCCTGTAATGTAGTTTGCTGAGCGCGTGAGGACGGGTTCCCTCCGACATAAAGATTATGAGCGAGTCTCATCTCGGTAGTCCTGCGACAGTCGGCGAGCCGCGCGGATCTTCACCTTGTCGCTACCAGCTCGTTGTAGCGGTATCGCGCGCCGCCTAACTTTACCTTACCATCTTCTATTTCCCTGGTTTTTGGACATACTGTGTTATAATGAACAATCTCCAGCTTTCACACATAATGTACCTAATATCACTAGTGAATCGTTCGTAAACATAATTTTGGAACGAATCTTTTTTTTCGAAATTTCGAAACGTTTTCGTCGTTCCCGCCACTGGGTATACAAGGATATAAAACAGTAATTATTAAGCATTGGTCTGACTTTCGTTCGAAAGACCTCCCTGTTCGAGTATCGAGCGCAGTAAAATAGTGTATCGCAATGGAGTGTGAGGAGGAGGTACCGTTCCCTGCGTCACTCGAGGAGCGCGGCTGGCGCGGCTTAGCGCGGCGGCGGCTGCCCGTGCTGCGCTGGGCGGCGCGGTACGACCGCACGCAGCTGGTGGCGGACGCGGTGGCGGGCGTGACGCTGGGGCTGACGCTGGTGCCGCAGAGCATCGCGTACGCGTCGCTCGCCAACCTGCCCGTGCAGTACGGACTCTACTCCGCCTTTGTCGGTGAGTAAATATGTTGGTGATCTCATATTTTTGAAGTGAAACTTCTTTAGAATTGTTGTGATTTTAAAATTCGATGAAATGAAAAAGCGACACTAAAAACATATTCATAATAGGATTTAGCCTGAAAGCCTCGTATAGAATACAATTTTTATTTATTTCATGCTCTCGTAAGCTACTTTTCTGAAGTTTCACTTCTGCCGTGTGTGAATTGAACACACACTTTTTTATTCACATAAACTTGTTCAAAGTACTTTTGAATCGTCGAGGAAATCTACCACTGGTTCGAAATCCCGAGAAAAGCAAGCAAGAAACGCGGCGGTTGCTCTTTTGAATTTTTTACAGGTTAGCCCGCTACCATCTTAGACCGCATCATCACTTACCATCAGGTGAGATCGCAGTCAAGGCCTAACTTGTAGTGGATAAAAAAAAAATTTTTTTTACTAACAATTAAGTAGTAATTACACCAATGTGTAATAAGATACATAATATGTAGCCGCAGTTCTAAGCATTGCTGGAGAGAGTCTTATCAATGCTCTTTTATCGTTTACATAATCTTCAATAGTGGGTATGATAAGCCTTTTTTTCGGGAGCTTTTAATCAATTTCTTAAACTTAGCTTAGCTTATACCTACACGCAATGCTGAGACATGGTGTCATTGAGAGCTTTTTCTCCGTATGCATCGCGAACAAACGAGTCTTGTAACTAGCGCTTGGCCGCAATCAAACTTGCAGCAAGCCAGCCTGAGGTGGAGCGTGTTTTTCTAGGTGATGCCTATTCACTCTTCATTTGAAGATATGTATTACAAAACATTTATAAAAACCAAAACATTGTTTCATGTTTACTATGGCGATTAGCGATCTATGGACATTGTGAGCCCTTGACTAGAACTTGAACTTTGTATTTGAT
Source organism: Erebia epiphron (assembly GCA_963932025.1). Taxonomy (NCBI): domain Eukaryota; kingdom Metazoa; phylum Arthropoda; class Insecta; order Lepidoptera; family Nymphalidae; genus Erebia; species Erebia epiphron. The sequence goes on from OZ009950.1 coordinate 15,574,193, forward strand.
AAGATAGATAGGCACCTATGAAAAGAAGAACAACTACGAACAATAGCGGTGACATTAGGTACTCCCTCACGCAAGCCTATGATTACATTTCTGATTTTATAAACGTTCAAATTTTATTTTAACTAGCTGATCCTGGCTTTGCTCAGGTCCCATTTCTGTTTTTTTTTAGTAGGGGCCTTAGATATTGATAAAATCCTCATAAAAAATATCTAGTTTCCAGACCTAGTGGTTTGAGCTGCCGATACGTTGAGCTTAGTCGAATACGTCAGTCGAATTCTTTGAATTAAAAAGCTTAATCTAAAAAAATAAACGAAAGCTAAGTCTTCTTCAACGATGTCCGTTTATCCTGTGCCCATATTATTATCTTCCTCTCCACATTGACAGCTATTCGCAACTGCCTTTTTCCATGTCCCATCGACCACTACGTCATCTCGTCGAAATCACACCTAATTCACGGTTGGTCCATTTCAAAACAAGCGGGCTTAGTTGAGGCAAAAACCTCCTCTATACTCCCTTCAAGTTCAAACCGTCGTGACGCTGAAGGAAGCGCAAATCAAAATTTTAAGGACCATATAATATATGCTAATCGGACCATCCACGAATTAGATTAACTGCGAATTAAGTGCATCGGACGAAATTACACTTAAGTGCATTGAACCAATCGCGCCGAAGCGGAAATTCCAGTCCCTGTAGAAGTTTGTATTTGTATCGTATCCGCAGGCACGATGCTGTACGTGGCGCTGGGTACTGTGAAGGAGGTGTCCATAGGCCCCACCAGCCTCATGGCGCTGCTGACGCTACACACGTGCCGCGACCTGCCCGTCGACTGCGTGGTGCTGCTGACCTTCCTCGCGGGCTGCCTCGTGCTGCTGATGGGGCTACTCAGACTCGGTGAGTGCTGACGCTACACACGCGCGATGTCACCAGCCTCATGGCGCTGCTGACGCTGCACACGTGCCGCGACGTGCCCGTCGACTGCGTGGTGCTGCTGACCTTCCTCGCGGGCTGCCTCGTGCTGCTGATGGGGCTACTCAGACTCGGTGAGTGCTGACGCTACACACGCGCGATGTCACCAGCCTCATGGCGCTGCTGACGCTGCACACGTGCCGCGACGTGCCCGTCGACTGCGTGGTGCTGCTGACCTTCCTCGCGGACTGCCTCGTGCTACTGATGGGGCTACTCAGACTAGGTGAGTGCTGACGCTACACACGCGCGATGTCACCGGCCTCATGGCGCTGCTGACGCTACACACGTGCCGCGACGTGCCCGTCGACTGCGTGGTGCTGCTGACCTTCCTCGCGGGCTGCCTCGTGCTGCTGATGGGGCTACTCAGACTCGGTGAGTGCTGACGCTACACACGCGCGATGTCACCAGCCTCATGGCGCTGCTGACGCTACACACTTGCCGTGACCTGCCCGTCGACTGCGTGGTGCTGCTGACCTTCCTCGCGGGCTGAATCGTGCTGCTGATAGGGCTGCTCATACTCGGTGAGTGCTGACGCTACACTATCTACAAGTGGTGTACCAGTGGACGTAACGAATGAAGATAGGTACAACCCATACATAAGTTCAATCCGTCACTGAGCTGTTGGACATTAACATCATGTCAATGTCAGTTTTATTTTGTTTGATTTGATTTGAAAAATCCAATTTACTAACGGATACGTCATAAGGACTACTATTTGCAGATCAAAACCTTTTGCATTATCTTTATTTATATTTTCTTCCATACGTTTCGTAATGTCTTACTGTTTAGTAATAAAAGCTGATTAACAATTTCTGAACTAGAAAAGTTGTTGCTCAAGTTAAACATTCAAATTTTTCTTGTAGACATATTTTGTAGTTTGTGGTTCTTTGTTATTTGAATTTAAATTCAAATCTTGTAAACATGACGTTAGATTTATAGTCGATAATAATTGGCCAAATGTTGTATTTTAAATACTGGCTAATGCCCGCGACTTCGTCCGCGTGAATTGACGTTTTCGGTTCCCGTGAGAAATCTTTAATTTCTCGGCATAAAAAGTAGCCCATGTCACTCTTCAGATCCGTCTTATATACCCATGCAACAAATCAAGCCAACCTGGTACTCTGTTGCGGCATGATTGGAGAAAAAACAAACACACTTTCGCAATTATAATATTAGTATGGATGATGTACTCGTAAATATCATCATAGTGATGATAATTGAAACTAGTTTTACTTACCTGCCCAATTTTGTTTTTAACTGGTTAAAATTAATGATAAGCTGTAGTCTTACACATACACAAGATTAATAGAATTGCATGCAAATATTTACATAATTTAGGAAATGTTTAATTAATGTTTATATGTGTTACTGTGTGACACGAACCTTGAGATACTTGTCACATTGTTGACAGACGTATTATATTTAGTAATATTTACTAAATATTTAAAACTAGATAGTTCCAGCGACTTCGTCTGGGTTTTTTGATTCTATGCCTTTTTCCTACCCCGGGATGCAATCCGTACCATATTTCAACAAAATCGGTTGAAAAGATGGGCCGGGAATTAGCGTAACAGACAGATACACTTTTACATTAATAATATTAGCATGGATATGTATTAAAGGGGCGAGGTTCATACAGGTCCGATTTCCGAACCGGTTGTCCTATGTGAAATAAATAAATCATCTATCATTTATACACGTTGCGCGGCTACGTATTTTGGTCCTCTTTCTTTAACCCCATATCAGAGTTTAGTAGCAACTTCGCTGGAGGGAGGGTAACTATGGTCCACAAATTGTTTCTAATAGTACCCTGGTGGTGAAATGGTGAGTGGAATAAAATTGTGAAGCTCATCCTCAACTCAGAATACTACCTATACCTATTTATGAAGGAGAGATAATATGCAAAGTGAGGGCGCTTCTCTGAGATTTGTACGGTAGCAGGTGATACGGCTCGACCGTAACAATAGGATTATCATCCTCCGAGCGGGTGTTGTGCTCGAGGACCACTGGTCCGACCATTGATCTTTTGGAAATTAGTTAGTTTGGAAGTTGTATATTGTATAGTGTCATTCGGAAAGAACTTCGTAATCGCGATATCGTGTGCTACCAGTAGAGCCATCTATTGACAGAGCGACACAGATTCTCTAACTTTTCATCGAGCTGGTTGGTTGAGGATTATCGGGCAAATGCGAGATTGATAGTAAATAAAAAGTTAACACCAACCAATTATTGGGTGCATTGACCTAACTATTACAAAATACCTATTGCAGGTGCTACTGCTAACATAAGATAGGTATTGTTTCTAGAAGTAATGTATTCCATTTGATTCAAATTCAAATTTCTTTATTTTGAACTTGGGTTAAAATGCATACCACAGATGTTAAAAATAATTATACTTATTATGAAATGAACTTACAGCCAAACGTGTATATATATATATTGTTACTAGATGATGCCCGCGACTTCGTCCGCGTGAATTGATGTTTTTTTAAGATTTAAACTATCCTATCTCTCAAGTTGGATCGAACTGCACATGGTGTGCGAATTTTATTATAATCGGTTAAGTGGTTTAGGAGTCCATTGAGGACAAACATTGTGACACGAGATTTATATATATTAAGATAAGTATTTCATTCTATAATATTCCATAGGAACTTATTCTTTAAGGCTTTTATATCTATTTTATGTTTATCTGTAAAACTTACAACTAGGAACTATATCGTCGGATCCAACCAATAAAAATACATGAATTGAAAAAATTCGTCGTCACTGTGCAGGGTTTCTGGTGGACCTGATCTCTCCGTCGGTGACGAACGGCTTCACGTCTGCGACGGCAGTCATCATCGTGGTGGCGCAGCTCAAGGGGCTACTGGGGCTAAGCTTCGTGGCCGAGTCGCCCTACGACAACATCCGCCTCATCGCTCAGCACTGGCGCCTCGTGCGGCTGCCCGACTGCGCGCTGGCGGCTGCTTGCTGTGCCGTGCTGCTGGCGCTAAGGGTGAGTCACCGTTTCAGCCCAACGCTCGCCTTCTCATCCTGAGGCTGGGAGCTATTCCCGTGCCAGGTTCTGGCAGACTTCACACACCTTTAAGAACACTATGTAGAACTCTCTTTCGCGCTGGTTACCTCACGATGTTGTCCTGTTGGCAGTGATATTAAATTGCTTAATACTGAAATGTGAGTAGTTACCCAAGGATCTCACCGTTGTACAGGTGACCACCGGAGAGGGTGGCCGATATTTACACCAATAGGGTTGTCATTGCTGCTACATACGAGTGCACTGCGTTATGAAGTTGAGGCTTCTTCAAAATATAAATAACTCTGAATTATACAAACATTATTAAGTACGTACCATAAGTTTATTTAACTGTCACATGCGGTGGAGGAAAACAAACAACGTAATTTTGTAGTAAATTAGATACTCTTACTTTATTCAAAGATGTACGACGTCATAATTATAACGGCATTGCGTTGCATTAAAGAAGGAAGCTTACTGTGGGAGTGAGAAACATAAACTAATCCGTGATCACTCATTTTATCCATTTCCAGGGTTCCGTAGGCCATTAGAAGGTTATTTCGGAACGCAGTGGTGAGAGACACCCTCGCTAGGTGGACGAATAATAATCTATATCGAATAACTGAGCCCCACTGGACGCGAAGCTCAATGCTTTTTATAGAAATTTTTGCAAAAGACCTCATCCAACAGTAGGTACTGGGACATCTGTCGGTTGAGATGATAGGATCACTTCGTTGTCTGTCAGTCAAAGTATCGAAGTGTCACAGCCTCCTCAGATAAAGCTTTCCTTAATCCGTGAATGAGATGTTTCTATTTCCCCCTGTCACGTCGCCCACAGAAGCTGAAGGACATCCCTGTGGGGGCCAAGCGTCACCGCGTCAAGAAGCTGCTGTGGCTGGTGTCCATCGCGCGCAATGCGCTGGTCGTTCTAGCGGCTTCGACGGTCGCCTACTGCACATACGACGCCGCTCAGCCACTGTTCAAACTCTCCGGTAGATATGCCTCCACGCTCACATTACTGCAATGTCATACGCATCATCAACATGGGAAAAACACGCAATATTTAGCTCGGCTATGTTTGCGTACACGCACACGGACGACTTTTATGCTGTCATGCGAAAACGAGTCGCATCGCTGATGCGCAGAGTTAGGGGGAGTGGCAACATCATCTTGAGGGTTTTAAGTGATAAACCTGACTGCCCCATGCTGAGGCACTGGATACATACGCATTTCTATGTACTTATCCGCGGATATTTAAATTAGGTTTTTATCTTTTTTATTTTGTGTAGCTATACTAACATAGCTTTTAAGATTAATACTGTACTATCAACATATAGACTAAGAATAAGGGTCTGAAATAAACAAATTTTATTTATTTAGAAGTCCGTTAAAAAGGGACTCTGCGTCTATCCCTGTTCGTCCTTAGGCATATCCGAAAAAACCTCACTGTTATGATTGTTTGAATTTATGGTATTCATAGCCAAAAAGTGCTTAGTGTGATCATTACAATGTAGCTGTTTTAGAACCACAACAGCCTTTAGTTGTATCTATAAAACTTGGTAATCGGGCTTTCAGTTTAAATTGAACAAATACGTGTTTCAGAATTGTGAGAAATTCCAGCCCCTCACGAATTTTCAAAAGCGTCACTCGGGACAGCTGGTTTAAACAAAATTTTATTTGAGGAATTCCTTGTTTGTTTTATCGGCATAATTAGATTTTACGATATCGACTAGGGTCAAGTTAACTTCATAAGGGTCTTGTTGTTTCAACTTTGTCAACAAAAAATGACATCATAAATTAAAACAACACAAGTTGGAATAATAACGTTATTAATTAACTATGATATAGTTCTTGTATTGCGCAATTATGATTCATTGATCCTAATAATTTGTAAGTACATAGCAATGAACATAAGTTTCCGATTATGCGACATATGTAGCGAGAAGACGGAAGGCCCAAGTGGCGACCTTGCTTAACGCACTGGGATGAAGGTGAGCAGGGCCACATATTGGTATTGTATTTCACAATTCATGTAATTTTGGTAACCCTTACTCGGAGCAAGTACCTTTGTTTGTTTATTATTAATTATTATCTCATGTACATAAGTTGGTTAAATGCTCCAAAGTTATTTCAGGCGCTATATTAAACAAATCTAATTTTGAAAAGGGCTTTCTTTACTTTTGCGGCTGGCGAAATTCCAGATCGTGAACTATATTATGCCTCATACTATACCTTGGAATGTGTCCAGGCAAAGTGGAGTCCGGCCTGCCGAAGTTCGGTCTGCCGCCGTTCAGCACGACGATGGGCAACCAGACCCTGGGCTTCCTCGACATGGTGGAGCGGCTCGGCAGCGGGCTGGCCGTGCTGCCGCTGGTCATGGTGCTGGCCAATATCGCCATCGCCAAAGCTTTCAGTGAGTACTGTCACAGAACAGCGAGAAACCGTCAGCGTTGGCACGCTGTGGTTGTTGGGTGTGGAACACCCTCCCAGTGCACGTGTTTCCTGCCTGCATATTACTTAAGTACCTTCAAGGCACTTAAGTAATAAAAAAGGAAAAAAAAGTACTGTGCATACCATTCTGGCATAGGAATACACTTCACAAGCATTTTTTTTTTCATCCACTACAAGTTAGCCCTTGACTGCGATCTCACCTGATGGTAAGTGATGATGCAGTCTAAGATGGTAGCGGGCTAACCTGTTAGGGGCATGGCAGTTATATTAAACCCATACCCCTATTCGGTTTCTACACGGCATCGTACCGGAACGCTCAATCGCTTGGCGGCACGTCTTTGACGGTAGGGTGGTAACTAGCCACAGCCGAAGCCTCCCACCAGGCCAGACCAGGGAAAATTCAGAAATTATAAATTCCCAAATGTTTTTATTTTTTAAATCGTCTGTGAAAATCTGCTCACAAAATTACTTAATACAGTACCTTTGCACATTACATTGTCACGTCGGTTTCAAGATCGCATATTGATCGAGTTGAGTGAACTGTATCGAGTGTCGCTCTATCGCTTCGGGAGACGTTAGACAAAAACTTATTCCGGGATTCAATGGGAGCTCTTTAGCGAATTATAGCTTCTTAATAAGTAACATACACCACCTACAAGAGGGAACACGTTAACGTGGTCGTTCCTAACTATGTGGACGGACTTAATCCGTTCCACAACATTTTCGTATCGTCACCAAGGTGTTTGAATGACGGCCTCGCACCGGAAAGCGCAGCGCAGCGTCCACAAGGCGGACGGACGATCTGAAGCGAGTCGTCGGCAGCCGTCTCCACAGCACACGGTCTAGCAAGCGGCACAAGACCGCGTTCTGTGGAGATCTATGTAGGAGACCTTCTTCCAGCAGTGGGCGTCTATCGGGTGAGACGACGACCGCCAACAGAAGTTGCTGGAGGAAGATAACTAAAGCTTCAGTAAATAACTAAATGATAACCATGACCACTCTTTTGGCAGAGTGGTCGCGGTTATCAGTCACGGTCGAGAAAAAGAAGAGCAATAAAATGAAAAAATAAATCTTTATTTGGAATTACCAAGGACACAGTTAAAATACAAAAACAAAATTACTTGTACAAAACTTAGGAACTAAACTGTCACACAAGAATAATTCCAAAAAGAGCATCGGCTCAGCGCTGCCTTTCAGGCGATCCCTAAAAGTTTTCGACGCCCCGGATCACTAGTAACACTAGTAACAGACCAACAGAACTTTATATTTATTGTAACAAGTAAGAGCGCGTCCTATAGCTGTGTGTTCGTTTTCCCCGGCGCGGCAGCGGTGGGCGGGCGCGTGGACGCGACACAAGAGATGTTGACGCTGGGCGTGTGCAATATGGTGGGGTCGCTGGTGCGCGCCATGCCCACGTGCGGCGCCTTCACCCGCTCTGCTGTGTCGCACTCCTCGGGCGTGCGCACACCCGCCGCCGGCCTCTACTCCGGTCAGTATCACTTTGACTTGCTGTGCTGTGTCACACCCGGGACCCATTCCACCGAGGATCCATTCAGTGAACGATGTCATTCGAATTAAATATTTTTGAGATCCTCTGTAAAAAAACTCACTAGCAACCTTGAGTCTGGAATGGTTCGATAGAAAACGTAAAGCCGTTTGTCCTGCATCTATTACGCTCTAGTCGTATCCCATCAGACTAAATGATAGCATACATCTGTAATAGAGAGCCGCCTGCATGCTTAACTAGTCTCTGTAAAGACTGGGTGCCGTGGCTGAATCCCTGACAGGAGAACATTTTATCTTTTATAGCGGTTGTTAATTTTTGCGAACGTTTCCCAGGCATCATCACGCTGCTGGCGCTCAACTTCCTCACGCAATACTTCTTCTTCATCCCCAAGGCGTGCTTGTCCGCCGTGCTCATCTGTGCGGTCGTGTTCATGGTGAGAGCACTTGCTACAAGTTAACTGATAATTAGGGCTAGATGTGTCCGTTGTGGTCTCGACGAGTTAGCCCCGTTCTGTTTAATATGGTTTACCCTGAGGCAGAATCAAACGAGATGTTTTAAAGCAGTACGAGTTGAATCTGTTTCACTACTGTCTGAAAGCACCAGGCTGCAGGATTGCTAATCAGAAAGTTCACTACTTTTTCTGTATTTTCCTGCCAGAAAGATTTTATGTATTTCTTTGCATCCAATAGCTGAATTACTATAAATTCTATGCCAATAGGGATTTCTGTCTGCTGATTAATTGTTTCCCTGTTGGTCAGATCGACGTGAGCGGCGTGGTGGCGCTGTGGCGCAGCGACCGACGCGAGGCGTGTGTCGCACTGCTGACGCTCGCAGCAGGAGTGACGCTGGGCGTGGAGGCGGCGGTGCTGGGTGGCGCGCTCGCCAGCCTCGCCGTGCTGCTGAGGGACCTGCTGCGACCGCCGCGCCTGCTGCTCGCCAAGGACAAGGTGAGCGTGCGCGCTGTCGCTGTAGCAGGAGTGAAGCTGCAGCAGGAGTGACGCTGCAGCATGAGTGACGCTGCAGCAGGAGTGACGCTGCAGCAGGAGTGACGCTGCAGCAGGAGTGACGCTGCAGCAGGAGTGACGCTGGACGTGGAGGCGGCCGTGCTGGGCGGCGCACTCGCCAGCCTCGCCGTGCTGCTGAGGGACCTGCTGCGGCTGCTCGCCAAGAACAAGGTGAGCGTGCGCGCTGACGCTGCAGCAGGAGTGACGCCGACTGGTCCGGAGAAAGATATCTCTCTATTATTTTATTTTTTATTATTTATTTTATTATTTATTATTAAAACAAAAATATACAATCTACATGATGCACAGTTCAAAGGTAATACAATAAGTTTATACAATTCAAAGATTACATTAATATAACACTTAATAATTAGTCTATTAGTACATCACTAAAACAGAGCTCTTGTTACTGCTGCGCTAGGAAACCTGTATGACAGCAGTAACGACTTCCTCCAGGATCTCACTGAGTGACTTATTAGTGACAGGATTGCGTAAATTATTAATGTTAAACTCAGTTAAATTAAGTAGGCAAGCAGTGTGCGTTAGATAGTGTGTGCATCTATTTTTGTGTACGTGTGGGGGGGGGGGGAGAAGTGAGCGTGTGTGTTTGTGTGTGTGTGTGTGTGTGTGTGTGAGTGTGTGTGAGTGTGTGTGGTGTTTGCTAGTCAGTATTTGTGAGTGAAAGTGTAGTGTTAGTCTAATCGATAGAAGTTAATGGGAATAAGATGAAAAACAAATTTAGAAAAGATAGAACACTCATTTTTGAATTTTTATTATATCCTCTGTTTCTTCGTAACTCTTACATAAGAGAAATTTTGTTATTTCTTTTTTGCATTGAAATAAATTCAGTGAATAAATCGGAATAAACTTACTTATGGCATTATAAAGAAAAGGTCCTAGAAAACATTGCTGTCTTTGAGCATGGGAAGTGGAGAATTTTTCAATCGTCATAACTCTGTCCTTACGTCTTTGATTATGGAATTCCTTCGATTTGTATAAATTAAGATTTTTATGATATTTGAGTACAATTTTTAGGATATTAAGTTGCCTTACAGTCAGGATTTTTGTTAATGAATATAATTCTTTGGTGGGAAATAGCTTAGGTTTATTATGCAGTACTTTGAGGATGGCTCGCTGAGCCCTTTCAATATTTAACATATAGGTTTTATAGGTCCCACCCCAGATATTTATACAATATGCTAAAATAGAATGACAAAGAGCAAAATATGTCATCCTCAGAATTGATGGATCAGAAATAGATCTTAAACGTTTAAAAATTACAGTTAATTTCCGAATTCTACTAGTTAAAGTTTTGGAGTGTTCAATCCAGCTAAGTTGACTATCTATTTGGATTCGAAGATATTTAAGACAAGAGACTCTTTCTACTATCGGGCATCTACAGATAATTTGATTAGAGGAACAAGAGCTGTGAGCTTTAATGATAATATGTCCCATATCAGGCATAAACCGTAAAGTTTTAGAAAAAGCAATGCACTTAGTCTTGCTAGTATTTATTGATAATGAGTTTGCCTGAAGACATTCAATGACCTTAGCGAGACCTGTTTCCGCCAATCGAGAAACTTCATTCCATGTAGAACCATGAAATAATAGTGTGGTGTCGTCAGCAAAGGCGACAATTTTCCCACCAGTAAGTTCGAGGTCGCACAAATCATTGACGTAAATCAAAAACAAACAAGGCCCCAGGATACTTCCTTGAGGTACACCAAAAGAAATAGTGGATTCCTCACTCAAAAAGTCCCCTACTTTAACCCGTTGAGTTCTATTTGAAAGGTAGCTTTCAAAAAGACTAAGCGCAGTTCCTCTGATACCTATTGTTTCCAGTTTATTTAATAAAATCGGAATAGAAACTGTATCAAATGCTTTAGCAACATCTAAAAATACACCAATACATTTTTGTTTATTATCAAGTTTACGAGTAATAAAATCGGTTAATTCAGAGATAGCACTTTCTGTTGATTTTCCTGTTAAAAAGCCAAACTGATTATTAGGTATAATTTTGAATTTGTCTGAGTAAGATATTAATCTTTTATATAAAAGTCGTTCTAGAATTTTAGATAAAGCTGTCAAAATCGAAATTGGGCGATAATTGGACAAACTACTTCTATCACCAGCTTTAAAGAGGGGCTTAATTAGAGCTTTTTTAAATAAGTCAGGAAAAATTCTTTTTTTAAAGCTTAAATTGCAAATATGCGTAAGAGGGGCAGCAATTAAATGTTTAGACATCTTTAACATTTTTGACGGGATACCATCACATCCAGTCGCACAATCATTTTTCAGACCTGTTATAAGGGAAATAATCTCAGAAATATCAGTGTCTAAAAGGCCGAAAGTATTTAAAGGACTATTATAACTGATGCTGGATGTAGGATGGCTTCCATTAGACCTATTTCGATCAATACTGCTAGCTAATTCTTTCCCAATATTTATAAAATAATCATTTATTTTATTAACAGACAGCTTGGGGTCACCAAACATTCCTAGAAGAGGTTCTTCCAAATTGTTTTCTTTCTTTATATTAGTGTGAGTTAATTGTTTTAAAATATCCCATGTTTTTTTAATGTTATTACTAGCTTTCATTAATTCAGAGTTTTCATACTCTTTTTTGACTTTTTTTAGAATAGAATTACAAAAATTCCTATATCTTTTGTAAGAAATATTAAGAATTTCGTTATCGGGAGCCCTTTTGCTCTTGCGATGCAAAGAATCACGGTGGTGGATACATTTTAAAAGTCCCGGAGTGATCCACGGTTTTAGTATACGCTTGCGTGAAGGTATAGGTTTGATTTCCGTATTATTAAAAATAGCTGCAGAAATTTCATTAACTAAGATTTGGGCTGCTACATTAACATCAGACTCGCTCATTACAGTACTAAAGTCAGCTTTTGCTAGGTCAATTAATGCCTGTTCAAAGTTTGTTTTTTTATAAGTCCTGATTATTGTATTTCGGAGAGCTAGATTTTTTAGTGCAAAAATTATAGTATAGTGATCTGTTATAGTAGTGGGTAATACAAGTGTTGTTGCCGGACAGATTGTTTTTAGCATCAAATGATCAAGACAGCTTGATCCTCTGGTAGGGATAGAATGAGCCGGCAACAAACCATTAATGGCCAGTAAGCTTAAGTATGGTTCAGATAATTTATTGTTAGTGTCGGTATTAATTATGTTAATATTCAGATCCCCTGTTAAAATTATATTCTTAAAGCTATTTAAATCAGAAAGGACCTCGTTTAAGGAGTTAAAAAAGTTTTCCAAGTTCAAATAAGAAGGAGGACGGTAGACGGCAATTATCGCTGTTTCTTTTCCTATTTTTATTACTAAACAGTTAGAGTCGCTCAAAACGGGTTCAGAAATCTCGACAGAAATATTATGATGTATATAAACCGCCACTCCTTCATTTTGAGTAAGATGTTTGTCGTACAATAAAAACTATAATTCTTTAGCGCAGGTGGGTAACTGCTATTTTTTAACCAGCACTCAGTTAATACTATGATGTCCAGATGGTAACCCAATTGTGCAAGCAAAATCTCCAACTCTGAGAAATTTCTATTAAGACTTCTTATGTTCTGACACATTAGCACTAATTGGTTAGATTTGTCATGAATATATTGTTTTGATGTACTGATGTCACATAAACTAGAACTAGATATATTATAATCATCAATTTCAGAGATAAAGTTATTCACATCCATAGAATTAATAAATAATTTTAATAGTTGTTCGATAAGAATCAGTCTTTTGCATCAACAGGTTTAAATATACAAAAACTATCAGAATTACAACTAAAATTGGATCATAGCAGCGTGTCCAAATTGGAAAAAATAAGTAATAAAAGAATTTTTTTGTTTTTACTTTGCCAAGTTTTCTAACGTATTGATTCATGAAAAATCTATATAAAAGCATGCAAGGATCCGGGTCTTTTATTTTTTGTTTGAAATGAATAATTTTATTAGTAAAAGTCAAAGTTAAAGCATGAAACTCTTTACAAATTAAGTATAAATGTAGAATATGGTCCTGTGTGTGCAGAGTATAGATATGTGAATGTATTTTGTTAGTAGTTAAGGAAATAAAGTTACACTGTAAACGTAAAGTTTTAATTAGTTTTATAACAAAGTAAAACGGGAATATATAATAATTTAACAGTGTTACTATTATGTGTATAGTCTGTAAATGAGAAGCATGGATTTGTGACTGTATTTTGTAAGTTGATAGACAAATAGGTATATTATTACATGCAATACATTTAGATGATAAAGTAATGAGTGTCATAGTTTTACAATTATAAATTTTCAAAAGATATTGTTTAGATTTTTGTTTTAAATACCTTACGAGTAATGCATCCAAATAATATAGCACATTGCACTCAAGCCCAAAAAGTTTGAACAATACTTCGTAGACATAAACAAAGTTATAGCGGTATTTAATTGTAGGTTATTAATTTCAACATTTAACACAACTATGAAACATAAACTATGTTTTAGATTTGATATCGTCGAGGTGTTTTTCTGATTTGACCACAATCGGAATATCGCCTTCCCTCTTACGAAGAAATATCTTCCCTTTAGAACACCAGCAAAACCTAAATCCATTAGCCTTCGCAAATTCTCGGGATTGAAAGAAAAGCTTGCTAGTTTTCGAGGTGAGGTGCTCAGTTATGTAAACGGGAGCCGACGGCAGGTTAATACGGAGATGTTCTGTGCTGAAGGTGGAAGAACCTCCCTTATTAAATTTTTTGTACGATTGTAACACTTCCTCCTTTCGAATTACAGAATTTAATTTTATTAAAATCGGCGGGCTTGAGTTTCCCTCTTTTTTGGTAGGTAGTCGGAAGGCGTCATGTATATCACTAGGCTGGAGGTCAACACTTAGGGCAGAACCGATGCTCGACGCAACCCTGATGAGGTCTGACTTTACTTCGCCTTGCTTCTTAGGAATATTTTTAATTTCAATAGAAGAAGATCGAATAATTCGCTCAAGACTCTCGACCTTTTGTTCTAGTGTGGATATATATAACTTTGTGTCGTCTCTCTCCTTAATGACCTTGTCAATTTTTTGCTTCATATCGTCATATTGTGCGGACATAAATTCCATAGATTTTGACATTTCCGCGTTCAATTTACTTATTTCAAGATTCTGCTTTTTTAGCTCACGCAAATCAGTGTGTAATTTAGTAAATTTATTCTCGAAAATCTCTGTCAGCTCTTCTTTGAAAGAATTGAATAGGTCGTTCATACCGAGTCCTCGATCTTGTCGCCGCTTGTGGCGTTTGCCTACACTTGACAATTCATTCTCCTTATCATAGTCGCATGCGGCGGTAATATCTGACTCGGACGAGCCAGGTGTAATTGCAATACTCGGCGACGAACGTTGCATTATAAATAATAATTATGCCTTCACAATGCTACAACTATTCGTGTTCTATAATCAGGGGGCGGGGCGTATACACAGATAACTGAAACACTCGCTCAACCGCCACGCGTTACGAGCCGGCAGAATAAACTTATGACACCAAACACACGTCTGCACTCAACGAGATCCGGGGGGGGAATACTATTAGGGTAGAGCCATATTACCTGGTCCAGTAGGTATAAGCGATAATTGTTTATTTGTGTTCCCTCGCAGGCGAGCGGCGGCAGCGTGCTGGTGGTGCGTCCGCGGCGCGCGCTCGTGTATGTGAACGCGGAGCACGCGGCGGCCGCTGTGCGCGCCGCGCTGCAGAACCGCGCCGCGCGCCATCGCGCCGTGCTGCTCGACTGCGGCACGCTCGCGCTCGTAGACCACACCGCCACGCAGGTACACCCCGCCCCACTATGGGGAACTGCCTGAACTATTGCTGAATTATTCTGAGTACCTCTATTGAATGGGCGTTCAATCAATCAATCGATCGTTTCTTTGATTTGTTTATCGTTATTACGCTCATCGCCCAGTGCAGAGCTTTTGTCTTATTGAAGTGAAAACTTCATTAGGCGCGTTGAGCACTTTTTGGTAGAGGGTAAAAATGTGGAAACGCGAGACCGACACCGTTCTTCTTAAGACAAAAGGTCTTAAGTATAAATAATATAGTACATTCGTAATTAAACTTTAATGGCTTAGTTTTAAGGTTTATATTTTAGTTATTTTAAAAGTGCTGTCTTGTTATTTTTAATATAATACTTAAAATGAAAATCACTCGCGATTGTTTAAACGTTATAATTCTCATTCTGTTGCAGGTGCTAAGCCGCTTGGTAGAGGAGCTGGAGGGGCAGGGGCGCCACCTGGTGGCGTACAACGCAGGCGGCGAGGCGCTCAAGCGGCTGCAGCGCGTCGCGCGGCTCGACGCGCGCGCGCTCGCCGCCCGCACGCCGCAGAGCGCGCTCGCGCTCGCCGCTGAGCCGCCGCCGCCGCCGCCCGCGCCGCGCTTCGCGTCCCCCGAGACCCTGCCGCTGCTCGACAAGAGTCCCCCCGCGCAAGAGCATGTTTGAACCACGCACTGAACATATGTAATACAATCACGTTGAGGCCGGAGACAAGTTTAGAAGAAAAATTCTGCATAAACTCGCCGACAATGGCAATGTTCCATACAATATTTTCGGCCCAAAACAAAGGATAACGCATTGCAATAGCATTCTGCGTATCAGCCAATCAGATGTACTCTAGGACAGGTGAGCAACAGAAGCGACGCCACGCGACACGATGCGATGCGTCACCATAGAAAACTGAGGTATCTACTATCTACGCGACAACGTCTGTCATTTTCTATCGAGTCGCTTCTGTCGCGTATCCTCGTATTCCGTTCTTAGGCCAATAACAAACGTAAAACCATAGAGTTGTCATTAAATTGTAATGGTGTTGCGATAAATGATTGAACCCCACTCTTGCTCATGATCTTTGATCTAAAATTTAGTATTAATAAATTAAGGCAAATATTTATATAAATATTAATATTTAAAACGTAGGTACTGGTTAATTATATGAATGTTAAGCTATTGTTAATTTTTCAAGAGTAGATAAGTATATTAAAATATGTCATTTAGGCCCACTTGCACAAGGATAGTGAAATTTCGTATTTACAAAATTTATTTAAAATTTTAGCATTACAAAATTTAACTAAATCACTTTGAAGGTCCTTCCGCAAGTGGGCCTTAGTATGTTAAGTTTACATGAAATAAATAGTATTGACATGTTGAAAAATAAATAGATTTTAAAATGTTATGCATTCTTTTATTGTTTTTATAATTTTTTACTACCAATTTCAATGCAAGCTCATACTAATTCTGATTATAGTGCTAAGTGGGCACTGACATCTGAATCCTGAGTGTGGTGAGGGATTTAGTGGCACGAGAAACAAAAAACTCACCTCGTTAGCGAGAAAATACAAAATCAAGTGATCAAAAACTAATTTTGCTCACTGGATTTACATTCACATTATACTTTTTCTCACTGAGTGAGCAAAATTGACTTTTGCTCATTGGTTTTATGCAGCAAAGGCCTTTTTTGAGCTAGTGAGGTACCGAAAATAAAATTGTGCAACTTGGAAATCACATAGAATGGTCACAAAAAAAAACTCATGACTATCACACAATAATGCAGATTGCAGACCGTAGAGAGCAGTGGAAGTGGCATATACATAATATATAGGTAGGCTTACTTCCACCGGTTCATTTTTTACAATATATTGTATTGTAAAAAATCAATATTCTTTATTTGCATGAATACAGGTGCAGTGGGTGATACTTATATACCTACTAGAGGTCGCCCGCGACTTCGTCCGCGTACAATTGTTGATTTCTTATGAGATAATGAAATTTTCCCGCTGCAAACAGCCTATCTATAGACGCTTTATTATATAGCTTATGCAGGTTTTTAATTATTATTTAAAACTGATAACTTAAATGCTGATTTTCATGTCTATACTTCAAAGTCATTAAATTTGTATGTAACCTTTCACCCCCATTTCACCCCTTTTGGGGTGGATTTTCGTAAAATTGCTTTTACAGGTTATTATTATTTAAAGCTTTTAAACTAAATCCCGATTTTCAAGTCTAACTTCAGAAACATAGGACTTTCATACAAACTTACAACCCCCATTTCACCCTCTGTGGGGTAGATTTTCCTAAAATTGCTTAACTATACAGTTTATTATAACCTAAATCCCGATTTTCAAGTCTCTTACTTCAAAAACTTGGAACCCTTATGTAAGCTTCCAACCCCCATTTTACCCCTATTGGGGTACATTTTCGTAAAATTGCTTATACAGGTTTTTATTATTTATAACTAATAATTTAATTGCCAATTTTCATGTCTCTAACTTCAAAAACAAAGGACTTTCATACAAACTTCCAACCCCTATTTTAACCCCTTAGGGGTGGATTTTCTCAAAACCCTTTCTTAGCTGGCGTCTACACCATAGAAGGAATCTACCTTCCAAATTTCAAGTCTGTACGCTTTATAGTTCCTGAGATATCGTGATTAGTCAGTGAGTGAGTGAGTGAGTGGTACCTATTTCGCTTTTATCTAAATTTATAATTAATCTATGATCTAAAATCTAAATAGATAGAAGATTATATTATGATCCAATGTAATCAGCCATTTCTGCCATGCAAATGTAAAATTTTATAAACGGGTCAGTTTAAAATTGAATTATTCGTATATTTTTATATTATCATTAAATGTATTTATTTATTTTATAATGTTTTAAAATTTTGTACAATGCTTGATGCGTCTGACTGTGGTCTAAATCTGACTAACAAAGAATATACTACTCTCTCCCGAGAGCTGACTACGGTCGGTAGCAGGTCGGAAGTACCTAACTAAATAATAATACCTAAATCTGACTCTGAGTCATAGATTAACTAGTTACACTCTGCTATACATAATCCATAATCAAAGACACTCTGAGCCCAAAGCAAAAAAGTATACCTAACCATTGGGCAACTTAATAGGCAAAGATGTGGCATGTGCCTATGGGCATTATCCTCTAAGTTAGTTGTTACTTCTCTGTCGGGTCTCGGTCTCTGATGGGCATTGCGGTTCTTGGGTGTGGTAACCACTGGTGAAATTACAATTCACAGGCCAGGGAGGTTACTATGAGCTCTTAAAGCAGGACAGAAATTGAACTGCAGGACAGTTCAATGCAGTGTCTGCCTACCAGTTCAGTGCCTTGAAGTTACGTGCAGTTCATTATCTGTCCTGCTACAAGAGCTCATAGTAACCCCCCCAGTTAGAGTTAAATAAGCTCAAAAAGGCTGGAACCTACCTAGACCTATTAAAAAGGGTGGTGACATATTTCTGTCATTTGTATTGTAATCTGTGATGACATACTTGACAATGACCGTGACAAGACGAGGTTCAGAAAGGCTGGAATCCAGAGCCCCGTAAAACCAGTTACTAAAAAAAATTACAGTGACACTTAAAGCACAGAGTACTTCATAAATAGAGTCAAAATTTAACATCGATATTTTTATCAAATGACGATGCATCGATTTTTTATTTAGATGTGTTTTTATGTTCTTAGGGAACTAAAACTTAAAATTATATTGTTGTATTATCAAATTTATATTTTCACATTCGGATTCCAAATTACTTATAGATTTTAGCAGCATCGTTAGCTAGTAGATTCCAAGATTTTTTAAAACTTTTATGAAAGCTTTTAATAATCATTATTACATACTATTAAGCTATTATTATTACTTTATGCATCATCACTGATGATGCCAATGCATCATATGAAATTGCCGTTTTACTTTGAAATTTGGATTAATATTAAAATTGAACTTGCGTGGTTCGACATTTTGAAATGAAATATGAAATGAAATGTTTTTTTAACATTAATTTGTTTTAATATTAAGCTTTTTAAAAGAAGATGGATGCCACGAAAATGAGAGTAATTTTTGAATACGAGTTGAGACGTGGGACAAATGCAGCAGAAACTGCTCGTTTTATCTTTTTCAATTTTCGTTCCCAGGAAGCAGTACAAACTACTTCGCAAAGGTTTAATCACCTTCATAGATGGCAGAAATGTACATAATATAGACAATCAGGGTAAATTCTTTGATTACATATATAAAGTATTATATCCTACAAAAAAAATATTTGGTAAGTACAAAATACCAATTTCATACTTAAATCCTAATCTATTAATATCTTCATTTACTTTATATTATCTAGAGTGGTTTAGATCTATACATTATAAATGCGAAAGTTTAGATCGATGGATGGATAGATCTTTGTTACTCAATCACGCCTTATTGGCTGAACGGATCTGGATGAAATTTGGCACAGAGATAGATAAAACCTCAATCTACGCGGACGAAGTCACGGATGTCAGCTAGTATTATATAATTATTGATCGTTATCCTAAGCATTTATTGACAGGATGCAAACTATTTAGCGATTACGATGAATCGATACAGAATAATCGAAGTTTAATCTGTTTACGGTTAAAAAAACATTCCTCTATTATTTCAGTACTCTATGCCATTCATTCATTCAAATCATCATTGTGAGCTTGTCAGACGTCAGTTGACAGTTCAGTTGTCTCTGGTCCAGAGTCACAGAACACTTATACTCCTGGCGGAGTCCAGAGTCCATCCATCGACCGGGTGGAGCTGTCCGTCACTTAGAATTAAAATTTTTGTGAAACGACAAAGGAAATTCAATAAATTACGCAAATTATGACTTAAACTCCAAAGAGTTAAAAGAACTTAATTAGTTAATTAGTACTTGTACGCCGGTTTGAATTCGTAAAATATAAAAAATACATCCAATCCAATATCTGTATCGAGTCGGCTGTGAGTGCGGAGTGACCTTATTGGTGTTTATTTATGTTTTGTGAGTGGGTATCTTTGTGTGTTTGTTTTGCAAACAAAAAGTTTATCCGGGAAGATAGTTTTTGTGCGGGGATACGTGGGGAGTGCGGTGCTAAGGGTATTATGTGGGTAACATCCGTTTAACATGTCCGGGCGGTCGGTGGTCGCCAAGATGTGGTGTGTGGTGTTGTGCGTGTGTCTGGGCGGCGGCGCGGCCGCGGGGCAGTCATGGCTGTCCAACATCACGGAGCACCTGCGCGAGGGCACGTCCAGCGTGCTGGCTGCGGCGGCGGTCAACTATTCGCGGCCCATCATCAACGCGACGTACGTGGCCAGCGTCGAGTTCGACATGCGAGCCATGGGCCACCTCTACAACTCCACGCATGCCATCATCGACTTTATCGCCAACAAGCAGGCCTATCCTGAAGGTGAGCTCACAAACTATTACTTTGTGTGAAGCAGCCATACAGGTCCCGTCGACTGTCACAAGTCTTTTGTCTTTATTGTCTCACTAATACTTGTTAGTTGTTGCCATCGTGTAAGTATTGCAGGACTTTCCTGCACTGCACTATGAATGCACTCTTACAGGGTATGCCCATTATGGGTGCTTATTTCCTTAATCAAGTGATTATGAACATCAGATTTATTTCTTATCATGTGTCACTATTAAATGCTAAAGGGGTGTTAATTAACTACTTACTTAAAGAGTAAAAACAATAAACTGTTAATAAATGTAAATTGTTTTTCAGTAATGTTGAGCAAAGGTATTAGAAAGTGACTTGCAAGGTAAACTGGTGGCTGCACAGTGTTTGTGCAATATTCACTAAATAGATCAACCACTTTCAATATTTGTTCACTGCACTGCAAATAGTGCTTGATTGAAATTACATTGTGATCACTCAATCAGTTAGTATACTCGTAAAAAATACTCGTTATAGCCAGCAATGGGTTTAAATGGTGAAAACCATTCACCATTTCAACCCATTGCTGGCTCAATACTGAGCACAAATCTCCAGAGAATGAGAATTGAGTTTGACCACAGACACTATGCTGGCGAGTGGCAGGCTTCACATATCTCTGAAAATATTAAGAATTCTCTGGGATGTAGGTTTCCTTTCCATGTTTTCCTTCACCATTAAAAGTGCATACTTATTTAATTGTTAAAAATGCACATTGTTAACAAACTCAGAAAAATTAGAAGTGTGGGCCCGAGAACCAAATGGTAGGCCAGGTAGGTGTATGTAAACAAAACCCTGTTACTTTTTATATCTAAGGTATTATGTCTGGATGACACCTGCAACTTCTTCTAAATGTACTTAATTAGTTAAGGTGTTTTGGATATCACGTGGGAAGGGGAACTCTGATTTTCCAGTACAAATAGTAAATTGTGTCTAAATCGGTTGAACAGGTTGGCTGTGAATAGCAGATAGATAGACACAAATTTTTAGACTCATTTGATACTCAAACTCATTTGATTTATATTCAAAAAAACTGTTGCTAGTGCATTTGAATCTTCAAGTGAAAAGTGTCTCAGAATTTTTTCAGTTCCTTCCACTGTAAGCCCAAGTGACCAAGGCTTGGGATTGCTTTTTTGAATTTATAATATTAGCCTGGATTTGCAACTAAGTCCTTAAATTTTTTCTTCTTATAGTCACTATGATACAGATTACTAGTTAAGCAAGAAAATAGACACGTCATGATATATTTAGCTTTTAGATATCAGCACACTTAATTTGACATTTAAATGTTGGCTGTCCATGAGTTAAGCACAATGGTAGAGCCAGAACAGATTAGCACACAATGGTGCCACAACAATGATGCTGATGTACTGATCTATACTGGTGCCTGAACAAAGCCCACACACACATACACGCCAACACAGCAGATGGGATGGGATTTATCATGTGATAAAATTTTAGATTGTACCTTTCATTCCAATTCTATTCTATTCCATATTAAGTAAGTGACTATATTATTATTATGCAGTAGCTTATATTTTATTGTTTGATTAGTACACAAAATAGGTAAATAATATCTATTACATTTCAAGTACATAAGTATAAAATTATCTATGTTAAAATCCAAAACATGTGCAAACTTCATGACATATTTTACTTAGTAGGTAAGTAACTTAAGGACTTACTGTAAAGATTTTTTTTTATTTGCCATTAGTGTTTGCCAGCGAATTTGTCCGTGTGGAATTAGGTTTTAAAAAAAAGTCTTTCAAAAAACTATGAAAAACATAGAATTATTCATTTGACAATAAAAGCACAAATAAGAAGTTTCATGGATATATATAACTTGAACTGCCTATTTAAGTTACCTCCTTGGGGGTGGAATTTCGAATTCCTTCCTTAGTATACCTATAAGGCGCTCAAGGAATATTCTCACAAAATTTCAAATTTCCATGTTAAGCCATTTGAGAAGTAGGTTGTCTGTTAGTCAGTCAGGACAAAGCCTTTTATAGTTATTGATGATCATATAGTAATTAAGTGATAAGCTGTAAAAGGGTAAGTAAGTACTAATTACCTTAGTCATGTGCTGCACTCAGAATTGCTTAATAATTACTCAGGATTCCTTAGTAAGTAATGATTAAGCGACTCTGAGTGCAGTAGTAAGTGGCTTTCATCTCTTCTAAGTAAGTGGCAATCTAACTTGTTACATAGGTAAATAGTTAAGTATTCAATTATAATTATTTAGTTACCCAAATTGAGGCTTTACATCAAAAGCTTTCTTTCTTTAACTAACTAGTTAGTTACTGTATTTATTGTTCCTAATATTAGCTAGAGTCTGTTCATCAAGTCGTAAGGTGTATTTGAGAAGACTTCAAGACATTAAGTTATTGCTTAGGTAGTGCTTAGTAACAAGTGGTCGCCAAGTGCGAGGCAGGGGCGTGTGCAGTGCGGCATGGCGGCATGGCGGCCGTCGACCTTGCGTGTCGTGTCACGCATCTTATGTGCCGCCTCTGACACGCTACTCAGCGGGGTGACGTGACCAGTGACGATAAGATCGTCACCTCACGACTCACGACCCATCAATGGCTGAAGTGACGCGTCACAGTCAGAATTTATAGTTATGCCACAGAATAGGTAATAGTACAGCTGTACTATTACCCCGCTACTTACTCCGCGGATAAGTTTTAATTAATAATCAGCGACTCTGGTAACGTAGAGCTGCAAGTGAAAATAATTTTTTCTCTTCCTATCGCGATGTTTTGGCCGCTCATTCTCCATCTGTAACTATGCGACCCTAGGAAGACAGTCTCTTACATGTGGCAGAACTTGCCACATGTAAATCATTTTAGAGAGAGTGAGTGAGATTGATAGAGTCCACACAAGAGAGCAGAAGCCCTTTCGATGTTCTAGGGCTCTAGGCAGTAACAAGTAAGGACCATGCAAATTAATTCGAGACTTGTCCACAATTTGAACATTTGGTAACACCTTCCCATGGATAGCTGACATTTGATCAGAGTAATTAGTTAGAGCTCTAGATCCTTAATAATATGAGAACCTCCTCCCATTTTTGGAAGTCAGTTATGAACCAACAAAAGCTTCGCAGATCGGTATGTTTGGCTGAGTCATCGCGAGAGTTGTGGCTGGTAGCTAAATGAAGCCAGTTTTTCATTGGCCGCACCCGTCTGACGGCTCGCAGCCGCTGTTTTTGTATAATTCCCGAGTTTGTTGTGCCTGCGGGGCTGACTGCACGTCTTCGTTTGTATACCTATTGTGAATGATGCATCCAACAGTTCATACTCTCGTGCGCCTGCAAATGAGAGCTTTTGTGCTCCAGTCGAATGCGAAAATTCGTAATTCATAGAGCACTGTGCTCCTTTTCCATTGTATGTTAAGACAATAGTTAGTTTTTACCCCGGATATTTACCTACGCACCGGTCCCGGTCTCGACTTTTCGAGTATGAATTACCTATTTAATGAGCCACTTCGCAAAAAAACATTAACTAAGTACCTACTTGAAGCATTACTTAGTTAATTTATTTTTTTACTGAGTATAAAAGATCTGTATTGTTAAGTCAGTTTAAATAGTACAGTTAAGAGCTAATGTTGTTAAAATGTACTCGTTATCGCGTACCTAAATGAATAATTTTGTTCCATAGAACTTTTTTCAGTCTTTGTTATAAACAAATGAGTTAACCTAATAAATATACCTACCTACTCAAGTAATTATTTAGGTAGGTACTTTACGAATAACAATTCCTTCGTAGTTAACAATATAACCTCCGATGAGACGAAAGATGCCCGAACTGTCGGGGAGAGGTCTAGGGACTAGGACCATACATTTCCCTGCTCAGTTAAGTAGCTAGGACCATATCAGTGGCTAAACACTACGCATATTCGTGAACTAGGTATGTGTTGTGGTTAAGGAACACACAATTTTATCAATATAGTTCCCGACATTCGACTTGTCCCTGGGGAAGCAGGGAGCAGTCGGCAGTCCGTAACCGTAAACAACTTAAGGTACCGTAACTAACTAGTTAGCTTCCTGTGGTGACGAGTTATGCCGTATGATTACGGTCACGAGGGCGTTAACACAGGTTTTCCTTAGATTTGACGTCATATCTAGCTACTTAGCTTAGTTCGAGTTTTACTGAGCTCAACATCAGTTAAGAATATAAGGTTTTTCTATAAGCAATCCAGTTTTAGTTACATGACTCGCTGGAGAAGAATTCAAAATACAACTAGATTATTGCAAAGTACAACTGAGCGAGGCTTTCTATGTAAGTATAGCTATAGCCTTTCGTAGCGTCTGAAAAAGGTCATCAAACTTCTCTTGAGCTTCAGTGGAAGCCTCAGTTGCTAAAAATCATCTCATTTGCTGAAAAGATGCGACCCCTCGTGCGATGGTAACTAACTAACTATGGACGTCCAGTTTTAGCCAGCTGCAGCGTCGCTATGAAGCGCTGACTGCAACGGTCACGCTTGGCACTCTTAACAGATTGTCTTGCATAATATTATAAACGTAATGTGCGCTCACATAACTACTTAACTAATTTTTATGTGTGAACAACTTTCTGATGTTATGCTGTTTGCCAAAGTCATTGCCAACTTTACTACCATATTACTACATATTTACATTCATATCTTGTAAAAAGACAGTAAAATTTAAAGAGGTCGTTAAGTAATACAAACAAGGTTTATTTCTAGTAAGTACTTAACTATGTTAAAGCGGTAATAAGTAGACATTTTACGGGGTCTTTTGAAAAGTCAAGTAGAAGAAGAAGAAGTGACTTTATCACCGGTTCGGCAAGCATTACTGAGAAATAGCCAAAAATAAACAATCAGTATCAGTATTGGTTTAGCGCGAAAAGAAAAACGAAAACATTGTCGAAACACGAAATAGATAAGATAACCTTCGGTGGGTACTTAACCTTAATGTAACTTTCGGTAAATGGATGTATTAGGTATATCTACGTCAGTTCCCAGCGTTATTTATTTAGTTATATTCAATTATTCCGGATAATGAATTATATGCCACCCACCTCATTTGGAATAGCGGACGGCGTTAAACATTTGAGTATATTGGTAACTACTATCTGCATATTTAAATCCATACTTCCATACTAATAGGTATAATGCGAAAGTGTGTCTGTCTGTCTGCTACGCTTTCACGCCCCATCTGCTCAACCAATTTTGATTAAATTTGGTACTGGGGTAGATTGTATCCCGGGGAAGGACATAGGTTACTTTTTATCCCGGAGAATTAAAGAGTTTCCGCGGGAATCAAAAAATCTTAATCCACGCGGACGTGACGTGACGTGAGACAACCTATCCCTGTACCAAATTTCATCAAAACGGTTGAGCAGATGGGCTGTGAAAGCGTAGCAGACAGATAGACAGACAGACACACTTTCGCATTTATAATATTAATATGGATATGGATAATATGTCGTCCAACCTCAACTTAAGGCAATGCTTCTTCTTCTTTCCATTGCCCTTATCCAATTGATTTGGGGTCGGGCCGCCTCTTTCTTTCCTGGGTTGTCATTGGCGTGATGTTAAGGGCTTTAACGTCCCTCTCGACATTGGACTACGATTGCTGGGATCTACTTCTCCCACGTGGTCTGGTAGAGTTTGTGAATCTTAATATGAAGTTATGACCGAACAGGACTTGATAGTTCGACCTTTCTGATGGATGACTCAAAATATTGTGATTAAATATACTTATATAAATGCGATTTTCTAAAAGGTCGATCCCTGACATTTCGACGAATCACAATAGCGGACCATAATTTATGTGGGCCTTTAAGTAATATTAAAGTTTATTGACGAGTCTTTTCGTCATCCTAGATATTATTAGGAGGATAAAGTGAAACAGCGACGGCTGCTCTATTGCTTATTAGCACCATAGTGACAATTGCTATTTAATCACAAGTCATGTTTATTGACTGAGTGATGAGTATATATACGTCTCTAATCACCACCTGGCTAGAACTGTAATTTAGCAAATAGAGCAGTCGCAGTCAAAGAATGAGGGTTATTGGAGAAGGAACGCGGAATCTTGATAGTTACAGTAGTTACAGGGCCTTTGTTTTTTTTATAGCTTTAGAACGAGAAGAATCCAATTTTTTGCTGTTCATAAAAGAGATTCGATTTGCATACCTATTGAAGTCAATCAATTGTAGTAAATTGCTCAGTGTGTCGTGAAAAGGTCAGGAGCGGCAAGTTTCTAGAGGCTCCTGAAATGGGTCACTATGTATTTGGAGCGCGCTAGGCTTTGGCGACGAGGTTGCGCGTCAAAGTGTGTTAAGTAATTAGGTGAATGGCTTTTTCATCCCATCTATTCGAAAAAGACGACTTGGTTCGCCTTTAAGTGCGCCCAAAGGTGGTGTTTTCTATAAGGAACTTTTAGCGGACAGAAATGACTAATGAGCTTTTAATCCTCTTTATTTCAAAAAGTGCGCCACAATTATCTTTTCCGCGCACTTTTTGAATTTGGAACATCTTAGTGTTCAGCGCTAAAGAAATCGAACGCAAATATTGTTTGAATAGAGACTGAATGGTAAGACGGCCCATAGTCGCGCCGCTGGCTTTAATCTGGTTTCCTTTTTTTTTAATAAAAATAAAAAAAAACACGGATTGTTAAAAATTCAGGGTTTTATTTTGAAAAATGAGTTCTTCAAATGACAGTGAAAGTATAGAATTAACTCCTGAAAGTATTAGAACTGACGCAACAAATGTGATCTATTACTTGCAAAATCCCGGGAAAAATATATGAAAGCCTATGGTAATTTTATTGAATGGAGAAATGCAAGAGGCGCCAAGAATTGTTCAGAATCTGTGTTTTGTGTGTGTGTGTGTGGTTTGTGTGTTGGAAGTAGTTCCAGTACTTAGCCAAAACTAAACAACCTTCCACTCTTTGCAGTACCTACTCAATGCTAAAATCAACAGTTAGTTCTAATAACGACGTAAAACTGGACACATATTCGGAATTAATAGCGTATCTGAAGAGGATGTCTGATGGATTTGTAGTTTTATTTTCTCATAGAGGGTGATGAAAAGTAGAGTGTATCATTCGGGCGCAAAATATTTTTGGGCTTGGGCGACGTACTTTGAATCCATATCGCTACGTTCAGGATTCTACTAAAGAATCCCTCACTTCGCTCTGGATTCAAAAAAGCGCCCTCGCCGTAAAAATATTATTTTGCTCCCTTATAATACAATCTACTATTATTAGGTCGTCCTACACTTTCCTAGTTCGCTGGATTGGATTTGCGAAGTATTCTCGGTCTTGCAAAGTTTTGCGCAGACACTTTTTGCCTTACTAGGGGTTTCATCATTATCATTAACTTCTCAAACGATCGCTTATCCACTGTTGACTGTTGAGCATGGGTTTCCTCACAGAATGAGATCTTTGGCCATAGCCCACGCAATGACCAAGAGCGAATTGCAGTTTTCACACACCTTTGAACTCTCAAGCATGCTGTTTTCCTCAATATGTTATTCATCAACGTTAAATTAAACTCTCTGCAGGTAATTTATTAGAATAGCTAGCTACTATTTATGGTAGGTATATGGCTACTCTTTGTACCAAACTTTTTCATCAGTTACTTAATGCGATCACAATTTATTGTATAAGTTAAAGGCCAAATGCTTAGAACTCAGCTTGGCTAAACTCTAGGTATAGTGACAAACGTTCGAATTCGGTGCAAAATGAAAAGCTTGGCGCTAGAGTTAACTATAACTTTCCAGGAGAGATGTCTGGTTCATCTTCAATGTGTAACTATACGTATCTTACTATTCAGTGGAAAATAGGTAATTATTAAAAAAATAAAAAAATATTATAATAATAAAATAATAGTAAAGTAATATAAAAACGATAATAGAATGGTAGTATAGTATGGGTGTATATGATTACGCGACTAAAAGCTTACGGGGAAGTTTCCCGTCGTTACGACGGGAAACTTCCCCGTAAGCTCGCCAAGGGTGGGTATGGCGGTGGTGTAGGGATCGAGCGTTCGCTATCGCAACGTTGTCAACATCTTGTTGTGTGTGCGTCCTGGCAAGAGAAGTTGGGCGATACATAAAATTAATATATTGAGCAGGTATATTTGCAATAGATCGTTTGAACGCACTGTGTTGTTGGATGCTGTCTAATGTGAGGACCCTTAGCGGACCTAGCTTGAGAGCATCCGACGAAATCTTATCTGCCTCTGATGGATTTATATACATATCATAACTACAACATATTTACACGTATATTACTAAACCAATTATTATCGCAGGTCGGGTCAGGCCTGTGGGCGTAACGGTGTCTCGCTTCTGCGATGCCTCAGCACGGCTGGTTCTGTCTGGATGTCTACCTAGTTGGACGTTCAGATGGGATTGGTTTGTTGTTGAATCAGAGAGCTTGCTTTCTGAGCGCAGTGCAGTTCGAGTATTCTGCGTTCCGCAAAACGTCTGACTTTACCTTGCGATCTACTTATCTAAATTACGTACGTCGTTCGCAATACTCGAACGATTACTTACCATGGTTGGAAGGACGCTGTTTATTATTGCCGAAGGTTGGATTATGCGTACGTTGCGCCTGATATCTTACTACATTTTGCACTACGCTTGTTCAGCCTCGACACTTCATAGTTTCATGGATTCACAACCCATGTTACTTGTAAAAGCATAGCTTCACGACCTATGCTGCGGCACATTGGCTAAAAACCATGTTACGCACAAACGACATTCTATCACCCATGGTGGTTCCGCGCTATATTTGGTATAACATACTATTACTGAAGGGTGCATCACGTCTGTGGCTCTGTTACGTTGCGACGAACGACCCTGCAGTGCGTCCGGTGTATCCTTGAAACCTATTACAGGTATATGTGGGAGTGCACCACTCTAAAAATGCAATTATCCAGCTATACGCTGACATAAGTGGAACGCACCACTCTAAAGTATGCTCGTAGTATACGTTGCGCTGGCCTTCGCGATTGATGACCAAGTGGTTAAGGGGGGGGGAGGGGGCTGTTGACTTTTGGTATTCTTAGAGATGTATTAGTCCATGTATTGATGTGCCTCTAGGGGTACCAAGAGAGGGAAGAAGCCTACCGTTGGTGGCGGGGAGGAGCCAGCCAGCCATCATTTATTTTTTAGAAATATAAATGATGCCATACAAAGCATCTTCCTTTTCTTTGTAAAAGGTTATAAAGGGAAGGTGCTACCACTTGGGTTAGTTCGTAAATATCCCGAAGAGATTTATCTCTTCGCGATCACG
The DNA here is from genome assembly GCA_963932025.1 of Erebia epiphron. NCBI lineage: Eukaryota > Metazoa > Arthropoda > Insecta > Lepidoptera > Nymphalidae > Erebia > Erebia epiphron. Next base: position 15,603,665 of record OZ009950.1, read on the forward strand.
TTACTTAATGCCTGTTTTAAGTTAACTGAATTACATCTAAAATCTGTATATAATTTAGTCGTTGGGTTGATTGAATTCGAGGCTTCCGAAACTCTAAAAGATCTTGGTTTATTATGGACACAGCAATGTTGTGAGGGTCTTACTGCTAGATGTATCACGTGCCATTTTAAAGAAATATTGAATTTTATAAGTAGAGAGAGGTGTAGATGCTTAGGGACCCCGTCAGGTTGGTTACAAATGTTGTGCTTAATCGATAGTAGTTTATGAATATCCATACTAATCCATATCCATATCCATACTCATTCTTCCATATCCATACTAATATTATAAATGCGAAAGTGTGTCTGACTGTCTGTCTGCTACGCTTTCACGGTCCATCTGTTCTACCGATTTTGATGAAATTTGGTACAGGGATAGTTCACATCCCGACATATAGACTACTTCTTTTTATCCCGGAAAATTGAAGAGCTCTCGCGGGAATTAAAAAACATCAATCCACGCGCACGAAGTCGCGGGCATCATCTAGTTTTTCAATATTATTTAGCACGGATACTTAACTAATAGAATCTCATTGATAGTTTTGCTACAACAACATAATCAACAAAAACAAATTCGCATGACTGAACACGAATTAGCTGTACCGTGTCGAACGGTGTCAGGGTCGGACGCCACTCTGTTTCATCTGCAGTGCTATAACGCTTATGAATATGATATTGCGTAAAAATTGTACATATTAATTATAACCCACTAACTTAAATTTAAAATGAAGGTCTTCATTTGTTACATTTTTTTTCAATCAGACCTGCTTGCGAGTGGTGATGCAGCCTAAGGTGGAGCGCGCTTGCCTATTCACTCTTGATTAGCAGGTAACTTAGAATAGGTATTAAAAGAGGAGGGGAAAACTGAAGCCGGAAGGGCATTTCATATACCCTAGCGATTCGAATAAGTCACGAGGGGGCAAATCGCATGAACTTATAGGATGTCAGAAAATATTCTAATGCCATTGCTAATATAGGTAGGTACTAGGTACCTATTTTATTTTTTTCAAAAGAGCAACCACCGAGTTTCATGCTGATTCTTCTCGGTAGGAACTGCATCCGAACCACTGGTAGATTCATTCGATTATTCATAAGCACTTGTACTCGTAAAAAGTCTATTTGAATAAAAAAGATTTGATTTTTTTTTCGAAGTCTGCCCCCTTGTGATTGTCACATTAAGTTGCAACTCAATTAATTATTGCTCATTTGACGGTGTCAGCCAATCAGATGTGATTGTGATCTTATCATATCATTTTGTATTTTGTTTTATTTATTGCACTCATAAATGAGGTGCATAAGATTTGCGATTGGATGGAAGTATGGATGGTGGATACTTAACAGTGGGTTTGCCAGTTACTACCTCAAATAAACAGCTCAGAGATAAGTTCTATGATTTACACGTAGACCACACCGCTGTATGATTTGAATGTTTATAAATATTAGAAGTTAGTTAGAAATTAATTATCAAAAGTTGTCATTCCTTTTTTCTTACACAAAGTTGCTGCTTGGTTGTGCAGATTGTCCTAAATTCTAAACAAGTAGTCAGCCATTTAAGACGAAAACGAAATATGAGTAACGGTAGTTGCCCACAAAGTGGCAACTGGCAACTAACCTGGTGAATGTAACAAACATGTCCATAAATCCGTGTAGATACCTATAGTTATCATAGGCTTGTTTCATTTGCTTCAAGCCTTCAATGCATACGGAAATAGCTATTACCATTTGTCAGTTGCTACCGGTTGCGACTCGATAGACGAGAGAATCCGAGGTGAGGTGTCACTGGGAGGTAGGTATATAGGTACGAGTGGATGTAGCGGTTTGTTTGGGCAGCTGGTGCCAGCGATAGCCGGACGCTAAACTGGCGCTCTGTACTGTACACAATAACACTACGATGGTTTGTCTAATTTGGGATGATAATTTTGGCAGAGGCCATTTGCATAGTACTGCTTTCTCACTCTAGTCCTTCACTATTGCTATAAACCGCTCATCTGTCAGATTTATCATCCCAAATTAGACAAGCCATAGAGACAGGACGATGGATATGACTTGAAAACAATTTGGACGAACTGCCTAGACGGCATAAGACTCAACGGTTAACAAATCGCATTACCCATATACAATCAGAAAACGAAGAGGCTGTGGGTCGGGGTGAGGTAGTAATCGCTCTTCAGCCTCACCGCACTTTTCAACCGACTTCAAAAAAAGGAGGAGGTTCTCAATTCGACTGTATATTTTTTTTTTTTGTTACCTCAGAACTTTTGACTGGGTGGACCGATTTGGATTATTCTTTTTTTTATTTGAAAGGGCATACTTCCCAAGTGGTCCCATATAAATTTTATCGAAATCGGTCGAGCGGTTTTTAAAATATCAACAATAAAATAAGTACTTTGTATAGCGTGTGCTTGTTGTTGTAAAGTTGGCGTGGGAGTTTGAAGTCGGTTGTTTAAAAATAATTTTTTATATTAAATTATTTCTCCTGACTGATTTTCATTCGCGGCAGCCAAACTTGATGGAGACTAACCGATGGCGCAGGACATCTGCTTTCCGAACAGTACACCGATAGTTGGTACAGTTAAGTGGTCGGAGCTGTAAAGCCGCCAACTTTCCAACTCCCAGTTTGACTACTAAGAATTGTTCTGAAACTGACAGAAAAGTCTGATAAATTACTTAGCATTTTTGCGTCAACGATTGTGTTTGGTTGAATTATTTCAATGGGGTAAACTTTCGTTCAGCCAGTAAAATACTTTCGATACTTGTGTTGCACATAGTCGCTACTGTATCATAAATGCACAACGCGGCGTGGGGTCGATGACACGACGCTGCCCGGCGCGCTTATCTTTGCTGTTGCTCTCTTTGTGTTGCTCGCTGCCACTGGGGCTCTCCAAACTTGGAAACATTGGGCATCTACAGTGTTCACTGAAGTTACTGTTCAGCAGGAGACTTGTATAGGACATAGCTAAATAAAGAATTAAGATAAAGAACGTCGTGTCATGATAAGCCAATTCCATTGAAAGGCACTGGATTGCGCAATTCAAGCTGCGTGATTACTACGTCACACGTAACTGTGTTATTTGACACAAAAGGAGGTTCCCTTTTACAGTTAACTCGTTTTTTTTCCGAAGACTACGCCATTTTTAGTCTGTCCTTTACAACATAAAAATATAGAACTTGCCTTGAAGTTATAATTCATACTCCACCATTAGTAATCGTCATGTCAAGTAGATAACAATTTTATGGGAACGTTGTACGCTTTGTTCTGAGAAAAGAGAACAGTACGCAATTTTGCGTTAATTACACATTGTCGGTTTCAATGGAACAAATGCGCACGTCACAAATCATCATAACTCGCGCGCCATTGCATACTTACCGAGCGTTCATTTTCATTTCTATTCTCATTTCCTTATTTCCATTTTCTTCTTTAAAATCACACTGAATGAAACAAAAATTACTGCTTTTGGGTAATATCTAACAAAGTACATAAGAAAGTAACTATGTACTGAAGGAAAGTTGTGATTTTAGTAAAATATAGCGCTCTATTTTACTAGGATTACATGATCTGCTTAGAGCTAGGGAGTTGCGAACTGCAAGCCGCCACGCGCGTTTCAAATCAATTCGTTACGCTCCGCTGGCACTGATAGCTTATCAATGTGTAAACGTAGTTAACGTTGTTAAACACAGATACGGTGTCGACGTCACTCCGGCCGCGTCCTCCGCCCCTGTCGCCGCTGTCGTCTGAGCTGATAACAATGACTGCCATCGGTTCATGATAGCCTAGTACTTTTTCAGTAGGCGCACCGTGAAAAGCGTTTTTCAGAACCGTCGCGTCATAAAAACACGCCGCGATGGCTTTTTACCTACAATCTGAACACAAACAACATCGCGTTTATCTTTGGATTTAGGCAACGTTTTTGTATTGTTTGTTTAGTTAACGATTTTAGAACTATCGCGAAAGTACAATCATACTTTCAATTAAGTACTATTAATTATGTATCACTATGAATTATTAATGAGAGCGGAATGATATCCTATCCATCAAATATCATTTTAGTAACTCGGCTATATGAGTTACCACATAACTAGTTATTGGAAAGTAAGTAGTATTAATTGTGTATGCTCGTGTGAGATGCGTAGAAAACATTACAAGTATGTTATAAGTACTTAAGACTTAAATGCAGCTGGTCAACCTTTGATCAAATCATTTAACCAAGGGTAACCACATCGATTTAAATTTGGGAAACCTTAACTTACAATAAAAGTAAAAGTTGCAATAGATAAGTTACAAAAAAAGAAAACTTTGTTCCAAACAATGAATCATCTACATTTGAATTCTCGAGGCAATATTCTGCATAGAAACTGCATATACATAAACTGCAAAGTAATTCAAAAGTGGAATATGACCCGGCAGCGATGGCGCGGCCACGGATCTGGGTCGCTCTGCATTGCGTCGGCGGCTCAGCCCGCCTCGGAGCTTTCCTCGCCCGATTGTGCCATCGATGACTCGTCCTAGCTCATGCCCGTCCCCTCGACTATCTGAGCGTTGCCAAAAAGTTTACACCGGTTGGTAAAAAGGCAGAGGATTTAGGTCAGCCCGCAGTGCGCCGAACTGCGCCCTGAATGATGCACTTGACTTAGTTTTATATGATGAGGTCTTGTCATTTTGAATGATCAATACCTTTTCTCTTCTATTCTTAGAACATTCAGATAGTTTGATAATCCTGAAGTTGTAATAAGCTCTACCCTACGACTTATTAGTAAAGTCTTGAAAAGCTTCCGAAATAGCGCGAAGTAAGTGCTTAAGAATATGCTTAGGTAAATATGTTGTTGTTGTTACGCTTTAATGATCGAGATTGCAATCTTTGCTAGTCTTTAGGAAGTAGAAATGAAGAAATGGGAACCATAATGATACGTACTCTTTCTAGTATTTTTATTTTTTCTGCCCTAACCTAAAAATTATATATGGAACCAGTTTCCACATATACATATACTGTGTTCCCTCAAAACTAAAGTAGTTACGGGGCTGTTCTAGGCGTGGATATACAATATCCTCAAATGTCGACAACGTATTGGGCGGTTCCTCTGGTGCTCAAACTGCTGCGAAGCAAAACTGCTTACACGTAAAAAACATTTAAAGCATGTTTTTTTAAGGCCGGAGAACCCCTTTTGCATTGTCGATTGATATACCTAATAGCAGTGGAGTGGGTTTAACTTGAATCATTTAGTCGATAGGCTCAGTCTATTTATATGTAGGTACACCGCACGCGTGGTGTGTGGGCGACACTCGACTTGCTGAGGGGAGCGCGGAGGTCGAATCAATTGCGCCGATGTGTACTCGCGACTTTACTGTCAACCATTGCTCTCAACGCTTAAAGCTATATTTAAGTATTATTACTGAAATATTAACTTCCTACCTTGACGTTCCTAAAATAAGAACTATAATTCTAAAACACGATAGTCAACAATAATGAAACAGTATGACCCCTGGCAGGATCCCGGTGACAGCAGGTACATTTCTCATTGGCATTGAGATTTATAGTTAGTTTATATCGTCTGGCTACTTTATACACTTCTTACTTGATGGAGAAAAACTAAACCGGTAGAGCTACTGATAAAAAATGATTTATGGATGAAGATCAATGTGATATTAACTAAACAAGTCAGTAGTTATTTAGCTGATATTTCAGACAACGATCTGCCTGTATAATGTACAGTAAATCTAGGAAACGAGTCGAGTCTTCATGGTCTTCTGCGGTCTGCTTAAACAATTCAGATATAACTTTGATAACTGTTGATCATAAGATAGGTTTTATTTGACCCGACTGAGAACGCACAGGGTTTCATTTCTTAAATCATTCCAAAATTTATATCATTCTGGTTGAACTTGCGTTGGCCGTATTTAAACTTAAAAATCACAAACCCCAACACGTTCATTTTCCTTGTAACTTCCCACGCATTATATTTATAACGTCATCATTTCAATTCCTTATCATCATCCAATTGTTACTCTTATCTGTTGTAGTTATTCTGGTTGCGCAATAACAGCTAGGTACTTAATACTTTATTCCGCAAAGAGCGTAATTTTCATTTACCACTTCCTACTGCAGCTTTGAGGTAAATACTTTGGCCGTTGCATAGTCTATCTGCTTTTAAAATGTCAGTTGGCACTTTTATGCGCTTTTTGCTCAAAGAAATATTTTCCCAGGCTTTTGTCCATTGTTGTCGTTATATAAAGCTTATTATTATAATGTGGATCAGTGGGCCAGTCGCAGCCTGCGGGCTTGCAGACCTAAAGCGAAGACCATACGAACCATTTGCAGTTCGCGCCTAGTTACGAGGACGCAGCCTTATACCAGCAGGCGATTTTGCGGACATAATTAAACTTACGGGGTCAAAGTCTTGTTCAATTGTTTTATACTTTATATTGTATTAAATACTAGCTGATGCCCGCGACTTTGTCCGCGTGGTTTAAGATTTTTTATTCCCGCGGGAACTCCTTGATTTTCTAGGCTAAAATAGCCTATGTCACTCTCCAGGTCCTCAACTATACCCATGCCACAAATCACGTCGATGCGTTGCTCCGTAGCGGCGTGATTGATTGAAACCAACAAACAAACGCACTTAAGCATTAATACTATTAGTATGATGGTAACAAAAGAAACGGGCTCTACATGATATCAACTCATCATACAACTTACTAACTAAATAGCCGAATACGTGCTTTCATTTCATATTATTTACAGTGAAGCTCAACCTATTCGAGATGCCAAGATAAATCCTTGAAGGTAAGGAAGAGTGGCTTTGGAAATAATAAGAAACTTTTCTCATAAAGACTCTGGCCTCAATTGAGATACACTGCACGGCGCGTCTTTGTATGAGTTTGTATGGAGCTGGGCGCACAGGTACGGGCCAGAGACTGAATTAACTAGGACCATTATCGCTAAACCGAAACTAGCTGCTAAACAGCAGCTGTGCCCATTCAACTGTCTGTTCTTCAAGTAGTTCCCCGGTCTAAACCTACATCAATTTTTGTTACATTCTCAATTGTTTTGATTGGCTGAATTTATGGTATTTTTTCTGCGTCAATGGATTTTGGTCAAAAGTGGAAGAATTTTAGAGACCCAATTGTCTAAGTAAATCGTAATCGTTTGACAGCTTAAAACGTATTACCTACTCGAACTGTTTTAAGGAGTTCATACATGCTTTTTGACTTGCAGGCATCTATGAACTCCTAAAAGCAGGTCGAAAACGTTTGACAAACGATTACGATTTCCTTACACAATCGGGGGCCAGAGGTGACTGTGCTCGTTACACTGTAGCTGTCATTTTTAGTGCCTCCCGAAGTACGCTACGCCAAACAAGCACTACCAGTTGCCGCTCCATGTGGCTCCACGCTTACGACACTCGCCATCGGTCACCAGTCGACAACTGACTCACCAAAACTTGCTACAAGTGATTAAGGAACTTGGAATGCTGTCATAGAGTTTAAGATGGAATAGCTGTCGTGGTTGTTTGTGAATTTAGTGCAATAGCTACCCGTTGATAGATTCTTATTCAGGCTTCGAATAAATAACGGAGTCGACAATTATATTTTATTTGGGGCCATGTAGACAAATATATAAAATCTGTAGCGTTTACGGATGAAGATACAACAAGGACACATTTTGAAGATCAATATGGTCTACAATTGGATGTTCAGAGGTCAAATAATTCGGTCCCAACTACAGTAAAATATATTGCATTACATTTATCAACGGGCTTTTCCAATTTGAAACAAAGCTTGCAACGATTTCCTGTTTTTTGCCAAATGACTGGACCAAAGGTCTATTCTAAGAAAGGATATTATGGTATTATTATTAACGCGCACGACGCATAGCTTTAAGGTTAGTCAGCTTATAATATGAACATTGATCCGTCGACCTTCTGTTTCAAACTTCGAAGTAAGAAATTGCTCTAATATTCCTAGTACTTAGCTTATGGCTGACGATGATAATATTAAGTAAATGATGAATCGTTTACTCAACCTACTGATCAATATTGTTTTCTTTCACGTCCTATTAGTAATTAGATAAGCTCGTATAATATAATCTTATCAATTAACAATAGGCGTGATAATCGCCTTTAATACATAGTTAATGAATGATTTTATTGTTTTGATGACTAAGAGCTTAGACTGATAGATAGTCTATCAAGGCAACGGCTTAACGTGCTGGCGTGGTTATAGAAGGGGAGCCCAAGAGAGGATTTTTTGGAATTACTCCAGCGCAGCAGATAAAGGGGGATTCTTTGGACCCTGTAGAGTACCTTAACCATATATGTGCCCTGTATGTTGGTGGGTCGATCAAATATTAAATAATCGATCATCAAAAATACTCGAGCGCGTCAGATTAAGATAGAGTGAGTTAATTACATGCTTAAAAGTGTACATTCAAATAATCCGACGATTTGTGCGAGACCTAAAGGAGTTGGAGGTATTTAAGTTTGTAACTCTTTTTTTTTTTTTTTTGACGGGGGGGAAATCTCCTTGAGATACCCAATCTCCGGGGGAAGAGATCAGGTTATGTGGGGTTCCTACCCACTAAAACCCCCTCGGTGGCCACCCTCTGCACGTAATGAGAAGCTCCGGGAACTCCTAAGAACATGCGCCGGAGCTTCGCTTGCGCGACGCCTATTGGGCTCGTCCTTGGGGATACAATCCGCTTTTCGACTTGGAACGGCAGCTTGTGCCACGGCAAGCTGTCGTCTTCGCAGGGTTGCATAAAGATGGTAAAAGAGCGACCGGAGCCCCCATTCCAGCCGCTCGCAACCCCGAGGTCCCTTCACCCGGGACTACTGTGCTGATGGACCAGGGCGCTGGTCAGTGCCACCCTGATGCCTCCGTCTCCGAGCGGGATCGGTTCGGTCTCGGTCTCGCTCAGCGGCCTCCTTCTTTGACATGACAAGGTCACAGAAGGAGATCACTGCCCTCCATGTTTCCTTCTTCGCCAGCATTGCTGCTATAACAGCTGGCGGCGACAGGTCCCTTCCCACGTGACTGATCAATACGCGGCGCTCGGGTTCCCAGGCAGGGCACTCCTCGAGTGTGTGCTGTGCGGAATCGCAATCATTGCCACAATGGTGACACCGTGGTGTCGCTTCCCGACCGATCCGGCACAGGTACTCACCGAAACAGCCGTGTCCTGTAAGTACCTGTGTCAGTCTGAAGGTTACGTTGCCATAGTCCCTCCGCAGCCAGGCTTCAAAATTTGGCAGGATGGCCCCGACAGTGCGCTGACGTGCATTCCTTCCTTCTTCCAAGCGTTTACGCCAGTTCACAAGAGCCTGTCGGTGCGCTTGCCGACGCAAGGTTCCGACGTCTTGTCCGTCCAAGCTCTGGGATGCTGCGCGGGTCTGGGTATACACCCTTGCGTCCATTTCCGCTAATATTTCCAGAGGTGGTATGCGAGCCAAAACAGTAGCCGCCTCAAACGATATCGTGCGATATCCTCTAGCAACCCGTATAGCCACTTTGCGCTGGACACTATGAAGCTTCGCCCTGAGACGCTGAACGCCAGAGATCCTATGCGACCATACAGGCGCCCCGTAGAGGGCTATCGATCGAATAACACCGGCGTAAAGCCGACGAACCCCTTCCTGTGGCCCTCCCAGATTGGGCAGCAGACCGTGCATTGCACCGGCTACTTTTTGGATCCTTGGAACCAGGCGCTCGATATGTTCCTCGAATCCCCATCGGCCGTCCAAGGTGAGGCCAAGATATTTGAGATGTTTTCCCACCTGGACTTCTACATCGCCGACGCGGATCGTCGAACTGGGTGGTTCAAGTCGCCTAGGCAACCCATGAAACCAAAGTGCTTCCGTTTTATGAGGTGCTACTTTAAGCCCGAGTTGATTGATTTTGTCCACTACGCACGCCACGCTGACCTCTGCGAGCCTTGATGTCTCCCCGAAAGAACTGCCCTCAGCTAGCACCATAGTGTCATCCGCGTAGCACACTATGGTAATACCCGATGGGACATTAACACGGAGAACTGCGTTTGTAACTCTGCAACTCCTTTAGGTCTCGCTCAAATCATCAGATTATTTGAATGTACACTTTTCAGCTTTTACTTAACTTACTCTACCTTAATCTGACGTGCTCGAGTATTTTTGATGATCTATTTTATTTATTTAATATATTGATCTGCTGTCCTAGACAGACCCACCAACATACAGGGCTCATATATGGTTAAGGTACTCTACAGGGTCCAAAGAATCCCCCTTTATATTAATCTGCCGCGCTGGAGTAAATCCAAAAAAATCCCCCTTGGGCTCCCCTACTATTATAAAGTGTCGAATTTGATCTTTGTTCAAGGGTTTTAATTCCTAGTCAGGATTTTTTTAATTTTCTAGTGACCTTTCGTGAATTGATAAACTTATATCTGTTATTCCTCACATTTTCCTGCCAATCTCAGGAATCAGTATACGAGATATCAGTTTTGATACAATTGAACAATGAATCTAAATTAGCGTGAAGAAAAAAACGACAGATATTTTCTTTTTTTGAACGTTTGGCTTTAAGAAGTAACAATTTAAACTATTATTCAATCTCTTATTTTGTCACGTACCATTCAATTGTTGTTTGTGATGTTTATTGTGTTCAGTTGGTGGCACACTTCGTATACATAATTTATTTATGCTAACCAATTTCCTGCGTCGCTTCACCCGCCTCCCCGTCGAGACGACGCGACGCGCTATCATCGAATAACATTACCTCTTCATTTTCATAAGCTCCAGTCGACTCTATTTCTAGAGATCTATAGATCTTCTCATTACCGTGTTAGTTACTAGGTGCTACTTGATTATTAATGCAATGTTAACTAACTAACCATATTAGTAAAGTAAAGCCATTAATTAATTATACCTTGTTAGCAATGATTATGCGATTCTCTGGTTGAAACTCTGGTTTTCAAGACTTTGAACTATTTCTATGCTTTTCATTGTCGGTGCTTTGATCCTAAATTCCTATGCAATCTGCCTATTGGCTTTGAGGCTTTAACCTAACGACAATTACTTAGTCTGAAAGCATTCTCTTTATTCGTGTAGTTTGGCTATGCAAATTAGCAGAGGTGCGGTGGCCAATTGGTCGATACTCATAGAGCTACCTCTGTGTCGATACTAGTCTGCAAATAGTTAGTGTGGGGACTCGAGCGTCCCCAGTCCCGCCGGCACCGGCGCGGCGCGTTTCCCTCTCCCGCCCGCTCGTAGATTACATCTCGATTATTGCCATCCGGAGACCGGAGCGCTCCCGATGGGCCCGTAGACGCGACGGCTTTATGATCTACCAGTTCTACTGCTTAGGACTTGCTTATTATACTGTTAAAGATTACTTATGTAAATGATAAAAGGGCATGGATTTGATTCGCTCCACCAATGCTCAGGACTGCGGTTACTTATGTATCTAAACATTGATGTAATTATTGTAAATGTTTTTTTTAAAAAGACCAACCACCGAGTTTCTTTCTGGTTCTTCTCGGTAGGAATGCACTTTTTATAAGCTTATTTGAATAAAAAATATGAGTTCGAGTTTAATTTAGACATCTTTATTGCACACATAATAAACCACGTAAGTAACAGGAAAAGCAATACAAGATGCAGGAAAATCTAAGTACACTAGTAGTGCGTCTACATCATCATCATTACAGCTCATTGTCGGCTCACTACTGAGCACGGGTCACGGTATGATACGGGTTTGGCCATATTCCACCACGCTGGCTGAGTGCGGATTGGCAGACTTCATACACCTTCGAGAATGAAGTATGAAGAACTCTCGGGCATGCAAGTTTTCTCACGATGTTTTGCAGCAAGTGATATATAATTTCTTAGAAGGCACATAACTCCGAAAAATTAGATGTGCGTGCCCGAACGGAGATCGAAGCCGCAAACCCCTACAGGAGTTCGTGTGGCTATCGTGGTCGTTTCACTAAGTCTATCACCGCTGCGTTCAATGTTTAATTCATCTATGATGGGATAGGAGAACTTATATATTTGGGAAACGCTGCTCTAAAGTCGGTGAACCTCCACCCTGCTGTATTCCCATACTTGTCAGGGTTCCCATACAAGGTTCTTGGGTACACGTAACCGTGATGAGCGGCTCTCAAGGTTTTTGTGCTCTCATGAACGCTACATAAAATCTAGCGGGTTTTAATCGCAGCCAGTTACTTCATTGTGTGTTCTTATTTAACCTGTTTTGTTCTGTAATACCGGTAGTCCCGTACTGATTTCTGGTTGGTATTTTTTAAGTAAAGAAACAACTATTAGCAGCTGATCTTTGAAAAAATTTGATAGACATTTTTTTTAAATCTATTAATATCTCAAATTCATTCATTCATTCAAATTTTAATGAAATATGTTCTGTAATTTTTCTGTCTTTTCTGCAATAAAGTTTTGAATTGAGGAAATTTTACCAGTTAAAGGTAACCAGAGAACGTAAAGCTCGAAAGGATTATCTACCTCAACCTCTTTGTACGACGCTGCGCGCTGGCTATGAATTTACTGTTGTTTCAGATCGCTGATGAATGTTTTCTTTTTCACAATTGAATATTTGTAAATAATCACACTAGTCGATTATTCACCTGCCATTTGAGTCGAGTTCATTAGAAAGTCATACAACCTACCCGTCCACCACACCTGACGATACATCAGCCGCGTGTGTTATTATTAGCCACCTGATGGCCGCACTCCGCTCCAACTAGAAAGTTGCTCACTTACGACCTGCCTATAAATTATAAACATAACTAGATATACAGTAGCTATACACTATTGACAATTTATCAGGCGAGGCATGACTGGTATAAGTTATAACTAACACTCGGCCTAGGGTCATTGTTGCACTTTTATGCAACAATGAACCAACTCTGAATCTGGAAGTTTGAATTTGACCTTTTTGTTTCCTTGTCCTTCCTAATGACTAATGGCCACGACTCGCGATGGCCGATGAGCGATTAAGAATACGATTCAGGGAAAGATAAACTATACCGATTCTAACTACACGCCATACTGCATACATCCATACACCATTGCCAATAGTATAAATCATACAACCTGACAACGCGTGACCAATTTGCTCCGTGAAAAACTCCAATTTGTTCACTCCAAATAACTACGGTTGCTGATGATGTTTCGTAAGAGAATTATTGGTGTCAAGGTGACTGAACTGACAGTTTTTGTACTAGTCAAAGACCATCAGGCTTATTTACTTTGTAATAGGTACTAGGATTGATCGAGAAAGAGTTCATTGGCCAAAAGTCAAAGGTTTGAACATTGCACGTTTAACTGTATCAATTTTATAAGAAGCGTCAGGCCAATCAGCGGGACCACAGCGAGACATGAGGTAACAAGAACTCAGATGGGTACGAAGTTCACTAACTAAAGGCAGCTAAATATGGTTCGATGGACATAATATGACGATGGGATTCTACTTGAACTGCCCTGTAGATACGCAGCTGATACCTATTACCTAGATACCATATTTGAAAGCCCGATAGCCTTTTATCCTACCGTTGCTGTATAGTTTTTACGCGCGACGGCCATCTGACAAGCATAATATGACCTTCGGAACGCTTTGAGAGCGACACAATAGGACTTGTTTTGAATAACTTTCACCTATGATTCACAGTGATGTATTTTTATAATTTTTATATTGACTATTACCACAGTTTAACGAAATACTAGGCTGTGCTATTACTCACTCAGTAACATAATATCATGGTTAGTTATGAATCATATGCTGCAGCCAAGGACCTTTAATTAAAGGTCCTTGGCTGCAGCGATTTAACGTGCTATACCTAACAACGATGGAGGAAAATGTAATTACTACACTTAATATGTAGAGCATGGCCGTTATTCTGAAAGGTGTATGATCCCATCAAAAACATAAATGTAAAATGAGAGCCAAAATCCAAAATTGTGATATGTATATAATATATGCATTGGTTGTTGACTTCAGCGACAAAAGAAGTGAGATCTAAATGGGTGCCAAAGTTCAATGGTCAGTCCTGCAATTTATTTATAACAACATAAAATATTTTATAACAACTTAAAATATCATTTCTTCTTATAACTTAGGATAATATTATGTTGAAGACTAAGGCTTTGGCTTGGCTAGTTTCCATATACGAATTATTATTAAGTAGGTACCTAAAAGTACAGTTTCTACTAGCAAGCCAAATTTTCGGAAGAATAAAATAAGAACTTACAGCTTTACAACTTGCGAAGGCTACAATTCGTATATGGAAACTAGCCAAGCCAAAGCCTTAGTCTTCAACATATTATCCTAAGTTATAAGAAGAAATGATATTTTAAGTTGTTATAAAATATTTTATGTTGTTATAAATAAATTGCAGGACTGACCATTGAACTTTGGCACCCATTTAGATCTCACTTCTTTTGTCGCTGAAGTCAACAACCAATGCATATATTATATACATATCACAATTTTGGATTTTGGCTCTCATTTTACATTTATGTTTTTGATGGGATATCATTTCTTTTTGTACAGAAATTATTGAACACAATCTCAAACTCAAAACATATTTATTCAAAATAGGTACCTACAAAGTACACCTTCTGAACGTCATGCTTACAGAGCATAATACGTGATGTTGATAACTAACTACGGTATCTTAAAACTAAAGCTACGAGGGTTCCAAACGTGCCCTGGTCTGAGAAGAGCCCGCAACAAACTCAACTGTGTTTGTTTTACTATCACCATCTCACAAATATTTGAAATTATATATACAATATAACAGTTACATAATCAGCCGCTGTAACAATTCATACCCATGCCTTGCTATCATTCAAATAATCCTTTACACTGTAATAGGACTTTTCTATTAGTTCATTGATTTATTCATCTTCATATTAAATAGGTAATCACTGTCGTTACATTATCAAGAAAGCTGCCGGTGCAACAATATCATTTCGATGGTGAGCCCACCCATGGTAACAACAGGTCTTAGCATCCTGTTTACACTCAGGTGACAATTTATGCACCTCAACGTAACGTACCCAAATTGCAAACAATGGTCATCCATGGAATATAGCGCGAAGTCGGCGAGATCGAATCCATATTATAGTATAGCAAAAGTTTTTAGTGAAACATTGAAAACAAGCACGGTAAACAGTCGATATCACTAAAACCACTATAAACAATGATTAAAAATCACAATGACTGACAACTTGAACTGACGACTTCAAATACGTTTCTTCTTCTTTTCTGTCAATGACGTTTCGTTGCACAAAATGCATGAATACGAAGGTAAGGTTTTAATGCAACTATATTATTATTCATTATTATTTACATTAAAATAATAATTATGTGTCATTTTCAATAGTCAACAACACAAAATAACGAATTTAAACAAAGACCTGCAGTATGATTTATGTAATAGGAGTTTTTTTTTTACTTAACAACTCTTGTTTTATTTAGTTGTGCATGCACTATGCGTAGAATGTAATGCAAGTTGCCGCAGGAAGTGGACGAGGGAGTTACTACCACCGCTTAAAGCAGTATTATTTCAAAGTAACGGTTGAATGTCACGTACTTTGACATCCTTAAAATAATGATTATAACACTACAACATGAACGTCAACAATATTAAAATAATACGGCTTTAAGCAATGGTAGTATGCCCCGTGTCAGAGTTTTGATCTATCCGTAGGTAGATCATAAAAATGACGATTTTTGGACGTTTATATCTAAATAACCATTTGAGGTGTGCTTATAAAATTTGGAGCACATACGTATCTCGCGGGTCTCAATATATGAGCCAAATTTGACATGTTTAAGTGTAATAGTTTTTGAGTTTTGAGGGGGTCAAAAGTGGCTCCAAATGGTTCGTGTAATATTACACACGGTGCTGCCAGTTCTTTCTTTTTTGGACTTTGGCTGGACACGCTTCCGCGTGTCTTGATAAGTAGGTAAATACTTGTAGTTTCCGTTTTCCATAATGATTTTGTACATTTTGTAATTTATTGTTTCCCGCAAACACACGTGCACCTCTGTTCCTTTACTCTCATAGCCCGATAGGACTGCAAATTAATAGGTCATTTATCTTATTAAGTAAGTAACTGGTAATTATTAATCTAAGTCTCCATAAAAGTTTAAAATCATTTCCACATCAATGTGCATGAAGCCATAACTGTCGGAGATAGTTTAACCTCATTTGAGTACGCTTCATTGGATTTTGTTCTGGAAAACGGTTAACTTGACATAATGATTATTATATTATTTATGAACATTAATGCAATTAATAATAAATGAAATAAATTAACTTTAAATAGGTATCTATAAAATATTAAGTACTGTTAATAAATTAAGGAATTAAAAACGACTTTAACTTATCTGGATAGAACGTGGTGTCATAATTGGCTTAAATGTCAGAGATTTTTTTAAAATTTCGTAGAGATAGAATATTAGGTCTTTGCAAGGGCCCCTAGCGCTGTCATCCACATTTTATAGGTCTAATCCGCATTTTATAGGTGGATGAGTTACCTAGTTCTTCTGTACTTGTGTAGCTTTGGATACCAAACACAAAACACAGCACAAACTGAGCAGCAAAAATAATGCAAAAACTAAATTGGTGAGTAACCTACTCGGAAAGGACATTAGTTTGAAGGATTTATAATATGACGGTGCAGATGAGCAGTCTGAGCCGGCCAATGATTTAATAGAATATTCGCCATGTCTAGCAGCAGCGGTTGAGAATGTTAACGGTTTGCTTTCATTTGATTGTCGGCGTAAACAAGCAGTTAAGAAGCGCTATTAGTGAGATGAGCTGTCGGATACAAGTTGTATCATACAACCCATCTGTTTTGTGTACTGCTCCCACTGTTGATACGTTGTTGTGTCTTTGAACTGAGCACGTGTGGCTCTACATGCTCTAGCTTTGCAAAACTCGTAACAAAAGGGCCTACTGCTAGGATCGAGCCTCCTCTTAGAATGATAATAGCTTTGTAAGGCCATATCCCACCTCACTGGCCACGTGCAGATTGGCAGACACCTTTAAGGAAATTATGGAAAACTCCCGAGCATGATATTTTTCTTCAGATAAGTAGGTATCATATCATAATCAGTTAAGTACTTAAAAGTTTAAAACGCACACAATCTCCGAAAAATTGCGGGCGAGAGAGATCCAACTTCGTATATCCAATATTTAGTACTTTATATTGGATTTACCTACATTGATTCCAATAAAGACCTAACAAACAAACAATCGCCTTGAAATTATATTCTATCAAGTGAAACGTTCAGGGATTTTTCAACCGACTTCAAAAAAAGGAGGAGGGTCTTAATTCGACTGTATTTTTTTTTTTGTTTGTTACCTCAGAACTTTTGACTGGGTGGACCGATTTGGATGATCCTTTTTTTATTTGAAAGGGCATACTTCCCAAGTGGTCCCATATAAATTTTATCGAAATCGGTCGAGCGGTTTTTAAAATATCAACAATAAAATAAGTTCTTTGTATAGCGTGTGCTTGTTGTTGTAAAGTTGGCGCGGGAGTTTGAAGTCGGTTGTTTAAAAATATTTTTTTATATTAAATTATTTACTGGCTAATTAATTAAATAAAGTGATAAGATTACTATTTCGGGGCTTTCCGTTTGCTCATAAAGAGCTTAATGATATCGTCTAATGTTTACATTTTCCCAAGTGAGATTATTTAGGTACTTATCATGACTATATTGAGGCGATATGTGTGGCTAATGCTTATTGCTCTATTATTTCATTATTTAAATAATATTATTCATCACGGCTTTGTATTTGCAAGAATACCGACTTGTCACCGTTTTATTCATACCTCACACCAAACATACACACATACAAACTTTCGCCTTTATAATATTAGTGTGTTAAATATAAGCACCTAAATTAGTATTTTGAGATCGCGGCTAAAGTCTGCTAGTTGTTCTTTTTTTTAATTTATTTTGTACCAAAAAGTTATAAAATATGAAGAAAAGCGGAAACATAGTGGACAAGGAAGCACTCATTTCTCTACTAGTGATACTTGGCAGTCAGAAAGGTTTTGAAGTTGTCTCAGACAGCGTCACCTCAGCGCCGTGTCTGATCCTCACGACACGTCTGGCTGCACAGAATGCTGGAGATGTGCAGCCCGCCTTAGCCGCCGGGGCGCGGGCGGTGTCCTGGCGCGAGACAGGATCGGCGGGAGGCGGCTATCGATCCGTTATACTGTTGCACCGCCGCCGTGACGCGCCCGGACACACCGACCCGACTTGCGCGCCGACACGTTACGACGGCAATATCTGTGCAGTTGGTCGGTTGCGGAACAGCTTCATCTCCTCCCGATCAGAAAGCATGAGTAGCAAAACGTCTCATTTCGTGAAATGCCGAATTTAAATACATAAAAGTAAAAGGTGAATGACGACTGACTGTCAAAATAATAATTTTCGACAAACTCAAAACTCAGGGTTTTTTTATTCAAATAAACTTTAAAAAATGCTTTGAATCTTCGATTGAATCTACCACTGGTCCGGAAAACCATTCCTACTGAGAAAAACTAGCAAGAATCTCTGTTATGACTCTACTAAACCTCAGGTCAGGTTGTGGCTTATGCCTTCTGAGTTGTGACTTGTGAGTTCGTAGTTCGAGCTGATGTTAGAGTTGCAAGTTGGTCCCGTGTGTAGAGGCCAAAGGGCTGCTGCTCCCTAATCCCCCTCCCACTCCGCTCCCCCCGCCTGCCCCCGCCTTACCCCGCTCCGCCCCGCGCATCCAGCAACAGCCGTACAGGCGGTGCGCACCGTCTTATTTATAAATTGACATTAAAACCGTCTTCCAAACGTCTAGTCAGACGTGCTCACTTCGTCCACGACTTGAACCAATGAATTATTCAAACATCTTTTATGAGGAAAAGCAGTAGAACAGAGGCCACGGGATGACCTCATAGTTCAAAACACATATTTTATAGGTCTTGGGGATATGACGGATGATGGTGCAATAACATTAAAATTCCAATGAATCATATCATTTGGGTGCTTTGGACTGTGTGTGTGTATTTTGTAAAAAAGTCGGTTTATCTCATTGAAAGGTCATCATATCAGCTGTGTTTGTTTTTGTTATCACTTACGTTTGATAAGGTTATAATAAAAACTGTAGGTACAGCTGTTATTATCATATTGATTTTGAGACTTCACGAATGTTCGGATATGATAGAAATTTTTAATTTAAGTAGTAACTCCCGTATGGTCTAGTGGCTAGGATACCTGGCTTTCACCCAGGAGGCTCGGGTTCGATTCCCGGTACGGGAAATACTTTTTGGATGTTTTTAGAAGATTTATTTTTTATTTTTAAAACTTAAGTAGGTAATTTCTTTGTATTAAGCAGTATTATTTCTTTCTTTCTGAAGCTTTTTCGCAAAAATAAATAAAATCCTACCTGTTCTCTTTGTGTTTAAATGCGACTTCCTCAACGACCTCTATAGTACTAATTACTTAACTAATAATAATAATCTTAAAATTTTCATCAAATTAAGAGCTCTGTACACACATATTTCGACTTCCAACCACCACCACCACTACAGCCCATTAACGTCCCACTGCTGGGCACAGGCCTCCACTCTCATGAGAGAGAGGGAGTTAGAGCTTAGACCCACCACGCTGCTCCAATGCGGGTTGGCGGGCTTTAACGACTATTATCATGTTAGTGAATAACCGGGACCGACGGCTTAACGTGCTCTCCGAGGCACGGGGATGAAACACCGCCAACTTCCTAACTCCGGGCTAGTACTGAGAATTTATACAAAAAATAGATATATACAAAAATATACAAAAAAAGATATAAATGATAATCACTCGTTTATTGTCTTTTATGGCATATTAGCGTGGTATATTGTGTACGGTTCTGAAATTCTCTTCCCTTATGACGACTTGGCTTTTTATTGGTGTGATTTGCATTATGATTTGGATATTGTATCCCTTTGGATCGTTTACCTTCAGCTTGAATTACTACTGAATGATACTGCTCGCGATTGGATATTGTGTAATATTTATTAATTATATAAGTTTATATAAATTTTAAATTTGTAATCCTTACACATGCGAGTGTGTTACTTTGTCTGTCTGTCAGCTGTTTACATGCATAGTTTATCTACCAATTTTCCCGAAATTCAGTACAGATATAGCTACTTTCTTGGAGACAAACATAGGTATTTTATCCCGGAAAACAAGAATTCCCATGAGATATTTAAAATCTTGAATCACGCAGATGAAGTTGGGGCAGTCACCTAGTGAAGCGACTCGTATCGAGACACACTATTAGACGTTAGTAAACTTATGCAATGAGCTTTTGAATAGTCAAATTTACTGTGCACTTACAATAAATTAGAAATTGGAATTTTATTTGTTTGGCTCGCATGCTTGCTAGACACTTGGATAGATATAATTTATGACCATAAAAATAAAGTCGTCACGATAGCAAAAGCAGGTAGCTATGCAAACAATTGGGTAGTTATTATTATTTACCGCGTTTGCGGACCTTTTTGATGAATAGGTTTTGTTTTATGTTTTGAACTGAACCTTTGTTTGTCCGACTTGGGGAAGGTTTAGTCCTTAGCAATCATGTATGTACATATGTTTTTGTTTGTTGGCCCTCTTTATTGCAAAACTAGATATTTTGAATACTGAGATATTATAAGACCATAGTATGACGTCATAGCAATTCCAATATTGGATATTTCACTGACAAAAAAAAACAAGTTTTCTTTGTCTGTTTGTCAACTCAAAATACTTCCTCAGTTCACACTTAGACTACTCAAGGAATAAAATGTTTAGGTTCATCAGTTTCGGCTGAGCGTTGTCGGTCCATCACGGCGTTGTTTTGTACCTATGTATTATGATCGTTTATGATCTCATTTCGCGCTTTATTAGCATTGCGTGTTTTATTTTATTGCTAGGCAAAGTTATTTATTCCAAACAATGCACTCGTCACGTCAGTAAAAAGTCATGTAAAGTGCAGCTTGTACTTTATTATACCCCTTTATTTTATTATTTATAAATTCTATTGTTATTTTGGTAAACCGAATATACATTCAACATACTAGCGCAACTGTAATTATATATATTTGTACCTTTTATGACTGGATTTTGTTTACAAAGTGTCATTAGATGATTGTGTCTTATGTCTGTCGAACCGCACTTTTCTTTTTGTTGTTTTATCACTATTTACCCGTGATCGCTATTATACCTACTAAACAAAACCCTACATTAGTGCAATACCTGCAATTTACACGTGCTTATCAGTTTTATTGCCTGGTTTAAAATTTGAGAAGGCATGCGTGGTTTGATGTGAATCAGTAATTCTATAACTTATTTATGCTGCACATTTGATAAAGCTTATCAACCTTTTCCTACTTCCTCAGTTCATACCTAGACTACTCAATGAATCAATTATTTAAGTTTATCTATTTTGGCTGTGCTGTTGTCGGTCAATCAGTCACTCACGAAAAAAGTTGAACCAGATTTTCATGGTATTTTTATGCGCTTTTTTGGCATCTGGTTTTTATTTTACTGTCAGGCAAAATTATTAATTTCTAACAAATATTAATACACTCATTAGCACGGCAAGCAGTTATTTGAGAAATTGGTAGCAAAGTTGTATTTTATTACTACCACGCGCGCGGTAAATTTCTATTGTTTTTAGGTAAACTGAGTACACTAGCGCAACAACTGCAGGATTACATAGTTTTATTACCTTTTGCAAGTGACTATCGTTTACAGAGCGGCACTTGATGATAATGTTTTATATTTTCCGGACTGGACCTTTCTTTTATTATTGATCAGTGATCGCTATAAAATAAATATTGTTATCATGATAAACAAAAACCTACGTTGGTGAAACACCTGCGTCTGCACGTGCTTATCAGTTTTAGTGCACTGTTTTGTCTTTAGGATTGATGAATGGAAATAAGTTATTTTTTTCACAAATGAATCCTAAAACTCCAATTTTCAAACTAAAATTACAGAAATATTCACGTAGTGAACAATTAGCGAAGGCAAAGGAATCAAAATGGTTTGTTCAATTAAGTGGAGTGATTATGATATACAATCTATTTGATTAGGTACATTAATTTATGATATTCTAGTATGATAAGTGCAATAATTTCAAGAAACTAAAGAAACTGAGAGTAGTATTATCCGAAATTGAGCTCTAAATTAATACTGTTAAGATTCATTTTACTTTAAAGCTAGTATGATCGAATGGTTACGATCAATCGAATTTGCAAAATAAAAACTAAGACCAAACGTAGTAATATGTATATAAATTTAGTATATATTTACACGTGTATCTAAGTAACTGCCTCGTTGGTCTAGTGGTTAGCATATTCGACTACGGCCAACAAGGTCCCACGACGAGTCCCGGGTCGGGCCATAACAAGTATTGGATTTTTCTGGCAATAAATTCTCAGTACTAGCCCGGAGTTCGGAAGTTGGCGGTGTTTCACCCCCATGCCTCAGAGAGCACGTAAAGCCGTCGGTCCTGCGCTCGACGTCTCACCAGTCTTGTCGGATTTTCCGTCCAATCGGGCTATGAGAGTAAAGGAACAGAGAGTGTGCCTGTTTATGCGCGCACACTTGTGCACTAATATAATAACTAACTAATATCTCCCGCGTAGATGGCTTATCTCTCTGGAGATAGGCCGCCGTGGCTGAAATTCGGTCGGGAGGACATTATTCATTATATGTATACATATCTTAAAACATTTTATAATTTTATATAGTAAACTAGCTGATGCCCGCGACTTCGAACGCGTGGATCGAGGTTTTGTGGTTCCCGCGGGAACTCTTTAATTATCCGGGATTAAAAGTAGCCTATGTGCTATTCCAGACTATAATCTATCTCTGTGCCAAACTTCAGCCAGATCCGTAAAGTTGTTGGGGCATGATTGAGTAACAAACATCCATACATCCATCCATACATCCATCCAAATTTTCGCATTTATAATACTAGTAAGATAATGTTATATAAAAATCAAAATAATCCTAATATGTTTTTTATTTGCTTTTGAACAAAATGTATCTTATAACTAACTGAAAATAAGTATACAAAGGTAATTTATATTGTGCGTGTGCGGAAAACATAGTTTTAATCTAATTTTGTAAATAAACCTGAATTATTCTGCATTTTTCTTTATATCTTGCCTTTACGTGAGTACAATAAAAAAGAAAAATTCTACTTCGTCCACGTGGATTTTTTATACAATTTCTGTGAGAATACCTTAATTTTCCGGGATATAAAGTAGCCTATATCCTTCACCGAAATACAATCTACCTCGTACTTCTTAGCGTATCAGACAGACAGACAAATTTTCGCATTTATAATATTAGTATGGATGTACCTACTTAAAAATATTTATACTAACAATCATGCAACCTACTCTTTATATGAATGCACTTTATATTTAAAAAAAGTTTATATGAAACGTAAGAAAAGTGAATTTAAAAACATTTTTTTTTATATATTGAAAAATAATAGCCCATTTGAAAATGGGATTAGGATCAAAACGGTTTGTCAAACTACTTTGCACCCGACGCATTCTGTTATCTCACATAAACAAAGGACTATCCGAGACAAAGGATTTGCCCGAGATAAATACCTAAACTTGACAAGCGGCTCAAGGAATGAACAGCCTTAAGTCCAGAGGCAATCCAGCTGATTGGCTGATTGGCGAGCAATTAACCTGAACTGAGCGTTCGTGCCGAGCGACGGATGAGCGGCTGATATTTTAATTGTAACTAGCTCTGTTTCACGGCTCACCTTGTTCCGATTCAGTGTTCGTGCTCAGACAGATCGATTTGCGCCGGAAATGCCTTCATGCTATTAACTCTACAATGCGATTTGATAAGCCGAAGTGTTTCCATCTGATAGCTATTCGATTAGTTTTCTGTTATAAAAGTCATGTTGGGGATTGGGGTCCGAGAAATTGATTATGTGATAACTTTCTTGCCTATAATATATGATGGTCTTTTCGGATCTAGGATAAGATTAGAAACTTTGTAGTTAGGAAACTTGTTCTGTTAAATGTTGTGGCACATCGCACAACTGAATGATAGCTTTGGTAGCAATTCAGAAACTTTAGTTTGGAGATTATCCCGGGCGTTCCTTATTCACCCGCTTTTCACCACCTTCTTGATCTATGTCATCGGTCCAATGTTAAAAAACCAAGTGCGAGTCGGACTCGCGCACCGAGGGTTCCGTACAAACCTGTAGTAAGTTTTAAATTATTAAAAATATTTTTATTTTAAATATTTGAGTTGATTGAATGAAAGGTAAATTGCGGTTTACGATTTATGACGTATTAAAAAAAAACTACTTACTGGATCTCGTTCAAACCAATTTTCGGTGGAAGTTTGCATGGTAATGTACATCATATATTTTTTTTTAGTTTTATCATTCTCTTATTTTAGAAGTTACAGGGGGGGGGGGGGACGACGACGACATTTTACCACTTTGGAAGTGTCTCTCGCGCAAACTATTCAGTTTAGAAAAAAATGATATTAGAAACCTCAATATCATTTTTGAAGACCTATCCATAGATCCCACACGTATGGGTTAGATGAAAAAAATTTTTTTAAGTTTCAGTTCTAAGTATGGGGAACCCCCAAAATTTATTGTTTTTTTTTCTATTTTTGTAAGAAAATCTTAATGCGGTTCACAGAATACATCTACTTACCAAGTTTCAACAGTATAGTTCTTATAGTTTCGGAAAAAAGTGGCTGTGACATATGGACGGACAGACAGACAGACAGACATGACGAATCTATAAGGGTTCCGTTTTTGCCAAATTTGGCTACGGAACCCTAAAAACCGGCCAAGTGCGAGTCGGACTCGCGCACCGAGGGTTCCGTACACACCTGTAGTAAGTTTTAAATTATTAAAAATATTTTTATTTTAAATATTTGAGTTGATTGAATGTATGGTAAATTGCGGTTTACGATTTATGACGTATTAAAAAAAAACTACTTACTAGATCTCGTTCAAACCAATTTTCGGTGGAAGTTTGCATGGTAATGTACATCATATATTTTTTTTAGTTTTATCATTCTCTTATTTTAGAAGTTACAGGGACACACACACACACACATTTTACCACTTTGAAAGTGTCTCTCGCGCAAACTATTCAGTTTAGAAATAAATGATATTACAAACCTCAATATCATATTTGAAGACCTATCCATAGATACCCCACACGTATGGGTTAGATAAAAAAAAAATTTTGAGATTCAGTTCTAAGTATACTAGAACCCCCAAAATTTATTGTTTTTTTCTATTTTTGTAAGAAAATCTTAATGCGGTTCACAGAATACATCTACTTACCAAGTTTCAACAGTACTTATAGTTCTTATAGTTTCGGAAAAAAGTGGCTGTGACATACGGACGGTCAGACAGACAGACAGACATGACGAATCTATAAGGGTTCCGTTTTTGCCAAATTTGGCTACGGAACCCTAAAAATGCTATCGACGCGACGGTAGACTGATGTCTGATCATAAATTAGATAGGAAAGAAAAAAATGCCTAAAGAAAACAAGCGATTAATAAATATGGACTTAATGTGACTAATAATTACTTATTTATATTTTAGTTCAAAGTCAGCTGGTAGGTTATGTAGGTACGTTATGTAGCGCGGAAACCGCAAGTTAGGCCGCTTACAGATGCCCCAACGTTGTCGCCCAGTGAGTCGTGAGTATTGACTGCCGAGTTGCCGATATATCAGAGACCAGAGTCAATCTCAGAGTCAGTATTGCTTCATATGAATCGTAGGTTGGGAGTGGGGACTGATAGATTTAATTCTGATTTTACTAAGTAATATTTTTTGTTTTTGATTTGAGATTTCATACCTCAAGGTCACTTGATTCGATATTTTGTTAATTTATTAAGTAACTGAGTAAGTTTACCTTTTTAAGTAAGACTTTTCCGCAAAAAATAAAACTTTTTTATAACATAAGTTTTTGTCGCAGATTTCGTGATTTGCATTACATACATGTGACACATTGGATGTCCTGGGATCCCGAGATGCTCTATTTATGTAAAGTATTTAAGTAAAATCCCGGAATGCCGGGATGGAGTCCTCTAGTCTAAAGGTGTAATGGTGTGATGATGGGTATGATGATGAAGGAACTAAATTGTGTAAGTGTGAATGTGGACTTCCACAAAGTAACGACTGCTTCTATTCAATATGTTGGGTGCGATGACTGTTGCGTGGTGGTATATGGCAATTGGCAATGAGAGCAGCGGCAAACCTTGGCCGTCGCGCTCCGCCGAGCGCACACCAACGCTACATCTGCACGCCAATGCGATGCGTTAAGCGTTACACAACACGTATAATGAGTACACAACACACCTGCAACACTGCACGTGCGGCTAGCACCTAGAAACTTAACTAGAATACTTTTTCAACCGACTTCAAAAAAAGGAGGAGGTTCTCAATTCGACTTTTTTTTTTTTAAATATTTGTTACCTCAGAACTTTTGACTGGGTGGACCGATTTGGATGATTCTTTTTTTATTTTAAAGGGCATACTTCCCATGTGATCCCATATAAATTTTATCGAAATCGGTCGAGTGGTTTTTAAAATATCAACAATAAAAGAAGTACTTTGTATAGCGTGTGCTTGTTGTTGTAAAGTTGGCGCGGGAGTTTGAAGTCGGTTGTTTAAAAAGATTTTTTTATATTAAATTATTATTCCACAAGTTAGCCTTTGACTGCGATCTCACATGGTGATGATGCCGTCTAAATGGTAGCGGGCTACCATTTAGGGGTATGGCAGTTACCTCTGATCAGCTTCTACACGGCATTGCACCGGAACGCTAAATCGTTTGGCGGCACGTTTTCGCCTTTGCAAATAATGGTAGGAGTTTTCTTGCGGCAGGTTCCCACGTCCTTCCGTGTCTTCCTCAAATAGGTATATGTCACCGTAAGATCGTAAAAACCGTTTGATTATAATATACCTTGCAAGATTGTAAACTATCGAAAGATTGTGAACCGAACATACTGATTACAATTTAACGCATTATTTTTCGGTAGATTATAATCCATCGAAGTAAAACCGTCAAATTGTGAAATACCGTGCGACGGAACGCACCTAGCGCGCTGATTGGTTGAACGGCATATGCCATGCGTCGCCATATTTGTTTGATAATTCATTTGTTGTCGAATGTAAACAAACAGTGTTTTGGTGATTGTAAATTGATTTCGTGTTGAAAATAACTCACAGCTTTAGAATTCGTTACATAAAATTGTTGTGGAAGTAAAATGACTCTATGATTAACCAAAGAAGTGCAGTTTGAATGATACCTAGATAAGTTAGTATTCGTCACTGAACATAGCCTTAAATTACAGAAATTTTGCGTGTTTTAATATTTTTTATGCGCGTGAACATAATATGTGATCTCATTTGATAACATTTACAATGTCAGATATTGAGCCTATCTATCAACGCCGACCAATCAGGGACGGCCTTCGGACAGCTGACAATTTACCGCGCGGCAGATTGTGATATAACAGTTTCACTTCGATGGATTATAATCTACCGAAAAATAATGCGTTAAATTGTAAGCCGTATGTTCGGTTCACAATCTTTCGACAGTTCACAATCTTGCGAGGTATATTATAATCAAACGGTTATTACGATCTTACGGTGACATATACAAGCGAATCCGTAACGGCCAGGCTCAACTCACAACGGACGGACTCACTAATCAACTACGCAGGTGCAGCCTCCATTCCTTCACTCTAACAGTCCTAGTTAGTAGTTAAACCTCCTATGAAGACTAACCACTAGGCTATCAGTAGGTACTAATACTTTGAAGTTACTACTTGACAGTGCCTAAGTGACAATGACCTCATTGCCTCTGGGAGTGACACTTGTAGGAAGTGAGAGGCAAAGTGTAGAGTCACTCGCAGTGACCTCAAATTATAGACCACCGGTCGGACCACGTTACGGTTAAAATGTATTTCTGCTAATAAGCCTATTGTTTTCATAACAATAGGTACTTAGCTATAATATTGTTATGATAATGTTTGCTAAAAGTTCCAAAGATTGATTGATCAAAATAGGTTTGGGCTCGTCCGGGATTTGAACCCGGGACCTCTCGCACCCTAAGCGAAAATCATACCCCTAGACCAACGAGCCGGTTGATATTGTTGACGAAATTACAGCCCTAGAGTTTGTAGGCCAAAGACAATGATTCTACTTTTAAACCGCCGCGGCCAGCATGATGCATCAGCTTTAAATGCTAGAAGTAAACTAGTATAATTTAGTAATTCGTTTTCAATCCATAGTCTTTTACTGTCTGTTACCACCGCTAAACAACAAGATAAGAAAAATATAATACTCGTAAGTAAGTACTTGTAAAAGTTCTTTTGAATCAAGCATATTGCAAAAAATCTACCTTGAATTTTCTAAACTAATTAGTACCAAACATTTAAATAGATATATTACTTAAGTAATTAAAACCTTTGTAACATTATTGCTACACTTTAGTATATAAGTATGTAGGTACTTAATTATGTTCCTTCGAAGCTAAGTATGTAAATTCTGCTGCACAACAAATAGGCACTAATCCAACGAAGATAGATCAATTGAACACAAAGACGCTATCGTGGCATCGTAGTTTTAATAGAAAAGTCACTAACGATGTGTAAATATGTAAACTCTCGTAACGTCCGCCGGCAGGAGACGGTCAATTTTATTGGCTCAAATAGGCTTTCGCTGGCCCATATATCAACTCTATCATATTCTAAGCTCTACGTCTCTAGCTAAGAGGTCAATTCCGACTGCTACAGACTTCTGTCGTTTACTAGAGCGGGCATAACGAGGCAATTGAAGTCTTGGAGCGGCGATAACTCCTCGTATCAAATGACTAAATGCTCATTAACCCTGGTGCAATGTTGACATGTTGCTGTTACTGTTTTAATGTGCAGTTAACTGTTAATATACCTATGGTTACTTTATGGTCTGAATACTTGTTGCTTCTTTCGAGCTAAGTGATAAAGGTTCGGTTGCTTGACTTATACCTAACTAGCAGATGCCCGAGACTTCGTCCGCGTGAAAGTTTTTTAAATTCCCACGGGAACTCCCTAATTGTTCGGGTTAATATGGAGTGCCTATGACACTCACAAATAATGTGGCTTTCTATTGGTACCAGAATTTTCAAAATCGGTACAAACTTTGCCTCTTTATAATAGGTATTGTAGATGGTTAGATAATTTAATAGATATCTGAAACCTTCTTTCAGTAATTAATGATTAATTAGTCCTTTTATATAACAAATCCATTGGCTCTGCCTTTGACGATTAGATCCATATTTCTTGTTACAAAAATCAATCCTTCCAAGATTTAATTAACTTTCTTTGAAACCATTATAATTGGACTTTTCTGGAATAGGTATTATCCAAAATTAAAGTACCTACCTTTATTATGGGCTTTAGCTTGGCCAAAATCATGATTATTTACATATTAATTATATACTAGTGGTAGATGAGATCCAAAACTACAAAGTTCTACATAAAAGCTGGTTTCAAGCAGATATTAAGAATCAAATCCATAGCACCGGACCGGACATGTTGACTTACAAATGGTATCCAAGCAAAAACAAGGCCACGGGTCTTATTTCGGTCACAAAACCAGCCACCATCTCAGGTTATGCTCATGATAATTAATTAGGTATGCAAATTTGCATAACTGGTTAGTGAGTGCAAGTTATTTGTTTGAGTAAGTACCTATATGTAACGTAAATTGAGTCATTTTCATTTCTCCGTTATGGATAAAGGAAACAAAGAGCAGAAGTTTACCCATGACGTGAGGTTATCATATTTTACGAGCACTCGTAATTTTAACGACTCCTTGCTTAACTTTATTATTATTATTACCAACTAGATGATAATCGTGAATGGGTCTATACATATATGGATTTAGGTATTTATGATGTTCTTTACTCGTATGATGTTACCAACCTTAATACCAATTTACCAAATCTTATCAAAATCGGTTGAATCGGGATAAGACTGAAAAGTTCTTAATAAACAGACATAATGACGCGCTTTCGCTTTTATATTATTAAGTACTAATAAAAGATCCTGTAGGTACCTACTTAACGTGCCAGGTGTTGTGTCTTCACTATAAACTTATTATATTTTGGTCTTCACAGAATAGCAAACCAGATTATTACTAGTTAAGCACACCTTATTACTAGTTAGTTACAAGTTACGACCACACACTTGCAAATTTCAATCTAAACTCTGATATCGTCGTCTCAACCTATAGACGTCCACTGCTGGACGAAGATCTCCTGCATGGATCGCCACAGAGCACGGAACTCTGATATAAATCGTGCAAAAATGTAGGTCCTTTTGAGCACGTCGCGTCATCGGGGTGACACAGTTTTATTTCTCGATCTTTAAATAAAACCTCTCTCTCGAATAGCTCGCAAAAAATGTACAGTTCATCCATATAATATATACTAGTTTATCGAGCTTTCGATTGTAGAGCATATATTGTCCATATCGAGCAGCGGATGAACACGCTGATTTCAAGGCAAATTGCCGCATTAGCCTAAATTTACATACAAATTGATAAGCCAATTTTTAGTGTAGTTAAATGCGTGCCGTGGTTAAGCAAGATGTCGAATGTGTGCGATATCTGTCTGGATTTAAAAAAAATATATTTTCATAAGATCTGGTATGTTGAATGCTTCAGCCGTATAACTAACAAACTATAGTTTCCAGAAGCATTAGGCAAATTGGTGCCGCAGACCAATTTAGCATGCTTGTATGATGTCATACGACAGTCAACAGTGTACCTACCTACTTCACTTATCATAGAGTGAGTAAAACTCACACTTTCCTCGGTAGGTGAAAGACCGTTAATCTTACTTCTTATATATAAAATTCTCGTGTCACAATTTTCGTTCCCATACTCCTCCGAAACGGCTTGACCGATTCTCATGAAATTTTGTGAGCATATTGAGTAGGTCTGAGAATCGGCCAACATCTATTTTTCATACCTCCACGCGGACGGAGTCGCGGGCATCAGCTAGTAATATTATAAATGTGAAAGTTTGGATGGATGTATGGATGTATGGATGTCTGTTACAATGTTTGTTACCCCAACGGCTGAACGGATCTGGCTGAAATTTGGCACGGAGATAGATTATAGTCTGGAATAGCACATAGGCTACTTTTTATCCCGGAAAACTACGGAGTTCCCGCGGGAACCAAAAAAACCTCAATCAACGCGGACGTAGTCGCGGGCATCAGCTAGTGTAACTATAAGATCAGGACTAAATGGATGTGGAGCAATTATGAAGCAACCACTTTCAAGAGAGCATGTCGTTGTACAATTTGTGATATTGTTCTTTCCGTTAGTCGATCGGTAAGGCGGCGGAGGCGGTCTCGGGGGATGTGACATGTGACGTGACATGTGACATGTCCTGTGTATATCTATCGTCTTAACGACAGTGTTCCGGCACTAAATGAGAACCGGTCCACTTAGTCCCGGTCTGTGCAACTTCTTATTACTTAATTTACTAAGGTTTTTTGAATTCCCGGGGGACTTCCTTAATTTTCCGGCATAAAAGTAGCATTTGTCCTTCCCCGGGATATAACCTATCATATCTGTTGAAAAAATGGGCTGTCAAAGCGTAGCAGATAGACAGACACACTATCACATGTATGATATTAAGTAGTATGGATTTTAAATTTTTACTTTGTTCAAGATTAAACTCGGCATGGAACAGCCGACTAAGTAGGTACTTATCATAACAACAATAAGTAATAACTAATAGAGCCGATTTGAAAACTAAGTACCTACTTGTTTGAGTTTTGCGTGCAATGGAACCTATAATTCACTCGATACAAGTAATAAAATTAAAAATTTTAAAAGAACCCACGACGAACTGCAGAGCTCCATTATACCTTTGATCTGTATAACTTTGAAACAACAATTAGAACTTAGCAAACGTATATATTACATAATATCTAAAACACAAAACTGCATCTTTGACGGCTCAGTAGTTTTTTTGACCAGCGTGGTGGACTATGGCCAAACCCTTCTCTTTCCGAGGCGCGCTTGTCACGACAAATCAAAAGAGTCATAACGTGACGGGTTTACGATGAGAACTTAAGGAGTTCCTATGACCACCTCCTGGCTCCATCATGATACCCTGGGCAGCATCTAGGTACAAGCTAAATATATCTAAAACAAAAAGCCCGCATCTAAATCAGCACAGTAGTTTTTGAGAAAAATGGTAACATATTGAAAAAATAAAATCATAGACTACAGCTCAGCTTTGTTGTCTATGGTCCTAAAATATATCTAAGAACCTTCTCACAAGCTATACACATCTAATGCAATAAACCGCATTTCAATCGGCCCAGTACTTTTTGTGAAAAATGGTAACATATCGAAATATTAAAATCATAGACTACGGCTCAGCTTGGTTGTCTATGGTCCTAAAATATATCTAAGAACCTTCTCTCAAGCTATACATATCTAATGCAATAAACCGCATCTCAATCGGCCCAGTACTTTTTGTGAAAATTTTTAACATATTGAAAAAATTAAAATCATAGACTACAGCTCAGCTTAGTTGTCTATGGTCCTAAAATATGTCTAAGAACCTTCTCTCAAGCTATATATATCTAACTAGTATTTCGCCCTGTGCGCGAGCTGTTAAAGCAGCTCACGGGTTGTGGTTAGACTTACAAGTAGTACAGATTTTACTGTACTAAACTGAATTCATTTATTATGGTGATAACAAAATAAATAAAAATGGCGCTGATTTTTTAAAACTTTGGTAAAAGTTTCCTGTTTCGTAACCCCAGGGAGTCCTAAATATCGATTTTGAACGAAATTGTTCAATTAACAAAGAATTTCAAAATGGTACTGATTTTCTAAAATTTTGGTAACAGTTTCCTGTTTTGTGACCCCAGGGAGCCTTAAATATGGATTTTGAACAAAATCGGTTGATTAACAAAGAATTTCAAAATGGCGCTGATTTTTTAAAATTTTGGCACCAGTTTCCTGTTTTGTGACCCCAGGAAGCCCTAAATATCGATTTTGAATGAAATCGGTCAATTAACAAAGAATTTCAAAATGGCGCTGATTTTTTTTAAATTTTGGTACCAGTTTCCTGTTTTGTAATCCCACGAAGTCCTAAATATCGATTTTGAACGAAATCGCTCAATTAACAAAGAATTTCAAAATGGCGCTGTTTTTTTAGTTTGGTAACAGTTTCCTGTTTTGTAACCCCAGGGAGTCCTAAATATCGATTTTGAACGAAATCGATCAATTAACAAAGAATTTCAAAATGGCGCTGATTTTTTAAATTTTGGTACCAGTTTCCTGTTTTGTGACCCCAGGGAGCCCTAAATATCGATTTTGAACGAAATCGGTCAATTAACAAAGAATTTCAAAATGGCGCTGATTTTTTTAAATTTTGGTACCAGTTTCCTGTTTTGTAATCGCACGAAGTCCTAAATGCAATAAACCGCATCTCAATCGGCCCAGTACTTTTTGTGAAAAATGGTAAAAGTGGTTGAAAAATTAAGATCATAGACTACAGCTCAGCTTAGTTGTCTATGGTCCTAAAATATATTTAAGAACCTTCTCACAAGCTATACACATCTAATGCAAAAAACCGCATTTCAATCGGCCCAGTACTTTTTGTAAAAAATGGTAACATAATATTGAAAAAAGAAAATCATAGACTACAGCTCAGCTTTGTTGTCTATGGCCCTAAAATATGTCTAAGAACCTTCTCACAAGCTATACACATCTAATGAAAAAAACCGCATTTCAATCGGCCCAGTACTTTTTGTGAAAAATGGTAACATGTTGAAATATTAAAATCATAGACTACTCTAAGCTTGGTTGTCTATGGTCCTAAAATATATCTAAGAACCTTCTCACAAGCTATACGTATCTAATGCAAAAACCGCATCTCAATCGGCCCAGTACTTTTTGAGAAAAATGGTAACAAAAAAGTGCACAAACAAACAAACAAACACACAACCTCTTAGGGCAAACACATATACCGTCTCCGCTTCGTCGAGGGTAAAAATACTACCTACTACACGTCTTGTTAAACTTCACAACAAAACATTTTATTCTTGAAATTAAGTACTTTCTTAATTTAGTATCATCAGCCGGAGCAACATTGAGTCCAGAAGTCATTGACCAACTCAACGATTCAGGATTCAACGATCTAGCTAACAGATCGTTGGTTTCTGAAGCTTCAATTCGTTTTGCACACCAGTTTATATTATAAAAGCAGAAGTCAAACCTAAAATTCGCCCAGGAAGTTTAATCAAGCTATTGGTTTCTACTAAGTAAAATGGCTGGTAGTTTTCGGTAAAATGTCGTACTTTTCAATCTCTAAAAAGCTATGTAAGCTTAAAGTGTCTGAGGTTTTTGACCCTGCCTTAGTCCAATATGTCTTACTGTTGACGAACTCTTCTACTTACTTCTTTGCCTAAAAAAGTAGGAAATTTTTGATGGTAAAAACGCACTCCAAGGATATAGTCTGCGGGGTGATAGGGTCGTGACGGAGGAAACTGGCAGAATTTTTAATACAAAACTCTGTTCTCTAATTTGTACGCAGTTTCCTACTCCTCTTGACCATTAGGTGAGAGTATCGTACGCCTAGGTTCTACAACTGTCATGTTAGCCGGGTATGGGTGTCGACCAGACGTATGAACGTATAGTAACTGTGTGGTAACAGCATGTGTCGTTTGTCGGCAGGCATTGTGTCGGTGTCGGACGGGCACGTGGAGTTGGCGCCCTTGCGCGAGGAGTGGCGCACGCTGCTGGCGCACTACGCTGGGCCCGTCGCCGTCATCGTCGTGGTCGCGCTGCTCGTCGCTGTGTTGCCGCTGGCCGGGTGAGACAACTAGTCAATCCATCTGCCCCACCTGCCCAGCCCGCCCTAGACAAGTTGATTACGTTTCGTGTCTATTTTTTTTCTATATACATTAACGCTTTAGCGAAAGCGATTAAAAACGCTAACCACTGACTATTCACTTACTTTTTAGGGTTCCGTAGCCAAAATTGGCAAAAACGGAACCCTTATAGATTCGTCATGTCTGTCTGTCTGTCCGTCCGTATGTCACAGCCACTTTTTTCCGAAACTATAAGAACTATACTGTTGAAACTTGGTAAGTAGATGTATTCTGTGAACCGCATTAAGATTTTCTAACAAAAATAGAAAAAAAAACAATAAATTTTGGGGGTTCCCCATACTTAGATTTTATACGTGTGGGGTATCTATGGATAGGTCTTCAAAAATGATATTGAGGTTTGTAATATCATTTTTTTCTAAACTGAATAGTTTGCGCGAGAGACACTTCCAAAGTGGTAAAATGCCCCCCCCCCCCCCTGTAACTTCTAAAATAAGAGAATGAAAAAACTAAAAAAATATATGATGTACATTACCATGCAAACTTCCACCGAAAATTGGTTTGAACGAGATCTAGTAAGTAGTTTTTTTTAATACGTCATAAATCGTAAACCGCAATTTACCTTTCATTCAATCAACTCAAATTTGGCAAAAACGGTACCCTTATAGATTCGTCATGTCAGTCTGTCTGTCCGTCCGTATGTCACAGCCACTTTTTTCCGAAACTATAAGAACTATACTGTTGAAACTTGGTAAGTAGATGTATTCTGTGAACCGCATTAAGATTTTGTAACAAAAATAGAAAAAAAACAAAAAATTTTGGGGGTTCCCCATACTTAGAACTGAAACTCAAATTTTTTTTTCATCTAACCCATACGTGTGGGGTATCTATGGATAGGTCTTCAAAAATGGTATTGAGGTTTGTAATATCATTTTTTTCTAAACTGAATAGTTTGCGCGAGAGACACTTCCAAAGTGGTAAAATGTGTGTGTGTGTGTGTGTCGTCGTCGTCGTCCCCCCCCCCCCCCCGTAACTTCTAAAATAAGAGAATGATAAAAGTAAAAAAAATATATGATGTACATTACCATGCAAACTTCCACCGAAAATTGGTTTGAACGAGATCTAGTAAGTTTTACCTTTCATTCAATCAACTCAAATATTGACAAATGAGATAAATTTGGTACGAAGCAACGTCTTATAGCACAGTTAAAGGAAAAATTGCGAAAAGCATGAAATTTTTAGTTACATCATATAGTAAAAATATTTTTAATAATTTAAAACTTACTACAGGTTTGTACGGAACCCTCTGTGCGCGAGTCCGACTCGCACTTGGCCGGTTTTTTCTCTTCACTAAAGCGTTAACGATTAAAGAAAAAGAATAGACATGAAATTGTAACCTCGCTAGGGGGGGCCTTCCACTGGGCAGTCGGAAATGAGTCCAGGGTGCCGCTGAATCCAGGCATAGTAATAACCATGTATAGCAGAGGATTCCTATCGGTTGACGATAAGGTTCCTCTTGCCCTTTCACTGCGGTGTCCAGGATCCAGACAGTGATTTTTGTGTACCCAGCAACAGAAATATGAGAACGGCTAAAGTGACAAGGATAACCGGAGAAAAACATACCCGGGGCAAACATGGCAAGTGCGAGAACCGGGGGGTCGGATTTCTGTTGATGATGTAATTGAGAGGTTGGTGGTGGATTGCTCTCCCACTAAAGCTATAAAACATACCTACAGGAGATGCAAGCGATACACACCACCACCATACCAAGACCATGGCTATGAAGGGGGTCAATCCTGGGGAGAGTTCGCCTGAAGTCAAAGTTTCACTTACGTATCTCAAGTTGGTGCACCTGCTGCTATGAAGTTGTTTGCGCAAGGCCCGCGTGCGAGTATACACACTGTCCCGCTAGGCGCTAACTGATGTGACCTATTTTTGAGGAATTAATGCGCAGCAACGAATTTTCTTAGAACGTGATGAGAGTGGGTATAGGTACGTTCAAAACAACATTTCTATGAAGTACAGTTTCCTTGAATAAGTCTGTTACATTACCACACATGCACTATGGTGTACGTCTGTACTGGACAAACGTCTTAACTCATTAACTGGGACAAACACTATATACCTCGCTAAATATGCATTCTACTATATCCACGGCGAAAAGGTGGCCTAAAGATGCAATTCAATTCAATTGCCAGATGAAATTGAAACCTAACTAAACTACTGAAACCATTCTTACAACTGATCTTTAAACCAATAAACTAAATAAATCGCGGACGCTGAGTAATCAATTGTTTGAATGGGTCGAGTCAGATATTATCAGATATCATCGAGATGAGTTATTGTAGGAAGTATCAATAATAATATGAATAGGCTAGTTATTGTAATGTACGGTGTATCTGTGTTGCAGTCTGTTCTGGTGTTGCTGCCAGTGGTGCCGCGTGGGGCGGCGGCGGCGGCCGTTCGACCGCAAGTACGATTCCTGCCTCAAGGGCATCCTCGCGATCCTCTTCATTGCGCTCCTCACGCTGTTCCTGTGAGTATTGCTTGCCTGAAGGCAAGCTTCACTTAAGAGCTCTATAACAGTCAAACACTAAACCTACGTTCTTTTCGTACCTATTTTTGGTAAATGTTAATAATTGGAAGCGTATTTTGTATTCAAACTCAAAGGTTGAAGATTCCAAGGACTATTTACACATAATTCTACGTATTGACTGATGTTCAGACTTGACTGCCCATCTAGAACGTTGAATGTTGGCTATTATGAAATCTGTTTACCTTGAAAGCGTGAAGCCAAAAATGCCCGTGAAGGAGGTCCTGAATGAAGCCATACCTAGGATCTAGTTTTGTTTTCTGCAATTTATTCATATATGTAGCATCTAAAAGATAATCCTTAGCCTCGTTGACAATTCCATCTTCCACCAGGTTCGGCGTGGTATGCGCATTCGCCACTGACTCGCAAATGGAGAGTGGTTCAGCCGCCACGCCGGATTCCCTCCGCGCCGGGATCAAGGACGTGTGCACGTTCCTCAACAGTACGCAGGCCCACGCCCGACACCTCCTCGTAGATAACTACCGGGAGCTGGAAGCGCAGCTGAACGCCACGCTGACGTCCAGCGGGCAGTTCGTGCTGCAGCAGCTGGACGAGTTCACGAGCGCCACTTCTGTGCAGAAGCTCAGCCACATGGTGGAGCAGCTGGAGCGGGTGCCGGCCGAGCTGCGCGAGGTGCAGCGCGCCACCGAGGACCTGAGGACCAAGGCTGACGAGCTCAACACTGGTCAGTATGCTGCAACCTCCATTGATCAACTTTTGTAAGCCTGATGAGATCGACGGTCCAAAGTTTGAAATATCACCTTTTATACACGGTTTTCGTAGCCATTCGTCACTAAATCTTTACACTTTGATAAAGGTGAAAAGGTACGAAATGTTCCACTAATTGGTAACAGATGCTTTGATAAACGCAAAACGCAGCTTCGTTAAGCTCTCTTCTGGTGGAGGTGGAAGGACGATCCGAAATGAATAGCTGAGAGCTGGATACAAGCGGCTCAAGACCTACTAGGGTAGATATCTTTCCAAAAGAATTGCGTCCAGGGGTAAACGCTTTACACTAACAACTGTTTACAATCCATTTTGCTCATCATTCCTCTTGTAACTAATTCAAGAAGTAATTATTTATGAGAATATCCCCTTTACAGACGTTTAATCGGTCGCTGGTTCAGATCCGGCTCGAAGGACCAATTTATGTGGGAATATAAACCACATAAGACTTTTTAAACGTTTATTGAACTTTTTGACACAATAGCTGTCTTATAAAATAATTAAATTATAATTTGGGCTATTGTTACTTTAACTGTGTTTACATAGGTAAAATCTTAATGCTATACAGATAATATAATTTGAACTTTATATTCTTATGTTTGCAATCAAACAGTGTCAACTAGTGCTATTCTTGCAAATACTTCAAAAAGTAATCATCTGTCAGGATTTTCCCTTTACAGAGTGTCAGCTAGTCTATGTTCAACTGTTGAGATGGGTTGTCGGCAGGTCTGCGGCAGGTGAAGACGCAACTGCTGCGCACGCTGGCGCGCTGCCCGGAGCGGCAGTGCGTGCATCTCCAGGAAAAGTACAAGATCGGACAACTCGACACCGAAATACAGTATAACAAGGTAAATACTAGCATAGCTACATAGTTGCACTGGTCAAGTTTGTAAGGCGTGTGCCTTACAAACTTGACCAGTGCAACTATGCCTAGGTGTCAAAATCAATGTGCAGCAAAGATTTTGTTATTATTGCAATTGTTATACTTTATACTTTTCAGATAAAACCGTTTCAGAAGTCTGAACGCTCACAAAAATTTAAAAAAATTAAGAAAGGTTTCACCAAACAACCGCTGCTTTCCCACGCTTGATGGCGTTAGACGTTGTGGTTAGCGAGTCTAAACAATTATTTTCAACTATTCGACCTTTCAAAAAAAAAATAATTTTTGAATTAAGCTTTGAATTATTTGGACAGGGACAGTGTGAAAAGTTGCAGCATATCCAGTCAGGCAACCCTGACGTAAATTTTTTTTTTTGTAGTTAGATATTTAAATAACATAGTACAATAAATAAATATGTAAATAATATAGTATATAATAAGTAGTTTAATAAATCACGTAACATTGTACTGCTGCTATTCCACACCAGATAGCGCTAGACGTTTTGGCTAACGAGTTCAACTTTAACTATTCTTAATTATCTATAAAATGATATACCGCAACCCTATGTAACGCTATAAAAATATTTTACTTTGCATTCGCTTCTATGAGAGCCCCCTGAAATAAAGATTGTTATAACTTTTTAAGCCATATCCGGCTGGAGGCGATCGGTTTACATATTATATTTAAATTTGAAGTAATTACGTTCAGTAATTCAGAAGTTATAAGGCTCTGACAGACGGACGGACGGACAGACGGACAAATGCAAATTCACTCAAGTAGACTCAGAGACCTTCGCTTCGCTCGGTCAATTAACATACTAACTCATGAATAACTGATGACTGAAGAACAACAAAATCCGCTCAGACGTTCGAAGATTACTTATCAGCCCTTTTCTTTACACTCTCAGACTAAAGTTTTGGTCGGCCAATAATAATTGTTGTGTTTATATTTTCACGCTGACACGGAATAGATGCTCGACAAATATTTCCCAACGGTAAGTTAAGTCGTGATTGCTGCATCAGATAAAACTCGGACACTTATGACACAAATTGTCATATTAGTGTCCTTACATGATGTCCTATTTCAACGTGTTGTTTACTACGAAACTATTTTTGTATTTTGAATAAATTCCGGATAACTTGTTAGTTCTTCAAGCAATACCCGTAGCCGTAACTTCACGACATGGTTTTGCTGTGTAATTGGCGGAAGATTGATAAATAATTTTGATTTCGGCGTTTATAATCTTATCTATTTTATGTGACTTGAATACACTTGCATGTAAAATCAAAACGTGTCCAGCAGTGTTACTTCTGTGTGATCCCAAATAGACAGCCCCAGTCATGACTCGGCTTGTGCTTCCGGTGCTCTAAAGCAGTTTATCGGCCACGTTCTCAGATCCCGGACGTGTCGGAACTGCTCAACAACGTGACGCGGCTGGTGGACGGCGCGATGCGGGCCGAGGTGTCCGCGGGGCTGCAGGTGTTCAGTGGCATCAAGCGCACCGTCGACCAGCACATTCCGCGGGTGCGGGACGCGATCACCGCCACAGGTCAGCCCGCGCCGACTAACACAAGATTTACGTTTGAAACAATTTTTGCATACTTTTATTTAACTTTGAATTTTCCCCTTTGTGATTACATAGAAACTCGGATATAGATTTTATAAGCAATTTAATAGCAGAAAATCAAAATGGCGCTGCCACTTTCAAAATTAATAGTACATTTGTGCCAGCCTGTTTTACATTGCCGATAGATGGCGTTGACTTATATTATTGGAGATAACTGCACTTTCATATTCGTCATCAGTAGAGAGCTTAGCACCCACCTATTACTGAATCAGCCTTTCTAGCGATAGTTACCAAAAGTGCAGCTATCTCTTAGTCTATTAACTCACGCAAAAATCTTGTCCGGTACGCTTACTCTGAGTTTTTACATTGCAAATACGATTGACGTGAGAGCTCACCACGCCAAGTGTCAAAGTAAAATGGACCCAAAAGCTCCTGCTTTAAAGTCACAAATTCAGCGTTTGGAGTGCTGGCTGTGAATAAATACACGAAATGATGAAATGAGCTCTAAACCAATGCAGTTAAGGTTCATTTTACTTTGACGCTTGGCTTGGTGAGCTCTCAACTCGATCAATCGTATTTGCAATGTAAAAACTCAGAGTAAGCGTACTGTAGGGGCAATGATAATATGATTTCTCACTTGTCAGGGGCTTAAAAAGAGCCAATGTACGTATTGTTTTTTGAAGCAATTTCCGAGCAAGTAGGGGAATAGTTATTTGTTATACAAGAGTGAAAAGTTGTTTTTTAACCGCGTGCTCAATTTTGATGACTGAGCAAGCGAAGGATTCTAAAAGTTCAAAAATTAGAATCCTGAGCGTCAGCGAGGGAATCAAAAGAGCACGAGGTGAAAAATCTTTTCACTCGAGTGCAACACGTAACTTTTCATCCCACCTCAGCGAGGAAATGACATGACGTGAAAGAAAATGGTGCGCGCAAAGCAAATTAAAAAAGTACACCAAGAAGGTTACGAGTGTGAGTTTTTAACAAATTAAAAAAGTTTGTATGGAAATTCGGCACCATAGAGGTAGAAGTAAATAGGTTTTAATGATGTTGTGAATTCACAAACTTCATAGACGAGTGATATTTACTAACGTGCACACGATGTTCTAAATTCAATTTACTTTATCCTCAAGAGGATAATAACGGCTTTAGCATTCAGATATCGAAGATTAAAAATACTCTTTCCGAGATGGTGGGATGAAAAAGTTTTTTAAACGAAAAACCTGAGATATTTGATTTTAAAAGGAATCTGCTGAAATTAGCGGTGATAGACTCGTTCTGTCGTCCACTATTACTAATATTGATAAGCGTGCGAGAGATGTCTAGGGCAACATTTGGCCTGCGCGCCAGCGAGGTTTGTGGGTGAAGGAACAAGGCCGCGTTAACACGCAAGCGTGAGACGCTCTGTCTCAATGTGTGTGTGTTGGTGTGTGTCAGGTGAGCGTCTGTCGCGCGTGGCGGACAACGTGACCTGGGCGGCCGGCAACGCGAGCGCGCAGCTCAGCGGCAGCGACGCGCCCGCGCGGCTGGAGGACGCGCTCCGCCGGTGGGCGCCCTACCGCAAGCACTCCACGCGCACCGCCGCCGCCGCGCTGCTCGCGGTGAGCGATCAGCTTTATTGAGAACACCGACGCACGCGATTGGGATGCTGCCTATGTCGACAGTCAATTATTTTTGAAGTGAAAACTTCTTTCGGCGCGTTGAGCACTTTTTGGTAGGGGGTAAAAATGAAGAACACGCGAGACCGACACCATTCTTCTTAAGACAAAAGGTCTTAAGTAAAATATAGTACATACGTAATTAAACTTTAATGCCTTAGTTTTAAGTTTTATATTTTAAGTATTTAAAGATAATATTATTTTAAATATTTATTTTCACTTCTATCAGCAGCCCCTATGACTGCCAATTTTTTTAGTGATTATTAAACAGAGAACCTGCCAAAAGACGCATAATTGGACGTGTGCGCCGAAGCTTTAATCGTCGGCGGCGGGCGCCGGTCAAAAATCGGCGGCGGCGGCGTGATTTCGGCGTGATTTCGGCGTGAAGAATTGAAATAAAACTGCATAATTTGATTTGAGATTTATTTTTATTAGAGAAACAGTCTTGTTTTTACCAATCTCTCTAGCATAAACATTGTTATAAAATTGCACAATCAACAAATATCAGCAAAATAGAAGAAAAACAAACAAAAATAAACGGCGGTAATTATGATCAACAAATATAACTTTTTTGTTAAAATTTTCACAATCAGCAAAACAAAAGTAATTATAAGTAGGTAATGGCTGTTTTGCAACAGCAGTAATTATATCATTGAAAAATATAAGTTTGGCACCAAAATTAACAGTAAACCAAGATCAGCATAATAAAAGTATAATTAATTAACGGCTGCCTTGCAACGGTTGTAATTATCATGCACAAATATAATTTTGTCCACTCGTGATGGACTTAAACGAGACCTTTTTGCCGTTACTGTCAAACCGGCAATAGAAAACACTCTCTCGCTGGGCGTGCTTGTAGCAGGCACTGATAAAATAGCCTTCGCTAATTTGTACAGTAACGGAAATGCTGCTTGTCTGTCTTGCCAATATTTAATAACATTGCCGTCTTTCAAATCACTGGCATCACAAGATACCAAATACTTCAGGCATTCTTTCTCAATAAAGTCTTGTCCTTCGTCATTAAACGTAACTGCAACTGCATGTTTTTCTACTAGTCTAACCAGAAAATTGTCTTTTTCATCTTTATTTGACGTACTAGAGCGGCTGCATTGCACCTCAAGTTCACACGCTGGCACTACTTCTTTGATGTAGTTGACCAAAAAGTCCACTCTTGTCGTATTGTTACTTTCCATATAATTATCTATTTCTTGTAATTTTGTAAATCTGCAATCTAGCAAAGCAGCTGCTACAATAATTTTGGTGATTGGGAATCTGTGATTGAGCATTTCCGCCATATTTCTTTTCATATGCAACATTATTAACTTTTCATCATCATTCAAAGCTTCACATGCATCTTTTATTTCTGATCTGAACACTAAGGCGAAATTGATTGAGCAATTTGTCTGTGTGCATAAAACTTCCGTAATTGGTTTAAATTTTGCCAAAAACTTAGTCAGATCTTCAATGAGTTCCCATTCCTTATCATCAAATTTAAGTTCCGACATGTTATATTTTGCAAGCATGGCGTTCACTGGTTTTCGGTTGCACTTACTGCTTAAACTTTGTAGCATCGCTAAAGTACTGTGCCAACGAGTGGGTGTTGCTGATTTAATCGATGGCACCGATAATGATGCTGATGTCGTAGTGGCTCTAGAGAAATAAACGTCAGTCTCCTCGTCTGATG
This sequence comes from Erebia epiphron, assembly GCA_963932025.1. Lineage (NCBI taxonomy): Eukaryota > Metazoa > Arthropoda > Insecta > Lepidoptera > Nymphalidae > Erebia > Erebia epiphron. Next base: position 15,647,747 of record OZ009950.1, read on the forward strand.
GTACGTCTGACTCTGGCACAGGATCAAGTGGAAAGTTCTCGTCATCTTCAAGATGGTCGTGAACATCATCAATTTCTGTCAAAATTCGGCGCTGTTCCTTGTCAGCTTCTTCTTCAATTTCAGGCAATCTATATCTCAGTGTTTTGACAACTTTCTTGCATTTTACCACGAGATTTTGTACTTGGGGAGTTTTTTTGATACCGTCTACTGTTACAAGATTATGCAAACCGTGTCCCAGACATAAGTGGCTTTGAATTCCTCGCAAATTTTGAGATATGCGCTTTACATTTGCTCCTGAATCAGTAACAAGATACAAAGACTTTCCTTCGAGACCAAAGGAAGATATAATACCTTGAGTGAATGCACTTAAAGCTTCTCCAGTCTTTTTGCCTTCAAATAATCTTGTAGCCAAAGTATAATTTTGCATCTCATATACGTTATGTAGCTGCAACGTCGGTAAAGATCTTGCCAAAGATCTGTTGTAAGAGCTGCATGGGTTCCAATTTTTGCCAGGATATCTTGCTTCATGTGTGCTAGCATGCAGTCGTATATATCACTTAAAGCTTCTCTAGAAACAGTGGTTCGAGAAGGTAAATCTTCTATTTTGTATATGATATTATATTTCATCAGGAAGTCTTTTAACCCCTCATTACTAACAGTATCGAATGCTGTGAGGGATCGACAGAGCCACAAACATAAATCCCTTGCGAGCATCCACTTATTTTGGCTTTTTGAAGATGATGGAGCAGATGTCGTCGGACGTGATACTTTGAAAAATGTTGTTAAACTTTTGGATGTCGCAGCAGCAGGGTTTTTTTCTTCCAATAATGAATGGTCGTCTTTCAAATGGCGTATCAAATTTCCTGTGCTCACTTTTGAACTGTAGGACTTAATTTTGACACTGAAAAAAAAAATAGAAACATATTTATACTTATTTAGATGTTATTTAATCAGTTTATTAGCAAGCCCGCGTGATATTCAGTTCGGTAAATTCATTATTCATTCTGATATTCTATGTTTTGCATTCAAATAACAATAACTTATAAGTTTAAAAAAGTGGAAGAGGGAATCCGTCAAGGGGACAGGTTAGGACATCTATAATTGGGTCTCTCTCACTCTCAACATTGAAACAACAGAATGACCGAATTACATAGCATCATCGTACCTAGAAAGTACTCTAAAGGTTTTTCCTTTATAGGTTAAGTTTTTACGCTATATGCAATTTTTCATCGAAGTTATTATGTGCATTAAAGTTTAGAGTAAGGTATATATATATTTACGTACTAGCTAGCTAGAATTTCCTTTTAGTCATGAAAGTTTATATCGATATCGGACCAGTAGTATTTTTAGGACAGAAAGTCCTTTCTGATAATATTCCTTCAATGTAGACTAAACTTTATAACCCATCAAACAGCAGGTACTTATTTTAATACGGAATACTAACAAAATCACAACAGCTAAACTATAACAAACAACAAGAACTTCTATCTATAATTGAAATTCGAAAATAATTCGATATTTTTACTCACCATCCAAACGGACTGTCAGGGGCCTGATTTTTCGCATTTTCTAGACAGCTCGAGCAAAAAACTTGTTCAGTAATCACATATTTTCTTTTGCCTTCGTTTTCAAGTATTAATTGTCCGAAGTATTTCCACGAAAAACTGTTTTTTGATTTTGAAAATAGTGGATTTACAGTAAAATGTTTTACTTTTACTTTGTTTATATCAATTTTATCGGTCATTTCTTCCATAACTGATAAGCAATTGCAACGTACTTAAAAACGCGACTATTACGTAACACAAACAGCAAGTAATTGAACGCCGCGGGTGGAACGCGCGGGGTGGGGAACAAAGGCGCGGTGCGGTACTCGTATCTTTGTGCAGCGTATCTATGTGAGGGAGTTCCCCGCTCGGTCTCCTTCGGAACTGAACATAGATACATACGTAGTTTACGTAGTATAATATTCGATAGGTAGTTAATAAGTTTAGAAGTCGCGCCGATTTTACGCCGAATGCAGATCGGCGGCGGCGGCGTCAAAAAAATGCCGGCGGCGGCGGCGGGTCGGCGCGGCGCACACGTCGTCGCAATAGCCACGCCTACTGTTAATTTTATGTTAGACTGGCAGATGCCCGCGACTTGGTCCGCATGAATTGAGGTTCTCTTTAGTTTTCCGGAATAAAAAGTATTGTTATTCCATGTATATATGTTATTCCACACTATAATCTATCTCTGTGCCAAATTTCATCCAGATCTGTTCATCCATTCTAGTGTGATTGAGTAACAAAGTTCCATCCATTCAAATTTTCGCATTTATAATATTAATAGTATAGATAACCATATTGAATTGTCGATTAAAAACCATATTGAATTGTCGATTAAACTAGAAAAGTACTGACTTTTGATGACGTCACAAGTATTTCATACGAAATCCCATACTAAGCGCGTGTTTTGACGTTTGGGAAAAACGGTTCAAAATATCCGAAAACTCGAGCGGACGCTTCGGACGTGGCTTTCACCCCACACGGGAATACCCGTCGCACGCGCCCGCACTATTTAGCGCTGCCCTTATTAATTTCAATACAGACATATGAACGTGGCACGCCCGCGATTATTAGCGTACCACCTAGCACCTTATCCCTATAGCTTTTAAGGCCTGCGCAGCCTGGGGTAAACAAAAATTGGCAGTCAAAGGGACTGCCGACAGAAGTGAAAACGATTAAAAAAAAATGGTGTTAATTTTATTATTATTTTTTTAAATTAAAATTATTAAAATATAAATCTTAACACTAAGGCATTAAAGTTTAATTTTGAATGTAGTATACACGATGAAATTTTAGTGGTTTTAAAGCCGCGGCAAGTTGAATCGCCTTTAGCAGTACTACCGACTCCACTTGTTTTTTTTTAAGTACTTACTTTATTGAGTTAGATTTTTTTTTCGAAATAATCTCGTAACTGTGAGAAACATTAGTACCGCTACGCGGCGAAGTTCAATAAAGCTAGCCGACGTACCGACGCTATGGAGGCGCGAGCGGCGTCTGGCGTCCATTCATCGAAGCCCCGCCCCTCAATCCTTTGACGGCCCGCGCGCAGCCGACCGCGTTCGGCTAGCCGACTTCCGGCTTCAGTTACGCACGTTACGCAACACGCGTCACACGCACGGTAGGTGACGCTACTTCGGTTTTCAAGTACGCGCAAAAATGGATCGCCATTACGAATACGCCAATTTGGAATACCTAAGTATGGTGCAGACTGCAGATGTACGCCATTACAATGCGACAGAAGCTCGACGGCTCTACTTGCAACCGGATGACTTAAACTCGTCTGCGAGGAATCCGAAACCCACATGTTCCGTCGAGTATTACTATCCGAGCACCAGAGCATTCTCAAGATCCAGGTCGTTCCCGCATGTAGGTACTCGCCGGAGCAAACGATGGGCCAGCCAGGATTGAGTTTTGTCAGTGGTCATTAAATAATCGTGAATTAAGCATTCTGTGGACTGACGAGTCAACTTTTAATTGTATTGGAATTTTTAACCAGCACAATAAACATTTTTGGGTCTTTAACAACCCCCACGTGATCCGCGAAAGTGCTTATCAAAGAAAGTGCGTAAATACGTGTAAATAAGATTGTAAAATTTATACCTAAAATAAGTGTAAACCCCCCCCCCCCCTTCCCCCCTTCCCTTCCCCCTCCCCCCCTTAAGTGTACCCCTTCGTGAGCTATAAATAACTGCAGTGATGGTAAGTACATCGAAACTTTACCGAATGTTTAACAGCTGATAGCCAAAGGTGAACGACCAGACTCGCGCCGCTCGGTTCGTGCGTCACGTGACTCGCCCAGTCAGCTGGCGCTACTAATTGATCGCAAAATTTTCGACATCATAATTTCTCGATTTTTTATTTTTTATTTTAATACTAGGGTCAGGATAAATGGTAGAAATAAATTGTACTGTTAATTCCGAATCACCTCTCTGAGGCCTTAAAACAACTAAAAATTCAGCTTGTATTTATATGTTCGCGAGCATGTCGCTGTTCGCGAGCATGTCGGTCACGCGAGCATGTCGGTCACGGTCACGCGAATCTACATTTTTACCCCCTACCGAAAAGTGCTCAACGCGCCTAAAGAAGTTTTTACTTCAAAAACTGTGCATAGTACAACAAACTTATCTGACCCGATGACAGCGTCGCTAGATATTAAAATAAAATAAAAACAAAAAGTATACATACAGGCAATTTTGGCAACCGGGTCAGATAGTGTGTGTGTGTGTGTGTGTGTGTGACACTATAGTGACGCCAGCGTGTTCGCAGATCGTGTGTATAATGACGTGGGGTCTGCTGTGCGGCGTGTGCGGCAAGCGGCCAGACGCGTACGGCGCGAGCGACTGCTGCAACAAAGGCTCCGGATCTTCGTGCCTCATGTGGTGAGTCAACCCCGTTACACTTTAACGCACGGCTACTAATATTCGCGAGAAAATAAAATCGCTGGTTTGATATAATTTCAAGCAGTGCAGTAAGAATTATATTCGCGCTAATATTTTGTGCTGCGCATTCGCATTGCAGAATAGGTGCGGATTACATCCGTGCCCGAAAAATAAATCGCGAGAATAAAATTCGCGTGTATGTTTTTCGCAGTGCGAACGTACCCCTAGAGTGTGCCACAATGCTACAATGCTATAGCCAATGAGAACGCTATCAAAAAATGAAATCCACTCACATATAATTTGTATCCATTGAAGGTTTGCTATGAGAGTGTTAATTTTATTTCATAGCAAACCTTCAATCGATAAAAAATATGTGTCGCTGCCACTGAGTTAGAGAACAGCAGGGCGACCGCGTATCTTTTGCATCAATCATTGATTTATCGCAGTCACCTCCGATTGGCTGAATTTATGTTATTCTTGCTGCATCAATGGATTTCGTCCAATAGTGGAAGAGTGTTAACCAATCAGAGGTGATTGCGATGTATCAATGATTGATGCAAAAGTTACGCGGTCGCCCTGCTGGGCTGCTGAGCGTCGCCTGTCGGTCGCTCAGCGTTGGGCGGAAATCGAATTATGGTTTTCTCGTGAGTGAGAAATACAGAGCGATAGACGCGCAGAGTACTTTTTAACGACGTAAGCGCCAAAACTGTCTTTACCTAATTACAAGTTAAACATGAAGTTTAATTGGCTTCATCCGGAGCATCCTTAGGAAACGTACGTTGACGATAATTTGGAAGATTTGTGTGGTGTGGTGTTGTGGCGGTGCGAATTGCTGGCTTACTGAGAGGTGAATATCTCAAACTACACGCTGTACCACATAGACTTGTCTGCTGTGGCGGATTATAGCGGATTAAACTTGTTGTTCCTTGATTATCATGAAGTATCCGCAAAATACTGCCTCGTTGATCTAGTGTTTAGCTTGTTTGACTGCGGCCGACGAGGTCTCGGGTTGGGCCATAATTAAGTATTGGGTTTTTCCGATTAGAAATTCTCAGTACTAGCCCGGAGTTAGGGAGTTGGCGGTGCTTCACCCGCGTGCCTCGGAAAGCACGTTAAGCCGTCGGTCCCGGTTACTATCCACTAACATGATAATAGTCGTTAAAGCCCGCCAACCCGCATTGGAGCAGCGTTTAGGGTCTAAGCTCTAATTCTTCCTCTCCTGTGAGAGTGGAGGCCTGTACGCAGCTGTAGGACGTTAATGGGTTGTAGCGGTGGTGGGGGGATCCGCAAAACTCCTGCTTGTATGTTTGTATCCAATATCGGAGCCATAGTGACAGTGGGCGCGTGTGTCCGCAGCGGCATGGGCGTCACGTTCCTCGTGGGCGGCGGTATCGCTCTGCTGCTGCTGCTGTACTTCGTGCTGGGCGTGGGCGCGCAGCGGCTGCTCTGCGACCCGCTCACGTGAGTACAAACACACTCTCTCACACCACACAGGGATATGAATCAATAAAAAGTATTCTGCGGGAAGTCAAAATGGCACGCCTAAAGCAAGAAAGGGGGGGGGGGGGGGGGGCGAGTTGCAACCGTGTGATTTGTGGGACCAAAGACCGTGTGAGTTGGGGTGAATTGTGTCCATCAGATTTCCCGTCTTACTAACTATAGAAAACTATACAGATTTTTATTCTGTATAAAATGTTCAGACACTCACATTATTCGTCTACAAAACTGGCGCGCTAATTGAAGCAACACTCCTCGAGCTGTTTTCTAGCTCAACGATGAGAATTACCTGCTTTGAAAACCAATTCAAAATCACTTGTGTAGTGAATTGCTTCTACAGTTTGATAACAGCCATGTAACCAAAACATAAAGATAGTTCAAGTTAAGTTTCTGAAATCTATGTGGGTTAGGTGTTCTCAATTCGAAGTTCTAAATATCGCTTTCTGGTCTCAGCGGCTTAGTTTCACAAACTTATCTGACCCGGTGACAGCGTCGCTAGTAGATAAGAAAAATAAAATTAAAAAAAACTCAACAGTACAAGCAAACACACAGTGACATCTCTTATGGGAGAAAAGTTGTAAAAGTGTCCAGTGGTTGCTGAAAATAACAGTTCAAACACATTCCACAGTGGCGCTGGTGTAGCAAAGGGTATGGTATGAATTCGACTAAAATAGTTTTTTTTTTTTTTTTATTATTGAAAATTTCAACAACTTACGTCATACAAAATAATGATGAATGTTTTCTTTCCTTGTTTATTTCTCAAACCTACTCTAATTATATTTGGCGCTTCCTTTTAAATTCACCTTGATGCTAATGTTGCGCCCCCAATGTGGTGCATTTCGACGGACACTTTTTATATACAGAGATGTCACTCCTTATCTTCTACACTCCATAATAATGAGCGGTTGACTGTCAGGGAGCCGCGCGGCAGCCGCGTGTTCGCGGACGTGGAGCGGTTCGTGGACCTGGAGTGGGCGATGTTCAACAAGCGCGCGGATCCCGACTTCAACCTCACCTATGTGATGGTCAGCTGCCATCGCAACAAAACTATTTATAAGGTATTCATTTACTAGCCGATGTCCGCGGCTTAGCCCAAGTGGATTGAGGATTTTTGGCTCTCGGAGGAGCTCTTTAATTTTCCCGTATAAAAAGTAGTTGGTGTTATTTCAGACTATCATCTCTGTGCCAAATTTCATCTAGATCCGTTCAGCCGTTTTGGCGTGATTGAGTAACAAACATTCATGCATCCATCCATCCTAACTTTCTACTTGGAGTTGAAGAACAATGAGACGGTCACTTGAAGCCATATTCTGGCACACACCTTCGAGAACATTTTGAATAACTCTCGGTCGTGCAGATTTCCTCAATTCACAGTAGCGAGTGATATTTAAGTTTCAACTTTCAAGCTTGTTCCTCCTTCACAGTTCTACTACAGAACAGCAAGAAACCGTCAGGAAAAAAAGTTGCCTATGTCACTCTCCAGGTCCTCAACTATGCCCATGTAAAAATCACGTCGATCCGTTGGTCTGTTGCAGCGTGATCGAAGGGTGTATTTATAACACTAGTATGGTTGGTGGTTGGCAGGCTCTGCATCTGCACCGACTGTACGACCTGGGCGCGCTGCGCGGCGAGGTGGCGGCGGAGGTGCGCGCGCGCGTGGCGGCGCTGCGCACGGACTACCCGCCGCGCGGCCGCCCGCTGCGCATCCTGCCGCCCGCCGCGCGCCGCAAGCTCGACCTGCTGGCCGACACCGGCCTCTCCGACTTCAACTTCGACCGCATCCTATACGCGGTGAGTGACATTGTGTGGCGGCTGTACGACCTGGGCGAGGTGGCGGCGGAGGGGCGCGCGCGCGTGGCGGCGCTGCGCACGGACTACCCGCCGCCCGCCGCGCGGGCCCAAGCTCGACCTGCTGGCCGACACCAATCCGAAGTCCTCAATTTACATAGACGGGCCCTGTCGAACAAAGAATGTGGACTTATTTATTTGTAACGCCATCTAGTCTGAAAAACTGCCGCTGCCCGATGCAGTAAGTCTCGCGTAACGCGCTGTTGTGAGTGTACGTCATCTTTGCGTGTTACGTAATTTAGCGCGCTACGAAATTTAGCGTGTTGCATGACATATCGTGCCTGCCGGCCGCCCACATGTTTTCTTGTAACAAGCGCGTTATAACATTAAACCGTTATTTAGGCGTTAGCGTATTTAAAAACATGCTAAGAATTTATAGTATACTAGCTGATGCCCGCGACTCCGTCCGCGTGGAGGTATGAAAAATAGATAGTAGCCGATTCGCATACCTACTGAATATACATATGAAATTTCATCAAAATCGGTCAAGCCGTTTCGGAGGAGTATAAACACTAAAACTGACACAAGAATTTTATATATCAGATAGTCCATAGCGTGCTATGGATTTATAGCAGTTTTGAACAACTCTTGTTCCGTTGCAGCTGGAGACGAACATGACGTCGCTGTCGTTGGGCGGGTTGGCGGCGCAGCTGCGCAGTACGGCGCGCGCGCTGGCGCCGCGCGGCGGCTTCGCGGAGGTGACGGACAGCCTGCAGCGCGCCGCCACCAAGCTGGACACGCTGCACGACCTCGTGGTCAAGCCGATGATGGACCGCGTCGCGCAGCTCAACGTGAGCCCACACACCGCTAGACACACGCGGCGCTGGATATACACGAGAGGCGCAGCGGCGTCCGCGCCCTCCCGCCTCTGTATACCCGGCGGCGTATTTGCGTTTGCGTGTGAAACCCGCACGGGCTTGTTACGCTAACTTCCTTTCAAACTCGTGCTCAATTCGAGGCACGAGTCCTCCCTCCAGTCGCGCACGGGTTTGTGCCCTAATAGGTGTATTGATTGATGCACGTAATCCGTGTTTGTTTAATGTGAGGTGTTTGATGAACAGGCAAGAAAACCCAAAATTTTATTTTTTTATGGATTATTAACTTATAACGATTTATAAAAGTGTAGATCTAAAATGGACGGGAAGACTCATTTCGTCGCCCCTTTATTCAGCTTCACCTGCTCGACCTTCGTTTCGCTTCGCTCTACTGGGCCTTGTAGGGTCGCTTTATTCAGGACCTCCTCCGCGAGCTTCTGGCTTCGCGCTTTACAAAAACACTAGGGGTAGGGCAGACAAGACTACGTGGAGTCGGGTTGTGCTGTTTCGGTTTTGGGAGAGTATTACTTATTTTTTAATAATATTATGACCCTTTTATAGCATGAATTTCACCATAAAATACCGTCGCCAACGCTCCCAAACTCTCGTGCTGCACAGCATTGTCGGATTAATCGCCTTGAATTGAACACGCGTTTGGACGAAAATTTTGGTTGCAAACCCGTGCGCGATTGGAGGACGAGTTCCTTATATTGAACACGAGTTTGAATAGAGCGTTAGCACATCATACCCGTCCGGGGTTCGAGGCAATGAACACGCAAACGGAAATACGCTACCCGGCGTTCCATCGCTTGCATACATTTTGTATACAGGAATATGATAGAAGCCGCGCCGCACCCGCATCTCGCCCGCGACCCTCGCCTCTCGTGTATATCCCGCACCAACCCGCATAACACTGACAAAACAGTTATAGAAGCATACCACACAAGAGCCCGCTGCGCGCGTGTGGTACACATGAGTAGAATCTATCTAGTGCCTCTGCAATAGATAGATTCTACTCATGTCGGCAAGCCCCATTCTATCCCACTAATATCTGCTCTAACTCTTTGTCATTTAAGGCAATAACATATGTTCATTAACGTAATCTAAAAATATTGATATAATGGGATGTTTTAGTGGAACAGAATGCCGCCGATTTAAATACATTATCACATTGGAGTCATACCTGCACATTAGCCTTGGGGTGCCTGTCGCACCGCTCTATTCCTATTTTCTCTCTCTTATTTCTCCCTACCTCCTTCGATGCCTCGGTGACCTGCACGATTAAATTAACTATGACATCACTGTTATGATGCCCTAAGACCTAGTGGATTATTATTACTATATCCTCAGCCGTGGATGTGTAAAGGCTGCATCGTAGGAAGGCCCACTATCACATTACACTTAGGAATCCTGTAGGAGGTTGTGGGTGAAATGCACGACATCCATCTTACGCCCGCAATCACTATGTTTCCATTGAGCCCACAGGGACAGGCTTTACGTGCGCCATTGTGCCTACTCGTCCGTGCGGTTATATTTATCTCAGTAACCAGCCTGCTCCGACTCACCTATGGGGACAGGACTTACGGCCTACTGGAGATCCCGTAAACACCAGAAGCAACGTTTACACTTCCACGGCACACACAATTAACCTATGAGCGCGCGCCCTATGAGATAACCAACAAATGTAAACTTGGGATTTTTTATATCTTTACAATTAATGAAGGCCTAGGTACTTAGCTTTGATTTCACCATCTCCGCGTAACGCAGGGATCACGGCTTCCACCACACTTTCAGAGACCGAACAGAGCGTGCACTACCTTCTTTGACCACCATTTTGAAAAGGAACTGTTAAAGTAAAAATTCCATAACTAAGAGACCTAGTGAGCAGTTTCCGGGTATGTCATAGACAAAGGATATGTAATTCTACCATAGATTAATGTTGCCTTTACACTTACCGTAAATCTAAGGTATTTCGCGATAGTGAGTATAGACTTCGCGACAACTCATATGTAGAGAGCTGAAAGTCCAAGTTAATTAAAACCATTTTCAAAAAGATACGCGTCGAATCGAGGACCTCCTTTTTTGGGAGTCGGCTAAACAAGCTTTTATCGTCCGCCATATTGATATTTAGTGTGACGTCATTTTATTTTTCGTATTCTTCTCAAACTCTCATAAATGATACCTTTGTCATGGGGATGCATAAAAATAACTAGACCGCCATCTTTGGGAGTCCGCCATATTGGATTTAGAATGACGTCACTTAGCTAACCATGCATTGGCATCCCATCTAAATGTGTATGAAAATTTTTAGCTCAATCGATTGGGGATATTACTGTTTTAAAATTCAGTTGTATTAGATTTGAGTTAAACAAATCCACAAATATTGCAAGTTAAATATAAGTTTATAAAATTAGGTCGGAAGAGTAGAATGTAATTTTTTTTTTAGTTTAACCTTGACTTTAGTATAGCTCAGTGTTCCCAGTATCTCAAACCCGACTCTCAGCTTTCAAGAGGAGGCTTTCAAATCCTGCCGGTTCCGCAATATTTGATACGTATTTAGTAATAGTTCAAAAACTTGCCTCAGTGTGGGTGAACACTATAATAAAAATTACAAAATTAAGATGAGACCCATTCAACGTTCCAGGCAACCGCTTCAGAGCTTCGGGACGTGCTTCGCTTCAACCAGTCGTCGCTGAAGGAGGCCATCAATTACCGCATCCGAGACACAACTGAGGTTGAACTGTTCCTCAACACGCAGGGCCCCGATCTTGTGCAGAACGTGAGTATTTCGGTGGTTATCGAAAATGTATATGTTACGGTTGATTGTTACCAAAATGTTGAGGCATCTGTCCTTGACTGTCCTGAAACTCACCTCGGAGCTTAGGTTTCTTTAAGACCACCACACCATTTCTATACCAATTAAAACTTCCTACATATGTTATCAGAGAGAGAGAAAGAGAGAGAAAAAGAGAGAGAGAGATGTTGTCGTCACACGACAGACGTCGTCTTTGGGATACAAGTCACTACGGATTTGCACATGCCGCGGTTCTGATACCCGGATCCATTGGCTCTCTGCGACTCACTTTACTCTGTGTATCTAGTAGGGGATCTGCCAACTGATCTGCGATTTCTGGTGTGATGTTGGCATTCCAGCACTTGACGTATGTGGTGTAAAGACAAGCGTCCACAGTTCCGCAAGGCACGCATCGACGTAACGGATTTTAGTGTTGTTCGTATAGAAACTCATACAACTGCGTCCACTTATTCGCATCGCACGGACGCACCTATTAACTATCAGCGTTTTGGTAATGCCGACGGAATTGCTCGAAGGGGCGACTTTTTCGACGACGTCATACGGATTGCCGATCAATGGACGCACCTCGCGCGCCCTCTTCGGCCCCCATTCGCTTTTAGTTTTTGCAGTTGGTCTATGTTGCGATCTCTTTTAAAATATGTCATGTATCCAGATAGTTCACTCGTCCACTCGTTGGCTGACCGACATCTTGTAGTTGCGTCAGCATTCCGATAACTGGGGGATATTTTTTATCCACTTCAAGTTAGCCCTTGACTGCGATCCCACCTGATGGTAAGTGACGATGCAGTCTAAGATGGTAGCGGGCTTACCTGTTAGGGGCATGGCAGTCATAATTACCCTCACTCCTAATCGGTTTCTACACGTCATTTTACCGGAACGCTAAATCGCTTGGCGGCACGTCTTTGCCGGTAGCGAGGTAGCCTAGCTACGGCCGCGCAGCCTTCCACCAGGTCAAACCAGAGAAAATTCAGAAACTATAAATTCCCAAATTGACCCTGCCGGGGATCGACCCCGGGACTTCCCACGTTAAGACAACATCACCAGGGAGGTCATCAAATACAGATACAGTGGACGTACTACCTACAAACGGATCCGTTCGGTGCGATCAGTTCGAGGCGTGCGACGCGACACTCTAGATGACTGTAACTGTCTGTTGGCAGCTGACGCGCGATTTCGCGGAAGCGATGGGCGCGCGTCTTCAGGAGTACTTAGAACTGGTGTCGGCGGCAGCGGAGCGCGAAGTGGGCGTATGCGCGCCGCTCTCCAACGCGTTCAACGCGACGCGCGACGCCGCGTGCCGCGCCGTGCTCATGCCCGCCGTGAGTAAATAAATGAATAAATCATTATTTGGAACTATCAAGGACACAGATAAAGTACAATACAAAACACAAAATTACTAGGACACAACTTAGGAACTGCACTGTGACAAAAATAATTCCAATAAAAAGGGCCTCGCCTCAGCGTGATGCTATTATGGTGTAATACACCATACACCACTATAATATGTACAGCACACTGTGAATATTGGATAGCGCAAGGTCTTAAGAGTTCCCGGAGCATTCCCGGAGCAGTTAGTTGCAACTCACCGCTTCAAACAGGTCTAGGGCCAAGTCAAACTTATTTTTAATAAATTGTGAATGTGGTTTATTCCAGAACGGCTTCTGGATAGCGGTGTCGTGGTGCGTGCTGCTGTTCCTGCCGCTGCTGCTGGTGGCGCAGAAGCTGGCGCGCCTTTACCGCCACCCCGACCCCTACCCCGGACCCCTGGTCGAGGCGTACGTAACTACCCCGCGCACTTGCCGACAGCACACACACTACACACTCATGACACGCCCATGACACACCCATTTCACATTAGTGACACACTCATATCACGCCCCTGACACTCCCATTACACACTCATATCAAGCCCATGACACACCCATTACACACTTATGACACACCCAGGAGTCACTCGTGACTCATGCCACTCTCAGGACACCACTATAGCCACGACAGACCCATAACACTTCCATTACACACTCATGACACACCCATTTCACATTCGTGACACACTGATATCCCGCCCATGACACTCTCATTACACATTACACACTCATATCAAGCCCATGACACACCCATTACACACTTATGACACACCCAGGAGTCACTCGTGACTCATGACACACTCAGGACACCTACTATAGCCACGACACACCCATGTCAAACGCAAAACAAATTTATGATACACTCGACACTCGTACACGACATGTAACCGCGATACAGATTATTATATTACAACAACACAGACTAGTTGAGTGGCTGCGATACAACAATTTCAATAATATTGACACTTCACTTTATCCCTTTATGAATAAAACCGAAATTGACACAATTTTTCCTAAGAATAGGCCAAGTGCCTGCCAATAGAATTCGAGCGATTTGCATAAATGTAAAAGGTCGAGTTTCAATTGTTATTGTACTGCCTCGCCTCGCCACTTCATCGGTCCGTGCTTTTAAAACTTAACGAAATCAAACAGTTTAACCGTATTTTACATTTCGAACTAATTGACAAGTAAAACACATACATTAATCATTTTATTAGCGTTAGAATTTATTGTATCTGGTGTGATGTAGTACTAATTTGGAAAAAGCTAAACAGAAATGAGATACAAGAAATTTTACGCCTTGCAAATATTCTATGATTTTTATTATTAACAAGCTGCACAGACAACAAAATGACGACTTTGAAGCTTATGAATATTGATTTTCTTTAAAATATGTTCGTCTTTAAGTAAAACATATACTTGTAAAAGTCTGTGCAATTTGTTATTTTTTATTAAATAAGTGACAGTCGCAACGATTGTCAAAATGACTTCGTTGCGTCTTAATATGCTGTTAGATGTAAGATGTCATCCATATACCATTGTTATCGTTCTTTTGGAATCGTCTGCAGCTTGCTGGTAATAAGGGTAAAGAGACATAATCACAATTTATGAAATGATATTCAAGCAGAGATCTATAGAAGTCATAGAAGTCACTTTGACTTTGGGCAGATTTACCTTATACCACTTACTATACAGTTTAAGTCTGAATAAAGTCGGAGTACGTCCTACAAGTCTCAGCTTTACTTACAGCTCACGTCTCATACAAATCTTTTACATTCCATTTTGACCTTGAGACAGAAAATGGTCATTTTGGGGGCACGACCCCAAAAATATTGTCTGTAGTATAAGTTCTGACTTCGCTATCGATACATCGCAAATTTAGTAGTAGTGCTAGAACTAACAAAAATATACAGGAATAAATAAAATAGGGGAAAATTGTGATGCATAAAAGCAATACAGATGCAATACTGCAGACGATTCGTTGGTCTTTTAATTTAAATTTTACTTTTAAGTTGAAGTTAATTTACGAATTGTTTTGTATGATTTGAGGTCTGTTTACCGTCCCCTTTGGTTATGAATGTCTGTGTCGATATGTTTTGTCTTACCTTTGGGTTTGTCGCACCCCTCATCCCAGTAGTGAATGAACGGAATCGCCCCTTGATTCTTTATTATTTGTCAGTGCACTAAGTTTAGTTCTAGTTTGTATGGTCGGTGCGTGTTTGTGTTCGAGGGAGCGGGATATCTCAAAAATATATGGTCGAGAGTTAAATTGAATTAAGGTTAAAAGTCCAGACAAACAGGAAACCTTGCGTATAACTTGTAACTATCGTTTGATGCTATTGAAACGTTTGCTTATAGTGTGTATCTTTTTCCAATATTCAAAAGAGTATCAGCCAATTCAAAAAATTGTGGTTATTGATTTCCGTAAACATTTGTGGCGGGCGATTGAAGCCTGCCCAGGCGAATTAGATTGGCGTCTGAGGAAAACTACAGCGTCACGTGTAAACCTGGCTGAATTTAGTTTGAAGATTGTGTACTTATAAATCAGCACAATTAAATCGAGAAAACTGATTCACTCGTATGTGTCCTATTCATCTAGGTCGTGCTAGGTGCAAGGGCACATTTAGAATATCCCGCTCTATCGTTTCACAAATCTTAATCATAATCGACCCTTACGTTGCATTGTGACAAAAATAACGGTTACTATTCATAGAACGTTCGAGCCCCTGTGTGGTTGAAGAGCCAAAGGACACGTTACGCACCAATTAGTATAATTAGTAGAATAGTAGCAAATAAAATGTAGTAATAGGTTAAAATTATGGGGGGTTCCTTCTGAGAAGTACACCAAACTGTACGAAATTCAGAAATTTGCTAAAAAGTGAGAAAATATAATAAGAATTTGAACTACAATTAAATATTTGGTAATTGATAAAAACAGGTATTTAGATCCGATAGATTTAGATTTTCTATTAGTTCTTTAAAATTAGTTTTCCTTTGTTTTGAATCACCGCCATTTTAATGTTAATCTTCTTCTTGTAATAATAAGTACTTCTGATTGTTTCGGAAATACGAATCCTATATCACGATCGAACAGTGTTTAAAGCAAAATATTTGATTTTATAAACTCCTTTTAATTAATTCCAAAAAAGTTGAATGAAGAATCTGGATTCAAATTTATTTGAGATGGATTTAATTTTCGATAGATTTATAGAACTTTTACAACCAAAGATAAAGATAAGTTACCAGTACGTTCGTTTTTTCTTTACTCAGGAAATACTAATAAACGTCGGATTAATTATTTGAACTAGTTTCTCAGTGGATATCTAATTTTTTATAACATTAAAATATATGTAACAACAGCGTCTATATAGAGCACTTTACTCACTTTTGTCTACGATTATTGCGACTAGGAATATCACGTTATAGACAGTTCAATCCACGAATACGCACCCAACTCTTTTAAATTGTATTAGCTTGACGCTCTTGAATGTAAAAGTAACGACTATAAAACGCACTACTTTATAAAAATGATGTCTGTAAAGCGACATTCTTGATGAGCAGAACAGTAGTGGGGCGCGACTTCGTGGATTGAATTTGTCTGTAAAGGGAATAAGGGCAAAGTTCCGGTACACTTCGCCCCTGCAACACGTCCTGGCAGGGTTCGCTAGGCTAGTGGGCGGGTGTTAGGGTGGGTGTTAGGGTGGGTGTAGGGTGTAGGGTGCGAGTGGGTGGGTGTCTGACGGAGTGTTGTTGTCGCAGCGAGTGCGAGGCGCTGTGGCGGCGCGGCGCCAGGTGACGCGGCGCCTCCTCGGGTAACGCACACCGCCAGCGCTGAAGCGATCACTGATTATGCCTTCTTGTCCTCACAACTAACCATCTTTTGTTTTTTGATGCTTGGCCAATAATAACCTGAGTTGTTGAGACAGCCTATATTATGTACTGCTCGTTTAAAATCTTAATTACCTCCAGTAAAAATTATATTTAAAAAATCGCACCCAATCATAAACCTATTCCTCCTTTTGAAAGGTTAATTTCTCAAAGACTATAATGTCCAACCAACAGTGTGAGAATACTAAAACCCCATTTATTTGTTTCGAAATATCCCTGACGGCTCCTTTACCTTATTTTTTTGATCGTTCAAACATTCGTGATGCCATGTCGTTTGCCAATTTTTGGCAGCTCCCTATTTTTTAATGGCTCTCCTTAAACAAATAAAATATCATAGACGGATTGTATATTTTAAAGATACTCACAACGATGTGTCATTTTCAAATTCTAATCCAATCAAAATATAAGCTAAAGCTTTTTCCTCCATTTCAATAAGTGAGTTTTTAAACAAGAAAAATGGCCAACATTTTTAAAGATTTTGTAAAACTTTAGTGAGAGTATGTAGTGGATGAGAGCATAATCCTGGTGATCGGTTGTGCGGTGGCGGTGTCCACTGGTGAGGCTCGGACGTGTGCTCTTCGACCCCATAGCGGCTTGCACCAACTTGCTACGTTGACTTAACCCCCATTATCCCATTGGCTCATTGGAATCTAACACCAAACGTTAACCTTGTGATATGTGTTGTTTTCTTTTTATCATGTTTCATCAGTTTTTGAGTCTACTAATCCCCTATAAAGTTAGCGCGATAGAGTTTCCCTTTATTTTAATGCAAATTTTTAAACTGCACATACAAGCACATTTGAGTTTGAGTTTGAATCAGGGGATGACTTGTTGGCGTTAAGGAGCACTGCAAGTGCCCTAATACCTTATGATAACGTTGCTAATTCGGTTTTACATGATCTCTATGCTTAATTCTTAATTAACGGTGAAAATTAATATTCAATCTTTCTGTAACTTGCCGATATGTTACTCAGGAACGTTTTTATTTCTCAAAAGTTGTATTGTCCCGTAATTTATCATCTGTCGATACGGATAGATTAATCTATCCGTTGGCATGTCTGTGTACAAAGTTTGTCGAGATTTAAAGCAATTTGTAGTAACAAACTCAATACGTCTCTGAAGAATCTCTGACTTTAGTGCATCAATTTGTCCCATTATTATTTTACTACTTTTATTATATTAACGATCCATGTACCAGTTATTCAAGATTTGTTCGATATTACGTTATTCTTGTGTTATCTTTACTAAACATGAGTGTCTTTTCGCTCTTTTTTATTATGGATTGTCAACTGATTTGTATGAATGTAGCATCTCCATATAATATCTCAACGCCCGTTATACTGTGCGGCGATCCTGCTTGCCCCCGAATTGTAATGCATGCGTTCCAATGAGCCAAGTGTTGAGTGTTGGTCGTTCGTTGTTGTGCGTAGGCCCTAACCGTAGTACGGGCTTGTATTTAGCTCGCTAGTCATAGTCATACATTGCTTGCGGTCGACTCATCGAACACACACCTCCCCGTTGAGTTCCAATGTAGCGCGCAATGTATTGCGAACATGTGTAGTCGGACTTATTATTGCATGGAGTAATTTGGCAGGTCTTAATGTCATAAAAATACATTTATTCGCGGTTTAAGTAAAACTTCTTTGTCTTTGTAGCGGATATTTTGGCTAAATAAAAATAAACTGTCTGTGGCACTACCTACTTAGCATTTTAAAAAATTCAATAAAAGATGGCGCGCTCTAACAGCTAATCTGTTTGGTGGCAATTTTAGTACATCCGAAAAAAAAACATGCCTGATGAAGATTTACATTTTAAAAAAAAAAAGACGTGTGGCACTCGGAGACTGCCGCGGTAAAGCTATTGCATAGCATTTTTTATCAACTTGCTATGACTACTTGTGTTGTTGACTTCAAGTTGTTGAAAATATAAAGGCGAAATAATTTTAAAGAATTATGTTTTCAATAGTCCGGGTGTCCAAGGGGAAACCTCTATTGAGGTTTTTTGATTTTTTTCCCCTTGGATAATTTATATTTTTATTATTATAATTTTATTTATATTTTCAACAACTTGAAGTCAACAACACAAGTAGTCATAGCAACCAAAATCATCTTTTCATAAAAATAGTCTTTTTATTTTCAACAACACAAGTAGTCATAGCAACCAAAGTGTTAGGTTTTTTTTCGTTATGGAATTTCTGGATTCGGTCTCCACGCTCAAGGCCCGCGATAGAAGCTATGCAATAGCTTAATAATTATACCAGACTAATATTAGACTGCCTACTAATAATAAAAACGCCCCAAATGTTTTTATAGTTCTAATCTTTGTAGTAACCTACGCCATATTACCCCATGCATTTATATATCTGACTACACACTATAGTTTGTACAGCACTAAAATTAAATTAATTAGAGGTAATTTCCGTTTGATAGTTTTTGGTATTTTTGATTTGATTCATGGAACATCAACATCATAACGAGTTTACTTTCCAGTGTCCTCGTCCAGTCGGCTATTCTGAAGTGAGGTGATAGCACTGATTAGTTAATATCTGACGCGCTAGAAATGCTACCTAGAATATATTTTTGTACAAAATACTATTTATAGTTGTATTAAGTAACACTTTCTGGGTAATTTAAGCAATCACATTTTATTTTATTACTAATGATAATTCAATAAACATAGAACGCACATCATTAATGGATAAAACAGTATTTACAAAAAATTTTTTTAATTAGGTATCATTTTCTATTAATGTAGCCACAGAAATATTTCATGAAAATATATAATATCCATATCCAGTATCCTTTTGTTTGTGACGTTGCGGCACTGCGGCGAACTCAACAACTCGGAAGATTCAATTCACTAAAAGTGAAATCACTAAAATATTTATTAAGCTCTGGAAATCATCCAGTTAATTTTTTTCGAAATGGGTGTAGCATAATTTGAATTTCTTAAAATTAGCTGAGTTTAACAGGGGTTAAGGTAACAAAAAACATAGACGACTGACTTTAAAATACAATTCTCTCACTCGCGGCAACATATTACTGTACGACTGTTGTACGACAGTCGTACCAAAAGGGTACCTAAATTGTAGTTCGTATCAGAAGTTAACAAGTGTACAAGAGTTCGTATGAGTTCAGGATCCTGATTCCCTATGACATAGATGTAACTCCACCCAAAAAGAATCTAGTGACGTGTAATCTAACAAATTTTCACACAAAAACTTTAAGGTGTCATAAATTAACTTTTACTTAAATTTTTAACTGTCACTCGGTGGTTTACATATAGTGTCATAGCGAATGGGGGTCGGCCAGGCCGCGGTCCGGTTCGCTAACGCGTGTGTTGTCTGTTGCAGCGAGTATTTGTATGATGCGTACGCGGACCGCGATAACGTACCCCTCGCCAAGTAAGTGCCTCGCTCTACCCCTTCCGACGCTGACCCTGCCTCCCGCCCCTTATGCTGAGATCTGTAGAGCGTACTTTGACTTGGCTCAGACTTTACTTAGAGTTAAAACGAGATGGACTTATGTGAGTAACATAAATCTGTCTCGTTTTAACCATGTCTTAAGTCTAAGCAAAGTCGAAGTACGCTCTATTGATCTCACCCTTACACTCTCCATGCATGCGCTAACCGCTTGCCCTGTGCGCTCGGCCTTGCGGAACATTCTATCATTTCACAAGGGATGCAAAACGCCCTAACATTTTTTTCGATATCACATTTTTTGTTAATCAGACCATTGTTATCAAAATGACAAGTCTATTTCAGAACTGTGGCTTTTATGACAATTCAAGACTGTCTATCCAAAAAGCTTAATTCCAGTGAGTTGTTAATTGAAACCAGATTTCAATTCTGTTGCAACGAATCGCTTTACCACATAACTTCATAAGTGATCCGGATCTTTGCTATTTAATGGAAAATATCAATTGACATTTTCCGTTAAATATCAAATGACATTTTCCATTAAATATCAAAGAGACAACCCAACCAGGAATGTATGTAACAAAGGGATTCGTTGCGTTGGTGTTAAACTCAGGTATTCTCGTGGGAGAATATAGACTTGTGATTTTGAAAACGTGGTCTTATTGTGAAGTATGAAGTAAAAAAACATTTGTAGGCCATCATAATACAGTCAAATATAACTTTTTTATTTTTTACAAGGCCGAGTGTACATATTATTCTTTTTGCATGGGTGTCTAGGAGAGGTTTCATAACATTCCACAAATTCTTTAGACATAATCAACTTTAAGGAATCTGTCGAAGGTACTGTGTAAACTAACGTCTTGTTAAGTTGTGATAACTGTTTTAATATTGTTATATTAAATATATAGAAGAATGTAATAGTAAGAAGAATGTAAAAGTAAGCATGTGTATTGGAGAAAGCATGGCATGTAGTCCTGCACGCGGGTACCCAATAACAGACTGTTAAACTTTTAAGTTAATTTATATTTTTGGTTGGTTATTTTTGTTTGTCAGTTAGGAGATAGGAGTGCATTAATGATGGTGTAAATTTAGTTGTTGTGTGGACTCGAGTATGCTTTTGTATACTCCAGTCTTCATCAAAGTAGAGAAGGTGATCGAAATCGCGCATGCCAAATTCATGCATCATTTATGATGTAGTTTGAAACTGTCCTCAATAGAATTAGCCTTTTTTCTTAGCATATAAAATAGATTATAACAAAATAAGGCATTGCATTTCTCATAGCATACAAAATAAATAAAAAAAACAGCATAAACTTCTTAAAATTTTGACGTTCAAAAGAACTACTAATATTAAAAGTTTTTTCTGTCAAAATTCGCAATCTTTCGTGTGATCTCGTTTTTCAAAATTCGCCACAAAAAGTTAAGAGTGCGCAGTTTAGCAAAAAAAAAGGGGCATGCGCGGTTTTCACATTAACGCGATACGCAGCGGCTCCAAACGCAGCACGCTGGACATCGAGGGCAAGATTGCGGAGTGGCGCGGGCGCAACGCGGCCGACGAGGGGGGCCTGGGGGACTGCGGGGGCCTGGGGGGCGGCGTGGCTGGCGTGGGGGCCACTCGGACCCAGGTCGTGTTGGACGGCAGAGACGTCGTGTGCCAGATTGTGGCGCCCCCCGCCGCGCTCATAGACGACCTCAAGACGAGGCTCGACGCGAAGGACGAAGACAACGAATCCGGCATACACGAGTCTGATTAGACTCTAATCTAATGACACTAGAGTTTGCGTGTGTAGTGGATAACTTTATTACCGAATCAATTTTAAAGATTTTTGTGAATGTAATCTTTAGTTACCAAGTTTTGTTTTCAAAAAAAATACCTGAAAACTTTACCTTTGGTAGATTACGGCAGTTTGATGGTAATTCAATCATACATTGGTATGTTCTATCATAATTTCGTATTGATGTTTATTCGATAAATATTTTCGATGGCGTCATTCTAGTATTTGTACCCAATTATATGTATACATAATTTTAACACTTGACTATTTAGTATATTTACTATAATCTCTTTAAAATTTTAGACATGATGTATTTGTACGAATTTAATGGTTTTTGTATAAAATTTTAAAATGTTTAAACGTTACCATTTGCTATTTGTATCTTTGATATTGTACTCGTAAAAGTTTTCTCAATTTTGAATGTTTGTATGGAAAAAACTTTTGAATTTTATACGGTCGTGGTAATCTTAGGCAATGTAAGTCGATGTGTAAGTTTTGGTGAAAGAAGCTTTTGCCACGTGTCAACTGTAGGATGAGAGTAAGTTGCGTTTCGTCAAACGACCAATTTATACTAGTGGACACGTAGTTTCGGTTCGTTCGTCTTCCATGCCAATTGTCCAAAATTGTAAGTAAAAAATATGCTTTTCTCTCATATCAAACTTATTTATAGCTACTACTAGTATTTAAAGTACTATAATTTAATCGCTATGTGCGTATGTATAGTATAATTTTAATGTACCAAAGATTAACAAGTGATTATAATAGCTTTTATAAATCGCGAAATTCGTCCAATGCTAACCTCAGCGACCGGCTTGCCCAAATTGTTTGCACAAATTGTTCAAGATGATAATATTAACAGAGAGTTAGTGATGCAATACTATTCTTGCATTACTGAACTAAAGGTACTGAGCTACACTAGAGGTAGATAGGATCATGGTGTCAATTTAAATAAATTCTAAAATTCCAAATTTTTGTCTTAAAAATTTGACCCGTTCATTGGTTATAAAGGTGGTTAGAGAAAATATCTGTATAATTTATCATCCGTAGACTAAAAATAAATATAATTATGTTTGTTTATCTTCTATCTGTAATCGACGCCATGACTCTTTCGACATCGATTATGTTTTCGCCTCTTTGAGCGTAGTCTCAGTCGTTTCTCCTCATTAATATTTCCCTCGTGCGGCAAGTCTGGTCCAACGCTTTGAATTCCTGTGATGTGATGTGGTATACCAAATTGATCTCAATAAATGTACATTATTCTTAGCATTTCTACTGAAAGTGCTGTAGACACTTTGAGCAGAGTTTTCTCAAAGTATTGGCATAGTTTTGATACAGAGATTGTACGGTAGTGATCGAGTTTTGTATGCGTTTACAGTTGTTGGTAGATTTTGACAGGAACACGGGTGTAACGTAGAGTTTAACACATATGACTGATGTAAATATAAGCGTGACGAGAACTGCTTGAAAATATCGTTATTCTGACTTGGAGTTCTATAGATCGTACGGAGATTTGCTCAGATTTTAGACTTGATATGAGATCGTTTTATAACCATTACTTCAATCTATCTCTCTTACAACTTGAGACACGATCAAATTCAAACTAGGTTTTATAGAACTCAACCCAAGTGATATTGAAATCGTAACCTATACAAATATCCATGACTTGATTTGCGTTTTCAGTGTCACAGGGAATCGTTTTCAGCTAACGATATTATAAGTATTTTTTAAGCTTTTTAAACTTTTCTAACAAATAATATAAGGAAAGAGAAAATTTGAAAATTGTTATTTTCAGAATATTATGCTTAGTAGGTAAATTTTTTTGATGTTAGTACATAAATACGCAATTTTCGTATAGTTCTTAAGCTTAATAATATACTTACATGATTAGAATATTTAAATTCATATCAAATTCTTAAACTATTCATCATATCATTACTTATACTTAATCTGAATATTGATAAGAATTAATAATTAAGTTATTATTTAACATATTATAATCCATGTATGATTATACTTAGTCCAAAGAATCATCATAATCATAGTCCATAGGTGTGAGCACTGCAGTGAATTGAATTAGTTATAAATGAGGAATTCAATGGAATTTAAACAGTATAATATTAACATAATATATTTTGGTCACGCAGTATAATATGATATTATGAAATTTCCAATCGTAACATTTCTTGGTAATCATATTTACATAATAATAAGAAACAATTATAACCGCTGCATAAAGCTTTGATCGTAGATTAAAGAATTAAATTACGATTATTTTATATGCGATTCTTGAATTTACAAGCCAGTAATACTTTTTGGCCATATATGTGATCAATTTTACGTGAGAAATGTTCTAACTACTTATCCCCTTATGATGTATCTTTATATTACACTCGCATTTATAAGTAAGTTTCCGTGTAAGATTTTGTGTGTTGGACTAAGGCAGTTGTAGAGACTGGAGGGCGGTAGTGTCTGCGGCAGATCGGCGGCTTGTCACGTGGTAACTAACTGTCATCCATTTCATTTGTACCTGTAATCCTGAGATTTTGACTCTTGCACAATACAGAGCGATTTTTTGTGTTTACAGTAGCTAAAAGTATTTTGTGCTTTACCCAAAAATATATAGACAAAATAGGAGTTTTCTTCGAAAGGGGTTGATATAATCAAAATCAACCCCTGAGGGTCGTTTTCACTTTTCATTTATACGACCCTCAGAAATAAGGAACATATCAAAGAGATACCGGACCTTTTATTTATGTGGATGTCTCACTATTGATTGCCTACTCGTATTTGATATTGAAATTTATTTAGCAGTAATTTACCAACGCGTTAAATTCTGTGTGTACAGCAGTGATCAAAATTTCGATGAAAAAACATGTAGTATTTAAAAAAATATTATATTAAATCATTAATTCGTATGCCGAGTAAAGTCTTCTATCAGAAAATGTTGTACTTTAAAGCCAAAAAAGCGCTCTGTATTTCAATAACATTTATTGCATGGCTAGTTATCTTTAACACCAAACCTAAACCATCCCATTGGACGTATTTGACTATATGTATTTTATACGGCGTCGAATTATGGTTTGTCTAATTTAGGATGATAATCTTGACAGATGAGAGGTATATAGCAATAGTGAAGGACTAGAGTGAGACAGACTGAAGCAGTACTATGCAAACGACATCTGCCAAAATTATCATCTTTTAGACAAACATAAGTAGTTAAACATCAGTCCGATGACTTTACTGCCTGTATTGCCTCCAATATGTCAAACCGTCCCATTTTCTGTTTAACCTATGGATACTTGAGTTTTTCCTTTTCTTCTACTTACAAACCTTCCGATTTTATTGAAGTGATTTTGTAGTCGTGTTGTATGTTAGGCTGGCTTATTTTCTCAGCTTCGAAATTTGATATTGCATGAATCTTGCTCTGGGTGTTTTATATAACGAGTGTGAGCTTATGATGGGATGAAGATGATATTCTTGAGTTCTTGCTGTGTCAATCAAGATTCATCTGAATTCTGTTAAAAGTATTTCGTTTTATATTTCAATAATCGGAGCCGACGGCGTTTTTTTATTATCTCATGCTGGAACTGTGCTCTTTTTCATACCAATACATTTTAATTTAAAGATTTTTTAGACCCAAGTAAAGATTCTAAATTATTGTATCATCATGTTAATCATTAGTATTTTATATTATTGCAAATTCATGTAAGTGTATAAAATCTAAAAAAAATAATGATTGCACTTCTTCCAAGTTATCCAGTAGTACAGTCGGCTCCGGTACTTCCTCCTTCTTTTCGTTTTGTCTCTTCATGGTTGAGCTTTAAAGCGACCGATCAAATGGGACAAAATGGTCGAAAAAAGCTCTATCATGTGGAGATGCTTACATCTATACGCGTCGGTTTCAAAGTAGCTGTATAACGATTGCAAACATTACCAGAATGTGGTGAAAAATTGGCGTTAAACCGCTGCTGGATTGGGTTGGGTTGAACAAGGATTTCGGGCTATTGATCGAACATAACACAAGAAAATTCCTGAAAAGGTTAGAATTGAGAATTAGAAAACCTTTTAATGTCTGTGTGATACAAAAATGCATCAAGATTTAACACTGGACGGGCATACTTCTTTCATGCCGCTCCAGCTTACGGCATGCGTTTTCAACCAAAATGGTAAAACATTCTATCAAATACTTACTAAACCGCCACCACTTTTTATCCCGGAAAGAAGAAGAGCTCCAGCGAAAAAACGATAATCCTAGTAGTAAATATTTTATAGGATTATTTGGATTTGTATTTTTCGGGAATATATTATGCGTTAGATTATGCCAAGTTTTCTGCTTATAGTCAGTCGACTGATCGCAGATCCTACACAGGAAAAAAAATAGTTTGCAATCGTTGTTTGGCTGGTTTGTGATCCCGCGCGGTGTGAACGTGGTGGTGAGCGGTCGTTACGTTGCAGCGCCTACAAGGCAGAGAAGCGCGCTGGCGGCAGCGGCGGCGCGAGGCGTGCCGCGGCGCGGGACGAGGGGCCGGCCGTGGCGCCGCCTGTCGACGCACACCACGCGCGCAGATATAATGATATGGCGCCAAAGTGAGACACACGCACAATTATTATTTTTCTACAGCAGGGGCAATGGAGACTTGCTGGGTAGTGCCGGACGTTTGCCGGCTAAGCAAACCATTTGTTTAAAAGATAAGCTTGCGCTTGACGACTGTCATGCTTTTGAAAAGCAATAATGAGGTCTAGAAAATGCCTTTTCACTCCTGCCTTCAAGGCACGTAGCAGGAAAAGCGTTTCAGACCTTAGCGGTTCGTATAAAAAATGTTGAACAAAAACATTTATTCTGAGTTTACAACACCTAGTCTAAAGTCATATTCATGTTATACTCAACTCTCTTTATCATGTTGTGCCTTTGCAAAATATCGACCATCCTCATTCACTTGCACTCTATCTTTGTTTTACACTATTTGCAATCATTTTGGATATTCAACATTAATTACAATGACTACACTGTTAAATATCAACATACTTGCAACCACAGAAACGTATCAATGAATGTAGCTTGAAACTTAAATTGTGTGGTTCGCCTGAAGTAGTAGTCCCACAAACTTATCTGACCCGGTGGCTTAAATTGGAATAAATTTTTATGCCTGTTTAGTTTTTTTTTTTAAATATATACCAGTAGGTATTATATTAAAACACACACATACTGAGCGACACTGTCACCTCAGACAAGTTTGTGGGACTAGAACAATAAGCGAACCAGTCGTACGCATCCATGTTAGTCACGGGCACGCATTAGCCGCGGTTCGCAATCGGTGGTGACGTGTGGTGGTGGTTGGTTGCAGACACTGGGAGGAGGGACCGCCCCGCTACCACGGCCCTACGGAGTACGAGCGCCCTCCGCCATACTACTATCCCGGACCCGCGTGAGTATTCCCCTCTAGGGTTAGTACAGACCGAACAAAGCAATCTTCGCGCACTTTTATGATGTCACTAAATAAATCAAATGAGTCAAGAGTCAAACGATTTAATAAATGAAATGAAATGAAAAATAACTGCCCCTAATCGTAATCATCTGGCAAACGGATAATACGACCTGTTTAATGGAGTCTACTTTAGGCTGCATCACCACTTGCAAGCAGGTCTGATTGCTGCCAAGCGCTAGCCTATATATTTAAAAAAAAGTTCATAGAAGCCTGCGCGCCAAAAAGCTTGTATGAGCTCCTTAACAGTTTGGGTAATACGTTTTTAGCTGCGAAACGATTATGATTTGCTAAGACAGTTGGACCTCTGGGCGGAATAACGATGAAGGAAACGATTGTTGTCTGCTTCGAATTTCATACCCGCCCATACTGATTTTATATTCAGTGACAACAAAAGTACGCCAAGGACTGTACCTCGTCTGCGCAGGCCCTTAAATTGTTAACATATCATTGTCGATTCGCATTCGAAATTCGAATACCTTCCAAGGTAACACCAGAATCATTACTTTTGTAAAAATATTATAGCAATTTTAAAAAGTTCATGTGATTACAAAGATGTTATCTTGTTGCAGTGATAGACAGTAAACTGGCGCTCACGGAACTGGAAGAAGACTTCCTGAAGTACTGAGCGTGCCACGGCGCTACAACCACCACTCAACATCCACCATCCACCATCTACCATCCATCACACAACGTCGTGAATACGTACTTTACGTACTGCATCCATTCAATGTTAATCCATTATAAGTCTAGACGATAAGCTGGGGTAAGGATAGAGCTGATCGTACATCTAATGTAGGCACAGTAAAGTTTAGTTTTTCTTACAGTATAGAATAGGTATACAGATCGCAAAAATTTTAACCGTAACCGTCTTAAGAGTGCCTGTCCATAGAAGCGGAGCGGAGCGGAGATGTGTCGGGCGGACCAATCGGATTATTGATCGATGACGCGATAATTTTTTCGAGTCTTCTGTTAGGAATCCGATAGGCCTGTTTGACACACCTTCGCTTCAATGGATAATCATCAAACGCCGCTTCAGGTTATTGACTCGTATCACGATTTTATCCGTAGTTCGCGGTAACAACGTCCTATCCGTCGCGCAAAACGCGTCTTTTACGCGTTCGAGCGAGATGCTACTTGTTTATCTTTTGTCTAAGTGAAGGCAAAACATAGTTTACCGTATCCGGCATTTAGATTAAATAGAGCTATAGAAAGAGATATTGCGCAGCTTCGACTTCGTAGAGCGTCGTCTCTGTCGTCAAAGCTATCGATTATCTCTTTCTAAAACTCAATTTTTAACCTAAATTTTCTGGGTACTTTAGTCTTTTGTAGACGTGGATGACAGTATGAATATATTCAAGACATTACTTCACCGCGTTCGTATGCGATTTAATGCAATTTAGAGTACAAAGAGCCATAGTCTCCTCAAAGATGGTATTAAATTAAATGTACGATCAGTTAAACTGCCTATAAACGTATGTGCTCCTAGTTGGTATATCTATAAGAAAATAAAAACTCACGGGCCGTGCCACTATTAAATTATATAGACTCAATAGGAATAGAGGAAAATACAAAAAACAAAAAAAAACTATTTTTCTAGAGTAATTACCGAATAGCATCCTCTATGCGTAATTTCTGGCCTCGTATGCCCTAACGATAGTTAAATTTAAGGTTTAAATAAGGAAGCGAAGAATTGGACGGATAGTTTTTACAGTGGGGGTAGTGGGGTTCGGTTCTCGGTCACGGTAACTGCCATATTTCGACTGTCTCATAGTTTTACTCTTTTAGTGATTTTTTTTATATCTTCAGCGGGCGGCTCCTATCGAACCATTCTATAAATGTTTAAATAATACTTTTGTATTAAGTACTTTATTGTACTTACATTAGGGTGCTAAATCCCTTTTAATTCGTAAACGTGGAATATTATAGATGACGTCATTTTGTTAAATTTGATGTTAAAAACTCCGGTTAAGAGTATGTTATGGTTTGAATGTTATAGTGACCATCGCATTCCTATGCGGCAATGCCTATCGCGTAAAACCATCGCGTACATATGCGTTGGTGTCATTAAGGCGTAAGAAAGTTGATGGAGATGTCTAAAATATGAAAATAACTATGTAAAAGCTAAGAAGGTTAAGTCTTTTTTAAAATCGTTGAAAAGGTCGGCAATATACTTAACACACTACCCGCTGCAGAACTTTTAAAAAGATTTTTAACCTTAGAAAATACTACCCGAAACACTAAACTTAAAGATGTGTGGTCAGTATGTTTCCATCAGAATCATAACATTTCCCATATTTGCGTAACATTGCGTTTGTTTGTATCTTCGCAAGCATTTCCTGTAAAATGGTAAATGAAAGGTGTAGATTGTGTTCGATATGGGCCTCACACTTGGCTCAAGGTTTACACGATTGTACAGTAGGGGAGTTAGGACGCGCTACGTTGTCGCGGACACCCGCACAAACACACGGCAATCTGACAGATCCGTATATTAGCATATTCTAGCGTAAGGGAGAGAATGTTCTTGCACGAGGAGGCCAACAATAGTCAGTCAAACCTAAGCAATGATATAAATACAGTTCAACTGCGGGTTTTCTTAGTAGTCTGATTTCCTAATCGGTGGGTCAGTTTTGATGTTTTATATGAAATACAACTTGGCGTAAATCAAATACTTAAACTTTTTTTATTTGGTATGGTGGGTCTTTGGATCAGTAAGGTTATATAATTTCTGAGTCTTTTGATTAACAAAGAAGTATTACCCGACACACATAATATAAATCTCTTTCATATAGACTTGTGTGACGCAAGTTGTCAAAAGTATTGTAACCAGTAGCTGAGGTGATTCGCGGTCGTGACTGTAGCAATCATTATTACGTACACAACAACAACACCTCAGAAATGTGTGTGTGTCAACGCTAATGTAATTTTGTTGACCTTCTACGCTACTATGTCAAATTTGACGTTGAATGTCAAAAATAAACAGCGTTGGCTTTCCCGTGCGAGGATAGTGTAAATTGAATTCGTTTAGTCTGTTATTTGACAAGCACTACGAGTGATAGGAACGAATTTAGGCGTAAGTAGAGGGGTTGTAGGACGGACGGCGCCGGTCGAGGCAGCTATAGCGTAGAGCGCCGCTATACGCCCTGGGGCACTCCTGTTTGACTTTAAGTGAAAGTCCTGAACAAATCAGGAGTGTGTGTGCGGTGTTGGTGAACGATTTGTATAATGAAGGGGCTTCGTAAAATTGTTTTTATATCTTTTCATTTATTCGTTTATATCAGGCTACAAGGCCCATATTATTATAAAATACAGTAATTAAATACTAAATAATAAAAACAATACTGTCTTATAATACTATAAGCAGGTAAATACAATATAACATAGAAAAAAGACCAATAGTACGGTAGGGATTTTTCTTTCTCTTCCCTATAGCGCGTATTATGCACTATGCCTTCAGGCCAAAAGTCCACACTGAAGAACACATTTTAATTTATACTTAAATGTATTTAATCAACACTTTATGTATGCCCTTGAATTTCTCACCATTAGCACACTAACGCATCTGCAGGCAGTCGCGAAAATGACTGCAGGAGGGAGGTCCCGGGTTCGATTACCGGCAGGGGCCATTTAGGAATTAATAATTTCTAAATTGTCTCTGGTCTGATTTAGTGGAAAGCTGCAGCTTAAGCTACCTACTTATCGACACAAACGTACGGCCAAGTGATTTAGCGTTCCATTACGATGCCGTGTAGAACCGATAAGGGGTATGGACTTAATATAACTGCCATATCTGTTTATTTTTGCACCAGGATTACTATCACCTCAGACTATAATCAGTTACCACCCAGATATAAACGTAGTCAAGAGCTAACACGTAGTAGTATATTATTTCTCAAGATCCTACTCAATACTTCTCTTTGTATAGAATTGTTCACCATCGCTGCAATAGTTTGTAACGTAACGGCGCGAGGAACGGAAATCTCGTTTTCGAGATTCTAATGCATTTATATTGTGAACTTAGTATTATGAAATTAAACTCTCTGTGTAACGTAGGACGT
This sequence comes from Erebia epiphron, assembly GCA_963932025.1. Lineage (NCBI taxonomy): Eukaryota > Metazoa > Arthropoda > Insecta > Lepidoptera > Nymphalidae > Erebia > Erebia epiphron. Next base: position 15,679,134 of record OZ009950.1, read on the forward strand.
AAGTTTAAGTGAATGTGGGAGAGAGACGGCGCCACTCGCGCTACTCTAACTCGTGCCGATGAATAAACGGTACATCATGCCGTCTCATTCTTTCACCATACACGAGTTTACTGTGCGAGTGAGAGAGAATGATTTACGCCACCATTTTTATTAGCACGAGTTACATAAGGTTATTAAGCGTCTTATACACGCTCCGTTTTGGTGAAGTTCCCGTGACGCACGATTAAATACGACAATGAAAAGGCTCTACGTTGTTTAATATTATTGACTTACATCGAACCTATTAACAGTGTATACGGCGCTTAATTCGCTATGACGTTAAAATCGTAGCGCACTCTGAACTTATTTACGAGAAAAACTGTTCTCGTAATATGGTCGCCTGTCCACGTGACGTTTCAGTGGAAATGCAACCTAATACATAATCATCGTGTATTTTTTACGACTTCAATGTCATTGCGAGACCTTGCGAACCTAGCACGTAAGTTATTTCTATCATAATAGTGACAATCGCTATTGATTGAATTCATGGCATGATTCGCAACTGTGTGAATGTTCAGAGGCGATTGCGACCGTCACGCTGTAGCTGTCAAACTTTCTGCTGGAGCTACTAATTTATCTGATAATTACCTACTGATAGGAACAAGGTCAGTATAACAACACCTTAAGTGAATATTAATTTATTCAAACCAAGTTCCTTAGGTCCAGCTTCCACTAAAACGAGAGAAGCGATCATGTGCTAATTTATAACGCTATTTCTGTGTAATCTACTAAGATCTACACAGAAATAGCATACGTATGTAAAATACTAATTTTACATACGATAAACATATTTTTACGATAACAATTTCATTTCGCTCGCTTTGGTGGATACCGAGCCTTAAAATTAGCGCGTTCGCGTCCCTGTCTGCCAATATTAGAATATAAAAATACTCTAAGATGACGTCACATCAAAGAATTGTCGAGTTAGTGCTAGTCTATACGTAACACTAACCTTTATGTATGTTATTTTAGATTAATTGTGATTATTCGATTAGTTTATTAATTAATTAGTAGTAATTAAGTAGTAAGTTTTAATTGTTGACTCGAAGTGCAAACTTTGTTTAGGTGATGTGTCATATCGTATTAGTTCGTCGAAGTAATCCCAAATAAATCATTATGAGGACGTATACCGGCTGCCTTCAAGGTATAGTCGTGGATTTTGTATTTTTGTTTTAATAGTACTGGGTAACTTGTACGGAACTCTTACGTGGCAGAAGACGGTGCCTCTGGAATCAATTCAGTCCATCACCTTGATTTATACAGATTTTGTAGCGTATTTTTTGACACCGTAAACTCAGATTTATTTGCTTTGTCAAACGGTTGAAATTTGTACAATTAAAACACCCTTAAAATATCGTCTGGTCTACATTTTACAGGTCTATAATACGTTTCTGAAGATTGATTTTCGACATTCAGTTATTATAACTTATTAAGGCGATAGTCCTCACTTTACAAGTGTGCAACACAAGCAATATGATCGAGGTCAGGATTGTTTTGATGCCAGATCCCGCATTAGAGTTGTGAAATATGCAAGTTAAAGAGCAGTAGACATGGTATCGAATTTAATATCCCGTAACCTTTTATGTTAATAACCATTTCTTTACCTTAACGTTGATAACCAAATCCTTCTCATCTCACCACCTCTCTTGATCTCGCGGTGGAAGTCTTCCTAACTCGTATCTCCACGAGATTATATTCGCTCATTTTTCCTAGAACCTTTCGTCTGGCGAAACAACATCAAAGAATTTAGTCTGCTCAATGTAAAAACCGTTCTGTTGAAATTTTGGTGCTAAAGAAGCATCTTCATAGTCTTATTTAGTTTGAATGTATAAAAACACTATTTGTATTGTATGTTATTATTTTCGTGTTTAGCGAAATTAGGTATCAATAATTGGCGTATATTAAATGTAATTTTTATTCGTAAAAAAAATATTTGAGACTGCGTACAGACTGATGGTTTTGACGGTCGAATCAGTTGCGCAACTTTTATGAACTAAACGAGGCATCAAATATTGGATAGAAGCATATAATAACTTGTGGAAATCCATGTTAAACAAGACTCAAGAAGTTGGCTATGTTTCCCTTAAACTGACAAGTCGGTAGGGTACAATGGGCTGGATGCAATTCGCACCGCCCGTCCACGCGTTACCCAGCACGCAGGAAAAGCAAGAAACGCAAGCAATGCGTACCGCCGCGCCCCTACAACACAGCGCAAATATATCGTCTGAACTTTACAATTGAGCACTGTAGTAAATAGTGTGGGATCTATAGAGCGAACTTTGACTTTGCTTAGACTTAAGACATGGAGACAGATTTATGTGACTCACATAAGTCTATCTCGTTTTAACTCTGGAGTAAAGTTTGAGCCAAGTCAAAGTACGCTCTATAGATCTCAGCATTAGTGTTTTAAAAGACTTATGTGGTATTGCTTGCTTGCTTTTCTTGCATGTTCAGTAGCGAAAGGGCATTCGAATATTGCGTGCTGTAAATTTGTTCGTGAAACACCTCTTTTGTTTACAAATGAATTAGTTGTGCGATTGAATCGAGCTGAACATTTCCAAAGTCCAGAGTAATACAATCTGTATTGTATATTGGATAGCGAACTTGTCACACCCAGCTGAGATTATAATATTATGTGTATGTATGTATTTATGTTTAGAAATACTACGGTTCGTCAGTCAATTTGCGTTTGCACTCAAGGTCAATTCCGCAACGCATCCGCAATCAAAACGAAACCTTTAGTCGATGCGACAGTCATAATAGTGAAGCCGATCGCGTTGCGCAATTGCCGCTCAGTTTGGTGCATATGCAATGCAAGGGGCTACATTGGTGCTCGAAACTGGGCCTTCGTTCTGTATCATATTCAAATTGTAATAGCTCAAACATTCGTAGTGGTGCTATGCCGTTTTTGTATGAAGGTATATCAAAGACATGATGACTTATTCAATTCAAGAGCGAATTTGCATGGAATGAAAGAGTTGTGTGATTTGAATATCATAGCGAATTAAGGTCCCGGGTTGTAATATGCCAAAGGGAATTTAATTCATCTAAGCCAGATAGTTGCAAACCTTTTAGTTATTGAATGTAATTCCATGAGATCTGTAGTTGTAACAAGTACGCGCGAAGGCTGCGACCCGCAGATCTGGACTGTCGACGGTTGTAAAATAAATATTTGATTATCTCTAACATTCGCTTTTTATTTCGAAGTCCTATTTAGATGTATCCCTTTGATGTACTCCTTATTGGGGGTCGGTTAATTATTTATAAAGTTCTTGACCTTATATATCTTAGCGGATGCCCGCGACTTCGTATGCGTGGTTTGAGGTTTTTGGTTCCCGCGGGAACTCTTTAATTTTCCGGGATAAAAAGTAGCCTATGTGATATTCCAGACTATAACATATCTCTTTGCAAAATTTCAGCCAGATCCGTTCAGCTGTTGGGGTGTGATTGAGTAACAAACATCCATACATCCATCCAAACTTTCGCATTTATAATATTAGTAAGATTCCTAAAAATAAATCAATTTTTTAACATTCTTGGAACATTTTATTTAACAATTCATTAAAATCTAATACTGTCAAAAACTCCATTACGCTATTAGTATATGTTATATTAACTACCTACCTATATTTAAACTATATTTTCTATCTAGATTATGTTACATAAATATACAAATTAAAATGTATCTAAAATACTGTCTAATTTGTTACAATTTCATAAATCGATATAAGGACTAATTCGCACTTAGACAACATTTTGGAAAATCATCTAAAAATATTGACAAATACTTATTTAGAAATACCTAGTTTCTTTTTATGCCGATATAAAAAACGTTTGACTACTTTTGTACGCGTTTCTTCCTGCCTCGGAGATCTAGCACATTTCTCACTTTCTATCCCGTTCTGGAAAGAAAAATATTAAGGTTAGTTCCTAAATTGTTTTATAATTCTGAATTGGGGGTCGTCAGTTTGCCTATCAAATGTAGGTATAGTTACATAATGAACTTGAAAACAGAGTTCTTACTTCTTATATTGAATGGGTACTTATAGTTAGTAGGGATGTGCCGTATATCCGTATCCGCGGATATCCAAGGGAGAAGAAAGATCCGTATCCGTAACTTTTTTGACGGATCTTAATACGGATCATTTACCTTATTAATTTTCAATACATAGATGAAATTCTATATTATCGTACAGGTGTGATTACTGATTAGGTTTTTTTTGATGAGATACCAAACGTCATGTAATTCTGTCTCATTCTTTCATGCATAGTGACTAAATCAACTGGTGTGAAGAAACTTGTGGGTGTAATGTATAACTATTGAGGGTAAATCAAAATTTAGTGCCATTGATGAATTTTAATTGTCATTTCTGTCATATTTGGATTATGACCGTTAAAGCTTGCTGTGTTTCCCTTTTTTAGTGTGTTCCCGTGGGATCAGCTGTTTTAGTGGGAATACATTCCCACAAGTTTCTTGTGCGTCTAAAATGCTTAGGGTCTAGCAGCCTATGCTCTGTTTGTCTCTATGGTCGCTCACCAAGCCGGCGCTGTCCGCTTGGCCTTGCGCTGCGCCTCCAGCAGCAACCGCTCGAGCTCCACGCGACACGAGCAGTGCACGAACTCGCGCGGCTTAACGCCCTTGAAAACCTCCGCTATGGACGGCTTCACGTTGTAGAAGATGATGGTTTGCCCGCGTGCGTGGAAGTCCTCGATTAGCGACTTTATGCCCTGCAAATTTAACAATTTTGTTTAACCGACTTAACAGCTTGCCAGTGACGACTTACGATTCGAAGATGTGGACACAGGCTGATCCTCATGTTCCTCACTTAGTAGTTTCCTCCCGACGCTTTCCTTCACAGTTGAAGCTTCTAAAATACACCTCCGAAAAGTTAGAGGAGCGTGTTCGGGGATTGGGGACCACCCAAATAGAAAGCTGGGCCTAATCTAAACTACTAAATAGTTTATTTATCAACTTATTACCAATCTTACCTTCTTTCTTTTTCTTTTATCAACCCATTGCCGGCTCACTATCGAGCACGAATCTCCTCTCGGAATGAGTAGGTAGGCCATGGTTTGCACCACGCTGGCCGTGTGCGGATTAGCAGGCTTTACTCACGCCTTATGAAGAGCTTCTTACCTTGGCGGCGGTGAAGTCGGCGGCCTGCACGTGGTGCGCGTCGAGCACGAGCGGCGCGTCGCCGGCCGCCTTGCGCAGTGCGCGCCGCACGAACTCGGCCGCCGGGAACGCGAGCGCGCGGTCCACTGACGCAACCGCGTAGCGCACGCCGCCCTCCGACTGGACACACACAACACATAATATGACGTGAGCAAGTGTTGCGACTGGCGACACGGAGCGGCATGAGCGAAAGTTTTTTGAGAGAGACTTGTTCACTTCTTGAAGAGCTGTTTCGTATCGATTAATTTTAAATAATAACGATGTATCATCAGCAAACAATACTAACCCACGATTATCCATAGCGAGATAAGGAAAATCGTTTATGTAAATGAGGAACAGAAAAGGTCCTAAAATTGAACCCTGCGGAACCCCTATTTTTACAACTGACCCGGAAGACCTCTTTTCATTGACGTCAACCTTTTGTATTCTATTTTTTAAGTAGAATCTCATTAGCTTCAGTGCTACATCCCTAATTCCATAATGGTGCAGTTTTCTGACCAATGTTTCATGTTCAACACAATCAAAAGCCTTGGATAAATCACAGAAGACGCCAAGTGCATCGCGTGACTCCAGGCTTCAAATATATTTTGAATTAACTCAACACCGGCATCGATTGTTGAGCGACCCCGAGTAAAACCAAACTGTTTGACAATAAGTCGTTATTGTCAAAATGTTTAACTAACTAATTGAATAAAAATTAATTTTTCAAAAATTTTACTGAAAGTGGGTAGTACCGATATCGGTCTAAAGGGGTTACTGGTACTACCTGATTTAAATAGTGGAATTATTTTACTATGTTTTATTAGGTCAGGAAACTCACCACAGTCGATACAATTATTGAATACTAGCTGATACCCGCGACTTCGTCCGCGTGGATTGAGGAGTTTTAGTTCCCGCGGGAACTCTTTAATTTTCCGGGATAAAAAGTACCCTATTATTTAATCCGGACTTCTAACTTTACGTCTGCAAAATTTCAAAGCAATCGGTTCAGTAGGTACGGCGTGAAAGCGGAACAAACATACAAACAAACTCACTTTCCCATTTATAATATTAGTTATTTTACTATGTTTTATTAGGTCAGGAAACTCACCACAGTCGATACAATTATTGAATACTAGCTGATACCCGCGACTTCGTCCGCGTGGATTGAGGAGTTTTAGTTCCCGCGGGAATTCTTTAATTTTCCGGGATAAAAAGTACCCTATTATTTAATCCGGACTTCTAACTTTACGTCTGCAAAATTTCAAAGCAATCGGTTCAGTAGTTACAGCGTGAAAGCGGAACAAACATACAAACAAACTCACTTTCCCATTTATAATATTAGTTATTTTACTATGTTTTATTAGGTCAGGAAACTCACCACAGTCGATACAATTATTGAATACTAGCTGATACCCGCGACTTCGTCCGCGTGGATTGAGGAGTTTTAGTTCCCGCGGGAACTCTTCAATTTTCCGGGATAAAAAGTACCCTATTATTTAATCCGGACTTCTAACTTTACGTCTGCAAAATTTCAAAGCAATCGGTTCAGTAGTTACGGCGTGAAAGCGGAACAAACATACAAACAAACTCACTTTCCCATTTATAATATTAGTAAGGATTAAAGGTAATTCGGATGCCACGACATCAACCAATGATTAACAACGTCAACGAAAATGTCCCACAGATCATTTGCTTTCTTATTGTTAATTATTAAAAGCTTTTATAACGTCAGAGCAGGTAACGTGACTGAACTTGAAAATGGTATTACATTCAAGCACGTTTTCCTCCAATAAGGAAAGAGCGGCATCTGGTGAAGAGTTCAATAATTTTGTGGTAGAAACAGGAATATCCGTAAAAAAGGCCTCAAAAACGGAAGCGACCTCATGGTCGGACGTTACAGATTTATTAACATTTAACATTAAGTTTAAAATCACTTTTTTTCGGTGTTGCTCTTCCAGTTTCTTCGTTCACTATTTTCCAAGTGGTTTTAATTACATTGGAGCTATTCTTTGTCTTGGTCTGTTTGTGTTTTGACTTAGCCACAATGCAATCTCTCTTAAAATTCTTGGAAAACAGTTGAACATACTGCTTGAACTCATCACTAGTATCATATTGTCGCTCCGCTCCGCGCTGTCGATCTTTTACCCAATTAATTTACAAAACAGATATTAAATTCCATTCAGATTATTTTTTATAACTTAAAATCAAATATTTGGCACCTTACTATTGCAAACATTTATCTTAGTGAGTTCCAAGGTCACGCCCACCGACACCGATTCAGTAAGAAAGTTAAAATCTGTATCTATCCGCGGATCTTGACACCGAATATCCGTATTCAGATTCGTATCCGCGGATAGGTAGGTACCTATACATTTTTAACGATCCGGCACATCACTACTGGTCGCGGCTCTATCATGAAGACTTGGTAAGTCAATGATGAAGACAATTACTATAAGTAGGTACAATTATTTATTTACAAGTATGTATAACCTGTTACTAAGTAGGACCTGTTAAGCTGTTGGAAATAGATAGGCACGTACCACAGCGTGCGTGACCTTGACTGCGGGTCTGGCGGAGGCATAGAGCAGGAACAGCAGGTTGACGGCGATGCCCAGCACGATGCCCAGCTCCAGCCGCGTCACCAGGCACGCCGTGAACGTCACCACCGCTGGGATTATGTCCACCTCTGGGGGTACGAAGATAACACTAGTCATAACCTACAAAACTAGAATATACCAACAAAATGAGTCAACGAAGGCTTTAAGATTTCAGTTTCAGCGGAAAAGAAAACCTTAAATAATATCATTCGAAATCTTAATAGTTGTCGTCGCCTCAACCAATATAGGTTGTACAACCTACATCCACTGCTGGATGATGGTCTGCCACATGGATCTCCACAGAAAACGCTAATGCGCTGTTCGCTTCCAGCGACTACTCGCAATTGAGATCGTCCGTCCATCTACCTGGGGACCCCAACTCCTATCGGTTCTTCGAACTATGTAACCCGCCCACTGCCTTAATCTTAATGACTCTGGTTCTCCTACCAATTTATTCTTATCTGATTTGCTCTATCCGCTGAAACATCTTCACGCCAATTAATTTCAGAGCCGTAAGTCAGATTATAAGTGAAGACTTATGACATCTTCCTCAGGAGATGAATATTTGAATCTGACAATTTCACTGAATATTTGTGATGAGTGTGATAAAGGAAATTGCTTACTCTTCGTCCGCCAGATCGGTTTGAAGACGTGCAGTTCCATCATGAATACAACCGCTGCGATGATGACAGCGGCTAGTGATGCTTTCGGGATGTAGTAGAAGTAAGGTGTGAAATACTGGAACAAACGACAGATGCGTAGTTGGTAAAGTAGTTAAGTAATCCATTGAATCACACACACTTTTCAATTTTCCGAATCGTCTATTGACTTGCTTGGGTAGTAAGTACTGTGGCTTCAACAGCTGATATTTGAGTCATTGCATAATATTACCCGTTTACTGCGGGGATTATGAGGCTGGACTTACTTACTTAAGTATTTAACCAGAAATGATTGTCAGATAAATAACCGAGTTAACTAATAAGGTACTATCATTATATTGCAGCTGTCGGCCTCCAGACCTCTCTTTCACGATCAGATATCTCTCGAGGATTGTAAAAGCAGTGCAAAAAAGGAGGTAGGGCCGCAGAATTGGGAATCCACTTATACTAAACATTCATTTATTCCGTGCGTCTCTCTCCCCTCATCCTCATTGCTGAGGATCATGACCCCATTCATGATAATAACCGGGACCGACGGCTTAACGTGCGCTCCGAGGCACGCAGGAAACGAAAAGGCCAAATTCGGGCTACCGAATTCGGCCCAGTTACCGACTTGGGTCATCGTTGCTTACCAATCGCAATCGACTGATATGCACAGTTGCAACTAGGCCACTCGTCCCTCAACTCGTCATTCCGTGTGTAGGTCCTGACAAATCTCTCGGGTACCTGTAGAGCCAGCAGCACCAGCGCGCCAGTGTAGAGTCCGCCGGCTGGCGACGCGACACCGGACGCATGGTTAACGGCGCCCCGCGACAGTGCACCCGACACTGGCATAGACTCCACGAATGACGACGCGATGTTGCACACTCCCAGCGCCACCATCTCTTGTGTCGCGTCCACATACTTCCCCTCCGCTGGAAACACAAACACATACATTCAGTCAATGCAATGCGGGAAGAACTCCAGCCCTGGACCAATGACCTCATAAAGGAGGCAGGAAGTGGGTGGATAAGGAAGGCGGAGGACCATGGCGCGCTCACCAAAAAGGCCTAACTCCAGCAATGGATAAATACAGGCTGATGGATGGATGGATACTTTAAAAAGTCAATCAGCAGGTTTGCGTTTACAATTGAACATAGGCCGCCTTCTGGGGAGCACGAAACTACACAGAATGAGGATGAGGAGTGGTGCCTTCCTCATCGATCCACTTTTAGCTACCGTCGTTTTTTTCACTTTGAGTTTGTCTTAGTTCCCACGTTGCGATCCAAAATTAAATCAATCCTACCAAACAAAGGTTACTGCCGGAAAGACCAATCATTAGATCCTGCAGTTAAATGAGGAAGCGTGAGGCAGAGTCTAGACTACCTAGTTTGTGGCGTACCTCTAGGTTTGGAGGTAACGGATATAGGAGTACGACACATCGTTGTAGACACCCCTTAGCTTTTTTGAGGAGATATAAAATATTGGGAGAAAATGGGGGTTCTACTTACAAAAAACCTTGGCAAGTGCGATGTTTTCGAGGATGGAGAGCAGCGGCACGACGAAGATGGCAGAACCGAGGGTGGACGCCATTTCAGAGAAGGTGTACGTGTGGTTGCCAACCGTCGCGAAGAAGGGCGGCGGCGAGAACTGAGGCAACCCTGCCTTCACATCACCTGAAAAAATAATTGCAATAATTATGAGTCAAGTCAAAGAAGTAAAAGTTTCGCGACGACCATTCAGGTGAATTTACCAACAACTTTATACAATGCGTCTAGTAACTGATGAAAGAAGAGAATGTACCTCAGTCAATATAATATGCTATAGCTAACTTAACAGTGATGCTTTATGCGAAAACGATAAAGTAATAAATTACAGTAATAAAGTATTTCCCTGGCATAGTTTGACGGTACGGCTCCATGATCGAAGAGAGGTCAGGTATAGAACCAAAGACTAAATATGCTCTCCAAAGCACAGGGGCTTGACAACATCAACTTCTTAGCTCTAGGTTGCTACTGAAAATATTATTTGTAACGAACCGGGACTTCATGATCCGCAGCCGAATAAGCCAATTTCCACTGGATTATTACGGCCCACGATATAATAAATGGAAGAGTTTACCAGTAAGCACGAATGGCTGCTGATTCTTCGTGTCGTAATAGTAAGCCAGCGCAGCGCACACCAGCACCACGAAGATATTCCTCGTGGTCGACAGGAACCACAGCGTCTGCGCCAGCGCCGCCTTCAGCCGCGACCGCTTCTCCGGGTTGCCATCCTTGTCCTCGTCGTCTGAGCCGATCTTTATGTCTTTGACCTTCTGCAATATCACCCGAACATAGATTTAGAATGGAATAATTTCCTCGCAAGTGGGAGAAAAGTACTATGCAAGTCTCGGCTGAAATAGCAATTCATGGCTTCGTTTACTTAAAAAGGCCTCGGCTGCGCCTCGTCCTTCCCATATTAATCGGCTGTAAATAGCTTTCTTTCCGGCCTGTACGGAAATATACTATTATTCGGAGTGCTTTTGAATAATCAAGTGAATTGATAAGTCGAATCTAAGGCTTTGAAACGTTATTTAGGAGACAGTTTTTTTGGGTACCAATTCTAGGAACTTCAACACAATTGTATTTGGTGCAGCTGATAGACCACTATGTCCATTTTTGACGCTATTTCTAACATAGCAGCCTCATGCGACGTGATAGAGTTAGGGACGTTGGGTTAATCAAGTCTAATATATGGGAGGCTGTGAATTTTAGGTTCGAAGCTTTCCAATGTCCTAAGTCTCATGAAGTTTTCTTAACGAGCGCACCAAACAGTAAGAAATGAGGTAATATCGTGGTTAACCTATTTACCTGCTATTATCTAACTGCTATATCGATCGAAAGGTTACAAAAACAACTATGGAACTGCCAGTGACGTCAGCGCCGAGAGACAAACATCACTGTTCCGGTAAACGGCTGTTTAGCGGGTGAAGCGACCGTCACAATGGATGTAAACAGGATGCGACTTAATGCCTTCGTTTAACTTGATGACATCTAGGTATATTGCTTTGTTCAACTGCAAATAGTTTCAGTAAGTTGTTGACATCATAACAATTTAAATCTGTATAATAACATTCTCACAATCTATTATTTAACTTGCAATGTTTGAGGGTTTGTTTAGCTCAAAACTTATATTACAAGTGAATTTTAAAACAGTTACCCCAACCAATCGAGCTGAAAATTTTTACACGCGTTTGGTTTGGATGTCATGTTAACATTGACCAATGATCAATATAATTCGGTCGATCATTTTGTCAGTACTAACACTGACTATGGTATATTTGGGCTGCTTTCAAACGCCAGCCTGTGTTTTATTCTAGGTCTATAAAATTGGTAATTTTGTTTATTTTTTTAAGGCAATAATAAATAAATAAATAAAAATGTTACCCTCAGCAGCAACAGCACCACTATGCAGGATACGCCCAGCACGGTGTCCCACAATCTGGTTTCGCCGATATGCTCGTACATACCCGTCCACACCTGCAACAAACACCGCACGGTATTGGTCATCACACATCCTATACTTCGATCACGATGGTTTAAACAAGAGGTCTGTGGATCTTGTTATATAACACCATATAACTTGGATCTAAATATATATCTACATAACAAGAAAAGGTGACTGGCTGACTGATCTTTTCGAATCAACGCACAGCTCAAACCATTGGACGGCAGATTAGAATTTCAATGATAATAACTAGTGGTTCGCCCCGAACTGAGACCTCTCGGCGCCATCTATTGACATAATTGTGAAGTTCTGTTGTAAATACTGAAGCTCATTAAAAATTAAATTATTTCGTTTCCTTATAATATTTATCTAATTTTAGTATTTGTTGTTCAAGTACCTACAGGATATATTTCAAATAATCGATCAAGTTTCAGGCTCAACATTTCAGAAAATTTAGAGTTCTGAGACGTCAGTACTATTATATTATTCTGTGTCTGAGGTCATCTTTGGACGTTAGAAAATCTCCACTTTGAAAGCCTCCCATTTCGTCAATTTTAGGGTTTTTTTAAGATTTTTATAACTTTTTAAGCCATATTCGGCTGGAGGCCATCGGTTTACATAATATATTTAAATTTGAAGTAATTAGGTACTTACGTTCAGTTATTCAGAAGTTATAAGCCTCTGACAGACGGACGGACGGACGGACAAGTGCAAATTCACTCAAGTAGACTCAGATCAGTGACCTTCGCATCGCTCGGTCAACGATTTATTTATATTTCATGAAGGGTAACTTGTGTCACTTGTGACAAGTGAAGACCATCGGTTAGGAAAGTTTATTCTACTGAGAAAAATGAACATCAAATTCAAATTCAAGTTCAAATATTTTTTATTCAAATAGACTTTTTAAAAGTAATTATGAATAGTCAAATGAATCTACCACTGGTTCGGAATGCCGTTCCTACCGAGACAAACAAGAAAGAAACTCGGTGGTTACTCTTTTGAAAAAAAAAATATTTACTAAAATTGCATTAATCTAAAGATGTCCTGAGCATTGCTGGAGCGAGTCAAATCCATGCGCTTTTATCATTTGTATAATGTTCGACAGTATATTAATAAGCTTTTTGATCATTTTTTAATGGCTATCTTAAAATTGTGTAAAGGCAAGTTTATAATAGGTTGTGGAATTTTGTTGAAGAACAGTATGCTCATCCCCACGAACGACAGCTTCCGACTTTCTTGAGGCGGAGAGATGGAGTCGCGAGCCTATGGCGGTTTCTAGTTGGCCTATCGTGCAGATCACATATTCTTTTGTAATTCTGAATGTGCTGTTTTACGAAGATTAGATTATTGTAAATATGTATATTGCGAGGCTACAGTAAGAATACCTATTTCCTTGAATTTCTCCCTAAGGGATTCACGTGGTTTTATATTAGATATAAATATATAAATATAAATTGCACGTGTTGCCCTTTTTTGTAATAAGTACAAATATTTTTTGAGTAATTCATTTATCATCATACCTAAGCAATATAAAAAGAATCGAAAAAATTACCCCAAGGTGAAAATCGCTACAGCAATTTGAAATGCATTTCATTGGACTGCCCCACGCTAACCGAAACGATAAAAGGAAATAATAAACTCCAGTTACAGAATACTAGGCAGGCTGAGACCTTTAAAAATGCGAACTACTTAGGTGCATGTCCGCATTAAGTTGAGAGCAAGGTGATAGGAGTTTACAGCGTAAATAAATACAGTGACATGACGCCCTTGATATTAGCGGACGATCTTTACCGTCGTAGGACAACACCCGAATAACTTTTTTTTCAAATTTATGAGACTAGCAATTGGCAGCAATAAACTTGCTGGCAAGCCTCAATATAATAAGGTGGAGCGCGCTTGCCCAGAAGATGCCTATTCACTCTTGATTTGAATATGTTATTGGTAAAAGCTGAGGAATAAATGGAAGTCGGAGGTATCCATATCTTAGTTATTCTATCTAGAAAAATAACTAACTTCTGCAGGTAGGTATGTAATACAGAAGTAAATCTGTTGTCTCACTCTTTAGACTGTTGTTATGGAATCCATATCGATAAGTTACCAAGTTTATGACGAACACGCCCGAACGAAGGCCGACAGAAAGTGTCTTAAGGTACAAAAAGCCTATCCAGCCCACAAAAACTGATGATTGCCTACTTAGGTATCTACATAGGTATTTAAATCTTGAAAAAAGATGACAAAGAAAGAGTTCCATTGCAATCTAAAATAACAAACATTAGCCAGCTATTTAGCTAATTTGCATCTAATTTTTTGCAACTCAGTGACTTTTTATCACAAAATAACTATGATAGAAGACCTATACTGGCTGGTGCAACGTGCATCCCGACTTCGCTCGTTACAATATCCTTTGATAGTGAAAATCACTGAGGCCTAAAGTTTATATACTGAGCCGGTAGGATATAGTACCTATCCTTTTACAGACCGAACTTTGGGTATAGATCTTAAAAAGTACCTGAACTTCATAACAGACATCGGTCACTTAAAGGCTGTTTCGTCAAGCGCAGGTTTGTTTTCTTGATATTTTTATTCGACAATATTTTTTTCATGAGCAAGGTGTTTGCTTCATTTGAGAAGACATAAATAACATATAGATTATTCTATTCTAGTAGAAACTCAAGATAGATTTTATTAATGCCAACATTTGTACTGGTTCTTGCATTGAATGCCAACGCAATCACATTCAGTAGGTACCTATAGATACAGCAATTACTATTGTTCCTGGAATCTCAGATCCTGATTGAGATAGTCTTCACGATCTATCATGTTGGTAATGCCTATAATAATTGCTGGTATGTGATTTGTGATGCATGAGGTATGAGGATATTAGAACAGGCTGTGAAGTAGGTATAAAAAATATCTATAGGATAGTCAGAAAAATGAAGGCAGAAGGCAGGCTTTTCAGATTTAATCTTATCATCGTTTAGAACATTAAAATATTATTTACCTAAGTAATTTTTTAAATTACATAACTATTCAAGCTCAAAGCTGGTAAATTAAAATTACTTAAATTATTCAGATAAGACTTCATGGATCCTAAAATATTATTAGGTATATTGTTAGGGACTGAAACTATAGCCGGAATAAGTTATAGAAGAAACACATTTATAAAATATGTAACAGATGCAATTATACTGTAACCTAATCTAAGTGTAAACGTAAAAATATATGCTATTAATAAGTGTTAATTAAATGTAACAGTTTTATTGTGGTGCACGCATACAACCTACCTACGCATATTTTACCAAACTGATGAGAACCACAGGTTCATAGCCTGACGGTAGTTGGTGGTTGATAGGTACCTGTAGGAACTTTCCGCCGGGGAAGCTGAGGCCGAGGATGTCCTTCACCTGCGTGGTGGCGATGATGATGGCAGCGGCTGACGTGAAGCCAACCGACACCGGCCCGCTGATGAAGTCGATCAGAAACCCTGCCGGAACACACAGCTCGGTCAGTTTTACCTACATCTCTCTTCGGTCAAATGGTTGTTGTTTTTAACCCCCGACGCAAAAAGAGAGGGGTGTTATAAGTTGTAACGTGTCTGTTTGTGTATCTGTCTGTGGTATCGTAGGGCCCAAACGGATGGACCGATTTTCATTTAGTTTTTTTTGTGTCATAGATAATTTTATCCCGAGTGTTCTTAGCCATGTTTCATGAAAATCTGTTCATCCGTCTGAAGGTCATCAGCTTTTTTCTTAATCTGTTACTTCCATATTATGTCGGGGGTTATTTTAAATTTCTAATTTATACTTGTTTAAATATATACTTATACTAGCGCCTGAATGCAATCAAACTTGCTAAAAAATGGATGCAGTTTAAGGTGGAGTGCGCTTGCCTAGAAGAAGCCGGAAGACATTATTGTAGCTAATGCCCAATACAAGGCTGAGTTTGCGAATAATTTTGTTGTTGTTAGACCTTTTAGTTGTTTTTTTTTCTTTTTAAGTCTAATTTAAAAGTTTGAGTTCAACAATGCAATACAATTTAGTAATAGATTTGTCTGCGGATCATGAGACACCATGTTACGAGTAGGTAAGGTGGGTTGTTTAACGGACAACGGCTGAGCGGAGAAGGGAGCGGAAGTTTTTGTTGAATAGGTCGCTGGGCAATATCTCTATAATGGCACTTGTATAACTTTGAGACTCGCTGAGGTATACATAGACTACAAGCCTAAAAGTAGTCGCATCCAAGATTTGAGACCCTGAGAGGCCTTATTCTCGACGCGCACTGTGTCGCTGGTTTTTAGTGGTTATTCTGGAGTCCCACATATCCGCTTAGTGCGGGATGCTTAAAAGCATTTTTCCACCGATTAATTTAATAAAATAGTTGGTCTACAAAGTTATTAGGATTGCCGTCGAGAATCTGTGAAAGAAGACTGGAGGTAAAAAGTTGGCTTTCTATCATGATTTACAGATAAATAAACTGGACACTAGACCAACGAAGTAGGTGGTTTTTCATATCGCATGTCGAAGCGGAAATATAATTACGAAGTCGGCATAATGTTCAATGAAAACAGGTTCCTTTTAGGGTAATAGGAAACTAATGAACCAAATGTAGTATCGCCAAACTTTAGCTGGCCGACTTACTTCGATCACTGATATTAGGTAAGTGTAATGTAATATAATATTATGGTGTTCTAATGAGCAAGACGTTTAATAGGGCGAAAAACTCTTAATTATTGATCTATCTTTAGACAAGTAAATAGGTAGCTTAAGGGTACAGGGTACGTCTAGTATCTGGCCTCATGCCAAAGTGAGAAACGTCAGAATAATACACGAAACGCCACGCTACTTCTGCCTAATTTCTGTGTTCCATTGTCAACACTAGGTTTACTACTGGGGCCATACTGCCAACTCTTAAAGCCATATTGTTTCATTATTGTTGACTTTCGTGTTTCAGGATAAATATAATACTCATTTTAGGAAAGTTAATGTATGTCATTTTGAGTAATATTGCTTAAGTATTGCTATAAGTGTTGGTAGTATGGCCCCAGCTTAAATGGTACACGTAGTTGCCTTTGAGAACGGAGATTAGCTTTTCTATTGAACCTGAGAGTAATTGTCATCTTTTGATAGAAATTAAAAAAACGGGAAATTTGGACCTTGCTGAGGATCGAACCTGGGTCCTGCTGCCTATAAATACGACAACATCGCTCACTACTGTGCCAGGAATGAGGAAGGTCGTCAAAAGTACGTAAGTATGGTATTACTGAATAGAGCTGCAATTTTCTTAGTGGAATTGATAGCTTGTATAGCCTGCACGTGTCGCAAATGACAATGATAGAGCTGCTGCCACCCTACTTGCCTCGCGTAACGAGTCGCCGATGCAACGTACGGACACCGAGTAGTTACTGTAATTGGCATGTAATTCTTTGTTTCCGACACTCGCTAACGACAAGGTTTAGGTCTGCCATTAATCTTCAACGGATAATGACGGCATGATATGCAAATTTGGCTGAGAAGGCATCGGTATGTCGTATTTTCTATGGGATTTGGTTAAGTATCTATCTATTTCTTTGTTATCTGTTTTCCTTCACAGTTCTATTGAGTCATATTTAATTTCTTAAAATTCACATAATTCCGAAAAGTCAGAGGTGCGTGCCGTCAGCCGTGTGCTGTTTGTCCTAACATCTATTCGTTACCAGTGGTTTCGAGGATCGGTTTGTCTGAGTCAAAACCACGGACCGGTCCGTGGTCAAAACATTGTACTGTTGTTGTTGTTGGGACTTACGGAAGGTTTCTGGTATACCAACATCAACGTACAACCGACTTGAGAACCTCCTTCTTTTTTTGAAGAGGGTTAAAAGGTGACGCGTAAATGCTTCGCAACCCATGCTTCAGGGCGTTTTGGCGGGAGTCTAACAGAGACAGGTGGATCTGTGCCTGTCAGTAGCGAGTGTAGAGCAATTCCTGCAAATCCAATATTAATTAAGTAATTGAAGTCCTGTTTATATAATTACTAGATGATGCCCGCGACTTAATCCGCATGGATCCCGCGGAAACTACGCAATTTTCCGTTATAAATAGTAGCCTATCTCTATACCAAATTTCATCAAAATCAGTTGAAAAGATGGGCCGTTAAAGAGTATCAGAGAGACAGACACACTTTTGCATTTATAATATTAACGTATGGATTATTACTCGTATCAAACATGAGCAATTCAGTATGATCACACGAGCTGATACCTACTACGTAGAGAAAAAATTGCACAGTTTATATAAACATCAGCAGTTAACTTATTTTAACTTGGCGCGCAGTGATGGTAAGAGACCTGACGGGATGACTCTTGTTCCGTGGAAGCAAGGAAGGTCGCTTGTTTGGGATGCCACATGCGTGGATACGCTAGCGTTATCCCACTTGCAGGCGTCCTCCATGACAGCGGGGGCGGCGGCCACTAATGCAGAAAGAGCCAAGAGGCGCAAGTATGAAATTATTGAAAATAATTTCATTTTTGTGCCTTTTGGTGTTGAAACCCTGGGGTCGTGGGGCGAAGATGCTAGATCCTTTTTTAAGGATCTATCTTCTCGTCTCACAGAGTCCACAGGTGACCGGAGGGCTGGCAGTTACCTCGGCCAACATATAAGTTTGGCTATTCAGCGGGGTAACGCAGCTAGCGTTCTGGGCACACTGCCTCATTGCAGCGGGATAGATGATATTTTTAATGTTTAGTTTTTAGTTTTTAATTTAGGTTTAATTTAGAATTTAATGATTTGTATTTTTAATAATTACTTAATAAATTTATGCCTATAATAAAAAAAATACCTTTTAAGTATAATGTAAAGACAACATCAGCTATATTTACATATTTTTACCGCAGCGGTGATTGAGACATGCCATTTGTCCTATGTTCACGATAAAGAATAGAAACGCGGCAAACGAATGGTTACAAAATACATCATTAATGTACCTAGTTTTGAAAACTACACGTAACGCACGTGCCTCGCGCCTACAGGAATTTTCCTGCGAGCGAAAAAATACGTGAGCCATTACCGTTCAGGCATTTGTAACGTGAAATAATTATAGCTTTTTGTTATCGGAGAATTCGAAATGAATGACTTAACTAGGTTGTTGTATTTCGTCATAGTAGAGACTTTATAGTTAAATACCAATAACATTGCAATTGTTTTTGCCTTATTGTTATTGGTATCGGTAAATTTATTATGTACATTGTGACGATGCGTGTATGTCTGCGTTTTAGTTTTTCCTTTTGGGACTCTATTAAAAATCAGCTTGGTTTAATCACTGAGCCGATCTTGAAAAATTTTGTCCTAAAGAAATGATAGACTTTATAATATGATTCTGGAGGCAAAAATGACACATACTTATATATTAACAAAAAGGGTACCTATCTCACAATTTATCACATGTCTTAATTCTGACTTACCTACTCGTAAAACTGATTAAGTTGGTAATCGTTATTGTTTTCCAAGAAAAAGTTACATCAGCAAGAATACCGACTTCGTAATGAATAGATACGTGACAGACAACAGAGTCTTTTCAGCATTTTTTCTCTTCGAACCTTAAACTTGATTTGCATCAAGTCGGAAGCGTCGTGACCTCAGCCTCTCGGCGGTATTCAAACGAGATGAAACAATTAGCCAGCGTTATTATTCGCCAGTCTCAGGCGGGGTATATTGTCTTCTAACAATGTCTACAGATGTCTTTAGCTTAGCACGAGTTCGTGATCTCGAAAACGCAAATTCCAATATATTACATCTGATGATGCATCCTGGAGGCAGATAGTGGAATTCCTTAATGAGTATGGAATTATTTGCCTTGTTTTGGAGAAACCCATTTACATTAAAGATTTGACTTGAAAAGAGACTTGGTGAACCGTCTCCTTATTCTTTATCTTATTCTTTTTCTAAAACTACATTTTAAATTTAGTTACTCTGAAAGTGTTGTGACTTGCGATACTCGAAATTTGAAATTTTCACGTGTTCATTATACGGTTAGTCTGTCTTTACATTACAAATCGATCGATCGTATTTAGCGTCTGAATCTGAATTTGTGACTTTAAATCAAGAGCATTTGTGTTGGTCCACTTTATATTGACGCAAATGTGATCGAACGCTCAGAACGATCAATCGAGTTTGCAATGCAAAAACTTAGACTAATCGTATACTGTCGTGGAAGACGCACAACCACGAGTCGGTGAAAGGCCCACTATTTAATATTTATACAATCTAAAGAATGCCGCAACAAAGCTATATGGCTCTGCTCTTTTATCTGAAGAAGCAGTTTCTATAGCGTATTGTGTTACATACGGGTTTGCATAGGTATAAAAACTGCGCAAATATGCTTCACCTGTGTGTAATCAAAATTATTATTGCGAGAGTTCCGAGAGTTTTTCGAAATTTTCTCGAGAGCGTGTGAAGTACCTACTAATAGGGCTAAACTCTTCTCATTCTGAGGCACGGATTTCCAGAAGGATGAGACAGGCTACAGCAGAGGCTAACTTGTAGTGGAATAAAAAAAGAACGAGAATGGTTGTAGGTACCTATGTGTAGACCCATATACCTAGAGATCAGGAAAATAGGCGGATTACAACTAAAAAATGTCCTCTATCCATGACACTTCTAGTACTATGCTATTCATTGTCCAAGATTGCTTACAAAAATGGCGAGAAAAAACACTAGTTATTTTCGCTATTTGTCTCTTTCAAAAACTGGCAAATAAAAATAATATGTCTAAAATGTCCGTATTTTTACATGTCTGCCCAAAAAAGGAGTAATGTTTTAGGATTTCTCCCAGGGGATCTCAACAAATTTGGATATGAGGTATCGTTAGAATCCTTACATCATCCCGAGTGAAACTGGTTATAATTAAAAAAAAAAATTATATACATCAGTAATATTCATCAGTAGGTATGTAATTTGTATTTAAATATAATTTCCAAACATTAAAAAAAAAATAAGGAACTCTGTTCCAAAAAACATACGCGCCGGATTGAGAACCTCCTCCTTTTTTAGAAGTCGGTTAAAAACACGATTTACCAAAAAAATACCTAGCAAAGATATCCAGGTACTAATAACTAAACAGGCATAAAAATTAGTAGTAGTTAGTATTAGACTTGCACAGTCATTGAAAATGTTAGAATGTGCGAGAGAAGGGAAAGCACTTACCTAACTGAAGTATGCCCATGATGAGCTCAACGCATCCGCTGAGGAAGGACAGCAGCACGGCGAACTCTGGCCCCAGCCCGTGCAGGTTCTCCCGCGTGAGGATGGCGGCGATGGCGGTAGGCCCGATGGCGGAGTCCTTCACCGAGCCGAACACGGTGTATACGAAGCACGCCATGAACGAGGAGTATAGCCCGTACTGCGGGGGCAAGCCCGCCACGCCCGCGTACGCTATCGCCTGTGGTATCACCGTCAGACCCACTGTTATGCCTGCGGACAACATTGATTATGGGGTTACTTCCTCACTAGCCTTTTAAAAAAAACCAGCTGAGTTTGTTGTGGACTCTTCTCAGACCAGGGCGCGTTTGGAACCCTGGTAGCTTTAGTTTTAAGATACGATAACTGATTATCACCATAATGTTTTATAAGAAATTGAACGCCAATAAGTGTACAGTGTACCTAATTTGAATAAATGAATAATATTTGATTTGATTAGCTTTTTTTTTGTTTTCTTTGTCCGTGCATTATTTACAGGTAGGTGTATTGGTAAGTCAATGGGTAGGCAGTAGAAATGATCTGGAGGCATACTGCCATCGCTCAGCAGAATTATTTTAATATTGTTAACGCTCGTTTTTCATAATTAATATTATAATCCTTATTTTAGGGACGTCAAGGTAAGTCATATAAAACTGACATTTAAAAAAATAATACTGCTTTTAGATCACAGATTTATAAAGTATGTCTGTGTTTTAGATTACATACTACAATTATGAGTTCATAATTACACCGAACTTTAAATTACGGAAATCTTCTATACCTACTATTTTGGTCAGGACTCAGAAAGATCGCAATATAATAAAATAAAAATAAAATAAAATAAAAATAGTTTATTATTCTTACCACATTATTTTAGCACGTAAAAGGTTAACGTATTATTATGTATTAAAACGGGTACATACCACGAAGTAAAACAATGATTTTGTTTGTCGATATTTCGACCCAGTTGCATGGATCGTGGTTACGACGGGACTGCGGTGCTGCGAAGTGTGTGGCTGGAGCTGTCAAGGGCAGTAGCGAACTACCCTCCTTCTCGTTCTTTTTACAGGAACTTCTTGAAAATTTCGGCAAAATACACTCACAACGTCACTTTTCACTTTAGATTTCGTACGACTCTGTCCCGGTTTGCATAATTCTACCACTGGATTCCACATACTGGCTAGCTTGAAACCATCCTCACGATTGAAATTATGGTGTTTGCGAATTTCAATCGCTTCGCGCACTAATCTAGGTATGTAGTGGCGGTCTGTGGAAAGAACTTGGGAATTGTGGAGTTCAATCCAGTGATTCGTTCCCGGCTGTAGAATATGCTCCGCAATGGCCGACTTCTGTGGGTCGTTGTTTCTTACCGCTTTTATGTGTTCAGACACCCGGGTAGATATGGGTCTCTTGGTTTGACCTATATACGAGCTGCCACAGCTGCAGTCGATTTTATACACTCCTGGACACTGGAATGGCAGGCGATCCTTCGGAGAACGCATCATCTGGGCAACCTTTTGTAAAGGAGTGAACACACTCTTGATATTGTATTGTTTTTTCAACAATGTACCTATTCTGTCAGTCACCCCTTTAACAAAAGGTAGGTAGGCCATCTGTCTTTGAGCTTCCGAAGGACGGATCCTCTGCTTATGAGTTCCATTCGTAACAGGCCTGTGACCATTCCATTTTAGCACCTCGCGTACATGTTCCAGCTCATCCTGTATGTGAAGGTCATCACACAGATCATGCGCGCGGTTAATGAGAGTGGTGGCAACCGACGCCAGGTGACATGGGTGGTGATGCGATGAGCCGTGTAGAAACCTATCCGTGTGTGTCTGCTTCCGGTATACCGAGTGACCAAAACTACCATCCGACTGTACATTAATAAGGACATCCAAGAATGGCAGGGATCTATCTTTCTCCATTTCGTACGTAAATGACATTTTACGGTGCATGCTATTCAAGTGACTTAGATATTGCAAAACTTGTTCTTCACCGCCTTGTATTATAGCAAAAATATCATCCACGTATCGTTTCCAAACCTTGATTCCTACAGGTGCCGCTGAGATAGCTAGGTTTTCAAAATGTTCCATCCATAGGTTGGCTACCACTGGTGCAACCGGACTACCCATGGCAACACCATCAATCTGGAGGTAATATTGTTTCTTATAAAGGAAAAAATTTGAAACTAAACAATGCCGTAGTAACGTTATGTATTCCGCAGGGATACCGTTTTCCTCCAACGAGAAGGAGGGTAGTTTGCTACTGCCCTTGACAGCTCCAGCCACACACTTCGCAGCACCGCAGTCCCGTCGTGACCACGATCCAAGCAACTGGGTCGAAATATCGACAAACAAAATCATTGTGGTATGTACCCGTTTTAATACATAATAATATGTTTTCAAACCACGAAATAAGTCTCAAATCATTAGTACGTAAAAGGTTAATTACGGAGCAAATAGTCCAAGACAGTCTTTGATAGCTAATGCATAGTTAACTAAGCCTGAATAATAATAATAGAAATAAGAAACATTATGAGACCCGTGAGCAAGCGATCGTCTAGGTAGGTACTTATCAGAGAGTTGAAGTTTTTCAAATGTATGAAACCCTGGCATAAATTGTAAGTAGAAGGGTGTAGAAACATTATATTTGTAATGAGTATTGCCCTTGAACACTTGGAATTCGATGTCAGGGTCCATAGCTCATTAACCGTTTGCCGAATCGAAAATATACGTGACCAAATTTTACTAGACCATTCCAAAGTTCTGCTAACAACAAAGAACCTAGATCTAGGCCAGGTCTTTCAAAAGATCTGAAAAGTATACAAAAGACACACCAAATTAAATATCTCCAATTTCACGCTCGACCAAAGCTAAGTATCTTACTGTTTTGAGAAAATCAATGTTTATTTGACTATGCCCTACATTATGCATAGGGGGTCGTATCCTATCTTCTGATATATAGGTAGTTTAGAATTTGAAAAAATCATGTGCAGCAGTCTTATCTGTACCACTACCTACTGTTAGTGTCATCTTGTAAGTATCAATTTAGGGATGCTGTGATCCTGTATTCCTCAGTTTGCATAAGAGGAACATCTCAATTTGTAGGTACTTGGATTTTTATTTGTTGCTTTAGCTCGATATATTTATTTAATCAAATTAGGTACAGTGTACACTTATTGACGTCCAATAAATACTTGTGAAACATGATGGTGATAATCAATAACGGTATCTTAAAACTAAAGCTACGAGGGTTCCAATCGCGCCCTGGTCTCAGAAGAGCCAACAAACTCAGCCGGCTAAAATTGTCGCTTATGGTAAACAAACTAAAATAGGTAACCGACAGCTTCCAAGGCTAGTAGGTTAACGTAGCAATGGGCTGGACACGTGTGGTCTGATGGGGGTTAGAGTCAAAAAAGTTCCTTGAGCGGAGACCGTATGTAAATTTGTTAATCAGGAGAGACATGGGAGAGACGGACTAGTTAAAATAACCTGAAACTTTCAAATGTATTTGATAGGAATTTGATAAGGAATTTAAAACATGACAATGATTTAAACGGTATAAACGAAATGGCAGTGAAGTACATCGAATCGTTTGCAATCGTGGAGATTTATCTAAACGACCAGTGAAGCGAATCGCGCACGCGCTTGCGCGAACCAAGCTGAATAAAACTTGTTATAGCTAATGCCACTTCTGGTCCATTGTGTGCTCTATACGTATTGATAATTTTAAATTATCTGACGGAAAATATACTTCCTCTAAACGTGCAAAATCTTATTATTGAGGTATGAAAGAAAATTGCAAAAAAAAGACATCAAAAATGTCGTGAATAGGTAAAACAGTCAAGTTTTTGCTGCACGCTCAAGCAGTTTGGTTTTTCATAAATGATTAATTAATTGAATTGGCAAAAAACTGCTTGATTTCAAGTAGTGTGGTAGTCTGTGGTAGTACTCTTTGTCTTTGCTACTTTTGTTTTCTAATTTAAGCTTAGCTACATCCCTTTTATTGAGAAGTTGCTTATCAACTTCTCTTCATATTGGTTTATCTTCGACCATTTCACGAATTATTTGTGACTAGATGATTCCCGCGACTTCGTACGCCTGGATTAAGCTTTTTTGATTCCCGCGGAAACTGTTTAATTTTCCGAGATAAAAAGTAGCCTATGTTCTTCCCCGGGATACAACCTACCCCTGTACCAAATTTCATCAAAATCGGTTGAACAGATGAGCCGTGAAAGCGTAGCAGACAGACAGACACACTTTCGCATTTATAATATTAATATTATAAATTTTGGTTTAAAGCGAACATTTTTTTTGTTTTTTTTTATGTAGGTATTATTATAGCTTGTTAAAAAGTTAACAAAAATATTTGACGCGATATTTGAAAGCATATTATTATGTTTTTCGTAAGATAGCGAACATACCTTTATTGGGAACATAGTGGATGTTCCCATTAATTAATGTTCCCATTAATTAATGTATGCTAGCCTGCCAGGTCACTTTAGTGTACCTAGACTTCCTGCTTTCAACAGAATTTACTTATTCAAATGACTAGGAACCTAAGCAGATGCTGACGCCTAGATGGAATTCAAATAATTAGAAATATCGTACCTATTAAGGACGCATTTCCGAAATGGATAGGTATGAAATCGCACTACTACACATGGTTAATTCCCACGCACACACATGCACGGATAAGCTGCGAGGTCATTGATCTAAAATTCTACATCAATGCGTTGAATCAACTTATATCATAACTTCGATATATTATTATTTATTGGTGACGAGTTTAGGCTCGTTTTGTTAGTTATAATGAGATCTTAGCGCAAGACTTGGTAAAATGACCTGAAGGTACACTTTGATGACCACTACTGGAACTCCTAGACGCGTAGAGCTAGGTGTATCGAATTTGGACTCAATTTGTTAGTTATGATGAGATCTTACCGCAAGACTTGGTGGAGTGACCTGAAGGTACACTTCGACGACCACTACTGGAACTCCTAGACGCGTAAAGCTAGGTGTTTCGAATTTGGGCTCGTTTTTAGTTATGATGAGATCTTACCACAGAAATTGGTGGAGTGACCTGAAGGTATACTTCGACATCTACTACTGGAACTCGTAGATGCGTAGAGCTAGGTGTATCAAATTTGGGCTCGTTTTGTTAGTTATGATGAGATCTTACCTCAAGACTTGGTGGAGTGAACTGAAGGTACACTTCGACGACCACTACTGGAACTCCTAGACGCGTAAAGCTAGGTGTTTCGAATTTGGGCTCGTTTTGTTAGTTATGATGAGATCTTACCACAGAACTTGGTGGAGTGACCTGAAGGTATACTTCGACATCTACTACTGGAACTCCTAGACGCGTAGAGCTAGGTGTATCGAATTTGAGCTCGTTTTGTTAGTTATGATGAGATCATACCACAGAACTTGGTGGAGTGACCTGAAGGTATACTTCGACATCCACTACAGGAACTCCTAGACGCGTAGAGCTAGGTGTATCGAATTTGAGCTCGTTTTGTTAGTTATAATGAGATCTTACCACAGAACTTGGTGGAGTGACCTGAAGGTATACTTCGACATCCACTACAGGAACTCCTAGACGCGTAGAGCTAGGTGTATCGAATTTGAGCTCGTTTTGTTAGTTATAATGAGATCTTACCACAGAACTTGGTGGAGTGACCTGAAGGTATACTTCGACATCCACTACTGGAACTCCTAGACGCGTAGAGCTAGGTGTATCAAATTTGAGCTCGTTTTGTTAGTTATGATGAGATCTTACCACAGAACTTGGTGGAGTGACCTGAAGGTATACTTCGACATCCACTACTGGAACTCCTAGACGCGTAGAGCTAGGTAAATCGAATTTGGGCTCGTTTTGTTAGTTATGATGAGATCTTACCACAGAACTTGGTGGAGTGACCTGAAGGTATACTTCGACACCCACTACTGGAACTTCTAGACACGTGGAGCAAGGTGTATCAAATGAATGTAGAACTCATAACTAACAAAACGAGTTCAAATTTGATAAACCTAGCTCTACGCGTCTAGGAGTTCCAGTAGTGGATGTCGAAGTATACCTTCAGGTCACTCCACCAAGTTTTGTGGTAAGATCTCATCATAACTAACAAAACCAGCCCAAATTCGATACACCTAGCTCTACGCGTCTAGGAGTTCCAGTAGTGGATGTCGAAATATACCTTCAGGTCACTCCACCAAGTTTTGTGGTAACATCTCATCATAACTAACAAAATGAGCCCAAATTCAATTTACCTAGCTCTACGCGTCTAGGAGTTCCAGTAGTGGATGTCGAAGTATACCTTCAGGTCACCCCACCAAGGTTTGAGGTAAGATCTCATCATAACTAACAAATTGAGTCCAAATTCGATACACCTAGTTCTACGCGTCTAGAAGTTCCAGTAGAAGTCGTCGAAGTATACTTTCAGGTCACTACCACGCTCGGGGAATAGAGACTCTGCAATAAATTTCTAAATGCTAGCAAATAATAAAATTGTATTGTGTTGGTAGTAGGTACCATATTCTTACCTTTTCAAAATATCAGCACAGGTGATAACTATAAATATAAATTTGGTTCGCTCAACTAGTTACTCTAGGTAGGTATTTCGTGTATGTACAGCGATCTTTTCGACACCAGCGACTGCTTGCAACCGACGCAGGGTCCACTCACGACGGCGGTCAAACGCAGACTAATAATTGATAATTTGAAATCAAACCAGAGACCGAGTAAAATCAAAATAACCCTTATGTTCACTCTGTTAAGATTTACATGAAAAAAATACAAGCAATTTTTATTTCATTTCGTATACTATTTGTCCTATTTTTAATATTTTTATTACCAAAATTTGTAGGTGAACATATCTACTAATAGATGGTATTTTTTAATGACAAAAAAACGGCATATTTACAATAAAAAATGTACCTAAAGTCACCCCTAAATCGTCAATTTTGAGTGAAGAGGTGAGGGAAAATCATTTTTATAGTATTAAAAATAAAGATTGTTTACAATGTTATTACCAAAAATTGGAGATATAGGATCAATCTTTGTATAGCAATTTTTAGTTCTATCCTGTTTTGCTTGACTTAGTCACAAAATGTACTGAAAACTCCAATATTTTAAGGGATTTGCAAATGCGTTCTTAAACGCCTTGAAGTTGACTGTGAAGCCTTTAAAAGTAGTTTTTAATTTGTTTTTCTTTATTTAGTGTACATTCAGACTGACCTTTATGTGCTAGAAATGAGGAAGCTAAGAAGACTACTTTTTATCCCGGAAAATTAAAGAATTCCCGCGGGAACCAAAAAACCTCAATCCACGCAGACGAAGTCGTGGCATCAGCAAGTTATATAATATAAGTAATGAGTATAGTATGAAGTATGTTTACCTGCAATGACGTCCGCCAGCCCGCTCCTGAACGAGTATTTGGGCAGCCAGGCGAGGATGGGCACTCGGCGCAGCAGCGTCTTCTTGGAGCAGCACGCGCGCAGCCGCCGCGCCGCTGTGCTCTTCCACGTGCTCCTCGCGCTGCTGGGCGGGTAGGGGGCGAAGCCACCGCTCGACACTGCAACCAAACACTGCTTTAATATCATTGATATGCCCCTCAGAAGTGTTGCACTGATGACATACGAGTGCGGTACATGATCGCTAAGTATGGGCCTCATAAGGAAGCTCACCGTTGTCTTAGGTGAGCGACAAACGCGGCAAGGCGACGCGACGCGAGTCGTGTCAATATCAAATAGTAGCTGACCCGTCACGTGGCCTACGTTGTCCCGACTCGCGTAGTTACGAGTACGTCTATCATTTTCTTTGACGTCGTAACACGTCGCGTCGCGTGGCGTCGCTTCTGTCTGTCGCTCCCCTAGGACAACGGGATAGAGTCACTCAGCGGACGATGGAGAGATAAATATGCTCGGAGATTCTTTATGGGCTCAAATCAGAAATGAGAAGATCCGCAGAAGAACTAAAGTAATAGTAAACGACATAGCTCGACGCGTATTGAAGCGGTAATGGGCGGGGCACATAGTTTGAAGAACCGATAGTCGTTGGCCTATTCCAGGTTAAGGATGCCAACCGCGACGCCGCACTTTTAAAGTGCAGCGTCAAAGTATTTAAGCTACGGATCACTCCAGCTCGATAGGAGAGGAATGTAGGACAGACAGTTATTTAAATTTTACTAAATTAAATAAAATACTTATCATGTAACGCTATCAGTAGTGTAAGGAAACAAATATCATAGTTAGTTGTGAAACTTATGTTAAAATAAGTTAAAAATAATAAAATTGTAATAACTTAGATAAAACAAGATTTAAAATACACATACATAGTATTACACTATAGGTATTCTACTATACCTGTATACGGTGTAATGATCCGGTTTGTTTCATTGCATTATTATAATGATCAAATTAATATTAATATGAAATGTAGCTTAAAATAATAAACCTAAGTATGTATATTATTTAAACCAGAAGTAATCACTCTCAGGCGACCTACGAAAATCTAGAACACTAAATTGAACTTGAATACAAATTTGCACCTCCGAGGTAACCCAGTTATGGGGACAGCTATACAGACTTGCATACAAGTATTTCTATAGGTTGTTCTAGAAATAAAACAAGTTTTTATGCACGAAAAAATGAATTAGGAAGTAGTCGATTCGATAAAAATAGCTACCTATAACTCCTACTGCTGAAAATCGACACTTATTGTAATTTGCAGAAAGTGGCCAAGAAGTTAGAAATGCTTTAAAGGAAAACATCGTGATAATCATTATCGGTATCTTAAAACTAAATTAAAGCTACTCCTGATCGAGAAGAGCGCCCAACAAACACAACCGGTTTTTTTTGTTTATATCAAATTGTGTGTTACATTTGCCATGCATCATTGCAGATAAACAATTTCTATCACCTAGTTGAATCTATCACTACGCCGGCTGATAAGAGATAGAGAGAGATTATTATTGAGACATCCCTGGTGATTCTCCTGACGTCAATAGCTGAAACAGCTGTTCGCATCCATTGTTAATGTGTCAAAGCAAAGATACGCCTATTACAAGCAAAATTAACGATATAATTAAATCATTATTACTTACAAGTTCTATGCACTGTTGGTCGTAAGGGCGATGCCCGTTAGGGCCGAATTGTAATAGGACTAATTAAAATACTTAAACTGCTTAGAACCATTACATTAAAGATTTTAAATGTCAAAAGCAGTCAAAATATAAATTACTAGATGATTCCCGCGACTTCGTCCGCGTGGACTAAGTTTATTTGATTCCCGCGGGAACTCTTCAATTTTCCGGGATAAAAAGTAGCCTATGTCATTCCCCGGGGTACAACCTATCCCTGTACCAAATTTCATCAAAATCGGTTGAACAGATGGGCCGTGAAAGCGTAGCAGACAGACAGACAGACAGACAGACAGACAGACAGAGAGACAGACAGACAGACAGACAGACAGACAGACAGACAGACACACTTTCGCATTTATAATACTAAAGATAAAGATGATGCCCGCGACTTCGTCCGCGTGGATTGATGTTTTTGGATTCCTGCGGGAACTCTTCAAATTTCGGGGATAAAAAGTAGCCTATGTCTTTCCCCGGGATGTAACATAATATCTCTGTACCAAATTTCATCAAAATCAGTTGAGTAGTTGGGCCGTGAAAGCGTAGCAGACAGACAGAGACACACTTTCGCATTTATAATATTAGTATGGATTATGTATTAAACTACCATCAATGTCACAAATTAAAAAAAAACCGGGCAAGTGCGAGTCGGACTCGCGCACGAAGGGTTCCGTACCATTATTAATAAATAATTACCTTTGTTAATGAACCGCAAGACTAACTTTGTTTGTAGAGGTTTATTGTTAATATCAAAAAAACTATGCTAGTTAGAGCATTGGCTATAGTTTTCCTGTAAAATATACGTAAATTCCTATTGACCATAATTATTTCAAATTTTTCGATTGATAAACTCCGGAGATAAGGGGGGGGGGAACGGTATTTTTTTAGACATTTTCCCCGATAAATCAAAAACTATCATAACTAAAAATAATTAAAAATCTGTTTTAGTATGTACAAAGTAAACCCTTTCATATGATACCCCACACAGTACAGTTATCTCACTTTTAAATTTCAACCCTCAGATTTTCCCCCCTTTTTAAATAAGAACAAAAATAATTTCCAATTTTTTTTAATTCCAGTGTCTTTGGGCCACTAATATACACAACTATTCCAAATTTCATGTCGATAGCTTCGGTAGTTACTGAAATAATCGAGTGTAACGGACGGACAGACGGACAGACGGACAGACGGACAGACGGACAGACGGACAGACGGACAGACAGACGGAGAAAGTCGCACCATAAGGGTTCCATTTTACCATTTTGGTACGGAACCCTAAAAACGTGTGGTGTCGTGGGGCACCAGTTAGGAACGAAATCCCTTATACATAAAATATTAATTTCGAGTCTAGTAGATTTAAAAAGAAAATAATTATTCAGGTAGGTATAAATTTTTTATTATGATTTTATTATCGATAAAAATCAAAAACTACTTTACAAAATTATCTTGACACTTTTATTGTACTTATTCACAATGATTCATAAAAATATATTATATATTTTTAATTAGACACTTATAGCGAACATACATAACAAACTATACATAGAAAAATTGCAGTCAGAGAGACTGCCGATAGAATTGAAACCTAGTATTTAAATTTACGTTTTAATGTTTTTTTTAAATAAAATATTTTATGAAAATGTAAACCTTAACACTAAGGCTTTAAAGTTTAATTTCGAATGTAGTATATTTATATTTAAGAACTCTTGTCTTCGTAAAACAAGTGAACATAATTAAAACAATTCAAAAATACGACTGCCCTTCCCCATTGAAATTTTATTCCCCATTGGAATCGTATTCACATTTTTATTAAATGATATTTTTTGTGAATCACTGGATATTGAACTATAGTGTTACATATTTTTGAAATCTACTCATCATTTTCTAAATGATGATTATATAGTTAATCTTATTTTCGATTTTTTTTTTTCAACTTTAGTCTTTAATGTGGGACCATGGTCACCCCATCAATTTTTTTTAAATTTTACTAGCCTATGTCACCCGGAATAAGCTAGGGATTCTTCTAACGATACCTCATTTATCAAAATCGGTTCAGGCGTATAGAAGTTATAGTGGAATATACAAACTCACATACATACATACATACATACATGAACCCTGAAAACAATATACTCCTTTTCTCAGGCAGTCGTATAAAAATCTTAGTCCACGCATTTTCCATACGGACGTTTTTTGCCGGCTAGAATAAGTACCCCTCCACATTCCAAAAATTAGAATATAAATTAAAATGCAACGTAAAAAGCATAAATAGACTTATACATTATACTATTATAAAAACAAAATGTCACATTGTATGTGATGTTATCGTCATGTATGCACATGCAGTCTATGCTAGGGCAACGGAGCGACGTGATTTTTTGCATGGGTATAGTTGAGGACGGAGAGTCATATTATAGGCTACTTTTTATCCCGGAAAATTAAGGAGTTCCCGAGGAAATAAAAAAAAACTTATTCAACGCGGACGGAAGTAGCGGATCAGCTAGTATCCAAATATTATAGCGCCGCGCCGCAAGCCAATGTGCATTCACCTTTAGCATGATTACCACTTAATTAACAGTTGAATATATCAATCAAGCCTTTTATGAAACGTATATCTAAGTGGGTCAGTGATTGATTGAACGTGTAACTGGTCTGGCACGGCGTTGAACTTGTTACCTGCGGCACCGACCTTGATCGCCACTGTGCAGCGGGGACACAATGAACTTACACTGTACGGGTACACATCTTGAGAAAGGTGATTTTGGTTTCGCATTTATAATATTAAGTAGGTACGGATGTACGTCTACTTAATATTATAAATGCGAAAGTGTGTCTGTCTGTCCGTCTGCTACGCTTTCACGGCCTATCTGTTGTACCGTTTTTGATGGAATTTGTTATAGGGTTAGTTTGTATTCCGGGGAAGGACATAGGCTACATTTTATCCCGGAAAATTAAAGACTTCCCGCGGGAATCATAAAACATTATCCACGCGGACGAAGTCGCGGGCATTATCTAGTTAAAAATTATTTAAATAACTAGCATACGAGCTGGCGGATATAGGCTTCGATGGTATAGCCATATAATGCGAAAAAGTGATGAATACCCTATAAAAAGTGCTGAATATCCCCACCAGACCACCAGGGAGAGGCAGACCCCCAGCCACATGGTGGTCCAATGTCGAGAAGGACGATGACAAGTGACAACCCAGGACAGATAGTCCGGGCGCCTACGTACAAGGAGGCCGACCATAAATGAAAGGGGATAAGGGCATGGGAAAGAAGGAGAAGCATACGAGCTGGCGGCTGGCGGCTGGCGGGCGCCCATGGACGTTTGCAGCGCCAGAGGACCCGTCATTGCTTTGCCGACATTTGAGGAATTCCATTGTCCGCCGATTGAATAAGAAGGAAGGCGGAAGCTCGTTCCATTATTTACATACGTATTTAGCAGAAAAGCCAGGAGTAGCTAAGAATAATTACCTAAAAATAATTTCGCATGGTTCCAACTTTAGTTCTTCTCGGTAGGAACGTAATTCATAACCAGTGGTAGATTCACACGACGACGATTCAAAAGCACTTGTGAAAGTTTATTTGAATAAAATACTATTGAGTATGGGTAAAGCTTATTAGTCACTAATGTTTTTTTTAAATTATATTCAAGAATCCTTTGGAGCCTTGTGATACACAGACAGTCCCATTCACTCCATTCTAGTCGGCCAATGGAGATGCAGTATTGCAGGTGTTTATTTTGTTGAATTAACAGTATTTCCCTGTTACTCAATCAATTCGCTAGCTCTGCATATGCAATGTATGCAGAATTATATAATAAGCTAGTCTTGTATGTAGGTCAGGTTCGCAGGTCGCAATTAGTGCTGGGCCCGTATTCTCTAACTCAGTGACTATCAAAAATGAAAGCCACTGACATATATGTAATATCCGTTGAAGGTTTACTATGAAATAAAAAGTAACATTTCATAGTAAACCTTCAATGGATATTACTTAAATGTCAGTGGCTTTCATTTTTGATAGTCACTGAGTTAGAGAATACGGGCCCTGAACTTGTCTCTATTGTGACATTGACTTTTATTAAGTACCGTGAAACTAGCCAACTTTGCCCGTTTTTTTTATTAAAATCGAATAAATGTCGAGTTTTTTCTATGGAAAGTAAAGGATGTTTCTCTATTTCTTACAACTATATGATTATACGCAAGCATTCGATTTGTATTTAATTTTTTAAATTAACATTTAAGTAAACCAAAATTTGTTCGATTTTAATGGCGGGCAAAATAATCTGGACTTTTAAGCCAACATTGCCCACAGCGAGTTTTGCCAAAAGCCACTGTAAAGTAAAAAATAATTTTGATTTCTACACAAGTCGAGCCTAACGCGTCAACTTTGCCTATCTTTGTTATACCTACTCGCCCGACTTCAACATAGTGTGTAGAAATCAAAATTATTTTTTACTTGACAGTGACCTTGGAAGTCGGATTTTTGGAAATTATTTTTATTTTTAACTTTTTAGTACTCTTAATCCCAACGGCTTAGAAGTGCAGTACCATGCAGCAGCAGAGTTGAGGAGTTGGAAATTCTGAAAGAATTGGAAAAGAGTTGGAAAGTATGAAGTCGTTGCTTGACACCTACATTATTAATTCATCATAAAAAAATCTTAAATCGCTATTTTTAAGGAGTTCTGTACCCTACAGCATCACGGTTGAGGAGTTGGGACTCAGAGTTGTATCGTATACTTGATACCTACTATATAAATTCACCATCAAAATGTCATAACTCACTAGTTTTGATGATTTCATGTAGTACGGTACACCTACAGCATCAGGATTGAGGATTTGGAGTCAGATTTTTTTATGGGACCACCTCGTAAGCTTCCTCTAACCAATGAAAAAATCAAATCGGTTTAGAAACCACGGAGATATGCACCGACATAGATACATTTAAAAAAAAAAAAGATACGCGCCGAATTGAGAACCTCCTCCTTTTTTGGAAGTCGGTTAAAAATACGTAACAGACAGTAGACACCATGAATTTAGGACAATCTTGGCCTAGGTTCCAAAATTTTGTTTGTAGTATACATATTTTCGTAATAAAAGGAGTGGGCAATGTTACCTAGCGATTATTTCTCTTTTCCATACAAGCTCCATCGAGCAGTTTTAAACTTTTAAATTTTAAGGGTTGTCACGTCAGGAAATTATTGATTCAATAAATAACATTTTAACCTTTTTTGTTGTGGGTGGGGACCACATACCTATTATTATATGCATTTGTATGTATGTTTTTGAAATAAAAAACGATATTTAAATCAACCACTAGGTTCAAAATGAAATTTTTACTAAAGTTTAGGTTAATGGTTGGAGTTGAATGAATGGTTAGGAGTAATGGTTGGAAGCCTACGAGGGAAAATATTTAATTTTATATCTAATTTTTATTTTTATAGGCTGTTCAAAGTCTTGATATTCTTGCCGAATATTCTGGACTTGTGTTTGTCTGTCTAAAATTAAAGTAAAAAAAAAACAATAGAAAAGTGGCACTCTATGATAGTAAAATATAGCTTATTTGCATCGGGAATAGTATAGTTTTTTATTACTAGGAATAGTACACTTAGTATATTTAGAATCGGATCAGTGGTAATACAAACAATGTCACAAACTTCGCCATCTAAGTAGGTATTGACTCACATAAGTATTGGTTGGGCTATAGTATAGTGACGGCGACGGAGGGGGATGGGGAGGGGGGAGGGGGAAGGGGCGGAGGGGATATACCCCCCCCTCAAAGTAAGACGTTCCAAATTTTAGTAGTTTCCGAGATATTAATTTTTTAAAAGTTTGAGGTTAGGTTTTACTTTTATACCTTATAATTGATTATACCTACTTTATACTACCTTATCTTTTGTTTTAGGTAGTGAAAAAGGTTAATTTCTTAATTAGAATGGGCTACGCCAGAAGACTCGCTTCGTCGCCCCTGAATGAAGCAAGCCTACGAGGCCGAGTGGACCGAAGGGGGGAGGAGGCGAGCGAAGCGAGCCGGCGACCTCCGCAGCGAAACGAAGGTCGAGACCTCCTACGCGAGCTTTTGGCTACGCGCTTAAAAAAAACACTCTAGGGGTAGGGCAGACAAGACTGCGTGGAGTCGGGGTATGCCGATTCGGTTTTGTGTATCATATGCTCAAGTACCTAAATATACATATAATAACCTACCTTTATACCTTTTTAGTTAAATAATTAAACCTATAACCTTTAAGTTAGGAGGAATGGCAACGTCATCTTGAGGGTGTTAAGTGATAAGCCTGACTGCCCCATGCTGAGACACTGGATACATACGCATGTCTATGTGCCTAGTGCCCCAGCATGCATACGCAGATATTTAAATTAGTTACTTTGTCTTTTCTATTGTGTGTTTTACTAACATAGCTTTTAAGTTTAATACTGTACTAACAACATATGGACTAAGAATAAGGGTCCGAAATAAACAAATTTTATTTTATTTTATTTTTTATTTTAAACGTTTTTTTGTAACCTTATAACCTTTAAACTGAAATGCGACTAAAACAATAACTCACAGATTTGAATTCTGGCGCCAATGGACGCGTTCCGTTTTTCCAATAATCATTACACATATTATATGATTATTACTCGATTATTAACATTTTATAATACTTTTTATGTTTGGAACGGATTAGAATACGTAAAACAAAACTTTAGTACGTCAACTAAACGTCAATGAGTCTGTCATCTATGGCAAATGTCGTAAAAAATAGTGAAATGTGGTGAAAATTTGCGAATTTCAAAAAAATATTTCTCGAAAAGTATTAGAATTCGGAGTAAAATATTTTACTGCAAGGCTTACGACATCAAGGTCTTTCCGTAAAAAAAATATGAACGTCCAACTCGACCGTCACTATGCTATAGCTGAGCCTAAGTATTTACTTTTAAATTTTCAATTAAACAACGTGGTTTTGAAATAACCGAGTTATTTGGAGTTTTGTTTCTGAGGTATTACGTTATTTCATGTTTAAGGTATAATAATATATTACAAAATATCTAAATATGACAGCCCTGAGTACTTTTTGTTAACGGGCAATGTTGGCATGCACGGGTTTGAAAAGTTTAGGGTAACTTTGCCCATCATCTGAAGTTTTGATTTATAAAGATCAGAATTCTGAAACTATATTAAAAATACTCAACAATTGTGTATTTATAACCTACAGTAACATAAAG
Source organism: Erebia epiphron (assembly GCA_963932025.1). Classification (NCBI taxonomy): domain Eukaryota; kingdom Metazoa; phylum Arthropoda; class Insecta; order Lepidoptera; family Nymphalidae; genus Erebia; species Erebia epiphron. Next base: position 15,716,631 of record OZ009950.1, read on the forward strand.
CTTCTTGCGTTTTTGCTATGATGTAAAATCCACAACCACTTCACTCAAGAAACTCGCCCGCCAAAACAGACACCGCACTTGACAATTTTTGACGGTTTTTTTATTCCACTACAAGTTAGCCCTTGACTGCGATCTCATCTAAGATGGTAGCGGGCTGACCTGTTAGGGGCATGGCAGTTATATTAAACCCATTGGGTTATTGAATGAACTTGGGAACGAATGCGATACGCAGAAATGTCACAAATATAATCTATTTTTACTCAAATTTTGAATGTTGCCATAAAACTAAAAAAAGGCCCATTTTAGCGGATTTGTTTATAATTTGTTTTTAGGGTAAATAATCCTTGAATGGCAATGTTGGCTAGTTTCTCGTAAACAAAGAAGTGGTGTAAGTACATTAATCTCAGGCCAACAAGTTTCTCGTAAACAAAGAAGTGGTGTAAAGTACATGAATCTCAGGCCAACAAGTTTCTCGTAAACAAAGAAGTGGTTTAAGTACATGAAACTCAGGCCACACGCATGTTGTTTATTCCCATTAACAACTCCTTAATTTTCCAGCAGGGCGACCGCGTATCTTTTGCATCAATCATTGATACATCGCAATCACCTCCGATTGGCTGAATTTATGGTATTCTTGCTGCGTCAATGGATTTCGTCCAATAGTGGAAGAATGTTAACCAATCAGAGGTGATTGCGATGTATCAATGATTGATGCAAAAGATACGCGGTCGCCCTGCGGGATAAAAAGTAGCCTAATGTCCTTCCCCAGGACACATACCTACCCTAGATACCTGGTACTTAAATGTCTGAACTAACCTTCATCAAAATCGGTTTAACAGTTTGGCCGTGAAAGCGTAGCTTTAGGATATGCATTAGGTAGGTACTATTGGAGTCAGATATGAGTGCAGGTTCAAAGCATCTATACTAAGTTAGTAAGTATAGATGCTTTGAATTGAACTTTCGAATTTATAAATATAATATTAGTATCACTAATATTATAAATTCAAAAGCTTGGATGGATGTATGCATGAATGTATGTTTGTTAGGTACTCAATCAAGCCGGAACGGCTAAACGGATCTGGATGAAATTTGGCACCGATATAGATTATAGTCTGGAATAACATATAAGCTACTTTTTGTCCCGGAAAATTAAAGAGGTCCCGCGGGAACCAAAACACCTCAATCCAGTGGACGAGGTCGCAGGCATCAGCTAGTATAGTTTATAAAAATGGAAGTCATTTCTCGGCGGCTATTTTCACTGTAATTAAAAAAAACTTAACTTACTGCTTAATTACGACTACAAATTTAATCTAATTTAGCAATTCTCGAGCAAGAAAAACAATTATGAGCCATCGACTTGTCTTGCTGTCTGTAAAGTGTTTTTTCTTGGGTTTTTTTTACTTAAATACAGGTTAATTATACTTTCGATTCGAAGGGAATGACGGTCAAGTCAATAGATGCAAAAACCTAGACCTAAAATACGGCGAGTTAAGTTAGTTAGTTAAGACTATCTAATGCACAGCCAGACAATGGGTCCAGTCATCTGCAAGGACTGACGCTTTTTTGTGTCAATTCTCACCGCTACAAACGCCAAGATTACGACACAGCTTCCTTGTAAAATAATTAAAATCGCAGCAAAAGTGTCTTTTTTCTATCCAACTCGGTCACTTAAATATTGTGTTTAATCAACATTAATTATTGTTTTCTCTTCAATCTCGTGACTCGTGAGACCTTTTTTAATGTTATATGAAATGATTGCTAAAATTACTTACCTAATTAAGTATCTATTGATAAATACAATAATTTGCTGATCTATTGTTTTGTAACACGCAGGTAATTGACCGATTAAATCTGTTAGAATTATGTCACAGTTTAATCTCATGCAATAATGAGTTTTAAATCATTAAAAAACCGGCCAAGTGCGAGTCGGACTCGCGCACCGAGGGTTCCGTACTCAAGAAGTAGGTATAATTACCTTTGTTAATGAACCGCAAAACTAACTTTGTTTGTAGAGGTTTACTGTTAATATCCAAAAATTACGTTTGTTGTATGGGAGCCCCCCTTTAATATTTACTTTATTGATATTTAATTATTTATTTTGAAAGGTAATATACAAGTTAATATTCTGTGAAAACTTGAACCGTCTACCTGTTACCGTTTTAGGGTTCCGTACCAAAATGGTAAAATGGAACCCTTATGGTGCGACTTTCTCCGTCTGTTTAATAATGAGCAAAAAAAATACGAAAAAAACACGTTTATTGTATGGGAACCCCCCTTAATATATATATTTTTTTAATTTTTAGTATTTGTTGTTATAGCGGCAACGGAAATACATCATTTGTGAAAATTTCAGCTTTCTAGCTATCACGATCTATGAGATACAGCCTGGAGACAGACAGACAGACAGACAGCGGAGTCTTAGTAATAGGGTCCCGTTTTTACCCTTTGGGTACGGAACCTTAAAAATCATTATTAAAAACTAGCTTTTATCGTCCGCCATGTTGTATTTAGTGTGACGTCATTTTATTTTTCGTATTCTTCTCAGCAAACCCTTTTAATTGATATATCTGTAATCGTAAGATTGCAAAAACCGTTAGATTGTAATCCAACTAGCGATATTGTAAACTGTCAACAGATTGTGAACAGCAGGGCGACCGCGTATCTTTTGCATCAATCATTGATACATCGCAATTCGCAATCAGCTCCGATTGGCTGAATTTATGGTATTCTTGCTGCGTCAATGGATTTCGTCCAATAGTGGAAGAGTGTTAACCAATCAGAGGTGATTGCGATGTATCAATGATTGATGCAAGAGATACGCGGTCGCCCTGCCGTTCAATGTTCCGAATGTAAATTTTTGAAATATTCATTGTATTTACGTTTTCTTGTCTCTTTCTTGTAGGTTAGGTTAGGGTTCGACACAAGTGATCAGGTAGTGCCCGGCACTTAGGTTTTATCGGGTTAATATACCTAACAGATTACAATCTACCGAAAAATAATGCGTTAAATTGTAATCTGTCGACAGTTTACAATATCGCTAGTTGGATTACAACCCAACGGCCTTTGCAATCTTACGGTGACATATCCATATCATGACGGTGCATAAAACGATAAAAAATAAAAAAACCGGGCAAGTGCGAGTCGGACTCGCGCACGAAGGGTTCCGTACCATTATTAATAAATAATTACCTTTGTTAATGAACCGCAAGACTAACTTTGTTTGTAGAGGTTTATTGTTAATATCAAAAAAACTATGCTACTAACTCCGAAGATAAGGGGGGGGGGGGGGGGGAACGGTATTTTTTTAGACAATTTCCCCGATAAATCAAAAACTATCATAACTAAAAATAATTAAAAATCTGTTTTAGAATGTACAAAGTAAACCCTTTCATATGATACCCCACACAGTACAGTTTTCTCACTTTTAAATTTCAACCCTCAGATTTTCCCCCCTTTTTAAATAAGAACAAAAATAATTTCCAATTTTTTTTAATTTCAGTGTCTTTGGGCCACTAATATACACAACTATTCAAAATTTCATGTCGATAGCTTCGGTAGTTACTGAAATAATTGAGTGTGACGGACGGACAGACGGACAGACAGACGGAGAAAGTAGGTGCATAAGGGTTCCATTTTACCTACCATTTTGTACGGAACCCTAAAAAGACGTGTGGCACTCGGAGACTGCCGCGGTTAAGCTATTGCATAGCATTTTTTATCAACTTACCTAACACTTTGGTTGCTATGACTACTTGTGTTGTTGACTTCAAATTATTGAAAATAAAAAGACTATATTTTTATGAAAAGATGATTTGGAATATAAAGGCGAAATAATTTTAAAGAATTATGATTTTAAAGAATTATGATTTTAAAGAATTATGAACATAATTCTTTAAAATTATTTCGCCTTTATATTCCAAATCATCTTTTCATAAAAATAGTCTTTTTATTTTCAATAATTTGAAGTCAACAACACAAGTAGTCATAGCAACCAAAGTGTTAGGTTTTCAATTTCGTTACGGAATTTCTGGATTCGGTCTCCACCCTCAAGGCCCGCGATAGAAGCTATGCAATAGCTTAACAAGTCCACCAGATTGGATCTAGAATGACGTCACCTAGCCATGCATTGTCGTCCAAACTAAATGTATATGTAAGTGTTAGATGCCATCAGTATTATATCGTTAGATAAATATATGCTGTGATAATGTATGACGTTTAAAGTTAATAAGTATGGCAATGTTATTTTATATGTTAGTAAAGGAATGAAACGGAGTGTGAGCCACAGATTTGTGCTTAAATCTGTGGCGCAAGTAAAGAACGAAGGTTGTCTATGTTCACATCGTACATTTTGAGTTTTAATCTATGGTTCAATCATGGGTTTATGATTGGTCTTTGCTGGGCGTAGCGAAGACCAATCTTTAATCTATGGGTTCAATAAATCGAGTCGTTACGATTCATCTCTTTACCAACCGCCAATGAGGGCGCTTCCCGCCAATAATACGTAGTAAGATATACTTATCTGTGTTTCCCGCGAATGGAACTGTCATCAAGCTTGGAATAAAAATATCATTTTGTTTACCTGAAATCGCGTTTTTATTATAAGTAAATTGCAAAACTTTAGCTCAATCAGTTGGGGATAACTGTTTTAAAATTCAGTAGCAAGATTTGACCTAAACAAACCCACAAACATAGAACTCTAAATGAAAGCTTATAAGGAGAATAAAGTATTGACTCGCTCACTTTTGATTCAGAAATTCAGACTGATCTAATCCCAGCCCAAATCCTGGGATCTAGAATGCCGTACGTTGCAGTGTAGAAACAGATAAGGGGTATGGCCCACTACCATCTTAGACTGCATCATCACTTACAATCAGGTGAAATCGCAGTCAAGGGCTAACCTGTAGTGGAATAAAATATAAGGTAGTTTTTGAGTTTATCGTGTTTAGACAGACAGACCGACGCGGCAGGGGAACTAGTATGCTTTATAATATGTAGAAATACCTACCTATTGCCTAGATAGGTAGTAGGTAAAACTCTCTTACTAACCGGTTGTTCAGAGTGACCTATAAATTTTATATGCTTGCTTATCAAAGCGCGGATACGAGTAATATGACTGATTTATTTTCTGTAGGTGCTTAACATAGTTAGTTTTTTCCTACTCGTTTAGTGAATAAAATACTTAGACTACTTGGACCTACAAAAAAGTAATATCACAGCCTTGAAGTATTTCGTTAAACTGTGGTAATATGGTACCACAGAGTATGAAACTGGCGTACAGCATCGCGGTCTGGCAGAATACACACGCATTTGAGATCATTGGTGAGAACTGAGAACTCTCTGAGACTGAGAACATTTCCATAAAATTTTCTTTCAAAATAAGTGATGCTCAATTTTTTTAAACGCATCTTGCATAATTCATGAGCACGCGTAATTTTTACCTGTAGTTGTGCACATTGCGTAAGTGTGCGCGCCTCACGGAGCGTTCAGTATCTAAGATACCAATACTGTGGTTCAGTCGTACGCAATCACGTGCACATACTCATTTACACGTATACAGTATACAAATGTATACAGATAGGACTTTAACACATCCATGAGCCACGCGCACTCGTGAATTGTAACAACTATTACCTATAATAGCGAAAATTTAAGATGTGAGTGGGATCTCCAATAATAGTCTGTGTACACGATAGAAGTGCCCGGCGCTAGTAGTCAATTACCTATTGTATGGAAAATGTTATAGGTAGTGCCTCTAATTGCCGCGCGACTTGCCATGGAAAAGCCCAATTTCCCAAATATGTAAATAGTGGACGTCCATCGATCGACGCGACCATCGTATAAATTTTACTCATTTTAGAGACTATAAAAGTGTTTCGTATATCGGATCCCATCAACAATAGCTATACAATCGGTGGGCTGCCATCAAAACGAGGACAAAGGCCAATAACCATCGCTGCTTATTGTGCCAACTCTAGAACTTTGCATCACAACTGGCCATTTAACTTGAATGGCTTTTTGAAACATTGTCAGATTCAAATCTGGATGTTTCGTGATTTATTCAGGTGCAGTTTATTAGGTACTAGTAGTAGATTTGAGGAAAGAGTGCAGGCCTATTATTAGTTGCGGTAACGCATATCAGTCGACCAACGCGACGTTGGGGGTCCCAAAGTGCTGGAGTGGCGAACACGAACTGGAAAGCGCTGCGTTGGTAGACCCCCTACTCGATGGACAGACGACATCAGGCGAGTCGCAGGGAGCCGCTAGATCCAGGCGGCGCAAGACCGCGGCGTGTGGAAATCCTTGCAAGAGGTATATGTCCAGCGGTGGACGTCTATCGGTTGAGGATGATTATGATGATATCAGTCGATTGCAATTGTTAAGCAACGTCGACCCAAGACGGTAACTAGATGGGTGACCGCATTTGGAAGTCCGTATTTGGCCTTGGAAAGCACGAAAAGCCGTTGGTCCCGGTTATTATCACTTAAATCTGATAATAATCGTTAGTAACCTAAGTAAGAGTTGAAATAGTACTCTTGGTCGAGTCGTATGCGGAAGCCGCGCGGGACCACCGCATTATTTTCCCAAGAAAACCTCTGCCATTGTGATTCATGGAAAGGGGTCACTACTTACTGCCTTCAGTTATTAGGAATACGATAGAGAGAGAGAGTACTAGATCAGTAGAAGTAGTTAGTATACTATAAGTAGGTAAGCATTTTTAGGGTTCCGTAGCCAAATTTGGCAAAAACGGAACCCTTATAGATTCGTCATGTCTGTCTGTCTGTCCGTCCGTATGTCACAGCCACTTTTTTCCGAAACTATAAGAGCTATACTGTTGAAACTTGGTAAGTAGATGTATTCTGTAAACCGCATTAAGATTTTCTTACAAAAATAGAAAAAAAACAATAAATTTTGGGGTTCCCCATACTTAGAACTGAAACTCAAAAATTTTTTTTTCATCTAACCCATAGGTGTGGGGTATCTATGGATAGGTCTTCAAAAATGATATTGAGGTTTGTAATATCATTTTTTTCTAAACTGAATAGTTTGCGCGAGAGACACTTCCAAAGTGGTAAAATGTGTGTCCCCCCCCCCGTAACTTCTAAAATAAGAGAATGATAAAACTAAAAAAAATATATGTTGTACATTACCATGCAAACTACCACCGAAAATTGGTTTGAACGAGATCAAGTAAGTAGTTTTTTTTTAATACGTCATTAATCGTAAATCGCAATTTACCTTTCATTCAATCAACTCAAATATTTAAAAAAAACATTTAATTTAAAACTTACTACAGATTTGTACGGAACCCTCGGTGCGCGAGTCCGACTCGCACTTGGCCGGTTTTTTAAGTTAACCCTGAGTAGGTATAAACCGCGCCCTTTATGGCTGGGTGCAATGAACCCTCGAAGACATTGAACGATTCTGTCGCAAACAATAACCATATAAAACTACATAACTCAATTTATTTAACGGCCGGAAAACGTTAAGTCAGCAAGCAATGCAAATCTTTATTCTCTCTCTCGTATTAACCCATTTCCGGTGCACTAATGAGCACGAGGATCCTCTCGGAATGAGAAGGGTTTGGCCATAGTCCACCACGTTGGCCAAGTGCGGATTGGCACACTTCACACACCTTTGACAACACTATGATGAAATCGCAATATGAAAGTGAGGGAACAGAGAGTACACTGCAATATCTCCAGTTGATTAAGTTATTTTAGTATCCATCAACTACAAGTTAGACCTTGACTGCGATCTCATGGTATCTCATCTCATCTGATGGTAAGTGATGATGCAGTCTAAGATGGTAGCGGGCTAACCTGTTAGGGGTATGACAGTTATATTAAGCCCAAACCCCTAATCGGTTTCTACACGGCGTCGTACCGGAACGCTAAATCGCTTGGCAGCACGTCTTTGCCGGTAGGGGTTGACCATTTATCAAGTTTGAAAAGGTCGCAGAAATTTATTGCTAAGGAAAGTGCGTACCTTTACGTAAGCTTTGGCAAAGTATTATCGCAGTGTCCATCGGGCGAACTAGATGGACTACTAAATACCTACTTAATGTTATTCCTATTTAAGTAGGAAAGGTGAAATGTTTACTCTACATCCGCGTTAGTATGCGAATTGGTTTTACATTTACTTGTAGTAGCTATTACCTATTCTGTGCTAATAGTTTTAGAATCCTCAACAAGAAATACAGTTAAAAACAGCTATTAAAGATTTCTATAATATTAAGTACTTTAACACACAAAAAACTTTAAAATTTATCGCTGATTACCTAAATAACTAATAAAAATTATAATTAAATTCCTTACACAAATCAGTACAACTAACTTTATCGTTTTTGTCTGACGAACGTAACTATAGGTTCTCAAAGTATATTTTCGAAGCTCAAAGTATGTATATTAATTCTATTCTTACGTATTATTAATTACAAACATTATATTCTTAAAAACAAATACTTATAAATATAAATCATGACATTACCTACGGCATATTTAGCTTACAACTAATTATTGAAATGTTAACCAACTAGAAACGTACAAAAACGCTTTATTTTAAGTTTTAAAGTGTAAGTACCTACCTACTAAAACTCAGGTGTTGACCTATACCGGTGGTCTTTTTGGTAGTGCCACGGAATATTTTCTTTGTCCACAGTAGTACTACCAGACACGTTATTGCCACAAGCAATTAACTTTTCCCTTGTTAAATTATGAATAATATTATGTCGAGCTACGTTCCTAAAACTTGATTTGTAAATAGTCCCCTTACTTTCATACATTTTAATTAATGTGCACCGGGAGGTTGCCCAAAAGTGGGTGGCCGAATGTCATGATTATCTAGTTTTATATTCTGTGGTACGACATTCGCAATAAATATAAGGCCATAAAGGACATGAATCCAGGGCCACAAAATAAAATAATTAAAAAAAGAGGGAATTCTGAGGGCCAATGAGGGCGCTTCCCACCAATTGAGCGCGAAGGACAAAAAGAAAACGGATGATGAAAAGATTTCAGGATAATTAAATTAGGTACTCTAAGAATACTATATTATCGTGAGGAATAAAGCTTTAAAACGAACGTTGACTTTTGATTTATCAAAGTACTTAAAATATTTTAAATTATAAGTATAAAAGATTTTTTTTACCGTGGAAAATATTTTAATGAAGATTTTCTTGTTATTTTTTTGTTGAGCGTGTATAATTCATCTAGTTAGTCTAGCTTTGTTAGTTAAATTAAGTGCCTGTTTGAAATGTCTAACTTATTTATGGAAATAGATAAGGATTTTACGTAAGTACCTACTTTAAAATAATATGTAAAAAACTTGAACAAAAAAATAAATAAAGTAGGTAGCATTAGTGAAGAGTAGAATGTGCTGAAGATTTGCTACCTACCTATATTTAGACGAATGAACCTTCTCAATAGGTATCATATAAGTAGGTAGGTTTTCATGGTCATAAGTCTTAGAACCATGCAGAACTCAGCAGATTTTTCTTTCCGAACCGGTGGTAGAGTCAAAACATGACGTAACATAAGAGACGCATGTATGTCCTACATTTTTAAAATAAATTGAGTTTGTTGAGTTCCAAGCTTTTCCTAGACATCCAGCAACAACATAGGTATGGTAATTTATGATCTTTATAAACATAATAGGTATAATACTAGATATTTAATGCCCGCGACTATCGATTCCAGCGTGAGGGAACTCTTTAATGTTCCGGGATAAAAAGCAGCCTCTTTCCTCCGGGATACAACCAATCCTTGTACCAAATTCCATCAAAATCAGTTGCACAGGTGGGCCGTGAAAGGGCAGCAGACAGACAGACACTTTCGCAATAAATAACTTGTATGGATATGTAAACACTAAGAAAATATACGTGTCGGCATATGCCCGACTGCTGCCCTATCTATGATCCTCACGAATACAATAACGACAATACAGGTGGGAGACTCGCAACATCTGATTGGAGCTGGTTCGAACCAGCGGTCTCCCAGCTCGGACGGATTCCATTTTAGCGGATCGGCGAACTGTTGAAAGTAAAAGTATGAAACTATACAAGACTTGTATAAATTTTAGTGTCGTTTTCAAGTTTTGATGAAAAGTTCAGGTGGTCGTTTACATATAATCTATACTAATATAAATGCGAAAGTTTGGATGGATGGACGGATGTTTGTTACTCAATCACGCCAGAACGGCTGAACGGATCTGGATCAAATTTGGCAAAGAGATAGATTATAATATGGATCATAGGCTTTTTATTTAATTTTTCATATGTACTAGCGAGTAGCAACTCTGTCACCGGGTTTGATATGGGACTGTACCTACTTGGTAAGTCCTTAATAAAGTAGTTGATAATTACAGCACCCATACATCTCCTAAGTATGCTTCGAAAACGATAACGGCCTGTTTCTGAATTGAGAATTTCATGTTGAGTCGGTTTCAAAGACTAATTAAGGACTAATTAAGCAAATTTTTGTTTCTGAATTGATATTGTGTAAGGTTTGAGAGTTGGAACTTGCTGTTTTTGCTTGAATGCTTAATTCAGAAACCGGCCCAATATCAATTCAGAAACAAAAATTTGCAAAATTACTTAGTCCTTAAGTAGTCTTTGAGACAGACTCAACATGAAATTCTCAATTCAAAAACCGGCCGTAAGTAAATTGATAAAAAGCAGTTGAGAATCACGTCGCGCGCGCAGTAAAAGGAAGGCGCACTCCAATGGCCGCCTTGAACCGACAATTAGCTCGTAAAAAATTAATTAGACTCCAATCAGGCGCGCGAAAACTGATATCTCGTAAAAAATACGCTCTATTTCATATTAAGCATATTGCATTCACATTAGTATTTTTTCATGCGTATAGTCTAATAAAGTGGACAGCTAGTTAAATAGAATAAGTACTCGTACCTAGGACGTAATAAAAAAAAAGTGTGTGTCGTGCAATTCACACACGGCAGAAGTGAAACTTCAGTAAAGTACCTACCTTACATGAGATAATTATGAGATAAATGTAACTTGTATTCTATCTCATTCTCTCGCAGGCTAAATCCTATAATATGTGTTTGTCTCTTTTTTCGTTTATTCTTTTGGTTTCGTTGAATTTTCAAATCACAACGATTCTTAAAAACCGGCCAAGTGCGAGTCGGACTCGCGCACCGAGGGTTCCGTACAAACCTGTAGTAAGTTTTAAATTAAATGTTTTTTTAAAATATTTGAGTTGATTGAATGAAAGGTAAATTGCGGTTTACGATTTATGACGTATTAAAAAAAAACTACTTACTAGATCTCGTTCAAACCAATTTTCGGTGGAAGTTTGCATGGTAATGTACAAAATATATTTTTTTTAGTTTTATCATTCTCTTATTTTAGAAGTTACGGGGGGGGGGGGGGGGGTGGGGACACACACACATTTTACCACTTTGGAAGTGTCTCTTCTCTCGCGCAAACTATTCAGTTTAGAAAAAAATGATATTATAAACCTCAATATCATTTTTGAAGACCTATCCATATATGGGTTAGATGAAAAAAAAATTTTTGAGTTTCAGTTCTAAGTATGGGGAACCACCAAAATTTATTGTTTTTTTTCTATTTTTGTAAGAAAATCTTAATGCGGTTTACAGAATACATCTACTTACCAAGTTTCAACAGTATAGCTCTGATAGTTTCGGAAAAAAGTGGCTGTGACATACGGACGGACAGACAGACAGACAGACAGACAGACAGACAGACAGACAGACAGACATGACGAATCTATAAGGGTTCCGTTTTTGCCAAATTTGGCTACGGAACCCTAAAAAGTTTTCTTCAATAACCGTATTTGAGTAGAGTTCTACGACCTCAGAGTAAGATCTACGACCCTTAGCAACGGAGTTAATTAATGACCTATGTAATAGGTTTGTAATTTTTCATTTTATATTTTTATTGAACAACATGCCATCAAACAAGGCAGCATAAGAAGGGTTTAGGCCATATTCCACCACACAGGCCAAGTGTGGACTGAAAGTTTCAGATGAGGTTTCCACATGATGTTTTTCTACAACGTTGAAGCAAGACGTGATATTAAAATCCATACTAATATTATAAATTTGAATGTGAGAGACAGGATATATCCCGGGGAAGGGCATAGGCTCATTGTTTAGTTAGTTACCACCATAGATTAATTATAATACCAAGTATAGATTGCTAACTCCCTTATAAAATTTTTTCTAGGTTAATACTATCGTTAGATGGCGCTACCAGGGTCGCTCTTTATATGATTATAGTAAAATCGGTGTAATATCGTATTTTCTTGGTTCAATTTGTATTAATTATTTATATAAAATTATCAAAATACAAAAATTTGATAAAATCACTTAAGCAAATAGCAAATTTACATTCAACTAATTTTAACAAACAGCTTGCACAGTTACGCCATCTCAGATTGTGCGAAGAACTACAAGGCACCGGCGACTTTAATGCGCATTTAGCGAGCTTTGATTGAATGTATGAAGTGAACAGTCTATATTGGTTTATATATTGTCTTTGGTTACCACTTACCAACGTTTTTAAAGTAAGTAACTTGAAATACATAGAAATTTTTACATTATTAAATACTTGATATCTAACAATAATTTAATAGATAATGGATATTTTCCGCGTGGTATGGAACTAACTATGCGAACCGCATTTTCGCTGAATCATTATAAATGAAAAATAATAAATAATTTATTTTATGTAAGCCTTCTATAATATTTACCTATAACGGACACGTCAAGACCTTATCACATTTATATACATATACATTTTTGATTTTATTATTTTGAGCTACGAGTACCTATCTTTGTTAGTTTATTCGCATTTACTGTGATAAGACGTAACAGACAGACAGACAAACAGAAACACTGGCACATTTCTAATGTTAAAAAAATCATAATTATCATACTTCATCATACTAATATTACAAATACGAAAGTGTGTTGGTTTGTCCTTCAATTACGCCGCAACATAGCCACGGATCGACGTAGTTTTTAGCATGGGTATATTTGAGGAGTATGACTTCTTTTTATCCCGGGAAATAAAGGAGTTACCGTGGGAATTAAAAAAACCTATACATGGACGAAGTCGCGGGCGTCAGCTAGCGGCTTATAAAACCTTCTTGCTTTAAGTAAAAATTAAATAGGTAGGTAAATGTAATGCGGAAACATTATTATCTTTGATTTGTCACGTTGGTGGGCTATCGAGATATTCCAATAGGTAAGCCATGCAAAAACGTGTAGTTAAGCATTTCGTGCAGCATTATACTTATTTAATTTCATTTATTTAAATCGTTGAATGTGAGAGACAGGATATATCCCGGGGAAGGGCATAGGCTCATTGTTTAGTTAGTTACCACCATAGATTAATTAAAATACCAAGTATAGATTGCTAACTCCCTTATAAAAATTTTTCTAGGTTAATACTATCGTTAGATGGCGCTACCAGGGTCGCTCTTTATATGATTATAGTAAAATCGGTGAAATATCGTATTTTCTTGGTTCAATTTGTATTAATTATTTATATAAAATTATCAAAATACAAAAATTTGATAAAATCACTTAAGCAAATAGCAAATTTACATTCAACTAATTTTAACAAACAGCTTGCACAGTTACGCCATCTCAGATTGTGCGAAGAACTACAAGGCACCGGCGACTTTAATGCGCATTTAGCGAGCTTTGATTGAATGTATGAAGTGAACAGTCTATATTGGTTTATATATTGTCTTTGGTTACCACTTACCAACGTTTTTAAAGTAAGTAACTTGAAATACATAGAAATTTTTACATTATTCAATACTTGATATCTAACAATAATTTAATAGATAATGAATATTTTCCGCGTGGTATGGAACTAACTATGCGAACCGCATTTTCGCTGAATCATTATAAATGAAAAATAATAAATAATTTATTTTATGTAAGCCTTCTATAATATTTACCTATAACGGACACGTCAAGACCTTATCACATTTATATACATATAAATTTTTGATTTTATTATTTTGCTAGCTACGAGTACCTATCTTTGTTAGTTTATTCGCATTTACTGTGATAAGACGTAACAGACAGACAGACAAACAGAAACACTGGCACATTTCTAATGTTAAAAAAAATCATAATTATCATACTTCATCATACTAATATTACAAATACGAAAGTGTGTTGGTTTGTCCTTCAATTACGCCGCAACATAGCCACGGATCGACGTAGTTTTTAGCATGGGTATATTTGAGGAGTATGACTTCTTCTTATCCCGGGAAATAAAGGAGTTACCGTGGGAATTAAAAAAACCTATACATGGACGAAGTCGCGGGCGTCAGCTAGCGGCTTATAAAACCTTCTTGCTTTAAGTAAAAATTAAATAGGTAGGTAAATGTAATGCGGAAACATTATTATCTTTGATTTGTCACGTTGGTGGGCTATCGAGATATTCCAATAGGTAAGCCATGCAAAAACGTGTAGTTAAGCATTTCGTGCAGCATTATACTTATTTAATTTCATTTATTTAAATCGTTTCTGTTACACGACTGCGATCTCACCTGATGGTAAGTGATGCAGTAAGATGGTTGCGGGCTAACCTTTTAGGGACATGGCGGTTATTATTAAACCCATACCCCTATTCGGTTTCTACACGGCATCGCTCCAATAGTTACGCTAAGTTATATAACATTTATTACGCCAAGTTCATTTACAACCATAAGAAAGGAAATTAAAAATGATAACGGACGCTGGGGTCGTACTGTAATCTCATAAAGCCGTATTGTTTACATTTGTGTTGTAGAATTATAATCCTTATTTTAAAGAAGTCAAGGTACGTGACATAAAACTGTAATTTTGAAATAATACTGCTTTAAACGATGGTAGTAACTCCTCCTGAATTTCATAATTAGGGCTATTTGTTTTTGCTGCATTTTACGAAAAAACTGAAGCATCTTTCGCAACTAGAGCTTTTTGCTCTATTCGATGTAGAAATTTAAGAAAAACTGCAATTGTTTATTTTTAAACCGACTAACGAACAGACTAGACTCAGACATATAATGGAAAAATGAGAACCCAAAAAACTAACATTGTGGCTAATTTAGTTTAGTCTTGAACAGAATAACCAGAATAACAGAATAACCAATCTAAGGCCATCTCTAAATTAAACTGAAATGACAGCTCTATTTGTATTGCCAACCCTTTCTTATTGACCGAGCGAAGCGAAGGTCTCTGAGTCTCCTTGAGTGAATTTGCACTTGTCCGTCCGTCCGTCCGTCCGTCTGTCAGAGCCTTATAACTTCTGAATTACTGAACGTAATTACTTCAAATTTAAATATTAGACATATAAACCGATGGTCTCCAGCCGAATATGGCTTGAAAGTTATAAAAATCTTTATTTCAGGGGGCTCTCATAGAAGCGAATACGAAGTAAAATATTTTTTATAGCGTCATAGAGTTGCGGTATATCATTTTAAAGATAATTAGGAATAGAGTCAAAAAATTTTTTTTTAATTTTTCCCCTAAAATTGACGAAATGGGGGCTTTCAAAGTGGAGATTTTCTAACGTCCAAAGATGACCTAAGAACTCTAAATTTTCTGAAATGCTGAGCCTGATTTTGATCAATTATTTGAATTATAACCTGTACTTGAACAACAAATACTAAAATTAGATAAAAATCATAAGGAAACGAAATAATTTAATTTTTAATGAGCTTCAGTATTTACAACAGAACTTCACAATTATGTCAATAGATGGCGCTGCGAGGTCTGAGTTCGGGGCGAACCACTAGTTACTCCGTGTAGAATGGGGCAGCAATAGATTGTCATTTTAGTTTATATGTGCTCTACATAATTGGCCTCATTAACTACCTACTAAAGTCTTATAATAATATAATCCTTCCGTACTGGAGGGTTACTGCCATCGCTTATTAAAGAATTATTTCAAAATTACAGTTTTAGGTATATCACGCACCTTGATATCCCTTAAATAAGGATTATAATTCTAAAACACGAACGACAACTATATTAAAACAATACGACTTTAAGCAACGGTAGTATGCCCCCTACACTCATTAATAAAGCCAAGGTGCAACTTGCAAGAGGACAAGTTAGCTATGCAACTTAATTATTAAATAAAATTAACGTAATTTCGATAAATTATTGAGTTTTTTAGCGGACATGAATTTAATGAGTATATGGGTCTCGCAGTTTATCATGAAGGTACCTACCACTATCATCATCACAGCTGTTGTAAAACTGTGTTGCAACCCTAAAGATCATTTGGTCGGCGTACCTACTTTATTTTGTTATTTTCAGTGGCAATTTAGTTTAAACTTATTTATTTATTTGTTTGTGTGTTTCGTTTAATTGTGGGAAAAATTAAAATTAAATTAATGGTAAGTGCTTCTAAGATGTAAACCGAGTTTCTTGCTGGTTTTTCTCGGTAGGAATGGTATTCCGAACCAGTGGTAGATTCATTTCACGACTCAAAAGCACTTTTCAGAAGTTTATTTGAATAAAAAAATATGAGTTTGAGTTTGATTTTAAATAAGGGAAACAAGTAAAAGTAGAACGATTTACTAACTTGTAGCGACGTCCATGGGAAACTCCTCGATCGTATATTTTTCCAAAAAACTTCCACAGCAGAACAATCACTCTCCCACTGAGCTAGTCACCCCGTCACACGCCTCTCAAAGTGAAGTAGGTATCAGTGTCAGATAATTGTTATTAAACATACCGATGTTTTGAATTTAACTGGCGGGCGCAGTCGGTGGTACGTGTGAGATAAACAATTAGAGTATGTGTTTTGTTCAATTCTTCCGTGATTCCTATGGACAGTTTATTGCTTAGGTTTCAATTATTTTTATTGGTCTATAATAATTCTTTGTTTAATAAACTTCAGTAAGTGTTTATATTGGGTAACTAGATTATGCCCGCGACTACGTCCGCGTGGATTGAGGCTTTTCAGTTGATTTTTCGGCGGAAACTCTTTAATTTTCCGGGATTTCCGGGATTAAAGTAGCTTATGTATAACAGACCATAATCTTAATTATCTGTGCCAAATTAAATCCAGATCCGTTCAGCAGTTCTGGTGTGATTGAGTAACAAACATCCATTCATCCAAACTTTCGCATTTAAGTATAATATTAGTATAGATTTAAAACTCAATTCAAATATTATGGCAGTCGAAAAAAGCTAATTATTTACTGAATCCATACTAATATTATAAATGCGAAAGTGTTTCTGTCTGTCTGTCTGTCTGCTACGCTTTCACGGCCCAACTACTCAACCGATTGTGATGAAATTTGGTACAGAGATAGGTTACATCCCCGGAAAGGACATTTACGCTACTTTTTATCCCGGAAAATTGAAAAGATCCCGCGGGAATAAAAAAAATGTATCTGTTCTACCGATTTTGATGAAATTTGATACAGGGATAGGTTGTATCCCGGGGAAGGACAGAGGCTTTTTATCCAGGAAAATTGAAGAATTCCCGCGGGAATCAATAAACATCAATCCACGCGGACGATGTCGCGGGAATCATCTAGTTACATATAAATACAGATATTACAATTCCTGATTGAGTGAAAGGCTGACTTGTAACTGAATAAAAACCTACTTGAGTTTGTGCTTAAGTGAAACCTAGTGAATGCAATCAAAATGCTTAACTCATAAGCAAGGTTGGGTTCAATAACTTTATGACTATTTCGTTTTAAATGCTTTCCAATAAAAAAACTTTTTACGCGGATTCTTTAGTTGTTATTGAATATTGATTCTGCATTATACTGACTAGAGTAAGTAACCGACATACTATATAGGTTAGAGGTATGTACTACATGTAGGTACGTTGAATTAGAACTGCCTATAAATAAAATAAAAAATAATATAGTTAGCCATTTTATTCTACTACCTACTAACAATTTACGTGCAACATAAATTAGCAATAATAATAATTTATTAGTTAATATTATTTATTTATTTATATTAATATGATTAATTCCTCATTTTATGTCGGGGGGAATTAATTCGTTATGTGGGATTATTAAGAGTATCGGTTTGTCCTTTTAAGTATAATAGACTATAGGGTTAGTCTGAAGCCCGCATCAGGGACAGACGTTTCCGTGTATCAAAGTGATAAATAACTATACAATGAAGACAAATAAATTATGGAGGAGTACAGCACCGATGTTTTCATTATGGAGCCATGATATTGAGGGATTTTCTTATTTTCCTTTACATTTTCTTTTCGTTTTTCTTATTTTCTTTCTTACTTATATACATATTAAGTTAAATTGTAATTATTTTGATTCTTGCGGTAGTTAAGTCGCCCTTTGGTGTAGGCCTAATTAGAATTGCCTACTTACATTTATTTCATAAACGCTATGGCTGCTGCCTCTTATCATCATCCACTCCAGACTTTACCACTGGTTTGGAAAGCAAATTCTACATGGCATTTAATCATTTCTACAGAACTACGATTAAAAAAATTTAGAATATGTACATCTTATGCAATAATTTAATATAAAAAATTATTTTTAAACAACCGACTTCAAACTCCCGCGCCAACTTTACAACAACAAGCACACGCTATACAAAGTACTTATTTTATTGTTGATATTTTAAAGACCGCTCGACCGATTTCGATAAAATTTATATGGGACCACATGGGAAGTATGCCCTTTCAAATAAAAAAAGAATCATCCAAATCGGTCCAGCCAGTCAAAAGTTCTGAGGTAACAAACATTTAAAAAAAAACAGTCGAATTGAGAACCTCCTCCTTTTTTTGAAGTCAGTTGATAAAAAGCTAATTACAAAAACTATTTAACAGTACATTTTTGCATTTATCTCCGGAGGGAAAATATACCTATAATAATTCTGTTGTACAAAACCAAACTGATTTGACGTGGCTTAATCTTATGATGTCCCTTTTCGCAAGGAGAATGATAAAAGGGATAGCAATACAATAAAATTAGTGTTGTCATTTTAGTTACAGTGTCCTTAGTTTAGTTATTTTGCACGACAAATTTACCAGAAGAGCCAAAATCAGATAATATGATATTTTGGCTCTTCTGGTACAAAGATTTTGGTAGTCTCCAAACTTTAAATAAACTATTTCTGTGCCAAAATCAGGATCGGATAGGTAATTATGCATTTATAATTTCTTCCTCTACGTCCTATTTGTCATCGCTGTGGTTTGTGTCATCACCTCTGCTCATGAATCGCATAGGCAGGGGTTTCTTGAAATAGGTCAATTGCTTGAGGATGCTGCAGTGATGGAGCGAAATATTAGGTACCTACGACGTGGTACGACATCGGAAACTGGGACCGTTAGGAATGCTTCACAAGATGACGTGTGGCGTGGGGGCGGTACGTATTGCTTGCTTGTCCTGCATGTTTAGAACACATTGTATTGTATTTTTAATTTTGTGCTGTTTCACCCTCGTACCTCGGAGAGCACGTTAAGCCGTCGGTCCTGCGCCCGATCTCTTATCGGTCCCATCGGGCTATGAGAGTAAAGGAACAGAGAGTGCACCTGTGTATGCGCGCACACTTGTGCACTATAATATCTCCCGCGCAGATGGCTAATCTCTCTGGAGATTGGCCGCCGTGGCCGAAATTTGGTCGGGAGGACATTATTATTATTACACTGTATTGATAATCAACTACTAAGCTTCTTGTTTCTTGGTTAGACGACATTGTTTTTGAACAGTACTAAACCATTATTTTAGCCAGCACTAGTACCATTAATCTATCAAAGGAATGTCGCAAAAAACGTGCAGGTTAAATTACCATTAATGCAAGGCAAAATCGAACACAAGAGCGTGGAGCGTTTTCTAACGAGTCCTGTCTCAAAGTAAACCGATACTTTCACTCGTTTTGAAACCCGACTCGTCTCGGGTGATAGCGCGAAACCAGTCCGACACCTATAACAACACTCTACAGAACACCTATAGCTTCTATAAGACACTATTTGCACGTAGTGCAGAAGTCCAAACAGCAAACAACCATTTAGAGATCTGTAGAATCACTTGAACTGCCTTGATGCTACTGAGTTACCTACTGGCTAGTTTTGTTAAGTGCATTTAAAGTTCGACTTTATTTGGTCGTTTATTATTTTAATTAAAAATATTTGGGATATTATTGTTAATATCTTTTAAGGGTGACGCTACATAATTGTACTTACTTACACTTCTTAGGAATCGATTTTTAAGCAATTCAAAAATATTACCACTAAAAATGTGACCCTAAAATCGACAGTACCACTTCAAGGCTGTGGCAGTACTTTCCACTTTTTTTTAAATTTTATAGGCTAGCGCGTGTAGTTGATGGTGCAGCCATAAGGCCTTTGTCTACCTCAGAAGATGCCTAACCTGAGTTTAATCATACTCGACCATCAATGATTTTCCTTACAAAATAATAGATTGTTATGGAGCATTAGATGATATAATATGGCGTCTGTATTTTGTATCTAACAGGAAACAATTAAAAAAGCAGAGGTATAACTATCGGAGATACACTGAGAAAAACCGATCCCAATTCATAGAAGATCGACTATCTTTTTGATTCTGTATTGAAAACTAACTTATATGAACCAACACAAACTCATCCGTCGGTTTAAAACAATCTTGCCTGGTGATACCATTAACATTCTGTATTTAACTAGTATTTCGAGCATTACCCTGAGTGACACTTGTAGACAAAACAGTTTGTACTTTGTATAAGTACAGCGCGGAAGTTTAAACTACCAATAGGTAGGTAGACCTTGATGGTACTGAGCTACTGAACGTCGACATTAATGGACATCGAGCTAAAACTTTTAAGTAGTATCAAACATCTGATAAAGACGATACTAAATGATTGAAAGCACAGGTATAATACCTAGCACATCCCGCAAGATTTTGTTATTCTAAATATGGCCATTTTGAAGTTTAGCCCTTAACTAAGTACTTAGTTGATGATATGGATAAGAAATATATTCTACAGAAATGTAGGATGCTTTTCTTTCTAATCTATGCTAATTAATTAATGATTATATTGATTGATTGTGTTCAATTTCTGCGCAACGCTTTATCGTTGTTGTTTATGAAATCTAGAAAGCTATTGAAACAGACCATTCTTAAATGTAGGTTTTTTTTTGTAAATAATAGAAAATTTCGATTTTGCGATATCTAAAGATGGGCATTTTGAATTTCAAACCCTGATTAAAAATTATGCTATCTAGTTGATTATCTGATTGCTAAAATGTAGTAGGTATATAATTTCCTTTCTGCGAAAATATACCCATTTTATAGTTTAAAAAATTGTGACATCGAAATACTTGATCGTTGTTTTTGAGACCTAGAAGTAGGAAACGTTCTTAAATGCATATATGTTTTTTATGTAATCGAAAATTCCTAGCATTTGAAACTCTTTTTAAAAAAGTGTTTACGTAAACCATCGGAATTTTTTAGGTTGTCATTAAAGTTTTTGCCCGTTTTTCTTTGGCGTAACAAAAACTAAGTATTACGGCGCCGATCTCATTGGGGTTTTCACTGATAGAAAGTTCAAGATTGCGTCTAAAATCGTATCACAATTTGTGATTTCAATTTTATTATAGGTTTAAGTAATTTAGACTTTTGATGATTTCATGTAAGTATTTCAATAAAATTTACGGCCCATACGGTAGAAATAATATCGTGTTAAAGAAAACGGCAGATAGCAAATATTTATAGCTAGTTTTAAAACATTCTTAGTGCTATATAGTTGAAAAAAACAACGATACTTACAAGGGTTGGGAGCACCGCAGGATGATCCGTTGCAGGCCAAACAAGCACCCTTCCCGTGGGTGCCGTCCATGCTCAAATTCAATGTGGGTGCGAGGCTGGGCCTCGGGCATAGCTTGCACCCACCGTTGTATTTCTCACACAAGCACCCCCTGCCCAAGTTCTCCACTTTCAGCTCATTCAGGCTGTATTTGTCGTATCTTTTTTCCAAAGATGCCGCAATTTTTCCCGGTTCCTGGAGGAATTCACAGGAGTTCGGACAGACATGGCACTTCCCGTCAAGATTGTTAGACTCCGATACATCGTCATGTTCATTATCGTTAGGATCTGGTATCTGGTAGCACTCGTCTTTCCGCTCGCTGTCAGTACTTCCCGTCATATAGGATGTTAGAGTCACCTCGGATGACGATCGCACGGCGTTGTTCAACTTATACTTCGTCATTTTTAGTGTTCCATACAGCGGAACACTCGCTGCAAAGCTTAGAAAAAGGTTTTGAAAGCAGACGCGCGCGACATAACGCAATTTTTGATAGTTTTAAGTTTTTCACAGCACTTTATTCAATGTTTTTTTGTTATAATCTTTGGGTTGGGTATCACAGATGGTCGACTGGTCGTCGGCTTCAACTCGCAGTGTGGTTGAAGCGAGTGCGCGCGGGCGAATGGTTGCAGTCAACAGACGCGAAAATTGTCGACAAATTCCACGCGACAATATTATGCCTCCAGCGTTCAGGCTGTTAGTGAAATGGTGTGAAATGATTTTGCGCCGAGTTTATTTGTTGGAAAGGGGTTGTTTTTCCCGTTGTAGCACTTTTTAGCCATCCAAATTGTACCTAGCAGGCTGGCATAATAGGTTGACAAACAGAATACCTATAACATAGGTGCACAACTAGATGATAGGTTTTATAGCAATTTTGTTGGAGCCCTGCGATTTTCCAGGATGAAAAGTCGCCCCCTGGCACAGAATAGGTAACAGTAACTACCTACGTTCCTCCGGGACAAAAAGCTCTCTCTACAACATTGTACCTATTGTATCGATGGTCCGTGAGAATGTTACCTATAGACAGACAGACACGTTTCTCATTTTATAATATTAGTAGTGACCCATTAAGTATGTACTCGTACTTAGATAAAACTGACAATGCGAAGGCTTCGTTAGTTGTACTTACCTGCCTAGTATGTTTTTGTTGTAATTTTTAAGTTGAGTTCTGAATGCTGACTTAATTTGCATGTAATGTGATACAAATTGAATATGATTAAAATTAATAATGAACTAAATTAAATCATAATATTTGTTTTATCTGTTTTCAAGGATGACTATTTAGAGTCATGCATTTATGATCATATTTCTATGAATATTTAATTAAAAATGCTTAAAGGATATTTTTTTTCAGAATACAAATGCATATCCATACTTATATTATAAAGGAGAAAGTGTGTCTGTTTATTTGCCTGCGACGCTTTAACGGTTTCTTTTCTGATTTTTATGGGTAAAGTGATAGGTTGGATTGCATCTAGGGGAAAGGAACATCCCAGAATATACGGGCATCATATTGTAATAGGTAAGTATACTATTTTTAAAGTTAAAAAACTTGCTAAAGAATTTTGTAGTACGAGTATTATGTCTAAACATATATTATAATAATTGTTATGCTAATGTTTGCATGAGAGTATAATATTAATAATTGGACACGGTACTGTAAGTCCCGAAAACAATACTGAAAACGGTATATGTAAGGATTTATGTAAGGTACATCATTAAAAATGCATATTTTTGGAAGTATTATTAAATACAGATGAAATGAAAAATAAAAAAGAGAGCCGCCCGAACAGGGACTTGAACCCTGGACCCTTGGATTAAAAGTCCAATGCTCTACCGACTGAGCTATCCGGGCTCATAGCATCCTTGTTGAAATTACTGAACGTTTGCTATTGTAACGTATATATTGCTCGACGATCTATATATGCAACCTTATATATTTTATTATTGAGTCATAATGCGGATACTTTTCAACCGAGCACGAAAATTACAGCTGTAGGTATATTATCTATCTCAAGGTACAATATTAGAGTGTGGAAAAGAAAACCAAACCGGTCAAATGCGAGTCAGACTCACGCACAAAAGGTTCCGTACCTACCACCACACGATTTAGGTACTTTAATTGATTATTAAATACTTTTAATTAATACTTTTATAGATTAGTAAATAACAAGAAAGATGTCATAGCAACACGTTATCAGCTGACCTAAGACCTTGCGTCTTGCCAAATTTCATTATTTTAGGTCAACGGAAAATACCCTATAGGTTTTAATTTATCATTTGATTACGTTGACTCAGAAGCTTGATTACTTTACAACTCCAAACGACTGTCGACCTTAGTATTTTTCAATTTGATACGTCCTCTCGTTCCCGAGAAGGTGATTGACTGACAGACAGACAGACAGACAGACGGACAACGAAGTGATCCTATAAGGGTTCCTTTTTTCCTCTATAGAGGAACAGAACCCTAAAAACTTAGTACCTAGTGTTTTTTCGGTCCAAAGTTTGTTACTACTAAATTACTATCATCACATCTCTGGCGTACCTACTACCTGCGTCATGAATCATGATGATGAGGGAATATTTTACGAGGCATAGACCAGGCAATATCCATTCCGCGAGGCGCGCCTTCCTAGATACAGTTCACTTTATTACGTCATATTGTTGTATTGTATGCTGATTATTTGTTACGCAGGCGGCTACGATAAAAACCGGCCAAGTGCTAGTTGGACTCACACACGAAGGGTTCCGTAGTCCGAACCATCGTACAAGAATTAAAACTTTACAAATTTAAAGTGTTAAATATTTAAATACGTTCATTTAGTTTAATTTATAGGATTGTGAACTACATACACAGCACAAAAACATGATTCGAAGCCAAAAATTTGTTTTTGCCTAAATCCGGTAAGCAGGAGGTTCAACCAAGATATATTTTTGGATACAAACTCTGAAACATCCGGCCATCTTTAAGTCCCTGTACCTACTGATATCCGTCAAACACTGAACATACGGCGCGTTGTCAGCGCTGTAGTTAGTTTACAGTAAGTTGGGTCCTAAGATGTGCCCAAGGTGCTGGAGTGACGCCCACGCACTGGAAAACGCAGCGTTGGCAAAATCCCCAGAACCCACTAGGCGGACACACATGTATTTATAATATTTTATCAATTATTTATTTTAACATTTTAACAGTTGACAGAGCACTCAGGACTAAATACAGTCTTACACATCCATGGAAAAAAACACAATTAGTAGTTAGTACACCTATACATACACTTAAATGTTTATAACCATTTCACGACTATCGTTAGCTGGCACCTATTCAGAGCAAAACTCACATTAAAAAAGATACGCGCCGAATTGAGAACCTCCTCCTTTTTTGGAAGTCGGTTAAAGAGTTCTCTGACGTCTTGTCAGAGGATAACTGAGTGCGAAACAAAAAAAAATACTTGGCGGACTGATGACATCAAGCGAGTCGCATGGAGCCTCTTAATGCAGGCGCAGTAACTAGCTTATGGAACCCTACAGGCTACAAGAGACCTAGGTATGTGGAACAGTGGACGTCCATCGACGATGCAGTGAGGCAATGGGGCTGATTCTGTAGTGCACAATCTCTAAACTAAAATGACAGCATCAAAAATATTGGTAAACCTTTCAAATACTCCCTGCGGAAAGGGACAGAACTAGATTTAAAGCTGTCATTTTAGTTTGGAGATTGTGTTACACAGAATAGGCATGATGACAGTAACCAAGAATCAATGAAATTATGAATTTATCTAATGAAATAGGATTCATGGATTAAAAAAATTGTAAGTAAGTACTTATTTATTTTTCTATTTCGAGTGAGATTGCTATTTATTTTGATAAAATAAAACTATAAAATAAAGCAATCCGCCATATTGGATAAAACACCAAGAAGCGAATGACGTCACAATTGTTTGTTTTCGAGCTTTGACAATCACAAAGATCACACTATTGTTCACTGCACACTGCACAGAGTACATTGGTAAAAACAATAGTGACGTCACAAACGACGCCATGACACCGGCAAGCGTTTTGGCGTGAATTTTAAAATTTAAATTTCAAATGCCAATTTTATCTACCGAACCTTATTTTTCTGCTGAAATAAGATATTTTTTCGATTTTTTTTAATCATATTTTGTTTTATACTTCCAAACATAATCTGAGCATTTTTCAAAATCAGTCATCATGCCTATTGACAAACTGCGACCAGACTCGCATCTACAGCGCTGCAGTTGGTGTTTTTGTGGCGGAAGGCGCGAGGCCGGCCGGCTTCCGCGTTATCCGCAAATTAGCCGCGAACTGCCCGCCGTGACGGATACCTGGCCGATTGTCTCTTACTACTCTACAAGGGAGAGCAGGAATCACGCTGTTTGCTAAATAATAAGCGAATCAGCATCCTGTTGACCGAATTTCGGAGTTTGACTACGCAATAACAGCTCAAATACAAGTGCACTTTCTATTCCTTCACTCTCGTGACAGTTATGCATATTTTCTGGGCGAAGGTCTTCTCCTAAAGGAAGGTCGTCTTTATATTGTATTGTCTAAGCAATAAAGACTTTAAAACTGAAACAAGGTTGTTAAATTAGCTTTCTGTTGTAATAATTATTAAATTAGTTTCATTGCATTTGAGGCGATTTTCAGATGCTCTGATTGTTTTATTAGTCGTACCATAACACAACTTTACCGCCAGCTAAATCACTTGGCGGTAGTTACGTCTTTGCTGGCAGAGTGGTAATTAGCTACAGCCGAAGCCTCCCACCAGAGAAAAATATTCAAATTAATCCTTGACCGTGACTTAGAACATTCCTCTCTTACATCAATAAGCAATTGGGCAGTAAAGAGATATTACACACGTAGGTCTACGTATAGATTAGGTTTGAGTCCGTAAGTGCCACATTACCGTCGATCGAGGTAATTGTGCGCTTCCTTGGCGCCGGTCAAGAGCGATCTGCGTCAATTGGGCGTGGTGTGGCTATTGCCTAACCTTCGCTGCTGTACACATACAGGTCTTTAGTACCACAAACTTATCTGACCCGGTTACAGCGTCGTTACTAATAGGTATGTATGAAAAGTAAAATAAAAACAAAAACTAAACAAGCATAAAAATTGGTGATTAGAGAGGAAGAGAAATGGACATTAAAATATTATAAATGCGAAAGTTTGGATGGATGTATGGATGTATGGATGGATGTTTGTTACTCAATCACGCCCCAACGGCTGAACGGATCTGGATGAAATTTGGCACAGAG
Organism: Erebia epiphron; assembly: GCA_963932025.1. Lineage (NCBI taxonomy): Eukaryota > Metazoa > Arthropoda > Insecta > Lepidoptera > Nymphalidae > Erebia > Erebia epiphron. The sequence continues at coordinate 15,743,696 of OZ009950.1, forward strand.
ACAGATTATAGTCTGGAATAACACATAGGCTACTTTTTATCCCGGAAAACCTCAATTCCACGAGGACCACGTCGCGGGCGTCAGCTAGTAATTATTAATTAATATACCTAGTCCAGTGGCCAAAATTGGAATGAATTTTTATGCCTGTTTAGTTTTTGTTTTTATTTTATTTTTTATACTATTATACAATAATAATTTAGAAATAGGTACTTAACTGGCTAGTTTTATATAAATTTACTTATTTAGAATCACAATAACAAATACAAATGGACACAGTAACTATGACAAAATAAATGAGGTAAGTTTGAGATTCAAAATGAATTCAGTCATGAAGTCAGTCTTGGATGCACATGAAGAAAACAAAAAATACAATACCTACTCACTTACAAATAGGTACTACATAAACACGAAAGTGTCTGTTCGTTTGCTACGTTTTGATTCTGTTCTGAAACTAATTTTGACGAAGTTCAGTACAGAGACAGGTAACAGGTTTGAGGTTGTATACCGCAGCCTTGACCTATTATTACCTAAAGAATTCCCGTAAGAGACAAAACGGGCATCATCTACCTACTCGTACCTACAGTAGAAACAAAGATATGTAAGGTACCTCTGTTAGTAATTAACAAATAATTAATAGGCCTGGTGCTGGCATGATAACTTTATTTCTTACTGAATAACGTAAATTTATAATAAGTAAATTAAAACAATTATTTGTAAAAGCAATTTTTTTTACTGTAAGATTCGAGCGCCATCTTTATTCATAGACTAGCGTAAGACGTAAGAACTTTGTTTAGCGCCATCTATTGTGGACTTGTTATATCAGGTGGAAACTCGAGTTGTGTAGCGTAGGAACGACTTAGTTGATCAAGTTTGTCAATTCAATGATAGGTGGCGGTACTAAATAAAACTGGCCTCCAGGGATTATAAATATAGGCACGAAACGCAGTTGCGCAGACTTTAGAGGTTCCGGGTTCGATCCTTGGCAGCAGTTTGGAAAACTTCAATTTTTAACATAACTGCCATACCTACTCTAAGAGTCTAAATCGTCACCATCTTAGACTACAATCTGCATTATCAGGTCAGATCACAAGATATTTTACGAGGGCTAACTTTTTTTATTTTAATTTTTTTGAACAGTGTTTATTGTTGTAAAATAAAATAAATATAGAACTTAATGCTAGCTAGCCTAACCTAATTACTATATAAATCATGCTAACTTATAAAATTTTAAAAAAAGACTCCGTTGACAAATAAATTAGCTTCTGATGATGAAAGATTAGTCATAGTCATATTCATAGTCATTAAATTATCATCTTATTGATTTGTTTAGATATTTTCCTTAAATAATAATACTTAATATTATTTTATTAATATCTATGTAGTAGATACCTACTGTTAATTATGCAAGCTGAACAAAATGCAAGTCATCCAAAACGAATAAAGTGGCTCAATTCATATATTGATAAGATCAGGTTTGATTAGTTCGATGTAAATTTTTCGCCTCGTCATCTTCTCCACGTAGTCATGAATGAGTTTCTAAGTTTGCAACTACTTACTTGAACAATTATTAATTGATAGTAAAAGATAGAGTAAGTGACAATGATATGCAATGATTTTGAATACTTGATACAACCAAAAAGGTTGATTTTTATTTACTTAATAGGTACTAGATGATACGAGATGATGCTGATGACTTCGTCCGCGTGGGGTAAGCTTTTTTTATTCCCGCGGGAACTCCTTAATTTTCCGGGATCATTGGCCTATGTCCTTTCCCGGGATATAACCTATTCCTGTAGGTACCAAATTTTTCGTTAAATCAAAATCGGTTGTACAGATGGGCCGAAAAGCGTAGCAGACGGATAGACAGACAGATGGACAGACAGACACACTTTTGCATTTATAATAATATTAAGTATGGTTTCAAACCCAGAGCCTATGAAATTTCCACCATCTCAATGTCTACACCTAAAGGAAAAGATAGCTTACTAAGTTCGGTTTTCCTATTCTCACCTTCCATTACATAACAATGAGTAGTTGAGCACATTTTTGTACAAGTTTTATCCTTTGAAGGCTGACGTCAGGACCTCGTGTTTCCCCTTGCGGAAGCATGACTGCAGTGCCTAATAGCTTTATGACTAGTTGGATCACGCGGCGTCGCTCACGTAGAGACCTCCACTGCGATCGAGGTGTTTGAAAAACCTTTATAATAATATTATGTATTATGTTGCTTTAGTAGGTACAGGGGACATACTGGCTTCGTAAGCACATTCGTGTTATAATATTATAAATGCGAAAGTTTGGATGGATGGATCTATGTACTATGGATGTATGGATGTATGGATGGATGTTTGTTACTCAACCATGCCCTAACGACTGAACAGATCTGGATGATAGATTATAGTCTGGAATAACACATAGGCTACTTTTAGTCCGGAAAATTAAAGAGTTCCTTATGAACCGTAAAACCTCAATCCACGCGGACGAAGTCGCGGGCATTAGCTAGTAGGATTATAATTCTTATTTTAGGAACGTCAAGGTACGTGAAACCAAACGAATTGCTTTTCTCGTTAATCTAAGATGCTAGGACCGGCATGGGTATTTGTCACCGTAAGATTGTAAAAACCGTAAGATTGTAATCTAACGCTTTTTTTTCCGATAGATTGTGAACCGTTCAATGTTATGAGTGTCAATTTTTAGGGTTCCGTAGCCAAATTTGGCAAAAACGGAACCCTTATAGATTCGTCATGTCTGTCTGTCTGTCTGTCCGTCCGTATGTCACAGCCACTTTTTTCCGAAACTATAAGAGCTATACTGTTGAAACTTGGTAAGTAGATGTATTCTGTAAACCGCATTAAGATTTTCTTACAAAAATAGAAAAAAAACAATAAATTTTGGGGTTCCCCATACTTAGAACTGAAACTCAAAAATTTTTTTTTCATCTAACCCATAGGTGTGGGGTATCTATGGATAGGTCTTCAAAAATGATATTGAGGTTTGTAATATCATTTTTTTCTAAACTGAATAGTTTGCGCGAGAGACACTTCCAAAGTGGTAAAATGTGTGTCCCCCCCCCCGTAACTTCTAAAATAAGAGAATGATAAAACTAAAAAAAATATATGTTGTACATTACCATGCAAACCACCACCGAAAATTGGTTTGAACCAGATCAAGTAAGTAGTTTTTTTTAATACGTCATTAATCGTAAATCGCAATTTACCTTTCATTCAATCAACTCAAATTTTTAAAAAAAACATTTAATTTAAAACTTATTACAGGTTTGTACGGAACCCTCGGTGCGCGAGTCCGACTCGCACTTGGCCGGTTTATTGAAATATTCATTGTATTTACGTTTTCTTGTCTCTTTCTTGTAGGTTAGGTTAGGGTTCGACATAAATAATCAAGTAGTGACACTTAGGTTGTTGGGGCTTCAACCTGGTCCAATGCTACAACCCTAAGACGCTGTTCCAGGGGCCCATCAGCTGGATTCGAGCCTCTTAGACCATTGGCTCAGGGCCTAATGCGGACAGAACTGTTCCGGCTTAACTTAGATAACTAAATTATTGATAGATTTAACTTATGCTATGCACTTACAGAGTCCAAGGTGACCACGGCTCCTCGATAAGGAAGAATGTGGGTTAAAGGGTAGGAAAGGTCAGGAATGAGAAGGTACTTGCTGTTCGGCCGTAGCTTCTTGCTTCAAGACGGCACTAACACACAACACACACAGCACAGCACTCAAAGTTCGTCCAAAAGCTGCTTAGGTTAACTATTTACGGAATTATACACAGTTTGCAGCCGGCAGGTGTCAACGTGGCCACACAACTATCAATGCCACTCAGTACCGCAAGTAAGTCTTTACTTAGTACCGAAATAACTAGAAGCTAATTTCTCGCGGGAACCTTAAGCTATAGCGAGGTTCTAACAATACGGATTACAAAGAAAGGCTTATTTTTACAATCAACAATTCGAGGCGCGGCCGCTAGCAAAAACCAATCTTGAACTCTGTCGAACTGTCAAAACCAAAGAGTTTTATCAAAAAGCGCGGCAAGCTAGCTACGTTCACACAGTATTCATCTGTCACAGCGACCACAGACAACTAATACATAGGTGGCGCGAACAATCCCCCGCCCGTGGACGCAAGGATTTACGTCCACTCACTAACAGATGGGGAGACGTGACAAGGTGCAAACGGATCGGTGCAAGACCGAATCTCCGACCATTACCTCGGCGACTCTGGGAACCCCATCAGACCCGTACATTAGCTTAACAATGCGTCCACGACGCCAATACAAAGGTAGCAAATTAGATTCCTTTACCAATACAAGATCACCAACCTTAGGGGGATCGGATTTGTCAGCCCACTTAACACGTTGCTGCAAAAGGTGCAAATACTCGAGTGACCAACGATGCCAAAAGCTCTGAGTCATTTGCTGCAACAGTTCAAACCGAGACAAACGTGAGGTTTTCGCGTCCCTGAAGGGGTATTCGGGCAAGGCGTTAAGGGGCTGACCAATCAAGAAGTGGCCGGGAGTTAAGACCTCCAGGTCGTTTGGGTCAGACGAGAGGGGGCAGAGTGGCCGAGAATTGAGTATGGCCTCAATTTTACAAAACACAGTGGCGAGTTCTTCGAAGGTCAAGATAGTTTCTCCTATAACGCGTCGGAGATGTGTCTTGGCGACCTTGACGACAGCTTCGAAGATCCCACCCCAGTGGGGGCAAGCTGGAGGGTCAAACTTCCAGGTTATCCCCATCTTGGACATTGCAGTACTTAAACTAATCTTATTACTAGACAAAAATTCAACAATTTCTCTTAAATATCTATCGGTACCCTTATAATTAGTACCGCAATCGGTGCGAACCAGGTCAGGCAATCCTCGACGAGAGACAAATCTACTTAGTGTGGCCACAAAGGCCTCAGTGCTTAAGGCACTCACCAGTTCCAAATGGACCGCTTTAGTAGAGAGACAAACAAAAACGCACAGATAGGCCTTGAGTGACCGGGCGTTGCGGAGGTTAGAGCTCTTGATGGCGAAAGGGCCTGCAAAATCAGTGCCAACTCCGGAAAAAGGTCGAGTGGCCATGACGCGGTCGGGGGGCAAGTCACCCATCATCGGCTGCGCAGTAGGGGCCTTCAAACGGTAGCAAGGGATGCATTTGAAAATGACGCTCCGGATTGTGCGTCTCCCTGCCAAAATCCAAAACTCACGCTGTAAAATAGCCGAGAGGGCATTGCAACCAGCATGGGCATTTTTCAGGTGATAAGAGGTCACCAGCAATTTAACAAAGGTGCCGTCCTTAGGGAGCAGCAACGGGTGACGAGCACCATAGGGCAACTCAGCATTCCTAAGGCGTCCGCCAACGCGTAACAATCCGTCATCGTCCAAAAAGGGGCTTAAGCGAGCAAGCGGGCCTTTCAAAGCTAAGCCTCCTTTTATGGTGTCGATCACGGACGCAAAATGTTCTGCCTGAACCACACGCACCCAATGTGTCCGGGCTTCTCGACGTTCAAGAGGCGACAAGACAGGATTCAAATTTTTATTACCTGGGTTCCTTCCATTATGGATGAAACGTCTAATCCAACCGGTAACACCAATGAGTTTATCAAGGGAACTGTATCGTTCCAAGAGGAAGTTGGAGTCTGGGATCAGTTTATCCTCCACGACTCCGACTCTTAAGCCCGGCAAAACTTCCGGAGCGGAGAACCGATTCTGAGGCCAAGTCGACTCAGGTTGCGTTAACCAACTTGGGCCCCACCAAAGGGGATGGTTGACAAGTGAAGAGGCCTCGAGACCGCGAGAGGCACAATCGGCCGGGTTCAATTCTCCGGGTACGTGTCTCCAAATCAACGGAGTTTCAGAGCACTGAATTTGGGACACCCGATTCGCGACAAAGACCTCCAAGTTGTGAGGGGCGGCTCGGAGCCAACATAGGACAATTTCACTGTCCGTCCAAGCATACACGTCGGTCAGTTCGACCACGGATGCCAAAGATGAACGGACGTGGTTAAGAAGGCGCACCAAAAGAGCAGCGCCAGACAATTCTAATTTAGGGATCGTCAAGCGTGACCGAATAGGGGCCACCTTGCTCTTTGCCAAGACAAGATGTGTCGCTACCTCACCAGTGGCATCGACAGTCCGCATATATACCACGGCAGCATAGCCTCGTTCGGAGGCGTCACAAAACCCATGGAGACTGGCGTGGCACCTTCCTGGTGGTAGGAAGCGTCGAGGCATCGAAATTCGGTCGACGTCCGGAAGTGCAGACACAAGGGAGTGCCACTCCTTCAATAATTTCCCTTGGAGAGGCTCGTCCCAACCGACTTCAGCGATCCAAAGCTTCTGAAGGAAGCATTTGGCCAAAAATATTACGGGAGTGATCCACCCGTTTGGATCAAAAGTGCGGGCAACCGTAGACAAGACGGAGCGCTTAGTCCAAACCTTAGGAGGTGGGTTCAATTTAACCCGGTAGGTGAAGACATCCTGGACGGGCTGGTACTGTATTCCAAGGACCGTCAGCAAATTAGGATTTTCAAGGTTTTCAAAAATATGAGGGTCCTGCTGATCCTCTCCCGGGAGATCCTTCAAAACGTGAGGGGAGTTGGATAGCCACTTTCGCAATTCATAACCTCCGGACTTCAGTATTGCAATCAATTCGTCACGCAGGGTCAAAGCTTCTTCAACACTAGAAGCTCCTGTGCAGATGTCGTCCATATAGACTGACGATTCCAAGGTGGCTGATGCACGAGGATAATTCAGCCGCTCGCGGTTAGCCAATTCCAACAAGGTCCTAATAGCAATATAGGGGCTTGACCGGAGTCCATAGGTCGTTGTGTTCAATTCAAAGACCCGTATCGGCTCATTAGGACTCTCGCGCCACAAAATCAGCTGATACCTCCGATCATCGCGATGTACCACCGACTGTCTGAACATCATCTTGATGTCAGCAACAAAGACAATTTGGTGACGGCGGAAATGCGTGAGGATGTCGGAGATATCCTTGATCAACTTAGGGCCAGCGTGCAGACACTGGTTCAAAGTCACCCCGTTAGACGTGGCCGCGGAGCCGTCAAATACCACTCGAATCTTACCCCCAGGGGTCTTCAAGACAGCATGGTGGGGTAGGAAGTAGTGCTCGTGCGAACGCCAATCAAAATTTGATGGTGACATGTGTCCAAGGTCTTCGTACTCGCGCATAAATTCAATATACTTGGTGCGGAAGGTAGGGTCGCGCCGCATGCGCCGTTCCATAGACAAGAGCCTCTTCTCAGCTAAGGCCCGTGAATGACCAAGAAGGGGGCGAGAGGCGAGGAATGGCAAGCGAGTAACGAAGCGCCCGTCAGTACGGCGGCCTGTGTTATTTTGATAGAACAACTCGCATTCAAGGTCAAGAGGATTAACCGGTGCAGCGTGTGGCGGCTCCTCGACTTCCCAAAAACGCTGGACTACATCCGACAACGTTAAGCCGGCTGCCTGCAATTGGTCTAGCACCGGTGGGTCTGAAGACCACAAAACGGGTCCAAGAAAGCTATGACCAAATATAGTGGAGATGGCGCAAAGTCCATCTTTCTGCAGGACCCTAATTCCTCCTGACAAGATCAGGCCTAGGACATCAGAACCCAACAAAAGATCCATGGGACCAGGTTCAGTCCAGTCGGGGTCGGCAGGGGTCAGACCTGCCGTACAGGAAACCGCAACATCAGCGATTCTTTCCTGTGGTAGAGGACCCAAGATATCGTCAAGGACTGACACCTTGACCAAGACGCGGAGATCGCCCTTAATTGGGCCAAACATCAACTCCGCTTCACCCTTAGGAGTCGAGGGCTCGGCACCACCGATACCTATCATCCGAACCGCATGAGGACTCCAAGGGAGCCCTAGCTTACCCACCAAATAAGAAGAAGCAATACAGCGCTGTGAACCCGAATCCAAGAGGGCACGAACTATCAAACATTCACCTTTCGGGTTGTACACCTTCACTGAGACAGTCGGCAAAAGAACGGTCTGACAGACGGACTGCTGAAGATTAAGATTCTCAGGAGATGTGGCTGTGGTGGGGGCTAGGGCGGCGACTACCTAACATTGGTCACCTTCATCAAACCGGTCCTCGAACCAGGGAATCTCGAATCGAGATTCATGCGGAACCTCCAGAGGCGGAGGAGACGGACCTCCATTTGGGTAAATCCACGCGCCATCCCGCGGCGGAAGCACAGGCCTAGTCAAGCGGGCAGAGGCCGGCACACCGTAGTGAGGTTGGCGACCCATACGAGGTGGGCGGCGCTCTAGTCGCGGCCACTCGTGAAGCGGGGGTGAGTAGCGAGTAGGACGGCCCGTCGCCGTGGCGGCAGCAAATCCCGCATCAAATTGGCGCAGGGGGGTCGAAATCCCCCCGCGGGGGGGTGAAGCCCCCCCGGGTGGGGGCGAAGTCCGGACACACCGGGGCACCTGACACGGTGCAGGAGAGCGACGCAGACTAGCAGGGGAGCGATTAACATAAGCACCCCCGCCCGTGCGGGGGGTGCTCTCCCCCACCTGGCGGCCAACGCCATTTTGGTTGGCACACAAGATCGCCAGGTGGTTGCCCTTACAAATAGGGCATGGCTGCTGATGTGGGCAGTCTCGCTGCAGGTGAGCTTCCAGGCAACTATAGCACCAGTGGCGGTCCCTGGCGATGCCCCTCCGGTGGTTAATCGTCTTGTCCAGGAACTGGGGACAAGAAGGTACCCTGTGGCCCGGACGCTTGCAATATTTACAGGGGGTGGCCTCAGTGGCAGCAAGCCCCCTGTAGACTGGCATTGGCCTTCGCTCAGAGGCCCCCTTACCAGGGCTGCCAATCTGACCCCTTCCCTTCCTCGGCTGGGCAGGTTGCTCTGAGGTCCTTGAAGGACCAGCAACACCAGAGTTGTCAGCCTGCCGGCACTCCTCCTCGAGGAACTTTAGCAAATCTGAAAAGGGGGGCAGATAGCTGGCACCGTCCCCACCATACCTCTGTTCAAACCGCAATTTTAATTCGGGAGGTAGGCGGGACAACACTATATGCAGCAACAGAAAAGACCACTGGTCCACCGGGAGCTCTAGTCGCCTAAGTGCATTACATGCTACAATCAACGGGTTTAACAAAGATTCCCTCAAACGAGCAACCCCTGAGACACGTGGCAGAGACAAAATTTGCGCCACGTGCGTGTCCGCTAATCGGCGCACGTTGGCATACCGCCGGGTGAGTAGTTCCCGGGCGGTAGTATAGCTCTCCTCGGAGAGGTCCAGGTGGCAGACCACACTCAGAGCCTCTCCCTGCAAGGAGGACAGTAGGTAGCTCAGTTTCTGGCAGGGAGACAGATCCTTCCTAGCATGCACCAGACTATCAAAGAGGCCGAGGAAACCTAACCACTCACTCAAATTGCCAGAAAATTTAGGTAGGTCTATAGTGGGTAACCTACCTAGTAGCGCAGGTTGAGTCGAAGGCCTCAAAGGAGACTCGAGAAGAGAGCTTAGTCTCGCCTCCTTCTTAAGCTTAGAGCTTTCCTCCACAAGGCCGTCCGTTAGTTCAAAGAACTGCTCATAGTCTCGCTGAGCGGACTGCAGCAGTTCCTCGGGCGGTTCCAAAACCACTAGGTCCCTAAGCGCTTCCTCGACAATTGCCTGTCTGGTCGGCACCTGTTCACATCGCTTGAGCAGTGCGGATGCTCTGTCCTCACGGCCTATCAAGGTACGAGCTGTAGCCGCCCATCGGAGTTCAGCTTGTATCGAGCCAACGAGCCTTTTATGAGCTGACATCTTGTACGCAATAGGTATTGCAATTTGCAATTAAATAAATTACTTTATGATTCACACTTACAATTTAGGCTGGATTGAGGTGGCAACCCTAACTAACAATTAGCCAGCTGTGTGAATTCACAACAAAACAACAACAGTATAACAACACACAAAACAGCAACAAACAACAAACAAATAACAGCAAATAAACAATGTTCAAATTCTATTGTAAACAATGAATTTATATGTTAGTTGTTACACTGTTGATTGCTACAATAATCAAAGTAAAGAATTAAAAATAAACAAGAATAAGAACTACAATTAAAAGCAAGTTAAACTTACATAGATGAAAATTATCAAATTATCAGGGGTTAACCTTCAAATACAGACATACATACATGTAAAAACAAAAAAACAAATTATGTGTATAGTTAACCCGAGACAAACAACAATACTATGTAATTATAATTATTATAGTATAATCTTAAGCATAAGTTAGAAGTTACAAATTCAAGTTTTTAAACAATTGCAAAGACAGGCAAAGATAGGTGAGCAACTATATATGTGACTGAAAACACTGTGTAATCAATGATTACCGTTCAATAATTAAAAACAAGTTTTTAATTTGCAACTAGTAGGGGACAAAACCAAAGGTAGTGGTTAAATTTACAAATCCAATTAATAATAAGCAATTAATTCAAGACAACAAATTCATATACAGTCACAATCGCAATGCAGACAAGCAATATCAAACCTTGTAATTAGCAATATCAACATATAAAGGGTTAAATAATATATACATAATACCCTTTATTACAAGTTATTATCTATACACAAATTCAGTTAAAGTGTTGAACAGCTGTTGGCCAATTAATTTAGAAGTTTGCCAACAAATCAATAAGCTGCTAACAAGCTAGTATGTATTTAACAAACTAATTACAGTTTGCAACCTTTTCTCAATCTCAACTACAAACTTTCAATTTATAGATAAATAAGTACTTTCATAAACAAAGCAGTTATTAAAATAAACAGACACCAAGTACAAGCTTTGACACCACAAAAGTATAGTTTGTGCGGCAAGAATCAAACCTAATGTACAAAATTCTCTTATGCCGCTTCAATACATTTAACGCAGCAAATAGGAACTATAGCTATGTAATCCAAAGTAAAAGTTAAGCTTGTTTTAATTTACCTAGCTATATCCCACAATAAATGCCCCACTAGCTTACACTATTAACCGGTACAGACCTGTCCGCAGCGTTTAGTACAACCACGCTCTGCTACCAAATGTTGGGGCTTCAACCTGGTCCAATGCTACAACCCTAAGACGCTGTTCCAGGGGCCCATCAGCTGGATTCGAGCCTCTTAGACCATTGGCTCAGGGCCTAATGCGGACAGAACTGTTCCGGCTTAACTTAGATAACTAAATTATTGATAGATTTAACTTATGCTATGCACTTACAGAGTCCAAGGTGACCACGGCTCCTCGATAAGGAAGAATGTGGGTTAAAGGGTAGGAAAGGTCAGGAATGAGAAGGTACTTGCTGTTCGGCCGTAGCTTCTTGCTTCAAGACGGCACTAACACACAACACACACAGCACAGCACTCAAAGTTCGTCCAAAAGCTGCTTAGGTTAACTATTTACGGAATTATACACAGTTTGCAGCCGGCAGGTGTCAACGTGGCCACACAACTATCAATGCCACTCAGTACCGCAAGTAAGTCTTTACTTAGTACCGAAATAACTAGAAGCTAATTTCTCGCGGGAACCTTAAGCTATAGCGAGGTTCTAACAATACGGATTACAAAGAAAGGCTTATTTTTACAATCAACAATTCGAGGCGCGGCCGCTAGCAAAAACCAATCTTGAACTCTGTCGAACTGTCAAAACCAAAGAGTTTTATCAAAAAGCGCGGCAAGCTAGCTACGTTCACACAGTATTCATCTGTCACAGCGACCACAGACAACTAATACATAGGTGGCGCGAACATAGGTTCTATTGGGTTAATAAACCTAACAGATTACAATCTACCGAAAAATAATCCTTTATATTGTAATCATTCGGCAGTTTACAATTTCGCGAGTTAGATTATAATCTAACGGTTTTTACAATCTTACGGTGACATATACATTGAATTTACATACGATACTTGAGAACACGTGTTCTTAGATTTTATTATATGATGTAACTACAAGTGAATATAATTAACATTATTAAAAAATACGACTGCTCTGCCGTAGCCCGTATTGAATTTTCAAAAATTTATAGCCCGTGTCACTCGGGATATTGAACTATAGTGTTATATATTTTTGGAATCTACTCATCATTTTCTAGATGATGATTATATAGTTAATCTTATTTTCGAATATTTTTTTTCAACTTTAGTCTTTAATGCGGGACCATGGTCACCCCATCAATTTTTTTAAAACTTTACTAGCCTATGTCACCCGGAATAAGCTAGGGATTCTAACGATACCTCATTTATCAAAATCGGTTAAGACGTATAGAAGTTATGGTGGAATATACAAACTCACATACATACATACATACATGAACCCTGAAAACAATATACATACTCCTTTTTTCAGGCAGTCGTATAAAAATTTATGCTTTTCGCAATTTTTCCTTTACCTGTGCTATAAGACGTTGCTTCGTACAAAATTTCAAGATTCTGAGTTCACGGGTAGGACCCTGTAGGTTTTGATTCCCTTGCGAGTGTCGTAAATGCTGCATAAACGGCTGCATCTTTTGATTGCGTTGGCTTAGAAGTTTGATTTTTTCACAGCTCCAAGGGACAGTAGACCTGAGTATTTGATATGAATTTCAGCTTGATACCTCCATGCGTCCCTGAGAAAAAGGGTCTTGACACCCAGACGGACGGACAACAAAGTGATCCTATAAGGGTTCCGTTTTTTCTATTTGAGGTCGGAACCCTAAAAAAACTCATACAAATATTTAATATTTAATTTAATAAATTATAAATGCGAAAGTTTGGATGGATGTATGGATGTATGGATGTATGGATGTTTGTTACTCAATCACGCCCCAACAGCTTAACGGATCCCGGAGAATCCCGGAAAATTAAAGTGTTCCCGCGAACCACAAAACCTCGATCCATGCGTACGAAGTCGCGGGCATCAGCTAGTATTTAATATTTGCCGCTACGTGCCGCGCCGCTCCGTGCATCTCAAGTGGGACTAGACCTTTATTACGGGCCGACTACCACAAAATGCGTAATAGTAACAGGGTCCTCTCATTTTACTACGGATCCTTAAATGAGAGTCCTTTAGTTCTCACCTCTTTTCAACATGAAGGCTCGTAAATTACGTCCACAGCGAATGAAGTAGCGGCCATTAACTAGCCTATCAGAAGAACATTCGTGTCAATTGTCTAAACCACCTTGCTGAGGACAATAAAATATTTTTTTTATTATATATTTTAACCTTCTTCTTGGATAATGGTAATGAAGTTGCATGAAAAATATGTAGAGACTAATTTATTTTCCACCATTTCAGTAATTTGTGTAAACTCAAACTCATATTTTCTTATTCAAGTACTTTTGAATCGTCATTTATGATGTAACTAGCTCATGCCCGCGACTTCGTCCGCGTGGTTTAAAATTTTTTGATCCCGCGGGAACTCTTTAGTTTTCCGGGATAAAAAGTAGCATATTATGTCACTTTCCAGATCCTCAACTAAAGCCATGCCAAAAATCACGTCGATCGGTGGCTCTGTTGAGGCGTGATTGAAAGACAAACAAAGAAGTAAACACACTTTCGCATTTATAATATTAGTATGATGCCACTCTGTTGTTAGATTAAACAGCTAATGTTTACCTTAGGGTTCCGTAGCCAAATTTGGCAAAAACGGAACCCTTATAGATTCGTCATGTCTGTCTGTCTGTCTGTCCGTCCGTATGTCACAGCCACTTTTTTCCGAAACTATAAGAACTATACTATTGAAACTTGGTAAGTAGATGTATTCTGTGAACCGCATTAAGATTTTCTTACAAAAATAGAAAAAAAACAATATATTTTGGGGATTCCTCATACTAAGAACTGAAACTCAAAATTTTTTTTTTCATCTAACCCATACGTGTGGGGTATCTATGGATAGGTCTTCAAAAATTATATTGAGGTTTGTAATATCATTTTTTTCTAAACTGAATAGTTTGCGCGAGATACACTTCCAAAGTGGTAAAATGTGTGTCCCCCCCCCTGTAACTTCTAAAATAAGAGAATGATAAAACTAAAAAAAATATATGATGTACATTACCATGTAAACTTCCACCGAAAATTGGTTTGAACGAGATCTGGTAAGTAGTTTATTTTTAATAAGTCATAAATCTTACGATTTACCGCAATTTGCCTTTCATTCAATTGTAGGTGCACACATACCTACCTACATGATGACGCAAAACATGACGCGGCCACGTTAGCCAATCACGTGCCGCCGCCTGAATCACGATAACGAAGTTCTTTCGGAATTGTACTATATATGATACTTTCAACCTACAACATAGGCCCAGCTGGGATCTCCGAGCATGACACCGGCTCGGGGGAAGATCTTCCTATTGCCTCGGGAGCATACACCAAACGCTCCCGACATTGGTGACCACGACAAGCAACACACTAACAAGTCAAAATCATGGATGGAGTCAACAGTCAACAGTCAAATTCAAATTCAAGAAGAAGTAAACATTTGTAAGTCGTCAGCACAGCATCAGCACAGACCGCGGGTCGACAACACAGCATCAGACGATACAGCGGGTCAGCAAGTAACGCAGCAATAATGTGATCACATACTTCAGCATCAGAATAGTACGAGCCTGCACGACGCCACCTACTCTGGATGCTACGCATGAATGGTTACACGGGCGCCGCTACACTGAATGCTCAGACGCCGCTTCAATGGATGCTCAACGACTTTCAGAAAGAGGGGGAGTAATGTAGGTGCACACATACCTACCTACATGATGACGCAAAACATGACGCGGCCACGTTAGCCAATCACGTGCCGCCGCCTGAATCACGATAACGAAGTTCTTTCGGAATTGTACTATATATGATACTTTCAACCTACAACATAGGCCCAGCTGGGATCTCCGAGCATGACACCGGCTCGGGGGAAGATCTTCCTATTGCCTCGGGAGCATACACCAAACGCTCCCGACACAATCAACTCAAATATTAAAAAAAAACATTTAGTTTAAAACTTACTACAGGTTTGTACGGAACCCTTGGTGCGCGAGTCCGATTCGCACTTGGCCGGTTTTTTTATTCTCTGGAGGCACAGACCATACATTACTACTCGGTGTCTGGAGGGGAGGAAAATCCTCATTGGATACCTCAGGGGTTAAGAGGCATGCTCGACTCCATTGGGGATGTTACCAAGCGGCCTACAGACTTAAAACCTCCTCCACCTTCTCCGCTCAATTTTTCAGGCAAAGCCTTACTTACCAAGAATTGAGTGACAGAAAAACCCAATACTTATAGGCCCACAACAAATTTTTATCACATCATCACTCATCACTACAGCCTATTAACGTCCCACTGCTAGGCACAGGCCTCCACTCTCATAGGAGAGCGGGAATTAGAGCTTAGACCCACCACGCTGCTCCAATGCGGGTTGGCGGGCTTTAACGACTATTATCATGTTAGTGATAATAACCGGGACCGACGGCTTAACGTGCTCTCCGAGGCACGGGGGTGAAACACCGCCAACTTCCAACTCCGGGCTAGCACTGAGAATTTCTTAATTGAAAAACCCAATACCTAACTTTTCATGCCCGACCGGGAATCGAACCCAGGACCTCGTGATCCGCAGTCGAAAATTTTTATGCTTGTTTAGTTTTCGTTTACATTTTACCTAGCTGATGCCCGCGACTTCGTCCGCGTGGTTTAAGTTTTTCTGATTCCCGCAGGAATTCCCTTAATTTTTCGGGATAAAAAGTAGCCTATGTCACTCTCCAGGTTCTCAACCATACACCATACCAAAAATCACGTCGATCCGTTGCTCCGTTGCGGCGTGTTTGAAGGAAAAACCAATAAACCAACAAACAAACACACTTTCGCATTTATAATATTAGTACCTATGATATGATTTTTCGTATACTAGCGACACCGTCACCGGGTCGGATAAGTTTGTGGGACTATACCTTTCTATTTTTGGCTCTTACGGGAATCGAAATAAGGACCTCGACATTCGCAGTCGAGCATAATTATTATACTTCCCGAATCGAGACAAAAATAACTAGGTGGTGGGTTTTTATAAGGGCACGTCGTACTCTTTGAAGTGTTTAGGTACCGATAGGACCGTCTATCTTTGCGGTCTAGGTATATTACCTACTTGTGAGTCAAGACTTACTTCTTCAGACAAGATTTAAATCGATTTGAGGGATTCACGCATAAATTTTCTTGTTTTTAACAACAATGTTTGTTATGTTACATGGGACCTCAGTAGTTACTCACACATTACTCACAGCCCAATAGTTCGGCCTCGAGTGAATGCCACCGGAGCCAGTGGTTCCCCTTGCGCGATCGTGCCCCACATGCTAATGCGGCTCGGCTGTTTAACATGCCGGGCAGTGGTCGAAGGGCGTCCATGAGGTGGCGGTCGACGCTTTATACCGCCGCGCCGTACCCTTGCTGCTACACTTTCGGCTTATGAGTTCATCTTATTTTAGTATGCCTTTCTCAGAGAGTTACATATTTTTTCCGTTTGCCGTGGAGACCCTGGAGCCGTGGAATCTTAGTGCCAAGTTTTTTTTTGCGAGATACTATCTCCATGCCATATTTCATCCAGAACCATTTTGCCGTTCTGGCGTGATTGAGTAATGAATATCCATCCATCCATACAAACTTTCGCATTTATCATATTAGTAGGTATTAGTATAGCTATTACGCACGTATCTAATGTATACAAAGTTATGAAACTGATTCATAACCTGTGGGCTGCTGAACGCGAAATCGATTGCTGCAATGCATTTTTCTCATTGAACAAGGAAATTCACATTATAATACTAGTGAGGATACTGCAAAAGGATCTGTATTATTTTAATAGAACTTAAATTGTTTATTTACACAAATATCATACTAATATTATAAATGCGAAAGGGTG
Source organism: Erebia epiphron (assembly GCA_963932025.1). Lineage (NCBI taxonomy): Eukaryota > Metazoa > Arthropoda > Insecta > Lepidoptera > Nymphalidae > Erebia > Erebia epiphron. The sequence continues at coordinate 15,760,565 of OZ009950.1, forward strand.
TTTGTTTGTTGGTTTGTTGGTTTGTCCTTCAATCACGCTGCAACAGAGCTACGGATTGACGTGAATTTTTGCATGGGTATAGTCGAGGTCCTGGAGAGTGACATAAGCTACTTTTTATCCCGGAAAATTAAGGAGTTCCCGTGGGAATTAAAAAACTTATTCCACGCGGACGAAGTCGCGGGCATCAGCTAGTGAAAAATAAAAATAAACCTGATTTACGCAGGTTTATTTTTGCGACATTGTTTATAGCAATTACCAACTAACTATTCATATAATAATATTTTAATTAGCACAAGGGAACAATAATCAGTAGGCATGTAAACATATTGAAGCCGCAAGCACGTCAATATCAAACCCAATTAGGGTTTAGGAATACCCAATTTGAAATATTTCTAGCTGTACACATTTAAAATTTTCCTATTGTTAAGTATTGTATCTAAGTGAATGGGAACATTAGGTAAATATAAGAAGACCTTAGCTTGGTAAGAGTTAGTTTAGTTCCCAGATAGTATTACATTTTCATGTTTACAATATGTTGTATCAGATAGCGTGGATAAGTTTTTTTTTAATTCCCGTGGAAACTCCTTAATTATGCGAGATAAAAAGTTACGTCCTTCCTCGGATCTCTGTAGGTATCTAATTTCACAAAAATCGGTTGAAAAGATGTGCCGTTAAAGCATAGCAGACAGGCAGATATACAGATTGATAGACAGACCCACTTTTGCATTAATAATAATATTTGGAACGGATGTGACACATGCGACTTTGTCCGCATAGACTTTTCAAATTCCGTGTACTCATTGATCTTCCGATATGAAAAGTAACCAGGGGGCATACTACCATCGCGTCGCATAAAGCCGTATTATTTTAATAATGTTGACGTTGGTGCTTAAGAATTATAATGCTAATTTTAGGGACTTCAAGGTACGTGACATAAAACTGACATTTTGAAGTAATACTGCTTTAAGCGATGGTAGTAGACCACAGTATCTGTTTCCGAGATGCAACCAAAGTTTGACAAAAATAAGCGGATGGGATGAGACAGAGGACCTGAGATAGACAGACCGACACACTTACGTATTTATAATATTATAAGTGTGGAGGTTTATCCCGGGTTTTGAAAACCTAATCTTCTTGATGAATGATTTATTTATTCCACGTACCTAGGACAACTTGTGTTACTAATTATGATATGTCAAGGCTCAAGACTCTACCACTGTACTACTGAGAAGAGCCGACAAGAAACTCAGCAGTTGATCTTTTTATAAAAAGAAAATGTTACAATAATGTAAACAATACACAACACATACGTTACGTAACAAGTGTTACACTGACTTGTGGGCTGCTGAATGCGAAGCCGGTTGCTTCCATGCAACTTTGTCACTAAGGAAATCCATCCATACATCCACTACAGCCCATTAAGTCCAGTCCCACTGCTGGGCACAGGCCTCCACTCTCATGGGAGAGGGGGGATTAGAGCTTAGACGCACCACGCTGCTCCAATGCGGGTTGGCGGGCCTTAACGACTATTATCATGTTAGTGATAATAACCGGGACCGACGGCTTAACGTGCTCTCCGAGGCACGGGGCTGAAACACCGCCAACTTCCTTACCCCGGGCTAGTACTGAGAATTTCTAGTCAGAAAAACCCAATATTTAATTATGGCCCGACCCGGGATTTGAATCCAGGACCTCGTCGGCCGCAGTCGACCATGTTAACCACTAGACTAACGAGGCAGTTCATTAAGACAATCATATTTAATATAATAACCTCGACTTACAATGCTGTTTAAAGTCATGCTATGGCAAATCCAGAAACTCTTTTGGAACCATGTATAAAAGCGTACACTCGGCTACTGCGCCACTGAGGGTAGGTAACATAATATTAATTATTAAGCATTATTTAATATAACAATATTATGTTATTACGGCCTCCTGCTATTCCAGTCCCATTCCGATTAGAGCATTAGGGCGAAAACACACTACGGACAAAGAAATCTTTTCTGGTGGGCAACCTGCATGCCCGAGATATTTTTTTATTCTACTACAAGTAGAATAGAAAAAAACGACGTTTCAAAATCACTTGTCAAAGTCCATTTGAATAAAGAAAGATTGAAGTTTGAAGTTGCCCTTGACTGCAATTTCACCTGGTGGTAAGTGATGCAGTCTAAGATGGTAGCGATGGGCGGTGGTGGTGGTTAGGGTCCTAGTTTTCTACAGGGAACGCTAAATCCCTTGGCGGGGCACGCCTTTATCGGATCTTCATAATGTACTCAAATGTGTCTGACCCGCACCTGACGAGCGTGGTGGACTATGGCCAAATGCTTTTCATTATGAGAAGAGACTTTTAAGCTGGCAATGGGTTGAAACTTGAAGCACAGATTGGTAGGGTCATTAAATTTGAGGCAAGAGTGGCCTAGTCGCGTCTGTCGATTCCGATTGCGGATGGGTGACCGAATTTGGAAGTCCGAATTTGGCTTTTTTGTTTCACTCGTGCCTCAGGAGCCGTCGGAACCGGTTATTATACAATAATATAAAAACATCTTATAATAATTCTCAGAATCCTAAGAGTTGTAAAGGTACACTTAGTCGAGTCGTATGCGCAATGACCTGGGAACCCAGTTATTATATCATACTGTGGGGCGCTGGAACCAAAAGTCGATTGCTTACATACAACTTTGTCAAAGTAGCCTCGACTCAACAAGTGTTCCTGTGCGGCTTTTTTAAATTTGTTTGTCGGCAAAGTATTTTTGGAACTATATTATAAACAGCTAATACTCGACCCCAAAAAGGATTTCTGTACCTTGTGTAGACGATGTGGACGCAGAGAGAGAGAGGGGTCATGGGAGGTGGTGGGTCGTGAAGTCCCGAGTGCGTTTCAGCTCTAATGTAGTTATCGGTACACAACGGGTGTATTTACAGTTATCATGCGTCACGGCGAGGCATGGTGGCGATATGGCTAATTAGTACGCTATGTGGTCGAATTATCGAAAATTGGTTTTATATGTTGCGTTGAGCAACCCGGCCCGCTTACCACCAGTTCAAGGTGACACGTGTACTAAAAAATGTTTGACTAGGTAGGTATATCTAAATTAAATACCTATTATACGGCTTAGCAGCAGACAGACATACTTAAAAGGATGGATCAGCTGAAGTGGAGGTGGACTGGTCACATGCACCGAGACCCCCACGGAAAATGGAGTAACCTAGTGACACAGTGGTACCCGCGGGATGGGAAAAGAAATAAAAACCGGAAGCAAAGACGTTGGGAGGACGTACTGAAGCTGGTCCATTCTGGAGAAGGGCGGCACAGAATCGCAATCACAGGAGCTGGAGGAGGCCTTTGCCGCAAGGCATACAGAGTTAAGGGACGTTTTTAACCGACTTCCAAAAAAGGAGGAGGTTCTCAATTCGTATTGTATTCGTATACAATGTATGTCGGTGCATATCTCCGTGGTTTCTGAATCGATTTGAAAAAAAATTCTATCAGTCGTTAGAGGAAGCTCTCGAGGTGGTCCCATAAAATCTGACTCCAAATCCTCAACCCTGACTCTAAAAAGTTAAAAATAAAAATGCTTCCCAAAAAACCGATTTCCAACGCCACTGTAAAGTACAAAATAATTTTAATTTTTAGCCACTATTTTGAAGTCGGGCGAGTCTGTTGCGTTAACTTTGCCCTTGTTATACCTGCCCAACTTCAACATAGTGGGTAGAAATCAAAATTATTTTGTACTTTACTGTTGCATTCGAAGTCAATTTTTTGGAAAAAAAAATTTGTGATACAATGTTTAAAGAAATAAACACTGTAAAACTCTGAAATAAAAGGCTATTTTATTTGATATTATTAAATTCTGGGCAAAATTCAGACTTCTGCACTCCTCGTTGTTTAGAATGACCCACAGACTGAAAGATAGTGAAGGCTTATAGTATGGTTAAGTTTTGTACCTTAACTGACCCTTTGAAAGGTTAAAAATTAAGCAAAAGGCATCATACGTATTTTGACGATAGTCGTCAAAAGCTATCTTTTAGGCAAAATGAGTTACTAGGATAATATGAGCATTCTATACTATAACAAAATTCCACAACCTATTTTAAAGTTGCCTTTACACAAGTTTAAGAAATCCATTAAAAGTAAACCTGAAAATAGCTTATTATACTGTCAAGAACATTATGTAAATCTTAAAAGAGCATGGATTTGACTCGCTCCAGCAATGCTAAGGACAGCGGCTACTTAAGTAGGCATCTACACATTGATGTCAAATGTAAATAATTTTTTTCAAAAGAGCAACCACCGAGTTTCTTGCTGGTTCTTCTCGGTAGGAACTTGGTAGGAACCGTTCCGAACCAGTGGTAGATTCACTTGACGAAAGTTTGAATTTTCGGTGTTGACCTGGCGTACCACGTGTACCTTTTTTTTGACGGGGGGGGGAGGGGGAATCTACTTAAAAAACCCGACTTCCTGGGGGGGAAATCGGGTTATGCAGGATTTCTACCACCCTGGTGGCCGACTTTAACGCATGTCGGGAGGCTCCAAGATCTCTTAAGAACGCATCGGTGTCCCCCTTGTGCGATGCCCCCTTGGTAGGCGTCATAGGATAAGCTTGTTACGAACTACGATGTAGCAATGTAATCTTACGCAACACAATATAATGGCTGGGTTTTGCCAACATTCAGTGGTTTTGCCGCGCAGCCTTCGTGAATGGCTTCGAAAAAAAAAAACATCGCCACTGGGCCAACCCCGACATTTGTCTCGATCTCTTAGAAGGATAAATTAATTTGAACTAGCTCTCTCTTTCGACTTTGCCCGAAAAGCACAATTTTCTTTTACAATGGGTTCAAAAACTGATACTTATAGATCATATTTTACTTAATAGTTTTTATTTTGTTACATTCCTAAATTAACCCAGCCGGGAATCGTACCTACTACGTGTTAGACCAAACTATATATAATATTATATATATATCCATACTAATATTATAAATGCAAAAGTGTGTCTGTCTGTCTGTCTGCTACGCTTTCACGGCCCATCTGTTCAACCGATTTTGATGAAATTTTGTATAGGGATAGTTTGTATCCCGTGGTAGGACATAGGCTACTTTTTCCTGGAAAACTAAAGAGTAACCGCGGGAACAAATACCTTAATCCACGCGGACGAAGACGCGGGCATCAGTAATATCTAAACCCATGCAAAAAGTTGCGTTGCACTGTTGCGGCGTGATTGAAGGACAGGCAAACACACTTTCGCATTTATAATATCAGTATGATTGTAAGATTAGTCTCAAAACGAATACTCAGGCTGTATTTGCACAAAGGGTTTCCCGAATGATTAACCCATGATATTATGGGATTTTGAAGTTCGATCATCCTCGTCAATGTAACACCCACTAATGTATCAGGTTACTTATGCAACTTGGTTGTAATGAATAGGTCATTGTCAAGGAAAACTGGACGCGTATGGCCATCACGGGCTTTCTTGTATTAAAAGTGCCGGTCGTCTTTCGCGACGAGCTTCCCTGAACGACATCATTCGTAGGTCTCTTGCTAAAGTGCCTGCAGTATAAGAGCCTATAATGGTTTGGCGCGCAGTGATGGTAAGAGACCTGACGGGATGACTCTTGTTCCGTGGAGGCAAGGAAGGTCGCTTGTTTGGGATGCCACATGATACGCTAGCGTTATCCCACTTGTAGGCATCCTCCATGACAGCGGGGGCGGCGGCCACTAATGCAGAAAGAGCCAAGAGGCGCAAGTATGAAATTAATGAAAATAATTTCATTTTTGTGCCTTTTGGTGTTGAAACCCTGGGGTCGTGGGGCGAAGATGCTAGATCCTTTTTTAAGGATCTATCTTCCCGTCTCACAGAGGCCACAGGTGTTCCGAGGGCTGGCAGTTACCTCGGCCAACATATAAGTTTGGCTATTCAGCGGGGTAACGCAGCAAGCGTTCTGGGCACACTGCCTCATTGCAGCAGGATAGATGATATTTTTAATGTTTATAGTTTTCAGTTTTTAATTTAGTTTTAGATTTTAATGATATCTTTAGTTTAATAAATAACAAGTGAATATAATTAAAATTATTAAAAAATACGACTGCTCTACCGTAGCCTCCCGTATTGAAATTTTTCAAAAATGTATAGCCCGTGTCACTCGGGAATTTGAACTATAGTGTTATATATTTTTGGAATCTACTCATCATTTTCTAGATGACGATTAGATAGTTAATCTTATTTTCGAATATTTTTTTTCAACTTTAGTCTTTAATGCGGAACCATGGTCACCCCATCAATTTTTTTTTTAATTTTACTAGCCTATGTCACCCGGAATAAGCTAGGGATTCTAACGATACCTCATTTATCAAAATCGGTTCAGACGTATAGAAGTTATGGTGGAATATACAAACTCACATACATACATACATACATACATACATACATACATGAACCCTGAAAACAATATACTCCTTTTTTCAGGCAGTCGTATAAAAAGATAAATATTTGAAAACTTCTGAGGAAAACTTGTTAGGAATTTGAATTTGGGAAATTCTATATTCATACCAAAAATGTAAATATCAATACTAATATTATAAATGCGAATGTGTGTCTATCTGTCTGTCTGCTACGCTTTAACGCTTTAAATCTTCTCAACCGATTTTGATGGAATTTAGTACAGATATAGGTAGGTTGCATTCCGGCGAAGGACACAGGCTTTTATCTCAGAAAATTAAGGAGTTCGGAAGAAGAAGAAGAGAATATAAATACAGTACCCCCTGTAAGTTATTATATTATCCTGTGGGGCGCTGGACCCAAAGTCGATTGCTTCCATACAACCTTGTCACTAAGAAATTCGTCAAATGGGCACGGATCCCAAAAAAGTACGTCAGCAAAATAAATCATAATTATTGTATCCAAAGCCTGTATCCCCACAATCAGGCCCTGACCTTAAAGCCAAGCAGGTATCGCGAATTGACGACAAAACCAGTCGGTCGAGTCAAGCCTTCTTCTTTTTTGTCGAAACCTGCAGCTCATCGCTGTGATATGAGATTTTGATAAAGAATAATATTCTTTATATGAAACTTTAATAGATATAAAAAAGGGGATACATAAAATCGACTTACTAGAAACCCTTTCAAAATCCAGCCAGTTTTCCGCAGAAGAATATCCTTTCCGAACCGGTAGTTAGCTCAGATATTTTTAAATTTTATGTGTATTTTAAGATTTTGACATTGTCATAATTAATTTATGTTTTCCTATGCTAAATTTATAACTTTTAAACCATTGTTTCGTACCTCTGTTGCACGCCCGAAGAGGCAACGTATAATGCAACAAAAATGACTTTTGACTTTTCAATTCATAAGTAGTCCTTAGTTTCTTAAATAGTAAGCTTTCCTACGTGAATATAAATGACTTACCATACCACGTCAATAATGTTTGTGACATTGTATTGTTTGCTGACGACACATCCCTTATTTTTAAAGTGGATAGAAGTAAGGACAATTTTGACAATGTAAACAGTGCAATATCACACGTATCACACTGGTTTACTATCAATAATTTATTATTGAATGCTAAGAAAACCAAGTGCTTAGAGTTTGTTCTACCTAATGTAAAGAATATTGACAAAACTATAATGATAAATGGAGAAACATTAAAAATGGAGAACTCCACAGTTTTTTTGGGGGTGACCTTGGACAACAAGCTTCAAGGGGCGCTCATATAGAGACACTAGCGGGAAAACTTAGGTCGGCTGCCTTTGCTGTTAGGAAAATTAGACAGTTTACCGATATTGAATAGCCGTTTCAATATCGGTAAACTGGCTTGTCTACTTTGCTTACTTCCACAGTGTTATGTCGTATGGCATTTTATTGTGGGGCAGAGCAGCTGATATCCAATCAATTTTTATATTGCAGAAAAGAGCCATTCGTTCTATTTATAAACTCGGATCACGCGAACCACTTCGTGAAAAATTTAAAGAGATTGGTGTTCTTACGGTGCCTTCACAATACATATACAATAATATAGTCTTTGTTAGGCAGAACATTAATCATTATAAGCAGATTTCTGATACTCACAATCTTTGTACTAGAAACCGCCATAAGCTAGTAACAGCGTCATATCGTGTGCGTAAGGTGCAGAAATCCTTTGTGGGGTCGAGTGTACGTTTTTATAACATGGTTCCAAAAGAGTTTCTGGATTTGCCATTACATACATTTAAGGACTGTGTCAAACAGCATTTGTTAAGTCGAGCTTATTATACTATCGACGATTTTATTGACGACAAAGTTGCATGGAAGCAACCGGCCTCGAATCCAGTGACCCACAAGTCGGTGTAATACTTGTAATGTTGCGTATGTATTGTATTGCTTGAATATTGTAACCTCTTTCTTTTTTTGAGAAAAGAGCAACTGCTGAGTTTCTTGCCGGCTCTTCTCAGTAGAACCATCTTTCCGAACCGGTGGTAGAGTCTTGACGTATCATAAGTAACACAAGTTGTCCTATGTGCAATAAACAAATCATTTATCATTTATCATTTGAATTAAATTGAGTTTGATTGTGACCTAAGACACTACATGTGCCGATTTTACCAACTTCGAATAATGTTTTGCCTATAGGAACATCGTTCTAATTTTGACAGAATTCCCATACAACATCGGTCAAAATATCATTCGAAGTAACTATTCGAATTTGGTAATAAAAATTCTTTCCAAAAAACCGACTTCCAAAGCCACTGTAAAGTAAAAAATAATTTTGATTTCTACACACTATGTTGAAGTCGAGCGAGCCTGACGCGTCAACTATGCCCATCTTTGTTATACTCGCCCGACTTCAACAAAGTGTGTAGAACTTAAAATTATTTTTTACTTTACAGTGGCTTTGGAAGTAGGTTTTTTGGAAAGAATTTTTATTTTTAACTTTTCAGTGTACTCTATACCCCTACGGCTTAGGGGTGCAGTACCATGCAGCATCAGAGTTGAGGAGTTGGAAATTGGGTTTAAGTATGAAGTCGTTGCTAAACACCTACAATATTAATTCATCATAAAAAATCCTAAATCGCTATTTTAACGAGTTCTGTACCCTACAGCATCAGGGTTGAGGAGTTGTATTGTAAACACGTGACTTGATACCTACTATATGAATTCACCATCAAAATTTCCAAACTCACTAGTATTGAGGATTTTATGTAGTACGGTACACCTACAGCATCAGGATTGAGGATTTGGAGTCAGAATTTTTTATGGGACCACCTCGCGAGCTTACTCTAACCAATGAAAAAAAATTTGTTCAAATCGGTTTAGAAACCACGGAGATATGCACCGACATACATTAAACATACGCGCTGAATTGAGAAGCTCCTTTTTTGGAAGTCGGTTAAAAAACTTTCGTTTCAACTTTCAACTTCTTTCTAAGTACCTACTTAAAAATTGATATTACTTTTTTTTACAATAACAGCGCAAAGGCTGTACTTACATCAGTTTAACCGTGCGTAGGCGTCTTTAATGCCCGTACTAGATGATGCCCGCGACTTCATCCGCGTGTTTAAAGGTTTTGTGATTCCCGCGGGAACCCTTTAATTTTCCGGGATTAAAAGAATTTCTAAGTCCTTCCCCGGGCTAAAACCTATCTCTGTACCAAATATCATCAAAATTGAAAAGATGGGTCGTGAAAACGTAGCACACAGACACACAGACGGAAAGACAGACAGATATACACACTTTCGCATTAAGAATATTAACAGTATAGAATTAGTATGGATACTTTGTAAGAAATTATGCTTAAGTATTTTGTTTTTTCAAACCATTGTATTGTAAGTTTTTTGTAGCGATACATCGTAGAACGGAATTTTTTAACATCTGCAATGTAAACACACATTATATGCAAATTGAATTGTTTTTGAAGGAAGTTAAAAAACGTCTGACTTAACTAAATCAGGAGTATCTAGGTTCTAAAAGCAAGCTTTTTAGCTCTGTCTAGAAATTAGTCTGACCGACTGAAATGAAATGTTTTATTTGATGTGGACGGGGACCACCATTATGACAGTATGTGGATATGTTATAACTCTTCACTCTACCACCGCCCGGTTCGGAAAGAAATAATTCTACTGGGAAGAACTATCAAGAAACTCAACAGTTGCTCTTATTTTCACAATTTCCATTATACATAGTAAATACAATTATTTTCTTTGTGGTGGACTATGGCCGAACCCTTCTCGAGACTCCTCTCGAGAAGGGTTCGGCCATAGTCCTCCTCGCCTCACTACGAAGCACGAGTCTCCACTCGTGCTTCGTAGTGAGGCGATATTTGGTTGAAGAGTAGCTGGAAGTGATGACGTAGCCTGTGTCCTTCCCCGGGATGTAACGTGAAGGACCCCGGGATGATCTGTATATTAAATTTCATCAAAATTGGTTGAAAAGATGGGCCGCCAAAGTCTATCTAGTAGACAGACAGATAGACAGGTAGAACATACAGGAGGTAGGTAGGACATACTTTCGCATTATAATTTAAGTATGGTTTACTTTAAACGCGCTATACCTAACTTTGAAGGTAGGCCACAAAAAGGTAACAGACAGTTTATACACAGACACACTTTCAGCTAAATATTAGTATGGATTTGGATTGTTTTGCTTGTACAGCTAATACATTGTACATCAGCCTGTCTATGTCATTTAGGACACTCTTCATCACGAGTTTATGGCTTTTAGGGGTCCTTGCCCTGATAGGAAAAAAAAACCCTTATAGGATCACTTCGTTGTCTGTCTGTCTGTCTGTCAACCACCTTTTTTTCGGGAAAGCGTGGAGATATCAAGTTGAAATTAATGTCAAATAGCGGTCTACGGTCCCTTGGAGTTGTAAAAAAAGCAAACTATAATAAAAAGTTACAACCGTTTATGCCGTATATTTTGACACTCGCCAATAAATACAAACTTTAAGTTAACTTTAGGGTACTTCCCGTTGATCTACAATCATGAAATTTAGCAAAAAGCAAGTTCTCACAGCACAAGTATAGGAAAAGACCGATTATTCGTGTCCCGTAATTATAGGGTGATACTTGTTAGTTATTTGTGAGGCGCTACCAGTTTAGCGCCATATGTGTTTCACAGCTGTTATGACATCTATCTTGTTATTCACTAAAATCATACTATAATATTATAAATGCGAAAGTGTGTTTGTTTGTTTGTGTATTGGTTTGTTGATTTGTTAGTTTGTCCTTCAATCACGCCGCAGCGGAGCAACGAATCGACGTGATTTTTGGCATGGGTATAGTTGAGCACCGACCTCCGTGGCGCAGTGTGTAGCGCAGTTGCCTTAACGTGCGAAGGTCCCGGGTTCGATCCCCGGCAGGGTCAATTTGGGAATTTATAATTTTTGAATTTTCCCTGGTCTGGCCTGGTGGAAGGCTTCGGCCGTGGCTAGTTACCACCCTACCGGCAAAGACGTGCCGCCAAGCGATTGAGCGTTCCGGTACGATGCCGTGTAGAAACCGAATAGGGGTATGGGTTTAATATAACTGCCATGCCCCTAACAGGTTAGCCCGCTACCATCTTAGACTGCATCATCACTTATCATCAGGTGAGATCGCAGTCAAGGGCTAACTTGTAGTGGATAAAAAAAAAAAAACCTGGATAGTGCTGACACCTGGACTGACATAGGCTACTTTTTATCCCGGAAAATTAAAGGGTCTCGCGGGAATCAAAAAAACTTAAACCACGCGGACGAAGTCGCGGGCATCAACTAGTAATTTATATTATGTACGGAACCCTTTGTGCACGAGTCAGACTCACACTTGACCGTGTTTTTTTAAATATTATGCTCTCGTTCAGCGAGCACGTCGGAGACATTAGGATCGTATCACACTGGTCGAGCCCGTGCTCCCTCAAGGCCGAGGCCACACCTGCGGGCGGGTCACTCAAAGCGTGTCTATGTTACGATTAGACAACGGCCTTGGAGAACCTGAATTAACTGCAACCATAGTAACCAGCCTCGTGGTTTAGGCTTCCTATTCACCCGAATAGGAAGCCTAAACCGCGCGATAAAGATCGCGTCGCATCGGCACGGACTCTTCGGAACCTATGTGCGTTTATGGGAATTAAACCATAATTATTATCATACTAATACTATAAATGCGAAAGTGTGTATGTTTGTTGGTTTCTCCTTCAATTACGCCGCAACGGAGCAGAAGATAGTAGACATACGCTACTTTTTACGCTACGCGTATGATGTCGCGGGTATCAGCTAGTAATTGATACCTAAATACTGCAAGATCTCATACCGTTGAAGGAATATAGACATCCATCAATATATTATGTCAATAAATATCACGATCCAACAGAAAATACTGATGGAGCACAGTATCCAATGAACGTCTAGCCTTCATCTCGGGGAGACTCATCAGCAGTGGGCCGGCGATGGTTTGAAATGTGGTATACAGTAAGCGATGTACACATTTTGCAGGTAAGTATAACCTATGTATATAGCTATGTATGTACGTAATATTTGCATGAATATTCAACAGACGAGTGAACGATGAATTAAACCAGTCCACCCGGTTTCCTTCGGCCCGTCGGCCCGTGCGATCCGCGGCCATACGTGATACATCAAATTACTATAAAAACTTAGGTATAATCACCGAGTTGAAGGCATGCAGCGCTGGGTTGCTTGAAGGGCACAGCGCTGTCATTCGCAGGAATTTAAATTAATTTTCGTAATTATTATATTAAATCTATACTTTATTCTATAATATATAATATTATAAATACGTTTGAATGGATGGATGTATGTATGGATGGATGGATGTTTGTTACTCAATACTCAATCACGCCAGAGCTGCTTTTAACGGACCTGCATGTTTGGCACAGAGATAGATTATAGTCTGGAATATCACATAGGCTACTTTTTATCCCGGAAAATTTATGAGTTCCCGCGGGAAGCAAAAAACCTCAATCCACGCGGACGAAGTTGCGGGAATCAGCTAGTAGCTAATAGCTATATTATTTGAAGAGATACGTGCTAACCCTTTTTTGCAAATCGGTTAAAAATCCTTACTCAATAGCAGTCTTTCAAGTTATAAAAAAAATTGCCAAATTTTATTTTACCACTATGTCGGCGTGATTAATATGTATAATTAATTGTATACCCATGCTTACAGCTTTCAAATTCTAAGGTAACAGATGGTCGGATATGGCGAAACAATAAAGGTTCCTTGTTGACGACAGAACCCTAAAAATGCGATCCAATACATAGACTCTTAGTGCATAGACTTCAGTATACCATAGGTATGTTCTAATTAACAGTAAGTGTATGTTTTATGTATTATGATTCACAACCAAGTTAACAAGGTAAAACGATGACCAATATTCATTGTAATCGGCAAATACCTAGCTTTCTATAAACTTGTTACCGGTCTGTGATTGGCCTGTGTATTACCACTGTCTTATAATTCAAATGGCATAAGTAAATAACGATATAGTTTTAAAAGGAATATTGTATGTGTACGATTAGGGTATGTAGTTACTTAGCTGTTAAATAAATGTTTAGTATGGAGATGTATTTTCCCAAGCATCATCGGGTTATCACAGTTGATAGTAGCACAATAGTACTACTAGCTGATGCCCGCAACCTCGTCCGTGTTTTTTAATTCTCTTGGAAATTCCTTAATTTTCCGGGATAAATAGTAATTTATGTCCTTTCTCGAGTCTGAACCAAATTTGGTTGTTGTATCCTAGGTACCAGAAAGAAAATTCAGAAATTATAAATTCTCAAATGGAACCTGTTAGGGACCGAATCCGGGACCTCCCACTAAATACCACAGTGCTCATATTTTTAACCAGGTCGTAAAAAATATTTTCCAGAGGAAGAGACTCTCAATAATATAAAAAATACTTTTTAAACAACCGACTTCAAACTCCCACGCCATATTTTATTGTTCATATTTAAAAAACCGCTCGACCGATTTCGATAAAATTTATATGGGACCACATGAAAAGTATGTTCTTTCAAATAAAAAAAGAATCATCCAAATCGGTCCACCCAGTCAAAAGTTCTGAGGTAACAAACATAAAAAAAAAAAAAAGTCGAATTGAGAACCTCCTCCTTTTTTTGAAGTCGGTTGAAAATACCTAGAAGTATCTATACAGCGACATGGCTAAATCTATTATCCTTTTACATGAAAGCTTTGTCCTCTGATGACACAGTGAAGCCTTTTAATTTTTTTTTAAAACAAACTAAGAGAAGTTCAATCAAAAATATTAATTAAATGAAATCCTAAATAGTATACTTACTTACTAACCGATTTTCGGTTACGAAATTTAATCATGCACACAATAGTATGTACTTTCTAATCCCTCACATCCATGACATCTCACACTTATATTTCGATGGAACGCTAATTCGACAAGACCAGAGTGACATGAGGGCCAATTTTCAATTCTAGGCTACTGAGAGTTTCTTAACCGAAAAGTTTTTGGCCACATACAGATTCGAACCCGGGACCGTCTAATCCGCAGCCAAATAAGTCTGGCGGCAGAGTTCTACTGGCTGGCTTATATTATGCTATAAATAGCCAATTAATAAGTAGAATTCAATCGAGGAAAACTGAGGTTTCCTCATAGAGACAAAATTGTGCCGCTCAGGATTTCCTCGGTGATGTGACGTGCTTAGACTAACAGATAGATAATTGACGGAACACGCCGCTCACTAAACGGCCCTCGAAAAAATTTAAGGAGATCTTTAAAAAATAAAGGACCAAGTCGCGAGCTGCTATTATCTACAGACCCACAAACAAGTCTTCAGAAATTATTATTTGCTGACTTGTAAGGCTTGTCGTTGTACATGGTACTAAACAAATGGACAAGGCCCAGCTAACTGTTGCTGCAGGCGATGGCAGCTTCTAATAGGGATGATGCCTAAGTCAAAAAGAAATTATTTGTTACCGATTTATTAAATAGAGGGTCTTCCAAGAGACCTAAAATTCATATCCTCGGTTAGTTTTAAGTTTGATAACCATTTTAAACTATAGATAAAAGAGAAAAGTGCATTGAAATTTGATGACGTCACAACTATGCATTACATACAAACTTCCATACTAAAAGCGCTTTTTAGGGTTCCGTACCCAAAGGGTAAAAACGGGACCCTATTACTAAGACTCCGCTGTCTGTCTGTCTGTCTGTCTGTCTGTCTGTCTGTCTGTCTGTCTGTCTGTCTCCAGGCTGTATCTCATAGACCGTGATAGCTAGAAAGCTGAAATTTTCACAAATGATGTATTTCCGTTGCCGCTATAACAACAAATACTAAAAATTAAAAAAATATATATATTAAGGGGGGTCCCCGTACAATAAACGTGTTTTTTTCGTATTTTTTTGCTCAATATTAAAAACGGTAACAGGTAGACGGTTAAAATTTTCACAGAATATTAACTTGTATATTACCTTTCAAAATAAATAATTAAATATCAATAAAGTAAATATTAAAGGGGGGCTCCCATACAACAAACGTAATTTTTTGATATTAACAGTAAACCTCTACAAACAAAGTTAGTTTTGCGGTTCATTAACAAAGGTAATTATACCTACTTCTTGAGTACGGAACCCTCGGTGCGCGAGTCCGACTCGCACTTGGCCGGTTTTTAAGTTGATATTGAGTTGCTGATTTGATTGAGTTGTCATCAATCATCATCCATATTGTAAGTTCAGCATGGAAAACCCACCTGCGGTCTCTTGCCAGATTCCGGCACACTATAAAAGTCTGCCTAAAGTCTGCCTAAGTTTACTCTATAGTCTGAGGTAATGTGCCTGATAGATTTCTCTTTTATTAGTTATTAGGTGACCTCACCCGGTGGTAACTTTTGATGCAGTCTGAGATGGTAACGGGCTAACCTGTTAGATGTATGGCAGTTATATTAAACCCATACCTACCCCAAATCGGTTTCAACACGGTATCGTGCCGGAACGCTACGTCGTAACATCGCTGCCCGCACCAGGCTTCACTTTAGTGAGCACGCTTGTTAACGAGGTTACATCTGCGGTATTTTGATAGTGGCACCTGCCGCGATGGTGCCAGGATGATTTCGATGGAATTTGGTGTAGAGGTAGGTAACATCCTGGGGAAGGACATAGACTACTTTTTTCCCCGGAAAATTAGGAATTCCCACGGGGATCAAAATACCTTATTCCACGCGGACGAAGTCGCAGGCATCATCTAGTAATTAAATAAGACTTTATTGTTTAGATAATCTTATGTAAATTCTGTCAAAGCTTGTTGAAAAGTTGATAATAACTGACAGACACACTTTCGCATTTATAATATTAAAGTATGGATATGGTATGGTATGGATAAATATTAAAAAATTAAAATAATAATGTTTTATGTAACCCAACCTTCAAGGAATACCAGTGCTGACTTTAGAAGTTTAGCACATAATATAATACATAATTATAATAGTCTTAACGTAACTGTAGGTATTATGTACATGTGTAATAGCAATTATTTTGTGGTCATGAGGTATAATCAGGCTTACAACGCTGGTATAACCCCAGGGGGCGGGGCCGTGGTAATCACACAACTGTGAACTAGGTACCTATTTTTACAACAAAATTTTTATTGTGAAAATCAAACCAAATCCAAATAGATGACCCCTGTCGCAGTTGTGAGCGCTCTGGTTTTATAAGTGGGAGGTCCCAGGTTCGATACACGGCTGAGTCAATTTGGGAATTGATAATTTCTGACGATCAGAAACACTCTTATCTTATCCGTAAAATGAACCTAACCTGCATTGGTTTAGAGCTCATTTCATCATTTCGTGGATTTATTCACAGCCAGCGGTCCAAACGCTGAATTTGTGACTTTAAAGCAAGAGCTTTTGGGTCCATTTTACTTTGACGTTCGCTTACACTTGGCGTGGTGAGCTTTCACGTCGATCAATCGTATTTGCAATGTTAAAACTTAGAGTAAGCGTACTGAACGTACCTTTTTAAGTTTGGCGCATTGACGTTACATGCCCCGCCCATTTTATAATATGATTTTGTAAAAAAAGGTCAACCGTCTCATCTAAAGTGTCACATGATACCACAAATGTTGGCCCAACATACTTGGATACTTTAGGTATTGTATCCAAGTTCCTATTTTTGTCCTCCCCCCCTCCTCCTAGGACTTACCTTTTTCTGTAATTGGAATATAGGCATGACGACAATCATTATTAATGATGAGCAATGATGAGGTCTAGGTCGGAACGCGCTTGCCTAGAAGATGCCTATTCACTCTTGTCTTGAAGGTACGTAAGTTATATTTATATTTCGTATACTTTTCCGCAAGCCTTTTAATTAATACCCATATAATGGAGACGTGCATAACAAAATAACTAGTCAGTCATATTTTGGAGTCCGCCATATTGGATTCAGAATGACGTCACTGAACCAATCATGCAATGTCATCCAAACTATACGTGTAGGTATGCAAAATTTCAGCTCAATCGGTTGGGGATAACTGTTTTAAAATTCAGTTGCAAGCAAAAATTGCTAGTTAAACAAAAGTTTGATAAAATCCTTTTCTGTAAAGGTTGTTTTAACTTTTCTCCTTGAAAAACGATCGATTAATTATTGTTTTAATTATTATTTTTCATTTGAAATCATTTAAATGATAAGGCACTATTATAAATTAATAAATGACATATTATATGCATGTATTTATTAAATTGATTATAATATGAGGAAGGAAAATGTTTAATAATTAAATTAATAACGTTGTTACAGCTAAGTGAAACTGATATTAATTTGGCCATGGTTCATTTTCAGGCCTACTTAATTTTATATTTACAGCTGCCTCATTGGTATAGTGATTAGTTTATTCAGCAAATTGTGAGGCCCGGCTTGTTAGGTCGAACCTAAATGGAAGTATAGAGTAAGTACCTACCCTCTTTCAAGAAATTCTCAGTAGAAGCTTGTAGTTGATAAATGTTGGCGGTATAATGAAGAAACTAGAAGTTTAATTCGCTATAATCCGCGATAATAGGTGGTACAGTGTATATCCCGCACCTATAGCCCGCGATATTCACCACACCACAGAAATCTTCCTTATTACTCTCAACGTGCGTTTCACTCCGATAACGGAGCATCTTCAGGAGATGTTGACTCGACAATGCACGATTGTGAAGTGACGATCGTGTCGAAAATTCCGGCTTTCCGGATTTAAAAAAAAGGTATAAAAACCGGAATTTTCGACACGATAGTCACTTAACTTCTAGTTCCTTCATTATCATGGACTTCTGCAAAGAACGCCTGTTAGGTATAACAGGTGAGCGATGAAAGAAGCTACGCGACGCAATACGACTCCATATAAAATTACAAACTTAACCAATGACTAAAATATGTATTTTCATGGATATTACCTACTTGTAAAATATCAGACTTTCGCACAAATATTATCAAAGGAGCAATCGTGGGCATCAACTATCATACTAATATTAATATACGAGTTCAATGTATTCTCGGTATCGGTATGAAATTATAGGCAGAAAATTCTAAATAAAATTTACTTTTCAATATAGTCTCCAATAGCCTCAATACACTTATTTGATCGGGTAAATAACTTTTCGATGTCTTCTAAAAAATATTATTCCTCTTTGCTTGAAAAATTTTCATGAATTGCCTCCTTCAACTCTTCATCGTCGGAAAAATGCTTACCCCGAAGATCTTTCTTCAGGTTTGGGAACAAAAAGTAATCACTGGGTCACCTGGCTGTAGGGTGGATGAGTGATTTCTACAAATCCACAATCCCTCACAGCAGCCTCGGCAACGCGCCCTGTGTGAACCGGCGCGTTGTCGTGAAGAAGCAAGTCACCAGCGGTCAAATTTCCACATCATTTTTTTATAGCGTCCTTTAAATTGCGTAGGCTGTTTGCGTAAGCTGCGGCAGTAATATTTTGACCCTTTTCTTCAGATGTTTTTGACGTTTTCTTCAGAAGTAGCACTAACCGGCCCTCCGGCACGGGGGTCGTCTTCAATACTCTCTCTATGCCGTTTAAATTCACTAGACCACTTCTGAATAGTAGATAATAATAATGAAGGAGCAGAATCTTGATAAACAGCCACCAATTCTTCATGAATAACTTTTTGAGTCTTTTTGTAAGGAATTTAATCACACTGCGCTGTGCTCGATTTTCGTCAACATTGTGGCGTTTGTCATTGTAGTTGTCAGATTCTCGTATTGACAACTTGAATACTAATGATGACAATTACATGAAATTTTATATTTATACCCTCAAAGAGTGTCTTTAACTAATGAGTCTTTATTATGTCTGTGTGAGGTAATTAATTTTCTCTTATCATTATTTAATCACCCCGATACCGAGAATACATCTCGTAAATGCTTGTTTGTTAATAAATGTGTGTTTGTTTGTTTTTTAATCACGCCGCAATAGAGCAACGAATCGACATGATTTTGAGAGATTAGCATAGTTGAGGACCTGAAGAGTGACATAGGCCACTTTTTGACTCGGAAAATCAAAGACTTTCCGCGAGAATTAATAAACTAAGGCCACGCGAGGGAACCGCGGGCATCAACTATTGTTTTTGAAAAAAATAATTGAGTATGTATATTAAATATCCCTATGTGAAATGTGAAGCATTTCTATTGCAGGTGCAAATTGCATCGCGTGCTAGTGCATAGACAACAGGCCATTGAACCCGAGATAAGGGCGGGATAGTGAGCAATAACACTTGGTGGGGCTTGAGTGTCGACAGAGGAGACTCGTTATAGCAAAAATAACTCATATGTTAATTGTAGTAAGAATTAAATTGCTTTGCGGTTGAACGTTACCATACTGATTGTGTTAAGTTTATACCTACCTAGTTTTTTTTAATGCGAGGTTTGCAACTTGACTGCGATCCAAAGTTTATTATTCTACTTGAGATTTTATTGTGACATTAAATCTCATGAATTAAAATATTGCTTTCATGTTAACTATGACAGGTATATTTCCGAAGTATTAGTGCTATGAAAATGAACTAAATACTATTTTGAAATAATTTAACTATCTTTCTTATAGCTCAATGAGTTTTTCCTAACTCTGTTATTTTTTTCGAAAATTAAAAACAACGTACACGGTATTTTCTTTATCTTACACAATAGGTAGGCATATCTCGAAAACTATTACTCGTATCAAAATAAACTACATAATATCATTTTATAGCTAATTTAATAGCCTTTCATTTTGCTTCAGACAACATTTTTGTAGCTCTGTCAGTTTTTATGGAAATCACAAGAAACTACATTACAAAAAGCCATACATGCAAATTATTTTCTTTTCATGCACAAAGGTTTAACATATCTCCGAAACTATTAGTCTTATCGAAATGAACTATGATATTATTTTGTAGATAATTTAATAAAGATAATTTTCGCTTTAGAATGTTTTTTTCTAGCACTAATATTTTTTGAGAAAATTACAAAAAACTGCGGTTGGGGAGACGTTTTAACGCCCGCGGCCTATGGGGGGGAATTTTTAAGAGGTACTTCCCAGACCCCAAGGAACACTTGTGCCAAAAATCAGCTTTACATTTTTTTTAGGGTCAATGTTTATTAGTCCCGTACTAATAGGCGTTTTGGCCTTACTGACTTTTTGCTACAAGCTGGAAGAAAGTATAGCAGAGATAAGTTTCCATTTTCCACTTAGTCATTTTATTCTATGTTATATAACATGTATTGTCTGGTGGGAGGCTTCGGCCGTGGCTAGTTACCACCCCACTGGCAAAGATGTGCCGCCAAGTTCCGGTACAATGTTGTGTAGAAACCGATTAAACGTATGGGTTTAATATTATAACTTCCAAACTCCTAACATCTGGCTACCATTTTATACTGCATCACCTTCTGCAGTCAGCACGATCGCAGACCACAGAAATAAGGGCTAACTTGTAGTGGACAAAAAAAAACTATTACAATAGGCATGATGACAGTAACCAAGAATCAATGAAATTATGAAATTATCTAATGAAATAGGATTGATGGATTTTAAAAAACGTTTTTATTTTTCTATTTCGAGTGAGATTGCTATTTATTTTGATAAAATAAAACTATAAAATACAGCAATCCGCTATAATGCATTAAACACCAAGAAGCGAATGACGTCATAATTGTTTGTTTTCAAGGTTTGACAATCACATACTGCACACTGCACAGAGTAAATCGATAAAAACAATAGTGACGTCACAAACGACGCCATGACACCGCCGAGCGTTTTGGCGTGAATTTTAAAATTTAAATTTCAAATGCCAATTTTATCTACCAAACCTTATACCTATAGGTGAAGCTGAAATAAGATATTTTTTCGAAATAGTAGATACTTCCGAACATAATCTGACCATTTTTCAAAATCAGTCATCATGTTTATTGCGACGCGATCCGATGGCTTCTTGCGACTCGCTGTCGTCGTAGCTTTGGCAAACTCGGTGGATGGCGTCCGTCCACCGAGTTTGCCAAAGCTGCGCTTTCCAGTGCGAGGTCTTATGTGTCTATAGACAAGCCAAACTCATAATAAAAAACAAATTGACAGTCATAGGGACTGCCGATGGGAGTGAAAACGAGTATTTATATATATATATATATATATATATACATATATATATATAATATATAAATATGTATATTTTTTTATGTACCTACATATTTTTTTCATATTTTTGATTCATGCGAATTCACAAGTTTACCCCCTACCAAAAAGTACTCAACGCGGCTGAAAGAAGTTTTCACTTCAATAATAATGTGGAACTCAAAACTGTGTAGAACGAGCATGAACTTTTTGCAATCGAACTCGACTTTAAACCGGTAGTTGTGGCATCGAAGTGCGACTACAATGGTTATCATTCTCACAATTATATAGGAGAAAGGTTTACGTAGCTTAGCTCTACGCCAGCTACAGTCTACAAATTGCTCTACGAATACGTCATCTCGAAAGTCAAGACGGATAGAGTTCGTAGAATTCGAGATGAATTCATTGTGTTTAGCGGAAATAACACTCTTTAATATTGATACTAATATAAATGCGAAAGTGTGTTGGTCTGTCTGTCTGCTACGGCCCATCTGTTCAACCGATTTTGATGAAATTTCGTACAAGGGTTGGTGGTATCCCGGGGAAAAACATAGGCTACTTATTATCCCTGAAAATTGACGAGTTCCGGCGGGAATCAAAAAAATTTAATCCACGCGAACGAAGTCGCGGTTTTCATATTATTCCGGAGAGACACAAGCGCTGCACGTCTTTTCGTTCCAAGTGCGCCTGCTAATACGCCATGACTCA
The DNA here is from genome assembly GCA_963932025.1 of Erebia epiphron. Lineage (NCBI taxonomy): Eukaryota > Metazoa > Arthropoda > Insecta > Lepidoptera > Nymphalidae > Erebia > Erebia epiphron. Next base: position 15,782,840 of record OZ009950.1, read on the forward strand.
GGTCAATATTATTGTTATTGCGCTGTTAACCTTCACTTTGTTCTATAGCCATCCTTCGGTCACACCTAAATATGTATACATATAAGATTATAGGTCGTTAGGAAACGTAACAAAACAAGTCACTTATGTACAATCCTCGGACTAAATATTAATAACTGGACGGAGCAAGAGCTTCTAAATGGTTGAAATATTTTTCAAACATCGTCATCAATAGTGAAATTGTAAATATTTTTTTCAAAAGACCAACCGCCGAGTTTCTTTCTGGTTCTTTTCGGTAGTGATGGCATTCCAAACCAGTAGATTCACTCGACGATTCAAAAGCACTTGTAAAAGTTTATTTGAATAAAAACATTTGAATTTGAAATCTTTAATGTTTTCTCGAATTTCGCTGCTCAGCCTCCCGATTGTGTAAGGATCGTAATCGTTTGTCTAATTCGACCTGTTTAAGGAGTTTATATTATATTATTTTTTATTATTATAATGCCTGCACGTCAAAAAGTATGAATGAAATAATTACGATACCACCTTACCTCCTCCTCCGCCTAAAGGATATGCCTCCTCTCCAAAAGATAGCTTTCCGGTGCTGTGTAGAAATAAGTTAGAGGTATCATATGGGTTTAATAACAGCTTAATACCCCGCTACCTAACATCTTAGATTGTAGCATCATTCACCATCCCGGTAAGATCGCAGTCAAGTGCCAACTTTTAGAGGAGTAAAAAAACCCGCACTCTATTCAGTCACACGCTGACGCGCAGTTTAACGCATAAACAACAAGCTGCAGCTCCATCCATTATGATATTTGATCTGAGTCTACTACCCGTATACAAATTTTTGTCTGGTGTGAAACCAAAAATTTAGGGTTGAGGTTGACCATATTTTTTGTTGCCTCTATTGCAAAAAAATAAATAGTACAGACTTGACGGTTGACATGGAGTGTAAATTTTTTCTGAAGTGAAGCTTCTTAACGGACGTTAATAAATGCGGACTTATAATTAACTAGCTGAAGATAATTTTTTTTAAATTCCCACGGGGACTCTTTGATTTCCCACGGTAAAAAGTAGCATATGTCACTCTCCAGGTCCTCAAATATACCCATTCAAGAAATCACGTTCATCTGTTGCTCTGTAGCGACGTGATTGAAGAACAAACCAACACACTTTCGCATTTAAAACATTAGTGTGAAATATGATGTAGGCATTAATATAAATATGGAAGGAGATGAAACACAATATCTTATTGTCTGAATTAACCGTGTTGCTATCCATAATAATATGAACGAGCAAAAGTAAAAGATTTTATATACCGTTTTTTTTTGGCAACCTTATGCGCCGGCGACGTCTCGTGTTACATAATAGCTCGTAGTTCCCATCATAGTTAACATAGTAGCAGAGCCTCGGAAGGTCAAACGTGTTGTGCACAAAATATATAATAATAAGTGTAAAAAATACGTGCAAAAACTAAACTAACTTACTAAAAAACTAACAGAATAAGGCATATTAAGCACGTGTAAACATCGTGGATACAGTCAAAACACTTTTTGGCGCAGATTGTTTTGATTGTTAGATTATGGATCTGTGAAGTTAAGGATCTACTAACTTAGGTGCGAATTCCCATACCAGAAACTTTCGCTGTACTACATTGATTTATCTACTTTTTTTAATTAGGTCTAGGTTGAAGTACGCCCGCCTAGAAGATGCCTATTCACTCTTGCCTTGAAGGTACTTAAGTTATACGTGTCAGGGAATACATGCGCTGAAAGGGCATTCAACATCCTGACGGTTCGAATCAGAAACGTAGAGCAGAACCGTTTCGTTCGAGCTGACTGGATGTCAACCTCATAAGGATGCCAACGCTAACGGTTTCTTTGTCCAATTATAGCAAATTAAACTTCTGGTTCCTTCAGTACAACTAACGTACAACGTAACGAGAATGGATAAATTAATAGCTACAACAACAGCTGCAAATCTGGTGGTCAATTCTTACGTTACAAGGACATACTTAAACGTATCTTAACTCATTGCATTTGGTAGGAACTTGTGCGGCAGAGGCAGGAGTGGAGCTCTCATGTTCATAGGGCTGTCTCAGCTTTTGAGGAACGTCTTCAAGACCTGGACGTCAAGCGCTTTAAAAAAAATAACCAACCAAGAGCCTCCTACTACTATACGTACCTCAATACGTCGGGTCAGTCGGCGTCGGCGTCGGCGTCGGGTACGTGCGTCCTGAAACCGGACTTTGTAAACAAGCTCTCAAACAAACAAATCATCTACGCTCACATAAATTAAATACACATAAATTAAAAAAAAAAAAAATGATATACCTACCTAACTACATTAATTATATAAGATTACTAGATGATGCCCGCGACTTCGTCCGCGTGAATTGATGTTTTTTTAAGATTTAAACTATCCTATCTCTCAAGTTGGATCGAACTGCACATGGTGTGCGAATTTTATTATAATCGGTTAAGTGGTTTAGGAGTCCATTGAGGACAAACATTGTGACACGAGATTTATATATATTAAGATAATATGGCTTATTTATTTATCTAATACACATAATCACAACACGACGATCATATACACACTCGCGATCACAAACTCATACACTACACTACACTACACTACACTACACTACACACGCACACACACACACACACTTCCCAATGACGCTTGCACATATACTACACAAACAGTATTAGATACTAACATAATGTCACAGCAGTCACTCAAATTGGTTTACATAATTATGATATTTCTCTTTTTTTTTTTTTCATTGTACCCACATATGGTTTATTTTTATTATTATTGTTGTGGAAGAGCGGAGTCTTCTGACACAGGGGTTTAAACAACTCTTAAAAGAAGGCTCCAAACTTACAAGTGTAAAAAAATGTTGTAATGAGAAATAAACAATTTTTTTTTTTTTTTAATTATTTACATAACCTTTTAAACTTCAATCTTTCTTTAATTAAAAATACTTTTACATGTGCTTTTTAATCCTCGAGTGAATCCACCGCTGGTTCGATATGCCATTCCTACCGAAAAGAGCCAGCAAGAAACTCGGTGGTTGCTCTTTTCAATAAATAATTACATTCATTAAAAGTATACAAGTAACTTAAGTCCCAAGAATAGCTGGAGCGAGCCTTACCCCTACTGTTATATCGTTTACATAATCTTCAACACCTAACGACGAGTTGAGGGACGAGTGGCCTAGTTGTGACAACGCATAACAGTCGATTGCGAAGGTTAAGCAACGTTGAACCAAGTCGGTAACTGGATGCGTGATCGAATTTGGAGGTTTAAATTTGGCCTTTTCGTTTCCTTTGTGTATTTGATTAATGGAAAGGGGTCACGACCCTCAGTAATGAGGAATACGACGCATAGAGAATCTTCATAATTTTTTTTTTCAAGGCGCATACTTATAATGGATTTTAAAAACTTGTGTAAAGGAAGTCTAAAATGTATTCATTATGAATGGATTATAATATAACCGACACTAGCCAGGTCCCCAATTGACGGATACGTCAAGGACGATCATACCTATAACAATGTACGTTTTCAAGTTTGAAAACCGGATTGGGTTGAAAAAAATGAAAAATACACATATATTTTAATCTTGCCTTTTTGATTTTAAAACCAATTTGTTTTGAATTAGTAACTACTATGAATATTAACAACTTAATAGACTTTATACATATTTAAGTATAATTTAATATAAAAAATTCTTTTTAAACAACCGACTTCAAACTCCCGCGCCAACTTTACAACAACAAGCACACGCTATACAAAGTACTTATTTTATTGTTGATAAGTATTATAAAAACCGCTCGACCGATTTCGATAAAATTTATATGGAACCACTTGGGAAGTATGCCCTTTCAAATAAAAAAAGAATCATCCAAATCGGTCCACCCAGTCAAAAGTTCTGAGGTAACAAACATTAAAAATAAAATAAAAAAATACAGTCGAATTGAGAACCTCCTCCTTTTTTTGCAGTCGGTTGAAAATAAATGATTTTGTTATGCCTAATGTCTACGTTTTGTTTTTCAAATAACCGCCGACAAATCACTGTCAATAGTATCTAGCCGTAGATAGATCAAAAAAACAAGTGTTTAGGTCTTTAATATCTAACATTAACTATATTATGTAAAAAAATTAAACTAAAATTTAGATTATAGGACATTATAAATATTATGATTCAGATTAATTTAAATAATAAGTACTCGTACTTACTTACTTATTTATGCACAAAAAATAACCTACTACAAAAAGTCTACTTGATATATTATATCTAAAAAATAAGTTGTATTTACAAATTGCAAATATTTAGCGCATGGCACAAAAACTCTCGGAACATTTTGCAGCGTGTTAGTGTTTAAGCAATACGGGTTCTTTACATTTTGAATTATTTTTCAAGCGCAAATTAAATATAAGATAAATAAAAAAAAGCGTTAAGTAGATTCTCCGCGACTCGCGTAAGGTGAGAAGATTTGCATCTGATTAACATCCTCCTTCCTTCCTCCTCTTGGGTCCTTTACGCAACCACTTTTCTACTCCAATATCAGACCCTCAGACACATCGAAATCCCTTGCAGCGACTGAAAAATGAGCTGGTTTTCAAATAGCTTAACTGATTTTCATACCTATTCTGTGTTTTCATCAAACATCCATCCGTTTGAGCGTTACGATGCTACATACCATACAAGATAGGATATTATGTCAGTTACGACAAATTTAGGTAGTCTATGTGAGACTATGCCGCAGATAAAATATAGAACCTTGAAACCCCGTAACTTTAGTTTTAAGAACCCGTGATTAAATATTATTATCGCGATCATATTGTCTTATATATTTTGATATCTGATGGCTTCGTCCGGTGGAATAAGTTTTTTAGTTCCTTCGGGGCTAGTCTATGTCACTCTCCAGGTCCTGGAGGTCCTCAATTATACCTATGAAAAAATCAAACCAATAAACCGAATAACAAACACACTTTCACATTTATAATATTAGTATGATTGACGTTCAAAACAGTACCAATTTTGAAAAAAAAAACATATTTTGATATTTTTTCAAACACCACCACAAGTACACCGCAAAGAACCACGCCTTCGAAGCAAAGACAAGAATTGCTTGAACTACGAGTACAACTTCTCTAAATAACTGCGGAACTCAAAAATAAGTCAATGTGTAGATGAATATGTATGTCACCGTAAGATTGTAAAAACTGTAAGATTGTAATCTAACGCTTTTTTTCCGATAGATTGTAAACAGTCGAAAGATTGTGAACCGTTCAATGTTTTAAGTGTCAATTTTTGAAATATTCATTGTATTTACGTTTTCTTGTCTCTTTCTTGTAGGTTAGGTTAGGGTTCGACATAAATAATCAAGTAGGGCACTTAGGTTCTATCGGGTTATTAAACCTAACAGATTATAAACTACCGAAAAATAATCCGTTATATTGTAATCATTCGACAGCTTACAATTTCGCGAGTTAGATTATAATCTAACGGCTTTTACAATCTTACGGTGACATGTATAAGATACAGCTGCTCTAAATAACTGCGGAACTCCAAAATAAGCCGGTACAGTACATAGATAAATATGTATGGATGACGTAGCCAACGTGTCGGCTTGATCTCCTGATTAATTAATTGTATTGGCTAACGTCATACACGTGTAGACAGAATTCGTTAAAAAAAACTTGTTTCTATGGCCGAATAATAATTTTTGTGCGTTTATGGTCCTGCTGTGAAGGCTGGTACTACGGTATATTCTAAGATCTATTATATATCTGACTGCCTCGTTACTCTAGTGGCATGTTCGACTGCGGCCAAAGAAGTCCCGGGTTCGCGTCCCGGGTCGGGCCATAACAAGTATTGGGTTTTTCTGACAATAAATTCTCAGTACTAGCCCAGAGTAAAGAAGTTGGCGGTGTTTCACCCCCGTGTCTGATCTCTCTCCGGTCGTGTCGGATTTTCCGCCCCATCCGGCTATGAATGAGAGTAAAGGAACAGAGAGTCCACCTGTGTATGTGTACACACTTGTAAACTATAATATCTCCCGCGCAGATGGCTAATCTCTCTCCTTATAGATAGGCCGTAGTGGCCGAAATTTGTTCGGGAGGACATTATTATATCCTTAGATTTGCCATTTACATTAGACGGTTACGGTTAAGGACGAAATCTGAGCACGCTAATTGCATGCAATGCTTCTATTCTATACCTTTAGGTGGTCTTCAAAAAACGCGGAGTCAGGAACTCATATTAAATTCATTTTTTTTAATTCAAAGTAACTTATTGAAAGTGCTTTTGAATCGTCGTCGAGTGAATCTACCGCTAGATCGGAATGCCATTTCTACCGAGAAGAACCAGCAAGAAACTCGGTGGTTGCCCTTTTGAAGGCAAGCCTGACTTCGAGGCTGAAGTGTCTTGACAGAAGCATATATGGCGCTAAACTGGTAGCGCCTGACAAACAATTCGACACCCTATAAGTACGGAATCCTAATTACCAATTTTTGTATTTTGTCCTTTGGGACCTTGCTTCTTGCCAAAATTTATGATTCTAGGTCAACGGGAAGTACCTTATACGGCATAAACGGCCGTATCTTTTAATTGCGTTGACTTAGAAGCTTGGTTTTTTCACAGCTCCAAGGGACCGTAGACCTTAGTATTTCATAATAATTTAACTTGATACCTCCTCGCGTTTCTGACAAAAAGTGTTGACAAACAGATGAACAACAAAGTGATCCTATAACGGTTCCTTTTATCCTCTTTAGGCACGAAACCTTAAAAATTGCGTCAATGTAAATTATTGATCCTAATATAGTAATGACAATAGTAATTGCTCCTGGGATCTTATTGCTCGTGTACATCTAGACTCTAGATGTACACGTGTACTGTAGATTCTAGAGAGAAACATTTTAGAAAGATTTCCTTTTTACTCTATCAGGTGGAGAATCTTGAACCCTGCAGGTACTTGATTCAAAATCCAAACTTCAATCTTTTTTATTCAAATAAACTTTTACAAGTGCTTTTGATTTGATTCCTTATTGTGCCAGTATTACATGGCCTACGTGACCGTTCCATTGTATCACCCCAACGATGCGAAGGTATAATGACTAATGAAGAACTCGAAATGGAGTCTGTTAGTCTGCGTGAAAAGCAAAAAAAATGACTCAGCAAATGTTTACCTACTCTACTCTATAATTATCGCAGAGTTTATTCGGCTATATAAGTCCAAAATACTTCTTTTTATTCCACTACAAGTTAGCCCTTGACTGCGATCTCACCTGATTATGAGTGATGATGCAGTCTAAGAAGGTAGTGGGCTAACTAGTTAGAGGTACACTATCGGTTTCTACACGGCATCGTACCGGAACGCTAAATCGCTTGGTGGTACGTCTTTGTCGGTTTGGTAACTAGTCACGGCCGAAGCCTCCCACCTGACCAGATGAGAGAAAAATCGGAAATTATTGAAATAAGAGAAAATAATGATTAAAATACTAGATGATTTGGCCCACGTTTATTTAAGTTTTTAGAAATTCCTTGAGAACTTTTTAATTTCAGGTAAGTATAAAAAGTATGACCGTCTAAGTATAGGATGCATCATGCAACCTATCTTTGAACCAAATATTAGCAGACCTACTTGCGTATGTACAGGTACAGCGCCACCTGTAGTCATCCAGCGGCGCTAACACAAATTTCGTCGAAATCGGTTTTAAGCGGATGGGTCGTGAAAAGATAGACAAACGGACAGTCATTTCACATTTAAGACATTAGTATGGCTAACTATGTACTTGAGTTATTAAAGTTTCGATGGTTTCAAGGACAGCTAAATCTTCCACTACTGTACGCTTAGTCTAAGTTTTAACATTGCAAATTCAATTGATGGTAATCAAGCGTTCGATAACATGAGCGTCAAAGTAAAATGGACTCAAAAATACTTGATTTTAAGTCACAAATTCAGTACAACCCATTTAGACTAGTGGTTCGCCCCGAACTGAGACCTCGCGGCTCGCGGTATCCATAAAACGAGTAAACTTTTACAGAGTGCCATCTATTGACATTATTGTGAAGTTCTGTTAAGCTGTCTGAATACTGAACCTCATTAAAAAATAAATAATTTCGTTTCCTTATAATATTTATCAAATTTTAGTATTTGCTGTTCAAGTACAGGATATAATTCAAATAATTGACCAAGTTTCAGGCTCAGCCTTTCAGAAAATATTGTATTATTTAACTTTTAACACTAGCGCCATCTATTGAAATCATTGTAAGGTTCTGTTAAAAATACTGAACCTCATTAAAAATTAAATAATTTCGTTTCCTTATAATATTTATCTAATTTTAGTATTTGTTGTTCAAGTACAGGATATAATTTATATAATTGATCAAGTTTCAGGCTCAGCCTTTCAGAAAATTGAGAGTTCTGAGGTCAACTTTGGACGTTAGAAAATTTCCACTTTGAAAACCCCCCATTTCGTCAATTTTAGGGGAAAATTTAAAAAAAAAATTTTTTTGGAACGCTATTCCTAGTTATCTTTAAAATGATATATCGCAACCCTATGTAACGCTATAAAAAATATTTTACTTCACATTCGCTTCTATGAGGCCCCCCCCCCTGAAATAAAGATTTTTACAACTTTTTAAGTCATATTCGGCTGGAGGCCATCGGTTTATATGTATTATATTTAAATTTGAATTAATTACGTTCAGTAATTCAGAATTTATAAGGCTCTGACAGACGGACGGACGGACGGACGGACAAGTGCAAATTCACTCAAGTAGACTCAGAGACCTTCGCTTCGCTTGGTCAATTATGAAACGTTTCCGTTTGGAGCGATGGTAGGCTGTGAATGCATACAAGAACTTGAGCTCAAAGACCGCTTTTAAGGTTCATACTACTTTGTGAGCAAACGCTCGAAAACGATCAATCGAATTTGCAGTGTTAAAACTCAGACTAAGCATAGTTTTTTTCTAAATTTAGTTCTAAGATGCTCGTTTGCATTGTTTTGCAGCATTTGACTAATTTATTATTTGTTGTTGTGATGACTCTGCGAAATGGGACAACTTCACATGTTACTCGTATATTCAAGTTTCTATTCAATATGGATACCATACTACGAGTAAAATTATAAATGAGAAAGTCTGTTTGTCTGCTATGCTAGGTATGCTTTCACGGCACATCTATTAAACACATCGATATATGTGTAGGTACTAGATGGGCCTTTTCATAAAGTTAAATAGGACCACATTCTTTGTTTGACAGTGCCCGTCTATGTAAATTGAGGTCGTTGATTAAACAGGATTTGATGAAATTTGGTTCTGAAATAGGGTTGTATCACGGGGAAGGCTTTTATGCCGGAAAATTAAAGAGTTCTCGCGGGAATCAATAACCTCAATCCACGCGGAAAAAGTCGCGGGCGTCGTGTAGTAATATTATAAATGCGAAAGTCCGTCTGTCTGCTACGCTTTCTCTCCCATCTATTCAACAGATTTTGACGAAATTTTGTTCAGTGATAGGTTGAATCCCGGAGATGGACACAGGATGGAGAACATTGCGAGGAAACCTGCATGCTCGAGAGTTCTCCATAACGTTATCTTGTTTATTAGACTGCATCATCACTTACCATCAGGTGAGATCACAGTCAAGGGCTAACTTGTAGTTCAATAAAAAAACGTTCAAAGTTGTGAAGTTTGCCAGTGTACAAACTCAAACTTATATTCTTTAACGTTTCTTACTCAAACTCAAACTTATATTTTTTTAATTCAAATAAACTAATTAAAAATGTTTTCGAATCGTCGAGTGAATCTACCACGAGTTCGGAATTTAATTCTTAGACTCGTGCTAGAGAGCCCATAATGAGGTGAAATTGAAATGATTATGATGACCTAACCCATAGTAAATAGCTTCATTCACGTAATTCCCCTGAATCATCCCTCCTAATGTTTTCCTTGACTATTTATCCTCCATGAATTTCCTTCAATAGGTTGTCAACCCAAAAATAAAGTAAAATTAGTTAAATTGTGCGTGAGCCATAATAATATGTGTATCGTATTCGTATACCCATGTTTTCCTCAATTCTGTTTTATTTAATTACTACTCTTTAATTTTCCGGGATAAAAAGTAGCATATGTCTTTCCCCAGGATACAACAGTTTATCTCTGTACCAAATTTCATCAAAATCGACTGAACAGATGGGCCGTGAAAGCGTAGCAGACAGACACATTGACGGACAGTTAGCTTTTGCATTTATATTATTATGGATTATCGTTTTTCTATCGCCCAGTGGGAAAACGGAAAAATATATTGATTTTCAGAAAAAAACATGGTAATTGGTACAATTAGATGTTTTCAGACTTTATTTGGAGCTTAGCATAATAGCGAAATGATTTTCGACAGTTTCCTTATCCAAAAATGCGTTTTTGCAATGCAATGACTAGTAAATGCACTTTGAGTTTAAAATTATTATTGCAACCAAATCTGGGTGTTGTGTAAATCTAAATATACCTATAAAAGGAAGGGATGACTGACTGATCTATTAACGCACAGCTCAAACTACTGAACGGATCGGGTTGAAATTTGGTTTACCCACAAATAGCTTTTAGGACGTAGGCATCCCCTAAGAGAGAAGTTTTGAAAATTCCACCCCTAAGGGGGTAAAAAAGGGCAAAGAAAATTGAACCTAAGCGAGTGTAATTGAGTAGAGCGGAGGAGGAGTAAATCTAGTTAATTACTGACTATACTATGAAGTAGTACTGACTGCGGGTTATAATGCATACACATTTTTTTAGTTTACGCTTATTAATTAATAATTTTCTCAAAGATACTTGTTGATAGTATTTGTCATATTGTCATCAGAAAATTTCGTAAGCGATCTTCATCTTTTTTGTCACATCAGGAGCGTCACCTTAACGGATATACCTAGTTGTGGTATGTGGCATACCTATTGTAACACACATTAACGACTGAAGGGTTCAATCACTTTGTTCATCTAACGGGAAAAATTCCAATGACTTATTAAGTTATTATACCATAGTAATGAGGACATTGGCGAGGACTTGTGTTTACCTAAATAACAGGTCGCGTAGGTCAGACCACTGCTTTATATGGATGGATCTTGTTCAAAAGATATTGTGTTCAGAGTAACTATTAAGATGTGGTCTCGTGCACGCATTAAGTAGGCATGGGCCTTACGTGATGATTTCTGCCAATCCATACTTCCATCTATACTAATGTTATAAAAACGAAAGTGTGCCTGTCTGTTCAACCGATTGTGATGAAATTTGGTACAGGGATAGGTTGTATCCCGGGAAAGGACAAATACTACTTTTTATTCCATCCCAGAAAATCCACGAGTTCCTGCGGGAATCCAAAAACCTTAATCCACGCGGACGAAGTAGCGGGTATCAGCTAGTAGTGTATAAGATTGTCAGCCAATCAGTACACCAACTAACGTAAAGTCAACTTTACAATCGTGCATTGTCGAGCCAACATCTCCTGAAGATGCTCCGGTGTCGGAGTTATTCTCAACGTGCGTTGAGAATAATTTGGAAGATTTGTGAGGTGTGGTGTTGTGCCCGTGCGAATTTCTAGCTACACGTGCAAGATATGCGCTGTACCACATAGATTTGTCTGTTTTGGCGGATTAAAGCAAACTAGATGATGACCGCGACTTCGTCCGCGTGGATTAGGGTTTTTTGATTCCCGTAGGAACTCTTTAATTTTCCGGAATAAAATGTAGCCTGTGTTCTTCCCCGGGATTTAAACTATGGCATCAAAATCGGCCGACAGACAGACAGACACACTTTCGCATTTTTAATATTAGTATGGAATATAAAATTGGTCTGCCTCGTTGGTCTAGTGGTTAGCATAGTCGACTGCGGATCACGAGGTCTTGGGTTCGATTCCCGGTCGGGCATAAAAGTTAGGTATTGGGTTTTTCAATTAAGAAATTCTCAGTGCCAGCCCGGAGTTGGAAGTTGGCGGTGTTTCATCCCCGTGCCTCGGAGAGCACGTTAAGCCGTCGGTCCCGGTTATTATCACTAACATGATAATAGTCGTTAAAGCCCGCCAACCCGCATTGGAGCAGCGTGGTGGGTCTAAGCTCTAATTCCCGCTCTCCTATGAGAGTGGAGGCTTGTGCCCAGCAGTGGGACGTTAATAGGCTGTACTGATGATGATGATGTGATGATAAAATCTGAATAAAATCTAAATCTTTAACATGAGCACTACCGAGTGGACCTATGGCACAGATAATTATCTGCGAGCACATAATCTAACAAGTATTCATTTAACCAGCTTTATTGACATGCTCAATGTATGCGGCTTGCATCAGTACAACTCAGTTTTAAACCGTTTTGGTCGCTTACTCGATTTAGTTTTATATAACGATAGTGACATACATGTATCTGTATGCCTAGATCCACTCACACCAGAGGATTCCTACCACCCATCTCTTGATGTGGTCGTGAACTTCCCCGCCGAAAAACATCTAGTTCCAAGCAATAGAATAATTTACAATTACAAACGCGGTAATTATGGCAAAATTAACGAAGAGCTCGCTGCCACGAACTGGCATGACTTGCTATCCAACAGCTGCATAGATCGCGCTGTCCAATTGTTCTATGACGTCATAAATGGTTTGCGGGATCGTTATATACCTAAACGCTTATTCACTAATAGCAAGTTATATCCTGTTTGGTACTCGAGGGAATTGATGAAATGGATTGAATAATTAAAGATAAATTTAAATATCATACTAAATTTAAAGTATACGGTAATCTCGCAGATAGATTGGAGTTTGAACGCCTGCGTATCAAAGCCTTGGAACTCGAGAACCTTTGTTATAGTAATTATTTAAGCGAAGCTGAAAATTCAATAATTTCTAATTCAAAAACGTTTTGGTCTTTCATACATAATAGAACAAAAAATAACCATGTGCCAGCGTCAATGACTTACTGCAATCAATCCAGCTACTCAGGTGAGGGGATATGTGAGCTGTTTTCAAATTACTTTTTTTCCACTTTTCTAAGCAGCCAGTCGAGTTCAGCAAATCCCGTAATATCTAGCCCCTCTTCTTACAACTCATCCACCACTTTGAACGACATTCACAGCATTGAAGTGGATCAAGTTGAAGTTTATAAATTATTGAAATCGCTTGACACTAAAAAATTCGCAGGGCCTGACACACTACCACCCATCTTCCTCGTCAATTGTGCGATATCTTTGTCTTATCCAGTAGCCATATTATTTAAAAAATCTCTGCAAGATGGAGTCGTGCCCACGATCTGGAAATCAGCTTTTGTAACGCCTATCCATAAGAAAGGAGCGAAACATTTAGTTGATAATTATCGGCCAATTTCAAAACTGTGTGTGTTAGTTAAAGTTCTAGAGCGAATTGTTTATGACCAACTGTACTCAGTCCTAAAGTCGCGCTTCAGTCCCTCTCAACACGGCTTCATCAAGGGCAGGTCCACGGTATCCAATCTCGTTCTTTTCACTGACTTTGTATCTAACAAGATGGACAATCAAGACCAAGTTGACGCCCTGTACACGGACTATAGCAAGGCTTTTGACCGAATTGACCACGACATTCTGTTACTCAAATTATCCAAGGCAGGCATAAGAGGCGATCTATTTCGTTGGTTCTCCTCCTATGTAAGAAAAAGATCTCAGGCTGTAGTGCTTAATGGATTTACCTCGACTTGGCGCAGTGTTCCTTCAGGTGTACCACAAGGTTCTTTACTAGGGCCTCTGCTCTTTATTATTTTTATCCAGGATATTGAAACCTGTTTCCAAAATTCTAACTTTTTGCTCTTTGCTGACGACATGAAAATCTTTAGGGTAGTAAACAATTTTACAGACCAGATGCTTCTTCGAGATGACTTACTTAGACTCGATCACTACTGCCTGGTCAATAGATTGGACTTAAACGTTTCCAAATGCTTTGCTATCTCCTTTACACTTAAGCGTTCCGTATTCAAATCCTCATACAAAATCAAAAACCAAGAACTTAATTGTTTATCCGAGATACGTGACCTAGGAGTTATTATTGACAGTAAGCTCTTATACGATAAGCATGTGGACCATATTGTTAATAAGGCATCTAAGATGCTAGGTTTCCTAATCAGGTCAACTAAAGATTTTACCAAACTTAAAACAATTAAAGTACTCTATTGCGCCCTAGTAAGGAGTAATCTCGAATACGCATCGCAAATCTGGAATCCTCAATACGACGTGTATATTCATTGCATTGAAAGAATCCAGAAAAAATTTGTTCGGCTTCTTAAGTTTAGGTTCGGTCTAAATCCCAAACTAAGTTATCATGCTTTATGTGCTCACTTACACCTTCTGCCTTTAGCCGTTAGGAGAAATGTCAGCGATATAACATATCTCATCAATATCGCTAATAACACAGTCGATTTTCCGCCGCTTCTGGAAAAGCTATCCCTCAAAGTGCCTACCAATACCCATCCCCGTGCCCATTCTATCCTCCGCCCACCATCTGCGCATACTAGATTTCGTCAGAACTCCTATCTGCCAAGATCTTCTTTATCATTCAATAATCTGTTAAAAAAGAATACTAAGCTAGATCTCTTTTGCACCACGGCCTCCTCCATGCGTAGAACTCTAGCCAATGAATTCTTTGACTCTCACAGCCTGAGTTGAAGTATTTTGCTGGCTGGTACCTAATCATAATAATTAATAATGTCTAAATGTTCCCTAATATTAGTTTACCACGGTTCTTCTCTTGTGTTAATTCACCTTCTTAACTATAAGCTTTTCATTTTGTAATTACTTCCTATGTAGTTTATATTAATATCTATTTTTCCACCTTTGCGAGCTATTTTTATCTCATGTAAATTCTATCTGTGAAAACTTGTAATTGGCGTTATACTCATTCTTTATTTATGTATCCATCTTTGTTGTAGCTGTAAGTTTTCTGTACAAAAAAAAATAAAATAAAAAAAAAAATTGGTATGGAAGTGTGGATTAAACTTCTAGTAGGTACATTCATTGGTAAGCAATGATGCAGTCTAAGATGGTAGCGGGCTAACCTGTTTGGAGTACGGCAGTAATGTAGCCATGTAAGTCTACCTTCTTACCGAGAAGGACCAGCAAGAACAAGAAACAAGAAGATAGCGAATGGCCATAGTTTAGATCAGAAGTTTAAAACAGGCACAGCTTGGTGTCGAGACTAAGAGTGAGATCTATAGAGTGAACTTTGACTTTGCTTAGACTTAAGATATGGTTAAAACGAGACAGATTTATGTTACACACATAACTCTATCTCGTCTTAACTCTAAGTAAAGTCTGAGCCAAGTCAAAGTACGCTCTATAAATCTCAGCATAAGACAACTGTTAAAACCTCTAGCTGCCTAAGCGAATTCAGCTAAATGATAGTGTAGAAAACCTCTGATTCAGTGCCTGTATTGCCCATAAAAGGTTAAAATTATTATTAAACCACAATTGTTAACGAATTAAATAAATAATTGGCATTCTATCGCAGTACAATGACGCACTTTAAATCACCCCATACCTGAGCATCACGTATCCAACCACGGGTTCTCATTTTTAGGTTTCCACGGTAAAATAAGGAACTCTATGACTTTTTTAGACAATTTTTGGAAAAACTACGAGTCCCACAAACTTTCTAATCCGGTGACAGCGTCGCTAGTAAATATCAAAAATTAAATACAAACAAAAACTAAACAGGCATCAAAATTGGTTTCCAATTACGAGTATGGCCACCGGACCAGATAAGTTGGTGGGACTATACGAAATAATGAACGTCAAATTTTTTAACAATTGACATGGTTTTTGAGTTATCTTAGGCATGTTCTGATACACATTCATTTATTGCAGTACAATGGCATTTTTTGTAATGCCATTGTACTGCAAAATGAATGAATTATTATTATCCTATACTAAACTATAGGTTGTGGTAGAGACTAGATATAGAGAAATTTAGACTAACTGCCGCATTCAGAGTCGCTTAATCATTACTTAAGGAGCTCCTTGAATACAAAATCTATACTAAGGAGGTCATATTATAATGATTAGCAACTCTGAGTGCGGTGGTAATGAACCATGATGTCGATTTAAATAGAAAATTATATTGTGTATGTTTTTAGGGTTTCGTACCTCAATAGGAGATAAAGAACCCTTGTAGGATCAATTCGTTGTCCGTCTATCTGTCTGTCAACCAACTTTTTCTCGAGAACGCGTTGAGAATTGAGATATTAAGTTGAAATTAATATTAGACACTTACCTACGGTCCCTTGGAGCTGTAAAAAATTCAAGCTTCTCAGTCAATCAAAAGATACGGTCGTTTATGCCGCATATTTTGCATATTTTAACACTCGCCAATAAATTAAAACCCAGGTACTTCCCGTTGACTTAGAATTATGAAATTTGGCAAGAAGCAAGGTCAAGGACAGCACACGTATAAGAAAAAATCTGAAAATCGTTAATTAGGGTTCCGTACTCATAGGGTCTCGGATTGTTTGTCAGGCGCTACCAGTTAAGCGCCTTAAGTAACCAGTTATTTCACAGTTTATAACGTGTTACCATCGATTTGCATAGTAAAATCACAAAATAGGCAATAGTATGTAAAACCACCGAATAAACAAACACAGGTAAACCTACTTACTTAGGATTTTTAAAGAAATCTGCGGGATCGATGCCTGAACTGTGCCCGAAGTTTTATATTAGTTGCAACATAATTACCTACTTACTTGTAATTTAATAATATAAATCGTATTCCTACAGCATATTGTATTTTTGAATTCGTAATAGTTGATCTTATTATCAACTCGTATACCTACTTATTG
Organism: Erebia epiphron; assembly: GCA_963932025.1. Taxonomy (NCBI): domain Eukaryota; kingdom Metazoa; phylum Arthropoda; class Insecta; order Lepidoptera; family Nymphalidae; genus Erebia; species Erebia epiphron. Next base: position 15,799,671 of record OZ009950.1, read on the forward strand.
CCAAATTTTACACTTCAGAGTTTCGCAAGTCGCAACGTACGAGTAGTTAATCGAATTGAAGGTTACGTGGAGTCACATGCGAGTTCTTAATAATGAAGCTAACGGACCGACAACTATCGATCAATAGAAATAGAGCTGGTGATGATGCTGCATATCCGTATCGACACTGTTGTGAAGATACACTTATCAACATAAACAGCGTTGCTCAAAGAAAATCGCTCTACTATGATTTATCTACAGTAGAAGCATGTACGCTACGCAGTCGCGGCGCGAGGCGCGATGTAAACAAACAACTTTGGATATCGTAGTATGAATAAACGCGAATCCAGCGCTCGCCACCCATTCTGTCGCGAACCGTCGGCCGCACCGCACGCTGCCATGATCGATTACGCGCGCCAAAACATGTGTGATTACTACGTCTCTACCGCGCAAACGGCGTCGGCGCCCCTCGACGCCTTCAGCGTCTTAAAGAAAGGCAACGCCAGCTTCACCTACGGGAACCTATACGACTCTTACAACATGTGTTCCGACTCCGATCCCGAGAGCAATGTTTACTACAACTTGATAAACTGTCGCGAGTACCGCTACGACACAGACGGATGGAAGACCAAAGTGATGGACGAGTGGAACTGCGACGATACCGTCGCGTGGATCTACGACTGTGCCATTTCACTCGGATTCAGCGAATTCGATGTGCCGTTCCACAACTTCAGACTTCCAGGACACGAGCTGAGGAACAAGAGACACATGGAGATCGTGGAACTCATGGCGCATCCTAACGTCGATCCGCAGACCTCGATGAGGATAGCGAATGCGATCTACGACAGGCTCCAGTGCCGTCTAAACGAGGACGTGCGCTCACAGTCAGTGTTGAGGTATGCAGAGGGCGTACCTTACCCCCAAAGCCATGAACAGACGGTCCTAACAGATTTGACGTATTGCACTGATAGAAACAGAGGTTATTATTCGGATTACAAGACGAATGATGTTAGTTTAATGAACTCGGCCGACTCTGGCGACGAACCCGAGGATACATTCCGCGTCGACACCGCATCGCCGGCTTGCTCGTACGGCAGTGACGGGAGCAAATCTGGAGATGAGGATGATAAGAAGAAACCCTTCAAAAGGCCTCCAGGCCGCCCGAAAGGATCCGTCAAAAAAGACAAACGTCCACGAAGCGTTTCCGTCCCACAGTTCCTGAGAGATCTTTTGTTGGATGAAAGATTTTGCCCCTCAATAATTAAATGGGAGGACATTTCACAAGGAAAGTTTAGGTGAGTTTTACTTTAGTTAATTATTTCCATTCTTTGTGTATTCAGATATAAACTTGTTATTTGTAAAGCAAGCGAAGTCGTGATCAGGTCATTTGTCAGTTGCATCTAGTGTTCTCGTCGATGGAGCATAATTTATCACGTCCAAGGCACGTGGACCATTGTATGTCGTCAATTTTACAGCTAAATAGTCTATGAATGTAATATGAGTCTTTAAATGTTAATATACATATTAACATTTAAAGACTCATATTTCTGTTCTATTGTCTTAGAAAAGCACCTATTGCACACCTAGAACTCTGCATTGTATTATACGCAAACATATTCTGTGACTTCAAAATCTAGAAAACACATTTTGAGCGAATTAACAACAAATAATTTTAGTTTTAAAAACATTCATATTACTCAATCAAGAATGGCAGAGTGGCAATTAAAGTACAATTTATGATAAACATATATTAAAAATAATTAATGTTATCACGCAAATATTAACATCTGGATAAAATTCGAATATAAAAACGACAAAATATACCAAATATGTAATAGCAAGTAGCTAGTATTATGTGGTAATAGCGTCGTTTTGTATTGACAAAATAATCTCAATCTGAGACCCGCTAAATTCTTTTCTCGAAAATTCAGATAATTTCAATTCCACAATTCGTATCAATATCCGTTTATGCTCATGAAATAGATTTTCACATGTTCTCTTGAATAGGTCATGAATAGTTTTGGGGTGGTGGTGGTGATAAACCTCTCTGTGTGGTGGTGGTGGTGACAAGACTCTGGTGTGAGAAGACGCCATCAAACTATACTGCTTTACCATTTCATTATCAGTTTATTACAATGAACTATCGCAGAATATAAACTATACCTCTATTACTAAACGCTTCTTTTAATCCTTAACGGATGCACTGTGGATCTGCGATGTGTGAAATACATTAATTAACTTCTCTAAGTTGTTGTTAGGAATTCTAGCACTGTATTATTAATCATTACCATAAAAAGTTAATTAATTTCAAATAGCACGGCATAATTTTTTATAATATTATAGTCTAGGATACGTTGATACGTTGGCAGCTACCTTACCCACCGGCTTCGTGCCTAAAGGCGGGTGCAGCTGCTCAGATGCTTAAGCGTCGCAAATACTCAGCCATTACTAAGGACTACGTTTTTGCGGCGCTTGCTTTTGAGACTCTGGGCCCATGGTCATCGAACACGAAGAATTTTAGAAATGTCGTGCCCCAAAAACTGATCCTCGCCTCTGGTGACCAAAGAGCTGGCGCTTATTTAGCCCAACGCCTAGCCATGCCATTCAACGAGATAATTGCGCCAGTATTTTGGGCACCATGCCCATTAACGATCACTTGGCCGGCGTGTATTTTTTGTAAATATAATAAGTTTTTAATTTAGATTTTAATTTATTTCTTAGTTTTAATTAAAATAACTTTAATAACATTAATAATATGGATAGACTTAAATAAATTATACGTTAGATATGATGACGGTGATAAATACAAAACTAATTATGTATACTGCAAAAAAGTCCAATATATTCATATTATAGTTATTATACAGTGGCATAAGATGACTTTTCGATGATATTGATTTCATAAAAGTATAATTTTTTTTTTGAGTTAACATTATATCATTAGAGCATTTTGAATTTGGAACACTAACAAAACCCTTTTTGCACATAATATTTAAATACAGCACGCACACACATCATAATGATATTTTAATTGATATAAGAAAAGCATAAAGCGATGCATAAATGTTTTAATTTGCTGGAATGGACGCATCTGCATTTAAAGCCCAGCTTCACATTTGACCTTCGCATAAACGAATAAAAACACTTCAACATGCCAATGTGACTTTGCTCACTGGTCCTGTCCAAGCACGATCACTACGAGAACGCTCTCTCGCGGCTTTTGCATCAACAAGTCTGACTATGCTATGCCTACTGTTAAAAGGCTATTAAGATTTTAATCCGATAATAACTTTTCTAGAATGTATTTTAGGGCCATACCACTGCAAGATGGAAACGTTTTTGATCATTAGTTGTTTTATATTCATCTATGGGAGATATACAATCATGTTAAATTCCAAATTTGAACAGGCCTAGTAGGTACTATCATGGCCAAAATATGGTAGGGAGCCTAGTAGTTATCATCTAAGCAAGTGCGCTACGAGTATCGAATCATTGCTTTCCACAAGGCATGATTGCCTTATTGTCAAGCGCAAACCTATCTTGCGTCAAAAAATAAGTTGGATTGTGAAGAGGAATGCTTGGCTATTAATAAAAGACTTACTACTTACTTACTTACTTACTAGTTTTATTAAAAACCTATCAAATCATCGTTCAACTCTTGTTTAACTCTGATGGTTCTTTAAATTACTTTATCAATATTCAGGCATTGATGCATTTTTGCATCTATAAAATGAATGCAAAATGTTAAATTGAATTATGTTATGTATACTTGCAATTACTAACAATTTATCATTCTGCGCTTGAGCCCTGTGTTCTCAGGCATACCAGCACATGTTTTTATAGTTTACCTTCACCTTGCTGGTTTGACTTTGTCCTTGTTCGATTCACACGATAACTTGCAATTTTAAACTACCACCCAATTCACCCTTATTACTTGAATCATAAGGTTTTTTATTCTTTGATCCAAGTGCAATATTCTGTTTGGAGGTTGTTAAAAGTTCAATCATTAAATGGTTTTGTTCGTTGTGGTGTGGATCTGGTAATTACAATGTTGACCTTTATCGTGTTATCTTTAGGTTTAGATTAGCATTTTGATGTTGGATTTTATTGTTGCTAGGTGGGAAACACTACGTCTTTGCTTGTTTGCAATTTAAGGATCAATGTTTATTATCACAGAGCAGACTCTATCCAGCGACTTTGTCCTACGCGCTCAGTGGGCCATTCCGAATCCGAACACAAAAATTTGCGGGCTTTATATCTTTGACTAGTCAATTTAAAGCTATATTGATCACGAATACATACTAACAATTGTATGAAATATTCCATTTCTCATTCCACTAACTTTGTAACTTTTTCGAGTGACTTGAATGAATTTAAATTCAAGTATTAATTTTAGTTCTCTTAAATCAGTGGCCCAAGTTGTGCTACATGAAATAACTAGCTGATGGCCGCGAATTCGTCCGCGTGTTTCGAGGTTTGTGGTTTAATTTTCCGGGATAAAGAGTAGCCTATGTGCATTTAATCCGTTCAGCCGTTCTAGAGTGATCGAGTAACAAACATTTATCCATTCATCCACACATTAATAATTATACTAAAGTAATAGTAAAGTATAGAAGACATTCAATTTCAATTCTCGAATTGCACAAATTTAAAAAAATTGTTTGTAGAAGCAATTTCGTTAACAAAATAGTTTTAAATTTATTCAATCACACTTTGCCTGTAATGATGGATGTTAATATCTCTATTGTTTTGGTAAAAATACTAAAATTATAAATATGAGGTTTTGATTGTTTTACCTTAATAATTTGTTTGACCGTTTCATCGACTTCTACTATTACCTATTAAGTAGGTTTCAATAACTTATGTATCAACTCAAAGCTAAAGTTAAGTCATATAAAGGCTTCATATAGTATTTATCCAGTACGGCTAGACCGGTTTCTGTAAGTCCAACAATTCTTAGAATACTTCGTACACAAACAAACTTACTGAGGACGTTTATGTGTGTTAAATTGTTATGAATGTTGCGTGGATTGTATGACCGTTTAAAACAAATATCTGAGGAAACGCCACTTTGAAAATACCTTGATTTCTGAGATCCAACTCATATTATGTATATAATAGCAAATAAAATACCAATAAGCCATATAATAGCAGTAATCGTTTTACTCTATTTAAGGTAAAACTTGAGGCAAATAGTGTAGATTTAAGTATGTATATTTTAAACTAGCCGAACTGCTCCGAGTTCGTTTAGAAAGAATTTTCATTTTGGAAGTTTAAAATAGTAATCTTTAGGCTATTTCTGCTATAGAGACTACAAATATCACAGAGGTGTTTCGTAGTAATGGTGTATTATTTGGATTCTGATTCTGAAAATTGTGATTGTTTTGTGATTTGTAAATAAATTGTAATAATTGTATTTTTTAAAATTGTAAAAGATATACTAGGTTTAAATATACGTATAGATGAATAAGAATAGTTGTTTGAAGCAGAAGCACTGTCTGAAACAATAAAAAAAACCGCAGCAATAAACTTAAATAATATTTAGTAAAATGCTTTTAGCTGTTCAGGAAATCTAGTGATCTAAAAGTTACTATGTCGAGTCGGTCAATGAAGTATAAGAAAAAATACACTCGAAAAAATCATTGACAACCAGACAAGAGACTGTTTATCAGATCGCACTAAAGTGTGGATCTTTTTTATTTGGTTATAATACAATTGAAGTTTTTTTTTTTCAATTGTCTCGACCTAAAAGTTTTTGTGTCTTTATAATGGGCAATATTTATCTCACGCGTTGCCCACGTACCTACCTATATATTTTTAGGGTTCCGTACCCAAAGGGTAAAAACGGGACCCTATTACTAAGACTCCGCTGTCTGTCTGTCTCCAGGCCGTATCTCATAGACCGTGATAGCTAGAAAGTTGAAATTTTCACAAATGATGTATTTCCGTTGCCGCTATAACAACAAATACTAAAAATTAAAAAAATATATATATTAAGGGGGGTCCCCATACAATAAACGTGTTTTTTTCGTATTTTTTTGCTCAATATTAAAAACGGTAACAGGTAGACGGTTCAAATTTTCACACAATATTAACTTGTATATTACCTTTCAAAATAAATAATTAAATATCAATAAAGTAAATATTAAAGGGGGGCTCCCATACAACAAACGTAATTTTTTGATATTAACAGTAAACCTCTACAAACAAAGTTAGTTTTGCGGTTCATTAACAAAGGTAATTATACCTACTTCTTGAGTACGGAACCCTCGGTGCGCGAGTCCGACTCGCACTTGGCCGGTTTTTTTAATTTATATTTAATCGATGACTCAATTTTGTTTGCTAGTTGTTCATAACGATATACCCGCAACTTCGTCTGTATGAATTTAGGTTTATCTATAAAAATCCTGCTATTCGTCTTCGCTCTCCAAGCTATGTTAGTTTCTTCATCAAAATCGAGGAAACAAACAGGACACCCTTTCGCATAAATAATATTAGTATGGATTTTTTACCAACACATAAGGGATTTAATCCCACTTGCACAAGGATTATATATCTGTCCTTTTCATGTCAAACCTGGAATAAACTTATCAAACACTGACAACATCAAAAAAACTAAAATTTATTTTTCATTGTGTAACATTTACTTCGAAAAACAATTCTGAATGTTTATCCGAATATCGTCTCATTTCATCTGACGCAGTATTGGGCGCTGTTGTCTTAACGTGAGAGGTCCTGGGTTCGATTATCGGCGGGGTCATGGTTTTTTTGGTCTGGTCAGGTGGGGGCTTTGGCCGTGGCTAATTACAGCCCTACCTGCAAAGACTCCTAGCGATTTAGCGTTCCGGTACGATGCTGTGAAAAAACCGATAAGGGATATCGGTTTAATTTATCTGTCATACCCCTAAAAGGTTAGCCCGCTACCATCTTAGACTGCATCATCACTTACCATCAGGTGAGATCGCAGTCAAGGGCTAACGTGTAGTGGAATTAAAGAAACTCTTTTAAACGTAAAATTTACGCTACGAAACGGTTCTTAGTAGGTAGTCTTAACTTGGCCTACATGTTTTTTGATTGGGCAGCTTAAGTACCATAACGTTTTACGAACAAGCGTATAATTTTAATATAATTTAGAAGCTTTTGACAAATTTTTTAATGAATATAACGTACCTCAAGGTCTCTTTGAATCCGTTGGTGAATATTAATAATATATTTTTTGCTAACAACGCAAAATTAATGGGTACTGTAGCAACTCAACCATGTCAAAATATACTCGTAATTTTAAAGTCCCACAAACTTGTCTGACCCGGTGGCCAAAATTGGAACTACTTTTTATGCCTTATAAGTTTTTGTTTTTAATTAATTTTTCATATATACTAGCGACCCTGAAACCGGGTCAGATAAGTTTGTCGGAATATAAAATGTGATTCCTCACATTTTACTTACTATGCACATAATTCATAGACTTATTAGATTACATAATTACTATTTTTTTGTTTAAAAATGTACATAGCCATTATATTTATAAATTAGGTACCTATATGAGTGTATTTTTCGGCTTTGATAATTAATATTTTATTTAACTGTGTTTTGGTATTGTAAAATAAAAATATAGAGGTCATTAAGATAAACGGAGTTCAAAGTTAGATTAGAGGCTTGAGCATATTAACACAATTGATAATATTATTAGCTAAAATTATAACTACTTATTCACTATATTAATTACTCTTGATTAAGTAAAATGATTACAATACTTCAGAAGTGGGATTAAATTCCACCAACACCAAAACCCAAGCGTGCTTTCCGAGGCACGGTGGTGAAACACCACTAACTTCCTAACTCCGGGCAAGTACCATACTGAGAATTTCTAGTCAGAAAAACCCAATACCATGGTCCGACCCGGGACTCAAACCCGGGATCTTGTCGGCAGCAGTTGAACATGCTAACCAAAAGACCAACGAGGCAGTTATCGAGGAACTTAATTCAGTGTAAACTTGTAAAGTAATTAAATTACTGAAATATTTTTTTTGTCATAGTGCCCTAGAATGTTTGAGTTCTTGAAAAATTCCGTGGTTACTCTTTGATTTTCCGACAATATAAGAAGTAAAGCAAAGAAGATAACAATAAAACCACATTTTAATAGAAACCCCCTAGATTGTTTTTAGCATAAGTATTAGTAAAATATAATCAGTGACAGAAGGACTAGATGAAACTACAAAGGAACCCTAAAAACAGGATCCTTAGCTAGTGGGCCACTAGGAGTAGAGGGGAGGGGGTCTGCAGTATAGATTTTTTCGTTGACGGCGTTCAAGGCCGGCCCGCTTCTGCCTTGCGCTTCCTTGCCTCACAAGAAGTTACAAGACATGCTGCAGACCAGGGATACTATGGATATGAACTGTGCATCAGAATGACCGCCCAAAGTGATAGATCAGCGTACAATTTCACCAGCATTTAGTAGCAATTTAGTACCATTTGTTTAAATATTTGACTGCCTCGTTGGTCTAGTGGTTAGCATGTTTGACTGCGGCTGACGAGGTCCCGGGTTCGAGTCCCGGGTCGGGCCATAATAAGTGTTGGGTTTTTCTACTAGAAATTCTCAGCACTAGCCCGGAGTTAGGAAGTTAGAGGTGTATCACCCCCGTGCCTCGGAGAGCACGTTAAGCCGTCGGTCCCGGTTATTATCCCTAACCTCTGATAATAATCGTTAATAACTATACCTAGTTGGAATAGTACTCTTAGTCGAGTCGTATGCGTAAGGAGTAAGCACGTTAAGCCGTCGGTCCCGGTTATTATCACTAACGTGATAATAGTCGTTAAAGCCCGCCAACCCGCATTGGAGCAGCGTGGTGGGTCTAAGCTCTAATTCCCTCTCTCCTATGAGAGTGGAGGCCTGTGCCCAGCAGAGGGACGTTAATGGGCTGTAGTGTGTGTGTGTGTGTGTGTGTGTGTTTAAATATTTAGTACCTAATTATTAACAAAGAAATATAATTGGCGCGGATGTTCTGAGAGGAAACTCTGTAGAGACTCTGTAGGATTGTAATTATGATGTTTGTGTCGAGCGGCAGATACCTACTTATTACTATACTAAAAATTAAAAGCCTGTTTCTGTATAATACAATAAACAAAATATACACCAGTCTAATAAATTTCGTGTCTACGTGACGCACGGACTCCATAAAATCACAAAGAAAAAAAAAGAAAAATTGGCACAGCCCTGCACGCACGAACGAAAATAAGCGTAAGCATGGTCGCCCTGCGGTTGCCTTGGCAACGCCCGGGAAGCATCTAGTCACGTGTCGCAGCTTCCGCGTTTTTTCTCGCATTTTTCTCCCTCTGCAGCCCCTCACCCCCCACCCTGGCTCGTGTACGCCTTAATTGCGTCTGTGAGAGTGTGGTACGGAGAAATTAGAGCAAGGGTAGCTTAGCAACAGAGGCAACGGGTGTTTTAATTAATTAATGGAAGAAAAATTAAAAAAAAAGCCGTTCATAAACTAATATTGCTTAGAGTCTGTTCAATAAGTAAGTTTGAATGGGTAAAATACAAGGTAATTGAAAAATAGTTTAAAGCAATAGCAACGCTGTGAAAGTATCATCAATGAATCAAACAATAATGTAAGAAATAGACCAGTTCTTCAAAAGTACTTCACAGTTTACACTTCACTTCACACATATTTTTTTTAATTAAATTTCTATAAACTAACATATTGAACGTACTAAAATTCTATAATACATCAATGTATTGAACAGACTCAACTACTCAACTTTGCTTAGTAATTCGTATTCAAATTCAAACCACTACCACTGTTTCGGAATTCCTTCCCTATTTACTACCTACCAAGAAGAACCAGTAAGAAACCCTACGATTGCATGAGATAATATTTATATTTTTATTTAAAAAATAAGTAGGTACCATATTATATTATGATGAAAATCACATGAAGGGTTATAAAAATGAACCACCCTTTAAACTGTTATTTTAAATTTGTAGCAAGGGAAAGTAATTAATAGTGTTCAAATTATGCTACTATATGGTCTATATTACAGAATTTATATCATACCTACATTTTAACTGTATGCTATGCTACCATGGATGATAATTCACAAGAATAATATTATTGTCCTTATTTGCTCCCCGGTACAACTAATTAGTGTATTGTATATTATTAATAATAATCTAATAATACACCAACATTACACGCCTGTACCTTCATCCGGTACGTAATTGGCAGATAATGCTCAATTAATTTTAATAACAATGTTAGCTTTAATGGTTATTTGATATTAAAGTTATTGTTAGTGTTAAAATTAATCTAAAGTTTGTGTTCATATCGATTTATATTGTCATATAAATTATGCTACAAACGATAATATTAACTATTTACAAATTAAAATCTGAAACAACGAAGTATTTAGAAATATAACCCTTAAGGACTTAATGAACTTGCTTAAAAATGGCTAAACACACTTAACTAGAAGGGTCTTAAGATTCTTAAACTAATAAAAATTGTGTGTGTCAGCTCCGACGACTGGAGTTTACTCCTTACGAGAACGTACGAAAAGTGTTACCATAGAAACATAAACATGACATGATGACGTAACGTAACGTAACGGAGAAAGTTTGATTTTACTCCCCATCATACCCTGGGCTTATATATGAAAATCGATTATTAAGGAGTAAAGTCCAATTATAATGTAACAGTATATATTCCATGGGTAACAGTATTTTACCTTTTACAATATTATATCGAATTAATCAAGACCATAAATCAATCAAGTAGGAAAGTATATCGAATTCTCTAGCTCGTAGTTACTCTGTGGAAAGCTTGCACCAAAGTCCCTGTAACATTTCTTTTTCGTGAAAATCTATTTATAACTAGGGCAGCCTCGTGTTGTCTTGGCATTTTCTAAATATAACTCTATTCTCAAGATATAAGTTCGAGATTTCGTTGCAGAAAAAAAGTGCGTAGATACTTAGATAGGAGGTAGGTATGTATATATATTTTTTTCTCATAGTGGCTCTATTATATTGATTAGTAAAGCTCCCTTTCCGGGCCGGGCGCCTTCTGCGAATTTCCCGCAGTTTCTTTGTTTTTGCTTTTATAAGGTTCGCGACTTGAATGAAAAATTCAGTATAGCGACCCGTGGCTAGTTTTTGGCCTCCGTTGTATTTGATTAATCTTATTCTTTCATTCAAATGCCAATTTTCCTTATTTTCATATTCAACTTCAGTTAAACCATTTATTTTTTACGTAAAATAGATGATTTATAAGTCACCACAAAATATTTAGCTTCAGTCCACATTAAAAAGGACATTTCTGCCCTTAAAGTAGATATCTAAATAATTAAAACTAAATCTAGCTTTCTTATTGGAAAAATATCGGAAAATTCAAAGATTCATCCTTACTTAAGTAGGTAGGTACGTATACGAATATTACAGCCTCGGGACATTCGTTCCTTTCCTATTATATAACTATACTACCTGATGCCCTCGACTACGTCCGCGTGGATTGAGGTTTTTTTGTTCCCGCGGGAACTCAGTTTTCCGAAATTAAAAGTAGCCTATGTGTTATTCCAGACTATAATCTACCTCTGTGCCAAATTTCATCCAGATCCATTCAGCCGTTCGAGCGTGATTGAGTAACAAACATACATCCATACATCCATCCAAACATTCGCATTTATAATATTAGTATGAATGAATGCAAAAGACTAGTGTATATGTCACCGTAAGATTGTAATCTAACGCTTTTTTTTTCGATAGATTGTAAACAGTTGAAAGATTGTGAACCGTTCAATGTTTTAAGATGTCAATTTTTGAAATATTCATTGTATTTACGTTTTCTTGTCTCTTTCTTGTAGGTTAGGTTAGGGTTCGACATAAATAATCAAGTAGGTTCTATCGGGTTAATAAAGCTAACAGATTACAATCTACCGAAAAATAATCCGTTATATTGTAATCATTCGACAGTTTACAATTTCGCGAGTTAAATTATAACTTAATTCGGTAGAAAGATAGCTTGTATCCCGGCTACTTTTTTCCTGGAAAATCATGAAGGTTATATGAATCATAGGTTTAGAAAAAACCCAATGTCACAGCCATCGTCTTGTATAGAAGTACCAATGACCGAATAATAATAAAGGAATTTACTTTGAAATGCCTATTTTGAAAATTACCCATCTAAAATACAATTGGGTATTTGACAAACTAGTTGAATCAGCAACTTTTTTTCAGACGTCAAAACGCGTGCTTAGTACCTATATGGGATTTTGAATGAAATATTGAAAAGTGGTGTCATCAAAGTTTGACGCACTTTTTTAATTTAATCGATAGTTTAAAATAATTATTCAACATAAAACTAACAAGGGACGTGGATATTACGACCTTTGGGAGATCCGCTATTTAAAAATCACTAAAATATTATTTATTTGAATAGTTGTCAAATACCCAATTACTTAGAATTTATTATTAATAGGTTGAATAGTATTTTCGCTCGTAATCAGTGAGTAGACTTAACTAGACCATGTTTAATGGTCGCTAAGGGCCGACTGCCGAGGTTACGCGATAATAGATTTGTTAATGTTACGTATAGTAAGGTGTAGTGTCCTCTAGCTACAAGACAAGTGCCTACTAACACATAAGTAATAGTACCATGTACTACTAAGTAGTTACTAGTTACCACTTGAGAATTATTAGTGAAAAATGCTGTCGTTTTGCTATTGTATTTATGTGCAAAATTTTTAATAAAAGTAACCGCCGAGTTTTGTGTGGGTCTCATTATACTTACTTAATACTAGCAGATGCCCGCGAGTTCGTCCGCTTGGATTAAGGTTTTTTGGTTCCCGCGAGAATTATTTACTTTCCGGGATTAAAAGTTGCCCATTCTATAAATAATCTCATTGCCAAATTTCATCCAGATCAACATCCATCTATTTATCCATTCAAACGTTCGCATTTATAATATTAGCATAGATTATGTGTTCCGCCTATAATAGTAAAAATCATTTATTAAAAATTGGTGGCACTGCATACATGAACATTTAAACGAAAATAAAATTCTATTTCGAATTAGAACTCTAAAATAAAAGAAAAAAGTAGGTACTGACACTGAGTACTTAAAGTAGTACATATTTTAACCAAACTTCTGTCTACTAATAAAAGAGATAATTTTCCATAATTTTCCGACCGAATTGAATTGGAAATTTCCGATTCTAGTAGGTTTAACGGAACCCTTCGTTCATTTTCTTAATATTACTAATTGGAAATTTAACTCTCTCCTCCACATCAAATTCCCCTCTCTATATACCTGATTACTGAGAATTAATATATCGATTTCATAATAATATTAAATCATACTAATTAAGATAAACCATAAATTAAGACAAGCTACTTGTCTGTCAATAAAATTCCAAATTTATATCCGTCGTCAAACAGATTCGAAGAAGTCTAAAATATAAAGCAACGATTTGCTCAGTGGGATTCCCCCGCGGTCGATTTACACACATATAAACTCACACATACATACTATACGTGTATAGACTATGACGTGTACTGCCAGAGAACGTAACGCTTTGGCAACGTATCAAGAAACACGATTGACTGGAAAATGATTTTTTTATTACTATGACACTACCTACTATTGGGATAATTATTATTCTTATAAGAAAATGTCACTAGACAGTAATGTGGCTTAAAATTGAAGGAATAAAGGCGTCACTATTAGCCTAATAAAGTACAAGTATCATAATAATATACTAAGAAGAAGATTCTTAGAAGCTTTTTGCATATTTACCTACAAGAGTTTTATAGCTATCATCATAATGTGCCAAAGTAACAAAGTAGTTAAACTAATAGATATTAAAACTTATTGGCATATCCTACTAAAATCGTACTATTAGTGGAGATCATTTATCTAATAGTTAACACAAGTCACCAGTTTATCATTTTCTAGCGTATTTCTGAAAAGTGGTTCTTAATGTAGCTGGTAATATGAGATAACCTAGTAATGTATATTATGTTTATATAGGTATGCTATGAAACTACTGCAAATTCAAAGAAACAAGCACTCTGAAATATAAAATTTAAATAAATTAGAAGCTAAGAAACTCAAGATTTGATATTTTATATTAATATAAGAGATATATTTATTTCGTTTTTTACGTAGCGATATAAAAAATACAATAAATAAAATAGGAATTTGATATGGAGGTGCAAAAAGTCACAAGTTTATTACTAATCTAACCTAACCTTTAACAGAACAAGTTTTGAATGACGCTAACGTTTTGTATTGGACTGATTTAAAAAATTGATTTAAAGTAACAAAAAAAGTGTATGCCATTTAAAACTTTCACCAATGATGACTTAGTAAAGTATCATTTTATCGTACTTAACGAACTGCCGTGTAATCGAATAAAAGTTATAAGTAAGTATAATGATGTAATTGCAGTTCTAAATCTTAATACAATGACAAGTGAAAATCCATAGGTAGGTACTAATATTATAAATGCGAAAGTGTGTCTGTCTGTCTGTCTGCTACGCTTTCACGGCCCATCTGTTCAACTGATTTTGATGAAATTTGGTACAGGGATAGGTTACATACCGGGGAAGGACATATGCTTATCCTGGAAAATTAAAGAGTTCTCGCGGGAATCAAAAAACCGTAATCCACGTGGACGAAGTCGCGGGCATCATCTAGTAATAAATAAAATCTTGTAAAAATAAAATTAAATGATTATTACCCAAAAAACCAAAGTTAAAATTTATTATTTGATGATTACTGAGATGATAATGCTAGTCCTTATCAGTGAGGTGACGTAGTGAGGCGATCAAAACTTTACGATTCTACTAATCGATAGTAAATTAACATTATTATGATACACTGATAATAACATAAATAAACCGATTGCAATTAATCGAATCCAATAGCGTGAGCGAGATAGCATGAGGATAACGTGAACAAGCGTGCAAGGTGTCTCGTGATGTTCGCAAAAAACTTCGCAATATTTACACCCACTCACGTGCGAGATACCCCTAGCACTTAACCGTTTGGATTAAGGTCGATATTTGTATAACTTTGTCACGCAGTTTGTAGTTCAGTACTGCAAATCGCGGTGGTTCCGTTAATTTGTACAAATGATTAAATTTATTGGGAAACTTTACTGAACTTTAAAAGATCTCTTGGCGTTCAGAAATTTGTTGGATTTCATGTAGCTCTCTGACTATGTACTTTGTTTTGAATTGTGTTTTTTGTCTTATCTTCAATATCATCATTCACTTTTTTCATTTTCTTATTGTTCAAGTTTTTTACACAAAACTTTAAGGATCGCATTTGTTGTTGTTATTCCGTCTGCAGAATTAATACGACAATTTTTTTTTTAGTAACTAACATAATTTATTTATTTCATATTCTTGCTTGATTTTGACTACTTAGCATTAATTAGAATCGTGTGCTGTTAGAATTTTGGATTGTATAAGGATCACCTTTTATTTTTTCATCTTTAAATTAAGCAAAAAAGTCGTTTTTATCATTCCTCAGAGAACTCTAATATTCATCTAAAAGTAATTGTAAAATACTTTCAAATCTTATGACTTTCGCGAATCAACAAAAACATTATTGATGTTATTTTTGCCACGATAGATTTTTTTAGTAATCCAGTTATGTATTCCAAGAAAATGATTCTTAGAAATAACTCAATCAACTTTTCGATTTGCATGATATTTTAAAATTAAGGTACTCACCTGTAGATTAAAGATTTAAAAAAATAAAGTGTGCGTGTCAAAACTTCAGAAAAATAGCTTACGAGAGAATGAGAGAAATATAATTTGTATTCCATCCCATTCTCTCGCAGGTTAAATCCTATATTATGAATAATGTTTGTCTCTTTTTGGTGTGGCTTTTTCGTTTCATCGTATTTTCAAATCACAAAGTAGGTAGGTATGCTAAAGAAGTTTCACTTCAAAAATTCGCGTATAGATCAATTAAATTTTCATTTATACAAACGTAGCAGTATTTTTATCAGTTTCAACCTGACTGAAGCTTCCGGTGTGTACAACCGTTAAATTGTAATCTAACGCTTTTTATCTGGATAGATTGTAAACTGTCATTGAATTTACGTTTTCTTGTCTCTTTCTTGTAGGCTAGATTAGGGTTTGACATAAATGTGGCCGGCCGGGCACTTAGGTTCTACCGGGTTAGTATACCAACAGATTACAATCTACCGAAAAATAATCCGTTAAATTGTAATCTTTCGACCGTTTGCAATCTAGCTAGTTAGATTAAAATCTTACGGTTTTTACAATTTTTCGGAAAAATAAACATATTTTACACAAGGATTTCCCAATTGTTATGTACCCCTATCTAATTATACAGTAAATACCTAACATGCTTGACTTACTATACTAATTTCTACTCAATGCCCATATAATGACGCAAATAGCTACTACGTGACTGGTGATAAGAGTATGTTGGTGACCACTGATCACCATTGTTAGGGATTCTGACGTCACAAGCTGAGGTTTCTACTCCATCTATACATATAAGGCATACCTATAGAATACCGATTGATCATAGAAGTCCTAATAAAGTAACCTTAAATATGCTGAGTAATTGAGTTGTAATATATTTTGTATAGCTGATGTCCGCGACTTCGTACGCGTGGATCGATGTTTTGTGGTTCCCGCGGGAACTCTTTAATTTTCCGGGATTAAATGTAGCGTATGTGCCATTCCAGACTATAATCTATCTCGGTGCCAAATTTCATCCAGATCCGTTCAGCCGTTCGGGCGTGATTGAGTAACAAACATCCATCCATACTTCCATACATCCATACATCATTACATTTCGCATTTATGATATTTATTTAATTTCATTGATTTGGGCCTCTAAAGTGATACATATATTTTTAGGGTTCCGTACCAAAATGGTAAAATGGAACCCTTATGGTGCGACTTTCTCCGTCTGTCTGTCCGTCTGTCCGTCTGTCCGTCTGTCCGTCTGTCCGTCCGTCACACTCGATTATTTCAGTAACTACCAAAGCTATCAACATGAAATTTGGAATAGTTGTGTATATTAGTGGCCCAAAGACACTGGAATTAAAAAAAATTGGAAATTATTTTTGTTCTTATTTAAAAAGGGGGGAAAATCTGAGGGTTGAAATTTAAAAGTGAGATAACTGTACTGTGTGTAGTATCATATGAAAGGGTTTACTTTGTACATTCTAAAACAGATTTTTAATTATTTTTAGTCATGATAGTTTTTGATTTATCGGGGAAAAAGTCTAAAAAAATACCGTTCCCCCCCCCTTATCTCCGGAGTTTACCAATCGAAAAATCTGAAATAATTATGATCAATAGGAATTTATGTATATTTTACAGGAAAACTATAGCCAATGCTCTAACTAGCATAGTTTTTTTGATATTAATAGTAAACCTCTACAAACAAAGTTAGTTTTGCGGTTCATTAACAAAGGTAATTATTACCGTTTTACATCTTTGGTCGTTACAGTTTTAGTCGTGTTACATCTACAGTATTACGAACGAATCTTAAAAGTACTTACCTAGCTATAACTACCTTTTACAATTTTTTTTTTTATTTTTTTTTAATACGTTTAAATCGTAAACTGCAATTTACCTTTCATACAATCAACTCAAATATTTAAAATAAAAATATTTTTAATAATTTAAAACTTACTACAGGTTTGTAGTTTGTACGGAACCCTCGGTGCGCGAGTCCGACTCGCACTTGGCCGGTTTTTTAATTTGAAACATCATTGCTGGCGCTTAAATGGATGGACTGATTCATCATCATCATCATTACATCTCATCACCGGCTCACTATTGGGTAGGAGTCTCCTCTTAGAACTACTGATTTGAATACCGTTTTTACCACATTAATATCACTCAAGTACGTTTTTGTGTTTGGCTGTATAGCGACAAAATTTTTGTCGTAGAATTCCCAGTTTCTTGATAGTTTTGATTGTTCCATATTTTTCCCCATGGTAACAGATGGACAGACAGACAAACTGCATCAGGGAGGTCGTCAAAAAAATTGTTTTTTTGTTTTAGATTGTGCGAGAGTTTCGCAGAACCGCAGCCATTCATGTCCATGAATCAGATGGTATTGCGATTCGAACGTGCGACAAGACGATAACTTATTATGTAAATGATATTTAATGGCTGCACTTTCATAGAATAGCGCGTTAGGATGGCCGTGACTATTCAAACATCGATGACTATTCTGTTTACTATTGGACTACTGCGATTGTTTTTATGGCCACCACTTTGGTTCCTTTAGCGAATTGGTTTTGAAAACAAAATGCCGTCTCTTTTTATCAAGTTGGAATTTTCCAGGGTTGACATGAAAAGGAATGTTACAGAAAATCAACTTAAACACATAAATAATGGATTAATGCTAGTGGTGGTGGATTATAAAAGTAATAGAGTTGCGTATACAATTACGGTGGTTCTTCCATTGGACTGGGGCCATACTGTCAACGCTTAAAGCAATACTTAAGCAATATTACTCAAAGTGACAGTTTGATGTCACGCACCTTGACATTTCTAAAATAAGGATTATAATTCTACAACAAGAAAGTCAGCAAAAATTAAACAACATGACTTTTAGCGTTGACAGTATGGTCCCTGAATCGATCTCTAAAGTAGGGTAGAGAGTAGAGACACTCTAATCCATACTAATATTATAAATGCGAAAGTGTGTCTGTCTGTCTGTCTGCTACGCTTTCACGGCCCACCTGTTCAACCGATTTTGATGAAATTTGGTAGGTACAGGGATAGGTTGTATTCCGGGGAAGGACATAGGCTACTTTTTTCCCGGAAAATTCAAGAGTTCCCGCGGGAATCGAAAAAACTTGGTGAACGCGGCCGAAGTCGCGGGAATCATCTAGTACAAAATAAAACTGGAATAAAACTTGTTTCTATTCAATCAGTCAGTCAGTAAAATATCAGGTCCTTTCGAGATTAGCGCTAAAAAACAGTGATAAGTTCCGCTTGAATAAGTAAATAAACATATGAAATTGCAGAAAAACTACTTAATATACTCCACGTTAAATCGGCACCAATTTGAAACAAACAACTTTGACTAAAACACAAAATAGACCTTATTAACAAGCGAGTGAGTGTAAATTTGTTTGGTTAATAGAGGCGAAGGATGCGTCTTAAAATTCAAAACATGTCAGATTTGATGGTTTCCAAGAATTGCGCTGCGCACACGCAGGTGAGAGAATAAACATGTTTTGTATCAGAAATGGGGTACTAATTGAATTTCTGAAGAAGAACTTTGCATGAAGTGCATCCGGTGGTCTGATTTTCCAGAAAAATCTGTGTGATCGAGAATGCTCTATGCTGATCAATATAATTACTTAATGCAGTTTTTTTTTAATAATGAGAGAACATACTTCTACTTTTTGCAAGTGCGTGGTATTTTTCGTTTTGCTTGCGATTATACTGTTGACCGCTAGGTCTAGCAAGTTGAGATTTTGCGTTTAGATTCCTGTTTGATTTCTGACAAAACAAATATCAGATGAGGTACGGAATTTGATATCCAGACTAAAGTTTCGATCTTTGTAGCGTGAGTGTAGAACAGGCATAACGAAATTGGCGATGTCTGAGTCATATTGCGAAAGTGAGGTAAAACCCCGCGTTAACATATTTACATGCTTGCCCGAGCAACAAAGACGGATGATGCATGTAGTAACTTTCTTGGCACAGATGTAGAATCAAGTTATTCTGGCGAAATAACCTGTGCAAATCGCAGCAGGCTTAATACTAGGATTAAACCATAAGACCATACAATGGAATAAAAAAATTGCGTGTGTCAGTTCCGACGCACGACTGGAGTTTACTCCTTACGAACGAAAAGTGTGGTAACGTATCGGATAAAGTTTGATTTTACTCCCCATACATTTTCATACCCCGGGCTTAAATATGAAAATCGATTCTTAAGGAGTAATCCCCAATATACTCTAATTATAGAAAAATAAATAAATAGGAAAATAAAGAGTTTTCAGAAACAAAGACAAAACCAACAAAATATGAAAGGAAGACGGCAAAATATCTTAATTGCAGAATTTATGCAAGACTACAAAATAAGTAGGAAATAAGATGTCAATCTTTCAACTCAAATCATCTTAAATTGATGAACGTAGCGCAAACAGACAGGTGACTTATAAACAAAAAACATCAAGAAAACATACTAATTTAGATAAAAATATGAAAACGTGGCTGTAGATCACAGATTAGAAGCAAGTAGTAAACAAAACTTAACCTTACATTACATTTAAAAGAATCATTTTTTATCAGTCGCTGACTGCAGTCAGCCCTGAAATACTTCCTTACAACTACAAGTATTACAGTGATAAGACCCCCATTATCAGTTATCACCGGGCATCGTTATAGCAACCGATAAGAGTTTGAACACCTGGATAAAGCGACAACATAAAGCAAATTGTAATATTGGCCTTTAATGCTTTTACTCACCCACATATTGAAGAAGGTAGCACTTGATCAAAATAGTCCATACCCAATAATGGTCAGTCGGCACTGAGACGAACAACTCTACCATACATTCTCAAATTTTGTTTAGCAAACTGCTGTGAACGCTTGGCACTTGAGTCTCCAATACGACGTATTTTCACGTTGTACTAAGGGCATAAATATGTATAAAAGTGTGTCCCGAATTTTAAGTGTGAACCACCAGAAGATGCAAGAACTCCTGTAGTCGTAGAGAGTTTTTGGATTTGGGAAGTCCTACAAGAGACCTAAATTATTCGATTGGTCGATGAAGACGATTATAAGTAGTATCCGAGTTTGGTATCAATAAAGTAATTTGAGATAATCTAAAATGTGTAATACAGTGAAATACAGATTTGATTCGGCATATAATTTTGAAGAATTCAAATTACTTCTTAGCGATATCTTATCTCAACCTAGATCCTAAATATCATCTAGGATACCTTTAATACTTTTTATACAAGTGACTGAAAAAACTAAACATTAGGTATATATTATCACTATACTTAATTAACATACAGATTTACCATAACAATTTTTTAATAAATTGAGTTATCACCTTTAAGAATTAATACGACCTCACATTATCGCCTAGGTATACAATCAACTCCGCAGCACAGAGTGATTCCCCGCAACCTAACATAAGTGAAGCCCCGATTTTTTCCAGTTTCCATGTTATCACATTTGTATGCCAGACACGTCTTGTGACTGGTCGTATCACCTTGGACACGAACTTTATCAATTAGATCATGAATAATAATTGTAGTCGTTTAAGTTGAGAGGAAAGGTAATATCGGTCAAGGATATATATTTTTAGAAACTTTATTAAGGAGTGGCTGCTACACGTCCACAGCAGCTGGACCTATGTCTTGCAGCAGGGCAGGAAAACTTCAATAGATATGATATAAACAAAAAAATTCATAAGTATAAAGTTCTGCCATCTGTGCGAATGAGTACCTGAACTTTGGCCATAGTTTCATAAATCTGCTGATAGATGGAGCTACTTAATTATTAATCTAATCAACAAATATAAAATAAATAAAAATAATTTAATATATACTTAGAAAATGTTTGATTAACATTTGATTCTCGGATATATTATAGTGTATTATCTATGTCTTGCAGTGCGTTAGATACAATGGCTTATTTTTATTCCACTATTTAGCCCTTGTTAAGTTGGCCCTTGACTGTGATCTCACCTGATTGTTAGCATTATTATCGTTTGTCATTATATCTCATGAAATAGGAAGTAAAGTATCTGTCAATTTGAGTCGTTTGGTGACATTCGATTTACGTCTTGGTGGTACGTCTTTGCCGGAAGCTTGATCGCCTCAAGTATTCTTAAAAGTTATATACCTAATGTGATTGTTCTCCTGTTCTGTATATGTAATTACTATTCTGTTACTATCTTAATGTATTAATTTGTTATTAGAAGATAATTAGTCTAGAATATTGGGAACTAGATGATGTCCACGACTTCGTCCGCGTGGATTAAGGTTGCTGGTGATTCCCGCGGGAACTCTTTAATTGACCCTATGTCCTTTCCTAGGATACAACTTATCCCTGTACCAAATTTCATCAAAATCAGTTTAACAGATGGGCCGTGAAAGCGTAGCAGACAGACAGACACACTTTCGCATTTATAATATTAGTATGGATTTTCAGCACGATGAAAGCATTATCTACGTGATTGAAATCACAAAAATGACAGCTAATTTCTACAGACTCAAGTCTTTTACTATAGACAGAGAACAGGAATAGTACGTTGCTATAGAATCAGTAGGATTTATTGCCATTCAAAAACAACAGAATGAACATAGTTTTGCTAAAAGGTCCGGTGCATTCAATTTGCATATACAAGGCATCTGTTCCTTGACCGACTAACGATGTCGGTCAAGTGTAGACAAGGTGTCGGCCAGTTGTCGGCAAGTGGTGTCGGCCATTGCGTTTCGTAGTTTTCCGCGAGGACATTGACTTGTTACGCTCTTCCTCAATGTGCTTCTAATGTTATTGTTTGGTTTTCCGCAATCAAATCGCCGGCTTGAAACATACCTACTTTTTACATCCAATGCTGTTTCGCGTTTTATGTTTGTAGTGTGTTTATTTTTTTTATTTTTAAGGCTTGCGCTTGACAGCAATCTCATTATTAAGTTAAACCTAATAATATATCCTATACTAACATTATAAATGCGAAAGTTTGGATGGATGGATGTTTGTTACTCAAATCATGCCTGAACGGATCTGCATGAAATTTGGCACAGATATAGATTAGCACATAGGCTACTAAAGGAGTTCCCATTGAAACCAAAAAAACCGCAATCCACGCGGGCATCAGCTAGTAAAACATTGATGGTCATGCGTGGTTCCATATAAATATATGACATCACGACTTATGTAATCTGTGTGTTTACAATTAAGCTATCTATGCCTGACCTACGATAGTTTTTCTTATTTTCCTTTGCTCATGCGCAGCTCTACGGTAATGATGAGGCCAATAGAATGGCGTTTCAACGTATACCATTCTTGCAACGTGGTACTGGATTGAATGATAAGCCAGTTTTGTAGTCACATTGAGATTCATATCTTGGTGACTTGCGTTTGCTGGTACCTTGGACACAGTACATAAATAATTCTGTAAAGCACGACTATAATTATACTTTTTATAATGAGCCAAAAGATATGCTTACATGAATAGAAACATGGTAATTACAAACAATTATTTAAAACAATCAACTACTAATGAGAATAATCATTAGATATTGGATATTGGAATAATAATGTTGACATTGGAATGACTTAGATGGACACACGAAATCTAACTAGATAGCAGGCTTCTAACAACAATAAAATTTTATTTGATTTGTTTTGTTGGATGTTAAAGTGAATGATGAATTACCCGAATAATAAAGTACTTATCTAATAGAAAATAGCACTATTTGGAATAATTATTTAAAAGTGAATTTCAAGATTATTAATACGACTAGCTGATGCCCGCGACTTCGTCCGCGTGGTTTAAGTTTTTTTTATTCCCGCGGGAACTCCTTAATTTTCCGGGATGAAAAGTAGCCTATGTCACTCTCCAGGTCCTCAACTATACCCATGCCAATAATCACGTCAATCCGTTGCTCCGTTGCGGCGTGATTGAAGGACAAACCAACAAACCAACAAACAAACTGACTTTCGCATTTATAATATTAGTATGATGCCAAAAGCATAAGAACTAAAACGAGTAAATAGACATCTTTGAGGCAAACGGTCTCCATCTTCACTCTGCATACTGAATCATTACTTGCTAGGAAGTTCATTGCACCCAAGTGCTGTGTTAAATTAATAAAAAAAAATGTTATATTGCGTGATGATGAAAGGTTTAAACATAGTGCCGCGCCAATTTACCTATAATAGCACTACTTTTAGAATAGTCAACTTAAAATTAGTTTTGACACTAGACGATGCCTGCGACTTCGTCCTAGTGTATTGAAGTCATTTGGTAATCGCGGGAACTATTTAATTTTCCTGGATAAAAAGCCTATGTGTTAATCCAGGGTGTAATCTATCTCCATTCCAAATTTCAGCCAAATCCCTCCAGTAGTTTTTGCGTGGAAGACTAACAAACATACACACATACAAACTTTCGCCTTTATAATATTAGTGAGTAATATAAACATTACATGCAAGAGGCAGAGAGGTTCCAAAAAAGGCTTTTGAAAAATTGAAAAGGGTTTGCAAATACGACACACAAATAAAAGCCCAAGTCACCACTCACCGCGCATGGTTGAGGCATGTGTCAGGGACTATCATGGTTGGGTGCCAAACTGCATGTCGTAAACATGGATATTTGGATTGAATCATAAGCAGTTCCATTCTGCAAAACCTGTATCAATCATTGTTACAATCTCAATTGTTGTGACTGCCTCAATTTATGGTATTCTGGCTGCAATAGTAAATTTTGGCCAATAGCGAATCAGTATTAGCTAATCGGAGGTAGTTGCGATCACACTGTAGTAATCATCTTTATTTATACCACTTAATATTATAAATGCAAAAGTTAGGATGGATGGATGGAGGATGGATGGATGGATGTTTGTTACTCAATCACGCTAGAACGCCTAAACGGTTCTGGATGAAATTTGGCATTGAGATAGATTATAGTCTGGAATTACACACAGGCTAATTTTATCCCGGAAAATGAAGGAGCCAAAAATCCTCGATCCACGCGGACGAAGTCACGGGCTTCAGCTAGTAAATGTATAATAATATGGCCTCTATAAATTCCAGACTAAATGAACCTAACCAGGTTAGTCATTTTTGTGACGCTATCTTTGAATCGTTTAATAAACAATAAGGTTTCATCTATGAAATTCTTAATAGGCTTGAAATAATAGTTTTGAAGCTGCAATTTTTGATGAAGACTATGGTATTAATATTACCTCCCATTCGAATTCAATAAGAAGGAGGAAGATTCATGTAGTCATTTCTTCATGTAGCTCTTTTGAGAAGCCAAGAATCTAGCACCGGTTCCGATAGAAAATGTCTATTGAATGAGTCTACTCAGTAGCATTTTCTATCGCCATTACATGCCAGCACAGCAAGGAACAAACACAACAAATATTCTTAGTATGTACAATCATTTTCACTTTGAATTAGAACCAAAGATATAAAATTAAATTAAATGTATACATTTATGTGTAAAACTCAATATAAATTAAAATGATCCAACAAAAAACCGGCCAAGTGCGAGTCGGACTCGCGCACCGAGGGTTCCGTACAAACCTGTAGTAAGTTTTAAATTAAATGTTTTTTTAAATATTTGAGTTGATCGAATGATAGGTAAATTGCAGTTTACGATTTATGACGTATTAAAAAAAAACTACTTACTAGATCTCGTTCAAACCAATTTTCGGTGGAAGTTTGCATGGTAATGTACAACAAATATATTTTTTAGTTTTATCATTCTCTTATTTTAGAAGTTACGGGGGGGGGGGGGGGGACACACATTTTACCACTTTGTAAGTGTCTCTCGCGCAAACTATTCAGTTTAGAAAAAAATGATATTACAAACCTCAATGTCATTTTTGAAGACCTATCCATAGATACCCCACACCTATGGGTAAGATGAAAAAAAAATTTTTGAGTTTCAGTTCTAAGTATGGGGAACCCCCAAAATTTATTGTTTTTTTTTCTATTTTTGTAAGAAAATCTTAATGCGGTTTACAGAATACATCTACTTACCAAGTTTCAACGGTATAGCTCTTATAGTTTCGGAAAAAAGTGGCTGTGACATACGGACGGACAGACAGACAGACAGACAGACAGACAGACAGACAGACAGACAGACATGACGAATCTATAAGGGTTCCGTTTTTGCCAAATTTGGCTACGGAACCCTAAAAAGGCTTGAAACCCATAAAAGGACTTAACATAAACATTTATAAGAATATTCACATATAACCGTTTATAATGATGAATTTATGCGGACAGAGCAAGGTCCTTTAAAGTGCATTTTTTACACAACTCCAAACATTTGGCGTCTGCCTTGTGGCCTCTTTACAGTGTTTTATCGTTTGTTTATATTTACTTAAGAAGGAGTTTTTACTTTATTTATTTATGTAACTACTTAGGTACATATTTTATACTAGTGGGCCCGGAAAACTTTGTCCTGCCTTGAACGTCGAAACAGATTGCAGCGCCCCCTACAGGGTCCAATCATACTAATATTATAAATGCGAAAGTGTGTTTGTTTTTTGGTTTGTTGGTTTGTCCTTCAATCACGCCGCAACGGAGCAACGTGATTTTTGGCATGGGTATAGGTGAGGACCTGGAGAGTGACATAGGCTAGACATAGACATAGACAGCATAGACTTCATCCGCGTGGACTAACTTTTTACGATTCCCGCGGGTACTCCTTAATTTTCCGGTATAAAAAGTAGCCTATGTCCTTCTCCGAGATATAACCTATCCCTGTACCAAATTTCACCAAAATCGGTGAAATAGTTAAGCCGTGAAAGCGTAGGAGAGAGACAGACACACTTTCGCATTTATAATATTAGTATGGAAGTACCTATATGGATTTTAGTTTTGATTCAAGACGAAGACTTCATCAGTGGATAGGGTGAAGGGTCCAAAATCCAAATGTTTTCCTTTGAAATCGTTTCAAGGTAAAAGAAATCAAAGATTTTCACTCTTCAAGAGACATTTTCATTTAGAACATCTTTATGCTAGTGTTTATCTTGATTCCTTGCGTTGGCGAGGACGAATAACATTGTCGTTTCGTGTCCAGAATATTAACAGCCTTGCGAAATGCATTCGACTTTTAGTATCATTGACAAACAACTGTACAGCAACCTTATAGCAGCCTTTGACAGCATGCCAAAAACTACAACACTGTCCGTGTGAAAACAAAGTGGAAATACAAAGGGTATTACTAAGTACCTAAACCACGTAGTTTTGTTACTTTTTTTTAGAAAATTCTGCAACTGTTAACTTGACCCTAAGGTTGTACAATTCACTAAGCACAAAGACTGAATTTGTGCTTAGTGAATTGTAAAAAATTTCTGCACGCTATCAACGCTGACACAGCGACGAACTGAAATAGTTGACACTGTCAACACATAGTTTAAGAGCTGTCAACTTGACAGCTCTTAAAGTATAATTGTTTAAAATGTTTTGAAAATTAGGCCATTGTCAAATAAGAAGCCCTGTGTCCTCTTTTTACTTATTTGTTCAAGTTATATATTGGATTTTTCAAATGTAATTCTTGTACTTGCCTATACCTACTTAGGTACATCTTCATAAGGAAAATAACTTAAAATAAACAAAACTTAGTCTTGCTTGTAGTGGTTTGATGGTTCTACGAGTTACATAAAGTTTCTTATTTGAAATGATTTCGTATATCAATTTATGGATGATTATAATATCTATAAATAGAACTTGAATTAAATCTTTGTTAACATAGACAATAATTATTGTCGACAATGACCAGTGTCATCTCACCTCGATAAAATAGCACCAAGGAAAGTGTCTAATAGCGATTTAACGACCTAGCATTATAAGTGCGGTTGAACATCGATTAATTACTCATTTATAGCCAATTAGAAAATGAATTTATTAAATTTAATTAATATTGTGACGTCTGACTATGAAAGACCTGATACAATATTTTTGAAGTCAATAGCAAGGATTTTACCGTCAATTATTGTCAGTTAAATGTTTTTTTACTATGATATTGTACTTGAAGAAATTGAATAATTTCACATTTACTGTGTCTTTATTCTGTAACCTACTATGCCATGTGTCAAATATGTTTTTTTTAAACTCAACGACGAATAGATGGTTTTACATAATAAGGTATTATACATACCGTGTAATTTAGCGTTTGCTAATGTGTTTACGCGACGTAGGTAGGTACAATCCAATTTGGCTCAATACCTTATGGATTTTTATTATATTTTTCACAAAAACACCTTCTTTTGTTAAAAAAATAGCATTGATACGTCAAAACCCACATAAAATATCTTCGCCCCAATCAGATAATTTACGATCGGTGCACAATAAACTTGTAGTCCTCGAACACCTATGTTTGGGATGCTTATGCAGTCGAATAACCCAATAAGCTGTTTTATTTCGCAGTTATGTGACTTTTATATGACCCACACTGCTGATTGAAACATCTATACGCTCAGCAGTAGGTCAACCGAATTCAATAATAAACATACAATAATAACAAAAAATATATATATTAACGATTTAAGGATGGTCTGAAATCAGAGGGCCCAACTGTCTAAAAAAATCGTTATCATTTGAGGGCTTGCCTAAAACGTATTAAACTCGAACTGTTTATGGAGTTCATATAATATGCTTTTTGACGTGCAGGCATCTAAAAATAGTTTGAATTATACGTTTGAAAAAAGTTTACGATTATCTTACACAATCTGGGCTGATAGATTTTGGTTAAATTCCATCATTTTTTGATTCCTTTGATCGATATTATATCACTCGCTCGCTTTAACTGTTAAGAAAACATCCCGAGGTTACCGGCATACCTGAGAGATCTCGATAAAGTTCTCCAAGATGAATTCTGCGAATCGCACTTGCCCAACCAGGAGGACTACCTACTTAAGTATGGCCTAAACTAAACCCTTCTCATTCTGAGAAGAGACACGTGCTGAGTAAGAAAATAGTATAGGTCAACGATGGGTTAAGATCATTTTGAAAATTAATAAACCTATAATTAATGTTATTTTACTTGGACGCCGGTGAATATGTTAAAGCAAAAGGTCAACCTTTGATTGCTTGAATCAAGACGTAAGCGACAATTAACTCGCTATTAAACCTAGCGTATAAACTGGTTGATATAGTGTAGGTATAATATTACTTTTATATATTTTTTAAAATTATTTAAGTACTCGTATAATTTAATATAAAAAATTCTTTTTTAAACAACCGACTTCAAACTCCCGCGCCAACTTTACAACAACAAGCACACGCTATACAAGGTACTTATTTTATTGTTGATATTTTAAAAACCGCTCGACCGATTTTGATAAAATTTATATGGGACCACCTTTGAAGTACATATACCCTTTCAAACAAAAAAAGAATTTTCAAAATCGGTCCAGGCGTCTTTGAGTAATCCGGGAACATACCTACATAAAAAATTAAAAAAAAAGATTCCGACGAATTGAGAACCTCCTCCTTTTTTGAAGTCGGTTAAAAATAAGACACGTTTGATGGCAATAAGAGACCTGTTGGATTGAGGCTATAGTTTCTTGAGCCCTATTTCAAGACGCAAGAAGGTCTAGCCTCACTTGAGATGCACGGAGCGGCCCGGCACGTAGCCGCAATATTAATATTGTTATCTGGTCTGGTCGGGTGGGAGGCTTCGGCCGTGGCTAGTCAACACCTTACCGACAAAGACAAAATATTTCAACAACATTATTGCTTTGACGACCTCCCTGGCGCAGTCTTGAGCGCTGCTGTCTTAACGTGGGAGCTCCCGGATTCGATTCTCGGCAAGTTCAATAGGGGAATTTATAATTGCTGAATTTTCTCTGGTCTGGCTTGGTGGAAGGCTTTGGCTGTGGCTAGTTAACATCCTACCGGAAAAGACTTGCCGCCAAGCGATTTAGCGTTCCCGTACGATGCCACGTAGAAACCGATTGGGGGTATGGGTTTAATACAAAAAGGGAAAGGTGACTGACTGAAGGATCTATCAGCGCACAGCTCAAAACACTGGATGAATCGGGTTGAAATTTGGCATACAGCTATTATACCTAACGTAGACATCCGCTAAGAAGGGGGTTTCAAAAAATTCAATTCTCAAGGGGTTAAAATAGGGGTTTGAATTTTGTATAGTTTTACATAAAGCCCATGGCGCCTATACTGCCACGGGCCACACATCGTCCTTACCACACTCGTGTGTCGAATACATGTAAACTGTAATGTGAGTCAGTAATAAATTTGGATGCGCGTCGCGGCGGCGAGGTCGGGGCCCGGCCTTGCTGGGTATCGCACATCAGCTGGGCCAAGGAGCGCCCCTACGTGATCCGAATCCTCGCCAGCCCGTGGAATAACCGGCCGTTAAGGCTGACAACCTTACTTAGATACTGTTGCAAACAAATATGACAATAGTCTAAAAAACAGCATTAATCATCATAGACAATATTCTCATCACAGACCATCTTGATCAAAGTGACAGTGACAGTGACAGTGACATTTTTGTAACGACATAAGAAAAGACAAAGTTCAAATGGTGACATTCAATTCATCTTCACTTATAACGGACATCAGCCCCCCAATTATATAAGAATTGTCTGTGAAATGTAGGGTATCGTCCATACCTAAACGTGTGAGAATGGATTTACGAAATTGAGCTCTAATTCAATGCTGTTATGGTTTATTTTACTTTGAAGCCGAACTTAGACGGTTAGATCGGCAATCCTTACATGATTGCACCTCTGACTTTACTTGACTCCAAAATAACTTCGCGAGGAAAGAAATATAACCAACGCCTAGAGGTAGCTAAATCTTAAAAGATACTAATTCAAAACAATACGAGTTTAAGCCATTTTTAGTTATATTATAAACGAGACGGTGCCCGCGACGTTCGCATTAATTAAGTTTTCGCTTATGTGATGGGAACTCTTTAATTTTCCGGGATAAAAAGTTGTCCTTCTCTGGAATTCAACCTATTTCTATACCAAATGTCAGCAAAATCGGTAGAAAAGTTGGGCCGTTAAAGTGTCGCAGACAGACACATATTTTTAGCATTTATAATTTTAGTATGGATGCGAAAGTTTGGATGGATAATTGTAACTTATTCACGGCTGAACGGATCTAGATAGTCTGAAATAACATAGGCTATTTTTATGCCGAAATAAAAAAGTTCCCGCTGGAACATGAAAACCTCAATCCACGCGGACGAAGTCACGGGCATCAGCTAGTAGAGCTATAAAAGAACTCAGGTATGTGGTGTAAGATGGCAAAATCTTATTTTCTTGAATGAATACAAACGAAGGAAATACATTATGATTATAAAATAAATTAAATAGCTTTCACTAAAAAAAAGGACGGGTCAGGTTTCGCTTGCAAAGTTTGAACGAATCCAGTAAATCCATTGGAATTTCAAAGATGGATTGATGGAAAGATTGTAATTTCGATTTGTATTAAATCACACCTCGACTGCAATTTCACCTGGTGTGAGAACAAATCCGATCCAAGTGCCAATACTATTCAGATACGAGCGGGCAAATATAGTTTTTCGCAGCGTTGTACATGAACATTGAATTGACTCTCCTCTGCTAGTAGGGTATTCAGTGCCGAAAACTCCCGCTAGACCAGACCAAAGACATTGTAGAAACCATGAATTCGCGAATTGCCTTGTAGGGAATCAAATTCAAATAATTACTACCCACTTATAAGACCACAGCGCTGTCGACCACGCCAAGGAGGTCGTAAGCACAATAAATGACGTCATACCTAGCTACTAAAATGGTAGTTTATTAATTTCTCCTTTGGCTTTGTTTATTTATGTCTAGCATTGAGTGCTAAGGTCAATAAGGACTTATACAATTCGATATTGCAAAGCAAATAGTGTGTTGAGAATGGTTAATGGATCGTAATAGTTTATATCAGGCCATAATGTTGTGCTATAAACGACAACAATAGAAGGTAGCTTTAAAAAATTGTCATTACTCGTACCTATATCCAGGAGGTGTAAGAGGTTTAAGGAAATGGGTCAAAAAAGTTAAGGGGATTGTTTTCACGAAATTTTCAGTAGCATCTCAGATTTAGGAGTTTGGTTACAACGTCTTGCCTTGTAAGGCACGTAAAACCTAAAGCAGATGTTCCTACACTGCATGGATACTAACTTTCATAGCTTGATGAGAGTATAGAATTTAGGAATAGAAAATCCACCTGTGATTACGCAAGCACATGTGAAGTTGTGCCCTATCCCCTGCGTACTTGTCTGCTAAATTGACTTCCGTAGCCGAACTTCATCAGTCCCCCGATTGTGTAAGAAATCGTAATGGTAATCGTTTGACAAACGGATAATTCAACCTATTTAAGGAGTTCATAGATGACTCGTCAAAAAGCATGTGTATGAACTCCTTAAACATAGATGACTCGTCAAAAAGCATGTGTATGAACTCCTTAAACAGTTCAGATGATAACGATTTCATATTTGACAACTAGTCAAAGCAGCAACTTTTTTCAAACGTCAAAACGCATGCTTAGTATGGGATTTTGTATGAAATATGCACTTTTTTACTTTAATCGATAGTTTATAATAGTTATCCAACAAAAACAGGGGACGTAGATATTACGATTCGGGAGATCCTCACTAATCACTAAAAAATAATTTATTTGAATAGTTGTCAAGTAGGTACCTAATTGATCCTCTGAAGAGCATAACAATACTTTTATTCTTCTGATACGTGTTTGCATCATATCTTGCCGCTAAAATAAGCTAAAATAACGTAGTTAATGGCTCCACGGTTACTTCTAGCCATGGGCTGTGACAGTGGAAGCCTGGCTGTGCGTGTCGAGTCGGATTATTTCACCATCGCTGATAAATAATAATTACTTATCACTTATGCACCAACTTAACAACTAGAGCACTGTTGAGGACTTCTAAGAAAAGGGAAGGTTAATCATTATGGCATTATTGCTTTGCCAATGCCAACAATTTCCATCAGCTAGGCAGACTTTATTCGGTTTGGTGCGATGCTTTGATTTTTCATACTTTTGAATTTTTTTTTATTG
Organism: Erebia epiphron; assembly: GCA_963932025.1. Lineage (NCBI taxonomy): Eukaryota > Metazoa > Arthropoda > Insecta > Lepidoptera > Nymphalidae > Erebia > Erebia epiphron. Next base: position 15,832,435 of record OZ009950.1, read on the forward strand.
AGCTACAAGTTAACCCTTGACTGCAATCTCACCTGGTGGTAAGTGATGATGCAATCTAAGATGTTAGCGGGCTAACTCAATTACTATATTACTATTACCATTAATATTATTATCTACTACTTCGTATTTGTTGCATAAATTTACATTTGGCAGTTTTTGAATAAATTTTAGCTGAATAACGTTTAATTATTTCTATCTAAGTTTATTGTCTTTGCCGGTAGGGTGGTAACTAGCCTCGGCTGAAGCCTTTCACCAGGCCAGAACAGAGAAAATCCAGAAATTATAAATTCTCAAATTGACCCTACCGGATATTCAACCCGGGACCTCCCCACTTATAAGACCACATCGCTCACCACTGCGCCAGGGAGGTCGTCAAATAGCTAGAAATCCGTGGGTAAAACACTGTGATAATAATAATGTCCTCCCGACCGAATTTCGGCCACGACGGCCAATCTCCAGAGAGATCAGCCATCTGCGTTTGAGATATTATAGTGCGCAAGTGTGTGCGCTACAGAGGTGCACTCTCTATTCCTTTACTCTCAAAGCCCGATGGGATGCAAAATCCGACTCGACCGGAGAGAGATCAGGCGCAGGAGCGACGGCTTAATGTGCTCCCCGAGGCACGGGGGTGAAACACTGCCAACTTCCTAACTCCGGGCTAGTACTGAGAATTTCTTGTCAGAAAACCCCAATATCTGTTATGGCCCGACCCGGGACTCGGTTGCAGTTCGAACATGCTAACCACTAGACCAACGAGGCAGTCATATAATAATACTAGTTGTTGCCCGCGACTTCGTCCGGTCAATTTCTGTTATTATGATCGCGAGATCCAGTCGCGGACATTTTTAAATCATTTAAAGAGGAATAATTCTTTCATACATATTTTTTGGGTAACTTGAACCGCAGCGCACGCAACGGAAGCCCTCAAATATGGATAATTCTCCCCGTTGTTGCAACATTTTTCACTGACGCTTCGCTCCTATTGGTCGCAGCGTGATGTTATATAGCCTAAAGCCTTCCTCGATGAATGGACTATCCAACACAAAAATAATTTTTCAATTCGAACCAGTAGTTCCTGAGATTAGCGCGTTCAAACAAACTCTTCAGCTTTATATATTTGTATAGAGTATGGATGATAGTGTCATCAGAAATCGCAGTCCGACGGGGCGCGGCGCCACTCGTCACGTTCGTCACTATCATCACATCACTACAGCCTATTAACGTCCCACTGCTGGGCACAGGCCTCCACTCTCATAGGAGAGCGGGAATCAGAGCTTAGACCCACCACGCTGCTCCAACGCGGGTTGGCGGGCTTTACGATTATTATCATGTTAGTGATAATAACCGGGACCGACGGCTTAACGTGCTCTCCGAGGCACGGGGGTGAAACACCGCCAACTTCCAACTCCGGACTGGCACTGAGAATTTCTTAATTGAAAAACCCAATACCTAACTTTTATGCCCGACCGGGACTCGAACCAAGGACCGCGTGATCCGCAGTCGACTATGAACCACTAGAACAACGAGGCAGTCATATAATAATATGATAGTGTCATCAGAAATCGCAGTACGGCGGGGCGCAGCGCCACTCGTCACGTTGCCACTTGATAATGGCAACAAGTAGGCCTTGACTCCGATCGCAATTATCTGGACACTTTGCATCGCTCGACACCGTTGCCTGCCTCGCACCAGGGGGCTTACTATCATCGCATGAAGCAGTATTATTTTAATACGTATGCATTTGCCATTGCATAAATTTAAAGACTGTTATACAGCATTTGTTAAGTCGAGGTTATTGTACTATCGATGATTTTCTTAGTGAAAAAATTTCATTGAAGCAACCGGATTCGCATCCAGTGACCCACAACTACAAGGCAGTGTTACTTGTAACGTAACGTAGGCATGTGTTTCTTGCCGGCTCTTCTCAGTAGAACATTTTTCTGAACCGGTGGCAGAGTCTTGACGTTTCATAAGTGACACAAGTTGTACTACGTGAAGTAAATAAATCATTTATCAATATTTTTGATACTATTGTTTCAGAATTATAATCCTTATTTTAGGAGCGTCAAAGTACGTCATATAAATCTGATATTTTGAAATAAGACTGCTTCAAGCGACTGTGGTATGCCCATAGCTACATACACAGGCCATATACGTCGCGTTGATGAGAATTTATTTATTGAATGCATATGGGGGTACTATAAAACGCTATTAGATAACTGCTTCGTTGGTCTAGCGGTTAGTTTATTCTTCAGTGGATCTGAAAATTTTCATCAATGTTATCCAAGTACAACTAAGCCCTAATTCCCTCTGAAAATAGATGAGATGTTTGCCTCAGTGTTGATTCAGGAGATGTTGCCTTTACAATAAACTGTAAACATCTCCTGAAGATGCTCCGGTATCGGAGTGAAACGTACGTTGAGGGTATTTTTGAGGGTTCATGTGGTGTGGTGAATGTCGCGGGCATCAGGTTCGAGATACGCACTGTACCACATAGATTTCCCTTCTGCGGCGGATTAATGCGAATTAAACTTCTAGTTTTTTCATTGTCATGGACATCCGCAAAGTACCTAATGCCTGCTTCTATCCAATATCGAATTCCCTCTCTCATATGAGAGTGAAGGCCTGTGCCCAGCAGTGGGACGTAAAAGGGCTGTAGTGGTAGGGCTGTAGTGTAGCCAAGTACAGCAGCGAGGTAATTTACACGTGCGCAAAATTAAGATTCCACATCGTCTACAATTCTTGTAATTACTACGATTGTGTGTAATAATATAGGGTGAGTTAGTACCTATGCTACCGCACCTTATCTATATAATAACCATAAAATACATTGCATTCCAAATATGCTTGGAGTTTTTTTTTTTTTAATTTTTAAGAGTCCGTTTTTAGAGCAGGTGTAAAAACGTTTTTTTTTTCATGTTTTTATTTTCCTAGCTGATGCCCGCGACTTTGTCCGCGTGGAATAAGTTTTTTAATTCCCACGGGAACTCCTTCATTTTCTGGGATAAAAGATGCCTATGTCACTCTCCAGGTTCTCAGCCATACCAATGCAAAAAATCACGTCAATCCGTTGTTCTGTTACGATGTGATTGAAGAATAACCCAACAAACCAATAAACCAACAAACACACACTTTCGCGTTCATAATATTAGTTTGATTTTATTCCACTGCAAGTTAGCCCTTGACTGCGATCACACCTGATGGTAAGTGATGATGCAGTCTAAGATGGTAGCGGGCTAACCTGTTATGGTTATTGCAGTCATATCAAACCCATACCTACCCCTAGTCGGTTTCTACACGGCAGCGTACCGGAACGCTATATCGCTTGGTGGCACGTCTTTTCCGGTAGGGTGGTAACTAGCCACAGCTGAAGCCTCCCACCAAGCCAAACCAGAGAAAAATCAGAAATTATAAACTCCCGTATTGACCTTGCCGGGAGTCGAACCCGGGATCTCCCACGTTAAGACAGCAGCACTCAAGACTGCGCCAGGAGGTCGTCAAAGCAATAATGTTGCTGAAATACATAATTTTTGTCTTTAAATATTTACAGTGCACTATACCTAATACTTAATATATTTTTCAAAATAAATGGGTCATAATATTTTTGTGTCTTTGAACATAAGTATTTGCAGTCTCCACTTATCTGGTATCGTTAAACCCTACACATCTTTTAATATACATAAAACAGACCTGGAGTTCAGTCGGTGCAAAATTGCAAACGAAAGTCATGCATTTACTAAGTTAATTTTTTAATGGTAAGAATTCAAAAATGGGACTAAATCTGCTTTCCAATCCGTACAATTTCTTTCTCATCTTAATTATCAATTTTATGCAAAAAATCATCAACAAGTGTTGCGTGAATATAATTGCCATCAATGTAACCTTGCCCGTTGCATTCGAACCTTGAATTAAAGATAAATCGGAAAAGAAATTTCCATTGCCATAGGAACAAACAAAGTAAGCCATTAAAGTGATGACGATGGTGAGGGTCGAGAAAATGAAGTGATAATTGATTTTGCTACTGAAATAGATTTTCACAATCCCAAGGTAAAAATGTCTAGTGTGATGCTCTGATTTAGTATCTTACTTATCCGATTGGTAGAGATTAGAGAGAAGAGATAGAGTTCTGATAGAGAATACAGTACAATCCAAGAGAACGTCAGATTTTTGCCGCATTCAATCTTGTAACTGACAAATTGGAATCAAATAGCGCTATGCAGGCAGACCAATTATTATATTATGGAAGTTAAAAACTGTATCACTTTCCTGGAATTCTTAATCTATTTCTTTAGGCGCTTCTCCAACTTATGAAGTCAGACTCGTATGAACTCCATTATATTCTTCACGAGGCTAAATATATTTTTATAAATTTAACCAAACCCTTTCTCTCTTTCCAGATTTGTCAAACCCGACGAAGTGGCGAAACTTTGGGGGCAAATGAAGCAGAATGACAACATGACTTTTGAAAAATTCAGTCGTGCCATGCGTTACCACTACCAACACTCCGTGCTTGTATCAGTACCCACAGCGCGCCTGGTATACCAGTTCGGACCCAAAGGACCAGACTTTAAGACGAATAACCCCAATTTCGTTAAAGTCAAATCAGAACTAGAAAGTTCAAATTACTCGTAGTTAAATTTTTAAGGGACTTGTTTTGGAAAATGATGCTCATTGTAAAGTTGAAGCAAGGATAATGTTGATGTCTCGTGTTTGCTCTCAGGCACAACTCTCGAATACAATTTTTCTGATAAATAGTTTTTTGAAGATATTTAAAAAAAAATGGTTTTAAAAGAAAAAATATGTCAACAAATTGTATGTATATTCACAATGGAATATGTTGTTCTTAATGAAAGAGAGTTGTCCTGTGGTCGAGTTGTTTGGATAAGGGAAGACGACGTAGTAGAGTTTTTCAAGAAGATAATTGAATAGATAGATGTTTTCAGAAATGTTATGAGTGTGATTAAAAGTAAGTTCGGTGTCCGATTAGGTATTGTTTCGGAGGTTGTATCTAGACAAAGATTGTTGGATTGTTACCGTCAATTAAAGGTTGTAAGCCCAACTTGTTAAAGTGTCCATATTATTTTTTTAAGTGGTACTTTATTGAATTTTTACAAAATGGTTTTAGTCCTCGACGTGAACTTTTAGTGGTCGAACTATTCAAGGTTGTTCAGAGTTAAGAATTTTTGATAAAGTATTTTTAAAACGTCGGTTGTTGTTACCATAATTATTAGTAGGATAAATTATAATAATGATTATTGAAGTTAAAAGATAAATTATATTTTAAACATTCCAATTTTATTTATATTTTTACTATGTCGCTGATGTGAGATGTCATTCGTTTTCTAATTAATAGTAGTTTTAAAGTTGCCATACTTATTAACACTTTCAACGTACTTAAATATAATTATTATTTTGTTTCTGTAATATTTTCCATTATTGAAGCTTTTATTTTGTGATGTCTTATTTTAAATTGTAATTACCTCTCTCAGTGTTAGATATATTATACTTATAGGTTAATTTATAGATTTTAAACAGGTGCAAATGTGCAATCAAAAAAATGACAAAAGTAAAGATCTGTAGGCCAAAGATTATATAGGTTTGAAAAAGAAGTAAGTGCATTGTTGTTGTCTTAAGAAATACTAGGATTTTCTTAACATTATGAATGTAATTTAGTTTTAAGTTGGAGACTCTCAGGCAATTGCTGTGATGTAAATTAAATGAATCGTTTTAATTTTTTATATAGATAGACGCTATATTTCAACAATCTATATATTTTTTCATTCATTTTTCTATTTCGTTTGAAATTTCATTAAACATGTTTTGTTTATCATGATGATTTCCACTTCTTATATTATTATTTTTATATCAAGTGCTCATTTTATTACTACTTACCTCATTATCGAAGTTAAATAATATGAAATATTTTGTTTATAAGAATTAATGTAAATTTTTTACTCGGAGTACAAAACCAGTGTCTTTAGACATTTTGAACGAATATAAAGTACACAGATTAGATTAACAATAGATTAGGTACATATAAGCTATTTAAAAAAAAAACGTGACACGTTCCATTTCTAAAAGGAAGTCGGAAAACAACTTCGCACGTGCGAACTTGTTTTGTACGGCTTCTAAGAAAAATGTTTTGGCCAAAAAATAACAGAAATTCAAGGTACACCCACGACGGTTCTAACAAAAACAAAACCTTCCTTGAAAGTATAATTTTCTATTGCAATGGAAAATTTCATCTTTTGTGAATCGCATGTGGCTCATAGAGGTGTAATGCATTCTCAGGGGCCATACTGTCAACGTTGAAAGCCATATTGTTACATTATTGTTGACTTTCGTGTTTTAGAATAATAATCCTTATTTTAGGAACGTCAAGGTACGTGACATCAAACTGTCATATTGAGTAATATTGCTTAAGTATTGCTTTAAGCGTTGGCAGTATGCCCCCAGATCATGCTTGTTGATGAGTCATATGTGGTTCAAAAGAAAGTGGACGTGTTAAACTTTATACCGTAAGTTCACTGTTCAATGTTATTTTTACAAACTTCCATACTTTTATGGTTCTATTTTATAAACTTAATTTAACATTAAGAGAAGCAAAAAAAAAGGTTCCATTTTCTTTTAATAAGTGCTAAGCTCATCTCTGCTTACGATATTTTTCCTTTCAATCTTAAATTAAATTGTCATACCTATGCGTATGTCCCTACTCACTACTTAAGTATAGTTTGCATAATAATAATAAATGAAACATTTTTAACTATCCAATAAGTCAAACTATTTATTTTGTTTGTAAAACATATTATTTATTACAATAATTAATAACTAATAATATATTTCTATTATTCATTAAAATAATTCTTTCTTTACCAACAAAATCTTCAAAGACATTAACCTATAATTTTTAATTAGGAAAGTATTGTTTTATTTTAAGTGATGGATCAATTTACCAATTATATTTCATGAAAAAGAGAAAACAATGTATAAAAATGTCGTGCTACGTACTAACTAAATCCAGTGGATGTTTTAATTCTAAGTAATTTAATTGCATTTTTTTTATTTTTACTTATAGGTATCAAATTTGATAATAATAAGTGGATTTACGTGCAATTTATAAATACATATTTATGTATTACATGATGATTTTAATTATAATGAAATAGATCGAAAATATACGAATTATATTAATGTGAACATTGTTTTTTTCTAACTACATACCTTACTTAATAAATCCATACTTTAATATTATAAATGCGAAAATGAGTCTGTCTGACACAGCTGTCTGACTGTCTGCTACGCTTTCACGGCCCATCTGTTCAACCGATTTTGATAAACTTTTTATCCCGGAAAATTACGGAGTTCCTGCGGGATTCAAAAAACCTTAATCCACGCAGACGAAGTCGCGGGCATCATTTTGTTAAATATAGAATCAAAATAAATAACTTAACAGGTACCTAATATTAACTTCTAAATACTTTCTTGTTAAGTAAGTGGGGAGGAAATTGATTGGAAATATTCATCAAAGACAGTAATCAGTATAGATAACCATAAAATCATTATATATAAAAGACAGAATCTACCCAAAGATGACTGGATAAATAAGCAGATACTAGATGAAATAAAAAACCGTAATCTGTTGTGGAGAAATCTAAAACAAGATAGGTACCGATAATATTCAAATTATTGATGAAGTTGACAAAGGAAATCAAGTGGACGCTATATACTTGGACGTAAGTAAAGCTTTTGATCGGGTCGACCATCGCATTCTGATAGATAAGCTATTTTGGGCTGGCATTCAAGGGAATTTACTCTCCTGGTTCAGGTCTTACTTGACTGGTAGACATCAAAAGGTGGTAGTATGCGGATATGAATCTGCTCCATTTGAGGTCCCTTCTGGCGTCCCTCAGGGGTCTCATCTGGGTCCTGTTCTTTTTCTTGTATTTGTCAATGATTTGTGTGACCAAGTAAGGTTATCAAAGTTTTCACTGTTTGCTGACGACTTAAAGATTTTTAAAACCATCAGAACTCCATCAGACGCTTTAGCTCTGCAAAGCGACTTAGATTCCATCTCAGACTGGTCCGTCAAGAATAAACTGCCGCTTAATATTAAAAAATGCCAGCACATAAAATTTACTAAAAAACGTATGCCACTTAAGACTTCGTATACTCTCAACAGTCTTTTACTGGATGAGGTCGAGGAGATCAGAGACCTAGGAATTACTATCGACAGGAAACTTACATTCAATACGCACATAGACAACATAGTGAGAAAATGCTTTAAGCTGCTCGGTTTCATTTGGCGTAATTGCAAATTATTCAAGTCGTGTTTGGCCCTTAAGATTGTTTATTCTGCCTTGATTCGTAGTACATTAGAATACGGTTCGAGCATCTGGAACCCATCTTATAAAGATCCAGTGAAGAGAATCGAAAGAGTTCAAAAACGTTTTCTCTTTCTGCTGACAGCTCATCAAAACAAAAAGGGGGAATTAACTTCTTACAGACAAAGACTTGAGTTCTTTAAAATGGCTTCACTTGAAAACCGTCGCTGGGTAGCCGACCAGGTTCTTCTTTTCAAAATTTTAAATAACGGAATTGACTGCCCTAGTATTTTATCTAAAATAAAGTTTTCTGTGCCTCGAAAAAGCTCGCGTATTTCAAATTACAAACCGTTTATTATTATGGGATGTAGAACTAACTTAGGACAAAATAATGTGTTGCTTAGAATATGTCGTGAGTACAATAACCTCTTCAAAGCTGCTAAAATTACCACGGATCCTCATTCACTCTCTTTACAGCAGTACAAAAGGATGCTGCATCAGTCCATCGATGCAGTATCGTAGACTTATAATTTATCTTAGCTGATTGCTTTTTTTTTTGTTTGTATTTTTTGAGTTTTTTAAGTTTAACGCTATTTGTTAACTGGTAACCCCGCACTTGCGTGATATGATAAATGCATGCCGGCTTGCCAGTAATTGGGTGTACACTCAAAAATGTTTTCTATGTGTTTTGTTATTTTTATGTTGTCATTGTGTATTACCTGTTGGCAAACCATTAAATAAAAAAAAAAAAAAAAAAAAAAAAATATTGAACTAAGGAATAATTTTAAAAACATAAGAAATAAAGTTGGATGTACTAGTAGTCCCACAAAGGATAAATTTTACTATAGCACTTTCATTAAAATGTTACAATGAAACTAAAAAAATGTGGGATCGTTATACTTTTGCAGATAATAATAAGTTAAAAAGTGGTAGTGCTCAGCACGGAATAGCAGTCGGAACGGTAGATCTTGAGGGAATAATTATTTGTTAATATTATTATTGTCAAAGCAAAAGCGCATGAAATTATTCTCAAATAAAAATAAACTAGCTACCTAATGCAGTGGTGCCATCTCTGGAACTAAATAAGATTAATATTAATGTCGCTTTCCCAAACTAGATGGCATGGTTCGGTAAACTCAACAAAATTGGCAATCCCTTGTTGTGTCAAACAGTGGTGTGACACCTTATTTTGCTAAGAAGTTTTAAGCTATGTCCAGAGAGAGCGCTGGATGCTAATAGTTTTAAACTGGCAATTTTTCATACTTTTTCCTTGAATTCTGTGCTTTTCCCGCAATTCTTTATGATGTAAAAAAATAGGTTTCTAATTTTAATAACATTGTTGCAATATGTCTAAATAAATCTTCTTTTTTAAGTAATCTAAAATATCATTTAATATTTCAATGAATCTTGATTTGGATTTGGTGCTCGCTAGAGGCATCAGCTGTTTACGTACGAGCCTCGACCAAGGCACGCGTCATTTAATTTTAAATTTATTTTTATCGTGATAGACATTGATGTAGAATTGTAGTACCTGTGATAAACTAATTATTTTTAGTTTAAGTGTAGTGACAATCATACCTACTTATCTGAAGTTACAAACAACTTTAGTGTAACTAAGTAGAACCTACCTACTTACGTATAAAGGCAACGTAAGTTTATTAAATTATTAAAAAAAAAACCGGCCAAGTGCGAGTCGGACTCGCGCACCGAGGGTTCCGTACAAACCGATTTATGACGTATTAAAAAAAACTACTTACTAGATCTCGTTCAAACCAATTTTTGGTGGAAGTTTGCATGGTAATGTACATCATATATTTTTTTTAGTTTTATCATTTTCTTATTTTAGAAGTTACAGGGGGGGGACACACATTTTACCACTTTGGAAGTGTTTCTCGCGCAAACCATTCAGTTTAGAAAAAGATGATATTACAAACCTCAATATCATTTTTGAAGACCTTTCCATAGATACCCCACACGTATGGGTTAGATGAAAAAAAATATTTTGAGTTTCAGTTCTAAGTATGGGAAACCCCCAAAATTTATTGTTTTTTTTTTCTATTTTTGTAAGAAAATCTTAATGCGGTTCACAGAATACATCTACTTACCAAATTTCAACAGTATAGTTCTTATAGTTTCGGAAAAAAGTGGCTGTGACATACGGACGGACAGACAGACAGACAGACATGACGAATCTATAAGGGTTCCGTTTTTGCCAAATTTGGCTACGGAACCCTAACAAGATCTTCAGTTCTATAAAATAGCTATTTCATTTCATTTTCATTGATTCGCTACTAATAAAAGCCATAAAACAAAATAAGAAGAAGTCGTTAATTAACTATTCTTTTCTATTTCTATTACTTACATAGAAAAACATTATTCATTAATTATCTAGGTATTAAACAAATCATGATATGTGCACATGTTTTGGGTTTTAACTTAGAACCGACTCAATCATTTTATACCTACTTTTCTGAAATGTAGTAGGTATATAGTCCATATTTTGTGTACCAAGTTAAACAATAAATAAATTACCCATTGCTGTTAAATTACTCATACAACTTGTCGTATAAACATCTGAACAACTAATTAGTAATAATCACCATATCTCTTGTCTCTATAGATTATTTACGATAATTATAATAGGTACTAGGTATAATTAATTAGCTTTAACAATATGTTAAGTAGGTAGTTTGTCTATCTTGATGGTAGAGAACCGAAATGAAAACTTGACTCATTAATAGGAAACTTTCACAGTTCGAAGCCTACCTGCCTAGATTGAAGAAATAATCTAAATAAGCTCCAATGTCGAGCATACCAATTTAAAGTATAGTGATATGATATAATTATAGAGATAAACGTTACACATGAGTTACAGGTATGTAGGTAGGTATATAGCTCTACCTACCTGGTACCTGACCCATGGAAGGTGGTGACAAAAAACTTGTTTGAAGGTAAGTACGAATAAATTAGGTAGGTATTCCGTGATTAAACTGCGTATGATTTCTTGTTTAAGAACTTGTGTATCAGTAGGTACTAAAATATTATGTAATAACCTTCCTACTTATTAACTAGCCTTTGTTTATATTAATTAAGTCACTAAACTTTTGGGAGTTGGGATTTCAAGATAAGACGTAGTATGGCCTAATGTAATTTATTATTTTATTAGGAACTAGACGATGCCCGCGACTTCGTCCGCGTGGATTAAGATTTTTGACTCCCGCGGGAACTCTTAAATTTTCCGGGATAAAAAGCCTATGTCCTTCTCCGGGATACAACCTATCCCGTTACCAAATTTCATCAAAATCCGTTGAACAGATGAGCCGTGAAACCGTAGCACATAGTCAGACGGACAGACAGACAGACAGACAGACATACTTTCGCATTTATTAATACGGATCATGAGCATAAATTACGTCCAAGGTAATTTACTAGAAGTAAATTCGTTCATGTAAAATGTAGTTTCTGTCACCCGGACTGTAATAACAATTTTTTACAGTTTTACAACTTATGATTTTTCATAGCCTCAGTAGCCTCAATTTCGGGGCCTCGTCGCCCGCAGTCGAACATGACAACCACTAGACCAACAGTTTACATACAGGTTTGAGAATATTAGGGAGAAAACCCAGTCACACCCCTTTAATAGGAGACTTAATTAATTCTTCCTCTTTCTGTATCTAAGTTTGCTTCATTTTTAGAATGTCGTTATTATATTGATACCTACATGATCTATCTGAAATCCTTATTTTTCCGGGATAAAAAGTAGCTTATGTCACTCTCTAGGTATTTAACTATACTCATGCCAAAAATCACGTACCTATCTACCCGTTGCTCCGTTGCGGCGTGATTGAAGGACAAACCAACAAACTAACATACCAATAAACAAACACACTTTCGCATTTAAAATATTAGTATGATTTATAAATTTTAATTAGGTTATAACTTTACAGAAACAGAAGATGATCATACTTATATTATGGACCGCGGTGCTCATAGCAGCTCTTGCATTACACTACCGCAAGAGTTACTCGAGATTCAGCGGTTATGGCGTAAAGCAGTTCAAACCATTCCCGTTTTTTGGAAACATGGCGAGAGTCGCTTTACGGATTGATAACATGTCCACAGATCTTGATAGGTGTTATAAAAACTTCCCGGAAGAAAGGTTAGTTTGAATTGATTAGTGTATAGATTTTTTTACGACCTTACTGACGCAATGTTGAGTGCTGTTGTCTTAACGTGGGAGGTCCTGGGTTCGATTCCCGGCAGGGTCAATTTGGGAATTTATAATTTCGGAATTTTCTCTGGTCTGGCCTGGTGGGAGGTTTAGGCCGTGGCTACCACCCTACTGGCAAGGACGTGCCGCCAAGCAAATTAAGCGTTCCGGTACGATGCCGTGTAGAAACCGATTAGGGGTACCGGTTTAATATAACTGCCATATCCTTAACAGGGTAGTCCGCTACCATCTTAGACTGCAGCATCACTTACCATCAGGTGAGATCGCAGTCAAGGGCTAACTTTTAGTGGATAAAAATATAAAAAATTTTGTTCGACAACGGTTCATCCTAGGCTACAGTCTTTCTTACCAGGGTGGATGATCCATTCTAAGATGGTAGCGGGCTAGCCGGCTAACCTGTTAGGGGTATGGCAGTGTATTAAACCGATACCCCCAATCCTACGGGACCGACGGCTAAATAACGTACTCTCCGAGACACGGAGGAAACGAATAGGCCAAATTTGAACCCTAATTTGAAAATTCGGTCACCCATCCAGTTTCTGACTTGGGTCAACGTTGCTTAACATTCGCAATCGACTGATATTATGCGTTGACATAACTAGGCCAAATAGGATAGAAATATTAATAAAATCCAAATTATTTCAGGTTTGTGGGAAAGTATGAATTTATGAGACCAGTTATATTTGTTAGAGATCTGGATTTGGTAAAGAAGATCACCGTCAAGGATTTCGAACATTTCTTAGACCACAGAAGTTTCACAAATGATAGTATTGAACCACTGTTTTCAAGAAATCTGGTTTCTTTAAAAGGTGATTTCCTTATATTTCGTTTTTATATATATTATAAACTAGCGGTCCGCCCCGGCTTCGCCCGTGGTACATATATAGCCTATAGCACTCAGGGATCACGTGCATATCCAACGGTGAAAGAATTTTTGAAATCGGTCCAGTAGTTCCTGAGATTAGCGCGTTCAAACAAACAAACTCTTCAGCTTTATAATATTAAGTATAGATGCGAAAGTCTGGATGGATGGATGGATGTTTGTTACTCAATCACGCCAGAACGGCTGAAAGGATCTGGATAAAGGCACAGAGATAGATTATATTCTGGAATAGCACATAGGCTACTTTTTATTCCGGAAAATTGAAGAGTTCCCGCGGGAACCAAAAATCCTCAATCCACGCGGACGAAGTCAGTAGTTAATATGCGAAACTATGCCTATCTGTCTGGCTGTCTGTAACCTTCTCACGGTCACTCATATGCATTCAGCCGATTTTGATGTTTTTTTGGGTATAGGTCAAAACATGAATAGATACTCTGCTCATCTTTTTTCATAGACATGACATTGAATATTAGAGATTGAAATGTTATTGGAATTCTTAGGTCAGGAATGGAAAGACATGAGATCAACTCTGAGTCCAGCGTTCACCAGCTCAAAGATAAAACTGATGGTTCCCTTCATGGAGGAAGTGGGACAGCGGATGATTCGTGCATTGAAAAAACAGATAGAGGAGTCTTCAAGTAAGTCATTATTTTATACTAATTGACCAAGCGAAACAACTTTTCTGAGTCAACTTTGGGTCAATTTGCAATTATATACGTAATCCATAGGTACATATTCTGTCTGTTTGTAAGTATCTTCTGAATTAATGGACATAGTGTTATAAAATTAGTAGTATTTAGAAAAAACTAAAGGAAGTTTTCATAACGGACTCCACTGATTAATCCATCCATACTTAATATTATAAATGCGAAAGTGTGTCTGTCTGTCTGTCTGTCTGTCTGTCTGTCTGTCTGTCTGTCTGTCTGTCTGTCTGCTACGCTTTCACGGCCCATCTATTCGACCGATTTTGATGAAATTTGGTACAGGGATAGGTTGTATGCCGGGGAAGGACATAGGCTACTTTTTATCCCGGAAAATTCAAAGGTTCCCGCGGGAATCAAAAAATGTATTTGTTCAACCGATTTTAATGAAATTTGGTACAGGGGTAGGTTGTATCCCGGGAAAAGACATAGGCTACTTTTTATCCCGGAAAATTCAAGAGTTCCCGCGGGAATCGAAAAAACTTGGTCTACGCGGGCGAAGTCGCGGGAATCATCTAGTTGTAAATAAATAAATGCGTATAGGTACGAGTATGTATTTATATTGATATTCTCACAAGAATATCAATGTTATTTCAGTTTTCTCTAAAGATGTACCTTGTATATCTACTTACTTAAATTATTATCATATTCTGCCAAAAATATAATACTATTGACGTTCACATGTAAAGGCCGTCACTGAAAATCAGCGTTGGGATATCTGGCACCTCATACGTGAGTCCGAGAGGCCAGGGCCCGTATTCTCTAACTCGGTGACTATCAAAAATGAAAGCCACTGACATATATGTAATATCCATTGAAGGTTTACTACGAAATGTTACTTTTTATTTCATAGTAAACCTTCAATGGATATTACATATATGTCAGTGGCTTTCATTTTTGATAGCCACTGAGTTAGAGAATACGGGCCCAGGAGCCCCAACACAAGCTGAGTGACTCACCTGTTGGTAGCGTTGCACTGCTGTACAAACTTACAATTTCTGATATGTACGAGTATATAACTAAGATATTTCCCTCATCTGGTGACAGAAGGGCTGGCTCATTTTTTGCGCAAAGGATCAGCCTGGCTGTCCAGCGCGGAAATCCTGCCAGCATTCTTGCCACCATTTCACGCTGGCATGATTTCTATAGCAAATAGGTTAGGCTAGCTGGCGTTAAGTTTTATTGTATTATTTTCAATAAGTGTTAATAAGAAAAAGAGTATAGTTTTTAATTTTGATTTATTTTGCACATTTTGTGTGTATAACTGTCAATAAAGATTTTTCTACTCTATTCTTATTATTTCGCAGCCGGTTCTATCGACGTCGATTGCAAAGACTTGACGTCACGGTACGCCAACGACGTGATTGCTTCTTGTGCCTTCGGGCTGAAGGTGGACTCTCATACTGAAAGGAATAACACGTTCTTTGAAATGGGCAAGAACGCCACGTCGTTCAAGTTGCGACAGATCGTCTTATTTTTCGCTTTTTCCGCTTGCCCTACTCTCGCTAAAGTAAGTTCATGCCAATTATTGGACCAATAAGGCAATTAAAAGGACCTGGGTTCAATTCAGGGGTTGGTTCGTAACTACCTAAGTGCTTATTATATTGGATTTTTTTGTTAATAAATCTGTAGATATGTCACCGTAAGATTGCAAAAACCGTTAGATTGTAATCCAACTAGCGATATTTTAAACTGTCGACGGATTGTGAACCGTTTAATGATCCGAGTGTCAATTTTTGAAATATTCATTGTATTTACGTTTTCTTGTCTCTTTCTTGTAGGTTAGGTTAGGGTTCGACATAAATGACCAGGTAGTGCCCGGTAGGTTTTATCGGGTTAATATATCTAACAGATTACAATCTAAAGAAAAATAATGCGTTAAATTGTAATCTGTCGAAAGTTTACAATATCGCTAGTTATATTACAATCCAATGGCCTTTGCAATCTTACGGTGACAGATATACATAAAATTCAAAATCCTGACTGACTGATATACATCAACGCACAGCCGATGCCGCTGGTTCTAGAGACATGAAATTTGGAAGGTGTGTTATATCTACTAAGGAAGGGTTTTACGAAACACCCCGAAGAGGGTGAAATGGGGGGTGAATAAAAGTTCGTCCTTTTTCAAGTTATTCATTACTGTCAGTTCTGCGCCTGATCTTTCCCAAGTCATGATGGATTTATCTTTTATGTTCAATTGTTTTCTTTTCATTTAAAGTACAGTCAGTAAAACATTATTGTTTTTTTATCAATACCTGTCTAAAATTTGCCCATATCACGTCTGATGGAATAATATATTTCGCTTGAAACTTTACATATAAGAACATTCCAGAAATAATACTGATTTCTGGTACTATTCTAGAAATTGAAGCTGACTTTTTTCTCAAACGAAACCAAAGACTTCTTCACCGACCTTGTGCTGAGAACAATGGAAGATAGAGAAGCTCGAAACATCATCAGACCAGACATGATCCATCTCCTCATGGAGGCTAAGAAAGGTATCACTTATATTATATTAAACTACATAGATAATGCCCGCGACTTCATCCGTGGATTAAGGTTTTTTGATACATTAATTTTCTGGGATAAAAGTAATCTATTTATGTCCTTACCCCGGATGCAACCTACCTTTATTATCATATTTCGTCACAACCGGTTTAAAAGTTCGGCCGGGAATGATAAGCAGACAAACAGAGAGACGCATTATTGCATTATTAGGTATATAATATTATTATGGATAAGTATGGATTGGTTGATGATACACAATGGCGTCCACGTGGATTTCAGTTTTTTTTAATCCGGAAGGAACGGTTTTTCATTCCAGGACTATGCCTAGCTATCCGATATCCAATACCAAATTTTAAAAAGCTGTATCGTGAAAAGATAAAAAATACTGTCAGCAATTGAATACGATCTCACCTGGTGTTAAGTGATGATGCAGTCTAAAATGGAACAAAGCCTATTCGGAAGGGTTTGGTAATCCATAGTATTATTTTACTAATAGTTAAAATGATGAAGACTCCCCCCAAACAGGATATAATTTAGAAATATTGAAAATTTATTGATTCATTGATTTGGATTTGGATATAAACCTCTTAATAATATTTATTATTATTTTAAGACCACAGTGATTTTATTTTCTCCCTAGCGCTAATATTAACTTGAAGAGATCGCAGCTTAGCGTTAAGACCGCCTTATGTTTTTATGTTTCCTTGTATCTTGTTCCTTTTGTGTTTTTCTGGTGTACAATAAAGAATATACATACCTACATGTACATATACTGCACTGAATTGTTTTCAGGTCAACTTTCTCATGAAGATAAAAGTTCTACCGAAAACGAGCCAAGTGGTCGAGACGCCGGTTTCGCGACTGTCGAGGAATCTACTGTAGGAAAAAAGCATATTGACAGAGGTTTGAAGATTTTTTAGTATCTCATAATAATAGAATAGAGTTCGACTCGAGTAGAGATTTTAAATATAAAGTATACAATTGTTTCTGAAGTTTTAAATAAATCTACTACTGATTCCGAATGCCTACTGAAAATAGCCTACGAGAAACTTCGTAAAAATTAACAGTAGGTACCTATCAATTAACATATATCAATAGATTAGTTATTGCTGGTGCACAAGGCACTAACTATAATAACGTTAACGATATATCGTTAGAACAATAACAACCTTGAATGTACTGATTCATTTAAAAATCAGTGTAACATTAATTTTATCATTAGTCTTCACAATAGCCAACATTCAAAGCGGAGGCGGAATTTTTATTTTTTTATTTTTTTTAGTATATAATATTGTTTGAAATCTAAAGCTTAAAGCAAAATTAAATACTTCGAAATAGCAGGTTTGAAGCCAACACTTCGATCATCATCATCGTGGCTGTTCAGTCGGTAGATATTATAAGCGTTTAGGCCATAGTCTGTCACGCTGTTTAAATGCGGATTCGAAGACTTCACATAAAAAACATTAATAGAGAATCGTTGGGCATGCAGGGCAAATCGCTGAGCTGTACACCCTTTCTGGGTGGTGTCACAGACGAAAGTGTTACATCTGTACCTAGTTTTCTATGACACCACTGGTGAATAAAATGTTTTACCTCTTTAGAATCGATTTGCTTAGATAAGCCCGGGGTATGAAAATTTATGGGGAGTAAAATAAAACTTTCTCCGTTACGTTATTGACTTTACGTTTCCATGGTAACACTTGTTTATGTTTCCATATGTAATGTATTTTGATGAATATATTATATCGTCTTACTAATATTTTAAATGCGAAAGTTTGGATGGATGGATGGATCTTTGTTACTCAATCACGCACCAACGGCTGAACGGATCTGGCTGAAATTTGGCACACAGACAGATTATAGTCTGGAATAGTACATAGGCTACTTTTAATCCCGGAAAATTAAAGAGTTCCCGCGGAAACCAAAAAACCTCAAACCACGCAGACGAAGTCGCGGGCATTCGCCAGTAATTAATATAAAAAAAATGTAAATAGAGGGTGATGAAAAGTAGAGTGTATCACTCGGGCACAAAATATTTTGGCTCGGGCGACGTACTTTGAATCCCTCGCTACGTTCAGGATTCTACTAAAGAATCCCTCGCTAGGCTCGGGATTCTACTCTAGAATCCCTCACTTCGCTCTGGATTCAAAAAAGCGCCCTTGCCGTAAAAATATTATTTTGCTCCCTTATAATACAATCTACTATTGTTTCCTTACGACCAGGCAGTCAACGATCAATAAGCGAATACTTTATGCTCTATCATTTTCCAGAATGGGCCGACATCGACTTGATCGCGCAAGCAACGCTTTTCTTCTTGGCTGGCTTCGAGACGATTTCCACGGGGATGTCTTTCGCATTACACGAATTGGCGCTTCATTCAGACATACAGGATCGCTTGTACAAGGAGATAAAGGAAAATGATAGCAAACACGGAGGCAAACTGACTTATACGGCTATACAGAACATGACGTATTTGGACATGGTCGTATCAGGTAATTAGTAACCATCTTATACTGAAACTAGCTGATGCCCGCGACTTCGGGAGCGTGTTTCAAGTATTTTTGATTCCTGCGGGAACTCTTTAATTTTCCAGGGTAAAAAGTAGCCTGTGTCACTATCCAGGTCCTCAACCATATCCATGCCAAAAATCACTTTGATCCGTTGCTCCGTTGCGGCGTGATTGAAGGACAAACCAACATACCCCTAAACCAAAAAACAAACGCACTTTCGCATTTATAATATTAGTATGATGGTAGCGTTTGATACTGCAATCTAAGATAGAATGGACAAAGTAAGAGATACAAAAGAGTGAGTGGAGTAACGAATTAAGAGGCGGACTAAGTATGAAAGCTAAAGAATAGATTATTGCCATGCAGGCGTAGACGTACCTATGCGTGACTGAGAAAAACTTTAATCAGATAGTAGTGATAATGTACGTGTTACTCTATAAATATTTTATGATTGCCATAACAACTCGAAAGAGAAGAAAAGAGGAGAAAGAGTGGAATGAATACGAAGAGAAACAAAATTAGATTAGAAATCTATAGAATACATATTTTGTATAACTCTGTACTGTAATAAAAATGTTGAAAAGAAATCGTCAAAGTATCAAAGATCATCTTGAATTAGATCTAATAAATCTTCATAATTTATTGCAGAGGTGCTAAGGATCTGGCCCCCAGGTCTGGCATTGGATAGACTTTGCGTCAAAGACTACAACTTAGGCAAACCTAATAACAAAGCCAAAACTGATTACATGGTAGGTAAAATTTCACATTATTAACTTTTTTACCATCAATTAATTAATATCCATAATGTACGCATGTATTGTATTGTTTAATTATCGTAAGCTCTTTATTTTCTTAAGAAAAGAGCAACTTGCCGGCTCTTCTCAGTAGAATCATTTTCCGAACCGGATGTAAAGAAAGACAAGAAAGAAAGAAATACAGAATCATTTATCTAAAGTAATATTAGATAGAGGAAAAATTTGTTTGTTTGTTTGTAATGGATAAACTCAAAAACTACTCAACCGATTTTAAAAATTCTTTCACATATAGAAAGCTACTTTATCAGCGAGTAACGCTACATTTTATTTTAAAATATATTAGAGATCCCTTCGAAAATTGCAATAATGTGAATTAAGTCGGAAAAATTAACCTTATTTAACTTTTTACGTTAAACCTCTATTCGTCTTTTAATTCAGACTGTCTTTTATGTCATATTTGATAAGACACTTTTATTTCATATTTGCCAAGACAAACATAATAAATACAAGAAAACTTACCAAAATTTTTTTTAACATTTTAATATCTAACTGCTGTGGACAGGCTGCGAAACGCCTAAAAGATCAAGGTCTCTACTTTCTAAAAATAGTTCCCAGGCGAGGGCAGTGAAAATACGTCGTATTGGAGAATCTTCATTTGAAAATGAAAGTCGTCTTGCAAGTCAGAGAGAATACCTACGTGTCGCAATCGCGTGCCACCTGGGGATTACAAACGGATACCGACGGGTGCTGATAATATAATAGAAATTATGTACCTAACATTACCAATGTAAATACCTCATCTGTAAATTGTTTAACTACTTACTTTGTTTTTTTTTCAAGATAATATTACAAATCTGAATTGCACCCGTGCGAAGCCGGGGCGGACCGCTAGTCATTTATAATACAATGCAGTTCTTTAGCAATGTGAAGCGTAAAGTGGTTACAGCATGCGAGTGGTTACCTTGAACAAAATTAATGACTATAACTTATAAACTGATTTGACGAACGAACGAAGCAGATTGTGATAATAGTTTTTTAAAAAGGGATTACAGATAGGTTAGAATATTAATTTCGCGTGTACCTACGCTTTATATCATGGTTCCAAAAGAGTTTCTGGATTTTCCATTGCATAAACTTAAAGATCGTGTTAAACAACATATGTTAAGTCGAGGTTATTATACTATCGATGATTTTCTTTTTTTTGAACGTCAGTAAAAATTTAGGTAACTAGTTTTTTTTTGTGATATCTGCTACATTTTGTTTCCTTCAGAATCTTATAAATATTTTTTTTCCACAGATCCGTGAAGGGGAGGTGGTCCAGCTTCCAGTGTGGTGCTTCCACCACGACCCCCAATACTTCCCGGATCCTGAAAAGTTTGACCCGGAACGTTTCTCCGACGAAAATAAACACCTTGTCAATCCCATGGCGTACATGCCTTTTGGCTCTGGTCCTAGAAATTGTATTGGTAAGAGTAATTATTGAATTGTATAGGAGTATATGGTGTGGCATTGCGCAGTGTTTAGCGCTGTTTTCTTAAAGTGCGGAGGCTCCGAGTTCGATCTCAAGCAGGGTCAATTTGGGAATTTATAATTAATTATTTCTGAATTTTCCCTGGTCTGGCCTGGTGGGAGACTTCGGCCGTGGCTAGTTACGACCCTACCGGCAAAGACGTGCCGTCAAGCGATTAAGCGTTCCGGTACGATGCCGTGTAGAAACCAATTAGAGGTATGGTCTACCTCAGAATGAGAAGACTATGGTCATAGTATACCACGCAGGCCGAGTTCGGATTGGTAGACTTCGCATACTTTGTAAAACATTATGAAGAACTCTTGGGCATGCAGATTTCCTCACAATGTTAGAAATAAGTAAGAGATTTGTGCTGTGCTCCGGATTGCCTCAAAATGATTTGAACCAGTGTCAATTTCATTTGAGTTTGAAATTATGAGTTTGTTTAGTAGCGAGACAGATAAAGGTGGAAACGCAGTTAATTTTCGAGAAAGAGGATGTACTCGCCAACAAAACACAATTTTCAATGAGCTTATATAATCTTATTAAGTATTAACCAGCGGATGCCCGCGACTTCGTCCGAGTGCTTTAAGTTTTTTTTGATTCCCGCGGGAACTCCTTGATTTTCCGGGATAAAAAGTAGCCTATGTAAAATTAAGGAGTTCCGCGGGAAAAAAAAACTTAAAACACGCGGACAAAGTTGCGAGCATCAGCTAGTTTACAATTTTTAATTTTATTTTTTTGCGTGGTCTTATTATGATAATAATTTAATAGCTGTTGATCCATAAACATTTTTTTTGTAAATTATTATATTTTTTCCAGGGTCAAGATTCGCGCTGTGCGAGCTGAAGGTCCTCTTATACCAGATCTTGCTACATACCGAGGTGTCACCTTCAGCGAAGACCCGTCTTCCGTCGAAGCTATCTACAGAAACTTTAAATCTTCGGCTTGTGGGCGGTCATTGGCTGACATTCAAATTGAGAACTTAAAATTACCTACCACTACAACCCATTCCCACTGTTGGGCACATACCTCCACTCTTATGGGCATAGAGTATATGTACTATATTATACCTCTATGTTTAAGGGAGAGAGGGAATTACAGCTTACACCCGCTACGCTGCTCCAATGCGGGTTGGCGGACTCCTAAAATTACATCTGCTCTGAAATCCATACTTCTATATTAATATTATAAGTGTAACAGTGTGTCTGTCTGTCTGTCTGTCTGCTACGCTTTCACGGCCCATCGTAACAACCGATTTTGATGAAAATCGGTACGGAGAAAAAAGCATCGCAGGGAAGGTCATAGGCTTCCCGGGCAGAACTAGATTTAGAGCTGTCGTTATCTATGTAATAAAGCTTACAATATATTTACTAATGTTTTACCTACCTACTGTTTTATTTCACAAAAATTAACACAACCAAAAATCACAATTTCCCCAAGGACACGAAACTTACAAAATCCAAATCTATTGAATAGGTATATCTAAATCAGATTCACTAAGTATCTGATAAATATTTGGTCACCTACTCGTACTACATTATAGTTGGCAACAAATAAATAATCTGTAATAGAGGTTTCTTAATACCTACCTACCTACCTGTGTACCTGTGTGTGTGTGTGTGTGTGTGTGTGTTCGGGTATTTCGATAAAGATAATAAATAAAACAACATTATTCTTCTCAACGTAACATATTTTGTGATAGTGACACTGTGGTAACACGTTACAAATTGTACTTTGAAATACATATTGATTTTAATTTATTTGAAGAGAATTGAAACGATGTAAGTGTTGATGAACTTTTAGTGAATTGGGTACATACACCTTCTACCTACTTATGTAGAAACTAGATGATTCCCGCGACTTCGTCCGCGTGGACCAAAAGTTTTCGATTCCCGCGGGACTCCTTAATTTTCCGGGATAAAAATATAGCCTATGTCCCCTCCCGGGATGTAACCTATCCCGGTACCAAATTTCATCAAAATCGGTTGAACAGGGGGGCCGTGAAAGCGCAGCAGACAGACAGACACACTTTCGCATTTATAATAGGTATTAGTATGGATGTACAGTCGCGGTTTGAAAATGTTTGCCACCTTAAAGTTTACGATTGCATGCGCACATCTGTGTCAGAAGTTCGATATACTTATTATTGTGATTTGAGGCTGCGGAAACGCCTTTTTGCGCATGATAACTACTGTATCTGGGGAGGCCGTCGCGGGTGGTCTCTCGGCGCGCCCGCGCTAATATAAAATATTATCTCATAATACTTGTACAGTACGTCGCGTCATATATTCAAAGTCCTGAGTGACTGAGTGACTGACTGACTGACTGACTGACTGACTGACTGACTGACTGACTGACTGACTGACTGACTGTCTGACTGACTTATATATCAATGCACAGCCTAAACCGCTGGTCCTAGAGACATGAAATTTGGAGAGTGTGTTCTTTGTGAAGACTAGGTATCCACTAAGAAAGGGTTTTTCGAAATTCTATCCCCAAAGGGGTAAAATAGGGGTTGAAAGTTTGTATGAAAGCCCGTCGTTTCTCAAGTTATAGCCATGAAACTTGTTATATGAGCTGCGGGTTAAAAATAAAATATAGGTGTTCCACAGTTTTTGAAAATTCAACCCCCAAAGGGGAGAAAATAGGGGATGAAAGTTGTTATGAAAGGCCTTCTTTTCTCAAGATATTTTTCAACGAAACTTGGTATTTTGGCTTTCGTTAAACAGTAAAGAAGTACGTCTGTCACAGTTTTTCAAAATTCTACCCCCAAAGGGGTAAAATAGGGGTTGAAAGTTAAAGTCCTTCATTTCTCAAGTTATAGCCATAAAAGTTGGTTTGGGCTTCTGGTTTTAAATAAAAAATACGTGTTTCACAGGTTTTGAAAATTTTATCCTCAAGGACGTTAAATAGAGAGTTTGATCACGCCGCAACAGAGCAACAGTTCGACGTGATTTCTTGCATCGGTAATACCGAATACCGAAATACCGAATTATTCGGTATAGATGAGGACCTGGAGTGATATATTTATTTTATCCCGGAAAATTAAGGAGTGCCTGTAGAAATTAAAAAACTTAAGCCACGCGAACGAAGTCGCGGGCGTCCGCTATAAGTATTTATTTAATTAGAACGGACAAGCCAATTACACTAATTAATAAAAAAATACACAGCACAACTTACAATTAATAACAGTAATAATTATTTAAAAATTAAAATCATACAAATTTGTTAAAAAATTACATAACACGAATGAAAATTAATAATAATAATACTTATTTAAAAATTAAAATTATAATAATTAAAATTAAAAGTATTAAAAGTATGAAATAAAGCTATAGATTAAAGTTAAAAAGGTTATCGCTCTTCGCTATGGTTTAAAAAAAAGACCCTTTTTTTAAAAAAAGTTCATTAAATTATCTTAATTTTAATACACTCGCCGGCATATTTAGCGGAACATAAAAAAAAGGTTTGATATCAGTATCATATTAGGTTGCTGGCTGGTTTATACGTCATTTAATTTAAAAAGAAATATTTTCAAATTAAGAAAACAACTGAACATCACATTTTATGCAATTGTTTTAATTTTATTCAAATACACCTTATCTGGAGCGAACTTCGAGTATTTCTTCCTTCTGAGTTTGATTTAAAATTTCATTGAAATACTGTTTTTTGTTAGTTTTTTTTAATCGCGTATCTTTCTGGAGTTGATGACTGAATTATGCCTGACTTAGCCCCAACGGAGATTGCCAGCGCACTCGAAATGCGAAGAAATGGTCAAACCTACAGAGTGATATCCAGAGATCTTCGTCGACCAGTTTCAACGATCCAACGCAGTATCCAACGGTTCAGGGAGACCGGTACTTATGTGAGAAGAGCAGGACAAGGCAGAAAAAGACGCACTTCGAGTAGGGATGATCGTTTCATTCGGCTTCGTGTACGTAGTGATACGGCATCTCAGAAAAGGGTCAATTAAATGAAATCATATGGTTACAATTACAAATTAAACTGTTTATTCTGCCATTATTAATAACTGGTAGGTTTTAACAAATTACTCTCGATAATCAACCATAGCGAAATTCGTATGGATTTACAATGTAGTATCACTTTTATAATCTTTCTAATAGATATGCATAACAAGAATATCTCTTAAATCAAATAAATATCAGTTAACAAATAATTACATAATAGTAATCACGCACCGTTTTCCAGTATCCCCAGTTCAAATCTGAATTCCACAAAAAAATGGCGGCGACCGACTCGCACAGCAACCACAGACTACTCGATGATCATAGATTATGCCATAACACGGATGGTACACGACATAGATCAATGATGTGGTATAGATTAAATATGTTGTGTTACAGTCGGCCATCCTCCATGAACGAGTCCCTTCGTTCCTATTCCCTAATCAAATCAAGCAATCATGAGTTTACAAAAAAAAATATATCAAGTATTACCTATTCATATGTTACTTATTTAGTGAAATTAAATGAAAATCTTTAAAATCCATAACTAATATCGACATCACCTACAGCTTTTATCAACAGTCACGCAGTTAAAGTTACTGCCTTCGCTTTGACAACATCAATGCTGCATGTTTAGAGCCACTCATGGGCGGCGAGTTCATTACGCCAATCCTGCCCGACTCCAAACATACTCACTAAACCTATAGCCGTAAAGAGTCCAGGTTACTGCCTTCACCGGAACCCTATAACAGCTGCGATGCTCTAAGCCACTCATGGGCGGCGAGTTCATTACGCCAATCCTGCCCGACTTAGAACACCATCCCTAAACCTACTCTGTAGCCGTACAAAGTTCAGATTACTTCATTCACCTTCATTACCCTATACCCAGCTACCATGTTAAATCATTTCATTTCACTAATTATACAAGGCAATGTATAAGTAAATCATCATAAGTTACAAATCAAATCGAAATTTCCTCACTTTAATTCACTTATAAGATCAAATTTTCCTCACTGTATGGTAATTTTTAGCTTAATAGACTTAGACTTACCTAGTTATTAATTAGTAATAGGTACTTATGATCAAAACAAAATATTTTTTTTCACTATAATTAAGCGTTAATTACTTATAAATTAATACGCTGAATGTAATGTTTAAGTGAAAGAATATATACAGAGGCAATCAATTATTTACAATCATTTTAATTTTAGGTATTGTAGAATTGTTTGTTCAACATTAGACTAATCATTGTCCGTGTCATCATTACTTTCTTC
This sequence comes from Erebia epiphron, assembly GCA_963932025.1. NCBI lineage: Eukaryota > Metazoa > Arthropoda > Insecta > Lepidoptera > Nymphalidae > Erebia > Erebia epiphron. Next base: position 15,859,096 of record OZ009950.1, read on the forward strand.
ACTAGAAGAGCAAGCAGGTGCGTTAAAACTCAACCACGGAAATATTTTATCGATAGCAACAATTGTTTCATACTTTGTACCCTTTCTGGTTAACGGAGTATCTTCCACAAGGAATCTATCGTTCGGTAAGATCTTTTTAATTCGATACGGACCTTGGCATTTTGATTCTAACTTTTTAGATTGACCCGGTTCGGTTACTATTGCTCTCGCTATTCTAATGAGATCACCCACTTTATAATTTGTAACATGTTTCCTACGTTTATCAAATCGATTTTTGTTAGCCACCTGGTTCTTCTTGATTTTTTTACTAGCTTCTGATCTGATTTCGTCTATTGTCTTAGTATTTACCTGTACTACGTCATCAACTACATTATTCAATTGCCCTTGAGCTGGATTAGCGGCAATTCTACCAAATAAAAGCTCTGAAGAAGTCTTTTTGGTAACATCATGAACAGCTGTATTAATTCCTAACTGCACATCAGGCAGAAGTTCATCCCAAGTATTCTTATCTTTATCGTGGGCCATGGAGCCAAGAGATGCCAGAATTGTTCGGTTGTACCGTTCAACCTGCCCATTAGCCCTTGGCGTGGTAACGGAGTTTAGGATATGCTTGACTCCAATAGATTGTATGAACGATTTAAACTTTTTACTTGTGAAACTTGAGCCTCTGTCTGTTATCAATCGTGAAGGAGACCCAAAATAACTAAAGAGAGTCTTGAATGCTCTGATGCTCTCTTTGGATTTTGTACTGCGGACAGGTGTTAAACTTACGTACTTAGTAAAAGAGTCAACTATTACAAGTATGTATGTGTAACCCTGTCTACTGCGTGGAAATGGACCGAGGTGATCTGCATGTAACGTGTGGAATGGTACTTCCACCTTTGGAATTGGATGTAGTAAGCCCTCTTTAGCTCCTGATGGGAGTTTGTGATGTGCACATTCCAAACATGCGCTCACATATTTCTTTATAAATTTCCGCATCTTTGGAAACCAAAACAAAGATCGCACTCGTTCTAACGTTTTTTCAAAGCCAAAGTGACCCACATCATTGTGATTGGCTTTCAATAAATGCCAGCGCACTCCCCTCGGAACAACCCACTTGGTGTCACCATTTTCCAGAATTCTAAAAACTCTACCATTTTTAACAACGTATTCTTGGAATGTTTTTACAATTCTAGACGTTTCTGGATTTTCTAACACTTCTTTAATACGTTTAATCTCCTCATCTGCGGACTGAACCGTGGTAATCCAGTCCTCAGTTTTAACGGATAGTATGTCTAGAGTGTGTAAGTCTTCTGTTACCGTTTGTTCTACAGGTCCCCTACTGAGTGCATCGACATGAGACATTCTTTCACCAGGACGATATTCGATATCACAATCGAATTCCAAAAATTGGATCCACCACCTAGATATACGTGGTATGAGATCCTTCTTGGTGAATGTCGACCGTAGTGCGTTACAGTCAGTAACTATAGTGAATTTCACCCCGATAAGATATGTCGGAAATTTATTCAATGAACTAATGACGGCTAAGGTTTCCAACTCGAATGAATGCAGCTTCATTTCGTCAGCAGATGTCTGACGACTAAAGTATGCTACAGGGCGCCAATGATCGGTACCTTTTCGTTGCAATAAGATACCCGCTACGCCGAACTTACTCGCATCGGTATGTAATTGTGTCTCAGCAGTATGATCGTACAGAGCAAGAATGGGTCTATCGGAAAGCAGTTTCTTTATGGTTTCGAAAGACTGAACCTCTGCTTCTCCCCACTGCCAGCTAATATTCTTTTTCAAAAGGTTAGTCAGAGGCCTGGCAACCAGAGCAAATCCTTTTACAAATCTTCTGAAAAAACTGGCAAGACCCAGAAACCTCCGTACCTCATGCTGATTGCGCGGTGTGGGAAACTTGGATACTGCCTCGGTTTTTTGGGACCCAGGCTTAATACCGTGTTTACTGATTTCGAAACCAAGGAAATCAATGCGTTCCTGAAAAAAACTACATTTCTCCATTTTCAGTGTTAAGCCTGCGTCTCGCAAGAGACCTAGTACCTCCTCAAGACGTTCCAATCCCTCCTCAAAACTCTTTGAAGGTATCAAGATATCGACCATATATATAACTACGTACGCAGCTTTCGATTTGCTTAGTATTTTATGGATAACTCTCTGAAAGACGGCTGGGGCGTTTGCTAACCCAAAAGGCACGCGATTATATTCATACTGCCCGTCGGGTGTCACGAATGCAGTTTTTTCGCGGGAGTTTTCAGCAATAGCTATCTGGTGATAGCCTGAAGCCAAGTCTAAGGATGTAAATAACGTATGCCCTGATAATTGATCTAGTAAGTCGTCAATCCTTGGTAGAGGGTAATGATCCCTTATGGTGCGGCTATTTAATGCACGATAGTCCACACAGAGTCGTTTTTCACCCGATTTCTTTTTAACAAGGACGATAGGAATTGCATAGTGAGAGTGAGATGAGTTAGACTCTCGTACAATCCCATTTTGTATCATATCACCTACCATATCTTGAACTAATTTGCGCTCAGAGTGAGGTAACCGGTATGGTCTGTAAACAACTGGATTGGAGTCCTTAAGGTGGATCTCCATTTCCGCAATTTTAGTAAATCCTAGATCATTCATGCCCGAGGAAAAACAATCTTTGTACTTATCTAAAAGATTTCCACATATGCGTTTTTGCGTGTCTGAAAGTTGTTCTCCGCATTTAAGTTTGGGTTTATCGCGAGGTAAACTACTATCGGTAATTCTTAAAACGTGTAGATCTTCATTTCGCGGGCCTAAAAACTGTGCTCGAGTAACGAGTGTATTCTCTTTAAAATATATTACAGAAGTACTAACATTTTGTACTAATAGATTGCACTTTGTGCCATTAATCTGGTATTCACCAGGTAACAGGTAATATTCCAGTCCTGTGGGTCCTCTGATGGAACCACCAACATAGATATTACCATCACGTGGCAAATTAGACTTAACTGGAACAGAAACCATCTCGCCTATACCAACTGTGACATCACGGATCGTAGAAAGAAGTATTTTGTCACACTTTTCATTACCTATACGTGTAAACAGAAGATCCGTCGGAGTTTTAATTATTTTTACAGTGGGTCTTTCGGTAAAACTATGTCCAAGTAATACGCTACAGTTAATTAATTGATCGTCTACTATGTAAACCTCAACACCTGTCTCAAGAATACCCTGTACTTTTATATTTACAAAAACACGGCCTAATGGCAAATATGGTATATTTCCTAATCCCCTCAGGTAGGGGCCATCAACACTTTACCATTTTAGTCCTATATTCAAGGCATCCTTCTTACGGATAAGGGTAGCTTCGCTGCCTAAATCCAGCTGTGCTTTAATGTCTGTTCCATTAACATTTATTAAGATTTTGTATTTATCATTGCTACTCTCAGTTACTAATACCTCGAGGACGTTTTTGTCTTTTGAAAGGTTATTAGTGTCTTTACCCTTAACACATTTTGATGCGTCGTGACCGATGAAATTGCAGGTGGTACACTTTACTATGGGTTTAGGACACCTATAACTGGGGTGACCAACGCTGCGGCAATTAAAGCATGTAATGTCTGATTGAGCATTATTATTTTTAGATGGATTATAATGGTTTCGATTCCTTGTGGAATTATTAATAGAAAAATTGTTAGAGCGTTTGTCTTTATTAACCTCCTTCTGGGAATCTGATGGATTCCTGTGATGAAATTGTATAGTCTTAAAGAATTCAAGTACATCTTCAGGTTTATCGAACTTCGCGGCCTGAGCACCAACCCGAACACCCTTATCATCAATCCCGTATAGAATACAATCCACTGCTTGCCTTCCAAATATTTTACATCTATTCAATAAGTTTATGTTAGCGAAATAATAAATTTCAAACGACTCACCAGGACGTACCCGCCTATTAAGCATATCTGTCAATAGTTCAGCGTAGTTTTCGGTTGCTGGAAAGGATTCTTGCAACATTGCTTTCCATTCTACCCAGGTATGCTTAATGGAAGGTAAACCCTGGTACCAAGTCTTTGCCAATCCAGTAAGTTTGGGCAGGGCATAATGAATCGTTCGCTTTTCACTCCAGTTATAAATTTCGGAACATTCATCAACCGTTTCTAACCAAATGTTCACCGTTTGTTCTTTTGACAGCGGATCGAATTCAGGAATTACATTATTCACACTCGCAAACGATTCACGATCCCCAGTATTTGATTTAATAATGTTTAAGAAATCTTCAAATAAGTCTGTAGCTGTAGTAATTCTACGCTTTTTGCTATCACTATGGTCAGTTCCATTATCACTTTGAGCTTTCCGTTTCGACGGCGACACCAAAGAACGATCACTACAAGTACGATCGTCTATGATACAAGGATTACGTTGGATACGTTTAGGTGATACATCCCGCCTAGAACGCGATTCAATATATTCCCGTTTACTAAGTACCTTTCGCGTTCTTTTCTTACCTTCTTTTCCAACTTCCTCAGTTTTTCTCTGTCGCGACATAGTCTCCGCTTTCGCTCACACGTGACCTCACTGCTTGTATGACTCACGCTGCGATTCCGAGCTCCTTGGGAACTGGGGCTCCGAGAACTTTGCTTGCGTGTGCGATGTTCATCCCTATGGCTCCGACTGCGTCTCTCGCTGCTACATCGTGTCAGTCTACTACGACTTCGGGATACTTCATTGCCCCGGTCCTGTCTGTTAGAACGGTGTGAGCTACGTCGCCGTTGTGGATTCATTCTTTGTTTACAGTCACTCATGTTTCTGAAACTTAAAATGATATATTTTTATATGTACTAACAGGCATTTAACTATAGACAAAAAAACGAATAAGTCGACACTCATTATAATAAGTAATCCGTTTGAATCCTAAAAATGTTTAACTATTTTACATTTTAACTGACACATTTAATTATAATATTTTATTTTCAATGATTCTCAGTACGTATTTCGACTCATTTAAAGAAAAAAAAAAACTATGTTCGAAAGTCAGATAGGTAATATATGCGGGGCGTTGGTAACGAAACAATTAAATTACAATTGTTAAGTCATCCCACTTCTGAGATGATACGGCATCTCAGAAAAGGGTCAATTAAATGAAATCATATGGTTACAATTACAAATTAAACTGTTTATTCTGCCATTATTAATAACTGGTAGGTTTTAACAAATTACTCTTGATAATCAACCTTAACGAAATTCGTATGGATTTACAATGTAGTATCACTTTTATAATCTTTCTAATAGATATGCATAACAAGAATATCTCTTAAATCAAATAAATATCAGTTAACAAATAATTAATAGTAATCACGCACCGTTTTCCAGTATCCCCAGTTCAAATCTGAATTCCACAAAAAAATGGCGGCGACCGACTCGCACAGCAACCACAGACTACTCGATGATCATAGATTATGCCATAACACGGATGGTACACGACATAGATCAATGATGTGGTATAGATTAAATATGTTGTGTTACAGTAGGAACCCCCATTTGACGGCCGTCCAAGCCCGATATAAGTTAGAACTTAGAAGCAGTGCGGGGTGTAACCGTAAGTGAGCGTACGGTACGAAGAAGGCTCGAAGAAGCTGGTAGGGGTTCATTTGTGCCCGCCAAGGCTCCAAGGCTCGAGGTAAATCATCGCAGAAACAGGTTAACTTTTGCTCAGGAACATCGACTTTGGAACGCGGACCAATGGAGTAAGGTATTGTTTAGTGATGAGTGCAGAATTCTCTTAAATCAAATTGACGGCAGGCAAAGAATATACAGACGCAAAGGAGAACGATACATTCAGACAAATTTTGAAACTACAGTTGCATACGGTGGTGGATCAATAATGGCATGGGCGGGCATTTGTTTGGGAGCTCGCACAGACTTGGTAGTGATTGACAGAGGGAGTCTGACTGCAGACCGCTATATTAGAGAATTTTAAGAAGAAAATGTCGTACCGTTTGCCCCATATATCGGTGACGATTTTGTTTTTATGCAGGATAATGCTCGGCCGCATACCGCTCGGGTAACTCAAGTTTATCTTAATGATATGAATATCACTGTTATGGAGTGGCCGGCGAGATCACCGGATATGAACCCAATAGAGCACGTTTGGGACTTGCTGAAAAGAAAAGTTAAGTCCAGAATTCCAGCTCCTGCCAACGTGGGTGAACTGCGAATCGCTGTAGTTGAGGAATGGCGGAGACTATCCCAGGAGACTATCGATAACATCATTCTCAGTATGCCTAGACGGGTAGAAACTTTAATAAGAGCACGTGGAGGAAATACGCGATATAAATCACCATTTTTCTAATTTAATTAATTGTTATTTTAATATTAAATTTCACTTTTCCCGGTTATATGAAAAGTTCAAAAATGTACCATTTTACACAAATAGCCTTTACTCGCAAAATCTGTTCTTAATGTGATCTCATTTTAAGTAAAACAAATGAAACTTTAAATAACAAAAGAAGTGTAGTAAGTAGATTTTAAAATAAAACCATTTTTTTTAATTATGGACCTTTTTTTTATGTTCCGCTAAATTTGTATATGGTCATATATGGTGGTGTATATGGTGGCGAGTATATTTATGGTTAGTCATTTCACAGTTTAAAAACACAAAAAAGACATCCATTTTTCTCACACTAATACAAAAACAAAAAATTGTGTGTGTCAGCTCCGACGCACGACTGCTCATTAGGAATGAACAGTGTAACCATGGTAACGTAGTAAATAACGTAACGGAGAAAGTTTGATTTTACTCCCCAATACATTTTCATGCCCCTGGCTTAAATATAATATTACGAAATCGATTCTTAAAGAGGTAAACTCCAAAAAGTATCAAATTACGGGTCGCGTAGGTACTGCTCGCAGGTAATATTTACCCAAAGATTTAATGCCATAGTGTAAGGCCTGCCAAAAATTCCCACTGTTTCCTTTAAATCTATCCTATTATTTTATACCAAAGTTTGAGAAGGGAGAGTTCGAAATAGTATTTTATTTTTAAGAATTCCGAACTTCACTATCTGCTGGTAAATGTGAAATCCATACGAATCACGCCTTCTGACTGAGTGGTGCCAGATGACGCCGTCACTTTTTGAACCAGTCTAATGCGTGTCCCTCGGCGAAAGGCTATGAGAAAAGCATAGATTTAAGATTTTTTTCCCGAAATATTTACTATTTAGAAAACAACACCCGATTTTTATTACAATGTTTTTTTTCAAAATTCCAAAACAAGTTACCAACTGATTTTTAAAATTCAAACGCTCACACGTGTCTCGATAAATTCCTCAACTCTTGGTACTATTCCCATCTCGATCCTCCCAAAACCCTAGGAGCTATGGCCAAAAATACGTCTCAGGCGATTTGCATCTGATAACCATTTTCAATGGTAAAAATTGGTCAATGATCTTCACATTTGAAACGCGCAGTACTTGTAGGCATATTACGAGTATATGCGTATTGTCTCAATGAATTGATAAAAAACTTTATCCTCCGCCGCGAGGTGACGTACCTATTCCGAAGAGTTCGTTACGTTACGTTTTAAAACTCAAACTCAAAACAATAATAATTCATCGTATTAGAGGACAAACAAAGCAATGTAAGTTTTTTTAAAATTTAACTCTACTATAGTGATTTAAAAAATTTAGAATTTGCTAGAAATTTAATGTTTGTTAACCATATTTTAAATTATTATCTATATCATCAATGAATTGTAGCTATCATATTATATTAACCGATTGGCAAAATATTAACGTTTTGGTTTGCAGAAGATGTGTTCTGGCAGCTAAAATATGTACCTGCTAGGTGATGCCCGCGACTTCGTCCGCGTGGAATGTGGATTGAGGTTTTTCGGTTCCCGCAGGAACTCTTTAATTTTCCGGGATAAAAAGGGTCCGGGTAGCCTATGTGCTATTACAGACTATAATCTATCTCTGTGCCAAATATCATCCAGATCCGTTCAGCCGTTGATTGATTAACAAACATCCATCCATACATCCATCCAAACGTTCGCATTTATAATATTAGTATAGATATATGTATTTGGTTTGCTGTTTAGGGTTAGCATAAAATATCAAAATTGATTTTGGAATAGTCGGAAAACAAATAATTGAAAAATATTTTATCATTCGCTCTAAAATGATTTTAAATATATATTGGAAATAATTGTCGCAGTTGTTATGATTATTGATGGAATCGTACAAACTTATAATCGTACATAATAACAGTATGACAATCCAATTTTGACGGCCAAGTTCATGATAACACTATCAATTTAGTTTAATATTGTTAATGAACAGACTGTATACTTCACTACCATTATTATGTAACTACAAACATTCTGGCAAATAAATAATTATTTAAATCAGGGATTCCCAAACTATTTTGGCAAGACATCCCTTTTCAAAAAAGAAATGATACCTCAGACCGCCATAGCCAAATTACATTAAAAATCCTATATCTAGTTTTTTTCATATTGATACAAAATACTTATCAATTTAAAAATTTGCGGATGGTTAAGTGAAAACTTGACATCATTATCTCATCAAAATTTAACAAAATAAATAGACATTTAAATTCAGTAAATATCAAGTGTAATTAATAATAATTATTAATACAAATTACCCCAAAATCTGTTTTCGTTTATGTCGACTCCCTGGGATACCGATATCGACCCCATGGGGTCGAAATTGGCCACTTTGGGAATCCCTGATTTAAATGATTATTTATTTAACAGATAGGTTATTTATTTATTTTTTATTTCATATACGAAATATTGTCTTAAAACTAATTTAAAAAAAGTAGACAAAGGTAAAACTTATCTCTCAAAAGAAATCTCTTCCAGTCTTCCTTGAAAGTGATTAAGGTGAAATTGTTAAGTGGTATAGGTACAAAAATAATATATTTTTCATCCCACCATCTCGGAAAGAGTATTTTTACTCTTCGATTATCTGAATGCAAAAGCCGTTATTATCCTCTTGAGGATAAAGTAAATTGAATTTACAACATCGTGTGCAACGTTAGTAAATATCACTCGTCTATGAAGTTTGTGAATTCAAAACATCATTAAAACCTATTTACTTCTACCTCTATATGGTGCCGAATTTCCATACAACCGTTTTTACTTTGTTAAAAACTCACACTCGCAACCTTCTTGGTGTACTTTTTTAATTTGCTTTGCGCGCACCATTTTCTTTCACGTCATATTGTTTAAAATTAAAACCTACGATTAAAAACAAAAAAATTGAAAATAAGTGAAAAACCTAAAATGAGTGATTCTAGTGACGAAGAAGTTAATTTGACGCCAACAAAATTGACTGAAACTGTTAAAAATGCGGAAATGAGCTTTCTCCCTCAACAATCACGCGAGAAGTATTTCATTTCCTCGCTGAGGTGGGATGAAAAGTTACGTGTTACACTCGAGTGAAAAGATTTTTCACGTCGTGCTCTTTTGATTCCCTCGCTGACGCTCAGGATTCTAATTTTTGAAATACAAATAAATTTTTTACAAATAACTATTATTGGAATTAAAAATTCTACAATATTTACTGAAAAATATTATAATTAATTTTTATTCCAGAAATTAAAGAGAAAAAAAAACCTCAATCCATGCGGACGAAGTCGCGGACATCAGCCAGTATAAAAACAAAAACTAAACGGACTTAGTTCCAATTTTGGCCTCCTTGTCAGATCAGTTGATGGGGAGGAAGTGAGGGCATTGCGTTAAGCTAAATTATTCAATAAACTAAAAGTAATTTATGTGCGATATGTTTTTGATTGCGTGCTGCCAGACGATTTGAGTTCCGTTACGATGCCTTGTAGGTAAAGGTAAAATGATAAAATCACCAAAGTTCGCGTTACTGAGGACGAGAGGTCGCAGTCGAGGCCTAACTTATCATACTTACTAGATAATGCCCGCGACTTCGTCGGCGTGGTTTAGGTTTCGTTATTCCCGCGGGAACTCCTTAATTTTCCGGGATAAAAATTAGCCTAGGTCCTCACGTATATCCATGCCAAAAATCACGTCGATCCGTTGTTCCGTTGCGGCGTGATTGAAGGACAAACCAACAAACCAATAGACCAATAAACAATCACACTTTCGCATTTATAATATTATAAAGTATTATATTATAAATGCGAAAGTGTCTTTGTTTGTTGGTTTTTCCTTCGATCACGCTGCAACGGAGCAACGGATCGCCGTAATTTTTGCCATGGGTATAATTTGTGGACATAGGCTTTTTATTTTTTAAAAAATACGGAGCTCCCACGGGAAACAATAAAAAACTTAAACAACGCGGATGAAGTTGCAGGCATCAGCTAGCCCCATATAAAAAAAAAAAAAACATTTTTCCAGATGATGATTGTACTTATATGGATCGGCGTGCTTGTAATATTGCTGATCTGGTATTTCCGCAAGACTTATTCAAGATTCAGCGACCATGGCGTTAAGAACCCTGATACTTTCCCGGTTTTGGGAAACATGTCCAGAGTATTATTCGGTATTGACACTTTTACCGCAGATTTCGACAAGTATTATCATAATTTTCCTGAAGAAAGGTAAGCAGTTCTTAAAGTATTTGAAAAAAGTGAAGAGGCATCTTCTAGGCAAGCGCGCTTCACCTTATAGGCTGAATCACTACTTCCAGCAAGTCTGATTGCAGCCAAGCGCTAGTCTATAAATTAAAAAAACCCGTTCTAAAATGAATACTTCATATAGGCAGTAGGTAAACTTCATATAGGTATACTGCATACTTATGGTTTTGTCTATTCTACTATTTTGGTTTACACACATAAAGTTGGAGTGTGGACTAAAACACTTTAACTTGGTATAATAAAAATTATAATATTATTTAATATTAATAAAATAATAGTTTATCTTCAAAATGCAAGCTATTTGCTAAGTTGCGCCGAAATACTTCGAGGCTTGGTCTATGGCATTAATTATAGCAGTAATTAGGTACATGGACATAGATAAAAGATAATTATGTATCTACTCATGATTACTCTGGTGCTTATATTAAAACAAGTATTTTTTTTAAAAGCAGAAAAATACATAGCAACTCATTGAGGTATTATGTACTAACGTACTTGTATTTGTACATATAATTCAATGTAGCAACTCGATCTCGTCCCACAGAGCAAGGCAAAATAAACAAAACGTGAAGCCATGTCAGCTAGCAAAGGTCTTCATGTTGGACGACAAAATAGAGGACAAACATAAAAAAATTACCGTTGGTCATAGAATTACAAATACACTGACTATTTTGATGAATTATTGCAGGTTTGTAGGGAAATATGAATTTCTGAAGCCAAACCTGATTGCAAGAGATTTGGATTTAATAAAAAAAATCACAATTAAGGATTTTGAACACTTCCTAGATCATAGAGGATTTGCCGATGAAAAAGTAGACCCGTTGTTTTCACGAAACCTGTTTTCTTTAAAAGGTGATTAGATTACTTATCAGAAATTTTGCGTGAAAAACATAAAGTGATCATTTTCTTATATTTTTTTCCTAGCCTACAATTTTATAATTGCAACTTGTAATCGAAGGGCTAATAAGTAATATTAATTTAGCTTTAAACTTCTTCTTAAAATTATCATAAGTGAATTTATTATTTTTAATTGATTCGATCATAACAAGACGGTTAATCCTTGAAATTAACAGGCACCTGAACTAGGTACCTTGTACTTATTACATCCATGGGTTAATCTAATTGATTGATTAAAAGAAGAATATTTATAAAACATGAAAGCATATTTTTGATTTTCGGCGAACATTCATCTTCTGAAAAAATATTTGTCCTTTTATGAAATCCCACTGTATATGATCACCTGCGCCGAAAGGCGTACATTTCATCTCGTCATCATCATTATCGGCTCTGTACATTTTGTGCAAAACCCCGCAAATTCCCAGAATTTTGCTGCAAGCATAAAAATTTAAATGAAAATTTACAGGTCATGAATGGAAAGAAATGAGATCTACTTTGAGCCCAGCATTTACCGGCTCAAAGATTAAACTGATGGTTCCCTTCATGGAAGAAGTTGGAGAACAGGTTATTTTTTCATTGAGAAATAAAATTACGGAGTCTCCAAGTAAGTATAATTTACTTACAAAATATATGTTTGACTCATGATTAACGATAAACGTTTAAGTCAAATCTAAAATTCTATTTCGATCAAAGTTCTTTTAATCTTCAGAAGTTATTTGTTAAAATATTTGATATCGATATGACTGACGAAGAAACGGGCACTATCCAGTATAAATAGTAATTTATGTGGGAACCTAATAGTTCTTCGGAAACAACTCCAACGATAACGAAATATATTCTCTTCTTTATATAATGTTCTTAAGAAAATTTCCAAGTTTACCTAAATAGGTGTCATCCCTGGGTTCCAGCAGGAATCAATGGATAACATGTATATTTGAATTAACTTGCAGCCAGTTCTATCGACATCGATTGCAAGGACTTGTCATTACGTTATGGAAGTGATGTGATTGCTTCATGCGCCTTTGGGCTGAAGGTGAACTCCCTTGCCGACGAAAACAATAAATTCTTCTTAATGGGGAAAAAAGTTTCGGGCTTGCAGTTGAGACAGATCCTCATATTTTTCATAATGTCTGCTTGTCCTATCATTGCCAACGTAAGTCCAATCTAATACTTAAAATGACAACAAAATACAAATCATTTTTTGAATCATTTTTGCTTGCTCTGCAGGTGCTTTCCATTTTGGCCTGCACGAAAATGCGTTAGATGGAGCCAATTTCCACATAATTGTACTTATTCTCACTGCTTCTTAACAAATCATCGTGCTCTATTTTTCCAGAAACTAAAACTCACTCAATTTTCAAGTGACACCCATAACTTCTTAATCGACATGGTTTTAAATACCATGAAAGATAGAGAAACACGGAACACTATCAGACCAGATATGATCCACCTCCTTATGGAAGCGAAAAAGGGTAGGTTTTATTATTTTTATGCTCAACAATCTAAAATTTGTCCAAAAACAAAAATTGTGGTTTAAAAGAATTAATTTTGTTATTAAGAAATATAACTAAAAGTTTAATAATTTAAACGTCGATTCTTAGGTCGCCTTTCGCACGAAGACAAGAGTGGCTCTGGAGATAACGACAGCGGCCGAGACGCTGGCTTTGCAACTGTAGAGGAGTCTAGCGTGGGAAAGAAGCATAATAAAGATAGAGGTTTGGCTTTTGATTAACCTAATACATCCCAGGCAGACATATTAATTTCTTGAATTTGATTAGAAGTTAAGTAATTGTTTTCTTTCATTGGTTGCAAATAAATAAAATAATGCAGTTCAAGTAACGTAGGCCTGGCAATCCAGAGAAGCAATAGCAGCAGTGTTTTCAGCGTGAATGATCAATTGCATGTTGCATACATTTGTAGTTCAGATTTTTTACCATTGAAAATGGTTATCAGATGCAAATCGCTTGAGACGTATTTTGAGCCATAGCTTCGAGGATTTTGGAAGGTAAAAGATGGGAATAATACCAAGAGTTGAGGAATTTATCAAGACATGTGTTGAATTTTTGTTTGAATTTAAAAAATTGGCTAGTAACTTTTTGAATTTTGAAAAATGTAAAATGTCGGGGTTTTTTGGGAGGTATTTATTTACTAAATCAAATCGATCAATCAAATAAATATTACACATGCGAAAGTTTGGATGGATGTCTGGATGGATGTATGGATGTATGGATGTTTGTTACTCAATCACGCGCCAACGGCTGAATGGATCTGGCTGAAATTTGGCACAGGGATAGATTATAGTCTGGAATAGCACATAGGCTACTTTTTATCCCGGAAAATTAAGGAGTTCCCGCGGGAACCAAATTACCTCAAATGGATGTTTGTTACTCAATCGCGCCAGAACGGCTGAACGGATCTTGATGAAATTTGGCACAGAGATAGATTATCGTCTGGAATAGCACATAGGCTACTTTTTATCCCGGAAAATTGAAGAGTTCCCGCGGGAATATAACAAATGTATCTGTTCAACTGATTTTGATAAAATTTGGTACAGGGATAGGTTGTATCCTGGGGAAGGACGTAGGCTACTTTTTATCCCGGAAAATTAAGGAGTACCACGCGGGAACCAAAAAACCTCAAACCATGCGGACGTAGTCGCAGGCATCAGCTAGTTGTAAATATTTAAAAAAAATCTGACTTAAGAAAAAATGGAAAAATGGGTCCTAGGATATTAGTTGAGCTACCAAATCGCAAAAAAATTTTGAAAATCGGTTAATTATTGTGACCTGTAGGTGGTCCCTTTAGATTTGGAATTGTAGAAAAACGGGAACTTCCGGATATAAAAAGTGAAGTAGCTTCTATGATTATTGACCGGTCGTCATGGTAATGGTGTTGAAAGATGCGGATGCAGGCGAGAAGTGCATTCGAGTTGGAATTTGGAAAATCGGTTAATAAATGTTTGAAAAATTTTGAGGAAGAGATTTTTGTTTCAAATTTTTTTTTTTGTAAATTTTTGTATTCATTTGCAATGCTCCGATTCTTGCGGGGACTGCGAATTGAATTTTTGCGACTGTGAATTTTTTTCTTGCCCAGTCTGGTCCGACATAGATCTCGTCGCCCAAGCAGCGCTCTTCCTGGTCGCTGGCTTCGAGACTGTATCGACAGGCATAGCCTTCGCATTGCACGAGCTCGCCCTCAACCCGGACATCCAGGACCGACTGTATGAGGAGATCAAGGAGAATGACGTCAAGAATGGTGGCAAGCTGAGCTATACGGCAATACAGAACATGACGTACTTGGACATGGTTATATCAGGTAGCTTAGCTTCAATCAATTCCGAATATCATGACAGTTTTTGTAAAGGATTTATTTAAATGATAAAAAAGCATGGGTCTGAATAATTAAATGGAATTATTTATAATAAATAATTTATTATATTATATAATTATATGATCAATCTAATTAATTTACGATGTTTGTTTGATGGTGATAGTTTAAAAAAAATCTGGTCTAATCTGTTGGCATTGTTAATAACTACCCCATTTCTGGAAAAAAATTACCGTCAAGCGATGTCGCCTGAAAATCAATTTGAAGTATGGATCAAAACAGACTGCCATACCCAGTCTTATTCTTACCTTTCCACCGTCTCTTATTGTTACATGTGTAATTTTCTATATTGTAAATGTCGTCACTTTATTTGCAGAAGTTCTCAGGATGTGGCCTCCAGCGGCAGCATTAGATAGAGTCTGTGTCAAAGACTACAACATGGGAAGCCTAATCTGAAATCAACCCAAGATTACATTGTACGTATGAAACTCCAACCTCTTAGCTATAATCAAAACTGGCTGATGCCCGCGACTTCATCTGCGTGGAATAAGTTTTTTCAATTCCCACGGGAACTCCTGAATTTTCCGGGATAAAAAGTAGCCTGTGTCACTCTCCAGGTCCTTGACTATACCCAATACCCATGCAAAAAATCACGTTGATCCGTTGCTCCATTCCGGCGAGATTGAAGGACAAACCAACAAATAAACACACTTTCGCATTTATAATATTAGTATGATGTTAACTAGTGATGGGTTTAGATATGAAAATTTCTATGTACCGTGCTTCACAATCTACGCACTATACTGGTCAATTCTTTATTTTGTTACAAGTGGGCCCGGCAGACGTTGTCCTGCCCTGAACCCGATTGCAGTGCCACCTATCGGGTTCGATTGTGAATATAAACCATGCCGGGACCCATTCAAACTCTGTAAAGGGGCCTGTAGCCTACAAGGCAGGCCCTAGCCGGTCTCCCGGCTTAAAGATACCCACCGGGGCACAGAGTTGCCCCGCGCCCTGCCCGGGTAAGGAAGCTCAGCCTCGAGGCCCGTACCCCCGCTTGGCCCTTCGGGCCAAACGGAGAAGACCCATACAACCACTCAAATTCATGTAAAAATTCACCGATTTCGCAGTCCCCGCAAGAATCGGAGCATTGTAAGTGAATACAAAAAATCACGAAAAAAAATTCTGCAATAAAAATCTCTTCAAAATTTTTCAAAAATTATTTTACCGATTTTCAAAATTCCAACTCGAATGCACTTCTCGCCTGCATCCGCATTTTTTAACTCCATTACCATGACGATCGGTCAATAATCATAGAAGCTACATCACTTTTTAAATACGGAAATACCCGTAAAATTATTAACCGATTTTCAAAATGTTTTCGCCATTTTGTAGCTAAACTAAAAGTAGGACCTATTTTCATTTTTTTACAATTTAGTAAACACCTTCAAAAACCCGACTTTTTTACATTTTTCAAAATTCCAAAAAAGTTATTAGCTGTTTTTCAAAATTCAAACGTTCACACGGGTCTCGATAAATGCCTCAATTCTAAGTACTATTCCCATCTCGACCCTCCCAAAATCCTCGGAGCTATTGCCAAAAATAGTCTCAGGCGATTTGCATCTGATAAACATTTTCAGTGGTAAAAAACACATCAAAATCGGTCAAGCCGTGTCTGAGTTTTAGCGAGACTAACGAACAGCACTTAATTTTAATCTATATACTTATAATTCAAAGTCCTGACTGACTGACTGACTGACTTATATATCAACGCACAGCCTAAACCGCTAGGGTTAGTCTTGAAATTTTGATAGTAGCTTCCTTTTGTAACGTAGGCGTTCACTAAGGAAGGATTTTTCAAAATTCCATCCCTAAGGGGGTGAAATAGGGGTTGAAAGTTTGTATGAAAGTCCGTAATTTCTCAAGTTATATCCATGAAACTTAGTATATGAGTTATCCTTAAAAAATAAAGAAATACGGTTTTCACAGTTTTTGAAAATTCTACCCCCGAAGGGGTGAAATAGGGGATGAAAGTGTATATGAAAATCTTTAATTTCTCAAGATATTTCTCAAGTTGTATCAACGAAACTTGGTATTTTACCTTTAGGTAATAAATAAAGAAGTATGTGTGGCACAGTTTTTCAAAATTCCATCCCTAAAGGGGTAAAATAGGGGTTGAAAGTTTGTATGAAAGTCCTTCATTTCTCAAGTTATAGTGATGAAACTTAGCATTTGGGCTTTCAGTTAGATATGCAGAAGTACGTGTTTCACCATTTTTGAAAATTCGACCCTCAAAGGGGTGAAATAGGGGATGCATGTCCTTCATTTATCAACATATTTTCCAAGTTATAACAAGGAACTTGGTATTTTGGCTTTCGGTATAATAATATAAAGAAGTACGTGTGTAACAGTTTTTCAAAATTCCACCCCCAAGCGGGTAAAATGGGGGTTGTAAGTTGGTGCAAAAGGCGTTTTTCAGGTTAAATAGCCGTGAAACTTGATATTTGGGCTACCGGTTTAAATTATGAAATACGTAATTCACAGTTTTTATAAATTATATCCCAAAGAACGTTAAATAGTCCTTTAATCACGCCGCAACAGAGCAACGTATCGACGGGTTTTTTTTCATGGGTTCTTTTTATCCCGGAAAATTAAGGAATGCCTATGGGAATTAAAAAACTTATGCCACGCGAACGAAGTAGCGGGCGTCCGCTAGTATACCTATATAAGAAAGAGAATAATAAAGACAGCAGATAGATGATACTATTTATGTTTTTTTATATGTATAGATACGTAAAGGAGAAACAATCTGGATTCCAACGTGGTGCTTCCACCGTGATCCTAAATATTTTCCGAACCCTGAAAAATTTGATCCCGAACGTTTCTCTGATGAGAACAAACATCTCATAAATTCCACGGCTTACATGCCTTTTGGATTGGGCCCTAGAAATTGCATAGGTAAGTTCAAGTATTTTTTAGGTTATGAAGAAAGTCATACTACGAGAACAATAATTGATATGCATGTGGAAGGATGAAAGACCAATGAAAAGATGGATGGATTGTGTGAAACAAGATGTGTGTATAAAAGGGGTGGATGATACGTTGACGGATGTCAAAAGTGAGTGGAAGACGTAGACATCTTGTGCCGACCCTATGTAGCGTGGCATAAGGTCAAGTAGAAGAAAAAGTTTTAAACAAAACAAGGAGCAAAATGTTTCGTTCATTTCTTTTTAGTAATTACGAAAAGTTCCGCCAGAGAGACAATTGGCTTCCAGTTTCCATTCATTCTATTTTAACACTGATTCTGTTATTCTTTCAGGTTCAAGGTTCGCCCTGTGTGAGATAAAAGTGTTTTTATATCAGATTTTGCTGCACTTTGAGGTTTCACCATCGGCGAAGCTCCAGCTGCCTTCGAGAATGTCCACAGAATCCTTCAATCCTCGACTTGTGGGTGGACACTGGGTAACTTTTAAGTTAAGATCTTGAGCCTAGAGGGTATACAAAACGTCTCCTTGAAAATCAGTTTTAAGGAACTTTGTATTATGATTATATGTTTAGCTATCAGAAAACTTTCATTTATAATATTGTATTAATTAAAATAATATTTGCATATTATTTGTTATTTCATAATTTCTACTGGTGACCCTGGTGTGCTATTCAGAGATATTTCTATATTTTGGTCACTAGCAGAGTATAAATGAAAATATTAAAACAAGAATATAAAAACCACACAAAAAGATTTTATAAGTAATAAAAATTGTTTTAAAGGTATCAGATATATTTTGAAATTAAATCGAAATAAAAAATATTAAAAATACAAAAGTGTTTGTTTGTCCTTCAATCAGACCGCAACAGACCAACGGATCGACGTGATTTTTTGCAATGGTATAGTTAAGGTCCTGGAGAGTGACATAGGCTATTTCTTATTTTTAATAAAAATCTTTAATAAAATAATAGTCACAGTGACGTAGATAGGTAGGTTTAACGATAACGAAGTTGAAAACATCAGTTTGCTATATTATTCCGTAATAGATGCGTAATAGTGACAGACAACAGTCATCGAACGGTTAATAATCTGAACAACATACTTGTTTAATACGATAATAAAACGTTCAGATAGCTACGAAGTAGATATTTATAAACAGTGATTTTAATAATTCTCGCAAACTATTCAACTTTCTGAGGGCAGCAGCACAGCAAAGTAAGTTTTCATCGAATTTTGTATTTATGAGGATATTTATTTAGTAAGCATTGAATATTCAAATCAGAAATGAGGAGATTCAGAGGCAATTTTGTGTATTATCTAATTTGCCCTTGACTGCGATATTTAATATATCTAGAGCTATCAACGTAACAACTGGCAAGGTCAGCTAACCAAAAAAGGGTTTAATCTTTTTATGTAATACTAGCTAATGCCCGCGACTTCGTCCGCGTGGATTGAGGTTTTTCGGTTCCCGCGGGAACTCTTTAATTTTCCGGGCATAAAAGTAGCCTATGTGTTATTCCGGAATATAATCTACCTCAGTGCCAAATTTCATCCAGATCCGTTCAGCCGTTGGGGCGTGATTGAGTAACAAACATCCATCCATACATCCATCCATCCAAACTTTCGCATTTATAATATTTCTTTGACTAGCTGATGCCTGCGACTTCTTCCGCGTGGATTAAGTTTTTTTTTATTCCTGCGGGAAATCTTTAATTTTCCGGAAAAAAAGCAATATAGCCTATTATATCCTTCCCTGGAATGCAACCTATCCCTGATCCAAATGGGCTTCGAAAGCATCGCAGACAGACAGACAACCTTTCGCAATTATATTAGATTATGTTGACTTTAAATAGGCTTGTGGGATATCATTGAGTCTGTTAAATCTTTTTCACACTTTTTTATACTCACCTAACGATTCATATTAAACATCATCATCTTAATCAGCCCTTTAAAATGCAATTTCAAATCATTTATTTCGGAAAATTAAATAGGTAAGTACATTATTACTTATAACATAAAAAACCTTAAAAATATAATATAATAATTAAAACATATTATTAAAAGGAGTCCCTTTAGGCAAGGTTCCGAAGATACTGGCAGCGTTCCCCCTTTGAATAGCTAGACTAATTCTTTGTCCGAGGTAGCTGCTAGCTCTTCGGTCTCCTGTGACGTTGACTATAAGGCTTTTTGAGGAAATAGTAAAAAGGTTTACTATTTCCTTAAAAAGCCTTATAGCTGCGCTAGGACCCCACGGACCAAGGGTCTCGACACCGAATGGGACGAAATCATATTCGGAGCCTAGACCCCTGTATTTGCATGCTTTAGCTTTTTCAGCCGCTTCACACGCTGCACCAGCTCTGTTGTTGGTTCCATGTAGATGGGAAGGGGCCAGCGTGTCTGAACAGGTTGCATCCCATACCAGCACCCAGCCCATCTTCCATGGAATCAAACTCATACCGTCCGGTCTCTTGCCATCGTCTCTTGCAATACCAATCGGCTCAAGTAGACTTGGCACGTTGACGGTGGCAAGGGACCGGCGTATGATATCGTTAAGTGCGGCATGTCTCGAGAAGCGGCCTGCACTTTTTTGGCATGACAGTCCGTGATGTCCTAGCCTGTCGATATCACTGCCACAGGGACATTTATGAGGAGCGCAGACCGGAACCCCAAGCCGTAGACAGGTTGCGATTCGGAGCATGTCAGGCTCAAGAAATGTTCCTGTATTTGACGAAGGGTACGCGTGAAGCCAGTAGCCGGCCTCGTGTGCACCCACGGCCAAAAGCTTAGCACGCGCCGATCCTGTACTACAGCTCAAAAGATTGTCATAAGTCAATTTGCAGTTTATGTCGTCCCAGCTCCTCTGTGAATTTGGAGAAACTGGAAAATTTTGACCTGGGCATGCAATTAAGAAAGCGTTTCTAGCTTCTTCCAAGCCAGCAATCTCAAAGTTTGAAGGGAATGCCCTTAAAATTTTACTTATGAGATTTGCTGAACTATGGACAGAAGATAGGAAGGCTGGTAAAGCGACACTGGAAATTTTGCGAATGCAATTAGATAAGGTCATATTGGTTTAGAATTAGACCATTGTGAAGTCAAAGTAACACCGGTTCGTTAATATAATAATTCCCATTACCCCTTCACAGATAATGATTGTACTAATATGGACCGCCGTTCTCATAGCGGCGCTAATATTATATTTGCGCAAGGCTTATTCAATATTTAGCAGCTATGGCGTCAAGAACCCTGCTGTTGTTCCATTTTTTGGAAACATGTTGAGAATGTTGTTAGGTGCTGACGCTTTTGCTACAGATCTCGATAAGTATTATAAAGATTATCCCGATGAAAGGTAAGTTTGATTTAAAAAATATTGAAAACTATCTTTTACTCGAAGCTGAGTACGTAAGTTCTAATTTCATACAAACAAACCCCGTTTTAGCCCCTTATGGGTGGAATTTTCAAAAATCCTTTCAAAATCAAAAGTCATCAAAAATATATGTATGCTAAATTCCAGCCCCATCTGTCCAGTGATTTGAGCTGTGCGTTGATAGATCAGTCAGTCAGTCTATCAGTTAGTTAGTCACCTTTACAATGATACTAAAAAAACATATCTTTCAACTAAAGATTTATGAATAACTAGCTGATGCTCGCGACTTCGTACTCGTGGATCGAGGTTTTGTGGTTCCCGCGGGAACTCTTTAATTTTCCGGGATTAAAAGTAGCCTATGTGCTATTCCAGACTATAATCTATCTCTGTGCCAAATTTCAGCCAGATCCGTTAAGGTGTTGGGGCGTGATTGAGTAGGTATCCATACATCCATACATTCATCCAAACTTTCGCATATATAATATTAGCCAAGTCATGGCTCTTTACAAATGCAAGACTCCTATTTAGAAAGAAGGTTTTATTAAGGAGATCTAGCAGTAAGCTTGGCATTAGTTACTCTTTAATATGTTAGGAATATTTACTTTGCCCCGTTGAAAAGTAATTTAAATATCCAGCTTAGTCGTGAAAAGGTTGATAAAAAGAAAGAAAGAGAGAAATATACAAACACACTAACTTTCACACAAAAGCTTTCAATCTGAAGATTGGTTAATTTTTTTATAAATATACTAATAACCACAATAATAAAATGTAAGGATTATTTTGTTGATTTTCTTATCTTTACCAGGTTTGTGGGCAGATATGAATTCCTAAGACCAAACCTGATTGTAAGAGATTTAAATTTAGCAAAAAAAATTGCGATTAAGGATTTCGACTACTTCCTAGATCACAGAGGATTTACCGATGAAGAAAGTGACCCGTTGTTTTCCAGAAATCTGTTTTCTCTAAAAGGTAATAAAAGGCGAAATATCGATAAATAACAAAATAGTATACCAAAAAACACTAAGTTTCTATTAAAACCCTCAGGTC
The DNA here is from genome assembly GCA_963932025.1 of Erebia epiphron. Lineage (NCBI taxonomy): Eukaryota > Metazoa > Arthropoda > Insecta > Lepidoptera > Nymphalidae > Erebia > Erebia epiphron. Next base: position 15,881,325 of record OZ009950.1, read on the forward strand.
ATGAATGGAAAGACATGAGATCAACTCTGAGTCCAGCGTTCACCAGCGCCAAGATTAAACTGATGATTCCCTTCATGGAGGAAGTGGGAAAGCAGATGATTCACGCACTGAAAAAGAAGATAAGTGATTCTCCAAGTAAGGACTGCTCGTGCAGTTAGCCAGTTATCAATATACGAACCGCTCTTGCAGTCATAGTCAACAGCTTGAAGCTACCATCATGTATGTACCTACGTAGAAGACTGTAGTTCACTATGCAGTCGCAACTTGAAGCAGTCCATCTTGACTGCTTCAAGCTGTCCGTGTATGGTCGGCCTCAATATTATGAATGCGAAAGTGTGTCGCTCTGTCTGTCTGTCTGCTACTCTTTAACGGTCAATCTTTTCAACTGATTTTGATGAAAAACGTAATCTTCGCGAACGCAGTCGTATTAATATAATTGTGTCACTGAATCCATAGCATATTTGCTGATAAATGAGAGAACTAAAGCAAAATATTAGAATTCAATAAATATTGTTTTTGTATTGCTTTGTAGCCAGTTGTATCGACATTGATTGTAAAGACTTAACAATACGTTACGCTAGTGACGTGATCGCTTCTTGCGCCTTTGGGCTGAAGGTGGACTCCCTTACCCAGGAAAAAAATAAATTCTTCTTAATGGGGAAAAAAGCTTCCGGCTTCCAGCTCAGGCAGATCATCATCTTCTTTATTATGTCAGCCTGTCCTATCGTTGCCAACGTAAGTTCAGTTTGTAAATTCATTGATTCAGCTTTAAGATGGGAGTGGTCTTATTTGAAACTTTTTTCTGTCTAACCTTATTGGTTTCTACGTGGCATCGTATTGGAGCCATTGGCGATGCATGCATCTGGTGTAGTCCCTAGCTACTGCTAAAGTTATCAGACTAGACCAGACTGGCGCCAATTTAAAAACTTGCTTCTTACAGCAGCGCCTACCGTCTTCAATTCTAGAAAGTGTATTAAGTAGTTTGATTTGCAGAAACTCAAGCTCAGTATATTCTCACGTAACACCCAGAAGTTTTTCATCGATTTGGTGTTGAATACCATGAGAGATAGAGAAGCACGGCACATTATCAGACCAGACATGATCCATCTGCTTATGGAGGCAAAAAAGGGTATCTTTGATGCTTTACTTAAATAAGTTTCTTAAAAACAAAATTCGAACTAAAAATTTATTTCATGAACTTAAAACTTTTGTTCCATTAAATTAATGAATGATAAAAAAGGTTGTAAAACTTAAAGTTGCATTATTTTAGGTAAACTTTCACATGAAGAGGAAAATAACTCCGGAAACAATAAAAACGACCTAGATGCTGGCTTTGCAACAGTAGAAGAATCGGACGTTGGAAAGAAAAGAACAGACAGAGGTTTGGCTTTCAGATTTACGTAATCCTATTTCACAAAAATTTATAAAAAATAAGAAATTTTTATAAGTCCTGAAACTGAAGTGAAGTGAAGTGTTTTATTTGGGTCTAATTTACAAAATAATTACATTTTTGTAAAATCACTACAGAATTTGTTATTTAATGTCACTAAAAAGTAGAGTCTGATTGACATAGCAACGCAAAAAACCTCTAGTACCAATAAAAAAGGTTCACGTCTTCTCAATGATCAACACCAAACGTGCGCACCTACTATGTAAATTATTGTTCATTGCCCAGTCTGGTCCGACATCGATCTCATCGCACAAGCAATGATCTTCCTAATCGCTGGCTTCGAGGGGATATCAATTGGCATGTCCTTTGCATTGCACGAGATTGCTCTTCACCCGGACGTCCAGGACCGACTGTACCAGGAGATTAAAGAGCATGATGTTAAGGCTAGCGGGAAGCTCAGTTATACCTCCATACAGAGCATGGTGTACTTGGATATGGTTGTCTCAGGTAAGCAACCATATTTCTTTCGGCGAAGTATCCACACAGATCATAAGTACTGCATACTAATATTGTAAATGCGAAAGTGTGCTTGTTTGTTGGTTTGTCCTTCAATCACGCCGCAACAGAGCTACAGATCGACGTGATTTTTCATAGGCATTGTTGAGGACCTGGAGAGTTACACAGGCTTATTTTCATCCCGGAAAATTCCCGTGGGAATCGACGTGAGTTATTCCACGCGGACGAAGCCGCGGGCATCAGCTAGTTATATGTAGTTAAATAGCGGGATATTTTTATCACGTCATCGATATATAATGTGATTGGTCTGCGAATGAAATCTCCGTCCAGCATTCCGGGCCTAACGGAAGTTCCAAAACGATCAAACGCTTATTGGTTGGAAAGTGCGTAATATTACTCTTAATATTAGCGGCTCAGGGTTCAATATTCAATATAACAATAATTCTAATAAAACAGATCCTAAAAGGCATACCTAATACATATTAATAAATTGTATCAATCCCTAGTCAAATGTTATGTACCAATGATAAATACAGATATTTTTTTAACTGCTTTTAATTTAATAGTCACTGTACGTTAATTGTTTATGGGTCCAAAACAATTTAGCTGCTTTTTAACTTTCAAAAAACTTTTTGCTGCTGATCCGGGATATGTTTTAATACTATTCTGAGAATCCGAACCAATATCTTGTTCACTTCTAATATAGTATTTATTGTTTTCTATTTTCTATTTTTTATTTTCAGAAGTACTTAGGTTGTGGACTCCGGGTTTTGCCTTAGATAGAGTCTGTGTCAAAGACTACAACATGGGGAAGCCTAATGTCAAAGCCACTTATGATTACATCGTACGTATAATCTTATTTTACAGTTTTAAAGGAAAACTATTTTTTTAAAAGAATGCAGAACTAATTCACAAAGAAAAAAAAACTTCTGATCAATTTTATTCGTAAAAAATCACACTTGTAAAATACAGCACTTATTATCACTACATGCAAACACTACGACGTTCGAACGGAAAGTGACCCGTGCGGGCCTATATCCCGGGTTTATATAGCCTTCCCCCTCCTTTGGGCTTCTTCACTGCCTCAACTGCTATACGGCCTCTCCTGACAGGAGACCGCCCTCGGACTCCCTCTCATATGCTCTTAATCAAGTAGCGGCATTGATGGATCTTGCACCGACTCAGGCGGGACAACGTCCTGTCCCTCGGCGACAGGCGGAGCAGAAGCACCAGCAGGTCTCGTCAAGCCAGACGCACACGGCTGCGGCGAACAGTCCTCCGCAAGCGTGCGCGGACCCTGGCTCCGCTCAGCCTCAGCACCGGACTCCTCGTTTTCATTGTCTGCACCTGAACGTTAGAAACAACAATTTGTTAATAACAGAAAGGGAATAAAAACTAAAGCTTCACATCTTATAATAGACGCGTCCGCCGTATTGATAAGATGCGAATGCAACATATTTGCTAATTAAGCTACACACGAACGGTGACATAGGTCAATTAGCTTAGATCAAGAGTCAGTGGTAGGACGTTGAAACATGACTCTGTCATCTCCCCCAGACTAAGTCAGTGGTAGAACGTTGAAACATAACTTAGTCAACCCATATTCGCACAAAGTCAGAGGTAGTACGTTGAAACATGACTTAGGCAACACACATCAGCACTGAGTCAGTGGTAAGACGTTGAAACTTAACTCAGGTCGACAGATCGCAGGTATGGCGACCACTTCAGTCTGCATTCTAGGTGTTACACTCACTTTCGAAATAAGCAGCGCACACCTCGGGACACCATTTTCCTTTCCAAGGAACCATGTACTGAGCTGCAGAAGTCTTTAGTGCGCTCACGCACCTACCCAAAACCATGGGTACCATTGTGATTTTCACAATGAACCGGGTCCATACTTGGCTCGAGGTCGACACACACATTCGTGTGCATCTCCCCGTCGGTGGTAGCCATTCTACCACCCACCTGACAGAGTGCTATGCTACACCCCTCGCAGGTCTGCCGACATAACCTTCTTCTCAATCTGCCCACTACATACAACGCTGTCCGCTGTCATCCACTAGCCTAACAGAGCCTAAAGTAACCTAACCTAACACGTAAGCTTACATTTTGACCTAACAACTGAACTAATAAGTAGCCTAACGGTTGACCTAAGAACTGACCTAACGTCTGATTTACGACTAACCTAACTTTACTAGAGAAAGCATGTAACTAAATTGGATGACAACAAGCAGAGCCATAGGCAATGTTTATGCAAATTAAGTTGAAAGTGTCTGTCACCGAAGAACGTGCCGCGTAGTCCTAAGCACGACTTCGAGGTACCACTCCAAGGCACCGCTCCAGGACCCCGCTCCAAGGCACCACTCCAGGGCACACCTCCAGGGCCCCGATCCAGGGCACCACTCCGTGGCGCCAAACATGTAACAGAAATTAAAACCAAATCGTTATCACGAAACGACGTGATCATCGTGACTATCCATACATAGCAGGTAGTCAACGCATAGTCAATTACCTTCACAAGCTCTCTGACTTAAAAGTTCATTACCAGCACAGTTACCAGTACCAGCACAGGTACCAACAAAATTATTTGACTGCTTCAGCAGAGCTCATACATACAAAGCCGATAGAACTCACAGAACCTGTGGAGCTCTCAATAGAGCCGGTAGAACTCCTAGAGACAGTAGCGCTGGTAGAGCACAACGAGTCAGTAGAGCTCATAGAGCAACAAGAGTCGGTAGAGCTGGTAGAGCACAAAGAGTCAGTAGAGCTCATAGAGCAACAAGAGTCGGTAGAGCTCTCACTAAAGGTAGCTCAACCATAGTACAAACTCACAGTTGTACCATGTCGAAACAACTTTGAACATTCAAAACATCAAACATCATCATCGATGAACACAGAAAATGAAGAAAGTTTACTCATACCAGTTATGTTCAACCATATCGAGTAGGCTAACGAGCAGCCTCGCGCACTATACAAGCGCGCAGCCCTGCGCGACCAGTAGACGCGCAGTGTCACGCCTCACAGCGTGGCATGCGAGCGCGCAGCATCGCACCCCAGGCGAGCGCACAACCATGCGCAACCAGGAGCGAGCAGCATCGCGCACCAGTTGGGCGCGCATCCCTGCGCGACCAGTGGACACGCAGTGTCACGCCTTAAGCGCGGCAGGCGAGTGCGCAGCACAGCGCACTAGACAAGCGCACAGCCCTGCGCGACCAGCAGACGCGCAGTGACGCGCTTCACACACGCGGCATGCGGGCGCGCAGCCCAGCGTGACCAGAACGCCTCACACGTGGTGAGCGCCGAAGACGAAAGGAACATAGAACAGAAAATGAACCTGTGACCTGTAGGTCACAGCACACACGTCATGTCCATCACAGGTTCAGAGTACCTTTACGAGCAATTCATAGCATCGACGATCAATTGTCCTAACCAGCTGCCACTGTGCCTCATACATTCACAACTGAATTTTAACTTCATTGCACTTTATGTAATCCTTGTTTAGTGCGGATTACAACCATTTTGTTTATAAAAGCCTCGTATGTAAAATTACCAACGAGAAAAAGTTAAGATTCTGACAGGTAGGTATGTAGACTCGTAATCGATCCACCCAATACTTGACCGCAGGTAAAACGAAAACAAACTTTCTATCCATGAGAGCAGAAAAACAACTTCTCTAATCAAAATAGAATGCAACATTCCTGTCATCCAAATTACGTAACCTGGTTCGGTAATATTAAAGAAAATAACCTGTAAAACTCAAGTTAATTTTAACGTTTATCAGAACTATAAATATGTTTGCTCGTCCATACCTGACCTCAACAATTATTGTTTTGTGTACAAGCACTATTCCTTTGTAAAAGTATCACAGAAGCATTAACAAACCCCAAGAGATACTAGCGGGTTTAACAGGTTTTCTTAAACCGCTGTCTAACATCACGAATGCATCGCATCATTTGAAAACACAGTGAGCGTTATTAATTAAGAGACACTTTTTATAAAAACAGCATGTTTAATTGAATCGTAAAGTGGGTATAATCTGCCTTTTAACCATCACGCATTTTTTACGTATTTGACTTTCTAAATTGCGGATGATTGGTATCCGATCGTAACTAGGTCAAGAGTTTTAAATAACAACCCTCATTTTAAAAACAAAAAACTAAATTACGCAAAAACAATTTATCCGTGCATCATGTTTTAGCAAAACATTACTTTATGACTCAAAACTCAGCAAACTTAGAGGTTTCAAGTTATGTATCCAAACTTAGGGTATGAGTCACCTCTTTTTCACAAAAATATTTTTGGTACCCGGTCGGTACCCACAAAGGTTCTACTTTTGAACAAGATGTTTCTGCTAGACACTTTATACTGTTCACAAACTAGCATTCAGGGTGGTTTAGGGACTCAAATGTATGCGTTATGCCAATAACAACCACTGAGCCAACACAGCTTGCTAATTTAGTGGGAAATTATCATAAAATGGAAATCGCGTAAATACAATTGCGGTCTAAACCTTTTCTTAACACAATTAACAGTCAATTCAGTAACATGAATTACTGTTCATTTACTTTGTGGCTACGCTTGGTGGGTATGTATTACATCCTTAAGCAAATAAATTAAATGGTCTTACCGATGTCGCATATTACGTCATATCACCAGAGGCTCGATGGTGTCATCACCTCACCACCATTCCAGGCAAATGCCAGGCGTAACACGGGAAAGCGCGCAGCACCGCGGCTCCGAGGCACGGCACGACAGCGTGTCGCGCAGACTGAATCGCCCTCGTGAACGCCCAGAGCGCCCACGTGGCATGCACAGTTGCACACCCAAGCGCACTCGTGACGCGCCTGAAGCACACGAGCTGTGCAACACCACAGCTCGGCCACGCTCCGCGAGCCAGCGATAACAATCACATGAAAACAAAACACAACTTTAGCACACAAATAAACACTGCACATTACGCGAGTCACCCTTCGAGAGATATCTTGATCGGTCACGTGATCAACTTTAAGCACTTTAAATTTGGGTATGTTCCTTTTTGGTTCATCTCGTATGTGGGCCACAATTTAGCGGTCCTTTATCCCGCTTCTGATTTTACAGTTTTAAAGGAAAACTATTTTTTTAAAAGAATGCAGAACTAATTCACAAAGAAAAAAAAACTTCTGATCAATTTTATTCGTAAAAAATCACACTTGTAAAATACAGCACTTATTATCACTACATGCAAACACTACGACGTTCGAACGGAAAGTGACCCGTGCGGGCCTATATCCCGGGTTTATATAGCCTTCCCCCTCCTTTGGGCTTCTTCACTGCCTCAACTGCTATACTTAATTATTTTATTGTTAAATCTAAATATATAAAAGGAAAAGGTGACTGACTGATCTATCAACGCACAGCTCGAAATACTGGATGGATCGGGCTAAAATTTGGGCATACAGATAGCTATAATGACGTAGACATCCGCTTAGAAAGGATTAGAAGGTTTGATAATTTGAAATTGTGTATTTCACGCGGACAAAGTCGCGGACAAAAGTTAGTTTATTCATAACAGTTTTAATCAGCCACCACTTTATTGTTGTTGCCCTATACGTTATTTGTTAACGTTATAGTTAAAATTGATTATTATTAAATAGTAGTTTTTTTTTTAAAAATATAGATTCGTAAAGGAGAAGTAGTCTGGATTCCAACGTGGTGCTTCCATCGTGATCCCAAGTACTTTCCGAACCCTGAAAAATTTGACCCCGAACGTTTCTCAGAAGAGAGAAGACACCTTATCAATCCCATGGCGTACATGCCTTTTGGCGTGGGACCTAGAAATTGTATCGGTAAGTGCAAATAGTGAATGAATTTAAACGAAAATTCAAATGTCACATCACGTAGATCAAACTGTGCGCTTAGCACTACATCAAGCGTCTACCACAGGCATACACAGGGTAGGAAAGCAGATTCTACTGAAAAACACAAGCAAGACACTAAACAAAATAAATAAAGCGCAAAATCTTTGACTATGTAGCAATATTCAATATTGATCAAATTATTTTTTCGGTCATTGAATTTATACCTACCATTGAAATCAAGTTAAATAATAGTATGGACCTTACAAATTACTACGTATTCTGCTGATTCTTTTTACGCACAGTTTTAGACAGTTTATTAACTTAAAAAGTCTTCAGTGTGCTGTGCTGTATTACATAAATAGGTTTTTTTATTATTGCGACTCCTTTATTTTTATTTCTTTCATAACAATTTTGTATCTTCAGGTTCAAGATTTGCTCTTTGCGAGATAAAGGTCGCCTTATACCAGATCTTACTGCACTTCGAGGTGTCACCATCGGCCAAGATGCGGCTTCCGGTGAGGCTATCAGCCAAATCCTTCAACCCTCGACTTGCGGGTGGACACTGGGTTGCTTTCAGATTGAGAGCCTGAGGGTGGATATTTGTGTACTAGAATTTTGAAGAACTTTGAATATATATATATTTTCTAAGACATTTAAATATTGAAAACAATACAATATAACTTAAAGCAAGCTAATCTAACATAATAATTAGTATGTAAACCATGCTCGCGTGGAATGGTGGCAAGAATGCTGGCTGCATTTCCACGCTGGACAGTCAGGCTGATCCTCTGCACAAAAAAGAGTCAGCCCATCTGTCACAAGAATATGAGGCAATCAACCGCGGTCAAATATCTCGAAAAAAATGTTGGCACCAAGACTTCACGGCCTGCGGGTCTCTACGGAAAATTATAAAATAAAATTACAAATTATTATTATTTAAAATTAATTTTTAAATGCAGTGTAACCTCTACGGTAATGATTAAAGATAAAAATTGTGTCCTCAACAAATATGGAATTTTTAAAATGTTGTAATGTTAATATTATGTTGTAATGTTTAGTTGAGTTTTTATTTTTACATAGTTTACATGTAATTTAATTAATAGTGCATGTATTATTAATAAATTTAATTTAAAAAAATCTGTATGTATTTTTATTATTTTAAGTAAGTATCTAACTGTATTCACAAATAAATAAATTTGATTGTATTTTAATTTTTTATTCCTGCGAAACTAATAACTTAGAAACTACCACAGAAATCGCTAACCTCTGAATCTTCATAGAAATAATATAGTCTCTTGGAAATAAACGAAGTGCCCTTTTATAGTCCCACAAACTTACGTTGACCCGGGGTGAAATAGGGGCTGAAAGTTTGTATGAAAGTCCGTCATTTCTCAAGTTGTATCCATGAAACTCTGCGGATCACGAGGTCTTGGGTTCGATTCCCGGTCGGGCATAAAAGTTAGGTATTTGATTTTTCAATTAAGAAATTCTCAGTGCCAGCCCGGAGTTGGAAGTTGGCGGTGTTTCACCCCCGTGCCTCGGAGAGCACGTTAAGCCGTCGGTCCCGGTTATTATCACTAACATAATAAGAGTCGTTATAGCCCGCCAACCAGCATTGGAGCAGCGTGGTGGGTCTAAGCTCTAATTCCCGCTCTCCTATGAGAGTGGAGGCCTGTGCCCAGCAGTGGGACTTTAATAGGCTGTAGTGACAGTGTGTGATCCATGAAACTTGGTATACGAGCTATTAGTTGAAAATGAAGAAATAGGTGTTTCACAGTTTTTCAAAATTCTACCCCCAAAGGGGTAAAATAGGGGTTGAAAGTTTGTATGAAAGTTCTTCATTTCTCAAGTTATGGCCATGAAACTTGGTATATGAGCTGCGGGTTGAAAATGAAGAAACACATGTTTCACAGTTTTGAAAATTCGAATCCCAAAGGGGTGAAATAGGGGATGAAATTTGGTATAAAAGGCCTTAATTTCTCAAGATATTTTACAAGTTATTTCAACAAAACTTTGTATTTTGGCTTTCGGTAAAAAATAAAGAAGCACGTGTTTCACAGTTTTTCAAAATTCCACCCCCAAAGGGGGTGAAATTTTGAAATTTTGAAATTTTAAAATAGGGATTTAAAGTTTGCATGAAAGTCCTTCATTTCTCAAGCTATATATAGCCATGAAACTTAGTATATGAGCTGCGAGTTGAAAATTAAGAAATACATCTTTAATAGTTTTTGAAAATTCAACCCCCAAAGGGGTGAAATGGCGGATGAAAGTTGGTATCAAAGGCCTTCATTTCTCAAGGTATTTTACAAGTTATATCAACGAAACTTGGTATTTTGGCTAAGGGTAAAAAATAAAGAAAAACGTGTGTCACAGTTTTTCAATATTCCACCCCCAAACGGGTACATAGTAGTTTTAAGTTGGTGTAAAAGGCCGCCGTTTTTAAAGTTATAGCCATGAAACTTGACGTTTGGGCAACGGGTTTAAATTTTGAAATACATTATTCACAGTTTTTGAAAATTCTTTCCCAAAGGACGTTAAATAGTCCTTCAATCATGCTGCAAAAGAGCAACGGATGTTTTTTGTGCACAGGTTCTTTTTATCCCGGAAAATTAAGGAATGCCTGTGGGAGTAAAAAAACTTATGCCACGCGAACGAAGTCGCGGGCGTCCGCTAGTTGAAAAATAAAATAAAAACAAACACTAAACAGACATAAAAATTAGTTCCAATTTTGGCCACAGGGCCAGATGAGTTTAAGGGACTGTATCTAATCTTAAAACGGCTACAAAAAGGCCTGCCTAGTTGTGGCACAGATTATTAAGACATCTTGATAGAATACCTGGAAAGATTCCTGAGTTTCTTCAAAGACATTTCTCTGATCTTATTGGTCAGAGAAATAAATGTCTTTGAAGAAACTGAGGAATCTTTGGCTAGCCGCACGCATCCATTGCATAAAATATAATCAACCTTGGACAGGAAATTTTATGTATTAAATTCAGTAGAGGCAACTAATTGATGTTTACTTAACTTCACGATTATGCCATCTTTTTTCTTTTAAGTTAGTGTCTGTAGTGCACAATCCAAAATGGCAGCATTAAAATTATTACTTACCCTTTCATAATACTCCCGGCGGAAAGGGACAGAACTAGATTTAAAGCTGTCATTTCATTTAAGTTTAGAGATTATCTGTGTAATAAATTTTACAATATATTTTACTACTGTTTTGTTTGCCTACCTGTTTTATTTTTAATTCACAACTAGCTGATGCCCGCGACTACGTCCGCGTGGATATAAGTTCTTTGGTTCCCGCGGGAGCTCCTTAGTTTTCCGGGATAAAAGTAGCCTATGTGCTATTCCAGACTATAATCTATGTCTGTGCCAAATTTCATCCAAATCCGTTCAGCCGTTCGGGCGTGATTGAGTAACAAACATCCATCCATACACTCATCCAAACTTTCGCATTTAAAATATTTATTTGAAAAATTACACAACCAAAGCACAAATTGCATTTTCAATTTCCCCACGAACACAAAATTTACAAATCTATAATATATCTAAATCAGATTCACTAGTAGGTATCTGATAAATAATTAATCACTTACCTACTACAATTGTTGGCAATAAATACATAATCTATAATAGATGTATTATAATGTAGATACCTACGTAATATAGGTATCTCGATAAAGATATATAAAACAATATCATCTTACTCAACGTAACGTATTCTGTGATAGTGACACTGGTAACACGTTACAAACAGTGCTTTGAAAATCTTTAACTTTTAAAATACATACTTTTATAGTGATTTTCCTTTATGGGAAGAGAATTGAAACGATGTAAGTGTTGATGAAATTTTTGTGAATTGGGTAGACACCTTCTACATAAAGGAATGAACAGTCGCAGTCTGAAAATTTTTACCACGATAAGGTTCGCAATTGCATGCACACATCTGTAGATTTTTAACTTGTATCAGTCGCTGCAATAGGACTAGATAAGATAGATGTAGAAAACCTCTTTTTTTAAATAAATGTAACGTATCCATGTGATGCACGGGAATATTTGAGGACCTGGAGAGGGACATAGGCTACCTACATTTTATTCCGGAAAATTAGGAAGTTCCTGCGGGACAAAAAAAACTTAACCCACGCGGACGAAGTCGCGGGCATCATCTAGTTTTTAGGGTTCCGTAGCCAAATTTGGCAAAAACGGAACCCTTATAGATTCGTCATGTCTGTCTGTCTGTCTGTCTGTCTGTCTGTCTGTCTGTCTGTCTGTCCGTCCGTATGTCACAGCCACTTTTTCCGAAACTATAAGAGCTATACTGTTGAAACTTGGTAAGTAGATGTAGTCTGTAAACCGCATTAAGATTTTCTTACAAAAATAGAAAAAAAACAATAAATTTTGGGGGTTCCCCATACTTAGAACTAAAACTCAAAAATTTTTTTTTCATCTAACCCATAGGTGTGGGGTATCTATGGATAGGTCTTCAAAAATGATATTGAGGTTTGTAATATCATTTTTTTCTAAACTGAATAGTTTGCGCGAGAAACACTTCCAAAGTGTTAAAATGTGTGTCCCCCCCCCCCCGTAACTTCTAAAATAAGAGAATGATAAAACTAAAAAATATATATGTTGTACATTACCATGCAAACTTCCACCGAAAATTGGTTTGAACGAGATCTAGTAAGTAGTTTTTTTTTAATACGTCATAAATCGTAAACCGCAATTTACCTTTCATTCGATCAACTCAAATATTTAAAAAAAAATTTACGACCAAAGATGTAAAACGGTAATAATTACCTTTGTTAATGAACCGCAAAACTAACTTTGTTTGTAGAGGTTTACTGTTAATATCAAAAAAACTATGCTAGTTAGAGCATTGACTATAGTTTTCCTGTAAAATATACATAAATTCCTATTGACCATAATTATTTCAGATTTTTCGATTGGTAAACTCCGGAGATAAGGGGGGGGGGGGGGAGAACGGTACTTTTTTAGACTTTTTCCCCGATAAATCAAAAACTATCATGACTAAAAATAATTAAAAATCTGTTTTAGAATGTACAAAGTAAACCCTTTCATATGATACCCCACACAGTACAGTTATCTCACTTTTAAATTTCAACCCTCCGATTTTCCCCCCTTTTTAAATAAGAACAAAAAATAATTTCCAATTTTTTTTAATTCCAGTGTCTTTGGGCCACTAATATACACAATTATTCCAAATTTCATGTCGATAGCTTCGCTAGTTACTGAAATAATCGAGTGTGACGGACGGACAGACGGACAGACAGACGGAGAAAGTCGCACCATAAGGGTTCCATTTTACCATTTTGGTACGGAACCCTAAAAAGAAAGAGATTTCATATTTAGAACCTATGTATTATATTGCTCACTTAATTTTATGTAGGTATCTAATATATAAAATTAAACACTACATTCATGGTGGAACAAAGACATTACTCTTTTCTTATTATTTTTTGATGGCGTGGTGTCAGGCGATTTGGAATTCCATTACGATGCCACGTAGGTAAAGGTAAAATTACCTAAATATCTCCTTGAAGTTAACATAAAGAACGAGGGGTCACATTCGAGAGCTAAGTTTTCCCAGATAAAAAAAAATCACAGATTTCGCAGTCCCCGCAAGAATCGGAGCATTGAAAATTAATACAAATACATACATTTATAATAATTTATTAATAATCAGATAAGATTGTAATCACTCCAGCTTTTGTTGATTCTTAAAAAAATAAAAATCTCTTCTTCAAAGTTTACAAAGTTTTTATTTTAACCTATTTTCAAAATTCCATCTCGAATGCACTTCTCGCCTGCATCCGCATCTTTTAACACTATTACGATGACGATCAGTCAATAATCACAGAAGCTACATCACATTTTACATACGAAAATACCCGCTTTTCTACAATTCCAAATCTAAAGGGACAACCTACAGGTCACAATTATTAACCGATTTTCAAAATCTTTTCCCCATTTTGTGGCTAAGCTTTTTTACATTTTTCAAAATTCCAAAAAAAGTTACCAGCCGATTAACAAAATTCAAACGCTCACACGTGTCTCGATAAATTCCTCAACTTTCGATCTTCGCAAAATCCTCGGAGCTATGGCCGACTATGGATACGTCTCAGGCGATTTGCATCTGATAACCATTTTCGATGGTAAAATAATTTTTCCAGAGACGATGATTGCACTTATATGGATCGGCGTGCTTGTAATATTGCTGATCTGGTATTTCCGCAAGAGTTATTCAAGATTTAGCGACCATGGCGTTAAGAACCCTGATACTTTCCCGGTATTTGGAAACATGTCCAGAGTTTTCTTTGGTATTGACACTTTTACCGCAGATCTCGACAAGTATTATAATAATTTCCCTGAAGAAAGGTAAGCAGTTCTTAAAGTATTTGAAAAAAAGTGAATAGACATCTTCTAGGTAAGCGCGCTCCACCTTAGGCTGCATCACTACTTCCAGTAAGTCAGATTGCAGCCAAGCGCTAGAACAAAGTTCTAAAATTAATACTTCATGTAGGCAAGCACACTTATAATTTTGTCTTAAGTGGTAGACTTTGGTTAGAAGGTCTTAAGTTGGAGTGTGGACTAAAATACTTCAAGTTAGTATCATAATAATTATCTAATGATACTAATAAAATAATAGTTTATGGCATTAATTACTTAGTTAAGTCCATACACATGATTACTCTGGTGCAAATATTACTAGTATTTTTTTTTATAATACAGACACTGAATAAGATAGGTTCAATTAAATTGACGGTTTGGTCATAAAATTTCAAATACATAATAATATTATATGTTGATGATTTATTGCAGGTTTGTAGGGAAATATGAATTTCTGAGGCCAACCCTGGTAGTAAGAGATTTGGATTTAATAAAAAAAATCACGATCAAGGATTTTGAACATTTCCTAGATCATAGAGGATTTACCGATGAAAAAGTCGACCCGTTGTTTTCACGAAACCTGATTTCTTTAAAAGGTGATTATGTGTAACATTATAATATGTTATTGAATCTTTTTGGTCCCCGCGGGAATTCTTTGATATTCCAGGATTAAATGTGTTATTTCAGACTATAATCTCTCTGTGTATTAAATTTCATCTAGATCCGTTCAGCCGTTCTGGCGTGATTGAGTAACAAATTTCCATCCATTCATCCATACCTGTTACAAAAATTTGCTTTCGCACTACGCGCCGAAAGGCTTTCTAGTTATATATTCATTTCCGCAGATTCCCAGAACTTTTCTGCAAGCATAAAAATCAAAATGAAAAATTTACAGGTCATGAATGGAAAGAAATGAGATCAACTTTGAGCCCAGCATTTACCAGCTCAAAGATTAAACTGATGGTTCCCTTCATGGAAGAAGTTGGAGAACAGGTGATTCACGCATTAAAAAAGAAAATTACGGAGTCTCCAAGTAAGTATAATTTACTTGCAAAATATATGAAATTTGACTCATGATTAAAAATATTTTTGTCAAATATTCGATCAAAGTTCTATTTGCTTTTATAATCATACCTGGCAGGAAATGTTTAACAACTACAGTAAACTTATAAATAATAGCTTGCTGATTAGAAAATATAATACTTATACTGTTCGCGCCACCTATGTATTAGTTGTCTGTGGTCGCTGTGACAGATGAATACTTTGTGAACGTAGCTAGCTTGCCGCGCTTTTTGATAAAAAACTTTTGGTTTGACAGTTCGACAGAGTTCAAGATTTTTTTGGCTAGGCGGGCCGGCGTCTCGAATTGTTGATTGTAAAAATAAGCTTTTCTTTGTAATCCGTATTGTTAGAACCTCGCTATAGCTTAAGGTTCCCGCGAGAAATTAGCTTCTAGTTATTTCGGTACTAAATAAAGACTTACTTGTTGTACTGAGTGACAATAGTTGGGTGCCACGTTGACGCCACTGCTGGCCGTGCAATTATATACTTAAGTAAATAATTAATCTAAGTAGCTGTGCTACTGAAGCTATTGAAGCGGCATAAGAGAATTTTATACATTAGGTTTGATTCTTGCCGCACAAACTATACTTTTGTGGTGTCAAAGCTTGTACTTGGTGTCTGTTTAATTAAATAACTGCTTTGTTTATGAAAGTACTTATTTATCTATAAATTGAAAGTTTGTAGTTGAGATTGAGAAAAGGTTGCAAACTGTAATTAGTTTGTTAAATACATACTAGCTTGTTAGCAGCTTATTGATTTGTTGGCAAACTTCTAAATTAATTGGTCAACAGCTGTTCAACACTTTAACTGAATTTGTGTACAGATAATAACTTGTAATAAAGGGTATTATGTATACATTATTTACCCTTTATATGTTGATATTACTAATTACAAGGTTTGATATTGCTTGTCTGCATTGCGATTGTGACTGTATATGAATTTGTTGTCTTGAATTAATTGCTTATTATTAATTGGATTTGTAAATTTAACCACTACCTTTGGTTTTGTCCCCTACTAGTTGCAAATTAAAAACTTGTTTTTAATTATTGAACGGTAATCATTGATTACACAGTGTTTTCAGTCACATATATAGTTGCTCACCTGTCTTTACCTGTCTTTGCAATTGTTTAAAAACTTGAATTTGTAACTTCTAACTTATGCTTAAGATTATACTATAATTATTATAATTACATAATATTGTTGTTTGTCTCGGGTAACTATACACATAATTTGTTTTTTTTTGTTTTTACATGTATGTCTGTCTGTATTTGAAGGTTAACCCCTGATAATTTGATAATTTTCATTTAGGTAAATTTAACTTGCTTTTAATTGTAGTTCTTATTCTTGTTTATTTTTAATTCTTTACTTAGATTATTGTAGCAATCAACAGTGTAACAGCCTAACATGTGAATTCATTGTTTGCAATAGAATTTGAACATTGTTATTTGTTTGTTGTTTGTTGCTGTTTTGTGTGTTGTTATACTGTTGTTGTTTTGTTGTGAATTCACACAGCTGGCTAATTGTTAGTTAGGGTTGCCACCTCAATCCAGCCTAAATTGTAAGTGTGAATCATAAAGTAATTTATTTAATTGCAAATTGCAATACCTATTGCGTACAAGATGTCAGCTCATAAAAGGCTCGTTGGCTCGATACAAGCTGAACTCCGATGGGCGGCTACAGCTCGTACCTTGATAGGCCGTGAGGACAGAGCATCCGCACTGCTCAAGCGATGTGAACAGGTGCCGACCAGACAGGCAATTGTCGAGGAAGCGCTTAGGGACCTAGTGGTTTTGGAACCGCCCGAGGAACTGCTCCAGTCCGCTCAGCGAGACTATGAGCAGTTCTTTGAACTAACGGACGGCCTTGTGGAGGAAAGCTCTAAGCTTAAGAAGGAGGCGAGACTAAGCTCTCTTCTCGAGTCTCCTTTGAGACCTCCGACTCAACCTGCGCTACTAGGTAGGTTACCCACTATAGACCTACCTAAATTTTCTGGCAATTTGAGTGAGTGGTTAGGTTTCCTCGGCCTCTTTGATAGTCTGGTGCATGCTAGGAAGGATCTGTCTCCCTGCCAGAAACTGAGCTACCTACTGTCCTCCTTGCAGGGAGAGGCTCTGAGTGTGGTCTGCCACCTGGACCTCTCCGAGGAGAGCTATACTACCGCCCGGGAACTACTCACCCGGCGGTATGCCAACGTGCGCCGATTAGCGGACACGCACGTGGCGCAAATTTTGTCTCTGCCACGTGTCTCAGGGGTTGCTCGTTTGAGGGAATCTTTGTTAAACCCGTTGATTGTAGCATGTAATGCACTTAGGCGACTAGAGCTCCCGGTGGACCAGTGGTCTTTTCTGTTGCAGCATATAGTGTTGTCCCGCCTACCTCCCGAATTAAAATTGCGGTTTGAACAGAGGTATGGTGGGGACGGTGCCAGCTATCTGCCCCCCTTTTCAGATTTGCTAAAGTTCCTCGAGGAGGAGTGCCGGCAGGCTGACAACTCTGGCGTTGCTGGTCCTTCAAGGACCTCAGAGCCACCTGCCCAGCCGAGGAAGGGAAGGGGTCAGATTGGCGGCCCTGGTAAGGGGGCCTCTGACCGAAGGCCAATGCCAGTCTACAGGGGGCTTGCTGCCGCTGAGGCCACCCCCTGTAAATATTGCAAGCGTCCGGGCCACAGGGTACCTTCTTGTCCCCAGTTCCTGGACAAGACGATTAACCACCGGAGGGGCATCGCCAGGGACCGCCACTGGTGCTATAGTTGCCTGGAAGCTCACAGGCAGCGAGACTGCCCACATCAGCAGCCATGCCCTATTTGTAAGGGCAACCACCTGGCGATCTTGTGTGCCAACCAAAATGGCGTTGGCCGCCAGGTGGGGGAGAGCACCCCCCGCACGGGCGGGGGTGCTTATGTTAATCGCTCCCCTGCTAGTCTGCGTCGCTCTCCTGCACCGTGTCAGGTGCCCCGGTGTGTCCGGACTTCGCCCCCACCCGGGGGGGCTTCACCCCCCCGCGGGGGGATTTCGACCCCCCTGCGCCAATTTGATGCGGGATTTGCTGCCGCCACGGCGACGGGCCGTCCTACTCGCTACTCACCCCCGCTTCACGAGTGGCCGCGACTAGAGCGCCGCCCACCTCGTATGGGTCGCCAACCTCACTACGGTGTGCCGGCCTCTGCCCGCTTGACTAGGCCTGTGCTTCCGCCGCGGGATGGCGCGTGGATTTACCCAAATGGAGGTCCGTCTCCTCCGCCTCTGGAGGTTCCGCATGAATCTCGATTCGAGATTCCCCGGTTCGAGGACCGGTTTGATGAAGGTGACCAATGCTAGGTAGTCGCCGCCCTAGCCCCCACCACAGCCACATCTCCTGAGAATCTTAATCTTCAGCAGTCCGTCTGTCAGACCGTTCTTTTGCCGACTGTCTCAGTGAAGGTGTACAACCCGAAAGGTGAATGTTTGATAGTTCGTGCCCTCTTGGATTCGGGTTCACAGCGCTGTATTGCTTCTTCTTATTTGGTGGGTAAGCTAGGGCTCCCTTGGAGTCCTCATGCGGTTCGGATGATAGGTATCGGTGGTGCCGAGCCCTCGACTCCTAAGGGTGAAGCGGAGTTGATGTTTGGCCCAATTAAGGGCGATCTCCGCGTCTTGGTCAAGGCGTCAGTCCTTGACGATATCTTGGGTCCTCTACCACAGGAAAGAATCGCTGACGTTGCGGTTTCCTGTACGGCAGGTCTGACCCCTGCCGACCCTCACTGGACTGAACCTGGTCCCATGGATCTTTTGTTGGGTTCTGATGTCCTAGGCCTGATCTTGTCAGGAGGAATTAGGGTCCTGCAGAAAGATGGACTTTGCGCCATCTCCACTATATTTGGTCATAGCTTTCTTGGACCCGTTTTGTGGTCTTCAGACCCACCGGTGCTAGACCAATTGCAGGTAGCCGGCTTAACGTTGTCGGATGTAGTCCAGCGTTTTTGGGAAGTCGAGGAGCCGCCACACGCTGCACCGGTTAATCCTCTTGACCTTGAATGCGAGTTGTTCTATCAAAATAACACAGGCCGCCGTACTGACGGGCGCTTCGTAACTCGCTTGCCCTTCCTCGCCTCTCGCCCCCCTCTTGGTTATTCACGGGCCTTAGCTGAGAAAAGGCTCTTGTCTATGGAACGGCGCATGCGGCGCGACCCTACCTTCCGCACCAAGTATATTGAATTTATGCGCGAGTACGAAGACCTTGGACACATGTCACCATCCAATTTTGATTGGCGTTCGCACGAGCACTACTTCCTACCCCACCATGCTGTCTTGAAGACCCCTGGGGGTAAGATTCGAGTGGTATTTGACGGCTCCGCGGCTACGTCTAACGGGGTGACTTTGAACCAGTGTCTGCACGCTGGCCCTAAGTTGATCAAGGATATCTCCGACATCCTCACGCATTTCCGCCGTCACCAAATTGTCTTTGTTGCTGACATCAAGATGATGTTCAGACAGTCGGTGGTACATCGCGATGATCGGAGGTATCAGCTGATTTTGTGGCGCGAGAGTCCTAATGAGCCGATACGGGTCTTTGAATTGAACACAACGACCTATGGACTCCGGTCAAGCCCCTATATTGCTATTAGGACCTTGTTGGAATTGGCTAACCGCGAGCGGCTGAATTATCCTCGTGCATCAGCCACCTTGGAATCGTCAGTCTATATGGACGACATCTGCACAGGAGCTTCTAGTGTTGAAGAAGCTTTGACCCTGCGTGACGAATTGATTGCAATACTGAAGTCCGGAGGTTATGAATTGCGAAAGTGGCTATCCAACTCCCCTCACGTTTTGAAGGATCTCCCGGGAGAGGATCAGCAGGACCCTCATATTTTTGAAAACCTTGAAAATCCTAATTTGTTGACGGTCCTTGGAATACAGTACCAGCCCGTCCAGGATGTTTTCACCTACCGGGTCAAATTGAACCCACCTCCTAAGGTCTGGACTAAGCGCTCCGTCTTGTCCACGGTTGCCCGCACATTTGATCCAAACGGGTGGATCACTCCCGTAATATTTTTGGCCAAATGCTTCCTTCAGAAGCTTTGGATCGCTGAAGTCGGTTGGGACGAGCCTCTCCAAGGGAAATTATTGAAGGAGTGGCACTCCCTTGTGTCTGCACTTCCGGACGTCGACCGAATTTCGATGCCTCGACGCTTCCTACCACCAGGAAGGTGCCACGCCAGTCTCCATGGGTTTTGTGACGCCTCCGAACGAGGCTATGCTGCCGTGGTATATATGCGGACTGTCGATGCCACTGGTGAGGTAGCGACACATCTTGTCTTGGCAAAGAGCAAGGTGGCCCCTATTCGGTCACGCTTGACGATCCCTAAATTAGAATTGTCTGGCGCTACTCTTTTGGTGCGCCTTCTTAACCACGTCCGTTCATCTTTGGCATCCGTGGTCGAACTGACCGACGTGTATGCTTGGACGGACAGTGAAATTGTCCTATGTTGGCTCCGAGCCGCCCCTCACAACTTGGAGGTCTTTGTCGCGAATCGGGTGTCCCAAATTCAGTGCTCTGAAACTCCGTTGATTTGGAGACACGTACCCGGAGAATTGAACCCGGCCGATTGTGCCTCTCGCGGTCTCGAGGCCTCTTCACTTGTCAACCATCCCCTTTGGTGGGGCCCAAGTTGGTTAACGCAACCTGAGTCGACTTGGCCTCAGAATCGGTTCTCCGCTCCGGAAGATTTGCCGGGCTTAAGAGTCGGAGTCGTGGAGGATAGACCGATCCCAGACTCTAACTTCCTCTTGGAACGATACAGTTCCCTTGATAAACTCATTGGTGTTACCGGTTGGCTTAGACGTTTCATCCATAATGGTAGGAACCCAGGTGTGGGCTACATAAATACCATTATCCATATAACTTTATAAATATTATTTATTATTACTCATCATAAATTACATTCATACATAATATACATATTATCAATATTTTACATATTAATTTAAGTATTTGTATTCTCACAACAGTATAATCTTATAATATATACTTATATACATACTTATAAATACATAATTATATATTTACATATTATCACATAACATAAATAATAAATGCACAAGCATACACGGACGAAAACAGTAGTATAGTTTGCATTGGAAGGCCGCGTAATCGACGCGAGTTGCGCCTTCCCGCCGCTCGCCGGTAACCAACGGCGAATTGGCGCTGCAATCGAGACCGTCTGTCGGAATAATAACAATCCGCCATCTTTGCACTATTGTGAGAACAATAAGTTGACATTGAATTTTTTCCCTGTAAATTGTGCCGTAATTACTGTGTTTTAGTTGTGTGTTGAAAACAAAAATATACTCCTTTCGTCGTATCTCGATTGTTTAACTAAAAGTGATCTGTGCACTCCTTCAAACAAGCTTCCACACAGGTAATAAAAATTTGAATCCTGTCTTGTCGCCTCTTGAACGTCGAGAAGCCCGGACACATTGGGTGCGTGTGGTTCAGGCAGAACATTTTGCGTCCGTGATTGACACCATAAAAGGAGGCTTAGCTTTGAAAGGCCCGCTTGCTCGCTTAAGCCCCTTTTTGGACGATGACGGATTGTTACGCGTTGGCGGACGCCTTAGGAATTCTGAGTTGCCCTATGGTGCTCGTCACCCTTTGCTGCTCCCTAAAGACGGCACCTTTGTTAAATTGCTGGTGACCTCTTATCACCTGAAAAATGCCCATGCTGGTTGCAATGCCCTCTCGGCTATTTTACAGCGTGAGTTTTGGATTTTGGCAGGGAGACGCACAATCCGGAGCGTCATTTTCAAATGCATCCCTTGCTACCGTTTGAAGGCCCCTACTGCGCAGCCGATGATGGGTGACTTGCCCCCCGACCGCGTCATGGCCACTCGACCTTTTGCCGGAGTTGGCACTGATTTTGCAGGCCCTTTCGCCATCAAGAGCTCTAACCTCCGCAACGCCCGGTCACTCAATGCCTATCTGTGCGTTTTTGTTTGTCTCTCTACTAAAGCGGTCCATTTGGAACTGGTGAGTGCCTTAAGCACTGAGGCCTTTGTGGCCACACTAAGTAGATTTGTCTCTCGTCGAGGATTGCCTGACCTGGTTCGCACCGATTGCGGTACTAATTATAAGGGTACCGATAGATATTTAAGAGAAATTGTTGAATTTTTGTCTAGTAATAAGATTAGTATAAGTACTGCAATGTCCAAGATGGGGATAACCTGGAAGTTTGACCCTCCAGCTTGCCCCCACTGGGGTGGGATCTTCGAAGCTGTCGTCAAGGTCGCCAAGACACATCTCCGACGCGTTATAGGAGAAACTATCTTGACCTTCGAAGAACTCGCCACTGTGTTTTGTAAAATTGAGGCCATACTCAATTCTCGGCCACTCTGCCCCCTTTCGTCTGACCCAAGCGACCTGGAGGTCTTAACTCCCGGCCACTTCTTGATTGGTCAGCCCCTTAACGCCTTGCCCGAATACCCCTTCAGGGACGCGAAAACCTCACGTTTGTCTCGGTTTGAACTGTTGCAGCAAATGACTCAGAGCTTTTGGCATCGTTGGTCACTCGAGTATTTGCACCTTTTGCAGCAACGTGTTAAGTGGGCTGACAAATCCGATCCCCCTAAGGTTGGTGATCTTGTATTGGTAAAGGAATCTAATTTGCTACCTTTGTATTGGCGTCGTGGACGCATTGTTAAGCTAATGTACGGGTCTGATGGGGTTCCCAGAGTCGCCGAGGTAATGGTCGGAGATTCGGTCTTGCACCGAGCCGTTTGCACCTTGTCACGTCTCCCCATCTGTTAGTGAGTGGACGTAAATCCTTGCGTCCACGGGCGGGGGATTGTTCGCGCCACCTATGTATTAGTTGTCTGTGGTCGCTGTGACAGATGAATACTTTGTGAACGTAGCTAGCTTGCCGCGCTTTTTGAAAAAAAACTTTTGGTTTGACAGTTCGACAGAGTTCAAGATTTTTTTGGCTAGGCGGGCCGGCGTCTCGAATTGTTGATTGTAAAAATAAGCTTTTCTTTGTAATCCGTATTGTTAGAACCTCGCTATAGCTTAAGGTTCCCGCGAGAAATTAGCTTCTAGTTATTTCGGTACTAAATAAAGACTTACTTGTTGTACTGAGTGACAATAGTTGGGTGCCACGTTGACGCCACTGCTGGCCGTGCAATTATATACTTAAGTAAATAATTAATCTAAGTAGCTTATAGACGAACGTTAGTGCTGTGCTGTGTGTGTTGTGTGTTAGTGCCGTCTTGAAGCAAAAAGCTACGGCCGAACAGCAAGTACCTTCTCATTCCTGACCTTTCCTACCCCTTAACCTATATTCTTCCTTATCGAGGAGCCGTGGTCACCTTGGACTCTGTAAGTGCATAGCATAAGTTTAAATCTATCAATACTTTAGTTATCTAAGTTAAGCCGGAACAGTTCTGTCCGCATTTGGCCCTGAGCCAATGGTCTAAGAGGCTCGAATCCAGCTGATGGGCCCCTGGAACAGCGTCTTAGGGTTGTAGCATTGGACCAGGTTGAAGCCACAACATATACCATTCACTCACTTCATTTGTTAAAATATTTGATATCGATATCGCAGACGGAGTTACGGGCACTATGCGGTATAGAATATATATTTATATTAGTTCTTTGAAAACAACTCTAACTATTACGAAGAATTTTTTTCTTTGGATAATGCTCTTTTGAAACTAGTTTATCTAAATAGGTGTCATCCCTGAGTTCCAGCAGGAATCAATGGATAACATTAATCAAATCATGTATTTTGAAATAACTTGCAGCCAGTTCTATCGACATCGATTGCAAGGACTTGTCATTGCGCTATGGAAGTGATGTGATTGCTTCATGCGCCTTTGGGCTGAAGGTTGACTCCCTTACCAACGAAAACAATAAATTCTTCTTAATGGGGAAAAAAGCTTCAGGCTTCCAGCTGAGGCAGATGCTCATGTTTTTTATTATGTCTGCTTGTCCTATCGTTGCCAACGTAAGCCCAATCTGATACTTAAAAGTACAAAAAAATTAAAATCACTTTTGAAGCGTCTTGCTCTCTGGTGCTTTCCTAAAAGCAAGATGCGTTAGATGGATTCAATTTCTGAATTTAATTGTAACCTTTTCTCACTACTTCTGAATAAATCATCGTGTTCTAATTTTCCAGAAACTAAAACTCACTCAATTTTCAAGTGACACCCATAATTTCTTTATCGACCTGGTTTTAAATACCATGAAAGATAGAGAAGCACGGAACATTATCAGACCAGACATGATCCACCTCCTCATGGAAGCGAAAAAGGGTAGGTTTTATTATTTTTATGCTCAGCTTTCTAAAATTTGTCCAGAAACAAAAATTGTGGAAATAAATTAATTTTTAAGTTAGGAAATATATTAATAAAAAGTATAATTTAAACTTGGTTTTTAGGTCGCCTTTCGGATGAAGACAAGAGTGGGAACAATGACAGCGGCCGAGACGCTGGCTTTGCAACTGTAGAGGAGTCTAGCGTGGGAAAGAAGCATAATAAAGATAGAGGTTTGGCTTTTGATTAACCTAATACATACCCGACACACATAATATTATGTCTTTAATTTGATACAAAGTTATTATTTTCTTAGTCATAACGGTAGTAAATAAATTCATGTAATGTAGTTCCCGTGGAACTCTTAAATTTTCCGGGATAAAAAGTTGCTTTTGTATTATTACAGACAATAATCTATCTCTATGCCAAATTTCATGCAGATGCAGCCGTTCTGGCTTGATTGAGTAACAAACGTCCATCCATCCATCCAAAATTTCACATTTATAATATTAATATAGATCGATTTTTCTTGCCCAGTCTGGTCGGACATCGATCTCGTCGCCCAAGCAGCGCTCTTCCTGGTGGCTGGCTTCGAAACTATATCAACAGGCATGGCCTTCGCTTTGCACGAGCTCGCCCTCAACCCGGACATCCAGGACCGACTGTACGAGGAGATCAAGGAGAATGACGTCCAGAATGGTGGCAAGCTCAGCTATACGGCAATACAGAACATGACATATTTGGACATGGTTGTATCAGGTAACTCAGCTTTAATCAATTCGAATGTCTTGCTAGTTTTTGTCTGTATAATTCCAATTTTAATTTATTTGGTCTGAATAATTCCACCGGCTAATAATAATCTTATCGAGATTACTATAAACCTAATTAATTTACGATGCATGTTTGATGGTGATAATTTAAAAAAAACCGGCTGAGTTTGTTGTGAGTTCTTCTCAGACCAGGGCGAGTTTGGAACCCTCGTACCGTCGTTATATTTTATCACCATCACAGACAGATTGTGAACCGTTCAATGTTTTGAGTGTTAATTTTTGAAATATTCATTGTATTTACGTTTTCTTGTCTCTTTCTTGTAGGTTAGGTTAGGGTTCGACATAAATAATGGCCGGGCACGTAGGTTTTATCGGGTTAATATACCTAATAGATTACAATCCACCGAAAAATAATGCATTAAATTGTAATCTGTCGACAGTTTACAATTTCGCTAGTTAGATTACAATCTATTATAACGGTTTTTGCAATCTTACGGTGACATATACTTGACGTTCAAAATGTGTACGACGAAGGTACCAATTTTGAATTGAATTGAATTTTCTGTTGACCAAATAAATGTGGTCTAATCAGGTGGCTTTGTTGATAGTTACCCCACTTCTGGAAAAGATTTAATAAGTTTTACCGTCAAGTGATGTCACGTTAAAATCAATTTGGAGTATGGATCAAAACATACTGCCATACCCAGTCTTATTCTTACCGTTCCACCGTCTTTTATTGTAACATGTATAATTTTCTATATTGTGGGTTTCGTCACTTTATTTGCAGAAGTTCTCAGGATGTGGCCTCCAGGTGTGGCATTAGATAGAATCTGTGTCAAAGACTACAACATGGGAAAGCCTAATCCGAAGTCAACCCAAGAGTACATTGTACGTATGAAGACTCTGACCTCTTAGCTTGATTCAAAACGTTAACTAGTGAAGGGAACATTCAAATTTCAATGTTTTGGAAAAATCTTATCATGGCAATCAAAACACGTTTGTTCGCTACGCCATTTATTTCAGAACAACGCAGATGTCATACAAGACACTTAAGAAAAATAATAACTTCAATAAAACCTCCATACATTACACCTCCCTTCCTATTTTCCGAAGTACAGATCATCAAGCTAACGAAATTAATTAGATACTAAGTAAACAAAACTAAATAACAATAATAAATTATTACTAAACTAACATAATACAATATGAAAAACCCTAAGGCGAATACCTAATAACCGGCTTTCTTATTCTCGAGACGGTGGTGTTGTATACTCAGGCGAGGATGCCACCGCTGTTGTTATATTATCTCCAACCTCTCCCCCAACAATTTCCGAGCGAGGCTCACCAGCGCTCGACTCCTCAGCCGAGATGCCCTCGCCCGCGTTGTCCGAAGTTGTACCAATGGATTCATGCGGGGATGTCTCTCGGTTATTATTAGTCGTCGATACAGGACAAGGAACATCGGACATGCGCGATCTGCGTCTTATTTGATCTACGTGCCTGGATAAAACACGATCATTTCCCGTGTCTACTAGGTATCGTCGAGTCCCTTCAGTAGCGGTTACAGTTCCCTTTGACCACCTATCATGAGACCCATATATTCACGTGCCCAGACTGAATCCCCTGGTGACAAAACTCGTGAAGTACCACCTGCAAAGTCAATCTGTCGATTTTGCTCGTCACGTACCCGGTCTTCTCTTGCCCGTTCACCACGTAGCAAGTCGAAACGCGAACGCAATGTACGACGCTGTAACACAGCGGCGGGACTTTCCCCAGTAGTGCAATGAACGCTGTTCCTATACGCGAACAAAAATGCCTGTAAAGCTGCGTCTAAATCGACATTATCCCTCTGAGCCTTCCTTATTGCGCGTTTACATAATTTCACAGCGTTCTCTGCTGCACCATTTGAAGAAGGATGGTACGCAGGTGAAAATGTTTGACGAATCCCATTACTTATTAAGAAATTTTTAAATTCCGTGCTGCTAAACGGTTGACCCTGATCTGACGTGACTTCTAGCGGTAAACCGAACCTGGCAAAGGTTTGCCTCAGTACCCTAATTACATTGGTTGCCTTTGTACTTGACATATCGAAAATTTCGAGCCATTTAGAAGTAGAATCAATAAGAACTAAAAAGGTTTTACCGTTTATGGGACCTAAGAAGTCTACATGTAACCGTGACCACGGCTGCAGGTGTTAAGGCCAAGGCTGAGGTGGTGCGCGTGGTGGAGCATCTGCCTCCATGGCACAGGTCTCGCACTGTTTGCACGTTGCTTCAATCTGCGCATCAATATTAGGCCACCAAACATAACTACGAGCCAATGTTTTAGTTTTGACTATTCCTAAATGACCCACATGTAATTGCTTCAAGATACCCTCCCGTAGATTGCGCGGTACAACAAGCCTATACCCCCACATAATGCAACCCCGCTCACAATAAAGTTCATGCCGACGTGAATAATACGGCCTCATGTTCTCATCAGAACAACTAGCTGGCCATCCAGATTGAATATAAGACATTACCCTGCTAAGTAGTACATCTTTTGAGGTATTTTTCTTAACGTCAACATGTGTAATCGGTAGAAAATCCTTTACAAAATTCATATATGTGACCTCATTCCCTGATGCACGGAGGTTACTACTATGCGAGGGAAGGCGGGATAGGGCATCAGCACAGTTTTTATTGGAGGCAATGTATTCTATTTCATAATTATAGCCTGACAATAGCACTGCCCACCTTTGTAAACGAGACGCCGCCATTACTGGGATGCCTACTTTATTTCCAAAAATATGCGTTAGCGGCTTATGATCCGTCCTCAACGTAAACTTCCTTCCATACAAATATTGGTGAAATTTTCTAACACCATATACAATGCTGAGTGCTTCCCGGTCGATTTAAGAGTAAGCGCGCTCACTAGACGATAAAGAGCGCGAACCAAACGCTACTGGACGCTCACCCTCTGCTGTGAGTAGCGAAATTACCGCCTTTAGGAGATTGTATAATGGCGCTAGTATAGTACTGACATTCTTTATGAACTTGTTGTAATACATAATCATTCCAATGAATGCTCTTAGTTCGGAAACATTTTTCGGCGCGGGCGTATTGACAATGGCTTTGACTTTATCGGGACACGTATGTACGCCTGCCTTACTGATAACGTGTCCTAAATAAGTTACAGACTCTGCGAAAAATACGCATTTCTCTTTTTTTACTCTCAACCCACTTGACTGCAAGCGATCAAAAACCTTGTACAAATTACTCAAATGCTCCCTACTGTTCGGACCTGTTATTATTATATCATCTAAGAAAACTCCTACGTGCGGAAGGTCTGCGAACAACGCTTCTAACCTCTTTTGAAATATACCTGGGCTCGACGACAGCCCAAACACCAACCTATTATATCTGAATAACCCCTTAAGTGTATTGATCACTGTATATTGCTTCGAACGCTCATCTAGTTCAAATTGACAATATGCTTGTGACAAATCAATCTTAGTGAAACGTTTTCCCCCGTGGTTCACGTTCTAAGTACTAAACCAGACAATTTACTATTTTATTATTATGTGTAAAGACAGAAGATGATAATATAATTTGTGCTTTTTATATGTATAGATACGTAAAGGAGAAACAGTCTGGGTTCCAACGTGGTGCTTCCACCGTGATCCCAAATATTTTCCAAACCCTGAAAATTTTGATCCTGAACGTTTCTCTGATGAGAACAAACATCTCATCAATCCCACGGCTTACATGCCTTTTGGATTGGGACCTAGAAATTGCATAGGTAAGTTCAAATATTTTTTTTAGATTATGATTTACTGGCATTCCTTAGTATTCTTATATCTAAAATATTTATTTCGATAGAAGATAATACAAGAATAAGTAGTCATATTTTAATAGAAGCAGAGGTTACTTAACCGAATGCCATGATACACAAGGAGGAAAAAGTTTAGTTCATATCTTTTTAGTAATTACAAAAAGTTCGAGAGGCGGTTAGCTTCCAGTTTCCATTCATTCTATTTTCACACCGACTCTGTTATTCTTTCAGGTTCAAGATTCGCCCTGTGTGAGATGAAAATCTTTTTATATCAGATTTTGCTGCACTTTGAGGTTTCACCTTCGGTCAAGCTCCAGCTGCCCTCGAGACTGTCCGTAGAATCCTTCAATCCTCGACTTGTGGGTGGACACTGGCTAACTTTTAAGTTAAGATCTTGAGCCTAGAGGGCTTGCTTATCGTCTCCTTGAATATCAATTTTGAGGAACGTTGTATTATGTTTATAATTATAATTATTGATGTTTAGCTATTAGAAAACTTTCATTTATAATATTGTATTAATAAAACAGTAGATTATCCATCAAGGGACTAAAATGAGCCATTTCATAAGAGATGACAGATGATGAGATGATTCACTGAGCAGAGCAAGGTATGCTATAGAATCGAGTAGAATGGCTTTTAGTCCCTTGGTAAACACTCTACTTTTCACTTCAATTGCGAGAAAATAATATAAATAGGTAATGATTTTTAGTTATTCTGTTGTTACATTTTCATGTTAGGAGTAAGATCTTCTTTATTTTCACTTGATGATATTAACAAAATATAAATATTCACTTTACCCTATGTCTTCACCTTGTATTACGTATTCTGTGTTGAAATTCAAATTTATATTGTACGGGAGCAGGTTATATGGCTCGACCGTAACAATAGGATGATCATCCTCCGAGCGGGTGTTGTGCTCGGGGACCACTGGTCCGACCGTTCATCTTTGGAGGTCGTATATATAGCGTAATTCAGAGAAAACTTCGTAAGCGTGAGTTGGGCTGTTCGTGGTCGCGTGCGTGTACTAGTAATGCCATCTATTGGATTATGTGCGGACTGCGAAGACCGCCACATCATAATAAAAAAAAAGGAATATGAAAGTATGATTCTGAAAATCAATATTGGTTGAAGTGGTGTTATCTACTCGTACTACAAGATAATATTAATATCAGTTCAGGTGTGTTACTACCAGTTTCTACCATCACTTTAAGCAGTATTATTTCAAAAAGACAGTTGTATGTCACGTACCTTGACGTCCCTGATATAAAGATTATAATTTTAAAACAGGAAAGTAAACAATATTAGAACAATACGACTTTAAGCCATGATAGTAAACCCCCTGATTAGGAACACGTTCGTACGGCGTTTGCAGTGATTGTTTGACGCGCAGATTGTGATATTAAAGCTAAATGCTCACCGTGCGGGTGGGTTAATTTGTGCTAACCTTACGTCGACAGGTAATATCAGATATTTTTATAAGAATAATGTCCTCCCGACTGAATTTCGACCACGGCGGCCAATCTCCACAGCTAATAGCCTTCTACGCCGGAGATATTATAGTGCACAATTAGTGTTTACGCGAAAACAGGTGTACTCTCTGTTTCTTTGCTCTTATGGCCCGATGGGACGAAATATCCGATACGACCGGAGAGAGATAAGGCGCAGGACCGACCGCTTTACATGCTCTCTGAGGCACGGGGGGTGAAACACCGCCAACTTCCTAACTGCAGGCCAGTACAATTTTTGCAAGAAAAACCTAATACGTAATTATGGCCCAACCTGGGATTCGAACCCAGGACCTCGTCAGCTGCAGTCGAACAGGTAACCACTAGACCAACGAAGCAGTTATAATAGTTAACAGTTAATACTTTATCCTCCGTCGCGAGGTGACGTATTCCGAAAAGTTTGTTACGTTACGTATTTACGATATTTGTATACAATAGTGACCTTAACCTTGTACTTACTTGGTGCCAATATTAAAATAATAAAACATCGTATTAGAGGACCAACAAAGCAACGTAAATTTTTTTTAAACTCTACTGTATTGATTTTAAATTTTAGAAATTGCCAGAAGTTATTAAATATGTTTGATAATAATATTTTAAATTATTAGATCAATCAATATATTGAAGCTATCATATATTAACCGATTGGTAAAATATAAACGTTTTGGTTTGCAGAAGATGTGCTCTGACAGCTAAAATATGTATTTGGTTCAGCAAAAAAAATCAAATTTGATTTTGGAATAGTCGGAAAAACAAAAATTGAAAAATATTTTATCATTCGTCAACTCGAATTATTATTTTAAATATATTTTTGAAATAATGGTCCCAGTTATTATGATTGCTGTTGATGGAATTGTACAATCTTGATTTATAAAATAAATTACATATCAACAGTATGACAATCCAATTTTGACGGCCAAGCTCATGATAACACTATCAATTTAGTTGAATGTTAATGAACAGACTGTATTTTTTACTACCATTATTACGTACATTAATTATTTAAATTATTGTTTATTTAAGAAAAAGGTTACTATTTATCCCGGAAATTAAAGAGTTCCTACGGGAACCAACAAAACTCAATCCACGCCGACGAAGTCGCTAGTTTTTAGGGTTCCGTACCCAAAGGGTAAAAACGGGACCCTATTACTAAGACTCCGCTGTCTGTCTGTCTGTCTGTCTGTCTGTCTGTCTCCAGGCTGTATCTCGTAGACCGTGATAGCTAGAAAGCTGATAGCCTATGTGCTATTCCAGACTATAATCTATCTCTGTGCCAAATTTCGGCCAGATCCATTCAGCCGTTGGGGCGTGATTGACGAACAAACATCCATACATCCATCCAAACTTTCACATTTATAATATTAGTAAGTGTAAGTATATTAGTAAGATTCTTTCGAAAAAACCGACTTCCAAATCCACTGTAAAGTAAAATTAATTTTGACTTCTACACACTATGTTGAAGTCGGGCGAGCCTGATGCGTCAACTTTGCCTATCCTTGTTATACCCGCCCGACTTCAACATAGTGTGTAGAAATCAAAATTATTTTTTACTTAACAGTGGTTTTGGAAGTCGGTTTTTTGGAAAGAATTTTTATTTTTAACTTTTTACTGTCAGGGTTGAAGATTTGGAGTCAGATTTTTTTATGGGACCACCTCTGGAGCTTCCTATAACGACTGAAAAAATAATAGGTTTCAGTCACATTAAAAAAAAACCCGCCGAATTGAGAACCTCCTCCTTTTTTTGGAAGTCGGTTAATAAAATTATCAAATACTAGCTGAGACCCCCAAGTGTAGTAACACTTGCAACTTGCAATGCGACTCGGTACCTACTGGCTACCTACTGTGAGCCCACTTATCATTTTGAGCATATTTTATGTATCGTATGATTTAAATTGTGGCCAATTCTGTATAGGTAACACAAACTCTAAACTTAACTAAAATGACAGTTTTAAATCTAGTTTTCTCCTTTTCCTATTTAGTTAGCAAAATTTTTAATGCTGTCATTTTAGTTTACTTGCGTATGGTGACGGATAGGGTTTTTAAGACGCAAACTAACATTTTGTAAAACACAGACTCGGTCATTAATTTAAAAAGACACTTATGAACATATTATTAGATATATTAATTAACTAATTAATTGCAATGTAACAATATAACAACAACTAGATTCATAACCACTCACAACCAAGGTAAAGATAGGTTTACTTTCTTGACACTTGTTACTCAAGGCAATGCAGAGCACCGAATGGTTAGACTCAGAAATTATTAAAATGTAATATTAGGGTATGTTCCGAAATACACTGCGAGCACTGTAAGGTGTGACGTCAATTTAGTATACTGCGAAACCGGTCCTTTATAGTTAGCTACACTGGTCACTGTTTAAAACGGAACGCAGTCAGCACTGAGAGCACCTTACCTCGAAAACGCCAGTGCTCGCAGTACAAAAATGGCGACGATTTATGACGTCATATATTTCCCTATACAAGGTGTAAGGTAAATGGTATAACATACCGGCGGCTACCCATGCTATTTTGACGTTATAAACACTATGGTAGAGTTAAAAAGTCAAAATTAATTATCAAAAACTTCCATACAAAATTAATTAGTTAATTATGGAAAATAAATTTTGGCAACCCTGTGGAGTCCTTTGTTCCTTCTACACCTAAAGTCAGAACTGTACTGCAAGCGATAATAATAATTATTACCGTATCGTTATGCAATTTGGCAATTCATTACAATTTGCAAATCATTGAAAGAACAAACTACACAGAATAATTAATTATTGATCAAAACTTAAACGAAGTAAGTCGAGAAATTAAGCACAGGGAAAGGCGGCTCATAAAGTAAGGATAAGTGACTGATTTCGACTTACGAAGTCCGATACTAGTCGGACATTTTTTTACAACTATACGTAAGTTCTAGCCGGGCTTTTGCTTTGAGAATTTAATTGCATGCCTAATAATAATTACTTTAGTATCGCGACTGGATTTTATCGCAACGCTCGCACTGGCAACGAGGCTTAACATACGTCGTATTTTATTTTTATTTTATTTATTAGGTTTACTAACGGACACTTACATTAAAACATACAAAGGTAAACTTATCCTATAAAATAAAAAAGTTAAATGTAGTACCCACTTATAAGTAAACACAACATGATAAATTAAATTCGTTACAAAGCTAAAAAATAATAATTAAATGAACAAAAACAACTAAAACCAAAAATGAGAATAATAATAGGTACCTACCTAATTAAACTTACTACAATGAATAGTTATGGTAAGGTTCATGTTCTGATTTTATCACGGAACTTGGGTAACGAGTCAAAGTGAATGTCAAGATTTATGCTGTTGTGGTTTAGGGTCTTACATAATCTTGAGACTGGAGAATGGGTGCCGAGGACAGTTCTACGCAACGGTGGATAAAGAGGTGTAATGGACTTACGTGGGTAATGGACAGGAACCTTAAACTTAAAGCTGCTCAACAATTGAGGACAGTCAATTTTAGCATTAAAGATTTTATACAAGAATTGCATATCTAAGAGTTCCCTGCGTTTTTCTAAGGAATGCATTTTAAAACGAGACAGTCTATCTTTATATGAAAAAGTTCTGTTGGCTTTTCCTATACTAGCAGCTAGGTGCCAAAGGAATCTTTTTTGAATACGTTCGAGTCTTAAAATGTGTGTTGCGTAGTGAGGTCTCCAAACAACTGAACAATATTCTAAGATGCTTCGGACTAAATTATTATAAAGAAGCTGTTTTGTTTTGATATTTTTAAAAACTTTACCACTTCTAACTATAAAACCGAGCATCCGAGACGCCCGTTTAGTTACATTTTCAATATGTGGAATAAACGTCAATTTTTGGTCGTATATTACCCCTAAGTCTTTTATTGTTTCTACTTCATCTAAATTATAATTGTTTATGTGATAATCAAAGGTAACAGATTTTAGTTTTCTAGTAAATTTGATATAACAGCACTTCTTTATGTTTAACGTCATTCTGTTGTCCTCACACCATTTAATTAAATTGTCAAGGTCTTTTTGTAAATACACGCAGTCGTCAGAAGTTTCAATCATTCTTGCGAATTTCAAGTCATCAGTATTGTTCGCAGTTCATTGATATTGAATCAGCTGTTTTAAGGGATGCCACCTTAACATTTATG
This sequence comes from Erebia epiphron, assembly GCA_963932025.1. NCBI lineage: Eukaryota > Metazoa > Arthropoda > Insecta > Lepidoptera > Nymphalidae > Erebia > Erebia epiphron. Next base: position 15,916,074 of record OZ009950.1, read on the forward strand.
CTAAAACTTTGAAGTCCACATAACTCCCCCAGGATATGAGCTACACGTCTTATGACATTTTTCCTATATATCTATACACCATCTAACATGGGTAGCCGCGGGTATGTTATACTAATTACCTTACACCTTGTAGATACTGCGGCACTATACTGTCACTCCATAACGGAACGAATTTCTCCCCAGTAAGAGCACTGAACAGTGCTCTCAGTATATATCGGAACATTAACCCTTAAACAATATATTGGCGTCACGCCATTAAACATAGCTGTCACATGAGCGGGAACTTCTCTGATTGGCGGAAGCCTCGCGTAACGACTGCTTTGCCGCCTCACAGGTCCAGCGCCATCTGTAGTCATCGAGCGGCGCTAAAATAAAGAATTACAAAGGGGCCCGTAGCCTACAAGGCAGGCCCTAGCCGGTCTCCCGGCTTAAAGATACCCACCGGGGCACAGAGTTGCCCCGCGCCCCGCCCGGGTAAGGAGGCAAGGCCTTGAGGCCCGTACCCCCGCTTGGCCCTTCGGGCCAAACGGAGTAGACCCACACACACTTAAAAGTTGTTTAGGTTTAACTTACCCCGAACGTTTACTAATAGATATTTATTATTGCTTGAAAACTATTTCTCAATTTGTTAGTTTAAGTATTTCTTAAAGATTAATCTGTGAGTTTTCTGCCGGCTCTTCTAAGTAGAATATTCTTTCCGAACCGGTGCTAGAGTCTTAACGTTTTATAAGTGACACAAGTTGTCCTATGTGAAATAAATAAATCATTATCTATCATTTATCAATAATTGGAGAATTTGTCATTTATAATTAAAAAAACCCACGACGAACTGCAGAGCTCCATTATACCTTTGACCTTTATTACTTTGAAACAACAATTAGAACGTAGCAAACGTATATATTACATAATATCTTAAACACAAAACTGCATCTTTGATAGCTCAGTAGTTTTTTTGACCAGTGTGGTGGACTATGGCCAAACCCTTTTCAAATGGACAAATCAAAAGAGTCCAAACGCGACGGGTATACGATGAGAATTTAAGGAGTTCCCATGATCGTCTCCTGACTCCATCATGATACCCTGGGCAGCATCTAGGTACAAGCTTAATATATCTAAAACAAAAAGCCCGCATCTAAATCAGTACAGTAGTTTTTGAGAAAAATGGTAACATATTGAAAAAATAAAATCATAGACTACAGCTCAGCTTTGTTGTCTATGGTCCTAAAATATATCTAAGAACCTTCTCACAAGCTATACACATCTAATGAAAAAAACCGCATTTCAATCGGCCCAGTACTTTTTGTAAAAAATGGTAACATATCGAAATATTAAAATCATAGAGACAGCTCAGCTTGGTTGTCTATGGTCCTAAAATATATCTAAGAACCTTCTCTCAAGCTATATATATCTAACTAGTATTTCGCCCTGTGCGCGAGCTGCTAAAGCAGCTCACGGGTTGTGGTTAGACTTACAAGTAGTACAGATTTTACTGTACTAAACTGAATTCATTTATTATGGTGATAACAAAATAAATAAAAATGGCGCTGATTTTTTAAAACTTTGGTAACAGTTTCCTGTTTCGTAACCCCAGGGAGTCCTAAATATCGATTTTGAACGAAATTGGTCAATTAACAAAGAATTTCAAAAGGGCGCTGATTTTCTAAAATTTTGGTAACAGTTTCCTGTTTTGTGACCCCAGGGAGCCCTAAATATCGACTTTGAACGAAATCGGTCAATTAACACAGAATTTCAAAATGGCGCTGATTTTTTAAAATTTTGGTACCAGTTTCCTGTTTTGTGACCCCAGGGAGCCCTAAATATCGATTTTGAACGAAATCGGTCAATTAACAAAGAATTTCAAAATGGCGCTGATTTTTTTTAAATTTTGGTACCAGTTTCCTGTTTTGTAATCCCACGAAGCCCTAAATATCGATTTTGAACAAAATCGGTTAATTAACAAAAAATTTCAAAATTGGCGCTGTTTTTTTAAATTTTGGTACCAGTTTCCTGTTTTGTGACCCCAGGGAGCCCTAAATATAGATTTTGAACGAAATCGGTCAAATATCAAAGAATTTCAAAATGGCGCTGATTTTCTAAAATTTTGGTAACAGTTTCCTGTTTTGTGACCCCAGGGAGCCCTAAATATCGATTTTGAACGAAATCGGTCAATTAACACAGAATTGCAAAATGGCGCTGATTTTTTTTTAAATTTTGGTACCAGTTTCCTGTTTTGTAATCCCACGAAGCTCTAAATATCGATTTTGAACAAAATCGGTTAATTAACAAAGAATTTCAAAATGGCGCTGTTTTTTTAAAGTTTGGTAACAGTTTCCTGTTTTGTAACCCCAGGGAGTCCTAAATATCGATTTTGAACGAAATCGATCAATTAACAAAGAATTTCAAAATGGCGCTGATTTTTTTAAATTTTGGTACCAGTTTCCTGTTTTGTGACCCCAGGGAGCCCTAAATATAGATTTTGAACGAAATCGGTCAAATAACAAAGAATTTCAAAATGGCGCTGATTTTTTAAAATTTTGGTACCAGTTTCCTGTTTTGTAATCGCACGAAGTCCTAAATGCAATAAACCGCATCTCAATCAGCCCAGTACTTTTTGTGAAAAATGGTAACAGTGGTTGAAAAATTAAGATCATAGACTACAGCTCAGCTTTGTTGTCTATGGTCCTAAAATATATTTAAGAACCTTCTCACAAGCTATACACATCTAATGCAAAAAACCGCATCTCAATCGGCCCAGTACTTTTTGTGAAAAATGGTAACATATTGAAAAAATAAAATCATAGACTACAGCTCAGCTTTGTTGTCTATGGTCCTAAAATATATCTAAGAACCTTCTCACAAGCTAAACATATCTAATGCAAAAAACCGCATCTCAATCGGCCCAGTACTTTTTGTGAAAATTTTTAACACATAGAAAAATTAAGATCATAGACTACAGCTCAGCTTTGTTGTCTATGGTCCTAAAATATATCTAAGAACCTTCTGACAAGCTATACACATCTAATGCAAAAAACCGCATCTCAATCGGCCCAGTAGTTTTTGTGAAAAATGGTAACATGTTGAAATATTAAAATCATAGACTACAGCTCAGCTTGGTTGTCTATGGTCCTAAAATATATTTAAAAACCTTCTCACAAGCTATACGTATCTAATGCAAAAAACGGCATCTCAATCGGCCCAGTACTTTTTGAGAAAAATGGTGACAAAAAAGTGCACAAACAAACAAACAAACATACAAACAAACAAACAAACAAACAAACAAACACACAACCTCTTAGGGCAAACACATATACCGTCTCCGCTTCGTCGAGAGTAAAAAGGATCATAAACATCTAATATCTATACTAATTCTATATCTATACTAATTCTTTAAATGCAAAAGTTTGAATGGATGGATGGATGTTTGTTACTCAATCACGCCAGAACGGCTGAACGGATCTGGGTAAAATTTGGCACACAAATAGATTATAGTCTGGAATAGCACATAGGCTTCTTTTAATCCCGGAAAATTAAATACTTAGTTCCCGCGGGAATCAAAAAAACCTCAACACACACGGACGCGGCCATCAGCTAGTTATTTTAATAATGGATTATTACATTAGCAAATGATTCTCACTTTGCTTTAGAATAAAAGTACCCTAAATGTTAAAGAGTCAAGTCAAGTCAATTTAGCCAATATTTATTATACACAAGTGGGTCCGGCAGACGTTGCATATTGCCCTATCTTCCTAGCAATTTTTCCATATTTTGTCACCGTTTAAACCTTCCCTGGACTGGAAAATCAGCTAAATCAGCCCAGCCGTTCTCGAGTTTTAGGGAGACAAATGAACAGCAATTGATTTATATATATATATATATATATATATATGTCACCGTAAGATTGTAAAAACCGTTAGATTATAATCTAACTCGCGAAATTGTAAACTGTCGAATGATCACAATATAACGCATTATTTTTCCGTAGATTGTGATCTGTTAGGTTTATTAACCCGATAGAACCTAAGTGCCCGGCCACCTGATTATTTATGTCGAACCCTAACCTAACCTACAAGAAAGAGACAAGAAAACGAAAATACAATGAATATTTCAAAAATTGACACTTAGAACATTTAACGGTTCACAATCTTTCGACTGTTTACAATCTATCGAAAAAAAATCGTTAGATTACAATCTTACGGTTTTTACAATCTTACGGTGACATAAAGAAGACTTATAGTTGATGCTCGCGACTTCTTTCGCGTGGATTGAGGTTTTCTGGGATAAAAAGTAGCCTATATGTTATTCCAGACTATATAATCTATATCGGTGCATATCCAGATCAGCAACGTTCGATTCCCGGCAGGGTTAATTTGGGAATTATAATTTCTGAATATTCTTTAGCTGGTCTGGCTGGCAAAGACGTACCGCCAAGCGATTTAGCATGCCGGTACGTTGCCGTGTAGAAACCGACGAGGGATAAGTATGGGTTTCATATTACTGTCCGCTACCATTTTAGACTGCATCGTCACATACCATCAGTGAGATCGCAGTCAAGGGCTAACTTGTAGTGGTATTAAAAATACATTTGATATTTCATTGAAATTTTGAAGTGAAAATTTTTAGCCGCGTTGAGCACTTTTTGGTAGGGGGTAAAATTGTGGATTCGCGTCACCGACATGCGACACGCTCCGCGCCGACATGCTCGCGTTGTTACGAAGACAGAAGGTCTTAAATATAAATATAAAACATTCGTAATTAAACTTTAATGCCTTAGTTGCAAGGTTTATATTTTAATTATTTATATTATTTAAATATTCGTTTTCACTTCTATCGGCAGTCCATATCGACTATAGATAAGACAGTCACATGAATGCCAATTTTTTTTTCCGTATTCGGATTACAGTTTTTTGATTAATGTTTACTGCTTGTTATAGAAAATGATGATCTTATTGATATGGATAGCCGTGTTCATAGCGGTGGTGCTGCTATACTTCCGCCGGGTGTACTCCAGGTTCAGTGAATATGGCGTGAAGCATTTCAGACCGATCCCGGTCTTTGGCAACATAGCTAGGATCATTCTGCGCATTGACAACTTTAGTAAAGACCTGGACAGGAACTACTATACTTTTCCTGAAGAAAGGTTTGATATTTTGACCTTAAGGGGGCAAGCTTTCAAAAAATATATAGGCTAGGAGATAGCTGCTGATGTGATTTTCATATAATATTGTTATGTTGGTATTTCAGTGAAAATAAATTAGGATTAGATACGTAGGTATTGTTTAAATATAATTACATATCAATTATAAAATTATAATAAAACTATAATATACATTAAAAAATAAAAGGGAAAGATGATGTGAATTTTATATAATATTGTTATATATTTCAGTAATAATAAATGTCAGCTCTCATCAAGTGCTCGTATCATTCACAACAGTAACCTATCGTCTGGTGGAATTTGTGATGGTCTGCCTGCAAGCGGCTGGGGACCTGACTACTTATCGCCGCTCAAAGACGAGTTATTGTTACCAGAAATGACCAATAACTAGGAAGGCTTATTCTAGTATAGTATTAAAGTATACGCTGTACCTAAGTAGCCAGTATAAAAATTGACTCTATTCATCGGGGTGTTTACTAGATATTGCCTCTCAAAGAAATAATACGTCGTTAAGTACGTCAAGTAGTACTTACGTCAAGTAATAAAATTAAAATTTAAAAAAAACCCACGACGAACTGCAGCGCTCCATTATAATTTGTGACCTTATAACTTTGTAATAACAATTAGATCTTCGCAGAAGTAGTTTTATGAACACAAAACTGCATCTTTGTCGGTTCAGTAGTTTTTTTGACCAGCGTGTTGGACTATGGCCAAATGGTAATGAGTAGAGGTGTCAAATTGTGTCAAACTTTAATATTCTGATAAATAAATGTTAAAATTAAAAAAAATACGTTATAAAATATAATGGATAAAAACTGGAGTTCCTGTGACCTTGCTTGTCAAGGCAAATCAAAAGAGTCCAAACACGACGGGTTTACGATGAGAAGGAGTTCGACCACCTACCAAATCACGATTGCAGCACAGCTTGGTGGACTATGGCCCTAAAACATATCTAAGAACCTTCTCAGAAGCTAAACATGTTTTTTTTTAAACCGTAAAAAATAACTAAATCAGCAAAGTAGAAAAAAGGTAACATAATAAAAAAACACGATAGGAGCGCGCACGATAACTTAAAATATATCTAAATCTAAAGAACTTTTTCACAAGCTATACATATCTAATGCAAAACACCGCATCTCAATGAGCCCAGTACTTTTTCAGAAAAATGGAAACATATTGAAAAATCAAAATCAAAATTGCAGCTCAGCTTAGTGGACTATGGCCCTAAAACATATTCAAGAACCTTGACAGGAGTTATGCATACCTATTGCAAAAAACCGGGCAAGTGCGAGTCGGACTCGCGCACGAAGGGTTCCGTACCATTATTAATAAATAATTACCTTTGTTAATGAACCGCAAGACTAACTTTGTTTGTAGAGGTTTATTGTTAATATCAAAAAAACTATGCTAGTTAGAGCATTGGCTATAGTTTTCCTGTAAAGTATACGTAAATTCCTATTGACCATAATTATTTCAAATTTTTCGATTGGTAAACTCCGGAGATAAGGGGGGGGAACGGTATTTTTTTAGACATTTTCCCCGATAAATCAAAAACTATCATAACTAAAAATAATTAAAAATCTGTTTTAGAATGTACAAAGTAAACCCTTTCATATGATACCCCACACAGTACAGTTATCTCACTTTTAAATTTCAACCCTCAGATTTTCCCCCCTTTTTAAATAAGAACAAAAATAATTTTCAATTTTTTTTAATTCCAGTGTCTTTGGGCTACTAATATACACAACTATTCCAAATTTCATGTCGATAGCTTCGGTAGTTACTGAAACAATCGAGTGTGACGGACGGACAGACGGACAGACGGACAGACAGACGGAGAAAGTCGCACCATAAGGGTTCCATTTTACCATTTTGGTACGGAACCCTAAAAACTGCATACTAATCTCCGCTCTGTCGAGTGGAGTGACGCGTGCGAATGTGAAGTGGAAGCTAAAGGAATATTTCTTGGGCAACCTAATATGAACTTGCACTCAAGATTCTGCATAACTAACTTTGTTGCCTAGGAGATGTTTCTTTGGCTCCTGCAGGAATGAATTAATGTTTGGTCTAGTATGTATTTCAAATAATTGTTTTTTATGTTATCTCTAGTTTTATTACTTATATTGTGGGTTTTGTTATGATTTTATTTTATTTATTTAGTTGGTATTTTTTTTTCGTCTAAGAATAGTTACCACAAGGCGCAGACGCTCATACATTGTGGTCAAACCTCTGTCTGTGGTTTTTTTCAATGTATACTTAACTACTATGTGTGTGTTGTAAATTTGTATCTTGATAAATAAATTAAAAAAAAAAAAAAAAATCGGTCCAGTAGTTTTCCAGGAAAATGGTAACTAAAAAGTACACAAACAAACAAACAATCGCACAACCTCTTAGGGCAAACACAATAATATATACCGTCCGTTCCGTCATGGGTAAAAAATAGCTCAAGCAAGTGTCGCCGCTTTGATGTGATAATGTGTAGTGTTTAAATATCTCCCATTTAAGTTACAAGTATTTTAATTTACGTATATCACCTCTTAGACCACCTGTGATAATACTAACATAAATCTGAAACATGGAAATTAATAGTAAGGAGATATAATTATAGTTACCAAAAGATAGTTACCACAAATACAGTTATCTCTTAGGCTATAAGTTTTGACATTTGGGTTGGACGAGCCAGTGTAAATTTGTATGAAAAATTCGTATGAGGGATCTTTGGAACCAGATTGTACAAAAACTTTAAGTTGTATTGAAAATATTGTTTAATTAAAGTGTTCCTTGATCTTTAATGATTAATTTGAAATAACTTTTGTTTATATAACGTCTCAGATTAAATCACAATAGTCGGAACGCGATAACGCCTTTTTTGAGTTTTCCATGAATTTCTCAATAATTTTCTGCAGTTACTATACGATTTTATGACCACTTTTTTTAATTACGTCATACTTCATTTAACTGAGTAGCAAATGGTATTAATTTAGTAATGAAATTTTCATTTTTCCTATCCTAAAACGTCGGAACAGAAAACAATGTTTCAGTACTTCAACCCTTAAGTCAAACATCAAAAGTTACATCATCATGTCCAACACTTGTTAAATGAATTTGTCAGATTCTAGTCTGGTAGAGATAAAATTGTAAGACCTAAGTATTTGATACGGACATGTTTGTGAATATCCTTGCCCGTCCCGCATCTAAGGATGCGATTAGTCTGTTCGAATGCATATTATGTCTCATTTTTTTTATTTGATTGTTTTTTTTAATCTTTTTACTCTTTTTTGTGAGTTACTTTCCTTGTTTTTTGCATACATTTATATTTAATATTTATATTAAGATGGGGTGGTGTAATTCGCCACGGCCAGAGCCTACGACACCTGACAATAAGAAACCATCGAAATTGCTCCTATTATATAGGAATGAAACTAAGGACTCTATGAAACTCAAAACATTTAATTCAAGTAGACTTTGACAGGTTCTTTTGAATCGTCGAGTGAATCTATCACTTTGATTGTGTATCAAAGATCTATCACTGTTTTGGAATGCCATTCTTACCGAGAAGAACCAGTAAAAAATCGGTGGTTGCGCTTTTGAAATAAAATCATTTACAATCACATCAATGTACTTAAAGCATTGCCGGAGCGAGTCAAATCCATGCTCTTTTATCATTTTCATAATCTTCATCAGTATAATGAAAGCTTATATTTTTCTTAAGCTTTTTTCAGGAGCATACTTTTAATGGATTTCTTAAACTTGTGATAGGGCAAATTTAAAATACGTTGAGGATTTTTTTATAGAATAGAATGCTTATTCCCACGCATGACCTTCGGACTTGCTGGATCTAAAGCTGGACTTGGAATTAAAGCTGCTGAAATGCAGTCTACGATGGAAAGAGCATAATTGGAAGGAGCTCCAAGTTAACCCGCTTCCATCGATATAATAATGATAAAGAAAAGCTATATACTACTGTTTAGAAATAAAGAAAACTTACATAATATTTCTATTTCTTAAAGATTCATTGGCCGGTATGAGTTTGTGAAACCAATCTTAATGATTCGAGACCTCGACTTAGTCAAGAAGATCACCATCAAAGACTTTGAGCATTTCCTTGATCATCGTGCTCTTACCGATGATACTATCGAACCGCTCTTTGCAAGAAATCTATTTTCTTTGAAAGGTGAACATTTAAAATAATTATTTTTAATGGGAACAAGAAAAACTTAAGTACCCAAGGAAAAGATTCATTTCGATAAAAACAGTCTGTAAGCAAGAAAGCAGAAGAGTCCCTTTATTTTGATTTTTGAAGTAAAACTTCTTTACGCATGCTTGACTTGGGGAGTAAGCTGGTGAATGCGTGCAAAGAGCGTTACGAAAAGTGTGATTGAGCGAGGCGAACGGAAGATGAGACATAAGTTAGTGAAGATAGAAAAAGAGAGAGTTGCATTTCGTATATTACTCGTAGGGGCAAGAGAGAGGAACGAGTACACATTCTCTTTCTCCCATAGCCAGTTACTAAGTTTTACTTCAGTCGTGTGGTCTTAAGCACACTCATTTTTTTGTGATTGAACTTGCCATTTAATTCATCGATTTTGTTGCGATATTTTAAATCGTAACAAAATTTAAAATAAATAAAATATAATACAACTAGCTTTTGCCTGCGGCTCCGCCCGCGTGAAATTCGGTTTTCCGTTCCCGTTCCCGCACTTGAAATTTTCTTTGCTATAAACCTCACGGAGCCCGAGACCTTTGCAACGAATGCAAAACCGTGGAAATCGGTTCGTGCGTTCTGGAGTTATAGCGTCAGGAAGGAAAATCCGACTTATTTTTATATTATAGAATATAAATATATAATACTTAAACAATGTTACTCAAATTGACAGTTTGTTGTCACGTACCGTGGTCCTTGACGTTCCTAATATTATAATTCTAAAACACGAAAGTCAACTTTAATGAAACAATATGGCCTTAAGTATTGGTAGTATGACCGAAGCGTCATCATACCATACCTACGATTAGTTTGAGCTAGATAAAAACAGAGATTAAAACATTTTTGAAATTCTTATAGGTCAAGAATGGAAAGATATGAGATCAACTTTGAGCCCAGCATTCACCAGCTCAAAGATAAAACTGATGGTTCCCTTCCTGGTAGAAGTTGGAGAGCAGATGATTCGAGCTCTGAAGAAGAAAATCAAGGAGTCTGAACGTAAATTTTTTTAATTTTTTCAAATATTTTAATCGGCATCTGCAAATTGTCTACTAGTGTACCTAATCTTTTATCTCTTAGCATACTTTTTATAGCTCAATAATGAACTCAATCCGAGGAATCAAATTTTGATCATTTTTCTAACATCTTGATAGTAAGAAAAGTCTTACAGTGAAATGAATTTGATGAATATTGTAAGGAAATAAGCATCGAATTTTGTGTTCGTAATGCATTCGTTCATTTTTGATTCAAACGTCTTGTGGTAATAAACTTTGTAATCTCGGTTTTATTTATAGCTGTAAAAGGTCTGATTTACAATTAATCACATATATTCTATAGCTTCGTATAGTATATTCTTCTTCGGGCGCCTCTTCGGTTGACGAAGATTGGCAGTCAGCTTTGTATTTTCCCTTCTGTTCTTTGTGAGGTGAAATAATTCGGCGGCTGTCGCGATTTCGATGCACTCTCGTATATTGCGAAGCGAAGACTTTCCAGCGACTTTCCCCATCATGATGAATTATTGTAGGAGTTCGTGTCTCTAGTGCCTGAGCACGTGCCCCAAAAATGCGACTTTTCTCATCTTGAAAGTTTGCGTGTTTGCGTCGCAGAACTTCCTCATTAGTGACATGAGTCCAGCTAATGCCCAGCATATATGCCTATATGCTGCCTATATACGCCTATATGCCTACATCTCGAGCTTTTTTATTCTATACCTAGCTATAGTACAATGGAAAAGAGTTGATGTCTTTGAAGTGGTCGATAATTTAGCTGTTACTGTTGTTTTTATTTTCATAGATGGGGAAATTGATGTTGATTGTAAAGATCTCACGGGGCGCTATGCGAATGATGTGATCGCCTCCTGCGCCTTCGGTCTGAAGGTGGACTCCTACACTGATGAGAACAATCAGTTCTTCGAGATGGGGAAGACTGTTGCCACTTTCAAGTTTAAACAAATGCTCATGTTATTTGCTATGTTCACGTGTCCATCTCTTGTAAAGGTAAATCAAATTAAATTCTATGAAGGATATCTTGAGTCACTCTATTGTAACTGAATTATAGTATGTACTTATGAATGTAGGTTAGGCAGGTAAATAGGTTTTTCTAGCAAGCATTGAGTCGCCCTAGCAATGTTACTACATCCAAATTTCGGTGTTAAATTATTATTTAACAACGAAATTTGTCTATGTTATTTGTATTTAAGTAGTCTTGTAAGTTTATTTTGACGTAAAGGTTGCTCAATATTGGATAATAGTATATTGTGTGCTTAGGGGTGAAACAAGACGATTTCAGACGAGGCTGTGTTTGCCTGCCTAAGCGAAGCGAGGGCTGCCATCACCCGAAATCTGAAATCGTGTTTCATCCCGTGGCACACAAACTATTTTTCATATAATCTGCATTAAAAGTGCGAATTTTATTAAAATTGTATTTCCTATTTATTTTAGTTGCTAGGTCGATGTTTACAAATATCATATCTGTCAGTTTAGTTGATGCGTAAAACGACAATTAAAAAGGTTTGAAATAAACCAAAGATACTCTGACCTAGGGCAGAAAGTGATGGTTTTCTACCCGCTGAATGACGTATTCGTCTGAAATTTACTAGTTTCAGGTGGGTCAATAGGCATTGAAACTCGCATTTTCAATGCAGGTTATATGAAAAGATATTTGCATTTACATTAAAAAAAAACTGCAACTAACTCAAGAACCGTTATCTTTCCAGAGATTGAAACTGCAATTATTCAGCAGCCAAACTAAAGACTTCTTCATAGACCTGGTGATGAGTACGATGAAGGACAGAGAAGCTCGGAACATCATCAGACCAGACATGATCCATCTCCTTATGGAAGCCAAGAAAGGTATTTTTGAAATATAGCCCATTCTAGATACAAAATCGTCAAAAAAGTCTTACCGGATTGAAGCTGGTAAATATTATGACATCTTATGACGCGATTAGTGCCAGCGGTAGATGCCGGAATGCAGGTAGATGTAGCCTACTTCGATTTCAGGAAGGCGTTCGACACGGTCGACAACGATATCCTGTTCGTGAAACTAGCTCGCGTGGGCTGTACGCCAACAACGCTGGCTTTCTTTGCCAGCTATTTGTGGGATAGGCGTCAGTATGTCGACTGTGGCGGACAACGGTGTGAGCCTTACTTTACAAGATCAGGTGTCAGTCAAGGTAGTAACTTAGGACCCCTCCAATTTATCGTAATTTTATTTTAATTTTATTTTGCTTATTTTCCTGTAATCAACAGCGTTTTTACAATAATATACAGAAAATCTCTTAAAACTAAAATAAGGCCAAAAAGATTACAAAATACGTGATTACGGAGTCGACGTGCCTGTTGTTTGCTGACGACCTGAAGTTAGTTAGGAAAGTGGGCGACATTACAGATCATGATAGACTTCAGAGGGACATTGACGCGGTCAGCAGTTGGAGTCAGCAGAATAAGCTTTATTTTAATGTCTCCAAATGTTCCGTGCTGACGTTCATCCGTGCGCGAGCCCCGCGCCACCATCAGTACCAGCTTGAGGGACAGGCGCTACGGCGCGTCAAAGTTAGGGATCTTGGTGTCCACTTCAACGCAGACCTCAATTTCCGGCAACACATAATGCAGGCTTGCAAGAAAGCATACCTACCGGAATTTAGGTTTTGTGTTACGGCAAGCCAACACATTCACAAACACCAAGGCATTGCGAGCTTTATACGAAGCTTTGGTGAAAACGCGGTCGCCGGGTCACCGAGCCATAATAAATATAAGGTAATGTTGGAACGGATTCAAAATAAATTTTTAAGGTTTTTGTACCTAAAGTTGTATGGGGTATATCCGGGCTATCCTTTGCTATATCCCACTTTGTTTGTTATGGGCATGGTGGGATATAGCAAACTTGAACTGAGAAGAGAAGTATCCCTGGCTACTTATATATTTAAGGTACTAAGGGGGAAGGTTCTCGATAACCCAGCTATCTTGCAAGAGTCACGATTGTGCGTGCTACGATAGCTTGTCGCGCAGGCGTAGGTCACCGCTGCTGGTGCTTGTTGCAGAGCACGCCACTGGTACGCGCGACTCGCACGCTCAACGCAGTGGCTGAACATAAGGACCTGTTCAGCTGCTCACTTAGCGAGTTCACCAATGCCGCTTCATTTGTATTAAGTTAGTTAGGTTATAAGTAGGTATGATATTGTAGTTAATTAAATATATTTTTATTATTCGTTAATTTTAATTGTTAATAATGTAAGCTTATTCAATCGCATTAGGTGACCTGTAAGGATAGAATTAAGTTGGGTGAAATAAATAAATAAAATAAATAAATAAATATTGCAACCGCAAAAGATTAGACCAAGAGATCATCGACGAAAACATATTAATAAGATAAAATAGAAAAACTGCCTGCGATTTAGTTGGCGTGGATTAGATTTTTGATTCACACGGAAAATTTTCCGGGATAAAAAGTATGTCCTTCCCCGGGATGCAACCTATCTACATAAGTAGGTACTAAATTTCGTCAAAATCAGCAGCAGTAGGTAAATAATCGTAGCAGATAGACAGACAGACATACTTTCGCATATTTAATGGAAGGATACAAATAAAATGATAACAAACACAAAATGACGTTACAAAAGAAGTTTATAAATTAATATGTTTATTTCAATCAAAAAAGTTCTACAAGTACCTATCTTCAAATGTCTACTTTTCATTATTATCAAACGTGATTAGTAATTGTTTACAACCTTTCTTTATTTTGTTTGAAAAATAAACGAAATTGAAACCAGCAATTTCTTGTTTGCAAGCCATTCACATCGCTGTATCAATAGAGGTTGTCGAAAAACTAGAAAATACGGCTGAAACTCCAGGCAATTTTTTGAATACACGGTTTCCGTGTTCACAAAAAATTTTGTGATGGTCGTCTCTCATACAACCGAATTCACAAAGTGCAGCGATATAATAGGAATTGTTGTTTTTTCAGGACGCATTTAGTGAACTGTGCTATCGGCATGTGGTTAGTTTTCAGAGTTGATGTAATTTGATGGACCCGTTAGTTAGTGACTAGATAACTCGCTTCAGCATAGCAAAGCAGAAACTCACATAAATATCATTATTTTTGCATATTATCACATCTGCAGGGTGAGCATGGGCAGGGGACAAAAATTATATCCCCCGAATATGTCCACTGACTGTTGTTGTTGGATATGCAATAATTGGATGTTGCGGATGTTGCAATGGATTGAAAAATCCAGCAATTTTTGTTTTTGAATAAAATATCTGAATATTTAAAAGGAAAAGGTGACTGACTGTCTAACTGATCTATCAACGCGCAGCTCATACCACTGGACAACTCGGGCAGAAATTTGGCATGCAGATAGCTATTATGACGTAGATAAGAGTGTAAAATAGGTATTTGAATTATGTGTAGTCCACGCGGGAGAAGTTGCGGGCATAAACTAGTTAATAATGTACTATTTCTTTCCCACAGGACAACTTACACACGATGATAAAGCTACTACAGAAAATGGTAACGACCAAGACGCTGGCTTTGCGACCGTCGAGGAATCTACAGTTGGCAAGAAGAATACTGATCGTGGTAAGTGTTTCTTCTCTTATTCAATTTGGAAGTTCTTTTGTCTCTAATCCATTTGGCAAAGCAAGCGAAGAATGCTCATAATATTAAATATTCTAAATAATGTTTTTAGCCGGGTTCATTTATAAAAATAATATATCTGAATTAGTTGTTTAGTTTATAGTAAGTCCTCGTGATGGTAGTCGCAAAAAAAAAAACAAAAATGTCATTATATTTGTTATTCCAGACTATAATCTATCTCTGTGTCAAGTGTCAAATTTCACCCAGACCCGTTCAGCTGATCTGGCGTGATTGAGTAACATATATCCATTCATTCATACTCTTGCAAATTTATAATATTATAGTACTCGTACTACTAAAATGGCTCTGAGCCCCCTTAACAGGCCCATAGCTAGCCTCAGAGTAACTCAGCGTGCGATGGAGAGAGTTATACACGGAGTATCGTAGCTTTAGTTTTAAGATACCGTAAGCGATTATCACCATCATGTTTTTTTTGGTAAGTAATTTTTAACGTCAATAAGTGTACCTACAGTGTACAATTGAATAAATGATATTGACTATTGACTATTGACTATTGACTGCGTGATCAGCCCAGAAATGAGGAGATCTGCAGGTGAACCAGAGAAACCGACATAGCTCGAAGAGTCGCCAAACTCAAGTGGCAACGGGCGGGGCACATAGCTCGTAGAACCGATAGGCGTTGGGGTTCCAAAGTGTTTGAATGGTGGTCTCACACCGAGAAGCGCAGCATTGGATGACCCCCCACTAGGTGGACAGACGATCTCAAGCGTGCAGCTGGGAACCGCTGGATACAAGCGGCACAAGACAGTGCTCTGTGGCGCTCCATGCTGGAGATCTTCGTCCATCAGTTGACGTCTATAGGTTGAGACGACGACGAAGACTACTAAAATAGTAATTTTAGTATTAGTACTTTACTTAAGTTTCGTTTGTTCCGTAGTTTGGTCCGACAACGACCTCAACGCCCAAGCACTCCTCTTCTTCATTGCCGGCTTTGATACCATTTCAACTGGGATGTCCTTCGCCCTGCATGAGCTGGCCGTCCACCCAGATGTCCAGGATTGCTTGTACGATGAACTAAAGGAATATAATGAGAAACATAACGGCAAGCTCAGCTTCAATGCTATTCAGAATATGACGTATTTGGATATGGTTGTTTCAGGTAATACAACTTTATTTATATATTAAACTAGCTAATGCCCAAGACTTCATCTCTGTGGATTGAGGTTTTTTGTTCCCACGGGAACTCTAATTTTGCGGGATAAAAATGGCATGTGTTATTCCAGACTATAATCTATCTCTTCATAATTCTTCATTTCTTTATAATTCATTCAGATCCGTTCATCCGTTTTTGCGTGATTGAGTAACAAGCATGCATCCATCCAAACTTTCGCATTTCTTATCTATATAATTATATAACTGACTGACTGACTGACTGACTGACTTATATATCAACGCACAGCCTAAACCGCGAGGGTTAGAGACTTGAAATTTTGACAGTAGCTTCCTTTTGTGACGTAGGCGCTCACTAAGGAAGGATTTTTCAAAATTCGATCCCCGGAGGAGTGAAATTGGGGATGAAAGTTTATATGAAAGTCCTTTATTTCTCATGATATTTCTCAAATTGTATCAACGACACTTGGTATTTTGGCTTTAGGTAAAAAATAAAGAAGTACGTGAAGTTTTTCAAAATCGCACCCCCAAAGGGATAAAATAGGGGTTGAAAGTTTGTATGAAAGTCCTTCATTTCTCAAGTTAAAGCCATGAAACTTGATATTTGGGCTATTTATATTATGAAATACTTACATAATTCACAGTTTTTATAAATTCTTTCCCAAAGGACGTTAAATAGTCCCTTCAAAAGTTCAATCATGCCGCAACAGAGGAACGGATCGACGTGTTTTTTTTTTCATGGGTTCTTTTTATTCCGGAAAATTAAGGAATGCCTATGGGAATTAAAAAACTTATGCCACGCGAACGAAGTCGCGGGCGTCCGCTGGTATATATTATATAAAATTGGTTCATCTTCTTATTTATATAAAATTCAAAGTCCTGACTGACTGACTTATGTATCAACGCACAGCCTAAACCGCTAAGTTAGAGACTTGAAATTTTGACAGTAGCTTCCATTTTTGACGTAGGTGCTCACTAAGGAAGGATTTTTCAAAATTCCACCCCCAAAGGGATAAAATAGGGTTTGAAAGTTTGTATTAAAGTCCTTCATTTCTCAAGTTATAGCCATTAAACTTAGCATTTGGGCTTTCAGTTAGAAATGCAGACGTACGAGTTTCACCATTTTTGAATATTCGACCCCCAAAGGGGTGAAATAGGGGATGAATGTCCTTCATTTATCAACATATTTTACAAGTTATAACAACGAAACTTGGTATTTTGGCTTTCGGTATAATATAAAGAAGTAATTTTCAAAATTCTACCCCCAAACGGGTAAAATTGGGGTTATAAGTTGGTGTAAAAGGCCGGCGTTTTTCAAGTTACAGCCATGAAACTTGATATTTGGGCTACCGGTTCAAATTATGAAATACATAATTCACAGTTTTTATAAATTTTATCCCAAAGGAATTTAAATAGTCCTTCAATCAAGCCGCAACAGAGCGACGGATCGACGTGTTTGTTTTCATGGGTCTTTCATCTTTTTATCCCGGAAAATTTAAAAATGAATGAAAAAACGTACCTATGCCACGCGAACGAAGTCGCGGGCGTCCGCTAGTATTAATATAGATTTTGTCCGCAAAAGAGAAGTTTAGCTAGCAAATAGGGAAAATATCTGAATATTCTAGAAGTGAATCTTAAAGATTAATTATTCGTAGTTTACTAGGGGCCGTAAACTGCACTGCATCTAACTCGCACTTTTAATGCGTATTATAATTTGAAAAATTATTACATCTTTACCTTTGCCTACCTCATAAATTAAAATAAATCCAAATAAACTTTTACAAGTGCTTTTGAATCGTTAAGTGAATTTACCACTGGTTCGGAATGTCATTCCTACCGAGAAGAACCAGCATAGAATTTACGTCTATGTCATATATCATTTTACAGATCTTTTGCTACACATAAATGTGACACGCGTTGAGTTTAGTGTTTGCTTGTCTCATTTATCTTGAGAATAGTATTAGTTTAAGTTTTTTATTTTTACAGAAGTCCTCAGGCTCTGGCCGCCAGCCATGGGCTTAGACAGATTGTGTGTGAAGGACTACAACTTAGGAAAACCTAACAGCAAAGCGACCAAGGATTATATTGTAAGATCAATTTTATATCTTTTTCCTCTTTTGAGTGTGATCTTTTTCCTCTCTTAGTCCAGACTATAATCTATCTCTGTGCAAAATTTCATCCAGAACCCTTCAGCCGTTTTGGCGTGATTGAGGAACAAACATCCACTCATCCATCCATCAATCCATCCAAACTTTCGCATTTATAATATTAACAACACAGTTTTAAATTAAGTAGTAGGTATGTAACATATCATGTACCTACCAATTGAGTAAATTTGTTAAATTTTGTCAGTTACTATGTGGGTCAGTAAAGATTCATTTATTTATTTATTTATGTATAGACTATAGAGTAAGATACAGGTGTCTCTTATGATAAGTCTTGTTTTGAACCTTTCAACCCAATCAAGAGTCATTTCTAATGATTTATTTTTCGGAACGGTGTTTTTAGGGTTCCGTACCTCAAAAGGAAAAAACGGAACCCTTATAGGATCACTTTGTTGTCCGTCCGTCTGTGTGTCAAGACCCTTTTTCTCAGGAACGCATGGAGGTATCAAGCTGAAAAATTCATATCAAATACTCAAGTCTACTGTCCCTTGGAGCTGTGAAAAAATTAAACTTCTAAGCCAACGCAATCAAAAGGTACAGCCGTTTATGCTGCAAATTTCGACATTCGCAAGGGCATCAAAACCTCCTGTAGGTTTTGATTCCCGTGAACACAGAATCTTGAAATTTGGTACGAAGCAACGTTTTATAGGACAGATAAAGGAAAAATTGCGAAAAGCATAAGTTTTTAGTTACATCATAACAATAAAAATATTTTTAATAGATTTGAACTTACTACAGGTTTGTACGGAACCCTCTCGCACTTGGCCGGTTTTTTTATTTGTGAAACAGGCTTGCGCTTGACGACAATCATGCTTAGTGCAAAGCAATGATGAGGTCTAGGTTAGAACGCGCTTGCCTATAGAAGATGTCTATTCAGTATTCAATCTATTACATTTAAGGTAACAACTTTACGCCAACTTAAAACTAAAGCTGCGAGGGTCTCAAACGCGCCCTGCAGCCCTATATTCTCCCTATCAATTGAAGGTTTACTATGAAATAAAAATAACATTTTCATAGCAAACAATTTATTCAGTGGATTAAAAGTATATTGTGTCAAAGGCTTTCATGTTTTGATATCCACTGAGTAAGAGAACAGTGGAGCTGGTCTAGAAGTCATCAAAAAACTAAGTCCATGACTTATGCTAAAATACGGCACTAAATTTCACCTTTTTTCCTAGATTCGCAAAGGAGAGAGCCTGTTGGTTCCATCGTGGTGCTTCCACCATGACCCGCAGTATTTCCCGAACCCGCAGAAGTTCGACCCTGAACGCTTTTCCGACGAGAACAAGCATCTTATTAACCCCATTGCTTACATGCCATTCGGACTTGGACCCAGGAACTGCATTGGTAAGTCAAAGTAAATAAATTCGTTTTTTGAATTCATTTTCAATGCTCCGATCATTGAAATAGAATGAGTAATACTAAAATTCTACATCAATGGCTTAGATTCTGGCGGGGACTGCGAAATCTGTGATTTTTTTTTCTCTCACCAGGTTCAAGATTTGCCCTCTGCGAGTTCAAATTCTTCATGTACCATATCCTGTTGAACTTTGAGGTGTCACCATCGGAGAAGACCTGCCTTCCTGCGAAGCTGTCTTCGGGATCTTTCAACCCTCGTCTGGAAGGTGGCCACTGGCTAAAGTTTAGGCTACGCGCTTAGAAAAGCAAACTGTCTATGGTTTTAAGAAATATTGTGAGTGTTGCTTTAACGATATATATATAACGTACTGTATAGAAATATTTATTACCTACTTACTAAGAATTTTATTATTGTTATTTTAAAATTAACTAGCTTTTGCCCGCGGTTTCGCTCAAGTTAGGTTAGGTCACGTTAGGAAAGTTAGGTTCTATTTTCATACAAACAAAGCATTTTCAAAAATCGTTTCTTAGCGGATGCCTACGTTCGTCGATGAACGAATTTTTGAAGTTTGAGTTGTGCGTTGATATTATATCAGTCAGTCAGTCACCTTTTCCTTTTACACAATACTAGCTGAAACCCGCGACTTCCTCCGCGTGGTTTGAGGTTTACTGGTTATTGCAGGAACTCTTTAATTTTTCGGGATAAAAAGTAGCCTATGTGTTATTCTAGACTATAATCTATCTCTATGTTATATTTAGTGCAGATCCGTTCAGCCTTTCCGGTGTGATTGAGTAACAAACATCCATCCACATCGCACATTACACAGTAAACTTCCTCGTAACAAACTTCACTCACAGATGGATATTCAATTAAGTAATATGTTAGTAGAATGTGTCATCTACAACTTGGGATGGAGTCAATAGGGAGTTGTATCAAAGAAAGAAAGAAAGAAAAACAGTTTATTCGACAATGGTGTCACAGACAAAACACATATACTTATTTATTCAATTTAGGTAGGTACACAGATTACATATGTAAAAATTTTGTCTGTGACACCACCCAGAATGGGTGTACAGCTCAGCATTAGGCCCTGCATTGTATGCCAATAAATTGCATACAAAGCAGGGCGCTGGTTTTCAGCTGTGACCCTTCATGTTGTTTTTAAAAAAATAATTTCTTGCAATAAAAATATATTTAATATTTTGTTTTTTATTTATTCATTAATCGCCAAGACGACAAGTCTCCAATTTCAGGGTAAGTACAGGCTTTCTGATGCTTGGCTTCTGAAAGGATGTTTCTGAAATTATAAATGGGATAGTTTGGATGGATGGCTGTATGGATGTTTGTAACTCAATCGTGCCAGAACGGCTGAACGGATTTGGACTAAATTTAGCACAGAGATAGGTAATAGTCTGCAATAATATAGGCTACTTTTCATCCCGGAAAATAAAGGAGTTCCTGCGGGAACCCAAAAACCTCAATCCACGCGGACGTAGTCGCGGGCATCAGCTAGTCTCCTAAAAACAAAAAAAAAGCATCGACACAATTATATACTTACCATCAGGTGAGATCGCAGTCGAGGGCGAATTTGTAGTGATTACGGGCCCAGGAAATCCTCTCAAAAAGAGAAGAATAATATAATCAGAGAATCCTGTCTCAATTTTCGTGGATAAAAAGTTGCCTCTGTCACTATCTAGATCAAAAAAAAATCTATACTTACATAAATGCGAAAAATCGCGTCGAATCGTTGCTCTGTTGCAGCGTGATTGAAGGACAAACCAACAAACCCAGAAATAAAACACATTTTCGAATCTATAATTTTAAAGTATGATTCTGAAAAGGAATACTGGTTGAAGTGGTGTTATTCTACTCGTACCATACTACGAAGATATTAATACCTATCAGTTCAGGTGTGTTACTACCATCGCTTAATTATTAATTCAAAAAGACAGTTGTATGTCACGTACCTTGACGGCCCTTAAATGATAAATCTCGAACATGAAAATCAACAATAATGAAACAATATGACTTGAAAACACGTTCGGACGGCGCTCGTAAATATTGTCTGACGCGCAGATTTTGAAATTAAAGATAAATACTCACCGTGCGGGTGGGTTAATTAGTGCTCACTGCTCATTGGTACTAACCTTACGTCGACAGGTAATATCAGATTTTTTAATAAAATCCTTCCGACTGAATTTCGGCCACGGCGGGCCAATCTTCAGAGATATAAGCGGGAGATATTATAGTGCACGAGTGTAGTCGTGAACACAGATGCACTTCATAGCACACGGGCTACACACATATTATATTCTACACAACATCGTACCGGAACGCTAAATTGCCTGGCGGTACGTCTATATGCCAGTAGGGTAAATAACCACGGCCGAAGTCTCCCACCAGACTAGACCAGAGAAAATTCAGATTATAAATTCTCAAATTGACGTGCAAATGTAAGCTATGGTAATTATTACGATATTTAAATCCCTAATCAATCAATCATAAATAATTTCCACCACAAGTAATAACCAGATTATATGTAAATAGCCTTGTATTGAATTATGCGTTTAAAATGTGAAGACCATTTCATTAGGTATAAATTAACATGTTCACGTTATTTTAAAATTGTTGTCCTAGTTTTTCTTTAAAAATAAATCAGTAAAACGTGCATCGCTCAAAAAATTGTCACCAGCTGTATATGTAATAAGTTTATTAAGAACATACCACAGGAGTTATGAAATACTCTGAATTTGACGACACCCAGAGCGGTGTGGAAGGTCCCAGGATCGATCTTAATTCCCAATTGGTAGTGTCAGTTTGGGAACTTATAATTTCTGAATTTTCTCTCATCTGGTCTGGTCGGAGGCTTCGCCAGGGCTAGTTACCACCGTACCAGCAAAGACATGGTGCCAAGCGATCTAGCGTTCCGGTACGAGGTCGTGTCAAAATGCTGATTAGGGGTTTACTAAACTGCCATACCCCCAAACATGTTAGCCCGCTACCATCAAATTATGCATCATTAACTACTTACCGCCAGATAAGATTGCATGCAAGGGATAAAATAATAGCCGGTGATCTTCACTTTTTAAACGCATAAGTATTGTATATGTCGAGTCATACAATATGCGTAGCGTGTCGATAAATTATTATTATTGATAAAAAAACTTTCAAGGGCGTATATTAGCGGATAAATAAAATGGTCGATGATCTTCACATTTGAAACGCATAGTACTTGTATATTCCGAGTGTATGCCTAGTGTGTTGATGATATGATATAAAACATTATCCTCCGTCGCGAGGTGACGTATTCCGAAGCAGTGAGTTCGTTACGTTACGTATATTTACGTTATTCGTATACAATTTAAAGTGACCTTAACCTTGTACTTACTTGGTGCCAATATTTAAATAATACATAATTCATCGTATTAGAGGACAAACCAAGCAACGTAAGTTATTTTTTAAGAATTTAACTCTACTGTAGTGATTTAAAATTTTAGAAATTGCTAGAGATTTTATGTTTGATAATAGTATGTATTTTAAATTATTAAATCATCAATGAATTAAAGCTATCATATAGGTATTAACCGATTGGCAAAGTATTAACGTTTTGGTTTGCAGAAGATGTGTTCTGACAGCTTAAATATGTATTTGGTTTGCTTTTTATGGTTAGCAAAAATATCAAAATTGATTTAGGAATAGCCGGAAAACAAATACTTACCTAATTGAAAAATATTTTATCATTCTTCATCTCAAATTATAATTTTAAAATAAGTAATTGTCGCAGTTGTTTTGATTGCTGTTGATGGAAATGTACAAACTTGATAAAAAATAAATTAGGTAGGAACATACTTAATAACATTATGACAATCCAAATTTGACGGCCAAGCTCATCATAACACTATCAATTTAGTTGAATGACTGTATTCTTTACTACCATTATTATGTACAAACATTCTGACAAATAAATGATTATTTATGTATTAATTACTTACTTTACTTTACTTTTACTTTTTATCCCGGAAATTAAAGGGTTCCCGCTGTAACTAAAAAACCTCAATCCACGCGGACGAAGTCGCGGACATCAGCTAGTATAAAAACAAAGAATAAACAGGGATAAAAATTTGTTACTTCGAATTTTGGCCACCGGGACAGATAAGTTGATGGGACTGCTACCTATACATATTATTATCACTGCCTGTCAGACTGGTGGCGAGGAAGTGAGGGCATTGCGTTAAGCCATTATTCAATAAACTGAAAGTAATTATATTATATTGCGCCATAGAAATATTATAAATTAATTATCAAATACTAGCTGATGGCCCGCGACTTCGTCCGCGTGGATTGAGTTTTTGGTTCGCGCGGGAACTCTTTAATTTGCCGGCGTAAAAGTAGGCTATGTGTTATTCCAGAATATT
The DNA here is from genome assembly GCA_963932025.1 of Erebia epiphron. Lineage (NCBI taxonomy): Eukaryota > Metazoa > Arthropoda > Insecta > Lepidoptera > Nymphalidae > Erebia > Erebia epiphron. The sequence continues at coordinate 15,940,138 of OZ009950.1, forward strand.
GGATAGAAGCAGGCGCTACTTTGCGGAAGTCGATGAGAATGAAAAACTAGAAGTTTAATTCGCTCGGATAGACATAGATTTGCCTTCTGTGGCGGACCACAGAAGGCAAATCTATGTTGGACAGTGTGTATCTCGAACCTGATGCCCGCGACACTCACCACACCACATAAACCCTCAAATAATCATCCAGATCCGTTCAGCCGTTCTGGCGTAATTGAGTAACAAACATCCATCCATCCATGCATCTACCTATCCATCCATCCAAACTTACGCATTTACAATATTAGTATAGAAATAGATATTCTGTCTGAAAAGGATCTTCTAAAAGCACCCATGCATGGGTAGGGAAATCGCTTTGTAGTTTTCTAAAGAACAGCAATTATTATTACACTAGTTAAAAAAATAAATATTAACTATAATAGTGATATGATTATCAAATCTATCGTAGAAACAATAGATAATAATATGAAGTAAAATTTCAATTAGATCCCGTTTCTAAATATTTATTCTGATTTAATAACTAAACCTACTAATATACATAGTTCCCGTATTATACTATGATTTTCATTATTTTAAGCCTACGCACACAAAGTCACGGGCATCATCAAATCTTATTTATAATTTTTTATAAATTATATTATAAATTCGAAAGTTTGTATTTATGGATGGATGGATGTATGGATGTTAGTAACTCAATCAGCCCAGAATGGCTCAACGGATCTGGAGGAACAGAGATAGATTATTATAGTCTGGAATAACACATAGGCTACATTTTATCCCGGAAAATTAAAGAGTTCCCGCGGGAATCAAAAAATCTTAATCCACGCGGACGAAGTCGCGGCCGTCAGCTAGTTTTCTATAATTTGCTGCGGCAATTTGACCTTAAGACGAAACGTAGAGTATGTCTAATAACACGACGCCATCGTTTAATTATGACCACTTTAGGTTCATTAATTCTGGATACTTTGAACTAGTTCTTAAAAATTGTGGCTACACTACATCATTGAGGCTATGAAAAGTCTTAAGCTGTAAAACTGTAAAAAATTGTTATTACGGTCCGGGTGACAGAGACTACATTTTACATGAAGGAACTGCCTCTTAACATGTTCCACTGCGGCCGACCAGAGCGCGGGTTAGAGTCCCGGGTCGGGCCTTAATTAAGTATTCGAGTATTCTGACTAGAAATTCTCAGTACAAACCGAGTTAGGAAGTTGGCGGTATATCACCCCGTGCCTCGAAGAGTACGTTAAGTCGTCGGTTCCGGTTGTTATCACTAACTTGATAATAGTCGTTAAAGCCTGCCAACTCGCATTGGAGCAGCGTGGTGGGTTCAAGGTCTAATTCCCTCTCTCCTTTGAGAGTGGAGGCCTGTGCCCAGCAGCAATGGGCTGTAGTGGTAGTGGTGGTTACAGTTTTTTAATTAATGTTTACTGCTTATTACAGAGAATGATGATCCTATTGATATGGATAGCCGTGTTCATAGCGGTGGTGCTGCTATACTTCCGCCAGGTGTACTCCAGGTTCAGTGAATATGGCGTGAAGCACTTCAGACCGATCCCGGTCTTCGGTAACATGGCCAGGATCATTCTGCGCATTGACAACTTTAGTAACGATCTAGACAGGATCTACGATACTTTTCCTGAAGAAAGGTTAGATATTTTGATATTCGATTCAACGAAAAGTAAAACTTGGTAGCAGTCTTAGAAATATACTGTTTCTTAGTAGGTGTTGTGATGATGCAGTCTTATATAGAAGAGGCTATCTGGGTACTTTGATGTGGAATCGAACTGGGACATCAAATCGCTTGACGGTCCGTAGTACTTTGTAGGTAGGGTTTTGTGATCCCACCGATCCGCAGAAGAACACAGGCAGACAGAGGGAAGAATGCGATATGCTCGCCTCGTCCAGCCATAGTGTAGGTGTCAATGACTGAGGAATGAGACCAAGGAACTCCCTTTTATACGACCATTGGAGTTAAAGCTGCCGAACTGCAGTCTACGATGGAAGGAGCATACTTGGAAATTGCTCCAAGCTTGCTCGCTTCCATCAATATGTGTTATATCAATAATGAAAAAAAAGAGCTACATACAACTGTTTAGAAATAAAGAAACCATAAATAATATTTCTATTTCTTAAAGATTCGTTGGCCGTTATGAGTTCGTGAAGCCGATCTTAATGATTCGAGACCTCGACTTAGTCAAGAAGATCACCATCAAAGACTTTGAGCATTTCCTTGATCATCGTGCATTCACGGATGACACAATCGAACCGCTCTTTGCAAGAAATCTATTTTCTTTGAAAGGTGAACATTTTATGTAATTATTTCTAATGGGAAAAAGAAATACCCAAGGAATATATTAATTTTGATAGACACCGTCTCTAAGTAAGCAAGCTGAAGAATATCTTTATTAAATTATTTTGATTATTGAATGGATGAACTTCCCCATTTAATTTATCAATTTTGTTGCGATATTTTAAAATTATGCTTATATATTAAAGCTAATAGTTAAGTATCTATTAGCTTAAGGTGCGATTAATTCTTAAATTACTCAATAACATTATTTTTCAATACGGTACCTCATTTTGCCAAAATATTTCTATCCTGGTAAGAAGTGGTATTGATCAAGGTTATAGAGGGGTAAATAAAAAATTTAAATTAATCCTGAACCATCATCATACCATACCATTAGTTTGCATGGTATGGTATATAAAATGCAGACTTTGAAACTTTTCTGAAATTCTTATAGGTCAAGAATGGAAAGATATGAGATCAACTTTGAGCCCAGCGTTCACCAGTTCAAAGATAAAGCTAATGGTTCCCTTTATGGAGGAAGTTGGAGAGCAGATGATTCGAGCTCTAAAAAAGAAAATCAAGGAGTCTCAACGTAAGAATTTCTTTCAAATATTTTAATTGGCATCTGAAAATTGTGTACTTGTGTAATCTTTTATTTCTCAGCACATTTTTTACCAAACGATTTTTATCTAAGGATTAAATTTTGTCAATTTTTTTAAAAGTCTTGGCAATTAGAACAACCAGTATCAAAAGTTTAACAGTGAGAAGATCGTAAGAAGTAACAGATCGTTTTGCCGATTTTTATCATACAACTAGCAAACCCGGCGAACTCCGTTTCGCCACCAGATGGCTTTCCCGCTATAAGGATTTTCCCGCTTTTCTGTTGAAATTTTTCCTGAATTTTCTTTGCTATAAACCTAACGGAGCCCGAGACCTTTCCAACGAATGCAAAACCGTGGAAATCGGTTCGTGCGTTCTGGAGTTATAGCGTCAGGAAGGAAAACCCGACTTATTTTTATATAGTAGAAGATATCACTCAGTAGCCATCATCATCATCATTATATTCTATAGCTTCTTCTTCTTCGGGTGCCTTTTCGATTAACGAAGGTTGGCAGTCAGCTTTGTATTTTCCTTTCTGTTCTTCACGAGGCATTCGGCGGCACTCGCGATTCCGGCCCACTCCCATATGTTACGGAGCCAAGATTTTTTCTGCGAACAACGCCTCTATTTCCAGCAACTTTACCCATCATGATGAGTTACAGGAGTATGTCTCGTACCCCAAATATGCAATTTTTTCGTCTCGACAATTTGTTAAACTTTTCGTGTTTGATTGATTGAACCTCCTCATTCGTGACCTTTTATGGGTCTAGCTCATGGTCAGCATTCTTTTAAAATATGCCTACATATCGAACTCTTCTATTCTAAAGCTATTAGTAAAATAAAAAGATTTGATGTCATCGAAGTAGTCGATAATTTAGCTGATATTTGTATAAAAGTAGTTGCTGTAGTGCCAAGTATTTTTATTTCCTTAGATGGGGCAATCGATGTTGATTGTAAAGATCTCACGGCACGCTATGCAAATGATGTGATTGCCTCATGCGCCTTTGGTTTGAAGGTGGACTCCCACACTGATGAGAACAATCAGTTCTTCGAGATGGGCAAGACTGCTGCCACTTTCAAGTTCAAACAGATGCTCATGTTCTTTGCTATGGCTGCGTGTCCTTCTCTTGTAAAGGTAAATTAAATGAAATGTTTTATTTTATGTAGGACAACTTGAGTCACTTTATTGAATTATAGTATGTATGTAACTGGCTCGTTACTGTACTAGTTAGCATGTTCGCCTGCGACCGACGAGTTACCGGGTTCGAGTCGTGGATCAGGCCATAATCAGTATTGGGTTTTCTAAAGAGAAATTCTCAGTACTAGCCTGGTGTAGCCTAGTGGTGGTGACAAAAACTGTGACCTAGACAACTGTGGTGAAGTGCTCTCGCAATGCTGAAAACTATTTTCGAATTTCGAATTTCAATATTAAATAATACGACATACTAATACGTAATGTTGATCTTAAGGATAAATGCCTTCAAATAAAAAATCTGCAAGTAAAACAAGAACATTTGTTATCTTTCCAGAGATTGAAACTGCAATTATTCAGCAAACAAACCAGAGACTTCTTCATTGACCTGGTGATGAGTACGATGAAGGACAGAGAAGCTCGGAACATCATCAGACCGGATATGATCCATCTCCTCATGGAAGCCAAGAAAGGTATTTTCGAAATCTCTACTATTCTAGATACAAAATCAATTCGTAACATTCATGATTTATCGCAGTTGCAATAGCGCATATCAATCGATAGCGCTGGTTAAACAACTCTGTCCAAGGTCACTATCTGGATGTTATACCGACTTTGAAAGTCCAAAATTGTTCTTTTCCTTTGTTCCTTTAGTCCCGGTTACTAACGAGTACGTTTAATAATCGTTAAAATAAAAAGTCATTATCCCGTAATCATTATTGCAGCAGGATCCCTGTACCATAATGAGATAAATCAATAGAAAGTGGTCACGATCCTCAGAAATGAGAAATGCAATGCAAATGCAATGATGATGACTAAACTTAATAATACTAATAACTTAATAATATTAATAATACCTATGGCGTCTATAGAATAGATTCTAAATCTAAACGATATAATATGTGTGTAATTTAATATTGATAACTTTGTTTGAATGAGTTGATTTACAGGTAAGTACCTAGTGACTTGCGGTTTTATTTACTGTTGAAACAATAACAACATAAGTACACAACGTATGTATCTGTCATAAATCTTTGAGCAAAACATGTTATATCTACTCTAGGTTTGTGTTATTATTAACTGATTGCTTATTTCGCAACGGTGAGGCAATCACCATATTATTTTTTATGATAAATACAAAAATGATGAATGATATAAAAATCATGGAAACATACAGGAAACATGATGATCCTGATTTTTAGTATATTTTGTACAAATAAATCAAAACGAGATTATTTCTATAATCATTTAATATTAGTAAGGTAAAGAAAACTCCGAATTATATTAAAAACGATGAACGATGAACGAACTAAATGATGAACACATGATGCTATTAAAGTCATAAAAAAGAGAAATCAATGAGAGGAATCTTTCTAGATGAATTCGAGTGAAAGAAAGCTTAAATAACAATAGGCAGGGCGTAAAATTATGATTTTACGCAACAGTTCTATACAAATTACGATTTTACAATGTTCTGTACAGTGAGAACCATCCAGCGCAGTGGGTTATATTAGTTAAGTAGCCTCTAAAATTAAAAAAATAATGAAATTATAAAAATAAATGGTCTAAAAATATAAAATCCATACTAATATTATAAATGTGTATCTGTCTGTCTGTCTGTCTGCTACGCTTTCACGGCCCATCTGTTCAACCGATTTTGATGAAATTTAGTACAGGGATAGCTTGTATCCCGGGGAAGGACATAGGCTACTGTTTATCCCGGAAAATTTAAGAGTTCCCGCGGGAATCAAAAAAACTTAATCCACGCGGACGAAGTCGCGGGAATCATCTAGTATACCTATATATGATCTGGAACATGATAAGGTTTTTATGCACTAAGTTTGCATTGAGATTGGTCAGAAAATCGTTCAAGCTTGGTATATAGCAGGGATTCGATAATAATTATTGTAAATAGCTGGTCTTTGATACGATAGCAGAAACATCTAGTTCGGTTATTGACAGAACTAATCTCCACCCGAAATTGAGGCATATCCCGGCTCTTCGAAGTTGCAAATAACGACACCAGGGGCAAAATCTGTGATTAACACGAAATAGCAGAGCATTTACAGTAGCATTGTAACATAGGGTCAGGTCTTACCGGATTGAAGCTGGTAATTGCGACCGCAAAAGATTAGACTAAGAGACCATCGACGTAAACATATTGATTAGATAAACTAGATGAACTGCCCGCGATTTAGTCCGCGTGGATTAAGTTTTTTGATTCCCACGGGAAATTTTCCGGGATAAAAAGTAGCCTATGTCCTTCCCGGGATGCAATCTATATTTTTACTAAATTTCGTCAAAATCGGTTGAACAGATGGGTCGCGATAGCGTAGCAGATATACAGACAGACACACTTTCGCATTTATAATATTAGTGAGGGTGGATGGATACAGATAAAATTATAACAAACACAAAATGACGTTACAAAAGAACTTTATAAAATATGTTTATTTCAATGGAAAAATTTCTGTATTTACAATTATTCCAAAGTGTCTACAAGTCCTTTTCATTGTTAGCAAACGTGATAGATAATTGTTTAAACCTTTCATTAATTTGTTTGAAAAATAAGCGAAATTGAAACGAGCAAATTTTTGTTTGCAAGCCATTCACATCGGTGTATCAATAGAGGTCGTCGAAAAACTAGAAAATATGGCGGTATCTCAGGCCAATTTTTTGAATAAACGGTTTCCGTGCACACAAAAAATTTGTGACTTTCGTCTCTCATACAACCGAATTCACAAAGTGCACCGATATGTGGGAATTTCTGTTTTGTCAGGACGCATTTAGTGAACTGTGTTATCGGCATGTGGTTAGTTTTAGGCCTCGCTGTAATTTGATGGACCAGTTATTTAGTGACTAGTTTACTCGCTCCAGCGGCTACTTCTATCACAGAAACACTCCAAATAACTAGAACTAGAAGATGGCCATAAAAACACAAATGATTGTTTAAACCCTTTGTATTGCTGCCATAGAGGTATAATAATATATGTATTGTAATATTGCTGCACTTTTTTGTTAATTATAAATGGATACAAAATTATTTTCAAGAGAACGCTGAGAGCAGCTGAGAGTAAGTTTCAACAACAGGCGCAGAGCTCATAGACGTGTGCGCACAGATTAATATATTTGTACTATAGGCTGTTAAAATGGGATGGAATGCACAAGATTAAAGCACATTATGATTCTATGGCGTGTTCTATGGGTTTTAAATAATTACGAATCTGGAGCTGTGTCTATAGTAGGTACTAGGTACATACACAAATATTGTAATCTTCTTCTTTCTTTATGTATAAAAATCAATTGCTGTTAGTTTGTCTCGCTAAAACTCAGAGACGGCTTGACCGATTTAGATGAACTTTTTTGTGCGGGTTTTAATAGATCCAGGGATGGTTTATTTTTACAATTGGACTCGGAAGGGGACGCTGCAATCGGGTTCTAGGCTCAAGGCAGGACAACGACTGCTGGGCCCACTAGTGAGTAATACATATACCTACTGTTAAACTGAAGGAATGAAGTAGAAATAAAAGGCTTTCTATTTATTTACTCGCTTCAGGAAAGCAAAGCAGAAATTCACATTATATCATAATGTTCACATTTCGCGTCCCTAGTTGTTGGATGTAGCTCATTGCAATTGGATGTTGTGGATTTTAAGAGTTGAAAAATCCAACATTTCTGTTTGAATAAAATATTTTTATAAACTATTTCTTTCCCAAAGGACAACTTACACACGATGATAAAGCTACTACAGAAAATGGCAACGACCAAGACGCTGGCTTCGCGACCGTCGAGGAATCTACAGTTGGCAAGAAGAATACTGATCGTGGTAAGTGTTGTTTTTTATATTGTGGTTTTTCGGTTCCCGCAGAAACTCTATTATTTTTCCGGGATAACCTATGTGTTATTCCAGATCTGTTTCACCGTTCTGGAGTGATTGAATAACAAACATCCACCCATCCAAACTTTCGCACTTATAATATTGGTACTACCAAAATAGTAATTGTAGTAGGTATTACATATTTGTAGTTTACTAAAGTTTTTCCATAGTTTGGTCCGACATCGACCTCATCGCCCAAGCAGTCCTCTTCTTCATTGCCGGCTTCGAAACCATTTCTACTGGGATGTCATTCGCCCTGCATGAGCTGGCCGTCCATCCAGATGTCCAGGATCGTTTGTTCGATGAACTGAAGGAATATAATGAGAAACACCACGGGAAGCTCAGCTTTAATGCTATTCAGAATATGAAGTATTTGGATATGGTTGTTTCAGGTAATACAACTTTATTTACACAGTTATTTATGTTAAACTAGCTGATGCCCACGACTTCGTCCATGCGGAAAGAGGTTTTTTGGTTACCGCGGGAACTTTTTAATTTTCAAAAATAAATGGCCTTAGTGTTATTACAGACTATAATACATATATCTCTCATCCCAATCAGTTCAGCCGTTCTGACGTGATAGAGTAACGAAAATCCATCCATCCATCAAAACTTTGGCATTTATAATAGTAGTATATCTGCATTCAAACATTTTTAAGCCTACTTGTGCCTGGAATTGAATTTACTAAAGAAACAAAAAAAAATTAGATACTATTTCAATTTTCAATGAACCATTCGATAGAGCCTATGCTAAGGATTGATAATATGACAAGTAGAATAGTAAATAATTACTTAGAACACGAATGAATGACTAGCTAAGAACATCCTATAAAACGTTGGGTAAACAATATTGATCCACGCGGACGAAGTCGCAGGCATTAGCTAGTTCTTGTATTTTCTTTAAACAAATGAACTTCAGTACGTTCCCTCCATGTTCTGTTTGATTTTCCATCCTGTAAAGTGAGTCCTTTGCATGGACTATTATTTCTTTTGCCTATCACATAGAATTTACATCCATGGCTTATCATGTTGCTTACAGATCTTTTGCTACACACAATACATTTATACCTAAATGTGACAATCGTTGTGCTAAGTGCTTGCATGGCAGTCATTTATCTTGAAAATAGTATTAATTTAAGTTTTTTTTATTTTTGCAGAAGTCCTCAGGCTCTGGCCTCCAGCCATGGCCTTAGACAGGATTTGTGTGAAGGACTACAACCTGGGAAAACCAAACAGCAAAGCTACCAAGGATTATATTGTAAGACTATTTTTATATCTTCTTCGTCTTTTATTTTAAAGAAGCATGACTTCGAGAGTACAGTACCTACTGTTGGTAGGCCGCAAAACTTAGTTGCACGGAGTCTTTGCTGCAAATCATGAAAAATGGCAATCCTTACAAGCACTGGATAATTAATTTCATATGAGACATACAGGTCTCCCATAAGATAAGTCTAGTTTTGAATCTTCCAACCTAGTCAAGAGACCTATTTAGACTAGCCAACAATGATGTTGACATAGTGACAGTACATGTGTTTTAAAAGGCAAACATATAACATCTTAACGCCAACTTGAAATTAAAGTTACGAGGGTCTCATACGCACCATTTAAACCCATCGATATATATGTAGGTACTAGATGGGCCCTTTCATAGAAAAAGGTCTGGCGACCGACTATGAGAACGCGTTCCTAACCTGTCTTTGTCCCCATCGTAGCGCTGTCACGGTCGCTCGTCGTATAGACAATTTGTTATTCTTAAGTTAACATCTAAAGTCTTATTAGTTTGGCACTGTACAATTTTTATTTTAAGGCAAGTGTTTCAATTCACTATCATACATTTCCAAAAAAACGTTATTTATTTAATCTTACTATTTAATATTTTTATCCATTACGCAATCATGTAATTTCCGCGGCAAACTGTATGATATTTTTTTTTTACTAACTAGCCTTACGGCTTCTATGGCCATGACCTATATTATCTATGACCGAGTCATACGTTTTCAATTTAAGTTGCAAGCAAGTTCCCGCTTTTCAGACTAGTTGGCGTTGATGGCGTTGCTAAAAATACGCCCACATTCTTTGTTTGACAGGGCCCGTCTATGTAAATTGAGGTCGTTGTTTAATCCTAGAATCATACTAATATTATAAATGGACAGGTGTATTTATTTATTGTTTTATCTTTCAATAACGGATTAACGGGAATTCCCGTGGACATTAAAAAAACTTATTCCACGCAGACACAGTCGTAGGAATCAGCAAGTGTGGTTTTTGATATCAGTTTTTTCCTAGATCCACAAAGGAGAGATCCTGTCGGTTCCAGCGTGGTGTTTCCACCACGACCCACAGTTCTTCCCGAACCCGCAGAAGTTCGACCCTGAACGCTTTTCCGACGAGAACAAGCATCTTATCAACCCCATTGCTTACATGCCATTCGGACTTGGACCTAGGAACTGCATTGGTAAGTCGAAGTCAAAATCAAAGTCATAGTCAAAGTATATTTATTCAATTTAGGTACACCGTATATTTATTGACGTCCAGATACTTATAAAATATGATGGTGATAATCACTTAAGGTATCTTAAAACTAAAGCTACGAGGGTTCCAAACGCGCCCTGGTCTGAGAAGAGCCCACATCAAACTCAGCCGGGTTTTTTTTATTTATTGTCACCATCTCACAAATATCAAAATATGTATGTACCTAGATTTTGTAGTCTCTTAATTGGTATCAGTTGCAGTGGCCTAGTTGCGACAGCGCATAATATCAGTCGATTGCGATTGTTAAGCAATGTTGACCCGAGTCGCTAACAGGATGGGTGACCGAATTCAGAAGTTCGAATTTGGCCTTTTAGATTTCTCCGTGCCTCAGAGAGCACGTTAAGCCGTCGGTCCCGATTTTTAACATCTGAGAATAATCGTTAGAAAATCAAGAGTTGAAATAATACTATAAATCGAGTGGTATGGGGAAGGACGTGGGAACTCACCGCATTATTATCCCAAGAAAACCTTCGCCATTGTGTGATTAATGGAAAGGGGTACGACCCTCAGCAATGAAGAATACGACGTAGAGAGAATAGGTATAAGGAAAAATCTAATTATTAAATTACATACTGACATTGATTTACACATTAAGCCACTGGGTTAGTAAACTTGATATTTGGCGGTGCTTGTGAAATCCCAGATTCAATTTGGCAATTTCTAATGCTGGCCTCTGTCTTGTTTGTTAAGTAAGAGATTCTTACCATGGATTTTTACGAAAATTTTTTTAGTTACTGTCTCATCATTGTCAGTCTCGGAAAAACAGTTCCAACTATTATCGGGTGAAATACAAATCTTATAATATTATATTCGATATCAAGATCGATTAGATATTAAAGCTATTTAAAATCGCTTAGGATAAGGACAGTCATTTACTGTTGGTCCGGGCAGATAAGTTCCCCGTAAGTTCATTGACACCTGTTAACATTGATGTAGAATTTTAATACGTCATTACATTAATAACAAACAGGTGTTTATCCGGCAGAAGGTCATTAGTATCAAAGAAGTGATAATTACATTGCATTATGATTATGATTACGTTATGCAACCCAACGTGTGCTTTTAACCGTTTTCCTATCAAATCTAAATTTTTAAGCTATTGCATAGCTTCTATCGCGGGCTTTGAGCGTGGAGACCGAATCCAGAAATTCCGTTACAAAAAAACCTAACACTTTGGTTGCTATGACTACTTGTGTTGTTGACTTCAAATTATTGAAAATAAAAAGACTATTTTTATGAAAAGATGATTTGGAATATAAAGGCGAAATCATTTTAAAGAATTATGTTTTGAAAACATAATTCTTTAAAACCAAAGTGTTAGGTAAGTTGATAAAAATGCTATGCAATAGCTTTACCGCGGCAGTCTAAGAGTGCCACACGTCTTTTTTTAGGAACAAAATAAAATGTTCAACCCTACACACGATTTTTTTTACTTCGTGCAAATGACACAGCGGTGTTACTATACTGTATAGTGTGTAGACTAGATATAGAAAGAAGAAAAAAGAAAAGAACAAAATAACTTATACTTTATACATAAAGTACATAAACTAACTACCAACGTGATAAATAACTAATCGTCTTGTACAGCAGTAAAATAAATAAATAAAATAAGCCTTTATTGCAGCGCTAGTAGGTAAAAAGGTTTGACTTAAAAATATACCACAATATTAATCCCTATAGATTTGCTCTACGTGTCCCACGACATAGGCCTCCTGTGAATTTTTCCAAGCCAAAAATAGAAAATTTTTGGCTAACCTTGTCCACATACTTCCAATCAAGTTAAATATATCGTCCTCCCATTGTTTAAATTATCTGCGTACAGCAGTGCACCGCCTCAAATATGTAAGCCACTCAGCTTGTGTTGTGGTTGAAATGTTGAAACTACTGGTGCAGATCTGAGATTCCAGGTTGCCAAATGCTGATCTTCAGTGGCTTGCTTGATAAATAGATAGTGGCATAGACTACTTTTATCATGAGGAGTTCTAGGAAACCAAAATCCAAGTGGATTCATATATACTACTCTAAATTCTAATTTCAAAGAAGTTTGGTCAAGATCGGGAGGCATTTCACTCTGACCGCCAAACTTCAATTTAAAGACAGCACCCGATCATGATGACTAATTTTTATTTCTTTATAGAATAAAATCTAGTATGTAGTATGAAACTTATGTAATGCACTAGGAATCTGTCATATATTTCGGTTTCAACGTGCTACGCAGGCAACACAGGCGTCAAAATACATATTTGGTTAGCCGGCTGATTTATGGCTGCAGATAAATTTCACAAGTAAAAAGCTCGTGCGGGATTTATGAGTGTAAAGAATTCATTTTAGTTCAGATAACCCTTGCAGATTCTGAAATGCCAAGGTGCAAAAGGATGCAATAGTTTAACCGATGACAAGATTACCTCCATGTGTTCTCACAATATTAGATTAAAATATACATATGATGTCATTATGTATTATCTTTGGCAAGGCAGACATTGTAAAAATCCTTAGAGATAAAAAACCTTTTCAAACTTAATTGAGGTTCCGTACCAAACGATAAAATGGGAACCCTTGGTGTAACTTATCAGTCTGTCTGACATCCGTGTGAACAAAAAGTAATTATTAAGATTGGCATTTACGGTTGGCATATGGAAAATATTAGAAACTAGATGATGCTCGCGACTTCGTCTACGTGGATTAAGATTTTTCGATTCCCGTGGGAACTCCTTAGTTTTCCGGGATAAAAAGTACCCTATGTCCTTCCCCGGGATACAACCTATCCCTGTACCAAATTTCATCAAAATCGGGTGGGTCGTGAAAGCATAGCAGACAGACAGACACATTTAAAATATTAGTATGGAATGGGGGTCTAAATTTTAGAGAAGTAAAACTAGAGCAATTACAGTTTTTTTTTAATTTGCGAAAATGTTTGCAAACATCAAAATTAAAAAAGCACGCTAGCGCTTTGCTGCAATCACACCTGTCCTGCTTGCAAATTGTGATGTAACCTAAGCCTAGAAGGTGCCTATTCACTCTTGATACTGATTCGAAGGTACCTCTATATTAAAAGTGGAAGGGAAGTCGGAAGGCATTCGGTCAAAGACTTTGAAAAAATTATAAAAATGTCAAAAACGACTAAATCTCTGTTGACCGCTTTTTTTTCTTTCTCCAGGTTCAAGATTTGCCCTCTGCGAGCTCAAATTCCTCGTGTACCATATCCTGTTGAACTTTGAGGTGTCACCGTCGGAGAAGACCTGCCTTCCTGCGAAGCTGTCTTCCGAGTCTTTCAACCCTCGTCTGAAAGGTGGCCACTGGCTAAAGTTTAGGCTACGCGCTTAAAAAAAACTGTCTATGGTTTTGAGAAATATTGTGAGCATTGCTGGACCGAGATATTATGTACTATAGTATAGAAATATTTTACACTAAGAATTTTATAACTGTTATTTTACAAGTAAGGTTTTTCACGCGGCTTCGCTCACGTTAGGTTCGATTTTCATACAAATTTCTTTCAAAGCCAAATTTTACTCCCTTTGGGATTGAATTTTCAAAAATCCTTTCTATGCTTCATAATAGCTATCTGTATGCCAAATTTCAGCCCAATCCGTCCAGTGGTTTGAGCTGGGCGTTGATCAGTCAGTCAGTCAGTCATCCTTTCCTTTAAATATACTAGTGGTTCGCCCCGAACTGAGACCTCCCGGCGCCATCTATTGACATCATTGTGAAGTTTTGTTGTAAATAGTAAGGCTCATTAAAAATTAAATAATTTCGTTTCCATATAATATTTATCTAATTTTAGTATTTGTTGTTCAAGTACAGGATATAATTCAAATAATTGATCAAGTTTCAGGCTCAGCATTTCAGAAAATTTAGAGTTCTGAGGTCAACTTTGGACGTTAGAAAATCGCCACTTTGAAAGCCCTCCATTTCGTCAATTTTAGGGGAAAATGTAAAAAAAATATATTTTTGGACTCTATTCCTAATTATCTTTAAAATGATATACCGCAACCCTATGTAACGCTATAAAAATATTTTTTCTTCATATTCGCTTCTATGAGAGCCCCCCTGAAATAAAGATTTTTATAACTTTTTAAGCCATATTCGGCTGGAGGCCATCGGTTTATATTTATAATATTTAAATTTGAAGTAATTACGTTCAGTAATTCAGAAGTTATGAGGCTCTGACAGACGGACGGACGGACGGACGGACGGACAAGGGCAAATTCACTCATCATTCATTTCATTTCATTTTTGAATTACTATGATAAAATCGATTTTCAAGCATTAGGTAATATTAAGTCTAAATAAGTTAATGACTAATATTAAGCCTAAATAAGTTCACAGTGCAACTCTAATTTCGCAATCATTTTTGGATAGTTTTTATCGCATTGGATTTCGGTATAATATTGCATACTAGCAATGATATTCTGCACTCTAGATTGAAATGGGCCAACCACAACTTCGAAGGAATATGGCAGCTCTCAACACCAACTGCCAGCCTTGTTAAAACCGGGGATGTAACGGAGGTAAATTTATCGGAACCGAAGTCGGAGTCAGAGTTTTTAAATTTGATTTATCGGAGTCGGAACCAGAGTCGGAGGCAGAGTCGGACTCAGAGGCAGAGTCAGAAGTGGTCACAAGAGAGATATTTTTCATTTCAGAACAAATAAAAACATCATTCAGTCAACCTTTTTTCCTTTCGGAAGGCGGGGGTTGCGGGGGACTCCCAAAGCGACGGGTATGAACCAGTTCATAACGGTCGACGCAGGCCGCCGTCGCTATTTGCTATGATTCGACCTCCGATTAAAACCTCCGATTTAAAAGTTTCGGAGCTGAAATAGAAACCGAAGGTGTAAAATAATCGGAAGTTCCGACTTTACAGAATCGGAGTCGAAGCTTCGTAACATCCCTGGTTAAAACAACTATCCGTTCAGCCGTATAATGTGATAACATCCATACCTACTATCCTATGCTATAATTTTGTCCTATAAATTTTTTTGAATGCATTTTTATTCTTATTTTATTAAATAACTAAAATAATGTTTCCTTTGAGAGCTTCAAAATTTAAAATTCTTTGCCTCGTGGTCCGTTCGTTTTTCCAACCTGTATGCAGAAAGTGTATCCGTCTCTCTGCTACCGATTTTGATGAAATATTGTACAGATAAGGTTGTATCCCCGGGAAGGACATTACCCTACGTTCCCGTGGAAATATAAAACTTAATCCACGCAGAAAATGTCGCGGGCGTCCACTACTTTCCGATAGGTACAATCTTACGGTTCCCACGTATTAGTTACGAGTAAATAGCGATCTACGAAGTTAGTGTTCAGTAAACGTTGAGCGGACTTTACTAAAGTTAGTAACTTTACTCTCCGCTGAAATAATAGGTAACTATGTTTGAACCTTAGTTAGGAAGGTTACAGTATCGCTCGATTAGTTCTACTAGCTTGAGCAGAATTTTTTTTTTTACTTATTTCAAAATCAAAATTCTTCAAAATCCACAATAGCTTTATTTTAATACTAGCTGATGCCCGCGACTTCGTCCGCGTGGAATAAGTTTTTTAATTCCCACGGGAACTTCTTAATTTTCCGGGATAAATTATCACTCTCCAGGCCCATGCAAAAAATCACGTCAAACCGTTGCTCTGTTGCAGCGTGATTGAAGGACAAACCAACAAACAAACACACTTTCGCATTAATAATATTAGTATGACTAGATGATGCCCGCGACTTCATCCCCGTGGATTAAGTGTTTTTTTTTATTCCCGCGGGAACTCCTTAATTTTTCGCTATGTTAGGATGTTTTCATAATAATATTTAGGTACGTCTATAAATATAACCTTCTCTGAACTCACATTACACATTACAGAGTAAACTTACTACTAAGCATAGGATGAATGTTCTGCTATATCCCACACATGGACCGTACGTGATGTTAGTACAATGTGCCATCTAGAACTGAGGATGGAGTCATGACGGAGTTTTATCATAATTCGTAGTTCTCAAAGAATTTGTTGCAATAAAAATATATAATTTATCATGTTTTTTTTTTTATCACCATTTTAAAAGTAAAACCAAGCTTTTGGCTACTGGATGATGTAACTATTACATACCTTCTTATATTCAGGGGAAAATAGAAAAAAATAAAAATTATAATAATAAAATAATAGTAAAATAATATTAAAACGATAATAGAATGGTAGTATAGTATGGGTGTATATGATTACGCGACTAGAAGCTTACGGAGAAGTTTCCCGTCGTTCCGACCGCTCGCCAAGGGTGGGTATGGCGGTTGAGGCTCGTTCGTTCGCTGTCGCGTCGTTGTTAACATGTTGGTTCGTTCTGGTGGAGAAGTTGGGCGATACATAAAATTAATATATTGAGTAGGTATAATTGCAATAGGTCGTTTTGAACGCACTGTGTTGTTGGATGCTGTCTTATGTGGGGGACCGAGGCGTTATGCGTTCGTGGATCTAGATTGGCAGCATCCGACGAAATCATCTGCCTTTGGTGGATTTATATACATATCATAACTACAACATATTTACACGTATATTACTAAACCAATTATTGTCGCAGGTC
Source organism: Erebia epiphron (assembly GCA_963932025.1). Taxonomy (NCBI): domain Eukaryota; kingdom Metazoa; phylum Arthropoda; class Insecta; order Lepidoptera; family Nymphalidae; genus Erebia; species Erebia epiphron. The sequence goes on from OZ009950.1 coordinate 15,957,194, forward strand.
GGGTCAGGCCTGTGGGGCGTATACGGTGTCTCGCTTCAGCGATGCCTCAGCACGGCTGGTTCTGTCTGGATGTCTACCTAGTTGGACGTTCAGATGGGATTGGTTTGTTGTTGAATCAGAGAGCTTGCTTTCTGAGCGCAATGCAGTTCGAGTATACTTCTACGTTCCGCAAAACGTCTGACTTTACCTTGCGGTCTACTTATCTAAATTACGTACGTCGTTCGCAATACTCGAACGATAACTTACCATGGTTGGAAGGACGCTGTTTATTATTGCCGAAGGTTGGATTATGCGTACGTTGCGCCCGAATATCTTACTACATTTTGCACTACGCTTGTTCAGCCTCGACACTTCATAGTTTCATGGATTCACAGCCCATGGGCTGTTGACTTTTGGTATTCTTAGAGATGTATTAGTCCATGTATTGATGTGCCTCTAGGGGTACCATAGGAGGGAAGAAGCCTACCGTTGGTGGCGGGGAGGAGCCAGCCAGCCATCATTTATTTTTTAGAAATATAAATGATGCCATACAAATTATCTTCCTTTTCTTTATAAAAGGTTATAAAAGGAAGATGCTTCCACTTGGGTTAGTTCATAAATATCCCGAAGAGATTGGTCTCTTCGCGATCACGTTACTTAATGCCTGTTTTAAGTTAACTGAATTACATCTAAATCGGTGTATAAGCGAGTCGTTGGGTTGATTGAATTCGAGGCTTCCGAAACTCTAAAAGATCTTGGTTTATTATGGACACAGCAATGTAGTGAGGGTCTTACTGCTAGATGTATCACGTGCCATTTTAAAGAAATATTGAATTTTATAAGTAGAGAGAGGTGTAGATGCTTAGTGACCCCGTCAGGTTGGTTACAATGTTTCTAATATATAATCTTCGTCTTATAAAAAACTAGCTGGTGCATCATCACTTACCGTCAGGTGAGATCGCAGTCAAAGGCTAAATTCTAGTGGAATCAAAAAAAGATTGCCAACAGCTGCATACATTTTTAATTTAAAGCGAGTACTTCAAGTAATATCATTGGGTATCTGCTGTAACAAGCCACTTATATACTTAGGTTTGTAAGTAACAAAATTTTAACATCTGTGAGGCTAACACTATCGCTTAAAGCACTATTACTTTAAAACTGACGTTTTATAAGACGTACCTTGACGTCCATATAGTAAGGGTTATAATTCTGAAACAAGGGCATCAACAACATTAAAATAATACTGCTTTAAGCTTTAGTAGTAAGCTCCCTGATCTTAAATAATAACCAATGCCCATTTTCAAGTCGAGGGTTAAAGGACTCCGCGGACATCTTATCGGGATAACGTGTCTTCGATGATGGAGAGACTTCCATCTCTTTGATGAGGTGGTAGAGTAATACTTTCAACTCGCATAGCGCAAATCTTGAAGTTGAAAAAGATTACAGTGTTCAAAGTTAGCCTATGTATAAACATAAGAGCCGCGATGTTGGGTTCGAGTTCCGATTAAATCAGTTTTGGAAGTTTTTTGAGTATCCTAATTTGGGCCACAGAAAAATACGCTAATCTGAAACCGACCCAAGAGCGAAAACACTAGGGACCAAAGGGAACGACAATAGGGATAATGCCTATACCGAAAATAAATTATTTCTAACTGATTATTTATTAGAGGGTCTTCCGAAAGACCTAAAATTCACATCCTTATTTGGTTTTAAGTTTGATAACCATTTTAAAATATAGATTATAGAAAAAAAGTGCGTTGAAAATGATGACGTCACAACTGTGAATTTCATACAACTTCCATACTAAAAGTGCGTGTTTAAGTTTGTAAGAGTTGCTGATTTGATTGAGTTGTCATCATCCCTATTAGCGCAATATGTGCGGCTTACTATTAAATGAGTTACGCGGACATTTCAGATATTTTTTGTCCATTTTGTTCTTTTCAATTCTATTTCTATTTCTCTCAGGAAAGATATTCAGAAATACTTACTACCCGAGTAAATCTCGGGCGCATCAGCTACCGAGTAAGTTTTTTTTTTAAATCAATGACAAGTTAGCCCTTGACTGCGATCTCAGCTGATGGATAGTGATGATGCAGTCTAAGATGGATGCGGGCTAATCTTGCATGGCAGTTATATTAGACCCATACCTTTAATCGCTTTCTACAAGGCATCATACCGGAACGCTAAATCGCTTGGCCGCACGTCTTTGCCGGTAGGGTGGTCGAAGCCTCCCACCAGGCCAGACCAGGTAAAATTCAGAAATTATAAATATACTCTCATATGGATACGGAATGCACTTTGTATTTCTGATTAAAACCCGAATAGAATTAATATCATCTGTTAAAAAAAAAAACAACAAACCTATACAGTTCCTCGGGCCAATTCCAAATGGCATATAAGTTAGAGGGTTGATAAGACGTCTGTTAGCTTTGGAGAATCTTTCTGGATCGAATTTCTCGGGAGCCGGGAAGTGCTTTGGGTCGTGGTGTAAGGACCATACAGGGATATTGACGATCTCCCCTTTATTGACCTGGAAATAAGTATTAAAACTATATTAGAAAGTGTAGTGTAATGCAGTTTGTCAGAGAAATTGAGTCATAGAGGAAAAGGGTGTCTACCTTATATACAGGTAAAATATCAATATGAAACGGCCGCTAAAGTCTTAGAACTAAATCCACAATCCACCCAATCCTTATTTAGGATTCTTCTTCTTCTTTAAATATTAGGATTCCTAATGTTTAAAGAAGAAGTTTATTTATACCTCAATGCACCCGACTTCGTCCGCGTGTATTGAGATTTTTGGTTTCCACGGGAACTCTTTAATCTTCCAGGATAAAAAGTAGCCTAAGTACATACTTAGGCTACTTTTTATCCTAGTCTGGACTATAGATTCTAGTCTGGAGTAACACATGTTACTCCAGACTAGAATCTATTTCTCTGCCACAAACAATAAAATCAAAGATATTATACCCAGCCAAACTTTCGCATTTATAATATTAGATAGTTTAGATGTTTATCGACTTACAATGAATTCATTTGTAGCGTTAGTATTAGGTTTCCCTAGGTTATACTGCTTCACACACAGTCTGTCTAGAACTGTGAGTGGCGGCCAAATTCGAAGAACCTCTGAAAATTAAGAATGGTTTAGGTACTAATATACTCGTAAAACTACAGTTATTTAGCCCAATTATCTTTACCTAGCCATAATCCTGTCCTAAAAATCTGAAAGCAATCCCGTATAACTAAACAACGTTAATATAAGTAGTTTGTATAATCATCAGAGTTCGGACATATTTTTTTTTAAATTTAAATAGACTAGCGCTTGGCTGCAATCAGACTTGCTGAAAGTGGTGATGCAGCCTGAGGTGGAGCGCGCTTGCCTAGAAGATGCCTATTGACTCTTGATTTGAAGATACTAATATACTTAATAAGCGAATGGAAAAACGGAAGCCGGAAGGGGTTCCATATCTTAGCGGTTCGAATTAGAAACGAAGTCCTTCGTACGCGTACTTAGGATTTCAACTATAAATTCAACTCAAAATCAGAGACAAAAATTTGTCACTTTTTTGAAAAATACAGGATACGTTCCCTAATTATCCTTTGACATCTCAGCTGACTGAACTTTTTCCCATTAAAAAAATATTGTTTAAACGAATGCCAGTGCTTACCTGATATAACCATGTCCAAATAATTCATACTTGATATCATGCCATAATCTATTTTGCCTTCACACTTGGCATCAAATTCCCTTATCTCTGCCGCTAGCTTGTCCTGGGCATCAGGGTTCATCGCCAGCTCGTATAGTGCAAAGGTCAGAGCTGCGGATACTGTTTCAAATCCGGCTACCAGCTATTACTACTTGGGCTACTAAATCTACTTCTGACCAAGCTGAAAGAAATATTTCAACTTTAGGAAAGTTCTTTTTTATATCTGGTGGAATTATTTACTTATCTTACATTTTAGTCTGTAGCTGTAGTCGTTGATTTAGAGGTTAGTATGGGTTCTATTCCCGGTCGGGCATAAAAATTGTTAGTGGGTTTTTCAGTTTAAAAACTCTCAGTGCCAACCCGGAGTTGGAAGTGGCGATGAGTCACCTTCGTCCCTCGGAGAGCTCGTTAAGCCGTCGGTCCTGGGTTTATCACATTATAGAAGTCGTTAAAGCCCGCCAACCCGCATTCGAGCAGCGTGGTAGGTCTAAGCTCTAATTCTCTCTCTCCTATGAGAGTGAAGGCTTGTGCCTAGCAGTGGGACGTTAAACTGGGGTGTAGTGGAAGTTTGTAACTGGTTAGCCACGGTCACCTTCTAACCCTTACATAATTTTATAACCTTGACTTTAAAAGGATAGAAAATTATGAAGTAACGTACCTGTATAGTTACTTCTGTGAGTTGAAGCTGGTTATTCTACTGATGCGAAGCCAGCGTCTTCGATTATATTATTACTATCACTCTTCAATGTGCCTGTAACAAAAAAAATAATAGTGGTGATGAGAAATCGATTTTAACCCGCAAAAACCGTTTTTGTATTTTGCTGTATTTTATCTAAATTCTAGCCAATGCCTGCAACTTCGTCCGCGTGGTTAAAGTTTTTTTGATTCCTTAATTTTCCGGGAAAAAAAGTCAAAGTTGCCACTCACAAAGATGTCACTCTCCAGGTCTTTAACTATACCCATGCCAAAAATCACGTCGATCCGTTGCTCCGTTGCGGCGTGATTGAAGGACAAACCAACAAACCAATAAACCAACAAACAAACACACTTTTGCATTTATAATATGAGTATACTAGCGAATGCCCGCGACTTCATCTGCGTGGTTTGAGGTTTTTTTGGTACATAAATGCGAAAAATCGCGTCGAATCATTGCTCTGTAGCAACGTGATTGAAGGACAAACCAACAAACCCAGAAAAAAAAACACATTTTCGAATTTATAATTTTAAAGTATGATTCTGAAAAGGAATATTGGTTGAAGTGGTGTTATTCTACTCGTACCATACTACGAAGATATTAATACCTATCAGTTCAGGTGTGTTACTACGATCGCTTAATTATTAATTCAAAAAGACAGTTGTATGTCACGTACCTTGACGGCCCTTAAATAATAAATCTCGAACATGAAAATCAACAATAATGAAACAATATGACTTGAAAACACGTTCGTACGGCGCTCGCAAATATTGTCTGACGCGCAGATTTTGAAATTAAAGATAAATACTCACCGTGCGGGTGGGTTAATTAGTGCTCACTGCTCATTGGTACTAACCTTACGTCGACAGGTAATATCAGATTTTTTAATAAAATCCTACCGACTGAATTTCGGCCACGGCGGGCCAATCTTCAGAGATATAAGCGGGAGATATTATAGTGCACGAGTGTAGTCGTGAACACAGATGCACTCTCATAGCACACGGGCTACACACATATTATATTCTACACAACATCGTACCGGAACGCTAAATTGCCTGGCGGTACGTCTATATGCCAGTAGGGTAAATAACCACGGCCGAAGTCTCCCACCAGACTAGACCAGAGAAAATTCAGATTATAAATTCTCAAATTGACGTGCAAATGTAAGATAAGGTAATTATTACGATATTTAAATCCCTAATAAATCAATCATAAATAATTTCCACCACAAGTAATAACCAAGTTATGTATATCTATATCTATATACTTATAATAAAACTGTAACTCGAAAATTTCTGTACATTTAATATATTCTGAAAATTTTAATCGGGTTATGCTTTACTATCGATACTGAGCCCAAAACAGATTTTTATTAAAAAATTTTCTGTCTGTCTGTCTGTCTGTATGGCCGCGCATCACGTGAAAACCAATGAACGGATTTAAATAAAATTTGGTATAGCGGTAGCTGATACTCCGGGTCAATATATAGGATAGTTTTTATCCCGATAGAAAATAAGGTTCCTCCAGGATAGGGGATTTTGTTGATTTTACTCCATAACTCAGTCAAATCTGAACTGATTTGAATAAATCTTTCTTTATTAGAAGGTATGTATCATCAGGTAAGTTTTTCCCAATTTTGGTGAAGATTTGATAAATATTTTATCAGAGATAGAGGACAAAACTCCTCAACAGATAACAGCAATTCACTTGATTAGGACTTAATAATATCTTTTTGGTGGCGTTAGAAGGAAACAAAATTACCTAATTATAAAAAATTGCGACCAAGAGAAAATCTGTCAATTCAGCCGTCAACATAATTTACTGTTTACATCGGTATTTCCATAATATTTCCATGCCATATGTTTTGAGATGTTTGCCTGTGATAATATGAAATTAAAAATGTTAAAGTAGCTTGAAAGGGCAGCTAACGAACTTTGCTACAGAAGTGTTATCTGCAGCAGTATCTTCTGGAATGGAAGCCTCAGTAAAGAAGCTCGAAGACAAATGCCGTAACCAAGAGCTTGAGGTAGTTTATGCAACCGCATATTATGACTGCGGCTATAAATGCGAAAGATGGGATGGATGGATGTTTGTTACTCAATCACAGCAGTACCGCTGAACAGATCTGGATGGAATTTAGCACAGAAATAGTATGCAATAACACATTTACTTTTACTTTTACTTTTAACCCGAAAAACTAGAGTTCCCGCAGGAACCAAAAAACTTTAAGCCACGCGGACGAAGTCGCAGGCATCAGCTAGTATGTTAATAAACTTGTATTGCATTATGCGTTTAAAATGTGAAGACCATTTCATTAGGTATAAATTAACATGTTCACGTAATTTTAAAATTGTTGTCCTAGTTTTTCTTTAAAAATAAATCAGTAAAACGTGCATCGCTCGAAAAATTGTCACCCTGTATATAAGTTTATTAAGAACATACCACAAGAGTTATGAAATACTCTGAATTTGACGATACCCAGTGCAGTGGTGCAATGGTGAGCGGTGTGGAAGGTCCCAGGATCGATCTTAATTCCCAATTGGTAGAGTCAGTTTGGGAACTTATAATTTCTGAATTTTCTCTCATCTGGTCTGGTGGGAGGCTTCGGCCGGGGCTAGTTACCATCGTACCAGCAAAGATATGGCGCCAAGCGATCTAGCGTTCCGTTACGAGGTCGTGTCGAAAAGCTGATTAGGGATTTACTAAACTGCCATACCCCCCAAACATGTTAGCCCGCTACCATCATATTATGCATCATCAACTATTTACCGCCAGATGAGATTGCATGCGAGGGATAACAAAATGGTCGGTGATCTGAAATGGTCGATGACGTTTGAAACGCTGTAGTACTCGTACGAGTATATATTTCGAGTCATACGATATGCGTAGCGTGTCGATAAATTATTAATATTGATAAAAAACTTTCAAGGGCTTATATTAGCGGATAAATAAAATGGTCGATGATCTTCACATTTGAAACGCACTGTACTTGTATATTCCGAGTGTATGCGTCGTGTCGATGAGTTGATATTTAAAACATTATCCTCCGTCGCGAGGTGACGTATTCCGAAGCAGTGAGTTCGTTACGTTACGTATATTTAGGATATTCGTATACAATTTATAGTGACCTTAACCTTGTACTTACTTGGTGCCAATATTTAAATAATACATAATTCATCGTATTAGAGGACAAACAAAGCAACGTAAGTTATTTTTTAAGAATTTAACTCTACTGTAGTGATAGAAATTGCTAGAGATTTTATGTTTGATAATAGTATGTATTTTAAATTATCATATAGGTACTAACCGATTGGCAAAGTATTAACGTTTTGGTTTGCAGAAGATGTGTTCTGACAGCTTAAATATGTATTTGGTTTGCTTTTTATGGTTAGCAAAAATATCAAAATTGATTTAGGAATAGTCGGAAAACCAATACTTAATTGAAAAATATTTTATCATTCTTCATCTCAAATTATAATTTTAAAATAATTGTCGCAGTTGTTTTGATTGCTGTTGATGGAAATGTACAAACTTGATAAAAAATAAATTAAACTCGGATTTTTAATTCCGCGGAATTCTGACGTTAGTACTTAGTGACGTTCAGAAATCACAAACATTTTTGAATTTTTGTTTTGATCACATGCGCCTATTACCTGAAATAAATAATTTATCATTTGTCACAAGCATAATCCAAATAAGTACACTACTTATTACTAACAAAAGATTTAAATAGTCCTTTATTAGAATTAATAACTTTGCTAGAAAGGATAAAAGATAAAAGAAAGAAATAACAACCAATAATGATAAACTCTATCCATACTTACTAATATTACAAACTAGATGCCGCGTGGATTAAGGATATTTTTTCCCCGCGGGAACTTCTTAATTTTCCGGGATAGCGCCTATGTTCTTCCCCGGGATACAACATACCTCAATAGTCGATGCCTAATTTCGTCAAAATCGATTGAAGAGGGGCTGGGAAAGCGTAGCAGACAGACACACTGTCGCATTGATAATATTAGTATATTGAAGTATGGATCCTTTTTTAAGGCAATGAAAGAAAACGTACTCCACGCAGACGATACTGCGAGCATCAGCTAGTTGTAAATAATTAAGTATTGTACAGTAGAAGTAAATGAAACGCCAACGATAGTAACTCGTATGTATTGTACCATAGATTAAGCGTCGGAGATGACTGCAGTGGCTATCGATCTCCTCGCTTAAAATGAGTGACGAAATCTAGCTAAATCCTAGGTACCCGTAGCTTTAGGCGTGAGAGTAGACTGCAGCGTCTATCGTGCTCCGGAGCCCCTAGGCTCCGGAGCACGATCCTAATCCTAGACTCGACTGTATTGGTGACTGCAACGGCTATCTCGCTACCTCTCTCTCTCTCGGTACGGTCGCTAACTAGCGAATGGAATTAATATCTTCGTCGCGCTCGGGCTTGTATAGAGCTCCGCCGCTTTGTTCTTCGACACACAAGACACGTTGGTCGGAGCTCCGAGCGGGATGGTTAGTGAATGTGTGAGCAGGAAAGTCTTCGAGGCCGAGCCGCGCGTGAAATTCTTGTTACAGTATTAAGTAAAATCATCATGATCATCGTTGTCGTCGTCATCCTCGTCATTCACAGACACTGTCAATCAAATGGGTAATACGGCATATTCTTTAATTATGTTTTCTATGCACTCTAGCCATTTGTTTGAGGTGACGTTAGCTCCCTCAACCAAAAGCTCTCTAACTTCCGCCATCTTGTTTTTGCAACATCCAAATTGCACTCCAAGTTTGAGGCCAAACCAACGCAATTGGAATAAGTAAGCTCACACTGGTAAGGGGGCAATTAGAGTACCTACAGTAATCCCTTGTTCTGCTGCCAACTCGTCCACGATATTTTTATTACATTAATGCTTTTCTTTGCTTTGTCCAATAAATTTACCTTCAACTGCAAATTGACTTAAATCTTAATCTTTGAACTTAATTAATAAATGTCGAAAATAATAATTTCTAATTTTCATTTAAAAAGGTTTGTTACTCATGCATGGTGTGACCAGTTGCACGGTAATGTTTTGCTTTGTTCTCCCACATTAATTGTTTCAATATTGATATTTAAAAACATTTAACGGATCAGCCTGGCAATCGAAAGAGGTAATAGCTTTTTCATTAAAAAACAAAAAAATCTAGGCGTCTGTCGGCCGTCATCGTGATGATCATGCCATTCGACTTTCAGCTTGAATGTTCAATTGTGCTCTTGTTATTTGCTATTGCCACTCATTAAACGTTGGATGAATGCCAACAACCGGCTGGAAAAAGAATGATATTCAAGCATGATTACCTACCATCAAAGAATTTAAATTATGGTGAAACTATGTTGAAGGTAAACTTATTGGACATAGTTAGCAAAGAAAAGCATATAAATATAATAAATATGCTGTGAGCGAGATAGCAGCGGAACGAGGGATCACTGCGATCCGATTACCACCTTACCATTGTGAGCTCAATTCGATTGAGTTGCTTTGGGCTCAAGCTCAAGGGCATGTGGTAAAAAACAATAAAACTTATAAAATGGCGGAAGTGAAAGAGCTTTTGGTCGAGGGAGTGAACAATGTCACCCCAAACAAATGACAAGAGTGCATAGCACGTTATTAAAGAAGAGGACAAACTATGCCGTATCGACCATTGGATTGACAGTGTCTGTGACACTTTCATTATAAATGTCAGTGACGATGACGAGGAAGATGATAACGATGATGATTATTTTAATAATTCATTATTTACAAAAAAAGTTTACTATTATTAATTGTTGGATTTTCCTTTATCCTTTCTTGGCAAAATTGTTCTTTCTAATTACTTAAGGTCTCATTCAGTCTTCAGTCGGTAATTAGTATTTGGATTTTGCTTATGCATGTTATTTACATGCATGCACATTATGTATGCAAATATAAACTATTCGTAACGTTTGCACTTTGAAATTAAAATAGTGCTCTATTAATTAATAAACAATTTAATGTAAACTAATACTGTTTTATCTTTAGAATCCATAGCATTACTTACATTTTATTAGAATTTGGTACCCTTTTTTGTGGGAACTGTTTTTACTATGGTATCACCAAGAAACGTCAGAATTCCGCGGAATTAAAAATCAAGGTATACTTAGGTAGGAACATACTTAATAACATTATGACATTCCAAATTTGACGGCCAAGCTCATCATAACACTATCAATTTAGTTGAATGACTGTATTCTTTACAAACATTCTGACAAATATTTTTTTTTTTTTTTATCCACTACAAGTTAGCCCTTAACTGCGATCTCACCTGAATGGTAAGTGATGATGCAGTCTAAGATGGCAGCGGGCTAACCTGTTAGGGGCATGGCAGTTATATTAAACCCATACCCCTATTCGGTTTCTACACGGCATCGTACCGGACGCTAAATCGCTTGGCGGCACGTCTTTGCCGGCAGGGTGGTAACTAGCCACGGCCGAAGCCTCCCACCAGGCCAGACCAAGGAAAATTCAGAAATTATAAATTCCCAAATTGACCCCGCCGGGGATCGAACCCGGGACCTCCGCACTTTAAGGCAACAGCGCTACACACTGCGCCACGGAGGTCGTCAAAAATGATTATTTATGTATTAATTACTTACTTTACTTTACTTTTACTTTTTTCCCGGAAATTAAAGGGTTCCCGCTGTAACCAAAAAACAAAATAATAAAATATAAATTAATTATCAAATATTAGCTGATGCCCGCGACTTCGTCCGCGTGGATTGAGGTTTTTTGGTTCGCGCGGGAACTCTTTAATCTGCCGGGGTAAAAGTAGGCTATTTGTTATTCCAGACTATTGGATAGAAGCAGGCGCTACTTTGCGGAAGTCCATGAGAATGAAAAAACTAGAAGTTTAATTCGCTATAATCCGCCACAGAAGGCAAATCTATGTTGGACAGTGTGTATCTCGAACCTGATGCCCGCGACACTCACCACACCACATAAACCCTCAAAAATACCCCCAACGCACGTTTCACTCCGACGCCGGAGCATCTTCAGGAGTTGATTACAACGCCTTTACAATGCACGATTGTAAAGTCAGTTCAGTAGATGTTGCCTTTTGGGGGTATTTTGGACGGTTAATGTTGTGTGGTGAGTGTCGCGGGCATCAGGTTTGAGATACGCACTGTACCTACAACTTGCCTTCTGTGGTAGACTATAGCGAATTAAACTTCTAGTTTTTTCATTATTCCAGACTATAATTTATCTCTGTGCTAAATTTCATTCAGATCCGTTCAGCCGTTCTGGCGTAATTGAGTAACAAACATCCATCCATCCATGCATCCACCTATCCATCCATCCAAACTTTCGCATTTATAATATTAGTATAGAAATAGATATTCTGTCTGAAAAGGATCTTCTAAAAGGATGTTCTAAAGAACAGCAATTATTATTACACTAGATAAAAAGATAAATATTAACTATAATAGTGATATGATTATCAAATCTATCGTAGAAACAATAGATAATAATTTGAAGTAAGATTTCAATTAGATGCTGTTTCTAAATACTTATTCTGATTTAATAACTAAACATACTAATATAGTTCCCGTATTATACTATGATTTTCATTATTTTAAGCCTACGCACACAAAGTCACGGGCATCATCAAATCTTATTTATAAATTTTTATAAATTATAATTATAAATGCGAATGTTTGTATTTATGGATGGATGAATGGCTCAACGGATCTGGAGGAACAGAGATAGATTATTATAGTCTGGAATAACACATAGGCTACATTTTATCCCGGAAAATTAAAGAATTCCCGCGGGAATCAAAAATCCTAATCCCCGCGGATGAAGTCGCGGCCGTCAGCTAGTTTTCTATAATTTGCTGCGGCAATTTGACCTTAACGGGCCGGCGGAGGGCGAATTGCCCATACAAACGTAATACCAAAATAATTTGTAATTCGAGAATATTTCCACCATATTATGCGATTATTAAGATTGAACTTGTATTTATCTAGGTCCCTGGATAATTATCTTTTCAAAATCTTTTACCAAAATTAAATATAAGCACATTGCGTTTCGCATGTTTTTACGACATAAATGACATGTTTTCTCCTTATTTGTTTTACATTAAAACAAACGATATCTCACGTACTAATTGATCAGGAACATAGCCTATATTGTCAAGTTACAGAATAACAACACGAAGTTAAAAACACAACAATTTTTCATTCATCATTTTTGGTATTCACGGAACAAGACCAAAATGTATAACAAACTCTGTACGCTCATATTGCTATCGCGATCATGTGTCATCAGCCAAATAGAGATAGCAATATACCGGCAAATTTATATTTGCGGTTCGAATAGAAGTTGTGAGCGCCGCTCCCCGGCCTCAACGTAGAGTATGTCTAATAACACGACGCCATCGTTTAATTATGACCACTTTAGGTTCATTAAATCTGGATACTTTGAACTAGTTCTTAAAAATTGAGGCTACACTACATCATTGAGGCTATGAAAAGTCTTAAGCTGTAAAACTGTAAAAAATTGTTATTACGGTCCGGGTGACAGAGACTACATTTTACATGAACGAACTGCCTCTTAACATGTTCGACTGCGGCCGACCAGAGCCCGGGTTAGAGTCCCGGGTCGGGCCTTAATTAAGTATTCGAGTATTCTGACTAGAAATTCTCAGTACAAACCGGAGTTAGGAAGTTGGCGGTATATCACCCCGTGCCTCGAAGAGTACGTTAAGTCGTCGGTCCCGGTTGTTATCACTAACTTGATAATAGTCGTTAAAGCCTGCCAACCCGCATTGGAGCAGCGTGGTGGATTCAAGGTCTAATTCCCTCTCTCCTTTGAGAGTGGAGGCCTGTGCCCAGCAGCAATGGGCTGTAGTGGTAATGGTGGTTACAGTTTTTTAATTAATGTTTACTGCTTATTACAGAGAATGATGATCCTATTGATATGGATAGCCGTGTTCATAGCGGTGGTGCTGCTATACTTCCGCCAGGTGTACTCCAGGTTCAGTGAATATGGCGTAAAGCACTTCAGACCGATCCCGGTCTTCGGTAACATGGCCAGGATCATTCTGCGCATTGACAACTTTAGTAACGATCTAGACCGGAACTACGATACTTTTCCTGAAGAAAGGTTCTATATTTTGATATTAGATTCAACGAGAAGTAATACTTGATAGCAGTCTCAGAAACGTACTATTTCTTAGTAGGTATTGTGTTGATGCAGTCTAATATAGAAAAAGCTATCTGGATACTTTGATGTGGAATCGAACAGGGACATCAAATCGCTTGACGGTCCGTAGTTCTTTACAGGTAGGGTTTTGTGAATCCACCGATCCCCAGAAGAACACAGGCAGACAGAGAAGGATGCAAAATGCTCGCCTTGTCCCGCCATAGTGTAGGTGTCAGTGACTTAGGAATGAAACCAAGGAACTCCCTTTTATACGACCATTGGAATTAAAGCTGCCGAACTGCAGTCTACGATGGAAGGAGCATACTTGGAAATTGCTCCAAGCTCGCTTCCATCAATATGTGTTATATCAATAATGAAAAAGAAGAGCTACATACAACTGTTTTGAAATAAAGAAACCTTAAATAATATTTCTATTTCGTAAAGATTCGTTGGCCGTTATGAGTTCGTGAAGCCAATTTTAATGATTCAAGACCTCGACTTAGTCAAGAAGATCACCATCAAAGACTTTGAGCATTTCCTTGATCATCGTCCATTTACTGATGACACTATCGAACCGCTCTTTGCAAGAAATCTATTATCTTTGAAAGGTGAACATTTTATGTAATTATTTGTAATGGGAACAAGAAACACCCAAGGAATATAATAATTTTGATAGAAACCGTCTGTACGTAAGCAAGCTGAAGAATCTCTTTATTTTGATTATTTAATGGATGAACGTCCCCATTAAATTTGTCAATTTTGTTGCTATATTTTAAAATTATGCTTATATATTTAAGTCAAAAGTTAAGTATCTATTAGCATAAGGGACGATTAATTCTTTAATTACTCAATAACATTCTTTTTCAATACGGTACCTCATTTTGCCAAATTATTTCTATTCTGGCAAGAAGTGGTATTGATCAAGTTTATAGAGGAGTAAATAAATTATTTAAATTAATCCTGAACCATCATCATACCATACCATTAGTTTGCACTATATATAATGCAGAGATTAAAACATCTCTGAAATTCTTGTAGGTCAAGAATGGAAAGATATGAGATCAACTTTGAGCCCAGCGTTCACCAGTTCAAAGATAAAGCTAATGGTTCCCTTCATGGAGGAAGTTGGAGAGCAGATGATTCGAGCTCTAAAAAAGAAAATCAAGGAGTCTCAACGTAAGAATTTCTTTCAAATGTTTTAATTGGCATCTGCAAATTGTGTACTTGTGTAATCTTTTATTTCTCAGCAGACTTTTTAATAGCCAAATGAACTTTATCTAAGGATTAAATTTGGACAATTTTGAAAAAGTCTTGGCAATTAGAACAACCAGTAACAAAAGTTTAACAGTGAGAAGACATCGTTTTGTCGATTTTTATCATCCAATATCATTCAGTAGCCATCATCATCATCATTAAATTCTATAGCTTCTTCTTCGGGTGACTTTTCGATTAACGAAGGTTGGCAGTCAGCTTAGTATTTTCCTTTCTGTTCTTCACGGGCATTCGGCGGCACTCGCAATTCCGGTCCACTCCCATATTATGTTACGGAGCCAAGACTTTTTCTGCGAACAACGCCTCTCTTTCCAGCAACTTTACCCATCATGATGAGTAGGAGTATGTCTCGTACCCCAAATATTAGATTTTTTCGTCTTGACCATTTGTAAAACTTTACGTGTTTGATTGATGCGTCTCAGAACCTCCTCATTCCTGACCTAAAGGCCAGCATTCTTTTAAAATATGCCTGCATGTCGAACTCTTCTATTCTATAGCTATAGTAAAATAAAAATGCACAATTTCGCAGTCCCCGCAAGAATAGGAGCATTGAAAATAAATACAAAAAATTTACGAAACAAAAATCTCTTCTGCAAAAATTTTCAAAAATTTATTAACCTACTAGTGGGCCCGGCAGACGTTGTCCTGCCCTATCTTCTTGGCAATTTTTCCGTATTTTCTCACCGTTTGAACCTTCCCAGGACTACGACAAACATGTCAAAACCAAAATCAGCTAAATCGGCCCAGCCGTTCTCGTGTGTTAGCGAGACAAACGAACAGCAATTGATTTTTGTAATGTATGAAATGAAACACGGACTATCGCAGACTGATTTAATGGCGGATGTGAGAACCGATAAAAATTAAAAATTGTTTGACTACCTACATTACACTGCTCCTCTCTTAAATTAACTATATGAATTATAATAACTATCTAATATTTAATAATAAGAGTAATGCTATGTGAATCTCAGGAGATATAAAAGTAACCACACTAATACAACTAAGATAAAACACACAATATAAACTTAAGCATAGAAATTATTTACTTATTAATAGGTATACATGTATCTAATTATTGAAACTTCATAACCTTTTTAATACGAGGTCTTAAAGCCATGCGATAAGGTTCATTATTAGGACTACTATCCACAATACCTTGAGAAGGTGAAGGTGCCTTTTTAGTAACACTCTCTGCCTGTTTAATGGGCGTTGAAGTGACATCTGTGTTTTCGGTGATTCCTCTAGCCTCATTACCACTTTCACTTCCCCCCGGGTATTCACTATCTGTACCTATTAACGAGTACCTAGATTTTCTGACGCCTTTGTCCAAGATCTGTTCGACATGCCTTCTACAAGTGCGGTTGTCGTCATTAGTTTTAACCACATACGAGACGGGTCCTGACCTATTCATTACCACACCCTCTTTCCATTTGATCAAATTATCATTATAATTTCGGACAAGTACACGATCACCCGATTGCATTTCGCGCAACGAGCCGCCGCCACGTTCCTCTTGACGAAGTTGTTTATCGCGAATGACATCGCGAGTACTAGGTCGTAATAAATCTAATCTGCCACGTAACCTGTGCCCCAACAGTGCGACGGAAGGCTCTTTTTGAGTAGTAGAATGCTCGGTATTTCTATAAGTAAATAAAAATTTACATAAAGCTCTGTCTAAATCCTCGTTTTCGAGTGTCGCTTTCTTCAATACTGACTTGACTGATTTAACAACATTTTCAGCTGCGCCATTACTAGACGGATGATATGGGGCAACTAAAATTCTCTTTATTCCTTTTTTATTTAAATAAGACAAATATTGCGACGAAGAAAAAGGGGGGCCATTGTCACTCACGATGACCTTGCAAAGACCTATTCGGGCGAATATTTTGCGCAGGCAAGCTATAACAGTCGCCGCAGAGGTGTTCGACACTGATTCTACTTCCAACCATTTCGAATGAGCGTCTAAAATAATTAAATATTTATTGTGAAAAGGACCTAGAAAATCAACGTTCAATCGCGACCATGGTTCCGTCGGCCATTCCTATGTGTGCAGCGGCGCAGGAGGCGGCTGCGCGCGCTGCGCACTGCACGCCACGCACTCGCGACAGACGCGCTCGATATCGGCGTCCAAACCGCTCCACCATAGGTAGTTACGCGCCAGCTGCTTCATCTTAACAATACCTATGTGTCCGGAATACAATTCATCTAAAACTGCACTCTGCAAGCTGGCCGGTATGATTACGCGGTAACCCCAAACTAAACATCCTCGTTCTAAAAATATGTTATCTCGTCTTATGTGATATTGCTTAAAACATTCCCTTTCTACTTGATCGGGCCACCCGAACTTAACATAACTTATTATCTTGTTCAGAGTACTGTCTTTAGCAGTTTCCTTTTTAATTTCATGAAATGTAATTGGTAATTTGTCCTCAATAAAAAATTAGTAACTGTTATTTCCACTACCTTTTGAAGCGCTACTTGGATTACTAGAACTACCTTCGACTAACGGCAGACGAGATAAAGCGTCAGCAAAACAATTCCTTGATGAGGAAATAAACTCAATATCAAAGTTATAAGCAGCTAGGCGAACTGCGTATCTCTGTAAACGGCCTGCCGCAGTTTGTGGAATGCCTTTATTTTTACCAAAAATATAACTCAATGCCCGATGATCACTACGTAAAATAAAATGCCGACCAAAAAGATACCTATGATGCCTAGTAACTCCAAAAATGATGGCTAAAGCTTCTTTATCTAGCTGTGAATAATTACGCTCGGCATCATTGAGTGTACGCGAGGCACAACTGATAAGACGTTCCGAGCCGTCGGGATATCGGTGCGATAAAACCGCGCCTAGGCCGTACGCACTGCTGTCCACTGACAACAACAAAGGCAATTTTGTATCGTAGTGAGCTAGCACCGGCGAACTACTGAGGATTTTTTTTACTTTTATAAAGGCACTTTCACATTCCGGACTCCAATTCCAAGTTGCATTTTTCTTTAGTAAATCATATAAAGGTTTCAACACACTACGCATATTAACACAGAATTTATTGTAAAAGTTAACAAGACCTATAAAACTTCTTAACTGCGATGCATCATTCGGTGACGGCGCAGAAACAATGGTTTCTATCTTATTATCATCAGTGTGTAAGCCCCCTTTATCGATTTTGTAACCTAAATAGGTTACACTAGATATCTTTCAAGAACTCACACTTAGACCAATTTACTCGCAACGCGACCTCTTGTAATCTAGCTAAGCACGTAAATTTTTATAATGTAGTAGAAGATAAACCACATAAGGTTTCTGTAGTATATTATAATAAAAGATGTTTTGGGTCTTCGGTGTTCTTTATTTTAGTTCTTTTTAATAATTATTAATTAATATTAGAATACACGTCCGCTTGCTATAAAGTCAAGGTAGTGAGAGGATATGTCAATCTGACAACTGTCAGAGCCTGACGTTTGACAACTTACATTGGTAACGTTCCGTTACTACATCATCCCCTTTTTAAAAGAAAATTACATTTCCATTCCTTTTCTCCCCCCTTTAACAAAATTTTACAAACTTCTTAATATTAGTATTTAATATTTAGTATTATAAATGCAACACAAGTATACAAATTAATACTTATCAACTACTCATTCAACCAGCTGGAGTCAGCACTGGTCTGGCAAAACACAAAGTCTACGCTGGTCGAACATGATATGAGGTTCTTATGTACTTAATATTATTATTATCCATTACTACATAGGATCTAAAACCATTAATTCCAACAATTTTACCTTCATACCATATATTCTTATGGGGATCTTTCTTAAACCATACCCGTTGACCAATACAAAATTCTTTTTTAGATCTACTTGTCTTATTATAATTTCTTAAATTTCTACTTTTAACATAATTAAATTGCTGAGTTACATTTTCATTTAACTTAGGTTTTAGATATTTTGAGCTAACAACTAACTTAGTTCTTAAATTTCTATTCATTAGTAACTCACTAGGGGAAAAATTTGTTCCTGAAATGGGAGAAGCCCGATACTGTAATAATGCAAGTCTTACATCTGTTTTATCCTCGTTACATTTTATTAACATTTTCTTAGCAATCTGTACTGCACGTTCAGCCATACCATTAGCCTGAGGATATCTTGGACTAGTATATGTAAATTTAAATCCCCAATCATGTGCAAATTGTTTGCATTCCCTAGAATCAAATGGAATGTGATCTGAAATTATCTCCAAAGGAATCCCAAAATTACAAAAAATATCCTTTAAACTATTAATAATGCTTGCCGAACTCTTATTAGCTATATATTTAATATCTAACCATTTAGAAAAACAATCATATATTATTAAATAGTTTTTTCTTTTAAATTCCATTATATCAATACCTAGTTTCATAAATGGAAGGTTGGGAACTTGATGTGACAATAATGGCTCTTTAATATTATTATTATGATGCGTTTGACATGAAAAACATTTTTTAACATACTCTTCAATATGAGTGTCCATATAAGGCCAATAATATAACTTTCTAGCCATCTGCTTCATTTTAGACATTCCTAAATGCCCTTCATGCAAAGTTTTAATGAACTGTAATCTTAAACTTTTAGGTACTACTAACCTATCATTATAAAAAACTAAATTTTCATCAACACTAAGTTCAGCTCTTAATTTATGATAACATCTTATTAAATCTGGAATATTGGAAATTTTATCAGGCCATCCATTTTGAATATATTCAATTAATTTTAATAATTCCTCATCTTTAGAACTTTCTGAGATTAATATTAATTTTTGTTCCTCAGTACATTCTAACTTCTGAGCTAAGCCTATACAATGAATAACTTCATACATATAAGAGTCATCTGTCTCTTTACACTCTTGATAATATGATCTTGACAACAAATCTGCTATATACATTTCTTTACCTATACCTTGTAAGTATTTAAATACAATATTATATTTTAATAACTTTAATTTTAATCTCTGTAGTCTAGGAGATGGTACTTCATGTAAATGCTTTTTTAATAAACTTTCCAATGGTTTATGATCATTAACTACTGTAATTTTATGCCCATAAATGTAATAATGAAATTTCCTAGTTGCCCATACTATACTTAACAATTCTTTTTCTATTTGGGAAAAATTACACTCTGAAGGTGTTAGACTTCTTGAAGCAAAGCAAACTGGTCTACCATTTTGTAGTAAACAACATCCAAGACCGCTTTTCGATGCGTCACATTGGATTGTTATAGGCAATTTACTATCAAAGTTTTGTAAAATGGTGCTTCACTTGTTTTACTTTTAATATTAATATAAACTTTTTCATGAAATTCCGTCCATAACCATTCAACATCTTTCTTTAGCAATAATTGAAGAGGTGATGCAATATCAGCCAAGTTAGGTATAAATTTTCTTAAATAATTTACCATACCAAGGAAAATCTGTAATTCTTTTTTATTAGTAGGGCTTTTCATATTAATAATTGCACTAACCCTGTCTGGGTCAATTTGCATACCCTTCTCTGAAAAAATATGGCCAAAATACTTCACTTGTTTTAATTTAAACTGAAATTTATTCTTATTAAAGCGAACATTATGTTCTCTGGCCCGTTGAAAAACTTTATTTAATATTGCATCATGCTCTTGTTCCGTTTCACCACATATTAATAAATCATCACAGTAAACAATAACGCCTGGAATATCCCCAAAGGCAGTTTCACTATATTTTTGGAATATTTCCGGTGCTATTGATAAACCAAATGGCATTCTTAAAAATTTGTAACATCCAAATGGACTATTGAATGTACATAAATCATTACAATCTTCAGAAAGTTTAATATTATAAAACCCATCTGACAAATCTAGCACTGAAAAATATTTTTTATTACAAAGCTTAGAGACTATCTCATCAATTGTTGGAATCAAATGATGCTCTCTTATTAATACTTTATTGAGATCTTTAGGATCTAAACAAATTCTTAGAGAACCATCTCTCTTTTCAATAATAACCAAATTGCTTACAAAAATTTTAGGGTGATCGACCTTCGCGATGACTTTGTGCTTCACCAGAGCTGCCAACTTGTCCGCAAGGCGATCCATAAGTGCGTTAGGCACTCGCCGTGGGGGCCGCACCACAGGCTCCACGCCAGGTTGAATGCGTAGCTGCAGTGAGCTCTTAAACTCCCCAACTCCCTGAAACAGTTCGTTATTCATATAATAATTGAGTCCTTACTCATATTCATATTAATATTATTGCTACTAGTTGAAACTGTATTAATATTATTATTATTTAAAAGCTTCAGCTGTAACAAAGATCCTAACCCCAAAATAGGTCTAACTTGTTCATTAATAATTAAAAACTCGGTTTCAAAACACTCATTGTTATTAATATTATTATTAGAATAAACTCTTAATGAAACCTTTCCAATAGGAATTAATTTTCCTCCACCGAAGACCTCTATTATTGTTTTTGTCTCAGACAATTTTATGTTTGTATCATCACCGACAATACACTTGAGATCTCTTAAACTGAACACATTAATTTGTGCTCCAGTGTCACATTTAAACCTTACCCTTTTATTCTCCACTCTTAAGAACTCAGTCCACTCATTAGTACTTAAATTAATTGTATGGACTAGTCATAAGTCATGTATATTATTATTATTACTGCTCTCATTAACTGGTGACTGTAAATTATTTACTTTTTTATTATTTAAAGTGCATCCCACACTAAAATGATTCATTTTGTTACATTTTTTTGCAAGTTTTTCCAAAAGCGGGGCACTGACGGGGCCCATGAACTGTATTACACTTTTTACACTGATAATTATTCCTATTATATTGATTTGTAAAATTATTATTAATATTATTATTATTAGGCCTACTCTTAATATTACTGTACTTAGCTTTAGAACTGCTATTTGACGGAGTGCGCTGCTGTCTGGGTGGTCTTGCCGCTGCCACTGCTTGTACTTCTGAGCTGTTCAGCACCTTCACCTGCCCACTGAATAGCTCCGCAGACCTGCATATGTCCACAGCCTTCTCCAGACTTAAGTCCTTGATTTCAAGAAGTTTTTGCTGCACCCGTTGATTTCTTATGCCAATGACTATTCTGTCCCGTAGCATCCTATTCTTTTGTTCTCCAAAGTTGCAATTTTCCGCAAGTTTTCTAATTTCCGTGTAGAAGGCGTCGAAATTTTCTTCCTCGCCTTGACACCTTTTGTTGAATTGGTAACTAGTAATTACTTCATTCTGCTTCGGCTTAAAATATTCGTCAAAAATCTTAATCACATCCTCCAATTTTGGTTTTTCTTCAGTTTTGAGGACGTTCAAATACAGTTCCTGTGCCTGTGACCCTATACAATTTAGTAAAAGTGCCGCCTTCCGCGTTTCCGTCAACTTCTCGAACCCAGCTGCCATAATAAAATCTTGAAAGAATCCTTAAATCTTTTCCACTGTGGCCAGCATGAATCCAAGTCGTCCATGACGATTCCTCCCGGCATCTTAAATTCCACGCCGACCATGTCGCTGGAAGCCATTGTGCCGTCTTGTACTTGCATTTCTTCACACACGTGTAGGTTCTTAATCCGTTCGAATCTTCTTAAAAAAGCCCGAATCACAACTGCGCCATGTAGTATATTATAATAAAAGATGTTTTGGGTCGTCGGTGTTCTTTATTTTAGTTCTTTTTAATAATTATTAATTAATATTAGAATACACGTCCGCTTGCTATAAAGTCAAGGTAGTGAGAGGATATGTCAATCTGACAACTGTCAGAGCCTGACGTTTGACAACTTACATTGGTAACGTTCCGTTACTACAGTTTCTTCGATCAACTTTTCGAAATATTCAGGAACACATTTTATTCCGAAAGGCACTCGCTTGTAAACAAAAGTACCTACATGTGTAGTTATAGCTGTCATGGGTTGCGAGTCCTCTGTCAACAAGACCTGCTGATAGGCATGGGACAAGTCCAATTTAGAAAACTGCTCACCACCTTCGAGTGTGGCAAATATATCTTCGATTTGTGGGAGTGGGTAATGAAAATCTTTTAACAACGGGTTAATCGTTATCTTATAGTCTCCGCAAATACGAATATCACCATTTTTTTTAATGATAGGGACAATAGGTGTCCCGTAATCTGACCGATCTACCTTATAAATGACGTCATCTCGCTGCAACCGCTCCGACTCGCGCTCGACCGGGCCACGGAGGGCGACGGGGAGCGGGCGCGATTTCACGAATACTGGAGTCTTATCGGCTAGATGCAATTGCATTCGAGTTTTAAATGTCCCAAGCCCATCAGCGAACACTTCAGGGAATTCCTTCTTTAAAGATTCAATATTATTATTTTTATTGTTTTCACACTTCTCGGATAGACTATGACAATTAGTAACATAAATTTGTAATATCCTAATTCAATTACGGCCCAATAAAGGAGGACCGCCGTTTTCTATTACGAATAACTGTAACTTTTGTAAACTAAATTTATATTTAACATTTACCATAATATATCCAAGAGGTTCAATAACATTACCGGTGTAAGATTTTAACCTTAAATTTTTATGTTGAAGACATAAATTAGAGAAATATTTATCGTACAAACATTTTGAAATTGCAGATATCTTACTACCAGTATCTATTTCGAATTTTAATACTGAGTCTTCTACATTCAGTTTTAGATAATATGGGCCATCGCTGCCGTCGCAGGTTATATTGTAAAACCCTACGTCACTGTCATCAGAATCATTAAAAAAAAACTGACCTTTCGGATTCTTCTGGTTCGTCGAATCATCACACTTATCACTATTTCGGCAAACGGCCTTGAGGTGGCCCCTGGATCCACAAGTATCACAAGTATACGACTTAAACTTGCACCTGGAAGGCGGGTGTCAACGCCCGCAACGCCAGCAGCTGCGTCTCGAGGACTCGGCGCCCGCTGAACCGGCCCCGTCCGCCTGGCTGCCTCCCTGGCCTCCTTCGCGCCACTCCGTGCGCCCGCGCTCCCCGCGCGCCGTCGAGGGTCTGATGCGGTGCAGCGCTTCCGGGACGACAGCTGCGCTCGCCCCGGAAGCCGCCTCCGCCGCGTACCTCTCCGCCGCCTCGAGCGCCAACGCGAGCTCCACTGCTCGCTTATAATAAATGTTCCGCTCGGCAAACAGTCTAGACCTCATGTCTTCGCTATGAAGGCCGGAAACAAACTGATCTCTTAGATTGACCTCGAGACTATCTCGAAAATTGCAATGTTTAGCGAGATGCTTCAAACTTTTCAGATAATCACTCACTGCCTCCCCTTGTAACTGTTTCCGCTGCCGGAACATATGGCTCTCTGCGATCTCCGACCTTTGTGGCTCCTCAACAATTTTCACTAATTATTCGAAGGTTTTGTTTTCTGGTAATTCCGGTGAGCATAAGTCGCACATCAACTCGTAACACCTCGTAACTCGTGACCAACGTGGCCACGTGTAACTCTTTACTTATGTTATTTAACGCAATGCTTCACCCGTCGACAATATGCATCCCAGTTGTGGGAACCGACGTCAAAAGGTTCAATTTTACCAATAGGCATTATTTTAATTACAAAACCGAACTGCGCCAAATGTAATGTATGAAATGAAACACGGACTATCGCAGACTGATTTAATGGCGGATGTGAGAACCGATAAAAATTAAAAATTGTTTGACTACCTACATTACAATTTTTATGTGGTATATTATATTCAAAATTCCAACTCGAATGTTCTTCTCTTTCAAAATTCCTAAAAAAGTTACCAGCCGATTTTCAAAATTCAAACGCTCACACGTGTCTCGACAAATTCCTCAACTCATGGTACTTTTCCCATTTCGATCCTCCCAAAATCCTCGGAGCTATAGCCAAAAATATGTCTCAGGCGATTTGCATCTGATAACAATTTACACTAATTAACTGTGGGACTAAAAGCCATTCTATTCAATTCTATAGCCTCCCTCGCGTAATGAAAAGGCTTGTTTTAGTCCCTTTAATGAACAATTTATTAGTATTTTATATATAGAATGTCATTGAGTAGGTAAGCCAGAATAGTTAAAAACCACGCAAAGTTTTACCAAGTCTGTATAAATGTTATGGTATTGACACAAAATTCACAGTTTTCGCAGTCCCTGCAAGAAGAGCATTGAACGAATACAAAAATTTACGCAAAAAAATTCTGAAATTTTTAAAACATTAGCAACCAATTTTCAAAATTCCAACTTGAATGCACTTCTCGCCTGCATCCGCATCTTTTAACACCACTACCATGATGATCGGTCAATAATCATAGAAGTTTATATACGGAAATACCCGTTTTTCTCAAATTCCAAATCTAAAGGCACCACCTACATACAGGTTACAATTATTAACCGATTTTCAAAATTTTTTCGCCATATTTTTTTCGCCATTTTGTAGCTAAACCTAATACCCTAGGACTATTTTTATAATTTTTTCGTAAGTCGGTTTTTTTCCGAAATATTTACAATTTACTAATGCAGAAAGAGCCAAGAGGCGCAAATATGAAATTATTGAAAATAATTTCATTTTTGTGCCTTTTGGTGTTGAAACCCTGGGGTCGTGGGGCGAAGATGCCAGATCCTTTTTTAAGGATCTATCTTCTCGTCTCACAGAGTCCACAGGTGACCGGAGGGCTGGCAGTTACCTCGGCCAACATATAAGTTTGGCTATTCAGCGGGGTAACGCAGCCAGCGTTCTGGGCACACTGCCTCATTGCAGCGGGATAGATGATATTTTTAACGTTTAGTTTTTAGTTTTTAATTTAGTTTTTAATTTAGATTTAATTTAGATTTTAATTTTATCTACTTATAATATATTTAACGATATTATTTAGAAACAACCGCCAAACACCCGACTTTTTTAAAATTTTCGAAATTTCAAAAAAAAGTTACCAGCCGATTTTCAAAATTCACACGCTCACACGTGTTTCGATAAATTCCTTAACTTTTGGTAGTATTCTAATCTCAATCCTCCCAAAATCCTTGGAGCTATGGCCAAAAATAAGGCTGAGGCGATTTGCATCTGATAACCATTTTCAATGGTAAAAAGATTTGATGTCATCGAAGTAGTCGATAATTTAGCTGATATTTGTATTAAAGTAGTTGCTGTAGTGCCAAGTATTTTTATTTCCTTAGATGGGGCAATCGATGTTGATTGTAAAGATCTCACGGCACGCTATGCAAATGATGTGATTGCCTCATGCGCCTTTGGTTTGAAGGTGGACTCCCACACTGATGAGAACAATCAGTTCTTCGAGATGGGCAAGACTGCTGCCACTTTCAAGTTCAAACAGATGCTCATGTTCTTTGCTATGGCTGCTTGTCCTTCTCTTGCAAAGGTAAATTAAATGAAATGTTTTATTTCATGTAGGACAACTTGAGTCACTTTGTTGAATTATAGTATTATGTTACTGCCTCGTTACTGTACTAGTTAGCATGTTCGACTGCGACCGACGAGTTACCGGGTTCGAGTCGCGGATCAGGCCATAATTAGTATTGGGTTTTCTAAAGAGAAATTCTCAGTACTAGCCTGGTGTAGCCTAGTGGTGGTGACAAAAAGTGTGACCTAGACAACTGTGGTGAAGTGCTCTCGCAACGCTGAAAACTATTTTTGAATTTCGAATTTCGATGTTAAATAATACGACATACTACTATGTAATGTTGATTTTAAGGAGAAATATTTGCCTTCAAATAAAAAATCTGCAAGTAAAACAAGAACCTTTGTTATCTTTCCAGAGATTGAAACTGCAATTATTCAGCAAACAAACCAGAGACTTCTTCATTGACCTGGTGATGAGTACGATGAAGGACAGAGAAGCTCGGAACATCATCAGACCAGACATGATCCATCTCCTCATGGAAGCCAAGAAAGGTATTTTCGAAATCTCTACTATTCTAGATACAAAATCAATTCGTAACATTCATGACTTATTGCAGTTGCAATAGCGCATATCAATCGACGCTGGTTAAACAACTCTGTCCAAGGTCACTATCTGGATGCTATATACCGACTTTGAAAGTCCAAAATTGTTCTTTTCCTTTATTCCTTTAGTCCCGGTTATTAACGAGTACGTTTAATAAATAATCGTTAAAATAAAAAATGGAAAGTGGTCACGATCCTCAGAAATGAGAAATGCAATGCAAATGCAAATGCAATGATAATGACTACACTTAATAATACTAATAACTTAATAATATTAATAATACATATGGCGTCTATAGAATATATTCTAAACGATATAATATGTGTGTAATTTAATATTGATAACATTGTTTGCATGATTTGATTTACAGGTAAGTACCTAGTGACTTGCAGTTTTATTTACTGTTGAAACAATAACAACATAAGTACACAACGTATCTGTCATAAATCTTTGAGCAAAACATGTTATATCTACTCTAGGTTTGTGTTATTATTAACTGATTGCTTATTTCGCAACGGTGAAGTAATCACCATGTTAATTTTTATGATATGTACAAAAATGATGAATGATATAAAAATGATGGAAACATACAGGAAACAGGATGAGCATGATTTTTAGTATATTATTTTGTACAAATAAAGCAAAACGAGATTATTTCTATAATAATTTAATATTATTACAGTAAAGAAAACTCCGAATTATATTAAAAACGATGAACGATGAACGAACTAAATGATGAACACATGATGCTATTAAAGTCATAAAAAAGAGAAATCAATGAGAGGAATCTTTCTAGGTGAATTCGTGTACTTAGTCCTATACCAGAATGGGGAGTGAAAGAAAGCTTAAAAACAATGGGCAGGGCGTAAACTTATGATTATATGCAACAGTTCCATACAAATGTTGCGTAAAATTATGATTTTACAATGTTCTGTACAATAACAATTATCCAGCGCTGTGTTATATTAGTTGAGTAACCTCTAAAATTACCTAAATAAATGGTCTAAAAATATAAAATGATGATATATAAATGATCTGGAACATGATAAGGTTTGTATGCACTAGGTAAGTTTGCATTGAGATTGGTCAGAAAAACGTTCAAGCCTGGTATACAGGAGGGATTTGCTAATACTTGTAAATAGTTGGTCTTTGATACGATAGTAGAAACATCGGGTTGGCTATAGACGTCCGGTACTTGATTTTAATTATGTTTTCAGTTTAGGAGCCTTGCCAGGGTTAAACTTGAACGTTTTACACTATTTTTGGATGCCGCAAATACGTTTTGAATTAATTACGATAAAAATAAATTTTACTAAAAATTGCATAAAAAGGAACGGAAGTATGTCAATTGGCCATAGTATCTATATGGTTAGATGTCAAAAATGACTAAAAAGTGTGAAACGGAACGTTGTTGACGGCCATTTTGTGGACATCCGTCGTCCGTCAATGTCAAATGTCAATCCTTAATCCGCAGGGCGACCGCGTAACTTCTGCATCAATCATTGATACATCGCAATCTCTTCTGTGGTTATTTCCTTTGTTTACGTCCCAGAATAAGGAGCCCCGCGAAGCGGGGCTCCGTCGACCGGGCCTCCGCCATATGGTGGAGGATCTCCTTATACAAAAATCCTTCCAAAAAATTTGAGGTTATGATTTTACAAAAAAAATCATTACTGGAAAACTATTTATTTCCGCGGGGGGGAAATGGGTAGGCTACCCCTTGTACCCCCCCCCCCCCCTCCCCCCCCCTCCCCCCATTCCCCTTCCCACCCCCGTACGCAAGTACCAGACGTCTATATTTTTACCGAAACATCTAGTTCGGTTATTGACAGAACTAATCTCCACCCGAAATTGAGGCATATTCCGGCTCTTCGAAGTTGCAAATAACGACACCAGGGGCAAAATCTGTGATTAACACGAAATAGCAGAGCATTTACAGTAGCATTGTAACATAGGGTCAGGTCTTACCGGATTGAAGCTGGTAATTGCGACCGCAAAAGATTAGACTAAGAGACCATCGACGTAAACATATTGATTAGATAAACTAGATGAACTGCCCGCAATTTAGTCCGCGTGGATTAAGTTTTTTGATTCCCACAGGAAATTTTCCGGGATAAAGAGTAGCCTATGTCCTTCCCGGGATGCAACCTATATTTTTACTAAATTTCGTCAAAATCGGTTGAACAGATGGGTCGCGATAGCGTAGCAGATATACAGACAGACACACTTTCGCATTTATAATATTAGTGAGTGTGGATGGATACAGATAAAATTATAACAAACACAAAATGACGTTACAAAAGAACTTTATAAAATACTAGCTGATGCCCGCGACTTCGTCCGCGTGGTTTAAGTTTTTTGTTATTCCTGCGGGAACTCCTTAATTTTCCGCTAGTTTCTAATATTTATTTTCCCGGGATGAAAAGTAGCTTATGTGTTAACCCAAGATGCAATTTATCGCCATTCCAATTTTGAGCCAAATCGGTTCAGTAGTTGCGGCGTGAAGGAGTATCGAAGCTTGGTAAAATACGAACTTTGGAGCCCCGTTTCACCCCTTAAGGGGGGAATTTTGAAAAATCCTTTCTTAGTGCACCCCTAGACCTCATAATGAATCTGTGTGCCAAATTTGAAGTCTCTAGACCCAGGGGTTTGGGCTGTGCGTTGATATGTCAGTGAGAGCGTGAGTCAGTATCTTCTTTGATATACCATGAAATTTTCCGGGATGAAAAGTAGCCTATGTATCAATCCAGGATAAAATCTATCTCCTTTCCGAATTTCAGTCATATCAGGTCAGTAAGTGCAGCGTAAAGTAGTATTTTTCACGCGTGAATATCAATTTTTCAGTTTTCCCGCAAAAACCATGGATTTTTCCGGGATGAAAAGTAGCTTTTTTATTAACCCAGGATATCATCTATGTCCATTCCAAATTTCAGCTAAATCGGTCTTGTACTTCCGGCGTGAAGATTTTTTTCCGCGTGAATTTCGGTTTTTAACTAATCCCACGGGAACCATGGATTTTCCCGGGATGAAAAGTAGCTTATGTGTTAACCCAAGATGCAATTTATCTCCATTCCAAATTTGAGCCAAATCGGTTCAGTAGTTGCGGCGTGAAGGAGTATTGAAGCTTGGTAAAATACGAACTTTGGAGCCCCGTTTCACCCCTTTAGGGGGGGAATTTTGAAAAATCCTTTCTTAGTGCACCCCTAGACCTCATAAGGAACCTGTGTGCCAAATTTGAAGTCTCTAGACCCAGCGGTTTGGGCTGTGCGTTGATATGTCAGTGAGAGCGTGAGTCAGTATCTTCTTTGATATACCATGAAATTTTCCGGGATGAAAAGTAGCCTATGTATCAATCCAGGATAAAATCTATCTCCTTTCCGAATTTCAGTCATATCAGGTCAGTAAGTGCAGCGTAAAGTAGTATTTTTCACGCGTGAATATCAATTTTTCAGTTTTCCCGCAAAAACCATGGATTTTTCCGGGATGAAAAGTAGCTTTTTTATTAACCCTGGATATCATCTATGTCCATTCCAAATTTCAGCTAAATCGGTCTTGTACTTCCGGCGTGAAGATTTTTTTCCGCGTGAATTTCGGTTTTTAACTAATCCCACGGGAACCATGGATTTTCCCGGGATGAAAAGTAGCTTATGTGTTAATCCAAGATGCAATTTATCTCCATTCCAAATTTGAGCCAAATCGGTTCAGTAGTTGCGGCGTGAAGGAGTATTGAAGCTTGGTAAAATACGAACTTTGGAGCCCCGTTTCACCCCTTTAGGGGGGGAATTTTGAAAAATCCTTTCTTAGTGCACCCTCATGAGGAAACCTCATAAGGAACCTGTGTGCCAAATTTGAAGTCTCTAGACCCAGCGGTTTGGGCTGTGCGTTGATATGTCAGTCAGTCAGTCAGTCAGTCAGTCAGTGTCTTCTTTTATATATTTAGATGTTTATTTCAATCGAAAAATTTCTGTATTTACAATTCCAAAGTGTCTACAAATCCTTTCCATTGTTAGCAAACGTGATAGATAACTGTTTAAACCTTTCATTATTTTGTTTGAAAAATAAGCGAAATTGAAATGAGCAAATTTTTGTTTGCAAGCCATTCACATCGGTGTATCAATAGAGGTCGTCGAAAAACTAGAAAATATGGAGGTATCTCAGGCCAATTTATTGAATAAACGGTTTCCGTGTACACAAAAAATTTGTGACGGTCGTCTCTCATACAACCGAATTCACAAAGTGCACCGATATGTGGGAATTTCTGTTTTGTCAGGACGCATTTAGTGAACTGTGTTATCGGCATGTGGTTAGTTTTAGGCCTCGCTGTAATTTGATGGACCAGTTATTTAGTGACTAGTTTACTCGCTCCAGCGGCTACTTCTATCACAGAAACACTTCAAATAACTAGAACTAGAAGATGGCCATAAAAACACAAATGATTGTTTGAACCCTTTGTATTGCTGCCATAGAGGTATAATAATATATGTATTGTAATATTGCTGCACTTTTTTGTTAATTATAAATGGATACAAAATTATTTTCAAGAGAACGCTGAGAGCAGCTGAGAGTAAAAGTTTCAACAACAGACGAAGAGCTCATAGACGTGTGCGCACAGATTAATATACTCGTATTTGTACTATAGGCTGTTAAAATGGGATGGAATGCACAAGATTAAAGCACATTATGATTCTATGGCGTGTTCTATGGGTTTTAAATAATTACGAATCTGGAGCTGTGTCTATAGTAGGTACCTACAGGTAACATAATTATGCGTTTGATCACATACAGTAACTTAATCATTACAAATATTGTAATCTTCTTCTTTCTTTATGTATAAAAATCAATTGCTGTTCGTTTGTCTCGCTAAAACTCAGAAACGGCTTGACCGATTTAGATGAAAATTTTTGTGCGAGTTTTAATGGATCCCTGGTTTATTTTCGGAAGAGGACGCTGCAATCGGGTTCTAGGCTCAAGGCAGGACAACGTCTGACGGGCCCACTAATGAATAATACATATACCTACTGTTAAACTGAAGGAATAAAGTAGAAATAAAAGGCTTTCTATTAATTTACTCGCTTCAGGAAAGCAAAGCAGAAATTCACATTATATCATAATGTTCACATTTCGCGTCTCTAGTTGTTGGATGTAGATCATTGCAATTGGATGTTGTGGATTTTAAGAGTTGAAAAATCCAACATTTTTGTTTTAATAAAATATTATTATAAACTATTTCTTTCTCGAAGGACAACTTACACACGATGATAAAGCTACTACAGAAAATGGCAACGACCAAGACGCGGGCTTCGCGACCGTCGAGGAATCTACAGTTGGCAAGAAGAATACTGATCGTGGTAAGTGTTGCTTTTATATCGTGGTTTTTCGGTTCCCGCAGAAACTCTATTATTTTTCCGGGATAACCTATGTGTTATTCCTGATCTGTTTCACCGTTCTGGAGTGATTGAATAACAAACATCCACCCATCCAAACTTTCGCACTTATAATATTGGTACTACCAAAATAGTAATTGTAGTAGGTATTACTTATATTTTAGGTAGTATTTGTAGTTTACTAAAGTTTTTCCATAGTTTGGTCCGACATCGACCTCATCGCCCAAGCAGTCCTCTTCTTCATTGCCGGCTTCGAAACCATTTCTACTGGGATGTCATTCGCCCTGCATGAGCTGGCCGTCCATCCAGATGTCCAGGATCGTTTGTTCGATGAACTGAAGGAATATAATGAGAAACACCACGGGAAGCTCAGCTTCAATGCTATTCAGAATATGAAGTATTTGGATATGGTTGTTTCAGGTTATACAACTTTATTTACACAGTTATTTATTAAACTAGCTGATGCCCACGACTTCGTCCATGCGGAAAGAGGTTTTTTGGTTACCGCGGGAACTTTTTAAGTTTCAAAAATAAATGGCCTTAGTGTTATTACAGACTATAATACATATATCTCTCATCCCAATCAGTTCAGCCGTTCTGGCGAGATAGAGTAACAAAAATCCATCCATCCATCAAATCTTTGGCATTTATAATAGTAGTATATCTGCATTCAAACATTTTTTAAGCCTACTTGTGCCTGGAATCGAATTTACTAAAGAAACAAAAAAAATTAGATACTATTTCAATTTTCAATGAACCATTCGATAGAGCCTATGCTAAGGATTGATAATATGACAAGTAGAATAGTAAATAATTACTTAGAACACGAATGAATGACTAGCTAAGAACATCCTATAAAACGTTGGGTAAACAATATTGATCCACGCGGACGAAGTCGCAGGCATTAGCTAGTTCTTGTATTTTCTTTAAACAAATGAACTTCAGTACGTTCCCTCCATGTTCTGTTTGATTTTCCATCCTGTAAAGTGAGTCCCTTGCATGGACTATTATTTATTTTGCCTATCACATAGAATTTACATCCATGGCTTATCATGTTGCTTACAGATCTTTTGCTACACAAAATACATTTATACCTAAATGTGACAATCGTTGTGCTAAGTGCTTGCATGGCAGTCATTTATCTTGAAAATAGTATTATTTTAAGTTTTTTTTTATTTTTGCAGAAGTCCTCAGGCTCTGGCCTCCAGCCATGGCCTTAGACAGGATTTGTGTGAAGGACTACAACCTGGGAAAACCAAACAGCAAAGCTACCAAGGATTATATTGTAAGACTATTTTTATATCTTCTTCGTCTTTTATTTTAAAGAAGCATGACTTCGAGAGTACAGTACCTACTGTTGGTAGGCCGCAAAACTTAGTTGCACGGAGTCTTTGCTGCAAATCATGAAAAATGGCAATCCTTACAAGCACTGAATAATCAATTTCATATGAGACATACAGGTCTCCCATAAGATAAGTCTAGTTTTGAATCTTCCAACCTAGTCAAGAGACCTATTTAGACTAGCCAACAATAGATGTTGAGATAGTGACAGTACATGTGTTTTAAAAGGCAAACATAATATGTAGCAAGAATGGCGTAAGTAGACTGAATACACAGCTATATTCAGAAAAAAATTCTGCGTCGAATGGTCTGGGTCTCATATCGCTACGACGACAATTTTTTTTAAAATAGGGTATAATTTTGAAAAGTTTTCGTGTTCAATTTGCTGTAAGTCACAAAAAAAACGATGTTTTAACACTCTTTTAACTTACATCAAAAGTGCGGTTTATTATTAGCATCTGATAATAACTTACAGCATTCTTATGGAATGAAAGTAACGTGTGAAAAGATTACTTACAGCATTCTTTTAGTCTGTAATTTAAGTTTGCGATAAGGTTACAGCACTTTTCTATTGATGCTTTTAAAAATATTTTCCTTGTTACTACATTTTAGCGAAATATAAATACTTAGAAAATAAGAAATGACACATTTTTTAAGGTAGGAATGATATAATTAATGTACATTTAAGGCATTGTTCGACATTTTTAACCGACTTCCAAAAAAGGAGGAGGTTCTCAATTCAGCGCGTATATTTTTTTACTTACAACGAAGTTGGTTACGCCATCGAATTTGGTGCAAGACGCCCTTCGAAAAGTTATTAAAATGTATGTTCTTAGAGAGCAAGCTATATTTTTATGTAACAGTAATAAACAAAATAATAAACTTACAGCATTTTATTTGTACCACACATAAAAGTATTCTTTATTTATACCAATTAAGTGGTATCAGTAATTTTTTAGAATTAGTCTTACATCTCTTTAATAGTACGTTATTTATTAAAGATTTCAATTACATCATTTTAAATGTCTGGAAATATACGGAATTAGCTATCTCCATAGAAGTTACTAAACTACTTACAACGTTCTTTAGGTCTTTAAAATTAAAAGTAAATTGCTGTAAGTAATGAAAAGCCTACTGCTTATAACTTAAACAAAAATTTTTTCATTGCTGTTCATGAGTAATATTTTAACAAAACCGTGTTCCAAAAATCATCTTTCTGTCACTGATAAATAAAAAGATATGATTTTTTTTCTAACTTTTTAAAAGTTTTTTGGCTCTGGTGAAAAGTTGGGTTTTGGCTACTTACAGCAAATACGTTTTCTTGCATCGAATATAACGTCTTAACGCCAACTTAAAATTAAAGTTACGAGGGTCTCATACCCACCATTTAAACCCATCGATATATATGTAGGTACTAGATGGGCCCTTTCATAGAAAAAGGTCTGGCGACCGACTATGAGAACGCGTTCCTAACCTGTCTCTGTCCCCATCGTAGCGCTGTCACGGTCGCTCGTCGTGTAGATAATTTGTTATTCTTAAGTTAACATCTAAAGTCTTATTAGTTTGGCACTGTACAATTTTTATTTTAAGGCAAGTGTTTCAATTCACTATCATACATTTCCAAAAAAACGTTATTTATTTAATCTTACTATTTAATATTTTTATCCATTACGCAATCATATAATTTCCGCGGCAAACTGTATGATATTTTTTTTTTACTAACTAGCCTTACGGCTTCTATGGCCATGACCTATATTATCTATGACCGAGTCATACGTTTTCAATTTAAGTTGCAAGCAAGTTCCCGCTTTTCAGACTAGATGGCGTTGATGGCGTTGCTAAAAATACGCCCACATTCTTTGTTTGACAGGGCCCGTCTATGTAAATTGAGGTCGTTGTTTAAACCTAGAATCATACTAATATTATAAATGGACAAGTGTATTTATTTATTGTTTTGTCTTTCAATCAACGGATTAACGGGAATTCCCGTGGACATTAAAAAAACTTATTCCACGCAGACACAGTCGTGGGAATCAGCAAGTGTGGTTTTTGATATCAGTTTTTTTCCTAGATCCACAAAGGAGAGATCCTGTCGGTTCCAGCGTGGTGTTTCCACCACGACCCACAGTTCTTCCCGAACCCGCAGAAGTTCGACCCTGAACGCTTTTCCGACGAGAACAAGCATCTTATCAACCCCATTGCTTACATGCCATTCGGACTTGGACCTAGGAACTGCATTGGTTAGTCGAAGTCAAAATCAAAGTCATAGTCAAAGTATATCAAATATATATATAAATATTATAAATGCGAAAGTTTGGATGGATGTCTGGATGGATGTATGGATGTTTGTTACTCAATCACGCGCCAACGGCTGAACGGATTAGGCTGAAATATGGCACAGGGATAGATTATAGTCTGGAATAGCACATAGGCTACTTTTTATCCCGGAAAATTAAGGAGTTCCCGCGGGAACCAAAATACCTCAAATGGATGTTTGTTACTCAATCACGCCAGAACGGCTGAACGGATCTGGATGAAATTTGGCACAGAGATAGATTATAGTCTGGAATAGCACATAGGCTACTTTTTATCCCGGAAAATTAAAGAGTTCCCGCGGGAATCAAACAAATGTATCTGTTCAACTGATTTTGATAAAATTTGGTACAGGGATAGGTTGTATCCCGGGGAAGGACTTAGGCTACTTTTTATCCCGGAAAATTAAGGAGTTCCCGCGGGAACCAAAAAACTTCAAACCACGCGGACGTAGTCGCGGGCATCAGCTAGTTTATTCAATTTAGGTACGCTGTATATTTATTGACGTCCAGATACTTATAAAATATGATGGTGATAATCACTTAAGGTATCTTAAAACTAAAGCTACGAGGGTTCCAAACGCGCCCTGGTCTGAGAAGAGCCCACATCAAACTCAGCCGGTTTTTTTAAAATTTATTATCACCATCTCACAAATATCAAAATATGTAAGTAGATTTTGTAGTCTCTTAATTGGTATCAGTTGCAGTGGCCTAGTTGCGACAACGCATATCAGTCGATTGCGATTGTTAAGCAATGTTGACCCGAGTCGGTAACTGGATGGGTGACCGAATTCAGAAGTTCGAATTTGGCCTTTTAGATTTTTCCGTGCCTCAGAGAGCACGTTAAGCCGTCGATCCCGATTATTATCACTAACATCTGAGTATAATCGTTAGAAACTCAAGAGTTGAAATAATACTATAAATCGAGTGGTATGGGGAAGGTCGTGGGAACTCACCGCATTATTATCCCAAGAAAACCTTCGCCATTATGTGATTAATGGAAAGGGGTACGACCCTCAGCAATGAAGAATACGACGTAGAGAGAATAGGTATAAGGAAAAATCTAATTATGAAATTACATACTGACATTGATTTACACATTAAGCCACTGGGTTAGTAAACTTGATATTTAGCGGTGCTAGTGAAATCCCAGATTCAATTTGGCAATTTCTAATGCTGGCCTCTGTCTTGTTTGTTAAGTAAGAGATTCTTACCATGGATTTTTACGAAATTTTTTTTAGTTACTGTCTCATCATTGTCAGTCTCGGAAAAACAGTTCCAACTTTTATCAGGTTAAATACAAATCTTATAATATGATATTCGATATCAAGATCGATTAGATATTAAAGCTATTTAAAATCGCTTAGGATAAGGACAGTCATTTACTGTTGGTCCGGGCAGATAAGTTCCCCGTAAGTTCATTGACACCTGTTAACATTGATGTAGAATTTTAATACGTCATTACATTAATAACAAACAGGTGTTTATCCGGCAGAAGGTCATTAGTATCAAAGAAGTGATAATTACATTGCATTATCATTATGATTACGTTATGCAACCCAACGTGTGCTTTTAACCGTTTTTCAATGTGGCATACCTATCAAATCTAAATTTTTAAGCTATTGCATAGCTTCTATCGCGGGCTTTGAGCGTGGAGACCGAATCCAGAAATTCCGTTACAAAAAAACCTAACACTTTGGTTGCTATGACTACTTGTGTTGTTGACTTCAAATTATTGAAAATAAAAAGACTATTTTTATGAAAAGATGATTTGGAATATAAAGGCGAAATAATTTTAAAGAATTATGTTTTGAAAACATAATTCTTTAAAACCAAAGTGTTAGGTAAGTTGATAAAAATGCTATGCAATAGCTTTACCGCGGCAGTCTAAGAGTGCCACACGTCTTTTTTTAGGAACAAAATAAAATATTCAACCCTACACACGATTTTTTTACTTCGTGCAAATGACACAGCGGTGTTACTATACTGTATAGTGTGTAGACTAGATATAGAAAGAAGAAAAAAGAAACGGACAAAATAACTTATACTTTATACATAAAGTACTTAAACTAACTACCAACGTGATAAATAACTAATCGTCTTGTACAGCAGTAAAATAAATAAATAAAATAAGCCTTTATTGCAGCGCTAGTAGGTAAAAATTTTTGACTTAAAAATATACCACAATATTAATCCCTATAGATTTGCTCTACGTGTCCTACGACATAGGCCTCCTTTGAATTTTTCCATACTTCCAATCAAGTTAAATATATCGTCCTCCCATTGTTTAAATTATCTGCGTACAGCAGTGCACCGCCTCAAATATGTAAGCCACTCAGCTTGTGTTGTGGTTGAAATGTTGAAACTACTGGTGCAGATCTGAGATTCCAGGTTGCCAAATGCTGATCTTCAGTGGCTTGCTTGATAAATAGATAGTGGCATAGACTACTTTTATCATGAGGAGTTCTAGGAAACCAAAATCCAAGTGGATTCATATATACTACTCTAAATTCTAATTTCAAAGAAGTTTGGTCAAGATCGGGAGGCATTTCACTCTGACCGCCAAACTCCAATTTAAAGACAGCACCCGATCATGAT
This sequence comes from Erebia epiphron, assembly GCA_963932025.1. Classification (NCBI taxonomy): domain Eukaryota; kingdom Metazoa; phylum Arthropoda; class Insecta; order Lepidoptera; family Nymphalidae; genus Erebia; species Erebia epiphron. The sequence goes on from OZ009950.1 coordinate 15,995,623, forward strand.
GACTATCTTTTATTTCTTTATAGAATAAAATCTAGTATATGTAGTATGAAACTTATGTAATGCACTAGGAATCTGTCATATATTTCGGTTTCAACGTGCTACGCAGGCAACACAGGCGTCAAAATACATATTTGGTTAGCCGGCTGATTTATGGCTGCAGATAAATTTCACAAGTAAAAACCGGCTGGCGTGCGGAATTTATGAGTGTGAAGAATTTATTTTAGTTCAGATAACCCTTGTAGTTTCTGAAAAGTCAAGGTGCAAAAGGATGCATATAGTTTATGTTAATTTAACCGATGATGACAAGATGGAGGTGAGAACACACATGGAGGTACCATGATGTGTGTTCTCACAATATTAGATTAAAATATACATATAATGTCATTATGTATTATCTTTTGCAAGGCAGACATTGTAAAAATCCTTAGAGATAAAAAACCTTTTCAAACTTAATTGAGGTTCCGTACCAAACGATAAAATGGGAACCCTTGGTGTAACTTATCCGTCTGTCTGACATCCGTGTGAACAAAAAGTAATTATTAAGATTGGCATTTATGGTTGGCATATGGAAAATATTAGAAACTAGATGATGCTCGCGACTTCGTCTACGTGGATTAAGATTTTTCGATTCCCGCGGGAACTCCTTAGTTTTTCGGGATAAAAAGTACCCTATGTCCTTCCCCGGGATACAACCTATCCCTGTACCAAATTTCATCAAAATCGGGTGGGTCGTGAAAGCATAGCAGACAGACAGACACATTTAAAATATTAGTATGGAATGGGGGTCTAAATTTTAGAGAAGTAAAACTAGAGCAATTACAGTTTTTTTTAATTTGTAAAAATGTTAGCAAACATCAAAATTAAAAAGCACGCCTAGCGCTTTGCTGCAATCACACCTGTCCTGCTTGCAAATTGTGATGTAACCTAAGCCTAGAAGGTGCCTATTCACTCTTGATACTGATTCGAAGGTACCTCTATATTAAAAGTGGAAGGAAAGTCGGAAGGCATTCGGTCAAAGACTTTGAAAAATTTATAAAAATGTCAAAAACTACTAAATCTCTGTTGACCGCTTTTATTTCTTTCACCAGGTTCAAGATTTGCCCTCTGCGAGCTCAAATTCCTCGTATACCATATCCTGTTGAACTTTGAGGTGTCACCGTCGGAGAAGACCTGCCTTCCTGCGAAGCTGTCTTCCGAGTCTTTCAACCCTCGTCTGAAAGGTGGCCACTGGCTAAAGTTTAGGCTACGCGCTTAAAAAAAAACTGTCTATGGTTTTGAGAAATATTGTGAGCATTGCTGGACCGAGATATTTGTACTATAGTATAGAAATATTTTACACTAAGAATTTTATAACTGTTATTTTACAAGTAAGGTTTTTCACGCGGCTTCGCTCACGTTAGGTTCGATTTTCATACAAATTTCTTTCAAAGCCAAATTTTACTCCCTTTGGGATTGAATTTTCAAAAATCCTTTCTATGCTTAATAGCTATCTGTATGCCAAATTTCAGCCCGATCCGTCCAGTGGTTTGAGCTGGGCGTTGATCAGTCAGTCAGTCAGTCATCCTTTCCTTTAAATATACTAGTGGTTCGCCCCGAACTGAGACCTCCCGGCGCCATCTGTTGACATCATTGTGAAGTTTTGTTGTAAATACTAAGGCTCATTAAAAATTAAATAATTTCGTTTCCATGTAATATTTATCTAATTTTAGTATTTGTTGTTCAAGTACAGGATATAATTCAAATAATTGATCAAGTTTCAGGCTCAGAATTTCAGAAAATTTAGAGTTCTGAGGTCAACTTTGGACGTTAGAAAATCGCCACTTTGAAAGCCCTCCATTTCGTCAATTTTAGGGGAAAATGTAAAAAAATATATTTTTGGACTCTATTCCTAATTATCTTTAAAATGATACACCGCAACCCTATGTAACGCTATAAAAATATTTTTTCTTCATATTCGCTTCTATGAGAGCCCCCCTGAAATAAAGATTTTTATAACTTTTTAAGCCATATTCGGCTGTGGGCCATCGGTTTATATTTATAATATTTAAATTTGAAGTAATTACGTTCAGTAATTCAGAAGTTATGAGGCTCTGACAGACGGACGGACGGACGGACGGACAAGGCCAAATTCACTCATCATTCATTTCATTTCATTTCATTTTTGAACTACTATGATAAAATCGATTTTCAAGCATTAGGTAATACTAGCTAATGCCCGCGACTTCGTACGCGTGGATCGAGGTTTTGTGGATCCCGCGGGAACTCTTTAATTTTCCGGGATAAAAAGTAGCCTATGTGCTATTCCAGACTATATTCTATCTCTGTTCCAAATTTCAGCCAGATACGTTCAGCTGTTGGCGCGTGATTGAGTAACAAACATCCATACATCCATCCATCCAAACTTTCGCATTTATAATATTTATTTGATTAACTCTAAATAAGTTAATGACTAATATTAACCCTAAATAAGTTCACAGTGCAACTCTAATTTCGCAATCATTTTTGGATAGTTTTTATCGCATTGGATTTCGGTATAATATTGCATACTAGCAATGATATTCTGCACTCTAGATTGAAATGGGCCAACCACAACTTCGAAGGAATATGGCAGCTCTCAACACCAACTGCCAGCCTTGTTAAAACCGGGGATGTAACGGAGGTAAATTTATCGGAACCGAAGTCGGAGTCAGAGTTTTTAAATTTGATTTATCGGAGTCGGAACCAGAGTCGGAGGCAGAGTCGGACTCAGAGGCAGAGTCAGAAGTGGTCACAAGAGAGATATTTTTCATTAAAGAACAAATAAAAACATCATTCAGTCAACCTTTTTTCCTTTCGGAAGGCGGGGGTGGCGGGGGACTCCCAACGCGACGGGTATGAACCAGTTCATAACGGTCGACGCAGGCCGCCGTCGCTATTGCTATGATTCGACCTCCGACTTTACAGAATCGAAGTCGAAGCTTCGTAACATCCCTGGTTAAAACAGCTATCCGTTCAGCCGTATACTGTGATAACATCCATACATACTATCCTATGCTATAATTTTATCCTATAAATTTATTTGAATGCATTTTTATTCTTATTTTATTAAAATATAACTAAAGGAATGTTTTCTTTGAGAGAAATTTCATATCTTCAAAATTTAAAATTCCTTGCCTCCGTGGCCTGTTCGTTTTTCCAACCTGTATGCAGAAAGTGTATCCGTCTCTCTGCTACCGATTTTGATGAAATATTGTACAGATAAGGTTGTATCCCCGGGAAGGACATTACCCTACGTTCCCGTGGAAATATAAAACTTAATCCACGCAGAAAATTTCGCGGGCGTCCACTACTTTCTGATAGGTACAATCTTACGGTTCCCACGTATTAATTACGAGTAAATAGCGATCTACGAAGTTAGCGTTCAGTAAACGTTGAGCGGACTTTACTAAAGTTTGTAACTTTACTCTCCGCTGAAATAATAGGTAACTATGTTTGAACCTTAGTTAGGAAGGTTACAGTATCGCTCGATTAGTTCTACTAGCTTGAGCAGAATTTTTTTTTTACTTATTTCAAAATCAAAATTCTTCAAAATCCACAAAAGCTTTATTTTAATACTAGCTGATGCCCGCGACTTCGTCCGCGTGGAATAAGTTTTTTAATTCCCACGGGAACTTCTTAATTTTCCGGGATAAATTATCACTCTCCAGGCCCATGCAAAAAATCACGTCAAACCGTTGCTCTTTTGCAGCGTGATTGAAGGACAAACCAACAAACCAACAAACAAACACACTTTCGCATTAGTAATATTAGTATGACTAGATGATGCCCGCGACTTCATCCCCGTGGATTAAGTGTTTTTTTTTTTTAATTCCCGCGGGAACTCCTTAATTTTTCGCTATGTTAGGATGTTTTCATAATAATATTTAGGTACGTCTTTAAATATAACCTTCTCTGAACTCACATTACACATTACAGAGTAAACTTACTACTAAGCATAGGATGAATGTTCTGTAATATCCCACACATGGACCGTACGTGATGTTAGTACAATGTGCCATCTAGAACTGAGGATGGAGTCATGACGGAGTTTTAACATAATTCGTAGTTCTCAAAGAATTTGTTCCAATAAAAATATATAATTTATCATGTTTTTTTTTAATCACCATTTTAAAAGTAAAACCAAGCTTTTGGCTACTGGATGATGTAACTATTACATACCTTCTTATATTCAGGGGAAAATAGAAAAAAATAAAAATTATAATAATAAAATAATAGTAAAATAATATTAAAACGATAATAGAATGGTAGTATAGTATGGGTGTATATGATTACGCGACTAGAAGCTTACGGAGAAGTTTCCCGTCGTTCCGACCGCTCGCCAAGGGTGGGTATGGCGGTTGAGGCTCGTTCGTTCGCTGTCGCGTCGTTGTTAACATGTTGGTTCGTTCTGGTGGAGAAGTTGGGCGATACATAAAATTAATATATTGAGTAGGTATAATTGCAATAGGTCGTTTTGAACGCACTGTGTTGTTGGATGCTGTCTTATGTGGGGGACCGAGGCGTTATGCGTTCGTGGATCTAGCTTGGCAGCATCCGACGAAATCATCTGCCTTTGGTGGATTTATATATGTTACTGTAATAGCCCGAACCACGGTAAATCCTAAAATTTTCCGGTAAAACCTAAGATTTACTAACCCTTAATGGTAAAAGTCCAAATAGTTCTGTGATTATCGTTCATTTCGAACTTTTACCACCATTCACTTGGCAAATCTTAGGATTTACCTCTAGGCATGGTATATGTTGAGAAAAGCAAGTCATAACGTGTTCAGCGTATCGTCTCGTACTCGTGGGCAGTCTACAACCCCCCGCTACCCGTTCCACCTCCGCGCCTCGGCTCCGCTTGGCTCAGTCGACAGTCGATCGTTTGACACGTTTGTACACGCACGCTAATTTGATTTCTGTCTGTGTTTTTGATAACTTAAAGTATTAAGTGATTCATAATGAGTGTAAAACATAGGATTTTATGAAATAATGGACGAACTTGTGGCAAAGAAAGACAACCTCTAGGCACGGTATATGTTGAGAAGAGCAAGTCATAACGTATTCAGCGTATCGTCTTGTACTCGTGGGCAGTCTACAACCCCCCGCTACCCGTTCTACCTCCGCGCCTCGGCTCCGCTTGGCTCAGTCGATCGTTTGACACGTTTGAACACACACGCTAATTTGATTTCTGTCTGTGTTTTTGATAACTTAAAGTATTAAGTGATTCATAATGAGTGTAAAACATAGGATTTTATGAAATAATGGACGAACTTGTGGCAAAGAAAGACAACCTCTAGGCACGGTATATGTTGAGAAGAGCAAGTCATAACGTATTCAGCGTATCGTCTTGTACTCGTGGGCAGTCTACAACCCCCCGCTACCCCTTCTACCTCCGCGCCTCGGCTCCGCTTGGCTCAGTCGATCGTTTGACACGTTTGAACACACACGCTAATTTGATTTCTGTCTGTGTTTTTGATAACTTAAAGTATTAAGTGATTCATAATGAGTGTAAAACATAGATTTTATGAAATAATGGACGAACTTGTGGTAAACAAGAAAGACAATAACTTTTATTTCGATAAAGGCAAATACGCAAAGTGTTTAGAAGAAGTAAAAACTGCAAAAAACGTGAAAAAGAAGGAAGCAATTCATTACAGGCGAATAAAGCGCTATGATATTTTGACTATAGGCGGTGAAGAAAAGCTAATTGCGCCGGTGAAGGAAGAGAATGGAGAAATCAAGTTTTACGTTTGTTACGATGACTTATTTAACATTATCGAAGAAACACATGTTGCTGTTGGACACGGAGGAAGGACAAGAATGCTTAAAGAATGTAATCGCAAGTATAAAAACATAACAGTTGAGGCTATAATGACATATTTGAAGCTATGCGAACCTTGTCAAAAAAAACAGAAGAGTTTGAAAAAGGGCATTGTCATCAAGCCTATACTTCATAGTGAAATGAACTCACGTTGTCAAATAGATCTCATAGACTTACAAACTAACCCTGACGGAAATTATAAATTCATATTGGTTTATCAAGACCATCTTACTAAATTTGTGATCCTTCGTGCACTTCAAACTAAACGCGCAGCAGAAGTTGCATATCATCTCTTGGATATTTTCACCACATTTGGAGCGCCGAACATTCTTCATTCAGATAATGGTCGAGAATTTTGTAACCAAGTAATTGGAAACTTATGCTCTATGTGGCCAGATGTTAAAATTGTACATGGAAAACCACGACATAGCCAGAGTCAAGGATCAGTAGAGCGTGCCAATCAAGACATCGAAAATATGCTCAGTACGTGGATGGAAACCAATCAGTTGTCCAAGTGGTCAAACGGCTTGAAATTCATCCAAGCGATGAAAAATAGAGCATATCACGAGGGAATTAAATGCTCCCCCTACGAAGCAATGTTTGGCAGTCCAATGAAAATGGGCATTGCGACGTCAGCAATTCCTAAAGATATGATTGGATTGTTAAGATCTGAAGAAGATTTAGAGACTTTATTGCATTCGCAAAAAAATACAGAACAAAATACTAACGTCAAAGACATCATTGAACAGGACAAAGAAAGAAATGTTTAACGTGTGTTTAAATTTTATTATAGTTACTTAAATTAATAAATAAAAATACCAAATTAAAATAGTAAGAATTTGACTGATTAGTAATATAAATGATTAATAACCACTTTCTGAATATAATATATAAAAATATGTAAGTAAGGTTAGGACTGATGTGTAGTTAATTTAAATAAATCATTAATAATTAATTATTCATTGTTTTATTTCGAACCCCAACATTTACCAGCCGTACCTAGTAAAACCTAGCATGTACTAAACTCTGATGGTAAAAGCCCGAAAAAATTGTACCTTTTTTGTAAATCCTTATATTTACCAACTCGTATCGGTAAATCCTAAGATTTACCGGTAAAACCTAAGATTAACCAACAAACGGGCTTTTACAGTAACATATACATAATTATCATAACTACAACATATTTACCAATTATTGTCGCAGGTCGGGTCAGGCCTGTGGGGCGTATACGGTGTCTCGCTTCAGCGATGCCTCAGCACGGCTGGTTCTGTCTGGATGTCTACCTAGTTGGACGTTCAGATGGGATTGGTTTGTTGTTGAATCAGAGAGCTTGCTTTCTGAGCGCAATGCAGTTCGAGTATACTTCTACGTTCCGCAAAACGTCTGACTTTACCTTGCGGTCTACTTATCTAAATTACGTACGTCGTTCGCAATACTCGAACGATAACTTACCATGGTTGGAAGGACGCTGTTTATTATTGCCGAAGGTTGGATTATGCGTACGTTGCGCCCGAATATCTTACTACATTTTGCACTACGCTTGTTCAGCCTCGACACTTCATAGTTTCATGGATTCACAGCCCATGGGCTGTTGACTTTTGGTATTCTTAGAGATGTATTAGTCCATGTATTGATGTGCCTCTAGGGGTACCAAAGGAGGGAAGAAGCCTACCGTTGGTGGCGGGGAGGAGCCAGCCAGCCATCATTTATTTTTTAGAAATATAAATGATGCCATACAAAGTATCTTCCTTTTCTTTATAAAAGGTTATAAAAGGAAGATGCTTCCACTTGGGTTAGTTCATAAATATCCCGAAGAGATTGGTCTCTTCGCGATCACGTTACTTAATGCCTGTTTTAAGTTAACTGAATTACATCTAAATCGGTGTATAAGCGAGTCGTTGGGTTGATTGAATTCGAGGCTTCCGAAACTCTAAAAGATCTTGGTTTATTATGGACACAGCAATGTAGTGAGGGTCTTACTGCTAGATGTATCACGTGCCATTTTAAAGAAATATTGAATTTTATAAGTAGAGAGAGGTGTAGATGCTTAGTGACCCCGTCAGGTTGGTTACAATGTTTCTAATATATAATCTTCGTCTTATAAAAAACTAGCTGGTGCATCATCACTTACCGTCAGGTGAGATCGCAGTCAAAGGCTAAATTCTAGTGGAATCAAAAAAAGATTGCCAACAGCTGCATACATTTTTAATTTAAAGCGAGTACTTCAAGTAATATCATTGGGTATCTGCTGTAACAAGCCACTTATATACTTAGGTTTGTAAGTAACAAAATTTTAACATCTGTGAGGCTAACACTATCGCTTAAAGCACTATTACTTTAAAACTGACGTTTTATAAGACGTACCTTGACGTCCATATAGTAAGGGTTATAATTCTGAAACAAGGGCATCAACAACATTAAAATAATACTGCTTTAAGCTTTAGTAGTAAGCTCCCTGATCTTAAATAATAACCAATGCCCATTTTCAAGTCGAGGGTTAAAGGACTCCGCGGACATCTTATCGGGATAACGTGTCTTCGATGATGGAGAGACTTCCATCTCTTTGATGAGGTGGTAGAGTAATACTTTCAACTCGCATAGCGCAAATCTTGAAGCTGAAAAAGATTACAGTGTTCAAAGTTAGCCTATGTATAAACATAAGAGCCGCGATGTTGGGTTCGAGTTCCGATTAAATCAGTTTTGGAAGTTTTTTGAGTATCCTAATTATTTGGGCCACAGAAAAATACGCTAATCTGAAACCGACCCAAGAGCGAAAACACTAGGGACCAAAGGGAACGACAATAGGGATAATGCCTATACCAAAAATAAATTATTTCTAACTGATTATTTATTAGAGGGTCTTCCGAAAGACCTAAAATTCACATCCTTATTTGGTTTTAAGTTTGATAACCATTTTAAAATATAGATTATAGAAAAAAAGTGCGTTGAAAATGATGACGTCACAACTGTGAATTTCATACAACTTCCATACTAGAAGTGCGTGTTTAAGTTTGTAAGAGTTGCTGATTTGATTGAGTTGTCATCATCCCTATTAGCGCAATATGTGCGGCTTACTATTAAATGAGTTACGCGGACATTTCAGATATTTTTTGTCCATTTTGTTCTTTTCAATTCTATTTCTATTTCTCTCAGGAAAGATATTCAGAAATACTTACTACCCGAGTAAATCTCGGGCGCATCAGCTACCGAGTAAGTTTTTTTTTAAATCAATGACAAGTTAGCCCTTGACTGCGATCTCAGCTGATGGATAGTGATGATGCAGTCTAAGATGGATGCGGGCTAATCTTGCATGGCAGTTATATTAGACCCATACCTTTAATCGCTTTCTACAAGGCATCATACCGGAACGCTAAATCGCTTGGCCGCACGTCTTTGCCGGTAGGGTGGTCGAAGCCTCCCACCAGGCCAGACCAGGTAAAATTCAGAAATTATAAATATACTCTCATATGGATACGGAATGCACTTTGTATTTCTGATTAAAACCCGAATAGAATTAATATCATCTGTTAAAAAAAAAAACAACAAACCTATACAGTTCCTCGGGCCAATTCCAAATGGCATATAAGTTAGAGGGTTGATAAGACGTCTGTTAGCTTTGGAGAATCTTTCTGGATCGAATTTCTCGGGAGCCGGGAAGTGCTTTGGGTCGTGGTGTAAGGACCATACAGGGATATTGACGATCTCCCCTTTATTGACCTGGAAATAAGTATTAAAACTATATTAGAAAGTGTAGTGTAATGCAGTTTGTCAGAGAAATTGAGTCATAGAGGAAAAGGGTGTCTACCTTGTATACAGGTAAAATATCAATATGAAACGGCCGCTAAAGTCTTAGAACTAAATCCACAATCCACCCAATCCTTATTTAGGATTCTTCTTCTTCTTTAAATATTAGGATTCCTAATATTTAAAGAAGAAGTTTATTTATACCTCAATGTACCCGACTTCGTCCGCGTGTATTGAGATTTTTGGTTTCCACGGGAACTCTTTAATCTTCCAGGATAAAAAGTAGCCTAAGTATGTGTTACTCCAGACTAGAATCTATTTCTCTGCCACAAACAACAAAATCAAAGATATTATAACCAGCCAAACTTTCGCATTTATAATATTAGATAGTTTAGATGTTTATCGACTTACAATGAATTCATTTGTAGCGTTAGTATTAGGTTTCCCTAGGTTATACTGCTTCACACACAGTCTGTCTAGAACTGTGAGTGGCGGCCAAATTCGAAGAACCTCTGAAAATTAAGATTGGTTTAGGTACTAATATACTCGTAAAACTACAGTTATTTAGCCCAATTATCTTTACCTAGCCATAATCCTGTCCTAAAAATCTGAAAGCAATCCCGTATAACTAAACAACGTCAAAGACAATATATAAACCAGTATAAGACTGTTCTCTTCATACATTAAATCAAAGCTCGCTAAATGCGCATTAAAGTCGCCGGTACCTTGTAGTTCTTCGCATTATCTGAGATGGCGTAACTGTGCAAGCTGAAAAATAATTAATAACGAACATAGCTATTGCCATCTAACGAGTAGTAGTTGAATCATCAACTCGATCAAACTTACCTAGTGCCATCTAACGTATAGTTATATATCCATGACTGCCTCGTTGGTCTAGTGGTTAGCATGTTGGACTGCGACCATAGATTAATTATAATACAGGTTTATATATTGTCTTTGACTACGACCGACGAGGTCCCGGGTTCGAGTCCCGGGTCGGGCCATAACAAGTATTGGGTTTTTCTGGCAAGAAATTCTCAATACTAGCCCGGAGTTAGGAAGTTGGCGGTGTTTCAACCCCGTGCCTCGGAGAGCACGTAAACGTGTCTAATTATATATTTTTTTAAAAAAACAAATTTGATCACTTGTTTTTGTGTTTTTTTAAAGTATTTCTTATATAATATGTTAGTTATTCTTGTTTTTTGATTCTTTCACAAGTCAGCCCTTGACTGCAATTCAACCTGATGGTATTTGATGATGTAGCCTAAGATAGTAGTGGGCTAATAAGAAGGGGTATAACGGCTTGGTACTTATAATAAACCCCAAATCGATTTCTAGGTACGCTAAATCGCTTGGCAGCACTTGTTTTCGCCGGTAGGGTTATAGCTAGCCATGACCGAAGGCTCTAAGCAGATCAGAACTCATGTGCCTATAGTTCTGAAGTAGGTAGACTCTAGAGTAATGGTAAATTTAGTTTTATTATCAAGTATTTCTTGAATAATGCACAATACCTACTCTAAATATTTTTTCTTGATTATTACCTAAGTACCTACCTAAATTATATCGCCATCAACCAGACTTCTACTGTAATTAGCTAGCTATAAATAAAATAATTATCTATATTATATTTATTTGTTTACATATTTTGGAACCCTGCATGTCGATAAATATATTATTATTAGCTAAATGGCTAAAGAATACCTAACAATTGCCAAACTTAACCTCAAAGATTAATCGTATAGCAGCAGAATCTCAGAGTCCAGAACAAGCGTAGGTCAGCAGTTAAGTAGCAGGATCTCGGAGTCCATTAGTCTTATCACGTTCACAAACAAACAAAAAAACCGGTTAAGTGCGAGTCGGACTCGCGCACCGAGGGTTCCGTACAAACATGTAGGTATATCCTATAAGTAAAAGTTATAGTATTTTTATTCAACTTATCTAATATTTTAATTTCAATTTAATACCTCTACGCGTTCATGCGGAAAGGGGAAGTAAGTTTAAAATTATTAAAAATATTTTTTTTCTTATATGACTAGATGATGCCCGCGACTTCGTCCGCGTGGATTGATGTTTTTTTTTATTCCCGCGGGAACTCTTGAACGCGGAAGCCTATGTCCTTCCCCGGGATGTAACCTATCTCTATATCAAATTTCATCCAAATCGGTTGAACAGATGGGCCGTGAAAGCGTAGCAGACAGACAGACAGATAGACAGACAGACAGACAGACACACTTTCGCATTTATAATATTACTATAGTATGGAGTATGGATATAGTATGGAAGTATGGATGTAACTAAAAATTTATGCTTTTCGCAATTTTTCCTTTATCTGTGCTATAAGACGTTGCTTCGTACCAAATTTCAAGATTCTGGGTTCACGTGAAGTGCCCTGTAGGATTTGATTCCCTTGCGAGTGTCGAAATTTGCAGCAAATAATAATAATAATAATAACTTTTTATTTCAGGCTTCAACACCCATAACTTGTTAGTAACAATCACTTAACCAATGTTAGTAAAAAAACAACATAAAATACCTAAACTAACCTATCCTGCTCTCAAACCTAAGCCTCGACACATTTACAGGTCTCTTTGAGGCCTCCTCATGAGAATGTGTGCACCATTCCAGCGCCTCCAGAGAGGGCTGTCCAGCTTAGTAGCCAACGTACTGAGGAGGGTGTTGGTGCTGCTCCCTAGCCTGCACATCATAGACGCAGCACGCTTGCGCACGATCGCGTAGAAATCATCCACGCGAGCGTCCGCGAACATGGCCTCCTCAGCACCGCCCTCAGCACATTGTTATATTGAACACGCAGAGCATTGTAGGTCCGCTGCGTATAGTCTATATGTCACCGTAAGATTGCAAAAACCGTTAGATTGTAATCCAACTAGCGATATTATAAACAGTCGACAGATTGTGAACCGTTCAATGTTCCGAGTGTCAATTTTTGAAATATTCATTGTATTTACGTTTTCTTGTCTCTTTCTTGAAGGTTAGGTTAGGGTTTGACATAAACGACCAGGTAGTGCCCGGCCGCAGGCCGGGCACTTAGGTTTTATCGGGTTAATATACCGAACAGATTACAATCTACCGAAAAATAATGCGTTAAATTGTAATCTGTCGACCGTTTACAATATCGCTAGTTAGATTACAATCCAACAGCCTTTGCAATCTTACGGTGTCATATACACAGACTGCACGTGTAGAAAGACGGCAAAGCAAAAACGGCTGTAGATCTTTTGATTGTGTTAGCTTAGAAGTTTGATTTTTTCACAGCTCCAAGGGACAGTAGACCTGAGTAGGTATTTGACATGAATTCCAGCTTGGTACCTACCTCCATGTGTTCCTGAGAAAAAGGGTCTTGACACACAGACGGACGGACAACAAAGTGATCCTAGGGTTCAGTTTTTTTCCTTTTGAGGTACGGAACCCTAATTATTAAAAATATTTTAATTCAATGATATAACTAAAAATTTATGCTTTTCGCAATTCTTCCTATATATCTGTGTTATAAGACGTTGCTTCGTACCAAGTTTCAAGATTCTAAGTTCACGGGAAGTACCCTGTAGGTTTTGATTCCCTCGCGAGTGCAAGAAAAATCGAAAATTTGCAGCATAAACGGCTGTATCTTTTGATTGTGTAGGCTTTTAAGTTTGATTTTTTCACAGCTCTAAGGGACCGTAGACCTGATTGATATGAATTTCAGCTTGATACCTCCATACATTCCTGAGAAAAAGGGTCTTGACACACAGACGGACGGACAACGAAGTGATCCTATAAGGGTTCCGTTTTTTCCTTTTGAGGTACGGAACCCTAAACACACAAGAAACGCACAATTCACTGAGCCGGCACCATAGATCTTACTCTTACTAATATTATAAATATAATGCGAAAGTTTGGATGGATGTATGGAGGTATGGATGTTTGTTACTCAATCACGCCCCAACAGCATAACGTATCTGGCTGAAATTTGGCACAGAAATAGATTATAGTCTTGAATAGGTAGCACATAGGCTACTTTTATTCCCGGAAAATTAAAGAGTTCCCGCGGGAACAACAAAACCTCGATCCACGCATACGAAGTCGCGGGCATCAGCTAGTTAATTATAATACCCAGTACCAACCTGGTTTATAAGTATATCGTCTTTGGCCGGCACCAAAACAAGAGGAAAAAATTATTTTAGTGTATCGTCAGTTTGTGACGCCATCTATAGGAATGCAGCATAACTGCATGGTCCACTAGCTGATTATAACATAAGAATACACAGAACTTGTTTCAAATCGAATTACTTCTGCAAGTTAATTTTGTTAAAATTAATTGAATGTAAATTTGCTATTTGCTTAAGTGATTTTATCAAATTTTTGTATTTTGATAATTTTATATAAATAATTAATACAAACTGAACCAAGAAAATACGATATTTCACCGATTTTACTATAATCATTTGTCGAGCGAGCCTGGTAGCGCCACCTATCGATAGTATTAACCTAGAAAAAATTTTATATGTGAGTTAGCAATCTATACTTGGTTTATAATTAATCTATGACAACGTTAATATAAGTAGTTTGTATAATCATCAGAGTTCGGACATATTTTTTTTTAAATTTAAATAGACTAGCGCTTGGCTGCAATCAGACTTGCTGAAAGTGGTGATGCAGCCTGAGGTGGAGCGCGCTTGCCTAGAAGATGCCTATTGACTCTTGATTTGAAGATACTAATATACTTAATAAGCGAATGGAAAAACGGAAGCCGGAAGGTGTTCCATATCTTAGCGGTTCGAATTAGAAACGAAGTCCTTCGTACGCGTACTTAACATTTCAACTATAAATTCAACTCAAAATCAGAGACAAAAATTTGTCACTTTTTTGAAAAATACAGGATAACGTATCCTGTATTTTTCAAAAAAGTGACAAATTTTTGTATCCTTTGACATCTCAGCTGACTGAACTTTTTCCCATTAAAAAAATATTGTTCAAACGAATGCCAGTGCTTACCTGATATAACCATGTCCAAATAATTCATACTTGATATCATGCCATAATCTATTTTGCCTTCACACTTGGCATCAAATTCCCTTATCTCTGCCGCTAGCTTGTCCTGGGCATCAGGGTTCATCGCCAGCTCGTATAGTGCAAAGGTCAGAGCTGCGGATACTGTTTCAAATCCGGCTACCAGAAATGTTACTGCTTGGGCTACTAAATCTACTTCTGACCAAGCTGTAAGAAATATTTCATCTTTAGGAAAGTTCTTTTTTATGCCTGGTGGAATTATTTATATTACATTTTAGTTTGTAGCTGTAGTCGTTGGTTTAGAGGTTAGCATGGTCGACTGCGGATCACGAGGTCCTGGGTTCTATTCCCGGTCGGGCATAAAAATTGTTAGGTCGTGGGTTTTTCAGTTTAAAAACTCTCAGTGCCAACCCGGAGTTGGAAGTGGCGGTGAGTCACCTTCGTGCCTCGGAGAGCTCGTTAAGCCGTCGGTCCTGGGTTTATCACTAACATGATAGAAGTCGTTAAAGCCCGCCAACCCGCATTCGAGCAGCGTGGTGGGTCTAAGCTCTAATTCTCTCTCTCCTATGAGAGTGAATGCTTGTGCCCAGCAGTGGGACGTTAAACTGGGGTGTAGTGGAAGTCTGTAACTGGTTAGCCACGGCCACCTTCTAACCCTTACATAATTTTATAACCTTGACTTTAAAAGGATAAAAAATTATGAAGTACCTAACGTACCTGTATAGTTACTTCTGTGAGTTGAAGCTGGTTCTTCTACTGATGCGAAGCCAGCGTCTTCGATTATATTATTACTATCACTCTTTAATGTGCCTGTAACAGTAAAAATAATAGTGGTAATGAGAAATCGATTTTAACCCGCAAAAACCGTTTATGTATTTTGTTGTCTTTTATCTAAATTCTAGCTGATGCCTGCAACTTCGTCCGCGTGGTTTAAGTTTTTTTGATTCCTTAATTTTCCGGGATAAAAAGTCAAAGCTGCCTATGTCACTCTCCAGCAACTATATCCATACCAAAAATCACGTCGATCCGTTGCTCCGTTGCGGCGTAATTGAAGGACAAACCAACAAACCAATAAACCAACAAACAAACACACTTTTGCATTTACAATATTAGTATACTAGTGAATGCCCGCGACTTCGTCTGCGTGGTTTGAGGTTTTTTGGTTCCCGCGGGAACTCCTTAATTTTCCGGGATGAAAAGTAGCCTATGTGCTATTCCAGACTATAATCTATCTCTGTGCCAAATTTCAGCCAGATCCGTTCAGCTGTTGGGGCGTGATTGAGTAACAAACATCCATACATCCATCTATCCAAATTTTCGCATTTATAATATTATACTAGCTGATGCCCGCGACTTCGTCCACGTGCATTGAGGATTTTTAGTTCCCGCGGGAACTCTTTCATTTTCCGGGATAAAAAGTAGCCTATGTTCTATTCCAGACTAAAATCTATCTCTGTGCCAAATTTCAGCCAGATCCGTTCAGCCGTTGGGGCGTGATTGAGTAACAAACATCCATACATCCATACATCTATACATCCATCCATCCAAATTTTCGCATTTATAATATTTATTTGATAAGTAATAAGTAATAAGTAAGTATATTAGTATTAGTAAGATAATTTGATTTATAATGTGAAGTACCTATGATATATTAAAAGGTGACTGACTGAGTGATCTATCAACGCAAAGATCAAACCACTGGACGGTCGGGCTGAAAATAGGGATACAGATAGCTTTTAAGACGTAGGCATCCGCTAAAAACGGATTTTTGTAAATTCAACCCCTAAAGTGGTAAAACAGGGGTTTGATATTTGTATGAAAATCGAAATTAACGTGAGCGAAGCTGCGGGCAAAAGCTATTCCATAAATATGATAAGATTTTTGTAGACAAGATGTAATTTGAACAGGATAACGTCTTATGACAAATATTCTGAGCAAATCTCCTCGACAAACCTTTTTTTGCTTCCATTAGAAGATGAATCATATCTCTTCGTATAATGTTTCGAGCTTCCCTGTATCGCATTGTGTTCAGGACGAGATCTTTGTAGAATTTCACAGTTTCCTTTGTAAGTAGTGTGAGATTTAATATCTGAAAAGGAAAACATGCGAAAGGAGGAATATGACATGGAAGCAATGTTGTGTTCGATTCACAAAATAGTCACAATTCCTAAACGATTAGTTTAAATATTATCCTCTAAAATGCACACGATATATAAAATAAAACGTAAAGATAACAATAAGTTTGTTGATTTTAAATCTATTTTAATGGCTGATGGATTTTCTAATGATTATATCTTGGTACAGAAGCTGTGAAACTGTTTAAAAGTGAGTACGTGCGATCTGACTTTGCACATGTATAGTTGAAAAATTACTATCATCCGTTACATGATGCACTTGAGCACCAATCAATGTCAACCTGTTCATGACCTTTAGAACGACTAGAGTAGAAGTCCATTGAATAGAGGTTTGCCGTTTGAAATAACAAAGTCGGAAAAGTACTGTTTATGGGCCTTTTATAATAAAACTAGCAAATGCCCGCGAGCAAATGTATTAAATGTTAATAATTAAAACTAGCAAATGTATTATTCCAGACTATAATCTATCTTTGTGCCAAATTTCATCCAGATCCGTTGAGCCGTTGGGGCGTGATTGAGTAACAAACATCCATCCATCCAAACTTTCGCATTTGTAATATTTATTTGATTTGATTACAAAATCTTATACAATTATAATATCACTTTGATATGCTCAAACGTCTGTCTCTGATGCGTGCTTCAGACTCTCTAATTTATCATACTTAAAAGGACAAACAGATTGTTGTAATTGTTTTCTTCATTAATTCAAACATACAAAATTACTCGTGCCTCCAAATTACTATATTTCGATCCCCCCATCTTGATCTATGATCCTAGACCCGTCCCCACAGAACACTTTTGCGGTGCGCTGGGCATCTGTGCTGGGCATAGGGCCCAACCTATCTTCTTTTTTTTTCACAAACCAGGACCTGGGTTCTAAGTTGTTAATTTTATTTTCAATCATTATTCAAACGAATAACAAATAGCTAGAAACCTAACACAGTTGACAAAAGCCTAAAACCCTAGTTTCTTAAGCTGAGACAAAAGCTTTAGTTAAAAAATTAAAAATTACGAACCTTACATATAGTTGGAAACGCTGCATAGCAGGAGAATAATATGAACTGCCGCAGATTAAAGGAAGCCGTAACTTTTGCCATACTGAAGAATGCATTATTTGGCTCCTTGAAAGAATCTGTCTTCAATCCAAAAGCACACGATGCAATCACGTCGGAAGTAGCGCGTGTGGTCAAATCCTTCGCATCAACTTCAATGTGAGTTGCTTGTAAGAGAAAAATTAAAATTATAAGCAATATTATGAATATATCTTATAATATTAAAAGATTTTATGCTAAAAGGTTATAACTATACGTATCCATATTACGGTATCATGCACAAGTATTTTCGTCTGTACGTCTATTACATTTGGTCCGTCACAGCGATAACATCTTCGAGAAGAACAAAGAGATCCTACGGAAATATTTTATTCGCATAATTTTTTTGAGATTCAACCATTATTAGATTTCGTTGTTTTCTAGAACATTAGTTTTAATAGTTGGTAGTTGAATAACTTACATTTAGATTTCTGGAGATTATCCTTAAAAGTCTCAATCATTTGATTACCGACTTCGTCCATAAAGGGAACCATGTGTCTTATTTGGGAGCTGGTGAAAGCGGGGCTGAGGAATGAACGCATCTCTTTCCATTCTTGACCTATTTTAAACAAAAATACTGAGTATCCATACTAATACTAATATTATAAATGCGAAAACTATGTCTGTCTGTATGTCTGCTACACTTTAACGGCCCATCTTTTCACCGATTTTGATGACATTTGGTATAGAAGTAGGTTACAACCCGGACAAGGACAAGGCTACTTTTAAGCCCATAAATTTAAGCAGTTGCCCCGGGAATCAATAAACGTAATCTTCGCGAACGAAGTCGCGGGCATAATCTAGTATTATAAATAGGAAAGTATGCCTGTCTGTCTGCTACACTTTCACGGTCCATCTTTTCAACCGATTTTGGCGAAATTTTGTATAGTGAAAATTAAAGGGTTGCCGCTGGATGGCATAACAAACAAATTTTCCAGTTACAGACTTCCAACGCCACTGTAAATTACAAAATAATTTTGATTTCTACCCACTATGTTGAAGTCGGGCGGGTTTAAGAAGGATAAGCAAAGTTGACGCATCAGACTAGCCCGACTTCAACATAGTGGGTAGGAATTAAAATTATTTTGTAGGTACTTTACACTGGCGTTGGAAGTCGGTTTTTTTTAAAGATTTTTTATTTTTAACTTTTTAGTATCAGGGTTGAGGATTTGGAGTCAGAATTTTATGGGACCACCTCGAGAGCTTCCTCTAACGACGATAGGAAAAAAATTCAAATCGGTTCAGAAACCACGGAGATATGCACGGAGATATAAATAAAAAAAAATACGCGCTGAATTGAGGACCTCCTCCTTTTTTGGAAGTCGGTTAAAAATATTTTACCTGTTAGAGAAAACAAGTTTCTGCCAAACAGTGGATCGAGCGTCGAATCTGTGAAACCTTTGTGGTCGAGGAAGTGCTCGAAATCCTTAATGGTGATCTGTTTGATGAGCTCCAGATCTATGAGAAGGATTGAGGGATTGATGAATTCATATCTCCCGATAAACCTACAGATATAAAAAAAAAATTGTGTTATCCATACTAATATTATAAATGCGAAAGTGTGTCTGTCTGTCTGTCTGTCTGCTACGCTTTCACGGCCCACCTGTTCAACCGATTTTGATGAAATTTGGTACAGGGATAGTTTGTATACCGGGCAAGGACATAGGCTACTTTTTATTCCGGAAAATTAAGGAGTTCCCGCGGGAATTGAAATAACTTAATCCACGCGGACGTAGTCGCGGGCATTATCTAGTCAAAAAAAATATATCGTTGTTTTGGACTTTGAATGGAAACGGCAAAATGTTTGCTTTAAGATGCTTTTTTTTCGCTTCTATTATAAGAAATCCTAGTGGAATTTTTAACCTTCAAGCGGTCGCGCTGTGTCGAATCGACGACACTTGTTACATTTTTGTTTATAGTTTCTAGTGTTTTGGTCATAAATATTTCTCGTCTCAAGTAGCCTCTTCTAAGGTTACTATAAACAAAACCAATCATACACTTAAATTCTCAGCGGGTCATTTGTTGAACAATACGCTTTTGTCTAAACCGTGGCGTAGGCGCCGAAAAGACTACGCGCGCCCGTCGCCTAAAAGGTTACGCGCGACTCTATATGCGAAAATATTTTTTCATGTTTTGAACTAAGTTTTTGTTTTATTGATATTTTTATCGTAATAAATCGCTCATAAATTTCTCAGTGAATCTTTAATCATTGTGCAAATAATGGAAGAAGACATAGAGAGCAAAACTGAGCTCAGTAATGAAGGTTCAACAGTATCTGACCACCTTTCTGTTTGTTCACAATTCTGACCACAATCTAAGACACGATGCACATTTTATCTTAGTAATAATAATTGCAGGGTCCACACTTCAATGTTACCCTGAAAAAGATGCTGATGAGGAAGATTATTTATTTATACCAAATTTTTTGTCTCTAAATATTATAAGGATTTATTTAGCTTTAATTGTTGTATAATCAAATACATGTTTTTACTATATTTCTTGCTTTATCAGTTATTATTTAAGTGTTTAAAGATACATATTTGATTTTATTTTGACAAATAAGTAAGATTAATGCGCTTAGAGAAGACCCAACCCAAAGAAAATATGTTTTTTTAAATTATATTAATGGCAAGTACTTGGATTAAAATATTATTTCTACATCTATATTTGAAGATAATCGTTTAAACAATTTAAAAAGAAATATTATTTAATTATTCGGTGTTTTAATTCTCTCAAATCTCCAATAGGTCGTTTAGTTTACGCGCGACCGTTGCCGTTTGAAATGGCCGCGCGCCCGCTTGAAGGTTAAACATAACTAATAAGAAAGTAGTTAGGGTATTCTTTTTATATTCTATGAGAAAAATTTTTTTTTTTTAAATTGTGAGTAGGTACCTTTCACCGGAAAATGTCCTGTACATCCTGTCGATGTTATAAGCAACGTGCTCCTTCTTCAGGATCATAGGCAGCATATTGCCCAGCGGTGGGACTACCCAGAAATGTTTCACCCCATATGCACTAAACCTTGAGTACACACGACGGAAGTAACGCCACAGCACAGATAGGGTAACAGTAATCCAAATTAATACTAACATTATTTGCAAGTTTAGTTTAAAAGCGAAACCGATGGATTGGAAAACAAAAAAAAAATAACGCGTCCTACAGCCCAAGCACAAGCAGAGCGTCTACGATTTTTCAATACATTTTCATCGACAAGCGTGAAAATCTGCGAGGCAGATGCATTAAATTGATTGTGCTCACGATATCTCCCATTGGCGTGTTAGTGGTTTATTTGTAACTAGCTGATGCCCGCGACTACGTTCGCCTGTATTGAGGATTTTTGGTTCCCGCGGGAACTCCTTAGATTTCCGGGATAAAAAGTACTCTCCAGGTCCTCAACTATATCCATGTCAAAAATCACGTCGATCCGTTGCTCCGTTGCGGCGTAATTGAAGGACAAACCAATAAACCAACAAACAAACACACTATCGCATTTATAATAGGTATTAGTATGATTCCTAACCTTATCCCAGTCCTCTTATATTAATCTTAGGGGTGATCTAGAACTGTTACGTATGAAATCTATAGTTACAAACAAAGTATGGAAAGAATTTTCAGTCTATTATTTCAAAACGGTTAAATTAATACAGAAATAAGAATTAGTTATTGCATGATTACAACAAGCAAATATTTCTATGTATGTTTCGCTACAGTGTTTATTTCAGGCGTGATGAAATAACATCTCGTTCTTTCATCCGTTGATACTAAATCAGACCTAAATGTGAAAGTGAACCTGTCTGTCTGTTACCTTTAGAGTTTAAACTATTTTGAAGAATATTGGTACAGAGATAGCTTGAATCCCGGGACGATGGCTACTATTTGTCACGGAAAATAAGAGAATTCCCGCAAGATTTCTAAAAAACGAAAAGCATGAACAAAGTCGAGGGTATCTGATAGTGTAAAAGCGAAGCTATGTTGATCTGCCTGACTTTGTATCAACATTTTACAGATCACTGAACCGATTCGATGAAATTACAATCTCACGTTTCTCTGCGCCCTTACAGCTAATCTACTGGTAGGTAATCCATATAATTATCCTTACAGTAGGTATCTTCTACCCGTTCAGTCTTATAATATATTGTATTCTCTCTCTCATTGCTGAGGGTCGTGACCCCCTTCCATTAATCTCATAATGGCAGGAGTTTTCTTGGGATAATAATTCGGTGGGTTCCCAGGTCCTTCGGTCCAGGCATACCTACGACTCGACTATAAGAGTACTATTTCAACTCTTAAGTTTCTAACGATTATTATTAGGTATATGTTAGTGATAATAACCGGGACCGGCAGCTTAACGCACTCTCCGAGGTACGGAGAAATCGAAGAGGCCCAATTCGGACTTCCAAATTCGGTCACCCATCCAGTTTCCGACGTTGATCGTGAATCGCAAAGTTGCGCGATCGTTGACGATACGCGCAACAACAACATCATATGAATATGAAAATATCAAATCAAATCAAATCAAATTTTGATATGAAAATATGTCCACGTTGTATTATTAACTTCGTATCTATTCAACAGATTTTGACTAAATTTCGTAAAGGGATAGGTTGTATCCCGGGTAAGGATATAAGCTACTTTTTACCCTGGAAAATTAAAGAGTTCCTGCGGGAATCAAAAAACCGTAATCCACGTGGACTAAATCGCGGGCATCATCTAGTACGGAAATAATTGAAAAACTTATCCGGGTCATCGGTTAGTTTTTCACATAAATACACGCCATCTAAATAAATGTTTCTTTTATGAAAACCTAAAACCGCACCTAAACCGTTTACTGATACTTCTTTTTTGCGTCTCAAATATAATAAACTAGATGATGCCCGCGACTTCGTCCGCGTGGATTAAGTTTTTTTATTCCCGCGGGAACTCCTTAATGTTCCAGGATAAAAATATGTCTGTCTGCTACGCTTTCACGGCCCATCTTTTCAACTGATTTTGATGAAATTTGGTATAGGGGTAGGTAACATCCCGGGGAAGGACATAGGCTATTTACTTTTTATCCTGGAAAATTAAGAAGTTCCCGCGGGAATCAAAAAAATTAATCCACGCAGACGAAGTCGCGGGCATCATCTAGTTTATTGAGACGCAAAAAAAGAAGTAGGTATCAGTAAATGGTTTTAGGTGCATCCAACTATAAAAGAAGCATTTCTATATGGCGTGTATTAGAATTTATGTGAAAACTAACCGATGACCCGGTCACCCGGATAAGTCAATCAATCAATCAATCAATCAAATCATTTATTCAATATAGGTACACTGTAGGTACACTTATTGACGTTAAAAATGACTTACTTAAAAAACGTGATGGTGATAATCGGTTACGGTATCTTAAAATTAAAGCTACGAGGGTTCCAAACGCGCCCTGGTCTGACAAGAGCCCACAACAGACTCAGCCGGGGTTTTTTTTGTTTATTATCACCATCTCACAAATCATCTTAAATAAGGAACTATCAGAGCCATCAGAGCAAATTATTGCCAAGCTTCCTTGTCGTTTAGGTATTCCTTTACATGGTAATAAGATTTTTCAATGAGTTTACGTTTTACATTACCTTTGAACTTATTCAGAGACATCTTCAACATGTCTTCTGGGAGCTTATTGTAGAAGCGGACACTGTTTCCAACAAATGAATTGCTAATTTTACTAAGCCTAGAAGCAGGCATTACAAGTTTATTTTTATTTCTAGTATTGACATTATGACAATCACTTTTCTTCTTGAATTCATCAATGTGTTTATGCACGTATACTAAATTTTCAAATATGTATTGGTTGTGCACTGTCATAATTTTGATTTCTTTAAATTTATTTCTTAGTGATGTTTTTCAATTATTTCCGTACTAGAAAATGCCCGCGATTTCGTCCACATGGGTTACGGTTTTTAGATTCCCACAGGAACTCTTTAATTTTCTAGGATAAAAAGTCCTTACCCGGGATACAACCTATCCCTATACGAAATTTCATCAAAATCGGTTGAATAGATATGCCGTGAAAGCGTAGCAGACAGACAGACATACTTTCGCACTTATAACATTAGTATGGATTAGTATGGATGCGTAAAGACAGCTTTGATTATTTACTAATGAACTGTATTGAAAAATGTAATAGAGCCTAGGGGGCGCGGGGCGGGATCTCTGATCACTCGCACGCCTACATGGACGTTTGTATGCGTTCACAACACATGCATAAAAATGTCGTCCCGACACCAGTGGGAGACTTGCTAGCGACGACATGCCGGTGCCGGCGACGGCATGTCGTTGCCGGGCCGTCCCAGTGAGACAGCGTGCCATACAACTTCATACAATTTTGCGTCCACTGATGTCGGTGTCGTTGCCGGGCCGGGGCCGGGCCGTCCAATGAAGAAGCGCCCATTCTCACGATAAATTTTGATCTCATAATTAATAGGAGAGCACGGCATCATTTCGAAGCGATACAAGGGAGAGGTAAAAAATTGCCAAAAGATTTCCGAGGATCGAAACGTCCATTTATCACGCTCATCTGTCAGGCAGCGGGCGGGAGGGGAGAGGGGGAGGGGGGCACGGGCATTTGTCACGGGGCTGTGAAATTTTAGGACATTGATGTTTATTTATTTTACAAACCGTCTTCCAAAAGAGTAGGCTTCGACACGTAATTATGTATTTAATATTGGGTGAACTGCAAAATATTCACGTACTAGCTGATGCCCGCGACTTCGTCCGCGTCGATTGAGGTTTTTTGGTTCCCGCGGGATCTTTTCAATTTTTCAGGATAAAAAGTAGCCTATGTGTTATTCCAGACTATAATCTATCTCTGTGCCAAATTTAATCCAGATTCGTTCAGCCGTTCTGGCGTGAAAGAGTAACAAACATCCATACGTCATAGTATCACACCATAGTAAGGTAATAATATTATAATCTTTAAGGGCTAGCAAACAAATCATATTTATTTATTTTTTTACTTATACTTATAGATGATGGCCGCGCCGCGACTTTGTCTGCGTGTATTAAAATTTTTTGATTACCGCGGAAACCCTTTTATTTTCCGGTGTAAAAAGTAGCCTATGTCCTTATAGACCTTTCACTTTATTTATATACTAGATGATTCCCGCGACTTCGTCCGCGTGGACCAAGTTTTTTCGATTTCCGCGGGAACTCTTGAATTTTCCGGGATAAAAAGTAGCCTATGTCCTTCCCCGGGATATAACCTACCCCTGTACCAAATTTCATCAAAATCGGTTGAACAGATAGGCCGTGAAAGCGTAGCAGACAGACAGACAGACACACTTTCACATTTATAATATTAAGTACCTATGGATTTCGGTTTTTATTTACAAAATTGTTTGAACAGATGGGTCGTGAAACCGTAGACAGACAGACGGACAGACAGACAGACATACTTTGCATGTATGGATGTATTTAGAGGTTTTTTAGTTCTTCTAAACTTCGTTCTAAAAACTTACCACGTGCGATCTCATATCGTGTCGTACGATCGGATGGTTTAAGGAAATTTGAAGGAAGAAGTCGTGCGTGTTTGATCAGTGATTGTTATATTATGATGGTTTTCCTGTGGCAGGTTTAGTTGCCACGCGTATCTTGTGCAGTGACGACTTTAACGCGTTTGCATCAATATTGAGGTAGGTAAGTGCGTTATGTTATTTATACATAAACTAGCTGATGCCCACTACTTCGTCTGCGTTGTTTGAGGTTTTATGGTTCCCGCAGGAAATCTTGAATTTTCCGGGATAAAAAGTAGCCTATGTGTAAAAAGTAGACTATATCTATCTCTGTGCCAAATTTCAGCCAGATCCAACAACAGAGCCAGAACAAACATACATACATCCATCCATACATCCATCCAAACTTTCGCATTTATAATATTAGTAAGAAGTAAGATATAATAGGTTACCACAATCGACCTTAAAGTTGCCATTTCACCACGTTGCTAAACTGCGGATGTGTGTCAAACCCATAAAATAATAAGAGCGCTTGATCTAAGATCTAGCAATAGTTTGACATACATCCGCAGCTTAGCAACGTAGCGGATCTCTGGCGGCATGTCTGGTGGATGGCACCCTATCAATTTTTTTTTAGGTAATAGTTAGATATTTTGAAATAGTTAATTAGATAATAAAGTTAATTACTAATATACAATAGTTTGCTTATTTGTTAGTAATTAGAAATAGTTATAGTATAGTAGGTAATGAAAATGTAATTATCATAGTAATATCATAAATGCGAAAGTGTGTTTGTTTGTTGGTTTATTGGTTTGTTCAAATACTTTTAAAAAAGTTATAGCGTCAGCGGTCTCTGCTTTGAGGGACAGATCGGCCAGCTTTTAGTTTGTTTTTTAGTCAGTAAGTTTTTTGGTTGTACTTGCAAAATTAGTAGATTAATTTATTTATCATAGTAGTAATAGTAGGTACATTGTTCCTTTGGTTTATACTCTTTTAATCATGTAAGTAGTTAAGTACTTGTGATCGGTTGTTTCTTTTTTATTATATTTTATTATTCAATAGCTGTGTATATCTATAAGTGGCGTGCCCGGTGCCACACTGTTATAGACCTTATGTACTATTTTTTAATTTAAGCTTTGTGTACTCGCCGTTGGTATACTGAAATACAATAAATAAAAAATAAATAAACCTAAACCACGTGGACAAAGTCGCGGGCATCAGCTAGTGATTTATAATATTACTAATAATATAATAATGATTAATAATTAGCATACAAACAAATGAGAGTAAATAGAAATTACACTAAGATAATTTGTGTATGTGAGATGGTAGTGGATAGTTCTGACTTCACGACATCGTACGTGTTATATTTGCCGGTGGGATGGTTAAACAACAGCTAAATCGTCCCACTAGACTAAACATAATTCGAAGTAGTTTGTTTTAGCCCACAAAAAAATATAATACCTATAACAATATAGCTCTATCCCAACTCACGTTCTCACCCAACGATCAACAAGTTCGTATGCTGTGCACGTAGGTACATGCGAAGTATTTTCCTTGACAAATTGATGACAAGAATGCTAAATAAACGCATCAAAACTTTATAACTATTTACATAGTATCGTATCGTACGAGTATCAATGATATTATATACATTACAAGAACGAGTATAATGATTCCTCAAAACCTTTGAAATATAATGAAAAACATTATTATTAGATTTTTCATCGCATACACACGGCAAAATACAAAAATAATAGCTATACTGAAGTTTTAGTAGTTTTGTTTTGCTATAGTAGTCACCAATGTAGCAAAAAATTTACCTAATTGTTTATTAATTAAAAAAAATTTGCAACGTCGTAGGTAATATTATCATTGACATAATCCATACTAATATTAAAAATCCGAAAGTGTGTCTGTCTATCTGCTTCGCTTTAACGGTCCATCTTTTCAATAGATTTTGATGAAATTTGGTATAGCGGTAACTTACATCCTGGATAATGAAAGAGTTGTCACGGGTCTCAATAAAATGTAACCCACACGGACGAAGTCGCAGGCGTCATCTAGTATCATAATAATATATTGTTTGTTAGATAAAATAGGTAATATTATTCAGTTGGCAATGAAAAATTTGACATCTATATTATACTTATACTTCTATATAAAGCCGGCACGGTTCAGCTTGTCGTAGTTAATATTAATCTCCGTAGATAAAAATGACATATTTATGTTTTTCAATTTATCAACTTATGTTTAAAATAAAATCATAAAAACTCTGTTCCAGTGATCAGTTAAGTCAGCTACAGTGAACATGGCTCGTGAGGTGAAGGGAAAAGTTGTGGTGATAACCGGAGCAGCAGACGGCCTGGGGCTGGCCATGACCAAAAGCTTCCTACAGAAAGGTGCCAAGCTAGTGATAAGCCTCGACGTCAATGAGAAAGCTGGCAAAGAAGCCGAAGCGTCTTTGAAATCAGAATACGGAGACGACAGGATTGTCTTTTACAAATGTAACGTCCAAACCGATCTGGAAGCTATATTCAACAAACTCACTACCGAATACAAAAATATTGATCTTCTCATCAATAATGCGGGTGTACTCGACGAATTAAACATCAGGCGTACTATGGAAGTTAACACGATAGCTCTAATGGAGTGGACTGTGAAGTTCTACGAGTACATGAGAATTGACAAAGGTGGGAAAGGAGGTACCATTATAAATGTTTCATCGATTTATGGTTTCAGAGTCCTACCCTACCTTCCTTATTACCATGCATCTAAATTCGCTGTGATTGGATTCTCGAAATCTCTTGGTCATGAGGAAAATTTCAAGAGATCTGGCGTTCGTATAGTTACCCTGTGTCCAGGATTGACGCACACAAATATGGCCAACCATCCAAAAATAAAGGAGGAGGATATGATGCCCCAGTGTAAAGAGTGTTTGTTGGCGCATGACTGGCAAACTCCTGAAGATATTGGTAGAGGAACAGTCGAGATTTTCGAAAAGGCTGACAGCGCTAGCGTGTGGCTCGTTGAAGGAACAAGGCCAGCTGAGAAATTGAAATTTTAATAAATTTCACTTTAGACTTTTTTTAAGTATGGTAATGTGGCCAATTCTGTTTAACACAATCTCTTGACTACACTAAAATGACAGCTTTAAATCTAGTAAATCTAGAGACTGCAACATAATTGCCCTCATTAAATATGTTAGCGTCATCATTATTGAACACAGCGTTATTACAAGGATAACGCTGTGTTCAATAATGATGCAAGCTTGGCCGAAAGTGGATGCGGTTAGTAAAGCTGCCGTAGAAATTTTTGAGAAAGCCATCAGCCTGGCTGATTGAAGGAGCTAAGCCCATTGTTGAGGTTTGAAGTTCTGTATCTAAGTTCTAAGGGAGTAAGGACTTTTGCATTCACATTATTCATTTTTAATACAAACATTTTAATAAATTAAATGATTTTTCTTTTTTTATTCGATATTATCATGCTATTTAATATTTGTCATCATATTTAAACTAGATTGAGTTAAAATTTGCGTTAAACTCAATCTAGTTTCTTCTATCAAGTTGTCATAGATTTTTGTTTAGTTGTTTGGGTTCCTAAGATGTATCTACTGCTAATATTATTACAAATAATTTATTACTAGCTGATACCAGCGACTTCGTTCGCGTGGATTTAGATTTTTTGTTTCATGCGGGAACTCTTTCATTTTCTGGGATAAAAAGTAGCCTATGTGTTATTCCAAACTATAATCTATCTCTGTGTCAGATTTCATCCAAATCCGTTCAGCCGTTCTGGCGTGATTGAGTAACAAACATCCATCCATCCAAACTTTCGCATTTATAATCTTAATATATATAAATGTTGTTTGTCCGCGATGGACTCCTAAACTACTAAACCGATTTTAAATTAAATTTGCACACCGTGTGCAGTTTGATCCACCTTGAAAGATAGGATAGCTTACATCTTAATTTATAGCCTACTTAACCGATTTTAAATTAAATTTGCACACCGTGTGCAGTAGTAGAAAATCTGTCATGGAGGTCACTATATTTTTTTACAAATGTCATTAATTAGAAAAAGTTGCGACCAAGAGAAAATCTGTCAACAGCCTGACGGCTGACATAATTTACTGTTTACATCGGTATCATAGTGGTTATATTCTCTTTGATCGGTATTTCCATAATATTTCGATGCCATGTTATGTTTGCCTGTGATGTGGACATAATTTCGTGTATTAAAACGTTAAACCTCTATTCGTCTTTTAATTCAGACTGTCTTTTATGTCATATTTGTCAAGACAGACATTATAAATACAAGAAAACTTACAAACATTTTTTTTAAACATTTTAATATCTAACTGCTGTAGACAGACTGCTAAAAGCCGAAAAGATCAAGGTCTCAACTTAATTGTTAGTTCTAAACGTAGTTCCCAGGCGAGGGTGCCAGCGAAAATACGTCGTATTGGAGACTCATACTTATATATTGCTCCGCATACCGTGGACCGCTAAAAGAACAAATGTCTCTATCTTGAATCAACTTCGGATTAGCACAAGACTGTCGACCATTTGTTACCAAAAGATTCTGGGCTACTTTGGTCACATTGCCCGCCACCAACCTAGCAATCTGGACAAGCTTATAGTCGTAGGAAAGGTGGAGGGCAAAAGACCGCGCGGCCGCGGATCACCTAGCCGCTGGTCTGACCAGGTAAAGTCTTCCTCCCGCTTACTACTGCGATGCGAAAAGCCGAGGACAGGACGGAGTGGAGAGCTATCGTGTCGAGCGTCACAAGGTCACTGCAGAGCGGACACGACCTTCAGCAATGAAGAGTGCGACCGAGAAGAAGAAGCTACCCGTGCGAAGCCGGGGCGGACCGCTAGTAATTGTATAGATAGACTCCACTACGCAAGAACTATCAATAGGGCAAATCGAGTAATAATATTTTTATACTGCAGGACTCGGCCTTCAAATTGCTGTGTTGATCGGTTTTTATTAAATTCAAATAAGTATTCAATTATTTCATCAGCACTGAGGTCTTGTCAGTCAGTAAGCATTCAGACTCTCTGTTACGAAGTGATGATGATTATTAAAAAAATCCATAGACATTAATCCATACTAATATTATAAATGCGAAAGTGTGTCTGTCTGTCTGTCTGCTACGCTTTCACGGCCCATCTGTTCAACCGATTTTGATGAAATTTGGTACAGGGATAGGGATATCCCGGAGAAGGACATAGGCTACTTTTTATCCCGGAAAATTCAAGAGTTCCCGCGGGAATCAAAAAATTTATCTGTTCAACCGATTTTGATGAAATTTGGTACAGGGGAAGGTTGTATCCCGGGGAAGGACATAGGCTATTTTTTATCCCGGAAAATTCAAGGGTTCCCGCGGGAATCAAAAAACTTGGTCCACGCGGACGAAGTCGCGGGAATCATCTAGTATTATATATGCGAAAGTGTGTCTGTCTACTACGCTTTAATGGCTTATCTTTTCAAACGATTTTGATGAAATGTGGAACAGGGATAGGTTATATCCCGGGAAAGAAAATAGGCTACCTTTTTTTCATCCAGGAAAATTCATAAGTTCCCGTGGGAATCAAAAATCTTTATTCACGCGGATGAAGTCGCGGGCATCATCTAGTTTATAATATTAGTATGGATATTAGTTTGGAATTTGTTTCAGTCACAGTAGGTACATTCAAAGCTACCAGATACATTTCGGCTACCATGAGTAATGAAATTGGTGATAGCCTAGTGGACTAGTGGTTAAGAAGCCTGACCTGTTCTACGGGGTCGCGGGTTCGTTCCCTCGGCACGCACCTCCAAGTTTACGAAGTTGTGTTCGTTTTAAGAAATAAAATATCATTTGCTTCAAACGGTGAAAGAAAACATCGTGAGGAAACCTGCACGCCCGAGAGTCCTTCATAATATTCTCGAAGGTGTGTGAAGTCTGCCAATCCGCACTTGGTCAGCGTAGTGGACTATGGTCAAACTCATCTCATTGCGAGAGGAGACTCGTGCTTATTAGTAAGCCGGCAATGGGTGGATGAAAGAGAGATATAGAGTGTAGGGAAACTTGTCAAGTGCGATCTCATAATATCGTGTCGTACGATCGGATGGTGTAAGGAAATTTCACACGAACGCAGAATAATAATATTATGCCGTGCGTATTTGATTAGTAAACATTATATTAAGATGTTTTTAATATAATGTTACTGATCTAATCATTATATTAAGATAATGTTTTTCCTGTGATAATTTTAGTTGCAACGCGTATCTTGTGGAGTGACGACTTTATCGCGATTGTTGGTATAATCAATATTAAGGTAAGAATAGATACGTTATTTATACAGCTATTAAAAAAGGTATTCATAATCGACCGTTAAAGGGTGCTATTTCACCAGATATGTACTACGTTGCTAAACTGTGGATGTGTGGCCCACCAATAGGAGCACTTGATCTAAGATCTAGCAATCTAAGCTATGAATATCAAGCACTCCTAAAACAAAATGAATCAAAAAGATATGATAAAAAATTTGATATAGAGATAAGCTACATCCCGGAAAAAGAAAGAGTTCTCACGGGAATCAATACAGCTTAATCCACGCGGACGGACTCGCAAGCTTCATCCTAGTATCATAATATAATATTGTTTGTTGGTTATCATAATTATTATGTAGGCAACGAAAAATTTTATAATTATAACTATTATAAAGCTGAGACGGCTCAGCTAATCATAGCTATTTTAATCATCGTAGATAAACACAACATATTTATTTATCACCCAATAATATTCCATTAAAAAACAACATGTAAAATATAACTAATATTATAAATGCGAAAGTGTGTCTGTCTGTCTGTCTGCTACGCTTTCACGGCCCATCTGTTCAACCGATTTTGATGAAATTTGGTACAGGGATAGGGATATCCCGGAGAAGGACATAGGCTACTTTTTATCCCGGAAAATTCAAGAGTTCCCGCGGGAATCAAAAAATTTATCTGTTCAACCGATTTTGATGAAATTTGGTACAGGGGAAGGTTGTATCCCGGGGAAGGACATAGGCTATTTTTTATCCCGGAAAATTCAAGGGTTCCCGCGGGAATCAAAAAACTTGGTCCACGCGGACGAAGTCGCGGGAATCATCTAGTATTATATATGCGAAAGTGTGTCTGTCTACTACGCTTTAATGGCTTATCTTTTCAAACGATTTTGATGAAATGTGGAACAGGGATAGGTTATATCCCGGGAAAGAAAATAGGCTACCTTTGTTTCATCCAGGAAAATTCATAAGTTCCCGTGGGAATCAAAAATCTTTATTCACGCGGATGAAGTCGCGGGCATCATCTAGTTTATAATATTAGTATGGATATTAGTTTGGAATTTGTTTCAGTCACAGTAGGTACATTCAAAGCTACCAGATACATTTCGGCTACCATGAGTAATGAAATTGGTGATAGCCTAGTGGACTAGTGGTTAAGAAGCCTGACCTGTTCTACGGGGTCGCGGGTTCGTTCCCTCGGCACGCACCTCCAAGTTTACGAAGTTGTGTTCGTTTTAAGAAATAAAATATCATTTGCTTCAAACGGTGAAAGAAAACATCGTGAGGAAACCTGCACGCCCGAGAGTCCTTCATAATATTCTCGAAGGTGTGTGAAGTCTGCCAATCCGCACTTGGTCAGCGTAGTGGACTATGGTCAAACTCATCTCATTGCGAGAGGAGACTCGTGCTTATTAGTAAGCCGGCAATGGGTGGATGAAAGAGAGATATAGAGTGTAGGGAAACTTGTCAAGTGCGATCTCATAATATCGTGTCGTACGATCGGATGGTGTAAGGAAATTTCACACGAACGCAGAATAATAATATTATGCCGTGTGTATTTGATTAGTAAACATTATATTAAGATGTTTTTAATATAATGTTACTGATCTAATCATTATATTAAGATAATGTTTTTCCTGTGATAATTTTAGTTGCAACGCGTATCTTGTGGAGTGACGACTTTATCGCGATTGTTGGTATAATCAATATTAAGGTAAGAATAGATACGTTATTTATACAGCTATTAAAAAAGGTATTCATAATCGACCGTTAAAGGGTGCTATTTCACCAGATATGTACTACGTTGCTAAACTGTGGATGTGTGACCCACCAATAGGAGCACTTGATCTAAGATCTAGCAATCTAAGCTATGAATATCAAGCACTCCTAAAACAAAATGAATCAAAAAGATATGATAAAAAATTTGATATAGAGATAAGCTACATCCCGGAAAAAGAAAGAGTTCTCACGGGAATCAATACAGCTTAATCCACGCGGACGGACTCGCAAGCTTCATCCTAGTATCATAATATAATATTGTTTGTTGGTTATCATAATTATTATGTAGGCAACGAAAAATTTTATAATTATAACTATTATAAAGCTGAGACGGCTCAGCTAATCATAGCTATTTTAATCATCGTAGATAAACACAACATATTTATTTATCACCCAATAATATTCCATTAAAAAACAACATGTAAAATATAACTCTATAATTATAATAACGCTGTTCCAGTGATCAATTAAGTCAGCTACAGTTAACATGGCTCATGAGGTAAAAGGAAAGGTTGTGGTGATAACCGGAGCAGCAGACGGCCTGGGGCTGGCCATGACCAAAAGCTTCCTACAGAAAGGTGCCAAGCTAGTAATAAGCCTCGACGTCAATGAGAAAGCTGGCAAAGAAGCCGAAGCATCTTTAAAATCAGAATACGGAGAAGACAGGACTGTCTTTTACAAATGCAACGTCCAAACCGATCTGGAAGCTATATTCAACAAAATCACTACCGAATACAAAACTATTGATCTTTTCATCAATAATGCAGGTGTACTCGACGAATTAAACATCAGGCGTACTATGGAAGTTAACACGATAGCTCTCATGGAGTGGACTGTGAAGTTCTACGAGTACATGAGAATTGACAAAGGTGGGAAAGGAGGT
Source organism: Erebia epiphron (assembly GCA_963932025.1). Classification (NCBI taxonomy): domain Eukaryota; kingdom Metazoa; phylum Arthropoda; class Insecta; order Lepidoptera; family Nymphalidae; genus Erebia; species Erebia epiphron. Next base: position 16,029,905 of record OZ009950.1, read on the forward strand.
ACCATCATAAATGTGTCATCGATTTATGGTTTCAGAGTCCTTCCCTACTCTCCTTATTACCATGCATCTAAATTCGCTGTGATTGGATTCTCCAAATCTCTTGGTCATGAGGAAAATTACAAGAGATCAGGAGTTCGTATAGTTACCCTGTGTCCAGGATTGACGCACACAAATATGGCCAACCATCCAAAAATAAAGGAGGAAGATATGATGCCGCAGTATAAAGAGTGTCTGTTGGCGCATGACTGGCAAGCTCCTGAAGATATTGGTAGAGGTACAGTCGAGATCTTCGAAAAGGCTGACAGCGCTACCGTGTGGCTCGTTGAAGGTACAAGGCCAGCAGAGAAATTGAAATTTTAATAAATTCCACTTTAGACTTTTTTTTTTCGTATGGTAATGTGGCCAATTCTGTTTAACACAATCTCTTGACTAAACTAAAATGACAGTTCTAAATCTAGTAAATCTAGAGATTAGAACATAATTGACCTCATCAATTAAGCATGTTATTCACTTATGGTTGGTTTTTATGCATCAAAAGGATTACGCTGTGTTCAATAATGACGCAAGCTTGGCAGAGAGTGGATTCAGTCAGTAAAGCTGCAGTGAATTTTTTTGACAAAGCCATCAGCCTGGCTGATTGAAGGAGCTAAGCCCATTGTCGAGGTTTGAAGTTCTGTGTCTAAGTTCTAAGGAAGTAAGAACTTTTGTATTCATATTATTCATTTTAAATATAAATTTTTTAATAAATTTAATGATTTTTGTCTTTTTTTATTCTGAGATATCTAACAAATCATAATTATTCAAACCGAGGTTTTTTTAAATCTATTACAAGTTAGCCCTTGACTGCGATCTCACCTGATGGTCAGTGATGATGCAATCTTAGATGGTAGCGGGCTAACCTGTTGCATGGGATGTTATATAAAACCCATACCCCTATTAGGTTTCTACACGGTATCATACCGGAACGCTAAATCGGTTATCGGCCCGTCTTTGCCGGGCCAGACCAGGGGAAATTCAGAAATTATATATTCCCAAATTGACCTTGCCGGGGATCGAACCCGGGACCTCCGTACGTTAAGACAACAGCGCTCAACACTGCGCTAAGATTGGTCTAAGATCTGGCACTGGCACTGGTCGTCTAAGATTTAAACTCGATCTAGTTTCTTCTATCAAGTTAATTGTCATAGATTTTTGTATTAGTTGTTAAGATCCTAAGATACTGCTAATATTAAGTACAAATAATTTATTACTAACTGATGCCCGCGACTTCGTTCGCATGGATTTAGATTTTTTGGTTCGCGCGGGAACTCATTAATTTTCCGGGATAAAAAGTAGCCTATATCCTTCCACGGGAAACTCAACCTATCTCTGTACAAATTTCACCAAATCGGCTAAACAGGTGAGCTGCGAAAGCATAGCAGACAGACAGACAGACAGAAAAACTTTCGCATTAATAATATTAGAATGGATATTAGTATGGATTTGGTTTCAATCTGCACTGTTCATTCAACGCTACCAGATACTTTTCGGCGACTATGTGTTTATCGTGTAATGAAAGTGGTGATAGCCTAGTGGACTAGTGGTTAATAATCCCGACCTGTCCTACCTTCAACTTTTCGAAGGTATGCACTCGTGTAAACTAAAAGAAAAATTATAACAACTTATGACTATTACAACTAACTTTTACAATATATTAAACTTACATAACAGTACATACTATAATTACATACTATTTTAATTAAACGACAATATGAATCTAAAAAAACCTGCCAAGTGCGAGTCGGGCTCGCGCACCGAGGGTTCCGTACAAACCTGTAGTAAGTTTTAAATTATTAAAAATTTTTTTTTTTTAAATATTTGAGTTGATTGAATGAAAGGTAAATTGCGGTTTACGATTTATGACGTATTAAAAAAAAACTACTTACTAGATCTCGTTCAAACCAATTTTCGGTGGAAGTTTGCATGGTAATGTACATCATATATTTTTTTTAGTTTTATCATTCTCTTATTTTAGAAGTTACAGGGTTACACATTTTACCACTTTGGAAGTGTCTCTCGCGCAAACTATTCAGTTTAGAAAAAAATGATACTGCAAACCTCAATATCATTTTTGAAGACCTATCCATAGATACCATACCCCACACGTATGGAGTAGATGAAAAAAAAATTTTTGAGTTTCAGTTCTAAGTATGGGGAACCCCCAAAATTTATTGTTTTTTTTCTATTTTTGTAAGAAAATCTTAATGCGTTTCACAGAATACATCTACTTACCAAGTTTCAACAGTATAGTTCTTATAGTTTCGGAAAAAAGTGGCTGTGACATACGGACGGACACACAGACAGACAGACAGACAGACAGACATGACGAATCTATAAGGGTTCCGTTTTTGCCAAATTTGGCTACGGAACCCTAATAAAATAAACATATTATATAGGTACCTACTCAAATAATAAATACGATATCATAAACTTTGCACGAGCTTTACATAGATATAAATATACTTTATCTACTCCCATGCTATAAATCCTCTTTAACAGGTTCTGAAATAGTTAGCTTATTGCCAACATTAAAACACCCAATGTCCTAATAACCATAACATAATCCAAACGGGTGATGTAATGTTGTACTGAATTTCATAACAACACTCCTTTGTTTTTTTTTCCGATCCCCTCTGCGCAAAGGGTTTACTCAACAGACAGCCACATCTGCTCGATGCGTGGTATCTGTATGAAAGACAAAAAAAGAACATCCATACGAATTTCAAAAAAAGAACATTGTCATACACGCGCGTTTCACTACCAGAACGCCGCGCGCTGTAAGAAAAAGTAGGTTATTAGAATTTTCCCCGCCATTTTTCTTCGTTTTTTTTATTGTTTTGTTAACAAAAAAATGAGCGATTCAAGTTTTGATAGCACACCGCCAGATATTTTAAACGCTGCAAGAGACATTTCCAACAAACTACTACCGGAAAAATCAAGAAGGCGGTATGAAAAAGCGTATCAAGATTTTATCAATTGGAAAATATCAAAGGGTAGTAAATCATTTTCTGAAGAAGTACTTTTAGTTTATTTCCAAGACCTATCAGAGAAATTTAAATCTTCATCCCTATGGACCTTCTTCTATTACTACTACAATAAATAATTCTTTCATTAATGCTTAGTTTATTTGTATATACTCAGTAATGATATTAGGTTACTAAGACTGGATGTTTTAATGTTAGCAGTAAGCTAACTATTTCAGAATCTGTTGTAGAGGATTCATATTATGAGTGTAGATAAAGTCTTATATGCAACTGTTGATAATTATAGGTATTAAAACACTCATATGATACTAATAACACACTCCGCTTCGCGTCGTGTGATAGACCCACATTCGTGTTTTAATACCCCTTATTACACAACTGTTGCTTATATAACTATTATAAAAAGATACCATAACAAGATAACTATCCCAACTCACGTTCTTGCCAATCTGCAATGATAACCACTTGACACGTCGTAGGTACATGCGAAGTATGTTCCTTGGCAAGTTGATAACGAGAATCCGTACTAATATTATAAATGCGAAAGTGTGTCTGTGTTTCTGTCTATCTGTACGTCTGCTACGCTTTCCCATCCCAAATTTTCAACCGTTTTGATGAAATTTGGTACAGGGGTAGGTTGCATTCCGGGGAAGGACATGTCTGCTACGATTCCACGGCCTATCTTTTCAAGAGTTTAGTTTTGTCATCTCATACACAGCAAATACTTTATTTTAGTAAATAGCTATACTGAATTGTAATCATAATGATAATCATAAATCATTTATTTTGGAAAATTGTGGGTGATAACAGCTGTATAAGGTAGAAATTTCCCGTACACAATTGTAGTAGTTTTGTTTTGCTATTGTGGTCACTAAAGTAGCAAAAAATTTGGCAAATTGTTTACTAACTAAAAATTTTTTTCAACGTCGTAGGTAATATCATAATCACAATCCAAACGAATATTATAATTGAAAAAATGTGTCTGTCTGTCTGCTTCGCTTTAATGGTCCATCTTTTCAACCAATATTTATAAAATTTGGTATAGAGGCAGATTACACCCCGAAAAATAAAAGAGTTCTCACGAGAATCAATAAAATTTAACCCACGCGGATGAAGTCACGGGAATCATCTAGTATTATAATTTATTATTGTTTGTTAGTTATTATAATTTATGATTAAAGTAGGCAACGAAAAAATTTACATCTATATCATACTACTTTATAAAGCCGGCACGTCTCAGCTAGTCTAAGTTAATATTAATCATCGTACATAAAAAAAACATATTATTTATGTATTTTAATTTATCTAACAACGTTAAAAACATAATCATAAAAACTAACTCTGTTCGAGTGATCAGTGAACATGGCTCGTGAGGTGAAGGGAAAAGTTGTGGTGATAACCGGAGCAGCAGACGGCCTGGGGCTGGCCATGACCAAAAGCTTCCTACATAAAGGTGCCAAGTTAGTGATAAGCCTCGACGTCAATGAGAAAGCTGGCAAAGAAGCCGAAGCGTCTTTGAAATCAGAATACGGAGACGACAGGATTGTCTTTTACAAATGCAACGTCCAAACCGATCTGGAAGCTATATTCAACAAAATCACTGCCGAATACAAAAATATTGATCTTCTCATCAATAATGCAGGAGTACTCGACGAATTAAACATCAGGCGTACCATGGAAGTCAACACGATAGCTCTTATGGAGTGGACTGTGAAGTTCTACGAATACATGAGGATTGACAAAGGTGGGAAAGGCGGTACCATCATAAATGTATCATCGATTTATGGTTTCAGAGTCCTACCCTACATTCCTTATTACCATGCATCTAAATTCGCTGTGATTGGATTCTCCAAATCTCTTGGGCATGAGGAAAATTACAAAAGATCTGGCGTTCGTATAGTTACCCTGTGTCCAGGACTGACGCACACAAATATGGCCAACCATCCAAAAATAAAGGAGGAGGATATGATGCCCCAGTGTAAAGAGTGTTTGTTGGCGCATGACTGGCAAACTCCTGAAGATATTGGTAGAGGAACAGTCGAGATTTTCGAAAAGGCTGACAACGCTAGCGTGTGGCTCGTTGAAGGAACAAGGCCAGCAGAGAAATTGAAATTTTAATAAATTCCACTTTAGACTTTTTTTTGTATGGTAATGTGGCCAATTTTGTTTAACACAATCTCTTGATCAAATTAAAATGACAGCTCTAAATCTATTAAATCATTACACATAACTGCAACATAATTGCCCTCATCAATTATGTTAACCACTTATGGTTGGTTTTTATCAAAGATCACGTTGTTTCCTTGATCTCTGGTTTTTATGCATCACAAGGATGACGTTGTGTTCAATAATGACGCGAGCTTGGCAGAAAGTGGATGCGGTAAAGCTGCTGTGGAAATTTTTGAGAAAGCCATCAGCCTGGCTGATTGAACGAGTTAAAACCCATTTTGTGTCTAATTCACCAATTCTGTGTCTAAGTTCTAAGGGAGTGAGAACTGATAAAAAATTCATATCAAATACTCAGGTCTACTGTCCCTTGGAGCTGTGAGAAAATCAAAGTTCAAAGTCAACACAATCAAAAGATACAGCCGTTTATGTTGCAAATTTTCGAATTTTCTTGCACTCGCAAGGGAATCAAAACCTACAGGGTACTTACCGTGAACTCAGCTGAGGATGGCGGGGTCTTTCAGACCCCGCCATTCTCTTCGTCACCTAAACTATCCAAGTCGGAGTGCCCCCAGTCTCGAGCTCGCTTCGCTCGCTCTTGCATTCACATAGACAAAAACAATGGATCTCCACTTGTTAGTCATGTACTACGTACTTATTTTTGAGCAAATAAATGTCTTTTTTTAATTGTATGTTTCACTGAACTTCTGTACTTAACCAATTTCATACCTTACCCTTTACCCTTACCCTTGCTGTATTCAGTTCAACTACACACTAATTTGTAAAACATCACCTAGCGTCACTCGTTACAAAGACAGTTGATGCGAATTGAACACGGGTTAGTTGAATTCCATAGTAATAAAAAACCGTGTTTGATTCAGCTGTACGCTGTTTTGTAAAACGTTTTTAATGTTGCTTGATCGCAAAAGCGTGCTCAGTTGAGGCGAACTAAGCACGGATTATTGGTGCTGATTTTTGTCGCCAACTGAACACGGAAAGGGAAATACGCCTATCTCTGTACCAAATTTCATCAAAATCGGTTGAGTAGTTAGGCCGTGAATGCGTAGCAGACAGACAGACAGACAGACAGACAGACACACTTTCGCATTTATAATATTAAAGTATGGATATGGATATTAACTAACTTAAAACATCAAGATGGCAGAGGGTAACACGTTGATATTATTTTGCATCCGTTAAAAACAGAGATAAAGAGTTATCAAGTATTTTTCATAACAAGGCGAGTTATGAAAATAGCAGTGATAAACAATCGATTCGCAGTATAATTAATCAGTTGCTAACCTATAGGTACCTAAACTTTGATTGATACTAATAATACGAGAGTCGTTAGTAAGTAATAGGTATCCATACTGATATTATAAATGCTAAAGTCTGTCTGTCTGTCTTCTACGCTTTCACAGCCCATCTGTTCAACCGATTTTGTTGAAATTTGGCATAGGAATAGTTTGAATCTACATAGGACATCGGTGGGTTCCCGGTACCTAATCAATGGCGCCCCCTGAACACTCAACGGCGCCTAGTACACTTTAAATGGTGCCCGGTACCCAATCAATGGCGCCCCGTATACAATCAATCGCGCCCGGTACACTTTAATTTGTACCCGATCAATGGCGCCCGGCATTGATGTAGAATTTTAGTACCTATCATTCTATTTCAATGGCGCCCGGTACACAATCATTGGCATCCAGTACACAGTCAATGTGGATCAAGATCAATGATCTTGATCAAGATTGATCTTGATCGTGTACGGAGTGGATAGACCTGCACCTATCATTGTTACTTATAGCACAGTCGAAACTACTGTGAATGGCTGAATTAATAGTATTCATGCAATTAGAACAGAGAAGAGGAGAGTGTAGCATGTAGCAATTATTATTCTTGCGTAATACGACACTGGAGTTTAGAATTACACTTGACTTCCTTCCACTCCGTCAATTAGCGCTGGCCCTTAGACTTAATACGGTATTAACTAGGCTAATCACTTATTGTTGCTAGTATTGATTAAAAAGCATTAAGTTATTAACGTTTGATAGTAAACATTGGGGCGCAGATTAAAATAATCATGCTTTATTTATCTCTACTTACAGTAGTTATATAAAGATCGTTTGGTATCGTCTCAGCTGCATTTATAGCCCGCTCCGGTTACATTAAACTCAATCTAGAACTGTAAAGTCAACATGGCTAGAGACTTGAAAAATAAAGTAGTTGTCATCACCGGCGGAGCGGTCGGCATCGGTTTAGATACTGCCGACAAATTTTTACAAAAAGGTGCTAAAGTTGCTATACTACTGGACATTGCTGATGCACAAGGATTGGAAGCATCGAAGAACCTTTGCGCTAAACATGGTTCGAACAGAGCAGTTTTCATGAAGTGTGACGTAACAACAGACCTGGAGGCCGTATCGAAGAAAATCATAGACACATACAAAACTGTGGATGTTCTTGTAAACAATGCTGGAATCTTGAACGAGCAACTCGTTAAGAAGACTATTGAGATCAACGTCCAAGCTCTGATTGACTGGTCCATGAAGTTCTGGGAACACATGAGGACGGACAAGGGAGGAAAAGGTGGCACCATCATAAACTTGGCATCTATTTACGGTTACAGAGTCGACCAGTTTCTCCCGATCTACCAGGCTTCGAAGTTCGCTGTTATGGGCTTCACAAAATCCTTGGGGCATATTTATAACTTTAACCGATCCGGAGTAAGAGTAGTGGCGATCTGTCCAGGGTTCACGGAGACCAAAATGACAGCAGACCCTAAGACCTGGGACGATGACAGCATAGCTAAGGATTTCGCTGTGTTCGTCAAGAAACAAGCTTGGCAGAAAGTGGATGCGGTCAGTAAAGCTGCCGTGGAAATTTTCGAGAAAGCCACCAGCGGTACCGCCTGGCTGATCGAAGGAGCTAAACCGATTGTCGAAGTATGAATTTCTTTGTAGTTTTAAGGAAGTAATAGCTGTTGTATTTATATTGTTCATTTTTAATATAAATATTTTAATAATTTAAATGATATTTCTTTTTTTAATGTCTGAGATATCATACTATTTATGATTTATCATCATATTTAAATCGTAGATTTAAACTAAATCTAGCTTCTTCTATCAATTTGTACTATTATTACTTTATATAAGAATGATTATAGATAGCACTACGCAAGAACTATTAATAGGGCTGATCGAGTAGTAATATTTTTATACTGCACCAGACTCGGCCATCAAAATCCTTCTATATAATATAATCGCATTTTAATTAATTCAAATAAGAATTCATTTAATTCATTAGCACTGAGATCTCGTCCGTCAGTAAGTCTTCAGATTTTCTATTACGAAGTGATAATTAATTGATATAAATATGCTAGAAGCCCAAAAAATACCCAACGAAGCTTTAAATTCAGGACAATAGAGTCACCACCATTACTTTTAACGAATAGGAACACAAAAAAGTGATCAAGCGCGCCACAGAAACGCATAAGATAGGTTCCGTAGCCTTACTAATACGACGACAGACTAGATGATGCCCGCGACTTCGTTCGCGTGGTTTAAGTTTTTTTTTATTACCACGGGAACTCCTTAATTTTCCGGGTAAACAGTAGCCTATGCCACTCTTCAGGTCCTCAACTATACCTATGGTCTTTATTTCTTAGGTACAGTTTTTTTTACATAATTTGTCTTAAACCTAGTAATTAGGTATTTTGCTAAATTTGAATTTTACAGCTCTTAAATGATAAATGATTTATTTATTTCATGTTGGATAACTTGTGTCACTTGTCTACCACCGGTTCGGAAAGCTGCTTCAACTGAGAAGAGCCGGCAAGAAACTCAGCAATTGCTCTTTTCATATGTTCATTTTTATAATGATTGAGGTACACAGACAGACGGACAAATGAAAAGATGGACAAACTGTTCGTGGTTTGTAGTTTGATCATGGAACCCTTATACGACGAGAATAGACATAAAGTAGGTCAACATTTTCGACCCGCGCTAAGACTCTTAAAAACATTTAAATATTTCAAAAGCGTGAAAATTTGTAGTCGCAATGAAATGACAAGGTGACTTAAGTGACCTCCGCTCTGAAGACTTGAAAGACAACCTTCGTGAAATGTATTTCTGATTTTGCCTCCTCATTAACTTGACGATTGTTGAAAATTTTACGAATGAGAATCGAAATATTTCTTATAAATTATGCGCACTCAGTTTATTTTACTCGAGCACTAGTTGACCCACCCCGGTTTCGTTCCAATTAAGCTTATTTTGAAGTTATACTTACTTCTTTTGGCGCGTTAAGGAAAAATTATCATATATTAAAGAGGCAATTTTTACGACGCGCGCGCGCTCTGAAGTAAGTTGGTCAACTTAAAAGTCTTGGAGAAAAAAGGCCTACTTACCAACAAAATAAAAATAAATAAATTTATTGTATATTGGGTGAGAACTGGTAACATATTTATTATTTGCTATCAAAAAGTATAACTTCTTGCGTGCATATATAAGTAGGTAGGTACACACACACTTTTTTTTGTATCATAATATATATCAATCAAAATTATTTTTTACTTTACAGTGGCTTTGGAAGTCGGTTTTTTGGAAAGAAATTTTATTTTTAACTTTTTAGTGTAGATACTCTTAATCCACATGGCTTAGGAGTGCAGTACCCTGCAGCATCAGAGTTGAGGAGTTGGGACTTGGGTTTAATTATGAACTCGTTGCTTGACACCTACAATATGAATTCACCATAAAAAATCCTAAATCGCTATTTTTAAGGAGTTCTGTACCCTGCAGCATCAGGGTTGAGGAGTTGGGACTCAGAGTTGAATCGTATACTTACACGTCACTTGATACCTACTATATGAATTCACCATCAAAACTTCCTAACTCCTAGTTTTGAGTCGTAATATACCTACAGAATCAGGATTGAGGATTTGGAGTCAGAATTTTTTATGGGACCACCTCGCCAGGCGGCTCCTCTATGAATCCAAATGTTCATGAGCGGCGGTGATCACTTAACATCAGGTTTGTTGGCTTGATATACATACCACAAAAAACCTCCTCTTTTTTTGGCAGTCGGTTAAAAGATGACCTAGCGACACGACCCTAGATCACGTTTCACCCACATTGTTGCACAGGGCAGTAAACGTGTTAAAACCTTGGGTTATACTAAAGACAGAGGACGTGATAAGAGGCGGAGACACACTCGCAATAAACAACTCGAGCGTCTGTTTTAAACAATGATTAGAACAGCGATATATTATCAGTCTGTGCTGCAGCTTTGCCACGTAATGAGGTATTGTTGAGGAAGGCACGGGGGGAGGGGGGGCTAAAAGCTTTGCAACATTAGTTCACATCAACTGCGCTTCAGACTTAGCGGTAGGGGATACAGGGGGAGGTAAAACATCCAGCATCGCAATCGGCTCACTATAACTAACCACGAGCCTCTTTTCAAGGTCTAGCCCCACTACAGAGGCGCGGTAGCACCAAGTATCCTTTGTATAATAATTTGGGCATTTGACAACTAGTCAAATCAGCAATTTTTTTTCACACGCCAAAACGCGCGGTTTTTTTTGGGATTTTGTATGAAACATTGAATTGTGACGTCATCGAAGTTTACTTTTTTACTTTGACCGGAAGTTTAAAATGGTTATTCAACATACAACTGAAAGGGGACGTGGATGTTACGACTTTTGGGTGAATTTAATGATAACAAAAAAAAATGACTTGTATACCAATACCCCATTATGCCGTGAAAATTCAAGAGTTCCCCCGGGAATCAAAAAAAATAATCTCTTCAATCGATTTTCATGAAATTGGTATAGGGATAGTTTGTATCCAGGGGAAGGACATAGGCTATTTATCCCTGAAAATTAAAATGTTCCCGCGGGAATCAAAAAATCTTAATCCACGGTGGTGGAAGTGGTGGGCATCATCTAGTATAATAATAAACAGATACTAAAATATTATGTTATTAATCACTAGGTAGATTATGTTATTTATCATAATCAAAATATCATTATTTTAAACCGGATATTTGATGATGCAAAATAATATTTCAAAACTTAATACTTATTCATATATTACACTTTACGAAGATGTACATTACGTACATAACATTTTACATTTATGTACGTAAACAATATAGCCGATCTTATAGTTTGCATTTTTGATATGAATTTTTATCTCGGAAATTAGTTCCCTCGGGGATTTAATAGTACATTACTGCCAAGGCAATTCACGGCTGAGTAATATTGGAAGGACGAGGCGAAGCCGAGAACTTCCTAAGTGGCTTTAAAAGGGCGAAACGCTAGCCGGGGCCTTTTTAAGTAAACTATTCGGCCCAGACTTGAATACTTAGTGCGATGACTTAGATAGTGCTTTTCTCTAACTTGCGAGGAAACGATTATTAATATCATAGATAATATATTATAATAATAAGCTTTTCTACATTATTATGATAGATGGCGTTGACTCATCTTAACTCACGCTAAAATCTGGTGTCGCATGGGCAATAATGTGATTTCCTACTAGGACGTCACAGACATGAAAAGAGCCAATGTACGTGAATGTAGAGTTTGTTATGGGCTCTTGTCAGACCAGGGCGCGTTTGGAACCCTCGTAGCTTTAGTTTTAAGATACCGTGATCATCATGTTTTATACTTTATAAACGTGACGTTCAGAAGGTGCACTGTGTAGGAATAGGTACCTATTTTTAATATAATTATACTTACTTTGAGTTTAAATAATCAAGCAATTTCCGAGCAAGTGGGAGAAAACATATCGTAAACACGGACCAAAACGTAGACAAAGGGTTCAACTAGATAAAAAAAGTGTATAATTAAAATCAAGTCGAATTTAAATATCGAAATAAGTGAAAACAACCGCAAGATAATTATATCAGTGAGGTCAGGGTCAACATGGGGTCAACTGATAACAGTAGGAGAGCCAACATGACCTTGCGATGAAGTCTTTGATAGCGTTCGAGCTCAATCGCAGGTACATTGTAAATTGCTTTATATACTTACGAATGCTGTACCTACTGACTATTATAAGTTTAATTTATCACTGTAAAACCATATACCTAATTAGGTGGGATTAAATCGGATTGACTACGCAATTTCATACCATACTAATACTATACTACATATTACTATCCTACTTCCTACTACTCCTACTAATATTAATAATATTAATAAATGTTCTTAAGTTTGTGGGCATGGATGGTATGGATTTTTTTACTCTTTCACGCCAAAACGGCTGAACGGATCTGGATGAAATTTGGCACAGAGATAGATTATAGTTTGGAATAACATATAGGGCTACTTTTTATCCCAGAAAGATTGGATTTGGATTTGGATTTTTGGTTCCCGCGGGAACCAAAAATCCAAAAAGCCTCAATCCACGCGGACGAAGTCGTTTCATCAGTTAGTAATAATATAAGTAATATTAAAAAGATAAAAGGAGAGAAAAAAGTTAGTTCTTAAGGTTGTGGGTCCCAAAAATTTTGTATCATAAAAGCAAGGTACCTATACTCGCTACGCGTGAGGGATTTTGCTGTCTTGAAACGGATCCCTAAAATATTTTTTTTCTAGTATAATTTATTAGATCTCAACAGATGTGTGGCCATCGATGAAACTTAATAACAAACATCCGTTCGACACGTATGCATAGGGGTAAAATAATCTCATTTTTAAAGTTGTTCTTTTGTGTAGTACACCCTTAAGTTTGACTGCCCTTGACTGCGATCTCACCTGGTGGTAAGTGATGATACAGTCTAAGATGGCAGCGGGCTTACCTGATATGGCTATGGCAGTTGTATTAAACCCCTAATCGGTTACTACAAGCCACCGTACCGGACTGCTAATCGCTTGGTGGCACATCTTTGCCGGTAAGGTGGTAACTAGCCAAGGCCGAAGCCTCCCACCAGCCAAACTGCTTTGACCCTAAATTCCCGCTCTCACTTTACTCCCGTGTGTTCTCACACCGTAAGCCGCGCGTTACACCGAAGTCGCGTTTACACTTTTATTACGCCGGTATAAGTGTACCGTGGGATTTTTGCCGTAATTCTAAAGTTATACAAACGAAGAAATCAACATGTTATATTTGCGGTAGATAGGACAAAGTTATAGAAATCATTTGAAGACTTACTTCGCTCAACCAACCAGGTTTTGAACGATGCATGTGAATACGGCTCCAAAACATTGACTACTTATTAGTATCTATATCCATACTTCCATACTAATATTATAAATGCGAAAGTGTGTCTGTCTGTCTGTCTGCTACGCTTTCACGGACCATCTGTTCAACCGATTTTGATGAAATTTAGTACATACATAGGTTGTGTCTCGGGGAAGAACATAGGCTTAGATGATTTTATCCCTGAAAATTAGGATGTTCCCGCGGGAATAAAAAATCTTCAAGGTGGACGATATCGCAGGCATCATCTAGTTGTAAATATATCTATATACACATACTTTGCGAGTTATAACGCATAACTGCAAGCACCGATTCAAGACTATGTCAAAGCGCTCCGATATTCATGAACAACAACTATGCTCCACTGGTCAGCAAATATATCATAGAGGGGAGACTCGGTCAGCAACGTTATGAAGCCTACACGACCAAGCAGATGGAAAGCCGCTCTATTATTTAAATATCAATGTAGACGGGCTAACATTAGGGATGGCGCTAAGTGGACGGCTTTACTTTGCGACTGCTAGGAACAACGAATGTGGCATTTTCATTACCTTTTACTGCAAAGTTATTTTTGTTCCCTCCTGACTTTAACCCTACGCTTTTTGTAAAATATACCTTTAGTTTTACTAACAGGTAAGTACGATGCCGTGTACAATCCGATTAGGGGTATGGGCTCAATATAAATGCCTTACCTGTTAGCCCGCTTCCATCTTAGACTGCATTATTATTTAGCACCAGGTGAGATAGCAGTCAAGGGCTATTTTTTAATGGGTAAAAAAATCATCATCTAGTTGTAGTTGTTGTAGTTGTTGTTGTTGGGCTATGCTTATTCATTATCTGGGGGCACGGCAGTGTCCCCGCCAAGTCGAGCGCGAAGCAACACTGCCGTACCACCTTTTCTGGAACCATTTCGCCGCAATTTCAGGCCCCTATTTGAGAACCTCTGGATGGGAACGCTGAAATTTTCGTCATCTAGTAAACTATAATCACACACTTGAAATCCAAAATTTCAAGTCGGTAGATCATTTAGTTCCGAAGTTAAGCGAAAGCAAAGTTTCGCATTTTCGACCCTGACTCCGATCATCAAAATAGAACTGGTACGGTACTACGGTGGTACTGGTACTGGTACGGTAGAGAGCTGAAGTTTGGTAGAGGAAACGCCCACATAGAGGAAAAACTATCAAAACTGGGATCATGGAAGATCTGGACTACCTGGTGACCCTGATGAGAAACCGTAAGAGCACACCCAAACTGCATGCATGATACTATATGCTATGCTATGCTATGCTATAGGCTATGCTATATGCTTAGCTATATGCTAAGCTATATGCTATGCTATATGCTATGCTATATGCTATGCTATATGCTATGCTACATGCTATGCTATATGCTAATCTATATGCTATGCTATATGCTATGCTATAGGCTATGCTACATGCTATGCTATATGCTATGCTATATGCTATGCTACATGTTATCTATATGCCATGCTATATGCTATGCTATATGCTATGCTATATGCTATGCTACATGCTATGCTATATGCTATGCTATATGCTATGAAATATGCTAAGCTATATGCTATGCTATATGCTATGCTACATGCTATGCTATATGCTATGCTATATGCTATGCTATATGCTAAGCTATATGCTATGCTATATGCTATGCTATATGCTATGCTATGCTGTATGCTGTATGCTATGCTATGCTATGCTATATGCTATGCTATATGCTATGCTATATGCTGTGCTATATGCTATGCTACATGCTATGCTATATGCATGTAGCTATGCTATGCTATGCTATGCTGTAGCTTATGTTATATGCTGTAGCTAATAGTTTTCCGTCCATGACTGCTGTTCGAATCTGCTCGAATTTTCAACCGTCCAACTTACCAAAGCTCTTGTCTAGTGTGTTTGCCAACATGTGTTGCAGCAAATGTGTGGCCGCATACCTTGGGTTCAATAATTGGCCTTTCAATTCGTAGCCAAGCTTGGACCAAAATCATATCCAATGTGTGGCGCCGGTATAATCTGGGGGCACGCGCAAACTATTAGCGTTATCGACCGACTGTCTTTGCAAAATTTTGAATGAACGAAGACAAAATGCACCAGCTTCAGAACTCTACCAAATGCTCAAAGTAAACACAGTAACGATTGATTCCCGAGATGTGAAATGTTTTCCACATTTATATGTAGAAGGAAAATACGGCCAATTTCAAAATCGGCAGCAGACTTCTAGTGAATTTATTAAAGCCGGATGTCAAAACATCCCCAATTTAGACTTAAGAGCGTTCATAACTTGAGCCGCTAAGCAAGTTTAGGTATTTATCTCGGGTAAATCCTTTGTCTCGGATAGTCCTTTGTTAAAGCGAGTGAACAGAAGGCGTCGGGTGCAAAGTAGTTTGACGAACCGTTTTGATCCTAATCCCATTGTCAAACAGGCAATTATTTTTTCAATATTTAAAAAAATTGTTTTTAATAATTCACTTTACATACGTTTCATGTAAACTTTTTTAATATAAAGTGCATTCATATAAAGAGAAGGTTGCATGATTGTAAGTATAGATGTTTTTAAGTAGGTACCTTCATCCATACATCTTTGTTTACTTATTGTCTGTTAGTTATTTATAAGACTCATTTTGTACAAAAAGAAATAAAATAAAAGTAAATAAATATTAGTATTATTTCGATTTGTACGTAACATTATTCACAATCAAATATTATTAGAATTTATATAGTCCATGCTATACTACATAGATAATTCATTTATATACATATCATTACGCTTGCAGGCTTAGCATGCGCACAACGAGATTATCTCGCGAGGTGAGAGACAAATGTTGTAGTTGCCGGCGATTCAATTCAATTTATTTTAAACATATTGTAGGACATACAGGTGTCTCTTATTTTACGTCATGTTTTGACTCTATCACCGGTTCGGAAAGCAGATTCTGCAGAGAAGAGCCGGCAAAAAACTCAGCAGTTGCTCTTTTTTTATTTGAAACAAGATATTACAATTCGTAGATAAGTATAAAAATAAATACACTAGTGTAAGTTATTATACTATCCAAGACAAGTAACCATGTTAGCTTCGTTAGACAAAAAGAGATAACGAGTAGAAATACTTTTACTCGTTGTACGCATGCTAGCCCTACTTAGGTCTTAGTTTTCACATTGCTAATTCGATTGATCGTTACCTATCGATCATATTATTTATTATTTTTATGAAAA
The DNA here is from genome assembly GCA_963932025.1 of Erebia epiphron. Taxonomy (NCBI): domain Eukaryota; kingdom Metazoa; phylum Arthropoda; class Insecta; order Lepidoptera; family Nymphalidae; genus Erebia; species Erebia epiphron. The sequence goes on from OZ009950.1 coordinate 16,046,534, forward strand.
AAAATGTAAAATGAATCTTAACAGTATTGATTTAGAGCTCAATTTCGTGTATGCATTCACAGCTGCCGCACAAAATGGAAACGTTTTGAAATTAAAATCGGTTGGAATTTGGGACTTTAAATCAAGAGCCTATGGGTCCATTTTATTCTGACGGCAATGTGATAGAACGCTCGATTACGATCAATCGAATTTTTAATTTCACAATTTGACAAGGTCGTAAATATTTTTGTCATTAGTTTGAAAATCGGAGTTTTAGAATCCATTTCTGAAAAAATAACTCATTTTCATTCGCACTCAATGAATCCTAAAGACAAAACAAAAGAGATAAGCACGTGCAGATGCAGGTGTTTCACTAACGTAAGCTTTTGTTTATTATGATAACATTAGCGATCACTGGTCAATAGTGATACAATAATAAAAGAAAGGTCCGGTTTGAAAAATATAAAAGATATTCGTCAAGTGGCACTCTGTAAACGATAACCACTTGTAAAAGATAATAAAACTATATAATCCTGCAGGTGTTGCGCAGTTTACCAAAAAACAATAGAAATTTACTGCGCGCGTGGTAGTAATAAAAAACAGACCAATTCTTCAAATAACTTTTTGCCGTGCTAATGAGTGTATTGTAATTTGTTAGAAATAAATAATTTTACCTGACAGTAAAATAAAAACGCGATGCCAAAAAAGCGCATACCATGAAAATCGAATTCAACTTTTTCGTGATTGATTGATGACGCACAGCCAAAAACGATGAACCTAAATATTTGATTCATTGAGTAGTCTAGGTGTGAACTGAGGAAGTAGGAAAAGGCCGATAAGCTTTATCAAATGTGCAACATAAATAAGTTATTTTGACATTTACATAATATTATTTACAACATAAAATTATTAGAATTACTGATTTACATCAGACAATGTCTTCTCAAATTCCAAACCAGGCAATAAAACTGATTTGGAATTTGAGAAGGCACTTGCAAATTGCAAGTATTGCACTAGTATAGGGTTTTGTTTCGTATAATAACAATTGCGATCACGGGTACAGTAACAAAAAGAAAAGTCCGGTCCGATAAACATAAAACACAATCATCTAATGACGCTCTGTTAACGAAATCCACTTGCAAAAGGTAAAAAATATATAAATACAGTTAGTCATCATGAGTGCATTGTTTGGAATAAGTAACTTCGCCTGACAGTAAAATAAAACACGCTATGCCAATAAAGCGCGAAATGAGACCATAAAAAACTTTTATAATACATACAAAACAACGACGTGATTGACCGATTGACCGACAACGCACAGACAAAACCGTTGAACCTAAATATTTTATTCCTTGAGTAGTCTAGGTGTGCACTGAGGAAGTATTTTGAGCTTCAGTGAAATATCTCATTTTGGATTTGCTATGACGTCATACTATGGTCATATAATATCTCAGTGTTCAAAATATGTAGTTTTGCAATAAAGAGGGAACCAACAAACAAAATCACATGTACATACATGATTGCTAAGGAATAAGCATTCCCCAAGTCATGAAACATAAAACAAAACCTATTCATCAAAAAGGTCCGTAAGCGCGGCTAATAATAATAACTACCCAATTGTTTGCATAGCTACCTGCTTTTGCTACCGTGAAGACTGTATTTTTATGTTCATAAATTATATCTATCACAATGCTAATCACACCAATAGTCATAAGGAAAGACAATTTCACAACCGAACACAAGATACCGCACTAATATACCATGAAAGACAATAAAAGAGTGATTATCATTTCAATATGTGACAGTCGGATTAATATTTATAAGGGATAGAGTTGCCAGTCTAGGTAGAGATTGTTGGTCAGCCTTTAAATAATTGTTACTAATAATCTAACCACAAGCCTAAAATGCAAGTTTAGTAAAGTAAATAACGGTCTGATACACACGACCTTCTCTGAATGGAATATTCAAATTCTTATTTAAGTAATATTATAGTATATATGACATTTATTAGTATATAATATGATATTTATGGTAATATTTACCATAAATATTATATACGTTAAGTCTAAAGTATATAAACCTTAAAGTATTAAAAAAAAATCATCCATCAATAAGAATAAGCAGCCAGTATTAAAAATGCCTACTATCGAGAGGTGGCAATCACACTACAATCTCAGGTATATGCTACGTATATCATTTTGAGTTGCGGAGACAAAAGGCGTTACGTCCACCCTCTGGGAAGCCTCAGCTACGACTAGTTTTACTAGCGCTTGATCACGCAGTTTTGTAGTGTGTTACAAACTTATTTTTAGATGTAAATTATTGTTAATTATATATATATATATATTTTTGCTTTATATAATTGAAAATATGTCTTACTTTTAGGAGTACTAATTTACTTTTACAAATTAAGCCAAATAACCTCCTAAAATGACGGTTATGTTTCCTTAATTTCGTCAAATTAAATCTTCCTTGTTTTGAATTTTCTTATACAAAGAATAGCAAACTAATAATTTTTATCTTTAACTATGGTAGTTCAGGACCTTATACTCAATAAAAGTATCTCTTTGTGCGACCAAAACGAGTAAATTTGGACGTTCGCTAACGTCAAACTTTACACAAAAATCAAGATTGAATAATCGCCTCTTGGTATTTTCGTATTAAGGAACAATCTATTAATTAATTTCAAAATGTTGTCAGTCATAATGGTAGATCAGAGAATTCCCTACAATTTGGTATGAATAAGTTTTGAGTTAATGCACTGAATAATAAAATATCAGGGGGCAAAAAAGCTAAATATAAGGGTTTACCCTTGCAGCTCAAATGTATAGTCTTAATCAACAGTACCTATTTTTCTTATTGAATGATGCTAATATGCGCCAATTAAGCTCCGGAACCTTTTATAAAATGAATTGTGCTAATCAGAGAGACAAGAGAGAAACTATAATCATAAAAGAGGGAGTTAAAGTAATGCAAGTTTTTGGTGGGATTATACATTAGGGTAAAGGTAAACTACCGAGAGCAACGTGAAAGTGTTCGAAATGTTCAAAAGAAAAGAGAGAATTTGAGACAGAAGACAGTTTAAGTTTTTGTCACGTTCAAAAAAAATTCGTGTCAAAAAAAAAAATATTACTGCCGAAAAGAACATTGCTGTTATTTTTAATAGAAAAGCGAAAATGACTTCTGTTCTTACAGGGTGTCAACTGTCAAACGACACAACAAGGATGGGTAATACTCGTACAAGTAACATGTTTTTTTAGTTGTATTCATTAGTGATAACAAGTTGTTAAGATAAAAGAAGAAGAAACTCTTTATTTTATTAGCGATCGTCTTAATCGCGCCGTTCGATATCAAACTTTAGCCAATCTTCCGAGTTGGGGCAAGTCTACCAGGGCAGTTATACCCCTCCGACCGGGTCAGGTGTAGACCAGGAGCTGGTGGGAAGCTTGATGATGGTAATTGTTAGCCACGAAGGCTCAGGCTGGGATGCATTACAATATTTTGACGGACAAGTAACCTTTATTTTTAATACCACAAGTTAGCCTTGCTTACGACAGCGTGAGCTGCTCCCCTAGCCGAGTTACATACGTTTTGTGTTTATTCTCTTTCTTTAATGGTTAACGCTTTAGTAAAAGCGAATAAAAACGCTAGACGTAAAGTGTTAAGGATTATAGAAAGAAAATAGCCACAAAACGTATGTAACTTGGCTAGGGGGGGCAAGGTCTTGTATTCTGAATAGTAAAAAAAATAACAAGCACAACCATCGAGGTTCTTGACAAAGAAAGATAGATTTAAATTTCTTTATTTCCACACAAAATATTTGTAAGAAAGCAACTAAACTAAGAATGATAAAAAAAAGTTAAGAAAAAAAAGGGTGTAAGACACTTTTTTAAGTGTTTGCGTGTGTCACTAAAAGTGATCTCTTCCAGACAACTCATTTATCAAGAATCTAAAGAAGTAGGATTAGGAATAGTATTCCGAATCGGTGGTTGATTCACGAGACCACTCGAAAGTATTTGTAAAAGCTTATTTAAGTAAAAAGTCATTTGAAATTCTAACTTATCCAGAGCTAGTTTTTGTGGCAACCGATTCAGCGTTCCAGTACTATTTATTATACTCATACCCCTTCGGTTCGTCACGGGAACTGAAGGGGTATGAGTATAATATAATTGCCATATAAAGTCTATAAGATTGCAGTTGAGGGTCAACTCGTAGTGGAATAAAATGAAGTTCCCACCATCTCCCGGGCTAGATCCCTCGCTCCCTTAATATCCGCATCGCCGCGGATTTACGCGCTTTCTTTGACTTGTTCGCAATGATTCAGATACGGCTTCAAGGTTTATGTGAGATCGATTTAATGCGTTACTTATAGGCTGTTGTTTTACTTACTAACGCAGGCACTATTACCTACTAGCTGATGCCGGCGACTACCCGCGGGTACTCTTTAATTTTCCGATATAAAAAGTAGCCTATGTGCTATTCCAGACTATATATCTCCTTCCATCTCTTCTGTTTCTTCGGTCTGCTTTAAATTTCTTCTGTGTGTACGTCTGGGTAGTAAAACTAGTTCAGACTCCTAAGTATTGACGGTAGGTATAGTTTACTTAATTTGTTATTAATAAACACAGAGCTTTCACCTCACCAATTGAATTAAACCCGTCCTGAGAACATTTTTAAAAAGGCTTTGGTAATTTGTCTACAGCCTCCGTAATTGATGACCTCGGGTAAATTGCTCGGCAAATCTTGGGAATTGAACGAATATTTTATGTTTGAGCATGTTTTTGTTTTTGTATAATACTCTCTAGATTTCTTCTTTCCACCACTACATCCCATTAACGCCCCACTGCTGAGCCTCCACTCTCTTATAAGAGAGGGAATTAGAGCTTGGAACCACCACACCGATCCAATGCGGGTTGGCGGGCTTTAAGTAATGACTATTAGCAACTAGACCACTCGTCCCTCTACATACATCATCACATCACTACAGCCTATTAACGTCCCACTGCTGGGCACAGGCCTCCACTCTCATAGGAGAGCGGGAATTAGAGCTTAGACCCACCACGCTGCTCCAATGCGGGTTGGCGGGCTTTAACGACTACTATCATGTTAGTGATAGTAACCGGGACCGACGGCTTAACGTGCTCTCCGAGGCACGGGGGTGAAACACCGCCAACTTCCAACTCCGGGCTGGCACTGAGAATTTCTTAGTTGAAAAACCCAATACCTAACTTTTTATGCCCGACCGGGAATCGCACCCAGGACCTCGTAATCCGCAGTCGACTATGCTAACCACTAGACCAACGAGGCAGTTGCACATACATAGACTGCTAAAATCATAACCCTTCCATCTGGCTGGTTGGGTAAGAAAAGGGGTCGAGTAGAATACATTTTCTATCGGTTCATGGATAAACCATCTCTGGCAGTACTAATTGAATAAATTGTAAATGCAACTAAACCAACATAATCCGAGGAGGACGATACTAAATCTTCCAATTAGATCTCTAGCCAGGAATCACTGGTTTTGTTTCAACCAAGGTTCAACATACAAATCAGTTTGACGGTGAACTACGGTTCTATTGAAAACTTTATTGTAATGCCTTATTGCCTTTGTATTGTTTATTGTAAACCTGAGCCTTTTTTTATTCACTACAAGTTAGCCCTTGACTGCGATCAGATGGTAAGTGATGATGCAGTCTAAGAAGGGGCCCTGTTAGGGGCATGGCAGTTAATATTAAATCTATAATCTAGAATCTTGAGTCATACCCTTATTCGGTTTCTATTTCTACAGGTATTATACATACACGTAAATCATATTTTTTATTCATTCTTACTTCGATTTTGGCTTGTCTATCGCTTTTACGAATGTCATATAAAATTACAATTATTAACTCAAATAAGATTACAAAAATAAAATAAAATAAAACATGAACAAGATCATAAATTTATAAGAATAAAAGAATATAAAAAAATAAATAATTTACAAAATATAAATATATAAATGAATAGTCTTGAGAAACAATCATGTACCTATCAGAACGCTAAATCGCTTGGCGTCACGTCTTTACCGGTAAGGTGGTGTTCTAGCCACAGCCGAAGCCTCCCACCAGGTAAAAAAGGTTCTTCGATGAAAAGGCACGGCTAAGCAGCTTAAGTTTTTGAATGAACCGCAATAGTAAATGGCTTAGTATATATTTTTGTAATGCATAATACAATATAGGTATTTCGGACAAATATTAAAATGGCGGAACGGTTGGTAGGCCTAAATATTCATACCTACCTACTTCTTACACTTTTTAATAGCTTAGCTGCCTCGTTGGTCTAGTGGTTAGCATGTTCGATTGCGGCAGTCGAGGTCCCGGGTTCGATTCCCTGGTCGGGCTATTAAGTTTTGGGTTTTTCTGACTAGAAATTCTCAGTACTAGCCCGGAGTTAGGAAGTTGGCGGTGTGTCACCCCCGTGCCTCGGAGAGCACGTTAAGCCGTCGGTCCTGCGCTTGCTCTCTCCGGCCGTGTGAGATTTTCCGTCCCATCGGGCTATGAGAGTAAAGGTTCAGAGAGTTCACTTGTGTATTCGCACAAACTTGTGCACCTAATATCTCCCGCGCAGATGGCTAATCTCTCTGGAGGACATTATTAGACATTAATGCTTAGAATATATCGATTTCTTCAGTATTCAAGAAATTGATAAGGTTCGAAGTAGGTGTCAATTTTGCTAGCTCGCAAATCACAACCGTCTCCAGGACAGTGCAATTATTTTTACGTTACGGATTTCGATAGCCGTTTTCGTAGAAATGAGCTCACGGCACGTTAATAAGCGTTTTCCAATCTTTAAAGTCTATTCCACTATGTCTTTAAATATTTATACTTGCTTTTAAATCGCTACTTCAGGTGAAATATCAGATCTTCGACATTTGCATAACATCTCAGTTTTTATTTTAATCTAGCTGATGCCCGCGACTTCGTCCACGTGGTTTAAGTTGTTTGATTGCCGCGGGAACTCCTTAATTTTCCGGGGTAAAAAGTAGCCTATGTCACTCCCCAGGTCATCAACTATACCCATGCCAAAACCCGTCGATCCGTTGCTCCGTTGCAGCGTGATTGAAGGACAAACCAACAAACCAATAAACCAACAAACAAACACACTTAAGAATTTATAATATTAGTATGATAGTTAAGTAGGTACCTTGATTTTCCTCTAGTACAAATACAGTTGTGAAATACAAAGTTTCACGTCAAAGTCACAACTCTCAACAATAAATTATGCTAGAAAACCGTTTGTATTCACAACGATTGTTGGCAAAAGCTCCCTGCAGTGCAGTGAGGTTTTTGTAACAACAACAATGGATCTATTTTTATTTATTTATTCGTATGGCGTTTTATGTTTTATGATTAACCGGCAAAGACGTCCCGCCAAGCGTTTTTAAGCGTTCCGGTACGATGCCGTATAGAAACCGAATAGGGGTATGGGTTTAATATAACTGCCATGCCCCCAACAGGTTAGCCCGCTACCATCTTAGACTGCATCATCACTTACCATCAGGTGAGATCGCAGTCAAGGGCTAACTTGTAGTGGATAAAAAAAAAAGCGTTATCATCACTACAGCCTATTAACGTCCCACTGCTGGGCACAGGCCTCCACTCTCATAGGAGAGTGGGAATTAGAGCTTAGACCCACCACGCTGCTCCAATGCGGGTTGGCGGGCTAATAATAATAAAATTAAATTAAATTTAGTCAAATTAAATAAATATTAATCAATTATTAAGGTCACAAATCAATGTCCAGATTCTCTAACCACGAGATGGTCCGTGCAGGGAGGTCAAAAAGATCTATTTTTATTTATTCACTGGATGATGCCCGCGACTTCGTCCGCGATTTTTAATTTTTGATAAGTTTTAAAATATTATTTTGCATCGTCAAATATCCGGTTTCTACTAGAACAAAGTAATGATATTTTGATTATGATAAATAACATAATCTAGTGATTATAATAACATACTATCTGTTTATTATTATACTAGGTGATTCCCGCGACTTCGTCCGCGTGGACCAAGTGTTTTCGATTCCCGCGGGAACTCTTGAATTTCCCTATGTCCTTCCCCGGGATACAATCTATCCCTGTACCAAATTTCATCAAAATCGGTTGAACAGATACCTACATTTTTTTTGATTCCCGCGGGAACTCTTCAATTTTCCGGGATAAAAAGTAGCCTATGTCCTTCCCCGGGATGTAAACTATCTCTGTACCAAATTTCATCAAAATCGGTTGAACAGATACATTCTCTTGATTCCCGCGGGAACTCTTCAATTTTCCGGGATAAAAAGTAGCCTATGTTTTAATACGGGTTATAAGCTATCTATGTTCCAAATTTCAGCCAAATCGGTTCAGTAGTTGTATGTATGTAGTAGTTAATATGATATGACTAGACTAGCTGATGCCCGCGACTTCGTCCGCGTGGTTTAAGTTATTTTGATTCCCGCAGGAACTCTTAGCCTTTGTCACTCTCCAGTTCCTTTAACTATACCTATGCCAAAAATCACGTTGATCCGTTGCTGCGTTGAGGCATGAATGAAGGACAAACCAACAAACCAACAAACCAACAAACAAACACACTTTCACATTTAAAATATTAGTATGATTGATGCCCGCGACTTCGTCCGCGTGGATTAAGATTTTTCGATTCCGAACTCCTTAATTTTCTGGCATAAAAAGTAGCCTATGTCCTTCCCCGGGATGTACCTACCTACTCGTAAACCACCTCTATATCAAATTTCATTAAAGTCGGTTGAACGGTTGAGCCGTGAAAGCGTAGCAGACAGACAGACATACACACTTTCGCATTTATAATATTAGTATGGAAGTATGGATTCTATAACAAGAACTTAAAAACATTGAAAGGACACGTACAAGGACAACTTATGAAAGTATATTATGTAAAGTTTCCTGTGCAGTTTATGTGCGGTCGGTGCTTTACTATAGACTAGTTCTTGCATCACGTTAGATTTGATTTTAATATCTACAAATTTTAAAGCCCTATTTTATTTCCTTATGGATTGAATTTTCAAAAATCCTCATAATAGCTGTATCTTGAATTTCAGCCCGATCTGTCCAGTGGTTTGATGTTGTCTGTCAGTCACCTTTTATTTTTAACCCCCGATGCAAAAAGAGAGGGGTGTTATAAGTTTAACGTGTCTGTCTGTGTATCTGTGTATCTGTGTATCTGACTGTGGTATCGTAGCTCCCAAACGGATGAACCGATTTAGGTTTAGTATTTTTTGTGTCATAGATAATTTTATCCCGAGTGTTCTTAGCCATGTTTCATGAAAATGTGTTCATCCGTCTGAAGGTCATCAGCTTTTTTCTAGTCGTGGGTTTTTTTAAATTTGTAATTTATACTTGTTATATATTTAGATATAGGTATAAGTGGATTTTATAGTAGATTATATAAGTTTTTCTATCCACTACTAGTTAGCCCTTGACTGCGATCTGACCTAAAGTAAAGTAAGTGATGATGCAGTCTAAGATGGTAGCGGGTTAATCTGTAAGGGGTACGGCTATTATATTAAACCCATACCCCTAATCGGTTTCTACACGGCATCGTACCGGAACGCTAAATCGCTTCGCGCCACATCCTTGTACTAGCTAGGTCAGATCAGAGAAAATTCAAAAATTATAAATTCCCAAATTCACCCTGTCGGGGGTCAAACCCGGGACCTCCAACGTTGAGACAACAACGCTCACCACAGCACCAGGGAGTTCATCAAAAGTCCACCAAAAGCCGGGTTCGGGGCATCTAGCTTAAAGTGATACCCAATCAATAATCAAATAAATATTATAAATGCGAAAGTTTGGATGGATGGATGTATGGATGGATGGATGTATGGATGGATGTTTGCTCAATCACGCGCTAACGGCTGAACGGATCTGGCTGAATTTTGGCACAGAGATATATTATAGTCTGGAATAGCACATAGGCTACTTTTTATCCCGGAAAATTAAAGAGTTCCCGTGGGAACCAAAAAACCTCAATCCACGCGGACGTAGTCGCGGGCATCATCTAGTTTAACGTGTCTCTTATGGTACGTCATGTTTTGACTCTACCATCAGTTTCCACTGAGAAGAACTGAGAGAAAAAGTAATAATATCATTATCTATGGCGCTATCTTTTCCTCCGCCGTCAATCACCGTCAGTTGCTCGACTCCTCGAGCGCGCGCTGAATTTGGTATGTATCAGTGAACGAACAGCCCTTCATCGTAAAACAAATCCAAACGGGTTCCAGGTAATGAGCGAATGGCGGGCCATTTAAAAAAAATGAAAATTTTGTGTGTCAGCTCCGACGCACGACTGGAGTTTACTCTTTACGAACGATTATAAAATATATAGATTAGAAAATGAGGGTAAATGAACGCATTTTTTATATTACTGAATATATTATATTAATTATATAATTTATATTCATCAAAATACATTACATAGTCATGGAAACATATACAAGTGTTACCATGGAAACATAAAGTCAATAACGTGACGGAGAAAATTTGATTTTACTCCCCATAAATTTTCATACCCTGGGCTTCGATTCTAAAGGAGGTAAACTCCATTTAATTTATTTATTGTCACTCTGACACCGGATCATCTTTAGGAGATGCTGACTCGACAATGCACGATTGTAAATCCTACGTTGAGAATAATTAATTTGAAAGATTTGTGTGGTGTGGTGTTGTGCTGGTGCGAATTGCTGGCTTATTGGGTGGTGAATATCGCAAGCTACAAGTGCAAGATACACACTGTACTATATAGATTTGTCTATACTGTGGCCGATTATAGCAAATTGAGCTTCTAGTTTCTTCATTATCATGGACTTCCGTAAAGTAACGTCTGCTTCTATCCAATATTATAATCCTTATTTTAGGAACTTCAAAGTACGTGACATTAAACTGCTATTTTGAGTAATATATATATATATTGCTTAGGTGTTACTTTAAGCTTTGGGCCGAAGTTATAGTCCAGAGATCCTAGTATAAGATTTTACATTTCGGAGACGATGACAGTACTCGAGCGTTAGCAAAACATTTATTTATTCATTTTATTTTTAGTCCTTTTTTCCAAAAATATGTCGTATTCAACTACAAGCAAATAAATGAACAAAGTTAAAGCTTATCCCTCGAATAGAAATTTCTTCCAGATGAAATTGTTAAGTGTTAAAGGTCTAGGTGCGAAAACCTTCACAACCTCATAACGTGAACCGCTCCCCAAAGCCGTGTCGCTTCAAATGACGCGCGTCAGTCTGCGCGCGACGTGACACAACATGATTAATACGCTGTCACCGCGGTGTTCGCGAACACCCCTCTAAATTACAGCCTACAAGTCTTAGCATGAAATGTTACATTTCAGAAACGATGACAGAGTTCGAGCGTTAGCAAAACATTTGTAAATTTATTTATTTTATTAAAATATATTTATTCGCTTTTGAAACAAAAATAATCTTTTTAATCAGAAAATAGTGGACAAACTTAAGGATTTTTCATCGTATAGGGTCGCGAACTGCCCTCTAAATTACAGCCCAGAGTGTATGAGGTGTAGGCACTTTTGCATTGCGTGTCGGATAAATGCCACTATTGCATCCTTTTTTTTAACGTTAGTTCTTTAAGGATAAAACGCGGGGCCTAAGGCTGGAAAAAATTTACGTGACAGAAAAGCTTTACTCTCTGCCTCCCTCTAGTATAGATGGAGATATAATATATACAATAAAGTACATAATATGATAATATTCTACAGTAGGTCTAAATGGGTTAAACATTTATTGAACAGCCAGGTAATAGAATTGGTGGCTAGTTCCTACAGATCTAGCCCTACTACAAAGGCGCGGCACGGCGCGGCACCATTTACCTATTTTGTGGCGGTACGCGTAGGTCGTAGCGACAAGTATTCTTTGTAAGTATCTTTATTTTCAAGTGTTAGTTTACGACCCCGTGTTTCGATGCTTGGATTTTAACAACGTTAGTGGGATTCCAAATCTCATACTAACCATAAAGATCATATTATTCCGCCCACCGCCTGTACAAAACCGATGATAGAATGGTCATTCTCAACTTTATTTCATAACAGAATCCAGTCTGTGGTTACCAGTGCATACTTATACGCCATATTCTACCCAACTCACATCTAAAAGTTTTAATTGACGAGTACTTTTCAACATAATTTTATAATAATATTATCGAGGTACTCTACTCTACCTCACTAAAAAGTGCGAAGACGTATAAATACTTGTAGGGTACTTGTAGGTAGTTGACGACGACGACGACGAAACTCAAATTAGCTACAAGACATGCTTTCGAATCGTCAGCGAATCAACTACTGATTTGAAATGCCCTTCTTTCCTAAAAGAAAAAACAAGAATGTTAGCGGTTGCTCTTAAAAGTTATCTTTTTTTTATTACGTAATATGTACAGAACACAGATATTTCACCAAGGTTAATTGCCTCGGCAGAAGTGCTGGCTCTTTTTGTGCAAAGGATCAGCCTGGCTGCATCAAACGCGGAAATGCAGTCAACATTCTTTCCGCCAATCCACGCGGGCATGATTTGTATATAATTATAAGTAATTAGTAATTAGGTTAGGCTAGCTAGCTATAAGTTCTATTGTATTGTTTTCAATAAAGAATCACGTTTTTAACATAAAAAGAAAAATATCGGCAGTCATAGGGATTGATTGATAGGGAGGGAGTGAAAATGAATATATTATATTTTTTTAAATTATTAAATATATAAAAAAAAATTATTAAAAAAAAATTGAAATATTAACCTTAAAACTAAGGCATTTACAAACAACTTTAATTACGAATGTAGTATATTCATATTTACGACCTTTTGTCTTCTTAACAAGCATGTCGCTGTTCGCGAGCATGTCGGCGACGCGAATCCACAAGTTTACCCCCTACCAAAAAGTGCTCAACGCGGCTAAAGAAGTTTTCTCTTCAAAAATCTCTGCAATGCAACGCGACTCATTCCACCCCGCTGCGGGCTGCGGCCCACCTAAGTACGCGCAAATAAAGCTAAGGTCCACAACTCAGCACGTAGGTGCCTTATCTAGCGACCGCAATAGGCATGATGACTGATTTTGAAAAATGGTCAGTTTAAGTTCGGAAGTATCTACTATTTCGAAAAAATAACTTATTTCAGCAGAAAAATAAGGTTTAGTCGATAAAATTGGCATTTGAAATTTAAATTTTAAATTTCACGCCGAAACGTTCTGCGGTGTCATGGCGTCGTTTGTGACGACACTATTGTTTTTACCAATGTACTCTGTGCAGTGTGCAGTAAACAATAATATGATTGTCAAAGCTCGAAAACAAACAATTGTGACGTCATTCACTTCTTGGTGTTTTATCCAATATGGCGGATTGCTGTATTTTATAGTTTTATTCAATCAAAATAAATAGCAATCTCACTCGAAATAGAAAATTAAATACGTTTTTTATAATCCATGAATCGTATTTCATTAAATAAATTCATAATTTCATTGATTCTTGGTTACTGTCATCATGCCTATTACAGTTTGGAAAATCTCCGGGTGGGTCTCACCCCTTCCCAGGAGGGGTGGAATGGAAAATATTCTGCACTAGATTGATTACAACCATCGCAGTTCAGCATCCAATCTTCTCGAGGAGGATTTAACTTATAAGCCATTTCATTTGAATCTGTTACTTTTCTGATGGTTTTTTTATTAAATTATATTATGCACTAGATGATGCCCACGACTTAATCTGCGTGGATAGAGGTCTTTTGATTCCCGCGGGAACTCTTTAATTTTCCGGGATAAAAAGATTATGTCGCTTTCTAGGTCCTCAACTATACCCATGCCAAAAATCACGTCGATCAGTTGCTCTGTTGCGACGTGATTGAAGGACAAACCAACAAACGAACACACATCATATTATCATCATCATACTAATATTATAAATGCGAAAGTCACTTTGTTTGTTGGTTTGTTGGTTTGTTGGTTTGTCCTTCAATCACGCCGCAACGGAGCAACGGAATGACGTGATTTTTGGCATGGGTATAGTTGAGGACCTGGAGAGTGACATAGGCTACTTTTTATCCCGTAAAATTAAGGAGTTCCCGCGGGAATAACAAAAAACTTAAACCACGCGGACGAAATCGCGGGCATCAGCTAGTTTATAATAAAGTATGACTAGATAATGCCCGCGACTTAATCCATGTAGATAGACTGTTTTGATTCCCACGGGAACACGTTAATTTTCCGGAATATAAAGTAGCTTATTTCCTTAACCGGGATGCAATCTATCTCTGTACCAAATTTTGACAAAATCAGTTGAAAAGATGGGCTGTTGTAGCGTAGCAGACGGACAGATAGACAGACTAGAGATGTACTTTCGCATTTTATAATAGGTATTAGTATGGAATTGTCTAGTAAGAGTCTTCGGCCATGGCTACCAGCAAATACCAGCCACCAAGCAATTTGATGTGCCAGTTGTGAAGTCGCATGGAAACCGATTATGAGTACCAACATAGAATACATCGACACTTACCTCCAGGTGAGATCCACATATCAATGTACATTGTACAGCTCTACCACTACAGCCCATTAATGTTCCACTGCTGGGCAATTGGGGAATATGCATGTGATTTAGAAATGGACAAAAAAAATTATGTGTATTCTTTCTTGCTAAATAAACATATTCAGATGATTATTTTTACAAATTATCATTTTTCTATTAATAAATTTAATTATTTAAAAGTAGTCTTTTTCAAATTCCGTCAAAACGCAACGCTATTGGCGGAACGAAACATGACGTCACCATCCACTCTAGTATGTGTCGACTGTTGACAGGTCGCTTGTTTTGTATGATTATTGAAGGTTATTCGCATTGCTTTGCCGCTATTTATGATAAATTATTAGTGTTTTTGGGAATTATTAACTGAAAGCAGTGATTCCTTGTGAAATAACCCTGTGCGTTCCGCAGTCAGGTAAAACGACTCGCCACAATGACTGAAAGCGGTTTTGTCAAGGCAACTGAGAAATTCTTTTCCAATAGAACTTATCAACAGTGCAAACAAAAAACCTAGTTATAACGTTTTGTGATCAAAATCAACACTCGTAGTCAGCAATGAAAATCATAATATTTATAAATTTGTAACATTAATAAATAAGTAAAAATATAGGGAATCAGAACAGTTTTATGAACATTTAATTAAATTTTTAGGTTAGTTTATTGTATATAATGCTCGCGAGTCCTAATGAAAAAGATTTTTGATAGGTAGGTATATACATATTTAATACTCACGTCGAAATGATCTTCACAACAATATAAACTACTCAAGCACGATACATTTTCTCTCCTCTACACCACTTTTTCTTTATATTTGCATCTTTGGGCATATGAAAATAAATCTAGTCAGGTGCAGTTTTAATATTATTTTTGCACATAGGGACAATACAATAGTTATAATAAGCTTTTGGGTGCTCTTCCATCACAATATAATAATCTTTTACGCTTTACTTCACTCACTTTTATTAAATCTGTGAATCAAACACTTCGTTGTTAATTTATTCCTATGAATAAACGACGTCGAACGACGACAATGAATGCACCGTGACGTCACAGAACGAGCGCGCCAAAATGGGGGCGTTTAAATCGTCCGAAAATGATAGTAGTTTTAATTAATTTTTCTTAGCTTATTTAATAAAATTGTGCAAGTGTTATATTTTTTTCCTGTTATATAATTAATTAAAGAATGGTTTAAAATAATAAAAAAAATACATGCATATTCCCTATTAGAGCTTAGACCTACCACGCTGCTCCAATGTGGGTTGGCGGGCTTTGACGACCATTATAATGTTAGTGATAATAACCGGGACCGACGGCTTAACGTGCTTTCCGAGGCACGGGGGTGAAACACTGCCAACTTCCTAACTCCGGGCTTGTACTGAGAATTTCTAGTCAGAAAAACCCAATACTTAATTATGGCCCGACCTAACTCGAACCCGGTACCCCGTCGGCCGCAGTTGAACATGCTAACCACTTTTGAAAAGTGTTCATTCATTTCCTCAGTAAGCAGCCCGCAGGTAGGTACTAGCAATTAATTACCTCGAGAGTCCCGCGCAAACTTTAGTAAGCCTACCAAAGTTGCAAACAATTTGTTTCTACTGCACCACGGTCGAATAGATATTCCCATCCATATTAAAAAGATTCCGAAAATCCTAACGAGTAATTTTTTTTGACGTGAACGTCTTATAAATCGATGAACACCGGCTGCAGTCTGCACGCACGAAAAAGTGTCACGTTCGAGCGTGTAAGTAAGAGCGCGGAACAAGAGATAGAGAGGCACGATCGGCCCAAGCCATGCCCAAGCGTTGGCTTGTGACACATTAATCTCTCTTCTCGCGTGACGTCATAGTTAGCAGTTCGAATAGTTCTGCTACTGGAACGCCGCCACGCGAGCGCGCGAGAGAACTTCTAGTTATTACGTAAAGTCGGTTTACGGACGAGCGGTTTACGGACGACTATCGTCCGTAAACCGCTCGTCTCGACTTTACAGACAACCGTATTTTTTTAATAGAACTATTCCAAAAAAGCTGTATCAAGCATTGCACAACGAATTCTTACACCGACATTGTTCTTTTTTTAAACTGAGTGAGTGCTAGCAAAATCAAAGTCGTTCTAAGAACTTTTAAAAGACATCACTAGTTTAAGCTTACAATAAAAAAGTTCTTTATTACAAGTGGCTTTATAACCAAAAAAACCGGCCAAGTGCGAGTCGGACTCGCGCACCGAGGGTTCCGTACAAACCTGTAGTAAGTTTTAAATTAAATGTTTTTTTTAAATATTTGAGTTGATTGAATGAAAGGTAAATTGCGATTTACGATTAATGACGTATTAAAAAAAAACTACTTACTTGATCTCGTTCAAACCAATTTTCGGTGGTAGTTTGCATGGTACTGTACAACATATATTTTTTTTAGTTTTATCATTCTCTTATTTTAGAAGTTGCGGACACACATTTTACCACTTTGGAAGTGTCTCTCGCGCAAACTATTCAGTTTAGAAAAAAGTGATATTACAAACCTCAATATCATTTTTGAAGACCTATCCATAGATACCCCACACCTATGGGTTAGATGAAAAAAAAATTTTTGAGTTTCAGTTCTAAGTATGGGGAACCCCAAAATTTATTGTTTTTTTTTCTATTTTTGTAAGAAAATCTTAACGCGGTTTACAGAATACATCTACTTACCAAGTTTCAACAGTATAGCTCTTATAGTTTCGGAAAAAAGTGGCTGTGACATACGGACGGACAGACAGACAGACAGACATGACGAATCTATAAGGGTTCCGTTTTTGCCAAATTTGGCTACGGAACCCTAAAAACTGTGGAAAGGATTGACAATTCTACTTGGTGCCATTGCAGACGTTTGGAAATTTCTATTTGAACTTGGTCACGGTATCTCTCTCCAGTGGTTTTGAATAATTTCAACATCAAACGTCACAACTTTGAACTTCAGAACTTTGGCGGTATCTTTGTGAACTTTGCTAAACTTTGTCGCTCTAACTTTAAATTGCACTCGTTTAAGATGACTTGTGCTGTTGGCTAAATAAGTCATTTTTTTATTGTGAAACAAAATAATATTATTATAAATAATAACCGATGCTCACGACTTCCTCCGCGTGTATTGAGATTTTTTTGGTTCCTATCTCTGTGCCAAATTTAATCCAGATCCGTCCAGCCTTTTTGGCGCGATTGAGTAACAAACATCCATTCCATCCATCCACCCATTCATCCAAATTTTCGCATTTATACTAATACTTAATATAGATTACAATATCCATGGAACTTAGGATAGTGTCTGTGCATCTTTCTGCCTATCTGTCTGTCCACATCGTTTTCACGGTATGTTCAACCTATTTTGAACCTACCGACTTTGACCTAATTACTATCTTGGTTTTGCATATTACGACACTAGATTGCAATATTTTTTTAAAATAGCGCCTTCTAGAATAAAAGAGCAATTGCTCAGGATAAAAACTTTTCTACCAAAATTAATAAGCGTTAAGAAGTTATAACATAGATCTACCCCAAAATCGGTTACAATATGTAATTTTTGACAAAATGGTCTTATAATAACCTTTCATTAACTACCCTAATAAATAATTCACTCTAATGGAATAAGGAGATACCATAAAAGCACCTTAAATAGGTTACATACCTAGGTACTTAAAGACTGCTTTTATGGTTTGTATTCACATAAAAAGGGCTTAACCATCCTAAATTGGAGGCTCAAATGATTCTTAAATTCACAATCCCAGCTGTGACGTGTTTTGTTTTTATGTCCGCGTAAAATGTTAAGGTGGTTTTCCACGGAATATGTCTTGCCTAATGAATGATAGATAAACTATATTTATTCTCACCATTGTGCCACATATTACTATGAGCATTAGGTACCTAAACTCATGTTCAAGTCCCAGCTCCACCCTGTTAACGCTTGTCGTGTACCTATGACGCTACCTGAAAAAGGCATCAGCTAAGCATAATGCAGAATGCCTTGCAATAAGTTACAAGAGCATTCAGCGCTGATTTTTAACTGGAGCCCTAATCCAGGTGTCGCCACGGCTTCGTAATATATCTACTAATCAATTATTCTAGTTTTACTTAAGTGTGATAAGATAAGTAACCCTTGTCACTCTTCAAGTTCTCAACTGTGCCCATGCAAATCACGTCGATTCGTTGCTCTGTTGCGGCGTGATTGTAGGACAATCCAAAAACCAAATAAACCGACTAACGACCCAATAAATATACTTTCGTATGTATAATATTAGTAGGTATAGTAATAACTTTTGCAAGTAATTTTTGATTCGTTAAATGTTAATATGGCATTGATCATTTGTTGTCGTCGCAGGGTGCGAAAGTTACATCAGAAATACCTACTATGCTTTCCCATTGTTTGTATCGTGAAAGAGCACCTTTGTGCCTAAAACGCTCCGGAAGATGCTTGTGGATGATTTGCTGTGATTGAGCGATAAGATAGGAAGAAGACGCAAAAAACCATATTAATGGCTTTTAATGTCTTGTAACGCCATTTTCCATGATAGATAAAAAGCAATATTTTTTGAAGCAAAACTGCTTTAGAGGAAACCAGCTGATGCCCGCGACTTCGTCCGCGTGGTTTAAGTTTTTTTGAATTCCCACGGGAACTCCTCAATTTTCCTGGATAAAAAGCTTAGCTTATGTCACTCTCCAGGTCCTCGACTATAACCATGCAAAAAATCACGTCAATCCGTTGCTCCGTTGCATCGTGATTGAAGGACAAACCAGCCAACAAACACACTTTCGCATTTATAATATTAATATGATTTGTCAAATGTTTTCTATTGATCGATTATGTAGGTACTAGATGGGCCCTTTCATAGAAAAATGTTGGGCGTCCGACATGTAGGGCGTGCCCCTCACCTGTATAAGCCTGTCCTGGTCCCCGTATAAGGCTTATACAGGCGCTGTCCCGCTTTTCAGACTAGATGGCGTTAGTAAAATAAGTCCACAATATTCTTTGTTTGACATGGCCCGTCTATGTAAATTGAGGTCGTTGACCAGAAACGTATTTGCTGGTTTGTTTCCGGTCTTACGTTGACTTCGTGTATTGTATTATTTTAAACTCGTTAGTGGAAATCAGGAAACAATAATGACACTACTGCATCTGAGTCTGATGGAGCAGGCATTGTATTGTGCGAAACAATGTAGGTATACGAGAACTGTGAGTGCCTTAATAAGGGAAATCGAGACTCGAGCGCTTCTGTGTACCTACACTCTGAATGAAAGACGTTTATTAAGGTCCCATTGTATCTACTGCAATATTCAGTGATTGGTGCTTTAGTAAATTTATACGACTTGTTATAATATTCTGTCGTAAATAAAGGCTTGAAAGTCTTGGTGAACATAAACATACTACGAACAACAAAGACAAATACTTACTAACTTACTATAAATATTATAAATGCGAAACTGTGTTTGTTGGTTTGTCCTTCAATTATGCTGCAATAGAGCAACGGATCAACGTGTTTTCTTTTGCAAGGGCTTACTTGTAGTGGAAAAATACGTTACTACTATACATACTATCATGCTACATTTCCATCATACATTATAAATGCGAAAGTGTGTTTGTACTTCAATCACGCTGCAACAGAGCAACGGATCGACGTGATTTTTTGCATGGGTATAGTTGAGGACCTAGTGACATAGGCTACTTTTTTCCCGGAAAATTAAGGGGTTCTCGTGGGAATTGAAAATACTTATTCCACGCGGACGAAATTAGCTAGTTTTTAATATTTCTTGGTTTTAGTAGGTATTAGGTAATTACCACAGAATACCAACTATTATTTGGTATAATACTCGTTTTGTCAAAGGGATTTCGAGTATTATGATAGAGGCTAATTCTTAATTCCCTATTTCATAAGAAAAATCTTTCTCCCAGCTGTCAAAAGATTTCTCGGGCGCAATTCAACGTGTTATTCCGCCGGGCCGAGCAAAAATACAGCATCTCAGAGTTTCTTTAGGAAAAGAAAATCTAATTACGCATTTCTTTTTGAAAAGTCCCACTGCTCTATGCTCTGTGAGTAAAGTTTGTGCGATAGTAAATGCCACTGCAGTAGTTTTTGTTCCAAAATAGATTTCAGACTTTGCTCGCGTGTATTTATGTTTTTTTTTTTAAATCCCGATGGCATTTCTCGAAATCATTCTTTAGTTCACCGCTAGGGGTTTGCATTTATTTGTTTTAAAGTCTTTATTGCACATAAAATAAAATGTACAAAGGTGACCTTAACACCTGACTGCGATCTCACCTGATCGTAAGGGATGATGCGGTCTAAGATGGTAGCGGGCTAACATTTTAGGTGCATGGCATTTATAATTAACCCATAGCCCTCATCGGTTTCTACACGCTATCGTACCGGAACGCTAAATTGCTCGGCAGCACGTCTTTGCCGGTAGGGTGGTAAATAGCCAGGCCAGACTTTTGGTAGTGGGGATATGATTGAAAGATAGTGCGTATAGTATACGCGAAAAGTTGGGGAAAAAAAACAAACATATTTAGGTAAGGGTTGATCTCTAGGGTTCGATATAATGACGTAATTTTTTTATTGTAGCTTAATGTCGATTTTTGCTGGCAATCCCTAAGAACAAAAACCGGCCAAGTGCGAGTCGGACTCGCGCACCGAGGGTTCCGTACAAACATGTAGTAAGTTTTAAATTATTAAAAAACACGTTTATTGTATGGGGACCCCCCTTAATATATATATTTTTTTAATTTTTAGTCTTTGTTGTTATAGCGGCAACGGAAATACATCATTTGTGAAAATTTCAGCTTTCTAGCTATCACGGTCTATGAGATACAGCCTGGAGACAGCCAGACAGACAGACAGACAGACAGACAGACAGACAGACAGCGGAGTCTTAGTAATAGGGTCCCGTTTTTACCCTTTGGGTACGGAACCCTAAAAAGGACAATAAGTCGGTCACAAGTCAAGAAACCGAATATTATAAATGTGGACCAATGATGCAACGAAGATGTGCCGGTACCTTTGGGCACTTCAAGGGATGGAAAAAGGAAAAGAGGGTAAAATTTCAGTCTGTAAATCAATTTTTATAATACAATTTTTATTAAAAATATTTTTAAAGATTTGTACTTATGTATAAAATTAGCAAATGCTGAGTTTCTTGCCGTTTCTTCTCAGTAGAATCCGTTTTCCGAACGCGTGGTACGTAGAGTCAAAACATGACGTAACTTAAGATAATAATAAAGTCCTCCCGACCGAATTTCGGCCACGGCGGCCAATCTCCTGAGGGATTAGCCATCTGCGCGGGAGATATTATAGTGCACAAGTGTGTGCGCAACCACAGGTGCACTCTCTGTTCCTTTTACTCTCATAGACCGATGGGACGGAAAATCCGACACGACCGGTGAGAGATCAGGCGCAGGACCAACGGCTTAAAGAGCTCTCCGAGGCAGGGGGTGAAACACCGCCAACTTCCTAACTCCGGGCTAGTACTGAGAATTTCTTGTCAGAAAAACCCAATACTTGTTGTGACCCGACCCGGGACTCGAACCCGGGACCTCGTCGGACGCAGTCGAACATGCTAACCACTAGACCAACGAGGCAGTCAAAACATAAGAACATAAGATACCTAGTACTTAAAATGTACTACTAAATTAGTTTTTCAACCACCGAATTTCTTGCTGTTTCTTCTCGGTAGGAATGCTATTCCGAAACAATGGTAGATTCACTCGACTCAAAAGGTTTGAGTTTGAGTTTAGACACTTGTATATCCTTACATGGAATAAATAAAATGAGTATTGAGTATCTATTAAAGGCGCAACAAAAAAGTTGCAATTAAAATCATCATTAAGATCTCCCATCATCATGCCATGATTTATTGGCAACGATATTCGATATCCAATCCAACACAGGACTGACCATAGTGATTCCAGCTGAGGCATATCCCGGATGTAATTCGTAAGAGTGCTCGTTACAATCTCCCTTGGACAAAGAGTTGATGCCAACTATGCCTGAAGCATGGACTACAGGACCACCTGAGTCGCCTCCGCAGATCGTCGCGTCCACACCGCAGCGTGGTACAGCACACATCATCCCATAGAGATGGCCCTCTCTCGGATCACACTTAATCAACAACGCCTTCAGCACTTGCAAAGGCTTTTCAGTCTCAGTAGCGTTAGTTCCACCAAATCCTAAAACGAACGCTTCATGTCCTACAAAAGATGTATAATCGATTGCACTTACCTTTCCATACCGACTGACCAATACTTTTTCAGTCTTGTACAATGCAATATCGTTTTTGTACCTTATATTTGAATTGACATGCAGATATGTGAAACTCGGATGAGCTAATACTTCAGTTATCAGACTCAATTGTCCCAACTTATTTGGAAAATAGCTGTTATATCTTGCGAACATTTTTGGTTTACTTGTGTCCTGTTCTTCTAGTATATCATCATCGTCGCAATGCGCTGCAGTCAATATCCAGCTGGGAGTGAGTGCAGCACCGGTGCAGAATCGGTAGTAACTCAGTTCTGTTTTACCATTGACTGTTTCAACATACTGATGTTCCAAGCGGACAGCAAAGGGAAACTCTTCTTTAATAGAATTTCTACCTCCAAGGATTCGTAGCCCAGCTTCATGGATTTCCAAGTGATTCAGCAATATTATAGCAATAGCTATTTTGTTACCAAATGCTGTTTTCGTTACCATTTTATCTGGAGCGTTAATAAAAATATCCTACGTTTTTTATGGAGAAATATTGTAGTAATGCAGTTTATTCAAAATTTTATTGCTTTAGAAAAATGTAAAATCCATATTATAAAAATTTTAAAAGGGCGAAAGAGTGTCTGTTTGTCTGTCTGCTACGCTTTCACGGCCCATCTGTTCAAATGATTTCGATGAAATTTGATACACAGGGATAGGTTGTATCCCGGGGAAGGGCATAGGCTACTATTTATCCCGGAAAATTAAAGAGTTCCTGCAGTCGCGGGCATCAACTAACAGCTAGTATTATAATAAAATGTACAGGTGTTTTTGAATCAATATTAATATCCTTAATGTGTTATTATAATCTATCCCTCTGCCCAATTTCATCCAGATCCGTTCAGCCGTTCCGGCGTGATTAACAAACATCCATCCATTCATCCATCCCTCCATACATCCATCCAAACTTCCACATTTATAATATAAGTTTTAGATTAATGTCGAATTCCTATTTCAATAAATCGCAATTCGCTCTTGTAACTCTTTTAATAAGGAAATTATACATTTAATACCCAAAGAGTATTATAATGGGACACATTTCAATAAAGGTCGGACGTCGGGCCATTTGGTGTAATTGGTAATTTGATATTGAATGTCCCGCTTTATTCTCTCATTTTGGGGGTAAAAGATCCCTTTCAATGTATTCATACATTTTATTAGCATTGTTTTGCTTCGAATGTGTTGTTAATTTTAACCGACATCAAAAAAAAAGGAGGAGGTTCTCAATTTGACGCGTATCTTTGAAGTGAAACTTCTTTAGAATCGTTGTGATTTGAAAATTCGATGAAATGACAAAAGCGACACTAAAAAGAGACGAATATATTCATAATAGGATTTAGCCTGCGAGAGAATGAGATAGATATAACTTGTTATACATAATGATATATGATAAATGATTTATTTATTTCACATAGGACAACTTGTGTCACTTTTGTTATGTCAAGACTCTACCACAAGTAGGTACTACTCTAATACAAGTTATATTTATTTCATTATCTCGTAGGCTATTTTTCTGAAGTTTTACTTCTGCCCTGTGTGAATTGCACACACACACATTTTCAGGGCTCGTAGCCAAATTTGGCAAAAACGGATCCCTTATAGATTCGTCATGTCTGTCTGTCTGTCTGTCCGTCCGTATGTCACAGCCATTTTTTCCGAAACTATAAGAACTATACTGTTGAAACTTGGTAAGTAGATGTATTCTGTGAACCGCATTAAGATTTTCTTACAAAAATAGAAAAAAAACAATAAATTTTGGGGGTTCCCCATACTTAGAACTGAAACTCAAAAAAATTTTTTCATCTAACCCATACGTGTATGGGGGGGTGTATACGGGGTATCTATGGATAGGTCTTCAAAAATGATATTGAGGTTTCTAATATCATTTTTTTCTAAACTGAATAGTTTGCGCGGGAGACTTCCAAAGTGATAAAATGTGTCCCTCCCCCCCCCCCCCCCTGTAACTTCTAAAATAAGAGAATGATAAAACTAAAAAAATATATGATGTACATTACCATGCAAACTTCCACCGAAAATTGGTTTGAACGAGATCTAGTAAGTAGTTTTTTTAATAATTTAAAACTTACTACATGTTTGTACGGAACCCTCGGTGCGCGAGTCCGACTCGCACTTGGCCGGTTTTTTTTGACTGTCAACTGTTCAATCTCTGTTTAACAGATTTGACAAAAGTTCAGACAGATAGGTTACTTTCGGGGGAGGATACTGTTTTTTTTAGCTCGGACAAGTGAATATAATTAAAATTATTAAAAAATTAAGCTCTGCCGTAGCCCGTTTTGAATTTTGCAAAAAATTTATAGCCCGTGTCACTCGGGATATTGTAAGGATTCTAACGTTACCCCATACATGCAAATCTGTTTAGACATTTAGAAGTTATGGTGGAATAAAGAAACTCACATGGATAAATACACACATACATACACGAACCCTGAAAACATAACACTCCTTTTTTGAGCAGTCGTGTAAAAAAAAAAATATTTTTACGCCACTACAAGTAAGCCCTTATCTTCAATCTCACGTGATGGTAAATAAGTGATGATGTAGTCTTAGATGGTAGGGATATGGCAGTTGTATCAAGCCAATCCCAATCGGTTTCGTCCCGGAATGCTAAATCGTTTGGCGGTACGTCTTTGCCGAAAGCGTGGTAACTAGCCACGGCCCTCCCACCAGGCCAGACCAGAGAAAATTCAGGAATTATAAATTCCCCAATTTACCCCGCCGGTGATTGAACCGGGAACCTCCCACACATCAGACAGCAGCGCTGGACTGACCCAGGGAGACTGCGCCAGGGAGGTCATCAAAATCTATCTATCTATTATGATAGAACAGAATAGTTATCATATGTTAGTGAGGCTGAATAATTAGCGCAAGACAAATTCACAATCAACGCAGGTTAGTTTGTTCAGCTAATCACAGTCGTCCCTACACAGCACTCATTTTAACAGGCCCAGTACAAGTTGACAGTTTCGACACCAAGAAAATCGACCATCGAAATCGTACACTTATTGATTCAAAGTAAAATGGACCTGGATTATTTCTAAGTCGTTTATTCAGTACTTATTTCTTATAATAATTAAATTATGTTCAATAATTCATTATTTTTCACAATCATTTTAATTTACTCTGACGTTATACAGCAGAAAACTTCATCCTCGTCGTTCAACGTCATAGATGTCGACGACGACGAAAGTCTCCTGAATTGATCTCCGCTGAAAGCCAGCGGCACAAGACCACACGGTCTTTCAGAGGCTTCCAGCAACTCGCCTCAGATCGTCCGTCCACCTAATAGGGGAGTCGTCGAACGCTGCACTTTCCGGTGCGAGGCCGCCATCAAGCACCTTGGGACCCCAACACGTATCGGTTCTTCGAACTATGTGTCCCGCCCATGGCCACTCAAGCTAAGCGACTCTTCGAGCTACGAGCTCGTATACAGGGCGTCCCACGGCTATGCCGCATGAAGTCTTCTTTCAGTAAAATGTTCCATCTACGATATTTAAGGTATTTCCCCTCCATGTGGCATAGCAGTGGGACGCCCTGTATACATAGATCATCGGTTACTTTGGTTATCCTATGAGTAACGAATCCCCTCATTTTTCATTTGATTACGTCGGGACACTCCGAGCATCCATTGCCCGCTGTGTTAAAACCTCGTGATGCAATACTAAATCTGTCAACGATGTCGATTATCGACGTGTGCTAACTCTTACTAGGGACACAGAGGTGTTTGCAATTGGGGTAGCTCAAGTTGGCTACGCGTATAATACTCCTCAAACAAGGGATGTGTACAGACAAATTAAACGGGGTAAGATTTTGAAAACGTATTGGAAAATCTAGAATTGGTGCTGATTTAATAATTTTATCTAACATAATAATATGTAAAGAACACAAGAACAAAGTGTCTCGTAATAGAATCTAGCCTGCTCGTAAGATAAGTCCATGGACCAATTCTTAGATATTATAATTTTTATAGTATAAGTTTGGGTTAAAATAACTCATTAGCTTTACTTACTCATAGGCTAGAGCCTAGATCGTAACCTTAGTAGAGTACTAACTGTTGTTGGTACTTTATGACATACAAATAAACATAATATAAAATTCTGAACTGACAGGTTTTCAGTGCGGAAAAGTTAACGACAGTTAAATGTTAACCTACCCATAATAATTTAGATTATCATATCACTCCTGAGCTCAGAATAAAAAAGGCTTTGGCCATAGTCCACCAAGCTGGCCAATAGCGAACACACTTTTTAAAAAATCACGAGGAATAATGAAACATGAAAATTGAAGGCTTTATAGTGATGTTTTCTTTAATCGCTAAATCAACCACTACCTACTTTTGAATAAAATTTTAATATACTTAAACGGAAAACGTAGCGTATTTATTACCACTATAGTCCATTAGTGGAGTTAGCGTAGGAGAGAGGGAATTAGAATTTAGACCCACCACGCTGCTCCAATGCGGGTTGGCGAGCTTTAACGACTGTTAACATGTTAGTGATACTAACCAGGACCAACGACTTAACGTGATCTCCGAGGAACGGGGGTGACTCAGCGCCAACTTTCCAACACCGTGCTGGCACTAAGAACTTCTTAACTGAAAAACCCAACCTAAATAACCTAAATCTAGCTAACCTAACCTAACAATTTTTATGCTCGACCGGGATTCGAGCCCAGGACTTCGTGATCCGCAGTCAACCAGCCTAACCTAACTACTTACTGCTACTAACCTAATAACTTCCTCGTTGGTCTAGCCAACGAGGCAGTTATTACAGAGTAAAATTAAAATACTATTACGACGTGATCTTGTAAAAAATACCATCCAACATTAAATCCTACGTACGTGGCTGTACTAGCTGTAATAGCTGTTATATTGCACAAGACATGCAATATAACAGCTATCTACCTGTATATACAATTTCTTCCGGAGACTTTCTTTGCACAGTGATTCGTAATTTCGTTTGGTAGGGCTGCCATAAGCACCAAGACATGACACATGGGGGGTTACTATGAGCTCTTAAAGCAGGACAGAAATTGAACTGCAGTACAGTTCAATGCAGTGTCTGCCTACCCCAGTTCAGTGCCTTGAAGTTAAGTGCAGTTCAATATCTGTCCTGCTATAAGAGCTCATAGTAACCCCCCTGGCATTTCCAAAATTGTAGTAATAGTTTTATTACTGGATGATGCCTGAGATTATGTTCACGTGGTCGTGGATTTAGGGTTTTAAAAATCTTTAGCTTTAGAGCATCACTCACACGCAAAAATCACTTCGACAATCACGCTCCGTTACAGCATGATTGAAGAACAAGCCAACAAACAAACACCCTTTCGAATTATAATAATTAGTAGACTGAAATTTGTTGCAGTACCAAACTACTTGAAGTTAGTTTAAGATTATAATTCACACCAACGTTGATATAATTAAATATGGATGAAAATTATTATGAAATTACATGGAACCCTCCTAGCTTTAATTATAAGATATCGTAACTAATTATCACCATCATGTTTTTAGGGTTCCGTACCAAAAGGGTGAAAACGGGACCCTATTACTAAGACTCCGCTGTCTGTCTGTCTGTCTCCAGGCTGTATCTCATAGACATCTGAAATTTTCACAAATGATGTATTTCCGTTGCCGCTATAACAACAAATACTAAAAATTAAAAATATATATATATTAAGGGGGGTCCCCATACAATAAACGTGTTTTTTTCGTATTTTTTTGCTCAATATTAAAAACGGTAACAGGTAGACGGTTCAAATTTTCACAGAATATTAACTTGTATATTACCTTTCAAAATAAATAATTAAATATCAATAAAGTAAATATTAAAGGGGGGCTCCCATACAACAAACGTAATTTTTTGATATTAACAGTAAACCTCTACAAACAAAGTTAGTTTTGCGGTTCATTAACAAAGGTAATTATACCTACTTCTTGAGTACGGAACCCTCGGTGCGCGAGTCCGACTCGCACTTGGCCGGTTTTTTAAGCAAGCAATTGACGTCAATATCCTACAGTGTACCTAAATTGAATAAATGAATATTTGATTTGATATGGTATTCACACGACGATTCAAAGTACTTGTCACAGTCTACCTGAATAAAAAAGATTTGAGTTTGATGATATTTCAAATCGCAGGCAACCCTGACACGTAGACGCCATTATTTTGCCGTTACGGAATTCAATAGCAATTTCAAGCGAAATTGGGTTCACGGTACATTAAGATAAGTTATTTTAAGTTTTCATTATTTACATTACATTATGCCTGTCACCGTTGCGAGTGGAATTTATTCCTTATCAAACCAAAGGTAGATATATGAAAATGTTTCTACGGAAAAATAATAAAACGACGTATTATTTGATAGGTATCTACATATCGTGTTTTCTCTATATATATAGATAGATAGAGATATCGATAGATGATGACGACCTCCCTGGCGGAATGGTGAGTGCTGTGGTCATATTATAAGTGGGAGGTCCCGGGTTAGATCAGCGGCAGGGACAATTCGGGAATTATGTAAAATTTCTGAATTCTCTCTGGTCTGGCTCGGTGGCCTAGTTACTACCCCACCGGCAAGACCAAGATTGAGGGTATAGGTTTAATATAACTCCTATACCCCCAATAGTTCAGCCCGCTACCAACTCAGACTACACCATCACTTACCATCAGACTGAAGCCATTTTTCGATTCAGGGATTAGTTTGCGTGCAATGCTAGAGTTCAGGAGTCCAGTGTTGCCCGGTTTTTATTCCGAAAATTTTGTTAATAGCATTGTAGGTACAGTATAGCCTTGTTTTGGAGCATATCAATCAATAAATCAATATTTATTTATTCAAATTATTAGGTACACTGTAGGTACACTTAGTAAGTCAATAACTTATAAAACATGATGGTGATTATCAGTTACGGTATCTTAAAACTAAAGCTACAAGGGTTCCAAACGCGCCTTGGTCTGATAATAGCCCACAACAAACTCAGCCGGTTTTTTTAACTTATGACCATCTCACAAATCATCTTAAACAAAGGAACTATCAAAGCAAATAGATAAATTATGGCCAAGCTATCTTGTCATTTAAGTCATACTTATGTTTTAAAACTACTTATAATTAAAATGGTCGTTTGGAGGTGCAGGATCCATTACTTCAAAGTTGTCAACAATTCTCTTGCGAACCGGTCCCAAGCGGTTTGTGAATAATTCAAACATCAAACGCTGGAACTTTGAATTGTGGAATTTTAGTAGTACATTTACCTAAATTTCCAAGTTCAAAGAATTAGGTACTTATCAGTTGCTTTAAATAGCAATCTCTCGAACTCAATGTCTCTGTGCAATGATTTGTGGTCAAAGTGACGACCTCCGTGGCGCAGTGCTGAGCACTGTTGTCTTAACGTGCGGAGGTCCTGGGTTCGAACGCCGGCAGGGTCAATTTAGGAATTTATAATTTCAGAATTTTCCTTGGTCTGGCCTGGTGGGAGGCTTCGGCCGTGACTAGTTACCAGGCACGTCTTTGCCGGCAGGGTGGTAACTTACCACCCTATCGGCAAAGACGTACCGCCAAGCGATTTAGCGTTCCGGTACGATGCCGTGTAGAAACTGAATAGTGGTATGGGTTTAAAATAACTGCAATGCCCATAACAGGTTGCCCGCTATTATCTTAGACTGCATCGTCACATACCATCAGTTGAGATCGCAGTCAAGGGCTAACTTGTAGTGGATAAAAAAAGACTAAAGTAGACTAATTGAGTGATTTTGTATTACAGTAAATCATAAATTCAACTATGTTGAATGCTGCAATTCGAGTAGTGCATGTTTATCAAGCAAATAAAAAATGAGACAAAAGGACACTTTGCTAACAGTGCCTTTGTGCAATTTCGTAAAAGTGTTTGGCTCTTCGACAAGTTTACTGTGAAGTGTGAACCTCTTCGATGTAATTAATATTTATAGAAATACTATAAGCTGATGCCCGCGACTTCGACCGCGTGGAGTAAGGTTTTTTGATTGATTCCATGGATGGCGGGTATACCATGGATTTTTACACGATAAAAGTTGTTATGAGTATACAGTCTGTGGCAATTACTTACTATGTCAAACGTCAGTGTCTATGAAGGTCACTGTCATTATTGTACCTTGTCCATGTCTAGTCGAGTCTCTTTATACTAAAATATTTAATTAAACTCATTCCTAAATAACGTCTTAGTTTTTACTAATATTTCATAATATATATATTATACCCTACGCACAAGAATAATACATGGTGTCAGAAGTAGTGAAAGTCGGAAAATATGTCGGAGTCAAAAAAGATACCGCGTGGCGAAGAAGAGGTTATGTCGTCATCGTCAAAAAGGCTTAATATTGTCGGCAATATAAAACCATTGAGTCTGGAAGGGAACATTTCCATGAATTGGAAAAAATGGTATCAACAATTTATCATATTTCTTAAGGCGAGTGCCATTTCGGAGGAATCCGACGAAAGGAAGGTCGCAGTGCTACTACACTTCATCGGGAGTGAATGCCTAGAAATATTTAACACATTTAACGTCGATATGGAAAAAATCACGTATAGTCAGCTTATACAAAAATTTCAAGAGCATTTTATACCGAGGCACAACATAACGTATGAATGTTATAAATTTTTTACAACGAAACAAAAAGTAGATGAAAGTTTAGAAGACTTTTTAACTAAATTAATAAACAAAAGTAAGTCGTGCGAATTTGGAAATTTAGAGGATAGAATGATAAAAGATATCTATATAACAAACATGCATGAAAACTATCAACATGTCAGGGAGAAACTTTTGCTTGAGGAGGATCTGACTCTAGAAAAGGCGAGAAATATGTCCAAGAGCATTGTGTCTGCAAAGTCTCATGCAGCTGAATTCAAAGAGTCTACTAGTGTCTTTTATCAACGGCAGTCAGCGTCCCAGTCAAAGTCAAGATCTCAGTCAAGGGCTAGTACACAGCCACAAAATAGGAACAACTGTACTCGGTGTGGTCAAATTCATCGGTTTAAATGTCCAGCTCGCAATGCAAGGTGCAGAAAGTGCAATATTATAGGCCACTATGAAGCTTTTTGTAAGTCTAAAAAAGTGAAATTTGTACAAGTAGAGGATAACTACACAGATGAAGGTAATGATTTAAACTATTTGTTTGTTGGACATTTGAATTCAGCATTATCAACAAATTCTGATTGGAGTGTTAATTTTACAATCAATAACATTATTGTGCAGTGTATTTTAGATACAGGAAGTGATGCTAATGTCATGTCATATAATTCATTTCAGTCCTTAAATGTCATTGAAAATTTTTCACCTTGTCATGCTAAAGTTACTTCTTACTGTGGAAATAGCATACCAATATTGGGTCAGCAAAGGCTTCATTGTACTTATTATATCAAATAATCAACCTCAGTCAAAAACTATTATTTTATTATAGAAAATGTGTCTTCTCCGACTGTCATAGGCAAAAATACATGTTCAGAGTTAGGTCTCATTAAAAGAGTCTATAATATAGAAAGTTCAAATGATTGTCAGATTAATGAGTCAAATTTAGTCACTAGTCAAAGTCAGAGTCAAAGGTCAGAGTTTAATAATTGTCATGTCAGTAATAATTGCAATAATTTTCAGTCAGAGTCTTGTTATGAAAATAATTTTCAGTCACAGTCTTATGAAAATAAATATTGTCAATCAGAGTCAAATGAAAATAATTGTGAGGTTCAGACACATATACAGTCATATTATATTAATAAAAATATTAATTTACAGAGTCTTTTGTCTAAGTATAAGTCTGTATTCGATGGATTGGGCTGTCTACCTGGTGAGTGTCACATTACTGTCAGTAGTGATGTCCGTCCAAAAATTGATCCACCTCGGAAAATTCCATTCTCATTACATGATAGACTAAAGAAGGAACTGGACCAAATGGAAAGTCTGGATGTCATCACTAAGGTTACTGAGCCAACGTCGTGGGTGAGTTCACTTTTATTAGTAGAAAAGAAAAATGGTCAACTTAGAGTCTGTCTTGACCCAAGAAACTTGAATGAAGCAATATGCAGGTCTCATTATCCAATACCGACCATAGATATTGTACGGTCTAAGCTCCATGGCGCCTCATATTTTTCTACTCTGGATGCCAGCAGTGGATTCTGGGTTATCCGTCTTGACCTGGAAAGTTCAATGTTGTGCACATTCAACACCCCATTTGGCCGCTATCGATTTAAAAGATTACCTTTTGGTATTAATTGTGCCCCTGAAATATTCCATAGAATCATGACAGAAACATTTGGCGTACTACCTGGAGTCATGGTGTATGCTGATGATATCCTAGTTTATGGCAAGGATCGTCAAGAACATGACCAAAACCTACAAAGAGTGTTCAAGAAAGCTCAAGAAGTCAACCTGAAATTTAACAAAAGTAAGTGTAAATTTGGTCATACACAAGTCAAATATTTAGGACATATATTTTCACAAAATGGAGTGACACCTGATCCAGATAAAGTCCGGGCTATCAAAGATATGCCGTCTCCTGTCTGTCTCAAGGATCTACAAAGATTTCTAGGAATTTTAAATTATCTGGGAGGATTTATAAATAATTTGGCAGAGGAAACTGAACCTCTACGTCTGTTATTAAAAAAGTCAAGCGAATGGTCATGGAATGAGAGTCATGAAGCTACATTTACTCGTCTAAAGAAAATTATTTGTCAAGCACCAGTCTTGTCACACTACAATGTCAAAAAGTCAGTAGTTTTGTCAGTTGATTCAAGTCAGTCAGCAGTCGGTGCAGTCTTGCTTCAAGATAAACATCCAATTTGTTATGCATCTAAAACATTAACGTCAAGTCAGAAACGCATGGCACAGATTGAAAAAGAACTGTATGCCATTGTCTTTGGATGTATTCGCTTTCATCAATATATTTATGGAAAAATAGTCACCGTCGAAACAGATCATCGTCCATTAATTACTTTATTTAAAAAACCTTTAGCTGAAGTCCCAACACGTCTGCAGAGATTAATGTTGAGAATACAGTCCTATGACTTAAAAGTTGAATATAAACCTGGTTCTAAAATGTTCATAGCAGATTCATTATCACGTGCAGCTTTACCTGAGTCTAGTGAAGATGAGTTGGATGAAGATGTCATGATAAATGTCAACATGCTAGTTAAAAACTTACCTGTTTCAAAAGAACGTCTTCATTGGCTTCATTGGTAGCAGAGGCTACGGAAAATGATGAATGTCTGCAGCTACTCAAGAAATATTATCAAGATGGTTGGCCGGATAGAAAATCAGAAGTCAATAAATTAGTCTTACCTTATTGGAATTGTCGTCATGAAATTCATTCTGTCGGAAATTTATTATTTAAAGGTAACAGTCTTATTATACCTACAAAATTAAGGTCAGAAATTTTGAAAATTATACACAGTGGTCATCAAGGCATTGAAAAATCAAAGAATTTTGCAAGAGGAGTTGTTTATTGGCCTTTGATGTCTCATGATATACAGGAGTGTGTGGAAAATTGTGAAACATGTTTGTCACACAGGAGTGCTAATCCACCAGAACCATTAATGTCACATAAAATAAGTTCTTTTCCTTGGGAAAAAGTTGGAATAGATTATTTACAATTCAAAAATTAAACCATACTTGTTGTCGAAGATTACTATTCAAACTACATAGAAATTGCTAATGTCAGTTCAACAGGAGCTAAAGCACTTATAAATGCCCTGAAACCTATATTCAGTCGTCATGGAATTCCTGTCGAAGTGAATTCTGATAACGGGCCTCCGTATAACTCTCAAGAACTGAAGCAGTTCTTAGAATCCTGGAGTATATCACATACAACATCTAGTCCATACCTATCTCGTTCTAATGGATTAGTCGAGTCCGGAGTAAAAATAGTAAAACGTATACTTACAAAATGTGCAGAGTCAGGTGATGATCCATATCTTGCTTTACTGCAGTACAGGACTACACCTAGAAATAACTTACCATCTCCTGCTGAGTTACTGATGTCCCGTCGTCTCAGAACACTTATACCTACAGTTGTAAAACATCTTCAACCTAAACTAATGAGTCATAAAATCTATAGGAAAATAAAACAACAAAATAATGATAAACAAAAGTTTTATTATGATAAAAAAGCTAAAAGCTTGCCTAATGTAAAGAAAGGAGATAAAGTTATGTTCAAAAAATCACCGCAGTCTAAATGGCAATCTGGACAGATTGTGAAAGAATGTGAACAACCAAGATCATTTATTGTTGAAGCTCCAGATGGGTCAACATACCGAAGAAATCGGCAGCATATACTATCTTCACATGGTTCAAATCCAACTAAAGAAAACATTTTAGAAAAACAAGAAAGTCCAGTATGTAATAAAAATGTTAGTCCAAAGAAGGAGGTGAGAATGGAAGAAAGTAAAGATGAGGGAATAAAAAGAACAATGAGTGGTAGACAGGTCAAAGCCCCAGTTAGATTTCAATAGATTTGTCATTATATTATGTCTTTTCAAAATTGTAGTATGTAAATTATAAAATTATTATATATAGTGTCATATTGTAATGTAAAATAATAAATGTCTCGGTCTGTTGCTTTTAATATCTTCAAAACGTAACAATAATAGTCTATAACATAAATACATGATATTACTTATATAAGTCTTTAAAATAAAAATAAAAAAGGGAGATGTTATGAGTATACAGTCTGTGGCAATTACTTACTATGTCAAACGTCAGTGTCTATGAAGGTCACTGTCATTATTGTACCTTGTCCATGTCTAGTCGAGTCTCTTTATAATAAAATATTTAATTAAACTCTTTCCTAAATAACGTCTTAGTTTTCACTAATATTTTATTTAAAACCCAACGTAAAGACACTGAATCGAGTTAGGATGAAGCATGACTTAGAGGCGATCAGAATAGACCTCCGTGAAATAGACTGGTCTG
This sequence comes from Erebia epiphron, assembly GCA_963932025.1. NCBI lineage: Eukaryota > Metazoa > Arthropoda > Insecta > Lepidoptera > Nymphalidae > Erebia > Erebia epiphron. The sequence goes on from OZ009950.1 coordinate 16,082,291, forward strand.
GTATATTTGACCCAGATGACCTTAATAAAACTGTGAACACCTTCAGTCTCCGACTATTACAGACTATTAGCAAACACACACGCAAAGTGAAAGTTAATCGCAAAGAAAATAATATTAAGCCCTGGATCACCCCCGGACTAATCCGTTGTATGAGACATAGAGACCGCCTGCACATGCAAGCACGCAAATATCCGAGTGACATACTCAAAAGAATCATTTACACTCGGTATCGTAACTTCTGTAATGATTTACTGCGGAAACTTAAAACAGATTACGATAATTATACCTTATCTTCTAATATAAAAAATCCCAAAAATCTTTGGAGATCAATAAAGGATATCTGCCATTTCCCTACAAACAAACAGGACCCTTACGAATTACTGAAGACCGAAGGTGCAATTGACGCTAAACATTCCCTAGATAAGTGCAACAGCTACTTCTCCACAGTAGGACAGAGTCTGGCTAATACTATTCTTCACGATCTTCAAACCGAAGAGAAAGAGCTTGCAGCAAGGATTAAGCCAAAACATCTACTGCTCAACTCTTTCTTTATGCAACCAACTGATGAGTACGAGTTAGAGTCACTTATTTTAAAACTGCAAAATGGTAAAGCCCCGGGTATCGATGGCTTAAGTAATGTTCTTTTAAAGGAAATTAAGAATATTATCATATCACCATTAGTTGCCATATTCAATTTGAGTATGCAGACTGGTATTTTCCCTGACAGTTGGAAGATATCAAACCAATCTATAAAAACGGGCCAAAGGACTCCCCGCAAAACTACCGACCGATCTCCTTACTGACAGCATTTTCAAAATTACTTGAGAAGGTGGTTAGCAAAAGACTTACTAAATTTATTGAAGCAAATAATCTTATCTCCTCGAGGCAATTCGGCTTTAGAAGTGGAAAGTCGACAGAAGATGCCGTCACCCTGTTTACATCTACAGTAGCTGCTCATTTGGATGCTCATAAAACCACTATTGCTATATTCCTAGATCTGTCCAAGGCTTTTGTCTCGATTCCAATTCTCCTAGAGAAGCTCGAATCGCAGTTCGGTGTAAGAGGAGTAGCACTTGACTGGTTTCGAAGCTACCTGACAGGTAGAAAACAGTGTGTTAGAGTTGGTGGTCATGAGAGTCGTCAGGAAATAGTCCGTTTTGGTGTGCCTCAGGGGAGCATCCTTGGACCTTCACTGTTTATTATGTATATAAACGACATACATACTAATGTTGATGGCGAAATAGTTTGTTATGCAGATGATACAGCAATAATTTATGAAGGTTCTACCTGGCCAGAGGTGTTCAGTAAGGCTGAATTAGGAATGAGACATGTATCCGTATGGCTGCGTCATAATCTCCTTACGCTTAACTCATTAAAAACAAACTACATTTGTTTTCATGAAACAGCTATTTCTGCCCCTAGCCCAACATTAAAACTGAAATTGCATACCTGTGAATATGACCGAAACCAATGTATCTGTGTGGCGCTGACCAAAACTGATGTTGTAAAATACTTGGGAATCCTAATCGATCAAAATTTAAACTTTAAAGCACACATAAACTCTCTTTCAGGTCGCGTACGCAAAATTATAAACATTATAAAACTTCTTCGGCATTCAGCATCACCAGAAACCTTACGGTCCGTATACTTTGCCCTCTGTCAGTCTCTTATCACTTACTGTATAACTTCGTGGGGTAGTGCCGCGAAAACACATATCATTCAGCTTGAACGAGCTCAACGCTCAGTACTTAAAACCATGCTAAAGAAACCGTTCAAATACCCTACAGACCGACTTTATCAGGAATGCAAAGTCCTTACGGTGCGTCAGTTATATATTCTAAAACTAGCTCTTAAAGTTCATCGGTCAGTTATTTCTTCAAAAGAATACAGCATGTTACTAAAACGACGTGTTTTTAAGATTCCCATACCCAAAATTAAAACCTGTTTTGCTAGACGATTTAGTCCTTACGTAGAATCATTTATTTACAATAAAGTAGCTAGCGCATGCGACATTAAGCACTGTTCCGTAAAACAAGCAAAAGCAAAAATTTTAACATGGCTCGCTTCATTGAATTACGACGCAACGGAAAACCTTTTCTTACATTTAACCTAAGGGCATTCATATTTATTCATGTTAAGAAAATGTTATTTTAAAAAAATGCAACAAAAACCTCTATGTTAAAATACCGAGTGACAAATACCTTATGTAAATCATTATTTGTTTAATGCGACATAGGTGCCCACGATACAGGATTACCTAGTGTGGGTACCGTTGGATATAAGAATATTGTCATAGTGTTTTGGAAAATAAACATTTTTCATTTTCATTTTTTTTTTCATTTTCATTTCATATATATATTATATGAAATGAAAATGAAAAAACCTCACACAAGAATAATACAAAAGTAAAGCCAGTTAATCCAGAGTATAAGCTATGTCCATTCCAAATTTCAGCCAAATCCATCCAGTTGTTTTTGCGTGAAAGAGTAACAATGAATCACACACACATACAAACTTTCGCCTTTGTAATATTAGTGTGATTTGATGGCTACGTTAGATAAACCGATGATCTCATTTCTTCCTAAATCATTATTTCCATCCTTCCTTTAGATTATATCATAGGTTTAGTTAATAATTTAATTATGACGACTTCCTTGCTGCAGTGTGGTGGTAGGTTTTGCGTTGTGGTCTGGGAGGTTTGAATAAAATGTAAAGGGTTAAATACGTGTCAGAAGTCAGAACACACAAAAGGTCACGCCATCCCATAATTATTTCGTAGACTTATAGTCTTTATTTCAAACAACCTAGAAAACCTCGTTATGATTTTGGGTAGGCAAAACAATACAAAACTGTAGGAAAAACTGAGGTTTTTAAAGCAGTGTATCCAACAAACGGTGACATAATGAATGCTTGTAAAAATAATTTGCTGTTTATTGACGCATCTCAAAACACAATTTAAAAAAAATCTCTATATACATTGAAATTTATTTTAAACATACCTCTTAGTTTTTAAAGCAATTTTTCTCCTTATTGAAACCAATAATTTGCCCTAGAAATATAACATAAAATCCATATGTCTAAATCAAACACATTTTCGGATTCATTTGTATTGAAACGCAAATATTTATTTTTTTATGAATGATTTCTTGCATTTTTTGCGACATGCGCTTGCTCGATTTGACACCCGCGCGCCTGTGTTTTCATCAGGTGAGCTCACAGCGCCTTAAACGAGGTATCACTTGAGGGAATTATACATTACTAAATCTTCTTTCAGTTCCCGCTTTTAATTGTTGGGAGAGATTTTCAAGAGATGCCTCTGGATAACCAGTTTCTATAACTGTCCTTAACTATCCAAATAATTTTTTTTCGATTGCCCTGGCACACTAACGGACTTATGGACTAAACAGTACAGTAAGGGATTGTTTTACTACGGAACCTTAAAAATAAAGTGAGAAAGTACAATAGTATTGATACGAGTAGAACCTTCAAAGTTCTGCTATCCACTTACGACAAGATGTGTGAGAACTCGACTCTCACTTCAACTAATCCTTTAATTAAGTGGGCGGAGTTAGAGGAAAAGTTACTGCCTTATAAACTGGATTATAAGGGTTAGTAGAGGGCTTAAGATAGCTGCCTAAGGCTCGGCTCACATTTTCTGCGAAGCGATGCAATGCGATTTTTAATAGAGTATATTTTTAATATCGATCCCAAAATTCTCAAAATTGCTTGGATTTTTTATTGGATAGGTGCGCTCAAAGACAATCTTGCTTATAAAAAGCAATAATGAGGTCTACGCGCTTGCCTAGAAAATGCCTATACGCTCTTGCCTCTAATGAATTCAAGTCTCATTTTCGTAACCAGCACCAGCACCACCGTGTAATGCATGGATTCCAAAACATGGCAAAATATTCAGGGTGCTGTAACAGCTTCATGACGCAGTCGGTAAAAAATCTATCGCTTCGTTAATCATTTCTGCTAGTGGAAATCAAGCCTATCGACCTTAAGGGTTAGTGTAGCGGTTTCGATGGCCTCTTAGTGAGGCTCGGCGGAGGACCGATACCGAGGAGCTTTCTATTAAGGACTCGTAACTATGTAGACTACGCTTATGTAATTTTATATTGTGATTTCTTTATGATCTACATATATCGATGACCTCCCTGGCGCAGTGTTGAGCGCTGTTTGGAGGTCCCGGGTTCGATTCCCTGTAGGGTCAATTTATAATTTCTGAATTTTTTCTCATCTGGTCTGGTGGCTTTGGCCATGGCTAGTTACCACTCTACCTATGACTGGATGTGTGACCAAATTTGGAGGTTCAAATTTGGCCTTTTCGATTCCTCCGTGCCTCGGAGAGCACGTTAAGCCGTCGGTCCCGGTTAATATCACTAGCATCTGATAATAATTGTTACAAAAACCTAAGAGTTTAAGTACTCTTAGTCTAGTCGTATGCGGAAGGACCTGGGAACCCACCGTATTATTATCCCAAGAAAACTCCTACCATTATTTGATTAATGGAAAGTAGTCACGACCCTCAGTAATGAGGAATACGACTCAGAGAGAGAGAGAGGAGAGAGTTAATAGTTGCCTACATTTATGCCTATAACAGGTCCATGGAAATCATTCAAAGATAATCAACATCAACTATCAGAATCTACCACCACCACCACCACCACCAGGCCTCCACTCTCATAGGAGAGAGGGAATTAGAGCTTAGACTCACCACGCTGCTCCAATGCGGGTTGGGGGGCATGTTCATGATAATAACCGGGACCGACGGCTTAACGTGCTCTACGAGGCATGGGGGTGAAACACCGCCAACTTCCTAACTTCTACTAAACTAGTACTGAGAATTTCTAGTCAGATAACCCCAATACTTAATTATGGCCCGACCCGGGACTCGAACCCGGAACCTCGTCGGCCGCAGTCGAACATGCCAGCTACTAGACCAACGAGGCAGTCACTAACTAGTGACTATCAGAATAGAGACATATAAAGTTGTTACACAGACGTCAGAACGCATTAATACGCTTTTTGTCGTCACTCATCCCTCAATCAGGGCAAATGGTCCGAGGGATGTAGGGAATCAGTTACGCGGAGCGTTTTACGAGGGCATAAAAACAAAACGCGTCTGAGATAGAGATGGGCAAAACAGCTCAATGAAAAATTTAAGATACAACTGAGGCGGTTCACATTGAACTAAAAGATCATTGCAACTGACTTTTTTGTTACCTTGATCAAATTACTAGGAGTCGCAATATTATCTACGTTTCGAAGTACCTGTAAGTTTCACTGTTTGGTTGCACTGGTCCAGAAGGATTTTCAAGGACTAAAAAACCTTATAACTCCACACATTAGGCAGTAGAAATAGTACTGGAAAATCCTACTGAACCTACTAGAGGAACCAAGCAACAAGCAACAGTCCGAAATGTTTTACGTTTTATCTGAGCGCGTGCACGATAGATGCAGAGTAAAAAAATTAATATAGTGACATTTTTTCCCAACTCTGAACTACACACAAACTCAAATAATTCAAATCTTTTTTAGTTAAAAAAAACTTTGACACGTGCTTTTGAATCGTTGGGTGAATCTACCACTAGTTCGGAATTACTTTCCTACCGAAAAGACGCTGTCATTAGCATTGCTCGAGTGAGTCATAACCATGCTCTTTTATCATTCACATAGTTTTCACATCACTACCCCACTAGGGTTGTGTGTAGCAGTGAAACGAGACTGACAGTGATTTGGAGAAACATTCGAGATTTGAGCGTCCAATCTTAGAATGGCTAAGACCTTTTTTATGTGCATGATACACGTAAAGACGTTTTATGTTTGGGATGTTAATTCTTAAGGAGATGACGCAGCTGCTGATCAATAAAAGGGGCAAAACTCATGAGATTTTTCTTTGCACAAGGTGTTGTTATTATGGTTCTACTACGATTCTTCTAATTTCAGATTTGATCACGAATTTTCTAAAATTTATTCTCTGAAAAGAATGGAAATAGATTAAGGTCTAGCCTCACCACAGAGGCACGGCGCGGTGCGGCACGCTGCAGAAAGCATTCTCCGTATGAGGTGGTATGGGCCCACATAGGTGATGCGGCCCCGTTCAAACTCACACAATTTATATACGCGGCGCGCCGCTCCACAGTTCATAATAGGTAGTAGCAGACAGACATACACACTTTTGCATTTAAAATATTAGTGGGCTGAGCGGATATGGATGAAATTTGGCACAGAGATAGATTATAGTTTGGAATAACACATAGGCTACTTTTATCCCGGAAAATTAAAGAGTTCCCGCGGGAATCAAAAAACATCAATCCACGCGTACGAATGTTACGAGCTTAAGCTAGTAAATAAAGTAAGTAATGCATGGTTATAAATATAATACATACACATATACAAACACACACGTTCAGTTTTTCACACTGTAAATAAGTAATTAGTTTTAGTAATATTATCCTGTATTATTGGAAGGAACTACCCTCTGTAATACAGGTTATCCTAGCGTAAATAGTAGGGACCGCTATATATTTTTTGTCATATTATTCTTAATGACTGCCTCGTTGGTCTAGTGGTTAGCATAGTCGACTGCGGATCACGAGGTCCTGGGTTCGATTCCCGGTCGGGCATAAAAGTTAGGTATTGGGTTTTTCAATTAAGAAATTCTCAGTGCCAGCCCGGAGTTGGAAGTTGGCGGTGTTGCACCCCCGTGCCTCGGAGAGCACGTTAAGCCGTCGGTCCCGGTTATTATCACTAACATGATAATAATCGTTAAAGCCCGCCAACCCGCATTGGAGCAGCGTGGTGGGTCTAAGCTCTAATTCCCGCTCTCCTATGAGAGTGGAGGCCTGTGCCCAGCAGTGGGACGTTAATAGGCTGTAGTGATGATGATGATGATTCTTAATATAAAGGCATTATATCAGTCGTACATACTTACCACAAATACATTACCAGGTACATTAATATACATTCAGTCTATAATGACACAATCCGTGAGGATTACCCGGGGTCGTGCAAGGGTCGCCGCAAGCTCCTGTTATCAGTTGTAGTACCTAAGACGAGTTGATAAGGTGCTTAACCATCAATACTATCTAAGTTATGCGAATCCTTAACTAACTAACTACGTAGGCAGACTGAATATTGATCAGGGTTGATTCGGTCTAGCAGTAGGCTCCTATTTATGTATGTTTATTTATAACTAGCTGATGACTAACTAGAAAACATAATAGACCTGTTATATATTTACGCATTACATAGAAATAAATAAATTAACGATATAATGTCCATACTTCCATACTATCCAGGTTAGCCCACTACCATCTTAGACTGCATCATCACTTACCATCAGGTGATATCGCAGTCAAGGGCTAACTTGTAGCGGATTAAAAAAAAATACTAATATTATAAATGCGAAACTGTGTCTGTCTATCTGTGTTTGTCGTCGCCCTTCCTTTCAACCGATTTTGTACATAGTCTACATTTAGTACATAGACTACTTTTTATCCCGGAAAATTTTGAAGTTCCCGCAGGAATCGAAAAACCTCAGTCGAAAAAATTAAAAACAAAAACTAAACTTAGTTCAAATTTTGGCCACCGGGTCAGTTAAAATGTACCTACTATAACTTATAACACCCCTCTTTTTGCGCCGGGGGGTACAAAAAGGCAGGCAAGGGTATAGACCCATCGCATTTTAGTACCTTGATATTTTAAGATCAATCTCACCTTACAGGGAAGCGCGGACGGGTCGAGCGGCCAGATGAAAATGCTACCTAGTTTTAAAATCTAATTTTATCTCGATAGACAATTTCCCGTCAAAGACAAAGTTAATGCCTTAGAATTTTATTAGATAGGAATAGACTTAGCTTTACCTTTACTATACTAATATGTATATTATAAATAAATCCATACTAATATGTATATTATAAATAAATGCGAAAGTGTCTGCCTGTCTGACTGTCTCTCACGCTTAATTACCGTCCATCTGTTCAACCTATTTTGATGAAATTTGGTATAATAATAGTTTGTATCTCGGGGAAGGCTGTTATCTCGGGGTTCCCGCGGGAATCAAAAACCTTAATCCACACGGACGAAGTCGCGGGCATCATCTAGTCATAATAATATGATTATGGGTTCTAATTGCAATCGTGGGAACCCACCGCATTATTATCCCACGAAAACTCCTACCATTATGTAATTAATGGAATGGGGTCACGACCCTCAGTAATGAGGAATACGACGCAGAAAGAGAGAATCGCAATGGTCAAAGTGTTATTTTATTTAAAGACTAGCGAATGCCCGAAACTTCATCTGCGTGGTTTGAAGTTTTTTGGTTCCCGCGGGAACTCTTTAATTTTCCGGGATAAAAGTAGCCTATGTGCTATTCCAGACTATAATCTATCTCTGTGCCAAATTTCAGCCAGATCCGTTTAGTCGTTGGGGCGTGATTGAGTAACAAACATCCATCCATATATCTATCCATCCAAACTTTCGCATTTATCATATTTATTTGATGATTATTATTTGATGAATACATCGTGAAAACGTAACGAATGCTGAAAAACATTCGACAATCTATTAGTATGTACCTACTAATTATTTAAGGTAACGCAGATACCTACCCAAATGAAAATATTCTGTAGTATGATTCATTCTTAATAATTCATATTATCATTATTGTCTGAGCCCTAAATCTTTTGCCCCGATCCGCGCCGGGGGCTAATTGGGCGAAATAATTCGCTGAAGTAATTACAGCGCGCCCCTATCCCCTATCCCCTAATATACAATGCTCCGGCCCCGGCGTTTACAGTAAACAGCATGATGAGTTGCTTTACTAGCTAATATTTGAGGTATTATATTTTATCTACCCCTTTTAACAAAATAAAATAAAATTATTTATTTAATGAAGGACAACTTGTGCCACCTATAAAATGTCACGAGCATAGACTTATTATATTGTCACGAGTCTACCACCGGTTCGGAAATATCATTGTTAAAAAGAAAACAGTATGTTATAACATGTAGCTAACACACAAAACATGTGCACAACAGATGTGCTGTGAAGGCGTAGCAGACAGATAGGCAGACTCATTTTCAGCAGACAGACGTATTTATATAATTAAAGTAAGGATTCCGAGACACGAGAGAATTATAAAATTCAGGTTTTTTGTTTTTTGATTAGCGTTGTATTTTCATTACATTTCAACATTTTTCGTCATAATGGATAGGTACTTTAAAAATTCGTGTAATTATGGAATATGAGTTCCGTCGTGGCACCAACAAAGTTTACGGAGAGAACTGTACAAACGAACGCACAACCCGTTATTGGTTTTCCCGGTTCCGTTCTGGAAATTTTGATTTGAAAAATGAAGCTCGTGGCCGTCCAAAGACTTTGGCCAACAATAATGAATTAAAGGCGATTGTGGAAGCTGACGAAACTCAATCTACAGCTGAGCTAGCAGCAGCTTTTGATGTAAGCATCAAAACAATATTGATCCATTTGCGACAAATTGGCAAGGTAAAAAAGCTTGATAGATTGCTCGACAACGCGCGACCCCATACAGCGCAACAGACAGTCTCCAAGCTGCAAGAGCTGGGGTTGGGAGCTCTTCCTCATCCGCCATACTCACCAGACCTTGCACCTACCGACTATTACTTTTTCCAAAATTTAGACAACTTTTTAGTGGGTAAAAAATTCAATTCCCGAGAGGCAGTACGAAATGCCTTTGAAGAGTTTGTTGCCTCCCGTCCAGCTGGTTTTTACAAAAAGGGCATCATAAACTGCCAATGCGTTGGCAAAGATGCGTCAATTGCATGGGTGATTATACTTCGAATAACAGAAATAAAAAAGTTTGAAAAAATAAGGTGAAGACCTATTATTAATCCCTCGCCCAGTTCCTAGATGACGTTCTAGTTATTAATTTACGTGAAAATTAATAAAAAATCGAAAACTACATGTTTGTTTTATTGACACTTCAATTTTTTTATAGATGTTTGTTACTGAATCGCGCCAGAACGGCTGACGGATCTGGATGAAATTTAGCACATAGATAGATTATAGTCTGGAATAAGAAATAAGCTATTTTGATCCAGGAAAATTCAAGAGTTCCCGCAGGAATCAAAAATCTTTATCCACGCGAACGAAGTCGCTGGCATCATCTAGTTCTACTAATGTCGTTAGGTAAAATTATTAGCCATATTGTATTTGCTAGCTAGCCATCCGTCCAGCTTCCATTAAACAAAATGAACTAGTCTATAGGGACGCTGTAGTACAGCGAATGCATAATATAAACTACTGTCTGACGGCGTCGCTTGTAATTATTTAGCTCACTTTTCAATTTGTGGTTTTGCTTTGGAAACGTTCTGTTCATTTCAATATTGATGTCATCGTGCCTTTACTAAAATAATTTAGACTATTCATTTTTTTAAGCTATTGCTTAGCTTTTATCGCGGGCTTTGAGCGTGGAGACCGAATCCAGAAATTCCGTTACAAAAAAACCTAACACTTTGGTTGCTATGACTACTTGTGTTGTTGACTTCAAATTATTGAAAATAAAAAGACTATTTTCACGAAAAGACGAAATAATTTTAAAGAATTATGTTTTCAAACATAATTCTTTAAAATTATTTCGCCTTTATATTCCAAATCATCTTTTCATAAAAATGGTCTTTTTATTTTCAATAATTTGAAGTCAGCAACGCGGGCAACCAAAGTGTTAGGTAAGTTGATAACAAGTATAAATTACAAATTTTAAAAAACCCCCGACTAGAAAAAAGCTGATGACCTTCAGACGGATGAACAGATTTTCATGAAACACGGCTAAGAACACTCGGGATAAACTTATCTATGACACAAAAAATACTAAACGAAAATCGGTTCATCCGTTTGGGAGCTACGATACCACAGACAGATACACAGATACACAGATACACAGATACACAGATACACAGATACACAGACAGACACGTTAAACTTATAACACCCCTCTCTTTTTGCGTCGGGGGTTAAAAAATGCAATGCAATAGCTTTACCGCGGCAGTCTCCCAGTGCCACACGTCTTTTTTTTTGTTTTAAAATATTATCATTATCTACGTACAAGAATCTTTGTGCAAACATATAACTGTTCCTTCGTTTTCTTAGATTTAAAACAAGCTTTAAAGCAAGATCTGAAAAGTGTCACAGTGAAAATAAGTTTTCTTTTGGGAGGGTGCTACATTATTAAAACCAGTTACCACTAAAATCGAAGGAAATTGCCGATTACTCAAACTTTATTTTAACGATAAATAAAATTATGTATTAAATTGTTTGTTGAATTAATTAATTTATTGATTCCTCGCAGATAAGAGAAAAGTAGGTAAGTACTATATAAGTCTCGGCTAAAATAACAATTCACAACTTACTAAATTACTATTGAGGATTTACCAAATTTGATCAAAATCAGTTCTACAAATGGGTACATTGTTTCGCTCTTAAAATATCAATGTAAGGGGCACAAAATACTAGAACTATTACTAGGTTATTAAATGGATGAGATAATAATTAATGTTAACTGCATTAATATAAGTTCCAGAATAATTTGGCTAAACTATGTCGCCTGCCCGTCCAGCCTTACTCAAAGTGGTCCTCAAAGTATGTGTGGCTTCAAACTTTCGAGTTTAACGACATCTTTCGTCCTCTGTGACGTTAGTGACGCTAGTTATCACTTGCGAGCATTTTCACTTTGAAGTCGGATGAGTGAAATATTGTAGAAGTTTAACTTTGAAGTCGGGCGAGTGAAATATTGTAGTGTAGTAGAAACATTAACTTAATCTAATGAACATAAGCAACTATTGTAGAAGGTAACTAGGTACGTTCTAGCTGTTACTAGTGGATTGATTTGATTTATCAGTATACTGTAGAAATTCTTTGATTTACAGGAAAGAGTACTATTTGTCGACGACTACGAATCCATGCTAATATTATTAATGCTAACCTTGGTCTGTCTGTCTCTCTTTCTGTTTGTTTGTCGGTCTGTCTGTATGCAGCGCTTTACCGACTCACCATTTCAACCGATTTTGATGAGGTATAGAGATAGGTTGCATCCCGGAGAATGACATAGGCTACTTTTGATCCCGGAAAATTTAACAGTTCTAGCGGGAATCATCATGGGACCTTAGGTAATCCACGCGGACGAAATCGCGCCCATCATCTAGAATTCTAGTCTATAGGTGCCTTTCCGCCAGAGATATGCAATGTGCTAAGCTACGGAAGTGTCTCAAATTCACCAATAATAAATGCTTGATTTTCATAGCTTATCATGCGTAGTTTTATTCTTCATTGATTGTATCCCGGAGACACAAAGGATAGTTTTGAAATAAAAAAGAGTTCCCACGGGATTAAGAACCATAATCCATGCGAAAGATATCGCAGGCATTATCTAGTTCTAGTTAGTTATAAAACTTTTAAAAGACTGTCTTTGTCGTCTTTGAAACAGTTGGTTGAACAAGGATCATACTCCCATCGATTAAAGCCGTATTGTTGACATTGGTGTTTTAGAAATATAATCCATATTTTAGGGACGGTGAGGTAAGTGACATAAAACTGTCATTTTGAAATAATACTGCTTTATGCGATGGTAGTAACCGCCATGATTGCGACTAGAGTTCTAGAATCCCTTTTTGCACAGAACACTATGAAAAGGGTGATTATGACGATTTTATCTTAGGAAAATGGGAAAAAGTTAATTTCTAGAGTGAGAGATAAATATGGATAATTTTTATCAATCACTTGATTATGTTTAACATTTGAACAACAAACTTTGTTTTAGTTCAAGTTGTTGTTAATTTGATTATATCTACAGCTTTTCAATTAAAATTTTCACCATGTAATCTAAATTATAAATGCGAATGTTTGGATGGATGTTTGTTACTCAATCACGCCGGAACGGCTGAACGGATGTGGATGAAATTTGGCACAGAGATAGATTATAGTCTGGAATAACTTAAGCTATTTTTTATCCCGGAAAATTAATGCGTTTCCGCGGGAACCTAAACACCTCAATCCAGGCGGTCGAAGTCAAGGGCATCGTCTATTAAATTATTTATTTCACATAGGACAACTTGTGTCACTTATGAAACGTTAAGACTCTACCACCGGTTCGGACAGATGATTCTACTGAGAAGAGTCAGCAAGAAAATCAGCAGTTGCTCTTTTCTTTAAAAAAGAATTATATTCAAATATAAAGTTCTAAAAAAAAGCATTTTTAGGGTTCCGTAGCCAAATTTGGCAAAAACGGAACCCTTATAGATTCGTCATGTCTGTCTGTCTGTCTGTCTGTCTGTCTGTCTGTCCGTCCGTATGTCACAGCCACTTTTTTCCGAAACTATAAGAGCTATACTGTTGAAACTTGGTAAGTAGATGTATTCTGTAAACCGCATTAAGATTTTCTTACAAAAATAGAAAAAAAACAATAAATTTTGGGGTTCCCCATACTTAGAACTGAAACTCAAAAATTTTTTTTTCATCTAACCCATAGGTGTGGGGTATCTATGGATAGGTCTTCAAAAATGATATTGAGGTTTGTACTATCATTTTTTTCTAAACTGAATAGTTTGCGCGAGAGACACTTCCAAAGTGGTAAAATGTGTGTCCCCCCCCCGTAACTTCTAAAATAAGAGAATGATAAAACTAAAAAAAATATATGTTGTACATTACCATGCAAACTACCACCGAAAATTGGTTTGAACGAGATCAAGTAAGTAGTTTTTTTTTAATTCGTCATTAACCGTAAATCGCAATTTACCTTTCATTCAATCAACTCAAATATTAAAAAAAACATTTAATTTAAAACTTACTACAGGTTTGTACGGAACCCTCGGTGCGCGAGTCCGACTCGCACTTGGCCGGTTTTTTATTGTTTTGCATTCAGAATTGCGGCTTGAATCTGGTTGACTGAAATTAACAAAGACTCAGCTCGTCCCAGAGTTTTCCAGCCCTCCGATTGCGGTATCTGAAAGGCGAATAACTTTTATTTGCTTTGAACAGCTTTAAAATTTCGAAGCGGCGCCGCCCGAGGTTTCAATGAAGGTCCAATGACCGCCCATTACATGGGATCCGTAATTTGTGATGCCCGTCCTGCTTTATGTTCATTTAAATAGAAAGAAAAAAAGATTGTATGTTTTTTGTAGATTTTATACATTGATGTAGAATTTTAAATGATTTTATACTTCTAAAAATGCTCGTATGCTACGACTAGCTTTTGCCCGCGGCTTCGCTCACGTCTGGTTCGATTTGTATAAAAATTTTAAAATACCTTAAGGGTTGAATTTTCAAAAATCCTTTCTTATCGGATGTCTTCGTCATAGTAGATATCTGTATGTCCATTTCAGCCCAATTCGTCAGTCAGATGATGATGATGATTTAGATTGTTTGCTTTAGAAAATACTCATATATGACACAATAGGGATGATGCCTATGTAAAAAATGAATTAAGTACTTATTTCTTAAATAAATTTTAAAAAAAGACTTCCAAAAATATAATACCGGATTTTGTGCATATTATGGTAAACGAGAAATTAGCCGGCAACTACAACATCTCTTACTCTCCTCACGAGATAATATGTCGTTGTGCGTATGCTAAGCTTGCAGGTTAGATGTCAGACAGGGACTTTTTTCTGTTAAAAAAATACTTAGCTTTGGAAATAAATGCAACGTTAATTACTTTAGTCCGTTTCTATCCACATTTTGTGCTCAGCCTTAGATATAATGCAGCACAATGCAGTTAAGATGTGTTTTTGCCTGCGCCGGGCAGAGTTACAGCTACAGTTATTGCCCAGCATCCCGCCCGGCTCGAGAGCAGCCAATCCGCATGCTATCTTAATCTCGGAGAGACATTCCTGTGGCTTGCCTACGTTCGGCCTTTTACGAAACGACTACTGTTTATTCAGAACGGGATTTGTTTTTTCCGGTTCTTCTCAGTAGAAGCTGCTTTCCGAACCCGTGGTTCATGCATTCATCCACTGCTGGACATAGGCCTTTTGGAGAGTGCGCCACTACATACGGTCCTCGGCCTTCCTCATCCACCCACTTCCCGCTACCTTTTTAAGGTCGTCGGTCCAGCGAGCTGGAGGTCGTCCTACACTGCGTTTACAGGGAAGCGGTATCCGCTCCAGAACGCGTCTGCCCCAACGGCCATCGGTTCTGCGACAGACATGGCCTGCCCACTGCCACTTCAGTTAACTAATTCTGTTGGCTATGTCAGTCACTTTAGTTTTTTTTTAACCCGCTACAAGTTAGCCCTTGCCTGTGATCACACCGATGGTAAGCGATGATGCAGTCTAAGATGGCAGCTGGCTTACCTGTTAGGAGCATGGAATATTAAAACCATACCCCTAACCCTACACGACATCCCTTACTCGCTTAGCGGCACGTCTTTGCCGGTAGGGTGGTAACTGGCCACGGCCGATTCCTCCCACCAGGCTAGACCAGGGAAAATTCAGAAATTATAAATTCCCAAATTGACCCTGCCGGGGATCGAATCCGGCACGTTAAGACAACAGCGCTCAACCTGCCACAGGGAGGTTGTAATAGTTCGCCGGCGGATCTATGATATTATGAAATATTTCTATGGAGCTCTATGAGAAGAAAGTATTAAACCACATGTCTATAGTTCTCACTAAAAAATACAGACGCAAAATGCGGGTGACTATTAACGCCATTAGAAACGTCGGTTCAAAGCGATCCGTAGTCACAACACAGACAGACAAACTGGCCGTTCGGTTGCATTGAAACATTAATGCCCCTTTGGTATCGCATCTGCATATAGATGGAACGCAGCTGAATGGCTTTTTGTCTGCATCGAGCCTGTGTTATTGCACCTATTTCATCGTTTGCTTCATAATTTAGAAGTGAAGTTTCTTTTTCATATAACCTGCATTGAAAATGCGAGTTTCGATGCCTGTTGAGCCACCCGAAACTAGTAAATTTCAGACGAAAACGTCATTCAGCGGGTAGAAGCCCTCCTTTCAATCCTTTTAGAGTATCTTTTGTTTATTTCAAACCTTTTAAAATTGTCATTTTACCCATCAACTAAACTGACAGATATCATATTAATTGTGAACAACAACCTGGCAATTAAAATAAAATATAACAAATACAATTTTAATAAAACTCGCACTTTTAATGCAGATTAATATGAAAAATAGTGTGTGCGCTACGGGATGAAACCAATGATATATTATGTATATAAAACACGATTTCGGACTTCGGGTGATACCACCCCTCGCTTCACTCAGGCAGTAAACTGCACCCGCGTCCTAAATCGTCTTGTTTCACCCCTAAGCACACAATATACTATAGCACCGTTGTGATTTAAAAATTCAATGCAACGAAAAAGCGACACCAAACCGAATCAATAATAAAAAAGAGCCCATATGATGCGACTTAATTATCCCCGTTTTCACAAACAATGCCTAGATCGAAGTAAACACCAAAATGTGGCCGATTCCACTTAGAATATCTGTCATCTAATGGGCTTTAGGTATTCCCTAAAATGTAGGGGTTGTTTTTTTTTTATCC
This sequence comes from Erebia epiphron, assembly GCA_963932025.1. Taxonomy (NCBI): domain Eukaryota; kingdom Metazoa; phylum Arthropoda; class Insecta; order Lepidoptera; family Nymphalidae; genus Erebia; species Erebia epiphron. Next base: position 16,098,843 of record OZ009950.1, read on the forward strand.
ACTACAAGTTAGCCCTTGACTGCGATCTCACCTGATGGTAAGTGATGATGCAGTCTAAGATGGTAGCGGGCTAACCTGTTAGGGGCATGGCAGTTATATTAAACCCATACCGGTTTCTACACGGCATCGTACCGGAACGCTATATCGCTTGGCGGCACGTCTTTGCCGGTAGGGTGGTAACTAGCCACGGCCGAAGTCTCCCACCAGGCCAGACCAAGGAAAATTCAGAAATTATAAATTCCCAAATTGACCCTGTCGGGGATCGAACCCGGGACCTCCGCACGTTAAGGCAACAGCGCTACACACTGCGCCACGGAGGTCGTCAAAAACTGTTGGATAAAACTGGCATTATTTCCGTCATGATTGATGCGTTGACAATTATTGACTCGGTGATATACCTACCTGAGTAATTCCTGTAATTGAAACCTCAAACCGGTACCACTCTTAAGACCTCAGGCAATTTTCACTACAAGCCTAGGATGAAGTCAAATGCACTTCAAATCGTAACTAAGTAAGTACTTCTGAAGCCGAACTTGGAATTAAAGTTAATTAGGTTCGGTTAAAAGAGCTCTTAGGTACAGCTTTGAAGTGGATTTCAAACTCTACAGTACGCTTAGTATGCGATTTCGAATCTCACCAACGCGACGTTGATAGAAATCGTACGTCAATACCCAGTCATGTCAAGGTAAAATTTACTCTAGCTGTCTTGATTTAAAGCCAAAACTACAGTGCCGTCTAATCTAACAATGATCATCTCTATATGTACAGGATAAGGAGATACTTTCTTTCGTATCAGTCGTCCAACGGGTCTAGACAGAGCAACGCTGCGTGGTGACAGGAAACTGGGAGAATTTTTGATTTTTTTACTTGTCAATGTGTTTTGACCCTTGAATTTTATGAACGTTGGTGAAATATAAAATCTTATACTAACCCCACAGGGCGTACATGCTTTTAGTGTTTTAAACATGCTGATTTCAGCATGTTAATGAATTCTGTACTGAAGTGAATTTTCACTTCAGTACAGAATTCATTAACTTTCTAGCCTTGCATCGTAACGTTAACGAGGAAATTTTGCCTTACATTTGGTTTATTTGGTTTTAATATAGGTAATGATTGAAGGCATACAATGTCGACACAGACCGCTATTATAGGCAAACAACATTCGGGCATACAGGTTTCCTCAAAATGATTTCCTACATCGGTAAAGCAAGTGTTATGTAATTTCTTCAAACGCACTTATTATAATAATATGTAACTCTGAAAATGTATGTCTTCTAAATATAAAAACGGAATAGGTTACTGACTGATCTTTTAACGTACAGCTCAAACCATTTGTATGGAAACCCAAGTTTGTATGGAAACTGAGTTTCTCCTTTAGGATAAGTACAGATAGCTATTATTATGACGTAAGCATCGGCTAAATCGATAAAATACGGGTTTGTTTGTATGAAAATCAAACCTAACGTGAGCGAAGTAGCGGGCAAAAGCTAGTTAGTAAATAAACTCCAAGGTAGTCACTAAGCGCCCTAGAGACGCCTTTCAGCTGCACCGCCCTACATAAATCCGGCCCCGGGGCCTGAGCCCGCTGCTTATTCAGCCCGAGACGAGAATAATTGAGTTTAATTGTCAGATCTGTTTTCGTAAATTATACAACGGAATTATTTACTAATGCCTGGCAATGAATAATGAATCAACCTCAGGTGAAACGCTTCCATAGACGTTCCGATTTATTCATATCATAAACTAGATGACCCGCTTCAGCATCTTACTAATATTCTACTTCTTTCTTCATTAAACATTAGGCAAATCAATTTCGATTAGTGTGATAATCACACTAATCGAAATTGATTTGCCGCTACCCGTTGTGGAGTGCTGCCCGCCATATCCGAACTATCCATCTGATCTTTTTGAAATTTACAAGAGATTACAGACAGTAGAAGCTTTGTAAAATATATGTTAAAATCTGTTCCAGTTCAACTAAGTTATCAACCATCGAGAAGGAAGCCTATTGTTTTTCGGGATAAAATAGCCTATATGTTAACCCAGAATCTGAGTTTCGGCGTGATGTTTAAACAGACACATAATAGTTAGAAAATATATCATGGTCTCTGTATCGATAGTAAAGCTGCATCTTCTAGGTCCAACTAGGTCGGATCGTGTCTGTAGCCAACAGGACGTCACGTCTGTAGAGGATTGAAGGCAATATTTCTGTTCAGCGAATCTTTGTTGATGACGTTATGAATAGACGCGGCGGCTTTGTTGTGGTCAGCCACAGCCTCATAACAGGGTGGTGGTTTTAGATATATTCCTAACACTTATGAAGGTACTAGGTATCAGGGGCAATACTGCCAACGTTTAAAGCAATACTTATGCAATATTACTCAAAATGACAGTTTGATGTCACATGCCTTGACGTTCCTAAAACCAGGTTTATAATTCTGAAACACGAAAGTCAACAATAATGAAACAATATGACTTTAAGCGTTGGCAGTAATATGGTCCCTGATGATTGCGACCAGTTTTAATTTCAGAAATAAACTTCAAACTTCAATCTTCATTTACTCAAATAGTGTTTTTGGTCGTCGAGTGAATGTACCGCTGGTGCGGAATGCCATTCCTACCGAGAAGAGTCAGTAAGAAACTCTGTGGTTGCTCTTTCAATCAAAAGTTCAGTCATTATAAGGCTACAAGTAACTGCAGACCAAAGCATAGCTGGAGGGTTGAAATGCAATTAAATAAAAATAAACTTGCCACTTTCTAGGTCTTGACCCTCTCTGTGTCGTATTCTGAGTTTCGTGATCCCTTTCGACTTCGGTAGAGGTACTTCACATGGTAGGATTGTTCTTGGGATAATTATTTCTTGTTAGAAACACCCAATAATTGATATCCGAAGGAGAAACCCGATGATGGTGCTAATCAATTAAAATATACATTTCAGTGCTACATTTTATGAAAAATATGAACGATATAGGTACCTAATTGCTTTCGCCATTCACCCGGTCGCAACGTAAACTAGTTAAATGCATGCAAAATATTTTATAACGATTTCGTCAATATTTTCGTAAACAAAATATCCGATTTTTTCCAATAAAATACATGATTTTTATATAACTAGTAAGACTAGGCAATGCTCACGACTTCGTCACGTAGTCAACCAGTTGAACGAATGGGTAGTGAAAGCGTAACAGACGGACAGTTTATAGACAGATGGACAGACGTAGAGTCACTAGAGACACACTTTCACATTAATTATAATATTAGGATGGATTAGGCAATGCCAGCGACTTCGTCTGCGCGAGTTAAGGTATTTAAAAATTCCGGTTCCGAAAAGCTTACCTACTTCCGTCTCCAAATCAAAATTTTATCAAAATCGGTTAAGCGGAATGGATGTAGGTATTTAACAACGCACTTTTGCTTTAATACTTGCCTATTAACTATTTGTATGATAGTTGAAAATATCCGTACCTATTCATAATAATTATTTAAGAACCCAAAATGATCATAAAAAATGCAATTGGAATTCTATTGTAAGTCATTTATTTTATTTTAAGACATTACTTATTAAGTAGATACTGCCAAACTTTCCAACTTCATAATATTAAACTGTTTAAGTACAGTGCAAGAAAAGTAGAGCTTTATATAATTATCAATTAGGTTCTTTGTATGAAACAACCCCTAGAAATCTTATTATCCGTCCATAATTTCATAATTTGAATGTATTTGCGCAACCCCAAGTTCTGTTATCATTGCCGGCTCTAGGTCTCAACTCTCACCCCACAGAGTAGACAACCCCCAGTATGTTTTGAACAGCCGATCGGGGTGGACGTCTTTGCGGGACCCCTCACTGTTACGACTCACGAAAATATTTTCAGGATTTTTGTTGAAAGGATGTTTTAGTATTGTGAAGTGATACATAATATAGAGATTATTTGTAAAGATGCTGTGTGTACTGTGAGTGATGTGAATTATGGTTTTGAAGTGACGTTGTTACGAAAATGGTGGTGTTAATTATTCTTGGCGTACTAATTGGTAAGTTTAGTAAGTACCTAGTGTTTAAGTACAGAGACCATACGCTAACGTAAAGCCGTATTGTTTCATTATTGTTGACTTTCGTGTTAGAATTATAATCTTTATTTAAGGAATGCCAAGGTTCGTGACATCAAACTGGAGTGTTGCAATTAGAGATTTCAGTACCTAGGGCCCCAGGTGTTTAAGTTAGAATAGTAAATCTGTTATGATCCCTATAAACTGCATTACTACATAAAAACTAAAATAAAAATCGAAATGAGGTCGTATTAAACTAGTTAGGCACTGAAATACTTCTTAATATTATACTTTTTTTTTTATCCACTACAAGTTAGCCTTTGACTGCGATCTCATCTGATGGTAAGTGAAGATGCAGTCTAAGATGGTAGCGGGCTAACCTGTTAAGGGCATGGCAGTTATAGGTATATTAAACCCATACACCCATCGGTTTCTACACGGCATCTTACCGGAACGCTAAATCGCTTGGCGGCACGTCTTTACCGGTAGGGTGGTAACAAGCCACACCAGGCCAGACCAGGGAAAATTCAAAAATTATAATTTCCCAAATTGACCCTGCCGGGGACCCTGGCCGGGACCTCCGCACGTCAAGACAACAGCGGTCAACACTGCGCCAGGGAGGTACTTATCTTAATCTAATTCCTATGATCCTTTGAATGAGGGACGAATGGTTAAGTGTTTTTTTTTTCAATTCGCGACTTCGCCTGCGTGGATTTAGGTTTTAAAAATTCCGGAGGAATCATTTGCTTTCTGCCCTAAAGAGTACTTACTTAAGTAGTTTGACACTCTCCCGACTATACCTCCGCTTTAACCGCGTTGTAGCATAATTGAAGGAAAAACCAACAAATAAACACACTTTCGCTTTTTAGGGTTCCGTACCCAAAGGGTAAAAACGGGACCCTATTACTAAGACTCCGCTGTCTGTCTGTCTGTCTGTCTGTCTGTCTGTCTGTCTCCAGGCTGTATCTCATAGACCGTGATAGCTAGAAAGCTGAAATTTTCACAAATGATGTATTTCCGTTGCCGCTATAACAACAAATACTAAAAATTAAAAAAAATATATATATTAAGGGGGGTCCCCATACAATAAACGTGTTTTTTTCGTATTTTTTTGCTCAATATTAAAAACGGTAACAGGTAGACGGTTCAAATTTTCACAGAATATTAAGTTGTATATTACCTTTCAAAATAAATAATTAAATATCAATAAAGTAAATATTAAAGGGGGGCTCCCATACAACAAACGTAATTTTTTGATATTAACAGTAAACCTCTACAAACAAAGTTAGTTTTGCGGTTCATTAACAAAGGTAATTATACCTACTTCTTGAGTACGGAACCCTCGGTGCGCGAGTCCGACTCGCACTTGGCCGGTTTTTTTTAATATAAGTACGAGTCTGTTGGCCTTAACTTCGCACAATGCTAGTTAGAATTAACTGTATCTCGTATTCCAGTAAATCTATTTTTAGTAGATGATGATCGTCCGCGTGGATTGGGTTTTCTTATTTCCGTGGCATCTCCTAAATTTTCCGGAACAATAAGCCTAGCCTTAGCCTATGTCCTTCCCCGGGATTCTACCTATCTCTGTACCATTAAAATCGGTTGAAAAGATGGGTCGTGAAAGCGTAGCAGACAGGCAGACACACTTTCGCAAGTATAGAGATCTTGGATGGTGTTTAATTCGTCCAAGTATGAGATAGGTATATGGGATGGGATAGGAATGGGATTATTCTTAGCTATATATAAGTTCTGTATATGTCACCGTGAGATTGTAAAAACCGTTAGATTATAATCTAACTCGCGAAATTGTAAACTGTCGAAAGATTACAATACCTATAACGCACTATTTTTCGGTAGATTGTAATCTGTTAGGTATATTAACCCGATAGAACCTAACCTACCTGATTATTTATGTCGATCCCTAACCTAACCTATAAGAAAGAGACAAGAAAACGTAAATACAAAGAATATTTCAAAAATTGACACTCAGAACATTGAACGGTTCACAATCATTCGACTGCTTACAATCTATCGAAAAAAAGCGTTAGATTACAATCTAACGGTTTTTACAATCTTACGGTGACGTATATTACGAAAGCCCTCTTCTTTACCGCTTTAACTAGATTTACGGTAGAACAGTTATATATTATCTCATAATCCAGTCTGGTTACGTCGCCTGAGCCGGCTCATTAGTGACTCTGTGTCAGCAAGACGGATTGCAGACTCAACGCCTCGCTAACACACTGCGGCGTATGTGTAAGCTCGCTTGAGCATATTAAGCCGTCCGTCCTGCGCCTGATCTCTCTCCGGTTGTGTCGGATTTTCCGTCCCATCGGGCTATGAGAGTAAAGGAACAGAGAGTGCACCTGTGTTTGCGCACATACTTGTGCACTAGGTATAATATCTCCCACGCAGATGTACAATCTCTCTGGAGATTACCGAAATTCAGTTGGGAGGGCATTTTATTAATTTTATTATTAGGTATGTGCAAGCGTATCTATGTTATTTTACTGAGTAAAATTACTTAAATGCGTTAAAAAATTGTGATGAAATAAAGAATCATCTAAAAAGTACTTACTTAAATTTTCTGCGTCACATTGCACGCTCTCTTTGACACTTTCGTACAATATATTGGAGCGGAACTCCGCACGCCTTTAACTGTGCGTGTTTTTCCGCATGCGTCTTTCTGCTCGCGGAATTTCTGCTAGGTTTGTCTCTATCCTCATCTGTCCCCTTATTCTCTGTCAACAAAACAAATAGCTCTTACGCGCGACGTTCTTCCGTCTTGATATCACGGCTTACGAAGTAAATTCTTAGGCCGTCTTAGCTTAGCGTAGGGCGTGAAATACCTATAAATCTTTTCCAGAAGGTATTAACTCCCCGTGGTAAAAACTTGAAAGTTTATTCAGCACTAGAATAGGTCTTTCAGAAAGATTCGATGGATTGACTTTTCTTTTTACAATTTAGTGTAAGTACTTTTCATTTAGATATAATGATTTCAACTTATGACCTAAGTAGATTTTTGGAGTGGAATTTCCCTTTCTGTATAAAAAACACCGCTTGATTTGTCGCTATCTTAGGCCCCGTTCTGACGAGTGCTTTTTAGCACTTTTTTAGTGCGTTAACGTAATTTTTTCCAATTCATAATAGACCTAATGAGCTCTCTTGTATGTCTTGTGTTCACACGTTGGCGCTTTTTAAACGCCGGGCGTTTTTTACGTTCTCTTTGAAATAGAAAAATTAATGGCAAGGCCCGTCGTAAAAGCGCTCATCTGAACGGTCGCTAACTTTAGGCTTAGTCTAAGATTTAACATTGCAAATTCGATTGATCGTAATGAAGCGTTCGATCACATTGGCGTCAAAGTAAAATGGACCCAAAAACCATTCATTTTAAGTCATAAATTCAGTACAACCGTTTTTAATTTCGAAACGTTTTCGTTTGGAGCGCTGGCTGTGAATGCTTACACGAATTAGAGCATTTAAGGTTCACATTAACTTGATGCTAATGTGATCGAAAGCTCGATTACGATCAACCGAATTCGCAATGTTAAAAGTGAGACTAAGCCTACTGTCCCCTTACTCCCTGTCAGAAAAACAAATAGTATTACGCGCGACGCTGTTCCATCTTGATACAACGGCTTACGAAGTAAAATCTTAGGCCGTTCTGCGAGTTTTAAATATATACTACTAGGTATATTGCTCACCCTGGCTTATCGTTGGTAGGCCGTAGCTAAAATATTTAAATCTTTTCCAATAGGTAACTCACGATGGTAAAAACTTGAGTTTTTCAGCACCAGAACAGAAAAAAAAATCGGACTTTAAATTTACTATAACAATTTAGTAAACTTTACATTTGGGCGATTCAGTGGCTTGAATTATCACCTAGGGAAATTATTTGAGCAGGCTTCCGCAAACTTTTTTCCGCGTGCAAAAAGACGCACGCGGAATAACGCTTGCAAATTTGTCTCAATCCTTATCTGTCCCCATAATCTCTGTCAGCAAAACAAATAGCTCTTACGCGCGACGCTCCTCCGTCTGGATACAACGGATTACGAAGTAAAATCTTAGGCCGTTCTGCGAGTTTAATTATACTACTTTATTGTTCCACTCTGCTTGCACAAATAACTTTTATTACTGTTTAAGAAGACCGTTTATGAAACTTATGTTACTAATAAGGTTGTTACGTCTGGATGGTGGAAAGTAACTGAATTGAAAACGTTTATTTTGCAGGGCAACGACTGTAAGTAATTGGCAATGGAAGTATCCATACTAATATTATAAACTAGCTAATGCCCGTGACTTCGTCCGCGTGTACTGTTGCTTTTCGATTCCCGTAGGAATTCTTTAATTTTCCGGGGTAAAAAGTTGCCTGTGTGTTATTCCAGACTATAATCTATCTCTGTGCCCATCTAGATTATTCAGCCGTTCTAGCGTGTTGAGTAACAAATGAAAGTGTGTCTGTAGAAAAGTTGGTTACTGGATGGGTGACCGAATTTGGAGGTTCAAGCCTTTTCGTTACTTCCATGCCTCGGAGAGCACGTTAAGGCGTCGGTCACTGATATCTGATAATAATCGTTACAAAAACCTAACAGATTAGTACTCTTAATATTCGAGTCGTATGCGGAAGGACGTGGGAACCCACCGCATCATCATCCCAAGAAAACTCCTACCACTATGTGATTAATGGAAAGGGGTCACGACCCTCAGCGATGAGGAATACGCCGGAAAGAGACTACCTATACGTCGTCGTCGTCGTCTCAACCTATAGACGTCCACGGCTGGACGATGGTCTCCTGTGTGGATCTCCACAGAGCACGGTCCTGTGCCGCTTGTTTCCAGGGGCTCCCAGCTGCACGCTTGAGATCGTCCCTCCACCTTGTGAGAAACTTAAACTACTACCTGTACAATATTCTGGAATTGCGATGCACGTTGACAATATACCACGTAGCATGTAACAAACCAGTATCATACATCAGTCTATTTCAGCGATGAGGCAGCGTTGCGGTGTCGGTGAAAGCCAACTCATTAGTAAAACGTTCCTGCGATACAGCGCCGAGCGAGACGCATGGCCTCTTTGCCGCTCCATTCTGTTGTAATCTCTTGGATTAATTTGATAAATTTCCAGTATTTAAGTGTATTTAAGCAGATTGTTTTTACTTTGTCACAACTATTCATTTATGATTTTTCAACCAGAGGCCCGATTGTCTAAGCAAATCGTAATCGTTTAACAGCTAACAACGTATTACTCGAATTGTTTAAGATTCATTAAGGATGTTAATGTTATGTTTAAGATTGATTAAGGAGTTCATACCTATGCTTATTGACGTGCAGGCATTGAAATAGAATGAGTACTAAAATTCTCCATCAATGAGTGCAGGCATCTATCAAAATATTAGTTTGTTAAACGATTACGATTACGATGTGGCCCGACTAGAACCCAGGACCTCGTCAGTCGCAGTCGAACATGCTAACTACCAACTAGACCACAATTATTATGATTTCATATTATGTTTGAGGGACGGTAGAATTGTGATATAACACAATTCTGCCGTCCCTCAAACATAATATGACTAAGTGCCCTAAACCTTATGACAGACTGAAACTTTTATAGTAATTTGATTATAAAAAATACAATCAAGTTCTCTAGAAAATTAGATACGTAAAGTTGTACGTTTACCGTACATAATATTATCTACACACTTAACGGCGATATTTAAGACGCTGCCCCACGGACTGTGGATGTCTTTATCTTGGGACGATGACTTTTATTAGAAAACTTTGGCCAATTTCTAAACGGCAGTATCGTAAAGTATACACCCGAGGTCCTCTGTCTTTTCTAAAGACCTTAGGATTACTATTTTATGGGATAATAATTTCGGTGGTTTTCTGTGAGCTTTTTATATGCGTACTATAAAATTTGATCTGGTATGGTCTGGTCTGGTATTGTATGCGTTGTCACAACTCGTCTCGTTGGTCTAGTGGTTGGCATTTTCGACAGTGGCCGACGAGTTCCCGGGTCAGGCCATGATTAAGTATTGGATTTTTCTGACTAGAAATTCTCAGTAAGCACTTACTAGACCGGAGGAAGTTGGCGGTGTTTCACCACCGTGTCTCGGAGAGTACGTTAAGCCGTTGATTCTGGTCATAACTCATATCACTAACATTATAATAGTCGTTAAAGCCCGCCAACCCGCATCGGAGCAGCGTGGTGGGTCTAAGCTCTAATTCCCGCTCTCCTATGAGAGTGGAGGCCTGTGCCCAGCAGTGGGACATGAATGGGCTGTAGTGGTGGTTGTCACAACTAGGCCACTCGGCCCTCAAGTTTCCAATACCTACCTACAATTTAGTTCTATCTATTTTCGCCATTGCTCTTTGTTGGAAAAGAAGTAGAAATATATGCAACTTAAAGTTGCCAGTGGCCACACAATGGCCAGTTATAGAAAAATTGGAAAGTGAGGCAATACTGACTCGCAAGTTGGATTTCTCGGAATTTCCGCTGATACTTATACGTTTTTGAAATGCCTTACATTGTTTTGATATTTCATATAATATGTACCTTATTAAATTTTCTTTTATCTGTTGCCTTACATAAAGCGCTTTGTACTGAATGTACAGAAAACAATGTTTTGAACGTTACTTTTACTAGGAAAGTGTTATGTTTAATGGAAGCTTGTCTTTGTTTTTTATTTGATCTGCTTTTTGGGATATATTACGTATTATGATATAAACCACAAAAAAATTTTTAAAGCCAATAAGCCAAAGCCAAAGCTAATATTATTCTTAACTGGTTCGGAATACCTTTTCTGCAAAGTGTTGCCAGGGGATTTTTAAAACTTAAATCCACGTAAAAACGTAAAAGTAGCGAATCCTAACTCATCAATAACGATAAAAGGCTTGGTTCTGAGTGACTGACAGACTACCTACAGAACAAACGTCTGAACGTCGACATTTTGAGAGACTATTCCTTGAGCACCCTAGAGGTGTACTAAGAAAGACATTTTCGAAATTCCACCCCCAAGAGGTTCAAGTTATATCCATGAAACTTGGTATTTGTCTTGGTAGTTGAATTTTATGTCTTTCACAGTTTTGGAATTTTTTTTTTTTTATGAATTCCTAATTTCACGCGAACGTTAAGTCGCGGACAAACGCTAGTAATTGAAGAATTGTGTTTTTATTTAAAACTTTTGTGTGTAAACGCAACCAGCAATCAAGTTCCATACTAAAATTACAAATGCGAAAGTGTGTCTGTCTGTCTGTCTGTCTGCTACGCTTCGGCCCATCTTTTCAATCGATTTTGATGAAATTTGGTACAGAGGTAGGTTGTAGAAGGACATAGGCTACTTTTTATCTCGGAAAATTAAGGAGTAATTCTCGCGGGATTAAAAACTCGCGGGAATTAAAAAAAAGGACAAAGTCGCGAAAATCATCGAGTGTGCATTTATTCCTGATTCTCCACAAGCAAATTCGTCAAAGCTGACAACGTACGAGGGTTTCCGAACCCTCAGGAGAAAGGTACACATTTACCTGCAGACCAACAAATGTCGCTTTATTTAGGCGTAACATTTCCTTAGTTGAGAGCTGGTGGAGAACTATTGATAGTAATTTAAAATTTACGTTAAATATAACCATCAATACGCTACCAAAGTAAGTGACAACATTTACAGCAATAAATGATTAACTCAAATTTGGTAGAAGTAGTACAAACCTGACTTTTACGACCCAAAGTGATTTTTTTCGGTTTTAATAGGTATTTGACGTTGACCATAACCATCGATGGTGTTAAGTAGAATCTAGATTAACATCCCATTAGTGTTCAAATGTTATAATATCATAACTAGTAAGTATGTGGACACTGGACACCTATTTTTATTTGACTTCAGTTCGTGCCGTAAAAGATATGACTGCTAGAAGTTTCACACGTTTCTGACATTAAGCGATTGTTTAAGTGACTGACTACTAGTTCACTTTTTTATCTTAGTTCACTTTTTTAGTTAACGCTGAACAGGTAAAAATTCACAAATTATTGGTAAATTTCCAAATTTCCGGGTATTGCCGGGTATCCAACCCCAGTCATTCCACTTATAAGATCACGTAGCACACCCCTACACCAGGAAGTTCCTTAAAAGTTTTGATCGAATGGTTCTTCTGCCCACGTGCTCTTGGGCCATTATTCAGATAGTCCGTACAAGGGCCCGCGGGTCATATTTACCTACTTGTTCAAAACTTGCCAACCCTAATCATATTTCCAGGAGTTAGTTAAACTTGTACTATTTTGTTTCAATTTTCCCTCTACCTTTTTGTCAAAGTGTCCAACTATGTCAAAACTATTTCCATAATTTATACTTATTTGATGCGTAGACTTTGTACGTACAATACGCGTATTGTACGTACAGTACTGTAGGCCTAGTGGGATATTTTTTACCTATTCGATCGCGTTAATGTTAAGTAAGCACCAAGTTAGGAATCGATCGTGAGGAACCAAGTGAGGAACTTTAACGGGATCGAATAGATAAGTTCAAAAAAACCTCCCCTAAGCCTTTTTTTAAATCAACTACAAGTTAGCCCTTTACTGCAATCTCACCTGATGGTAAGTGATGATGCAGTCTAAGCTGGTACCGGGCTAACCTGTTAGGGGCATGGCAGTTATAATAAACCCATGCCCCTATTCGGTTTCTATACACGGCATCGTACCGGAACGCTAAATCGCTTGGCGGCCCATCTCTGCCGGTAGGGTGGGAACTTATAGCTAGGTACGGCCGAAGCCTCCCATCAGACCAGCCTAGGGAAAATTCAAAAATTATAAATTTCCAAATTGACTTTGCCGGGGATCGAACCTCGAACCCGGAACCTCCGCACGCTACGACAATAACGCTCAACACTATACATGCATGGTTTCAGCCATAATAAAGAATGAAAAGAAATAGTCTGATTTAATTACCTGTCAGTAATTGAATCAGACTATTCCATATTATATCAAAACCGAAGGCTGAAATTTTGCACACAGGTTCCCTTTACGATGTGAACATGGATTAAGGAGCTGGAGCCACGTGCCGTCACTAATCATACTAATCATACTAATATTATCAATGGGAAAGTATGTTTGTTTGTTTGTCCTTCAATCACGCCGCAACAGAGCAACGAATTGACTTGATTTTCTGCATGGGTTTAGCTGAGAACTTATAAAGTGACATAGGATCTTTTAATCCAGGAAAATGAAGGAGTTCCCACGGGTTACAAACCACGCGGATGAAGTCGCGGACATCAGCTAGAATAAAACAACAGAAAATATACAAAACTAGATGATGCCCGCGACATCGTCCGCGTAGATTAAGTTTTTTTGATTCCCGCGGGAACTCTTTGATTTTCAGAGATAAAAGCAGCCTATGACCTTCCCTGGGATACAACCTATGTACAACCCTGTACGTGTACCAAATTTCATCAAAATCGGCTGAATAGATGGGCCGTGAAAGCGTAGCAAACAGACATACAGACACACTTTTGCATTTATAATATTAGTTTGCATATCATGGTTGATAGCCCTGATATTTTAGAACTAAAATTAAAATACCTACCTTCCAAAGTTTTCTCTCAGTAAATTATACGTTTTGCGGTAGGCTGAACCTGAAGTCGGTACGCGAGGTCTTAGCAATTGGTTCGGGGCGAACTACTAGGTACTTTCATAAACTCCAAAGGCCAAGCGTCTCATTTGAAAATCTTTATACAAAATATATAAAGTACTAAGAATATAAAAGGAAAAAGGCGACTGACTGATCTATCAACGCACATCTCAAACCACTCGACGGATCGAGCTGAAATTTGGCACACAGATAGCTATTACGACGCAGGCATCCGCTAAGAAAGGATTTTTGAAAATACAACCCCTAAGGGGATGAAATAGGGCTTTGAAATTGGTATTAAAATCACATCTAACATTATGTTAGCGCCGCTTGATGACTACAGATGGCGCTGTACCTGTGAGGCGGCAAAGCAGTCGTTACGCGAGGTTTCCGCCAATCAGAGAAGTTTCCGCTCATGTGGCAGCTATGTTTAATGACGTGAGTTCACAATACTGCTTTAAAATATTACATCATAGCAACTTCTCAAGGCAACTTCAGAGTCTTTAATCATTCGATACTCATATCTGCATTGAGTAGCAAGTGTCAAGAAAAGTAGATCTATCTTTAATTTAGTTTGTGAGTGGTTATGGATTTAGCTGTTGTTTTGTTGTTACTTATATAATAATGTACTTATGTTTACTCCTTGAATATATGGAATAATATTTGCATTACATGATATGAGTTTGCATCTTAAAAACCCTATCCATCACCATGCGCAAGTAGGTATGCTAACAATAGGCATGATGACTGATTTTGAAAAATGGTCAGATTATGTTCGGAAGTATCTACTATTTCGAAAAAATATCTTATTTCAGCAGAAAAATAAGGTTTGGTAGATAAAATTGGCATTTGAAATTTAAATTTTAAAATTCACGCCAAAACGTTCGGCGGTGTCATGGCGTCGTTTGTGACGTCACTATTGCTTTTACCGATGTACTCTGTGCAGTGTGCAGTAAAAAATAGTGTGATTGTCAAAGCTAGAAAACAAACAATTGTGACGTCATTCGCTTCTTGGTGTTTTATCCAATATGGCGGATTGCTGTATTTTATAGTTTTATTTTATCAAAAAAATAGCAATCTGACTCGAAATAGAAAAATTAATACGTTTTTTATAATCCATGAAGCCTATTTCATTAGATAAATTCATAATTTCTTTGATTCTTGGTTACTGTCATCATGCCTATTAGTGAAGCAGCGAGCAAAAGCTAGTTTTAGAAATAAAATTAAAATACCTTCCAAAATCCCCTCAATAACGTGGTTTGTGGTAGGCTGAACTTGAAGTCGGTACGCAAGGACTTAGCATTTGGTTCGGGCCGAACTACTACTTATATAAACTCGACTTCAAAGGTCAAGCGTCTCGTTTGAAAATCTTTTTGCAAATAAAGTATAATATGATAATTTATTCACCATTCTGCTTTACACGGCCGTCTAATGAGGGATCTTGTGAGAGCTGGTCAGTATATTAATATTCACTTTATATCCACCCGCTAGCTAATTTAGTTTTTATTCCATTATTTTTGACATGTTCTTTTTTTCAGAATAGGCTTGATGACAATCATGCTTAATACAAAGCAATGATGAGGTCTCGGTTGGAGGCGCGTTTGCCTAGAGGATGCCTATTCACTCTTGCCTTGAAGGTACTTAATTTAGTAAGTTATACGTGGCAGGAAATACATGCCCTGGAAGGGCATTCCACATCTTAGCGTTAGCTACCACACATCAGAAATGTAGACCGTTTCGTTCTTGCAAATTGAACGTCAACTACATAAGGATGCTAATCGGGGATGCCCCTAGCATCCCCGATTAGCATCCTTATGCGAACAATGCGAATTTTCCATGTGAAAAAAAAGCGGTTTTCAATGCAATTGTGGAAAGAATAATAACTTGAAGATAATTTTATAATTTTATTACAGTGCTTCACACACGAGGGCAGTTTCTAAATTTACTTAAATACAATACATCAAAAATTTGCGGAACCGGCAGAATTTGAACCTACGTCTCTCTGGGAATCGTGCAAAATGTGTTATTCCTCATTCAAAGCGTTCCATCGGATATGGGCTTTTGAAAGTAGTTTCGATACTGCAATATATTGCTACTGGATGGCCTAAACAGCCGCGTAAAAAGACTCGATTAAAAATGCATATATCTCAGGTTTCGACACTGACAGTGGCCGTGGCCGAGTGGTCAAAGGCGAACAGAGAGAGTTTCCCAGAGAGGAAGGAGAGGTTCAAATCCTGCCGGTTCCGCAAATTTTTGATATATTTTTAAGTAAGTTTAAAAACTTGAAGATAAGCTAATTTAATAATCTGAAACCTAGAACTAGGCACACATTAATCAAACTCGTACCTGAAGTAGTTAAACGAGTAAAGTTGTTGCAATAAAGCAGACGCGAGCACAATCCGTCTTGTTGACATTACAGTACCTACACCGCAGCGCTGGCTTCCTAATGAGGTAGCTTTCACCGCTTCAGGAATGGAATGTTCTAGATTTTCTTTCATAAACTAAGTTTTCTACATTGCATTCCGTAAAATGTCGTTCTAAATCCCCGATGTAAAACTAAAATCAACTCAGTTTGAGTTTTAAAAAAGAACATTGAATAATTAAAATTAAGAAAGTAATGGTGCATTTATCAAACTCGTCAGTATATGTTACAGGCGCACCGAAGTGCTGGCTTGCTAATGAGGTAGCTTTCACCGCTTCAGTTATGGAATGTTCTATATTTTCTTTCATGAACTAAGTTTTTTACATTACATTCCGTAAAATGACGTCTAAATTTATGTTAAACTAAAATCAACTCGGTTTGAGTTTAAAAAAGCACAATAAATTTATTAATTACTAGCGCCCCGTCCCGGCTTCGCACGGGTAGACATAAATAGGTACAGATATTTTTCATAATGGTGCACCCCCTTCTCCCGCACTGCCCCTCTCACGAAGAGTTTAGTTACTCGATGCGCTGCGTGGCGGCCGCCGCCGGCATGTATTTTTATTTTAATTTCATGATATCTTTTGAATGGAATGTCCGATTTCAATAATTCAAAAAGTAATCATCAGGTATTGAGACAGTCTTGAATTTTAAATTATTTATTTGGATAAAAATTTATTAATGGTATGGATAGCACGGTCTGATTTTGATCGGCATTTCTATCAATTTGTTAAATGTAAAAAAGTAGTTATAGTGACGTAACTACAATAGTTAGACACATGGTCTCGCGAAGTTTTTTGTAGATATTGATATATTCTATAATATTGTCGAACATTTTTTTGTCCTATCATTAATACTCTTCGCAGCGTATGCGATGAAAGACATTTTATGGCTAATTTTTTTACACCTTCGGTTGGTTTTAATAGGAATTTCTGAAGATTTCTATAGTAATCTAGTACTAAATATAGCCTATGTTACTCAGTGATAATGTAGCTTTCTAATGAAAAAAGAATTATTAAAATCGGTCTAGTACTTTTTGAGTTTATTCGTTACATACAAAAATACAAAAATACAAATCTTTCCTTTATAATATTAGTGTAGAAAAGTAAGTAATGGTGCGTTTATCAAACTCGTCAGCAGTTGCTTGTAAAGTGTGTCTTGTTGACATTGCAGTCAAACCGCAGCGCTGGCTTGCTAATGAGGTAACTTTCACCGCTTCAGGAATGGCTAGATTTTCTTTCATAAACTAAGTTTTTTACATTACATTCCGTAAAATGATGTCTAATTAGCGCGATGTAAAACTAAAATTAAATAGTTTTATCTTTAAAAAAAAAACTACATTAAATAATTAATTAAGAAAACTCGTCAGCAGTTGCATGAAAAATGTGTTTTGTTGACTTAAAACTGAAATTAAATCGATTTGAGTTCATGAAAAGCACAATAAATAATTAAGTATGTATTTTATCAAACTCGTCAGCAGTTGTATGTAAAGTGTGTCTTGTTGACATTACAGTCTCACCGTAGTGCTGGCTTGCTAATGAGGTCGCTTTCACCGCTTCAGAAATAAAATTTTCTAGATTTTCTTTCGTGAACTAAGTTACCTAACTTAAATTTTCCGTGAAATGACGTCCAAATAACCGATGTAAGCTTAAAATTAACTCGATTTGTATCATTAAAAAAAGCAAAATTAATAATTAAGCTAGCAATGGCGCATTAGTCGAACTCGTGCCTTAAGGGTGAAAACACGCTTTAGACCGGGCAGGACGAGCTGCACAGACTGGCGCGACAGAACTAAGCGTCGTCCCCATCCGAAACGGACGATTTGTGCTAAAGTTTTGTGCTAACCCTGTCCAGTCCCTAGCGTGTTTTCGTTCTTAAAGTAGTTCTTATTGTTGCAATGCAGCATATATTATAAGCAATTTGTCTTGTTGACGTCGTAGTGGACCGCAGAACTGACTTCCTAATGAGCTTTCAGCATGCTACGGATGAGTTTCACTTCCAAGGAAATATAGGATTCTAGATCGTTCATTCATTTATTAACAGTACTGTTTTATGTAGCACTAGGTGAAGCCTGTGACTTAGTCTTTTCATTTATCAAAATTATTTTTCGGTCCATTTTTCAGTATTAAAGTAGTCTAGGACCAGCAGCTGTCTTTCTGTCTTTCATCAAAATCTGTAAAACAGATACCTACTAGGCTACTCTGTGAAAAGGTTTCCAGACAGACAAATAGACAGGACAGACAGATAGACAGAGGTACTTTTTTATGAATAATACCCATTATCTAATAATTAATTTTAGTGACTTTTCTGGAATAAAAACGAGCCCATGTCCTTCTCCGGGATGCAACCTACGAATGAACCAAATTGCATCAAATTCACTTGGAAAGATGGGCCGGAAAGGCGTGGCAGACCGTCAGACAGATAGACAGACATACACACTTTCGCATAATATGTAATATTAGCTGTTGCCCGCTACTTTGTCCGCGTGGATTGAGGTTTTTTGGTTCCCGCGGGAACTCTTTAATTTTCCAGGATAAAAAAGTAGCCTATGGTACCTTCTATTCCAGACTATAATCTATCTTTGTGCCAGATTTCATCCAAATCCGTTCAGCTGTAATGGCGTGATTGAGTAAAAAATATCGATCCATACATCTATCAAATCTTTCCCATTTATAATATTACTAGATGATGCCCGCGACTTCGTCCGCGTGGATTGAGGTTTTTGGTTCCCGCGAGAACTCTTTAGTTTTCTGGGATAAAAAAGTAGCCTATGTGCTATTCCAGACTATAATCTATCTTTGTGCCAGATTTCATTCAAATCCGTTCAGCTGGTCTGGCGTGATTGAGTAACAAATATCCATCCATCCATCTTTCCAAACTTTCGCATTTATAATATTACTGTTACGGTAATTAATACCCGATTAGTAGGTATGCTAAATCCTCCGCCTACTCGTGTGCCTCCGCTCCCCTTATACGTACTGAAAACAAGTACTCACAAGTAACTTACACCGAATGTTTTACCGAAATAAAGATAATATTATGATAATTTATTCAATATTCTATTATTTACACAGGGAGTCGTAATGAGGCGGCCTCCAGTCAGAATTTCGTATTAATTTTATTTCATTTGTATGCCTTTGTTCATTTTCTTTCGTCTTGTAGTTTTTTATTCTGCTTTCTTTCTTTTATCTCTGAGAGATGTAAATAACATTGAGTGTTTCCATAAGTCTTTGAATATAAATGATGTCGTGATCTACTTTTGAATTGAAGTTGTTACTATAGTAATATTATATTCGAGAATTATCAAAATTTACTTTTAATTATTGATAAATTATTGAACAATATTTTTTTATTCTGCTACAAGTTAGCCCTTGGCTGCGATATCACATCTAGAGGTAAGTGATGATACTATCATATCGAGATTCAAGTAGGGTGATTATGTAAAACCTGCATCAATCATTGTTACAGTATCAATTGTTGTGATTGGCTGAATTTATGGTATGCTTGCTGCGTGGAAGAGTGTTAACCAATCAGAGGTGATTGCGATCGTTACACTGTAGTTTTAGCCGATCACCCTGCTGATGCTATTAGGATGACAGTTAGCATGCTATCCTCTTCTCTCGAGTGACTGCAATAAGGAAAAGAGATAAAATAATATCTATTTTTATTATCCTAACAGCATCTGGATTGGGTTATACAGTCTAAAATGATAGCGGGCTAGCCACTTAGGGGTAGCTATGCCAATAATTACGTTAAAAGCATACCCCTATTCGGTAGCTACACGGCATCGTCGTTCCGAAATTCTTACTTGCTTGGCGGCACGTGTTTGCCGGTAGACCCAGACCAGCCGGAATCGATTCGATCAAATCGGAATCGATTTTCAAACGGATAATTCGACCTGTTTAAGGAGTTCATAGCTATGCCTGAACGTCAACAAGCATGTACGAACTCCATAAACATTAATAATACGTTTTAAGCTGTCAAATGATTACGATTTGCTTAGACAATTGGGCCTCAGACCAGAGTAAATTCACAAATCATAAATTGCCAAATCTGCTCAGTGATCGAACCAGGGATCTGCCAGTATTTACAACGCCAGGAAGGTCTTCCAATTGTGCCATAAGGAACAACATTGGTTTATTTAGCAAAGTTCAAACGCTGTTGGTTGTACCAAAGAGCAGGTATTGTGGGGAAGAGCTGAAGCAAAGCGTGACAAAGGGTTTGTGAGACCGAGATATTGCCTCGACGAAATGCATTGTGGCACCGCTGTAAAAGGGGAACTGAAAGGTAAAGAAATTTTTAGTCTTCTCAGTAGAAAGTTTTCCGAACAGTTAGTAGAATCTTGAGTCTTGACTTATCATAAGTGACACAAGTTGTTCTGCGTGAAAAAATAGGTTTAAGATTCTATACAATCTTAGATCTTTGCGTGAAATAAATAATTTAATTTAATTACTGCTTAACAACTTTTATCGTAGGTAAGTACTAATACTAATATTATAAATGTGTAAGTGTGTTTGTTTGTTGGTTTGTCTTTAATCACGCCGCAAAAGAGCAAGGAATCAACGTGATTGTTTGTATGGGTGTAGTTGAGGACCTGGGGTGGAAAGTGAAATAGGCTACTTTTATCCTGGAAAATTAAGGAGTTAAAAAAACTATCTACGCGGACGATGTTCAAAGACATAACAGATCAGAATAGTTAAAGATCCATGCCTGGAGTTTGAACCCCAGGTCTACCGAATACGAGGCTATAATAATTATCACAAAACAATAAGAGACACCTCAGCGTTTAATTAATTAACTTCGCAACGCGTCTTGACTCAGTATGGGGCCGTGTAATTTGATAAGGGTGCATATCCACCCAGAGGCGTATTTAAAGATTTGGCGCCCCGGGCCAGTTAGCTTTGCCGCCCCATTCATTTAAAAAAACCTACTATGTAATGTGAAATAATAAATGAAAAAAAAATTAACGATTTATTCACTCTAATAGGTAAATATTTTCAATTTTTTCCTATGTACAAATTGGTTGACAAAATCGTCAATGACGCTGTCATAACAGATGGCGTTTGTCAATTCAGCTTCTATATTCATGACAGCTAAGCTGTTTATGCGTTCTTCGGAACGTAAATAATTTTTTATCCTTTTGAGTACAGAAAACGAATGTTATGCACTGCAATTCTTCACTGCGGTGCAAAGAAAAATGCGTAATGCAATCTCTACGTATGGGAAAGCTCCTTATTTTTTATAAATAAGCTAAGTTTCCTTAGACTCATTTTATTTTCATAGGCTGCCAAGAAGTCTCAGTGTTGAAAAGATGTTTCAATAGAACACATTCGTCTTGTAGGTCTACCGCGAGATCTAACGGGCATACATTTTGAAGGTTTACGGCATGCCTTCTAACTTCTGCCTCAGACATTGTATCTAATTTACCAAGAAGGTAAAATTTGCGGTCATGTACTGTATGTATGTACTTATAGAGGGGACGCCCGCCGTCGCCAGGCGGGTGATCGGTCCATTAATTGAACCATTACCCATGAAAAAAATTGACGGTCATTGTGTCATATGACGTTTTGCGCCTCCTCAACTCACCCAACAACTGGTCACAAATTGGGAAAAAAGTATTTACTCGAAAGTGGTCACGTCCCTGTAGTAATACTTCTCCTTCGGGAGTCTCATCATCACGTTTCTTCCTTTTGACAACTCTTTTTTGTTTGTGCTCATCAGCCCGCACGCCCGCCGCCCGCGCCCCGCGGCGCCTCGCGCATGCGCTGCGCTGTTTGTGTGTGTGCATTTGAAAGCGCGCGTTTTGAAAGCATTGGTACAAAAATGGTTTTTAATTTAAATGTCAATTAAAATATAATATTTATTGTAGTTAAGCTTGACAATAAAAGGCGCCCAGAGAAGGCCAAGAGGGGCGGCTTGGCCGCCCCTCGCAGCCTGCCGCCCTGGGCCATGGCCCCCTTGGCCCTAGGGTAAATACGCCCGTGATAAAAGATGTACGAAGCAGCTAAGCGGTGAGCAAGGTTAAAGCTATAATTCAAATAAATAAATTTTTTATTGCTCAAAAGAAACATAAACACCAATCCTGCATTTTACAAAGAAAATCTTATTTAATATTCTATAATTAAATATAAAAAATTCTTTTTAAACAACCGACTTCAAACTCCCGCGCCAACTTTACAACAACAAGCACACGCTATACAAAGTACTTATTTTATTGTTGATATTTTAAAAATCGCACGACCGACTTCGATAAAATTTATATGGGACCACATGGGAAGTATGCCCTTTCAAATAAAAAAAGAATCATCCAAATCGGTCCACCCAGTCAAAAGTTCTGAGGTAACAAACATAAAAAAAAAAAAAAAAAACATTCGAATTGAGAACCTCTTCCTTTTTTGAAGTCGGTTGAAAATTGTAGTTACAAAACGAAATAAATAGACATACAGAAAACCTACTGTGCCTATGATAGGAGTTTAACCGTTAGTTATTTACAGTTAAAATGAATATCACTCACGGTAATGAAGGAACTAGAAGTTTAGAATCCGCGACAATAGGTAAATCTATGTGGTACAGTATGTCTTGTACTTATAGCCCGCGATATTCACCACACCACAGAAATATTGCAAATTATTCCGCAAAATTACGCCTTCTTCTATCCAATATCACTCACGATAGTTAACCTTTTAAAATAAATAAAGGCTTCAAAAATTACTTTGAAGTTAATGTCATTGAATTCATAAAAGATCAATCGAATTCCAACTCTGCAGTCTGCATAAGCGTACTGTCCACCAGAGTTTCACTAGTTCCATTAATCAAATAATGGTAGGAGTTTTCTTGGGATAATAATGCGGTGGGTTCCCACGTCCTTCCGTATGCCTAAGTAGGCGTATGCGACTCGAACTAAGAGTATTTAAATTCTTAGGTTTATGAAACGATTATTATCAAATAACCACGACCGACGGCTTAACGTGCTCTTCGAGATGCAAAGGAAACGAGAAGGCCAAATTGGAACCTCAAAATTCGGTCACCCATCCAGCTACCGACTTGGGTCAATGTTGCTTAACATTCGCAATCAACTGATATGCGTTGTCACAACTAGGCCACTCGTCCATCAATACATTATCAGCTATATTAAGCTATAATTATCAAGCATTCTTATTGGTGCCTGGTGGGTGTGTCAACACATCCGTATCGTAGCAACGTAGCTCATCTCTGGTGGAAACGCACCTTTTGTTCTGCGAACGTTGCCATCATAATGGGGTGCCGTAATTTAGTATGCGGCGTGGTAACGGGTAAATGGGTAGATTATTGTTATATTTGTTTACAGGTTAATGTGATTATTATGACGTTATTTCTCTCTTTATACCTTGTCTTTTACTAGATAATGCCTCAGACTTCATCTGCCTGGATAAATTGTTTCTGATTTCCGCGAAACCTCTTTGATTTTACAAGATAAAAATGCCTTCTATGTTTTGTGGTCATAAACTTATACTTACCACCACAATACTTAAAAACCACAATACATAGAAAGCCTTTTGACCCCATTTCCTATTATTTTTGGTACCATTATAAATTCCAGCCAAATCAGTTCAGTCATTGTGGTGTGAATAATTAACAAAAATCTAAATTTACAAACTCACAAAGAAAAATACATATTATAATAGTCGCGGCGAAAGTTGAACTCTGCGCAGAAACACATTTCGGGTGTCCAACGAAGTGCGGTATGAGGGGCGCCGCGAGCCCATACCCCTCGCTCCCCGCGCATGCTCCGCTCGGCTCTAGTACAATGTACCTGCGCAGGCGACCGCCATTTTGGGTCAACTTACATACAGTCGATTGTCCACACATTCAAATTTACTGTTAACGGAGGTTAGAGCTCTTTAAAAAGGGAAAATTGATCTGAAAAGTCCCGACTCCTGCGTAAGTTCGGTTTGAAAGGCCATAACGCGGTCAGGGGGCAAATCTCCCATAGTTGGGTGTGTTATGGTTTTAAAACTGGCTTGCATCCTGGGCATGGATTTAAGCTAAGTATTTTTATTTCGTAAAATTAAATAAGTATCAAAAAATCCCAATTTCAAGAGAACAAATTCATTCGCATAATCTAGTTGTTAATATTTTAAATTGCTTCAACGTGACATAGGAGTGCCGTGCCATTTCCAACTGAGTGTACCTAATGTTAAGTTTGACGACTCTATTTATGTAACGACGAAGTACATTAACATAGATAGCTGAGAGCCTTCTCCTGTTGTAGTCATTTATGTAAAATATTACCTACAGTAAGCACTTTAGACTATAAATAATTTTGATGATCCCTGGCGCAGTAATGAAGCTAAGTTCATATAATTAAGCAGGATGTCTCGGATTCAAATCTAGTAATTTTATTACTTAATTTAATTATAACGGGCGATATCCAATTACATTTATTAAAAAGAACACAATACAACTAAAAATTAATAACAATAATGATTGAAAATTAAAATCCAAATTAAAAAGCATTAACATTTAAGAGAGACACTGCATGATTTGCGAGTTATCTGTAACTCTAATCTCAAATACACTGATCCTGATACAAAATAGGTCTGTTCTGTATTCTGAGGTCTGTACCATATTCCCATTCCCTATATTCCCATCTGTACCTACTGTATAAATATTTACTTTACTAGGAACTAGGGCCATTCTAACCTTATCAAGTGGAAGAAACTGGCATAATTTTCAATACAAACTGTTACTCTAATGTCAATACATGTATAACTAGCTGACGCCCGCGACTACGTCCGTGTGGATTGAGGTTTTTTGGTTACTCCTTCGTTTTCCGGGATAACAAGTAGCCTATGTGTTATTCCAGACTATAATCTACCTCTGTGCCAAACTTCATCCAGATCCGTTAAGCCGTTCGGACGTGATTGAGTAACAAACATCCATCCATACATCCATCCATACATCCATAGATCCATCCATCCAAACTTTCGCATTTATAATATTAGTAAGAAGTAAGATGACATTAGATCACGTAAGTTTTAAATGAGTAACTTAGAAAATGTAAACATCTTGTAAGTCACGCAACGTATGCACATGTTAGCTATGTAGCTAAGTTACATTCCAGGGTGGCTGAAAAGTTCTGAGCCTAAGGTATCTGCAGTCGAGCTAATTACTCATCCGGCGGGTCACTAGATAAGCGACATCTATCCACTATATAAGAAGAGTTTCATGTCATAAGCTCCAACGGTTTGATTAATTCAAGCCACTGAAGAAGAAAAAAAGAGGCAAAATCAGCAAAGGAATTTTGTTTCTGCAAGACAATGCGCTGGTTCACACAGCGCGCATTGCGAGGCAAACCTTGCGAGAAACTGGGTTCGATAAAGTAAACCACCCACCATATAGCCGAGATCTACCCCCAAGTAATTATTTTTATTTAATTTCAAAAAGGACCTAAGAGGACCAAGGTTTTGAATATGATAAAGAGATGAAGGCGGCTGTAAATGAACATTTTCAAGCCAAAGACGCGGGTTAGGTACTTTTTTTCAGGGATGCAAGCCTTCTTTAAAAGTTGTTATAAGTGCATTGAAGTCCAGGGGGACTTTATTGAAAAATATATTTTATTTAGATCTTTACCTAGACTTTTAATGCCCTAGGCTCAGAACTTTTCAGACACCTCCGTACGTGCTCTATTTACGTAGAAAGTATACTCGTGGGATAAAAACATATTCGTCCGAAGAATTAGAGGTACGCACATCTAACTTTGACCAAGGATCAAGGATTCATTCAAACCCTGGACACAGTGAATAGGTAGAAAGCTTCACAAAGAAATCTGAACGACTTGGCTAATGGCTATTACCACTTTTTAGCATGAATAGATATTTTAAATTACATAAAAGTGTTTAAATTATTATAACCAAGACTCTATTTACTAAACGACTTGGTATTTATTTAAATAGATCACAAAGAGGATTCTCTTGTTGTAGTCATTTGCGTGAAAAATATAGTAAGCACTTTCATAATGGTGGCTTAAAATAACAAAGAGTGTAAATAATATGAAAATTCTGACGCCACGGGAAGTATTATAGTGAATGAGTCTCCATCCATTTTTTTAGGTCTGTTCTCTTTTTGTACAGAAAAGCCGCCGAAACTATCTCTTATAATATTATTTTATTTATTCTGCAAGTAAATGGTGACTAGTTCGTTGGTCTAGTGGCTACTGGCTAGCATGTTCCACGAGATCCCGGGTTCGAGTCCCGGGTCGGACCATAACAAGTATTGGGATTTTCTGGCAAGAAATTCTCAATACAAGCCGGAGTTAGGAAGTTAGCGGTGTTTCACTCCCGTGCCTCGGAGAGCCCGTCAAGCCGTCATTCCTGCGCTTGATCTCGTGGTGTCGGATTTTCCGTCCCATTGGACTATGAATGTAAAGGAACAGAGAATGCATTTGTGTATGCACACACTTGTGCACTATAATAATATCTCCCGCGCTTATCTCTCTGGAGGCCGCCATGACCGAAATTCGATCCTGGAGGACATTATTAAGGTGTAAACGTCTTTCCAGAAGAATTATCCATTTAAAACTTTTAAATATTATTGTAATATCTGTTGCTCCTCGATGACTGCGTAATTGAATGACAAATCAACAAACAAACACATTCACACATTACAATGTGGGTATTGATGTTGAACCAGCCCCTCATTTGTAACAATCCTTCAAAGTTATGGGACAGACCCGTTCTCACCCTCTGTAGCGCCGCTCTGCCCTCTCGATCGCTCCTAACATTTCACTTCATTTTAAACTTTGCCCTGGCTTATATACCTCACGCAGACAACCAATTTTTAACCGACTTCCAAAAAAGTACAACCTATGTAAGTATTATTTTAATGAACGAACTAGAAAATTAATTCGGTTTAACCGCCACAGTAGACTTATGTGGTACAGTGTGTCTCTTGCACTTGTAGCTTGCGATATTCACCACTTAGTAAGCCAGCAATTCGCACAGTGTTGTGCCGGTGCGAATTGCTGGCTTCACACCACATCTTCCAAATTATTCTTCTGCGATTCTCCTAATTTCATCAAAATCGGTTGAAAAGTTAAGCGGTGAAAGCGTAGCAGACAGATAGACAGTATGAATATGGATACTCGAATCAACATGCCCCGGATGGGTTGCCTAAAAACTTTGCTGCACAATTTATTATCAGTCTCTGTTAAAGTCGGTCGTCTGCGGTTAACGTTCCACTAAATTTTAAACTTTACCCCGAACTAAGTTTTATTGGTTTCACCCGATATTACTACCACTTGACCTGGCCTCCCATTATTATATTACAGTTTGAAGTTGTTTGCCGTAATTGATTCTATAATAGCCAGTTAAAATACGTGTAGTACCTACCATACATAATACATTATATAAATTATTTCAGGCTTTTAAAATGTATACATTTTTTCAAATATAAGCAGTCAGACTTGCTTGTAAGTGGTGATGCAGCCTAATGTGGAGCGCGCTTGCCTAGAAGATGCCTATTCACTCTTGATTAGAAGGTACCAATATTCAGAGTGGAGGGAAAACGGAAGCCGGAAGGGCATTCCATATCCTAGCGGATTGAATTAGAAACAAGGAAGCAAATCGCTACTGCTGTAATAAATTTATTTCTAATGTTTTTCGCTAATACTGTAATAAATTGATTTATTTTAATATTGCAAAATGCGAAAGTTTGGATTGATGGAAGGATCGATGTTAAGTTACTCAATCACGCCAGAACGGCTGAACGGATCTGTATGAAATTTAGCACAGAGATAAATTATAGTCTGGAATTACAAGAAATACGTAACGTAAGTATGCATTTTATATCATTTACATAGTGTAACATTTTTCTTTTTTAGGGTTCCGTACCCAAAGGGTAAAAACGGGACCCTATTACTAAGACTCCGCTGTCTGTCTGTCTGTCTGTCTGTCTGTCTGTCTGTCTGTCTCCAGGCTGTATCTCATAGACCGTGATAGCTAGAAAGCTGAAATTTTCACAAATGATGTATTTCCGTTGCCGCTATAACAACAAATACTAAAAATTAAAAAAATATATATATTAAGGGGGGTCCCCATACAATAAACGTGTTTTTTTCGTATTTTTTTGCTCAATATTAAAAACGGTAACAGGTAGATGGTTCAAATTTTCACAGAATATTAACTTGTATATTACCTTTCAAAATAAATAATTAAATATCAATAAAGTAAATATTAAAGGGGGGCTCCCATACAACAAACGTAATTTTTTGATATTAACAGTAAACCTCTACAAACAAAGTTAGTTTTGCGGTTCATTAACAAAGGTAATTATACCTACTTCTTGAGTACGGAACCCTCGGTGCGCGAGTCCGACTCGCACTTGGCCGATTTTATAAAAGAGCAACCGCTGAATTTCTAGCCGGCTTTTCCGGAAGTAAACAGCTTTTCGAACCGGTGGTAGATTCTTGCGACTTAGCATAACAAGTTCTCAAGTAACAACAAGTTCTCCTTGAAATAAATCAAATTCATTTTTTTAACCGACTTCCGCAAAAGATGGAGGTTCTCATTTTTCATTTATGATCTGCCAATGTTTTCATACGTAATCGCAATGAGATCACCACCCATAAAATATATAAGCCTTTATTAATGTTCGCAGGCTACACGCTGGGGGACCTTAGCAATCAATTCCGAGTGACCCTGAAAACCCAACATGGCATCTCTAAAGCGGCGTCCACACCACACGAATAAAATTCCCATTTAGTCGGCTAAAGAAATAATCGCAAGTTGATAGATTTAAGTTTAAGCTATATAAATTATTTATGTATCACCAAGAGAACCCACGCGTATGGTAATGTAACTGTGTTTTTGAAAAAAAAAAAACAGTTTAATCTGTTCCATAGAAGTAAAACGCCTATGGTCAAGAGACTATAGTCTATTTTGTAATTGAAACGATGACGTCATAGAAAAATAATGACCTCTCGACCGAATTTCGGCCACGGCAGCCAATCTCAAGAGAGATTAGCCCTCTGCGCGGGAGATATTATAGAGAGTGCACCTGTGTTTGTGCACAAGTGTGTGCACAAACACAGGTGCACTCTTTGTTCCTTTACTCTCATAGCCGGATGGGACGGAAAATTTGACACGACCGGTGAGAGGTCCGGCGCAAGACTGACGGCTTAACATGCTCTCCGAGGCACAGGGTTGAAACACCGCCAACTTCCTAACTCTGGGCTAGCACTGAGAATTTCTTGCCAGAAAAATCCAATTCTTTTTGTGGCCCGACCCAGGACTCGAACCGGGGACCTCGTCGGCCGCGGTCGAATATACTTACCACTAGACCAATAAGGCAGTTATAGAAAAATACTAACTAAAGGTAGGTATTTGGTAAACTCTGTGGGCTTAGCTTTGGCCATAGAGTAGGATGGCTTTAGCTTCGTTCGGTTTTTATGACGTCACGAACAAGACGCGCCATTAGCTGCGTGGGCTTGAATTATTTCAGCCACTAAACTACGATTAGCTGGTTCTTTATTAGGGTACATCCACACGTGATCGTTCCAGCGGTCTTGATCCTCATTGCATATTTACGACGAGATCATGATCGGTAGATAAATAGCGAAAAAGCAGTACGCTGAGGGTACAAATTACGTCATGGAAGTACTATTAGGCATTGGATAGAAGCAGGCGATACTTTTCGGAAGCTGTAGCGGAAGTCCATGATAATGAAGGAACTAGAAGTTTAGTTCGCCAAAGCAGATATCTCGTCAAAGTAGAGTAGGAAGTTACTTACCTTTTCTAATACTTGCTCGGATATTGCCTCATAACGTACATTCGTTCTTTGCAGGCCCCTGACATTAAAGTCGGAAATCATATTAATATTATCATTGCTCCTACAGCAAAAAATTTTAGCGTGAGTTAAGATAAGTCAACGCCATCTATCGGCAATGATAAAGCTTGAATCTTCTTCTTCGCAAATTGGCCGAAATAGCAATAATTTCGCTTCGTTTACTTTAAAAGGCCTCTTTTCTCCCAAAAATCACTTGGGAAGTCCTCGGCTTCTCCTCGTCCTTCCAATATTACTCAGCCGTGAATTGCTTTATTTCCGGCCCGCACTGTAATCTCAAAAATAATTTGACGACCTCCGTGGCGCAGTGTTGAGCGCTGTTGTTTTATCTGGCCTGGTGGGAGGTTTCAGCCGTGGCTAGTTACTATCCTACCGACAAAGACGTGCCGCCAAGCAATTTAACGTTCCGGTACGATGCCGTGTAGAAACCGTTTAAGGGTATGGGTAAACCCACCAGGGTGTTAGTTAGTTAGTTGTCCCTAACAGGTTAGCCCGCTACCATCTTAGACTGCA
The DNA here is from genome assembly GCA_963932025.1 of Erebia epiphron. NCBI lineage: Eukaryota > Metazoa > Arthropoda > Insecta > Lepidoptera > Nymphalidae > Erebia > Erebia epiphron. Next base: position 16,129,260 of record OZ009950.1, read on the forward strand.
TCATCACTTATCATCTGGTGAGATTACAGTCAAGGGCTAACTTGTAGTGGACTTAAATAAAACTATTTTTAACGCAATCGATGTAAGGAACCTCTAATAAGGCGCGCAGGCGCCTTCTGTAATGTACACAATAGGTTAGTTTTTCTCCTCACAATATTTTATTGAGTTACTTCGCTCTGCTAAGTATTCCAGGGAGGTTATCACTGTATTGGTTTATTCATGATCGGTCGCCAAATTCAGATGGTAATTTCTTTTCATCTTTTCCCACGTATACAGTGAAATGTCTACACCGGACACACCTACAAATCAAATCAATATTTATTTAATCAAATTAGGTACACTGTACCAATTATTGAAGTCCAATTTCTATAAAATATGATGGTGATAGTCAGTTACGGTTTCTTAAAACTAAAGACACGAGGGTTCCAAACGCTCCCTGGTCTGAGAAGAGCCCGCGTTGATAGGTTTGGTGAGACCCTAACACAGACGTTTTGTACCCACTATTAAGTATTCTGTGGTCTTGTCATGTTTTTGTTCTGAGAGCGAAAACCCGCTACGGACAAAAAAAGAATACTGGCTACAAAAAAAAATCGTATCTCGCTTTGTCCTATCTCGCACAGACTAGCGAGATAGGACAAAATATATAGTTTCCCCTCGCGTACCTCCCCTTTCGATTCGCGCGGAGGTTTTTCACTGTCATGTTTTCGCCCCAAGGCACTTTGTAGAAGTTTCTCTCTCTCTCTCTGCGTCGTATTCCTCATTTCTGAGGGTCTTGACTCCTTTCCATTAGTCACAGGGATTTTCTTGGGATAATACTGCAGTGGGTTCCCAGGTCTTTCCGCATACGACTCGACTAAGAGATTTCAACTCCTTCGTTTCTTACGATTATTAGTGATAATAACTGGGACCAACGGCTTAACGCGCTTTCCAAGGCATCGAGGAATCGAAATTTTAGACTACCAAATTCGATGACCCATCCAGTTACCGACTTGGGTCAGCGAGTGATATAAATAAATAAATAAGCCTTTATTTAACTGAAAGTGTTCTTAATCACATACATTTTTACATTTAACTTATACATGTAGGACGTAGATAGATATATGTAGAAAAAACCGGCCAAGTGCGAGTCGGACTCGCGCACCGAGGGTTCCGGTGCGCGACAAACCTATGTGTTATTTTAAATATTTGAGTTGATTGAATGAAAGGTAAATTGCGGTTTACGATTTATGACGTATTAAAAAAACTACTTACTAGATCTCGTCCAAACCAATTTTCGGTGGTAGTTTGCATGGTAGTGTACAACATATATTTTTTTTAGTTTTATCATTCTCTTATTTTAGAAGTTACGGGGGGGGGGACACACATTTTACCACTTTGGAAGTGTCTCTCGCGCAAACTATTCAGTTTAGAAAAAAATGATATTACAAACCTCAATATCATTTTTGAAGATCTATCCATAGATACCCCACACGTCCCATACGTGTGGGGTATCTATGGATAGATCTTACCAAGTTTCAACAAGTTTCAACAAGTTTCGGAAAAAAGTGGCTGTGACATACGGACGGACAGACAGACAGACAGACATGACGAATCTATAAGGGTTCCGTTTTTGCCAAATTTGGCTACGGAACCCTAAAAAAGTAGTAAAGTTATTGTTAAATTTCAGAAACAAACTTTTTCAAGATCATGCATATTATCCTTATTAAAAGTGTATTTATATAATATATATAATATAATATAATATATATATACCGAATGTATACTTATACATAGTTTAAAACCCATTATAATATTATTATAATGGTTTTTAAACTATGTATAAGTATACATTCGATACCTAGTAATTTGTGTTCTGATACATTTACAATTAATTTATGTATTTCTAAATTTTGCACTTCCATAAAATATATTTTTCTAAACTATAATTACTATATTCATTTTAATAAATAATTTGCTATCATTTTTGGCAAAATATTAAACTACTATATTAAAACACATGCTCAATTATATATATCTAATGCGCTTAAATTTATCAATAATTGCGATTCTTTTAAAAGTTCTAATAAGAACATAACATTTTCTTCATTTAAAAACCTGTTAACTTGACAAAAAAATGTTATTTTACTACATTGACAATAATTCAATAGCAATAAATAATTCTCTACACAGACAGGTACTTCATACAATGATATTTTATTTTTATATCATTTCAATGTAATTGTGTAATTATTTCCATTTTGCTTGTTAGGACCACACGTTCTTTTCGTAAATTAGTACTTGACATTCCAAACAGAATTTACTTGCTTATAGTAAGTATTTTGTGAGTGATATACGTTGTCGCAACTCGTCCCTCGTCTAGAAGTGAAGCTGGATGGAAAACTTTCCTATTATATTCTATTTCTACCCCCAGTTAATTTAGTTAACTCAGAACTCGCTAACCGTACTTTATGTCTGTGTTGTTTACTACATAACCGGTATAGGTATGAATCACTTAAGCAAACTCAATCAGGCCTGATTGAGAGGCGGTCTGCCTCGCTGCAGTTAGACAATATTGATTGAAGATCCGGGCTAGATGACCTGTAAGATAGCTAGAGTGAATACAATACAACTATTAGTTCCGCATTAGTAAATAAATAAATAAATAAATAATAATTTATTCATGAGAATGTAGGTGATATACAGTTGTCATGGTTACAGTTTGGGAGCCTTATACATTCTACCAATTAATGGTGTATGAATATTTGGTATACATCATCAAAATTAAAAAGAGAAATTTAGTAAATTAAATTAATAAAAGGTCATATACAATTACAATTAAAAACCGAAAGAAAATAATATAAAATAATCAATGATAATATGATAATAGAACTTAATTACAATTACAAATGTCAAATTCCATATAAGAGGGGATACTCAATTATTGCACTATAAAACCATTTAGTAATTCACGTCATCATCATCTTTACATATTATATTATTTAAAAGTTACTTGAGATTATCGCTAAGAAATTCAGTCATTTTGTAATAACATTTATTTATAAGCAGCTCATAAGCCTTCCTTTTGTAGGCCTTTCCTTAAAAGTACTGCTTTTGTAGCTGTCAGGAAGTTTATTGTACATAGTTATTGCCATGTAGTGTGTACTCTTTCCAAACATCTGCAGTCTTTTAGGAGGTACAATTAGTTTATTCTTTCTCTGGGCTCTCCGAGATCCAACCTCAACCAGTTCATTGTAACTCTTAAAATAACTTGGATTTTTTTTGACTAGCAATAATAATTCATAGATATATTGACAAGGCAAGGGAAGAACATGGTGCTTCTTAAACAAAGGCCTACAGGTATCTAATTAGTTAGACTAACTATGCGGGGCGAGGGGGGATGTCCCGAGGACGGATGGATGTCATGTTTCTGCCCAATTATTGACACTAGATTTAAATTAGATAGATCTAATTTAGTAGGTACTAAAGTTCTAAATCAATGCACTAGACTCTAGAGCATGAAAAAGTTGATCACTATGAGTTATGAATCTACTTAAAAATTCAATAAACTTTTATAATACTCGGGGACAGTTTCGTATACCTAGATTTTTATTTCGGATATCCAGTAGTTTCGGTTACGGAGCTCCTTTTTTTTTTTTCGTAATAAGGTTTTTTTTTTTAAAACAAAACTTTTTCTTTATGATGTATGTCCAGAAGCTATCCGCATGAGGTTACCATAGTATTTAATAATTAACCCCGTGGGTAGGTATACCTTCGTAGTTTACAAAAATAGCTTTATTGAAACGAAACGTAAGCAATAAATAATGATAAAAGGCCCAAGGGTCAAGCGGCCCTCCGTCGTAATACGTCGACCGAAACCTATAAAACTTGGTTAGAGAGTTTAAAATTAAGTGTTATGTTACAGCGAATCCCAAGGGCAGCCTGCCCTAAATAGGGTGAGGATAGTTAGCCTTGAGTGATTTTAAACGATGAATACATTTGTAACTCATACCCTTTTACCCTAAAATGACAGACGGAAAGAAGGGGTTTGATGTTAGAGAAATATAAAGCTTGTGTACTTACAGACTGCTACGTGGATGCGCCAGGGATGTTATGGAAATTAAATTTCGGATTACTAATATAATATGCAATTATTTGGGATTATCCAGTAGTTTCGGATAGTTTTTACGGATATTGTTATTTTTAGGGTTCCGTACCAAAATGGTAAAATGGAACCCTTATGGTGCGACTTTCTCCGTCTGTCTGTCCGTCTGTCCGTCTGTCCGTCTGTCCGTCTGTCCGTCTGTCCGTCTGTCCGTCCGTCACACTCGATTATTTCAGTAACTACCGAAGCTATCGACATGAAATTTGGAATAGTTGTGTATATTAGTGGCCCAAAGACACTGGAATTAAAAAAAATTGGGAATTATTTTTGTTCTTATTTAAAAAGGGGGGAAAATCTGAGGGTTGAAATTTAAAAGTGAGATAACTGTACTGTGTGGGGTATCATATGAAAGGGTTTACTTTATACATTTTAAAACAGATTTTTAATTATTTTTAGTTATGATAGTTTTTGATTTATCGGGGAAAATGTCTAAAAAAATACCGTTCCCCCCCCCCTTATCTCCGGAGTTTACCAATCGAAAAATTTGAAATAATTATGGTCAATAGGAATTTACGTATATTTTACAGGAAAACCATAGCCAATGCTCTAACTAGCATAGTTTTTTTGATATTAACAATAAACCTCTACAAACAAAGTAAGTCTTGCGGTTCATTAACAAAGGTAATTATTTATTAATAATGGTACGGAACCCTTCGTGCGCGAGTCCGACTCGCACTTGCCCGGTTTTTTATTTAACGCACGGCTAGTGAGTCGGCTCGAAATACCTGTTATAAAATGTCTCATTTAGACTCCGCCCCTATACGAAATTATTCCAAACTTTTGTATCGAATTCGGTTACGGTTACGGATAGATTTTTATTCCGGATATCCAATAGTGTTGGTTATGGTTACAGAGCTCCATAGCACCCTTTTGTTTTAAATCAGTGGCGGACTTGGGGCAAATGGCTAGCGTGGCGTGATCGACACAATTAGACGACCTCCCTGGTGCAGTGTTGAGTGATGTTGTCGTAAAGTGGGAGGTCCCGGGTTCGATCCCCGGCAGAGTCTATATTGGGCTTTCCTAACCATTTTTCTCCAAGCTCTTCGATCTTGGGTCATCATTGTGTCAATTTGGGATGTTTTCAAATCGTTCATTATAACTGTCATCCAGCTTCAATGTGATTATTTCCAAATGTGCTTATTTTGTAGATAAATATAAACGCGATTTTCGAGTCCGCGTGATTTAGATTTTTTTGTCGAATTCGGTTGAACAGATAGGCGTTGGAAACGTTACAAGCATACAAACAAACAGATGTACAGACAGACACTTTCGCATTCATATTAGTATGATCAGCCCACAATAACATAACACAAATAAAATGAAAAATACAAACGAAGTACAAAATCTGTAGATATATTTTATGGTACGTGCAAAGCTGGCAAAGGTCGGTAATAAATAACAAAGCATTATTATTTTCTTCTTCATATAAGACTCTCCCATACTTATTAATGCATTAATATCGCTGCGTATCGCGGTATGGGGGCGTATAATGTGTGTAATTTAGCAACAATGGGGTGGTATAATTTATTATGCGGTGCAAAAAGGAGAGCTGGAATTACGTATTATTTGTTAAGGAATGAAATTGTTAGTATTTTCATGCGAAAAAGATTATAATATGTTGGATTTTCTTTTTAAATTCGAGAAATTTTTACCTATTTAATTTGAATTATTGGAGAAAAAACTCTATTGAGAAAGGGCTAGAATCCTAACACAGCTTCAAAAATCCTGTATACTGAAGCCTGAACTAGTAACTTGTAATAGTCTGTGCCATTGCAAAGCCAGGCAATAAAATTCATTTGTTGAGAGGAAAAATAAGGGAAGGGGAAAAATAAGGAAATTTCATTTCTTTATTTTACCAGGGGATGAATTTCTCATGATTACGTTAACGTTAGTCAAAATAAAACCTGAACCTTAATTGCATTGACTTAGAGCTCAATTTCGTGTATTCACAGCCAGCGCTCCAAACGATACGTTTTGAAATCCATATTTTCCATCCATACTTTCGTTTTTTACTAAAATTTTTTTTAATATATAGGCTAGCGCTTGGTTGCAATCAGACTTGCTATATATATCATATTAGTATTAGTATATAGTATATAGATTTATTATTATAGATAGATAAGTACAATATTAGTGGTAAAATAAGAAGTAGCATGGTGCCAAAAGTCGCCAGTCGGCACACAATGGCCACATTATCGGGTTCTCCGCAGAGTGGATGCAATAGTTTGGCCGGAGCTCGGATTCCTCAGCAGAAATCTTTTTCAATGCCCTGAAAAGTTGCTGATATCGAATTCCGTGTCGGGTCCGCTCTCTTGAAAAATATCGCGCTTGTCTGGTTTTCCTTGCAGAACTTTTATTATATTTTAAAATTGTGAGAGTCGATAGCAGTAGTCGAAACGCTGATATAATAGTGTCTTCTCGATAGAATTTTCAGCCACGGTGGCCATCCCCCACTGAGATTAGCCATCTCTGAAAATTTCTAAGAGTAGGTATATCAATTATATACTAATGAGCCTTTTTTTTATTTATAGACTAGCGCTTGGCTGCAATCAGACTCGCTGGAAGTAGTGATGTAGCCTAAGGTGGAGCGCGCTTACCTAGATGACGCCTATGTAATATGTTCTTGATTTGAAGATATCAATATTATAAGCGGATGGAAAAACGGAAGCCGGAAGGGCGTTCCATATCCTACCGGTTCGAATTAGAAATGAGGAAGCAAATCGCTTCGTACGCGTCCGTGGAATTCCAACTATATAGGGAGCGGGGGGCTAGTTGTTACAGGGGTAAGCAGCAACAAGCATTTTTTACCTAGATAATAGAAGAATATTCATTTGGTTTTCAACCTAACCTACTATTTAATACCCATTCTATCATATGAGCGCGATCAGGTATCTCGCTGGATGGCGCAGAAGGCGGTGTTGTGCAGGCGCTCCGATAAGACCAGGTAATAGACTTTTTGTGTTTTTACAAAATTGATTATTGTTTATTTCAAATTGTTTAGCAGTTGTTGATTTATACAAATCATAGACTTATTATATTACTAGATTCAAATACATTTAGCATTTAGTTTACTTCGATTTTGTTAACTTTAATTTTACACCTTGCAGTGGGGTATGTTATAACACTTTCATGGGGCAAGTTGTAACTTTTATTGTTTCTATGAAATTACGTTGGAATAAATTTCTTCTTTTCATGTTTTTAATAAGTACTTTTTTGTGGAACTTAATTTTATCCATTTTAGAATAAGAAAGATACTATAAAAGAAAAACAGAACGCGCTTTCCAAAGCCAAAATGTGTACGAATTGGCTTCTGTTGAAATCTTGGAAAATAAAACCAGTGTACGAAAAGCTGCAAAACATTTTAGTTTGTGTCATTTGTCGCTATATAGGTATGTGAAAAAAAAGAAGAGAAACAAATCTCTATCAGTCGGCTATGTCAAACCCAGAAAGAGGAAGAAGAAGCTAAAATATCTGAGTACTTGCTTACTTGCTCCAACATCTACTTTAGATTGCTTCCTTTGGAAGTCTGAAAGTTTGCATACCAGTGTGCTGTTATGATTGAAGTGAAAAATGTACCTCCGTCATGGCATAAAAATGAATCAGCTGGACCTGATTGGTTCAGAAACTTTATGGCAAGAAACCTAAGACTATCTCTGAGAACGCCTGAAGCTACAGCTCTGAGCCATGTTTGTGTTAAATTTTTAAAAATTGTGTTTGTTAAATTTGAATATTTTTCTATTAGATTAAGAATAAAACTTAAAAGTCTAAGTCCGTTATAGCGTGTCTAAAGTTTCTAATGCTAAATATGCTAAATAAATCTCTGAAAAATAGAAAACTGGTTTACAATTCCTGCTGTTACAATTTGCCCCAAGCCATTCTTCACACTCACAATTTTTTTTTCTAAGCCATTTTTACAAGAATTCGTCACAGGTTTGATCAAAATTTTATTTGAAATCGATAGTCGAATAGTAACTCATTCGAACAGTACTGCTGTATTTCCTAAATACCCAACAAGTAAGCTTCCATAGTCAAGAAACGAAAAATTGTTACAACTAACCCCCCGGCCCCCATAATTAGTTACAATCCGGGTATCTTTACATAAGAAAATAAGCTCAAAATAGGAATATCGCACATAAAATGGCAGTTGGCAAGTAGTAAGTAAATATGAACGGTCGAAGATAAACTTTGCCCAATATTGTGACATGGAAATTTCAGTTTGTTTGCGAGAAGTTTGGCAATGCGATTGTCGAGTCTTAGTTTTCGTTGGGTTTTATTATTGAAGTTTAGATCTGTTTTATGCATACGTTCGCAATGTGATATGAAAACAGAAGTTTTCTCAAGGTATTTTTGGCACCTAATTATAAGATTACTAGATAGATAACTAGTATGTGTTAATCTAGACTCTAATAGGTATATCTCTGTGTCAAATTTCATCCAGATCGGTCAGATCCGTTTAGCCGTTCTGGGGTGATTGAGTAACAAAACATCCATCCATACATCCATCCAAACTTTAGAATTTATAATTTTAGTATAGAAGTATAAAGTATAGAGGGCGTACCCAAAATTCATAGAAATGACGACACAGTTCAATAGAGAAATCAACAATCATAAATCATTCATAAAAAATTCAAATCAATTTCAAACAAGATGCTGATGCAAATTACTGAGAGCTTTAGAGCTTTAGATATGCTTTAGATGCAATGGAAAATAAGTTGCGGAAACTGTGTCAACCCTCGACCAGTGAGTCAAAGAGAGATTATTCAAATAAATCGCATTTCAGATCTTCTGGACCGCGATACAGCAATTGAATGTTTTATACTCGTAGCGAACACCGATAGTATTTTATACCGTCCACACAGTTTATTTTATACCAGCGTAAGTCGCTCCTGGTAAATATAAAAAGGATTTAAATTCCTTTGACGCTACTAGTTTATTTGCAAAACTATTTTTGTTGTATAAGGCCCGCTTGCAGAGACGCCGGGTTACGTTTAAACACAGGAATAAATTTGAAATATTGAAAGAAGTTTTATATGCATTTTGTCATCTCAAAAAATGCTGAAAATCTTATCTTCCAGTTTGATACCTTCGCAACTCGAAAACGGAACCTCGCTGACCAGTAAATGCAACTTATCTCTGTGCCAAGAGTAATAATAATGAGTTTCCGCACCTTTTTATCAGTCATTCAAGACTTTAGTTAGCATTTTTCTTAAGTAATGCACATATTTTTGAATTTCTAACCTAACCTTTAATAATTTTCCTTCTTAACAAGCAATCTTGTTAAACACACACATTAATATATGTACATAACCTTAGTCGATTATCTTTAAAACAAGGTCTGTTGAAGTTTCCGTTTCGCATACTTAATAAGCGGACGCCTGTTCTCATTCGGGAAAACTGTTATCCCGCCACTAAAGTTCCACGAAGCGTTAATTTTTAACCGACTTCAATAAAAAGGAGAAGATTCTCAATTCAATCTTTTTTATTTATGTTTGTTACTTCAAAACTCCGTCATTTGTAAAAAGGTTAGGAAAAATATATTTTTTTTTATTTGAAAGGACTACTCAATACTTTCAGATTGGTCCCATTTCTGGGGCCATACAGCTAACGCTTAAAGCCGTATAGTTTCATAATTGTTGACTTTCGTGTTTTAGAATTATAATCCTAATTTTAAGAACGTCAAGGTACGTGACATCAAACTGTCATTTTGAGTAATATTGCTTAAGTATTGCTTTAAGCGTTGTCAGTATGGCCTCTGAATCCAACTCCTTAGTCGATTCTCTTTAAAACAAGGTCTGCTGAAGTTTCCGTTTTTCATACCTAATAAGCGGATGCCTGGGGGAATACCACCATCGCTTAAATCCGTATTGTTTTAATGTTGTTGACGTTCGTGTTTTTGAATCATAATCCTTATTTTGGGGACGTCAAGGTACATGATATAAAACTGTAATATTGAAGTAATACTGCTTTAAGCGACGGTAGTAAGCAGAAACCCCCCTGTTCTTATTCGGGCAAACTTTTATGCCGCCACTAAGGTTCCACGAAGCGTTACTTTTTATCGGCCTCACGTGGACGTCCCAAATGTGTTAACATTTGCGTTGCGATGTGCAAACGCGGGCGTTTTGCTACTCTGCCACAGACAACACGTTAGTTTTATAAAGATAGATAAAGATAAAAAATAATCTTTTAAAAAAAGGAGATTATCAATTCGACACGTAGTACCTACTTAGGTATGTATGTAATATTATTAGACCTGCAAAATATTCTCATATTATCATAATCTATGAGCACTTCCAAATAAAAATACAAAATTTCATTGGTGTATCTTTTACTGACTCTCCTCTCAGAATGAGAAAGGCTAGATTCTTGTCCACCATGTTGGCTAAGTGAGTGACGAAGTCGCAGGCATCAGCTAGTACAGAATGTATAAAACACAAAAGAAAATATGAGCTATAAATACACAATTTTAAGTTTTAGCTCGCTCTTAGCATTTTTTAGCTCGCTTTTAGCATTTTATGCCTCGCTTCCAGCAATTTGGTCGAGTGGGAATCGAAATACACAAACCGTTGAACCGAGCACACGCTCCGTGGAGCACTTATCAAGAATACCTGCATTGCTTATTTAAGTTTAGATTTTCGAGCAACAATTTCGCAAAATATTTTTTCCTCAATGGTAAATTTTAAGAGTGAAAAATGCATTTTCCTTTTTAGGAAAGTGAAAACGGAATTTATTTTTTAAGTAAGCAACTTGTTTGCTATCGGCTTCAACTGTGTGATATTTGGGTCATGTTTCGTTTTTTTTATTCCACTACAAGTTAGCTCTTGACTGCGACCTCTCCTGTTGCAGTCTTACGGCCGGTTTCTGAATTGAGAATTTCATGTTGAGTCTGTCTCAAAGACGACTTAAGCAAATTTTTGTTTCTGAATTGATATTGTGTAAGGTTTGAGAGTTGGAACTTGCTGTTTTTGCTTGAATGCTTAATTCAGAAACCGGCCCAATATCAATATAAACAAAAATTTGCTTAATTAGTCCTTAAGTAGTCTTTGAGACTGACATGAAATTCTCAATTTAGAAACCGGCCGTCAGATCACAGATGGTAGCGTTCTCACCTGTTTGGGTTATGGCAGTAACACCTATACCTACCCCTAAAACGCCAAGTACCTACACATCGTACCGGAAGACTAAATTGTTTGGAGGGTCGTCTTTGCCGGTACGGTGGGAGCTATACCCACGACCGAAGCCTCCCACTAGACCAGGCAATTTACAAAAATATTAAACGTCCCAAAAGGGAATCGAACCCAGGACCTCGTAATCCGCAGTCTACCATGCTAACTGCTAGACCAACGAGGCAGAGGTAGGAAACTGCATACTAATTCGACATTAGAGTGCCACAATCCTGCCAGTCGCCCCGCAACTTTGGTCTGTCTATAGACGCCTCCGTCGAACGACTGGTAGGAAATAATATAACTTTTTAGACTGTGGCATTAGTTTAAAATCAAAATTAACCTAATACCATAATAAATTGCTCACGTAACCACAGATTAAAAAAATTGTTACACGTAATGGTAGGAAATATATAACTCTTTAGACTGTGGCATTACTTTAAAATCAAAATGAACCTATCGCGGTAATTTATTGCTCACGTAACCACAGATAAAAAATACGAGTAGTAACACGTAATTTAATACTTTAGAATACACGCACAATATTCGTGAGTAAGGCAAACCTTGAACTAACAATACAACAAGTAAACGCAACATTTTGTTAGTAAAGAGTTTGTGAATGTACCAACACAAACAAAAGTAATGTGATTGCGGCCAAGATTTAACTGACAAATATACGCACAGTCTGCTAACTTTAAGGTTGTCAACTTGAGTTAATAACATTAAATAAAATTTGAGGACGTCCATGGTGTTGTAGTCTAATCTTCTAAATATATTATACGAGTAGGTACTTAAAAGGAATATAAAGGACTAAAAGGACTAAATGTGACTGACTAACTGACTCATCTATTAACGCCTAGCTCAAACTACTGGACAAATCGCAGATAGCTTTTATGACGTGGGCATCCGCTTAGGAAGGATTTAAGAAAATTCAACCACTAAGGGGGTAAAATATGGGTTTGTAATTATGAAAAACTAACTAAAGCTAAAGCAAAACTAAAGCTTATAATTTATTCATAACAATAATTTCTTTTGAGTCAGTCAATCATATACATATTTATATACGACGTGCACTTCTCATCTCCAGTCTCCGCTCCACCTTTGTAACCCAAATCACCTTTGTAAGATCCTGGGGTTCGATACCAAACAGGAGGAATCTTATTTATTTATTTATAAAAGCCTATACTTGGTAAGATTTAAAATTGGTAAATTATTGTTACGATGAGTTATATATCATCCCACTGCTGGGCAAAGGCCTCCCCCTTCTCCTTCCACTCCTTCTTATTTTGGGCTGTGCGGAACCAGAGTTTTCCTCCAAATGCATCTATCTCGTCCCTCCATCTGATAACAGGTCTTCCTTTTTTCCTTGTTAAATATCTTGGTAACCAAGTTGTAGTATTTTTGCTCCATTTTTCATTCCCTGCCCTTGCAACATGTCCCGCCCAGTTCCATTTTCCAGTTTTTGCTGTCCTCATTACATCTTTTAGTTTACTCCTTTGTCGTATTTCCTGTTTTGGAACTTTGTTAATTAATCCAATTTTTAATAAATTTCTTTCCATGTTCCTCTGCGCTACTTTTAGTTTTTTAACTTGGTTCTTACTGAGTACCCAGGTTTGACAACCATATGTGAGTGTCGGTATTATGCAACTGTTGAATGTTCTAGCTTTTAAATTGTTTGGTATGTCTTTATTTTTAAATATATGTTTAAGGGCCCAATATTTATTCCAACTTCGTTGTATTCTTTTTTCAATTTCTTCTTCTTGCCAATCCTTAAAGGCAATAGTTTGGCCAAGGTAAGTATATTTCTCAACCACTTCCAAGTTATGATCTTCTATGGAAATGTCAAGGCTATTTGCACTATTTTTCATAAGTTTTGTTTTAGACATATTCATTGACAAGCCCACTTTTCCGCTTTCCTTTTGTAGATCCTGTATCATTGTCTTCAGTTCTTGTGGATTTTTAGAAAAAAGAACTATATCATCCGCGAATCTTAGATTAGTTATATTTTGTCCATTTATGCTAATACCAAAAGTTTCCCATTTCTTCTTAAGTTCTAAAAATACATTTTGTAGAACTGAGTTGAAAAGTTTAGGAGACATGGGATCTCCTTGTTTGACACCTCTTCCTATTTTGAATTCCACTCCCTTACTTTCGAGTTTCACTAAAGCTTTGCTGTTTTCATAGATTTTTTTAATTATTTTAATATATTTATTGGGTACTCCATCATTTGTCAAAGCATTCCATAACGACTTGTGTTCAATGGAGTCGAACGCTTTGTTAAAATCTATGAATGCTATATAAATTTCCATATTATATTCGTTAGCCTTCTCAACTATTTGCTGAACACTTTGCAAGTGATCACATACTGAGTAACTACTACGAAATCCCGCCTGTTCTTCGGGCTGTTGTATATCTAGATAATAATTTATTCTTTTTGTTAATATTTTTGCGAATATCTTGTATAAGTTAGAAATCATACTTATGGGTCTGTAGTTGTTAATGTCTTTGTAACTTCCTTTTTTGTGGATTAAAGATATTTCAGATTTGTTCCACTGAGCGGGTAGTTCTTCATTATCTAGGATTTCATTAAAAAGATCGGTCAAGACCTTTGCAAGAATGCTTTTTCCTATTTTGAGGCTCCGAGCACTAATTTTGTCTGGCCCCGAAGCTTTATGTATGTTTAGTCCATTCAATGCGGTTTCAACTTCTCTTGTAATAATTTTTGGTATATCGTCTTCATTAGTGTTACAGTTGTTATCTGTTCCCAAATATTCTTTTGCATCTTTAATCGTGCTTGTATATAAGTTTTTGTAGAATTTTGTGGCTAGCTCAAGTATTTTGTCTCTGGATTTTACATCTTCTCCTGTTGTTTTCTCTAGTCCAGTAATCCATTTTCTATCTCTTTCTAGAGTCTGTTGTATTAGTTTAGTTGATCCTGATCTTTGTAATGTGTCTATTATAACAGCTGTTGATGTCTGTCTCTTTTCTTTTCTTATGAGTCTTTTAACCTTTTTGTTTGTATTCTTCAGTTCTAGTTTGTCTTCTTGTGTTTTGTTAGACTTCATACCTAGAGTAGCTCTTTTTTGTATTAAAAACCTAGTTTTATTTGAGAATTTATTAATTTTGGAATTTAGCTGTGGTATATCACTTTCTTCTGCTTTTTTAATGCATTCTTCTATTTCTGTGTAATATTCTTGTACGTTTCCCTTTATCTCGTGAGGGATGTTTTGTATTAAATGTTCTAGTTTCTTACAATATTCTTTTTGATCTACCTCACTATGTGGTTTAGTTCTTGGTTTAGGTCTTTTCCTTTTTGTTAGGTTGTCGGTAAATATCGTGGCTCGTAGTAATCTGTGGTCCGAGAAGAATTTTATATTGTTTACTACGTATACATTTTGGAATATGTTGGATGTCTTGCATAGGAAGAAATCTATTTCATTTTTGGTTTTTGAGTCTGGTGATAGCCATGTCCATTTCCTGTTATTACGTTTTTTATAAAATGTGTTCATTATTTTTAAGTTGTTCGTTCTACAAAAATTTAACAACATTTGGCCTCTAGCATTTCTATTACCATAGCCATGATTTCCAATATGTCTGGATTCTTCCTCAAATTGTCGTTTTCCAATCTTACTATTGAAGTCTCCTTGTATTATGATTGTTTTACTATCTATGTTTTCTAGAATACTGGAAAGTTGGTCATATGTATTGATTATTTCTTCATCGGTATGATCACTTGTAGGCATGTATACTTGTAGAATGGCCATTGTTTGTTGTTTTGAGAATTTTAGTTTTAGTAATCCGATTCTATCTGAGAATGCTCTGAATTCAACAATTTGATTCTTCCATTTTGAGTTAATAAGAAAACCTATTCCATTCTGCTTGGTATCTATCCCGTAGTAATAAAATATGTGTTCTTTGAGTTCAATAATTTCTTCTCCTTTTCTTCTTATTTCACACAGTCCTAATATATCGCATTTTATATGCATAATCGCTTCCAAAAGCTCTGTTAACCTTTCTTGTGTTTTTAAAGTTCTCACATTGAATGTTCCTATGTGTAATTTACTAGTATTATTCTTTTCCTTAAAACGTGGTATATTTACAGTAGTTTCTTCTTTTTGGATTATAGAAGGGGGGCATTGGTCTTTAGATAACCCCTCGGTGACCAGCCGTCTTGGGGTTAAATGGGTGTTGTTGTTCTTATTTGTTTTTGATGTTGATTTTTTTTTATGGTTAATTAATTGCTATTGTTTATTAGGTTTGTCGATTGTGATAGAATTGGATCTGGTCCTCATGAAGTCGAAAGCATTCATTCTATTGACTTTTGATGAAGGTTTGTCAGTTTTCTTGTCTTCAACAGGCATTTCGGCAGAACATTTGTCGGGAGTTGACGATGTCCTCTTCCTTTTAATAAAACTTCCCTTTTCTTTGACTACTAGTTTATCGTATTTGATTACTGCATAGTTCCCCTTTTCTCTCTCTTCTTTAAGTTTATTTTGAAGTGAGCGTCTTATTTCCAATACTTTTTTAGGGTAGTCTTCTGTTATGTATAATTTACTCTTTTTATTTTTATTCTTGAGGATCTCATATTTTTTCCAGTTATTGACCATTGAGATTACCACCGGTCTTGGTTTACCTTGGTTTTCCACTCTTTTTCCAACTCGTTTTGCCTGGTTAAAGTCGCGGGTATCTAGGTCAATGTCTGAGCTTTTTAATTCTTCTGTTATTTTTTTTATTAGTTCTACATTAGACTTTTCATTTTCTTCCAAGCCAAAAACAATTAAGTTATTAGCCTTTCTTTGATTTTCCATTTTATTTTCTAATATTTCCAAAGACTGTTTTAATCTCCTATTTTCTTCCACAATCGGCTTAAGTTGTTCATCCATTTTTTCCATAACGGTTTTTGTTATTTCTTTAGTTTGCTGCTGCATTTCTAATTTAAGTTTATCAAATAAGTTTTGTAACTGTGACTCCATTTCTATGAGTAGAACGGAACGCTATCGGGGTTTTTTGTGTTAGCAACCCTAGATAGAATTGATTGTTTATAGTTCTATGACACTGGCAGTAGCACTGACAGTGACAAGTGTCAGTTGATGTTGTTCATATAGTCACTCAGATAACCTCAATATTTTAATTTTCACAATTTACAATGATTATGTTGTTTTTAGGATTATAATATATCTTTATAATATAATATAATCTGATAAGTTATGAGTTTAAGCACTTTTTGACACTTGGACTTGATACTAATTGTGACAAAGTTGGTAATAATGGGTGCACTCGTAATAGATGGTCTTTGTTTTTTAAGTCCTAATTATTGTAGTTTGTGCTTAATACTAGTAACGCGTAGTTCTGTTACACTTTCCACCGAATTAATCGGGTGCAAACACTTCTGTAGTCGCAAAGTTCGCCTTATTTCAAGTTTTAAAGTTCCGTTAACTGACGGATTTTGTTACGTATTTAACACGGTAAGTTTTAATACTAGGCAAGCGCTAACAGTTATTGGCCGATAAATCAAGGTTATTCTTTGCACTAATTCACTTTTTCACTATTTTTGTCCACAAATACTATTTAGTTTAGTTTATTTCTCTAGCACAAGCAATATAACGTATTCACAGTTTGACAGTTGACAGCTAAGCTAAGGAGGAATCTACTAATTTTAAATTGACTCTATTCTAAATTTGTGGTAGGCTTCGACAGTGGCTATAGCTACTACAATTGCAGCCCAGAAGTGCTGTCAAGCAAGCATTACTTATTTGTTCAATACTTGTCAATAAAACTTGTTCCAAGTTACATACTTAAATGGTAGACTACATCCTCACTTTTACACATAAGATACTGAACTTGTGATTCATCATCACTACAGCCTATTAACGTCCCACTGCTGGGCACAGGCCTCCACTCTCATAGGAGAGCGGGAATTAGAGCTTAGACCCACCACGCTGCTCCAATGCGGGTTGGCGGGCTTTAACGACTATTATCATGTTAGTGATAATAACCGGGACCGACGGCTTAACGTGCTCTCCGAGGCACGGGGGTGAAACACCGCCAACTGCCAACTCCGGGCTGGCACTGAGAATTTCTTAATTGAAAAACCCAATACCTAACTTTTATGCCCGACCGGGAATCGAACCCAGGACCTCGTGATCCGCAGTCGACTATGCTAACCACTAGACCAACGAGGCAGTCGAGGAACTTGTGATTATCATAATGTTATTTCGAGAACCACTATTGTTGCAATTAGATGAATTAGCATTTTATTCACAACTGTGCCAACAACAACAACTGTGTTGAAATGCAACAACTGTGTTGACAACAGGGGCGGTAATGTCGCCTTTTTGCATTCTACTTCGTTCTTTGTTTTTTCTATGTATTTATTTGTGTTATTTATGTGTTGTGGTGTACAAAATAAAGAGTAATAATAATACCAGGGATAGAGTGTCAGTCAATCAGAGTACCTAAATTGCAATTGTAACTCTGTAGATATCAAACTACCGTAGCTTGATATCTAGAGTAATCAGAGATTTAGAACCCTCGTTATAAATTAAACCCTCATTATAAATTAAATTATTTAACTAGCTAATGCCCGCGACTTTGTCCGTGTGAATTGAGGTTTTTTGTTTCCCGCGGGAACTCTTTAATTTTCTGGGATAAAAAGTAGCCTATGTGTTATTCCAGGCTATAATCTATCTCCGTGCCAAATTTCCTCTAGATCGGTTCAGCCGGTGGGGCGTGATTGAGTTACAAACATAAATCCATCCATCCAAACTTTAGCATTTATAATATTGGTATAGATATTTTGCTTGGAATTGCACGTTTTAACATACCTAATTAAACTTAATCCAGTTTGCTCTAAGTCTTAAATCTTGTTTATATTAAGTACCTATTTAATGTTAGCCTCTAAGTTTCATCTAAGTGAATTGTAAAATTTCCTTTTGAAACAATAAACATCTTAAATACGGACGATTTTTATGGTATAACTAGATGATTCCCGCGACTCCGTCCGCGTGGACCAATTTTTTTCGATTCCCGCGGGAACTCTTGAATTTTCCGGGATAAAAAGTAGCCTATGTCATTCCCCGGGATACAACTTATACCTGTACCAAATTTCATCAAAATCGGTTGAACAGATGGACCGTGAAAGCGTAGCAGACAGACAGACATACACACTTTCGCATTTATAATATTAGTATGGATGAGGAAAAAAGCGGCATCTGCATGATGAATTGAGTACGCGGAAGCTCCAGCGGTATTCTGAAAACATTGGTAGGAAAGTGGGAAAACCCTTTTATGAAGCACTGGGTTGGCTTACATGTCAACTCCAAGTATCATAAGAGGTACAGGTACATAAATTAAGATCAATTAATTAAGTGTGAATTGTTTTTATTACTAACATAGTTTTAAGATATTTTGTTACTAACACTGTACGGATCCTAGATCTGAAATAAAGCTTTATTTATTTATTTTATTTAAACCAGAGAACATGCTATAGGATAGTTATAGGATAGTTATAGTATGCTTATAGTTATCAATCTTGATTCTGACAAATGAAACTCAACTTTTGGCTGTTACAAAAAAAAATTATCCCAAAAACTACCAACTGCCAACCCTATTTGGCACGTACAGTAAACTTTCCTTTACAATCCGCGACACCAACTTTGTACTTACTTCATTTCGGAGAACTTTGGACAACCCCAATTAACTGATATAACATGCTCGCGTCTTCGCAACTTTCAGGCTTTGATAATAATTTTCGACACTTTTTATTTACATAAAACATTCATACGAATATTGTAATGCTAAAGTGTGCATTGGATTTTTCTGGCAAGAAATTCTCAGTACTTGCCCGGATTTTTTAAGTAGGCGGTGTTTCACCCCCGTGTCTCGGAGAGTACGTGAAGCCGTCGGACCTGCGCCTGATCTCTCTCCGGTTGTATCGGATTTTCCGTACCATCAGGCTATCAGTGTAAAGGAACAGAAATCGCACCTGTGTTTGCGAACACACTTGTGCACTATAATAATATCTCCGGCGCAGATTGATAACATAATATCTGGAGATTGGCCGCCGTGGCCGAAATTCGGTCGGTAGGACATTAATATTTACTGCGTAGTTCTTATAGTAGTAATAGTTTGCTCTGTTGATATTTGGTCAAAAGAACATCATCATTCATCCATAGTAATATCACAGGAATAAGGATACATTATTTCCTACCAGTCTTTGAGTCGTCAAAAGCGTCTCCACACACTCTCTTTCACGCACACACACACACACACACACACACACACACACACACACACACACACACACACACACACACACACACATACACACACACGCGCACACGCACGCGCACACACAGAGCTGAAAATCAGCGCCATATATCATGCATGCATTTGTATAAGTATAATGTTGGGCATAAAAAAGTAGGCTTATTCCTTGATAAAATTATAAAGAGAAGCTGCGTGAAAAATTGTAGCATTCTAGGTTGGAGACAGAGAGGGTCGTTGGTGAGTCATTGCTTGAGTGAGTCACGACTTTTCCATAAATAAAAAATATGTTATTCATGAGAATGCAGGTGACGTTAAGTTAACATTTTCCAGTTTGAGAGCTTTCTACCAGTTAATGGTGTATGAATATTTGATATTTCACCTTGTATTAAAATCTATGCTAAGTAATATTATAATTGCGAAAGTTTGGATGGATGGATGGATGTTTGTTAGTTACTCAATCACGCCAGAATGGCTGAACGGATCTGAATGTTTGGCACAGAGATAGATTATATTATGTATAGTGTGGAATAACACATAGGCTACTTTATATCCCGGAAAATTAAAGAGTTTCCGCGGGAAGCAAGAAACCTCAATCCACACGGGCGAAGTCGCGGGCATCTTCTAGTATTATATAATCTATATATATAAAATTCAAAGTCCTGACTGACTGACTGACTGATTGACTTATATATCAACGCACAGCCTAAACCGCTAGGGCTAGAGACTTGAAATTTTGACAGTAGCTTCCTTTTGTGACGTAGGCGCTCACTAAGGTAGGATTTTTCAAAATTCTACCCCTAAGGGGGTGAAATAGGGGTTGAAAGTTTGTATGAAAGTCCGTCATTTCTCAAGTTATATCCATGAAACTTGGTATATAAGCTACCAGTAAAAAACAAAGAAATACGTGTTTCACAGTTTTCAAAAATTCTACCCCCGAAGGGGTGAAATAGGGGATGAAAGTTTAAATGAAAGTCCTTCATTTCTCAAGTTGTATCAACGAAACTTGGTATTTTGGTTTGAGGTACTAAATAAAGAAGTACGTGTTGCACAGATTTTCAAAATTAAACCCCCAAAGTGGTAAAATAGGGGTTGAAAGTTTGTATGAAAGTCCTTCATTTCTCAAGTTATCGTCATGAAATTTAGCATTTGGGCTTTCAGTAACATAAGCAGAACGTGCTTCACCATTTTTGAAAATTCGACCCCCAAAGGGGTGAAATAGGGGATGAATGTCCTTCATTTATCAACATATTTTTCAAGTTATAACAACGAAACTTGGTATTTTGGCTTTCGGTATAATATAAATAAGTACGTGTGTAACAGTTTTTCAAAACACCCTCAAACGGGTAAAATGGGGGTTGTAAGTTGGTGTAAAATGCCGGCGTTTTTCAAGTTATAGCCATGAAACTTGATATTTGGGCTACTGGTTTAAATTATGAAATACATAATTCACAGTTTTTATTATAAATTCTATCCCAAAGGACGTTAAATAGTCCCTCAATCACGCCGCAACAGAGCAACGGATCGACGTGTTTTTTTATGGGTTCGTTTTATCCCGGAAAATTAAGGAATGCTTATGGGAATTAAAAATCTTATGCCACGCGAACGAAGTCGCGGGCGTCCGCTAGTACTAAAATAAAACATCAGCATAATTGCTACAGCATCATTGCATTGCATCAACATAATATAGCTATATCTGTATCAGTCATAATTTTCAATTTTTGTTCGAAAATGTTACGAAGCTTTTCGAGATTTCATGAAGTAGGTACGCATTAAAACTCGAACAAAACGTATGAAAATGTTAGCGAAGAAAGAAATAGGCTTGTTCACACCACATACTCTCCAATCTACATCGTAGGTCGTACTTTTTATTGGTTCGCGTTAAAACGTAGCGGCCACGGCTTTTTTTTTATCCACTACAAGTTAGCCCTTGACTGCGATCTCACCTGATGGTAAGTGATGATGCAGCCTAAGATGGTAGCGGGCTAACTTGTTAGGGGCATGGCAGTTATATTAAACCCATTCCCCTATTCGGTTTCTACACGGCATCGTACCGGTACGCTAAATCGCTTGGCGGCACGTCTTTACCGGTAGGATGGTAACAAGCCACGGCCGAAGCCTCCCACCAGGCCAGATCAGGGAAAATTCAGAAATTATAAATTTCCACACCCTGCCGGGGATCGAACCCGGGACCTCCGCACGTTAAGGCAACAGCGCTCAACACTGTGCCACGGAGGTCGTCAAATGGCTGCGGCTGAGATGTCTTATGCGATAAACTAGTGTGGTGTGATGAATTAATGAAATGAAAACTGATGTCACTTATTACTGAGTGTATTTCAATATATAATGACATTACTAGCTAATGCCCGCAACCTCATCCACGTAGAATTAGTTTTTTTAATTCCCTCGGGAATTACTTAAATTTCAGGAATAAAAAGTCACTCTCCCGGTCCTTAACTATACCCATGCAAAAAATCACGTTGATCCGTTACTCCGTTGCGGCATGAATGAATGACAATCCAACAAACCAATAAATCAACAAAAAGACACAGCACTTTCGCATTTATAATATTAGCACCAAATAAGTAATAGTATCTATTAGTATGATAACCGCTCATACATAACAGTTATGGCCCGGCGTATAAGAGTAAAGTAGGTAGCGGTAAGAGTGGAACCCTATTAGGGTTCCAATAACCTCGCCTCCGCGTTATTCGGAACGAAGACCTCAATAATGGTGGAGCACTTCGGTTTTGTGTTACTTGTTATCATTGTGACAAGTTTCGTAGGTTAACGATTCTATTACAATGAAAATGAAAAGAAATAAAAATACACTTTACTGTATACCAAACGAGATACCAAACAGAAGAATATAGACAAATACATTACGGGAAGAAGCTGTACAATAGGCGGTATTATCGCTAAGAAGCGATCTCTTACAGCAACATAAAGAGGAAATAATAATAATAATAATAATTAAGAGATGGACTTCTCTCATGAACGAGAATGTCATGCGTGCGTACTACAGGGCGACAGGAGGGGAAACCGGACGGACTGGCTACCGAGCGGCAATGTACCGCGAGTTCCTGCTGCTTGAGCCGACTCTAACTGTCACGGAACAAAACCTGGCAGATCGGGCTCGGTATATTCAGCGTTCAAACATCTTTAACGCTACCGAGCTCGAACGGTTACGACGTGAGGCTGTTCCCGAGGTGACAACTCCAACAACAGAGCAAATCGTCTCTCCAGTGGTGCCTATCCGCGAGGAGATAGTTACCACCTCCCACGATTTGCCTGTTGAGGAAAGCACCGAGGAAACAGTTTCCCTTGATTTAGAGCGGATGGGAAGGATACTAGAAGAGGCGATTTCTGAGACTCGAAGCGCTCCTCTGGAGGATCGCCCGCGGCTCTCCCGCCTTACGCTGAATGTAGCGACGCGGGATGTCATTGAGGCCACCAACCAAATGCTGCCTCAACATCTAGCAAACAGCGCTGGCTTGGATGATACGGCTTCAATTCTCTTCGGTGCAGCTCTAGCTGTGCACCGATTTATCGGAGCTAAGACCCCGGGCCCGGGACGCGCTGCTGTCGCAAGACGCAGCATGGAACCGGCCTGGAAGAAGAGAATAGAACGCCGTATCAACCTTGCCAGAGGCCTCATTGGCAGACTGCAAAGCTTCAGGTCGGGCAATACCAGGCCAAGGATTGTGCGCTCCGTTAGAATTGCCTTCAACGGGCTTGGGGTTAGCTTGGATCAGCCCGATATAACCCAAAAGCTAACGGAGCGCATCGACGACCTGAAGCAGAAAATCGCTGCATGGGGGAGCCGCATACGGCGATACTCGGAAAGAGTTGAGCGCTTTCAGCAAAATCGTCTCTTCTCGAGTGATCAGAAAAGGTTCTACAAAAAATTGGAGTGTCCAGCAGTCTGCTCTACCTCTCAACGGCCGAGCTCGGCAGATCTTGTCGCTTTCTGGCGGAGTGTGTGGTCTCGAGAGGTTGAGCATGAAGAGGGCCCTTGGATTGCGGCGGTAGAGGAAGCATGTGCCGTAATTGAACCGATGAACCCGGTAGCCATCTCTACGGAGGATGTAGTTGGTGCAGTAAGGCGGGCCCCGAACTGGAAAAGTCCGGGTCCTGACGGGCTGCATCACTACTGGCTTAAGGGTTTCTCGGTTTGCCATGCGACCTTGGCTCGACAATTCCAAGAAGCTCTCGAGCAAAGGACACTCCCGAACCTTTTCACCACTGGGATCACTCATCTAGCTCCAAAGTCCACTGATGCCACTGATCCGGCTAAGTACCGCCCTATTACGTGTCTTACGACCATCTATAAGACACTTACATCCGTTCTGAGCCTCAAGATCACTCGTCATGTAGACGAAAATAACATCATGTCTGGGGCTCAGAACGGATGTCGGGGGGGTAGCCGTGGTACTAAGGAGCTCCTTCTCATCGACTCCGTTGCGGGACAATTGGTCAAACGCAACCGCCGGAACTTCTCCGCCGCCTGGATTGATTATAAAAAGGCATTCGACTCGGTGCCCCATTCATGGCTCTTGAGGGTCCTTGAACTGTACAAAGTCGATGGTGCAGTTCGAGACTTCCTCAGGGAATGCATGGGGCAATGGAGTACGATCCTTTGTCTCCATGGTGAGCGGTTGGCGGCTGCTGATGACCGGATAAGGATACGGCGGGGGATCTTCCAGGGTGATTGTCTGAGTCCGCTTTGGTTTTGCCTGTCTCTGAACCCACTCAGCTCATTGCTGGAGAGTTCAGGGACGGGCTTTCAGTTTCGGAGAGGAGGGACAAGAGTGCCTCACCTTTTCTACATGGATGACCTCAAACTGCTGGCACCCAATGCTACCCGTCTGCAAGAATTGCTGAATGTCACCACTGATTTCAGTAATTCTATCAGAATGGAGCTCGGGCTGGACAAGTGTGCGGTCTTGCATGTGGTAAGGGGGCAGGTTACTCACTCGGCTGAGATGAACCTCGAGCCATCGATCATCAGGACCCTCTCTGAGGCTGAATCGTACCGGTATCTGGGTATGTCGCAATCAGTGGGGGTAAATGAGGCGGACATGAAACAGTCTGTTTGCGAGGCCTTTTTTGGCCGTCTGACAAAGATCTGTAAAAGTTTTTTGTCAGGCGCCAATAAGGTTCGAGCCTATAACGGCTGGGTTATGCCCGTTCTCATGTACACCTTTGGCGTGCTCAGATGGACTCAGACCGAACTTGACGCCCTGGATAGAAAAGTCCGCACGACTATGACTCTCTATCGCATGCATCACCCGAAATCGTCTGTGATGAGATTGTATATCCCCCGGAAGTGTGGTGGTCGAGGCGTATTAAGCGTCAAGACCATGCATAACCGGGAGATAGCCAATCTCAGAACATACTTCGAGACGAAGAGGGAGTCACCCATGCATAGAGAGGTCATAGAGTGTGATAAAGGACTCACTCCCCTATCCTTAGCCAAAATCGAGTGGCAGGCGCCGGTGGTACTTAGCACCTCTGACCGGGAGACCGTGTGGAAGGAGAAGGAGTTGCACGGACGCTTTTTTAAAGCTCTTAATGAGCCACATGTCGATAAGAAAGCGTCCGTGCAATGGCTGCGCTTCGGTGACCTCTTTGGGGAAACCGAGGGTTTCGTCTGTGCGATACAGGATCAGGTAGTTAAGACGCGGAACTACCGAAAGTACATTCTGAAAGATGGCACTCATGACATATGTCGAGCTTGTCGCCATCCCGGTGAATCACTCAGACATGTGCTTTCGGGATGTTCGGCGCTTGCTAACACTGAGTATCTGCACAGGCACAACCAAGCGGCCAAAATCCTTCACCAGGAGCTTGCTCTGCAGTACGGTCTCCTGGATGAGAGGCTGCCGTACTACAAGTACACACCGGTGCCTGTACTCGAGCGTGACGGAGTCCGGCTCTATTGGGACCGGTCCATCATCACGGACAGGACTATTCTAGCGAATAAGCCTGACATCGTGCTGTTGGACCGGGCACAGTCACGGGTGTTTTTGGTGGACATCACCATTCCATATGACGAGAACCTTGTGAGAGCTGAGACGGAGAAAAAACGAAAGTATCTCGATCTGGCTCACGAGGTTTCCGCCATGTGGCATGTGGAGTCCACTGAAACCATCCCAATCGTTATATCTGCGAATGGGTTAATCCCAGTCAGCCTCGCTCACCATCTGAGGCGGCTGGGGTTCCGTGGCAGTTCGCTCGCAGCCAGGATGCAAAAAGCGGTGTTGCTAGACTCGGCTAGGATAGTCCGCCGGTTTCTCAACCTGTCGCCCTGACCCCCGGCCGTCTGGTCTCCCCTGCCGGGGTGTAATCCTCCGCCCGCTACAACTTTTTATTTGTGTATTTGTGTATGTAAGTTTATTCATATCTATTTATTTACGTAAGTTCATTGTAATTCCTTTGGTCATATATGTATTTATTTTGTATGCGGGCGTGAGAGTATGATATATACCAATAATAATAATTAATATTAATTAATATTATTAGAAATACTGGATGAGGGTGTGAACTTAGATTATAGGATGAAATAAGAAATGGGTACAGTCAATACCTTACTAAAAAACTATAAATACATCTAAAAAAAATTTTTAATCTTTATTTATTAGGGACTTTGGTCCGACATCTAACTAAATACACAAAATATTACAATAATAGGTATATTTGAACATATAGTAAACGTACATTCATAATATACATTTCTTGAACTTTTTACCGAAGGTCAGTGCTAAATCAATTGTGGAAAAGCCATTAGGCCAATTTTATTTTCATGTATTTCATGCATCAAATCGGTTGTTAATCGCATAGTTTAACAATTAAAATTGAAAAATACCTATTTACTTACACAAAATAAATAAATATTCTGTTTAAATCATGTTAGGTAATATTCCTTTTACCGATTCTTAAAGATATTTAAGGATTTCTAATGTCACCTGGCAAGACATTCCAAAGCTTTACGGTTATAACATTAAACGAATTCCCCTATGGTGTAGTAGGGAAAATTCGCCCGACGTTATTTACTTAGCCCGTACAAATTCGTTTAGTGAAAGCACACAGCAGATCTAAACTTTATACAACCCGCTTCAACTAAGCTTTGCCAATCACGTGTCCGAACTCGGTGCAAACACACTCGCGAATTTCCATGTTACAATATTGAGGGAAGTTTCAGTTTGACCGTCCATAATGCATTTACGTTTCATGCTAATAACATTTATGAATTTATATTTTTTGCACCTCAAATAGTTAGCATGGGAGTGGGGGTAGGTAACGTGCTCTCCACGGCAACGGGGGTGAAACACCGCCAACTTCCTAACTCCGGGCTAGTACTGAGAATTTCTGGTCGGAAAAACATTATTGCTGCAGCCGGGAATCGAACATCCCAATAAGACTACCACGCTCACCACTGCGCCAGGTAGGTCGCCAAAATATTTTCTGCCCCCTTAGCAAAGTTATATTCGTTTCGTGTCTAATCTTTTTCTATAATCGTTAACGCTTTAGAGGAGAGAGAAAAATAAGTGAATAGTCCATGGTTAGCGTTTTTAATGGCTTTCGTTATAGCGTTAACGATTGTAGAAAGAGGATACACACGAAACGTATGTAACTTGGCTAGGGGGGCTGTTTAAAACACGTGGCGGTAGAAAGCTTTTTGCAAAATTGAAACTATTTAGATGAAAGCCTGTAAATTTATCGGCGTTGTGGAAAATATATTTATTACTATCAGTTTATCGGAAAACGCGGGCTTGGTATTTATTCTACTACAGAATTGGCGCTCTATGTCCGACAGTAAAAATAAATGCGTGTAAAATAAACCACAAGTTAAAAGTTTCCTATTGGAGATTTTATCGTCTGTACTTTTGGCTTTGAGGTTTTTTTATAAAATTGAATGAATGAACTTTAAAAATTGTGAAAAAAAAGCTTATTATACTGTTGAAGATTATGTAAATGATAAAAGGGGATGGATTTGATTCGCTCCCACAATGGTTTAGACTGCAGTTACCTAAGTATTTACACATTGATGTAATTTTAAATGTTATTTTTTTTTTAAAGAGCAACCAGCTAGATGCTTGCTGGTTTTTCTCAGTGAGAATGGTACTCCGAAACAGTGGTAGATTCACTCGACGATTTGAATACACTTTTAATAAGTTTATTTGAAAAAAAAAGAGTTTGAGTTTGATAGCCTAGCGGTTAAGACATTCGACTTTCATTCGTGTGGGTTCGATCCTTGGGCACGCACTTCTAGCCACCAATATCGGTTCCAACTGTAACCGATATTGGTATGGGGTTAACACGTTCGCTGCGTTGTGTGGTCATATTGGCTCATAGCGAACTTTCATGTGGTGCGGCGAGTAAAATAGCGTTTACTCCCCTGGTGCGGTAGGCATAACTTTGTGTTTTTCTATCGTAGGAAAGAGATATGTATACCATTGTAATTGCCGCTTTAACGTGAACAATCCAGCATTTTCAAACACTCGTGAGCCAATTTGACCTCACCCGCCCCTAAAGAAAAATGTTTCATCCTAGTGCGGCATGAGGTCAATATCACCTACCGCTCCGCCCACCCCACACCCGCACTGATCGATGCGCTGGCGCCATTTCGTGCACGTGTTGTGCCACGTGATCGACACAGAAGACGTCGCGTCGTTTTGAGCAATTTTTGGTGAAAAACAAGATAAGTGGCCTGCCTTTGTCCTAAGATTTTCATGTTCAATTTCCCAAAGTTTTGTCCAAAATTATTATAGGTTACATTTATTTGTGTAAAAGAATTTTTTTTCAGTATATATAAGTGCAAATAAGAGTAAATTAACGTAAATAACAACGAAAATCGAGATCGTAACAAAGCTAGTCGTAGCTGCCCTTTGTATCCCCTCTCATCTTGACCCAGTGATCTCCATTCCCTAACTCCAGGACACTTTATCATTGGAAGGCCCTCGACTGCATTACCTTCAACAGCACCTGTCATATGTAGTGACAATCAGCGAAAACTTTATGAGCGCATGGATAGCATAAGGCATCATTTTTGGCAGCGATGGCAGAAGGAGTACCTGGCTGAGCTGAGCAAAGAACAAAATGGCGAAACAATACTGCTCGAGATTGGTGACATATGTTGTTATTATCTGAAGACTATGCGCCCCCGTTGTGCTAGCGTGTAGGACGAGTTGTACAATCTATACCTGGACCAGATGATGTGGCAAGTGTTGCCCCATTGTGTGACTAAACATACAGTAGGATAGACACAAAATCTTTTCCTTTTGTTATTTTTCACGTCACTTACAGGTTAAAAATTTAACTGTCAATAAAATTTTGGGATAACTTATCGAGTCCTATAACAGAGGTGTTTCCCATTACTAGTGTTTTGTCACCTTCAGTGCGTTGTGTGGTCAAATGGACCTCGCAAAGTGTTTCTCTTTTAGACGCTAAACGAAACTAGCGAGCTAAAAACGCAGCAAGGTATATATACATACAAGTAATTGCTATACTAGATGATGCCCGCGACTTCGTCCGCGTGGATTAATGTTTAATTCGAGAACGCGAGAACTCTTTAATTTTCCGGGATAAAACAGTAGCCTATGACCTTTCCCTGTATACAAACTATCCCTAAACCAAATTTCATCAAAATCAGTTGAAGAGACAGGTTTTTTTTTCCTGCGGGAACTCTTTAATTTTCCGGGATAAAAAGTAGCCTTTTGTCCTTCCCCGGGATACAACTTATTCCTGTACCAAATTTCATCAAAATTGGTTGAACAGATGGGCCGTGAAAGTGTAGCAGACAGACAGACAGACACACATTCACATTTATAATATTAGTATGGATATGGATTTTGTATTTGGATTAATTTTTGATTGCGTATGGGAATCAAACCCGGGACCTCCCACTTATAAGGCTGCACTCAACATATTGTCAGAAGTTTGTTTAGAAGCTTATTCAATATCTGCTCCTAAAGTCCGGCTTGGTCCAACAAAGGATCAAATTCGGAATATGCACACGGAATAAAGGCTTATGCGGCTTCCAAAGGTATTATGTGGTCAAAGTTCGAAGCTGAAAATTAATTTGCTGCATAGCTACTTTGAACTGGCATGTTCCAATACATAAATATCCAAACTGGGAATAGGGATGATGACAACATAATCAAATCTGCAACTCTTTATCAAACTTATAAACGCGCTTCTAGTATGGTTATAGCTGTGGCCTGTGACGTCATAAATTTCAAGACACTATTCTTTAATTAATCTATAGTTAAAAAATGGTTATCAAACTTAAAATTAGGTTTTTTGGAAGATCCTCAAGTTAATAACCATTAAGAAATATGATTTTTTATACATAGGCATCATCCTTATTAGTTACATATTGTAACAATCTTTTTTCTTTTAAAAAACAGCTACTGCTTACTATCTTGCCGGTTCTTCTCAGTAGATTCAGCTTTCCGGATCAAAGCAAAATTCAGCGAACCGATGGTAGAGTCTTTACTTATCATAAGTGACACATGGAAATTAACAAAAAATATTAGGAGTAAATGGATGAAAACAATTTCGTTTCGCAACAGTATTTTAAGAAAAACACCTGTAATTTAACTTTTCCTACCCCAACTAAACAACCACTACAAAGTATTAAAATAACAAAGAAAGGGGGAAAAAGAGAGAGCCACGAGTAATTGACCGCGAAATGGCTGAGTTGGGGTAAAAGTACCCCGAGTGGGGTAATTTTATTCGACTCAACGCTATTCCGCTGATGTATGTATGGCAGTAATGCGGGGTAATCGCGATGTCACTATTACCCTTGGAATAAAATGGGCCTAAATTGATGTATTTTTTTTAATAAACTAGCTGATTTGATTTGATTATCTATCAAATTGGAGTGGCATTTATTGTCATAATAGCGGAAACCCGTGACTTCGTCCGGCGTTTCTGTCTGCGTGAACTTCTTACCTTTCTGGGATGAAAAGAAGGATTTGTCCTTTCTCGAGATACAACCTACTCGTATGTTCCAGAAAATGAAATGAATGATGAGCCATTAAAGCGTAACAATCAAACTCATATTCGCATCCATAATTATACACATACTCAAATGCGAGATTTTGGACATATCTATCTATTTTGGATATATATATCTTATCTTACTAATATTAGGAAACCGGAAAAACTCAATCCACGCAGACGAAGTCACGGGCATCATCGTAAGTTTATAGATTAATTTACATTGATGTACGTGTACAGTATGCGCCCAAAATTTTGCAACCATTTGGGGATTGCATTGTATTGCGCTTTATATCATTAAATAGAATCGAGAGTTATGAGTCTCGCGGGCGCCGAGTTCCGAACTTCCGACTGCAAACAAAAGCGACATTATATCGCCGAATAAGGACGAAAACGCACTGCGGGCAGGGGCCATACTGCCCATGGCTAACATATTGTTTCATTATTATTGACTTCCTGTTTTAGAATTATAATCCTTATTTTCTTAACGACAAAGTGCGTGACATGAAACTGTCATTTAGAGTAATATTGCGTAGTAAGTAAGCACGCTTAAAACAGCGTTGGCAATAATATGGCCCCTGGACCTGACAAATCGTGCGCACGAAAGTGTTGTATGGCGCCCTCTTATTATCCTTACTATCTTGCAGAGATAAGGGCTTTTATTTTTTATTATTTTTGAAGTGAAAACTTCTTTAGCCGCGTTGAACACTTTTTGGTAAGGGGTAAACTTGTGGATTCGCGTCACTGACACCGACACCGTCTTTTTTAGGGTTCCGTAGCCAAATTTGACAAAAACGGAACCCTTATAGATTCTTCATGTCTGTCTGTCTGTCTGTCTGTCCGTCCGTATGTCACAGCCACTTTTTTCCGAAACTATAAGAACTATACTGTTGAAACTTGGTAAGTAGATGTATTCTGTGAACCGCATTAAGATTTTCTTACAAAAATAAAAAAAAACTATAAATTTTGGGGGTTCCCCATACTTAGAACTGAAACTCAGTTTTTTTTTCATCTAACTGATACGATGGATAGGTCTTCAAAAATGATATTGAGGTTTGTAATATCATTTTTTTCTAAACTGAATAGTTTGCGCGAGAGACACTTCCAAAGTGGTAAAATGTGTGTGTCCCCCATGTAACTTCTAAAATGAGAGAATGATGAAACTAAAAAAATATAATGTACATTACCATGCAAACTTCCACCGAAAATTGGTTTGAACGAGATCTAGTGAGTAGTTTTTTTTTAATACGTCATAAATCGTAAACCGCAATTTTAAATTATTAAAAATATTTTTAATAATTTAAAACTTACTACAGGTTTGTACGGAACCCTCGGTGCGCGAGTCCGACTCGCACTTGGCCGGTTTTTTTTAATTAGGTATCTTAAATAAGTATTCGTTTTCACTACTATCGGCAGTCCCTTTTTAAATTTATAGAAATGCGCTTGGCTGCTATCAAACTTGCTGGAAAATGTGCAGTCTAAGGAGCTTACTCAAAGCTGTATTTTTTGGTTTACCTAACGTGTCGTCGTGTCGCCGCAGTTTGTGAAGCTCCAGACGTGTGCGGACTTTTTTTGGTTTGACAATTTTTTGTTCGTAGTGCGTTTTCGGCCTAACAGCAAATAAAAGCGACATTATACCGCCAAACAACTATAACTGCTCTACAACCGAAACTGATACAGTTTCGTGTTTGTTTTTCACTGAAAATGTTTTTTCGGAAAAAGCAGTCAAATATTTCGAACACTTTTTGTGGTTACTTTATGTGAAAATCGAGAGTAAGCACCGTCGCGCATATCACTTTGCATGTCCTCAAATATATACCCATGAAAATCACGCCAATACGTTGCTTTGTAGCGGCGTGATTGAAGGACAAACCAACACACTTACAAACAAATACCTTCGCAATTATAATATTACTTAGTATAAAGCATATTAATATTTGTATGTTATACCCTATTTTACCTACTAATTTGTGTTTTCTACAGCTAAGATTCAATTCCGAGTCAAAAGTTTTGGCATATTGTACGGAACCCTACCTTATGCGTGTCCTGATACGCACTTTTGACGACCTCCCTGGCGCAGTGTTGAGCGCTGTTGTCTTAACGTGGGAGGTCCCGGGTTCGATCCCCGGCAGGGTCAATTTGGGTATTTATAATTTCTGAATTTTCCCTGGTCTGGTCTGTTGGGAGGTTTCGGCCGTGGCTAGTTACCACCCTAACAGCAAAGACGTGCCGCCAAACGATTAAGCATTCCGATACGATGCCGTGTAGAAACCGATTAGGGGTATGGGTTTAATATAACTGCCATACCCCTAACAGGTTAGCCCGCTATCATCTTAGACTGCATCATCACTTACTTACCATCAAGTGAGATAGCAGTCAAGGGGTAACTTGTAGTGGATAAAAAAAAACTTGACCACTTTTCCTAATAACAATTTCAACAATTGTGTGAATCCAACCAAGGTGGGAAAAAATGTTAAGGGTCACGTAACAATTGATACTTATTTTAGGCTCCAATTAGTGGGTGAGGGAAACCGCCCGGGACCAGTGTAACAATAATAATGTCCTCTCAATCGAATTTCGAGTCTGCGCGGGAGATATTATAGTGCACAAGTGTGTGCGCATACACAGGTGCACTCTCTGTTCCTTTGCTCTCATAGCCCGATGGGACGGAAAATCCGACACAACCGGAGATAGTTCAGGTGCAGGACCGACGGCTTAACGTGCTCTCCGATGCACGGGGGTGAAACACCGCCAACTTCCTAACTGGTACTGGTACTAGTACTGAGAATTTCTTGTCAGAAAAACCCAATACTTGTTATGGCCCGATCCGGGACTCTAACATGCTAACTATTAGACCAGCAAGGCAGGCAGGATCAGTGTATTCTCACGCCGTACAACAAAGTTTGAGTAAACAGTTAAGATCTAAAAAGAGATCAGGTCTGTTTCCAATTCGGGTTTGTTTACAAGTTGGGTTTATTCACTCAATTTTAAAATATAATAATAACAAAAAGTAAACAGGCATAAAAATTTGTTCCAATTTTACCACCGGGTCAGATAAGTGGGACATATATACATCAGAAAGCCCTAAACCAGATGGTGTTAGTAGTAAAAAGATGCACTTTAGAGTTTTGTATCATACATTATATGATACAAAACGAATAAACTCAGTGTTTGATACACAGTACAGTACATACAAAATATAATAATTACTTTCATACATTTGTTTAATTCAATAGGAACATTGACATCCGTATTATTGTAAAGGAAAGCAGAAAATGTTAAGTGCCTCGCAACAATATGATAGTTATTTCAGGCCACAATTGGTGGGTGAGGGAAACCGTCCGGGGCCGGCGTATTCCCACCCCGTAGAGCTAAGTGTGAGCAAACTGTTATAATCTAAAAAGAGATCCCGCGGGATCCCTTGGCAACGATCTACACGCTACGGGAGCTGACGTAACTCTCTTCTACGACACATTTTGTACTCTGGTTTTAGTTAGCCCTTGGCTGCAGGCTTTCCTAGAGGTAAGGTTTTTTAACTCTATTGCAATTTAGCTCTTGTTTGAGATCTTACCTGCTAATACGCGATTTTGCAATCTAAGATGGTTTCGGTCTACGCTTTTAGGGGTATAGCCGTTTAATAAACTTATACCCCTGAACTGTTTCTACTCAGCATCGTAACGGAATGCAAAATAGCTTGACGACACGTCTTTGCCGATGATTGATGAATGATGATGCACTCCAAGATGTTTAGATTCAGGTTAGATCAGATTAGCATACCTAATATTACAGAAACGTATGAAATATGATGCAAGTCATTACATTCGTCGGTACGTTGGTAACTATGATGATTTCTAGAGGTAGGTAATTTAAAGTCACACTACCAAAGCCTATAGACAGTATAAAAATTATTCAAAAATGTTCATGCACTCATATAACACTTAACGTGTTCTGGACCGGATGGTCTCATACTTTCACATACTTTCAAAGATATTATATCATGATAAAGATTCTTCTCCTCGATCAAAGAAGTGTCGCTTTTTGCCCTCGGAAGATGAATCATCGCTCGGCCCAAAATCCCAGTACTAATCTGAAGTAAAATAAAACTCAAATTATTTCAGCTTTTTTGTACAGCAATCTTTTTATGCTTTGAAGATTTATCTGACGTGATTGTGTATTTTAATTTACAAGCTTTAGGTCCAGGGTTTTATTCGCATTTCGATGTTTTAATTTATTAAGTTTGTTTGTGGAGAATTAGTCTTAGACAGGAATTTTACGAAAATGGAACCCAAAGAGGGTGAACAAACTTACATACATTCATGATACGTAGACTGCTAAATTCATAACCCTTCCTTTTGACTTTGCCATCCACCACCACCACTACAGCCCATTAACGTCCCACTGCTGGGCACAGGCGTCCACTCTCATAGGAGAGAGGGAATTAGAGCTTAAACCCACCACGCTGCTCCAATGCGGGTTGGCGGGCTTTAACGACTATTATCATGTTAGTGATAATAACCGGGACCGACGGCTTAACGTGCTCTCCGAGGCACGGGGGTGAAAACCGCTAACTTCCTAACTCCGGGCTAGTGCTGAGAATCTCTAGTCAGAAAAACCCAACACTTATTATGGCCCGACCCGGGACTCGAACCCGGGACCTCGTCAGCCGCAGTCAATCATGTTACCACTAGACCAACGAGGCAGACAGACTTTGCCATAGTCGGGTAATAAAACGCCCGTAAAAACATAGCCATGTACAAAGGCCCTGCGACTGCCACTTTAAGCTGATCGAACAGTGTGAGCAAAAATGTCTCTGCACGAATTTAAAGGTTACTTCTAACGCCTTTGGAAGTTTATTTTTGTTTGTTTCTTTGTTCCCTTTGATATGCGCATCGCATTGTTTAACTTTCAAAGGCTTCAAGCTGCCAGCAGATCGAAACCGTTCAGCGTTACCTAACACAAAAAGAAAGACTTGCGGATGTGTTTGCCCCTTTATATTCGTGGCTTTAAAAAAATTAGTTTAAAAGCCAGTACATTTTACGCTCGTGAAACATGAAATTTTTAAAAACCGCTCACGTAATTTGTTTTTTATCAGAAAATCTATAGTTTCAGACCAAAAATTAAAAAAAAAACTAAAAAAAATTGGCAGTCATGGACTGCCGATACAAGTGATTTTTTTTTTTAATTTTTTTCTTTTTTTGTAAATTTTAATTATTTATTTAAATAATATTTAAGACCTTTTGTCTTCGTAACAACACGTTGTTGGTGTCGGTGACGCGAATCCACAAGTTTACCCCCCCACCAAAAAGTGCTCAACGCGGCTAAAGAATTTTTTACTTAAAAATTTGGAGCATTCTTTGGAAAATATCTGTATAGAGAAAATTGTAACCGAACGTGTTTCAGAATAAATTTAGAGTACTTAAAATTGCAAAAAAATCGTAATATGGCTAAGTGAGTAAGTGAATAATAAAAGTCTAGCCCCACTAGACGTACGGCACGGCACTGCACGGCGCGGCATGTAGCGGCAGTTATTACTTGCACGAGGTTGTATGGCGCTGGGTCCACTTAAGCGACTTCCCACGGAGATGCACTGCGTGACGCGGCCCCGTTCAAACTCATACAAATAATATTTGCCGCTACGTGCCGCGCCGCTCCATGCATCTCAAGTGGGGCTTGATCTTTATGGGATCACGACCTTCAGCAATGAGGAATGAATCCCAGAGAGATGATATAATCAGTAACATCTATAGGGAATTTTGCAATTAATTAACACGGCTGAGTGCCTAATGAAAGCCGTTCGTATTTTATTCATTCGATTTTATCTAGTAATAGAAAACGACTGAATAGTAAAAGTGCAGATGCATTCAGACTTAAGTAATTAATTCCGCATAATGATCTCATAATACGTAGAGTGAATGCAGCTGAAAATTTCGCTGAAATTTTGCATTTTCATTTGAATTATTCTATCGCGAAATTTACTTCCGCGATGAAAATACTTGTCACATTCACATGACATGGAAATTAAACTTCCACAAACTACTTAACGCTAGTATGAGTATTTCTAACTCGAAAACTTTAATGGTTTGTGTGAGTTCGACGATCAACCTGACCAAGTGTTGAGCGCTGTTGTCTTAACGTGCGAAGGTCTCGGGTTTGATCCCCGGCAGGGTCAGTTTGGAAATTTATAATTTCTGAATTTTTCCTGGCCTGGTGGGAGGCTTCGGCCGTGGCTACTTACCTACAAAGTCGACAAAGTTACCTACACTCCTACTGGCAAAGACGTACCGCCAAGCGAGTTAGCTTTCCGGTACGATGCCGTGTATAAACCGATTAGCGGTATGGGTGTAATATTACTGCCATGTCCCTAACAGGTTAGTCCGCTACCATATTTAGACTGCATCGTCACTCAGGTGAGATCGCAGTAAAGGGCTAACTTGTAGTTGATAAAAAAAAGTTTTAACATGACTTCAACGTGAATCAAAAAGATGCTTGTTTTTGACTTAGTAGTCATGTCGACCGAAAGAAACTGTCCCCTTTACACAAATTTTTTTTATGGTCGACTCAACCGGCATTAATAGTAGTATTACATCGCGAGACCGGGAAGTACGCGTTTTCTGGTCGAGTGTTAGTGAGCTATATACGAGACCAGAAATGTTCTCCCGGTCGAGATGTGTATAGTGCTTTTCTAAAAATTGAAACAAGTGACTTTTTTTTAAATATAATTAATATGCAATTAATTTTTTTTTTTGCGCTGTGAGTGCTGAACGCGTAATACGGTAGAGTTCCAAATTTAAACTATTTAGGCCAAAGAATATTATAACAAGTTACAAGATATTCAGGAAGAAAGATTCCAAATTCAATATGTAATGAAAATACATACATTCTTTACTGGCCTAGCGGCCTAGCCTAACTAGTTTAACCTAGCCTAGCCTAACCCTAGTTAGTGGGCCTAGTTTAACTTCCCGGCGGAAGTTTAACTTTCGAACTCATTTACAGGGTATGAAATGTGCACATTTCATATCATTTTTTAGAAAAATACTTAGGTGTTTATGTACAGCCAAATACAAAATATAAAAGTGTTTTGCGAATCTAATACTTGAGAATATAATTATGTCACTCTCCAGGTTTTCAACTACAGTGCATGTAAAAAAATCAACTCGATCCTTTGCTCTGTTGCGATGTGATTGAAGAACAAATCAACATACCAATAATCTAACAAACAAACAAACAACCTATCGTACTTATAATACTAGTATGATTTCTTATACGCAAATAACTCCGAAAAATTCCCCTTACAGCGCGTTAACTATTTAGTGATATTAAGTAATTTGCTCACAAAGTTCATAAGTATGTAATTATTCAATTTATGATTTAACAGCGTACGCGGAAAGACGTGGGAACCCACCGCATTACTATCCCAAGAAAACTCCTAGCATTACTTGATTAATGGAAAGGGGTCACGACTCGCGACCCTCAGTAATGAGGAATACGACGCAGAGGGAGAGATTTCACAGCAGCCTTCATTTCGAATTTCCCGGTTTTATTCAGTTAATTTGAATGTATTCGGTTAATTTATGCATTTCGGACCATCTTATTAGCGATTCTGTTTAAATCCGTATTGCGATCATGCCCGGGGAAGGCTATTTTAGGATGGCGCCGGAACTGACGAAATATTGCCTTCAATTTTCAGAGGATGGCAAATCCCACGGGGACTCAACGATAATATTTACTTTATTTGTAAAGGAATCATTCCTGAACCTCGCCACAAATATACGGATTAAAAAGAAAGAAAGAAAAGAAAAACAAGAAAACAAAAAAAAAATTACCAGTTCCGCCACACAATATTTCCTTACCTCAAGGGTATGCTATTCCGGCGCCTCCATCACCACCACTAACATTACTAGCTACTTACTGACTACTGATGCCCGCGACTTCGTCCGCGTGGCTTGAGGATTTTTGGTTCCCGCGGGGACTTAATTTTCCGGGATAAAAAGTAGCCTATTGTTATTCCAGACTAAAATCTATATCTGTGCCTTTCATCCAGATCCATTCAAACTTTCCCATTTAAAATATTAGTAAGATAAATTGAGTATTGAGTTTGATCTCGGCTACCTCTCACTTTCCTTGAATGAAATATTTCAGAGGCAGCTTGTTATGAAGCTGATATTATTTCAACGTCAAAAGTCCGTATTTCGTTATTGAATTCGCAAACCCCACTCATTTGAAACTCAGTTTGTAGAAAAACCTCTTTGATAAATCAAAAGAGCTTGACTTTCTTTGTATATTAATATTTTGGAGTCAACCGACCGTGAGAATTATTTTCTTGATTGTCATTTTTAACTGTGTACGCTTTTGACGACCTGCCTCCTGATTGTGTAAGGAAAGCTTATCAAACGGCTAATTAGACCTGTTTAAGGAGTTCATAGGATGCCTGCACGTCAAAAAGCATGTATGAACTCCTTAAAAAGGTCGAGTAATACGCTGTCAAATGATTACGATTTGCTTAGGCCTTAGACAATAGGCATGATGACAGTAACCAAGAATCAATGCAATTATGAATTTATCTAATGAAATAGGATTCATGGATTATAAAAAACCTATTTATTTTTCGATTTCGAGTGAGATTGCTATTTATTTTGATAAAATACAGCAATCCGCCATATTGCATAAAACACAAAGAAGCGAATGACGTCACAATTGTTTGTTTTCGAGCTTTAAAAATCACACTATTGCTTACTGTACAGTGCACAGAGTACATTGGTAAAAACAATAGTGACGTCACAACGACGCCATGACACCGCCGAACGTTTTGGCGTGAATTTTAAAATTTAAATTTCAAATGCTAATTTTATCTACTAAACTTTATTTTTCTGCTGAAATAAGATATTTTTTCGAAATAGTAGATACTTCCAAACATAATCTGACTTTTTTCAAAATCAGTCATCATGCCTATTGGGCCTCTGACGATAAAAAGAAATCTTTTTCGCTCTCACTATTTATAACCAACTAACAACTTCCAGTTGTGACGTGGATTTATTATTTCATCACGCCCCGTATGGACCCCAGTGACAGTGTATTTTTCTCATAAAATGAGTCGTTACGTCAATATTACCCCATTATTCAGAATATTGGATCATTTACCTTACGGGTGCGTGCTTCAGACGTTATTTGTCCTGCGTTTGATCTCTCCCTGATCGCGTTTGATTGCTGAGCCGTCGGGCCATGAAAGGGGATTGGCGCGCATTGTGTTGGGGCAAATACTTAAGCAAATTAATAAATTATACGTTAAAATTTAATAAAATCACAAAGTGTACACAGAAACGCAATATCATGTTCTTGATTAAAACATAAGTAAACAGCTGTTATTTCGTCGCTTTTCCTACGAAAGGACCTAACTGACATCGAGTTAATTGTTCAGGGCAAGCGTTTTTCGGTTTCGTGCTCAACTATATTGTCCACAGCTTGCTCAAATAAAGCTATATTAAAATTAAAAAAATATTCTTATAATCTGTGAATCAAGGCCTTTTTGCAAGTAGGAATTGTCTTATTTAAATGTGCGTATTCATTTAGGTAAAAATATTTAAAACAGTTACGCCACGTCATAAGAACTTTGTTTTTCTGAAAAATTAATTACTTAGGAGATACGACTGTATTTTTTACTGAATAATTAAATCACATTTAATTCAAAATAATTTGTTTTTTATTTCTTTATATATAATAATAATTGGGATAGTTTTAAATAATTTTTTGACTGAAAGTTTTTGGATTCGTACTATTTTGGATTTTTTTACTGCCCAAGGTTTTATACATTTTTTGTCACCAATATACATAAATTTTTAACTCTATTAGTTAATGTCTAAGGTATTCCGTCGCAATCAAAATTCAGACGTAAGTGAAAACCCCATTTTTATTCAATATAGTCTAGTTCACACTAAATGACGTATTTTCAGTTACGTCATAGTTGATAGATTTTTATTTAGCTGATCACTAAATAAAAATCTTTCTAATAGCCCTAAGTATAAAATACGCCCCTTAGTATGATTTCCTTTTCGCAAATGAGCATATACGCCATACTTACCGATTGTCCTAGCCAGTAAACGGTAAAAGATATGAAAAAGTCGATAAGACAGATCGACAGAGAATCAAAAGTACCTACATTATTATGATGTATTTAGTGCAGTTACGTCAAAAGTGTCAGATAGGTCCTTTCGTAGGAAAAGCGACGATTTATTTCAATACATGTGTTATAAGCCTCTATTTTCTACACACGTACGCAAACCAGACTCAATTTGTTTAAACAAAATACGTGGAAAACTTTAACGAACAAACAAATAATTTCCAGCGCCGAGGTTTGAGTTAAAAATGGTTTTAATTAATTTTGTTTCCAATTTATTGCGTACGTGTGACGTTTTAAACGAGATTATACTTGGAAAAATATTGCCGTTTACTTATTTTGTTTTATCAGTGGTAGTAAGGTTATTATTATTATTAAGTACCTACACTTTATTCTTACACCACAACACAAAAAGAAAAATATTAAGGAACACAAATACACAGAAGGAAGTAGAATACGAATAGGCGCCCTTATCGCTTAGCAGCGATATCTGCCAGGCAACCTTAGGATTAGGAGAAGTTAAGGAGATATAATAATATAAACATACAAACAAATACCTACATACTAATACGCAAACCATTTACACAAATAACATAATAAATGATAAATGATTTATTTATTTCGCATAGGAAAACTTGTGTCACTTATGAAACGTTAAGACTCTACCACCGGTTCGGAAAGCTGATTCTACTGAGAAGAGCCGGCAAGAAACTCAGCAGTTGCTCTTTTCT
Source organism: Erebia epiphron (assembly GCA_963932025.1). NCBI lineage: Eukaryota > Metazoa > Arthropoda > Insecta > Lepidoptera > Nymphalidae > Erebia > Erebia epiphron. The sequence continues at coordinate 16,170,675 of OZ009950.1, forward strand.
TCAAAAAAATAAAGAGGTTACAATAATTATAAAATACAACACATACGTTACGATACAAGTATTACACTGACTTGTATATCTGCTGCTCTGCCCCACAGTAAAATGCCGTACGACATGATACTGTGGAAGTAGGCAAAGTAGACAAGCCTATTCGTTTCAATATCGGTAAACTGTCTAATTTTCCTGACAGCAGGTAAACTGTCTAAGTTTTCCCGCTAGTGTCTCTAATCTCTATATGAGGGCCCCATTGAAGCTTATTATCCAAGGTCACCCCCAAAAAAACTGTGGAGTTCTCCATTTTTAGTGTTTCCCTATTTAACATTATTAATTTATCGATATTGTTTACATTAGGTAAAACAAACTCTACTTATAATAAATATATGAAAATAAACTAATATAGTTATATTATGTATTTAATATTACATGAACTACGTAAATAACAATAAGAACTACCTAATCGTCAGTATTTTTCATTTTTTCATTTTTCTTACAGAAACCCTTAACAGATTTATTATTATGATAGAAGGTTATCATTAATTATACAGACTAATGCAAATATCAACTTTTTTGCTATATAAAAACTCAGTGGTAAATTGAATAGTAAATTGAGGTAAAATTACAGGTAAACGTGAACATGTGAAACACTAAATATAACATGAAAAATCACTACAGTTTAATAGTTTTACCGTTATATTTCACGAGGGATGAGCGGCGACAGTTTTACCCTGCAGCGGGATAAAAACTAAATTTCATATCCCGACGTGTAAATAAAAAACCCGCAATGTATGAAAATTTATGAAAATCTGCGCATTGTGACAACGGGTACGATTCACGCTACAATACGCATTACACCCCTGCCTGCGAATTACTACTTACTATATTACTACGTACTATTTTAATCCCCCTGGAACTCCTTAATTTTCCGGAATAAAATGTAGCATATGTACTTCCCCGGGATGCAGCCTACACCAAATTTCGTCAAAATCGGTTGAAAAGACGGGCCGTTAAAGCGTAGCAGACAGACAGACAGACACACTTTCCCATTTATACTACTAGCTGATGCCCGCGACTACGTCCGCGTGGATTGAGGTTTTCTGGTTCCCGCGGGAACTCCTTAGTTTTGCCTGATAAAAAGTAGCCTATGTGTTATTCCAGGCTATAATCTATCTCCGTGCTAAATTTCAACCAGATCCGTTCAGCCTTTCTTGCGTGATTGAGAAACAAACATCCATCCTACATCCATCCCTCAATCCATCCATTCATCCAAGCTTTCGCGTTTATAATATTTTTATAAGTGAGTATAGAGTATAGATTAGTATGGATAACACTTATTTAAGCCATGGTAGTAAGCCCCCAGGCCCGCAGGCTAGAAAATAACGGCGAATTATTTATAACCAAGAAAAACGGTGAATAAAAAGTTGTTTGTATAAAAATACACCGTATTTCCCTCTGCGGTTTACTAAAATTGCGTCATACAAAAAAACGTATGTGGTTGTACAATGTAGGTACAAGGCATTAGGAAAAATTTAAACCTATGAATTGCTGGAGCCTGGACCTATACTTTTGTCTGTCATGAATCGTAATGAGCGTATTTCTATTAATTAATTATTAAAAATACATTGTAATAAGTACCTAGCATGAAGATTGCTAAAAGCTATGGAAACTCTCCAGTCGTGTCGGATTTTCCGTCCCATCGGGCTATGAGAGTAAAGAAACAGAGAGTGGCCGAAATTCTGTCTGGAGACCATTAATTATTGTTATTTATTTAAAAAATAACTATCCAAAGTGTAGTTATTCTGCATTGAATTGTTATTTAGGTACATACCCAGAGCAAGCGGCAGGGTTGGTATCATTATGTGTGATCGTGAAATACGGCCCCCGGGGCGAGGCGGGAACTTTGAAAGTTGAACTGTACATAAAACCGGCATTATTCCGCACAACTATTATGAAAATACAGTACGTTTTGGTTAAAGTTCACAACTTTGCCGCGAGGTTGTAATTCGATAACTATAATATTACTTAAAGTTGAATTTATACCATAGGGGTGCGAATAAACTTAGAAGTTAGGTATTTTTAGACGTGAGCGTGAAGTTATATCAATAGCTTACGTCCAATAAGCATGGTGATATTACAATATCCCGGTAACTTGCACAAAAATAAACACAATCATACTAATATTATTATAAATTTTTCCGACTTAACACGTGAGATTATTCGCGAGTTATGTATAGTCAATATGATTATCACTCACGATAGTTTAAACGCTAAAATATTATAAATGCGAAAGTGTGTCTGTCTGTCTGTCCGTCTGTCTGTCTACGCTTTCACGACCCACCTATTCAACTGATTTTGATGCAATTTGGTACAGGGATAGGTTGTATCCCGGTAAATCAAGGCGTTCCCGCGGCAATCAAAAAAAACTATCCACGCGGACGAAGTCGCGGGGATAGTTTTGTTTGGGATGTCCAGGACTAGATGATGTATCTAGTCCTGGACAACCGGGCGTGTTTAAGTCCTATTTTTTTGTACCTAACGTTATAAAAGGAAAAGTATTTGTGAAGAAAAGTCCATTTTAATTAAAGACTAGGCCATAATTACATTTCGGCTCTTTACGGTATAAAATATGAGTAAAAACAATAGAGTTTCTGCAACTTAGATGTAAATTCTAGGTACGTGAGTTACTGTGACATGATTCAGCATATGTTAAAAAGAGTAGATTTTCATAAATTCTCATACATTGCGACGCTCGGCGAGACGCAATTTAGTTTTTGTGCGACTTTCATGCTGCTGTGTTAGATGTGGAGATTCATGTTTTATAGCGTCTGCTTTGCTTTAATATTGACATTCTGTTTTGTTCTATTAATTTAACAGGAGATTTATATATAAAGCCGGCAGTTTTCGCATTAGGGATTTTTACATCTTCCTTGTATTCGAATAAACTGTTCAAGCCTTGTTTTTTGCTTAGCTATGCCCAGGGGCCATACTACCAATACTTAAAGCAATACTTTTGCAATATTACTCAAAATGACAGTTTGATGTCATAGCTTGACTTTAAAATAAGGATTATAATAATTCTAAAGCACGAAAGTCTACAATAATGAAACAGTGGCCCCAGATATATTTTGCAGAGAAGCTATGGAGATGCAATTCCGAGTATAGAAACCGATTAGGGGTAGGTACGTATGGGTTTATTATAACTGCCATACTCCTACCAGGTTAGCTCGCTAACATGATAAATGCATTATAACGTACCACTAGGTACGTTATAATGCATTTATCGACCTCCGTGGCGCAGTGTGTAGCGCTGTTGTCTTAACGTGCGGAGGTCCCGGGTTCGATCCCCGGCAGGGTCAATTTGGGAATTTACAATTTCTGAATTTTCCCTGGTCTGGCCTGGTGGGAGGCTTCGGCCGTGGCTAGTTACCACCCTACCGGCAAAGACGTGCCGCCAAGCGATTTAGCGTTCCGGTACGATGCCGTGTAGAAACCGAATAGGGGTATGGGTTTAATATAACTGCCATGCCCCTAACAGGTTAGCCCGCTACCATCTTAGAAAAAAAAAAGGTGAGATCGCGGTAGGTGAGCTTACTAGGTGTAGAATAGAAGAGTTAAATATAAAGATAAAATATTTAAATAATACCAGTCACGCTGATTGTATTACCATCTCGCCACAGTAGAATCTACTTTCTGAATTCAAATGAAAAAATGTCATGTGAAAAATACATTTGTCTCTATTTGAGAGATGGGAAAAGCTAAACTTTTCGTAAATTATCCGCAAAGAAAAGGGCAGCAATATGTTACGCCGTCAATCGATTCTGTTCCTCATAAGCATCAAAAGACCCTATTATTATTCTGATAGCATCTTAAAAATGAGAACAATATTATAGGCGTACAAGAAAAGAAATGGGATATATAAATCAGTTATTTCACGAATAAATTTTCGAATAATTTCTACATTTCCCGGCACGCGCGTCACGCACCTCCGACCAAGGTTTTCATTGGGCTTTCACCAACTTTTCACGCAATTTCCTTTATAAATTTGCCTGTAAAATTTATGGAGTCTCCAAATGAGGGTGAAGATTTTTAGCTCAGACTTTATCGGATAAGTCCGTAAACCCATATTTTTCAGTTCAATTTCAGGCGATTAGACGTGAAGAGAATTTAAATTAAAGGCTCATATAACAATTTGGAAGACTGGAATAGGTTTTGGGTTTGATTTCCAATCCCAAGGTTATAGTTAATTTTACTTATTTTTTATCTGCGATAAAATCTCAGGCATATCCGAGATGTTACAATCGCAAATGTTTCACTATGATACCTACTAAAATATTATTGAGATCACACAGAAAGATTTCTTGTAGTCCCTTCGGAGTTTTATTCAAGTCTTTCCTTTCAAACGAAAGAAATTAAGCTTTCCTGATTTTGGAAAACTACGAAATTCCTGATTTCGTAGTTTTCCAATTTGGAAATTTTTGAGGAAACGCTTTTGGAAAGAAAAATAACAGAAAAAACGTTAGTAATTATCAATTAAAATCATTTACGGCGATAGCATTGACTTGTTTGTCCATACTTACTTAATATTATAAATGTGAAAGTGTGTCTGTCTGTCTGCTACGCTTTCACGGCCCAACTACTCAACCGATTTTGATGAAATTTGGTACAGAGATAGCTTACATCCCGCGGAAGGACATAGGCTACTTTTTATCCCGGAAAATTCAAAGGTTCCCGCGGGAATCGAAAAAACTTGGTCCACGCGGACGAAGTCGCGGTAATCATCTAGTTTTTTAATAAAGTTTAATTCGCTCCAATCCGCTACAGTGGACAAAACTATATAGTGTGTATCTTGCACTTGTAGCTTGCGATATTCACCGCCCAGACAGTAAGCCAGCAATTCGCACCAGCACAACACCACACCACACGTCATATCTTCCATATTATATTAATTGTAATAGGTAATTGTATTTTGTAAACACACCGACCGATAAATTTTCAATGTATAATATGACAATTAGGTATACATGTGAAAGTTTATCTGTCGGTATTTAACGCAATCATTTGCCAAGTATGATGTATGATTGTATGGTTTGAATGTAGTTTAAATTCAAAATGTATAGAAGCACTGAAATTCAATACAATATTACGCAAGTTCAATTTCGCCCGTTCATTGTTGGAAATTAGAAAACCAAATTCCACGAAAATGGATCCATTATAGAGTTAGTTAAAATTTAAAGTTGAAAGCAATTTGCATCCGAAACGAGTCGGCGGCGCCGCGCGCTAGTTGTTGTTTAGATCTAAATGGAATTTGCAGTAAGAAATAACTTCCTGCAATTGAATATACGGTATTAAAGTTAATTGTAGTTTTCTACTAATTTGGTTCACCTTATTAGGATTTTTAGAGTTCCGTATTCCAAGAGGAAAAAGTAACCCTTATCTCGTTTGTCACTTTCTATAGAGTCGTATTGTGTCGCATTGCGTCGCGTCGCTTCACTCAATCAGCCAAGGCAACGGTACAGAGGCATAGAAACTTCAAACTCCATAATCATAAGTCACCACAAGACTTCAAGGTATTTCCAAGCACAATGAACGTTAAAGAAAACCTTTGAAAACCCACAAAGCGTCATTTGTTAAAATTCAATTATTTTGAACCGCAAACAAACCAGGGTACGCGCGTTACGTCGGAAGAGAGGCAAAGCGGAAAATCTGTTGTACATAGGTCCCAACAAATAAATCATTTCCAGCGGCGCGACGGTTCTGACGTCGAAAATATTTTCGTTTAACTAAGCCTTGACATATTTCACTTTTAAAACGCTAAGACGATTTTTTTTAGTTTAACGCGACGGTCTTAATCCATGCTTTTATTATAATTTCGAAAGTGTGTCTATCTGTTGTCTCCCTGTCTGCTACCTACACTTTCCCGGACCATTCTGTCAACCGATTGTGACGAAATTTGGTACAGAGGTAGGTTGCATCCAAGGCATAGCGGAAAATTAATGAGTTCCCTCCCGGAATTAAAAAAAAACCTTAATCGACGCGAACGAAGTCGCGGGCACCATCTAACACTAATGTTAATTTTCGATGTTTAGTTTATTTGTGCTAAATTGTACTTATTCGTGCTTTGTTTTATTTCGATGTGTTTTTAAAGTAAAATTTGTAGTTAAAGTCAGAATTAAAAAAATTATACTTAACATTATACAAGATCCGTAGACTACAGAACTATACCTACCTTCTGCACGATGTGCATTGCGTGTAGATCGCGCCTTGACTTGACTTTGTCACGAATAACTAGAAAATGATACGCTGGTATTTTGTACCCTTTAATTTTATTGGTTTCCGAAGTTCAGTTACCTACCATTTTGTTGGAAATATCGGAACGACCTAGTTGCTATGACGTACGGCGATTGTGGTGATTTACAAACTGTTGTTACGTGTCACGAGATTGACGTTTCGATAAAAACGCTGGTCTGGTCTTAGAAGATTTATTTATTTTAATAAAGCAATGTTAAATTTACTACTACAGTCTGGCACTATCTTTAGAGTTCCGGACCGTTTTGGTGGACCGTGCCTTTTGGTCTGTATAACTGTCTTTTGCAATTGCATATTTAAGTAATTTCTTGTGCTATTACAATGCTTGCCTTAGTTCAATAATGAAATAATTTAAAAACATATTATTGCAAAAGAAGGCCTTTAAGAATAAAAAATCATTTATTTTGCAAAATTGTGGGCCACAACTGTTGCTTACAGCATAACTAGTGAGGGTAAATTTAATTTCATCCTAGCTCAAGACGTTGTCCAGATTAGTCCGACTCGCACTTAGCTGGCTTTTTATTCAGTGTCTCAGTGCGAAATTAATTATCTTTATAAATAGATTTTGCATCTGGATAAAAAATTCCATTCAAGGGATGTTATTTTAAATTATGATCCTGTTTTCAATCAGTTCATACTTGCGTGAGTCATGACTCATTTTTAAGTGAGGCAACGTGAATCACCTCGCAATTGAAGTGTCACGCATCATTTGTCATGATAAAATATTGCGGTTTCTTTAGTGACCCGTACAGGGGCCATACTGCCAACGCTTGAAGCAATATTACTCAAATGACAGTCTGATGTCTCGTAAGTACCTTGAAGTTCCTAAAATAAGGATCATAATTATTCTAAAATACGAAAGTCAACAATAATGAAACAAATATGGCCCCTGTACGTAAATCGATTTATGGGTACATAAGTTTTAATTTCATTTTGAATCGGTTTATTCCCGCGTGAATCATCACTCAGTTGTCAGTGAGGTACCGTGATTGAGTGAAACACTTTGTAATTGAGGTATTGTGCATCATTTATCACAGTAAAATATTCTTAAGTGTTCCGCACAATTTTTATACAATATTTTTTGATACACAACATTTTAATTTCATTTTGAATCTGTTCATCCCCGCGTGAGTCGTTACTCAGATGTCAGTGAGGTACCTTGAGTGAAACAGCTCGAGAACAGCTTGAGGTGAGGCGGATCATTTTTCACTTGTCACGACGAAAGATTGCGAGCTTTCTTAAGCATTCCGTGTGGTACACATACCATAAATAGAATGACGAAATTTAAATTTATTTTTGTATTAGTTCATCCCCGCGAGAGTCATAACTCTGTGAGTCGCTCTAGATCATTTGTCATGATAAAAGATTGCAAGCTTTCTTTATCATTACGTCATTCAAAATCACAGCACAACCATATGCTATGCAATATTTTCCATTTGTTTAGTGATATCCATTTAAAACACAAACCAAGTAATATAAAGACAAGATTTTATATCCATTTTGAATCGGTTCTTCCCCGCGTGATTCATAACTCAGTTGTCAATGAGTCGTAGTGAATGAAACAACTTGCAATTGATGAGAATCGGCCCATTTCACCGACTTGTTGCGGAATGAGGATTCTTTAGTATTCCGGACAATATACAAAAAAAATTTAAATAGACATTTTCTTCATTTTCCGGGATAAAAAGTAAGCCCGTTGCTCTGTTACGGCGTGATTTAAGAACAAAAATACTCACTTTCGCATTTATAATATTAAAGTATAATCTAAAGTCTGAGAACAAAAGTGCCTAGCTTAAATCTCAAAATCATTTGGCAAAACAAAAAAGGCCTTCGAAGCGGACATTTCTAAGCGGATGTTCTGAAACAACAAAGTCACGGAATCGAATAATTCTGCCGTTATTACTACCCCCGACCTCGGTATCAGAACAAGGGTTTATATTTGTACACCCTCTGCGAGTATGGTGTCATGCTACGTCACGCTTTCTCAAATTCACAACTATTATTTGAAAAAGAATTGTAAAAATCCTTAACAATGGTATCGAGTTATCAGAGTTTCGGTTCCCAGTTTAAAAAAAAATGTTCTTTGTGACTTTCTATAAAATACAATTAATAATCTATACGAATCTATATCTATCTATCTATCTATCTATATATATCTATCTATCTATCTATCTATAATTCTATTCTATTCTATTCTATAATATTAAAAATGTAAAAGTTTGGATGGATGGATGTATGGATGTTTGTTACTCAATCACGCCAGAACGGCTGAACGGATCTGGATGAAATTTGGCACAGAGATAGATTATAGTCTGGAATTTTTATCCCGGAAAGTTAAAGTTCGCGGGCATCAGCTAGTATTCAAATAAACAAACTCAGAGAGAAAGTTGGATAGATAAATACTTACCACCTTGACAACAAAATGCTAAAAGTACCACTCATAGTGCGACCACTATCAGTGTTCCATTTTAGCATTTTGTTACGGAATCCTAACTAGTCTTGAGTATTGCAGAAAAGGGTGAGTAGGGACTCATAATGCGATTCGATTCCAAGTGGCTTTCTCGGTCGGCGGATTTCTTATTCCGCCAATAAACCCGTTTGGTCACGTCGAGCGAATTCCCTCGTATAACGGATTGTTTTTTTATGATCAGCCCCGGACGCAAAGGTTGTGTTGCGCTCTTATAAGTCACGATGAGTTTGCCTTGAGTCTTATATATAACACTTATCTTGCTACAGAAAATCCATGATTGTATTATTGTATTCATTGGGAAATGTTACCATCGTATTACCACAGAATAGGTAATAGTACGATGTAGTAGGTATTACTTCAAATTGACAGTTATTGATGTCACGTAGGTACCTTGACGTTCCTAAAATAAGGATTATCGACCGAGCGAAGCGAAGGTCTCTGAGTCTACTTGAGTGAATTTGCACTTGTCCGTCCGTCCGTCCGTCCATCCGTCCGTCCGTCTGTCAGAGCCTTATAACTTCTGAATTACTGAACGAAATTATTTCAAATTTAAAAATTATGTATATAAACCGATGGCCTCCCGCCGAATATGGCTTAAAAAGTAATAAAAATCTTTATTTCAGGGGGGCTCTCATAGAAGCGAATATGAAGAAAAAATATTTTTGTAGCGTTACATAGGGTTGCGGTATATCATTTTAAAGATAATTAGGAATAGAGTCCAAAAAATATAAATTTTTCCCCTATAATTGACGAAATGGGGGGTTCTCCACCAGTTAGTTAGTTAATCCAAAACACGAAAGTCAACAAACAATAATGAAACAATATGGCTTTAAGGGTTGGTAGTATGTCCCCTGCTATTTCTAGCACTGTATACTCGTGTAACAAAGCCCATCAAAAGTTCATAAAAAATCGGTTAGTCGGGATACGCCCCCCGGTTGTGTAAGGAAATCGTAATCGTAATCGTTTGGTCACACGTATAATTCGACCTGTTTAAGAAGTTCATATATGTCTGCACGTCAGAAAGAATGTATGAACTACTTAAACAGTTCGAGTAATACGTTTTAAGCTGTCAAATGGTTACGATTTGCTCAGACCATCGGGCCTCTGGATTCTTAAAACGCGTGTAAATTGGCGTGAAAATATCGCCATATCCCTACGAACTCTCTTGTTCTTGAACAAGTGTTCTTCTTCTGATTTAATAATACGTTTCAAACGTATAATGAGGGAAAAAAATGTGGATTTTTTCTTTATTCTAAATCCTCAGTTCTATTTCAGATTTGTCCAATTTGGAAAATAAAAAGGCGTCATTTGCAAAGGCTTAGCGCGAAACGACATAGCCTTGATTTATATGTACACTCAAGCTGTACTCGATTCACACACATTTTATGTAATTAGTACCTACTACTTTACCGAGGCATATTAAGATCCAATAGAGATGAGTTTAGAACTCTCATTTCACTGCTTCGGAAAGAAATTCGTCGACGTGGCAACACATGGACATTTCCACGGAAGTATGGATTCTGTTTATATCTATACCATCATAATATAGTTTACTATCACATAGTTATAAAAAAGATTATGCATTCTATTTTATAACAAAATTTCACAACCTATTTTAAACTTTCCTTTGCACAAGGTTAAGAAATCCATTAAAAGTATGCTTCTAAAAAAAGTTTAATATACTTACTGTTGAAGATAACGTATAAATGATAAAAGAGCATAGATTTGACTCGCTCGGTTATTATGTACCTATCTACACATCAATGAAATTGTAAATTATTTTTTCAAAAGAGCAACCGCCGAGTTTCTTGCTAGTTCTTCTCGGTAGGAATACATTCCGAACCAGTGGTAGATTCACTCGACGATTCAAAAGCACTTGTAAAAGTTTATTTGAATAAAAAACATTAGAATTTTTTGATACTTTACGGCTAATCTAATTATGAACATAATAAATCACTCCCGAAACCCTATATGTATTACAAAGTTAGAAAATTAATGAATAAACAAAAAGCTGCGAGAAACCCTTATTAGGTTCGAGTGAATATTAGGCCCGAACTACACATTACGCAGGCAGGGCATGTAACAAATAGCCGGGGTTAATAAGCAGGCCCTGCCGTTCCCAAAGTTATGTACAGTGCTGCGAGGGAAAGAGAAAATTAACGGAATATACCTACCACAACATACTAGGTTACATACATACATACTAGGTTTATGACATAGTTGCTACGCTGTCTGTTTATCTAAGTCCATCCATACTTATAAATGCGAAAATGTGTCTGTCTATTACGGTTCATGAGATAGATTTGCACCCATTAGATACGGAACCCTGAAACAATGTTTGACCGTTCTTTATCTATTTATTTGCGTAGTGTTCATCCGTTTTAATTGAAACTTTGTACCGTTGTAGTCGGTACTTGCGTAGCGTGTAGCGTAAACGTTTCTGACATAGTACCATCAAAGTACGATGGTGAATATGTACCGTAACATACATCAATAAGTAAAGAAACAAACTTCACAGAAGGTTTTAAAGTAACGATCGCTTTCCTCTTCTACTCGCTCAGTGTTTACGATGTAAGCTTTAGTTCGATCGTGACTGCGACCGGAACGCTTAGTTTAAGTTTAATTCGATTGATCGTATAAGAATCCGATGATATTATGAGCGTCAAAGTATAATGGACTTTAAATAAATCAACTTAGATCTCAATTTCGTAATATGCATTCGTAGCCAGCGCTCCAAACGATGCGTTGGACACATATCGTAAATTAAGTTCGGTTATACTGAATTCGTGACTTTAAATCAAGATCTTGTGGGTCCATTTTGCTTTGACACTAATGTCATTAAATTCTTATACAGTCCATCGAATTAAACTTAAGTTAAATGTACGGGAAATGCAAACAAATTTTTATCAAAATATTATGTGGGTGACAGACGAAAATACAGAAATGTACGTAAACCACGCGAATCTTATTATTATCCTATCTGTGCTCGTGATATTCTAAAATTAGGGATTTGATTTGCTATTCAACTTTAATCGGAATCATTATACCTACCACATGCCCTATCGAAAAAAATAACACACTGAATTGAGAACCTCCTCCTTTCGGAAGTCTTTTTGTTTCGCTCGGCGGATATAGTATTGTATCCTTGTTATCTGGACATTGACGCTTTACACCACGTGGTGAGTTGAACTGACCAAGCTCTACGCTTGTAAACGGCAAGCCGGTCCTTCCCCGAGATACAACCTATCCCTGTACAAAATTTCATCAAAATCGGACAGATGGACCGTGAAAGCGTAGCAGACAGACAGACACACTTTCGCATTCATAATATCAATTTATAATATCAGTATGACACATTCCAATAGTTTTCGCTGTGGACATGGTTAGAAGTTACTCATATTTGTTTATTTCAATTTTATCAAGATGTTCCTAACGTCAACCACTTTATCATATTTCAAATCAAATACCTATAATTATCAATAATATAGAGAACATAGAAATAGGAATCTGCTCGTAGTTTTCATCTATTCTGTGCCCTAGAATATCATCATAAAAGTTCCACATAAACTCCTTAGAATTTTCGGCGTACTAAAAAGTAAAACCCACAATCTCTCGTGTAAATAAATAAAATCGCCGCCATTTTAGGTGTGGAATATTTTATGTTCACATTCACTGTTTACGAGCTCTGAAGCGGAGTCACGATTCAGACGTTAGTCGCTCCGTGCTCCGTTGAGTCCGTGGAACGTAAACATTTAGCTCTCTAGCCATGTTCTGGGGACAAGCAGACTTACGTTTATGCTATAATACCTACCTGTTTTATATTATATCGTATCGATTATATTATTATAAATATAATAATAAGGTTTTTACTAAAGGCTAAGTTGCCCAGTATACATAGTTTGACAAAAATAATTAATTAATATAAGTACAAAAATATATCCTAATCTATATAGGTAAGTATATAAAATTCAAAGTCCTGACTGACTGACTGACTGACTGACTGACTTATATATCAACGCACAGCCTAAACCGCTGGAGATAGAAACTTGAAATTTAGACAGTAGGTTCCTTTTGTAGGCGCTCATTAAGGAAGGATTTTTCAAAATTCCACCCCTAAGGGAGTAAAATAGGGGTTGAAAGTTTGTATGAAAGTCCGTCATTTCTAAAGTTATATCCATGAAACTTGGTATATGAGCTAACGGTAAAAAATTAAGAAATACGTGTTTTCACAGTTTCTGAAAATTCTACCCTCGAAGGGGTGATATGGGGGATGAAAGTTTGTATGAAAGTACTTCATTTCTCAAGATATTTCTCAAGTTATATCAACGAAACTTGGTATTTTGGCTCAAGGTAAAAAATAAAGACGTACATTGTGTCACAGTTTTTCAAAATTCCACCCTTAGCGGGGTGAAATAGGGGTAGAAATTTAATATGAAAGTCCTTCATTTCTCAAGTTATAGCCATGAAACTTGGTATATGTGCTGCGGGTTAAAAATAAAAAACAACGTGTTTCACATTTTTTGAAAATTCGATCCCCAAACGTGTGAAATAGGGGATGAAATTTGGTTTAAAAGGTCTTCATTTCTCAAGATATTTCTCAAGTAGGTAATATCAACGAAGCTTGGTACTTTGGCTCTCGTTAAAAATTAGAGAAGTACCTACGTATGTCACAGTTTTCCAAAATTCCACCCCCGAGGGGGTAAAATAGGGGTTGAAAAATTAAATGAAAATCCTTCATTTCTCAAGTTATAGCCATGGAACTTGGGCGTTGAGCTTTCGGTTAAATATGTGATTCACAGTTTTTGAACATTTCACCCCCAAGGATGTTAAATAGAGAATTTGACCTTGTTTGTTTGTTTAAATTCTTTATTGCACATAAAAACAATGCAATTAATCACGCCGCAACAGAGCAACCGATCAACTTTATTTTGTGCATGAGTATACAGTTGAGGACCTGGAGAGTGACATAGGCTACTTTTTATATCGGAAAATTAAGGAGTACCTGTGGGGAAAAAACTTAAACCACGCGGACGAAGTCGCGGTATATCTAGTATAAAAATAAAATAAAACAAAATGTACCTAACTACATAAATTATATGAAGATAGCGATAATCTTATTAGATAGAATCCACTGGTTCTATTCTGTTCAGAAGTGGGATAATCAGGTATATCCATGCAATACGCGTGATCCTGGTCATCTCTTAGCTCCTTTAACAAGTGCCCACAGTATGCCGAGATTTCTCACAAAACTTTGCTCAAACCGGAGTGCGTCAGAGCCACAGCCCACTAGATTTATTAATATAGATTATTATAAATTAACTGTTCATGTATAAAATATGACTCTTTTTATATGAGTTAACAGCGCCAACAACACCAGATAGCGGGATTTTAGAGACACATTTGGAATGCCCAAAACAATAAATCTCAATAAAAACGTCTAAAAGACAAAATGTAAACGAGATACCGCAGTCGGCGCTTGACTCATAAAGCCAGATTATGTAAATGAAAACGTATTACGGAGTACTGTGCATGTACTACACTGTACGACACTAGGCTTACGGTACCAGTTCCGACACTGCACTGCTTTAACTTCATTTCTCTCGTCGCTTTATTAATTTACTGAATGGTGCCAGGTTTTGAAAATCCCTTAGGAAATTGAACATTTCCTGGGAATTTCTTTTCTCTGCTAAGTTTGGTAAAAAACAGTTTATTTTAACAGCAACAGGGGCGTAAATAGATAACAGACATACAGACGCGGCGGACAGTCAGGCAGTCATGTATAAGTTTACTATAGATGACGCCTGCGACTTTGTCCACATACCTAGATTTTGAATCTTTCAAAAGCCAGCTTATGTAATAAATGAAAATGTATTACGGAGTAGGTACTGTGTATGTACTACTACGTACTATTCTGTGGTACTACAATGTACGACACTAGGCTAACGGTACCAGTTCAAACACTGCACTGCTTTAACTTCATTTCTCTCGTCGCTTTATTAATTTACTGAATGAAGTCAGATTTTAAAAATACCGTGGAAACTTTAAAATTTCCTGGGAATATAAGTAGCTGTTGGAGATGGCCATAAAAATTCACATTGATTCTTTGAAACTTTGTATTTCTGGACTTATAAGTTAATTATTATAAATAGATGCAAAATTATTTTCAACAGAACGCTGTAAGCAAAGAATATACTACTCTCTACCGAGAGGCTGTAAGTCAGGTTGAACAGGCGAAGAGAGATCGTGAATGACAGAGCTCAAAGGCGTGAGCGCATATAGATAATAAATTTGTACCATGAGCTGTCAAAATGGGATGGATTGAACAGGATCTACGCATATGATTTATATGGTTTATAAATAATCACCAATCCGGAGCTGTGTCCCTAATACAGATAACATAACTACGCGTTTGATCGCATTTTATATATCTCTTCTCTGCTAAATTTAGTAAAAACACTGTTTGTTTTAACAGCAACGGGGGCGTAAAAAGATAACAGATGCACAGACAGTATGTTAGTTATATATTAGTGATGTGATGTTATGTGTTAGTGTATGTATTAGTTTACTAGATGTTTTTCGCCCGCGACTTCGTCCACATAGATTTAGATTCTTTCAAAAGCCAGATTATGTAAATGAAAGCGTATTACGGTGTACTGAGCATACTCTCTCTGAGCACTCTAAGAGGCTTACTACCAGTTCCAACACTGCTCTCTCATCGCTTCATTAATTATCTAGAATCTAGATGATGACCGCTATACTTCGTCTGCCTATTCAGTGCTCCGCATGTGTTTTCCTTTTTCAATCTTTAATTTATAGGGTTTTCAAATCCCTAGGGAATTTTAAAATAATAACCATATATTATAATTAATATAAGTACCTTCAAATCAAGAGTGAATAGGCAACTTGTACAAGAGTAAATAGGTAAGCGCGCTCCACCTAGGCTGCATCACCACTTGCTTGCGAGTCTGATTGCAGCCAAGTCCTAGCCTATATATTTAAAAAAATGTTTTTCCGGTATCAAAATTAGCCTATGTTACTCTTCAGGTCCTCAGCTATACCTACGTAGAAATTCGAGTTTGTTGATTTACTGAATTGGGGCTTGTCCTCCAATCACGCCGTAGCCCACGACGCTGGTCTGACCAGACCAAATAGCGGTCCACACTGTATGTAATGCTCTTCGCATGGGGGATAATTAATGGCGTAACACCGTAAAGTAGTTTCGTACTCATAATTGATTTCGATTTTACAATCAAACCCTTTATGAATGTGTTGACACTGCACTGTCCGATGCGTGCGGGTAGTCAAACCACCACGTCAACTTTTTCCCCACCTACCCGCGACTACGCAATGAAAAGAAGAATTGACAACGTCAATTAGTAGCCGGAACGAGATTTTCTGTATCTTTATATCGCCATGTCATCGACTTAACATTCAATTAACGTCACGAACTTCTTCCTGTGTATATTCTGATATTCAAGTGTACATCGTGAGCTCCAAAAAACAACATAGCAGTGACTCGTGTGTGTAATAAAAACTATTCTCAATAGCATTCAGTACTGATATACGTAATATAACAAATTATCCACCGGCCGGTGTCCGTGTACCTTAGATACGGTCTATGTCTGCGAGTGCTTGTGAGGCGAAGGTGAAAGTGAAAGATACGTATACATTGTTCTGTTTGAGGGAGATATCTCTGTATCACAAAATCCATATTATAACGGCCGACTGTACATTATTATGATAATAGTCGACCCAGTGTAACGTAAGGTGTAGTAGTAGTCTTGACTTTACAGTACTAATGGTTCAAAGTTCAAAAATTCTTTATTCAAAATCAATATCACTTAATCCGTAGTACATAGGGATCCACGTCTGAAATTGAGGGCTTGCACCGAACACCGTGTTTGCTTGGTGAAAACTAACTAAGCTAGACGTTTTCGACTATTCACACGTTTCCCTTTGACACGTTCGCGACAACCCTAGATGCCCGTTGCATTTGGTCACACGGGATTCCGCATAATAGCTTGTAGGATTTGCAGGCGGGCATGTTCCAATTGAGAAGGAATAAGAGACCTTTGCGCACTCGCTATACCTTAATTGAAATGGTTAATGTTTTCTAAAGGTGCTATCCTACTACAGAGTAGAGACAAGTATTCTTTGTACAAATATGTCGCAGTACATCTCCGTGCTGCGTCGCTTAAGTGGGCTCAGCTCCATACAAACTCATACAAAGAATATTTACGCTACGTGTCACGCCGTGCATTTGTAGTGGGGCTAGACCTTTACTTTTTTTAGTTACTTAATCATAAGTTAGGGTAGTGATAGCCTCGTGGTATAGACGACCTCCAGGGCGCAGTGGTAAGCGATGTTGTCTGTTGCATTTAAGCGGGTTAGATCCCCGGCAGGTTCAATTTGGGAATTTATAATTTCAAAATTTTCTTTGGCCGTCGCTAGTTACCATCCTAACGGTAAACGTGCCGCTGTTAATCGACTTATAGCGTTCCGGCACGATGGCGGATTCGTAAAACCGATTAGGTGGAAAGGATTTAATAAAACCGCCATATACATACCCCTGATTAGTCTGTTACCATCTTTAGACGGCATCTTAACTTACAACTACGTGATATTGCAGTAAAGGTTTGTTCGTAGTGTGTTTTCGCCCTCATACCGGATGCAAAGTTAGGTTCCTTCATCTTATTAGGGTACTCACTCAACGGCGCTTTCCGTTGCTTGGTTGCTATTCGATTTTCAAACATATCAGCTATTCCATCATGCAATGTGATTGCATGAAGCTGGATTAAGAGTTCTAAAGTAAAAAAGTAATACCCCAGCTATCGTATCCGAGGTCGAGATTATATGTAAATAGAAACGTATTACTGAGACCTCGGTGGAAGCCGGACGCTGCCATTGAGAGGATCGCTTTGATGATTAAAAAACTAGACTTTGGGATAGTATACTAAATATATGTGTTTCCTTTGACACCTAGATTCACCCGTTGTCCTAGGTGAGCGACAAACGCGGCTACGCAATGCGACGCGACACTATCAAACAGTAGCTGACCCTTCACGTGGCCTACGTTGTCGCGTAGATACGAGTAAGTCTGTCATTTTCGGCGTCGGGTCTGTCACTCACCTAGGACAACAGGTTAGGTAACTGTTTAAGGAGTACATAACTTTACATGCTTTCTGACGTGCAGGCATCAGCCACCCAATCATGTAAGGATTGCCGATCAAATCGTATAAGTTCGGCTTCAAAGTAAAATAAACTTTAACAGAATTGAATTAGAGCTCAATTTCGTGTATCCATTCTCATACGTTTAGGTATGTACGATACCCTAAACGTATAAGAATGGATATACGACATTAAACTCTAATTCAATGCTGTTATGGTTTATTTTACTTTGAAGTCGAACTTATACGATTTGATCGGCAATCCTTACATGATTGCACCTCTGATCTACGAACTCCATAAACAGGTCGAATTATCCGCTTGACAAACGATTACGATTACGATTACCTTACACAATCGGGGGAAAGATTGATATTATTGATAGCTATTATGACGCGAGATAGTAGGTATATCTCGCTTACTAGCGAAAGTTTATTTAACACTAGCTGATGCCCGCGACTTCGTCCGCGTAGATCGGGGTTTTTTGGTTCCCGCGGGAACTCCTTAATTTTTCCGGGATAAAAAACAACCTATGTGTTATTCCGGACTATAATCTATCCCTGTGCCAAATTTCATCCAGATCCGTTCAGCCGTTCGGTCGTGTTTGAGTAACAAACATCCATCCATCCAAACTTTCAAATTTATAATATTACCTAGTAAGTAAGTAAGTATAGATTTGCAAATAACAGTGTATCCCACACAACGCCGATGTTTCGCGCAATCCTTCTGTCCTGTTCTGTGCGCAGTGTGTTTTTGCCCTAAACGTAAAGCCAACAAAGTTCTGCTGAAACAACATTGAATTGCAACATATTTACCAATTTCCCAATACTCCCGTAATTCATTGCCGTCGCGCGCAATGAATTATTGCTGTTTTGTCTAATGTAATGTTTCAATTTTACATAAATACTGGTCGCGATCATAAATCTGCCGAACGTCCATTAATTTTGGTGGTTTTAGTCCGTCACTCACCTAGTCATTTAAATAACACTGTTTGACTAAATTTGTAAACTGTATTACTAGTAACCTACTTGAGCTACGCCATTGCATATTAGTTGACTGGACAATACCGTGTAGAATTCAATCAGGAAAATTATTGCAATTAGGATTGTTTCGATCTTAGACTATACCTACTATCAATTAAGATCAGTTTTTTTAATTGTATAAAATGATCTTTTCCTCTTATGGTTACAGTCACTCTAGAAAAATGGTCATTCTAATTGAATCTGGATGTGATAGCAAAGGTATAAGATAGGTATAGACTGCTGTTCGTTAATATATTTTTGCAAATTTCTGGAAGATACTTGAAGAAAAACGACGAAAAGCTCTCCTCATGCATTTATTCTACTTGAACTATAAAAATGTTACAACAAGAAAATAAAGAACGATAGGCAACGACGAATGACAAAGAAGAGAGCTTGTCAGCAGCGCATGCATCCTTTTTATAACCTCGTCTTCGACGTTCGACTCTGACATCATTTTTCTTCTTAACCGCCGGGGACACATTCCATACTTAATTGAATTTCTTCCAAAATAGTATTTTCTACAACTCAATACGAGTATATTGAGGTATTAATGAAAAAAACTCGTCGGATGAGAATTTAATTCTTGCAAAATAAGCTGCAATGGAACATTCTGGAATCTATTGTTTTGAGTACAATTTGAATGCGATCCGTCTGGCGAGAACAAAGAGATTTCATTATGACACTCCAATATTGCTCCAAAGTCAACGTTTTTTCTTACAAGAGCTAAGAGTGTCCCCGAAATTTTTGTGTTCTGCATAATAAGCGAAAACTCGGACATTTCTTTGTGTAGAAACGTTATTTTCCCTTTTCATTACAATCATAATTTAATTTGGGGCGACTGTCGAGAACACTTGCACACACCGTTGTTTTCGATGATTGACCTGCTGGAAATGCTGCGTAGTAATAACTAAAGGTAGGCACTGTAGTTTTCTTTTTTGTGTAGATATGGGCAAAAATTTTATCCGGTAGGTTTAATATTGCTTGTTATTATTATAATATACGTAACTTTCATCTATAAATTTTTTTTCGTTTGTCTTTAACTGGTTTTAACCCCCGACGCAAAAAGAGAGGGGTGTTATAATTTTAAGTTGTCTGTTTGTGTATCTGTCTGTGGTATCGTAGAGCCCAAATGGATTTACCGATTTTCGTTTAGTTTTTTTTTTGTCATAGATAATTTTATCCCGAGTGTTCTTAGCCATGTTTCATGACAATCTGTTCAGCCGTTTGAAGATCATCAGCACTTTAATAGTTGATGAGGGGATCTGACCTTCCATAATATGTCCTATCGATTCGAAATTTGGTACCGTATTACTTCAATCATACCCACTGTGATGGTACCAGCGTGATCGTCTTAGCTAATAAAATATCGTGGCTAGTATAAGTGAGGAAACCTATAAACCTAAGGAAAGGGAAAATAACACTGTAGAGTTAGTGGCACTTTCAGTATCCGGTAGTCGTATTTGTTTGTCATGAATTACCAGTAAAACTGGTACTTAGCACAGTACGCTGGGTGAACGCGTAAGGCAGACCTAATCAATCCGCCTGAATTTTAGTAATCTGTATCGATACCTTATCGCGAAGTTTAACTTAGAGTTATTTAAATTATGGCATAGTAACATGTAATAAATCGAGTTTGCAAATCAGGGTCGGATTGAATGGTTGCTGATTACGTGTATTTCCTTTTAAAAGGCATCTTAGCTGACCAATGGTAACCGAGCACGGGGAAATTTCCCTACGCCTACACGAGGCCTTTAATCATTGTTATTGGGGCTGCATTTCGACCTCCTTTTATGCGCTGAGAAGCGAATTTTATTTCCACATCCGTAAACGGCTGGATCTATCTTTTATGGGCATTTTAGCCCGCCCCTGGTCCATGGACTTAATTTATTTATCATTTCATATACTAAGGTTTATGAATTGGCCAATTCAAGGTCGGAGGTCGATCTGCGAGAGGAGTTTGTGTGTGGTGTGCTGAACCATTGCTGCCAACTTGTCACCACGCAGCCATGTAGCCGATTACTTTGACTATATTGTCAATCACTACCAATCAAATTATCAATATTAAGTATAATTCCCAATCAACCAAAGTGCCAAATACTCTGCGATTACGTCCCATTTCTCGATACAATAGTTGTATACCTGACCTTTTGTTTTATGTAGCTCGCTCGCTTTGTCCCTCGCTCTCGTCGCTGTAGATCGCCGTCTCGTTTCAAATGCTATATAATTATGCTAGAAAAACTGTTGTTTCTGCTGCCGCTAATACCCTATGTACACAGCTCAGGCCTATTTAGCCCTTATGCCAAATTTTGTAAAAGCAGTAATTTCCTAGACTGTGTTAAATTTAGCTATTCAGTTAAGTCAATACTCGCTCTATTGTATAAAAAGTAGTGTATGGATTTTGCTTATAGCAAAATCTGCTTCTAGATTTTAACTAAGAATTTATCCTGTAGACCTAAATTAAATATGATAACTTATATAGAATCTACCTAGCTCGTTTCTTTAAGGTTAAGAATCGTGACTGTAAACCTAGATATGCGGGGTGAAATTCATTATTGGAATATTATCCGTAACCTCTAGCACAAGTCATTAAATGGTAATTATTATAGGGCAAAAGGTAAGTAATTGTTCAGATCTTAATAACTTCCAATAATAAATCTGTAAGGTTACTTATCTGTAATAATAAAAGAGAGATTGTTAATATAATTTACTTTTATTTTCTGAAAATGTATTTATATTACTCCACATGGAGTGTTATTAAAGAGAAGACACTGATTTTAATTTATTTACACCAAATTCGGTTGTTGAAGCAATCGTATCAATTTGGTGGGAAAATTCTCGTTACCTAGGCTTCCTAAAGTAAGAGAAAAGAGAATTTCCAAAGATAAAAACTCTTACAGCCGCTTAAGACTAATATACACCTTATTTTATAACTATATACACACATGCACACAGTTTTAATTCATGATTTATAATAAAGAAAGATTTAAGGCACAGGTTATATAACTCTAGACAAAGAATATACTTTAGGTATATTACCAAGGTTCACAGCTTTAGGTAATTATGTCATTAAATTAATTAAATCATTCCCAACTCAATGTTTGATGCGGGAGTATTTCCAATACAGCAATGTCCAAACATTGCACGTAATACGCCTCTTACCCAATTCTTTTTATACAACATTATAAGCAGAAAGATAATGGTAACTATTTGCATTATCAATATAATAATATCTATTTGGGACCAATTTTTATTCCCATTTTTCATCATCAATTCATATACAAAATCTAGGCTAGCGTCTGCATCCATTTAGCCAGGCGTCCTATGACTAGATGTCTTTAACGATTTGCTCAACCTTTTTATGAACCTTGTTTACGATACCTTATTTAATTTAATTGTGTACTTTACCGAATATTCAGCAAACAGCTTCACTCACTAAAATCACTTATAATAGCCTATTCCCCGAAAGAACTTATCTATAATATGATCTGAATCTATACAACCATTTAATTAAGTGGAAAAGTATAAATTAACACCGTTAATTTTACAAACAAACTTTAGACCCAATCTTTACTCTGAACTCTATACTTTTATACGTTATAAATTCGCGGATTTGAGAACTCTCCTCTCTGAATTGCGCTCGGAGCTTGAATAATCCCTTTTTCCCGAATGTCCTCACACCTTATTCCCTGCCAGCTTTTCCCCCAGCGAGTGCCACTGCAAAAAAACTACACACAGTATTCGTTCTCCTCATTGGTCACATAATTTTCATGCATTTGTATTAACCAATAATCGCGAAGTCGCTTAG
Organism: Erebia epiphron; assembly: GCA_963932025.1. Taxonomy (NCBI): domain Eukaryota; kingdom Metazoa; phylum Arthropoda; class Insecta; order Lepidoptera; family Nymphalidae; genus Erebia; species Erebia epiphron. The sequence continues at coordinate 16,193,440 of OZ009950.1, forward strand.
ACCACGCCCTTTCTCTTGGGAACTTTTTGTCTTAAGGATTTCTACAGCATTAATTTTTAAATTTTGTTTTTATAGTTAGAGGTCCATCAACATCTGGTATCGATTTCTATCAACGCTGTGTTCACTTACACAATGTAGTCAACTAGTATTTATTGCCTTCTTTAGTTTTAGCTGTCTGGCCAAATTGAAATTTTGGTGTTTTATGACTGTTTGTAAAACCATTTCTGTTTAAGTGCGTAAACCCTGTTGATTTTTAGGCGATAAATAACGTAGTATCGCATTTCAATGACCCTTAGGTTTCGCTAAATGTTTTTCCCATGATTCTGTTTTCTGAGAATTTTTTCTGTGTTAAACCTATTTAATAATTTACGACCCTTTTTGCACTTTTAAAATTTCTATTTTATTTTGGTGCTTGCCTCGCGTTGAGATTTCTCTTTAAAATAAAAAAATTGTATAGGTATATGATAGGTACCATATTGACCACCTCACCACTTTAAAAAAGACAAAATAAAAGTAAAATTAAAAATTTTAACAACCCCCCGACACAAACAATAAACTAAAAACTAACAAATAATATTTTAAACCTATTATAATTATTATCGTCACATCTAATAATTATGTAAGTTCAAATATTTTTATTTTATCCCAAGTGTTCTTAGCCATGTTTCATGAAAATCTGTTCATCCGTCTGAAGGTCTTCAGCTTCTGTTACTTCCATACTATGTCGGGGGTTGTTTTAAATTTGTAATTTATACTTGTTAGTTTTAAAACATAAAAAATGGATTTCAAATAATAAAAATTTGGAACTTGTACTACTTATTCTCTAACCTATCATTTATTTTACGATTAGATTTTTGATAACAATCGACTTGCTTTATAAAGAAGTTTTAATCGATTTGACATTGTTATTTATCTTTGCTCTACATTGTTTATAGTATTAAAACAATGAATTAATAAAAAGAACAAATCTAGTGGAAAATCGGAATTTCTCTTTGGCACTTTATCCGCAAAGATTTTGTACGTCGTGAATATTTCAATATGATAGATTCCAGTGAAATCCGCGCAGGATTTTTTGCGGAAAACGGCGAATACTCAGGACATATACAAGCAACTTTTATGTATCTAATACTCATCCACGCGGACGAAGTCTCGGGCTTCGTCTTGTCCATACTTATATTATAAATGCGAAAGTGTGCTTTTTTGTTTGTCCGTCCGTCTGTCTGTCTGTCTGCTACGCTTTCACAGCCCACCTGTTCAACCGATTTTGATGAAATTAGGTACAGGCATAGGTTGTATACCGGGGAAGGGCATAGGCTACTTTTAATCCTGGAAAATTAAGTTCCCGCAGGAATTGAAAAAAAAATATCGGCGCGGATGAAGTCGCGGGAATCAGCTTGTTAATTATAACGAATCTAATACTTTGATCTTACTGTATCTAATAACAGTTTCTTCTTCCAGCCCGCGCTGTATGCCACACCATAACGCTGCTGGACGTGCCGCGCTGGGCCGACCCGCGGATAGAGGCGGAACTTCTCTGCAACTACACCAAGCAGCCCCTCGACCCGCCTCTGCACTCCGTCAAGTGGTACCGAGGCGCGCACGAGATCTTCCGGTACACGCCTCAGGAGGTAAACATAGTCCCACAAACTTATCTGACCTGGTGACAGCGTCGATCTATCTCTTCGGTCTTTCCTTCATTGCTGAAGATCGTGGTTTTGGCTAGATTCTCATCTCAAACGGACTAAGCATAGCTCTCTCCATCACAGCGACAGTGGTCCTATTTGAATATACTTTTGAACGTCATAAAAGATACTGACCTTTGCAATGGCTGACCTTATTCAAACATTTTCTTTGGTTCCAGTATGAAACCCGGGCCTTCAATACCAGTGGAGTATCAGTGACGAACAGTTCGTGCGACTCGTTCGCTTGCGTGATCACCCTGCGGCCGGAGCCAGGAACCGCCAAGTACACCTGCGAGGTCTCCAGCGAGGGGCCTCGCTTCGCTGTAGATAGGAGATCAACCAATATGACACTAGCAGGTAACATACTGCTTCGTTGGTCTAGTGGTTAGCATGTTCGACTGCGGCCGACGAGGTTCCGGGTTCCAGTCCCGAGTCGGGCCATAATTAAGTATTGGAGTTTTCTGACTACAAATTCTCAGTACTAGCATGGAGTTAGGAAGTTGGTGGTACTTGACCCTCGTACTTCGGAAAGCACGATAAGCCGTTGGTCCCGGCTATTATCACTGACATGATAATAGTCGTTAAAGCCTGCGAACCCGCATTGGAGCAGCGTTTTGGGTCTAAGCTCTAATTCCCTCTCTTCTTTGAGAGTGGAGGCCTGTGCCCAGAAGTGGGATGGTAATGGGCTGTAGTGGAGGTAAGATACACCAGTGGAGTATCAGTGACTAGCATTTCTTGCGATTCGTTCGCTTGCGTCATCACTCTGCAGCCTGAGGTCCCTGTATAGTCCAGTATAGCCCGTGTCACGAAAGAAGTCCGGGACAGCGTTGGGAGTCGCATGTATGCAATTACCGTTTATTAAATGTATTAGTTCTACTCATTCCCGCAGGACTTCTTTCATGACACCAACTATAACCTATAATTCATTATCATGCGTAGACCATTCTCTAGAACTCCACCAAGCCTGTCACCGAAAAGGATAGTGAATAAAAAGTTAAAAGTTCACTATCCTTTATTCACGTTCTATTACGTATATCGTATATCGTCTATATACGTATTCTAATTTGTAGCGTTGCCATTTAGAAGTTTTTGTTTAGCTCCAAATTTGAGCTCTTATTATAATAAGCAGCACGCGATGAGGGAGAAAAACACATGTGATACGCATACTGAATGAATATGCGACCTATCTTGTACAACTGAAATGGGTAGTATTTAGCAGTCTAAAGAGTTTCTTTGTCTTTGTTATCATGACGTTATTTTCACCAGTGCTACCAGAATACGAGCCGCTGATAACGGGTCTACCAACATACGTGAACGCGGGGCAACAGGCGCTGGTGAACTGCACGTCAGACCACTCCCTCCCCGCTGCCATGCTGGACTGGTTCGTGGACTCCGAGCCACAGGAGGTGAGGACATACTTCTTTGCTTAGGTGCTTTTTTAATTTATTTATAAGCAAACGCTTGGCTGCAATCAGACTTGCTGACAAGTGAAAGAAAAAAAAAGCCCACGGGATCTCCTTAATTTTCCGGAATAAATGCCTATATCACTCTATAGGTCCTCAAAAATACCTATCCAAAAAATAACGTCGATCCGTTTCTCAGTTGCGGCGTGATGCAAGGACAAACCAATAAACCAACAAAAAACACACTTTCGCATTTACAATATTAGTATGATACTATATTATGATATAATATGAAGACATTATGTATTAGATATACAAGTGGTTAAAAAGTTGAAGTTAAAACCTGCGTAAATGTGCTTTTTCACGCATGATTACATCACCTTTGAGCCGTGCACTATCGCATCGGGATCAGAGATTCAGAGGAAAATCTACTTGATAATATCATCACAGGCGAATCCTACTAAACCAGCGAACGGGAACACCGGGAACCATATAATATGATGGGTCTTACCTGAAAAGACATTTCGTTTTAGCACCTATCATATATCTATAATAAATGAAAAGAATAAGGAAGCAAATGAAAAGAAATGACCAAAAACTTCCTATACAAACATAATAATAATATTTTATAGAAAAAGGAGGCAATTAATTATTAGTGTAATGAGTAGTTTTATGTCCTAAGTTAGGTTAGTACTATTCGTAGGAATAGTTATAATTACTTTGATATTTGGATAAGACGTAGATAATAATTAGACTATTTTATATACATATTTACCCTTACCCTTTCTATTATTTTTCGGGAATTGGGTAAGTATTTGACAGGTCAAAACAGCAACTCTTTTTCAAACGTCTTAACTCGAGCTGAGCATGGGATGTTGTATGAAATACTGAACTGAAAATCATTAAAAATTGCCGCACTTTTTTACTTCAATCGATAGTTTAAAATGGTTTTCAAACATAAAACTAACAGGGTACGTGGATATTGGACGACATTTATAAGAGATTCTCTTTTTAATAATCACAAAAAAATATTTGAATACTGGTCAAATACCCAATTTAGAATATTGTGATCAATATACTTATCTTCGCTGTTCCATTTTTTTCTTCATAATGTTCTGGGATAAATATGAGTGGATTTTCATATACAAATTTTTGTCTTACTTTTCATCGACGAGGAGAGAATATCTACAGTTATCTTCAAACTAAATAGGAAATAAGCAAAACCTTGATTTTTATGATAATTGAGGGTGAGGGAATAATAAAGACAGGTAGATTCTACCTATAAAATACCCTTGTATGAAACAAAGAAAATACCTTATCATCATCAGAAATACCGTATCAGCGTACTAACCCTACATAGGTGGCTAATTTAGGTAAATTGGAGCTTTTATCATATATTTTTTTTAACTGCAGAAAGAAATCTTTTTTACAATAATTCTGAAAAGAATATTAAACAAATCACCATTCCCGGGGTAAGTGATCCGTACACCTATCAGCCTTCTTAAGCCCAAAAAAGGCTCATTTTTGGTTCGGCCTTCATTTCTTTGATCCAAAGGTCAGGCCTTTTATGCCTGTAATATTAGGAAGATAAATTTCTTGCAACATAAAACATTTTTGTTCCATTCGCCCTTTGTTTGTAATAATGTCACCATTTCTGACGTGTCATTCGGAACCATTTTCTTTTTTGTCGCGTTAAGTAAATTAAAACATTGGCTTCTTTGCGTTGTCCTACTTTTGTGGTTTTGGTATATCTCCCATCGTCCAAACTAATATTATAAATGTGAAAGATTCTCAGTATGTCTGCCTGTCTGCTACGCTTTATCGGCCCGATGTAAATTGGTATACATTTAGATTCTATCCTAGGACACGGGCTACTTTTTATCCCGGAAAATTAAGGAGTTTCCGCGGCAACTAAAAAAACTAATCCACGCGGAAGAAGTCACAGGCATCATTTAGTTCATATTAAAATTAAATGCGAAAATGTCTGCCTGTCTATCAATCGACTTTGATCTGTCTGTTACCTCTAATATAATAAGCCTATGTCCTTAACCGGGATATAACCTACCCCTTTACCAAATTTCATTAAAATCGGTTGAAAAGATGGGCCTTTAAAGCGTAGCAGACAGACAGACACACTTTTGCTATGGATTCATTCTGCATTCGAATATTCAATAATGTACCTACCTTAGTCAACAGAGCAATAACCTATTAAAGAGAATGCATGTGTAGGTACTCGTATAATTGAATCTTTAATAGCCCAATTGGTAGCTAGGTATTGATCTAGAACCTAAAGCACAGGACCGTTAGTCCGAGTTTTGACATTGCAGTTTCGAGTTATAGTATTCGAGCGTTCGAAAACGTTGGCGTCAAAGTAAAATGGACCCAAAAGTCACAAATTCAGTACAAACGCTTTTATTGTCAAAACGTTTCCGTTTGAAGCTCTGAGGGGTTATTACTGTTGTTCATAGCAGTATTATTTCAAAATGACAGTTTCATGTCATGTACCTTGACGTCCTTAAAATAAGGATTATAATTAACAATATTAAAACAATACGGCTTTATGCGATGGTAGTATACCCCCTGGCTGTGAATGTATGGGTACACGAAATTGAGCGCTAAAACAATGATACTTTGTTTGATTTACTTTGACGTCACTATGTAACAAGCTCGCTTCGGTTAATCGAAATGGCAACGTTAAAACTCGTACTAATGGCACAGAACTCTGCTGTGAGCAATGAACCGAACTCTTGTGTCTAATGGAGCGGAACTGTAATCACTCAAAGGCTAAATTCTCCTTAGTTTGCATTACGGAGCCTAAGTTATTACTTATGTACTTAGTATTGCCTCGGTCTGCATTAGGTGCCTTATTTATAATATGTATTCCGTCACTTAATTAAATTATTGGATACAATTTAATTTAACTATTAAAATATGTACTAAAGACTATTAAATAAACTTAATTAATTAATTACTTAATCTTTAAAATTCAATTCTTGCGTTAAAATTTTAACTAAAATTTAAATTAAAAACTAAATTGTTTTGTAATGATCATTTGAAAGGCGTACTTACCAATATTTAATTTAAAAATAAAACAACTTTTTGGAAATATTTTATTTACTTATTGTTAACTAGATCATGCCCAGAACTTCGTCAATCTATTCAATTATTTTAAACCCGCGGAAACTCCTTTATTATTCGAAATAAAAAGTACCTATCCTTCACCGGGATACAATCCCAGTAATTTAAGTACCAAATTTCTTCGAAATCGGTTTAACAAATATCAAAGTAACATACAGACGGAAGGACAGACAGACAAGCACACTTTCTCGTTTAAATCTCACTAGTACGGGTATTGGTATGAATTAATAGGTATAAGTTAGTTAACAAACTCAATTTAGTTGTATATCGGAATCTGACCAATGAACCGAACTTTTGCCTCTAATGGAGCGGAATGTAATTGAGTGCCTATCTGTAATTATATGCTTGAAGACCGAATCAACCAAACTATGGAGCAAGTTTAATTAATTATTATTAAATAAATTGCCAAGATCTTCATAGGTATTCTAACTAAATTAATTAAATTGTGATCGTGTATGACCCCAGGGTCTATAAAATAATAATTTTCAATAATACTTCGTTCGTACGTACTTTGTATACCTACTTGACGTTCAGAAAGTTTTCTGTGCGCCAATTTTGAATAAACATATTTTGACTTTGAATTGAATTAGTTCTTATTTCTAGCACTTTCATATATTTTTGTGGTCATAATAACACCTAAAACACAATTTTATCTTGTGCTAAATTAAAATAAGTAATATGAGTTTACTATTGGACCAAGGAAGATTTTTTATTCGAACAAACTTTTGCAATGTGCATTTGCCAAGCCCATGAAACCAATGTATACCTACTTGGCTGTTTATAAATCTGCCGGAAATCTATTAAGTTCTTCACCGAGCGGCTATGAATCCAAGTTCTTCGCATTGCAGCTAACCTACTCTTATTTTGTACTTACGTTCACATATTTCATCAGGACCCAGTCATAACCGGAGAGACACACGTATCCGGGGCCGACAGTGACGGGCTGCGCGCCTCGTGGCGGACTCTTCACGTGTACCCGGACGACTACGCGACACACCGCGGATTCCTCGCGCTGGAGTGTCGCGCGACGTTGCCCACGCGGCCGCCGCACGTACGCAGCATGGCCGTACGGCTCTACGTCGAGAGCCGTCCGCACATATCATCGCCTATGTTAAGTAAAACTAGTGAGTATCTTCCTCTAGTAGTGTTTATGACCTGAGTGTCACACAGCAGCTTCCTCGCGCTGGAGTATCGCGCGACGTTGCCCACGCGGCCGGCGCACGTGCACATCTTGGCCGTGCGGCTCTACGTCGAGAGCCGTCCGCACATATCATCGCCTATGTTAAGTAAAACTAGTAAGTGTCTTGCTCTAATGGTATCTATTACCTGAGTGTCACGTAGCAGTTTCCTCGCGCTGGAGTATCGCGCGACGTTGCCCACGCGGCCGGCGCACGTGCACATCATGGCCGTGCGGCTCTACGTCGAGAGCTGGCCGCACATATCATCGCCTATGTTAAGTAAAACTAGTGAGTATCTTGATCTAATAGTAGTTTTTGCCCTCCATGTCACACCGTGGATTCCTCTAATTAGAGTGACGCGCGACGTCACCCACGCGTCGTTCTACCGTGCGCAGCGTGGCCATACGGCTCTACGTCGAGAGCTTTCGCACACATAACTTGCTTTCCTCTATCAATAATAAAAGCACGAACGACGTTTAGTTTTATAACTTGTTTTAAAACCAAAACGGTAAAAATGTAGCATAGCCATCTTGATATTTTTGAATAAGAATACAAGATTACCAATGAGGTAATTTAGTAATACCAAGATAAGATCAAACGCAAAATCATTTGTTTTGTTTGTTGGTTTATCCTTCAGTCACGCCGCAACAGAGCAACGGATCGACGTGATTCTTTGCATGCTAATTTTTATTTCGGAAAATTAAGAAGTTCCCGTGGGAATCAAAAAATCTTGTTCCACGCGGACGAAGTCGCGGGCATCAGCTAGTTTATTAAAGAATACTAAAAAAAGCTTTTTTTCCTGGAAATATTCAGAAAAAAAATGAATTGGGGATGTAAGCAAAGTCTGGAATTTCCAGAATTTTGTAAAATTGTAAGCAGTTATATCACATACCCACAGATTAAAAAATCGGTTATAGATATTCAACTGGTATTGCCTTATTGCTCAAAGATAATAAAAAGTCTTAAGCGTTTTTATTTATGCCCGCACTGCATTGTCTCGGTGAGACGGCGCGCGGTTAGCCCGCGTTTCAAATAAGGAAATTGCCTGCATATGCAAATAATGTGAAATACTGTTGCAATAACTTTATTCAAGACATATCTGGCGAAATGAAGTCCCGCTTTGCTGCTTTATATTTCCTTTATTGGTGGAAACGTTGACATTTTCTTTGAAGAACTTCTTTTTTCGCTATATCTTCTGAAGGAAAACAGATATGAGCTTACTTGTCTAATGTCTGTGAATGTATTAGGTACTGATAGTGATAAAGATACCATGACAAATAAATAAAAATCTTTGCCCTTCGTGTGACAAGTAACCATATTATGGATACTGGGCGTTTTCGGAGTTATGTGGCAAGTAACCATATTATGGTTACAAACAAAATGGCGGATCGCGTCCACCGCGGTTGCCGATATTTTTGTTTCTTATAGATAATAAAAACTAAATTAAATTACAAATACAAAAACTTAGAACTACACGACAAAATCCCAAAAAAGACATGGCGGTACGTCTATGCTGGATGCGTCTTTGAAGGATGGTAACTAGCTACGGCTAAAGACTCCCACCAGGCCAGAACAGAGAAAATTCACAAATTATAAACTCCCGAATTGACCAGGCCGGGGATGGAACCCGGGACCTCCCACTTATAAGACCTCGCCACTGCGCCAGGAAGGTCGTCAAATTTGTGTTCACGCTAATCGAGTTGACACATAACTGACAGTAATCCCACTAACTTATCTGGCCCGGTGGCCTAAATTGGAACTTATTTTTATGCCTGTTTAGTTTTTATTTTTAATACTTACTAGCAACGCTGTCACCGGGTCAGTTAAGTTTGTGGGACTATTACATGAACAGTATTTTCCCGGTATTCACTTTTACTGTAAAATCCGTTCTTCCGTAGAGTTTTTATTCTGAAATTACTAGTATGTTTTTGAACTTCATCTCACAATTTTCCTGTTTATCTAAGCTTGAATCAAGCTCTGTCCACTTTCTTACATCGTCTAGTTAAAATAAGGAGTTGTCTGAAGCAGGAACTCGGGAAGCAAAGTTTTATGCTATGCGGGCCGGCGCGTAGGAGTGGATGGGCCAATCAAAAAGTTTTGCCTGACTCTGTACACGCCTTACCACAAGCGCTTAAGTCGAGCAATTTTGAGCATCGAAACGCTACGTCGGTGAACTGAGCAGAGCAAGTGCTAGCAGATCAAAAATAAAAGAGAAATCTATTCGCATGCAGATAAATTCAGCCGCATGCGTTCAGAACTCACTTCCATTTTTAATTTTCTACAAAATGATTTTGTACGAGAAATTAGCAGATCATTTTTCCAACCGACGTTTTTTAGGTTAACTCGCCAGAACTATCTCTAAAATATATCAGGAACTGATGAAGGAAGAGTTCTATACTCATTTGCATGCGAACAAAACTCTCTTTTATTTTTGATCTGCTAGCACTTCCTCTGCTAAGTTCACCGACATCTGCTGGCTTTTGCTCTGCTAAGACATGGACACCGAAACACTGACGTAGGAGTAAAACAGACACAAACAACATTGATTCTGAGTCACAAATTCAGTACCATCAATTTGAATATCATAAGGGTTCCCGTGTGGAGGGAGTGCTCAAGGAATATTTTCTCAAAATGACAAATTTCTACGTTAATCCGTTTGGGCTGTAAGTTGTCTGTCAGTCACTCAGGACAAACCCTTTTATAGTTATTGATTAGATGATGATGATTCTAAATTATTCCTATTGTTTCACATGCTGCAGGCAAGAGCAACGCAGTGAGACTACGCTGTGAGTTGGTAATGTGGACGTTGCTACTGCTCGCGCGGAGACAAGTGCCTTTACTAGTGAAATAAGACGATTTGCCGACTGAACCCAAATATCGAATTATTGGTGGACCTTCAACACGTATGTGAAGCTGTGACGTATAGATAAGGTATTTAATATGCAAACGCTTAGAGTATATTCGTTTCTAGATAGAATTTTGCACTCCTGACTCGAAAGTCTTCATAGTCGAAATTCCACGGGCGCGTGCGAAGCGATTCGCTTCCTCGTTTCTTATTCGAATAGCAAGGAAAAGCAATACCCTTCCTGTTTCCCCTCCGCTTTTAATATTGTAACAATTAGAAATGATTTATTTATTTCACGTAGGACAACTTGTGCCACTTAAGATAAGTCAAGACATACCAACAGTTTGGAAAATGTATTCTAATGAGAAGGGCCGGCAAGAATATCGGCAGTTGCGCTTCATAAAAAGAAATATGTTACACTATGTAAATAATATACATAACATGTATAACTTTGTCATTAAGAAAATCATCAATAATATTTTAATAACCTCGACTTAACAAATGCTGTTTAACACACTCTGTAAGCGCTTCAAAGCGATTGAAGGTAAATGGTAGCGCGCAGCAATTTCGATATTATTTAAACGTCAGCAAATTCGATAGTGGCTTGGCAGTGAAAAAGTTCTTCACTGCCCTTTGCCAGATATGCGATATTAGCGCGGGGGCGAAGCCTTGCGTTTTTTATATCTAACTCAAGCTAAGATATTTTATTAAAAAATAATAAGAATGCGCTACAGAATACCTGAACGTTTGGAAAATAGTTTTAACCACAGTCCTAACAGACATACATAAGAATTGTATCTAGAAAAGTTTATAGTCTAAGCAAATACGCAATAGATTTCTTTAGTAAAATTGTAAGTTATTGTGGTTTAAAATTATTGTAATTTTATTCATTTTGTAATAATTGTGTTGTCTGTAAGACCTTTAGGTATAGTGTAAGAGATAGACGTCACTTTATATCTTACATATTATCTTCAATTTTTTTTATTACATGACTTTTAATTTTGATTAGTTATTCAATACTTTTTATTCCTTTAACCTTAAAGCACCATCTGCCATGGCAGCATTATTTTATACTTTGATCAAGCCTGTGGGCTAATATGTAATACTATGTTAACTTAAACTTCTATTTCAATTTTGAAATGAAATTTATTTATTTTACGAGAAACTAAGGAACGGAAACAAATGCATGACTATAAAATCATGGCAGCGGTTAACGTACGAAAATAACCAGCGATTAATGCAATACCTACTGCTATTACTTTTTTTCTTAACTTTGTAAACGATAAGCGACACATTTTGATGACGTTGACGTCTTTAAACTCACTTCTTGAGTAATATTTCGCACCCTATATTGTACAGAGATTATTAAGGTTAAATCTAACCAAGCGTGGCGTATTGTTATAATTTTGACGCATTTTTAAATCCTAATTGTGTAGCTAATTTTGCAAATTCTACATAATACATCTATACAAAATTTTCGGAAGTTATTTTTTTAACTCCAAAATGAAAATCATCTTATGTCTATAGATATTATTTTCAAAGATAATTTTAACTTATTTGTATATTGTTATGATTCATTGTATATCATGCAATGCAAATTTGTACATGCACAACTATGCATACGTAAATACGAAGCGCTTGGTCAGATTCTATCTAGATATAGATAAATAAGTAATGTGATGAAGAGATGGTGGTAAATTCAAGATTTGTAAAATTGATAAAAGTGAAAATTTTATAATTTTTACTATTATTAGCATTCATTTCGTTATATTTACAAACTTTTCGCTTTCATCGATTTCTTCTCGTGAACTTCCAACCAGCTCTTCGACTGTAAAATCGTTTGTGTAACAACGACTAATTTATTAAATGCGAATTGTAATTATCATAATTATTATATTGTAATAGTAATATTAATACGATACAGTGTGATATATTTTGTTCTCATCGTGTAAATAGTAAATCGTTGTCAATGTGCCAAGATTGTTATGTTATAGTTAATTTTATCATTTAATGAATTTTGGAACAACACTTATGTAAATTATTATTGTTAAATATTTTCATTATTTTTCTTCGGTAAAACTGTAGATGTGTTATTATATTTTTATTTTTAAAGATGAAGTCGTCTATACATACATACATAATAATAATATAATAAAACAACTTCATCAATAATATTATTCTATGTTAATTATTATATGTTAATTGTTCTACCATTTTTAAAGTATTTACACGCATTACATCCACGGTACTTATTATATCTTTGGTATCTTCTATCCTAATTCTCTCCAATTCCCCACGAAATTTCCTAAACATCGAAATAATTCACCAAAACATCTTCCCGTCTGATCACCGACTCGTCCGTGGAACATTTAGCCTTGAAAAACAAAAGAAATCAAGAACGAAATTCAAACAGCAACATTCTCAGTTAAAAAACTTATCAGAGCAGAAACTATTTTTCGAGAACATGAAAAATAAAACTAAAACCTTGAATATACAAGAAAACGACAGTGTAGAGTCACACTACCAAAAAATTGAATCATTATTGTTAGCCTGCTTACAATCGTCAATATGCTCACGCAACGATAGAGTAAGTTTCATCTCATCTGAAACAAAAGAAACAATGAAGAAGCGTTCAGAGCTCCAGCATAAACACTTCTTAAGCAAAACAGAAAAGGAACATCTATCGAATCTATACAAGTTGTCAAACAAACTCATGAAAAGAGACTACGAAAATCATAGACTCTCCATTATAGAGAACCAACTTGCTAACAGAGGCAGTCTCAAAAAAGCCCACAAACAATTAGATTCGAGTAAAAAATGGATACCTCAATTAAAACCAACAAACTCTGCCAGAGGAACTCTACAATCTCGTCTCGACATAGTGAATATCGCAACGGAGTACTATAAAGATCTCTACGAAAAAGCAGACTTCAACGCTAGCACGCCAACCGAGCAGCAAGCAGAAATAATCCCTCAAAATTTACACATTTGTTTCAACGAACAGGAAATATTAAGCAGAATAGATAAAATGATAAGAGCCCTGGCCCAGACAATATTCCAAATATTGCAATAAAACTTGCGAAAATCTTCTTAATTTCCCCTTTGACTTCACTCTTCAATAAAATATTGCAAGAACGTAGAGTCCCTAGAACGTGGGCGGAATCCAGAATTATACTCTTATATAAAAAGTGTGATACAACCGACGTGGGAATTTACAGACCTATCAGCTTATTACCATCTCTCTATAAATTGTTTGCTTCATGTCTTGAGAAGAAACTAGAGCCTTTTATAGAAGTAAACCAACCGGTAGAGCAGGCAGGTTTTCGTAAGGGTTTTTGCACAATAGACCACATTTTTACCGTGGAGCAAATAATAGAGAAATATGTAGAGTTCAACAAGCCACTCTACGTAGGTTTTATAGACTATGCTAAAGCGTTCGATTCGATTTCCCACCAAAGCATTTGGAATGCACTCTCAGGATGCAACGTTCCAGAAACCTACATAGATTTGCTCAAAGATATCTACAGAAACAGTACAAGTAGAGTCAAGCTCGATAGAGTCGGCCCAGTAATCAATATCCGCAGAGGAGTAAAACAAGGCGACCCTCTTTCTCCAAAGCTATTTATCTGCGTGCTGCAACATGTAATGAACGAACTAAAATGGCATAATAAAGGAATTTATATAAACGGAAACCATCTAACCAACCTCAGATTCGCAGACGATATTGCTATCTTTTCAGAGACGTCAGCCCAACTCGAGGAGATGACAAATGAGTTAAACGACGTGAGCAACAAGGTAGGACTCCAACTTAATACTAGCAAAACAAAGGCGTTGACAAATAGTATAAGAATCCCTATAACAGTGCAGAACTCGAAGATAGATTATGTCGACAGCTACATTTACCTAGGGAAAGAAATATCATTTAATAAATCTAGAAATGAAGACGAGGTTTCAAGAAGAATTAATATAACATGGAACAAATTCTGGAGCCACAAAGAAGTCTTGAAATCCAATTTACCCTTTAAAGCTGAAGAAAAAGGTAATGGACTCCTGTCTGCTTCCGTGTCTGACATACGGCTGCCAAACTTGGATCTATAATAACACTTTATGCCACAAGATTCAAACGTGTCAACGGGCCATGGAGCGTAGCATCCTAAGCATCAAACTGAAAGATAGGCAGAAAAGTGACTCTATCAGAAATAAAACAAAAATTATAGACGCTCTATGTCATAGTAAGAGCCAAAAATGGAAATGGGCAGGCCACGTTGCACGCACTTGCAACGATAAATGGTCAAAACGCACAACGCAGTGGAGCGGCCCAAAAGGCATTAGGAAACGCGGGCGTCCCAAAGAACGTTGGTCAGACGAGATAGTGGGCATTGCTGGAAAAAGCTGGATCAACACAGCACAGAATCGAAAAGCATGGCACAAAATGGAGGAGGCCTTTACCCGCAAGGGGTCCTTGGTTTAAATTCAAACAACAATATTATTACTGAAATATCAACTAAAATTATTTAAACCAATATCACTATATCACAATTGTACTACATTAACTACCCTTGTTTTATCTTACTAATCTATAGTTGTATCTTTTAGTATGTACTCTATAATCTATCTCTGTAAACTAAGGAATAATAAAGGCTTTTTTATTTTTTATTTTTTATTTTTTTTATTTTTATTTTTATTTTATTTATTTATTTTATCTTCTATCACCTTGTAGAACAGTAAAAGTAGCTGGGATTTTAAAAAACGTAAATTCTCAAGGATGCAGTCGAGGACCTCATTTATTAAACACATTTGAAAAAAATGTTTAGTATTCAAACTAGTTTTTGCTTCGCTCACATTCGAATTTCATACTAGAACCTCTATTTTATCCAATTAGAGGTTGAATTTTCAGAAAGCCTATCTTGTGGCGTGCCTTCGTCAATATTGCCATCTGTATGCCAAATTTCAGCCCGATCCGTTCAGTAATTTAAGCTATGCGTTGATAGATAAGACAGTCACCTTTTCCTTGCATAAATTTACATACTTAGATGAATTTTTATTAATTTTATTTTGTTTATTTGTCTGTATTCAACAGCGTTTTTACATATATACTTTACAGTTATCTCTTAAAACTAAAATAAGGCCAAAAAGATTACAAAATCATCATACATACATACAATTATCAGAGCTTTTAAATCGTCAAATGAATCTACCACAGTATGGTTCGGAATGCCATTCCTGCCGAGAAGAACCTGAAAATAACTGGGCAAATAAACAGAAAATCCCATAACCACTAATCTCACAACAATAACAGCAACGTGTCTAACAAGAAAACAACAGAAAAGCGCTGTGTAACGTCATAATCATAATATCATTTTCGCGTTAATACCTCTTTGTTATACGCATAAAGTGCTCCGAATAGCTTCAATAAACACCTGCTATATCGTATTACGTTTCCGCATAAACATTGATACTGCGTGTATCAGTGTTTATTAGCATAATCTAAAACGAGGTTTGTGTAGCCCCCTCATACAAATATCAGTTACACTTTTAAGGCTGTGTAATTCATACTTGTATGCGGTACTACACACACTTCGAAATCAAATTTTGGCACACAATATAGGGTTGTAAAGCGTTATGAAATATAAATGGATATCGATTTCGTTTGAAATTTTTAAGGCGATACTTTAGAATGGTAACCTAGAAATACAATAAAGTGAAACAAACGAACGAACGCGGCAATGAAACGCACCTGATTGGCTAGGCAACTTTTATTGTTAGCATAGAGTACAGGGGCCATACTGTCAACGTAGCTATATTGTTTCTTTATTGTTGACTTTCGTGTTTTAGAATTATAATCCTTATTTTAGGAACGCATATGTACGTGACTGCCTCGTTAGTCTAGCGCTTAGCGTAGTCTACTGCGGATCACGAGGTCCTGGGTTCGATTCCCGGTCGGGCATAAAAATGGTTAGGTATTGGGTTTTTCAATTAAGAAATTCTCAGTGCCAGCCCGGAGTTGGAAGTTGGCGGTGTTTCACCCCCGTGCCTCGGAGAGCACGTTAAGCCGTCGGTCCCGGTTATTATCACTAACATGATAATAGTCGTTAAAGCCCGCCAACCCGCATTGGAGCAGCGTGGTGGGTCTAAGCTCTAATTCCCTCTCTCCTATGAGAGTGGAGGCCTGTGCCCAGCAGTGGGACGCTAATAGGCTGTAGTGGATATGTACGTGACATCAAAGTAGCATTTTGCCAGCTTTGCCCAGACATCTCACGAAGTATTTCACAATCTATTGCTCTAGATTTTTCTTTATTCTTCCAATATAATTATTCGATATTCACGAAAAAAGCATTATATGCCATCCCTAACTAAATTCAGTTAGAAATTTTCCGTGCCCCATAATACGAATAACATTTTGAAACACAATCTTTCTCTCTTCCGCTTTCACAAAAATGAATCACTCCATCTCTGTCTCTCTCATAACAATGGTCCACAAATATTGGAGGTAAGATGAAACCTTCTTACCCTCAATTACCTACTGCGGTTGAAAGAGATTTCTTTACATCAAATATTTGTTGGATTATACTTCATAGCTAAGGATCTGGTGGCGATAATTAATCATTTCAACCCATTGGCATTCAAGAAGAATTAGGCGTTTTACGAGATTTTTACCCAACTACGACAAATCCAAAAGGAAGGGTTATGATTTTAGCTGTCTATGTATGTATGTTATTTCGTCAGTCAGCTGCGCTTCTGTAGTGGGGCAAGACCTGTATGTATGTTCCACGATAGCGCCTAAACTACTGAGCCGATTTTGACGAATCAGGTGTCAATCGGTTCACTACTACGGTCGGGTGACAAAGGCTACAATTTTACACGAACAAAATCGATATGGCGGTTGTTACATCCAGAAAAGTGAGTTGAACAAAATCGATATGACGGCTCGTACATTCAGAAAAGAGTCACTTAGGAGTCTCTGAATGTTTTATTTAAAACACTGACGGTACTTTATGGTCAGAAAAATAATAATAAAAAAACACATTTCCTTCCGATTTTTCGCATACAATGACGAATAATGTAGATATTCGATAACTAGGCACACAAAACTCTAGCCACCAGTTCTTGGCCTATAGGGAAATTTGCCAGCCTTTGTTATGGCAACTAGGTAGTTAATTCAGTTAAATAGTGGCCTTGTTTAAATTGGGTTATGAATTATAATACAGCTGTTTTAAACTGAAACTGGGGTTTTGGCATAGAATACTTAATACTAATAGTACCTTAGCAGCCTCATTGGTCTAGTGGTCAGCATATTCTAATGCGAACGACGAGGACCCGAGTTCGAGTCCCGGGTCGGGCCATAATTAAGTATTGGGTTTTTATGACTGGAAATTCTCAGTACTAGCCCGGAGTTAGGAAGTTGGCGGTGTTTCACCCTCGTGCTTCGGAGAGCACGTAAAGCCGTCGATCCTGCACCTGATCTCTCTCCAGTCGTGTCGGATTTTCGTCCCATCGGGCTATGAGAGTAAAGGAACAGAAGGTGCACCTGTGTATGCGCACACACTTGTTCACTATATCTAATATCTCCCGCGCAGATGCCTATTCTATCTGGAGATAGACCGCCGTGGTCGAAATTCGGTCGGGAGGACATTATTATTATAATAATTCGTTAAAATATTTTTATGTATGTATAGACAGACAGACATCCTGCGTGTTCATTTTGTTACCGTAATCTTCAATAGGATATCACTTCTTATGTACATTTGAATTTTATAACAATAAAATAACTCTATTGTACAGAATAAAAGAAATGAAATTATCTGGATGTCAATAATAAAATTATTGAAATATAATACTTTGTTTTTTTTTCGCCTGAGATAATATTTTGTTTCGACATCCAATTCACCTTATTATAAACTAGATGATTCCCGCGACTTCGTCCGCATGGACCAAGTTTTTTCGATTCCCGCGGGAACTCTTGAATTTTCCGGGATAAAAAGTAGCGTATGTCCTTCCCCGGCATATTATAACCTACCTCCATACCAAATTTCAGCAAAATCGGTTGAAAACATAGGCCGGGAAAGCGTAGCAGACAGACAGACAGACACACTTTCGCATTTATAATATTAGTATGGATGAAATAAAACGCCATGATCTAAAGAGGTTCTCAAGTACGTTGTACCTACTAGGCATAGTATTTTTTTAATTTATAGACCAGCGCTTGGCTGCAATGAGACTTGCTGGAAGTAGTGATGCAGCCTGAGGTGGAGCGCGCTTGCCTAGATGATTGACTCATACTTGAGAACGTGATCTTAGCTTGATGTCGGTTTATTAATACGGGTACTTATTAGAAAATGGGAACGCGTTTGACCTAGAAAAAGTATGGATGCTTTCTGGGTCCAAAGCTCTGGCCTCAGGAGGCCTTATGCCTAAATTTTTATAATAGGTGGCATCGAAATCGACCTCTCTGTTGTGGTCCACAGAATAAGTAATAGCTTATGGTAATATCTATTATAAGGTCTTAAACTTAAACAAGAACTCTTAGATTGTTTTCTGGATGGGTTTAATTGAGTATACTGGTTTTTCATTCGACGACAAAAATAACCCTTGACCGCGATTTCATCTGGTTGTATCAAAGTGACGATGCAGTCTAAAATGGAAACAGGCTAATTCAGAAGGGGAAATGCCTATAGAATAAGCCACGAATCGAACCCCGGGACTACTTACTATAAGACCAAAAGCTCACCATTGCGTCTGTACCGTCTGTTTGTCCAGCTGTCTTGTCTTGGGTTTTACTAGAAATTCTCAGTACTAGCCTGGAGTTAAGTTGACAGTGTTTCACCCCGTGCCTCGGAGGGTAGACCATCATACTAATAATGCGAAAGTGTGTTGGTTTATTGGTTTGTCCTTCAATCACGCTGCAACGAAGCAACGGATCGACGGGAATTTTTGGATGGGTATAGTTGAGAACCTGGAGAGTGAGGTACACCACACGACATCCCGGAAAATTGAGGAGTTCCCGTGGGAATTTTTTAAAAAAAAACTTATTGCACTCGGACGAAGTCTCGTGCATCGGCTAGTAATAATATGACAGGTACACAGGTAAATACTGTACGGGTCTGCTAGTTGTATAATAAAGTTTATTTAATTGAAGATAAAACTAATGAACAAGGAAAAAGAAAACAATAATTGAACTTGTTCCGCTCGGACCTAGACTGGAGAGCTTCAGCCAGGAGTTTGCTAAATGAGAAAAATTCCCAACTTGTAAAACAACGTTGTTTACTACTTACTGCCTGGGAATATAACTGGGTCGTTTTAGCCAAGCATTCAGATGTTGATTCGTTATCAAGTGGTGTTGGGTTCGAGTCCTTATTCATACTAATCATATCATACTTAATATTATAAATGCGAAAGTCACTTTGTTTGTTGGTTTGTTGGTTTGTTGGTTTGTCCTTCAATCACGCCGCAACGGAGCAACGGATTGACGTGATTTTTGGCATGGGTATAGTTGAGGACCTGGAGAGTGACATAGGCTACTTTTTGTCCCGGTAAATTAAGGAGTTCCCGCGGGAATAACAAAACTTAAACCACGCGGACGAAGTCGCGGGCATCAGCTAGTATTATATAAATGCGAAAGTTACTTTGTTTGTTAGTTTGTTGGTTTGTCCTTCAATCACGCCGCAACGGAGCAACGGATTGACGTGATTTTTGGCATGGGTATAGTTGAGGACCTGGAGAGTGACATAAGCTACTTTTTATCCCGGAAAATTAAGGAGTTCCCGCGGGAATAACAAAAAACTTAAACGACACGGACGAAGTCGCGGGCATCAGCTAGTCCATACTAATATTATAAATACGAGAATGTGTCTGTCTGTCAGCTACGCTTTCACGGCTTATCCGTTCAACCGATTTTGATGAAATTTGGTACAGGGGTAGGCTGTATTGCGGGGAAGGACATAGGCTACGTCGTGTCCCGGAAAATTTAAAAGTTCTCGCGGATATCAAAAATCCTAATCCACGCAGATGAAGTCGCGGGAATCATTTAGTAATATTATAGTATTATGATATATATAATACTAGCTGATGCCCGCGACTTCGTCCGCGTGGAATATGTTTTTTTGATTCCCACGGGAAATCCTTAATTTTCCGGGATAAATAGTAGCCTATGGCACTCTCCAAATTGTCAACTATACCCATGCCAAAAATCACGTCGATCCGTTGCTCCGTTGCAGCGTGATTGAAGGACAAACCAACAAACAAACACACTTTCGCAATTATATTATTAGTATGACTAGATGATGCCCGCCTATGTCCTTCCTCATGATACAACCTATCCCTGTACCAAATTTCATCCAAATCGGTTGAACAGATGGGCCGTGAAAGCGTAACAGACAGACAGATGGACTGATAGACAGAAACACTTTCGCATTTATAATATTGGTATGGATATTGATTAAATGCGAAAGTGTGTCTGTCCGTCTGCTACGCTTTCATGATCCGTATTTTCAACCGTTTTCGACGAAAGGAAGGTAGAAGGACGAAATCTTTTAAGTTGCATCCCGGGTAAGGACATATACTAAGTATAATAAGTAAGAAAATCATAGAGTTAGTACACGAAAACCTGAAGTCGAGGCCATTATTTAGTTTTTTTATCGCCCAAACGATTTTGTATAGACTAGGTTAAGGTTAAGTTTTTTTGTTGCAGTGATTTTTCGGGATAAAAAGTTTTTTCTAATACTTATTTTTATTAACTAGATGCCTTAATAGGCTCGTGACTCCATCGCTCCACCTCCAAAAAGTCAGAAGGTCATTCGTGGGAATGAGCATTCTTTTCTATAGCAAAATTCCACAACCTATTTTAAACTTGTGCTAAGGACAGCGGTTACTTATTTAATTTAATTAAATTCGAATTATTTAAAAAGAGCAACCACCGAGTTTCTTGCTGGTTCTTCTCGGTAGGAATAACATTCCGAACCAGTGGTAGATTCACTTGACGATTCAAAAGTACTTGTAAACGTTTATTTGAATAAAAAAACATTTGATTTGATTTTGATTTATGTCTTACTGGACATAATGAAAAATTGTTCACGCGGGCATAAGCATACAAAATGGATTGGGCGATTTCTTACTACATAAAAAACTAACACTACTACTGACTAACATAATATGGAGAACTATGGAGAACTGAAGGATGTACTACGTTGTTAAGCTACGTGTGTCAAACCTACCAATAGGAGTTACGTAGCACATCTCTGGTGCAAAGGCAGCCTTATCCTTGTTGTTTCTTAAGCATAACCCCTTATATTGGTCGTTAGGTATGCTGAGTAATCACGCGCGCGTAATTGTGGGCCATAATTGCGCCTAAGCTATGAGCCACTCTAGGATCCCATTACGTAGTCCAAGGCAATACTACTGTGCGAGTACCCGTTGCACCGAGCTGATTATTTTGAACGTCATTTATGACGGAACTCTAACGTATAACGTAACGTATCCAGCTTGAAGTAGTACTTATAAAAGTAATGGAAAGAAGAAAATTTTGTAAGATTACTCAGTTATAATCTTTCTCGATGTATGAAATTTATTTTTATTGAGTACTAGCTGATGACGGGACTACGTCCGCGTGGATTGAGGTTTTTTGGTTCCCGCAGGAATTCTTTAGTTTTCCGGGATAAAAAATAGCCTATGTGTTATTCCAGACTATAATCTATCTCTGTGCCAAATATCATCCAGATCCGTTCAGCCTTTGGGGCGTGATTGAGTAACAAACATCCATCCATACATCTATGCATCCATCCATCCAAACTTTCGCATTTATAATATTTATTTGACTGTCAATATTTTGTTCTACTTACCGAAAATTATCTACCTTTTAACATGCGTCGATCCTATCTTCTATTATAATTCTGTGCAAAATTATAGTAATACTATATGATGCCCGCGACTTCGTCCGCGTGGATTAAGGTTTTTTGATTCCCGCGGGAACTCTTTAATTTTCCGGGATAAAAAGAAGCTTTTGTCCGTCCCTTGGATACAAACTAACCCTATACCAAATTTGATCAAAATCGGTTGAACAGACGGGCCGTGAAAGCGTAGCAGTCAGACAGACTTTCGCATTTATGATATTAGTACGTATTTTGATATCGTTTTGTCCCCACTCACGTAGGACAACAGGTCATACATAATGTACTTATTTTGCTACCGTTTAGCCTCCTCACCAATGGAAACTGATAACAATATGCTACGGGCGGGCGCGATGTAAATAACACAAGATATCATCTTCTGGCATCGCACCTGCACCCCACGCTAACATTACACGCTCAACATTTACACTCATAGTAAAAGTAATCTTTGATCTTGATATTACTTTTTGATCTTGTCCCCCTTGAATATAAAATTCAAAGTCCTGACTGACTGACTGACTGACTTATATATCAACGCACAGCCTAAACCGCTGGTCCTAGAGACATGAAATTTGGAGAGTGTGTTCTTTGTGAAGACTAGGTATCCACTAAGAAAGTGTTTTTCGAAATTCCATCCCCAAAGTTTGTATGAAAGTTCGTCGTTTTTCAAGTTATAGCCATGAAACTTGGAATTTGAGCTGCGGGTTGAAAATAAAGAAATACGTGTTTCATAGTTTTTGAAAATTTGACCCCCAAAGGGGTAAAATAAGGGTTGAAAGTTAAAGTCCTTCATTTCTTAAGTTATAGCCATAAAATTTGCTATATGAGCTGCGGGTTAAAAATGAAGAAATACCTGTTTCACAGTTTTTGAAAATTCGACCCCCAAAGGGGTGAACTAGGGGATGCAAGTTGGTATGAAAGGCCTTCTTATCTCAAGATATTTTTCAAGTTATATCAACGAAACTTGGTATTTTGGCTTTCGGTAAAAGATAAAGAAATACGTTTGTCACAATTTTTCAAAATTTTACCTCTAAAGGGGTAAAATAGGGGTTAATAATTTGTATGATAGTCCTTCATTTTTCAAGTTATAGCCATGAAAGTTGGTATTTGGGCTTCAGGTTTAAAATAAAAAATACGTGTTTCAAAGTTTTTGAAAATTTTAACCTCAAGGACGTTAAATAGAGAGTTTGTCTTTCAATCACGCCGCAACAGAGCAACAGTTCGACGTGATTTCTTGCATGGGTATAGATGAGGACCTGGAGAGTGTTTTTTATCCCGGAAAATTAAGGAGTGCCTGTGGGAATTAAAAAACTCAAGCCACGCGAACGAAGTCGCGGGCGTCCGCTAGTCCACTTATAATATTGGTATCTTCAAATCAGGAGTGAATAGGCATCTTCTAGGCAAGCGTGTTCCACCTTAGGCTGCATCACTGCTTCTAGCAAGTCTGATTGCAGCCAGGCGCTACTCTATAAATAAAAAACCGGCCAAGTGCGAGTCGGACTCACGCACCGAGGGTTCCGTACAAACCTGTAGTAAGTTTTAAATTAAAGGTTTTCTTAAAATATTTGAGTTGATTGAATGAAAGGTAAATTGCGGTTTACGATTTATGACGTATTAAAAAAAAACTACTTACAAGATCTCGTTCAAACCAATTTTCGGTGGAAGTTTGCATGGTAATTAATGTACATCATATATTTTTTTAAGTTTTATCATTCTCTTATTTTAGAAGTTACAGGGGGGGACATACATTTTACCATTTTGGAAGTGTCTCTCGCGCAAACTATTCGGTATAGAAAATAATGATATTACAAACCTCAATATCATTTTTGAAGACATATCCATAGATACCCCACACGTAGGTATGGGTTAGATGAAAAAAAAAATTTTGAGTTTCAGTTCTAAGTATGGGGAACCCCCAAAATTTATTGTTTTTTTTTCTATTTTTGTAAGAAAGTCTTAATGCGGTTCACAGAATACATCTACATACCAAGTTTCAACAAAATAGTTCTTATAGTTTCGGAAAAAAGTGGCTGTGACATACGGACGGACAGACAGACAGACAGACAGACATGACGAATCTATAAGGGTTCCGTTTTTGCCAAATTGGGCTACGGAACCCTAAAAAACGCTTTGAACACTTAGGTAGATAACTTACCGCTTTACCAAATTTCATCGAAATGGGTTGAATAGACGGGCCGTGAAAGCGTAGCAGACACACTTTCGCATTTATAATACTAGCTAATGCCCGCGACTTCGTCTGCGTGGTTTGAGGTTTTTTGGTTCCCGCGGGAACTCTTTAATTTTCCGGGATAAAAAGTAGCCTATGTGCTATTCCAGACTATTATCTATCTCTGTGCCAAACTTCAGCCAGATCCGTTCAGCCGTTGGGGCGTGATTGAGTAACAAACATCCATACATCCATACATCCATCCAAACTTTCGCATTTATAATATTAGTAAGATTAGTATGGATATGTCCTTTTCATGTTTTTAATTCAAGGAACCATTCTGCTTCCAAAGCGTCACGTGAATGTGAGATGGTCACCCTAACCATTCCATAATTTTTTTGAAATCTTAAATAAATATCTCAGCACTCGTAAAATTTCGTCAGAATTTAAAAACAAGGGTTTATTTTTTGTTCGGAATACAAGAGCTTATAAAATTCCGTAAACATTAGCTTAGGGTATAATTTTTTTAAAAGCAATAAACTATAGAATTAACGCAAACGAACCTAATAAAGCTTTCTAAATTATTATATTAAAACAAAGACTCAAACTCTGACGAGCCACTTCCAAAAAAAAGGCGAGACCCATAAAGTAATTTTTTCTTACACCCTTCGTAGAATGTCTAGGTTAAAATGCATAGCAGATGTTATAAGTAGGCAGATACAAAGAATTGCGTCGTGGGATCTTATTTAGGAAGTGTGGCGCAAAGTATAATTGAGGCATGTCAGGATTGCTGGACGGCCATTGGTCACTGGACGACAAGCTTTGGGTTAGACCAATGAATGACGTTTGAACGTATTACTGTGGCGTAATTTTTTCGATTGCAGGAAAACTGTCCGGGAGAAGGGGTGCCGCGCGCGTTGACTAACGCGGGCGCATGGAATGGCATTCAGGCTCGAGTCTCCGCGAAGACTAGTAGTTTACTATACTAGACTTAATTTCAGTGATTGTTTTCTATTTCGTGGGGTTTTATTAAATTACAATTTAATTATCATTCTCCACTCTTCAAGTGCAGAAATTGTATCTAGTAAAAAAAACTTAGAGTAAAATATTCCTACAAATTATAAATGTATTTGTAAGGGAAAAAATTTAATATTACTAGAAGGGTTTAATTGAAAATAGAATTGTAAATAAGTGAAGTGAGACTGCGTGGCGCTTCGCGGTATTTGGTAATGTACATAATATTTATTTAACTATTTTCGAGTAGTTTCACAGCTCTGAATAATATCTTAAATTAAATACTAAGGTCTAAACTGGTCAAAGCCTATTAAAGATGGATCCAGAGACAGCTTTAGAGATAATGCATAAGCTAGAAGCTGGGTATATACAAGTCTCTTCATTATAATCATTAACGTATGTCTGTTTATGCTAATATACAGACTTATATGTGTGTTCTGTAAATACAGAAGCCATAGTTACAGTCTAGATGAGACTAGAAACCCTACCTCGACTTTAACACCAATAGAATGTGTTTAAACAAATAGATACTATACAAACTGTGAAATCACTCGACACCTATTGTATAATTTAAACTGTTCATAACTATATAACGTGTGTCTTATTCTATAACGTGTGTCTTACCTTATTTCTTTTCTTGTCACGTTTGTAAATATGTAAATAGCAATGAACCAAGGCATGTGTGTGTTAATTATTAAGTTGTATCTAGGTTAAATAGCCGAGAGGGGTTTTTCGTTTGGACATACCTTTTCCCCTCCATTTAGCATGGCTGTAGGAACGGAATGTCCGCTTGTGAATATTAGACTTCACCCGTCTGAGTCACAGGCTAAATAATAAACCAGTTTCTTTTTTTTGATTTCACTCTAATTGTCAGAGTAAAAGAATTAATTATTTACTCTAATAAAAGATTACTTTGATTCTTAAACCATTTTCTTTTATTACTATATTTAGAATTCATCCCCTAGAAGTTTCAATAATGGAGATTCACCTAAATTTGCCTTTATCAATCCCAATATAGTCTTAACAATGCCATTAATCCAGATAGTACAAGTGTTGGGTTAAGTTGGGATTCTCCAATGTTGAGGCGTCTCATACTGTTTAATCTAATCACGATTCTCATATCAGAATATTCAAGATAGGTAGATAACTTAGTATAGCATTGATATGTATGCTAAATATATCCAGTTTATAATAGATTTATATGACTGAATCTTACTAAGATACTGAGGGATCACTGAACCGAACAGGTGTATAGTTGAGGTCAAATTAATGCAGTCTAATGGAACTTGAACATGATGAGTTCAACTACAACTAAATCTATAGAACCTTGACTTAGTTATGTTAATACAAAGCAGTCTAAAGAGATTTGACTCTAATTAATTCAACATTTTAAGTTGATGGAATAAAATACAATTATAAAGCTTAGAATTGAGTAAATAGGATCACTAACTACCGTTAGCACCCTATTGTATTGTTCAACGCTACGGGTACCTACTAGCACCGAGCGCAGCTGAGGGATACCGACAAAAGTCCAGGTAGGTCCTTTATGAGTCTTTGTTTTACGTAGATAACTGCCTTAAGACTTAAGGAACAGATGGAGTGTAGTGCAGAGATTATGAGACACTGACGGTTGATTGGGAAATAAGATTTTTTTTTGAGCTCATAGCCCTAGGGCTAGACTAAGCGTACAAATGATACATGGTTCTGTGGCGCCCCGGCAGCGATATATCAGCTCAACCAATACATGTCATGTCTTTACAGTTACGACCTCCGACCTTGGTTTGGCCAAACCAAAACATAACTGAAACAAATATATAAATATAAATCCATGGTATTTGGGGCGGGCTATATGCCCAATCAAAAGAGGTTTCCGTCTAAATGACGCGGCGAGCCCACATATTCGCTTCGTAGCGTAAGGAGGTCTAACTAGCCCCGATAACACGGTTCAGGGCCGTATTAACGGCGTAGGGTTCCCATGAGCTTAAGGATTTATCGGTCGGCTTGCGATGACCTCAAAGAAGGTAAATACATATATCAACTGATCTTTCACTCTAGCCAGAACGTCTAATTGTAATCTTTCATTTTATCTAGCTTTCCTCTTTGGAACTTCTCCTATAGAGAAGATAAGTAAATTTTGTAACCTTTTGATATAAAATTCATGAGTAGAACCGCGGGAATCTGGTAGAGTGATTGAGATGTCTATATGTCCACAAACGGAATGTATCAGCAAAGTCGTAAGATAATAGAAATCTCCGTATACCGAAGTGTCTCAAATTTCTGTCTCTATGTATCCAAAATTCATTCATTCTATCTAATCACAAATCACGAGCCAAGACGGTCACGCACGTGCCATCACAAATGGACCACTGATTAATGCTTTTAAAAAAATAGATAGAAATTTAAGAAAAATAGATAGATAGAAGCACTATAGAACGTAAATAAGGTAAAGATACTGTTTAAAAATATTAAGATAGCAAGTAGCAGTACTTCTTACAGCAAAAATAATTTTTCTTTTCCATTTTCGAAATCGCGTTACCGTAATTTTCGTCGGGAAAACACCGGGAAAATTGCGTCGACCCGCGCCTTTACAATTACTTCAATTGGTTTAAATGTCGTTCGTCGAAATTTACCCTCTTTTATATTTTAATTCCTTTTTTTATAATTTTTCATCATGGTTCAAAACTGGGCTTAAAACTAAATTAAAATCTATTGAAAATCGTCTGCAACGTCAGGGAGAGTAAAATTTATAACTTGGCACATTTAAAAAAAAAAAAATCTAGCTAATGCCCGTGACTTCATCTGTGTGGATTGAGGTTTTTTGGTTCTCGCGGGAACTCTTTAATTTTGCGGGGTAAAAAGTAGCCCATGTGCTATTCCAGACTATAATCTATCCCTGTGCCAAATTTCAGCCAGATCCTTTCAGCCGTTGCAGCGGCCTGTCTACAGTGATATTTACCATATGCGCGGGAGATATTATAGTGCACAAGTGTGTGCGCATTCACAGGTGCACTCTGTTGAAACACCGCCAAATTGCTTAATCCGGGACTGAGAATTTACTGTCCGAAAAACCCAATACTTGTTATGGCCCGACCCGGGATGCGAAACCGGGACCTCGTCGGCCGCAGTCGAGCATGCTTAACCACTAGACCAACGAGGCAGTCAAGTATATTACCACGAACAGGAAACCACAAAATGGCTTGAGGTCAAAAAGTACTCAAGATTAATGAGCGGACCAGTTTCGCGCTAAATAAAACTATTCTTGCTCGTAAACGCTCGAAGGGACGGCAATTCCGGCTAACAACGGCTATTGCCGGCGGGCGGCGAATAGCCGTGCGTCGCCGGGCTATAAACACGACCGGCTATAATTGTCAACCCGGCTATATTGGTATAGCCCATAGATAAGATACCTAGCTTACGAATTCTCCCTTGTTTGTAATCTCGCGGTGATTGCTTATGGTTAAAATTGCAGGCTCGGTTCTTCTATAGTATAATATTATAAATGCGATAGTTTGGATGGATGGATAGATGGATGGATGTTTTTTACTCAACCAAGCCAGAACTGCTGAACGGATCTGGATGAAATTTGGCACAGAGATAGATTATAGTCTGGAATAACACATAGGTTAGTATTTATTTCGGGAAAAAAGGTCCCGCAGGTAATGAAGTCGCGGGCATTGGCTAGTTTAGAATAAGGAGGTACAAATTTCAATCCCAAAGAACTTTTGAAGATAAAAATATGTGTGTTTTAAGACATTAAATATAATATTACTCGCTTAAACGGTGGAGGAAAACATCGTTAGGAAACTTCATAATGCTTTGTAAAGTCTGTCTAAAATCCGCACATGGCCAGCGTGGTGGATTATGACCAAACCTTTTTTCGTCCTGAGAGGAGTCTCTTAGTGTGCTGACGATGAGTTGAAATGATGATGATGAAGTAATTAAAGCTAAGTCAATTACTGAACTATAAACTATATTATATACACTACTTGTTTAAACTATATATTTGTATTTCATAACAAATATATTTTGTTATAATAAATGTAATAATATGGTTTGTTACATAAATATGTTGTCCTAATCACCAACCTATTGACACCTCCTTAACTGTTCGACTTCAATCATCTCATTCTTCATTCAGTCTTCATTGTTCAAAAACAATATTATTATACCTATACTTTGTTTCCCTTCTTCAAGCTATCGCAGATCTCGCTCGAGTTTACGATCCGCATCCATATTAACCTGATATCGCATGGATACTCTATTATCGGAAGAATATTCAAGCTAGAGTTGTGAACAGCTCAATGAAATGATATGAAAAATGAATGATGAATGATAAATTAAAGATACGAATATTTTGGTCAGAGTCGGGTCAGAGTCGGGCTCATTTAGTTCTTTGATTCGATCACTTTGATAGTAGCCGAATTATTATATTTAGTTTTCATGTACAGGACGTTTCTGAACGAAGAAAACTGTTGCTCAAAGTCTAAGACTGGAAATGCAAATATCTGTTAGAAAATAAATGTAAGTTTCTTGTGTCACGTGCACTGACAGACTGAGATATTTTAGAGAGATACGGCCCTCGCCACCTCCCTATCATATTCAGTAAATACTTTTAGAAGATTTCAATTGTGTGCATAAACTACTCAAGCATTACTGTCACCTCCCTACTACATTACTAAGGTCCACACGCACAAGCACGCTTTAATTGATTTATATAAATCAATTTGAATAACCTTGTGTAATCGGCCTTAAGTGTTACATTTTGTGAAAAGATAACCAATATAATATTGCCTCTAATGCGTTCTAAGTATTTTAATGCTAAGTTTTTGCCTGATCATGGCTTAACTTTTCTGTGGCAATTTATGTAAATCCTCCATTCTTCGGCGATGTATTGAATAGTGAGCCAGTGGTAAATTAAAAAATTATAGACACTAAATGATTGCATGAACACAATATATAGATCTTTGGTGACGCAGTTCTTTTCCCATCCTTAGTCCAATACAAGTCTACCGAGTATGTTTTTCTTCCCATTTTTACTACTTTATTCCTTTTCAGCTATTTATTGCTTTGAATCTTCGTAAATATTTCGGTATTGTAATAACTTTTTATTTGTTGTACACAAAGCGGGTTTTATTGCATTGGAATTGTTCCTTTTATTTGGAGAGAACTTCGTCATGTCATTTTTTATATTCGTAATATGGAAAAATAAAAACTGGATCAAATAGATTATCTCTATTTATAATATTGCACTTATTCTAAACATATGTTTTGAAGTGAAAACTTCTTTAGCCGCGTTGAGCACTTTTTGGTAGGGGGTAAACTTGTGGATTCGTGAACACCGACATGCTCGCGTTGTTACGAAGACAAAATGTCTTAAATATAAACATACTACATTCGAAATTAAACTTTTTTTAATTCAAATATTCGTTTTCACTTCTGTCGTCGTCCCTATGACTACCAATTCTTTTTAATCTCTTTTAATTCTCTCTTCTAATTTTTAATTCTCTTCGATGTCCAACACTATGGAAATTCCTTCCCTTATTGAACGATTTTGATAAGAAAATTAAAAGTACTCTATCAAAAATTCTAAATTGTCTTTTATATGGCGCGACATGGACACAAGCTTCTCTCCCAGTTCGGTACGGTGGTTTAGACATATTTGTAAAATTAGCAATGTATCATTACCAGCATTTCTATCTTCTGCATATAGTACGTAGCTCTTTGGCAATATTATACACCAATCATTAGGTTCCAATGAGCCGTCGTATTTGCTAGAAGCTAGAGTTGCTTTCAATGTGTAGTAAGGAGCTGGTATCTTTGTTTTCTCAAAGACAATGGGTCGACGCACTGTGTTCGGATGTTTTGCAGGAGCTTATAAATTCATCACCTACTGCAAGCGACCGTGCTCGCCTTCTTGCGGTGTCTACGAGGGAATCAAGTTACTGGCTTCATGCTCTCCCATCTAAGCATTTAGGCACTATGCTGGACCACCTCATACGGTTGCGGTTGGTCGTCGACTTGTCGCCAAGATACTACAGCATGCAAAAATTTTGATGGACGGATGTTCATTACTCAATCACACCAGAACGGTCGAAATGCTCTGTGTGAAAAGAGACGGTTCAAATTTGTATGGGGCGTAGGCCTGGTCTTGTACAAGTAGAGAAATGAAAGAAAATAAAATACTAGACCAGTTTTATTTGGTCAAATCTACGAATTCTCGTAATTTCAGTGGCGAAATTGTCAGAAATGACATTTGATATATTTCGCGCCTACTGCCTTCTCTATGGCTGAAGGTTGCCATCTTGGAAACGTATCGAAAACTTGAATTACGTTTTTATTTTTTCTCGTTATTTACTTTACTGTTCTAAATTATTATATCTATGTATTTTCCTCTATTCATGGTAGAGTGTACAAGAGTAGGCCTATAATGAACCTTTTCCTTTGGCACAGCGATAAATTATAATCTGGAATATCACATATACTACTTTTTATCCCGGAAAATTGGTAAGTTTCCGCGGGAAACAAAAAACCTCAATCCACGAGGATGAAGTTGCGGACATCCGCTACTAATATCGTAACATATATTATTACATGGTAGTAGATACTAAGGAAAAGGGAAAATAAACAGTTTATCAAGAAACAAAGCTATGGTCGTAAAAGTTTGGGCAGCGCGTCCGGCCGTCACAACAAACGGACGGCCATTCCGACTTGATTCGTTGCGCCTTATCTTAACCACCAACTATATAATAATTCAGACATTCTGTGCAACAGTGGCCTAACCACAAAATCTTTAAAAAAAATATATTTTAATTTACATATAATATAGGCTAGCCCTTGGCTGCAATCAGACCTGCTTGCAAGTGGTGGTGCAGCCTTAGGTGGAGAACACTTGCCTAGAAGATGCCTATTTACTTATCAAGATACACCTATTACTATGCCTATTACTATTACAGGTTGTGCCTATTTACTTATTACAGGTTAGCCCGCTACCATCTTAGACTGCATCATCACTTACCATCAGGTGAGATCGCAGTCAAGGGCTAACTTGTAGTAGATAAAAAAATAAAAATAACGAGTCAGTCTCGTCCACCGAGGCTTCCGTAGCTTGAAAATAAACGTATTATATTATACTTAAATAGTTTTGGTTGAATTAAAATATTAATTTACCCTCTCAAAATTGAACCCCTTTGTACAATAAGTTTGTTTTTGAAGGCTTATCTTTAAAAATTTGTTGTAGCTAGAGACTTCGTTTTTCTTCTGTAAAGTTAATGCAAACCTCTATTAGCTCTGGTTATTGAATCGGTTAATAGGGAAAGGCATAATTTCTCTTGATTTTAAGCAAAAAACAAATCTCCTTTTCCCCTAGTTCCAGATTGGATCATCCCACTGATTGTGTTTAGTCCACTCATTGTAATGAGGAAGCAAAAGTAAAATAATATTTATAAAAAATTATTGCCAAAAAATTCTTCCTACTTTACAGTGACGTTGGAAGTCAGTTTTTTGGAAAAGATTTTTATTTTTAACTTTTTAGTGTCAGGGTTGAGGATTTGGAGTCTGATTTTTTATGGGACCACCTCGAGATCTTCCTCTAACGACTGATTGAAATTTTTTTCAAATCGTTTCAAAAACTACGGAGATTTGCACCGACATACATTAAAAAAAAAAATACGCGCCGAATTGAGAACCTCCTCCTTTTTTAGAAGTCGGTTAATAAAAAGCAAGTTACACGCAATACTTAGTGTATTGAATTAGCATATTATTATTCATAAAAATAATTTAACTTTCGGCTTGTCGCCTAGTGCTCGGATGTTTTTTAATAAGTGTGAGTTAGGCCACTTTATCAGCAGTTTTAACGACTAGTGGTATTATAAAGCCACAATCTAGGTCATCTATTCCCATATTTAGTGCCTGAATTGTTCTAGGCAATGCTCCAAATAGTATTTTTCTTTAATAACTACGAAATAAACGACCGATTACTGTCCTTCGTCGCCGCTTTAACCGCGCCCTTTATTTAAAGCTTCGAGTTAGTAAGTTTTTGCATGACTGCCTCTTTGGCCTAGCAGTTAGCATAGTCGAATATGGATCACGCTGTGCTGGGTACGATTCCCGCTCGGGCATAAAAATTGTTAGGTATTGGGTTTTTCAGTAAGAAATTCTCAGTGCCACAGGTGAGATCACTAACTTTTATTTTAGTTATAGTGTGCCTTGTGAATTAAATATCACTTGCTTCAAACGGTGAAGGAAAACATCGTAAGGAAATTCGAATTCAAATAAACTTTTAAAGTGCTTAAGAATGTTCTCAAATAAATTCAATTAATGTTTTTACAACTGCAAGAATGTTCTCAAAGGTGTGTGAAGTCTGGCAATCCGCACTTGGTCAGTGTAGTGGACCATGGCCAATCCATCATCGTTCTGGGAGGAGGCTCGTACTCAGTAGTGAGCCGTGTGTATTGAAGTGAATCAGAAGTAGTAGGTAGGAATGCATACCTGCTGGAGTCAGGCTAGTATCAGATCATTACCCTTACAACAAGTTTTCAAATCACATATACGATGATGGTATTCGAGCGTTAGAACACATTGGCGTCAAAGTAAAGTGGACTCAAAAGCCCTTGAAGTAAAGTTACAAATTCAATTAATTTAGATCTTGAAAGCTTTCCGTATGAAGATCTAAAACAAAAAGATCTAAAATTGAGCTCTAAAACACCCGTGTGTTCGAACGCTCGAATACTATCAACGTAAGTTTAAAAACTTGTGGTAAGGGTAGGATGGTACGGCTTAATTACAACGCTCGATGGCAACCACGAGTTACTCGCATCCAATAAACGCTTGATTAATGGGCCCAATTATAGCTCTGCCGATGTAATGCATGTATTAGTTATATTAAAACATCTATAAAATACATTTATACTACAAATGCAGCACAAATAACAATGTAACACGTCTTATATTTTTAATTGTAACAGTAAAAAAAAAGACGCGTAGCACTCGGAGACTGTCGCGGTAAAGCTATTGCATAGCATTTTTTATCAACATGCTATGACTACTTGTGTTGTTGGCTTCAAGTTGTTGAAAATATAAAGCCGAAATATTTATTTATTCATAAAAATAGTATTTTCATGTTCAACAACTTGAAGTCAACAACACAAGTAGTCATAGCAACCAAAGTGTTAGGTTTTTTTTCGTTACGGAATTTCTGGATTCGGTCTCCACGCTCAAGGCCCGCGATAGAAGCTATGCAATAGCTTAAAAAATATGACAATATTTTGCATACTACTCAGGTCCGCTTGCAGACGCGGCGGATTACGTTTAACCCAGTAGTAAATATGAAATTTTTAAAATTTTGAGACCGATTAGGCGGTATGGGTTAATAATTGTAACTGCCATGCCCCTTACAGGTTATAGCCCGCTACCATCTTTGACTGCATCATCAAACCATCTGGTGAGATCGCAGTCAAGGGCTAACTAGTAATGGTTTTTTTTTTAAATAACGGTCCAATAGCTTCCCATAAAGTCAGATGTAGTCAATCGAAACCCCGTTTAAAAACCGCTCATAAAAGTCCACGTACCTTTTATAGTTACTAAAAGTGCGCAAGTCTAAGATTTATGTGCAACTGCAGTTAGACCAATAAAATGTTTTGTACTAAACTAACTGCACTTTATTTTCTTTTTTTTAATTTCTTTTATGGCCCTGGATACAAGTCCTTTAAGGCCAACTACACTTTGTAGCTTTAAGACCAATGATATACGGAACCCAAAACGGATACTCAAGAAAAGTAAAAAAGTCACCTAAAAATTAATGGCAATGATGCCCGCGACTTCGTCCGCGTGGAATAAGGTTTTTGATTCCCGCGAGTCTGCGATCTGCCTCGTTGGTCTAGTGGTTATCATGTTCGACTGCGGCCAACGAGATCCAGGGTTTAATTCCCGGAACGGGCCATACCTAATTAAGTATTTTTCTGACTAGAAATTCTCAGTACTAGCAGTTCTCAATCAAAGAGTAACAAAAATGAAAACTTTTGCATTCATAATATTAGTAGGATGGTTTAGTTATTAGAACTATCTAAGTTCCGATATCTTGTGCATAACTATTGATACAGCATCTCAGAAAGGGTCACTTAAATGAAATCATATGGCTACAATTACAAAATTAAACTGTTTATTCTGACATTATTATTAGCTGGTAGGTTTTTACAAATTACTCTCGGTAATCTATCTTTATTAAATTCGTATGGATTTATAATGTTATATCACTTTTATAATCTTTCTAACAGATATGCATAACAATAATATCTCTATAAATCAATTAAATATCAGTTTTAAAAATATTCACCAGAATCACGCACCGATTTACAGTATCCCCCTTTCTAAACTGAATTAAACAAAATGGCGGCGGCCGACTCGCACAGCAACCACAGACTACTTGATAGTCACAGATCACACCATAACACGGATAGCACGCAACATAGAGCAACAATGTGGCATAGAATAATTATGTCGTGTTACACTATGCACAAGATATCGAGTTGGCTTAGGTTTTTTAAAAATCCTGTGAATACCCTTTGATTATCCTGTTTAAAAACTTGCCCGTGATGACTCTAGGAAACTATCTTTGTACCTCCTAAAAATTTATGAGTCGTAAAAAGTAAATGGCAGATACATTATCGCATTTAAAATATTAGTACCTACTCCAAGGAGTTTTAAGTTCTTTCCTACCAGTCATTCGACTAGACAGAGCAACGCTGTGGGGTGACAGGGATGTGACGGAGGAAACTGGCA
This sequence comes from Erebia epiphron, assembly GCA_963932025.1. Taxonomy (NCBI): domain Eukaryota; kingdom Metazoa; phylum Arthropoda; class Insecta; order Lepidoptera; family Nymphalidae; genus Erebia; species Erebia epiphron. The sequence continues at coordinate 16,229,525 of OZ009950.1, forward strand.
GAATTTTCAGTACAAAATTCTGTCCAGTATCTACTTGTTTCAAACATGAACATGACTGCCTCGTTGGTCTAGTGGTTAGCATGTTTGACTGCAGCCCGGGTTTGAGTCCCGGGTTGGGCCATCATGCATGTTGGGATTTTCTGACGAGAACTTCTCAGCACTGGCCCGGAGTAAGGAAGTTGGCGGTGTTTAACCCTTTATGTGTACGTGGTTATGGAGAGCATGTAAAGCCGTCGGTCCTGCGCCTGATCTCTCTCCGGTTGTGTCAGATTTTCCGTCCCATCGGGCACGAGAATAAAGGAACAGAGAGTTCACCTGCGCGCACAGTGTTGTTCAGTATAATATCTCCCGCGCAGATGGCTATAATCTCTCTGGAGATAGTCCGCCGTGGCCGAAATTCGGTCGGGAGGACATCACATCTCAACCATACGCGAGAGTACCGTACCTTTAGCTGCAACAACTGTCATGGAAGCCGGGTCTGTCATTCGTACGGGCGTCGACCCACTGCAAGGATATGTAGTTACGCTGTGATATCAGTATGTTTTCCATGGCAATATGGGGATCGTATAGGGGATCAAATGTAGTGGAGGAATTGCATACGGGGTATATTGAGCGGACAACGCGATATAAATCCTAAGCTTCAGCTATTTGAGTTTATTTTTACTGTGCTTAACTAGCCAGAAGGCAGTTGAAAATAAAGACTGAAACTAACGAAATGCGGGGCGACAACGTGAGGGAGCTATTTAAGCTCTGCCTGTTAGATAGAAACAGAAGAGTTACTTTGAGGAAGTCCATGATAAAGAGAGCGTTTTGGAAGATCTGTGTGGTGTGGTGTGGTGACAGTACGTACCTTGCTTGGTTTCTTACTTTTTCTGTAAGTTTAGAAGCGGAAGGGTGGGTGGAGCAAATAATTTTATCATCATCTTAGACTGCATCATCACTTACAATCAGGTGAGATCACTCTTTCCCATTTACAATAGTTATTATTTACAATATTACGATTCGTTCTTCCGTAGTAGTATTCTTAGTTTGGATGATAATGTAATCCAACATTCCGATAAAATAATTTTTCGTTTTTCCGAGTTATTACTTACATGGAAAGTGCGTGATTGGAATTGATACGGGTGACATATCGTATAGGTTTGTTGGACGGCCGTTAATTAAATTTGTAATTTACATGTAAATTAAAGCGAATGTGCAAGTGGTTTGTGTTGTGAAAATCAGAGACGGCCGAGTGAAATTGCAGTTTCATTTTGCTTAAATATTTTGTTTAAATAAAGTACGACAAAATACGACGAATATAATAATATTACAAACCTAACACTGTATAAGAAGAATGTCTATTGTAGGGCAATTGAAATCTATAATAAGTTGCCAAAAGATCTAATTGACCTACCTTTGCACAAATTCAAAACGAAGTTAATGGATTGGTTATTGATCCGAAAATTCTATTCTGTTAACGATTACTTGAGGCAGTAATATAATAATATTTTATTTTTTTAGGATCAGTAATGTGTAATTTTTTTGACGATCGCTCTTACAATTTATTTAATTTCTTTTTTTTTTGAAATATTAATTAGACATAATATTAGTAAATATTTTGACATTGCAAGACAAAATTAAAATTAAGTATTAAATATGCATTATATTGTATCTGTAATAACTTTGCACGCCATATGATTGGCAGATTGTGGCTCGAAACTATATTACTATTGTAACAGCTCTTTTGTTGTACCTACAATCAGCAAATAAATAAATGATTATGATTATCATTACGAAGAAAGGTATATTTCTTAGAGTTTCGATCGACGAATATAATAATATTACATTAAATCTATATAAATGAATGAAAATGAATGTTGCTAAGCGCAAAACTCGAGAACGGCTCGACCAATTCGGCTATTTTTTTTCGTATGTTCCTTAACTTCCTCGGAATGTTTTTATATTAAAAAAAAAGAAAAAAAATTGTGTTTAATTTAATTTTTAAATTTTTGGTACAGAGATAGTTTATACGCCGGGGAATGACGTAGGCTACTTTTTATCACGGAAAATTCCCGCGGGAATTAAAAACTCCAATTGGATGTTTGTTACTCAATCACGCCAGGACGGCTGAACGGATCTGAATGAAATTTGGCACAGAGATAGATTATAGTCTGGAAAAAATCACAATCCACGCGGACGAAGTCGCGGGCATCAGCTAGTAATATTATATAATCCTTATTTTAGGGGCATTTACTTACCGGGCTTAAAACTTTCATTTTGAAATAATACTGCTTTAGGTGATGGTAGTAACCCCTGGTATGGTAGTAGATACGATTGCTATTATACTATATATTAGAGTATATAACTATAGCAACTGTTTCCATACACTCATAAACACTAAAACATCTCCCGGCTGATGTACTAATGTATATGGGGATTTGGTTAAGACTCGGGAGGACACTGTTTCCCAAAGTTGAAGTTAGTAAAATATGTTATCCCATTTACCCCGACATCTCGGATAAAATAGTGCGCTTAATTACCCCAATTCTGGGGAGATGGTTGACGAATAGCTCAATTAGTCACGCGCTTGATATACTGCGTGAAGCGAGCGTTGTAGTCACTAGGGCAGGTTAATAATGTATAGACAGATTGCTGTCACTAATCTTCGTAGGTACCGGTAATTTACGGTGTATTGATTTAGTTCCACAATATTGAGTCCATGATTGTATGATATAGTGGACTAGAATACCTATTTCGAGATTTGTAATAATATTGTGAAATTTAAGTATTATTTACTAGATGATTCCCGCGACTTTGTCCGCGTGGATAGGTAATTTTGATTCCCGCGGGAACTCCTTAATTTCCCGGGATAAAAAGTAGTCTATGTCCTACATTGGGATACATCCTATCCCTGTACCAAATTTCATTAAAATCGGTTGAGCGCCTCTGTAGTCGGGCTTGACCTTTTAAGAACGAATGAAGGATGTTACAATATCTATTTATTTACTCGTTTAGCAAACATAACTATGTTGCTCTACATGATAAATAACTTTTATATCGTAGTCTGAACTACCCTTTAGTGACTAGGGACCGCCCGCGTTTCGTTCCCGTGGGAACTTCAAAAGGGAATTCACAAAGGGATCCTTATGCAAATTTTCAGCTTTCTAGGTCCAAGGGATTGGGCTGGACTTGATGACTTAGTCAGAGAGTGAGTGAGTGACTTTCCTTTTTATTGTATGAGAAGATGGAAACGTCGTGATGTACATTGCGTACAGTCGCGGCCTGAAATTGTTTACAACACTAAGATTCATGATTGCTTGCCCACGCGTGTCACAACGGTGTTAAGTGGTTTGATTAGGCATAGATATAATAAAATTAAATTAAGACCTAATGTTTTTGATAAATCTCACTCAAAAAAAATCCAATTGATGTGGCAAATTAGAAATCTAAATATAATGGAAATGCTGATTGACTGAATGGCGGACTGATCTATCAATGCACAGCTCAAACCACTGTATGGATCGGGCTGAAATTTGGCATACGTACTGATAGCTTTTATGACGCAGGCAAACGCTAAGAAAGATTTTCGAAAATTCAACCCTTAAGTGGGTAAAATATGGGTTTGAAAGTACACAAATCTAACTTAACGTGAGCGAAGCTGCGTGCAAAAGCTAGTCATTAATAAATACTCTTTTTGTTTAAATGGATGTTTGATAACTTTTTTACGTGCTAAAAAGTAAAACCTTGATGTGTCGCTTATGAATCCGTATCCCCTTTAACCGTTTTTTTTGTGAACTTTTGATGAGATATTAGAATTATAACAAAAAGAAAATTATAAAATAAAGATTAATCCTTTTTTAGTGGAATATTGCAAAAAAAATATTAATTTTATTGAAACTCGCTCACGCAATTTTATAATGAATTTAATTTGGAACCTGATAAACATGTTCAGAGCGCGACTGTACTTGATTGATGGCGGCTGACAAATGGACCGTGCGTCGCAGCGATCGGTTTTTGTGAGACATGTTTATGAAAAATTACGATGACATACCATTTTTGGGGATTAACAAGCTTTTTTAGCCCAAAAAGATAACTTTTGTGCAAAGGGCATACTACCATCGCAGCAATATTATTTGAAAATGTCCCCTTTATATCATGTACCTCGATCCTTATCTGACCACCAGCTTACTAATATAAGACCTCTATTTTAATTTTAAAACAGAAAATCAATCGGTTGATCTTTCATCGTCATAACTATAACAATACAAATCTATTTACTAATCGTAATAATGCTAAAGTGTGTATGTCTGTCCGCTATGATTTAACGGCCCATCTCTTCAACCAATTTTGATGAAATTTGGAATAGGAATAGGTTGTATCCCGGGAAAGAACATCGTCTACTTTTAATACCGAAAGATTAAGAAAGACCCGTAGAACTAAAAAAAATCTAAGCGGATACAGTCGCGAGCTTCGTCAAGTTATTTATACATAATTGGAATCTGCCTGTTACTAAAAACCATCCACAAAATACCAGGCTAACATAAAACAGTCGAAGATACTACGAATCTTGCACCGATTCCAAAGAAATGATACCGGTATGCGCAAACGAAACACGTTCCACTACTAAGTCGGGACTTCGCCCTGAAAGCAATTTAAAAGAAACACACGTCCTAAGCCAACATGCTACCCTGGTGAGTCATTAGATAAATCTTTTTCACGTTGAAAAGTTTTTTCCTACGTTTTTCAAATTATCAATGGTTTATTTATTTATTTAGTACACTAACAATTTACATATATGACAAATACAAAAACGTTCACATTATTACTAATTCTTATATGTAAATACATGTCATGTGCACATAACATAATATGTCATGTAAATTAAATTTCGGTTTAAGTCACATAATGCTAACTATTACCACATTATGGGTTATAGTAGGTACCTACTATTACTACCTGTGTAAGTTAATTAACAAAGTAGCTACGATAAGATAATGATAAGATGTCGTAGACAGATCGCTACGATAAGATAGCGTAGACAAATTACTTACTACGAGTACCTATCACCACTTAATTTAGTTATCGTTAACTTTAATTTTGATGACTGTTTACTACTCCATCAGGCCATAATGACTAAAACGATTTGAGTGAAATTTTCAAAGGAGATAGCCTATACCCTGAATTAAAACATAGGCTACATTTTGTCCTGGAAAATAAAAATGTTCTCGCGGAAATAAATAACCTACGCGGACAAATGTGCAGTCATCAAATTATTTTTTACTAGATGATTGACTTCGTCCGCGTGGATTGATGTTTTTTGATTCCCGCAGGAAGTTTTCAATTTTCCGGAGTAAAAAGTAGCCTATGTCCTTCCCCGGGACGTAACCTATCTCATTACCAAATTTCATCAAAATCGGTTGAGTATAGTTGGTCCGTGAAAGCGTAGCAGACAGACAGACAGACAGACGGACAAACAGACACACTTTCGCATTTATAATATTAGTACGCATTTGTTAAATCGGCTGTAAACAAGACTTAATTATATGAAGTTAAAGTTTAAATCATATAATAACTATGGATTTATTAAGAGGAAAGTCCTAAAATTATAAGTCCTAACCTAACTTCTCATTTTTTATCTAAGCAACGGGAAATGAGCAAGCTTCTAATAAACTTTAATTCGTCTTTTTAAAATACCAACTAAATATTTCAAAGAAAAAAAAAATTTTACTTGTCTTACTGATTTATATATCTCCATCAAATTTACTAACTCAGCCACATTTTCACAACTTATCTCCCAACAGAATTTATACGTAGTTAAATCTTGTTTAACAAGCATACAATTCTGCCAACATTCATCAAAGCATAACAATTTACTATAGTGTTTATTATTAATTGTCATTCATACTTCCCGTCAGCCCGAGACAACAAGACTGACAAGTTAATTAATAGTATTTAACGCTTGCCTGGATTAATTTCATTAATTGACTGACATCTGCGATTCCTCCCTATAAGCTGTAACTATGCGATTATAGTTAAGATGATTAAAGCCTTGTGTATATCAATTACAATAGTAATAATGTATACTAATACTAGCTGATGCCCGCGACTTCGTCCGCGTGGAATAGGTGTGTTTTTTTTATTCCCACGGGAACTCCTTAATTTTACGGGATTAAAAGTAGCCTATGTCACTCTCCAGGTCCTCAACTATACCCATGCCAAAAATCACGTCGATCCGTTGCTCCGTTGCAACGTGATTGAAGGATAAACCAACAAACCAACAAACCACCAAACAAACACACTTTCGCATTTATAATATTAGTATGATTATAAATGCGAAAGTTTGGATGGATGGATGTTTGTTAATCAATCACGTCACGCCAGAACGGCAGAACGGGATGAAATTTGGCACAGAGGTAGATTATAGTCCGGCGGGTGGCTGGCATCGATTGGATGCGAATAGCCGAGGAAAGAGCACGTTGGCGCTACTTGTGGATGCACAGTGGCTGATAATTAATGAGATTATCGTCTGGAATAACACAAAGGCTACTTGTAACCCAGAAAATAAAGGAGTTCCCACGGGAATCAAAAAAACTTAATGATCTAGTAGTAAATAACAAAATCAATATTTTACTGTATTTTTATTTAGATCCGTGATCATTTTTTTTTTCGTTGATGGCGACCGATAGGCTCCCACTACTGGACATAGGTCTCTACTGTAATCCATACTATCCATTCTAATATTATAAATGCGAAAGTGTGTCTGTCTGTCTGTCTGATACGCTTTCACGGCCCAATTACTCAACCGATTTTGATTAAATTTGGTACAGAGATAGGTTACATCCCAGGGAAGGACATAGGCTACTTTTTATCCCGGAAAATTGAAGAGTTCCCACGGGAATCCAAAAAATGTATCTATTCCACAGATTTTGATGAAATTTGGTACACGGACAGGTTGTATCCCGGGGAAGGACATAGGTTAGGTACTTTTTATCCCGGAAAATTGAAGAGTTCCCACGGGAATCCAAAAAATGTATCTATTCCACAGATTTTGATGAAATTTGGTACACGGACAGGTTGTATCCCGGGGAAGGACATAGGTTACTTTTTATCCCGGAAAATTAAAGAGTTCTCGCAGGAATCAAAAAAACTTTATCCACGCTGACGAAGTCGCGTGCATCATCTAGTAATTTATAATATACTAGCTCATGGCCGCGACTTCGTCTGCGTTGATTAGGTTTTTGATTCTCTCGGGAACTCCTTATAGTATACACGGGATAAAATATGTATTTCACTTTCGCAATTATAACATTAGTATGGATTATCAGTTATTTCGTAAAGCATACATAACGGTATAGCTTCTTATAGAACCCCCTTCCGAAGACAATATGTTCGCTCACCAACCCCCAAGGGCGGGGGTTGCCGCGTGGTTGAACATGATGCGAACATCAATTACTGGCGATTACAAGCCATTTACAATATTCGATTACGATACGACAGTAATCCGCTAAATATGCTTATGATAAACTAGATGATGCCCGCGACTTCATCTGCGTGGATTACGTTTTTTTTGATTCCCGGGAACTCCTTCATATTCCGGGATAAAAAGTAGCCTATTGTGTCCGTCCCCGGGATGTAACCTACACCTACAGCTATACCAAATTTCAATAAAATCGGTTGAATAAACGGGCCGTGAAAGCATAGCAGCAGACAAACAGACAGACAGACACACTTTCGCATTTATAATATTAGTACGGATGATTTATTTATTTCACGTAGGACAACTAGTGTCACTTATAATACGTTAAGACTCTAACACCGGTTCGGAAAGTGATCCTACTGAGAAGAGCCGTTTCAAACTTTAAAACGCGTTTTTTCTTAGGACTTTGTATGTAGGTAGGTACCTATTTCTTACATAATAACTCTCTCTCTCGATAATTTCAAATGGTTGTCAGACATAAAATGAACAGCAGACGTGGATATTTAAATAAATAAATAAATAAATATTCCTTTATTTAGCCAAAAAATTACAACTAAAAATTAAACATTACATGTACCACAGTTCTCATGGAACCAAGGTGCCAACCAAGATTTAAGCCAACATTGGTTCCATGAGATGAGATTTCGTCTTTTGGCAGGTCTATTCAGTAGCAGGTCTATGTACCTAGCAATCACAAAAAAAAATCTTTCATCTTTTTACAATTTTAAATCTTTTTATCTTTCTTTGTCTTTATTGTTTTATTTGTTGTAGTTGTCAAATACCCATGCAATTCAAGCTCGAGTTGGCGTAATAAAAATTAAAAATTTAAATAACCCATAGTGAAGTTTCTCACATCCCTTCATCAACTAGAAAAGTGCTGATGAACTTCAAGCGGCAGAACCGATTCCTTGAATCATAGCTACGAGTTTAAATTCACTAGACCACTTCTGAATAGTAGATAATGAAGGAGCAGAATCTTGATAAACAGCCACCATTTCTGTATGAATAACATTTTCAGTCTTTCCTTGTTTTGTAAGGAATTTAATCACACTGCGCGGTGCTCGATTTTCGTCAATATTGTGGCGTCTGTCATTGTAGTTGTCTTCTCGTATAATGATGACAATTACATGAAATTTTATATTTATATCCTCAAAGAGTGTCTTTAACTAATGAGGTACCTAATAAATTTGCTCTTATCATTGTTTAATCACCCCGATACCGAGAATACATTGAACTCCCTCGTAAGAACACTCTTGGCCAATCACCTTTCAAACAATTAAAGACTTAGGTAGTCAAAATGTCGCACATCATACTAATATCATAAATGCGAAAATGTGTTTGTTTGTTGATTTGTCCTTCAATCGCGCCGCACCGGAGCAACGAATCAACGTGATTTTTGGCACGGGTATGAGGACCTGGAGAGTGACATAGGCTTTTATCCCGGAAAATTACCTAAGGAGTTCCCGCGGTCAAAAAATAGTAAATCTTAAAGAACTCATCAAAAACTTACGACTATAATATTATAATAGCAAGCAAACTAAAAGCTGTTTTATTATTTTTAATTTCGCCCGGAAGCCAGAGAGCTGTCGACGACAAAGCAAGATGAGTTCCCATTCGAGACCGCTGTTTATTAAAATCTGCCCGAAAAACCCTTCTTTTTGTCCGCAGCCTACGATATTTGAACATAATACTAGTAACAGATAGGACAATGCGACAAAAGCTAGAAGGAAATGCTACGCATAAGGACCGCGGGACGGGTTCTAAACAAGTCAAGCATATTTGAAAAAACACATGAGTTAAAATTGGTTACATATTTATTATAATACTAGATGATGCCCGCGACTTCGTCCGCGTGGATTGAGGTTTATTGGTGACCACAAAAACTCGGTTTAATTTTCTAGGATAAATATTAGCCTATTTGGTATTTATGTATTTTATTTTATTTATCCAGATTATCATCTATCTCTGTGACAAATTTCATATAGATCCGTTCGGCTGTTCTGGCATGATTGAGTAACATCCATCCATCCAAACTTTCAACTTTAATATTAGTATAGATTTTATAGATGAGGCCTTGTCAGGATATAGCAAACAATTTAGTATTACTAACAATTCCCCATAATACCAATAAAAATACAAAAATTCAGTACTCAGCAGTTTCATTAGCCTGTCTAAATTATAAGTTAATATCTTCAACCGTATTACATAATCTAACGCCAAGAACCGCGGCAATGGGGCGCAATATTTTAAGGATTTCGCAAAAAAGAAATACTATTTGTCGAGAGCAAAGCAGATTTCCGCAAATGTCCTGCTTGAAATATTTGCCTGTAAAAAGAGAAAGCTTTTCCAAATATTGGATAGACGTTACTTTGCGGAATATCGCAAGCTACACGTTGTACTACATAGATTTGGCGGATTTGGCGGATTATAGCGAATTAAACTTCTAGTTGATGCCCTTCTAGCTTCCGTTTTCCTCTCCACTTACCTCTCCTTGTAACCATAAAATTAAACACCACCACCACCACTACAGCCCATTAACGTCCCACAGGCCGGCACAGGTCTCCACTCTCATAGATCGAGAGGGAATTAGAGCTTAGACCCACCACGCTGCTCTATTGCCATAAAATATTAAACACAAGAGTGCAAAATTTAACGACAAGTGACTTGCGAGGAGTAGCTGAAGGTGCTTAGATTAAATTAATTGGACGCAATTCACTAGAATTGTGTAACAAATTCTAAACAAACCGTCGCGTCGCCGTGTGTTGAATTTTAATGCCTTTGTAAACTTGATGTTTCAGAGCAGTAGGATAGGATCATGAGATCCTATCCTACTGCTCTGAAACAACAATTAATATTAACAAGTATAAATTACAAGTTTAAAACAACCCCCGACATAATATGGAAGTAACAGATTAAGAAAAAAGCTGATGACCTTCAGACGGATGAACTGATTTTCCTGAAACATGGCTAAGAACACTCGGGATAAAATTATCTATGACACAAATAAAATTAAACGAAAATCGGCTCTTTTTACGTCGGGGGTTAAAAAAAAGAGCTTTATTAGAGTTTGGTAAAAAACCAGTTTGCTAAATCTAACTGAAGACGTACTTACAATGAATTGAAACAAACGATTTTATTTTGCAATTTGAGTATAAAATACTAAGATGGAAATTGTTGACACATTTTGCCACAAAATTCTTTTTCAAAGAGCTACTTGAAAGCATTCAAAATGTTCAACCCTAACTAAAACTATTACATACCTATATGACACTAGGAGGAAAGAGACATAGTTTATCGTTTTTTTGTCACATACTTTTTTTCCAAGCTAGGCCCTCGTAGGTACGTAGATGCAAAAGTGTGTTTGTTTGTCGGTTTGTCGCGCCGCAAATGAGTCCGTTCGACGTGATTTTTGCCATGGGTATAGTTAAGGACCTGGAGAGTGACTTAGGCTACTTTTGCCCTGGAAAATTAACGTAAATGCACGTGTATACTCGCCGAGCGTAATCTCGATTCGGTTCGGTGTGCAGAAAAGGTATATGGAAGCACTCTTCGCCGCGACGCGTAAACATCGAAAAATTTGAGTTCAAAAATTCGTTGCGGTCTGCGAGACCGCTGTTAGGTGGTTAAGGGGTTAAGAAATACCCGCGGGAATTAAAAAAAAACTATGAGGACGAAGTTGCAGGCATCGACTAGTAATCAAATAAATAATATTATAAATACGAAAGTTTGGATGGATGGATGTATGGATTGATGTTAGTTACTCAATCATGCCCGAACGGCTGAACGGATCTGGATGAAATTTGGCACAGAGATAGATTATAGTCTGGAATAGCACATGGCTACTTTTTATCCAGGAAAACTATGAAGTTCCCGCGGGAACCAAAAAACCTCAATCCACGCGGACGTAGTCGCGGGCATCAGCTAGTAATAATATAAAATCTGATACCATTCGTTAGTCGAGCAAAAATTAATAAAAGTTCCTATACGACTTAATTATACACAAAATGAACATTAACTGTATTCTACACAACAATATTATTAGTACGCGCCTTACTATGTGAAGAAATGTGTTTAATTTTAACAGACGTTTTAATTAACTGTTACCGTGCAAAGGAAGTAATTTAGCCGACGTTCAAGTTTCGACGTTTTTGAGGTTCTAAGTTTCTAACTCATAAACAAGGTGTCAACTGTGACTTAGCTAATTAAGTGATTTCCCGACAAATAATTCCTTACTTAATCATCTATACTAATACTAATATCTATCCGCGGGAATTCTTTGATTTTCTGGAATTAAAAGAAGCCTATGTTTTATTAAAGGCTATAATTTAAGTCTGTGCCAAATTTCATCCAGATCCGTTCAGCCGTTCTGGCGTGATTGAGTAACAAACATCCATCCATTCATAAACCCATCCATCCATCCAAACTTTCGCATTTATAATACGAGGCAATGTATTCTCGGTATCGGGGTGATTAACTAATGATAAGAGCAAATTAATTACCTCATTAGTTAAAGACACTCTTTGAGGGTATAAATATAAAATTTAATGTAATTGTCATCATTAGTATTCAAGTTATCAATACAAGAAGACAACTACAATGACAGACACCACAATGTTGACGAAAATCGAGCACCGCGCAGTGTGATTAAATTCCTTACAAAAGAAGGAAAGACTCAAAAAGTCATTCATGAAGAAATGGTGGCTGTTTATCAAGATTATGTTCCTTCATTATCTACTATTCAGAAGTGGTCTAGTGAATAAAAACGGGGTAGAGAGAGTACTGAAGACGACCCCCGTGCCGGAGGGCCGGTTAGTGCCACGTCTGAAGAAAACGTCAAAAACTTCTGAAGAAATGGGTCAAAGTATTAGGATGCTTCTTCGAAATGTTGTAAAAAGCGTGTCCCAAGCTGGAGAACGTACCTTAAAACTAACTCAGGCTTATGTAATTTTTTTTGTAGACACTAGATAGTGTTCTCTATATCATCCATCAAGAAAAAGAAGATAAAAGAGGTGAGATCCATCTTTAAAAAAATCTTAAACCTCAAATTTCTCACTACCATGACTGTCCCACTGCCTAAGTTGTTGGGAACATTATTTTTTTTCTCAAAAACTATCGATTAACCCTTCCACACATAACCCTTTTATAAGGACTTCTGAGCCTTGGTCTTGCGCTGAATCTAGCGGATCCCTGCGACTCGCTACATGTCATCCATCCATGTTGTGAGGGAGCAGTCCAGCACCTTGGGACCCCAACCTTTATGGGTTCTTCGAACTATCGAAGTCGAAAAATACATCTCCAAGCTTTTTGAACGCTGCCCAGTCCCAGTCGAATCGGATTCAGCTGGAAACTTATTTTTCAAAATTTGACCTACATAGTTGAACCGCGTGTCCAAGGTATACAAAATATTACAAAAGGGTCTCAATGATTTCTAGGTGGACTGATACGTGAGTATTAGGCATGATTTTGTCTTTCTGATGTTAATTTTTCAGCTCTCCTCGTTGCGGTTGGATTGGTATCATAGTCTGGTCCAGTATTATGCACTGACAGGATTGCGTTGGGAACTCTGCAACGATTTTAAAAGGTTCCAGTTTCCAATCATATTTTCCACAAACGCTAAGCAACGTAGCCTGGGTCCTACTCGGTCTTCCGTATCTTCAGCAGCGTATGGATCTTGTATCGGGTCATTCAGAATTCGACTTGTAAGTGAAATTTATAATTTCCTCTCGAGAACAACTATTTATAATAAACATTGCTCAACGACAAGATGGGACAAGCAAGAATAAAATTCTTCAATTGAAAAATTGATAATTTTGAAGAACAGGCCCCCAATTATGTAAGAATTTTCGATCAAATCGTCTAAGTTCGGCTTTAAAGTAAAATAAACCATAAAAGCATTTAATTAGAGCTCAATTTCATGTATCCATTCTCATATGTTTAGATATGTACGATACCCTAAACGTATAAGAATGGATACACGAAATTGAGTTCTAATTCAATGCTGTTATGGTTTATTTTACTTTGAAGCCGAACTTAGACGATTTGATCGGCAATCCTTATACGATTGCACCGCTAAACACGCACACTCTTTTACGTCTGGCATTATGGCCGGCGAATATACCGGTTTTTGACTAGATTTTGTCAGTTTTGGGTGATCAGGTCAATGCTGCCTATGGGACCTCTAACTATATCTTCATCAAGATTTTATACCTCATCATAGCACTTTTCCCTTCTCCCAAGATCTTAGATTTACTATGATGAAGGATACTGTCACACTCAGTTTTCAGTGGCATCAGGTAGCTATGTTGGAGAGACAGAACTCTCGGGATCATTACTGATCTCGTATTCCGATAGATGGTATCTTTTATACGCCTGGTATGAACGTTTCATAATTATTACGTTTGTGTTTGGATCTGCCGATTAATCTTTTGCTAGGTAATTGTAAAGACTTTGTAGTTCAAGTTGAAAGTTTTAGGGGGTTTGAACGAGAAGGTCGGGGGCCTGAAGAGCCTGAAGGCTGAAGGAAAGGACGAGGCTGGGTCACCAGCCTCGTCCTTTTATGGTGCCAGCCAGCCAGAATTTTATGGTGAAAAGTCTTGGTCAATTCATCTTTCTCTTTTTCACCCAGGAAAATTTACTGTTTGTCCACTTATTAAGCTTCTTCAAGAATTCAGCTAATTGTCATTATAGGAGGTTAGTTTTGCACGCCTCAGCCCATAAAAATAAATTCTTGTTTTATAAAGATCCTATATCTCAGCGATGATCATGATCTGAATGAATTTGTGGGTTAGTAACTTCTTGAATGAGTGCAAAGATCTAAGATCCTCGATTTAGTTCTATGGATTTCTAGAATTTCTCATCACCATGTCTATACTAAATTACCATAACTTTAATCCTAATCACCATACACCAAACCTCATTACCAAATCATAATTTATCACTACCATGCACACCATAATTACCAAACACGCTATTTCTCCAAGAAAACTAGGTTCTGACGCGGGCCTTCCTCATCACTGTGTTACATGAAGGTACCCCTTTGTCAAAGCATACTTAAAAAATCAAAAACTCAAAAAAAAAAAAAAATTTTTTCGCCACTCGATTTTTACCTCATTTCAGAGAAGTGCCCATTACTGCCGCAGCCTACGCAAACAGCCTACGCAATTTGAAGGACGCTATAAAAGAAAAAAGACGTGGAAAATTGACCGCTGGTGTCTTGCTTCTTCACGACAATGCGCCGGTTCACACGGGGCGCGTTGCCAAGGCTGCTGTGAGGGATTATGGATTTGAAGAAATCACTCATCCACCCTACAGCCCTGACCTGGCACCCAGTGATTACTTTTTGTTCCCAAACCTGAAGAAAGATCTTCGGGGTAAATATTTTTCCGACGATGAAGAGTTGAAGGAGGCAATTAATGAACATTTTTCAGGGAAAGAGGAAAAATATTTTTTATAGGGTATCGAAAAGTTATTTACTCGATCACATAAGTGTATTGAGGCTATGGGAGACTATATTGAATAAAAATTCTTTCCAAAAAACCGACTTCCAAAGCCACTGCAAAGTAAAAAATAATTTTGATTTCTACACACGATGTTGATGATGTTGAAGTCGGGCGAGCCTGACGCCTCAATTTTGCCTATCTTTGTTATACTCGCTCGACTTGAACATAGTGTGAAGTAGAAATCAAAATTATTTTTGAAAGAATTTTTATTTTTAACTTTTTGTGTAGTCTTAATCTCCACGGCTTACCCTGCAGAATCAGAGTTGAGGAGTTGGGGCTTGGGTTTAAGCATGAAGTCGTTGCTTGACACCTACAATATGAATTCACCATTAAAAAATCCTAAATCGCTATTTTTAAGGAGTTCTATACCAACCACGTAGATATGCGGTAACATACATTAAAAAAAAAACATACGCGTCGAAATGAGAACCTCCTCCTTTTTTGAAAGTCGGTTAAAAATGAAATAAGGCTAAGAAATCTATACCTCGATAGGGATCGTGAAAATTAGAAAACTTCTAAGCTTCTGGAAGGTTACTTATCTAATTAGCACGCCCCATACCTACATTGACGTCAGATGAGATTTAGATTGAAATTAACATAGGATTACTTACAAAATTTGGATTACAATCAACCTCAGATTTCCATTCAGATAATTAATTGTTTTGTTTAATATTGATGAGAGTTTTTATAAGGGTAAAATGTTTTTAGCGTAAACAAGTAGCTCCCCTACACGTAAAGTGGGGATGATTATTTGTCTCATCCATTCCATGGTATGGGGTGTCGTTAGATATGTCGTTATAGCTATTTATGCAACTGTATCGTAATGAGGGTCATTTTAATTCGAGTGCTGTTTTTTGATACGAGGCTTACCGAGTATCAAAATAGGATAGTACGAGAATTAAAATGACTAATTACGTACAGTTGCATACAAGATTTTATCTACGACAAGGACGTCTTTATAATTTTTTACTTTATAAATTAATAAAAACCAAAAGTGCCAGAACCCAGAGCCGCTAAGCTATAGGTATCCTATTTATGAAGATAACCATATCGATACAGCTACGACTCATAACGATACAGCTCCCATACAACGAACTGTATCGTTATGAGAAGCAAACACGAAAGAGGGTTCAATTCGATATAGTTGTCAAATTCGAAATTGGAACTTTTCGATGCTGGAGTAGATAAAAAATATTATGGGTGTGGAATCACCATTTTTAGATTTAGATTTTTAAGGCTTACGCTAGTTCACAATCACACCTGATGGGAAGTAATGATGCAGCCTAAGATGGGACGCACTTGCCTAGAATGATGCATGAATGAATGAATGAATGCATATTCACTATGGATTTAAAGATAAGAGAGAAGATAGATAGTTAAAATGAAAACTATCACAGCTAAGTAGGGTTACACGTTAACGAGTAATAGACGACCAACATGTACACATATTGTGTCCAACTACGGAACGGCAAATAGAGTTTAGACCCACCACGCTGCTCTAATGCGGGTTGGCGGGCTTTAACGACTATTATCGTGTTAGAGATAGTAACCGGGACCGACAGCTTAACGTGCTCGCCGAGGCACGGGGGTGAAACACCGCCAACTTCCTAACTCCGGTCTGGTACTGAGAGTTTCTAGTACAGAAAAACCCAATAACCTGGGACTCGAACCCGGGACCTCGTTACCACTAGACCGACGAGACAACACTGTTAGGTATAGATGCCCGTAAAATATGAGGCCTACAGTTAAGGACTAGGTAACTTGTAGGTAGAAAAAAAACCTATGCCTTTCATAGATATGAACTATATTGTGAAAATTTAAAACACCAAGGGGCCTGGGAGGTTCTAATTAGCGCCACAACCCACGTCTCGTGTCAGATGTAATTTAGATTGAAATCAACTTCAGATTACTTTGAAAGTAATTTGCGAAAATTCTTAACTTCGTTTTGTTAAATACACCATCCATTTATGTGAAATTGATCTTAGGTTTTTTTTTTTTTGTTTTAGGAATATACGTTTTTCGATAAATGAGTTTCGGCCTTCTTGGCGGAGTAGTGAGAACTGTTGCTACGGGTTCGATTTCCGATTGAGGCAATTTATGAATTAATGAAAGAGGACCTTCTGTTCGGCAATATTATGGTTTTCCTTATGAGAAAAAATAGATACATCTATGCACATTAAATAGTACCGTTACTGACTGACAGAATAACAGACAGGCAGAATACACAACCAATGAATCTAGAGATTTGAATTTACTAAAGAAAGGGTCAGCAATTCTAGAGTCAGAACACGACGTAGTTTGAGATACCAGTATGTCTTCTATGAAACTAGATGAGGCTCGCGATTTCGTCCGCGCGAATTGAGGTATTGGTTCCTGCGGGACCTCCTTAATTTTCCAGGATAAAAAGTAACCTATGTGTTATTCCAGACTAGATCCTTTCTGCCAAATATCTTCCAGGTCTGTTCAGCCGTTCTGGCGTGATTGAGGAACAAACATCCATCCATCCATCAATCCAAACTTTCGCAATTATAATATTAGTATAGAGTTTATAAAGTGAGCCCGCTACCATCTTAGGGGCTAACTTGTAGAGAAAAAAAAACAAAAAAAAACGAATTGAATATTGAAATTGTAGATCTTCAAAAAAGGTACCCCGCTCGGACAAAATCACGGATATTAATTACGTACTTCTGAAAGATCACTTTTTAATGTTATGACGAATATTTAAAGTTGGGTGAGAAGCAGCTAAGACCGTGGCTAGATAAAAATAATTATAATGAAAATAACATTTCACTATTATATTTTCAATAAGCATATTTTTTATTTATTTAACGCATGCGAATTATCAAAAAACATTTATTTTACGTACGTACTCGTGTGTGCAAAAAATTATACGAGAACTGAAAACTCAGCATAATCACAGTCTACGTCCTTTCCTACGAGTCGTTCCACGGAGGCGTCTAGGCAGAACAACGCTGGGGGGTGAAAAGAACGTGACGAGGGAAAGTGCCAGAATTTTCAGTACATTTTGTGTTTGTACGTATTATTCTAATGTTAAATTGAGTATTAGACTACTATTCAAATATATATTTTTGTGATTATTATATAGACGACCTCCCAAAATTATCCCTTGTTAGTTTTATGTTCGCAAACTATTTTGCACGATTGAAGTAAAAAAGTGCGTTTTTGCGAATTTTCATACAACACCCTACACTAAGCGCGCGTTTTGACGTTTGAAAAAAAGTTGCTGATTTGACTTGTTGTCGAATACCCAATTTGTATGCAGTGTCCTCTCCTCTCTCAACCATAAATTAGAGGTTGTAGGTGCTACAACTGTCATGGTAGCCGGGTCTGAGATTTGTATGGGTTTCGACCCACTGTGTGAACAATATGCTTACGCCGTGGCATAATAATGTTTACACGAGACGTGGGTGAAAATACGCGAAAGTAGATAAAGAGAACATGATATTTTAATTAAAATTTTTCTCGTGGTTTTTGGGGTATATTTAAACATATTGTATAAATTTAAATTGAATGCTTTTGTTTCATGTTTCGTTAACACTTTCGGTAAAAAAATTTAGGGATACTCAAAAATGTATTTCCTATAGCAGTTAGTTTATATTTTACTAAATGATGCCCGCGACTTCGTCCGCGTGGATTGCGCCTAAGTATTATTCCAGACTTTAATTTATCTCTGGGGCCATACTGCCAATCTTGAAGCCATATTGTTTCATTATTGTTGACTTTCGTGTTTTAGAATTATAATCCTTATTTCAGGAACGTCAAGGTACGTGACATCAAACTGTCATTTTGAGCAATATTGCTTAAGTATTGCGTTAAGCTTTGGCAGTATGGTCCCAGTGCCTGTGTGATTAGCATACGGAAATCACATCAGCAGTCTCTAAGAAAAAAGGATTGAAAGCGCTTCCTCCTTCAAAAGAGAAGCTTTAAAAGAATGAAGACGAAATGAAAATGAGTTTCCCAGTCAATATAAAAGTTGTCTAAAAGAATAATCAAAAGTTCCCTAACTGCTCAGCCGACGCAAATTGATTTATCCCCCGCTTCGCTTAATAATTTCCGTCGGGCCGAACTTCCGTGGACGCTTTGAAGATAAATATATCATTTACCTATAGAATTATATTGTAACTAGATGATGCCTGCGACTTCGTACGCGTGGTTTAAGTTTTTTGGTTCCTGTGGGAACTCCTTTAATTTTCCAGGATAAAAAGCCTAGCTTAGCCTAGGCCTAGCCTAACCTAGGCCTAGCCTTTGTCCTTTCTCGGGATGTAACTTATCTCTGTACCAAATATCATCAAAATCGGTTGAGGAGTTGGGCCGTGAAAGCGTAGCAGACAGACAGACACACTTTCGCATTTATAATATAAAATTAGTATGGATTCATAATATTAGCTGATGCCCGCGACTTCATCCGAGTTGATTGAGTTTTTGATTCCCGCGGGAACTCCTTAATTTCCCGGGATAAAAAGTAGCCTAGGAGAGCACGTTATCTGATAATAATCGCTACAAACCTAAGAGTTGAAATAGTACAGAGTCTTAGTCGAGTCGTATACGGAAGGACCAGGGAACCCACCGCATTACTATCCCAAGATAACCCTTGCTGTTAAGTGATTAATGGAATGGGATCACAACCCTCAGCAATGAGTAATACGATGCAGAGAGAGAGAGAGAGAGAGAGAGTATTTAGCGTACCTAACCGTGATAAATGTTCCAAATATAATAACAGTAGAAGATATAATAACAGTCGACGGTGAGCAATGGGGCCCATGAGACCGAGTGCCTGACAAGCAACGTTACTTAGGGAAATATTCCTTCATACCAACTAGGAATAAGTACGTGAAGTTCCCTCATGCTACACACATTTGTTCAGTTTACTAGCTAACGCCCGTGACTTCACCCGCGTAGATTGAGGTTTTTATGGTGCCCGCGGGAACTCTTTAATTTTCCGGGACAAAAAGTAGTCTATGTGTTATTCCAGAATATAATATATCTCTGTGCCAAGTTTCATCCAGATCCGTTCAGCCGTTCTGGCGTCATTGAGTAACAAACCCATGCATACATACATCCATCTAAACTTTCGCATTTATAATATAGAGTATAGATTAGTATAGATTTTACGTCGCAAGTTTTAGTAGTTAGCTACACAGACAGACGAGTTTCTTCGGTTTTCACTCTCCTAACCTCACTCTCTCGTCTTCATCCTCAATATCTCTTTTCATCGTATTCACTAGATGACGATCGTGAAATATTTGTCTTGTGAAAGGTTTTTTGATTCCCGCGAGAACTCCGTAATTTTTAAAAAAGTAGCCTTTTCCGGGACCAAATTTTGTCAAAATCGGTTAGACAGGCGGACAGACAGCCTTTAGCATTTATAATATTAGTATTATAAATAAATATAAACAAATAAACAGATAAGATATTTCATTTACAGACTAGCGCTTGACTACATTGCAGCTTGAAGGGCGTTCCATATTAACCAAGCAGCATTAGAAACAAACGGTAACTTAGTAAACAAACTTAATCAAAATAGAATTAGGTAGTAAGAGAGATAGAGAGACAAATATTTAATAAATGAGAGAGAGAAACAGCAAATGGGCAAAGTTGGTCAGCCGCTGTTCTCACGTCAATCAACGCTACGTGATCCATTAGAGGCGGAAATCATTGGCAGTGCAAACACTTTCAGGAGAGATAGGATAAACAAAATGGACGACGACCGTCGCGAATGGTAAAAAGAGCGTGGAAACTTTTAAAGACGAAAGGTAAGTGCAAGAAAAAATTGTCACGCTTAAACTAAAATTAATTGAGTTTTACCTGCTAATCATTCTGCTAATTTGGTTGCTAAGCAATAAACTAGGTTGGACTGAATAGGGATGGTGACAACTCAATCAAATCAGCAACTCTTTATCAAACTTAAAAACGCGCTTCTTGTATGGAAGTTGTATGAAAAACATAGTTGTGACGTCATCAAATTTCAAAATCAATCAAAATCAAATCAAGCTTGAAAAACACTGTGTCTTCTTCTCATCCTTCTAAGCCCAATTCCAGCCCGATCAGTCCAGTGGTTTATTGATTATTATCTATACTTCTATACTAATATTATAAATGCGAAAGATGGGATGGATGAATGTTTGGATAGATGGATGGATGGATGTTTGTTACTCAATCACGCCAGAACGGCTAAACTGATCTGGATGAAATTTGGCACAAATATAGATTATAGTCTGGAATAACACATAGGCTACTTTTTATCCCGGAAAATTCAAGAGTTCCCGTGGGAACCAAAAACCTCAATCCACACGGATAAAGTCATCGAAATCAGTTAGTTGTAATAGCTTCTCATGACTTTTCGCTTTAAGTCGATTGAAAAGTACACA
The DNA here is from genome assembly GCA_963932025.1 of Erebia epiphron. NCBI lineage: Eukaryota > Metazoa > Arthropoda > Insecta > Lepidoptera > Nymphalidae > Erebia > Erebia epiphron. The sequence goes on from OZ009950.1 coordinate 16,250,872, forward strand.
GATAGGTACAGTTCAAAGGTCTAGCCTCACCACACATGCACGGCACGTACCGGCAAATATTCTTTGTATGAGTTTGTATGGAGCTGAGCCCACTTAAGCGACGCAGCACGGAGATGCACTGCGACATTACTTCATAAGTGTACAAAGAATACTTGCCGCTATGTGCCGCGCCGCGCCGCGCCTCTGTAATGGGGCTAGACCTTAACCCTAATAATATATCTGTCCTTAGAGACAAGACCGTTTCAAACAAGGAATTAGTTAATGGAAGCACTGTCTCTTTCCCCTGAGAGAGAGATACATTTTTAAAGTTTACTTAACTAATGAATTGGACGCTAGAAGGACGTTTTATATTAATAATGCATAAAATTTTATGAAACTTCGGTGTAAAAGGGATTGTTTAGATTAAATTTCATTTTGATATTCTGACGACCTATGGGTTCGATTCCCGGCATGGTCAATTTGAGAATTTATAATGTCTGAATTTCTCTGGTCTGGTCTTGTAAGAGGCTTCTGTCGTGGCTAATGACGTACCGCCAAGCGATTTAGCACTCCGGTACGATGCTGTGTAGAAACCAATTAGTGCATGGGTTATTACTACCGTACTCCTAACAGGTTAACCCACTACCATCTTAGACTGCATCATCACTTACCAGGTGAGAACGCAGTCAAGGGGTAACTTAAGTGTAAAAAAATAGGGAAGTTATATAATTGTCACCAAATAAAAAAAGTCTATGAACGATATCATGTTTGTCACTCGCTGCTCTTCTATAAAGATATAGCCCCACTTGAGAGGCACGTAGCAGCGCGGCACGTATCGGCAAATATTATTTGTATGAGTTAGTACGGGGCCGCGTCACGCAGTGCATTTCCCTGCCGTGTCGCTTAAGATTGCCCAGCTCCATACGACCTCATACAAAGAATACTTGCTCTGTAGTGGGGCTAGACCTTAAACGGTGTCCTATGTTACCTGGTTGCTCTGAAAATATGCTAGGTGAAAACATAATCCAGAAAAAGGGTCAATGAGATGACCCGACCACTTGACAGAAGAGAGTCTTGACACCCGGCTCTCAACGCGTCGAATAATCGCCCTTTTATGACATTACGGGGATTCTCAAGCGCGTCGGAAAATTTTAAGTAGAAAAGAAAAACTCAAGAGCGTCTTCCGTTCTGAAGAAATGAAAAGTTCAGTAAAGTCGACCGTGTTGAAAGTTAATCTGAAACTTGCGTCCAATTTCCGTACTAATGTTATGTAAAATTACAATTAAATATACAGTCTATAGAGTTATAATAAAGTAAATGATACCTGCGACTTCATCCGCGTTGTTTTTTTTTTTCCGCGGGAGCTCCATAATTTTTTGGGATAAAAAGTAGTCCATGCTACTCTCCAGGTCTTAAACTATACCCATGTCACGTCGATGCGCTGCTCCACTGCGGCGTGATTGAACGACAAACCAACAATCAAACACACTCTCGCATTTTTTAGTATAAAGCTTCTGTCATCATTCGTTTGACAACTCCATATTATAAATCGTGGTTTACTTTAACGCGATCGAATAGGTAAAACCAACGATATATGTAGGTACTAGATGGGCTCTTTCATAGAAAAAAGTTGGGCGTTCCGACTTGCGGTGCATGCGCTTCACCTGTATAAGCCTGTCCTTGTCCCCGCCATAGCGCTGTCCCGCTTTTCAGAGGACCCACTGAGAGTCCATTCTTTATGCTTGTCTCTGCTATTAGCATGCTGAACAGCTGTTTAAACGAACCTGAGTTGGAAATAGTTATGGTGTACTGCAACAGACTGTACCTAACTGTGCATGTACCTCGTACAGTACACTCACGTGTAACGAATCTTTGTTTCGCTACATTTGTTGAAATGGCTTTGGTATAGTATAAGAGGTAGCTCCCTGATTATCAAATCAAATCAAATCTTTTTTTTATTAAAGTAAACTTTTACAAGTGCTATTCAAACGTCAAGTGAATCTACCACTGGTTCGGAATGTACTCCTACCGAGAAGAACAAGCAAGGAACTCGGCAGTTGTTCTTTGAAACAATCATAATCATGTTATGAGTACGGATTTTCTCTAAAAATTAAAAAGTTTTGAGCGAAAATTCACCTGGCGAAAACCAAGTGGCAGACTTTATAATAATAAAAACATGTAAAACCTACTTCAGTTGAAGCACCGATTTTGATCTTTATAATCAGCTAAGTAACATAATTTAAAATCCAGTCTAAGCGCCCACGCATTCGTATAAAAGACTAGATGATGCCCGCGACTTCGTCCACCTGTTTTAAGATTTTTTTATTTCCACGGGAACGCCTTAATTTTCCGGGATAAAAAGTAGCCCATGCTACTCTCCAGGTCCTCAACTATACCCATGTCACGTCGATGCGTTGCTCCACTGCGGCGTGCTTGAAGGACAAACCAACAAACAAACACACTTTCCCATTTATAATATTAGTATGATTGCGCCACAGTTAACATTAACATTGTTGAGAGTATAATAAGTTGTCAAACATTTGATCAAGTAAGTACTGTAAGGGATTCGTAAGATTTCCCGGTTGTCTCTTTGTGTATACGGAAGCAAGTAATTTAGCGCGACGGGTGGGTCCGAGTTAGGTAAACAGTTTGAGCTGGCTGGACCTGCGAGCTAACTGGTGCGCTGGAAAGTTACTGACGACGCGTGTTTCCTGGACACAGGAGCTAGCCGGATTTGCGCAACTTATTTCATTTGGGTGTTTTTGTTTGTTATACCTACGACTGCCTGAATACATCACTTTTTATATAAGGAAATACCCGTTTTCTCCAGCACCTACAGGTCCCAATTATTAACCGATTTTCTAAATATTTCGCCATTTTGTAGCAAAAATAATACCCTAGGACGGTTTTTTAAATTTTTTCTTAAATCGGTTTTTTTTCGAAATATTTACAATTCAGTTTTAACACCCCCCAAAAAACGCGACATTTTTTACATTTTTCAAAATTCCAAAAAAAGTTACCAGCCGATTTTCAAAATTCGAACGTTCACACGTGTCTCGATAAATTTCAAAACTCTTGGTTCTGTTCCGATCTCGATCCTAATCAAATTCTCGGAGCTATGGCCAAAAATACGTCTCAGGCGATTTGCATCTGATAACCATTTTCAATGGTAAAAATTCGTTCATTTGCCCTCATTTACCAATCTATATATTTTATAATCGTTCGTAAAGAGTATACTCCAGTCGTACGTCGGAGCTGATACTCACAATTTTTTTATACTTATATTTCTTTGTCAAAATTATTCAGTTAGACATAATTAACGATGGAAAATTAGCCTTTAAAATATAGCAGAAGGCCTCGTCTTTGCTTGTTAAAGTAAAGTAAAATGAAACATACGAGGGTTCCAAACGCACCCCTTTTTCTCAGGAGCCATATTATTTCTATTATTTTCTCAGCTATTGCAAACCTACTAAGTCTCTTCTTATCGCGCAACGTCAAATATGCGGAAATTAAATTTTGTACACTGTCCAATCGCTTTCAGAAGGCGAGGCAGTGCACATTTATTGGAAAATAACTTATAGATGCGGATATTCCCAGCGAAATATTGCAAAAAATCTTTAGCCTTTTGAGCAAAAACTATGGATGCAATATTATTTCATGTCATGTTAGTGATATTACGGAATTTCACTGTGTAAACTCGAAATCGAATTTTGTTTCATACTAGCTGCGATGACCACGACTACTTCCGCGTGGATTCAAGTTTTTGGTTTTCCGGGATAAAAAGTGCTCAATCACGCGAGAACGGCTGAACGGCACTAAATTTGGCACAGAGATAGATTATAGTCCGGAACACGGGAACCACAAAAACCTCAATCCACGCGGACAAAGTCGTGGTTTATTATGTATGGATTAGTTTGATCTCGAGTGGTAAGTAAGGTGGTGGTGTTAAATAAATAAATAAACCTTTATTGAACCAAAAAATAAGTACCTACAACGAAATTAAACAATCATGGACTACCACAGTTCTCAGGGAACCAAGATGCCAACCAAGATTTAACCCAACAAGGATGGTATGATGATCAAAAATAAATACGTTTTTCTTAAAATAGAAAGATAACTCGACCTTTGACCCTCAGTTATCTCGCTCGGAGTCGTAAGCTCTGAGAGGCAATCTCGCAACATCTCCGCGCGAACGTCTTTGATGTAAAAGGGCATTTTTGAATAGAGACCAAGGAAGCAACGTAAATAAGTTTGAGAAGTGCTCCTGATTTGAATGAAATGAAAATACTCTTTTAAATAAATATTTAAAAGGAAAAGGTGACTGACTGACTGGCTGGCTAACTGACTGATCTATCAGCGCACAGCTCAAACCACCTGGACGAATCGGACTGAAATTGGGCATGATTAATCTACTATGACGAAGACATTTGCTAAGAAAGAATTAATGAAAGGACATTGTTCCATCCCCATACAAAGTTCGCCTAAGAACCAACCGTCATAAAACATTGATTACTGGGTTCAAATTAATACCTTTTTATACTTGAGAGCAGATTAAAACAACGGACCCTTGCTAAGAAATTACTTATAACCAAAAATATTTTTTAATTTTGAGGATATTTCAGCTTTCACAATCAATCTGCTTGATCAAATAAATGTCATCTTTAACCAATTGTAATACAGCTGTAAACAGTATGTAGATAAGACAAGATTCGCAGTAGTCCGTCAAAAACATTACAGATGGCGTTATTAATAAGGATGCAGGTATCGTCATAGTTCATCGATAACTTCACAGATGGCGTTAGAAATATTAAATTATTGTACTTTCAATAGATGGCGTTGCGAGATTCAGAATATTAGCGCACTTAGCACTTTAAGCTGCTTTCATCTTGTTTCTTACGATACGGATCTAGCGCTCAAGCGGTTGTATTGGATATTATTTTAACCTGTAAGTTATTGATCTGTGGTTAATAATCGAGAGACGGAAACGTATAGCAATCAATTGAATACCCATTTATTTACTTTTAATTAATTTGAAGTGTCCGTTGAATTCTAATATTTGGAATAAAGGTAATAAAATAAGCTAAGAATTACTGTATATTTCAAACGTATGTTGATTCTTAGGCGAATTTGGTCAATGTCCTTTCAAAAATCCTTTCTTAAAGCGGTTTGAATATTAAGTGTAGTCCACGAGAACGAAATCGCGGGCATAAGCTAGTTAAAAAAATACACTTTAATGTACACTAAACTAGATACAAAAAATAGGTATAATAATATTATGCCGTGTAGAAAACTGCACTTTACTATTACCCAGGGAGGGTGTGGATTTGCTATGTAAATTGAATGGTAATAGCGCAGGTAGTACTCGGCGCGTGTCACTTCCCATCTACGAGACTGCCGGATGCTCTCATGTTTATTACATTTACGTGAAATGTCTGATCAAAAGATGAAAATACTCGAAGGTATCCTAACTTGAATTACGCGTGAAAATGGAATATTTTTGAATGTAACTCATGATTGGATTTTAGGGATGATACCTACCCGCAATTTATTCAAATGAAATGAAATGATCTATTTATTACACGTAGGACAACTTGTGCTACTTATGAAATGTCGTGACTAATACCACCTTCGGAAAGCAGATCACGCGTGGATTTATGTTTTCCTTTAACTCATATGGGAACACTTTGATTTTTTGGGTACAAAAGTTAGAACCCTTTAATTTTCCGGAACAAAAAGTAGCCTAACTATGTGTTATTCCTGACAATTATCTCTATGCCAAATATTATCAAGATCTGTTCATCCGTTCTGGCGTCAATGAATAACAAACATCCAATTATCCATCCATCCATCCGAACTTTCGCATTTATAATATTTGTATATATTTATGTCATCGTAAAATTTTAAAACCCGTTAGATTGTAATCTAACGCTTTTTTTCTCGATAGATTGTAAACTGTCGAATTAACCACAAAAACATTATTTTTCGGTAAATTGTAATCTATTTGGTATTTTAACCCTATAGAACCTAACCGCAGGCCGGGCACTACCTGAATATTTATGTCAAACCCTAACCTAGTAACCTATAGTTCGCGCGCGAGTTGAATGCAGAGTAAATGTATGGTGACACATACATTTACTCAGAACATTGAACGGTTCACAATCTGTCGACAGTTTACAATCTATCGAGATAAAAAAAAAATACGCGCCGAATTGAGAACCTTCTCCTTTTTTGGAAGTCGGTTAAAAAGCGTTAGATTATAATCTCACGGTTTTTACAATAGATTTGAGTTAAGACGTATGAAATGAGTATGATTTGATATCAATATGTTATAATCCATGTGACATACAACGTATTGTTACACTATACTATAGTCTATACATGGCAGTGTATTGTAGTTTGCGTGTAATTCGGCCCCCGAGTGATTACAGCACTCAATTGACTTTCCACTCCATTAGAGGGCGCGCTCGCTCCATTGATCAGATCCACTGTTACCCACCGGTAACGGACTCGGTGCGGATTGTGAAATTAAAGGATTCACAAAGATGGGTCGTGAAAGCCTAGTAGACAGACACACTTTCGGATCTATAATATAAGCACAATCTGATGAGTCACTTTCTTTCATATTGGCACAGAATACTTACTATGTATTTATAAAAATAAATGAAATAATTTATGTCACGCAGGACCACATAATATGTCGCATGATATTACGTCAAGAATCTACCACCGGTTCGGAAAGAAAAAGTAGTTTTACTTTTACCTTAGTATGAATTAATATTATAAATACGGATACCATAATATTATTACCTATACTACGTATTGCTACATGAATATTGATATGAATTAATATAAATACAGATACCATAATATTATTACCTATGCTACGTATTGCGACATGCAGTTTATCGTCGTGTAAATTGTAATTCGGCCCCCAAGTGATTACAGCACTCAATTGACTTTCCGCTCCATTGGAGGGCGCGCTCTTTCCATTGATCAGATCCACTGTTACCCACCGGTAATGGATTCGATGCGGTTTGCAATTAAAGGATTCACTTAGATTTACCCAATCGAGATCAAACTAATGTTATATGTGCGCAACGGTTGTTAGAACTGCAATCTACGTAGGGGCAGCAATGCGCTTGAAAAAACATTAACAGCTGGTAAAGATAACATACTAATATTATAAATGCAAAAGTGTGTTTGATTGTTGGTTTGTCCTTCAATCATGCCGCAACAGAGCAATGGCTTGACATGATCTTTTGCATGGGTATATTTGAGGATCTGGAGAGTGACATAGGCTACGTTTCATCTCGGAAAATTAAGGAGTTCTCGAGGGTACGACAACAACAAATAAAACAAGTGAATATAATTAAAATTATTAAAAAATACGAATGCTCTGCTGTAGCCCGTAACTATCTACTTCGTAACGATACCACAGTCATTAATTACCTTTGGAATCTTATTCACATTTTTATTAAATGATATTTTTTGTGAATCGCTGATATTGTGTTAACATATATTTTTAGAATCTACTCATCATTTTCTAGATGATGATTATATAGTTAATCTTATTTTCGAAAAAAAAAATTCAACTTTAGTCTTTAATACGGGACCATGGTCACCCCGTCAATATTTTGTTTTAATTTTACTAGCCTATGTCACCCGGAATAAGCTAGGAATTCTAACGATACCTCATTTATCAAAATCGGTTCCGGCGTATAGAAGTTATGGTGGAATATACAAACTCACATACATACATATACGTACCTATAAAAATAAACCACCGTGTTCTACGCGGGCATCATCTAGTCCGTACTAATATTATAAATACGTAATATTATAAATACTGTCTGTCTGTCGGTCTGATACGCTTTCACGGTCTATCTGTTCAACCGATTTTGATGAAATTTTGTAAAGGGGTAGGTTATATCCCGGGAAAGGACATAGACTACTTTTTATCCCGGAAATTTATAAAGTTCTCTGGGAATCAAAAAAACTTAATCCACGCGGACGAAGTCGCGGGCATCATCTAGTAATAAATAAAAGTTTAAAACTCCAACCCTCAAGCTAATATTGTTTTATTCAAATAAACATATTAAAAGTGCTTTTGAATCGTCGAGTGAATCTACCACTGGTTCAGAATACCATTCATATGAAGCAAGCCAGCAAGAAACTTGGTCAGCAAGAAAAGTCAATTGTATACCAGTTATTACTACAAACCCATCCTGGTGGCCCCGGTAATAATTCGGGCGATTCCACGTGGTGTTATCAGTCGGAACTGGAAGTGAAGCTCGCGGCATGAGTTACATGCGCGACTTCCGCCAACAGATGCTAAATGACGCCGGCGATGGCCGCTGGGAAGTGCGGGCCCCGGGAGATTTATTATATGGACTTTAAACCATCGTAGTGTTAATTTTTGTTCTGGGTTACTTTGGTCACATTGCCCGAGGCTAATCTAGTAATCTGGATAAACTCATAGTCATAGGGAAGGTGTAGGGCAAAAGACCACGCGGCCGATCACCTAGCCGCTAGTCTGACCAGCAGACTTAGCATGCGCACAACGATATATCTCGCGACGAGAGAGAGAGATGTAGTCGTTGCCGGCTAATTTTTCGTTAACCCAAACATGCACAAAATCCGGTAAGTATATTACGAGAAAAAAATAGTCGGCATGTAAGGGTTCGTAGAGAAAAGTACACATACTAGAAATATTACTTTTATCTCTACTTTTGACGAAACTATGTTAGCTTCGGTAGACAAATAGGAATAACGGGTAGACATAATGTTACTCGTTGTGTGCATGCTAGCCCTACAGGTAAAGTCACTCACGGGCCTCCCACTTACTTCTGCGATCCGAAAAACCGAGGACAGAACGGAGTATATGTCTATCATGACAAGCGTCTCGAGATTCAGCAATGAAGAATGCGACCGAGAAGATCGCAGCGTCAATACTTCCCCTTTTGAATCTCAATCTCTCTCTCACTTTTCAACCCATTGCCGGCTTATTATTTAGCACGAACTCTTCTCGGAATGAGAAGGGTTGGCCAATGGCCATAGTACAACGCGCTGGCCAAATGCGGACTGGCAGACTTCACACACCTTCGAGAAGATTATGAAGAACTCTCGGGCAGGTTCCCTCACGATGTTTATCTGTTTAAACAAAACTAATTACGGTGTCAACATTTGCATCACCTATAAATAAGGTGGATTTTAGCGTTTTATCGGCGCGTATAAGTTTTCTAACAATATTATTAGTATATGAAATTAGTCCTATGATACATTACTCTTAACTATCGTAATTAAGCTACAGAATATTTTACATCGGTTTATTAGTTTAGCAATAAGGCCAGCTGTGACGTCCGAGTCATACTATGACAAGGGTCAGTGTAGGTACACCATAGAGGTAATATCCTCTATGGTGTACCTACACTGTATCGAGACTCGGCCAATTCTATTTAGCACAATCTTTAAACTAAAATGACAGCCCTATTTATATTGCTATCCCTTTCATAATACTCCCTATGGTAAGGGGCAGCACTTAGTGTAGAGCTGTCATTTTAGTTCTGCTTAGAAATTGTGCACTGCAGGATCTGTTCAATGTCTGTCATCTCTTATTAATAAATTATAGACCAATAATACCATACGAATGAAATCAATTTACTACTGAAACTTTTACCAAACGTCAAAATAGATTGAAAAGACGTGCCATGAAAGTATAGCGACAGACAGACGGACAGACAGAAACAGTTTCGCATTTAACAATATTATTAGTATATCCATATACTAATAATATTGTTATTATACAGTCCTATGATTTATTACTCTTATCTATCGTAATTAAGTTACAGAATATTTTACATCGGTATATTAGTTTAGCAATAAGGCCAGCTGTGGCGGCAGTCAGACTATGACAAGGGTCAGTGACGGGACGCTGTACCAGGGCGCTGACCAAACACTGTACCGAGATAATGTTTGTCAATATAAGGGTCGGGTACAGGCTATTTTGATAAATAGGCCAATAATATACAAATGGAATATATCTCTGATATTTTTCTTCAGAATAGGTATACTTACCAACTGGGTATTTACATGGAGGTAATATTTATAGTACCTAGCTAATTACCTCTATGGGTATTTGACTAGTCAAATCAACGACTTTTTTCAAACGTCAAAACTAAAAACGAGTGCTTTGTATGGGATTTTGTATGAAATACTGAATAAAAAACTTTCTTTTGTTTGGAAGCCCCAATAGATTATCATTTAATCTATACACTAATATTATAAATGCGAAAGTTTGGATGCATGGATGGATGTATGGAGGGATGGATGGATGGACGGATGTTTGTTACTCAATCACGCCAGAACGGCTGATGAAATTTGGCACAGAGATAGATTATAGACTGGAATAGCAGATAGGCCACTTTTTATCCCATATAATTAAAGAGTTCCCGCGGGAACCAAAAAACCTCAATCCAGGCGGACGAAGTCGCAGGCATCAACTAGTATGTTAATATATTGGAATTCCAATAATATCACATGCATACGAGTCGAATTGATAGCCTCCTTTTATTTGAAGTAGGATAACAAGTGAATATAATTAAAATTATAAAAAAACTACGACTGCTCTGCCGTAGACACACATACATACACGAACCCTGAAAACATAACACTTCTTTTTTGGGCAGTCGTGTAATAAGAAATCCCCCTCGACTGGAAGTACGGCTACCACTGCTACTACGTAACGATAATTATTTACCTTTGGAATCTTATTCACATTTTTATTAAATGATATTTTCTTGTGAATCACTGGATATTGAACTATAGTGTTATATATTTTTGGAATCTACTCATCATTTTCTAGATGATGATTATATAGGTAATCTTATTTTCGAATATTTTTTTTCAACTTTAGTCTTTAATGCGGAACCATGGTTACCCCACCAATTTTTTTTTAATTTTACTAGCCTATGTTACCCGAAATAAGCTAGGGATTCTAACGATACCACATTTACCAAAATCGGTTCAGGCGTACAGAAGTTATGGCGGAATATACAAACTCACATACATACGTACATACATACATACATACATACATACACCCTGAAAACAATATACTCCTTTTTTCAGGCAGTCGTATAAAAAGGACATTTCTAACGTCCAATACACAGTTTATCTCCGAGGATGAAGTAGTAATTTTCACGCTCACCATTTATATCCTGTACCCTCCCGCGGGCGCACTGGGCTTTGATTGCTACACTCCACAACACTCGTAAAATACAATAAGTCTGCCTTTGCACCAGGAATGAACGAGTGAAGTTTGTGTGTGGAATAAGATAAGTGCATTTTTGTCGCATCTAAGCCATAAGAGTACGTTTTCCACCGGAGCAACGGTATATAGGAATGAGATTGGCTATGAAAAGATAAGGTTGGATATAAAAAGATAGTACGTTACGAATGAACGAAGTAAGGTAAAGAATGTGTGTTAATGAAGACCGCTACTCCATCAATGTGGTTTAAGTTTTTCAAAATTCTTATTATTATTATTATTAAATTCTTTATTGCATAAACAAAAAGGACATACACAATAGCTATTTATGCAACTGTATCGTAATGAGGGTCATTTTAATTCGAGTGCTGTTTTTTGATACGAGGCTTGTCGAGTATCAAAATAGGATAGTACGAGAATTAAAATGACTAATTACGTACAGTTGCATACAAGATTTTATCTACGACAAGGACGTCTTTATAATTTTTTACTTAATAAATTAATAAAAATGTCAAATCAATCAAGTGCCAGAACCCAGAGCCGCTAAGCTATAGGTATCCTATATTTTATGAAGATAACCATATCGATACAGCTACGACTCATAACGATACGCTCCCATACAACGAACTGTATCGTTATGAGAAGCAAACACGAAAGAGGGTTCAATTCGATATAGTTGTCAAATTCGAAATTGGAACTTTTCGATGCTGGAGTAGATAAAGGACATTATTACATCATTACAAACAAGAGGCGACCTTATCACTAAAGTGATCTCTGCCAACCAACCTTCATGAACCGTACTTGCTGTGAGACGGGAAATTGCATTGCTTAAAGCATAATTAGTATAAACGTACATTCTAAATAGGTAGGTAGATAGATTCTTGTGTGGGCTATAGAATTTTCTAGGATAAAAAGACGTGTGGCACTCGGAGACTGCCGCGGTAAAGCTATTGCATAGCATTTTTTATCAATGACTACTTGTGTTGTTGACTTCAAGTTGTTGAAAATATAAAGGCGAAATATTTTTATGAAAAGATGATTTTGGTTGCTATGACTACTTGTGTTGTTGACTTCAAGTTGTTACAAATATAAAGGCGAAGGTGTCCAAGGGGAATCAAAAAACCTTTTGATTCCCCTTGGACACCCGGACTATTGAAAACATAATTCTTTAAAATTATTTCACCTTTATATTTTCAACAACTTGAAGTCAACAACACAAGTAGTCATAGCAACCAAAATCATCTTTTCATAAAAATAGTCTTTTTATTTTCAACAACTTGAAGTCAACAACACAACTAGTCATAGCAACCAAAGTGTTAGGTTTTTTTTCGTTACTTCTGGATTCGGTCTCCACGCTCAAGGCCCGTGATAGAAGCTATGCAATAGCTTAAAAATGTCCTTCCCCAGAATGCATAAAAACGTTTGAAAGCTGTAAAAGCTTTAAGGCATTAAAAGCTTACCAGTTAGACAAACAGACAGACAGACGTCAGATAGACACACTTTTATTCATTTCATTTTCATTTATAATATTAGCATAGATTATCAATAGATCTCTAGATTATCTCTCCGTAATTTTTTAATACGAAAAAATCAATATCAAAGTTCTTTAATAGCACGGCAAAGTATTAATATCGTATTCACCGGGAGAGTATCAGTTATTCATAAGACGCTCGAACTTCGGGCAGATTTAATAGCAACATTTTCGTACGTCTGTTTGTTGAATATTCAATGAAGTCACGGACATTTTGACGACGATACTTAATTTACTAAAGTATCTACTGAAATGTAACACTAGAAACGCAATAAAAGATTTAGATAACATTAATAGCTATTTATGCAACTGTATCGTAATGAGGGTCATTTTAATTCGAGTGCTGTTTTTTGATACGAGGCTTGCCGAGTATCAAAATAGGATAGTACGAGAATTAAAATGACTAATTACGTACAGTTGCATACAAGATTTTATCTACGACAAGGACGTCTTTATAATTTTTTACTTTATAAATTAATAAAAAAGTCAAATCAATCAAGTGCCAGAACCCAGAGTCGCTAAGCTATTTAGGTATCCTATTTATGAAGATAACCATATCGATACAGCTACGACTCATAACGATACAGCTCCCATACAACGAACTGTATCGTTATGAGAAGCAAACACGAAAGAGGGTTCAATTCGATATAGTTGTCAAATTCGAAATTGGAACTTTTCGATGCTGGAGTAGATAAAATTTTAAATAACATACTAGAGTACTTTACTAGTTTAATAAATTAGTGATTTATACTGGGTACCTACCCTACGTGAATCATCCTTAAATACATTCAATTAAATATATTCAAGGCTAATCCATACTTCCATACTAACATTATTATAAATGCGAAAGTGTGTCTGCCTGTCTGCTACGCTTTACCAGCCTATCTTTTCATAGATAAGTTGTATTGCGGGGAAGGACATAGGCTCCAAAAAATGAATGAGTTCCTGCAGGAATAAAAATCTTATTTTACGCGGACGAAGTCGCGGGTATCATCTAGTAATACCTAAATGTGAAAGTTTGTCTGTCCGTCTGTCTACCTGCTTGCTACGCTTTCACGGCACGTCTGTTGAACCAATTTCGACAAAATTGGCAATCGATATTAGATTGCATCCCGAGAAAGTGCTTAAGCTACTTTTTATCCTGGAAAATCCAGTACCACCACCACCACTCCAGCCCATTAATGTCCCACTGCTGGGCACAGGTCTCTACTCTCATAGTAAAGCGGGAATTAGAGCTTAGACCCACCACGCTGCTCCAATGCGTACTTACTTAAGCTTTCTCATAATTTTGTGTCAGAAAAAGATCTATTGAAAGTAGAATAAAGTCTATACTCTATTAGAAAAGGCGTACCTTTCATATTACTTGTAGTCGAGTAGCTAACTAGGTAAACTAGCTTAAGTACCTAAGTCTTAGGGACGCTCTACACATAATCGGCTCGCCGGCGAGTAATCAAACTAAACTATGAAAAGCCAAACTCCTTTTTTATGCTCTGTAGTACTTGTTAAACGCACTGGGCCGTTTAAAGGGACAATTCATATTTTCAAATTGTGATAAATTAGTATTTATTGTGGAAATCTATACTTCTATATTTACTGTAATATTTAAATGCGAAAGTTTGGATGGAAGGATGGATAAATATTTGTTACTCAATCACGCCAGATCAGCTGAATGGATCTGGATGAAATTCGGCACAGAGAGAGATTATAGTGTGGAATAACACTTAGGCTACTTTTTATCCCGGAAAATTAAAGAGTTCCCGCGGGAACCAAAAAACCTCAATCCATGCGGATGGAGTCGCGGGTATGAGGTAGCTCTAACATAAACAATTGCATCGAGCCGGTTACGTTGTAGATACGTGCAATTTCGACTATGTGTATAACGTCCCCTCGTAATAATACTCATATTTGTGTTATTGAGTTCCTTTGAAGGCAGGATTTCCGATAATTGCCTACTTGTGACCGGTCCCGGCACAGCGCGGGACTCGGTAAGCGGAAATAACGTTACAGCACCATGAAAGCTTTTCTTAAGGCTCCAATCAGATTATAATTATGAATCACTCTCATCTAATAACGTTGATAAAGGTCGAAATAGGTGACTGTCTCACGAGAAATTTCACGTTTACATAAGCATAGATCGAGCTGCTCTGTAAAATCACTTACTCTCATTTTTCTATAAAAGGTTGGGGCTGAGTTGGATGAGTCGGTGAGTGATTACAGATGAGAGTTAATCGGTATTTGTCTTTTTATAGACATACTAGCTGATGCCCGCGACTTCGTCCGCGTGGTTTAAGTTTTTTGTTATTCCCTCGGGAACTCTTTATTTTTCCGGGATAAAAAGTAGCCTATGTCACTCTCCAGGCCCTCAACTATACCCATGCCAAAATCACGTCAATCGGTTGCTCCGTTGCGGCGTGATTGAAGGACAAACCAACAAACCAATAAACCAACAAACAAACACACTTTCGCATTTATAATATTAGTATGATGATTAGATTATGCCTACGACTTATACGTCATCAAAATCAGTGGAAAAGACGGTTAAAACGTAGCAGACAGACAGACAGACACTTGTGCATCTATATTAATATTATAAATGCGAAAGTTTTGATGGATGTGTGGATGTATAGATGTTTGTTACTCAATCACGCCAGAACAGCTGAACAGATCTGGGTGAAATTTGGTACAGAGATATATTATAGTTTGGAAAGTTTGAAAAAAATCCACGCGGACGAAGTCGTGGCAGCGAGCATGTCAAACCGGGGTAAATCAAAAAGTGAATACATTAAAACAGAATTATGATGATAACATAATACTAGCTGATGCCCGCGATTTCGTCCGCATGGATTGAGGTTTTTCGGTTCCCGCGGGCACTCTTAAATTTTCCTTTGGATCCATCCAGCCATCCATACATCCATCCATCCAAATTTTCGAATTTAAAATATTATTATAGAATATAGACAGAATAATAGTATAGAATAATATAGAATATAGATATAGACTTATCGTAAAATAACAATAGGTAGGTTTATTTAGTTCAGCAATTATTTAAATGACCTCTTTAAGAACAAAGATCGAGTACAAAAACAATTGTACCTATCGTTAACAATTCGCTCAAATAGGTACAGAATTACAGATTCAGTATTTCAATTCCAATAATATTTTATATCATTTATATTGATGAGATTATTTATTTAGTATTCCCGAAGCTTGGTGAGGTGCTTTAATTAAATATGAGTTTCAGTATAAAACGAGTTCGCGAAATCCTTTGATGTTGTTGAGTAATCTTATTATGAACTTCGCTAAATAAATTTTATATTATGAGGTTGAAATTTCAATGTTATTTCCCAGGCTACGATCTTGAATAAGTTTTTTTTAATCCACTTCAATTTTGCCCTTGACTGCGATCTCACCTGATGGTAAGTGATGATGCAGCCTAAAATGGTAGCGGTCTAACCTGTTAGGGGCATGGCAGTTATATTAAGCCCATACCCCTATTCGGTTTCTACACGACATCGTACCGAAGCCTCCCGCCAGGCCAGACCAGGGAAAATTCAGAAATTATAAATTTCCAAACCCTGCCGGTGATCGAACCCGGGACCTCCGCACGTTAAGTCAACACCGCTCAACACTGCGCCAAGGAGGTCGTCAAAGTTTTAAGTCATCGTTTTTAAATTAATAACATTAAAGTAGCGTTGAGGTTAATCTTACTTGGGCCAGTTAGTAAGTAACTTACGAAATATTTAAATAGTCGAACAAGTCGCATATCGATTGCAAATGTAAATCACTTAAGTACCTATGCTAGGTAATATCTTACAACTGTAATTGTGGTCTTACGCAAGAGCCTCTTACTTTAGTGATTGCAGTAAAAACATAATCTATAAAAAGAAGTTAGAACAAACTAGATGATTCCCGCGACTTCGTCCGCGTGGATTTATGTATTTTGATTCCCGCGGGAACTCTTCAATTTTCCAGGATAAAAAGTAGTCTATGTCCTTCCCTGGGATGTAACCTATCTCTGTACCAAATTTCATTAAAATCGGTTGAGTAGTTGGGCTGTGAAAGCGTAGCAGACAGACAGACACAGACACACTTTCGCATTTATAATATTAAGTATGGATTCGCGGCCCTGAAACAACGCTACACAAACGAAGCCAATGTTTTGCGTGGACGTTTTGTCAGTAGAATGTTTTCATGTTTTTTTGTAAATCCAAAATCTAAAGAAAAGGGCAAAATCCAACCTTACCCTTGCAGGTTTTTCTCGGAAGGAATATCATTCCGAGCCAGCGGTAGATTCACTTAACGAGTTTGAAGATAAAAAAACAACAAACTTACTGAAAAAAAGACGTCAAATAATAAATGCAAAAAACGCGTCCAATTCCTGCTCCATATTTTAAGTCTGTTTAAATGGGCCAGAATTTATATCAACCGTCTATCGCATTCGCTTCACTTGATTTCCCGTCAATTGCTGTGCAAATAAACAAATCCGATTTCAATTTACGATGGTCCAACAAGCGTGTGATATGCCTCTTTTATTGTGAATCATTCTTCATTTGTAAACATACAGCGTTGTAAAAATTCTGATGTACTGTTTGCATTTCATTCATTTTGTTTTATTGCGCGATAGGCTTGCGCTTGACGACAATCATGCTTAGTGCAAGGCAATGATGGTCTAGGTTGGAACGCGCTTGCCTAGAAGATACCTATTCACTCTTGCCTTGAAGGTACTTAAGTTGTACGTGGCAGGGAATACATTTATTCATTCATTCTGATGTACTTAAGTGAAGTTTAAAATGTATATTACAATGAATTCCATATTCCATTACCATGTTTTTTTTTTTCTGATTAAGATAAGAGCCCGCGGAGACAGAAAGAGTTCAGCCGCTCTGAGTTCTGTTCTGCGTTCCGTGTTTAGGTCTAGCCCCACTACAGAGGCGCGGCAGGTATTTATATGAGTTTGTATTGAACTGGACCCACTTAAGCGACTTGACACGGAGATGCACTGCGCGACGCGGCCCCGTACAAACTCATACAAATAATATTTGCCGCTACGTGCCGCGCCGATCCGTGCGTCTCATGTGGGGCTAGACCTTTCTTTGTAACATTAGTTACTTAATAACGGTCTGACTGCCCGCAGTCTGCGCGGCGATGACTCAATTACGCAGTTTTAAACACATTAATTACGCAGTTTTAAACATTAATGAATGAATCGATCCATCGCAGCCTTTATAGAATTATCTGAACTAAATATAGGCCAACAGCTTTTGCTAGATTATGTCAAGCCCAGTGGTGTACAGGGCTTGGAGCTAGGGTAGGCAATATTTAGTCAGAATACTAAATTACTGACTGTTATAATGAAAAACGAGCATTGACGTATTTAAGTTTGCAATACAATCATGCAAATAAATATATTCTATTCTATTCAGTTTGGGTCAGCGGTGCTTTTATGCTTCTATGAACTGCACGCCACTGGACTCAAGCCCTATCCTTCTTGAGCGACAAACGCGACTACGCGGCTCGATATGATGCGACGCGACAGCATCGAACAGTAGCTGACCCTTGACCTACGTTGTCGCGTTTATAAGGGTGTAATATTCTATGGAGTCGTCGCGTCGCGTTGGATCGCGTCGCTCACTTAGAGCAACGGATTATAAGAACATAATTGCTGAGCCCAGTAGTAAATAACACAATTTGTGTTTATAACGTCAACAAAACTCATCACTAAACAACTCCAAGGCCACTTTGTAAGCCCAGTTTCATTATACAAGATCACAGCCCAATTCCTCTCGACATTTATTAAGTGGCTCACTTTAATTACGCAGTTTTAAGCAGATTGCTTGATGAATGATTCGATCCGTCACAGTCTTTGATACATTACCTAGAACTAGAGTACGGGAGCTTTTGGATAATTTTTGAGCTGTGGTACTTACTTTAATCAATACTCAATATTTCATGTAGGACATACAGGTCATACAGGACATCTTATGCTACATCGAAGAGAAGAGCCGGCGAGAAACTCAGCGTTTTACGTTGCTCTTTATGCTGAAGATTTATACAGTAAGTTTAGTCTAGTAGTTTAGGTGGTAAAAGAAAAAGAGATTTAGAATTTTTAATAAGCCAATTTATATTGCTGTTACAGTCGACAGAGTTAAGTAGCAGACGAATAAGGTTTATCAAAAAATACCTAAAAGTAGTTTGTGAATGTCACATAGAACTCACAGGAACTGAAAATGAAATGATTTATCACTTGTGCCACTTATAATAAGTCGTAAGAATCTACCACTAATGTTAGTTACCAGTTGCTTTCGAGTTACATTGTCATACTATTATTGCCAATGTTTGCAGCCATTGAAATAGAATATGTACTAAAATTCTACATCAATGTTTGCAACTAAAATAATTAAATAAATCTCAAACTTTTACCTTGCACCAAGTACTTGCTCGAATATTTCCACCACACATACAACCACAGTATTTGAACTACATTTGAACAATATATATAGTAAACGCAGGTAAATTAGTTATGAGCAAATTGCAGACATTAATCTTACTGGGCTGAGATTAGCACTGCATTACATGTAAACTGGCCATAGGATATAATAGATTGATGGTTATGTGGTAGATAAAAGATAGATAGATAAATGTTTTATTTGCTCACGAAACCAATTTAAGTACAATATTTTCTTACAGAAGTAAGGAAATCTATTGCCTATTAAAATTGTTTGTGAACAAATAAGGCACTTCAAATGCAGTCTAAGATGGTAGCGGGTTTACCTGTTAGGGGCATGGCAGTTATATTACATCCATACCCCTAATAGGTTTCTACACGGCATCGTACCGGAACGCTAAATCGCTTGGCGACACGTCTTTGCCGGTAGGGTGCTAACGGTAAGGTAGTAAAATAAGTAGTAAGTAACCACGGCTGAAACCTCCCACCAGACCAGACCAGAGAAAATTCAGAAATTATAAATTCCCAAATTGACCCTGCTGGGGATCGAACCCGGGACCTCCGCACGTTAAGACAACAGCGCTCAACACTGCGCCAGGGAGGTCGTCAAACATGCAATTGTCTTGCATTCATTAGGTATCGCTAACAAGTCCTGCAACAACAAGTTCTGGAACAATTTCCAGACTATACCAACTGGGGGGTTACTACCATCTCTTACAGCAGTCATACTTCAAAAAGACAGTTTTATGTCACGTACCTTGACGTCGCTAAAATAAGTATTATAGTTCTTAAACACGAACGTCAACAATATTTAAACAATACGGATATAAGCGATGGTAGTATATTAAGCCTCCTGTTCAGTAATGAGCAGTGTGCTCTTACTGTACTACAGACAGACCGGACGCTCTTTGTTATTGTTACAGCTAATATCCACATTGTTAGTAAGAAAAACTTGAAAAAATGGCTTTCAAATACACGCTCAGTTTTCCTGTTTGATTTTAAACGACTTCTGCCTCTTTTAAGCGAAATTAATCGTACTAAATGTACAAAAGAATGTATTTCCAGTTTAATTTTGTTAAAAAAAAATCATCAAAATCTACGTTATTAATGTGAAGCTAAACTGATCGGACAATTCAAAAGGAGTTGCCCAATTCGGTCAAGAATTGACAGAGCAGTGGTGGACAAAAACTTGATCCGCCAACCCGCATTGGAGCAGCGTGGTGGGTCTAAGCTCTAATTCCCGCTCTCCTATGAGAGTGGAGGCCTGTGCCCAGCAGTGTGACGTTAATAGGCTGTAGTGATGATGATGATGAATATTATAAATGCGAAAGTTTAGATGGATGGATGAATGCATGTTTGTTACTCAATCACGCCTGAACGGCTGAACGAATCTGGATGAAATTTGGCACAGAGATAGATTATAGTCTGTAATAACAGTTCCCGCGGAAACCAAAAAACCTCAATTCACGCGGACGAAGTCTCAGGCATCATCATATGTTGGCAGATGGACTCATCTGCCTGTTAGTCTGCTACAACATTAAATTAAACTTGGCACCATATTGGCATACTTACAGCTAACGCTCTGGGTTAACATAATATACTTAAGATATTTTTCGTACCACTTGCTCAAAAAAGTGACATTCTATGCCACAAAAAGCGAGCATAACAATAGTCATTTCTTATTTCTGTTAAAAACAGGGAAAGAAAATTGTACTGAATTTCATACATCCTCTAGGGGGAGAATGTGATTTAAATTTGGAATGCTTACCGAAATTTATACTGAACTACATCTGTGTTTACACCATTGAGTTTGTATATAAAGCATTAAACATCTTTTTGAAAAAGGAATACTTACGCATTTATTATGCAGTTTTGATTAATAAAATTACGAAAACCGACGAGGCCGTATGAGCTTGATGCCTTTGCTTTTCCGACAATAAAATATTAGTCTAGGAATTTGCCGCGTTTTTGTTTTCTTCAAATACATAAACGTTAAGTTTATTTTAATTTATTTTTATTAATAAGTTAATGTTCTAAACAGTTCCTCAGAAACAAGAACAGAGAAATACTCAAATCAACTCATCAACAGTAAATGTACCAAACAAAAATGTAACTTTCTCTATCAATAATTGGACCAATATTTCGAACGTTAACTTTTACTTTTAATTGTCATTATCCATACTTCCATACTTAATATTATAAATGCGAAAGTGTGTCTGTCTGTCTGTCCGTCTGTCTGTCTGTCTGTCTGTCTGTCTGCTACGCTTTCACGGCCCAACTACTCAACCGATTTTGATGAAATTTGGTACAGAGATAGGTTACATCCCGGGGAAGGACATAGGCTACATTTTATCCCGGAAAATTGAAGAGTTTCCGCGGGAATCAAACAAATGTATCTGTTCAACCGATTTTTATGAAATTCGGTACAGGGAGAGGTTGTACCCCGGGGAAGGACATAGGTTGCTTTTTATCCCGGAAAATTGAAGAGTTCCCGATCTAGTTTTTAATAAATGCTTATCTCATATTATTATTTTGTTAATTTTTTCGCAAATGGTACAAAAAGTAGAGTATTTTCCTCGGTGATAAAGCTGTCTTAGTCTTGGGTGAACTTAAATCCCTCGCTACACTCAGGACTCGTCTTAAATCCCTCGCTTCGCTCGGGAGTAAACCTAGAGTCCTTCGTTACGCTCGCGATTTAAATCGTCACCCGCGACAGAAGACACTGCTTTATCCCCTTGGTTAATAATCTACTATTTTATCTTTTTTATAATATTAGTACAAAAGAATTGTTTGGGCTCTGTATTGACACTAAAGCATTCCTTAATTTAAATTTTCAAAAAAATATTTATAAAATACAGGAGTTTTCCTGTTACAGTTTTACTATAGGTAAGTATTGATAGATGAGTGGGAAACTAATTGTAGTTTCCCACTTAGTCAATAACTAACATAGATCAAAGGAAAGCACAAATGGGGCAGACGTGTTCTAGAGTGGGGACCGCGTACTCTTAAGCGCGTAGATCTACTTCAGTCTGGTGGACCAATAACCTGAAGAAGACATGAAGTGGATGAATAACGAAGGCAGTTTTATCTGACACGCTCTTTTAGTGCATATCATGATGATGCATCTATATTCTATACCATAGATTAATTATAATACCAAGCACAAACAGATTGCACAGTTACTCCATCTCAGATTGTGCGAAGAACTACAAGGTACCAGCGACTTTAATGCGCATTTAGCGAGCTTTGATTGAATGTATGAAGTGAACAGTCTTAAACTGGTTTATACATTGTCTTCTTTGATCTATACTAATATTATAAATGCGAAACAAATTATTGAATGGAAATCTGATGTTGCTTTTAATCTAAATTTTGTAAGTAATCCGATGTCAATTTCCATCTAAATCACATCTGACGTTAACGTAGGTATGGGACGTGCTAATTAGATAAGTAACCTTCCAGAAGCTTAGGAGTTTTCTATCGAGGACGATCTCTATCGAGGTATAGATTTATGGGACTTATTTCTTTGTTATCGTCTTCACAAACTTTACTTTAGATATTCACTAGATGATTCCCGCGACTTCGTCCGCGTGGATTAAGTTTTTTGATTCCCGCGGGAACTCTTGAATTTTCCGAGATTAAAAGTAGCCTATGTCCTTCCCCGGGATACAACTTATCCCTGTAGCAAATTTCATCAAAATCGGTTGAACAGATGGGCCGTGAAAGCGTAGCAGACAGACAGACAGACAGACACACTTTCGCAATAATATTATAAAATGCGAAAGTTTGGATGGATGTTTGTTACTCAATCACGCCAGAACGGCTGAATGGATCTGGGTGAAATTTGGTGCAAAGATAGTTATATTATAGTCGGGAATAACACATAGGTTACTTTTTATCCCGGAAAATAAATAGTTCTAGCCGGAACCCAAAAAAATCAATTCACGCGGACGAAGTAGCGGACATCATATAGTAATAAATAAGTAGGCCGCCATAGTTGGGTGTCCGCCATAATGGATTTAGAATGACTTCACTGAGCTAACTATGAATTTGTCATCCAAACTAAACGTGTGTAGGTATGCAGAATTTCAACTAAATCGGTTGGAGATTAATAGTTTATTAAAAAATTGCTAGATTTGACACAAACACTGCAATTATTAAAAGCTTATAAAAAATAGCTTTAGTAGCTTTGTAGATTGTGAGAAAATTAAATTGCATTTAACTACCTATGTTTATTTACTACGTATTGGATACCGAAAGCCAATATGTAGTTAATAATATAGGATTCAGAGTGTCGCAGCTTACGCGTTTAGGTACCTATTATTATTTAGACCTAGTTTTGTCTAGTAAATCTAGAATTTACGCGCACTAATATATTGGAAAGGGAAGTGTAGACGTGACACATCATTTAAGACTCCTTTCAATCGTGCCACAATCATAACCACGCGTCCTTTGTAAAAGAGGAAAATCCTGGCACGAAATTGTATGAAAAGTTCCACTAACACAATTCTAATAGTCTTTATACCAATTTCAACTGTATGTTATAGAGGACAACGTTGAGTTTAAGTTGTTATATAAAAAACTGTTGCGGCTCAGTTGCACTATAAAGTACTGCAACTGCGTTTTATTATTTAAGGCCCACTTGCAGAAGGACTCTTATATTTATTTAATTAAATATTTTAATGCTATCCCTTTTTGGCAACTAAAATATGCATTTGCAAAAAGGAGCATTACAAAATTTCACTTAATTAGTTTAAATGTCCTTTTTCAAGCGGCCCTTAATATCTCAATCCTTTTTGAAACCGCCGAGTTTATTTCTACTATAAGTTAGCCCTTGACTGAGATTTCACCTGATGGTAAGTGATGATGCAGTCTCAGATGCTAACGGGCTAACCGGTACGTATTTGCGGGTAGGGTATTAACAAGCCACATTCAAAGCCTCCCACCAAAGAGATATTAATATTTAATATATATATAGCTGCTCGTGCTGATTCATTGATTGATCACCTCTCCTGAACAATTTTGTATGAAAAAAGTTTTTTTCACTGACCATTTCGTATAGAAGGGAAAAATTCATGAAGAGGAAAAATACGGAGAGAGCTGATGATTGAGGATTTCGAAGACGGATGAAGAGCACAGCCAGGGTATTGAAGATAGGTGGGGGGTGCTCGACCAAATGTCATTCGAAACTTCATCCAATTGACAGTGAGCTGAAAAATTTTTCAAAATGGCGGATTTAAGATGGCCGCCATACAAATTTCGTCGGTGTCTATCTCGGAGAGTATAGAAGATGGAAGAGTGGTTTCTTGGCAAAAGATGATCAGGACATGAAGGTCTACTTGATGAACAGGAAAAAAATTTAAGATGGCGGAATTTATTTTTCCATAGAAAATGTATGGCGAATATTGAAGAGGCCACAATTTAGTGTTGAACTATGCAATACTTTGATGCGGTTCCTTTTCAAAATTTGTTCTTAAAGATGAACTCTCCATAATTTTTCGGAGAAAAAAATATATGGAGAGCGATGATGATCGAGGGTTTGAAAGATGGGTGAGGAGCACGGCCAAAATTTAATAGGTGTCTATTTCAGAAAGTATACTAGATAGAAGAGTGGAAGTAGGAAATATGCATGACTTTGATATGGTTTTTTTACAAGATTTGAGAATTGTCGGTTTGCCGTCAGGAAAGTCAAGATGGCGAAGTTCAATGGCACCCAAAGGTACCCGATCGTCAGCTGTATGATATTGATATTTATCAACAAAGGAAAGTTTCTTTGTGTTTCTACTTCCACGGTCTCTTACACTGTATGCATATCTGGAAAGTTTTTTTTACATTTAAAGGTCCTTTAAGATACTTAAGGTACTCTGTTTTATGTTTTCTTATGAGATTTTTTTTTAACGTCTGTCGGACGCTTGGCACGCTGGCGCTTCCACTGTGCTCGCTAGCATAGCAGTGTGTTGTATACTTCAGAACACGTAGGCAATAAACACTAGGATAGAAGGAGAGCAAGTAAGTAGTCAGTGGGCCGCGAGGTCTACTACGCGGTCCGCTTCAGCGGGCCGCGCATCCACGCGCCATACTAGTTATATATAAAGATATTTCAGAGACCCTGCCAAGAATCAACGCGGTACCACGATAAGACCACAGCGTTCACCGCTGCGCCAGAGAGGTCGTCAGGGAAGTACTCCATTAATATTGAAAAGAGTCCTTCATATTTCATTAAATACATTCAAGTAAAGTATTCATTAATTGTAGTACATCATTGTTGCAGTAATGAGCGAGTAGAGAGCTCCTGTTAGACTCGTGTACACACAGACAGAAGCGCGTTTTATTACAATATAGCTGTAATAGGACTACATCATTAGCAGTTGCATGTTTAACCCAGTTTCTCTTTGCAAATGTAAAAAAGAACTGGGACAAAACTAACTGTAATCATACTTCATTTTCATACTACGTAATATAACAAATGCGAAAGAGTGTTGGTTTGTTGGTTAGTCCTTCAATCACGCCGCAACAGAGCAGTGATTTATGGTATGTATGTATACTTCAGGACCTAGAGAGTGACATAGGCTTATATCCCGGAAAATTAAGGAGTTAATTATTATATTGGAATTAAAAAAGCTTGCGTTCTAAATATGTGACACTTGAGTTACGTAATATTAATATATCTGGTTAGAATCAGTGATAAATATATCATTTCATTTCATTTCAAATCATATCATTCCATATAATGATTTTTTATCTATGTTACGAAATGACAAACGAACATGGACGCGCCACACAAAATATATTTCATCCTACCAAATGTAAAAGATATACTTTTCCTACCCTTTTCATATGAATGGAGGTCCTTTCCCACCAGTGGGACTTTAATAGGCTGTTAATATAGAGAACTTCATGTTTTTGTTGGGCAAAACGTCATTAAACTACCTCGGCCGTAACTTTTTACGATCCTCACACGTACCTATTCAGTTGGCTTAGTGCAAGTTTGGCCATTTCGATAACGTTGATAAATTTCGAGCATCATAATTTATGTAACACTATAACGATAGAATAAAATGGATAAGGCTTTTACATTTAATAGAGCGTAGGTATTTTAACTTTTGTCCGACATAAGGATGAGTATTATAAATAAAAGGTCCTTTCAATATGTCACGATAATCCATAGTCAGAGACTCCTATTTTTGGCCATGGAAAAAGTCCCTGACCGCAGCCAATTTTAACTGCCATCTTCGCGATATAATTGTAAAATAAAATTAAAATATTTATTTTTCACGTCGGACTTGTGTCACTCATGATAATAGGTCAATACTAAACCGTGGTATGTCAATCCCCTTAATCTCTTCGATACACAGGGTAGTAATACCGTCAACTTCCCTACTCAGGTCTGCTAGTGAGCATATCTTTGTAGAATAATTATAGGTTATCTTAGAGACAGGCCTTAAGTACATTTTTTAAAGCCGACTGCCTATACTAACCATCGCCCACAACCAAAACCTTGTAGGTATAGATAATTAAAATGAGTAGTGAACAAACGATTTTACAAGAACGTGTTTTAGATCCATTTTACCCTTACGGTAAACTGTTT
Source organism: Erebia epiphron (assembly GCA_963932025.1). NCBI lineage: Eukaryota > Metazoa > Arthropoda > Insecta > Lepidoptera > Nymphalidae > Erebia > Erebia epiphron. The sequence continues at coordinate 16,277,681 of OZ009950.1, forward strand.
CGACATCTATTAGTTGTCGAAATTAACGAACTTGTGCTTGGGTGGTAATGTCAATACCTTACGTAAAATGTAGGTGTCCCGTTGTAAAAACTTGTTTATTAAAGCTTTCATGAGTCTCTCGTGCCTTAAATTAAATTAAGTTTTACAACGGAACCCTACTTAAGAGTCAAACTAGTAAAGAGCTAAGTATACAAACTTAAAGTATTAAAAACTTACTTAGTTTTCAATTTGAAACATAACTAGTACTTTGTTGCTAAAACGTGTGTAAATAACAATTATCACCAAAATTCGAGATAATATCAGATCTTGTCTTTCATTGCAAATGCTTAGATTTTTGTAACGAAAGAAATATAATTTTGGTGTACCGACCAGAGGCCTCACTGAAACGTATTAAACCACAATGTTTCATTATTGTTGACTTTCGTGTTTTAGAATTATACTTCGTCGCTTCATTCTTCAGATATAATCATAGACAACGTAGTTTCCTTTACCCAATAGCAACCAATCGCACAGACTTCAGAGGAGCTATAAAAAAGAACCCCCACTACCCGCCTCTGTGTCGCACGACAGAGCGGTTTCGTTCGTCATTCCTTTTTCGTGCGTAGCAACGATCTCACGTTCCTACTTTCTACACACTTATAGATTAAAGATAATTTTCTCTTTAAATACTTACATATTTAATAATATTTAAAAAAAAAAAAAAAAAAAAAGTGCTTTTTGCAGGTGACTCTTTAATCTTTCATTTTCAGCAATTTATTTCAGCACCACGTGTTTGAGTAATCATTATTTCATGCAGTGTTTATATTTTACACTAAAGGTTTTCCTGGCGGTTGTCCGAGGGTCAACACGAAGGAGAATAAACCTTTCAGCATGACGCGCCTAATAAATTATACTTTCATGCAGTGTTTGTTTACACTAAAGGTTTTCCTGGCGGTTGTCCGAGGGTCAACACGAAGGAGAATAAACCTTTCAGCATGACGCGCCTAATCAAGCATACTTTCATGCACAGTCTGTTTACACTAAAGGTTTTCCTGGCGGTTGTCCGAGGGTCAACACGAAGGAGAATAAACCTTTCAGCATGACGCGCCTAATTAAGCATACTTTCATGCACAGTTTGTTTACACTAAAGGTTTTCCTGGCGGTTGTCCGAGGGTCAACACGAAGGAGAATAAACCTTTCAGTATGACGCGCCTAATCAAGCATACTTTCATGCACAGTTTGTTTACACTAAAGGTTTTCCTGGCGGTTGTCCGAGGGTCAACACGAAGGAGAATAAACCTTTCAGCATGACGCGCCTTACTTTCATGCAGTGTTTGTTTACGCTAAAAGTTTTTCCTGGCGGTTGTCCGAGGGTCAACACGAAGGAGAATAAACCTTCCAGCATGATGCGCTTAATCAATTATAGTTGCCGGAGAGTCAACATGAAGGAGAATAAACTTTTTAGCAGGGCGCGCCTAATCAATTATATTTTCATACAGTGTTTATTTACACTAAAGTTTTTTCCTGGAGGTTGCCCGAGAGTCACTGCGATAGAGAATAAACCATTCAGTACGACGCGCCTGAGGAATTGTGGTACAATACTATTACTATGTAAAATGTATGATTTCCTAAAGAGGGTACTTAAAATAAAAGTTAGTATTGAATCATCTATACGTGCTCATTACCTACAGGAATTATACTTTCATGCAATGTTAAATTGCACTAAAGGATTTCTGGGAGGTTACCCGAGAGGTAACACGAAAGAATATAAACGTTTTTCAGCATGGAACGCACTTAAGAAATTACTCGTTCATGTAGTGTTTAATTGCACTAAAGGTCTTTCCGGCGGGTTTCCTAAAAGGTAACACGAAGGTTAAGCGTTTCAGCATGATTCACTTGAGTAAAATAGGTACTTAGACGAAGAAGTGCTAAGGTACGACAATGGTACACTGCGAGGTCACCCGCGAAGTAGCACGACGGAAATCAAACCTTTCAGCTAGACGCGCCTCGCGATGGCATCTGCTCAATTAGCAGTCCGGCGATGAGAATTATTTGACCACCAAATCAAGATAGCTGGCATTTAGCAAGCTGTTCACCGTTCTCTGAACAAGGGGGAAGGCGTTGAGGGTCAAAGTGGACCAACGATCGGATACGTCGCCAAGGCCCAGCTTAGTAAGCCTAACACAAATTGATTTCGACCAATACTTGAGAAGTAACCGGGACTCAGGTAAATACTATGTACTTACCATAAAGAAGGTTACCTTCTACTTTATTTATCCTCTGCTGTAAATTATTAACAATCTTCAGTATTTACTGGATCAAAGATTGTATGGATACTTACTTAATTCGAAATCAAAGCTAAAGCTTTAAAAGATCTTTCGTACCTAGGTGTTACCGCTTGTTATATCAAAATAGTGGACATGATTTATTCAATCACAAGTACCTATCATGTAATATAATATATTATATTATTAGTGTTTGCATCGCCTACCCTTTTTGCTTTGTCTTCATAGTTCATACACTATCACCGATAAGGCCAAGAAACCTTATACTAATGAGGTTCTGTTTTCAAGAATAAATCTATTAGCATGGGGGCACAATAAAAGTGTTTATTATTTACGGTGACAGATAAACAGAATACTTAGAAATATGTATGTATTTAATTTCTTGTAGCAAGTAAATGCAATTATTAATCTAATACCGTTACCACAAAGCCTTATGTTAAAATGTAAACCTATGGAACAGATTCCATGATATAATCTCTGGAGTACCGTCTTATAAAAAAGGTATGTCTAATCGACTATAAAGAAGACTAGTAAAATTCTATACCAGTGTTTTTACTTTCAATGAAACACTTGTGGTGGTTCTAGTCATTTCTGCAAACGTTACTTACATATCTGCCCGGATATAACATGAAAAGATCTAGCATTTCAGATTTTTATTTTTGAAACTGCAATATAGTAATATTGAAGCACTATTACCTACTTGGTAAAAAATATACATATAATATATATATATACAGCGTGACACCGCTTCTTAAGTTTTCAGCTTTTACAGATTTCAGCGCCTTTCAGTCTATAGTGACTGCACTATATAGGTACCTAAAAGAAACATAAATGTTTCATTCAGTGTATGCAGACTCAAGATCTGGGGTTCAAAATGTTCAGAATATGTAATTGTTTGCAAGGCCTCTCGGTATCAAACTTGTACATACACCTGCGGAGTGGTAACGAAAGTTCAGAGAATTCTGAGGTAATAAATATCTTAATTTTTTTTTAGCAGCTACTTCAGCAATAAATCAATTTGTTTGCAAATACTTTACATACAGTATTCTACCTCAGCGTGGCAGGGGTATGCAAAGAACATTTACGAAGGAAATGTGTGGTAAGATTGCAAAAATTACCCACAAGTTTTAGGTTTTGTCCCTAACAACGTAGGTACTCTCGAGTTTTACAACTTAATAGTGCCCGGGAAGCATATATCATACACCCGCTGACGTGTAATACGGTTGATTATGCTTAAAACAGTTCGAAAAACCTTAAACTAACAAAGAACCTTCTGCTTTTTGGAAGTTGGTTTTAAAATAAAGAGAATCTAACGGCGAGTATTTTGATGACCGGATGTAGATTATAATATAACATAAAGTAATAGTGTAAAATCCCCATCGTATTATTGTTTTCTTCTTTAAAGATACTTCGTGGGCATTTGTTTCTGCAAACACAGTAAAACGCGCAGGTTGTCTTACCCGAAACGGGAATCCAAGCAGGGTGCCAAGGGTCACTGGTAGCGATCTCGTATAGAGATTAGTGCTTCCTTGTCCACTATGTTTCTGTTTTTCTAAGTATTTTATAAGGTTTTGGTACAAAATAAAAGAAAAAGAATTTTAAGTTTAAGATCCATTCATATAATTATATTCATTATCCACATATTAGAAACAATCTTCGAAAAACCGTTATAAAACTTTCGTTATAATAATACGTACGATGTAGGCATCGTATTCACTCGTGGCAAACATGGTAGGTAGTACAATTTACTCGCGTAAACAATAATATGCTCCCGCAACACTTGCCTAGAGCAAAATTAAAATTCTTGTTTAGTCGATTCAGACCCTGAATGAGAGTAACCAATTAAGACATTAATGAAAAACAAAAATCGGCATGGAGCAGCGGCCGCAAATGTAACATTTGGATCACGCTTACCTCACATAGATCAGCCGTGTCATAAAATATCAGGGAATTAATGCATCCATTCAAAAATTATTATGAATTGAATAGCTTATAATGATGTTAAAAAAAAAAAAAAAAAAAAAAAGGTTATCCATCGTTGAAAAGTATAGAAAGACTCCTTAAATAACTTACTTCAAAGCACCTAACGTCAGTGGGGCTAAAAAGTTCAAACCAATTGATTAACCCTTCAAAGTCGATATTAGTAGTTTGTCACAATATCGACCGAATATTCATTCTTCACCTATAATTTAGGGCTAACTTTTACGCGGATAGGAATTTATTAAATTCCATAACCTTAATGACGATATAATTGTTCGACAAAAAACTTAAAACGGTATTTCAATATAAAATTTTACTTAAACATATGCTAAAGCATTACCCGAAATACCTTCACAACAGGACCAGAATATACCTATTCTTTTCCCGCCGCACTTCCAAAAAACAAAATATGCCTTCTTCTGCTACTGGGCAGGATTTCGCACTTAAGCGTCCCATTTGACGTCTGTTGGGCTAATTGTGCAAATAAAATAAAGTATTGTCCCTGCTAATTTACTTTGTAGTAGATTATAAATCTTGCAGTATTGACATCAATAACTAGTTCCATTCGCTTGCATCGAAACTATAATACGTTTATGCTTGTTACTAGCAACTAAAGCAAAAAAGCGCAAGATTGTATTATTGGTAAATTGAAAGTTATTTAAATTGAAACTTAAGTACAATAAATACTTAAGAGAAATTTTAAAGTCATATTAAATGTACGTAGATAAACATCTCGGGAAATCGGTACAAGATTCCAACCTTAAACATAAACTGTTTAAAACATTACAGCTCAAATAAGAGATAAGAAGAATAAATAAAATTATTGATAACAATAATTAGTATCTATTCAGCGTAGATATAGTTCTTGCAAAAATATATACCTATCTCTTAACATCTACGTTGTCTATGATTATATCTGAAGAATGAAGCGACGAAGTATAATTAATGATTAAACGAACTTACCTGTAAGTGAAGTTCTATCATAATTATATGAGTCGCTTCATTCGAAGATATAATATTAAGCTCCCAACCCACCCATCCCGAAACATATTTTCGCAAGAGCTTTAAGTATAAGTATATCTCTAAACTAAATGACGAACGAAACCGCTCTGTCGTGCGACACAGAGGCGGGTAGTGGGGGTTCTTTTTTATAGCTCCTCTGAAGTCTGTGCGATTGGTTGCTATTGGGTAAAGGAAACTACGTTGTCTATGATTATATCTTCGAATGAAGCGACTCATATAATTATGATAGAACTTCACTTACAGGTAAGTTCGTTTAATCATTAATTATAATCCTTATATCAAGGAACGTTTGAAGTTCAACGCTTAGAGCAATACTTAAGCAATATTACTCAAAATGACAGTTTGATGTCACGTACCTTGACGTTCCTAAAATAAGGATTATAACTCTAAAACGCTAAAGTCAACAATAATGAAACAATATGGCTTTAAGGCGTTGGCAGTTTACTTATAACAGCAAAAAGGGATAAAAATATGGATTCGATAATACCAATTTATTTTGTTTCACAGAGGAATAAACAAGTATTGGTGTAACAGAACGGCCCTTGGAGGGATGTTGGACCCGCGTCATCTCACAAAGCCTGTCGCGTCCTTTCATCTCTGTATACCCCACAAACAACGTAAAGGAATAGTTGGGGATAATTGTCTCAGACAGATTTGCTTTGAGTGTCCCTACTCGTACTTGTTTACTTACAGTAACGTTGGTAATACGTCAAACTAGCTGATGCCCGCGACTTCGTCGTGCTTAAAGTTTTTTTTATTCCCGCGGGAAATCCTAAATTTTCTGGGATAAAAAGTCACACTTTAACATTTATAATATCGCTATGGAAGTATAGGTATAGTATCAACAAGTTCAATGTTTTTGGAAAACGTAAACAAATTGAAAATGCTATTACAACGTAAAGGATTATTTAAATGACCAAAAGGGATGAATTTATCCAGCGGCCAATTAATCTAATTGTTAAATATATAGTTTCATTAAATATAGGATGTTTGTAAGATGGCGATAATAAAAAAAACCGGCTGAGTTTGTTGCGGGCTCTTCTCAGACCAGGGCGCGTTTGGAACCCTCGTAGTTTTAGTTTTAAGATACCGTAATTGATTATCACCATCATGTTGTTTTAATATTTCGGACGTCAATAAGTGTACAGTATACCTAAATTGAATAAATAATATTGAATGGAATTGAATAGAATTGATAAGTTGACGCCTAAGGAGAAGGTAGGGACAAACAATAAAAAGAAGAAGATAATATTAAATAGGTATGGCACATGGAACGAAAAAGTTCAATAAATAATAATCAATAGTCTATCAACTAACATTGTTCAATTTTTCAATTAATTTCAGTTAATACGGGTAGTTAAGGTATTAATTAGATAATGCCGCTTCCCTAAACTGTCAGCTCTGATACAATATTCCCTACTTAGCGTTGAGGTCGTACGTTATTGTCATAACCACTTATCTCTCAGCTGCAGACTGAGAGAACATCTGCCGTGATGGATTGACTTCAGATGAATTAATAATCAAATAATATTCCTTTGAAGATAATTTGATTATACATATAAAAAGCTTGGCAATGGGGCTGATTCTATAGTGCATAATTTCAAAACTAAACTAAAATGACAGCATTAAAAATATTGCTGAACCTTTCTCTGCGGAAAGGAACAGAAATATATTTAAAGCTGTCGTTTTAGTTTAGAGTTTGTGTTATACAGAATTAACCGCACTGTACAAATAATTGAAAAACATATTCCAAGCGGATGAAGTCGCAGGTATCAGCTAAGAAGTAAACCATAAAATTAAATTTTCCATGCAAATTCAGGAATTCCCTTTCTACCCTTCTCAATGCAAATAAGTAAAATGGGCGACCTCTCAATATAGAGCGTCCATAGAGCGTAGTTTCGACTAGACCCGGCGTCCCTTCGCGTATTGCCGAAAACTATTTGAGTTCTATTGCATTCATAATATTATGGTATCTTGGCCATATTTGGCTTGGTATGGGGTTTGGATTTTACAATGATAGCATAATGATATGTAATCTTCAAATATTATAAATGTGAAAGTGTATTTGTTTGTTAGTTTGTCATTCAATCACGCCGCATCAGAGCGATGGATCGACGGATCGACGTGATTTTTTTGCATGAGTATATTTGAGGACCTGAAGAGTGACACTGGCAATTTTCTGTAATTCCCGTGGGAATTAAAAAACTTATTCCACGCAGACGAAGTCGCGGGCAGTGCATCTAGTGACCTAGTCCATACTTATCCATACTTTATAATATTATAAATGCGAAAGTGTGTCTGTCTGCTACGCTTTCACGGCCCATCTGCTCAACCGATTTTGATGAAATTTGGTACAGGGTTAGATTGTATCCCTGGAAAGGACATAGGCTACTTTTTGTCCCGGAAAATTAAAGATTTCCCGCGGGAATCATGTAGTTCTTTAAAACCTACTCGTTCTGAGAGGCGACGCATACTTAGTAGTGAGCCAGCGATAGGTGGAAACACAGACCATACAACCAATTGACTGAGCATAGCGTGCCCTCTCACCAGCCAAACGTTAGCACTATCAGTACTAACACTACGTTTTGTGCCTATAGCCGCCCTCAGTCCGTATTCGACCGTGCTCGGAAATTGATCGAGTAAAAAACGAAAAATAGGCCTCTCTGTAGCATTAAATGGCGTGGAAAGAGAAGCAATACCTCCAGCTATGTAAAGGATGGGATAACATTACATAAGTAAGTGTAGTTTTATAAAAATAAATGAAAATCATCAATACGCAAAAAAATAAAAAACATAAAAATATTTACCAAAATGAAAAGGAACCCGTTGATGTCTTTCAGTTTTTCTTTGTCTTTCACATGTAGTTCTACATATATCCGTCTCTTCCACGCATAGCCCAGTGTAGCCCGTGTAACTATCGATAAATTATATCGATAGCCTTAGACTACTTGAATGCCAATAAATTAATTTACTGAGTAAAAACTTATATTTCATTAAATTCCGAACAATTCTGAAGTAGAAGAACAGGTTAGATGTCTATTATTTATTTGATTAAAAGTTGTTGTTGAAAACTTTTTCTTTAGTACAGAACTTGGGCACTTGGGCAATTTAAAAAAAATTATATATCAGATAATTATCTATAATCATACATAAATGGTTGTCTTTTGCTGTTTGAATAAAATTATTTGTATTGATTTTCCAATGGTAATTTTTATCGACACATTTTTCTCGCGCAGCGGGCAGCCCAAGTGCTGCGGTAACATATACTTTGTACTTATAACTGTGTAAAGTTGAGCTTGAGCCAGCCAATAACAAATGCTATTATTACCTCGTCCCCCACCTGAAAGTGGTGAGATGTGTTTCAAAGCGAAAATGTGGCTATTAGCTCTCAATAGGTTTACTACTCGGTGGGTGGAAATGATGATGAATAATATTTGTCCTACTTAGGTATGTGGATAACGCCTCACCAAGTTTTAATAACGTCATAACACACCAATGATTTACAATCTAATTCCAAGTTTAATTAGCACAAGTAGAATTATGGGCGTCGAGAGACGCGAGCGATATACCTACCAACTAAGCCATTTCTAGGGCCGGAGGAAATTTGTTCATGGATTAATCCATGGACAATCTAATTGGCTATTTTTTTCGATACAATCATTTTCAGTAGTTTGCTTCAAAATGTTTTTTTTTTGTTTTATCCGGAAACAGTAAAGAGATTTTATGTTTTACTAGCTTTTGCCCGAGGTTTCGCTCACGTTAAGTTCGATTTTCATACAAACAAAGCCCTATTTTACCCCCTAGGGATTGAATTTTCAAAATTCCTTTTTTTAGCGGATGCCTACGTCATAATAGCTATCTGTATGCCAAATTTCAGCCCGATAAGTGGTTTGAGCTCTGCGTTGATAGATCAGTCAGTCAGTCAATCTCCTTTTCCTTTTATATATCTAGACTAGCTGATGCCCGCGACTTCGTCCGCGTGGTTTAAGTTTTTTGATTCCCGCGGGAACTCTTCCATTTTCCGGGTTAAAAAGTAGCCTATGTCATTCTCCAGGTCCTCAACTATACCCATGGCAAAAATCACGTTACGAAACCCATAAACATTTTGTATGGGAAAATATTTTTTCTTTTATTTAAATTATTCGTCAATTTTTCAATGTTTTTAATAGTTATTCTGCTATTCGGGACGAAGACAAATACAACCAATCAAAAACCATGAAAATAGGTCCAGCCTTCTAGAGTTATAAGTGTTCGAACAAACCCGACTTTATTTTATATATTAAAAAAGATTTTAAAGAATAACTTAAGAATTTTCGTTGAAAATTTACAATAGCGAGTGCATGATACAAGTTTCCGATATTGTCACGTCATACCACCTATTCTTACAATTTTTACGACGGAACACTCAAAACAACTCCTTCCCTCGGTCCCCGCGGCGCGGCGCGGCGTCAGAGGACACTATACAACCAAATTGCCCCTTCACAAGTCGGAAGTCGCTGATACTACTCGATACTGATATTTCCTCTCTGTAATAACAATGTTTTCCTGACCGTATTTCCGCCACGGCCAATCTCAACGGAAATAACACCGCTACGCATTAACTATATACTTAATATTATTTATTTTATTTATTGCGTACTAAATGATGCCTGCAACTTTGTTTGCGTATATTAAGCTTTTCATTAAAAATTAAATCAAGGAAAGTTCTGAAATTAAGATTTCCACGGGAATTCTATGATTTGCCGGGATAAAAAGTAGAGTATGTCCTTCCCCGGCATATATAGGATCCCACCTCTGTACCAAAATCTGTTGAATAGATGGGTCGTGAAAGCATAGCAGACAGAAATACAGACACACATTTGCATATTTCCATACTAAAATAATTAATAAGTATGAAAATATGGATTAAAAAGGTATTGTGTTGCGAAGCTGAATATCCTCAAGATCTTGGGGTCCTTAAGAGCTGGAATTGGGATCCCTCGCTGGAAAACGCTGCGTTGGCAGACCCCCCACTCGATAGACGGTCGACATCCAACGAGCCGCTGGATCCAGGCGACGCATACCGCGGCGTGTGGAAATCCTTGCAAGGGACTAATGTTCAAGCAGGTAGACGTCGATACCTAACTATCGCTTGACGGAGATGATTTTAAAACTATCTCGTTCAGATACGAGATGGAATTCAATTTATAGCCCGCCAACCCGCATTGGAGCAGCGTGGTGGGTCTAAGCTCTAATTCCCGCTCTCCTATGAGAGTGGAGGCCTGTGCCCAGCAGTGGGACTTTAATAGGCTGTAGTGATTTCAACAATATATACTGCTACTTCATACTCTTAAATAAAATTTCAATTTCAAATGTTTATTATTCAAATAAACTTTAAAAAATATACATATAATCATTCAGTAAATTAATCATACCATTCAAATGAGTTTAACTGTGTCCAAAAACGGCAAAAAACAGTAATTTTTCATTTTTATTATATACCTCTGTATGATATTTGGGAAGGCGCGCAGTAATATATTTTATTTAGTTCAATTCATGGCGCCGGAATGAAGTGTTGCCATCGGTTTTCCATATTGAACTAACATGGCGGGTGAGGTTATGTAGCACGACTAGCGCGATCTAGCGGGCAGCGATTTTGAAAAAAAACCGGCCAAGTGCGAGTCGGACTCGCGCACCGAGGGTTCCATACAAACCTGTAGTAAGTTTTAAATTAAATGTTTTTTTTAAATATTTGAGTTGATTGAATGAAAGGTAAATTGCGGTTTACGATTTATGACGTATTAAAAAAAACTACTTACTAGATCTCGTTCAAACCAATTTTCGGTGGAAGTTTGCATGGTAATGTACAACATATATTTTTTTTAGTTTTATCATTCTCTTATTTTAGAAGTTACGGGGGGGGGGACACACATTTCACCACTTTGGAAGTGTCTCTCGCGCAAACTAATCAGTTTAGAAAGAAATGATATTACAAACCTCAATATCATTTTTGAAGACCTATCCATAGATACCCCACACCTATGGGTTAGATGAAAAAATTTTTTTTGAGTTTCAGTTCTAAGTATGGGGACCCCCAAAATTTATTGGTTTTTTTCTATTTTTGTATGAAAATCTTAATGCGGTTTACAGAATACATCTACTTACCAAGTTTCAACAGTATAGCTCTTATAGTTACGGAAAAAAGTGGCTGTGACATACGGACGGACAGACAGACAGACAGACAGACAGACAGACAGACAGACAGACAGACAGACATGACGAATCTATAAGGGTTCCGTTTTTGCCAAATTTGGCTACGGAACCCTAAAAAGGATTGTCCAATTTCTAAAACTACCGAGAGGAAACAATATACTATTACTTCATTTACGCTGGAGAATATTCGTACATTGTGGATAATAGGGAAGATGCCTGAGTCAGAAATAAATTATTTCTTACTGATTATTAAATAGAGTGTCTTCCAAAAGACCTTTGTTGCATGATGTCGCTCCGGCATAATACCTACATACTTAAAGAATGTTTATGCAGAAGAAATCTCCTTTTTTTCTGAACAGTACTTCTTTACTGTTTTAATTCTGAGTTAATTTTTTATACCTAACTGACTTTCAAAAATTCATAATTCAAATAAATTTTTGCAAGTGCTTTTGAATCGTCAAATGGGTCCGAAATATCATTCCTACTGAGAAGAACTAACAAGAAACTCGGCTAAATATTAGCAGTACTGTTAGACGGAAATTTAAAAAGGTCTACATAATATGGTATCATTGGTATCACTACTATTAGTTTGGTATTGTGGCAACACTGGTCGGTGACGCTATTCATGATTGTTTATAAATGGCCACTGTATTTTTGATATAAAATAAGCAATAAATATTATTGGAGTGGATAAAAAGTGTTTGGACTTAATAGTACTTACAAAGAAAAATCTATATCAGTGATGTCAGATTGGCGGGCAGCCTAGGCCAGTCCGGGGCGTCGATGATTTTTAGAGATTGCCTGAAAATCAGCGCTGTTATGGTGTGTCTACAATCATTAAACAAAGTACTCTGTGATACAATCTACATAATAACAGCACCAAGATGAGTCTATGCCCCTTTTGAATGAATGAATGAATAAATATACTTTTATTGTACACCAAAAAGCTATAATAACAGTAAAACTTAGCTGATAACAAAGGAAGTATACGATTGGGCGGCCTTATCGCTTCACAGCGATCTCTTCCAGGCAACCAATGGAAAAACCCTTTTGGAACATTATTTGTCATAATTTAGTTCCTAAGTTTTCTACTAGTAGTAATTTTGTTTTATATTTAATCTGTGTCCTTTGTAATTCCCAGATTTATTTATAAAAATTTTAATGTATGTAAGAAACCCGCCTCCTCTCCCACCATGGTATAACCCGACAGAGTATTGAAAATTTTATCGCAGCAATATAGTGAATTGCGAATGCGACCGTTCTTGTTTGCGACGTATCTACTCGTAACTAAATTTTATATTCCACTGGAAAACATGTGTCACTTCCGGAGAGTTTTTCTAGGACGTTTACCAACATATAACCTTCTGCTACGTGAGGGCGGTAATCGTTTGTGAAGAAAATGATTCGCAAATGAACTGATTTTGGAAAATTTACGAAAAAAATAAATAAAAGAAAAAACATTTTCCCTTGATTTTCCCACACAATTTTTTTTTTGTTAATAAATTAATTTCTATATTCAGGAAACAGAGGTCCATGTTTGCTAATAAAATACGATTTTACTAAAAACTATGTTACAATCTTATTAATTCCTAGTACATATTAAAATTTATGATAATAAAGGTCCAAGCGAACACTACTAGGGGAGCCCAAGAGGGGATTTTGGGATTTACTGAAGCGCGGCAGATTAATATAAGGGAGGATACAGGGATGGAGGAACCTTGGACCTTGTACACGCTCCCCTCACAGGTTAAAGGGTATAAGTACATCATATAATCTTTTTTTCTTCCTACCATCTAATCTTAAAAATCCATCAGGTCTTCACGACGCTCGAGTAAATCCACATTTAGCATCGTGGGCTCGCCTACTATATTGTTAGGGAACATTGAATGTGAAACGCAAAGCATGCAATAAAGGGATATACACAATCTTAGAATAGTGTCATACTCGCCACATGTATAATAATAATTGTAGGAGCACACTACACACTATAATATTACGGCATAATATCCGCGGTGTTACCGTCGTAATGTAGTCGCATAAATCTTAATATTTACGATGTTCGCGTAATATTACTCTAGTCGCATAATATTCCCGATGTTTTCGTTTAGGCTAAGAGCTCAAACCTCAAAACTTTTAGAGGACAATTTGGCCTTTAAAATAATCGTCATATCAATTATCAACCTCCATTTCCGTTCCCAAATTCACAAATTGACCCTGCCTGAGGGAGATCGTAAAATTATATTAATAAAATTCGCAGTTTCATTTTAAAATTTTATATTGGCTGCCTTGGCCGAAATTCGGCCTGGATGACATTATTTAGTACGCAGCAAAGTATTCGTAACAAAAAAATGTACATTTAGATAATATAATCTCTGCGAACAAGATAATCTCTGCGAAGTCATGGCCAAAACGAATTTCGGCTATGACTTCCGACCGATGTCGGAAGGATATTATTTAGTACGCAGCAAAGTATTCATACCAATAGAGAATTGTCTGTTAGCTCTCAGACTTGTCCTAATGTAGTCGCGATAGTAACTCGCGACACATTCGCAAGCCTTCATCCGAACGCTTAAACCGAATGTTACATCACATACGAACACATCCCGCTTGCTAAGTTTAATTATGTTCCAATGTTCTACATTTGCCTTGGCCTGCCTCGTAATAATCACTAAGAAATAATTTATTTTTGACATAAGCGTCATGACTGCCTCGTTGGTCTAGCTAGTGGTTAGCAGTTAGCACGCTCGACTGCGGGCGACGAGGTCCCGGGCTCAGTATTGGGTTTTTCTGACCAGAAATTCGGTCGTCGGTCTCGTTTATCACTAACATGATAATAGTCGTTAAAGCCCGCCAACCTGCATCGCAGCAGCGTGGTGGGTCTAAGCTCTAATTCCCTTGAGAGTAGAGGCCTGTGCCCAGCAGTGGGACGTTAATGGGCTGTATTGGTGGCGGGTCTACATTTATTTCCATTGCGAAGCAAAATCATTAGAACTTATATAGGTTCTTCGTGGCATGATAAAACGCGCTTTTCAACGGGGCTTGAAAAATCACACGTTAAAAACAAGGTGAAAAATGACAAAGTGTTAAACTCTGTCGCGCGTTAAAGCTAAAGCGTTAAAAGTCTGATGGTAGCGGGCTGACCTGTTAGGGGCATGGCAGTTATATTAAACCCATATCCCCGACGTTATACTAGCGAATCTTACCCGCTTACTGGAGCGCAAATCCGCCGCTAATCGCCCCACATCCAAGACGCTATTATTTCTGCCGAAAACACTTTTAGGTCGCTCATAATTAGGGCTACCACGTTTAAAACTAACAAGTCCTGACAAAGAGCTTGATAGTCGAAATTCTGATGGACATCTTTTAAAATTGATATTCTTAAATTGAAAAAAAGCTCCTAGAATTAAAATAGTAATTTAATATTCTAGTAGAACTTTTCAGATTTAGTTTCAATAAAATTTATGAAAATACTTTCTTGTTTGGGCATCTGCGTTCAAAGAAGTATCTAGTTTTAAAACTATCGGTTTTAGCTTAGACGTTGATGTCATTCTGTTAGACTTTTCTTATATTATAAAAGATTCAGGCTGCGTTAAAGAAAGTGTTCAATAATAAAGTCACGAAACAATTATTAAAATTACTCTTCTATTTATTTACTACCATAATTTGGATAAATCTGTTTTCCAAAATCTCTAAGCCAAACTAAAATTTGAATTAGCACAATAAATTAAACTAACTTTGTAATTGCTAATGATCCTCACAATCGTCGTCGTCGTCTCAACCTATAGACTTCCACTGCTCGACGAAGGTCTCCTGCATGGATCGCCACAGAATGCGGGTTTGTGCCGCTTGTTTCCAACGGCTCCCAGCTGCACGCTTGAGATCATCCGTCCACCTAGTGGGAGGTCGTTTAACTTTGCGCTTCCCAGTGCGAGGCTGCAATTCGAGCACTTTGGGACCACAACGCCTATTGGTTCTACGAACTATGTGCCCCGCCCAGTGCCACTTGAGCTTGACGACTCTTCGAGCAATGTCGGTTACTCTGGTTCGCCTGCCGATCTCCTCAATTCTGATTTGATCACGCAGGGATACTCTGAACATAGCTCTCTCCATCGCCCGCAGAGAATCCTGACAATATGTCATGACAAATCCGATCGCCTGGTCACCCTACCCATAACATAATCTCCCAAAAATGAAATGGCGCGCACCGCTCTATTACTCGCCGGGGCTGTTCGGCCAGTTTTTAATTACGGTGTTAATTGACTCGGCAAATGAGGGGGTGAACGACCTTGTTAAAATGGGTGAATATGGCCGCTTGCTGCAAATCGCGTCATAATAATATAACAACGTATAATTTCTCAATTTTCTCTGGTTTGGTCTGGTCTGGTGGGAGGCTTCGGCCGTGGCTAGTTACCACCCTACCGGCAAAGAGGTATCGCCAAGCGAGTGCCGGTAGGATTCCGTGTAGAAACCGATTAGGGGTATGGGTTTAATATAACTGCCATACCCCTAACAGATTAGCCCGCTACCATCTTAAACTGCATCATCACTAACCATCAGGTGAGCTCGCAGCCAAGGATTAACTTGTAGTGGAACAAAAAAAAGTAAAAAGAATTGGAACATCGGGTAGTTGGAAGAGAAAAATCAACAACAATCAAAATAAAACTCGATGGTCCTTTGAGAGATACGATATCGATACCGCAGCGTCGAGCCTGCCATTCGAGTGAAATCGGAACTATTCTTAGAAACGAATAAAACTAGTTTCCACCAAACTATCATTTCAAGCTACAGTCTGTTCAATGAGTCAATAATTACATAGATATTTTAGGAAAAAAAATCGCATTCCAATGACACCAATATTTGTTGTTGAGTTGGACAGTGTTGCTTTATGCTATTTTTTATTACCTTATAATTTACCCATGTACTTATTGTGAACTAAACACTAAAAAATTGTGAAAAAGTTAAATGAAACATAAGCGCACGGTTTTTTTTAATTTATTCCTATTCTTTTATTTGAGAGCCCATGAGCTAGAAAACATAGTTTTCTTTAATTAGGCCTCAGATCTCGATAGCTGGTATACAAACTATCCCCATACCAAATTTCATCAAAATCGGTCGAACAGATGGGCCTTGAAATCGTAGCAGACAGGCACACTTCCGCGTTTACAATATTAGTGTGTTTTTTTTACTATTTTATTTGAATTTATAATATTATTCTTCCGTTCATTGGAAATAAATACATTAATAGTAATTACTTGGTTACATTTATCAACCTTTTTGGTTTTATTGTACCTACCAGCGATCTTTTCCTAATATGGACTTTATTAGTTAAGTTATTGTACCCAATATGGACATATTATATTACAGTGTGTAAATCTCGACTCATCTCTCTAGAATACCAAAGTCTCGGCCACAGCTTCCTAAGCATATCGCCGCAAACTCCTCGCTTACCATAATATAATGCTGAACATTGATCTGACTGACCATAGAGAAGCAGACATAATATCACTCCTATTCTGTGATAATATATAAAGCGTTGAAACGGTTGTCCCGATACTAACAAAGACTAAACCTTGGTAATAATATTTAAGAGGTCTCCAATGAACATCGTGGTTTTTCTGAACCATTTAAAAAAAAACTTGAGTCAAATCTGTGGATGTTATCATGGTATAAATTATAGGTTTGTTTATTCGTCTCTAGTTATCATACTAATATTAGAAAGTGAGTTTATTTGTTATTCAATCACGCCGCAACGGAGCAAGGGATCGACGCGATGTTTTGCATGGGTATATTTGGGGGCGTGGAGAGAGGCGAGAGTTCCCGTAGGAATTAAAAAAACCTTATTCCTCACGGACGAAGTCGGGTGATTCAGCCAAAAGTATATAAAATTGCACAGTCCCGTACAACTTTTCTACGTAAATAAGATTTTACGAACGCAAGAATCGCCGAAAAACATAAACCCCTTTTTCATATTATATTACGGTTAGATTTACGTCGTACATTTAACTAATAATTAATCTCTGGCAGTAGTAACGTAAAGATACAATAATTATATTTACGTAGCAAACGCTCGAGACTTCGAACTGACAGACACACTTTCACATTTATAATATTAACATGGATTGACAAGCAGAGTTAAATTGGTCAAGCGCCTATTTACAGAATGAAATATCAAAAGACTTGTGAACTTGAACACAGCGACAGGGACATTGCTGTTCTAGTGAGGTATGACAACTCTCTGTCGCTGTGACTCGGCTAGTTTACTCGAGTTTTGCTGACGCCATGCATATTGCTTGTTAGTTAGTTTTAGTGCATATGAGTTTTCAAAATTGTTGCTAGTTTCTCTAATAATATTATGTGTTATACTAGCAGCTACATCAACTTAAGTTGGTATTTAAATTTCCATTCCTTCTGGATTCACGTAGACTAAACAACATTCATTTCACTGGTCACAGCTATATAAACTATTTAATTGCATTTATAACCCAACTAGATGATGCCCGCGACTACGTCCGCGTGGATTGAGGTGTTTTTGTTTCCCGCGGGAACTCCTTAGTTTTCCGGGATAAAAAGTAGCCTATGTGTTATTCCAGACTATAATCTAACTCTGCGCCAAATTTCATCCATATCCGTTCAGCCTTTCGGGTGTGATTGAGTAACAAACATCGATCCATACATCAATACCTCCAAACTTTCGCATTTATAATATTTATTTGAAATACCTATTATTTACTTATTCAAGTTGAAATTCCAGCATCTTTTAAATTGGATATTTGACAACTAGTCAAATCAGCAGGGCGACCGCGTATCTTTTGCATCAATCATTGATACATCGCAATCATCTCCGATTGACTAAATTTATGGTATTCTTGCTGCGTCAATGGATTTCGTCCAATAGTGGAAGGGTGTTAACCAATCGGAGGTGATTGCGATGTATCAATGATTGATGCAAAAGATACGCGGTCGCCCTGCAGGTCTGAACTTCAAAAAGCGCGCTTAGGGCTAGAATTTTGTATGAAATACTGAATTGTGACGTCAAAAAAAGTATCAAACATAAAATTAACTCTATTAGACTTCGTATTTCAAGACGGTTTGATTTTGAAGGTCTATAGTTTCTTAACCTACAAAAGTAGTTAATATATTCAGTAATTTCGTGGTGGGTTGCTAGTTTTTTTAAATGACTTAAGAATTAATTTGAACTTCGAAAGAGGCATTTATTATTCCGAGTTTCAAGTAAACATTTACAGAGCTTTGGCTGTGTACCTATAAGTCCTATAACAGCATTACCAGCTTACCGGCCTACGGCGAGGCGCAAATTAACCGCGGTCGGAAAGTGGCCAATTACTGCACAACCCCCTTCTCAAACAGAATTCCGATAATATGCTGCGAAGTGGAATTACCCAACCTTAGAATTAATAATTGAACCATTGATTAAGGTTGTCTATGCTGTAGGTATTTTAATAAGACTGCATCAAAAGTTCAACATAGTGTTTATATAATACGAAATAGGCCTGCGCTTGACGACATACATGACAATATAAGTGTTAAATAGTAAGTTATTGTAGGTATAGTGGGTCGGGATTTGGATCAACCTATTCAGTTCGCACCTATAGACGTAGAAAAATGACCGCACCCTGAACGTTTAGCTATAATAATTGAGACTTGAAGCTCTCATAATCAATAACTTTTAAGAGGGATTGTAATAACGAGTTCGAAAAGTGAATATTGCCAAGCTTTTGACTAGCGTCTACAATAGCATTAAGTACTGGGTGGCGAGGCGCAAATTAAGTGCGGTCGGAAAGTGGCCAATTACATAGAATCCCCTTCTCAAACAGAATTTCGATAATATGATACGAAGTAGAATGTTACCTAACTCTTACTCCGCCGGCGGATTTGGGGTAAATAGACACAGAATAGTTATTTGTGTTATATGGGGCCAAAGAAAATTTTTGTTCCCCGAGGGCGCTATTTTGAATTCAGAGCGAAGTGAAGGATTCTAAAGTAGAATCCCGAGCTTAGCGAGGGATTCTAAAGTAGAATCCTGAGCGTAGCGAGGAATTCAATATACGCCGCCCGAGAACAAAAAATTTGGCCCCGAGTGACACACACTATTTTTCATCATTACGTATGAGAAAAAGCTAGGAGTATCAACCTACTATGTATGGACATTACCTATACGTTTAAGCACCAATCGGTGCGCTGCCTGGCGGTGGGCGGCCGCTTCCTCGAGATCGGCAAGCTGGACCTGTCCAACAACACCGCGCTCGGCATGAGCGTGTTCCTCAAGAACACCACGTTCCACGGCATCCTGCTGGACGCGCTGTTCGGCGCGGCGGGCGAGGGCGACGACAAGGCGGCCGCTGCCCGCCACCGTGTTCGGCGAGCGCGAGCTGGAGCCCGCCTTCCGCTACATGGCAGCCGGCAAGCACATCGGCAAGGTGCTGCTGCGCGTGCACGAACGCGGACCAATCAGAACAGAGAAATGAAAAGTCCCATGGGCCTAAAAATTACATTTTGCTCCCGCTATCCTCTGAAGCCAATATTCGTTTTTCGAATAGGTATGATGAAAAACAATTTAAGTACTTATTACTGTCTTTGATTAAATTAAAATACATCGGACTTCCAAATCCGGTCACCCATCCAGTTACCGACTTAGGTCAACGTTGCTTAACAACCGCAATCGACTGATATGCGTTATCGCAACTACGCCTCTCGTCCCTCCGTTGTGGATAGCAGACAGGGATTCACACCACGGGCCTTACTGCCAACACTTATGGCAATACTTAAGCAATATTACTCAAAATTACACATTGATGTCAGGTACCTGGACGTTCCTAAAATAAAGATTATAATTCTAAAACGCAAAAGTCAACAATAATGAAGCAATAATATGGCTTTAAGCGTTGGCAGTATGGCCCAGCGGTGTCACCTATTTATGACACGACAAAGCAATTCAAAAACTGTTTTAAATACATTTTCGCTCCACATTGTAAACAGAGTTGGTTATTGTATAGGAGTATTTCCACAACTTTCCATACAAAACGCGGGTATTAAAAACATCAAGTAAAGTAAATATCGCGTACAATGTGACTGCTTCTCGCCGGCCCAAACGCTCCAGGGGGTTACTACCATCGCAAGCAGTAATATTTTAAAATGACATACCTTCACGACCCTAAAATAAGGATTATAATTTTTTTGTAATTTTTACTATAGTGCTTCTCACACTAGTGAAGTTTCTAAACTATTCTTAAATACATATAAAAAATTGCGGTCCTATGTGGTCTGGTCTGATGGGAGGCTTGGACAATAGCTTGTTACCACCCTTACACATCGTTTGTTTTATTCACTGGCTTTACGGCTCTGGGTTCCAGCCCTTCTAAGCCATGTATGTACAGAGCTTACCGCTGCGCCCATACAAGATACCTTTTTTCAGCAGTGGCGATTCGTGGAAAGCTTCGGCCGTTGCTAGTTGCCACCATAACTGCCGTACCCCCAACAAATTAGCCCGCTCCCATCTTGGACTATGTTATCACTTACCGTCAGGTGAGATCGCAGTCAAGGGCTAACTTGTAGTGGATAAAAAAACACCTAAATACGATACCTATACACCTAACACCTAGTAGAATAAAAAAAATACATTTATAGTGACAATAACGATTCAATGCAGTAGGTCGAGGGGTACATAGGAATATCCCCTCGCCCCACTGGTGGGGCAAGCCGGTGGGGCGACGGTTGCTAGGTTAGATAGACTGCATCTATGGCATAAGGTAGGATCTGCATCATCGTATTTTAAAAAATATTCTACCAAAAGCTGTAGTATTGTTGTAAGCTACTCTTTGTTGTAGGCTTGAATGCTATCTCCCTATTGTGTGAGATTCATAGCAGAGCCTTAAAAAAAACAATTTGTGCAGCATCATTTCGCTCCGGCCTCGGGTGTAAGGCTTTGTGTCAACAGAACTCGTCCACTCAATTTGTGTGAATGGCGTTATTTTAAATATTACTCGCCGATGCCCGCGACACCGTTCGCGTGGAGGTATGAAGAATAGATAGTAGCCGATTCTCAGAGCTACTGAATATGCATATTAAATTTCATAAAAATCGGTCAAGCCGTTTCGGAGGAGTATGGTAACTAACATTGTGACACGAGAATTTTATATATATAGAGATAAACATGTTTTTACTCAAACTCATATTCCTACTTATATTATAAACGCGAAAATGTGTATGTCTGTCTATCTGCTACGCTTTCACAACCCCTTTTGAATTTTCGCTATTGTAATCGTTTGTCAAACGTATTTAAATTCGGCCTGTTTAAAGAGTTCATGCCTGCGGGTACGCCAAGAAACAAACTGTGGAGTTCATAAATGTTTTAGTAACACGTTTTAAGCTGTCAAATGATTAAGATTTTCTTCGACCAATGGGCCGCTTCAACCGATTTTGACGTAAGTACCTAATTTTTTTTTAATATCCACTACAAGTTAGCCCTTGACTGCGATCTCACCTGATGGTAAGTGATGATGCAGTCTAAGATGGTAGCGGGCTAACATGTTAGGGGTATGGCAGTTATATGAAACCCATACCTCTATTCGGTTTCTACACGGCATCGTACCGGAACGCTAAATCGCTTGGCGGCACGTCTTTGCCGGTAGGGTGGTAACTAGCCACGGCCGAAGCCTCCCACCAGGCCAGACCAGGGAAAATTCAGAAATTATAAATTCCCAAATTGACCCTGCCGGGGATCGAACCCAAAGAAAATACCCAAAGAAAGAGTACCCGCGACTCCATACTTGAAATTCCCATGGGTATTGAATAACCAAGATAAAAAGAATAGCCTATGTCCATCTTTGGGATGTAATCGCCCTATAAGTAAATAAAAATAAAAAATCAAAATGCATAAGCACGTTTTAAAGAACTTTGTATTATTAATATGTCTATGTATTTAGTTTTAAATTAAGAAATAATGAAGGCCTTATTTTTATTTTCTTTTTATTTAATCGCCTTATACCTTTCCACAAAATTGGTTGAAGAGATGGGGCGTGAAAGTTTAGCAGACAGACAGATGAACAAATAGACAGACACAATTTCGCATTTATGATATTAGTATGGAGAGTATGGATTAAATGTCAAATGCTGGCTCAAAGGTTTTATAACCTTCCTTCTGATATTCAAAGTAAATAAAATTTAATT
The DNA here is from genome assembly GCA_963932025.1 of Erebia epiphron. NCBI lineage: Eukaryota > Metazoa > Arthropoda > Insecta > Lepidoptera > Nymphalidae > Erebia > Erebia epiphron. The sequence continues at coordinate 16,300,324 of OZ009950.1, forward strand.
TTTGACTTAAGATTTAGCTTCACTCTTTGAGCATTTAATAGCCTTCTCGCACTCCACATTAGGTTCAGTGGTTTAGGCACCCGACCTCCTATACGGGTTCACAGGTTCGATCACCGGGCACGCACCTTTAACTTTTTGCAATTATGCGTTTCATGAAATTAAACATCACATGCTTCAAAACAAGTCGACAAGGACTGAAATAGACGTTTAATTTTCATTATTATGGAGTTCCGCAAAGTAACGCCTGCTTCGATTCCAAAAGTCGACAAGGTTTTAGGGGTGCTAAGAAACCCTACGTAAAAAATATTGAAATTTAAAGAAAAAGAAATGGTACTTAAAGGAAATTTGTTCATGATATTTTCTTCTCGAATTGTTCACCGGTGTGCGCGGGTCTTTATGTCAAGTGGTAGGTTCTATCGGGCGTTACAACAATTACGAAGATACGCAGTCTCACAACACGTATCACCCAGACTCTGATTTATATGTGCTCGTTAGGGGCACTGCTTAGCTATTGTACAGTTCACGAATACCAAGCCAAACAGGGGAATATATTTTTGAAGTGAAACTTCTTTAGAATCGCTGTGATTTAAAAATTCGATGAAACGAAAAAGCGACAGCACAAAGAGACAAACATATTCATAATAGGATTTACCCTGCGAGAGAATGAGATAGAATACAAGTTATATTTATCTCATTCTCTCGTAGGCTACTTTTCTGAAGTTCCACTTCTGCCGTGTGTGAATTGCACACACACATTTTCTTTAATAAGGTTTACTAACAACTCGTACACATTACTAAAAATAAAAACCATCATATTAATAGAAGCATAAGATGAAGTGATTTACATTGACTAAAATAAAAGTAATAATTACTTTGTACAATATCCATAGTTGTAACTGCCGTATTTGTTTGGTTTGTATGGATTTATTTTTTTTCATAAATTTTGTTACTTCCTTTCACGAGATGCAACCTATCTCAGTACCATTTGTCGTCAAAATCTGCTCAACAAATGGACCGTAAAAGTGCCTTAAACAGTTATGTAAACAGACACAATTTCGCAAATATAAGACTCCACTTGGGCAAGGCTGTTAAACGTGTTTAAGTTAAATTTTCTATACCTTTCCTTTTCGTGTCATTTTATCCCGTAATTTTATCAAAAACTTGAGAGCACCAAAAATCTGTTTAGGCAATGTTGTGTAAGTCGGCCTAAGTATGTATAAGTATGGACTCCATTAGTAACTTAAGGTCGTCGTTTTTAACAGTTAGCCTCATCTAACTGTCAAAAAAGACGTGCTGTGTTTGCAATTAATATAGATATACTACACACCCATAACTATTTTCATAACACTCATCTGTGTGATTGCTAAGCTGCGTCAACATGGTACGACGTGCAAATTAGACGACTCTAATTCGCGTGTTACCAGATATCTGTGATTCTATTCAATTAGCACTGACAAGCCGTGTTGGATGAAATGTAAATATCAATTAAAACCAACCCCCCCCCAACCAAGTTAGTATACGTTTCGTGTCTATTCTCTTTCTATGATCGTTAACGCTTTAGCGAAAGCGATTAGAAACCTTATACTAGTTATTCACTTATATTTTTGTCTCCGCTAAGGCGTCAACAATTATAGAAAGAGAATAAAGACGAAACGTATGTAAATTTGCTAGGTATTGGTAATACTGACTAATTATACTACACAAATACGGTAGTATCTTAATGACCTCCCTGGCGCAGTCGTGACTGGTGAGCGCTGTCTGTGGTCTTATAGGTGGGAGGTCCCGGGTTCGATCCCCGGCATGGGCAATTCGGAAATTTATAATTTCTGAATATTCTCTGCTTTGGCTTGGTGGGAGGCTTTGGCCATGAGTAGCTATCACCCCACCAATAAAGACTTACCGCCAAGCGATTTAGCGTTCCGGTACGATGTCGTGCACAAACCAATCGGGGGTTCCAAAATATAAATACCACATTAACACATTAATGCTCAGGACTGCGGTTACTTATGTATGTGTATGTGTTGTATGTATGTGTATGTAGATTATTGTAAACATACCATATATATAATTTTTTTTTTCAAAAGAGCAACCACCGAGTTTCTTGCTGGTTCTTCTCGGTAGGAACGGCATTCCGAACCAGTGGTAGATTCATTTGACTATTCATAAGCACTTGTAAAAAGTCTATTTGAATAAAAATCATTTGAATTTTGAATTTTTTTGAATTACCAAAATATCTATACCGATATTTTGTATAAAATCCTTTCCTATCGGAAATCAACGTCATAATAGCTATCTAAATTTCAGCCCAATTCGTCCAGTGGTTTGAGCTGTGTGTTAAAAGATCAGTCAGTCAGTCAGCCTTTCCTTTACGAGTACTTTAAGATTTGTACTGTGCTTAAACACAATGAACCAACTGTATTGTTTAGAAACTCACACCCGGACGCTGAAATATGAAAACTTCTTAGCAACGCCATTACGTGAGTAGGTATAGAGTATTAATTTTTATTATTTTAGTAAATTAGCGTAGTAAAAGCCTTTCCCTGTTATGACTCACACAAATATAAATGTTACTTTTAAAGGGCTCCCTTCAAAATTTGATCTAAAATATCTGTAATTCAACTTGATTCAGCTGGTTCAAATGACTTCATAAAATTCTGAAAAAAAATATGTGCTACTCGTTCATCATCCTCAATTTTGTAGAATTATTTTTTCAAAATAATATTATTTATTGAAATAAATAGAAACCGTACCAAAAAAGCGTTTTTTCACTAATAATGCCTTATAACTTTTGTAGCTTTGCAGGTATTATAAAAGTAAAATTAAAAATTTTAAAAACCCCCGACACAAAAAATAAACTCTAAAAACTAACAAATAATATTTTAAACTTATAATGTGTTTCTTTATTTTGTTCAGAAAACTTACAGCTACAACAAAAATGGATAGATAATTAGATAAAATTAAAATCTAAATTAAATCTAAATTAAAAACTAAATTAAAAACTAAAAACTAAACATTAAAAATATCATCTATCCCGCTGCAATGAGGCAGTGTGCCCAGAACGCTGGCTGCGTTACCCCGCTGAATAGCCAAACTTATATGTTGGCCGAGGTAACTGCCAGCCCTCCGGTCACCTGTGGACTCTGTGAGACGAGAAGATAGATCCTTAAAAAAGGATCTGGCATCTTCGCCCCACGACCCCAGGGTTTCAACACCAAAAGGCACAAAAATGAAATTATTTTCAATAATTTCATACTTGCGCCTCTTGGCTCTTTCTGCATTAGTGGCCGCCGCCCCCGCTGACATGGAGGACGCCTGCAAGTGGGATAACGCTAGCGTATCCACGCATGTGGCATCCCAAACAAGCGACCTTCCTTGCTTCCACGGAACAAGAGTCATCCCGTCAGGTCTCTTACCATCACTGCGCGCCAAGCCATTAGGCTCTAACACTATAATTATTTATAATTATTTATAATTATTTTCGTCACATATATTATGTAAGTTTAAATATTTTTATTTTCCAAGCGTCGCGGTCGCGTCGGGGGACCGCTAAAGTTTATAAAGTATTTTTCCAACAACAGCTAATTAATTATTACGAATTACATTTAGGTACGAGCGATCTTAAGTTTCATGCATATTCTAACGCTGTACGTAAATGCCGCGCGCGGCGAGCTCGGTGTGCGGGGTGGGCGTCAACATTGTGCGGCGACCCGAACGGGCAGCGGCAGACACGTAAGGGCAGACAACGGTGACGGTTGTGTCGATTTTGCGAAGTTTTCTTAGTGAATTCTTTTGTTGCAATCTGCGACTACACCTGTTTTTCTCACTTAGCGGTCCCCCGACGCGACCACGACGCTTGGAAAATAAAAATATTTAAACTTTCATAATATATGTGACGATAATAATTATAAGTTTAAAATATTATTTGTTAGTTTTTAGAGTTTATTTTTTGTGTCGGGGGTTTTTAAAATTTTTTATTTTACTTTTATTTTGTCCTTTTTAAAGTAGGTATAAATATTAGGAAGGTATTTATAGTGATTAGTTGAGTTAGTACCTTAGTTAGGTACTAGGTATCATATTAGTTTTAATTTACTAGATTAAATTTTACCTAACTACCTATTCTAAGGTTAGGTTAAATATTAGGTAGGTATTTGTGATTAGTTTAAGTAATTTAGGTAGGTATTAGTTTCAGGTTAGGTAGGTATTATTTTTAGTCAGATCCCTTCATCAACTATTAAAGAGCTGATGATATTCAAACGGCTGATCAGGACATGGTTACCTAAGCATATACTTTCAATAGTATTGAAGTAACACGGTACCAAATTTCGAATCGATAGGACATAATATACAAGGTAGTCAGATCCTCTCATCAACTAGAAAAGATCTGATGATCTTCAAACGGCTGAACAGATTTTCATGAAACATGGCTAAGAACACTCGGGATAAAATTATCTATGACACAAAAAATACTAAACGAAAATCGGTTCATCCGTTTGGGAGCTACGATACCACAGACAGATACACAGATACACAGATACACAGACAGACACGTTAAACTCTTTTTGCGTCGGGGGTTAAAAACAAAATTTACATGAGTATAATGAGAAAATATTAGTCCTCAATTCTGTAGAAGCACTTTATTTAATTTCGATATCCCAACAAAGTTACGGTGTATTTAGTTGTTTTTGTGAAATTATAGTGCAATCCCTGTCGCACCCACATACTGTGTTCGCAAGAGTGAGGAGAGGAAATGCTCAAGGTCGTTGGCGTGGGTATGGCCTTAAAAAAAGTTTTTAAAATACATAGGCGATTACAACAACCACTAGGCCAGAAGCAACAACGATATATATGTAGGTACTAGATGGGCCCTTTCATAGAAAAAAATTGGGCCTCTGACCTGTAGAGCGCGCTCCACACCTGTATAAGCCTGTCTTTGTCCCCGCCATAGCGCTGTCCCGCTTTTCAGACTAGATGGCGTTAGTAAATTAAATCCACATTCTTTGTTTGACATAGACAGGTCTATATAAATTGAGGTCATTGAAAAGCAAAGAAACGCATTAATTTTACACTAATTGAGACTTTTTTATAGATATCCACATTTTTTAGGGTTCCGTAGCCAAATTTGGCAAAAACGGAACCCTTATAGATTCGCCATGTCCGTCTGTCTGTCTGTCTGTCTGTCCGTCCGTATGTCACAGCCACTTTTTTCCGAAACTATAAGAACTATACTGTTGAAACTTGGTAAGTAGATGTATTCTGTGAACCGCATTAAGATTTTCTTACAAAAATAGAAATAAAACAAAAAATTTTGGGGGTTCCCCATACTTAGAACTGAAACTCAAAAATTTTTTTTCATCTAACCCATAGGTGTGGGGTTTCTATGGATAGGTCTTCAAAAATGAATATATGATACATACATTACCATGCAAACTTCCACCGAAAATTGGTTTGAACGAGATCTAGTAAGTAGTTTTTTTTTAATACGTCATAAATCGTAAACCGCAATTTACCTTTCATTCAATCAACTCAAATATTTAAAAAAAAACATTTAATTTAAAACTTACTACAGGTTTGTACGGAACCCTCGGTGCGCGAGTCCGACTCGCACTTGGTGGGTTTTTTATTTACTCCATTCCCAAGCACATATTATACAAAAATAGACACTCACAGAATAATTTCCTCCAAGTTTTGCTATGAAATAGCTACGTAATTTGACCTTATTAAATTCATTGAAACATGTGCGTACTTGTTAATTAAGGAAGTAATATTGTGCAGTCGGGAGGTGCTTCTTAAAGGTCTAGCCGCACTACAGAGCTGCGACGCGTACTGCAACATAATACGGATGATGTCTATGTCCATACTCATATTATAAATGCGAAAGTGTGTCTGTCTGTTTGTCTGTCTGTCTGCTACGCTTTCACGGCCAATCTATTCAACCGATTTTGATGAAATTTGGTACAGGGATAGATTGTATCCCGGGGAAGGACATAGGCTACTTATTATCCCGGAAAATTCAAGAGTTCCCGCGGAAATCAAAAACCTTAATCTACGCGGATGAAGTCACAGGCATCACCTAGTCAAAGATAAATTATTTCTTACTGATTAAAAATTAGAGTCTTCCAGAAGACCTTAAATTCACATCCTCGGTTAGTTTTAAGTTTGATTCAAGTCCCGGGTCGGGCCATAACAAGTATTGGGTTTTTCTGACAAGAAATTCTCAGTACTAGCTGTGGTACTAGCCCGGAGTTAGGAAGTTGGCGGTATTTCACCCCCGTACCTCGGAGAGCACGGTAAGCCGTCGGTCCTATGCCTCACCTCTCTCCGATCGCGTCGGATATTCCGTCCCATCGGGTTATGAGAGTAAAGGAGCAGAGAGTGCACCTGTGTTTATGCACACACTTGTGCACTATACTAATATCTCCCGCGCAAATGGCTAATCTCTCTGGAGTTTGGCCACCGTCGCCCGTGGCATTATTATAGACTAGAATCTAGATGATGCCCGCGACTTCCTCCGCGTGGACTAAGTTCTTTCGATTCCCGCGGGAACTCCTTAATTTTCCGGGATAAAAAGTAGCCTATGTCCTGTTCCGGGATACTACTTATCCCAGTACCAAATTTCATCAAAATCGGTTGGTCAGGTGAGTTGTGAACGCGTAGCAGACAGACAGACAGACACACTTTCGCATTTATAATTTATTAGTATGGATTGTGAAACTCGGACTTCCTAGGGTCGCTTTATACTGGGCACAATAATAGTATGCAAACACGTTTCCAGTATTCAGCAGCTAAATGAACACATTTAGTTCGCGTTGGAGCGATAAGGCCCGGTCTCGAATGCGCGACGTGTGATATATTATGACACGGGCCTGCTTGCCACTGATATTCCTTAGTGAAATACATTCATGAGTATTTTAAATATACTAAATACACACGTGTTTATATTTTTATATTAAAAAACATACACTGAACATTTATTTGGCTTGCCTTAGAGCGATAAGGTCGGGTATGTCGTATGATTTATGGACACGTATCTTCTCCCCACTGATAGTCCTCAGCGAAATACCTTCAACGAGAATTTTTAATAAATTCCATGTGCACGTTTTAAGCCCCACAAGCTAGAGGTTTTACCTAATTATGACAAATCGTAGGTTCGAGTCTGATCCGTTTAATCTATCCATCCATCCATCAGCTTGTATGCATCCACTGCTGGAAATAGGCCTTTTTGAGTGCGCGCCACCAAACACGGTCCTCCGCCTTCCTCATCCACCCTTTAATTAATATCTATACTTACAAATATTATAAATGCGAAAGTTTGGGTGGATGTATGGATGGATGGATGTTTGTTACACAATCACGCCAGAACGGCAGAACAGATCTGGATGAAATTTGGCACAGAGATAGAGTATAGTCTAATAACAGATACTTTTTATCCCACAAAATTAAAGAGTTCCCGCAGGAACCAAAAAACGAAGTCGCGGGCATCAGCTAGTAACTGTCATAAGGCGAGAGAGAATTTAGGGATCTCCTAGGTATGCACGTTATTACATAGACTTCATCATTGCTATCAGGCATGATTAATGCTGGTCGCGATTGAATGTAAGATATTAATAATGTCCTCCCGACCAAATTTCGTGCACTAGCATTAGCGCTAACATAGATGCACTCTCTATTCCTTTACGCTCATAACTCGAGGGGAGGGAAAACCCGACACGACCGGAGCAGGAGCAACAGCTTTATGTGCTCTCCGAGGCACAGCAACATTGTTGGATGTTAGTGAAACAACACCAACCACAACCTTCAATGCTGCAACGGAGCAACGGATTAACGTGATTTTTTTCATGGGCATAGTTGAGGACTTGGAGAGTGACATAGGCTACTTTTTATAGGAAATAGGAATTTAATAGGAAACTTCAGGAGTTCCCGTGGGAATTAAAAAACTTATCCACGCGGTGGAAGTCGCGGGCATCAGCTAGTAGGCACTTAATATAGCCTTAGCCTATGTGTTATTCCAGACTATAATGATATAATCTATCTCATCCATACCTATCCATTCATCCGTTCCGCGTGATTGAGTAATAATTAACATCTATCCATACATCCATACATACATCCATACTTTCACATTTATAATATTAAGTACCTATAGATATTGAGGCGATTGAGCGGGGAAAGAGACGTTAAAATTCGAAAAAATATGTACGAACGTAGTTATTAATGTTTAGTTATGCACTAAAATTATATTAATATGTGAGTCGTAATTCACGTTTCCCGCAGCCAACAGAGCTTTGTAAGTGCAGTGAAATAGTCAAAGTAAACGACACAGGGACCCGTAAGAGCTTTGACGCCTTTGACGCAGAGGATCTCATTTCCGCACCCGAAACTGGTGCAAAAGAAATTGACACCCGTGCGGAATAGTACGGGTGTCATGGCGTCACGTGGGACTTGACAGGAAATAAAGGATTTTGAATATTTCGACAACTTCAGTGGCGCAGCGCTGTTGTTAACGTGGGAGGCCCCGGGTTCGATCTCTGGCAAAGTCAATTTGGAAATTTAAAATTCCTGAATTTTCTCTGGTCTGGTGGGAGGCTTCAACCGTGGCTAATTTCCACCCTAGCGGCAAAGACCCCTGACCCCGTGACATAAAACATTTTGAAATAATACAGCTTTAACCCCCCTCAAATGAACCGCCCCCTTTGTATGTATATTGTACTCGTTTTCGTTCATAACATACATAATATTAATTTATACTAATTACTGACGCTTTATTCCCTCTCTCCTATGAGAGTGGAGGCCTGTGCCCGGCTGTGGGACGTTAATGGGCTGTAGTGGTGGTTGTAATGTCTTTTATTATGCTTTGATTCAACGCGTATCGCTTCGATCTTATCGAGTTGTTATACGTCTACCACTGAGTAACTACGGCATACGGTCACTTCTCAGAAAAACCTTGACGACCTCCGTGGCGCAGTGTTGAGCGCTGTTGCCTTAACGTGCGGAGTTCCCGGGTTCGATCAACGGCAGGGTTTGGAAATTTATAATTTCTGAATTTCCCTGGTCTGGCATGGTGGGAGGCTTCGGCCGTGGCTAGTTACCACCCTACCGGCAAAGACGTGCCGCCAAGCGATTTAGCATTCCGGTACGATGCCGTGTAGAAACCGAATAGGGGTATGGGTTTAATATAACTGCCATGCCCCTAACAGGTTAGCCCGCTACCATCTTAGACTGCATCATCACTTACCATCAGGTAAGTGATGACTGATACTTACTTGTAGTGTATAAAAAAAAAAGCTAATCGGTCACTAGACAAGCTCTCAAAATGTATACAGTTTCTTATTACAACCTCCATACATCATGGTGACGGATTACTCTAATATTAAAGAGAAGTTATTCGTATTTGGGAATAAAATAAATATATTTACTCACGAAAAATGCGAGAGTTTTTTTTGCTGCAACAAGCTGAAGCCCGCGACTTAGTCCGCGCGGTTAAAGTTTCTTGATTCCTAATTTTCCGGGACAAAAAGTATAGGCTACTTTTGTCACTCTCCAGGTCATGCCAAAAACACGTCGATCCGTTGCTACGTTGCGTCGTGATTAAAGGACAAACCAAAAAACAAACACACATCGCATTTATAATATTAGTATGACATACGTTTATTCTTTCCTTTCTTAATTCTACAAAAGCTTCACTAAACTTGATTGTTGGCTAAAGATTATAGAAAAGATTAAAAAAGTTTTCTTTTATCCAAATAAACTTTCATGAAAGCGTTATTATTAATGGCAAGATTACAAACATACTATGAACAAACTTCTTTTTTTTTTATCAATCTGCCTCGTTGGTCTAGTGGTTAGCATAGTCGACTGTGGATCACGAGGTCCTGGGTTCGATTCCCGGTCGGGCATAAAAGTTAGGTATTGGGTTTTTCAATTAAGAAATTCTCAGTGCCAGCCCGGAGTTGGAAGTTGGCGGTGTTTCACCCCCGTGCCTCGGAGAGCACGTTAAGCCGTCGGTCCCGGTTATTATCACTAACATGATAATAGTCGTTAAAGCCCGCCAACCCGCATTGGAGCAGCGTGGTGGGTCTAAGCTCTAATTCCCGCTCTCCTATGAGAGTGGAGGCCTGTGCCCAGCAGTGGGACGTTAATAGGCTGTAGTGATGATGATGATGAATGAAACTTCGATCGAAATCGAGTTTTACCATACTATCCAGCATGACAAACACTATCAATTTAAATTCAATGATAGCAAAATATAAAATAACTCCGTGCAACGCAGCTGCCCAAAGATAAAACTCAAATTAATATTAAAAAAATATCAAGGGTAGGCTCAACACACAAAATTTCTCAAATTCAGTAAAAAACGTGTATGTTTAGGCTGATCATAGCTGACGGAATTTCCAGAAATCTCGACCAATGTTCAAAACTTCAAAGCTGTCAGCAAACGCCAGGAAGCGCTATCATTTTTGTAATCTTGTTTGTACAGCGGCGTCAACCTGTACGAGTTTGTCCCGTTCAAAATACATGTTCAAAGCAGGTATGTCACCGTAAGATTGTAAAAACCGTTAGATTATAATCTAACTCGCGAAATTGTAAACTGTCTAATGATTACAATATAACGGATTATTTTTCGGTAGATTGTAATCTGTTAGGTTTATTAACCCGATTCTTTATGATTTGTTTATGATTGCTTTATGATTCTTTATGATTGAATACTTGATTATTTATGTCGAACCCTAACCTAACCTACAAGAAAGAGACAAGAAAACGTAAATACAATGAATATTTCAAAAATTGACACTTAAAACATTGAACGGTTCACAATCTTTAGACTGTTTACAATCTATCGAAAAAAAAAGCGTTAGATTACAATAATACGGTTTTAACAATCTTACGGTGACATATATATTATTGAGTTTGGCTCGGAGAGCACGTAAAGCCGTCGTCCTGCACCTGATCTCTCTCTGGTCGTGTCGGACTTTCCTTCCCATCGGGCTATGGGAGTAAAGGAACAGAGAGTGCACCTATGTTTGCGCACACACTTGTGCACTATACTATCTCCCGCGCAGATGGCTAATCTCGCTGGAAATTGGCCGCCGTGGTCGAAATTCGGTCGGAAAAAAAGCAAAGCTAACGTTTGGCTGCTTATTTTTCTTCTGTCAAAAATTATGAACTCAAGGTAACATTCTATACAACAGATCTCTACCAGTGGCTCTTGATAGTGGGAGATAAATCAATAAATAAATCTTTATTTGGGATTATAATTAAACACAGATACCAAACAAACAAAATTAAAAAATATAGAAAAAATTTAAAGACTAAATGCAATCTGTGTCACAAAAAAATATATCCAAACAGGGCAGCGACTCAGCGTAATGCTGATATGGTGTAGATGCACCATAACAGCGCTGATTTTCAGTCGACCCCGAGATGTATCGTATATTCTTTTTTTAATTGAAATTTCTTATTCAACCCTTAGCACTCCAGCCTCTGATAAATGTGACTTTTCGTTCCCTCGAAACAAACATAACCCAAATAAGTAGGCCGTAACATTGTACTCTGAAAGCCATTCGTCTGGAAACGCGTTACAAAAGTCCTTAAAACACACGTAATTCACAGTAATCTCGCCGCTTAATATGTGTCCCGCGCTCTGATAAGCGGCGCGCTATTACCACGGAATTCAGAAATGGCATAGAAGTGTTAATAGTCCCAATGCATTAACCCGTTGTCCTACGTGAGTGACAATTAATGCGACACCGCGACCCGATACGATGCGTCACTAAAATTTTTTTATATCCACTTCAAGTTAGCACTTGACTACGATCTCACCTGATGGTAAGTGCAGTCTAAGATGGTAGCGGGCTAGCCTGTTTATGGTATGACAGTTGTATTAAACCCATACCCATGATCGGTTTCCACACGGCATCGTACCGGAACACTAAATCGCTTGGCGGCACGTTTTTGTCGGTAGTGATATTAATCGTGAACGACGGCTTAGCATTCTCGGTGGAAGAAACTTCGGAATTCGGTCACCCATCCAGTTACCGAATTTGGTCAACGTTGCAATAATCGCAATCGACTGATATGCGTTGTCACAACTTTTTTTTTACGATTCAATTTTTTTTAGCGGTTCGAATCAGGAACGAGGAAGCAAATCGCTTCGTACGAGTCCGCGGAATTTCGACTGCGTAAGGGTGCAGAGCTTATCGATGCCTAACGGTTCGATGATAAAAAGGTAACGGAGGAACCAGATGGAATAGATCTTGAGCACACGCTCCGAAATATATCCTGTACAGTACCGACAGACAGGCAACTTTGCGCCAATGTTCCAAGCTTTGTAGCGTACCTAGCTAGCGTAGCGTAGCGCTTCGCTGACTAGGCCACTCATCCCTCATTCTATTCTATTTGGAGTATTAACAGTTCTGTGGCTATCACTGTCTTGCGGACCATTGAGGGCCGCTTTGTATTCCGTGCGAGTTGTGAGATAAAATGATATGACTCAGGATTTTATCTATTTTTTGTACAGATTTTTCGTTATTACAGCTATTATGTCACAGCTTGTTTACATCATTGCTCCCTCGACTGCCTCGTTGGTCTAGTGGTTAGCATATTCGACTGCGGCCGACGAGGTCCCGGGTCGGGCCATATCAAGGATTGGGTTTTTCTGACAAGAAAATCTCAGTACTAGCACGTACTAGCCCAGAGTTGGGAAGTTGGTGGTGTTTCACCCGCCCGCCTCGTATAGCACTTAAAGCCGTAGGTCCTGCTCCTGATCTTTCTCCGGTCGTTTCGGATCTACCGTCCCATCAGGCTATGAGAGTAAAGAACAGCAATATACAACTGAGTCCAAAGTTCATTCCAATTCTAAATAGGAAATCTTTAACAAGTAGAAGTCTAAACTTTTCTTTTTAACAAGTGCTTGATTTTTTGCAGACAATTGTTGACCAGTCACCAGTATCCCAAAAAATACCAGACCAGTATCAGTAAATTTCAAACATTTTCAGCGCAATAAAAAAGCGGAACGCAAAACGGAATCTTTTTAGAATAACCACTAAATGATCCTGATTTCTAAACTCTTTATTAATTGAACAAACTATCCATTATAAATTGGAAATATCTCTCATTGTTAGAAAAAAAATACGGATCTAGGTCGACTTTGGCTCTATGTTTCAAAAGATTTTGTATAAATTAGAAGTCCCTCTCTTTGTGGCTAATTCTGTTGCACACGATCTCTAAACTAAACCGAAATTATAGCTCTAAATTTGTTGCTTTCTCTTTCACGATGCTCGCTGCGGAAAGGGTTAACACTAAATTTAGTCATGTCGATTTAGTTTAGAGATGGTGGACTAAAATTTTCGCTATTCAGTGAATTTATGTATTGGATATTTGCAGCATTCTGACGGTATGGCGTAGTTCAGATATAATTGGCCACTTTGCGACCGCGCGATACTTGCGGCGGGAACTCGATCTACTGCTATCAACTTTAAGGGAACTGAGGTTCATTTTAAACATTGAACTAATTGCGGCAGGATCCATACTATCCATGCTAATATTGTAAATGCAAAAGTGTGTCTGTTTATCTACTTATCTGCTACGCATTCTCAAGCAATTTTGACGAAATTTGGTACAGACGTAGGTTGCATACCGGGGAAGGACAATTTAGACTAGGTAATTTTATCCCGGAAAATCCCGCGGGAATCAAAAAAAATCTACGCCGACGAAATCGCGGGCATTATCTAGTACCTATTATATTTTAATTTAATCAAAAACATTAATAAGTTCGTAAAATGTTCTCTGCGTCTATTTACCCCAAATCCGCCGGCGGAGTAAGAGTTAGGTAACATTCCGCTTCGTATCATATTATTATCGAAATTCTGTTTGAGAAGGGGGTTCTTAGTAATTAGCCACTTTTAGCCACGAGGCGCAAATTAGCCGCCGACCGCGGTTAATTTGCGCCTCGATATACACCCAGTAATCCTATTATAGAGGAAAATCCAAAGTTTGGCAGTATTCACTTGTTGACTGAACCCGTTGTTACAAATACATCTTACGTTTTATCCCGGAAAATTGAGCAGTTCCCGCGTGAATCAAAAAATCCTTAATCGACGCGAACGAAATCGCAGCCATCATCTACTTGAACATAAAATCAAAGACAACACAAATAAGCACACGTTTTTAAAAGCGTGTTGAATATATCAGCACGATTCTCAATAACGTATGTAATATTCCGTTTTTCACTCCATAAAGGCTATGTATTAGTCATAAAAGTCGAAATGTTATCTGTGCGCATCTCACGCGCTCGTGGAATATTAAACGGGCTATCAGAGGGGTCGGAAGGTGAGCTTTCATCCACATGAATTACGTATAAACTCCTTAGACCCGTACTTGAAAGTTTTTGTGTGAAATTCGCACGTAAGCGCTATGTATGTGTAGGGGAAAGAATTGTCCTATTTAATTCCAACTAACAGAATTTTGCCTGCCTCGTTGGTCTAGTGGTTAGCATAGTCGACTGCGGATCACGAGGTCCTGGGTTCGATTCCCGGTCGGGCATAAAAGTTAGGTATTGGGTTTTTCAATTAAGAAATTCTCAGTGCCAGCCCGGAGTTGGAAGTTGGCGGTATGTCACCCCCGTGCCTCGGAGAGCACGTTAAGCCGTCGGTCCCGGTTATTATCACTAACATGGTAATAGTCGTTAAAGCCCGCCAACACGCATTGGAGCAGCGTGGTGAGTCTAAGCTCTAATTCCCGCTCTCCTATGAAAGTGGAGGCCTGTGCCCAGCAGTGGGACGTTAATAGGCTGTAGTGATGTGATGATGATGAACAGAATTTGGTTTTTAATATCTAAGATAAATATTACAAATACGAAAGTTTGATGCATGGATGGATGAATGTTTGTTACTCCATCATCACGGCTGAACGGATCTGGATGAATTTTCAATTTGACGATTCAAAAGCACTTTTAAGGTTGGTTGAGGAAAACGAATGATAATTTTGTTACGTTCATTATCGTGATATGAAAAACCAAAATAGATTTCTCGATGCAAGAAATGCTTTAGGAAAAAAATCATACTTGACGAAAAGCAAAAATTCTTGGTCTAGGTTTGAAAGTGCTTGCCTGGAATACGCTTTAACATCTAACTACCTAAAGCTTTTGTTTGGAATTCATAGAACTGAAAACGTCTCATTGTAGATTTAGATCTATTACACTAAAACAGAGCAGGCTTTTTGAAAAATAATTTTAGTCGGTAGAGGCCATATTTTATTATGTTATATTCCTTTTTTTTATCAGCAGCTTTTTAAAAAGTATACAAAGGCTCTTTTTCATTCTAAAACACTTGGCCAACGTTATCAAAATATTTTAGAAAGGTACAATAGCAAAGCCATTAAACGGGTTCTAGATGCAGTGTAGCTACCGAATAGCTTTTCCTATTTCCGGAAAAATACAAGCGCAGTGCGATCGGGTTTTTACGTTTTCCCTCGAAATTTTGTTTTTGCAACGCTCAGGTAACGTTTAATAAGTACGTAGCGTGGGTTTTTCTTTATAAAATAGCTGGAGGTCCTCTGCACTTTTGTCTCGGGTAAGCTAGCGAGCTAATTACCACCTAATAAGCGAAATCATACTGCTTTGTATTTCCTACTTATTATTACTTCGTTTTTGCTTATGCTCGGCTTTTTTTAACACAGCTATATTTAACCAGTGCATTTTCAGTGTTCTTGAAAGAAAAAATCATAAATTTTTTATTCAAATTAACTTTTACTAGTGCTTTTGAATTGTCTAGAGAATCTACCACTGGTTCGGAATGCCATTCCTACCAAGAAAAACCAGAAGATCTTGATTTTATATCGAGCTATTTTTTTATTAATATTCTATCTTTCTTGATCATCTAAGGCGAAGGCTAGACGTTCAGTTAATACTGTGATCCATCTGTATGATGAACCAGCTGATGCCCGCAACTTCGCCCGCGTGGATTGAGAATTTTTGGTTCCCGCGGGAACTACTTAATTTTCCAGGATAAAAAGTATGTGTATGTGTTATTGCAGACTATAATATAACTATGTACCAAATTTCATCCAAATCCGTTCAGCCGTTCTGACATGGTCGAGTAACAAACATCCATCCAGATCGAAGTCGCGGGCATCAGCTAGTATGGATATAATTTAAATTTTGACAGAATTCGTATACAACATCTGTTAAAATATGCTTCAATTTAATTTCAATATTTTCTTCTATTCAGCCTGATAAAACTAAAATCAATTGAGGAAATATCTCGAAGCAATAAACGTTAAGAACATTTACTTTAATAAAACTACCCTCCAGTTATCTAAGCGCGTTTAGAGTCTCAGTGTTTGTGCTTCTAAAACGGAACGGCTCTGAAATTCTAAATAGGAAATTCAATGGGCTCTTAAAATTTTATTGTAGCTGACTTCATTATAGTAGTTGCCGTGGAACTTTCAGGTTAGTTTAAACAAGATATATATATAGCGCGACTTGGCGTGGATTTAGGTATTCAAAATCTCTTGGGAACTACTTGATTTCCGGGATAAAAATATAGTTTTCGTACCACTTGCTCAAAAAAGTGACATTCTATGCCACAAAAAGCGAACATAACAATAGTCATTTTTAATCTGTTAAAAACAGGGAATGAAAATTGTACTGAATTTCATTCACCTCTAGGGGGAGAATGTGATTTAAATTTGGAATAAGTACTTACCGAAATTTATACTGAACTACATCTGTGTTTACACCATTGAGTTTGTATATAAAACTTTGATTAGGTATATAGAGATGGATGTGTTACATTTTACTCAATTATAGTTATACGATGCATTTTGTTAATAAAACATGTACTACTATGTTTTGACTAGTCTTACTTATTGAAAGCTACGTTTTTAGAATGAGACAGGTGTATTATGTTATTGCGTGAACGTGTCAGGCAATTGTCATATGACGTCATCAAATTTTGCTATTGAAGCCAATTTTTATGTATAACCTTTATATGGCGTCTGTATTGCTTCCGGTGTTTTGGTTGTGGCTAATTACCAGTTTTGTGAATATTTTCATAATATTTTTATGTGTTTTTGCTTAGTTTTGTGTAATCAACAATGGTGAAGTGCTCAGTTGTGGGGTGTCGTAATAATAGTATTGTAAAACGCCCAGGAATTTCATTTCGTAAGTGAGTAACATAGTTGTTTTTATTTTTCTTTTTGTGGCGAGTATTTTAAGTTATTTCAACTAATTATAGCTTAGTTTCTTCTTTACTGAATCCAAAACACGTCAATTTTTGCGCTATCCCTGAAAATTTGGATTATTTCATTAGTTTTTGTTTGAGTGTTTATATAGTGTGGGGATTGTATTGTTTACAAATAAATTGAGTATCGATAAAATTAAAATTTAATATCACTCTTACTGTTTCTCACTCAGAGGGATAGAGAGGTGAAATTGAACAGTCAGCTTCTACTTATAATATTGCCGAACTCATTTTAGGCTGTAGCGATGATAATCTTGTGATTAAGACACCCGATCTCCGGGATGTTGTCTCGTATTCGAAAATTACAGTGTCTATTCAAGTGGTTTTTGGTCCCTTCATTGCAGTTATTATGTAACATTTTAACTAATTACTATTTTTGACTGCCTCGTTGGTCTAGTGGTTAGCATAGTCGACTGCGGATCATGAGGTACTGGGTTCGATTCCCGGTCGGGCATAAAAGTTAGGTATTGGGTTTTTCAATTAAGAAATTCTCAGTGCCAACCCGGAGTTTCATACAAAATTTCACCCCCTATTTCACCCCCGTAGGAGTGTAATTTTGAAAAATCTTTCCTTATTGAGCGCCTACGTCACAAAAGGAACCTACTGTCAAAATTTCAAGTTGCTAACCCCAGCGGTTTAGGCTGTGCGTTGATCCCTTAACGATTTAGTATGGGTACTTTCACTCCACTCTTCCATTTAGTATAGGTACTTTCTGAAATAAACACCTCCATATATTTTTTCTCCGAAAAATTCTGGATGGAGTAAATGGAGAGTTCTTCTTTAAAAACAAATTTTGAAATGGAACCGCACCCGCCCGCGTACACCGCGCGGCCCACTGTCTACTTACTTGCTCTCCTTCTATCCTAGCGTTTACTGCCTACGTGTTCTGAAGTAAACAACACATTGCTATGCTAGCGAGCACAGTGGAAGCGCCAGAGTGCCACGCATCCGACAGACGTAAAAAAAAATTCTCATAAGAAAACATAAATAAGGGGCCCCTTAAATATCTAAAAGGGCCTTTTAATGTAAATAAACTTTCCAGACATGCATACAGTGTAAGAGACTGTTGAAGTAAAAACACAAAGAAACCTTCCTTAATTGATTAATATCAATATCATACCACTGACGATCGGGTACCTTTGGGTGCCATTGAACTTCGCCATCTTGGCTTTGAATGAATGAATGAATGAAAAAACTTTATTGCACACCAAAAAAGTTACATGAAAAATAACAAAGTATATATTATCAAAACTAACATGGTAGTATGCAAAGGCGGCCTTATTGCTGCAAGCAATCTCTACCAGGCAACCCTTGGCTAGAGAGGAAAAAGTTAAGATAACAGGATAGTGCAAGTAAAACTTAAACACATTAGATATAATACTAATTAATAGTCAATAAAATATATACCTACTAGGTAAGATACTATAAATAAATAAACTCAATACTATACTCAATATGTATATATACACACATACATATATATATATATATATAAATACATATCCATAAATACTTACAATATATTTTGAATAAACATAAATATGGTACACGATAGTAATAAAAATATATGCATAAGTGGTTGAGATAAACTAATGTTGACTAGGATTGTATAGAAAGGTAATGCTTATTCAGACGATCTTTAAATATAGGGAGCGATTTAGAATGGCGAATCACAAATGGTAGGGAGTTCCACAATACGACAGCCTTGATGGTAAAAGAATTACCATAGAATTTAGTAAAATGTGTAGGAAATTTAAGGCGATTATCAAAGCGAGACCTAAGATAGTGACCCGACGGATTATCAGCACCGAGGAAAATGAAACGTTCCTTGAGGTAAGAGGGAGTAGAGGGATTATAAAGAATTGAGTAAAGAAGAGTCAGAACATGTATGTTGCGCCGCTGCCTAATCGGGAGCCACTTAAGCTGGGCGCGATAGCTGGAAATATGGTCGAACTTGCGTAGGCCAAAAATGAACCTAATGCAGAGGTTTTGTAGCCGCTCCAGCTTATTGAGCTGTTCTTCTGTTAAGTCAGGGTAACAACAGTCAGCATAGTCAAGTAAGGGGAGAAGAAGGGAATTAGCTAATGCAGTCTTAGTTTTGATAGGTAGTAGGTTTTTCCAACGCTTTAACGACCCAATTGTGGCAAATATTTTACGGCTCACCTCAGCTAACTGGGGGACCCATGAGAGTGAGCTATCAATGAGAATACCAAGGTTTTTGACGGTAGAACTAAATGGTAAGTTGGTCGCATCTACTCGGATGGGAGGCAAAGCGTTGAAGTTCAGTTTAGCTAGTTGACTGGTACTACCTATTACAGCTACCTGGGATTTATTAGCGTTAATGCTGAGACCGTGAGATTTACTCCATACGCAGATCTTGTCTAATTCATTATTCAATCTTTGAATGGCCACATTAATGTCATGGGCAGGAGCAGCAACGTAAACTTGTAGGTCATCAGCATATAAGTGAAAAGAAGAGGAGAGGAGTTGAGTGACAGTATTTATAAAGATCGCAAAAAGGAGAGGAGAGAGGACACCACCTTGTGGGACACCAGCCGTGAGTGAGGTGATGGAGGAGAATTTATTGTTAAGCTTCACACACTGCTGGCGGTCGCACAAATAACTGGAGAACCAAGAGATACTATTACAAGAAATATTAAGGGATTCTAGGACAGACAGGAGTAGCTCAAAGTCCACAGTATTAAACGCATTGCTAAAGTCTAGCAACGCAATGACAGAAACCAATTTGCGATCCATATTGGCACGAAGATCATCGCATACCTTAATAAGAGCCGTAGTAGTACTATGCCCTGTTCGAAAGCCAGACTGGTACGGACTGAGAAAATTGGTTTTGGATAGGTACAGATTTAGTTGCTGACAGGCGATACGCTCAAGGACTTTAGACAGGAAGGGGAGGATGGAAATAGGGCGGTAGTTAGAGTAGGAAGTAGGATTTTTGGTTTTCGGAATTGGGATGACGTACGCCTTACGCCATGAGCTAGGGAACTTATCGTTTGAGAAGGAAAAATTAAAGATATGAGAGAGGATAGGTAACACATGGTCAAGTAAAAGAAGAATCATCTTACGATTTATGCCATCACACCCAACAGCATCCGATTTGATAGCAATGATGTGTTTTTTTATATCATCTGTAGTAACATTCTGAAATCTAAATGGATGGCTTTCCTAACAGCAAACCGACAATTCTTCCATACAGAACAAATCTTGTAAAAAAACTGCATCAAAGTCTTGCATAGTTCTACACTTGTAAGCCTCTTCAATATTCGCCATACATTTTCTATGGAAAAATAAATTCCGCCATCTTGAATTTTTTCCTGTTCATCAAGTAGACCTTCATGTCCTGATTATCTTTTGCCAAGAAACCACTCTTCCATCTTTTATACTCTCCGAGATAGACCCCGACGAAATTTATATGGCGGCCATCTTAAATCCGCCATTTTGAATTTTTTTTCAGCACACTGTCAATTGGATGAAGTTTCGAGTTACATTTGGTCGAGCACACCCCACCTATCTTGAATACCCTGGCTGTGCTCTTCATCCGTCTTCGAAATCCTCAATCATCAGCTCTCTCCGTATTTTTCCTCCGAATGAATTTTTGTCTTCTATACGAAACGATGAGTAAAATAATTTTTTTTCATACAAAATTTTTTCTTACAAAAAACCTCAATTCACGCGGACGGGGTGGCGGGCATCAGCTTGTTCATTATAAAATACGAATACTGGTGTATTTCAAAAATTATGTTTAATTATTTATTAATTATATTTTGTTAATTTTATATCGAGTATATACTTATGTATCGACATAATCAAAGGTATCGATAATTTCAGCCCTAATGCCCGCATTAAGCTCCGCCCATGCGCCATTTTAAGGTTATAGGAAGCTTCAATTTAAATATGTTAGGGCACATCCTTCTGTATATACCTAATCAAAGATATAAAACATATCTTTTTGAAAAAGGAATACGCATTTATTTATGCAGTTAAACCGACGGACGAGGCCGTATGAGCTTGATGCCTTTGCTTTTCCGACAAAAAAATATTAGTCTAAGAATTTGCCGCGTTTTTATTTTCTTCAAATACATAAAAGTTAAGTTTATTTTAATTTATTTTTATAAATAAGTTCTAAAAATACTTTACGATGTTAAATCAAAGCGACAGTGACAGTGAATTGTCGGATTCCATCACAACAAACAAACAGACGGGGTACGGACTTACAATCCTAAGTATTTATCTATCTTTTCAGATTAACAATTGAGTATTTAACAACTATTCAAATCAAGCACTTTTTTTTTAAAACTTCAAAAGGCGCTCCCAGTATAGGATTTTCTATGAAATACCATAGACTTATAATATTCACTTTGTGAAATACTTACATAAATGACGTTATCAAATGTCAACGCAATTTTGTACTGATAATTTAAAATGTTTATCAAACATAAAATCCGCACGTAACAACTATGGTGGACTATGGCCTTAACCCTTGTCATTCTGAGAGAAGACTCGTGGTTTTAAGGGGCTGGTTTGGAATGAGGATGGTACTGAATTAATTAAAAGTTCTATATAATAAAACAAAAGTTTTCAAAATCGCTCACGTGCCTCAGACCAAATCGAATTAACCCGATATAAGTTAACAAAGGGAAAGTTGCGTGTTACAGTATACTTCATAAATTGCGTTCCGACGTAATTAAACCTCACAACTTTTAACTTAATTCCGTGTACCGACGTGTTCTCGTAAATAGGTTTTAAAACACGCCGGCGGTTGTGTTTTGTTTCGAATTAGCGATCCCTCCGCGTACAAACAAACTGTTAGCTTGTGTCTCCTTTTATATAATCACCTGTTGTTTCTGGTTCCCTGGTAATTTAATCGAGTTGTGGTAGTAATCCAAACTAATATTATAAGAGCTAAAGTGTGGCTGTCTGTCGCCATTATTGTCTGCTACGATTCCAATGCCTACATTATGCGCGTTCAATCGTGTGACTTAATTTGTTACAGTGATTGGTTGCATTCCGAGGAAGGACATAGGCAGCTTTTTATTCCGGGATAATCAAAGAGTCTCCATGGGACTTTACAAAAACATCGTAGGCATCCTCCAGTGTCAGACTTAGTGTTTTCTAAGTTTTCTCAACTTTTCATGACAAAAACCCTCGCCAAGAATTAATCCCGGGCTAGTTTATATATGTCACCGTAAAATTGTAAAAACCGTTAGATCATAATCTAACTAGCGATATTGTAAACTGTCGAAACATTATAATTTAACGCATTATTTTTCGGTAGATTGTATAATCTGTTCCGGGTATTTTTACTCGACTGTACCGGAGGGCGAAATGTTGCAGGTTTTAGATACTGGTGTAGTACTTACCTTAGTTGGTGGTGGTACCTTACTCGTGGTGGTGTACTTTAGTAAGGTGTGGTTCGTAACTACATCACAAGAGGTCTATTTTCTGCTGACTTTCAAAAAAATTGTTAGAGCACCAAATTAGCGCTCCCGCCGCGTACACAACAACATGGCTTTACATCACCTGTTGTTTATGTTCGCCTCGTATTTAAATTGTATTTATAAAAAGTTTTATATGCAAATTCTTGTTTTGTTTTTATATTATATTTTTTACACTGTAATGGCGACTCTTTTTAGGGTTCCGTAGCCAAATTTGGCAAAAACGGAACCCTTATAGATTCGTCATGTCTGTCTGTCTGTCTGTCTGTCTGTCTGTCTGTCTGTCTGTCTGTCTGTCCGTCCGTATGTCACAGCCACTTTTTTCCGAAACTATAAGAGCTATACTGTTGAAACTTGGTAAGTAGATGTATTCTGTAAACCGCATTAAGATTTTCTTACAAAAATAGAAAAAAAACAATAAATTTTGGGGTTCCCCATACTTAGAACTGAAACCCAAAAATTTTTTTTTCATCTAACCCATAGGTGTGGGGTATCTATGGATAGGTCTTCAAAAATGATATTGAGGTTTGTAATATCATTTTTTTCTAAACTGAATAGTTTGCGCGAGAGACACTTCCAAAGTGGTAAAATGTGTGTCCCCCCCCCCGTAACTTCTAAAATAAGAGAATGATAAAACTAAAAAAAATATATGTTGTACATTACCATGCAAACTACCACCGAAAATTGGTTTGAACGAGATCAAGTAAGTAGTTTTTTTTAAATACGTCATTAATCGTAAATCGCAATTTACCTTTCATTCAATCAACTCAAATATTTAAAAAAAACATTTAATTTAAAACTTACTACAGGTTTGTACGGAACCCTCGGTGCGCGAGTCCGACTCGCACTTGGCCGGTTTTTTTTTTATCCACTACAAGTTAGCCCTTGACTGCGATCTCACCTGATGGTAAGTGATGATGTAGTCTAAGATGGTAGCGGGCTAAACTGTTAAGGGCATGGCAGTTATATTAAACCCATACCCCTATTTGGTTTCTCCACGGCATCGTACCGGAACGCTAAATCGCTTGGCAGCACGTCTTTGCTGGTAGGGTGGTAACTAGCCACGGCTGAAGCCTCCCACCAGGTCAGACCAGGGAAAATTCAGAAATTATAAATTCCCAAATTGACCCTGCCGGGGATCGAAGCCGGGACCTCCGCACGTTAAGGCAACAGCGCTACACGTTGCGCCACGGAGGTCGTCAAACTCTCCACTGTTAGCCATGCATGTTAAATTTACGAAAATCATATTAATTAAAAACAAAATGAAAACAATGGTGAGTGCAAAATAATTTAAATTAAGATAGATAAAATTGAATATATAAATATTGAATAGTAATAAATATTACAGTGTCAATAGACTATATCTTAATTTATAATAAAATTCATTAAAATTACCGCAACGAGATAATATTGTTACTCGGGATATTTATCTCCTATTGAATACGAGGCCTTATAGGTCTCCTAATGAATACGTAGCAGACAGACAGACACACTTTCGCATTTATAATACTAGTATAGATTAGTTAGGATGACTATCATGACTGTCGATAAGCCTTTGTCACAATATAAACATGCCTTTAGAGAGTAAATTAAAAAATAGCTCAATAACTAAATGAATTAAAAGAGGAACAGTTATATTGGTTTATAAGATAACCATCTGCAAAACTGGTACAATAACCCTTCCATTATAATATAGTTTAAACATTAATGCCATGACTATTCCAGTTGTAATTAAGGGAGTCGTTATACCACTTTGCGCTATCAGATTTAATCAGCCTTCAACTATAACACTGCTATGGCACTGCTATAACGGCGCTATAACACTAAAACTGTCGTAACTTACTCGTGAAGGGTCAAACGACTTGATGAGGATAGTGTTTAATTATGAAACACGTTTGTAGTACTGCGATTAAAGTTGAAGACAATTTAGATCACTTATGTACTTTGCCTCTTTTCGAATCTTCAAGCACTTCTAACATTTCCGAGCTATGAGTTTAAAAAAAAATATCACTCGGTTTAACGGTAAAGGAAAACATCATGAGGGAACTGCTGCCTAAGTTTTAATTCGATTGATCGTAATATAAGAATTCGATGACATTGCATTCGTTACCTGGTGGAAGGCTTCAGCTGTGGCTAGTTACCCCCCTACCGTCAAAGACGGACCGCTAAGCGATTTAGATCTTGTAGATGACTTGTAGAAACCGATAGGGATATGGGTTTAGTATAACTGCCATTCCCCCAACAGGTTAGGTTAGCCCACTACCATCTTAGACTGCATCTTCACCAAACATCAGGTGAGATTGCAGTCAAGGGCTAACTTGTATTAGAGGGATCATATTTCATACTTTTACTAATATTATAAATGCAAAAGTGTGTTTGTTTGTTAGTTTATTGGTTTGTTGGTTTGTCTTTCCATCACGCCGCAACAGAGCAACAGATTGACTTGATTTTTGGCGTGGATATAGTAGTGGCATAAGATACTTTTTATCCCGGAAAATTAAGGAGTTCCCGCGGTAATAAAAAAAATTTAAACCATGCGGACGAAGTCGCGGGCATCAGCTAGTAAAAAATAAAGAAGTAACACATTTTGTCCCGGAAAAATAAAGAATTCTCGTGGCAATCAAATACCTTATTCCGTATTTGAATCCACACGGACGAATTCGCCGGCATCATCCAATAAAACAACCGTAGAATGCCCTCAACACACTTACAGTACAAGCTCTACTGCCAATCGAGCGGTCTTTGAGCTATCAATCGTTACCTACAGCGATGTACGAGTAGAGACCATGTATCACCCTTATGGTTGACCAGTGTAACGTGAGCAGAACCAAACCTGCATTGAATTGGAGCCTCCGGTTTAGATCTAGTGCTCAAAAGGATGGACAGGATTAATCTGATAGCTGTATTATGTAAGTAACGATACCTTGTAGCAAATCAAGTAGCTTAAAGTTACGTTAAATTATAGTCCCTCAACTTTCACAAGACAGATTCTATAGTTGTTGGCTTTTAAAACTAACGAAGTAGGTAGTTGTGATTTCATGAAGCGATGGAAACTAAAGCGATGATAGATCCAAAAGCGACCTGGTTTGAGAAGAAGCCAAATAATTTACTCGGTACCTATTTTATTATTATCACCATGTCATTATATCACAAAACTATAAAAGAAAACTAATTTTGATTTTTATGAACTAGGTACTTAGTTATAGAATTTTTAAGTTTTAATATTCTTAAACATGTCATCTTCTTGTACATAAATTATTTTGAGAAGGTAAACAACGTAAAAAATGCTATAAAAACGTATATTATTCTTTCTTTCAGTACGCAGTCCATGTTTATCCTTGCGTGAACGCAAAATAGCTTTTAGTTTTTGAGTTGAGTGCCGTCATATAAAAGATACTAAACATTAAGTACCTACCCAGTCGAGTACATTTATTAAGTCCTTGTTTAGCCAGCAAAAACCTTTGTCTGGCGGGCTTGATACATTGATATACAATTATTTGGATACCCAGTTTTTTGTGATAAAGTTTTCAAATTAAGGAATAAAATTGTAAATAGTATAGTACTTAATTATAATTCTTATTTGCTATGATCAGGTTTATATTCAACTAGCAATTGCACGCGACTTTGTCCACGTGGAATTAAAAATCATCCCATACTATCTTTCACCTCCTATTTTTCCCTTTGGAGGTTCAAAAATCCTTCCTTAGCGGATGCCTATGTCATAAAAGCTATCTGTATGGCAATGCCAAATTTCAGGCCGATCAATCTAGTGGTTTGAGCTGTGCGTTGATAGATCAGTCAGTCAGTCAGCCACCTTTTCCTTTTATATACTTAGACTAGATGATGTCTGATTTATTGCAAAATATTATGTCCGTCAATTCCGTCATGTCCGTCCGCAGGCTATTATTGTAACAAATTTCGCCAAAATTTATTCAGCAGTTCATCTTAATTTGAATTAGTATAATATAAGTAATGCGATAATAATGATACTGTTACATGTATTATATGTAGGACACATGCAATAAATAAATTGAGAATTGAACGGATATCCACAGGCTGACGTGATGGTGATGATATTCATCGATTTGTTAGCGTAACAAAAGTTTGACTGTGGTAGATATCTTATATTTTTGATATCTACAAACTTTAAGACATTTAAGACATTTTAGCCTCGAGAAATTCCATTTTATGCAAAGAAAATTACAAGATAAGCATTTTGATAAGTTAAAATGGGGAAAATCATTTAAACGATCGGCTTTTGGGGCGAGGTTAATATTAAATTGACTGAGCAAAAATACAATTATGCTTCAAATGGTATTAGAGATTTTAAAGTAGCAAAATTCATTGGGGACTAACTTTCTACTTCGTCGTCTACCATAAAATAACATTTTTTTTGCAATTTTCTTCGAACCTGTGTTACCGCATTGATTGTCCGATTGATATGGTAATTTGCACAGTTATTGTTAACACTTGCATGTAACCTACATAATATGGGAGTATCTTACAATTACTGTCTACTAAAAAAGGTGGCATTTAGTATTCCAGGCTATCCACCCATTAAGAAAGTGTGTCTGTCTGTCTGCTACGCTTTAATGGCCCATCTTTATACAACTGATTTTGATGAAATTTGGCACACACATAAGTTGTACCCCAAGGAAAAACAAATTTCCAAGGCTTTTTAATCACGGAAAGCGGGCATGAATGAAAACTGAAACCACGAAGACGCTGTCGCGTGCATCATCTAGTAATATATTATTAGTAGTGACTAGCCTTTAGCTGCAGATAATATAACATGGATTTCGCCCCCCTTTAAGCTTTTATTTCACCTGTCCCAGTGTCTGTCTGTAATCAAATATTGCGAATTAAATTTGACCTCAGATTAACAATAGGAGTTGACCCACTTCATGGTTTCCGATTAGCACGTATAGTTTATATGACAATGCATGGCTAAGTGACGTCACACTGAATCCAATATGGTGGACTCCCAAAGGTAGCGGACTAGTTAGTTTTATGCATCCCCGTGTTAATATGGATTTGCTGAGAATAACACGAAAATGATAAATGATTTATTTATTTCACATAGGACAACTTGTGTCACTTATGAAACGTTAAGACTCTATATAGAAAAATAAAATGACGTCACAATAAATTCAATATGGCGAACAGTACCTAATAGCTCTTTTTTAAAAGGTTTTTAACAATTCAAGACTTAATTCAATTCATATAAATACTTAAATAGATAGCTATAGAATATTACTGGGTTTCGGGCTCAAATCCCGGATAGGACCAAAGTTGACGGTGTTTCATCCACGTGCCTCGAAGGTCACGTAAATTCGTCGGTCATGCTTTCTCTTCGTTCGTGTCGGATTACCGTTCTATGGGATTATGAGAGCGAAGGAATAAGAATACATTTTCCCAAAAAAACCCGGTCAACTGCGAGTCAGACTCGCACACAAAGGGTTCCATATACGCAATCCATACTAATATTATAAATGCGAAAGTGTGTCTATCTGTCTGTCTGTCTGTCTGCTACGCTTTCACGGCCCATCTGTTCAACCGATTTTGATGAAATTTGGTACAGGGATAGGTTATATCCCGGGGAAGGACATAGGCTACCCGATATACCCGATACCCCGGATATTTTTATCCCGGAAAATTCGAGAGTTCCCGCGGGAACCAAAAACCTCAATCCACGCGTACGAAGTCGCGGGCATCAGCTAGTATAAAATATTTTAGTAAATAACAAGAAAGATGTCATAACAACACGTACTCAGCTGTGAAATAACTGGCGCTAAACTGGTAGCGCCTGACCAACAATTCGACACTCTATGAGTATGGAACCCTAATTAACGATTTTCGGTGTTTTATACGACTGCCTGAAAAAAGGAGCATATTGTTTTCAGGGTTCATGTATGTATGTATGTATATGTAATATGTATGTGAGTTTATATATTCCACCATAACTTCTATACGCCTGAACCTATTTTGATATATGAGGTATCGTTAGAATCCCTAGCTTATTACGGGTGATATAGGCTCTAAATTTTAAAAAAAATTGATGGGGTGACCATGGTTCCGCATTAAAGACTAAAGTTGAAAAAAAATATTCGAAAATAAGATTAACTATATAATCATCATCTAGAAAATGATGAGTAGATTCCAAAAATATAAAACACTATAGTTCTATATCCAGTGATTCACAAAAAAATACCATTTAATAAAAATGTGGATAAGATTCCGAAGGTAATGACTGTGGTATCGTTACGTAGTAGCAGTGGTAGCCGTTCTTCCATTCTTCCATTCGAGGGGGATTTTTTAGTACACGACTGCCCAAAAAAGGAGTGTTAAGTTTTCAGGGTTCGTGTATGTATGTGTGTCTACGGCAGAGCAGTCGTATTTTTTAATAATTTTAATTATATTCACTTGTTTCCTGTACTTTTGCTATATAAGATCTTGCTTTTTGCCATATTCCATGATTCTAGGTCACGGGAAGTACCCTTTAGATTATTTTTTTAAACAACTTACTAGCGATGTCAAAATATGCAAAATATGCTGAATAAACGGTTGTATCTTTTGATTGCGTTGACATAGAAGCTTGAATTTTTAAAAGCTGAAACCGTAGATTTAGGTAGTATTTGAAATATATTATAATTTCAACTTGATACCTCCACGCGTTCGCGAGAAAAAGGTGGTTGACAGACAGACGGACAACGAAGTGATCGTATAAGGGTTCCTTTTTTCTTGAGGTACGGCACCCTAAAAAAGAATTCTTTTTTTTGACAGGATTTAAAAAGGCCTAAATCCACGCGGCCGAATTTCCGGGCAAAATCTGGGGTACGACTTTAATGACGCCATCTATGCTCTCACTTTTCAGTATTCTGTTGATCCGCTGAGCCTTCGCCGCATTTAATTAAACAGGGATTTACCCCTCCACCCCAACACCCCCCACCCCCCGCTGCCGCTGCAGTCGTTATTACCAACGAATTTTTCATTAGAGCCTTAATATTCTGACTCTTCATTAAAATCTATCTCATTTTAGTGCCTTAATGATCGCTGAGCCATTATTAAAATATATTTTAGTTCCTGATTTTATTAAAAAACAACGATCTGAGTAATACCATATTTTTATATTCAAACTAGATAATGCCCGCGACTTGATTTATGTAGAACTAGCGATCCGCCCCGTCCGTCCCCGTCCTCACCACACCTGCCACATTGTTTTTGTGTAACTTTACCTATTTAGTCAGCGCACGCCTCGTAAGCTCTCAGAAGAGACGATTTTTTTCGCCTTCGTTGACAGTATTGCAATTTTCGTAATAATGACAACGACTCTTTGCTTCCAGACCCACCTTCAAACGTATCATTTTTACAGATAAAGGATGAAGAAACTTACGCTGCGATAATGTCATTCTCCAGTGGCTCTGCTGGTGGCATGGACGGCATAACACCACAACATCTAAAGGATCTTGTGGGAGTTACTGCTGGGGACGCCGGCAGGGCGCTTTTGAGTGGCATTACCAGACTTTGTAATTTTATGTTATCTGGCGAGGTAAATTCATCCTTTCTGCCATTCCTTTACGGTGCGAGGCTCTGTGCTTTTAATAAAAAGGACGGTGGGATCCGGCCCATCGCTGTTGGCTGCACTTTTCGCCGATTGGCATCAAAATTAGCGTGTAGACACATAGTTTCGACCCTAAAGGATAAATTCCAACCTCTTCAAGTTGGATTTGGCAGTAAAGGTGGTTGTGAGGCAGCAGTGCATTCGGCTCGTACTTTCTTAGCGAATGGCGAGGTTGAGGTGCTGCTGAAAGTAGACGTAAAGAATGCTTTTAATTCATTGGACAGGGCAACTCTGCTGAACGAAGTTTCAACACAGCTTCCCGAAATTTACCCGTATGTTTGGCAATGTTACAGCTCTGCTTCCAAATTATTTTTTGGAGATGGCGATATTAAGTCCTCTGTAGGTGTTCAGCAAGGGGATCCCTTAGGTCCAGCCCTGTTCAGCTTAGGGATCCACAACCATATCTCAAATTTAACATCTAAATTTAACATCTAAATTTAACATATGGTATCTTGACGATGGAACCATTAGAGGCAACGTGGATGACGTTCTAAAAGATCTTAACAATGTTAAGCAACAATTTGGTAAAATTGGCTTAGAACTAAATTTTTCCAAATGTGAACTGTTCTTCACAGGAAAACTATCGCAACATAGAATATTATCGGCCTCTGAATTATTTAACGAAATTGCCCCTAATATTAAGATTCTTGATAAACATTCACTTTGTCTTCTTGGTGCTCCTCTTTTTAACGAAGCCATACAACCAATCTTGGACAAAAAAGTCAGAACATTTTCGGCACATTCTGACAAATTGGGCGCTCTAAATTCTCACATAGCATTTTCGATCCTAAAATATTGCCTTTTTGTACCTAAATTAATTTATATTCTCCGTGCGAGCCCAATTTGGAAATTTCCTGGACTACTCGATATCATGGATGCCACCTTAAGAGATACGCTAGAAAAAATTCTAAATTTATCTTTTGATGATCAGTCCTGGAATCAAGCTACTTTACCGGTCAAGTATGGTGGCATCGGCGTGAGAAAAATTTCCAGTGTTGCTCTTCCGGCTTTTCTGTCCTCTGTGCATAGTATAAAAGAGCTTAGTTCTCAGATTCTTAATTCTAATTCAGTTTCATTGATCTATGCCACAGAGGCCCTAGAGAGTTGGAAGGTCAGGTGTCCCAATGACGACATCCCGAAGGAATGTTTAACACAAAAACTTTGGGATGTGCCGTTGGTTCGGCTGACACATACAAATTTGGTTCAAAATCTTACAAGTGAAAGAGATCGAGCAAGGCTTCTAGCCTTATCTGAAAAAGAATCCGGGTATTGGCTTCATGCCTTGCCATCGACAAATCTCGGCACTCTTTTAGATAATGAAAGTTTTCGTGTGGCTCTAGGTCTCAGATTGGGAGCACCCCTGTGCTACGAGCACAGATGTCCGTGTGGAAAAGAGGTTGATAAATTTGGAATTCACGGACTCTCTTGCCAAAGGAGCGCTGGTAGGCTTTTTCGGCATGGCTCTCTCAATGATACGATCAAAAGGGCTCTTGCCACCATAGATATTCCTGCGCTCATTGAGCCGGCAGGGATAAGTCGGGATGATGGCAAGAGACCTGATGGATTGACGCTGGTTCCCTGGGAACGGGGACGGGCGCTAATGTGGGACGCAACATGCGTAGACACATTGGCCCCGTGTCATATCAGGGAGACAGCATCAAGGCCGGGAGCCGCAGCAGAAAAGGCTGAAACCGGCAAGCGGCGGAAGTATGCCTCTCTCATAGAGAGTTACATATTTGTTCCGTTTGCCGTGGAGACCCTGGGGCCATGGAGTCTTAGTGCCAAAAACTTTTTACGAGATATTTCACCGCGGTTAATTGCCTCATCTGGTGACAGAAGGGCTGGCTCATTTTTTGCGCAAAGGATCAGCCTGGCTGTCCAGCGCGGAAATGCAGCCAGCATTCTTGCCACTATTCCACGCGGGCATGATTTATATAGTAATTAGGTTAGGCTAGCTAGCATTAAGTTCTATTGTATTATTTTCAATAAAAATGTATTATTTTCGTAAGGATCTCTAATTTTTTTCAAAATAAAATATAGCCTATGTTACTCGCTGTAGCTTTCTAAAGGTAAAAGAATTTTTAAAATCGGTTGAGTTGTTTTTGAGTTTATCCATTATAAACAAACAAACAAATCTTTCCTCTTTATAATATTAGTATAGACTTTATAATATTAGTATCTAAGATAATAATAGTATAGTTAAGATTTGATTTTCTTGCTGGTTCTTGTTGGTAGGAACGGCATTCAGAACCACTGTGGTAGATTCACTCTACTATTCAAAAGCACTTTTAAAAATTCTACTTGAGTAAAAAAATAGATTTGATTTGATTCCCACGTAAACTTTGATTTTCCGAGATGAATAGTAACCCTTGTCCA
This sequence comes from Erebia epiphron, assembly GCA_963932025.1. Taxonomy (NCBI): domain Eukaryota; kingdom Metazoa; phylum Arthropoda; class Insecta; order Lepidoptera; family Nymphalidae; genus Erebia; species Erebia epiphron. The sequence continues at coordinate 16,333,014 of OZ009950.1, forward strand.
TCCCCGTGATATACCCTATTCCTGTACCAAATTTCATTAAAATCGGTTGAATAGATGGGCCGTGAAAGCGTAGCAGACAGGCATACACACTTTCGCATTTATAATATTAATATGGATTATAACAAACATATACTAATATTATAAATGCGAAAGTGTGTCTGTCTGTCTGTAACGCTTTCTGGGTCCATCTGTTCAACCGATATAACTTTTAATGTGAATCGAAAAATCTTAATCCAAGCAGACGAAGTCGCGGGCATCATCTAGTATAATATAAACCTACACACAACTCTGAATAAGTAGGCACTGGAAGGTACACATAGGCCATATAGAGGCAGTGAGTGATACGGGTATTCAATCAGCCATTCAGCTAATTAGTGGCTAATTCATTGGCGCGATTAACTTAGCTCCGCGTCTAATGAGCTCCGTTATATATTGACCAATTAACTAATTCAATCGGCTCATTATGGGGCGTACTTTATCTGGATAGGTGATCTATATCTGCTGTTTGACGCTATTTGGTTGAAAGGTTCTGGGTATAGCCATGTATGCTGATACCCACAGTATTAGACCCCCTTGCATATGGTGATGGAAAAGGTTTAAAGATGCAAACTTACAATGTAATACTATATAAGAATTAAGCATCTATATTCTATACTAATATTATAAATGCGAAAGTGTGTCTGACTGTCCGTCCGTCTGTCTGCCTGCTACGCTTTCACGGCCCATCTGTTAAACTAATTTTGACCAAATTTGGTGGCAGGGATAGGTTTTTATCCCGGGGGAAGGAAATAAGCTACTTTTTATTCTGGAAATCTAAAGAGTCCACGCGGGAATCAAAAAAAACTTAAATCACGCTGACGATGTTGCGGGCAACAGCTAGTATACAATATTTGTTAATTTGGAACTCATATTGTGTAAAGTTCTTGTAATTCACGAGCGCGCGTTGCTCATGGTTGTGTTAAAGTCTTATCTGTATATGTCACCGTAAGATTGTAAAAACCGTAAGATTGTAATCTAACGCTTTTTTTTCGATAGATTGTAAACAGTTGAAAGATTGTGAATCGTTCAATGTTCTAAGTGTCAATTTTTGAAATATTCATTGTATTTACGTTTTCTTGTCTCTTTCTTGTAGGTTAGGTTAGGGTTCGACATAAATAATTAGGTAGCGGCCGGGCACTTAGGTTCTATCGGGTTAATAAACCTAACAGATTACAATCTACCGAAAAATAATGCGTTATATTGTAAGCATTCAACAGCTTACAATTTCGCGAGTTAGATTATAATCTAACGGTTTTTACAATCTTACGGTGACATATATACATTTGTATACGTGTAAATGTGTGCGTGTACGTGATCACGCGTACGACTGACCGCCCCGAGGCACGCACACTTACGCAATGTCCATAACTACAAGTAAAGTTCACGAGCGCGCGTAAAATGCAACAATATGGTACCATAGACGTAGTCGCATGATGAAGCGGAGATGTGGCTATTGGAACTCTACAACATCATCATAGGATCATCATTGATCGGCAGGTGTGATGCTTATGGATGCTTAGGGGGTCAAGGGAACCCCTAACGTCACTTTAACTTTGCGCAGATGCGAGAAAATATCGCAGTCTACATAATAATAACATATATATGTTTCACTATCATATAGAAATCCCAGGCAGAGTTAGGGTTGTCAAACATTAATTTATGTATAATTATTTCATTTATCATAAAATAATACTTATTTGTATTAATATTATTATGTACATAATATTATTCGTGCTAAGGTTTCTCTGGTGCTGCAAATGTTCATGGGCGACGGTAAACACTTACCATCAGGTGACCCGCCAGTTCGTTTGCTCGCTATATTTAATTAAAAATATAAAAAAGAAACGCATCATGCTACGAACCACTGCTACGTAGTATTAAGGAAAAGCTACGTGCTACGAGTTACTTACGTGCTACGTGCTGCAAACTGATCTGAAATTCAAAAAAAAAAACAAATAAAAATTCAAAATTCTTTATTTGCAGAAACATTTTTTACAATGAGATTTTATTTGTCGGTTTTCCAGTAGAAATGTTTCACCTTATAATCAGGCATGCAAAATTACATTAGTTATTATTTTTTTTTACTTAAAGTTTCAAAATTCAACTATTGTGACCTTGTTAGTCCTCGGTTATGTCTAAACTTAGGTAATGATAATAATTTTGGTCCTCGTTCCCTAGTGCGGAGACCAAAGTTAAAAATGACTTTAACCGTATTGGCAAAAAAATTTTTGTTTCTTCACACTACTAACGTTTAAGAACTGCAGAGTACTTTTCAGGGTATTGGAGTCGTGATTTCTCGAATACCTAATAAAAATGCATGAACTAAATAAAATATGTAACAGGTGGCAACCCTTATCTGGTTTGTACGGACCGACAGATATAAAACAGACGCAACAGCTATTATGTGGCTTTTACCGTAATGATGTTCCTAATGTGAGAACTAAAACGTTCCGAGTTCTGACACAATATATCGTGAAAGTACTTTAAAAATACAATATGTTGTTTATTGTAATATTTTTATATTTGTTTGAAACTAAACATTACTCTTACGTCTTTAGTTATAGAAAACTAGCAGATACACGTGACTTCGCTCGCGAGGACTAAGGTTTTTTTCAAAATCTCGTGGGCTCTGTTAGTTGTCCCGGGATAAAAAGTAGCCTCTGTGTTATTCCAAACTATATTCTATCTCTGTGCCAAATTTCATCCAGATATAGAAGTGCGGATTTAGACATAAGTAGGCCCTAAAAACCTAAACCACGCGAAGTTGCGGGTATTCATTCTCTAGTACCTACTTCATGAACATGGATTGTCACAATCACGTGCACAGTAGCGAATGCCTAAAAACTGAAACGTTAAAAACATTTTTGTCAGCGGGGAATAAACCCCAGACCATCCCAAGAATAGCCTCAATTTATTTAAATCAAGCGTTTACTCAATATATGGAATATCACTTAATATGAGACCATACATAATATTATACCATACGAAGCTTATCGTCTATTGTACTAAGTCAATTTGCATAGAAATTGAATTCTGCAAATGAACTGCCTTAATACATACATATTTTGATCGCACGCATGTAGTCATATGGATCTTGTGGATTAGTTAGTTGAAGAAGATTTCTCGTTGACTTAGTAGTTAACATATTAAGCTACGGCGTATGAGGTCCTGGATTTGAATCCCGGTGAAAAAGTTTTTCCTTCCAATAAATTCTGACATCCTGGGATGTGGAAGTTGGTGGTACATATCCATGCTTTTTTTTTAATATTTATTACGAGTAAAAGTATCAATTTTCTCAGGTCTGACCTGGTGGGACGCTTCGGTGGTAGCAATAGTTACTACCCTATCTGCAAAGACGTGCCGCCCCGCCAAGCAATTTAGTGTTGGGGTACAATGCCGTATAGAAACCGATTAGTGGTAGGTATGTGTTTATTATAACGGTCATGCTCCTCATAAATTAGCCCGCTACCATCTTAGACTGCATCATCACTTACTATCAGATGAGATCGCAGTCAAGGGATAACTTGTAGTGTAAAAAAACTATCGCACGCAACATGCAACGGTGCACTTAAAACCCAGCTAGTAACAGTGTCATTCACATAAGTTCGCAAAAAACTGCATACAAAGGGTAACAAGTAACATGTTAAAGAAACGATGTAATTCAGCTCATATTGGGCCACGCCAATCCGCCTGATACCGGTTATTACCGCCCCGCGCCGGTCGCAAGCGGACATGAAGTTAGCACGTGACGCGCGAGCGGAATTTTAAGAAAAAACTGCTTTTCTCATTGCAAAACTTTGCTTCACAAATATTATTTTTCTTAGCTGCATTTTTATGAGAGCAGTAGTTAAGTATGTTGTTAACTTGGACACTAAGCAATTTGGAAGATGCATAGCGCTGATGTGGAAGAATAAAACAAACAAATTTCATCCTCACCACCTGGATGCCTGGTCTTCTTCCAGCTCCCGTTATTCCAGGTCTTTTCTGTCACGTACCTGCAAATTACAGAACCAGCTTCTACCTTCTGTGTTCCCTCAAATAAAAATTAATAAACTGTATGTGATCATTCGTGAAAGTTCGTCGTCAACATAATATTATTACTGTGTCAATGAAGATACTTATGGCTGCGCCCTTTCAAGATTAGACAAAGAATAATTATTATTATAATACTGGCCACGACATCGCGTGGACTATAGTACATTATGGTACAAGTGAGTAATGTTGGTGATTACCGCTGAGGTGCCATTGAGACCCGAGCCATTAGGTGAGGGTCTTAAGATAGCCGAGGACGGTAATCATCAATACACACGGTTATCATACGACGTTTTTCAACACACTTGTGAAGAAAATAATACTTAAAAGTAATTTTATTTTAGTAGATAAAAAGTTTATTTAGAGAAACAATTACTAATTTTTTGATTTTGGTGAACGCAAACTTTCATACTTCTTAACAATTTCATAGAATGGACCGTGTATGGTGAACGACCTCGGTATTATTTTTCGTGATAGGTATCTTCACTAAAAGCATCTGGCCATGGTTCTCTACGTCTTTTACAGTTATAGGTATTTGTTAATTCTTGTATTCTACAAGCACCAGTTACACCAAATATTAAAGCAACCTGGAAAAACAATAATTATTTATGCTCAACACACAACACAGGCTGAAGTCGCGTAGATATTTAAAACTATATAAATCATTTTCTTCATAATTAGTACTTGTAGGCATTTTCATTACTAAATAACTGTAATTTCAACATTGAAAACGAGTTGTGAAAATTGTTTCGCAATGGCGGGAAAAATTAATCAGTTTTCCTATGCGCGCGCATCTTACAATGGCGATCGGCCATAGACCAAAAAAGCGCGACTGACTCATTCTAAAAGAATGAGGTTTCTTTTTTTGGCTTTTCGCGGTTAACGTTTTAGCCACGTACAAAATGGGGAATGCCAAGTTTTCTTTATTACAGAAAAAACAAAAGTTATATTTGAGTAAAAATTTTATTTATTAAACACGTACAAGTTGAAAATATCTATTTAAATACGAAGTTGCATGAAATGAGCAAGCAATAGGTACATTCATTTATTTGTATTATTGAACACAATCCTTTTTGTTTCGAAACTTTTTTAAGACCAAAGCAACTCAGCCAATAAAATGTGAATAATAGCAATGAAAAAGTCACAGTTTGATTATAGGTGTCATTATGTGCCTAATTGCGGTGAAATTAGAGCCACTTTATGAGCAAGTGTGTTGAAAAGGTTATTATATTCCCGCGGGAATCCCCCGGCATTGACGACCTCCCTAAGACTCTTTCAATTTTTAAGTTTTAGAAGCTTCTTTCCGAACCGGTGGCAAAGTCAAAACAAGACGTATCAATAGAGGCATTTGTGTTTGTTTGAGTTTGCATGACAAATATAATTAGCTCTCTTTTCCTATTTAGAAGGACATTTGAATGATGCAGACAATAATATATCATTAATTATAATAATTATTATAACCTCAATGAATAAAAAACTCCATAAAATTACCTATTTGTCAGATATTATAATTAGATGACATAATTATTGCATAATATTTTAACCCGGCTTTATTAATTTTAAAATTAAAATAAAGCACTTAGAAACTCTTCAGAAATGAGGAAATAGGTTTAGCTGAGTGCCATTACGTATGAATCATACCAGGAGAGCAGGAAAGAGAGCACGTTGTATAATTAGCAAGTTTTAATCCTGTCATCTAACAACATTCGTATTGTTTCGACGATGTAAATACAGCACTGAACAGAACACTTGTGTATATGAAAAGAGTTTTTTTGAAGCTCGTTTGATGATATGGAGCAAAATGTCATTATCTCACTAAAGAGAAAGTAGTGTTCTGATTTGCAAGACATTTAAAAGAAAGAAAATGTTTTTATTCGATCACAATATGTATCAAATTTTATAGATAAAATAAAGCGACAAAGTTGTGTGATGTAACCTACCTCTATACCAAATTTTATCACAATCGATTGAACAGATGGGCCTTGAAAACGTAGCAGACTGACCGACTACTACTACTACTAGAGGCTAATTTTTATCCCGGAAAATCAAAGAGTTCCCTCGGGAATCAAAAACCATAATCACTATAAGCCACTGCGAAGTACCACCCTTACAAATGTGAACAATAGTTCTCAGAAGAAGTAAAGGTGCATTTGACTCCACCGGAGCACACTCGGGACAAACTCTACGGTAGGTACTTAAACTAATTAAAAAATGTACAGTAAATACAGAATTTCATGTAAAATAGTACAAAATCTCTTGTTTCAGCAAGTCATCAAAAACTTTGTTGGCGAAAAATTTAATTTTCGTGAACAAGCTGAACAATCACGATCATTTTCCTGTTTGAGCACGATTCGAGTACGATTCCATTGTTCCAAATTAAGACATTGTGTAATAACACTTCAATTTTGCTTAAAAGTCGATGCTTGTGGCTGTATTCATTATTCGGTTGACCAACTTCAGAAATATAAAATCCTTTTTTTTTATTTAGTACCAAAACGTTATAAGATATGAAGAAAAACAGACATATACCTAGTGGACAAGGAAGCAATTATCTCTGTAAGAGATCTCTACCAGTGACCCTTGGCAGTGAGAAAGGTTGTGGAGGAAGAATAGGTAGGTACAACAATTCAGTTTGCCAAACGTTAAACATTTTTAAGATAAAAACATTACTATTTCATCTCACGAAGTATAATTCTATCGTTTTTAATTCCACAAATCTCCCAGCTCGCTCTCTTTGTGTGTCGTGTCGCCGAAAATTGAAAATTGGACGAGTAGAAATTAAATTTTTGCGAAAGCCGGCGGTCGTCGGGCTTTCTTTGTTTAAGCCATTTTAGCGCAATTTGAATACGACTCAGTTGCGAACAATGGAATTTCATTATGACGACCTAGATCGCCTGATGATAGCTATTTGATTAGCCATCTATAGGTACTAATATTATAAATGCGAAAGTTTGAATGGATGGATGGATGGATGTTTGTTACTCAATCTCAGCAGAACAGCTGAACGGATCTGTATGAAATTTGACACAAAGATACAGATTGAAGAAGAAGAATAAAGATGTAGATTATAGTCTTAACACAAAGGCTACTTTTTATCCCGGAAAATTAAAGAGTTCCCGCGGGAACCGAAAATCCTCAATCCACACAGGCGAAGTCGCGGACATCAGCTAGTTGGCTTATAATACGACTCAGTTGCGAACAATGGAATTTCATTTAGACGACCTAGGTGGTCTGATGTTGATAGCTATTTGATTAGCTATAGTCAGAGAATCTTAAGGGCTATGTACCTACTTCCCACAAGTTCAACTGATTAGTTCAACCGTAGAATTGGTGGGATTTTTTTCTCAGTAGTTCAGCTGTAGATAAATCGCAGTTCAGATTGAATAAGTTATATTAGGCTAAATCCATACTAGTATTATAAATGCGAAAGTTTGTCTGTCTGTCTGCTACGCTTTCACGGCCCATAATATACTCAACCGATTTTGATGAAATTTGGTACAAAGGTAGATTGTATCCCGGGGAAGGACATTTTATCCCGAGAAATTAAAGAGTTCCCGCGGGAATCATAAAATCTTAATCCACGCGAAGTCGCGGGATTCATCTAGTGAAAAGTATTGCGGTGTTATGTATTGTGATTTGTGGTCCAGTGTTTAGATTACTCGGCTGCTGATCATGAGGTCTTGGGTTCGAGGCCCGAGTAATTTACGTTCTTAAAATCCCTCAGGATTTTTTATATTCCAGAATGAAAAGCCTATGTCAGACGACCTCCCTAGCCCAGTGTTGAGTGCAGGGTTAATATGGAAATTTATCAGTTCTGAATATTCTCTGGTCTGGTCTGGTGGGAGATTTGCCGTGGCTAGTTACCACCCAAAGCAAAGACGTGCCACCAAGCGATTAAGCGTTCCGGTACGATGCCGTGTAGAAACTGAAACATGGGCTACTTTTTATCTAGGAAAATTAAAGAGTTCCCAAGGGAAACGCAAAACTCGATCCACACTCGATACTCGATCGACTCGATAGGCTTTTAAATAAGCGAATGTACGAATAGCATTCAACAACGCAAAGGGCTGGAACCAACGACCTCAATTTACATAGACGGGCCCTGTCAAACAAAGAATGTGGACCTAATTTACTAACGCCATCTAGTCTGAAAAGTGAGACAGCGCTATGGCGGGGACCAGGACAGGGCTATACAGGTGTGGAACGCGTTCTACAGGTCGGAAGCCAAATTTTTTCTATGAAAGGGCCTATCTAGTACCTACTTATATATCGATGGCTAGAACCCTACAGGATTATACGGTTGCTGAGAGAGCAATGAACACCGACGAGGAAATCCCAATAACTTTCCAATAAATTGAGGCGATTGCTCGACGCGATTCCACTTGAGCGCTTATTATATCACTTTGAGTTATTACTTATACTACAATAAATTTCAAAGAAGGAACTTTTTAGGGTACCTTACGAAAAAAAGGAACCCTTAGGGTCTCCCCACATCCATAAGGCGTCACCCGCCCCGGCCGACGCGACCTGTCGCAACTTTTAACGCTCGACGTCGTTTTACACTATAACGCTTTTTCTGACCGACTCAAGCTGGTTCCGTTAGATGTGGCCTAGTGGCGAGGAGACCCTAATGGTTTGACTATGCCCCTCCTACGTCTGTCTACTCTGTCTACTGTCTATCTGTCGCACTTCCGTGTAGCAATTGAGAGAATTCAAACAATATTATTATTACAACTGCAACCAGGGTTCGAAATTTTATTAAAGTGAGTTTATTACATCAAAAACCTCTTAAAAATGGCTTCGTTTGAACGTTCTTTTTTTTTACAAAAAGAAATTTTAGTTTAATTTGAAGCCCCTTAGTTTTCTAAAAAAAAAACGACCAATACGAACTAGTGGTAGATTCATTTATTTGACGATTCAAAATCACTTGTAAAACTTTTTTTTACATTTGAATTTGGAAAAAATTAAGTTTGCACAGAAAAAGTCTGAAATAATAATTTTTTTTAGAGATTTATAACTTTCCAAGAAAAATAAAATGAGATCTGTCGATTCTGAAATCCCGGAGATGAACTTTCAATCTCGGACTTCCACGAAAAACCTAAATCGACATGGATACATTATATTTTAGGTATAAACTTTCCTTCTCCCATCTTCTCTATCTTTCCAACCGATTTTGATGAAATTTAGTACAGACAGTATTTGTCCCGGAAAATTAACAAGTTCCCGCGGGAACAAAAAAAACTTGAACCTTGAGAAAAATCCGTCGAAGTTTCGGATCAGCTAGTAGCTTAATTAAGGGTAGATTTTTAATTAGATAATTAGTAGATTTTACCTAGTGTAAAGGATAAGCGAAGCCAGGTCGGATTATGTAAATAATACGTGGTTCAATAAGTCCCGAGACTAAGTACTAAAACAAGGTTTTTTTTATAAAATTATTTTTTATTCATCAACGTAGTCTCCTCCAAGAGCGATACAGTCCCTCCAACGCTTTTTTAACTGTTCTATCCCATGCATGTAGAACGATTTGTCTTTGGCTTCAAAATAAGCCTCCGTTGCTGTGATAACTTCACTATTTGAGTCAAATTTCTTACCCTGGAGCATTTTTTTGAGATCATCATTCATCCATTGTCACATACCGACGTAAAAAATCCTTTTTATTAAGATTCATCAGCGCCAAACATCGCTCTGAATCATTGATACGTTGTTCCTTTTGATCAGTTGTAAGCAAACGCGGCACCCACTTGGAAAAAAGCTTTTTCATGGCCAAATGTTTATGTAAAATAGTGAAAACACGACCAGCTGAAATCTTCACTATCTCGGCTATCTCGCGCACTTTTATCTTCCGATCTTCCATTACGATTTTGAGGACTTGGTTAATATTTTGTTGAGTCACTGCTTCATTTGGACGACCTGAGCGTTCCCCATCTTTTGTGTCCATGCGACCGCGTTTGAAGTCGGCATACCACCGACAAATGGTTGCTTTAGAGGGAGCTGATCCCGCATAACATTTTATAAGCCATTGCTGTGCTTCAACTGTATTTTTCCCCATTAAAAAACAATGTTTTATCAACACGCGAAACTCGTTTTTTTCCATTGTATCGAAACTACAAGTGTAGCGTCACTTAAAAGACCTGCAAAATCAATATTTTAATGTTCCATTTTTAAAAATGTTACACATATCTTTTATTGAAGGCCAGTACTTTTTAAAAATCAAAAGAGTTTTTAATATATATACGCCATTTCCAAGTTAGTCTCGGGACTTATTGAACGATCTAGTATATAAAAGGAAAAGGTGACTGACTGACTGGCTGATCTATCAACGCACAGCACAAACCACTGGGCAAATCGGGTTGTTTGGCACGCACATAGCTATTGTGACGAAGACATCCGCTAAGGATTTTTGAAAATTTAACCCCCTGGTTAAATAGGGATTAAAAATTTGTGTAGTTCACGCGGATGAAATTGCGGGCAAAAGCTTGTACATATTTAAAGTATAAATTTTCCTTCTCCCATCTCTATATGTATATTATACATACCAAGCCACACGATCATGTGAAAACTGGAACGTCGCCGCGTCGTCCCAATATAGGATACAATGGCATTTGATGAATCCTCGAAAGGACGCGGGCCAATCGACATTCCTTTGTTGAAGGGCCTCTAAAAGACCTTCCTTTCTCATTCAGATATGTCAAGAATGGACGTCGAGGTTGAAACCATGTAATATACTGGTGATATATAAAAGATTCAGGTATAAGGTGCCTTCAGGTCATTCCATTGAAATGCTCAATCGTTATTTAGGTATATAAGAGTTATGTAGCTATAAGGTAAAATGTATTGGTTTGTAGGTTTGTCCTTCAATCTCGCCGCAGCAGAGTACCTAACCAATCGACGACGTGACTTTTTGCAATGTACCTAACTACCAGGTTGAGGACCCGGAAAATTGCATTGCTATTTTTAATTCTGGAAAATCAAGGAGTTCCATCAGGATTTTTATAATTTAATTTAAAAAATTATTTTTAAACAACCGACTTCAAACTCCCGCGCCAAATTTACAACAACAAGCACACGCTATACAAAGTACTTATTTTATTGTTGATATTTTAAAAACCGCTCGACCGATTTCGATAAAATTTATATGGGACCACTTGGGAAGTATGCCCTTTCAAATAAAAAAAGAATCATCCAAATCGGTCCATTCAGTCAAAAGTTCTGAGGTAACAAACATAAGAATAAAAAAACCAGTCGAATTGAGAACCTCCTCCTTTTTTTGAAGTCGGTTGAAAATCTAGCTGAGTTTGTTGCCAGTTCTTCTCAGTAGAATCTATTTTCCGAAGTGGTGGAAGAGTTTTGACATTTCATAAGTGGCAAAAGCTGTCTTAGGTGAAATTAATAAAACATTTCATTTCAATTCTACATCCGCGCGGACGAAGTCGCGGGTATTATTCTAATAATATTAATTAATGATGTAATAGTAATTAATTAATTATAATAATAATTAGAAAGTGTGGGCGTTAATATCTAAAGACAACATTTTACCTAAGTATCTTATTTAGAGATCTGTATTCGTTCCATCTTCTAATGAAAGCGTTCTTCTTATTTAATATCAGAGATAATTATAACATTTCCAGAGAGAAACAAGTATTTCTAAAGCTCTTCTAGCTCGCTTTCAGGTGACAAATTATTATCTAATGAAAGGAGAATTCATACAACCACAGTGTATTATATTCATACAGTGGGTCAACGCCCATACAAATTACAGCTAGATAGTTGTAGACGAACTTGTAAAGTGTAGGTAGGTATCTCGTCTAGTTATATCACAGTCTAAAGAGAAAAGTTCTGTCCTAACAGTCGGTCGACGGAGGTGTCTAGATAGAACAACGCTGCGATATGACCGGGACGTGACGGTGGGACCTCCCAGAATTTTCCATACAAAATTATGCCACTCTAAGGTCAAAGTAAACCGTTTCATACCAATTTCAACGACGCGCCCCATTTTGATGGCGCCGTCCAGCATGCAATAACCATTGAATGTAAAATATTGTTTTTTTAATTAGAGTAGTATTTACCCAATAACGACCATAAAAATCAGCGTCGTTCTGTCTAGACGCCTCCGTCTCAGTATTGGTTATACATAATATTACCGTGCCTCCGTGGAACGACTGGTAGACAAGAACGTATATATTTAGACTGTGATATAACTATTATAGACGAGACACCTACGCCTTTCGAGTTCGTCTTGCTTATTAATTAAACTGATGGACTTTTGATATTAAGCACTAGTGACCACCTGCAGCTTCGCTCCAGTGTAAATTTCCAAAAATTCAGCCTTTTATCATTATAAATGGAATTTCAGCTTTCTAGGTCTGAGGGATGGACTTTTTTTTTAATATTTTTGAAGTGAAAACTTCTTTAGCCACGTTGAGCACTTTTTGGTAGGGGGTAAACTTGTGGATTCGCGTGACCGACATGCTCGCGAACAGCGACATGCTCGCGTTGTTACGAAGAAAAAATATAAATATACTTCATTCGAAATTAAACTGTAAAGGCCGTCGCAGAGCAAAGGTTAATGAGTGTTAAGATTTATGTAAAAAAAAAATTCGTTTTCACTTCTATCGGCAGTCCCTATGACTGCCAATTTTTTTTATATGGCGATCTCACCTGATGGTAAGTGATGGTGCTATTTAAAATGGTAAGTATAGCAGTTATATTAAAGTCATAAAAAACATTATGAAGATTAAGTATTTCACAAATTAAACGCATCAATGTATTATCACGAAATAACAATAACCTGCTAACAACGCCCAAGTATATCACCCGCGACCCAGCGCCAGCGGTGCCCAAACAAACAGTGACCCTCGACCCACACTCAAATCTCTCCTCCGTCACGACTTATCTGCTCTCTGATCCTCTGAAGGATTGTTTTTCAGAGAAAAATGCTGGTTTAATTCATAAGTTATTGCGTTTATGCAGAAAAATATGTTTGGAAAGATCTTCATGAAAAGGTCATACCTCTATACAATCCATCCATCCATCCAACAGCCTGTATTCGTCCACTGCTGGACATATGCCTTCTGGAGAGCGCGCCACCGCACACGGTCCTCCTCTATACAATACGAGTATCTATTCAACAAACTCCCAGAAAGTATTATTAATATTAAAAACTATTATAAATTTAAGCGTTCACTACAAGAATTTTTGATGGACAAAGCATTTTACACCATACAAGAGTACGCAAACAGTTATAAAATATGATAAAATGATAATATTCAGAGACTAAGCAGGTACCTACTTTATAAATGTGCACGTCAGCAATGACGAAACATGTTTGTTCTTTAATTAGTTTTCTTTAATTAATATGAATAACCCTGTTCAGGTCAAGGCCCTTTCCAGAGAAACCCATTTCGCCCTGTCTTTGGCTTTAGTCATCCAGTTCAGTCCCGCCATTTTTTTATGTCATCATCCCAATTATAATGCGGCCTACCTCTACCACGTGTACCTTTTGGACCGAGCCAACTCGTTACTGTGATTGTCTATCGTTTGTCAGGACCTATTATAATTCAGTTTAACCGTAACATTTTCACACTAACAGTAACATAAAGATGCAACTCGCCAATAATTTGAAGTAGGTTGCATACGTCGGGATTTGGAAGAAAGATGGTACCAAAACGTATGTAGGTTAGGTTAAGCAAGCCCATGAAAACAATAGGATGTAAGACTTTTTTTATGATATTGTAAGTACAGGTTTCTTTATTGTCTTTACATTATACTTAAAAGGTATTTTTTTTATTATAGGCATAAATTTATTAAGTAATTATTAAAAATACAAATCATTAAATTCTAAATTAAACCTAAATTAAAAACTAAAAACTAAACATTAAAAATATCATCTATCCCGCTGCAATGAGGCAGTGTGCCCAGAACGCTGGCTGCGTTACCCCGCTGAATAGCCAAACTTATATGTTGGCCGAGGTAACTGCCAGCCCTCCGGTCACCTGTGGACTCTGTGAGACGAGAAGATAGATCCTTAAAAAAGAATCTAGCATCTTCGCCCCACGACCCCAGGGTTTCAACACCAAAAGGCACAAAAATGAAATTATTTTCAATAATTTCATACTTGCGCCTCTTGGCTCTTTCTGCATTAGTGGCCGCCGCCCCCGCTGTCATGGAGGACGCCTGCAAGTGGGATAACGCTAGCGTATCCACGCATGTGGCATCCCAAACAAGCGACCTTCCTTGCTTCCACGGAACAAGAGTCATCCCGTCAGGTCTCTTACCATCACTGCGCGCCAAGCCATTAGGCTCTAATACTGCAGGCACTTTAGCGGTGGCAAGAGACCTACGAATGATGTCGTACAGGGAAGCATGTCGCGAAAGACGACCGGCACTTTTAATACAAGAAAGCCCGTGATGGCCATACGCGTCCACTGCCCCACCACAGTGGCAAAGATGTGGCTGTTGTAACTTGGCGCCAAGTCGAAGACCAACCGCAATCGTCAGAGTGAGGTGGTCCAACAGAGTGCCTAAATGCTTAGACGGGAGGGCATGAAGCCAGTAACTTGATTCCCTCGTAGACACCGCAAGAAGGCGAGCACGGTCGCTTGCAGTAGGTGATGAATTTATAAGCTCCTGCAAAACATCTGAACACAGTGCGTCGTCCCATTGTCTTTGAGAAAACAAAGATACTGGCTCCTTACTAGGACATGCCACATTGAAAGCAACTCTAGCTTCAGCCAAATACGATAGCTCAATGGAACCTAATGATTGGTTTACAATATTGCCAAAGAGCTTAAACGTACTATAAGCAGAAGATAGAAATGCTGGTAATGAAACACTGCTAATTTTACGAATGCCTAAACCACCGTACCGGACTGGGAGAGACGCTTGTGTCCAAGTCGTGTCATCTAAAGGACAATTTAGAATTTTGGACAGAGTGTTTTTAATTTTCTTATCCAAATCGTGCAATAAGGGAAGGAACTTCCATAGTGGTGAGCATCGAAGAAAATAGGTAAATTTTGGAACGAAAAGACAATATTTAATAATAAAAAGGGCCATGTGTGAATTAATTTGGAAGAGGCGTTCCGAACATTGATCAAATTTAGTAATTTGGTCATTGATAAAAAGTGGAATAGAATCAACTAAGACGGGAGCCCCAAGAAGGCGAAGCGAGTCTTCACTTAAAATTTTGATTTCTGGTGCCAAATTATTAAACTGTTCAGCAATGATGTGTCTTTTTTGATATTCCATTGAATTTGGGATATAGAGCTCACACTTGCCGAAATTCAATTCCAAACCAACAGATTTAAATTGTTCAATTAAAACAGCAAGATCACCTAAAACAGATGAAGCTTCACCTCCTAAAGTTCCATCATCTAGATACCAAATGTTAAATTTAGAATTCAATTCCGAAATAATTGGGTGAATAGCCAAACTGAAAATAGCAGGTCCTAGTGGATCTCACTGTTGGCAGCCTACAGCAGAGCTTAGGAAATTGGATTTATATAATAATTTGGAAGGTTCCGCGTAACATTGCCAAAGGTAAGGGAAAATTTTTGGAATTTTGTTTTTAACCTCAGAAAGGAGGATGTTACGATCAATTGAGTTAAAAGCATTTTTAACATCAACTTTCAGCAACACCTCCTCAGCTGAGTTTAAGTACATAATTTTTGTAGATCTTCAACCTTTGGCTAATAAACTCGTCTCATCAACGTCTTCTTAATTTACGAACCAGCAGTCCACATATATTTCATAATAATAAATTTACATTTAAGGGTGCACTGCATGCTAAATAGTTTTATCATCACAATAAATAAGAGTAGGGCGCGTGTTCGTGGTTTGAACTATCTACATATATCATCCTACAATAATCATGGTCGCTTACTATGACCCTGATAAGGCTCAGGGTCACTCAGCAGGCAATGGAGAGTGAAATGCTTGTAGTACTCCTGCGTGATCAAATCAGAAATTAGGAGATCCATAGGAGAACCAGAGTAACCGACATAGCTCGAAGAGTCGCCAAACTTAAGTGGAAATGAGCGGGGCACATCGTTTTGACTTTCGAGAACCGATAGGGTGCCAAGATGCTTGAATAGCGGCCTCGGACCGGGCAGCGCAGCGTTAGACGACCCCCCACTAGGTGGACGGACGATCTCAAGCGTGTAGCTGGGTGCCGCTGGAAACAAGCGGCACAAAACCGTGCTCTGTGGAGATCCATGCAAGGAGACCGTCCAGCAGTGTGGACGTCTATATAGACGACGGTCGTAGTAGGTACCCTATCATCCAGTGGCGTGCTGGTCATAGAGGCATAAAAGCACTGCTTACCCTAGTAAATTATACCCCATACCCCTTACAAAATATTGAAAATACGCCATTCAATATTCATTAAAAGCCCACTCATTCAAATAACTACTATAGTTCCCGCACCGCGTAACTCGCGTCAGGTAAGCGACAAACGATGAACGCCATCTATCGCTAGACGAGATCGCGCGAAGGCGAAAAACTTACGAGCTCTCTGCTTCTTTTGCGCGTCATCGTAGGCATATATCTTTACTCTATTCGCGTCATTCATTCATGATTCTACTCGAAATCATGAAAGAATGACGCGCATAAGAGGCAGAGCTTATTGGCTTGTGATTGGTCAAACGCCAGGGTGAACCCTGGCGATCGACGATGACCCATCACAAGTCGAGCGTCGGCCGTCTACGGGTATGTTCCGATATACACCGCGAGCACGTTCCAGTGCTCGTACTGGAGAGAAATTCGTCGGGGTTGTTCCATTATTGACTGGCAGAATACTGCTGCAGAATACAGGGTAATATAATATGACGTCATAAATCGTCGCCATTTTCGTACTGTGAACACTGGCGTTTTCGAAGTAAGATGCTCTCAGTGCTTTCATCACGTGATTAACAGCGTCTAGAAATTTAACGCCTTGCACCATTGATTATTAATAAACAATTATTTTTCGAAATAATTTCATCACTTTTACCGTACATAACCTCATTAGTAATTCGCTTATAAAGTTATTATGCATTAAATTACTAGAAAAATAATATTTACTTCTAAAAAAATCTTTTTTTCTTATTTTCACGTCAAAACAGAGCCAAAAAACATAGATAACAGTATACTGGACTGCGTTCCGTTTAATACCAACCAACTATAGTAACCAGTATAGCTCACTATAAAGAAACGGCTTCGCAGTATACTAAATTGACGTCACACCTTACAGAGCTCATAGTGCATATCGGAATATACCCTAGATTGTATTTTCAAAAACCGCGCGCGCTCGAAAGTAAAAACAAACGAAGGTTTTATTTTCTATAATCCAAATAAGTAGCTTGATTTCTTATAACTATAAACTCATTTAAATTCAATTTAATTTATTCAGATTGTTTCCATAAATTTGAGTACGGTTTTATATATTAAAAAAATATTAAGATCGAAAAAAGCACGTAATGATTTCGTAACCAACGACCTCAATTTACATAGACGGGCCCTGTCGAACAAAGAATGTGGACTTATGTTTAACAACGCCATCTAGTCTGAAAAGCGGGAACTTGCTTGCAACATATGCGCAATCTTGAAAACGTATGACTCGGTCATAGATTAGTACAGATGCGCTTGTCGAAAATAATACCTACATGAGTGTACTCTCTGAGGTAAACGATAAATGTTAGTATGACGTTGTTATTTTTACCACTTTTTTGTTACCAGTTTCCTGGAAAACCATTGAACCGATTATTATGCGGTTTTTTGCATTAGATATATATAGCTTGTGAGAAGGTTCTTAGATATATTTAAAGGTCAAAGTCCACACAATGGGGCGCTGCAGTTCGTCGTGGGTTTTTTTAATTTAATTATTTGTTAATTGTTGATACTGAAGTTTTGTCGAAAAATTGACAGAAATAAAGTCATTTTTAGGGTTGCGTACCAAAATGATAAGAAAACAACCCTTGTGGTGCGACATGACTGTCCGTCACACTTAGCATAATTCGGTAACTACTAATGCAAAAAACTTGAAATTTAAAATAATAACAGCTAAAACAGTTTAAAATAATCCTCGCCAAACCTTATTGCAAATGAAAGAATTCAAAAATAATTATTAGTACTATTATAATAAAAAGGGGTTGGAATGGGAGAGGTGAAAAAGTACTAATGGATCGAGTCACAGAAAAATACTTCATTTGAAATTATTTTATTTTATACATTTCTAAGTATGCTACTTGCCATCAAAAGAAATATTAAAAGTTATTTTGAGATAAATCACTTACACAGTGTGCATTTAAAAATACGATTAAGTAATAAACACTTGTAAGTAGTGTCACGTAGTGATTTTAATATCACTTGGATTATATTGTATTCCTTAATATTGTTGAAAGTACTTTGGCGACATCTAGTGTCAAGGCGCAGAACGTGCGTGTGTCGATGCGCAGGAGTTCCCCATAGATGGCGCTTGTTGTCTTTGGTCATAAGAACATGGTGATATTATTTTTTTTTTCTCTCTATTAATATTTTTTTTATTATTAAAACATTGTTTTATTATATATTTTTCGAGTTTTTTAATTATTGGAATTCACGTTAGTCTATGGTGGAGCATTTCAGAATGCGGCCACACTCGCTGTGGGTCTATGGCAACACCGAATTTTGAGAGTTCAGATTTCCGTCGAACGCTGAAGATGTGATAGCCGTTTGTCAGGATATCTCTGATTCCAGTTTTCTCCATGGCTTCGCCTGGAAAATTAACAATAATGCTGTTGTTTTAGTCATCTTAGCAATTGCCTATTTTTCCACATCAATTTTGGTGAGTAATAGAAAATTCGATATTCGATTTCACGTATGACATCTTTCTCAAGATGGCGTACGTAGCTAAGGAAAATTATAATTAGTTTTGTTTGTCTTTTCAGTTCCCATATTATCCCGTATTATTTTGAAGAAGGTTGGGATGGGTGGACTATCCTGGAATGTTCAATCTACAGGATGTCCTTGGTAAGTTGTGTGAAGTGGATAATGTACACGTGGATGGTGTAAAAATGCCTTTTGTTAAACTCGCTTCTCTTTTGTTTCAGGTTTTATGTTTTCTTTTGTTAATTTATTTTTGCTACTATTACTACTGAGACGATTCATTTTTATATTTCTATATCCTCGATATATTTCCGAGATTGGAAATTCTCGTCGATGCTTTCTCCGGTGATGAATGCATTCCAAGGAATGGGTTGGTGAGCTGACGAGGCTGTTCCCTGGAAGTAGACCACGTTCCTGATCCATGTATTCAGGTGACCCCAAATTCACATTCAGCAAGTAAGGACATCTTCTTTTTTCCTTTCCGAACATATTATAGTGGTTTTAAATTCAGTGTTCTCATAATAGTGAGTCAGATTCCGTGAACCCCTTTCCGCTGAGCGAAATAAACAATTTAAAGAAACTTTAAAATAGTAAATTCAAGGTTTTTATAATAATCTATCTGGACCCCAAGCGTCCCCGATAAACCTAAATTAACTTAAGTATCTGTGTATCTAGGGTGTTTAATTAAGTAGCCTTAAGTTACTTATTAAGATTTAACAATAAGGTGTATTATATATATACCAACAGTAAAGTTTGCCTGAACAAGAACTTGTATTTATTCCATCTCCCTAGATAGGTACATTTTACCATTCTGTAACTTTGTAAGTGGGTGATTACTTTCGAATCCGGGTAATTTCCATTCTGCCCTAATTACCCCCCTTACAAATGATAATATGGGAACAAAATTGATGTGGAAAAATAGGCAATTGTTAAGATGACTAAAACAACAGCATTATTGTTAATTTTCCAGGCGAAGCCATGGAGAAAACTGGAATCAGAGATATCCTGACAAACGGCTATCACATCTTCAGCGTTCGACGGAAATCTGAACTCTCAAAATTCGGTGTTGCCATAGACCCCAGAATGCTCCACCATAGACTAACGTGAATTCCAATAATTAAAAATCTCGAAAAATATATAATAAAACAATGTTTTAATAATAAAAAAAATATTAATAGAGAGAAAAAAAAAAATATCACCATGTTCTTATGACCAAAGACAACAAGCGCCATCTATGGGGAACTCCTGCGCATCGACACACGCACGTTCTGCGCCTTGACACTAGATGTCGCCAAAGTACTTTCAACAATATTAAGGAATACAATATAATCCAAGTGATATTAAAATCTCTACGTGACAGTAGGTAGCTGTACATAATAGGTACTGAACAACTTTTGTTCAACGAAATAATAAAATTCTGAATTTTGAATTAACTATTTATTTTTCATCGAATATCAATCAATCAAATCAAAAATAATAATATTAAATATTATAAATACGAAAGTTTGGATGGATGGATGTATAGATGTATGGATGTTTGTTACTCAATCACGCCCCAACGGCTGAACGGATCGGGCTGAAATTTGGCACAGAGATAGATTATAGTCTGGAATAGCACATAGGCTACTTTTTATCCCGGAAAATTAAGGAGTTCCCGCGGGAATCAAAAATCCTCAAACCACGCAGACGAACTCGCGGGCATTCGCTAGTACAAAATAAAAATTATCAACTTTAATAAATAAAAACCCTTTATTTATTGAAGTTGGTTAAACATTAAACTCACGTTAATAACTAATTTTATCATATTATTACAATAGCATAATATTGCGTCTCGGAAGGTATTAATGCCTACTGTCCGTTCTGCCCATCTATGCATTAACTAATCTTGGTTGCATTTTTTTTATCGTACTGGACTGGACTATTCTAGGGCTGGAACCCAAAGCCGTAAGGTCAGTTAGTAAAAAAAAAATATCATACAGTTTGCCGCGGAAATTAAATGATTGCGAAATGGATAAAAATATTAAATAGGAAGATTAAATAACGTTTTCTTGGAAATGTATAATTGTGAATTGAAACACTTACCTTAAAATAAAAATAATACAGTGCCAAACTAATAAGACTTTAGATGTTAACTTAATAACAAATTATCTACACGATGAGCGACCGTGATCGCGCTACGACGGGGACAAAGACAGGCTTATGACAGGTTATAGGAGCGCGCTCTCATAGTTGGTCGCCCGCCATTTTTCTATGAAAGGGCCATCTAGTACTTACATATATATCGATGTTCGTAACTGAATTTAATAAAAATAAACAAAGACTAGTCCGATTAAAAAAACTAAACATTTAATAGCCCTAGGATATACATAGAATATGAGGATATTAATTGTTAATTTAATTAGTAAAAATCGTAAAGAAAATTAAAGATTCTTTGTTAACATTGGATTAAAAGTGATTTTTGATTCAAATAAATACAGACACTACAGACAGTAACTTTTTTACGCCATTTTTGTATTCTATTCTAGTAATTGTTTCCTTTGGTACCGGTGTATAGTGATTTGATTTAATTTGTTAATTATAAAGTTTTTGCGGAAATAAGTAAGTGAAGTTATTAAAAAGCAATCGGATTTGTGACTTACAAAGTTTGTGTAAAGGTTTATTCATAGAACATACTAAATTATTATTTTAAAAATGGAAGATTATTCGTGTGAAATCTGTATAGGCGCTGTGTGTTTACAAAAGGTACTTAGACAAAATTTTATTTCCTTTCCCTATAATGTAAAATTAGATATTATTCGCAAAGGGAGGTGCGTACCTTTGTTACATTTATACCGAATAAGGCCACTTATCATTTAAAATACACACGTAATGTGTGGTCGTGTTCTAGGTATATAACCGCCGAAACTTTGCAATTTACCTAATGTATGACGTAGCACTGCGTGCCCTTGTGCTTACCCTAAGCCAAAACCCTGTGCACGCCACTACTATCATCCTATGACTTGGGCCGCATCCATCCACCTGACTAACGATGGGAGGCGCGGACCGCGGAGTGCGGAGCGGTGTTCAACATTCATTTCATCCCGAGTGCGGTCAGGGACGAGTGGTATCACCGAAAGTATCACACAATACTCCTCCTCCATCCTGCCATAATACACTTATTGAAGGCTCTTGGCTATTCATAGCTTAACGACACACTTTGAACTAACTTTCGAGACATACACTTACAGACTTTATAAAATGTGACTAGCAACGGAATACAAACTAGTTCCATTTAGTAACTTAGTGCGATCTCACCTGATGGTAAGTCATGATGATGGTAAGATGGTAACGGGCTAACCTGTTAGGGGTATGGCAGTTATATTAAACCCATACCCCTAATCGGTTTCTACGCGGCATCGTACCGGAACGCTCAATCGCTTGCCGTCCTCTTTGCCGGTAGGACGGTAACTAGCCGCAGCCAGGTAATTGACCCCGCCGAGAATCGAACCTAGGAACTCCGCACGTTAAGACAACAGCGCTCAACACTGCGCCAAACTAACTAAACTTTGAACTAAATTTCAGACTTTATAAAATGTGAGTAGCTACGGAATAAAAACTTGTACGATTTAGTTACCGAGTGAAATTAGATAGTAACCATAAGTCGTCAAACCAAATATCTGACAATTAATATGGACACTGGACCACATAAATGTTTTTAATGGAAAAAATAGTGTAAACAATAATATCTAAAATTAATTTCATCCATCAGCTTGTATATTTCATCCACACCTGGGACATAGGCCTTTTGGAGATTTGATGAATTCATTTATTACTAAACCTAAACTAAAATCTTCTTAAGTATTTATATTAACTGTGGTGTCAAATAATTCCAGAACGCTTATTATATTTTCGCAAAGAACCTTAGGTAAGTAAACCTACCAATTTCGATGTTCTCAAAGCGTAAAAAATGTTATGAAAATATTTGAATAACATTAAAAAAAATAATCGCTAAATCATAGTAGGTATTTCAATAAATCCACGTTTATTTCCAGAGAGAAAAATATTTGTATACCTAATAATAAAATAATAATCGCAAAATCATAGTCGGTATTTTAATAAATCCACGTTTATTTCCACTGAAAGTTCAATTTATCAGCAGGTTATGGAAATTAATTAGAATACCATCTGCCTCGGCCTCCAGATATTGAAACAAAAAGTTTGATAAATGGACGAAAAATGTCATAATATTTTCGTGGAGAAGCGATTTCTCATTATGGATTTAGATAAAATCTGACCTGCGCCGCGGCGTGCTCTGATAATTACATTTTTGTATTGGCTATTGCTTGCGTCACTTCTTATTCTTTTTGGTCCTTTATTTTTAGCATACAATTGTAAAGATATTTTATCCGATTAAAGTTCAGAGTCCCCCAGTTTTTTGGATGAAAATTGGGTAAGCGAACTTGTCCTGAAATGGTAACAAACATACAAAATACTTCAATTTCCCATAGGATATTAGGTATATTACATTACTGTATAAGTGCTTTTCTCAGTATAATCTGTTTAGCCAACCGGAACAAGATCTACTTTTTTACAGGATGACATCATACTTCATATCAATATTATAAATGTGAAAGTGTGTTTGTTTGTTGGTTTGTCCTTCAATCACGCTGCAACAGGGCAGATCTTTTACATGGGTATAATTGAGGACCTGTAGAGTGACATCGGCTAACTTTTTATCCCGGAAAATTAAACAGTGCCCGTGGGAAATTAAAAAAAAAATATTTTACGAGAACTCAGTCGCGGGCATCAGCTAGTTACACAAAAAGATAATATTTTGTGTTACGTGAAATACACAAATGATAGTTTGACTTCGATTTTTTATTCAATATAAGTACCTAAGTACTAAAAAATCAAAATAAACCTAGATTGACGCGGAGCGAAGCCGCAGACATAATCTAGGACCTAAAATACGGAAAGATATAGCGATTATAGCTATAGTCTATTCTCATATTTACCTGGACCTAGATATTCTTCCCGAATGCGCCGCTATTTAGCCCACGCTCTGCGTACTTTCCCAAGTCTAGATAAAGTGGTTATCTGTCTAGGCTGCAGCCAGGTGTGGCTGGCGGGGGTCCAGTAGATAATATCTTGTCTTATTTATACCGCAATCTGACCGTTATAGCGTATAATGCGAAACGTTTCCATTGCTCACAGCCGGTTATTTTCTCGGTTTCCGGTTAATGGAGTTTTTGACTCGTAACAATGCCGAATTTCGGCCATCAAAATCATCAGCGCGGGAGATAGTACAGATGCACAAGTGTGTTGCGCAAACACAGGTGCACTCTCCGTTCCTTTACTCTCATAGCCAGATGGGGCGGAAAATCTGACACGACCGGAGAGAGATCGGGCGCAGGACCGGCGGCTTTACGTGCGAGGTCTCCTCTACGAAATTAGGTGTCTGGAATATCACATAAGCAATTTTTTATCCCGGAAAATTTAAGAGTTCCCGCGGGAATCAAAAACCTCAATCCACGCGGACGAAGTCGCGGGCATCAGCTTATTTATTGTAAAAATTTCGTCAGTTATTATGTGGGTCAATAAAAATACATTTATTTATTGTTCATTTATTTGAAACACAGCCAATTATTATCTTCGTTTGAAGATATTTATCAGATCTTTTCCAGGTTTAAGAGTTCGTTTTATGAAGCTTTCGTTGTGGGAAGCTTTTTAGTATATATTATTTAATGTCCAGATTAATATTATTATAGGTACAATACAGTGGAAACAAGTGTAGAATTACACCAGGATTCCAACCAGCTCCTGGCTTACTTACTAACAGTCGCAATCGCGAGTTCACCCGTAACAGCTGATAGCACTAATTTATTCATCTATTCTAGACCGACCATGCTCCTACCTAGATGCTACCTGCTGAAATCGGACTAGCTTATACTACATGGGTATAAAAATTCTTTCCAAAAAACCGACTTCCAAAGCCACTGTAAAGTAAAAAATAATTTTGATTTCTACCCACATGTTGAAGTCGGGCGAGTCTGATGCGTCAACTTTGCTTATCCTTCTTATACCCGCCCGACTTCAACATAGTGGGTAGAAATCAAAATAATTTTTTACTTTACAGTGGCTTTGGAAGTCGGTTTTTTGGAAAGAATTTTTATTTTTTAACTTTTTAGTGTACTCTAAATCCCCACGGCTTAGGAGTGTAGTACCCTGCAGCATCAGAGTTGAGTAGTTGGGACTTGGGTTTAAGCATGAAGTCGTTGCTTGACACCTACAATATGAATTCACCATAAAAAAATCCTAAATCGCTATTTTTAAGGAGTTCTGTACCCTGCAGCATCAGGGTTGAGGAGTTGGGACTTGGGTTTAAGTATGAAGTCGTTGCTTGACACCTACAATATGAATTCACCATAAAAAAAATCCTAAATCGCTATTTTTAAGGAGTTCTGTACCCTAGCATCAGGGTTGAGGAGTTGGGACTCAGAGTTGAATCGTATACATGTGACTTGATACCTACTGTATGAATTCACCATCAAAACTTCCTAACTACCTAGTTTTGAGTCGTAGGTATACCTACAGCATCAAGATTGAGGATTTGAAGTCAGAATTAGGCAATGGGGTTGTTTGTTGTATGGAGACCGTCGTTGAAACTTGGCAGGGTTGTAGTGTGGTATAAACCAATACTTATAGATAAATATCCAATAAAAAATCCATCCGGAAGTTAGGTATTTATACCTAAAACTTAATATTTATGACTGAATATTTTATCGATTTCTTTTTTAAATTAGTACCTAGGTAGTATATTTACACTCAAAACCGAAATATCAACGAAGTAATATCTGTTAAACTGCTTTTACGCGATAATGTACCTTCCAGCTTTAACAGTAATAATAAAATAGCATAAAAACCCTTACTTCCTTTATGACTTTTTAATATTTATAATATACGTTTAACTCATGATACATTATCATACTGTAAAGTTTCGTCGCATGAGGAATTATTGTTGGGGTCGACTAGTTTTATTGCCTAGACTAGATACATTTTGCATGGATTGATCGCCAACCCGCATTGGAGCAGCGTGGTGGGTCTAAGCTCTAATTCCCGCTCTATGTGAGTGGAGGCCTGTGCCCAGCAGTGGGACGTTAATAGGCTGTAGTGATGATGATGATGTAGAATTTTAGTATGTTTGCGTGTATAAAATTAGTACGGCTGGTCATATTATAATATAGCGCCAGTGTCTTGGAAACCATGCCCATGAATGATAGAATAAATGATGACGAAGATTATAATGATGAGGAGGACAAATAAATATATGCACATTTATTGTAAAAATAACATATAATATTTTTTTAGGTAAATTTTTGTACAAAATTTAGGTACTTTTAACTGTAAAGAATTTAGTTACCAATAAAAACAAAGGATGGTTAATAATAAACCTATCATGGGAACAATTCAGTAATCAAGTGAAATATTGCATCGATCACAAATCACAAAGCCCCCGCGGGACCGAGTGGTGAATAGCTAATATTGAGTTCACAATAATTTATATTCGCTCCCTCCCGAGGGGCACATTCAGTTATTTAGAACGGAATTGTTCAAATAATATCCATACTAATATATATACAAATATTATAAATGTAAAAGTTTGGATGGATGGATGTTTGTTACTCAATCACGCCGGAACGGCTGAACGGATCTGGTTGAAATTTGGCACAGAGATAGATTATAGTCTGGAATAGCATTAGGCTACTTTGTATCCCGGAAAATTAAAGAGTTCCCGCGGGAACCAAAAAACCTCAATCCATACCGCGGACGAAGTCGCGGGCATCAGCTAGAATTGTCAATGTAAAAGTGTGTCTTTCTGCTACGCTTTCAAGGCCCATTTTGCCAAAATTTGGTTCAGAAAGATGTTGCATCCTGGGCAAAGACAAAGGCTTCTTTATTATCTCGGAAAATTATAAAGTTATCGCGGAATCCAAGTGTTGAAAGTCGCGAGTATCACCTAGTATGAAATACGTCAGTGGTATGGTCTGTATACTTGTTATATCTTTAACAATACATTTGCTCGTAAAGTTGCTATTACTTCACCACTAATCACTGTTAAGTAGACTTTTACGATAAAAATGAGAGCGATGGATAGCTTTGTGGTTTAGACGCCCGGGTTTCTTCTTTATCAACTACAAGTCAGCCCTTGACCGCGATCTCACCAGGTGGTTAGTGATGATGCAGTCTAAAATGGAAGTTGTATTAAACCCATTGGCCAGAGCTGGGAATCGAATCCATGATCTCGTCATCCGCAGTCGAACTGCATCTTTTCCCGACTACGGCAAAGGCAAAAGGAAGGGTTATAATTTAGCAGTCTATGTATGTATTTAAGTATGTTCCACCGACGCACTTAAATTACTGAGCCGATGTTGACGAATGAGGTGTTAATCGATTCGTCATTACGGTCCGGATGACATAGACTACATTTTTACGGCATAGAATGCTAGTCTTGTTGTTCATCCACCATTATAAAGCCTAAAGGTTTCTAGCTCTAAACAGGCTCCATTCGGGTCGGTAATAGATCGTCGCGCCGAGTGGCTGGACGTAATACACGGGAGATGCATGTGCGGTCGAGTACACAAATCGCACTCGATTCTAACGCAGCGTGATATATCGCTGCCGAGTACCCGATTCACGCGCTCTCATTCATTACACTGTAACAGACTAGGTACTATCTTACTAATATTATAAATGCGAAAGTTTGGATGGATGTATGGATGTACTAGCTGATGCCCGCGACTACGTCCGCGTGGATTGAGGTTTTTGGTTCCCGCGGGGACTTCTTAATTTTCCAGGATAAAAGTAACCTATGGGCTATTCCAGACTATAATCTATCTCTGTATCAAATTTCATCCAGATCCGTTCAGCCGTTGCGGCGTGATTGAGTAACAAACATCCATCCATACATCCATCCAAACTTTCTCATTTATAATATTTATATTTGATGGATGGATGGATGTATGGATGTTTGTTACTCAATCACGCACCAACAGCTTAACGGATTTGGCTGAAATTTGGCACAGAGATAGATTATAGTCTGGAATAGCACATAGGCTACTTTTTATCCCGGAAAATTAAAGAGTTCCCGCGGGAACCACAAAACCTCGATCCACGCGTAACGAAGTCGCAGGCATCAGCTAGTATGATAATAATAATGTCCTCCCAGCCGAATTTCCCGAAGTTTTTGACGACCTCCGTGGCGCAGTGATGACCGCTGTTACACTGTGTTGTTGTCCCGACAGGGTCAATTTGTGAATTTATAATTTCGGAATTTTCCCTGGTCTGGCCTGGTGGGAGGCTTCAGCCGTAGCTAGTTACCACCCTACCGGCAAAGACGTGCCGCCAAGCGATTTAGCGTTCCGGTACGATGCCGTGTAGAAACCGAATAAGGTATGGGTTTTATATAACTGCCATGCCCCTAACAGGTTAGCCCGCTACCAACCCAGTCTGCATCGTAACTTAGCATCAGGTGAGATCGCAGTCAAGGGCTAACTTGTAGTGGATAAAAAAATCGGCTACGGCGGCCGATCTCCAGAGAGATGAGCCATCTGCGCGGGAGATATTATAGTCTACAAGTGTGTGCGCAAATACAGGTGCACTCTCTGTTCCTTTACTCTCATAGCCAAATGGGACCGAAAATCCGACACGACCGCTGAGAGATCGGGCGCAGGACCGGCAGCTTTACATGCTCTCCGAGGCACGGGAGTGTAACACCGCCAACAAGGTAGTACTGAGAATTTCTGGTCCGAAAAACTCAATACTTAACTATGGCCGACCCGGGACTTGAACCAGGGACCTCGTCGGCCGCAGTCGAACATGCTAACCACTAGTCCAACGAGGCATTTACAATTAGTATGACAACTGTATAATAATTGACATAGTAATGAGCTAGATACAAGCGGTGATATCCTAGTGGTTAAAAGTTAAGACACCCGGCCTCCTGTACGGGGTCGTGGGTTCGATTCCGGACACGCACCTCCAACCTGTCGAAGTTATGTTTTTTAAGAAATTAAATATCACTTGCTTCTAACGTGAGGAAACCTGCACACCCGAGAGTTCTTCGTAATATTCTCGCAGGTGTGTGAAGTCTGCCAATCCGCACTTAGCCAGCGTGGTGGACTATGGCCAAACCCTTCTCATTCCGAGAGTAGACTCGTGCTCAATAGTGAGCTGGCAATGCGTTGATAAGAGAGCTAGAATATATAAAGAGTGTAAAAAAGTGTGTGTGTGCAATTCACACACGGCAGAAGTGAAACTTCAGAAATGTGGCCTGCGAGAGAATGAAATAAATATAACTTGTATTCTGTCTCATTCTCTCGCAAGCTAAATCCTATATATGTTTGTCTCTTTTTGGTGTCACTTTTTCGTTTCGTTGAATTTACAAATCACAACGATTCTAAAGAAGTTTCACTTAAAAAAGCATAGATGTATATTGTCACTGTTATGTAAAACACAAAGACTTGTTATAAACTGCCCACATCAAATACATATTTCATTTTAATAAACAGTTTTCATCATTAATTAAAATATATTTGTACAAATAAACAGGTAAAATCTCCGTAATCTACTTACAGGGGCGTTACTACCATCGTTTAAATCAGTACTATTTCAAAATGACAGTTTTATGTAACGTACCTTGACGTCCCTTAATAAGGAGTATAATTCTAAAACACGAAAGTCAACAATAATAACAATATTATATATACATGAGCCTCCAGAAGTCACCATAAGGGCTGGCTAATTTTTTGCACAAAGGATCAGCTTGGCTGTCTTATGCGAAAATGCAGCCAGCATGATTCTTGCCACCAGTCCACGCGGGTTTTATTTATAAGTAACTGCATAGATGATAACCACGACTTCGTCCGCCTGGATTATGATTTATTGATTCCCGCGCGGGATAAAAAGTAGCCTATGTCCTTCCCCGGGAAACAAACTATCCCAATACCAAATTTCATCAAAATCGTTTGAACTCGCCGTGAAAGCGTAGCAGACGGACAGACAGACACACTTTCGCATTTATAATATGTATTAAGTATGGATTAGGTTAGGATAGCTGGCTTTAAGTTCTATAGTATTGTTTTAAACAATACGGCTTTAAGCGATGGTAGTATGCCCCCAAAACTGAAACGGATTTTATTTCAAAGGGAACTATAGTAACATTTAATTTCGCTACAATCAGCGACGGTTATTTTATCGCTGGTAAACCAAATTCAATTAAATTAAATTACAGGCATATACGGGCGCGTTCTGTAAATATATAATCAATTAACTACCTCTGCTGTACAATATAATAACGATGGGCTTTCAAATATTACACAATAATTTTATTTAATTCGGTACTTTGTTTCGCAATAAGTTTCGAGTCATTTCGAGCATTTGGTTTGATATTTTGGGAATAACTAGAAATTTTGGCATAATTTCAAACCATTGCCATCTTAATATTGAGCAGTAGTCTCCTCTTAGGATGAGAAGAATATGGCCATTGTTCACCACGCTGGCCACATGTGGATTGGCAAACTACATACACCTTTGAGAACATTATTGAGAACTATCAAGTTTCCTCGCGATGTTTTCCTTCAAATTACAATTTAATTGCTCTAAACACACATAGCAAGGAAATAGTTAGAACTATGTGCCCGAGGATCGAACCCTGGACCTCGTTGGATAGGAGGCCGAATTCTTAACTAGGCTGTCTTTGCTATCAATAATACTTAAAGTCAATAGTCAATCGATTTTTCGGTACACTGTAAACTTTTTAAACATTTATTAATTTAATAAAAGGAAAAGGGTGGGAAAAGGTGACTGACTGACATACTTATCTATCAACGCACAGCTCTAACTACTGGTCGATTTGGGCTGAAACTTGGCATACAGGTAGCTTCATATTAGCTTCTCTAACTAATATCCTAACTAGGTTGAAACATGAAGAAAAATATACAATGTGCGCTTCTATTGGTGGGTTCGACACACATCTGGTAGCCTAGCAACGGGACATATCTCTGGTGCAAAGGCGAATGGCTGGAGGCACCCACGAATGAGCATGAACTAACCTCGTGGTAACAACGTCCCAAGAAATGCAAATTCAAAAAAAAATTGTGTGTGTCAGCTCCAACGCACGACTGAAGTTTACTCATTACGAACGAAAAGTGTTACGTAGTAAATAACGTAACGGAGAAAGTTTGGTTTTACTCCCCATAAATGGTTATACCCCGGTGTATTATATGGTAATTGGTAATAAGGGTCACTGTTGTTTGTAGGTATTGAAACACGTCTACTTCTTCACACTGTTTATTTGCGACTAACTTGGTAACATAAAATGTGCGTTGATACAAAATGCATCTTTTAAATAATTGATGCCACTGCTATACTTAACTTCGAGATACATTATTAAGACGTTGATATATAGAATATAGATATTTGAGTAAACACCCGGGCTTATCTTACTAACTTATACTAATATTATAAAAGTTTGGATGGATGTATGGATGGATGTATGGATGTATGGATGTTACTCAATCCCGCCCAAAGGGCTGAACGGATCTGGCTTAAATTTGGCACAGAGATAGATTATATAGTCTGGAATAGCACATAGGCTACTCTTTATCCCGGAAAACTAAAGAGTTTCCGCGGGAACCAAAAAACCTCAAACCACGCATACGAAGTCGCGGGCATTCGCTAGTATTATATAAAAATCGATTCTTATGGAGGTAAACTCCAAAAACTTTCTCATCGTACAATTGGATTTTTCTATTTGTGCTACTATACTTATACACATTTAAAGCAGAAGTTTTGAAATGACACGGAGCAGAAAACTTTCCAAACAAGGCAACCTGTGTACCTGAACGTTGAAATCAACAGATCATCAACCTAACAACGAAGTACAGCGAAGCTATTAAACAGCAAAGTTTCTAATTATGTCAGTATACTGTTCCAAATGAAAAGCAGAAGTTTTGTGATAGCAAGGAGTATAAAAGCTTTCCAAACAAAACAATAAGCACAAATATTGAATTTTGCAGGATGTCTGTTTACCCCAAACCCCAAACTGAAGGGTTACTATCATCGCTTTTATGTCACCTCTGTCTCTAAAATAAGGATTTTAATATAGAATGAACTAGAAGTTTAATTAACTATAATCCGCCACAGTAGACAAATCTGTGTGGTACAGTGCGTGTCTTTCACCTGCAGCATGCGACACCCACCATCCAGCAATTCGACAATGCACGATTGTAAAGAGACAACATCTCCTGAAGATGCTCCGGTGTTGGAGTGAAACGTACGTTGAGTGATTCGAAGGATTTGTGTGGTGTGGTGCTGTGCCTGTTTGGTGGTACTATCCCGGGAAAGGAATAAGGATGTAGGCTACTTTTTATACCGGAACATGAAAAAGTTGAGAAAGTTTAATTTTCTGGGATGAAAAGTAGCCTTTGTGTTATTTCAAATTGTAATCTATCTCTGTTTCATCCAGATCCGTTCAGCCGTTATGGCGTGATTGAGCAACAAACATCCATCCATCCAAACTATCGCATTTATAATGTTAGCATAGATTAAAATGCATGCCTATTGAATGATTAATTGCATGCCTTCTGCTAGGCGAAACATAATATCACTAGGTATTTAACTTTGTAACACCCAATGTAAATGTATGATGGTGCAAAATAAAGAAATTGTACTATTGTACTGAATATTGTACTGGAATTGTTGTATTGTACTATTGTAAAACCCTCTAGATGTTACCTTTTCGGCTCATTTCTTCTTAAAAAGGGGACTTATTGATAATAATAGTAGGGTAACTAATATCCGATTGACTGCTGTTTCTGGTTAATTTTGGTGGTTTTCCATCGGGATTAATTAGGTATAATCATCTATTTAAGCCTTATGCAAAGTCAAGAGTACACACCAAAGACTTTTTTTGTTGTACCTACTAGTCAAATAAATTATTTTGAAAAAAGTTGCTGATTTGACTAGTTGTCAAGTACCCAATTCAGATGTTGCTTATATCACAAAAAAGTTGAAATATAGGACCTTCCAAAAATTGTTATATTCACGTTCCGTTGGTTTCATGTTTGATAACCATTTTCTATCGATTAAAGTAAAAAATTCCAAGCAAGCAAGAATTTCATACAAAATTATGCGCGCGTTTTGACGTTTGAAAAAAAGTTGCCGATTCGATTAGTTTTTTTTTTAATTTATCAAATAAAAATGTGACTGACTGATCTGTACTCAACGCACAGCTCAAACCACTGGACGGGTCGGGCTGCATTTTTTTATACAGATAGCTTTTATAACGTAGGCAACCGCTAATACATGATTTTTGAAAATTCGACACCTAAGTGGGTAAAATAAGGGTTTTTCAATAACTAAAATCAATCTTAACGTGAGCGAAGCCTCGGGCAAAAGCTAGATTAATGATTATCCGTGAAAGCGTAGCAGACAGACAGACGCACTTTCGCATATATAATATTAGTATGGATGACAGCTTTACGTTACGTACCTTGACGTACCTAAAATGAGGATTATAAATCTAAAACACGTACGTCAACAATATTAAAATAATACTGAGTTAAGTGATAGTAGTATTCCTCCAGTACAGTGTACACAACATTTTGTCTTGCGACTTATCTCACATGTAACCTCACGCTAAGAGACGGCACGTAAGCTCGTAGAATATTAAAACGCCCATCCGAACGGCTAAACGCATGTATCGAGCTATGAATTACTAAAGCCCTTCTAACGTAGGAAATTGAAAACGTTTATTTTGTATATCGGTGTGTTTTCCTTATGGCGTTGCAAATTTATTTATGAATGGTCCTGTTAGTAGAATGAAAGAAGCCTTCCAAACTGGAAGTAGACTCAAGACAAGACGAATCATGCCTATAGTCATAAGTTTTTATTTTATTTTGTAGTTAGGTACTTTTTTTTTGTAATTATATTAATTATTTGTGTCAAACTATGTTTACTGGGCAACTTAGCCTATTAATAAAAACCTTATTGTATTATTATTATTATTTTATTCCACTACAAGTTAGCCCTTGACTGCAATATATTCTGGTGGTAAGTGATGATTCAGTCGACACGACATCATACCGGAACGCAAAGTCGCTCAGGCCCGCTTGCAGAAACGCCGGGTTAACCTTTTAACCCAGAGTTAGCTGCTACTTTGACAGAATTTGTATAAAACTTCTGCGCTCACCACTGCGCCTTTTGTTCCGTGGGAATTCGATTGTTATACGAGTATGCCCGTCCTCGGGATGCAAGTTCCAACCTATCTCTGTTCCTATTATACTTACCGTATTACGTCGAAATCGGTTTGACACAATGGGCCGTGAACAGACCTATAGACACATAAATATATTTTCGTACCACTTGCTCAAAAAAGTGACATTCTATGCCACAAAAAGCGAACATAACAATAGTCATTTTTAATCTGTTAAAAACAGGGAAAGAAAATTGTACTGAATTTCATTCATCCTCTAGGGGGAGAATGTGATTCAAATTTGGAATACTTACCGAAATTTATACTGAACTGCATCTGTGTTTACACCATTGAGTTTATATATAAAGCATTAAACATCTTTTTGAAAAAGGAATACGCATTTATTATGCAGTTATGATTATTAAATAAAATTACGAAAACCGACGAGGCCGTAATATGAGCTTGATGCTTTTGCTTTTCCGACAAAAAAATATTAGTTTAGGAATTTGCCGCGTTTTTGTTTTCTCCAAATACATTTAACCCCTTGGTTAATAATCTACTATTATATGTCTAAAATGATAATGATATATAGCCGAAAATGATCTCGGGACCTTTAATTTAAAAGATCACTGTGTTCACCACTGTGTCAGCGAGTTCACTCTGTTTACGACTTCGATTCTAATTTACATCTACGTCTCCATATTTTCTCCTTATTTTTAAAGTAAGGTTTTCCTAGTGCGTGTAAATACACATTAGTATGGCGTTCTTTTTGTCTATAGGAGGCTTCGTGGCTAGTTTAAACGAACAAAAAACGTGTCGCAATGCGATTTAAGTTTCGTTACGATGCCATGTAGAAACCTCACATAATATCAAAGCCTGGTTGAATGTGTCAGCGCAAAATAATTTTAAGTCCAAATAATTATACCACATTCTTGCAAATAAATTATTCTATTCTACTCTGGACCACTAAATTATGTATAATATATATGTATATTAGTAGGTACTTTATTTTGTATGTACGTTATTAAATTGTGTATTTCCTGTATATATGATATGTAAGTATATTTTTATGATATTTATCATAAGTCGTAATAAAAAGTTTTATATTCTCTTGTTTATAAGTACCTACTCAGCTTTATCTATTTTTCACCATTCTCACACTCTAGGGCTGCTGGAAGAAATCTCTTCAAGAGATAAGTGTTGTCCTTGTACATGTCCTTAAAATTTTTATGTTTAGTTTTAAAGTTTGGTACTAAATATATGAATAAATAAATAAATAAATAAATAAATACGGCCATTAAGCTTCCCACGCTCAATACATTACCCAGCACGTGGATTTTCGATAGTATTCTATTTCGAACGTCGCGTTCTTTCGTACCACGAAACCTGCACCTTTATCCTATAAATGCCATGCCTCATAAATAATAACATCTTTTGTTGTGAATAATATTTGCATTTTTTTGTTACTATTTGCATTGAAAGAGTACCTATTCAGATGACAAAATAGCTGTAACGAAACCGCAAAGAAAAAATTTCAATGGCTTATATTTTCATGCAAATCGATCTGTAGAAATAAATTAAGTACGTTGTTTAGTATCGACATCGACTATTAACCATTGATTGCGATTTTTCTGAATCCAAAATATGTAGTAGGATTTCCGAACCATTTAATTTAATAATGTTGGTAACTCACGTGTTTTGTGGAATAATGCTCGAACTAGCTGATGCCCGCGACTTCGTCCGCGTGGAATAAGTTTTTTTAATTCACACGGGGACTCCTTCATTTACCGGGATAAAGGATGGGTTTGAAACTATCATACTAATAATTTAAATGCGAAAGTGTGCTTTTTTTTGTTGGTTAGTTAGTTAGTTGGTTTGTCTTTCAATTACGCTGCAACAGAGCAACGGATCGATGTGATTTCGCATGGGTATAGTTGAGACTTGAGGACCTGGAGAGTGACATAGGCTACTTTTTATCCCGGAAAATTAAGGAGTTCCCGCGGGAATGAAAAAACTTTTACCACGCGGACGAAGTCGCGGGCATCAGCTAGTAATATTATGAATGCAAAAGTGTGTTTGTTTTTTGGTTTGTTGGCTTAACATTCAATAAAGCCGCAACAAAGCAACAGATCAACCAATATGTCGTCGTTTAGTTGCCAGTCATAATGTCGTCCAATATCAGCTATTGGACGACATTATGACTGGCAACTAAACAACATTTACCTACTATGGAAAAGGTTAGATTAAATACATCAATATAATATCTAGGTACTAGACACACTAGGTAGATACTAGATACCTACCTATTTACCTACGAGCGCAGTGACTTTCTGAGTTCTATATCGGGTAGTACCTAGGAGTACCTACTAGAGATAACAGCAGGGCGACCGCGTAACTTTTGCATCAATCATTGATACATCAAAATCACCTCCGATTGGCTGAATTTATGGTATTCTTGCTGCGGCAATGGATTTCGTCCAATAGTGGAAGAGTGTTAACCAATCAGAGGTGATTGCGATGTATGAATGATTGATGCAAAAGTTACGCGGTCGCCCTGCAGGTAACCCGGGTAGGTATATTATGGTTATAGGTACAATATGTATAGCTATATCATACAACAACATAATAAGAAAATGTAACTTAGGTAAATACGACTGCAACATCATACTAATGTTCTTAAAGGTAAATGCGAAAGTCAGTTTGTTTGTTGGTTTGTCGGATCCACGTGATTTTTGGCATGGTTAAAGTTGAAGACCTGGAGAGTGACATAGGCTACTTTTTATCCCGGAAAATTAAGGAGTTACCGCGGGAATTACAAAAATATATTCCAAGAAATGATTCGGACAATATCGCGGGCATCACCTAGTAGGTACCTATATGTAGGCAAAGTTACAATATTCACAGGGACGGCGCCCGCGGGAAAACGCGAGCGTAAATTGTGAGCGCAAAAATTACCTATTTATAACTCCGTCCCTCAGGATGGCAGTAATCCGCGATTGATGGCGGAATATTCTAATGGTTAAGCTGGATTCGTCGTTTGTATAATGTCAGGCAATTAATTATACCTACCAGATTAGATGTCCTCACTTTATTTGTAGTTAGGTTTTGCCTGCGACCTCGTCCGCGTTGAATACAGAAATTCATCCCAATATTATGTGGGAGGGGGAAGAGATCAGATTATGTGGGATTCCTACCACTCTCCTACCAGCCTCCGGGAACTCCTAACAACTACAATTAATTATCCAGGGCAAGAGGACGGACACGGGACGGAGAAGGACATCCTGGTTGAAAAACTTACGCCAGTGGTTCAACAAAAGCACCCGATCGTTATTTATAGCTGCAGTTTCGTCCTCCCAGGGTTGCACATAGATGGAAAAAGAGCGACCGGATCCCCTTTTCCAGCCGCTTGCAATCCCCCATCCCAATATCATTATAGACTATTATAATATATATATAATACTACGTGCGTGTGGGTAGTAGTTAGTAGTAAAAGTTTTCGATTCCTGATGGGAACTTTTTAATTTTCCGCCCAATTTCCTTCCCCGGGATACAACCAATCCCTGTACCAAATTTCAATGAAATCGGTTGAATAAAGCGTAGCAGACAGATAGACAAACAAACAGACAGACGGACAGACAAACTTTCTATAAATAAAATATTATTTCGCATTACATAAAGACTTTCGCATTTATAATATTTACTATTTGAATTTCGTATAGGTAAAAATACGAGGGATTTAAACAGATATCCACGTATATATAGTTTAGTATGTATGAAGCTATTAGGTGTAGCTTTCTATCTTTGGGACCTAAATGCCTTAACTAAAAATCTGTCTGAAAATACTAAAATTTATGATACCTAAGACCTAGTCATAAAAACCACATTACTCTCCTGGGCACTATTAGGTTCAGTCGTTTTCTAACTTTTACGGTTTAAAATCTTTTGTCGCCGACTTTGAGAGGGATAAGTGTTCATATAAAAACTAGGTGGAACCCTAAGTTTATAAAAAAATCTCGATTCGAGGGTTATTATTTGTGTGAATTAAAATTCAAAAGCACTTATAAAAAGTTTATTTGAATAAAAAAACATATTTTTTATTCAAATAAACTTAATAATATTATTTTTTTACTCATGAGTTAAAATTCATAAAAGGAAGATATTTAATTGAAAAAAGCGATTAAAGAATGAAGCGGTAGCGGTAGCGATAGCCTAGCGGTTAACGGTACGGGATCGCGGGTTGGATCCCCGGACACCTCCAATTTTTCCAATTGGGGATCGAACCTGGAAACGCCTACCGCATAGCATTATATACCACGCTGCCAGAGAGTTCATCAAAACCGCGATATCTAGAGCCCCATCATCATCATCATCATCATCACTACAGCCTATTAACGTCCCACTGCTGGGCACAGGCCTCCACTCTCATAGGAGAGCGGGAATTAGAGCTTAGACCCACCACGCTGCTCCAATGCGGGTTGGTGGGCTTTAACGACTATTATCATGTTAGTGATAATAACCGGGACCGACGGCTTAACGTGCTCTCCGAGGCACGGGGGTGATACACCGCCAACTTCCAACTCCGGGCTGGCACTGAGAATTTCTTAATTGAAAAACCCAATACCTAACTTTTATGCCCGACCGGGAATCGAACCCAGGACCTCGTGATCCGCAGTCGACTATGCTAACCACTAGACCAACGAGGCAGTATCTAGAGCCCCAAGCAGGAGAATTTTATATGCAGTTTGAACATCAACCTAGATACCTAACCTTAAGCTTAGGTATTACTTATTCAGCGAAGAGAGTGAAGGATTGCTACTGCGAGTCATACTGATCCAGCAACGTAGAGCTTCCAGAACTACTCTATAAATCTCTGAACGAATACTCCAGTATGCAGCAAGTGAATATTATTTAAACATTAAACTTACTTTGCGATCAGCTGCAGGGTTCCTAGCAGGCTACGCCCCGTACATCTATGCTAATATTATAAATATGAAAGTTTGGATGTATGGATTTTTGGTACTCAATCACACCACAACGGCTGAACGGATCTGAATGAAATTTGGCACTGAGATAGATTACAG
The DNA here is from genome assembly GCA_963932025.1 of Erebia epiphron. Classification (NCBI taxonomy): domain Eukaryota; kingdom Metazoa; phylum Arthropoda; class Insecta; order Lepidoptera; family Nymphalidae; genus Erebia; species Erebia epiphron. Next base: position 16,372,236 of record OZ009950.1, read on the forward strand.
TCTGGAATAGCACATAAGCAAAAAACCTCGATCCACACGGACGAAGACGCGGGCATGAGCTACTTGTATAGTAATAATAATGGCCTCTCAACCTAATTTCGGCGCGGGAGATATTATAGTACACAAGTGCGCAAACACAGGTGCACTCTCTGTTCCTTTACTCTCATAGTCCGATGAGACGGCAAATCTGACACGACCGGAGAGCGATCAGGCGTAGGACCGACGGCTTTACGTGCTACCCGAAAAACGGGAGTGAAACACCGCCAACTTCCTAACTCAGAAAAATCCAATACTTAATTATGACCCGACCTAGGATTCGAACACAGGACCTCGTCGGCCGCAGTCGAACATGCCAACCACTAGACCAACGAGGCAGTCAACTCACACAACAGACTTGTTTAACTTGTGTGTGACAACAAGGTGTTTTTAAAGGGTATTTCATTCTTCTTATACGCGTAGAGCTATCGAGACGTTGAAAGATACTCTTTAGCGTCCACAGCGATGCTGCAATGAAATGCAGCAGAGTAGGTATTAAATATAATGTACTTTGAAGACAGGATTTTCCGATAATTGTCCCCTCGCCGACAGCGAGCCGTGCTGACTCAATAACTTGATAGCATTACCCGACTGAGGGTACTCTCTGTCGGAATATTACACTGCAAAACTGTACCTTTGGTAGCTATGGTGAAAAGAGGTGCACTTTTATTTGCTGAGAACATATTTTTATCCTATAAAGAGCTGATGCCCACGACTTCGTCCGCGTTGTTTAAGTTTTTTTGATTCCCGCGGGAACTCCTTAATTTTCCGGGTTAAAAAGTAGCCTATGTCAATCTATCCATAGCCCATCCTCAACTATACCTATGCCAAAAATCACTTTACGAAACCCATGAACATTTTGTATGGGAAAATCAAGGGAAAAAAGTTTTTTCCTTTATTTTCTTTTTTCGACAATTTTTATTATTTTTAAATATTCTGCTATTCGGCACGGAGACAAAATACACAACAAATCAAAAACCATGAAAATCGGTGACACCGTTCTAGAGTTATAAGTGTTCCAACAAACCCGACTTTGTTTTACATATTAAAGAAAGAAAGATAATAATATTATTATAATCTTTGCTTGAAAGTAATGCTATACAACTTTCTCCACAATGATCCTCACAGGTTTCTGAAGTCTGCCCATCCATACTTGTACAAATTTCATCAAAATCGGTTGAAAAGATGGGCCGTTATAGAGTAGCAGACAGACAGTCAGACACACTTTCGCATTTATATTATTAGTATGGATTTAATTTGGTTAACCAGTAATGAAATAACAAACCAAACGTACTAAACCATACGGAACGTAAACGTTATTTTGATAACAACCACGATTGCGGTTACGGCCATAAATTAAATTAATATTTCGATTTCACATTTTAAAAGCTTTTGTATTTTGGCACATTTTTGTTATCCATTGAACAACATTTTTTTTTAATCGTGGTATTTAATTTTTCATTTGCGTCATTAACATATTTTTTTATTTTATTTTAAACATACTTCTATATTCATACATATACTATATCTATGCTGTATCTTTAAGTATAATTTACTCTAGTCTGTGGCAGTAAATAAGTGTTAAAAGTAACTTGAAAGAGAAAGGCCGTATTTGAATATTTTCGAAAACGAATAAAAGAAAATATCAAAGGGAAAACGTGTTCTAAGCATTTTGGGATAATAAAGTGTATCCATATCCCATACGCTATCACGTTAATATGAATGTGAATCGTAAATCCGAGGATATCTTGGGCGAGAAATAGGATTTATGTCTTTTATGAACAAATTTGCTAGGTTAACGGCTGGCTCACATTACTCCAGTTGCTGGAAATAATAAAGTTCTTCTGACTGTATTTCAACCACGGCAGCCAATCTCAATGGAGACTAGCCAATTATAATCCATACATACTAATATTATAAATGCAAAAGTGTGTCTGTCTGTCTGTCTGCTACGCTTTCACATATATTTTACCGATTTTGATGAAATTTGGTATAGTGATAGGTTACATCCCCGGGAAGGATATCGCTACTACTAGGGCCACTTTTTATCTTGGAATGTTCCCCCGGGAATCAAATAAACGTAATCCACGCGGACACGCGGAAATGTAGTGGACTAACCTGGAAAGGAAGGGTATGGTAGATGTACCCCCAATTGGTTTCTAAAAGGCATAGTATCGGAACACAATTGCAACTACGTCATTAGCGGTAGGGTAATAATATTCACTAGGCCAGACTAGATTAGTCTACGAGCATGGAGAATTAGAATTACCGGACTGCATTTAGTACTCTTAACTGGATAGAAGGAAACTAGGTAGTATTAAAATTATTCTTCTAACATTTAAGGGCTAAACTAGAGCTGCTTGAATAATATGAACCAGCCCTAATGACTAAGTTATTCCAACTGGAAGAAAGGTTTTGATAAACCCTATTCAATTGGCTTAGACCTTGGTAAATCCTATATTCAAAAATGTTTGAGGGAAATTTTCTAATAAAATCAAACCTTTTTAAAAACTAATCTAACATTTCAACAAGTGATAATCAAGATTGAAAGTTAAACAGACTTCATCACACTTGAAAACTACTGAACTGATTTTGCACAGAGTAAATGTAAGCTAATCACCTATGAAATTTTGTATATTTGGAAGCCCTTATAGATTATCATATGTGAATATTTTAATAATATTACATACACACGTGTCGAATTGATAACATAACCTCCTTGTTTTGAGGTCTGTTAAAAATGAAATAAATATCCATTTCATCCCACCATCTCGGAAAGAGTATTTTTAATCTTCGATATCTGAATGCAAAAGCCGTTATTATCCTCTTGAGGATAAAGTAAATTGAATTTAGAACATCGTGTGCACGTTAGTAAATAACACTCGTCTATGAAGTTTGTGAATTCAAAACATCATTAAAACCTATTTACTTCTACCTCTATGGTGCCGAATTTCCATACAACCGTTTTTAATTTGTTATTAACTCACACTCGTAACCTTCTTGGTGTACTTTTTAGGGTTCCGTACCCAAAGGGTAAAAACGGGACCCTATTACTAAGACTCCGCTGTCTGTCTGACTGTCTGTCTGTCTGTCTCCAGGCTGTATCTCATAGACCGTGATAGCTAGAAAGCTGAAATTTTCACAAATGATGTATTTCCGTTGCCGCTATAACAACAAATACTAAAAATTAAAAAAAAATATATATTAAGGGGGGTCCCCATACAATAAACGTGTTTTTTTCGTATTTTTATGCTCAATATTAAAATCGGTAACAGGTAGACGGTTCAAATTTTCACAGAATATTAACTTGTATATCACCTTTCAAAATAAATAATTAAATATCAATAAAGTAAATATTAAAGGGGGGCTCCCATACAACAAACGTAATTTTTTGATATTAACAGTAAACCTCTACAAACAAAGTTAGTTTTGCGGTTCATTAACAAAGGTAATTATACCTACTTCTTGAGTACGGAACCCTCGGTGCGCGAGTCCGACTCGCACTTGGCCGGTTTTATTTAATTTGTTTTGCGCGCACCATTTTCTTTCACGTCATGTCATTTCCTCGCTGAGGTGGGATGAAAAGTTACGTATTGCACTCGAGTGAAAAGATTTTTCACCTCGTGCTCTTTTGATTCCCTCGCTGACGCTCAGGATTCTAATTTTTGATCCAGTCGCTGCGCTCGTGATTCAATTTTAGAATCCTTCGCTTGCTCGGTCATCAAAATTGAGCACGCGGTTAAAAAACAACTTTTCACTCTTGTATAACAAATAACTATTAGACGTTCTTATTTGAAATATGTCGTATAAAGTGAATAGATACTAAGAAACTACGTTGAGATACTCGTAACCAAGTGACCTAACATACAGAATTTAGAATGGCTACTAAATTAAGAAATACGTTTCAGCTTAGTGGTAGGGGGTAGAGCGAGGGTTGTAAAACTTTAGCCTGCAGTTTCCTAAACATTTTATCTTAAATACGCTAGCTTGTTGTTGATGATATCACTTCGTGACTTCGGTTACATGTTTTAAACCGAATTCCAAAGGTTTAGAAGTTTTAAAAATGCTTGTGTGAGCTCAATTCGAATAGGCGTTGGTTGGGGTCCTATAGAATGGCGACCCCGCACTAGATAGCGCAGCGTTGGTAGATGGACGGACGACATTAGGCGAGTCGCAGGGATACGCTTTTGAAACGTCATCTGAATCTACCACTGGTTCGGAATACCATTCGTACCACGAAGAGCGAAATTTGACCAAAGAGATAAACTTGGCGGTTACTCTTTCAAAAATGATAATAAATTATATTAGGTGAGACCTGAGAATAATACTAGAGGAATATTTTGACGGTTTTTCGTCACGTACCTACTCGAAGGTACGATCTTTCAAGCTTAGGTCCTCGCGTTTTACTTTGCCAAAAAAAACTTTATAATTAACTAGCTGATGCCCACGACTTTGTCGGCGTGTATTGAAGTATTTTGGTTCCCGCGAGAACTTAACTAGGTATCTGGGATAAAAAGTAGACTATGTGCTAATCCAGACTATATTATTTAGACCAAATTTCATTCAGATCCGTTCAGCCGTTCTGGTGTAATTGAGTAACATGAACAAACATCTATTCATCCATACATCCAAACTTTCGCATTTATAAAATTAGTATAGATATTTTACTGTGTATTAAAATTCGTAAGATATATTATTTTGTTTTATTTACTGAGTAGATGCGGCAGATCATACCTAAATAACTAATTTAAGCGTACAGGCTTATGTACGCCCCAATTCCGTTTTTCTCACTTAATTTAAGATTAAATTTCAGCTCAGGGCCTCAGCTTCAGACAGGAGCCGATCATTTTGTAGGGCGAGCCTTCCAAATATTAGACATGAAAATAAGATGGGGGCATAAATATGAAGACGTTATGAAAATAAAGCGACTTTTCTTCATTTTCCAAAATGTATACGCATTTGTTTTGAATAGAAATATTATGTTTGGTTTAATTAGTTATCTGTGACATGTTTTTTTGTAAAATTCTGCTTGTCTTTGAATTTGACGTGCCAACGAAAATGGAAAAGTTATTTATTAGAATTATATTTCGTAAATTGCTTTTGAAAATTCATATCCTTACTAATTTTATAAATTAAAATGTGTGTCTATCTATCTGTCTATTACGCTTTAACGGCCCATCTTTTCAGATGATTTTGGTGAAATTTGTTATAGAGGTAGTTTACGTCTCGGGAAAGGACATGGCTACTTTTTATACCAGAAAGGACTTCCCCGAGAATTTAAAAAACTTTATCCTAGCGGCCGAAGTCGCGGGCATCATCCTGTATTGCTTTAATATTGTTTAATGTTGTAATTAGAATTTTTAACATAACAAACCCTTAAAACAGTTCAAGAAGCTGTTTAGGGCAAAATAAAAAAGTTGAAACCTAGTTTTTACTGCGCGGTTTTCCTGCATTTAACCTGTAGACTTATGTATTTATGTGCCACTATATTGGCGACAAAAACTGTTTTTTTCTACGTTTTCGTAGTAAAATAAATATGTGAAATATTGTAGTCCAGTGGTTTGAGGCAGTCCATAAATTCTCAGTTTTTTGGCTCGACGCGCGCATAAAACGCAGTCGGCACTCGATTCCCCGCGGGCCCCCTCAGGCTGGCTGCCCACTGTCCACGATATACCGAACGTCATACGATGACGGTAAGACTTTAACAAAACTCAATCTAATGGATTTTTATTCAAATATTCATGCTTTTGAAATGTCAAGTGAATCTACCACTGGTTCGGAATGCCATCCCTACCGAAAAGAACTGGCAAGAAACGTGGTGGTTGCTCTGAAAAATCGAGTGGCTAGTTACCACCCTACCGGCAAAGACGTGCCGCCAAGCGATTTAGCGTTCCGGTACAATGCCGTGTAGAAACTGATTAGGGGTATGGGTTTAATATAACTTCCATACCCCCTGTAAGGGGTATCTCCCACTGTAAGGGGTAGGGGATGGTAGCCCGCTACCATCTTAGACTGCACCACCTTCTGGTGACATCGCAGTCAAGGGCTAACTTGGAGGTAAAAAAACCTAATTAACAATTACATCAATGTGTAGATTAATAAGTAACGTAGTATGGGAAAATAATAATAAAATAAAAATACATCTGTTTTTATTGAATTCTTCCAATTGTTTATTTGAATAAAAAAACATGAGTTTAAGTTTGTAAAAATTCATCCATCCATCCATTCATCAGCCTGTATTCGTCCACAGCTGGACATAGGACTTTTGGAGAGCGCGCCATCACACACGGTCCTCCGCTTTCCTCATCCACCCACTCCCCGCTACCTTTTTAAGGTCGTCGGTCCAGCGGGCTGGAGGTCGACCCACACTGCGTTTACAGGTACGCGGTCTCCACTCCAGAACGCGTCTGCCCCAACGGACAGACATGACCTGCCCACTGCCACTTCAGCTTACTAATTCTGTGGGCTATGTCGATGACTTTAGTTATCCGGCAGATTTCCTCGTTACGGATTTTATCCCTCAGAGAAACACCCAAGTCCCAACATAGCCCGCTGAGTGACTTTAAATTTGTGGAGGAGGCCAGCTGTTTCCGCTCCATACGTCATCACAGGCCGGACACACTCATTAAAGACTTTGGTCTTTGACGTCTTGGGGTATCGACAAGTCGAAGACCTGACCAAAAATTACAAATTGTGAAAATTACAAATGTGAATTTTAGGAATCAGTAATCTGGGATTAAAATATGACTACTAGTCTCGTCCGGAGGGCGTGTACCCTTATGTGCTCGCGGCCGCAGCTTGGCAACCTTTCACGAATATCCGACTCTTTTGCACTTTGAATGCTTTTAAATTTACGATACGTTCCAATAGTGGGAATATTATAACCACGTAAAATAGATACAGACAATATTCTCTAGTTGGCAGCTCTTTTTAAACTAGGCGGGTACCTGTGAAATATTTGTAGAACATGGAAATAGGACGCACTATTACATACCTCCAACGACCTGAATTTGCATAGACAGGCCCTGTCAAACAAAGAATATGAACTAAATTTACTACCGCCATCTAGTCTGAAAAGCGGGACAGCGTTATGGCAGGGACAAGGACAGGCTTATACAGGTGAGGGGCACGCCCTACAAGTCAGATCCCCAACTCTTTTCTATGAAAGGGCCCACCTAGTACCTACATATAAATCGATACTTACCTGGTACTAATGTCGTGGGCAAACCTGTAATTGCCGATTTTCATGTCTCTAACTTCAAGGTCTTGCATAGAAACTTCTAACCCCCATAACACCCCCTTAGGGGTGAATTTTCTCAAAACCGTCTCTTAGCTTCAAGTTTGTATGCTTTATAGTTCCTGAGATATCCTGATTAGCGAGTGAGTGGTATTTCGCTTTTATAGATTTATATTATTACAAAATATTATGTCTTATAGAATATATAGGTAGGTATGCTTAACTAATAGAAAATAATTGGACAAAGGTAAAGCTTAACTCTCGAATAGAAGTTATAGAAGTTTCCTTGATAATGTTAACAAGTTGTTCTGTAATTTGATTTATTTGTCCAGGTAATGGAGTTTTCCAAAAATATTATGTGACTAAAGTTTATTAAGCATAGCTTCTATCGCGGGCCTTGAGCGTGAAGACCGAATCCAGAAATTCCGTAACGAAAAAAAACCTAACACTTTGGTTGCTATGACTACTTGTGTTGTTGACTTCAAGTTGTTAACATAACTTATATTTATACCTTTATAATTTCAACAACTTGAAGTCAACAACACAAGTAGTCATAGCAACCAAAATCATCTTTTCATAAAAATATTTCGCCTTTGTATTTTCAACCGACTTCAAAAAAAGGAGGAGGTTCTCAATTCGACTGTATTTTTTTTTTTATTTTTTTTTATGTTTGTTACCTCAGAACTTTTGACTGGGTGGACCCGATTTGGATGATTCTTTTTTTATTTGAAAGGACATACTTCCCATGTGGTCCCATATAAATTTTATCGAAATCGGTCGAGCGGTTTTTAAAATATCAACAATAAAAGAAGTACTTTGTATAGAGTGTGCTTGTAGTTGTAAAGTTGGCGCGGGAGTTTGAAGTCGGTTGTTTAAAAAGAATTTTTTATATTAAATTATCAACAACACAAGTAGTCATAGCAAGTTGATAAAAAATGCTATGTAATAGCTTTACCGCGGCAGTCTCCGAGTGCCACACGTCTTTTTTTTAAACTCTTTAGTTTGATATTTTTTTCCCGTTGCGGCCAACATTGCTTTGTTGCTATCTCTTTCCAAGAACATAAATAGTTAAATACACCCTTCTCACGAATGCATCGTTAGGCCCGTTTCAGACTCTACCCAGGAATTTCAAATTGGGATGTAGCTAACTAGCGACCGCAGTGTACCGTGTATGTACATAATCCATGCAAATTGATTGTACTGACAAATGTAATCCCCATATTACACGCGGGCTTATTACCCCATCTACGGCTTAATTACCAGCCATGACAATATGTTGATGTAACACGTATTTTACTTATGTGGCAACTTAATTAGGTGACTGTGGATACCCCTAACGTAATGGTATGTGCTGTGGTCTCATGATTGGGAGGTCTCGGGTCAATACCCGGCAGGCATTCAATTGGGGAATTTGTAATTTCTGGTTTTTTTTCTGGTCTAGCCTGGTGGGAGGCTTCGGCCGTCTTTCCGTGGCCGCAAAGACGTGTACCGCCTAGCGATTGAGTGTTCCGGTACGATGCTAAACCGATAGGGTTAATATGGGTTTAACATAACTGCCATACCCCCAACGGGCCCGCTACCATCTCAGACTGCAGCATCATTTACCATCAGGTGAGATTGTAGTCAAGGACTAACTTGTAGTGGCGTAAAAAAAACTTGGTGCCTAGAGGCCGTATTAGTAACCACCGCTAATTTATTCATCTCCACACGACTACAGCCCAAACTTCCCACTGCTGAGCACAGGCCTCCACTCACAGAGGGGGAATTAGATTATATGCAAATATCTCAAAAGCCGGCAACGCATTGGCGGTTACTCTGGTTCTGCAAATGCGCATGGACGGCGGTAATCACTTAATATCAGATAACCCGCCTGCTCATTGGCTCGCTATTTATATATTATTTTAAAAAAAGACCCATCACGCTGCTCCAATTCATCTGATTTGTAAATTACAGACTCTAAATACACATCAAATACCCTGTTAACTAGGCTATCAAATCCATACTTCCATACTATATAATATTATAAATGCGAAAGTGTGTCTGTCTGTCTGTCTGCTACGCTTTTACGGCCCATCTGTTCAACCGATTTAGGTGAAATTTGGTACAGGGATAGATTGTATCCCGGGGAAGGACATAGGCTACTTTTTATCCCGGAAAATTCAAAGGTTCCCGTGGGAATCAAAAAATTTATCTGTTCAACCGATTTTATTGAAATTTGGTACAGGGGTAGGTTGTATCCCGGGGAAGGAGACATAGGCTACTTTTTATCCCGGAAAATTTAAGAGTTCCTGCGGGAATCGAAAAAATTTGGTCCACGCGGACGAAGTCGCGGGAATCATCTTGTATAAACTAATTTGTTACATTAAAGCGTAAATTATATCTCAAAACATCACTAATTAATGCCAGCTCGTATTACGACCGCGGTAATTCAAAAGGCCGTACGTGTTATTTTAAAGAGCGCTCCCCTCAAAAATGTAGCAATTTAATAAATTTAATTAAGTGGAAACCAGAGAGCTGTTAATTATAGAGGCTGTGTGATGTCCTGCAAAACTTAGGTACTTAATTGTTTTTTAGGGTTCCGCACCTCAAGAGGAAAAAAGGAACCCTTATAGGGTCACTTCGCTGTCCGTCTGTCCGTCTGTCAATCACCTTTTTCTAGGGAACGCGAGGGGGTGCCAAGTTGAAATTATTATCAAGTACTCAGGTCTATGGTCCCTTGGAGCTGTAAAAAAAATCAAACTTCTAAGTCAACGCAGTCAAAAGATACTGGCCGTTTATGCAGCATATATTATTGTATATTTGACACTCGCCAATAAATCAAAACCAACCAAGTACTTTCCCTTGACCGAGAAGCATGAAATTTGACAAGAAGCAAGGTATCACAGCATGTACGTATATTATAAAAAAATCCGAAAATCGATAATTAAGTTTCCGTACTCATAGGGTGTCGAATTGTTTGAATTGTCAGGCGCTACCAGCTTAGCGTGATATGTAAGCCAGTAACGTCACAGCTGTCTAAGTGTTGTTATGACATCTTTATTGCAATTTACTAAGATAATTTATATTGTGTGGAACCCATTGCGCGCGAGTCTGACTCGCACATTGTTAGCCGAGCCCCGGGTTTTTTTAAATATCTAAAAACACAGAGTTACATCTCTATAGAGTGAAACTCAATGGTGGGAAATATGATAAATTAATTTGGTTTAGACATGTCTGTGCAGCAACGTAGCGCGGTCAGCTTCAGAACGTGTGCTCTAAACATATTTGAGAATTCAAGCCGCTCCGAATGTGTGCTAAATATACTTAGCTGGGAATTCTACCCGCCATCCGGGTGGGAATTTCGTGCAATAAATATCACCGCGGGATGACTTTTACATTTCACTTCATTCCATTTTTTTATTTTAATTGTAATAATTTTACATAGTAGGAACAATCTACCTCTAGCAGCCATTTTACAGTCTAAGTCTAAATTTTGATAATATTTGATTAAAATAATTCATCATCATCACAGCGTTCTTCGTTAAAATTATTTCCAAAAAACCGACTTCCAAAGCAACTGTAAAGTAAAAAATAATTTTGACACTATGTTGAAGTCGGGCGAGCCTGATGCGTCAACTTTGCCTATCTTTGATAAAGGTGCTCGCCCGACTTCAACATAGTGTGTAGAAATCAAAATTACTTTTTACTTTACAGTGGCTTTGGAAGTCGGTTTTTTGGAAAGAATTTTTATTTTTAACTTTTTATTGTAGTCTTAATCCCCGCGGCTTAGGAGTGCAGCAGTACCCTGCAGCATCAGAGTTGAGGAGTTTGGAATTGGGTTTAAGTATGAAGTCGTTGCTTGACACCTACAATATGAATTCCCCATAAAAAATCCTAAATCGCTATTTTTAAGGAGTTTTGTACCCTGCAGCATCAGGGTTGAGGAGTTGGGACTCAGAGTTAAATCGTATACACGTGACTTGATACCTACTATATGAATTCACCATCAAAACTGCCTAACTCCCTAGTTTTGAGTCGTAAGTATACCTACAGCATCAGGATTGAGGATTTGGAGTCAGATTTTTTTATGGGAGCATCTCGCGAGCTTCCTCTAACCACTGAAAAAAAATATTTTCACATCGGTTTGGAAACCACGGAGATATGCGGTAACATACATTAAAAAAATATACCAACCTATAAATAACCTCCTCCTTTTTTGGAAGTCGGTTAAAAATGAGGTTTGGCGGTCATCATAAAATAAAATTAATTCACTAATTGTTACAGCAGATAAAAATAATTTAGGTTGAACAGACCATAGTTATTATTTAATGTCAAAATTATTTTTAAGGAAAGTTAAGTTTTGTAGTCCTTAGTTTTGTCACGAATTAAAAAGTCATTTAATACTACAAAATGATTCAAGGAATCAGGAATTTACATTTTAAAATGTCCTACTGAATGATGCCCGCGATAACGTGGATTTAGGTATTTTTCAAATCCCACAGTCTTTGAGTTTCCGAGATATTGAGTAGCCTATGTCCTTCCCTAGGATGCGACCAGCTCTGTAACTTTCGTCAAAATTAGTTAAAGAGATGGTTCCCGGAAGCGTAGAAGGCAGACAGCAAAGTGAATAGGCATCTTCTAGGCAAGCGCGCTCCAACCTAGACCTCATCATTCCACTAAGCTTTGATGTCGTCTATTATGCAATAAAAAAAGACACTATTCTGCATTAAAAAAATTATTAAGAAATTATAAATATTCAATTTGTAAATGGTTAGAAGTTAAAGTTCTGAAATTGCATATGGATGTCTATAGGGATATGCTGCATGCCACATCAACTAACCAAATTGTAATTTAGTGCGTTCCAGAAACGCTGCATATGACATAATTAGCTGATGCCTGCGTCTTCGTCCGCGTGGAATGAGGATTTTTTGGTTCCAGCTTTTCCGGTATTCCGAACTCTTTGTATTTCCGGGATAAAAAGTAGCCTTTGTGTTATTCCAGACTATAAATCTATCTCTGTGCCAAATTTCTTTCAGATTCGTTCTGGCGTGATTGAGTAACATCCATCCATCCATACATCCATCCAAACTTTCGCATTTATAATATTAGTATACTTAGATAATATGGCGCAAGTATGCGATGTCGGCTCATAAATAATAACAGCAGTATTACGAATCCAATTTGCATTGAAATAGAATTGTGATGCCGAATCGCTTGAACGGAAGTCGTATTACGTGTATCCTAAATGATTTCATTGTGATGTGACTATTCTTATTCACTCCAAGTGTTAAGAGAAATATTATTTACTAGTTGATGTCCGCGATTTCGTCCGCGTGGATTAAGTATTTTTGTGCATACTCCCCCTGGGAACATCTTAATTTTCCGGGATTAAAAGTAGCCTTTGTTCTTTCCCAGGACACAGCCCGAGGATACCACCTATATCTGTAAGTAGGTACAGAATTTCATCAAAATCTGTTCAAAAGATGGGCCGTTTAAGCGTACAAGACAGACAGATAGACACACCTTCACAGTTATAATATTGGTATATATTATGGAAGTATACAGATATTTTAGATATTATACAAAATCCATAATTCACGCGGCTTTAGCTACTACATGCGCGTATAAAACGTCTAGTTCGTTTGTTTCATAGTGTGTAGTGAGTCTGTTATACTAAAATTCTACATAAATGCTGTTATAGCATGGTTATAGTCAAAACTCATAAGTTCATAACCAGTCAAAACCACTTTTAACTGCTAAAATTGTCAAAAATAGACTATGTATGGTGGTCAACCACCCGTAACTTTGACTTTTCAGATACTTAGGCCTTTTATAAATCAAAAACCCAATGTCCATTTATATACTTTATTCCTCCCAATCATATTACTTTCTAGTTTCTAGAGTACATAATTTGATTATTTTTCGACAATCCTTCCATGCTCCGTTTTTCTTTATCCCTCCGCGCTCAATTGGCGGGAAAACCAACTCCTTGGCCCCAGAATACCATTCTTTTTTTAATTAATTTGTTCTAGGGCTCTGGATTCAAGTCCTTTATGGCCTTATATTTATTGCGAATGTCGTGCCACAGAATATAAAACTAGAAAATCATGACATTCGGCCATCCACTTTTGGGCAACCTCCCGGTGCACAATAATTAAAATATTGTAAATATGAAAGTAAGCCAGTTATTTACAAATCAATTTTTAGGAACGTAGCTCGACATATAATAAATTTGACACACAAAACACTTTCAAATTTATCGCTATTTACCTAAATAATTAATTAATTAATTAAATTAGAATTAAATTCTTTATACAAATCAATAGTAATCGTTTTTGTCTGACGAACGTATCGATCAAATTAGGTACACTGTACATTAATTATAAAACATGATGGTGATAATCAGTTACGGTATCTTAAAACTAAAGCTACGAGGGTTCCAAACGCGCCCTGGTCTGAGAAGAGCCCACAACAAACTCAGCCGGTTTTTTTTCTTTTGTTAGATGGTGATCATCTAACAAATATCGTAAATTACTTAATAATTAAATTTATAATTTCAACAATTACATGATTAGCCACTGGAACAATTCATACCCACCCATTTTTTTTCAAATAATTATTTACATTGTAATAGGAGTTTTCAATTAGGTAGTTGACGTTTTACAACAAAATTTCAAAATGTTTTGAAACCTTAAAAATAAGAAATTAAATTATCAATATACATTGATTAAATTCTTACATACATGTTATTGATTATAAACATTATATTCTTAAAAAATATCACAGAAAATCATGACATTCACTTTCTTCCACAAATATATTTTCTGAAATAATTACTCTAGCAATTTTAATTACGTATCTACCATTGATTGATTTTGATTTTAGTAATTCTTTATTAACAAATAGCGATATAAACAACATTTTGTAATAATCTTACAAAAATTTAACATGATTATAAGGATACTTACAGACTAACTTACGCCTATTAAAGTTTACATACAGAAGAAGTAACATAATATGTTACATTTGCAATCGTGGGCTTATTCAAAGTACTATAAACTAATATTTGGGTATTGCGAAATCCTTGTACAGAAATTTCGCTTTGCAAAACAGTATCTACCATTGGAAACCTTCGTTGCAATACCAATATATATATATATACAATATATAAATAAAAAATATCAATACAATAGTGTAATCTTCATTATCGTCATCCAAAGACCAATCCAAGAGTGATCCAAGATCCAACAAAAGTAGGTAAATAAGACACGAGACAGTAGGAAGATTTCAAATATATCGACAGATTGACGGTCAGTTGTGCGGTTTTATACATAAGTATATACATTTATCCTGGAAATAAATAACCAGTTCTCACGGGACTCGAAAAGATCTAAAATCCACGTGGATGAAGTCGCGGGCAACAGCTAGTTTCTTCTAATTACCATACGATACGGATCTACCTCTTTTAAAAACGGCAGCATAAGTTCATCTCGAATCATGACATTGTTTTGTTGCCGACTGTATTTTATATTTGGTTTATTTCGTTTATTAACGATTTGACATCAGTCGGTAGTACCTACGTTTGAATTTTCATCATGCGTAACTGCAGCAATTTGTCCCGAAGCCTACATCCTAATAAAACTTCTGATGCCGTTTTCTGATTGGACGCATTTATGGTATTGTTAATACCCCACTTCGTTTTTTCAGCGAAAAAACGAAGATCATAACAAATGGCAAAATCCAAGACATCATAGTGGATAAAAGAAAAATTGAATTTGTTGAGGAATATATTTACTTAGGACAAGCAGTATCATTTGCAAATCGTACAGAAAGGGAAATACTTAGAAGAATTACGCTAGCATGGAAAAAGTATTGGAGTTTAAAAGAAATAATGAAGAACAAACAAGTCAACATCAATATTAAGAAAAAAGTATATGAATCAATCATCATGCCATCGCTCACATATGGTTGCCAGACTTGGGCAATCAGAAAAGAAGACGAAGTTAAATTAGCAGTCTGTCAGAGAAAAATGGAGAGAAGCATGTTAGGAATCAAGCTTAAAGATAAAACAAGGAACTCTGACATACGAAGAAAAACCAAAATTTGTGACATAACAAAAAGAACAAGACTACTGAAGTGGAAATGGGCGGGTCATGCATGTAGAATGGAAGAGAGGTGGACAAAGAGACTCACGGAATGGATACCCAGGGATAATAAACGAAACAAGGGTCGACCAAGGAGAAGATGGTGCGACACTTTTAAACAGATAATCGGACAAAGTTGGATGACCCAGGCAAGGGACCGCGGGCTATGGAGAGAGTTGGGGGAGGCCTACGCCGATGAGGCGACTTCTACCAGAAATTAAAAATGACACGAATAACGCGAATATGACTGATTAACCGTCAGACTTAACGAGTAATGCATGCATGCAAGAACACATATCATTTTTGACAGGGACCCTAGACTTGACTTGATAGGCAGTAACCGCTAAATGAAAGACTGTCAAAACTGTATAACTTTTGTAGAATCAGATGTAATAATAATAATTAAAATAATGTAATTAATAGTAAACTTTGACATTCGGATAGTACGTAAGAAACTGGTAGTAGAATAAAGAGGCTTTTTATTTTATTTTTATTTTATTTTTTATTTTAATACCCCACTGTATCTGACTCAGCTGCTTAACCCAATCACGTTCACATGAACTATTTTTAACGGTTAGCCAATGAATTTAAAATTGTTTAATTTAAACGGTCAGTTTAGCCGTTGGATCTAGGACATGCTGCTGTATATAATACGTCTCAGTTACAATGAAGTTCACAAAACTTGCTAAGTAAATTCATTAATGATAGTCAACATGTATGCACAATTAATGCACGATCTATATATATATTTAGATTTGCGTAATATTTTAGTAAACCAAGAACGAGCCTGTATTTTCTCAACTGTCTTCGCCTCACCCGAGTGTCTGATGTCATCATAACATTACTGTGTCAATTGTCATAGTTATCAAACGTTTCATTGGGGTGTAAATGCCATTCTTCAGTAGTACTTTGTGTGCTTTCTTAACCAACTATCTATAATTTGTGCTGTACTTGATAGGTTCCGGAAATACGTTAAAATGATTGCTGTGCAAAATTTTACTCTTGTCAGTCTTTGTTTGCATTGACTTGATAAAGTAAAGCACATCGCCTGCTGTGAAACTCGTTGCCAGTGCTATTCGTTGCTGTCCAGGCTGCCGCGATGATTGGGTGGACAATGCCAATGTATGGGAACCTCTGATGTGAATCTTGGGTCTAATCGCTGGAATCGATGTCTTTAATCGTTCGTAAGACTGAGAGGAGCATCTATGTGCTACGCTTATCTGGTGGTGACGGAGATAGCATTCTTGAAGACTCTAGTCTCTGCGCCGTGGTCCACGATTGGCTCGTTCCATGTCCTCGGCAGTAGAAAAAAAAACAATTTTAGTAAAATATTCTTTTAATTCATGAATCTATTGTACCTATACTATATAAAGGAAAAGTTGGCTAACTGACTGATCTATCAACACACAGCTCAGACCACTGGACAGATCGGGCTGAAGTTTAGCGTACAGTTATCTATTATGACGTATCATCCCGCTAAGAAATTTTGGAAATTCAATCCCTAATTGGTTTGGTATGAAAATTGAACGTAACGGGAGCGAAGCCGCGGTTATATGCTAGTCCTATCCTAGTATATAGTTGATGTAAACAATATAAATATTTATATAATAACAAGTAAGTAGTATTTCTATTTAATTTATTAAGTAAATATTGTGGTTTGCATTTGTATAACTCTTGTCTTTGGTGTACAATAAATAATTGTTCATTAAGTTCATTCATTATTTAATTTGGTTTCTAAATCCAGAATCATTCAGTCACGGCACACATAACCGAAGTTTAACGTATGGCACACATAACCGCTTTTTTAATATATATCTCGTGCTTTTAGTATACAGTAATTAATTTTTCATTCAGTTCATTCATTATTTAATTTGGTTGCTAAATCCAGAATCATTCAATCACGGCACACATAACCGAAGTTTAACATATGGCACACATAACCGCTTTTTTTTTTAAATATATATCTCGTGCTTTTGGTGTACATTAAAAAACTTTTCATTCAGTTCATTCGTTATTTAATTTAGTTGCTAAATCCACAATCATTAAGTCACGGCACACATAACCAAATTATAACGTATGGGTACACATAACCGCTTTTTAACCATTGTACGGCACACTTAACCGTATCCAACTTATGTACGGCCCACTTAACCGTATCAAATCTGCGTACGGCCCACTTAACCGTATCCAACTTATGTACGGCCCACTTAACCGTATACAACCTATGTACGGCCCACTTAACCGTATCCAACCTACGTACGGCTCACATAACCGTATCCAGCAGCATACATAACCGCAGTCAAGCAATCAATCAATCATTCTCTTGAGAATAACACATACCACAATCATACAACGAAAAATAAAATAAAATAACAATATTAAAATATTTCTTTGCCTTTCTGCTCTATTTCCAAATAAGAATCTATTTTTTTTTTTTTAGCTTACATACTTATTCGCATACATCCAACCAACAGGGATGGTGGCAACTCAATCAAATCTGAACTCTTTATCAAACTTAAAAACGCACTTCTAGTATGGAAGTTTTATGAAATTCATAGTTGTGACGTTATCTTAAGTCAACGCACTTTTTTTTTTTATAATCTATATTTTAAAATGGTTAACAAACTTAAAACTAACCGAGGATGTGAAATTTAGGAAGACCCTCTATTTAATACTCTAACTCTAGAAATAATTTATTTTTGATGTATGCCTTATCCCTATTAACATTAACATTCCCTCTGTACAAGTTTTCAAAAATTATTTTCAAAAATAACTCTATTATGAAGATTAATGTTCATTGTCTAAACTAATAACGCCCATATTCAAAAACATTATTAAGAGGTCAGGGTGAACCAGGGGCGAACGAGCGCGTCAGGTCCAGAACTTAGAAAATGAAATCATAAACAACACTTGAGGAACAAACGACATATTATATAAATTAAAGAATTTAATATAAGCGTTCAATTTATATTGAACGCTACGTATAGACCATAGTGCACCGTCTCATAGACCATAGTCTCTGCTAACGTCAGACTAATACCTATTTTTCCTTGTCATGAACTTGTCTGTTTTACCGGCTATTTACCCCTTTATTCAATCATTCAATGTACTCTGTGGCTACTGGCTATTATTCAAGCGTGTATCCTTGATTTTCAGCGATTTAAATTGAAAACGTGAAGTGAATGGTTTCCAGTAGTGAAGAAGAATTTGATACTTAATTCCATGAGAGAGTACACCTACAAATAACTATCAATACAAGAATATTAAGACTTTCAAAATCCTTTCGATTGTTGCAGTGCTGATGAATAAAGACGATATAGATTTTGTAAAGATACATCTCGTTCTGAAACTTTTGCCTTAAGATTTCATTCATCTAGGAGTTTATTTAGTTAGTTACGAGAACATCTTATGATTTAGTTAATTTACCGAATGATACTTTCGAATTCTCATTAAGTAATCACAATAAATAGATTTACTTCTTAAAACCTGACCTAATTAATTAAGTATTAACAACTAGGTATTACACTGCTACTGTATTTATATATGTTACTTAAGAAATTATGTAATTAATTATGTAGAGTATGTATTTATCATCCTAATACTTTCAGATGATTACTGGAGAACTCATTAAAGTAAGCCAACCTAACATATCAAGGATAGTAAGAAAAGTTTCACTTTTGTTTTGTTTGCAAATGCAGTAGTTTTTGAAGTTTCTCAGCAATCTGGAGACAATTGAAGAAGAATTCTACAGCATAGGATGCTTTCCTGGTGTTGTTGGTGCCATTGATTGTAAATACCTACCTATTCAAAATCCTGGTGGTTCTTATAACAGGAAAAAAAATATTTATCTATAAATGTACAGATTGTATGTGGGCCTGACCTACAAATATATGACATTGTTACAGAAAAACCTGGATCAGTTCATGACAATCAAATTTACCAAGCTTCTTCCCTAAAGAAAAAGATGAAACAAAGCGATAGTGATGGAGTACTTTTAGGTGATAGTGGTTATGGCTGTCAACAATATTTATTGATCTCATTACTACAGCCAGAAATTATATTAGAAGAGAATTACAACAAGGCCTATATTAAAAACAGAAATACTGTAAAACGAATGATAGGAGTCTGGAATGTCCATTTGCCTCTAATTAATTCAAATATTTTCAATATGACATTTTCAATTTCAATAATTTTTTTATTTCATTTAAAGACTTGATGTCTTATATATTTTGCAATAAATTCCTAGATAAGTTTTTAATTTATTTATTTTATTGGTTCAGTTGATATGATAATATGTCGATATTCCAAGAATTTTATTAATTGTTCACCTACTAACTAATACTAATTAATTAATAATGTTATATGTTACATAAATTATTTTTAAGTATTGCAATGCTCTTGGTAACACACTTGTCTTCTTATCTTCTGTACCACCTTTGTAATATTATGTGCATCATGCAATAAATAATTTCTGATTCTTACTACAAGTAATTTTCTTTCTGCAGAAGTAAATGTTATCCGCTTCAAACTGGGTGGCTTATAGGGTGATTTTGAACTTATTAAAGACAAGGAACTCCTCATTAATTAATACACACATATAATCTAATATACATACAGGCCAAACTCAACCTGCGCTAATAATATGTGGGTAATAAACATAGAATTATGTTGTTTTAAAGTATTTAAATAAATTCATCCTGTCATCATGCAACCAAATACTAAAGGTGTAATCTCACTATATTAGATGAAAGTATTATTTATTTAATTAATGAGAGAAGAGAGTAAATAATATAACTAGTGCTAGACAATCTTTACATTAATCATTTTATATTATCTTGTTATGTACCTACTTACGAATAAAACTTTAAAAAAAAAAAACATTACTCCGTAGAGGCTAAAATAAATGTAAATGATAACTTTAGTTAAAATAACATCATGATTGTTTTTGTCATTTTATTTATTTTATTGTGTGCAGTAAAATATATTTTACTTTAACTATTTATTAGGGAGTAAGTAGGAATAGTAGCTTTAATCAAATGATACTCGTAACCAATCAGATAAACATTGTCATAAAATAGCTAGACCAAAACATGAAAATATCATTAATCCACATGCATACTATGTTATCCTGTTTCGTAAGTTTATTATTATTATTGAGTCATAGGAGGTCACAAAATTATATGAATCAATAAAAATTAGACCTTAGAATACATACCTCAATAATTATGTGGGTCGGCGGATCACGTGCCACTTCTGAAGTTTTATAAATCAAAAACCCAATGTCCATTTATATACTTTATTCCTCCCAATCATATTACTTTCTAGTTTCTAGAGTACATAATTTGATTATTTTTCGACAATCCTTCCATGCTCCGTTTTTCTTTATCCCTCCGCGCTCAATTGGCGGGAAAACCAACTCCTTGGCCCCAGAATACCATTCTTTTTTTAATTAATTTGTTCTAGGGCTCTGGATTCAAGTCCTTTATGGCCTTATATTTATTGCGAATGTCGTGCCACAGAATATAAAACTAGAAAATCATGACAGGCCCACTTGCAGAAGGACTCTTAAATTATTAATTATTTAAATATTTGAATGCTGGCCCTTTTTGGCAACTACAATATGCATTTGCCTTACAAAATTTAACTAAATCAGTTTATATGTCCTTGTGCAAGCGGCCCTAAAGCTCCATCTATACTAATATTATAAACCACGCGCACGAAGAAGATGCCCTTCTTCGTCCACGTGGTTTATTTTTTTGTTATTCCCGCGGGAATTCCTTAATGTTCCGGGATAAAAAGTAGCCTATGTCACTCTCCAGGTCCTCAACTATACCCATGCCAAAAATCACGTCAATCGGTTGCTCCGTTGCAGCGTGATTGAAGGACAAACCAACAAACCAACAAACAAACACACTTTCGCATTTATAATATTAGTATGATGCGAAAGGATGAATGGATGGATGTTTGTAACTCAAAGTCAACGGCTGAACGGATCTGGATGAAATTTGGCACAGAAATAGATTATAGTCTGAAGTAACACATAGGCTACTTTTTACCCCGGAAAATTAAAGCGTTCCCGCAGGAATCTCAATCCTCAATCCACGCGGACAAAGTCGCGGGCATCAGCCCTAGATTTTATCTTCACAGACACTTAAAGTTTCCATCTTCACAACATCAAGAAGGTTGTATTCGTAAGTAATTCATGTGAGAAGGAATGCCTCCGCCTTTCTGATAGCTGTTTAATATTGTACGAACTTGTGTGAGCAAGTCAGGCGGGCGGATATAACATTTTGAGTTATATAAAGTATTGCTACAAACTTAGGTATCTGACCTGGAGGCCAAAATTCCAGAACTAATTTTAATGCCTGTTTAGTTTTGTTTTTATTTTATCTTACTAATATAATAAACTAGCTGATGCCCGCGACTTCGTCCGCGTGGTTTAAGTTTTTTGTTATTCCCGCGGGAACTCCTTAATTTTCCGGGATAAAAAGTAGCCTATGTCACTCTCCAGGTTTTCAACTATACCCATGCCAAAAATCACGTCAATCCGTTGCTCCGTTGCGGCGTGATTGAAGGACAACCCAACAAACCAACAAACCAACAAACAAAGTGACTTTCGCATTTATAATATTAGTATGAAGTATGATGCCAAAGTTTGGATGGATTTATGGATGTATGGATGTTTGTTACTCAATCACGCGCCAACGGCTGAACGGATCTGGCTGAAATTTGGCACAGAGTTAGAATATAGTCTGGAATAGCACATAGGCTACTTTTATCCCGGAAATTTAAAGAGTTCCCGCGGGAACCAATAACCAGTCTCCACGTGGACGTAGTCGCGGGCATCAGCTAGTTTTTAATAAAACTGGCGACGCGGGCACCGGGTCAGATAAGATTGTCTGACTATAACTATAATATATTATTGATGCGAAAGTGTGTCTATCTGTTCGTATGTCTGTCTGTCTGTCTGCCTGTCCGTCTGTTTGTCTGTCTGTTACGCTTTCACAGCCCATCTGTTCAACCGATTTTGATGAAATTTGGTACAGCTATAGATTGTATCCCGAGGAAGGACATAGGATATTTTAAAGTAGTCATTTAAATAGTTCCCAAGGGAGTCAATAAATTTATAATCCACGCGGACGACGTCGCGGGCATCATCTTGTATTTTCATTTATGTGGTTATATTATAAACAGTAGAGATGTTTTTTTTTTAATTCAATCTAAAGGGGCAATATAGTGGCAAAGGCTAGCTATCTTTAGCTACATTTATTTCTATATTTTTGGAAGTTTATAGTTATAACGTTAGTTAAGTTCGTAACTACAGTAATTCGTATAAACGAGTCCCAGCGGTCAGAACTTGGCGCCACATTAGAGAACATTCATAACTGAGAGGCAAACCCATTATAATTTATTTCGTGGTAAATATTAACAGTACAACTCCACATTAGACAAATTGAGGTGTTTAAACCATTAATTTTAACACTTTAAATGACATTAAAATTAATTTACATTTAACTTTCGCATTAATAATATTAAGTAAGATAATACTGCTTTGAGCAGCATTAGGTATTTGGCTCAATAAGCTAGCCACTAGACCAAAGAGGCAGTCCTACAATATGAAGGTATGAAAAACCAACGACTCTTACTTTTTACCCCCTGGATGGCAAGAAAAGACCTAACATAACCATGAAATGTTTTCCATCCCCGCTGTGCAATTTAATATTAACACAGTGGGGGGTAGTTCTTATACCCTGGCATAAGTAATACTGCCATACTAATATTATAAATACGAAAGTGCGTCTGTCTGCCTATCTCTGTATCTAAGTTCTTTCACAGACCATCTATTCAACTGGTTTCAACGAAATTTTCTGCCGAGATGAGTTGCATCCCAGGGAAGTGCATATAGGTGACTTAATGACCGGGGAGAAAAATATTTTGCACACGGTTTTTATAAGACCCAAAAAAGAATGATAGGTACAATTAACACGTGCATACATAATAAAACCTAATGAGAAATTTTCAATTTTCTACGCGTTTCTAGACAACCTATTATACAAACTTATCATGACCCGGTGACCACATCGCTAGTCTATACTAATACTAGCTGACCCGGCGAACTCTGTTCCGCCTTAAAGGCAATAATATAAGCCGATTTTCGAATTAAGTAAGTTATTTTTTTTTCTTAGAAAAAAAAAATTAAGTACATTAGTCGTTTATTATTGTTTCTGCATTTCAGTACATAGGTTGCTCTTCACTTAAGTACCTTGTGATACACGACATTTTTTGTTTTCTTATCAGGCGCAAAAACAAACAACGCAGATGGTCTTCCGACCCGTGAACATGCCACATACTCGTATACTTAATTGACCATGGGAAAAACATGGATGTTCTAGATTCAAACCACAAACTTTTAAGGATTGGCCTTGTGATTTGTTGATGGTCATGGCAAATGCAAGACGGATCGGAAATTGAAGTCTTTTAAATTCAAACGGCAAATCGGTTGGGATCATCGGATCATCATCATCATCATCAAATTGTCATCCATACGTCCATTACATAGCTGTCATTTGTGTTTTGTTATTCCAAGTCTGATTCTTTTTTGTTATACCACGTTTTATAGTGACTGATGTTTTATGTCAACTCACGCGGGAACACTGTCGAACGGAATAAATAGTATCCTATGTCCGTCTCCTGGCTCTAAGCTACCTCCTCACCAATTTTCAGCCATATCGGTAAAGTCGTTCTTGAGTTATAAATAGTGTAACTAACACGACTTTCTTTTATATATATAGATTATAAATATATATATATTTTGTGTAATTTGTATTGTATGTATTTTATAATAAGGGCCTTGATGCCTGAAATAAATAAATAAATAAAAAATAAAACTGCGAAAGTTTGGATGGATTGATATGTGGATGGATGGATGTATGGATGTTTGTTACTCAATCTCGCCAAAACGACTGAACGGATCTGGATGAAATTCGGCACAGAGTTAATAATCGTCTGGAATAACACATAGGCTACTTTTTATACCGGAAAATTAAAGAGTTCCCGCGGGAACCAAACATCTGAATCCACGCGGAGGAATTTGCGGGCATCAGCTAGTATATTTATTAAAAACACAACTAAACAGTTCCAATTTTGGTCACCGGGCCGGTGAATAATTATGTTGATGGGACTATACATTGTGAAGTTTAATTTACTCGTTTTTTTTTCCTTTATTTCGGTAAGTAAATTAATTAATTATGAGGACAGCTGAAAGTTGACAATTAAATAGCGTCGGTCTCGTTAAAACGCCTGCGTATTTTGCCTTCGTGACTAATTTAACTGAAGTAGCTAAGCGTTTGAAAATAATTTTATTTTCTTACAATTTGTTTTCTCCATTTTACACCCAAGAGAACGAAAACAGACAACATAAATTGCCTGGCGGATACAACGAGGCCCAATCATACTAATATTTTAAGCACGAAGCGTGTTTGTTTGTTGGTTTGTCCTTCAATCACGCCGATATTTTCACGCCATGATTTTTGCATGGGAAAATAGAGCCTTGAGAGCGACATAGGCAAGAAACTTTTTGTTCTTGTTCCCCCTTTACCTTTCTACTATCGTACCGCAAGGCATCGTCAGAGCCTGACGACATTCCAGCTTCCGTTTCTCCATCCGCTTATAATATGGGTATCTTCAAAATCAAGAGTGAATAGGCATCTTCTAGGCAAGCGTGTTCCATCTTAGGCTGCATCACTACTTCCAGCAAGTCTGATTGCAGCCAAGCGCTACTCTAAAAATAAAAATAAAAATAAAGTCGACGCGGGATAAGTCGTGGGCATCACCGGGTAATATGATAATGTCGAACGACGCAAAAGTGTCGTATGTGAATTGATGAGTTGGCGATCCCGGGGGCTCTTGATTTATCGTTCCTATGACACATTGCTACACCCCTCACGTGACCTATACATTTCCTATAATTGAGTGTCAATTCGAAGATTCTCATTCTGTGAAATGTTTTTTATTCCACTACAAGTTACGCTTGACTGCGATCTCACCGGATGATACTTGATGATGCAGTCTAATAGGGGTATGGCAGTTGTATTAAAACCCTTAAGTATCTAACCGGTTTCTATCACTGGTAACTAGCCACGGTTGAAGTCTCCCACCAGAGCAGATCAGAGAAAATTCAGCTATTATAAATTCCTAAACTGGCCCTGCCGGGAATCGACCCGGTCCCGAATCGAAATTGAATATTATAAATATCAATAGATATTAAGACTTAGGTAAAATCAACGTGATCTGGTATAGTTTTAAGTTGTATTGCTAATTATATTAAACTGTAATCGATTAATTTTATGACGTCACAACTATGTATTTCATACAAACTTCCATTCTAGAAGCGCGTTTTTAAGTTTGTTAAAGAGTTGCTGATTTGATGGAGTTGTCGTCATCCCTAATACGCGGGTGTTTTCAAAAACCTTAAACCCAGCCCGGCAAAGTCGCGGGTATCGACTAGTAACTTTATAATCCTGCATCATCATTCCACTAACACTAGCCTAATATAAGATGACTTTCACAAAATGTTTCCTTGTGGATGTGAACAATAAGGCATGTTATCAACACAAAGGGAGTCCATTAATATTCAAGCGGCGGCGTGACTCGTGGACCAAAATGTTAAAAGCTAGGTAAGGGCAATAAGGTGGAAATATTAGTTTTTCTAAATATATAAAAGGAAAAGGTGACTGATCTGTCTACGCACAGTTTAAACCACTAGACCGATAAAGCTGAAATTTGGCAAGGGTAAAATAGGGGGTGAAAGTTTGTACGGGATTTCTAATTTTTAATTCCAAGCGGACGAAGTTGCGGGCAAAAGCTAGTCATAAAGAGCATGAATGGCGAAATTAGTAGAGATCACCTCTTGATTGTACAAAAATAAGGTAAAGACGAAAGGAATTTGCTTATTTTTTTTATATTTTAACAAGTTTTCACCATAATTAATTGAACCTAGGTAAAAAAAATATAAAATATTTGGGGAATCTTTTTTGATTTTTTTATTATTAATTTAGATTTATTATTTTGTTCCCGTTTCTCAGTTTAGTGTTAGCATTTTATATAAAATCGACCTAGTAGCTAGAATCAATAGAAATTGGTAGATTATTTTGTATCGTTTTAAAAATTGAAATTATTTTATTTGATTTATGTTTGCCTAAACAATGGGATAGCCCATTTTAGTGGATTTTCTGTTATTTTAGAGAAAACTAAGGAGTTCTCGCGGGAATATAAGTTTTTATTCCAGCGGGAACTCCTTAATTTTCTCTAAAATACCCGGGCATCTTCGAGATTCTGAATATACTATGCTGAGAATAGATCCCAGGTCCTCTCAAGTCTCATTTAAAATACACCTGAACCGTAGCGTGACATCTACCTATTTTCAGTGAGAACTGACTTCTCAGTTCTAACTGATGCGCGTAAGAAAAACCGGTCAAGTGCTATTCAGAATCGCGCACAAAGAGTTCCGTACTACCACAAAATTCAAAATTCAAATGATTTTTATTCAAATAGACTTTTACAAGTACTTTTGAATCGTCGAGTGAATCTATCACTGGTTCGAAATGCCATTCCTAACGAGAAGAACCAGCAAGAAACTCGGCGGTTGCTCTTTAGAAAAAAATAATTTACAATTTCATTAATTTGTAGACTACAATAAGTAAGAGCTGTCCTTAGCATTGCTGGAGCGAGTCAAATCCATGCTCCTTTGTCATTTACGTAATCTTCACAGTACGATGTACGAACTGTACGAACAGTATAATAAGCTTTTTTCAGGAGCATACTTTTAATGGACTTCTTAAACTTGTGTAAAGGGCAAGTTTAGGATAGGTTGTGGAATTTTGTTATAAAATAGAATGCCCATTCCCACGAACAACCTTCGGACCTTCTTGAGGCAGCGCGATGGAGTCACGAGCTTATGGCGGCCTCTAGTTTGTCCATCATGCAAATCGCATATTTTTTTGTAATTGTGAATGTGCTGTTTTACGAAGATTAAATTACTATAAATATATTGCGAGGCTACTGTAAGAATACCTATTTCCTTAAATTTCTCTCTAAGGGATTCGCGCGGTTTTAAATTATAAATTGCACGTATTGCCCTTTTTTGTAATACAAATTGTTTTTGAATGTCTGCCGCTTTACCCCATAGTAAGATACACACACACACACACAATATAAATTCTAGAAATATGTCATAACAACACGTAATCAGCGGTGAAATAACTGGCTTGCGTAAGGTGCTAATCTGCTAAACTGGCAGCGCCTGACAAACAATTCGTCACCGAATGAGTACGGAACCCTAATTAACGATATTTGGATTTATTCCTATACTGAGACAAATACTGAGACGAACTGATTGCTTCTTGTCAAATTTCATGATTCACGTACCATATATAGATTTTGATTTATTGCCGAGTGTCAAAATATGCGGCATAAACGACTGTATCTTTTGAGTGCGTTGACTAAGCTTGATTCTTTGACCGCTCCACGGGATCGTAGAGCTAAGTATTTGATATTAATTTCAACTTGATACCTTGACAACTAACTCGAGAACGTCTAAAGTGCCGGGAAAAGTACGTCGCTTACGCGTTTAAAGGTCTGCGACGAAGGAAAACCAAAGGAGACTAGGATTTGGTTCATTGCACATTCAAGGCTTAGCTTAACGACATTTTTTTCTCAGAGCACATTAAAGTGCTATTTCGTAAAATAAAAGGAAACAATCCGAGAGAGCATAATGCTAAGGGTAGACAAATTACCCTTTCAGGCTTAAGGTGCGTTTCCACCAGAAATGTGCGTGTACAATGTTCCTACATATGATTATAAACCATGATTATGTATGTCTATTTGTTTGTCTGTCTGTCTATCTCCTACGCTTTTAAGGCCCATAATTTCAACCGTTTTTGACGAAATAAATTACTACAAATTACAGAGAAAGGTTGCATTGGGAAGGGCATAGGCTATTTTTGTTCCGGAAAATAAATTAGTTCCCGCGGGAATTAAAAGAGAACTGAAACAAGCGGACGTAGTTGCATGCAGCAGCTAGTAACTATTATTAAATTTAACAATGCGATGCACAGATTCACTGAAAAGAGTCCGCTACGTAGGTACCAATAGAGCATTAGTGGAAACGTAGACACACTTTGACAGCTCCACACGAATCATCGTACCGCTCATTTTCCTCGCACCTCTCTGGTGGAAACGCACCTTAATTAGATATATCGTTAATGATAATGAAATCCTAATGTAATTAAACGAAACTCCGGCGTTATTTTGAACCGAGAGAGCTCTGGGCTTCGAAGCCGCCCCTTAAATATTAAGACTAATAAAGGGGATGGATATTTCTCAATAATCATCTTTTAACCCGCCCAATTTGTGGAATAGCTTTTTAAAGGATTCCGTATCGAAATGGTAAACATGCCTCCGAAATATGGTGGTTCAAACAATAAAATTATTTATTATTTATTTATTTCTCCACTTACAACTAGCATTACAGGTTTCCATAATACACTAGTGTAGTTAAAATAATCCTAAACTATATTATAAACGAATTAAATAAATGATAAATGATTTATTTATTTCACTACTAGGACAACTTGTGTCACTTCTGATACGTCAAGACTCTAGAAAAGCTCAGGGTAAGGATAAGGACTAAGGGCCAAGAAGGCTCAGGGTCACTCAGCGGGCGATGGAGAGGGCTTATGCTTGGAACATTCCCACGTGATCGAATCAGAAATTAGGTGATTGTAAGGAGAACCAGAGTCACCTACCTAGCTCGAAGAGTCACTACACTAAGCTTTAGTGACACTGGGCAGGGCGGGGCACATATTTAATCTCCGAACCAATTATTATTGGGATGTTGTTTTTTTATTTAAATTGAACCTGTAAACATAAATACTAACACAAATATTATAAATGCGAAAGTATGCCTGTCTGTCTGTCTGCTACGCTTTCACGGCCCATCTGTTCAACCGATTGTGATGAAATTTGGTACAGGGATAGGTTGTATCTCGGGCGATAGTATCTTCTTCCTCCTCCTGCATAGGATATAGGCAACTTTTTATTCCGGAAAACTAAAGATTTCAAGCGGGAACCAAACAACCTCAATCCACGCGGATGAACAGCATCAGCTTATAGTACTAAAATAAATATTCCTTTAAGAATTTTCCTACCCAGTTTCCTCGTTACTTTTCGTCGACGAATACGAATCCAGCGGAGCGTGACGCGAGGCGAAGTCTACGTGACGCAGCCGACGTCAATACGATATTGCTGGCACGCTGGCCGTGAAGGAGGCACGTATTCCTACAGCCTACCCCCGCCTCTGTGATATATTGACCAAAGGATTTGGAGGAAAAGACGGTGAAGCGTAAATATAGGCATATCATTTTGTTTTAAAAACACATTTTACTTATAGGTAGTATTTTTTAGGATGTGTGTGTGTTTTTTTTTACATTTTTGAATATTTTGATATATTGGCAAAAGTTTTTTATTCGGAGCTCTAAGTAAATCTTAGAATCAGTACTTAAATATTATTGTAATTATTTATAAGTTACTTACCATAACAACTGGGGGAGGCCAAGGAGAACTTAAGAATATGTAAGGTCAGCATTATAGTTATTTGTTATACAAGAGTGAAAAGTTGTTTTTTAACCGCGTGCTCAATTTTGATGACCGAGCAAGCGAAGGATTCTAAAATTGAATCACGAGCGCAGCGAGTGGTTCAAAAATTAGTATAAGGTTCTGGGTAGGCGAATGAGAAACGACCACAGGTTTCGAATAATACTTTAATAATGAATCTTAAATATTAGATACATTGACTTAAATAGTACCTAACTAGAGGCTTACACCACACGCCCCAACAAAATGAAAAAAAAAAGAAAAGGAAAACTTTTTTTTTTTTTTTACTCTACAAATAATTTCGTTCTATTTTTATGTACTATTTCTAACTTATCATTACGTAATATTTTTACATTTGGTTCCATATCTTCTATAACTACATATGGACCAGAATATACATCACTAAACTTATTTCCTACTTCATTTTTAACTAATAGTAAATCATTTTTTCTATACATTACTGGTTTTAAATATTGATCATATTTATACTTTCTAGCCTCTTTAGATAAAATTAAATTTTGTCTTGCATCACTTTGTGCTTTTTGGAGTCTAAATTTTAACTCTAGCGGAAAGTCTTCAAAATTGTATAATGGTTCAACTACATGATTTTTTAAATTAGAAGGTATATTACATGGTTTACCGAACACAAGTTCATAAGGTGTAAACTTAGTTGCTGAATGAACTGAAGTATTATACGAAAAACACCAATATGGTAGCCAATAACTCTAATCTCTAGAATTGTTGTCGGTTTGAATTCTCAAATATGCATTTAGACTTTTATGTGAGTTTTCAAGTGAACCAATAGATTCATGATGATATGCACAGAATACAGTTTGTTTTATATTTAGCAACTTACATACCTCGGTCATTGTCTTAGAGACAAATTCTGATCCTCGATCTGTTGCTATCTCACGTGGTATCCCGTAACGTAGTATGAAGTTATCCACGAAAGCTCGCGCTACACTTACACTATCCTTACTTACTAATAGAAATGCTTCTACATACTTACTTAGTTCACACTGAAGAGTGAGTATATATGAGTAATTATAATAATCCTTATCTAAGGGCCCAACTATATCTAAGAAAACTTTATCGAAGGCAGACTGCGCAGTAGTAGTTATAACCATAGGTTGTTTGGTGTGTAACGAATGTTTCTGTTTTTGGCATTTGTTACACTTTTTGACATATTCCGTTATATCTTCCACCATTTTTGGCCAGAAGTATGATTTCTTAATATTATTGAGCATACGCCGTATACCTGCGTGCCCACTTGTAGGTAGTAAATGATAATCATTGAGAATAACTCTTTTGTCGTCATCGTCATCTACACTAATTTTATTTTTTAAAATATAAATTCGAGGGCTTTCTCGAATATAATTATTTTTACGATATTTGGTTAACCATTCTATATATTTCTTACTTTCATTATTTTTAATTATGAAAAGTTTATCGATCGATATCTTTTTACAAATAGAATCCAAATCTCTCACGAAAGCGTCTCGCGTCAAACATGATCGAGAAAATGGGTCTATAAAAATCTTGTCCTTGTTTGGTACGTATACGAAATCGTTAAAACGTACGTATTTCATGTTTTTTCCTAGTTTATAAGGAGAAATAATTAATTCAGTACAATTCTTTGGCTTCCCAAGAATTTCAACGACTTTCGGTTGATCAGGCCGATTGTCTTCGTCACTCTTGTTAAGCAAAGTATTGTCTGTATTGTCACTATTGTCAGTTTTTTTATCATATAGCTTTTTTGCCATTCGTCGAGTCATAACATGCAAAACTTCTTTATTCATATTTTTTAACTCATCGGACGTTAAAATAATGCGAGATAATGCATCTGCAGCTACATTACTCACACCTTTAACATATTCTATTACGTAATCATATTCGTCTAGGGTTAACCGAAATTTTAGCAATCTACTGGAAGGGTTATTGATACTGAATAAATAGACTAAGGGTTTGTGATCCGTTTTAATTGTGAATTTTTTGCCAAATAGATACGGTCGAAAATATTTGACTGACCATACAATAGCTAAAAGCTCTTTTTCTATTGTTGGATAATTTACCTCGGATTTATTTAAAGTACGACTTGCATATGCTATTGGTAAATCATTTTTATTACATAACACTGAGCCTATAGCCAATCCAGAAGCATCTGTGCGCAATATAAATTCATTCTCTTCATCAAAATTGGGATACTGCAAAATGGGTGGATTGACCAGGGATTGTTTAAGATTAGTAAATGAATTTTCGCATTCTGTACTCCATACAAAACTAGTACCTTTTCTACACAGTTTATTCAACGGTATAGTTATATCAGCAAAACGTGGAATAAATTTACGATAGTAATTCGCAAAAGCTACAAAACGTCTAACTTCATCTGCATTTTGTGGAGTTGGATAACAATGCATTACTCGGGTTTTTTCTGGATCAGGTGAAACACCTTTAGAAGATACTACATGGACTAAATACAGCAATTGCTTGGTTAAAAATTTACACTTCTCGGGATTTATTTTTAAATTTACTTTCCTAAACCTCTCAAAAATGTCAATTAAATTATTGTTATGAGAATCAAGATTTCTCCCAAAGCATATGACGTCATCAAGATAAACAAGACACTTATCATATTGTAAACCTGACATTGCTACTGTCATCAATCGACTAAAAGCACCTGGGCTGATTTTTAAACCCATCGGCAGTCGTTTCATTTGATACTGCCTATCGGTAGTAAATGCAGTAAACTTTCTACTCTCTGGGCATAATTCTAATTGATAATAACTTTGACTAAGGTCTAAATGTGTAAAATATATAGCTCCTGACAAAGAGTCAAGTATCTCTGTAATGTTAGGCAATGGAAACTTGTCATCTTGGAGCCTATCATTTAATTTTCTATAATCAATTACAATTCGCCACTTTTTGTTTCCATGACTATCACTTTTCTTCGGAACGAGAAGGACTGGACTTGACCATTCGCTCCTACTCTCCTCTATAATATCGTTATTTAACATCTGTTTAATTTGCCTATCGATTTCATTCTTTTGACTTTTTGGTAGTCTATACGGCTTTGTATACGTAGGAATAGCATTATCTCTCAAATGTATTGATTGCTTATACATGTTTGTAACACCTAATTTATCTCCTGGTAATAAAAATATATCAGAGTATTTAGCACATATATTTTCGATAGAAATTTGCTCTTCTTTAGTAAGATGGCTAAGATTCAAAAAGGAGAATAATTTTTTTACACGTTCAGCATTAACATTACTTTTTTCAAATGAACACAAGGAATATTCATTCAAGCTTACTATATCAGGAACAAAATAACTTAATTTAATTTCTTCCTCTCTAGTGTTTAAAATTTTTAATGGAATTTTACCACCAACTGGACTAACCAAAACAGACGCCAAAAACACTCCATCACTCAACTGCTTAGGCATAACGACATACTCATTCTTTAAGTTTGTCCGCATAAAATACGTAAATTCACACCTAGGCGGGATTGTTATATAACTATTATAACCAAGTTGACCCATTTGTAAAGGTATCTCAATAGGTGATCCTTGCTTAAGAGTCAAAATGTTTCTTTCAAAGTCTAGTAAACAATTTTTATTATTTAAAAATTTACTTAAAAAATCCTGTCCTAGTATACCATCTGTTATACAAGAAAAGTTTTTCAAAACATAAAATTTATGTTCAAAATAAAAGTCATTATAATTTAATTTTAAACGAACAAATCCATCGCAAAATATATGTCCTCCAATACCGTTTATTCGAATAGGCTCTATATGGAAAGGAATGTTCCATTTGTCTAATAACTCTAGTCGTATTACAGATAATGACGCACCGGTGTCAATTAGCCAATGTAGCTGGCTATCAAAAACATTCATATAAACTGAATTTATATTTTCGCAATAAAAATGTTCATGCTCGAAAAAACCACTTATTATCCTTGTCAGTGTCCTTGTTGTTTTGGACCTCGTCACCACGCTTTTGATTTGAATCATCGCTAAGATTCATTTCGGCTAAGTTTATTTGATTCCGTCGCGCCTGATTACGAACCCATGTTTGGCCACGAAAACCGCTTGAACCCCGATAACTATTTTGACCGCGTGAAGCGACATTATGAAAATTACCACGATAACTACGACCACGACCATAATTACTAGAATTTTGCGATGCGGGCATCCCCCTAGAAAAACCTCTAGTAGAATTATTTAGAAAACGCGAGGGCGTTTTGTTACGATTACCAAAAGAGTTATAAAAACTGGACCTACCTCTGCTATGGTGGAAATTCATCACTCGTTCTTCATTACCGCTGGATAGGTGCTCGTCTAATGCACCTTGAATCGCGTCCTTCAGTGAGCTGTAGTTCCTAGCTGCAATAATAGTACTGAGACGACTGTTTCGCAAACCGTCGGAAAATCTTTTAATCGCAATCCGCTCGTTTATCGGCTTCAAAATTTCATACGAGCCAGAATTTCCGTTGGCCTGTGAAACCGTCAAGTCAACAAATAAATTTTCTACTTTCTTACCAAATTCTTCAATACTGCTGTTACCTTGTCGGATACACTGTAGCTGAGATTGAATGGCCGTGTCGGATTTCTTAGATAACAATATGCTTCGCATATATCCTTGATTAATTCTGTAATAGACGCATAATTAGAACACATGCGCAGCTTAGCGCTTTCGGACAATCTTGATTTCAAAACAAACTGTATCAGATGCTTTTTACTATTTTCGTCGATCATTGATTCGTACATTTCAATATTGGAAATTAACTGTTTCGTGACGTTCTCATCACCCGTCATAACTGGTAGCAGAGAGACTGCAGTTTTTAGCTCAAACTTTTCCATGATGATGGGTGCACTCGGATAACTATCAGTACACTCAGAACAAAGTTGAACTATTTTCGTATATAGAGAATTAATGTTATCAAATATTTTATAAATCTGTTGACTCTCTAGACCTTTTATTTCTTTACGTTCTACTTGAGTTACAATTAAATTATTTAAGAAACAAAATATATCATATCATACAAACATTTTGCCTCAATTCCCTTTTTCTCTCTTATGGAGGGTGAGCGCCTACTAGGTCCTAACTTTGTAAGATAATCTTTGATATACTGTAATTCGCTTAATATTTCTTTGGCTTCATCTGCCATAACACAAGGACATACCTTAATATAAATCAATAAATTTGCTTACCTTAAAAATAACATGATTAATATATGGCAAAGGTTATACATACTACTTATAGGATTAGACATACTTAACTAACTCTTAACTAATATTTTTCGTGCGGTACACTTTACATTTTTAACACTTTTAACACTTTTTCATTTTCAATGCGCACCACATCACTCAAACCGGCAATCATTTTAGGTACTCCAGCAGCGACTTCCCCTTTGTACTCCTTTGGAGTTTGACTTCATTGACTCTGGCTTTGACTTTGCTAGCCCATGATTATTTGCTCAGCATTGATAAGCAGCAATTTATAAAAGTTTTTTTTTTTACATAAATTTTCCATGATTATAACATAGTTATCTCCTTTAGCACTCGATGTCACTCATTGTTTGTGTTAAACTTTCCTTTTACGGCCGGTCACTGACTCGCGCACGCGCTGGCAGGGTCGCCATATAAGGTTCTGGGTAGGCGAATGAGAAACGACCACAGGTTTCGAATAATACTTTAATAATGAATCTTAAACATTAGATACATTGACTTAAATAGTACCTAACTAGAGGCTTACACCACATTAGAATCCTGAGCTTCAGCGAGGGAATCAAAAGAGCACGAGGTGAAAAATCTTTTCACTCGAGTGCAACACGTAACTTTTCATCCCACCTCAGCGAGGAAATGACATGACGTGAAAGAAAATGGTGCGCGCAAAGCAAATTAAAAAAGTACACCAAGAAGGTTACGAGTGTGAGTTTTTAACAAATTAAAAACGGTTGTATGGAAATTCGGCACCATAGAGGTAGAAGTAAATAGGTTTTAATGATGTTTTGAATTCACAAACTTCATAGACGAGTGATATTTACTAACGTGCACACGATGTTCTAAATTCAATTTACTTTATCCTCAAGAGGATAATAACGGCTTTTGCATTCGGATATCGAAGATTAAAAATACTCTTTCCGAGATGTCGGGATGAAAAAAATATTGTAATACTGTATCAAGTGGTAGTAGAAATAAAATACTTTTTTATTTTGTTTATTTTATTTATACAATAAAACAATCATTACAATAAAATAATTAGAATTACAAACAAATATGCTTAAGTATCGTCTCTTCGAAAAAAATCTATGTAGGTACCTATATTATAATATAGTCGTTCATGTTGTATCATTACGTAGCTCCTTACCAACGTTTGCACTTACGAGTAACTTCAAATAACAAACTTAATCCAAAACAGTTTACTCGGTAACTCTACACTAGGCTAAGCGGCGGCGGCTAAAAACTAATTATAATTACTAAGAAAGCGTCATATTCAGTCCACAGTTTAGCTACGCTACTAGTGCAGTTGAGTTTAGCATACAGTAATACTTGTTATATTTTATTTATTTATTTGGACAACCAAAACTTGTTAGGTACATTAAAAAAACCTTAAAAAGTAGACACATTTAAGACACTTATTTAATGCACAATTTATCGAAGGTGCCTTATTATTCACTAAAAAATAAAATAAAAAACGCGCGTTATACTACAAAAAACCTTAGCTTAAACATTATACAAATACAAAAAAAAAAAACTTTAAAAATTTTAGGAGAGACAAAAAAAAACAATCTAAAGTTGAGACAAAAGTCGACCTTAATAATCATAGCGTTTCGTTAATACAACAGAGGAACTGGCGGAACGGGCCGATTACCGCGTCTGCGACAATTACACTGAATGCATAAAAATAACTAGTCCGCCTTCTTGGGTGTCCGGCATATTGGATCAAGAATGACGTCACATTACCATGCCAACTAATCGTGTATGACAAATTTCAGCTCAATCGGTTGGGGATAACTGTTTTAAAATCCAGTTGCAAGATTCGACCTAAACAAACCCACTAGCATTGCAAGTTACTCGTAAATAAAACGCATAGTCGTAATAGTACGCGCGCGAGTTGAATGCAGTCGGGACCTGAGGTGACACAATATACCTAAGCTCTGCATTTAACTCGCGCGCGAACTATACTTTTTATCCCGAACTAATTATGTATACGAAAAATACACGCCGTCCAAGTGACCGTTAATGGACATGGTGCCTATGCCGGTATGCCGATGATGGATGTCAGCATGGAGGCCTGCGACTCGTCCAAGCCCATGTCGAGGCCGCTGTCCGCGATGTAGTTACACATGCGGCACATGGTACCACAAGTACAGCAGAAAGTTTGACACCGCGAACACGAGGAACGCCGGGTTGAGGAAGTGAGAGAAGTCCGCAACCCAGTCCAATAAATTCCACAGACCGGCGTACCATTGCACCTGAAAATTATGAAAGCAGGACTTGAATCCATTCTAATATTGTAAATGCGAAAATGTGTATGTCTGACTATCTGTGTTTAACCGATTTTGATATAATTTGGGATATTTGGGATATAATTACAGGCATACCTAGATTTTATGCTGTAAAATAAAAAGAGTTCCTCCGGGAATGCAAAAAAAAATCACGCTGACTAAGTTGCGGGCGTTATCTAGTAGGGACATCATCAATCATTTTTATTGCAAACTAGCTGATGCCCGCGACTTCGTCCGCGTGGATTGTGATTTTTTAATTCCCGCGGGAACTCTTCAATTTTCCGGGATAAAAGTATAGCTTATCTGTTTTTCCAGACTGTAATCTATCTCTGTGCCACATTTCATTCAGATCCGTTCAGCCGTTCTGGCGTGATTGAGTACCAAACATCCATTTGAGTTTTTTTTTAATTCCCGCGGGAACTTTAATTTTCTTTTATATAAAAACATTCCGTGGAAGTTAAGGAACATCCAAAAAAAATTGCTGCGCTTAGCAACATTCATTTTTATTTATATAGATTTAGGTACAGTATTTAGAATATAATATATTAATCTTATTAATTATCTTTTGGAACGAAGTTCCTTATGGGACGATGCGGAGAGGTACCCTAGCCGGCAAAAAACGAAAATGCGTGGAGGAAGATGTTTATGTACGTAAAGTTTATTCGAAATTAAACCTTAAGCATTAAAGTTTAATTTCGAATGTTTTATTTAAGACCTTTTGTCTTCGTAACAACGCGAACATGTCTGTGACATGCATGTCGATGACGCCGCGAATCCATATTTTTACCTTTGATTAGGTATATTACAGAAGGATGTGCCCTAACATATTTAAATTGAAGCTTCCTATAACATTAAAATGGCGCATGGGCGGAGCTTAATGCGGGCATTAGGGCTGAAATTATCGATACCTTTGATTATGTCGATACTTAAGTATATACTCGATATAAAATTAACAAAATATAATTAATAAATAATTAAACATAATTTTTGAAATACACTAGTATTCGTATTTTATAATGAACAAGCTGATGCCCGCGACCCCGTCCGCGTGAATTGAGGTTTTTTGTAAGAAAAAATTTTGTATGAAAAAAAAATTTTTTTACTCATCGTTTCGTATAGAAGACAAAAATTCATTCGGAGGAAAAATACGGAGAGAGCTGATGATTGAGGATTTCGAAGACGGATGAAGAGCACAGCCAGGGTATTCAAGATAGGTGGGGTGTGCTCGACCAAATGTTACTCGAAACTTCATTCTATTGACAGTGTGCAGAAAAAAAATTCAAAATGGCGGATTTAAGATGGCCGCCATACAAATTTCGTCGGTGTCTATCTCGGAGAGTATAAAAGATGGAAGAGTGGTTTCTTGGCAAAAGATGATTAGGACATGAAGGTCTACTTGATGAACAGGAAAAAATTCAAGATGGCGGAATTTATTTTTCCATAGAAAATGTATGGCGAATATTGAAGAGGCTTACAAGTGTAGAACTATGCAAGACTTTGATGCGGTTTTTTTACAAGATTTGTTCTGTATGGAAGAATTATCGGTTTGCTGTTAGGAAAGCCAGGATGGCGAAGTTCAATGGCACCCAAAAGTACCCGATCGTCAGTGGTATGATATTGATATTAATCAACTAAGGAAGGTTTCTTTGTGTTTTTACTTCAACAGTCTCTTACACTGTATGCATGTCTGGAAAGTTTATTTACATTAAAAGGCCCTTTTAGATATTTAAGGGGTCTCAGCTGTTTTATGTTTTCTTATTAGAATTTTTTTTACGTCTGTCGGATGCGTGGCACTCTGGCGCTTCCACTGTGCTCGCTAGCATAGCAGTGTGTTGTTTACTTCAGAACACGTAGGCAGTAAACACTAGGATAGAAGGAGAGCAAGTAAGTAGACAGTGGGCCGCGCGGTCTACGCGGGCGGGTGCGGTTCCATTTCAAAATTTGTTTTTAAAGAAGAACTCTCCATAATTTTTCGGAGAAAAAATATATGGAGGTGTTTATTTTACAGAAAGTACCTATACTAAATGGAAGAGTGGAGTGAAAGTACCTATACTAAATCGTTAAGGGATCAACGCACAGCCTAAACCGCTGGGGTTAGCAACTTGAAATTTTGACAGTAGGTTCCTTTTGTGACGTAGGCGCTCAATAAGGAAAGATTTTTCAAAATTACACTCCTACGGGGGTGAAATAGGGGGTGAAATTTTGTATGAAACTCCGGGTTGGCACTGAGAATTTCTTAATTGAAAAACCCAATACCTAACTTTTATGCCCGACTGGGAATCTAACCCAGGACCTCATGATCCGCAGTCGACTATGCTAACCACTAGAGTAGACCAACGAGGCAGTCAAAAATAGTAATTAGTTAAAATGATACATAATAACTGCAATGAAGGGACCAAAAACCACTTGAATAGACACTGTAATTTTCGAATACGAGACACCATCCCGGAGATCGGGTGTCTTAATCACAAGATTATCATCGCTACAGCCTAAAATGAGTTTGGCAATATTATAAGTAGAAGCTGACTGTTCAATTTCATCTCTCTACCCCTCTGAGTGAGAAACAGTAAGAGTGATATGAAAATATGAAATTTTAATTTTATCGATACTCAATTTATTTGTAAACAATACAATCCCCACACTATGTAAACACTCAAACAAAAACTAATGAAATAATCCAAATTTTCAGGGATAGCGCAAAAATTGACTTGTTTTGGATTCAGTAAAGAAGAAACTAAGCTATAATTAGTTGAAATAACTTAAAATACTCGCCACAAAAAGAAAAATAAAAACAACTATGTTACTCACTTACGAAATGAAATTCCTGGGCGTTTTATTATACTATTATTACGACACCCCACAACTGAGCACTTCACCATTGTTGATTACATAAAACTAAGCAAAAACACATAAAAATATTATGAAAATATTCACAAAACTGGTAATTAGCCACAACTAAACACCGGAAGCAATACAGACGCCATATAAAGGTTATACATAAAAATTGGCTTCAATAGCAAAATTTGATGACGTCATATGACAATTGCCTGACACGTTCACGCAATAACATAATACACCTGTCTCATTCTAAAAACGTAGCTTTCAATAAGTAAGACTAGTCAAAACATAGTAGTACATGTTTTATTAACAAAATGCATCGTATAACTATAATTGAGTAAAATGTAACACATCCATCTCTATATACCTAATCAAAGATTTTTACCCCCTACCAAAAAGTTCTAAACGCGGGTAAAGAAGTTTTCACTTCAAAAATCATGATAAATTTATTTAATAAAAATTACTATTTATCGTTATGAAAGTATAAATATCTATGTAAAGCTTGTGTAAGTTTATGTTATTGTATCTATTACATGAGTATATATTATGTTTTATTTTATTTTTAGGTATTGTCATATAAGTAGAATAGTATGTAACTATAGTATGTACTGTTATGTAAGTTTATTATATTGTAATAGTTAGCTGTAAAAGATAAGTAGTAGACTGTTATTATTTTTCTCTTAGAAATGTACACGTGTGCACCACCCTGACATCATGCAACCGATCTCCTATCATAAAAAGGTTGCCTGGAAGAGATTACTCATAGTGATAAGGCCTTTACACCGTAACAAGTTGTAAATTCTATTATGATTCGTTTTACCTCTGTTTTATTATTTGTTTGTGTGTAATAAAGTGTTTTTACTTACTTACTTACTTACTTACTTACACCTGAATAAATATTTTTCTTTTTACCTGGACTAGATCTTGAAATTAGTATTTATGTAATAAGGAACTTCGTTCTTAGCTGGTGTCCCACGACACCACACTTTTTTTTATTCAATTGATCGTATTATTGGAGTATAGTCATTTAAAATATTTTTTATGCTATACAATCATTTTTGGAATAGCCATTCTTTTAAGGTACTTTGTCTCTTTTATCTGGTCTGTAATAAAATTTGGAAGTTTATTATAAATTATTACGGATCTAAAATATGGACTTTTTTCGCTAATGTTATTTGGTTCAAGTAGGGTATAACTAGTTTTTTTCTTTCGTGCGTGGACCCTAGAACTCATCATTGCTTTGCACTATACATGAAGTGCAAGTATATTTCGCTATTAATAAAACAATATACCGACAAGCTTGCTTTATCATTGAATTGTCTCGTTCCATTAGTGTCTGGGGCACTAGGCACTGAATTATGAGTAGACATCAGTTCAAATTGCCCTAAAGAAACTTCTTTCTCTCCAGTTATATGCGTCTGTAAGTCGACCAGGGAGCTATATTGGGGTGCTGTTGATGTCACCGTTCCTATGTCTGCAGCGTCCGTCGCTTTAGTAGGTCCAACAACACTGCTTTTGCTATCTGTTAAACTATCTACGGTTGATCCGAAACGTTTGTTTCTTTTTCTCTCTCTTCTACGCTTTCTTTCTTTAGCTCTCTCTTCATTCATCGTAGCAATCCACGATGGATCGTAAGCCATCCACGCCAGCCAAGCCAAAAAATGTTTAAAAAGAGTCCAGCGAGTATCAAATATATAAATAAATAATAGGACTAGTGTGTTATTTCAGTACGAGGCCTCGTAACTGGTTGAAGAGGGAAGCGATTCCAGCTTAGTGATTGACATACTAAACTTTAGATTTAGCGTTGTATTTATTAAAGAGCGTGTTTAACTTTGGCCCTAAAAATTTACAATAATCGGTGTATCCTGAATTGGCCGTACTGTTACTGTACGTCTGCCGCGCATATGTGTAATATGCGCAGGTGTAGTCGATGTACCTACGAATATAATAAAAAATTAAAAATCAAAATCTATTTATTTGTTGAAATAGGTTACTTTAAGCTATAATACTTAAAGTAAGTTGGTATTTTATTTTTAGAAACACTATTTCATGCCGCTAGGCATACGAATATCGGTCTTACACATAAAATTAAATATCCCAGCATACTAAAAATATGCGCGGCGTTGCGGACTATAGTCCTCAAATCCTTACTAGGGCGCGGCAGAATTGTGACCTGCAAACCAGTGGCGTGCACAGGGTACTAATTACCTATGTATGCTTAGTAACAGAACTATTGTAACTAGGGTAAGCAGTGCTTTTATGGCTTTATGAGCTACACGCCACTACTGCATACGCCGTATGTTGCTGCCACGCACTTGCCGCTCTACGTTTGGACACACCTTAATATTATGTCGGGCCAATATGCACACTGAACAGGGCCACTAAAGCCTATTTATTCTTACCGTGAATTATAGTAGCTATACAAATTAGTATACGAAGGCGTTAAAGTTTTAAATTTTTAGCTGCTTAATATAGAAGAATTATAACGGGATTTTATACTCATTATATTATCCCGTTTTGTAAAGTAGGTAGGTACTAGAAGTTTACTGATCTTGCATAATATAGGTATTTAATACTATCTAAGGCACTATGGATCTGTATCTGTAATTCTGTATATCATTGGTATCGGACATATAAACACCACGACCAATTCTGATACAATTCATGCGACTTATCTTGACCGCAACCCATATGCTGTTGGAAAAACAAACCATTGTAACGCGACAAATTCAACACTTCAACATACATTACCGTCTTTGTTAAATCTTAACTTGAGAATGTTTTCAAAAAACGTCAATGTATACTGTTATCAAAATGCAACTGTCAGTCTGACGTACATAAGGAAAAGGAGGAAAACCGATTCGTAACGTAAACGAGGCGGTCGGCGCTACAAAGCCTGTATCCGGCCGATTATTCGGCAATACAAGAAAATATTCTTTGAGCCAACTTTCGGCCAAATTATTCTGCGGTTCGGTCAGGCTATGAATAATTTCGCATAATAGCCGAATAGTCGGCTTGTGGTAGGGTTATTGTGGCTAGTGTAATATCGTTCAGTGGACACAAAGAGTTTTATGATATTTGTGACTATAATAATATTACGTCGTATAGGAGCATAAGGAAATTGGTAGGTTTACTAAAAGACTTCTGAAATTATTGATCTTATCTTGACTGTAATAAATTCAGAACTCAAACACAAATTTGTTTATTTCATATAAGTCTACTGAGAAGAGCTGGCAATAAACTAATCTTGCAGAATTTTCAAAATCTTTCAAAGCAAAAGTAAGCTAAGCAATACGTGGTTTCTTTACGGTGAACGTAATATTTAGAAGCATTATTATCATCAATATAATCTATCGCCGAAGAAGGGCCACCGCGCTACCCGAATGTGGACTAGTGACTACACACATGAGCGAGCCTGACGCGTCAACTTTGCCTATCTTTGTTATACCCGCCCGACTTCAACATGGTGTGTTAGAAATCAAAATTATTTTTTACTTTACAGTGGCTATGGAAGTTTGATGGAAAGAATTTTAACTTTTTAATTTTTAGGGTACTCTAAATCCCCACGGCTTAGGAGTGCAGTACCCTGAAGCATCAGAGTTGAGGAGTTGGGACTTGGGTTTAACTATGAAGTCGTTGCTTGACACCAACAATATGAATTCACCATAAAAAAATCTTAAATCGATTTTTTTAAGGAGCTCTGTACACTTGCAAGCAGGTCGGATTGCAGCCAAGCGCTAGCCTATCTTGCAATTTAAAAAAGTGGGAGTTAGAGTATATTACGTTCTATCCCAGTAAATTTCAAAGAATTCTCACGGTATTTAATAAAAACTTGCATCGTCATCTAGTAGATTTTATTTTTATTTACAAAGTATACAATTTTCATCGGCTTGAGGCATTGAAATAGAATGAGTACTAAAATTCTACATCAATGGCTTAGAGGCATCCATCGGATCAAATGAGATTTTTAAGACGGCGCGCCGGAGCAAATTGTAAAACAAATACTAACAAGTATCTTATGAGAGAAAAGATTATTTCGTCGGTAGGTGTCGGTGGTAGTTTAATACCGGGTTTAAACCGCCACGGAGCTGTAATACCGGGTATTTGGTGCAAGCAATATCTGCTATATTGAATTCTTAGACAAGGTTTCTCCTATTTTCATTTTTCATGATTTTCAACAAACGGGTGTGGCATTTGGTAGTTGTATGTTAGCCGATGCCCGCGACTTGTACGCGTGGTTGTGGTTTTTTGAGGGAACCGAAAAACCTCTCTAATTTTTCGAGATAAAAAGTACTTTTCGTGTTATTCCAGACTATTATCTATATCTGTGCCATCCGTTCCGCCGTATTGACGTGATTGAGTAACAAACAG
Organism: Erebia epiphron; assembly: GCA_963932025.1. Taxonomy (NCBI): domain Eukaryota; kingdom Metazoa; phylum Arthropoda; class Insecta; order Lepidoptera; family Nymphalidae; genus Erebia; species Erebia epiphron. Next base: position 16,417,003 of record OZ009950.1, read on the forward strand.
CCATTCATCCATCCAAACTTTCGCATTCATAATATTAGTATACAAGTATAGATATAGATGTGAGTGTGCTTTTTTTGCGATTTCACCAAAAACGTGTGCAGCACATGAATGCGCCGAATAAGCGGCAGGGCACGAAGATGCACTGTGCAATGCAGCCCCGTACAAAGTCGTCGTCGTCGTCGCCGTCTCAACCTATAGACGTCCACAGCTGGACGAAGGTCTCCTGCATGGATCTCCACAGAGCACGTTCTTGTGACGCTTGTTTCCAGCGGCTCCCAGCTGCACGCTTGAGATCGTCCGTCCACCTATAGTGGGGGGTCGTCCAACGCTGCGCTTCCCGGTGCGACTCCAACGCCTAACGGTTCTAGGAACTATGTGCCTCGCCCATTGCCACTTGAGCTTGGCGACTCTTCGAGCTATGTCAGTTACTCTGGTTCGCCTGCAGATCTCCTCATTTCTGATTTAGGGATACGCAGGGATACTCCGGGCATAGCTCTCCCCATCGCCCGCTGAGTGACCCTGAGCCTTCTTATCAGGCCCATAGTTAGCGACCAACTCATACAAATAATATTTGTCGCTACGTGCATCTCAAGTGGGGCTAGACCTTTACTTGTGCGAGTCCACTGAGAGAAATATCGGTTCATCGGTTCGGATCGGTTCATAACATTCAAACCACGCAGAAGATTTAAAAAAAAATACGCGCCGAATTGAGAACCTCCTTTTTTGGAAGTCGGTTAATGAATTCTCATTCTCGTTGGCTTTCAGAGTGTCATCATCATCCTCATCTCCTGTCAACAACTCCTGAAGATGCTCAGGACGCGCACACGTATATGCAGCTGCACAGACCAGTGCGACCCCACGAAACATTTTTCGCATCGAATTCGCTTCGACGTCAGTGACAAACAGACATATATCAAGAAAATAAGGAATAGCTAACTTCGTATTCCGAACAGAAGTGATTTAATAATGAGTGGTGATTAAAATCTACATTAATATTATAAATGCGAAAGTGTATCTGTGCGTCGGTCTGTCTGGCTGGCTGCTACGCTTTATCGGCCCGTTTTTTCAACCGGTTTTGATGATTTTTTTTATCGAGGTAGGTTACATCCCGGGGAAGGATATAGGGTACTTTTTATCCTGGAAAGTTAAGGAGTTCGCCCGGGATAAAAAAAAATTAATGCACGTGGACGAAGTCGCAGGCATAATCTTGTACACAATATATATCCTACATACGTACCCATGAATAAAAACCGAAATTTAAATTAATTAGCACATTTTATATTTAGAAGTGCCCACATATAATATATGCAAGCTGCCACTAGCATAGAGCCAATAGAGCCTTAAATATACGCGCCGCAACACTTTAAAAGCCTATTAAATAAATATCAAAGGCGAGATTTTATTTTTATTTAACTAAATTTTTTATAAAGTGAATTTTATACGACGAAATGTAGACAAGTACTTACGTTTGACAGCAAATTGAGGTCAAAGCTTAATTGCAACCGTGAAACGCTATCTGCATCATCACGATTAAAAAACGAGGCAATCTATCCTCGAAGTGGCTAATAATTACTTGGAATCTGGGATATTTAGAATCGGGACTAACTAGATTTACTAGACTAACTAGATGAGAATGGGTAACTAGATGATACCAGCGAATGGTTATAGATTTGTTTTAAATCCAGCGGGGAGTGGGGAACTCTGAATTTCCTGTATAAAAAGCCTATGGCCATCTTCCGGATGCAACTTATCTCTGTACGAAATTTCGTCATAATAGGTAGAAAAGGTGGGCTGTGAAAGGATAGCAGACAGACAAAGAGATACGCTTTCGCATTTATAATATTAGTATGGATGCTATAAGCATAATCTCTACGTACTTGTAATTACCTGAAGCAAATTCCGACTACATAGTTACCTCAAAAACAGCTTATCAGCTATGTGCAGTCACGAGCTTAAAGCTCTTTCATTGGCAACTTCACTAAAAAGTTCATCTACACCCCGAGCTACATATGTAGCGAAAAACAGCTAGCACGAGGGAAACTTACCTTCACGATTACTGAAATTCTAGGTTCGACCATTGATTAAAAAATCAGGAATCGAAAAGATACCCAATGCAAATAGAAATGTTACTTTGTAAAAAGTTCTATTTGATTGATGGTACAACAACATTCGGCATTCCCAACGTGTATCGCAGAAAGGTGTTGGGGTCAAACGAACATGAATTCGTAGCGTAGGCAGACCCCACACTAGGTGGAGGCCGCTGGATCCAGTCGACGCAGGACTGTGGCGTGTGAAAATCCGTATAGAAGACCTATGTGCAGCTGTGAATGTATATCGGTAGCTCCCAAACGGATGAACCGATTTTCGTTTAGTATTTTTTGTGTCATAGATAATTTTATCCCGAGTGTTCTTAGCTATGTTTCATGAAAATCTGTTCTGCCGTTTGAAGATCATCAGCTCTTTTCTAGTTGATGAGGGGATCTGACTAACTTCCTTATGTCCGATCGATTCGAAATTTGGTACCGTGTTACTTCAATGATATTGAAAGTATATGGTAAGGTAACCATGACCTGATCAGCCGTTTGAAGATCATCAGCTCTTTAATAGTTGATGAGGGGATCTGACTACCTTGTATATGTCCTATCGATTCGAAATTTGGTACCGTGTTACTTGAATGATATTGAAAGTATATGCTTAGGTAACCATGACCTGATCAGCCGTTTGGATATCATCAGCTCATTAATAGTTGATGAGGGGATCTGATTAACTTCCTTACGTCCTATCGATTAGAAATTTGGTACCGTGTTACTTCAATGATATTGAAAGTATATGGTAAGGTAACCATGACCTGATCAGCCGTTTGAAGATCATCAGCTCTTTAATAGTTGATGAGGGGATCTGACTACCTTGTATATGTCCTATCGATTCGAAATTTGGTACCGTGTTACTTCAATGATATTGAAAGTATATGCTTAGATAACCATGACCTGATCAGCCGTTTGAATATCATCAGCTCAGTAATAGTTGATGAGGGGATCTGATTAACTTCCTTATGTCCTTTCGATTAGAAATTTGGTACCGTGTTACTTCAATGATATTGAAAGTATATGCTTAGGTAACCATGACCTGCTCAGCCGTTTAAAGATCATCAGCTCTTTAATAGTTGATGAGGGGATCTGACTACCTTGTATATGTCCTATCGATTCGAAATTTGGTACCGTGTTACTTGAATGATATTGAAAGTATATGCTTAGGTAACCATGACCTGATCAGCCGTTTGAAGATCATCAGCTCTTTAATAGTTGATGAGGGGATCTGATTAACTTCCTTATGTCCGATCGATTCGAAATTTGGTACCGTATTACTTCAATGACATTGAAAGAACATGGTAAGGCAACCATGACTTTAAATATGACATGTTAGCGTAATGTTTAGATTTCGAAGGTGGGTAAATAAGCTAAATTGCTTAAACTAATCACAAATACCTACCTAATATTTAACCTAACCTTAGAATAGGTAGTTAAAATTTAATCTAGTAAATTAAAACTAATATGATACCTAGTACTAAGGTACTAACTCAACTAACTAATCACTATAAATACCTTCCTAATATTTATACCTACTTTAAAAAGGACAAAATAAAAGTAAAATTAAAAATTTAAAAACCCCCGACACAAAAAATAAACTCTAAAAACTAACAAATAATATTTTAAACTTATAATTATTATCGTCACATATATTATGTAACTTTAAATATTTTTATTTTCCAAGCGTCGCGGTCGCGTCGCGCGTCGCCCTTTATTCATCTGTGGTGTTGTATATCAATGGCCACTGACCAGCACGTGAAAGGTGGGCAAAAATCTAATTTCGATTGCTTCAGCGATTCAGCGAGCGGCGAGCGAACTGCGCTTAGCTGCTTTAGTTCCAACTACAAGTTTGATTTAGCCCAACCTGTGAGTAGATAGATGGGATTGTATACACTGACCAGAAAATAAAATACCGGCCAAGTAAGAGGACTCGCACATGAAGGGTTGCGTAGCGTAGGTATATACTGTTTGAATACTTTCGTAAAAGAAACAAGAGAGCTCACAATACTAATACTAGGCAGAGAAAATATCGACCCATAAATTATTTGAATAATGAAATAGATGAATGCAAAGTTTTCCGATCGAAGTAATAACGAGGGACAATCGCTTAGAAGAAGTTAAAGTGATTACTCAAACGGACAGCCATTTTATAAGGGCGTTTTACACTTCCCGACACCGTCCGTTCCATACTAGCCTGTAATTTCACATGTCCAATTAGTTCCAATGCGGTGATTAGCCGTAAGTTCCCAAATCGGGTAGTTGACAACTAGTCAAACTTTCAAACGTCAAAACGCGCGCTTAGAATGGGATTTTGTATGAAATACTGAACTGTGACGTCATCAAAATTCGACGCACTTTTACTTCTATCTTCACTTCTCGTCAGAATACTGCTAAGCATTGCGGTATTGTCGAACAAAATATTTCGTAGCCATGTGCTACTAAATGCTATGCTATGGTTCGTAGAGTTTAATGCAAGAATTTAATATAGGTACGTCATCTACGCTTTTGACCAAATTTCCAAATGAAGAAACAAATGTTGAAGTTCCTGATTATCTTGGTAGGTACATAAATGAAGTTTCAAATCAAATCATCCCTTTTTCAACAAAGTTAACAATATTTTTAAAATTCGTGCAATTTACTTAAAATTCGGACGGACGGATAAATTAATGAGGTAGGGAATGGTGATAAGTTAACATTTGAAGGAAGACATTTCGAACCGCAGTAGAATCACGTCTTGATAATTCAAAAACACTTGAAAAATCATTAAAATTTGAATTTAAGACGCCAAACGCGCCCTCATCTGAGAAGACGCCCGCAGCAAAACTTGGTACTTAGGTATTCTTTTAACTGTCACCATCTCAAAATAACACTTGTAACTTTAACATTTTTCGTTTTGTTACACGCCCTGTGTGCCCCTGCCCCTAAGGCTCACCGGGCGTGAAGCGGAAAAATTATTTAAACTCGGGAACTCGGCGCTAATCGAGCACAAGGGACAATCCAACAAATTGTTTTCTATTTACGAAAATAATCAGAACTGGTACCCCAATTGGGTATTTGACAAATAGTCAAATCAGCAACTTTTTTTCAAACGTCAAAACGCGTCCATTTATGGGATTTATTTGATTGTGTTTTTTTCCCGTGGGAACACTTCAATTTTCCGGGATAAAAAGTAGCCTATGTCCTTCCCCGGGACATAAACTATCTCTGTACCAAATTTCATAAAAATCGGTTGAGTGATTGGGCCGTGAAAGCGTGTCAGACAGACAGACAGACGGACAGACGGCACTTGCGCATTTATAATATTAGTATGGATTCTGCAATGTGACGTCATTAAAGTTCGACGCACTTTTTTACTTTAATCGATTCTTCAAAATGGTTATTCAACATAAAAACTATCAGGGGACGTGGATATTACGACTTTTGGGAGATCCTCTATTTAATCTTACTAATATTATAAATGCGAAAGTTTGGATGGATGTATGGATGGATGTATGGATGTATAAATGTTTGTTACTCAATCACGCCCCAACGGCTGAAGGGATCTGGCTGAAATTTGGCGCAGAGATAAATTATAGTCTGGAATAGCACATCATCATCATCATCACTAGGCTACTTTTTATCCCGGAAAATTAAAGAGTTCTTGCGAGAACCAAAAAACCTCAAACCACGCAGACGAAGTCGCGGGCATTCGCTAGTAATCACTAAAAATAATTTATTTGAATAGTAGTCAAATAAACAATTCTGAAAATTAGTCACGCAAATATTTACGTAAGTACTTATGTATTAGGAATGTTTCCTATCTCATGAATGAATTAACTTATAAGTGATTATTAAATAGAGGAGAATTCTTCAAAGCATAGAATAATATAACCCTTTTCCAAGAAACTTAAAATCCCCTAAAATACACGTCATCTTACCATCTTTTAGTTTGATAACCATTTCCAACTATCGATTTAATTATAAACAAAACGTCATGAAAAAGTGTAATAATGACGCATATTAAATCGATTCGTCAAAACAAAGTCAATACATGTTTTTGCTACTTCGACTTTGAAAAGATAGGTGGTTACGGTACCAAATATTTAATTCTATGGTATCGTATCGTTTATTTTATATTAATCGCACCTACGTAAGCATATCACTCGAAATCAATAGTATAGTAGGTACTTTACCTGGGTAAGAGTGAGAACATTTTTGACGACCTCCGTGGCGCAGCGTTGAGCACTGTTGTCTAACGTGCGGAGGTCCCGGGTTCGATCCCCGGCAGGGTCAATTTGGGAATTCGTAATTTCTGAAATTTCCCTGGTCTGGCCCCTGGTGGGAGGCTTCGCCGTGGCTAGTTACCACTCTACCGGCAAAGACGTGCCGCCAATGCGATTTAGCGTTCCGGTATGATGCCGTGTAAAAACCGAATAGGGGTTAGGGTTTAATATAACTGCCATGCCCCTAACAGGTTAGCCCGTTACCATCCTAGACTGCATTGTCACTTACCATCAGGTGAGATCGCAGTCAAGGGCTAACTTGTAGTGGATAAAGAAACTTATTTTTTGGCATTCATAATCATACCAAGCTTCATAAGTAAGGCGTGACCACTTACTGAAATTTTATAGTAGACTCTACCAGACTCTTCGGACCTCAAAATTACATTTCCCGCACACAAAGTAATATATGCGGACGTGTGTGCTTTATAATTACAATTTAACATTCTGACTTCCAAATTACTCTGCAAAGGGTCCACGTGACAGATATACTTAATGCTCTTAAGCGATGAGTACAGTCACACGCGCTTTACATCCGGATTCAGTCGACACCCGCGGAATTAATTTTGATAAGGCCGCCTTCGCACGGCCCAGGTCATAAGCGTAGGCACTTTATAATAATAATAATAATAATAATATAGTGGAATACCTCTCCACTCCTCAAGCACCTCAAGTGTTGAGGAGTGGAGTGGAGTGGAGTGTATGTTGCCCCCTTGCCGCTACGTCACTATGTGCTAACGGCTGTTTCCGGGGGCCCATTTACTGAGTGTGCGAGTCACTCCCTGCCATTTTATCCGTGTATAAAATAACATTGGTCAGGCAGGGGCCATAGTACTTCTATAGACCCATTTTACCAGTCTATTATAGCAACCCAAACCTGTAGAGTGTAGACCCATACCTATCATTTGTGTCCATGTTTTGCAATAGTCCTGCGCTAACCGGGGATTGTCCTTGGGTGCACTCGCATAGTGCATATAGGGATATTCGCTGGTTGGTGTCACATTTCCTTTAGAGTAAAATTATTTAACGGGCCTCTGCGAGTTGGTTTCGGCCCCTCGTATGCCTTCCAAAGGTCCGGAACCCCATGGTCCCGAGATGAAAGAGACAGACATAATAAAATGTTTTATTTCAGGCCAAGTAGCCACATCGTAAATACAAAAATATGGTAAAATACAAAATTTAAATGCTTAAATCCTAAAAGGTACACATAAATAAAAAATAAAAACAATAAAATATTGCTCCATTTCTATCCTTATTTCCGATTCGCACTGCGATGCTGCGTCAACCAATGCTGGAAGATGGCGACATCCAAGTGGTCACACATTGTTCGGAGAATCTCATTATTCGAGTGACGGAATCGCTCCCAAAAAGAAACGATTCTCGAGCGTAGTACAGCAAAGAAGTGAGGCATTCTTGCCGATGCAAACATGTTCGTCGCACTACAGAATCGCGGTAGTTTTTCTTGGTGGTGGCAGCGAAATAAAATACGGCACAGTGGAATGGAACTAAAGTTTTACTATTGGAAAAATATTAAAGCTATTACAATAAGAGGAGCTGAGGAGCTGAGTGCGACGCCATGTGTAAAAAGGAAGAAAGAATGACATTTCTACATGACAGTTAAATCTATGGTTGACACTTGTACCACAGATATGGTATGAATCAGAGTAATCAATTTACATAGAAATTGAACCCTAATTCTCACAAACTACAACAGTTTCATCAGGTCATATTATAATTATGCCATGTTTAAATACGAGTGATTTGAATACTGTTCATTATTCCTCACTAGGGCGGGACACACTATGACACGAAAAAAACACCAGGTCAGTGTGCGTAGGTGGTTTAATACAAAGCACCTGCTAGCTGCTGCTGCGACAGCTGCGACAGGAAGAAACATTTTTCGCATACCTACGTTTTTTCCTGTCCAGTTCCATCTTGTGTTTTCTTTAAGCCCTTCATAAATAAACTGCATTTAAAAATAATCGTAAAAGATAGGTTTCTTTTTCACTTATGCAAGGGATTTTTATTCTTACAGGCTGTCTTATGACATAAAACATACACCGCCAACTTCCTAACTAGGGGTTAGTGCTGAGAATTTTTGCCTGTCTGTCTGTCTGTCTACTAAGCGTTCAACCGATTTTGATGAAATTTGGTACAGGGATAGTTTGTATCCCGGGCAAGGACATAGGCTTTTTATCCCAGAAACTTAAGGAGTTCCCGCGGGAAAACTTAATCCACGCTGACGAAGTCGCGGGCATCATCTAGTAAGCTAATAAGACGTGGAAAAAAAAGTAATGCGTACCTTCTCTTTAGCAATAGTCGTCATCGAGTTTCTCAAGATGTTGGGACACGACGACGCTGCAGTCTGTATCGATTGATATTCAACATAGCGCCCCTGTATGTCAGAGAGTGCCTGTGGAGCCTCAAATACTCAAGGACATAGGCTTTTTTTTATCCCGGAAAGTTAAGAAGTTCCTGCAGGAATCGAAAAAACTTAGTCCACGCAGACGAAGTCGCGGGCATCATCTAGTACATAATAATGGCCCGATCTGGGAATAGACTGAGGACCTAGTAGTCCACAGTCGAACAGGCTAACCGTTAGAACAGCGTGATCTAGAGATATTCAGAGCAGAGCTCATTAAATTACCTGCTTTTTTGCTAAGCTCTTTTGACTTAGACCACCGGCCTGTGTCTACGAGGCCGGATTACCCCTTGTGGGGGTAAAAGAGCAGTTTTTCGGGCAGATTTTAATAAGCATAACCTCGAGTGCGAATTAATTCAGCGCTGTTGACGGCACGGGCGCGCAGCAACACAATATCATACTAATATAATAAATGCGAAAGTGTGTTTGTTTGTTGGTTCATTGGTTTGTTGGTTTTTTCTTCAATCACGCCGCAACGGAGCAACGGATCGACGTGATTTTTAGCATGGGTATAGTTGAGGACCTGGAGAGTGACATAGGCTACTTTTTATCCCGGAAAATAAAGGAGTTCCCGCGGGAATCAAAACACGCGGACGGAGTCGCGGGCATCAGCTAGTACAAAAATATTTCACTTTTTAACAATACGAGCTTTTCAGTGCTTTTTAACTGTTTACCCAGTATACATTTTAACTACATATTTTAGTTCACAGTAAGAGATAAAATGTTGTAGCTGGGAATAACTAGCTATCGATAAATAAAAATTGCGGTCAGCAAGATCGTAAAATATAAGGGTTTGTTGATATGATGCGCTTTTTAAAACGCGCGGATTTAATGCATTTTAATTTTTTAGTAGCTTAAACTGTTTGAATTTATTAAAATCTTTCAATTCGATTCTCATATCAACTTCAAGGCGTCTGAATTAGGGCCGTCGCACATGTGAGCTTTTCGCGTCAGAATCCCCGATGCTTACCGAATCAGGGCCAGCGAAGTTTTATAACTTCACTCCATACAAACGATCTACACCCACCCACAGTTAACAACCTTGTCCAGTAATAACTTACTGGAAATGAAATGTAGGTACCTAACCTTTAACTGTATGTATTGAATTGGGAAGGGTTTGAAAATTTGTTCTGATCCACCATTTTGTATCTCTTTTCAAAATCGTGTCGAACTATTAAACTTGTATATTTGGATTCGGAGAATTGTGGCAAATTCTGTTTAACACTATAGGATTTTTGGTAATCGGCCACAGATAGGTACTTTACTAATTGTTATTTCGTTCTTTCGGAGAGGATTCAAATGGAAACACAGTGCACACTTCGCAAGCTGTAGGTATTCTCACTGATCGCGTACCCATTACTCACATCAAAAACATCCACCCATTTGTTCGCATGCACTCGGAACCAGGGGAAGCACCTCTCCAAAAATTGAATTGGCGACATTATCCATACTAATATTATAAATGCGAAAGTGTGTCTGTCTGTCTGTCTGCTACGCTTTCACGGCCCATCTGTTCAACTGATTTTGAGGAAATTTCGCACAGGGATAGTTTGTATCCAGGGGAAGGATATAGTCTACTTTTTACCCCGAAAATTAAAGAGTTCCCGCGGGAATCAAACACATTAATCCATCTAGTACTTAACTATGGAGACTTCTGAAAATCGCGCGTTTTTGGAACGCGTAGTCTGTTCAAAACTTATAACTTATCCGCTTACTTACTTATCCACTCGTAAGCTCGCAAATATGATTGATCGAAACCTAAGTGATATTAAGAATATACCGTACCTTACCGTACCGAAGCCTCTAAAACGATATAAAATTATAAAGGTAAACGATAATATGTATCGAAAGGTATTCGCTATGACCCTAGCAAGTACCCACGCTTGTATACGCAATTTACTATATTGGGGCAGTAAAAATTTTAATACTGATTATACTCAGACCACATAACAGGTGGAAAAGCGATCTATAACTTTTTGAAGCGATACTTTGGGGCGGAGGGACATAATATGTCTATGCGTTCCAAAGAGGTGGAACGCATAATATTAGGTATTATATCTGTGTGTCCTTTAGTCTGTCAATATATTTAAATATTTTAAAATTATTATTTTACCACTGTTTAAATTTTCTGATGTTTTTTAGAAACTTTATTCGATCTATTATAGGAAAACAGTAGGCACTCCTTATATCATTTAAGATTTGTAACATTTATTTTTAGTTAAATAATGTCCTGAGTCTTGCACAAGACATGGAGGTTATTTTCGACACTTTTTTGATGATAATTTAAATAATTCTAAGAATATAAACTACTTCGAGAATTAATACAAGAAAATTAAATAAATAATACAAGAATAATTTTATTTTAAATCACTTGCACAAAAAAAATTCACCATAATGAGAATGGCCCCATAATATATGTAAAATAAAGTAAAAACAAAATTATACAGGCATAAAATTTTGTTCCAATTTTGGCCACCGGGTCTGATAAGTTTGTGGTACTGTACATAAAATATATAGGTAGGTACATAGAGTTAATGCCAACAACGACAGCAACATTCTCGGTAGATTATGACATTCCGAACCAGTGGTAGATTCATAAAAGTTTACCTATTTCAATAAAAAACATTTAAATTGAATTGATAAGTACCAAAGCTCTCAAAATCACGAAGATGACCAAGTTGATAAAAATCAACAGTTTCCACTTTAAGTAGGCACCTAATATTAGTTATGGCCGCTTTAAAAACTAATTAAAAACTTGGCAGAACTCTTCTACTCGGCAAGCATTTCTTTTTAGAGTTCCGTAGGTAGGTACCTCAAGAGCAGAAAAGGAACCCTTATAGGATCACTTCGTTTTTCTTCTGTCTGTCTAACTATCTGTCTGGCAATCTGCAACTTTTTCTCAGGCACGCGTTAAAATTAATAACTCAAATACTTACTTAGGTCTAGGTACGATCCCTTGGAGCTGTAAAAAAATCACAATCAAAATATATCGAATATAATCCAACGGTTTTCATAATCTAACGGTGACATATATATTGTGTTATGGTACGAAACCCTTTCTGAGCGAGTCGGACTCGCACTTGACCGGTTTTTATCTCTCAAGTTGCACTTTTTATACCAAACTACTGAATCTCTTCCCATTTACGTAAATGATTTTTCAAGCTAAACTAATATTTTCATTCCCGCTCTCGCCCCGCTTATGAGTATGACCTAGGCGAAAGGGTTAGTCGAAAATGGAAAACCGATACTAACATTTCATCCCGCGCCCGGTATCATACTATCAACTGAATTAAATGTAAATAGAACACGAGTAGGAACCTCTATAGATATAGCTGATGCCCGCGACTTTGTTCTCGTGGATTGAGGTTTTTTGGTTCTCGCGGGAACTCTTTAATTTTCCGGGATAAACAGTAGCCCATGTATTATTCCAGACTATAATCTATCCCTATTCCAAATTTCAGCAAAACGCGTCCAGTAGTTTTCTCGTGAAAGAGTAACAAACCTAGATTCACACATACAAACTTTCGTCTTTATAATTAGTGTGATTTCGTTCAGATGTAGTAATAGGTACTAGCTAACCAGCTAAGCCCAATTATTTAAAGAAACTTGAAATTCACACAGCCCACCTCCATGGGTTTGTGTAACATACGCCTGCCTCGCAGGACTGAGGACACGTGAAGCAATTATCGGTCTGGAGTCAGCACCTGTGTCCTGTGTGTGCATCTCCCGCGCAGATGGCTAATCTCTCTGGAGCATTGATATATATGTAGGTACTAGATGGGCCCTTTCATAGAAAAAATTGGGCGTCCAACCTTTTTTTTTTTTTTTTATCCACTACAAGTTAGCCCTTGACTGCGATCTCACCTGATGGTAAGTGATGATGCAGTCTAAGATGGTAGCGGGCTAACCTGTTATAGGGGCATGGCAGTTATATTAAACCCATACCCCTATTTGGTTTCTACACGGCATCGTACCGGAACGCTAAATCGCTTGGCGGCACGTCTTTGCCGGTAGGGTGGTAACTAGCCACGGTCGGAGCCTCCCACCAGGCCAGACCTAGGAAAATTCAGAAATTATAATTCCCAAATTGACCCTGCCGGGGATCGAACCCGGGACCTCCGCACGTTAAGGCAACACACTGCGCCATGGAGGTCGTCGAAAGAGCACGCTTCTTGCCTGTACCTATAGCCCTGTCTTTGTCCCCGCTATAGCGCTGTCCCGCTTTTCAGGCTAGATGGCGTTAGTAAAATAGGTCCACATTCTTTGCTTGACAGGCCCCGCCTATGTAAATTGAGGTCGTTGCTCTGGAGCTTGGCCGCCGTATCCAAAATTCGGTCAGGAGAATATTATGCACACAAAGCGAAACGAAGATGTGCTGGGGCCTTACCATTACTCAAAGCAATATTACCTATTTTAATATTGTTTACACCCTTGTTTCAGGATTACAATCCTTATTTTAGTGACGTCGTTAATGCGTAAATTTTGTACGAAGTGTAAGGACTTCGTCCGCGTGGATTGAGGTTTTTCGGTTCCCGCGGGAACTCCGGTTTCCGGGATAAAAAGAAGGTAGCCTATAATATGTTATTCCAGACTATTATCTATATCTGTGCCAAATTTCATTCAGATCCATTCAGCCGTTTTGGCGTGAAAGAGTAACAAACATCCATACATCCATACTCACAAACTTTCGCGTTTATAATATTTAATTAGTAAGGATGGCGATCCTGCGATATATCCATCACCTGCGCGGCAAGCAGGCGATCGTAGCGACGACGACGACGCGACACACACTGGCTATGACACCGACTCCGCGCGCAGCGGAGATTATATCCTCCGCAGCGCGGAGCTCACCGGACTTGACTTCCGCTGCGCGCGCGACGGTGACCCTCTCGCCCGCGGCGCCGAGATAACAGGATTTGACACGGGTCCCGCCCGCGGTGGTGACATCTGGCCTGTCTCTGTACTCTGTGCATTGTGCAGTGTGATTTTCAAAGCTCGTAAACAAACAATTGTGACGTCATTCGCTTCTTTGTGTTTTATGCAATATGGCGGATTGCTGTATTTTAAAGTTTTATTTTATCAAAATAAATAGCAATCTCACTCGAAATAGAAAAATAAATACGTTTTTTATAATCCATGAATCCTATTTCATTAGATAAATTCATAATTTCATTGATTCTTGGTTACTGTCATCATGCCTATTGTTTTGATTGGCTGAACTTATGGTATGTTTGCTGCATCAAAAATTGACACCAAATTAGATTTGGATTCAGCCAATCAAAACAATTGAGACTAACAATGATTGATGCCGGTTTTACACAATCGCCATGCTGTGCTCTGAAAGCGGAGCTAGGAAAGAGGTGCAAAAACAGCTAATTCAGAGGTTAGCATATCCCTGCTTGATGTGTGTTTACTATTTACAAACGTATTTGTGGTCCAATAAGGATGCTTTGTTACCGAATTTACAGCTTTAGTGAGGACCTTACTCGCCAGTGGCGCCGACTAGTGAGCATAAAGACGGTAGATCTTACTTACTCGTAGGTTAAGATTTTCCGATTCCAGCGGGAAATACTTTATTTTCCGGGATAAAAAGTAGCCTATGTACTTCCCCGGAATACAACCACCAAATTTCATCCAAATCGGTTAAATAGATGGGCCGTGAAAGCGTAGCAGACAGACAGATGGACAGAAAGACAGAAACACTTTAGCATTTATAATATTAGTATGGTAGGAAAAATAAATAAAACGCCAGTATAATTCAGTGATAATTTTACTAACCGCACACGTAATGTAAAGTGCAACAATGTACAGTAATACGTCCACATACCCGTTTCGTGCTGGCATCGCCAGCCGCGCAAGTATAGCACACAAACAGACAAACTAAATACAATTAATATACATACATTACGCACCAGTGTCAGAACCTTTTAATAAACATAAATATTAGAAAAAAAAAGTTGACGAATAAAGTTGAGTTAAAATTTCCTCAGTGCCTGAATACGAGTCTTTTTATAGTGATTGTTGCCAGTGATGACTGATGACATACAGAGACATGTAGGGCTAGCATGCACACAGCGAGTAAAATTATGTCTACCCGTCATCTCTATTTGTCTACCGAAGATAGACAACATGGTCACTTGTTTCGTTACGTCAAAGGTAGAGATAAAAGTTATATTTCTTATCTCTCGTATTTTTCGTATTTTTTACAGCATGTTAGAGTACGTAGGTACTTTACAATTTTTCTTGTAATCCACCTACCGCATTTTGTGCAATTCACACACGGCAGAAGTGAAACTTCAGAAAAGTAGCCTACGACGGAATGAGATAAATATAACTTGTATTCATCTCATTCTCTCGCAGGCATATGTATATGTTTGTCTCTTTTTGGTGTCGCTTTTTCGTTTCATGTTTTGTTTCGTAGAATTTTCAAATCACGATTCTAAAGAAGTTTCACTTCAAAAATTAGCCGGCAACGACAACATCTCTCCTTCTCGTCGCGAGATATCTCGTTGTGTGCATGCATGCTAAGCCTGATGGTCGCTAACTATACGCCTCGTGAGAACGCTCGGATTCCATCAGCGGTGATGGAAAGATCTATTGCTCGGTGTTTTGTTACGTGATCAAACCACAGGCAAGCTATTTTAAACTTTATTTAGTTGAAATTTAATCTCTAGAAATCTATCCATCTTTATCAAACTTAAAAACGCGCTCCTATCATGGAAGTTTGTATGAATTACATAGTTGTGACATCATCAAATTTCTGCACACTTTTTTTCTTTAATCTATTTAAATTAAAATGGTTATCAAAACTAACCGAGGATGTGAATTTTAGGTCTTTTGGAAGACCCTCTATTTAATAATTAATCAGTAGAAATAATTTATTTTTGACATACTTCTTCACTGTACTGCTTAGTGTGCGTTGAGTGACCATTAAAATTGTAACAACATTGTCTAAAGTAATTGCACGGACTACAAAACTACGGCTATTTCTTCAAGTAAGGCTAACAGTGTGTTAAACTGTCATTGGGGCTGCTTCTGTTGTACACAATCTCTAAAATTACAGCTTAAAGTCTAGTTCTGTCCCTTTCCACAGGGAGTATTATGAAAGGGTTAGAAATATTTTTAATGCTGCCATTTTAGTTTCTCTCCCTTTCAATAAATTTATATTTAAAAAAGAGACAATCTTCTTGTAAAAATTATGTTCAAATTATCAGTACTTGATAAATTCACCAAGATGAAAGAGATTGTGCACTACAGAATCCATTGTAAGTTGTTTTTTACGAAAAAGGTAGGTATAATTCCACAAACTTATCTGACCCGGTGAGAGCGTCGCTAGTATATATTAAAAATAAAATCAAAACAGGCATAAAAATTAGTTCCAATTTTGGCCACTGGACCAGATAAGTTGGTGGGACTGAATTACCTTAGGTTTATATTTAACATAGCGCCAATACATAATATATAGTAACAGATTAACAATTGGGTATTTGACAAATAGTCAAATCAGCAACTTTTTTTCAAACGTCAAAACGCGTATGGGATTTACATAAAATTCTAAAATGTGACGTCATTAAAAATCGACGCACATTTTAACTTTAATCTATTGTTTAAAATGGTTATTCAACATCATGGGACATGGATATTGCGATTTTTGGGAGATCCTCTATTCAATAATTTAATCAGTAAAAATTATTTATTTGAATAGTAGCCAAACACCCAATTCCACATTTCAAGACATTCGACTAATCTAAAAGCTTGCTGCAACAAAAATAAAAGTCTAGAACTGGTTTTATAACATTCTAAAACACCAGACTCCGTGCACTCGGGCAAGAATTATTCTTTAATCTTACGGACTAATGAGCTTACTCTACTTTGTATCACAATACATTCTATGTGTTAATTGTTTTGTACCAAAAGTGCAGTCAGCATTATAAATTAACAGTTTCAAGTATCCAAAAATTGTTTATAAAACCAAAGATTACGTAAAAATAATGTTATTATTGAAAACAGAAAAATTGCAGGCTTAACATGATCGTAGGTAATCACATAAAAACCGTATAAGTCATCAAAAACAGCTTTTTTCTGTCACATATTTCTTTGTTAGTAAAATACTCAATGAAGACATGTATTTTTGATGTTGACTGTACTTCAGTATCTATAATATGTATGGGGGTTATTAGATATAATACAAAATATTAGATTGTTGGAGAAAAACCTTAAAAATGAACATTTTGGCATTACACAATTAGCTTCAAGAAAAAATTTATTGAATACAATATGTTTTGCGTCAGAAGAGATATTATAACATACTTAAATTTACAATGACCGACAAACGACTAGGCAACTTGACAAAAAGGTTAAATAAAAAGGTGCTTTAAATATTGCATAGTAAACTTGCTTGCATTAACAGACTCGAGCACGAAATTATAAACATATTCACATATTAAAAGTTTTATTTTTATTTGAATATGTAAAAACTTTGGGCTAACATCTTGACTTTATAAATATAAACTGTAGAACCAGATACATAAGCTAGTCATAAAAATGCTTGTAAAACAAAAATGCGCAATCTATAATAATATTATTAATTGTTTTAGTAATAATTAAATCTAAGGGAAGTCAAATAATGTAATATTTCTTAGCGACATAATTACATAAATCCTACAACCTAGATCTAAATTCTAAATTGAATTTGTCTAAGGATTTTGGGAAAGTCCAAAAAAACTGTCTAATTTATTTTTTTCATTAGGGTTTACGAGTATATATTAATAAATATATAACAGTAAGGGTTAATATAAAGATACTTTGAACACAACAACTTTTGTTCTATGATTTTAAAAAGTAAATTATAAAAACATAAAAAAATTAAAATATTTAAAACGGCCGCTCTAAATTGCTTGTTCTATGAGGCGCGCGGCCGGCACCCAGATCAAAGATCGCCTGGTTGCTACTAATAATACAGAGCTAAAAAGTGTTAGAGTGTGCGACAAAATTTTTTGTCGAAAAATTTTCCGTGTTATTTAGTTTGTAATCGTCTACGTACAACAATTTTTTTTTGTTCATAAGTACATTTTAGGCTGCAAACGTTTCAGTATTATGTAGAGAAGTAACTGCTTCCCTCAGGGATCATAAGTATTCTTAAATTAACCCCATACGATATAATCACAATAATTCGATGCAATTAAGACGAAATTGAGGTGGAAAGTGCTTGGAAAACTTTTGTCAGATAAAAGCTAGAACTACTCGGGTTTTAGGACACCTACATTTTTATCCAGGGCAGTCTTTGGTTAGTTCAAGTCCATAATAAAACATTATTCTATAAACCTCCTTTAGGTTCCAAAAACGCTAATACAATACAAATTTATGATCCATGTATTCAATAGTTTCCATAGTCCTAACTTATAATATGAATCATGCCATTGAGATGGCATACAATACAATACAATAGTACATTTTGTACTATTGTTTTAACGACCTTTTCCCACTGCCAAGGGTCACTGATAGAGATCTATTCTAGAGATAAGTGCTTCCTTGTCCACTATGTTTCTGTTTTTCTTTGCATTTTATAACTTTTTGGTACAAAAAAAAAAACAAAATTTAACACAAGGAGGCGTATACTTAGACAATTTTAGATTTGAAACAATTCTAGGTTTTCAGGTTTACCTAAACTTGCTTTCACGCGTACTTTGTATATCAATATCTATTTATCTCTATATATAAAGTGGCTTACAATTTAGAAACGATTACACCAAACCGCTGTGGAAAGATTCAACTAGTTATTATTTTAATTATTTCCCTATTATATAATTATTTTTAAAAATTCTAGCATTGATCTTGTAATAGGTATTAGTAAATAATAAAATAAAAGTGATGCTGTTAATTTAAATACCTCGTGTACTAATATTTTACTGTTATGATCACTTTATTTCTTATTCGGTTCTTCTTCAAACGGTAATTCGTCGATCGTCACCGATTTTCAATTAGATACCTTATAATGCACTAATTGTACATAAGCGTACGTACGTCGCGTCTTTCATTGTTTTTTTAGATAAAAATAATCAATCGATACCCAATCAACTGCCGTTTCATTATCGGTTGATCATGAAATCGGGTATTCCCTAATCCGCTGACCGAATATCGGTCAAATCGTTTTAGTTAGACGATCATCTTATACCTATACTTGACCGGAAAATCGGTCGTGTCACACAAAAAGAGGTAGGTCGGGCCAAGTTGCTATTTCTTAGAAATATCTTTCATAACATCGCCAAATATAATTTATGATACTAAAGTATGGATTGACTGCCATCAACATATGGGTCAGCTAGTTTTATAATATTCGAGGCCACTCTATCGCTCCAAACACTACTACTTTACTTTCATACTAATATACATTCAGAAAAAACCTTAATTTATTACAAACATGACTAAAATTCAATCGCATCTAATACCTATCTAAGTCAGAGAGATGTTATATTACTACTTACTAAACTAGAGAAACATACCACCGAAAAGAGCAGACTATATGATATTTCACATCTCAGCACTGATGAATTCGGGCATTAAAACAATACACTCATGGTAAAATGGACCTAAACGCCCTTGATTTAGTCATAAATATTCATCACCTGTCATTTTTATTTCTCTATAATAAAAATAGAGACTGAGCTATAGAAATGTTTCAGGCGTGAAGAATCTTAGTCATATAACATCTCACTGTGCCCAATCATTAAACTACTTATCTACATATTTCTAGAATTTTCTATACCATTCCAACATTGTCGTTAAGAATACTTTCGATTATATAATATATAATTATATATTTTACATTTTAATTTAGCATTAATCAACTAATTGATTAAGTATATAAATAGGTCATCTAGTCTTGGATTAAAATTTTATATCGCAGTTGGTTATAATTTTTCTTCTTATGTTTTCTTTTATCACATATCAATATTGCGACATGCTACTATTGATGTATTTTATCTACATTAAAGTTTGAAAGGCTAAAAGATTGACTTAAAGATATGTACGTCGTAAGTTACAAATATATTTCCACTATTAATACTTAGATTAATAGTGGAAATATATTTGTAACTTACGACGACTGACATAAATAATCGCATACGGTCGTTATTTTCACAGCAATAGCCGATTTTTTTATTATTTAAAGCACTAAGTTCAGGCAGACAAAAACTTTTAATTTAATGATTGCTTTACTAATCACTTACTTTAGTATTTGTAAATCGATTATAACGGTTAAACAGTATTTAACGGTTAGTATAAGAATAATGTTGTTATCATAATATAGTGGAATACATATATTTAAGTTTAACATTATTTATATTTCGATCTCAGATTTAGAATATAAAATACACAGTAAATGGAGATAATATTATAAAGCTTTAATGGCCATCTCTTTACTTTTATCAATCCGTGTATAGATTGTTTTTATTCAATATTTATATACTTAATTGCTAACTTTTAATATTTTCGAAACAATGTGCCTTGAATATTTTTAGTTCTACATAATATGATCAAAAAAGGCAGCATCGAAATCCACCGATATTTTTTAAAGAATACACTTTGACAAGTTACCGGAGTTCTACACACTTTGATACCACATTATAAGAAAATACGCTTCAGATTTTCATGCTATCAACATTCAACGTTGGTGTATTTTGATGAATTATAAACCTTATAGTATATCAGTATGCTTAGTATGTATTGAAAACTTGGGTGTATTCTTTTTGGCGGGAAATATGGAAGCCTTATGAGCATTTCATATTCTAGCAGTGCGTTTTGGGTATGTTCCGATATACACTGCGAGCAATGTTTAGTGCTCTTACTGGGGATAAATTCGTTCCGTTATGGACTGACAGTATACTGCCGCAGTATCCTAGGGGAATATATGACGTCATAAATCGACGCCATTTTTGTACTGTGAGCACTGGTGTCTTCGAGGTAAGGTGCTCTCAATGCTGACTGCGTTCCGTTTTAAACAGTAATCAGTATAGCAACTATAAAGGAACGGCTTCGCAGTATACTAAATTGACGTCACACCTTACAGTGCTCGCAGTGTATATCGGAACATACCCTTAGAAACGAGACAGCGGATCGCTTCATACGAATAATATGTGGTATTTCGAGTGTTCGTCGGTTGATTTGTCATTCAATCATGCCGCAGCAGAACAACGGATGGCCGTTTTTTTGCATTAGGCGAGGACCTGGAATGACATAGGCTCCTTTCTAACCCGGAAAATCAGTTCTCCGGGATTTAAAAAACTAAAGGCTTTGCCAAATAGAACGCGCACTTAGCGCGCGTTAGAGCGCTGGCCCGACGCCGAATTGGGTATTTGACAAATAATCAAAACAGCAACTTTTTTGAAACGTCAAAACGCGTCCTAAATATGGGATTTATATGAAATTCTGAATTGTGACGTCATTAAAGATCGACGCACTTTTTTACTTTAATCGATTGTTTAAAATGGTTATTTAACACAATACTATCAGGGGACGTGGATATTACTACTTTAAGGAGATCCTCTATTTAATAATCACTAAAAAATAGTTGATTTGAATAGTAGTCAAATACCCAATAATGTGTTGAACTATGACGGTAGTTTACCGTCAAACAGAGCTAGCAGTACGCAACAGAGCGTTGGGTACCGCGTTCTATTTGGAGAAACCCCTAGTCGCACATCATCTAGAATCTAGACAGAATCTATAACAGCCATCATATGTAGGTACTAGATGGGCCCTTTCATAGAAAAAAGTTGGGCGTCCGACTTGTAGGGCATGCCCCTCACTTGTATAGCCCTGTTGTTGTCCCCGCCATAGCGCTGTCCCGCATTTCAGGCTAGATAGCTTTAGTAAAATAGGTCCACATTCTTTGTTTGACAGGTCCCTATGTTAATTGAGGTTTGATAACAGCCTACATAATCAGTTTTCCGTTCTGTCTGACTTTCCCGTTCACGTGGGTTTGATCGTTATTCGCGGACTTTTCGTCCGACAAGTGGGCCGATATGTTGGCGGACAAGTTGGCCGATATGTTGGCGGACGGATCGGCGGATTCCCTTTTCTGGTAGTTGTTGAAGCGGAGTATGGCGTTGTATGCCGGTGACACTAAGAGGATCAGACCGGATATGGCGATGATAATACCCGCGAGGTAGAAGGAAAGATCGTAGCTATCGGTGATGTCGACCGCCAAGCCTGGAAGAGATACAAACGCACATGAATAAAAAAACATTTGAATAGGGATGATGATAGATAACTCAATCAAATGAGAAATAAAAAAAGTTGGCAGTCATAGGGACTGCCGATAGAAGTGAAAACGTTTTTTTTTTTAAAACCTTACCACTAAGGCTTTAAAGTTTAATTTCAAATGTATATTTATATGTTCGCGAGCATGTCGCTGTTCGCGAGCATGTCGGTCACGCGAGCATGTCGGTCACGGTCACGCGAATCTATATTTTTACCCCCTACCAAAAAGTGCTCAACGCGCCTAAAGAAGTTTTAACTTTGCAGTCCCCGCAAGAATCGGAACATTTAAAATGAATACAAAAATTTAGGTTTCTTTTTTTAATAACACACATTACAAGTTGAATAATAAGAAATTTATTGAGATTTACTTCCCTAAAATTACACAACCCAAGATATCTTTTAACACCATTACGACGACTTCTTAAAAAAACAAAAATCTCTTCCTTAAAATTTTTCAAAAATGTTAACCGATTTTTAAAGTTCCAACTCGAATGCACTTCTCGCCTGCATCCGCATTTTTGAACACCATTACCATGACGATCGGCCAATAATCATAGAAGCTACATCACTTTTTATATACGGAAATAACTGTTTTTCTACTATTTCAAATCTAAAGGTCACAATTATTAACCGATTTTCAAAATTTTTTCGCCATTTTGTAGCTTTATTAATAAGCTATCAATGTAGCTTAATTTTATCTTAAGTAAGTTTTTTTCCGAAATATTTACAATTTAGTAAACAATCCGTTTTTTTTACATTTTTCAAAATTCCAAAAAAGTTACCAGCCGATTTTCAAAATTCGTTCACACGTGTCTCGATAAATTCCTCAACTCTTGGTACTATTCCCATCTCGATCCTCCCAAAATCCTCGGAGCTATCGCCAAAAATACGTCTCAGGCGATTTGCATCTGATAACCATTTTCAATGGTAAATAAAACTCGTAAACTCATTGTGTAACTCAAAGAAAGTACGTAAGCTATCTGAATATGCTATTCTAATTTTAAGTATCTTCCCTTGGATCTTCTGTCATCCCACATTCTTACAAATAAATAATGATTTCATAAAAAAATGACCGCGCTTCTAGGAAGTTTGTATGAAATACATAGTTGTGACGTCATCAAATTTCTACGCAATTTTTGCTTTAATCTATAGTTTTAAATGGTTATCAACTTAAAACTAACTCAGGAATTGAATTTTAGGAAGACCCTCTTATTAATAATTGGACATAGGCATCATCCCTGTTGAATTGAATAGATATCAACTTATTTTCTGAAGTGAAACATAATTATAATATAATACAAGAAGTAGAAACAGCGTAAGCGCAGCGAGCGGCAAATTTTTGATATTTCAGTCAGTCTCTACTGGGGTGTTTACTGGTGGGTGCGGTTTTATGCGATGGTTATGATTTAAATTGTGATATGGTGGGTGTATTGTGATCAAATGTGTGTGGTATGGTCTGGTGGATGCGGCGTGATCTAGTGGGAGCAGTGTAATTTGCCAAATGAGGTGTGATCTTGAGGGTGAATACGAATAGCAATGCTGTTTAATCTAGTAGGAATTTGAGCACTGTGATTTAGAGAGTAGAGTGATGTAGTTGGTGAGACGTGATCCGGTGGATGTATAAGTATGATCTGATGGGTGCAGACTGCAGAGTAATCTGTTGGATGTGTGTCTGTGATGTACTAGTACGGGCATGATAGACCAGATAGGGTTCTTCGGTGGGCCGATAAACTTATTCTTGAGGTACCTACGCATCGGGCTAAATATTTCCAAAGTTCATTCGCACTCAGAGCCACCATATGGACATATTCATCGTGCTAAAACACTCAATAAGTTTCAAATTGACGTTAAAAATCATTACCTATCTCTTTGTTATCATTAATAGCGACATATTTATTGTTTTACTTATATTTATTTATATATTTATTGGTATGTCTATTTAGTCTTATGTAATGTCTATTATAATTATTTTGTAAATATTAGTTTATCATAATATGTTATATTATATGGTATTGGTTAGTTTATTTAGCTCCTCTTCTTCATTTTCTCCCTAGCGTTAAGGTTGTCTGGAAGAAATCGCTGCTTAGCGATAAGACCGCATTATTGTACCTACTTATTGTTGTTTTCTTGTTTGTAACATGTTTTTTTGTATATTTGTGGTGTACAATGTAAATGCATACATACATACTTGTACTAGTGGGTACCTACGGCACACGAGTATATATCCGACCAGAGGGGAAGCTTCCAAAGAACGTCCAAAATGTATACCTATTCTGTTAGGGTTGTCACCTGATGCATGTCAACAATTTAAGGAAAAAATAAAAATATAATATAGTTATATGATGTATAATTTCAGTTATATCCTGTAATTTAACAACAAATACTTAACAAGAAAAGAATACAATTATTTTGCTATAATCCGCCAACAGAAAAAAATTCTGTATGGTCAAGCATGCAGTTACAAGAGAAGCACCGTTTACCTTCCCAACCAAGCAAGAAAGCTAAGTTCCCAAGCAAGCAATGCCACCACCACTCACATGCACCACCACACAAGACTTTTATACTATTCTTGACGCACGTTTCGCCCCGACACCGGAGCATCTTCAGGAGATGTCGACCTTACAATGCAAGATTGTCTAGTGACGTTCGTGTCAAATGCGCGGTGTTATATACCGTGTTTTAAACTCCCACCACTATTGCCCCGCCCATTACCCCCGGGAAACCTACCCCCTCCAAAAAATCGAAGCAGTGGTGATATTATTATGTTTTATTTATTAGTATGTGGTATTTATTATTATGTTTTATTATTTCTAATTGTTCCAACATGCTCAGTCGAATACCTTTATCGCAAGTGTGTAAGATTTCATATGAATGGTTGGAAGATAATTTGTGCCCACTTTCTAGAAGATGTTTAGCAAAATGTGACTTTTGGGTTAGGTTGTTCCTAACCGCGGCCATATGTTCTTTGTAGCGTGTATCAAATTTACGACCTGTTTGACCAATATATGTGGCATTGCATTCTGAACATTCGAGTTTATAAATGCCCGATTTTTGTTTGTTGTTTAATTTATCTTTACCGTTACAAATATTTTTAAGTGTATTATTGGTCCTAAATGCAACATGTATATCATGTGATTTAAGTGTCTTAGCAATACGCTCCGACGCTGGCCCGAAATAAGTTAGACTGGATTTGTATTTATTTATTTTATCAGGTGATGATGAATATAGGTCCTTTTTGATCCGCATCAAATGTTGTTTTTTTATTATATTATCAACAATATTAGTGTTGTACCCATTTGCCTGTGCCATATGGTAAATAACTTTTAATTCTTTTAAATAGTTTTCTTTCGTGAGTGGAATAGACAGCAACCTATGCACATAGCTGTGGAACGCTGCGAGTTTATGCTGCCAAGGATGGCAGGATGAAGCGGGTATGGTTGTGTCTGTATAATATGTGGGTTTTCGGAAAATTCCAAACTGATGTTTAGCATTAGCACGAGTTATAGTTAGATCAAGGAAGTTTATAGAGTTATCTTGTTCTAATTCTGATTTGAATTGAATTTTAGGGTGTATTTTGTTTAGATTTTTGATAAATATGTCAAGTTGTCTGTCTGTCCCCAAATACTTAAATTAGATAAATATTATAAAGAAACGTAATTATTACTTTTTTAATGAACATCAGTATTTTTAATAAACTTGTTCAATCACGAAATTGTTCCTCTATTTATTTTCATTAAACGCACGACCGTCAGCCTTTACGTTCGGATTTCAGTTATATCCTGAAATTGAACAACAAATACTTAAATTAGATAAATATTATAAAGAAACATAATTATTACTTTTTTTAATGAACATCAGTATTTTTAACATAACTTGTTCAATCACGAAATTGTTCCTCTATTTATTTTCATTAAACGCACGACCGTCAGCCTTTACGTTCGGATTTCAGTTATATCCTAAAATTGAACAACAAATACTTAAATTAGATAAATATTATAAAGAAACATAATTATAACTTTTTAATGAACATCAGTATTTTTAACATAACTTGTTCAATCACGAAATTGTTCCTCTATTTATTTTCATTAAACGCACGACCGTCAGCCTTTACGTTCGGACCCAGACCGAGGCGTCGCGGACCCAGACGGTGTGTCGGCGAATGTGTCGGTGAGAGCTCACGCACACATCGTTGCGCTATGTATGGGTATGTATCGCCGCGGGCCGTTTGTATGAAGCTTCCTCTCTGTACAGTACTCTGTGCCTACGGCGTGACCTGGTGAGTGTGTAGGTGTGTGTAATGGGTGCTAAGCATCTTTTATTTAACTCACCGGCCAGTGGAGGTCCAATAAGGTTAGCGAGCCCTTGCATGAGCAGTAACAATCCATACGCGTTGGTAAACTTCTCCAGTGTGATCTGCTCTACCAGTATAATACTGGTAAGACTATAGTTAGCAGAGATAAAGGCCCCGAAAGCTCCCAAGGCGGCTGCGAGGCCGAGGTACGAGGTCAGCAGAGGCATGGCGAAGGTCGCGAGGCCGCAGAACACCATACACACCGCGTACACTAGACTCGGGTTCACACACTCCCAGTCTCCTACCCATCCCAGGATTATCTGGAAATGAAAAGGAGATTTGATGTGTTGTCGTTTTGAGTCCTAATTTTTTTTTCCATTAATATGAGTGTAAGTATATAGTATTTATGTCACCGTAAAATTGTAAAAACTGCTAGATTATAATCTAACTAGCGAGATTGTAAACTGTCGAAAATTACAATTAAACGCATTATTTTTCGGTAGATTGTAATCTATAAAGTATATTAAACCGACAAAACCAAAGTGCCCGGTTATTTATGTCGAACCCTAACCTAACCTACAAGAAAAAGACAAGAAAACGTAAATACAATGAATATTTCAAAAATTGACACTCAGTACATTGAACGATTCACAATCTTCCGACAGTTTACAATCCGAGATAAAAAGCGTTAGATTACAATCTAACGGTTTTTATAATTTTGCGGTGACATATACAACCTATACTCACTAAGATTACAATCTAGCCTTAAAATTAGACTAATGAGTGATTTTACTTTAACCTAAACTTATAAATTATCTTATATACTAAGAAGTGACACATCTTAGTCTTTCTTTAGTCAATTTAAGGACACTATGTTCTTGTGTTCTTTGAGGGAGCATTTACACTACACTTTCACTATTCACTTATCACTAAGCACTAATCGCTATAGAGAACTAGCTCAAAGGGTTTGGTTATTTTAAGTCTCCTCACTAACTACGTTACGTCGAGCAGCTGAGTCGCCTCAACCGATGTTCGTGGGCAACAGTGGTTCGTTCAGCAAGTTTCGCAATTATTCTGTCGACATATTTAACTTAAATGAACTACTTTAACTTGAGTCTTAATGAAATTTAAAAAGTGACAGCTTTAGTAATTTGGTAAAGCCACGGATTTCGCCACATTAACCTGAAAATTGATTTCAACTGTCTCTAAATAATAGGGGTTCAGTTTTTATCTATTTTTAGCGTAATAAGTTGTTAAATTGTCTCATATGAACACTTAAAAAATACAGAATACTGTTCTACAGCTAATAAATTTCAATATTGGTCTCAGTATCCGGTGATTTGTAACGGACTTCCAAAAAAGGAGGTTCTCAATTCGGCGCGTTTTTTTTTTAATGTATGTCGGTGCATATCTCCGTGAACCGATTTGAAAATTTTTTCGTTAGTCGTCTAGAGGAAGCTCTCGAGGTGGTCCCATAATTCGGAGTCCAAATCCTCAACCCTGACACTAAAAAGTTAAAAATAAAAATTATTTCCAAAAAACCGACTTCCAACGCCACTGTAAACCTGGCGTGTTGTGTTCCTGGTGTGTTCTACCTACTATGTTGAAGTCGGGCGGGTATAACAAGGATAAGCAAAGTTGACGCATCAGACTCGCCCGACTTCAACATAGTGGGTAGAAATCAAAATTATTTTGTACTTTACAGTGGCGCTGGAAGTCGGTTTTTTGAAAGAATTTTGATAGGGTAAAAAGACAGCAGTCAGCTTAAGTAGTCATTTTGGCCCAAAACAAAATGGCGTGCGTTCCTCCAAATTTAGTCTAGGCAATAAAGCTAGTTGACCCCAACAATAATTCCTCAGGCGATGAAACTTTACAGTATGATAAAGTATCATGAGTTAAACGTATATTATTAATTATTAATATCCAATAAATAAACAGAAAGGAAGTAAGGTTTTTTATGCTATACCCAATTGATAGTTTTAAGGATAAATACCTAAATTCCGCGTGGATATTTTTATGGATATTTTTGTATAAGTTTTGGTTCATGCCATACTACAACCCTGCCAAGTTTCAACGACTGAGGATTTAATGCGGGGGTCTCCATACAACGAACCGCCCCGTTGCCTAGACTAATTACTGTTTGAATGTGTGTAGTCACTAGTCACGCCGCTAGTCCAACAACAAATCAATAAATACTTTGAAACATTTTGAATCTTGGTGGGGCGCGCCATGTTATCGTAGTTAATCTATACACGTACTGCAGTAAGTTGAGCTCACCTCGCCAAACATGTTCAGTATGCCGATAACGGATATCAGCATTGAGGAATCAGAGACCTCGAAACCCTTTTTTTTGCTACTGTCTGAGATGTAAACGTACGGTACATCGTACCACATGTACAGTAGGAAGTTCGACACAGCGAACACGAGGAACGCCGGATTGCGGAAGTGAGAAAAGTCCAGAACGTCCACCGCCAGGTCCCAGAAGTCCCACAGACCGGCGTACCATTGCACCTGGAAATAATGGAAATGGGACTTGAATCTAGATAGATTAATAGAGAGACTAATATTATAAATGCTAAAGTGCGACTGTCTGGCCGTCTGCTACGCTTTAACGGCCCTTTTTAACCGGTTTCGATGAAATTTGATATGGAGGTAGGTTACATCCCGGGGATAGCCCCGGCCGGACTACGGGTTCTCGAGTGACTGCAGTGGGTGCTCTAACGCTCCCCCTAGAAATAGACGATCCCGGGAAAACGGCAGCTCTACGTCATGCTGATAAGCCTAAAGACAATTGCGGAGATCACCTCCCATGGAACGAAACCATAATGAGTGTCATACAGAGGACCACCGGCGTAAGCTCTTCAAGAGTTCCCAGGACCCCTAATTGTGAGCTGAGGACGGTCACCGAGGGGGTTTCAGTGGATAAAAATCCCACATAACCCGATCCCATGTGGTCGGGTATCTCTGGAAGATTTCCCCCCCATTAACAAAAAAAAATGTTACATCCTGGGGAAGGACATAGCTGCTTTACTTTTTGTTCCGGAAAATTAAGGAGTTTATATTGTCAACAGTTTTCTCGCTTTCAGTTAACTTTAAAAAAAATTGACGAACATTTTGGATTTCAAAATGGACATGATTTTCGTAATCCGAAGTCCGAAAATATCTCAAAAACCCATGTCATATCTTTAAAAATCTTTTTAACATCGAATCATAGACAGATGGACGGAAGGACAGACATAGGTACAGTAACAATACCCAATGCACGCGCTTCTATTCTGTATGGTAAACTTTGATATACAAGGTATATTATGTAAGCACGACGAGTACAACATAAACCTTCATCACATATTTGTTGATTTCCAACGGGCCTTCGATAGTGTAAAAAGAAGCAAAATCTCCTACATCCTGAGAACACTGGGAGTACCAAGTAAGCTGGTACGACTTATCGAGATCACCCTCAAGGACACCGAAGCAGTGGTCGCTGTGCAGAACGATTGGTCGGAGCCCTTTGAGGTCTGTACGGGAGTAGAAGAAGATCTGCAGAAACTCGGAAAGCTCCCTTCCTGAAAGAAGGAGGCCAAGGATAGAGCCAGGTGGAGACAAACTGTGGAAGAGGCCAAGACCCACAAAGGGTTGTAGCGCCGAAGGAAGTAAGTAATATACAAGGCATAGCAGTATATACAACTTGGAAGACATTTTCTTTCTATCACCAGCTCTAGATATTGTGCCAACTAGTTGCCATAAATGACAAACGTTCAGTGAGGCACGCTCATTTTTAGATACGACCTCTAACTTCATTTATGGATGATGATAATCCATATCCAATATCCATACTTCCATACTAATATTATAAATGCGAAAGTGTGTCTGTCTGTCTGTCTATCTGTCTGTCTGCTACGCTTTCACGGCCTTTCATTTCAACCGATTTTGATGAAATTTGGTACAGGGATAAGTTGTATCCCGGGCAAGGACATAGGCTACTGTTTATCCCGGAAAAATTTATGGATTCCCGCGGGAAAACTTAATCCACGCGGACGAAGTTGCGGGCATCATCTAGTAGAAAGACGTGGAAAAAAAATGCTTACCTTCTCTTTAGCAATAGTCGTCATCGAGTTTCTCAAGATGTTGGGACACGACGACGCCCGCAGTCTGTATCGATTGATATTCAACATAGCGCCCCTGTATGTCAGAGAGTGCCTGTGGAGCCTCAAATCTTTAAGGAACGCCGGTGGTTTCTTTGTTGAACCTGAACCGTGTCCTTGTCTTCTCACCCATACCGACTGTCTCGTTCCATTAATGTCTGGGGCACTGGGCACTGAATTATTAGGGGATAAAGTCCCTGGGGAAGTCGTTCCAGGGGACATCAAATTCTTTGGTAGAGACATTTCGTGTAAACGCCCACTGTCACTGAAACTTCGTGATGGTAACATCACTCCTGGGTAATTTTGTGCTAAGATCGCGTACGCACGACCTCGAGTAGACATCAGTTCAAATGTCTCTAAAGAAACTCCTTCTCCTCCAGTCATATAAGTCGGTAAGTCGACCAGGGAGCTATATTGGGGTACAATTGATGTCGTAACTGCTTCTATATGTACAGGGTCCGTTGCTTTAGTAGATCCAACAAAACTACTTTTGCTGTCTGTTAAACTGTCTACGGTTGAACCTAAACGTTTGTTTCTTTTTCTCTCTCTTTTAAGCTTTCTCTCTTTAGCTCTCTCTTCATTCATCGTAGCCGTCCACGGCAGATCACGAAATAGCAAACCACACACTGCCATGTTTAAAAAGAGTCCAGCGAGTATCAGAGTGGCTCCTCGCCACCCATATTCGTCCAGCAAAAGATATGTCAACGGAGCAAATATGAATGTGCCAATTCCACTTCCGCACACAGAAATACCGGTAGCTAAAGAACGTTTCTTCTCGAAGTAATACGCGACCATCACTACCGCTGCTACATAGCACAGACTCAGACCAAATCCGGCCATTCCGAATGTGAAGAACAATGTCTCCATGTCGTTCACAAAAGCAGATATCACGAATCCTATCGCTGCTACGATTGAGCCGCATATCGTTGTCCGCCGGCAGCCGTATCTATCTGTTAAGAAACTGGCAATCGGACCGGACAGAAGCGGCATTGCCATGAATATGCTGGCGATCCAACTGGTTTTCGCTGTGCTCTGGCCGAAGATTTCGAGAAAATAGGTGACGAACACCCCGACACTGAAGGTGATGCCATCGGCGATTAGATTGATCATGAACGCGGCGAAAACGATGACCCAGCCCCAACCTCCGTCGGGGGGTTTCGCTTCGGTGATGGAGAATTCCTCGTCATCGGAACTGGAGGAGCTGGAGCCGGAGAGCGACGCGGGCGCGGCGGGGGGCTGCGCGTCGAACTGCACGTGCAGCGCACGCGCGTGCCGGCTCGGCACTTCACTGGCACTGGCACTGGCGCTGGCGCAGCGCGGCGGCCCGGTGAGCAGAGGCTCGCTCTCTGGGATGGGTGTGAGTGCGCGCGGCTGGCGCGTGTCCGACTCGCCTAGGGTCCCCGGCGAGACGGGCGAATCCGGGGCTTCGCTGGGTCCTCCTGTAATGCAATTTGTATTATTTCTAAGAAACTACCCGATAAAATTATGTAGCTTGGCGAGCATGGAGCGAGGATGGCATGGGGAGTATGATTATGAATCACGGTTTTTTGGAGTTATGTGCGATTGAAGCAATGTCACTATTGCTTTAACGATGATAGAAAACATCACGAGGAAAACCAAAACCTAAACCTCTCGATAACGTTTTTAAAGGTTTGTGAAGTGTCCTTTTCCGAAGCTGGCCACCGTGATGGAGTATTTTGGCCTTCTATTTACTGAGATAATACCGAAGACCTTGGAACGGCTTCCATGCGTACACCACACCGCCGTCGTGACCTCATGCTGCAATAGATGATGATGCTGATAACCTTGGAGCGGCCGACGCAGCGGGTCCGGCGGCGGCGAGAGGCGCGCGCGGTCCATGGCTGCAAGGCGCGGCGGCAGGGGCGACGTTGCGCTGCAATAGATGATGACGCTGATAAACTTGGAGCGGCCGACGCAGCGGGTCCGGCGGCGGCGAGAGGCGCGCGCGGTCCATGGCTGCAAAGCGCGGCGGCAGGGGCGACGTAGCGCTGCAATAGAATATAGATCATGACGCTGATAACCTTGGAGCGGCCGACGCAGCGGGTCCGGCGGCGGCGAGAGGCGCGCGCGGTCCATGGCTGCAAGGCGCGGCGGCAGAGGCGACGTTGCGCTCGCAGCGAGTGCAGCGCGGGCTCACCACTCCGCCGGGCTTCCATGCGTACACCGCACCGCCGTCGTGACCTCATGCTGCAACACACAAACCAACAACATTAACCTTCTCGTCTTGAATGTACTTAAAGAAAGAACGCACGCTTCGCCAGACGGGTGATCACTCATTTAATTAGAACCATTCTACCCAGTTTTCTTAAAAACTTTTTGTCCTAAAAAGCATTATTTCATGATTCGTTTCCGTTACACCTGCATCAATCATGCTTGACGATTGGGCTTCTCTAAAAGATGCTCATTAACAATTATTGCCTTCAAGGTCACACATTATTTACAGAGTTGGAGCTTGAAAGTGGCAACTAGGGATAGGTTGCATCTCGGGGAAGGATTACAGAAACCGAATCCAAGCAGATGAAATAGCGAGCATTTGTGAATTCATTAGTTTTTCCTGCTGGAGTTCACATCTATATCGTAGATACAATAAGCTCTATAGCGATAGCTACTGATAGCAATACAGAGGTCGTCGAACTTTTATTTATAAAAATGCCCTGCTCGACCGAGCCACTTAGGATACCAACTCCATTGAAAGTCCGAACATAATATATGACAAAAGAGGTCAAAGGATGTGCGCTGAACTATTTAAACCACGTTTATTGGGACACAAAGCCGCTCCGAATGATGGCGTACCTCTTAGACACTGTAGATATACCTATAGTACGCGTGCGAGCTCCGAGGATTCCTATGGAATGTTAATAATGACCTAGAGCTGTTTAAAGTAAAAAACAATACTGCTATCGCAAAATTACACGCTCGAAACTAGTGCTGGGAGCGAGCTGGATATGAAACGACGATCGCGGGTGGCGTACAGCCATCTCTCCTTCAGACCCCATTCCTCGGAGCTCGTGCGCGGACTGTACTTACTTTTACTTTTCCTTAGATCAGGGATGTTATGGATATGAAATTTCGGATAGGTATACGAGTAGGAATAATATCATACCGGTTTCAGATACGGTTACAGATGTGCAATTATTTCGGATTATCCGTTATTTTCGAATGGTTTCGGTTACGGATATTAGATTTTTTCATTTATCGTACGGTTAGTGTGTCGGCTCGGCCAGGCAAAAACATA
Organism: Erebia epiphron; assembly: GCA_963932025.1. Taxonomy (NCBI): domain Eukaryota; kingdom Metazoa; phylum Arthropoda; class Insecta; order Lepidoptera; family Nymphalidae; genus Erebia; species Erebia epiphron. Next base: position 16,450,720 of record OZ009950.1, read on the forward strand.
AACCTGTCATTACATCATAACAACCCTGCTTTAGACACGTCACGGTGGTCATCATTTCAACCCATCGCCCAGAAGGGTATTGCCATATAAGTCTTCCACGCTGAACAAGCGGGTTCTTCGTAATGTTTTCAAAAGTGTGTAAAGCAGGTTTTACACAGTTTTGAAAACATTACGAAGAACCCTGCATGTTCGAGAGCTCGTCATTATTTTCTCAAACGTGTGTGAAGTCTGCCCAACCACACTCCGCCAGGGTGAAGAACTATGGCCAAACCTATGGTAAATAGAAATTGGAAACTAAATCCGAAGCCCCTTCTCATTGAAAAGAGACTCGTGTTCAGTAGTGAGCCAGCAATGAGTTGGGTAACTTGTAGTACAATTTAAAAAATTGCCGACCTAGGGACTGCCGATAGAAGTGAAAACGAATATATAATTTTTTTCTTTTTTTTGTAAAAATTAAATAAATATAAACCTTAAAGTTTAATTACGAATGTAGTATATTAGACCTCTTGTCTTCGTAAGAACGCGAGCATGTCGGTGTTCGCAAGCATGTCGGTCACGTGAATCCACAAGTTTACCCCCTACCAAAGAGTGCTCAATGCGGCTGAAGAAGTTTTCACTTCAATGACATAATAATACATAGTTCGAGTTTAACTATTCAAAGATGTACCGTTATTGAGCCGTATTAAAGCTAAGTTGGACCCTGAAGAACCCTAGAGAAGTCGGGTCAGCAAATTAATTTCCCCCGTGCCGTCCCATGGGAAATTAAAACAGACAATATCAGGTGAACGACCAAAACGATATTCACTTAAAGTTGATTCTCGTCGGTAGTTTTCCGTCCCAGTCCCATTATTACAATCTCATTAGTATCATCTACATCAAGAGTCTATAGTCTATACATATTTATTTTTTAGGTTATTTGAGATTGAATTGGCATGTAGGTTTTCCTTTAACGTATTCATGTACCTACTACTAGCAAGAAAAGATTTCCACCTATGTGAAGCAGGGGCGGGTAACATTATCCGAGAAAATATTGAGTTTTATGAAGGAAGGACGGATTTTGAGAAACTCCAACGGGATCTTTAAAAACGGAAATGTTAACGTTATACGTGACGTTATCATCCCCGCGTCTTGAATAAATAATGAATGCATTGAAATAAATTGTCGTACAATAGTTTTTTGGTTACTTATGTATAGTATTCAGAGGAAAAATACGGAGAGAGCTGATGATTGAGGATTTCGAAGACGGATGAAGAGCACAGCCAGGGCATTGAAGATAGGTGGGGGGTGCTCGACAAAATGTCACTCAAAACTTCATCCAATGGGGAGACACACTGCCAATTTATCCCGCTAGGTGACGCATCGTCGCTGGTGTTGTTTACCTGTCAAACACCATATATTTTTTACGCAATAGTTTCATTTTCTTAGAATAATTCATTTTTAGGGTTCCGTACCCAAAGGGTAAAAACGGGACCCTATTACTAAGACTCCGCTGTCTGTCTGTCTGTCTGTCTCCAGGCTGTATCTCATAGACCGTGATAGCTAGAAAGCTGAAATTTTCACAAATGATGTATTTCCGTTGCCGCTATAACAACAAATACTAAAAATTAAAGAAATATATATATTAGGGGGGGTCCCCATACAATAAACGTGTTTTTTAATAATTTAAAACTTACTACATGTTTGTACGGAACCCTCGGTGCGCGAGTCCGACTCGCACTTGGCCGGTTTTTTATGCCTAAATGTTGTGCATTCCGTTTTCCTGCTGATGAGGAATGAAGAAGGCTATGGTACAAAACCTTGCGCCAATAAAATTGGAAACCCAGTTCATCGGCTAGGTTATGTAGCGCTCACTTTAGACCTGCCGATTATTATGGCAAGAGCACACACTGGTTTTTTTCCCAGATTCAGTTAAAATAGGACGCCTAATTATCTCAATTATGTTCGCAAATGAACCTGACAGTTACCAGACGACTGTCCCTCCCAATTGACAGTGAGTTGAAAAAAAATTCAAAATGGCGGATTTAAGATGGCCGCTATACAAATTTCTTCGGTGTCTATCTCGGAGAGTATAAAAGATGGAAGAGTGGTTTCTTGGCAAAAGATGATCAGGACATGAAGGTCTACTTGATGAACAGGAAAAAAATTCAAGATGGCGGAATTTATTTTTCCATAGAAAATGTATGGCGGATATTGAAGAGGCTACAAGTGTAGAACTATGCAATTGATGCGGTTCCTTTTCAAAATTTGTTTTTAAAGAAGAACTCTCCATAATTTTTCGGAGAAAAAATTATACCTACTTATGGAGAGCGATGATGATCGAGGGTTTGAAAGATGGGTGAGGAGCACGGCCAAAATTTCATAGGTGTCTATTTCAGAAAGTATACCTACTAGATGGAAAAGTGGAAGTAGGAAATATGCATGACTTTGATATGGTTTTTTTACAAGATTTTTCTGTATGGTTTGCCGTTAGGAAAGCCAAGATGGCGAAGTTCAATGGCACCCAAAGGTACCTGATCATCAGCGGTATGATATTAATATTAATCAACTAAAGAAGGTTTCTTTGTGTTTTTACTTCAACGGTCTCTTACACTGTATGCATGTCTGGAAAGTTCTTTTTACCTTTATAGGCCCTTTTAGATTCTTAGGGGGTTTCTGTTTTATGTTTTCTTATGATATTTTTTTTTACGTCTGTCTGCTGGCACGCTGGCGCTTCTACTGTGCTCGCTAGCATAGCAGTGTGTTCTTTACTTCAGAACACGTAGGCAGTAAATACTAGGATAGAAGGAGAGCAAGTAAGTAGCCAGTGGACCGCGCGGTCTACTACGCGCCATACTAGTATTATATATACTCTGACATCAATGTGTAGACTTACACCGATTGTAAATAAAATTTTCAAAAGAGTAACCACAGAGTTGTTTCTCGATAGAAATGTCATTACGAACCAGTGGTAGATTCACTCGACAATTCAAAAGCACGTGTCAAAGTCTTTAAAAAAAATTATGTGAGTTTTAGTTTTTCACATAAAAAAGTCCCTTACCCTTTTGATACAATAATAAACTTTTGATAAAAAATCTTTAAGTTAAATTAGAAGCACTTTAAATTATATTACCCTACTAGATAACAATTAAGACATAACTTATTCATTTTTAGGGTTCCGTACCCAAAGGGTAAAAACGGGACCCTATTACTAAGACTCCGCTGTCTGTCTGTCTGTCTGTCTGTCTGTCTGTCTGTCTGTCTGTCTCCAGGCTGTATCTCATAGACCGTGATAGCTAGAAAGCTGAAATTTTCACAAATGATGTATTTCCGTTGCCGCTATAACAACAAATACTAAAAATTAAAAAAATATATATATTAAGGGGGGTCCCCATACAATAAACGTGTTTTTTTCGTATTTTTTTGCTCAATATTAAAAACGGTAACAGGTAGACGGTTCAAATTTTCACAGCATATTAACTTGTATATTACCTTTCAAAATAAATAATTAAATATCAATAAAGTAAATATTAAAGGGGGGCTCCCATACAACAAACGTAATTTTTTGATATTAACAGTAAACCTCTACAAACAAAGTTAGTTTTGCGGTTCATTAACAAAGGTAATTATACCTACTTCTTGAGTACGGAACCCTCGGTGCGCGAGTCCGACTCGCACTTGGCCGGTTTTTTTCATAGTATTAACTGATAATGTATTATCAAACCCTCATGTAAATAACGATAATTGATATGTTATCATAAACAGCACTAACGTAATTAATCCTCCATGTTATCTAGAAGTTCTAGAACTAGACCAAGTTTCACAATATAGAGAAATGTGTGCACCATACATTTCACTTCCCCCATGTGAAACAATGCTATCTATTCTATTTTTTAACATTTATTTAATATCAAGTACTAGATGATACCCGCGACTCCGTCCGCGTGGATTGATATTTTTTGATTCCCGCGGGAACTCTTCAATTTTCCGGGATAAAAAGTAGCCTATGTCCTTCCCGGGATACAAACTATCCCTATACCAAATTTCATCAAAATCGGTTGAGTAGTTGGGCCGTGAAAGCGTAGCAGACAGACAGACCGACAGACACACTTTCGCATTTATAATATTATTAGTATGGATGGATAACTTTGTATACGAATAAGGCCATAAGGTTTGTTTGCGCATCAAAGCGTGTCTTTTTATCATCAGTCACGGCTTATTGTCACGGCCGCATACAAAAACACTCAAATACCTTCATATTATTATTGTATTATTTGATTTATTTATTTACACACCCTAACGTCTAAGATCAATCTACTCTAGTTAGTGTAGAGACTAAAGCCTTGCCAGCAAATACTGTGGTATTTCCTAACCTCATTCAGATCACATTGCAACAGTCATCAGTCTTTATGCTTTTTTCCAGCTTAGATCAGATCTTTATCAAGACTCTTAGAGCTTCGTAATCATACTAATATTATAAATGCAAAAGTGTGTTTGTTTGTTGGTTTATTGGTTTGTCTTTCAATCACGCTGCAACGGAGCAACGGATCGACGTGATTTTTGGCATGGGTATAGTTGAGGACTTGGAGAGTGGCATAGGCTACTTTTTATCCCGGAAAATTAAGGAGTTCCCGTGGCAATCAAAAAAACATATTCCACGCAGACGAAGTCGCAGGCATCAGCTAGTAATCAAATAATGAATAACAGCGTTCAGTTCGGCTGATTTCTCTATCAAAAATTATAGTACTGTACTGACTATTTTGATTGCATTATAATTTCAGATTAGATGGTAGTTAGTATAGTCCCACTAACCTATCTGAAACGGTGACAGCGGCGCTAGTACATGTTCAAATTAATATTAAACATAATTAGTTCCAATTTTGGCCACCGGGACAGATAAGCTGGACGGGCTATCGGTGAAGGAGTCACGCCATTTTTTTTCACGTGAAATAAATAATAATTTGCATTTCATTTCAGATTTTAAAGTCACTACTAAAATGAAGGAATCAGTTTATTAGCGGCTGGTAATATGATTTCGTTTTATAACAAAGTCAAGAACTCTGATTTGTTGAACTCGTGTTCTCAGATAACATTACGCAATCGACCTGTAACGTCTGTAACTTTTTCGCCGCGCCAGGACTTTGAAGCGTCATCATAGAGGCTATTGATTATAACTTAAAAAACTGGTCAATAAGACGTTCACGGGTTTTTATTGCAGGAATCGTTCAATGGGTCAGAAAATATGAAAAAACCGCGGAGTGCTATTAAATTAGAGGGTGGAAATTGAAGATAGGGGCGAATAAGCACCTCTTTAGGGTTTTCCAATATATCTCCTAAACTAAGCAAAATTTCGATATATTGTATATAAAACTTTTTGCAGAGAATCACATTTTCCATCGGAATAGCATTTTTTAAATATTGAAAAAAAAATACCATGCCAAAACAGTCGAAACAAACTTGAAAAAAAAAGGCAAAATTTAGATTTTTTGAGTTTTTTTTGCTTTTCGCCTGTCTCTTTTTTTTGTTCTGAGATAGGTATAGGCATTGCTTTAGAAAAAAACAAGTAGATTAAACTTCCTTCAAAATGTGGGACTGTAATAGCCTATTATGTATTTTATGTCATTTGGACGTCATTTATTTTGGACGCTCCGCTACGTCCTACAATTTTGTACAGAACTCTTGAGTTATTACCGTTCTAACCTTGAAGTTGTATATTGGTTATATTTCATTTTCTTACAGATTATTTACTGCTGGTGCTACTTGGTGCTCTCTCTGTGACAGTCTTATTTCTCGTTGCTGATGGTTGTGAATCCTTTCTTTTTCCATTTACTTGATCACAAATTGGTATTTTGGTAGGTCTGGGATTTCTTGGGATAATTATGTGATGGGTTCTCAGGTTCTTCGGCATATACAATATCGCCATATCGTACGTATCAATACTAATATTACAAATGCAAAAGTTTGGATGGATGGATGTTATTTTTTCTCAATCACGCCATAACGGCTAAACGGATCTGGATGAAATTTGGCACAGAGATAGATTATAGTCTGGAATAACAAAATTTTTATCCCTGAAAGTTAAAGACGTCCAAAAACGTCAATGTTAATGAAATAACCGGGACCTTTCAGAACCGGTGATATGAGTTCTGAGTCTCGACTCCCGATTTATCATAAATATCGTTGCACAAGTTGATTTACATCGCAATACGGATTCCATTAAAATTCTGCAAGCTTTGCTACGTTTTTCCCGAAGCGTTCACAACTCGATCCTTCTCCAACAGACTTTTCTCACAAAATTTTCCCTTTCTCATTATTCTGCTAAGCGTGCTTAATTTTATTTATGAATCGTTGAAGAGAATTGAGCAGTGGCCGTTCGAGCGGAAACAAATATTCAAATCACCTATAATGGCTGCTAAACGCAAAAAGCCTTGGCATTAATAATCGGATTGCGGAAGAAAATATTATTTGTGAGAGTCCTCATATCAAAAGTCCGATGCGTCAACTTTGCTTATCCTTGTTTGCATGCCTGCTGCTAGGCGAAACATGTGACTATAATTTTGTAACATCTAATGTAAATTTATGTTTCTGCAGAATAAAGACATTGCATTGTATTGTATTGTATTGTTATACCTACCCCGACTTCAACATAGTGTGCAGAAATCAAAATTATTTTTAACCGACTTCTAAAAAAGGAGGAGGTTCTCAATTCGGCGAGTATGTTTTATTTTTTTAGGGTTCCGTACCTCAAAAGGAAAAAACGGAATCCTTATAGGATCACTTCGTTGTCCGTCCGTCTGTGTGTCAAGACCCTTTTCCTCATGAACGCATGAAGGTATTCATATCAAATACTCAGGTCTACTGTCCCTTGGAGCTGTGAAAATTAAAACTTCAAAGCCAACACAATCAAAAGATACAGCCGTTTTATGCTGCAAATTTTCGAATTTTCTTGCACTCGCAAGGGAATCAAAACCTACAGGGTACTTACTTCCCGTGAACTCAGAATCTTGAAACTTGGTACGAAGCAACGTCTTATAACACAGATATAGGAAGAATTGCGAAAACATAAATTTTTAGTTACATCATATAATAAAAATATTTTTATGCAAATTTTCGACACTCGCAAGGGAATCAAAACCTACAGGGTACTTCCCGTGAACTCAGAATCTTGAAACTTGGTACGAAGCAACGTCTTATAGCACAGATATAGGAAGAATTGCGAAAAACATAAATTATTAGTTACATCATATAATAAAAATATTTTTAATAATTTTAAACTTACTATCCCTTTCCTCATGATCGCGTAGAGGTATTAAATTGAAATTAAAATAGATAAGTGGAATAAAAATACTATAACTTTTACTTATGTACCTACAGGTTTGTACGGAACCCTCGGTGCGCGAGTCCGACTCGCACTTGGCCAGTTTTTTTTAATGTATGTAATGTTACCGCATATCTCCGTGGTTTCCAAACCGATTTGAAACATTTTTTTTTCAGTGGTTAGAGGAAGCTCGCGAGTTGGTCCCATAAAAAATTATGACTCCAAATCCTCAACCCTGATACTAAAAAGTTAAAAACCGACTGCCGACCCAAGCCACCGTAAAGTAAATAAAAATTCTTTCCAAAAAACCGACTTCCAAAGCCACTGTAAAGTAAAAAATAATTTTGATTTCTAAACACTATGTTGAAGTCGGGCGAAAAAAAACCGAAAAAAACCGGCCAAGTGCGAGTCGGACTCGCGCACCGAGGATTCCGTACAAACCTTCAAAAGTAATAGTATTTTTATTCCACTTATCTATTTTAATTTTTATTTAAACCTCTACGCGTTCAGGCGGAAAGGGGTACTAAATTTAAAATCATTAAAAATATTATTATTATATGATGTAACTAAAAATTTATGCTTTTCGCAATGTTTCCTTTATCTGTGCTATAAGACGTTGCTTCGTACAAATTTTCAAGATCTTGAGTTCACGGTACATACCCTGTAGGTTTTGATTCCCTTGCGAGTATCGAAATTTGCAGCATAAACGGCTGCATCTTTTGATTGTGTTGGCTTAGAAGTTTGATTTTTTCACAGCTCCAAGGGACAGTAGACTTGAGTATTTGATATGAATTTCAGCTTGATACCTCCATGCGTTCCTGAGAAAAAGGGATTTTGATAAATGAGGTATCGTTAGAATTCCTTGCTTACTCCGGGTGACATAGACTAGTAAAATTAAAAAAAAAATTGATGGGGTGTCCATGGTCCCGCATTAAAGACTAAAGTTGAAAAAAAAAAATCGAAAATAAGATTAACTGTATAATCATCATCTAGAAAATGAGTAGATTCCAAAAATATATAACACTATAGTTCAATATCCAGTGATTCACAAAAAAATATCATTTAAGTAATAAAAACCTGTGAAAATGACTGTGGTTTCGTTAAGTAGTAGCAGTGGTACGCGTACTTTCATTCGAGGGGGATTTTTATAACACGACTGCCCAAAAAAGGAGTGTTATGTTTTCAGGGTTCGTGAATGTATGTATGTCTACGGCAGAGCAGTCGTATTTTTTAATAATTTTGATTATATTCACTTGTTCCTTTATCTGTGCTATTAGACGTTGCTTCGTACCAAATTTCAAGATTCTGAGTTCACGGGAAGTACCCTGTAGGTTTTGTTTCCCTTGCGAGTGGCGAAAATTTGCATATCAATTTTTTCCTTTTGAGGTACGGCACCCTAAAAACCGAAAAAAAATTGCTAATCGGTTCAGTAACCATGGATATGCACCGACATTGTACATTAAAAAGAATTGAAATTGAGAACCTCCTCCTTTTTTAGAAGTCGGTTAAAAATCGGCATCTATCAAGCATTGCCTGTCTCGAAGTATTTTAATACTAGATAATGCCCGCGACTTCATCCGCGTGGATTTAGTTTTTATTTTTACTCCCGGTATGAATTAAAAAGTAGCCTATGTCCTAACTGTGCCCTGCCTGTCTGTGTCTGTGAGCCTATATTGTCCTGTCCGAATGTAACCTACCGCTATACCAAATTTCATGAAAATGGGTTGAATAGATGGGCCGTGAAAGCGTATCAGACAGAGGCATTTTCCTGTAGTTTGTTACTTCTCAATCTTGGGACGAATATTTGATGTTGATACTGAAGAAAAAGTCGAGACTAGAGTTACGATACAAATGAATAGAAAAGAATTCTAAATAGAGTTTGAATTTTATGCCAAACTTTGGACTTAAAGCACTTATAATATGAGGAACCTCCTTATAACATATTACCACCCTAATGACGTGCCGCCAAGCGATTTAGCGTTGCGGTACGATGTCGTGCTCGTGCAGAAACCGATTGGGGGTTTAATTTTAATATAACTGCCATACCCCTAACAGGTTAGCCCGCTACCATCTTGGACTACACCATCAGGCGAGATCGCAGTCAAGGTCTAACTTGTAGTGGAATTAAAAAAACATTATTTGTGTCATTGATAGTTCCGAATAAAGATTTATTTATTTATTTATTTATCAACCGACTTCAAAAAAAGGAGGAGGTTCTCAATTCGACTGTATTTTTTTTTTGTTTGTTACCTCAGGACTTTTGACTGGGTGGACCGATTTGGATGATTCTTTTTAGGGTTCCGTACCAAAATGGTAAAATGGAACCCTTATGGTGCGACTTTCTCCGTCTGTCTGTCCGTCTGTCCGTCTGTCCGTCCGTCACACTCGATTATTTCAGTAACTACCGAAGCTATCGGCATGAAATTTGGAATAGTTGTGTATATAAGTGGCCCAAAGACACTGGAATTAAAAAAAATTGGAAATTATTGTTGTTCTTATTTAAAAAGTGAAATTTAAAAGTGAGATAACTGTACTGTGTGGGGTATCATATGAAAGGGTTTACTTTGTACATTCTAAAACAGATTTTTAATTATTTTTAGTCATGATAGTTTTTGATTTATCGGGGAAAAAGTCTAAAAAAAATACCGTTCCCCCCCCCCCCCTTATCTCCGGAGTTTACCAATCGAAAAATCTGAAATAATTATGGTCAATAGGAATTTATGTATATTTTACAGGAAAACTATAGCCAATGCTCTAACTAGCATAGTTTTTTTTATGTTAACAGTAAACCTCGTACTCGTCGTCAAATAAACATATTGGTTTTTGCCTGATTGTTTTGCTTCAGTACCTACTTCTTGAGTACGGAACCCTCGGTGCGCGAGTCCGACTCGCACTTGGCCGGTTTTTTTTATTTGAAAGGGCATACTTCCCAAGTGGTCCCATATAAATTTTATCGAAATCGGTCGAGCGGTTTTTAAAATATCAACAATAAAATAAGTACTTTGTATAGCGTGTGCTTGTTGTTGTAAAGTTGGAGCGGGAGTTTGAAGTCGGTTGTTTAATAGTTATTTGTTATACAAGAGTGAAAAGTTGTTTTTTAACCGCGTGCTCAATTTTGATGACCGAGCAAGCGAAGGATTCTAAAATTAGAATCCTGCGCGTCAGCGAGGGAATCAAAAGAGCACGAGGTGAAAAATCTTTTCACTCGAGTGCAACACGTAATTTTTCATCCCACCTCAGCGAGGAAATGAAATACTTCTCGCGTGATTGTTGAGGGAGAAAGCTCATTTCCGCATTTTTAACAGTTTCAGTCAATTCTGTTGGCGTCAAATTAACTTCTTCGTCACTAGAATCACTCATTTTAGGTTTTTCACTTATTTTCAATCTTCTTGTTTTTAATCGAAGGGTTTAATTTTGAACAATATGACGAAAAAGAAAATGGTGCGCACAAAGCAAATGAAAAAAGTACACCAAGAAGTTTACGAGTGTGAGGTTTTAACAAATTAAAAACGGTTGTATGGAAATTCGGCACCATAGAGGTAGAAGTAAATAGGTTTTAATGATGTTTTGAATTCACAAACTTCACAGACGAGTGATATTTACTAACGTGCACACGATGTTCTAAATTCAATTTACTTTATCCTCAAGAGGATAATAACGGCTTTTGCATTCAGATATTGAAGCGTAAAAATACTCTTTCAGAGATGGTGGGATGAAAAAAGAATTTGTTATATTAAATTATTATTTTAATGCGATGTTACCGATAAACACCATAGTGCCATGCGTCGGCAAACTGTCTAAACATTTAGTTACATTCTGCAAGCCTTTTATCCTCAAGAGGATAATAACGGCTTTTGCATTCAGATATTGAAGCGTAAAAATACTCTTTCAGAGATGGTGGGATGAAAAAAGAATTTGTTATATTAAATTATTATTTTAATGCGATGTTACCGATAAACACCATAGTGCCATGCGTCGGCAAACTGTCTAAACATTTAGTTACATTCTGCAAGCCTTATCGCAAGATAACATTATGCTGAAAAATAGGTATGAAAATATATGAACGTCGCGTCGGTTTATTGTTAGCTCAATTCACACGTTCACATGTATAAAGTTCTTATTATATTATTAGTAACTCAAATATCAAGTTTCATGGATATAACTTGAAAAATGACGGACTTCCATACAAACTTTCAATCCCTATTTTACCCCTTTAGGGGTGGAATTTCGAAAAACCCTTTCTTTGTGGATACCTACTCTTCACAAAGAATAACACCAAATTTCATGTCTCTAGAACCCGCGGTTTAGGCTGTGCGTTGATACTTGATATATCTGTCAGTCAAGACTTTGAATTTTATATATATAGATAACTAGAGAATATAATTAAAGTAGCTGATGTCCGCAATTTTAACCGCGTAAGGTTTCAAAAATACCGTGGGAAGTATTTGATTTCCCGGAATTAAAAGTACACTATGTCCGTCTTCAGGATGCAAGTTATCTCTGTACAAAAGCGGTAAAACAGATGGACTTACTTAACAGAACTTAACAGACACACAGACATTATTTCGCATTTCTAAAAAAATTTAGAGAAATTTCTGTGTTCTTATTATAAATGCGAAAGTTTCGATGGATTGATGGATATTGTTACTCAATCACGCCAAAACGGCTGAACTTATCTGGATGATATTTGACACATAAATTATAGCCTGGAAAAAAAACATAGACTACTTTGTATCCCGGAAAATAAAAAAGTACCCATGCGAACAAAAAAACCTTAATCCACGCAAACGAAGCCGCGGGCTTCAGCTAGTTTTAATAATTAAATAATTGGCAATACCAGTGCAGCAATTTACATAATTCGAGCAATGTTCTTGCCAAAAATTCGTACCGAAATCGCGATTTGGTACATAAAAGCCGCAACGCAATGATGGACACCATGACGTTTACACGTTGGCTAGACTTCAAGTTCTTACAGCTTTGCAAACAAACTTATCTGTGCGTGTGGCGGAGGCGCCACTGTCTATAAAAAGCAACATTTTAATATAAACTCAGCGCTGATTCCGTCAGTTCTGATTTTCTCCACACGCACAGGTAAGTGTGTCGTGGTGTACGTCAAAGGTTATTTGTTAATGTTAATTTGTATGTTTGGATATCTACTGAAACACAGCAGACATGGTGGGAGACGGGTCCGAAATAATCTATTAATCTTTTTTTTAATCTTACGGGAACCCCTTAATTTCCCAGGATATCCTATGTCACAATCCAGGTCCTCAACTATTACTATACCCATGCAAAAAAAAATCACGTTGATCTGTTGCTGTGTTGCGACGTAATAGAAAGACAAACCAAAAAACGTACACAATTTCGCATTTATAATATTATGTATTAAGAATAATTGTAAAACGCAACAAACTGTTAATTTATGTACTCAAACTGAAATTAACTGACAGTTTATTTGGAGTATTATTAAGAATAAGAACACGGGACTACCTTCCCACCAGAGAAGCCCGAGAATGGGTAAAAAATACGAATAAGAATGCTTTATTTTCATAGCACGCTGAACCATTTAATAGACTATAAAAACTAATAAGATCCTATCGGCGCATCTGATTGATTGCATCCAAATATTATCTCATTTGCAAAGAAAAGCAACAATTATTGTTTCATAATTGTTGACTTTCATGTTTTAGAATTATGTTCCTTATTCTAGGAACGTGACATCAAACAGTCATTTTGAGTAATATTGCTAAAGAACGAATATAATCATGCGTCAGTCAAACCACAGCAGTTAAATAAGATTGCAATCAGAAACCTAAAGGTTTCACCAAAATTGAAAAATTGGCTACTTGACAGCTGTAACTATAAAATATGAAATATGTTAGATTTGGTAGCTTGTAGATTAACAATAAATAAACATTATGTGTTTTGCATTAAAATAAATTGTAAATATTTTATTTTTCCAAAAGAAATTTGAGATTTTTTATCTGTGGATTACAAGAATCGAAACGCGGGCGTTCATGATAGAGCGCTATGTGACGTCACATTTCAAAACAAAAACGTCGTGTGTACTAATGTTTGCGTATTGTTGAGAAAATTAACACTAATATATTTCGATTTGTGATTGTGAGAGGAATGGAATGCTATACAGCTGATAGTGAAAATCTGCCTAAAGTCGATTCATTTGTGGTTGCAAATTTATTTGCGTGTAAACTTTTGCTCTGCCGAGTTTCGAGTTTTAAATAAGTCATGTTTTATGAAGAAAATGTTAGGTTAGGTTTAATTCATTTTTGCGAGATCAGAGTTTTTAGTTGATTTCTTTATAACCCTAACATCAAAGTGGTCTTCACAAAGTAATATCGCAGATTTATCCGATTTAAATTCCAGGTTTCGGCAGATTAACTGTAACCACTGCTTTCGACGCTTATGACATAGGTAATAGTTATTGTATATAGGAATGTGTTTAAACAATTTGACAGGATACGAATCAATTATTATTTATAGTATTTCTACACACGTCTTGTAGCTTGTAATTTTCACAATTGCATCAAATAAATTTAAAACCGGCCAAGTGCGAGTCGGACTCGTGCACTGAGGGTTCCGTACAAACCTGTAGTAAGTTTTAAATTCGTGCACTGAGGGTTCCGTACAAACCTGTAGTAAGTTTTAAATTAAATGTTTTTTTTAAATATTTGAGTTGATTGAATGAAAGGTAAATTGCGGTTTACGATTTATGACGTATTAAAAAAAACTACTTACTAGATCTCGTTCAAACCAATTTTCGGTGGAAGTTTGCATGGTAATGTACAACATATATTTTTTTTAGTTTTATCATTCTCTTATTTTAGAAGTTACGGGGGGGGGGGGGGGACATTTTACCACTTTGGAAGTGTCTCTCGCGCAAACTATTCAGTTTAGAAAAAAATGATATTACAAACCTCAATATCATTTTTGAAGACCTATCCATAGATACCCACACCTATGGGTTAGATGAAAAAAAAATTTTTGAGTTTCAGTTCTAAGTATGGGGAACCCCCAAAATTAATTGTTTTTTTTCTATTTTTGTAAGAAAATCTTAATGCGGTTTACAGAATACATCTACTTACCAAGTTTCAACAGTATAGCTCTCTATCTAGCTCTTATAGTTTCGGAAAAAAGTGGCTGTGACATACGGACGGACAGACAGACAGACAGACAGACAGACAGACAGACAGACAGACAGACAGACAGACAGACAGACATGACGAATCTATAAGGGTTCCGTTTTTGCCAAATTTGGCTACGGAACCCTAAAAAGCTGTAAACTGTCCACTCAAAATCACTTTTAACTCGGTGGCCGGTGCGTCGTAGTTAGATTTATTTTATTTTGAGCTATGACGTCACAGCTAGCAAATGTCACGTGACCGGCTGTTTTCGCGCGAATTTAAAATTTATGTTATAAAAATGTATTTTTTTTTTTCTAATAAATAATGCTTTTTTAAGAAAAAGATAATTGTAAGAGGTATAAAATGAACCCACGAACATTTTTAAGCAATTTCCCGAAAACAGTCAAATAGCCAATTGTGAAGCTTTGAATGTTGATGGAAATAATGAAAACCAAAGGACAGAGGCAAATCGATTGTAATTTGTACATTTACAAATGATTTAATGCTATTTACATAAACGATATAACATCTGTTATCAATGCAACGTTTAATCTTATCATAATGTCAATATTAAATCTACTTAAATCGCAATTCAGATTCCCGGTAAATCCATACTATTATATACCTATCATAAATGTTATATTATAAATGCACAAGTGTATCTGTCTGTCTGCTACGCTTTCACGGCCCATCGTCATGTATTTCACGGTTTCATGACGTAGACATAGACATGCTCTAAGAAAGGATTTTTGAAAATTAGGCTTGAAATTTGTATAAAAATCAAAATTAACGTGAGCGGAACTGCGGGCAAAAGCTAGTCTTTTATAAGATCAGTTCACAGCCATTAGTCAGCTTAAGCACATAAACTACGTCTAGTAGAGCAATCGGATGTCGCGACCGATCCATCATGATTCATGTCGCACTGCAGACTTCATCTTAATTTGACCAACCATTTGAACTTCTTAGAATTTAGATCGAGTATGTGAATCTAACTTAAAGAAAAGGTAGGTGACTGACTGACTGACTGATCTTTCAACGCCCAGTTCAAACCACCGGACCGCTTACAAACAAGCCAGGTTATGTTTAGCCCAGGAATACTTGAAATTTTGACAGAAGTTTTATACGAATTCTGTTAAAATAGCAGCCAACTCTGGGTTAAAAGGACAACCCGGCGTTTCTGAAAGCGGATCTTATCCTCAATTCAACACTTTTCACCCTAGAAATACCTAGTGGTTTTGAACATGCTTTAACGACTTTTATTTTATACTAGCTGATGCCCGCGACTACGTCCGCATGGATTGGATTGAGGTTTTTTGGTTCCCGCGGAACCAAAAACTTGGAACTCCTTAGTTTTCCGGGATAAAAAGTAGCCTACGTGTTATTCCAGAATCTCTATGCCAAACTTGATCCAGATCCGTCCAGACGTTCGGACGTGATTGAGTAACAAACATCCATCCATCCATCCATCCATCCAAACTTTCGCATTAATAATATTTATATATTTATGTTTGATCCTCCATTCCAGCTGTTGCATTTTCCCCTCGTGCAGATTAACTATCTCATCTCAGTGCGCATGACTAACACCGGCGCTAGGCGCGTGTCATCTAGGTACATTGTCTCTGCCCATTATCCATTTATCCATTTGCTCAATAACAACAGCCATTTATGCCGCGTTAAGTTGATTTGCAGAGCAGAAGTGGCTATTCACTACTTGTCAGGAAAGTTATTCGAGCTGCGGTAGGTCTGATAACTCTATCTATCTTCGATGTCACTAGCACTAATGATTATTCTATATTTGTCTATCATCGTTCAATACATATATCTATCTATATCATCTCAGAAGAAGCGGATTTCCGCACCGGTTGTGGAGTCAAACACGACGTAACATAAGAGACACTTGTATGTTCTACATGTTACAAATAAATTGAGAATTGAGTATACATTTCGGTAAAGAATTTCCTAACCGGTGGTACAGTACCTACTATAAACTAACGATTAGGATAAAAGAGCTATTTCGCCGAAACGAAAATGATTTCGTAAGTTATGATATTTTACTTAATGGATTTCATTTTTAGGGTTCCGTACCAAAATGGTAAAATGGAACCCTTATGGTGCGACTTTCTCCGTCTGTCTGTCCGTCTGTCCGTCTGTCCGTCCGTCACACTCGATTATTTCAGTAACTACCGAATCTATCGACATAAAATTTGGAATAGTTGTGTATATTAGTGGCCCAAAGACACTGGAATTAAAAAAAAATTGGAAATTATTTTTGTTCTTATTTAAAAAGGGGGGAAAATCTGAGGGTTGAAATTTAAAAGTGAGACAACTGTACTGTGTGGGGTATCATATGAAAGGGTTTACTTTGTACTTTCTAAAACAGATTTTTAATTATTTTTAGTTATGATAGTTTTTGATTTATCGGGGAAAATGTCTAAAAAAATACCGTTCCCCCCCCCCTTATCTCCGGAGTTAACCAATCGAAAAATTTGAAATAATTATGGTCAATAGGAATTTACGTATACTTTACAGGAAAACTATAGCCAATGCTCTAACTAGCATAGTTTTTTTGATATTAACAATAAACCTCTACAAACAAAGTTAGTCTTGCGGTTCATTAACAAAGGTAATTATTTATTAATAATGGTACGGAACCCTTCGTGCGCGAGTCCGACTCGCACTTGCCCGGTTTTCCTTTTGACAATTCCCTCTTAGCTTGAATAGTTTTCGTGGAAATGTCAAAAACCGGGTTCGAGGAGGGTAGGGGGTGATCCGGCATCACGGGGCTTAAACTCAAAAGACCATTTTGCAGTGTTACAAATATTGGCAGAAATATTTCAAGACTGTTAACCCTACTACCGGATAATTGGCATTTATTCCTGGGGCCATACTGCCAACGTAAAGCAATATCACTCAAAATGACAGTTTGATGTCACGCAACAATTGACGTTACTAAAATAAAGATTATAACTCTTAAACACGAAAGTCAACAATAATGTAAATAATATGGCTTTAAGCGTTGGCAGTATAGTCTCTGTTGTCAAAATTTAAACCCAAAGTTAAACCATATTCAACAAAAATGTACATAGTTACAAAATTGCAGTTCTCAGTGCCAAATCTTAAACTTGCCATAAAGAAACTTTCAGCCTTTAGAACTGAACAAGTCAAAGTGAACCGTACTACCAGGAACTTAGGCTTAACAAGCCAAATCGCCGGATATACTGGATGTGGACATTAAAGAAGAAACCAACTTTATGTGTAGCATTACAAGGTTTGTTTTTCAGGAATCATTCCATGGAAACGCTGATGTAGACCTAAAAAGTAATATCGACTTTGTATCTGCAAAAATAGGATTTATTTTGGCGAAATCATCTCATCGCTGATGTGGACGATAAAAGCAATGTCGACTTTGTGGCAATGATTGTAGGGCTTGTTTTAGTGAAATCATCTCGTGGCAATACTAGCAACGTGCCAGATACTGCGGAACTGTGACGTAACAGGGTTACGTATATAAGCTGGTTCGAAATTTAGGAGTGTTGTTTTTGAGCATCGGTATTCGAATTTTTAATGAAGGCCGCTGCACAACAACTTTTCTAAAGGCATGGTAAGGATCTCATTTAGAGTACACCTTTCCAAAAATATTAGTTTTAGTATTTTTTGGCCTTTCAAAAATACACTTACTTAGTTTGTTTTTCATGCTTTTAAGTTAGTCGGTAGTTATGCGGAAGGACGTGGGAACCTACCGCATTATTATCCCAAGAAAACTCCTACCATTATTTGATTCATGGAAAGGGATCACTACCCTCAGTAATGAGGAATACGACGCAGCGAGAGAGAAAAAGTCAGCTTGTTTGATGAACTCAATTACGATCATTGATGCTGATTGACCCACCGAGAAGGGTTCAGGCCCTTGAGGGGATTGAGGCCGCAGTCTAACCACGCTGGCCAAGTGAGGATTGGCAGACTTGCAGACAGCAGACAGCTTTGAGAACATTGTTAGGAACTCTCAGGCTAGGAAACTACAGGTTTTCTCACGATGTTTGCATGTTGATGTCCAACGTTAAAGCAATTGATATTTAAATGCTCAAAACGCCCAGAAAAGATAGAGGTGACCCGAACCCCGAACTCCTCGATAAACAGCCCGAGTTCTGGCCACCACGAACCACTAGGCTATCACAATTCAATAATGATATTCAGATGTAAATTGACAGGCACTTAAGACTTATAAATTCCAAGTGAATATAATCATCAAACATCGAGCATTTGAAATGATACAAATCAACACTTGACTCTTGATGAATGGATGTCACTTCGACTTCAAGTAAGTATCAATTTCGTAATGAATAAAGTCCCAAGATACGCGTATGACACGTTACAGCAATGCGTACGTAGGTCATTATTCACAAATGACAATAATTTATCAGCAATAAAAATAATAATTATACAAGCAATCAAATCTACGTTACTATAAAAATGCGATAACGAAACTGAAATAACGATACTTAGCACAAAAGATTTAAGTAAAAAAGAATTATAATGAATGAGTAAAATACTGATAAATAAATACTTTAGATACACACTATATTTATTATAATATTATAATTTAAAATTTTGGGCTGTTTGTGACGTACTAAACGTCATGTTTAGTTTAGATTATTTAAATTTAAGTAGGCAAAATAATAAAATTATATTCTGCACGAAGGATATTTTCTTGATTTCGATAATTAGATGATAAATAAAAAAATAAATTATTATCTTTCTACCAACTGTAATAATATAAACGCTAAAGATCAAACAACCACCTACATAATATTTTTGTCCTTTATATACTTTGGATTTGATCTCTATTTTAAGTTACATAATAATCACTTTTATCATGTATGTTGAGTTAATCGATTTCAATACAAATATTTTTGGACCTTGCTACTCGATAGGCTATAATTGCGGTAAATTAGGTTCAGTTAAGTACCAATTAAATAATGCCGTCCGTTATAATATCTGCTCCGAAGTCCACCCGCGAGCAAAATCCAAAAAGTGTGCAAAGTCGAGTTCTTCCAGGCAGCGATTTTTTCGTAGCTCGAGAGTCTCGGCCTAATAAATTGGTCTCTTTTTAACTCCAAGTAAAGTCTGAGCGAAGTCCAAGGATGTTATAAAAGGTTTTAATATTAAGACTCTTAGCCTCAGTGCCCTAAATATCGTTGAACGTTTAGTTTAAAGAATGTGACGCCAGATATGGAAATGTCAACTGTCAAATCACGAAATTCGCTGAGCAAATAAAAAAATAATATTTATTTGCAGGAATATGGGTACAGATTAGGTCTTAAAGTGGTAATTTCTCTAACACATTCTACCATAGAATGGTATGCAAATTGTTTGTTTTTTAAGTGATTAAATTAAATTAAGTATTTCATTAGATCGTCGAATTAAAATAAAGTTTGCGATTAAATTACATTACATTAAGGAGATAAAAATAGCAAAAATACTTATTTAAAATTATTAAAAACTTACTTGAAAAAACACTAGTGAAACAAGCACAGTAAAAATAGAGGTAGCAATGGATTAACATAGGTATGATAGGTATAGGGATGATGAGTAGGTCAAAAGGTGAAAAATGTTGCTAGGTACCAAAGGTACCAGGCACTAGCACTACCAGCAGACCGATACGGATTTCCGTGAAGATTTCCCCTCCAAGAAAAAGTAAAAAATACTTCACGTAGAACGGATCATTTTGTAAAATATCAGTATGTTTAACAGGAGCAATGACCCAGTAATGCTAATGAAGGAAGGACGTCTAAAATATGAAGAATGTATGAAAACTACAAACAAATGCAAAACGTATTCATGATATTGATTCGTTAGCATTTATCGGTATTCATTTAAGGAAAGGTACAGCCCCTGAACATTTAACAAGCAATCATTTGAAAGTACAGTCAAGTGAAAAGTACAACAAATTATTGTTTCCACTTAACAGATTTCTTGGCACTGATAGACGTAACTAACTAATAAATTGTTTATATTATGGTAAACTTTCCTACGTAACTTCTCGTAAACAACATGATTAATAATAATAAACACAAAATCAATCCAGAGAAGCTATCAAAGCACAAAAACTTTCGTTAGTATGATAAACAACACTTAATAAAGACCTTTTTGTCCTCCAGTAAAAAAAGAGTCTTTAAATTTTACACTCATTGACCTAAAGTCAAGATCAAAATTCAACGATGTTGAGTGTACATCTATGTAAGTAAACTGAAAACAGTTGAATACATAATTTTCAATATTTGCACGCCGAATCTACAATTTATGTTGAGTCAGTTCCGATTTTTTGTCCCCCTACTAAACTAAGTAAGTATAAGAGCAAATTTTATTTTTAAATTTTTATTCATTTCAGAATTCATAAAAACAAACTGTAAGTTCAAAAAAAGTTCTGGGGCACCAAAGATTCCTCAAAATTATTAAGAACTAGCTAACACCCGCGACTTCGTCCGGGTGATTTAAGTTTGTTTTATTCCCGCGGGAAATCTTTAATGTTCCGGAGTAAAAAATGGCTTACAACTCTCCAAGTCCTCAACAATACCCAAAAATGCCAAAAATAACGTCGATACGTTGCGGCGTGATTGAACGACAAACAAACAAACACACTTTTTTGCGTATAAAATATTAGATAGTATTGGTTATTTAAACAATCACAGACGCAGTCAGTAAACAATAACTAATAAATAACCAATTCACCTTTTTCCGTAGCATCATCTTGGCACGTGTTCTGTTGACCATCTGGTTGCCAACACTCGATAACTCTCCGAATATCACAATCACCGCATTCTCCAAACTAATTTTAGTCACTCCCACAAAACACTTTTTTTCACTAGAAGCTTGTCGGGAAAGGAAATCCAAATATCTGGAGACGTACATTCAAATAATGAGGTTATACAGATGTATCACGTGAAAAAATTGACGAACGTTTACTGAAAACTAAAACACTTGACGGAAAAGGTTATTGGAAAGAGAACTATTGCAGAGCGTCATTCTCGTGCTGATAAAGTTTCATCAATTTAAAATTTAAAAAAAATTACCACGTGCATAATACGCAAAATTCACGATTTAAACAAAGATGAATCCACTGTTATTGTTAATTCAAGCGAGGATGCAGTACACGACGATAATTCACTCCAAAGGGAAGTCAATAAAGGTTAAGGGGAAAATTGCCAAAACGTCTTTGTAGTGGCGATATCATGAATTACACAGTACACAGTCGCGGACATACTGAGAGAAGCGACCGGCGCGCGCGCAACTGCTGTCTCATTATTTAATAGTCAGATAAAAGATTATCTATTGAGGCGTCCTCGGTCAATACGACACTAAATTACGTATTTATCACTGAATGGCGAATCGGTGAGACGATTGTCCGGTCGGAGTGAGCTCCTGATAAGGTTATTGAAGTTCATATGAATCTGCGGCTAGTAATTCTTGGCTACGCGTTTGTAGAACTATGCGTTTACCTTTCGGTACTTGCAGGCAACTGACTCCTAGATATAACACGTGGTTCAATAAGTACCGAGACTAAGTACTAAAACAAGGTTTTTTTTATAAAATTATTTTTTATTCATCAACGTAGTCTCCTGCAATAGCGATACAGTCCCTCCAACGCTTTTCTAACTTTTCTATCCCATGCGTGTAGAACGATTTGTCTGTGGCTTCAAAATAAGATTCCGTTGCTGTGATAACTTCACTATTTGAGTCAAATTTCTTACCCTGGAGCATTTGTTTGAGATCTGCAAACAGCCAGTAATCGCTGGGGGCCAAGTCTGGCGAATAAGGGGGATGAGGAAGCAATTCAAAGCCCAATTCATTAATTTTAGCCATCGTTCTCACAGACTTGTGACAAGGCGCGTTGTCCTGGTGAAACACCACATCTTTTTGTTCATTTGAGGCCGTTTATCCGCAATTTCGTACTTCAATCGCTCCAATAAGCACATGTTATAGTCACTATTTATATTTTGCCCCTTTTCAAGGTAGTCGATGAAAAGTATTCCACGCACATCCCAAAATATAGACGCCATAACCTTACCGGCCGATTTCTGAGTCTTTGGCCGCTTCGGGCGGCTTTCACCAACCGCTGCTCACTCCGCTGACTGCCGATTGGATTCCGGAGTAAAATGGTGTATCCATGTTTCATCCATTGTCACATACCGACGTAAAAAATCCTTTTTATTACTATTCATC
Source organism: Erebia epiphron (assembly GCA_963932025.1). Classification (NCBI taxonomy): domain Eukaryota; kingdom Metazoa; phylum Arthropoda; class Insecta; order Lepidoptera; family Nymphalidae; genus Erebia; species Erebia epiphron. The sequence continues at coordinate 16,473,376 of OZ009950.1, forward strand.
AGCGCCAAACATCGCTCTGAATCATTGATACGTTGTTCTTTTAATCAGTTGTAAGCAAACGCGGCACCCACTTGGAAAAAAGCTTTTTCATGGCCAAATGTTTATGTAAAATAGTGAAAACACTACCAGCTGAAATCTTCACTGTCTCGGCTATCTCGCGCACTTTTATCTTCCGATCTTCCATTACGATTTTGAGGACTTGGTTAATATTTTGTTGAGTCACTGCTCCATTTGGACGACCTGAGCCTTCCCCATCTTTTGTGTCCATGCGACCGCGATTGAAGTCCACATACCACCGACAAATGGTTGCTTTAGAGGGAGCTGATCCCGCATAACATTTTATAAGCCATTGCTGTGCTTCAACGGTATTTTTTCCCATTAAAAAACAATGTTTTATCAACACGCGAAACTCGTTTTTTCATTGTATCGAAACTACAAGCGTAGCGTAACTTAAATGTCTCCAAAATCAATATTTTAATGTTCCATTTTTAAAAATGTTACACATATCTTTTATTGAAGGCCAGTACTTTTAATAATATATACGCCATTTCCAAGTTAGTCTCGGGACTTATTGAACGATCTAGTAAGTACGTACAGTGTACCTATATTGAATAAATGATTTGATTGATTGATTGATTGATAAGGTAACTGGTAACTTCAAAATACCTTAAAGGGTTTGTGATAAATGAGGATAATAAACGGACTCTTGAAACATCTGGAACCCACTTGTGGGGCACCGGCAGTTAACTACTGGGCATCGGTCTTCTCTCAGAATGAAAAGGGTGTAGGCCATGGTCCACCACGACAAGTGCGGGTTGGTAGAATTCACAAACCTTTGAGAACATCATGGCGAACTCTCAGGCATGAAGATAAAGGTTTCCTCCCGATTATTCCCTTCACCCGTCAAAGCAAGTGAGATATCAGATAAGTAAAATGATCGAAATTAGAAAGAAAACCGTCAAAAGTACCAAAAAACATAAATTCAATGATAAGCGGTCGTTAAATGCTGATATGAACAGAGCGTAACGTCTAAGGTCTGTAACCGACACACATTCTACTGATAAAGTAATTATAACTCTATGGATAAAGTCGCCATCCGAGATAGAATATATCAAAGGTTAAATAACGCTATTAAAATTTAACGCTATTTCTTAAATGTAATCAAATAGTAATTAATTCCGTACTAACTAATATTAAAAACGCAAAAGTGTGTCTTTCAGTCTGATAAAGATAACCTGAGGCAGAGACGGATTGAACCGTCTCTGCCTTGTCTCTTTCTTGAACAGTACATTTTCAACAAATTTTTTGACGATATTTTTTACCAAAATATAATCTGAAAAATTTAATCAATGTAAAATAGCTTGGTATCTCTCACTGTTAACATCATAATTAAAAAAACTTTACTGGACAAAAAAGTAGTCTACATCCTTCCCCAGGATATAACCTCTATACCAAATTTCGTCAAAACAGACAGGCAGACACACTTTCGCTTTTATAATATTAGTATAGATAATCAATGAGGGCTTCTAGGATTGCGTGTGGCTCCCAGAAACCTCCAGGTACTAGGGCTGCATAAATTGTAAAGGCAATATGTAAATAGCTACTGCAAAATGCACATTAAGCAGATATTTATATTATAGTACAATTCTGTGGTATTAAAGCTCTTATGTTTCAATATCATTGGTTGTTAAATAAATATAAAAGAGCCACTTTATCAGTATCTTCTGGATATAATGGCTTTCCGAAACTGTGGTAGCTTCATTTAATGATGAATAGATTGAACATTAATATTAATTGCAGTATAAATGCTATTTCTATAAATTGGAAAGAACGGAAAAAAAAATCTATTCATGGTTATCCTTGTATTTATTTTTAACCTATTGGCGGTGTAGTATCTTTGTATCCTTCACACTATACAACTACAAAGCTACAGGGGAAAAAAAACGAAGACGAGTAGAACCCATCGACCTAAGAGAAACGGAAAATTCATAGCAACAAGTTGACACGTTATCTTGATTCCTAGAATTCAGTAGAACTTAATTACAAGTGACCGGTCAGCGGTCAAATGTCGCTAATTATATTGGTCGATTACGGTAACAGATACAGTGTACTGTGTAACAAATTTAATTGCCAAGTCCTTACGCAATTGGCCAAAATCCATTTACGTAGCACGAAACTCAATCAACATACAGGTGTCTCTTAAGTTAGGTCATTTTTGACTCTACCACCGTTTCGGAAAGTAGGTTCTGCTGAGAAGAGCCAAGATATTACAATACCATAGACAATACGTAGGTATAATTGCATAAACTCAGCCAATCACCACAATAATTTATTGTAACAACGATTGATGCAGCTTTTACCCCAAATAGGGCTCCTCTCTCCGCGTTGTATTCCTCATTACCGAGGGTCGTGACCCATTTCCATTAATCAAATAATGGTAGGAGTTTTCTTGGGATAATAATGCGGTGGGTTCTCAACTTCCCAGTTCCCACGTCCTTTCGCATACGACTAGTATTTAAACTCTCAGGTTTTTGTAACGATTATTATCAGATGTTAGTGTTAATAACCGGGACCGATGGATTAACGTGCTCTCCGAGCCACGGAGGGAATGAAGAGGCCAAATTTGAACCTCCGAATTCGATCACCCATCCAGTTACCAACTTGGGTCAACGTTGCTTAACAATCGCAATCGACTGATGTTATCAGTGTTGTCACAGCTAGGCCACTCGTCCCTCACCAATTAGGGCTACCGAAATAATTAAACCTTAGTTTGAGTTTTGATCAAATCCTTGGATCACAGAAGGCAATCGTTATAATACTAAAGTACTTTACTACTTTCGATCCAATCAATTAAGAGCATTCCATGTCCAATATTATTTCGATTGGCCTGAATCAGCGTACGTGACGAAAATATATAAGTATCGTATTCGGTTTAGTTGGTAGGCGACAGGGCGACAGTTACATAACGCAATGGTGGCGTAGCGATTTAAATGGTAGAGCAGCTATTGGGTATCATTTTCATACAAATTAGAGAAGTCCATATTGAAAATGTGTGAAGGGAGGTTCAGTAGCGGGCCGGCGCGGCGCGGCGATGGGTTGAAATAGTGATAATAATAATGATTGAAATTGGAAGCTTTTAATTTGAAAACTGTAAATTCAATACATAAATAAATAGTTAAAATGAGTTTTAGTCACCAAACGTACTCCATTAATTAAAGGTTTATTTAAATACAACTTCACTATTCCATCTCTGTCTTGGTACAATACAGTGATTAAACCAATACTTCACTAATTAATTTTTGTTTCATTGAACTCAACACTTGGAACCTGCAGTTGAAACGCTAAAAATTATGGAAGCTGGTTCCACAATTTGCTAATTATATAAATCGGGGATAACGGGAGGTAGAAGCCAACCTAGCATCCGAAATAATGTTTTGTGTTTAAGTCCAATTGCCCTGTCTGTTACAAGAAAACTTTTAAATATCTTCACGCCCAGCAGGTTATAATGAAATGGGTGTAGAGATCACCCTGGGGAGGTCAAGGTTAGACTTAGGGTACTCTAAAGAATGCCTTAAGATTTCCTTAGGCGAACTCGTCTAAGTACAAATATGGGACACGGACAGAATCTTTTGCTATTTTCTAGTTCGCTTTTACTGAAATTTCTCTTCAAGTAACGAATAATAATTTGTATACAACATAAATAGTTAGCCATGTAATGTACGTTTTTAACGATAACAAACATAATATGTGCAATTTAGTAGTATCATGCCAGTAGTCAGTACCTATAGAATTAGATAAGAAGAAAGCTGAGCTGTAGACCCATTCTGGGTGGTGTCACAGCCAAGTCATAGCTTTAGGTACAATAGTACAATAATTGACTGTTTGTTTGTGACACCATCGATGAATAAATATATTTTCTCTCTTTCTTTCTTTTTTTTTAAGAAAGAACCTGATACATAATGGAAGAACTAGAAGTTTTTTTCTTCTAGTTCTTTCATTGTCATGGACTTCCGCTAAGTAACGCCTGCTTCTATCCAAAACCTGATGCATACTTAAAATGCCTGTGACACAGAGTGACTGAACCAAACTATAAGAAAACAAATTTTAGGTTTGTAACTAGCCCAAAGTTAGGATTTGTAAGTAGCCCAAGCAAATACATAATCAAAGTCAAAAACTTGAATAAAGACATAGCAAAAACTTGAGATAAACAAAATCATAAGAGATATCACGAAGAAACTTCTTTAGCTTTCATCGACTTTTTTGGTAACAATCGCTCACTCTCGTAAGTGGTAACACTATTTGGCAAATTCACCGATAAATCACTCAAGTTAATTACGTTGCGGCAAAGTTCCCAACAGTGTCTCAACTCCCAACTCAACTCGCTAACATTCAATCATGGGATATGAAAACAATGACGTTTCACTTTAGTTTGATAACCCTTTTACTCAAACCACAAGTTACATGAAATGCGTTATCTCTGTGCGCTATTTCAGTCGGTTGAAATGAAAATGAATGAAAAGAAATTATGTATTTATTTCACGTACCTATGACAAGTTGTGCCTCTTATGATAAGTCGTAAGAATGTACCGACGGCAAGAAACTAAGCAGTTGCTCTTTTCCTAAACAGAAAAATTTTACATTTTGTAAATAATATACAATGCATAATGTTACGTAACAAGTGTTACACTGACTTGTGGGTTGCCGGATGCTAACGGTTGCCTCCATTCAACTTTGTCATTGAGAAAATTATCAATAGTAGGTATGATAACCTCGACATTATTCTAAGTACAATACCTTAGGTGGCTTACGACCATCGCTTAAAGCAGTATCATTTTACTATTGTAAGTTTTATATGACGTACCCTTAACCCTGGACGCCCCTAAAATATGGATTGTAATTCTGATACAAGAGCGTCAACAATATTAAAATAATACAGCTTTAAGCGATGGAAGTAAGCCCCCTGTCCTGAAAATCTTTGCAATATATTATATCTTGCATATCAATTTCATAATGGACAGTACATTTTGCGCTGGTCGAAGGCCGCTCAATCACGAAGAAATGTTGACAAACACCTCCATACAATGAGAATTTATGAGCTTATAGCAAACTACTCGATAAATCAACGCCAATAGGTACACTTTACTCGATGGATTTACTCACTCGGTCTGTTTGGTTCACAATAGTTTCGAGTCAATGAATCTTTAGTTCTAATCATTTCCCTTGGAAATTGCTTGGAAACATTAAACTTAGGAAACTTAATAGCTCTGGTATTACAGGTGTTAAAGGAATTGACTATTCTTTTTGGCCATCGTAGGTAGGACGGAAAAAAAACTTCAACATTTTCGAGCTTTAAGGTTTCCAGGTTTGTTTATCGGTGGTTCCAGGAGTTTTCAGTCGCCAGAAATTGTTAGCCAAAGCGTGACACTCATCATGAGTGATGACTGACCCTATATTAGAATCACCATCAATGATTTCAATTTTCAACCAATCGCCGGCCTTGAATGGTTAAGTCGGGCATCTGGTAAGTCAATGAAGTCAGGTCTCAGAATGAATGATGTAGGCTCCCAGGCGACCAGGTGTCACAGACGTAGCAAAATGGCTTTGTAATATGTTTATAGTTATGTCTCAAAACGTCAAAACAGTTAATTATGGAATGCCAGAAGGTAAGAACAACCGTTTGCAATGACGACAGATACTTTTTCATCGTTAAACTGGTTCATCCATTGGATCACTCGTTACCAACGACCTCAATTTACATACACGGGCCCTGTCAAACAAAGAATGTGGACCTAATTTACTAACGCCATCTAGTCTGAAAAGCGAGACAGCGCTATGGCGGGGACAAGGACAGGGCTATACAGGTGTGGAACGCGTTGTGCAGGTTGGAAGCCAAATTTTTTTCTATGAAAGTGCCTATTTAGTACCTACTTATATATCGATGCTCGTTACCCCGAATCTGTTCTGCGGACTTCAAACACGCCCGTGTACCAAGTTCCGAGGAATTTCCCCTGCAATTTCGCACGAAACCGTAACACGATCCCGTTATGAACAAAGGCCGTATTAATCGCATCGGGCTCACTTTCCGTGTGAAATCGAGAAATGCAGTGTTGGCTGAATGAATGAATTCATATCAGTTTCACTGAATTTTTATCCCCATATATTTCAAGTATATGGTTGTTTTAAAGATATTTAAAGAAAAAATATAATGAGCTGGTATGACGATGGGGCTCTTCAAAGGGCGGATAAACTTTCTCAAAAGACAGCAACGCATTCGGTTCCTCTGGTGCTGCAAATGTTTTTGGGCGGCGGTAATCACTTACCATCAGGGGGCCCGCCTGCTCGTTTACTCGTTATATCTTATCTTACTAATATTATAAATGCGAAAGTTTGGATGTATATGGATGTATGGATTTCATAGTATTATGTCTTACGGAATCTTGCTGTGGGGTAAAGCGGCAGATATTCAAAAAATATTTGTATTACAAAAAAAGGGCAATACGTGCAATTTATAACTTAAAACCACGTGAATCCCATAAGGAGAAATTCAAGGAAATAGGTATTCTTACAGTAGCCTCGCAGTATATTTACAGTAATCTAATCTTTGTAAAACAGCACATTCAGAATTACAAAAGAATATGCGATCTGCACGATAGGCCAACTAGAAACTGTCATAGGCTCGTGACTCCATCGCTCCGCCTCAATAAAGTCCGAAGGTCGTTCGTGGTAATGAGCATACTATTCTTTAACAAAATTCCTCAACCTATTATAAACTTGCCCTTACACAAGTTTAAGATAACCATTAAAAAATGCTCCTAAAATAAAAAAAGCTTATTATATTGTCGAAGATTATAGTAATGATAAAGGCGCATGGATTTGACTCGCTCCAGCAAAGCTCAGGACAGTGGTTACTTATGTATCTGTATATGTTGTATGTAGATTATTGTAAACATACCATATACTTTTTTTTTTTTTTTCAAAAGAGCAACCACCGAGTTTCTTGCTGGTTCTTCTCGGTAGGAACGGCATTCCGAACCAGTGGTAGATTCATTTGACTATTCATAAGAACTTGTAAAAAGTCTATTTGAATAAAAATAATTTGATTTGATTTGATTTGATTTGGATGTATGGATGTATGGATGTATGGATGTGTGGATGTATGAATGTAGGTATGGATGGATGTTTTTTATACTCAATCACGCCTGAACGGCTGAACGGATCTGGATGAAATTTGGTACAGAGATAGATTATATTAGAGATACGTTAGATCCCGTTAGACTAGTTTTATCCCGGAAAATAAGAGTTCTTACAGGATTGTTAAAAGCCTATATCCACGTGGAATCATCTAGTCTTCTAAATATATTAAACGTTTTAAGGTGACTGACTGATCGCACGCACAGTTCAAACCAATGGACGGATCGGGCTGAAATTTAGCATACAGATAGCATATAAAACGTAGGTATCCGCTAAGAAAGGAGTTTCGAAAATTCAACTCCTAAAGGGGGGAAAATAGGGGTTTGAAATTTGTATGAAAATCGAACTTAACGTAAGCAAAGTTGCGGGCAAAAGCTAGTTATTAGTAATAACTTTCAATACATAACTAACTACTGGTCAATCATCAATCAATTGGTCAGATCAATAACCGACTTGTTAATGTGTGATACCACTACAACATGTTGGTATTTACGATTACGGTTGTGGTAAGTGGTCACCATGTTATAAGAGAGTCGTTATGTTTAGACTAAACATACATTGTGATCGCAGTTGTAGTAGGTAATATAATAATGTTTTATATCACTAAGCATGTGTTGCTTATGTAGTATGCTTGTTTTGATTAAAGACTTTAAATTGTACGACGGAACCCTTACAGAAAATATCCGCGGCGTGTGTCTTATTATGGCTATCTTCGCTTATCTTTTTTTTCCAATACAAGTTAGTTCTTAACTGCGATTTCAACAGATGGTAAGTGACGATGCAGTCTAAAATGGTAGCCGGTTAACCTGTTAGTATGGCAGTTTTAATAAACCCTTACCCTAGTCGGTTTCTACACGGCGTCTAACCAATCTTACCGAGTTTCATCCCTTGCGTAAATATTTTATCATCCCCCGAATAAGAGCACTTTTCTCGGCTCGCAACCCGTACACTCGCTACAATAAAAGTTTTCAGCCATTCTCGCAGGTTTTTTGTTGGCACGCCATATTTTTTAACATCGAAATAATTTAACACTATATGATACCCGCGACTTCGTCTGCGTGGGTTAAGGATGTTTTTCTCTCTTTAAGTCTTTACTCTTTAATTTTCCGGTACAAAAAGTAGCCTGTCCTTCCCTGGGAGTGGGGCACACACACAACCTATCTGTACCAAATTTCATCGAAATCGGTGGAACAGATCGACCGTAAAAGCGTAGCAGACAGACAGACGGACACACATTCTTTCGCATTTGTAATATTAGTGTGGATTTTTTAAAAAGTAAAAATACCTAGTAAGTAGGTACTTATATACCTACTTGGTACTTATGTTCTTCTTTTTACTCACTTTACCTGATGCTTGTTTGGTACCTACTCAAAGTTCAAATACGTGCTAGGACGGCTGACCTTCAATATCACATTATAGGCAGCATCAACATAATATACCAAAGAAAATGGCTCTACCTCTAGCACGGTTCAAGTGGCGCGGTATACCTAATCGAAAGCGATGTGATTTGTATAGATAGCGTTGCTACTTGTACGAGTAGCCGACTACAACAAAGTTGTACACGTAAAGACATAGAACGAGAAGGAAAGCCTTAGCTGTAAGGTGTAACATGTTGGCCCGCAGGTTCGCCCGCTGTAGCAAGGAAGCGAAAATAACGCTATTCAAAGCTAACTGTCAAGCCTGCTACGCGGGGGGCCTGTGGACTAACTACACTCAAAAGGCTATGGATACACTGCGAGTTCAGTACAACAATGGATTCAGGATACTGTTGGACTTGCCGCGATTTTGCTCAGCATCAGGCATATTTGCAGAGGCACGCACTGATGATTTCTATGCCGTCATCAGAAAAAAGACTGCATCCCTGCTGGCAAGGCTGCGTTCAAGCTCAAACAGTGTTCTGATTATTAAGGTTCTCGTTCGATGACTTAAATGGAATCTTGTTTTTAAGGGGCTCCAAGCTGCCAATGGCCTTGAGCGTTCGACTTCCCTTCCCCCCCCTCGCTTCATGTCCAATAATTTTTACCGCCGCCTGTGGCAATGACCGAATGCTATTTTCACATAACTGAGGTCATCTACGCGCCATCTCGCGTCGCTGCATCGAGTCTCTACGTAGGTAATGGTTTCTCGTCACAGGGTTTGGATCACAGAGGGGTTCAAGTCGGAGGTTCTCAAGTACGGACTCGAGTGTTTTTGAATAGTCATTACTTATTTTTAGAGTTCTTTAATTAGCGCCAGTTTGAAATTCTTTGTTATCGTACCGATTTCGTTCAAAATCGATATTTGGGGTTCTCTGGTATCACAAAAGACGAAACTGTTACTAAAATTTTAAAGAAGTCAGCGCCATTTGGTATTTGTTATCGTAGGTACTGATTTTTGAAATTGGTACTTATCTGGGGTATTATTTGTTTACTTTTAAGCTTTCATTTTATGAGTCTGAATGAGTGCTAAGATAAATAATGTAGTTTTTGTGTTTTAGCCATGTTTATCTATCTATTCCTTGATGCGATCTCTTATAAAAATTCTTTCCAAAAAACGACTTCCAAAGCCACTGTAAAGTAAAAAATAATTTTGCTTTCTACACACTATGTTGAAGTCGGGCGAGCCTGACGCGTCAGCTTTGCCTATCTTTGTTATACTCGCCCAAATTCAACATCATCATCATCATCATCATCACTACAGCCTATTAACGTCCCACTGCTGGGCACAGGCCTCCACTCTCATAGGAGAGCGGGAATTAGAGCTTAGACCCAGGCGGGCTTTAACGATTATTATGATGTTAGTGATAATAACCGGGACCGACGGCTTAACGTGCTCTCCGAGGCACGGGGGTGCAACACCGCCAAATTCCAACTCCGGGCTGGCACTGAGAATTTCTTAATTGAAAAACCCAATACCTAACTTTTATGCCCGACCGGGAATCGAACCCAGGACCTCGATGATCCGCAGTCGACTATGCTAACCACTAGACCAACGAGGCAGTCGAAATTCAACATAGTGTGTAGAAATCAAAATTATTTTTTACTAAACAGTGGCTTTGGAAGTCGGTTTTTTGGAAAGAATTTTTATTTTTAACTTTTTAGTGTACTCTTAATCCCCACGGCTTAGGAGTGCAGTACCCTGCAGCATCAGAATTGAGGAGTTGGGACTTGGATTTAATTATGAAGTCGTTGCTTGACACCTACAATATTAATTCACCATAAAAGATCCTAAATCGCTATTTTTAAGGAGTTCTGTACCCTGCAGCATCAGGGTTGAGGAGTTGGGACTCAGAGTTGAATCGTATACCTACACGTCACTTGATACCTACTATATGAATTCACCGTCAAAACTTCCTAACTCCCTAGTTTTGAGTCGTAGGTATACCTAAAGCATCAGGGTTAAGGATTTGGAGTCAGCATCAGGGTTAAGATTTTTTTATGGGACCACCTCGCAAGCTTCCTCTAACCACTGAAAAAATTTCAAATCGGTTTGGAAACCACGGAGATATGCGGTAACATGCATTAAAAAAATACGCGCCGAATTGAGAACCTCTTCCTTTTTTGGAAGTCGGTTAAAAATACTAAAAAACAGCTAGCTGAAGCGCAGCCGTAATAATGGAGTAGTAATGGAATCGTAACTGTTGACACATTTACCTTGTGTCACAAATTATGCATTTTTTATGCTTAATAGCCGTTAAATCGTTTAGCGTTCTTTTAAAACAGTAAAGCTTGGAAAATCGACGTCTAGCACTTAAAAAACACAGTTGTTAGACAAAAACTGTTTATTTCATTGTTTAGAGCTACTAATAATACAACTATACTATACTAATATAAACAGATTTCTTATTAAAATATGGTTTTTTAATAAACCATGCACAATAGCTGTCTTTTAGTCAATAATATATTATAGTGGTACAGTGGTTTGAAGCTAATAACCTACTCCTCAATGGGAAAAAGACAAAGTGTATCAAATTTAAATTACCTAATGTCAAACAGGTAAAAACCACTGTACAACTTGATCATGAGGAATTAGATTTAGTGGATACCGCTGTTTTTCTGGGAATAACGTTAGATGCTAAACTCCAATAGGGCAATCACATAAATGACTTATCGCCAAGAATTATGTGAACGATTCGCCAGTTGACAGACATAGAAACGACGAGATTAGTTTATTTTGCTTACTTTCACTACATTATGTCGTATGGTATATTATTATGGGGTAATGCTGCTGATATTAATTATGTTTTTGTGCTGCAGAAGAGGGCTGTTCGAGCCATATAATATGGGACCAAGAGAGCCAAATAAGTCAACAGAGATAAATTTAAAGAAATCAATATTATGACAGCGCACAACCTACGCTACTTGAAAATTTAGTATACGTGCATAAATACATTGATAAATTTAAGAAGAAAAGTGATTGTCATAATGTCAATACTAGAAATAAAAATAAACTTGTAATGCCTGCTTCTAGGCTTAGTAAAACTAGCAATTCATTTGTTGGAAATAGTGTCCGCTTCTACAATAAGCTCCCAGAATACATGTTGAAAATGTCTCTGAATAAGTTCAAAGTTAATGTAAGACGTAAACTGATTTGATTTGATTTGATCTAGTGGCTCAGATAGTTCCTTAGTTAAGATGATTTGTGAAATGGTGATAATGAAAAAAAAACCAACTGAGTTTGTTGTGGGCTCTTCTCAGACCAGGGTGCGTTTGGAACCCTCGTAGCTTTAGTTTTAAGATACCGTTACTGATTATCACCATTATATTTTATTTATAAACAACTGGAAGTCAACAGGTGTAGTATACCTACCTAAATTGAATAAAAATTATTTGACTTGACTTGACTTGACTTGACTAACTGGTACTATCATATAGCTCTAAATTAAAATGAACAACTGAGTGCCAAATTTAAATATAGTTGCCAAACTTTTAATGCTTTTTAATTTATTTACCATTTATATTCAAATGCAACAATCACAAAAAAGTAGTCAATAGACCTTTGTGGCCCATAACTTAATTAGATAGCTACTCTCGCGATACAGGTCTGTGGTGTTTTGTAACTGCATGTGCGCTGACGCATTTCGCGAATAAACTTTGAATACATTAAAGTGTAATATCGTAATAGCGAACTACTAGTGTACGTTCAAAATAAAGTATCGGTAATGTAGATCAAGAAACACTTAAAAGAATATGTATATCAGCGTTCACGAGTACCTAGTGAAATCAGCAAGTAAAATTTCCACTATTTGGTTCTCTGCCAACGGGGCAGCGGAATATTTTAAGAAAAGGTAGTAGAAAAGATGAAAGGTGTCTTTAAAACAATGGATCCCGATGTAGCTCCAGTGATTCTAGCACGGGTTTTTGAAAAACTGACTCCTTTTTTGTTTGATCATTTTGACTGACACAAAATTAAGTTCAAAAGGTGCAGCAATTACAATCTTATATGTGAAAATACAGCTGTTTGATAAATGGCGATCTGATATACGTAATCTGAAGTACGCTTTCTCCATTTTAAAATCCAACCATCGGCTATGAAAACACGAAATGGGGAGTTTCAAATATGACAAGTGGTTCTGTCAGGCTAACATTGGACCACAATAGTTCAACGGCCAAGCAAGATGACCTGTAACAGCGTACTTCAGATTACGTATATCAGATCGCCATTCATCAAACATCTGTATTGTCACTCTTGAGATTGTAATTGCTACAACTTCTGAACTTATTTTTGTAAGATCTTTTAGCATTTTTGTGCGGTAAGATGATCAAACAAAATAAGAGATAGTTTTTCAAGAACCCGTGCTACAAACACTGGAATTATATTAGGATCCATTGTTTTGAAGACACCTTTCATATCTTCTACTACCCTTCCTCAAATTTTTCCGCTGCCCCGATGGCAGAGAATCAAATAGTGCAAATTGGACTTGCTAATTTTACTGCTCGTGAACGCTGATGTACATATTCTTTTTAGATTTCTTCATCTACATTTCCGATATTTTATTTTGAACGTATACTAGTGGTTCTCTATCACGATATTACATTTTAATGTATTCATAGTTTATTCACGAAATTCGTCAGTGGACAGTGCACACCAACGTAGCGCAGATACGAAACTTCACCAACCTGTACCGTGGCGAGAGTGTCTAAATATTATGTAATGGGCCACAAAGGTATATTTACTACATTTTTAATGATTATTGCAATTTAATTTTAAGTTAATTTTAATTTAGAGCTTTATGAAAGTACCAGTTATTGCCTAGCTAAAAGACAGCTAGTGTGCGTGGTTTATTCAAAGACCTTATTTTTGATAAGAAATCTGTTTTGTATTAGTAGCCCTACACAATGAAATAAACAGATTTCGTCTCATAACGGTTTTTTTAAAATACCAGCCGTCGATTTTCACATGTTTTAAAAGACGACTAAGCGATTTAACGGCTTTTAAGCTAAAAAATTTGCATAAAACTGTGACACAAGGTATATGTATCAACAATTACGATTCCATTACCACTCTATAATACGATTGCGCTTCAGTCAGTTGTTTTTTAGTATTTTAAGAGGTCGCATCAAGGGATAGATAAACATGGCTTAAACACAAAAACGTTATTTAAAACTATATTATTTACCTTAGCACTCATTCAGACTCATAAAATGAAAGCTTAAAAGAAAACAAATAATTTGGTATATAAAATATAGCTGTACGTCTAATAAAACTCTAGAAACTTTAATTTTCATGTTTTTTGGCCATAACTCAAAATTTGGTTTTTCACTTAACGGCCTTTAAGTAAACGGACGGCAGTATAGTATATTTTAAACACTTATTAACAAAAAATATGACAACTAAAAACGCTCACTGCCTTTTAGACACGTACAATTTTCAATGTCACATTAGCTTTCCGATAATAAGTCAGCTTAGTGTGCCTTACTGTGTTGTAGATAAGTATTTGAAGAAAACTGTCACTTAGTTTTCGTAAATGCCATTACAACTTTTTTAGTACAAATCACTAAATTACGTACTTATAAACTTATTTATCGGCCTTATACTGTCGTAATTTGATGTAACCGTTTTTTAGAAATTCAAAGTACCTGAAATATAAACTTGAAATAGACGGTTACAAACGCAAAGCCGTATTCTACTGTCGAAAAGTCACATAAACGTATTTAACTATCGGAAAATCGCGAAAATGATGTAGTTAGCCGTGTTCGGGGTCTCCAGATCTCAAAGACTATCAAAGATACTATAAAAAAATGTGACCCAGACTGTTCGATAGAGAAAAATTTGCTCTTTCACATAGTATATATAACTCAAAATTGGCAAAATGTATAAGTCGACTGACGGCAGAACTATACCCATGCAAAAAATCACGTTTATCTGTTGCGGCGTGATTGAAGGACAAACTATCTATTTAGCGTCCTTGGGGATAAAATTTTCAAAAACTGTGAACCACGTATTTCTTCAATAAGTAATCACCAAAATTCCAAATACTTATTTTCATGGCTTTAACTTGAAAAATGACTGACTGTCATACAAAGTTTCAACCCCTATTTTACCCCTTTGGGGATGAAATTTTGTAGGTATAACTGTGACACACGTACTTCTTTATTTTTTATTGAAGACCAAAATAAGTACAAGTTTCGTTGATATAGGTACCTAACTTAAAAAATATCTTGAGACTCATACAAACTTTCATCCCTTATTTCACCCGTTTGGGGGTCGAATTTTCAAAAGTGATGAAACATGTAGGTACTTCTCCATATTTAGGTAGCCGTTAGTAAGTAAGTAGTAGGTAAGTAAGTGATTGTTGAACGATTTTATTTATAAGATACTATCTGATGCCCGCGACTTCGTCCGCGTGGTCTGAGTATTTTTTTATTTACGCAGGAACTACCTACTTAATTTTCCGGGATAAAAAGCCTATGTCACTCTCCAGGTCTTCAACTAGGTATACCCATGCCAAAAATCACGTCGATCCGTTGCTCCGTTGCGCCGTGATTGAAGGTCAAACAAACCAATAAACCAACAAACAAACACACATTAGTATGATATATATAGATTGGATAAGTAAAATAAATAAAAAAACAAAAATGTTTCTTTAGTACGTAAGTATGTACATTATCTAGGTAGCTAGGTAATAGCAAAGAATAGCTAATAGGTAGCTGACCCCACCCAGCCCTTGCTTATGCTTTGCGTTGATAGGTAGATCAGTCACTCAGTTCAAGATTTTTAAACGTAGGTGTATACCTATTACTACCTTACTATGATTTATCAGACTGCCTACCTACCTTACTATGATTTGACTGCCTCGTTGGTCTAGTGGTTAGCATGTTCGACTGCGGCCGACGAGGTCCCGGGTTCGATTCCCGGGTCGGGCCGTAGCAAGTATTGGGGTTTTCTGACAAGAAATTCTCAGTACTAGCCCGGAGTAAGGAAGTTGGCGGTGTTTCACCCCCGTGCCTCGGAGAGCACGTAAAGCCGTCGGTCCTGCGCCTGATCTCTCTCCGGTCGTGTCGGATTTTCCGTCCCATCGGGCTATGAGAGTAAAGGAACAGAGAGTGCACCTGTGTATGCGCACACACTTGTGCACTAGGTATAATATCTCCCGCGCAGATGGCTTATCTCTCTGGAGATAGGCCGCCGTGGCCGAAATTCGGTCGGGAGGACATTTTTCATTATTATGATTTATCAGCTCGTAAATGAAAGATGTTTCTAAAATAAGTTATAAAATATGTCTGAACACAAACTAGGTACGTACTTATACCTAGATCGGGTGATTTTCGTTGGTGTATTAGTTAGCATGTTGGACTGAGGATGGCGTAGTTCTGGGTTCAATTCCTGGTTCGGGCTTAAAAACTGATTTGGTTACCTTTATTTGCCTTTTTTACCCTTTTTTTCCTTTATTTTGACAAGAAATTTTCATTAGGTACTTACTTAGGTAATACTGGCCAGACTTTTAGCCTACGTGTTCCCGTGTATAGAATTATGTATTGATTTGAACTTGGGTATATTCATAATTTAGCTAGTAAAAAAATTATGGGTACTTACTAGATACTTACGCGATATTCATATTTTTAATTACCTTGTTTGTGCGTTGTTTTATTTTAGGCATTGTTAAAAATAGTTCTGCTGCAGGAATAAACCCATATGGTTCCCCATCTCACAATAGATGGCGTTGTTTGATTTAGCACAATTTAAAAAAAGAAACGAAAAATACACAAGGAAAATAAAATATGTACCAGTTTTAATATATTGTCCAGCAGTGCTAAGTTATGGAAAAAATCTTCCATTATCATTCATTCAGTAATTATTAGAATTCACTACTTTTTCAATATTTCATTTACGCCTGCCGTGTTGGCGCGAGAGCGTTTTGGCGGGAAAAATGGATACATCCTCCCCGTCTGAAAGGCATCTGCCATCTACCGCCCGTCGCCCGCGCAACACCCGCTAGCATTATTTGGCCGAAATATGTGAATTTTCGTGGAAAATCGCCAAAAATTTAAAAAATCACTGCTGAGTTTTTACCTTATAAATATTCTCTTTATTTTTATGTAAGTTTCACTTTCGTGGGTCCTCAGGTAATAAAGTTAATAGACAATCATGTGCGAAGTTATTTATTTCATAATTGCTTGTATTAATCTAAATAATCAAAAAATTATAAAAAGGCCTCCACACAATTGAAGAGCATGAATCTAAGTATTGCATTACATTTTTTTTCAAAATTATGTGATGTCATTTGAAGAAGAAAATAGATGTTCAATATCACGGAAATACGCTTGTAAAGCGTCATGAGCGTCTTAAGTAAATTTATACTAGAAATAAAATACTAACATAGTTTTTAAGATTGTATTGTACAAATAATCCATGGGCCTATGTTGCCTAAATAAAGAAAGTTATTTATTTATTAATAAAGGATTTTCTGGTTCAATAGTTGGAAAAGTTCTCGGAAAATTGAAGAACTTTTATTAGCTAGTTTGTATTTTATCAAGTGGTTGTGAGGTTTATTTCAACACTAGCGAATGCCCGCGACATCGTCTGCGTGGTTTAAGGTTTTTTGGTTCCCGCGGGAACTCCTTAATTTTCCGGGATAAAAAGTAGCCTATGTGGTATTCCGTGCCAAACAGCCGGATCCGTTCAGCCGTTGGGGCGTGATTGAGTAACAAACATCCATCCATACATCCATCCATCCCTAACTTTAGCATTTATAATATTTATTTGACGATTGGAATTGGGTATTTGACAAGTCAATCTGCAGCTTTTTTCAAACGTCAAAACGCGTCCTAAGTATGGGATTTATATGAAATTCTGAAATGTGACGTCATTAAAGTTCGACGCACTTTTTTTACTTTAATCGATTCTTTAAAATGGTTATTCAACATTAAACTATCAAGGGACGTGGATATTACGACTTTTGGGAGATACTCTAGGTATTTATAATTACTAAAAAATAATTTATTTGAAAACATTGAAAAGTAGTCAAATAAATATATATAGGTAAGTATACCAAATTCTTGAAATTGCCTCAAAGTCCCGCAAAGATTCTTGGTAAAATATTTTCCTCAATTTTAATTTTCCTCGGCTTTTGGTCTATGTTGACTGTTGAGAACTTGAAATACCTATGAAATGAATTAATTTGCCCACGCAATTATTTTTGTTCCATTTCTCTGCCTCTGGCTTGTTATTCAAGTATGGTTCTATTTCACGAGTGAAATTAAATGGAATGATTTCATTTCACGTAGGACAACTTGTGCCACTTATGATAACTGATAAGTCGAGACTCTACCACCGGTTCGGAAAGATATTCTACTGAGAAGAGCCGACAACAAACTCAGCCGTTGCTCTATAAAAAAAGAAGAAATTTCGAACACCTTACGTTACTGCATGTTGAGTGTTGACTCAGGACGAAAATGTACCTTTCATGTAAAGTGAGTTACCGCAACTGTTTTCAATTTCAAATATTAAAATAATATTATATAGAAACGACGTTATCAGAATATTATTAAGTGAATACATTCTGCTACGAATTTCGCCAGACGCGAAGTGCAATGAACTCTACAATCTCATTTTGAAGGGGGGCTGGGGATGAACGCACTTTGTCTTAGCAGATAGAATAAAAAACTATTGTTCTGATCCATGGTACTGTCACAGCCAAAAGTGATCAACGACCTCAATTTACATAAACGGACCCTGTCAAACAAAGAATGTGGACCTAAGTTACTAACGCCATCTAGTCTGAAAAGCGGGACAGCGCTATGGCGGGGACAAGGACAGGGCTATACAGGTGTGGAGCGCGCTCTACAGGTCGGACGCCGAAATTTTTTCCATGAAAGGGCCCATCTAGTACTACCTACATTTAAATCGATGAAAGAGATAATTCATGAAAGTCGGTCGACAGAGCCGTCTAGACAGAGCAGAGCACCTCTGTGGGGACACAAGGGTTGAATTGGGCCGGCCGGCAGAATAAACTTCAATTAATTTGCTTACAAGTGGATCAATCGTGCTCGACTTTTATGCCTCTTTTCTGCAAACATTAAGGTCCTCGTCTGACTCTCACTGTATTTATTAACTTACCTAACTTATACCTAATTATATAATATTAAAAATATAATTTTTGATATAAATAATTACTTATATAATTTTGGAAACACCTAAGTTATTTTTAGGGCGGTCTTGCCGTTGCGCACTTTGTGTAATTTTTAAGTAGTTCTTAAGTAGTAAAAAAACTAAAAAAAATAAGTGCCCGACCTACGTTTTCTCATGGAGACAGCAATCTGAAACAGGAATCAAACGAGGGCGAGCTATTTTAAACGGTAGACGTTAGTTCAGTGTCGCAGTTAATTCGGGACAGTTTTAGTTTTAGGACAGAGTAATATAAATAGTATGCAAGCACCTAAAGATACGTAAATCGGGAAACCTGCATTTTTGTGCAGCTGTACCTATAAGCCCAGTTGTGGGACGAGTGGCCTAGCTGTGACAACGCACATCAGTCGATTGCGATTGTTAAGCAACGTTGACCCCAGTCGGTAACCGGATGGGTGACCGAATTTGGCCTTGGCCTTTACGCTTCCTCTGTGCCTCGGAGAGCACATTAAGCCGTCGGTACCGGTTAATTATCACTTTCATGTGATAATAATCTTTACAAAAGTCTACTCTTAGTCGATTCGTATGCGGAAGGACGTGGGGACGCACCGCATTATTATCCCAATAAAACTCCTACCAGGTTGCAGTCTGGCGATGGGTTAAGATAATAATGACGATGATGATTGACAAAAACTTGGGATCACTCATTTCAGATGAAGGAGTTTCTCCGTTTTTGTTATTCTAAGATAAACTAAGAAAACCTTTGTCGTTTGAAGATTTGTTTACCAAATATTA
Source organism: Erebia epiphron (assembly GCA_963932025.1). Classification (NCBI taxonomy): domain Eukaryota; kingdom Metazoa; phylum Arthropoda; class Insecta; order Lepidoptera; family Nymphalidae; genus Erebia; species Erebia epiphron. The sequence goes on from OZ009950.1 coordinate 16,492,909, forward strand.
TAAACTCTTGCCTTAAAGATTCCAAGTTACAGTAGATACGGCACGATCAGTACAACAAGGTATTCAGGTGTTAAATACTACAAAAGGCTGATGTTTTATCTATAATCGGAAAGCGTTGACCTAAATAACACCACACGTCGGAAATGTTGCAGATACCCACATGTTTCATGGACACCTGGTTGATCTGCTGTATTCAATGATTAATCATTTCCATCTTGTTATTTTCCACTATCCACATTCGTCCGCGTGGGTTTTCTTAATTCACGGGGAATTTCCCGCGAAAAAGTAGCCCTCTCCGGTATGTAAAGTACCTATGTCCTTCTCCGGGATGTAACCTACCTCTATACCAAATTTCGTCAAAATCTATTGAAAAGATGGGCCGAGAAATTGTAGCAAACAGACAGACGGACACACTTTCGCATTTATAATATTAGTATAGTTACTTCCATACTAATACTATACATGCGAAAGTGGGTCTGTGTAATATCTGTCTGTCTGTCTGCTACGCTTTCGCGGTTCATCTTTTCAACTGATTTTGACGAAATTTGGCGAGACAGACAGGATATTGCAGTCAAGGGCGAACATGTAGTTAAATGAAAAGAACGTGACCCTGCAGTGTTAGAAATTAGGAGCTCTCGTAATTTTCTATCAAAATCATAGTGAAACGCTTTTCACATTTTTCTAATGTACGAAAGTGAAGTTGAAATCTGTTTAGAAACATGTTCATTGTTCTAAAAAAGAATATAAAATTTTAGTCTAGATTCTAAAGAATAATACGGGGTTTAAACTGTAAAACATCCATTCAAGCACTCAACGAAATCACCCCGATTCATCTCGTAAAACCTTGACGATTAACGGAGCGCACCCCTATTTAATTTACAAGGGCTGACGCATACCTACGGACTACGGAGTTGAGTGAACTAAAGCGCAACGTCTTTTAACTAATTAAACATAATTTCGGTTTTATTTACTTTGATATGAGGTCGAATTGGTATTAAACTAATTATTGTTCTTTAATGAGTACATATAATATATCCACTACCATTTCAACCCATTACCGGAGCCACGAGTCTCCTATCGGAAACCTATCATCGTTCATACCAATATTATAATTAATGCGAGAGATTGTTTGTTTGTTGGTATGTTCTTCAATCAGGTCACAAGTAACACCTGGAGCCTGACATAGGCTACTTTGAATCCCGGAAAATTATGGTGTTCCTTAAGGGAATTAGGTAATTAAAATAACTTATTGTACGCTGGCTAAATCGCGGGCATCAGCTATTTTCATATAAACGCAAACAATGTTCATATAAACACAAACATGTTCATTTTAAGATTAGACCACCGTTAGGTATTAGTCTATCGAAAACATGATTAAGTAGCTACGTTTGCAAAAACTACCTTTCTGGAACACGTGTCTAAATTTTTTTTGGGTCCTTTTCACCCCGAAGTTGGGTTGGCAAAAACGGGAAACCAAATAATTTAAAAGTTCTGACATTCAACAGCCTCGGCAAACTTAATTGTGGCCCTGATTTAACTGTGTATTTGACAAAAAAACATATACCTGCGTCACAGATTTAAGGATTGGTTTTCGGAGACCAATCCTAAATCTATGACCTGCGTATTGAAATTGGCTTTCTTCTTTCGAGATCATTCCATACATCGTCAGTCGTCACTCGTCAGTCGTCATGTCGGACTACGAAAGCCATGCTGCAGTTTTGGAAGAAACCAAAAACTTAGAAGTTATATTGCAAGGGAGGGGAGGAAGAAAGCATGCATCCGGCATTCAGGTCAGTAAGACCGAAGACGTGTCGCAAATACTAATTACTTATATAGGTGGGAATTAAACGAAGGTTTTTCGAGAAACATCAGACACAACCAGCCTATAAATAGCTCAATCGCCTGCATTATTGCACAAGGCACAGCGTCCTTTAGGACCGCTTCCTGACCTTTGTCATCAATTGCCCCTAATTACTAACGTCCATCTTGCGACAATGGGCGGCGCATCTGACAATAGCTTCTATAAGCCTCCAATTCACGTTGGCCTAACGCAACCGCGTAGGCGAGTAATGCTGTTGAGCCCGAAAGGCCTTGATGTTTGTTTGACATATCAGACCAATATCTACTGGTGTACTTGAAAATGTATGAATACTTATTTTTACGAAAATTTCCACCTGAGTAACCAACTGCGTAGCTGTCTCGAACTGGAAAGCGCAATATTAAGACCGTGGACACCGAAGCGAGGGAGTCTCTACAAGAGAACTATGTCCCTGTGCACGTTTATCAGTTGACGATAACGATTCACACAGACAACATTTAAAAACGCAGACATCGTCTCACCCGTAGTCCTAGGTGAGCGAACAACGCTTACGCGACGCGATGCGACGCGACACAAGCTGACCCTTCACGTGGCCTATACGTTGTCGCGTTAATACTTCTACCATTTTCTATGATGTCGCATCACGTCGCGTTGCGTGGCGTCGCTTCTGACGCTCACCTAGGACAACGGGTCAGAATGAGAAGCGTCAGCGTCTTGCTCTTCTCTTCTTACTTTTCATGTTTATGTCCGTCATGGGTGACTTTGGGTTAATAGGACAACCACAGATAATAGGACTATGTGGAAAACATAAAAATTGTAAAGACATCCCAGTTTAGGAGGAAGGTCTAAGGTCGCATCCGGACTGACACCCGGCGTCACTGCATAAGTTATGCGTTTTGATCTGTGACGGTAATTACACGTTGGAACGCAATCTAACAATAGCCTCGGCTACTGTGTAGAATTGCCCTAAATTTGCCGCACAATTAATTACTATGCCTTTTTTATGAATTTCTTTTGCCTTGAAAATTTTCCTTGACCGACCACACTTTTCTTTTACGCTGGCGGGCATTAAAATTGGGCCATCTTATGAAATGGGTACTAATCCAAGCTTACTGACTTAGATGACAGATAGTCATCGGATACTAAGCTGGACAGCCCTCTCTGGAGGGGCTGGAATGGTGAACACATCTAACATAGGAGGCTCCACCTAATAGATGTAGGTATTGTTTCTAACATTTATGTACTTTATCTGAAATAAAATAGATTTTTCACACCACTCGCTCAACAACGCCCAATTACATGGCCTGTTATCTAAGGTTAAAGTAAGACATTAAATCCCTAGGGTTATAATGTTGTACTGAAATCCATTATTCCCTAGGCCCTAGGGAATAATGGATTTCAGTACAACATTATAACCCTAGGGCCTAGGGTTATAATGTGATTTGAATTTAGAATTATCGCGCATCTGAAGCAAGATCTGAAGGAAATTCTATTCATTCCAAAGAGGTTTTATTCATAATTCTTATTGCTATATGCATAAAGTCTAATTTCGGTAAACAGAATGTGTTCTCAGCAGGCGCGGCCAACTCGATTTTCGAAAACCGAAGCCGTGGCCCACTAGATTCGCACTGACGACATTTGTTTGTCAAATCGAGTAGGCCACGCCAGCTGAAAGAAGTGGTTGTATCGCGAGGTGTGAAAAGTAGAGTATTCACCGTAGGGGTAATGTTGTATTAATCTTGGGCGCCCCTAATTCCCGCGCTACTCTCAGGATTCTAGATGCAACACCCTCGCTACGCTCGGGAGTTACTCTAAAATCCCTCGTTCCGCTTGGGATTTATCCCGGCGCCCGTGACATAATACATCGCATTACCCCCGTGGTGAATAATCTACTATTATTTCCTTACGAATTTCCTTACTAGCACTAATAATAAGTCGTACCTACTCTAATTTGATAATGAGTACCTAGGTACTAAGTATATATCACAAACTTTATTTTAACTCTGTTCGATATTTTTTACGTGGGTAGAGAACATGTTCAACAACATCTAAAACAGCAAGTTTACCAAAAGGAAGCCGTATTTATCGGAGAAACCTTATTAAGTAAATGGAATTCAACCCTTTAGAAATCGAACTAAGTACATTCGCTTTTTATTTGGGACCTAAGCTCGCGACTTTATTGGCTATCCATCCATGATCGTAAAAAAATAAGTACATTGAGTTCGCCTACGATAGACTGAAATACTTATAACCAAGTTTATAATCCATAGTTATATTATAAATGCGAAAGTGTGTCTGTCTAGCTGTCTGCTACGCTTTAACGACTCAACTTTTTAACCGATTTTGATGAAATTTGGTAAAGGGGTAGGTTACATCCCTACGAGGAAGGACATAGGCTACTTTCATCCCGGATAATTTATGAGTTCCCGCGGAAATAAAAAACCTAAATCCACGTGGATGAAGTCGTGGGCATCATCTAAAAAAATAATATGTCAGAGGCTTTCATGTTTTGATTGCCACTGATTTAGAGAATAGGGGGCAGGAGGCCGTACATCTATAGTCTATACCGTAGACCACTTTTAGTGATAAGACCGCCCTTGCGCACTTTGTTTTATGTGCTTGAAGCCTTGTATCTATACTAATATTATAATTTCGAAAGCCCTTACGGACCGCTCCAATACAATTGTGCGGGTCACAAAGTCGAGTATAGCTCAGTAGTTTTACGTTGGCAGTGGACAGGCCGAGTACAGTACGATTGTGCGAGAAACAAACTTTTACCTACTGCACAAATTTTGTCCGACACGCAGTCGGCGAGCAGGTTTCAACCTGTACAGTTCGTGACTGATTGAGCTCCCCGACTTTGCGAAAGTAAGTACCTACTATTGTTTTATTTTGTAACTGTAGTAAAATACGAGTTATTGATTAATAAAATAATTAAACATAGGATGTTTTTGTGATAACAGTGACTATGGACAGGCAAACGCCTTGGCGGCATAAAGAACTTTATTGACACAATTGTATCGACGTGGGCCCTACACTATCTCATGTGTATTTTAATTTTCTAATTATTATTCATTTTTCACAGTTTCCGCACCATGTTTCCGGTTTTAAGCGACGCTGTTATCGCAGAGATGCTCAATGACTATGGAGACGAGGGCGATGACGACGACGAAATCGATTTGGATAACTTTATTGAGGAAAACACCGAGTATTCTAGTTCCTCTTCTTCTGATGAAGACGAAGAAACGGGTGACGATAACATACCTCTGAGTATGCTAGCCGGTTGGCAGAAGAAGCCCTTCAATGGCAAACCCCTTCCAAATGACTCTGTTCGTGACCCAGTAGATATTAAAACTCCATACGAATATTTTGAGCGCTATTTTACTGTCGAGCTCATGGAACAGATGGCTTTGACCACAAATCAATATTATATGGCTAATACTGGTATACAAATGAAACCTGTTTGTTCTTTACTGGATATTAAGAAATTTTTTGGAATACATGCCATTGTTGGGTGTATAAAATTTCCAAGACTGAAGATGATTTGGAGCGAAAAATACAGGTATGACCCGATTGCAAATGCAATGTCTAGGGAACGGTTTTTCCTTCTCAGGACAAACTTGCATTGTGTAGATGTTACAGCGGTAAAACAGACTGAAGACCAAACCAAAAATAGATTATGGAAAGTGCAGCCTATTATCGATGCCGTCCGAAACAGATGCCTGCAGTTGCCAAGAGATGCTGGTAACTATTCAATCGATGAACAAATGATACCTTTTGAAGGTCGGTGCGATTTGAAGGTAGTCGTAAAAAATAAACCTCGTCCAGCAGGGTTGAAGAATTTCGTGTTAACTACCTACAAAGGACAAGTTCTAGACTTCTTAATTTATCAAGGCTCTACTACAAACTTGCCTGATTCGAAGAATTTTGGAGTTAGTGCTGCTGTTGTATTACGCTTAGCCCATACACTCCCAGAAGGCAGTTTTCTTTATTTCGACCGGTATTTTTCCTCACTGCCATTGATGAAAGAGTTACTCAAAAGAAATTTAGATGGAACAGGAACTTTGATGGCGAATCGATTTAATACTAAAAAGAAAACGCTGTTTGAATTTAAGAAAGATAATAGGATGACTAGAGGAGAAGATGAGGCGGTTGTCAACAGGGAAAACACCTTGAGCGTCGTAAAATGGAAAGACAACAAAGGTGTACTCATGGTCTCAACTGCTTTTGGAGCAGAGCCACGAACCCAGGTCCCACGATGGGATAAAAAGAGGAAACGATACATTGAAGTCTCATGTCCAGCCATTGTTAAAAATTACAACACTTTCATGGGTGGTGTTGATGTTTGCGACCAGATGGTGGAGGTTTATCGAACATGGCGTAAAACTAGAAAGTGGACTGTGAAGGTGACCATCCACATGTTTGACCTGGCTATAGTAAACTCTTGGTTTGAGTATCGTGCTGACTGCAAAGCCAATAATCGGAAATCTAAAGACACGATGGATTTGCTGGCATTTCAATTGTCTATTAGTGACCACCTTCTCAATGGCCCTCCACGAAAGAGACTACGAGAAGATCTGGAATTTGCGGATATGCCTACCTCTTCAAAATACAGATTCAAGTCTCTTCCAACAGTCGACCGACAGTACGACGGATTTAACCATTGGCCAGTCTTCGACACTCTGAAGCAGCCTCGTTGCTGTCGTGCTCCTGGCTGCACTAGTCGTAGTCGTTGTCGTTGCTCAAAGTGTGATATTTACTTGTGCCTTAACAAATACCGAAATTGTTTTTTCGATTTTCACAATAAAGACTGAATTTAATTAACACTTACTATTAAACTTATAGAACATTGATCTGATTTAATGTTAAAGTTGATCTCATTTAAAGCATTTGTTAATTATTATTAAAGTAAAACTAGTACAAAGTTGTGATTGTGATTTTTAAAAAATATTTTTGTAACTTTTATGTTTTTTTCATTCATAGTTTATTTTCAGAAAAACGTATAAAAGGAGGCTTTAGGCTCAATTTGATACAACTGTGACCACTCACGATTGTGCGTAGGAAATGTTAGGCCCAGATTGATACAATTGTTGATATATGAATTTTCCAATATGGCGGCGGAAAACCTGGAAAATTATAGCAGATTCGTAATCTGCGGCCCCAAATTACCGAAGATTCGAGTTCAAAGTTACAAATTTATTGGTAGTTTAAGCGCCGGTCCGAAAGGGATGTCTGCTACGCTTTAACGACTCTACTTTTTAACCGATTTTGATGAAATTTGGTAAAGGGATAGGTTGCATCCCTACGAGGAAGGACATAGGCTATTTTCAGCCCGGAAAATTAAGTAGTTCCCGCGGGAATAACAAAAAACTTGAACCACGCGGACGAAGTCGCGGACATCAGCTAGTATCTACTTTATATCTTTGTGTGGCAATAAAGAATTTATCTATCCGTCTAAGTATCTATTACCACAAACTCAATTTTTTAAATTCAAAATATAAACTTTTTAAAAGTGCTTTTGAATCGTGAATCTGAAGTTAATCTACCACTGGTTCGGAATTCCATTCCTACCGAGAAGACCACTGGGCTACCACAGCTCACACAAACCACCGCATAGCATTGCGGGACTGCGGGATGAGTCGCATTGCGTCGCCGCATCGATTTCAACCGTCCCGGCGCGGTCCCCGTTCCTGAGCTGCGTTGCTCCGGGCCCACGTGGACCGTGCGGGATTAATGAATGCGAAATGAGATTTGACTATTACACTGTAGGTACACACCTACTTACTAGCTTACCTGCCCTGACTTCAGTTAGGCGCATTTTATTAGATCCTTTCTAATTCAAGAAAGCTATAAGCTTATTCTAGCTTTTCCCCGCGGCTTCGCTCACGTTAGGTTCGAGTTTCGTACAAATTTGAAAGTCCTACTTTACCCCCATAGGCGTTGAATTTTCGAAAATCTTTTCTTAGCAGATGCCTAGGTCATAATAGCTATCTGTATGTTAAATTTCAGCTTGATCCATCCTGTGGTTTGAGCTGTGCGTTGATAGATCAGTCAGTCAGTCTGTCAGTCACCTTTTCCTTTTATATATTTAGAAGACTAGATGACCCGCTCCGACTTATCACGGGTAGGATTACCTTATATACTCACCTCTAAAGCATTTAGTTTTTCCAATATGTGTTATACAGTGTGGAGGTGTGGACCTACCTTTAATTAAGTTACTAAACCAATCTATTAGGTACTGAACTACAGAAATCGTCCAGTAACTATATATATTATTAAGGTAGGTTTTATTATAGTTATATTATTGTAATACAATTAGTATATTTTTATATTTTTGTCTGTCTGTTTGCAAGTCAATCAAGTAGAAACTACTGTGTAGGGATAAGTAGGTATTTTACTACCTTTATGTGTAACTTCGTGGATAGAATTAGCAGTCTGTCAAGTATGGGCTCAGAATATTGAGCAAACCATTGTAATATAATAAAATGTATGGCATTCACATTGAATGAGGATTTGGCAAACTACCAAGTAACTGTGAGACATATTTGGTGCCAAAAGATGTCTGATGTATGTGATAATAGTTATTTTAGAATTCACACACATGATTTGACACTCAGAAAATAAAAAATAGAAATTAAGTAAAAATAGTAAGTCTTCTTTTATCAACTACAAGTTAGCCCTTAACTGAGATCTCACCTGATGGTAAGTTATGATGCACTCTAAGTGTGAGATATATTGAGTATACTTTGGCTCTAACTTAAGACTGAGTTAAAATGAGACAGATTTATGATATGCACATAAATCCCTCGTTTTAACTCTACTTGTAAAGCCTGAGCAAAGTCTAAGTATACTCTATAGATCTCAGCATGAAATAGCTAGCTAACCTGTTAGGGGCAAGGCCCTTATAGCCCTTATCTGTTCCTACATGGCGTCATAATGGATTGCTAAATCTCTTGGCTGCACGTCTTTGCCGATAGAATGGTAACTAGCTTTCTTTTAGAAATGTACATGTGTGCACCGCCCTGTCATCCAATCTCCTATCTTAAAACGGTTGCCTGGAAGAGATCACTCATAGTGATAAGGCCACCTTTACACCGTAACAAGTTGTAAATTCTGTCACGATTCGTTTTACCTCTGTTTTGTTATTTGTTTGTGTGTAATAAAGTGTTTTTACTTACTTACTTACTAGCCACAGCCTATTTTTGACGTACATTACACACCCTAAGTTGGCGTCTAAGTACTTTACAGATATTACCTAGAGGTGCAGCATGTAAGGCTTAAATTATAAAAGACTACCTTTTACCAGCAGCTTCGCTCACAATTGCTTAGCTTTAGTTATTATTCATATTTCAAAAGCCCCTATTTTATTTCTCTATGGGCGGTATTTCCAATAATGTAGTATTGATGTCTGATTTAATTCGGGATAAGGCAATTTTATTCCTGAAACTTTACCAATCAATATTGAATATTTCAAAACAATAATTTTAAAAGCTAGAAAAAAAAAGTCAACTGCTGTGGCTAATAGGATTAAAGTCCCACTTTATGAGGTTTCCAGAAACATACTTAAACCAACTTTATTTTAAAAAGTTGAGCCTCAATACCTGAATGTAAAAATTTTACCCATCAGCTTTATGTTTAAATAGATGGTGTTTGGATTTATGTATCGAAAGAGGAGGAATATTGGTCTTACTGACATATACTTAGTTAAGTACTTAATAGGAATGATGACAACTCTATCAAATCAGCAACTCTTTATCAAACTTAAAAAAGCACTTCTAGTGTGGAAGTTGTATGAAATTCACAGTTGTAACGTAATCAAACTTCAACACACTTTTTTCTCAAGTTAAAATGGTTATCAAACTTAAAACTAACCAAGGATGTGAATTTTAGGTCTTTTGAAAGACCCTCCATAATCAGTTAGAAATAATTTATTTTTGATACATGCATCATCCCTACTGTTTATTTTAAAAAAACATCACAATGCAAAAGCGTGGCAGGTCTAACCTCTGTAAGTAATTCCTAATTCTATGAGAGAACTAAGCATTGGCCTTTACTGAGCAGCAGCTTGGAACCACAATAAAAATGTGTCTTTTCCTAAACTCTAAGTAATGGTGATTAATTCAAGAAAGTTATAAACTTGTAGTGTACTGCCTACCTCAAGTAGGAGTTTTATTGGCTAATTTTCATCATGTGTCCTTCAAATCGTTGTGACGAAATAACCATTCTATATAAAGCATGTGGTAAATACAAGTTTGCTATTCAAAAGTTATCTAATAGGTACTTTTACTTTTACTACCATTTCTCAATTATCATTAAAAAGTTAAGTAGGTACTTATCTGTTAATTTAATTACGCATAGCGCCACTGCAATCTGGTTGAGAATGGGCTCTAAACTAATAATAATAGTGAAATTATTAACTTACCAAAACGTTGAACGGGACTGGAAAATGCTAGAAAACAGCTCGTACCATCGCAGAAGCCGCGTAAAACATTAAACACTGTACGATAACAAATTAGAGACGATTTACTTAATTAAAATAACAAAAGAGTTTTAAAAAAATATATTAGGCACTTGTTTCGTTTGACTACTTTGGAAGATACAATTTTAGGATTTCCTCACATAAATAAGCTTATGCTTATTGTTTTGGTAGATTAGTTTTATATATAAATCCTAAGGCTATCTTTAACTTGACAAAAAGTTAGTAAAATAAGTAGGGCAGACGTAAACACAAACACCAAAATACTTTCACGATCGACAAGTACGACAGGCAGATCAAGGCAGACGGACAATTTTGGAATTTTTGTTCTTGGAATTCAATTCGAAATGAATGAAATCAAGGACAGTCATTGGACAGCAATGACAGCAGCAGAGCGACCGCGTAACTTTTGCATCAATCATTGATACATCGCAATCACGTCCGATTGGCTGAATTTATGGTATTCTTGCTGCGTCAATGGATTTCGTCCAATAGTGGAAGAGTGTTAACCAATCAGATGTGATTGCGATTTAATGATTGATGCAAAAGATACGCGGTCGCCCTGCAGGTTACCCACAGGTACAGGTTACACACCGGTGTTGCCATTTATTGTTCCTAGCATGGTCCTAGCTTGCCGGCCGAACACACAGATTCATAAAAGGGAATTTTCTTTAAGTCTACGGCCGAACATCGGCCGAAGAATAGAGCAAGCACTCTATCTACCATAGAGTATTATCTAAGCTGCACGTCTGTGAAGCTGCGTAACCATAAATGTATTCTATGACCCCCCCTACGCCAGCCTGCGAATTTGGGATATTGAAATAAATAAAAATACGCATAGATGTATTTTTACACTTCTCAAAAATGTTTATTAGTTATAAAGCACCCCCGTAGTTTATGAATAAAAAATTGGTAAATATCGCGTTAGTAAGTTATTTAATGTTCCAATAAATTATGAGACTGCTACAAAATAATGTCCCTTTATTAAAGTCCTTTAAGGTTGTGAATAATTTATTTATGCAGGCAGGCAGTACAAATTGAAGTGGTTAAATTTTTTTAATATTTTGTAGGTACATTGGTAAATAAATGTTCCTATAATATTATAGTAAAATAGGGCAGTTTACTGCATTTTTTATTATTTGTAGAAATAAAAAGGATAAATGTGTATTCATAAAGGTTTTTATTTAAGCTATACCTATATATATTGCAAAGGTAATCTGCGTGAAGTTGCCGCTAAAGAGAGACCTCCCAAAAGCGCCGCGCATGCGCGAAGACGCCGTAAAGTTCGGCGATTGATACCTTGAGTTTTGATATCTTTTTGCAATTAATATTGCATTAAATGGATCTTCAGTGACGGTGCAGTTTGATTCAAGCAGGGTGCAGTTTTTTTAAATTATAAGAAGTACCGAATTGTAAGTATCTGAAGAGATATCGACGTTATAAACGCGTTATATATGCGCGATATTTACCAATTTTTTATTATTAAACTAAGGGGGTGCTTTTTAACTAATAAACATTTTTGAGAAGTGCTATTAAAAATACATCCATGCGTATTTTTATTTATTTCAATATCCCAAATTCACAGGCTGGCGTAGGGGGGGTTATTCTATGTGCGTAACGCTATCCCACATTGACTAACAAATAAGAGCGAGAGGTCAGACCCTAGTGCATATACTTACTCTATGTCCGATCTCTCGCTTTCGCTTGGCAGTTGAAGTGTGATGTGATGCTTTTACTGTAGGCCACTATGATTTTGGCCAATCATAGTGGTCAATAATGAAATAATGTTAACCAATCAGAGGTGACTACGATCGCTATACTGTAGCTGTCATTTTTAGGCAATCACCCACCCATTTTCGAAATAACTGTCTGGTGACTTCATCTTCTATTTTCAATGCCTAGTAGCTGGAGCAATGAAAAGGATGAAGTTCACCAAAGCCAAATTTATTCCAAAAGTATGACCAATCTATAATAGTCTTGAACTATGGCAGTGGTCATGTGTGCAAGAGCGACACTAGTACTAGTATACTCTTTTTGTGTTAGTTTTGCCAAGTATTCTTGGCATTTTATTACAATAATATAATCTAATGGAATCAAAAAATTAAATAATTATCCCTTCTACACTTTACCGATTTTCTGGCAGAATTCAATCACTGTTCTATGGTATTTGCTTTTACTATGTTAAATGTCTTATGTATGTATATGTCATTGCTTTGTCATTGTATGATTGCGATGTATCAATGATTGATGCAAAAGATACGCGGTCGTACTGCTGAATCCATAAAAAAATCTATGTTGTCAACATAGAAATAGTAGGTATAGTAATATTCGTACAACTAGAACGATCACTAATGTGTTTTTGTTAAACAAATTCCCACCTTTTTCTTAAAAAATAAAGGTCAATTTAGATTACCTTCCACTCATAAGGAATTTCGGTTGTAGGGAGTTATTGGATTTCCTCGCTCTACAACCAACTACCTAGTTAGGATTCACTTCCTAAGTGTAGGCGTTGAAATGATACACTCGATAACAACTATCACGATAGTATATTAAAATGATGGCTTATTGAATAATAACATTGTATAGATAAATGGTAAAAGAACGGTGGGCCTAGCAGCGAGGCTAGACGACCACGCTTGTTCGCGTCTGTAGAGTGAATAATCCTCCGGCCGTTCGACGTTGCTTTCTGCCAATCAGCGATTCGATATTCGAACTTCAGAACATAGCTCGCAGACGTATGCACTGGCCGGTGCGAAGCAAAGAGGCCAGCTAGCGGAGCACCACATCACCCCCCTGCAGAGTAAAAAAGAACGGGAGAAGAAAAAGAAATTAAGTTTGTAAATGCGACGGAAAACGCACCCTACGTCCGGAACGCGTATAAACTGGAGTTGTACTTGTTGCATCTGATGGATCAAGTGACAAGTAAGCTGGTTTCAACCTGTCAATAGAGACTGTGATTGGTTTCCCTTTCACTTCAATCCTAAAAGACTTTTCAACACGCTCCAACACCTTGAAAGGACCGGTGTACGGCTGCTGTAACGCTAACTTGATCGTTCCTCGACGTAAATACACGAATGATGCGGAAGATAAATCTTTAGGTATATAGAAAAACTTTTTGCAATGTGCAGTTGCAGGAGTTGGCGATAGATTCGCCATATGAGTGCGAAGTCTATCAATAAAATATGCTGGATCAATATGACGATCCTTAAAAGTAGGGTTAAAAAATTCACCTGGCAATCTCAGTGATTCCCCATATACAAGCTCTGCGCTAGAAGTCCCGAGGTCTTCCTTCCAGGCGCTCCTTATTCCCAGGAGTACAAGTGGGAGTACCTCGGTCCATTGCGGGTTAGCGTGACACATAATCGCCGCCTTCAGCTGGCGGTGAAGTCGCTCCACCATACCGTTGCATTGCGGGTGATACGAAGTTGTCGTGCGATGCTGCGCGCCGGTCAACTCCACTATCTTAGAAAACAAATGAGAGTTAAATTGAGACCCTTGGTCGGTAATAATGACCTCAGGACACCCTAGCCTTGCTAACCAGCCAGAAACGAATGTAGCTGTGCACGTTTCGGCGGTAATGTCTGGCATTGGAAATACCTCAGGCCATCGTGTAAAACGATCGATGACGGTGAGACAGTACTTGAAACCAGACGAGTAAGGTAATGGGCCTACTATATCCATATGAATCACAGAAAAACGATTAGATGGTTCTGAAAATTTAGACAAAGGTGAACTTGTATGGCGGGTAACTTTTGATAGTTGACACCCCTGACAAGCACGTGTCCACATGCGACAATCCGTTCTCATAGACGGCCATACAAAACGTTCAGCTATCAAGCGTGAAGTAGCTCGTACGCCAGGATGACTAAGATTATGAAAGCTGTCAAAAATATTCCTTCGGAAATTCTGAGTAACAAAGGGACGGGGTTTTCCAGTAGAGAGGTCACAAACTAGTTTAACTGTGGTGCCTGGAATCGGAACGCGTGCCAACTTCATTGAAGTTGAATCACGCAGCTTCCTTAATTCCTCATCGGATGCCTGCGAACGAGAAAGCTCCACGAGGAGGTCCTGTGCTGAGATGCCCTCCACTCGCGAGAACGCATCTGCAACGAGGTTGTCTGCCCCTTTGACATGCTGAATATCTGTAGTATACTGTGAAATAAAAATAATTTGATTTAACTGAACAGCGTTTTTGAGAGAAAACATATAACAAAGGTTTGTGATCAGTAAAAATCGTGGCGGGCTGAGCCTCTAGAATGTGCCTAAAATGCTGCACACTTTCATAGACTGCTAATAATTCCCTATAATAAGCTGGCCAAGTAGACTGCTTTTCGGTCAGCTTTTTACTGAAAAATGCTATCGGCTGCCAACCTTGTCCTACCTTTTGCTGCAGACAGGCACCTACATGCGAACAAGACGCATCAGTAAATAATCCTAGATGAGCGTCAGGCAAAGGGTGCGCTAAAAGGGTTGCGTTAGCTAAACTTTCCTTACAAGCTGCAAAACTACGCTCTAAATCAGGTGACCAAATAAATGGCTTTGCACCTTTACCTTGAATAGCTGACAGAGCATCAATGAGTGGCGCTTGATAACGTGCAATGTGAGGAAGAAATCTCCGATAAAAATTTACCATACCAAGGAAACGTCGGACTCCTTGAACCGTTTTTGGCAAGGGAAAGTCCTGTAAATCCTTGATCCGTTCGATAGGCGGGCTGATACCAGCAGCACTAATCCTATAACCGAGGAACCTTACTTCTGAAACATTGAAATGGCATTTTTTCTCATTAATTACCACGCCGTATTCCTCTAAGCGCTTGAATAATAAACGTAAATGCTCGGCGTGCTGCTGCGGGTCCCTAGAAAAAACTAAAATATCATCAACATAAGCAAAACAAAAATCCAAGCCACGTACGACTTCATCAATAAACCGCTGGAATGTTTGACCAGCGTTGCGTAACCCGAAAGCCATATAAGGAAATTCAAAAAGACCAAAAGGGGTTATAATTGCTGTTTTACAAATATCCTCTTTTGCGACAGGAATCTGTTGATATGCTTTAACTAAATCAATCGTACTAAAGATCGTTGAATTAACCAAATTTTGATTAAAATCACCGATGTGACGAACGGGATACCTATCTGGTATCGTTCGCGCATTCAAAGCGCGGTAATCACCGCACGGACGCCAGTCAGTGTCACCTTTTGGAGCTAAATGTAAAGCGGAAGACCAAGCGCTATCGGAAGGCCTAGCAGAACCGCATGCTAGCATGTTATCAAATTCTTTCTTTGCAACGGCGAGCTTCTGCGGACCTAGGCGGCGCGGGCGAGAAGATACTGGTGGTCCATCAGTAGTTCTGATGAAATGCACCGTGTTGTGTTTTATCTCGCGCACTGGGCCTGGAGGTCTAATAATGGCCGGAAATTCCGATAAAATATCGTTTGCACTACTTACTGTCTTCACGCTATCTTGCTCACATACCGTGATTGACGCCGTACTAGAGAGTCCAGTCGAGTTGTCAATCAGGCGGCTGGTGCTACAATCTGGTAACAAATTAAAATGCGCTAAAAAATCTGCACCAATAATGGCGGTGCTAACATCGCATATAACAAAATGCCATCTAAAATCTCGGCGTAATCCTAAATCTAAACCTAAAAGAATTGAGCCATACGTTTTAATGACGCTGCCGTTTGCAGCGCGCATACTATAATCGGCAACTTTAGGGTGCCGTTCTACCCACGAAACTGGATAACAAGATACATCAGAGCCAGTATCTATTAAAAAACGAATTTTAGATCTTCTTTCTGAAATAAATAATCGGCGACTACGTTGCGGGCAAGCTGGCATCGCCTCTACAGATTGCCTTGCCGGTTTCCCGGATCCACAAATGAACACGGCTTTGTGCATTTTGTCGCGCGCGATGCAAATCTACGATGATACCAACAAACCTCACCACCGTTATTTCGGTTGTTAGGAGAGGGTGAAAATAAACGATTGTTAAAACGTCTTCTGGACCTGCTTCTGCTTCGGTTAGAAAACTTACTATCCTTGGTAAGCGCTGCTATTTGTTTGGTCAGCTCATCAATGCGACCTGAAAGTGTAGCTACGTTAGAATCGGATGAGCAAGCTGTTTTTTCTAAAGTAGAAGTAGAAGTAGATGGAGATGGAGTCACAACTGAAGTAGAGGGAGTAGTTACGCCAGGAGAGACCTCTAAAATTTTGTCCGCTAGGTCTGCAATTTTGTCCAAGCTTAGCTCAGACTGAGCGGCTAAAATTGCCTGAAGATGCTGCGGTAAACAACGCATCCATAATTGACGCAAAATACTTTGATCGCGCAATGCATGTCCTGCAAGAGAAAGTAGGTGGCGAAGAAATTGTGATGGTTTGCGATCACCTAATGCCTCGTTGCTTATTAATTGTCTAACTCTTTGTTCTTCAGACGCAGAGAGACGACGGATGAGTTCCTTCTTTAAAAATTTATATCGCTCAGTAGATGGAGGCTGAGTGATAACATCTTCAATCTCACCTATTATACGCGAATCCAATTGTGCAACAACATGATCAAATTTTGTTTGATCAACCGTGATACCTGAAATTGCAAATTGCGCCTCGACTTGAGCGAACCAGACTGTAGGTCGGTCCACCCAAAATGGTGGAAGTTTAGCTGAAACCTTACAAATTTTAGGTGCATCTGCAATGGGGTCAGATGCGGTACTCGCCAGCTTGGACCGTAGCGACTTATTTTCTTCCACTAATGGCATAGCTGATCCAAGCAGCTCCTTAATTTTTCTCTTAAGCGACTCATTTTCGTCTTCCAAAATTTTAATTTTCTCCATTATTTATATTTAAGATCCTAAAATTTAAAAAAAAAAAAACTAATTCGCTGAAAGAAAATAAATTATTGTTTACAAAATATCTGAAAATGTCAGATAGTCACGTTCCTATAAAACAAATTCAAAACAATTGACACTATTGTCTATAAATTTTCTCTTCCAAAATTTGAATTTGAACTATAATCTTCCTTCTTATATTTGAATCTTGAAAAAAAGAAATAAAATCTGCGATGTCAAATGTCCAACGATCCGTCACAGCATTCTATTTATTCGAAAATAATTTCGAAGTCTTCTTCGATGAATTTATGTTTCTCCTTGGCAACGATGCTTCACAATAATATTCTTGTTTAAATAAGTATTCTTCTGATTACTATTAAATTTCAAAGATTATTCTTCTTCTAGCTTGATATGAAACGTCCTCAAAAAGCGAGCTTTGACCTTTTATTGAGGTCACTTGAAAATAGACTGACCTTTTATTGAAAATATTCTTCTCGGGGTCACCATTTGTAGGGAGTTATTGGATTTCCTCGCTCTACAACCAACTACCTAGTTAGGATTCACTTCCTAAGTGTAGGCGTTGAAATGATACACTCGATAACAACTATCACGATAGTATATTAAAATGATGGCTTATTGAATAATAACATTGTATAGATAAATGGTAAAAGAACGGTGGGCCTAGCAGCGAGGCTAGACGACCACGCTTGTTCGCGTCTGTAGAGTGAATAATCCTCCGGCCGTTCGACGTTGCTTTCTGCCAATCAGCGATTCGATATTCGAACTTCAGAACATAGCTCGCAGACGTATGCACTGGCCGGTGCGAAGCAAAGAGGCCAGCTAGCGGAGCACCACACGGTCTCGACAAGGACTCACTTTTTAGTCGCGCTGTCTCGTTCTCGGAATTGCCATTACACAAAAATGCAGAGGCAGGCGTGGCGCTCTTCTGTCCAAAAGGCTATCTCAGCTTTTGAGGAACGACGTCTTCAAGACCTGGACGTCAAGCGTACTAACAAAAAGACCCAGCCAAGACCTTCCTACAACTATACCTACAACGCGTTGGGTCAGTTGCATTGTGCGCCCTGCAACCGGACCTTCAACACAAAATTTGGGTTCGCCAGTCACCTCCGATCACATAACCGGCACTAGTCAGGTCCGCCGTTGACGGATACGTCGAGGAGGATCGTAAATATAAAAAGATAATAAAAAAATGTTGTTTTCTTTAAAAATTTTAAGTATTTTTGTTTTTAGGCACATAGAAAGTGAGAAAAGTTGTAAGTAGGTTATTAAAATCACAGGTAATAAGCACTGTTGTGACTTGCGACCTGAAGGGCACGATTCAACCAATAACCAATCTAATCTGAACGACGGTGTCAACGAAACTAACAAAATATAGTAGTTCATGTTGTTATTTTTTTATTATTTTTATTAGCCATAGCCACGATCATATTTTTATGGCATCCGTATTGGCATCATGGAACTATAATACATTATAGGTCCATGATTGGCATATGTTCAGAAATATTATATTTTATTTGATAAAATATAATTTTTATTCGGTAAGCAGATTAAACTAGCGGCACGCTATGATGGCCGGTTTGACGTTTGTCCGCTTAATTGATAACGAGTTCCGTATTAATTGATAACGACTTTGAAGGAAATAATTGTATTACTTTATTGACGATAGTGATGTGCAGAGATTCATAAATTTTATCGAATGTAGTTTTAGGTTTAGGACTCAAAATTTATTTATTAAACCGGGTGTCAAACCGGCCATCATAGCGTGCCGCTAGTGTAGTGAAGACCGACCTTACTTGGGATCCTTTACTATTTTAGTGCTATTTTACCTTTTTGGATCAGAGTATACAATATGTACGCATGGACCTAATTGTCCATGTACGTTTCAATATGTTTAAAAATTTCAATATTTTTTTACAAATAATTTTGTACCGTCATAATCATGTATCTATCACCGAAAGTATTTTTCTATTTTGTCCGTAATTAATAAAAATTACGGTGTTCGCTTAGAAAGAGACAACGCGCCTTAATATTAGCTCTCTTTCGGCTCGCGTTTCGTGCGTAAGTGATCCTTCTAGTTGTATGAATATACATACTATTTCTATGGTTGTCAACTTGTCTCTGGTTGTCAAATTTCAAATTTGAAAAAACAACGGTCGCCCCCCCGTCCCTATTTCAAAAAGTTAAAACTTAGATTAACTTTTTCTGGTCGGTAGATTTTATCATTGATTGATTCATGATTGGCACAGTACACTAAATCACAAAATGCTCAACAAAATGGAAAGCATGTTAAGCAATCTGGAAAGTCCTCTTCTTTTTTTGATGGAGGAACGTTTGAAAACGTTTAAAAACTGGCCTTTTAGTGACAAGGATAAGTGTAACATTCGAAACATGGCGGAGGCAGGTTTCTATTCTGTAGCGACTAGTGATGAAGATGCGGATGCTGCGAAGTGTTTCCTCTGCGGCAAAGAGTTGGACGGCTGGGAAGCGAGCGACGATCCCTGGGCGGAGCATAAGAGCCATGCTGCCAAGTGCGCGTTTGTGCAACTTGGCAAGAAAGAAGATGATTTGTTGGTAAGATATTTTTCTGGTTCCGGTGAAGATTGGTGCCGACTTCATGACGTAGCTTTATAGACAGGCTACCAAATATTAACAGAGAGTTTACATTTTCACATTAATTGACAGTAGGTAGGTATAATTAAGTAAATATGGATACCTAAACTAAACAATCTCAAAGAATCCTTTTATTCATTGATGTGAACTATGAAACTCCAAGCAGTTGTTTTTAGGACTAAGGCAAACAAACAACAAACTCTGTGGACTAACTTTGTTTTCAAAATAATGTTTTTAATTTTTTGTTTCAGCTATCTGAATTTATATCAATTATAAAACAATACTTAATCAATGAAAGGAAACGCGTAACAAAGTTAGCATGTGAACAAATTGAAGAAAGGGCAAAGCTTGCAAAGAGAAATCTCAAAAGAAAGTGACTATTTCCAAGTGAAGTTTAGTGTATTTTGCATTTGAACTGAATTTAAATATAATATGTTGCAAAAGATATGGAGTCTGGTTGATTGTGGTAAATCTGCAGCAGTACTACTATCTCAATGGTTATTGGTTGAATTTATGGTGTGCAGCAACAATCATGATCAAGATTGGTGGCCAATGAGGGGTGATTGAATATATTGGTGGTAAATTAGAGGTGACTAGCTAATGCCCGCGACTTCATCGGCGTGGATTGAGGTTTTTCGGTTCCCTCAGGAACTCTTTAATTTTCCAGGATAAAAAGTAGCCTATGTGGTATTCCAGACTATCTATCTCTGTGCCAAATTTCATCCAGATCCGTTCAGCCGCTGGGGTGTGATTGAGTAACAAACATCCATTCATCCAAACTTTTGCATTTATAATATTTGATTTGATTGTGATCTTCAGAGTAGAAGTCAAAATACAAGGGTATGAGGTTGAGTCCATGCAGAACTTTGGGACCATTTAATATTTTTAACAAATGTTGTTATTATTCTTGTTAATGTTTTTTATTTATATACATCAGGGGATTGTTTTAATCATGTATCAAGTCTAATCATGTAGATCCCACTAGTTCCTTTACGTATCTCCATTGATGGAAATTGTTGTTTGATTAGATTAGATTGTTTGTCCCACTATTTCCACTGAGACTGCAATTTTGTGTGGTGCATACCACACAAAATCGCAGTGGTTTACATTGCAAATTCAATTAATTATTATTGAGCTTTCGATCACATTAGCTTCAAAGTAAAATAATCTTAACATCATTTATTTAGAGCTCTATTTTGTGTATTCATTCACAGCCAGTGCTTCAAACAAAAAAGGTTTGTACATTAAAATCAAATGTATTAAAATTGTGTGACTTAAAATCCAGAGTTTTTGGGTCTTTGACACCAATGTGATTGAACGCTTGTTTACAATCAATGGCATTTGCAATGTGAAAACTAAGTCTAAGTGTACATTGCAAACAAGTAAATAAAATCTTTTTTATCAGTTGCCCAATGATTTAGTTAATTAATTACAGTTAATGGTTATTTCAGAAACTTTGCTATGTCATATAAAGTACTAGAGTAATTACTTATATCAGATTATTTAGGGCATCTCTTCAAAAAAGAATTTTCACTTCAAAATCATGACAAAATCGCAATTAATTTAATATTGATCTTACTAAGTTATTTAGCAACTAGCAATAAATGAACAAAAATGTATTGAAATAATAAATTTTATTTTAGTGAGGTTTTTTTATTTCTTTTGGGGAATTAAGTAAGTACTTAATTTCCTATGGCTAAAAACTATTTGTAACTAAGACATAAATATAAACTAAAACCTGGGCACAGCCAATACTAAGGTGTAAAGAGGTCAAAATATGTTTATTAAAAATTAGCTGATGCTCGCGATTTCGTCCGCGTGGATTGAGGCGTTTTAGTTCCCGCAGGAACTAAAAAAGTAGCCTATGTGCTATTCCAGACTATAATGTCTCTGTGCCAAATTTCATCCAGATCCGTCCAGCCGCTCTAGAGTTATAAGTGTTCAAACAAACCCGACTTTGTTTTATATATTAGAGATTGGTACCTACACAGTACACTTTATGAACGTCAAGTATAAAGAGAATCAAGGGCAAAACACACAGGGAACGGGCTCGGGTCGGTTTTTTTATTATCACCATCTCACAAGCATAGTAGTTAATTAGTACTATTATTAATTATCAATTAGATTACTTAGTCGCTGGTACTTATTGTATAGAAAGCAGGCGATATTTTGCGAAAGTCCACTTGGCATGATAATCAAATCTTTACATTATGATAGGATAAATCATACACCTACCGAGGATACAAGGCGCAGCATCTTTAAATAACGACAGCTCTGAGGCACAACTCTCAAAATTGATTAGCACAGAGGCGCAGCCTGTATTAATTAATATAACAACATCAATCTAAGAACAGGTTCTCATCATCATTAGTTGCAACCCATTTCCGGCTCACGGCGTGCCCGGGGATCGAATCCCGACCACCTGGATAGAAGACCTGACGACGACCACCACCTACCACGAGCTATCACAACAAAAAAGTTTCTTCAAAAGTAGATGAAACTTAAATTTTTTTTTATTAAAAAAAAACTTGAATGTGCTTTTGAATCGTCGAGTGAATCTACCGCTGGTTCGGAATGCCATTCCTACCGAGAAGGGCCAGCAAAAAACTCGGTCAACGGTCGAAAAACCATAGGTCCCATGCACCGACATATATTGTAGGTACAATATATGTCGGTGGTCCCATGGCAACCATGTTTCCCATAGCAACTGTAATCATCAAAACATGACAGCGCTGTCAAGTTTATATTTCTTACAAATATTTCTTTTTGTAATTAATAAATAATCCTTTATTACAATAACTTGAGAAGACTGATTTATTAGATAATGGATGTGAAAACTTTGGAGCCCTATGCTATCATAGGTTTTGATGGTAAGTAATTTTATAATTTAAATTCAGCCCTGCGAATTCATACTCTATCTTCGGAACTTTTATTTTCTGGCATGTTTTTGATAATATATCCCTGGCGCAGTGTTGATCGCTGTTGTCTTAACGTGGGAGGTTCTAGGTTCTATCCCGGCAGAGTCAATTTGGGGAATTTATTAGTTTCTGAATTTTCTCTGGTGGGAGGCTGCGGCTGTAACTAATTACCACTCCACCGGTAAAAACGTGCCGCCAAGCGATTCAGCGTTACGATGCCTTGTAGAAACCGATTACAGGTACCTATGGGTTTTAATATGCGAGTAACTGCCATACTTAGGTAGGTACCCCTAAGAGGTTAGCCCGCTACCATCTTATGATCTAAAACTGAATCTTTACTTACCATCAGGTAGATCGCAGCTTCAAAGGCTAACTTGTAATGGATAAAAAATGCAACCTCTCTCTGTATCTACCAAGTTTCGTCAAAATAAATAAAATGACTAACTCCGAAAAGTCGAGAAGTGCGTCAGGGATTCGAACGTCGGACTCTCCCCGAACAGGAAACTGTCATAACCCACAGACAATCGCTATCACTCATAGTTTCGTCATTCCAGGTTCAGCAATAAAAGGCTTAAAAGTCCACCCCGATGGGGAATACATCGTGTACCCCATGGGTAACAAGGTTTGTGTACAAGAATGGAAGACCAAGAAGATGTGCTTCCTCAGTGGCCATACCAACAGCGTATCAACAGTAGCAGTGTCTCCCAAAGGGACGTATATAGGCTCGGGTCAGATTAACCACATTGGCTTCAAAGCCTCGGCCAAAGTGTGGGACTTTAAAAAGAAAACGTGCCTCGGCAGCCATGAGCTTCACAAGGTTCGTATTCTTAGCCGTAAAGAAATACCGCACTTTCTTCGCTCCAACTTCACTCCAATTTCCATGGTAAAATTAATCTCCTCGTTACTTATTCGAACCGCTTGCGCTAGGATATGGAATGCCCAATTCCGACGTAGGTACATCATCCCTCCACTAATATTGGTATACCTAGTCCCGCAAACTTATCTGGCCCAGTGGCCAAAATTGAAACTAATTTTTATGCCTGTTTAGTTTTTGTTTTATTTTTCATAGATACGAGCGATGCTGTCACCGGGTCAGGTTTTGTGGGACTATTATATCTTCAAATCAAGAGTGAATTACAATTCCATAGGTAGACAATAGGCATGATGACTGATTTTGAAAAATGGTCAGATTATGTTCGGAAGTATCTACTATTTCGAAAAAATATCTTATTTCAGCAGAAAAATAAGGTTTAGTAGATAAAATTGGCATTTGAAATTTAAATTTTAAAATTCACGCCACAACGTTCTGCGGTGTCATGGCGTCGTTTGTGACGTCACTATTGTTTTTACCAATGTACTCTGTGCAGTGTGCAGTAAACAATAGTGTGATTGCCAAAGCTCGAAAACAAACAATTGTGACGTCATTCACTTCTTGGTGTTTTATCCAATATGGCGGATTGCTGTATTTTATAGTTTTATTCAATCAAAATAAATAGCAATCTCACTCGAAATAGAAAAACAAATACGTTTTTTATAATCCGTGAATCCTATTTCATTAAATAAATTCATAATTTCATTGATTCTTGGTTACTGTCATCATGCCTAATCCTGCCTACTTATAACATTTAGTCAATAATACGTAAGGCACCCAGTTTGGGTGTATAGCTCAGGCTACTTATGCAAGCGTTGTATGGGAACCCTAAAATAAAAAATGTAAAGCTGATTTTTTGGCACAAGTGTTCCTTGGGGTCTGAGAAGTACCTCTTAAAAATTCCCCCTCCCTAGGCCGCAGGCGTTCCCCCCCCCAAACGTCTCCCCAACCACAGTTTTTTGTAATTTTCTCAAAAAATATTAGTGCTAGAAAAAAACCATCTATGGCGAAAATATTCTTCATTAAATAATCTACCAAATGGAGGGGGTTGTGGGAGGAGGGGATGTTATAAAAATATGTTACATTTATGGGTTAATTTCTATTTATTATATAGTACCTACTAGCGGACGCCCGCGACTTCGTCCGCGTGGCCTAAGTTTTTAATTCCCACAGGCACTACTTACTTTTCCGGGATAAAAAGAAGCCTACCTATGTCAATCTCCAGGTACTCAACTATATCGGACCGGCTCTATATATATATATATATATAGAGCCGATCCGTTGCTCTGTTGCGGCGTGATTGAAGGTCAAACTCCCTATTTGACTTTCTTGGGGATAGAAATTTCAAAAATTGTGAAATCCGTATTTCATCCTTTTCAACCGGAAGCCCAAATACCAAGTTGCATGGCTATAGCTTGAAAAACGACGGAATTTCATAAAACTTTCAACCCCTATTTAATCCCTTTGGGGGTGGAATTTTTAAAAATTGTTACACATGTCCTTCTAATTTTTTTACCGAAAACCAAAATACCAAGTTTCGTAGATGTAACTTGAAAAATAGCTTGTAAAATAAAAGCCTTTCATACAAACTTTCATCCCCTATTTCAGCCCTTTGGGGGTAGAATTTTCAAAAATGGCGAAACACGTATTTCTTCATTTTGAACCGGTAGCTCAAATACCAAGTTTCATGGATATACCTTGAAAAATGACGGACTTTCATACAAACTTTCAACCCCTATTTTATCCCTTTGGGGGTGGAATTTCGAAAAATCCTTTCTTAGTGGATACCTACTCTTCACAAAGAACACACCCTCCAAATTTCATGTCTCTAGGACCAGCGGTTTAGGCTGTGCGTTGATATATAAGTCAGTCAGTCAGTCAGGACTTTGAATTTTATATATGTTACAGTCATAGTGATTAAATAGCTATTATACATAATGACTGGCCATTATGTATAATAGCTAAATTGACTAGACATTGTGATAAATTAATCACTTTATCCGGATATTATTCATAATAGCGGTTCAAAGTTAGCCAAAGTAATAAATACGGTCTAACTGACTTGTTACCCCTCCCGCTCTTCATCCGATCACCGCGATCTCGAGAAGGAATTGTATAAGTTAGGCACTAATGCATGGGATTCTAAATCAACTTTACGCAAGGAATCAGTTCACTGTCTGCAAAGAAACGTTTATATTACAGTTGATATCGTTCCCCAACATGAAGTTACCATTAGAGAATGTGCAAAAAAATAGTCACATCTTGGCGGTCAAGGATTTCAGCATTGCAACTGTACTGGAGAATGCGTTTCTATTAAGTGTAAATGTAAAAAGTCATGTGTAACTCAAAATATCACAAGAGCCTTACCTACTTGTAAGAATAAATAATTCCTTTGGCTCGCCAGATAACCTCATGTGTAACTCAAAATGTCACGAGAGCTTTACTTGTAAGAATAAATAATAATTATGACCCAGTTAATTAATGTCAGTTCATTTTAAATATTTTATTATTGTAGTCTTTAAAGAGTGATACCAAATACTAATTGATTTCTGTGTTTTTTTTAATGTTGTTTTATGGCTAGTGAGCCTAAAATTTACTTTATAAATTAAAGTTAAATAACTTTATAACAATATTAATTCACGTAGAATTATTTATTATCTATGGCAATGTTATTTTTATTCTTAAAATTAACATTATAATTATTACTTTTCAAATAACAGTATAATATTGCTACACATAATATATGTAATTAGGTATATGCTTAAGGCAAATCTGCTACGCTTTCACGGCCCAACTACTCAACCGATTTTGATGAAATTTGGTACAGAGATAGGTTACATCCCTGGGAAGGACATAAGCTACTTTTTATCCCGGAAAATTGAAGAGTTCCCGCGGGAATCAATAAACATCAATCCACACGGACGAAGTCGCGGGCATCATCTAGTTGAAATATAATTTTATAATCTTTACCTATACCTACTTGTTTTATTACATTATCCAAGACTTCGAAGATATTATATAAAATTGCTAGTTAATGTGATTAATTCTGTGTCAATTATCAGTTTATCTAAATTGAGTAGACATTATAAATAATGACTAGATAATATATATAATATCCGGATTTATTACTTTGGCTGTAACATATATATAGATTATGCTAAGTCTACATGACTACCACCGGTTCTTACACAACAGCAAGGTATATTTCGAAAACTATTTGTCCTATCAAAATAAACTAAACACTATTTTGTAGGTAAATTAATAATCTTTGTACTAAGTCCTGACAGCATTTTTCCTAACTCTAATACTTTTTCTTGAAATTACAATAAACATTTACGGATTTTACAAAGGTTTAGTTTTTTATTTCAGTTAGGCAGCCATATTTCCGAAACTATTAGTTTTATCAAAATAAATTAAAAACTTATATAATGAAGTTCATTTTTAGGGTTCCGTAGCCAAATTTGGCAAAAACGGAATCCTTATAGATTCGTCATGTCTGTCTGTCTGTCTGTCCGTCCGTATGTCACAGCCACTTTTTTCCGAAACTATAAGAGCTATACTGTTGAAACTTGGTAAGTAGATGTATTCTGTAAACCGCATTAAGATTTTCTTACAAAAATAGAAAAAAAACAATAAATTTTGGGGTTCCCCATACTTAGAACTGAAACTCAAACATTTTTTTTTCATCTAACCCATAGGTGTGGGGTATCTATGGATAGGTCTTCAAAAATGATATTGAGGTTTGTAATATCATTTTTTTCTAAACTGAATAGTTTGCGCGAGAGACACTTCCAAAGTGGTAAAATGTGTGTCCCCCCCCCCCGTAACTTCTAAAATAAGAGAATGATAAAACTAAAAAAAATATATGTTGTACATTACCATGCAAACTACCACCGAAAATTGGTTTGAACGAGATCAAGTAAGTAGTTTTTTTTTAATACGTCATTAATCGTAAATCGCAATTTACCTTTCATTCAATCAACTCAAATTTTTAAAAAAAAACATTTAATTTAAAACTTATTACAGGTTTGTACGGAACCCTCGGTGCGCGACTCCGACTCGCACTTGGCCGGTTTTATTGCTTCTTATGTTTTTTTTCCTAGTTCTAGTAGTTTCTGTGAAAATTCAAAAATTTAACCACGGTTGTTGAAAAAACATTAAAGTACAAAAAGCCATACATGCAAAATATTTTCTTTTCATGCATAAAGGGTTAACATATCTCCAAAACTATTAGTCTTACCGAAATGAACTATAATATTATTTTGTAGATAATTTAATGAAGATAATTTTCGCCATAGAAAGTTTTTTTCTAGCACTAATATTTTTTGAGAAAATTACAAAAAACTTCGGTTGGGGAGACGTTTGGGAAGGTGGGGGGGAACGCCCGCGGCCTAGTGGGGGGGAATTTTTAAGAGGTACTTCCCAGACCCCAAGGAACACTTGTGCCAAAAATCAGCTTTACATTTTTTTTTTAGGGTCAATGTTTATTAGTCCCGTTCTAGTAGCAACACCAGTGCATTCAGATATGAGGAACATCTCTCTCTGCGTCGTATTCCTCATAACTGAGGGTCGTGACCCCTTTCCATTAATCACATAATGGTAATACTTTTCTTGGAATGAAAATGCGGTAGGTCCCCACTCCCCACGTCCTTCCGCATACGACTCGACTAAGAGTATTTAAACTTTGTTTTTTGTAACGATTATTATCAGATGTTAGTTATAATAACCGGGACCGACGGCTTAGCGTACACTCCGAGGCACAGAAGAAACGACAAGGTCAAAGAACCTCCAAATTCGGTCACCCAACCATTTACCTACCGACTTGGGTTTTTTTGCTTAACAATCGCAACCGACTGTCCCTCCCTGATCCCTCAGTGGGTCCAAGAGGAAGACAATCTATACTAATATTATAAATGCGAAAGTTTGGATGGATGGATTGATGGACGTTTGTTACCCAATCACGCCACAACGGCTGAACGAATCTGGATGAAATTTGGCACAGACATAGATTATAGTCTGGCTCTGGAATAGCACATAGGCTACTTATTATCCCGGAAAATTAAAGAGATCTCGCGGGAACCAAAAAACCTCAATCCACGCGGACGAAGTCGCGGACATCAGCTAGTTATGCAATAAACATAATATCCTTGGTATCTTTGAAGGTGCGTGTAGAGGCGCTCGCGTTTTCATCAGACGAGCGCTATATGATATCATTAGGCGGGCGCGACGACGGCTGCGTGGTTCTGTGGGACTGCGTCTCGGGCTCCGCCACAGGCACAGCCGCGGCCGCACGACAGACCACCGGCGACGCGATGACTCTCACGCCGCTAAGCCTGAGGGTCAACTCCTTCGTCACTGGCGGCGACTGTGAGTCATCTTATTTAACAGATTTAAAAAAAACGGATATCAATTCGACACATATATACATATAATATTATTGGAACTGCAATATATTCACATTATTATGATAATCTATAAGGGCTTCCAAACAAAATATATACAAAATTTCATAGGTGTGTGTATATTTACTTCAACTTAGGGAACAGTGCAAGTTTCCTCAAAATCTGTTCAGTAGTCGTTGTGCTGTGGGACTGCGTCTCGGGCTCCGCCACCGGCACAGCCGCGGACGCGCGACAGACCACCGGTGACGCGATGACGCTCACGCCGCTAAGCCTGAGGGTCAACTCCTTAGTCACCGGCGGCGACTGTGAGTCATCTTATTTAACAGACTTTAAAAAAAACGGTTATCACTTATCAATTCGACACGTATGTATGACACGACAACATCTCCTGAAGATGCTCCGGTGTCGGAGTGAAATGTACGATGATGAATACGATGAGAATAATTTGGAAAATTTGTGTGGTGTGGTGAATATCGCAAACTACAAGTGCAACGTACTGTACCACATAGATTAGATTTACCTACTGTGCCGGATTATAGCAAAGTAACGCCTGCTTCTATCCAATATTTAAAAGAAAAACAATTATTATAATAACAAACTTTAAAGCGTTCTTTAGTTTTAATTAGTACCAATGTTTATGAGAAATGTAATATAATTATAAATCATCAAAAAGAAAACTAGATGCCCGCGACTTCGTTCGCGTGGATTACATTTTTTGATTCCCGGGGGAACTCCTTAATTTTCCGGGATATAAAGTAACGGATGTAAACTACCGCTATAACCATCAAAATCGGTTGAATAGATGGGCCGTGAAAGCGTAGCAGACAGGCTGACAGACACACATTTATAATATTAGTACGGATTATTAGTGTGACACAAACATCCGTAAGCTTTTTTCTTATTAGGTACCCTTTTATATCCATTCCAGCGAACCTGCGCGTGTGGAACATCCGAGCTGAGAGCAAAAACCTCGACGTGGTGGACGTGACGCTAGGCAAGCTGCGGCGCTGTGTGCGGTGCATCGCCGTCAGTAAGGACGATGCGTACGGATACGCTGGTACCACGTTAGTTCCTTGCCTCTACCCCGTAGTCATAATCATGATATTTATTTACTGATTGCTGATAATTGCCTCGACGTGGTGGACGTGACGCTCGGCAAGCTGCGTCGCTGTGTGTACGGATACGCTGGTACCACGTTGGTTCACTGCCTCTACCACGTACTTAGTCTTCTTCTTCTTCTTTGTATCCTGGAATTATTTTCCGCACTTGGACGCATGCGTCCGCTGTGCGTGAAACCACTGGTGCGACTCCACGCTGGATCATTCCAGCCAGCCGATCTCACTCCAGAATCCAAGCAGGCCACCCAGATCAGCGAGGATTTCCGGTAGTGTTGCTGGGGCGCCAATATAGGCTTCTCGTTGGGTGGAAACACCACTCGAGCAACATGTGTTTCGGTGTCTCGTCGCTCTCCATGCAGGCTCTGCATAGAGTGCTGTCGGTGATACCTAGAACACATAGGTGTTTGTTTAGAGGGCAGTGTCCTGTTATCATACCTACAACTATCCTGAGTTTCCTCGGTTGAGTTGCAGAACTTTATTAGTTAGTCGTTGATTAGGGTTAGGTATCTCCTTCTTTGTTTGCCCCGTAGTCATAATATCATAATATTTCAGTTCGGGCGACATGATAAAGTTCTCTATCAACTACCCGTCGGACCCTAGCGCCAGTGTGGCGGCCTGCAAACCCTCGCTGCTTGGCTGCCTCGCCAAGTGTGGCCCCTGGAGGAAGGGGAGACGCCCCGACTCCGTGTGTTACAGCCAAGGTAACATTTGATGAAGTTCTCTATCAACTTTTTTTATATTATATAGGATTAATAAAAATATTTTTATTATATGATGTAACAAAAATATTATGCTTTTCGCAATTATTCCTTTATCTGTGCTTTATGGCGTTGCTTCGTACCAAATTTCAAGATTCTGAGTTTACGGGAAGTACCCTGTAGGTTTTGATTCCCATTCGAGTGTCGAAAACTTGCAGCATAAACGGCTGTAGCTCCAAGGGCCGGCCACCACATCGTTGACGGCCTACCACGTCACAGTTTGTACGGAACCCTCGGGGCGCGAGTTCGACTCGCACTTGGCCGGTTTATTTTTATTTTTAAATTCATTATTACCCATGATGGGTAGTGATGATGGGGCTTAAGAGTTAAGATGGGACGCGCTTGCCTAGAATATGCCTATTCACTCTTGATTATATTCACCCTATTCCCCGAATAGATTTATTTGAAATAAGATTCCTTTTGGGAACGTAGATTTGGATCCTACCACCACCCCACTACCACTACAGTCCATTAACGTCTCACTGCTGGGCACAGGCCGCCACCCTCATAGGAGACCTCTCTCCTATGAGAGAATTAGAGCTTAGACCCACCACGCTGCTTCAATCCGGGCTGGCGGGCTGCGTCCTACCAATACGATAATAGTGTCATAAAACTCAAAACTCATATTTTTAAAATTCAAATAAACTTATTAAAAATCCCTTTGAATCGTCGAGTAAATATACCACATGGTTCGGAATGCCATTCCAACCGAGGAGAAAAATTCCTCATTCCACTAATCACATAATGGGGTTTTCTTGGGATAATAATGCAGTGGGTTTCAGGTCCTTACGCATACGACTCGACTAGAGTACTATTCCAACCAGGTAGTTACTAACGATTATATTAATTAATTATCAGAGGTTAGTGATAATAACCGGGACCGACGGCTTAACGTGCTCGCCGAAGCACGGAGGAATCGAAAATGCCAAATTCGGTCACCCATCCAGTTACCGACTTGGGTCAACGTTGCTTAACAATCGCAATCGACTGATACGAGTTGTCGCAACTACGCCACTCGTCCCTCACCTATAACATTAGTTCCTTAATAGCACGAGAGCATATCACTTGTGAATCACGCACTAACTGACCCTCCAACTGGGGGTTAAAAGTGCGGAAACCTGCCCAGCAGGAAGATCACTTGTGAAAATATTATAATAGGCATGAAGCATGATGACTGATTTTGAAAAATGGTCAGATTATGTTCGGAAGTATAGCTACTATTTCGAAAAAATATCTTATTTCAGCAGAAAAATAAGGTTTGGTTTATCTACCAAAATTTTAATTTCAAAATTCACGCCAAAACACTCGGCGGTGCCATGGCGTCGTTTGTGACGTCACTATTGTTTTTACCAATGTACTCTGTGCAGTGTGCAGAAAACTGATGATGTGTGATTGTCAAAGCTCGAAAACGAACAATTGTGACGTCATTCGCTTCTTGATGTTTTATTCATTAAAGGCGGATTGCTGTATTTTATAGTTTTATTTTATCAAAATGAATCCTATTTCATTAGATAAATTCATAATTTCATTGATTCTTGGTTACTGTCATCATGCCTATTGTATTGAAAGAAGTAGAACTGTAAATTGTAAATTGATGATTGTTGGACTTTACAATCGAGAATTGTCGAGTCAACTTCTCCTGAAGATGCTCCGGGGTCGGAGTGAAACGTGCGTTGAGAATAATTTGGAAGATTTGTGTGGTGTGGTGTTGTGCCGGTGCGAATTGCTGGCTTACTGGGCGGTGAATATCGCAAGCTACAAGTGCACGATACACACTGTACCACATAGATTTGTCTACCTACTGTGGCGGATTAGCGAATTAAACTTCTAGTTCATTCATTATTTGGAAAAATCCTCCCTATTCTTTCTTTCTTGCCACCAATAACTTTCATACCTTAAAGCCAGAGCGCATAGGGCTCAAGTGCAAAAATTTCACGCATTAACACAGGCGTGTTCCCATCGATGTAGGTACTAGATGGGCCCTTTCATATGAAAAAATTGGGCGTCCGATCTGTAGAGCGCGCTCCACAGCTGTCTAAGCCTGTCCTTGTCCCCGCCATAGCGCTGTCCCGCTTTTCAGGCTAGATGGCGTTAGTAAAATAGGTCCACATTATTTGTTTGACAGGGCCCGTCTATGTAAATTGAGGTCATTGCGTGTTCCCCTTTCAGGTGTAGAAGCTATTCTGATAATGTCAGATGGCTGTCTGATCGTGGGCGCTGGAGATGGCACGGTGGACATCTTGGACGAGATCAACTGGAAAGGGGAGTTTCCCAAGGGGAAGATTCTGGACCCGAATAGACCACATTTTAGAGCGGTAAGGAATAAGGATACAGATTAAAAAGCCGTGTGGTCGTCGGACACCCCATAAGAATGTTACTTCTTTTCGCTCGAGTTGTTGCTGTTATAGTAAAAAAAACACTATTTTTACTAATATTATAAATGTGAAAGTTTGGATGGATGGATAGATGGCTGTTTGTTACTCAATCACGCCAGAATGGCAGAACGGATCTGGAGGAAATTTAGTACAGAGATAGATTATGGTCTGGAATAACACATAGGCTACTTTGTATCCCGGAAAATAGAAGAGTTCCCGTGGAAACCAAAAACCAAAAACCAACCTGGATCCACGCGGACGAAGCCGCGGGCATCAGCTAGTCCTGCCGTAAAGAGTGAACGTTCTAAAAATATAATTTTTATCCACTTTCAGCTAAAAACAGCTAAGCTGATGGGCAGCATTACCTCTCTAGAGCTAATGGTGTCACCATCTCTGCAAGGGGACAAGAGGCTCCTATTAGCTGGCACTCGAACCAGTGAGATCTACGCGATCAATGTGGCGACGTTCGACCCCATACTTGTGGTCACGTGCCATCGCTGCGCCATTAACGATATCGCCTTCCCGAGGTACCACTACAGCCCATTAACGTCCCACTGCTGGGCACAGGCCTCCACTCTCATAGGAGAGAGGGAATTAGAGCTCAGACCTAACACGCTGCTCCAACGCGGGTTTGCGGCTTTAACGACTATTATGATATTAGTGATAATAATCGGGACATACTCTCGGCTACGGCTTAACATGCTCTCCGAGACACGGAGGTGGAACACCGCCAACTTCCTAACTCCGGGCTAGAACTGAGAATTTCTAGTCAGAAAAAACCCAAAACTTAATTATGGCCTTGTCGGCCGCAGTCGAACATGCTAACCACTAGACCAACGAAGCAGTTAAGTTCCCGAGGTAAGACAGCACTAATTTTTTGAACGGCGACCTCGTACCATATATTATTATTTTACTCTATGCCTCAAAGTGAAAAACAGGGCGGAGTCTCATACTGAGATCTATAGAGCGTATTTTGACTTGGCTCAGACTTTACTTAGAGTTAAAACGAGATGGACTTATGTGAGAAACATAAATCTGTCTGGTTTTAACCATGTCTTAAGTCCAAGCAAAGTCAAAGTTCGCTCTATAGATCTCACACTCAGGTTCATCAACCGAAAACCCATAAATTGGATATTGGATAACTGATCAAATCACGATCACCTCCACACATTCGCTATTATATAATAATCATTCAAAAATAAAAATAAGTAAAAATCATTTAAAAAAATTAATGAAACAAGTAATAAAATTAAAAATTTTAAAAGAACCCACGACGAACTGCAGAGCTCCACTATACCTTTGACCTGTATAACTTTGAAACAACAATTAGAACTTAGCAAACGTATATATTACATAATATCTAAAACACAAAACTGCATCTTTGACGGCAGTAGTTTTCTTGACCAGCGTGGTAGACTATGGCCAAACCCTTCTCTTTCCGAGGCGCGCTTGTCACGACAAATCTAAAGAGTCCAAACGCGACGGGTATACGTTGAGAATTTAAGGAGTTCCAATGATCGCCTCCTGACTCCATCATGAGACCCTGGACAGCATCTAAGTACAAAGCGCTTGTCACGACAAATCAAAAGAGTCAAAATGTGACGGGTTTACGATGAGAACTTAAGGAGTTCCTATGACCACCTCCTGGCTCCATCATGATACCCTGGGCAGCATCTAGGTACAAGCTAAATATATCTAGAACAAAAAGCCCGCATCTAAATCAGCACAGTAGTTTTTGAGAATAATGGTAACATATTGAAAAATTAAAATCATAGACTACAGCTCAGCTTAGTTGTCTATGGTCGTAAAATATGTCTAAGAACCTTCTCACAAGCTATACACATCTAATGAAAAAAACCGCATTTCAATCGGCCCAGTACTTTTTGTGAAAAATGGTAACAGTGGTTGAAAAATTAAGATCATAGACTACAGCTCAGCTTTGTTGTCTATGGTCCTAAAATATATCTAAGAACCTTCTCACAAGCTATACACATCTAATGCAAAAAACCGCATCTCAATCGGCCCAGTACTTTATGTGAAAAATGGTAACATGTTGAAATATTAAAATCATAGACTACAGCTTAGCTTGGTTGTCTATGGTCCTAAAATATATCTAAGAACCTTCTCATAAGCTATACGTATCTAATGCAAAAAACCGCATCTCAATCGGCCCAGTACTTTTTGAGAAAAATGGTAACAAAAAAGTGCACAAACAAACAAACAAACACACAATCTCTTAGGGCAAACACATATACCGTCTCCGCTTCGTCGAGGGTAAAAAGGATAATAATAAATACAATAACAATAATAAATAAAAATATAGAATATTAATTGAAGAAAAAAAATCTAACTTAAAACTAACCGAGGATGCCAATTTTAGGTATTTTGGAAGACCCTCTATTTAATAATCAGTAAGAAACAACGACCTCAATTTACATAGACGGGCCCTGTCGAACAAAGAATGTGGACTTATGTTTAACATCGCCATCTAGTCTGAAAAGCGGGAACTTGCTTGCAACATATGCGCCATCTTGAAAACGTATGACTCGGTCATAGATTAGTACAGATGCGCTTGTCGAAAATAATACCTACATGAGTGTACTCTCTGAGGTAAACGATAAATGTTAGTATGACGTTGTTATTTTTACCACTTTTTTGTTACCAGTTTCCTGGAAAACCATTGAACCGATTATTATGCGGTTTTTTGCATTAGATATATATAGCTTGTGAGAAGGTTCTTAGATATATTTAAAGGTCAAAGTCCACACAATGGGGCGCTGCAGTTCGTCGTGGTTTTTTTAATTTAATTATTTGTTAATTGTTGATACTGAAGTTTTGTCGAAAAATTGACAGAAATAAAGTCATTTTTAGGGTTGCGTACCAAAATGATAAGAAAACAACCCTTGTGGTGCGACATGACTGTCCGTCACACTTAGCATAATTCGGTAACTACTAATGCAAAAAACTTGAAATTTAAAATAATAACAGCTAAAACAGTTAAAAATAATCCTCGCCAAACCTTATTGCAAATGAAAGAATTCAAAAATAATTATTAGTACTTTTATAATAAAAAGGGGTTGGAATGGGAGAGGTGAAAGAGTACTAATGGATCGAGTCACAGAAAAATACTTCATTTGAAATTATTTTATTTTATACATTTCTAAGTATGCTACTTGCCATCAAAAGAAATATTAAAAGTTATTTTGAGATAAATCACTTATACAGTGTGCATTTAAAAATACGATTAAGTAATAAACACTTGTAAGTAGGTAGTTGTACATAATAGGTACTGAACAATTTTTGTTCAACGAAATAATAAAATTCTGAATTTTGAATTAACTATTTATTTTTCATCAAATATCAATCAATCAAATCAAATATAATAATATATAGGTAATATAAATATTATAAATTCGAAAGTTTGGATGGATGGATGTATGGATGTATGGATGTTTGTTACTCAATCACGCCCCAACAGCTGAACGGATCGGGCTGAAATTTGGCACAGAGATAGATTATAGTCTGGAATAGCACATAGGCTACTTTTTATTACGGAAAATTGAGGAGTTCCCGCGGGAATCAAAAATCCTTAAACCACGCAGACGAAGTCGCGGGCATTCGCTAGTACAAAATAAAAATTATCAACTTTAATAAATAAAAACCCTTTATTTATTGAAGTTGGTTAAACATTAAAATCACGTCAATAACTAATTTTATCATATTATTACAATAGCATAATATTGCGTCTCGGAAGGTATTAATGCCTACTGTCCGTTCTGCCCATCTATGCATTAACTAATCTTGGTTGCATTTTTTTTATCGTACTGGGACTGGACTATTCTAGGGCTGGAACCCAAAGCCGTAAGGCCAGTTAGTAAAAAAAAATATCATACAGTTTGCCGCGGAAATTAAATGATTGCGAAATGGATAAAAATATTAAATAGGAAGAATAAATAACGTTTTCTTGGAAATGTTTAATTGTGAATTGAAACACTTACCTTAAAATAAAAATAATACAGTGCCAAACTAATAAGACTTTAGATGTTAACTTAAAAACAAATTATCTACACGATGAGCGACCGTGATCGCGCTACGACGGGGACAAAGACAGGCTTATGACAGGTTATAGGAGCGCGCTCTCATAGTTGGTCGCCCGCCATTTTTCTATGAAAGGGCCCATCTAGTACTTACATATATATCGATGGTAAGAAATAATTTATTTTTTACATAGGCATCATCCCTATTCTTCTGTCAGTGCTGACTTCGCTCGCGTGTCCTCAGGGGTATGTCAGGGGTGTTTGCAACGGCGGGCGGCGGCGATGTCCGCGTTTGGTGCGTGGAAACTGCTCAGGAGCTGTTGCGTATCGTGGTGCCTAACTTCTCCTGCTCCGCTGTTCTGTTCTCCGCTGATGGCAAGTCTATTGTGTCGGGTGAGTGAATGCTCTCCTGGTAATCTCAAGCATTGAAATCTCTCTCAATAAATGAAAAATTATCTCAGTTATAGCTCAGAAGGGCTGGAACCCAGAGCCAGTTCATAAAAATATAACTGACAATGTTTGGCGTTGGAGTTCGACCGCACCGGAGAGCCATGTGCGTTTATGCGCTCCTGGCATTGTCCATAGCTGAAACAGAGTAAAAGAGTTATTTTCGAGTTTTTCGGATTTATCTTGGAAGGGCATGGTAGTTTTCAAAGCTCTGGAGGGTATGTGGAGACCGCTCAGGAGCTGCTGCGTATCGTGGTGCGGCCTATTACACTGCACTTTTCACAGGGCCCTGTGGAAAGGGTGGGCGTGGCCGTTAGTTTTGGTGTCGCTTATCACAAAGCAAAAAGGACCAAGTTAGGGACCCTTTCTCCCTATAGCTTATTACACCACACTGATTCAGGGGAAAGGGTCCCTGTGAATAGTGCCTGTCAGTGACGCGCGTATTTTATACTTAGCGGGCGCAGCGGTCCAGCGGATATCATATACTGTATAAATAATCTATATATATAAAATTCAAAGTCCTGACTGACTGACTGACTTATATATAAACGCACAGCCTAAACCGCTGGTCCTAGAGACATGAAATTTGGGGAGTGTGTTCTTTGTGAAGACTAGGCATCCACTAAGAAAGGGTTTTTCGAAATTCCATCCCCAAAGCGGTAAAATAGGGGTTGAAAGTTTGTATGAAAGTCCGTCGTTTTTCAAGTTATAGCTATGAAACTTGGTATATGAGCTGCGGGTTGAAAATGAAGACATACGTGTTTCACAGTTTTTGAAAATTCGACCCCCAAAGGGGTGAAATAGGGGGTGAAAGTTGGTATGAAAAGCCTTCATTTCTCAAGATATTTTTCAAGTTATATCAACGAAACTTGGTATTTTGGCTTTCGGTAAAAAATAAAGAAGTACGTTTGTCACAGCTTTTCAAAATTCTACCCTCAATGGGGTTAAATAGGGGTTGAAAGTTTGTATGAAAGTCCGTCGTTTTTTAAGCTGCTATAGCCATGAAACTTGCTATTTGGGCTTCAGCTAATGATGAAATACGGATTTTATAGTTTTTGACATTTCTATCCCCAAGGACGTCAAATAGAGAGTTTGTCCATCAATCACGCCGCAACAGAGCAACGGATCGACGAGATTTTTACATGGGTGTAGTTGGGTACTTAGAGAGTGACACAGGTTCTTTTTAGCCCGGAAAATTAAGGCGTGCCTGTGAGAATTAAAAAACTTAAGCCACGCGAACGAAGTCGCGGGCGTCCTCTAGTATACTATATACTAACAATGTCTGGCCTTGGGACTGAACTGCATCCGAGAGCCATGTGCGTTTATGTCCTCCTAGTTATCTGTACTTCCATAGTTGAAACAGAACAAAAAAGTTATTTTAGTTTTTTTTTAAATGACGATCACTCATCACACTTGGGAAGTGATGTTACAGTGCGATGTTACAGTGAAGTCTCTCATTAAATGAAAAGAGTATCCGATTTCTAGCATCTTTCATTATGGCGATAGAACCCACGGCTCAGCATCTGTTAATTACAAATTGTCTACATGAATGAAAAGAATGCGGAAAATCAAAACCACCATAAAAAGCGAAAACAAACCAAGATTTTTGGATTGGATATTAGTTTCCACCAGAGAGTGTGTGTCTGGATTTTCATAGCTCAGATCTAGATCCTTATAGATATTAGATCAAGTGCTCCTTATTGGTGGGTTTGGGTAGCTTAGCAACTTAACACATCTCTGGTAGAAATGCACCCTTATTCTTCTCGAGTTTCTTGCTAGTTCTTTAGAGTAGAAAGCGAAGTAGTAAATTCATATGATGATCAGAATCTGACTCAGCCAAACGGTATGCCTAAAGATATACAGGTCAGGGATTTTATGGATATGAAATTTCGGATCTGGAGACGGATATAGAAATAATATTATACCGGCTTGAGATATGCGTGACGGACAATTTTTTCTGATTTTATCCGTTAAGTTTCGGTTATGGATATGAACTAAGTGGACGAAGTCGCGGGCTTTAGCTAGTTCTAATTAAGTTTGGTGATTATTAATTGCTGAAATCCATTAAGTTAATGAATAGGTATGCTAGTAATTCTTAATAAAGCGAAATATTTCAGTAAAACATAGGTTTACTGAGTAAAAACAGTTTCAAACATTCTAATTTTAAAGGTCATTCATCACCATATTGCTGCAAAATGCCAAGAATTATAAATGATTTTTAATGTTTAAGTAAAAGTGATAAATCCATCCTAAAAATTAAGCTCAATTACATTAAGGCACAACAGATTTGATAGCGATACTGAACTCCATAGTCACTTGGGCAATCTCCTTTCGGCGAAATTCGTCGCCAGCTCTCCGACTAATCGCATTGCCCCGCTGCCGCCGTCGCCCCGCCGCCGCTCATTTCGTGGCACTTGCATGCTCGGCCGGGCTAAAACAAAAACCTGTCCAAACATGTCTTATTTAAACTCCGCCCTTACCTATCTGAAATTTTTATATCGGATTCGGTTATGGTTAAGAAGAGATTTTTATTTCGGATATCCGATTGTTACGGTTACGGTGCTTCATAGCATCCCTGGTGATGTTCTGCCGCAGGCTGGAACGACGGCAATATCCGCGCGTTCACTCCGCTCACCGGCCGGCTGATATACTGCATCTACAACACACACAATAAGGGCACCTCTGCGCTGGACATGACCAAGGACGGACGCACGCTCATATCGGGCGGGTGCGAGGGACAGGTATGGGACAGGATACTAATTTTATAAATACAAAAGTATGTCTCTCTCTTTTTTTTTTTAAGTGAAAACTTCTTTAGCCGCGTTGAGCACTTTTTGGTAGGGGGTAAAATTGTGGATTCGCGGCGTCATCGACTTGCATGTCGCCGACATGCTCGCGTTGTTACGAAGACTAAAGGTCTTAATTATAAATATACTACTTTCAAATTAAACTTCAATGCATTAGTGTTCAGGTTTATATTTTATCTTATTTTTATTTAAAAAAAATATTTCAATATTCGATTTCACTTCTATAGGCATGCATGTCCTTCCAATTTTTTTTATTGCGAGCTAGGATTCGCTTGACGTCAAACATGCTTAATACAACGCAATGATAAGGTCTAGGTTGGAGCGCGCTTGAAGGTGCTTAAGTTATACGCGGCAGGGGAAACATGTGCTGGAAGGGCATTCCACATCCTGGCGGTTCGAATCAGGAACGTAGAGAGAGAACCGTTTCGTTCGAGCAGAAAGGATGCCAACCGTTGGCCTGTATGTATGCTACGCTTTAACGGCCCATCTTTTTTACCTATTTTGAAAAAAAAATGGTAAAGGGGTAGGTTACATCCCGGGGGAGGACAAAGGCTTTTTATCCCGGAAAATTAAGGAGTTCTCCCGGGAATCAAAAAAACTTAACGCGGATGAAGGCG
This sequence comes from Erebia epiphron, assembly GCA_963932025.1. Taxonomy (NCBI): domain Eukaryota; kingdom Metazoa; phylum Arthropoda; class Insecta; order Lepidoptera; family Nymphalidae; genus Erebia; species Erebia epiphron. The sequence continues at coordinate 16,534,010 of OZ009950.1, forward strand.
CGGGCTAGTAGCTGATTCTTTTGAGCAGAATCTTTAAACTGAAGTTACAGGACTAATAATTGTAGATATTAATTGTTTGTGGTGTTATCCCTTTAATATTACTTCCTGTGGTTAAAGGTTACTAGGGTACTAGTTAACTAAGAATCGCAATAATTTTGTAGGGTAGTCATTTTACTCGCATGAGTTGCATAGGACTTAGGAATGGTACGTCCGAGGTTATGGTGGTAAAGTCGCGAGTAGAAGTGCGCGTTCGCGCTCAGATATTTATGCAATTTTCTTCGTTTTGCTAACAATTTTTACTCTGTTGTCGTCGCTAGGTACGCGTATGGGACATAAAGCCGCAGTGCCAGAGTCTCAAGAAAGTGCTGAAGGAGCACAAGAGTCCCGTCTCCGCCATACAAGTGTCGCCCAACGACACCGAGGCGGTCAGCGCGGGCACTGACGGCTCCTGTATCATATGGGATCTGATGTGAGTAACTCTTGCCAAGCGATGATAGCCTGGTAGTTGTCTGAACCACCACCAAAGTGCTGAACAAGAGTCCAGTCTCCGCCATAGAAGTGTCGCCCAAAGACACCGAGACGATCAGCGCGGGCACTGACGGCTCCTGTATCATATGGGATCTGATGTGAATAACTCTTCCCAATCGATGATAGCCTGGTAGTTGTGTAAAGCACCACCAAAGTGCTGAACAGAGTCCATTCTGCGCCATACAAGTGTCGCCCAACGACACCGAGGCGGTCAGCGCGAGCACTGACGGCTCACGTATCATATGGGATCTGATGTGAGTAACTCTTCCCAAGCGATGATAGCCTGGTAGTTGTGTAAACCACCACCAAAGTGCTGTTACAAGAGTCCAGTCTCCGCCATACAACTGTCGCCCAACGACACGAGGCGGTCAGCGCGGGCACTGACGGCTCCTGTATCATATGGGACCTGATATGAGTAACTCTTCCCCAGCGATGATAGCCTGCAGGTAGTTGTCTGAACAACCACCAAACTCAAAACTATTTGATTTTCAGGGATAAAAAGCCTATTTCCTTACATCCTTCCTTGGGATGCAACCTGTATACCAAATCGGCTGAACAGATGGCCGTGAAATTGTAGTAGATATACAGGCACACTTGACCATTTATAATATTAGTATGGAAGTATGCATTCTTATGGCTCGTTCAGGGAAATGTGGGGCATTTCGCGGCGCGTACAGCGTCGCATTCCGTCGTGAGGTCAAATCAAAAGTTTGTTTTTATACGAGAGTTCATAATATATCAATATGCCTATATATTCTGTATTCAGGCGCGTTTTGTTTGATATCTAACGATGCTCGCGGCCCTGCCTCGGTACCTAAACGATCAAAACGCACAACGCATAGTCTACTCGAGTGCGTTTTCGTGCGCACCATATTCCGTACACGCGTTGCGCCGTCACTCATGTAGGGGCACGGAGTACAAACATGACGCGGCCACGTTAGCCAGTCACGTGCCGCCCGCGCCGCCTGAATCACGATTACGAAGTTCTTTCGGAATTGTACTATATATAGAGCTTTCAACCTAAAACAGTTGGCCTAGCTAGGATCACCGAGCATGACATCGGTTCGGAGGAAGATCTTCCTATTGTCTCGGGAGTATATACCATACGCTCCCGACACTCAGGACGTCACATTGTTTTACCCGAGCGAAGCGAGCGTCATTTTGTGTTGTTTGTCCGCAGCTCGCTGTCCCGGCGGCAAGTGATGTACGCGAACACGCTATTTATGTCTGTGTGTTTCGAACCTCTCGGCTGCCAGCTGCTCACGGGCGGCACCGACCGTCGCGTCGCCTACTGGGAGGCGGGCAGCGGGAATCTCGCCAGAGAGGTGACATTTTCTTTTTTAATTTATAGACCAGCGCTTGGCTGCAATCAGGATTGCTAGAAGTAGCTAATTTGAGCTCTAAAGCAAGATGTTTAAGATTCATTTTAAATTAACGCCAAAGTACTCTAAATAAGTAAATTTTTATTAACTAAGTTATTTATGTTTTCAGTTGGAAGCCAGCAAACTGGGAGCAATAAACGGTCTCCATATAACGCAAGATGGACAGCTTTTCGTAACGGGCGGCAACGATCAGATGGTCAAAGTACGAGATCCTTTGCGGAAAATCTATACTTCTATCTATACTACTTACTATATAAAAGTGAAAGTATGGATAGATGAATGGATATAAATAAATCTTTATTTGGAACTATCAATGACACAGTTAAAGTGCCTACAGATACAACACACAAAATTACTAGGACACAACTTAGAAACTACACTGTGACAAAAATAATTCCAAAAAAAGGGCAACGCCTCAGCGTGATGCTGTTATGGTGTAGATAGTAGATGTAGACACCATAACAGCGCTGATTTTCAGGCGACCCCTATTTTTGACGCCCCGGGCCCGTCCGCTAACCCTACATCGCTGGTAACATATCTATTGCCACTAAGACTTAAACTCTATACTTACTAATCTATCCCCTACTTTAAATTAATTACTTTAGTACACCACAGTTTATTAAACTTACATACTTAAATGTTTAAAATAATTACTATATTATACTGTACTATCCACTATTGTGTGGTGTCGTATTATGTATAGTACAATACAGAGACAATTAACCCAGGTTCATTAAGTATTGTCTGACCTGGTAGGTACCTAGTAAATAATATAATAAATCGATATTTCTCATGATGGATGGATGGATGTTTGTTACTCAATCAAAATTAAAGAGTTCCTGCGGGAATCAAACACAGAAGACTTACAATGCGCTCCGAGTGCATACAATAACGCCTTCAGGGTGATGTTGGGGCTCCCCCGACACTGTAGTGCTTCAGCTATGTTTGCGTACGCACACACGGACGACTTTTATGCTGTCATCCGCAAACGAGTCGCATCGCTGATGCGCAGAGTTAGGGGAAGTGTTAACGTCATCTTGAGGGTGTTAAGTGAAAAGCCTGACTGTACCACGCTGAGGCACTGGATACATACGCATGTCTACGTACCTAGTTCCCCAGCATGCATACGCAGATATTTAAATTAGTTAAGTACTTTGTTTTTTATTGTGTGTCTACTAACATAGCTTTTAAGTTTAATTCTGTTAACAACATATGGACTAAGAATAAGGGTCCGAAATAAACAAATTTTATTTTATTTTCATCATCATCAGGCATCAGCTAGTGTTACAATAAGTAAAGAATACACAACCATCGATATTTATGTAGGTACTAGATGGGCCCTTTCATAGAAAAAAGTTGGGCGTCCGACTTGTGGTGCATGCTCCTCACCTAAATAAGCCCGTTCTTGTCCCCGCCATAGGTCTTTCTAATAGGTTTGATTGTCATGTACCTGCTGGGCGACCGCGTAACTTTTGCATCAATCATTGATATATCGCAATCACCTCTGATTGGTTAACACTCTTCCACTATTGAACGAAATCCATTAACGCAGCAAGAATACCTACTATAAATTCAGCCAATCGGAGGTGATTGCGATGTATCAATGATTGATGCAAAAGATACGCGGTCGCCCTGCTGAACCATTGTCATATGGTGCACGTGCTGACAAATCAAGGCTGTCTTAGATAAGGTTTTAGGATTAGGTAGTTTTTAGATTTACTAACATTAGGTTAATGTGTGTGTGTTCTTACTAACAAAATTTATGATCTTTGTGGTCAAAAGAAATGATTTTTGTCCCGTTTTTCAGGCTAGATGGCGTTAGTAAAATAAGTCTACATTCTTTATTTGACAGGGCCCGTCTATGTAAATTGAGGTCGGCGTACACAACACATTCGTATAAACATCCCTGGTTATATTCCAGCTGTGGAGGTACCAGGAGGGCATATACACACACATGGGCTTGGGGCACGCGGGCGCGGTGACGTGCGTGCGGTTCAGCCCTAACGCCAAATACATCGTCAGTAGCTGCGCCGCTGGATCCATAATCATATGGAAGATGCCTGAGGTCAGACTTGATTACAGTCAGTGAACATCGTCTATCTATATCTATGTCACCGTAAGATCGTAATAATCGTTTGATTATAATATACCTCGCAAGATTGTGAACTGTGGAAAGATTGTGAACCGAACATACGGCTTACAATTTAACGCATTAATTTTCGGTAGATTATAATCCATCGAAGTAAAACCGTCAAATTGTGAAATACCGTGCGACGGAACGCACCTAGCGCGCTGATTGGTTGAACCGTGAACGGCATATGCCATATTTGTTTGATAATTCATTTGTTGTCTAAGCTATAATTTCCTCTTTCCTATGAGAGTGGAGGTCTGTGCCCAGCAGTGGGACATTAATGGGCTGTAGTGGTTGGTGGTGGTGTATTTCTCTACGAACCCTTACATGCCGCCTATTTTTTTCTCGTAATATACCTACCATATTTTGAGCATGTTAGGGTAAACGAAATAAGCCGGCAACGACAACATCTCTCTCTCTTGTCGCGAGATATCCCGTTGTGCGCATGCTAAGCCTGCGGGTCAGATAAGTTTGTCGGACTATACCTAAGTACCAATAACGCAAGATCGGGCTAGGTATAAACATACAGTCAAGACCATAGATTAATTATAAACCAAGTATAGATTGCTAACTCCCATAGAAAAAATTTTCTAGGTTAATACTATCGATAGGTGGCGCTACCAGGCTCGCTCGACAAATGATTATAGTAAAATCGGTGAAATATCGTATTTTCTTGGTTCAGTTTGTATTAATTATTTATATAAAATTATCAAAATACAAAAATTTGATAAAATCACATAAGCAAATAGCAAATTTACATTCAATTAATTTTAACAAAATTAACTTGTAGAAGTAATTCGATTTGAAACAAGTTCTGTGTATTCTTATGTTATAATCAGCTAGTGGACCATGCAGTTATGCTGCATTCCTATAGATGGCGTCACAAACTGACGATACACTAAAATAAATTTTTCCTCTTGTTTTGGTGCCGGCCAAAGACAATATACTTATATACGTCCAGGTTGGTACTTGGTATTATAATTAACTAGCTGATGCCCGCGACTTCGTACGCGTGGATCGAGGTTTTGTTGTTCCCGCGGGAACTCTTTAATTTTCCGGGATTCAAAGTAGCCTATGTGCTATTCCAGACTATAATCTATTTCTGTGCCAAATTTCAGCCAGATACGTTATGCTGTTGGGGCGTGATTGAGTAACAAACATCCATACATCCATACATCCATCCAAACTTTCGCATTTATAATATTAGTAAGATCTATGGTGCCGACTCAGTGCATTGTGCGTTTCTTGTGTTTTTAGGGTTCCGTACCTCAAAAGGAAAAAACGGAACCCTTATAGGATCACTTCGTTGTCCGTCAGTCTGTGTGTCAAGACCCTTTTTCTCAGGAACGTATGGAGGTATCAAGCTGAAATTCATATCAAATACTCAGGTCTACGGTCCCTTAGAGCTGTGAAAAAATCAAACTTCAAAGCCTACACAATCAAAAGATACAGCCGTTTATGCTGCAAATTTTCGATTTTTCTTGCACTCGCAAGGGAATCAAAACCTACAGGGTACTTCCCGTGAACTCAGAATCTTGAAACTTGGTACGAAGCAACGTCTTCTAACACAGATATATAGGAAGAATAGGCATGATGACAGTAACCAAGAATCAATGCAATTATGAATTTATCTAATGAAATAGGATTCATGGATTATAAAAAACGTATTTATTTTTCAATATCGAGTGAGATTGCTATTTATTTTGATAAAATAAATCTATAAAATACAGCAATCCGCCATATTGCATAAAACACCAAGAAGCGAATGACGTCACAATTGTTTGTTTTCGAGCTTTGAAAATCACACTATTGCTTACTGCACAGTGCACAGAGTACATTGGTAAAAACAATAGTGACGTCACAACGACGCCATGACACCGCCGAACGTTTTGGCGTGAATTTTAAAATTTAAATTTCAAATGCTAATTTTATCTACTAAACTTTATTTTTCTGCTGAAATAAGATGATTTTGATGAAATTTGGTACAGGGGTAGGTGGTATCCCGGGGAAGGGCATAGGCTTCCGCGTTCAAGAGTTCCCGCGGGAATAAAAAAAAACATCAATCCACGCGGACGAAGTCGCGGGCATCATCTAGTCATATAAGAAAAAAAATATTTTTTAATAATTTTAAACTTACTTCCCCTTTCCGCATGAACGCGTAGAGGTATTAAATTGAGATTAAAATATTAGATAAGTTGAATAAAAATACTATAACTTTTACTTATATACCTACATGTTTGTACGGAACCCTCGGTGCGCGAGTCCGACTCGCACTTAACCGGTTTTTTTTTGTTTGTGACCGTGATAGGACTAATGGACTCCGAGATCCTGCTACTTAACTGCTGACCTACGCTTGTTCAAGACTCTGAGATTCTGCTGCTATACGATTAATCTTTGAGGTTAAGTTTGGCCAGTGTTAGGTATTCTTTAGCCATTTAGCTAATAATAATATATTTATCGACATGCAGGGTTCCAAAATATGTAAATAAATAAATATAATATAGATAATTATTTTATTTATAGCTCATTACAGTAGAAGTCTGGTTGGTGGCGATATAATTTAGGTAAGTAGGTACTTAGGTAATAATCAAGAAAAAATATTTACAGTAGGTCTTGTGCATTATTCAAGAAATACTTGATAAAAAAACTAAATCTACCATTACTCTAGACTCTACCTACTTCAGAACTATAGGCACATGAGTTCTGATCTGCTTAGAGCCTTCGGTCAAGGCTAGCTATAACCCTACCGGCGAAGCCAAGTGCTGCCAAGCGATTTAGCGTACCTAGAAATCGATTTGGGGTTTATTATAAGTACCAAGCCGTTATACCCCTTCTTATTAGCCCACCATCTTAGGCTACATCATCAAATACCATCAGGTTGAATCGCAGTCAAGGGCTGACTTGTGAAAGAATCAAAAAACAAGAATAACTAACATATACTTATAAGAAATACTTTTAAAAAACCGGCCAAGTGCGAGTCGGACTCGCGCACCGAGGGTTCCGTACCTACTCAAGAAGTAGGTATAATTACCTTTGTTAATGAACCGCAAAACTAACTTTGTTTGTAGAGGTTTACCTACTGTTAATATCAAAAAAATACGTTTGTTGTATGGGAGCCCCCCTTTAATATTTACTTTATTGATATTTAATTATTTATTTTGAAAGGTAATATACAAGTTAATATTCTGTGAAAATTTGAACCGTCTACCTGTTACCGTTTTTAATATTGAGCAAAAAAATACGAAAAAAACACGTTTATTGTATGGGGACCCCCCTTAATATATATATTTTTTTAATTTTTAGTATTTGTTGTTATAGCGGCAACGGAAATACATCATTTGTGAAAATTTCAGCTTTCTAGCTATCACGGTCTATGAGATACAGCCTGGAGGGAGACAGACAGACAGACAGACAGACAGACAGCGGAGTCTTAGTAATAGGGTCCCGTTTTTACCCTTTGGGTACGGAACCCTAAAAACACAAAAACAAGTGATCTAGATTGTTTATTTAAAAAAATACATAATTAGACACGTTTACGTGCTCTCCGAGGCACGGGGTTGAAACACCGCCAACTTCCTAACTCCGGGCTGGTATTGAGAATTTCTTGGCAGAAAAACCCAATACTTGTTATGGCCCGACCCGGCACTCGAACCCGGGACCTCGTCGGTCGCAGTCAAAGACAATATATAAACCTGTATTATAATTAATCTATGGTCGCAGTCGAACATGCTAACCACTATACCAACGAGGCAGTCATGGATATATAACTATACGTTAGATGGCACTAGGTAAGTTTGATCGAGTTGATGATTCAACTACTACTCGTTAATGGCAATAGCTATGTTCGTTTTCAGCTTGCACAGTTACGCCATCTCAGATAATGCGAAGAACTACAAGGTACCGGCAACTTTAATGCGCATTTAGCGAGCTTTGATTGAATGTATGAAGTGAACAGTCTTATACTGGTTTATATATTGTCTTTGGTCAAGACAGAATTCAATAACACTTCTTATTCGTGCTCAGATGTACTTGCAAAGGGAACAGGCATCGCCGGGGCGCAAGAGCGTGGCCGCGTCGCCGAAGACGCTTCAAGAGGAACTTCGCTTACCACTAGACGACAAAGCGCAGAGGGCGGGCGGAGACAGACCTAACAAACTACCCGCCGCGCCCAATAAGGTAACCCATATTCCATTCTAATATATACTAATATCATAAATGCGAAAGTGCGTCTGTCCGTCTTTCTGTCCGCTACGCTTTCACGGCCCATGCGTTCAATCTATTTTGATGAAATTTGGTATGGGGATGGTTTGTGTCCCGGGGAGGGCCATGGCTACTTTTTATCCCGGAAAATTCAAGAGATCCCGCAGGAATCAAAAATAATAATCTGCTCAACCGATTTTGATGAAGTTTGGTACAGGGACAGGTATTCCCGGGAAAGACATAAGCCTCTTTTTATCCCGGAAAATTCGAGAGTTCCCGTGGGAATCAAAAATCCTTAATCCACGCGGACGAAGTCGCGGGCATCATCTAGTTGTAAATATAAACCATCCCGGGGTCCACCAAAACAATTTCATCAAAATCGGTCCAGCCGTTCTGAAGTGATGCGCTTACATACATTCGGCAATTGATTTGCAGGTTAGGTTAGGGTTCGACAATAGGGGACTATTAATACGAGTAATTTCAGTTCTTATATGGGCTGGGGCCGCGCTTCATTTGCGTCGGCCGGGTGGCAGCTGCGTGTAGGATGTCTGGGGGTTTCCAAATCCGATGGTGTCATTTCTGTAGGTATCATATTTCGGTGCTGTAGTTCTAGGTAGGTTGAGTGTCATATCCGGGATGTCGTCCTCTTCGTCGCCACTGATGCCTGTGTTCGGGGGCATCAATTCGGGATGTAAGAGTTGTCGCGGCAGGGGACGCCCGTCCGGCCTTCTAGTTATAAGCGGGGCTATTCCATGGAGGTGTGTATACGCACTTGTGTTTGCGCGAGCAAACATAGTGCGTGCTAGGTGGCGGACAAACTCCTCCACGGTGGGTGTCCGGGTGTCCCTATGGATGACGTCGTTACGGACGTATCTCTGAACCTACATTCGCTTCTTCTGGTACTCGGGACAGAGGGCGTACCAGGCTGGGGCCACGTACGTCAGGCGCGAGCGGACGTAGGCTCCTAAATTTTTAATTTGGTTCTGGTGTTTAATTTGGAAGTGAAGAGAGAATGGAGAATCGACCGGGCCGCAGCTGCTTGGCAGACCACGTGATTTACCGTGGGGGCCATATGAAGCCATCGACAGGAAGTCGATGAAGCACCCCAGATACCGCACTGAGGTCTTCCACTCTATGTCCTGGCCTCGAAGTTTAAGCTGACAAAGCGGCCTGGAGCCACCGGTCAGTAGAGCGGCCGTCTACCCAACATTGACGGCCATCCTCCACTTATCTAGCCACTCCGGAAGCAGGTCCAACAGGCGTTGCATCTTGTTGGTGGCGACAATCTGATGGTAGGACGACGTGAAGTACGCACTGTCATCCGCATAAAGGGCTAGCAGTACGTCCTCTTCACTCTCGCGAAGATGATTGCGGAGAGTGGAAATATCATCTGTATAGGCCGCGTACAGGCACGGAGACAGACAGCTGCCTTGGGGAACTCCGGCTTTGATAGGACGTGGTTGGGAGTCGACGCCCTCTACCGAGACATGAAAACTCCTGCCCTCGAGGAATGATGCCAACACTCGCACAATCGCGGGTGGCATAGATGTGCTGATCAGCTTGGCCAGCAGCCCTGCGTGCCACACCCTGTCGAATGCCTTCTCGATGTCAAGGCAGACCCCGATGGTGCAGCGCTGGATATTCAGTTGGCTGGCCAAGTAGTGGGTCACTCTTGCTAGCTGAAGCGTTGTTGAGTGACTACTGCGAAAACCGTACTGCTCTTCGCGCAGCGGCAGATGAGGCTCAAGTCTTCGCAGTAGCAATCGCTCAAAAAGCTTAGCGATATGCGAGAGCAGCGTAAGGGGACGATAACTCGCAGGCCCATACATATAGTAATATTGTGGCGGTCTTCACATAGATGGCACTACTAGTAGCGTACTATGATACACGAAGAGCCTGAATCGCGATTATGAAGTTTTCTCTGAATTACGCCATTATATACGAGTTCCAAAGATCAATGTTCGGACCAGTGGTCCCCGAGCACAACACCCGCTCGAAGGATGATCATCCTATTGTTACGGACTACGGTCGAGCCATATCACCTGCTCCCGTACAATATTATAAATCCATGTCTGTCTGCTACGCTTTCACGGTCCACCAGCTCAACCGATCATGATGAAATTTTTTACAGGGATAGGTCATACTTAGGTTAGGTGGGTAGGTTGTTTAATCGTTTATTTATAGTACATTACTGCCTCGGCCGGAAATAAATCAATTCACAAGCAAGCCGCAGCAAGATTTTTAAATTACGCGACGAGGCTTTTTTAGGTAAACGAGACCGTGAATTGCAATTTTTTACATTGCCGATAGATGGCGCTGACTCACGTCAGAGGCCTGAAAAGGGCCCATTTTAACGCGTTTTTTTTTATCACCACCACCACCACTTCAGCCCATTAACCTGGGCACAGGCTTCCACTCTCATAGGAGAGAGGGAATTAGACCTTAGACCCACCACGCTGCTTTAATGCGGATTGGCGGGCTTTAGCGACTATTATCATGTTATTGATAATAACCGGGACCGAAGGATTAACGTGCTCTTCGAGGCACGGGGGTGAAACACCGCCAACTCGGGGTTAGTGCTGAGAATTTCTAGTCAGAAAAACCCAATACTTAACTATGGCCCGACTCGGGACTCGAACCCAGGACCTCGTCAGCCGCAGTCGAACATGCCAACCACTAGACCAACGAGGCAGTTTTTTTAATAATGAAGCAAAATTAATAAACTGTTTGTTCCAGGTGGAAAAAATAGAAGCTATGGACACGACCCGCAGCAGCGTCCACTCGAGCTGCCCTTGTGACCCTCAGCCGAAGCGCTCCGCCGGCTCAGACAAGAGCTCGTCCAAACCCGCCGCGCCCAAGTGCTGTAGACCACCCGGTGAATACCTACTTAACTATACTAATATTATAAATGCGAAAGTTTGGATGAATGGATGGGATGTTTGTTACTCAATCACGCCAGAACGGCTGAACGGATCTGGTTGAAATTAAATTTGGCAGTGATATGACACATAGGCTGGATGTTCAAAGGGTGAATTTTATCCCGGAAAATTACTCAGTTCCCGCGGGAACCGAAATACCTCAATTCAGATAGACGAAGTCGCGGGCACCAGTTAGTAGTTTATAACTCCGTGTTCGTAATGATTCTGTGGGAATTCTTTAATGCGTTTCCACCAGAAAAGTGTGCTACGTTGCTCAATTGTTGCTACGGATGTGTGTCTAACCAACCAATAGGAGCTTATTTCAATTGCCAAGGCGATGTGCTTTATTTAGGCATAAAAAATTGTCCTTCCCCAGGATGTAACCTACCTCTATACAAAATTTCCGCCGTGATGGGCCGTGAAAGCGTAGCAGACAGACAGACACAATTTCACCTTTATAATATTAGTATGGATATGAATTACGCGACTTCTTCTACCTGTATTCAGGTCTTGAAATCCTGTGGGAATGCTTTAAATTTCCGTCATAAATGTCCTTTTCCATCTCTGTGCCGAATTTCATCAAAATTTGGCCAAAGGAGTTGGTCCAGATTTGTATGGGGCGTAGGCCAAGTCTTGTACAAGAAGAGAACTGAAGGAAAATAAAATACTAGACCAGTTTTTACTGGTCAAATCTATGAATTCGTCGTAATTTCAGTGGTAAAATTATTTAATCTTTCTAAGTTATGGAACACTAAACATGAGTGGAATGGCGGATTCATATTTTTGACGTTTTCAAAAGAAAAACACGTTATTTTGACAGTGACTGTTAGAAATGACTTCTGATACATTTCGCGCGTACTGCCTTCTTTATCGCTGAAGGTCGCCATCTTGGAAACGTATCGAAATCTTGAAATACATTTTTATTTTTTTGCTCGTTATTTACTTTACTGTTCTAAATTATTATATTTTTAATACAATCTATATATTTTCCTCTATTCATGGTAGAGTGTACAAGAGTAGGCCTAAAATGAACCTTTTCCTTTGGCAATAAAAACGTAGCAGACAGACAGACACACTTTCGCATTTAAGTATACTACTATTAAGATGCATTTTTCTGCTTTCAGATAATCTCCCAACGAGGACAACTAGCAAGGACTACATCAATAGTAGTGGCGACAAAAAGAAATGATAAAATGTTCCCTTTTACAAGTCAATACCTATTTGTATTTTTATAATTATTTATTAGAATGAAATAAAAAGCTTTTATACAGTAAACATGATTTTATTTACATACTCAACTTAGATAGGTGTGTCCGAACTCCAAACGTTCGCACGGCAGGAATACGCGGCGTTTGCTGGACACAATTCTGCCGCGCGCTATTAAGGACGTATAGTCCCACAAACTTATCTAGCCCGGTGGCAGCGTCGCTAGTCAAATATCAAATAAATATTATAAATGCGAAAGTTTGGATGGATGGATGTATGGATGGATGTTTGTTTTGTTAGTCAATTACCAACGGCTGAACGGATCTGGATGAAATTTGGCACAGAGATAGATTATAGTCTGGAATAGCACATAGGCTACTTTTATCCCGGAAAACGAGAGTTCCCGTGGGAACGAAAAAACCTCAATCCACGCGTACGAAGTCGCGGGCATCAGCTAGTATAATATACTAATACCTACTAATCCATACTAATATTATAAATGCGAAAGTGTGTCTGTCTGTCTGCTACGCTTTCACGGCCCATCTGTTCAACCGATTTTAATGAAATTTGGTACAGGGGTAGGTTGTATCCCGGGGAAGGACATGGGCTACTTTTTATCCCGGAAAATTCAAAGGTTCCCGCGGGAATCAAGAAACTTAATCCACGCGGACGAGGTCGCGGGCATCATCTAGTTAGAAATAAAATAAAATCAAATACGTACTTAACGGGCAAAAAAATTAGATCCAAGTTTGGCCACCGAGTCAAATAAGTTTGTGAGACTATAACAACTATACCCACGAATAAACAGATGTCTTTATTATTCCACATTCGACGCGCGGCAGCCGCGCCACGATTGGACGCCCCTATACATTTCAAGAGTGCTTGTGTTTAAGACATCTCTGTATAGGTGCATATTTTATATATTTTTATACATGTAAATGTGTGCGTGTACTGAGGCCTGCTTGGATTCTGGAGTGAGCTCGGCTGGCTGGAGTGATCCAGCGGGGAGTCGCACTGGAGGTCTCACGCACAACGGGCACCAGTGCTTAAGTGCGGAAAAGCCCAGAGAAAGAAGAAGAAGTGTGCGTGTATGTGATTGTGTGTAACACTTCCCGTTATTATAAGTGAACGACGAAATTTATTAGAGGTGAGGCGTATAGGGCCCAGCCGTTTACTCAATGTACATAATCACAAGCAAAGTTCATTAAGTAGGTAGCCTTAAAATTCGTAAGCATGTTATGCAATCGCAATTGCGAAAGTATTTTTGTTTGTTGGTTTGTTATTTAGAACCAGAGAGGTTCCTACAGGAATTTGAAAAATATTACTGGAAGAAATAAGTAGAAAGAAGATATGCTGGAGGAAATGATTTAAAATTATAATTTACAATTATTATCATAAATGCAAAAGTGTTTTCATTTGTTGGTTTGTCCTTCAATCACGCTGCAACGGATCGACGTGATTTTTGGCATGGGCATAGTTGAGGACCTGGAGGCTAAATTTTCCCGGAAAATTAGGTAGTTCCCGTGAGAATTATAAAAATCTTATTCCACGTGGACGAAGTCGCAGGAATCAGCTAGTTTTTTTTATAAATTTTGATTCTTGGTAACAAAACCAGCACCCATAACATATTACAGTTTCTTACGCAACTCTTGATATAAAATAATCATTATGATCAGCCCCAAGCTTGACTCTTGCAGTAATGTAACACCAATTTGCCGTCAGTGCCGAAACATTCATACAAATTCTTGATTATTTGATCAGGTGATGGCGCAAAGGTTTGATTTACGTACAGAAACTGAAAAAGATAATTTAAAATTAAGTATTTTTGACAATATTATAATAACTGATATCATTAAATTACATAATTAGTGCTTGTGCTACTTATGTAGGTCACAAAAACGTAGTGAACATTAAGTACATTAAAATAAACTAAGGACATACCTTCAAGGCAAGAGCGAATAGATATTTTCTTGGCAAGAGTGTGTCAACCTAGACCTCATCATTGCTTTGCACTAAGCATGATTGTCGTCAAGCGCAAGCCTATCACACAATAAAAAATTTGACTAGTAATCAAATACCTACCCAAATTGGAACTCACTCAAGACAGCCAATTTGATGTATTTAGGCCCCGTATGCTATTTTATGCACTTTTGATCTTGACTGCACATATTTGAAAAAAAAAGCAAGTCATACCAGTTTCTCTTCCGGTTCCAACTTGAGATATTTCTTGACAAACTCCATTATCCAGCCAATTGGTTTCTCTGCATCAACGGCCCATTTCTTTTTCTTCATTATAGGAGCATTGCCAGTTGCTTTCAGTAAAATGTCAACTGCAAAAACATTGTTTTATTTCATATTGTCTCTAACTAGATGATCCATGAGGATTAAGTTATTCCTGCAGGAACTTCTTAATCTTCTGGGCCTATAATAAAACCTAGACCAAGGCGCAACATGGTGGCTTGTGGAGGAACCTACAAGAGACCTATGTCCAGCAGTGGATGTCCATCAGTTGACGATGATGATAATAAAGCCTATTTCCTTCCCCGTAATACATCCTATCTCCGTACCAAATTTCATCAAAATCGGTTGAAAAAATGTGCCGTTAAAGCATAGCAGACATACTTTCGCATTTATAATATTAGTATGGATTCTGTTCTACACATTGTGGCTAATTATTCTATTGTACACAGTCTCTAAATTGACAGCTCTACATCTATATTGCAATAACTATTTGTGAGCTAAATGTGCTCTTCTTTTTTTTTTTTGTAAGTAGTAATTTAGGTATCAATCAAAGAATATTCTTATTTATGACAAGCTCTTGTCTGCGATGTGCCACATGTGGTAAACTAAGTGATAAACTGATATTGCAATGTAAATAAGATGGGCTAGCCTGGCAACAGTAAGGCAAATTTATGAGGCCCTAACTGGTTTCTATGCTGCATTGTTGAACGGTAATTTGTTTGGTGGCTTGGGTCTACTTTATATAGACCCCATATTGTACACTAGCTAATGACAGAGGTTTAATTTCGGTTCCCGGGGAACGCTTAAATTTTCTGGGATAAAAAGTAGGCTATGTAATAATCCATACCGTTCAGCCGTTCTGGCGTGATTGAGTAACAAACATTCATCCATCCATGATCCATCCAAACCTTCGCATTTACAATATTAGTAATGTAATAACTACTTAGTAAATTACCTTTAACTTTATCCGATTTTACACTATCACCATTTGCCTTCTGATCCACCTCTTTTGCAGTATCGGACTCAGTTTGAGAAATTTCGTCCGGTTGCTTTTCATCTGCCATTTTATATTAGACAATTAGTGCAGTGCAGAGACAAGTTAACCAGAAATTAATATCACTCACAGGTCACTAAAATCAAAAATGAAAAATCCGTTTTTAAATCGTTTTTTTTAGAAAGTACTGTCCTGTTACTTGTCTCAGATGCGTAACTTCTGCATCAGAGACAAGTCAGACAAGTAACTATTAAAGTTCTGCATCCTTTGATGCATCAATCATTGTTATTGGCAATTATTGGCATTTGGCATCCTATATGTTACTTGTCTCTGATTTGGCTGATTTGCAGTTTGCTAGGACAGTGGACACTGGGAAGTGGGAGTGGAAGAGTCATAGCCAATAAAAGATGATTGCGATCGTAACCGGTTACACTGAAGCTGTCAGTTTTAGGCGGTCTTTTGCATCAATCATTGATTGATGCAAAAGATACGCGGTCTTCCATTATTGGACCAAAGAGAATGTAATCACTACGTTTTTCTATTGGACGAAATTCAATAACGCAGCAAGAATACCATAAATTCAACCAATTGGAGGTGATTGCGATCAGCGATGTATCAATGATTGATGCAAAAGATACGCGGTCGCCCTGCTGTTTGTATTCAGCAGCCCTACCGGCTAAAAATTGTCCTACGTCGCAATATCACACCCAAAAATATCCAGGATCGTATTTGTTTTAGTCGTATAAACCGACTATTTTGAATATCTATGGTAACCTAGCAATTTAAATCGACATCGCAGTCTTCCAAATTTAACTGCATTACCAAGGTGTCCAAGAGGAATCAATTTTTTTTTGATTCCCAAGGGGAATCCAGTTATATTACTTTACTCTATGGGGGAATCAAAAAACACGCGGACTATTGAAAACATAATTCTTTAAAATTATTTCGCCTTTATATTTTCAACAACTTGAAGATAACAACACAAGTAGTCATATAGCAAGTTGATAAAAAATGCTATGCAATAGCTTTACCGCGGCAGTCTCCGGGTGCCACACGTCTTTCATTATTTATGTTTGGAACGCCCCTCGACTGCGCCGACGCCTTTAGACTGTCGATCTAAATGACAACTGCGGAGTGACAGTCTAAAGGCGTCGTGTCTATGGCGAAAAGCCGTGCCGCCAGATGTCCAGGTTTTGGTATTATTTTCATATTTTTTACTATCTCGATCCTTTGCAAACTTTGGTAGAAGCTAATAGGATAGACAAGGACACAGTAGGAATTTTTTGACGTCCTAAATCTATGTAATCAATTTATGGGTAGAAATTTAGTGCGAGGAGGACACCAACTTCAAAAAAAAAAAATTTTTTTTTTTGTCGTTTTTGATTTTGTTCTAGAGCAAGAATTAAGGGACAGAGTCTTTGAGTCTTTGTTACGTGTGTTTTTACTCTAAGATGATTGACCATAGTGCACATCAATCAAAAAGTCTAGATACGGGTAATATTATTTTATTGGTACCAAAAAAAAAAAAGAGGGTAATTTTTGGTCTTTATTTTTGTCATTTTTCTGTGTAAACCATAAAGAAGAGCGATTACCTTTCAAACTTTAATCTACAGCTGTAGTTCGTAACGATTTGAATGACGTAGTTTGTTTACATAGCTTCAGTACAAGTAATCTGAGTTGTTATTTTTTTAATGTGCGCGGGCGGCCGGCGCGCGCGAAATTCGACACCCGCCATTTTACCGGGCGCAGCTGACTGTTGCACTTTTACGTAAAACGAAACAAGTACGTCAACTAAACGTCAATGAGCCTGTAATCTATTATCTATGGCAAATGTCGTCAATCGGTGCAAAGACAACTGACAAGTTAACCATAAACCAGAGAATCGGTGGATCCTATATGTTACTTGTCTCTGATCGGTGGTCGTCAAAAATAGTGAAAAGGGGTGAAAGCTTGCGAATTTCAAAAAAATATTTCTCGAAATGTATTAGAATTGGGAGTAAAATATTTTAGTGCATGGCTTGCCACATCAAAGTCCTTCTGTAATAAAAATATGAACGTGCAACTCCGCGGGCAGTATACTATAGCTGTCAGCTGAGCCAAGTGTTCACTCGACCGGACGCCCTGCTGTGCCGCTGTGTCCACGGAGTGCACACAGAGTACATTATATTATATACGGGTAGGAGTGCATACTGCATAGGGCTGAAGCCTGGTTGTGTGCAAGCTTTAATTTAATCGCCTTTTATGAACAAAATTTTAATTGCCAGCCCGAGAAGTTAAGTTAAAAAGAATAATTGTTTTTAAAAAGTGAGTATGAGTAAACCTATTTTATTTCGATTTGGTGTTATTTTCGTCAGGATATTAATCTACAACAGGACAGGAAGCTTTTGTGGTGAAATTATCTGTCAAACTATTGTGGTTTTGTTGATAAGTACATAATGGAGGTTTTTAAAACATTACAACATGTATTACATGTTTTTGTACTTGTATGACTAGTGCTCGTGTACCTACGTATTAATTCTTAGGACTAGTTTTTTGTTTCTACAAAAGACATGGGCATCAGCTAGTCATCATACTAATATTATAAATGTGAAAGTGTGTTTGTTTGTTGGTTTATTGGTTTGTCCTTTAAACACTACAGCAACTAATGGACGTGATTTTTGATATGGGTATTGGGTATAGTTGAGGACCAGGAGAGTGACATTGGCTAGTTTTTATCCTGGAAAATAAAGGAGTTCCTGTGGAAACCAAAACGAGCATAAACCACACAGACATAGTAAGTTGTTGAAACTTATGAAAGACTAGCTGCCGGTGACTGCATGGATCAAGGTTTTTTTGATTCCTGCGAAATCTCTTTAATTTTCCTAGCTTTTGTGTTATTCCAGACTATAATCTATCTCTGTGCTAAATTTCATCCAGATCTGTTCTGCCGTTCAAGTGTGATTGAGTAACAAATATCCATCCATGCATTCAAACTATTGCATCATCATCATCACATCCATTCAGACATAATTAGTTGCTAGGTATTTTAATGAAGCTTTACACTCAAATCTAGCAACATAAGAGCTTCATGATTGCTTAAACTGCAAGTGTTATTTAACATCAATGTAGTTATTAATGACTCAAACCTAAATCTAACCTTCTCACACTCCTCGCATTAATTTGGGCCCTTGAAAAGTAATTTGAATTTTGAAATGGCCCTGGGGAAATACTGTGGCTATTTCAAATATAAGTTTTTAAGGGAAACAAGGTTTTATTCAAATGAAGACAAAAAGTAATTTTATCCTGTCAAAATAACAAATATTTTGTCCCTAAACCTAAATAGGGGGCAAAAATCTTATATACTAGGCTTCACCAGAACACTTTCTGACTTCAACAGCTAATAATTGACAAAACGTTTGCAGCACAATGAGCTACCAAGGCTGGTACTCTAAGAAGGATGTCCTCAAGGACCTTCGCAAGGCAACAGGGAAATATGTGCACAATTTTGACGAGGCATCTGTCCTGGTTGGGGAGCAGCCTCCGCCTCAACGGTACAATATTCCTGATATTGGTTAGTTTCAGAATTCATAATATGATACTTGCTAGGTACTTCTCAGATTGAATTTAAGCTTTTTAAAATGAAACAAATTGGTTTTCAAAATGAAACAAAATACATGATGTGGCACGAGCTGAGGAGTTGCGAGAACTAAGTTGCATACTTACAAAGTAGGCACATAGGTACAATAAGTAATTATTTTGCTAAAGGTGGGTCAATAAACATTTATTCATGTATTTATTTATTTTGTGATACAAAGTACAATGTCTGTACAAAATTTCTGTGAAATTCACATAAACATATTATTGTGGGCTGTCAGAAATAACAGACAGGCATGTACACATATTTATTTACTAGATGCAATGACCCGCGACCTTGTCCCACGGTGATGAACTTTTTTGAAGTCAAACTTCTTTAGAATTTGATTAAACGAAACTAAAAAGAGACAAACATATTCATAATAGGATTTAGCCTGCGAGAGAATGAGATAGAATACAAGCTATATTTATATACTTTTCGGAAGTTTCACTTCTGCCATGTGTGAATTGCACATATACACTTTTTTTTCATTCACACAGGATCTCCTAAATTTTTTGAGATATAAAGTAGCCTATGTCCTTCCCTGGGTTACAACCTATCCCTGTACCAAATTGCATCAAAATTGGTTAAAAGGATGGGCTGTGAAAGTGTAACATTAAAACAGAAACACTTTCGCATTTATAATATTAGTATGGATATTCAATGCAATTCGTTGTTTTCACTAGGCAAATGTGCAATAGGAGAAAATTGCTTGATCTGCATACCTGATTTCTCAATTTAGGTCATCTGATGTTACATGAGCATTGTTCATCCAATATCTTTTGTCAGCATAAAAATGGTCATACGAGCGATAATTTTGAGAATGTGTCAAATCATCACTTTATGTTATAACATGGTTATATCTAAAGGATACACCCGCGACTTTGCTTGAATTTTTTTTACCTATTTTAAAGAACTAAGGAAGGGTTATGAATTTAGCAGTCTGTATAATTTATGTATGTTCCACAGTAGCGTCTAACTACTGGGCCGATTTTGATGAATGAAGGGTCAATCGATTCGTTATTACGATCCGGGTAACATAGCTTTTTCGCATCCTTCGTGCCTCGGAGAGCACGTTAATGACTGGAGTGATAAAGCCGGTGGGGAGGGGCAACTGGAGGTTTAAGTTCGGAAGTCCGAACCCTGCCCAGTAGGAAAAAAGAAAGCCGTCGGTCCCAGTTATTATCACTAACATTTGATAATAATCGTTAGTAATCTAAGACTTGAAATAGTACACTTACCTACCGCCTTATCCCAAGAAAACCGCTGCCATTATGTAATTAATGGAATGGGGTCACGTGAATTTAGGCTTTTTGAAAACACCGTGGGATGAGTTGGTATCCCGGGATAAAAAGTAGCCTGTATCCTTCTCGGATGCAACACTTATCTCTACCAAATGTCGTCAAAATTAGTTGCGCAGGTGGCCCGTGAATACCGAGCAGACAGACAGACACAACCTTAGTGTGATTCAATTCATTGTTTTCATTAGGTAACTATGCAATAGGAGAACAAGCAGGAACTATTAATAAAAACTGTTGGTCTAACTACAGAAAAATTTTCACCCTCACTTTTTTTGGATGTGACGTCCGTCATCGATTTCGTTCATGTAAAATGTTGCCTATGTCACCCGGACCATAATGACGAATCGATTGTCATCTCATTCGTCAAAATCGTCTCGTTAGTTTAGGCGCTATGGTGGAACATCCACCACCACCACCACTACATCTCATTAACGTCCCACTGCTGGGCACAGGCCTCCTCTCTCATAGGAGAGAGGGAATTAGAGCTTAGACCCACCACGCTGCTCCAATGCGGGTTGGCGGGCATAACGACTATTATCATGTTAGTGATAATAACCGGGACCGACGGCTTAACGTGCTCTCCGAGGCACGGGGGTGGAACACCGCCAACTTCCTAACTCCGGGCTAGTACTGAGAATTTCTAATTAGAAAAACCCAACACTTAATTATGGCCCGACCCGGGACTCGAACCCGGGACTACGTCAGCCGCAGTCGAACATACGAACACATATATAGACTGCTATAATCATAACCCTTCCTTTTGGCTTTGCTGTATTTGGTACACGATTCCATTCATCAAGAAATCTCTTAAGACGAAATGCCACGGCGGTTGCTCCATCCAAACATATTGATCTGTTTTCTCCGTGGATAATTACAATAGAGAAAATATTCTTGCACCATAAAATCTGTATATGTATTCGTGCCATGTCCCTATGTTTTCCTTTTTTCGATTAATTAATAATTTTAAGAACATGGAACTTTCAAAAATTGCAAAAAATGTTCCAGTTCGCGCCATCATCAGACATCCCGCAAATAAATTTGACGAATATGACCAAAAAAAGAAAAACATACCGACATAGCCCATTATTATAACAATGTTGACTCAAGTCCGACTTAAGTCAAATGTTTTACTGTCTATAGCCAGCAGTAATTCCTAAAAAGTTATAATCAAACGCGAAGTTAGCACAGTGTATGTTGCGCAGAAACGGAGCAGCACTTGCGGCGGCTGTGCGGCGGCCGCGCGCCCTCGGCGCCCGAGCGCGTGTGCGGGCCAGACCTGCCCGGCATCACGCAGATGGTGAGGATGGTGAGTATTTTATTGCTATCCACCACAAGTTTTTGAAGATTTCCCTTTTTTATTTCTCTCTGGGGCGGAGGAAACTCCTCATTGGATACCTCAAGAGTTTTGGAGGCATGCCCGACTCCACTGGGGATAAGACTCAGCGGCATACGGATTAAAAACCTCCTCCCCCTTCTCCGCTTAATCTTTCAGGTAAAGCCGACGACCTCCCTGGCGCAGCGTTGAGTGCAGTTTGGCTTAACGTGGGAGGTCCCCGAGGTAGGGTCAATTTGGGAATTTATAATTTCTGAATTTTCTCTCTGGTCTGGCCTGGTGGGAGGCTTCGGCCGTGGCTAATTACCACCCTACCGGCAAAGACGTACCGCCAAGTGATTTAGCGTTCCGGTACGATGCCGTGTAGAAACCGACTAGGGGTATGGGTTTAATAAAACTGCCATGCCCCCAACAGGTTAGCTCGCTACCACCTTAGACTGCATCGTCACTTACAGGCGAGATCGCAGCCAAGATCTAACTTGTAGTGGAATAAAAATAAAGTTAGCCCTCGACTACGATCGCACCTGATTATAAAGTCTTTATTATCTTGCATTGTCGAGTGAACATCTTCCTGAAGACGCCCCGGTGTCGGAGTGAAACGTACGTTGAGAATAATTTGGAAGATTTTTGTGGTGTGGTGAATATCGCAAGCTACAAGTGCAAGATACACACTGTATCACATAGATTTAACTAATGTGGCGGATTATAGCGAAATCAACTTCTAGTTCCTTCATATAATTTTTGTTTTTAATTTTTATAATTAACTAGCGGACGCCCGCGACTTCGTTTGCGTGGTATAAATTTTTTAATTTCCACAGGCACTCCTTAATTTTCCGGGATAAAAAGAACCCTATGTCACTCCAGGTGCTCAACTAATCCCATGCAAAAAATCACGTCGATCCGTTGCTTTGAAAAACTCTCTATTTGACGTTCTTGGGGATATAAATTTCAAAAACGGTGAAATCCGTATTTCATCATTTTAAAACGGAAGCCCAAATACCAAATTTCATGCCTATAGCTTGAAAAACTACGGACTTCATACCAACTAACTACCCCTATTTAACCCCTTTGGGGATGAATGCTTAAAACTTGTGACACATGTCTGTCTTTTTTTTTACCAAAAGCCAAAATACCAAGATTCGTATATTTAACTTGAAAAGTATCTTGAGAAATGAAGGA
The DNA here is from genome assembly GCA_963932025.1 of Erebia epiphron. Lineage (NCBI taxonomy): Eukaryota > Metazoa > Arthropoda > Insecta > Lepidoptera > Nymphalidae > Erebia > Erebia epiphron. The sequence goes on from OZ009950.1 coordinate 16,557,036, forward strand.
TTTTTATACAAATTTTCATCCCCTATTTCACCCTTTTGGGGGTAGAATTTTCAAAAATTGCGAAATACGTACTCAAACACCAACTTTGATGGCTATAACTTGAGAAATGACGGACTTTTCTACAAACTTTCAACCAGTATTTTGCCCCTTTCGGGGTGGAATTTTGAAAAACTGTGGCACACGTACTTCTTAATTTTTTACCGAAAGTCAAAATATAAAGTTTCAAAATCAAAATCAAATCAAATTATTTTTATTCAAATAGACTTTTTACAAGTTCTTATGAATAGTCAAATGAATCTACCACTGGTTCGGAATGCCGTTCCTACCGAGAAGAACCAGCAAGAAACTCGGTGGTTGCTCTTTTGAAAAAAAATAAATAGTATATGGTATGTTTACAATAATCTACATACAACATATACAGATACATAAGTAACCACTGTCCTGAGCATTGCTGGAGCGAGTCAAATCCATGCGCCTTTATCATTAATATAATCTTCGACAGTATAATAAGCTTTTTTTAGGAGCATTTTTTTAATGGTTATCTTAAACTTGTGTAAAGGCAAGTTTATAATAGGTTGAGGAATTTTGTTAAAGAATAGTATGCTCATTCCCACGAACGACCTTCGGACTTTAGTGAGGCGGAGCGATGGAGTCACGAGCCTATGACGGTTTCTAGTTGGCCTATCGTGCAGATCGCATATTCTTTTGTAATTCTGAATGTGCTGTTTTACAAAGATTAGATTAGTTTAGTAGTTTAGTAGTTTAGATTAGTAGTTTCGTTGATATAACTTGAGAATTATCGTGAGAAACGAAGGACTTTCACATAAACTTTCATCTCCTATAGCACCTCTTCGAGGGTAGAATTTTCAAAAACTGTGAAACACGTATTTCTTTATTTTTAACCGGTAGCTAACATACCAAGTTTCGTGGATATACCTTGAGAAATGACGGACTTTCATACAAACTTTCACCCCCTATTTCACCCTCTTGGGGTGGAATTTTGAAAAATCCTTCCTTAGTGAGCGCCTACGTCACAAAAGGAACCTACTGTCAAAATTTCAAGCTTCTAACCCCAGCGGTTTAGGCTGTGCGTTGATATATAAGTCAGTCAGTCAGTCAGTCAGGACTTTGAATTTTATATATATAGATTAGTGATGTGCCTGATCGTTAAAATGTATATCTGCGGATCCGAATGTGGATCCGAATACGAATATTTAGTGTCAAGATCCGGGACTTTGGATTTCAACTTTCTTACTCAATCGATGTTGATGCCAGTGGCCTTCAAACTTACTACGATATAATATTATGTTTGCAATCTTAAGGTGCCAAACATTTGACTTTAAGAAATAAAAAATAATCTGAATGGAATTGATAGGTTTTCATTGCTACCTAATCACCTATATATAGAATTCCATTTGTGTATTGAAAATTAATAAGGTAAGAGATCCGTAAATGATCCGTCAAAAAAGTAACGGATACAGATACGGATCTTTCTTCTCCCTCGAATATCCGAGCACATCATATAATTTATATTACTGCCCAATGTTTCTGATACGAACCACCATTGTGGTGAATGCCCTTCCGACTTCGGTGTTGTAGCAGGCTGAAGTCTTTAACCACCAAGCTATCAGCATTTGATATTTGATATTTTGGTCTTCATCACCAGCCTGTTGATCATAGTTATAGTAATCCATACTAATATTATAAATGCGAAAGTGTGTCTATCTGTCTGTCCGTCTGTCTGCCTGTCTGCTAAGCTTTCACGACTCACATATTCAACCGATTTTGATGAAATATTGTACAGGGATAGGCTATATACTGGGGAAGGACATAGGTTATCCCTGAAAATTAAGAAGTTCCCGCGGGAATCGAAAAAAATTAGACCACGCGGACGAAGTCGCGGGAATTGTCTAGTATAAAATATTGTACTAGATGATGCCTACGACTTCGTCCGCGAACACTTGAATTTTCCGGGATAAAACCTATACCTTTACCAAATTTCATCAAAATCGATTGAACAGACGGGCGGGGAAAACCTAGCAGATGGACAGATATACAAACACAATTTCGCATTTATAATATTAGGATTAAATCTAATCACTTATTTATTTAGTTATAATCGGTAACTAGCCATAAGAGTTTACATTTACTTGAAGTAAATAGGGCGTATTCTTAAAGTGCTATTCATTGTTTTAGGTCAACGCTGTAACTGATATAGAACAGAAACCGAGAACAAAAACTAGAAGCCCAGACACTTTATTACGTATAAGCAAACTGAATCCGAATGTTAAGGAATTTATACCTAAGTCAAGTTCTAGTAATAAGTGTAATACTAACAACAATAAGACTGATGATATCTGTGATAAGTTCTGTGATAATATCGATATGAAAGAGAGGTTAAGAAACAAAATAGCTGCCACCTCGCAAACTACCTGTGTAGCTACCAAACGGGAGAGAAACTTGGCGATACAGTCGCTTCTCAAATTGCACTGTATGCCTCACACAGAAGCGACAGTCGAACAAAAACCTAAGTTGATCTCGCCGGCGTATTTCGAAAAATCTAATTTGGCGGAAAATAAAACTGCAGAAAAAGACAATGACAATGAAAAATTGACCAATGGGCATAATTCCATAGAAGACAATGTCAAATGTCGCAAAACTGAACCTTCAACAGAAACTATTGTCGAAATACCCTATTCATACAATATAGCTGCTTCGGTAGATAAAGTGCAAAAATGGTTGCACGCTTCCGAAAACGCTGGAACTAAACATCCAGAGATTACCTTTAACAAAAACGATGCAAAGGAAAAAGTTAATTGTCCGTCAGGTACTACAAAAGAATTGACTGATAAACCAGTAACATTTAAAGCACCATATCTCGGTCCGGTAACATTTAAAAGGAAAGCGTCCAGCAAACCTATGTCTCCAACTTCCACAGTGTCCAACGAATGTGTCCCAAAAAAAACTATGGAGTATAAGCCTACTAAATACGCTGCAGAATTGGTTAGCACGTACAAAGAGAGAAGCAAGCTGAAGGAAGAGCAAGACCTTTGGACGAAATTGGAAGCCCAATTGAAAGCTAAGGACGAAGAAATTAGGAAGAAACAAGCGGAGGCGAATCCAGAACCAGAAGGTTCAGTGGAGTAATTGTTTTATTAATAACTAGCTGATGCCCGCGACTTCGTCCGCGTGGACTAATATTTTTCGATCCCCCTTAATTTTCCAGGATAAAAAGTATCCTGTGCTTCCGCGGGTTACAAGTACAACCAATCTCTATACCAAATTTCATCAAAATCGGTCGAACAGGTGGTCCGTGAAAGCGTAGCAGACAGAAAGACAGACACACTTTCATATTTATGATATTAGTATGGATGGATTTTAGTCAATTTTTTGTCGCTTAACGACAAAAATGAGTCATAGTCCAACTCTAAAGCTGACATGTCGCGTTGTCATGTCTTAGGTCCAAAGCCAAAAGTTCGGCTTTTGCCTAATGTGTTCATTTTTAAGGCCAATCTTAAAGTGCCTATTACTCTAATTCGACTTTGGACTTTAACACTATACATATAAAACGACATCCTGACTGACTGACTGATCTATCAACTTAGGGGTAAGAAACTTGAACAACTAACTCAGATTTTTGTAGTTCCATGAGCAAGAAAGGGACGAAAGTGTTTGAGTGCTGACATATCATATTTTTTTTATCCACAACAAGTTAGCCCTTGAAAGAAAGAGAAAGAAAGAAAAACATTTATTTCCAAAATTGTGCCACACATAAATAGCATACCTAAAGAGGCAGGTCACCCCCCCACCTCAACGATCCAGAAAAGATATAGTATCTAAACTACAGCAAAGAGGCGCAGGAATGAGCTGCATTACGTATGGCACAACCCGAAAAATGGTCCAGGCTCAGCATAATGCTGTATGTCTAGTGCAAGCAGAAAAACACACAGCGCTGATTTTCAGCCGGAACCCTTATTCAGGTGACACCACGGAAAAAAATAACGTAGCTGCAAGCTAGTACGACACTTTTTGATAGCAAATTAAAGTTATCAAAAAGATATAAATATATAAATACATAAGTATAAATTAGTAAGTAAACGTAATACATATTATATATAAATTAGCATAACATAATATATAAGAAGCTACAAAAAAGATTACTCTGCCACATAATCTTGAAATTCCACTTGTTTTTCCAGAAGGAACTTTTTCATTTTAAATTTAAATGAAACTTTGCTCTTTAAATTCCTTATTGGAGGAGGGATATTATTCCAACATTTTGTGGCAGAGTAAGTAAAAGAGCCTCTATATCTAAGAGCGGCAGTGCGATGGAGTGGAGTACGGAGCCGATTACGACAGCTACGAAGACGGCCTGTCTCTCCATCACCCACCCACTTAAGTTTATGAGCTAGATAAAAAGGTTTGCCCAGTTTAATCACTCCGAAAAGCAACCCAGCGAGGTGCAGCTTCCTCCGTGATCTCATTTTTAATAAACTATGATTATTCAAATAGGGGGTGACGTGACTTCGCGGAGGAATAGAAAAGCAAAAACGAGCACGGGCATTCAGGCATTCTTGACTGCGATCTCACCTGATGGTAAGTGATGATGCAGTCTAAGATGGTAGCGGGCTAACCTGTTAGGGGCAAGACAGTTATAAGAAACCCATACCCCTATTCGGTTTTTACACGGTATCATAGCGGAACGGTAAATCGCTTGGCGGTACGTCTCTGCTGGTAGTGTGGTAACTAGCCACGGCCGAAGCCTCCCACCAGGCAAATGTGGCATAAATGCTGTCCTACGTGAAATAAACAAAATTTGAATTTGGGCTTTCAGTTAAAATTAATAGGAAGATATTCCTCCGGGTTGGTGTTGTGCCTTTCTGGTCTGACCGTTGTAATTTGGAACAGTCTATATATTATATAAAATTACTAGCTGATGCCCGCGACTCCGTCCGCGTGGAGGTATGAAAAATAGATAGTAGCCGATTCTCAGACCTACTGAATATGCTCACAAAATTTCATGAGAATCAGTCAAGCCGTTTCGGAGGAGTATGGGAACGAAAATTGTGACACGAGAATTTGATTAAACAAGAGATTGATTAATTATTGATATTCTCACAAAACTTCAATATCGCGAGGCTTGTATGTGTCTTATAAGTTTTCAGTCGATTATTATCTATTCCGTGATGTATATACAATTAGCGCCATCTAGTTTAAACTGCGGTAACCGCTACAACGACATTAAAAAAAACCTTCTAGTTACTACAGCTAGATTTCAAGTTTCTATCCCGAGTGGCTGGCTTCAGTCAATCAGTCAGTTAGGTGTCAGGAGAAGACATTTTATTATATATTATATGCATTGAAATAGTATAGGTACTAAAATTCTACATCAATGATTATTATGTAATATGGATTACTATATTGTTATTAGCTATTTTCCTGAAATGTTTAGTATTTTTTTATTGGCTCTGGGTTCGAGCCCTTGTTAGCCTAATAAATTGTAAGTTATACGACTGACTGAAATAACGCGAACCTCTATTATAGAAAAGTTGCATACGACTTTGTTCCAATCGGATAGTTGACAAGTCAAATCAGCCACTATTTTTCAAACGTCTGACGTCAAAACGCGCGCTTAGTTTCGATGGTTTATGAAATACTGAAGTGTGCCGTCATCAAAATTCGACTTCTTTATTTCAATCGGTAGGTTGAAATGGTTTACAAACATAAAACTAAAGTGGACTTGACTATGACTTTTAGGAGATGCTCTAATTATTTTAATAATCACTAAAAAATAATTTATTTGAATAGTTGTCAAATACCCAATAGTTCTAATAGTTTTAGTGATAGTGATAATGTAAGGCGGTGATAATGAAAGCAATACCGGGCTGAGTTTTTGTGGGTTTCTTCTCAGACCAGGGCGCGTTTGGAACCCTCGTATCTGTTTTAAGTTAACGTTAATACATTGTCACCCTTGCTTCATTTCTATTAGTTAATTGTTAATTCTAATATGTAGTTTTAGTTTTTAAAAAAATTTATTTGAATAGTTGTTAAATACCCAATAGTTCTAATAGTTTTAGTGATAGTGATAATGTGAGATGGTGATAATGAAATCAATACCCGGCTGAGTTTGTTGTGGGCTTCTTCTCAGACAGGGCGCGTTTGGAACCCTCGTAAGTATAGTTTAAGTTAACGTTAACACATTGTCACCATTGCTTCGTTTCTATTTATTTAAGTGTTAGTTTTTGTTTCGAATAGTTGGTAGATACATTTTAATTTTATTTCTAAAAAAAAGCAAAGTTTGTTGCTGATTCTTCTCAATAGAGCGGGCTTTCCAAACTAGGTTAGATCGTTATTTTAGATTTTCTATTTTAGATTAGATTTTAGAAATTAATTTGAACGGAAAAGAAATCTATTCTATATCGGGCACCGCGATGCCAAATTTCTTAGTAAAAAATATTATAAAAACAAAAAAAATTAAGTATCTATTAACTTATCAACTCAGTTCAACTCTGTCAAACACGAGTGAACTAGTAGTAGTGAATAATTATTATAGTGGTAGAATTAATTGACTATTCAAAAGCACTAAGTGTCAGCTTTGTGTTTAAATTTGATTTGAATTTTTAGAAAAGATAAAAGATTGTTAATTTATTTATTGACGAAGGTTTAATTAGGCGGATATTTGACTCATTCGATGTATTTCACTCGGTTCGTTCTTTGGCGGGGATACGCCATATTGGAATAATTAACATAAATACGAGTATTTTGACGTTTGAAAGTTAGTCTCCTACCGGTAGACTCAGCGATTATTGAATACTTTTGTGTTTAGATCGCAATTTGCGCGTTGGCTTTGGTCGACGCACGTGTGGTGTTTTTCGGTGTGGTTTTTTTGTTAAAAATAGCCGGTTTCTGTGTACTATATTGTTTGTGACTAACATTTTTGTGGTGTCGGTGAGTAGGTAGAGATGGAGGCGGATCCCCCCTCTCGGAAGCGGCCTGCCGATTCAGATACTCCAGAGAGCAGTAAAAAAACTGTTACACAACCCTCTCAAACAGCATCCATTGAATCCGTTTATATCCATCCCTCCTTCGCTGAAGGCGCTAAAAGCTATAGCAAGGACGACAAAGGACCCTTTATAGTCCACGTCTCGAGGGAAGTCTCGGACCCATCTGCAGGTACATCTATTCGTGCTCTCCAATTTGGCCAATTCTTACATAAAAACAAATTTACAAATATAATTAATGATGGAGTCAAAAGTGTTGGTCGTAATAAAATAAGCGTCGAGTTCTCGAACCCCCAAGGAGCCAACGACTTCTTGGTTAGCCCAATACTCCCAATGACCAAATACACCGCTATTATTCCAACATACAACATCACACGGATGGGTTTAGTGCGTGGCGTTCCTGTAGACTGGTCTATGGGGGAATTTGTTGAATCCCTAGTTCTGCCGATTGGATGTGGCGACGTTCTCAAAGCCCGCCGCCTCAACCGTAAAGTTAATAATGAAGGCGTTACTGAGTGGGTTCCTACCCAATCAGTTGTTGTAACTTTTAGAGGTCAGATGCTTCCCCCTCGTATTTTTTCATTTTACACATCCCTTCCTGTAGAGCCCTATAAATACTCCACCATACAGTGCTTGAATTGCTGCCGTTTCGGTCACATTAAAACACAGTGTAGATCTAAGCCCAGGTGTTACAGATGTACACAGCCCCATACAGGTGATTCTTGCGATGTTACAAAAGAAAAAGCTACCTGCATTCATTGCACAAGTAGACATTTTGCATCAGACAAGGACTGTCCAGAATTCTCGCGCCAACAGAACATTAAATTAGTCATGTCTCAGGAAAACATCTCCTACGCAGAAGCATCAGCCCGTTTCCCCCCAGTTGGGAGAACTTATGCTGAAGTATCAAATGAATTGTTTTCGACCCCTGCTTATTCTACTCGTCCTAATAATCCTCCCCGTCCTACCAATTCCCCCCGCCCTACAAACCTAAATCGCCCCACTACCTCCAATTCCCCTCTTAAAGGCCATCGGGAGACAGTCTTCCGGACACCCCGCCCTCGTGCTCCACTACCAAAAGGCTATGATAAGCAAGCGCATCAATCATTAGTCAATAATCCATCCTCTTCCCAACCCAATGGCTGTGATCTTAGCAATAGCCAATCCTACTTTTCTCAAGCCCAAGGTCAAATGTTAGAAAATCTCACAGCTTTACTTGTAAGCCTCTCTCTCTCTCCCCATGTGATGAACTCCCTTTACCGCCCAACGTTGCCGAAAACCTTAACTCCTTGTTTAAAATCTTAAAAAATGACTCAAACAGTTCTGCTTCAATGGAACTTAAAAGTATTCGTTCCAAAAAACAATATTTAATATCTCTAATCAACCTGCATAGCCCTGTCATAATTGCTATCTCGGAGACATGGCTGAGACCTGGTTCTCGATTTCGAGTCCCTGGTTTCTTTTGTCTGCGGGATGACAGGGATGACGGCTATGCAGGCAGTGCCATCTTCATTCGGCACAACTTTCCTTTTTCCTCTATCCCTATCCCCTCCCACAGCAGTCAGATTAATGCTGTTGCTGTGAGAGCTGTAAATATTTCCTTCCTCTCTTTATATATACCTCACCCCAATCCTTCCCTTATCCCAGAAATTGAATCTATCATATCTTCTCTTCCCAGTCCAACTGTGATTATGGGTGATTTTAATACTCACCATACACTATGGGGGTGTTATAACTGTGACGGGTTTGCTCCATCGTTGGTTGACATCTTTGAGGATATGAACCTTTATATCCTGAATGATGGCTCTCCGACTCGCAGAGTTTACCCTAATCAGAACCCAAAATCTGCAGTAGATCTTTCCCTTTCTTCTTCGTCCCTTGCATCTCAATTATCTTGGCAAGTTCTCTCCAGTACCTACGGTAGTGACCACTTTCCCATCATCTTATCTCTCAATAATAGATCCCTTCCACCTCCTAACCCTAACCCTTTGCTCAGATATAAAGTTCGTAGAGCAAATTGGTCTGGTTATGCTCAATCAGTGGATGACTTGATGGACTCTCTGCCTGACTTTGGACATGGTGGTAACCCTTTGACTTACTACGATCACTTTGTAAAGTCTCTTACTACTTCGGCCGATTCTAATATCCCCCGCAAAAATCCCTCTGTCACAAACCATTTGCCTTCCCCCCCTTGGTGGGATGAGGAATGCAAGGATCTGTTCGACCAGAGACTGACAGCAGAAGAAGAATATTCTGCACGTATGACAGAAGAAAATTTTATTAAATATCAACGTATTGATGCAAAAACAAAAAGGATGGTATCCAAAAAGAAAAAGCTTGGCTGGACTAAGTTCTGTGAAATGCTTAATCCCAGATCTCCTTCCTCAATTGTCTGGACAAACATGAGACGGTTTCGCAGATCGCTTTACTACTCCAACCCAAGCTCCAACAATCCATCTGAGTGGCTTAACTCATTTGCTGACAAGCTCGCCCCACCATATGTCCCTCAGCAGAACGACTTTCCTATTTCAGCACCAGCACCCATTACAGGCGAAATGGATGCCCCCTTCTCACTTTCTGAGCTTGCGATTGCTCTCAATGGTCTAAAAGATTCGACCCCCGGGGAAGATGGTGTGCCCTATTCTTTCCTTGTAAATTTAAATGAAAAATCTAAAATTTGCTTTTTAAAACTGATTAACTACTTTTTTGAACATGGAATAGTTCCAGATTCTTGGAAATCCCAAATTGTAATCCCCATCCTTAAACCTGGCAAAAACTCATCTGACCCAAACTCATACAGACCTATTGCACTATCATCAACTTTAGCGAAAGTAATGGAGATCCTCCTCAAGAACCGGCTAGAGTGGATAGTGGAAAGCAGAGGAGTACTGGCCCCCTCTCAGTTTGGATTTCGTAAGGGTCTTAGTACTACAGACAGCCTTAGCATATTCACTACAGACATTCGTATTGCCTTTGGTTAAGGGGAATACCTTGTGGGTATCTTTCTGGATATAGCTTCTGCATATGACAATGTACTTCTCCCGTTGCTCAGGCAAAAACTGCACCAGCTGAGTTTACCGCCGAGAATAATTCATTTCATATGTAACCTGCTTTCTGGTAGATCAGTCGTTGTAAAACATCAGTCATCTAGCCTCCCCCCCAGATTAGTCTGGAAAGGTCTTCCCCAAAGCTCGGTCCTCAGCCCTCTGCTTTACAGAATTTATACTCATGATCTAGAATTGTCTGTAAATAACTTCTGTAACATCTTGCAGTATGCTGATGATATTGTCCTCTACCACAGTTCAGGCACAATAGAGGAAATATCTCAACGTCTTAACTCTGCTTTATACTATCTAGGGCAATGGCTTACTGATCATGGCTTGTCCTTATCAGTGGCTAAATGCCAGGCAGTTGTGTTCACGAGGAAGCGATCCATCCCGAACTTTAGCTTCTGCTATGAGGATCAACCCATCAACCTGGTGGACAAAGCAAAGTTCCTTGGAGTTATTCTTGATTAATAACTGAACGGATTGGCTCATACTGAATACATAATTAATAAATGTGAAAAGGGCATCAATGTCCTACGTGCAGTGGCTGGAGTTTGGTGGGGTGCTCATGCCTACTCCCTTAAATTACTATATAACGCTCTAGTACGTAGTCATATTGATTATTGCTCATTTGTTTTAGATCCCCTAAATAAAACTGTGTGTGAGAAGTTGAACAAAATTCAATTCCGTTGCCTCAGAATAATTCTGGGTGCAATGAAGTCCACTCCCACTAATGCCCTCCAGGTTGAATGTGTTGATCCTCCTTTACATCTCCGACGGCAATATCTGTGTGACCGCTTTGTCAGCAAAATGTTACAGCTTTCCTCTCATCCACTGTGGCCTAAATTAACCCAGCTAGCAGAAGTACTTAGCACACGCAACCCAGCATCCTTTCTTTTGGACAGCTTCCGTAAATTTACTGAACTCCCTAATCCCTTGCTATCATTTCCAATTAACCCCCTATTCTCCGCATCATATGAAGCTCTGATTTTCAATCCCCCTGTAGTCACTGATCTTGGTCTAGTCAAGGGAGCCCCTGATACTCACTCAAAATTTCAAAACTTAGTTCATCAAAATTGGTCAAATCACCTTCTTATTTACACTGACGCCTCAAAGTTGTCCCCAGAAAGTTGTGTTGGTGCAGCCTGCTGGGTTCCCAGGTTTAAAATTATCCTACAATTTAAATGCCCTCCTGAGTCTTCGGTGTTTACAGGGGAGGCCATTGCCTTATTAGAAGCAGTCCTGTTTACCCGGTCCCATAACTTAAAACAAACTGTTATTTTTACTGACTCCCTTAGCTGCTTGTTATCCATCAAATAAAACCCATTCCGGAGTAAATCAAGATTTCCCATCATTCTAGAGATTAGGGAGGCTCTGTTCTCCTGTCATCAAACTGGTTTAGCGTTAACCTTGGTATGGATCCCAAGTCATTCTGGCATTGCAGGCAATGAAACAGCTGATTCATGTGCTAAGGCTGCTATACAAATGGGTTCCCAGGAGCATTTTAAGAATAGCTCCCAGGATCTGAGCGCTCTGTCTAAAACTTATCTGGACGAGTCCTGGACCACATTCTGGAATGATTCAAAACCGATTAAAGGCAAATTCTTCTCCACAATTCAACCTGATATTCCTAGGCGTCCATGGTTTTTCTTTCACAAATATGCAGATAGGTGGGTAACCTCTACAATATGCCGCTTACGCCTTGGTCACTCCTGCACTCCTGTCCACCTGCACAAGATCAGAGTTAGAGACCACTCCCTGTGTGAATGTGGCTTAGACGAAGGTACTGTCTCCCATATATTGTTCTCTTGTCCCAAACTTCTTCATCCCCTCTATGATGTCCTTCCATCACAAATCCCCCGCCCAGTAAATGTTGAGTGTTTGTTAATGTCTGTGTTTAGTCCGTATTGTAAATTTTTATGTAAATATATTAAAACAAACAATATTAAGCTGTAAATATATATGTTCTTATGTGTGTAATATTATATGTGCTAATCATTATATTGTGTTGTTCTAGGGTAGAAACTAACCATAAAATATTAGAAAAAGAAACAGGCATTATAACACATAATCCAAATTAAAAGCTGGATACCTTCCCAGTTATCACCTATAAAGCGTGTCTCCTCCATTCCACGCGACATTGGCGAGGTATATTGTACCCATTTGGTACAAACATAAGCCATAAAATCAAGAATAATAATAGATCGCAATTTGATTTAGAGCTTAGCAGAAGCAACTGCAGCCTGATCAAATAATTAATTTATTGTTGTTGTGATGCTTTGGCCAAGTTTTATACTTAACTTTTTACATTAAATCTCTCGTGAAACCGCTGCACGTTGTGATCATTCGCTCTTGGAAGTTTTAAAGAGAGTACAAACATATTTTAAAACTAATTTTAATTATTTGCCCACTTCTGGAATTATGCTTGCATAAGTATAGGTAATTTGAAAAAAGTTACTATTCAGATTTTTTGTTTTTATTATATTATTACATATGTCGCATTTGAACGGCGGCCTATGTCAGAAAAGACGTGACGCGTCGGTAAAGCGCGTCACATTTTTCTTTTAAATCAGCAGAACCGCTGACCCTTAGTAGGTCACCGTCTCTGCTGTCACTATCTACAGTACTAGAACTAATATCACAAGCAAGTGCCATCCAAATGAGGCACTGAAGTTAATTATCGAAAAGCAGAACTAGATTAACGTTCCGATCTTGACAATGACCACCGCAAATGCAGATACGTCACAGATTGCAACTGAAGGTTACTATTTGAATGAATAGCTTTAATCACTGATTTTAATAGTTGCCTAGTCTATCACTGGTATTTATTGCAAATACCAGTGATAGACTAAAATAAATAGACTACCTACAAATGCAACTCATAGAAACACTACGCCACTATAAGACGTAGGTTGTAAGTAATGCTTCTAATAGTTAATCCATCACTGACTTGCAAAAGCCTTACTATTAAGAGTCACAATTAAGAGAATCACTAATAGCAAAGGTGATTTAGATGTTAAATTCAGATGGTTTTTATTCAAATGATCAAATGAGTCTACCACCAGCTCGGAAGGCCACTCTGACAGAGAAGAGCTGGCGAGAAACTCTGCGGTAGCTCTTTTTAAAAGATTTGACAATCATTTTTACAATAATAACTTAGTTTACGATATTCAAGATGGAAACCGATTCACAATTATTTATCACAATTTAAACAATAATAAACAAAGTTAGTTTGGTCTAAAATCAAACTAAAACCTAGGCACACAATATAAGTAGAAATTGGTCTTACAACCTTTCGCTTACCAGAGCTCCAACAATTATTATCCTAATCGGCCATTACAATACTTTTTAAGCGCACTATCGCGCCCCCAACGGCAGCTCGCGGCGTTACAACAGCCGACTCGCCCCGATTGGTGGAACGATATAGCGGGTAAACAATTGAAACTCTTATTATTAACAAATCACTTAACTACAGTGTTAAATGAGCCCAAATAGTCTCTAAAATTATTAAAACAAATCATTGTTAGATTTACGAGTAATTAAACAGCAAAATCTCTGCATAAAAATAAATAGGAAACTAAATAGTACATGCGGCCAAGACTAGCCTTTTAAATCTATAAACTCCTCTTTAAATCTCACGATGTTAGAAACAATTAATAAACTTTAACAATAAATTGCTAATATTATCATAAAACTAATCAGATCGGGTTGCTAGTTCGACGCCCTTCTGGCTTCTCCCCCGACATATATAATTATTGTTTTGTATCAAGTCTTTAATCATTAAATGGAAAAGTTGCGGGTCGCTTTTTTTTCTGGCGGACAAAAATACGCGTCAGCACACGCTGGCGCTACAGCACAAAACGTCATTCTAATGAATAAGGACTTATTTCGTGGTTTAACGATTTAGTATAATGAAATAAACGGGTACATAGCACAATCAAGTTCAAACTTTTTTGTTTAAAAGCCAAAAAACAAACTAAGAAGAATAGGAAGAACTTTCCCGTGGGAATAGAACAAAACTTATTCCACGCGGATGAAGTCGCGGGCATTAAGCTAGTTTTGAATAAACATATTTTGGCTTTGCCATATTTATTGTGTACCCGTTTATTACAATATATTAAAACGACTTTATATTAAGATTTGATTTCATTTTTAAAATGGTGCCACAATGTGTCCCACAGATAACAGAATCCTAATACACTGTCAGAGTTGCAGTTATGTTGTTTGTTTTTAATTTTAGCTTATAATTAAAATATGTATGAAATTTTATTTTAATTATAATATATTTTATAGTTAAGTACTAAGTAGATAAATACTATTAATTTTTGAATGGTAAAACAGAGCCCCTTCACACTAGCGTGTCTCCAGCACAATTGTACACAATGGGCGTACTACATTATACCTCAATGTACGGTGGAACGGATATCCGGCATCTACCCGGTATCCGGCCAATTCGGCTTAAATTTTTTATCCCGCCAGATACCGGATAGTAACTCAATATCCAGCCGGTTTCCGGATGTTCAAAAACTACAACAATTTCCTAAAATTAACTTTAAAACATAAGTTTTTGTGAGGTAAATAATAAGAAAACGGGTTATAACTATGATGGCTTTTCTTAACTTAAAAGTTACAAAATCTCACAAGAAAGTCCAAAGAACCTTCCAAAAACTTAGTTTTTGTGCGATTTTGTCTTAAATTGCACTTAAATCACGCAATTTACTCAGCAAGTTAACAACAAATTTTCGCTAAACAACTAATCACTCATGCCGCCGGCCACGATGACACACGAAACCGCCGTTTCATCTCTAATGTACGCCGTACGCGACGATAGCGCAGCGTGTTAGCGCGGCGTTTCGACGAATGCCCACGCTGGAGGAACTATGTGAAGGGGCTCTAAATATGCGTGAGACGTGTAGAGCTAAACAATGAGGTACTTACCAAGTGTTTTCAATAATGTAATTTTAATAGGATCAAATAGCATGTATTTATTTTATTTTTTAGTTTTGTATAAAGTAATTAGTTAATAAGAATATGTCATAGGATGATAGAGTGAAATGGTTCTATGTTAAGAACTGATGTTAAATGTCCACTAGCATTAAAAAAGATCGCGCACGCAGGGATCGGCTATCATTCTCATGTCGATTTCTCCAGTTTTACTCGCTGGAATTACTTTTGAGAGCATTCATTGGCTTCAAGTATTGCCAAAGCAGTAACTTCTTCAAGATCTATTGCTAGTGGACTACTTTACCTAACAGATAAATATAAGCTTCTTAGGGCCGCTTGAACGTGGAAATTTAATTTAAGTAGTTATATTTTGTAATGCTGTCGCTTTTTGACAACCGCAATAATTATGCTCTTGTCAAAAAGTGTCATTATAAAAGTTAACTAATTTAGTTTAAATATTCCTAGGCAAGCGACTTTAAGAGCCGATTGCACCAACTTCAAAAAATGTTTAGCCTAGGAATACCTAATTCATTTTAATTTTGACAGAATTCGTAAACAACATCCGTCAAAACATCAAATGTATTCCTTAATTTTTGATCGCACAACTAGGAACAGTGGTAACATGGGTAACTATAGAAACGTGTCAAACATGTGAATCGACGGTTCAATAAAAAAAAATGAGAAACAGAAGGGTCATTGACTCATTCACCTGACAACTGAACCACATCACATCAATAAATTACCTCATATTTATATGGCATCATTATTTTACAATTTGACATTAGGTAATGTCAAACGTTATTCGGAGTTAGTGCAATTGGCACTTAAGGGTTTATTCCCCTATACTTAGATTATGTTGTGCCGTTAAACTTAAAATTGATTATGGTATGTAGTATGCTACTTAATATGTAGTATGCTACATATTTCATTCAAGTTTGTTCCTACTTGGTTTTTGTAAAATGTAACAAAAAAAAACATCTGATTCCTATTTATAAAATGCTACATTTTGGATCTGAAAAATGGAAGATCGCATTTCAAATAGTATCTTCAAAATCATAGTAAATTGTCACAACTCCATAACAGTTACTGTAGGTCTCAACTCTTATGTAACTAACTTCATAACAATAACAATAGATTATAAAAATTAAAATTCTAGGTAACCAATAGTACCTAAAGGAGTCCATAATATTATGTAAAAATGTGTCCATGGATTTGTTATAGCCTATGCGATATACGCAGCACTTTCAATTCAACCGTCTACTATTTAATATTTCTGTTAAATAAGTCGAATGTACGTATTTCTATACGTCTTGATTCTAAAATGTTTTAGAACCTTTGCCTTGGATAAAGTTATTTTGACCGTAGTCCTTGAGTATTAAACGTGAATTTCGGGAAACACATTAGATTTTCCTCGGTCAGGAAAGGCATACTTATTGATGATACTGTGTTATTAGGTATCCCGATAACTTAACAATAAATTAAAAATCCATAATTAAATAAGTATTGGACGGTAGTCTCGAACATAATAATATTTATAGCAACTTCGAAATAACATTTGAACAATATAATGTTATTCATTTAGCATTTAAATAAAAGTCTTAAACCAGTAATTAACTTATTTTATTTAGACCTCCTGCTTATGTACCTACTTAATTTTTAAAGGTTTAGGTAATAGGTGTAAATTGTAATGTTTTGCAGGATAGCCAATGATTTTTTGAAAGTGTCCTAGGATTTCCTAGACAAACTAAGAACTGTGTTTCGGCTATTGAATTATTTTGGTAGATAAATGGGCGCTAAGAGTGAAAGCGAAACAAACTCACATTCGAATATATAGATAGTAATCATTGATAGGACAGGTGTCTCTTATTGATTACCCTTGTCTTATATGATACAAATAAATTGAGTGTTATAGAACAAAGTACCCCTACCGCGTCTGTCGCTCTGTATGAACGCGATAAATTCAAAAAAACCGGCCAAGTGCGAGTCGGACTCGCGCACCGAGGGTTCCGTACAAACCTGAAGTAAGTTTTAAATTAAATGTTTTTTTAAAATATTTGAGTTGATTGAATGAAAGGTACCTAAATTGCGGTTTACGATTTATGACGTATTAAAAAAAAACTACTTACTAGATCTCGTTCAAACCAATTTTCGGTGGAAGTTTGCATGGTAATGTACAACATATATTTTTTTTAGTTTTATCATTCTCTTATTTTAGAAGTTACGGGGGGGGGGGGGGGGACACACATTTTACCACTTTGGAAGTGTCTCGCGCAAACTATTCAGTTTAGAAAAAAATGATATTACAAACCTCAATATCATTTTTGAAGACCTATCCATAGACCCCACACGTATGCGTTAGATGAAAAAAAATTTTTTGACTTTCAGTTCTAAGTATGGGGAACCCCCAAAATTTATTGTTTTTTTTCTATTTTTGTTAGAAAATCTTAATGCGGTTTACAGAATACATCTACTTACCAAGTTTCAACAGTATAGCTCTTATAGTTTCGGAAAAAAGTGGCTGTGACATACGGACGGACAGACAGACAGACAGACAGACAGACATGACGAATCTATAAGGGTTCCGTTTTTGCCAAATTTGGCTACGGAACCCTAAAAAACTACCCAACTTATTTTCATACGGTTTTCACCAATGGCCGGAGGGATTGAAGAGGAAGGTATAAGGGTCTATTTCATTGGTTGTAAGTAATATCTTACATTTTTTATGCGCGTGTCTGTTCCGACACAAGAAAAAACTTATAATATTATGTATATATGTCACCGTAAGATTGCAAAATCCGTTAGATTGTAATCCAACTAAATTGTAAACTGTCGACAGATTGTGAACCGTTCAATGTTCAGAGTGTCAATTTTTGAAATATTCATTGTATTTACGTTTTCTTGTCTCTTGTAGGTTACGTTAGGGTTCGACATAAATAATCAGGTAGTGTTATCACTTAGGTTTTATCGGGTTAATATACCTAACAGATTACAATCTACCGAAAAATAATGCGTTAAATTGTAATCTGTCGACAGTTTACAATATCGCTAGTTAGATTACAAGGGCCAAAATACTTTTTCATGCCCAATCCGAGAATACAATTTTCGATTTAAAATTAAAAAAAATATATTTTTTTATGCATATATAGATTAGTTATGGTTCGAATTATAATATACATACCTCTTCAGCGATAGTTTTAATGATTTACAATATTTTTGGCAAATAATATAACAAGGTGTCAAACAATTAAACAACAGCGTTACTTTTTTACAAATTTAAGTTTATTTATTAAAATTGTACAGTGAGACTTTGATTTAAACATGTCAGTTTTAAACTGTAACGCTTATATTAACCTCTTATAAAGTTAAATCACAGAAATAATCCATTTCTTCGAATATTCTTACTAATTTAGATTACTGCGTTACCAAAGTCTAATTTTAAAACTTAAACTTTCCTATTAGTGACAAAAAAACAACTTAAAATTTATACCAACTGACGACGTAATCTTCCACTTTTGATATATTATAATACGTACTTACGTAAAAAGTTAAGGCTTTTAAATCATTAGAAGCCTATGTGTTACTGAAAATACTACAATAATCGGAGGGACACAGTAATACAGTAGTAACTAGTAAGCTTAGTAACAGTAGTATCTTTTTACATACACTATTTTGTAGGTACTTTCAATAGAGATCTAATAAAATGATAAAAACAAAATAAAATTTTACTTTTTATGACTCAGCTGTTAGATTAGTTTGACTTCTGTAATTAATTAAGAATTTGAGATGTATGAAACCCAATGTGATAAATTATTTGACTGAAATATTAGATACTATTTGATTAAAAATAGGTGATACGATACCGGAAGTGAATAAATAAATTAGGAATAGATTTAATTTGATCAGAAAGTGTATTAAACCGGAAACGTTAAATGATTGGTGGAATGGAAGAGTTTAAACCGGAAACGTTAACTGATTGGTGGAATGAAAGGAGTCAAACCGGAAATGTTAACTGATTGGTGGAATGGAAGGGGTAATGGAATCCACGTATAAAAAGGGTAATGTGAAGTCAGTGTTGCCATGTGCACCGTAATTACGGTAAATAAACCGTACTCAGCACAAATTTACCACCTACCGTTGAAGCACGACAACGGTGACGATATCTACCGTAATATTCAGGGATTGAAATTTTTATCCTTACTAATATTATAAATGCGAAAATTTTTTCGTTTTATTAAATACAAAGCCATTTTGTGAGTAATGTTTTATTAAAAATAATACTCCGTTATTTCTACCGTTTTTCTCCAGGGCTCAATCACCGTAATTTCTTAGAAACTACCGTATTTTTTGAGTGGTATCACCGTCGAACAGATTTTGGACATGGCAACACTGTGTGAAGTAGATTGGGATGCATTGTATTCTCCACGTGTAGTATGATCACATCACTGTTGTATAAAATCTATTGTGAATAAATTGTGAAAAGTTTATACTCTGTTGAAAATTTGTGGAGGCATATTGAAAAATAAATATATTCTGATTGGAATTTGTGGAGGTTTTATTTTACACTACATAATTTAAAGTAACTCAAATAACAAAGCTTAGCTAAGTTTATACAAAAAATAACGTTTCACTCCAGCATTTTTTACAGGGCCTAGCTATAACATAAGCGACGTTGTTTTTCTGCGTTCGGCAACGCCGCCATTTAGTGCAGCTAAGCTTCTTTCTGAGAAAAAAAAGAACAATATAATGGTATTACCGTTATAATAACGTATTACAAACATTAAAAACACATTAATCCCAACTACGTTACTTTTTTCTAGTAACGCAGTGGTAGCAGTTACGCAGTTGTAAATAAGTATGAGTAGACTTTGTTGTAAATGTTAACTAAATAAAATAACAAAATGCAGATATTCTAACACTAACAGAACCAATACATGACAAACATGTAAATATCGTCAGCGTGTACCTTTCGACTGCGGTAACTCAGCGGACACGCAATAAATTACACGAACCTTTCTCAACGACTGTGACGCGATTGATCCGATCCACATCTAAACTTCTAAATCTAAACTAATATTATAAAGAGGAAAGATTTGTTTGTTTGTTTGTTTGTTTGTAATGGATAAACTCAAAAACTACTCAACCGATTTAAAAAAAATTTTCACCTATAGAAAGCTACTTTATCAGCGAGTAACATAGGCTACATTTTATTTTAAAATAAATTAGAGATCCCTTCGAAAATTGCAATAATGTGAATTAAGTCGGAAAAATTCACCTAATTCAACTTTTTACGTTAAACCTCTATTCGTCTATTAACACAGAGTACATTATAATATATACGGGTATCTATTAATTCAAACTGTCTTTTATGTCATATTTGTCAAGACACTTTTATTTCATATTTTTGTCTAACTAATATTATAAATGGGAAAGTGAGTTTGTTTGTATGTTTGTTCCGCTTTCACGCCGTAACTACTGAACCGATTGCTTTGAAATTTTGCAGACGTAAAGTAAGAAGTCCGGATTAAATAATAGGGTACTTTTTATCCCGGAAAATTAAAGAGTTCCCGCGGGAACTAAAACTCCTCAATCCACGCGGACGAAGTCGCGGGTATCAGCTAGTATCTAATAAATACAAGAAAACTTACCAACATTTTTTGTAACCATTTTAATATCTAACTGCTGTAGACAGACTGCTAAAAGCCTAAAAGATCAAGGTCTCAACTTAGTTGTTAGTTCTCAACATAGTTCCCAGGCGAGGGTGCCAGCGAAAATACGTCGTATTGGAGACTCAAGTGCCAAGCGTTCACAGCGGTTTACTGAACAAAATTTGAGAACGTATGGTGGAGTTGTTCGTCTCAGTGCCGACTGACCATTATTGGGTATGGACTATTTTGATCAAGTGCTACCCGTGCGAAGCCGGGGCGGACCGCTAGTATATTTATATATGGATTGATCCGGCTAACGTACTCCCCTCGCGTAGTTGCTATCATTTATTATAACAGTTACAACAAGTCGAACCGAATGAAGTGCAAGAAAATGTAATACACTCACTCTATGGTTTATTTTCATACAGCAACGCAAGGTAGTTACGATTTTATTATTTGTTAGGGACACAGACAAAATTATTGTTTATTTCAGTAAATGTTTAATGTTAAAAATATCTATTAGCAATTGTAATAAGGTTCAAAAGTTACATTTTTATAGTGTTATTTAAAATAAACGTCATCTAGGAAATATTGTGAGAAATTGTTACCTCAAGGTACTGTTACACATGCTCATTTCAAGCATGAAAGCATGCTTCTATTGAGCAGTTGCTACTTAGTAGCATGTGTGTCGAAATGTTGCTCAAAATTAGCATGCTCATTTCGAGTTTGCTTAAAGGTACTGACAGACATGCTCATTAGTGGCATGCTAATTAATCTATAAAAGGCATGCTCAAAACGCGCATGCTCTTGCACTGTACACAAATGCTTATTTTAGGTATGCTTATTTTAGGCATGCTCACGAATAAGCATACTTTAAGCAAACAACAGAACACACATGCTATTTAAACGCAGGTTCTTGGCTTAGACCTTAGGTTTTTAATCTTAGTTTTTATAAGCTTCATAGTTAAATTTGGGTCGTTCATGTCTTGTAATAAATTTTCGTAAGCATTATTTCGCGCTATATTATTTTTATACAATGGCGAATTTGTGTTCCATAAACACTCATAACTTCGATAATAAGTTACAAAAATCATTGTTTTGTCTTCTCCCCAACGCGCCATTTTAATGTAAATTACTTTATTATTATTATTTAATTATTGTGATGCGCTCCCAAGCCGAGATCGAAGTGACAATAAGCATGCTCATAAGAAAACCTGTACAGACGTGCTCAAAGCACACCCCTTTCCACCCGCGCCTCAGGAAGCATGCTCAAAAATCGAACGGCTGTTGATTTTTGAGCATGCTCGAATTAAGCATGCTCATTACTAGCAACGTTACGACACACTTGCTATTAATGAGCAAAAGCTCATTATTAGCATGCTTTCGTGCTACTAATGAGCAAAAAATCAACAGGCGTGCGATTTTTGAGCACGCTACCTGCGGCGCGGGTGGAAGGGGGCGTGGCGTGCTTTAAGCGCGTCTAAACAGGTTTGCTTATTGAGTTGAGCATGCTAGTAGCGATCAGTCGTTTGCAACAGGTGTGCACAATTTCACGCAAAATGTCTCGCTGGGGCGACGAAATAACGCTCAAATTTGTCAATTTATACCGAAATAAGTAGCAAGTAAACGAGTGCTTGTGGAATCCACGCATACCGCAGTATAAAAATAATGTTGATAGAAATAATCCTTCAAAGCACTGTATATTGCTTCACAAAATTCAGGTAGAAATATCGATATAGTAGATCCTCCAACCCTGTAAAGTGCTTCCTATGTATGTAAAGAATCTCCAGTTGCTAGATATCTTAATGTCACTTCCAACTTCACTTTAGCTGGGATTGCATTTCGCATGTGTGTATCTTGTTTCTGTATAGCGCTTTTAACTTGAGAGAGTAAACAGTCAAATTGATGCGGTAGCATGCGCATATAGTTTTTATAACCCGTGGCATCTTCTACTCGCATTTCTGTAAGCAATTGAGCACTTGCTCCCAAGTCCTGTCTTCTAGATATCCAATCACGGACCCAAATCTTTCGGTTTCTTTTTTTTTGCCGAATTGATATAAGCTTCTGGATGCATTTCATCGCCAGCAAAAGGATGATCTTATTCAGCTCCATGCGGATAGCTGTTTGATTGTCCATGACTTAGTTTGAACTGAGCGAGAAAGCACGCTTTAAAATGGCATGTGTATTTGGGAAGTTTGCTTTGAGCATGCTTATTCATATACAAGAGCATACTTAGAAATAGCATGCCTATTGCTAGCAAATGTAAATTGTTCATAAGCATGCTCGTATTGAGCATACTCATAAGCATGCTTACTAGTATGCTATTTTAGAGCATGTGTAACAGTAGCTTAAGTATAGCTTGAGACACGTGCTCGAGGACAGCAGTATTTTGTACTAAGAACTACTGTGTTACTAAGAATGACAACGTCGTTACCGTAATTTTCGAATATAATATGACCGTTTTCTACCCCGAAGGGAGGAAAACGAGTATTTCAGGTCTTGCCTAGGCTTGACCTTCCGGAGATAACACTACTATGTATTACCTTTCATGTGCGTGCATACTTTACCTATTAGTGAGAGCGAGATAGCCTATATACGGAGCGGAGCTGTGGGGCGGCCCCCCCCGTTCGCGAGTGCCGGCTAGGCGCGACGAGCCACGCGAGCGCGTCTCGTCAGTACCAACCCGGAGCTGAGTGAAGTTTTTTGGTGGCGGCAAGGGACTTACTCCAGGTCAAGCCTAGGCAAGACCTGAAATACTCGTTTTCCTCCCTTCGGGGTAGAAAACGGTCATATTTCAGTTCTGTGCCGTCGGCTTGACCTTCCGGAGACTTGTTTTGGTATCTGCCGGCACTAGTATAGCGTACTGTGACTTTATAAAATAAAATAAAACCTTTTATGGACAAATAATTTGTATTATCGTGATATTATCAGATGTCGTTTAACAATAATAAATCAGCTGATCTTAACATATAATCAACATAAACAAAAACATAATTCTTCTCACTAATAATCATAGGAACTAAACAGTTGCCATCAGTCTCCTTATCTCTTCTTCGATAATTTTATAATTATTAATTCAAACTTAAAAGACAATCTTAAATTACACTGGTACAAAGGAATATAACAAAGTATTTTCGGAATGCAAAGAGGGCGCTGACACAGACTTATAATAATACTTGAAAAAGTTTTTAGCGCCTCGCCAATTACCTCTTTTTAATAAATCATCTAGAGGTAAATTATTTTCAAAGTTATAGGATGCAACAGCTGATCTGATTGATCCTGGACCAACCTCTAAACCCAGACTTAAGAATACCGGTTTTAGCCACCCAGCAATCACTGCTCTAGAGGCAGGCTTCACCTTTCCTCTAGTCGTAATAAACAAGTTCACTAACCCTGGAGACGCTTTTCTCCTTTCCGCAGACACGAGCAGCAACTGCCGTATCCATTTTACAATGTCAAATTCTGAATCTTGAGACTTATTAATCAACCAACCCGATTGTCTTTCCTTAACCCGATCCGTTTTGGAACCAAACGCTGGCCAAAACGTTATTGTCTCATTTTGTATAGAGAAGTGCTTGTCATCTATCCGTAACAACGTCAAGTCGTGTATTCTTCTTCCTGAAGCAAGAAGCAATAACAAGGCACAATATCTAGAAACTTGGTAAATACTTGATTCGTCTGGAGGATTATCTTTTAACCAAGTAATCAAATCCTGGATATTCCACACAGGATGGCGCAATGAAGTTTTATCAGCAGACTTCAGGCTGATTGCTTTTAAGATAGATGTTACGATAGGATGGGTGCATATGTTACGTTCAGCTTCCGGATTTGCAAATGTGGCAATTACAGATTTTCTAACCAAGATTGTGCTGTAGGCTACTTTTCTAATTCTATACAAGTAACTCAAATATCTTGCCACTTGCTGAGGACTAGGATTATTTGACACAACGCCTTCAGTTCTACACCACTTTGTCCAATCTTTCCATGCAGAAGAATATGTTTTCCAGGTGGACGACCTCCAAGCCGACTTCAACAATTCCACATCTTCACAAGGTAAGTCTTTTATCAGCCTATTCCACCCTGTATTCGCCATACCTCCAAAGTCATCGATGACACTTCTGGAGGCGGGCAATTCGTGGCTAGATCCATCAAGTGAAGGGACAGGTTCTTCATTACTATAGGTGCAGCTGTTGCCTTGGATTTCAGAGCTGTTCGCCAAAAAGCTCGCGTCCATCTGGGGACCACTACCAGGTACGTCCCTTTTGCATAGTTCAGGTGTTGGATGACTTTGGGAATTAATGGCGGTGGTGGAAATACCCAGGCTAGATTGTACTCCCACTTTCTGCTGAATGCATTGACGAAGCATGCTTCTACATCCGTCGCATCTATTGACACGTACTGGCGGACTACTTTGGACATGGACGTCGCAAATAGGTCTATTTGTGGAGTTCCCCAACGGTTGAAAACCTTCTGTGTGAGACTCTTGCTCAAGTGCCAATCGGTTGCTGTTGACTGTCTTGACAATCGGTCTGCTATCGTATTGAATTTTCCGGGTATATAATAAGGGATTAGAACGGTGTTGATCTGGTTCGCAAAGAGTAAGATCTTTCTCGCCAGCAAGTACAAAGTCTGTGATCTCGTGCCTCCTTGGTTGCGTAGATATGCAATTGCTGTACGATTGTCTGCCTGAATCATTACAACTTCGTTCTGGATTAAGACTCTGAACTTTTTGAGGGCTATATAAATTACATACAGTTCCTTTAGGTTTATGTGCCACTTCGTCTGGACTGACGTCCACTTGCCCGACCAGAGGGACTGTTCTAGTTGTATGCCCCACCCTGTATCTGAAGCGTCGGTCGTCAAAAATACATTCGGCTCCCTGCCGATTATTGGACTCGATTCCTCTAGATGTTCCAGCCACCAGACACATTCGTTTACCGCAGGTTGAGGTAAAAGGAAGCTTTTCTTTGGTCTGTATTCTTCTAGAAACCGGCTTGCTTTTTGAAGTTGCCTGCAGAAAAGGCGACCCAGCGGAACTACTTCTGTCGCGAATTGTAGTTTCCCTAGTAAAGACGTTCCTTGAATCCAGTTCCATCGACCCAACCTTAAAATATT
This sequence comes from Erebia epiphron, assembly GCA_963932025.1. Taxonomy (NCBI): domain Eukaryota; kingdom Metazoa; phylum Arthropoda; class Insecta; order Lepidoptera; family Nymphalidae; genus Erebia; species Erebia epiphron. The sequence continues at coordinate 16,582,788 of OZ009950.1, forward strand.
TTTGAGAAACGATCGCAGATCTATAACTTTGTCCTCGGGAAGGGTTTTCAGATTCGTTTGAGTGTTGAAGATAATCCCTAGAAATTCGATTTTCTTTGTTGGACTGGTGATAGACTTGTCTCGATTTATTTTCCATCCCAAGTGTGATAACAGGTCTACTGCTGTCTCGACCTGCCTTTGAAGAACTGACCTGTCTTGGTGGGCGAAAAGAAAATCTTCCAAATACACCAGAACTCTCATTCCCTCTGCCCGAAATATATTTGCGATCCAACTTGTGATCTTTGAGAATGCTAATGGGGCGCTGGCTAGACCCATCGGTAGGCAAGTCATTTGATATAAAACACCGTTGTAACTGAGACTCAAGAACCTGCGATGCTTTCTTTCTATTGGTATATGCAGATACGCTTGCGACAGATCCACTTTGCACATATAATCGTCTCGCTGCAAGAATTTTGGTACCTTTGACTGATTTATTAGGCGAAATTTCTTTGGTTTGAAGTAAAGATTTAACCGACGAAGATTGAAGATTTGGCGCATTTTTCCGTTTGCTTTTTGGATTAAGAATAGTCTCGACAAGAATCCCGTTTTCTCTGTTGCCTTCTCTATAATATTTTCTTCTAACATGCTTTTTATTTCCTGTGTCATTTCTTTTGAAATTGGAGTAGCAAATCTCTCTAAATTTTGCTCTGTCATTCGAGTAAGAGGAGGTATCTTGACAAAGGGTATTCTGTAACCCATTATCATTTTGACTATTGGTCCTGGCGCGCCGAGTCTTATCCAACGAGAAGCAAACAGGGAAAGCTGACCGCCTTTGAAATGATTGTCAATATGAAGACGAGCGTTCCTTCTTAAAAGGTGGACGCTTCTTTGAGCCTTTAGGCTTGTCTTTATACTGTCTGCTTCGTGCCACTGGCGTAGAAGTAGATGTTCTTGGTTTCTTCCAATCTGATTGTTTTGTCTTTTGTTTCTGATCCGGTTTTGATCTCTCGAGCTTATTTTGGTTGTAATGAGAACTGGAACTTGTCTGTAAGGGTTTTTTAGTGGAACGAAAGACTCGAAAGAAACCTCCTTGTTTGCTAATGAAGTCGTCAAGGCGTTCTTCATCAAACAGGTGTGACTCTGATGGTGGGATCTGAGATAGCTTTGTTGCTAGAAAATCATTAGCTGGCTTAAATGTCTTTCTTCTAAGGTCAATGATTTCAGCCCTGCGAGCACAGGTGTAATGAAGAATATCGTCTGATACATTTTTAAAAGCTGATGAGTCACTAGATAGTAACTCATGCACGTCATTCCTTATTTCAGGATATTTCGCAGTTAGCTTTCTTGCTTGTTCTGCTAAAGCTTCTCTCTGCTTCAATAGGCCGTGACAAATACTGCCCAAGGTCATATCAGCGTTAGTCAAAATATTTTGACAAAAACTTTTCTGCGTAATACTACCTAGTTGGTCATTGACTTTGAGGGCGTCAAACACCGGAGCAGCCCGTAATTTCTTTTGAACATCTTTATATCTAATCCTATTCCAAGAAGTTGTTCCCAATTTCTGACAAGCTATGCCTTGACTTTTTATAATTTCTGAAGGAGTAGGGGTTAAAGGATCATCTTCTTTAACATTTGGGGCAAAACTAATGTCCTTAGAAGTACTGGCTCTGGGTTCATCATTCAGGTTGCAAACTGGGACTTGAAAGGCACTCTGTTCATCAATATCTGAAGCACCCCCCAAATCATCTAAAGGATCCTCATTTTCTAAGTCTGATTCCGATTCATAGTCATCATGTCGAAAATTCTGTGTTCGCAGGAGAATTACCTTCTTGTTGGTTTATCACTGTCTTGTTTTTCAACGACTCTATTTTCTGACACAGTTTTCCGAAGAGGCCATCTACTTTTTCCTCTAACTTATCCAGTCTACTCCTCTTAGCAGGTCTTTCTTCCTCTTCCTCTCCCTCTTCATCTTCTGACGGCTGACGTAATTGACGACAAACCTCCAATCTCGTAAGAATAAGACGGCGCATCGGCTCAATAGCATTAATGAATATCTCGGCTTGGGCCGCCGATCCTTTAATTCTATTTACGATAGATGGAGGGCTTATTATCAGTGCTCTACACAAAGCCCACTTTAGCATACATACTTTTATTTCCCTATAGGGTTTCTCCGCCACATATTCTGCGTCGGGCAGAAAAATTCGGACATATTCCATAGATGGCAATGCGAATCGAACCTTGTTTAATATTTGAGGATCTGTATTTTCGCCAAAAAGTTCTTCTTTTGTTGGACTTAGAGTTTTCCAATTTGTCCATCCGTCTGGTAAAGACTTGCGGGCTAATTCTTTAATTTTGTCGAGCCAGCAATCCTCTTCTTCCGTCTCTCCTGACTCCTCCAGCAATTCTCCAATTGTAAGGAAGGCGGTCGGCTCCACCATCTGCGCCAACAAAATCCTTTATTACTATAAACATTTAAACGGCTGCCGATGGTCAGCCCCAAGAGGGCAGAAGTTAGCGAGCCTTAGCCGACTGCAGCGGGCTAGCCTTAGATAGCTGCGGCTGGCGAGCCTTAGACCGCTGCGGCTGGCGAGCCTCAGACCGCTGCGGCTGGCGAGCTTTAGACGGCTGCGGCCGGCGAGCCTTAGACGGCTGCGGCCGGCGAGCCTTAGACGGCTGCGGCCGGCGAGCCTTAGACGGCTGCGGCCGGCGAGCTTTAGACGGCTGCGGCTGGCGAGCCTTAGACGGCCGCGGCTGGCGAGCTTTTGAAGGCTGCGGCAGCGAGCCTCTGACAGCTTACAAGCCTGAAGGCCATATAAGCCTACAGTTACGGTTGAAAAACCGGCAACTGTATACTATGTGTTGCTATCGAACCCATACAGGTTGCAGAAACCAACCCTAAAGTAAAGTGGCAATAAACTTCATGCACATTAGGTTATTTACCTAGTTATATGTTATTTAATTTTATAAATATCTTATAAGTTTAACAAATTTTTTTTTTTTTTAAATTAAAATTTACTGTACAAGCTTCAAAATCTATGAACCGTTTTATATTTTTTGTATGATCCAACGATAACATCGTTTACAGGACCTTAATAGTAAACAAATCGGTTCTAAACACGAATATTCTCACTCTCACCAACAATATGTACTTATAACAAATATAAAAACTCACCGTTTCGACTTAATTCCGTGCGAAATAATCCAGTGAACGTACACATGCACACTAATCAGTAAATAATAGCCAAAACAAAGTACTCTGTGATAATAGTGTACTCAAGTACTGACGAGACGCGCTCGCGTGGCTCGTCGCGCCTAGCCGGCACTCGCGAACGGGGGGGGCCGCCCCACAGCTCCGCTCCGTATATAGGCTATCTCGCTCTCACTAATAGGTAAAGTATGCACGCACATGAAAGGTTATAGTAGTGTTATCTCCGGAAGGTCAAGCCGACGGCACAGAACTGAAATATCATATTTTTATGGTAAAATTTTGCTTTCTGCATTAGACAATAATGTTATATTTCGGAATTAGCATACTATTTTCACAATTTTGTACTGATATCCCATTAAATTTAATATTCATTTGAAGAGACCTGTTTGGGCATCAAAAAGTATTTTGGCCCACAATCCAACGGCCTTTGCAATCTTACGATGACATATTATATAATATCATACAACAACCATTGCGACTGAATTTCATATTGACACTTTAAAAACTCACTTCTGAATAGGTAATTAGGGTAATGGAAACATGCACCGACCAGAAAATAGTAGATTGTATTTTATGGGATTGTATTTTAGTGGATTGTATTTTTGTTAAAAATTCATGGTTTTATTTTGAAAAATGAGTTCTTCAAATGTCAGTGAAAGTATAGAATTACCTAACTCCTGAAAGTATTAGAACTGACGCAAGAAATGTGAACTATTACTTGCAAAATCCCGGGAGAAATATATGAAAGCCTATGGTAATTTTATTGAACGGAGAAATGCAAGAGGCGCCAAGAATTGTTCAGAATTTGTGTTTTGGCCTACTTACAGTACTTAGCCAAAACTGAACAACCTTCCACTCTTTGGAGTAGGTAACCTACCTACTCAATGCTAAAATCAACAGTCAGTTCTAATAACGACGTAAAACTGGACACATATTCGAAATTAATAGCGTACCTATCTAAAGAGCATGTCTCATGGATTTGTAGTTTTATTTTCTCATAGAGGGTGATGAAAAGTAGAGGTACACTCTACTTTTCATCACCATCATTCGGGCGCAAAATATTTTTGGGCTCAGGCGACGTACTCGGTACTTTGAATCCCTCGCTACGTTCAGGATTCTACTAAAGAATCCTTCACTTCGCTCTGGATTCAAAAAAGCGCCCTCGCCGTAAAAATATTATTTTGCTCCCATAGAATACAATCTATCACTGACTGTGACCTTTGCTATGGCACCGACCAGAAAAAAGCTCTATAATCCGTAGACAGAATAATAGGCATGATGACAGTAACCAAGAATCAATGAAATTATGAATTTATCTAATGAAATAGGATTCATGGGTTATATAAAACGTATTAATTTTTCTATATCGAGTGAGATTGCTATTTATTTTGATAAAATAAAACTATAAAATACAACAATCCGCCATATTGGATAAAACACCAAAAAGCGAACGACGTCACAATTGTTTGTTTTCGAGCTTTGACAATCACACTATTGTTTACTGCACTGAGTACATTGGTAAAAACAATAGTGACGTCACAGACGACGCCATGACACCGCCGAACGTTTTGGCGTGAATTTTAAAATTTAAATTTCAAATGCCAATTTTAGCTACCAAACCTTATTTTTCTGCTGAAATAAGATATTTTCTCGAAATAGTAGATACTTCCGAACATAATCTGACCATTTTTCAAAATCAGTCATCATGCCTATTCTTACTCTAATCTACTGTACTAGCTACTAGGATGATCTGTGGCTCTTTGGTCTGTGGTGGTGATTCTACTTGTCTCTGATTCCTGCAAGGCGACCGCGTATCTCTTGCATCAATCATTGATACATCGCAATCACCTCTGATTGGTTAAAACTCTTCCACTATTGGACGAAATCCATTGACGCAGCAAGAATAACATAAATTCAGCCAATCAGAGGTTATTTCGATGTATCAATGATTGATGCAAAACATACGCGGTCGCCCTGCTGCATTTCCCCTCTGATTCCTATTGATTCTGATTGTATTAAGATATTTGTGTATTGTTGTCTATGTATTGTTATGTAATTTTTTTTGTATGTAGTATTAGTATAATTTTGCGCCACCTGCAGTCTTGTTTCCTTGTGTTCTCCTAATAAGGTTGCCTGGAAGAAATTGCTACTTAGCAATAAGGCCGCCCTTTGTACTTCTTTGTTTTATTTTATGTTTTCTGTTATTTGCTTTTGTTATGTGTGGTACAAATAAAGAGTTTAATAATAATAATAATAATAATTCCTGTCATTCCTGACAGAGACAAGTTATCCACTCAGCACTGTAAAGAGTAAAGACCACTGTTTCTTTAAACCTAATCAAACACAGATTTATAAAACCTGGGGGGGGTTTTATAAAGGGGAGCAGATTCAATATAGTGAAAAAAATTGCGTGGCAATTTCAAACACACGGAAACATTACTCACACATAGACAAAACTCAGGGCCGCACCTTGTTGCTGCCTAAAACATTATATTAATATGTAGGGTTAAGTCGTGTGAAAAAAAAAGACCTAAACGTTACCTATCATTTGGAAGCTATATTTTGTAAGAGTTTTAAAAATTATTATAGGTACTTTTTATGACTTTTTCATCACAAGCGATCACAACTGCAATGTAGTAACAAAATTTAAAATTGTAATTTCATATAACTTTTGCCCGCAGCTTCGCTTACGTTAAATTCAATTTTCATACAAATTTCAAATCCCTGTTTTACGAGGGAATGGATTTTCAAAAATACTTTCTCAGCATCTGCTCCTACCTTTTAACCATTTGTAGTTCGCTAAAGCCTGCCTCGATAGGACAGAGGCCTGTGCTAGATGTCTGTTCCGGGCTTGGTTCCACAATGGTAATCACCACCATGTGATGGGGATATTATTTATAGAAAGTTCATACTGAGATTAATTTCTTGGCAGTTAGCCAAATAAATGTTGTAAACTAATCGAATTGAATCATTATTCCAAAAATTAGGTTAGAAGGTTATATAAAACAGGTTAAACGCACATGTTTTTTATTCAAATAAACTTTACAAGTGCTTTAGAATAACAAGTGAATCTACAACTGATTCGGAATGCCATTTATTCTAAGGAATTCTAAGGAAGTGAATTAAAGTAAAAATAAAACAACAAACTAATCTTTATTCTACAGCACGCTTTTAACAATCTAAAACAGAAAATACACACAACAAACAGGGCTTTAATCTTAACACGAATTAAGGTTCAGATCGACACTAACACAATGTTAAACTATCAAAAATTACGAGATGGATGCGTTGCCGATTGCTTACATGCAACTCACATCTGGAGGAGTAAAAGTTGAACTAGGCTGAACCATTAGTAGCTCTGCTATTGAGGGTACAGTGGTAGTTGGTACTTGGGTAAACCGATTCTGGGAGAAAAAAATCATTTTTGTTCTGGAAAAAATATTAATAAATTATTTTGTTGCCTTGATTGATTTATATAAACAAACATATAAAACAATCTAGGCAACTAAATAAACCTTAAACCACATGCTTATCATTAAAGAGTTTGGAAACTGAATCATGGGCATGTCGATTTAAAATCAACTGTTGGAGAAATATTGTAAGGGAAAGAAGTACCGGACCTACTTGAATTCATCCGCTAAATGAAAAACCAGGTAAGTAAATTTGTACCTACTTTGTTCTTGCCTCAGCTGACTTTGGACATGTTCTTATTTGGACAACGGAACTCTGACAAAAAAAACTTACATCCGGTGGAGTAAAAGTTGAACCAGGCAGGGTCAATTGGGGAATTTATAATGTCTGAATTTTCCCTGGTCTGTCCTGGTGGGAGGCTTCTGCCGTAGCTAGTTACCACCCTACCTACCTAACCTACTTACCTCGGATAACTTTTATTTGAATATGGTCGGTATGTCACCAGCAGATAGAATAGAACGGACCACACTACGTTCTATTAAATCAGCTGTAATATGCTTGGAGGATATAACACGTCTTGATGAATTGGGCTGTCAGTCTTTTCTATTAATATTTTTCATCCATAGGTTTCTCAGGTATTCATCCTTTGGAAACCTGAAATCAAAAGAAAGTTATAAACTTATAATAAAAGAGTCGTCAAGTCCGGCCCTGTAATTTTTTCAAGTTCTCGAAATGTCAACAAAAGATTATTCAACATAAAACATGTATTTCTACAGAAAACCATAACATTATAGTTATAATATTAGCATATTTCGTCTTAACAACTATAAATATTAGATAACTTATCCTTGATGTGATGCGGTAAACGAAAAAACTCAAAGCTAACTACATGATATCATGAAATTTACTAACCGATGGAACGTTATTTCTGGGGTTTTCCTGTACGACGCGTTGTTACACAGGGTGACACAGCACTTCACCATTTTATTTCAATAAATATTGGCTACTAAACCTCAAAATTTCACAAACAATTTATGACAACACAATGTAAAAAAACGCTTTATGTCTCTTAGATGTCATAACGGACTACCACCATAGCCGTCTCTATCCCCTTTAAGGGAGATAGAGACGGTGCTACCACGCATTGAATTTTTGCCAATGTGCGCGTTGGTGTTGCACAGTGTTGCAACAAATAAAAAAAACCGGCCAAGTGCGAGTCGGACTCGCGCACCGAGGGTTCCGTACAAACCTGTAGTAAGTTTTAAATGAAATGTTTTTTTTAAATATTTGAGTTGATTGAATGAAAGGTAAATTGCGATTTACGATTAATGACGTATTAAAAAAAAACTACTTACTTGATCTCGTTCAAACCAATTTTCGGTGGTAGTTTGCATGGTAATGTACAACATATATTTTTTTTAGTTTTATCATTCTCTTATTTTAGAAGTTACGGGGGGGGGGACACACATTTTACCACTTTGGAAGTGTCTCTCGCGCAAACTATTCAGTTTAGAAAAAAATGATATTACAAACCTCAATATCATTTTTGAAGACCTATCCATAGATACCCCACACTTATGGGTTAGATGAAAAAAAAATTTTTGAGTTTCAGTTCTAAGTATGGGGAACCCCAAAATTTATTGTTTTTTTTCTATTTTTGTAAAAAAATCTTAATGCGGTTTACAGAATACATCTACTTACCAAGTTTCAACAGTATAGCTCTTATAGTTTCGGAAAAAAGTGGCTGTGACATACGGACGGACAGACAGACAGACAGACAGACAGACAGACAGACAGACAGACAGACAGACAGACAGACAGACATGACGAATCTATAAGGGTTCCGTTTTTGCCAAATTTGGCTACGGAACCCTAAAAAAAAGACGTGTGGCACTCGGAGACTGCCGCGGTAAAGCTATTGCATAGCATTTTTTATCAACTTACCTAACACTTTGGTTGCTATGACTACTTGTGTTGTTGACTTCAAAGTATTGAAAATAAAAAGACTATTTTTATGAAAAGATGATTTGGAATACTTTGAAGTCAACAACACAAGTAGTCATAGCAACCAAAGTGTTAGGTTTATTTGTAACGGAATTTCTGGATTCGGTCTCCACGCTCAAAGCCCGCGATAGAAGCTATGCAATAGCAAAAGATAGGAACATAGACATTTTTGCTTGGAGGGAAAAGGACACAGATTCCCATACACTTGTAAGTCTGCTTTTATTTATTATGTCTGTGTAATCAAAGCACTGTTTAGTGTTCACTTGTCTCTGTTCCTGTTACTTGCAGTCAACTAGTAGGTACTTAATCTGTGCTTGCAGTTGCAGTTACTTGTCTCTGCCAGCTGCCTGAGATTCCCAAATCCCAATTCCCAAGCATAGTTGAAAACCTAGGACGTGCGTCGTGCCCTACAAGTACAGAGTACTTTTTTACAATTTACATACGGTAAGTTAGATGTGCTATGACTGCAGATTTTATTATTATTCTGGTTTGCCATTGCCCTCTGGTTAACTTGTCTCTGGCCCTATTTTCTTTTCTTTGCTAACCAAAGTTCCTATCTAACAGTAACTCTAACTTTGGTTGAAATAAATAACTTACATAATATTAGGTAAGTATGATAATTACAACAATGAGAACACTTCGCTTTTGCACGCAGTAAAAAGTTTTTAGTGATCAGATGACAAAAATTACCAGCGAAACGACTCCAACGTAATAAAGACTAGTTTTCCATTTCACTTCTTCTATTTACATAGCCATGCTAATATGCTTTTTTTTTTAAATATTTTAGTTTTTACAATTTTTGTGTCTATGCCGTCATATTCGGATAACTACATTGTATTCTGGTATCTGAAATTGGAATAAACGTCAAAAATTTAAATCAATAATGTTTTTTTATCTGCCCCTGAATGTGTCTCAAAGAGTATAAATGTGTCTTTAGAGCGCCTGATAGAGCACCAACTGTATTGTGTATTGATCTCCGAAGGTTTTAACCGGACGTAATAATGGCGAACCACTGGGATAGCGAGTATGCTATCTGGCGGGATCTGTCCGTCGCACAGGGGAGAGAGGTGCCTGCACAGATAGACAACACAGTGGCTAAGGATGAGAAACCACCCCGCTTGCTTCTTACTGAAGGTAATACCTCTGTTTGTCTATATTATCATTATACTAGATGATGCCAGCAACTTCATCTGCCTGGATTTGGAGATGTAGTTTCTTTTGATTCCTACAGGAATTTCTTAATTTTCCAGGATAAATAGCCCATGTTCTTCCACAGGATACAAATTAGTTATTTTATACCAAATTTCATCAAATTCTGTTTAAAGGGTTGGCCATGAAAGGGTAGCAGACACGCAGACACACTTTGGCATTTATAATATAAGTATGGATTATAGCTTCATTTCCCACACAATTACAACTTTTTATTTCTAATTTCTTTACTGCGTTTCAGAAACAGTTTGATTGGTTTTGTTGTGTGGTCCCTTGCAGTTAAAAGCCACCTCCATCCTTTTCCATTTTTGTCTATTGGTAGCAATACTCATCCAATTATTTCCTGCTATATCAATGATGTCAGATCAATTTTGCCTCTGTCTTCCCACTCTCCTTATGCCTCATATGATCTCACTGGGCCTAGCCATTTTTATATTAAATAATTCCACCTTTTGTCGTTGTACTTTGCTATTTGTCCTGCCCATTTTCATTTTTGTTGTGTCTCCTTTCCTATTTGCTGAGGCTAATTACTTCTACCATTAATGATGTGGCTTATCTAAAATTACGATAACAAAACTAAAATGACAGCTTTAAATGTGTTGCTATTCCTTACTGTCTCTGTGGAAAATTCTTTTTATTTAAGTTTTGACATTTTATTTATGTAATCCTCCAGAAGAAAGTTCACCCATGGTGATCTACAATCAACTGTCCGTGATCTGTTTGGGATAGATTTGGAATATGATTAGATTGCAAAGACAGTTGCGCATTCTGTATTATAGTATATTCTATATTATAGTATCTATCATAGCACACCCTATTTACTTTATGTGATTGAGTATTAAACCTCCATCCAAACTTTTGCATTTATAATATTAGTCTAGATATGATATTATTTTTCAGAGACAGAGGAAGAGTTTTTTGGCAACTATGTTGGTGCGGGCGACGACAACTGTGCACCGGATTTGAATCTTATTCAGATGATGCTGCAAGAGGTAAGATTAAATGGATATTTGACTACTAGTCAAATAAATTATTTTTGAGTGATCGTTAAATAGAGGACCAGCCAAAGACACAATATCCACATCTCCTGCAGGGCGACCGCGTATCTTTTGCATCAATCACTGATATATCGCAATCACCTCTGATTGGTTAACAGTTTTCCACTATTGGACAAAATCCATTGACGCAGCAAGAATACCATAAATTCAGCCAATCAGAGGTGATTGCGATGTATCAATGATTGATGCAAAAGATACGCGGTCGCCCTGCCGTTCATTTTATGTTTGACAACCATTTTAATTATCGGTTATAGTAAAAAAGTGTGGCGCCTTTTGATGATGTCACAATTCACTATTTCATACGTATTAAGCGCGCATTTTGAAATTTGAAAAAAGTACCTGATTTGATTAGTTGTCAAATACCCAATTCTGTAATTGGTAACTAAGGGTATGACTAACTTTTTCCGCATGGTATTTGACAGACTGTATGGAGTTTGGATTAAAAACTTGTTAATTGTTATAGGTAAGTAAACCATCAGCAGAAGAGAGTTCAGAAACTGTGATAGAAATAACAAAAACACCCACCAGACAGAAAAACCTTGCTATCGAGTCATTATTGAAAATGCATGATGACAACAGCTCGGAAGTTTTACAAAATGGTCATTTTAGGGCTGAACCCAGCTCGAGACGACCGCATGTGGTGCCTGTTTTGGATACAGCGGTGATGTTTAAGAAGAAAACTAAAAGTGTGGAAAACTCTAGAAGTTCAGTAGACAGCCCACAGTCTGTGAAATCAGGTGAACTTCTGATATCAAGCTTTTTATTATGAGACTAGATTTTGCCTGCAGCTGTTTACCCCCTTAGGTATCATCCAGTAAGTGTGACAAGGGGGGGGAGGGGATCAACGAAGTGTGACCAGGGGTGGGAGGGGTCCTAATTTTCGTGTCGTCACAATTCAAAATCTTAAACATCAGTGTTAAAATGCCAAATTTGACTATTAACGAAAACCTTAAAAATATTTCCAACTCTATGTCTCTGTAATAATGGAAATAAAACTAATTTCGGTAGTGCTGATTTAATTTAATAATTTCTAGATGTAAAATTGCAATGTGACGTCACACTAGGGAGTGCGGTCTCACAAAAGTGACCAACTGTGACAAGTACGGGGAAGGGGTCAAAAAATCAGGAAATTACTTAGGGGTTAAATTTTCAAAAATCCTTTATTCGCGAATGCCTACGTTGTGATAGCTATTTGTTTGTAATTTCAGCCCGATCCTTCCAGTGGTTTGAGCTGTGCGTCAATAGATCAGTCAGTCAGTCACCTTTTCCTTTAATATATTTAGATTGGTAGGTAGGAAGGAGCTTGGTAGGAAATTTAATGTACTTAATTTTGTCAGACATTACTATTATGCCATTTGTAATAATTTTTGAGATATGAGTAAAATTGTGTAAAAGTTGACATATACAACAACTCTTCAAGCTACAGTATGTAGGTTACTCTAATTCTCCTACCGATCAACTCCTGTTAACCCACAATGCAAAAAGGAGGATGTTATAAGTTTGACCTTTGGGTGCATGCATCTGTCTGTGTGTGTTACCAAAGAGGTCACATGAATAGAAAATATGAATAGTGTAGTTTTTGTATACAATAGGTTTATCTGTGAGGGTTCTGAGCCATGTTTCATGAAATTTCATCTGTTCAGCGGTTTAAAGACTGTCTTTTTCCCAACTGTGTATGGATCTCAGTTATATAGTCAGTGTCACGATAGAAAGCTAACGGCAATCAAGTGAACAAATACATTTATCATACAATAATTGCAACAAAAGCTATGCTTCTAAGTTATTTATTTTTTAAAGAGATTTTAAAGAGTTCTTTTTGTTCCTTTAACCATAAGGCCCCATTTAGCATGTCAGCCTTATTTTCTACTATGATCTAGCCAATAGGCTAGTAAGTAATACAACAATAACTTAAACTTCTACAGTCCAACAACTGTCCTTAGTTAATTCTAATATAGTTAGTGTTCACTATGTTCATGTAACTCAGATAAGTAAGCACAAGCACTATTTTACTGAGTCAGTGTTTTTTTTTCAAATTCTTAATTTAGCTTTAAATGAATAAATTACTGCTTTTCAGATAGTGATTTGGAGCAGCCGCGCACATTTGTGCCTTCGTCGCGTGCGGCGGAATACTACACAAAATATCGCGAGCAACACCGAGCGCGCGAGCTAGCTAACGAGGACATATGGAGCAAGGTACAACGGGAAATGGAGGAGCTGGACCGAAAGAGGTTAGTAGTATTAGGATGGGCTCGCGACTCCTTCGCTCCGCCTCAAGAAAGTCCAAAAGTCGTTCGAGTTAATGAACATACTCTTTTATAGTAAAACTAGCTGATGCCCGCAACTTCGTTCGCGTGGATTAAGATATTTTTATTCCCGCGGGAACTCTTTTAATTTTCCGGTATAAAAAGTAGCCTATGTCCTTCCCCGGGATACAAAATATCCCTATACCAAAGGAGATCGGCGAAGTTTGACCCAGCTAATTTAAAAACCGTACAGCTTCAGAAATCTTTCAATATTTTTAAACATATTTGATCAAAAATAAAAATAATTACGACACATTAAAAAAGTCGTTCTAATGGCAATACGGAGTATAGATACCAGAGTATAAAAGTAGAAACAAACGTGTCAAATGTCAATTATTGTCAACTCAATCAAATGTCATTCGTGGACCGTCGTAGAGATGTGCCAAATCGGTAAAAAAACACGTTAATTCGAGTTGAAATTCAGGTAACTTGGAATTGAATTCGAGTTACACAACTCGAGTTAGCAGGAAGAAACTTAGTGTATTTTATTTGTTACAAATTACTTTTTACATATTTGTACTTCCATCCAACTCTGTTAGGACAATTATCATTGCTAAACTTCGTAGGTGGTATTGAAATAAAAAAGGTTTTTACAGTTTACATAATTATTTATAAGTACCTTTCTCATTAGAAATATTACACATTTATTTTTGGTTTTTATAGTCTTAGTTTAGCTATAGCAAGTACTCATATTTAACAACAAAACTAGTTAGGAATAGTTAAACTACCATCAATCGTATGTCATAATGTAGGTGCGTTACGAAATACATATCTTCCTACTATAGTTTTAACGTACCCAGCAGGTAGAAAACTCAGAAAAAATACCCTAACCTAACCTAATATAGGTACTATATCCTCTACCATACGTACCATAGAGGTAGGTACCTCTATGGTAGGTAACTTGTTTTTGATGTACATAATTATAATATAGGAAAGCGTATTTATTACTATTTGGTATATATAGTCAGATAATATTAATCTGCAGTGCTTGTTACATTTTTCACAGCTATAATGGTCATCTGGCTTAAAACTATTAAATAGAATTAATCTAACCTCACTTTTAACTATTACTACGAATATCTTTTTTCTCCCATCTTTATTTGATTGACTTTGATAAACTTTTTTGTTAGTCTGGTTTAGTATAAAAAAGTATGAGAAGTTTGATACGTGAACGCGACCTTCAAGTCTGGGTCTGAAACTATATGGGAGCTCGCCAACCTCCTTTCATCCAAATCAGTTGAACAGATGGGTCGTGAAAGCGTAGCAGACAGACAGACAGATACACTTTCGCATAAATATTATATTGGTATGGACTAGCTGATGTCCGCGGCACACGGTCACGGTCTAAATTTTTTTACCAGTTTTCAAATTATATTCATTAAAAAACTGCGTGCATTAAGGTCTAAAACGCTAAAGCAAGGTATTTCTTACGTTTCAAAGTTACCAAAAGTTTTCAAACTTCGAATTCAACAAAAACAGTACATAATTGACTTTTAATAAAATTCATTTCATAATTTCAAGTTTGACACATTAGCATCATCCTATTTGTTAAGGTGACATTTGACAGGTGATAGTTTAAAATGGTTTTCGAACAAAAAAACTATCAAGGAATGTGGATTAGCGAAAAAATTCTAAGTCTATGGGATATTACGACTTTTGGGAGATCCTCTATCTTAAAATTAATTTAATGACTAGTTGTCAAATACTCAATTGCGTGGCCGGAGATCGCTGGAAGCTGTGTATCTAAACCATTAGGCTAGTACCGCACGAATATATCATTAAGTTAATAATTATTATTTTATTTTATTCCAGAAAATTGGAAGCAGTCTCACCGTGTAGCTCCTCCAGTTCTGAAAAACCGGCTCAAGGTAACTAAATCTATACTATATATTATATTATATACTACTAGATGATTCCCGCGACTTCGTCCGCGTGGATTAAGTTTTTTTGATTCCCGCGGGAACTCTTGAATTTTCCGGGATAAAAAGTAGCCTATGTCCTTCCCCGGGATACAACATATCCCTGTACCAAATTTCATCAAAATCGGTTGAACAGATGGGCCGTGAAAGCGTAGCAGGCAGACAGACACACTTTCGCATTTATAATATTAGTATGGAAGTATGGATTACTAATTACTAATTATTATATATGTGAAAGTTTGGATGGATGTATGTTTGTTACTCAATCACGCCAGGAAGACTGAACGGATCTGGAAGAATTTTGTCATAGCGATAGATTATAATCTGGAATAACACATAGGCTACTTTTAATCCCGGAAAATTAAAGAGTTCTTGCGGGAACTAAAAAACCTTCCACGCGGACGAAGTAGCGGGCATAAGCTAGTTAAACATTTTAAAGACAAGCTTTTATCGCGGACTACACACCCTATTTTACTCCCTTAGGGGTTGAATTTTCAAAAATCCTTTCTTAGCGGATGTCTACGTCGTAATAGCTGTGCATTGATAGATTTAGTCAGTGAGTTAGGTACCTTTTCCTTTTATATAATACTAGCTTATGCCCGCGACTACGTCCGCGTGGATTGAGGTTTTTTGGTTCCCGCGGGAACTCCTTAATTTTCCGGGATAAAAAGTAGCCTATGTGCTATTCCAGACTATATTCTATCTCTGTGCCAAATTTCAGCCAGATCCGCTCAGCCGTTGGCGCGTGATTGAGTAACAAACATCCATACATCCATACATCCATCCATCCAAACTTTCGCATTTATAATATTTATTGATTGATATTGATTTAGATTAACCCTGTGTACTTAGTACTTACACTATATTTTTCCGCAGGTATGGACTTAGTGCGTCTGTCTGCACATCGGCACTCGTTCACGGACACCAAAGATTGTGTTGTGTGCAAAGTGTTGTGCAGTCGGACTGAAACAACACCAACCGACACTGAACCGATATAACACCTGTTTTATACTGCCTATATGTTAGGTTAAGAGTCAACTATAGTCGGTCTAGTTAAAGCTGAGAGTGGATTAATTAAAATTTTTAGCGTTCCATACCCAAAGGGTGTCTACAGGACTATTACTAAGCATCAACTGTCCGTTCGTCTGTCTATCAGCGGGTTGTATCTCATGAACCGTAATATTATGTAGACACTTGTAATATTCACAGAGTGTTTATTATTTTAATTAACAACAAACAATAAAAATTTAGGGAGTCCATACAAACTGAATTTTTCGGTTCTTTGTTTCTTTTACGAAAGTATTGTTTAAAGTTTAATCTCGTATGATGTATGATGGTTAAAGCCGTCGGTCATGCGCGTGATCTTTTACGGCTCGTGTCGGATTTTCCGTCCCATTGGGCTATGAGAGTAAAGGAAAAGAGAGTGCACCTGTGTATCTCATATTTCGGACGCTCAGCACGGATTCCGGCCAGCGAGGAGTACTACGAGCAACCTTCTCGCTTACATGGCTCATATTGTTCCGGCAGTTGACAGTGAGGGGCAGGCTGATGCAACCTACTTTGACTTTCGGAAGGCATTCGATCTAGTAGACAACGATGTCTTGCTCAAAAAGTTAGCATCGGTTGGGTTCACTCCACATTTACTGAATTTTTTGGCGAGTTACTTGAGAGATTGGCAACAATACGTAGACTATATGGGTCATAGGTCAGAACCGTATTTTACTAGATCCGGTGTGAGTCAGGGTAGCAACCTGGGTCCCTTACAGTTTATTTTAATGATAAACGACCTACCTCAGGTGATCAAGGATGTAAAGTGTTTGCTGTTCGCGGACGATCTTAAGCTCTCTCTGGCTGTAGATGGCGAGAGTGACTGTGGGAGGCTGCAGCAGGACATTGATCGAGCAGTCAAATGGAGTAAGGACAACCGTTTACAATTTAACACCTCAAAATGTGCAGTGATCACCTTTTCTAAGGCACAGTCCCCCATCCGTTATGATTATAATATCGATGGGGTACTAATGGTGAGGGTTTCAGAAGTTAGGGACTTGTGGGTTGGTTTGAACACAGAACTTACGTTTCGTAACTACATTGTAAAATGCTGTGAGAAAGCTTACAAAAATCTAGGCTTTTTACTTCGTACCGTTAGGAGCTTCAGTAACATAAGGGCGGTGATAGCATTATACAATGCATTGGTCAGGAGCCACTTAGAAAGTAACTCAGTCATTTGGGCTCCACATGAGGCTAAATATAGCCTTATGTTAGAGCGGGTACAAAATAAATTTGTTAGGTACCTATATATGAAGCTATATGGGGTATACCCATACTACCCGTTAATGTACCCTACATTATTTGTTCTGGGTATGGTTGGGTATAACGAACTAGGGGTTAGGGGGGAATTAGCACTTATATTGTACATTTTAAAATAATACGGGGGAAATTATTTAATGTGGACGTTTTAGGACAGGTGAGTCTCCGTGTCCCGGACCGGTACGTGTGGCGGAGGCGCAGGCCACCGCTGCTGGCGGTACCGAGCGGACGCACCAACTTGGTTAACAAGGCGCCGCTCACGCGCGCGATTCTCACCCTTAACGTCATAGCTGAGAGAACAGATCTGTTTTGTTGTACGCTGAGTGAACTCACAAGGATTGCTCTGTGGGCTTTATGTTATAATAATAATATTTAATTCGTTTATAATATAGTTCAGGATTATTTTAGCTACACTAGTGTAATTAGGGAAACCTGTAATGCTAGTTGTAAGTGGAGAAATAAATAAATAAATCACCCGCGCAGATGGCTAATCTCTCTGGAGATGGGCCGCTGTCGCCGAAATTCGGTCGGGAGGACATTATTTTTATATCGATGGTATCTGCCCCATTCTGTGCGAGTCCCACTCGCACTAAGACGTTTTTTTTAATATGCCGCCATTTTACATTCAGCTTTCACTAGACTTAGACTTAGGGTGAGATCTATAGAGCGAACTTTGACTTTGCTTCGACTTAAGACATGGTTAAAACGAGACAGATTTATGTTACTCGCATAAGTCCATCTCGTTTTAAGTCTGAGCCAAGTCAAAGTACGCTCTATAGATCTCAGCATTAGTATAGTAATAAAACTTGTACATATTACCACTTCCACCTTACATCATTACTGCCAACTTATTGGTCCAGTGGTTAGCATGTTTGACTGAGGATGACCAGGTGCCGGGTTCGATTCCCGAGTCAGGCCATATATAGTTACTAGAGGTCGCCCGCGACTTCGTCCGCGTACAATTGTTGATTTCCTATGAGATTATGAAATTTTCCAGCTGCAAACAGCCTATCAATAGAGGCTTTATATAGCTTATGCAGGTTTTTTTTATTATTTAAAACTGATAACTTAAATGCTGATTTTCATGTCTATACTTCAAAGTCATAAAATTTGTATGTAACCTTTCACCCCCATTTCACCCCTTTTGGGGTGGATTTTCGTAAAATTGCTTATACAGGTTATTATTATTTAAAGCTAATAACCTAAATCCCGATTTTCAAGTCTCTAACTTCAGAAACAAAGGACTTTCATACAAACTTACAACCCCCATTTCACCCTCTGTGTGGTAGATTTTCCTAAAATTGCATATACAGTTTATTATAACTTAAAACTAATAACCTAAATCCCGATTTTCAAGTCTCTTACTTCAAAAACTTGGAAACCTTATGTAAGCTTCCAACCCCCATTTCACCCCTATTGGGGTACATTTTCGTAAAATTGCTTATACAGGTCTTTATTATTTATAACTAATAAGTTAATTTCCAATTTTCATGTCTCTAACTTCAAAAACAAAGGACTTTCATACAAACTTCCAACCCCTATTTTAACCCCTTAGGGGTGGATTTTCTCAAAACCCTTTCTTAGCTGGCGTCTACACTATAGAAGGAATCTACCTTCCAAATTTCAAGTCTGTACGCTTTATAGTTCCTGAGATATCGTGATTAGTCAGTGAGTGAGTGAGTGAGTGAGTGAGTGGTATTTCGCTTTTATATATATAGAAGATTAAACAAGTTTTATTGCTAGACGCTAGAAGTGTGTGTATGGACATGTCCAGCTGTGGACGTAAAACGACTTGCACTGAAATTTAAATAAGACGTTGCACTGAAATTTAAATTATTATATTTTTTTCAATTTATTTTCAAGATTTGTGTACAACTCAATGAATTCACTAAAAAGTTAAGGAAATACTTATGTAAGTACATCCTTAATTCTTTGAAACGAGAATCATACGTAATTGTAAAAAAAAATATAATATTGTTATACAACTTAAAGAGTATACAGGGCGTCCCACGGCTATGCTGCATGGAGGGGAAGTACCTCAAATATCGTAGATGGAACATTTTACTGAAAGAAGACTTCCGAGTCTGTGAAGAAGAATCCCGGTTCAACCAGGCAATTATCTAAAAATCTATGAATGCAGTTTAAATTGTATTTTAAAATAAAATTAAGTCTTCTTTCAGTAAAACGTTCCATCTACGATATTTAATGTACTTCCCCTCCATGCGGTATAGCCGTGGGACGCCCCTGTATTGTTATAAACTTATACGTTGTATTATGTCACCGTAAAATTGTAAATACCGTTAGATTATAATCTATCTCGCGAGATTGTGACTGTCGAAAGATTGTGAACCGTTCAATGTTCTGAGTGTCAATTTTTGAAATATTTATTGTATTTACGTTTTCTTGTTCTTCCTCTTCTTGATACCTTGGAACCCTAAACTAAAAGAGGTTAGGTTAGGGTTAGACATAAATATTCAGGTAGTATAGGTTCTATCGGGTTAATATACTGTTAGACGGAAATTACAAGGTCTACATATGGTATCACTACTATAGTTTTGTAGAGTGGCAGCACTGGTCTGGGACGCGATGACTATGAAAGTATTAATATTATGGTGGACGTGTTTCTGTGTGTAAATAATTGCTAATAAAGTATGATTAAATAGTGAACGAGTGTTTCTACTTATTAATACTTAATAGATTATAGTCTACCTAGAAATAATGCGTTAAATTGTAAGCAGTACGTAGTTTCACAATATTTCGACAGTTTACAATCTCGCGAAGATAGATCATGACCCAGTGGCCAAAATGGGAACTAATTTTTATGCCTGTTTAGGTTTTGTTTTTATTTTATTCGTCACCGGGTTCGATAAGTTTGTGGGACTGTATTTAACTAGATGATGCCCGCGACTTTGTCCGCGTGGATTAAGGTTTTTTGATTCCCGTGGGAACTCTAAAAAGTAGCCTATGCTACCCCGGGTTACAAACTATCCCTATACCAATTTCTATCAAAATCGGTTGAACAGTTGAGCCGTAAAAGCGTAGCAGACAGACACACTTTCGCATTTATAATATTAGTAGGTATGGATTTATTTCAGAGATCGTTGCTGTGTGTAATGTGGACACATTTTCATTTCTAAAATTATTGTCGGTTGAAAATGAATTTATCACTTGGAAACGTTTATAAAAGTCTCTTTTTAGTAAGTTATAAAGGTTTAAAAAAAAATGGGTTTTAAAACATGTGAACGATGTGATATATAGATTCTCAGTATTGGTATTTAAGCCGTAAGGTTTTAGGCTAGTGAAAAGATAAAAGAGTAATAACTATTAATTTATAGTCTGTCAATCCGCACTTGGCCAGCGTGGTGGACTATGGCCAAACCCTTAAAAGGGGAAACTCATGCACACTAGTGGGCAAATGATGAAGTATTTGCCAGTTTCATGAGAAAAAACGCGAAAACGAATTTTTATTTGACGTGATAACATTGTATATCTACCTATGTGTTGTTTTATTTTTAAAGTTTTATTTTTGTGTTACATCCAAGACTGTATCATGTATGTGTATTACACAAAATGTGGTGCTGAAAATATTTTAATATACAAATTTTATTAAAG
The DNA here is from genome assembly GCA_963932025.1 of Erebia epiphron. NCBI lineage: Eukaryota > Metazoa > Arthropoda > Insecta > Lepidoptera > Nymphalidae > Erebia > Erebia epiphron. The sequence continues at coordinate 16,603,798 of OZ009950.1, forward strand.
GCTCCGTGTTTCATTTCGCGTAATTTTATTCAAAGCTACGTCTGCCTACTCATTTTCTGGGCGGCATCGTACCGGAACGCTAAATCGCTTTGCGGCGTGACTACATATTATGTAGGGAAGATCGTGACTAAACTAGCCACTAAACGCAGCCTTTGATGACCTTAGGCGCATATTACCATCGCTTAACTAGCGCCTAAGATAATCTCTTAGGACCACTTGCATAAGGACTTTTAAATTGATTTATTTATAAAAGGAAAAGGCTACTTTTTATCCCGTAAAATTAAAGAGTTCCCGCGGGACCAAAATACCTCAATCCACGCGAACGATGTCGTGGGCATCAGCTAGTTTATAATATTACTAGCAGATGCCCGCGCCTTTGTCCGCGTGAAATAAGTTTTTAAATTCTCACGGGATTTTTCGGGTTAATATATAAATACATATAGCCTATGACACTCACAAAATATAATGTGGCGTTCTATTGGTACAAGAATGAAGAATTTTCAAAATCGGTTCAGTAGATCCAGAGATTACTCCCTACCTACAACGTTACAAACTCACAAACTTTGCCTCTTAAAATAGTAGGTATAGAATCTTCAATCTATACTAAGGAACCAGGGAACCATACATCTATACTATATAGATGTATGGTACCCTGGTTCCTTCCTCTCCTTGGTTCCCAGGGAGCTGTGGAGTGTGGTAGGTAGGTACACCAATTTTGTTGTAATTCTTTTTTGGCTGAATTTATTTTTTTATATTTTTTTTCTAGAAAGTGACAGCTTTACATTTAAATACTTATATCAGTTTAAATGTCCGTGTTCATGCGGCCCTTTAGTGTGTTAGCCTGACGAGTGGGAAAGTATGTCTACAAGCAAGTATTATGCTTAGGGAACCCTAAAAATGTTGAACCCAGCTCGTTGGCGTCTCTCTCTTTGCGTCGTATTCTCCGTTGCTGAGGGTCGTGACCCCTTTTCCATTAATCACATAATGGCAGGGGATTTCTTGGGATCATAATGCGCTGGGTTCCCAGGTCCTTCCGCATAACGCAGCTCGTTTACACGATATTAACAATTAATATCAAAGACGAGTCGGTGGATTCAATAAACAAAGGCAAGGACAGTCAATGCTCAAACACTCATCATATAAGTCGTGTGTTGTGACAATCAATTAGATGCCACTCGTCAATTACTATCAGAGCGCAGTAACTATACAGGCTTGTAGGACCTGATTTATAAGTGAAGTGGGTACATGTTTTACCTTATATTATTATACGGTAAGTTAAATTATTTAAATTATTAAAACGTTTCTAGTTTAGTTATTTTAAGTATATAATATTTGAAATAAGGTTCCACTTGCACTAACTCGTTCGATTGCTTGTCGATATCGTTGATCGAAAATAATAGACGGTTTGTTTCAAACTCAATCAGCATCTCTCGAAATGAAACCTGTATTACCTATTCAATGTGGTTACTCTGTGAAGTTAAATATCACCTCCCGAATTTAACCTATTACATTAAAGACTAGTCTATACCTATATTCTGTGCTGGAATAGGTAGTACCTATCTGGAACCAAGAAAAGTGTTAAAAAGTATTAAAAGTAAGTGTGCAAAATAAAGTGAAATGGTAAATTTATTATCTTTTTAATCAATGCTTAAAGCGAAATGTAAAGAAGACACGATCCGATTCATGAAACTCTAGTTAATCTTAATTTTAATGTTTAGTAGGCACTACCTACAGGCAATTAAGCTGCCTACCTATTAGAATAAAATTACCTAGGTCATTCAATTATTGTTAAAGAAATTTGATTCCAGTCTCAGCGTAATTATATACTTAAATACCTACGTCGATTTCGTCAAGGATTGACGCAAATTCTACTAGGTAGGTACTGAGATAGGCATACATAATACATAATATGTTTACCTATCTCAGTACCTATACCTACCGTTGATCTCGGTATTCATTTATCACTAAAATCTCACAATAAAATAGCCCTAGGTACTTAATTGTTCAAACGCGGGAAAGTCGAAATCGCTTTCCTAGTCAAGTAACTACTGTCCCAAGAAAAACCGAAACCGGTGATTCATGGAATCATGGCAAGGAAAGTCGTCAAGCGAATATCTGACCTTACCATGTAACCTTAATATCCCCTACCACTAAAACAATTATTTTCACAGGTAAACAAACATTATGGTGCACCAAAATGTTCAAATTGGACTTGAGAATGTTATCCCTAACTTGGTAAGCATTATGTTTTAATTAGAATTAATTAATAATAATCCTATCCTCCTAGTGCACAAGTGTGCACTATCATATTCAGTCAGGAGGATCTATCTATCATATCTCTCCCTGGCGAAGTGGCGAGTTCTTATAAGTGGGAAGTCCTGGGTTAGATCTCCAGGGAGTCAATTTGAAATAATTTCTGAATTTTTTCTGGTCTGGTCTGGCAGAAGGATTCGGCTGTGGCTAGATAGCGTTTAGCGTTCCCGTACGATGTTGTGTAGAAACGAGAAACGGATTAGGGATTGTTACGGATTTAGTAGATTTTAGCCCCCTATCTTGATGAACTGCATCATCTCTTATACCACGCGAGATTGCAGTGAAAGGCTAACCTATAGTACAACTAGCTGATGTACGCGACTTCGTCCGACTTTGCGGCGTCCGACCGCGACAATCGCGATTGAGGTTTTTTATTTCCCGCGGGAACTCTTTAATTTTCTGGGATAAAAAGTAGCCTATGAGTTATTCCAGACTAGATCTATCTCTGTGCCAAATTTCAACCAGATCCGTTCTGCCGTTCTGGCGTGATTGAGTAACAAACATCCATCCATCCATTCATCCATCCAAACTTTTGCATTTATATTATTAGTAGGATAAGATATAGATTAATGTAAAAAAAATTAAAAAACCCTCTGTACTAGTTTAAAATGTATGAACATGAGGTAATACTGAATATACAAGATTGAGGTAACTAAGGAACATAGGTTTATTATATCAGAATTTGAGTGGAGACATCTGGAGCATCTTCAGTAGCAACGGAACTAAGCCACTTTGCATGCATATGCTAATCATGCACAATGCATGGAATTATCAATTACGTGTCTTTGTGTAATAAAACGATATCTCTATAGCGCAGCGGTTCGAAGATCTGTCGCAACTCGCAAAGTCTAAGGTTCGATACTCACTCACACACAGGCATCTTAATTTGACTGATACTCGATCCCTTTAATCTCATTCCTATGGAGAACGGAACATCACATTAAGTGATATAGGTACTCTCATTCCGTATGGGTACGGGAGTTACAATATTAAACCCATACCACTAAGCGGGTTCTAAACAGCATCGTACCGGAACGCAATAACGCTACTATTACGCTATTATTTTCAAAAAATGTGATCAGAAAATGATAAAATATCTTAGAGGTCCTCCAGTCTTCGACGAGCTCCCTGGCGCAGTGGTGAGCACTTCAGTCTTTGTCTTAAAGTGGGAGGTCCCGGGTTCAATTTGGGAATTTATAATTTCTGATTTTTCTCTGCTCTGGCTTGGTGGGAGGCTTCAGCTGTGGCTAGTTACCACCCTACCGGCAAAGACGTGCCGCCAAGCGAATTACGGTACGATGCCGTGCAGAAATAGATTACGGGTATGGGTTTAATATAACTGCCATGCTCCTAACAGGTTAGCCCGCTACCATCTTAGACTGCATCATCACTCACCATCAGGCGAGATCACAGTCAAGGGCTAACTTGTAGTGGATTAAAAAACCTATATTTTTTAGAATCCCAGCAACGCCAACGTACCAAATGGCACGTCCGCGGAGGACCGTAAGGGCAACGTCACATACGGCATCGATGACAACCCTCCGTGGTATCTCTGTATATTCCTCGCCTTACAGGTAACTATTTTGCTACAGAGCACCTATTTTATGAAATTAAATGATTTATTTCTTGTAGGTAGGACCACTTGTGGCACTTATGATAATTTCACGACACTGGACATTAACCATAGCCATGATGGTGTTTTCACACTACTGGGCCATAGCGAACTTATAGGGCAACTAGCTGATGCCCGCGACTTTGTCCGCGTGTATTGAGTTTTAGTTTTAGTCAAGGGAATTCCTTAGCACATATGCCAATTAGCACATACCTATGCTACTTTTTATCCCGTAAAACTATTGCGGGATAAAAAGTAGTATATATGTGCTAATCCAGGCTATAATCTATCCCTGTGCCTTTCGTGCAGATCCGTTCAGCCGTTCTTACGTGATTGAGTGACAAACATCGATCTGTCCGTCCAACCAAAATTTTTGCATTTATAAAATACCTAAGTATAGAATTATAGATTATAAAATTATATTACAGATTATAAAATTATAGATTTAAAACAAAAAGTTTAAGCGTAAGTCTGAGCGTATAATAAGTGAGCTATAATTTGAACATGTTTATTTCCCAGCATTACCTGACAATGATCGGAGCTATAGTGGCCATCCCCTTCATCCTGTGTCCCGCGCTGTGCATGGAGGAGACTGATCCAGACCGATCCAACATCATCTCCACTATGATATTCGTCACAGGTAAATTATTGGTACTATACATATACGTTTCCGATCCGAACTGCTAGGGTGAGGAACACCCACCCAACGCACGTGTTTCCTGCCACGTATAAGTTACTAGCTGATGCCCGCGACTTCGTACGCGTGGATCGAGGTTGTGTGATTCCCGCGGTAACTTTTTACTTTTCCGGGATAAAAAGTAGCAACTTGGTCCAGACCATTATCTATCTCTGTGCCAAATTTCATCCAGATCCGTTCAGCCGTTGTGATGTGATTGAGTAGGTAACAAGTTTTCAATTCCCACGGGCACTCCGGGCTGCAACCTATCGCTGTACCAAATTTCATTAAAATCGGTGAAAGCGTAGCAGGCAGACAGACGGACAAACACTTTCGCATTCATAACAGTATGGATAGTAAGTATCGATTATATATTCTATCCATAAAAAAACTATATTTAAAAATCATTTCGTTCACATCTGTCGAATCGAAAGTATAAAACCCGAAAATGCGTTGCTTCGGAAACCTCTAGCATAGATTAATTATAAATTATATATTGTCTTTGCCTCTAGTAAGATACAAGCTATGAGTTATAGAGGGAGACCTGTAAGATTATAATAATTATCTCTAATGACATTTGAAGTATATTACTCTAATAAGTACATTAATCTCTCTAAAAATCTGGCATACGTAGATCTATGTTTCCATATTACTTACATCAAATTAATGTTGATAATCGTCACAATGAAATCGTTTATTTACTCAGATAAAACTCGTGTTTCCGAGATAAATAGAAATACCTATAGTTATCAGTCATAGAACCATCTTGTGACTTGGTAATCATGGTAAGGATGGTAATCCTTAATTAGCATTTAGCACTGCAATAAATATCATTTAGTTTTATTGCACGTTTCTCATTATCTTCTTGAGATATAAAATATGATTTCCGTATCCATTTTAGCAGAATTGTAGTTTTGAGGTGGAAAATCTTGAGGTTTTGATTTATTCTGAAAATGGATAATATTAGTAAGCGAAAATAAAATAATAATAAAAAACAAAAATATTTGTCCTTTGGAGGTGCTGGGATTTGAACCCAGGACTTTCAGCATGCGAAGCAGACACTCTACCACTGAGTTACACCCCCGATGATGAATTCGTTGAAATTGGTTATTTTACTCTACATGTCATTCTCATTCTTCAAGAATTTTTTTCACCAACTCAGAAATTATTGGTCCTAGAGCCGGCTATACATCGACCTTCACCGAGCTGTTAACCAGATGAAACCTTGCCTATCAAAATCCTGACCAGGCTATTTTTAAATTAATTTGGTAATTATTATTTTTTACAAGTTTATTGTAGACAATGCTATACCATCGCGTTTGTTATAATTTTTTATTTATATATAACTCAAGCGGTTCCGACTTCCGATCCGTAAAGTTAGCTACCTATGGACTATGGTAACTACTTACCATAGTCCATAGGTAACTTCACGGATCTGTTAACCGCTTGAGGATATTTCTTTTGCAGGTCTAATAACATGGCTACAATGTACGTTTGGCTGTCGCTTACCTATAGTGCAAGGGGGTACCATTTCGTTCTTAGTACCAACGTTGGCCATACTAAACCTGCCTACTTGGAAATGTCCGGCGCCGGACGTCCTAGCAGCGATGTCCGGGGAAGAGAGGCAGACTCTATGGACCAGTAGGATGTGTGAATTGTCCGGGGCCATCGCTGTGTCCGCCTTATTTCAAGTCATTGGGGGTAAGTGATTCTTCTTGAATGAATCTTATTTTACTATCTTACTAATACTAATATTATAAATGCGAAAGTTTGGATGGATACCTATATGGATGTTTGTTACTCAATCACGCCCCAACGGCTGAACGGATCTGGCTGAAATTTGGCACAGAGATAGATAGATTATAGTCTAGAATAGCACATAGGCTACTTTTTATCCCGGAAAATTAAAAAGTTCCCGCGGGAACCAAAAAACCTCAAACCACGCAGACAAAGTCGCGGGCATCCGCTAGTGAATGAATATACTTTTATTGTACACCACATAGGAAATTATACAACGGTAAACTTAGCTTATAACAAAGTAGGCACATATACAATTTAGCGGCTTTATCGCTACATAGCTATGATTCTTGTATGGAAATATACGGAAAGGCCCAATTGTATAAGAAAATCGTAATCATTTGAGAGTTCAAATGAACTGTTTATTGAGTTAATTAACACTTTTTGACGTGCAGACATTTATGACCTCCATAAACTGTTCGTATTGTACCTACGTTTGACAAACGATTACGATTACAATTTCCTTACACAATCGGGGGACTGACCTTGACGATCACCTTTGAGTGGGAATTTCAGCAGTGGTTGAATATTCAGTACCTTTTGTGTACGTATACAGAAGTTGCCCTAGGAGGTTATTGGTAGGTATTATTGAATTAACACTTAACAATAAGTAAAGAATATTTCATATTTTGTCAGGGTATTTCGGCATCATCGGCTCATTGCTGCGGTTCGTGACCCCGCTGACCATCGTCCCGACGGTGGCCTTAGTGGGATTGACGCTGTTCGACCACGCGGCCGAGGCGGCGTCCCAGCAGTGGGGTATAGCGGCTGGGTAAGCTTTTACCATTATTTCATCCATCATCCATCCATCAGCCTGTATGCATCCACTGCTGGACATAAGTAGACCTTTCGCGCGCCACCAAACACGGTCCTCCGCCTTGCTCATCCACCCGCTTCCCGCCACCTTCTTTAGGTCATCGGACCAGCGAGCTGGAAGTCGTCCTACACTGCGCTTGCCGGTACGCGGTCTCCACTCCAGAACACGTCTGCCCCGACGGCCATCGGTTCTGCGACAGATATGACCCGCCCACTGCCACTTCAGCTTACTAATCACAGAGCTATGTCGGTCACTTTAGTTCTTTTACGAATTTTCTCGTTCGGGATTTTATCCCTAAGAGGAATTCTTTATACCATTATTCATCACTAGATAAATGATTCCCACGACTTCGCGTGAGTTAAGTTTTTTTTTATTTTTCCGCACATTTTCCGACCGAAAAATTAGCCTTGGTGTACCTCTGTACCAAATTACATCAAAATCGGTTGAATATATTAGGCCGTTAAAGCGTTGCAAACAGACAGACACTTTCAGATTAATTGTAATGTTAGTACGGATTAGTATGGAATGGTGCCAGGCCACATCGTCCGCGTGGATTTACACAAGTTTAAAAAGTCCATTAAAAGTATGCTCCCAAAAAAGCTTATTATTATACTGTTAGACATTATGTAAACAATACTAGTGACTCTTTATTAAAATTATTAAAAAATACGACTGCTCTGCCGTAGACACACATACATACACGAACCCTGAAAACATAACACTCCTGTTTTGGGCAGTCGTACCTATAATAAAAAATCCCCTCGAAAGGAAGTACGGCTACCACTGCTACTACGTAACGATACCACAGTGATTAATTACCTTTGGGATCTTATTCTCATTTTTCTTAAATGTTTTTTTTGTGAATAACTGGATATTGAACTATAGTGTTATATATTTTTGGAATCTACTCATCATTTTCTAGATGATGAATATATAGTGAATCTTATTTTCGATTTTTTTTTTCAACTTTAGTCTTTAGGTAATGCGGAACCATGGTCACCCCATCAATTAAAAAAAAAATTTAAGTACTTGCCTATGTCACCCGGATTAAGCTAGGGATTCTAACTATACCACATTTATCAAAATCGGTTCAGGCGTATAGAAGTTATGGTGGAATATACAAACACACATTCATACATAGGTACATACATATACATGAACCCTGAAAACAATATACTCGTTTTTTCAGGCAGTCGTATAAAAAGAGCATGGATTTGACTCGCTCCAGCTTCTTTAATGACTAGGTATAATTTTCGTCGATTCGCCTCGTCGTTTTGAGCTGTGCGTTGATAGATTAGTCAGTCACCTTTTCCTCTTATTTTCCGGGATAAAAAGTAGCCTATGTCACTCTCTAGGTCCCATGCAAAAAATCACGTTGATACGTTGCTCTGTTATATCGTGATTGAATAACAAACTAACGAACCAACAAACAAACACACTTTCGCATTTATAATAATAGGTCCTTACATATGAAATTGCCGTTTTGTCGTTCTGGCCACTTTGATCTCAAATATCCCCTCCTTCTTTGGTTAAGAATTTCAATTTCAAATTTATATAGCTATTTACTCATGCTTTCGTGTTTTTAAAACCCTCTTTCATTTGTTTTTTTCTCTTTTGGTTTTTTCTTTGCGTCACTCAGTTTACAAAATGGAAAACTTAAAATTTCGCGTTATTTACGAGAACGAGTTCCATCATGGCACCAGTGCTGCAGAAACGGCTCGAAGGATTAATGATGTGTATTGTGTACGGCGGTGGTGTCGCAAAAGAAAACACAGTGCGTTTTTGGTTACAACGTTTTCGTTTTGGAATTTTCGACCTGCAGAACAAGCCCCGTGCACGGCCGGAGACCAAAGTTGATAATGAAGAAATGAAGGCTATTGTGGAAGCGGATCTATCGACCACGTCCGAGCTAGCTGCAGGCTGCGGTGTTAGTGATTAAACGGTTTTAATCCACTTGAAGCAAATTGGAAAGATGGAAAAGCTTGAAAAGTGGGTAGGTACCTCATGAATTGAGTGCAGCAAACCGACAGACGCGCGTCGACTGCTGCGTTACATTACTCAACCGGCACAATAATGAAGGGATTTTAAATCGAATTATTACCTGTGATGAAAAGTGGATCCTATACGATAATCGGAAACGCTCACGTAATGGCTGAACCCCGGCGAACCAGCCAAATCCTGCCCCAAGCTAAAATTGATTCAAAAAAAATTATTCGTGAGCGTTTGGTGGACTTGTGCCGGTGTCATTCACTACAGCTTTGTTAAATCTGGCCAGACGATTACGGCGGATATCTTTTGTCAGCAACTGGAAACCATGATGGAATAGCTAGCTGCTAAACAACCGAGGCTGGTCAATCGGTCTAGGCCACTGCTGCTTCAGGACAACGCTAGACCAACCACTGCACAAGAGACGGCTACCAAATTAGAGGAGCTTCAATTGGAATGTCTAAGACATCCACCGTACTCCCCGGGCCTTGCTCCTACAGATTACCATTTTTTTCGAAACGTGGATAACTTCTTGCAAGGGAAAAAATTCAACTCCGATGGGGCAGTCCAAAGTGCATTCAAAGATTTTATTGATTCCCGTCCGAATGTTTTTTTTAGTAAAGGGATCAATTAACTACCTATGAGATGGCAAAAGTGCATAGACAGCAATGGTATATACATTGATTAAAAAAATATATTACCTATGTTTAAAAAAATCGACTTTATGTTCCTCCCATAAAAAACGGCAATTTCATAATATGTAAGGACCTTATTAGTTTGATATCAATGTAATAAAATGTGTAGAAATGTAATTAGGTATGCGGGATTAACAGAGTAATTAACTGGAGTTCGATCCCAGGTGGGTTTACACGGGGCAACCAATTAGTGTGAAGGGTAGTGGACACAGAATTGTTAATGATGAAATAGAAATGGTATCTGATGTCTTTAATATCTGGTGTGATGGTGTCGTTGATTATAAGCAATTCACTCGCAGAATAATCTTATCTTATCTTATCTTACTAATATTATAAATGCGAAAGTTTGGATGGATGTATGGATGTATGGATGGATGTATGGATGTTTGTTACTCAATCACACCCCAACGACTGAACGGATCTGACAGAAAGGCACAGAGATAGATTACAGTCTGGAAAAGCCTTAATCCAGCGACTTCGTCCGAGTGGATTAAGGTTTTTTGATTCCTGCGGGAACTCTTTAATTTTCTGGGATAAAAAGTATGTCCATGTCCATGTCCATCGACTGGATACAAACTATCCCTGTACCAAAATTTCATCAAAATCGGTTGAACAGATGGGCCGTGTAAGCGTAGCAGACAGACAGGTAGTAAAACAGTAGTAGTAGTAGTCATTGAGAAAATATTGCGGAAAAACATATTAATTTAATCACATTAGTAAGAAACCGGCCAAGTGCGAGTCGGACTCGCGCACCGGGGGTTCGAGGGTTCCGTACAAACCTGTAGGTATATACTCGTAAGTAAAAGTTATAGTATTTTTATTCCACTTGTCTATTATAATTTCAATTTAATACCTCTACGCGTTCATGCGATGATGTAATTTAAAATTTTTGCTTTTCGCAATTTTTACAAATTTTGTACAAAATTTCAAGATTCTGAGTTCACGGGGAGTACCCTGTAGGTTTTGATTCCCTTGCGAGTGTCGAAAATTTACATAAAAATATTTTTATCATATGATGTACTTAACTAAAAATGTATGTTTTTCGCAATTCTTCCTATAGGTATCTGTGCTATAAGACGTTGCTTCGTACCAAGTTCAAGATTCTGAGTTCACGGGAAGTACCCTGTAGGTTTTGATTCCCTTGCGAGTGTCGAAAATTTGCATAAAAATATTTTTACTATATGATGTAACAAAAAATTTATGTTTTTCGCAATTCTTCCTATATCTGTGCTATAAGACGTTGCTTCGTACCAAGTTTCAAGATTCTGAGTTCACGGGAAGTACCTACCCTGTAGGTTTTGATTCCCTTGCGAGTCTAAGAAAATTCGAAAATTTGCAGCATAAACGGTTGTATCTTTTGATTCAGTTGGCTTTGAAGTTTGATTATTTCACAGCTCCAAGGGACAGTAGACTTGAGTATTTGATATGAATTTCAGCTTGATACCTCCATGCGTTCCTGAGAAAAAGGGTCTTGACACACAGACGGACGGACAACGAAGTGATCCTATAAGGGTTCCGTTTTATCCTTTTGAGGTACGGAACCCTAAAAAATGTCCTAACTCCCAACTCGGACTCAGATAGTCTCATCAACGCCAAGGCTTGGACTTTAAAGATGTCATTTTGCTCAGAGGTACCTGAAGGAAAGCATTGTGGGAAAACTTATGCTCGAAAGCTTTTCATGATGGTAATAGTAGATTATTCACCACGGGGGTAATGCGATGTATTATGTCACGGGCGCCGGGATAAATCCCAAGCGGAACGAGGGATGTTAGAGTAACTCCCGAGCGTAGCGAGGGTGTTGCATCTTGAATCCTGAGAGTAGCGCGGGAATTAGGGGCGCCCAAGATTAATACAGCATTACCCCTACGGTGAATACTCTACTTTTCACACCTCGCGATACAACCACTTCTTTCAGCTGGCGTGGCCTACTCGATTTGACAAACAAATGTCGTCAGTGCGACTCTAGTGGGCCACGGCTTCGGTTTTCGAAAATCGAGTTGGCCGCGCCTGCTGAGAACACATTCTGTTTACCGAAATTAGACTTTATGTATATAGCAATAAGAGTTATGAATAAATCCTCTTTGGAATGATTAGAATTTCCTTCAGATCTTGCTTCAGATGCGCGATGATTCTAAATTCAAATCACATTATAACCCTAGGGAATAATGGATTTCAGTACAACATTATAACCCTAGGGATTTAATGTCTTACTTTAACCTTAGATAACAGGCCATGTAATAAGGCGTTGTTGAGCGAGTGGTGTGAAAAATTAATTTAATTTTATTAGAGCTAAGTATTATACTGTCACAGTTAAAACTAGCGCGAAAGTGGGCGGAGGTCAAAGGTTATCGCCCGGGCCACTATCGATCTTACTCGATAATTAAAAAAAGTGATATTTTAAATAATACCTCAATGACGGTAGAAATGTTTGAGAATTGCGCATAACACAAGACGGACAGACAGACATGGGCAAATTCACTCAAGTAGACTCAGAGACCTCGCTTCGCTCGGTGGAATATTAACCATAAAATTAATTACAAAACAATATATATGAATCGTTAGATACTGTAATAAAATATTTAGATTTATATAGCTAAAGATATATTGGTATAATGGCATGGATTTTCGAACAGCATCCAGTTTCCTTACACCTATATACAAACCTAATTTCCAACTTAAGAATGCTCTTAGATAAGCCCGAAGGCATCGTTAAAACTATGTTCTTTAACTTGGTATTCTCCATTATACCTTAGCTTATAATATTAGTTTTTTCATAGTTCTAGTTCTTTGATATTGTTCCTTTCAAGTTTTTCAATAAATGACGACCTATATGACGCAGTGGTGAGCGCTGTGATTTTACAAATGGGAGGTGAGAGGTCCCGGGTTAGATCTCCAGCAGGACAATTTGGAAATTTATAATTTCAGAATTCATGGTGGGAGGCTTGGGCAGTTGCTAGTAATAGCACAGAATAGGTAGGTAATAGTACAAGTAATAGTAACCACCTAAGTGATTTAGCGTTCCAGTACGATGCCGTGTAGAAACCGATTAGGGTTACTTATAGGTTTAGTATAACTGCCCGACCTACTCCTAAGAGGTTAGCGTGCTACCTTAGGCTATTTCAGCATCAGTTAAGAACAGGTTCTTAAATCTTAGGCCTAGATAGGGTCTTAGGCATATGTTGACCGTTAATAGAAAACGTGTTCTTAGCTTGATCTACGGGCCTTAGACTGCATCCTCACTCGCTCAGGGGAGTCAGGGGCCATACTGCCAACGCTTAAAGAAATATTGTTTCATTATTGTTGACTTTCGTGTTTTACAATTATAATCCTTATTTCAGGAACGTCAAGGTACGTGACATCAAACTGTCATTTTGAGTAATATTGCTTAAGTATTGCTTTAAGCGTTGGCAGTAGGTATCTGTACTATTACCAACGTGCTATTGCCTATTCTGTTCTATTACATATTCTGTGGTATGGCCCCAGATAGCAATCAAGGGCTAACATGTAGTTGAACAAAACAAAATCGATACAGCACCTGTGGACGTTAGTGTGGAACTGTAAACAACACAGATCCGCGGGGACAGGCATCTGGGACGAGAGGCCGTTGCCATGGCAACCGCGCCGCGCTCTACCAGTTGCGTGTTATCGATTCATCTGCATCTGTGCTCCAGCATCCGTGCATGTGAAAACTTTAGACATGTTGTTTTATGCGACCGACCTTTTGCCCACTTATATTACCTATGTACTAGCTGATGCCCGCGACTTCGTCCGCGTGGAATAAGTTTTTTTAATACCAACGGGAACTCCTTAATTTTCCGGGATAAAAAGTAGCCTATGTCACTCTCCAAGTTCTCAACTATACACATGCAAAACGTCGATCCGTTGCACTTTCGCATTCATATCTAATATTAGTATGATTTAAATGATGTATTTTTGTTATTTTGTTTTATTTGCTATGTATATCCATTGTAGTATTTCATGTGTGTTATACTATGGGCCCTATTTCCTAAGATAAATAAATAAATAAGCAACTTGTTGTTCCTCAATTAACGTGGTAACTAATAGCAACGGCCCCATTTTAGAATTTCATAGCATAATGGTCAAAAATGACACAAGGAAGGCTCATAAGAGTGCTTTTCATCCCATCTATTCGAAAAGGACGACTTGGTTCGCCTTTAAGTGCGCCCAAAGGTGGTCTTTTCTATATGAGGAACTTTTAGCGGGCAGGAATGAGCTTTTAATCCTCTTTATTTCAAAAAGTGCGCCGCAATTATATTTTCCGCGCACTTTTTGAATTTGGAACATCTTAGTGTTCACCGCTAAAGAAATCGAACGCAAATATTGTTTGAATAGAGACTGAATGGTACGACGGCCCATAGTCGCGCCGCGCGCCGGCTTTAATTTGGTTTCATTTTTTTTTAATAAAAAAAAAGGAAACCTATATGTCTATTACTTGCAAAATCCCGGGAGAAATTTAAGAAAGCCTATGGTAATTTTATTGAATGGAGAAATGCAAGAGGCGCCACGAATTGTTCAGAATCTGTGTTTTGGCCTACTTCCAGTACTTAGCCAAAACTAAACAACCTTCCACTCTTTGGACTTACCTACTCAATGCTAAAATCAACAGTTAGTTCTAATAACGACGTAAAACTGGACACATATTCGAAATATCTGAAGAGGATGTCTGATGGATTTGTAGTTTTATTATCTCGTAGAGGGTGATGAAAAGTAGAGTGTATTTCCACATTCCACATTCCATTACATTCGGGCGCAAAAAAATTTTGGGCTCAGGCGACGTACTTTGAATCCCTCGCTACGTTCAGGATTCTACTAAAGAATCCCTCGCTACGCTCGGGATTCTACTCTAGAATCCATCACTTCGCTGTGGATTCAAAAAAGCGCCCTCGCCGTAAAAATATTATTTTGCTCCCTTATAATAAAATCTACTATTGTATGTCTGTCACACTTGCATACTCCAGTAACTACTAGTGTTATCGACGGAAAAATTGGAATAATTAGCTGTTTTAGATAATGCGAATGTTTTTTTTAAATAATCCTTTACATTGTAATAGCACAGAATAGGTACAGCTGGTATTAGGAAATTATAATTCAATAAGTTTGCGTTTTACAAAAACTTTGAATATGTCTTCTGGGAGATTATTATAATAACGTATGTATACTGCTGCCGACAAATGAATTACGAACATACATCTCTGCATATCAGCTAGTAGGTATCTACGGTATATCCAGCGGGCTCTAAGTTCATACACGTGTATAATCTTACACGTGGGCTGCTGCATCCCTTTGAAGTGGCGTGATTCTCAGCGAAAACCTCTCATATTATGCGAGTTCAATCTTTTCGGTGATTTGGTGAGCGCTATGGAAGTAACTACTAAGTCACTATTACTGAATTTTTTTTGTTGACCTCTTTGGAATACCTACAAATGGCTTTTATGACGTAGATTTTTGAAAATTCAATCCCTAAGGGGATAAAAATAAATAAAATAAAGGTTTGATATTTGTTTGAAACTTCCTATAAAACCTACCTACCTTCCTATACCTTATGTCAGCGAAGCCGCAGGGAAAATCTAGTCAAAGTATAATCTAAACGAATATTACTAGTGGTTCGCACCGAACTGAGACCTCGCGGTATCCATAAAACGAATAAACTTTTACAGAGCCCCATCTATTGACATAATTGTGAAGTTCTGTTAAACTGACTGAATGCTGAAGCCCATTAAAAATTAAACAATTTCGTTTCCATATAATATTTATCTCTTAACATTAGCGCCATCTATTGACACCATTGTGAGGTTCTGTTAAAAATACTAAATCTCATTAAAAATTAAATAATTTCGTTTCCTTATAATATTTATCTAATTTTAGTATTTGTTGTTCAAGTACAGGATATAATTCAAATAATTGATCTAGTTTCAGTCTTAGCCTTTCAGAAAATTGAGAGTTCTGAGGTCAACTTTGGACGTTAGAAAATCACCACTTTGAAAGCCCCCCCATTTCGTCAATTTTAGGGTAAAAATTTAAACAAAAATATTGTTACCATATGTAACGCTATAAAAAATATTTTACTTCGCATTCGCTTCTATGAGAGCCCCCCTGAAATAAAGATTTTTATAACTTTTTAAGCCATATTTGGCGGGAGGCCATCGGTTTACATATTATATTTATATTTGAAGTAATTCCGTTCAGTAATTCAGAAGTTATAAGGCTCTGACAGACAAACGGATAGGGTTGCTAACATTTCATAAGCGAAATATAGTATTTTTCGGACTACGCTATAAAAAAATATAGTACACTTCACAAAAATAGTATTTTATGGAATATTTTTGCGTACTATGTGCTTCTTCAACAGTATATAGTACGCAGACCCGAAATACAGTACAATACCAATAATAATAGTATTATAGTATGGTTGGCAACCCTAGGACGGACAAGTGCAAATTCACTCAAGTAGACTCAGAGACCTTCGCTTCGCTCGGTCAATAAAGAGGAACGATTTGTTTCTTTGTTTGTAATGGATAAACTCAAAAACTACTCAACCGATTTTAAAAATTCTTTCACCTATAGAAAGCTACTTTATCAGTGAGTAACATAGGCTACATTTTATTTTAAAATAAATTAGAGATCCCTTCGAAAATTGCAATGATGTGAATTAAGTCGGAAAAATTCACCTATATAGTTCAACTTTTTATGTTAAACCTCTATTCGTCTATTAATTCAGACTGTCTTTTATGTCATATTTGTCAAGACACTTTTATTTCATATTTGCCAAGACAAACATACCTAATAAATACAAGAAAACTATAAACATTTTAATATCTAACTGCTGTAGACAGACTCCTAAAAGCCTAAAAGATCAAGGTCTCAACTTAGGGTGTAGTGCGCCGACTTCTGCTTAACCGATGTTTAGTTAATCGGCTGATTAATCTTCAACACCGTTTAAACAACCGTTTAAATATTTACTGTTCACGACGTTATTTTGAACGACGATCAATAAATCAGGCAATAACCAACCATTCACAGCAAACGGACCTGAACTGAACGAATGATAAAAGCCAACACATTTGCGTAGTCATATTGTCTTAACTATTCAACCTGACGCACTGCGACTTTTGTTTTTAATAGCGTAAAATAGAATGCTGTCAACTTGAAAAGTACAACGACGCCATTGGGGAGGATAAACAAAGCTGTAATTCTACATTTGGGCAGGTAACAGTGGGTCGGGGCCTCTATTGTTTTGCACCCTATACAGAGAAAGAAAGAGGAATTCTCTTTCTACGTTTTGCACCGACCAGATGTTTACAATTGTGCGATACCAATAAATGTGACCAGAAAAAGTAATTATTTATGACGCAGGGAAGCAGCTGTGAATTGAATATTGTAAATCTTGGATTTGTATGTTCAGTTTTATTAAAATTTAGTCAATATGGATGACCAAAAGAAGCGCACTCCCAATTTCACAAGCGACGAGAAGCGCAGTCTTTCAGAGTTAGTATTAAAATACAACAACATAAACAGTTTTAAAAAAAAATGCTTTAATTTAAAAACAAAGACACTAGGTAGGTACTAGCTTTCTATTAAAAAACGAGCCTAAATATTACACTTACGCAAAAACTCAATCATTAAAATGTGATAAACGACGGTTAAACGACCCTGCCGAGCTCGGTTAAGATAATCGGGCGTTTAAGCGCTCTAACGATTGGTTAGGTTGTGATGAACACTAAAAAGTATTTAATCAGTCGTTTATCTGATAATCAGCCGTTTTAAAAGTCGGTGAACTCCACCCTTAGTTGTTAGTTCTAAACATAGTTCCCAGGCGAGGGTGCCAGCGAAAATACGTCGTATTGGAGACTCAAGTGCCAAGCGTTCACAGCGGTTTGCTGAACAAAATTTGAGAACGTATGGTGGAGTTGTTCGTCTCAGTGCCGACTGACCATTATTGGGTGTGGACTATTTTGATCAAGTGGCGGACCGCTAGTCGATAAATAAATAGGTGTTCACCTGATGACAATTCTTGAAATGTTCAGTGCAAATTAATGAAAAATAATTAAAATGTTAATGAAATTTTGAAAATTCAAAATATTCGGTTGTTCCAGTACATTCACTCTGCTGACGATATTCTCCCAGTGCATGAGCGAGGTGAAGATCCCCACACTAGCGTGGAAGCGCGGCGTTGGCTGCACCGTCATATGGTTCCCGCTCTTCAAGCTCTTTCCTGTAAGTTCTTTCAATCCACATACATTATTCATGAGAAAGTGTGTCTGTCTATCAGTCTGTCTGCTATGCTTTAGCGGCCCATCTTTTCAGCCGATTTTGATAAAATTAAGTTTATAGATAGGTTGCATCCTGGAGAAGGACATATACTACATTTATCCCGGAAAATTAATGAGTTTCCGCGGGAATAAAAACTAACATAACTAGTAGGACATAATTTTAATGTTAGTATTGCTTATGAGACGACTTTTTTGATTTTAGCATCGGCTAGAAAACTTAGCTGCCCCCCGATTGTGTAAGAAAATCGTAATCGTTTGTCAAACAGATATAATTCGACCCACAGATCACAGAGTGATTCGACCTGTTTATGGAGTTCATAGATGTCTGCACGATAAAAAGCGAGGCCGGAGAACGCCGCTCGCAACTTCTATTCGAACCGCAAATATAAAGGAGATCGGCGAAGTATGACCCAGCTAATTTAAAAACCATTCAGATTCAGAAATCATTTAATATTTTTTTAATATATTTCAAAGTATTTTTCTGTGTAAACACCAAATTTTTAGAAGATGGGGTTCAAAAATAAAAATAATTACGAAACAATAAAAAAGTCGTTCTAATGGCAATACAGAGTATAGATACCAGAGTATAAAAGTAGAAACTAACGTGTCAAATGTCAATTACTGCCAACTCGGAAAAAACACGTTAACTCAAGTTGAAATTCAGGTAACTCGGAATTGAATTCGAGTTACACAACTCGAGTTAGCATAAAGAAACTAAGTGTATTTTATTTCTTACAAAATACTTTTTTCCATACATATTTGTACTTTAATCCAACTCTCTGTTAGGACAATTATTATTATCACTGCTAAACTTCATAGGTAGGATTGAAATGAAAAGGTTTTTATAGTTTACCTAGATAATAATTTATACCGTTCTCATTAGAGTTAATACACATTTATTTTTGGTTTTAGTCTTAATTTGTTATAGTAAGTACCTACTCATATTTAACAACAAAACTAGTTAGGTATATAGCAGTCTTCACGAAATAATATAAGTCAAACTTTATAATGTAGGTACATAATATGCTATTATTAGTTTAATCATCACAATGAAAATATTCATAAATAACTTTGTCATCGTTGGTGTCATTCGGTTGATGCAATGGCGGGAGTACGTAGACAGAGGAAGAGATATAGACAGGGCGTCAGCGTATACAGTGTGCGATAGTAATTCATTAATAAATTAATTAATTAAAATTAATTAAAAACGTTAATTTATTTCAAACGCGATGCATTATCGATACAGTTCTGCACTGTAGTACCTGCCGGCACCCCTCACTCTTCTTTTACCCGATGTCGCCTGAAATGCTCACGCGTTAGCTAATGCTAAGATATTTCGCGACGCGATTGTGTCGCTACTGAATTGCTTCTGTCGCGCGTTGTAAATGCGACTAACGCCCAAAAGTAGCGATGCATAAGCGCGTTAGGTTAACCCCCCTTTTCAAACAGTAAAAATAATATAACAACCATCAATTTGTATGTCATAATATACATACTTACCTACTGGCCGCGTTATGAATTACATACCTACTATAGGTTTAATGTACCCAGCAGGTAGGTAACTTGTTTATATGTAGGTAGGAAAGCGTATTACTATTTGGTACATAGTCAGATAATGTTAATCTGCAGTGCCTGATAGATTTTTCAAAGCTATTAAATGGTCATCTGGCTAAAAAATCATGAAATAGAAATCTAACCTCACTTGTAACTATTCCTACGAATATCTTTTTTCTCCCAACTTTATTTGATTGACTTTCATAAACTTTTTTGTTAGTCTGGTTTTGTATAAGAAGTATGAGAAGTTTGATGCGTGAACGTTAACCTCAAGTTTGGGTCAAACACTATAAGGGAGCTCGCCGACCTCCTTTACCGGTATATTGCTATCTTTATTTGGCTAATGACACATGATCGCGTGCAAGCGCGATAACAATATGAGCGTACAGAATTTGTTATACATTTAGTCCAAGTTCCGTGAATACCAAAAATAATGAATGAAAAATTTTTGTGTTTTTAACTTCGTGTTGTTATTCTGTAACTTGACAATATAGGCTATGTTCCTGATCAATTAGTACGTGAGATATCGTTGGTTTTAATATGAAATTAATAAGGAGAAAACATGTAATTTATGTCGTAAAAACATGCGAAACGCAATGTGCTTACATTTAATTTTGGGAAAGTATTTTGAAAAAATAATTATCCAGGGACCTAGACAAATGCAAGTTCAATCTTACTAATCGCATAATATGGCGGAAATGTTCTCGAATTACAAATTATTTTGGTATTACGTTTGTATGGGCAATTCGCCCTCCGCTGGCCCGTTAACTCCTTAAAGAATTCAAGTAATACGTTTCGAACTCTCAAATGATTACGATTTTATTAAACAATTGGGCCTCGATTATATTGAGAAGCCAGTTATTTTTACTCCATTTCATGTTATGCAGGTGCTGCTCACCATAGCGATAATGTGGGCCGTCTGCGGCATCCTCACCGTCACAGACGTGTTCGAGCGCGGCCACCCCGCGCGGACCGACACCAAGCTCAATATCATCGAGGATGCGCCCTGGTTCCGCGTGCCCTACCCAGGTTGGAAATTGTCTTTTTAGGGTTCCGTACCCAAAGGGTAAAAACGGGACCCTATTACTAAGACTCCGCTGTCTGTCTGTCTGTCTGTCTGTCTCCAGGCTGTATCTCATAGACCGTGATAGCTAGAAAGCTGAAATTTTCACAAATGATGTATTTCCGTTGCCGCTATAACAATATATATCCCGATACAATAAACGTGTTTTTTTCGTATTTTTTTGCTCAATATTAAAAACGGTAACAGGTAGACGGTTCAAATTTTCACAGAATATAACTTGTATATTACCTTTCAAAATAAATAATTAAATATCAATAAAGTAAATATCAAAGGGGGGCTCCCATACAACAAACGTAATTTTTTGATATTAACAGTAAACCTCTACAAACAAAGTTAGTTTTGCGGTTCATTAACAAAGGTAATTATACCTACTTCTTGAGTACGGAACCCTCGGTGCGCGAGTCCGACTCGCACTTGGCCGGTTTTTATTTTATTCCACTACAAGCTAGTCCGTGACTGCGATCTCACCTGATGGTAAGTGACGATGCAGTCTAAGATTGTAGCGGGCTAATCTGTTAGGGGTATGGCAGTTATATTAAACCCATTGCCCCTAGTCGGTTTCTACACGGCATCGTACCGGAACGGTAAATCGCGGCGAATTAGCGTTCCGGTACGATGCCGAACGATTGGCAAACGGCCGAAGCCCCACCAGACCAGACCAGAGACAATTCAGAAATTATAATTTACAATTGCAATAATGTGTAGATAAATACATAAGTAACCGCAGTTCTAAGCATTGGGTGCGAGTCAAATCCATGCTCTTTTATCATTCACGTAATCATGAACAGGATAATAGGCTTTTTTCAGGAGCATAATTTAAATGGATTTCTTAAATTTGTGTAGTTTCAAGTTTAAAATAGGTTAGGTAGGTAGCTAACTGGCCAGAAAATAATTCACTATTATTGAATCTTCTGAAATCTAAATGCTTGATTTTAGGAACTTTTAAAATGACAAATATTATGTATTATTGAAATTTTGGATCCACAAGTCCGAATAGGAAGCAATCCAGTAGAAAGAGTTTCTGAGGTTTCGGGGGAGAAGGGAGAAGAATTCGGGGGTAATTTCATTATCAGTCACACTTAAAAATATTGTTAGGAACTGCTTCTATAAGTTAAAAGTTCTGTATTCACTTATCTGCGCTGAATTAAGCGGACACAGCATATGGGCCGTGTTCGTTGGAAATAACCGAAAAGTTATCACAGAGTCTCCAAAATGCTTGTGCTCGGTTCTGTAAAAGGACCAACAAGGACCTCGGTCGTCGGTCCTGATCTATCTCAGGCTGTGTGGGGATTTTCGTCCCATCAGGCTATGAGAGTAAGGGAAGTGTGCACACACTAGTGCACTTTAATATCTCCGGCGCATCTGGCTGATCTCTATCTGATGAGAGATGCAGAGTGGCTGCCGTAGCCGAAACTTGGTTGGGAGGAAATTATTGTTTTGTAGGTCAATGGGGTGCTCCGACTGTGAGCGTGGCCGGGGTGCTGGGAATGTTGGCGGGGGTGCTGGCCTGCACCGTCGAGTCTATCAGCTACTACCCTACCACTGCCAGGATGTGTGGTGAGTCAGACAATAAGTGTGAGATCTATAGAGCAAACTTTGACTTTGCTTAGACTTGAGCATGGTTAAAACGAGACAGATTTATGTAACTCACATAAGTCCATCTCGTTTAACTCTGAGTAAAGTCTGAGCCAAGTCAAAGTACGCTCTATATGTCTCAGCAGTGTCGCCTTCGACGCCCGATGGTGGTACGATAGCTAAGATTGATAAACTTAACTCATCTTTTAGCAATCCTTTTAGATTTAAATCCAAAGATTACTTATCGGTGGGTCCAGGCTGGTGTTATTAAGCCGAAGTTGATCTGATGGTTTTATCTGACAACTAGGTAATGCCCACGACTTCGTTCGCGTGGCATAAGTTATTTTAATTCCCACGGGCACTCCTTAATTTTCCGAGATAAAAAGTATCCTATGGCACTCCCAACTAACCCCGTATGTTTAGACAAAGACTTGACCCTCTGATGTTCGGAAGAACCTCTCATCACTTGTACATCTTCCAGCGGCGCCGCCTCCGCCCCTCCACGCCATCAACCGAGGCTTAGGCACCGAAGGCCTGGGCACGATGCTTGCGGGGCTGTGGGGCTCCGGTAACGGCACCAACACCTTTGGCGAGAACGTCGGTGCTATAGGAGTTACTAAGGTGGGATTACTTTACTATGCCTACAGTACCTGATGAGTATTCTATTGCGCGTCGACATAATTCAAATCAAAACAAAATCAAGTCCTTTTTATCATATCATACTAATATTATAAATGCGAAAGTGTGTTTGTTTGTTGGGTTGTTGGTTTGTCCTTCAATCGCACTGCAACATTTCATGAAGTGTGATTGAAGGACATTCCAACATGTTATTTCCCTTAGCAACGGATCAACGTCGCGGGCATCAGCCAGTATTCAAATAAACTTAAATATACAAGTGCTTTTGAATCGTCGAATGAATCTACCGCTGGTACGGAATGCCGTTTGTTTGCCTTCCCATATTAGAACAGAGCTCGCTCAGCAGGCCCCACTGGCTGGTGCATTGCGCTTGCTCAACAATTTAATTTTTTGAACAAAGATTCGGGACTGAGCATTTTTGGTTGGCCGAGCCTCATCGCAAGCATTGTTATGGTCTATGGATGCCTCCGTAACCGATAACCTCCGTGCAAAATTTCTCCTTTCTAGGTGCAAGAGTCTGGGACTGGACGTTGACGACGTCAGCCGTCCAATAAAAAGAGAAGTCTTGACAGTGAGTCAAGCCTTCTCTTTTCGTTGTTTAATGATCGAAGTTCACAACTTCCGACTGAAACGTGTCAATCTTTTTAATTTTTACAGTAATTTATGTAACTACTAGATGATTCCCGCGACTTCGTCTGCGTGGACCAAGTTTTTTCGATTCCAGCGGGAACTCTTGAATTATCCGGGATAAAAAGTAGCCTATGTCCCTCCCCGGGATACAACCTATCCCTGCACCAAATTTCATTAAAATCGGTTGAAGAGATGGGCCTTGGAAGCGTAGCAGACAGACAGACAGACAGACCGACACACTTTCGCATTTATAATATTAGTATGGATTTCCCTTAGCATTCGATGTTTTGTTGTACTGTGTACCTGCTATTTCAGTGGAACATATATTATGTGCGCGCCTCGTGTCAAAATATTATTGTATTTACAGTTTATTAGCCAAATCATTGGCAGATTTATGGCAACAAGTACTTGTAAGCGCCGAATATAATTTCGCCGATGATTGTTTTGGTTATTAGTAATTAGACTAACACCAGCTATTTCTTATTCCTATTGCATTAAAATATACCTATTGAATATTGCAAAAACTGATTGACTACGACTCAACTTACCTACTTATAGTACAGAATATTTTATAAGTAGTACTCAGGTCAAAATGGTTTGTAAAATCCTCTATATAAAGCTTGAATTGTTTAATTTCTAGTGTCTCGTCATTTCAAGCGATAGACGTTTACAACTTTACTGCAAGGACATCTTCTTCATAAGTAACAAACATTTGTAAAGCTAGGAGTATAAATTCGTTGTAACCACGAGTTTTATTGCTTGTTGGTCACTTGCTGTTTGGATACGAGTTTTTGAGTCTTCTTTTGCTATCTTCGTATACAAAATATTGTTAGGTATTGGGCGTTAAAATTTAGCCAGGTTCTTCAGTAAAGAAATTCGCAGTGCCAGCCTGGAGTTGGAAGTTGGCGGAAAGACACACCCGTGGCCGGGAGAGCACTGTGGATTGGATTGAAGCAGCGTGGAGCAGATTGGAATTGGAGCAGCATGGTGGTTCTAAGCTCTCATGCCCTCTCTCCTGTGAGAGTGCCCAGCAGTGGGAAGTAAATGGGTTGTTAGTAGTGGTGACTGCAGGATCTCTCTTGGTGTGGCCACCAGGTGGGGTCGTGGCGCGTGCTGCAGTGGGCGGCGGCGCTGATGCTGCTGCAGGGCGTGGTGGGCAAGCTGTGTGCGCTGTTCATCATCATCCCGCAGCCGGTCGTGGGCGGCCTCTTCTGTGTCATGTGTGTGATCTCTATCATCGTCGGTGTGGCCACCAGGTGGGGTCCCGGCGCGTGCTGCAGTGGGCGGCGGCGCTGATGCTGCTGCAGGGCGTGGTGGGCAAGCTGTGTGCGCTGTTCATCATCATCCCGCAGCCGGTCGTGGGCGGCCTCTTCTGTGTCATGTGTGTGATCTCTCATCGTTGGTTTGGCCACCAGGTGGGGTCGCGGCGCGTGCTGCAGTGGGCGGCGGCGCTAATGCTGCTGCAGGGAGTGGTGGGCAAACTGTATGCGCTGTTCATCATCATCCCGCAGCCGGTCGTGGGCGACCTCTTCTGTGTCATGTGTGTGATCTCTATCATCGTCGGTGTGGCCAGCAGGTGGGGTCCCGGCGCGTGCTGCAGTGGGCGGCGGCGCTGATGCTGCTGCAGGGCGTGGTGGGCAAGCTGTGTGCGCTGTTCATCATCATCCCGCAGCCGGTCGTGGGCGGCCTCTTCTGTGTCATGTTTGGCATAATCTCTGCTTTTGGTGAGTGCTCCAAGTTGCTAAACGATGCCTATGTTAAAAAATAAATTGTTTCTTACTGTTTATTAAATTGAGGGTCTTCCAAAATACCTAAAATTCACATCCTCGGTTAGTTGGTATCCTCGGTAGTTTAAGCCCGCCAACCCGCATTGGAGCAGCGTGGTGGGTCTAAGCTCTAATTCCCTCTCTCCTATGAGAGTGGAGGCCTGTGCCCAGCAGTGGGACGTTAATGGGCTGTAGTGGTGGTGGTGGTGGTGGTTAGTTTTAAGTTTTATAACCATTTTAAACTATAAATTAAAGAAAAAAATGCATTGAAATTTGATGACGTCACAACTATGCATTTCATACAAACTCCCATACTAGAAGCAGGTTTTTAAGTTTGATAAATAGTTGCTGGTTAAATTTAGTTGTTATCATCCCTATTATAATACTAATTTTGACTTGCCAACTCTTCTTTGTGCGTCAACAACCTTTGGAGCAATCCGTAATGGTACATCCCTCACTCCAGGTCTGTCGGCCCTCCAGTACGTGAGTTTGAACAGCTCCCGGAACCTGTACATCATCGGCTTCAGCCTGTTCTTCCCTCTGGTACTGACGCGTTGGATGTCGGCCCACAGCGGGCTCATACACACCGGCGTCGAGGCTTTGGACGCCGTGCTACAGGTCATCACCATCATCATCTTTATCACCATCATCACCTTTATCACCATCATCACCTTTATCAACATCATCACCTTTATCACCATCATCATCTTGTTTTTATCGAAGAATAGGTTTGCGTTTGACGACAATCATGGTTAATACAAAGCAATGATGAGGTCTTGGTTGGAGCGCGTTTGTTTAGTTAGAAGATGCCTATTCATTCTTGAATTTGTAAGCATAATTCCAGAAGTGGGCAAATAGTTAAAATTACTTTAAATTATATGTTTGTACTCTCTTTATAACTTCCACGAGCGAATGGTCACAACGTGTAGCGATTTCACGAGAGACTCAATGTAAACAGTTAATTATAACAACATGGTTAAACATAAAGATAACACTCACCCGGTCCGGCCATGATTGCCATCGCCAATCACCGAATCAAACTGCGATCCAAACACAAAAGCACTCAATAATCACTGAGACTGCCGGGTCTGCCGGCAGGAGACTGTTTTACAAAATACTCGTATTTATGCAAATTATTTCAATATGGCGTATCCCCGCCAAAGAACGAACCGAGTGAAATACATCGAATGAGTCAAATAACCGCCTAATTAAACATTCATCACTAAACAAATACACAATCTTTTATCTTTTCCAAAATATCAATTCAATTTTACACGCAAAGCTGACAGTTCGGCCGTCCTGAAAACAACACGTCCTCGTGTTCAAGTGATATCATGGGCGTTCTTGCCCTAGGTCGTGCTCAGGCGTTCTTGCCTGGGGCGTTCATGCCTCAAATCAGAAACAGGCGTTCTTGCCTTGGGCGTTCATGCCTCAAATCAGAAACAGGCGTTCTTGCCTGGGGCATTCATGCCTCAAATCAGAAACAGGCGTTCTTGCCTGGGGCGTTCATGCCTCAAATCAGAAACAGGCGTTCTTGCCTGGGGCGTTCACGCCCTAACTCATATCGCGGGCGTTCTTGCCCTAACTCATGTGGCGGGCGTTCATGCCCCGACTCATGGACAGGCAAACTGCTGAACTTTCAGTCTCATCAAATACAGTTATTATTCAATAAATTGAATCTACTAACCTCATTCGATATACTTCTCAAAATATGAATAACTTATTCACTGTCACAAATCTAAAGATATTTTGAGGTTAAAGACACTAACCTCACAAAACTTTTATCTCGAATAAATAATACGAGTACTTTCACATTATTTACAATTTAAAGCGAATCTAGCACTGGTTCGGAATGCCACAATCCTAGCGAGAAGAACCAGCAAGAAACTCGGTGGCTTCTAACATTTAAAATTACTTTTTCACAGCCACCGATCAATCAACAAAACTATCACAAACTGATACAAATTTCTAATGTCGGTACTTTTCAAATTTAACAAACAAATATGCTGATGGCAAAGCGAAATCAAGGCAACGTGAGATACATCCCACTTCTGAAATTTGTAAGCATAATTCCAGAAGTGGGCAAATAGTTAAAATTACTTTAAATTATATGTTTGTACTCTCTTTATAACTTCCACGAGCGAATGGTCAGAACGTGTAGCGATTTCACGAGAGACTCAATGTAAACAGTTAATTATAACAACATGGTTAAACATAAAGATAACACTCACCCGGTCCGGCCATGATTGCCATCGCCAATCACCGAATCAAACTGCGATCCAAACACAAAAGCACTCAATAATCACTGAGACTGCCGGGTCTGCCGGCAGGAGACTGTTTTACAAAATACTCGTATTTATGCAAATTATTTCAATATGGCGTATCCCCGCCAAAGAACGAACCGAGTGAAATACATCGAATGAGTCAAATATCCGCCTAATTAAACATTCATCACTAAACAAATACACAATCTTTTGTCTTTTCCAAAATATCAATTCAATTTTAAACGCAAAGCTGACACCTTGAAGGTACTTATGTAATACGTGGCAGGGAATATATACGCTGGAAGGGTATTCCACATACCTACTGGCGGTTTATCAGCGTAATCACCACATATTATAA
This sequence comes from Erebia epiphron, assembly GCA_963932025.1. Taxonomy (NCBI): domain Eukaryota; kingdom Metazoa; phylum Arthropoda; class Insecta; order Lepidoptera; family Nymphalidae; genus Erebia; species Erebia epiphron. The sequence goes on from OZ009950.1 coordinate 16,631,852, forward strand.
CAATCGCCATTGGCTTGTCTTTATCATTGGCTAGACTTGGCCATCATGATTAACCCTGCAATCTGCAAGTCCGAGAGTGCGTAGGTGTTTGAAGTCTGTCAATCTGCATTTAGCCAGCGTGGTGGACTATGGCCAAACCTTCTCATTCTGAATCGTGCTCAGTAGTAGGCTAGCTATCGGATGATGAGACGAGACTTAGACAAAACAATTTAAAAAAAAAAGTTATAGTTTTCCATTCAAATGCTAACTTATTAAGGCTTCTCAAGAGCACGTTTAGGCATTTTATGTCCTGCACCCAGCTTATTCAGAAACTTTGCGCCAGTTTCTCAATGTCAATCCTGGCCGAGCCTGGAGCTCATATCACGTTGCTCTTATACAACAATAATGTTGACGTTTCCTGAAAACGTAGAAACTTCCGCAGACTACTTTTAATGACCAAAAACCAATTATTAAGGGTATAACTGGGGCCGTACTGCCAACGCTTAAATCAATACTTATGCAATATAACTCAAAATGACAGTTTGATGTCACGTACCTTGACCTTCCTAAAACAAGGATTATAATATTCTAAAACACGAAAGTCAACAATAATAAAACAATATGGCTTTAAGCGTTGGTAGTATGGCCCCGGACCTGGTGACAGCGTCGCTAGTAAATATTAAAAATAAAATAAAAACAAATAGGTACTAAACAGGCATAAAAATTGGTTCCAATTTTGGCCACTGGGTCAGATCAGTTGGTGGAACTGTACATAAATTTGATAATAACTGTCATATATTTTCTAGGTGAACTCGCCTCATTCTTAGGCTGAGATCTATAGAGCGTACTTTGACTTGGCTCAGACTTTACTCAGAGTTAAAACGAGATGGACTTATGTGAGTAAAATAAATCTGTCTCGTTTTAACCATGTCTTAAGTCTAAGCAAAGTCCAAGTTGGCTCTATTGATCTCACACTTAGACTTACTTCCGGTTGATCATAGTAAACGTAAAAAAAGGTATAAATAATCGGTCGTACCCACTTCTCTGATAGCGTACCTACTCATTCATTCATTTTATGTCTAGGACCAAGACCAACTGATGTAACCACTGACCTATACTTTAAGTTAATATAATCTACATTATTTTTAGGTGCTGTTATCGACTTCCATCTTGGTTGGAGGAATAGTAGGCTGCTTGCTGGATAACTTAATACCTGGTGAGTCACAAAGTTGTTATAACCCGTATTCCTAGTTGAGCGACGAAAGCGACATAACGCGATGGATTTGGATTGCGTTTTTACTTATATGCCATTATAAAAATTAGCCAAATTTTTACTAGGACCTCTAAGAATACGCTATTTTAAACACATACATGAAGTAATTGATCCCAAGTTAATTAGCCATGAAAAACGTTAGCTATTTTAACCAACACAGATTAGAGTAACGTATACAGACAGGATAAAGCAACTGTGGACTCGGCAACCGTGGACATTGGTCTCCTACAATTTTCTTTATTTTTGCAATATGTTTTCAATATAAATTAATTTTCACTTTTCGTATATTTTCAATGGCTAAATTACACATATAAATAAATTCTTATTCCACTGACCTATCATTCTACAATCAAAATTACAAGAGTTTTAAAATTTCAGTTCTCACTGAGACATTCTTACGTAACCTAATTATTACTGTCAAGTATAGGGCATCCTTGAGTGTAATTAGGTTATTAGTACATCGAAAATTGGCCGTATTTTTTACGCTAAATCTTTTGTCTCTTTTCTAATGTTTCTTCGGCTTTTAAAGTTTGTGAAAATGATAGCAATAGCGGCTCTATGTTTGACCTAAATCTCAACGTCCATACAGTTTGTTTGCTTTTGTATGGGCTCTCTGAGCGTGGCAACATTTCCCTAACAGCCTTTTGGCGGTCGGGGGTGACATTTTCTACATGCTTGACGATAGAGTGCGGGAATTGGAATACCGTTACAAATAACTTCTGGAAACTTCGTTAATTATGGTTATGATATGAACTAGTTAATTTATACTATTTTAAACACCTCTCTACTCCTCTCTCTCTACTTAAACTGTTTATCAATTTGATCACCTAAGACTACCTGACTGATATTGAGGTTTTTCATATCCGCGGGTACTCTTAAATTTTCCTGAGCAAAAAGTAGCGTATGTCCTTGCCCCAGACGCTACTCTGTACTGGATTTCGTAACAGATAGACATGCTTTCGCATGAATATTAGTAGCTTTTGCCCGCAGCTTTGCTTACGTTAAGTTCGATTTTCCTACCGATTTCAAACCCCTATTTTACCCCCTTAGGTGTTGAATTTTAAATAATCCTTTCTTATTGGACGTCTGCGTCATAGTACCTAATCTGCATGCCAAACATCATCCCGTTTCATGCAGTGGCTTGAGCTGTGCGTTGATAGATCAGTCAGTCACCTTTTCCTTTTATATATTTAGCAAGTATCTATACTCTAATATGGATACTTATTACTTACGCTGTGATATTAATGTGGGTTTGTAATAAGCAGGCGTTACTTTGCGAAAGTCCATGAAAGGAACTAGAAGTTATAATTCGCTATAAATCTTCCAAATTTTTCTCAACGTACGTTCCACTCCGATGCCGGAGCATCTTCAGGAGATGTTGACTCGACAATGCACGATTGTAAAGGGTTTGTAATTCCCAGGCACGGAGGAGGAGCGCGGTCTGGTCGCGTGGGCAAAGGAGATGTCGCTGGAGGCGGTCGGCGCCAGCGAACACGGCGATACCTATGATTTCCCAGTAGGAATGTCGCTAATCCGGAGGTAAAATAATTAATTAAACCCATAGAAAAGTTATTGTATTGTTTCGTTTTATCTCATTTATTGTTCAATTATTTAATAACTTCGCGTTCTTTAACTTTTGTTTGTTTGGGTGTGTCTTTTAATTACCAATATAAAACAATATTCAACACTTATTAAAATAAATATTACGTAGGTACAGATCACTGGTACTCTGTCCCTCTCCATCCATACTAGAGGGGAGAGACGGAGTTTAACGCTTTGTTGTCCCCCCGAAAAGTTGGGCGTCCGACTTGTGGTGCATGTCCCTCACCTGTATAAGCCTGTCCTTGGCCCCGTCATAGCGCTGTCCCGCTTTTCAGACTAGATGGCATTAGTAAAAATAAGTTTCTTCATTCTTTGTTTGACAGGGTGACAGGGCCCGTCTATGTCAATGGAGGTCGTTGTTTTAAATACTTATACATCTACACTTCTTCTTACGTGAGCGTTTTCACGAGGCTCCTCCTCGTGTGATGCCAGTGCGTTCGTGTGTCAAGTTAGATTCACTTGCAGTGCCAGCCTATAACACCATTTATTATGGTAAATCTTTTACGGTAGCTGCCACGCGCCTGTGGAACTCACTACCTGATAACTTTTTAAGAATAACCCATCTATTGACACCTTCAAACTTCGACTGAAATAGCACTATCTATCTTCTCTGTCATAATTATGTATTAAAGTGTAAGTTTATGATAATACTAGCTGATGCCCGCGACTTCGCCCGAGTGGAATAAGTTTTTTTAATTTCCACGGGATCGTCCTTAATTTACCGGGTTAAAAAGTATCCTATGTCACTCTCCAGGCCCTCAACTATAATACCCATGCCAAAAATCACGTCCATCCGTTGCTCCGTTCCGGCGTGATTAAAGGACAAACCAACAAACAAACACACTTTCGCATTTATAATATTAGTATGATTTCATTTCACCTCATATTTGTTGTAGGTCTACCTATTCTTCCTTTACAACCTTTTCCACTGCCAAGGGTCACTGGTAGAGATCTCTTATAGAGATAAGTGCTTCCTTGTCCGCTATGATTCTGTTATTCTAAGTATTTCATAAGAGTTTGGTACAAAAAATGAAGAAAAAAAATTGTGTCTGTAACCTCCGACGCACGACTGGAGTTTACTCTTTACGAACGATTATAAAATATACATATAGGTCATTAAATGAGGGTAGATGAACGCATTTTTTTATATTACTGAAAGCATGCTTGATACATTTATTTGTATTAATTATATACTTTATATTCATCAAAATACATTCCATGGTAAACTTGTTTGTTTCCATGACTATCATGGAAACATAAACAAGTGTTAGGTACCATGAAAACATAAAGTAAATAACGTAACGGAGAAAGTTTGATTTTACTCCCCATAAATTTTCATACCCCGGGCATATATGCATATATTATGCAAATCAATTCTAGGGGAGATAACTCCAAAAAAATAACTTTCTAATAATATCTCCATTACAGATGGAAGTGGACTCAATACCTGCCCTTCATGCCGACCTACCAAGCCGGAAAGTTCACAGCGTTGTTCACCAGCAAGAAGACCAGCTGATACACCCATTAGTATACCAACAAGTATACTTGTCTACTTTATAACGAATATTCAATGTACTATGTATAGTATTGGAATGTATTCCAACTAGTAGAGCTCCCGTATACTTGAGACGCCAAATTGTACTTAAAAACGAGATTATTTTTGAGATTTCTTATTAATTTTTTAAGTATTTTAATATTAATAGTAGTTTTCCTAGATCAAGCATAAAGTGTTTAGTTGTGTTAAAGATTGATATTGATCTACTCAAATGAAATGCAATTCTTTTTTATGAGGAACGATTCCAAAATAGTAGTCAGTATAAAGTGTAAAAAACAGTGTACCTACCTAATTAGAATAAAATAAAATAAATTTTATTTTCTATTATAATTTTATTTAATTTCCATCCTATTATCGTTTACCTATATTATATAAATCTTATACCCACCACTTACTTGAAAACAGTTTTTTAGAAATCCCACTACCAAGGGATATTCAGATATCCTAGGCGGGTCAGATAGGTAATCAAAATTATTATAAAAAATAACACCAGTACAGGTCAAAAGTTGAAGTGAACGAAAAAGTTCAAGTTGAAGCCAATGAAAAAATAAAATGATCACAATCAGATTAATAGTGTCGGAGAAAACCGCGGCGACTAACATACATACATACACCTATGTACACCTAAATGGTTACAGTGTTAATATGAAATCCATACTAACATTATAAATGCGAAAGTGTGTCTGACTGTCTGTCTATCTGTCTGTCTGCTACGCTTTCACGGCCCATCTACTCAACCAATTTTGATGAGATTTGGTACAGGGATAGATTATATCCCGGAGAAGGACATAGGCTACTTTTTATCCTGGAAAATTAAGGATTTCCCGCGGGAATCAAAAAACCTTAATCCACGCGGACGAAGTCGCGGGCATCATCTAGTTTTGTATATTTGTTTGGAAGCCCATACAGACTATCTGTGAATATTTTGCTGTTCCACTAATATTATTTACATACGCGTCGAATTGATGACCTCCTTATTTGAAGTCTGTTAAAAAGGCTCCTAAGTCAGGGGTATAAGAAATGCTGAAAGCTTCATTTCTGACATTACACACGAACTATTTTCCTATTCTGTTCAGCGTGAGGCGCAGATATTATGTTCAATTGAAGCTGAACAGGTATCGGTCGCCTCGTGAGCAGAATATTATTAGTGTAAAATATAAAATACTTGATGATTCCCGCGACTTCGTCCGCGTGGACCAAGATTTTTCGATTCCCGCGGGAACTCTTGAATTTTCCGGGATAAAAAGCCTATGTCCTTCCCCGGGATATAACCTACCTCTATACCAAATTTCAGCAAAATCGGTTGAAAAGAAGGGGCGGGAAAGCGTAGCAGACAGACAGACAGACAAACTTTCGCATTCATAATATTAGTATGGATTAGCAGACTAGCCTTTGCTCCCGTTAATACAAAATTCGATTTTCATACAAATTTCAAACGTCTATTTTACCCGCTTACCTAAGGGTTGAGTTTTCAAAAACCCTTTCTTAGCGTCTAAGCTATCTGTATGCCCCGATCCGTCCCGTACTTTGAGCTGTGCGTTGATAGATCAATCAGTCAGTCGACTTTTCCTTTTATATATTTAGATAATGATAATAATGTCCTCCCGACGGAATTTCGGCTACGGCAGCCTATCTCCAGAGAGATTAGCCATCTGCGCGCGAGACATTATAGTGCACAGGTGTGCGCGCGAACATACTACATAGGTGCACTCTCTGCTCCTTTACTCTCATAACCCGATGGGACGGAAAATTCGACACGACTGGAGAGAGATCAGGTGCAGGACCGACGACTTTAAGTGCTCTCCCAGTCACGGGGTGACACACCGCCAACTTCCTAATTACGGTCTTGTGTTGAAAATTTCTTGTCAGACAAACCCAACACTTGTTATGGCCTGACCAGGGACTCGAACCCGGGACCTCCTCGGCCGCAGTCGAACATGCTAACCACTAGACCAACGAGGCAGTCAAATAATATAAAAGGACGTACCTATTGTCAGCTATTTTAAGACTTAAGTAAACTATTTCGAACCCGTGGTTATTGTTTTATATTGATTTTGACTATTCTGAAGTACTTGTGAAAGTTTTGATTAAAATAAATAATATTATGTAAAATAATATTCCATTCTATTCTAAAAGTTGGAAAACCTTTTTGTAATACCGGATCGAAAACTCAAATAACAACCGTACAGTTCCACTTCCATTGAGGTAGTAGATAACTAAATAGATAATAAAACGAAAAGTTTAGGATGGAAAATCAGAAGAAAATCAATCAAATTTCCGTTTTACCGCTCCCATCCTTTCACTGTACAGATCTAATCCGAATGAACGAATATTCTTTATTGTATGGAAGGATAAAAGGGCCCTTCTTTTAGCTCAAATCGATGCCTTATTATAAAGAGATTTCCTACAGATATGGCTATGTGGATTTAGGTACTTATTCGATTTTCCAATTATCTGCCTAAGATACTAGCATCATTATCATTTCAACTGATTACCGGCTCATTATTGAACACGAGTCTCTTATACTGAGAAGGGTTTGGCGATAGTCCATCACGCTGGCCAAGTGCGGAATGGCATACTGCACACACCTATGATAACTTTATGAAGAACTAAGTCATGCCGGTTTCCTCGCAATGTTTCATTGCAACGCCTGGCCTTACAGCAGCATGACTAAATATTCAAATCTTTAGATATATAAGTTACGATGTCTCAATTAAACAAAATAATATGAAAAATGGATAAAGATAACAAAATTCAATTCAAATTTTGATTCAAATAAACTTTTGCAAATGCGTTTGAATCGTGAAATAAATCAACCACTAGTTCAGAATGTCATTACTACCGAGAAGAAAGAGTTGCTCTAAAAAAAAGTTAACAATAAAATGTACGCTTTTATCAAATCAAATAAATATTATAAATGCGAAAGCTCAATCACGCCCGAACGGCTGAACGAATCTGGATGAAACTTGGCACAGAGATAGATTATAGTTTGGAATAACACATAGGCTTTTTTTATTCCGGAAAATTAAAGAGTTCCTCAATCCATGCGGATGAAGTCGCGGGCATCAGATAGTCATTTATATAATCCTCGATTGTATAGTACATTGCTTTTCTCACAAGCATACTTTTAACTAATGCGAGAGTATGTCTGTTTGTCTGTTACTTTTCACGGCTCATGCGCATAATAATCATAATCATATTGTAGGTACAGAACTTGAATCCCGGAGACTATACTTTTTATGCCGAAATAACAAGGAGCTCTCTCGAGATTTGTAAACCTAAATATATTATGCGGACGAGGACGCGGGTAACTTAGTGCAAAATTTATAGCACTAACCTTTGGTACCTACTTTAAAATACTTACTTGATAAAATATCATAGTAGCGGTTATGTTTCGCGGCCATTTTCAATACGGAGAGAGAAAACGTTAACTAATTATCCTTATACTAATTCCATCATACTAATATTATAAATGCGAAACTGTGTTTGTTTGTCCTTCAATCACGCCGCAACGGAGCAACGAATTGGCGTGATTTTTGGCTACTTTTTATCTTGGAAAATTAAGGAGTTCCCGCGGGAATAAAAAAAGCTTAAACCACGCGGACGAAGTCGCGGGCATCAGCTAGTATTTAATATAATAAATGCGAAAGTGTGTCTGTCTGCTACGCTTTCAGATGGGCCTGTTCAACCAATTTTGTTAAATTTGGTATAGATGTAGGCCACATCCCGGGGAATGACGTAGGCTATCCGAGAAAATTAAAGAGTTCCCGCTGGAATTAAAAAAACCTTAAATCACGTCATCTAGATTCTCATGAAAAAGACTTTTAGCGAAGTTTCTCTTCAAAAGCCTCAAGATTGAACGCCCACAAGACAGCAAGTTGAGCAATAGGGGGTCGCCCGCAGGTCCACTCACGCTAAGTGCTCTTTTAATGAGGCTGGAAGGAGGCTTCCTTATTCCGTTGACCATTTCTCCAAGGATATTTTTTAACTTAGGTATATCTTTTTTCATCCCTCTTTGTAGAGTCGTTGTAAGGACTAGAGGGAAGGTTTGTGGCATAGTACCTTTTATAATGAGTTTCGACTACCTCGTTGGTCTAGTGGTTAGCGTGCTCGACCGGACGAGGTCCCGGGTTCAAGTCCTGGGTCGGGCCATAACAAGTATTGGATATTTCCGGAGTTATGAAGTTGGCGGTGTAACACCTCCGTGCCTCGGAGAGCACGTTAAGCTGTCGCTCCTGCGCCTGATATCTCTCCAGTCTCCGGTCGTGTCGGATTTTTCATAGAGGAGTTTGTAGTGGGTAGAAATCCCTCATAAGCCGTTCTTCCCCCCAAGGGATCGGGTATATCACGAAGATTTCCCCCTCGGGAACAAAAAAAACGTATCAAGATTATACTTCTAAAGGTATATACCTAGGTACCTATTCGGATTTCCGAGCTTCCATTCATAGGCTAAGAGATAGCTGCACTTTTTGTAACCATCCCCAGAAAAGCTGATTCAGTAATAGCTGGGTACTACACTCTCCACTGATAATGGTAGTGAAAGTCTGACCGGATACTGTTGGGCCTTTCGCTAGATATGGCCGGTCAAAGACGTGTTATCGTTACCAAAAATGAACCATAACTAGAAAAGCTGATTCTTGTACAGTATTAAAGTATACGCAATACCTATATAAACAGTATGAGAGCTGACGCTATACATCGGGCCTTTCAGTAGATATCACCTCTCAAAGACGTTATGAACATACATACTGGAAAAATATATTAGCAATTATTATGTCGTCACGTTGATTGCTGTTAAATAAATTCATACGCCTTCATAATTTGTAATAGCAATCAACGTGACGTGAATAATTGCTAATATTTTTTTCCAGTATGTATGTTCATAACGTCTTTGAGAGGTGATATCTACTGAAAGGCCCGATGTATAGCGTCAGTTCTCATACTGTTTATATAGGTATTGCGTATACTTTAATACTGTACAAGAATCAGCTTTTCTAATTATGGTTCATTTTTGGTAACGATAACACGTCTTTGACCGGCCATATCTAGCGAAAGGCCCAACAGTATGCGGTCAGACTTTCACTACCATTATTAGTGGAGAGTGTAGTACCCAGCTATTACTGAATCAGCTTTTCTGGGGATGGTTACAAAAAGTGCAGCTATCTCTTATAATATTATGTCGTCACGTTGATTGCTGTTAAATAAATTCATACGCCTTCATAATTTGTAATAGCAATCAACGTGACGTGAATAATTGCTAATATTTTTTTCCAGTATGTATGTTCATAACGTCTTTGAGAGGTGATATCTACTGAAAGGCCCGATGTATAGCGTCAGTTCTCATACTGTTTGTATAGGTATTGCGTATACTTTAATACTGTACAAGAATCAGCTTTTCTAATTATGGTTCATTTTTGGTAACGATAACACGTCTTTGACCGGCCATATCTAGCGAAAGGCCCAACAGTATGCGGTCAGACTTTCACTGCCATTATCAGTGGAGAGTGTAGTACCCAGCTATTACTGAATCAGCTTTTCTGGGGATGGTTACAAAAAGTGCAGCTATCTCTTATAATATCAGGGAGACCTAACGACTGCCCATCGATCCATGTAAAATAGGTTGTATGTAAATCTAGGTTAGGTTTATAAACGGAACTTCGCTAAATACTGGGAAAATGCTAGATCTAGGTCCAGATTTATTCAGGTCACTCGGCCAATGTACCCGCACTGGACGGTAAACTTGTTTCATACAGATAATTGCAATAGCTACTCGTATGACAATTTCTGCAAACAAGTGGACATGTTTTAAAAAATTATATTTAATTTTTGCCATATTGACTTTTTTTTCAAAAAAATTATGGCCAGTGTCCCTCGGGAGGATGTAACGATTCTAACGATACCCCATACATCCACATCTTTATCTTTAAAGAAAGCGGTGTTGACACTCCTACTAGTTCCTAACTTCCAATACACCGGATCATAGGTTCGATCCTTGGGCGAGCACCTCTGACTTTTCGGAGTTAATATGCGTTTTATAGATTCATTTATTTGCATGAAACATGTTTGTACAAAAGATGTTTCGCCTTAACATTATAGGCATGCAAAAATAAAAATTCATGGAAGATTAAGTTTTTTGGTACCTACCATCACAATTTTAAAGAATTAAATTATCACTTGCTTAAGACGGCGAAAGAAAACATCGCGAGGAAACCTGCATGATCAAGAGTTCTTCCTAATGTTCTAGAAGGTGTGTGAAGTCTGCCAAGCCGCACTTGGCCAGCTTGGTGGACTATGGGCAAACCCTTCACATTCCGAGAGGAGACTCGCGCTCAGTAGTGAGCCGGCAGTTTGTTGAAATGGTGATTTTTAGTTGGTGTTTGCGAATCAGTAAATTTTGAGCTTCTTTCACTTTATGATTACTTCTCATATCGCCCTCCAGTTTATTAAATTTATTTATAGTCAAGAAACACTTCTAACGGACATCGAGCATTATGCTGTTAACGCTTATTGTATTGACGAGTGTTGTTTTATAAGGTCACTAGCATCATACCCGCTAATTTGTCTGCGCGGTTTTAGGTTTTTAAAATTCCCGTGGTAGGTAATTATATCGGTATCGGGTGATAGCCGAAGCAGTCCTAGTTCCACTGTTAAGAAACCCGACCTATTGTACGGGATACTCCTGTTTCCTACTCCTGTTAACTCCTGAAGTTATGTGCATTTTAATAAATTAAATATCACTTGCTTCAAATAATGGTGTAGGAAAACATCGCGAGAAAACCAGCATGCCCGAGAGAGCTTCATAATGTTTTCGCAGGTAGCACAGAATCGATACTAATATTATAAATGCGAAAGTGTGTCTGTCTATTTGTCTGTCTGTCTGCTACGCTTTCACGGTCCATCTTTTCAACCGGTTTTGATTAAATTTGGTACAGAGATAGTAGGTATGCATCCCGGGGAAGGATATATGCTATTTATCCCGGAAAATTATGGAGTTCCCACAGGAATAACAAACGTAATCCGTAATAATAACTTTCAGGTCCCTCCGCTTTATCTTTTGGGTAATTTTTCTTTGATTTTCAGGTACTTAAAGGATTTTTGTCCTGTTCAATCCGTAGTGTGGCGTGTGCTTCCAACTCTGTGTGTACCGGAGTACTGTTCATTAACGGGTCATTACAGCTTGCCACAAGTCATTGAACACTTGTCCAGTGCATCAACCACTAGGAGCTAGGAGTGTTTACAGTACAAGCGGCGCACGCAGTAACCTGTTGTGCTAGCGGGGCGAGAGGCACGGATCGATCTCCGGGCGAGGCGCCACAGACCACAGTCCCGGCTGCGACCCGTCAGCGTTCGCCCGTGCTTCACAGACCGGTACGGTGGTGTTCGTGTGTGTTCGCCAGTGTTCGCCAGTGCTCGCAGTGTTCCGTCGAGCGATGCTGTCAGTACGCTGGCCGCATTAAATACTCGACGACAGGTAAATTAATTATTTATTTCTTGTTCATTTATGGTGCATTCAAATAAAGAATCAGGAAGGAGTTTTCGTAATGTCACGTCTTAGCTGGTAATAGATACAGTCCCACAAACTAATCTGTCCCGATGACAGCGTCACTTGTAGACTACCTATAATATATGAAAAATAAAATAGAAACAAAAAGTAAACAGGCATCAAAATTAGTTCAAGTTTTGGCCGACGGGTCAGATAAGTTTGATGGACCATAGGTATTTAATTTTTGACGCAATAAAACCAATTCAGACCTCATTTAATTACAGTAAATATATTTTTTAATCCACTACAAGTTAGTCTTTGTCTGCGATCTCGTATTTAAGGTGCAGTCTAAGATGGTAGCGGGCTATCCTGTTCGGAGTATGGCAATTACAGTACACCCCTAATCGGTTTGTACACGGCATCGTATCGGTTAGCTAAAAACCTTGGGCCCTGGCGGCACGTCTTTGCCGTTAGGGTGGTACTAGCCACGGCTGAAACCTCCCACCAGAATAAAGGGAAAAGTTGACTGACTGACTGACTGATCTATCGGCTCACATTTCAAACAACCAGACTGAAATTTGCCATACAGGTAGCTTCAATGACGTACCTAGGCAGCCGCTAAGAAAGGGTTTTTGCAAAATCAACCCCTAAGGCGGTAAAATAGAGGTTAGAAATTTTTATGAAATTCGAACTTAATGAAAGCGAAGCTGCGGGCAAAAGCTAGTTAAGAATAAGTCCAAAAAATAATTTTCATGCGATAGTTGTTAGTGGCTGTAACTCCGTCACATTCATATTTGAATGCATTATAAAGTTAGAGATAGCATTGTTTTTCTTTTTCCCTTCGGAATTTAGGATCTTTTTAAGGTAATACGAGAAGCGACATTGTTCTTCTAAGAAATAATTTCTACGTTAAAATTCTCCATTTTCGTAAGAAAATAAGTTTTCTACGCTAATAAAGTTACCTGACTTAATAGACCCACGTTGCCAGTTGAATTTTGTCAAGTTTTGTTCGACGTCATTTGAGTTCTGTTTAATTCGATTTGAAGATTCTAGGTGCTTTGGTACGGTCTGCGTTATTGTTTAGGTAAAATCGTCATATTCGTAAAAAACATTTTACTTAAATAAAATACGCCATTATTCGACTTTGGGTGATTAAATCAATACCATAATAGTTGAGTTTTTCCTCAAGTAATTTCAGCATACTTTATTCTTTGCGTTGTTCTGTTGACACAAATATTTTCTACCTACCGAGTTCTACGTACCTACGCGAGTTCGCCATATTTGTAAGAAAATTCGTAGACTTGAGGTCGTGATGTCGCGGGCATCGACTAGTACCTAGATTTTATATAGTACCTACTGTTCGGCTTCACATCGGTGGATTTACCTAGTATACTACCAAATCATACTAATATTATAAATGCGAAAGTGTGTTTGTTTGTTGATTTGTTGGTTTGTCCTTCAATCACGCCGCAACGGAGCAACGGATCGATGTGATTTTTGGCATGGGTATAGTTGAAGACCTGGAGAGTGACATAGGCTACTTTTTATCCCGGAAAATTAGGGAGTTCCCGCGGGAATCATAAAACTTAAACCACGCGGATGAAGTCGCGGGCATCAGCTAGTACGTTATAAATCTACAGTTTATAATTAATCTATTTGTCAATAATCACAATTGATTTGCTGTTTCCGGTTGAGGAGTTCGAACCTATCTCCGAACAACGTATCTGATTTTCATGATAACAAACTTGGATAGATAACTTTTAGCACAAGCTTTGTAAAAAAAAGAATTGTCAAAATCGGTTGAGCTTTGACAGAGTTATGGAGTAAAATCGACCAGAATAGTATAGTTTGAGTTAATGCAGTGTTGTACGAGTAATTTTAGAATTGTTTGCATTTTAGCTTCAATGTTTTGTTTTACGTGAGTGTTGCTTTTTGTTAGGACGATAACACACTATGGACAGGACAGGGCAAAACACGACTCATTGTGTAGCGATGGTCTGTGCAGTTCCATATTTAATAAAAAGTGAGCAAAAATTATGACCGTAGTTCTACTACCCTCGGTTGAGCTGTTCTTATGGGAAATAATTTCTACGTTGAAAATAGCTTTTAAAAAAAATGGGTACCTATTAATAATTGATAATTGAGAATATCAATTGGGTAATCTTAGCTTACTAATTTTCACATTAGTAATATGCCGCGATATAAATACATAACTATAGATAGTGATTATAGCCACGCCAAACGCGACCAAAATGAAGTTGTAACTTGTAAGAAAGCTAAAACCTTTCTCATTTCTTACAACTTCATTAATCGTGGGGCGTGACCTAGCCTGCCAATAAGCATGCGGACAGACTATAGTAGGTACCTAGAATCTAGATAGGGCGTTACAATTAACATTGTTTGGGTGTTTTTATAATTTTAAATACCTGATGCCCGCGACTTCGTTCGCGTGGTTTAAGTTTCTTTTAGGTCCCGCGGGAACTCCGGTATAAAAATCAAATCGGTTGAAATAATGGGCCTTGTAAGCATAACAAACAAACAACCTCAGATTCGCATTCATAATATTAGTAGTTATGATTTTAAATTCACAATTTGTTGAAAATATGACAACAAAGGAATCAAAATCCGGCTTGTTATCTGTGTAATATTATTTTTGTAAACAACTGCCTCGTCATTCGCTCGCAAACAAGAGGCTTAACAAATAATACCGAAAAATACTTTCTGATATTTTACGTTTGAAGTCTCATAATAATGGTTGTTTTTGTAAACTACCCACGGTTATCGATTTGGAGCAGAAACATGGTTGGGCCATTAAAAATTCCGCGCGCAAACTTAATTTTGCATACACACTAGCAGGACAGAACAAAACGCATTCAATTAAATTAAATATTGATTCAATTCAATATTTATTTATTCAATTTAGGTACACTGTACCTAAAGTATTGACGTCCGAAACATTAAAAAAAACATGATGGTGATAATCAATTACGGTATCTCAAAACTAAACCTGTGAGGGTTCCAAACGCGCCCTGGTCTGAAAACAGCCCACAACAAACTCAGCCGGGTTTTTTTATTATCACCATAACACAAACATTGTATATTTAATAGAACTACAATTAACAATTAGCCTTCACCTCCGATGTGGTCGTTTCACGAACATGTTTTGTGCGGGTCAATTCAGACATGTGAACAATACACCGATGGTAGCTGCCCCATTTTGTTTTATTGCATGTTTACACAGACTCAGAAAATTTAAATGTCAGTCAGTCAGTTCCTCATTTAATGTTGCACTAGATATTCCGTGTGAACCATAGTACAAACAGGTGTGAACTTTCTGAATTTCCGGGATAAAAAAGAGATTAGCCTATTGCCTTCCCCGGGAACAGATGGGCCGTGAAAAGATAACAAACAGACTGGCAGAAACACTTATCACTTTCACATTCAAATTAAAGTTTTATTAAGGTCTTCACACTCTGAATACCTAGCCTCAAATGTATGTCTAACTGAGCGCCGCGAGCTTAGTGGGAGATTTTCTTCCTGTTTAGTAATTAATTGTTAAACGGCAACCCCAAACGTCAAATGGAGTTGTCGCTCGTTTTCTGACAGACTTTGACGTTGTCGCTGGCATTCGCCTACGGTCCGTTCCGTTTTCGGTCTGGTTCGCACAACATATCGGCTATTTCGGTTCCTATAATATATTTTCGGCATTATTAATCACCACATCACACCACCTTCACCTATACACACAAAGTGATATGCAGCAAGTTTGGAAAAGAAGAATTGGGCCCGACATACTGAGGAGGACACTTCACAAGGTAACACCATTTCCAAACTCAAACTCAAACTCACATTTTTTATTAAAATAAACTTATTAAATGCTTATGCTATGCTTTTGGAACGTCGAATGAATCTACCACTGGTTCGGAATGCCACTGGTTCCCTCCCCAATACCTTATTTCATTAGATTAGTTTTGGTTATTAGCCACTCGAACTTGCGAACGAAACACTTCTCATTCGATCGCGAACAACGTTAAGAGGCCGGAGAACACCGCTCGCAACTTCTATTCGAACCGCAAATATAAATTTGCCGGTATATTGCTATCTCTATTTGGCTAATGACACATGATCGCGTGCAAGCGCGATAGCAATATGAGCGAACAGAATTAGTTATACATTTAGTCCATGTTCCGTGAATACCAAAAATGATATATGAAAAATTGTTGTGTTTTTAACTTCGTGTTGTTATTCTGTAACTTGACAATATAGGCTATGTTCCTGATCAATTAGTACGTGAGATATCGTTGGTTTTAATATGAAACAAATAAGGAGAAAATATGTCATTTATGTCGTAAAAACATGCGAAACGCAATGTGCTTACATTTAATTTTGGGAAAGTATTTTGAAAAAATAATTATCCAGGGACCTAGATAAATACAAGTTCAATCTTAATAATCGCATAATATGTATGTGGAAATAGTCTCGAATTACAAATTATTTTGGTATTACGTTTGTATGGGTAATTCGCCCTCCGCTGGCCCGTTAACTATAGCTCGATCAATGCCATATAAAGGTAGTTAACGTTGTCGGTCGAATACCTGGGCGATCTCCCACTGGGCCTGCCGATTTGTTTTTGTTTCTAATCTACCGAAGTCCAATTGTTTAGTGCAATCGTAATCACTTGACAGCTCATATCGAACTGTTTCAGGGGTTCATACGTGCTTTTTGACGTGCAGGCATTTATGAACACCTTAAACAGATCGAATTATACGTTTGACAAACGATTACGATTACGATTTCCTTGCACAATCGAGGGGCTGATTGTGTAATAAAATCGTAATAATATAACGTTCAACAAACGGACATAATTCGAACTGTTTAAGGAGTTAGGTAAAATACAGGTTAATAGATGCGTGTATTTCAAAAAGCGTGTATGAACTTCTTGTAAACAGTTCGAGTAATACGTTTTGAGTTCTCAAAGGATTACGATTTTCTTAGACAATTTGGGCCGCTGCGCGCTGTTGTGTTGTTCCATGTGCGTCATTCCCATGCGTTTTCCGCGTTGTATATGTCTGAGATTGATAAGTACGATTCGATTATACGAGCTTCTATCTACATTAATGTATGCGATGAGATTAACGATAAGTAAGATTTATTGATGTTACACCTAGTTCAAAGCCGAAATGCCAGGACTTCGCGATTGGTCTGAGAATGGTTGTAATTCTCATGAATAGATTTTCTTTTTAAAACATACTTGAACGTGCCAAATTCATCATAGACCCTGACGTATGGAGCTGGGCCTACTTAAGCGACGCGGCACGGAGATGCGCACAAACTCATACAAGTAATATTTGCTGCTACGTGCCGCGCCGCTCCGCGCATCTCGAGTGGGACTAGACCTTTAGCGACTGCATGTTTGCGTCAAGTTTACGCGAGAACTTTTGAGCGTTTGTATGTATCTAGAGATATGTAGCACAACACAACACATTTAAAGACTGTGTTAACACAGTCTTTAAATGTGTTAACACATTCTTTAGGTAAATGTATGCAATGGCAAATCCAGAAACTTTTTTGGTAGACCAAAAGAGTTTCAAATGAGTTTCAGAATGTTCAGAATGAGAATTCATACACTCGACCCCACAAAGCATTTCTGCACCTTGGCGCACACGATATGTCGCTGTTACAAGCTTACGGCAGTTTCTAATCGATAGTGAGTATCACTTATTTGCTTATAAAGATTAATGTTTCGCCTAACAAAGACCAAAACAAAACGCATGTGAATACGCTTCTATACAAAAACGCTCTCATATTGGCATATTTTTGAAATATTGACTGGGCAAAGTCAAAATTTCAAAAAATAAAAGAGGATATGCGTATAAAAGGGGTGAATGATAGGTTGACGGATAACAGAAGTGAGTGGAAGAAGAGAACATGTTGTGCCGACCCCACATAGCGTGGGATAATGGCAGGAAGAAGAATAAGAAGGAGGACTGGGCAAAGTGACGCTTGACGCCGCGTAATGCCCCGCGTCTCGTTGAGCTCCTTTATTTGTTTTTATAAATTCTGCCATCACCCTTTGGGATATTCTACTTTTTTAAATTGTGAGATAGGCTTGCGCTTGACGACAATCATGCTTAGTCCAAAGCAGTGATGAGGTCTAGGTTGGAGCGCACTTGACTAGAAGATGCCTATTCACTCTTGCCTTGAAGGTTCCCCATTTGCCTAGTTCCCTACTATGCCTATTCACTTTGCCTTCCATCTTAATTGCACCATGAGCTCGCTAGCTTGTTATCGATTGAAAAAGTTTTCTATATATTGCGTCGTCTACGACGTAGCGACCATGTAGCTTGCTACGACGTAGACAACCTACCCTATATCCATATCCATTCCATACTAATATTAGATATAAATGCGAAAGTGTGTCTGTCTGTCTGCTACGCTTTCACGGCCCAACTACTCAACCGATTTTGATGAATTTTGGTACAGATATAGTTTACATCCCGAGGAAGGCTACTTTTTATTCCTGAAGAGTTCAATTAAAAACCGCGGGATTTAAAAAACCTCAATCCACGCGGACGAAGTAGCAGGTATCATTTTGTAGTTATGTATAAAACTGACAATTAAGGCTATAGGCCATCACATAGTTCCCATGGAACTAATAGATAATAGTAGACATCATTCCATAGCCATGTCTTGAATTAAATATTTTTAGTTACCCATAAGCCATAACGTCCCCATTATTCAAATAGTCATCAAATAATTGAGCTTCTAAAATATGCACTACATTGTTTTCAAATAATATTCTATCATAACTAATATTAAAAATGCAAATGTGAGTTTGTTTGTTTGACACGCTTTCACGGCCCATCTGTTAAACCGATTTTGATGAAACTTTGTACAGAGATGGGCAATCTGGGGAAGGACATAGGCTACATTGACTAGCTTTAGATTCTTGAAGTGAAACTTCTTTAGAATCGTTGTGATTTGAACATTTAATGAAACGAAAAAGCGACACTAAAAAGAGAGAAACATATTCATAATAGGATTAAGCTTGCGAGAGAATGAGATAGCCCTTTGCAGCCAGCATGCAAAAAGCGGTATTGTTAGACTCGGCTAGGATAGTCCGCCGGTTCCTCAACCTGGCGACCCCCGGCCGTTTGATCTCCCCTGCCGGGGTGTAATCCTCCGCCCGGTGCAAGTATGTAATGTTTAAGTAGGTTTATTTAATTCTATGTATGTAAGTTATTTATTTTTGGCCATATATTTACGTATTTATTTCGTATTGTGGGCGATTGGGCGTGAGATTAAAATATATAATAAATTTTCTTTATTGGGGCAACCAAAAGGCCCCATTTATTTGTACGTACATAAACTTAAATCTGTCAGTAATCATTGAAAATATTATAAGAATTTGACACTATAACAAACAATTCTACAGGATTCACCTAATTAGCGCACTAGGAACTCAAAAAGTGTTCCAGGATCGGTGAGTCCAACTTCCCCGCTAACATCTTCAGGATACCATTGTTAATGTACGTGTGTATGTGTTTTTGTACAGATTCAGATTCAAATTCAAATATTTGCATTTAAGAAAAAAAATGATTTATTTGTATGAATATCTATATATATAAAATTCAAAGTCCTGACTGACTGACTGACTGACTTATATATCAACGCACAGCCTAAACTGCTAGGGTTAGAGACTTGAAATTTTGACAGTAGCTTCCTTTTGTGACGTAGGCGCTCACTAAGGAAGGATTTTTCAAAATTCCACCCCTAAGGGGGTGAAGTAGGGGGTCAAAGTTTATATGAAAGTCCTTCATTTCTCAAGATATTTCTCAAGTTGTATCAACGAAACTTGGTGTTTTGGCTTTTGGTAATAAATAAAGAAGTACGTGTGGCACAGATTTTCAAAATTCCACCCCCAAAGGGGTAAAATAGGGGTTGAAAGTTTGTATGAAAGTCCTTCATTTCCATGCCTTATAGCCATGAAACTTAGCATTGGGCTTTCAGTTAGATGTGCAGAAGTACGTGTTTCACCATTTTTGAAAATTCGACCCCCAAAGGGGTGAAATAGGTGATGAATGTCCTTCATTTAGGTATCAAGATATTTTTCAAGTTATAACAACGAATTGGTATTTTGGCTATCGGTATAATTTAGAAAAGTACGTGTGTAACAATTTTTCGAAATTCTACCTCCAAACGGGTAAAATAGGGGTTGTAAAAGGCCGGCGTTTTTCATGTAAAAGCCATGAAACTTGATATTTGGGCTACCGGTTTAAATTATGAAATACGAGTACATAATTCACAGTTTTTAACCCCCGACGCAAAAAGAGAGGGGTGTTATAAGTTTAACGTGTCTGTCTGTGTATCTGTGTATCTGTGTATCTGTGTATCTGTGTATCTGTGTATCTGTGTATCTGTCTGTGGTATCGTAGCTCCCAAACGGATGAACCGATTTTCGTTTAGTATTTTTTGTGTCATAGATAATTTTATCCCGAGTGTTCTTAGCCATGTTTCATGAAAATCTGTTCATCCGTCTGAAGGTCATCAGCTTTTTTCTAGTCGGGGGTTTTTTTAAATTTGTAATTTATACTTGTTTATATATTCTATCCCAAAGGACGTTAAATAGTCCTTCAATCGCGTCGCAATAGAGCAACGGATCGGCGTGTTTTTTTTCATGGGTTCTTTTTATCCCGGAAAATTAAGAAATGCCTATGGGAATTAAAAAACTTATGCCACGCGAACGAAGTCGCGGGCGTCCGCTAGTGTGAATATAAAATGTTTGTCGAATAAGTAATTAGAAAGCCGCAACATATCCAGTCAGGTAACCCTGACGCACAAATATTTTTTTAAAAGTGTTTACAATCATTTCAAAATTACACAAAACCATTTTAAATAACGAAGGAAGAATGCTTGATTTAACATGAACAATAGTGCAATAATTGACATGTCACCCCGTTAGCGTGTGCCGTTCAACTGTATTGTATGTAGTCTGGTGTGCAATAAAGTACATTTTCATTTTATGGTCGGGGGTTAATAAACAGTCTAGTGTTAGCCCAGACGCAACCCGAGCTAGCCTGTAAGCGAGACTAGATAGGAGAACGTCAATTAGAGTGTGGGCGATGTTGGCTGACCGCCACACCCATTGACTGAACGTACATTTTATATGTAGGTACTTATATGTTGGGTGTACACTCGAGTAACTAGTGAACGGAAATTAGGTTTTACACAGCTATGTATCGTTAGTTAGTTACTGGTTCCAAACGCGCCCTGGTGTGAGAAGAGCCCACAACAAACTAACCCGGGTTTGTTTAAAATTATCACCATCTCCCAAATATCGCATATTTAATAGAACTATAATTAACAATTTGTTTAATTAGCCGCTGGAACAATTCCCATTCTAGTTTTGAATCCTGCACATGATCTATCCCCGGTCGTGTCTAAAAAATTCGTAACTAAGTATCCATACTAATATTATAAATGCGAAAGTGTGTCTGTCTGTCTGTCTGTATGTCTGTCTGTCTGCTACGCTTTCACGGCCCATCTGTTCAACCGATTTTGATGAAATTTGGTACAGGGATAGGTTGTATCCCGGGGAAGGACATAGGCTACATTTTATCCCGGAAAATTCAAAGGTTCCCGTGGGAATCTTAAAATTTATCTGTTCAACCTATTTTAATGAAATTGGGTACAGGGGTAGGTTGTATCCCGGGAAAGGACATAGGCTACTTTTAATCCCGGAAAATTTGAGAGTTCCCACGGGTATCGAAAAAATTTGGTCCACGCGGACGAAGTCGCGGGAATCATCTAGTTTGCATATAAAAAAATAACTAAGTATTTCCGAAGCACTGAAATAGCTAGTATAATTTATTCACGTACAATCAAAAGGTCACGGCGATACAAATACTATTCGCATTTAGACCGTAGTTTTAAATAACACCATCAAACATATTGAGTGCATTTTAAATTCACGTATAATAATAATAATAATAATTCATTGGGCAATAAAGGCTAGAATCGCATGAATATTTATTTGCAGTCCATTTTAAACGATGCATTGAGCATGAAAAGTATAGATTTACTAGCTAATGCCCGCGACTTCGTCTGCGTGGTTTGAGGTTTTTTGATTCCCGCGGGAACTCTTTAATTTTCCGGGATAAAAAGAAGCCTTTGCGCTATTCCAGACTATAATCTATCTTCGTGCCAAATTTCAGCCAGATCCGTTCAGCCGTTGGGGCGTTATTGAATAACAAACATCCATACATCCATCCATCCATCCATACATCCATCCATACATCCATACAACCATCCAAACTTTCGCATTCATAATATTAGTAAGAAGTAAGATGCTGTCTGTAAGTGTACCGGGAAAGAGATGACTGAAACGTGAGGAAAAATCAAAGGTGAAAACCGCGACTTCGTCTGCGTGAATTTAATTATGATGGGATTTTCCGGGATAAAAAGTAGCCCATGTCCGTCTATAGTTTGTAAGATAGCTCTGTATTAAAATGGGTAAGCGATTGAACCTTGGGAAGTTAATAATAATGTCCTCTCGACCGAATTACGGCCACGGCGGCTTATCTCCAGAGAGGTTAGCCATCTGCGCGGGAGATATAGTACACAGGTGTGTGCGCAAACACAGGTGCACTCTCTGCTCCTTTACTCGCATAGCCCGATCGGACGGAAAATAAGAAAGACAAAGACAATATCAGAGATTCCGTAAGTGTGCGATAAACCTAGGACCACACGCTCTAACAACCGGGCTACGATGAATTACTAAATCATACTAATATTATAAATGCGAAAGTGTGTTTGTTTGTTGGTTTGTTGGTTTTTCCTTCAATCACGCTGCAACGGAGCAACGGATCGACGTGATTTTTTGACATGGATATAGTTGAGGACCTGGAGAGTGACATAGGCTACTTTTTATCCCGGAAAATTAAGGAGTTCCCGTGGGAATCAAAAAAACATATTCCACGCGGACGAAGTCGCGGGCATCAGCTAGTTCGTAATAAATCACCAAACATCATGTGACAAAGTATGAAGAGTCATACGTCACTCGAGCGCGGCGGCTACAGGCAATCAAAACCCACTCCGCCTTATCTGATACTGTATCACTGTACACACAAACAGACACGCCTATTGATTTTGGATAATCTATACTAATATTATTATAAAATACTAGATGATGCCCGCGACTTCGTCCGCGTGGATTAATTTTTTTGATTCCCGCGGGAACTCCTTAATATTCCTCGGGATAAAAAGTAACCTATGTCCTTCCCGGGGATACAACCTATCCCTGTACCAAATTTCATTAAAATCGTTTGAACGGTTGCGCCGAGAAAACGTAGTAGATATACAGACAGACAGATTTTCGTATTTATAATATTAAGTATGGATGCAAAAGGCGGTCTGTCTGTCTGCAACGCTTTAACGGTCATATTTTCAACCGATTTTGATGTAATTCGGTATAGAGGTAGATTACATCCCGGGGAAGGACATACCTATGCTATTTTTCATCCCGGAAAATTGAAGAGTTTCCGCAGGAACCAAAAACCTTAATCCACGCGAAGTCGCGGGCATCAGCTAGTTTGTTTATAAATCCGAGCTAATACACGTATCATGTGACAAAGTGTCGACAGTCGCATGTCAGGACTCAGGAGTGCGTCCCCGACGGCCGACAGGCAATCAAAACCCACTCCACCTTATCTGATACCGAATCACTGTCACACCCCACACACACGCCTATTGATTTTGGACAATTCAATACGTTCTATACACAGATATCTGATTGCAGGTGATAAGTGCTAATAGTCTAGGCTATAGGCAGCGGGGCGGTTCGTTGTATGGATACCCCCGCATTCAATTCTCACACGTTGAAACTTAGCAGGGTTGTGGTTACATGGCATGGACCAAGACTTAAATATCCAAAATCCATTCGGTAGTTAGATATTTATACCTAATACTTATTATTTATGACTGAATATTTACTCGATTTCTTTTTAAAATAATAGTGGGTAGTATATTTACATTTAAAACCGAAATATCAAACAAAATAATCATGCATAACATCGATATTTAAACCGATTTTATTATCAAACTTTATATTATATAAATTGCGTTTACGCGATAGTGTATACCTTCCTGCTTCAACAACTGGGTATAGCATAAAAAACCTTACTTCCTTTCTGATTTTTTATTGGATATTTATATTATACGTTTAACTCATGTTACTTCATCATACTGTAAAGTTTTGTCGCCTGAGGAATTATTGTTGGGGTCCACTAGCTTTATTCCCTAGACTATAAAGGGGCGTGAGATTGTTGTCAGGCAAGATGGGTATCCTAAGCTCGATTCAATCAGTATAATCACTAATTGGGTATTTGACAACTAGTATAATCAGGATTTTTTTAAAACTTCAATACGCGCGCATAGTTGGTATAGGATTTTGTATGAAATACTGAATTGTGACATCATAAAGGTCAACGCATTTTGGAACGAAGTTCCATTCCAAGTTATGGGACGATGTGGAGGGGTACCCTAGCCGGCAAAAAACGTCCGTAACGAAAATGAGTAAGATTTTTTTACGAAGACAAACGTCTTAAATATAAATATACTAAATTCGAAATTAAACTTTAATGCTTTAATGTTATGGTGTATATTTTAATTTTTCTTTATTTAAAAATAATCGTTAAAATAGAACTAGAAATTAATGTTTATGTAATAAGGAACTTCGTTCCTATCTTGTGTACCACGACACCACACTTTTTTGTATTTCAATCTGCAGGGCGACCGCGTATCTTTTGCATCAATCATTGATACATCGCAATCACCTCTGATTGGTTAACACTCTTCCACTATTGGACGAAATCCATTGACGCAGCAAGAATACCATAAATTCAGCCAATCGGAGGTGACTGCGATGTATCAATGATTGATGCAAAAGATACGCGGTTGTCCTGCTGAGCTTAAAACGGTTGTCAACAGTTTTCAAAGATAAAATTAAGTAGTGACGTGGATTTAACGTCTTTTGGCAGCTGTACTCTATTTAATAATCACTAAAAAATAATTTATTTGAGTAGTTGTCAAATACCCAATTTTTAATAGCTTCACAGGCTATAACTACGTACTCTAATAGTATTTTTGTGCTATTAGTAACAGTCTAATTAACATTGTTTTGCCTACAGCAAATAAGTATTAAGTGTAGGCGTAATAAGTTAACTAATTGTGTAACGTAGTCTACGTTATTAAAGAGTACACTAGGATATGATTTAAAAAACACCTTCCTCAACAAAGTAATAGGTATTTGCGGTAAAGAGGGCATTTCATTTTGGTTCTATTCGTAATCATACCAAATATATTATTCATTCCATAATTCTCGCTTACTTACCCAAATCGGGAATTTCGGTAAGTAAGCGGATCATAGTAACGTCACAGCGTAAAAACTTACAGTGAGGTGACGCACTTGATATTTACAGATGAGATAGCGTGCGTGGAAACACGTAGGTGTGAGTAAAAGTGGACCTAAAGATCATGAAAATGTCAATGCTAAGAAAATTTTGTCCCACTGACTTTAATTTCGTAATGTTTCCATTTGGAGTCATGCTAATGTTTGGAATCTAGTTTTAAAACAATGCTTTAAAGGTCTATTTCAGTTTAACACCAAATTTCAGAATTATTGTGACGTTTGAATTCTACCAAAATGTTGGTGAGTTGACATGTAAAATAAATAGGCTGGCTTACAGTGGCTGGCCTACAGTCGTACCGCACCAAAAAACCAATTATTACTATTACTCTTTATTTTGTACACCACAACACAAAAAATAAAGGACAGAAATAAATACATAGAAAACACTAAGAAAGAAGTAGAATACAAAAAGCCGGCCTTATCGCTTAGTCGCTAGATCTCTGCCAGGCAATTAGGAGAAGTTGAGGAGATTAACTTAACCAATCTGATTTGCAACAAAATTAGATTGGCCAGTTCTCCATTGCTGTTTGCTCGTATGTATGATCTTTCTCCGTCTCGTTGTTGTCACACCACTGGACTGCACTGCCTAGACGTCTCCCGACTGTATGAGCTTGTCATCAGGCCGGCCACTAAATATTCACATAATCCCGTTCCATATTTCACGACGCTCGTCCCACCGCACTGCAATGCGGTTCCCCTCCATAGCCGGATATGCCTTTCCCGGGATACAGAATTATTTTTGTTAATACCATTGAGATAAGACATCCAAAGATTTAAAATTGAAAGATGAGTTCAATTTTTTAGATAACGAAAACCGGAAATCCTGTTTTGTTTTTAAACTTTAAAGCTCCATTTCAGCCCATCGACACTGAGCAGGTGTCTCCTCTCAGAATAAGCAGGATTAAGGACGTAGTCCACCACGTTAGCCATGTACTGTTTTTTTATATGTATAGCTACCAAACGAGCGGGCCTTACCTGATGGTAAGTGATTACCGCCGCCCATGAACATTTGCAACACCAGAGGAACCGCCAATGCGTAGCTGGCTTTTGTGATATTTGCTTATCCGCCCTTTGAAGAGCCCCATATTATAATCATGAGGGAACATAGAAGTTGGAAGCTGGTTCCACAACGGTACCGTTACCGTATGGTACGTGGCAGAAATGACCTGGAATAACGGGTGGTGGAATTAACACGTAATGTTCTCAAAAGTGTGTGACGCCACCCCACACCAACCCACACCTGCCTAGCGTGGTGGGTTACGGCCATAAACCTTCTCATTTGGTGGTTTTGATGAAACTTTTAACATTTGGCCAATGTAGTGGACTATGGCCTAATACCTAATTCTGAGAAAATATCCCCGGCTCAGTAGTGTGCTCCGCCGATGGGATGTAATGATGGATATATTAATATTATGAGGTAATCTCAATTCATGCTCTATTATTAGGCCGGGAGCGTGGTGGAACAAATGCTCATTAAATCGGCTGCGATATTTCGTTCATTACTGCATTCCTTGGTTTACGATCAAGCGGCGATCATACTCTAAGAGCTATTGTAATATATCTTCAATGAAGATAAATAGCTGTAAATATTGATTATCCCAGAATCCCAGAAAGTCAGTTTGTATTTAGATCTGTGACTTATGTCACTCTCCAGGTCCTCAAGTATAACCGATCCGTGACTCTGTTTCGGCGTGACGCAGTAACAACATACTTTCGCCATTTATATCATTACTAGATGATTCCCGCGACTTCGTCCGCGTGGACCAAGTTTTTTCGATTCCCGCGGGAACTCTTGAATTTTCCGGGATAAAAAGTAGCCTATGTCCTTCCCCGGGACACAACCTACCCCTGTACCAAATTTCATTAAAATCGGTTGAACAGATAAATTTTTTGATTCCCGCGGGAACCTTCGAATTTTCGCGGGATAAAAAGTAGCCTATGTTCTTTCCCGGGATATAACCTATCCCTGTACCAAATTTCATCAAAATCGGTTGAACAAATGGGCCGTGAAAGCGTAGCAGACAGACAGACAGACAGACAGACAGACAGACAAACTTTCGCATTTATAATATTAGTATGGATTCATTAATACTTAATAGACAGTTTCTAGGATACTATAAATAAAATAGTTAATTCAATTTAAGGTTTCAATTTCCATTTATTGCACAGTTTGTCAATGCTAATGTGATTTGATTACTTTTGATGCTTAAAAACTAGCGAACTCCTTGATATCTTACATATTGTATTTGTGACCAAGTCTGCGTAAACTATAGAATATAATATTATTCTCCTTACATAAAATGAGACTTATCGATTAGATACAAAAATAGCACATTATAACACATTATAATAGCGGTATGAATATAAAAACAAAAGGGTCACCGTCTCTCAGACTACACGTAGCGAAAAACGCGATAGATGGAATTCCTCCAGTAGGCGTCCGTCTGTCTACCATTAACACCTAAACCTTCGCCGACCGAGCATTTTATCATAAGGCTCTTTAATAGACTTGACTAGACTCAATGATAGGTGAATATTCTATTACATATAGAAAAAAGAATATTTGTCTGCCATTGTGCTAAAACTTAGAATAGTTGTTGTTGGGATCTCTGGGAACTGTTTGTTCAGGAAAACTTCACGGAACACAGACCTTCAACGTACAATAGGTGTCTAGTTTTCAATCAGAATGAGAAATGCTTTAGCCACCTCACCTCACTGGCCAAAAGGACAAGAATATCACATTGAAAGTACTCGTATTTCGTCTTTATTGCGGTAGCAATAAACCAGTCTTTTAATCAGTTTTTACATAGCATCGTACCGGAACGCTAGATCGCTAAGCGGCACGTCTTTGCCGGTATTGTACTGTGGTCACGGATCAGACCAGAGAAATTTCTGAAATAATAAATTCCCATAGTTACCACGCCGGGGTTCGAGCCCAGGACCTCCCACTTGTAAGACCACAGCGCTCACCACTGCACCATTGAGGTCGTTAATTATAGCTTCCTTGTCGAAATTGTTTGTTTACCCACCGGTGATGTACTAAAAGTTATTTATACATAAATCAAAATAATGTTGCAAAATGAACGGCGCACCTGCTCGCGATGTCAGATCAGCAAACCGAGCGAACTGGGTCACTGCACGGCACTGCCTGATTATTTATGTCGAACACTAAACATGTCCTACAAGAAAGAGAATAAAACGTAAATACAGTGAATATTTCAAAAATTTACACTCAGAACATTGAACGGGTCACAATCTGTCGACAGATTACAATCTATCGAGATAAAAAGCGTTAAATTACAATCTAACGGTTTTCACAATTTTACGGTGACATATCCATACCACAGACACAGTGTAAGTATATTTTCTCACAGTGGGTCGACGCCCATACAAATGACATACCCGACTGCAGTGTATAGTTACAGTTGTAGATACGGTACTCTCACCTTGTAGGGATTAGTTAATGGATGTGCCCCCCGATTGTGTAAGGAAATCGTTATCAAAGTAGGACAATAAGCACACTAGGTTCTACACTACAAACTATAGTTGAGCAAGGTAGGAAACTGCATGAAATTACATTCAAATTTGACATTACTGTGACAGAATTTTGGATTGGAAATTCTAGCAGTTTCCGCCGTCACGTGCCTGTCAACCCGCAGCTATCTTAACTCGCAGCGTTGCTCTGTCTATACGGCTCCGTCGACCGACTGGAAGGAAATAAAGTATCTCGTTAGACTGTGCTACAGTGTTATTCTCCATAAAATACACAATTTTGGTAAAACTGAAATTAGGCCAATTTTCATAAAAACATTAAATTAAAAATATAGATTGTACCTGAGGACCTATTATTTGTCAATATGTAGCTCATTGCGTGTTTCTTTCTGGTAATTTTATCGGAACTGCATGTCGGTATAATTAAACTTAATTTAACGACATAACGTGCGAAAACAGGTAAGGTACTATTAGACTATTATACCTCATCGGTTCTAGTATCTATTCAGTGTTCTTTCTTCTCAGCTATGTGTACGGCAGTGGCGAAGTGTTCATACAACACGATTCCTATCGGCTTCCCTTTAGAAAATGACATTCATACCTACATACTACCACACTACCTTTCTTTTACTCACTATAATATTTTTTAGGTATTTATCCAAGATATTTAGGTATTAAAAGTGAAATTACACATGAATATACAATATTACATATAAAAAAGCATTATCCACTCAAAACAATAATGACACAACGAATTAGTTCAAACCATAAGCCGGTCCGGCGTGGGTTGCATTTGCATAGAAATAAAGTCCATATTAATTATTAAGCATATTTTGTCTCCTTCATTTCCAATCAAATTAGCCAATACCTCCCTCTCTGTCTACACGCTCAGCCCACGTGTAATTCACAGCCCATACAAGCCGTAAGTTTACGTGTTATGAGAGGCCAGAAAGAGAAAGCGATCAAAATTACACCATACGTGTAAGCGAGAGAGAAATTGCTTACCGCCGCCGCGCTGTAACGCGACTGTGTACGGATGCGAACGGCGCATAGGAAATCACACAGAAAGTATAACGTCTTGAATTTGGTAACATTGTCTTTCTATTGAACCTGCGTCGTTTGAGTTTGTTTACATAGTATTGTAGTCGCGTGCGTCGTGTGGTTTGTTTTGTGTTTTTTATGTTGTTTGATAAAAATAGTAGTTATTATTGGTGGAAGGTGTGTCAAATTGTATTAATTAAAACGTTAGTGTAAATGAGGTATGGCAATGGCACTAATTAATTTAGATTGTTGTTTAACCGACTTTCTTTTAAAAACCGAAACATCTTTTTTAAGATTAAGCTTTGAAAACAAAATACATGTAATACGATTAGGCCGTGCGCTTCCAGACATGACAATTGACTATAAAAGACGGGACGGTTTTTTAGACGAAATACGCAAAAAGAGGGAAGGTTGTCGGACTTAGCCATAATATCAATAGAAAAGCGTTTATTGATGAAAATTAAAAATGAAACAAATTTTTACACCAGCGTATTAGCTCATTTTATTAAAAAAAATCGTCGAATTGCTTTAGAATATAAATAAATGTCTAGTCGAGGTCTTGGATTTAGGTTTTAGATTGCCAATTTCACCCTTTTACTTTTAATAACTACCTTTATAATCTGGTTGTGGTAAATATTTTTTATTTAGTGTCATTGAAACGTTTGAAGCAAGCAAGCAAGCATGGATTTCGCACACGCACGAGCCTAACAAATACCTACCAAGTACCAACAAAGGCTTTTTTCAAAGCCGCAAATTATCACATTTAAAAACTGCTTCTATTTAAGTATATGGTGAAGGTGGGGGCTTTTTTCCAGCTATTAAATTGGGGGTCATGCCTGTAGCATTTGGTGCGTTTTTTTTATTCCGGCTTCCCTTTTAAAAATATCCACCCTTCGCCACTGGTGTACGGAACCCACAAATAGTAGATTATTAACCAAGGGGATAAAGCAGTGTCTTCTGTCGCGGGTGACGATTTAAGTTCACCCAAGACTAAGACAGCTTTATCACCGAGGAAAATACTCTACTTTTCGTACCATTTGCGAAAAAATTAACACAATAATAATATGAGATAAGCATTTATTAAAAATAATGACAGTTAAAAGTAAAAGTTAAAATTCGAAACATTGTTCCAATTATTGATAGAGAGAGTTACATTTTTGTTTGGTACATTTATTGTTGATGAGTTGTTTTGAGTATTTCTCTGTTCTTGCGTCTGAGGAACTGTTTAGAACATTAACTTATTTATAAAAATAAATTAAAATAAACTTAACGTTAATGTATTTGAAGAAAACAAAAACGCGGCAAATTCCTAGACTAATATTTTATTGTCGGAAAAGCAAAGGCATCAAGCTCATACGGCCTCGTCGGTTTTCGTAATTTTATTTAATAATCCTGCATTATAAATGCGTATTCCTTTTTCAAAAAGATGTTTAATGCTTTAATACAAACTCAATGGTATAAACACAGATGTAGTTCAGTATAAATTTCGGTAAGTATTCCAAATTTAAATCACATTCTCCCCCTAGAGGATGAATGAAATTCAGTACAATTTTCTTTCCCTGTTTTTAACAGATTAAAAATGACTATTGTTATGTTCGCTTTTTGTGGCATAGAATGTCACTTTTTTGAGCAAGTGGTACGAAAAAATGATTTCTTCATCCAATTAAGTACTGCGCGTTCGGACCACGTGCTAACAAAGGATCGCGATGCATTAAGCCATATTAAGTAAAGCCTAAGCCAGTTAAGTCGGGATCGTAGCTCTAATGTAAGCCAAGGGAGGTGAGGAAATATGAACGATGCTTATGAAACTAGCTTTTGCCCGCGGTTTCGCTGACGTTAAGATTCGCCAAAGTTCGATTTTCATACAAGTTTCAAAACCCTATTTTACGTCCTTACAGGGTCGAATTTTGAAAAAATCCTTTCTTAACGGATGCCTACGGGAAATGGCTATTTGTATGCCTTTTAATCTGATTCATTATGTGCGGTACGTGTACACTTAACGTTAGCTTAACATCAGCACCGACATCAGTCAGTCATGGTGGCACAGATTCCTTAGGGTTTGCACCCTTACTTAGGGTTTGTACCCTTACTTAGTCGATGTTCCACGGTTACATACGAAGCGATTTGCTTCCTCGTTTCTAATTCGAACCGCTAGGATATGGAATGCCCTTCCGGCTTCCGTTTTCCCCTCCTCTTTTAATATCAGGTACCTTCAAATCAAGAGTGTATAGGCATCTTCTAGGCAAGCACGCTCCACCATGGGCTGCATCACCACTTGCAAGCAGGTCTGATTGTAGCCAGGCGGTAGCCTATAAATTCATTTAAAAAAGTTACCTTTTTCTTTTATTTATTTAGACCAGCTGATATTCCGGCTTTGCTTGGGATGAATTGGCAAAATGGCGTTTACATCCTTAAAATCTGTCAATTATTACTTTATTAATTAAAAATATCGTGATAAAAATCAAGCGTCTGACATAATTGATGAACGATGTATTCAACACCGCGTTACATCACTAGCTAATAAACAAAAAACCCCATAAATCCCTGACTCATCCGCTAGGCCGGCTCGTAAAAATATTAAAAACCTGCCAAGTGCGAGTCAGACTAGCACGCGAAGGATTCCGTGCCATTATTGATCGTACAAAATTAAACACTATGATCTTGTTAAATGCTTTGGTTAAAGAAGTAATAGGCGCGCTCAAAAATCACGTTTCTTGTTTGGGGGCCTTATTTATTACTAGCTGATACCCGTGACTTCGTCCGCATGGATTGAGGTTATTTGATTCCCGCGGAAACTCTTTATTTTTCCGGGGTTAAAAGTAGCCTATGTGTTATTCCAGACTACAATCTATCCCTGTGCCAACGGATGTGGATTTTATCCACATCCGTTCAGCAGTTCTAGCGTGATCGAGTAACAAACATTTATCCATCCATCCATACATCCATCCATCCAACTTTTGCATTGATAATATTAGTATAGATTATTTGTTGTTATAGGGGCAATAAAAATACACACTCTGTGAAAATATCAACTGTCTACCTATCACGGTTCGGACGGACGGACAACGGAAGCTAAGTAATAGAGTCCCGTAGCACCTTTTGGGTACGGAACCCTAAAAAATGTTTATTCCATTCATAACATCCCGACGTCTCACTAATATCTGCACTTTAATTAATGTATGTTTGTACGCTGGGATTGGCATCGTTCTGAAGGTGAAAAATGCGTTAAGCGAACAAATAAGCTTCAAATTTTATTTATTTACTTGTAATTTATTTCATGGCTAACAAGAGGTAAACTTTTTAAGTTTTATGACTATTATAAATTAAAAAGTAGACAAGAGTAAAACTAGTTTTTATTAAAATTAACTTTTAGTATGTGCTATTGAATATCTGACAAAATTATGATTCATATCGCTAGTTGGATTACAATCTAACGGTTTTTTCAATCTTACGGTGACATATACAACCAGCTTGCTAGTCATAGACTGTTTTATCTCGGAAAGTTAAGTAGTTCCCGCGGAAATGAAAATAAACTGAATCCACGCGAACAACGCGACTACAACTACTAACTACAACAACAACACCGACAACTACAACTACAACATCTACATTTACATCTAGCGAGCAAATACATTGTTTTGCGCAGCAAAACTACAATGTTTCTGTATACTTGAGTTCCGATTTGGCACCGATTTATTTATTTGCAATCGATTTTTATGATCATTCGTGAAATCCTGGTATTTATTTGACCTGCAATGTTTATTTGCGCGTCGTTTTGTGCCCGAACGCCCCCAATAAAGAGCGTCGTACAAACAGCAGTGTGGCGTCGCGGCCATTGCTGGAACATTACATACGCAGTTGTGAGACAACAAACAATCAATGCATGCCGCCGGTTCCCAAACATTCAAACCAAAAAAATACATTACTAGTTTCTTAACAATGCTTTCAATGATTGATAATTTAATAAGCAATCGAACTTAGGGCGGTTTCAGACTTGAGTATTTTTTGCGCGTTATATTCGTCCCGGCGTATGCGCTTCAAAAATCGAACGTGCGTGCCAGGTCCAGGGCTCATTCCGGCGTGTTCCCTCGAACCCATGGGTCAATCAGTAGTAGTAGTCGGTAGCTTAGATAGATGGAACATTAAACAGAAACAAGGCGTGCGCAAAGGCGCTCTTATCACTGAAGTGATCTCCTCCTTACTACCCGTTTCTTAAGGAACTTAAAAAGGAGCGGGAAAGTACAACAATATTTATCAACATGTATTATTAGTAGTATGCTACTTAAACTATACTAATAATACATAAATAACTTATCTACACGACATCGTAGGCATCGTGGAGGGTCTGCTACCGTTTGTTACTGTCGCCTGGCGTCGTATCGCGTGGCATTACCGCGTTTGTAGTTCACCTATAGGACAACGGGTTAGAGTATTGGTACGAATAAGGAGAAACTTTGAGAGGCTGTGACGTAATACGCGAGCCACTACGGCGCGGATGCGTTCTAAAATAACTCGAACGGTTCGCACGCAACCGTTGTATGTTCACTGTGGACCCGCTCGATCGAACATCGCAAGGTCATCAAGGATCTTCCGGCAGATCCGATCCGATCGTAAACCATGAATTGGAGCTACTTACTGACTGACAAACATAACCTCAAACTCATAGTTTTTTGGAGTTTACCTCCTGAATCTATTTTCATATATAAGCCCAGGTATGAAAATTTATGGGGAGTAAAATCAAACTTTCTTCATTACGTTATTTACTTTATGTTTCCATGACCCATGTTAACACTTGTTTAACATAAACAAGTGTTAACACGGTAACACTTGTGTCGACGGTAACACTTTTCGTTCGTAAGGAGTAAACTCCAGCCGTGCGTCGGAGCTGACACACACAATATTTTTTTTCAAATAAACTTAATAATAGTGCTTTTGAATCGTCGAGTAAATCTACCACTGGTTCGGAATGCCATTCCATACCGAGAGGAACCAGCAAGAAACTCGGTGACATTTCAACGTACCTACATCGGATTTAAAGAAAGCATATCAGCTTAAGCATAGCTTAAGGAATTCCTTAGTATGGTTTTTGTATTGAAATCTTTGTATGATTAGCATTCATTAAATGGATTATAGCTCTAGAATATTATAATAAACTGAATAGTTCATCGAGAGGTTCACATAAGGACTGGGCACTGGCGCATGCAAACAACCTCTACAGGACGGCTAATCCTATAATCCTACCGCTCCATTCCGTTTGTCCGCCTAATCCTGCACTCGTATGCAAAGTGGACACTTTCCACACGAGTGCAGCTTACCGCGCCAACAATGAGAATATTAACAGCTGTTGTAGGTATACACCCGTATCATGTTTCGTTAATAGTCCTACTAGATGTTGCCCGCGACTTAGTCCGCGTGGATTAAGCTCTTTTAATTCTCGCGGGAAATGTCCAACCTCCCAGGATAAAAGGCAGGTACTCGTACGTACTTGCATTTACGTTAGCTTTAAAAGCAGTGAGGTATACTTAGTTCATATTACAGTCCCACAAACTTATCTGACCCGGTGGCCATAATTGGAACTAATTTTTATGCCTGTTTAGTTTTTGTTTCATTTTATTTTTCATAGATTTTGTCTGGTGTGAGGTTTCGGCCGTGGCTAGTTACCACCCTACCGGCAATGACGTACCTACCGCCAAGCGAGTTAGCGTTCCGATGAGATGCCGTGTAGAAACCGAGTACCGACTTGGGATATGGGTTTAATATAACTGTTATACCACTAACAGCTTAGGACGCTACCAGCTTATAGACTGCATCATCACTTACCATCAGGTGAGATCGCCAGGTCAGATAAATTTGTTGGACTACGAGTATATTCCAATGTATATGTCACCGTAAGATTGTAATCTAACGCTTTTTTTTCGATATATTGTAAACAGTCGAAAGATTGTGAACCGTTCAATGTTTTGAGTGTCAATTTTTGAAATATTCATTATATTTACGTTTTCTTGTCTCTTTCTTGTAGGTTAGGTTAGGTTTCGACATAAATAAACAAGTAGTGCCCACTTAGGTTTTATCGGGTTAATAAACCTAACAGATTACAATCTACCGAAAAATAATCCGTTATATTGTAATCATTCGACAGTTTACAATTTCGCGAGTTAGATTATAATCCAACGGTTTTTACAATCTTACGGTGACATATACAACTCTCAAAAACGATTTGACAATTTGAAAAACTTGCAATTCATTTGGAAATTAAAATACCACACAAGGGAGCTGAACAATTTTACCGTAATCCATCCGTAATTTATCCGTACATTTACGAGCCTTTCGGTAAAATTACGTAATTTTGTATCAACCCTAGTTCGCGCCACTGAACATTGATATTCCGATACCCTGTGACCTTTTGTTATGTAATCGGAATTTAATCGGTCACATTTAATATTATTCATGTATGTTCCCTTTTCTACTCGTATGGTACCTAAGCGGCTTGCGCTCACGATATCTCCAGCTAAGATGGCTAATCTCCGATGAGATTGCCCGCCGTGGTAGAAATTCGAACTTTATTCTAAGATACCATGGCTCAATATGGCTATAGCAATATAATATAGCTCAGAATAATTTGAACTGAGAAACGCTTCGCATCCAACGTGACAAAAGCTAATATGGCTTCCCAAGGAGGGGGTTCACATTTAACACGTAGAAGTACTATAATTTACTATACTACTACCTGTGCTACTACTATCGAATTAGGGCATTGTATTGGGGCACAGGAAAAGCCTTGTAATCAAGAAGCTTATTTCGCTTAATTAATCTTCTTGTTCCTTTATTATCATGGACTTCCGTCGCAAAGTAACGGCTGCTTCTGTCCA
The DNA here is from genome assembly GCA_963932025.1 of Erebia epiphron. Taxonomy (NCBI): domain Eukaryota; kingdom Metazoa; phylum Arthropoda; class Insecta; order Lepidoptera; family Nymphalidae; genus Erebia; species Erebia epiphron. The sequence continues at coordinate 16,668,614 of OZ009950.1, forward strand.
ATAAAAGCCTGGTGTAATACATTGGCCCAACTCCCAATCACGACAAAAGAATCACGAAAAATACAAAGGTCCACCTGATGAAATGTCTTGTCTTTCCGATCTTTCTATATGCAGCTGAAACATGGACCCTCAGACAAATTGACCGGCGAATAATCGATGCCCTAGAAATGTGGTGCTGGAGACCCCTATTAAGAATAAGCTGGACAGCGCATCGAACAAACGTCTCCATACTCAAAGAGCTTAATATAACTCAAAGGCTTTCGTCGTTTGTTCAACTGCGAATCCTTAAGTTCTTTGGGCATATAACAAGGAAGACTGGTACGATAGAACACCTCGTCGTACAAGGTCGAGTTGAAGGCACACGTCCACGTGGTCGTTCCTCTACTAGGTGGACGGATTCAATCCGTTCTGATACAAATTTATCCGTCTCCGAGTGTTCCCGAGATGCCGCCAACAGAAGTCGATGGAAGGAGATCGCAAGAGCTGCTGTGAAGGCCCAATCATAGCCACGACCACTCTGCCAAGAGTGAATGAATGAGGAATCGCTAGAGGGCGCGAATAGTATAAACAATGAGCTCCGTAATAAAAGTTGTTAAAAAACATTTAACTTATAATTTAAGCTATAAGAAGTTGTGAAAGTGTACAAAACTTTGTGAAAACTGTGTGACAGTGTTATCTTATCATCTCATAGCGATTAAAACTAAATAAACTAAAAATAAAAGTCACCATAACGAGTGAGTAATTAGTGAAATAAACTGCTTAATATTGACTAAAACTGTGTAATATTATCATTTACTAGATACAGTGATATAAAAGAAAACTGTTATACATACAACATAGACATTCACAAAGATTTACTAAGATTTGACGAATTCGAATGGAAAATTTCCAGTTTCAAAATAACGGCATAAAGAAAAATACCTCCATCTACACGAATACATAAGAACTACGTCGACAGGTTTGACAGTTGTGTTAGAACTTGTGAAAACACTGCCGAACGCAAAACCTTCTCGATAGATGTCACTGCATGTATTTTATGAAATTGAAAATATCGGAATTCTGGATTTTGAAAACTGTGAAGAAATATTGAACGACATCTAACGGTGATCTAGAAAACAATAATTACATAATATAATTAATCTCCGAAATTAACCCTTGTGTACTAATTAATAAAAATTCTTTTGAAATACATGACATGCAATTTTAAAAAACTAGCTCAACTTTTTCATCGTGTGTGATAACGAATCATATGGCGCAGCGTGTACCTGGTCGGATTTACTAGAGGAGGTCACAGGATCGAATCCTAGCATAAATAAAAACATTTTAAGAATTTATATTTTATCTGCTTACTATTTCCAACAAAATGTCTACTACCAAAGCGAAAGTGAAAAAGGTCACTTCTGCAGCAAAGAATAAAAATATAACTTGCTCAACCTGTAAAAAATTTATCAAAAGCAATGTTAACTTGAAATGCTCACTATGTAAAAAGTTTTTCGATCTAACTTGTGCCCAGATAACAACCAAAAACTTTAATCAAATGACAAAAGATGCGAAAACTGCATGGATATGCTCCATTTGTAATAGTAATAAGCAGCTACCCAGTACCAATACTACAACAGCTACTAGCACGCCCTCAACAAGTACTCAAAAGCATTTGGGAACACCCCAAATTGACTTGAATCTAACAACATCGGAAACAAGTTTGACAAGCAGACATGATCAATGCGTCAGTTTTTCAGAATCTCTAAATGAAGATAACGGATCGTCTTTATTATCTGCCACCTCTAACTTAAGGAGAAGCCTACCAGACCTTTCAACACGTCATAATGAAGACACTCTGAATGAACTGAAACAATCAAATAAAATCCTAAAACAGAAACTGGAAAGCGCGAACCTGGAAATAGAGAATCTTATATTAGAAAAAAATCATCTAGAACGAAAAATAGCAGAACAAGAGGTAAAAATTAATAACTTGATGCGTATATCTTCACCAAAAACTCCAAAAAGTGCTAGAAAAAAATTAGAAAAAATCAACAATCACACATTGACGCCATCGACTATGGAACAAAACTGTAATCCTGGCAAATTGACGAAAGACCCAGTACCGTTGACTAAAATACAAAACCGTAATGATGGACAGATAAAAAATGAACAAAATAATAGTACGCCCAAGTTAAACCAACTTCACCCAAAGCCAAGAAAACTTAGATCCGACTATAAAAATATCTATATTTTTGGCACACAGCAAATACGTAATTTAGCCACAAACCTGATAGAGTCCAGAATAAATAATAAATACCAAAAATATAATATAAGTTCAATAACTAAACCAGGTGCCTGCGCAGCTGAAGTTTTAAGTGGCTGCCTCGCGATGAACGCACAGGGTCTAGACGAACTGGATAAAATTATAATTTGTGTGGGGGAAAATGATAAGAACCCAATGGATGTATTATCTAACTTATACTCTGTTGTTAAAAAATTCAGTATTTGCTCTGTGATTGTACTAAACGTATTAAAAAATAAGCATATCAACACGCACACTCTTAATAGTAAACTATCTCAAATTTGCAAAAATAAAAACTGTCACTTTATTGATAATATAACAGAAAATTGTACTATAACTAGCGTCTGTGATAAAATTAATAGAATTATTGACACTGTTGATTACGATTTTAAATATTTGAATTTTGCTCAACTTAGGAAACATAACGTTATATATAATAGTAATCAATCTTCTACCCAAAAAAAGGGCACTATACCTTATTTCTTCTCTCGTATGCAAAATAAAAATAAGCAGAAAATAAATGATAACTCAGTCAACCGAGCAAAAAAGGGAACTATTCCGTATTACTTTCCAGTAGACAAAAATAGGTTTTTTCGTAGCCAACCCACAAACAAAAACTAGCTTTAGAGTGATGCACCAAAACATCGCTAGCGTCTTGGCCAAAAAAGATATACTAGAAATAACACGTGATGAACTACTAAATCAACATAATGAACCGGATGTCATATGCTTAACGGAAACTTTCTTAAAGCTTGGCCATGAAAATCTAGTAAAAATCAATAACTTTGTCTTGGGAGCAAGTTTCTCTAGAACAATAAAAAGAGGGGGAGTATGCATACTTTTGAAAAAAGAAATCAATTATTGTCCCCTAGAAACCATCAGACAAATGGCTATTACAAATCACTTTGAGTGTTGTGGTGTAGAAATTGCTCACCATAATCTTATAATTGTGTGTATTTATCGAACCCCAAATTCTGATACGACTCTATTTCTTAATAAGATGGAAAACCTGCTCTACTTTTTATCAAATAAATATAAAACTAATAAAAATATAATTATAACAGGAGATTTTAATATCAATATACTAAAACCAACAAAAATCACAAACAATTTAAAAGATTTGGCAAATAACTACAATCTTAATTTTGATATTGAAAAACCCACTAGACAATCTTCATGCATTGATCTTATACTAAGCAATGTACAAAACGCATCTGCTTCGATACTCCATCTAAATTTATCAGACCACGAAACGGCCCAAATTTTAAGTTTTCCTGTGCAAAACAAAAATGTTAAATCAAATTATCACTTTATATATAGAAGAGATTACAGTGATGAAAATATAAGAAAATTCATAGATTGTATGAAGAATTTGTCATTCTCAGACATTTATGAAGAATCTAATCTAAATCTAGGATTTGAAAAATTCCACAAACTATTCTGTCTGTTTTATAAATTATGTTTCCCTGTTATTAAAATAAAAATAAATGACAATAATAAGACTCAAAAATGGATAACACGTGGTTTAAGAATCGGCTGCAAAACTAAAAGACATTTACGATTTCAGTATTATAAAAGTAAAAAAAATAAATTATATAAAGATACCTACAATAAATATTCTAAAATCCTGAGAAAATGTATATATGAATCACAAAAACTTACGAATGCTAGAAAGATCTCAAAAAGTAAAAATAAGTGCAAAACTTCCTGGGATATAGTGAAAAATGAGACGTGCAATTCAAAAGGTAATAATTTTATTGATAGTATTAAATATGAAAACACAGTAATTGATGATCCAATGAAGATAGCTTGTATTTTTAACAATTATTTTATTAAATTGACTAATAAAAACAGCGACATGTCTAATAACAATAAAATAAAAAATTGTTCTAGTAATAGTTTGCATTCCATGTACTTAAAACCAGTCACGCCTGATGAAGTGATAAAAGAAATCACATCTCTCAATAACACTGCGTCAGTGGGATACGATGAAATTTGTACCAAAGTGGTTAAAGCGTGCAAAACTTATATAACTCCGGTGCTCACACACTTGATCAATCTGTCTTTTGAGACCGGCTCATTCCCTGAGATCTTAAAGCGATCAATTATTAAACCACTACATAAAAAAGGGGACCGTAAGGATATGACAAATTATCGGCCCATAACACTTATACCCATTTTCTCAAAAATATTTGAAAAATGCATGCTTAAAAGATTATTGGGATACTGTCAAAGGTATGGAATCATCAAAGAAGAGCAGTTCGGATTCCAAAAAGACAAATCTACAACACTAGCTATTTATACACTATTAGAAATCGTTCTTCGTAGCACTGACTCAAAGAAAACCACTACGGGACTATTCTTAGACCTCTCCAAGGCATTTGATTTTGTAAAACACGAAGTACTAATTGGTAAAATGGAAAGTATAGGTATAAGAGGTCCAGTCTTAAAGTGGTTCGCAGATTATCTTCTAGATCGCTCCCAATCCGTGATGATAAATAAAAAAATTGGAAATGAAGTTGTATCCTTTCAATCTGATTATATAATTAATCGATATGGTGTTCCACAAGGCAGTATCCTTGGCCCAATATTATTTATTATTTATATAAATGACATAACAAAAGTTACTGACCACAGATGTGTTCTATTTGCGGATGACATTTCCATAATTCTGTCATCAAATAAAAATAATACATCAATACATGAATCTGACATCAATAACACTTTGAATAATATTATAAAATGGCTTGACATGAATAATCTACAAATTAATTTGACTAAAACGTACTATATGCAATTTTATGACAAGAACCCTCCTACCCTAAATATTTCCTATAATAATCAAAAAATAATTCCTACGTCTGACATAAAATTTTTAGGACTAAACATGGATTTTAAATTGACATGGAAGACTCACATAGATATAGTGTGTGAAAAAATAAATAGATTCTGCTTTGTACTGAGGCGTCTTAAAAAAGTAGTTGATTTCAAAACTGTACTTTCAGTGTATCACGCTTATGTTGTGTCGGTTCTCAGATATGGAGTGATCTTTTGGGGCAATGGCACTGATGTTAATAGGGCTTTCATTGCCCAAAAAAAATGTGTTCGGGCTATGTTTGGTGCTGCCCCTCTAGACAGTTGTCGACCATTATTTAAAAAATTAAAATTACTGCCGCTTTCTTGTTTATACATATTCGAAATCTGTTGTTTTGTTAAAAACATAAGACTATGTTTACAGTTGCAAGCAATACATATTATACTCATATTCGTAGTTCTAGAAACACAGATCGTTTGATTTTAAATTACATTCCAAAAACTCAGTATTTCTCAAAAAACTGTGTTATGATGAGTATAAAAATATTTAACAAAATTCCCAGCAGTGTCAAGTTATTACCGTTAAAAAGATTTAAAACCAAGTTATTCCAATGGCTTAACATGCATAACTTTTATGACCTGAAAGAATTTTTCGAATTTAAATAAATTTAATACAAATATATGACATTCACAATATTATCGTAAAAATTATATGCATAAATTTAATTCTTATAAGGCTAAGACAAAATAATTTAAATATTTTTTATTGTATTGTTATATTGATTTTCTATCGTTTGAATGTAAGTATTAGTTAATCATTAATGTGGGCTTACAATTAATCTATTATGTAACCTTGAAAATTGTACACCGGCTACGGTAGAACATGCAGAACCTACTATGTATTTAATGTAACATCTGTAATATGTAACTATATGTATTATAATGTACCATGTTCTTGACAATAAATGAATTATGAATTATGAATTATGAATTATGAATTATGAATTATGAAATATAGTTTCTATTTTATAGTGTGCCTCTAAGACCTTAGTCTACATAATTTATGACCAAATTATTGCACAAAGAAAACGCACCCCGATTTTTTAGTTGACTCGCAGACGATAGTCAACGGAATATGGCTATCGGAAACGGCGTCCGTAAATTCGACTAACCTCTATCCGAATTCTGTTCTCCTGGTAAACAATTACATATGAGGTCATGACGGCTGTAAAAGTGTTTGTCCGTGTGATGTTTGGAGTTAACTGTACATAATAAAAAGGAATAGTCTGCATGCAATGCTTAAAAAAATGTTTAAATTGTTTACGTTACGGACGCTCGATTGTATAAAAAGGCTTAAAAATAGTTCCATATTCAGCGTTAGTATGAAATCCAGATCAAGTATCAATTTTAAGCAATTCGTAAACTATAAAATGCTTTTAAACTGTGAATGGTCCCATTTAAATTGGTTCAGTGCGTTCAACGCACGCAAAATCAAATATCTACAGAACAATATTGCCACCAGGAGTCTCTCTGATCTCTCAAGCAAGGGAACTAGAGAATAAGAAATGCTGGCTTACTGGGCGGTGAATATCGCAAGCTGCATATTAATGATAAAGGCGCATGGATTTGACTCGCTCCAGCAATGCTCAGGACAGTGGTTACTTATGTATCTGTATATGTTGTATGTAGATTATTGTAAACATACCATATACTATTTTTTTTTTCAAAAGAGTAACCAGCGAGTTTCTTGCTGGTTCTTCTCGGTCGGAACGGCATTCCGAACCAGTGGTAGATTCATTTGACTATTCATAAAAACTTGTAAAAAGTCTATTTGAATAAAAATAATATGATTTTGATTTTGATTTTGATTTTGCAAATGCAAGATACACACTGTACCACATAGATTTGTCGACTGTGGCGGATTTATAGCAAATTAAACTTCTAATTCCTTCATTACCTACCCCTAAATCGCTTTGCGCCTTTGCCGGTAGGGTGGTAACTAGCCACGGCCGAAGCCAGACCAGAGAAAATTCTTGCCAAATTGACCCTGCCGGGAATCGAACCTCCCACGTTAATACTCGCCCTCGTCAAAAACTGTTTGCTTACTAAAAACATTAACAAAACATTAATTAGTAGATAAGAAACCGATCAGAAATTTCCACTAGTTATTCTGCTAAACATTCTTTTGTACGATTCAAGTATCGCCAAATTACGGCGATCGGAAATGGCGTCCGTAAACTCAATTTACTGTTTCTCTGTTTTGTGGTAAACAATCCGTTACGATGGGGGGATAAAAGAAAACGCACGAAATTGTGTTGGCTCGGATTTATTTGATCTGTAAAGGGAAGAATTTAATTGCTTGGCGGCTTGATGTAACTACTAGTTGAATTAATAGCAATGTCAATAATTGTATAAATGTTCCGAATTTCAGCCATGACGGCCTATCACAACAGAGACTTGTAAATACAGATCTAGATCACGGAAAGAAGATTTGCCAAGGGGCGTGGTGCGTGCGAACCACCGGTGCGAACTCATCAGGTACAAAATATACATGATGACCGTTTTGACATTGAAGTTTTGACCGTGAAGGACATTTTTGGTGCATGTTATTTAGATGTGACAAATACTGCTGCACTTGTTCTTCTCCACCTTGTAATATAGCAAAGACATCGTCCACGTACCGCTTCCAAGTTTTAATATGTATGGGTGCAGATGTGATAGCCCGATTTTCAAAATAGTGCTTAGACTAGTGCGCGAAGCGATTGAAATTCGCAAACACCAGAATTTCAATCGTGAGGAGGGTTTTAAACTAGCAAGTATGTGGAATCCAGTGGTAGAATTATGCAAACCAGGACAGCATCGTATGACATCGAAAATTAATAGTGATGTTGTGAGTGTATTTTGCCGGACAACTCGTGAAGTTCCAGCGAAAAGAACAAGAAAGAGGGTAGTTCGCTACTGCCCTTGACAGCTCGAACTTCAACTCTCGCAGCACCGCAGTCCCGTCGTGACCACGACCCGTGCAATTGGGTTGAAATATCGACAAATAAAAACAAAAAATTAATCGTGGTATGTACCCGTTATATACATTAAAATATGTCGTTAAACCACGAAATAAGCTTAAAATCATTAGATGGCGTTATTAAAATAAGTTCACATTCTTTGTTTGACAGGGCCCACCTATGTAAATTGAGGTCGTTGTTAGTCGGACGTTATTAAACGATCGCCTTCTTTCTGTGATCTGTGCTTGTAAACTAGCAGCTCAGGCTATTTAAGCTTTTGTATGGAAACCTACAATAAAATAATATAATTTAAAGCTGATTTTTGGCACCTTGTACTTTGACGACCTCCGTGGCGCAGTGTGTAGCGCTGGTGTCTTAACGTGCGGAGGTCCCGAGTTCGATCCCCGGCAGGGTAAATTTGGGAATTTTATAATTTCTGAATTTTCCCTGGTCTGGCCTGGTGGGAGGCTTCGGCCGTGGCTAGTTACCACCCTACCGGCAAAGACGTGCCGCCAAGCGATTTAGCGTTTCGGTACGATGCCATGTAGAAACCGAATAGGGGTATGGGTTTATTATAACTGCCATGCCCCTAACAGGTTAGCCCGCTACCATCTTAGACTGCATCATACCATCAGGTGAGATCGCAAGTCAAGGCCTAACTTGTAGTGAATTAGAAAAAAATCTTTACCCATGTGCTTAAACTGACTTATTGAACAGAGTCAACCTCGCAATCGTAGCACTATTGTGTATGGTCATGAACACCCGTAGTTTTACAAGGTTTTACTACGGATTCATTTTTATTTATAGCTCTGGGTATCGCTTGTGATCGCAAAATCGTAGCTCTACGATTCGATCATTGAATAGTCTATCTATTCCAAGTAATTGGAGGACTAGGTATAATCTATACTTAATATTATAAATGCAAAAGTTTGGATGGTTGTATGGGTGTTTGTAACTCAATCACGCCAGAACGGCTAAACGGATCCGAATGAAAGGCATAGAGATAAGCTGCATTCCAGGAAAGAACATAGGCCACTTTAATCCCGGGAAATAAAAGAGTTCCCGCGTTAATCGAAGTTGCGTGCATCGTCAAATAAAATGAAAGGACATAGGCTACTTTTATGTCGGGAAATCAATGATTTCCCTTGGGAAACGGAGTCGCGTGCATCGTCTCGTGTAATATATTTCAATCAACTGAATATAATGTAATGTATAACACTTAAATAAGTATATATATTCGTGAGCTCACGAGGTATCGTTGCGCGAATCCGAAGGGACTCGTAAACCACTCACGGTCGCACGAAATATAAAAGTTTCACGTAACGTACGTACGTACGTAACGTACGTAAGTACGTACTCATGGCGAGCCATCTCAAGTAGCACACAAGCTATATAACATAGCGCTTTTACCTTCGTAATCCTCTTTTAGGTCTCATAGTGTTATAAGAAGGTTATATTTATAGCTCAGCTCGGCTTTGTATCCAACGCCGGTACAAACCGCTATTATACCTATCACCTTTTTTTTCAAGAGATAAACACAGAAAGACACAAACTTAAGGCAGTGATACAAGTATCTACTTATATTGCTTGTGTGCTATTTGGGATACAATTTTATTTTATATTAGCTGATACCCGCGACTTCGTCCGCGTGGATTAAGGTTTTTTAGTTCCCGCGGGAACTACTTAATTTTCCGGGATAAAAGCCTATTTCCTTCCCCGGGATACAACCTATCTCTGTACCAAATTTCATCAAAATCGGTTGAACAGATGGGCCGTGAAACCGTAGCAGCCAGACAGACAAACAGACAGACACATATGCCCGCGACTTCGTCCGCGTGGATTTAGTTTTTAAAATCCCCCGGGAACTCTTTGATTTTCCGGGATAAAAAGAACCCTATGTCACTCTCCAGGTCCTCAACTATGCAAAAAATCAAGTCAATCCGTTACTCTGTTGCGACGTGATTAAGGGACAAACCAACAAACAAACACACTTTTGCATTTATAATATTAGTAAGATGGTAAGAAGTAGGTAAGATTAGTAGGATTGTGCATAACCGAATTAACACTATTAACATATTTTACACCAAGAAATTAAGAAATAAGTTAAGATTTATGTATACTTGAAGTTTATTGATGCTAAAGATAAATGCTAACCGATATGCACATTATAAACACAATAACAAAATTTTTGATGCAAAGCAGATACTTGTGTATACTTCCTCATCACTGTGTTACATGAAGGTACCCCTTTGTCAAAGCATACATAAAAAATCAAAAACTCAAAAAAAAAATTTTTTTTTCGCCACCCGATTTTTACCTCATTTCAGAGAAGTGCCCGAGAACTATTTTATTTTCTGGGATAAAAACAATAATACGTGCATCCAAAATGTCACATCCATATTTCCATACTATTAATATTATAAATGCGAAAGTGTGTCTGTCTGTCTGTCTGTCTGTCTGCTACGCTTTCAAGGCCCATCTGTTCAACCGATTTTGCTGAAATTCCGTACAGAGATAGGTTGTATCCCGGGGAAGGACATAGGCTACTTTTTACATTAGGAAAATTCAAAAGTTCCCACGGGAATCGAAAAAACTTGGTCCACGCGGACGAAGTCGCGGGAATCATCTTTTTAAAATATTATTAAGATTTCTTTAAATTTTTTCTTTGGCAATAATTCGATGCTACAGCACCCTTGTTTAGATATAGTTATATACTTTCTTTTATAGACGCCATCTGGTAGATATATGAGTATAACAGGACAGTCCCTTCCAAGCGTGTCGCCTGGTCACATTACAGATAATATGTCTCAATGCGGCATCTAGTGTAGTAGGTATACAAATGGTATCCATTTACGTCATTTCTCGAGATCTGGGGGCACGGCAGTGCCCCCGCCAAGTCGAGCGCGAAGCAACACTGCCGTACCATCTTTTCTGGAACCATTTCGCCGCATTTTCAGGCCCCTATTTGAGAACCTCTGGATAGGACTAGAATGCTGAAATTTTCGTCATCTAGTAAGCTATAATCACACACTTGAAATCCAAAATTTCAAGTCGGTAGATCATTTAGATCCGAAGTTAAGCGAAAGCAAAGTTTCGCATTTTCGACACTGACACATAGGTCATCAAAATGCAACTGGTACTTAGAGCGCTGAAATTTGGTAGAGTTTGACGCCCACATAGACTATCAAAAAAGTTTTGATAGTTTTTATAAGCTATTGCATAGCTTTTATCGCGGGCCTTCAAGCCTTGACGCGGCGACCGAATCAAGAAATTTCGTAACGAAAATTTCCGTAACTATGGAGACCAAACCGTAACGAAAAAACCTGACACCCCCACGCTCTTAATTAACAGTGCCATCTTTTTATGCCTGCATTAGCTACTTTGTATCCTAGATATTGCGCTTAACAGCTAGGTTCTTATCTAGATCCGTTTTTTTTATAGTCAGCGCCATTTTGAAATTCTTTGTTATCGTACCGATTTCGTTCAAAATCGATATCTGGGGTTCCCTGGGATCACAAAACAGGAAACTGTTACCAAAATGTTTAAAAAGTCAGCGCCATTTTGAAATTCTTTATTATCGTACCGATTTCGTTCAAAATCGATATCTAGGGTTCCCTGGGATCACAAAACAGGAAACTGTTACCAAAATGTTTAAAAAGTCAGCGCCATTTTGAAATTCTTTATTATCGTACCGATTTCGTTCAAAATCGATATCTAGGGTTCCCTGGGATCACAAAACAGGAAACTGTTACCAAAAATTTTAAAAAGTCAGCGCCATTTTGAAATTCTTTGTTATCGTACCGATTTCGTTCAAAATCGATATCTGGGGTTCCCTGGGATCACAAAACAGGAAACTGTTACCAAAATGTTTAAAAAGTCAGCGCCATTTTGAAATTCTTTATTATCGTACCGATTTAGTTCAAAATCGATATCTAGGGTTCCCTGGGATCACAAAACAGGAAACTGTTACCAAAATGTTTAAAAAGTCAGCGCCATTTTGAAATTCTTTATTATCGTACCGATTTCGTTCAAAATCGATATCTAGGGTTCCCTGGGATCACAAAACAGGAAACTGTTACCAAAATTTTTAAAAAGTCAGCGCCATTTTGAAATTCTTTGTTATCGTACCGATTTCGTTCAAAATCGATATCTGGGGTTCCCTGGGATCACAAAACAGGAAACTGTTACCAAAATTTTCAAAAAGTCAGCGCCATTTTGAAATTCTTTATTATCGTACCGATTTCGTTCAAAATCGATATCTAGGGTTCCCTGGATTCACAAAACAGGAAACTGTTACCAAAATGTTTAAAAAGTCAGCGCCATTTTGAAATTCTTTATTATCGTACCGATTTCGTTCAAAATCGATATCTAGGGTTCCCTGGGATCACAAAACAGGAAACTGTTACCAAAATGTTTAAAAAGTCAGCGCCATTTTGAAATTCTTTATTATCGTACCGATTTCGTTCAAAATCGATATCTAGGGTTCCCTGGGATCACAAAACAGGAAACTGTTACCAAAAATTTTAAAAAGTCAGCGCCATTTTGAAATTCTTTGTTATCGTACCGATTTCGTTCAAAATCGATATCTGGGGTTCCCTGGGATCACAAAACTAAGTTTTTTCGATTCCCGCGGGAAATCATTAATTTTCCGGGATAAAATGTAGCCTTTGTATGTATGTATGTATGTATATTCTTTTGAGGACCTGGAGAGTGACATAGGCTACTTTTTATCCCGGAAAATTAAGGAGTTCCCGAGGGAATCAAAAAAACTTAAAACACGCGGACGGAGTCGCGGGCATCAGCTAGTCAAATATATAGCTGTACCCGCGACTTCGTTCGCGATTGCCATGATTATATTGTGACGGTGTTGCCTTTATTTACAGAGCTTCCCTGTATACTATGTTATGTGTAACGCCGTCGAACATATTATCAGCACCACTCACCCTCGAAAGAGCCACATAGAGCTGTCCGTGGCTAAAGCAGCTCGTGGTGAGGGAACTTGAGAAATGAAAGACTTTCATACAAACTTTCGACCCCTATTTCACCCCTTTGAGGGTGAAATTTTGAAAAACTGTGAAACACGTATGTCTTCATTTTTAACCCGCAGCTCATATATCAAGTTTCATGGCTATAACTTGAGAAATGAAGGACTTTCATACAAACTTTCAACCCCTATTTCACCCCTTCGGGGGTAAAATTTACAAAAACTGTGAAACACTTATTTCTTCATTTTCAACCGGTAGCTTGTATACCAAGTTTAATCAATATAACTTGAGAAATGACGGACTTTCATACAAACTTTCACCCCCTATTTCACCCCCTTAGGGGTGGAATTTTGAAAAACTGTGATACACCTACTTCTTTATTTTTTAACGTAAGCCAAAATAAAAAGTTTCGTTGATATAACTTGTAAAACATCTTGAGAAACGAAGGACTTTCATACCAACTTTCATCCCCTATTTCACCCTTTTGGGGGTCGAATTTTCAAAAACTGTGAAACACGTATGTCTCCATTTTCAACCCGCAGCTCATATATCAAGTTTCATGGCTATAACTTGAGAAATTAAGGACTTTCATACAAACTTTCAACCCCTATTTCACCCCTTCGGGGGTAGAATTTCGGGATAAAAAGTATCCTATGTCCTACCTTGTAGTATGGGCTCAAACCGTGCCAAGTTTCGTTTGAATTCATGCAGTAGTTTCGGCGTGATGCGCGGCCAAGATACAGACAGTCAGACAAAAATGAAAAAAATTACAGATTTGGCTTCAGTATCGAATAATGAGTGCCCTCCAAAAAAAAATTTCAAAATATCTTCAATGTACAGAATTGGACCTGTTACAGTTTTATTATAAGTATATATATAGAATAGATAAAATGCTAAATTATACGGAAGAACATAGCTACCTATTTATTATCCCTATATCCCCACGGGATCGAGATCTATGCTAGTGATTAGTTATAATATTATATAGTTTTATTATGCGCAATTCTGTAATAATAGCTGTAAGTAATGAAAACTTTGACAGTGATTACTAAAAATACTCACTTAAGTTACAAAGTAAGTATTTGACGACCTCCGTGGCGTAGTGTTGTCTGTTGGCTGTTGTCTTAGCGTGCAGAGGTCCCGGGTTCGATCCCCGGCAGGGTCAATTTGGAAATTTATAATTTCTGAATTTTCCCTGGTCTGGCCTGGTGGGAGGCTTCGACCGTGGCTAGTTACCACCCTACCGGCAAAGACGTGCCGCCAAGCGATTTAGCGTTCCGGTACGATGCCGTGTAGAAACCGAATAGGGGTATGGGTTTAATATAACTGCTATGCCCCTATCAGTTTGGCCCGCTACCATCTTAGACTGCATCATCACTTACCATCAGGTGAGATTGCAGTCAAGGGCTAACTTGTAGTGGATAAAAAAAATTAAGTTTTAATTTTAATTAATTTACATTTAAGTAAATATAGTACCTACATCTAATATATAACATTTCCATGTCACAATGATAGTTACCGTACTCCTCCGAAACGGCTCGACCGATTTTTACCAAATTTTATATGCGTATTCAGTAGGTCTGAGAATCGGCTACTATCTATATTTCAAACCCCCACGCGGATGGAGTCGCGGGCATCAGCTAGTAATATGTAAAATATGTAAATTGTTCCCTTTAATTGTTTTTTTACGATAAAATTACAAATCTAAATTGCACCTGTCCGAAGAAGGAGCGGGTCGCTAGTATGAATATAAAATGAAATTAAAAGGAAAACTGTAAAATAATTTCCTATATCAATGCTATAAATGTTGGCGTTCGAAAAATGCGTTGGACTGGTGGTATCAGCACATATCACTAGATGGCGCTGACTGTATTTTGAAACGCGCTAACGATTTGTATTACTAGCAACGTTTTATGGTGAAGTGGCAGCTGGCTGGTTTGCAGTCGTTTACGACATTTTTGTACTGCGCACGCATATCGTTTGCTAGAGAGAGATCATACATTGATATTGGTTGATTTGTTCATCTGTAATCTGTATAGTGTATTTAGTGAGGATTTTAAAGGTTACTTGATCGATTCTTATTATAACAAATAATAATTCGAAGATTTGATACATTAGGAATTTTAGGATAAAGGATTATTAGTAATAATTATAATTACTTAAGTTTTTAAGTAGTATTAATACTGCATATTTCAGTAAAAATAATTTGCCCTTTGTTTATTCTTCATTTATTTCTTCTTATTTTATGTTATTGTTAGTTATTAGTACTTTTATAGTATTCTAGGTTTAGTTTACAGTTAGGCATTACTTCGAATCACGTTCTTTTAAAAAATATCATTAGTTTAGGTGTATATTTTAGTGATAGATAAGTAGGTAATATTGTTAGTTATTAGTACTTTTCTAGTGCCTATTCTAGGTTTAGTTTACAGTAAGGTATTACTTCAATTAGTTAAAAAATATCATAAGTTCAGGTGTATTTTAGTGTTAGGTAGGTAAGTAATATTGTAAATTATTAGTACTTTTCCAGTATTCTAGGTTTAGTTTACGGTTAGATATTATTTCGATTCGTTTAAAAATATCAACGTTATATCTATAGAGTCCATAAACTAACGGTCGTAGAGTTTATTTGAGTTTGATTTCACAAGATAATATCGTCAAAAATGTCGAAAATATTAAAAGACGACCATGAATTTTGTGGCTACCGAGTAGTTGGTATGCCCAAAGACGGGTCATGTCTCTTCCATTCAATATCTTTCTTGGTGTATGGTAGCACTGACTCAACTTGCAGTGTCAGATCTGCTATAGTTGCATACGTTGCTGAACATTGGGACGACATGCAAGTGTACACATGTGATGCTGATGGGGCCGTATATACAAGCCCGCAATCCTACACGCGCGATATGATGAAACCCACAATTTACGGCTCAGTTTCTGAACTGATAGCTGCTGGAAAAATCTATCCCTTCACTTTTGAAGTGTATGAGAACGGTATACTAAGAGGTTCATTTGGTGAAGCCGGCCAAAAAAAGTGTTTACGTTTTATCGGTAGTTACTTAAGCGGCCACTACGATGTACTGCTTCCTATAAGTGATACCTCTCCATCTTCTTCCCCCTTTGATCCCATAACATTAAATTCTATAACATCAGATAATGCTAGTTGTACATCATATGACTTAAACTCTATGCAAAGTGATTTTAACATGAAACATAAAAAAGGCGGTAGACAGACTAAAACTAAAAAAGGAAGACCTAAGGTATCCGAACTATCACGGTCTGAACAACATCGAGAAGCTGCTACTCGTTACCGACAAAAACACCCTGAAAAATGTCGAGAAGCCCTAAAACTTTATAATTCTTTACATCCAGAGGTTACCCGGGCTGCTGTAGCACGCTACACTGATTCACACCCTGAAGCACATCAGGCCGCTGTAGCACGCTACAGTGCTTCACATCCGGAAGGAAACAAACAAAACTTAGCGCGAAAAAGATCTACTGACAAACTAAAGTTTAAGGGAAACATAGAAACAATCACTAGAGTTCTTACAACGAAAAATAAAGATAGATTAGAATCAGAAAAAATAGTCAAGTGGACTCTTCATAATAGGCAAAGAACTTTAGAAGATTTGAATAAATCTGCAAATAAATTAAAAGAAAAATTAATAGCGGCATTAGAGAAGTTAAAGGTATGTCCTGAAAGCACTGATATTAAAGACAAATTTGAAGCATTTCTTGGTAAATCAGAGCATCGCAGTAATCAGGAGCCATTTTATTGTGAACAAGCTTATAAGGTTTATGGTGATAAAGAAAAACCTATTGAAATTGACGATACTGGTAAAGCAAAAACCTTTACAAATGTTAAGGACATGTCCAAAAGTCTGGTATGGTCTTGTTCGGATTCATTGTGCTTATTAAATGAAGTAATCTTATTAAAATTGAAAATCATTTTCGAAGTATTGAGTCTCCAAACTACTGCGCAAATTTACTCGATGTCTGTAGAAACAGGAAAACTGCAAGAAAATATAGACTTTATTAATAACGTTAAAGCGCATTTCCCACATCTTCGGACAATTATCAGAGAAATTTATAAAATACACAGCGACTGTAAGTTATTGCTTGATATTGACGATTCTTTGGTAAGTGGTAATTTAGATAAGCTTAAGGAGCTAGGAAAGCAACCGACGGTAGGAAGTGCCGTTGTAGAGCGTACACCTGATAGTGAAATTATGGAAGATGAAATAATAAAAAGTAATAAGGTTGCTTTCCAAATATTTTCTAAAAAGAGCGTAGACACACCGAAACTGGATTGTATGTCGTGCAATAAACTTTGTTACTCTAGAGACGTTTGTTCCATAGAACGTTTAAGAAAGCCCATATCAACTGATGTTTGGAATCAGCTCCTGAACTACTATAATTCTAGCCTGATAACTCACAGTCCGTACATATGTCATACATGCCTTGCTAAGATTCGAGCTAACCAAATGCCTGCAGTCTGTATCCTCAATGACATGCACATAAGCACTGTTCCACCAGAAATAGCTCATTTAAACGACTATGAAATTATTTTAATCCAACGAGCTAAAGCGTTTCAGGTGGTGGTCACAATGAATCCTGTAGCTAATAAACGTTTACCAAATCGTCAGATGGTTAAAAAAGTGAAGGGCAGGACTTTTCATTTACCGCTTCCGATAGAAGAAACACTAAAAAAGCTCCCGAAACCTGAAGACGCAATAATAGAAAACCCAGAACTTTATATTATAGTCCGAAGTACGCCAAACAAAGCAAATATTATATGGCAAGACATTGTTGACGTTAATAAAGTTTACAAAGCATTACAATATTTAAAAAATGTAAACGAACATTATACCCATATAAAATTACCGGATTTACCTAACCAGCTCATAAACATACATGAAAATATTCAACATAATGTTTCAAATACACCAGATCCCGCAGAAGAAGATATTTTAGAAGATGGTACAGCAGCACTATTAACTCAAATCACAAGAGAAAAGGAAACCGGTTATGAGCATTACACTATATATCCTTTGAATGAACGAAGACAAAATGCACCAGCTTCAGAACTCTACCAAATGCTTAAAGTAAACACAGCAACGATTGATTCCCGAGATAAAGACCTTGATGTGAAATGTTTTCCACATTTATATGTAGAAGGAAAATACGGCCAATTTCAAAATCGGCAGCAGAAAGTAACTTCTAGTGAATTTATTAAAGCCCGGCTCATGTCAAAACATCCCCAATTTAGACTTAACCAACAGTACCTATTTTTCTTATTGAATGATGCTAATATGCGCCAATTAAGCTCCGGAATCTTTTATAAAATGAATTGTGCTAATCAGAGAGACAAGATTACGGCAGAACAGTATCTCCAAATGCTTAAAAATGACGAGCTGGAAGGTGATTTGACCGCGATATTTGGCCGACTGAGGAACACTGAACAGTACTGGAAGAAACCAAGAAACGATGTAAATTGCATGACGCAAAATTACGGTCCAGCAACTTGGTTTCTTACCATGAGTCCCTCCGAGTGGATGTGGGATGACTTAGGAGAGTACATCAGGGAAGTAAACGGCGTTGAAATGGCCAATAAAACTATCAGTGAATTGGTTGCTCTTGACCCCGTATCTACCTCACGTTTTATAGATAACAAGTTTCATGCCATGTTAGACTTTATAACTAGTTCAGATGAACCTTTAGGCAAAATTATTCATTACTTTTGGCGTCGAGAGTACCAATCCAGGGGTGCTCAGCATTTCCATTTGATGTTATGGGTTAAAGATGCACCTATTCTACATAGATCATCTATAGACGAGGTAGCGTCATTTATTTCTAAATACGTTACATGTGCTATTCCAAAAAAAGATAATTCTCCTACCTTACATCAACGGGTCACTTCGTATCAAATGCACAAACATAACAGTTATTGCATGAGGAGAAAGAAAACCAAAAAAGGATTTGTTTCAGTTTGCCGCTTTGGTTTTCCTCGCACTGTGACGGATTCTCTTATCATAAGAGACATTTTTCAAACTATAGCGGCAAGAAAAACTCTCAGCTCTAATAATCGTCTCTACAATATTGTCCGCTCAAAGGAGTCAGATATGATTAATGACTACAATCCTACTTTGCTCTTGGCGTGGAATGGAAATATTGACATTCAATATGTTGGAGAGAAAACAGCCATTTTGAACTATTATGTGACCAAATATACTACTAAAAGTGAAAAGACCCATGCAACCGACATGTTTAACGATATTAACTCTACAAAGAGTCTTAGAAGCCGGTTATATAATATTGGTCTCAGAGTATTATCGAATCGAGAATGCGGAGCTTTAGAAGCTAGCGACACATTATTGGGAATACCACTATACGGCACGGACCCACAAACAACAATAAGATGGTTAGACGTAAACATTCATCGTAATCGCAGGGTCAAATCGAAAGCTGAAATGAATGCGCTTGACCCGAATTCGACTGACATATATTACGATTCCTGGATAGACAATGTTTACCCGGCCAGACCTGACGAATTACAAAACATGAATCTATTTGACTTTTCGAAAGACTATGATTTAGTTAATACAAGACCAGTTTCAGATAAAGTAGAATTTTATGATTTAGCAAGTAAAAAATACTTAAAAAAACGAAATAGACCATACCTAATAAACCATTACCTGTATGATGTAGAACAAATGCCAGAAAAATATTTCTTTTCCTTATTGTTATTGTTTAAACCCTGGAGAGTACTAGATGACTTAAAAATGCAACATGAATCATACACAGAAGCATTTAATGCTGTAAAAGACGACTTACATGAAGCTTTATGCTACGGAAATTTACGGACTGCATTACGAAATAATTTACAAACAGCTTTTGAAAAGGTAGAGGAAAAAGTAGCAGAACTAAACGAAGAAAGGGAAAATATAGTAAATGAAGGACCCGACAATCCTTTAGAGTTTGAAGCTTTGGAAGCGGTAAATGCTATGGAAGATTTAAACAACCTTGATTTAGTTGAAGCAGAGATGTCTGAAATTAATGAGCAAGCAATGATAGATCAACTGAATTCTGACCAAAAAAAGGTATTTTATACGGTCACTAATAAAATTACGAACCAAAAGGAAATATTGCGTCATTTTGTTAGTGGCACCGGTGGCACCGGCAAGAGCTACTTAATAAAAACCTTAAAAATATGGATTAAAAACCATCTGCATAAAAATGTTGCTATCACTGCCCCGACTGGAATTGCAGCATTTAACATAAACGGATTAACTGTTCACAGATTACTACAATTACCCGTGGAGCATAAGCAAACTCCTAAATACAAACCGCTTTCAGATGAAGTACTTCAAGTTTTAAGGACAGACTTAAAAAATGTCGAATTATTTATTATAGATGAAGTGTCTATGATATCTAATGTAACTTTAGCCTACATACATCTTCGTCTATGCGAAGTATTTGATACTTCTGATGTAGAGGATGGGTGGTTTGGGAAAAAACATATTTTAGTGCTTGGAGATCTTTTGCAACTTCCACCCGTTAGAGAAAAGTCACCATTTGAAAAACTAACCCCTTCAGAAGTTAATAAACTTGTAGGCTCCTTAAGTATTCCAAACCTATGGACTGAACTTTTCAGTTACGACGAACTTACGATAAATATGAGACAGCTGGATGATTCTACGTTTGTAGAAATGTTAAAAAGAATCCGAGTAGGAGTGACAACTCAATCAGACAGAGATATACTGTCTAACCGATTGATACCTCTGTTCTCGCATTCCAATAAAGGAAAGTTAATGGAAATAGCACAATGTTTGAGTGACTTACCAGAAGATACTGTTTGTTTACTACCGACTAGAAATATGTGTATGCAGTTAAATAATGCTATGTTAAAAGCGATTCCGCACCCCGAAATTAAATTAATTGCTAAAGATTCCTTGGATTGTTCAAAATATATGGTAAAGAAAGCCCGAGAGTGTTTACAAAAATATGAAGACGATGCGTCGATGACTGCTGGACTGGAAGAAACTATAATCATAAAAGAGGGAGCTAAAGTAATGCTTAGGAGAAACATTGATGTTAGTTTAGGTTTAGTGAATGGGTCGATAGGCGTTGTACAAAAAGTGAAGTGGGATCCGGAAGACCAAACAAAGCCTAAACAATTGGTAGTAAAATTTGGTAATAATATAATTCATCAATTATTGCCTATTAAGTCAAAATTTGAGATCATACCCCGGGCATACGTATACAGAGAGCAATTCCCAATCTGTGTGGCATATGCCCTAACAATTCACAAGAGCCAAGGTCTTAGCTTAAAAAGTGCCCTCATGGATATTGGAACCTCCATATTCTCTTGTGGCCAAGCCTACGTGGCACTTTCACGAGTAACAAATCTCCATGGGGTGCACCTCATAAATATTGACTTCAAGAGTATAAAAGCTCAAGCATCAGCGATCACCGAATACAACCGGCTTAGGCGTAAATACCGCGCCGATCTTTCAGAAATCAAACTGTCCAAACCGTCTAAAAGAATAAATAATGAACGTGAATGGGCAATACGAAAAACTGTTGCTAGTGTACAAGAATCAGAACCGGAAAAAAAGAAAAGAAAGATTTGTAATAATAAAAAAACTACTACTAAAAAGAAAAAAAACTGTGTATTATAAGAAAATCTAAAAAGTCAATCAGCCCACGTCTTGTCAGCTTTCTGCAAAAAGAAGTGAAATCCCACCAAAAACATTCTGTAAAAAAATAGCCAAGTCTCGATGGAGCTGCTTGTTTATCTCTAAAAAGTAATGAAATCTCTAGACAAAGTTGAGCCAAGTCTAAGGTTCCTTACTGCAATTTCTTTATTATTATATTTAATGTTATGTGACTTGGCCGTTGACCTGCACGCACTAACGTGTAAAAAATGTTCAACGGTTGATCGCATGTTTTTCAATATCTAGAGCGTGAAAAAATGTTAACCGTTGAACATTTTTTACACGTTAGTGCGTACAGGTCAACGGCCAAGTCACATAACATTAAATATAATAATAAAGAAATTGCAGTAAGGAACCTTAGACTTGGCTCAACTTTGTCTAGAGATTTCATTACTTTTTAGAGATAAACAAGCAGCTCCATCGAGACTTGGCTATTTTTTTACAGAATGTTTTTGGTGGGATATCAGTTGACAGTTATGAGAGCATTAGCTTTGTCTTCGACTTCCTCCTGGATTTAAGTTTTTTGATTCCCACAAAAACTCTTTTATTTTCTGGGATAAAATTTAAGTAAAATAATACGTACATGCAACATTTCACACTCATAATATTTTTATTTTATCTTTGAATAAATATACTTATATTCTTCTTTATTAGACGCCATCTGGTAGATAGGTATATGAGTCACCCGTTGTCCTAGGTGAGCGACAAACGCGGCACGATGCGATACGAAGCACAGTAGCTGACCCTTCACGTGGCCTACGTTATCGCCTAGATACGTCTGTCATTTTCAATGGCGTCGAATCGCATCGCGTCGCGTGGTGTCGCTTCTGTCGCTTTCCTAGGACAACGGGTTAAACAAGACAGTCTCGCCCAAACGTGTTGCGTCGCTTCTGTCGCTCACCTAGGACAACAGGTTTAAAGGGGACAGTCTCGCCCAGGCGTGTCGCCTGGTCACATTACAAAAACATTATACGGATATCTCAATGCGAGTCTCATGTCACATCTCGTGTGCGGATACAAATGGCATTCATTTACGTCTCTCGAAATATCGGTTGACAGTTATGTGAGCATTAACTTTGCCTTCGTAAAAGCTACGCTATTCCAAAGCAATATTGTTATTGCTCACTCGAATGGTGGAGTAAGGCGCAACGCACACTGGCAAAGTAAGTAGAACCTAAGCACTCCTCATCATTCACTTTTGTATGGAACGCGCACACCAGGCGACAAGAAAAAACGTCGTTCCTCTCCAACATAGAATTTTTTTCCTTTCCGGACCCTAATGTGTTTGCGCCTTTATATAAAGCGTGCATACTAAGCGACAGGACGAAACGTTGTTCCCTTCTAACGAGGAAGTTTCGTGCGGAAATTCTGCCATGTGGTCCCTTGTGAGTTTTTTGGAGTTTACCTCTTTAAGAATCGATAAGCCCGGGGTATGAAAATGTATGGGGAGTACAATCAAACTTTACGTCACGTTATTTACCTTATGTTTCCATGGTAACACTTTTCATTCGTAATAGGTACTAAAATTCTACATCAATGATTCGTAAGGAGTAAACTCCAATCGTGCGTCGAAGCTGACACACACAACTTTTTTCCTAATCAAATAAATATTATAAATGCGAAAGTTTGGATGGATGGATGTATGGATGTATGGATGGATGTATGTTACTCAATCACGCCCGAACGGCTGAATGAATCTGGATGAAATTTGGCACAGAGGTAGATTATAGTCTGGAATAACACATAGGCTACTTTTTATCCCGGAAAACTAAGGAGTTCCGGCAGGAACCAAAAAATCTCAATCCACGCGGACGTAGTCGCGGGCATCAGCTAGTTACTTATAAATGTCAAAACAGCAGTAAGTACAAATTTTAATTACCTATACTACCTTATGGTCCTTACAGACATTACGTTATTTAGGGGTAATACATTTTCTGTATAGGTACTATAGCGACATTTATACACAATATTACGAAGATGAAGTACGTTTGGGTGACATGACAGTGCGGATTGAACATACGATGACACGTGTGATAGATGACATGGTTATCGTGATAAATCATAAATACATGATGTACATCTATCTACCTAATTCAGCAGATGCTATAGACTGTGAACGCCTCAAAGTATGTATTTCCAGCTACCTCCTTAATTTTCCAGGATAAAAATGCCTATGTCACTCTTGTCAGGTCCTTAACTATAGCCATGCCAAAAATCACATCTATCCGCTGCTCCGTTGCGGCGTGATTGAAAGACAAACCATCAAACCAATAAACCACCAAACCAACAAAGAAACATACTTTCGCATTTATAATATTAAGTATGATTAACTAAATTTACTATCGACGGACGATTGGCCTACTTTTGACAACGTATATCATTCGATTGCGATTGTTAAGCAACGTTGATCCAACTGGATGGGTGAGCGAATTTGGAAGTCCGAATTTGTCCCGTCCGAATTTGATTTGTCTCCGTCCCTCGGAGAGCACGTTAAGCCATAGTACAAACAGATATAGTCACAGATACAGATAATAGTCTAAGTAGTACGGCGATTTACATACGTATTACGTACAAAACATCTCACATAACACCCCTGAAGTATAAGTATTTACATATGTACGGAACTCTCGGTGCGCTAGTCCCACTCGTACTTGACCGATTTTGGTGAAAAATTAAAAAGTTAGGCTTATTCAAATGAAAACTTGGTCAACTAACCCCGGTCTCCCCTACTCCATAACTTAAATAAGTAAAAAAATTTTCTGTAAAAATTGATATTATTCTATCTAAATTATTAAATATATTAATAGGTACCTAGTACATCCAGACACGGATCCTGGCCTAGAACACATAGGTACCTACCGACACATAATTTTATTACAAAAATGTTTAGGTACCTACTTACGTTTCTTGTTCAGTAGGTATATTGAAGAATGATAAGTCCGGTTTGTTCGAGTCGTTATTGAGACACCCGAAGACACCACAATAAATTTTGGCTTTTTTTGAAGTCATAATTGTTATTAATAGGTAGGTAGGTTAATCAAAGTAGTATTATTGAAAAATTAAACAAACAAAAACCGGCCAAGTGCGAGTCGTACTCGCGCACCGAGGGTTCCGTACTCAAGAAGTAGGTATAATTACCTTTGTTAATGAACCGCAAAACTAACTTTGTTTGTAGAGGTTTACTGTTAATATCAAAAAATTACGTTTGTTGTATGGGAGCCCCCCTTTAATATTTACTTTATTGATATTTAATTATTTATTTTGAAAGGTAATATACAAGTTAATATTCTGTGAAAATTTGAACCGTCTACCTGTTACCGTTTTTAATATTGAGCAAAAAAATACGAAAAAAACACGTTTATTGTATCGGGACCCCCCTTAATATATATATTTTTTAATTTTTAGTGTTTGTTGTTATAGCGGCAACGGAAATACATCATTTGTGAAAATTTCAGCTTTCTAGCTATCACGGTCTATGAGATACAGCCTGGAGACAGACAGACAGACAGACAGACAGACAGACAGACAGACAGCGGAGTCTTAGTAATAGGGTCCCGTTTTTACCCTTTGGGTACGGAACCCTAAAAATTAAACAAACAAAAAAAGAGCGAGCATGCGACGTAATACGCAATTGCGCGAGATTACGCGGCGGCGCGGCCCGTACTGCCGGCCGATTGAGCCGGTTGAGACTATGCGAATGTGTGCGTGAAACTTCCGTGCGTACACGGCGCCCGCTGCTCACGCATACATTCAATCCGGCGGCGGCCACTTTGTATGAAGTTAACTTACTCTTCTGTTTGTACTATGGTTAAGCCGTTGGTCCCGCAGGCTGATTACGTATCATGCAAACGATTCGCGATAGCAAAAATTGTACAATATTTGCTGTATAATCGCAAATTCGTATTATGTATCACTTTGCGATAAGACAACAAATATTGTACAATTTTTGCTATTTTTGCTATCGCGAATCGTTTGCTGATACGTAATCAGCCTGCCGGTTATTATAACTAACATCTGATAATAATCGTTAGAAACCAGAGTTGAAACAGTAGGTGTTATAAGTCGAGTCGTGCGCGAAGGACCTGGGACTCACCGCGTTATTATCCCACGAAAACCCCTACCATTACGTGATTAATTAAAAGGGGTCACGACCGTCAGTAATGAGGAATAGGTACGACGTAGAGAGAGATTTACTATTAACTGTAACTATACTAAAGTTTTAGTGCGTGAAGCTTGTTTAGGAGAGAGATGGGCAAAAATATGTGTACTGAGGTAAAACTTCAAGGCAACAGTGAATAGGCATTTTCTAGGCCTTGCTTATAAATAAGCATGGTTGTCTTGAAGCGTACCTAAGCCTAAAATGCCTTGTAAAAAACCTGAGCAACTTCAGAAATTATGAATTCCCTAATTTATCCAGCCGGGAAACTAATTAAATGATTATGAATAGTGAATACTAGATGATGCCCGCGACTTCGGCCGCGTGGTTTGAGGATTTTTGATTCCCGCGGAATTTTTTAATAATCCGGGAGTAGCCTATGTCCTTTCCTGTTATACAACCTATTCTTATATAAAATTTCCTCGAAATCGGTTAAACAGATGGGCCGGGATAGAGTATCAGACAGACATACACACTTTCGCATTTATAATATTGGTATAGAGTATAGATATAGTGGGGAAGGATCTGGGAACCCTCCGCATTACTATCCCGAGAAAACTTCTACCATTATTTGATTAATGGAAAGGGGTCACGACTCACGCCCCTCACTAATGAGGAATACAACGCAGAAAGAGATATATATATATATACTTAGTGGATAACTATGTGGTCTATTTCTTTTTCTGTAAAACGAACGCTCACAAATTCTACTCAAAAGAGGTCGTTTTCTATTTCGCAGAATACGCTTGCGGAAAAACGATCTGAATTTAATTTAAGGGGACTTTAAAGTAGGAGGAAAATGTGAGATCGAATTCCGAGATGCACGACCCGTCTTGCCGCAAATAAACACAAGTAATTGCTCGTGCGGGAGACCGGAGCACTTGAGACTTGGCTGCACACACATACGGCTCCAGTCAATCCAGACTATATACCTACAGCTCAATCCCATCCAGAATATCAGAACTTTTTATACCTACCTACTCATAATCTAATTGATAATTATTATAGATCTAATTCCTTTAAAATGTTTTGTGAGATATGATTGTGAGATATGTATTGTGAGAATGTAAAAATAATTCAATAAATTAAACCCAGCTGAATTTATTGTGGGCCATAGATTAATTATAAACCAAGTACTGGTTTATATATTGTCTTTGTTGTGGGCTCTTCTCAGACCAGATCACGTTTGGAACCCTCTTAGATTTAGTTTTAAGATATTATCGCCACGTATACATATACATACTTATACTTTGTGCAAACGACATTCAAAAAGTGTGCTGTGTATTAACCAATTTAGAATAAAATAATATATAAAAGTTATATCTTAACTGCGTGTTATACCTACTAATTAACCAACAGTACCAATATAATATCCATTCTAGACTACCTAAAGTAACCTTAGTACCTACCTATTATAATACTTTCAAATCGTCAGGTAAATCTATCAAAGAAATAAACAATGTTTTTTATTCAAATAAACTTTACTTTAATCATATATTTAAAACTTTAACCTACTTAAATCATAAATTCAGATTAATTATTAATTAATTATTAGATAAATTACGTAATACGCATGTACAGATCTCCTGATAAATACGTCACAGATCTACCAACAAATACTTCTTGTCAAATAAAATATATCCATCCGTATTTAAACTCCCATTCGCTTCTTCGTAAAACAAACATGGCCGATCAAAGCTGGAAGCCCTGAATGATTCATCGAGTTATATCGCACCGAATATCGATATAGAATGCATAAACCGGAATACACTCCAAATAACGTTTGTATCGACTCGAGTGGTGGACTAATTGGCAGCTCTTGAACTGTCTGTCTGTTTGTCTTTACGGCTACGTTGCGAAACACTCGTCTGGGCGGTTACTACCATCGTTTAAAACAGTATTATTTTAAAATGACAGTTTTATAGCATGTACTTTGATACCCCTAAAATAAGGATTATAATTCTACAACACGAACGTCAACAATATTTAAACAATACGGCATTAAGCGATGGTAATAGGGCCCCTGAACGCTCTTGAATAGTCGGTTCCTTGGCTTAATGTTTGTTTTGATTGTTATGCGAATATTAATTAACGTGGGTTTGGGTTTTATTCCGATTTTGGATACTATATTTTACTCTAATTACTTTTCCCTACGTATGAACGTTTTATCCACGTATTGTACAAATTGCAAATGTGTGGCGAAATTAATTAGTCGTGTAAGCCTCTTGAGGGCCTGGAAGCGTGGAAGTGGGCCCTCAAGGGGTTTTCATTCCACACCTCTCTCGTACGTATGTGTGGCATCGTCGAATTAATTAAAGTTCCGACGAACAAGTTCCTACGAAAGGTCTAGCCGCACTACAGAGGCACGTAACGGCAAGAATTATTTGTACTTTTATGTCGCAGTGCATCTCCGTGCTACGTCGCTTAAGTGGGCCCAGCTCCATACAAACTCATACAAAGAATATTTGCCGCTACGTGCCGCGCCGCGCCATGCATCTGTGGTGGGGCTACTCCTTACGTACCTACGTCCGCCTCGTTCCTGTCATTGCACCGTTCTTTGGTACACCCTAGCTATTTATTTTAGGGCCCAAACCAAACACTCTGAGGATAGGACTAAACTCGGACTTTTAATTAGATGCAGTAAACTGTTTCAAAATATCACCTGTCCCACCAACTCATCTGACCCGGTGACCAAAATTGGAAGCAATTTTGATGCCTGTTTGTTATTGTTTTTATTTTTTCTAGCGACGTGCGCTGGCAAATTTGGAAGAATTTTGTGGGGCTATAATTAGGTATTTGACAACTAGTCAAATCAGTTACTTTTTTTCAAACGTCACAACGGACGATCAGTATTAAATTTTGTATTAAATATTGAATCATCAAAGCTCGACGTTTTTTTAACTATAAATTCAAAACAAATAATTGATTGTAAATTTTTTTTTTTCAAAAGAGCAACCACCGTTTTTCTTGTTGGTACTTCTCGGTAAGAACGTCATTCCGAACCAGTGGTAAATTCATTTGACTATTCATAAGCACTTCTAAAAAGTCTATTTGAATAAAAAACATTTATATTTTGAATTTTTTCAAAACTAACAGGGGACGTGGATATAATATAACATCTTTTGGAATATAACGTCTATTTAATAAGTAAATAAGAAATTAATTTCTTTGACTAGTTGTCAAATAGGTACCCAATTATTTTTGCCCATAGTGTTTTCACCCTTACCGAGTAAGGTATACTTACGATAAAATGACGTCATCGCGCCAGACGTCCTTGACTTAAGGGTCGAAGTACTGAAACATTGTTTTCTGTTCCGACGTTTTAGGATAGGAAAAATGAAAATTTCATTACTAAATTAATACCATTTGCTACTCAGTTAAATGAAGTATGACGTAATTAAAAAAAGTGGTCATAAAATCGTATAGTAACTGCAGAAAATTATCGAGAAATTCATGGAAAACTCAAAAAAGGCGTTATCGCGTTCCGACTATTGTGATTTAATCTGAGACCTTATATAAACAAAAGTTATTTCAAATTAACCATTAAAGATCAAGGAACACTTTAATTAAACAATATTTTCAATACAACTTAAAGTTTTTGTACAATCTGGTTGCAAAGATCCCTCATACGAATTTTTCATACAAATTTACACTGGCTCGTCCAACCCAAATGTCAAAACTTATAGCCTAAGAGATAACTGTATTTGTGGTAACTATCTTTTGGTAACTATAATTATATCTCCTTACTATTAATTTCCATGTTTCAGATTTATGTTAGTATTATCACAGGTGGTCTAAGAGGTGATATACGTAAATTAAAATACTCGTAACTTAAATGGGAGATATTTAAACACTACCTACACATTATCACATCAAAGCGGCGACACTTGAGCTATTTTTTACCCATGACGGAATGGACGGTATATATTATTATGTGTTTGCCCTAAGAGGTTGTGCGATTGTTTGTTTGTTTGTGTACTTTTTAGTTCCCATTTTCCTGGAAAACTACTGGACCGATTAGTACCCAGTTTTTTGCAATAGATATGCATAACTTCTGTCAAGGTTCTTGAATATGTTTTAGGGCCATAGTCCACTAAGCTGAGCTGCAATTTTGATTTGAATTGTTCAATATGTTTCCATTTTTCTGAAAAAGTACTGGGCTCATTGAGATGCGGTGTTTTGCATTAGATATGTATAGCTTGTGAAAAAGTTCTTTAGATTTAGATATATTTTAAGTTATCGTGCTATCGTGCGCGCTCCTATCGTGTTTTTTTTTTGTTACCTTTTTTCTGGAAAACTACTTTGCTGATTTAGATGCGGTTTAAAAAAAAAATATGTTTAGCTTCTGAGAAGGTTCTTAGATATGTTTTAGGGCCATAGTCCACCAAGCTGTGCTGCAATCGTGATTTGGTAGGTGGTCGAACTCCTTCTCATCGTAAACCCGTCGTGTTTGGACTCTTTTGATTTGCCTTGACAAGCGCTAACCTAGATGCTGTGGTCACAGGAACTCCAGTTTTTTATCCATTATATTTTATAACGTATTTTTTGAACTGATATATTTTAACATTTATTTATCAGAATATTAAAGTTTGACACAATTTGACACCTCTACTCATTACCATTTGGCCATAGTCCAACACGCTGGTCAAAAAAACCGACAAAGATGCAGTTTTGTGTTCATAAAACTACTTCTGCGAAGATCTAATTGTTGTAACAAAGTTATAAGGTCACAAATTATAATGGAGCGCTGCAGTTCGTCGTGGGTTTTTTTTTAAATTTTAATTTTATTACTTGACGTAAGTACTACTTGACGTACTTAACGACGTATTATTTCTTTGAGAGACAATATCTAGTAAACGCCCCGATGAATAGAGTCAATTTTTATACTGGTTACTTAGGTACAGCGCATACTTTAATACTATACTAGAATAAGCCTTCCTATAGTTATTGGTCATTTCTGGTAACAATAACTCGTCTTTGAGCGGCGATAAGTAGTCAGGTCCCCAGCCGCTTGCAGGCAAACCATCACAAATTCCACCAGATGATAGTTACTGTTGTGAATGATACGAGCACTTGATGAGAACTGACATTTATTATTACTGAAATATATAACAATATTATATAAAATTCACATCATCTTTCCCTTTTATTTTTTAATGTATATTATAAATTAGTTTAGTAGTTAGTTTTATTATAATTTTATAATTGGCTTAGATATGTAATTATATTTAAACAATACCTACGTATCTAATCCTAATTTATTTTTACTGAAATACCAACATAACAATATTATATAAAAATCATCTGAAATACCAACATAACAATATTATATAAAAATCATCTGAAATACCAACATAACAATATTATATGAAAATCACATCAGCAGCTATCTCATATCCTATATATTTTTTGAAAGCTTGCCCCCTTAACGGACAGCCCTTTGTCCTGTGTAAATCAATGATCGACTTTCGGCTTTCATTTATCCAATACCAGTTTCAGGCTGTTACTAACGCTCATTTACAGTTTTAGTAAATCCAACGCGTTTTCTCCACATTTAGTTGACTACTAGCTGATGCCTGCGACTTCGTCCACGTGGATTGAGGTTTTTATGGTTCCCGCGGGAACTCTTCAATTTTCCGGGATAAAAAGTATATGTGTTATTCAAATGTTTGACAGTTACGAAACCCATTTTGTATGGGAAAATCAAGGGAAAATGTTTTTTCTTTTATTTTTTTGACAATTTTCGAATGTTTTTAATAGTTATTCTGCTATTCGGGACGGACACAAATACAACAAATAAAAAATCATGAATATCGGTCCAGCCGTTCTAGTGTTATAAGTGTTCGAGCAAACCCGACTTTGTTTTATATAATAAGAAAGATTTGAAACTAGTTTTTACCCGTAAATATATACAAAAAAGGTGTTACAAGTAAAATAGAAATCTAAGATTATAAATGCAAAATTGTGTCTGTCTGTCTGCTGCGCTTTCACGGTCCATCTGTTCAACCGATTTTGATGAAATATTGAGGTAGGTTACATCCCGGGGCAGGAAATACCTACCCCTTTTTCCCCGTGTTTCAACTATAACTGTTCCAATTGTCATATTATGGGAGTTTTATTTATCTTGCTTCTCTAGAGAGTTCAACAAAATTATTTTTGACACTAACAAGAATTTATTTTACAATGTAAAGTGAAATATGGATTATAAACACAATACAGTACTTACATTTTATGAGGTGATTCCGAGAACAACGTGCTTTCGCTTGCAATTACGCTCGCATCATAAAGTTTTATAAAGGAGCCGGCGACGGCACCGGCTGGCCGGACCGGGGTGCTGTCACCATTGATCATACTAATATTTTAAACTGGCTGATGCCCACGAATTTGTCCACGTGGATTGAGGTGTTTTGGTTCCCGCGGGAACTATTTTTTTCGGGGATAAAAAATTCCGACCGGCCGCTGCTTCGCTCCCGTGGTAATTTTGAAAGATTGTCTTATCGCATGTCTTCATTTTATAGGAAACCGCTGGGCAAAATTTCTAGGTCTTAAACTATATCCATGTAAAAAAAATCACGTCGATCCGTTGCTCTGTGATTGAAGGACAAACCAATAAACAAGCATACTTTGCATCTCTCGTATACACCTACTAATATTATAAATGCGAAAGTATGGATGGATGTATGTTTGTTACCCAATCACGCCAGAACGGCTGAACGGATCTGGATGAAATTTGGCACAGAGACACATAGGCTACTTTTTAAGTTCTCGCTGGAACCAGAAAACCTCAATCCACGCGGTCGAAGTTGCGGGTAGCTAGTAATAAAACATTGATGTTCACCTCGGCTCGTACGAGTAGCTGTAATAACATTAGCGGCTCTTAACGACTAACGAGGCGCGGAAAGCTAATATTCGGCAAACCGCGACTTTCATTAGCTGACTTCGCAAATATTGCCACAAAATTTTTGGGAATGACCTTGGATAAGTCATTGTGGCGCACATATAGAGACACCAGCGGGAAAACTTAGCTCGGCTGCTTTTGCTGTCAGGAAAATGAGACAGTTTACCGATATTGAAACCGTAGGCTGATTACGTATCAGCAAACGATTCGCGATAGCAAAAATAGCAAAAATTGTACAATATTTGCTGTCTAATCGCAAATTCGTAATAGGTATCGGCGGCGTCGGCATTACTGCGGCGGCCATGGCTATGGCCGACAGACAGGTAACAAACTTTCATATTAACATTCATAGTGACAGTCAGGCAATCCTGCGAGCATTAGCCAAAAGCACGACTTCATCAAAGCTCGTTTTGGATTGCCACAACACACTACAAACACTAACAAAAACAAACAGGGTATCACTCAGCTGGGTAAAAGGTCACAGCGGTAACACAGGCAATGACGCAGCCGACGAACTTGCTCGACGAGCCTCAAACCTGAAGGTAATGGGACCTGAACCGATCGTCCCAATACCATTCAGTGAGTACAAGACTTGGTTAAAACAACAAACAGTAGGTACACATGCCGAATTATGGGCAAACACCACCATTTGCAGACAAACAAAAGAGGCTATACCCAGCCCAAACCAACGCCTAACAAAGAAACTACTGAATTTAAACAGAGCTAAACTCAGAACGGCTGTAGGCATGATAACAGGACACTGTCCACTTAACAAACACTTATATGTTCTAGGTATAACCGACAGCCCTCTGTGCAGAGCCTGCATGGAGAGCGAGGAGACACCAAGACACGTACTACTTGAGTGTAGTGCTGTATCCACTCAACGAGAAGCATACATTGGCTCCCCAGCAACACTCCCGGAAGTCCTCGCCGACCTGGGCGGCCTGCTTGGATTCTGGAGTGAGCTCGGCTGGCTGGAATGAACCGGCGGGGAGTCGCACCAGAGGTCTCACGCACAACGGGCAGCTTTGCTTAAGTGCGGAAAAGCCCAGGGAGAGAAGAAGAAGAAGAAGGTATCGGCGATACATAATACGAATTTGCGATTAGACAGCAAATATTGTACAATTTTTGCTGTCGCGAACCTTTTGCATGATACGTAATCAGCCTGCCGCTAGGCTTGTCTACTTTGCCATTATTGCGTACGGCATTTTATTGTGGGGCCACAATAAAGAAGCAAAACAATTTTTATATATTTTTTTGAAGTGAAACTTCTTTAGAATCATTGTGATTTGAAATTTCGATGAAACGAAAGAGCGACATCAAAAAGAGACAAACATATTCATAAGGATTTAGCCTGCGAGAGAATGAGGTAGAATAGAAGTTATATTTATCTCATTCTCTCGGGGGCTACTTTTATGAAGTTTTTGCACACACATTTTTTATTATTATGTGTAGATACAGGGCAGATAAGACAGAATATCGAGCGATGGAAGAAAGCCAAGCATCTAGGTGGTAGGTATGAAAAAATTGGATTCAATATCAGAAGAGGCCATTAAATGAAGCTTAATGAGGGCCGGGCAGGGAAATATTCGGGTAACCGCTGCCTTCATTAGATGATTAAGCACATACTGTGACGTCATGTCAACATTTGTACAAGGCGGCTAAAGTGCTTGGCTTGGATGATTGACGCCTGGCAATACTTGGACAATAAAACCTACTAGGGAGTAGGGGCAAGGCGGGATAATACCGACCGAAACGTCTGTGTCGGAGGAGGACGACGTTTTGTCTTTTCGCCTAATGTGCGCTCCATAAAAATGTGAATGACGCTGACATTTTATCCGCCTGTATTTTTTTGTCTCTACTGTGTATTCGCTGCAAGGCAACATCAAAAATAAATTATTTATTGAATACTAGCAGATGCCCGCGACTTCGTCCGCGTGAAATAAGTTATTTGAATTCCCACGGAAACTTCCTAATTTTTCGGGTTAGTATAATATAGCCTATGACACTCACAAATAACGTGGCTTTCTATTCATACCAGAATTTTCAATATCGATTCAGTAGATCCAGAGATTACCCCCTACAACGTCATAAACTCACAATTCACAAACTTTACCTCTTTATAATATTAGTATACCTAGATTAACTAAAATGCGCAAGGGTGTCTGTCAGTTTGTCTGCTACGCTTTCACGGCCCACCTGTTCCACCAATTTTTGATGAAATTTGATACAGGGATAAGTTGTATCCTGGAAAATTAAGAAGTTCCCTATTATATATAGTAATAGAGGTAGGTTACAACGCGAGGAAGGCCATAGGCTTCTTTTTATCCCGAAAAATTTAAAAGAACCAAACGACCTCAATCCACGCGGACAAACTCGTGGACATCAGCTTATACTGACATTAACACAAATGCTAAAACAACATTTTCCTTGTACATGCAATTAAACGTTATCATATAACTTCTTCCGCGTGGTTTAAGTTTTTTTGATTCCCGTGGTGAACTTCCTGAACCTATTTTCCGGGATAAAAAGTAGCGTATGTCCAACCCCGGGATATAACCTATCCCTGTACCAAATTTCATCAAAATCGGTTGAACAAATGGGCGGTGAAAGTGTAGTAGACAGACAGACACACTTTCGCATTTATAATATTAAGTATGGATAAACACAAATGCTAAATCAACATTTTCCTTGTACATGCAATTAAACGTTATCATATATTAAGTCGGCGTCAGTGCGGAAACATGCCTCTTTGTTACCGAGCCGCTGTAAACGCTCTCCGTTGTTTAGCGAAATGAAACGAAACACTTTGTTCCCTGAAGCGAGGTTCATTTCAGGCCTTTCTAGGGCCTCGTTATGACGACGGTTTTTTATTAAACACCTTTTATTTAACTTTCGTATGTTTTTCTTAATATTGTCAGAGCAATTATTACTTTATCCATATTCCGCTTCTGCATACTAACTATACTTATGTTATAAATACGAAAGTGTGTCTGTCAGTCTGTTCGTCTGCTACGCTTTCACGGCCCATTTTTTCAATCGATTTTGATGAAATTTGGTACAGGTGTAGATTGTATTCCAGGGACGGACATAGGCTTTTTATCCCGGAAAATTAAAGACATCTAATATTAGCTCATACTAACACAAATGCTAAATCAACATTTTCCTTACACATGTAATTAAACGTTATCATATAATTCGGCGTCAGAGTGAAACATGCCTCTTTATTACCGAGCCGCTGTGAACGCTCTCCTTTGTTTAGCGAAATGAAACGAAACACTTAGTTCCCTGAAGGGAGGTTCGTTTCAGGCCTTTTTCTAGGGCCTCGTTATGACAACGGTTTTTTATTAAACACCTTTTATTTAACTTTCGTATGTTTTTCTTAATAGTTTAAGAGCAATTCCTTTATCCATATCCCACGTTCTGCATACTAACTATACTTATGTTATAAAAACGAAAGTGTGTCTGTCAGTCTGTACGTCTGCTACGCTTTTAAGGCCCGTTTTCAATCGATTTTGATGAAATTTGGTATAGAGGTAGGTTACATCGCGACGAACGACCTAGGCTACCTGGAAAATGTAAAATTTCCCGTGAGAACCAAAAAACCTCAATCCACGCGGACAAACTCGTGGAAATCAGCTTATACTGACATTAACACAAATGCTAAAAACATTTTTCTTGAACATGCAAATAACGTTATCATATAATTCGGCGTCAGCGCGGAAACATGCCTCTTTGTTACCGAGCCGCTGTGAACGCTCTCCTTTGTTTAGCGACACGAAACGAAACACTTTGTTCCCTGAAGCGAGGCCCTTTTCTAGGGCCTCGTTATGAAGACGGTTTTTTATTGAACACCTTTTATTTAACTTTCGTATGTTTTTCTTATCATGTCCTACTTATCTATATTAGTCTATACTAAAATTATACATGCGTAAGTGTGTCTGTCTGCCTCTGTTTGTTACCTTTTCATGGCCCTTCCGATAAACTAATAACCATTTTTTTTAAATATATATATACAAACGTTTTTTCAAAATGGTAGTGTAAGAATTTTTTTCTATCTTTGACTTTTTATTTATGCACTACAAGTAAGCCTTGTCTGCGATCTCACCTGATGGTAAGTGATGATACAGTCTAAGATGGTAGCGGGCTAGCCTGTTATGGGCATGGCAATTATAATTAACCCATACCCTTAATCGGGTTTTACACGGCATCGTACCGGAACGCTAAATCGCCGCCGGTAGGGTGGTAAATAGCCACGGCCAGACCAGGAAAAATTCAGAAATATAAGTTCTCAAATTGACCCTGCCGGAGATCGAACCCGGGACCTCCGCACGTTAAGACAACAGCGCTCAACACTGCGCCAGCGAGGTCGTATAATTAGACTAAATATTTTTCATGTCCAACAGGCATCAACAGACATCTAAGGACACGTCGTTAGTCTAAATCTAATTTAGAAGGTCATTAATCTAAATCTTATTTAGAAGAGTGTAAAGTTTAATAGAGCGCTAAAATCATAACCTTGTAGTCGAACAATAAATTATTCTACACTGCGACCCCCTATAAATCTACGACGTAGCAACGCTGCGTAGACATCAGATACGGGCTACGGCGTAGCTCGTAAAACCTGCTACGATATCGTGGGGACCGTGCTCTAGTGTTTCATTACAAATTATACCTTATGGTCTTATATTTAGAGTTCAAGTTTTTTTGAATAAATTATAAATTGTATAAAAGCTAGACACCAAACTTGGGACGTGCCAAAATGATCCATATTACGTACTAACTTATGCCCGCGACCGGAACGCTAAATCGCTTGGCGGCACTCCTTTTCCGGGCGGTAACTAGCCACGGCCGAAGCCGGCCACCAGACCAGACGAGAGAAAATTCAAAAATTATAAATTTCCAAATAGACTCTGCCGGGGATCGAACCCGGGACCTCCCACGTTACGAGAACAGCACTCAACACTGCGCCAGGGAGGTAGTCAAAAACTTGACCATTTAAAAAAGTTTATTTGATTAAAAGGCATTTGAATTGAATTGAATTTGTTTCACCGTAGATAGAGCTGACTTTGTTATCCTCTATCCGTGTGTATGCGCTGACCCTTAGAGGGCAACGACCTTAAAGCTCGCATCATTATAGCGATGTAACAAGATTGCGTCCCGCGGCGAAACTGTTTCCCTCAAAAGATTCTTCTCTATTAAACCTCGTACAACGCATGCGCATACATTTTTATATTCGTACTACATCTGCGTGGATTGAGGCTTTTTGGTTCCCGCAGGTTGTGATTTACAGTCACATTAGTCTGAATTTCAATTTGGAAACGTATCGTATACGTAAACGTATATATTATGAATGCTTTCACGAAATTGAACTCTAAATCAATGGTTTCAAGGTTCATTTTACTTTGACGCTAATGTCATCTTTGTCTCAATCGAATTAAAACTTAGAATACAGTTACAGTACTGGGGTTTATCCTCGTATGTGTGATGGGTCCCCAATCGATACTATTTGCATTGGACCTTCTTCATTGGAATATATTCTGTGACGATTGTTCGGGATAGGTAAGGCAAGAGGTTACAATATATTTCCATCTCTCTAAGCGTGACTACGCCCGCGTAGATCCAACTTTTTAGAATTAAAACTCAGTATTTTATGATTGGAACCAATTTCTGACTTTGATTTTCTGTGATGTCTGCTTTAGAAAAACTTATACTTATTGCAAATTAATAGCTATATTTAAAAAAAAATATTTTCTTTTTTAATGAAGTAAGTATGTGTAACTAAGCTAAATATTTTTTTAATTAATATTTGATAGGATTTTTTGCAATAATGCTGTTTAAAAGCTAGCTAGTTTTTGCAAAACAAAGCTATTCAAAAAGCATGACTAACATTGCGCAATAACTTCGCATAATCAGCATGAAAATAGCCAGTATGTTTCAAACAATGGGGCGAAACGCGCCAGTGTATAGCGTTCCATCAGTCAATTGCCTGATGTGTTTCCGTCAGCGTATGATTCTGTTTTGTTTTTAACAGACTTCATAAACAGACTTCAAAAAGGATGCTCTTCTCTCTCTCTGCGTCGCGTCGTATGCCTCATTGCTGAGGGTCGTGACCCCATTCCAGGGGGTTTTCTTGGGATAATAATGCGGTAGGTTCCCAGGTCCTTCCGCACACGACTTGACTATGAGTACTATTTCTACTCTTAGGTTACTAACGATTACTATCAGATGTTAGTGATATATTAACATACTCTCTAAGGCACGGAGGAAGCGAAAAGGCCACCTATCCGGTTACCGACTTGAGTCAACGTTGCTTAGCAATCATAATCGACTGATATGCGTGGACGCAACTAGGCCACTCGTCCCTCATGTTGTTAAAGATGTTCTTAACAGACTTCAGAATGGATGTTCTTTATTAAAGTTATGGTTGCAATAATGGTAGAAATTGGTGAATTGGCTTATCTTAGTTTACGCTAGGTTTTATAATGAGACTCTTTGTTCTGGTGTTCTTTGCATTGCACTTGGCACTTCACTTTCACATCATTACACTAACTCGAAGGGCTTAGTCCTTTTAAGTCTACGCACTAAATCTGTATTGTCGAGGAGCTGGATGGCCTCGACGTTTACATGATGTGAAGCCTGTTTTTGTGGGATTTTACTTGTCTTCTTACTACAAAAATAGGGATGATGCCTATATCAAAAATAAATTATTTCTAGCTGATTATTAAATGGAGGGTATTCCAAAATACCTAAAATTTCACATCCTCGGTTAGTTTTAAGTTTGATAACCATTTTAAAATATAGATTAAATAATAAAAGTGCGTTGAAATTTGATGACGCCACAACTGTGAATTGCATATAACTTCCATACTAGAAGTGCGTTTTTAAATTTGATAAAGAGTTGCTGATTTGGCCTTCATCCCTATTACGTATTTGTCTGCATATCGCGATCAATATCTTCGAAATGAATGAGTAACATTACGTAATAGCTTCGGAAATAGTCGGTATTTCAAACAATGGGGCGCAAACCCGCAGCTGTTTAGAGTTCGATCAGTCAAGCGGCCGATGTGTGTCCATCAGCGTATGACTCAATTGATCTACGCGAGAGTTACCCACGCTTATATTCCGCATGTACACGCGGATAATGCGAGATACGCTTTTAACACATGAAAGAAGTATACACAAACATTAAAATAATCTAAATATATAAAAGGAAAAGGTGACTTACTGACTGATCTATCACAGTTCAAACCACTGGACGGATCGGGCAGAAATTTGGCATGCAGACAGCTATTACGATGTAGGCGTCCGCTAAGAAAGGCATTTTGAAAATTTATCTCCTAAGGGTATGAAAATCGAACCTAAAGTGAGCAAAGCAGCAGACCAAAGCTCGTTTAAAACATAAGCAGAAAATTTAAGGGAAAAAGAACTTTTCTAAAGTCACCAAATATTTTGTTTTAACATTTTGCTATACCGACATACTGCAACTCTGTTATTTAGTAAGCGGTAGTAGTCGAGCGATACTCAGTTTGAATAGAAGAATAGAATATAATATTCTTTATTTGCATAATGTGTGTAAGTACCTACATAAGATGTTTCTACTTAGATATCTTTATATTAAACTAGCTGATACCCGCGACTTCGTCTACGTGGTTTAATTTTCTTTTATTCCCGCTGGAACTCCTTAATTTTCCGTGATAAAAAATAGCCTATGTCACTCTCCAGCCTCGACTATACCCATGCCAAAAATCATCGTCGATCCGTTGCTCCGTTGCGACGTGATTGAAGGTCAAACCAACAAACTAACAAAAAAACACACTTTCACATTAAAAATTAAAGTATGATTAAAAGGTATGGTTAACTTTTAGGTTAACTGATATGAAGTAAATAATGTCTCGTTATGTAACAAGCAGTTCTCGTAACCGTTGACCTTTTTACCCAGAGAATATGTTTTGAATGGAAGTAGGTGAGCGAGCTTTTGGAGCAATCAGTAACAAGCCTATATTATTTGTCTGGCGTTTAAAGGATTGGTTATACACAACGCTCGACGACAACGAGGCGCGCGCGGCTTCTCTAAACTTTGATTTGGTTCTTGCAAAGTCAAGTAAATGTTTATTTGGTAATGTATGGTACATACAGTAGATTAAGGTGTTAAATGCATATACTTAATATTATTATAAATGCAAAAGGTGTGTCTGCTTGCTACGCTTTCCCGGCTCATCTTTTCAACCAATTTTGATAAAATTTGATACGGGGGTATGTTGCATCTCGGTGACATAGGATTCGCGGATATCATCTATTATTCTATAACGTTTTCATCGGCCATCTTTCGACCGATTCTGACGAGATAAACTTTACTCACTATCTTGAAAATTCAATGATTCTTCACGGGACTTAAAACTAAATTCACGGGGATGCTTAACTAAAAATAATTACGTGAACGGTGTCTAAATATATGTTTTATTTCGATAAGAACTTTCTGTGTTACGTGAAAAAATATCCAAGTATTAAGGAACTCTTTTATTCCACTGGCGATAGCGAGAATATTGGCGCTATCCCGATTAGAGGTAGGGGCACAGAATACGCAAATAGTGTATAGGCACGCGTTTCGTATGAGGTCCTGCCCTGCTGTTATGTGACTGCAAGTTGACCTACGTCATAAGATACCGGAACGAAATAGGTAATAGGTATTGCCAATGATTCTATAAGAGGGTCTAAAAAGTCTAAACTGGCTGGAACTGTCACGCGTCACTGTCGTTACGCTCTGTGTATGTCGTAGCCTTAACCGCTATATCATTATCTATTATACGCCACCAGCCTACGCCCCACTCCTCCCCTTTAGTTATTATGAAACTCATCACGACGAAAAAGGGACACGTTAACTCCATTAATTCTCCGTCAAAGTTTTGACACATTTTTTGTGTCTTTTTTGGAACATAAAACTTTTGGTAGGTACCTACTGAAAACGTTGTTAGAATAGGATAGATACATTTTTATTGAATAACTAGATGATGTCGGCAACTTCACCCGCGTGGATTAAGATTTTATGTTTCCCACGGAAACTCTTAATTTTCCGGTTTAAAAAAGGCGGGTAACAATTTTTTTTTAATATAACACGACTGCATATTTTATAACCAGTATCACTCGGGATGGTGTGGGATTCTAACAATTCGAACGACATCCAAATCTGTTCGGGCATTAAGAAATAATGGTGGACTAAAGAAACTCACATACATATATGAACCGTGAAGACACACTGAAACTCCTCTTTTTCAGCAGTCGTGTAAGGTAAAACTCAACACTGATTTCGGGATCATTCCATCGACGACGCTATTTGAATTGAGTACAAATCAAAAAGATCCCGTGAAAGAAATTGGGCTGTCACAGTTAAGACTCACTTTCGTTTCGATTCAGTTCCAATCTGGTGAACTTGTGACAGTACTATCCGAAATATTCCGTACTCATGAACTAGCTGATGCCCGCGACTTCGTCCGCGTGGATTGAAATTTTTATAGTTCCCGCGGGAACTTTTTTAATTTTCCGGGAAAAAGTAGCCTCTGTGTCATTTTATACTATAATCTAAATATATCTGTGTAGTCGGTTTTGATTTTATAAAAAAATATTAATGCCTAAATCCACGCGGACGAAGCTACGTTTCATTCACTAGTCGATATATATTATTTTATTTATTTATTTTATTTCACAGCATAATAAATAGGTATATGGGCATTCTTATGAGTAAGAATACAGTTTTTCTTAAAGTTAACACGTTTGATATATACTACAATATTTTCTTTTCAAACCAGTCACGTTTGCCAAACGATATAAAAGACGTAAAAAGAAACGAATAAAAACCATTCCTTCTTCCATTGTCGCAGTATAATAAATAAGTCCCATAAACGGCGAGCTGGATTTACAAGAACCGCTGAAACTTATTGCCTCGATTGTGCGCGGGCCAAGGAGGCCTCGAGTTTATATCTTTTAAACTGTTCTTGGCACTGTCTCTTGCACTATGCCTGACCCACTATCTTATCTTTCTCATATTATAAATTAATGTAAATGGATGTTTAGATGTTTTGTTTTTTTATTACATAATCTAAGCTTAAAAGAACTACCCTCAAAGTCCAAAGCGGCATTTCAAAATGTATAAAGTCTACGGTGTGTTAAAAAAAAGGTTATAGAAATGTTAAATATGTATCTCATCAATTTATTGCATAGCCTTTTTAGAATTAATTACCTACGATCTAACTAAGTAGTAATACATATATGTTAATAATTTCATTATTATAAATCCATACTTCCATACTAATATTATAAATGCGAAAGTGTCTGACTGTCTGTCTGTCTGATATTTGTACTCCACATTGTGGTAGAATAGGAGCACTTGTATACTTACTCATTCCACCTCATGTACTCTATTCACAAATAAATAAATTGAGTGATTGATTGATTGATTGATTATTCCACTACAAGTTAGCCCTGGACTGCGATCTCACCTGATGTTAAGTGATAATGTAGTCTAAGATGGTAGCGGGCTAACCTGGTACGTCTTTGCCGGTAGGGTGGTAAATAGCCACGGCCGAAGCCAGAACCGATCAGCGAAAATTCAGAAATTAGGAATTCCCAAAATGAATGAATTAATTAATGAAATATACTTTCTTGTACAACAAAAATAAGAGACATACATGAACAACAATATTAAATTAACAAATAAAAACTCGATACAATGGAGAAGTTTCATGATGTTGAGAATACCATATTTAACACAACGGAAGTAAAATATAGATTAAAACTAATAAATCAGTGTTTTTATAAAATCCATCTACAAATAACTGAGAAATGATGATTTAAAAGTTTAATTATTTAATGTACAACTGCCTCGTTGGTCTAGTGGTTAGCATAGTCGACTGCGGATCACGAGGTCCTGGGTTCGATTCCCGGTCGGGCATAAAAAGTTAGGTATTGGGTTTTTCAATTAAGAAATTCTCAGTGCCAGCCCGGAGTTGGAAGTTGGCGGTGTTTCACCCCCGTGCCTCGGAGAGCACGTTAAGCCGTCGGTCCCGGTTATTATCACTAACATGATAGTAGTCGTTCAAGCCCGCCAACCCGCATTGGA
Organism: Erebia epiphron; assembly: GCA_963932025.1. Classification (NCBI taxonomy): domain Eukaryota; kingdom Metazoa; phylum Arthropoda; class Insecta; order Lepidoptera; family Nymphalidae; genus Erebia; species Erebia epiphron. The sequence goes on from OZ009950.1 coordinate 16,712,580, forward strand.
GCAGCGTGGTGGTTCTAAGCTCTAGTTCCCGCTCTCCTATGAGAGTGGAGGCCTGTGCCCAGCAGTGGGACGTTAATAGGCTGTAGTGATGATGATGATTGCTGTATCTTACTGGAGTGAGAAATTTTGTGAGTGAGTCTTAAATTTGAAGTATTAAATAGGTATTAATATACCTAGCCGAGATTTAATACTTAAAATTGTCTTCACACACAAATTAAGTGCTTTTAATTCAATTAAGTCAAGTGCTTTTAAGTCAATCAAGTCCATTTATTTCTTTTATTCGGCTTTATAAAGTCGGTTGATAGGGAATTATGACGTCACGTCTCCCGTCTTGCAAGCGCAACTTAATAAGCAACAAAAAAAAAGGTAAACTTCTCTTTATTGCTTTGAAGTGATCTCTACATTACTTGGAAATGACAGTGAAAAAGGTGCAACGGAGGTTTGTTACTCTTTCACGCCACCACTTAAACGATTTGGCTGAAATTTGGAATGGAGATAGCTTATACCCTGAACAATACATAAATTGAAATTAAAGAGTTTTACGAGGAACCAATAAAGAACGCAGACGAAGTCGCAGGCATCATCTAGTCAAATATAATGTTAGGGCGAAAGACTATAAGTTTCCTAGATTTTTAAAAAATACTACATAATCTCTTGACTAGACATGCCTAGGTCCTTTATCATAATGATCCATGCGGAAAGAGATAGAAATTCATTTAGACCTGTTATTACTGTTTAGAGATTGTTTATAGCTCAATTAGAACCATTGTAAATTATTATAGCTTACTTTAAAGAAATTAATTTATTATAAGGAGGCCTTTAGCTTCAAGAGTCTTATTTCAGAAGGACTTAATAAGCACCATTAAATCCTCAAAAGCCATAAAACTCAAATGATATTGCTACCAGTATGCTGCTACGAGATTTGTATCACGTCTACGTAGCGACTTAGCTACGAAGTGTCCCTCAACGGCAAATTGGTCACAGGGTGACTAGGTGTACTTCAAAATACTCGTAGCTTTAAACCAACAAATAGGGGTCATCTAATTTAAAAATGAATCAATCATGTTTGTGTTACAAAACTGAAATGAAATTAATGTTTTATGTCGCGTAGGACTTCTTGTATCACTTACGAGTATGATATGTTGACCTCTACAATAGATTGCAAAAGTACTACACTAAAATATAGAAAATATTTTAAAAACACTAATTATTATAATATTATCAAATCCCAATTTTCATCAATGCCTTTTCATAGTTTTTTTTAATTTTTTTTAAATGCATTTAAAGCATTAATATTTTTTCAATTTACGCACATTATTTCTACAGAACATTTTCAAGTAAATAAACCCGTAAATGTTGCAAAAGTTCAGTATAATTAATTGAAAAATCGGTCGCAAAGTTCACAAAAGTGAAGCCAAATAAAACTTTTTAATAAAAATAAGTTAGATACGGCAAAACTTAACTAATTTACTAACTTTTTCGTAGCTTAGCAACCGTACAAACTAGTTTGCAAATAAACCGCAACGCACAAGTTCTGTAAACGCTTAACTTTCCAGCCGTTTACAACTTCCGTGTAACTAGGTGTGCCACCAACAAAATACTACTTTCCGGGACTTTCCGGGACGATAATACACTTTTTCCTACCATTAAACCGCAATAAGATAGCGTATAGCAAACATGGTGAGTATTGATGTTGCAATGGTAGCCCAAATAGTTGTATGCTTCTTCAAAGGCACTTTTGGAGATGCACATACTATCGCGACATGATGAAACGTGCATCGCATACGACGCGGGCCTTTCGCTCGATCTTTCCTGTCCGTAGTGTGTTTTCGCCTTTATACTTATCACCATACAATGACCGTCAAGTTAGACATCAATTTGCAGAGACATTTATCGGGACAAAAACTGGTCATCATAATGTACGTGAAAGTTGACACCCCTACAAGATTACCTGCTTGCTATATACATATACCAACAATATATATGACACCGTAAGATTGTAAAAACCGTAAGATTGTAATCTAACGCTTTTTTTTTCGATACATTGTAAACAGTCGAAAGATTGTGAACCGTTCAATGTTTTAGGTGTCAATTTTTGAAATATTCATTGTATTTACGTTTTTTTGTCTCTTTCTTGTAGGTTAGGTCAGGGTTCGACATAAATAACCATGTAGGGTAGGTTAGGTTTTATCGGGTTAGTGAACCTAACAGATTACAACCTACCGAAAAATAATCCCTTATACTTACTGTAATCATTCGATAGTGTACAATTTCGCGAGTTAGATTATAATCTAACGGTTTTTACAATCTTACGGTGACATAATATACGTATAATAACGAGGGAACCTGGAAGAAATTTATATTTGAGAGAATGATAAGCTATACCTTTCTCGACTTATTTCAGTTTTCGTAATAAGACGAATTTTGTACAAAAAGAATTTAAAAAAAATCTCTTCATAAAATCGCACCGTTTTGTATAGGTTTTTCTGTAACGTATGTTCAGTGAATATTCTGAATAAATAATTAATCAAGTTGGACGTCGAACAGAGCTATTTTCCGGGACAAAAAACCGGGATATCATAACTCGGAAGATCCATGATAGTTGACAATCCTAAGCATAACCTACTTGCTACTTGTAATAATATTTTCCACTCCAACTTGTCTGGAGCAGGCTTAGTTGATGTGAAGTTGAATACTTGGTTAGTTTCTTGTTCCCCGCTCGTATTAGTGGGGAACAATTAATTTTCTCAGTAGTAAGAGTAGTTAGTATTCTGTGTCACAGTGATGACTTCATAATAGAGTCTGCACTTGACGTCGCTTGAGATGTTTCCAGGCATTTTATGCTACCCTAGTACATATAGATTTATTCTACGATTACTCTGTAATAAAATAATAATCTGACTCTGTGTTTTGGCTGTGTAAAACTTGTAACTTGAGCCACTAATGGCCGGTTTCTGAATTGAGAATTTCATATTGAGTCTGTCTGCTTCAATCACAACTCAACGGATCAACGTGATTTTTTCCATGCCGGGAAGTAACACAGACTTATTTTATCCTGAAAAATCAAAGAGAATTATCATAATCCATTGTCAATGTAAAATTATAGTACCTATACAAACACCCATTTGAAAAGAGAGCTGTTTATTTCGACACTAAATAAGATGGTAGCTTGTGCAACAAAAGGAAAGTAAAATGTCCAGCAAATATAACAAACAACGTTTACGAGTTGAAACTTGAAAAGAAAATGAATTGTCTATTTCAATGTCTTGAAGTGCCATTTCTCAAGTGGAGATAGCGTCTCGCTTTTCATGATGCCTTGGTAGAACGCATTAAAAATGAGTAAGAGCAAAAACACGCTACGGGCAATAAATTGTCTAGCGAATGAGAGTCCGCGAACTCTAGGACAGGATTGTGGCGGTCTTCGCAGTTCGCACATAATCCAAAAGATGGCACTACTAGTAGCGCACGAAAAACACGAAGAGCCCAAGTCACGATTACGAAATTTTCCCTGAATTACGCCATATATTACGACCTCCAAAGACGAACAGTCGGTCCAGTGGCCCTCGAGCACAACACCCGCTCAGAGGATGATCATCCTATTGTTACGGTCGAGCCATATCACCTGCTCCCGTACAGGATAAACCGTCCGTGTAGAAGGCGAGCGTCGTCTTAACCGGTTGCCTATAGTCAGAATAGTTATTAAATTTACTCTAAATTTCTAGATAATTCTAATTTTATAATTATAAATATTGGAATAGTTATGTATTTTACACTCAATTCTATCAGGCGACCATTTGGGTCACGTTGCTCATCCAACTTTACATTGTACTTTCTAAAAATATGAACACGTTACTAAATGTTAGAGGCAAATTTATTATAAATCGATATTCAGTTTAGCTTAATAACTCTTTTACATGCCATAGTGCGCGTACAGTAACTTTACTATCTAAGGCCTATTGGGCATTATAAGAAAATATCTTGTGTTTTATGAGTAATGTCTTATTGTATGCGCGTGTCTGATCTGACACAAGAAAAAATATCTTATAATGTGTATGACCTCACCTCATACAACAACCATTGGGACTGAATTTCTTATAAAACATTACTCTAAGACACGAGTTCTTTTTTGTAATTCACAAAATGCCTTAGAAGTCTATAATTTTCTACATGGAACGCTAATGGAACCTAATGTAAAGAATAACCCTATTTTTAACCCCGACGCATACATTACTTCAATCATTTAAAGCGATATTATTACCAAACAGTTTAAAAATGTTCCGTTACATGAATCTCCTTCTGAAAAATCGAAGAGGTCATGCTTGGGCCCATTAGAATGGTCTAATGAAAAGTTTATAGATATGGAGGTTTTCACATGTGTCGGAGATTTATTTGTTTAATTTTTATTTGATAGTAATTATTTACTTGGAAAAGAGAAACACTATTGTTAAGGAAAACACTCGTTGTCCACTTAATTATTATTTATTGCTTAATTAATAACACAGACACGGTTCTCATAAGGTTCTCATCTTGACATCACACACCCCAAAATTAAAGCCCCGATCTCCCTCCAAGCGTTCGCATAGAGTGCTGTACCACTAGCTGTACTCTCGAGAGCCATAGAGACAGTTAGACCACAGATTTATTATGTTAATGTTTAGCCTAACATTATATTATTTAGACCTGTCGATTAAAAGCAATTTTTGTACTAGAACATTAATGACAGCTAAGATAAATAACAGAAACTTTCACAAAGTTAGTGACTAATTTGACGGCAAACTGTCCAACTGTCGTGAACTTAGCCGACAGCGCCTGTATTTGAAGCGCGCTATATTCACTCGCTAAGATAAACGCAGACTCGCCGGCTTCTATGACGCTTTAACAGGATTATCGGCGCGATAAGAACTAGATCATGATACTAAGTACCTGTTTACTAAAGCCGGGCTTTTGATATTCAATATTTATCCAATACCTAATTATTAATCCATATCCATACTAATACCTATTATAAATTCGAAAGTGTGTCTGTCTGTCTATTTGTCTGTCTGTCTGCTACGCTTTCACAGCCCATGTGTTCAACTGAATTTGATAAAATTTTGTGTAGGCATAGTTTGTATCCAGGGGAAGGACATAGGCTACTTTTTTTCTCGGAAAATTAATGAGCCCCGCAAATTTTTTGATTCCCGCGGGATTCAAAAAACCTTTTTCCACGCAGATGAAGTCGCGGGCATCATCTAGTTAATAATAAGAGACGAGTGCCCTATTTGTGACCACGCATAACAGTCGATTGCGATTATTAAGCAACGTTGACCCGAGTCGGTAACTGGATGGGTGTCTGAATTTGGAAGTCCGAATGTGACCTTTTCGTCTCCTCCGTGCCTTGGAGAGCACGTTAAGTGTTGGTTTGTATGTTGTGATTAACGGAAAGCGGTCACGACCCTCAGCAATGAGGAGTACGGCGCACAGAGAGAGAAATAATAATTATTTGTTAAAGTCGTTCTTATTTTATATCAACTAATTAAACACACCACGATCCTGATAGGATAAAAAAGTCCATGTCATTAGAAAAACATTAATGTAATTAGGTACACTATTTTTTTCACTATTCATTCGAAACCATTGAGCGCATTCCACGAAACTAATTAGGTACAGTCACGCGATCTTGTTTACGTTGATCTGCATCTTACTTTAAAAGAAACTTTGTGAAAAAAATCCTGATACTCGTTATCTAAATATATAATAGGAGAAGGTATCAACGCACTGCACAATTCACTGTAATCGGGCTGTTTGGCATACAGATAGCTAATATATTATGACGTAGACATCCGCTAACAAAGGATTTTCGAAAATTCAACGCTTCGGGGGTAAAATAGGGGTATGAAATTTGTGTAGTCCACGCAGACGAAGTCGCGGGCAAAACCTAGTATTTGAGGTACAGGGAAGGAACTATATCCATGTACTGCCTCGTTGGTCTAGTGGTTAGCATGTTCGACTGCGGCCGACGAGGTCCCGGGTTCGATTCCCGGGTCGGGCCATAGCAAGTATTGGGTTTTTCTGACAAGAAATTCTCAGTACTAGCCCGGAGTAAGGATGTTGGCGGTGTTTCACCCCCGTGCCTCGGAGAGCACGTAAAGCCGTCGGTCCTGCGCCTGATCTCTCTCCGGTCGTGTCGGATTTTCCGTCCCATCGGGCTATGAGAGTAAAGGAACAGAGATTGCACCTGTGTATGCGCACACACTTGTGCACTATAATATCTCCAGATGGCTCATCTCTCTGGAGATAGGCCGCCGTGGCCGAAATTCGGTCGGGAGGACATTATTATCAAGACACGCGGAAGCGTGTCCAGCCAAAGTCCAAAAAAGAAAGAACTGGCAGCACCGTGTGTAATATTACACGAACCATTTGGAGCCACTTTTGACCCCCACATAACTCAAAAACTATTACACTTAAACATGTCAAATTTGGCTCATATATTGAGACCCGCAAGATACGTATGTGCTCCAAATTTCATAAGCACACCTCAAATGGTTATTTAGATATAAACGTCCAAAAATCGTCATTTTTATGATCTACCTACGGATAGATCAAAACTCTGACACGGGGCATACTACCATCGCTTATAGCCGTATTATTTTAATATTGTTGACGTTCATGTTGTAGTGTTATAATCATTATTTTAAGGACGTCAAAGTACGTGACATTCAACCGTTACTTTGAAATAATACTGCTTTAAGCGGTGGTAGTAACTCCCTCGTCCACTTCCTGCGGCAACTTGCATTACATTCTACGCATAGTGCATGCACAACTAAATAAAACAAGAGTTGTTAAGTAAAAAAAAAACTCCTATTACATAAATCATACTGCAGGTCTTTGTTTAAATTCGTTATTTTGTGTTGTTAACTATTGAAAATGACACATAATTATTATTTTAATGTAAATAATAATGAATAATAATATAGTTGCATTAAAACCTTACCTTCGTATTCACGCATTTTGTGCAACGAAACGTCATTGACAGAAAAGAAGAAGAAACGTATTTGAAGTCGTCAGTTCAAGTTGTCAGTCATTGTGATTTTTAATCATTGTTTATAGTGGTTTTAGTGATATCGACTGTTTACCGTGCTTGTTTTCAATGTTTCACTAAAAACTTTTGCTATACTATAATATGGATTCGATCTCGCCGACTTCGCGCTATATTCCATGGATGACCATTGTTTGCAATTTGGGTACGTTACGTTGAGGTGCATAAATTGTCACCTGAGTGTAAACAGGATGCTAAGACCTGTTGTTACCATGGGTGGGCTCACCATCGAAATGATATTGTTGCACCGGCAGCTTTCTTGATAATGTAACGACAGTGATTACCTATTTAATATGAAGATGAATAAATCAATGAACTAATAGAAAAGTCTTATTACAGTGTAAAGGATTATTTGAATGATAGCAAGGCATGGGTATGAATTGTTACAGCGGCTGATTATGTAACTGTTATATTGTATATATAATTTCAAATATTTGTGAGATGGTGATAATAAAACAAACACAGTTGAGTTTGTTGCGGGCTCTTCTCAGACCAGGGCACGTTTGGAACCCTCGTAGCTTTAGTTTTAAGATACCGTAGTTAGTTATCACCATCACGTCTTATGCTCTGTAAGCATGACGTTCAGAAGGTGTACTTTGTAGGTACCTATTTTGAATAAATATGTTTTGAGTTTGAGATTGTGTTCAATAATTTCTGTACAAAAAGAAATGATATCCCATCAAAAACATAAATGTAAAATGAGAGCCAAAATCCAAAATTGTGATTTGTATATAATATATGCATTGGTTGTTGACTTCCGCGACAAAAGAAGTGAGATCTAAATGGGTGCCAAAGTTCAATGGTCAGTCCTGCAATTTATTTATAACAACATAAAATATTTTATAACAACTTAAAATATCATTTCTTCTTATAACTTAGGATAATATGTTGAAGACTAAGGCTTTGGCTTGGCTAGTTTCCATATACGAATTATTATTAAGTAGGTACCTAAAAGTACAGTTTCTACTAGCAAGCCAAATTTTCGGAAGAATAAAATAAGAACTTACAGCTTTACAACTTGCGAAGGCTATAATTCGTATATGAAAACTAGCCAAGCCAAAGCCTTAGTCTTCAACATATTATCCTAAGTTATAAGAAGAAATGATATTTTAAGTTGTTATAAAATATTTTATGTTGTTATAAATAAATTGCAGGACTGACCATTGAACTTTGGCACCCATTTAGATCTCACTTCTTTTGTCGCGGAAGTCAACAACCAATGCATATATTATATACAAATCACAATTTTGGATTTTGGCTCTCATTTTACATTTATGTTTTTGATGGGATTATTATTATTATATCCATGTAAGTGCGAAAACATACCTACTACCGGACATTACAATACAAAACACGTGTTAATCGAAGGCGTCCTAACATTTATATTAGAGTCTGCTAGACCAATTATCTTAATTAGATTCTTACTACTATAATAACATAGATCATGGCTTCACCCAAACAAACCGTTTAACTTCGAGTCGATAACCTCATAGAGGATGAAAGAATGGGAACACGTCGACTTAATAACATTAACCGTGGGTTATAGTTGTAGTTATTATGCTACTAACCTGTTTCTTGCTATATTAAAAACTATAATATTAGATTAACAGCCTAAGTCAAAACATCCATACTTATATCATAAATGCGAAAGTGTGTCTGCCTTGCTATGCTTCAACGGCCCATCTTTTTAACCGATTTTGATGAAATTTTGTATAGAGATAGGTTGCATCCCGGACACAGGGGAGGGCTATATTATTATAAAGAAAAATTAAAGAGTTTCCGTGGTAATCAAAAAACCTTTATCCGCGCGGACGAAGTTGCGTACGTCATCCGCAAGTCGCGTAGTCAAGGAATTTGTTTTAAACAATTTTTTTAAATTCCAATACAAGTTAGCCCTTGACTTCGATCTCACCTGATGGTAAGTGATGATGCAGTCTAAGATGGTAGCGGGCTAACCTGGGCGGGTGAAAATGGAGACCCCCTCACGAAAAACAATTTGGTGCCACAGATGCTAAGCAGCGTAGAGGCTTGGCACAAGAGTGCTAAAATGTTGCAAATAAATAAACATGGGGAAGAGAATAAAAGACGAATGGGCCAGGAAAAAAGCTAATGAAGTCTGAGCAGATAGACAGCCCCCTTTTCGAAGTTATGCATGTGAAGTATACCGGGAAGGGCGGCCGGAGAAGGCAGGCGGTTTTCCGTTTTAGTCTGTAGGTCGCCGTGCGCAAGGGAGGTCGTCAAATGTGTGGTACAAATAAAGAGTTTTAATTTTAAAAATGGCAGTCCCGGGGCAGCCGATAGAAGAGAAAACGATTTAAAAAAAAAATTAAAATTGTTAAAATATAAACCTTTAACATTAAAGGCATTAAAGTTTAATTTCGAAAGTAGTATATGTTCACGAGCATGTCGCTGTTCGCGAGCATGTCGGTCACGGTCTCGCGAATCTTCAATTTTACCCCCTACGAAAAAGTGCTCAACGCGTCTAAATAAGTTTTACACTTCAATATAAATTACCAAAATGTGCTTAACGCGCCTAAAGAAGTTTTCACTTCAATAATAATCTACATGCAATTACACAAGACAATTGCAACATGGAAATGACGCAAGATGGCGCCATTCCAACGCGTCCGAGATAAGCGAACGAACTGTTTTACATTTATTTATATTAAATTCAGAGCCGACACTGGAATCTCGGGCTTTGATTAATGAAGACATGCAGAAGTGGGTGTCTGTTATATTTTATTCTGAGGGACGACGATCGTTACCGTTAACGTTTGATGACGATCTAAAAACAACTACCTACTTTGGCTTGCAAAAGTCAGGGTCCTTCTACTCTTTACCAATAATTCCAAAAAGTGAATAGGCATCTTCTAGGCGAGGGCGCTGGAGCGCGCTTGCCTAGATGGCAAGAGCCATATGTATAAAAAGCACTTTCGACGTCCTCCTTGGCGCAATGGTGAGCGCTGTTGTTTCAACGTGGGAGGGCCTGGGTGCGATTCCCGGCAGGGTCAATCTGTGGGATAGGACTTTTTTTGTATCCCGCGGGAACTGTTCAATTTTCCTTTCCTGTGATACATCTACTGCACCAAATGACATATAGGTACACTTTCTCATTGATAATATGAGTATGGATTCAAAGGTATTTGAACCTACGTCTTATTTTCATTTGAAAAGCCTGAATATAAATTAACATTAAACTGTTAATATAAAACACATAAAAGGTTATTCTGAAAATAAAAAAGACTTGGATTTCAAAATAACGATGCCATTTAGCATTTTACTTTTCATTAGTCCATCCAATTATGTTCCATCAAAATATCAGGTCAGGAGATGAAACACAAATCTGGACCAACGCTCTTGTATTACCTTTTTATGCGAGGAGCGGTAAAGGTCTAGCCCCACTTGAGATGCACGGAGCGGTGCGGCAAATATTGTTTGTATGAGTTTTGATAGATAAATTCTTTATTGCCATGCAAACAAGATATAAAGTAAACAAGTACAGAAAACAAAGTGCGCAAGGGCGGTCTTATCACTAAAGGTGTCAGACAACCTAATGTAATGCCAGGAGCGTTCTGGTCTAGCCTCACTAGAGATGCACGACGCGTTGCGGCACGTAGCAGCAAATATTCGTTGTATGAGTTAGTACGGGGCCGCGTCGCGTAGTGCATCTGCTAGCCGGGACGCTTAAGTGAGCCCAGCCCCATACAAACTCATACAATGGGGCTGATTCTGTAGTGTACTATCTCTAAACTAAACTAAAATGACAGAATTAAAAATATTGCTAACCCTTAAATAATACTCCCTGCGGAAAGGGGCAGAACTAGATTTAAAGCTGTCATATTAGTTTAGTTTAGAGATTGTGTTATACAGAATTGACCACAATGAATATTTGCCTCTACGTACCGCGCCGCTCCGTGCATCCTGTATTGGGGCTAGACCCTAAAGCGTGTTTGTTTCGCATCCCAAACAGGTTATTATTCGTAATACGAGTTATAAAACTTGTAATGCGCTTCCGTGTTTCCGACTTTAAAAAATATTATAATTTTACTGACGCGTATATTTTTTATTTGTTACTTGAGTCCGGCAAGTATTGCGTGCGACTTGCGTGCTATATAGGGTTCGATTCCTGGGTCATGCCATAAAATTCTGACAAGAAATCCTCAAATTATAACCCGGAGAACGGAAGTTGGCGGTGTTGTGCCTCGGAGGGTACATAAAGCTGTCGGTGTGTGCCTGATCTCTTTCCGATCGTGTCGGATTTTTCGTGCCATTGGGCTATGAGAGTACACCTGGGTTTGCTTACAAAGTTGTGCACTATAATAGAGATATTTTAAGTAAGAGCACCAGTTTTTTGGTCACCATGCCCATTAACGGTCACTTGTTTTTCCAGACTATAATTTATCTAGGTATGTGCCAAACATCAAGATGTAAGGTCTCTTCGGGTTTGCTATGATAATAAAAAAATACGTGTCTGTTACATTTGTGTTACAATGTAGAATGCAAGCTACACATGAACGGATATACGGAATGTAGGTCTTTTAAAGCTTCCGCTTCCGGTCGGTAAACTTGCAGCAAGTATAAATAGAAAATCGATAGCGCTCTGTTGAAGTTCGCAAAGACTTCTATTGGCATTTCGCTGCACCGAGAAGTTAATAAATGTAGAAATACTCGCTATTTAGGTAGGTACTAGCTGATGCCCGCGACATCGTCCGCGTGGATTGAGGTTTTTTGGTTCCCGCGGGAACTCTTTGATTTCCCAGGATAAAATGTAGTCTATGTCTCTCTCCAGATCTTCAACTATATCCATGCAAAAAGTCACGTAGATTAATTGCTCTGTTGCAGCGTGATTGAAGGACACACTAACAAAGCAACACACATACTTACTTTCGCATATATGTAAGTAGGTAGGAGTATGCGGGAAGACGTAGGAACTCACCGTATTATTATCCCAAGAAAACCCCTGCCATTACGTGTTTAATGAAAAGGGGCCACGACCCTCAGCAATGAGTAATACGACGTAGCGAGAGAGATGAAATGGGATAAACATGAAAATCGCTTGAGACTCCCGAACATCTTTGGAAGAGAACGAAACAAATGATCTAGTATTACAATGAGCTTACTCTACAATTTATCATCCACGTAGTCGTAGTACATCCCGTAGTGTATCGGCCGTAAACAATAATTATTGATATACGAGTATATAGGAGAACGAAGACGTACATTATATTATACTAATATTATAAATGCGAAAGTTTGTTGGTTTGTTTTTTTTTTCCTTCAATCACGCCGCAACGGAGCAGCGCGGCGGATCGACGTGAGTTTTGGCATGGGAATAGTTAAACATCTGGAGAGTGGCATAGACAGTAGTCTAGTCTTTTATCCCGGAAAACTATAGAGTTCCTGCGGGAATAAAACAACTTAAACCAAGCGGACGAAGTCGCGGGCATCAGCTAGTTTTTTAACGTTAGAGGTGTTTTTGAAAAAGTTTTAACTAGAAGATGACCGCGATTCCGCCTGCGTAGATTTAGGTTTTAGAAATCCCGGAAGGATACTCTGATTTATGGGGACAAAAAGCAGCCATGAATGAATGAATGAATAAGCTTCATTGTACATTAAATAGTTAAGTACGTGGAGTTATGTGCCTTTTATTCAATTAATTTGAAGGAAAACATCGTGAGGAGACCTGCGTATACGAGAGTTCTGCATAATATTCTCGAAAGTGAGTGAAGTCGCCAATCCGCACTAGGCCAGCATGGTGGACTACGGTCATACCCTTCTCAGTAGTGAGCCGGAAATGAGTTGATGGTGATCTTTGTTTCAATATATCAGCGGCCATAACCCAGCAGCCGTAAGCCGCCAGGTGTCGTAAACATGTTCAACAAGTCGCCAAAGTTTGGCCTCCAGCCAAGTTTGGCCGCTGACTCAGGTGTCGCAAAAGGCTAAACTTCCGGTTTCCTGAAACATATTTATAGTAGCACAACCAAGTAATCTGTATTTTTTAGAACGATACCAACTGCGATATACCCGTGAGGATTGAGATAGGTCGGTTTCACGGAATTGGGTATTTGACAACTAGTTAAATCAGCAACACTTTTTCAAACACGCGTCCTTAATATAACTATTAGCATAAAACTATCAGGGGACGCGATTTTTGCGATTTTTGGGAGATCCTCTATTTCATAATCACTAAAAAATAATTTATTTGACAGTTATAGTTGTCAAATACCCACTGTACTGGTAGTGGTCGTGTAGAAACCGTAGTAAAGGTTTAGATAGATAGATAGATAGATAAATTCTTTATTGCCACACAAGACATAAAAATACATAGAAAAGAAAAGAAAACAAAACAAAGTGCGCAAGGGCGGTCTTATCACTACAAGTGATCTCCTCCAGACAACCCATTCATTAAAAACCTTTATTATAGGAGCGGGATAGTGCAACAATATAGACAGCTATTCAATATACTACATAAACTTTACATACAAATAATCCATAAATAATTTTGTAAATACATATAGACATAAATACATACCTATAAACCTACATACACAATACTTAAATATTCTATAGCATACTAGCACTAGATAAGTAATAATCCTTTAAACGATTCTTGAATATATTTACAGATTTCGATTGCCTAATGTCATTGGGTAGGACGTTCCAAAGCTTAACCGTCTTTACTGTGAAGGAATTCCCGTACACCTCCGTATGACAAGAATCAAGATGGTATTCTCAACCTGTTGTCATCTTTAGACCGCAAATATAGAGACAAGTCGTTGCTGCCAAGAAATTGGAACCGCTCTTTTAAGTATGGTGGCGTTTGAGGATAATATAATATCGAGTACAAGAGAGAAAGAGCATGTAAGATTCTACGGGAACGAATTGGCAGCCACTTTAACTGAGCACGAAATTCAGAAATATGATCATACTTGCGTAAGCCAAAGATGAAACGTATACATACATTTTGCAGCCTGTCAAGTTTATTATTTAGGAGGATTCATTTTGTATTGGTAGTTCACTTGGATTAAGTTTGTTTTTAGAAAGAAAGAAAACCAGTTTATTCGACAATGGTGTCACAGACCAAACACAGATTACAGATGTAAAAATAATGTCTGTGACACCACCCAGAATGGGTGTACAGCTCAGCATTAAACATTTTTATTCCGCGGAACTCCTTAATTTTCCGGGATAAAGCCTATCTCTATTCTCTACCAAATTTCATCAAAATCGGTTACGGAAAGTTAGCCGTTAAAACGTAGCAGATAGACAACTTTGTTTTATAATAATGTAGTGATAGTGTACAACGGAGTTGGCCTTAGTGTATAAGACGTTTTTACCTGTCGCGTTAGTATTTGCGGATCCATATAAAAGTTGTTGGCGGTCCTTATGTCCGTAGTAGGTAAGTATGTTTTCGCGCTTAGTTAAAAAGCAACAAGTCGGTTGCGTTCAGCTCGGTAATCACGGTAATCAAGTTAAATCTCGGATGGTAATCACACTGATTGAGTGCCACTCGAGGGCTGCTCAGATTGATGGGCGATGAAAACACTTCATTTTTTGCCACTTACAAATATCCACCCAATTGGAAACCCACTAGGGAGTAAATTAGCAATGTTTGTATGGCGCCCAATAAGTTCTATTATAATAATAGCATGCCCCCGAATTCGTTTGCATGAACTGAGGTTTTTAGGTGCCCCCGGAAACTCTAATTTTCCGGGATAAAAAGTAGCTATGTGTTATTCCTGTGTCAAATTTCATCCAGATCCATTCAGTCGTTCTGGCGTGATTGAGTAACAAACATACATCCATCCAAACTTTCGCATTTATAATATAAGTATAGATGGAGCGCGCACTAGCGCGACAGGACAAAAAGTACCTCCGACGTGGTATTTCACGCAGACTTCTGTCCTGTCTGGTTCCTAGTGTGTATTCGCTCTTAATAAAACACACATTACTTCGTAAAGTCCGTACCCGCGTCCCCGTATAATTGGGTGTTTAAACTAAACTATACTATCCTCGCTATACTTATATAGCAACTAGTATCGCTATGGAGCCCTAACTGGGTGTCGGTAAAACACGTGTTATTTCATCTTCGGTAGATAAACACGTCGAAAGGTTGAGGTCATTCGCTATCAACCTTTCACATTTACGACCTCTTTAGTTATGTTAATAATATTCCTATTTAATGAGCTAGGGGCTTTCCTTTTTTTTCTTAGCCGGAGGAAAGGTCACTTGAATATTTTAACACCTAACTCGCTTGGATCTCTGATGCCCTGGCGGATTTGGAAATAATCCAATAATTTCCAAAGTTTGTTTACTCCTTGAACTACTCAAATTAATTTGTGTGAAAACTTTTGGAGCGTCTCGGAGAAATTGATAGGAATATTTTCAATTTCGTTTTAAATGGAAAGTGGAAAATTATGTCTATGTAAGGTCAGGGGAAAATTTAGCCGATAAATATGATCGAAATGTCGCGCGCGGAAATTCTCTTCGGTGTTCTTCCATGTATAGATAAAACGATCAACAATGAACAATGATTTATTTTTTATTCAATATTTGGCAATTACCCCTCTTCATGATCTCCAACGTCATATAGCTCTATGACGTTGGAGATCATGAAGAGGGGTAATTAATTGATCCGTATGAAGTCCGATTCATAGAGTAGGATGTATCGATTTTCAAATCCGAAGATCAAAATGAAATTATTTGCGATTTTTGGAAGCTTTTTATTTGGAAACTATAAATATCTTTGGTATTTAAATAACTATTTGGGTCTTTAACTGCGGGAGACGTGACAGAAACACAATTGGAACTTACTCGATACAAACATTTTCTTTAGACTTAACATAGACTTTTATCATCTCAGAAAATCGAAGAGCGTTTACGGTTTTTTTTTAATCTCACTGCACAGACAAATTTTTGAATTTACTTAGGCTACGAGTATATTTATTATCGCGGAAAATCAAAGTGGGATTTTTTAAACCTCTTTATACGCTGATCAAGTCGTCATCTTCTATCTAGATGTAAGTTAGATGTAAGTAGCGGCACGGCACGGGCACGGGTCGGCACACGCGAGGCTCGCGGCACCCGCGCCTGCGGCCACCGCTCCCCCCCGCTCCGCTAACCCGTGCCCGTGCTTGCAGGATGCACGCCGTCGGCCTCCACTCCGCGCTCGCCATCCGCCGCGAGCGCAAGCGCCGCGCCGAGCAGCAGCGGGCCCGCGAGCGGCGCTACTCTATCCAGTCCACCGAATCCGGAGTCACTTCCCCCCACTGCTCCACCGGCAGCTTGGAACACCGGCGGTATAGAAACCCACACGCGCCAGAAAATGAAGTCGTCTCATCCGTTGGCATGCTCCACCTCGGAGTCGTTTTCCTCGTCTTAGGCGTCTTCTTAGTCGCGTCAGGCTGGCTACCTGATGATGTCACTTCATGGAGCACCATCGGATCCTTCAGCTGGTTCAACGAATTAGTCTGCTCCGGACTGTTCGCATTGGGCGTCGGCATTTTCCTCATTGTGCTACACAAATACTTGACTAAAAGCGAGGAGGATGCTTTAGAAGATTATGTCCAAAGACAGCTCACAAGATCCCGTTCTGGACATAGATTGGAAAGGGATGCGGAAACTGGAGGCATGCGGACTAAAGGCGCTAGAAGGGCGAGAGCCACTGAAGTATTACCTGAGACTGTTACTGAAACGTATGTAGAACCTCCTGTGGATAGAGTCCACGGGTTTGTTAACGCACTTGCTTTAAATGGAGATGCGTTGAGGGAAACGCCTCTCGAGCAAATAGTGGAGGAAGAGATGTCGATAGCATCCGAGAGTGAGAAAAGGCTGGGCAAGTTCAACAAAGATACTTATTCCACGCCATCCGTCGCTCCGAGCCTGAGTCCAGGGTCGCCTTCAGACACCAAGGAATTGCTATCCGATGGCCGTTACATGATCATGTCGAAGATGTGAACATCCTAGTTTGACAGCTCATTGATACCATACATCTTGCTCCTGTATGGACTTGTCTTTTATTTTATTGGTAACCATATTATTTCACGTTGAATTTCAGACTCCCACATATTATTTCGATGAAAAGTGTTACAAATGAGATTTACTGTCTGTCAGATCTCGACACTTATAATACTTAACTGTCGGCTTTTTTTTTCGTTTTACCCACTTTTAACTGAGAAAGGAAAGCTACTTTTCATCGAAAAATATGACTTCTTTTCTTACTTTCGAGCTATTGATACTTGAACGCAATCTCCATCAAGAAACAGGATATTCGGCATCAATGGAATGTCAAAACTCGAAACTAGGAGAGAATCGCCATGCGTTGAAGAACTAGCAAAGACTAACTAATGAACAATGTGTGAACATGTGTGACTTTAATGTATTCGTATCTTTGAGCCATTTTTAAGCTTTCGTGCTAGCTACATGGATCTATTTACCTAGTGCTGTGTCTTTTGCACAAATTTTAAGGGGCCTTTACACCAGAGATGTGCTACGTTGCTAAGCTACGGATGTGTATTAAACCCACCAATAGGAGCACTTGATTTTCCTATCCTTCTCTAAATGGGAACATATTAGCTTAGCATATCTCTGGTGGAAAGACAGCCTAATGCTTGATATATAAAACGCGCATCAGACTTGTGCCTAACGCGTCTCTGACCCGTTGTCCTAGGTGAGCGACGAAAGCGACACGACGCAACGCGACGCGGTACGACACAGAAATTGACAAATTTATCTACGCGACAAGTGACAACTGTTTAATACGGTCGCGTTGCGTTGTATGGAGTCGCGTTGTCGCTTTTGTCGCTGACGTAGGACAGGGCATTATAAGATAGTATGTACCTACCTACGGCTTTATATTTTAAATGTAGGTATAAAGGCGATCATTTAACCACAATCTGAGGGTGCAGTTAGACATAATTATGATGAATTTAAAAAAAAAAGTGTGGCTGAAAAACAGCCATAATAATTTTGACTGTTCATTGGCTTAATTTTTAGCACAATTTTTTTTTCTTAATACGTATAATGTGAAAATGGTGTATAATATATCGAATTGTATATCTTGGTTAAATTATATCTATGATTTTAAACGCATTTTGCACATTTCTCAGAAGGACCAAGTCAAGATAGAGTTTAGCATTTAATTGTGTATACTTAGGTCGAATAGAAATTTCCTTTAATTTAAGTTAGCGTGAAACTACAAGAATAGAAACTTATATTTGATCAAATAAATCACTTTATGCTTGTATTCGTCGTCGCCAAATCGTAGAATCAGCCGTATTACATTACGGCTAGCCGTATTAAAGAACACTGTAGGGGTAGATCAGACAAAACCGGGGTGCCCAAATTCCAGTTTATTCATCCTGATTCTGGAGTTCATGATAATTTTCATTCCGCCGTTTCATAGCCCATTTTATAATATTACGGCTAGCCAATTTGAAGATAAGCACTGATTCCGCCGTGTTACACGGCTTGTTTTATAAAAGATGCCATTTTGTAATACGGCTGATTCTACGATTTGGTGGCGACACATACCTATTGCGCTAGTGTGTTGGGCCAATGTACTCTGCAAATAAAGACGCAGTTTACTTGTTAGCGTTCCTTCGTCTTGCATTAACCCCCAGTGGCCAAAGTGTAAGGCCCATAACAATCGAAAATGATTTAGGAGCAAAACAAGGCACAAAGTTTATCGCGTGTTTAACTTTATTCTGTTGTTTCTTAGCAACTGTTTGTAATTTATATTATGTTAATAGACAAGGAGCTAGCGATCGTTTGGTTCGAAGACAAAATTACTACAACACCTATGAAAAAATAAAATAAAAAAAACCATTGTGATTCATTCATCAATGTATGTACATACCAAAATCTTTGGCTTTGGTGGCTTACAGAAAAGGAAAACTGTTTCTACACAACAGACCATTTTTTGAACATTAAATTCATTTCAACACAAATCTTTAAAATATTTATTGAAAATAAAACATTTTAACCATTCCATTTAAAAAAATTGTATTACGATTTCTTAAGACACTAAAATTTTATCATTTTACAATTTGTGACACACTTTGTGGCGCACTTGTCCATCCAGACCTCATAGAACCACTACCACCCTTAGCCAAACTGCCTAAAACACTTGCACGTTTAACAAATTGGTCGCCGGCTCTTAGTCTACGTCCGTTTGTGTTGTGTTGTTGATATAAAATATCGCTTACAATATAAATGTTAGCCCATATTGTGTATCTTATTAATGAATCGTGTTTATTGGCTGAGACTGATTGATTGTTGCTGTTACTGAAATCTTATTGCATTCCGCTATCTTGGTTATACATTAACTAGCTGATGCCCGCGACTTCGTCCGCGTGGAATATGATTTTTTGATTCCCACGGGAACTCCTTAATTTTCCTAGTTAAAGTAGCCTATGTCACTCTCCAGGTCTTCAACTATACCCATGCCAAAAATCACGTCGATCCGTTGCTCCGTTGCAGCGTGATTGAAGGACAAACCAACAAACCGACAAACAAACACACTATGGCACTTATAATATTAGTATAATTGCCAATCGCTTTTTTATTTGGTTTATTTTAGCTATATTTTTTAAGCATGAATAGTTAACTGGGCCTTGAATGTTTTTTTTTAAGTTTGACGACGTTTTGCGCGAATGTCTTGTCCTGCCTTAACCGTAGTGTGTTTTCCTTTATTAAAGGTCATTTAGGGTCCATCCTGCATCATCCATCAGTCCATTATTATTAAAGGACTTATTTAGGACGATAAAATTAATTAATTTTATAATTAAGTACCTAATTGTCATTGGATTAACGCGAGTTCTTGAGGCCCGGTTAAAGCGTATTTATAATAGTATTTACACTATTGTTAACTGACTTCCAAAAAAGGAGGAGGTTCTCAATTCGGCGCGATTTTTTTTAATGTATGTTGGTGCATATCTCCGTGGTTTCTGAACTGATTTGAAAATATTTTTCTCAGTCGTGAGAGGAAGCTCGGAACCCTGAAAACAATAGACTCCTTTTTTCAGGCAGTCGTATAAAAATAATTTTGATTTCTACACACTATGTTGAAGTCGGGCGGGTGTAACAAGAATAAGCAAAGTTGACGCATCAGACTCGCCAGATTTTAACACAGTGTGTAGAAATCAAAATTATTTTTTACTTTACAGTGGCTTTGGAAGTCGGTTTTTTGTGAGGAATTTTTATTTTAATTAATAATAACACAGATGTGGTACTACATCTGTGAATAATAATTATTGATGTGCCAGAATTATTATTGTTTTTGTCGACCGCATTTAAACCATTTATATAAACAATAACACCTTTTTATGTGACCAATTTTTAATATAATACATTTTTGACAAAATTGTCAGGAATAAAATATTATAGTTGGTTCGAAAGATCTCAGAAATAGTAACTTTATATAATTTTATTTAATGAATATTTATTTCATTTAAGGCTGTGAAAATACTAATTTTTAAGGACTAAACTTTTTGCCATATTTTTTATTTTATTTTAAATCGGACAGTATTGAACCATGTATAATTATGAAGTTATAACAAAGTATTATAAACTGGTAATTTTATATATATTTACGGATAATAATTCACATTTGTTTCCTGTTTAAAATACAAAGGATGATGTGAAATAATAATTTGTGAAAGTTTAATGTAATGATTGATATTATAATTAATTAATTAAAAGATTTTTCATTACCACGAGCTTAGCTTTGCAATGCTTCAAAACATTGTAATTTTGCTCTCTATTAAATTAATATTATGATATTGTAAAAAGTGAATTGTGAATTATGAATTTTACAATTGTCACGTCAGGTCTAAATTAAAAGTAAAAACATTTTGTAAAGGACGGCACTAGGTCAGGACCTACTTACCAATTTTAAGAGTTTTGTACGACAATATTATCAAATCATCAGCTATTTTCTTGTCTCAACAAAAACAAAAAATACTATTTGAAAATCTAGTACTTTATTAAAAAGTAGGAATATTTCTCAATACTAACAAAAGTAATATGAAAAGAATGGATGATTGAAACCGAAAAAGTTCCTGGTTTTTCTAATATTTTCGTTCTATTTCTATAAGTCTCGCCTCTATGTCTAGTTTATTATAGTTTGTAAATATTTTGGATATAAGATAAAATTTCGAGTACGTTTTATAGTGTGGTGTCAAAATTTAAGCTTAGTTTTTATCATCATAATTTTATAAATAATCCAAAATTTCAAGTTTCTAGACCCAATGGTTTGAGCTATACATTGGTATGTCAGACGCTCAATAGCAATTTTTTTTATGATTACTGCAATAATAACAAACAATTATTGCTTTTGGTCGAATTTTAAACCATATTTTAGGTTAGCAAATTGGATTATTCCTAAATTTGGTTAAGAAGGGTAGATTCGAATCATGACTTGTGTGATGTCATTGTCGCAAAGCGAAATGGCAATTTCGCTTTGCGACTTCAGGGCACTAATGTGGCTTTTCAAGTTATAAGACATCTTATATCTTGAGTGTAAGATTTTAAAATAAGAAATTCTGACTATTATTACAAACATATTATTATTATCTCGACGTTTTTTGGTTCTTACAAAATTACAAATTTACATATTTTCTTCTGTCAGTGTCACGTTCTTTGTATAAAAACTTATATGAGGGGCTCAGGGCTTGTCAAATAAAGCAAAAAAAAAACCGGGCAAGTGCGAGTCGGACTCGCGCACGAAGGGTTCCGTACCATTATTAATAAATAATTACCTTTGTTAATGAACCGCAAGACTAACTTTGTTTGTAGAGGTTTATTGTTAATATCAAAAAAACTATGCTAGTCAGAGCATTGGCTATAGTTTTCCTGTAAAATATACGTAAATTACTATTGACCATAATTATTTCAAATTTTTCGATTGGTAAACTCCGGAGATAAGGGGGGGGGAACGGTATTTTTTTTGACATTTTCCCCGATAAATCAAAAACTATCATAACTAAAAATAATTAAAAATCTGTTTTAGAATGCACAAAGTAAACCCTTTCATATGATACCCCACACAGTACAGTTATCTCACTTTTAAATTTCAACCCTCAGATTTTCCTCCCTTTTTAAATAAGAACAAAAATAATTTCCAAATTTTTTTAATTTCAGTGTCTTTGGGCCACTAATATACACAACTATTCCAAATTTCATGTCGATAGCTTCGGTAGTTACTGAAATAATCGAGTGTGACGGACGGACAGACGGACAGACGGACAGATGGACAGACGGACAGACAGACGGAGAAAGTCGCACCATAAGGGTTCCATTTTACCATTTTGGTACGGAACCCTAATTACACTCATTGCGGGTAAAAAAAGGGTTTCTTGTTGATAGTACAGCCAGCATCAGAAATATGTGTACCTATGTATAACTATACATGTAAGCTTAGACGAACTTATAAACCAGCTCATATATTTTCATCTGTTTGGTTATTCTTACTATTTAGACGGACATTTCTGTTGCTGACTGTATACAACTATATTACCGCGCCTTTAATGTATTATGATAAAATTAAATAATATGCACTTAGCACTTACTGTATTAAAATTTACTAAATAATAGCGTGAAATAGTTGATGCACATATTAATTACGAAATTTCTCGTGCCTATACTTTTATATATTTAGGTATTTTTGATAATACATTTTAGAATTTAAACTCATACTTGCTTGCGTCACTTGTAAATAATATCACGTGTTTTTTTCTATTCTTAAACATTTTATAATATCGTACAGAGAGCAGGTGGTAATTTTTGATTCAGTTATAAAAGTTAAGAAATGATAATAGGAAAATTTATTTCATTAAGATTTATTTAAGAAAAATTCTTTTATTAAATTTATTTTTAAAAGTTATTTATCGGCAAGACATATTTTTTTAATTACCATAATTAGCCATAATATTATTTACCTTTCTTTGATAATGTATCATGAATTTATTATTAGCAAACGACATAAGATACGGTTAACATAAAATAGATAATATTTTATTGTTTACCATAATATGCTGATTTATCAAGCACCTCTTATAAAGTTACCACCTGACTTTCAGATAATGCCTTCATAATTTCTAAAATAGACATTATTCAATACCTTTGAAGTCAAACATACAAAAATCATAGATTTCAAAATTAAATTTTTTATATTACAATATATAGAATTAGGTAATCCTAAGTAGTTGGTCTTATTACAACGATTTGTGCAGTTTTAACAGACGTTAAGCTCGTAAAATAAAACACCAGATTTTAACGTGAATTTAAGTCACAACTAAAGTTTTTGTAATAAGAGCAATTATTTCTTTAATCTTAAATTCAGTTGAAAATCTACTAAGTACCGAAGGATCAATTATTGTCACAAAAATTAAAGATCAAAATAAAATAGGACTATTTTATTAAAAGCAATACATGAATACAGGCATGCTTACGCTCATAGTTTGTAAGGACATTTCTAATCGCACACCATACATTTCAAACAGACTAAACGAAAAAGATAGACAGTACATAGGTCGCCGACTAAAGAAGCTGATGGCAGTAAATTATCCCGTTTGCAAGTACCAAGTTAACATAATATCATGACGTTTGAATCAATTCATGTAGGTTTTGAAGAGATACCTGATCTCTATCTTATATTACTTTTCATTCAATGGATTTGATGAAACACGAAGTTTTAAATTTGAGCGCTCTTACGAAATGTCAGTATAACGTCAATGCTTTGGTTTTCTTGGAAATTACACGAAAGGGTCAGAATGGGAATGGGTCAGGCTTTACAAGTTTACTTTGAACACATCGATTTGGGAATTCTCCGTCTATATTTTTCGCATAGTCTTTAACATTTAGCACAAAAATGAATTTATATATTGTACTATTATTATATGTATAAATCAAGTTATAGTGTTTTTTTTTACTTTTTTTATTAACAGTTTTGATGTCGTGTCGCTCAAATGTGTTAGTTGTGAATTTTTTTAATGCAATTTCGATGTCGTGAAGAGTTTTTATAAACGCTTTTGCGCCTTTTTAAACAATTCTATGCGTGTCGTGCGCACTACTTTGATATATGTGACAGTATTTGCTGTATTTTGTGGGGTCGCCCTTAAAAATACATCTTGTTAAGTGCTGATTTCTAGGCAGTGGCATGCACAGGATTCAAAACTATATTTTAGATATGCAATGGTTAGGTATCTTAATATTATTGACCGTCATGACTATAGTTTTTGTACCTATTCTTCTTCGTTTACAACCTCTCCCACTGCCTAGGTCACTGGGTAGAGATAAATGCTTCCCTGTCTATTATTTTTCTTTATTCTGTGGTGTTACAAATGAAAATGCGCATATATGAATGGGATCTGGTACAATCCCTGAATAGCAATAAAATATATATTATCGTTGGATAGAATTTCTTAATACCAAACGGACAACTAATTAAAACGCTGCCATAAATAATGAAATAAATACCTACCTAACTATAAACATTTATATTATTATATTATGCATTGCAATGTCTTGTAATGGTGCAAATTTAAAAAGGTAAGCTTGCTTGCTTGGGTAAGCAGCTCTTTTATATCTTTATGACCTGCACGCCACAGTTACTAGGGACACATAAATGCTAGGTAATCTTTGCAAAAAACAAGAGCCTAGCACTATGTAACGAGGTGGGGGCGAAACCCACGCAAAACAGTAAAATGCCTAGGATATTCAAGTATCGTATTTTATGTGATGATATAATTGATTTAAGTCTGTTCTATAAAACGGATGTACTATATTAAGTATAATTTTAATTGGTAAAAAAGTTAAAATCTGTTTTTTATTTAGCCAATATCATCGATTTTATCATCACATAAACAGTATTATACATACCATACTTGTATTATTAAATAATAGTTAGATCTAACACGTATTATTCCTATTGATTAAATAATTTTATGGTTAATAATAATACATTTTATTCTATCATTTTTACCATTTATTACCTCGTACGTTAAATAAATACGGTTTATGTGAAATAATACATCAAGTGATAAAAATACTTAAATCAAAGATTTAGAACTAGATTTTATGTTCAAGCGACTTCATATTTATTTAATTAACTTTACAAATTGTAAAACACAGGTGATAGGGTACAATTGTGCAAGTGCTTGTTTAGTAAAAATTTACTGTACAAATTTGTAAATTTTTCTTTAAGATTTTCACTCGGAAGGTGATAATTTACAAATTTGTATTTACAAGTTTACATAATATTAAATAAATAATAGTTCAATTCTGACAAGTAGGAATCACCCGGTGCCAAAGCTTACATTTTGTGTCAATTGTAATTTACTGTTACATATTATTTGTACAGTACCAGTCCCGGAAGCTTATATCTGACCCGGTGACAGCGTCGCTGAGTGTTACTAATAAATTTTAAAAATAAAATAGAAACAAGAACTAACAGTCATAAAAATTGGTTCCCATTTTGGCCTGCACCAGCCCAAATAAGTAGGTTGAACTGGGAAAGCAACTGAAGCACTGCGGCATTTCGATAAGAACTAAAATTCTGCTTTATCAACTTAGAAGTGCTTTAACAACTGTCTAGAAGTTTTAATTTTCTAGTCTGTTTTTTTTAATAGTCTACCTACTAATATAATTTATTTTGACGACACAATAACATATTTTAAATTCTCCAATATCAGGAAAAATAAATTGAATTTCCATCATTAAAACAAATCATGAAAATAAAATCTAGTTCGAAAATACGTAATAGATAGGCCTTATAAATAAAATTACTTAACATTCAAAAACATAGGTAACTTCAACAAAACTTAAAATGTGTCTTTCTCTTTGCAAGACTCTTCTTTCCGTACTATATTTTCATACTCAAACTGAAATTATACCTCATTTAGATTGTTTTTTAAAAATGTATTCAGTCTGCCTATTATATATCTATTCAATAATATTTTATCCTCCTATTAATCATATTATGCTATCTCAATATATTGTTTTTGTCTTATTAAAAACGCATGAAAATTCACTGTTTATGTTTTACTTTCAAATTTTGTTACAAGTTCAATTTGATCGCTCTAAACTCAAGATTACTTCAATATTTATTTATACATCCTTCATAATTTATTATTGCGAATTATTCATATTTTTTTAATTGAAAAGTTAAAATCATGTAAATTTTCTGTAAAAAACAACTTGACTTTTTCTAATATTGTAATATTTTTATGCCACGTTTAAGAGAAAATGTTTCACAATAACAGGAAACATGAGGAGGACAATGATAAAAAAAAAATTTCTAAAAATATTTTGCTCAAAAAATGATTATTATAAAATAGTTATTATATTACAATCATCTTAAATGCTATTTATGAATTATTTTTTTTTGACAATTTCTCTGAAACGTGATATTTTGACTTACACCATTCCACGTTAGATGAATATTTTTATTTCACCGAATTTATCACACTTATATTATTAATATTATAATAAATTAATAATTACAAGTTGTACTCTTTTATTAACCCGTCTCACCATTAGAAGTAAGTTGAATAGACTGTAGAACTAAAGTCATAAAATGTTATGGTTTTAATTAGATTTTCTCCTGCAATTATTTTGCATATTTGCGAGGTTATGGCCATCGCGGATAACAAATTGCCTGCTGCCTTTTTTGTATTATTAATAGACGATCCCCGCGACTTTGTTCGCGTGTATGACATGTCGGACAGCAGACAGACAGACACACTTTCGCATTTATTTTCCTTCACCAAAGTCAAAGTCAAAGTAAGTACATATATAATTATCAATTTAGGTACACTGTACACTTATTGACGTCCAGTTACTTGTAACAGGTGATAATCAGTTACGGTATCTCAAAACTATAGCTACGAGGGTCCCAAACGCGCTCTAGTTTGAGAAGAGCCCATAACAAACTCAGTTTTTTTTAATTATCACCATTTTAAATGCAAAACCAAACATCGATAAAGCAAGTCCTATTTTTTCCTTAAAAAGCACACAAATCCGAAAAGTTACAGGTGATTGAAACCCCTCGAATATGAAGCCGAGCATCTTAACCACTAAGCTAAAACGTGCGTCTTTCTAAAAATAGGTAATGCTGCAGTTTTGCATTGAAAAACTTTCGTCTTTGCATTAGCGGGGGCTGTGGATTGGCTCGTGTAAACTGGAACAATAGGTATGTAGTAAGTACTAGCGCTAGAAACAAAGTTTCTATAGGCTGAGGTTTCAGTTTTGTTCGAAATACGAGTGTCGCAAGCTTAAAAACCGGTCAAGTGCGAGTCAGACTCGCGACCTAGGGGTTGTTATTTACTAAAAGAAAAGAATTTAATATAAATTTAAACGCCGGCCATACACGGACTGTTTGAAGCAGTCAGGATGGACTGCTCCAAGCTGCGACTGCATAGTGAACTACAGTTTTCTACGTACACACATACATGGAACCGCTCGAGCAGTTGCGACTACTTCGGGCGGTTGGCAGCAGTTATGAATGGTAGCTTCAAGCTGTTGATTATGACTGCTCGAGCAGGCCGGCCTTAATAACAAGAAAGATGTCATAACAACACGTTATCAGCTGTGAAACAACTGGCTTAGATAAGGCGCTAAACGGGTAGCGATTGACAAACAATACGACGCTCTATGAGTAGGGAACCCTAATTATCGATTTTCGGATTTTTCCTATATTCGTGCTGTGAGTATATCCATTGTGTGGCAGAAATTTTTAGATAGGTTTTGAAATTGTGCTATAGAATAGAATGCTAGAAATGAAGAAAAAGTTAGAGGTGTCCGAAGATAGAATCCCCGCACACCAGAATATGAAGCCAGATGTCTTAACCACTAAGCTATCAGCGCGTGCATATTTTTAATTATATTGAGAAACTCATTTTGTTCCAGATATGCTACAGTCTTTATTGCAGCCAAGAGATAATCAACGACGTGAGTAGAGTTCGCTTCGTAGTGTTTGCATGCAAGATGTAGACAGATTTGTCGACTTTTTCTCGGCATTTTTTTATTTTTATTTCATTCTATTCGTATGGCCTGGTGGTAAGGAATCGTCCATTAATCACGTGAGGCTCGCAAGGGGAATGAGGGGTTTGGAAAAATCCCGAAATTATATAACAAGGTGGAAGGCGTAGTGTACTGAGATATCACGTGTGTTTACTTTTTCGTTATAAACACGCGATATATATATATCACCGTAAGATTGCAAAGACCGCTGGATTGTAATCTAACTAGCGATATTGTAAACTGTCAACAGATTACAATTTAACGCATTAGATTAGAGTAGATTAGAGTAGTGTAGAGTAGATTGCATTAGATTAGAGTAGATTGTAATCTGTTAGGTATATTAACCCGATAAAACCTAAGGGCCGGGCACTACCTGATTATTTATGTCGAACCCTAACCTAATCTACAAGAAATAGACAAGAAAACGTAAATAAAATGAATATTTCAAAAATTGACACTCGGAACATGGAACGGTTCACAATCTGTCGACAGTTTACAATATCGCTAGTTGGATTACAATCTGAAAGTGAAATTTGAGGGGTCTGGGGTTTTGCTAAGTAGGTACATCAATACATTAATGGACGAGTCCTTAAGTGATATTAAGTTTTAAGCCGTTTGCAGACCAAGAGCTAAGCTAAGTTAGTTAAGCTCGTATAGCTGAGGCAGTTTTTCATACTTTTGTATAGAGACTGAAAAACTATATGTAAAGTAACTGAAATATGTGACGGTAAGTTAGTTGCGTTTGCAGATCCTAAGCTACGCGAGCTAAGCTAAGCCCCTCCCGCCACCAATGGCATCCCTTTGCACACCCAGTGCCAGTATTGTTGAGTGTCTTGTTCAAAAAGGTGTGTCTCCAAAGGTTGTCTTGAAGAAATTGCCTCAGGCGATAAGACTGCCTTTGCATTCTGTATAGTCCTATTCTTAGTCTTAATGTCTTCTTTATTTCCGTGTACTTGTGTGCAATAAAGATTTAAATAATAATAAAATGAACTTGGCTTTCTCTCATTTGCTCTCGCAACAAAGTATGTATAGTTTATCTATAGCTGGCTTAGCTAAGCTAGTCAGTAAGTTTAGCTTAGCGTCGGCAAAGCTATTGGTCTGCAACCAGCTTAAGCGCAGGTCACACTTCGAGCTAAGCTAACTTCGCTTAGCTTAGTTCACGTAACTTTAACTAGGTCTTATTAACTGGCTTTTCATACCCCCATCATCATTTTTGTATATTTATAGATTAGATATATAATTATAGTCCCACCAACTTATCTGCCCGGTGGCCAAAAATCTAACTAATGTTTATGCGTGTTTAGTTTTCTTTTTTATTTTATTTTATAGGTAACTAGCTGATGCCCGCGACTTCGTCCGCGTGGTTTAAGTTTTTTGTTATTCCCGCCTATGTCACTATATTTATAGATTAGATATATAATTATAGTCCCACCAACTTATCTGCCCGGTGGCCAAAAATCTAACTAATGTTTATGCGTGTTTAGTTTTCTTTTTTATTTTATTTTATAGGTAACTAGCTGATGCCCGCGACTTCGTCCGCGTGGTTTAAGTTTTTTGTTATTCCCGCCTATGTCACTCTCCAGGTCCTCAATTATACCCATGCCAAAAATCACGTCAATGCGTTGCTCCGTTGCGGCGTGATTGAAGGACAAACCAACAAACCAACAAACCAACAAACAAAGTGACTTTCGCATTTATAATATTAGTAGAAAGTAGAATATATACCAGCGACGCTGATACCGGGTAGTTAAGTTTGTGGGACTACAGATTTATAGATATTTAAAGTCAAGGCTGAAACAAAATGAAAGCGCGATGGCATCATAATGTACCTGCGACCATAGTAGTTGTCGCATTGGAAGCCTTCTGTTGAAATGTATCGAAGTAAAGAAGTGGTCGGCGCAAATACACGCTTAAGTACGTCGAAAAATAGATATACCTACGTCATGGATGTATAAAACACTACTTAGATGGATGGTTCTACAATAAAAGCACATACCAGCGCCCTCAAAGTTGCGTTCGTACCTACGACAACCTCAAACGAAATTAAATGGAATATTTATTTAATTGTAGGAGTATTTGTGATATGTACTCGTTGCTTTGTGGGACTCTAACAACGGTTCGGAAAGTAGATTCTGCAGAATTTAAAGTGGGGTTTCCACTATAAAAGGGCAATGAACGGGAAATGGCTAAGCGGAACGGACTCTGTGCAGATAAAATCTATAGATTAATAGCCCCACTTGAGATGCACGAAGCGGGGTGGCACGTAGCGGCAAATATTCTTAGTATGAGTTTGTAGTGGGCTGGGCCCACTTAAACGACGCGTCGTGCATCTGTAGTATGGCTAGACCTTTACGCTTCCACTAACAAAGAGTTTTGACAGTTGCCTATGATGCTGATAAATGAGCTCATTTTGGCTCTTTTTGAACTTACCTTACGAACTTTGGCTTGCTCTTTGTTGGTTGAACTGCCTGAATGCAGTTTCTCTCTGCGAGTTAAACGGAGTATATACAGAACTCGCTCCGCTCGCGGTGGAAACCCGGCTTAAATGAATTTGTTTGCGATAGTCGCACGATCGTAACTTTGATGTACGCTGATTTCGTAGGTAGAGCCGTCCGTGTATTATCTAATTGTGCTTACGCTAGTGTTACGCCGTAAAGTACCCATCGCGTCGCGCCGATGTCGTGTTGAATGTTTCAGGCTTTACCCCGCGGTCCAGTACCGTTTTGATATTGACAAATTCCAGCGAAAATGATCGGTGCGATGCCAGCAGTAGCGGTCCGGCATGAGCGGCGGCGAGCAGAGAAGAGGAGCGCGGGGCGCCGGCCCTCGCAGCTGCCTCTACAGCTGGGCAGACTGGAGGACGCCACGCCCTCGCCCGAGCACCGCCTGAGGAATGAGCTCTATGTCTGCGGGAAGGTGAGATATACTCATGAGAAGCCTTACAGCTGATACTAATTTTACGCTTGCTGCGCTCGCGCTTTTTCTGGATCGCCAATTCAGTGCAATCAATCACTTGAACTTGTTGAGAGAAATCTTCAATATGTTCTCAGTTTTAAAACATCAGGAAAATGGCAACCAATATGCTTTTAAACTTTTTTTATCTCTCTAAAAAGATATTTCAATGGATTTTCCACCTTTGTTCACTAACGGCATTCGCTGTTATCATTCTCTTTTTACACGCCCTTTGACATCGAGCGAAGTTAATTTTTGATGCAAATTACACTCACTGTTTTTGAACGTAACCTTTGCCAAGTGACCTTTTGGAACATCAAAGAAAGTTCTTCCATATTGCCAGAGCAAACCTACATTACAGTAATTAAAAATTCTCACTCTCATGATTAACATGGTTGTACTTTGAATTATTCGAAGTCTAGATTTCCACTATGCAAGCAATGTATTATATAAATATTTTCTTGGTTTATGTATAGAGTACACACACATGCGCGGCAAGACAAAACGTCGTTCTTCTCTGACGTTGACGTTTCGTGTAAACGTTATCTCCTGTCCGGTCCCTAGTGTCTGTACTGTAATATTTTCTCTAACGTGTCCTACCAGGATTATAGGATATCATATTTTAGAACAAGTATTTGTTTCTCAGGTGGCAGCGCTGCACGCGATTGTGGGCTCTCTGTTGCTGGGAATAGTGGTGCTGGTAGTGGGTCTGGTGCAGCTGTCGCCGGGTGCGGAGGCGGCTCAACATCGCTACTATCTGATGGGAGCTGGAGCCGCACTGGTGGGGACGGGCGTGCTTGGAGCTGTGCTGAGGTGAGGCGTAGTTGAACTCTCAAACTGTAGTAACGGAACGTTACAATGTAACTTGTCAAACAACAGGCTCTGACAGATGTCAGATTGACATCACCTCTCATTAACTTGTAACAGCAGGGACCAGCAGGGCGACCGCGTATCTTTTGCATCAATCATTGATGCATCGCAATCACCTCTGATTGGTTAACACTCTTCCACTATTGGACGAAATCCATTGACGCAGCAAGAATACCATAAATTCAGCCAAACGGAGGTGATTGCGATGTATCAATGATTGATGCAAAAGATACGCGGTCGCCCTGCAGACGTGTATTTTAATATTCATATTATATATTAAAAAAGTGATAAATAAAACAAACACCAAAGACCAAGCCATCTTTTATTTGAATATACTACATTGGCGGAGTTGTGATTCGGGATTTTCACGAAGATTACACCGGATTAACCTACACGTGTTTGACGAAATACAAGTGCAAGACTACTACTATGGCGTCCGGCGACATGGTTGACGTGGAATTCAAAATGCCGGGAGGTATCGTCATGGACGACTTGGATTCCTGCTGGAAAATTAAATATCACTTGCTCTGACAGTGAAGGAAACGTTGTGAGGAACCCTGTATGCCCGAGAGTTATTCATAATGTTCTCAAAGTCTGTCAAGACGCACTATTGACGACCTCCCTGGCGTAGCGCTGAGGTCTTAGAAGTGGAAAGTCATTTGTTCGATTCCCGGCCGGGTCAATTTGGGAATTTATTATTTCTGACTTTTCTCTGGTCTGGCCTGGCGAGCGGCTTCGGTCGTAGCTAGTTCCCCACCCCACCGTGCAGAGATGAGCAGTGAAAGCGTGACTGGGGCTACGAGCTGGGGAGACGAGCTACTGGTTGAAAATAAAGAAATACGTGTTTCACAGTTTTTAAAAATTCTACCCTCGACGGGGTGAAATAGGGGATGAGAGTTTGCATGAAAGCCCTTCATTTCTCAAGATATTCTCAAGTTATATAAAAGAAACTTGGTATTTCGCCTTTCGCTAAAAATTAAAGAATTACATGTTTCACAGCTTTTCAGAATTCAACCCCTAAAGTGGTAAAATAGGGGTTGAAAATTTGTATGAAAGCTATAGCCATGAAACTTGGTATATGAGCTGCGAGTTGAAAATCAAGAAATAAATATTTCACAGTTTTTGAAAATTCGACCCCCAAAGGGTATAATAGGGGATGAAAGTTGGTATGAAAGGCCTTCTTTCCCAAGATGTTTTACCAGTTATATCAACGAAACTTAGTATTTTGGCTAACGGTAAAAAATAAAGAAGTATGTGTTTCATAGTTTTTCAAAATTCTACCCCTGAAGGGGTAAAATACGGGTTGGAAGTTTGTATGAAAGTCCTTCATTTCTCAAGTTATAGCCTAGAAACTTAGTGTGCAAGCTACCGGTTAAAAATAAAAAAATACATGATTCACAGTTTTTGAAAATTCGACCCCCAATGGGATGAAATAGGGGATGAAAATTGGTATAAAAGGCCTTCATTTCTCAAGATATTTTACAAGTTGTATCAACGAAACTTGGTATTTTGTCTTACGGTAATAAATAAAGAAGTACACGTTTCACAGTTTTTCAAAATTTCACCCCCGAAGGGGTAAAATAGGGGTTGGAAGTTTGTATGAAAGTCCTTCATTTCTCAAGTTATAGCCATGATACTTGGTACGTGAGCTACCGTTTAAAAACAAAGAAATATGTGTTTCACAATTTTTGAAAATTCTTCCCCCAAAGGGGCGAAATAGAGAGTTGGTCCTTTGGGTATTTTTCACGGGTACTTGAGGACATGGACAGTGGTATAGGCTACTATTTATCCCGGAAAATTAAGGAGTGCCTGTGGGAAAACAAACTTATACCACGCGAACGAAGTCGCGATCATCCGCTAGTTAAGTATAGGTACAATAGGAATAGGTGACTGACTTACTGATCTATCAACGCACAGCTCAAACCACTGGACGGATCGGCTGAAATTTCGCACGCAGATAGCTTTTATGACGTCAGCATCCACTAAGTAAGGATTTTTGAAACTTCAAGGGTAAAATAGGGGCTTGAAATTCGTATAAAAGGATTTTTGAAATTTTAACCACTGAAGGAATAAGGGTTTGAAATTTATATGAAAATCGAACTTAACGTGAGCGAATCAGCGGGCAAAAGCTAGTTTAATATAGCAAGCAAATAAAAGAGCATGCATTAACGTAATAACGTTTTCAGACATTTGCGTAGTTTTTTCGGGACTACAGTCTACACCGCGAGAGAGTCGTAAATATTTTATTTCGAAGTACGGACAGCCCCGTATAATCCTCGTCAGTCTTTGAATAATGGAGCAAATCCTGTTTATACTGGCTTAATCATATTACCGCTACATAGTATAAAGCTTTGCGATAAAACTACTAAAATTACTCTTTCTATAAGAGGAGCGAATAAAAATAATGTTAAAAACCAATTTTTATATATTTATGTGGTATCAAATTAGTAATATCACATCTCAAAATAGCTTTTGTAAGTTATCTTCAAGCGAATTCATAATTCATATTTCATATTCATATTCAGTACTAGCTGATGCCCGTGACTTCGTCCGCGTGGTTCAAGTTTTTTGTTATTCCCGCGGGAACTACTTAATTTTCCGGGATAAAAAGTAGTCTATTTCACTCTCCAGGTCCTCAACTATACCCATGCCAAAAATCACGTCGACCCGTTGCGCCGTTGAAGCGTGATTAAAGGACAAACCAACAAACCAACAAACATACTGACTTTCGCATTTATAATATAAGTATAGATGCCATACTGCCAAAGCAATACTTAAGCAATATTACTCATAATGACAGGTTGACGTCAAAGTGAGGATTATAATTCTAAAACATGAAAGTCAACCATAATGAAAAAATGTAGCTTTAAGCGTTGACAGTATGGCCCATGCCTTGTTTCTCTTTACCTAGATAATATAAGATTATCGTTTACTACTTTGAAAGCGATGCCGTTCGTCTCGTTCCGCTAACGACCGGCTTATCTTTTAATTTAACAAAGTACTTAACGATCACTCGTAATCGATATAAAGTGGTCCACAGGGACAGGTTAGGGCTACCTTAAATGTTACTCAATTAAGGGCGAAAACGCACTGCAAAACAAAGTTCCTATTCGACGCGGTCGTATCGCGCATACGTTTTGTCCTGTATGGTCCGTAAAGTGTTTGAACCGCTCTTAGTGGGATTGCATACCTACATACTAAGACAGGACACGAAAAACGTCCGCATCGTATGGGAAACGAGTTTCGTCGTGTCGCGGTAGTCTGTGCAGCAGGTAGTGTGCGCGCAGACTTTTTATCAGCCAGACAAGTTTTTTGACCGTAGTGTGTTTTTGCCCTTACGCTGAATACTAGAGCTTCCGCTACTTAGCGTAAATTGATCGAGAGTGCATTTATTGTTCGAGACGTGACCTAACTTCATGGTATCAATGTTCTGAATTACCTATGCCATAGTAAAGTCGTAGTTTTAGGTAATACTTTTTATTTCATAGTCTAGGTTTATAATTTACTGTACTAGATGAAGGTCGCGACTTTGTTTGCGTGCAATAAGTTTTTTAATTCCCGCGGGAATTCTTTTTTTTTTCGGGATAAAATGTTAGTAGCTTATGTCCTTCCCTATGGGAAGCAACCTCAGAGTAGGATAGTAGGATGCAACCTCTCTCAGTACCAAATTTCTTCAAAATCGGTTAAACAGATGGGCATTGAAAGCGTAGCGTAGAAAAAAATCTAAGAAGTTATAATGCACGGTTCAGATAGGTAGGTATATTAGAAAAGATGGTTTCTAAAATTAATATAAATACTCTCACTTGTACAGAAAGTTTATAAAAGAACCAAATCAAATCAGTCCAGAATCCAGATATTATATTATGACGCGACTGCAAAATTCAACCCTCGTCATTGCCAACGTAAGTTAAAAATAAAACTAGAGATAAAATCTTTGCAGAATTTAATCTGTTTACTAGGTTCCCACTTAACGGATAATGTTCGAACTGTCAGCCATATTTCAGCTTGTTGTAAAAACTGAAAGCCAGCTGAAAAATAAGTAATTTCATTAAACAAGTCTAAAGCTCGTAGATGAGCATTTTTTTTAAATTTAAAATCCTCTTTTATAAAACATTGGATAAGCCTGAGTGGAATTTTTGAATATCTAGGGTGAAATAAATAAAATCCAGAAACACGTATTACAAAATTTTTGCCGAATCGAATGCCCAAATATTACGGTTATTACTATGAAAAATTAAGAACTTTATGAAAGTTCTTCATCTAAAGCACCCAATGGGCTTTGGTGCGGAAATTCCAAAAATCCGTGCTTATGAGCACCTACGTCATAAAAGGAACTATCTGTCGAAATTTCACGTAATATTATGTTAACTGGAATTTTTAGGCTGTGAGTTCATACTGACAAAGCATTGAAAAATTTAATTTGTCCAACCATTTATTTATTTTACTTTTGACAGCTCGATTCATTGATGTTCTAATGTGTTACTGATTCGATTTTTGATAACAATCGACTTTCTTTATGAAGAAGTTTTAATCGATTGGACACATTGATATATATCTTTGCTCAACGTTTTTTATTACTTTATAAACGTACCCAAGCCTTGAAATGACTAAGTATATTAATATATTAAGTGCTAAAATAAATCATTTATATACAACAGTACAGTAAATGTACATGAATCCGTCAGGTCATAAAAGAAACCATCCATCGCCAAAGATGTAGGATGCTTAAAAAACTATCAAGAAAGCTTAGTGTTGCAGCTCCGTGACTATTTTGAAAAGGAAAGAAAAGGTACATGTAATTACTAGATGAGTATACGAGTTACGAAATATCGGATAAAAGGACACGTCGCTTCACTATTTATAAAAAACCGGCCAAGTGCGAGTCGGACTCGCGCACCGAGGGTTCCGTACAAACCTGTAGGTATATAAGTAAAAGTTAAAGTACAATTTTTATTCCACTTAAGTATCTACTTTAATTTCAATTTAATACATCTACGCGTTCATGCGGAAAGGGATAAGTAAGTTTAAAATTATTAAAAATATTTTTATTATATGATGTAACTAAAAATTTATGTTTTTCGCAATTCTTCCTATATCTGTGCTATAAGACGTTGCTTCGTACCAAGTTTCAAGATTCTGAGTTCACGGGAAGTACCTGTAGGTTTTGATTCCCTTGCGAGTGTCGAAAATTTGCATAAAAATAATTTTATTATATGATGGAACTAAAAATTTATGTTATTCGCAATTCTTCCTATATTTGTGCTATAAGACGTTGCTTCGTACCAAGTTTCAAGATTCTGAGTTCACGGGAAGTACCCTGTAGGTTTTGATTCCCTTGCGAGTGTCGAAAATTTGCATAAAAATATTTTTATTATATGATGGAACTAAAAATTTATGTTTTTCGCAATTCTTCCTATATCTGTGCTATAAGACGTTGCTTCGTACCAAGTTTCAAGATTCTGAGTTCACGGGAAGTACCCTGTAGGTTTTGATTCCCTTGCGAGTGTCATGGCTGGTTGAATACATAATAGTTGGTCTAGGTAATTGCTACGAATGAATGTTTTTTACTCCAGAGCAAACCTTCAATGGAATAAAATAGTTATTTGTTATACAAGAGTGAAAAGTTGTTTTTTAACCGCGTGTGCAATTTTGATGACCGACAAGCGAAGGATTCTAAAATTAGAATCCTGAGCGTCAGCGAGGGAATCAAAAGAGCACGAGGTGAAAAATCTTTTCAGTCGAGTGCAACACGTAACTTTTCATCCCACCTCAGCGAGGAAATGACTAAATGCAAAAAAAAGCACATAAAAAAGTACACCAAGAAGGTTACGAGTGTGAGTTTTTAACAAATTAAAAACGGTTGTATGGAAATTCGGCACCATAGAGGTAGAAGTAAATAGGTTTTAATGATGTTTTGAATTCACAAACTTCATAGACGAGTGATATTTACTAACGTGCACACGATGTTCTAAATTCCATTTACTTTATCCTCAAGAGGATAATAACGGCTTTTGCATTCAGATATCGAAGAGTAAAAATACTCTTTCCGAGATGGTGGGATGAAAAATATATGTCAGTGGCTTTCTATATTGATAGCCAATGAGTTAGAAATTAGGGCTGCAGCAATTCAGATGTCTCCATTGCATTTCAGGTGTCTCTGCCTGCACTGGTACAACATCAAGTTCCAAGAGGAGTACGACGAGCGGGTGCGCGCCAACCAGAAGCACTGCGTCAGCGTGGTGGAGAGCCAACACGACCAGCGCCAGAACAGGCCCAGGTTGAAGCCGCAGGTATCACTTTATTTTTTTATTGCGAGATACCTAGGCTTGCGCTTGACGACAATCATGCTTTTTTTAACCACTACAAGATAGCCCTTGACAGCGATCTCACCTGATGGTAAGTGATGATGCAGTCTAAGATGGTAGCGGGCTAACCTGTTAGGCGGTATGGCAGTTATAATATTAAACCCATACCCCTATTCGGTTTCTACACGGCATCGTACCGGAACGCTAAATCGCTTGGCGGCACGTCTTTGCCGGTAGGGTGGAAACTAGCCACGGCCGAAGTCTCCCACCAGGCCAGACCAGGGAAAATTCAGAAATTATAAATTCCCAAATTGCCCTGCCTGGGATCGAACCCGGGACCTCCTCAAGTTAAGACAACAGCGCTACAACACTGCGCCACGGAGGTCGTCAAGAATGGTCGTCTTGAATGTCAGCTTAGTGCAAAGCAATGATGAGGTCTAGTTTTGAACGCGCTTGCCTAGAAGATGCCTATTCACTCCTGCCTTGAAGGTACCTAAGTAATACGTGGCAGGAAACACGTGCGCTGGGAGGGTGTTCCACACCCTAGCATAGCGGTTCAAATCAGAAACGTTGAGCAAAAACGTTTCGTGCGAGCAGATTGGACGTCAACCTTACATGGATGCCAACGCTGATGGTTTCTCTCTGTTTACAACTTTTACAACTTCTTCTTTGTTGTACAGTTCCACCACCATATCTGGTCCGGTGGCCAAAATCCTACAGGATATATTTTGGAGAGTGTGCCCAAGAACTTTTTGATCTTGTTCCCCTTCCCCTTTCTTCTATCGTACCGCAAGGCATGGTCAGGGTCTACAGGGTTGAATTTCCACGGACGCGTACGAAGCGATTTGCTTCCTCGTTTCTAATTTGAACCGCTAGGATATGGAACGCCCTCCGTCTTCCGTAAAGACAGAAGGCCAATGGTGATCAATCCAAAGGTGAATAGGCATCTTCTAGGCAAGCGCGCTCCGCCCTAGGCTGCATCACTACTTACAACAACAAGATTGCAGCCAAGCGCTAGTCTATAAATTAAAAAAAAAATGAACTAATCCCTAAGTAATAAGTAGTCGACGACATTGCCGACGTTGACTTTTCTTTACTCGCGCTAAAAGCTTGTGCTGTATGGGCAATTATCTGATTCTTCACTTGAATGACAGTTTTAAGAAGAGCAAACGCTACGTATTGTAGCAATTTACGAGCAAGAAGGAGAAAAATGACATTTCAATGAATGCTTTTATCTGTTTCCAGGTCAGCGTCCAAGATGTAGACCTGATCAAGCAGCCCTCAGTCGCCAGCGATACTTAAATCTGACCACTTGTAGCTTAGGTTACTTACATCTAGCGATAATACTTGTCGTGCCGCTGCAGGGTGTTGCTAAGTTCTTAGATACGATAGTTTCTGGTGCATAGAATTAAGAATAAAGAAGGAAGTTTGGCCATGTAATTTGTCACTTGTATGGATCTCCCTTTCCTAGTCATGGTTGGGAGAAAGAAGGAAGATAATATTATGCGATAATCCCTGAATAGGCATGATGACTGATTTTGAAAAATGGTCAGATTATGTTCGGAAGTATCTACTATTTCGAAAAAATTTCAGCTTTCAAGCTATCACGGTCTATGAGATACAGCCTGGAGACAGACAGACAGATAGGATCACGCCAAAACGTTCGGCGGTGTCATGGCGTCGTTGTGACGTCACTATTGTTTTTACCAATGTACTCTGTGCAGCATGCAGTAAGCAATAGTGTGATTTTCAAAGCTCGAAAACAAACAATTGTGGCGTCATTCGCTTCTTTGTGTTTTATGCAATATGGCGGATTGCTGTATTTTATAGTTTTATTTTATCAAAATAAATAGCAATCTCACTCGATATTGAAAAATAAATACGTTTTTTTTAATCCATGAATCCTATTTCATTAGATAAATTCATAATTGCATTGATTCTTGGTTACTGTCATCATGCC
Organism: Erebia epiphron; assembly: GCA_963932025.1. Lineage (NCBI taxonomy): Eukaryota > Metazoa > Arthropoda > Insecta > Lepidoptera > Nymphalidae > Erebia > Erebia epiphron. The sequence goes on from OZ009950.1 coordinate 16,752,766, forward strand.
TATTGTAGGGGTATAAAATGTTTTTCACACCACTCGCTCTACAACGCCTAATTACATGGCCTGTTATCTAAGGTTAAAGTAAGACATTAAATCCCTAGGGTTATAATGTTGTACTGAATTCCATTATTCCCTAGGGTTATAATGTGATTTGAATTTAGAATCATCGCGCATCTGAAGGAAATTCTATTCATTCCAAAGAGGTTTTATTCATAATTCTTATTGCTATACTAATAAAGTCTAATTTCGGTAAACATAATGTGTTCTCAGCAGGCGCGGCCAACTCGATTTTCGAAAACCAAAGCCGTGGCCCACTAGATTCGCACTGACGAAATTTGTTTGTCAAATCGAGTAGGCCACGCCAGCTGAAAGAAGTGGTTGTATCGCGAGGTGTGAAAAGTAGAGTATTCACCTTAGGGGTAATGCTGTATTAATCTTGGGCGCCCCTAATTCCCGCGCTACTCTCAGGATTCTAGATGCAACACCCTCGCTACGCTCGGGAGTTACTCTAAAATCCCTCGTTCCGCTTGGGATTTATCCCGGCGCCCGTGACATAATACATCGCATTACCCCCGTGGTGAATAATCTACTATTAAAGTTGTCGGACCATATACCTAAGTATTCCACATAATATCTAACATGTGAAATATTACTGACTCTAGTCCTAATATATTTACAGAGCTTTTACGACACCCTGTATAAGAAGTGCTACAGATATCGCTACAGTTTTGTTGAAAGTTATTCCCCAAAATAACAAACTTTGAGACAAATATTGACGTAGAATTTTCTAAACATTTAACAACTTTTAGATGTATTAGACTTTATTTTGTTATCATTGGATGCTCGAATAACTCGTGTAATATTTCGACCAAGTCAAAAGTCTATTCCAAACTGGTGGGAAATTCCAACCTGAATCTACCCGGTGGTCTATTGTGGAAAAGCAGCATAAATCAAAAGCTATTATCTCAATTGTTGTCTAAATACAGATGTACCTAAATGTTAGAAGAATGAAAGTAAAATTATTGCTTAATATGCAAAAAAATATTGGAATTATTTGTCATAATACTTGTTGTAGGTTACTACCTACCTATTTTGAATAAAGATGTTTTGAGTTTGAGTTTAATATTGGTAAATATTCCGCAGGTTTGTTCCTACCTCTATGGATATATTACTTAGTTACAAAACGAAAATATTAACCAAAAAATAATTGCGTTATGGTGACCAAGCGATCGGTGTCTATCACCGAAAGTATTGCGTGTGCCGCGAAATTCACGAATAACAAATTACTTAGGAGTTTGACTGTTGTTTTACAAGTAACTTTTCATGGTGTACTTGAAGTAAACATAGCTACTGAGCCATGGTCGGAATTCGGCAACTGTTTGGGATAGCTCATTATGCCGCCTACACACAATCGCTGAGGCATGTGTAAAATTGTTTTTTTTTTTTTTGTAAATTTTAGCGATATCTTAGCTACTTTAGCGGCCCTCTGTATTTAGAAAAGTGATAATTTTCTCTCAATCCAATAAAATGGAAAATATTTTGTAGTACCTTGAAAAATCATATTATATAATTATAGTATCCAAAGGTACGTTTACAATTTTAGGATTTTTATTCAAATCTGTATATTTTATTTTATAGTGAAATATGTTAGGTTAAATTTCTATTACTTAATTTTAGTAACTTTCTGATAGGTTATACGATTGTAGGTTGAGTGACCTTTTGTATGATTGTCTATGTATATGTTAGTGTAGGTATTTGTATACTTACACTGTAGTAAAATTTGAGTCTCGAGGTGTATACGTATAATTTATTCATTTCATGTACACATATCTCAATTCCGAATGAAACTCTATACAATAAGGAATAGTAGATAATACCTACATATTATGTTTTAAAATATTTTAATTTTACGAATTCAACAGCTTATCGTACATATATTTACCTATTAAAAATATATTATGTATATTGTATATCTGTAAAATTTTACATATCATTTTCAATAGAACCCTTACCAACAAACATTTTAACCATCGAAACTTTAAATACATCAATGATTTCTTCCATAAATTAAAATACCATAACTTCATGCTACATCAGTGTACATTATGACATAATATTGCGTTAAATATCATATTTTTGAAGTCTTTACAATTATGATAATATCCCTAAATATATTAATTGCTATAGGTAACAATAGAATAATAATATTATTATTATATCTCGAAAATTAAACTTTATTATGTTGAATATGATTTTAGGTAGCTTAAGAATTATCTAAATTTTAAAAACATATTAAAGAACTAAATATGATTCGGTCTTGGGCTTTGAATGTAAGTTTTTGTGCACTGAAAATTCGCTCAAAATGAGGGTAATGACTAAAACATCTTTTAACGTTATGATCGCAATAACTTTTAGCCACTACCTATTGGCTAAAAAAGTGAGCAAGCAAGAATTAAATTCAGTCAAATATAACATAAAATATTATTCAGCGGCTGAATTTAAGGTATCTATTCTTGATGCAAATACACATATTTCTAGCCAATGAATCATCATCGTCAGTCATTCAAAAGCGATCGTCACATCATAGCTATATCACACCTTAACTATGTAGTAACAAGTTAGTGTCCTACATGCCTAGTGGGAGTTTTTTACGTATTCGATCGCGACAACATTAACCATTTAAATGAAATCGAACGCCAGCTGTGAAGTGCTTGACAATTCCATACAAATCGTAATTAACGCTGTTGCGATCGAATACCTAAAAAAAGTGTGTGTGTGCAATTCACGCACCGCAGAAGTGAAACTTCAGATAGGTAAGTAGCCTATGAGATAATGAGATAAATATAACTTGTATTCTATCTCATTCTCTCGCAGACTAAATCCTATTATGAATATATTTGTCTCTTTTTAGTGTCACTCGAATTCGAATTCTCAAATAACAACGATTCTTAGAAGTTTCACTTCAAAAACTCCCACTAGGGCACACTTTAACGCTAGGCTTAGTGGAGTTAAGAAAAATTAGATCAACGGAAACATCACTCAAAGAGTGTTTTAATTCAAAAACTTACACTCAAGATTCAAGGCATTTAAAAAAAAATCAAAAGCAGTAAGATTCATTATAAAAACCGTACCGTCCGATTCAATCAAATATGTACGTATTCAAATCGCTCAAGTAGGTAATACAGACAGTCTTGCCTCAAGAAATACAACAACAACAGAAATACAGGAATGCAACATAAATATAATACACAGGCAACAAAAATATAGGCTTGCAATAAAAAACAGGTGGGCAAAAGGAAACAGGAAAATAATTATTTATTCCTTACAACGACAGGAATTTTTGAGTCTACAGAGCTTAAAGGAAAAAAAAGGATATTTTTATATGCTTATTTCAAAGTTATGTAAATTACCAGTTTTGTTTTTCTTATTTTTAAATCACCTAAAATTTCTGCACCTTTTTTTTTTAACGGGGGAGAAATCTTCTTTAGATACCCGATCTCCTAGGGGGGAGATCAGGTGGGACTTTACCCACTAAAACCCACACGGCGACCATCCTCAGCGCATGATGAAAGGCTCCAGATACTCATTAGAACTTGCGCCGGAGCACAGTACCTATATTTAGTTAAATCCGCCTACTTGTGGGCAAAAATACCCAACCTATCTGGCACATTAATTACATTCTAAAGACCCTGCCTGAGATTCTAAACACATTTGATCGTCCCATAGTTCCACGGTATTCGGACTCTTAATATAAAAGCGCAGTTTTCAAGAAATTTAAAAATCGGCGTAGTTTAAAAGAAAAAAAATCTTTCACTAGTTGCAGTATGCAGGGTTCTAAATTATACATACTCATCTAAACAACTTAAAATACTATGCATTTCAATTAAGAAAATCGTTAAAGAAGTTCGGATCTCGCATACCTATCAAACTTTTAACACCAGAAAATGAACTTTTCACTTGGTTCAAATGTAAAAAAAATCAAACCAATTTTTTTGTTGTTTAATAAACAAGCAAATCAAGTTAGATTTAAAACAAAGCATTTCTCTTCCTAATTGCGACGAATAGTAAAACTCTTAATTCTGAAATAGGATTAATCAATTAAATGTGTTAATTAATAAACAATTAATCACAATTTAAAATATTGCAATATCAGCAAACTTAATAGATATCTGTGTGTTTAATAGATGTTGTAATTTTGGTGTTTAAATTAATTGTTGTAGACCAATGTAATTAATAATATAAAAATAATGTTAAAATAAATAATTAGGTAATATTTTTTCTCTACCCATTGATATATTCAACTCAAGATATACTGCAATGATTGAGCAGCAAATCTGCAATTGTAAATATGCAGAAATTGAAGATTCACACAAGTTTTATATACTTCCAAAGTTCCAACATGATTAATGATTGAGGCCATATCGAAACGACAGTGTGAGAAGGATAGATTTGTACACTTTAGTCTTTAGTGTATCGAGAAAGAGATGCCAATAATGCATTGTTGGTCGCGACGGGAGAAAAAAATCTAATTCTAGAGTTCGAAACAAAACAATTTTTTTTTAACTTCAGATTACAATGCAATTTCGATTTTAGATCCTAAAAGCACAAATTGTGGCCAATTCTGTATAACACAATCTCTAAACTAAACTAAAATGACAGCTTTAATTCTATCCTGTCTGCTAAATCTGGTTCTGTTCCATTTCGCCAGGAGTATTATGAAAGGGTTAGCAATATATTCAATGCTGACATCAGTTTAGTTTACTTTAGAGTTAGAGAATGACGTGTACAACAGAATTAACCTTATTGACACCTTAACTTACATACCAATATTATTTCAAATAAAAAACTTCCAAAAGTCGCAAGAATTATAATTTATGGGCCCTCAAGGAAATTGTAAAAATGGTTGACAAAATATGTCAACGTACATATAACATATAAGTACGCTGAAAAAGGAATTTGTGATGTCAAAAAAATAAGTGCATTTCTAAAGACCGATATTATATCTTTGAGTTTTTATATTGATCTACGTACCTCCTAATTTGTGTATGGAAATATTTTCTAATTGAAAGAAAAAATTGTATTTTCAAAATTTTAATCAAAAGAGACTGAAAAGTGTTCTAAAGTATTCAAAGAAATCATTATTTCAGGCTATTTTTCTTAACTTACCAACACCTTATTTATCACATATACACATAATACATTACATTATTAAAACTAGTGAGCAAAAGTTTTTTGAGACTTTTGCTCACTGGTTTTAAGCAGAAAATGAGCAGCTAGTAGTGTGAAAAAAGATTTGTCTCTTCCCTTAGTTGTGTGAAACTCATAGTTACCCCATAATTTTGTAATCTATCGTCAGGAATCACGATTTTCGCAACGATCCACAAATCACGAATAAATCTTTCAAAAAGTACTACGTAAAATACGACTAACTTAATAATTTATATTGGCAATAATAAATAATTTTCGTGGGTCCAATTTGGACCATGCAAACCAAAAAGCAGTAAGTATTAAATATTTCAATAATATGATGATAAACAAAAATAATGACCACAAGTTTATAATTAAAAAAGAAATGAACGAACAAATTTTGATTTTTTTTCTTCTTAATTAATTCCATATTTTATTTTATTTAAATATAATTAAGGAAGTGTAGTGGATAAACATTAATTTATCCTCAGCATCTTAAAATTTAATTTCAACGTTGTTATTTGTCAAAATGGGCATTATTATTTTTTACAGATAATCATGACATGACATGTGCTACAGAAATCATTTATTCTTGTATTAATATCTTAAAAAGGGCACTTTAAGTCGTACCCTATAATATTCTATACATAAAAAATATCATTGGTCGTACGTATAATATATTATAAAGAAGACATTGTATTAATATAATATTAATGTGTATTTAAGTAATCTACAATACAGTACGTTACATCAGTTGAGACCAGTAAATACTAGTTATCAGCTTTTGTACCGGTTACTGTAATCGATGGTATAAATATTAAAAGTAAACGTTACCCATTATACCCATAATACCCAACGTTGTACCCATACGGTAGATTTAAGAATTGATGTCAACACATATGTCTTATGTACTTATGCTAACTTTGAAATGTTTTAAAACGCATAATAATTTTCTTAGTTTAATCACAAACGAAAGTCTTACTAACTAAGAACTCATCATAGCGAACTGTAGAGCCATTTATGCGAATTATACGGGACTAACATTATAGCAGCAGCGGCTTACAGATATAATACTAGTTACTTTTAAGTTTTACAAATTTAATTTAATACTCATTACCAAATATCGTTATAAATATTACATTCGGTAGGTATAGTTAAAGGAACGATATCCCAGAAATATTAAGAATTACAAAAATATTTTATGCCAAATATTTTCACGTATTATTATTATTATTTTTATATATTTATTATTAAATTTACATAGTTATCCTTTGACACGGGTTAGTCTTGTGTATTTTTTTTTAAAAGCGGTGCCAAATCTTTTTAATTTATCTTGAATGCTGTGTTACTTAAAATGGATTTTACTTTTCTTGGGATAACTTATTATTATTTTTAAAATTTACATTTTCGGTATTATTAAACATTATTTTGGTGTCAATTAATTTATTTGATATACAATGCAAATTGTTTAGTCCATAATTTGTGGTAAAGTGAAATAAAGTAGTGCTATTCTCTAATCATTAAAATCGGATATTTTTGCCGAAACGGGGTATTAGAAAATAACACTACAGCGGTAAAGAGTCAAAAGATGGAGAGAGAGCATCTTCCTTAACTATTAAACATTCCGAGTTGCTTTGTATGTTAAATTATTAAGCTCAGACTAAAGGAAAATATAGATTGTAATCGCAGCGCTACAATGCAGTTAAGAGAACTTCATTTCAAAACAAATCAAATCGCGTCACAGTTATGCAATAATTAGATTAGGCTAGCTTCTTCGAAATCAACACGTTTTGTTTGTGAGGTTTTTATCTATTTTTTCTTTAGTCAGTGTTGTTAAGTACGTATCGAAATAATTGCCAAACGATTTTAATATGCATTAAATTATTAAATGTTTAGATTAGGGCATATATTAATTATTATAAATGAATGTGTAAAACAATTAATATTAAAAATCTATGCTGAACATCGTTATCATTGTGTTTGTAATCAATTCTGGAATTAGGCCCCTGTTTTAAGTGTGTTAAATAATTATTATAATAAGTTGAACAAAAAATAATGTTTTTTCGTTAGTCAATTGGAACCATGTTTGTTTATCTCTTTTTTAATGATTTAATTATAGAAAAAAGTGAGTGAAAAAGTAAAGTTTATGGAACGTATACCTATATTCTATTAGTGATGCGATATGAGTACCATAAAGTATATTTTCCGGTATAAAATAAGAACTGATTTCGGCGATCCCTCCGGGCCTAATTCCAGATTCTCTTTTATCCTATACCTAAGCTCTGTTCACTGTGATAAAATAATATTTATAAGAATCTTTTAATGGTATAAGAGTATTAATACCCATTATTACCGTTCCTGAAAACTGGAACTGTTCGAACTTCGAACCAATAACGTTATTGAAATTCAAAAATGGAATTTTATTACTTTTAAAATACATAGATAGATATCACAGTGAATTTAAATAATCCATTTCATCCAAAATCATCCTGTTATTTATTTATTAGTTTTTAATGCATCTTTTTTGACCAGATAAAGTATTAAAACAATATTTTTAGTAGGCAACTGGTCATAAATGATGCATTGTCTAGTATCTACTATGGTCTTCACCGTTGGAAAAGATTTTATATTGGTATAGTGAAATGTTTTAATTTTTAATTATGACTATGCTGTTTTATATCTCATATATTTTATACCGCTGTCTCTAAATAAAATGTGAACGGAAAAAATATATTTTATTTTTACATATTATGTAACCTTGAATTGAAACCTTTTTAATGAATGAGCTATCTCAACAAATTTATTTGGCTTAGTGGCGAAAATTAGAACTAACATGCCCGTTTAGTTTTTGTTTTTATTGTATTTTCATAGATACTAGCGACGCTGTTAACGGGTTAGATAAGTTTGTGGGACTATAAATAACTCAATAAAAAGGTTTAGGATTTAGTATTTGAAATCAAAGACTAGACAATGGTACACAAATAATGGTGGACAGTTTGATACAAGGAGGTCCCAGTGATGAGCGCTGTGGTCTTATAACCTATAAGTGGGAGTTCCCGGGTTCGATCCCGGGCAGGGTCAGTTTGGGAATTTATAATTTCTGAATTTTCACTGGTATAGTCTGGGAGACTCCGGCCGTGGCTAGAATCCCACTTAAGGTTACCATTTAAGTTTTGCTAATTAGTGTATAAATTATTACTTAATACCTACCTAATGAAAAAAGAATAGCAATGAAAAATCACATATATTTATAACTAGTTGATGCCCGCGACTTCGTCCGCGTGGATTGAGATTTTTTAATTCCCGCGGGAACTCTTAAATTTTCCGGGATAAAAAGTTGCCTATCTTTTTCCAGACTGTAATCTATCTCAGTGTCAAATTTCATTCAGACCCGTTCAGCCGTTCTGGCGTGATTGAGTAACATCATTCATCATCCATTTGAGGTTTTTAATTCTCGCTCTTCAATTTTCCGGGATAAAAGTAGCCTACGTCATTCCCCGGCATGTAAACTATCTCAGCACAAAATTAAAAAAAAAAAATTACTAAATAAAATTAATATTAAGTATTATAATTTTTTTTTAAATAAGTATATTTTTTTAATATAAAAATATTCCGTGAAATTTAAGGAACATACGACAAAAAAAATTAGCCGAATTGGTTGAGCCGTTCTCGAGTTTTGCGCTTAACAACATTCATTTTTATTTATATAGATTTATTTATTTTTACCACAGAATCCATTAACCAAACCTGATGAGAACAGAACAGCCCTACAGAAAAATCGTATCGTATCGTAATATTTCCCGTAGTTTCAACGAAATAATGTTTTATAAGCTACATTTTTTTAAAGAGCCATCTGTTATTACGTTACTAAACCACGTGGAGAAGCTTCACCGTAGCAAAACTGACTACGTTATTTACATGGTCAAAACTAGATGGCGTGGAAAGAAAAAAATATCGAGATAATAAACTCCATAAGAAAATTGAAATAACCAAATAATCAAAGATAATAAAAGACCAGCTTAGAACTCTTCCTTATCTCTAATGGTCCTTCGAACTGGGTAATTTTAATATTATATTTCCAAAAAAAAAAAACTTAAGTTTTAATAAGCGCCATCCATCATTATGTGACTGAACTCTTAGAAATGTTTGCTCGGCGGCGTCCCACCGTCCTGCGTGGCCAGTCTTGATTCGCCACCTTGTTCTGTGATACCCTACTATATATAGTCAGTTAGCATCGTAGCTAGCAGACAGATGGGGTGGAAAAGAAATATGTATTAATAATAAAATAAAAATATAATCATTTGATGAAAAGGTTTTATGAAATGGATGAAATGATGCATGGCGATGGAGAAGCACCTAATATACCTAATAATTAATAAAAAAATCTACTACGCATAATCGGCTACTGGCCTACTGCAGCCAATTCTGAATAACGCAATCTGTAAACTAAAATGACAGGACAGCTTTAAATCTAGTTCTGTTCCCTTTCCGCAGGGAGTATTATGAAAGGGTTAGAAATATTTTTAGTGCTGTCAGTTTAGAGATTGTGCAGAATACAGAATACAGCCCAACTGATTATGTAAGCGATAGCGACTACAAATCGCACGAAGCGGCAACGTCGCGTCGCTCGGTTGGACGACGCGCGACACGATATGCCACTTCTACATTGATTTTACAAGTCGCTACTTAGGTCGGCGGTCGCAGACTGCAGAGTCGTACCTCACGTACTACGTAGTCGCCGCGTGATGCGTATCGCGCGAAGTCACGTTTAAAACGATATTGAAACTCTTTGAGAAAAAGTGTTCAAATAAAACGGTTTGACGTTTTCACTCTGTGGTCGCGTCAAAAATGTCAGCAAGACACCCTAAAGTCAGCAGAAAAACTTTGTTAAACATTATACAGGAAGTGCAAAAGCGACCTTGCCTGTGGAATCCTGATGATGAACACCATAACAACAGAGGACGCGTGTCGGTCGCGTGGGAAGAGGTCGCTACGGCTCTGAACATACCAGGTGATGCACGGTTTGATAACGATAGATGGCAATACTGGTCTATGATGGAAAAAGTCGTTACTAGAATGCTATTGCTAAAATGATTTGAACTATCATTGGATGCGATTTGGATCAATGTACGCGTTTGGCATTTGTTTCACAAAATTGATATTTTGAGGCCGTGCAACTTTTTAATATACCATTTAGATCTGAGCAAAGACTTGATACGAGTCTGAGCTATTACTCAAATAATAGTTTATCTCGTATTAGGACACATACATGCATTGACATGCGTTGCTAAATCGATGCATGCAGGTGTCTCAAAAAATATAATGTGTAAATATATAAGGGTAGTGAAAGCTCTGAAAATTTTGTAATTGTTAAGAGTACAGCTCCTTTACTTGGCCTCCTTGGTTGTATTTCATTGAACTTAGTAAAGAGGGTACACACGGTACAGAGTACTTCCGATACAATAAAATTTATTGACATTAATATAGAAGTTTTTGAAGGAACAGGTAAGTTATCAGGTCAAGTAGATCTATGAATGAACAGATTTGTTATCCAGCATCTAGGTTGCCTAATTGCATGTTAGAACCACTTAATAATGAATTGAATAGACTGCAAAGTAGGAAGTACAATACATTAAAGAAAATGCATGTGTCAACAGAATAGTTATTGTGGAATAACCAAATGGGAAAGTAAGGTTGTGCCTTGATCCATCCGATCTTAACAAGTTTATAGTCAAAAACCAAAAAGCTTGCCTACATTGGATGATTTGGCATTTAAATTAAAGGGAAAAAAACTTTTTTCAGTATTAGATCTGTCGGAGGGATTCCAACATTTACTTAAGTATTTCTGAGGAATCTTCTTGGAAATGTTGTTTTGCTACCCCATTTGGAGTGAATAGGTATCTGGTTCTGCCATATGGATTAATGAAGCTATTCCAAGATGTGTAGGAAAATCACTTTAGGGAGATGGCGAATGTAATTAGGTATATGGGCTGATGACATTTTGATAATGGTTGAGACTGAAGAAGAACATGATAGAGCTTTATTTAATGTTATAGAAAAAGCCAAAAGTCCAGGCATTGTTTTTAATAAAGAAAAGTTTCATTATAAGCTACCTGAAGTTAAATAGGTAGATATGTAGGGCAAGTTTTTAGTGAAAAAGGTATGTCTCTTGACAAGGATATACCTACCGTGGTTAAACCGAGAATCGTTCTAGACTTGTAATTAAGAATAATTTGAGGTTGAAGGGGGAGATGATTTACCTATATATTATGTGATTAATATTTTATATTATCTGTGTAGTATCTAGTAAGATTAGTTTATGCAGGTCTATTGAGTGTCAAAGTTTGTAAGTCTAACGTATATTTTAATAATTAAAGATTTTTTCCAATTTTAAAGTTTATTGTTTCATTTAATATAAGAATAAAACAAAAAGTTTCATAACATAAACTAATAAATAAGTTGTCGGGCATCATCGTCATGAAACTTTACCCGTTAAATAGCGGTATGCGGATATGCCGTCGGTAGGTACCTACTCGGTAGGTAGTCGGATCACATCCCAATAGCAGCTCTATCAAATATCAAATCAAATAAATATTATAAATGCGAAAGTTTGGATGGATGGATGTATGGATGGATGTTTGTTACTCAACCACGCCCCAACGGCTGAACGGATCCGGCTGATAGATTAGGTATATCTGGCACAGAGATAGATTATAGTCTGGAATAGCACATAGGTAGGCTACTTTTTATCCCGGAAAATTAAGAAGTTCCCGCGGGAACCAAAATAACCTCAAATGGCTTAACCAATATTACTCAATCACGCCAGAACGGCTGAACGGATCTGGATAAAACTTGGCACAGAGATAGATTATAGTCTGGTCTAACACATAGGCTACTTTTTATCCCGGAAAATTAAAGAATTCCCGCGGGATCCACAAAACCTCGATCCACGCGTACGAAGTCGCGGGCATTAGCTAGTTATTTATATTTTATTATTTAAGCCTTATTTAAAAAGGTAAAGCGATTGCTATCATATTATAACGCTTACGTCTGATTGGCATTTGGCTTTAACTCTTTCGCTGTAGTTACAGCAAGAATACCGATCAGCCAATCACGACCATAGAGGTTAAATAATATTATGACGTCAGCTTTCTCGTTAGGTATATAGATTTCAAACTTTTACATCAAATTGCCATCATTATACTTTACGGAAGTAGAGTAAGCCTACCTACCTAGGAATGGACAATATATGGATGTCTATAGTAGACAATTAGAGAGACTATCTAGAATTCTAGACCTTTCTATATGCGACCAGGCAACCCTTTAGCCCAAGGGGGCCCAACCTTAGGGGTTGAATTTTCAAAAATCCTTTCTTAGCGGATGTCTATACTTCATATTTGCTATAAGTATGCATGCCAAATTTCAACCCGATTCGTACAGTAGGTACTTTGAGCTGTGCGTTGATAGATTAGTCACCTTTCCCTTTGTACCTATATTTTGATGAAATCCGGAACATAGTTTTTTGTACTACTCTAGTCAAGTTATAATTACTGGTTTCCTTTTACAGAACCTGTCATCCGGTCAAAATGGAAGAGCTTAAGGGACATATTCAAGAGGGAACTAATGAAGAAGTGCGAAACCACCTCGAAGGGTATCATGCTGTATAAAGGCAAATGGCGGTGTTTCATGTCTATGTTGTTCCTGCATAAAAACATCACTGCGCAATTAATTAAAAACGATGCTAGAGAAGTAAGCAATAGTAGCACGGAATCGGAACCAGAGGGTATTAAAGAAGAAATAGTCAATAATGCTGACGATATGGACGAATCCGACGATAACAATGGAACATTTGATGGGGGCAACGTATTTGCGGCGGATTTCCAACCAAATCAAGATCCTTTGCCTGTAAAACGACGGCAGTCGTGCGAAGATGATTATGACTTGATGTTTTTGAAGTCTTTAGTGCCGTTTTTTAGAGAGCTGGATCCAATTAGGAAGTTGATAATACGGAATAAGATACAAGATATAATTATTAATGAAATCAGTGCTCAGGGGCATTTTAACTCTATGCACTAGTTCCACTTTTTTAAGTGATATAGAAGTAGGTTACGCATAAATAGGCTTTTAGGGATAATAGGGATGATGTCAAAAATAAATTATTTCTTACTGATTATTAAATACAGCGTCTTCCAAAAGACCCTAAAATTCACATCTTCGGTTAGTTTTAAGTTTGAGACACCAATTTTAAACTATAGATTAAAGAAAAATATAGTTGAAATTTGATGACGTCATAACTATGTATTTCATAGTTCATACAAACTTCCATGCTAGAAGCGCGTTTTTAAGTTTGATAAAGAGTTTCTGATTTGATTGAGTTTTCATCATCCCTATTAATTAATTGTTTTCAATGGAAGAAGCTCTTTGAGACTCTTTCAGACTCTTTGAGTCGTATCATTCCAAATCCTTGTTGTAGTATGTTTGTTATATGTATAGTCCGACAAACTTATCTGACCCGGTGACAGTGTGGCTAGTATCTATGAAAAATAAAATAAAAACAAAAATTAAACAGGCATAAACATTACTTATTTCCAATTCTGACCCTGGTCAGATAAGTTTGTGGGACTAGATAAATCATTTTCTAGCGTAAGTATTTCGTTGACTTTGTGGTTAAATGTTAGGTAGGTATTTATCAGAAACAATATGTGTATATTTAGAAGCATATTTTGGGGTCATTTTAGTACGTAAGCTATTTTATATTGAGTTATTGTTATAACTAAATTACATATCAATAAAACTAAAAGAGTTAAATAAAATGTCAATTAAGTATAAAGCTGTTTTTTTTAATTTATTTAACTTAATCTCTAATAACGCAGTAGGTACTACGCACAAAACTCGTGAGGTTCAAAAGAGGTGTACCTACCTATGCCTGAAATAAAAAATATAATATAGCTTTTATTACTATGAAGTAATTAAAGACTTACCACTAATAGTAAAGCTGTTTAGGACTTTAGGCCAACTAAAGCTATGAACAGGGCAATATAATTTTTTTCCCGACGGTAGTTTATTTTAGATCCTGCTCTGCTGCTGTTGCTGTTTAAAGCTTATGCTCATAATATTGAAGATTCTTAATCATTTCAACAGAGCTTAATTTTAATTACTTAATTCAATAGGTAATTGGATTTTATTACATATTTGAAAAACTAGGTAACAATGACAACAACAACTATATAACAACTAACTAAATACTAACAATAACTAACAACTAGGTAACAAGGCAGTAAAGGATGCAAAAAAACGGATTGGAAATAGGGATGACGCCTATGTCAAAAATAAATTATTTCTTACTGATTATTACTAAATCGTGAGCGCAGGCACGTGTGGCGTAGGCCATTGAGGTATAATGTAGTATGTACTAATAATCCTCCCGCGGGAGATATTAATATACCTGTGTACGCGCACAAGTGTGCGCGCATACACAGGTGCACTCTCTGTTCCTTTACTCTCGTAGCCCGATGGAACAGAAATCCCACACGACCGGAGAGAGATCAGTCGGAGTCGACGGCTTTACGTGCTCTCCGAGGCACGGGGGTGAAACACCGCCAACTTCCTAACTCCGGGCTAGTGCAGAGAGTTTTTTTGTCAGAAAAACCGAACACCTGTTGCGGCCCGACCCGGGACTCGAACCCGGGACCTCGTCAGCCATAGTAACATGCTAACCTCTAGACTAGACCAACCAACTCTAGTAGATACGTATATACCTACGAAGGTATTACTCCAATGGCGTAGGACTAGGCATTGAATTGGTTGGTCTGACGTCTGACACGAAAAGATCCTATTAAGGAAAATCTAGATAGCGATTGTCCTGTTTTTGTTTAATGATTTAGGTATGTAGCTAATTATTTATTCCAACAGTGGTAATAAATAGGAATCAGAATTATCTATTCTATAGAAAACCCTTTTTTATTTTATTTATTTATCTCAGGCAATAAGGCCCATACTATAAAACACAAAGAATACAAAAGGTACTTACTTATCAAATAAAATAATACCAAATAAAATAAAATATTCATCATCATCACATCACTACAGCCTATTAACGTCCCACTGCTGGGCACAGGCCTCCACTCTCATAGGAGAGCGGGAATTAGAGCTTAGACCCACCACGCTGCTCCAATGCAGGTTGGCGGGCTTTAACGATTATTATCATGTTAGTGATAATAGCCGGGACCGACGGCTTAACGTGCTCTCCGAGGCACGGGGGTGAAACACCGCCAACTTCCAACTCCGGGCTGTCACTGAGAATTTCTTAATTGAAAAACCCAATACCTAACTTTTATGCCCGACCGGGAATCGAACCCAGGAACTCGTGATCCGCAGTCGACTACTAACTACTTACTAGACCAACGAGGCAGTTAATAAAATATTAAATTACTTAAAATATAAGTAGGTTTATATACCTAATATTGAAAAATCTACCTTTTTTTTTTTGTTTACGGGGGGGAAATCTTCCATAGATACCTGACCACATAGGATCGGGTTATGTGGGATTTTTACCCACTAAAACCCCCTCGGCGACCATCCTCAGCTCATAATGAAAAATCTACCTACTAATGCAGGATTTTTGTTGATAAGATTTTAATTTTAGATAGGTATATTTATACACATTTCGGGGTAGTAGGTATGGAGATACCGATAATTAATTAATTAAATAAATACCAAAATTAATAATTAACTAGGTACCTACCTTGTTAATTATAAGATTATTAAGGTAGTTATTTTAAATGAAAAACAAAAACTTGGAAGGTCTGAATGCCCATTAGATGCTATTCAAGCAAGCGTCGACGAAATAAGAAATACTAAAATCCTACGGAATAGGGCCGAGCTTCAATAGAAATCCAAAAAAAGTATAAAAATACCGGTCAAGTGTGAGTCGCCACTCGCCCTCGCGCCCGAGGGTTCCGTGACTTGGAAAGAGACATTTTTAAATTAGTTTATTTTAATACAGCGTAACTAAAATAAACAGAATTAAGTCTGTTGTAAAGTTTTATTAATGTTTTTTTTACTGTCTATGTTTTATTTTTATTGTAAAATTTACATTTTCTATCAACTCCAATTATTTCAGATTTATCGCTTGGCAAACTTCAAAGTTAAACGAGGGAACGGTACCTTTTATTCATTTTTCATCATAAATAAATTAAGTAGTTAATAATGGAATAGTATTGTTTGTTTTAAACTGCGAATGAAGTGAATGAGCTTCATAGATCAACTGGGAATTGGGATATTAAAACAAAGGTATTTTGACATATTTATGGAAAGTTTAGAGGCGACAGTTTCATTATTAGTAATACTAATACATTTTGAACTGCAAGCTAGCTAGCCTAACCTTATTAACTATACAAACCATGCCCGCGTGGAATGGTGGTAAAAAATATTTGTTAATAGTTATAATATTTCAGTACTACTTATAATTACTGAAACATGCAGCATGAAAGACAGACGGACGGATATAGTCACGCCCATAGAATTAAAAAATTCTATGGTCACGACATAACGCCATACCACAGGCCATAGGTACCTACGCACCACCGAGTCATTTTGACTACCTACCTACCTACCCTAAAACCGAAAAGATCAGAACACGGTATTCAGTTCCTTTTTTTGAATCAAGTCCAACCAGAAATCCGAGTAGAATCTGGCTGTTTTATTATTCTGTTTGTTTTACTTTTTATTAATCCTCAAAATTTATATTTGATATAGGTATTCTGATTAATACAAAAAATTTAATAAGAAGAAAAGCTAACAGCATTTTTAGACGTTTTCACTTTTCACGAACCTTGGTTTTTTAATTATTTTTACCTATATAGTCACTGTAATAATGTCCTCCCGACCGAATTTCGGCCACGGCGGCCTATCTCCAGAGAGATTAGCCATCTGCGCGGGAGATATTATAGTGCACAAGTGTGTGCGCATCATAGAGGTCTGTGGTGCGCATACACAGGTGCACTCTCTGTTCCTTTACCCTCATAGCCCGATGGGACAGAAAATCCGACACGACCGGAGAGAGATCAGGCGCAGGACCGACGGCTTTACGTGCTCTCCGAGGCACGGGGGTAAAACACCGCCAACTTCCTTACTCCGGGCTAGTACTGAGAATTTCTTGTCAGAAAAACCCTATACTTGCTATGGCCCGATCCGGGAATCGAACCCGGGACCTCGTCGGCCGCAATCAAACATGCTAACCACTAGACCAACGAGGCAGTCACTGTAATAAACGGTAAAGTTGTCTATTGTCTTTGGTCTATAAAGGTGGAAAAACGATGGAAAAGGTCGGTGAGAAAGTATGTACCTACTGTGGTTAAAGTATTTTAAAAAAATATCTTTAAATAAGTAATAAAAAAATTACCTAGTAGGTACCTAGTAGGGCCTTATCAGCGCTCTCCAAGCAATCATTAGTGTCGGACCGCTCTCTACCGCCAAGAGATTTAGCGTTCTGGTACGGTGGCGTTTAGAAAACGATTAGACCAATCCTAAATCTATGCTCTGGATGCCAAAACTGTTATGTTACTGCTTAAAATAGCTTTGTGGTCTCCTATTATCAATTATGTTCATTTGTTGTCTCGTCCTCGGATGACCACAGAATACAAGAGTAGAGTAGTACCGCTTTTTTACTCTCTGGCGTCACACAATTTCAAAGCTGCAAGCAAAAAACAGAAAACACCGCCCCAACAGTGCTGCCAACCAATGTCATATTACCATACTTCATTCGTTTTTTTGTGTCTGTGTCGGCGTCACGCAAAAAATTTTTTAATTTTGATAATTTTCGGTTGTTTCAATAATAAGTGCAATAATGAGTAGAAAAAGGGCTCCAGAAGAGGAAAAGGAGCACCTCCTCAAGAAGTTAAGAAAATTGGAACGAAAGATTATTGAGTTGCCGGAATCCGACACCGAGGACGGTAAGGTTATGTTTGCAATACAACACGCCTATGTCCATTGATTGATTTATCATTACAACCAACCTTTTGGGGTGGTTGAAAAGATTAGGCTTAGGAATATTCTGCGGGAATATACAATAGCCTTGAAGAGCCTAGGGGTGTTCTGAGGGAACACACGTGGTTTCGTTATTCTAGACCGAGGTGCATTCTGCGGGAATGTGGTGGTCTGGGAGAAAAATTCAACAAATGTTTTTTCGGCTGTTTTTCGTTACATCGTTTTTTGCACGACGTGGAATACAAAATAGGTATGTATTTGGTGTTACAGTGAACAGTCAATGTACGGAAATTTTTAAAGAAAATATACCCCCTGTGGACGAAGACCAGTTGTTAGAGGGGTTTGTTAGCAGCGAGGAAGAGACTCTGGAAGACGACATCCTAGAGGTGTTAGGGATAGCCCCTACTAGTAAACCCAAAAAGGAAATGTTAAAGAAAGAGATTGCAGAGCGTTGGACGGAGGTCTTAGAGAAAGGCTTAAAGAAAGAAGAGAAGGATGAAATCGCTAAGTTAAATCAACCTTTTGAAAATTGTCCGAAGATGGTTGCACCCAAGCTCAATAAGGAAGTGGGTGCGGCACTAACTGATGGCGCTAAGAAGAGAGATACACAAATAGAGTTGAGACAGAAACAAATATCTACATCCTTATCCTGCTTAGGACAAGCCATGCAGCTCTGTATCAGAGAAGACGTACAAGATAAGAAATTGGACATCATAAAGAAGATTAATGAAGCCTCGAGGGTGCTCTGTGATATACTTTATCTAGATTCAAGGGCAAGAAGAACCCTAGTACTATCGGTTATAAATAAAAATTTAAAAGATTCTTTACTAGAAACAGAGCCGGCAGAATTTCTTTTCGGGGATAATCTTATAGAAAAGATAAAGACTGCTAAAGCTGTTCAGAAGTCTGGAAAGGACTTGAAAACTAATTTCAATGAGGAAAAGAAGAAACAGAGACCAGAAATAGAAAAGAAGAAATCTTTAAACTGGCGGGGCCCTCCTCAGTCCACACAGCCCAAGAAACAAGGGGGGCCAACCTACCATCAGCAGCAGCAGAAGAAGAAATACGAAAAGAAACCACCAAGACGGTAGATCAGGTAGGGAGATTATCATCTTTCCTAAAAAATTGGGAAAGGGTTACAAAAGATCCTGTTATTTTAGATTGGGTCAGGGGGTATAGGATCCCATTCAAAGAAAGACCTTTTCAGAAATCTATTCCTCTAAATAACCACTTCTCTAATTCAGAATTAAATCAGATAAGATTAGAAGTTAATAGCTTACTGACTAAAGGAGCTATCGAATTATGTCAAGCTTCCGATGATCAGTTTTGTTCACCAGTCTTTACTATTACGAAGCCTAATGGATCCCAGAGGTTTATTCTGAATCTGAAGGGGCTTAATAGTTTTGTTCAGACGGAACATTTCAAACTTGAGGACTATAGAACAGCTTGTAAGCTTATACAACCTAATGATTTTTTAGGTTCCTTAGACCTAAAGGATGCTTACTATATGATTAATATTCACAGGGATCACAAAAAGTACTTAAGATTCTTCTTTGAAGGTAATTATTACCAATTTAAAGTTCTACCTTTTGGTCTGTGCACTGCACCCCTAACTTTCACAAAGATTATGAAACCAATTACAGCATATTTGAGAGAAAAAGGTCTTACATCTGTACTTTATCTCGATGACTATTTATGTATTGGTAGTTGTAAGTCGGATTGCCTACATAATATAAATACCACAGTTTGCTTGTTGGAAAGTCTTGGTTTTATAATTAATGTGGAAAAGACGGATTTTATGCCTAAACAAAGGTGCAAGTTTTTAGGTTTAATTTTTGATACAACAGATATGTCTATTAGCATCCCCGATGAAAAAAGAGAAAATTGTGTGAATTTAGTTCTAAGGTTGCTAAAGAAAAAGACATTTACAATTAGATTTTTAGCTCATGTGGTGGGAAAATTAATATCAGTTTGTCCTGCTATTAAATATGGTATCTTGTATACTAAAGAACTGGAGAGATTAAAGTGTATACATCTTAGAAAATTAAATAATAATTATGAATCAAAAATTTCCTTAAATGAGCATTGTAGGCAGGATCTGCTATGGTGGTCAAAGCACATCACTAAGTCATGTAATAAAATTAGGAAGAATAATTTTCAAACTGAAATATTTAGTGATGCGTCTATGGTAGGCTGGGGTGCATCATGTGGGGCAGAGAGAACGGGGGGTGCATGGACAGATACTGAATCCAATTTGCATATAAACTCCCTAGAGTTATTAGCTGCCTTTTTTGGACTGAAATGTTTTGCTTCCAATCTCAGAGATTGTGAGATTCTATTGCGTATTGACAATGTCACTGCAATTTCTTACATTAATAGACAGGGAGGAACTCAGCATCCTCATCTGCACTACATTGCCAAACTTATTTGGCAATGGTGTGAAAGTAGGAGTCTCTGGATTTTCGCAAGCTATATTAATACCAAAGAAAATGTGGTAGCTGATTTTGAATCTAGAAAGCAGATGGGAGATACAGAGTGGGAGTTAGGTGCGAGTTATTATCAGCAGATTATTTTGAACTTCGGGGAACCATCTGTGGATTTGTTTGCAACAAGAACTAATGCAAAATGTGCAGTTTTTGTTTCGTGGCATCCAGATCCAGAAGCTTGGGCTGTAGATGCATTTACGTTAGATTGGTCAGGTTTACAATTTTATGCTTTTCCTCCTTTCTCTATGATCCTTAAGGCCTTGGAAAAGATTATATCGGATAAGGCTAAGGGAATTTTGATTGTGCCCTATTGGAATACACAACCATGGTTTCCTATATTTAGAAAATTATTAGTAAAAGAACCAATAATATTTGGACCATCTAAAGATTTGCTTATCTTGCATAATTGCAGGGGACCACATCCTCTTCACAGGAGTCTACGACTGATGGCCGGTCTATTATCAGGCAAGCCTTTATAAGTTCGGGAATTAATGAAGAGGCAGCAGACATAATGTTAGCTTCCATATCTATAAGCACATTCAAGCAATACAAGCCTTGTATACTTGGATGGGCTAAGTATTGTAAGGAGGAAGGAATATCATTGTTTAGTCCTAGAATTTCCAACATTATTGGTTACCTTACTAAAAAATTTCATGAGGGATTGTCTTATGGTAGCTTAAATGCGCTTAGGTCAGCACTGTCCTTTATAATTGGTCCACATATAGGAAATGATGAAAAAATCAAGAGACTATTTAAAGGTTTCTTTAAATTACGACCAACAGCACCTAAATATAATAATACATGGGATGTATCAGTTGTTCTTAATTTTATTGATAAGAATTATAATAAGGAGAATAACTTAATAACTATTACAAAAAAGACTGCTACTTTATTAATCCTAGCTACAGGCCAAAGAGTCCAAACTATTTCATTAATTGATATAAATAATATAGTAGTAGGTAGTGATTGTATAACAATTAAGATAGATAAGTTAATCAAAACGTCGGCACCTAATAAATGCCAACCTTTTCTTACACTTCCCTTTTTCAAAGATAGAATGGGTATATGTCCTGCAAGATCTTTGTGTGAATATTTAAAGGTTACTCAGAATATTCGAACTTCAAATTTTTTGTTTGTGTCAATTAAGAAGCCTTACAAGGGGGTTTCCACCAGTACAATCAGCCGATGGATCAAACAATGTATGGAAGAAAGTGGAATAGATATAGCTATGTACACAACTCATAGTACAAGGCATGCTACAACATCAGCAGCATATAGAAAAGGAGTTAGTATAGATGATATCAGAAGGACGGCTGGTTGGACTGGTGAATCCACAGTGTTTGGTAGGTTTTATAATAGACCTATCATAAACAATTCTCACTTTGCAGAGACTGTTTTTACTAATGATTAATTATCTTTTAAGATTTGTTTTGTTTTTTCTTTTATTAGTTTTCTCTTTAACATTAATCATGTTTAAATTTAAAATAAAGATACAAGAAAGGGTTCTTGTTCTTTTTATTAATTAAATTAGGTATAAAATATAGATACCTATCTCCCAATTTTACAACAAAACTTTGAACATCTACTCTTGTATTCTGTGGTCATCCGAGGACGAGACAACAAATGAACATAATTGATGGTCAAACGAACTTACCTGTAAGTGAAGTTCGACTGTAATTATGTGAAGTTTGTTGTCTCGTCCGAGGATGATAAGTCCCACCCAACCCTTTATTCTTACAATTTGTTGATTGTAGGAAGTTAGCCCTAGTTGTAAAATTGGAGAACTCTTTAAACTGAATGAAGTATGGTAATATGACATTGGTTGGCAGCACTGTTGGGGCGGTGTTTTCTGTTTTTTGCTTGCAGCTTTGAAATTGTGTGACGCCAGAGAGTAAAAAAGCGGTACTACTCTACTCTTGTATTCTGTGGTCATCCTCGGACGAGACAACAAACTTCACATAATTACAGTCGAACTTCACTTACAGGTAAGTTCGTTTGACCATCAATTATTATCTAAATCTAAAACAATCCCACTTCTAATAAAAATATTAATTATTATCAAAAGTGAGATAGGTAGAGACTAGAGTAGAAGCAGCGAAGTAGATCATCAATAAAAATGGAAATTGTAGAATTAAAAATAAAAGGAGATATAAAAGCAGATTTTTTTTACCCTTCCTTATATTCTCTATCCTAACTACTCCTCAAATTCACTAAACATTGTAAACAACAAGACGTAGGTAATTCAAGTTCCAACTCAAACGTGAACGTTTGAAAAATGAAAAGTTTTTTTATAAATGACGTTTGGCTTCGGAAGCGTCTAGCGAGCGGCGTTGTCGCGCCGCGGTGCGCGGGGCGAGGGGCGGCGGAGCGGGGCGCACAACCCAAACAAAACACGCGCGGAGCGGCAACGTCGCACAGAGCCGCGGCCGCCGGGCGACGGCGACCGGCGAATCGATCCCTCCTGCCGCGCTACCGACAGGTTTTAGGACTGGCGGACACTGTATCGCTGCACTCTCTCAGTCCACTAGCACTCACTTTTTGGATCCACCAATGGTCTTGGTGGATCCTAGGGAACTCCCAGAGTGCTATTTGATATGCTCCCAGAGTGATAACATTTCAACTTCACTTAGGATCCACCGTTTAATTAAAAGAGTTGACAACGGCCAACGACGAAAGTTTTTGAGTTTGATCAAGACGTGTTGTCAGTGATAAAAAGACATACGGATACGAGGCATGGTCGCTAGCTTTAGGTCCCTCAAGAAAGCTCAGTCACTCAGCGGGTGATGGAGAGAGCTATGCTCGTAGTTTCTCTACATAATCGAATGAGAAGTGAGGAGACCTAGCTCAACGGGTTGCACAACTTTGGCGGCAATCGACCGGGCACATTTTTCGAAGAATAGAATATAGAGTTTGGAATCCCAAGGTGGATAGAATGGCAGACATTACATTAGGTGGACAGACTTAATCAAGTGAGTCACAGAGAACCGCTATATATATAGAGGCGGAAGTACCTACTTAAATGAAACTTAAGTCTATTGGTTTACGAAAATTACACATACAAATTGCAGGACCGAACCGTTATCCAATGTGCGTCCGGCCTTACATGCAATAGTGAAGCACTAAAAGGCAAAAGCTTAATTACCGTAAATTACAGATTTCTTTTTTTTTACTTGCTAGTTTTATCGTTTTGCTGCAATCCTAATGTGTAACCGGTTTATGAGTGATTCATAAAACTACTGTGAAACATTAGAAAATAACAGTAAAAATATAAAGAGTAGGTTGTGCAGTTTATATATAATATGTATACCTACATAACTATCAAGGAATATCATTAACAAAATAATTAATTGTAGAAATACTAGCTTATGCCCGCGGCTTCGATCACGTTAAGTTCGATTTTATTGGTATGTATATATCCCGGAAAAGTAGAGTTCCCGCAGGACAAAACCTCTATCATATCATATTTTCTAGTAATTAGTAAGTAGGTATTTTTTAATCTGTGGTTCACTAGTGGTGGACATATCTGCTGTTAATCTATACCACACGAGTATTATACTATCTATTAATTAGTACTACAGTATATTATTATTCTGTGCTATTACTCTATCAAAGATTACCTCCCTGGCGCAGTAGTAAGCGGTGTTGTCTTAACGTGGGAGTCCTGGGTTCAATTTGCAGGGGCAATTTGGGATTTTCTGAATATTCTCTAGTCTGGTCTTTTGGGAGGCTTCGGCCGTGACTAGTTATCACCCTACCTCAAACGATTAAGTGTTCTGGTACGATGCCGTGTAGAACTAGAAACCGATTAAGTGTAAGGGAATATAACTAGGGGATAGGTATAACTGGAATATAATATATCTGGTAATAGTTTTAATAGACTGCATCATTACTTACCATCAAGTTAGACTGCAGTCAAGGGCTAACTTTTAGAGGCGTAAAAAAAACTAGGAAAAAGTAGAGAAAGGCCGCGTAACTTGAAGTTCTACTCGCTGAGTAGGATTTACTTTTATTTCATAAATGCAAAAAAAAATCTTTCAATACAGTTGTCAAACATGGCGCACTTTCAGAGGCTGTAGTTATGATTCGAAAATTGAATCTTTCGCATAGGCATCTTACTTTTACACGGTCGTGACTTACTTTTACAAGCTCGACACTTACTTTTGCAGTTTAGTTTTAAATTTTCCAAGTCAATTAAAAAAGTTTATTAGCAAGGAGTTTTCATACATAGAATATAATCGGATAGGCTTTTTACGAGGAAAAATGAATGAATCCGTACGTTTTAGCATTGAATTTCCAAAATTCTTTTAAATGGTTGTTGATTATATTTAATTACCAGTTTTAATTTAATTATTTTCAACATTTGACAAAAATCGAATAGGCTGTATACGCGTAGGTACGAACCCGTAGCCTAGTTTCGTTGAAAAAAAAATATGTCAGGGTGTAAATACGCGCCATTTGCTGAAATTTTTTATTTTTTATGTGATAAATTGATTATATTTTCAACTGTATTGAAAAATTCTTTTAAAAGGTTGTTGATTATATTTAATTACCAGTTTTAATTTAATTATTTTCAACATTTGACAAAAATCGAATAGGCTGTATACGCGTAGGTTGTAGGAACCCGTAGCCTAGTTTCGTTGAAAAAAAAAATATGTCCAGGTGTAAATACGCGCCATTTGCTGAAATTTTTTATTCTATAAGTGATAAATTGATTATATTTTTGTACTATTTGCCACAACTGTATTGAAAAACGTCGTGTGATACACGGGTGTGAAGGTTATTGCAAACTCGTGGCATTAAAAACCCTCACCTTCGGCTCGGGCTTATTAATGACAGCTCGTTTGCAATAACCTACTTTCCACCCTTGTATCACAATATACTATTGTTAGTTGATAATGTTATAATACCTACCTAGTCAAGCAGAGAAAATAAACCTGTCAAAGATTTACAGACATTTGTTTAAGATTGGCGCCATTGTAAAAAGTGTTTTAATTTGAATAAATAACCCATTTTATGAATAATCAAACTCATTGTACCTAGTTTTGCCTTAAAAGCATTTAATAATATACTTGTACACAGTATAGGGTACGAATTACGATACGATATAGTCGAAAAAATAAGAAAAGATAACAACAAGTGAATATAATTAAAATGATTAAAAAATACGACTGCTCCTACCGTAGCCCGTATTGAATTTTTCAAAAATTTATAGCCCGTGTCACTCGGGATATTGAATTATAGTGTTATATATTTTTGGAATCTACTCATCATTTTCTTGATGATGATTATATAGTTAATCTTGTTTTCGAATATTTTTAATTTCAACTTTAGTCTTTAATGCGGGACCATGGTCACCCCATCAATTTTTTTTTTTTTAATTTTACTAGCCTATGTCACCCGGAATAAGCTAGGGATTCTAACGATACCTCATTTATCAAAATCGGTTCAGACGTATAGAAGTTATGGTGGAATATACAAACTCACATACATACATACATACATACATGAACCCTGAAAACAATATACTCCTTTTTTCAGGCAGTCGTATAAATACTCCTTTTTTCAGGCAGTCGTATAAAAAAATAGCCATTAAGTATTTTCCTGCCTTAAAATCAATTCTAATTCTTTATCAAATAATAATCTTTCGCAAAAGACAACTTTAACATAAAGCTCCATTTATTATACCCAACTGTACGATTGCGAAACTTTAACGCGTGAAAGAGACAAGCCCATTTTGTAAGTTAGAAAAACTTGACAGATCCAGGTTTCCAATTATTTTTTTTAATGCACAAACGAAATAATATGTTATGGCGACCTTCCTGGCGCAGTGGTGAGAAATATGAATATCTAAGAGTACCGGGTTCGAGTATTTCTTCCTTAGAAAAATTGTGTTAGTTGAAACCACCGAGGTATAATGTACTAACGGTTGAAACTGTATAAACTATAAACGTTTGTTCCGAGTAACCGGTTGTTTAGTTCCGTAGAATAGATCGTCAACAGGTTGTATTGTGGCTTGTAGCCACTACTCTGGACGACGCGACGGAAAGAGAGATACTACTTATAGGTATTGTGTGCTTGTTTACAACTCTACCTAAGCACGTATAACTTCGTCAAAATATGAATCGCATTGTAAACAATTTTAAAGATTTTATTAAAGTGAATCTTCTTTTGAATCGCTGTGATTTGAAAATGCGATGAAACGAAAAGGCGACACCAAAAAGAGACAAACATATTCATAATAGGAGGCCTGCAGGAGTGTGAGATAAAATACAAGTTATACCTACTTATCTCATTCTCTTGTAGGCTACTTTTCTGAAGTTTCACTTCTGTCGTGTGTGGATTGCATACACACACACTTTTTTTATATGGCTGTGGCTCTTGGTAACAATCCTCGAAAAGCGGAGGTCGGCATTCGCTGTGGGACACGGTTACACACCTTGTGTGGTGTTTCAGCTACCTACATAATTTGAGCTAATTTGTAATTTTAAAAGTTAATTGTTGAGCACTGTAAAAGTTTTCTGTACTTAACTAATTTGTAATTAAAGAATTTCAGTATTCGAAGGAGTTTATTTTATCAGCATCTTTTATAATTAGTAATCTAGATTCTAGACGCCTCCGTCGAACGACTGGCAGGAAAGACCGTACTTATCTCCTTCTGGGCTTAGACGGTGGTACCTATTATGTACTGCTGTACATATAATACTGTATTATGTCAGACAATACAACGCATGCACTGGATTTGCTATTACACGCGAACACAATTATTCCTATTCGAAATTATTGATGGCGTTAATGGCCTTTACCAAACATAGCGCGGCGCGACGATTATTCCTAGGTCATAAATTAATTATTAATTAATCGAAGTAGGTATACAATATTGTAACGCAAAAGTGTGCCTGTCTGCTAAGCTTTCACGGCTCATCTGTTCAACCGATTTTGCTGAAATTTGGTAGGTTGTATCCCGGGGAAGGACATAGGCTACTTTTTATCCCGGAAAATTAAGGAGTTCCCGAGGGAATTAAATAAACCCAATCAACGCGGATGAAGTCGCGGGCATCCGGTAATATTATAAATTATTTATTTATGATAGTCAGAAAGTCACTACGGGACCGAACAAAACGTCTGCGCAACTGGCTTCTATAAGGAGCTGCACACACTAGTGCAACGGGACAAAACTTGTTTCCCCTATGACTTGCGCGGTCGTTTGATGATGGGTATGGAGTGGGCTTTGAGTAACAGTTGTACTCTAAGCAAAAATCATCATTCAAAAACAGAAGGGATCAAGCTATAGTTGACCACATTGACCAAAGGCGGAGTGGCATATCTATACTACAGCTATCACACACTGAAAACTACCAAACTTTCTTTGTTGTTGTTAATTTGATCATCTACATTCTACCACCATTTTCCCCAAAACTTAACCGGATAGAATAGAATAGAATATTTTTAGAATTCAATGGAATTTTCACTAATGTACTTTACACTCGCGTATATCTGTGAGCCATAATTACAATCGCTCTAAAAACGGACTAATCAATCATTAGAGCCCTTGAATACTTTACGCGTGCTTTGTGCCCAAGCCTTAGCACGTTACGCGCAATCGTTAGATTGGAAATAATTAGAAAAACTTGAATCATACAGCACTGCAATCATACAATCAATCAATATGAAGCATTAGCTTTTTTGCGGATGACAGGTTCGCGCTTGACTGAGGTCTTATCTTATACTACCAAGGTAATACTACTAGTTTTTTTTTAATTTATACTAGCGGACCGCCCCGGCTTCGCACGGGTAGCTCTAATCATCATAATTGCGATCGCGATTGTTAATAGCAACGTTGGGTCAACGTTGCTATATTGCGTTGGTAATTGGATGGGTGACCGAAATTGTCCTTGTCGTTTCCTCCGTACCTCGGAAAGCACGTTAAGCCGTCGGACCCGGTTAGTATCATTTATCACGAACATCTGGTAGCCAAGAGTTGAAATAGTACTCTTAGTAGAGTCTTATGCGGAAGGACCTGGGAATGGGATTGAACCCGTACTATCCCAAGAAAACCCCTGCCAATATGTGATTAATTAAATGGGGTCATGACCCTCAGCAACGGAGAATATGACGCAAAGAGAGAGATAAGCATGATCCGCTCCTACATTATCTTTTCATTCTTTATTCCTTTACAAACAATCAAATACATTCAAAGAGAACACCAGCTTACTACTTGACCTATCTATCACATCGTAACGATTATTATGAGGCCATTTTAACATAATAATAGGTTTTTCGTACCACTTGCTCAAAAAAATGACATTCTATGCCACAAAAAGCGAACA
The DNA here is from genome assembly GCA_963932025.1 of Erebia epiphron. Classification (NCBI taxonomy): domain Eukaryota; kingdom Metazoa; phylum Arthropoda; class Insecta; order Lepidoptera; family Nymphalidae; genus Erebia; species Erebia epiphron. Next base: position 16,781,750 of record OZ009950.1, read on the forward strand.
TAACAATAGTCATTTTTAATCTGTTAAAAACAGGAAAAGAAAATTGTACTGAATTTCATTCATCCTCTAGGGGGAGAATGTGATTTAAATTTGGAATACTTACCTACCGAAATTTATACTGAACTACATCTGTGTTTACATCATTGAGTTTGTATATAAAGCAATAGGTAAACATCTTTTTGAAAAAGGAATACGCATTTATTATGCAGTTATGATTATTAAATAAAATTACGAAAACCGACGAGGCATTATGAGCTTGATGCCTTTGCTTTTCCGACAAAAAAATATTAGTCTAGGAATTTGCCGCGTTTTCGTTTTCTTCAAATACATAAACGTTAAGTTTATTTTAATTTATTTTTAAAAATAAGTTAATGTTCTAAACAGTTCCTCAGACGCAAGAACAGAGAAATACTCAAATCAACTCATCAACAATAAATGTACCAAACAAAAATGTAACTCTCTCTATCAATAATTGGAACAATGTTTCGAATTTTAACTTTTACTTTTAACTGTCATTATTTTTAATAAATGCTTATCGCATATTATTATTGTGTTAATTTTTTCGCAAATGTTACGAAAAGTAGAGTATTTTCCTCGGTGATAAAGCTGTCTTAGTCTTGGGTGAACTTAAATCGTCACCCGCGACAGAAGACACTGCTTTATCCCCTTGGTTAATAATCTACTATTTAATTTCACTCATGTATTAAGGATAAACCTATGAATAACAAAGCATTACGAATGCGGGTAATTTTGCTTTGTTGGGGCTAATTTCGCTAAGGACTAGAGCTGATTATGGAGATCTACCCTCCATAGACTAGAGTCACCTTTAATTTTTATGTCAATTTTATCTTGTTCTTGACTTTGTTATATAAATACTTAATCCGAGTTTAAAGTTTGAATTGGGCTGTATCTATTATCTTTGACGACCTCCCTGGCGCAGTGTTGAGCGCTGTTCTCTTAACTTGGGAGGTCCCGGTTTCGATCAGGGCAGGGTCAATTTGAAAATTTTCTTTCTTTCCTTCTTCTCTGCTCCGGCCTGGTGGAAGGCTTCGGCCGTGGCTAGTTACCACCCTACCGGCAAAGACGTGCCGCCAAGTGATTTAGCGTTCCGGTACAATGCCGTGTAGAAACCGATTAGGGGTATGGGTTTAATATAACTGCCATACCCCTAACAGGTTAGCCCGCTGTAAACTGCATCATTAGGTACTTACCATTGCAGTCAAAGTCTAACTTGTAGTGGTAAAAAAATATGTGCTTACTAGCTGATGCCCTCGACTTCGTCCGCGTGGATTGAGGTTTTTTGGCTTCCGCGGGAACTCTTTAATTTATCGGGATAAAAAGTAGCCTATGTGCTTCACAGACTATAATCTTTCTCTGTGCCAAATTTCATCCGGATCCGTTCAGCCGTTGTGGCGTGATTAAGTAACAAATATCCATCCATCCAAACTTTCGCGTTTTTATCCAGGGTATAATCTATCGCCATTCCAAATTTCAGCCAAATCTGTCCAATAGTTTTGCGTGACAGAAAAACAAACACACACTCACACAAACTTTCGCCTCTATAATATTAGTGTGTTGGCTTTCTCCGTAGTCCTGACAATCTATTAATGGACATTGTACTCGTATGGTCACCTTACTCGGAAGGAGCTAACAATGGGTGACGGATTGTCGGCCATCGGCAACAAACGAGTAACAAAGGAGAAATAAAGCCTCTCGGAGCTTCCACGGATACTGGGAAATGTGCCCTACGAGCGGGGAAACCCCCGTTTAACATTTGCAGGTACATGAAGGTATTTGACAACTAGTCAAATCAGCTGGACGATTGTGTAAAACCTGCATCAATCATTGGTAGTCTCAATTGTTTTGATTGGCTGAATTTATGGTATTTTTGCTGCGTCAATGGCATAGTGAAAGAAACCAATCAGAGGTGATTGCGATCGTATCATTGTAGCTGTAATTTTTAGCCAATCGCCCTCCAGGTAAGTACTTTTTTTTCAAACATCAAAACGCTCGCGTGGTTTAGGTTTTTGTATGAAATACTGAATTGTGACGTCATCAAAAGCACTATTTTTTACATTTTGTTTTGATATCAGTGTTATCGGAAAGCTTAATAGCCTCCAAATTTAAACATGATGCTGAGCTGAAAACCAACCCGGCTGAGTTTGTTGTGGGCTCTTCAGGCCAGGGCGCGTTTGGAACCCTCGTAGCTTTAGTTTTAAGATACCGTTACTGAATATCACCATTATATTTTATAAATAACTGGACGTCAATAAGTGTAGTGTACCTAGTTAGGTATACCTATCTAAATTGAATAAAACATTATTTGACTTTGACTTTGACTTTGATGGCGAAGTCGGTGTTGATGAACTTTTGTGAACTTTGGTATGGTTTTGTTTATGAACTCTATCTTATGGTCCCTTTTTTTAATTCCACTACAAGTTCGCCCTTGACTGCGATCTCACCTGACGGTAAGTGATGATGCAGTCTTAGATGGTAGCAGGCTATCCTGTTAGGGGTATGGCAGTTATATCCATAGTCCGTTTCTATACAGCTTCGTACCGGAACGCTATAAAGCTTTGCGGCACGTCTTTGCCGGTTACTACCGGTACCGGTATGTGGTAACTAGCCACAGCCAAAGCCTCCCACCAGACCAGGCCAGAGAAAATTCGGAAATCATAAATTCACAAATTGACCCTGCCGGGAATCGAACACGGGCCCTCCCACGTTAAGACAACAGCGCTCAACACTGCGCCAGAGAGGTCGTCATTTCTTACGTACCAGAGTGCATAGTTATTATTGTTTATGGATGGATTCATCAACTTATTCCAGTCCTACTGAACTTTTAACCACTTGGACATAGAAAATGTGAAAGTCAGTTTTAGTAAAGCATGCGGTAGGTCCGCAGTCGCACCCACACCTTGGTTATCACTTCAAATTCCTTCGAGCAGTGACTACTTGACTAGTTAACTAGTGACTTAGTTGGAGGTCAGTAATGTTTGTTACTTCATGTAGATATAGGTACCTATGTGGCTATATTCAAACTTGAACTGCCCCCCAATTGTGGGTAATCGAAATCGTAATTGTGAAACGTATAATTCGACCTGTTTAAGATGCCTGAACGTCAAAAAACACGTATGAACTCCAATTATGGCATAAAAACAGTTCGTTACGATTTGCATTATACAATCGGGACTCTGTTTGATTTAACCAATTAAGTTCACAAAACTAATGTGTTTTATTTGCGGAAATAACTAACGATTCATACTGAAGAGGTTAGAGAAGAACCACAGCGTAAATATACTATCTCTCTCTCCGCGTCGTATTCCTCATTGCTGAGGGTCGTTACCCCTTTCCATTAATCGCATAATGGCAGGGGTTTTCTTGGGATAATAATGCGGTGGGTTCCCAGGTCCTTCCGCATGCGACTCGACTATAAGAGTAGGTACTATTTCAAATCAAGTTTCTAACGATTATAATATTAGCAGATGTTAGTGATTATAACCGGGAACGACGGTTTTAAACACTTTCATTTTTGTTACAGATTCATTTCTGTTACAGAAATATAAGTGTTTTGGGTTAACAGATTTAATAAAAACACATTGAAAACAGGTTGCACCGTTGCAGATTTGATTCTGTTATCAATTCAATCTGTAGCACTTATATTATATGTAGGTAGTTCTGTAACCTTCATGAATCTGTTTTTTAGTCCCTGTCCGTGGGTAATATCCAAAGTCCCCATCAAGAACGTAGTACGTAGGTATTTAAAGATGTTATCAGCTTAGTTTATAAGTGGCGCTTTATTCCTACTTATCTATCGCGGGCCGAGATAATAATTAGTGAAGCGTCCTCCGAAAATAAACATTATCATAGCACGACTCAACTTTACAGCCCAAGGGCTTTGATAAATACATTAGCTTTACTTTTCTCGTGTTATTTGTTGAGTGATTAATGGGATCGTTTCCTGTGCGTGCAGTAGGTAGATGTTATAATAAGTAGCAAAATACTGTAACTGTCTCGGTTTCGAGGTTAGCATGCTCGAATGCGGCTGACGAAGTCCCGGGTTCGAATCCCGGGTCGGGCCATAATTAATTAGTATTGGGTTTTTCTGACAAGAAATTCTCAGCACTAGCCCGGAGATAGGAAGTTGGCGGTGTTGCTCCCCCGCGGCTCGGAGAGCACGTAAAGCTGTCGGTCCTGCGCCTGATCTCTCTCCGGTCGTGTCGCATTTCCGTCCCATCGGGCTATGAGAGTAAAGGAACAGAGAGTGCACCTGTGTTTGCGCACATACTTGTGCACTATAATATCTCCCGGGCAGCTGATGGCTAATCTCTCTGGATATTACTATGTACGGGTTAGCAGACTCGGCTACAATAAGTACAACCTGGGGCCATACATGCCAACGCTTAAAGCAATACCTAAGCAATATTATTCAATATGACAGTTTGATGTCACGTAGATACCTTGACGTTGCTAAAATAAGGATTATATTTCTAAAACACAAAATTCAACAATAATGAAACAATATGGCTTTAACCGTTGGCGGTATGGGCTATGGTCCCTGTTGATGATCTATTCTATGGAACTAAACAACCGGTTACTCGGAACAAACGTTTATAGTTTATACAGTTTACACTTCACTTGAAGAACTCACACTATTTTTTCTAAGCAAGAAATAATTGAACCCGGCACTCTTAGATATTCCTCACCACTGTGCCAGAGAGGTCGTCATAACATATTTCGTTTGTGCAATAAAAAATTTAATTGGAAACCTGGATCTGTCAAGCTTTTCTAAATTACAAAATGGGCTTGTCTCTTTCACGCGGCACTATATTCACAGTTTAGCAATCATGCAGTTGGTAATAATAAATGGAGCTCTATGTTAAAGTTGTCTTGGGAGAAAGTTGCAATTACGAATAGGTTGATTTCAAGGCAGGAAAATACATAAGACGCGTACCTATGGCTAATTTTTTGTGATCTTTTGAAGTGAAAACTCTTTAGCCGCGTTAAGTGACCGACATGCTCGCGAACAGTGACATGCTCGCGAACAGCAACATGCTCGCGAACAGCGACATGCTCGCGAAAAGCGACATGCTCGCGAACAGCGACATGCTCGCGAACAGCGACATGCTCGCGAACGCCGACATACCTATTCGCGTTGTCACGAAGACAAAAGGTCTAAAAGGTTAAATAGGTACAAACATAATACATTCGTAATTAAAAAAAGAAAAACAAATTAAAACAAAAAATCATTAAATAGTACCTATACGTTTTCACTTCTATCGGCAGTCCCTATGACTGGCAATTTTTTTTATTCTAAATTTTTCCACGATCGTAAGTCGTATCCTATATGTACATTTATATTATGAACACGCCAAGAAAGCTAAAAAGTGGAAAGTTAGCCTGCTCATTGTTCAAAAGAAGCAAAGTTTTTTGTAGGCGTGGCGAATGGCGTTGAATATAGTAGGTATATTATGTAGTTCGCGTTTTCGCGTGCTGCCATTGTCAAGCGACTTAGATTAGGTGCCTCCTTGTGCAACGTGACGAGTAGAAATAGGCATAAAAATTCCATGATTTAAAAAAAAATTAACAGAACATACACCGAGTTTCTTGCTTGCCATTTCGAACCAGTAGAAGATTAACTAGACGATCCGAAAGCACTTGTAAAAGTTTGTTAGAATAATAAACATTTCAGATTACAAACTGAAATTAAGTGTAGGTCACTGGCAATTCAAGAAAAAAGGCTTTACTCGCCTGCATGATTGTTAAACTATGATACAGAGCCCGCGAGGAAACTTGATATGGTAATAAATAAAATATATCGTGCCACCTCCCTCCAACACACTGTTCCAACTATCTAGCGTCCCTCTCTTCTCGAGGCGCGTTTAGTTATCGTCGTTCAAATACTTTTGGAAGTCCCCACTTCCCGTGTAACCTTGAATGTTGGAATTCCATTCTGCCTCCAGATTGTGTAAGGAAATCGTAATCGTAATCGTTTGTCAAACATTTACTATAAATCGACCTGCAGGGCGACCGACCAATCTGAGGTGATTGCGATGTATCAATGATTGATGCAAAAGATACGCGGTCGCCCTGCTGTAGGAGATCACAGGATGCCTGCACGTCAAAAAGCATGTATGAACTCTAACAGTTCGAGTTAAATACGTTTTAAGCTGTCAAATGATTACGATTTGCCTATACAATCGGGCCTATGGTTTCCAGTCCGAGCGGGCTCGGGTCAAATGTGAAATAATAAACATAAAGAACTTTTGCATCGTTTAGAATTTAGTCGGAATTTGGATACAATTTTTTTGGGTTCAGTACTTAATTCTTGGAGTCCCGTAGTTGAATAAAAGTTTCGTAGTTATACTGGTTATACCCTGCCTTATGCCCGAGACCAGGGATATTTGTTTAAAAATGATACCTTCAATTGGGTAGGTAGGTATTTGACTGCTATTCAAATAAATTATTTTTTAGTCATTATTAAATATCGTACCTATAATATCCACGTCCCCTGATAGTTTTATGTTGAATAACCATTTTAAATACCTAATCGATTAAAGTAAAAAAGTGCGTCGAACTTTAATGACGTCACATTTCAGAATTTCATATGTAAAATCCCATACTTAGGACGCGTTTTGACAGTTGCTTGAAAAAGTTGCTGATTTGACTATTTGTCAAATACCCAAGTATAGCAAACAGGGATGATGACAACTCAATAAAATCAGCAACTCTTTATCAAAATAGCTTGCAGTTTGGAGGTGTACACTGCATATGAGAGGGACGAGTGGCCCAGTTCAGCCCAGTTGTGACAACGCATCGGTGACCGAATTTGGAGTTTCAAATTTGGCCTTTTCGTTTTCTCCGTGCCTTGGAGAGCACGTTAAGCCGTCGATCCCGATTATTATCACTAACATCCGATAATAATCGTCACAAAAACCTAACAGTATTTATTTGATTTAATTTCTTAATTAATTAATTTTAAAGAGAATTGATTAATTAAAGAGAAATAATAAATTTTTAATTAATTTTAAAGAGAATTTAATTCTCTTAGTCGAGACGTATGCGGAAGGAACCTCGAACCTTGGAACCCACCGCATTATTATCCCAAGAAAACTCCTACCATTATTGGATTAATGGAAAGGGGTCACAACCCTCAGTAATGAGAAAAACGACGCAGAGAGTACGAAGCTGTGGCAGTGGAGTCTGGTCAGTGGTTTGCAATTTATAATGGGCGTCGGTCCATTGTGAGAATAGGTACCTTGAATAGGTATACGCAATACGTAATGAATGATGATCCCCTTTTTACTATAGAACTCTAGCTTTCTCTAAGCTTTCAGCTTGGGAGTCTATATTTAAAACTTTGTTAGGTTCAGTTTGTTGGTTAAAACTTACAGCGGTCGTTTAAAATAATAATGTCCTCCCGACCGAATTTCGGCCATAGCGGCTAACGGCTTATCTTCAGAGAGATATTAGCCATCTGCGCGGGAAATATTATAGTGCACAAGTGTGTGCGCATACATAGACCGTGCACTCTCTGTTCCTTTACTCTCAGGCTGAGATCTATAGATCGTACTTTGACTTGGCTCAGACTTTACTTAGAGTTAAAACGAGATGGACTTTAGTGAGTTACATAAATCTGTCTCGTTTTAACCATGTCTAAGCAAAGTCATAGTTCACTCTATAGATCTCTCATCTCACACTCAGCCCGATGGGACGGAAAATCCGACACGACACGCCGCCTTGTCGAAACACCGCCAACTTCCATGCTCCGGGATAGGGCTGAGAATTTCCTGTCAGAAATACTCAATACTTGTTATGGCCCCAACCTGGGACCTCGTCGGCCGCAGTCCAACACGCTTACTCCTACAATGAGTAGATCAACGAGACGTTGTCAGCGCGTAGGATAACTTATCATAGAGTCCATCTCTAGCGTGGTTGGTTTCTGGTTTCAACTTTTTTCTAAGCTAAAATTAAACTCGCTAATTTAGAAATTAAGTTTCCTAAACAGTCTTAAATCTCACCTCAAGATCCTTTGAGTTTGATATTCGGAATTATTACACAGATAAAATACAAAACAAAATTACTCCTACTACAAAACTTAGGAACAAGGTAAACTGTAAGTTGTGACACAATAATAATTCCAAACATACCTACCTACCTATCGAGTTTCGACTCGAAACTCGATATGTTTTTTCGACTCAGCGTGATGCTGTTATTCTACTAACCACTGTGCCATAGGGGTTGTTTCTACGACTTCTCTACTTTTCGGTTTTCCGGATAAACCTGGCGGCGAAATCATAAATGTGGGAAAACCTATCCCATTGGAATTTTTAAAAAACCTGAATTCACGCAGGCGATTTCGTACCTAATTTGGTAGCGATATAGAATTAAACCCAGGATGTTTTGATTCATATAACCACCGCGCCAGAGAGGTCTACGTGGTGGATATTTTGTAAACCCTACCTGCTAAACTCTACGTTGTCAACCCTGGTGGGGCAGATTCCACTATGAGTTTTTCTTCGACGTAATCTGGCTCACTAAAATAAAAAAGTGGGCCATAGGTATTCTATAGTGGGGCAGAGTCGACGAATCCAAGACTTGTTAGGTATTGGGGCAAAGTAATTGAGTAGGAAGTGGTTTTAATTCTCAACGCCTTTTGACTTTTAGCCCAGGCTACTAACTAACTACTACGCCAAGAGATCTTTCTGTGTTTTTCTTAAACCTAGCTAAATAATCCATAATAACGTTTTATAAACAGTTGAGCATACCTACCTAATAATTCTCAGGATTTCTTGATTTTTAGGCTAGACTGGTAAATCAACTAACCACTACGCCTAAAGGGGTCTTTTTAGGGTTCCGTACCCAAAGGGTAAAAACGGGACCCTATTACTAAGACTCCGCTGTCAGTCTATCTGTCTGTCTGTCTGTCTCCAGGCTGTATCTCATAGACCGTGATAGCTAGAAAGCTGAAATTTTCACAAATGATGTATTTCCGTTGCCGCTATAACAACAAATACTAAAAATTAAAAAAATATATATATTAAGGGGGGTCCCCATACAATAAACGTGTTTTTTTTCGTATTTTTTTGCTCAATACTTATTAAAAACGGTAACAGGTAGACGGTTCAAATTTTCACAGAATATTAACTTGTATATTACCTTTCAAAATAAATAATTAAATATCAATAAAGTAAATATTAAAGGGGGGCTCCCATACAACAAACGTAATTAGGGTTCCGTAGCCAAATTTGGCAAAAACGGAACCCTTATAGATTCGTCATGTCTGTCTGTCTGTCTGTCCGTCCGTATGTCACAGCCACTTTTTTCCGAAACTATAAGAGCTATACTGTTGAAACTTGGTAAGTAGATGTATTCTGTAAACCGCATTAAGATTTTCTTACAAAAATAGAAAAAAAACAATAAATTTTGGGGTTCCCCATACTTAGAACTGAAACTCAAAATTTTTTTTTTCATCTAACCCATAGGTGTGGGGTATCTATGGATAGGTCTTCAAAAATGATATTGAGGTTTGTAATATCATTTTTTTCTAAACTGAATAGTTTGCGCGAGAGACACTTCCAAAGTGGTAAAATGTGTGTCCCCCCCCCCGTAACTTCTAAAATAAGTGAATGATAAAACTAAAAAAAATATATGTTGTACATTACCATGCAAACTACCACCGAAAATTGGTTTGAACGAGATCAAGTAAGTAGTTTTTTTTTAATACGTCATTAATCGTAAATCGCAATTTACCTTTCATTCAATCAACTCAAATATTTAAAAAAAACATTTAATTTAAAACTTACTACAGGTTTGTACGGAACCCTCAGTGCGCGAGTCCGACTCGCACTTGGCCGGTTTATTTTTTGATATTAACAGTAAACCTCTACAAACAAAGTTAGTTTTGCGGTTCATTAACAAAGGTAATTATACCTACTTCTTGAGTACGGAACCCTCGGTGCGCGAGTCCGACTCGCACTTGGCCGGTTTTTTTCTATGTGGTCTTTGTCTTTGGAAAAGTCAGGCTAGGCGAAACCTAACTTCGTAAGATAGACCGTTGCGTTTTGCCTCGTTGGAAGAATGGCGGAATCCTTACAATGCAGGTTGTATACAAAACTTGTTTGACCAGAATCGAGAGAGAGAAAAAAAGTGGCGGGCAACTTCGCCTACAATAGCATTCCCGCGTTGGTCCCGCCCTCCGCCTCCCGCCTTCCCCTCACCCCGCGCGCCCCTCCAGCCTCAGTCCGCGACCGAACGCGACCGCGTGCGTTCAGCCTAATCATGTGGCTCAGAAAAAAACAACTGTCACACAAACTTTAATTTAAAAAAGCATTGTCCTAAAACCACAAACTAAATCAATAACTTTTTTTAATGCAAATCCTATCGCTCTGAATCTAAACCTCTTTTTAGCAACCATATCTTAATAATAAACAATACACAGAAATAATGAGTACGAGTTAATTATGAATTAATAACAATTAATTCATCGGCTGTGCGTAAAATATACGATATCGGTGAAGTGTTACGGTGGTTTACGATTCGGTTATCGATTTTCGACGTCAATGCGACCCGAACAGCTGTTTTGAGGATGCGAAAGGAACACGCTAGAAGTCGACAGTTTCGATTGTATTCCCTATTTTGAACCGATTTTTATAACTAGAATTGCTTAAAAGTGTCTAAAAAGGATAGTAAAAGACGAAATTGCGATAGTATTGTTTTGTTATTTTTTCAAAAAGTTACGATTTTCGAGTGAAGTGTTGTGAAAATCCTGCCCAAATTAGTGATTACCAAAAATCTAGTGATTTATCATTATTTTATCAAACAGTGAACGTGGATAACCAGAATATATCTAGTGGGAGAGGAAGTGTGGTGTTTGACAAAAAAGTGGTTATTTTTGTGCCATTCTTTTTGGATTCTTTACGTGGATGTGGATTAAACCCTGTTAATAAGGTAGGGGTAATGTATAATACACAATATTTTGTAGTTATAGTTATGTAATATGCAATAGTATCCCTTTGTATGGCACGCCATGCATTTCTGTTGTCGTGTAGGCCTATCGCGTTCACCGCCGAAGTCGTTGCGCCCGGTAAACAATTCCTATTTCGTAGAATTTCACGTTCTAAATACGAATTCTCTTCTCGTCCATGGTTTACGATTGATTATTCTGTATTGTCTACGAGCTTTGCTTGTTCCAAATAGAGAAAAATAATAAAAAAACACTTTTTTTGAATGCCTGGAGCTTTTGCTATCTGTCCAGTCCGAAATGAAATTATTGTTAGAATTATTTATAAACAATTATTTTACAAAACTGCTTGCTTGAACCACTTATAAATTATGGCTAAAGCTATAAGTACTGAGAAGTAGGTAGGTAGATAAGCCCCTACAGAAGTTAGAACTGAATTAAGCAGTTTCTTCTTTTAATTATTATGATCACCAAAAAGCTTTCCACCTATCTATTAACTAGGTACAAGCAACTAATCACAAAATCATAAAAATAAGAATTATATTTATTTTCATAAAAGAGTGTGACAAAATTATATAGCGGATACTTAAATAGGTAAAGTCTTTTCAATACCTAAGTCAGTTTACCTAGAATTGTTTGATTCATCAATGATTCTTGCACAGTTTTGCTTTATACTATTTTTCAATTTTAGGTACTTTGTAATTTTCCCATGTAAACTGACTAGTTGAACAGTCTTTAAAATATACCTCAGACATTATACATAGGTACTACAATGATGTACCTAGTCTACCTACCTATAGTCCCCCAAACCTATCTGATATGGTGACAGCGTCGCTAGTAGATATGAAAAAAAAACAAAAACAAACAGGCTTAAAAGTCAGTTTTAATTTTGGCCACCGAGCCAGATAAGTTTGTGGGACGATACCTAGTTACCAAGATCTAACTAATAACTATAATTAAGTGAGTAAAGTTTACTTTTCTTAACTAGGTATTGAAACTTTAGTGTTTTGTTTTTGATCAAACAATTTTATTGGTTTTATTTTGTAGAAAGGTCAATATAGAAATAAGCTTAGTACCTATCCATGTAAAGCTAAACTAAAGAGCGAGCGCAGCAAGCACAAAATTCGTTACAAAATCCGTAATCTCGATAAGGTAGGGGATATTTTTACTTCCCCTTTAGGACAGAAGTTTTTAGGTACCTATTATAAAATATTTACAATCGCGATTATTCTGATTGACTGAATTTGCGATATTCTTTTAGGGACAATGTATTTTGGCCAAAAGCGAAAGAAAAATGCCAATCAGAGTTGATTGCAATAGTTACAATGCAAGCAATTATTGTTACGTAATAAGGCTCAGGGCTTCTAAATCGCTGTCAAGTTATTAATAGGTAGTTTGGGAATGATCTGGTTGGAAGAATGTGGTTAGTCTTGGCACCAGAAATAGTAGGAAAGTTAGCATAACTAGTGTTGCAACGCAATCCTCGTGGACAGTTATTGGAAAGTTCTGGACTATTGTCGACTAACACCCTTGACGAACCTTTCAAGTTTCAGCCTACGACAGTTTTTTAGCATTTTCGGCAAGCACTAGGCTTTCTAGGTTAATCCTTTAAAATAGAAGACACTACAATTAATCTGAACTGAAACTGTGTATTGTAAATGCAGCTATTAACGACCCATCGGAAATCTGCAGATATTACCGACCTTTTACCACAGCTATTAGAGTAATAGTATTATGTCTTTCTTAGGTTAAGGCTTTGGAGTAGAGTAGAGTAGTTTAGAGGACATTATTATTGCTTAGGTGTTATTTAAAGGAGTTCCTCTGTTATCTAAAGAATCAAACGACATACAATCGTCGTCAACAACACAGCACGTTTAGTAGGTATATAGTGTATTATCTATGGCACGTTTGGTCACAGTGAAATACGAGCGCCGCCTCTTGGCTGCGTTCACAGACGAAATGACGGAACCATAAACAACGGCCGCGATCAACTGTTACCGTATTTCAAATTTTATTGCACTCCAGATTGCACTGACTCATAGTTATTATAGGTTCAGAGACGGGGACTAGTTGGGATCTTTATGAAGCTATGAAACCAGTGACGGTTCTGTGGGATAAACACTATAGTAAAGAATCTGCCTTACTCTCTCTCTTAAAATCAGGGACTGAAAAACAGATTAATAAAGGTTACATAAATATAAGTGTTACATAATGAAAGTGTAACAGAATCGAAGCTGTAACCCTTTTGAATTTGTTTTTAATTCTGTTAACCCGAAACACTTATATTTCTGTAACACTGAACAAGAAATGAAAGTGTTTTAAATTGTAACCGAAATACCTACCTAGCGACGTTGCCAAATTTACTGTTGACGCGTATTCAAATTTGAACCAGGGTGAAAGCACCGATGGTTGCAATTGTTTTAAGAAAAACATGGCCATGTTGTGGCAGTGTGTGTAAAGTCCAATGAAGTGAGAAGAACGCGTTGTCACACCGTGCAGTTTGTTAGGGCATGTACCTATTAGGGTTACAGATAAAACTGTGGCAATACATGATACCTTCTGTAAACATCTAAGTACATAACTGTAGTCACAAAATATAAAGAAATTTTATTGGATTTAGTATGGCGTATGGACTATGGAAGCTATGCTAGTTCGTTCAACAAGTCGCGCTCCGCTCCCCGAAGTCATAACGCTAAAATAGTTTTTATCAAATAATCTTCTCTTGTCACCAATTTAGAAGTCATTATCACGGCCCATGTAGGTATAGAATAGATACTAAAAAGATACCTACTATAGTATTTGAATTCAATACCGGCAAATACAGTGCCTACTGCCTACCTGCTTAGTGCAAGTTTACAACTTCTCTAAAACGTTGGTAGAGTTCGAGTGTCTCAACTCCACTACTATTCGCAAAACTATAACGCCAGAGAAAATATATCTAAACTGGGCAAGCCACCTGTACCTACTTAGTCTGTTTTACCGTAGAAAGACGGTTAACAAGTAGTTAGCTTCTCGCTGAAACGCGTAAGAGAGGTGGATAGGTGGTTACTCATTGCTACCGCGAACAAACGATGAAATCGTGATTGTACTACGAGTGAATAGCCTAACCCGAGAACGTCAAGCATCGAGCATAGCCCGTCGCTTCCGCGATTTGCTAAGAAGGTTGCTGGCTGCTGCGATTTGTTACCTCTTCTTAGTTCTTACTCTAAGCAAAACTATACTATAGGCAATATAATAGGGTAGTATTAAAATGAATCACTTGTAATCCACTTAATTAAACTATAATTTAGCAATTCGCACCAACACGGCAGTCAGCGCTGTTTTACAACAGTGATCTATCCTAGACTAGTGTCGCCACTCGCCAGCCTAGCGTCCATAACCAGAGATACAATAATCCCATAAACGCATTCTAACTTTAAACTTAACAGAGGGTACTTTAGTTCCTGACTTGCTGAGCTGACTATTAGAGATGTGTTTGCAGATACTCTTTTTCAAGGTTCTTCTTGTCCATTTTTCTTAGTTGTCATAGCTTATCTATACTCGAAATTTGTCAACGTTGACGAGATGTGCAAACTCGTTCTAAGGACACAAAAACAGAAAAAATACGAAGTACGAACTGCATTCAAAAGATATTCAGAAGTTCGCCTACGATCGCCGGCTGGTACGACTCCGCTCAATCACAGAATAATATAATAGTACTGACGTACAGAAGTCTCACTCCTTTGATGTTGACTACTTGCCGACGTTTTAATAGCCTACATAATTATTATTAAAAAGATAAATCACGCACGCAAGCTAAATTAAACTTTATCGCCGCGCGCGAGTGTCCGTATTGCTTTGCATCTTTTCCCTTTCCTACGTCACGGACGACATTGCGAGCTTGTCTAGGGCTGTCAGCAAACAGTACAACAATACAGTAGGTTTTTCGAATTGGTAAGTAAGGTACCTACTCTGACTATGATCGACTGTGTTTACTGTGTGTCGCTACACAGTGAGTTCTTCACTACGCACGCAACTTGCAAGGTCATTCGTCGCGGCGAAGCAGTGCGGCGAAACATAATATTTCGCTCGGAGAGGTAGGTACACTTCGATCACGGAAATATATAAATATATATTCCGTGCCCTTACTCTAAATCGGCAAGGTGTAATAAGAATTAGGGAGTAAGGGCCTAACTAGGGCGAGCGTATTCCCTGCGACTCGTTTGTACTTCCTACAGCTCGTGCCTCGATTCAAAAAAATTACTTGAAAAAAGGCTCATTTAAGTTTGACATGAATTGTACCTGTTCCGTGATAGAAGTACTATTGACTACTTATTATTGTATTGACTACTTGCTGACTTGCTTGCTAGCTTTGATAGCCTAAATAATGATTATTAAATAGATAAAACACGCAAGTAAGCTAAATTAAACATTATCGACATTGCAGCGACTTTTTGCCATTATAATTCTAAAGATCGATAGACCATTATATATACATGAGTTTAAATGTCTACAACTATTTATCCTACAAATAATTAATATGCTAAACACTTAACATATTTATACTATTAAACAAATATTTTCAAAAAACTATTTACGAAAACAGCGTTAAATTCACTAGCACGTCGCTCGCATAAAACGCGCCAGCCCCGACTGCGTAAGCATTCCGGGAATGAGCGCGATCGTCGGTATTTTCGTCGCGCAAGTACCAAGAGTGACACAGGCCTGGCTCAATGCATAGTCTGTGCCGCAGTTTAGCTATCATACAGATCGGTTATTTGAATGCATCTCTCATAAATAACTTCCGTATTTACAAGCTGTCTCAGTATCTTGTCGTCTCTTCTCTGTAGATTCTTTGTCACGTGGCTGCAATCGGCATAGACAAAGTCGGGTGATTGCGAGGAAACGGGCGTCACGGATGTTTGTCATACTCTTGAAGCTAGATCGATTACGTCTACGCATTAGCCGACATCAACCGACATAGTACATGTACCTATCTATGTACCCATTCTGTAATAGTACTTTGGTACGTTTTCTATAGATGGCACATGGCGTTGCCCTACTTACTAGTTATGGTTAGTACTTCTAAAAGTCCCATGGTTTGTTAAAAGGATGATAATTTTGGCAGTTGCTGTTTGCATAGTCTAGTTGCTTTAGTTTGTCTCACTCTATTCCTTCACTACTGTTATACACCTCTCGTCTCATTTGTCAAAATTATCATCCTCACTAAACTTTACAATCCATAGTAACCCAACACAAATACCTACTTAGGTTTAAATTTTTTTAAGACATCACTGACACGTAGAATATGCCTATGCGGCTAAAGGTTGGCCCGTTACCACCTTAGACTGCATCATCAGTCATCACTTACCATCGGATGAGATCGCAGTCAAGAGCTAGCTTGTAGTAGAAAAAAAACCCGTTCTTTTCTGAACTTTAAGGTTGTTGAGCCATGTCTCTAGTCTCTCAGATATAGTTAGGTACAAAATATTGGAAGCGTGACCTCATCGAAGAACGACCTTTTGTCAATGCATGTACCTACGTCGCACTACGTAGATAACTAGATAAGTAGATACCTCCTACGTATAGCTATAAGTTAGGTATTATCACATCTAGGTATGAAAAAACGTACTTGCAATGTAAGCTTATCCTAGTAGTTTAAATACTAGGCGGCTCAGCGCAGGTTAGTTGCATGAGATATCTTTTAATATAATACATACATGTTAGCTTTAGTTTTAAGGTAGATAAGTACCGTAATTAATTATCACCATCATGTTTTTTAAGTTGGACGTTCGAAAAGTGTATGTATGTACCTATCTAATTTGAATAAATAAACATTGAATCTAGTATTCTTTTCTAGCACTAGCTGTATCCCGGTGAAACCCGCGTAAATCCCAATGGTAATACCTAGTAGTATGTGTCTAGAACGGTCTTCCAAGTTCCAATGTAGGTATACCTATGGCCATCCCAAATTTCATCGAAATCCGATACTTTTTGCGCGAAAGAGTAACAAACATCTATTCAGACAAAATTTCGCATTTCTAACATTATATTGAGTAAGAAATCAAGGAAATCATACATTAATTTAGTAGTTTCACCTGGAAAGTTTGTTTTGTCTTTTGTGGGTATTTTACAAGAAGAAAAAGATAGCATCACTAGATTTAGCCATGTCAATCTAATTTAGTTATCTTATAAAACACCCACAATCCAAATTATTTATTTAAACTGTGGAAGGTGAATTTAGGTTTTGGTTTGCGGCGTTCGTACGCTAAAACTATTGATTCTACAAAAAAAAGTTTCTAGGTATATGTATAAATTGTAGGAAATTTACTCTAGTTTCATTTATTCATTGATGTAGAATTTTAGTAAATTTATTACCTACATAACTATTTTCATCGTAAAATTAGTCCGAAAGAAGTTATTGTCAAAAAACTGTTTTTGGGCGCCATTTTTCCAATATGGCGGCGTGAGCGGCAAAGATAGAGGTGGCAAAGTGAAAATTCGGAGAGAGCACGTCGAAATTTATAAAATTCACCAATTTTCCAAACTCCCGAGAAACTTTCCAGGTAACTCCCTTTTTAAGCACCAAATGACTGGACTATAAAAACAAAAAAGCATAAAATTTCTGACATTTGATTGATAAATCTATTAATTAAAAAAAAAAAAGCATAAAATTTTATTATAATAACTTTCCAATTTTGGCCTCCGGGCCACATAAGTTTGTGGGACTAGGTATACCTGGCTCGCCCCAGCTTCGCACGAATAGTGTAATTCGGGTAGTAATTCGATAAACGGGTAATTCTTCGGGTAATACATGCCTTGCCTTGTAGAGTGCAGTAAGTAGTGTTGGAACTGTGGTAGGATGACCTCACCCGAGTGATTCAGCTATAGACGTTCGACAATGTGTAAAATATGTAGTTGTAACTTGTACGTACTTGTCAGCTGTAGTTAGGCTTAGGGAGGGTGCATATTCAGTGCAAGCGTGCCTTACGTGAATCATTTAGTGACTAAATTCCAACTATTGTAATAGGTATACTAAGATGATGCCTGATATACCTAGATAGAGGTTTTTAGTATTAGAAGGAAACACTGGTTATCCGCTTACTTAATTAAACTTTGATTTTGCAATTCACCAAACAAGGCAGTCGGCGCCGTTTTGTATGGTGATCTCTCCTGGACTAGTGTTGCCAGTCTTCGACAATGCAGGGCGCAGATTTAACAGATAAAGCCCATTATAGATTATCGATACATTGTGCCTAACATGAAATACGCGGGGATTCTAACTTTCCGGGATAAAATGTACCTACCTAGCCTACTTTTCCCGGGATGCATCATGCAACCGATGTCTACCAAATTTCATCTAAATGGTTGAACAAATCGTCGCTTTTCCTACGAAAGGACCTATCTGACACTTTTGACGTAACTGCACTAAATACATCATAATAATGTACTTTTGATTCTCTGTCGATCTGTCTTATCGACTTTTTCATATCTTTTACCGTTTACTGGCTAGGACAATCGGTAAGTATGGCGTATATGCTCATTTGCGAAAAGGAAATCATACTAAGTGGCGTATTTTATACTTAGGGCTATTAGAAAGATTTTTATTTAGTGATCAGCTAAATAAAAATCTATCAACTATGACGTAACTGAAAATACGTCATTTAGTGTGAACTAGACTACATTGAATAAAAATGGGGTTTTCACTTACGTCTGAATTTTGATTGCGACGGAATACCTTAGACATTAACTAATAGAGTTAAAAATGTATGTAAATTGGTGACAAAAAATGTATAAAACCTTGGGCAGTAAAAAAATCCAAAATAGTACGAATCCAAAAACTTTCAGTCAAAAAATGATTTAAAACTATCTTAATTATTATTATATATAAAGAAATAAAAAACAAATTATTTTGAATTAAATGTGATTTAATTATTCAGTAAAAAATACAGTCGTATCTCCTAAGTAATTAATTTTTCAGAAAAACAAAGTTCTTATGAAGTGGCGTAAGTGTTTTAAATATTTTTACCTAAATGAATACGCACATTTAAATAAGACAATTCCTACTTGCAAAAAGGCCTTGATTCACAGATTGTAAGAATATTTTTTTACTTTTAATATAGCTTTATTTGAGCAAGCTGTGGACAATATAGTTGAGCACGAAACCGAAAAACGCTTGCCCTGAACAATTAACTCGATGTCAGTTAGGTCCTTTCGTAGGAAAAGCGACGAAATGGGCCGTTAGGTCTTAACATAGAAACTTGAAAAGAAAACTAAAAGTTAAATCGTTAAACGATCATCGAAATCGAAACCAACGCAGTGAGGCATATACCTACTTAGTGCCCAAGATGCTGGCAGCACTTCATCTTTGGCCATTCATCCATAGGGGCCTATGGATGGTTAAACTTATTCTTTGGCCAAGGTAGCAAAGGAGGTAGCTACTCATGGATCCCCGGTAGATTGGATAACCCTTTTCAAAAGTTCATCAAAAGCGCACGAGCCTTCAACTCTCAACCCCGAAAGGCACAAATTACCTATATAAAACCTCCATCAAGATTCTTACTTGTTCTATTTTCGTCTGTTGAAGCTAGAACTTACTTGTATACTTATTTCTAGTTAAAGAAAAGCAGACTAGGTATATCGGTTGATATGAATATGCAAATCGTGAGAATGATTTCCTTATAGGTTCCCACAAATTCTACAATTTGCATACTTTATCACTTTTTTTGCAATGGAAATGATTTGGAGAAACCGCTTCTTCGATCGTAATATAATTAACTAACTGATGCCCGCGACTTCGTCCGCGTGGAATATGTTTTTTTGATTCCCACGGGAACTCCTTATTTTCCGGGATAAAAAGTAGCCTATGTCACTCTCCAGGTCCGCGACTATACCCATGCCAAAAATCACGTCGATCCGTTGCTCCGTTGCAGCGTGATTGAAGGACAAACCAACAAACAAACATACTTTCGCATTTATAATATTAGTATGATTTTGTTGCAAAGAAAGATACCTAGCTACTTATTTTACACTAGCTGATGCCCGCGACTACGTTCGCGTGGTTGAGGTTTCTTTTTGATTCTCTCGGGAACTCCTAAATTTTCCGGGACAAAAAGTAGCCTATGTCATTCTCCAAGTAGGTATAATACCTATAACCACGGCATCTCAAGTAGTTAGTTGTAAATAGTGTCCCCGCCAAGTCGACAAAAAAAAACAAACAAATTATATTTGACTAGAATGCTATTTCCTAACTAAGTACTACGTAAGTACCTAATACTTAGTTAAGTATTTATAAATTATAATATAATATGCGAATGTGACTTTGTTTTTACGCTTTAAGGAATTATCCCGGAAAAAACTTAAACCACGCGGGCGAAGTCGCGGGCATCAGCTAAGTAATCAATTGTAGTAATATTATGCCTGCCTATCTACCTGTAGTGTAGTTAGTAAGCACGGACCGCCCGCGGTTTGTCGGGAAAATATTTTCGATTAGCGCCTAGGAATTTCCATTGTTATGCATAAATTTGGTATAAACTATAAACATGCAATCTAAATAGCCCTACTGTAGACATCGATAATAAATTTATATTTAAATTTATATTTTTATTTATATTTAAAATAAAAATAAAATGATCTAAGTAAATATATACTAAGATCATTTTATTTTTATTTTATTTGCTGATTTCAAACGTACAGGGGCTTACTGCCTACCTACGCTTAAAGCGATACTTAAGCAATAATACTCAAAATGTCAGTTTGATGTCACGTACCTTGACGTTCCTAAAATAAGGATTATTATTGTTCTAAAATAGGTACGTAAGTCGACAATAATGAAGCAATATAAGACTTTAAGCGTTGGCAGTATGGCTCCAGACTTATTATACCTAACTAGAGAAGGAGCATAAATTTCCTTATTTCCTAGGAAACTTCAGGAAGGATTCATTTATGTCAAAACTAATATGAGACAATAATAATATAATTGAGGGCATGGCATTTTTTAATTTTGGATTGATCTTGTATGGCAAGTCGGAACGGCACGGTATTTTTGATAGTGATTGGCGATTGAGTAACTCGTTAAGTACTTGTTTTTTCTGAAACTTGAGGAACTTGCTTTAGATTTTTAGTCTCGGTACCAAATAATATATATATATACAAAAAGATAACAATAATTTAGAAATATACTAGGTTCACTACCGAAAAGAAATTAATTAAGTAACAGGAGTAATGATGAACTTTGCGTGCGCGCCCAGAAACAAGTAACAATATACCTACCTATCCGACCGAAGATCGATTTCTGGCCAAAGCCGAAGCCGATTAATCGGCTAACGCCACAACCGGCGGCCAAAGTTGAAGGTTTATCTAATAACCCTGAGAAATTCAGATCAAAACTGGCTAAAATTAAATCAAATTATGGTTATTTTTATTTTTAAAGTTGATACTCGCGCATCAGTTCCATCCATTTCGGCGCATGCATCGGTTCTTTAAAATTTCGGCTCATTTTGGCCGAAGCCGAAGGTTTTGTCGGACACTATTAATTACTACCGCAACTCAGAACACTCCCCGTTTGTGTTGATCAATTCTTTAGGTATTACCTTCAGTTCAAGCCGCGCTCCTAATCCAATGGATGAGTTAGCAAAATGAAACAATGGGTCGCGAGTGAATGGTGAGAACGTGAAACTGAATCGTTTGAATGTGCATGCATTTAAATAATTAAACACGGTGAGGCAATCTGGACGCGCATCACGAATGTTCAATGTTTTAGGCTTTTAACGAATCTAAAAATAAGTAAGTACCTATACTATACATAAAATATATATACTTAGTCCATACTAATATTATGAATCCGAAAGTGTCTGTCTGTATGTCTGTCTGCTACTCTTTCACAGCCCATCTTTTCAACCGATTTTGACGATATTTGGTACACAACTACACAGGTAGGTGGCATCCCGGGGTAGGGCACATGTTTATTAAAGAGTTTCCACGGAAACCAAAAAATCAAAAAGAAGTCGCGGGCATCAGAGCTAGTAGTTTCATAATTTTTGCTTCTATTCTAGACTTCTAAAGTTCTAAGTGATTTAGGTACACTTTAGGCATAAATATGTTACAATTTACAAACTACGGGTCTGGGGGTTGGAAGTTGGTATATTCGATTCGTAAGACTCAGGAATGTCGTGATATTCTTGAAAACTTTCAAAGATAAATAACACAGACCATACAAACTCGGTGATAAATAAGGACTTCGTGACTTAAAAATATCTATTCAGTGGCCACTGGTTATATCATTTCTATTTATTTATTAAAGATTCTGTAATCTCTCACCATGTTTCACAAATCTTTCTAATTTCTATCAAGAAGCCTGCAAGGTAACTCCCGTTTATCTCAAAGCAGAAATATTTTCATTTACGACCGCGTACCGAATGCAACCACAGCGCTGCCTGTACCCATCGGCCTCCAGCCGAGTGAAATGCACAAAATCCATTCGGTTTTATCTCATTAACTATTATTACCATCCAAAATCCTACCCTGCCATTTCAGCTTTACGGTTCAAAATTTGTGATAGCAAAAATTTTATTCTGTAGATGACGTGTTTAGTAATTTTAGTACGCAAGCGATTTTCTATTTTAACAGTTTATGGTAGAGTTCAAAATTGCTTGGAGGGTGAAAAATAAGGGTCGGATGTAAATTGTCAATGTAAAATGTAAATTGAGAAGTGGGAATAAGGTTGAGTTTGGGTTGTGGGTGGTTTTATAAGGTTTTTTTTTTATGGTGTTCGGTCGGCAATCAGCTGTTTGGGCACGCGTGGCCCCTCGGGATGATGTCAGCTCCCTTCGTAGCGGCGGGTTGTATTAAATTTTGTAAAATTTCGCCCCCCAGCGGTTTCGCGTAGAAATGGGCTTGGGTACCGTCAAATGTTTGACGGGCTTATCTTATGTTTGCGAACACTTTACATGCGAGTGTTCAGTGTAGGAATGGTATCATTCCATCATAACGACTCGGTCTAGTGTACTCTTTTGCCTACAACTTGGTGGTTAAAAATTTTGTGTAAAAAATTCTTAGTGTAATAAAATTCTTGGTGTAAAAAAGTTCTTAGATCTTGTTAGGGTTCCGTACCCAAAGGGTAAAAACGGGACCCTATTACTAAGACTCCGCTGTCTGTCTGTCTGTCTGTCTGTCTGTCTGTCTGTCTGTCTGTCTGTCTCCAGGCTGTATCTCATAGACCGTGATAGCTAGAAAGCTGAAATTTTCACAAATGATGTATTTCCGTTGCCGCTATAACAACAAATACTAAAAATTAAAAAAATATATCTAAGGGGGGTCCCCATACAATAAACGTGTTTTTTTCGTATTTTTTTGTTCAATATTAAAAACGGTAACAGGTAGACGGTTCAAATTTTCACAGAATATTAACTTGTATATTACCTTTCAAAATAAATAATTAAATATCAATAAAGTAAATATTAAAGGGGGGCTCCCATACAACAAACGTAATTTTTTGATATTAACAGTAAACCTGTACAAACAAAGTTAGTTTTGCGGTTCATTAACAAAGGTAATTATACCTACTTCTTGAGTACGGAACCCTCGGTGCGCGAGTCCGACTCGCACTTGGCCGGTTTTTTTAGTTTCTATGTTTTCATGTAAACTTGATGTCGAGGTTAATACACAATAACTTATTACTAAGTACTTATTGCCTACTTGCAAAGTTGCATGGAAGAAATCGGCTTCGCATTCAGCAGCCCACAAGTCAATACTTGTTACATTGTACTATGTATTATGTAGTGTAATATTAACTTCGTTCTACATGATAATTATTATGTAGAATGTAGATAATATAGACTTAGAGAGAAAATTGAGAAGTTATACATTCCCAAAAGACCCTGCCGGGAATCGAACTATACCACCACTATAAAACTATAAACTATAAAACTTCGTTTCACATAATATGATAGGGCTACATGATTGGCTGATACTGGAGTTTTTAAATCATTTTTGTAATGTCTAGTCTTCCAGATTCCTATATCCATGACGACCCTCTGAAAATACCGAGTACCAACTCGATACTGAAATATTAAAGCTGTCACCCAAAAACTAGTTTCACGCATTAGATGTACCTAAGTAATGTAATGTCCTCCCGACCGAATTTCGGCCACGGCGGCCTATCTCCACAGAGATTAGCCATCTGCGCGGGAGATATTGTACTTAGTGCACAAGTGTTTGCGCGAACACAGGTGCATTCTCTGTTCCTTTACTCTCATAGCCCGGTGGGACGTAAAATCCGATACGACCGGAGAGAGATCAGGCGCAGGACCGACGGCTTAACGTGCTCTCCGAGCCACGGGGGTGACACACCGCCAACTTCCTAACTTAGGGCTAGTACTGGGAATTTCTTGTCGAAAAACCCAATATGACCTGGGATGTAGGTACCTAGTAGGTAGCTACACGCTCGCCCTATGAATTATGCATCGTGGACGCCCTGCCTTTTGCTCTTTTGTTGATCCACTAATTAAGCAACCTTCGATGAAGAGCGACGTGTTACAAATCTCGACCCTTTACAAGGGATACATCATGCAACCCTTAAATATTGCTGTGGATGTAGGAAGCTATACCGAGAAAAAATTATAGTATAAGTTCTTGCAATTCACGAGCGTGCGTGAAAGTTTGGATGGATGAATGTTGTTACTCAATCACGCCAGAACGGCTGGACGGATCTGGAGGAAATTTAGCACAGAGATAGATGTCTGGAATACCACAAAGGCTACTTTTTATCCCGGAAAATTGAAGAATTCCCGAATTATGTATTGTCTACTACTACAAGGTATTTATTATACCTAACTTGAAGTATCGGTATATAGTAACTTAACTAATTACGAGTACCTACTATCGTACTTTACAATCTCGTGTGACAACAAGTCCGCAATGCATAATCTAGCCTGATGTACCTGTAGATAGTAGGTACAGTAGGTATTAGGTAATAATAAAGGCCTTGGAACGAAAGATTTCGACTTTCGTTAGCTAGTTAACCCAACACCACCACCACTACAGCCCATTAACGTCCCAATGCTGGGCACAGGCCTCCACTCTCATAGAACTAGGAGAGAGGGAATTAGAGCTTAGACCCACCACGCTGCTCCAATGAGGGTTGGCGGGCTTTAACGACTATTATCATGTTAGTGATAATAACTGGGACCGACGACCGGGCTTACGACGGTTAACGTGTTCTGCGAGGCACGGGGATGATGAAACCCAATGCTCAATTATGGCCCAACCCGGGACCTCGTCGGCCGCAGTCGAACATGTTAACCACTAGACCAACGAGGCAGTCAGTGCTACTTAACAGTTTAACTTTAGTTAAATTCGTTAAAACATGATTTCATCATGCCTAAAAACTCTAATGTCATCAACAAACATAACTCTAACCAACCTACCTTCACATTCGAGTGACTAACGCCATAAATTCCCACTTTACAAGAGCCCCCAGCTTCATATAAATTACTGAGAGCAATAGATCTTGCAATCTGGTTACGTGGGATCGAACCGTCATCCCTTATCCGTAGGAAGCGATCCATCAAGGTGTTATCTCGCAGGAAACAGGGTTTACTAGTGTTTCCACCTATCTGAGCTCACCACACCAATCTATCTCTTAAACTTGGAGCCTAAGGGCGTTATTCCCGTGGAAATCCATGGGTATGCCAACGAAAGACCATGGACATTGGACATATTAGTTTGAATGACTCGACAAGTTCAAAATATTGGAACAAAATATTTTTTGATACTTACTAACTACGCTCATATCTACTTTAAATAGTAATTATTTTGTAGCGATAAAATTAAAAAAATTTGACGACCTCCGTGGCGCAGTGTTGAGTGCTGTTGCCTTAACGTGCGGAGGCCCCAGGTTCGATCCCCGGTAGGGTTTGGAAATTTATAATTTCTGAATTTTCCCTGGTCTGGCCTGGTGGGAGGCTCCGGCCATGGCTAGTTAACCACCCTACCGATAAAGACGTGCCGCCAAGCGGTTTATCGTTCCGGTACGATGCCGTGTAGAAACCGAATAGGGGTATGGGCTTTAATATAACTGCCATGCCCCTAACAGGTTAGCCCGCTACCATCTTAGGCTGCATCATCACTTACCATCAGGTGAGTTCGCAGTCAAGGGCTAACTTGTAGTGGATAAAAAAAATCGAACTTTTTCCTTTTTAGGTAGGTACTAAAATTTACATCAACGTTTTATTCTTTGAATGAGGAAAATGGAAAACAAATATGCAATTAATGGGTGTTAAAAGCGTTTCTATAATTATTATTCATTTATTTATAAAAGGTAGGTACATAAAGAGTAGGGAAATACCGTAGTCTTTAAGAAGCTTCTCAATGTCAAACTACTTACCTATCTATATAACTTATACTTACACTTATTTTCTGGTGGATAGCTTCAGCCGTGGCTAGCCACCCTAACGGCAAAAACGTGAACTGCCCTACTTACTCCAAACAGGTTAGATCGCTACCATCTTAGACTGCTTCACTTGCCACCAGATGAAATCGCAGTCAAGGAAGTGGAATTATAAAATACTAGATGATTCCCGCGACTTCGTCTGCGTGGATTCATGTTTTTGGATTCCCGCGGGAACTCTTCAATTTTCCGAGATAAAAAGTAGCCTATGTCCTTCCCCGGGATACAACCTATCCTTGTACCAAATTTCATCAAAATAGGTTGAGTAGTTGGGCCGTGAAAGCGTAGCAGACAGACAGACAGACAGACAGACAGACAGACAGACACACTTTCGCATTTATAATATTAGTATGGATTTAAACTATCTACTTAGCCCATTACCATCTTAGACTGCATCATCATCACCTGCCACCAGATGAAATCGCAGTCAAGGGCTAACTTGTGCAAAATGGAATAACTACATAACTATCTACTTTGCAATCCATAGGTACTAATATTATAAATGCGAAAGTGTTTGTCTGTCTGTCCATCTGTCTGTCTGC
The DNA here is from genome assembly GCA_963932025.1 of Erebia epiphron. NCBI lineage: Eukaryota > Metazoa > Arthropoda > Insecta > Lepidoptera > Nymphalidae > Erebia > Erebia epiphron. The sequence goes on from OZ009950.1 coordinate 16,808,682, forward strand.
TACTATTTTACAGCCCATCTGTTCAACCGATTTTGATGAAATTTGGTACAGGCGTACAGGGATATGTTGTATCCCGAGGAAGGACAAAGGCTACTTTTTATCCCGGAAAATTAAAGAGTTCCCGCGGAAATGAAAAACCTTAATCCACGCGGACGAGTCGCGGGCATCATCTAGTAGGTAATCAATAAGTGATTAACTAACCATCCTAAGTATACTAGATTTTTTATAATCGTAAATACTTACCTGTGCCAGACTTTCCTTAAAAACTTTCTAGAAATACTTTAATTACTTTTATATATTTTATATAAAAGTATGCTTATTAAAGTCAATAAAATTCTAAGTAATGAAATTTATAGTTGCTTGATTGCTATACTTATAACTTATAGTTACCCTATTCACTGAAATCTACAGTTATATCAATAAAGGAGTCAAGTACTTGCCTAATTGTTCGTAAAAGTAATAATTTTTTAGATAAAAGAAATCGCAGCAATAAAGCGTTATTATTTTAATAGAAGTTATATAGTTGTTCGAAAACAGCGGTTATTGTATGTTATTGTTATACACATTCAATGCGCGAGGGAAGTGCGTCCAACGCGAGGCAACGCCTAGAAGCAGTAGTAAGAACCGCCTCTTTGTTAATTGGCCTAGTCTAGTTAACTAACAGCTAACGGTCCTATACCAAAGTCCATCATTCTTTAAAATTAACTTAGTTTCAAGGTATAATAAGAACTTTTGTATTGTTATACATATAACAATAAAAAATTATTAACTATTAAAGTTAATAAAATTCTAACTCTGTAGTTAATGCAATTTATAGTCGCTTAATTGCTAGATACCATATTCGCTGCAATCCACAGTTATATGAATTTTATAACTATGCTTAATTGCTAGCTATACCATATTCGCTGAAGTCCCTAATTATATGAATAAGGAAGTCAAGTACCTTACTTGTCTATTTGCTATTACCTCATAATATATCACCCTATCAAATATACGCCATTAATTTTTTATAAAAGTAGTTTTTCGAAACGAGGCTTAGGTTATTTTTAAAATCCAATGGTAACTTTACACTATTCCGGTAAAATAAGTCAACGTTGCAGGTGTTTAACTATATTATTCATGCAATTCACGTCGATCCATTTCTTCTTTGCGGCGTGATTAAAGGACAAGCAAACACTCATTTGCATTTATAATATAAGTAAGTATTTCGTTTATGTTGCTAGCTGTATTATTTCTTCCTTCTAGGCAAGTTACGTCCCGTTTGAAGTCTGTCGCGTATGTAGCTGTGTTATACGAAATGATAGACAACACAACAAACATATCTTTCAGTTATCTTCTAATTCTATCATAAAATGCATAAATAGGTTTTATATACCTATCCAACAAGCTGTATAATTATTTGTAGTAGTTCCACGCGTACGCGCGCGTTTAATAAGATGCCCCGTCAAACAGTTGCCCTCGCGCGTCACTACTCACTATTGTCGCTCCTTGTGTGCCCAAACCTAAAGCGTTCTATAAAAAAATAGTTAATTGTTCTTGAAAAGCGGTTATTGTTATAGTGGATGCTTTATGGCGAGTAGGTATAATGCGACTCGCGCTTGACTCGTCAATGCGGGCGACTTGATGGGGAAAAGTTTAGATTGTAACCCAAGAGATGAGATGAAGCGATTCTATATTAGAAACTAGAAATGCTCGGAATCCCGCAGTTAGGATTTTGGCGGTGTTTCACTAGCATGCATCGGAGAGCACGTTAGGTATGCTCCTGTCCTCGTAGTTGCTCCTGTCGAATTCGTCGTTCCATCGGGTTATAATTTAAGAGGTTAAAGTAAAATTTTCTAGCCCAATCGTCTGGCTAGATTGCATATTGAGCACCTTCAATTGGTAGGTACTCAATAATAATAAAAAATCGGGTTATGAGAGTATGGGAATAGAGAGTGTAAGTTGTAACTATGTTAGCGGCTAGCGCTCACAATAATTAACACAATAATAATATCTGCCGCGCAGATGGTTTATCTTCGGAGATTAGCCGCAGCTGAAATTCGTTATTATTTCTTGCTAAAATGCAAACATCCCAACCTCATTCATCTCTATTGGCCGTCAAAATTTTAGAAAGTCAATAAAATATAAACTGTACTTAAAAAACGCGAAGGTAATAACTTATTATGGTATCTTAAAACTGAAGTTCCAAACGTGCCTTGGCCTGAGAATAGCCCACAAAAAAATCAGCCGAGGTTTTTCAATGTTTTTTTTTAATGTAAATCTGTATCGCTACCGCTTCTGCCCTAACCCAACCGTCCTCAGTAAATAACTTTAGAGTCCCGGCGGGCAGTAAAAACGCGGCGCAGTAAAAACCGCCATTCCAGCGCTTTACGGCGCTTATTGGCAGCTGCCTTCTGCATATTGTTAAGCCGCCTCAGCACGGGACGCGTACACACACACATGCTCGCGAGTCCTCACATAGGGTTACCTGATGAAAAACTTGCTGATGCCCGCGATATTAAATACTTAGTATTAGCCTATGTGTTATTCCAGACTATAATCTCTGTCTGTGCCAAGTGGTGCCAAATTTCATCCAGATCCGTCCAGCCGTTCTGGCGTGATTGAGTAAAAACGTGGCGCATTAAAAACCGCCATCCCAGCGCTTTGCGGCGCTTATTGACGCTCTGCCTTCTGCATATTGTTCAGCTCGGGACGCGTACACATAGGTATACTCGCGACTTCTTATAATAGCTAGTTAGGCATCAGATAGTTTTTCATACCTGATGAAAAACTAGCTGATGCCCGCGATAATTTTCCGCGATAAAAATTCAAACTCAAAGTATATTAGTTATTCAAAATAGGTAACTACACAGTACACCTTCTGAACGTCACGTTTACAAAGTATTTTAAAAGACGTGATGGTGAAAATTAATTATGTGATTGATGGGGAAAGGGGTCACGACCCTCAGTAATGAGGAATAAGACGGAGAGAGAGAGAGAGAGAGAGAGAGAGAGAGTGAGAGAGAGAGTGAGAGAGAGATAGACCCTCACGGCCGGTTTCTGAATTGAGAATTTCATGTTGAGTCTATCTCAAAGACTACATAAGGATTAAGGACTAATTAAGCAAATTTTTGATTCTGAATTGATATTGTGTAAGGTTTGAGAGTTGGAACTTGCTGTTATTTTGCTTGAATGCTTAATTCAGAAACCGGCCCAATATCAATTCAGAAACAAAAATTTGCTTAATTAGTCCTTAATCCTTATGTAGTCTTTGAGACAAACTCAACATGAAATTCTCAATTCAGAAACCGGCCGTATATCACTTTCATGTTTGCGAACATAACTCTTTATCGTAAATGTAACTATAGTGAATATTAAGTTTTGGTTTTCACATCGGTTCTAATTAGCGATCTACTCGTAAAGTTTCATTGTTTATTGCTACAGTAAATCTGGTTTAATAATTATTACTTTTACTCGGCGGTAAAATCAAAGCTGACTCGTTATTACGGTTACCTACGTCTAATCGGAACTAAAGTCAGGAATCAGGGGCCATACCGTCAACGCATAAAGCAATACTTCAGCAATATTACTTGTACTATTACCTATACTGTACTACTACTATTACCTATTACTCAAAATTACAGTTTGATGTCACGTACCTTAACATTCCTTAAATAAGGATTTTAATTGAATGATGAAAATCAGCGCTGTATGGTTAGTGCTTGCACTCACATGCAGCATTATTGCCTGGACCATTTTTCGGGTTGTGCCATACGTGATATAGTGCATCCCTGCGCCTCATCGGAAACTATAACCTACGTCTAATCGGAACTAAAGTAAGGAATCAGGGGCCATACTGTCAACGCATAAAGCAATACTTCAGCAATATTACTTGTACTAGGTATACGTGATATAGTTCATCCCTGCGCCTCATCTGAGGTGCAGAGGTGATCTACCTCTTTAGGTATGCTCGTTATGTATGGCACAATTACGAAATAAATGTTTTTTCTTTCTTTCTTCTTTCTAATTATTCTAAAACACGAAAGCCAATAATAATGAAACATGGCAGTATGGCCCCAGTACAATTCAGCATTTTATTGTATCCACTGTAAAATAATACTTATTTTTTGACAACTTCCCTGGCGCTGTGGTGAGCTGCTGTTGTCTTATAAGAGGTCCCGGGTTCGATCCCGGGCAGGGTCAGTTTGGGTATTTAAAATCACATACTGGATTTTCTCTAGTCTGGTCTGGTGGGAGGCTTCTGCCGTGGCTAGTTACCATCGTACCGGCAAAGATCGCCAAGCGATTTAGCGTTCCGGTACGAAGCCGTGTAGAAATCGATTGCGGCTTAAATCTTAAGAGCCCTCATCCCTTCTGATTGTGTTTATAATACTTACTTAAGAACTAGTATTTTTTATAAATCACTTATTAAAAATTTTCGTGGTTATTTAAAGGTGGTAAAAATTATCAATCAAAAGTGTAAAATTGAGAAAATTCTTCCGCAAGAATGAAGATTAATTCATTATTATTTTTCATAAAATTGCTTAATAATTCTTTGCGTTAGTCTGCTTTTAAATGGATGGATCCTTAATACTTTAATAATAATAAAATAGAATATTACTTAGTTAGGTTTCTATTTTTTAGATCTAATCCTAAAGGTCAGTGAAAAAACGCCTTATAAATTGCGTCTGCGTCTCCGATTAATCAATGCCATAAGTATTAGCATACAATGCCCGCGGGCGCACGCTCGGCTGGCCTGATAGTGGTGAAGCTTACACATTGCCACACTCGCCGGGTCGACGGACGGTCAATAGGTAGATAGCTAACCACGTGCACTATTCCCTCACTCTCACTCAGGCGCAGGATGAATGGCCTTACCGGATCATCAACGGGAAGAGGGCGGTGTATTTGTGTAACATGCCTCGGAGAGCACGTAAAGCCATTGATTAAGAGCCTGATCTCTCTCCGGTCGTGTCGGTTTGCCGTTTTCGCCTACTAACCAATTTCCCGGAACCGTTTAAAGAAACTGGAATCACAGCTGTGGGGATATCATTGTATTACATTAAATAAATAAAAGCTTTATTGTTTACAATATTGTTAGTGGTTGATCACAATTTATCTTAAGACTATTATAAAAAATTAAAAAAAATAATAACAAAAAAATTGGAGACACCCACAATATTGCCGAGCAATAAAGATCATTTTTTAAGCTCTAGTTCGAGCACATAAAATATGCACACTCCCATAAAATTTTTCTGCAATAAATTGGTTGCTACGAACGCAAGAATCGATGAAAATGACGAAAAATGGGGTCTGGATAGGAAACCTATAAAACTAGATATTTATATATGCATATTTTAACTTGAAAATAACAATAAAGTGGGGCTTACATGGTCCGCTATCCACATCCTATCCCAGTACATTTTTATTATTATAATAGCCATTGATGTAGGATTTTAGTACGTGTACTAAATGTCCAATTAGTGCTTCAAAATTGTCCCCAAAAAATTACAGCACAAACATTCTATTATTTCAAATTATTATAGCCTAAAAGTCTATAAAAAGGTTTCCTTAACAACTATAATGATATCCAGTCCATTTTTTAAGAAAAAAAATCATATTTCATTTCATAATGCACTGTCCATCTCAGTTCACTTTTTAACTTGAAAAATTAATATAAAAATCTATGTGAATTAAGTAGGTATGCACCGTTCGAAATCCTAGTACATTAAGCATATTTCGTCACAAATTTGTACATTCGCATTACAATACAATCTTTGCGATAAAAATGAGCTAACGCAAAAAGCCCATTAATAACATGGACTTCCGCCCAAACAAGTCGTGGACACAACTCATGACTCAGTTACTGATAATACACACTACGTCGCCACAGTCCAGCTATCGCACAGTTCAGTACCTTTCGAGTGTTTCTCTTATTGTGCTCTTATCTAATCGGTTGGCGTTGACCTTCCAGGCGCAGTGGTCATCGCTGTGCTCATATCGCTGTCATAAGTGGTTTAGCTCGTAAAGCCGTCGGTCCTGCGCCTGATCTCTCTTCGGTTATGTCGGATTTTCGGAGTAAAGTAAGTAGTTAAAGTTATCAAAAATGAACAAAAACTAGGAAGTCTGATAGGTACTAGTAGATAATATGATATTTAAGTAGTACCCGTAGTACAGTATAAAAACTGACGATATTCATTCGTCGGTCCACTAGATATGGCCGCTCAAAGACATGTTATGATTACAGAAAATCCAGACAAGTGAGTCGCGATCTTAGTACGGGCTTTACATAAACGAAGAATATCTGTAGATTAGATCTAGACAGATAAAGGCACTAGACAGGTTTTATACTTGGCGTGACTTGGCTGCGTTTTTACCCGATGGTTATAGCTGATGTGCGTTTAGGTACCTACTTAATAAATCTAGGATAGAAGGCGCCAGCTTGAAAATATAGACCTATGGAATACTAGATGATACCTGCGACTTCCTCCGCGTAGATTTTTTAGTTATTCCAGATCTTTTCTGCCGCTTACCTACAAATTATGGAACCTGAAGTTTCTCCTTCCCCTCTCTTGTGTTATCGAAACAGAGACAAAAACATTTTTTAATGAAATGTTTTGAAATGATTTATTTTTCACGTAAAACAAAATAGTTAATGCAACGTATTGACTATCGATCGATTGGAGATCGATTTCAATCCAAAACTCCGTCAAATCGAAACCGATTTTACAAATCTTTTTCTTTACGAAGGTAAATACTTAACGCTAAGAAGCGATCTCTTCCCGGCCACCTTTTTAATTTTGTTCCACATTCTTGCAACATAAAAATTCTTCTTATTCTTCTTAGGCACATGCTTTAGTATATTATAAGGTATCTAAGACCGCCGTGCGAAGCCGGGACGGGTCGGTTTGTTAACCGGACTTTGGTCTTCGGTTAATCGTAAAGTTTCTGCTAAGTGTTGAATTGGAACGAGTAGTAAGCGAAAAAACTCTAAGTTTTAACTATCTATCTCTGCAATAACCACTCTCAAGTTGCTATTCGTCTAGCTTAGTGTGAAAGTTGGTGATAAAAGTAGCAACTTTCAGCGGCGCGGCGATACAAAGTGCTACTTGGCAAGTTGGCGAAGTTGCGGCGAACTTAGTTGCAGCAACTTTCAAGTTTCACTCCTCCTTCCGAAGTTACGTAGGTATACAAGTATTTACTTGGCGCTAGGAGTTTGTGCGTTTTCAATTAATATAGTTCTTGATAATTTTCTTTTTCAACTATTAACTAGAAGTTTTTATTTCTGAGTACAAACTGTTAATATACTATGGTATGTATGGAAGTTATATAAATATTAAATCCATACCCCTAATCGGTTTCTACACGTAACACGGCATCGTGATTAGCCCGCTACCATCTTAGACTGCATCATCACTTACCTACCACCAGGTAAAATAGCACTCAAGGGCTAACTTGTAGTTGATAAAAAAAAGTTGTTAATATGTGGATAGAAGCATGTGTTGTTTTGCGGAAGTCCATGATAATGAAGGAACTATAAGTTGAATTCGCTATGATCCGTCACCACAGGTCAATCCCATGTGGGTACAGTGTGTATCTTGCGATATTCACCACACCACAGAAACTTTCCAAATTATTCTCAGTATAATTTAAAAATAATTGTTAAGTAAAATAATTTTAAATAATGTTTCTGTGGTGTGGTGAATATCGCAAGTACCTACCACAGATTTACCTATGGTGCCTGGTGGTGGTTTATAGCGAATTAAACTTCGAGTTACTTCATTATTAATATCTGCCTAAACTAAATAAGTTCATTGTATATTTTTTTGTACCTATGTTACGAGCGAAAACGGCAGGTGTACTCGTAACTGTAAGCGCCAAGTCGTATTAGCCACAGTGGGCGACCGCGACATTACTCGCGTTAATATTATTTTTAATGCTCATTCATATTATGCTAATTAAACACGCGAGCTACACCTAGGTGCTTACCTTTTTAACTTGCATATATGTATACCTATTTGTTTGGTTTATTTTAGTTTTATGAGTTTATCCATACTAATAAAAGCGAAAGTATGTCTGCTACGCTTTCATGGCCATCTTTTTAACTGATTTTGATGAATTTTGGTATATAGAGATTGTGATTGGTTGTCCCGGGGAAGGACATAGGTAAAGTAACTAATACCTTAGCTAGTTTATATCCCAGAAAATTAAGGAGTTCCCGCGAGAATAAAACCTAATCCACACGGATGAAGTCGCGGGCATTATCTAGTTTTATTTATAACTAGCAGATGCCCGCGACTTCGTCCGCGTGAAATCAGCTTTTGAATTCCCACGGGAACTCCATAATTTTTCTGGTCACTTAATATATATATATATTATAGTCTGTGACACACAAATAATGTGGCTTTCTATTGGTACCAGAATTTGCAAAATCGGTTCAGTAGATCCAGAGATTACCCACACAAACTCACAATCTTTACTTTATAATATTAGTGTCTACATTATTATGTGATCGGATATGTAAGACAACTAGCATTTGTATACAATTATTCCCAGGAAATGCTTAGTAAATAGGTAATGACGAGCCAATTGAGAAATGTGTAATTAATTAAGTATTATTTTATTTCTCTCTCAAGCACCCAGAAATCCTTGAAATTGGGTTAGGGTAAAGGTTCCGTTAGAAGGCAATAATAATTTCTTCATTGTCATTGCCTTTGATAGACTACTAGTCAACTCTATTATTTGACTTTTACGAAGCTTTAGAAAAAGTTTTGAATAAACAATACTTAAATTGAACAACGCAACGAGTCATATTATGTGCTTTGCATGAGGCTTTAGAAATTCCATGTTTTTTGCTGGTTGGAGTTAATAATAATCAATACTACTTAATATTATAAATGCGAAAGTGTGTTTGTTTGTTGTTTTGTCCTTCAATCACACTGCAACGGACCTGGAGAGTGACATATAGGCTACTTTTTATCCCGGAATTTTAAGATTCCCGTGGGAATAAAAAAAACTTAAACAACGCGGACGATGTCGCGGGCATCAGCTAGTAATTTATATAGGGTTAACTACATTGAAATAAAATAAATACATTTAAGTAACTCGATTTAAGTAGAACACAAAAATAGTACAATTTCACAATAATTTCATTTTTTGCCTATTTGTGCAAGCATCCTCGAAAGGTAGGTATTTATAATATTTCGCACGAACAATAATTAAATCCGCAATTTTGATATGAGTAATGACATATCGCGTGCAGCGCTCTCCGATAGATTGGGCGCGAGATAGGTATATGCCCGTAATCGAAGTTATACCCTGATTGTATAGAACTAACCAATCACGAGGACAAATACTGTGATTGGCGGTTATTATTTCATCACAAAATCCTACTTCTATCATATCATACTAATATTATAAATGCAAAAGTATTTTTGATAGTTGGTTTGCCCTTCAATCACGCCGAAAAAGCAACGAATTGACGTGATTTTGCACGGTGATAGTTGAGGACCTGTAAGGCTAGCATGCGCACAACGAGTAAAATTATGTCTACCCGTTATTTCTATTTGTCTACATAATGTGACACATAATATGACTTGTTATCGTTCCGTCAAAAGTAGAGATAAAAGTAATATTTCTTATCTGTGGCATTTTTCTCTACGAACCGAGTAGGTATTTTTTCTCGTAATTTCGGTGTATGCGCAAACCAGAAATTAGCCGGCATCGACATCTCTATCTCTCGTAGCGAGATATCTCGTTGTGCCATTGACTTAATGCGTTGTGCGCATGCTAAGCCTGCAGGAGAGTGACATAGGGTCCTTTTTATCCCGGAAAATTAAGCAATGTCACAGAGTAGAACTGAATGTTATTGGAAGTTTCTAATTGATTGTAATGTAGGCATTATTAATTGTTTAACGCAATAAAGGCGTTGTTTGCTTGGCACGGTAGCGTTCCGTATAATATTTCATGCTACATGGATTGCTATACCTACTTAATTGAAACGCACGGCTTTGTTTGAAAAACACCTCCATTCGATACCTCTAACTACCTCTACCTCTAGAGTCTGGGTTTGATTCCGGGCAAGACCAGTATTAGCAATAATTGTTTGAAATATATCCCAGTATCAAGAGTTAGGTTTGGTTTAGTCGGTAGGTCATAGGTAAGAATCATGTTTATTTTGGCGATCTTCTTACTGTCTTACTTGTCGATATTACTGTTTACTAAACTGCGATAGTTTGATAAGATTACTAATTAGTATATTTTATATGCCCATACTATATCTACGTACAGAACTAGTTACCTACTATATATTACGGGAAAGGCCTGCCTGCCTATTATTCTTAAGATGCCGATGCAACCTAAACTTGGGAATGCACCATTCCAACCCGTAACTTAACTACTTTGCTTACATACCACAGTTGGCAGCACTGACAACAATTCGAATTTCGAACTCGATCGAGGTCGAACTGGCTGATATCTGAATTTTGCATACCGCATCAACGGAGAGACGCGCCAAATTGCATTGGCCGCCACCAAACTGGTATTCCACAACAAATACCCATATTCCTAAAGCCGTAAAGGCGATAATTGAGGAGCTTTTAGTTTATGGACTGTATGTGATATCGATGTTTTGTGGATACTGGGGCGCATGCGTGTTGAACCTAGCATCTCCACCAGCGACCTTCTCGCGCCAGTGACGTTTTAGATGCTGTCCAGTGTGCTTAGCATGCGCACAACGAGATTATCTCGCGACGAGAGTGAGAGATGGTGTCGTTGCCGGCAAATTTTTCATTAACCCTAACATGCACAAAATGCGGCATATTACAATAAAAAATTGTCGACATGTAAAGGTTCGTAGAGAAAAATACTACAGATAACAAGTATTACTTTTATCTCTACTTTTGACGTAACGAGACAAGTAACCATGTTAGCTTCGGTAGACAGAGAGAGATAACGGGTAGACATAATTTTACTCGTGGTGCGCATGCTAGCCATCCAGGAAAGACGTGGGGTTTTGTATGGGGTTTTTGTACATTTCCCGATAAATAATTGGAAATTGGGCGGAAATTGTTCTATTGTTCGCTCGAGCCTGTCTTTTATTACTATTCAACAATATAGAAAAAGGTATAATAAATTGGATTTTTATAAGGAGTCAGTCATCTGGAGTCAGTCAGACAAGATGGAATCTTAATTTTATTGTGGTTTGATTTTATTGTACTAAATTATATTATGTTTAACAAGATTTAAGTCTTGCATACTTTGTTGATCTTTCATATTAATTTGCACGCGTAACGACTTAGGTTTTATCGAATATCGAAACCTAGGTAAATAACTAAATACCTATTAAAACATAATCTCTTATAAGAAATGAAGATGATTGATTCGAGATAGGGTTCGCAAAGCGCAAACAAAGGTACCAAGCGTAGGGCCACATCATTTCTTTTTTTCGAAAATTTCAAGCTGATCGTGTTACGAGTAAGTATCAGCACAATATAATACTACTTACTAGTTGTTGCCCGCGACTTCGTCCTCGTGGAATAAGTTTTTTAAATTCCTTAATATTCTACTTTGTTCCACGAGTATTCCGGTATAAAAAGTAGGGCTATGTGAGTGACATAGGGGTACTTTTTATACCGGAATATTAAGGAGTTCCAGGTCTTCAACTAAAGAGGAAAGATGGTATTCATTTACCCGGAATCAACATGATCCCCGTTTCCCGGTCTTCATACTGAAACTTTTTTTTTTTTTTTTATCCACTACAAGTTAGCCCTTGACTGCGATCTCACCTGATGGTAAGTGATGATGCAGTCTAAGATGGTAGCGGGCTAACCTGTTAGGGGCATGGCAGTTATATTAAACCCATACCCCTCACTCCTACTCATATTTTTTATTCAAATAAACTTATTACAAGGGCTTTTGAATCGTCGAGTGAACCTACCACTGTTTCGGAATGTTCGAGACAAACGGTATCGGTTTTATCAACATAGTAGAAAGTATGCATTTACCCCACGGTCACCATTACCTTTTTCCATGTATGGAGACGGTTATTAAATCAACGTGGTTTCATACACAAAGTAAAGCAAATTGCTTTGATTTCGCCGCCGCCGAGACGCGCCGGCCCTGGCCTCCTGTAATTAACCTAATAGCTATTATAAACTGTCTGTCGGTATTAGACTCTTTGCTGGTGTTTCGATTTTTTTCAAACTTCACACTTCAATCTTTCTTTTAAGTAGACTTTTACAAGTGCTTTTGAACTGTCGAGTGAATCTACCGCTGGTTCGGAATGCCATTCCTGCCAAGAAGAACCAGCAAGAAACTCGGTGGTTGTGTTCAATTATAAGGATGGAAGTAACTGCAGTCCCAAGCATAGCTGGAGCGAGTTAAATCAATGCTCTTTTATCGTTTACATAATCTTGAACATTATAATAGTATTTTTCTAAGGAGCATACTTAGGTACTTTTAGGTACGTACGATAAAAAAATACGCGCCGAATTGAGAACTTCCTTTTAGAAGTCCGGTTAAAAACATGCTACGACGTATTTAGATACCTAAATCTTAAACTCAAATGTTTTTTAATCAAATGAACTTTTACAAGGGCTTTTGAATCGTCGAATAAATCTACCCACTGATTCGGAATGCCGTTCATATCGAGAAGAACCAGCCAAAAACACTTTCGCATAATATAATATTAGCATCCATTCTATAAGTTAATATTATTAATGCGAAAGTTTGGATGGATGGATGTTTGTTACTCAATCACGCCAGAACGGAATTCCCGCGGGAACCAAAAAAACTTCAATCCACGCGGACGAAGCCGCTCGCTTCAGGTAGTTTATGTGTATTTTACCCATCTGTGAAGATAATATTATGATTCAAAGAGCCATTTACAGTCCAATCGGATTATGTATTTAAGCAGTAGACTATTTCCTCCGAGTAACTGGCTTCATTGTTATCGTATCTCGGTTTAGCCACTTTAGCGCTCGAGTGGCGAGGTGGACCGGATTAGGTAGGCAACGAACTTTACTACTATTATTATTCTACTAGCAGTGGCGTGCACGACATAGAGGCGTACTGCTTACCCTAGTTAAAAAGCTCAATGCATAATTTTCATCATTCCCTGCCTAAAAGTAGGTAAGTATCTACGTAACCAATGTCTACCCGGGCTCCGAATATCTACTGTGCACGCCACTGTCTACTAGTTAAGTTGACTTGAGAATCATCTCGACCGAAAGGCACAGTTGCCCTTATTCGATTTTTTTCTACTTTTTGATGGTCAACTCGACCGGCAGTAAAATACGGAGGTGTTTCTCTCTCTCTCTCTCTCTCTCTCTGCGTCGTATTCGGACTTCCAAATGGATTGGGAATTTCTTTGAACAGTCCATGAAAAATTGAGGTTCGTATTTTCACGATTTATTCACGTGAAACTAGTAGGTATAAGACGAAACACTGGTTCTCCATTATAATCAACTTTATTTAGAAATTCACACCAATATACACTCAGAGCAATTCCCGAGTCCCACAGTCCCGACAACCACAGTTTTATCCGTCACGCAGTTACAGAGTACAATACCTACTCTATTGTCGCGCCACAGACTGAACTAGTCAGAGCAGTATAGTAATAATGTTATTGTCTCTCTCAGACTGGGCCTAACACCTGGCATTCAAAGTAGGCACTCGAAACTAACTAACAAATACCTATTTTCTGTGTCGAAGCAGTCTAGAACGGAAGTGTTATTACACACAACTTACAAGCACTTCTGCTGATTATTTGTAATTTATTTCTTGTTATCGAAAACTTCCAGTGGATTACGCAAGGTGTTTTCATTTAATAAGAACGTCACTTGTCAGCCCTGACGCTGAAATGTGAGACGCGAATACTTAAATTATCAAGTTACATGTAATTTACATTTTATGTACGTAAATATGCCACATGTCAATAAGAATTTAAGTTAGTTTTCAACCGACTTCAAAAAAGGAGGAGGTTCTCAATACGACTGTATTTTTTTTTTTTTTTATGTTTGTTACCTCAGAACTTTGGACTGGGTGGACCGATTTGGATGATTCTTTTTTTATTTGAAAGGGCATACTTACTTCCCATGTGGTCCCATATACATTTTATCGAAATCGGTCGAGCGGTTTTTAAAATATCAACAATAAAATAAGTACTTTGTAAAGCGTGTGCTTGTTGTTGTAAAGTTGGCGCGGGAGTTTGAAGTCGGTTGTCTAAAAAGAATTTTTTATATATAATTATTGTACGTAAGTAGGTTTATTTTTTTATTAATGCAAGTTTTATTTTTGAAGAATTTTTCGTGTTTAACATACTTAGTACCGAGTTATAAGTTAATTGTCATAGATTTATAGGATTTTCTAACTTAAGTAAATCTCAAATCTCATCATCAATCATCATTAAAAAAAATGGAATATGTAGTATGTACCGCACCGACAAAGACTTTATTTTAGGGGGGCTACCATAGAAGCGAATGCGAAGTAAAATATTTTTTATAGCGTTACATACCTAGTAGGGTTGCGGTAGGTATATCATTTTAAAGATAATTAGGACTAGAGTCCAAAATTTTTTTTTCAATTTTTCCCCTAAAATTGACGAAATGGGGGGCTTTCAAAGTGTAGATTTTCTAACGTCCAAAGTTGACCTCAGAACTCTCAATTTTCTGAAAGGCTGAGCCTGAAACTTGATCAATTAGGTACTTGAATTGTACTTGAACAACAATTAATACTAAAATTAGAAAAATATTATGAGGAAACGAAATTATTTAATTTTTAATGAGCTTCAGTATTTTTATCAGAACTTCACAATGATGTCAGTAGATGGCGCTCTGTAAAAGTTTATTCGTTATTGCTTACAAATAATAGACGTTAGCACCATCTTACGTGGAATAAAAAAAACCGGTCAAGTGCGAGTCGGACTCGCGCACCGAGGGTTCCGTACAAACATGTAGTAAGTTTCAAATTATTAAAAAAAGTACTTACTAGATCTCGTTCAAACCAATTTTCGGTGGAAGTTTGCATGGTAATGTACATCATATATTTTTTTTAGTTTTATCATTCTCTTATTTTAGAAGTTACAGGGGGGGGGACACACATTTTACCACTCTGGAAGTGTCTCTCGCGCAAACTATTCAGTTTAGAAAAAAATGATATTACAAACCTCAATATCATTTTTGAAGACCTATCCATAGATACCCCACATGTATGGATTAGATGAAAAAAAAAATTTGAGTTTCAGTTCTAAGTATTATTACCCCCAAAATTTATTGTTTTTTTTTCTATTTTTGTAAGAAAATCGTAATGCGGTTCACAGAATACATCTACTTACCAAGTTTCAACAGTATAGTTCTTATAGTTTCGGAAAAAAGTGGCTGTTACATACGGACGGACAGACAGACAGACAGACAGACATGACGAATCTATAAGGGTTCCGTTTTTGCCAAATTTGGCTACGGAACCCTAAAAATAGTCTACTGATAGTACATGGATAGTACTATGAATGTTTTAGATGAGCGCGCATCGAGACATGCTCGCCGCAGGACTCGGAAGCACAAAGTCTTATTCATCATATTTTATAATTCTTATGGATACCGCGAGGTCTCAGTTCGGGACGAACCACTAGTATTATTATTCAACCGACCATCGATAAATAATAATAAATATCTTTTATTTGCTGGAAACATCAATATTATTATTATTATTGGCTAGATTGTTAAAGTGATAACCCTGGAACTCTAAGACAGCGCCAGCCCTACGTCTTTTAGATTACGTTTGCGCTTCATCAGCGCGTAGGGTTACAGCAAGTGAAAGTGTTAGATTAAGTATTCTCACGGACGACTATTTTCCTTACTTCGGACTAGTTCGCACGTACATAAGTAATTACCTATAAGAATTTTAATTGTAAAACTATTCATTAAATTTTAATTATAAGAAAATTTCGGATTTTCTTTAACCTCCACCTGCCGGCCTTCATAATTGGCGCAGGTGTAGTAGGATATTCGGGACAGTCCGCGGCGCGAGAAATTCGGAAAATTTCCGGAAAATTTCCGGAAAATCTAGCCCCGCGAGGCTGGTTGGCTTTTAAGCCTTCGTCGAATATATTGTTCAAGAACCTTGAAGAGTCGCAGGTGGAGCGTCTCCAGACTTCAAGACAAGAAAAAAAAGATATCCGGAAAAAATGTAAGTACACGAAATTACCCATTGTGTTGCTTCATATCCTAGTGCCTAAGTATCTCATACAAAATTTTCCATCCCAGAAAAGGATACCCTAGAGCTGCATCTCCAAGGCAGTCTCGTAGGGCCAATTTAGATAGCAACAGAAATATAGATATTAATATAGATTTAGATATGAGTTATAATCCCGACACAATTCATAAGGCTTTGAGGGTCCTGCCCGAGTTCGATGGCAACCCTCATGTCCTCACTAGATTTATACGACTTTGTGACCAACTAGTTATCGCATATATAAAAGACGAGCCAGGTTTTGAACTTTGTAATATATCTCTGCTTAGTGGTATACTCAATAAAATCACAGGGCCTGCAGCCCGTTTTATTAATTCCAATGGCATCGCTGAAAATTGGCAGGGTATTAGAAGTGCTCTTATTAATAACTTTGCCGACCAGAGAGACGAATCCGCCCTCTACAATGATATAGCTATACAGGTTCAGGGAAATAGTACTCCTATGGAGTACTACGAACGTTGTCAGACCCTTTTTAGCACCGTAATGACCTATGTCACCTTGCATGAGTCCGTGCAAACGACTATTGAGGCAAAGCGCGATTTATACAAAAAGTTAACGATGCAAGCTTTTCTTCGCGGACTTAAGGAACCCCTGGGTTCTCGTGTTAGGTGCATGAGACCAGAAACTATTGAAAAAGCATTAGAGTATGTTCAGGAAGAACAGAATACGCTATACCTTCAACAAAGAAACGACAGTCTACCTAAAGGGTTATCTAATTCTAGTGTGCCTCATATACCTACCATGCAAACTAATTGGCAGAAACCGTTTGCAAATATTCCACAGCCACAGCAATTTAAGATGAATATGCCCCAACCCCATAGAATGCCTATGCCTATCTATAATAATTATAATAATCGGCCACAATTTAATAGAATGCCTAACCGTACGCAACAAATGTTTCGTGCCCTTCCGCCTAATTATAACCCTAATAGTAACCTATTTAGACTGCCCCCACGAAACCCTAATCTTAATCGAGCATCGAACGGATCGACACCTATGAGTGGCGTAAATCGTTTTGACACTAAGCCATTGCCTCCATCAGGTCATGACTGGCGCAGATTTGGCAATCCGCCCCCTACAAATTACATGAAGGCGCGTGAAGTTAATTTCAATGAATTCGATTACGATCGGATTATGATTATGATCAAAATTATAATTACTATGAGAGCGATAACTATAGCCAAGATCACACCTATGACCAATATCCAGATAATTATAATTATAATAATTATGAACTCTACCCTTGCTCTACGAACCCTGCATTGGAAGAAAATGAAAAAAAAACAGAAGGTTCTAATGATGAAAATTTTCGGTTAGCAACGGAACCAAAAAAGCCAACATAGAGATTAATTTTCAGATTCAGCGGCAACTCTGTTTTATCCAAATCAGTGAGCCACCCCTTAAATTTATTTTAGACACAGGTGCCAATCAATCTTTTATTAGTCCCGAAGTGGTTGAAAATTATTTTTCTAATATTCCGTTAAACTACGACCCATTCGAGGTTACTAATGTGCACGCAACTACAAAAAGTGATTATTCAATAACCTTGCCATGTTTCGAAGAACTCGGTGACTCCGATGATATTACTCTATTCGTATACAAATTCCACAATTATTTCGATGGCTTAATTGGACTAGACCTACTTAACAAATGGGAAGCTAAAATAGACTTGAAAGATAAATTCCTCATTACTAAATTTGCTATTAATCCCATAGTAATGTATGACTCCAAAAATGTTAACCTTTACGAAGATATAATTCCAGCCAATAGTTCTAAACTGGTTAGGGTACCGATTAATAGTAAAGATGGCGATGTCCTAGTTCCCGAACAAAAAATTTCGAATTGCATAATACCTAGCTGTTTAACATCTGTTAAGAAAAATCGCGGTATCTTAGAAGTATTGAACCCGACTCAAAATGACGCTATCTTTTCAATGGATAGATCGATTAATACCGAAATTAATAACATCGAAAGCTTTGATAAAATAACATTACCAGTTCGCACGAAGGAAGTTCTAGCACGACTACGTACAAATCATTTAAATCCTGAAGAACGAACTAATCTGGAAATTTTATGCGCTAAGTATGCAGATATTTTTTATATAGAGGGAGAAACTCTTACTTTCACTAATAAAATCAAACATTGTATTAGAACAACTGATGAAATTCCAATTTATACGAAAAGCTACCGTTATCCACATGTGCATCGCGAAGAAGTTAGAGACCAAATAGAAAGGATGTTAAGTCAAGGGATAATTAAACCATCGGATTCAGCATGGAGCTCTCCTATTTGGGTCGTGCCCAAAAAGTCAGATGCTTCTGGCAAACAGAAATGGAGACTAGTCGTTGACTTTCGCAAATTGAACGAGAAGACCATAAACGACAAGTATCCTATTCCTAATATAGCTGACGTATTAGATAAATTAGGCAAATGTCAGTATTTTACCACACTCGATTTGGCCAGTGGGTTCTACCAAGTAGAGATGGACCCTAATGATACCCCTAAAACAGCTTTTAACGTAGAACACGGGCACTTCGAATTCTTACGGATGCCCATGGGTCTTAAGAATTCTCCATTCACTTTCCAGCGAGTGATGGATAATGTCTTGCGCGGGTTACAAAACGTTATTTGTCTTGTCTATTTGGACGATATAATAGTCTTTAGCACAAGCCTTCAGGAACATATTATAAATCTAGAAAAAGTGTTTCAGCGCCTTCGCGAATCAAATTTCAAAATTCAGATGGACAAATCGGAATTTTTGAAGTTAGAAACTGCATACTTAGGACATATTATTAGTAAAGATGGAATAAAACCGAATCCTGATAAAATATCTGCAATTGAGAAGTATCCTATACCCAAAACTCCAAAGCAGATCAAACAATTTTTAGGCTTACTTGGATATTACCGTAAGTTTATTCCAGATTTTGCACGGATAACAAAACCTTTTACTCAATGCTTGAAAAAGGGAATTAAAATAGTGTTGAATTCCGAATATATAAATTGCTTCGAGAAATGCAAATTGCTATTATCCAATGACCCGATATTGCAATACCCCGATTTTGAAAAAGAGTTCATACTCACCACAGATGCATCAAATGTCGCGCTGGGTGCTATTTTATCGCAAGGGCCGATTGGTTCGGATAAACCTATCTCTTACGCTTCTCGTACACTAAATAGTAGCGAATTAAATTATAGCACGATTGAAAAAGAGTTACTAGCCATCGTTTGGGCAACGAAGTATTTTCGGCCTTACCTGTTTGGTCGCAAATTTAAAATCCTCACTGATCATAAGCCCTTACAGTGGGTTATGAACTTGAAAGAGCCCAACTCTCGCCTTACCCGTTGGCGTTTAAAGCTTAGTGAATTTGATTACACAGTGATTTATAAGAAAGGCAAAAGCAACACGAACGCTGATGCTTTATCTAGAGTTGAAATTTATAACGAGGAATCCGATTCAATGATTGTCAACCCAACAGAGAGATCACCGTCACCAGCTCATAGTTCTTCCACTGAAACTGCTCCATCACCCGTATTTATTCGTGGTTCTTCAACTGAAACTGCTTTAACACCCAATTCGTCAACGGAAATTGCTCACACTTCTCATGAAAACCCCATATTAGAAATTCCAATAGTCGATGATCCTTTAAATAAATATCAAAAGCAATTGCATATTGACATAGTAAGTGAAGTGAAACGGCGACCTAAAATTTCTAAGCCGTTTGAAACACATACACGCGTCTCCGCCCAGGTTTCAGAAAATAATTTAGAGGAGGATTTAGTTAGTGTAATTAAAGAATTTGTGCGCCCAAATATTAAAACTGCAATTCTTGTAACACCACCTCTTGGTATGTATTCGATAGTTCCAATTTTACAAAGTAAATTTAGAAGCTCCTCTATGAATCTTGTATTAGTAAAATCTGAAATGGATAACATTAATGACTATCTTAGACAACAAGAGATAATAAAACACTATCACGATGGAAAAACGAACCATCGTGGTATTAATGAATCCTACTTAGCACTTTCTAGGCGATATTACTGGCCAAAGATGAAAGATCACATTACAAAATTTATAAATGAGTGCTCTATATGTGGCCAAGCTAAATATGATAGACACCCGATTCACCAACAATTTAATATAGTGCCACCACCAACTCGACCTTTTGAAGTACTACATATGGATCTTTTTACAGCAGAATATGAAAAATATGTAACTTTTATAGATGTATTTTCAAAATATGGGCAGGCATATCATTTAAGGGACGGAACTGCAATTAGTGTTATACAGGCTCTACTGAATTACAGCACGCATCACCGGCTTCCTTTCAGAATAGTAACTGATCAGGGAACCGAATTTACCAACCAATTATTTGTAGAATTTTGCAAACTACATAAGATTGCTCACCATAAGACTTCGGCTCATGCTCCTAATGAAAACGGTAATATCGAAAGATTTCACTCTACCATATTGGAACATTTAAGAATCCTTAGATTACAAAAGCGCGATGAACCAGTGACCAATCTTATGCCATATGCTTTGCTAGCTTATAACAGCTCCATCCATAGCTTTACTAAATGTAGACCATATGATTTAATTATTGGACATACTGACCCACGGGACCCGTTAGACTTTAATTTATCTGAACAATTATTCCAGTTATACATCCAAAACCATAAAGAACAAATGAAATGGTATATAATATTGTTAATGAAGCCTCTCTTGCTGATCGAACACAAATTATAGATCATCGGAATAGAGATAGAGAACCTGTAGTTGATTTAGCACCCCAGCAACAAATCTTTATTAATAATCCGCAAGCTTCTAGACAAAAATTAGCTCCCCGTTTTACGCAGGACACTGTAGTAACTAATTTACCTATACATATCTATACCTCTAGAAAACGTCAGCCCGTCGCAAAATCACGTCTGAAACGAGTTCCAAAAAGTGCAAACTTGTTACAGGATACTGCTGCTGCTCGTAATGACAACCCAACTAGCGGCGAGTCAAGAGATAAAACTTGAAAGTATGAAGGATGGTCCTGGGCTATTACCATTTAATCTTGGATGCATGAACCTCATTACTCACTACCACACCTTTCTGCAGTATATAGAAATAAATGATATAGAAATTAAAATTAACAACGTAAGAGATCAAATAACCGATATAGAAAATCATTTCGATGATTATACATTTTCACTTTATGAATCTCGTGTCCAATATTTGATTCAAAAATTAGATAAAGCCTCATACTACCTTAAAAGTTTTGAACCGGGTCGTGTCAAAAGGGGTCTGATAAATGGATTAGGATCTATAATCAAAGCCATAACAGGCAACTTAGATTATAATGATGCAATTAGATATAATAGCGCATTAAAAACTCTGGAATTTAACCAAGATAAAATAATTTTAGAAACTAATCAGCATATAAGTCTTAGTAAGGACTGGATGGCAGAGTACTCCCAAGTAGTAGATAAGTTAACTCATAACCAGATAGAGATTAATAAAACTATCCTATACTTAATGAATGTAGAGACCGATACCAAGTTGGTTACTCTTAGATTTGCGAAATTTGCTCAACTTTTAGATATTTTAAACGATAACATAGATGAAGTTTTACTTACTCTTCGAAAAATTGAAGACATATTAGCGTTTACGCGTACAGCTACCGCACACCATATAATGATAGGGATTGATATTTTAAGAGTAATGATTAGTAGATTAGGTACAATATATAGTAAGAATCAATTATTAGATTTAGAACTTCGCGAATATTATAACATTATACGTTCAGGGTCATATTATTCAGAAAAAAGAATAGTTATAGTTCTAAGATTCCCGATAGTAGCTCCCCAAAATTTCAATCTTTACAAATTATCCATATTACCTAATAGTCAAAATCAAATCCTTATCCCTCCATTTCCGTTCATTGCAACCAATGGGTATATGCATGTGTACATAGAGGCTGAATGCCCGAAGCTTGGTAATACTGCCCGATATCTTTGTAAAGCAAGCCTCAACCATCGGGTCCGCACTACACCAGACTGCATTTCGACGCTCATCACAAGCCAACTCATAGACAAGTCGTGTAAAATAACCACAGTATCGCTGTCAAAAGAAGGCATGGAAAAATTAGACGACCAACATTATTCAATTACATTCCCAAACGCAACAAAAGTAAGCCTTAAATGCGGAAGAAACGATTACATAACTTTGAATGGCAGTTATCTAGCTACTATACCACACAACTGTCTCTTACGCACCGATGAATTCACTTTGGTCAATGCAGACGATGAACTTCGCGGCCACCCAATGAAGATTTTACTAACTTCGGTAAACAGCTCATCTATCGACTCAACCTTAAAATTACCGCAAGTTAAGATTAATTCAATCAATCTCCACTATCTTCATGATATTCAAAAAAATGTAGAGCTGCAAACACTGATTCCTATTACCGGCCACTCTGACGCCGTCTATCATACAACCATCCCCTTATATGTACTTCTTCTGAGTTTAATTATACTCACAGTAATCATTCTCATTCGCCGCTATATGAAGAGACGCAGCCTAGTCGTAACACAGCCAG
Organism: Erebia epiphron; assembly: GCA_963932025.1. NCBI lineage: Eukaryota > Metazoa > Arthropoda > Insecta > Lepidoptera > Nymphalidae > Erebia > Erebia epiphron. The sequence goes on from OZ009950.1 coordinate 16,831,493, forward strand.
CCACCGGAGGTGAAGATCTATCGAAAATACCAACTGCAGCTGAAACATCCATCCATCCATCTCATCCTGCAACTTTTTCCCTAAAAGTGCTGAAATAGTTGCAGATCTGCGAGGGGAAGTGTTAAAGTGATAACCCTGGAACTCTAAGACAGCGCCAGCCCTACGTCTTTTAGATTACGTTTGCGCTTCATCAGCGCGTAGGGTTACAGCAAGTGAAAGTGTTAGATTAAGTATTCTCACGGACGACTATTTTCCTTACTTCGGACTAGTTCGCACGTACATAAGTAATTACCTATAAGAATTTTAATTGTAAAACTATTCATTAAATTTTAATTATAAGAAAATTTCGGATTTTCTTTAACCTCCACCTGCCGGCCTTCATAATTAGATAGCAGAGTTTATTTTGTTAGGACCAATTCTAATCCTTACTAGGTGTATAATTAAATGTGTTTAGTTTACCCATGTCAAGTGATTAACATAATTACAAATGCGAAATTGTGTCTATCTGCTTACCTATTTATGGCTCAACCTATTGATGATATTTGGTGAACAGATAGTTTGCATCCTGGAGACCGGGCATCAGCTAATTCATAGCTCGAAAAATCAGAGTTCCCATGAGATTTTATTTTTCAGAAACCTGAGGTGCGATTGTGTAAGAATTGCCGATCAAATCGTCAAAGTTTGGCATCAAAGTAAAATGAACCATAACATCATTGAATTAGAGCTCAATTTCGTTATCTGTCACCATAAGATTGCAAAAACCGTTTGATTGTAATCTAACAAGCGAAATTGTAAACTGTCGACAGATTGTGAACCGTTCAATGTTCTGAGTGACAATTTTTAAAATATTCATTGTATTTACGTTTTCTTGTATCTTTCTTGTAGGTTAAGTTTGACATAAATAATGGCCGGGCACTTATGTTTTATCGGGCTACTATACCTAACAGATAACAATCTACCGAAAAATAAAATTGTAATCTGTCGACAGTTTACAATTTCGCTAGTTAGATTACAATTTTTTTTTTTTTTTTTTTATTTATTTATTTCAATGGATACAACTATTTTAACATAAAATAAATCTCGCCAAACTGGTGGGCCAGTTTGTTGGCGAGTTGGCGCTCTAAAGTTAATATTTAATTGTATCTAAAATTAGCACTAGTATACCTACCTAATAACTTATCACTAAATAACAAGTAATTTTAAAAGAAACCCACCTTAACAAAACAAAATAAACAAAATAAAATACAAATAAACGATAAAAATAAAAGAGAAAATAAACAATATAAATAAAATAGAAGAGAAAAATAAGAAACAGAAATTAATCAATTAATTAATTAATTAGCCAGTATAGGAGTACTTAAGTGACCTTTTAACTTCTTCTTAAGTACTCCTACACTAACCTTATTTTCTTCCCTTAGCCAGTCTATACTATTGTAAATTTTGGGAACTAAATAACAACTTAACCTTTTACCGTATACCTTTTACGTTTACCAATCTAACGGGTTTTGCAATCTTACGGTGACATATCCATTCTCATACCTATCGGTCGGTTTCTGAATTGAGAATTTCATGTTGAGTCTGTCTCAAAGACTACTTAAGGACTAAAAAAGCAAATTTTTGTTTCTCAATTGATAATGGGCCGGTTTCTGAATTAAGCATTTAACCTTACAAAATATCAATTCAGAAACAAAATTTGCTTAATTATTCCATAAGTAGTCTTTGAGACAGACTTAACGTGAAATTCTCAATTCAGAAACCGGCCGTATGACGCCGAACTTTGACGATTTGAGCGGCAACTTTTAGAGTTAGACAATCGGGGGGGCTGAAACGAATCAGGTGAAGTCGCGCTCTTTATGTATAGTGCCTATCTGATAGCTACCTACATAAATCCGTCGCAACATTGACCTTAAAGAGCAATCGTAACGGATTACAATAATTAACAAATAAATCACTATCAACAATTACTTCATTAATTCACGGACCGACGCCTTTCGCAACGGACCTTAACCCCGATTAACTTTAACTTAAGTATAACCTACGAGTTACGACTTACAAAATTATTATAATCTATACTGATATTAGGTATAAATGCGAAAATTTGGACTGATGAGTTGTTATTGTTACTCAATCCCGCCAAAACGGCTAAACGGATCTGGATGAAATTTAACACACAGACAGATTGTACTCTGCATTGACACATACCCAGTCTACTTTTTATCCCTAAAAAATATGGAGTTCCCGCGGTAATAAAAAAAAACCGGCCAAGTGCGAGTCGCGCGCCGAGGGTTCCATACAAACCTGTAGGTATATAAGTAAAAGTTATAGTATTTTTATTCCACTTATCTATTTTAATTTCAATTTAATACCTCTACGCGTTCATGCGGAAAGGGGTAGTAAGTTTAAAATTATTAACAATATTTTTATTATATGATGTAACTAAAAATTTGTTTTTCGCAATTTTTCTAATGTCTGTGCTATAAGACGTTGCTTCGTACCTATTTTCAAGATTCTGAGTTCACGGGAAGTACCCTGTAGGTTTTGATTCCCTTGCGAGTGTCGAGAATTTGCATAAAAATATTTTTATTATATGATGTAACTAAAAATGTATGTCTTTCGCAATTCTTCCTATATCTGTGCTATAAGTCGTTGCTTCGTACCAAGTTTCAAGATTCTGAGCTCACGGGAAGTACCCTATATGTTTTGATTCCCTTGCGAGTGCAAGAAAATTCGAAAATTTGCAGCATAAACTGCTGTATCTTTTGATTGCGTTGGCTTTGAAGTTTGATTTTTTCACAGCTCCAAGGGACAGTAGTTTGTTTCAGCTTAAAGGTGTTATAAACCTGAGTATTTCATATGAATTTCAATTTAATACCTTTACGCGTTCATGAGGAAAGGGGTAGTAAGTATAAAATTATTAACAATATTTATATTACATGATGGAACTAAAAATTTATGCTTTTCGTATTTTTTTCTTTATCTGTGCAATAAGACGTTGCTTCGTACCAAATTTCAAGATTTTGAGTTCACGGGAAGTACCCTGTAGGTTTTGATTCCCTTGCGAGTGTCGAAAATTTGCAGCATAAACGGCTGTATCTTTTGATTGCGTTGGCTTAGAAGTTTGATTTTTTCACAGCTCCAAGGGACAGTAGTTTGTTACATCTTAAAGGTATTATAGACCTGAGTACATATTTGATATGAATTTCAATTTAATACCTCTACGCGTTCATGAGGAAGAGTTAGTAAGTTTAAAATTATTTAAAAAAAAAAATTATATGACTTAATTAAAAATTTATGTTTTTCGCAATTCTTCCTATATCTGTGCTATAAAACGTTGCTTCGTACCAAGTTTCAAGATTCTGAGTTACCGGAAAGTACCCTGTAGGTTTTGATTCTCTTGCGAGTGTCGAAAATTTGCATAAAAATATTTTTATTATATGATGTAACTAAAAATTTATGTTTTTCGCAATTCTTCCTATATCTGTGCTATAAGACGTTGCTTCGTACCAAGTTTCAAGATTCTGAGTTCACGGGAATTACCCTGTAGGTTTTGATTCCCTTGCGAGTGTCGAAAATTTGCAGCATAAACGGCTGTATCTTTTGATTGCGTTGGCTTAGAAGTTTGATTTTTTCACATGTCACGAATTCCCGTTAAGGTCTATATATTCCATGACTAGATACAACCTAAGACCGATTGACTAACTACGGATCTTTATTTGGAAGTTCATAAAACTACACGTGGGCATAGAACGGGCATATTTTTGGGTAGTAGCGAACAACTTCGCTACCCACAATGTACCTTATAGAAATCCTGAAATAGCACACTAACACATGTGTTAAAGATTACTCTTAAAATGCATCAGAGATTAAATAATAAATAAATAATAAATTGGAACGATACAACAAAGGACTTACTGGCATTTCAGCTATCATCTCGCACACACTTTACTTTCCAACACCACGTCTCAACTCACTCTATACACAAAAGTATAACACTGTATATATTATGATATATAAGAATGTACACAGCACAGGCGTGCACCTCTGATGGCGAGCGATACTCAACTTCCTGTTTCCAGAATGACGCCCGTATTTATACACAATGTCTTTTTCGCCTACCCTCTACCAACTCTGAATTCATTAATAGTGCAATACCAACATGAAATCAGTATTGCCATTCTATAAATAATAAATAAATGTTGCCAGTCGAACACACGATCACGACATTCGGCCATCCGACATTGTGCAACCTCCCGGTGCACAACCACCAAACATTTGCTTTGCTAAGCTTAGTTCGCTTCACTCCATGCAACAATCTGTAGTGTACAACAAAACATCTTCATCCATTCATACTTGCACGATGACATTTAGTTTTAGTAAATCACGACATTCGGGAGAATTAAAAAGGATAACAAAAAGGAAACCTACATTTTTTCAATTTAGTAATATCAAACTTAAAACCTCAAACCGATCTGAAATCCAAAACTATCGAGCTTTTGATTTTGAGATTTGTGAAGTGTGTGTGAAGTGCAATTAAACTGATTGATATCGCTGAGTCGAAATTTCACAACAGAAATAAAAATATCGCAATTTAAATCTAAAACTCATATAGAATAAAGTTAGGCAAATAAAGGATTAATTATCTAAAGCTGAATAAAAATCTAATCTGAAACTTAATCAAAGTCTGGAACAGTTACAGTCTAAAACATAATCTAAACAGTATGTTACATATACTGTAAGCAAAAGTCTAAAACTGAATTCAAATTTAATAAAATACCCAATATTTATTTTATTTCTTATACCGTTTCAGTTATTTATACCTTACAAGCATCTGACGCTGAAAGCTAAGTAAATATCTAAACCCTGATTACAATCTGTAACAGACCAACAGGTCCATCATCCTGAGCTCCACCTATCATGTGTCATACATGACGTGTCATGCCTGCTTTTTTATAAAAAACTTTATTGAAATCGAAAAATTTATCAGAACGTAAAGGAAAGCTGATTTTATTAAAATTTTAGGACTTGACAAGAAATAAGTATCACACACTACCCCAGAGTTCACAATAAAATCTACAACCGCATCCAATGCAAACATTAATCAGGATTACTAATCTATCAATTCTTCAATTCAGTTGGATCTGCTGTACCATTAACTAATCTTTACTAATCGTTTGAATCAAATTAAGTCTATGTTAAATTATCTGCTCTAAATTCCTGACATCGTATACCTGTTGGCGGTAGACTGTTCCCACTATGTTAAATTATTACTATTTTAAAATCTTTAACTATGTAACAGTCAACGTTTTTAATAAATGAAATGAAATTTTTCGTAGCTTATTCAAAAATTTTAACAAATAGAGTTCAATTCTATTAAAAACGCCTCAAAACACAAGTTGTTTTAGTTTATTCCCTTCTTTTCCTACCCTTTCCTTTCCGTGTTAACCTCTGAATAAACCCATCAAAAAAAGACAGCACCACAAAATTCAACCGAATCAGTTCAGGTTATGTTGTCCAAGACAATCTTTAACTTATGAAATACTTAGAATCTTACCCAATGCTTTGAACTGGGTCAAATACCTGAACTTTGACTACAATCATCATTGAAAACCAAACAAAAAGTCCAAAACTAAACCTTAGTCCAAAACTAAATCTAACTCTTCATCAAAGGCTTCTTTGAAATGCAAAACTTTTGTATGAATTGAAGTAGAATCGGCTTGCAATTATTGTACAATACTAAATCGCTATCATATAATTATTTTAAATTAACTTTACTCAATAGCAATTTCAAATTAAAATACAAAATTCAAATGTTGCTGTAAATCCAAAGCTTGATACAAAACTAAATAATAAAAAAAACTAGATGAAACCCCAAATTCAGAAATTTGAATTTAATACTCAAAACCTCTTTTGTCTTTTTTTTTTTCAGAATCATTACCTCAACATATGAACAAAAATCAAACCAATTATAAATAAAAACTTTACACCAAGTTATAATATATTACGTCAGTAACATAATATAGTATATATACTAAGTGTTTTATTCATTCTGCTTTTTAATACTTTTTGCTTTACTTTTCTGCGTCTCTTAATAATTAAAGTAAGTATTTACAAATTAATTGACGGTTGTAGGCCGGAGCCGCTAGGTGAGGGTATACCTTCGTCACGAGCTTGCGGATCCACAACGCCCGTGCATCACACGACATTATTCAATAAATTTGAGAAAAACAATATGGAGATAAAATTAGAGTAAGCAAGCACGCACTAGTCACTCTCTAGAAAATATAATTTTTACATCATATTAAACTCTCGAGATTTTGGACGGCAAAAGATAATTAATTGCGCGATTTCATTTTCAATTCAAATAATAGTCTGTTAAATTTTATCATCCAGTTCATTATTTCAAATCACTCAGATAAATATATAGAAAGAAAACCCAATGTGACTTCGAGAATGGCGCATTTTTACAATTTTATTACTTTATTGAACGGGCTTCTCGTGTCGTGACTGTAGTTTCTAGCAAGCTACTTAACTTCGAGCCTCAAATGTTCAGCCCTTATATTTATTTATTTATCTTTCTTTGTGATTAGTAAATGTTCCAAAAATTTTAATCTTTTTATTAAATTCAATTTAACATTTAATGAACTAACTTGGTCAAACTGAATCACTGGAATGCTAATTAGTATTGACGAAACACGTTTGAACTATTTTTGGAATTATTATTTTTCCGATATCTAGAATTTCAAAATTACTACAACCTTCACCGTTACAAGCTGAAGTATATATCCTTCCGTATTTAATTCTTAACGCATTCCGAACATCGGACCGCATTATGTTGAAAGCCATAAAATAGTGTAAACAAACGAGTGAAAGATCTATTGACAACAACAAACTTGGAACCTTTGTTTCAATTTACTTTATGCATTCCTTGCTTGTTAACTTTTTAAACTACTAAGCATAGTCTACAAGTGAGTCATATATTTGAGAAACACAAATCTTTCAAATATAACGAATGGGTGAGTGACCAACTGATAAGTTGAACCAATGACAATAAGGCTATTAAATGCATCATTTCCTAAACCACATCGACATCGATCTAGTACGTTATTATAAATAGTGTACATATAATAACTATGTTGTTGTATATCTTCAAATGAAGCGTACTCATATAATATCGATCTAATTTCAATTTGCAAGTTCGTTTGATCATCATAGTTTTTTTTTGAAATAACTATAATTCATTCGTATTTCGGCGCATTCAGATTATATACATCCGAAACACGTCGAGGATCGGTCGCCTTACATCGGGATCACTAATTAATCCATTTTAAAGTCCATACAAATACAATAAATTTTTGCGGCTGTACCATTAGGTACAGTTATACTACTTGTAAAAATTGATCTTAGTCGTTTAAAATAACCGAAATCTATCTAAAATCATTCAAAATTTAAAAATGTAGAACTTCCCCTGATCAAAAACATTTAAAGGCACACAGGAACTATGAAAAATGAATAAAATGCCATGGTAGTTCTAGATAGAACGAGTTACTTGTACAGTAATCTACTAAAGCAGCTAATAATTCTGGACTAGAAAACTTGCTTTCATTATGTACATCCCTTTAGTTTGATATGTACGTAAAATTAAGTAAATAAAATACATTAGATCTTTCACGAGCAGTTAGATAACATACTGTCAAAAACAGTAACACACTTGTTCACAACCTACCGGCTCATTAGGTCACAACTTATGGAAACACTTGTTCCACTCTAGTAACACACTTGGTTACATTCTATGGACTCACATGGCCCAAATGACATACATAGTCATTCTAAAATGGTACTCACATGGCCACCCTAAAATATCGACACACTTGGCCACTCTATAATAGTGAGTAGACACACTCATGACTACTCCAAACGTATACGAGCTCTCTGACCATCATTCAATATCTTTATTCTTACTCCCACAATACCAGCTACGCAAAATCGTCAATTTCAACTTGAAATCTAAGATATTCTAACGTCTCTATCTTGTATTCTTCCAAAATCCTTCATTATTAACCTCAATCACTGATAAATCTGTCAAGATACACTAAGGCTTCCGTACATGAAAGCGGAACCCCTGATGTCAATCAACCTGTAATGCGATAGAAAGAGGTTCCCCTTTTTTTTTTAAACTACAAATGATAATGATATCAATAGCTGATATACAATACAGTACTAAAATACATATGCTGTGATAATAGCACATATTAAGAGTTGCAAATGGACTTGGTCAGTAAAACCACTATTATTCTTTCAGCATAGGTACAACTACCATCGAACAAATCACTAATAAAAGGGCAAATGATTTTAAGCAAGTGCTTAAATAAACTTATCATAAATTACATGTCTGGCCAATGTACTTCGCTAATGTAATTTAAGTTCACTCGCGGCACTAATATAAATAGTTGCCCTGCCACTCAAAAAAATTACTTTTTAAACACTACAAATTCCTAAGACACCTGTTTTGATCGAGTCTAGTACTACCAGACTAAACTATCTAGATCACATAAAATAAGTACACCAGTAAGTATACTTTTATATCGAGAATTTAAAACTAAATCATACTTTTATCGTATTTCTTATAAATCACACATGAAACTAATCAGAGTTCGATAAATTGCTTTGCATCCTAGTATTGACATGAGGGTATCTTATTTGACATATTCACTTCTCTTTTTTTTTTTTTACTATTATTCACTCTATGAATTCTCTTCGTGAATAACCAGTAATCTAATCTATGCCTGGTTAATAGAAATTTCAAATTAAAAACTAAATTAAAAATTAAAAACCTTGTAAAATCAAAATTCGAAACTTAAACAGTGCGTAAAAAAAAACTACAATCTCATTCAGTACACTAGTCTGAAGGCACGAGGCTGCTTTTAAATTCAATAATCATTTAACTACATTTACACTAAATAAAACTTTAGGTAACGTTCATCCAAAGTAATGGTCCAGAGAATAATTCACAAATACTTGAGTTAATTAGAACTGATAATTATTTACCTATTTCATATCTCTAGGAGTACCTCAGGTTAACCAGTAGTAATAACCAAGCTGTATGGTATCGCATTTAATCATCTAAAATGGCTGCTCAGATGGCCGGTGCTAGTGAAATTTATTCCAGTATGTCAACTCTCATACTGGCGAAATTCTCGCTTGACGCTTTATTTGTTGATTATAGCTAAATAACACAAAATTTCTTGGACTCATGTCCAGGACATGACATTTTTACATCATCTATCATAAATAAATACTATGGACACTATATTCAAAACTCAATTCACTGAAATTTCTATCGATGTGTTTTATCTAAACTAAATACCTTAGAATCAGAATTACTTCGACACTAAAGTAAACTGCTTACAAAATCGTAATTCGGGGATCATCCTCCTCGATGGAAGCCAGTCGCCAAGCTGGTTTGAGTTGGCAATTCATTCAGATGAGACTTCACAGTCTTAACGTCGTGATGACGTAATATTTTTAATATTAGTTTACAGCAAACTCTTTTCCAATTTGTGGGTAACTAAATACGAAATATAAATGTAATTCAAATATTAACTGCCTTGATACAATGTCAATTATTATCGCACGAGATCATTACCAAACACTCGATTTAACCTCTACTCAAATGGAATACAACATAATATTATAGCCAAAATAGCAAATCTAAGAGTTCACCCAGAACTAATGTTATTCAATGTACCCACACAATAGGTGTCAAAACAGATTTAGCAATATCCAAAAGTTCTTTGCTGCACGTTATCTTTATAGCATAGCAAGAATGGATCTCAAGTACATGCTAACTTTGATTAAAGTAGTCAATCTCTTTTGAACTTAGTAAACGGAATACTCTTTGTTTAAAAGTTTTGAAGGTACGACACAGAGAATTGTGTCACAATATAACTACTTAGTGAACAATATTTTTCTCGTGTTAAAAAAATATTGTTTTCTTGGGTTCATTTTCACTTCTGAAGTTGTCACGAATTCCCGTTAAGGTCTATATATTCCATGACTAGATACAACCTAAGACCGATTGACTAACTACGGATCTTTATTTGGAAGTTCATAAAACTACACGTGGGCATAGAACGGGCATATTTTTGGGTAGTAGCGAACAACTTCGCTACCCACAATGTACCTTATAGAAATCCTGAAATAGCACACTAACACATGTGTTAAAGATTACTCTTAAAATGCATCAGAGATTAAATAATAAATAAATAATAAATTGGAACGATACAACAAAGGACTTACTGGCATTTCAGCTATCATCTCGCACACACTTTACTTTCCAACACCACGTCTCAACTCACTCTATACACAAAAGTATAACACTGTATATATTATGATATATAAGAATGTACACAGCACAGGCGTGCACCTCTGATGGCGAGCGATACTCAACTTCCTGTTTCCAGAATGACGCCCGTATTTATACACAATGTCTTTTTCGCCTACCCTCTACCAACTCTGAATTCATTAATAGTGCAATACCAACATGAAATCAGTATTGCCATTCTATAAATAATAAATAAATGTTGCCAGTCGAACACACGATCACGACACACAGCTCCAAGGGACAGTAGTTTGTTACATCTTAAAGGTATTATAGACCTGAGTACATATTTGATATGAATTTCAATTTAATACCTCTACGCGTTCATGAGGAAGAGTTAGTAAGTTTAAAATTATTTAAAAAAAAAAATTATATGACTTAATTAAAAATTTATGTTTTTCGCAATTCTTCCTATATCTGTGCTATAAAACGTTGCTTCGTACCAAGTTTCAAGATTCTGAGTTACCGGAAAGTACCCTGTAGGTTTTGATTCCCTTGCGAGTGTCGAGAATTTGCATAAAAATATTTTTATTATATGATGTAACTAAAAATTTATGTTTTTCGCAATTCTTCCTATATCTGTGCTATAAGACGTTGCTTCGTACCAAGTTTCAAGATTCTGAGTTCACGGGAATTACCCTGTAGGTTTTGATTCCCTTGCGAGTGCAAGAAAATTCGAAAATTTGCAGCATAAACGGCTGTATCTTTTGATTGCGTTGGCTTTGAAGTTGGATTTTTTCACAGCTCCAAGGGACAGTAGTTTGTTTCAGCTTAAAGGTATTATAGACTTGAGTATTTCATATGAATTTCAATTTAATACCTTTACGCGTTCATGAGGAAAGGGATAGTAAGCTACAAATTATTAAAAATATTTTTATCATATTATGATGAAACCAAAGACAATATTATATAAACCAGTATTAGACTGTTCACTTCATACATTCAATCAAAGCTCGCTAAATGCGCATTAAAGTCGCCGGTACCTTGTAGTTCTTCACACAATCTGAGATGGCGTAACTGTGCAAGCTGTTTGTTAAAATTAGTTGAATGTAAATTTACTATTTGCTTAAGTGATTTTATCAAATTTTTGTATTTTGATAATTTTATATAAATAATTAATACAAATCGAACCAAGAAAATACGATATTTCACCGATTTTACTATAATCATATAAAGAGCGAGCCTGGTAGCGCCATCTAACGATAGTATTAACCTAGAATTTTTTTTATAAAGGAGTTAGCAATCTTTACTTGGTACTATAATTAATCTATGGATGAAACTAAAAATTTATGTTTTTCGCAATTCTTCCTATGTCTGTGCTATAAGACGTTGCTTCGTACCAATTTTCAAGATTCTGAGGTCACGGGAAGTACCCTGTAGGTTTTGATTCCCTTGCGAGTGTCGAGAATTTGCATAAAAATATTTTTAACATATTATGATGTAACTAAAAATTTACGTTTTTCACAATTCTTCCTATATCTATGCTATAAGACGTTGCTTCGTACCAAGTTTCAAGATTCTGAGTTCACGTGAAGTACCCTGTAGGTTTTGATTTCCTTGCGAGTGTCAAAAATTTGCATAAAAATATTTTTATTATATTATGATGTAACTAAAAATTTATGTTTTTCGCAATTCTTCCTATATCTGTGCTATAAGACGCTGCTTCGTACCAAGTTTCAAGATTCTGAGTTCATGGGAAGTACCCTGTAGGTTTTGATTCTCTTGCGAGTGCAAGAAAATTCGAAAATTTGCAGCATTAACGGCTGTATCTTTTGATTGTGTTGGCTTTGAAGTTTGATTTTTTCACAGCTCCCAATGGACAGTAGACCTGAGTATTTGATATGAATTTTAGCGTTCTCTATGCGTTCCTGAGAAAAAGGGTCTTGAGTTCTTGACACACAGACGGACGGACAACGAAGTGATCCTATAAGGGTTCCGTTTTTTCCTTTTGAGGTACGGAACCTTAAACATCACAGATTTCGCAGTCCCCGCAAGAATCGGAGTTGAAAATGAATACAAAACTTTACGAAAAAAAAAAATTTGAAATAAAAATCTCTTCAAATTTTTCAAAATTTATTAACCTATTTGCAAAGATCCAACTCGAATGCACTTCTCTTTCATAAGTCCAAAAAAAGTTATCAGCCGATTTTCAAAATTCACCCGCTCACACGTGTCTCGATAAATTCCTCAACTCATGATAGGTACTATTCCCATCTCGATCTTCTCAAAATCCTCGGAGCTATGGCCAAAAATACGTCTCAGGCGATTTGCATCTGATAACCATTTTCAATGGTAAAAACTTAAACCACGCCGACGAAGTCGCGGGCATCAGCTAGTAATACTAGTAAATACCCTTTTTTTTTTTTTTTGTTGACGGGGGGGAAATCTTCCTAAGATACCCGATCTCCTGGGGAGACCGGGTTATGTGGGATTTTACCCACTAAAACCCCCTCGGTGACCATCCTCAGCGCATGATGAAAGGCTCCGGGAACTCTTAAGAACTTGCGCCGGGGCCTTCCTTGCGCAACGCCCATGCTGGGCTCGTCCTTGGGCCTATTGCACCCGACCTCATGACCTCATGTCTCTACCTCAGGGTGATGATCACTAGCACCCTAAAGTGGCCGTCTCCGAGCAGGAAGTTTCACAAAAGGAGACCACTGCCCTCCATGAGTCTTCCTCCGCCAGCATTGCTGCTATAACTGTAGGCGGAGAAAGGTCTCTTCCTATTATATTTTGTAATCCGCAGCGCTCATGCTCCCAAGCAGGGCACACTTCGAATGTGTGCTGCGCCGTGTCTTGCTCATCATCGCAGTGGTGACACCGTGGTGTGGGCTCGCGTCCAATCCGACACAGATACTCACCGAAACAGCCATGTCCGGTGAGTATCTGTGTCAGTCTGAAGGTCACATTGCCACTCTTTCTTTCTAGCCACGCGTCAAAGTTTGGCAATATGGCTCCAACAATGCGTTGTCGTGCGTTCCTCCCTTCCTCCAGGCGCGCACGCCAGTTCTCTAGCGCCTGCCGATACGCACGCCGTCTAAGCGTTCCAAGTTCTCTTGTGTCCTCACTACTCTGACTCGCCGTGCGGGTCTGGCCATACACCCTCGCGTCCATAGCCGCCAGTATGTCCATGGGTGGAAAGCGAGCCAAAATAGTTGCCGCCTCAAAAGATATGGTGCGATAGCCTCGTGCAACCCTAATGGCTACCTTACGCTGCACGCTATTTTTTTTTTTTTTTTTATATGTATAGCTAGCAAACGAGCAGGCGGGTCACCTGATGGTAAGTGATTACCGCCGCCCATGAACATTTGCAGCACCAGAGGAACCGCCAATGCGTTGCTGGCTTTTGAGAAATTTGTTTATCCTCCCTTTGAAGAGCCCCATATTATAATCATGAGGGAACACAGACGATGGAAGCTGGTTCCACAATTTGCGGGTACGTGGCAGAAATGACCTGGAATAACGGGTGGTGGAAGAGGGCCAGGCATCCAGGTGGTGAGGATGGAATTTGTTTCTGCGACGTAGGGTACGACTGGAGAACACGGAAGGTGGTATTAGATTGAATAACTCCTCAGAACACTCCCCATTGTAGAGACGATAGAACACACAAAGAGAACTAACGTCTCTTCGGTGCTCTAGGGACTCCAGCATGCAAGTAATATTGGGATTATCTACGAGTCGAACTGCCCGCCTTTGAATCCGGTCAAATGGAAGGAGCTGGTACTGGGGTGCTCCGGCCCAGAGGTGAGAGCAGTACTCCATGTGGGGCCGAACTTGCGCTTTATACAGCAGAAGCCTATGCTTAGGCGCAAAGTATCTTTTTGCTCTGTTGAGCACCCCGAGTTTTTTGGAGGCTAGTTTGGCTTTACCTTCCAGATGTTCGCGGATCTGGACTTCGTTCGATATACTAACACCGAGGATCCCAATGCTGTTAGATGGGGTCAGGGGAGTGTTCTGGAAGAGTATAGAGGTGTTAAAGGGGGTCTTTTTTGCCGAAAACGCGCATACTTGTGTCTTGGTGGGGTTGAAGTGCACAATATTTTGTGAGCCCCACTGTGATACTTGGTCGAGACAAGACTCTATGTTCGACACAAGCGTATTTCTACACTCCTCCAGCTGAGCGCGAGAAAGCTGAGCACGACCTTTATATAAGGCATCGCAGGTACTGTCGTCCGCGTAGCAATGAACATTGTTATTTTGTAACATGTCATTAATATGCAGTATGAACAGCGTGGGTGAAAGCACAGATCCTTGCGGAACGCCAGCATTGATGGGCTTCAATTCAAAGCAAAAACCGTCAACAACTATTAAGCTTCGCTCTGAGACGTTGAACGCTAGACAGCCTTTGCGACCACACAGGTGCCCCGTAAAGGGCTATCGATCGGATGACCCCAGCATACAGACGACGAACTCCTTCCCGTGGGCCCCCAAGATTTGGTAGCAAGCCGTGCATTGCACCCGCTACCTTTTGTATTCTGGGGACCAGCCGATTAAAATGTTCCTCAAAGTTCCATCTGCTGTCTAAAGTCAGACCCAAGTATTTTTAGATGTCGCCCCACCGGAATATCCACCTCCCCCACACGAATTGACGAGCTAGGTGGTTCCAGTCGCTTAGGTAGTCTGTGAAACCATAATGCCTCAGTCTTATGCGGCGCTACCCTCAATCCTAGATTATGGATTTTATCCACTAAACACGCTACACTGGCCTCGGCAAGTCTTAATGTGTCCTGAAAATTGTGCCCTTCACAGAGCAGCATGGTGTCGTCTGCGTAACACACTATTCTGACCTCAGCAGGCATATTAATGCGAAGAACCGCGTCGTAAGCCAGGTTCCAGAGTAGCGGTCCTAATACCGAGCCCTGTGGAACTCCGCAGTTTACTTCTCGCACGTGCGTACGACCATCGCGCCCTCTTTATTGGATAACCCGGTCGCTCAGGTATGCCCCGACAATTTTGCGAAGGTAAGGGGGTACATTGTGGTACACTAACGCTTCCTTTATAGCCACCCAAGGTAGAGAATTAAAGGCGTTCACTATATCCAGGCTCACCGCCAAAGCTACTCCACCCCTACTAACAGCTTGTTCCGAAAAAGCGCGGACTTGAAGGATGGCATCCACTGTCGATCGGCCCTTCCGGAATCCGAACTGACTTTCCGAAAGATCCGGACCCACACATGACAGGTGGTCATTTAGGCGGGCGGCAATAATCCGCTCGAACATCTTGCCTACCTCGTCCAGTAAGCATACCGGTCGATAGGCCGACGGAGAATCAATAGGTCGGCCTTCCTTTTTCAGAAGAACTAAGCGCGCTTCTTTCCAGCCAGTCGGGAATACGCTGGAGCGAAGGCAACTATTGAACAACCGCCTCAGCCTGTTACCTAGAAACTCCAAGGCGAGCACCCATACCCGACCAGGAATCCCGTCCGGGCCAGGGGCAGTATTACGAGCTGCCAGACACTTAAGTGCTCGTGTAAGCTCCTCGGTTGTTACTTCCAGTTCTCTAGACCAGATTATGTGATCCTGTAACACATTCGGGGTGCTAGTTTGAGATCTAGGAAAGAGTGTGTCTACTACTCTATTCGTCAAATCTGGGTCCATGGTTTCCGTCAGTGGGGGTACCCATGGTCTAAGCTTGCCTAGTACGATTTTATACGGGCGCCCCCATGGGTCCCTTTCTAGCCCTTCGAGGAGTTCTTTCCAGCATTGCGCTTTCGCCTTAGCTATTGCGGCCTGAAGTGCTTTTGTAGCGGTCCGGTATGCGGTGTAGGCTACGGCGATTGCTCCGGTTGTTGAACGTCGTCTTCGTCTGGCCTCGTAAATTGGCGTCTGGACCTGAGGCATGTCCTGCGTAGTTGCGCAATGTCTTCAGACCACCAATATACTGCCTTCTTTTTTGTCCGAGTGGCTCGTGGCATAGCTATGTCGCATAATGATGTCATGGTTCCGCGGAACCAAGCCGCCTCTCCTTCCGGATCTGGCAGAAAGTCTTCATTTTCTTCTGGCCATGCCGCGACGCAGGAAGCTGCCACTAACAGGTCTCGGTTGAGGCGCTTTAGAGACCAACGTCGCGCAGGGGTGCTACTTTGTGTCTCGAAGATAGCCGACTGTCTCGGGGTTACTGTGAAGACGATATGACGGTGATCTGAAAGTGTTACCACTTCCTCTGCAACTCTCCATCCTGTCACCATGTGGGATGCAGAGGCAGTCGCCCATGTGAGACTAGTAAATACCCTAGTAAAGTTGAATTGCGTTTAGTAGGTATTAAGCCCGTAACTTTGCTATGGTTAAAGACCATAAATGTGGTAAGTAGGTCCGGGGTTCGATCCACGGGCTCGCCTAAAGGCTTGAGTGAAGAGTACCAGTCCGTTGGTAAGCAGTAGCGACTAGCGACAGCGACAAGCGACGTTATTGCTTCCTATACATTTTGTGTGACTTTGTATCGACACTGTCGTCTGTCAGTATGTCTGTCGCGGTCGCTTCTAATGCAAGATAGGCTTACGCTTGATACAATCATGCTTAGTGCAAATCAACGATGAGGGGTTTGAACGCGCTTGCCTAGAAGATGCCTTATTCACTCTTACCTAAGAAATCCTTTGTAGTGTAACTAGGATACCATAAAACAAAGACGGTATCAAGCTACCAGTACGCAGTAACTCACAGCCGAACCAGTAGGCAGCAGTAAGCAAGGGCGGCCACTATCACCATGACACATGGCCCACTTTATTTCACGCGGCCCGTCTTAGCGCCGCAATCATTTCTACACTTTTCTCACTGCTGCAAGCGGCGCAAGTAATAAGCGGAGCATTTTTACTACATTTCGTGACCAAATGTTCCGTTTTTTTAATTTCACATGAAACAATTAATTTTTGAAGTGAAAACTTCTTTAGCCGCGTTGAGCATTTTTTGGTAGGGGGTTAACTTGTGGATTCGCGTCACCGACACCTCGCTCCGATATGCTCGCGAACAGCGACACGCTCGCGTTGTTACGAAGGTTTTTTGATTGGTCATATTGATTAAGTAGTAACTTATCCGTGATCTTTGATATACTTACTTCCTTTATTTTAATTGTGAGATTATAACAGTTTGCATGCTCATTATGCCTATACCAACTAAAAAGTATACCTAATTTCTATCAAACTAGCAGATGCCCGCGACTTCATCGTCGAAATCAGTTTTTTTAAATTACCACGGGAACTTCCTTATTTTTCGGGGTAGGCTATGACACTCACAAATAATGTGGCTTTCTATTGGTACCAGAATTTTCAAAATCGGTTCAGTAGATCCAGAGATTACCCACACAAACTCACAAACTTTACTTACCTCTTTATAATATTAGTATAGATATGCATTGTGGCTAATTCTGTTGTTATCAATCTCCATGTCTAAAATAACTTAAAATTACAGCCCTTAATATATTGCTATCCCTTATTAATAATTTGTTTTAAATCCCGCGGAAATCCCTTAAATTTTCGGGATAAAAGGGTGCACCTATCTCCGTAACAAATTTCATCAAAATTGTTTGAAAGATGGGTCGTGAAAGCGTAGAAGACAGGCACACACTTTGGCATTTAAATATTATTGGATTTCGCTTCAAGTTCATAGCTTGTACTACACGGTTTCCGAACGGCAGTCAGCACGGGGACGAGCCAGCATTACTCATCGGTCAAATGCTCCCCTGGGGGGAGAGAGACGCCATTACATCCGAACTTGTCTGCTTTGTCTGCGTTACGGTTTTTTTTTTTCGATTTTGTGATCGAATTCCAATATCCTCTGCATCGTCTTTGGACGTGAGCGATTCGACGCCACAGACGCGCTACGGAAAATGTATGACAAAAGTTCAATCTGTACCTATAGTTCTTGTCACCAAAGAAGTCCGACAATCGGTGGAATACATACATACACGAATACATTTTTCATAAAACCTGCATTGAAAGTGCGAGTTTCAATGCCTGTTGTCGAACCACCCGAAACTAGTCAATTTCAGACGAATACGTCATTCTCTGCCCTAGAGCAGAAAACGATGATTTTTTACACGCTGAATGACTTAGCAGCCCCCCTTTCAATCCTGTCAGATTATCTTTTGTTTATTTCAAACCTATAAATTGGTCATTTTAACCATCTAGATCTGTCAGTTTAGTTAACTGACAGATATCATATTAATTGTAAACAACCAACCTAACAACTAAAATAAATAAAAAATACAATTTTAATGAAAGTCGCACTTTTAATGCGGATTATATTATGAAAAATAATCATTATAGGTATAATCCGCATCGTCTGAAATCGTCTTATTTCAACCCCTAGGCACACCTAGGTGCGCCGCCCTAGGTGCGCCGCCTATGGGGGTCTTCTTTCATGATACAGACTATTTCTTCGAAGGGGTAAGTAACTAGGGTTGTAAAATCAAATCCATACCCTAAAGTCGGATTCCAATTTCTATACACCATCGTATCCGTGGTATAGCGGCAACTAGCCATAGCCCACGGCCGAATCCACCCATTAAAAACTGGATGCCTGTCAATAAACCAGGAAACTAGGAATACCAGGAGGCCAGGACAGAGAAGAAAGTGTCAGCAAAGTAATGAAAGTATGAAAGCCATTAGCTGTCACTCTTGTTTTATTGCTCGGTTGGCCATTCTCACGACATGTGGCGTTCACAATTACACGCACGTTATGGTGGCTTATGGCATTTATTTATAGTCGGCGCCTGTTGGCTTTACAGTAAAGTAAGTAAAAGTAATATTATTGAGAGAGATTTAAAACCTTGGCACCAGGGACTGAAAAACAGATTCATAAAGGTTACAGAATTATAAGTGTTACAGGTTGAATTGATAACAGAATCAAATCTGTAACCGTTTTCAATGTGTTTTTAAATCTGATAACAGTTAACCCAAAGCACTCACACACAAACGAATGTAACAGATTTCTGTAACAGATTCATTTCTGTTACAGAAATGAATCTGTTACAGAAATGAAAGTGTTTAACACTGTTTGAAAGTGTAACCGGAATAGCGACGCGTATTCAAATTTGAACCTAAGGTGAAAGCACCGAATGTTGCAATTTTTTTTAAAGAAAAACATAGCCAATGTTTTGTCTGTGCGTGTAAAGTCCAACGAAGTGAGAAGACCGCGTTGTCACACCGTGCAATTTGTTAGGACAAATAAAAACACTTATTAACAGAAATAAACGGTTACAGATTGATTGGGTTACAGTATCGTTTGTGTTTCTGTTTTAAGTGTTTTTTTTTCTATAACAGTTTCAAAAATCAGCGTTTAAAACACTTATTTTGGTCACTGTTTCAGTCCTTACTTGCCACTAAAACCTTGCTAAAACCATAGACTTTTTATTGGCTCTAACTCAGGCCACAAAGTTAGCCCTTGACTGCGATCTCACCTGGCGGTAAATGATGATTCAGTCTAAGATGGTAGCGGGCTAACCTGTTAGGGGGTATAATAGTTACATTGAACATGTCCTACCCCTAATAGGTTTCTACACGGCAACCTACCGGAATGGTGAATCGTTTGGCGGCAGATCTTTGCGGCAAGTTTATACTTAGCCACGGCCGAAGCCTTCTATCAGACCAGGCCAGAGAAAATTCAGAAAATATAACTGATTCTGCCGGGGATCGAACCCGGGACTTGCCATTATAAGACCACAGAGACCACTGCGCCAGGGAGGTCGTCCTAATTATGTACCTAGGTTCGAATTATATTATGCATGTAAAATCGATGCCAGTCAAAACATCCGGCGCTGATGAGAGTGAATTTTCGAAAACGTGCTCTATCGCTGCAAGCGAAAACAGCCTCTAAAATCACTGGCAGTAGGTTTATCGTACTCACATTCAATATTGAACCTGCTATGTACGTATGCAACCCTAATATTGTAGTATGTATTCAAAAAAAATAACAATGACTGAAGGGCAACGCACACTCGCAAAGTGGAGTTTAGCTGAGGCACAGCGTATATCTTGAAAACAAATTCGAACTATCCTATGTTTTTCATTTTCAGTTGTTAAACCAACTTCAATAAGCATATTATTTCTTGTCACGTATTTCTAAATAGAAATATTTAGCTCTACTCGTTAATAAACCAAACCAGCTCTATTCCACTCTAATAAGTAGCAGCTATCGATATTTTTTTGGTCAAATCTAATTATACTGCTTAGAAAACTTAATTGAGAACCTCCTAGTCCTATGCTCGTCGTATTTTAAAAAAAACATACCTGAGCGAATATAACATAAAACATTTATTTGCATAATAGGATACTCCGCTTCATCTAGTAGCCACATTTAGAAAAAAATATGTTTTTTTTACCATTTTAGTTCAGAACGGAGATAGTTTTTTAGCCGTTTAAACTTTTTCAC
This sequence comes from Erebia epiphron, assembly GCA_963932025.1. Lineage (NCBI taxonomy): Eukaryota > Metazoa > Arthropoda > Insecta > Lepidoptera > Nymphalidae > Erebia > Erebia epiphron. The sequence continues at coordinate 16,852,235 of OZ009950.1, forward strand.
CGCGTCAACCAAAAGGGCCTTGTTCAAAGACAAGGCATCACGTAGCCACGAAACCGCAGAGCCAGCCGGCAACAATCGGCCATTGGAACCGTTTGAGACCGCTTCAAACTAAACAATTGTTTTCCCTTTTTGCAGGTAAACAACTAGCTGTGAATCTGTGAGTTGTAATTGTGACCCATTTGGAACGGTTGGTGAGGGGTAAGATTAAAACGACTCGGTAATTTTTGAAGTGAAACTTCTTTAGAATCGTTGTTATTTGCAAATTAGATGAAACGAAAAAGCGACAAACATATTCATAGTCGGATTTAGCCTGCGAGAGAACTAAATAGAATACAAGTAATATTTTAAATCTCATTCTCTCAGTGTGTGTATTATAGCACACACACTTTTTTATTTTTTTAAATCTAAATTCAGGTAGGTACTATCTGCCTGTTTTCACCAATAAAGCTTAAATAGGGAACCTCTAAGCCCATTAGGTGACAGTTATTGACGTGAAAACTGTCACCTACGAGCTATTGATGAAAATGAAAAATGAAAATGAAATTTATTGGTAAAGATATTCGTTGTTTCACAATTTTGTCGGGAACCCTGAAGTAAGTTTGAAAAAACCTGTATTGATGGTGAAATCGGGCATGAAACTCAGAATATAGAAAGAACTTAGTTTTACGAGTCTAGATCTTTACTCAGTCGTGAAGAATTGCACCGTAAAACCATGATAGCCTAGTGGTCTAGGACTCTAGGCGTTCGGGTGGTCGGGGGTTCGACCCTCGCTCTTCTAACTGAGCCTTGATAGCTCTATCCCAGGGAAGGACATAGGCTACTTTTTATCCCTAGAAAATCAAAATACAAAAAATACATACTGTAATGCACGCGGACGAAGTCGCGGGCATCATCTAGTACAAAATATATTGCTAACATAATACGACTTTGACCTTTGCACTACACTCGTCATCGAATATAACATAATATATTATGCTGAAGACATTTTAATACCTGGAAAATTGTTAATAAAACGCTTACTAAGCTTTATGAGGAATAAATACACTTTAAATGTATTAGGGCGATTTCAATAGAACGTTTTTCTATCAGTCGGGAATATCGAAAGACCTGTTGCTGGAGGGTTTTTCACATGACCTTAACTCCACGTCCACTGTTAGTTCATTTTAAATCTATCTTCTATCTTCTTCTATATATAAAAGCGAAATACCACTCACTCACTCACTCACTCACTGACTAATCACGATATCTGAGGAAGCGTAGTAGAAAGCGTACAGACTTGCAATTTGGAAGGTAGATTCCTTCTATGGTGTAGACGCCAGCTAAGAAAGGGTTTTTGAGAAAATCCACACCTAAGGGGTTAAAATAGGGGTTGGATGTTTACATGAAAGTCCTTTGTTTTTGAAGTTAGAGACATGAAAATTGGCAATTAAGTTATTAGTTATAAATAATAAAAATATGTATAAGCAATTTTACGTAAATGTACCCCAATAGGGGTGAAATGGGGGTTGGAAGCTTACATAAGTTTTTAAAGGAAGAGACTTGAAAATTGGGATTTAGGTTATTAGTTTTAAATAATAAAAAAACCTGCTTAAGCTATATAAAGCCTCTATAGATAGGCTGTTTGCAGCGGGAAAATTTCATAATCCCATAGGAAATCAACAATTGTACGCGGACGAAGTCGCGGGCGACCTCTAGTAATCGATAAAGCAAGAAAGTGCGTCAAATGCAGATGATGTCACAGTTTAGTATTGCATACTACGCGCGCATTTTGACGTTCGATAAAGAGTTGCTATTGTCAAATACCCAATTGAGATAGCACGGTCTACGCTACTTCATTTTCCGGGGAAAGACAAATGATACTTTTATCCCGGAAAATTAACGAGTTCTAGCGGGGAACATAATTTAAACACAGGGACGAAGTCGCGGGCATCAGCTAGTAAACATTCTATATAAGCAAACGGGTTCAATCTCTCTCCCTCGTCTGGTCGCCCGTAAACCGCGTCGCGCTTGAGTGCCCTAAATGCAAAATGAGCGAGTCATGAAGCAATAAATTGCAATAACCTTTGCCGCCCCTCACCGCGCGCACCCCCCCGCACCCCCGGGCGACAGTTTCAGACTATAGGCAGGATATTGCGTTTGGTTGTATTATAGTCTTGTAACACAATTAAGTAGACAGGTATAGTTATATACATATATATGAGAGTATAACTGCCTCGCTTGTCCAGTGGTTAGACCGTTAGCGTGTTCAACTGCGGTCGACGTGGTCCCAGGTTCGAGTCCCGGTTCGGGCCATGGTTAAGTTTTCTGACTTGAAATTCTCAGTACTGGCCCGGAGTTAGGAAGTTGGCGGTGTTTTGTTAGACAGAGTGTTGGTTGCAGCAGTGGATTCCACGTGTCTTCACAGAAGAGAATCGAAATAAAAGTGTGAGATACTATTATGTCGTTTTATTTCTTCACGAAATAAATATACAGACATTAGCGTCAAAGGATTAAATTGTTATGACTTGATAAAATAAACTATTACATCATTTAGATAAATAATAATATTATGGAGACGGCACAAACACACAAGACGGTCAATTAAGGAATAATGTCAATGTCAATGTCAATAGTGTCTTAAGAGAGTCAGAGGTAGAGCATAGGCAAATAACATATTTCTAACATGTTTTCACCCCCGTGTCTCGGAGAGCACGTTAAGCTATCGGTCCCGGTTATCATCACTAGCATGATAATAGTCGTTAAAGCCCGCCAACCCGCATTGGAGCAGCGTGGTGGGTCTAAGTTCTAATTCCCTCTCTTCTATGAGTGTGGAGGCCTGTGCTGTGGAGGCTGTAGTGGTGGTGGAGGTATAGTTCGTTCAATCCACGAAGACGCACCCTCATTCATTGGGACGACTGATGATGGCGCCATTAAGCATGCAGTAAAACAAGAATAGTACATTACATCGCGAGACCGGGAAGTACGCGTTTTCTGGTCGAGTGTTAGTTAGTCCGGCTATATACGAGACCAGAAATGCTCTCCCGGTCGGGGTGTGTATAGTGCTTTTCTAAAAAATGAAACAAGTGACTTTTTTTTGGATTTCGGCGGAAGCAAATTATTATTAGCTAATTTAGCCTCCGCTCTCAGAAAAGGAGGCGTACAATCTAAATCCATAATATCCTCACTCGAACTCATTTTTAGGGTTCCGTACCCAAAGGGTAAAAACGGGACCCTATTACTAAGACTCCGCTGTCTGTCTGTCTGTCTGTCTGTCTGTCTGTCTGTCTGTCTGTCTCCAGGCTGTATCTCATAGACCGTGATAGCTAGAAAGCTGAAATTTTCACAAATGATGTATTTCCGTTGCCGCTATAACAACAAATACTAAAAATTAAAAAAATATATATATTAAGGGGGGTCCCCATACAATAAACGTGTTTTTAGGGTTCCGTACCCAAAGGGTAAAAACGGGACCCTATTACTAAGACTCCGCTGTCTGTCTGTCTGTCTGTCTGTCTGTCTGTCTGTCTCCAGGCTGTATCTCATAGACCGTGATAGCTAGAAAGCTGAAATTTTCACAAATGATGTATTTCCGTTGCCGCTATAACAACAAATACTAAAAATTAAAAATATATATATATTAAGGGGGGTCCCCATACAATAAACGTGTTTTTTTCGTATTTTTTTGCTCAATATTAAAAACGGTAACAGGTAGACGGTTCAAATTTTCACAGAATATTAACTTGTATATTTCAAAATAAATAATTAAATATCAATAAAGTAAATATTAAAGGGGGGCTCCCATACAACAAACGTAATTTTTTGATATTAACAGTAAACCTCTACAAACAAAGTTAGTTTTGCGGTTCATTAACAAAGGTAATTATACCTACTTCTTGAGTACGGAACCCTCGGTGCGCGAGTCCGACTCGCACTTGGTTTTAATTTTTTTCGTATTCTTTTGCTCAATATTAAAAACGGTAACAGGTAGACGGTTCAAATTTTCACAGAATATTAACTTGTATATTACCTTTCATAATAAATAATTAAATATCAATAAAGTAAATATTAAAGGGGGGCTCCCATACAACAAACGTAATTTTTTGATATTAACAGTAAACCTCTACAAACTAAGTTAGTTTTGCGGTTCATTAACAAAGGTAATTATACCTACTTCTTGAGTACGGAACCCTCGGTGCGCGAGTCCGACTCGCACTTGGCCGGTTTTTATTTCGTCACTTTTAAATAATAAATTATAACGATTAGGTATGTAGTTAATTCCCGCCTTTCAATATTATAAAGATAAAAAATAAATATTATACTTTTAATTATTTTTTTTCGCTGTGAGTGCTGAACGCGTAATACGGTAGAGTTCCAAATTTAAACTATTTAGGCCAAGGAACATTATAACAAGTTACAAGATATTCAGGAAGAAAGATTCCAAATTCAAAATTATGATATGTCATGAAAATACATACCTACATTCTTTACTGGCCTAGGCCGGGAAGTTTAACTTTCGAAGTCATTTACAGGGTATGAAATGTGCACCTTTCATATCATTTTTTAGAAATATTACTTTACTAGCTTATACCCGCGACTTCGTCCGCGTGGATCAAGATTTCTTTGGTTTCCGAAGGAACTCTTTTATTTTCCGGGAGAAAAAGTAGCCTATTGATGCGCTACAGTGAAACAGTCACTGCACTGGTATAGGTATTTAAAATTTCAGTATTATTATGACGTACCTTGACGTCAATCAATCAATCAATCGTTTATTTGCTTGAAACATTGTACAATAATATGATGACAGTTTAAAAGTAGTCCACACATGTTTCGTCAATGCTGACGTGCAAATTTAGAAATTCAGGCAAGTACCTACTTAATTAATACTACAATATTTAAATCATCAATATTATCAATCATAATAATTAATAAAATTCACCACAACCTTCAATACTTAAATAATAGCTTAAATAAATAAATAAATGTCAAAATTATTAAATGGTTACGCCTTATTAATTCCGAGTTCAAGAAATTCCCTCACTGAGTAACAGGGATGTGTCAGAAGCCATTGTCTCAGTGTTGATTTAAATTTTTGTAATGGCATCGACTGTATGTCTTTAGGTAGTGCGTTGAAAATTTTTATACCCATTGCATAGCAGCTTTTTAAATAAGTGGCCGTTTTCGCGCCTTTAGGTAAAACCAACCTTTCCGGATTTCTTGTATTTCTGGTAAATTTATCTTTTGCCTTTAGAAAAAGGTGCATATTAGATTTAACGAAAACCGACAATTCAAATATATACATGCATGGTAACGTTAGCACCTTCAGGGACCTAAAATAGGGACTATACTTCTGAAACAAGTGCCAACAGTATTAAAATAATACTGCTTTAAGCAATGATAAAACCCCCGTGTACATTTCAAAGTACGGCTTTTTTTTGTAATCTAGTTTTTAAAGGTCTGTTATAGGTGACCTTCAAGTCAGTCCTATCGTTACACGCTACATACCTACATTAAGCTTAATCCATACTTCCATACAATCCATACTAATATTATAAATGCGAAAGTGTGTCTGTCTGTCTGTCTGCTACGCTTTCACGGCCCAACTACCAACCAACCAACGATTTTAATGAAATTTGATAGGTTACATCCCGGGAAATCAAAAAACATCAATCCACGCGGACGAAGTCGCGGGCATCATCTAGTTATGATTAATTCTAAATCTATGGCAATTTGTGAGAATGACTGACAAATTTATAATATACTTTAACAATTTTATTATACTTTTATAATATAGGTACATAGTTCACAATTGGGAGAGTCACTTTTCCTCATAAGATGTTTTAACTTGCCTGATGGCACGTGTCCGGATCTAAGTCTAAATGCTATAACTAACGCTTGTAACTTGTTCTCGAAACTACCACGAATTGAAGTCAAAAGTCAAAACACGTAACGCGTTCAATACACGATAATTACTGAGGAAAACGCGAAGCATCCATAGAAAAAGCCTTTCAATTGTACAATCGTTTTTCCGAGAAGTCATCTATAATGTGATGCAAACGAGTTCCCTAGAAGCGAAAACTGGTGGACACTGAGTCAGAATTGAACCGACGACCTAAGACCGGTGTAGGGTGACACATTTCCGCTGTAGGTATCTAGTACCTACCTAAATATTGTTTTGAATAAACGGTAGCCAGGTAATAGGTTACAATCCGTCAAATTTATCTGACCCGGTGGCCAAAATCGGAACATTTTTGTGACCTAGGTTTTCCCGTGTTCCATTAGACGTTAGACTGCATCGTCACTTACCATCAAGGTGAAGGTCAGTCAAGGGCTAACTTGTAGTGGAATAAAAAAAATCTTTCCAAAAAAACGGACTTCCAACGCCACTGTAAAGTACAAAATAATTTTGTTATCTACCAACTATTAATATACTCGCCGGCATATTTGCGGAACATAAAAAAAGGTCCTTAAAAAAATATGGTTTTATTTTAAAATCTACTTACTACACTTCTTTTGTTATTTAAAGTTTCATTTGTTTTACTTAAAATGAGATTACATTAAGAACAGATTTTGCGAGTAAAGGCTATTTGTGAAAAATGGTACATTTTTGAACTTTTCATGTAACCGGGAAAAGTGAAATTTAATATTAAAATAACAATTAATTAAATTAGAAAAAGGGTGATTAATATCGCGTATTTACTCCACGTGCTCTTATTAAAGTTTCTACCTGTCTAGGCATACTGAGAATGATGTTATCGATGGTCTCCTGGGATAGTCTCCGCCATTCCTCAACTACGGCGATTCGCAGTTCACCCACGTTGGCAGGAGCTGGAATTCTGGACTTAACTTTTCTTTTCAGCAAGTCCCAAACGTGCTCTATTGGGTTCATATCCGGTGATCTCGCCGGCCTCTCCATAACAGTGATATTCATATCATTAAGATAAGCTTGAGTTACCCGAGCGGTATGCGGCCGAGCATTATCCTGCATAAAAACAAAATCGTCACCGATATATGGGGCAAACGGTACGACATTTTCTTCTAAAACTTCTCTGATATAGCGGTCTACAGTCAGACTCCCTCTGTCAATCACTACCAAGTCTGTGCGAGCTCCCAAACAAATGCCCGCCCAAACCATTATTGATCGACCACCGTATGCAACTGTAGTTTCAAAATTTGTCTGAATGTATCGTTCTCCTTTGCGTCTGTATATTCTTTGCCTGCCGTCAATTTGATTTAAGAGAATTCTGCACTCATCACTAAACAATACCTTACTCCATTGGTCCGCGTTCCAAAGTCGATGTTCCTGAGCAAAAGTTAACCTGTTTCTACGATGATTTACCTCGAGCCTTGGAGCCTTGGCGGGCACAAATGAACCCAAACCAGCTTCTTCGAGCCTTCTTCGTACCGTACGCTCACTTACGGTTACACCCCGCACTGCTTCTAACTCATGTCGGGCTTGGACGTTCGTCAAACGGGGGTTCCTACGTACACGAAGCCGAATGAAACGATCATTCCTACTCGAAGTGCGTCTTTTTCTGCCTTGTCCTGCTCTTCTCACATAAGTACCGGTCTCCCTGAACCGTTGGATACTGCGATGGATCGTTGAAACTGGTCGACGAAGATTTCTGGATATCACTCTGTAGGTTTGACCATTTCTTCGCATTTCAAGTGCCCTGGCAATCTCCGTTGGGGCTAAGTCAGGCATAATTCAGTCATCAACTCCAGAAAGATACGCGATTAAAAAAACTAACAAAAAACAGTATTTCAATGAAATTTTAAATCAAACTCAGAAGAAAGAAATACTCGAAGTTCGCTCCAGATAAGGTGTATTTGAATAAAATTAAAACAATTGCATAAAATGTGATGTTCAGTTGTTTTCTTAATTTGAAAATATTTATTTTTAAATTAAATGACGTATAAACCAGGCAGCAACCTTATATGATACTGATATCAAACCTTTTTTTTGTTCCGCTAAATATGCCGGCGAGTGTATGTTGAAGTCGGGCAGGTTTAGCAAGGATAAGCAAAGTTGACGCATCAGACTCGCCTGACTTCAACATAGTGGGTAGAAATCAAAATTATGTATTTTGTACTTTACAGTGGCGTTGGAAGTCGGTTGTTTGGAAAGAATTTTTATTTTTAACTTTTTAGTGTCATGGTTGAGAATTTGGAGTCAGAATTTTTTATGGGACCACCTCGAGAGCTTCCTCTAACCAATGAAAAATAAATCAAATCGGTTCAGAAACCACGGCGATATGCAACGACATACATTAAAAAAAAAAGTACGCTCCGAATTGAGAACCTCCTCCTTTTTTGGAAGTCGGTTAAAAAACTTATTCCACTCGGACGAAGTGGCGGACATCAGCTAGTAATAATATAAATGTTATTGATATCTTTAATCATGAATTACTGTTCCGAAGTAGGTAGTTCATCCCAAGCATAGATTTAGTTTCCGCTGGGTTCCGGAGACACATCCTAAATCTATGATCCCAAGATTTAAAAAAAGTTACTATACAAATTATTCGTAGGGCGTGGAGCGGAGTGGAGTGGAGTAGTAGAAGCAAAAAGTGGGCAAAGGACGGGAAGTGCGGCCGATAGGCGCGGAAATGGACCGAGCGCGAGTTATCGATGTTTCTTTGAACAGATAACGTATCGTCGACGACGTAACATAATAAATTATAGTGTTATAGCACTTATAAATTGTGTTCTTTATTTTATTTATATTTTTTGCCCGGAGACAGAAAAGAGTTACGTTATGTATCACTACATTATTTACATCCGCCTATAATTTCCAACGTGAATAATTGATACTTATCTATTTCAACTTAAGACTAAACGTTCGTTATAATTATTACATTTAAAACATTACGCTTTGCTCGTAAATTGTTGACTAAATTATACAAAATATTATGGGTCTGAATTTGAAATAAACAATTATTATCATAAATAGCTGCTACCCCGATTTTCTTATCGAAACATCTAAGAATGTATCATCAACATCGCAGCTCGCTATCGGCTCACATTCCGCAGTTATCGATAGTCATCACATCATTACGCGCCACCAAGTGCGAGGCAGATTCCCAAAACATTCGACTGTCACTCGATAACGCGTTACTTATCTCGTGAACGATCTCTGCCTTCCCAATTTTGGACATTGAAAAAGTTCCGTTCACGTGTAGGATTTAAGGAACTTGCAGGATTAGAGCAACCTCAGAGTTTCTTGCTGGTTCTTCTGGGTAGGAACAGCATTCCGAACCAGTGGTAGATTCACTCGACGATTGAAAAGCACTTAAAAGTTTATTTGAATAAAAACATTTGAGTTTGAGTTTGACTTGTCAGTCTGCTAGCCGGTTTAGAAAAATATGCGGATTTCGAAGTAAAACTAAATTAATTTTAAAAATTACTGAGTATACTGACTTTGGTTGAAGATCTGATGAATATCATCGGAGAAGAAGATCGCGACTCTTGAAAGGACAAATCACTTCCGTTCTACAATTTAAGAAATACAAATAACTACAAATACAAATAAATTTACATAGAAAATGTTTACAACATTGAAGTCTTTCATCATATTCATTAACATTTATAGCATTGGTATTGTGTAAAACTCTATATTATATAAAATATAACTTTTTAAGTAAATAAATTGCTTTAATTTTCTATCCTCTATTATTTCAAATTTTTACCGTATTTGATTATTTCATCGAATCGATACATTATTTACTGGTATATAATTGTATATAATTATCTAATTAACTATAATCGCTTTGATAAGCTTTCTACACACCGAGGAAATGAAGGAAAAATACGAAATTAAATATAACTTTGTATTTTTCCTGCATAGGTATTAGGTAGCTTTAGATTTTTCGTGTTCATTGCTTCGATATTGTATACTTACCTATTACTACTGTATTGTGCGAAGTAAAACCTACCCACTGTGCATACAATAAGGTGTTGTTTTGTAAATCGTAAAGCGTTTTTAATAACTACGATTGTACGTAGTTATCATTTGCTTTTGTTTTACTTTGATACGCTCTGATCGTTATTGGGATTCTAGTATTAAAAGTTGAAGAAAGCCTATAAGAAAATAATAAGCAATCATTTAACGGTATATTTATATATCATAGGAAACTATTGATTATTTTAATTTTAATATCGACGTTTGATCCGCAACATTAGCTGAGCGTGTCCTTATTGCGATTTATGATACGCCTAATAAATATCAATATTGTTCCATTCGATTTAAGATGGGAGCAAAAAACCAATAAAATACGCATTATTTAAAAAATATATATAAATACTTTATCATACCTACCATAGAATGATTAACGACACCAACACGAGCTTTTGCCTGCGAATTCATCTGAAAATATCCAAATACAGAAATAAACTTTTACAAGCTAATGCTTTTGAATCGTCTAGTCAAAGACGTTAATTTAAATATATCTAAACTTAATTTGATATGATAAGTACTATACTAATTATTATAAATATGTGACGTCTGATAATGTTGAGGTCTTTTATTCAGACCTCTTTTAATTGGTCCATTTATTTGAGAGCTATGATGCCATAGATAAATGCAACGTAGAACATAATAGAATCATGTTAATTTTTTGATCCAACACAATTATACAGAAACAAGCTGATGCCCGCGACTTCGTTTGCGTGGATTTAGTTTTTAAAATCCCTCGGGAACTCTTTGATTTTCCGGGATAAAAAGTAGCCTATGTCACTCTCTAGGTCCTCAACTATGCCCATGCAAAAAATCAAGTCAATCCGTTATTCTGTTGCGACGTGATTAAGGGACAAACCAAAAAATCTACACACCAACAGACACAATTTTGCATTTATAATATTATTAGTAAGATAGTAAGAAGGAAGATTAGTAGGATTGTGCATAACCGTATTAACACTATTAACATATTTTACACCAAGAAATTAAGAAATTAAGAAATAAGTTAAGATTTATGAATACTTGAAGTTTATTGATGCTAAAGATAACAGCTGCTAACCGATATGCACATTATAAACACAATAACAAAATTTTTGATACAAAGCAGATGCTGATGTTTAATTCACAATTTGTTATTTAATGAACTTAAATTCATTTTAATTATAGTTTAATTTCATCTAATTCAATTCAATTCTTCAATTGTTATTCCGGAAATTCATAACCTATATATAGGTTATACTTATGCCTGTCGCAACTAACGACGAAAGCTAAATCTGTGCCGAACGTTAAAAAATAGAGTCAAAATATATAGTGGTTGGATGCATGAAAAGATAACAGAAAGACAGACACACTTTTGCATTTATAATATTAAAAGATCAAGTCAAGCTGTACCTGCGACTTCGTCCGCGATCTTTATTCTTGCGCTTGCAGTGGCGTTAATAAAATAATTAATTACGAAAATTTTAACTACAATAGGCCTTGCTCCCCACTATATCATTAAAACAGGAGCCGAACCGCGGGCTAAAGCAGCTGGTGGTGAGGTCTACGCCCGCAGTGCGCAGCGTCTGCTTCTCGTGTCTTCTGTTCAGTGTGGGCTTAGATTTCTCAGCCAGAATTATATGCACTCCAACTTTTAAATTCCATGTGTGCAATGGAAGCCCGGCGGCAGATAACGAATTAAAAAATTCTATGGGGTGTTTCACCATACACTAAAATAATTAGTTCCTCAGAAGAAAAAAACTGTTTGGCATAATTTTTAATACACGAAATTAAGTCCACATATCAGGCACAGGCACAGCCAAACATAATATGCCATCGAAATATTATGGAAATACCAATGTAAATAGTAAATTATGTCAGCCGTCAGGCTGTTGACAGATTTTCTCTTGATAGCAATTTTTTATAATTAATTTTGTTTCCTTCAAACGCCACCAAAAATTTTTATTAGGTCCTAATCAAGTGAATTGCTGTTCTCTGTTGAGGAGTTTTGTCCTCTATCTCTGATAATATCAGAGATAGAGGACAAAACTCACCAAAATTGGGCAAAACTTACCTGATGATACATACCTTCTAATAAAGAAAGATTTATTCAAATCAGTTCAGATTTGACTTAGTTATGGAGTTTGACTGAGTTATCAACAAAAATCCCCTATCCTGGAGGAACCTTATTTTCTATCGGGATAAAAACTATCCTATATATTGACCCGGAGTATCAGCTACCGCTATACCAAATTTCATTTAAATCCGTTCATTAGTTTTCGCGTGATGTGCGGCCATACAGACAGACAGACAAAAATTAAATAAAAATCTGTTTTGGGCTCAGTATCGATAGTAAAGCATACCCCGATTAAAATTTTCAAAATATATTAAATGTACAGCAATTTTCCAGTTGCAGTTTTATTAGATTACCTACTTTTAAAATCTACTTTTAAAACGTAAAAAAGGTCGTCAAACTTTAATCAACATTGCTCATTTTGTGTCGGGGCCCCAGGGGTCGGGACTTCTAAATCCTCATCGATATCGGTGATTTATTATTCGGAATGCGCATCACTAAACGACGGTACCTGAGCTCTAGGTAGAGGTTTCTGGGAACGTCATTTGATAACACGATGTAGGGTCTCGTTTTACTACAAACTAGGTACAATATGCGAGTAGGTAGGTTGTAGGTAGATAATAAGATATTGTGTACTGTCAATATAAATAAATCTAGGTATCTTTTAAGGTAACTAATAGTGGGTAACGCTTCGCATTCCGCAGCCCACAAGTCGGTATAATAATTACGTTTTTGTAATAGTCTAAATACCGGCATTTTATAAATTAAGTCGTCCTGTATGAACTAAAACATTACTTTTTTTTTCACTACAAGTTAGCCCTTGACTGCAATCTCACCATGGTAAGTGATGATGCAGTCTAAGATGGTAGCGGGCTAGCCTTTTAGGGGCATGGCAGTTATATTTAACCCATACCCCTAATCGGTTTGTACACGGCATCGTATCGATACGATTAGGTATCGATCTCGTATCGAAAATGTTTTGTCGTGCAATTCAGAACATTCGCTATAGGGATACGATTCGAGTTCGATAACGATACCGGTATCGACAAGTTACATATGGAGATCACGTGTGCATTCACGAAATTTGCTCATTCCCGGAATTTTTTATTGGAAAAACATATATTTAAAAAATATATAAATATTACTAAAATATGAATAGGAAATGCAGCCAGCATTCTTGCCACCATACCACGCGGGCATGATTTATATAGTAGGTAATTAGGTTAGGCTAGCTAGCTTTAAGTTCTATTGTATTATTTTCAATAAATGTTCCTACGTAAAAAAATAATTATATACTTAATAAAAATAATAGTAAGTACATGTTTTTAAAAATATTATTTTAAATCTTTTTTAAATTATTATTTCTTTTTAATATTTTTAAGCTATTGCATAGCTTCTATCGCGGGCCTTGAGCGTGGAGACCGAATCCAGAAATTCCGTAACGAAAAAAAACCTAACACTTTGGTTGCTATGACTACTTGTGTTGTTGACTTTAGGTTGTTGAAAATAAAAAGACTATTTTTATGAAAAGATGATTTTGGTTGCTATGACTACTTGTGTTGTTGACTTCAAGTTGTTGAAAATATAAAGGCGAAATAATTTTAAAGAATTATGTTTTCAATAGTTACATAGGCTAGTTATTCGTTCCATCCGGGTGTCCAAGGGGAATCAAAAAACCTCAATGTACAAAGTGTTTTAAATATGAATAAACAAAGTGCATTTATTAATGAAGGAAGTCACGAAAAAATTGTGAAAGAAAATGAGTGAGTACCTACTCTATATTACATACATTTTATTATTATTATCACAAATGCAGTATTATTTTTTGTTTCGATTATTTTTATTTTTATTAAATTTAAATTAAATTTAAATTTATTTACCAAAAAAAATACCCACCCAGATAAATTATGTCCCAACACTTCTTGCGACACTAGCGCTTTGCGAATGCCACCGGAACTAACCGTCAACTTTTGCACTGTCCTATCTGTCCCCAGGGACTATGAGTGGTATATGAGTGATCTGTGGTGGTGATACTTTTTAGTTTTGCCATGTATCGATGAATAGCAGAACTTTTAATGACTTGTACTTTGAACTTTGAACTTTTAGTACCTAACTTGAATTAATATCAAAGAAAAACAAAGGAAAAAAATACTGCATAAATAAAATAAATAATTATAATTACATAAGTTGATAAAAAATGCTTTGCTTTACCGCGGCAGTCTCCGAGTGCCACACGTCTTTTTTTTTAATAGTTTTGTTTTTAAATTTTTTTATTTTTAATATTATTATTTTATTGTTATTATTTTCTTTTTATATTTAGTTTTTACCTTGTTTTTACGAAAAAAATTATAAACTGAAAGGTTATCGAATGCCCTGTAGCATTCGATAAGTAACCGGCAAATTAATACGACGTTCGGTAATTCTTATTCGGTTGAAGTTGTTGTGATAACAACGTTGGTTCGGTTCGGTTTCGATATCGGCAATTTCACCCTCGATACGATTATTCTGAATTGAAAATACATTTTATCGTACGATAACAAACCGAATCGATCGATAACTAAGGTATCGTAAGGTTCTGAATCGGGGGGCAGATTAGACCGAGAGATTAAGACAACAGCGCTCAACACTGCACCACCGGAGGTCGACAAAACATTCATTTCATTTCAAGCTTGAATTCTTCTAGGCAAGTGGGAGCTGCCTATGCCTGCCTTCTCGGCAAGACAGCATCATTTCAGCAAAGCGCCGCGCCGCTACTTCATAGAATTTCTCTGATTCCATTGAGGAGGAACTAAATAATCAGTTTGATGATTCGGTTTTTTCAGATATCGATCGATGTATGACAACATCAATGGCTACGATATTTACACCAGCAGGCCAAGCATGGGAGGGGACAAAAATCTTATCCCCCGATTATATCCACTGACAAGAGATAAAATTATGCTAGAGCATGGCAACAGGGGAAAGGAGAAGTATATCCCTGTTTGACTTGTGCATAGGACGTGTGTTTAAGTTTATTTTCATACCATTAAATTATAAAAAAGATGTCTCGAGCCTACTGGGACATCTTATCCTTTCCCCGTGGATAAAATCTCCCCGCCCATGCTCGGCCTGGGCTCCAGAACCCTCGAACAGTCGTGCGCATGCGAAATCCTATTTATCATTACGAATAACTAATAACAAAGCATAGAGTGACAGTGATTACAAGTTGTAGAGCAACAAATACCAGGGTAACATGTGCGAGTTATCGCCAACACAAATTACCCGGTAACGTGCCCGCCGCGGGCGGAGACGTGCTGCAGAACTAGTTTGTAAGATAGGTGCAAGTAATGTATGGCTTTTAAGCGATGTTTAATGTATTGCTTGCAATGACAATGATATTATACCATGGATATTATGTTACGATTATATTATTATTTATTTCCAACCAATATTAAAGATGAGTAGGGGAGACCGGGGATGGTTGGCTATAGGGGCTGGTAGACTAATCAACAATAACTCGCCACGATCACGTGTTTTTGATCAACCAATCACGAGCGACGATGCCTTTTCGCGACACGCTAACATGTGCGAAGTGAGCCGCCGCAGTAGCGCGGCGTTCGTGAGTGGCATAAAATTTTGTATTTTTGGTCTTGGTAAGTAACTTTTTTCGTTCGTACTTTTTTTGTTATTGTGTCTATGGATCTGTTAGAAATACTGTTGTTGCTATGCCAAATGTAAATATGATAGTTTTATTCTATATTACACAGTATTGCTTCCATGTTATTGCCCGAGTCTGCGTATGATACGCAGTTAAAATTTAAAATAGCGTCAGGGGTTGGTTGACAAATTTTGTTCGGGGTAGGTAGACTAATTAGTACTAATTAAAACCAACCCTTTTAAAATAATTAAGTATAACATTTTATACTTATTTTAAAGAATTGTGTGGGCTAATGGTTAATGTGTATCATCAATGTATGTTTACACTATTATGGTATTCTCTCACATACTAAAGTTGTATTTATACAGAAAATGAGGACGTACATAAGAAAATCTGAAAGGCGTGATATACCAAAAGATATCATATAGAAAGAGTCATCTTCGATAATAATAGCATAAACACCACATCAAAGAAATATCAAATTCCATACAAACGTTGCATCGTTATGTAACTAAACTTAAACAAAAGCTAGAAAGTTATAAGTTTGTTAATAATGAAATAAAAAGTTTCTATCATTTTCCCACAGGCATTCCTTACTTTTCCGTGATAAAAATTAGCCTAGGTCCTCAACTACCCGTGTTAAATACCCGTTGCTTTTTTTGAATTTTCAAAAACTGTGAAAAATGTATTTCTTTATTTTTAACCGGTAGCTCACATACCAAGTTTCATGGTCATAACTTGAGAAATTAAGAACTTTCATACAAACTTCCAACCCCTATTTTACCCCTTCGGGGGTAGAATTTTGAAATACTGTGACACACGTGCTTATTTATTTTTTGCCGAAAGCC
This sequence comes from Erebia epiphron, assembly GCA_963932025.1. NCBI lineage: Eukaryota > Metazoa > Arthropoda > Insecta > Lepidoptera > Nymphalidae > Erebia > Erebia epiphron. The sequence goes on from OZ009950.1 coordinate 16,868,701, forward strand.
AAATTACCAAGTTTCGTTGAAATAACTTGTAAAATATCTTGAGAAATGATGGACTTTCATACAAACTTTCTCCCCCTATTTCACCCCTTTAGGGGTGGAATTTTGAAAAAATCCTTCCTTAAGGAGCGCCTACGTCACGAAAGGAACCTACTGTCAAAATTTCAAGTTTCTAACCCCAGTGGTTTAGGCTGTGCGTTGATTAGATAACGATTTTATATACTCGTATACATATTATTTAGGGGTTACTGCCTAGGTCAACCTACCCCATGCTTATGGCCAACTTACCCCGGATATGGGGTAGGTTGACCAAGCGTCAGGGGTTTAGAAAATCAACTAAATAAGTATTATAATCATAAATATATAGGTTATAAATTAGTATTTTAGGTACCTGAATAGTTCTTCTATCTGTATCAACTGTTGTTTTTGTTAAATTAAGTTAAATATCAGAGATATACTGGCTTAAGTCAAAAGTTAGTCAACCATCCCCGGTCTCCCCTAAGTATTTGTTAGTTTGTCCTTCATTCACAACGCACAACTCAAACCACTGGACGGATCGAGCTGAAATTTGGCACACAGATAGCTATTATGAGTTATGACGTAGACATCCGCTAAGAAAGGATTTTTGAAAATTCTACCCGTAAGGGGGTAAAATAGAACTAAAGGTAAAAAAGAAACAAAGTTTGTTTGTGCACTCACTTTTACTTAACAATAATAATTATTCCCATTCAATTTTATACAATCTAATACTAAAAACTTTTTCTAAAAATATTTTAGTATAAAAAGTATACCTACCTGCTTTAGCAGTTAGCTATAAAGCACCAAGTAAATAAATTACTTTGAGAGGAAGGAATTATGAAAAAACCGGCCAAGTGCGAGTCGGACTCGCGCACCGAGGGTTCCGTACAAACCTGTAGTAAGTTTTAAATTAAATGGTTTTTTAAATATTTGAGTTGATTGAATGAAAGGTAAATTGCGATTTACGATTAATGACGTATTAAAAAAAAAACTACTTACTTGATCTCGTTCAAACCAATTTTCGGTGGTAGTTTGCATGGTAATGTACAACATATATTTTTTTTAGTTTTATCATTCTCTTATTTTAGAAGTTACGGGGGGGGGGACACACATTTTACCACTTTGGACGTGTCTCTCGCGCAAACTATTCAGTTTAGAAAAAAATGATATTACAAACCTCAATATCATTTTTGAAGACCTATCCATAGATACCCCACACCTATGGGTTAGATGAAAAAAAAATTTTTGAGTTTCAGTTCTAAGTATGGGGAACCCCAAAATTTATTGTTTTTTTTCTATTTTTGTAAGAAAATCTTAATGCGGTTTACAGAATACATCTACTTACCAAGTTTCAACAGTATAGCTCTTATAGTTTCGGAAAAAAGTGGCTGTGACATACGGACGGACAGACAGACAGACAGACAGACAGACAGACAGACAGACATGACGAATCTATAAGGGTTCCGTTTTTGCCAAATTTGGCTACGGAACCCTAAAAAGAAGTATAAGTTGTCAATGTCATACAAGTTGAGTTTTTTTTAAATTAGGGTGAGTAAAGTGCTCTTTTTAATTTGCTTAGCGTCCACTCCGGCCCCTATCATTTTTCCCTACTCCCCTGGCATTAGAAAGCCTAGGCGAGAGATAATTACATCTGCGAATACCGGGGCGACATGACCGTAAAGCGAAGGGAGTCTGCCCCTAAATAAACATAAAAACATGCCTCTCCAGCTATGTGTGCCTGGTACCTGTTTTTTTAAATGTTACTTACGCTTTTCATTAAATTCTTCGTTCGTTCGTTCTTTGTCTATTCTCTCTTTCCTGTGTAATTTAGTAAAGAAGCATGTTAAAATTTTGAACTAGCCACTTTTTTTACGCAAGTTTACGCTATGTTTACTTGCAGAACATTAAAAACGTGGTATTTATTCAACATTCAAATACATTATTTTTTAGCGATTATTACACAGAGGATCTCCCAAAAGTCGTAATAATCACGCCCCCTGTTAATAATGTAATGTAATGTTAGAAAACTATTATAAGATCGAAGTGAAAAAAACCGTCGAATTTTGATGACGTCACTATGCAGTATTTCAATGAACAACATTCTATTCTAAGCGCGCGTAACATTTGAAAAAAAGTTGCTGATTTGACTAGTTGTCAAGTACCCAACTCTGTATAATTAATTTTTTACGATAAACATAATCTACTTTAAAAAAATTAGGTCATCATCATTTTCATCGGTAAAGGATATACAATCTATACCATTTAATCTTTTGGCGTTTTATTTATGAAGCATAATACATTATTTATTAATGGCTTATAAAATAAGAACGTTTATAACTTATTATAATTTATTAATCCGCTAACCCACCTTAGAAGTTGTCTACAATTTACACAGAGCAGTTACTACTCGCAAAAACTCCACATAGCATATCTTAACATAAAAATAAATTAATGCACAATAAACAGACCTATGATTATTATTATATATATTTCAATAAGCTTTTTCCGTGAATATGTCCGCGTAGGTATATCTATTTGAAAATCCCGCCTGAATTATTTTTCCAAAGATTAAAAGTACCTTTATTATTGACCTCCAACATTTAAACTTATATTTGTGCCAAATTTTACCGACATCAATCAAATTTCTAAAAATGCTTTGGTGTTTATGACATTGCTATTTTTCCAGATTTTCTCATAATTCGTCAGGTATTTGACATTTTGGCGCTTGGTCGCAAACACTCCCGCGTAATTCAACCAAGAATTGTCGAAGTTTGCTTGGTTTATGTTTATTTCCTTGTCATTAGGAAGCAAAGAATGTCTGTCATAAAGCGGAAAAGTTCAATTATTACGCAGAACTAAATATTTGATAAGTCTAAAAAGTAAAAAAAATTAGCTACACTACCCACTTAATATGTATAAGTAAATCGGATGTTATGTTGATTAATACGTTAACTTATTATAATTGCATACATAATTGAAACGTTTAAAATATGCACTTACCTAATTTCTAAGATAAAAACACAGAATAGAACAGTACAATGTATAAAAGGTTGCATTTTCGTATGACAAAAATACTTTTTGTATCAAATTCTCAATTATGTTGATGTTTTTTTTTTGTTTTCATAGAAACAATTATGGACAGTTTAATAACTATGGTAAGCTACAGAAAATCATTTTGCTTTTACATATTATATACCTAATTCTTTTTGGTCCTTATATTCATAATAAACAATAAAACTTTCAATGGCTATGGTTAGCGTTTAATTTTACCAAAGCAACCAAAGTGAGTAGCACAAGTCAGTATTCATTCTTACATACAAAATATAATGTAAAATTCAAATTTTAGTAAAAGTAAAACCCTGACTGTCCTTGGCATACGAAAGTAACTATTTTGCGCGGATTAGAAGTCAACTGAATGCAAACAAAACCACGAGCAAAAGATAGTAAAACGTAAGGTATTTTATAATAATGACCAAATCATACTTATTCAGGTCGTATTTGGTAATCCGTGTAACGGAAATCACTGTCTGCGCGGAAGTTTATTCTAATCTATGCGCGCGAAATGTCAAGCCGAAATATTTATTAGCTTGTTGAGTGATTTGTGTAAAGCATTCTAATGAGTATTGCTTTCAATTAGAGGCGATATTTGCGTGTTATCCTATTTCAGATGCCATAAAAGAGCATTGTTGCTCTTTCTCTTGCAGGGGAGGAGGTAGAGGCATAGAAATGGAAATCCGTTTTAGTTCTGTCGGGTCTTCTTTGACAAAGTAGTGATTCAAATCTAATGGCTGCACATAGGCCTCTTGCAAGGATTTCCACACGCCACGTCTTGCGCCGCCCGGATCCAGCGGCTGCCTGCGACTCGCCTGATGTCGTCCGTCCAGCGAGCAAGGGGTCTGTCTGCCAACGCCATGCGCTATCCAGTGCGTGGTCGCCACTCCAGCACTTTGGGACCCAACGTCTATCGGTTCTTCTAACTATGTACCCCGCCCATTGCCACTTCAGCTTCGCAACACGTCGAGCAATGTCGGTTACTTTAGTTCTTCTGCGGATCTCATTTCTGATTTGATCGCGCAAAGAAACTCCGAGCATTGCTCTCTCCATCGCCCGATGAATGGGGTGATAGGTTGTTTTATTTTCTGTCTGTGAAGCTGATACCCGCGACTTCGTCCGCGTGGTTTAAGTATTTTTGATTCCCACGGGAAGTTAGCCTATGTCACTCTCCAGGTCCTCAACTATACCCGTGCCAAAAATCACGTCGATCCGTTTCTCCGTTGCGGCGTGATTGAAGGACAAACCAAGCAACCAATAAACCAACAAACAAACATTTTCGCACTTATAATATCAGTATGATGTTTTCGTCAGTGCAGCCAGAACTTATTTTCGGACTATGTCCACTCCCAGGCGCGTTGCTAGTTGTCGTCATAAAGCTGTCCGGAAAACATTAATATTGTTGTATGATTTGTGTGACCCGCGCCGCGCCCGCTTGCTTAATTGACTACATTACCCGCTCTAATGTCCACCCGTGTACGTTAATGCTTTTCTCGTTTTACGTTACGACCAAAACACTCCGTCCGTTTTTTGTCTTTCATCCGTGCCATGAAAGAAATCCCCCAGAGGCGGTACTACTACGTCATAAATGTTTATCAATTCAATCACACAAATGTTTTCAAAAAATCTGAAATCGTGTTTCATCCCGCGGCACACACTATAATCCGCATATAATCCGCATTAAAAGTGCGAGTTTTATTAAAATTGTATTTCTTATTTATTTTAGTTGCAGAAATAATGATATACTATCAGCTTAGTTGATAGTTAAAATTACAATTAGAAAGGTTTGAAATAAACAAAATATACTCTGACAGGATCGAAAGGAGGGCTGCTACGTCATTCAGCGGGCAGAAAATCATCGTTTTCTGCCCACTGAATGACGTATTCGTCTGAAATTGACTAGTATCGGGTGGCTCAACAGGCATTGAAACTCGCACTTTCAATACAGGTACTATGAAAACATATTTCATTTATAATAATATGTACTAGATTTTAGACAAAATAATATAAATTTCATAGCGTAAGTATATCATACTATATTGCATTTGCAAAGCATGCAAATTTAGTAAATACTTTCGTTGTTGCTACATTGCTACAGTGATTGTAAAACGTATGTAACGTATAACAATCACACCTTTCTTATATAAGACATACATAGTGTAATTTACGGAGTTATAAAAATAAAAATGGCTTAGTATGTTTTTGCCAACGCTACACAATGTCGCCCGGGCTACGCTGCGTGGTTTTGTTGCAACGCACTGTCTTGTGTGTAAAATCCTAGATATAGGTTAGCTCACAATCTGCCCTAGGCTTTCCGTACGCACTACCATAGCCTAGCAATCGCACAGTTATACAACGCACTTGCGCTGAGTTAAGTATCTAAAGCTCTAAGAAGAAAAAGCTCTTTTGGTTGAGCACTAAGGCCTATTGCGCATTACAAGAAAATTTCTTGTGTCTTATAAGAAATTTAGTCGCAATGGTTGTTATATTATGAGACCATACAAATTACAAGATATTATTTCTTGTGTCTTATCAGACACGCGCATACAAAATATAAGATATTACTTATAAGACACAAGATATTTTCTTATAATGCGCAATAGGCCTACAGCCTACTACAGCCTGTGCTACGATACAGCTACCATTTACACAGATACAGCGATCGATAAAACCTCTGATTCGCTTTCTCTCACTAATTATTGACCGGGATGCACATTTGCGGCCAGAATGCTATAAATTCAGTATTTACCTCTGTTTTTAATTACTCACAGCGGCATTAGATTGCCATGCAATGCCGCTGCAGAGCAATTAAAAACAGAGGTAAATGCCGCTTAGAGATTGCCGTTTTTATCCACTACAAGTTATCCTTTGACTGCGATCTTATCTGATGGTAAATGATGATGCAGTCTAGGATGGTAGTGGTAGCCTGATGCGTCACGCGTCACGTAATCTGTTACGTGACGCGTGACGCATCAGGCTCGCCCGAGTCCCGACAACTTTGGCTATCTTTGTTATACCCGCCCGATTTCAACTTAATAATTAGATGTAGAATTAATGGTAATTAGTGTGTAGAAATCATAATAATTTTTTACTTTACAGTAGTTTTGGAAGTCGGTTTTTTGGAAATAATTTTTATTTACCCTTTCATACTGTATGTTCGTTACATAGTGGCGGCACGCATCTGCGTACTACCTCAGACATGCTATGCGTTTGCGGCAAACGTAACTGCTCTCTCGCTTTGTGTCGAGTTGCCGGCGGAACATCAAAGTGAATACTTCGGATGTTTGCTTGTTTGCTCGGATAGACAAATAAACACGCTTTCCTATTTATAATATTAGTATGGAATTAGTAGGTATGGATATGACCGTAAACCGTATGTTTATTACCCTTCCATACTGTATGTTCGTTGCACAGTGGCGGCACGCATCAGCGTACCACCTCAGACATGCTATGCGTTTGCGGCAAATGTAATTGCTCTCTCGCTTTGTGCCGAGTTGCCGGCGGTACATCAAAGTAAATACTTCGGATGTTTGCTCGTTTGCTCGGCGTACGGTTGGCGGAACAAGTTTCCGTATGATTCCGAATGGTTATTATCAGATGCAAATCGCCTGAGACGTATTTTTGGCCATAGCTCCGAGGATTTTGGGAGGAATTTATCGAAACACGTGTGAGCGTTTGAATTTTGAAAATCGGCTGGTAACTTTTTTTGGAATTTTGAACAATGTAAAAATGTCTGGTTTTTTGGGGGGTGTTTGTTTACTAAATTGTAAATATGAGACCTATTATTGAGACCTTACTACTGACACACGAGTATATGTATACCTACTCTGTGTTACTGAGACCTGAATTTACTTTAGTACCTAGTCTCACTTGGATTTACATTAGGTTTTCGAAGACTGCCACAAGCTGTACAAAGTCAAACACACAAACATCAGCCAGTCAGTTTGTCTGTATAAATCTAGATAGTAGACTAGACCAGAGATAGACTGCGGCCAAAGATTAAGTAACGACGAGTATAGGGATTTTCTGACTAGAAATTCTCAGTACTAGCCTGGAGTTAGGAAGTTGGCGGTGTTTCACCCCCGTGCCTCGGAGAGCACGTAAAGCCGTCGGTCCTACACCTGCAGTGTGATTCTGTAATGTGAAATTTTATTTACAACGGTTGCACATCGGATGTTTCCTAAGATGTAGCAAATTTGTTATTCTGTTAAGTGTGTTCGACTCGCCTTTGCGACACTAGCGCCTCACGGGCCAGTGTGATGGATGTTGAAAACGTATTTTTGACATTTATGTATGGAGTTTGGTATTCTAATTGGTGATTTTGACTCGCCCTCGACTACATCCTGCGCCCTCGCCTTCGATTTTATGTGTCAAACTTAAAAGCGTCTGTTTTATAGCTTTTTCCTACGATGTACGAGTGAAATTTTATTGTGAACGTGTGAAATATACGAAATCTGTTAAAAAGAAAGGTGAAAATGTGAGTTTAGTTGGTTATTCTATTTAACTATTAGTGACGTAGTACCAAAGTATTGTATTGATATAAAAAACTATATCTGGGCTATTATTTAATCACTTCACAGATGGCTGCTCGCTTAGCTTGTTCGGTTTTCCTACTACAAGAAGCAAAGCGAGAGGATGACAAAAGAAAAAGGCGTGAAGGTTTACAAATACGCAGGCTTCGTCTACTCTCGACAGGTCGAGATTATGTGAGAATATTTAGGCTCACCGAGGACCTTATAGCAATATTAGAAACGGATTTGGTCCCCTTTTTACCCATTGCGGGTCGTCGTGGAGGGCTCAGTAATAGAACAAAGGTGAGAAAGTGACATTTATTTATTACTTTACTCTGAAGAACGTAATATAAGTGAACGTTTCATGAAAACATTTTGTCTTTTTAGATTCTGACTACTCTATCATTCCTGGCTAATTGTGGCTACCAAAAACATCTTGGGACTAATGTGAACACTCACATATCGCAGCCATCTGCATCAAGAGCTATTCGTGCAGTGGTGCATGCACTAAGCCACCCGGATATAGTAAGGAAATATATAACTTTTCCACAAAATTATAACGAGAGATTGGCTCTAAAGGAAAAGTAAGTATACAAATACCATATGTTTTATATGTAATAATTGTATATATGCCTAAAGCAAATATTAACAATAATTAATAAAAAAATATATCTCTATTTACAGATTTTTTAAGAAATTTAAAATACCAGGCGTTATAGGCTGTATTGATGGGTCTCTAGTAGCCATGATTCGACCAAAGGAACATGAAGAGAGATATTATTGCAGAAAGGGATATCATGCAAGAAATGTGCTAATTGTAAGAATTATATACTTATTTAATACTAGATAACGCCCGCGTCTTCGTCAGCGTGGTTTTATGTTTTTAAAAGTCCATGGGAATGGGATTTGATTTTAATATTTTTTGAAGTAGTTAGTCTATATATCCGTCCTCAGGATATCTCTACCAAATCACCTTGAAAATGTGACAGATATATCGCACTTTTGCACTTATAAATTACTGGATACTAGATGAGGCCCGCGACTTCGTCCGCGTGGACTAAGTTTTTACGATTCCCGCGGAACCTCCTTAATTTTCCGGGATAAAAAGTAGCCTATGTCCTTCCCCGGGATGTAAACTATTTCTGTACCAAATTTCATCAAAATCGATTGAGTAGTTGGGCCGTGAAAGCAGTAAATATATTTTTTAGGTTATGGATGCTTAAACTTTTTATGTAAATGATAAAATATTAATAACCAGTTAAAAATTTTAGATAACCGATAGTGACCTCAACATTATACATGTTGATGTAAAATTTGGAGGTGCAACTCACGACGCTTACATTTTCAACAACAGTAAAGTGAAAACTCATCTGGAGCAGCTATATTCTGAGGGGGAAACGGCTTACTTATTAGGTTAGTAAATAAATAAATTGATTTAGTAATAATTACTAGATGATGACCACGACTTCATCCGCGTGGATTAAGGTTTTTTGATTCCAGCGGGCCGCAAAACTCTTTAAAGTATTTATCTCTCAAGATAAATTTCCTTCTTTTGGATACAAACTATCCCTGTACCAAATTTCATTAAAATTGGTTGAACAGATGGGGCGTGAAAGCGTAGCAGACAGACAGACAGATACAATTTCGCATTTATAATATTAGTATGGATTATTTAGACACTTACTAAAATGCTGTACATTTTTGCTATGGTTTTATAGTCTCACTTTACTCATTGTAATTTTCAGGTGATTCAGGTTTTGCACAGAGGCCGTATTTAATGACTCCATATAGTAATCCAGTACCTGGTACAGCTCAAGAGTATTTTAATAATTTACATGGTACTGCACGAAATTCTGTCGAGAGAGCTTTCGGTGTTTTAAAAGGCAGATTTAGATGCCTTTTGGTTCATAAAGTTTTACATTATGACCCAGAGATGGTAGCCAGAATAATAATAGCATGTTGTGTACTACACAACATATGCAATCGGGCGGGGTTACCAGCTCCATCATTGCCAGATACTATAAGGAGAGAAGAAACTCGGGTAATGAGCATGTTACGGAGGAATACTAGTCAAAGCAGAGCAGACGATTTAGAAGAAGGTCGAATGTGTCGGGAACTTCTTTCTAACCGGCTCTGGCGTGCAAGACAGTCAGAGTAGTAAAAAAGTTTTAGATTAAGTATTTTTTTTATAATTGACTCTGCTCTAAGAGGAACCAGGATTCCTCCGATTTGGTGCTCGGAGACCTTTTTTATTTGTATTTTTTACGCCTAATTTTATTATTTGTTGGTTTAAATGTGTTGATTTATTACTTGTTTATTTATTTTATTTTTGTTGTTTGTTTATTTTTTGACTTAAATCATAGATGAGCCCGTTTTTATTTTATAAGCTTGTTATATTAACATAATATAAACTATACTATAAATCTTTACCGCCCATCTTTATCATTTAAGTTTTGTTCTTTATAATTACAGATTTAGCCATTTTTGTACAATATCATAATTCTTAAAAATGTGTTTCCGGATTTGCTTTCGGCTACTATCTCTCATAGATGGTCGATGCATATATTTCTGTCGATATACATTTCTGTAACATACCTGCATCTGAGATTAGGTATTTAGTGTTTTGCTCTTAAAAGTAACAATAAAAGTTAGTGTAAATTTACAACTTTTTTATTTTATTTTTTCAAATCGGTATCTATTTTATGACATGTCGTATTTAATTCTTATTTCTGGTCGAGATAGCTTCGGCTAAGTTATTGAGGGCGTGAGCATGTGCAGCCCAAGCTCGTGCTAGCTGAGCTACGCTCTCACTGGTCTGCTGCTGAGCTTGGGCGTACAGTTCCTGTGAGCGAGCGATCATCGCCTCTGTTTCAGTACGCCGCTCTTCAATAGCTATAAACCGATCGGTCAAGCTAGCCATTTCAGAGCGACGTTGTGAAGGAGGAGATCTACGCAAGAGACGGCGTCGCGCTGTTGGTGTACCGAAGCCACGCCTTGACCGCCTTGACCTCCTCGGAGAGCTTTGTGCCCCTCTCCGTTGCTCACTCTCACCAGCTGAAACATTTGACATAAATTTATTTACTGAAACGATAGCTGGCTTGTCCGTTAGAAGTTACTAAACGTAAATAAACAATGCTTACGTGACATACAGGTACTATCTGTTCTGAGTCTCGAATCTGTTGGTTCCTCGACTGCTGGATGCCTAGGAATTTCAATCATTTCCTCAACTTGCGCAGAATTAGACAAGTTATCCCTTGTGGATTGCTCGCCTGCAACAGCCACGGCAGATAGATTCTGTAAAAGTTTAAATTACATTAACACATAACTCTCAAAGTTCGGAAGGTATTTATTCAAATAATATTAGGTAAAATCGATAAATACCTCATTTACCAAAAAACTGTCCAATTGTGGCAAAGAGTTTTCATTCATAATCTGAAATTATATTAAATGGTATTAAATCCATACTAATCCATACATCCATACTTAAAATCTCTCCTCTGTCTGTCTGTCTGTCTGCTACGCTTTCACGACCCAACTACTCAACCGATTTTGATGAAATTTGATACAGGGATAGGTTGTATCCCACGGAAGGACATAGGCTACTTTTATCCTGAAAAATTCAAGAGTTCCCGTGGGAAACAAAAAATGATCTGTTCAACCGATTTCGATGTTTGGATAGGTTGTATTTTGTTTATTTTGTTTATTTGTTTATTTGTTCACACCAACAACTTCCATACATTATGATTACAACAATATATTTCCAACTTTGCCCGTATGGTTGTCCATTACAGGTGTGATACTAAGATCTAGTTACTAACATGCACTTACAATATTTTAGAGATCCTATTCTTACAACAGTATGCTTAACTAAATTATAAGAAATTTATAATGTTAGAAGGTATCGCCAATTACAAAAAAAATACGTTTTATAATTAATAATAATAAAGATAATAAAAATATATGAAAATTACAAAAATAAGCAAGTAATGAAAATATATGAAAATAACAATAATACAAAATATATACCAAAAAGGAAGGGGCTCAGTGACCAGCAATTTTATTTTTGAATTTGGACAGTTTATCGTGGAAGATGTATTGTATTCCGGGGAAGGCTTTTTTTATCCCGGAAAATTCGAGTGTTTCCACGGAATCATCTATTATTTTATATTTATATGTTTCATATGATGTAAGTATCTACTTATTTTAATGAAAATTATATAAATTACCTGTACTTGTAGTATGCTTAGTGATTGTTCACTATTTCGGTTCTCATCAGTAACAATAAAAGTTAGTGTAAATTTACAACTTTTTTATTTTATTTTTTCAAATCGGTATCTATTTTATGACATGTCGTATTTAATTCTTATTTCTGGTCGAGATAGCTTCGGCTAAGTTATTGAGGGCGTGAGCATGTGCAGCCCAAGCTCGTGCTAGCTGAGCTACGCTCTCACTGGTCTGCTGCTGAGCTTGGGCGTACAGTTCCTGTGAGCGAGCGATCATCGCCTCTGTTTCAGTACGCCGCTCTTCAATAGCTATAAACCGATCGGTCAAGCTAGCCATTTCAGAGCGACGTTGTGAAGGAGGAGATCTACGCAAGAGACGGCGTCGCGCTGTTGGTGTACCGAAGCCACGCCTTGACCGCCTTGACCTCCTCGGAGAGCTTTGTGCCCCTCTCCGTTGCTCACTCTCACCAGCTGAAACATTTGACATAAATTTATTTACTGAAACGATAGCTGGCTTGTCCGTTAGAAGTTACTAAACGTAAATAAACAATGCTTACGTGACATACAGGTACTATCTGTTCTGAGTCTCGAATCTGTTGGTTCCTCGACTGCTGGATGCCTAGGAATTTCAATCATTTCCTCAACTTGCGCAGAATTAGACAAGTTATCCCTTGTGGATTGCTCGCCTGCAACAGCCACGGCAGATAGATTCTGTAAAAGTTTAAATTACATTAACACATAACTCTCAAAGTTCGGAAGGTATTTATTCAAATAATATTAGGTAAAATCGATAAATACCTCATTTACCAAAAAACTGTCCAATTGTGGCAAAGAGTTTTCATTCATAATCTGAAATTATATTAAATGGTATTAAATCCATACTAATCCATACATCCATACTTAAAATCTCTCCTCTGTCTGTCTGTCTGTCTGCTACGCTTTCACGACCCAACTACTCAACCGATTTTGATGAAATTTGATACAGGGATAGGTTGTATCCCACGGAAGGACATAGGCTACTTTTATCCTGAAAAATTCAAGAGTTCCCGTGGGAAACAAAAAATGATCTGTTCAACCGATTTCGATGTTTGGATAGGTTGTATTTTGTTTATTTTGTTTATTTGTTTATTTGTTCACACCAACAACTTCCATACATTATGATTACAACAATATATTTCCAACTTTGCCCGTATGGTTGTCCATTACAGGTGTGATACTAAGATCTAGTTACTAACATGCACTTACAATATTTTAGAGATCCTATTCTTACAACAGTATGCTTAACTAAATTATAAGAAATTTATAATGTTAGAAGGTATCGCCAATTACAAAAAAAATACGTTTTATAATTAATAATAATAAAGATAATAAAAATATATGAAAATTACAAAAATAAGCAAGTAATGAAAATATATGAAAATAACAATAATACAAAATATATACCAAAAAGGAAGGGGCTCAGTGACCAGCAATTTTATTTTTGAATTTGGACAGTATATCGTGGAAGATGTATTGTATTCCGGGGAAGGCTTTTTTTATCCCGGAAAATTCGAGTGTTTCCACGGAATCATCTATTATTTTATATTTATATGTTTCATATGATGTAAGTATCTACTTATTTTAATGAAAATTATATAAATTACCTGTACTTGTAGTATGCTTAGTGATTGTTCACTATTTCGGTTCTCATCAATACTTTCTGTGGCCTAAAACAATTAAGTAATAAAATAATGTACGGAGGTTATTTTTATAATGCAAGAAAGAAAGACTAGCTGGACTTTAATTTTTTTTCTCAATATAAAGAGCCGAGCCGCAGGCAATCGCTAGAAGAATAGTTACACATGTAAATATTAGTTTATAGATAGATATTTACATACTTGGATAACAGGTAATTCTAAATCTTCCTGTCCTGTCGCAAAACTTTGTCCACCCATAATTGTTACAATTCTCTGCTCTAGATGGCTTAGTTCTGCTACTGCTGTCTCATCCATGCCACCACCAGTTCTTCTTCTAGCAATGGAAATATTACTACATTTCCTCTTAATGGCACCTTTTTTATCTTTCCAATACTGTAAGACATAAGTTGATACTTAACATTTATTCTACTTTAAAAGAAGTTGAGACTTTGAAAATAGTATAAATTAGGTACCTTTTGCCATTGTTGCCATGTCTTGATGCAGCCATTTCCATCGCTATTGTTCAAGCTGGTGGTAATTTCCACCCATGCTTGATGACTACGGTCTCTAGCACGGGCAGTGCGAGCATAGCCAGTAGCTAACCATGGTTTTGACTCCATAAACTCTATCAACTTCTCAAGTTGAGCAGTGGATGGAGCAATATTGCGAGGCACTGAAATTTATAATTTAGTGGTTGGTCAGCATTGAAAGAATTGTTTAACACAAAATGTGGCACAACTATAAAACTCTTTAATTTAATACTTACTAGTATTTAAAAAATAAGACACAAATTAGCTAACGACGACGTACACAGACGAAAATCAAGCACTATTTGTAGTGAACTAAGATCACCGATACCACAAGTCACAATTTTAAGGGCCGTATAGGAATTTTAAGTGTCCCGCTTGGTTTATTTTTTTGTGCACTTTGTTTGAAGACCTTGGTAAAGTATTTGTGGAGAAATTATCGTATTTTCAAGTATGTAGGCGATATAAACACAGCAATAACTTACAACACAATATTTAATTTTGAATTGACATCTCGCTCGGCGGCGAGTGACTTTTTTTTAATCCAAGGCATTGCAAAGGTATTAAGGATTCTGCCTTTGTCCAAATTAATAAATACTTATTAATTCCTGCAGTTTTTTTCCATTTCTTACTTCAATTCTGTCCCAAAGCAGTAAATGTAATAAGAAATCCATTTAAAATCTCTTAAATATGCCATATTTCATAATCGTAACTTTTTATCGGTATAAATATGAAAATAGGATGACATCACTGACTCGCCAGAGATAGCATCGTTGAGCCCGTCTCGTCATTAAGATCGCCGATGAGCTCAAAGCGACTACAGAATACCAAATTTACAACCGTTGTACGCTAAGTCGATCTGTAGGATGTTACATCGACAACCACATCGATGCTTGCAACGTTTATACGTTTATTACAGAATCACACTGCTGATCTCTCATCGCTCGTGTCGGATTTTCCGTCCCATAGGGCTGTGAGAGTAAAGGAACAGAGATTGCACCTGTGTTTGCGCACATGCTAGTGCACTATAATATCTCCCGCGCAGATGGCTAATCTCTTTGGAGATTGGCCGCCGTGGCCGAAATTCGGTCGGGAGGACATTATAAATCTATGTAGATGATGAAATTCCCACGACATCGTCGGTCGGAACAGCAACGTTTCGGTATCGCTACAGTCGGTTAGCCGCCGCGATAACCTATCACCCAGTTCCGCTCGCGATAAACTGAAGGTCTAGCCCCACTTGAGATGCACGGAGCAGCGCGGCAGTCGGCACGTAGCGGCAAATATTATTTGTATGAGTTTGTACGGGGCCGCGTCGCGCAGCGCAGCTCCATGCCGCGTCGCTTAAGTGGGCCCAGGGGTCATACTGCCAAAGCGCAATGTTACTCAAAATGTCAGCTTGATGTCACGTACCTTGACGATCCGTAAGGAGCTCGCTCCGCTTGCGGTGGTAACAACCCGGCTTTAGGATCTCAACCTGATATAGTAGCCGCGGCGTAAGTTGAACTCCGCGCAGAAACACATTTCGGGTGTCAAACGAAGTGCGGTATGAGGGGCACCGCGAGCAAATACCCCTCGCTCCCCGCGCATGCTCCGCTCGGCTCTGTAGCACAATGTACCTGTGCAGACGACCGGCATTTTGGGTCAACTTTACATACAGTCGATTGTAAGTTGTAACTAACTAGTAACTACCTAGTAAACATCCCACTTAAAAATAAACTACTAGGCCATCGCGACAATGAAGAGGTCTTTTAAATTCCCACTAT
This sequence comes from Erebia epiphron, assembly GCA_963932025.1. NCBI lineage: Eukaryota > Metazoa > Arthropoda > Insecta > Lepidoptera > Nymphalidae > Erebia > Erebia epiphron. The sequence goes on from OZ009950.1 coordinate 16,884,470, forward strand.
CTCTATCACGCAATCCCACATTCAGTCATATTAAAACTGTGACAAGTCATAATTATACAATTTCCTCCGAGTACCCTCGGTTAGAGGCTTAGAGCGTTTCTTAACAGCTTAATTTACACTTTGGCGCAATTGTTCGTTTAAATCATTAAAAACAATTAGTTGATTGCGCGGACCACTACAGTAGGGGAGGACAGGCTAGCAATCGTAATAAAAATTGAAAATTTGCCTTTTTTTAGGTTCCGTAGTCAAAATGAAATCACCTGTCACAGACGATTTATTCATTAGGTATTTTAAAAGCTGTAAATTATTATTAAGTAGCCTGCTAAAAATAGTAGCCACACTTTCTAGTTTCATTGGAATACCTAGTTACCTTTTGTGATGTCCTGCGAGGCGACCTGCGGTATAGAACAGGGGAGCTTGGCACCATAGTTTAAAACAGTATTATTTTAAGGTTTTTGACTGACGCTGATGTTTTAGAATTCTAATCCTTATTTTAGGCACGTCAAGGTATTTCACATAAAACTGCAATGAGCTACAGTTTCAGATAGATTTTTATCATACCTGATTTTGACGTCTATTATTGCGATATTACCATTCTCCTAACTTCCTAAGGTCTCCCCTGGTCTTACGATCTGCGGGATGGAACGCTGGGGCGCTGCCTAGCAACCTCTCTCGAATGTCAATAATACCAGCGCCAGGGGTAGGGTGCTGAGGCCAGCGTCTTAACCACTAGGGTATCAGAGAATAGTTAGAGATACATGTTTATACGTCTATACTTAAAAGACGATATAGCAATACTCCTAACTTCCTAAGGTCTCCTGGTCCTTAACCTGCGTGATAGAACAGGAGGGTGCTGCTAAGCAACCTCCCCTCTCGCGAATGTCAATACTGAACAAGGGTAGGGTAACGTAAAAGAAATCGTGCTATATTTTCTGCACTGCAACAGAAAATTACTCTGGTTTAAGAGTTTGTCTATAGTAAGTACCGATAGACTTGAGCCAAAATGTAAACAAACACACCTTTCTGCCAACCCGTGACTTCGTCAACACTTTTCGCTATGATGGAACAATTAAAAACACGCACAAACGCCTTGTGGTCTACAAACAACATCTATAGTAAATTATTCACGTCTTATTTCTTCAATTTATCCATGATTATGCTAATAATTTTGTTACAAACTTGAAGAAAACACAAATTATGCCTCACAGATTATAACAAAATATCAGTTTTGACATGACGCATTCTTGAATTTTTATAGTGTTGTGCAGGGATTACATTGCAACCACAGACTGAAAATGAATGAATGATACGAAGTGAGTGACCATAAACATCGAATATACTCGATATAGGTATATTCGTTCAAAATCGAAATCCTAATCGAGTTACGTAAATCAAGTAATTTTAAAATAGCGTTGTTTACCTACACATAAATAGATAGTTAGAATGATATGCGTTTCCGAAATAATGTTTTATTCTATTAAAAGTCGCAAATTCCGAACTAACAATATCCCTTTTACAAAGGGGTGTTGTTTTTAATAAAAAAAGTTAGTATCAAAAGGGTAAGGGTAGGGGGTAAATTAATTCTATAAAGAATACATTTTGTATATAATATCTTTAAAATATTGTCTACTAGCTGATGCCCGCGATTTCGTCCGCGTGGTTTAAGTTTTTTGTTATTCCCGCGGGAACTCCTTAATTTTCCGGGATAAAAAGTAGCCTATGTCACTCTCCAGGTCCTCAACTATACCCATGCCAAAAATCACGTCAATCCGTTGCTCCGTTGCGGCGTGATTGAAGGACAAACCAACAAACCAACAAACAAAGTGACTTTCGCATTTATAATATTAGTATGGGTTTCGCAAGTAGAGTATATAAAAAGAAATTATTCTTTGCATCAGAGTTTATTCGTTCAATAGTTCATTCCCGATATACCTAGTTCAGCAATGGTACATCACTAGAGGTCATACCAAAATAAAGTCACGTGATCAGTACCGCCATATTTGTTTACTGTCTGGCTCAATTCAATCGACACAGACTTTAGGCAAGAAAAGTACTTAAACTTACTGAAAAAGTGAAATTAAACTAAAAGCATTCAAATTTGAAATTCTCGAATTTTTTTATTTATAACTAGTAAAGGTCAAATATTTTACACAATTTTAAAATATTTTACATAATAGGACTTCTTTAGCCTAATTGTGTCATTGTCATCGGCTCAATTGTTGTAATTCGCTGAATTTATGGTATTCTTGCTGCGACGATGGATTTTGCCCAATAGCGCAGGTATAGTAAGTAAGAGTAACCAATCAGAGGTTCTTGCGATCGTCACATTATAGCAATCATTTTAAAGTTATTTAATTAATATTCGGTCCCATTTAGTTGTTAGCAATAATTCGAAATATTTCCTAATTAAGTATGTATATTATATTGGAGTTCAGACCTTATATTATTACCCTACGTGAATACGATCAAGATCTCTATCTCTTAACATAAGCCCTTGGCTGCGATCTCATTGAAATAGAATGAGTACTACTAAAATTCTACATCAATGGAGATAAGTGATCATGCAGTCTAAGATAGTCGCGGGGTTCTATACTTATTAAACCCATACCCCTAATCGTGTAACGCTTATGGAACGCTTAATCACTCGGCGGCACGTCTTTGCCGGTAGGGTGGTCACCAGGCCAGATCAGGGAAAATTTAGAAATTATAAATTCCCAAATTGACTCTGCCGGGGATTGAACCCGGGGTTACCGAACGTTAAGACAATGCATTTTTTTTAATTAGACGGACTCTCAGTTATCTCAACTAATTTGACATGTACAATCAAATCGAAATTCAATATTTTATTTCGAAATTTTCTTTTCCGTTCCGTCCAATCTCTAGAGACTCATTAAGCTACACGATCTTGGAAAGTTCATAACTTATCTTCAAATTATTACAGCTAACTAATTGGAAAACATAAATTCAAATATTAGGACCCCATTTGCTTTGACTTTTAGACTACTAAAAAAAAGTAATCATTTGCTTTTAGACTTTAAACTTTATGTCAGGTTGAGTTAAAGGTTTGTATTGGTTGTAGACTTGTAAAAGCAATCTTTTTGCATGGCAATAGGCGGTCGGAACAGACAGACGGACAGACAAAAAACGCCATTGTTACGTGCTCTATACGGAGGTGCGAGTGGAGAATAAATTAAGTTAACCCATTTCAAAGTTTTTATGCAGGTAAAAGTAACTTGGTAAGAAGAAGACAGTGCTTTTAAACGATTTCATTTTGTTTATTTTTAATGTCACAAGGCCAATAATAATGACCTGTTGTCCTACGCGACAAACGCGATACGATGCGACGCGACAGTATCAAACAGCGTGGACAAGTTTGTCATTTATTATTTCGTCGTATAGCGTCGCGTCGCTTCTGTCGCTCAGCTACGGGCAAAATAAAGTTATACTTAAACAAATAAAACAATATCAAATAATTATAAAAACTATTTAAATACATTAATAAAATACTATACTATACTATATATACCTACTATACTATTTAAATACAAAATAATAAATTTGTATTTAAATAGTATAGCTAAAATAACAAATTTAAAATCGCCTTCTGGGTTTAAGCAAAATGCAATTTTTCATCGTCCATTAGGTGCTAAACGATCTAAAATTTTCAATTTCGTTTTAAAATTTATTTATATGCCGTTCGTACCAGATTTATAAAACAAACGCCGTGCTACTAATTAATGTTTACAATATTATATATCCGCAAATTTTTATGCTTTTGAAAATGAAAACAGTTTTAAAATAGTTTATAGTTAGTTAGTTATATAATGAGTGGTAGAATTATTACCAACAGACAGACAGACCATCCAAAAGACCATAATAATAGGTACCTATAAAGCCACGGTCCACGGAACACAGATTTCTATTTTGTATAAAAAGCGCTCAAGGATCAACTCTGGACTACAAAGTACAAACAACAACTAATCAATTTATTTTGTTTGTTTGATTTTCAACAAATTCCTATTCGAATTTCTCAAAAACCTTTCGTTATGTAGAGAACCTACCTCAAAATCTTAAGTTTCAAGATCCAGCGGTTTGAGCAGAGCCAGTAAGATACGTTGATATCTCAGCCAGTCTATTATATTCCTTTTATATTCAAGATTTTCAGACCCAGTGGTCAAGTTGTTTGGTAAAAGACTAGGATAGCGTCTACCTCTGGACAGTTAGGATACGCGTTACTTAACGCAGGTAGAGATCCCGTGACCAGTACGGGACTCTGCCTTCTTAGAATTCCAAAGTAGATTAGATGGAAACCGTCATGTAGAAATTCCATTTAGAATTATTTTGGAAAAAGGTCGACCTTTCTGGCGAAACTGTGCTTCGCTGGGTTCGATTCTGGATTGTGTCCATTTTTTTAATGTTGGAAAAATATAATTTTTGAATTTGAAATTATACCTTAGGCTACATTTTCGGTAGCCGGTATTATTTACTAGCTTTTGCCCGCGACTTCGTCCGCATGAACTTAGTACCTGCATAAATCAGTACCCTTTAGGGTTATATTTTCAAAAACCCTTTCGTATACCTACGTCATAATAGCTATTTTGCCAGATATCAGCCCGATCCGTCCAGACTCCAGTGGTTTGAGCTGTGCGTTGATAGGATCAGTCGGTCAGTCACCTTTCCTTTTATATACTTATGTAAAATAGATTTAGATTAAATAGAACATAGTTCTTTTTGGCACGATAATTATAACGCGGGGACCTGGGCGTGAAAAATCGTACGTGACAACAAAGTGTTAGAAAATAACCGTACCCAAATGTTGCAGGTTCGAATCCCTCTCACGAAATCCCCGTTTTTTTTATTAGAAAATTGAATCGAAAGTAAATCTTTTCAATCAATTTACATTTTTTTTTGTTAACAACGTCATTTCATTTGCTGTGGTGGTTAAGGGCATAGAGAAACTGGGTTATGGGTCAGTGTAGTACATCCATCGTTGAGCGGTCTATACGCATATTATGTGTAATGTTTAAATTAAAAAAAATATTAAATTGGTAGAGCTTTCTACGTACGCTTTATACATCATACTAAGATTATAAATGCGGAAGTGTGTTTGTTTGTTGGTTTGTCCTTCAATCACGCCGCAACGGAGCAACGGATCGACGTGATTTTTGGCATGGGTATACCTAGTTGAGGACGTGGAGAGTGACATAGGCTACTTTTTATCCCGGAAAATTAAGGAGTTCCCGCGGGAATCAAAAAACTTAAACCACGCGGACGGAGTCGCGGGCATCAGCTAGTATACGGAATAATTGTCTTACCTTTGTCACACTTTTCAGTTGTTATATAATTTTGTTGACGCTCTTGTTGCAGAAAAGGTATAATTGACCGAGCGAAGCGAAGGTCTCTGAGTCTACTTGAGTGAATTTGCACTTGTCCGTCCGTCCGTCCGTCTGTCAGAGCCTTATAACTCCTGAATTACTGAACGTAATTACTTCAAACTTAAATATAATATGTAAACCGATGGCCTCCAACCGAATATGGCTTAAAAAGTTATAAAAATCTTTATTTCAGGGGGGCTCTCATAAAAGCGAATGCGAAGTAAAATATTTTTTATAACGTTATACATAGGGTTGCGGTAGGTATCATTTTAAAGATAATTATGAATGGAGTCAAAAAAAAAATTTTTATTTATTACGAAATGGGGGGCTTTAAAAGTGGAGATGTTCTTACTAAAATTAGATAAATCAGTATTATAAGGAAACGAAATTATTTAATTTTTAATGAGCATCAGTATTTTTAACAGAACTTCACAATGATGTCAATAGATGGCGCTCTGTCTAATGTATCAAAGTTTATCTGTGGTGCAATTAGGTATACGATATAATTCCGGCCAGTGTGCAGCACTCAATGTAAAAAAGTAGGAGTACGCAAAAATTCAACCATCTCCAATAAACTCGTTAGCTCTTTTGCGTCTAAATATGTTTAAAGTTAACTATTACATTACAATATATAGTTAAATATATATATATTAAAATGTAGTTAGTATCTTATGGATACCGCGAGGTCTCAGTTCGGGGCGAACCACTAGTATTTTAGGGCCGTCATACTCTGTTGGCCGTGACCCGGCGGCCAAAATTGGAACAAATGATAGTTAGCCCAAAAACAAGCTTTTTGGCTTCTGTTAAAAATTTATACGACTTTTTATGACATGTTTTATGTTCAGATTAAAATACTGGTATAGCTTGTCTTCTAATTAGTAGTTGTAATTTGTAATTTAACATATTGTTATAATAGTTGTGTATTTTTGTCCGCAGGTGGTGAGGTGGTTCATCACGTGGGGCGATGCTGGGCGGGGCGGCGGGGGGCGCCCGCTCCCGCCCGCCCACTGACCTGCACCAAGGTATGTTGTCCTGGTACACACTAACAAGTCACACTTGTTTTGCTTACTGTGTATTTAGAAAAATTATTTAAAAAAAATAATTAATTGTTCGACCGAATTTCGATTACTGGCCGAAGCCGAAGTCGATTAATTTTACTATTTACTATTATTACTCGACGATCGCCCCAAACAGCCGAAATCGAAGGTTTGATAACCCTAAGAAATTCAGAGATTAGTAATAGAGGTGCATAAAATAATTGTTTTTATGTTGAGTGTTGACTGTTGGCTGATTTACTAGTTACGTTTATGGCGGCCGACCTACATCTTCCTTTGTGCTCTTGCGCATTATTTTCAGTTCGATTAATTTCGGCTTTTAATGGAAACCTTCCGCTTCGGCCAAAACTTCGACTTATTTTATCCGAAGCCGAAAGTTTGGCCGGAGGTAGCTTTTATATCCGAAAGTGTCAGAAACCGAAGCTAGTGGGAACAATACACGGCCGCTAATTAAGATTTTTGTCTGAGTATGCTCCAGGCTCTTAATTTATAGTTCTATTTTTGTTACAGGTGTTTCGAGATTTCCGCTGTATTCCTTATTCCCTACTCAGGGTGGTAGATCTACACAAATACACAAAGGTGAGAATTATATTTATTAACCACGAATATATTATTCAAAAAAAACACTTAGAAAATGTCACCGTAAGATTTTAAAAACCGTTAGATAATAATCTAACTCGCGAAATTGTAAACTGTCGAATGATTACAATATAACGGATTATTTTTCGGTAGATTGTAATCTGTTAGGTTTATTAACCCGATAGAACCTAAGTTCCAACAGCGCTACACACTTGACACTGCGCCACGGAGGTCGTCAAATCTTATCTTATCATAGGTTCATCTGATACTAGTTTTTGGGAAACGAGGAAGCTACGAAAAGGTACAACGGTATTTCGAAAATAAAAATTTCTAACAAAAAAGCTCACAACCTAATATCAAACGAAGTGTCGAACAAACTGGCGACAGATTACAATTTAACGCATTATTTTTCGGTAGATTGTAATCTGTTAGATATACTAACCCGATAAAACCTACCTGATTATTTATGTCGAACCCTAACCTAACCTACAAGAAAGAGACAAGAAAACGTAAATACAATGAATATTTCAAAAATTGACACTTAAAACATTGAACGGTTCACAATCTTTCGACTGTTTACAATCTATCGAAAAAAAAAGCGTTAGATTACAATCTTACGGTGACATATATATATATATATATAGATATAGTACATATATATATATATATATATATATATATATGTATATATATATATATATATATATATATATATATATAGATATAGATATTATATATTAGATTGAACGGTAATTTTATAGGCTAAAGTTGTAGATAATAAAAATTAAAATTACCAAAAACTTAAATCCTTACAAAGTTGATTGAAAAGTTGCAAATAGCGGAGTTATTGAGCAAAAACAATCGTTCGTTTTTCACTACAATTCCTAGATACGGACTATCGTAGCTAACAACCGACATCAAAAGACATCTATATTAGATATTTGTCGATTAGTCAAATCAGCAACTTTTTTCAAACGTGTTCTGTGTTCCCTCATGATTATGGGGCTCTTCAAAGGGCGGATAAACAAATATCTCAAAAGCCAGTAACGCATTGGCGGTTCCTCTGGTGCTGCAAATGTTCATGGGGCATGGGTAATCACTTAACATCAGGTGACGCGCCTGCTCGTTTGCTCGCTATATACGTTATAACTTTATATTAAAAAAAGTCACTCTAAACGCGAGCTTAGCATCAAAATTTGACTCACTTTGATGGTAGTAAATGGTTAATCAAATAATAATACTAACAGGGGGCCACAGACCATAGGTTTACTACTTGGTGCAGGGGGCCCAGGATTTTAGAAGATCGTCTATGTAATAAACACTAAAAATTCGATGCGTATTTTGATTATATTATTTGCGCCAAAGTATTTATTTACCTACCTACATCCAAATTGGCGTGACGTGACGAATCGTGTGAGTGACGTGCATAAAACGTAACGTCATTTAAGAGTTAACGCGATGTTGCGGTTATCTTTGTGACAGCGGAAAATGAACACAAATATTCCTCTGCTAAGCTAGATTGACTTGGGCTTTATCAATGCTTCAATCTTTTAAAGATATTTTTAAAGCTAAAATAATTTTAGTTTATTGAAGTAAAACTTCTTTAGAATCGTTGTGATTTGAAAATTCGATGAAACGAAAAAGCGAAACTAAAAAGAGACAAACATATTCATAATTTATATATCGCAGGACTTAGCCTGCGAAAGAATGAGATAGAAAACACGTTATATTTATCTCATTCTCTCGTAGGCTACTTTTCTGAAGTTTCACTTCTGCCGTGTGTGAATTGCACACACACACTTTTTTATATAATAATTTATTGCACACAAATACAGGAAATAATTAAAACGTGAATCATTAAATTCGTTATCAGATGCGGTTGAAGTCTAGTGCCTTTACCTCAATCCGTGGGCCATGTCCAAATGAGTTTGAGATATAATGCACTAACCAGTGTGCGCAAACACCTAGACCCACCCTAGACCTAATATTTGTCAGTCCTTCATTATTTCCTTACTAGATTGTATCTGAGACGTTCGCGTGGATTAAGGTTTTTGTATACCCTATTTTATGTAGCCTATCTCAACAAAATCGGTTTAAAAAATGGGCCGTTAAAGTCTAGCAGACAGATAGACACACATATTTTCGCATTTATAATCCATGGACCGGTCAGGCTGCAATTCGACACGACCGGAGTACCTAACCACCCAGTACGAAAGATATTGACAGATTGTCACATTGACACCGGATCATTTTGACTTTGTTAAAACTTGTAAGCGAAGCTGGGGCGGGTGAGCTAGTATAGAAATAAACACATGTGGGATGCGCGGGAGTCGCCAAGCGTTGTGTGGAGTGACACACAGTAATATTGTATACTTAATAATAATAATTATACTCTGTGTTGAACACACCGAGTAGTAAACCTATTTGTTTTAGTTGGTTGCATGGTCTGTGGTTGAACATAACGACTGCAATGAGAGACGAGAGCTGTAATGACTTGTCATTTGTAATGGGTTTCACTGTGCCCTCTGTATTCCTCATCACATACTCACACATCACACGTCATCTGCATTCTTCACAAGGCGCTCTATTTGGTCAACAAAACCAAAACAAACTTAAACTTTCTTCGAATCGTGAGATTCGTGACTGATTTCAGCTGTTATTATTATTGGCAATTATTACTTACTGAAAAAAATAACTAGTTTTTGTTTACACCATCTGAAAAATTAATTCTCCGAAAATAAATTATAGCGTACTATTTTCTTAAATTGACCATGTTGTTTAAAAACAAACAACGCGGTTAACGGCATCACGTAATACAATGAGTCGCAAAGTACTAGGCTGTCATAACTGATAAAGAGATCTGTGAACAACCGAGTAACAAAATGTGCGCAACAGTCGAATGCTGACCTCGATTAATTTTTAACCGACTTCCAAAAAAGGAGGAGGTTATCAATTCGGCGCGTATGTTTTTTTTTAAATGTATGTTACCGCATATCTCCGTGGTTTCAAAACCGATTTGAGCAATATTTTTTTCAGTGGTTACAGGAAGCTCGCGAGATGGTCCCATATAAAATTCTGACTCCAAATCCTCAATCCGGATGCTGCAGGTATACCTACGACTCAAAACTAGAGAGTTACGAAGTTTTGATGGTGAATTCATATAGTAGGTAGTAGGTACCAAGTCACGTGTATACGATTCAACTCTGAGTCTCAACTCCTCAACCCTGATGCTGCAGGGTACAGAACTCCTTCAAAATAACGATTTAGGATTTTTTAATGGTGAATTCATATTGTAGGTATCAAGCAACGACTTCATACTTAAACCCAAGTCCCAACTCCTCAACTCTGATGCTGCAGGGTACAGAACTCCTTAAAGATAGCGATTTAGGATTTTTTTATGGTGAATTCATATTGTAGGTGTCAAGCAACGACTTCATACTTAAACCCAAGTCCCAACTCCTCAACTCTGATGCTGCAGGGTACTGCACTCCTAAGCCGTGGGGATTAAGAGTACACTAAAAAGTTAAAAATAAAAATTCTTTCCAAAAAACCGAGTTCCAAAGCCACTGTAAAGTAAAAAATTATTTTGATTTCTACACACTATGTTGAAGTCGGGCGAGTATAACAAAGATAAGCAAAGTTGACGCGTCAGGCTAGCCCGACTTCAACATAGTGTGTAGAAATCAAAATTATTTTTTACTTTACAGTGGCTTTGGAACTCGGTTTTTTGGAAAGAATTTTTATTTTAACATACGTATAAGCTTGCGACTATTAAAATTTATAATATTATTATTATTGTACATACTTTGAACATAGGTTCCAGGGATACTTCCATGTGAAAGGCCCGTCAAATCGTTTTTATGCTTATCGAAGAGACGGAGAGATTTTAAAATGGGTTTTTGGGAACTGTACGTAACACAAACTGAGACGCAGGCAAAATTTCAGGTAAATTTCTGCTATTTGAATCATAGAGAAGAGTGAAGGTCTAGACTTAGATAATGAGTAAGTGGCAGTTTACAAAAGGGTAATTCTGCATTAAGCTTATTGTATAAGAATGGGCCGAGATAATAAAAGAAACGTTTTGTAAAAGCTAGTTTAGGCGCACGCAGAGTACAAATTTTGTCTTTGCGGCGTTTTGCAATAGTTCGATACGGAGTTATTTTGTGCTGCTGTACAATCACATTTAGAATAAACAGCTTTCTAACACTAAGAACGCCACAGTCTTTGTACAACAAGGTGGTAGGGAACAGTATAGGCCTAAACGTTGCCACCTTTAATATGGCCCGCTGAGCAATTTCTTGAAGAAGTTTTAGCGGTGCCACCCCAACATGTGATGCAGTATAGGATAATGGATTGGCACAAGGCATAATAAATATTACGGATTACATGGGGATTAGCAACGCTTCGTAGGTTTTTGAAGATAAATATTAACTTTCGGACCCTGATTGTTAGCAGATCGATATGGTCTTTAAAATTCAAGTTTTGATCTAAAACAATGCCTAGATATTTAATTTTATCAGTAGAAGCTATGGACTCACAGTTACAGTTCGAGCTAGTCCTATCAGAGCAAGAATGAACTTTTAGGGTTAACGGAGTCTCAGGTTGAGCAGCATTTCGTATTGAATACGTCATAAGTTTAGTTTTGGAGATGTTTAAAGTTAAAAAGTGAGAGCGGAGCCAATCATTGATAGTGTTGAATCCAAGTTGAGCAGATGCTACAAGTTCAGACCAAGATTTAGCGTAAAAGGTGATGGCGGTATCATCGGCGAAGGAAACTATTTGGGCGTTTTTAATACGAAGGTTGCAAAGGTCGTTTATGAAGACGAGAAAAAGAGTTGGGCCAAGAATGCTACCTTGTGGGACGCCATACGAGATTGGTAGCTCCTCACTCAAGTTGTTATCGATTTTGGTAATTTGCGTTCGATTAGTAAGGTAGCTGCGGAAGAAATTTAGTTGATTACCACGTACGCCAACTCTTTCTAGCTTATCTAAGAGAGTGGGAATAGGTACTGTGTCGAACGCTTTTGCAAGATCTAAAAATACTGTAAGGACTTTATTACCATTATTCAGGCGGTGAATAATATTATCAGTTAGTTCCAAAACAGCATCATTAGTACTTTTTGTTTTCCTAAAGCCAAATTGTTGTGTAGAAAGTAATTTAAAGTGTTCAAGATATTGAACAAGTCGTTTGCAAATCAATCGCTCAAGAACTTTTGACAGGGCCGGGAGTATAGCAATCGGTCGGTAGTTATTAATTAATTTTTCGTCACCACTTTTGAAAATTGGGATAATTATCGCTTTTTTGAGGGCCGTTGGGAACAGTCCTAGTGCAAAACTTAGATTGAAAATATGACACAGAATTGGTGCCAAAATTTGGGAATACCTTTTTAATATTATTGGAGAAATCCCATCCCAACCAGTAGCGGCATTATGTTTTAAAGATCTAATAATAGAAGCAATTTCATCAGTGTCAGTAGGTTCTAAAACAAATGAGGACATACAATTAATTGAAGTGCACTCTGTAGAAAAAGTGGTACTGGGCAAATTTGGCCTAATTTTGTCAGCGAGCTCTTTACCTATATTTACGAAAAAATTATTAGCGTTGTTACATGATTGTAGTGCAGAACAATCATTGGACAACAATTGAGTACTGTTTTGTTTTGGTTTTGAGATAAAGCATATTTTTTTAAGCGTATCCCACAACTGTTTTATATTATTTCCTGCTCTATTTATTTCTTGAGTATCATATAGCTGTTTTGCTTTTTTTAATACTTTAGAACAAAAATTTCTGTACCGTTTATAAGTAAGTTTAAGGACTTCATTATCTGGAGACTTTTTGAATTGTCTGTGCATCGAGTCTCTGTTTCGCATACATCTTAGTAAGCCTTGGGTGATCCAGGGTTTTAAGATTCTCTTTTTGCTTGGGAGCCTTAAAACAGTAGTGTTTTCACCGATAGCTTGAGTCAGAGACCCAATAAGACAATCAGTTGCTATTTCAGGATTGCCTATGTCATAAATATAGGACAAATCCAATCTTTCCATGGTATTATCTAAAGCTTCATAGTTAACTTTTGTGACTGTATAGAATGTTGGAGGTGAATGAATTTTTTTAGGAAGGCTAATTAGCGTTGAGTAATGGTCAGTTATAGTGGTATCTAGAATAAGAGTTATTGATGGTAATTTAGAGCGTAGTAAGACATGGTCTAGACAGTTATAGCCACGAGTTGGTGTTGTTGGTTTATATAAATCTGCCGCGCTGGAGTAAATCCAAAAATCGCCTCTTGGGCTCCCCTACTATTATTTGTTGTTATAGCGGAAAATTTCAAGTGTCTACAATCTTGAATCTACATAATATTATAACGGTTTATGAGACCGCTAACTGATAGACGGACTACTATATTTTTTAATTAAATGGAACAAAGTACGTTCATTTCGATGTGTCACTGTCAACTAACTAAATTCTATTAGCTGCCCTAGAAAGTTAGAAACGGACGTATTGATGGAACTTGCACTTGCTTGTAACCATATAAGTATATAATTCGTCAGTCAGTTAGTAGTTAGTTTTTAGTTTAGCAACTCTAACACCTGCTAAATGTGACCAGGCTTCCATGTAGAATGAGGAGATCGGGTAACAGACACGGATAAAGCATTTCCAACGACAAAATGTGCGCGGGAGTCGCAGCCCGCAGGCCGCAGAGTGAGTGACATTGTGATTATAATTAAGGCCTCCGTCCACACTATAAATAGATATCGTCTTTTTCACTAATGAGTTCCATTTGTCAGGCTAAGGTGCCAATCCCACAGACAGTCAAGAGCTTGAGTTCTGCGAATATTCAAGAAGAAAAATTAAAAATGTTTAATAAGTTACGTAAAATAAAACATCTTAAAAAAATACGCGCCGAATTGAGAACCTCCTCCTTTTTTGGAAGTCGGTTAAAAATTCTAAAGGCCTTCAAATTATAAAATTATTAAATTCAAGACTGTCTTGTCTGTTTAGGGCACTTTGCAAAGCATAATCGACAGCGTACGAAAATACACCTATACATATTATACATATACATCAAGAATTCTAGATTATAGTCTAGCTAGACGAACCTTCTCGGAGGATTTGTCCACCGATTTGACAAAACTGTATGTAAATCCATACAGCATATCCTATAAATAAACTCAGCGAAGGGACTTTTTATGAAAAAGTATGGGATAGTGATGGGAATTGGGATTTAATTTTCTGTTCATGCAAAAACAGTTGTAGTCCGACAAACATATCTGACCCGGTGGCCAAAACTGAAACTAATATTACTGCCTGTTTATTTTTAGGGTTCCGTACCCAAAGGGTAAAAACGGGACCCTATTACTAAGACTCCGCTGTCTGTCTGTCTGTCTGTCTGTCTGTCTGTCTGTCTGTCTGTCTGTCTGTCTGTCTGTCTGTCTGTCTGTCTGTCTGTCTGTCTGTCTCCAGGCTGTATCTCATAGACCGTGATAGCTAGAAAGCTGAAATTTTCACAAATGATGTATTTCCGTTGCCGCTATAACAACAAATACTAAAAATTAAAAAAATATATATATTAAGGGGGGTCCCCATACAATAAACGTGTTTTTTTCGTATTTTTTTGCTCAATATTAAAAACGGTAACAGGTAGACGGTTCAAATTTTCACAGAATATTAACTTGTATATTACCTTTCAAAATAAATAATTAAATATCAATAAAGTAAATATTAAAGGGGGGCTCCCATACAACAAACGTAATTTTTTGATATTAACAGTAAACCTCTACAAACAAAGTTAGTTTTGCGGTTCATTAACAAAGGTAATTATACCTACTTCTTGAGTACGGAACCCTCGGTGCGCGAGTCCGACTCGCACTTGGCCGGTTTTTTTGTTTTAATTTTATTATTCATAGATACTAGCGACACTGTCACCACCCGCTGATAAGTTTGTCGGGCTATACCGCTATTACAGAGTTAATTTTTATTATAATTTCATTTATGAATGAATACTTTATTGATAGTACGTTTTATGGTTGTCCCCAGTAACGGAGAGTTTATTCTCTACGTCGCTGTCGACGTTCGGAGTGCCGACGCCGCCGCCGAACTCTCCGTACTCCCCGCTGCAGTTGGAACTGCTCAACTGCGCGCAACGCGTGTTGCTCTCCGACAAGTAATTACATCCTTACGTATGTTGCCCTGGTCATCTTGACCCACAGTGCATGCATGTCATTGAACTAATTGTGACGGTCAAACTTGAAGCGTAAGCGGAAATCTAGTATGAGGATCACCTTGCGATTTATGTTTCCCTGGTGATAATTGAATCACAGCTGTCGACGTAACTCGTTAAGCGCAACCTTGTAGTGTCGTCGAGGTACCATGCGCGAATCGCGTCCATAGATTACAGAATCCGAGCTAAGAAATCCTATCCACGAAACTAGAGCGACAGGCAGGTTGATAAAGGAATACCTATTAGTTTTACTGATTTTGACGATTTTTTTAACCTATTGCATAGCTTCTATCGCGGGCTTTGAGCGTGGAGACCGAATCCAGAAATTCCGTTACAAAAAAACCTAACACTTTGGTTGCTACGACTACTTGTGTTGTTGACTTCAAATTATTGAAAATAAAAAGACTATTTTTATGAAAAGTTGATAAAAAATGCTATGCAATAGCTTTACCGCGGCAGTCTCCGAGTGCCACACGTCTTTTTTTTTGTATCCTCTACAAGTTAGCCCTTGACTGCGATCTCACCTAATGGTAAGTGATGATGCAGTCTAAGATGGTAGCGGGTTAACCTGTTGGGGGAATGGCGGTTATATTAAACCCATACGCCTATACGGCATCGTACCGGAACGCTCAATCGCTTGGCGGCACATCTTTGCCGGTAGGGTATTAAAAATAATAATTATTATTTAGATGATTGAGATAGGTTGTAATATTTTTCTCCCATAAAATTATACCTATGTTTATCCCGATATATGGTTGTTCTTCAAACAAACTTTTAGCGGAAGAATATGGATGGATGAAAACACTACGTACCAATTACAAGTCCGCGTTATTCACTATTTTGTTCTGTAAGTTGTAACTATGGGTGCTGACGTTTAGACAAAACGACCGACTATAGCATAACCAAAACCGAGTCTACATAAAGTAGATATATTCTTTCGAAGGGTGGAAGGTTGAAAACATTGCTTGGTAAACGTTTCTTTACCACCTCTATGCTATTCCGACTTCAGGTTTTCACGCAACGTTTTCACACAGTTTTGAAAGAACTCGAAGAAACCTATCAAGTGTCTACGTTTCGGGTTTCGTTTACATGAGACCTTACATGAGACCAGGCCCCTGGGGGTAGTGAGTTAGTGACGCAACCGCGTCACGTTTTATAACGCGAGAAGTTTATTCTATAAGCCACGTGGGGTCGGCCATTTTTGCTAAATTTCGTCAGCGTATATAAATTGGGCCTTTTGTGTTTGTAGCAGCAATTCAGAATGCAATAATAATATGGAATTGAGCTCCGAGTCGGATCGATAGTGAACTATAGGAAATATTTGCGACCGCGATTTATTCCCGCGGGAACTTCTTAATTTTTCGGCATGAAAAGCCTATGTCCTTCCCCGGGATACATCATACAACCTATCTCTAAATACCTCATCCTAATCGGTTGGGGCGTTAAAGCGCAGCAGACATACAGACAAATTTTGCCTGGTGGGAGGCTTCGGCCGTGGCTAGTTACCACCCTAAGCTTGCAAAGACGTGCCGCCAAGCGATTGTGCGTTCCGGTACGATGCCGTGTAGAAACCGAATAGGGGTATGGGTTTAATATAACTGCCATGCCCCTAACAGGTTAGCCCGCTACCATCTTAGACTGCATCATCACTTACCATCAGGTGAGATCGCAGTCAAGGGCTAACTTGTAGTGGATAAAAAAAAAAAAAAATAGACGGACAGACAGGGGTGCCAATTATGAAAAGTACAACTCAACGATATAATACCTACCTACCTAACAACACATAGGAAAACTTTTATTATATAATATCTCTAAGTAAAAAGTTAATCCCAAGAAAACCCCTGCCATTATGTAATTAATGGAAAGGGGTCACGACCCTCAGCAATGCGTAATACGACGCAGAGGAAACTTTAAAAAAAAAATTGTGTAATTTAATAGTGTAATGACACTATTAAATTATGGTCGTAGTTGGCAGATAGGACGTTGTGTAATACATTCGCTTGTTTGTACAGGGAGCCCAACAGAATGGAGGAGGCTAAACTGGGCAAGTGTCTCTCGGAACAACTCTGCTGCCCGGACGCGATGATGCAACCTCTCACAATCAAGACTGAGCAGGCGAAGCGGACCTGCAATACTTGCCTCACCAATTCTCCTAAGAAGGTTTGCTATTGAATCTTGAATATGCTTGCAACTTATAATAGCCTAGTAATTATGGTTATGCAAGCTAGTCAGTAAAGCTGAGTTTTCATTGTGCAAGTTTTTACGCCGCGCGTTCGTATCTTATGATGACGTCACATACCTATCGGTGCTTTAATGGAAATGAAATGATCAATTCGGAGAGCACATAAAACGCGTTGGTTCTGTGAGTGATTCCCCGTCACGCTCGCCGGTTTTTTGTTTGATGTATGAGATTATGGGAGTGAGGGAATAACGAGAGGACCTGTAGAAGAAATATATATAAATGACGTACATGAATGTGTTTGCAAACTCTTTTGCAATAATTATCTTCTTCGCAATCAAAGTTAACGGCGTAGCTTGTAAGTGTAACTTAGCTGTTGATAATAATGTGGCTAAATCTGTTGACTACAATCTCTTAACGAAATTGACCGGCCTGAATCTAATTTTATTGCTGTCTTTTTCCGCAGGTAGAAAGGGACAACAGTCATATCATACTAAAAATATTAATATCAATGCGAAGGTGTGTTTGTCTGTTGGTTTGTCCTTCAATCACGCCGCAACGGAGCAACGGATCGACGTGATTTTTTGGCATGGGTATAGTTGAGGACTTGAAGGATGACATAGGCTACTTTTTATCCTGGAAAATTAAGGAGTTCCCGCGGGAATCAAAAAACTTAACAACGCGGCAGAAGTCGCGGGCTGATATCACCTAGTAAAATTGTGTCATTTTCGTTTAGAGATTGTTTACAACACAATTAGCCACAATGGTTACCATAACTGAGAAACGTACCTACATCATTGATCAAGATAAGTTTTGCTGTCCTAGGTGATGCACACAGACGGTGGCTGCAGTCGAACCAACCCAGTGACGTGGGTCGGCGTGGCCGGCCAAAACGTTCAGGTGCAAGTCAAACGGGAACCGCAGCATATGCACGTCTCTGAACTAGTGGCCGTAAAGCTGGAGCAAGCTTCGCCAGGGAACAAGCCGGATCCAGCGCCCGGCATACCTGCTAGCTTGAACAACGGTGAGCTCTTGCTATTTATGTTGTCTTGGTAACTATTCTTACAAAGCCGGCCGGAATAGATCCAACCAACCCCACACAACCAGTGAACGTAGTCTGTTTGAGTATCTAAGGTTTATGTTGTCCTGGTGATAATAGAGACGTAACGGTCTGTTTAAATTTCGCAAAAATGGATGATGGGCGGGCGAAAATTGTTTCAATTGTTTTTTTTTCTACAAGTTAATCCTGATGGTAAGTGATAATGCAGTCTAGGATGGTAGCGGGGTAACTTGTTAGGGGTACGGCAGTTATAATCTTATCTTCTATATAAATAAAAATGAATGTTGCTAAGCGCATAACTCGAGAGCGGCTCGACCAATTTGGCAATTATTTTTTTTGGATGTTCCTTATCTTCCACGGAATGTTTTATATTAAAAAAAAATAAAGTTTCCGCAGGAATTAAAAAACCTCAAATGGATGTTTGGTACTCAATCACGCCAGAACGGCTGAACGGATCTGAATGAAATTTGGCACAGAGATAGATTACAGTCTGGAAAAACAGAACTGGAAGAACAGAGGCTACTTTTATTCCGGAAAATTGAAGACTTCCCGCGGGAATTAAAAAATCACAATCCACGCGGACGAAGTCGCGGGCATCAGCTAGTATTAAATAAACTCATACTCCCTATCGGTATCGAACCAAACGGGAAAAAGCAGGCAAAATTATATTTCAACTAGCTGATGCCCGAGACTTCGTACGCGTGGATCAAGGTTTTGTGGTTCCCGCTGGAACTCTTCAATTTTCCAGGATAAAAAGTAGCCTATGTGCTATTCCAGACTATAATCTATCTCTGTGCCAAATTTCAGCCAGATCCGTTCAGCCGTTGGGGCGTGATTGAAACATCAATACATCCATCCAAACTTTCGCATTTATAATATTAGTTTATAGAATATATATAGATATATATTTATATATATTATATATATATAGATATATATTTATATATATATATATATATGTATATATATATTGTTTATATTTATTTATAGAATAGAATTTTTCACTGTTGAGGTGGTAGACTTACCAGTTGTCCTAGGCGAGCGACAGAAGCGACGCCACGCAACGCGACGCGATAGACGACATAGAAAATGACTGACGTAGTATATACTATGTACTATCTATCTACGCGACAACGTAGGCCACGTGAGGGTCAGTTTACAGTGTTTGATACTGTCGCATCGCATTGCGTTGCCGCGTTTTTCGTTCCTAGATGAGGACAATGTCGAATGTGGTTTTATTGTGTCTGTTGTGTAACAGGTTCGATTCCCGTCGGAATAGCGGTGGCGCGGCAGAGGGTCGGCGACGCGGGCCTCCTCGCCGCACTCTCGCAGAAGGACAATCAACGGTTACACGATTTAGGTAAGCTTTAAAACTTCTATACTATAAATGCCTACAAAGCTATAAGTAATTATCCTATGCAATGCACTGTGCAAACTGCACCTACTTCTTTATTCCGCGAAAATGCAGCATATTATCTAGTATTAAAATAGCTATTTATGCAACTGTATCGTAATGAGGGTCATTTTAATTCGAGTGCTGTTTTTTGATACGAGGCTTGCCGAGTATCAAAATAGGATAGTACGAGAATTAAAATGACTAATTACGTACAGTTGCATACAAGATTTTATCTACGACAAGGACGTCTTTATAATTTTTTACTTTATAAATTAATAAAAAAGTCAAATCAATCAAGTGCCAGAACCCAGAGCCGCTAAGCTATAGGTATCCTATTTATGAAGATAACCATATCGATACAGCTACGACTCATAACGATACAGCTCCCATACAACGAACTGTATCGTTATGAGAAGCAAACACGAAAGAGGGTTCAATTCGATATAGTTGTCAAATTCGAAATTGGAACTTTTCGATGCTGGAGTAGATAAACAGTTTTTTTATTGAGCGGACCTTACAAAGTTACACCGTCCCATGCCAGTTACACGCTCCGACGATCACTGAGTACTGAGCCTAGTGAATTGTGTTATCTATGACTCCGATAGTTCACTCGACACTTCTTTACGTCACTAATTGTAGCAATCACTGAATCACAACCTCTCTGACAATTCTGTCAACCTAGTACCACTATGTATAAACAACCGTTCGATGAATGAAAAAAAAACAAAACATATAACCGTTAAAACAAATGAATTATGTATATGTAAAATAAATAATAATATATTTTCATAAAACCATTCAAGAATATACCTTACGGGCTGTGACAGAAGGACTTACTTATAAAATGCTATGTAAAGTTAAATTTAAACAGGTTGCTCCTTTTTTCGCATTTAATTTGTATTTTTTTTGTTACATTTTTTCATTCACATTTTAGCGACCGTTACACGTTCGTTTATTGATGTATTTTTGAATGACCGGAGCCGGTTTTTGATACGCCCTCGGCTGCGGTACCGAATGAAAAAAACTGTATAAATAGATGGTGGAATCTAACTGCCTCGGCTAATGGATGGCCTTGGTATGGTAACGGACCGAAGTCTGGAATCACTATCGTGGAATCGCAGTACTGCGATTTTCGATGCCAACCTAATTCATAGAAACCACCAAGATACGGTGTAAAATGCGACTTTTCACATTCGCCTAGTGAATAAATTGAAATAAAATAAAATATTTGACTAACCTTTATAAACCAAGCGTTTTTAAATTATATTTTAAAATAAATACAATTTTGTATATTTTGTAAATTGTTATTTTGATCTTGTTTAATTTTTATTATGTTATGATTATGAATTATTATGATCTTGTTTCATGTTGTTTTTTAATTTTTTTAATTACGTAATCTTATTTGAGTTAATTGTAATTTTATATGACATTCGTAAGAGCATCTCAAGCCAAAATCTAAATTAATAAATGAATATAAATCATATTATAATGTATCTTCATGACAAACTATTGGAAAAAGTTATAATAATTTGGCGCTACAATATTTTTCTTATGATAATTTAAAGCAAACACGCCATGTTGGTTTCCGTATTTGGTATGATATCGTTTTTAGGGTTCCGTACCAAAATGGTAAAATGGAACCCTTATGGTGCGACTTTCTCCGTCTGTCTGTCCGTCTGTCCGTCTGTCCGTCCGTCACACTCGATTATTTCAGTAACTACCGAAGCTATCGACATGAAATTTGGAATAGTTGTGTATATTAGTGGCCCAAAGACACTGAAATTAAAAGAAATTGGAAATTATTTTTGTTCTTATTTAAAAAGGGGGGAAAATCGGAGGGTTGAAATTTAAAAGTGAGATAACTGTACTGTGTGGGGTATCATATGAAAGGGTTTACTTTGTACATTCTAAAACAGATTTTTAATTATTTTTAGTTATGATAGTTTTTGATTTATCGGGGAAAATGTCTAAAAAATACCGCCCCCCCCCCCCCCCCCCTTATCTCCGGAGTTTACCAATCGAAAAATTTGAAATAATTATGGTCAATAGGAATTTACGTATATTTTACAGGAAAACTATAGCCAATGCTCTAACTAGCATAGTTTTTTTGATATTAACAATAAACTTCTACAAACAAAGTTAGTCTTGCGGTTCATTAACAAAGGTAATTATTTATTAATAATGGTATGGAACCCTTCGTGAAGAACCCTTCCGACTCGCACTTACCCGGTTTTTTTTTGTAGTAGACATAGTATGCTCATAGTATGACATGTTACATAAATGAATACATAAAGCAGGAACTTTTTCAACGCATAAGTTTCGATTAAGAAACGTGCGGTAGATAATAAAACACGCGTATATTGTTTTACTGCACTATAAAGGTTAAATATTCAGTCTATGTGAAGTGAAAACGACCAGTAAACATTATTAATAACATTATTATGCAATATACTGCCATTAGCAGGAGGCAGCCGGGTGTTTCCATCACAGCACAATATATAAACATTTAACTCTAAGCACATAATTGCGGTTTTCCTCCACGTTTCCTTCTGACATGCCATATAAAAACACTTTTCATGGATATAGCTGGGTGATTTATTTTCCTATTAAATTAAAGAACCTTATTTTGTTTAACTTAGATAATTAAAATACATAATTTATTCATATTACAATGTACAGTTCTTTAGATTCTTATTACTTTAGGGTTAGGCATTTCATTATGAATACTTTGGACTTGAGTAAGTAATGGAAAACCAACCAGAAAGACATTGTAAAATATTTTCAAGTATTTTCAATGTGAAGTTTAATAATAAGATAAGTATGTAGTTAGTAATTTCTGTAGGTATACTGTCACCTTTTACTCTCTAAGCATTAATGTTTAAGCATAGATTATTGTAGATAAGTTCTCATATAAGTGAACCTCTGTTTTTCTTTGAGAAAATAAATCTCTTTAAACCTATTATAAAAAATTCTTATCACTTAAAGGGGCAAAAAATGCAAAATTATCTGCATATTACAAGCTGCAATGTAGGTAACAAATTGTGCAATGATTTGAAGAGTGGATTTTTATTTTTAAAAATGGTCACGTCACAAAATTATAGGACCGTCCTAAAAATCGTAGCCATCTGGCTGGCTCAACATCTGATCATTAATAATTTAGAATGTAAAAAGATCGTTAAAGCGCGCGTCCAGTCTTTCCATACGAGATTTATAACTAAACAGCTGAACCAAACAATTATATGCTAATCGTAGCTTTGTATGGCCAATGAATGTATGACTTACAACATAAGTGATACTTGACGTTGTAAAATATTTTCACCTGTGCCATTATTATTATGTTCTTGCTGGTTGTTATCGCTATTCGAAGAACTGCATCGAGTAAAAAATGTACGTTAACGATAAACATAATATTATTGTGTTACGGGAAATCATAAGCTATCAATGGTAATTTTAAATGGTTTTGAAAAACTATTGATTAGTAGAATATTAGCGTTAAATTTTTAGTCTCCGTAGGTATATTGTATCTATAATCCTTTTCTTCATCAACATCTACCTATGTCCATTTTTATCATTTAGGTACACATCACTTTAGAATGCAGAATTTATTTATATCTGGGTTTTTTAATCTATTTATTACTTCATATTACATATTTAGATACTTAGGTATATTTAGATAAGTGTTACTGTTTTTATTAGAAATCTTTTACGCTTTACCAAATACAACACTTACCTATATCTTAACTTATACTTAAGCTTTTTTAAGTTGTGAGATTTTTGACTTAGTCTAAGCAGATAAATCTAGTCTTAAAGTTTATTTATGAGGCGGTTTGCTTTCAAAGAGATTAAGAAATGTTAAGTTTTTAATTATATTGCTAGAATGCTAGCTTACAGTTTTATTTGTTTTTCATTGAAGCTTTATGTTTCTTTCGTTTATTGCTCAGACAGTAAAAGTTACAACTAGTTAGGTAATAGATATATTAAATATTCGGAGCTTAGAACCCTACTGATACTATAAATGTGAAAGTGTGTTTATTTGTTGGATTTTTCTTCAATCACGCCCCAGCGGATCAACTGATGGACGTGATTTTTTGCACTGACAAAGTTTTTATCCCAGAAAATTAAAGAGTTCCTACGAGATTACTGAGACGCGAACGCTGTTTCGAAGACATCGTCTAGTATAGTGCCTAGGTAATTATAGTGACGATTAAAAAAAACTTTAGTTTTTTTAGTTTTCCTCTTATAATTTGGGTCTCAAGTCCCAACTCTCAAGTTATTAGTTCAAGTTCCACGTTACAATAATCATACTTATTTATTAACCTAGTAGTTTGTAAATATTATAAACATATTATAATTATTAAAATCAACATATTACCTATTACACATAATATATAGTTTCCTTTAACACATAAGTACACCCTACGATATACGTAATAAAAATTAAAATACAGTTTTTCAAAGTATTAACTAATAAGTTCCGTTATTGAAAGTATTTGTTAATTATGTATAATATCTGCTAGCAATATAAAATCACGTATCGGCATACCTGTATATACAAACTATTCCACCAATCAATTAAGAGCCGGCCAATGTTTTTGTGTTATTATAATACACGGACGGGCTTTTAAAGTAAAGTGCAATTATATATCGTCGGCTGGTATTGCTTTAATTGCAGTAAATGAGCGAGTATCGGCTATATGGATTGCAGATTATGCAACCGTGAAGTTGCACGCGTAGATGGCCATTCAAATATTTTCGAATGAACGCGAAACTACATATATAGGTACATTGTATGTGAAACATAATACATATCTGTACTTATATTATAAATGCGGAAGTTGGGATGGATGGATGTATGGATGGATGTTTGTTACTCAATTATGCCTTAACGGCGGAACGGATCTGATTGAAATTTGGAATCTCGGAATTTTGTAATTTTGGAGATCTGGAATAACACGTAGGCTACGTTTTATCCCGTAAAATTAAGGAATTCTCGCGGGAACCAAAAAAACCTCACTCCACACGGACGAAGTTGCGATCAAATCATTTTTTTAAAAATTCAAATAAGCATTTACAAGTGCTTTTGAATCGTCAAGTGCATCTACGGCTGGTCCGGATCCATTCCTACCGAGAAGAGCCAGCATGAAACTGTGGTTGCTCAATGAATGATTACAAAATTATAAAACTGAACCTATTAGTGTTTATGTTTATCCGCGTGCTGCCAGTTTAAAAAATGCAAATTTAGTGCAAAATTTGTTAATGCTCAATATTCTCTTTAAACTACTCCTTCTACTCAATTCCGTTGTTTAACTAATTGAAAAACTCTTTATAAACAGAAAGGTAGCTTGGCTTAACTTAGAGAGTTAGAATCTAGGTAACGTATAGTCCCTTGTTATGCAATCACCTGTTACATTCGGTTGTCCCTTTGTTAACGTGACTTTAGCGCACTCGTGTTTTTATTATCCGGTTTATAAAATTAATTGAATCCGGAGAGCTTAACAATCCTCTTATTAGTCCCGTCGCTTTTGCTCTAGCGTTATACTCTAGTACGAGTTCAGAAATCTCGAAAACGTTGACGGTTTTCCTGAGTTTTGCTGTTAAAACTTCAGAATAAGAACAAAAAACCTCTAAAGCATAAGTTCTCCTGTACACAGCCAGTGTTAATTTTGGATGGACTTCCATTTCCCAATTATTTTTCTCCAAGTATTCGCGATGACGAAATCGTCAGAAGAAGGATAGAATACTTACTATAATATTATAAGATAATAGAATACTGAAGCGATATCGAAAGAGCCGCAAAGATAATTTTATTAAGCATCGCTTTGTATTAAGCATGGTTGTCATCAAGCGCAAGTCTATATTCTATGACAAAAATAAAGTGAACGAAAGAGAAGTGTAGAATACGCGATTTTGAAACGTCACCATCACGACGAAAACAGTCTTCGTTTTCGATACGTGCAAGCTGCTACGTGCTAGTGAAACAGATAGCATCGTGAAAGCGAGCGGATGTACCTATCTAGCTCGAATTTATTTACACGGCAAAAACACCGGCCCGACCAATTACATGCTAATCAGAGTTTTACAATTACTATAAATTGCGCCAGCGGCGGTCGCTTTTATGGCTTCATGAATATACGCGTCGCTCGAACTATGCGTTTTTAAATTTTAATTATTTCGGAACACGCTGTATATTATTATATACGCGGGTACTGACAATCAGGCACGCAACATGTTCTTGTCCTTTTTTACTTTTCATGCATTTTTACATAGTCAACTGATTTTTACATATGGAACAGAAAATGCAATTTTTTGTATGGTCGTAAGTATATCCAGTCGATTTTCAAACATTTTTGAAGTTATTGGACTAGTGGAATAATTGAAAAAATGGGCCGTTTTTATTAAATAATTTTATTTATGTAGTTACCTTAAAGATTTTTTAGTTTCTAGCAGAGACTGCAGAGAGTAAGAAAAAGATACTTTTCGTAGGTAGCATACTTTTTGTACCTAATTAAGCGATCGACCCATTTTCTTTCCGATTCTTATCTCTTTAGAAAAAAATTATTCGATTTGTAGACTGTATGCATTTATTGATTACTATTATTATTATTATAAATGAAAAAGCTTTTGTAAGAATAACCAAATATAAAATCGATAATCTATCAAGGTCCCACGTATCACCAACCCTTAGCCACCCTCTTCTTTTATGCTTGAATGCTGCAATAAACACATAATTATTATATACCCTCCAATCTTCTGCCTCAGTCCTTCTTACCTACTTGTCTAAAGCATTCTCTACCTAAGCGAAAATAAAGTTGACTTTCAAGTACCAGGATGATATGAGTTTGAGCAGCATTTGGGTTTCTTAATTAAAACATGGCGCATGACCATCTGGTTTTTATACAAATGTGTTATTTATTTTTAGAGCAGTAGTGGTCAATATAGCTCGTAAAATGGCAGCCAAAACCAAACAAAAGTTAGTCGAGTAGATAATAACGCCACAGTAAGTGGTCGAAAACATTTGGGGGCTTATGACAGAAAAATAAATTATTTGTGATTTATTTGGAAACAGCGGCTGAAATTAGTCAGTGTATTATGGAATTATTATTTATTATTGGAGCTACTTCAAAGTTATTATTTCAGGCTCGATGATAAATGACAAATTGTTTAAGTACTTACCTATTATCGACCGAGCGAAGCGAAGGTCTCTGAGTCTACTTGAGTGAATTTGCACTTGTCCGTCCGTCCGTCCGTCCGTCTGTCAGAGTCCTATAACTTCTGAATGACTGAACGTAATTACTTCAAATTTAAATATTATGTATATAAACCGATGGCCTCCAGCCGAATATGGCTTAAAAAGTTACAAAAATCTTTATTTCAGGGGGGCTGTCATAGAGGCGAATGCGAAGTAAAAATTTTTTGATAGCGTTACATAGGGTTGCGGTGTATCATTTTAAAGATAATTAGAAATAGAGTCCGAAAATATATATTTTTTAATTTTTCCCCTAAAATTGACGAAATGGGGGGCTCTCAAAGTGGAGATTTTCTATCGTCCAAAGTTGACCTCAGAACTCTCAATTTTCTGAAAGGCTAAGACTGAAACTTGAACAATTATTTGAATTATATCCTGTTCTTGAACAACAAATACTAAAATTAGATAAATATTATAAGGAAACGAAATTATTTAATTTTTAATGCGGTTTAGTATTTTTAACAGAACCTCACAATGATGTCAATAGATGGCGCTAATGGTCAAAGTTAACTATTACAATATTTTCTGAAGGCTGAGTATGAAACTTGTTCAATTATTTGAATTATATCCTGTACTTGAACAACAAATACTAAAATTAGATAAATATTATAAGGAAACGCAATTATTTAATGTTCACTATTTTTAACAGAACCTCACAATGATGTCAATAGATGGCGCTAATGTTAAGAAATAAATATTATATGGAAACTAAATTATTTAATTTTTAATGGGCTTCAGCATTCAGTCAGTTTAACAGAACTTCACAATGATGTCAATAGATGGCGCTCTGTAAAAGTTTATTCGTTTTTAGGGTTCCGTACCCAAAGGGTAAAAACGGGACCCTATTACTAAGACTCCGCTGTCTGTCTGTCTGTCTGTCTGTCTGTCTGTCTGTCTGTCTGTCTGTCTGTCTGTCTGTCTGTCTGTCTGTCTGTCTGTCTGTCTGTCTGTCTGTCTGTCTGTCTGTCTGTCTGTCTGTCTGTCTGTCTGTCTGTCTCCAGGCTGTATCTCATAGACCGTGATAGCTAGAAAGCTGAAATTTTCACAAATGATGTATTTCCGTTGCCGCTATAACAACAAATACTAAAAATTAAAAAAATATATATATTAAGGGGGGTCCCCATACAATAAACGTGTTTTTTTCGTATTTTTTTGCTCAATATTAAAAACGGTAACAGGTAGACGGTTCAAATTTTCACAGAATATTACCTTGTATATTACCTTTCAAAATAAATAATTAAATATCAATAAAGTAAATATTAAAGGGGGGCTCCTATACAACAAACGTAATTTTTTGATATTAACAGTAAACCTCTACAAACAAAGTTAGTTTTGCGGTTCATTAACAAAGGTAATTATACCTACTTCTTGAGTACGGAACCCTCGGTGCGCGAGTCCGACTCGCACTTGGCCGGTTTTTATGGATACCGCGAGGTCTCAGTTCGGGGCGAACCACTAGTTAATTTCAGATGATAATGTACTTTATATGGAACGGTTTTTGCTTACTTGGTTTAATTAATTGTTATTGTATCTCATCTCAACAATCAATAATCCATACTAATATTATAAGTGCAATAGTGTGTCTGTCTGTCTGCTACGTTTTTACGGCAGATATGCTCTACCGGTCTTATGAAATTTGGTAAAGAGATAGGTTGCAACTTGTAACTTGCATCCCGTTCCCGGGCAAGGAAATAGGCTACTTTTTATCCGTATACCTCAATGTTTTTGTCTCGAAAGTGTAGTAATAGTGTATCAGTTTAATAATAAAAAAAACGGCCAAGTGCGAGTCGGATTCGCGCACCGAGGGTACCGTACCAACCTGTAGGTATATAAGAAAAAGTTTTGGTATGTTTAAACGACTTCCAAAAAAGGAGGAGGTTCTCAATTCGGCGCGTATGTTTTTTTTTATTGCTAAATGAAATCCATAACATTAGTAAGTTTAAAATTATTAAAAATATTTTTATTATATGATGTAACAAAAATTTATGCTTTTCGCAATTTTTCCTTTATCTGTGCTATGAGACGTTGCTTCGTACCAAATTTTAAGATTCTGAGTTCACGGGAAGTACCCTGTGTAGGTTTTAATTCCCTTGCGAGTGTCGAAAATTTGTAACATAAACGTCTGTATCTTTTGATTGCGTTGGCTTAGAAGTTTGATTTTTTCACAGCTCCAAGGGACAGTAGACCTGAGTATTTGATATGAATTTCAGCTTGATACCTTCATGCGTTCCTGAGAAAAAAGGTCTTGACAGACGGACGGCCAACAAAGTGATCCTATAAGGGTTCCGTTTTTTCCTTTTGAGGTACGGAACCCTAAAAGTAGATTTTTAACGTTTTTCGTAAATCGTAATAGACACAAGGTAAACCGTAAAGCCGGGTCGGGTCACCTTGTCTTTAAAAATTAACATATTGTCCTACTAATATCAAATGTCATTTGTGCTGCAAAATTAAGCAATTTAACTGTTTGTTTGGTAAATATTTATTTTCAAATCTAAATTCCTAGAAATGTGCATTCGAACTCGCAAGCAAGCATTCGCATAAATTAACACGGGCGTGTGACGTCGCGCCGGAACAGACAAACTACAAAGATAAAAGTTCGGCGTCATCTGTTGAATGAGACCAAACAGTGGAAATGATGTCAGAACTCCGAGGCTTTTTGTTTTGTTTTGATTAACATATCTCATACTTAGTACTAAGTATTGTAATAGTGTATCTGTGAAATCGCTTGTTAGTATTTTACCACGCAAAAAACTGATTGATTGGGATTTAGGAATTTTGGAACGAAGTTTCGGACGTTCTAAAAATAATTATAGTTTCAACTTTATGAAGGACTTAAAGTTGAAGTTGACTCTACTCTGGCGGAGTAGAAATCTTCTCATGTACATACGTGCAAAGTTTCAATTTTCTAGACCTAGTGAACTTGAGCTTAAACAATTTACTAAAAAATTAAAAGCATGACTGCCATGCCATATTGAATTTTTGTTTTTTAATTTAAGGCTGAGATAGGTACGAGAATAATTGATCAAGCCTCGTCAACCGATTATAGCAATTATTTAGTGTAAGTTATGGAAGTAACCTCCATGGTTTTAGATTTAAGTCAAAGATAAGACCAATACACTAGTGACTTTGTACACGCATAAATGCAATACGTATAGCATAGATAAGTGTTGCCTGTGATACAGCCGCAGGCGTAGGCGGAGGGTCCGGCAACGCAGCGTAGAGTATTTCTAATCACGTCGCGCCAGTTCAGGCCCGGCCGCCCGTCACAAACATTTGGCGTACTTCCCGCCCAGGGCTGACACTTGTCTGCGGTTTAATTTTATCATTTATTATGTTTCTGACTTTTGCCTGCATTTAATTTGGTCTTTTTAGTTAGTAAATTTTAGTTAGTCTGACTGTATCTCGAGGGTCAAAGTGGACTGAGTTTGTCGAAGAAGTTGGAGGCTGAAGGAGTTGGAAATTTAATAATAAAATTATTTAATAATTCATGCCTTTAAACTGTGAAACTATTTTAGTCGTGGTAGGCGCACACTAAATACCAGAAAAACAGCAAGCTGATATTATAGTCATGTCTCATAAAATGGCGTTTAATTAAAAAAAAGTGTGAAACTTCAGAAAAGTAGCCTACTAGAGAATGAGATAAATATTACTTGTATTTTATCTCATTCTCTCGTAGCCTAAATCCTATTATGAATATGTTTGTCTCTTTTTGGTGTCGCTTTTTCGTTTCATCGAATTGTCAAATCACAATTCTAAAGAAGTTTCACTTCAATTAAATTATAACTTAAAAGTTACTATGCGTAGAAGAGTTTCTGTACTATTTTCGGAAAAAGTAAAGTTTGACTATTATTTCGTGGCAGTCGGCATACGATTTACAAATTAAGTAAATACAGCCCCTCAAGCTCAACGCGTTAAGCGATTGATTTTGTCCAGGAACATTTCCATTTTCAAAAAATGTTTTACCTTCGAAACGCTCGATATCACTTCCGTGCCTTTCATGAGTTTATACTCGTTGCTAATATACAAGTTTTATTTAAAATTGTTCGGAAGAAAGACACAAGATGGACAACCCTAACTAATCACAAGCAAGAGCTACAAGACAAAACTCTCCCTCAACGGCGACCCTCGGCCTGTCGAGGGAATGCACGCCTCGCGTCGCTTCGCCCCTGGTGCATGCATTGATGTTTCCATTTACCCCTCGAAGAAACAGATATAGATAGAAAAGAAAGTACGGGTAGAGAAATATTTAATTATGGTTCCCGTTCATAATACTTGTATGGGCCCGAGCTTTTGCGTCATGTCTCCTCGCATAAGGAGGAACCATTCTTCTTCTTTGATTTTTTTTAAACTGTACAATTTGAAGTCGTCCTGTCGATGATCATTTTTTTGTTTATTATGTTCTTATTGACTACCGCTGTTACTTACTCTCTTGGTATTGTACTTACTTACTTACTATTTATATGGTTGTATGATTGTATCTGAATTTGAAGTTCCTACTTACTCTTAACATAATTTTGAGGTTTAAGTAGACCGATAGCGAGTGCAAGTTATTCCGAAGTTAAATCGTAAATACTCTTAATAAAATCCAATTATCCACCTGAATCCTCTCGTAATTCTTAATTTCCTAATGTACTAAACTGTAACTGGAATCCTGAAAACCAGATTCCACAAAACGAAGTAATTCATCAGCATTTAATGAAGCGCTTCATTCAAAATTGAAATTCAAATAATCCATCTCTTTTTGTGACAATCATTGATTCAACACACTGGGATGTTGAAGACACTGATGATTTTTGAATATGAATTTCCCGGCTGAGTTTGTTGTGGGCTCTTCTCAGACCAGGGCGCGTTTGGAACCCTCGTAGCTTTAGTTTTAAGATACCGCTACTGATTATCACCATTATATATTATAAAAAACTCCACGTCAATAAGTGTAGTATACCTACCTAAATTGAATAAACGTTATTTGACTTTGACATTTGACTTTGAATACAAATAATACAATGATTTCAGAAATCACAGTCACCTATTTTACTATCCATCTTAATATTTTTCAGTATTCTAACTGAACCCCTTCGGTTTATGAACAGTTTGTTTTACAAAATGTGCGCTGTAAAGTTTTCAATTTTATAAATTGCACATCTGAAATTTAGAAAATAAGCAGGGTTGTACCCTGCTATTGTAATTTCCATCTTAATGCGTAGTAATAAGTGTGACTTTTTATTGGGATAGTAATGCTTGAGGGCAAATAGCGGCTTTGCTCACCCCACGAAAATTTGCGTAAAGAATTTACTATGCTATTGCTGTACCTACATGTCGGCAACCATTTGAGAGTAGAAATTACTTTTGCTTATATTATCACAGCTGACTATAATTTTGTTATAGAACCGTACTCCTTAGAACTCATAAGTGGGTGGCGAAAATAGAATATGTAGTAGGTTCACGTGTATACCTCAAAAATCTAAATTAATTGAATACTTAATTTCGATAAAATTGTTATATACCCCTGCAATTAGTTCCAAGAACTCTTTTATTATATTTACAATGCAATGACTTGTTGGTGGTACTTGGTAGGCACTATCGCGCTACATCCGTATTCCGTACAAACTACAAACAACTACACCTCTCTTTTTCTGTTGCCTTGGTATTTTAGTTTCGTAGCCCTCTCGCTTTTTATAAATAGATAAACCGATTTCAACAATATAATGGTGAACCAGCGCTGCAACTAAGGCCCTTCTCCCATTACGATACGCACAGGCGATTCAAGTATCCTGCAAGTCTCGGAGACTAGTCGCCGCCAAGTATCTCACATACATTTGAATGCACGCTCGCACACTACGCTACTGGTATCCTACACGTCCGCGACTACTATCGCGCGACTCGCCGTGTTGGTCGCTTGTGCATCGCGTCTCTTGCGCGTCTCGACAAGATGGCGGCGGAGCAAGAATTAAATATAAAGTTTGTGCAACAAGCTGAAAAACATGCTGGTTTATATATTATAATATAAATACAAATTACCATTTTACATGCGGAAAAATACAATAGATAGGACTTGGGCAGAAATTGGGAATAAATTTAACAATTAATAACAAGATGCAGGTCTCTTTAGTCATTCGGTAGAAAGATAAAAATTTATTATCATCATGTTGTAGTTATTGTGCGGCTACAAAAACTCTACAATTTATGTTTCTTTCAATATATGGATGAATCCAGTATTTTCTACTCTTGCGTTGACGTCTTCTGTTTTTATAAAACAGAAAAACTGCAAGTGCTTCTTCGTCACTGGAATCGCTCATATAACGTCCGTCCACAAAAAACGAGTTTGCACAAATGGTGATTTTAGTCATTTTTCAGTAGTATAATATGCGAGCGTCGGGTAGCGAACAAGTATCCAACTAGTATTCTACTCGAGTATCGTATCCTACAAGTATTGTAATGGGAGAAGGGGCTAACTTAGCAAATGTTGTAGAATTTTAATACCTTGGGATTATCAAAAAAGATTTCAATAATAAATAATTTCCATTCCCTTATTGTCAACAACTCCAACGTAACGTATTACGTTAGTACTTCTCACTTAAATAAAAAAAAGACGTGTGGCACTCGGAGACTGCCGCGGTAAAGCTATTGCATAGCATTTTTTATCAACTTACCTAAATTTCAATTTAGGTTTTCAATTTCGTTACGGAATTTCTGGATTCGGTCTCCACCCTCAAGGCCCGCGATAGAAGCTATGCAATAGCCTAATAATAAAAATATTCATAACAAAACCAATAAGTTGCCCAGGCCGGAAATAAAGCAATTCACGGCTGAGTGATATAATTGGAAGGACGAGGCAAAGCCGAGGACTTCCAAAGTGATTTTTAAGGACGAAAGTCGTAACTTGCTATGTAATCGAGACC
Organism: Erebia epiphron; assembly: GCA_963932025.1. NCBI lineage: Eukaryota > Metazoa > Arthropoda > Insecta > Lepidoptera > Nymphalidae > Erebia > Erebia epiphron. The sequence goes on from OZ009950.1 coordinate 16,918,475, forward strand.
GTGTATTGCTTGCTATTTCGGCAGAGACTTAATTTCAATACCAGCTAGATAGATAGATAGATAGCTATTATACTAGTTATAGATAATACATGTACAATAGTATCAACATACTATAGGTAATAATAGGAAGGTAACGCATAGGTAAGCTGTTTCAGTAACGCTATAGGCTCGCAACGCAAGTAGCCGATACCGTCATTCTATTTACGGCTTACTCTACGCCTCGCTAGTCGCTACACTGACCACGCAACGCGACGTCATTCTATTCTAGGATAGGGACGCTATTTATCTGACCTAGAATTTATTCTTCGCGTGAAAATAATAAAACGATCCGCCCGTATTGTAGATAAATAAACGAACATCAGACGAATGGAAAACGCTAAAGTGCAATATTTTAATATTATCTATTTCTATAGATAATTTTTCAGTATTTTATTGGTCGATTTTACTTATTTATGTGGAAAACTAGTCTAGTTGTCTGGTCGGAAAATCTAGGGGCACGGAGTGCCATTTGGCGTCGGATAAACCCTTTTCTTCAGCGCGCGTGATACTAGGCTATCAGCGGTTGCTAGGAGATATTACGATTCGTCGTGAGCGTTTAGTTGCGGGTGCGAGCGAGACAGACTTATGCTTGGAATGCTGTTGATGGAACGGTACCTTGCGGTGAAGGTCAACTGATACGATGCACAGAGTACTTAGAATCAGAGAGCTTGGGTAAATAATTTTTTTCGAAGTCATGTCATGGAACTCAAGTTCTCACTTCATGATAGAGTCACTTTGTAATAAATAGTGTAATTTAACATGTCTAAATAGCTAATTTTATTGAATTTAATGTATGTATTGTAAAAAAATCCGCATATTTTCGATACTTTGACGAGGCTTACTATTTCACGCTTATTTCACTTAAATTAAAGCTACAACTTTTAAAAGAAAACAACTAGTATGTTTGGTCAGAAATATGTTTATTTTGTAAGAGAGATAAGATATACTAACAATAGGCATGATGACAGTAACCAAGAATCAATGAAATTATGAATTTTTTTAATGAAATAGGATTCATGGATTATAAAAAACCTATTTATTTTTCTATTTCGAGTTCGATTGCTATTTATTTTGATTGAATAAAACTATAAAATACAGCAATCCGCCATATTGGATAAAACACTAAGAAGCGAATGACGTCACAATTGTTTGTTTCCTGCTTTGACAATCACACTATTGTTTACTGCACACTGCACAGTTTACATTGGCAAGAACAATAGTGACGTCACAAACGACGCCATGACACCGCAGAATGTTTTGGCGTGAATTTTAAAATTTAAATTTCAAATTCCAATTTTATCTACTAAACCTTATTTTTCTGCTGAAATAAGATGTTTTTTCGAAATAGTAGATACTTCCGAACATAATCTGACCATTTTTCAAAATCAGTCATCATGCCTATTATCAATATTAAATTACTCATGAATTAAAATTATTACGAAAATGACAAAATTAATCAACTAATCTTTAACATCTCTATATGAAACTACTCTGTGGGATTCGTAGAAAAGACAGAGACACAGCTACCGGTAAGAGCGAGACAGTCATACCAGCACGTGCTTCTAAGTTTCGTAATCATCTTTTTGCCTCCTCGCGCGACTGCCGCTCCGATATTACATCTCATTGTGGGAATTTGTTTCGTGAAAAAACGTTTTTTTTTTGTTTTTGTTTATTTATTTGACCCGTATGCAAGCAAACGTTAATCAAGGAAGCCTTTTGACGCGGTGTTAATTTAACACACGTTTTAATTACCTACTACTTGTAATTCTATTGGTGGTTCAAATAAATTAAATTAAATTAATACCTACTTTAAAAAAAAAAATTGTTTGCGTATTTAGGACTTAGAAACTATCTACCTAGTACCTAGGTCCCTTTATAGTAATAAGTTAGATACCCGGTTGCCGGTTCTTCTCAGTAGAAACTGTTTTCTGAACCGGTAGTAGAGTCACTTGTACACTACATGGAATATCCTGCATTACTGCAGCGGCCAGCAAAACAGGCATTGAAGGACGAACGTGTAAGCCGTGGCGAAGCCGAGGCACACATACGTAAGTCCATCAATGCCTAGTTGTGGCCAAGGCTTGTTTGTATAGTAGGTACTTTTCTCAAATAATGGGCGGAAATTAAAACTAAGTAGTACCTAAACAGAACTTCGATTTCGATTTTCCTTCATTCTTCCATTGCACAAAGTTTTCATAGGTTTTCAAATATATATTTTTCTTTCGATTTTGGCGGTAACAAGTTTTCTATTACGGCTCTTGCCGCCTCTTGAATTTCAGGTGGCGTTAAAGTAAGTTCATCACATTCATTGTCTTCACTTGAATTCATTTTGTCAAATACATTTCAAAATCAATGATGAATAACGAACAACAATAATTTTTCCCGCGTTAAAGTGTTCATTTTTTTTCTATAAAAACCTTTCTATTTGCAAGCTAGTTCGAAATTTAAATAAAACCTTTGATAAGTTACCTCCTTGGTTGCCAATTGCCAGGTTTCGGAGTAAAAGATCGTTCCATTTTTAAATTATACGACAGATATGAATTTAGTATGTAATTTATTTGGCCGCTAAACCACGACAGATATGGATTTTCATACAACTTACAGTACAGCAATTTCGATTTATCTCGAAGAAGGTTGTCAAAATAATGCTCACCAAGCATGTTTGAAAAAAATAAATTGAGTGTTGAGACAGATTGGGTAAAAATTATAAAGTTACTTATCGAAAAATTACTAGGTAACTTATATTTTCTTGCTCACGTAAGGGTCAATGCATACGTACCTACGGACTACGGAGTATAGGCTCCGTAATTTATTCTTGCTGCGACAGTTAATTTTGGCCAATAGCGAAAGGTGTGTTCAGGAATCAGGCGTGTTTGCGATCGTAATTCGCAAACGCTGGCTATAATTATTTTACCATAATGGCAACTTTGTAGTTTTATAAATAACCATGGTATAAAGATAAACCGATTTTGGTCTATAGGTACGGCTGTAAATTGTAATTGGTAGCAACAGGTCATCGTCCTTTCCTTCAATAGGTATACTATTGAAGTAAAGGACGATTAGAAATCGCGCTGATTCTGTCACAACTGAGGCTTAAAATCTTAGTTTTTTAATGTGTTTAAAAGGTTCACAAATCTTTTTTTTAATCTACTATACAAGTTAGCCCTTGACTGCGATCTCACCTGATGGTAAGTGATGATGCAGTCTAAGATGGTAGCGGGTTAACCCGTTAGGGGCATGGAAGTTTTATTAAACCCATACCCCTAAATCGACGAAATGCGAAAGCTACGCGCTTTGTTCCGGCTTTTTCTACTTAGGACTTAGTTTTTTTAGTTAGTTCGCGGTAACAGCTTCATATTCATAAGTTTAGATATGTCACCGTAAGATTGCAAAAACCGCTAGATTGTAATCCAACTAGCGATATTGTAAACTGTCGACGGATTGTGAACCGTTCAATGGTCGACGAGTGCCAATTTTTGAAATATTCATTGTATTTACGTTTTCTTGTCTCTTTCTTGTAGGTTAGGTTAGGGTTCGACATAAATGACCAGGTAGTGCCCGGCCTGGCCCCGGGCACTTAGGTTTTATCGGGTTTATATATCTCTGTCGAAAGTTTACAATATCGCTAGTTAGATTACAATCCAACGGCCTTTGCAATCTTACGGTGACAGATACATAGATAGTCAGGATGCTTTATTCTTCCATGTAAGTAGGTACATAAACATTGGTCTAGCCGGCGCCGATTAAGAGCCAGTCCACACGGCGCGATGCGTCGTCGCAACGCATATATTTTGACGCATAGCCGGCCACACGGGTGCTGCGTCATCGCATAGTTTCTACACCTCCGTCCGCTTCGTCTCGGGTGTGCAGTTCCGTGATCCGTTGTAAGTGCGTTGCGTCGACGGACGACGACGCAGCGCACCGTGTGTGCACTATAATTATTTGTATGTAAAACGACGCAGCGACAGCGCTACGTCGACGCAACGCTGACGCAACGCGCCGTGTAAACCGGCCATAAGTAAATAGTCGCGTCTGAAGTTTACCACAAGAAGTTTCGCAGTAGCATAATATTTTCGTATTGTTAATTGTACGTTGACTTCGACGGTTGCTTGAGCTGCGCGCCGAGAAAGAGCAACCTAGTTTCTTGCTGGTTCTTCTCGGTAGGAATGGTATTCCGAACCAGAGGTAGATTCACTTGACGATTCAAAAGCACTTTTAGTAAGTTTATTTGATTAAAAAAATATGAGTTTGAGTTTTGCGCAAACAAGCTCAGAGACGACTATTTCTTTGGCGCCAACATTAGGCCTACTTTTCCTTTTCTTCGGACTTCGTCCGCGTGGATTAAGTTTTTTTGTTTTTTCGGTTCCCGCGGGGATTCCTAATTTTCCGGGATAAAAAGTAGCCGTAGTACCTATGTCCTTCCCCGGCATACAAACTATCCCTGTACCTACCAAATTTCATCAAAATAGATTGAACAGATGGGCAGTGAAAACGTAGCAGACATACATGGGTAGGTACAGACCGACAGACTGACAGGCAGACAGACACACTTTCACATATTTTATAACATGGATGGTTTTAGAATTTAGACGAGCTAATAAATCGTAATTAATCCGTTGCGCCGCGCCGGTGGTAATTGGTATACGGAACCGGTCCGGACCGGTTTTATTTCCGGCCCGGCGATGTCGGTTACTCTTTACAATTAGGCAGTTAGGGGAGACCGGGGATGGTTGGCTATAGGGGCAGGTAGACTAATCAACAATAACTCGCCACGATCACGTGTTTTTGATCAACCAATCACGAGCGACGATGCCTTTTCGCGACCCGCTAACATGTGCGAAGTGAGCCGCCGCAGTAGCGCGGCGTTCGTGAGTGGCATCAAATTTTGTATTTTTGGTCTCGGTAAGTAACTTTTTTCGTTCGTACTTTTTTTGTTATTGTGTCTATGAATCTGTTAGAAATAATGTTGTTGCTATGCCAAATGTAAATATGATAGTTTTATTCTATATTACACAGTATTGCTTCCATGTTATTGCCCGAGTCTGCATATGATACGCAGTTAAAATTCAAAATGGCGTCAGGGGTTGGTTGACAAATTTTGTTCGGGGTAGGTAGACTAATTAGTACTAATTAAAACCAACCCTTTTAAAATAATTAAGTATAGCATTTTATACTTATTTTAAAGAATTGTGTGGGCTAATGGTTAATGTGTATCATCAATGTAAGTTTACACTGTTAAGGTTTTCTCTCACATACTAAAGTTGTATTGATACAGAAAATGAGGACGTACATAAGAAAATCTGAAAGGCGTGATATACCAAAAGATATCCTATAGAAAGAGTAATCTTCGATGATAATAGCATAAACACCACATCAAAGAAATATCAAATTCCATACAAATGTTGCATCGTTATGTAACTAAACTTAAACAAAAGCTAGAAAGTTATAAGTTTGTTAATAATGAAATAAAAAGTTTCTATCATTTTCCCACAGGCACTCTTTACTTTTCCGTGATAAAAAGTAGCCTAGGTCTTCAACTACCCTTGTTAAATACCCGTTGCTTTTTTTGAATTTTCAAAAACTGAAACATGTATTTCTTTATTTTTAACCGGTAGCTCACATACCAAGTTTCATGGTCATAACTTGAGAAATTAAGAACTTTCATACAAACTTCCAACCCCTATTTTACCCCTTCGGGGGTAGAATTTTGAACAACTGTGACACACGTGCTTATTTATTTTTTGCCAAAAGCCAAATTACCAAGTTTCGTTGAAATAACTTGTAAAATATATTGAGAAATGATGGACTTTCATACAAACTTTCTCCCCCTATTTCACCCCCTTAGGGGTGGAATTTTGAAAAAATCCTTCCTTTTAAGGGCCTACGTCACAAAAGGAACCTACTGTCAAAATTTCAAGTTTCTAACCCCAGTGGTTTAGGCTGTGCGTTGACTAAATAACGATTTTATATACTCGTATAAATATATAGGGATTACTGCCTAGGTCAACCTACCCCATGCTTATGGCCAACTTACCCCGGATATGGGGTAGGTTGACCAAGCGTCAGGGGTTTAGAAAATCAACTAAATAAGTATTATAATCATAAATATATAGGTTATAAATTAGTATTTTAGGTACCTGAATAGTTCTTCTATCTGTATTAACTGTTGTTTTTGTTATATTAAGTTAAACATCAGAGATATACTGGCTTAAGTCAAAAGTTAGTCAACCATCCCCGGTCTCCCCTACTGGTTACCTAGATACCTATCTAAACTACAACAATAATTTACAATTTATATTGGACTATCTGATGTCCGCGAATTCCTCCGCGTGGATTGAGGTTTTTTAATTCCCGCGGGAACTCTTTAATTTTCAGCCTATACAAAGTGTTATTCCAGACTATAAGTAATCTATCTGTGTGCCAAATTACATCCAGATCCGTTCAGCCGTTCTGGCCTGATTCAGTTAAAAACATCAAGTTTTTAGTTGGTTGTATGGAGCTGGGCTCACTTAAGCGACGCGGCCACGTACAAACTCATACAAATTATATTTGCCGCTTCGTGCATCTCAAAGGCTAGATCTTCAAACGGAACTCACTCCGTTCTTGGCGAAAACCGCGATCTACCTACCTAAGAGTAGGTAGTATTTCGTACCCCCCTCCACTTTTAATATTGGTATGTTCAAATCAAGAGTGAATAGGCATCCTAGGCAAGCGTCCTCCACCTTATGCCCCCCGATTGTGTGAGGAAATCGTATTCGTAAACGTTATAACTCGAACTGTTTATGGAGTTCATAGAAGCCTGCATGACAAAACTCTCCTTGAACTGTTCGAGTATAATACGTTTTGAGCTCTCAAATGATTAGGTACGATTTGCTTAGACAAATTATAGGGCCTCAGTCACGGCTCAGTTCTGTTAATGTAGGTTTAGGTTAGGGCGAAAGTTAAAGTTTAGTCCACTTGCAGTCTTCAAATCAACAGTGAATATGGCAATATCTTCTAGGCAAGCATGCTCCACCTTAGGCTTGCATAGCGATTTGCCAGCAAGTTTGATTGCAGCCATAAGTACATCTGTGATCAGTCGTTGGACTATAAACAGTTCTCAAGCCTAATGTAGGTACACCTGCCCTCCCACTTTGTTCTGGTTCAATTATCTCTGACTCCGTTCTATTTATCTTCTTAGCCAAGCTAGCTTAGCCAAGTTGAGTATCTATAATCATTAACGCTTTAGAAAACTAAGCGAATGTATGGGTACGCCAAGACGAGCGAAGCCAAAGGCACGGGGCACTACCTACCTTTTCTCGAAGCGTATCGTCGTATTTTCGAACCGTCATAGGTTCGGTCCGGATGACGCTAGAAAGCTGAAATTTTCAGGATAAGATGTCGTTGGCGGATTTACCAAATTTACCAAATATCATTTATCTAGCATTTATAGGTTCAGATCTATTGATACCTGAAATACCTGAAATATCGATTTCGTACTGATTCACTGATGATCATCAACATGAAAAAGGTACTTCCTGAAGTGCTAGAAGACTGAAATTTGGTATGCAGGCTAGAATTTGCATATAAACAACAGGAAAATTAAGAAATCTGAAACTTTCCCCCTCCAACCCCTCGTATGGGGGGTGCAAATCTGACAGCGTTTCCTCGTATTTTCGGACCGTTATAGCTTCGGTTTGAATGATGCTGGAAAGCTAAAATTTTCAGGATAAGATGCCGTTGGCAGACTTATTAAACTTACCAAGTATCAATTATCTAGCACTAGCTGATACCCGCGACTTCGTCCGCGTGGATTGAGGAGTTTTAGTTCCCGCGGGAACTTTTTAATTTTCCGGGATAAAAAGTACCCTATTATTTAATCCGGACTTCTAACTTTACGTCTGCAAAATTTCAAAGCAATCGGTTCAGTAGTTACGGCGTGAAAGCGGAACAAACATACAAACAAACTCACTTTCCCATTTATAATATTAGTAAGGATTAGGTACATATTCGTTATCGTTATGTCACGTGATTAAAGAAATATCGTAGACAAGTTTACAAGTTAAAAGTTCTTTCGAAAAAAATAATAGAATTTAGCGATTACTCGTACCTAAGTGTACCTTACCTGTCAGAAAATTCAAAATAGGTACCCCATGTAGAGCGATTGTCGAAGATTGCTTTTGCTAAAGCGTTAATGATTATAAAAGAGAATACCTAGGGCTAAGGGGCTGTGGTCCTTATAATATTATAAAGTTCCTGTCACGAAAGAAGACCGCGCCAATAAGTCTATCTCTGTGCCAAATTTCATCCAGATCCGTTCAGCCGTTCTGGTGTGATTGAGTAACAAACATCGGTCCATCCATACAAACTTTCGCATTTATGATATTTGTGTAGTAGGTATAGATGGAGGCGTAAGTAGCTACAGAATTTGTGGCCTCTCATTTTTCATACAAAACATCACAAGCGGCGTAACTAACTAGTAAGTTAGTATGTAATTAACTAGTAAGTTAATTACATACTGAAATAGGTACCTACAAATAGAAACATTAGGCACGTATTAATTACGAGTAAGAATGACGCTTACGCAAATGATTCGAATTTTTTCCTTTAACTAATTGTTTTCATCATATTTTCCCCCATAAAATAAAGTATTACATTTTTAATGAGCAGTTCGCAACGAGCGCGCAGTTTCAATGCAGATATAAGACCTCATTGTTGTGATTGCAGACGCGGCGCAGGCGGCCATGACGGTGGGCGTGACCAACGTGCTCTGCGACGATCGCCCCGCCCCCCTGGCGTGGCCGACCCCGGCCCCCGCGCCCGCCCCACCTCTCTGGCAGTACCCCGGTAAGACACACCTCCTCTAAACTCATGCGAGCCTGGTAACTACGCGCCAACTGCATTGCGAGAGCCGCGTTTTAGCGTTGCCAGCGCTCCGCTTTAATTGAATACACCTCCTGCGGTGTCTTGCCGCTTTGGTAGCGGCATTGCAACTGAGTTTGTCCGTTGGGCCTTTTTAGTAGTTTTAATAGTTTCTTCTTCTTCTAAGTAAGCAGTTTAATAGGGCAGATAGCGGTAAAATATATCAAAATAAACTTAATATCCAGGTATTTATTTTAACGATATCTAAGTAATTAATAACGGTTTTTTAACGTTATTTTTTACAATCACCGGTATAAAAGAGGTATTTTGCATACATAAAATTTTATTGTGAACAATTAACGAAAATAGGGGCTCAATCTTATATCGTTCGTTCGATTAACATCATCATTATTAAATTATAAACCAAAATAACTTGACCTCTACGCACATACAAAAAAAATTAAAGCGCGTAAAATTTTGCCGTTTTTAAGGGGCTAATCCCACTGCTAACGTCCACTTTATCTGTCAACCTGTTGGCCTAGTTCTCTTTGCAATGTTAATTATTCATCTAGAAATTCGTAATCACATAAAAAAGTACAAAAGAAGTTCACGGTACAAAAACTAATATTAAACATAGAGTTTAATGGAATAGAAACAATTTTTATCGAAATAAACATGTACTTGAAAGAGTTTTCGAATTTCGAACCGTCAAGTAAATAGTTAATTACCATTGGTTTGGAATGCCTAAGTTCCTACCGAGAAGAACCGAGGTTTATATCTTCGAGTTTGCCTTTTAATGGACAATTTCGACAAAAGAACGCAGAATTCTACACTTTTTATGAACTTAGTACTCTCGAACGTTGGGAAGAAGACGCCTAAAATTATGTAATCAGCCTCCCACCACTTGAAGTCTAATTTGTTTTTTAAGACGTTCGTGTTCTCTTTTTGGGTCGACACTCGATCCCGTTTATTACGGCCACCGGTTTCTTTCATCGAATCGTTTTATTTTCGTTTCGTAATGAACTAGCACAGTGCCCACGCCTGCGGTTATATCGTAGACAATAAAACTTCTTTTTTAATTTTGTTATCTAGGGTTCCTTATAGCGGCGTACCTAATGCAAAAACGAAACCATTTAAGTAAATTTATCACTTTGTTGTCGCAACTTTTGGGCTGCTTACTATCTCAGGCACTGTTAGCTGTATCTTATTTGATATAGGTTTTCACTGATGTAACAATTTAAATTGCTAGATTTAGAAACCACAGAATAAGTAAATACCTAGTACAAGAAAACGCAATAAAATTATGGTTTCTTAGTGCATACTGTAAACGCTTAAAGCAATACTCAAGCAATATTACTCAAAATGACAGTATGATGTCCATGTCACATACCTACCTTGACTTTCCTAAAATAAGGATTATAATTCTAAAACACGAAAGTCAACAATAATGAAACAATATTACTTTAAACGTTAGCAGTATGGCCCAGAATAACAGTATTTTAAATATAGGTAATAGACCAATCACTGAGACGCTGATAGACTTACTGAGAGATCAAAGATAGGTAAATTACCTACTTTCTGATTATCTACGTACCTACCTATACAACCTTATTTGGCACGAAACAATTTTGATTGGCAACCTATGGAACCCTCTGAAGGGCGCCCATTCAACTCTTACTTGACCGTTATATTTTTTGCATAAATTGTCGGTTTCTAATGTTCGACCAATTCAATAACGCTTCTTTATGTTTTTATGCGTTATTATGGAATTCAGATTGAGGTTACAATAGAAAAGAATAAGGATAAAATGGGTGGAACGCGTTAGCTTATGGTGGAACAATGGAAATATTTTAGCTTTTGAGTTTATGCTTTTATTTACTCATTAGACCAATTAACATATTTTATAGTGCTTATTTTTATTTTTTCTGGAGTTATTAAGATAGGTCTACATCTACGTACGAGATTATAGTCTTTACTAGCTGATGAGCTATAGTCTTCGTCCGCGTGGTTTAAGTTTTTTGATTTCCGTGGGAACTCCTTTATTTTCCGGGGTAAAAAGTAGCCTATGCCACTCTCCAGGTCCCATACTATACCCATGCCAAAAATAACGACGATCCGTTGTTCCGATGCGGCGTGATTGAGGGACAAACCAACAAACAAACACTGCACTTTCGCATTTATAATATTAGTTTATTTATGATTTGTACACCACTACACAATAATATAAAGAACATAAATGGGTAGGTACAAAGAAAAATGGGTAGGTACTTACCAAGAAGAAAGAAGTAGAATATTATCTAGGTACTTACTTAGCGATCTCTGGAAGGCAATCTTAGTAGGTACCTATTAGGTTTAGGATAGATTGTTCTCATGAGGAATGTGGTCCATAGGTTTTATAAATCTATTATCCTACCAATATTAGGTATAAATTCGAGAGTGTGTTGGTTTGTCCTTCAATCACGCCAAACGACGTGTTTTTTCCTATCCTTTTTAATCCTAAATGCACGCGGATGAAGTTTCAGCTAGGTAGTTATTAGTTAACAAAAGTTGAAGTCAGTAGTTGAAGTTTCAGCATAGTAAGTACTCGTACCTAGTTGATTAAGATGAACTGAGGTACCTAGGTACTAGGTAGGTATATTTAAAAAATCCAAACGACCAGCAATATATAATAATAACTGTTTACCGTTATTGTTTAATTTCATTATCATCAACATCATCATCCCATCACCGACCCAATAACCTCTCAGAATGAGGGGGTTTAGGCCATAGTCCATCATGATGACCAAATGTGAATTGGCAGGCTACATTTGAGAACACTGTGAAGAGCTCTAAGGCATGCAGATTAGCTTACGATTTCCTCCTTAATTGATTAGTTACTTACCTATTTGATAGTTAAAACACAGAATAAGTAAATAGTAAAAGAAAACGCAATAAAACTATGGTTTCTTAGTGCATAGGTACCTACTGCAAACGCTTAAAGCAATACTCAAGCAATATTACTCAAAATGACAGTATGATGTCACTAGGGTTTGTAATTAGGTACCTACTTACCTACTATAACTCCGATAAGTTAGTGCCCGGGATTCGTAAATCGGATTGCATATTTACCTAGTAACTGTTTTAAAAATAACAGTTTTCGTAAAAATAGAACCAAAAATATCATTAACTTAGTATTTTTCGTGGTAAAGCACCGCACTATAATTATTCAAGTATTATTTTATGTTTCGCATAAATAACACGTTCAGGGCCTGTAACATTATACAATACTCAACTACAATGTAGCAACCGACAAAGTATAGTAACCCTAAACCCCATAAGACCCTGATAACCCTCGTCAGCGCACGACTTCCATCGCTCACCATAAGTCGCTTCCCACACGCCAAGCGGAACTCGTGTCACTCCCAACTCATAAATTATCCATCATCCGAAAACAACATGCAAAAAAATACCATAAAAAACTCATTTATCGATAACTCTCGAAGGAGACAGCCCTAAAACGTTCCACCCGCCTTCTAAGCTCCACCTTCGCAACGTCTCAGCCAATCAGAAGCGAGCTCGCGTTTAAGGCGCTACCTAATCAACGACGTCCCCTCGCGTTTTTAGTGTTGTGATTAGTTGTTGTTTTTTTTAAACGATTATCGCAGTGAACAGTTCACGGTTAAGAATTTGACACCTCACGCGATAGCATCGCTACGGATTAAAAAGTTAGCTTTTCGAATTATTCGCTAGTTTTGATCGATAACGTAATAATCGTTGGTTTTGGAATTTAGATCGCCGAGTTTAGAGAATTGAATTAATTTTTGTACCGAATAGCTGTTTAACTGATTGAAGGGCAAGATGGGCGCAATACCGCGATTTTGGAAGGTAGAAAGAAGCAATGGCTTGTTACGATGATAATCTAGGTACAAAATCTTCTAGACCAAAAAGTTCTAGACCAAACGATTTGAGCTTTAGGTAAGGTAAACCTGCAAGGTTGATTAAGTCAGTCAGTCAGTTACATATTGTTCCGTGATATATTATAATCAAATAAGTAGGACCTATTATAGGTACTTAATTAGCCCGCGATTTCGTCCAAAACCAAAAAACCTCAATCCACGCGGTCAAAGTTGCGGGCATCAGCTAGTCTATACTAATATTATAAATGCGAAAGTTTGGATGGATGGATCGATGTTTGTTACTCAATCATGGATGGATGGATGGATGGATGCATGAATAGATGGATGGATGTTTGTTACTCAATCACGCCAGAAAGATAGCTTAAAGTCTGGAATAACACATTTATGGCTACAGGCTATAATTACAGGCTACTTTTTATCCCGGAAAATTAGATAACTAGTTCTCGCGGGAAACAAAAAACCTCAATCCACGCGGTCAAAGTTGCGAGCATCAGCTAGTAGCTCATATAGTAGGTACCTACCTAGTTATCTAGGTAGGTGCTTAGGCATTCCTACCCAGTTTAAGGATTAGGCAGGTAGACAGGTACTTAATCTGTCGTGCAGGCATCTCCTAATTCACAGACGATTCCGTCTTCGTCAACGTTGCAGACTAAATTTCCTTGCTCAGGCTTTTATGAACTAGGTACTAGCTGATGCTCGGGACTACGTCCGCGTGGATTGAGATTTTTTGATTCCCGCGGGAACTCCTTAGTTTTCCGGGATTAAAAGTAGCCTAGAAGTACCTACCTATGTGTTATTCCAGACTAGGTATAATCTACCTCTGTGCCAAATTTCTTCTAGATAGGTACGTTCAGCCGTTCGGGCGTGATTGAGTAGGTAACAAACATCCATCCATACATCCACAGATCACTCATTTATACTAGTGCATACATCCATACATTCATCCAAGCTTTCGCATTTTTAATATATTTTTTTGATAAACTAGTTTCCATAAACTTAGGGTATGAGGGACGAGTGACCTAGTTGTGACAACGCGTAGGTACCTATCAGTTGATTGCGATTGTCAAGCAACGTTGACCCAAGTCGGTAACTGGATGGGTGATCGGATTTGGTAGTCCGAATTTGGCCTTTTCGTTTCCTCCGTGCCTCGGAGAGCACGTTAAGCCGTTGGTCCCGGTTATTATCATCATCTGACCTACCTACCTAGAGTTGAAATATTTAGTTAGTACTTAGTAGGTTCTTACTATGCGGAAGGACCTGGAAACCCACCGCATTATTGTCTCAAGAAAACCCCAGCCATTGTGTGATTAATGGAAAGCGGTCACTACCCTCAGCAATGAGGAATACGATGCAGAGAGCTAGACTTTATACCTATCTTTTTTTTAATCCACTGCAACTTAGTCATTGATTGTGATCAACTGATGCTAAGTGATGATGCAGTCTAAGATGGTAGCGGGCAAATCTGCCAGGGGTATGGCAGTTATGTTAAACCCATACCCCTAGTCGGCTTTGTACGGCATCGTACTTGGCGGCACGTTGTCGGTAAGGTGGTAACTAGCCACGGCCGAAGCCTCGTCCCACCAGACAATATAATTCATACAACAATTATTGAAGTCGTGACTCGAGTCATCCATTCTTATATTATCTCATAGTATCTATCACAACTACTTAGCAGGTAGAGACACATACGTACTTGAAAATGCTAAATTATTCGATTGAGCTCGACTCGGATCGGCTTAAACAGAGTGCATTAATAAATAAAATTAATCGAGAAAACAATCGTTTATACAAAAATGGATTCGTATGCGCTGCGTCCCTTTTAATTCCGATGTCAAGAACTCGGGACGTTTTGAAAACGCTTTTGGGACCGTTCTATGCTTGGGGTCACCAAAACATTATCGGGACTGTCCTTGGTCCTCTTATAGTCCCACCAATTTATCTGGCCCGGTGAAAATTGGAACAAATTGTTTTGCCTGTATAGTTTTAATTTTTAATCTAAAGTAGCGAAGTTTGTGGAACTATAAAGTTGCTGACCAATGATGCTGTTCATTGAACAATTTAGATGGGGAAAGTGTGACATAGAATCATAAATAATATTATAAATGCGATTGTGAGTTTGTATGTTTGTTTCGCTTTCACGGTCCTTCTTTTAAACTGATTTTGGTTAGACAAATGTTGTGTCCCGGGGAAGGACACAGGCTAGGGACGAAGTCTACTACTACTACTAAACTGATAGGACTTAATCTTGTAGTTTCTTTATAAAAACCGCCGAGTTTCTTGCTGGTTCTTCTCGGTAGGTGTCCCTTTTCGATCATTATGAAAGCTATAGCAATTGAATATGAGATTGTGTACAACAGAATCAGCCTCTGTCATCTGTCACTTAAAATTAAAATAGGTATACTGTGTACAGTTCCCTTCTCAGATGTACAGTTAAGACGTACAGTTAAATTAAAGTTACCTTACCACATTCTCCTCTCAGAATGAGAAGGGTGCTATAGTCCACAACAATTGTTAAAATTGGAACTTTTCTAAACACCCATATTTGTAATAGGTTTGCTTGTAAAGTCCCGGAAATTGTGGTAATTTATCTGTATACCCTATCTGTATTGTTGTCCCTTTTCAACCCAAGGTAGGTTATATTTCCATCTCTGTCACTCATAAGTGAGGACGTGGGCGGAATGACCGGGCGCCTCATTAAAAGAGACGGCTGTAAGATTTCTTATCGAGATTATACAATTAATGATTTATCGCTTGTGCCCATTTGGGCATGGTCTCTAATCTCATATATAATTAACATTTAGGTATGAATAGAATCGTTCCTTTTTGTTATAAGTATCTTATTGTTGTTTACAGAACAGGAATAAATAAAAATGTTGAATTAAGTAGTTCTGTCATAAAATTATCAGTTTCTAACTTAGTTTGTCCTATTAATCTTGAAAATCTTCTTCTTTAATCACGTCTAAAGCGGCACAGTGTAACGGATCGACGTGAAATTTTGCATCGTGGAAATAGTAAAACACCTGGAAAGTGACGTAGGCTTTTATGAAAATGGGAACTCTGTTTGTAGGCGCTCCGCCAATTCAAGTTCGAGCGCAAAGAGAACTTGAATTGGCGGAGTGTTCGGTTGGCTTTCGTATCGGTTTCGCGTAGTAAACGTGTCCGAAAGTCTGTCAATTCGACATACATTCGATGTCATGGATGCAAGGCGAAAAGATTTCGTTTTCCGTTCGGTCGTATTAAGAGTTACTTAAAATATTTAATTTACAAGTGTTACTACACTATTAATGATTTTTTTAAAGATGCGGACCTCCCTCCCTCCCTCCCTACTACAATGCACTGTTGTTGCTACACCCAAACTGGGTATCCATAGCCTACCTTACCTATTGTTGACTTAATGTTATATTTTAAGGAAGAAGTGTACCTATGGAATTGCAATTAATACAGCAATGTGGCAAAGGTCGCCGTAAAAAACACAAAACAAGTAACTACAAGAAAGGTATAGCCCGAGAAACTGTAAGTGTAATGTAAGTGTCCCTATGAAAAAAAAAAAAAAAGTAAAAACTAAACAGGCATAAATGTTTTTTCCAATTTTGGCCACCGGCTCTGATAAGTCTGTGGGACTGTACAGATCAGTCGCCGTCTCCTGGTGTAGGGCGGGTATTAGCGCACGATTACCGCGTTTCGAGTTTTGTTTTCACGCCTTGCTGAGTTTTTCGGCCGCAGCGGATTTCGTGATCGCGTGTTATAAAATAATTGATGGTTTTACGTTATTATTTATTTTGTCGATTTTTTCAATGAATATAATCGATATAAATATATATTTATAAATAATTATACCTAGTACGAATTCTAGATTTTGCAGACTGATAGCAAAATAGCAAAATAAATGTTTCAACTAGAGGCACTTTTTGGAGTCTGTTAACACACACAACTGTGCAGGTAATTGCTCCGATAATTGTTTAAAAATATACCAGAAATAGGTATTCATATTATAAGAAAATATTTTCTCGTAATCATTACATACCGGTGAAATATATAACCAGTTATTTTTATCGTGAGCTCTCCTCGCATTTCTAATATCACTACTTTATTCTAATATTTTGTTTTGATCTACAAGAAACATGAAACTTTTCAAAGACAAGCTTTTATGAACCAAACATAACTAGTTCTAACTTAGAATACCTACCTACACATAACAAAGAACATTAATATTTACTTAAAAGCTTGAGGCTTGAAACCTTATCATACCTACTTAAAAATCCTAAGCTTTAAGAGAATATTAAAGTTAATTGTTTATGTGTATTGAAAGTTTTATCTAGGTATAGTAGCTTGATTGAATAAAAACTTGTTTTAAAAAAAAGTTTTTTACTTATATTTTGTTATAGAGGTTAAGCCTGTGAGATTCTCTAGAAAATTTTTTGAAGTAGGTATATATATGTCACCGTAAGAATGCAAAAACGGTTAGATTGTAATCTAACTAGTTGTAAACTGTCGACAGATTGTGAACCGTTCAATGTTCTTAGTGTCAATTTTTGAAATATTCATTGTATTTACCACAGACCATACAACCAATTGACTGAGCATAGCGTGCCCCCTCACCAGTCAAACGTTAGCACTATCAGTACTAACGCTACGTTTTGTGCCTATAGTCGCCCTCAGTCCGTATTTGACCGTGCTCGGAAATTGATCGAATAAAAAACGAAAAATAGGCCTCTCTGTAGCATTAAATGGCGTGGAAAGAGAAGCAATACCTCCAGCTATGTAAAGGATGGGATAACATTACATAAGTAAGTGTAGTTTTGTAATAATAAATGAAAATCATCAATACGCAAAAAAAAACAAAAAACAAAAATATTTACCAAAATGAAAAGGAACCCGTTGATGTCTTTCAGTTTTTCTTTGTTTTTCACATGTAGTTCTACATATCTCCGTCTCTTCCACGCATAGCCCAGTGTAGCCCGCCCGTGTGACTATCGATAAATTATATCGATAGCCTTAGACTACTTGAATGCCAATAAATTAATTTACTGAGTAAAACTTATATTTCATTAAATTCCGAACAATTCTGAAGTAGAAGAACAGGTTAGATGTCTATTATTTATTTGATTAAAAGTTGTTGCTGAAAACTTAAGTTCTTTAGTATAGAACTTGGGCACTTGGGCAATTAAAAAAAAATTATATATCAGATAATTATCTTTAATCATACATATGGTCGTCTTTTGCTGTTTGATTAAAATTATTTGTATTGATTTTCCAATGGTAATTTTTATCGATATATTTTTGTCCAGCAGCGGGCAGCCCAAGTGCCGCGGTAACATATACTTTGTACTTATAACTGTGTAAAGTTGACCTTGAGCCAGCCAATAAGAAATGCTATTATTACCTCGTCCCCCGCCTGAAAGTGGTGGTGGTGGTGTTTCAAAGCGAAAATGTGGCTATTAGCTCTCAATAGGTTTAGTACTCGGTGGTATTTACGTTTTCTTGTCTCTTTCTTGTAGGTTAGGTTAGGGTTCGACATAAATAATCAGGTAGGTTTTATCGGGTTAGTATATCTAACAGATTAAAATCTACCGAAAAATAATGCGTTAAATTGTAATCTGTCGACAGTTTGTTCGACACTTCGTTTGATATTATTTTTAGGTTGTTAAGAGCTTTTTTGTTAGAAATTTTTATTTTCCAAATACCGTTGTACCTTTTCGTAGCTTCCTCGTTTCCCAAAAACTAGTATCAGATGAACCTATGATAAGATAAGATTTGACGACCTCCGTGGCGCAGTGTCAAGTGTGTAGTGCTGTTGCCTTAACGCGCGGAGGTTCCGGGTTTGATCCCCGGCAGGGTCAATTTGGGAATTTATAATTTCTGAATTTTCCCTGGTCTGGCCTGGTGGTAGGCTTCGGCCGTGGCTAGTTACCACCCTACCGGCAAAGACGTGCCGCCAAGCGTTCCGGTACGATGCCGTGTAGAAACCGAATAGGGGTATGGGGTTTAATATAACTGCCATGCCCCTAACAGATTAGCCCGCTACCATCTTAGACTGCATCATCACTTACCATCAGGTGAGATCGCAGTCAAGGGCTAACTTGTAGTGGATTAAAAAAAAAAATATAGAAGCGCATTTCCGATGATAAACTGGTTCCAAATAAATGAATAGGAAATGAGCTGGAAATTATGGAGTCCACCTTTCTTATTCCCATCGGAGTGTTTTAGCATTCCAGCTCCCAACGGAAATATGTGGATAGAATACAAATGATTCCGTCTTTAAGGTACGCTTTATACAAAAGTATGAAGATGAGGCGCGGGTTAATTAATTCCTTTAATGGGGTCACAGAAATGGCGGAAGGTATGGCACGATATGGCGCGAAAAAATTACCTACAAAAATTTATTGTCTGTCTGTCCGTTACCTTTGCATAACCACAATTCTGGGGCCATACTGCCAACGCTTAAATCAATACCTAAGCAATATTACTCAAAATAACAGTTTGATGTCACGTATCTTGACGTTCCTGAAATGCGAAATATAATTCTACAACACTAAAGTCAACAATAATGAAACAAAGCGTTGGCAGTAGTTATGGCCCCTATTTAGCCAATTTTGGCGAAATCTGTACGCTTACTCTGAGTTATACATTGCAAATTCGATTGACCATAGTGAGCGTTCGATCACATTAGCGTTAAAGTAAAATGAACATTAACTGCATTGGCTTAGAGCTTAATTTAGTTTATATATTCACAGCCAGCGCTCCAAATGATGCATTTCAAAATTAAAACCGGTTGTACCAAATATTTTACTTTCAATCAAGAGCTTTTGGGTCCATTTTAATTTGCCGCCAATGTATTCGAATCGAATTTGCCTCAGAATAGGACCGCTACCTGGCATACGACATATTGCATGATACATCCCAGGCCAAACCACGAACGGGCGTAGGGTACTTTTTATCCCAGTAATATAATATTAAGGACGCATTTCCGAAATGGATAGGTATGAAATCGCACTACTACACATGGTTAATTCCCACGCACACACATGCACGGATAAGCTGCGAGGTCATTGATCTAAAATTCTACATCAATGCGTTGAATCAACTTATATCATAACTTCGATATATTATTATTTATTGGTGACGAGTTTAGGCTCGTTTTGTTAGTTATAATGAGATCTTAGCGCAAGACTTGGTAAAATGACCTGAAGGTACACTTCGATGACCACTACTGGAACTCCTAGACGCGTAGAGCTAGGTAAATCAAATTTGGGCTCGTTTTGTTAGTTATGATGAGATCATACCACAGAACTTGGTGGAGTGACCTGAAAGTATACTTCGACATTCACTACTGGAACTGCTAGACGCGTAGAGCTAGGTGTATCGAATTTGGGCTGGTTTTGTTAGATATGATGAGATCTTACCACAAAACTTGGTGGAGCGACCTGAAGGTATACTTCGACATTCACTACTGGAACTCCTAGACGCGTAGAGCTAGGTGTATCGAATTTGGGCTGGTTTTGTTAGTTATGATGAGATCTTACCACAAAACTTGGTGGAGTGACCTGAAGGTATACTTCGACATCCACTACTGGAACTCCTAGATGCGTAGAGCTAGGTAAATCGAATTTGGGCTCGTTTTGTTAGTTATGATGAGATCTTACCACAAAACTTGGTGGAGCGACCTGAAGGTATACTTCGACATTCACTACTGGAACTCCTAGACGCGTAGAGCTAGGTGTATCGAATTTGGGCTGGTTTTGTTAGTTATGATGAGATCTTACCACAAAACTTGGTGGAGCGACCTGAAGGTATACTTCGACATTCACTACTGGAACTCCTAGACGCGTAGAGCTAGGTGTATCGATTTGGGCTGGTTTTGTTAGTTATGATGAGATCTTACCACAAAACTTGGTGGAGTGACCTGAAGGTATACTTCGACATCCACTACTGGAACTCCTAGATGCGTAGAGCTAGGTAAATCGAATTTGGGCTCGTTTTGTTAGTTATGATGAGATCTTACCACAAAACTAGGTGGAGCGACCTGAAGGTATACTTCGACACCCACTACTGGAACTTCTAGATGCGTGGAGCTAGGTGTATCAAATTTGGGCTCGTTTTGTTAGTTATGATGAGATCTTACCACAGAACTTGGTAGAGTGACCTGAAGGTATACTTCGACATCCACTACTGGAACTTCTAGACGCGTAGAGCTAGGTAAATCAAATTTGGGCTCGTTTTGTTAGTTATGATGAGATCTTACCACAGAACTTGGTGGAGTGACCTGAAGGTATACTTCGACATTCACTACTGGAACTCCTAGACGCGTAGAGCTAAGTGTATCGAATTTGGACTCAATTTGTTAGTTAGGATGAGATCTTACCACAGAACTTGGTGGAGTGACCTGAAGGTATACTTCGACATCCACTACTGGAACTCCTAGACGCGTAGAGCTAGGTGTATCGAATTTGAACTCGTTTTGTTAGTTATAATGAGATCTTACCACAGAACTTGGTGGAGTGACCTGAAGGTATACTTCGACATCCACTACTGGAACTCCTAGACGCGTAGAGCTAGGTGTATCAAATTTGGGTTCGTTTTGTTAGTTATAATGAGATCTTACACAGAACTTGGTGTAAGATCTCATTCGCTCCACCAAGTTCTGTGGTAAGATCTCATCATAACTAACAAAACGAGCTCAAATTCGATACACCTAGCTCTACGCGTCTAGGAGTTCCAGTAGTGGATGTCGAAGTATACCTTCAGGTCACTCCACCAAGTTCTGTGGTAAGATCTCATCATAACTAACAAAATGAGCCCAAATTCGATTTACCTAGCTCTGCGCGTCTAGGAGTTCCATTAGTGGATGTCGAAGTATACCTTCAGGTAACTCCACCAAGTTTTGTGGTAAGATCTCATCATAACTAACAAAACGAGCCCAAATTCGATTTACCTAGCTCTACGCGTCTAGGAGTTCCAGTAGTGGATGTCGAAGTATACCTTCAGGTCACTCCACTAAGTTTTGTAGTAAGATCTCATCATAACTAACAAAACCAGCCCAAATTCGATACACCTAGCTCTACGCGTCTGGGAGTTCCAGTAGTGAATGTCGAAGTATACCTTCAGGTCGCTCCACCAAGTTTTGTGGTAAGATCTCATCATAACTAACAAAACGAGCCCAAATTCGATTTACCTAGCTCTACGCATCTAGGAGTTCCAGTAGTGGATGTCGAAGTATACCTTCAGGTCACTCCACCAAGTTTTGTGGTAAGATCTCATCATAACTAACAAAACCAGCCCAAATTCGATACACCTAGCTCTACGCGTCTAGGAGTTCCAGTAGTGAATGTCGAAGTATACCTTCAGGTCGCTCCACCAAGTTTTGTGGTAAGATCTCATCATAACTAACAAAACCAGCCCAAATTCGATACACCTAGCTCTACGCGTCTAGGAGTTCCAGTAGTGAATGTCGAAGTATACTTTCAGGTCACTCCACCAAGTTCTGTGGTATGATCTCATCATAACTAACAAAACGAGCCCAAATTTGATTTACCTAGCTCTACGCGTCTAGAAGTTCCAGTAGTGGATGTCGAAGTATACCTTCAGGTCACTCCACCAAGTTCTGTGGTAAGATTTCATCATAACTAGCAAAACGAGCCCAAATTCGATTTACCTAGCCCTACGCATCTAGGAGTTCCAGTAGTGGGTGTCGAAGTATACCTTCAGGTCACTCCACCAAGTTCTGTGGTAAGATCTCATCATAACTAACAAAACGAGCCCAAATTTGATTTACCTAGCTCTACGCGTCTAGAAGTTCCAGTAGTGGATGTCGAAGTATACCTTCAGGTCACTCCACCAAGTTCTGTGGTAAGATCTCATCATAACTAGCAAAACGAGCCCAAATTCGATTTACCTAGCTCTACGCATCTAGGAGTTCCAGTAGTGGATGTCGAAGTATACCTTCAGGTCGCTCCACCAAGTTCTGTGGTAAGATCTCATCATAACTAACAAAACGAGCTCAAATTCGATACACCTAGCTCTACGCGTCTAGGAGTTCCAGTAGTGGATGTCGAAGTATACCTTCAGGTCACTCCACCGAGTTCTGTGGTAAGATCTCATCATAACTAACAAAACGAGCCCAAATTCGATTTACCTAGCTCTACGCATCTAGGAGTTCCAGTAGTGGATGTCGAAGTATACCTTCAGGTCACTCCACCAAGTTTTGTGGTAAGATCTCATCATAACTAACAAAACCAGCCCAAATTCGATACACCTAGCTCTACGCGTCTAGGAGTTCCAGTAGTGAATGTCGAAGTATACCTTCAGGTCGCTCCACCAAGTTTTGTGGTAAGATCTCATCATAACTAACAAAACGAGCCCAAATTCGATTTACCTAGCTCTACGCATCGCATCTAGGAGTTCCAGTAGTGGATGTCGAAGTATACCTTCAGGTCACTCCACCAAGTTTTGTGGTAAGATCTCATCATAACTAACAAAACCAGCCCAAATTCGATACACCTAGCTCTACGCGTCTAGGAGTTCCAGTAGTGAATGTCGAAGTATACCTTCAGGTCGCTCCACCAAGTTTTGTGGTAAGATCTCATCATAACTAACAAAACGAGCCCAAATTCGATTAACCTAGCTCTACGCATCTAGGAGTTCCAGTAGTGAATGTCGAAGTATACCTTCAGGTCGCTCCACCAAGTTTTGTGGTAAGATCTCATCATAACTAACAAAACGAGCCCAAATTCGATTTACCTAGCTCTATGCATCTAGGAGTTCCAGTAGTGGATGTCGAAGTATACTTTCAGGTCACTACCACGCTCGGGGAATAGAGACTCTGCAATAAATTTCTAAATGCTAGCAAATAATAAAATTGTATTGTGTTGGTAGTAGGTACCATATCTTACCTTTTCAAAATATCAGCACAGGTGATAACTATAAATATAACTTTGGTTCGCTGAACTAGGTACTCTAGGTAGGTATTTCGTGTATGTACAGCGATCTTTTCGACACCAGCGACTGCTCGCAACCGACGCAGGGTCCACTCCCGACGGCGGTCAAACGCAGACTAATTCATAATTTGAAATCAAACCAGAGACCCAGTAAAATCAAAATAACCCTTATGTTCACTCTGTTAAGATTTACAAAATATGTGAAAAAAATACAAGCAATTTTTATTTTATTTCGTATACTATTTGTCCTATTTATAATATTTTTATTACCAAAATTTGTAGGTGAACATATCTACTAATAGATGGTATTTTTTAATGACAAAAAAACGGCATATTTACAGTAAAAAATGTACCTAAAGTCACCCCTAAATCGTCAATTTTGAGTGAAGAGGTGAGGGAAAATCATTTTTATAGTATTAAAAATAAAGATTTTTTACAATGTTATTACCAACAATTGGAGATATAGGATCAATCTTTGTATAGCAATTTTTAGTTCTATCCTATTTTGCTTGACTTAGTCACAAAATGTACTGAAAACTCCAATATTTTAAGGGATTTGCAAATGCGTTCTTAAAGAGTAAATCTAGGCGGAGTGGATTAAATTACGGGCATCATGTTATACATAAAATAATGATTAAAATTTAATTCTTGATCACCAATATTTTTGTCAATTACCGTTACTACCTTACGGGTTCTGTGTAGCTTAGCCCTTAAGAATTTGTAGAGCAACTTGTTACTAGGAATCCATAATTTGCGTAGTGTTTTTAACTTTCAGTTAGCAGAAGCGTATTAAGGACTTTATTGCCCAACGATAAAGTTGATTTTTCGCTACTGGAATTAGATATTGTTAATATGTACTCGGGTAATATGGACGTGCTAATTGATAAAGAAATCATTTTCATTTGTTTCGGCAAACCACAAATGGATTGTTGTTTGTGAGTTATTTGGGGTTTAGAATTACACAGCTAATGGTTATTTTTTGATAAAATGCTTACTTACATTATTATTACACGGAAAATACTGAGTAATGATAAAATGTTTCAGCTGTTTTTAAACTGAGCGCACATTAGGTATTTTAAGTGCGTTCAATAATTTCTATTCAATAGCAGCCCATATTCTTCAATATCGTAAAAAATTGGACAGAAATAATACTTATATGTAATTCCCCGACAGAATTTAGGCCACGGCGGCTAATCTCCATAGAGATGAGCCATCTGCGTGGAAGATTAGTAGGTACCTATCCATACTAATGTTATAAAAGCGAAATGTGTGTCTGTCTGTCTGCTACGCTTTCACGGCCCATCTGTTCAACCGATTTTGATGAAATTTGGTACAGGGATAGGTTGTATCCCGGGGAAGGATTTAGGCTACTTTTTATCCCGGAAAATTCAAGAGTTCCCGCGGGAATCAAAAAAACTTAATCCACGTCGCGCAAGTCGCGGGAATCATCTAGTAGTGAATAAATGTGTACACAAACAAAGATGCATCTCTCTGTCCCTGTACTCTCATCTCATAGCCCGATGGGACGGAAAATCCGAAATGACCAGAGAGAGATCAGGCGTAGGACCGACGGCTTAACGTCCTCTCGGAGGCACTGAGAATTTCTTATCAGAAAACCTAATACTTAATTATCATGGCCCAACCCGGGAATCGAACCCGGCTCCTCGTCAGCCGCAGTCAAAGATGCTAACCACTAGACCATCGAGGTAGTTGGACAAAAATATAGGTACCTAATAAATAATAATTAGTGTTTTTCTTCTTTCCAGCCCAAATGTCAATGGAAAGCATGATGGTGGGCGGTGTGGGCGGCATGGGCGTTGGCTCCGTGGGCGGAGGAGTGTCGTCCGTAGGTGGTTTCCAGCTCGTACGCGAACCTTCCTCTGGAGCCCTACTCTTATTACCTGCACCCCCAGATCTACCCCACGCAGTAGTCTGGGGCGGTGTACCTTATTCCTCAGGCCCTTTACTCCTTCCCCCCGCCCCACACCCTTCACACCACCTACAGCTGTTACCAGGCGACCTCCTCGCGTCTACTGCTACCCTGCAACATACGCACACACATTCAACGCGCCTGGTCACTCTAGCACCCGCCCCTCCACCCCAACCTCACCCCTCACACCCTGTAGATAAAAGAAAATCCATGCAATCCCTCATAATGCCTCACACATTAATAAAAATAGAACCGGAACCTCCTCAAGAGAAACCACCACCATTCGTCCCCGAACCCGTCCAGCAACCAATGTTAACAACGCATCTGTATTACCAACCCGATTATACGGAACAAGCGTGCAGAAGCCAAGCTACTTCCCCCGCTGCTCCCCCCACGCCACCACCTGAAGCTCCTGAACTCCCGGCGCACAGAGACGCGTCAAACCAGACAGATCACATCGATGATGAAGAGGATTCACCGAATCACGCAGATGAGGATGAAAGAGACGTAGCATGCGTTGGCGTCGCACATTTCCCAGACGAATCAAACGTCATGCAAATGTCATGTCAGTCGTTACATCCTTCACTTATAGACAGCGCTGAGGAATCTTCTTCTGAAGGCATCGCCGTTGGAGCTGTGGAGAAGGCGATTGATGCGATTGAACGAGATGAAACTATAGATAACTCGAGTAGTGGTGGCTCTCACGATTTAGTAATAGACACGGGCAGGACGTCCACACCGACTCCTTTGCAGTCACAGCCGCAAACGAGACTGCCAGTTGACGTCAGTGGGTTGGAACTTCTATCGAACAGCATTGAACAATTCGAGCGAACGACACCCCACATGCCTCCTTTAGAGCCTACACCTTTGACAATAGACACAAGAACATCCAACAAGTTGAATATTTTAATCAAAACGTCGCCAAAATCTCCTCCGCGTACTGATGTAGATCCACATCGAAGATTCGAGTTTCCGGTTGTGGAACAGACAAATGAACAACAAAAACCTTCTTTAGATGGATTGGGGTTGTTGTGTGCTTTAGCAGAACAAAGGTTCATGGAGGAAGTTGAAGAGAGTCCTCAAACAAATTTGCCATCAACCTCTCGACCGTTTATCAAAAGTGAGCTACTGAGTCCCTCTGAAAGCGATAGATCATTAGAATCCAAGAAAGACAAACACAGGCACAGAGATGACTCATCCAGTGAAAGACGAAGAAAGAAAAGTACTGATAGGGAGGAAAGGCTGCGGCATAAGTTGGAAAAAATGCGAAGGCATAAACGTGAGAGAAAAGATACCGATCAAGATGACGGTGGTGAGTTGGAAGCGAGTTTGCGACGTGTCACGGCGTGTACTTGTGGTATACCGGACTGCAGTCACGCCCATGGAGTGCCTTCAGCTCAAGCACTTGTCAATGCTATCGAAAAAGATATGCGAGAACGTTTGCAGGACTTGCAACGCCAGTGTGATGAAAAACGAGCCCAGTTAAACGCGCTGACGCCGCCTCTACCCCCAATATCGACACCCTCAACGCCTTGTACTCCCGCTCTCTCCCCAGATTCGGACAGAGGGTCGTCGAAGAAACGAAAAGTGGGACGCCCAAGGAAAGTTTCCAGCCCAGATTCCACAGAAACAATCGTTGCTAAGAAACCTAAATCCAAAAGCACATTTGTTGGCTATTTGCTAGCGAAAGGCAAACTGAAAGGCAATATTTTATACTCCAAAGGTGAACCATCAAGAGAAGAAGGTATAAACAGAACAAGTAAAGTTCGACCGAAGTTAAAAGCTGAACCCATTGTAAAGACGTATTCAGAAGAGGAGGAACATGATTGGGGCCTTAATAGATCAGCGAGTTCCTCTATGGAGAGTCTGAATGAGGTTCGCCAGAAAAACCGAGAAAAGGTTGACAGGTTGGCGAGAAAGCATTCTAGAGACGACATGTCTGAGATAGAACTAGCGATCAGAAGAGCGAGTGCGTCCAGTGATAGCAGCGATAAGGAAAGACGTAAGGCGAAGAAAAGGCGGAAGAGTACTAAGTCAGCAGAAAGGACTGATGGTGAGAATAAAGAAACGCCGCCTGAACCTACTACTCCTCAAGTCCAACCACAGCCAATTTCCAAATGTACTTTGACTGAAGATAACTTAGATACTGCAACTAGAGTGCTTACTGCTAGGGGTGGTTTATTCTACGCGGGCAAATTGAGTGCAGTTCAAGCCCCAGATGTGTACGCCATAACCCTTGATGGCGAGAGAGGAAATAAGCCACACATACTGTCCCGAGAGGAGACCTTGAAAGATGCTGTAAGTATCGTACGTAACTATTGCATTCTGTTACAATAATATTCCCTCCTTATTCTTCATAATATAATGATCCTGGATTTGGAATGTGTTGTTATTACTATTTTCTTACATATCTGGGGGCATACTACCATCGGTTAGTATTGTTTTAATATTGTTGACGTTCGTCTTTTAGAATTATTCTAATCCTTATTTTAGAGACGTCAAGATACGCAACATAAAACATCAATAAATACTGTAGTAATATAGTGTCATTTAGAAACAATACTGCTTTAAGCGATGAGATCGAGCATAGAATTTCAAATTACCATTTTTTCCTAAACTTTTATCCAAGAGTAATATAAATTGAACCATGTGGGTAACCATGTGCGTAGAGAAACCTCTCTGTAATATCGTCAAAATCGGTGGAGCAGATGGGCCGTGAAAGCGTAGCAGACAGACAGACATTTATAATATTAGTATAAAATATAGCTTACATAAATATCGTTGCATGATAATAATCTGTCCCACTAATTGTAGGCTATTGATTATAACATATAGAAAGGAACTATAGTTGTAAAGTGTATACCATCTTCATATTTCTGTCATAATTTTACTGATTCCAAATCCCTTTCAGATCCTGGAAGTGACCCCATCATCAGTAACTGAACTGCCGTCAGGTACCAGGGTGTGCGCATACTGGTCTCAGCAGTACCGGTGCTTATACCCTGGTACCGTCGCCGTCTCGTCTCCAGACCCTCACGATGACAAGTTCGTGGCCGTGGAGTTCGATGATGGAGACTCGGGCAGAATAGCTATCGAGGATATTAGATTTTTGGAGCCTAACTATCCTATTGTTGGTAAGTGTGAAATAGGTTATGATTGACTTTCTTTTTGACCCCAAATATTCTTCAATACGCGTGAATTTTTTCCAATTGTATGAATTTATAATAATTTTATTTGGTTAACTAAGTGTAGTTATCATCACAGTTATCAAGTACAGTTATTCAAGAAAATATTTTATCTCTCAGAGAGATCAAGTATATTTGGTGACATGTTCCAATTTGCATTATATACTAAAACTTTGGATAGAGGCAGGCGTTACTATGCGGAAGTCCATCATAATGAAGGAACCAAAAGTTTAATTTGCTATATTCCGCGACAAAAGGAAGATCTATGTGGTAAAGTGATTAATTATATTATATATGTAAATGTTACAACATCACAACATCAGCCTGTGTGGAGGCAACATCTCCTGAAGATGCTCCGGTATCGGAGTGAAACGTGCGTCGAGGGTATTTTTGGAGGAATTCTGTGGTGTGGTGAGCAAATATAAATATACATATATATAATATTTTATAACATTAATCTTCCTTTTGTCGCGGATTATAGCAAATCAAACTTTTGGTTCCTTCATTACTAAAACTTTCCTGAATGCACGTAAATAGATAGATATGCTTTATAACCACACAAAACAATATAAATAGCAAAGTTAACAAGCAAAAAGAAATAACTAGTGCGCAAAGGCGGTCTTATCACTAAAAGTGGTCTCATCCAGACGACCTTTAATTATAGAAGCAAATGCAATGAAGCGGGATAATGCAACAACATTAATACATATAATATACCACATAAATTATACATTCTAATAATACTTAAACAATTACACGTAGATTTAAAAAACCAAGGAGCAAGCAGCTAAATTCAGTGAAAAAAACATTAAAATCGGTGCATTGGTTTCCGAGAGAATCGCGAATAAATACCTACCTACATTACGGGTCAAATACAGAACCTCCTTTTTGGCAAATTGTTATCATTTGACAGCTTTAAACGCATAACTCGAACTGTTTATGGAGTTTACACATGCTTTTTGACGTGCAGGCGCGTCTATGAACTCCTTGAACAGGTCGGATTATCCGTTTGACAAACGTTTACGATTACGATTTCCTTACACAATCGGGGGGAAGGTTGGACAAACTAAGTCACGTAATATGATATCTTTATTATAACTTACTATAACTTATCTGGCCCGGTGGCTAAAATTCGAACAAATTTGTTTTTAAGTTTAGAAAAATTATGCCTGTTTAGTTATTGTTTTTATTTTATTTTTCATAAATTCTAGCGACGCTGTCACCGGGTCAGATAAGTACGTAGGAGGATACTCACTATACTGTGATAGGTACACGGAACACCTCTGAGTTTAATATGCATAGCGTAAATAATAATGAGCAATCCACCACGTGATAAAAAGCCAGTTTCATCCTTGTCTCAACTAATATTGCCGCATACACTAAGGTTGTCTCTTATTAATTTTAAAATTAATTTCCGTATTACAGAATACGAAAACACACTGTTCACACTGGGCAAACGAAGAAGGAACACAAGTATGACAGAAGAAAAGAAGACAGCACCATCTACTAGTAGCGAGGTGAAAAAAGAACCTCAACCAAATCCAGTGCCAGTGCCACAGACTCAAACGGATACAGATCAAAATGAGGAAGAAAGACATAGAGATAGAAAGAAACTAAAGAAGCTTAGGAAAGAGAAAATGAGAAGACTGACAAGCGAAGAAGATCCAACCTCAATGGACTACGTCAAAAAGAAGAAGAAAAAACACAAGTGCTGTGAAGAACACTGCAAGCATAGAAGACACCACAAAAAACATCATAGAAAACACAAGAAACGACATCATTCTGGCTGCAAAGACCATTCGTCATCATCGGGTGATGATCACAGACATAAATCATCATCAGATTACATAGACTCGAATAAATCTAACGAAGATTCCGTAGATTCCAATGATAGGCTATCAACTCTGATAGCTGTGGAAAAATCACCAGAGGAGAAGATGAAAACTGTGATAAAGAAAGCGGTATTGTCTAAGAAGAGTTTGGTTAAGAATGCAGTGTTAGATTTCAGCAATTTGAGCAAAATAACGTTGATAAAGGATACAGAAAGTAAGGATAATTTGAAGGACAGTGGGATTGGATTGGAAGAGGAGGCCCCACAGACTCCTGTCGCTTCTACTTCTACAGCTGTTGTTGACCCGCCTAAAAAGGTAAATAAATTGCACAGTTTGGTCGGTAATCTAAATTAAAAAAAACGGAGTTGTATGATCCTTTGAATCCTCAGTATTTTCAAGCAAAGATTTCTTATGTTTTCGTAATTAAATTTTGATAAAAATACCCTTTTGTTCAAAGAATATTGGCACTACAGAGAAAAGCACTACCATTAGGTCAGTAATTTTGGTTATGAACGTATAAATTAAAAGTATTGGATTTTATTGTGCGGCTGAATTAGCACAATGTTAGGCCTTGAATACTCGCATCGAACAACCTTCGCACACATAGACAAGACGGGAAGTATAGCTGAGTTTGATTTGATTTGATTTATTTGTTGTGAACACAATATCAACATGCATTCTGCCATTTCTGGCGTACAACATTTAGAATTATTAATATCTAACATTTAACAGAAACATTTAACATTAACATTATTATTATACTAATTAAATTATTTACAAAATCAAATTGGTCAATTAAATTCAAAATTATTATTACACTCAATAATGGACAAATCATAATATAATACCTATCAAATCTTTTTTAAAGAAAAAAAATATACAAATAGGATACACATGTCATTTTATAATTCTTAGGTAAGATTGTCTAATGATTTATAATCAAAATAATCTTTAATTGAGTAGAATGAATAATTCAACAGCCATTTACTGAGGGCAGGCTTAACGTTTAATAGGCAAGGTCTGAATATCCCTAGGCAACAGGTTAAATATTCATACACATAGCGTGACAAATTTTTAAATAAGAAGCTGTTCTAGGAGTTCTGCCCAGAACCAATCTTTCGGGATTCATTAATGGAGTTAATATTTAAATTAAGTTAATATTTAAATTAAGTTAATATTATAATTAAAAGTATTCCTTATTTTGTTCCAGAAGACAAAACGGCGGACTGTATCTTCAACGTCATCGGACGGCGGTGTCGGAGGCGGTGTGAGCAAAATGGCGGCCTTCCTACCAGGAGGCGCGCTGTGGCGATGGCACGGCCCCGCGTACCGGCGCACCGCTAAGCCAAGACTGCGGAAGCTCTTCTATAGAGCCATACAACGCGGGGAGGAGGCGTTACATGTGAGTTTCCTGTTGTTGATGATGCCCTGGTAGACGAATTTTCTAACGCTTTTCCTCATTACTGGGGGCAATGACCCTTTTTCACATTATTGGGGGCAATAACTCTTTTCTGATATAAAAGAGTTGCGACTCTTTTCTACAAATGATTAGGAGATCTCGACTTTGTCTCTACCTTGAAATCTAATAACTAGACCTTGGCACAGCCCTGAATGCCGCACGGCGCACCTCTAGCGGATTACATGTGATTTTCTCCTCTTTGTATGTGATCCTGGGAGTTACTACCATCGTTTAAAGCAGTATTATTTAAAAATGACAGTTTCACGTATTTTAATGCTCCTAAAATAAGGATAGGATTATAATTTTAACACACGAACGTCAACAATATCAAAACCATACATACGGCTTTAAGCGGTGGTATGGCTGGCGCAAACCATTTTGTTAGCAAGAGGCATCGCAAATATTTCCCAAAGAAATGTAGCGGTTACCACAGTGTAAACTAGATGGCGCTAATTGTATCTACACCGCAGAATAAAAGAATCGACTGAAAACTTATATGTTACATACAAACCCAAATCACTGTGATTTAATCACGATATCGGAGTTTTCTGAGAATAGCGCTATATATAGACCGTTCAAACTTACGACGAAAATCTCGGAAGCACTGGAAACAGTTGCAGATGAGTCATCGAGCGAGCCGGTGACGACTGGTCCGGCATCCACCGCCTCTGCCGGTGGTTCACCGGGAAGCCCACTCCGATTAGGCCCCTCATGGCCAGTGACGGAACCCCCCGTTACCGAGCCGAGGACCGAGCGGAGATCTTTGCGGACTCCCTGGAGGCTCAATTTACACCAAACCCGACAACAAATGTGCAGCACGAAGAAACCATTGAGCGACACTTGAAAGCATACTTCGAGTCGCCGATAGCGCCGACTGAGGACCCCGTCGTGTTCTCCCCTGGACAAGTTCAGCGGATGATTCGACGAACTAAACTACGAAAAGCGCCTGGCCCCGGTCGAGTCACCAATGAAGCCCTGTGTCACTTACCTCTGCGAGCAATCGCGACGTTGACGCTGCTCTTCAACGGAATCCTCCGCACAGGGGAAAAACATCATGCTGCCCGGGAGTTACCGTCCCATTAGGCTGCTGTCGACGACATCGAAACTTTTCGAGAAGCTGCTGCTGCTGCATATTATGCCCCACCTTCAGCCACGTGACGAACAGTTCGATTTCCGTGCCGAACACTCCACCACGCTGCAAGCAACGACGGTACTGCATCACCTCGCCGCCGCCTACAACAAGCGAGAGTACTCCGTTGCAGTATTGCTCGACATGGAGAAGGCGTGTGACCGCGTATGGCGCGCCGGACTCATCTACAAGCTGTCCACGTCTACTACTCCCCGTCGAGTAGTTAAGACGCTGGCCACCTTTCTGCAAGACAGACACATTCAAGACAAGAAGAGAACGCCCCATCCGAGCCGGTGTGCCCTAGGGAAGCTGCCTGTCACCCGTCTGCTATAGCAGATACACGGATGACGTCCCAGTCGCTGACGGTGCCATGCTGGCGCTGTACGCCGATGACGCTGCAATTATTACGACGTCGCTCAATTGCCCGCACGCAGCGGTCAAAATGCAGCGAGCACTGGATGTACTTCCCACTTGGCTGAAGGACTGGAGACTGAAGGTCAACGTGGCAAAGACTCAGGCGATATCCATCGGGCGGGCTGCCTTGCTGCCCCCGGTGTCGCTATTGGGAGAGACCGTCGAATGGTCCCCGACGGCTAAATACCTAGGGGTGACAGGAAACTCTCAATGCAGCCCCACGTGAAGAGCGTGGTCGCGCAGACGTGCGCCACACGAAGCCCCTCCACCCCATACTGGCATCCCACCTGCCACTCCGTGCGAAGCTGTGTGTTTACAAGGCGTACATCCGCACGCGCCTCACCTACGCAGTCCCAGCCTGGTTCGCACTGGTCAGCGAGTCGGGCCACAAGTCGCTGCGGGCGCAGCAGTCACTGGCGCTACGCACCATCTCCGGAACAACCACTCTTCGTGCGGAATCAGGTCATCTCCAGGGACCTGCGAATGGAGAGCCTCGACGACCACGTTCGCCGCCTGAGCACCTCTATGTTCGCGCGCGCCGACGGAGCGCGATCCCAGCATCTGCGAGGTATCGCGCCATACCATCAACGACCGCCGGACGTAAGAGGACTGCCACGAGACCTGGTCTCACAACGGACATGATCACTTCCTCGCCGCTGGCTGATGGGCGCCCGTCAGGACCTCACTGGCGGGCTCGACCTCGCTGAGCGGCGGGTGCAAGCCCACCCCGCGGGCATTTCACCGCGGGCTTGATCGCACTGTGGCGTGACACACGGATATGACACCACGGACCAGTGGTCCTACCTAGTGCCCCGGCTGTAGTTGCAGGCGGCGTTGAAACCACTGCAGAGGGCCATCGCCCTGAACAGTTACCCCGAGACCCGAAAGGGTCTGCGAGGACGACCAGAAAGGTCCCCGACCACAACACCAACCCAGAGGAAGATCTTCCTATTGGTGCGGACGAATACATATCACTCACTCGTCCCACAGAAATAAGAATAGTAGTAATAAGCAGATTCCTAGTTCCCCATGGCTGACCCGTTGTTCTTAGGCGAGCGACAACGTAGACGTAACATCATTTTCTATGGCGACGTATTGCGTGGCGTCGCTTCTGTCGCTCACTTAGGACATCGTGACCTAAGTATCGTCCTAAGTGAGGTAGGACAATCCTTGATAATGATTGTGATGATTGTGATGATAGTGATGGTGATTGTGTGTGTGTCAGGTGGGCGACGCGGCGGTGTTCTTATCGACGGGGCGCGCGGACCGACCATACATCGGGCGTATAGCGGCGCTGTGGGAGGCGCGCGGGGCAATGGCGGTGCGAGTGCACTGGTTCTACCACCCTGAGGAGACGGCCGGCTGCGGCAAGTTGCACTACCCGGTAAGTGGTTGCTTTTGTCAGTTAATTGGCGCGGTCGCTATTTGACTCACCGCAGGAAAATAAGCAGCGTACCACGTGGTCAAGCAGCGACCGCGTCGCGCGAACCGGCTCATGAATAAGGGCCCCGAACGGGTTCGAAACTAGTCCTCTAGTCCTACCCCTCATCTTTTCTGTTACTGGCGCTGCTTTCAAACTTCCCCTTATATACTCATTCCTTATCTTATACATTCTTTTCACATCAGTCACCACACATCGATCTCAACATTCGCATTTCGGTCGCATGTGCTCTTCTCTCAACTTTTACCGCCTAACATTCTGAACTACATAACACGCTGAAATTTTAAAGGTTGTTTTCCCGCAGCAATATGAGTCTTGGTAGTATAATCAATAATTGAAAAAAGAAATATTATTAGGAATGAGAAATGTCAGATTACAATCGAGAAAAAAGGAACCTTGAAAGCGACCTCGAACCTATAGTGATACCTCGTGATAGCTTCCCGTAGCGCGGGCGTGTGGGCTAGTTTATGCCGTATCACAACGTACGAGAGCTTAATTGCTCAAGTGAATTATCTACCTACGAATTACTATTGTTTCTCACAGTTTCGAGTTGATAAATATTTTTTAGATAGATTTTTATTATTTTTCAAATTTTTAATATAAACTATTTTTTCAGGGCGGTCTCTTCGAGTCTCCACACACGGACGAGAACGACGTACAGACAATATCGCACAAATGCGAGGTGCTACCACTTCAGCAGTACAAGGAGCGCATGGGTGACGACCCGGTCAAGTACAGTACAGTGTACGATAACAACGACGTGTATTACCTTGCAGGCCATTACGATCCCACGCCGCAATCCCTGAGAATGGAGCCGGATATACCCTTCGCAGAAACACCCACCTCCTAAGGAGTTCTGGTACTTCTGATCAGATACATACGCCATTTCGCTGCTAATATGAGTTTTATAATGTACAAGTATGAACGAACGAATATTATGCGGAGTTTGGAATTCTGTGGACGTTATTCTTACCTATATGAAAAACGAATTCAGTTCGTTGCGTACTGATAAGTGTGCGAACAGTTTAAGAACGGACGCTGTGTAAATAAGAATTTATTGCAGTGCAATTGAACTGTCTTGATCATTTAATTTCGAAAATATTAGTAGTTTTATATATATTTTATATTTACGCCACTTTAGTGTGTAAATTGAATTATTTTAAATTGAACATTGATTAATATTATCACGTCATATTTAGTGTAAAATAGTGAAAAGCAATAGCGTTTCGATTATGTCTTTAAAATCTCAGTGTTAGAGCGTTCGTCCCAGTAGATTTCTTTATACACGTAATAATATCGGAAACCACTTATACAGGTCTTAAAGTACAATGTGGGTTTTTGAGGCTCAATACAATGTTACAATTTATTCACTATTATGGCGGAGACACACTTGCGACACGCCACGCCACGTGGCGTTGAGTGTCGCCAATGTGTTTTGGCCATCGCCGTCTTTTCAGGCGATCTTTACAAGCGTAGATACGTGTTGAAGTTACCCCCTCTGTTACGTTTTAGCGGTGTCCTTTTGGGAATGTTATGTTTTCTTCTCGATCTTTAGTCACTACATAAGGGACCAACTTCAACTCTAACTTACGTTCCAACATAGATCAAGAAATCTTGTTTCCTATCTGAAATATTGGAATTAACATAAAATAACTATGAAATAAAAAGCAGAGCTTTAGAGAAAGTTAATACCTGTTTAAGGCTTGAGAAAAAAAGACGTTCGGAAATTCTCTTCTGCATTTCGTCTGAGCATAATGCATATATTTTATAGGTGTCTATAAGTTTGCAATGAAACGCGCGGTAATTTCTGCTATTGAACTTGAACCGTGCTTGAACGTGCCTAAAACGATTTTGAACTTAGTAGCATGTTGGCAAAGTTAAGGAAATCTCGGAACGTGTACGACTAATTTTAATTCTTATTTCTATTTTGGTATATATGCTAAAGATGTAAGTTGGTCCCGTGTGTAGTGGCAGTTATTTGGGCCGAGTTGGTGTGCCAGTGATGACAATATGTCGGACGTAAGTCGTGGTCAAGCGTGAAGCGACCGGATCGGTGATGAAATGTGATTTATTCTTATACATAACGGCGTAATCTCAGTTTATGGCTAGTTATATAATGTTTAGTGTATACTATATGTTTATTTTAGATTCTTTATGTA
This sequence comes from Erebia epiphron, assembly GCA_963932025.1. NCBI lineage: Eukaryota > Metazoa > Arthropoda > Insecta > Lepidoptera > Nymphalidae > Erebia > Erebia epiphron. The sequence goes on from OZ009950.1 coordinate 16,955,734, forward strand.
TACTTGTGTAGTTTTTCTTCATAGTACGAAATATACCATGCATTTCAATTAGGAAGAGAATCGCCATATTTTAAATGCAATGTCAAACTTGAACTTCGATTCGAAAATTGTTCGTGGAACAAGTTTGATAGGTATATTGATATATTCTCAATTGAAATGCATAGTAAAATTAATATTATAATCTTCAAATGCAATACTACTTCAGCTAGTCTCTTATTTCTTTCAAAATTGACCAGTGATGATTATTTTATGAGTCAAGTTTGTCAACAGTTTTCGTGTAAATTTTTTTGGCAAAAAATATAAATATTGTGTGTAAAAAAAATCGGAGCTGTTTGTTATTATTGTTTTCTTAATTATTTTTTTATATTTTGGTTGATAATATTATGTTATTTGATGTATACCTTATATCGAAATGGTGCTAGATGCTTGATACAGTTCGTATAATTTTGCTATGTGTAGTTAATTAAGGTTGTACTTGTATATAAACATATTTCCAGTGTAGCGCGAGGTATTATAGGTTTTATGGTGATCGCACATTAGGAATGCGCCGCACGCGCTGCACCGATAACGAGAGACTTAATTTATTTGTCGATTCATCAATTCTATCTAATGAGTAGTATGATTTTTAAACTCAAGTACTAGCCAACGATACCTGATCCATGAAAATCTATATAATGATAAATGCGGTATCGTTGCGGCTTTGTCTCATCGGGCCGAGTTAGTTGGACAACGATGTGACGTCATGCTATCTAAAGAATTTCTTATCAAAAAAAAAAAGTTTCTTTATTCAAATAAACTTTTACAAGTAATTTTGAATCGTCAAGTGAATCTATTCTCGCAATCAATCAATCAAATCAATTATCAAAGGAAAAGTCTCGCTGTGTTGACTCTAAAAATATATGACTTAAATAAAATTAATATACCGCATGGTGATATTATTAAGAGTAGTAGTCGAGATTTTGTGTTGTTAAATTTTCTCACGGTCAGTGATTACAGTAAGAGTCAAGTCTGTACAGCGCGTGCGGTTTGTCTGTGATGTGCGACCAGCATTATGGCGATATTATAAATTTACTTTTATGGCTACTTGCTCTATTGTTGCCATTGTTTAACTTAATTCATATTCATTCTGCATATAAATTCATTTTATAAAGGGTATGTTGGAAACCCGGTTTTAATGATGGAAACACATTTGTAACACGCTACCCCATGTATATACAGCCAACTTATAACGCGCGTGCTTACAAGTTACAACGCCCGGGCAATGCAATATCTATATTGAATTAAAACAATTGGTGGATGATAAAAACATGGTATCGTCTGTTGTTAAGCAACACAAAACTACTTATTATTACTACCATATCCATGACAACTCATACGAATAGCTACCAACGGCGTGGGCGTGGCTAGATACGACAAACTGACGTACACAGACGTGTCGCCAAGAGATTTGATACGACACTACGTAGAAAACTTTCCTAAGTTAGCCCGCTTCCTTCTAAGATTGCATTTTAACTTACCATATAACTTGTCATCAAAAAATCGGTTGCGTTTCGTGGCATCGCGTTACGTGTTATCAATGTCGTGCGTAGCGTGGCGTGGTGTCATCATCATTATCATCACTACAGCCTATTAACGTCCCACTGCTGGGCACAGGCCTCCACTCTCATAGGAGAGCGGGAATTAGAGCTTAGACCCACCACGCTGCTCCAATGCGGGTTGGCGGGCGTGGTGTGGATTGTAGCAAATGTGTTTCTACCATTATCATCTTTATTCATATCGAGGTGTAAGATGAAGGGACTGATGAGACAGGGATATAGCTAGGTCGACCAAGGATAGGAAAGTAGATAGGTTTTGTACGATGTGGCCAAACGGTTTGTAGTAAAAAGTTTGAAAATTTTCAGCCGAAGTTTTAATTGTCAGGCCCTTAATTTCAAGGTTTGTACTAAATATACACAAAACTAAATCAAAAACTAAGTAATAGCTTCAAAATAAAGGTGCAATCACATTGCTGTGTTGTTGAGTGATGTCACGCTATACAACAAACGGAGCGTTTCAGAACGCCACGAGTCATCAGAGGTAACTATGCACGTCATAAATGTATGGGTTGTATCACCTTTTATCACGACACTCAACAACATCGCAATAATTGTTTGTGATTAAATCTATTAAAAATATAACAGTAATAAAGAACGCTTAATTTGTTTATAACAGAATTGGGATCTAAATTAAAAGAATCAGAATAATTTCTTGATAGAATTTTTACAACGTTAATTTTGTTAAAAAAATAAGTACCTAGCATTGTTTTAATTACTTAAACTATAAGTAATGCACAACGTATTGATTGAATAATGTGCTTTATGGTCCTTGCAGACTTGCAATACCCACCCAACCCTATGGAACACTAATATATCCTGCCAACACCAAACAACACCGCACATCCGGTGTTGGAAGCGTGTAAAAACTAGGATTTGGTTGAAGTATTACTGCGTGATGTGGTGTGGGTTTGGGAGTTGCAAAATTATTGTCTTTACTCTCAAGTTGCGACATATAAATGTTGGTATAGTAATTTGTTAAATATATAGGTAGAACTAGTAAACCCACCCATACCTTATTCCTTCTTCCAACAAAACAAGTGAAAATATAAAATAGAATATAAAAGGCTTAAGCTCTCGATTAAATATTATTAAGGTTTAATAGTTTTTTTCAGTTTTATTATGACTGTAATTATGGAGAAAAATCCATTGTGAATAATATAGTATGATTAAAATAAAATAATGTGTTGTAGAAACGTGAAAAAATTATCAATATTTTCATTTATTATTATATAATTAAATGTGCGTCGTACTTTGTTATTATAGGTTAGTTTTAAGTTTACATAAGTTTTATTGTAAGTTTATTTGATTTTATTAACAAATATAATATACTATTGGACCCTTGTCTTGGAAAAAAAATTATATTAATTAAAAAAAAGATAAATAAAATTCGAATTTGAAAAACAATATTCAAAAAAAGTTGTATTTTTATATAACGGTGAATGTGTTGATTATAATTTAAAAAGTTGTATGAAATAAGTACAAATTTGTTGAAGTGCGAGTCTAAACTCGGCCCTGAGTGTATACTAACATTTTGTTTATAATTCATCAAAATTGGAGCAGCCTTGACTTGATGAGTTGGGCTTACATGTGCGTACATGCTCGACAATTGAAAATGCTTCTATTCATAAAAGGATCTATTCTAAGAAGCTTGCTCGTCGAGCATGCATATGCGTGCAAACCCACCTTTTAATTAGAATGTGACTTCGCCTTGAGACTGTTTGTAATTTTATGAATTATTCTCAACAATCTTAGAGTGTAATCAAAAGGGAGAGCCATACAAATAATTATTAGATTTAAAGAGTAATAATATATCAGCATTGATAATAATATAAAGATTATAAATACGCTTAAATAAAATATTTTTGGCTGAATTCCTTGAGTTTTATTTATATTCAATATCGTAACGTAAATAAAACCCAAAAAGTATAAATTAATTATTATTTATTTCAAACACATTTAACAGTCAATGGAGTTAATTTACCAGATATTATCTTAAAATAATACCTACAAATTAAATTAAATTTGACAAAGGTAAGTACTTAATTAGAAGTTATTTAAAAATGTACATTTTAAATTATTTCACTCACACATTTGTGTGTTTATTGATGACCCCACGCTATGCCACGCCTTGAAAACGAAACGAATAGTAGATTATTAACCAAGGGGATAAAGCAGTGTCTTCTGTCGCGGGTGACGATTTAAATCGCGAGCGTAACGAAGGACTCGAGGTTTACTCCCGAGCGTAGCGAGGGTGTTAAAAATTTAAATCACGAGCGAAGCGAGGGATTTAAGACGAGTCCTGAGTGTAGCGAGGGATTTAAGTTCACCCAAGACTAAGACAGCTTTATCACCGAGGAAAATACTCTACTTTGCGAAAAAATTAACACAATAATAATATGAGATAAGCATTTATTAAAAATAATGACAATTAAAAGTAAAAGTTAACATTCGAAACATTGGTCAACATTATTATTGATAGAGAGAGTTACATTTTTGTTTGGTACATTTATTGTTGATGAGTTGATTTGAGTATTTCTCTGTTCTTGCGTCTGAGGAACTGTTTAGAACATCAACTTATTTATGAAAATAAATTAAAATAATCTTAACGTTTATGTATTTGAAGAAAACAAAAACGCGGCAAATTCCTAGACTAATTTTTTTTTGTCGGAAAAGCAAAGGCATCAAGCTCATACGGCCTCGTCGGTTTTCGTAATTTTATTTAGTAATCATAACTGCTTATTAAATGCGTATTCCTTTTTCAAAAAGATGTTTAATGCTTTATATACAAACTCAATGGTGTAAACACAGACGTAGTTCAGTATAAATTTCGGTAAGTATATTCCAAATTTAAATCACATTCTCCCCCTAGAGGATGAATGAAATTCAGTACAATTTTCTTTCCCTGTTTTTAACAGATTAAAAATGACTATTGTTATGTTCGCTTTTTGTGGCGTAGAATGTCACTTTTTTGAGCAAGTGGTACGAAAAACATATTAATGTATTATTTTGTACTAACAACACGTGACAACATGATTCACTTTTGTGATCCCACAAACGCATCTAACCCGGTGACAGCGTCGCTAGCAGATATGAAAAAAAAATCATAGATATATAATATGTAGGTACTAGATGGGCCCTTTCAAAGAAAAGGGTCGGGCGTCCGACTTTGAGAGCGCGTTCCTAACCTGTCTTTGTCCCCATCGTAGCGTAGTCACGGTCGCTCGTCGTGTACCTAGATAATTTGTTATTCTGTTAACATCTATAGTCTTATTAGTTTGGCACTGTACAATTTTTATTTTAAGGTAAGTAAGTGTTTCAATTCACAATTATAAATTTCCAAAAAAACGTTATTTAACATTCCTATTTAATATTTCTATCCATTACGCAATCATTTAATTTCCGCGGCAAACTGTATGAATTTTTTTTTTTTACTAACTGGACTTACGGCTTCTATGGCTATGACCTATATTATCTATGACCGAGTCATACGTTTTCAAGATGTTGCAAGCAAGTTCCCGCTTTTCAGACTAGATGGCGTTGATGGCGTTGCTAAAAATACGCCCATATTCTTTGTTTGACAGGGCCCGTCTATGTAAATTGAGGTCGTTGAAAAAAATAGCAGATTGTCATCAAGGGACTAAAATGAGCCATTTCATACTAGGTGTTTAGCTTCCAGAGCGTTGCGAGGGATGCTAAAGAAACGAGTAGAATGGCTTTTAGTCCCGTGGTGAACACTCGACTTTTCACTTCGATTGCGAGAAAATAAATAACGATTTTTAATTATTTCTTTGCCTTTCGGTTATATTTTCATATTAGGAGTAAGATCTTTATTTTTACTTGATGATAATAACAAATAAATAGTCACATTCACTTTACTTTATTTATTTACCTGCCTTCACCTTGTATTGTTTTGAAATGGATTAATTATCATCCACCAAAAATTCATTTAAATAAATGTGATAATTACAGCAAAAAATTCTATGATTTCGCGGCAAACTGCAATATCAACTTTATTTTTCTCCGTATCGTTATCAAGAAGGAATCTAAAAAAAAACAGTAGTACCATAGACGTATTATATCTGTAGGATAAGATGGTTAACATTGACATTCAACAAAGTGACGTAGTAACCATAGACAAAAAATTTTGGATTATGAATGAGGATATTATCACGCATACCGTAAAGAGGATAGTACCTACGGCAATTATTTAAAAAAAAATACTTTACCCCTAGACCCTAAATGCTAACTTTAGTCCGCCTACGCTAAGCTATAATGACACCTTTTTAGAGCATGAGAGGTGAAAAAAACTTTATTTGGTTCTTTTTTTTCTAAAAAAAACAGGCATAAAAATTGTTCCAATTTTCGCCACCGGGTCAGATAAGATTGACGGACATTGTATGTCTCGACAAGTTAATTTTGATAAGTAGGCACACTCTTGTGTTGTGGTGAGTTGTGACGCACAGGAGTCATCTATTTACTAATATTCATCTGTACACACACGTCTGTCGTGTTGTGATGTGCACTGCGCCTGCTCTCTATTAATATTATTAATTTAATAACGCTCTTAGAAACGCTAAAATATGCGGCTACGGCTTTGTGAGGTCAACATAGAACTTCCCGTTTGCCGTTACTAATGATCTCATAGGTGTGATCATCGATGATCTTGTACACGTCTTGCCTATAGCTCTGCAGGTTGTGGAGGAAGCGGACGGTGCTCTCTTCTCTTATCTTGGTGATGACTGGTGGCAAGTTCTCTGTGTTCGCTTCAGTCGCCAGCGATGCGTAATATTTTTCCTGTAGCGACAAATAAATACTCATAAGCAATCTGTACTAATATTATGAATGCAAAAGTTTGCATGGATGGGTGGATGTTTGTTACTCAATCACGCCAAAACGGCTGAACAGCTTGGTATTAAAATGCTGACTTCGTTTCAATTTTTGTTTGCATGTTCCTATTTCCTATATGAGCTGTATCTTCTTTTTCAGGATCCCTTAGAATGTGATAAACCAGTATCTACGTAGGGATACTGCAATAATTATTTGACCCAATGAAATTTTATCAAAAAGCAATATAATCATTATAATTAACATCTTCTGCGATCTTGATCATTAATAATATCAAGGTAACTATACTTTCTGCGTCTATATGTAATAAACAGGACATAATTAAATGACAGTATATAACATAAAGACATTAGCACAAGGCTGCTAAATGGTAGGTAATTAATGATAACCCCTATAAAAGCAATTTGATCTTGGGCCGATCAGACAAAGAATAATCATTTATTATTGTAATAAATAGTGCAAAGTTATACTCAAATGATAAGTTTTATTTATTTCTGTTGACCATTGCAATGCAGTCAGTCGCTTTGTGTGAAAGTATCAAGACGTAGTGAGTGCAGTATACAAGGTGCGATAGCCGTTAACAATAATCTATTAGAAATATTAATTTTTCGCTTTATGTTTGCTTATTATTTAAATATAACTGTATTTATTATAATAATTACTTAGTAGGTACTTACTTTAAAATACACGATTAATAAATTATAGGTTAGTTAGTTAATAGTTAATTTGTTTATGGCCTTGTTTAAACGGTTTGAATTTTTTTATGAAAGTAATAAAAATCTAGGTTTTCTGAAGTTTTATTTCATACCCTCACATTCCAGGTAATCTCTATATATTATGTCACCGTAAGATTGCAAAAAACGTTAGATTGTAATCTAACGCTTTTTATCTCGTTAGATTGTAAACTGTCGAAATATTGTGAACCGTTCCATGTTCTGAGTGTCAATTTTTTGAAATATTCGTTGTATTTACGTTTTCTTGTCTCGTTCTTATAGGTTAGGTTAGGGTTCGACATAAATAACCAGGTAGTGCCCAGCCACAGGCCGGGCACTTAGGTTCTATCGGGTTAATATACTTAACAGATTACAATCTACCGAAAAATAATGCGTTATATTGTAATCTTTCGACAGTTTACAATTTCGCGAGTTAGATACTAGGTAATCTAACGGTTATAAAAATCAATTTCTAAAACTCGAGAACGGCTGGGCCGATTTAGATGGAATTTTTTGTGTGTGTTTGAGTGGGTCCAGGGCTGGTTTATATTCATAATTGGACCCGGTAGGGGGCGCTGCAATCGGGTTCTTGGTTCAGGGCAGGACAACGTCTGCCGGGCCCACTAGTTATAAATATTAATCCGTACGTTAAATAGACCTAGTAAAAAATTGGTCCTTTTAATTCGTGTGAAAAAGGTCCTTTCACACAAAACTATAACATAGAATAACCCCATGACCCGCGTATTTCATCATGCTATTAAAATTCTAAATGCGAAAATGTGTTTGTTTAACCTTCAATCACGCCGCATCAGAGCTTATTCGAATTAAGTCGCGGGCATCAGCTAACTATGCTATAGCAGTCTAAGATGGAACGGGTAGAATTACGTACTATGTGCCTATTATGCTCCTGCCTATTTAAATCCCTCTCCAAAAAAACAGACGCTAAATAGGTACGTACTCAAAACGTGCTAAGAGGCAAGAACTTGCCACATAAAAATCACCTCTGAAACCGCAGCGAGTGAAACGCTACGCTAGAAGTCGTCTATTGAAAAAACTTAATGAAATCCGTATGACTAAAATTAAGATTGAAGTTGTCCAAACTGAGAAGGGAAGTTATGAAGTATGAACCCAATAGGTTTCTTCTCCTTACATGAATGCACGAGGGATATAGCCGTCAGAGAAGAGTGGGACGCATCTAGTGTGTGCTACAGCGCTGAAGTGAGGACCACGCGCGCTCTGAAAAGAGCTATACGAAAAAGATGATTTCCGAAGACAACCTAGCCTGGGTATAAGTATTTCGTTCAAGAATTTAGGGTTTTGTTCAATTTATCTCTTTAGAAAATTCTAGAAAAGTACCTACCTATACGTAATTCAAGGAATTGTAAAAAAAACAAGTAGGTTTTTTTATTGTAGTTTGTAACAAGTTGTAAGTTCTACATATTAGTACCTAATAGGTACCTACTACCTATACACAATACGGACAAAAACATTTTGTTTGGCGGATAAAAGGGCCACGCGCACGCTTTTTAACCGACTTCCAAAAAAGGAGGAGGTTCTCAATTCGGCGCGTATCTTTTTTTTTTAATTTGTACCTATAGTCCCACAAAATTATCTGACCCGGTGACAGCGTCGCTAGTAGGTAGATATGAAAAAAAACTATAGTACAGTTATAAATATTAGTTCCAATTTTGGCCACCGGCTATATAAGTTTGACGGACTATATCATGTACCTACTAAGTACCTACCTACATATTATAAGTATTATATTATGTACTAATTTTGTATCCTATTTCAAATAAGTACTTATCCATTGATGTAGAATTTTAGTACCTATTTCTATTTCGATGTACCTACCTATCCGTAAAAAATGGGATCTCAATGAATGCAATAAAAATATAAAATACATTTTGTATATTGTTTTTATTATTTTTTTGTGACGTGGGTACTTAGACTACAGAGTTTCCCAACCTAATGCTGTGAAAGATTATTAATTTTCGCTTTTGCCATTGATTTTGTTTTACTATATTATAGAGAGATAAAAATAGTAGTTAGATACTGGGGCTGATTCTGTGTAACACAATCTCTAAACTAAACTAAAATGGCAGCTTTAATTCTAGTTCTGTCCCTTTCCGTAGGAAGTATTATGAAAGGGTTAGCAACATTTGTAATGCTCTAATTTTAGTTTAGTTTAGAGATTGTGCTCTACAGAATCAGCCCCAATAAGTCATTTCGTATGATAATACCTATTAAAAACGTATTATTTATGAGTTTGTACTCGTTCAAAGACCTCTTTGAATTACCTTATTAGTATTGGCTATTTCTCAATTTAAAAATAATTGTCGCTACATTGTTTCCTAAACGATTTTTTTTTCACAAACTATTTAAGAAACCTTACTACAATTTAAAATTAGGTAGGAACTTATATAACGAGGTACCTATGCTCAAAAGATTAAACCAAATTTTTAAACCCATGTATTCTGCAATAATTTAAACTATCCCAAAATTTTAATTTGCCGCCACATAGCGGTACTTATTTAGAATTTGCTTTGACACCTATAAAACAGATGGGCAGGCAAAGAGACGGACAATGGACTGGAAGAAATTGTAAAGGGTTTAACTGCGGAACACTAAAAAATATTTTTATTGAATTACTAGCTGATGCCCGAAACTCTTTAATTTTCTCTATAATCTATCTCTGTGTCATATTTCATTCGAATGCATTTAACCGTTCTGGCGTGATTGAGTAACATACATCTATCCATCCATTCATCCAAACTTTCGCATTTAGGTATAATATTAAGTATAGATTTGTTATGGGTACAGGGCTCTAAGCGCGATAACACACAAAGTTGTCATTGTCAATGAGCTTATAGACGTCGTTCCTAAAGCTTCCGAGGTGGTCGAGGAACCGCTGGCTGCTGTCGTTGTGCACAGCGGTGAACACTGCCGGCAGCGGGGTGGCACCACTCTCGCTCGACAGTGATATGTAATAGCCTGCCTAGGTTTTATAACAATATAAAAATTATTGAGTTAACCTCTTATTTACTCATAAAAGCGTGGAAATAGTTATTTGTTATACAGGAGTGAAAAGTTGTATTTTAACCGCGTGCTCAATTTTGATGAACGAGCAAGCGGAGGATTCTAAAATTGAATCCTGAAAAAAATAAAAAAATAGAAACCTGAGCGTCAGCAAGGGAATCAAAAAAGCACGAGGTGAAAAATCTTTTCACTCGAGTGCAACACGTAACTTTTCATCCCACCTCAGCGAGGAAATGAGTAAATTCGGCAACCATATAGGTAGAAGTAAATAGGTTTTAATGATGTTTTGAATTCACAAACTTCATAGACGAGTGATATTTACTAACGTGCACACGATGTTCTAAATTCAATTTACTTTATCCTCAAGAGGATAATAACGGCTTTTGCATTCAGATATCGAAGAGTAAAAATACTCTTTCCGAGATGGTGGGATGAAAAAGTTTTTTTTAAGAAACTACTAGTACACCCCTTACAATTTTGCGCAAGTCTAGGCCAGAGATTCCCAATCTACAAGTGTTCTAATCGTAATCCCTATACCAAATGACCCCTAAGTACCTATATAATTTTTACTTTTTCCTTAAAACCCTGGAGAGGTTTGAAATTAAAAGATAAACACAGACGTGGGTTACTGCTAAATTACTTAGTTCTTATTATTAATCCTATATTAAATTCCTATTAATAATATAATGTTTCATTGAACACTTCTTAACTACTTGAAAAATAAAGTTTTTCCGCTTTAGTAAGCGATAATAAATTAATGAAGAATGCTACAACATTACTTAGCATCCTCATACCTGAAATACTCGTACCTAATAGCAACTCTTAACTTGATCTATACTTTTATGGAACTAGGAATAGCTTACTATTCTTTAGTACAAGTCAACATTGACTGTACTAAAACTTGCAAATTTTCTTTTACGTCATAGAACAGATTGTATACTGGTCAATAAATATTTAATTAGACCTTTTAAGGTCCGTGCCGTAAAGCTAGTTTTAAGACTTTGACATTGGCTTTTCCCTCTATAGTCATACTAACATATATCTTCTCATAGTCGGATAATACACATTAGCTAGAAGGTTTCTATGTATGGACTGGTTTCTATTTAGAAACTATTTATTTTGCGAAGCTGAACGTAAACCTTGGTGCTGCTGAAGCCGTAACTTTAGGGAATTAGAAGTAAAGTAGCACAGCTGTTACCTGATCAAGCCCCATCATAAGAGACTGCCGCTTGGTGAACCCTCATGCCACCTCATTCCATCTTCCTCCAATTGCGCAGTCATTTATTCTTGAGAACTTAAAGCAATATCAACTTAGAAGAAGAAGAGTTTAAAATGCAAAGTTACCTGATTAGGCCCCCGCTTGGTGAACCCAAATGCCACTCGGTCTCTTTCCTCTCCCTTTTCACTATCTTCACTGTCATTTCTTCTTGAGAACTAAAAGACTAGCACTTCAGAAGAAAAAAGAGCTTAAATTATAAAGTTACCTGATCAGGGCCCATCATATGCGCCTGCCGCTTGGTGAACCCTCGCGCCGCTCGATCCCTCTTCTCTTCCTCCCAATGCGCGGTCATTTCTTCTCGGGATGGCAGTTTGAAGGTCCCGTTCATTGACCGTACGTAATATCGTACCTGGTCAAAAGAAAATAATCAGGAAATTACTCTTTGACATAATACAATAATAACAAAAATTTTGAATTTCCTTTGAACATTTCCTTCGATGTATATTTTAGAGGCAATTTGAAATATGGCGTGAATTGTCACATTCTGTCTATTGAGACATCAGCTTAGAAACGATTTAGAGAAAATTCAAATCCATTACATTTTTGAAATTTTTCTATAGCATCTATAGATAGGCCTTTTGCAGCGGGAAAATTTTTATGTAATCTCAAAGGAAAGCAGAAATTGAACGCGGACGACCACTAGTATTTTTTTATTTGTTTATTCCACTACAAGTTAGCCCTTGACTGCGATCTCACCTGATGGTAAGTAATGATGCAGTCTACGATAGTAGTGGGCTAACCTGTTAGGGGTACCCGCGTAAGGCAGTTATTTTAAATCCATAACCCTAGTCGGTTTCTACACGGTATCGTACCTACCTTACGTACGTACCTAGTCTGCCAGTAAGATGGTAACTAGCCTCGGCCGAAGCCTCTCAGGTGGGAACCTGACCAGACCAGAGAAAATTCAGAAATTATGAATTATCTAATGGACCCTGCAGGGAATCGAACCTGGGACCTCCCACGTTAAGACAACGGCTCTCAACATTACACCAGAGAGGTCAGTCGAAGTTAAATATTATAAATGTTGTAATTGAGCTTCTAAATTAAAGATTTGTGTCCACCAAGGGTTTTTGTCCATTTACCTGTAGGTCAAACATGGAATAAGCGCACACATAATACGGCACGCCGATGAAGCACATGCTAGGGTGAGAGATGTTCACGAGGTGCTTGTAGAGCGGCTCCACACAGTTGTCTTCTACCACGATGTCGCACGAGCCGTGGAGGAACGGGAAGTTGTACTGGTAGCCTAGGAGGAGACCATCCTTACTACGAGTATATTATACTATAATATTATAAATGCCAAAGTTTCTATGGATGTATGGATGTTTGTTACTTTTTCACGCCAGAACGGCTGAACGGATCTGGATGAAATTTGGCACAGGGATAGATTATAGTCTGGAATAATACATCTAGGCTACATTTTATCCCAGAAAATTAAAGAGCTCCCGCGTGAACCAAAAAACCTCAATCCACGCGGACGAAGTCGCGCACATCTGCTAGTAATTTAGATAATTGGGTATTTGACTGCCTCATTGGTCTAGTGGTTAGCACGTTTGACTACGGCTGACAGGGTCCCGGGTTCGAGTCTCGGGTCGGCCCATAATTAAGTATTGGGTTTTTCTGACAAGACATTCTCATTACCTACTAGCCCGGAATTAGATGTTGGCGGTATTTCACCTTCGGAGAGCACATAAAACCGTCGGTCCTGCGCCTGATTTCTCTCTGGTAGTGTCGAATTATCCGTCCAATAGGGCTATGAGAGTAAAGGAACAGAGAATGCATCTGTGTATGCACCCACACTTGTGCAATATAATATCTCTCGCACAGGTGGCTTATCTCTTTGGAGATTGGCCACCGTGGCCGAATTTCAGTCGGGAGGATATAATTATCATTATTCAACAGCAAGTCAACTTTTTTCAACTGCCAAAATGCGCGCTTAGTACAAACTTATATGACCCAGTGGTCAAAATTGGAACTAATTTTTATTCCTTTTTAGTTTTGTTTTATATTTTATATTACTAGCGAAGCTGTCATCGGGTCAGTTAAGTTTGTGCGACTGTATGGGATTTTGTACTAAATACTGAGCAGCGGCGTCATCAAAATTAAACGGGTACTTTGGATATTACGACTTTTGGGAGATCCTCTATCTAAAAAACACTAAAAAAATAATTTATTTGAATAGTTGTCAAATACCCAAGTAGTTAGTGTTAGTTGTTTAATTTTTAAATATTTTTCGTCTCAATTCGAAATAATAAGCCAGACGCCTTTTTTTACGAAATAGATTGATAGTTATTTAGCATTGAAAAATGGCTAAGATTCCGGTTAGAAGACAGCTTACCAGTGCTAAGAAAGACCACATCCACGTCCTCTTGACTGCCATCTTGGAAGACGGCTGTGCTGCCCTCCAACCGGACAACATTTGGTTTCTGCACCAGGTTATCCGGGAACACTGACCGGGGCTGCTCCCTGAGATGATGACTGAGGAATACCTGGGTTTAAGAAGCTGGCTTTATTAATCTATTGAACTAATAAAAATAAATCCGTATTAAATCGATTACCCTTTTTTTGACGTTGATTAAAAACTGGAAGAATTTTAGCTGACTATTTGTGTAAGCTTGTTTCTCAGTGTACAATCAAGGTCAGAAAATTTTTTCAAGCTTAAGGTTCATAATTGCGTGGGCCCAGGCCCATTCTGTGGCAGAAGGTCGGTGGTTTGATTAGGCATAGATCATCGATTTTTTTTCATCGATCAACTCATTCAGTAGGTGGCGAATCTGGCAACTAGATAGGTGGCATTACTACTCGGTCATACGAAATGACGAATAAGCCAATGGTGATTTATTCATAGGTAGCGATGTAATAGTCCATACTAATATTATAAATGCGAAAGTGTGTCTATCTAACCGTCTGTATCTGTCTGCTACGCTTTAACGGCTCATCTTTTCAACCGATTTTGATGAATTTTGTTATAGAGATAGGTTGTATTGTATCCCGGGGAAAAGGACATAGGCAATTTTTTTATTTCCTGGAAAATTAAGGAGTTCGAGACGAAATAGCAGGTTTCGTCTAGTAATCATACTAATATTATAAATGCGAAAGTGTGTTTGTTTGTCCTTCAAATCACGCTGCAACGAAGTAACGGATCGACGTGATTTTGGTATGGGTATAGTTGAGGACCTGGAAAGAAACATAGGCTACTTTTATCCCGGAAAATTAAGGAGTTCCCGCGGGAATCAAAAAAACTTACACCTCGCGGATGAAGTCGCGGGCATCAGCTAGTAATCTATATTTTTTACACTCAGTAAAACTCAACAAAATTATTCTGGAAAAAATATGATTGGTACGATGAGACTGGTGATCTTATGGATTACCTTTAAGTGATCAACATGTGATATAGTTTACGTAAGTGGTTATTTATTCACCTTCCAGGTGACGCTGGTGATCTCGTAAGCGATGTCCATGCCGGACGGGCCGGCCCCCACCACCAGGACGCGCTTGTCGGTGAAGATGTCCGGCACTCTGTAGTCATGGCTGTGCATCACATCACCTGAATAAATTGCTATCATTGAATAACACTTTATCATGAGCCGCCTATTTAACCTCTTTGGGGGTAGAATTTCGAATTGAGGACTACTTTACACCTCTAGGGTGTTCAAGGAATATTCACTCAAAATTTCAAATTTCTACGTTCAGATTTTTGGGCTGTAGGTTGCCTGTCAGGCACTCAGAACAAAGCCTTTTATAGTTATTGATTATATTATTCAAAGATGTTATATGATATTCAAAAGGGGTCGTCAATCCAAAGTTTGAGAACCAATGACCTAGACTTTAAAATAAATGTTCAAGTATTCAGTACCGTGTATTATAAAGAACCTTTGAACTCCTTCAGCGGCTTCAGCCCTGGTATATCGGGATTCGGGAGTGAACGACGTATTGTATTGGCCTTTACACACGTACACGTAATCGCATCCTTTCTTTTTTATTGGTCTGTACACTGGTGAGGTCCTTTGATGTAATATCCCAAAACTCCTCTTTTTTATAGGTTTTAGGCTACTTGAATTAAAACGAACCTTTGAACTCCTTCAGCCCTGGTATATTAGGAATGAACGGCGTATTGTAATGGCCGTTGCACACGAATACGTAGTCGTACTCCTTGGTGTTGGTCAGTCCACTGGCGAGGTCCTTGAATGTGACATCCCAAAGCTCCCCGTTCGGCCCTTGCTTGGGTATTACCAGCTGGACGTGGTGATTGAACTGTAAAAGAAAATGTTTTTTGTTTGATGATTCAAATTATACAAATTACGTGGTGCTATAATATAACGCCTCGAATAAGTTTTTTAAATTAATAAAAATCTACTTACTAGGTTACTCAAAAATTTTATTTTAGAATTACTTGATGTTCATAATAAACAATGTTTTAATCGTCCTCGTCAATCGATAGACGTCTACAGTTGGATATACTCGTTAGGTCTCTTTTGTTCAGCGAATTTTGTTGTGAAGCATACACAGGTGCACCGGTGCATCCGGTCAGTACAGCGAATTCCTTGTCAAAAAACCCAATACTTTTAATGACCCGACCCGGGATTCGAACCCGGGACCTTGTCGGCCGAAGTCGAGCTAAGTAGTAGACCAATGAGGCATAGAGGCTTAAAGGATAGTGTACAGCGTGTAAGTATAATTTCAAAGGTCACGTAATATGTTATGTTCATAAACAAGTAAATGCAATAAATAATAATATGTTATTTGACTTTGTATTCTCGTAAAACGTTGACTGATTAATCGATAATATCGATGTTTTGTCTTTATTTAAATTAATATTATTGTGAATTCAACGACTTGTAAGTATCTTCAATAGATTGATTAACAATCAAAACAGCAACTCTTTATCAAACTTCATAAAAATTCTTTTCAAAAAACTGACTTCCAAAGCCACTGTAAAGTAAAAAATAATTTTGATTTCTACACACTATGTTGAAGTCGGGCGAGCCTGACGCGTCAACTTTGCCTATCTTTGTTATACTCGCCCGACTTCAACATAGTGTGTAGAAATCAAAATTATTTTTATCTACTCCAGCATCGAAAAGTTCCAATTTCGAATTTTACAACTATATCGAATTGAACCCTCTTTCGTGTTTGCTTCTCATAACGATACAGTTCGTTGTATGGGAGCTGTATCGATAAGAGTCGTAGCTGTATCGATATGGTTATCTTCATAAATAGAATACCTATAGCTTAGCGGCTCTGGGTTCTGGCACTTGATTGATTTGACTTTTTTATTAATTTATAAAGTAAAAAATTATAAAGACGTCCTTGTCGTAGATAAAATCTTGTATGCAACTGTACGTAATTAGTCATTTTAATTCTCGTACTTTGATACTCGGCAAGCCTCGTATCAAAAAACAGCACTCGAATTAAAATGACCCTCATTACGATACAGTTGCATAAATAGCTATGAAGCTATTGCATAGCTTCTATCGCGGGCCTTGAGGGTGGAGACCGAATCCAGAAATTCCGTAACGAAATTGAAAACCTCACTTTGGTTGCTATGACTACTTGTGTTGTGTTATGTTTTTAACATAATTCTTTAAAATTATTTCGCCTTTATATTCCAAATCATCTTTTCATAAAAATAGTCTTTTTATTTTCAATAATTTGAAGTCAACAACACAAGTAGTCATAGCAACCAGTGTTAGGTAAGTTGATAAAAAATGCTATGCAATAGCTTTACCGCGGCAGTCTCCGAGTGCCACACGTCTTTTTTTTTTAGGGTTCCGTACCAAAATGATAAAATGGAACCCTTATGGTGCGACTCTCTCCGTCTGTCTGTCCGTCTGTCCGTCCGTCACACTCGATTATTTCAGTAACTACCGAAGCTATCAACATGAAATTTGGAATAGTTGTGTATATTAGTGGCCCAAAGACACTGGAATTAAAAAAAATTGGAAATTATTTTTGTTCTTATTTAAAAAGGGGGGAAAATCGGAGGGTTGAAATTTAAAAGTGAGATAACTGTACTGTGTGGGGTATCATATGAAAGGGTTTACTTTGTACATTCCAAAACAGATTTTTAATTATTTTTAGTCATGATAGTTTTTGATTTATCGGGGAAAAAGTCTAAAAAAATACCGTTCCCCCCCCCTTATCTCCGGAGTTTACCAATCGAAAAATCTGAAATAATTATGGTCAATAGGAATTTATGTATATTTTACAGGAAAACTATAGCCAATGCTCTAACTAGCATAGTTTTTTTGATATTAACAGTAAACCTCTACAAACAAAGTAAGTTTTGCGGTTCATTAACAAAGGTAATTATTACCGTCAAAGATAGGGTTAAACGCAAGTTCTTCTAAGTACTCGTCGTCAAATAAGCATATTGGTTTTTGCCTGATTGTTTTGCTTCAGTACCTACTTCTTGAGTACGGAACCCTCGGTGCGCGAGTCCGACTCGCACTTGGCCGGTTTTTTTACTTTACAGTGGCTTTGGAAGTCGGTTTTTTGAAAAGAATTTTTATTTTTAACTTTTTAGTGTACCTACTCTATGTGTGTGTATACTGGATTAATCCAGTACCCTGCAGCATCAGAGTTGAGGAGTTGGGACTTGGGTTTAAGTATAAAGTCGTTGCTTGCCACCTACAATATGAATTCACCATACAAAAATCCTGAATCGCTATTTTAAGGAGTTCTGTACCCTGCAGCCCTGATGCTGAGTTGAGGATTTGGGACTCAGAGTTGTATCGTATACACGTGGCTTGATACCTACTATAATGAATTCACCATTAAAATTTCCTATCTCACTAGTTTTGATGATTTCATGTAGTACGGTACACCTACAGCATCAGGATTGAGGATTTGGAGTCAGAATTTTTTATGGGACCACTTTGTGAGCTACTTCTAACCAATGAAAAAAAAATTGTTCAAATCGGTTTAGAAACCACGGAGATATGCACCGACATATATTAAAAAAAAAAAAAAGATACGCGCCGAATCTTTTTGGAAGTCGGTTAAAAAACGCGCTTTTCGTGTGACCTAGCTTTTTACTTCAATCGATTTAAAACTAACACAACTTGGATTTTAGTTTTGACGTTTCTTAGTTTCTCTATATAAAGTCTCTTATGTTAGTCGGCCCTCTATTTAATATTTAAGATCACTGAAAAAGGATTTATTTTCAACCAACTTCCAAAAAGGTTTTCAATTAGATTGTATGTTTTGTCATCAAGGAAACATCATAAATTGATATATAATACCTATTAAAAATAGATATAAATGTGCTTACTTTGATATGTCTCGTGACGCCGTGCTCGTCGGAGTACATTTGCAGGAAGGCGAGCATGTCCCTCGCGGGGAGGTACGACTTCTCGCTGTCGGGGATCGGGAAGTCTGGGAACCCCATTATCTCCTTCGGGAGGTTTGTTCTGGAAGATATAAAAAATCTCACTTTATATCAAAGTTTTATAATATAATTTACTAGCGACCCGCCCCGGCTTCGCACAGGTGCAATGCTGATACTAAATATACCTACTACAGAATGTCTTTATATACCTAGTTACAACGTTTACAACTTTTTTGTCATTATACAATACAAACATGTTTTCTTTAGAGGTTAAAAATGGTTATTGTGGGTTCAAATAATGGGGTATATGTCTATCCCTAAGAGATAGACATATACTATCGCGGATTTTTTTGTAGACCTTTTTAAGGTGTACAATACTGTAGTACATTATTTTGATCTTAGATCTCGGAGGGTTTAGCCAGCGTTTGCAATGTAAGCGCAAAAAAATGTGTTTATTACGACATCACATTAGAAAACTCTAAAATTATCAGTGTTTCTCTGTTATATTATGCATGTATTATACGTATAAACCTTCCTCTTGAATTACTCTATCTATTAAAAAAACCGCATCAAATACCGTTGCGTAGTTTTAAAGATCTAAGCATACATAGGGACAGACAGCCGGGAAGCGACTTTGTTGTATTCTATGTAGTGATGTTATATGCATTAGAAGCTATATTATTTAAGAAAACCGGTCCAGTGCGAGACAGATTTGATGAATAATTGAATGAATGATTCTGATAACTAACGTCTATACCTACTATAATCACTATACATGGTACACCTTCCAGACAGTTTTTTCATACAACTTATCTATCTGTTCGTAATCTGTACCTAATTGTTTCGCTGACGCTATGCTGGCGACACGCGCTGGGGTCAACAGGGTATCAGCGGAGTGAGCCGGCCTATCAAGCTCATTCTAGAAATGCTTGTTTATTCTAGGCTGATAGATTATTTTGATTATCGTGTACAAGGTACTTAGGCAGTAGGTACCACAAGACATCTAACAAGATAATAGTATAGATTGTATTAAAAGGGAGCAAAATAATATTTTACGGCGAGGGCGCTTTTTTGAATCCTGAACGTAGCGAGGGATTCAACGTACGTCACCCGAGCCAAAAAAATTTGCGCCCGAGTGATACACACTACTTTTCATCACCCTCTGTGAGAAAATAAAACTAGATACAAATCTAGATCAGACATCGTCTTCAGATACGCTATTAATTTCGAATATGTGTCCAGTTTTACGTCGTTATTAGAACTGACTGTTGATTTTAGCATTGAGTACATCGATTTACCAACTAAGGATACAACATTAAGTACAAAATAATACTCAAAAAGCGTCCACAGTCGCTTATACAAACACAGCTATATATAATATAGACTGAGACACCAAACGGTTTACAAAAACCAACCATATGAACTCATAGTTAGGGTTACATTTTGTAATAAAAGTTCGACACAAACGACATTTTGCAATGAATCAGTGGAAGAATTTCTTTATTCCGAATTAAAGTGCTATAGGAGTCGCCAATTTTTTATTTGATATTTTTATTTTTTTTAATAGTTTATTGGTGATAGGTGATTTTATGAAAATTATCTTTATGTATTTGTGTGTTTAGTATTACGTATTAAATATTTTATTTACGTATTTTAAATATAACACAGTTTCTTCTTGGCAGGATAAAAATTTCATAAAGTAGTAAGATATCGCGGGTTCGAATCCCTCTCACGAAATTCACGAATTGAAATCCATACTTATTATTATAAATGCGAAAGTGTGTTTGTCAGTCTGTCTGTTTATCTGCTACGCTTTAACGGCCCATCTTTTCAACAGTAATAGGGATAGATTACATCCCGGAGAAGGATAAAGGCTGCTTTTTAACCGACTTTCAACAAAGGAGGAAATTCTCAATCTGGTGCATATTCAAAAAAATTTATGTACAACGATTTAAAAGATGTTTCTTAACCGATTTGAAAAAAACTGCCTGTCTGTCTGCTACGCTATCCCGGCCCATCATTTCAACAAATTTTGCTGAAATTTGGTATGAATGTAGTTTATATCCCGGGGAAGGACATAGGCTAAGTTTTATCCCGGAAAATTAGAGAGAATCTAGACTAGTTCTTAATAAATATAAAAACTGGAGACAAAAAATGAAAAAAGTACCTTGAAATAAATTACACTTATTATAAACCTGTCTTTTAGAAGTATGCTTTTTTTCAATGTTTTCTGTCTTACACATGTAGTGTAGACATACGTCTATATATTTTTCAATAATAGCCTTGCTCAAATCATATATAGTTCGCACGCGAGTTGAATGCAGAGTAAATGTATGGTGACACATACATTTACTCTGCATTCAACTCGCGCGCGAACTGTACATGGTGAAATTATGTTCTTGTGTGGGCATCGGTTTTTGGAAATAAATTCATATTTAAAAGAAGCTACAATATTTTTAAAGTTTGTGATATAATTACCCAATAAACGATTAAAAAAAATGTCCAATAGAAAAAGAATATGGCATCGTACTTTAAAAGTTAACAACGATTTCTTTTTCTATGATGATTATAATAAATGCCAGATATCGATTATGAAAGATTATTTCTTATCTAAGGAATTCGAAACGGATTTTTACACTACTTACCGATTTTAAACATACCCACATGAATTTATCAAAAAAAATGGGCACTTTAAATGTACCAGTTTACAACTTCAATATAAGAAAAATAAAAAATTAACTACTCCATATTTTTTGTATCCATTTCGCTCCGACGCGCCTCTATCGCGTATAACTCTATTGGCGCGTAAGCTTGTGAACGTGA
Organism: Erebia epiphron; assembly: GCA_963932025.1. Taxonomy (NCBI): domain Eukaryota; kingdom Metazoa; phylum Arthropoda; class Insecta; order Lepidoptera; family Nymphalidae; genus Erebia; species Erebia epiphron. The sequence goes on from OZ009950.1 coordinate 16,977,358, forward strand.
TAGCTGCACGATTGAAATATTGTAATTATGATGACAAAATAATTAATTCAGGTAAGATTGCGTGATTATTTCGCTACTATAACATAAAGTAAATGTATATAAAGTCTTTTACTACCTAAAATATGATACTCCATCTCTTTTTTCGCATCTTTCGGATTGTTTTTGCACTTTATTACGGAGCGGCATGTTGTCGCTTGGTGTACTCATGCGTGACTGAGGTGAAGACTGTTCAGAATATCTATTTATGAACAGTTTGACCGTGCCGTTTTTAGCGTTTCGATGGTGCGTCTAAGGTATTGGTAAGTCAATGATTGAGTACACCAAAGAGTGGAAGGTTGTTAAGTTTTGGCTAAGTACTGGAAGTAGACCAAAACACAGATTCTGAAAAATTTTTGGCTCCTCTTGCATTTCTCCATTCAATAAAATTACCATAGGCTTTCATATAATATTTCTCCCGGGATTTTACAAGTAATAGATTATTCATCACATTTCTTGCATTATTTCTAATACTTTCAGGAGTTAATTCTATACTTTCACTGTCACTTGAAGAACTCTAAATAAAACCATGAATTTTTAACAATCCGTGAAAATTTACGAAAACGCGGGCTGTAGTTCGCGCGTTTTTAATTTGGTTTCCTTTTTAGGGTTCCGTACCTCAAAAGGAAAAAACGGAACCCTTATAGGATCACTTTGTTGTCCGACCGTCTATATGTCAAGACCCTTATCTCAGGAACGCATGGAGGTATCAAGCTGAAATTAATATTAAATACTCAGGTCTACGGTCCCTCGGAGCTGTGTTAAAATCAAGCTTCTAAGCCAACGCAATCAAAAGATTCAGCCGTTTATGCTGCAAATTTTCGACACTCACAAGGGAATCAAAACCTACAGGGTACTTCCCGTGAACTCAGAATCTTGAAATTTGGTACGAAGCAACGCCATATAGCACAGATATAGGAATGATTGCGAAAAGCATAAATTTTTTGTTACATCATATAATAAAATTATTTTTATTAATTTTAAACCTGTTTAAATGAACCTTAGACATAGCCCACTAGCCCACGTTCTCCGTTCATGCTCAAGTGCCACCCAACCGTGGAGGTAGGAAATTACTACCTCTTTATCATTGCAGCCAACTGGCCGGACTGCTCTGCACGTCCACATCTGTGGCTCTATAGTGACTCTGTGACTTAGTACTTCTCGGATACTAGGCGATAAGAAACTTAGAGAAGTTATACTGTGTGTTACCTCAGGCTCTTGTACATGCTAGTGTGTATGGGCAGGCCGAAGTCGTCATAACCCACGTTCTCCGTGTACACCCAGGTGCCACCCAACTGGCCTGACTGCTCTAGCACGTCCACATCTGTGACACAAGGCTCGGCGATGAGGTGACGTGCGGCGCAGAGGCCGGCTGCCCCCGCTCCGATCACACAGACACGCATGCTGGAAACATAATTATTGCTGGTCATTTCATGAGGAATTCGGTCTTCAACTCTTCACGATATACCTTTTTAGGGTTCCGTTCCTCAAAAGGAAAAAAGGGAAACCTAACAGGAGCACGTCGTTGTCCGTCTGTCTATCTATCAACACTCTTTTTCTTGGGAACGCGTGGAAATGAATATCAAATATTTAGTGTTAGGAAATTGGCAGTATATTAAAGCACGTAATGTCTTCGGCAGATAGTTTATAGTTATACCTACGCCCTTTTAATTTACCTAGTATAAGTTATCGTAGTATCGGGTCAGTAGCTAGCGAAAGCCTATGTTCAACAGTAGAAGTTCGCAAGCAGATATGATGATTATGATGAATTTATAATTCTTACCAATATAGATATTTTCTAAAACATTGCTTGCCAAACGGTTTTAAAAATTTTAGCCATTGAGTCAGACGTTTTTTTGAAGAATTTATTTAAGTTTTCGCTGATAACGTTGCAAATAAAATTGAAAACACAGCTTCTAAGTAGATATTCTTGTCGTTTGTTTTTTTTTTAAATGATCATTCTGTTATAATCTATTAGCCTTTGTTCTGTTTCAAAGTAGCCTGTAATTGTTATGGGTATATACTCGTACTATTAATAAATACCTAGTTAAAAGTTTAAAACATGACGTAACGTATGAGACCTACATAATATTGTATGTCCTACATGGAATAAATAAATTGAGTATTGAGTATTAATTATTATTATTTATTAAAGGAATCTCGCCTTCATAGCAGTAAACAGATATAATTGATTAGAGGAAAAGTTTTGTAATAATGCCATTATCATCAAAGATGAAGGTTCTTACTTCTTAAGCATGATGCATAGATTTTCCTTTGACGTTTTTATTACTTATGTACGTGTAACTGTATGTACGTGTATTTGAAAACCATTTCTGGGATCAAGTCCCATTTCGCGTATTTTTTTTTTATAATTTTTTTTTTATTAGTATCTAGTTATTTCTTGTACTTGTATCCTCGTATAAAGAAAGAAAAGTTCTATGTTTTTGGAGTTAGATATGAAAATCGGCCTTTAAGTTACTAGTTTTAAATTATAAAAACCTGTATAAGCAATTTTACGAAAACCCAAAGGCGGTGAAATGGGGGTTGGAAACTTATATGAAGGTTTTGTGTTGTTTTTATATAAGTACTTAGTTTATCTCATATATAAAAAAAAATCGTTAGCTAATCAATGCACAGCCTAAACCGCTGGGGTTAGAAATTTGAAATTTTTACAGTAGTTTCCTTTTGTGACGTAGGCGCTCACTAAGGAAGGATTTTTCAAAATTCCACCCCTAAGGGGGTGAAATAGCGGGTGAAAGTTTGTATGAAAGTCCGTCATTTCTCAAGTTATATCCATGAAACTTGATATACGAGCTACTGGTTGAAAATAAAGTAATACGTGTTTCACAGTTTTAAAAAATTCTACCCCCAAAGGGGTGAAATAGGGGATGAGAGTTTGCATGAAAGTCCTTCATTTCTCAAGATATTCTCAAGTTTCCTTCATTCCTCAAGTTATAGCCAAAAAACGTTGGTATGTGAGCTACCGGTTAAAAATAAAGAAATACGTGTTTCACAGTTTTTTAAAATTTCACCCTCAACGGAGTAAAATAGGGGTCGAAAGTTTGTATGAAAGTCCTTCATATCTCAAGCTATAGCCATGAAACTTGGTATGTGATAGATCACATTCCGGTTAAAAATAAAGAAATTTGATAATTCTACCCTGAAAAGGGTGAAATAGGGAGTTGGTCCTTCAATCACGCCGCAACAGAGCAACGGGTATTTTTCACGGGTAGCGTAGGGTAGTAGACCTGGAGAGTGGTATAGGCTACTTTTTATCCCGGAAAATTAAGGAGTTCCTTTGGGAGAACAAACTTATACCACGCGAACGAAGTCGCGAGCATCCGCTAGTTTGTTTTAAATAACAATGATAACTTACCATCGATGGTTCAATCGACCCTATAAGAAGATGATTTTTTTGTACAACTTCATCCGAAGGTGCAACGCTTTGGACTTTGAAGTTTTATTTTATTTTATCCACTACAGGTTAACCCTTGACTGCGTTCTGATGATAAGTGATGATGGTAGCGGGCTAACCTGTTGGGGCATAGCAGTTATTTATTTACTTTATTTATTTACTAGCGGTCGCCCGCGACTTCGTCCGCTTACAATTTCTGATTTCCTATGAGATTATGAAATTTTCCAAAAAAGTCTATCTAAAAAGGCTTTATATAGCTTATGCAGGTTTTTATTATTTAAAACTTATAACCGAAATGCTGTATTTTCATGTCTCTTTCTACAAAAACATAGGGCTTTTATACAAGTTTTCAACCCCCATTTCACCCTTTGTAAAAAAAATTAAATTTCGTAAAATTTCGTTTCGTAAAATGGCTATAAGGTTATAATTATTTAAAATTAAAACTAATAACCTAAATCCCGATTTTCAAGTCGCTATCTTCAAAAACATAATTTTCATCAAAGACAATATATAATTATAATTAATCTATGATTTTCATACAAACTTCCAACCCCCATTTCACCCTCTTTGGAGTAGATTTTCGGAAAATTGCTTATACAGGTAATTTTTATTTAAAACTAATAACCTCAATCCCAATTTTCAAGACTCTAACTTCAAAAACTTAGAACCTTCATGCAACCTTCCAACCCCCATTTTACCCCTGTACCCCCTTTGGGGTATATTTTCGTAGCACTGCTTATACAGATTTTTATTTTTTGAATTATTAACTTAAATGCCAATTTTCATGTCTTTAACTTCAATAACAAAGGACTTTCATACAAACTCCCAAACCCCATTTCAACCCCTTAGGGGTGATTGAACATGGTCGCTGACTATGGGCCTCATAAGAAGGCTCAGGGTCACTCAGCGGGCGATGGAGAGAGCTATGATCGGAGTATCCCTGCGTGATCAAATCAGAAATGAGGAGATCCGTAGGCGAACCAGAGTAACCGACATAGCTCGAAGAGTCGCCAAGCTTAAGTGGCAATGGGCGGGGCACATAGTTCGTAGAACAGATATGCGTTGGGGTCCCACAGTGCTCGAATGGCGGCCTCGCACCGGGAAACGCAGCGTTGGACGACCCCCCACTAGGTGGACGGATGATCTCAAGCGTGCAGCTGGGAGCCGCTGGAAACAAGCGGCACAAAACCGTGCTCTGTGGCGATCCATGCAGGAGACCTTCGTCCAGCAGTGGACGTCTATAGGTTGAGACGACGACGACGACGACGACGAGGGGTGAATTTTCTGAAAACCGTTTCTTAGCTCACGTCTACAACATAGAAGGAAGTTTCAAATTTCAAGTCTGTATGTTTTATAGTTCCTGAGATCTCGTGATGAATCAGCAGGACAATCAAACGAGAAGAAGATCCACCGTTGGTGGTAAACAATATTGAAATTGATGCCAAAAGCTCGGCCCGACTCATGGCCGAGACCTTTTACCCCGAGGACTCCGAAGAGCATGACTCTGAAGAGCACCGACGGGTGAGGATCCTGACCGAGCGCATAGACAGCGGGACTCCTTCGGATAGGTGGGACTCCCCCTTCACTCTTTTGGAGCTGAAGTTAGCGAGTAGTTCCTTCGATCCGAAGAAGGATCCAGGTGCGGACGGTTTCACCGCCGACATATGCCGGCGCGCGATAAACCTGGACCCGAACCTCTTTTTGTGCCTTTTCAACCGGTGCCTGGCAATCCACCACTTTCCCAGGGCCTGGAAGGAGGCCACGGTGATCTTCCTTCGGAAGCCGGGGAAGGCCACCTATACGGCTCCCAAGTCGTATCGTTCTATCGGCCTCCTTCCGGTACTTGGGAAGGTTTTGGAAAAGATGCTCGTCGCCAGGCTGCAATTTCATCTTGCGCCCAACCTTAGCACTCGCCAGTTTGGCTTTATGCCCCAACGGAGTACCGAGGACGCCCTCTATACATTAGTGAAGCATATCAGACACAATCTGGGGAGGAAGAGGATTGTTGTCTTGGTTTCACTGGATATAGAGGGTGCCTTCGACAACGCTTGGTGGCCTAAAATAAGGGTCAGGCTGGCGGAGGAAAAATGCCCCATCAACATCCGGCGGTTTTTGGGCAGCTACCTGAGCGACAGGAGCGTCAGAGTCAGATACTGTGGGAAGGAGCATGCAATAGGTACTGGGAAGGGGTGCGTGCAGGTATCTTTCGGCGGGCCAGTCATCATAGACCGGAAACTCACGTTCAACGCCCACGTCGCGAGTGTCTGCAAACGCGCGGATGCATTTTACCATCAGTTGGCACGAGCGGCTAAGATAAGCTGGGGTCTCCATCCCGGGGTGATATGCATTATTTATACAGCGGTGGTTGAACCGGTGATCCTATACGCCGCCGGGGTATGGGCGCCTGCGGTGGATATAAGCTCGGTATCCGAAAACAGCTGAACGTGGTCTAGCGAGGTTTCGCGCAGAAACTCTGTAGGGTATACCGCACTGTCTCCCCGAATTCGGCTCTGTTGCTTGCTGGGATACTCCCTCTCGACCTCCGCGTCCGTGAAGCTGCGGCGCTATATGAGGCGAGGAGGGGGGTACCCCAGCTAGAAATGAGAGATCGGGAGGTGGAGTGGGTGTCCTCGGCTCTGCAGTCTCCGCATCCCGCCTGTCATGTGGAACTTGAGTTCAAGTGTCTGGTAGATCAGGAGCAACTCATAGCCAACAGCGGCACTGACTTTAACATCTACATGGACGGCAGCAAGATTGAGGGCAAAGTGGGTGCGGCGTTATCCGTATGGAGTGGCGCCGAAACCAAAACCCTCAAGCTTGCTTTGCCGTCCTACTGCACGGTCTACCAGGCGGAGCTCCTGGCGTTCAGCTGGGCGGCGCGAATGGCCGCAGAAAACTTGGCCGGATCAGTCGGAATTTATTCCGACTCTTTATCGGCGCTCCAAACGTTGCAAAATCCCAAGGCCCTCCATCCCCTCGCCGTAGAGGCGCGAGAATCTCTGCGGGGTGCTTTGCTCCAGAATAGACGCATAAGTCTGTTTTGGATCAAAGCCCATGCAGGACTGGAGGGAAACGAGCGGGCCGACCATCTGGCCAAGGAGGCTGCGCTGAAGTTGAAACGCAAATTCGACTACGACCGCTGTCCTGTTTCAATCGTCAAGCGGAGCATTCGCAAGCGATCGCTGGACGAATGGAGCGACCGGTACCGAACTGGCGAAACTGCCGGCGTCACAAGGAAATGCTTTCCTGATGCGGTGGCGGCCTACCGAATCATAGGCAAACTAGAGGTGAACAGACTCGTCACCCAGGTGTTGACGGGGCACCGTTTCAAATGCAAGGAGAGTCCGTCCTGCGTCTGCGACCCCGGGGAGTCTGAGTCAGTCTTCCATCTGATACTCGACTGCCCTGTCCACCTTTACGAACGACTGAAACTAGAGCATCGACTAGGTCTCAAGTTGAAATTGGATAACATTGCTGATATCATGAACGATAATAAAAATAGAGCCGCACTCCTAGAATTTATAAACACATCTGTAAAATAGTAAATAAAAGAAATAGTAAGTAAGACATGTTGGTTAGATATAATTGTATATTCTTAATCCAGCATAGGACTATAAGTTTGTAATTAAGACAGGCAATTTTGTAAATAAATAGACAATAATTAACAATAGTATTTTTGTATAGTTATTATTTAAATGTATTAGAAAAAATGTATAGATAAAAGCAATTAGACATAAGCACTGTGTATTACTTAGAAATTAAATAAATAAACCCTTGGGAACCCTTAAATGCTAGAAAATAGGAAGGGAACCCACCCATTGTGTGAAAGATGATGGATGTAAGAAAGAACTAGAATGAAGAATGAAAGTACGAGCAGCATACGAGCGAGAACTAGTATGAAAGAGTAGATAATCATATAAAGCCAAAATAGACTCTAATCATGTTAGAGGGACAGAATTAAAAACCCCCCCGAAGTGACAGGGGTAAGACGGGGTAGGCTGCAAGCTGCCAGAATTTTCAGTTCAAAATTCGTACAGCTTAGAGCCAAGTCATAATCATTAACCACATATCTCTATCTCTGTGGTCGTGTGTGTGGCACCTACGCTGTGATAATACGAAGTGTGTAAGAAAGGGCATCCATGTATTGCAAAATATGAAAGATAAGAGCAAATAACGACTTGTATTTATGCCTGGTAGCATTTATAAATAGTTTATAGTTAGCGTTATATCCGGATTTCGTCAGAGGTCGGCCTATTGGCCATATCGATAAATAACATATAATTATTGGATATTGGATAAACAACTATCTAATACTGGCTGATGCCCGAGACTTCATCCGCGTGGATAAAGGTTTTTTGGTTCCCACAGGAACTCTTTAATTTTCCGGGATAAAAAATAGCCTATGTGTAATTCCATACCTACTATAATCTAACTCTGTGCCAAATTTCATTCAAATCCGTTTTGCCGTTCTGGCGAAATTAAGTAACAATATCCATCCATCCATCCATCCACCCATCCATCCATCCATCCATCCATCCATCCATCCATCCATCCAAACTTTCACATTTATAATATTAGTATAGAAGTATAGATTATTTCTATTCATTTTATAACATGTTACTGAAAATGTCTCTGGAACAAACCTATGCGAGAGCGAAATCTATTTTAGATGCCAGTGGAGATTCTTGGAAATTGGAAGAGGCACCCTTTTTTTAAAAACTACAAGTTAGCCCTTGACTGCGATCTTACCTAGTGGTAAGTTAGTGACATAAGTGGCAGTTATATTCGGTTTCTGTGTAGACACATGTGTCTGATCCCCTGAATCGAATTCGGGACCTCCCATTTATAAAACTGCAACGCTCACAACTAATCCAGTGCGAAAAATAAAATAAAAACAAAAACTAAACAGGCATAAAAATTAGTTCCAATTTTGGCCACCGGGTCAGACATATTTGGTCTAATGATTTTCAATACAACGCATCGATTCCGACCTATTTAGCGAATGGCATTAAGTGGTTGATTCGTCCAAGGGCATTATTGACACACAGCTAGCACAGTAAAACGACCCTATACTAGCCAATGTCACCCGTTAAACTAACTAAACTTAAACTGCTGAGAAAGTACTTACATATATAGATTTTTGTTTTTGCAATGGACATGGCAGAAGGCCAAATAAGGGGTCCAAATGAGTCCCATCGCAGTGAACAGGTTAGTACAATAATTATGTTATCCAAAGATGGATCGATTAATATTGCAATTTTTTAATAGTGATTTATTACTATTTAATTGAGATATGATTGATATTATAAATAATAATAATCGATTTTACGACCTATTTTATTAGGGGTCACATACCTAAGCAGTTTGTGCAGATACCTAGCAGAGACCTACTTATGTCCAGCCGCGGAAGTCTATCAGTTGACGAAGATGATCTAAACTGGCTCTAATCTAATGATGTTAAATAGGTCAAAAAGAAAGTAAAGCCTATGTGGTTTTAATTCTGCTGCTTACATAATCTCTAACCTAAATTAAATTTTAGGTCTAAATGTAGTGCTTCAATTAAATCCTTCTCAGCAAGATGCATCATGAATGGGCATTATACATATTTAGAAGCAATACATTTAGCTTAGATAACATAATGTTTTTGTTCAAATCGTACAGCACTAATGCCTAAGACTACCCTCATTATAAATTTAAGAAAAACTGAGTTGTATTTTGTTTAGAATTGTATTTTTGCCGTAAATTATAGTACTAAATAAATAATTATTATAGTAAACTTAATCCTGTGCGCTGGAAATGTAATGAATGTTAGCCTGTAAGTCTCAAATAAGTGAATTGTAAAATTCTTTCTGAGACAATAAATATCTTAAACCACATTAGAAGAGTTCCTAATTGAGGTCAATGACTGCTTGCTAGCTTGCAACCATAGATTAATTATAAATATATTGTCTTTGCTTGCAACTTATCAAAGCTCTTGCGTGATTTTGGCTAAGTACCTGAAAAGTTCTTATCAACAACGTTTTAAAGTCGATTGTACTCATTGATACTGAAACATTTTTTGCAGCTTTTCCTAATAAATAATATTAAGTAAGAATAGAAACTTTTAATCATGTTTTTTACTCGCCCGATCCGTATTGAAATATAACAATCAATAATTTAGGTAGGTACACTTTAAAAATCGCTAAGCATTTTAATATTACATTCATTAATTTAATTATCTTAGATAATTAATTTAACTCTGTGCTGCATGCCAATTTTTAGGTTTTACATTGGGGGGGTTAACTTTTTAACGCTTTTTTATAAATACAATAAAATTAACTAAAATCTCACTTACCTTGCAGTTTAATCCCAAAAACTATAAAGAACAGAATTAATCACTCATTTAAACTACTTACTTAACTAATTAAATAACCACACTGAATCAGTTAATTCCTTGGACGCGAGTACTAAGGCAGCAGAACAGTATGGAACTTGTTTTGTTGGCTTTGTGACGTTCTGAATGTAAATGATAGGCTGAGGTGCGCTCCCGCCGTTTTATGTTTCCCGTGCTATGCGCTACGCAAGAGTTTTCCTATAATTATTGTTACGTAATTTATTTCTTTATTCTAAGAATATTATTTCAAAGGCAACGGAAATACCTCGCTCACCTTGGCTGGCTTTCCACGGGGATGCACGAGGGTGCAAAGTCAGGAGACTAGGGTTGCCAAAATTTTATTTGCTTGCTCGTAAAGATGCTGTTTCACCGCTATTAAAACTATAAAGTAGACTTTTCCCACCCTTGGGTGATAAAAATATTACCTCACAGTTTTAGCCTACAAAGGAGTGTGGTTATATTTTTTCATCCCATCTATTCGAAAAGGACGACTTGGTTCGCCTTTTAGTGCACCCAAAGGTGGTGTTTTCTAAGAAACTTTTAGCGGGCAGAAATGAGTTTTTCATCCCATCTATTCGAAAAGGACGACTTGGTTCGCCTTTAAGTGCGCCCAAAGGTGGTGTTTTCTCTAAGGAACTTTTAGCGGGCAGAAATGAGCTTTTAATCCTCTTTATTTCAAAAAGTGCGCCGCAATTATCTTTTCCGCGCACTTTTTGAATTTGGAACATCTTAGTGTTCAGCGCTAAAGAAATCGAACGCAAATATTGTTTGAATATAGACTGAATGGTACGACGGCCCTAGTCGCGCCGCCGGCTATAATTTGGTTTCCTTTTTTTTTAATAAAAAAAAAGGAAACCAAATTAAAAATGCGCGAACTAAAGGCCGCGTTTTCGTAAATTTTCACGGATTGTTAAAAATTCATGGTTTTATTTTGAAAAATGAGTTCTTCAAATGACAGTGAAAGTATGGAATTAATTCCTGAAAGTATTAGTACTGACGCAAGAAATGTGATCTATTAGGTACTTGCAAAATCCCGGGAGAAATATATGAAAGCCTATGGTAATTTTATTGAATGGAGAAAGGCAAGAGGCGCCAAGATTTGTAGTTTTATTTTCTCATAGAGGGTGATGAAAAGTAGAGTGTATCATTCGGGTGCAAAATATTTTTGGGCTCGGGCGACGTACTTTGAATCCCTCGCTACGTTCAGGATTCTACTAAAGAATTAATCACTTCGCTCTGGATTCAAAAAAGCGCCCTCGCCGCAAAAATATTATTTTGCTCCCTTATAATACAATCTACTATTGTATTCCGGTTATATATTTTTTTGGTTAATTATAATAGCCGACATTAAGAAACCGCAGATTCGTTACGCAATCTTTGACGAGGTATCTTATGGCAGCAAGTAGTTGGTAAGATAAAATACTTAAAAAATCTTTTCTTAATAATTAATTATATTATGACCATTGACTTAATAATACAATTATGACTATCTAATGCCCGCGACTTCGTTCGCGTGGATTGAGGTTATTTGGTTCCCGCGGGAACCCTTTAATTTTCCGGGACAAAATGTGTGTTATTCCAGACTTCTAATCTATCTCTGTACCAAATTTCATCCAGATCCGATTTGACGACCTCCGTGGCGCAGTGTTGAGCGCTGTTGTCTTAACTTGCGGAGGCCCCGGGTTCGATCCCCGGCAGGGTCAATTTGGGAATTTATAATTTCTGAATTTTCCCTGTTCTGGCCTGGTGGGAGGCTTCGGCCGTGGCTTAGTAACCAGTTACCACCCTACCGGCAACGCCGCCAAGACGTGCCGCCAAGTAATTTAGCGATCCAGTACGATGCCGTGTAGAAACCGATTATTTATCGGTATGGGTTTAGTATGTATAACAGACACACCCTTAACAGGTTAACCCGCTACCATCTTAGCCTGCATTATCACTACCAACATAAACTCGTAATTAGTGGCTTGGAAGAGTCAAAAATGCAAATGCAAGAATCCAACGACGTTACTTATAAACATGATATGATGCAACGACTGCATAGCTTGCGCTATGAACTAGAAGTATGAAGCGTTTGGCAACAATGTGAGTACCTAGCAGTAGGTACCACAGCGTAAACTTACATTACGGTACATTACAGAAGAACCAGCAAGAAAAATGGTGGTTGGTCTTTTGGAAAATGTTTTTTTTCAAAAGATCAACCGCCGAGTTTCTTGCTGGTTCTTCTCGGTAGGAATAGCAATCCGAACCAGTGGTAGATTTTCAAAAAGCACTTTTAAATAAGTTTATTTGAATAGAAAAATATGAGTTTGAGTTTGACATAATTACAGAGGGACCCGGCTACCATGACAGTTGCAGTACCTTTTTTAATCTCTGGATAGGTAAATGCTTTTACGCATTCCGCACTAAGCGGTAAAATGGGACCTTTTTCTTTTTTTTAATCGCTGGAAAATGTTTTTGCGCATTCTGCACTAAGGTTATGTGGGACTAACTACAGTCGCAGCCTAAGCCTTAGCCAAGACATAATTTGTATTGAAAATTTTGCCAATTTGCACGGTCTACGATGCCGACACGTGACACGTCCCTGTCATCCCGCAGCGTTGCTGTATAGGTACCTACAGCCGCCTCTGTCAAACGACTAAAAATAGACTGTGGTAGACTTTGGTAGTATGTACCTACTTACCTAAAGTTGTAATAAGTAGTTAAATTCCGGTGTGTGGGTGGTAGTTGGTACTGACCTACGCGTAGGCACGGTAATATTATGACCAATACTGTGGCATAGGTAAGCTCGTTTGCATTGGAAATTGATTCGGAATTCGGAAGCTTTCATCATTATAATGCATTGCCATCAACGACCTCAATTTACTACATAGACGGACCCTGTCAAACAAAGAATGTGGGCGTATTTTTAGCAACGCCATCAACGCCATCTAGTCTGAAAAGCGGGAACTTGCTTGCAACATCTTGAATGAAAGCTTGAAAACGTATGAATCGGTCATAGATATAATTATAGGCCATAGTCATAGAAGCCGTAAGGCCAGTTAGTAAAAAAAATATCATACAGTTTGCCGCGAAATTAAATGATTGCGTACTTAATGGATAAAAATATAAAATAGGAAGATTAAATAACGTTTTTTGGAAATGTATAATTGTGACTTGAAACACTTACCTTAAAATAAAAAATGTACAGTGCCAAACTATTAAGACTTTAGATGTTAACCTAAGAATAACAAATTATCTACACGACGAGCGACCGTGACAGCGCTACGATGGGGACAAAGACAGGTTAGGAACTCGCTCTCAAAGTCGGTCGCCCGACCTTTTTCTATGAAAGGGCCCATCTAGTACCTACATATATACCGATGATTGCCATTGATAAGTATAGGTTTTGACATACAAGTTGAATCATAATCATGATCAGCCCTCGATGATCATCGTCACGAGTTTGTAAAACTCTTAACGTCCGTGTACCTGTCACACAAAGTTTTTTAATACATTTGTGAGAAAACATGAAAATATAACTCGAGTGTGTACCTAGGTAGGTACTAGGTACCCAGAAAAAAAATTTTTTTGGGGTTCCCCATACTTAGAACTGAAACCCAAAAAATTTTTTTCATCTAACCCATACGTGTGGGGTATCTATGGATAGGTCTTTAAAAATGATATTGAGGTTTGTAATATCATTTTTTTCTAAACTGAATAGTTTGTGCGAGAGATACTTTCAAAGTGGTAAAACGTCTCCCCCCCCCCTCCCCCCCTGTAACTTCTAAAATAAGAGAATGATAAAACAAAAAAAAATATATGATGTACATTACCATGCAAACTTCCACCGAAAATTGGTTTGAACGAGATCTAGTAAGTAGTTTTTTTAATAATTTAAAACTTACTAAGTACATGTTTGTACGGAACCCTCGGTGCGCGAATCCGACTCGCACTTGGCCGGTTTTTTTAAATTGGCTTCATGACTCTAGGTTCTGGCTCTAAAGTCTCAACTTCCAGCCTGGCCTATTCAGATTTTACATAAATTTTGATTCATTATAATAAATACAATTAATTTCATGAATAAATTTCATCAATCCACATCCAAATGTTATTATTTTTTTAAGTTTTCTACGTACAGAGTCAATATCATTACGAAACTTCTTGCAAGAAAACTTTTTATTTAGAAGTAGATTAACAACAATTAAAAAAAAAAAACTGCAAAAAGAATAGCTATGTTTACTGCCTCTGTAAGTGCATTTTTCGAGCAAGTTTATTGAACATAGATTTAAAAATATAAGAAGCAATTCTTGACACTGGGGTCAAACTGGGGTGAATTATTTAAACATGCACAATTCATAGAAATCTGTGACAATTCTATGAGTGATGATGATGTAATATAAACACAAACTTTCAGAATTTTCATGTATAGTGTAAAGTGAGACAGCAACATTGTATTATTGTCGTTCCGATCACACGTCATGCAAGCGATTTGGCCCGTCATACTAATTATCGCTGAGGTAGCAGGTGTCTTGTAATGAATTAGCTATGCGGTAATGTGCATGATGCAATGTAAATAAACATTTACCTCTACCTATCGCCTAGCCGCGATAGCTTAGTGGCTTAGATAGACTTTTAAGTGCTTATTAGTTATGAATAGTCGAATGAATCTACCACTGGTTCGGAATGACATTCTTGTGCTTCAAAAAACCGTACGCGCGTAGTACGCGCTTATTCCGGCTTGTTCGATCCATTGACTTACCAATACCTCGAACATTTAAACGCGTCAACGCTCGAGAGTTGCGCGTGCGCATGAGTTTCCGTAGACAGAATATGAGGCTAGGTGCTTCCAACGAGCATATGGGCGCCGAAAAGACGCTATTAACCTGAAACTGCCCAAATGTTCTGAGTTAAATCAGGCATGCATCGTTAGGAAAGGGAAACCTGCATGCCCAAGAGTAGGTACCTACTCCATTTAATGTTTTGAAAGGTGTACAAATGGCTAAACGCACACCGTAAGAGTGGAGAAGGACCCGAGGTGCCCCAACTTAGGTTTATTACACTTTGTTGTTCTGGCGTTAAGAGCAATTGACAATATCGTTGGGAATGCTTGTAAGTTGATAGGTATGACGCCAAAAGTTGCGTCCATTATTATTATCGATGTATTGTTTATTGGAATCCAAGATAATTATTATATATGTCATAAGTAGGCTTGTTTTGATTACATGGCCTAGGTACATTATGACGCTGGATATATTGACGTGGTATTTAGATGTGACGTTATATGTACCTATTTATATTATAAGTATTAACTAATACTGAAACCCAATTACCTACCTGATAATTTCCCGACTCGGGTATCGAACCAATGATCGTCATCCGCAAACGAACATGCTATCCAACGAGACAGTTAGGCAATTAGTCCTAGAAATGTCATTCCGAACCAGTGGTAGATTCGCTTGATGATTCAAAAGCACTTGTAAAAATAAAGTACCTAGGTAATAAATAGAGTTATTTTTTTTTTAATTGTGAGATAGGCTTGCGCTTAAAGACAATCATGCTAAGTGCAAAGCAATGATGAGGTCTAGGTTGGAGCGCGCTTACCTAGAAGATGCCTATTCACTCTTGCCTTGAAGGTACCAATCCTAAATTATACGTGGCAAGAAACACGTGCTCTGGGAGGGTGCTCCACACCCTAGCCGCGGTTCGGATCAGAAACGTTGAGCAAAATCGTTTCGTGCGGGCTGATCGGACATCCACCACATAAGGATGCCAACGCAAACGGTTTTTCGCTGTTCTGTGGTAGAACGGAGAAGGAGGGATAAGGTTGTGAAGCACACTCTCCATGGTATATCCGATAAAAAATAACGCAGGCGACATTGCGTCGGTGTTGTAGACTGAGCAATTTCGCCTGCGTAAGTGATTGATCGCCAATAATTATCCTTTAGGCCCAGCGATCTATCGAGTTGTATGGTCTGTGATCGAGTGTAATGTAACGAGTTGGTACTTGGCGGATCCGTCCCAAAGGTGGCAGCAATACTCCATGCCAGATCTGACTTGTGCCTGATAGAGAACGAGGCGCTGTTTTGGCGTGAAGTATCGCTTCACCTTGTTCAGGATGCCAAGTTTTTTGGCAGCTGTTTTGGCCTTTGACTCGATACATTTCCCGAAATTGAGGTTGGGGAGAGATGTCGATTCCCAAGAGCTCAATGTGATCACTTATCGGTACGGATATACCCTGGAAAGTAGGAGCCAAGGTGAAAGTTTGTGTTGAATAAAAACATATTTTGATTGAATTAAGTTTGATACCTACCAAATAGCTACGTTAATTGTTCCATAGTATTATGAACTTCTATCAATCTAATTTAAACTAAGTTTAAGTCCCACAAATTTGACCCAGTGGCCAAAATTAAAACAAATTTTCATGCCTGTTTAGTTTTTGTTTTTATTTTAAATTTCATAGCTAGCGACACTGCCCCGGGTACTAGATTGCTATAAGCACATACTATAAGTTCATATTATAGAAATTGTTTATGGTACATTATGATGTAAAGCAACTGACTGTAACCGCTTACCGCATCCCTTTAGCTAATACAGAGGTTATCACACCGATTCCCGTTTCGCCCTATTTACCTATGATCGATGATAATAATTCATTGAATATCTGCAGCGTTGAAAGTTTGAGTTTTACTAATTTTTTCATCTGTTTTCACTGTAATAACTGTTTAAACAACAAAATAAAGCAATTGCCTACCAAGTAGTTAGTTACTGATAAGCATGCGTGCAAAAAAGTTGATGCTTACTTGTACTTTCACCATTGTATGACAAAAAATAACAGGACATCAATTAAATCCGTATAATAACGTGAGATTAATTTCTTTATGAAAGTTCCGGCTATCACAAACTGATAAATAAAATATTTATAACAAAGTGAAGAGTTTGGTCGACTGCCTCGTTGGTCTAGTGGTTAGCATAGTTGACTGCAGATCACGAGGTCCTGGGTTCGATTCCCGGTCGGGCATAAAAGTTAGGTATTGGGTTTTTCAATTAAGAAATTCTCAGTGCCAGCCCAGTTGGAAGTTGGCGGTGTTTCACCCCCGTGCCTCGGAGAGCACGTTAAGCCGTCGGTCCCGGTTATTATCACTAACATGATAATAATCGTTAAAACCCGCCAACCCGCATTGGAGCAGCGTGGTGGGTCTAAGCTCTAATTCCCGATCTCCTATGAGAGTGGAGGCCTGTGCCCAGCAGTGGGACGTTAATAGGCTGTAGTGTGTGTGAAGAGTTTGGTTGTTTCACGACAGTTTCAGTTTGGCTGTCATACATATTAAGCTATCTATGAATGAAATAAAACCTCTAAACATTATTGACCGAGCGAAGCGAAGGTCTCCGAGTCTACTTAAGTGCATTTGCACTTGTCCGTCCGTCCATCTGTCCGTCTGTCAGAGCCTTATAACTTCTGAATTACTAAACGTAATTACTTCATATTAAAATATTATGTATATAACGTATATATATACCAGAGAAAGAATAAACTAATTGTACCTCCTAAAAGACTGCAGATGTTTGGAAAGAGTACACACTACATGGCAATAACTATGTACAATAAACTTCCTGACAGCTACAAAAGCAGTACTTTTAATATTTTCAAAAGGAAGGCTTATGAGCTGCTTATAAATAAATGTTATTACAAAATTACTGAATTTCTTAGCGATAATCTCAAGTAACTTTTAAATAATATAATATGTAAAGATGATGACGTGAATAACTAAATGGTTTTATAGTGCAATAATTGAGTATCCCCTCTTATATGGAATTTGACATTTGTAATTGTAATTAAGTTCTATTATCATATTATCATTGATTATTTTATATTATTTTCTTTCGGTTTTTAATTGTAATTGTATATGACCTTTTATTAATTTAATTTACTAAATTTCTCTTTTTAATTTTGATGATGTATACCAAATATTCATACACCATTAATTGGTAGAATGTATAAGGCTCCCAAACTGTAACCATGACAACTGTATATCACCTACATTCTCATGAATAAATTATTATTTATTATTTATTTATTTATTTATAAACCGATGACCTCTAGCCGAATATGGCTTAAAAAGTAATGAAAATCTTTATTTCAGGGGACTCTCATAGAAGCAAATATGAAGAAATAATATTTTTATAGCGTTACATAGGGTTTCGGTATATCATTTTAAAGATAATTAGGAATAGAGTCAAAAAATATGTTTTTTTAAATTTTTCCCCTAAAATTGACGAAATGGGGGGCTTTCAAAGTGGAGATTTTCTAACGTCCAAAGTTGACCTCAGAACTTTCTGAAACAGAATTTTCTGAAATGCTGAGCCTGAAACTTGATCAATTATTTGAATTATATCCTGTACTTGAACAACAAATACAAAAATTAGATAAATATTATATGGAAATGAAATTATTTAATTTTTAATGAACCTTAGTATTTACAACAGAACTTCACAATGATGTCAATAGATGGCGCCACGAGGTCTCAGTTCGGGGCGAACCACCACTCTTCATAATATTATCTGTTAATGTCAAGTATATGACTAGAACCCAGAGCCGTAAAGCCAGCTAATAAAAATAATTTCAATGTCACAACTTGTCAGTGTCAACTTGACGAATTACGTTAATGTCAAATTTCGCACAATTATTTTGACAGCTATAATAAGTTGTCACTTGCAAAACGTAAACAAATATGTGAATTGTAGCGAAACAAAAACAAGTTACTAATAATATTAAGCTATAACTATTCAAGCACGCAAGTAATTCAATCCAGTTTATCGTTATCAATGTGTAAAAACATCTGCGAGGCCGAAAATGGACGCTGACGATCCGAGGCGACCGCTTTTAGGCAAGTTTTCTAACTATTATATTTCTTTTTGCAAACATAGCGTAGTATTGGCAATACATAATCCAATGCCCAAGTACTTAAAGGTCGAAGAACTATTATTTAATTGGTCTAATGAACCTGTTTACTCACTTGGTTTATCGAAACAAGTGTCTATAATTTTTCAGTTAGTTAACTTTAAATATTATGGTCTGTAAGTTGTTTCTAAGGTTTCCAAATTTAATTATAATAATTTGAATTAAAATTATTTAAAACTAACTTAAATAAATATTAAAACTGTTTAAAATGCAAGTCTATCATGAAAATAATGTGTTTAGGAAAGTACTTAATATTGAAAATAATGTAGGGGTGGCAATTCTTAATTACATTTATGGGTGTAGGTAGGAGTGCACCTGCTTAGAATATGCTTGTTCACTCGTGCCTTGTAGGTACTTAAGTTATATATGGCAGGTAACTTTGACACTGGAAATTATTTACTGACACTGAGAAGTCTTCATAATATCAGTCATGTTCAATGAAATCCCTACTTGCGAGTGGATAAGATCTCAACCACATAAAAATGCCAACACTCATGGCTTCTCACAGTTCATGTGGAATAAGGTTGTGATTTGTTAAAAGTCCCTGAGCACATTGTAAAGAGCATAAAATGCTGTATAGTTAACACTTTAAGTAGCACATTGAAGTATCCTTTTGAGTGTTATTGCTTTATTGCACTCATAATTTCGCATTCTACTGTATCATTATTCCTTAGATTACTTACTGTCAAATGATGGCAACAGGAAATTAAATGGTGCAAAAACATAAAAGTAAAATAAAATGAGTACCTAGATACTATTCATTTTTAATATATTATATAAAAATCAATTGCTGTTTGTTTGTCTTGCTGGCAGGACAACGTCTGCCGGGCCCACTAGTTTATAATAAAATACTTAAGTGACACAAGTTGTCCTATGTGAAATAAATATCATTTATCATTTGTTATCATATCCTATCATCATCATTATTAAAAATAATAATTTCTTATGATAAAAATCTAACTTAACAAAATTAAATTATTTAATCTGTTTGTTGGGGTGTTTTTCACATACCATGTGAATCAATGTCCAAGCATACTGGCTTTACAGAAGCTCCACTGAGCGCTCTGCATCCTAACAGATACAGCACATGCTGAGTGAATACCATTTTGGGGATCAAATCTCATTCTTCTAGCAATTTTATTTTCTTTATTTTAAGTTTTTGCTCATTTAAGTTGTTTTTTGTATGTGTTAAAGTTAAACCAAATACAGGATTCTTTTTTTTATCAAGTTTGTTTAACATTGAAAATTTTGCAAATTGTAATCATTTCTGATTGTTTAATACTTTCTCAAAATTGCCACCACCACCACAATCATATTTTCCATGGACTTTAACAAAAACCATTGAAATTGTTTTGACCATTTGGTAATGCATGCACATAGTCATTTCCCTATTTCATTGTACACCAGGAACTTCTATCAATATTGTTTTCCCTGATAATTCATGAAAAATAAGGTTCTGTATCTGACTCCGTACTTTTAGTTTCCGGTGTGGTTCTAGTCCACGGAAAAAAGGTAACAAGGATTTAAGGAACATTGTGTCAAAATCTTCGGGTTCTTGACTGGATTTTGGAAGTTCATCATTCACTTCAAAGTATTCTGTCTCTGGAATGTTTTGATCTTCATATAATGTTGCGTCGTCTGATTCATTAGCATATATGTCACCTGTAGAGTGATGCAATAATGCATTTGTTCTGTTGTAGTCCTCAATATCCGATGACGTAAAGTATTTGTGCATAAAGTGTAATCTGTTAAAGTATCGCCACATGCCAAGGTATTTATCCCCAGTCTTCATGTTATACTTTTTGATCTCTCTGTTTAATGTGTCACGCAGGTTCTTCCATTTGGTCCGCACTATGTGCTCTGAAAAGGTGAATATTGAATAATGAATAGAGAAAACTTGATAATAATTTATTCACCTTACATAAGAGCATAATGATACTATTCTATTAAATGATGATATCAGGAAATGTTTTACATCCATACTAATATTATAAATGTGAAACTGTGTCTGTCTGCGTGCTACGCTTTAAAGGCCCATCTGTTCAAACGATTTTATTGAAATTTGGTAAAGAGGTATGTTCCATCCCGGGGAAGGACATAGGCTTCTTTTTATCATGAATTTTTTTAAAGTGGAAATCAAAAAACCTTAATCCACACAGATGAAGTAGTGGGCATCATCTAGTTGTACCTATATAAGTTGAAAAACAAACCACTTATTTCATATAGATCTGTTTATTCGAGGAACATAATCTCTTACGTTTTATTTCATCAGTCTTTTTGAACTGGCCTTGAATAAATAAAATGTTTTTATAAGCCCCGGCTGAGTTTATTGTGACTTGTGGGCTCTTCTCAGACCAGCATGGCTAGCATGCGCACTATGAGTAAAATTATGTCTACCCGTTATCTCTCTCTGTCTACCGAAGCTAACATGGTTACTTGTCTCGTTACGTCAAAAGTAGAGATAAACGTAATATTTCTTATCTGTGGTATTTTTCTCTACGAACCTTTACATGTCGACTATTTTATTCTTGTAATATACCGCATTTTGTGCATGTTAGGATAAATGAAAAATTTCTGGCAACGACAACATCTCTCTCTCTCGTCGCGAGATAATCTCGTTGTGCGCATGCTAATCACACAGGGCGCGTTTGGAACCCTCGTAACTTTAGTCTTAAGATACCGTTAGTGATTATCACCATTATATTTTATAAATATCTAGACGTCAATAAGTGTAGTTTAACTACCTAAATTGAATAAACATTATTTGCCTTTGCCTAAAGCCAACTTTTAAATAAGTACCTATGCATCTAACATCTTATATTACTCAACTATGAAATTTTTTAACTAAGTAAATACCTAACTAGTTTTAAAATAAACCTATAAAAAGTTTACACTTAAAATACTTTTAATTTTTCTATGAATTTCATTAAAAAGCGCAATTTCTCCTAAATGGGCGGTATAAAGCTGGACATTCTACGAAATTCTGTGACTCTATGCTTCTTGTTCTCGTCATTGACTAATATTTCATTGCCATTCACTTTTCACACAGACTTGCCACATATTAATTATTTCATTGTAGGTAGTAGGTAGATAGCCTACCGGCTACATATCAAACAAGCTCACCTCGTGCGTTAAGTAGACTAGCGATATTGCGCCAGGCTTGTGAAATTCTTCCTCTGTCTTTGTAATTAATGTCGTTCGGGTCCCATAAACACGGCCGTCTGCTCACTTCTGTGATCAAATTAATCACTTGTATTTTACTCAGTTTACGAGGCATTTTGCACACAACGATTACTGATTATTTATTGTTTTGATCTTAAACTTCGTCTTCTGTCGCGCGGATTTTTTACGCAAGATTGAAGAAATTAGTTATTTCGTCGCGCGAATTTAGATCGCGTGACGTGAACTGTCAAGCGTCAACTTGTCATAAGTCATATTTTTTGTGTCAGCAGTCAATCTCAAATGACGTCATGGGTCTTAGTCTATGGCTCTAGTGCTGACCGTTATAATTTTCGCGGAAAACTTGTGGAAAATGTTTAGTCCGAAACTAAACTAAAATAAATAGGTAATTAGTATTTTTGTAAGAGTTAGATTAAATTATGAATGCTACTCAAACGTGCTCAAACAGTGTAATTTCCAAATTCTAAACTACTAGCTCCATCTATCAGACATCTGGCTTAAACTAATCTATCTCTACCTTTCACTCTTCGTAGCGCAGCGGTGCAGTATCTATATCTTTACTTATAATAAAACTGTAACAGGTCCAATTCTGTACATTGAAGATATTTTGAATTTTTTTTGGAGGGCACTCATTATTCGATACTGAAGCCAAATCTGTATTTTTTTTCATTTTTGTCTGTCTGTCTGTCTGTCTGTCTGTATCTTGGCCGCGCATCACGCCGAAACTACTGAATGAATTCAAACGAAACTTGGCACGATTTGAGCCCATATACTACGAGGCAGGACATAGGATACTTTTTATCCCGAAATTCTACCCCCGAAGGGGTGAAATAGGGGTTGAAAGTTTGTATGAAAGTCCTTCATTTCCCAAGTTAGGTATAGCCATGAAACTTGGTATGTGAGCTACCGATTGGAAACTAAGAAATATGTGTTTCACAGTTTTTGAAAATTCTACCCCCCCAGGGGTGAAATAGAGGGTTGGTCCTTCAATCACGCCGCAACAGAGCAACGGGTATTTTGCACGGGTAGTTAAGGACCTGAAGAGTGGTATAGGCTACTTTTTATACCGGAAAATTAAGGAGTACCTGTGAGGAAAAAAACATAAACCACGCGGACGAAGTCGCGGGCATCATCTGCTAGTACTAAATAAAATCCTTAGTGCTAATATTATGGTACGTACCATATTGTGATAATATTTATGCGTGTCTGTCTATCTGTCCGTCTGTCTGTCTGCTACTTTTTAACGGCCCATCTTTTCAACCGATTCCTGATGAAATTTGGTATAGAGATAGGTTGCATCCAGGGGAAGGACGTACTGTTTATTCCGGAAAATTAGGGAGTTACCCCGAGAATTATCAAAACTTAATCGTAACTTAGCGGACGAAGTCGCGGGTAGTACTATAATATTCTATAAATTCCAGGCTTCTATTATCTTTAAGTGTCGATTTAGATTTTTATTCAGGTCTGGTTACCTATATCAGATATACCTAATTATTATTAACTGAAAAGTAATATTGTTCATGCCGATCGCCAAGCGATTTAACATTGAGTAAATTCAGATAAAAATAGGATAAAATGGTAGATATTGAATGGATTCAGGAAGGAAATGATAATTTTGGCCAGCCTAAATCTTCAGCACATCAGCAATAAAGATACTCGTTTGATATTTGTTTCAAGACTAAAATAAAAGTCTAATCATTTTTTTTCTTTGCTTTAAAAAATAAATTTTATTACTATTAAAACAAAGTTTTGAAGGCAATGGATTAAACCCTATTCAAGCTATAATAAACTACTTAACTCTATCTTAATTGTAAACCTGTTTAGTTCTGACTATATACTGCAAGCTATGCTATATTCTAAAATATAAAGTACTTCAAAATTTAAACTATTTACTAAATATTTACTGCACTAGGGCAGTAAATTTAACTTACAAGCCCTGTTTACTACCTCTGTAAGTGCATTTTTCGAGCAAGTGTATTGAAATAGTAGTTTGTGATATAAGGACGGTAAATAGGCTTTTACATAATATATACGAGTTGACTCATGTCAGCCCGATGACGCAAGTCGAGGGCTGACCATCGTCACGAGTTTGTTAAAACCTTAACGCCCGTGTATCACACGATATTTTTCAATACATTTGTGGGAAAACTTGAAAATAAAACTCGAGTAGGTAGGTACAAGGTACTCACTAGAAGATGGTTTCTCACACCCGTTCTTATTTCGAGATTTTAGGCGGCTATTAATAGCGCGATTTTTTCTCACATCTAAAATACCTAATTTTTGATTTAATTTCATTATTCCACATCACTTAAACCACATAAATTATTCAATAATTTATAAGAAATACTCAATGACTCTTTTAAAAATAGCGCGCACAGATTAAAGATTTAGGATAGACTACGGCGCGTTGTTGTAATTGCGTTTTTTTTATTAGATTCATGGCTCTAGGTTCTAGTTCTCAACTCCCATCTTGGACTATTCAGCCTTTACTTTTATGATTTATAAAACTTAAAACAATTTTAATTAATTATATTTGATATATTTTTTCATTTTATGAATTAATTTCATCAATTCACATCTAAATTTAATTATTTTTTTAGGTTTTCTACTATACAAAGTCAATATCACTATGAACCTTCTTGCAAGAAAACTTTTTATTTAGAAGTAACGTGGAACAAAAATTTAAAAAAACTGCAAATTTACCGCACGAGGGCGGTAAATATTTACTGCACTAGGGCAGTAAATTTAACTTACAAGCCCTGTTTACTGCCTCTGTAAGTGCATTTTTCGAGCAAGTGTATTGAAAAAATATTTACAATGCGGCGGTTCATTTCACGCCGTTTAACGAACGCTAGGCATTGAAGGATGCGAAGCGTTGATTTTTAATATGGCGAGCCGTATTGTAATACGGTGGATTCTACGATCCAGCTACGATATTTACACTACGTTCTTACTGGCATGATAAATCGCTTGGCGTACCTACGTCTTTGTCACTTAACAATAGGGTGCTACCAGCCTCGGCCGAAGCCCCTTATCAGACAGTTAATTTAGACGAGTACTTATTAATTCTATAAATTCTATGTACTTTTACGACTATAGCGCTAACAACTGGGTCAACGAGATCGTTAAAAACAACTCATGATTTGGTATCGAATAAAATAATGTACGCGATATCAATTATCGCATAGCTTGCAATGCAGTTGGTATACCTAGGACCTACTATACAATACAATACCTAAAATACTTCTGCTAGGTAGGTAGTTATACCTGTATACCTAATATCTTCAAGTTGATCGTCACGTGCCATCATTTATGAACCGGTCTCGATTCGAAACGCGTGTTTTGTTATTGGTATAATATTATTATCTAGATTTTAGTGTGAGGAAGTTTTTAGGACTGTTCGTATCTACCATAGTGATAGATTTCATACTCGAGCTAACGGAATGACTGGATCAGTTGGTATGTGCTCCTTACATTGTCATCATCATCATGTCAACCCATGTTGGTGTCTTAGGTACTTAGAAGCACGGGTCTCTCCTCTTAATTTATTTTATTTTATTTATTTGGCAACCAAAACAGGTTACAATAAATTTTGCTCTAACCTCAAGTCTCAACTATAATAACATTTTGAACTTATCATAATCCTAGTGTCGCACTACATGAATAAGGTTCTTAAGGAAATGATTATAGGCGCGCAAAGTAATACCACAGATTAATGATAAACAATAATACCTAGTAACTATAAGTGGAGCGAACAATATATCCTACTTACTTAATTATTGTACACAATTTTTTAATGAATAATGGTTATCTGGAATCCCTTCAATTTCACATCTTCATTTGTATGGACACCCTACATTAAAGTCGAGTTGTGGTTGCTTCACGTAGAGGTCCAATTGTCTGAGGAAATTGTTATCATTTGAGAGCTTAAATCGTATTAACTCGAACTGTTTAAGGAGTTCATACATGCTTTTTGACGTGCAGGCATCTATGCACTCCTTAAACAGGTCTAATTATCCGTTGGACGAACAATTACGATTACAATTACATTACTGGGGGGGTTGGGCTCAAAACGAATCATGGCTTTTCTTCATTGGCATAACATGTGCTCGTTTTTTTTTTCAAATTAATACGCTAGCCCACCACCGCCACCACCACTACAGCCCATTAACGTCCCACTGCTGGGCACAGGCCTCCTCTCTCATAGGAGAGAGGGAATTAGAGCTTAGACCTACCACGCTGCTCCAATGCGGGTTGGCGGGCTTTAACGACAATTATCATGTTAGTGATAATAACCGGGACCGACGGCTTAACGTGCTCTCCGAGGCACGGGGGTGAAACACCGCCAACTTCCTAACTCCGGGCTAGTGCTGAGAATTTCTAGTCAGAAAAACCCAACACTTATTATGGCCCGACCCGGGACTCGAACCCGGGACCTCGTCAGCCGCTGTCAAACATGCTAACCACTAGACCAACGAGGCAGTCGCTAAGTAGAATAGAGTAGAATACGCTAGCGCTTGGCTGCATTCAGACATGCTGGGAGTAGTGATGCAGCCTAAGGTGGAGCGCGCTTGCCTAGAAGATGCCTATTCACTCTTGATTTGAAGATACCAACATTATCATTATGTTATGATTAGCGTTGTCAGTTGTAAGCTCTTTTTTCGCTCAAATAGCGTTTTCGGTCGGTTAGTGATTGTTTATCTCCGGGATGCAAGTTATCTATCCGTCAAAATCGTCTTAGCGGATTTGCCGTGAAAGGTCTTTCGATTATATAAACACTATAAGTGTTAGCAGACCTACTTGCGCATGGTGATGGATTGGGTTTTAAAGATGCAAACTCATAACATGTCATGCAAATACTATTCCATATATTCAAGGAGTAAACATAAGTACATTATTATATTAATAAGTAACAATATAACAACAGCTAAATCCATAACCACTCGCAAACCAAGGTATAGATTGGTCTACTTTCTAGAACACTTGCTACTCGAGGCAAATCTAAGTATCGAATGGTTAAAGACTCTGAAGTTGCTATAATGTAATATTTTAAAGCAGTATTGTGAAGTCACGGCATTAAACATAGCTGCCACATGAGCGGAAACTTCTCTGATTGGCGGAAACCTCGCGTAACGACTGCTTTGCCGCCTCACAGGTACAGCGCCATCTGTAGTCAGCGAGCGGCGCTAACACTAGCTGATGCGCGACTTCGTCCGAGTGGATTGAGGTTTTTGGTTCCCGCGGAAACTATAATTTTATGGGATAAAAAGTAGCTTAAGTGTTATTCCAGAGTATAATCTTTCTCTGTGCCAAACA
Organism: Erebia epiphron; assembly: GCA_963932025.1. Classification (NCBI taxonomy): domain Eukaryota; kingdom Metazoa; phylum Arthropoda; class Insecta; order Lepidoptera; family Nymphalidae; genus Erebia; species Erebia epiphron. Next base: position 17,004,619 of record OZ009950.1, read on the forward strand.
TCGAGTTCCGTTCAACCGTTCTGACGTGATTGAGTAACAAACATCCATCCACCAAACTTTCGCAATTATAATATTAGCACAGTTTTTCTGTGATATTAGTATAGATTTCAATTTTTACCACAGGGTATCCCCCAAAACGCAAATGGCGTGACATTGGAAGAAAGATGTGCAACGTGGAGTCGTGGAAGAGACGGGTGCCCATAACCATCTGGCTGCCACAGTACAGCGCCGATTCTCTGGTGCGAGATTGTATTGCAGGTAAATTATCATAATCATTGCCATCATTAAAAAAAAATACACGTCGTCTAAGTGATCGTTAATGGGTATGGTGCTCAAAACACTGGCGCTATTACCTCGATGAATGGCAAGGCTAAACCGTTGAGCTAAATAAGCGCCAGCTGTTTGGTCACCAGAGGCGTGGATCAGTTCTTGGGATACGACATTTATAAAATTCTTCGTGTCCGATGACCATGGGCCCAGAGTCGCAAAATTATAAATTGCCATCATTATATTTTTAAGAAGTCTCGTTTCAATCTTATTCTAAACGCAGCGCCAACTTTAACGAGCTTCGCAACTGGTTTCCATCGATATTTTAAAATGCGTTTCCGGTGTCTACGCCATCCCTATTGGTTGCTATAGCTAAAATCCAGTGACGTCATTTCGTCCTCTCTGCCCCCTATTCTCTAACTTATATGGCGATGGTATAAACCCACTGGAGCTATATATCTTGTCTATAATCCTACACTTACAGCTTTTTTTTTCTCTACACTATATAAAAAACCTCTATGCAAAATTCCAGTTTTCTAGACTAAGGGTTTGAACTGGGTGTTGAATGCTGATGAGTGAGTCTGTGAGGTGAGTCTTTTCTTTTTATTGTATAATAATAATAATAATAATTTATTTATTTCTGTTCAAAATACAATTGAATTACATTGGGGCTGGAACCTCCTTTTAAGTATATTTAAATACCTGTATCAGGAGATTCCGCTCTTCTATAACATTCAGATTTTCAAAATTCTATTAAATTACATATTTATAACAATCATTAATTATTAACATTAATTGCACGAACATTTTGTTTTATTTTAATTTCAATCTTAATTATTATTAACAATTTAAAATAATGTAAAATGGATAGTGTGTGTGTGTGTGAGAGTGTGTGTGTGTGTGTGTGCGTGTGTGTGTGTGTGTGTACATGTGTGTATTTGTTTGGGAGTGCGCATAGTGTGTTTTTAAATATTTTAATAACCTTTAAATTAACTTAGATAAGTTTTCCAAAAGTGCCTCTGTTTCTTCATATGTTTTAGATTTTAACCATTCATTTAAAGATTTCTTTATGTTACACTGTTTAGTGGGGTAGATATTAAGCAATTTGTTAATCTTATTGTAGAGATGTACAGATCTTTTTGTGTACTGATTGCGGGAAAATGAAGTTTTTGATGCGGATACCTTTAAGACATTAAGCTTCCTTCTTCTACGTAAGATGGTGGCTTCAAATTTAATCGATTTATGGACTTTTAGAATCGTTTGCATTATATACAACTGTCTCACGGTTAAAAGTTGACTAGTTGAGTATAGCTTTTGAGTAGGGAATCTATAAGGTTTATAAAACATGACCTTTAGCAAAGATCGCTGTGCTCTTTCTATATCAATGAATCTTGTTTTTGCTGCACCACCCCAGACAGGGATGCAGTAGCCTAGTATTGATTGAGCCAAAGCAATATAAATTTTCTTTAGAAGGTCATTAGAGGATATATGTCTTAACATCTTAAATATCCAAATTAATTTTCTTATTCTGCTGCTAATAACCTCAATTTGTCCCTGCCAAGATAACCTTTGATCTATTATAATACCTAAATACTTAATTGAGTTTACCCTACTGATGCTGGAACATAAATTACAATCAATCTTACAGTTAGGGGCGTGCAATATTATCCTATAATCGCTATTTGGTTGAGTCCTGTTGTTGATTGAGAAACATATATAATTACTTTTTTCCTTGTTAAGAGTTAGTAAATTTATTGTCAGCCAATTAGCGACTTTAGCCAGTCCCAGTTCAGTTACAGTTTTAACTTTTTCCCAAGAAGTATCAGTAAATACTATTGCAGTATCATCGGCATACGAAAAGATTTTAGCGTTATTTAGTTTTAGATTACAAAGTTCATTGATATAGATTAAGAACAACGTAGGTCCTAAGACACTACCCTGTGGCACACCGTAAGAGATATCGAGATCTTGACTTATATACTGCCCAATTTTGACTCTCTGGGTACGTCCAGTGAGATAGTCTTTAAAAAGAGCCAGAGGGACACCTCTTATACCTATATTTTCTAACTTTTTCACAAGAATGGGGACAGAGACCGTATCGAAAGCTTTTTTTAGATCGAGAAACACCCCGATACATTTTTTACCGCTATCGAGTTGTTGATCTATAAACGAAGTAAGGGCTATGATGGCATCTTCTGTGGATTTTCCATGTCTGAAACCATATTGAGTGTCAGAGAGAAGCTGATATTTGTTCAAGTATTTCAGTAATCGTACATTCATAATCTTTTCTATTATTTTGGAAATCGAAGGTAAAACAGAAATTGGCCGAAAATTATTTACATCGTCACTGTCTCCACTCTTGTGAACAGGAGTTATATTGGATCGTTTAAGTGGTGTGGGAAATATACCCTTATTAAAACAAAGATTAATTAAATGGCAGATAATAGGAGCTACCTGCTCCTTAGCAAGCTTAAGGAACTCAGAAGGGATGTTATCCCAGCCAGGGGCGCTATTTTTTTTAAGATTCATAAGTACGTTATTCACTTCCTCAATATCAGTATCCAACAACCCAAAAGAATTTAGCTGTACCTTATGAGTCTCATCAGTCTCCACAGTATGTCCACGTGCTATAATATCCTCGGCTAAATGTTTGCCTATGTTGGCAAAGTATTTATTAATATAATCCGCTGACTCAATAGGAGAAGACTTTATATTTAATAATTGAGTATTTTCGGTTTTCCTATTATTCATGTTAGTTACTGATTTTATATTGGACCATAGGATTTTTGAATTTTTGAGCGATGCTTCCAACTGTTTTCTGTCATAAGAACGTTTTAACTTTTTAATTAAATTATTACAGAAATTTCGATATCTACTATAACTAATTTTTAAAATTTCGTTGTAAGGATCTGAACGGACTTTTTTTTGCATGTTATTTCTGTTTCTTATGCATCTCAAAATACCAGGAGTAATCCATGGTTTTATCACCCGTTTACATCTAGGAACCTTCACTGTGCTGGTGTTTTCAGCCAGTGATTCAATTAAGCTGTTTATTAATTTATCAGTTACGAGGCGTGGATCATAACAGAACAATAACTCGGGTAAGTTTTTCTGAGCTAGACTTAAGAGTGCTGCGTTAAAGTCTGTCACTGTTTTAATTTTATTATTTGATTTATGTTTGGGGGTTGCTACGGTCAGGCAAAGGAATATCATAGAATGGTCGGTAATTGTTGTGTTTAAAACAGCTATTTGTGCAGTTACTGAATTTTTGTCAAGTTTGATCATAAAATGGTCCAGACAATTACTTTCCCTCGTTGGTAGAGAATGACCTGGCATCAAGCTATGTGAGGATAACATATTGAGATAGTTAAGTCTATTATTACGCTCGTAAGCTTGTTCAATTTCCTTAGGTATTATGTTTATGTTAATGTCCCCTGTTAATATAATAGTTTTACGGCAATCTAATGTTTCTAGGTGTAAGTTCAGTGAATTTATAAATTGATCAGCATTAGTATTAGAAGGTGAACGGTAGATACCGAGAATTACACTGTTACAGGTGGTTAATTGTATACAAGATGCGTGTTGCAGTTTAATTTCCTTAGCAGATGTAACAAAGATATCTTTTTTTACGTAAACTACAACTCCGTCATTCTGATTAATGTGTTTTGTTGTAATGTGTGAAGTATAATTGTCAATATCAGGAACGGATTTATTGGAGTTAAGTCTACATTCAGTAAGAATGATTATATCTGGGTCAAAGTTTAATGCTTTAATATTTAAATATAAATCTTGAATGTTACTATATACACTTCTAATATTTTGAGATATAATGGTTAATTCGTTCTTTTTTACAGGTATGTATTTGGTTAGATCCTCAATGTCGCATTGAATCGCTCGTCCAATTTCTATATCGTCTATTTCATTCTGAGTAGTAAGAGAGCTATCCATACTGAGACACACTGAAAGAAATTAGAGTGTATCTAAAATTGTGGTTATGCAGATAGATAAAGCTGTTTAATAGTTGGAAATTCATGATAATTCTGTGAATATAGGTTCTAATAATAGTGTTAATAGTTTTAAGGTTATTTTTAAGTATTTTTATGAAGGTCGTGTGTGTGCTTATATATTGTGTATGTGTAAGTGTTAAAATGGTATATTTTTGATGAATAAATAAGTTACGTGTGTGAAAGTGTGTGTTAAGTGTATAATAATATAAAAAACATACAGACAATACTAGCAGATAATTACTGACAAGGTACCTAAGCAGACAGCTTACACTTTTAGATTCTATCTGGCGTAGTCATGACCCTTGTAATAGTTGCTGTACCTGAGCTTCAGATCTTATTTGAACAATGGGTGAATTCTCTTCCCTCCTCACATATACCTTGCCATAAGCGGTCCAGCAAAATCTATATTTCTTGGACTTAGTCAAGTCTCGAGCCAGAAAGTATAGGCGGGAGCTTTTGGCTGTAAGCTGTTCTGACACATATATTGGTGTATCCTCGCTAGTCTTCAATCCCAAATGCGAAGCGCAGAGTTTTGCCTTGTGCCTGATATTAAAACTCTTGCTCGATTTTAATATATCAGTCTTTATCAATGTAGAAGACGTTTCCACAACAATTGGAGTATTCTTGGCGCCCTCTTTTTTTGCCTTTACTCGATAAATATCCTTGATATCAGTTTTATTAATACTGCTTCCTATAGTCTTCGTTAAGCACATAACCATGTCTATCATATCCTCTTTGGTTTCCAACTGTTTTCTAGGCACGTTTTTTATTTCAATATTTGCTTTCCTTGTCGCAATCTGCATGTCTTCTATCTTGTTTTCAAGTTCGGTTATATATTTCCTATCTTCGGTTCGCTGCTGTTCTAGGCAAATAATTTTTTTCTTGAAGTCCTCATTTTGTGCTAATAGGTGCTCAACTGAGGATTGTATACTACTATTAGAATGCTGGATCTCTTTAAGTATTTTCTTAATATCCTTTTCTTGCTCTTGTAGCAAGCATTTTATTTCATCCTTGAAATTACATAGCTCGGCATAATCTTCTTCCCTTTTCCTTTTGTATCGGGGAAAAACACGTACAGAGGGTGTAGTTTCGACGTCAATTTGGTTTGACTCTGAATCAGAGGCCGATCTGTGTGATGCACTCTCCATTTTATTTAAATTCACAGTAAACTTGGACCAGCGACAAAATTCTGCGCGCTAACGCTAACGCTTATGAGATGCGGCAAGCGCTTGCGATGACGTGCACGACGACGCGATAACGATAGACACACGGCGCACACAGCCGCGTCGCTCGAAACCGGTTTGTTTAAAGACACGAGTAGCGTGGAGCAGTGCTCGATGCGCACGTCCGTTCGCCGCTGCGGTCCGGGGGGAAGAGGATTGTATGACTTACTGATGCCCGCGATTCATCGTCCGCGTGTTAAAGTTTTTAAATTCCCATGGGACTCTTCAATTTTCTGAGATAAAATGTATCCTATTCGCTTTCTAGGTCCTAAACTATACCGAAGTGATTTTTTGAATGGGTAATGGTAAGGGTAACCCATGTAAAAACTCAACAAATATTTAACACACTTTCGCATAATTATATAAACAAAATATATTGAAATTTTCGCATTTTTTAATGAAAAAAGCCGATTAGATAGACATCGATTTTATAAGTAACATAAGATAAAGATAAGCTAATATACGACAAAGAGATTGTATTTATCTACATAATCTGTTTTCTTTTCTTATTTATATGTCTCAAGGTTTTGAAAAGATCTAAAGGAATCTACGCCTTTGTTTTATAAGTTTGCACGTACGTATCTATCTAAAAACTGACATGTAACTGATAAGTTGCACATGTGCTTAAGAAGAAGCCAACAATTTGCTAATTTGATTGTCTCAAGCTGATGATTGTCTACTTTTGCGCTACTCTCCCAGATATTCTCTTTGTTTATCACTAACTTCCTAACTCAGAATACAGTTTGTTATGTATTCTAGAACTTTCTCAAAATTTCATTTTAAGAAAATTCTAGAAACCCTTATAAGACCACTGCGCTCACCACTGCGCCAGGGGGGTCGTCAACACCCCAACGCTACTTCGAACATTCATCTCATTGCCATTTCAATTTTCAACCTCGCAACCTGGCCCATTGCTTTTTTTTAAAACTTTATTGCACCACCCGAACTAGTTGCTATGTAAAATACTTCTGTATATTATTATACTCTTTGCTTCTGCGGATCTACTAATTTCGGATTTGATCATGTAAAGTAACTCCAAGTGCAACTCTTCTCTCTCTCACCTTTACATATGTAAATATAGATGGTAAGATTGTACGTTTTGATTACAGGTATAACTGTGGGCCTCACGTCCATACCACAAGGGATAGCATATGCGATGCTGGCGGGTCTACCTCCGCAAGTAAGTTTTTTCCATTTTCACAGTTCGCCGCTAGATGCCGCTGCGTGTTACCGGCGCGCTTCAACATTGCGCTGAAGAGACGCGCGCGTAAACAATGACCGCCCGGGCCTTGGGTTGTTTGAGCATACTTACCTGGCGTAGGGGACACCGTGATCAAGAAGGCGGTTCCCCCAGAGCGAGGCCCTTCCATTGCACTGCGGCTGGGTTGACCTCTGCGATTATCCCTAATGTGGATAACTCGGACGCGTAATTTTTGGTAGTGGTGACTGCGTACGCGCCGTCCCCCATATTATTATATCGTCAAGCGTTGTTAAGATGAACAATCAGTAATTCAGTAGTCAGTGCATCGCCTACGTCATTCCCGCGGGAATCCCTATATTTTCTGGGATAAAAAGTAGCCTATGTCACTCTCCATATACCCGTGCAAAAAGTCACTTTATCACCTTCGATTCGTTGCTCGGTTGAGGAGTGATTGAAGGGCAAACAAACACACTTTCGCATTTTTATAATACTAGCTGATGCCCGCGACTTCGTCCGTGTGGATTGAGGATTTTTGGTTGCCGCGGAAACTCTTTAATTTTCCGGGATAAAAAGTAGCCTATGTCCTCCCCCGGGATACAATTTGAAGACGGTTCAGATTTGTAATTTTGTATGGGGCGTGGGTCCGGTCCTTTTATAAATAGAGAAATGAAAAAAAAATACTATACTAGTTTTGATCGTTCAAATCTACGATTTCATCGTAATTTCAGTGGTAAAATTACTTAAATCTTTCCACGATAAGCAACACTAAACACGAGTGGGTAACAATCGCGGATTCATATTTTTTGACGTTTTCAAAAGAAAAACACGTTATTTTGACAGTGTCTGTCAGATATGTCACTTGATACATTTCGCGCCTACTGCCATCTCCTATGGCTGAAGGTTGGCATCTAGGAAACGTATCGAAAACTTGAAATACTTACATTTTTTTTCACGTTATTTACTTTACTATTCTAAATTATTATATTTTTATACAATCTATTTATTGTATTTATATACTCTATTCATGGTAGAGTGTACAAAGATTCCACCAAAAATGAACCTTCTCTAAATCGGTTGAGCAGATGGGCCGTGAAAGCGTAGCAGACAGACACTCTTTCGCATTAATTATAATATTAGTATGGATTAAAGTATGATGAACAGATGCGATAATACTTAATTGGCTTCCAGGTGGGTCTCTATTCCAGTATATTCCCGGGCATAGTGTACGCGATTTTCGGCAGCTGCAAGGACGTGACAGTTGGCCCGACGGCCATATTGGCGGCTCTGTTGGCCAAATACGTCGCCAGGTCCGCGGATTTCGCATACCTCGCCGCTTTCCTGTCTGGCTGTGTTATTTTGCTACTTGGAGTATTGCAATTAGGTACTTTTCTTCTAATTTTATTGACTAACGTCTATAGTCCTTGGTCCTAACGTCGTAGACGTAGAAAGAGAACCATACCAAGCTCGTCACCGAAAGGGATAGCAAATAAAGTACTTCTCAAATATGCTCAGCTTCGAATTCGAGCTGATCTTGAAATTAGGCGGCACACGATGCGGGCAAAAAAATAATGCAATTCTGCAGTTTCATTCCTTCACGCGTACAGAATGAATGTGCGTTCCTTTCTTGTGCGACTAAAGTAGGATACTTGTATAGTGTCTAGCAGTCTATATAGTATATCTAGATATACTAGATGATGTATATTATATTATTAGCCTATGCCTATTAGTGATAGATTATTACGACTTTAAATCCATAAGTGGCATAAGTTGTCCTACGTGAAATAAATAAATCATTTCACTTCATTTCATATGTCCTTCTCCGGGATGTAACCTACCTCTATACAAAATTTTATCAAAATCAGTTAAACAGATGAGCCGTGAAAGCGTAGCAGGTAGTCAGACAGACAAACACACTTTCGCATTTATAATATGAGTATAGATCGGTACCTACACAGTGCTGATAATTAACCACGGTACATTAAAACTAAAACTATGAGGGTATCTTAAAAAAATAACCGTGTATTAATATTTCCTCTACCTTATACGTGATCTACCAACATTAAGTTTATTATTTAGTATCTACTAGTTGATGCCCGACACTTCGTCCGCGTGGTTTAAGTTTTTAATTTTCTGGGATGTCACTCTCTAGGTCCTCAACTATACCCATGCCAAAAATCACGTCGATCCGTTGCTCTGTTGTGGCGTGATTGAAGGACAAAGCAACAAACCAATAAACCAACAAACCAAGAAACAAACGCACTTTCGCATTTGTAATATTAACGATATTTGGCAGGTTTCCTGTTGGACTTCATATCAAAGCCAGTGATCAGCGGCTTCACCACGGCGGCTGCGTTGCAGATTTCTGCTTCACAGTTCAAGTCTCTCTTCAGGGTTTCAGGTAGCTGAATGTTAATTTATACTAACTAGATTATATACTTACTAGATGTATCTCGTAGACATATCTACATGACACATCTATAATGTGTGTTGTGAGATGTGATGTGTCGTCCGAGTGGATTAATTTTTTTTAGATTCCCGCGGGAACTTGTTTATATTTGTATCAAAATCGATTAAAAAGATGGGCCATTAAAATTGAGCAGACAGACACATACTTTCGCATTTGTTATATAAGTATGGATACTGTAAGTCTGCTACTTTTTCCGCTTGTATATCGAGTTTTCAAGGATCATTTTTGGAGTTTATTTATATGCCCGGGGAATGAAAATTTATAGGGAGTAAAATCAAACTTTCTTCATTAAGTTATTGACTTTATGTTTCCATGACTATGTAATATATTTTGATGAATATAAATTATATAATTAATATAAATAAATGTGTTAAGCATGCTTTCAATAATATAAAAAATGCGTTCATTTACCCTCATTTACTAATCTATATATTTTATAATGTTTCGTAAAGAGTAAACTCCAGTCGTACGTCGCGGAGAGCTGACACACACAATTTTTTTTTCAATTATTTCTTGCGCGTTTTAGATTATAAAGAGATCGTCTTAACCGTCTTTCTTTTAATGTCACTAATATTATAATTTATAATATTTGCATGTTTGTAAGTTTGAATTTTTTGTTACTCCTAAGTCATAACGGCTGAACCGATTGAGTCGTGAAAGCGTATCAAACAGACTGACAGAAGCTGATAGACAAGCTGCCAGACAGACAGACACACTTTCGCATCTATAATATCAGTATGGATTATTTTTGACTTTATTAATTGGACTTTTCAGGCACCTCCGGCGGTACATTCATACAGGCGCTAACAAACTTCTTCGAGAACATAAAGACAATTCATCTGTGGGACACTGTGCTTGGAATATGCACCATTATATCGCTACTCATCCTCAAAGTACGTACGTATCATACTTACTAATATTATTAATGCGAAAGTGTGTTTGTTTGTTGGTTTGTCCTTCAATCACGCCGCAACGGAGCAAGGGATCGACGTGATTTTTGGGTATAGTTGAGGATCCGGGGAGTGACATAGGTTACTTTTTATCTCGGAAAATTAAGGAGTTCCCGCGGGAATCAAAAAACTCAAACAACGCGGATGAACTCGCGGGCATCAGCTAGTTAGTTTCTTTTAAAAATGAAAATATTATTTTCTAAAAACAGCATATTTCCATACACATTAAATTGGTATTGTAAGTGGTGTAGTAATTAACTAATTTATGTAAAGTAGGGGATAGACTGCCTCGTTGGTCTAGCCGCTAGCGGCTAACATAGTCGACTGCAGATCACGAGGTCCTACGAGTAGGTTCAATTCTCGGTTGGGCATAACAATTGTTAGGTATTGCCCCGGAGAGCACTTTAAGCCGTCGGTCCCGGTTATTATCACTAACATGATAATAGCCGTTAAAGCGCGCCAACCCGCATTGGAGCAACGTGGTAAGTCTAAGCTCTAATTCCTATTGTAAAAGCACAGAATAGGTAACAGTAAATTATCATTCAACTAGCTGATGCCCGCGACTTCGTACGCGTGGATTGAGGTTTTTGGTTCCCCGGGAACTCTTTCATTTTCCGGGATAAAAAGTAGCCTAGGTGCTATTCCAGGCTATAATCAATCTCTGTGCCAAATTTCATCCAGATCCGTTCAGCCGTTGGGGCGTGATTGAGTAACAAACATCCATCCATACATCCATCCATACATCTATCCATACATCCATCCATCCAAACTTTCGCATTTATAATATTTATTTGATTGATTTGATTTTATAAGATTGCGTGGGACGTTAAATGGGCTGTTGTGAGGGGATAGTATTAGTAACACAGACCATACAACCAATTGACTGAGCATAGCGTGCCCCCTCACCAGCCAAACGTTAGCAGTATGACTGCTAACGCTACGTTTTGTGCCTATAGTCGCCCTCAGTCCGTATTCGACAGTGCTCGGGAATTGATCTAGTATAAAACAAAAATTAGGCCTCTCTGTAGCATTAAATGGCGTGGAAAGAGAAGCAATACCTCCAGCTATGTAAAGGATGGGATAACATTTCATAAGTAAGTGTAGTTTTGTAATAATAAATAAAAATCATCAATACGCAAAGAAATAAAAATATTTACAAAAATGAAAAGGAACCCGTTGATGTCTTTCAGTATTTCTTTGTCTTTCACATGTAATTCTACATATCTCCGTCTCTTCCACGCATAGCCCAGTGTAGCCCGTGCAACTATCGATAAATTATATCGATAGCCTTAGACCACTTGAATGCCAATAAATTAATTTATTGAGTAAAAACTTATATTTCATTAAATTCCGAACAATTCTGAAGTAGAAGAACAGGTTTCTTATTTATTTGATTAAAAGTTGTTGTTGAAAACTTAAGTTCTTTAGTATAGAACTTGGGCAATTAAAAAAAAATTTATAAGTATCAGATAATTATGCAAAATCATACATATGGTTGTATATTGCTGTTTGAATACAATTATTTGTATTGATTTTCCAATAGGTACCTACTGGTAATTTTTATCGATACATTTTTGTCGCGCAGCGGGCAGCCCAAGTGCCGCGGTAACATATACTTTGTACTTATAACTCTGTAAAGTTGACCTTGAGTCAGCCAATGAGAAATGCTATTATTACCTCGTCCCCCGCCTGAAAGTAGTGAGATGTGTTTCAAAGCGAAAATGTGGCTATTAGCTCTCAATAGGTTTACTACTCGGTGATTAGTAAGCATAGTTTAAATCTTAGTTGTTACAACTCAACTCAAAAGAAAGAAAAGGAGACTCAGTTAGTCGCCTGACCGAGTCTCCTTTTCCTTTTATTTATTTAGATTTCTAATAGTTTTGCAAAAAAATCTGATAAAGGCATAGATGACTAAGCAGAAGTACTTTTATGTGTGTTGATAGAGTTCGTGATTAATTACTGAAGTATTGTGCCTGCCTAATATAAAAAAAAGCAACAAAATCACAACAGTGTCAGTGGGTTGGGCTGAGCTCTGCCAGGGTGGGGTAATGAGGGAGAGGTCACTCGAATTTTTGTTTGTATTTTAATTTTAGTTTAATCTAGTTTACATACTTAGTTTAGTACCTATAAGAGCTTTTGTTACTCGAAATAAACTTATATTTATTTATTTACTTGATGATGTCCGTGTCTTCGTCCGCGTGGATTGGTTTTTTATTCCCGCGGGAATGCTTTAATAGTCTATGTCCTTACCGGGATGTAACCCATCTCTGTACCAGATTTCATCAAAATCGGTTGAAAAGATGGGTCGTGAAAGCGTAGCAGACAGACAGACACACTTTCGCATTTATTTCGCACTAGCTAATGCCCGCCACTACGTCCGCGTGGATTGAGGTTTTTTGGTTCCCGCAGGAACTCCTTAGTTTTCCGGGATAATAAGTAGCCTATGTGTTATTCCAGACTATAATCTATCTCTGTGCCAAATTTCATCCAGATCCGTTCAGCCGTTCGGGCGTGATTGAGTAACAATAATCCATTCATACATCCATCCTTCCAAACTTTCGCATTTATAATATTTATTTAATATTTGATTTGATTGATTAAAAACGTTGTTCGTCGTGATTACAAAAAATATCACAATTTGAGCGGCCATATCTAGTGAACGGCCCGATGAGTAGCGTCAGTTTTTATAATGTTCAATACTCGTAGGTACTGCGCATATACTTTAATACTGTACTAGAATCAGCCTTCCTAGTTATTATATTATTATTAGGGAGAGCCCTACATCCACCAAATACTGAATCAGCCTTTCTGGTGATCTTAAGGATCGCCTAAGTTTGCTGTTCACACATTTCAGCGTACGACTATCAAACCGCGTCCACTGCACAGCCGGCGTCGCGCCATGTTCGCGGCGGGCTGGCTGGCCAAATTTCATCAGAATCGGTTGAACAGATGGGCCGTGAAAGCGTAGCAGACAGACAGACACACTTTCGCATTTATAATATTAGTATGGATTAAGTTTATTGTTCACACATTCCAGCGTTCGACCATCAAACCGTCTCCGCTGCACAGCCGGCGTCGCGCGCTGTTCGCGGCGGGCTGGCTGTATGCGGTCCGCGCCAGAAACGCTTTAGTCGTGTTCGTGGCCTGCATACTATCCTATGTGCTATTTCTGAAGGACATCGTACCCTTTGCTTTGACAGGTGAGAAGTTATTGAAGTAAACTGGTGAATGCGTGACGAGAACGTTACGAAAAGTGCGAACGAAAGTTGAAAGGGATCCTACGTGTTTCAATGAATTATATCTGAAGAATGAAGCGACGAAGTATAATTAGTGATTAAACGAACTTACCTGTAAGTGAAGTTCTATCATAATTATATGAGTCGCTTCATTCGAAGATATAATATTAAGCTCCCAACCCACCCATCCCGAAACATATTTTCGCAAGAGCTTTAAGTATAGGTATATCTCTAAACTAAATGACGAACGAAGCCGCTCTGTCGTGTGAGACAGAGGCGGGTAGTGGGGGTTCTTTTTTATAACTCCTCTGAAGTCTGTGCGATCCGTTGCTGGTACGTAAAGGAAAATAAGTTAGTGAAGATAGAGAGAGAGATAGTTACGTTTCGTATTTTACTGAAGGGGCAAGAGAGAGAGGTGCGAGCACACATTTTCTTTCTCGATTTCTCTAATAGCCAGTTACTAAGTTTTACTTCAATCGTGTGGTCTAAAGCACTCTCGTTTTTTTGATTCTTTTGATTGTATCAGGTACTACCGCATCGATTTAGGTTTAGAAATCAAAAGTCAAAATTACAAACCAACAAACAAACACTTTAAATGCCTAATCTCCCTTATAACAACTGTAATGGTAACCTACTTTAGACTTGGAAACTTAGATTAGGTTTAATGTTTCATAAGTATTAACAAACAATTCGTTAATCTCCTTTCTGCAACATTACATGTTTTATCATTTAATATGTGTGAAGTATTTTGACATAATTACGTTTTTGTGTAAACAAACTTTCAATTGGCCGTTATAAAATTGGCATTTACGATAACTTTATTGACTTTCCATTGGATAAAACTATGTCTGCTCCCCAAAACTTGCCCGGTGACTAAAATTGGAACGAATTTTGAAGTAAAACTTCTTTACGCACGCTTTGACTTGGCTTGGGGAGTAAGCTGGTGCATGCGTGAGCCGTGACGATAACGTTACGCAAAGTGTGATCTGTCGAGGCGAACAGAAGTTGAGAGGGAGATATAAGTTAGTGAAGATAGAAAGAGAGAGAGTTACGTTTCGTATATTACTGTAGGGGCAAGAGAGAGAGGTGCGAGCACACATTTTCTTTCTCTGTTTTTCATATAAACTTATATGTATTCATGCATATACATATAGCTAAAGAAGTTTTACTTTAATCGTGTGGTCTAAAGCACACTCGTTTTTATTTTTTATGACTGTTTAGTTTTGTTTGTTTTTTTTATTGGCGACATTAAATGTGACAGTATCGACGCTGTCACCAGGTCAGATAATTTTTTGTGGGACTATAATAATTTTATATGCAGTAAACTAACGTTTACCTACTAATATTCTGTCGTGGATGGTCTTTACATCTTGACAGACGAGGCTAAACAAGCCGATACGCGAGCCACACTTTCCCTTTGGTCCTAAGTGAGCGACAAACGCGACACTGTGACGCGATACGACGTGTTTGCACCCTTCTGTTTTATCTTTTAACCTTTTTGTATCAGTGGCGTGCACAGGGTTTGGGCTTAGGGTAGGCATTAGGGCACTCATAAATGTCATACATTAGGTACAAAATAAAACTGTTAGTATGAACACAGCCAGTTAAAAGAAACATAACTCCTCTTTTTTTTACTACTTTTTTTTGTGATAATATTGTTACAAAGGTACACACCTCCCATTGCGAATAATATCTAATTTTGCATTACAGGGAAAGGAAATAAATGTTTAGTAGAAGTACCTTTTACACACAGGCACAGCGCCTATACAGATTTCGCACGAATACTCTTCCATTTTCCAAATAGTAAGTACGTTCTATGAATAAACCTTTACACAAACTTTCCAAGCACAAATCCGATTGGTTTTTTATTTACTTCACTGACTTATTCCCGCAAACATTTAACATTATAATTCACAAATTAAATCAAAACACTGAACTGACACGAAAGTAAACAATGCGTGCATAGACAACTGACAAGTAATACGAGAATACAAATATGGCGTAAAAAAGTTACTACTATATTTGAGTCAAAAATCACTTTTAATAATTTTTGAAGTTCTAAAACCGTACTTCAACGTCTTATGGAAAAAATGTGGATAAATTAATTTAATTAAAATAAGTTTATAATTATAAGAAATCAAGCTACTTATTTGGATTATAGAAAATAAAACCATCGTTTGTTTTAACTTTCGAACTTCGCGCGATTTTAAAAATTCAATTTAGACGGCAGACGCTTACGGCGGCTTGTGATTGGTCAAGGTTGAACCCTAGCGATTGACCAATCACAAGCCAATAAGCTCTGCCTCTTATGCGCGTCATTCCTTCATGATTTCGAGTAGAATCATGAATGAATGACGCGAATAGTGTAAAGATATCTACCTACGATGACGCGCAAAAGAAGCAGATAGTTCGTAAGCTTTTCGGCTTCACGCGATCTCGTCTAGCGATAGATGGCGTTCATCGGTTGTCACTTACCTGACGCGAGTTACGCCGTGCGGGAACTATATGAACTATTTGAAGGAGTGGGCTTAGAATGAATTTTATTTTCAATATTTTGTAAGGGGTATAATTTTACTAGGGTAAGCAGTGCTTTTATGCCTGTATGCCCGGCACGCCACTGTTTTGTATATTGTCTTTTTGTTTTAAGTGTGTGCAATTAGTAGTTTTATCTATATATGTGTCTATGCATCATACTAATATTTATAATATTATAAATGCGAAAGTGTGTTTGTTTGTTGGTTTGTCCTTCAATCATGCTGCAACGGAGTAATGGATCGACGAATTTTATAATTTTATTACAGTGCTTCACACACGAGGAGTTTCTAAACTTACTTAAATACATATCAAAAACTAGCTGATGCCCGCGACTTCGTACGCGTGGATTGAGGTTTTTTGTTTCCCGCGGGAACTCTTTCATTTTCCGGGATAAAAAGTAGCCTATGTGCTATTCCAGACTATAATATATCTCTGTGCCAAATTTCATCCAGATCCGTTCAGCCGTTGGGGCGTGATTGAGTAACAAACATCCATCCATACATCCATCCATCCAAACTTTCGCATTTATAATATTTATTTGATTTGATTCGCGGTACTGGCAGGATTTGATCCTGCGTCTCGCTGGGATTCGCGCCCTGAGCGCCTTGACCACTCGGCCACGGTTCACTTACCTGCCAGTGCCTCGAATCCTGCCGGTTCCGCGAATTTTTGATATGTATTTAAGTAAGTTTTTTAAAAAAACTTATATTTCTGTAAGAACAGATTTTTATTAGAATTAAGTTTTAATAAACGTCAGCTTACTCCATCTAATTAAAAGCCCTATAATGTGTATTTCCAGGTAAAATCGAGGGGGGTTTGCCCCACTTCGGCCCACCCCCCTTCACTACAACAGTCAACAATGAGACCCTGTACTTCGAGGGTATGCTGCAAGTGTTTGGCGCGGAGGGGCTAGTAATGCCACTGGTCGCTATATTGGAGACAATCGCTATTGCTAAGGCTTTTGGTAAGGGACTTTTTTTTTTAGTTTTACTAGCAGTTCGCCCCGGCTTCGCACGGGTAGCACTTGATCAAAATACTCCATACCCAATAATGGTCATTCGGCAGTGAGACGAACAACTCCACCATACGTTCTCAAATTTTGTTCAGCAAACCGCTGTGAACGCTTGGCACTTGAGTCTCCAATACGACGTATTTTCGCTGCCCTCGCCTGGGAACTATGTTTAGAACTAACAACTAAGTTGAGACCTGGCTCTTTTAGGCATTTCGCAGTCTGTCTACAACAGTTAGATATAAAAATGTTTAAAAAAATTTTAGTAAGTTCTCTTGTATTTATTATGACATACAATTGACAAATATGATACATATAAAAGTCAGTCAGAATTTGAATATAATAAAAAAATTAATAGACGAATAGAGGTTTAACGTAAGAAGTTGAAAAATCAAATTATTATTGCAATTTTCGTAGTAATCTCTAATTTTTTGTATCCCGCTAAATCTTTGCAGCGGGTTCAAAAACAGTGGACGTAACCCAAGAGATGGTGGCGATAGGCGCCTGCAACATCCTCTCTTCCTTCGCTCAGAGCATGCCGGCCACCGGCTCCTTTACTAGGACCGCACTTAACCACGCGAGCGGTGTTGTCACTCCCGCTGGCTGCTTGTTCAAAGGTAAACTTCTATCTAAAATAAAATCTAAAATAAAATAAAAGAATACAAGATTCCGCTTGCGTTCAAGATTTTTTGTAGGTAATTTTTCTCACTTTTTAATTATTAATCAAATTCATAATGAATAAGCTATTAAATGAAAAAAATAGTAGTATATTCCCTATTGTGATGTTTTCACAGCAAGTCTGGTGCTGCTATCGGTGACCCTGCTCAGTAGAGCGTTCTACTTCATACCGCGAGCGACGCTGGCGGGCATCATTATAGTGGCCATGATGTCCATAGTGGATTTCACCATCGTGAAGAAACTGTGGATTAGTAGTAGTAAGTTCCCTCCCTCCCTCGTAGTAGTAGCTGGTCTGGTGGGAGGCTTCGGCCGTGGCTAGTTACCACCCTACTGGCAAAGACGTACCGCCAAGCGATTTAGCGTTCCGGTACGATGCCGTGTAGAAACCGACGAGGGGTATGGGTTTAATATAACTGCCATACCCCTAACAGGTTATCCCGCTACAATCTTAGACTGCATCGTCACTTACCATCACGTGAGATTGCAGTCAAAGGCTAACTTAAAGAGGTATAAAGAAATAGAAAAAAGTTATCAAGGAACACTGAGTTTCATTCGTTGTAATCCGCAAAAACAGATTTTGGCTTTATGCTTTTATTTCTGGACACTATATTCTTAAATAAACTTAAACTCAAATGTGTTTTTTATTCAAATAAAATTTTACAAGTGCTTTTGAATAGTCGAGTGAATCTAGCACTGGTTCGGATTGCCGTTCCTACCGAGAAGAACCAGCAAGAGAGTCGGTGGTTGCTCTTTTGAAAAATAATAATTTAAAATAATTACATCAATGTGTATGACAAACATAGGTAAACGCAGTCCTACTCTGCTGGAGCGAGTCAAATCCATGCTTTTTTATCATTCACATAAACTTTATCAGTATAATAAGCTTTTTTCAGGAGCTAGATAAAGGAAAGTTAAAGTTTTATACATTTCTTTATGCACTTTTTTAATGTAAAAAAAAAACAATTTTTATACGGCCAGTCGCCGTGGCTTGTAATATTTTGTTGCATCAATATTTTTGTGATAAGTCATCGATACCGATGTATAAATTAGTCACTACTGTCGCCCACGTCCATACCATGTTGAATACACCGGTTCTCGTCCGATCACCGAAGTTAAGCAACATCGGGCGCGGTCAGTACTTGGTTGGGTGACCGCCTGGGAACACCGCGTGATGTTGGCTTTTTGCTTTTTCATGGTACAATATTTCACTTTTTTAAGAAATATTTAAGAAAGTATCGCGGCAATGTTAATTATGTATTTTATACATTCACTCGATTCATAACGAAGATGTAAAACCATTTCGTATGAAATTAGTCACTTGATGGAAAAACTACTGTACACCACAAGAGACATGCAAATCTGCATTTAAGTTTTGGTTTGAAATAATAAATTAAAAACAGTAGTGTAAGTTATTATACTATCCTGTGGGGCGCTGGACCCAAAACGTCAATTATTATTTAATAGCCTCGACTCAACAAGTTTACCTTTACGGCTTTACTAAATTTGTGTAACGGCATATCCAAAAGTTCTTTTGGCACCATATTCTAAAAGCTATATTCTGTCCAACCATTTATTTTATTTTTGACATAATCCCGCCTATGAAGTGTCATAATTATTGACATGCAATCATCGACAAAAAAATGCAATACTCCATCGACGTATATCGTTTTTTACAATAGTGAAACGACGTCCCTTTAATCCGAAATTTCGTAACTCGTATACTCATCTAGTAATTACAAGTACGACTTTCCTTTTTAAAATAGTCACGGAGCTTCAACATTAGCTTTCTTGATAGTCCTTTAAGCACCATTCATTTTTAGCGATGGATGGTGTCTATATGACCTGACGGATTCATGTACATTTACTGTACTGTTGTAAATAAATGTTTTATTTTAATACATACGAGTACATTGATATACCTAGTCATTTAAACGCTTGGGTATGTTTATAAAACAATAAAAAAAATTGAGCAAAGATAAAAATCAATGTGTCAAAACGATTATAACTTCTTCATAAAGAAAGTCGATTGTCATCAAAGATCGAATCAGTAAGGCATACGAAACTCATTGAAGCGAGCTACCAACAGTAAAATAAATGACTGCACAGTAAATACTCGATCCCACAAAGGGTTTCTGCACCTTGCGTAGACGACATAGCGGCATTACTAGGATAGTGGTACCCGTGTTGCAGAGTCGGAGCTAGTGATCTGGCTGGTGACTGTGGTGGTGGGTGTTACCCTGGGGCTGGAGTACGGAATCGCGGCAGGCGCGGCGGCGGATGCGCTGCGAGCCCTCACCGCCGCCGCGCGCCCCGACCTGCACAAACTGCAGTTCAAGGTATACTCCCGTGCAATCATTGATTTAACTTTTGACATAAACACGCCTATGAAGTTCCATAATTATTGACAGGCAGCCACAAACAAAAAAATGCAATACTTTATGGACACGGTTTGTTGTTGCTGTATTTCACAATAGTGAAGCGATATTATGTTCTTTGTTCCGATATTTCGTAACTTCTATAGATACTAATGGTAATTAACAGTACGACTTTCCTTTTCAAAATAGTCACAAAGCCGCAACACAAGCTCTCTTGAAATTAGCCTTTATGCACCCATACAATGTTTATGTTGCCAAATCCATACTATATACTATAATATTATAAATGCGAAAGTGTGTCTGTCTGTCTGTCTGTCTGTCTGCTACGCTTTCCCGGCCCATCTTTTCAACTGATTTTGCTAAAATTTGGTATAGAGGTAGGTTATATCCCGGGACATAGGCTACTTTTTATCCCGGAAAAATAAGAAGTTCCCGCGGGAATCAAAAGATTTATCTGTTCAACCGATTTTAATGAAATTTGGTACAGGGGTAAGTTGTATCCCGGGGAAGGACATAGGCTACTTTTTATCCCGGAATTGAGTTCCCGCGGGAATCGAAAAAACTTGGTCCACGCGGACGAAGTCCGCGTGGACCAAGTTTTTTCGAGTGCTCTAATGCGGGTTGGCGCGCTTTAACGACTATTATCATGTTAGTGATAATAACCGGGACCTACGGCTTAACGTGCTCTCAGAGGCACGGGGGATGAAACACCGCCAACTTCCAACTCCGGGCTGGCACTGAGAATTTCTTAATTGAAAAACCCAATACCTAACAATGTTTATGCCCGACCGGGAATCGAACCCAGGACCTCGTGATCCGCAGTCGACTATGCTAACCGCTAGACCAACGAGGCAGTCGGAAAAGCACAAGCAACTGGAATTTAAACAAATCAAATTGTATTTTCAGATCGGCAACCAGGAGTGCATCTCGCTAACTCTAGTGGGCACGCTGGGCTACGCGTGCGCTGAGCACGTGCCCCGCAGGATACGTGCGCTCGTGCCGCGCGACGCGCACGTCGTCATACTGGACGCCAGGCATTTGCGGAGAATGGACATCGGTGTTATTGAGGTGAGACGAACGTATTCGTATTTCTAGATCTTTCTGTACAACTGTCAAAAAAGGAGGGTAATGTTTTCAGGGTTTATGTATGGTGAGTATCTTTATCCCAAGTCCCAACATATCTTCTAAATGCCTGGGGTGAGAAACTCGATTTGCTTATAAAAGGTTAAATTTTGTAAGAAAACTGTGCTGTATTGGGAATGTTCTTTGTGACTCCTAAAAGTTAAAGAAACCTTTAATTTTTAGGAGTCACAAACAAACAAGAACACGGTTTTTTTTCAAAATTAGATTTTACTTCTCTGAAGATTAATATGTATACCCATGCCAAATTGCCAAATTTCTAGTACTAAGAGTCTCTGAGTTAAGCCGCGGATAGACAGACATACAGGCGGGCGGACATGGCGAAACTATAAGGGTTCCTTGTTGATAACGGAACCCAAAAAAGCTAATCGTGTGCGCAAGGTGCAGAAACCCTTTGTGTGGTCGAGTGTACGCTTTTATAACATGGTTCCAAAAGAGTTTCTGCATTACATAAATTTAAAGACAGTTATACAACATTTGTTAAGTCAAGGTTATTACTCTATCGATGATTTTTTTGAATGACAAAGTTGCATGGAAGCAATCAGCCTCGCATCCAGTGACCTACAAGTCAGTGTAATACTTGTTACGTAACGTATGTGTTGTATTGTTTACATATTGTAACATTTTTATTTTTAAGAAAAGAGCAACTGCTGAGTTTCTTGCCGGCTCTTCTCAGTAGAATCATTTTTCCGAACCTGTGGTAGAGTCTTGACGTATCATCAGTGACACAAGTTGTCTCCTACGTAAAATAAATAAATCATTTATCATTTAAATGCACCATAAAAATAACACAATAACAAATTATTAACAAATTGTGTTAATTCCAGAACGTAATATCAGCGATATTAGAGCTGGAGCAGAAGGATCACCGCTTTCTGCTGTGGAACTTCGACGCGGGCCACCAGAGTGTGTTCGAGGCCTTACACCCCGGCATGGCGACTAGATTCGTGACTGGACCGAGCATTGACCAGTTCGTTTTAGGTAAAGTTATCATCTAATTATTAGATGATAATTTGCCGGTTTCTGAATTGAGAATTTCATGTTGAGTCTGTCTCAAAGACTACTTAACGACTAATTATACAAATTTTTGTTTCTGAATTGATATTGTGTAAGGTTTGAGAGTTGGAACTTGCTGTTTTTGCTTGAATGCTTAATTCAGAAACCGGCCCAATATCAATTCAGAAACATAAATTTGGTTAATTAGTCCTTAAGTGGACTTTGAGACAGACTCAACATGAAATTCTCAATTTAGAAACCGGCCGTATTATTAGATTCTAATAGATAGGGTATTTAATAACAATCGAAAAATAAAAATATTGTCTGGTTGGTCTAGCGGTTAGCATAGTCGACTGCGAATCACGAGGTACTCCTGGGTTCGATTCACGGCCGGGGGAAAAAATTGGGTATTTCAGTCAAGAAATTCTCAGTACTAGCCTGAAGTTGGGAAGTCGGCGGTGTTTCACCCCCGTGCTTCGGAGAACACGATAAGCCGTCGGTCCCGGTTAAAAAAATTGAATTGAATTGAATTGTCACTAACATGATAATAGTCATTAAGCCCGCCAACCAGCATTGGAGCAGCGTGGTGGGTGGGTCTAATTTCCTCCCTCCTATGAGAGTGGAGGCCTGTGCCCAGCAGTGGGACGTTAAAGGGCTGTAGTGCTGGAAAAATGAATTATTTCTTCGTCATCATAATCATCATTTCAACCTATTGCCGGCTCACTACTGAGCACGTGTTTCCGCAACTACACGTGTAAGTTTTTAAGTAGGTAGCGTTCGTAAGTAACATAAGTTATTAACATTCGCATACGATACGTGGCTTACAAAACTGTTTATATTACGTAAGTTACTCATATATACGCGACTAGATGATTCCTGCGACTTCGTCCGCGTGGACCAAATTTTTTCGATTCCCGCGGGAACTCTTAAATTTTCCGGGATAAAAAGTAGCCTATGTCCTTCCCCGGGATACAACCTACCTCTGTACCAAATTTCATTAAAATCGGTTGAACAGATGGGCCGTGTAAGCGTAGCAGACAGACAGACAGACAGACAGACACACTTTCGCATTTATAATATTAAGTATGGATATGGAAGTATGGAAGTATGGATTTACGTGAGTAAAACTTACAAGTATAATCGTAGCCTCAGATTGAGAAGGACTCACGCCACAGCCCCCCACGCTGGCCAAGCGCGTATTGGCAGTCTTCACACACCTAGGAGAACCTTATGAAGAACGCTTGGAGGTTTCCTCACTATTTTTCCCTTGACCGTTAAAGCAAGCTATAATTATGTTAAAAAAGCACATAGCTCGGAAAAGTTTGAGTTGTTTGCCTATTGATCGAACTTCATACCCGAATACGAGGCCGAAGTTTCATCCACTAAGCTTCCGCTTAACTCAACATCCGCTTTTAGTACCTACTAAGCAGTATTATGAAAATGTACTTGATTTACCATTTGTTTGCAGGTTTGAATGTCGATAGAAGATTTTCATCTCTAAGCACAGTGGCATAATCTTTAGCGGGTTGAATTAATTATTCATGTTTTTGTTGTATTTTAAATTTTAATATCTAGTTTTTTGATCCTAGTAAAATTTTATACATACTGTATAGATTTAGGACCATTCTGATTCGAATTCTAGAAAATGTAGCAAATTATGTTGTGTAACTATTTTTGAAGTGAAACTTCTTTAGAATCATAGTGATTTGAAAATTCTATGTAACGAAAAAGAGACAAACATATTCATAATAGGATTTAACCTGCGAGAGAATGAGATCTATACAAGTATATTTATCTCATTTTCTCGTAGGCTTTTTGAAGTTTCACTTCTGCCGTGTGTGAATTGCATACACACACACTTTTATTATTAATTTTGTCTGTATAAATCTGTATCTAAATTAACAACCATCCAGAATGTTTTTAATTAATAAGTAATTTTACTTATCAATTAAAACATTCTGGATGGTTGTTAATTTAGATACAGATTTATAAATTCGTCACTACCATCGCCAACGTCCATACCATGTTGAATACACCGGTTCTCGTCCGATCACCGAAGTTAAGCAACATCGGGCGCGGTCAGTACTTGGATGGGTGACCGCCTGGGAACACCGCGTGATGTTGGCTTTTTGCTTTTTTTACCACTTTTTTTGTCATTTTTATTTTCTGGTCATAATCAGAGATTTTTAAAAATAGTTTCGATTTTTTCGCGATAGCTTGGTGCTAATTCGGTTTCTTCAATCACAATTTTTTTAAATCAAAGTCTTTCACAAATTTTACATAGTTTTTGACATTTTAAGTGTAATAATTGTATAATTTTGCTTTTGAGGATCTTCAAATCCTATTTTTATCAGAGCTCAGATATGCCAAGAAATCCTTAAGAGAACTTAATATAATACAATTATTATGTTAAGTAGGTACTTACTACATAATTTATATGTATAAAACAATAATTTGACTGTCAACCTAATTTACATTATTGTATCTACCAAAGTTTATTACGTAAGGACTAAAATTTGTTTTTAATTCTTATGTTTTTGAATTTTCACATTACCAATTTTGTACCAAATAAATAGAACTAAATAAAAATTTCACTTTAGTTTTAAGAAAATATTTTTTTAAATGAATTACTTATTTATATATTAAGAAAACATATTATGTTTTTTAAGATACACGATGTTTTTCGTAACTTTACTTAGAAAGTACGAGCTACTAAGTCATTGTTATATACTTATAAATATTTTATACTTTATACTTACTTTACTATAATGGTTCACGCTAAACCGCGTAACGCGTTCTGAAATAACAACACTTTTTACCCCGGAAAATGAAGGAGTTCCCGCGGGAACCAAGAAACCTCAATCCACGCGCCCGTAGTCGCGGGCATCAGCTAGTATTTTATACTTTTTACTTACTTTACTTTATAATGGTTCACGCTAAACCGCGTAACGCGTTCTAGTATGAATAACCGACAAGTAGTTTATAATGGTGTAGCATAAATCCATACTGATATTAAAAATGCGAAAGTGTCTGTCTGCTACGCTTTAACGGCCCATCTCTTGAAATGAAATTTCGTACAGAGATAAGTTGTATCCCGGACAAGAACAAAGACTTTTATTCCGGAAAATTAAAAAGTTCCCGCGGGAATTAAAAAAAGAGTTAAAAAAATTATAAAGTCGCGAGCATCATCTAGAATTCTAGACCATAATATTTTCATACTAATATGATAAATGCAATAATGTGTATGTCTGTCCATCTGTCCGTCTGTCTGCTACGCTGTCACGGTCCATCAGCTGTTCAACCGATTTCGATGAGATACTGAGATAGGTTGCATCTCGGGAAGGGCATAAGCTACTTTTTATCCTGGAAAATCATAGAGTTCAGAGATTTTTAGCGCAGGCGAAGTCGCGGGCGCATCATCTAGTTTTCTATACTTAACCATGCTGAAACAAGAAAATACATTCCAAAAATTTGTATGTTACCATTTTAAGGTTATGTAGATATATTAGCGTAATTTTCTTTACTTTAATAGATAGATAGATAGATAAATGCTTTATTGCCACACAAAACATTAAAAAGAAACAATAAAGTTAACAATCAAAAAGAAATAACAAGTGCGCAAAGGCGGTCTTATCACTAAAAGTGATCTCCTCCAGACAACCTTTAATAAAGAAGCTAATGCAATGAAGCGGGATAGTGCAACAACATTAATACATATTTATAATATACTACATAAACTATACATTCTAATAATACATAAACAATTACACAAATAAAATACTAAAACATATAAATACTAAAATACCAATACATTTAATCATAATACATACATAAATATTTTATAGCATATTAGTAAGATACAATTCTTTCAAACGATTCTTAAAAATACTCAAAGATTTTGACTGTCTAATATTACCTGGTAGAGCATTCCATAACTTGACTGTCTTTACCGTAAAGGAATTTGCATACACCTCAGTCCGACTCAATGGTATTTTTAACTTGTTGTCGTCCCTGGACCGCAAATAAAATTGAATGTCTTTGCTGCCAAGAAAAGTGAATCGCTCTTTCAAATATGGTGGCGTTTGAGGATGATATAAAATAGTGTATAGGAGCGAAAGAGCGTGTAAGTTTCTGCGGGATCGAATTGGCAGCCACTTCAACTGTGCCCGAAACTCAGACACATGATCATATTTTCGCAGGCCATAGATGTAGCGAATACATACATTCTGCAATCTATCCAATTTGTTAAGCATGGTCTCCGATAAATCCAAATAACTAACATCAGCATAGTCCAAAATGGGTAAAAGAAGAGTATTTGCCAAAAGTATTTTAGTCTTTATGGGCAAAAAATGTTTCCACCGTCTTAAATACCCAAGTGCAGCAAATATCTTTCGGCTTAGCTCTGTAACTTGTGGAACCCAAGACAAAGAATTATCTAAGATAAGGCCAAGATCCCTAACCACACTACTTAAGGATATGACTGTGCCATCTAAGTGAACAGGTGGTAGCCTATTATGGGAAAGTAAGGAAACGTAATAATTGCTGCCAATAATAGTCACCTGAGACTTATTTGGATTTATCAAAATACCATAAGAACGACACCAAGCACTAACTTTATTTAAATCTGCATTGATAGTATTAATAGCAACAGCTAGATCATCAATGGTTGCCGATACATAAATCTGCAGATCATCAGCATACAAATGATAAGAAGAAGAAATTACTGAGGTAACAGAGTTGATATAAATGGAGAAGAGAAGAGGAGATAGCACACCACCCTGCGGAACACCAGCTTGTAGAGAAATAAATGAAGAAAACTTATCACCTAAACGAACACACTGCTGACGGCCACAGAGATAAGACCGAAACCAGCTGATGACAGTAGGCGACAAATTAACAGTCCTTAATATAGCCAAGAGCAAATCAAAGTCCACGGTATTAAAAGCATTACTGAAGTCTAATAATGCAATCACTGTAAGGAGCTTATTATCAACCGCATACCTAATATCATCACAGACCTTGATAAGGGCTGTTGCTGTGCTATGACCCCGCCGAAAGCCTGATTGAAAACTTGTCAAAATATCATACCTAGTTAGATAGATGCTTAATTGTTGATGTACAATACGCTCAAGCACTTTGGATAAGAAAGGGAGGATGGAAATGGGTCGAAAATGAGATGGTATTACAGGATTTTGAACTTTAGGAACGGGAATAATATAAGCTTTAGTCCAAGCAATAGGGAAAGCACCAGAGGTAAATGAAAAATTAAAAATATGACATAAAATTGGAATAATACCATCAAGTGGTATCAGATCCTCCATGAATTTGTCATTATCAAAATTTCGAAAACTCCGACGCATAACAATGCTAGGTTTCACTTTAGGAGGCCGAATTTTATAAGACATATACATCAAATCATGATATGAGAATGCATCGGCCGGCAGCTGCCCATGAGTATCCACAAGGCTAGGAGAAGAAACTATCATGAGATCTAATTGGGAAGGAAGACAGTTAGGGAAAAAATGGGTAGCATTTGTTGGTAACAGTTCTAGATTTGAGCCATCAATAATTCTCAACAAACGCTTGGCCCGATGGTCATTTTTGATAATACATGTATTGAAATCACCCATAATTATAGTATGATCAACCGAGGAGGAGTATTCTTCAAGTAAATTTTCAAATGAATCAAAATAACTGATATGGAGAGATGGGCTATAATAAACCCCGAGAAGGACTTTTTTCTGACCAAACAGTACCTCAATAAATAAGTGCTCTGAGGATTCAGAGTATAAAGATGGGGACTTATCTAGAATACGAAAAGGAATATGACTTCGCAAGTAAATTGCCGCACCGCCGCCACCTTTACCCGTTCGATCATTCCTAATAAGATGATAGCCAGGCAAACTGTAGGAAGTTGAAGGAAGAGAAGGTTTTAAAAAAGACTCTGAAACTAAAACAGCGTGAACATTTTTGGAATCAAATGAAGTCAAAAAATCTGAATAATGAGCAGGAATGCTCTGAGCATTAATATGAGCTATATTAAAATTTTTTGAAAATACCGAAAATATTTTATCAAGTGCAGAATTTAGTGGTATGGCGGCACTATGGAAGCTGACACTAGACAGAGATGAATCCGTAAGAAAAACATCGTTATCTGAATCAGAAATATTATTGTTATTAATGGCATCAGCTGAAATCATGCTACAAAAATAAAATATATACTTAAATATACCTAATATATATAAATAAATTAAAAATAGATAAATATCAACAAGAAAACCCGGAGGCTTTCCTGATATGTAAGCAACCGCACTCTTCTATATACCAGCCTACAAAATTTAGTTGGAGACCACTTTTAAACATATTACAAAAATAAGGAATAATACACTAACTACAAACTAAATTTTCTACAAGCACACTAAAGTCTACACAAAATGCAAGAAAACGGAATTGCGCGCCAAGCACCCAGATACTTCATTTAATGTGCATAGTATAAAAAGTTCATAACAAGCTAACCTATCAAATCCATGCTCCGTGGAAGGGCGCGCAATACCGCTTTGCAAACCTAGCAACGAACGATATGATCTAGATGAAAATAAGTGAAAAGTAAAATAAAAATTAAAAAATTAATACATAAATAAGTAGGTACTTAGGTAGCACACAACAAAAAATATTGATATTATATCTCCTACAATCATACACAGATAAAAAGCTAAGAAATAACAGCTATAATTACTCAATGTAACCATAACTCACATTAGCACAAAACCCAAGTTTAATTAAATAGTTATACAAAACTAATATTTATATTTAACTATCACTATACAAATAAACCAATATACCAGTATCCAGAGCTATTAAAAGAACACAAACTCAACTTGTCAGTTTACAGGAGTGTCAACAAAAGTGACAAGTGACAGTGTGCTATTTGTTTATATCAACAAAATCTTTTAAATACCGTAAAGTAATACCACAAAACATAATTAAATAAATGAAATTGTAGGTAAAGGAGAAATATAATAATATACATACTAAAATAGCAACATAGCAGCAGTGTAATAGTAAAATACACCTATCCAAGGTATAAGTACCCACCTACTATAATGTGTAATATTGTAAATCAGGACACCATTTAGCAAAGAACTGAAGCTACGACTTACAACTAAATAAGGAGCGATACTGCACGCAATTAGGCAACAAAGCACCTACTTTCTTGCATCTTTCCTTGCCTTATTTGCCTGCGCTCTCACACTTCTTATTCCCGGTACTCCTGCACTGGATGGTCCTGCCAATGCCTGACTACCTGCTGGACTCGTGCGACTTGTAGCAGTAGAGGACGATGTTAAAGACACGGCATTCGGCACCATAACATCACTGGATTTAGAATCAATGCGCTTCACATCAGCTATTGAGTCAACACGCTGGCGTTTACCGTCAGTACTCAGCACAGTTATATACCCATCTTTAGTCCAGCAACGGGAAACACCGAACTTCTGCCTTGCAGCTTGAAAGGTTTCATGCCGCTCTTTCGTCAAAAACTCTGACAGGGTTACTCCGGTACCTTTAAGGCGAGTCTTTGAATACCAGACTTTGTTCCGGAGAGCCAAGTCACGAAACTTGACCAAAACAGGCCGAGGCTTCCCATCTTTAGGCTGACCCAGACGCTTGCAGTACCCAAGATTAGCGTCTGTTAACTCTGGCATAGCAAGGTGAACAGACAATGTCCTGATTACAACAGAAGACACATCCTCCTTCTGACCCTCTGGAACTCCGTGCATTAAGAGCATTTTCCTTCGACTTCTCATCTCAATTGCATCACATTGCTTAGAGAGCATCTGTACCTGCAACTGCAGGCTTTCCAAAGATGTCAAAACAAACACCCGGAATGCAGTAAACTGAGCAGCAATGTTGGATGACGGACTCGTAGCAGGGATGGATGTCTGTATGGCCTGCTGAAACTCTGCCATACGTGCATTAAAATGCTCAGTTAGTGTAGAAATCGAATGCTCAATCGATTGCAAATTTTGTGCATCCATGTTGTATGTGAAATTTTTATATGTGTTAAATAGTGATTTACACAGGATTTAATATATGGATTAATAGGTGGTATGTAGAAAAGTTATAACTAATACATTTCAATATATATTACACTATAAATCAGTTATAAAACGAAATATAATACAACAAACTTTGAAAACACATGTGACTTATTCCACACCTACCCGCGAAAAAAAAAAATTTAATCTTAGGTAAAGGGATATAAAATTGTACAGTGATAGATTTATACTTATTCGAAAAGAAATAAAATTAATAATTGTATAATAAAAATTCTTTCGTTTTATTTTTATCATCCAAGTCCATCCATTTTTTGATCCAAAGGTGCCTGAAGTCTGCCAAGCATTGAGCCAGCGTGGTGGACTATGGGAAAACCCTTTTCATTCTAAGCGGAGACTCGTGTTCAGTTCAGTACGCTTAATCTAAGTTTTAACGTTGAAAAGGTACCTATTCTATTGATCGTAATCAAGCGTTCGATAACATTGGCGTCAAAGTAAAATGGACATGACATTATGGAACCAGCTTCCATCTTCTGTGTTCCTTCATGATTGCAATAGAGCTCTTGAAAGGGCGGACTTAAAAAATGAAATCAGTGGGTACCAGGAAATCATAAGACGTACTAAGTAGGGATATAATGGTGTAGTCAGCCCTTCCAGGCTCGGCGTTAAACGGCTCGATGCGGCCTTCGCTGTCGCAATCCCCACATTTATTTTAAATCGCAAATAGGCGGGGATAACGTCTTCGTGCTGCCTTTGAAACTAGGTAAGTACTTCTTAACTTGACTAGAGCTTTTAACACTAACATATTACAAAAAAATAGCAATTCGACGACACTACTCGACCTAATGCTAGAATATAATTTTTCCCAACATGTACACGAGCCCACCCGGGAAACAAAAACTAGCTCGACATGCCTGGATCTAATTTTCACCAATATACCTAAAAAATTCTTCGAGATAGTTGTAAAAGATTTTGGCTTCTCAGACCATAAAGGTACGGCAATAAAAATAGGAAAACTACAAAACAGCAACACCATAAAGGTGTGGAAAACCGAAAGAAGAATATTTAATAATAAAAATATAAATAAATTTAAAATTGACTTAAAAAATATTCAGTGGAATGAAATAATAAAACCAAATAAATCAACCAATGAAAACTATAACTCGTTCAACAAAATAATCGAATCATCTCTAAATCGTTGCATACCTAAAAAAATAATTAAAATAAGCTCAGAAACAAAAAACTACTGGTTAAGTAAAGGACTAAAAATATCCTGCAAACATAAAAGATTACTAAAAATAATAACAAGCTACTCAAAAAATCCAATATTGAAAAATCACTATAGAATATACGAAAAATCTCTAAAAATTTTAGTAAACAGATCTAAAAAACTCCAAGACAGCAAGCGTATAAAAAAATCTAATAATATAATGAAGTGTACGTGGAATATAATTAAAGAACGAACCAATAAAAAACCAACCAAACGATATAATAACATAGAACTATTGATCCATAATAAACCAACGTCTAATCCGGTGCAAGTTGCAAACACGTTCAACGAGTTTTTTGCATCAGTAGGTCGACTAGATAGTAGGGACAGCCGGCCGGCCCCGTGCGGCCGCCCAGTGCTGAATCCGACGCCGAACAGCATGTTTCTGCGACCGGTAGACGCGCACGAAGTACGCCGCATCATACGAAACCTAAAAAATAAAAACAGCTATGGCATAGATGAGCTACCACCCTTCCTAATAAAAAGATGCACTGACGAACTGACTGCACCACTGACTATACTAATTAATCAATCTTTCTCCGAAGGCGTATTTCCCGACGCACTTAAAATATCATTAATTAAACCTATCCACAAGAAAAATAAAAAAACCGACCCCGGCAACTACCGACCTATCGCCCTGCTACCCTCGGTGTCTAAGGTATATGAGAAAGCGATGTGTAGCCGAGTGTACGCATTCTGTGAAAAATATAACATATTCGACGACTGCCAAAACGGCTTCAGGAAAAATAGATCAACCGTGCTCGCTGCGTACAAATATATCGACACAGTACTTAACACACTAAACAATAAAGAATACGCGATAGGCATATTACTTGACATGACAAAAGCATATGATAAAATAATGTATGACATACTCTTGAATAAACTGTACGACGTAGGCATTCGTGGGTCCGCACATAAATGGTTCGAGTCATACCTAAACAATCGCAAACAATACGTAGAAATCACACATTATGACTTTAAATCGGGCAAAATAACAAATACACGATCGGATGTGGAATACATAAACCATTCAATACCACAAGGAAGTGTGCTCGGATGCCTGCTGTTCCTGGTATACATAAATGATCTCCCGAAAATCCTGCGCGACCCGTGCGTGTTGTTTGCGGATGATATTTCAATCCAAACCACATGTACGGGCGCCGACGGTTTAGATTCTAAACTAAACGAAATTATTACCAGTGTTAACGGCTGGCTGGACGAGCACAACTTAGAAATAAATTTTCAAAAAACAAAATTGATGCAATTTAGACCATACCAAAAAACCCCATTAGAAATAAATTTTTCTTTTCAAAATTGTAGGCTGGAATGTGTCGAATCATTTAGTCTACTTGGTATTGACATTGACTGCCACTTAAACTGGAAAACACACATTCAAAAAATTAAAACTAAATTATCGCGATTCACATATGCGCTGAGGGAATTAAAAAAATCCACCGACACGGAAGCGGCACTGTTAGCCTATTTCGCGTATGCAAATGCTTGGCTAAGTTACGGAGTCATATTGTGGGGTAATAGCACTGATGCACAACAACTTTTCGTGCTACAAAAAAAATGCGTAAGGATTATCTATAATCTAAAAAACAGGCAAAGTTGCGTACCACATTTCAAAACATCTAAAATCCTAACCCTGCCAAGCATATACTAGAATCATGTAAATTTGTAAGGAAATATCCGGATTTCTTTAAAAAACTCCAGAACATGCCACGACCAGATAAATTACGGAGTGCGCGAATGTATAATTTAGTTTATCCCAAATCTAATTTAAAAATCCACAGCACCGGTCCCAACCCAATGTGTACTAAACTTTACAATCAGCTCCCGAAAGAACTGAAGGCAGAAGAGAATATAAATATATTTTTAAACAATTTAAAAGACTTCCTGCAAAAAAAAGCGTATTATCACGTTAATGAATTCTTAGATCAAAAATGAAATCATTTGTTGAATTGTTATTTGTCACAATAAGTCCGCCTCCCTGGTTACAGCGCCCTTACAGGGTTCCGTTATTTTAATGGAAATGTACCTAACTAATAATAAATAAATAATAAATAATAATAAGAAAAAGCTGATTTCATGGCCGTGTTTTTGTCAGTCAAAGGGAAAATAATCCCTTACGAATACAATTTTATAATTTAGCGATTGGGAAACTGGTTCATATTTATAGTCCGTCAAACCTATCTGACCGGTGACAGCGTCGCTTAACAACAGCTAAACAGGCATACAAATTAGTTCCAGTTTTGGTCACCGGGTCAGATAAGTTTGTGGGACTGTAACTGACAGTAAGTTGTTAGTAAGTAAAGACAACAATCGTGCATTGCCGAGTCAACATCTCCTGAAGATGCTCCGGTTTCGAAGTGAAACGTTCGTTGAGAATAATTTGGAAGATTTGTGTGGTGTGGTGAATATCGCAAGCTACAAGTGCAAGATGCACACTGTACTACATAAATTTACGTACTGTGGCGGGTTATACATTATCATGGACTTACGCAAAGTAACGCCTGCTTTATTAATTCATTATATGGCCAAATCCTTCTCAATTCTCATTCTGAGAGGAGAATCGTGCTCAGTAGCGAGCCGGCCTGCCATTAATCAATTACAACTTGTACCACTAACTCGCCCAGTTCAAACGGTCCTCATCACAAAATCCCGGTTAAAATTCAACGAGTTAAGCCCCACTGAGTAATGGCGGACGCGACCGGGGCGACATCCATAATGTTTCGTAAATAAACTAATAAATACACGATAATTTATGGCTCTACAGTCGTTGTTGTACAAGTCTATAGGTACTCTTTAAAAGATTTATTCGTGGGATTTTAAAAGTTTTTCATTTTGCTATGTTCTCGGTATTTGAATACTATACTTAGCTTAGCTTATTACCGCGACTTCGTCGGTGTGGGTTTCACTAAGTACCTATGTATTTTTAAGCTATTGCATAGCTTCTATCGCGGGCCTTGAGCGGGGAGACCGAATCCAGAAATTCCGTAACGAAAAAAATATTACAATTTGTCAATACGAAGGTAAATTTCGCCACCACCTACAAGGTTAAAGTAGCTCAGGCGGGAAATGGGCGGTCACGATACCAGAAGACCCCGGTTCGAATCCAGATGTCTCCAGTCCGATTTTTTTTTTCGGTTATTATTATTTTTATTTTATTTTTCGATTATTATTATTTTTATTTTTATTAAATTTTAATTTAATTTAAATTGATTTACCAAGTGTTAATAGTTTTACCCTTTTGACCCGTTTTTAAATCATTATTTTTATCGTTTTATCGTTTCATCGTTTTTAAATACATTTTAAACGTACTTCAATCGCATCGCCATGGCCGACAAGCAACCGCTCGACCAGAGGCCGCGGAAACAGAGAAGAGGACGAACAGGGATTCCGCGCGCAGTGGTACGCCGGAATATAATGGACCAATAAAACCTATAAAACCTTTTATTGAGGTTTTACGGTTCCCGCGGGAACTCTTTAATTTTCCGAGACAAAAAGTAGCCTATGTATTATTCCAGTCTATAATCTATCTCTGTGCCAAATTTAATCCAGATCCTTTCAACCGTTCTGGCGTGATTGAGTAACAAACATCCATCCATGCATCCATACATCCATCCAAACTTTCGCATTTTAATATTTATTTGATTGATTGATTGATTATTTGATTGATTCACGTACGGCAACTTGTGTCACTTATGAGATGTCAAACTCTAACCGAAACTACCGGTTCGGAAAGGAGATTGGTTATGTCTTATGATCTAAGACTAGGTACCTACTAGTGGCATTCTTCCCAGCCTGTTAAGGTCTAGCCCCACTAAAGAGACGCGGCGGTGCACGTAGCGGCAAATATTTTTTGTATGAGTTTGTATGCAGCTGAGACCACGCGTTGCCGCTACGTGCCGCGCCTCTGTAGTGGGGCTAGATCTTTAGGAGTATGGCCGATAGATCCCAACAGAAAACCTCAAATTTGAAACCTTTTCTCATTACTGAAAAGTTACATGGACTAAGAGCAATAAAAAATATATCATACTAATATTATAAATGTGAAAGTGTGTTAGTTTGTTGGTTTGCCCTTCAATCACGCTGCAACGGAGCAACGGATCGACGTGATTTTTGGCATGGGTATAGTTATGGAGAGTACATAGGCTACTCTTATCCCGGAAAATCAAAGAGTTCCTGTGGGAATAAAAAAATACTTAAACCACGTGGGCGATGTCGCGGGAATCAGCGAGTATATAATATATTACAAGATTCCCAGTTCCGTCCCGCGCATGCTTATCAGGAACCCTTTTCACGAGTGTTTTAATCCCCGCGAGTGTTTACGCGGCGTGCGCGAAATAAAAACGCGCGTAAAGTATTTATGCGCGATATGAGAGTTGTCAGTCGGGCCACGTCGCGGTTATATACGAGCACAACCAGCCGGGAACACGTAGAGAGGAAACTGCGCGAAAAACGGGAGCGGAATTCCGCATGTTGAGATTTTTCGCGGCTTAGCTTATCTTATAGTTTTTATTATACGACTAGTGGTTGGCCGCGACTTTGTCCGCGTACTCTTCGGATTTCTTATGAGATAATTAAATTTTCTCGCTTCAAAAGGCCTATAAAGCTTATGCAGGTTTTCATTTATTATTTTAAAAACTAATAAATTAAATGCCGATTTTCAAGTCTCTAACTTCAAAAACATAGGACTTTCATACAAACTTCCAACCCCCATTTCACCGCTTTAGGGGTAAGTTGTCTCAAAACGTTTCTTGGCTGATGTTTACGCTATAGAAGGAACACCTGTCTTGATAAATTCGTCAACTCTTAGTACTAGTATTCTCATCTCGATCCTCCAAAAATACGTCTCAGGCGATTTTCAATAGTAAAATCTTGTTGGAAAACGTTTTACCCTACGATCCTTATAGAGCAACTCAAACAGTACATAAAACGCGCGTTAAATACGCGCAATATGAGAGTTGGGAGTCCGTCCACGTCGCGGGGCAATTTACGAGCACAACCTAC
Source organism: Erebia epiphron (assembly GCA_963932025.1). Lineage (NCBI taxonomy): Eukaryota > Metazoa > Arthropoda > Insecta > Lepidoptera > Nymphalidae > Erebia > Erebia epiphron. The sequence continues at coordinate 17,041,046 of OZ009950.1, forward strand.
GGGGCACATATTATAGAGGAAACTGTGCGAAATTCTCGTTGCGAATGACAGCTATAATAGGTTACGGACTATTATGGTTAGGTTAAGTAATGAAGGTTACAATAGTTGGTATAATTTAACTGTCTCTTAGCTGACGTTACTCAACTCACTCAAATGTTTTTTATTCTAATAAACTTTTACAAGTGCTTTTGAGTCGTCGAGTGAACTAAATAAACACTTAATAAATAATCTACCGGGTTCGAGTCCCGGGTCGGGCCATAATAAGTATTGGGGTTTTTTGACTAGAAATTCTCAGCACTAGCCCGGAGTTAGGAAGTTGGCGGTGTTTCACCCCCGTGCCTCGGAGAGCACGTTAAGCCGTCGGTCCCGGTTATTATCACTAACATGATAATAGTCTTTAAAGCCCGCCAACCCGCATTGGAGCAGCGTGGTGGGTCTAAGCTCTAATTCCCTCTCTCCTATAATAGTGGAGGCCCAGATGTGGGACGTTAATGGGCTGTAGTGGTGGTGGTGGAAATAATCTATCTCTGTGCCAAATTTCATCCAGATCCGTTCAGCCGTTCGGGCGTGATGGAGTAACAAACATCCATCCATACATCCATCCATCCAAACTTTCGCCAACAAATCCATCCAAACCAAGAGGTAGATTATAGTCTGGAATAACATCCACGCGGACGAAGTTGCAGACATACATAAAATGTATACATAGGTTCTCAGTAACCCTTTTCTGCAGGATTGATGTTAAGTGTTGCTTCACTCAGGGTTTACTATTTCGGGAGGGTTTCCTCTGCCAGACATGTTTACCGGCCAGCGCCGGCGTAGAGCATCTTTATTACTTTCCACGGTATAACCTGATTTCAACATCGCTGGTTCTGGCGTTTAAATATTGTTGAGTTGGTCTGAGAGCCGGATACACTACGACCTTCACCGATCTGTTAACCAGATGAAACATGAAAAAAATTGAATATATAAAATTCAAAGTCCTTACTGACTGACTGACTGACTTATATATCAACGCACAGCCTAACCGCTAGGGTTAGACTTGAAATTTTGACAGTAGCTTTCTTTTATGACGTAGGTGCTCACTAAGGAAGGATTTTTCAAAATTCCACCTCTAAGGGGGTGAAATAGGGGTTAATAGTTTGTATGAAAATCCGTCATTTCTCAAGTTATATCCATGACTCTTGGCATAAGAGCTATCACACAGTTTCACAGTTTTTGAAAATTCTACCCCCGAAGGGGTGAAATAGGGGATGACAGTTTATATGAAAGCCCTTCATTTCTCAAGATATTTCCCAAGTTGTATCAACGAAACTTGGTATTTTGGCTTTAGGTAATAAATAAAGAAGTACGTGTGGCACAGTTTTTCAAAATTCCACCCCAAAGGGGTAAAATAGGCGTTGAAAGTGTGTATGAAAGTCCTTCATTTCTCAAGTTATAGCCATGAAACGTAGCATTTAGGCTTTCAGTTAGATATTCAGAAGCACGTGTTTCACCATTTTTGAAAATTCGACCCCCAAAGGAGTGAAATAGGGGATGAATGTCCTTCATTTATCAAGATATTTTTCAAGTTATAACAACGAAACTTGGTATTTTGGCTTTCGGTATAATGCAAATTAGAAGTACGAGTGTAACAGTTTTTCAAAATTCTACCCCCAAACGAGCAAAATAGGGGTTGTAAGTTGGTGTAAAAGGCGGGCGTTTTTCAAGTTAAAGCCATGAAACTTGATATTTGGGCTACCGGTTTAAATTATGAAATACATATTCACAGTTTTTATAAATTATATCCCAAAGGACGTTAAATAGTCCTTCAATCACGCCGCAACAGAGCAACGGATCGACGTGTTTTTTTCATGGGCTCTTTTTATTCCGGAAAATTAAGGAATGCCTATGGGAATTAAAAAACTTATACAACGCGAACGAAGTCGCGTGTGTCCGCTAGTAATAGATAAATACGCCTAAAATAGCTTGCCTATCAAAATCCTGACCAGGCTATTTTTAATTTTTTTTGACAGGTTTACCTATTGTAGGCAATGCTAAACCATTGCGTTTGTTATAAAATTACCTATATATTTAGATATACTTGGTTAACAGATCCGTATCGGATACAAACACACTTTCGCATAATTTTATAATATTAGTATGATGAATAGAAATCAAAATCAAAATCAAAATCAAATTATTTTTATTCAAATAGACTTTTTACAAGTTCTTATGAATAGTCAAATGAATCTACCACCTAGTAAATCTAAATATTACAGGAATAGGTGACTAACTGACTGACTGACTGATCTATCAATGCACAGCTCGAACCTTTCTACGGATCGGGCTGAAATTTGGCATACACTATACAGATAGCTTTTATGAGATAAGCATACGCTGAGAAAGGATAGAACACAGACCATACAACCAATATATACCAATATATCCCACCACCACCACTACAGCCTATTAACGTCCCACTGCTGGGCACAGGCCTCCACTCTCATAGGAGAGCGGGAATTAGAGCTTCGACCCACCACGTTGCTCCAATGCGGGTTGGCGGGCTTTAACGATTATTATCATGTTAGTACCAATATATATATAGGTATAAATAGGTTTACTACTCGGTGGGATAGAACTCCCCACTATACCGGTCTCCTAGGGGTTCACAGGCAACCAGAAAAAGGAAAAATAAGCCTTAAAATTATTTGTAACCAATAATTAATGTAACACTACATGACACGCTAAGTGACTTGAAGTTTGAGTGACTATTATTATACTTTCTAGTAATTATTGTTATATTATTCGCAAAAGTAATTATTAAACTCCTAAAATTCCTAAATCTCATCAAGAATGTCCGCAAGCATGTGGGGCAGTGGTGAAACAAGAATACAGAATATCTACAGCGTCATTTCGCACAGCGCCGGCGATTTCCGCCGTGTCAAGGAGAATTATAGCGTATTTTATGAATTATAGAGAATTATAGCGAATTCTCCCGCGCGAGGAAATCGCGGCGCGGGTTGAATGCGGGATGCTGCGGTATTCAAATATACACTGAGAGTCTCTTCTGACCCCTGAGAGTGTGGACTTAGCGATAATATCTAATAAAATCATTCTATAAACAGTCAGTCCTTTCTACCACAGAAATTCAGCGAACGCGGCAAATCTTTGTAGAGATTTTGAGTCGAGTCTTACAAGCGTTACGACCCGCTTTAATACGAAATTATAAACCCTGCTAATGATATATATAAAGAAATAGAATTTATAATGCCTGGTCTGGTCTGGTGGGAGGCTTCGGTCGTGGCTAGTTACCACCCTAAAGGCAAAGACGTGCCGCCAAGCGATTTAGCGTTCGAGCAACTATTACTTATTAGGTATTATTCTGCGTTTCCAATATGACGTCGTGAAGATACCGATTAAGGCTCAATAAATAAATCAATCAATCGTTTTTTTGCTTGAAACATTGTACAATTATTATGGTGACAGTCCACAGATAGTCCAAACATGTTTCGTAAATGCTGACGTGCAAATTTAAGAATTAGGTACTAAATTAATACTTACAATATTTAAATCCTTAATCAGTCATATAAACTACCATACTTCTAACAGGTTAGCCCGCTACCATCTTAGACTGCAACACTCCCTACCACCAGGAGAGATCGTAGTTAAAGGCTAACTTTTATTGGAATTAAAAAAAATATCTTAATATCTCTAAAAAAATATCTTGGAATAAAAAAAGGACCTCAAGTCACGAGCATTGGCGTTGGCTGTAGGTATTAGTGTGGGTAAGCTATACGGCACCTCGTGCGTCATACAGAGCGAGTACTTAATCTCAATTTATTGCCACACAGTCGTCACATGAAGTGAAGTGAAGAATTATACATGAAGTAAGAGTATAATTACTGTTACTGTACTAATTACTGTACCTTGATTATCATCAACAACTCTGAGTTACAGTTCGCGTTCGCATTCTTAAAGAACCAATGGTAGAAATTCATTTGACAATTCAAAGCACCGTTAAAAGTTTATTTAAATAATAAACATTTGAATTTCATTACACAGTAGTCTTTGGTCAATTAGTGTCACTAAAGATGTCGGGCGACGTCACTCGACATCGAACGACAAGACTGGTAAAAGGCAACAATACAGATAAAATTATGAATGGTTTGCATCTATATAGAATTGACTCCATTTGCTTGAATATACTTTACTAGCTGATACCCGCGACTTCGTACGCGTGGATCGAGGTTTTGTGGTTCCCGCGGGAACTCTTTAATTTTCCGGGATTAAAAGTATTATCCCAGACTATAATCTATCTCTGTGCCAAATTTCAGCCAGATCCGTTAAGCTGTTGGGGCGTGATTGAGTAACAAACATCCATACATCTATCCAAACTTTCTCATTTATAATATTAGTAAGATTACTGTTATTTAGCAAAGTATGGACTATGCCATAATACATAATGACAGATTATCATAGCGAAATAATAAACTGCCTGCTGTACCTTGTATTTTGTGTATATTGTAACTACAGTTCGCGCGCGAGTTGAATGTAGAGTAAATGTATGTGTCAAAACATTTAAGTACCATAGGTACATTTACTCTGCATTCAACTCGCGCGCGAACTATAGATATGGATGAAATTCGGAAGCGAACTGATCTGATTGTGTAAAAATATCATAATTGTAAACGTTTCTCAAACTATATACGTTTAAGAAACGTTTACGAATTCGAACTATTTAAAGAGTTCATAGATACCTGCATGTCAAAAAGCAGGTACATGAACTCCTTAAACTGATCGAGTAATACGTTAAAAGCCTTTTTATAAGCTCTCAAATGATTACGGTTCGCTTAGACAATTGGGCCTCTGCTCTATTTAAATCGCGTTACAAAACCGAATAGTTCCCGCTGACAGCTTGCGTCTAAAGAGTAAAGAGGGTGTAAATGTACAGTCAGTCAAACTCACCTGACCCTGTGGTCAAAATTGGAACTAATGCCTGTTAAGTTTTTTTAAAATTTTTATTACGCTATTGCATAGCTTCTATCGCGGGCCTTGAGCGTGGAGACCGAATCCAGAAATTCCGTAACGAAAAAAAACCTAACACTTTGGTTGCTATGACTACTTGTGTTGTTGACTTCAAGTTGTAGAAAATAAAAACCGTTTGATTCCCCTTGGACACCCGGACTATTGAAAACATAATTCTTTAAAATTATTTCGCCTTTATATTTTCAACAACACAAGTAGCCATAGCAACCAAAATCATCTTTTCATAAAAATATTTCGCCTTAATATTTTCAACAACTTGAAGTCAACAACACAAGTAGTCATAGCAAGTTGATAAAAAATACTATGCAATAGCTTTACCGCGGCAGTCTCCGAGTGCCACACGTCTTTTTTTTATTGTAAGTTTGTGGGACTATATTATTGTCACAAATTAAGCCCACAAAATTTCAGGTCGCCCGATATCTCTAGCGAGACGATGTCGTGTCGCGGGACATAGTGACGAGGCTCTATTGCTGTGCTACCACCGCTCTAGTAATCCGGGAAAAATATTTTTGGCACGCGCCCCTACCAGGGTACCAATGTTTACTTTCAAGTCACGATCTTCCCCCTCGCAGATAGGTAGGTTAAAACATAATTAACGACCGTGCCATCAATCAATCCTTCCACTCGATTTACCAACTTAATCAGATGACGCGGCTATATGGCGCTAGGTCGTGTTCCCACTTCACTATCATTTGTTCGCGGTGAAAAATGATTTTCACGTTACTCGGTTCATGTATTTTTGAAACCGATATAGAGTATCCCGTATCATTTTCTTGTGTGGAAATAATGTTCTTAGTTAGGGCAAAGCGTAAATATTATGCTTATAGTGGATCGACGCTATATCGGTGGTGGCAACTAGCCACGGCCGAAGCCAGACCAGACCAGAGAAAATTCAGAAATTATAAATTCGCAAATTAATCCTGTCGGGGACCGAACCCGGGACCTCCCACGATTAGACAACAGCGCTCACCACTGCGCCAGAGAGGTCGTCGGCGTAGCTATTACTTTTATTGCAACGGTTTCAATAAATTAAAACGCAATAATTGCATACTAATATTATGAATGCGAAAGTGTGTCTCTCTGCCCGTCTGTCTGTCTGTCTGTCTGCTACGCTTTCTTGGCCTATATTTTAACAGATTTTAATGAAATTTGGTATAAAGGTAGATTGTATTCCGGGGAAGGACATAATTTACTTTTTACCCCGGAAAATCATAGAGTTCCCGCGGGAATGAAAAAAACTTAATTCACGCGGACGAAGTCGCGGGCATCAGCTAGTAAACTATAACTGTGTTAGCCATCCATTTCCATACACTTGTGTTTTACGGCCGCCATTAGGGCATATCTGTCACATTTTTATGGTGCCCCACAATTGGGAGGGTGTCCAAGTGGCTTCGACGTGGTGTGCCAACGTATTAAATGCAAATTGGGCGCGAATTAACATACAAAACCAGTTTTGTTATGTTATTGCTTATTAATGTTCGAAGTCGACGCGGTTGAAATAAAAAGCTAAACTGTAACTCATGCCAATAAGCATACGAATCTTATTTCTTACTTACCTATATCGTAAACTAGCTGATGGTTTAAGTTTGTTTTGATACAAAAGTAGCCTATGTCACTCTCCAGGTCCTCAACTATACCCATGCCAAAAATCACGTCAATCCGTTGCTCCGTTGCGGCGTGATTGAAGGACAAACCAACAAACCAATAAACCAACAAACCAACAAACCAACAAACCAACAAACAAACTGACTTTCGCATTTATAATATTAGTATGGATGCAAAAGTTTGGATGGATGTTTGTTAATCATCACTATCATTACAATCACGCCAGGATGGCTGAATGGATCTGGCATAGATTAAGGATTGGTCAATCTTAAATCTATGGGATCTGGATGAAATTTGGCACAGCGAAAGACTATATAGCCTGGAATAAAACAGGCTAATCTTTATCCTGGAAAAATAAGGAGTTCCTGCGGGAATAAAAAAAAACTTAAACCACGCGGACGAAGTCGCGTGCATCAGCTGGTCAAAAATAAAGCTATATAGCTCATTTTTATCATATAATCCACTACATATTAGCTCTTGACAGCAAAATAAATGGTGGTAGATTCCAGCAGGGGATAAAGCTATTTCACGTCTTAGTTGTAATCTCTCCTCCCGATTGCCTCGACTGCCTCTTTGGTCTAGTGGTTAGCATGTTCGACTGCAGTCGACGAGGTCCCGGTTTTGAGTCCCGAGTCGAGTCATAACAAGTATTGGGTTTTTCTGACAAGAAATTTTCACGGAGTTAGGAAGTTTGCGGTGTTTCACCCCCGTGCCTCGGAGAGCACGCTAAGCCGTCGGTCCTGCGCCATAACTCTCCCTGGTCGTGTCGGATTTTCCGTCCCACTGGGCTAAGAGAGTAAACAGAGAGTGCACCTATGTATGCACGCAGATGACTAATCTTTTTGGAGATAGGCTGCCGTGGCTGTGATTCGGTCGGGAGGACATTATTACTATTTGTAATCACTCCTCGATCTTTTTACCTTTACGACGATATTTAAGTAGTTACGACGCAGTACACCGCCAGGACTAGGACTTAAAAAGACTAACTCAACTGGCTACGATAATCTAAACACAAAAATTCTGAAAGCATGTGCCGCATATTTAGCGATGCCACTTAGTTACATAATTAATCTTTCTTTTATAGAAGGTGTTTTTCCTGAAAAGCTTAAACTTTCAATCATCAAGCCTATTTTTAAAAAGGGTGAAAAAAATGATATAAAGAACTACCGCCCCATAACGCTGATACCAATTATTTCCAAAGTTTTTGAAAAGATAATGCACAATAAAATATATAGCTTTATATCATCTTATCATTTATTGAAAAATGAACAATATGGGTTTATAAAAAATAGTAGTACTACCTTAGCTTGCTATGCTCTAAATAAAATTATTACAGAAAGCCTAAATGATAAATTTAATGTTATAGGAATCTTTCTTGACATGACTAGAGCATTTGACCTAGTCTGCCATAAAACTCTCCTGAGTAAACTAGAAAAATATGGAATTAGAGGAAAATGCTTAGAATGGTTAGCAAGTTATCTTAAAAATAGAATGCAATGTGTAGAAATTCTGCATACAACAAACTCATATTGTAATGCTTGTCGATCTGTATATAAAGTCCAACTTCCGTATGGTGTACCACAGGGCAGCGTTCTGGGTCCCTTATTATTTCTCCTTTACATTAATGACCTTCCGGACTTCATTCAGCAACAGTGTATAATGTATGCGGATGACACTACTATCATAGTAAAAAGTAAAAATAAGTTAAATGTTGAATCTGAAGCAAATGAAGCGTTGTCTAATGTAATAAAATGGCTGGAACTAAATAACCTCTCTGTAAATATGCAGAAAACTAAATTTATCCAATTTTTACCATATAATAATATCTTGTCTGATCTTAAATTAAACTATCAGGGATCTGCCATTGAGGAAGTAGAGTCTACATCTTTTCTAGGTTTCATAGTCGATCGACATTGTAACTGGAAAACCCATGTTGAAAATCTGTGCAGCAAATTGGATAAATTTGTCTATGTCCTCAGACGGCTCTATCAAACTTCTGATATGAAAACAGCCTTAATAGCATACCAAGGATATGTTTCATCGCTATTAAGATATGGGATTATCTTGTGGGGAAATTCGGTATTTGCTTATAAAGTTTTTATAAAACAAAAAGCCTGTCTGAGAGCATTATGTGGATTGCAGCCATTAGATACCTGTAGGCCTTTGTTTAAGAAGCACCATGTTCTTCCCTTGCCTTGTCAATATATCTATGAATTATTATTGCTAGTCAAAAAAAATCCAAGTTATTTTAAGAGTTACAATGAACTGGTTGAGGTTAGATCTCGGAGAGCCCAGAGAAAGAATAAACTAATTGTACCTCCTAAAAGACTGCAGATGTTTGGAAAGAGTACACACTACATGGCAATAACTATGTACAATAAACTTCCTGACAGCTACAAAAGCAGTACTTTTAATATTTTCAAAAGGAAGGCTTATGAGCTGCTTATAAATAAATGTTATTACAAAATTACTGAATTTCTTAGCGATAATCTCAAGTAACTTTTAAATAATATAATATGTAAAGATGATGACGTGAATAACTAAATGGTTTTATAGTGCAATAATTGAGTATCCCCTCTTATATGGAATTTGACATTTGTAATTGTAATTAAGTTCTATTATGATATTATCATTGATTATTTTATATTATTTTCTTTCGGTTTTTAATTGTAATTGTATATGACCTTTTATTAATTTAATTTACTAAATTTCTCTTTTTAATTTTGATGATGTATACCAAATATTCATACACCATTAATTGGTAGAATGTATAAGGCTCCCAAACTGTAACCATGACAACTGTATATCACCTACATTCTCATGAATAAATTATTATTTATTTATTTATTTATTTTTATTTAAGAAACTTTTCGTACTTTTAAATAAGTAGACACCAGAAGTTAATAAAAGCACCAAAATAATTTAAAAGTGTTTAAGCATCTTTCCAACGGCCGTACAGCGCCCGGGGCCTGCAGGTGGGTTTAGAATATGAGGTTATGAATATTTCCTATTAGGCAAAAAGCCCCGGCTATGAAATAAAGACTTCCTAACGAAGTTAAATGGTTTAGTAAAAGTTTTATGCTGCCGAGCGGCCATTAAAGTCGCGAGAGATAACTCACGCGGATGGGAGTTTACAACTACGAAAGAGACGCTGTCATAAAAGTTATGTTTAAAAGAGCTCAGGGAAAACTGGATGACGCCCGCGCCTTCATCCATGGATTTAGGTATTTTAAAATCTCGTGGGAACTCTTTGATTTTCCGGGATAAAACGGTCTATCTATGCCCGTCTTCGGAATGCAACCTTTAATTAATGTACGAAACGCCGAAATTGGTTTAATGGGAGGGCTATGAAAAGGTAAAAGACAAAAAATAACGAGAAAAATGAACAAACAGATTATAGCGGGTTTTTGATTACTTCACAATGAGCTCAAAGTACCTACTACTGTACTACGCCCGAATCATTGTAAACAGAAGTTGAGCCTCGAAACACAAAAACTTCAAATGTGATATCTCCACCGCATTATTATCCCAAGAAAATCCCTGCCATTATGTGATCAATGGAAAGGGGTCACGACGTGTTAAGTGTTGTATTTATGAGTTACTTTTAGTTGATATATGTAAAGCCCGAATGAAAATATGTCAGCTAGTCCTGCTGTGGCTGCGCAACCAGTGAGGTTTACAGTCGACGATGTAGCCAAGGCAGTGCGGGGAATGAAGCGGGGCAAGTCTCCTGGCCACGATGATTTAAGTATAGAGCACATACTATATGCAGTTGAGGTATTGTGGTCCAAGCTATGCATGCTTTACAATTCATGGGTGAAGCATGCATATCTTCCTGACCTCTTGATGAAAACGGTTGTTGTGCCCATCGTCAAGTGCAAAACAGGAGACTTGGGTTCGTCTAGTAACTATAGGCCTATTTCTCTGGGCACCGTAGTGGGCAAGGTGTTTGAGCGGCTGCTGCAGCCCGAGCTGCTAGAAAATGTGCATATAGATGAGGCGCAGTTTGGCTTCCGTCCCGGTGTCTCAACAGACTCGGCCATCGTCAGCCTCAAACACACTGTTGACTATTATGTCAGCCGTAGCACGTCTGTTTACGCTTGCTTGCTGGATCTGAGCCGTGCATTTGATCTAGTGAATTATGAAATCCTCTGGAGCAAATTGCGCGGCTCAAGAGTCCCTGAACAAGTGGTAGAGGTGCTGAGATACTGGTACGGGGGCCAAAGGAATCATGTAAGGTGGGGTGACACGACCTCTGACGCTTATAGGTCAGAATGCGGTGTTCGTCAGGGTGGGTTAACCTCTCCGGACCTTTTCAACGTGTATGTCAACGATTTGATCGGTGAGCTGCGGAGCACTGGTATCGGCTGCCATATCGATGGTGTTTGTCTTAACAATCTGAGCTATGCGGATGATATGGTGCTCCTCAGCCCATCGGTCAAAGGTCTCAGAAAGTTACTGTCAGCCTGTGAGAATTATGCAAAATCCCACGGGCTGAAGTACAATGTCCTAAAGACTGAGATGCTCGTTTTCAAAGCGGCAAAGGGTCCGGAGAGGGTTCCCGAAGTGTTTTTGAATGGAACAGCGGTTCGGGTCGTTAGGCAGTTCAAATACCTTGGTCACATCGTCACTGATGATTGCGAAGACGATCTTGACATAGAGCGAGAAAGACGGGCATTGTCGGTTCGGTGCAACATGTTCGCGCGCAGATTTTCCAAATGCAGTAAAGAAGTCAAGGGCACCCTTCTCAGGGCCTACTGTCAGTGTTTCTACACTTGTCAGTTATGGTACCGGTACAAAAGAGTGTCCTTCAGCACCATAAGGGTGCAGTACAATAATGCATACCGCATCCTTATGAAGCTTCCCAGATAATGCAGCGCGTCGGGCATGTTTGCCGAGGTGGGAGTGCCCGATTTCTTTGCTGTTATCAGAGCACGTATATCTTCATTTTGGGAAAGATTGCGTAACTCTGGTAACGGCATCCTCCAGGTGGTGGGCCAGGACTTGCATAGTCCAATGGTGACTCATTGGATTTCAATGCATCGAAATCCAAATAAGAAATAAATACTGTTACACCTGTTGTGTATACGTCTTATTATGTTAATTATTTTATTTTATCTATTTTAATTTAATTTAATTTTGTATTTTATGATTTTTGGTTTTTTACCTTAATAAAGAATTTTATTATTATTATTATTATTATATCGTATATCTTTTTGTATGTTTTTGGATTAAAAAAAAGAAGTAAATAAATAATAAAAATAAATATTTTATTTTAAAAATCAGCAAATTGTAAAAGCGCCCTCCTTCTGGCCCGAAATGGGCTAATACAGGGCTGTTCAGCCGGATAACGTGATTATTAGTTTATGAGATGAGCGTGACGCACGGACGGACAGCGCTACACGCCTAATACACTTACTAGCTTATTGTGTGAAGGTCTACGGTAAGGTTGTAATGGAGGCGTTCTTAGCGGAAGCGGATGCGGAGGCGAAGGGGATGCGGAGGTTAACGGAAGCGGAGGCGGAGGTGGATTTTTCCGATCACATCGTATATTTTCTGTGCTTTAGGATACGATGAATCCTACATTTGTTTTTTTTTAGGATTCTTCTAAGGACAGTTGCCTTTTTGCTTGTTGTAATGGTGTATATGACGTCACCTGCTTCGATTTGTACCTCTCACATTGTAAGTCAACGTAAATAAACCTCCGTTACAACTCCGCAAAAAAAAAACGGCGGAGGCGGATGCGGAAGCGGGGGTACGATTTCTTGCGGAAGTTACGCACTTGCGGAGGCGGAGGCGAGGTTCCGTTACAACCCTAGTCTACGGCGTAACTCATGTTTCCCTGGTACCTAAACGAATAATATGCTAGTCTGTCGTAAAAAATATGTGCATTTTTGCATGTGCATGAATTTCATATGCCTCAATTCTGAGAGTCTTGAACTTCTATCAATCATGTAATGGTAGGGGTTTTATTGAGTTAATAATGCAGTGAGCTCCTAGCTTAGCTAACACTTACTAAGTAAGTGTGGAGATTGACGTCGCAGATTCGGTTGAAGACGACGCGACGTGACGATTACAGACGAAATTGAGACTTTCATTAGCATTTTAAGGGTTCCGTAACCAAAAGGTGTCAACGGGACCCTATTACTAAGTTTCTGCGGTCCGTCTGTCCGTCTGTCTTTCAGCGAGCTGTATCTCATGAACCGTAATAGTTAGGACATTTGAAAATTTCAGAGTGTGTATTTCTATTGCCGCTAAAACAACAAATAACACAAATATAATAAAAATACTGAAAAAACAGAAAACACAATAGTTGTTAAGGTCTGATCCGGAACCCGAACCCGGGACCTCGTCCGCAATCGAACATGCTAACTACAAAACTACAAGACAACGAGGCAGTCAAAAATATAATGTAGGTACTAGCTGATGCCCGCGACTTCGTCCGTATGGTTTAAGTTTTTCGTTATTCCCGCAGGAACTCCTTAATTTTCCAGGATAAAAAGTAGCCTATGTCACTCTCCAGGTCCTCAACTATACAACAAAAAAAGAATTAGGGAAATTGGTCCAGCCGTTCGCGCGTGATGCCGTGACCAAGGGAAATAGGGATTCATTTTTTTATATATATATAGAAGTGTACACCAATGTACATTAAAAGTAAATTAGGATCGCTACACAACCCACACTGTAAGTCTTGTATAGCGACACTGAAAGTGGGTTAAAATGAGCAAAAAGCTTATTATGAATTTATTATTTAAACCTAACTTTAGGGGTTATTAGTTACCTAGTCGCAATCACAATCACATGTGAAAATTAAAACTCAGCTATACAAGTTCAATCGTATAATGAATTACGCTGAATAAATTGTGGCCTTACAATGAATATTTCAACACTTTTGTTATCAAAGCAAATGATATATTATTGGCTTGTTGGGTTAAATAAAACATGATCCTAAAATAATACATCCGCAAACTATAATAATTATATATATGTATACTATTATACTATTATCCATGCTATAATATTATAAACTAGGTGTTTCCTGCGGTAACTCCCTATTGATAAGCCTATGTCCTTCCCCTGGATATAACCTACCTCTATATCAAATTTCAGCAAAATCGGTTGAAAAGATGGGCCGGGGAAGTGTAGCAGACAGACAGACAAACAGACAGACACACTTTCGCATTTACTTATTCAAAAAATAGTATAATTAGGATCATCTGAAACTTTTTCCGTAGTCGGTTTACGGTTTTTACGTACTTACTACGTACGATTACTTACGGCTTGTTAGCCCTACGTATTGAGAAGTACGTCCTTAGGCTCAAATAAGATATTCTTGCCCATGCATTTATAGAGTGAGATGGTGTCAGATTACCTACGTCGAATTTTTGTAGGACGTCATTAAAGTAAGGTAAATACTGTGTCAAATAAATGAGACGTAGAATAGCAATAATACGCTCAAAGGACCCAAGTTCACCCTCCAAGATACAACACGGCGTAATTCCACCAACTTCTTACGCCCTGGTACTGTCACCATGAAGTTTGCAATTATTAGGACCATAGGACTTCCAGAACCGCCAGAGCCGTACGAGCCGCAAGAAATGTGAGTCAGCAGCATCAAGCGCGACGTAAAAGTGAGAATTTCTTGGTTGCGATATTTAAGCAGAAATGAAAGCTTACGTAATACCAATGTGATAGTATGATGCCAGAACGTTTTTAATTATCCATGCTGTAGTAAGTTATAGTTAGCCTAGTACACATTGGTTTAATGCGCTCGGCCATTGTCCTCGGCAAACGTGCACAGGGGTACTGGCAATCATTTGCTGCGTACGCCGGCCGTACGCAGCAAATGATTGCACATTTTTCTGTGTTTCCAAATATCAAAAGATCTTAGATCTTATCACAAAAATTTGGCCAATGTGTCTTCTTGCTTGAAGTTTGATGACCAAAGTCTAATCTTCTAAAGCTTCAGGTTTCTATATCTCTATCAAATAGCTCTTATGTGAACGGTAAGTAGGCCAGGCTCCATACAAAAATACCCTAACCTAAAAGCAGTGTTGTGCAAGACGGCCTTAAACTAATAAATAAATCTTAATACTTATATAATTTATAGATTTCTTTGTCCCAGTTCGTAATACACAACCATGGCGACCTCAAGCAAAGTTTAGGAAATATGAAGAGAATTCGCAATAAAAACAATCGTAAAAAGTCGGAACGGTGTTGTCGTCAAATATTGCGAATATATGTAGTGGCAGGCTAGATTCCGGCTTGGCAGGATTTACGCCGCCCATCCAATATCGGGCCACTTGGAAACTTTAATATTAGGTGATGAAGAACATTTTTTTTTCTTTTCTTTGTGAATAATTACAGTTTAACTGCCTCGTTGGTCTAGTGGTTAGCATAGTCGACTGCGGATCACGAGGTCCTGGGTTCGATTCCCGGTCGGGCATAAAAGTTAGGTATTGGGTTTTTCAATTAAGAAATTCTCAGTGCCAGCCCGGAGTTGGAAGTTGGCGGTGTTTCACCCCCGTGCCTCGGAGAGCACGTTAAGCCGTCGGTCCCGGTTATTATCACTAACATGATAATAATCGTTAAAGCCCGCCAACCCGCATTGGAGCAGCGTGGTGGGTCTAAGCTCTAATTCCCGCTCTCCTATGAGAGTGGAGGCCTGTGCCCAGCAGTGGGACATTAATAGGCTGTAGTGTAGTAGTAGTAGTAGTAGGTACTGAAATATGTAGGTACTAACTGATGCTGATGGACGGTCTAGTAGTGACAACGCCAGTCGATTGCGATTAAGCAACGTTGACCCAAGTCAGTAACTGGATGGGTGACCGAAGTTGGAGGTTCAAATTTGGCTTTTTCGTTTCCTCCCGTTTTTCGTTTCGGAGAGCACGTTAAGCCGTCGGTCCCGATTATTATCACTAACATCTGAGAATATAATCGTTACAAAAACCTAAGAGTTTAATACTCCTAGTCGAGTCGTATGCGGAAGGACATGGGAACCCACCGCATTATTATCCCAAGAAAACTCCTACCATTATGTGATTATGGAAAGGGGTCAAGATCCTCAGTAATGAGGAATACGACGCAGGGAGGAGGAGCTGATGCCCGCGACTTCGCCCCGCGTGGAATAGCCCCGAGAGAGATAGAAAAAAAACGGCGGAACGGAACACAAAGGGTTCGGTACCACTACGAAATGTAAATTATTTTAGTAAATAACAAGAAAGCAATATGTAATTAGCTGTGAAATATATTGCGCTAAGCTGGTAGTGCTTGACAACAACACCCTATGAATACGGAACCCTGATTAACTATTTTTCGGATTTTTCCTTTACTTGTGCTGTGAGACCTAGTTTCTTGCCAAATTTTATGATTCTATATCTAGGTCAACGAGAAGTACCCTATAGGTTTTGATTTATTGGCGAGTGTCAAAATATGCAAAATGTGCGGCATAAACGGCCGTAGGTATCTTTTAATTGCGTTGACTTAGAAGCTTGATTTTTTACAGCTCCAAGGGACCGTACACCAAAGCATTTTATATTAATTTCAACTTGATTGAGTTGATACCTCTGTGCGTTCCCAAGAAAAATACCATTGACAGATATACAGATGGACAACGAAGTGATTAAGGGTTAGTTCTTTCCTTTTGAGGAAATGAACCCTAAAAAGATACGTGCCCTAAGAACCTCCTCCTTTGTTGTAAGTCGGTTAAAAATAGACAAATACCCAAACACCCTGGAGACTGGCGCAGTCGTCGCTGAAAGGTAAACCAATTAGCGCTCTTTATAAATTCAACACGCTCCAAGAAGCAAGGCTCTCTTTTAAAATGCGACAAGAGTATGAAATTCTTGGATATGGCAAGACTTTTTCTTATTAATACATGGCTGCCACAAAAGGAGTGTAATGTTTTCAGGGTTCATGTATATATGTATGTGAGTTACTTTATTGCATGTCTGAACAGATTTGGATGTATGGCGTATCGTTAGAATCCTTACATCATCGCGAGTGAAACTGGTTATAATTTTTTGAAATAAAAATCTTTTTGGCAGCAGCAGTAGTTTTTAAATATTTTTAATTACATAGAGCCTGTTTTAATTTAATTCTTTAACTGACTATGTATGAAAACATATCTTGGACGTCGTATTTACTTACTAATTTAAATTTTCATTTCGGAACTTCGGCCATGGCTAGTTATCTCTCTGACAAAGACGCGATTTAACGTTTCGGCACTATGCCATGTAGAAACCGATCGGGGGTACGTTGCTATCATACCATAACCGTCATACCCCTAACAGGTTATCCCGCTACCATATTAGACTGCTTCATCACTTACCAGGCAAGATATTACTTGCAGTGGAACTAAAAAACATCTGACTAGGGTCCTTACTCAAAATGTCGGTAAAATATTGCCATATCCAAGAATAAGAAATAAAGAAGTCTTCAACATCCGCATTTTAAAATTGTGCTGATCTTGTTTCAGTATGCGGCGGCATGGTCTCCGTGTTACATTCAATACATAACAACTATCGATTCCCGCTAATTGGAAAATTCCCTGCACCGTTCTCTGCACAATACACTATTTTTGTTATCGGGGATTTAGGCCACTCTGATGCTATGAGACTGCTTATATCATACATTTTCAAGCGTCGTACTCAACAAAAAGAGTAAACTTAATTCAAGTTTAACACATTACTAGCATCGCATTTGTTAAAGTGACATTTTATTAAAACAATATTAAAAATTGACATTTGACAGCTTATCGTATTAGGTACTTTTTGACGTGCAGGTATCTATGAACTCCTTAAACAGGTCGGATTATATTATATTTGACAAACGATTACGATTACGATTTCCTTACACAATCGGGGGGGCTGATTATCGATAAGACTTCAGATATACCTACTAAACCTTTTGTACCTACTTGGTAATAATGTATTGCATTTACTTCGGTCCCACATTACATAGTTGGAGCAACTGTCAACGTTTATCACCCAGCAATACGACTGCCCGGGTCGCGTAGCAGTCAAGCTCATTAACTCGTTCACGCCATATTGGAAATTTCACACGTGGAAGCATGCCGTAATGCGTTTCATCAACTGTGCTCATTGACTCATTTTACATCGACATATAGCGTGAATCTGTTTCATCTATACTAATATACTCATCTATACTAATATTATAAATGCGAAAGTGTGTTTGTTTTTTGGTTTGTCCTTCAATCACGCCGCCAAGGAGCAACTGATTGACGTGATTTTTAGCATGGGTATAGTTGAGAACCTGGAGAGTGACATAGGCTACTTTTTGTCCCGGAAAATTAAGGAGTTACCGCGCGAATTAAAGGCATCAGCTAGTCCAATACTAATCACGCGTTTTGACGCTTGAAAAAAGTTACTGATTTGACTAATAGAGGGATAGATAATTTGAGTTGTCAAATACCTGATTATTATCGTTAAAACTTCAGAAATACCTACTGACTAATACTTGTTAATAATGTATTGCATGTTCTTCGGTCCAACATTACATAGTTGGAGCAACTGTCAACGTTTATCACCCAGCAATACGACTGCCCGGGTCGCGTAGCAGTCAAGCTCATTAACTCGTTCACGCCATATTGGAAATTTCACACGTGGAAGCATGCCGTAATGCGTTTCATCAACTGTGCTCATTGACTCATTTTACATCGACATATAGCGTGGATCATATTCCTCATTGCTGAGGCTCGTGAAGCCTTTTCATTAATAACATAATGGCAGGAGTTTTCTTGGGATAATAATGCGGTGGGTTCCCAGGTCCTTCCGCATAATTTCAACTCTTAGTTTTCAAACGATTTTCATCACATGTATAAGTGATAATAACCGGGACCACTCCGAGGCACGGAGGAAACGAAAACGCCAAATTCGGACTTCCACATTCGGTCACCCATCCAATTACAGACTCGGGTCAACGGGTTGTTGCTTAACAATCGCAATCGACAGATATGCGTTGTCGCAACTAGGCCACTCGTTACTCAAACTCGTCAATTTTAGTGACGAATAGTTTTTTAGCCTGGAGAAGTTTTGAACCTTCTTTCTTAGAAGACACTTTCGCATTTATAATATTACTAGAGGTCGCCCGCGACTTCGTCCGCGTACAATTGTTGATTTCCTATGAGATTATGAAATTTTCCCGCTGCAAACAGCCTATCTATAGAGGCTTTATATAGCTTATGCAGGTTTTTTTATTATTTAAAACTGATAACTTAAATGCTGATTTTCATGTCTACCTAGACTTCAAAGTCATAAAATTTGTATGTGACCTTTCACCCCCATTTCACCCCTTTTGGGGTGGATTTTCGTAAAATTGCTTATACAGGTTATTATTATTTAAAGCTAATAACCTAAATCCCGATTTTCAAGTCTCTAACTTCAGAAACATAGGACTTTCATACAAACTTACAACCCCCATTTCACCCTCTGTGGGGTAGATTTTCCTAAAATCGCTTATACACTTTATTATAACTTAAAACTTATAACCTAAATCCCGATTTTGAAGTCTCTTACTTCAAAAACTTGGAACCCTTATGTAAGCTTCCAACCCCCATTTCACCCCTACTGGGGTATATTTTCGTAAAATTGCTTATACAGGTTTTTATTATTTATAACTAATAACTTAATTGCCAATTTTCATGTCTCTAACTTCAAAAGCGCAGGACTTTCATACAAACTTCCAACCCCTATTTTAACCCCTTAGGGGTAGATTTTCTCAAAATTTTTTCTTAGCTGGCGTCTACACCATAGAAGGAATCTACCTTCCAAATTTCAAGTCTGTACGCTTTATAGTTCCTGAGATATCGTGATTAGTCTGTGAGTGAGTGAGTGAGTGAGTGAGTGAGTGAGTGAGTGGTATTTCGCTTTTATATATATATATATATATAAGAGAAGAAGATAATTAGTAATAATAATAAAGTCCTCCCGACCGAATTTCAGCCACGGCGGCCAATCTCCAGAGAGATTAGCCATTTGCGCGGGAGATATTATAGTGCACAAGTGTGTGCGCAAACACAGATGCACTCTCTGTTCCTCTACTCTCATAGCCCGATGGGACGGAAAATCCGACACGACCAGAGAGAGATCAGGCGCAGGACCGACGGCTTTACGTGCTCTCCGAGGCACGGGGGTGAAACACCGCCAACTTCCTAATTCCGGGCTAGTACTGAGAATTTCTAGTCAGAAAATCCCAATACTTAATTATGACCCGACCAGGAAATCGAACCCGGGACCTCGACGGCTGCAGTCGAACATGCTAACCACTAGACCAATCATTCATTGATTGTACACATTTCAAACGTCCATTGAAAGCTTCACGTTGAAATTTTCGAAATAAAAATGTGCGAACACAATTTTATTTCGCCGCAAAAGCTTACATCGGCAGTCGGGACAGACAGACGGACGTTTTGTGCAAGCGAGTGGATTCGGTTTGTCAGCTGTCAATACCATCAGTTGCTTGCGGGGCTATCGTCGTTCGTGGGTCGGTAGAGTAGGTATGTTTTTCCCCCGATCGTAGAGTTTGGTATCAAACAGAAGGATAATTGTGTGATATCCTATTTGAGTCAGCTGCTTGTTTGTTGGCTTGTCCTTCAATCGGATCGACGTGATTTTTGGCATGGGTATAGTTGAGTACTTGGAGAGTGACAGAGGCTTTTGATCCCGGAAAATTAAGGAGTTCCCGCGGGAATAATAAAAAAAAGAAACCACGCGGACGATGTCGCGGGCATCAGCTAGTCCTATAATATTTTGCCCCGTTGGTCTAGTGATAGCATGTTCGACTGCGGCCGATGAGGTCCCGGGTTCGAATCCCGGGTGAGGCCCGACCCGGGGCCATCATACAAGTATTGAGTTTTTCTGACAAGAAATTCTCAGTACTAGCTGGGAGTTAAGAAGTTGGTGGTGTTTTACCCCCGTGCCTCGAAGAGCCAGGGGGTTCAGCTGGAGAATGCAGATAGCTTGTATATTATACACAGCATAGCATTAATTTTATCTCGGAAAATTAAAGAGTTCCCGCGGGAAACAAAAAGTCCTAAATCCAAGCGGACAAAGTTGCTGGCATCATCTAGTAAACAATAAAGAACCCTACAAAAAAGCGAAAGAACCAACATCATAGCACAATACATCACGAAAAATATTCCTTGCCATCTTTTCTTAGCTATTTATTCCCTGACGACGATACAGAATCTGCTTTAACCGTAAAATACGTCGACGCTTCCCCAACGCATAATAAAATGTGAAAATCCTAACAAAAAGGCACCTTTTTCACATTTTTTTAGCGCGCAAGAAAATGTATCGAATATGCTCAACTTTTTTTAAACTTACTTTGGTGTTATGCTACCCTAGCCTTTAAGGACCGGGGTTTTTTGATTTTCTAGAAATGTGGATTTGCAGAAAATTTGTCCATGAAATGTCTTGTGGTTTGTGTTCCATGGAAATTTTATAAACTCTCTCTTTTTAACTCTTCTATAGGTACTAATATCATACCTATTCTGTGCTATAATATTGTAAATGCGAAAAATGGGATGGATGGATGTTTGTTACTAAATTACGCCAGAACAGCTGAACGGATCTGATGAAATTTGGCACAGAGATAGATAATATAGTCTTGCACACATAGGCTACACACACTGCCTCGTTGGTCTAGTGGTTAGCATAGTCGACTGCGGATCACGAGGTCCTGGGTTCGATTCCCGGTCGGGCATAAAAGTTAGGTATTGGGTTTTTCAATTAAGAAATTCTCAGTGCCAGCCCGGAGTTGGAAGTTGGCGGTGTTTCACCCCGTGCCTCGGAGAGCACGTTAAGCCGTCGGTCCCGGTTATTATCACTAACATGATAATAATCGTTAAAGCCCGCCAACCCGCATTGGAGCAGCGTGGTGGGTCTAAGCTCCCGCTCCCGCTCTCCTATGAGAGTGGAGGCCTGTGCCCAGCAGTGGGACGTTAATAGGCTGTAGTGATGATGATGATGATGATGACACATAGGCTACTTTTTATCCCGAAAAATTATACAGTTCCCGCAGGAACCAAAAAGCCTCAACCCACGCGGATGAAGTCGCGGGCATTAGCAAGTTATATTATATATAAGCAGTCATTTCAATCATGTAGACACGTCGTAAATATGTATCGAATCAATAGTAGATTGATCATCAAGGGACTAAAATGAGCCATTTCATACGAGGTGTTTAGCTTCTCGAGCGTAGCGAGGGATGCTATAGAAACGAGTAGAATGGCTTTTAGTCCCGTGGTAAACACTCTACTTTTCACTTCGATTGCCAGAAAATAAAATAAATAAAGCTTTTTAATTATTCTTTGCCTTTCTGTTATATTTTCATATTAGGAGTAAGATCTTTATTTTTACTTAATGATTTAGTGACCCCTTTTTCCGTCGTGAGTTTCTTCGGATAATAATGCGGTGGGTTCTACGTCCTTCCGCATACGACTCGACTAAGAGTATTAAACTCTTAGATTTTTGTAACGATAATTATCAGATGTTAGTGATAATAACAGGGACCGATGGCTTAACGTGCTCTCCGAGGCACGGAGGACAATGAAAGGCAAACGAAAAGGCCAAATTTGAACCTCCAAATTCGAACACCCATCCAGTTACTGACTTGTGTCAGCGTAGCTTAATTGATATGCATCCAGCAGGGCGACCGCGTATCTTTTGCATCAATCATTGATACATCGCAATCACCTCCGATAGGATGAATTTATAGTATTCTTGCTGCGTCAATGGATTTCGTCCAATAGTGGAAGAGTGATTGATTTTTGATTTTATAAATTCTTTATTATAATAAATATGTATAATACATTCAACATTGCATACATAATACAGTGTGAAGAAACATAGTTACACTCACTTAAGACTAAACGGGCACCTATTAAAGTTATTCTTCATACTGATTTCAACTTGGATTTGGTACTTATTACACGATTAAAGCGCAATATGCGGACTATTTGTAGATAGGTATCTCCGCTTTAGAAAAAGTGGTGGAAACACAGAGGTAGTATAGCCTATAGAGTGCGTGCTTCTAAGCAAGAACAGTAGGCACCGGTAAGATCATAGCATCGTTCCGTCAGCAAGCCCTTTAGTCAAAGGAACGCTGAGAGCGCCCATCGCGAACTCGGGACCGAAATTCCGTTTTTAAACTGGAAAAAATGATTAAATGTGTTATAGAAACATACGAACATGATTCTCGTTATCATAATAAACATAATTCCAACATCACATTTCACCGGTTAGTCGTATTTTTTAAACTTTCATGTAAAATAGAAATACGTGTCGCGGGGGTGATACAGACGTGGGACGCAAGGCACAGAATAATATAATAGTACTGACGTACGCAAGGTAACATAATACCGCCTGCACCGCCCCGCAACCCCGCTACGATAGCCGACTGTTCACCGAATCGAATAGTGATGTGGTACATTCGACTCGGGCGCCGTCACAGATATCGGCGTTCCCTGGGATCACAACAGAGAAAATTGATAACAAAATTTAAAAAAAGTTAGCGCCATAGGTTTTGAAATTCGTTATTGTTGATCCGATTTCGTTCAAATTACGATTCAATTTCGATTTAGGGTTCCATGAGATCATGAATCTTAAAAGTCAGCGCCAGATTGAAATTCTTTGTTAGTTGGGAAAATTTTCTTCAATGTCGATATATTTTGGGGTTCCCTGAGATCACAAAAGAGGAAAATGTACAAAGACAGCGCCACATTCAAATTTTTTGTTATTAGGCCGATTTCGTTCAAAATCGATATTTGGGGTTCCCTGAGATCTTAAGAGAGGGAACTGTTACCAAAATTAAAAAAGGCCAGCGCCATATTTTTTTGTAACATAATTATGGACAGAAACTAAAGATAAATATTAACGTATTGTGATGGTACCGGCGTGATCGTCTTAGCTAATAAAATATCGTGGCTAGTATAAGTGAGGAAACCTATAAACCTAAGGAAAGGGAAAATAACACTGTAGAGTTAGTGGCAGGTGGTTCCAGTATCCGGTAGTCGTATTTGTTTGTCATGAATTACCAGTAAAACTGGTAATTAGCTACACTACGCTGGGTGAACGCGTAAGGCAGACCTAATCAATCCGCCTGAATTTTGGTATTCTGTATCGATACCTTACCGCGGAATTTAACTTAGAGTTATTTAAATTATGGCATAGTAACATGTAATAAATCGAGTTTGCAAATCAGGATCGGATTGAATGGTTGCTGATTACGTGTATTTCCTTTAAAAGGCATCTTAGCTGACCAATGGTAACCGAGCACGGGGACATTTCCCTACGCCTGCACGAGGCCTTTAATCATTGTTATAGGGGCTGCATTTCGACCTCCTTTTATGCGCTCCGACGCGAATTTATTTCCACATCCGTAAACGGCTGGATCTATCTTTTATGGGCATTTTAGCCCGCCCCTTGGTCCATGGACTTAATTTTTATATCATTTCATATAGTAAGGTTTATGAATTGGCCAATTCAAGATCGGAGGTCGATCTGCGAGAGGAGTTTGTGTGTGGTGTGCTGAACCATTGCTGCCAACTTTTCACCACGCAGCCATGTAGCCGATTACTTTGACTATATTGTCAATCACTATCAATCAAATTATCAATATTAAGTAGGTATAATTCCCAATCAACCAAAGTGCCAAATACTCTACCATTACGTCCCATTTCTCGATACAATAGTCGTATACCTGACCCTTTGTTTCATGTAGCTCGCCCGCTTTGTCCCTCGCTCTCGTCGCTGTAGATCGCCGTCTCGTTTCAAATGCTATATAATTATGCTAGAAAAAACTGTTGTTCCCTGCTGCCGCTAATACCTCATGTACACAGCTCAGGCCTATTTAGCCCTTATGCCAAATTTGTAAAAGCAGTAATTTCCTAGACTGTGTTAATTTTAGCTATTCAGTTAAACCAATACTCGCTCTATTGTATAAAAAGTAGTGTATGGACTTTGCTTATAGCAAAACCTGCTTCTAGATTTTAACTAAGAATTTATCCTGCTGACCTAAATTAAATATGATAACTTATATAGAATCTACCTAGCTCGTTTCTTTAAGGTTAAGAATCGTGACTGTAAACCTAGATATGTGGGGTGAAATTCATTATTGGAATATTTATCCGTAACCTCTAGCACAAGTCATTAAATGGTAATTATTATAAGGCAAAAGGTAAGTAATTGTTCAGATCTTAATAGCTTCCAATAATAAATCTGTAAGGTTACTTATCTGTAATAATAAAAGATAGATTGTTAATATAATTTACTTTTATTTTCTGAAAATTTATTTATTTTACTCCACATGGAGTGTTATTAAAGAGAAGACACTGATTTTAATTTATTTACACCAAATTCGATTGTTGAAGCAATCGTATCAATTTGGTGGGAAAATTCTCGTTACCTAGGCTTCCTAAAGTAAGAGAAAAGAGAATTTCCAAAGATAAAAACTCTTACAGCCGCTTAGGACTAATATACACCTTATTTTATAACTGTAATACACACATGCACACAGTTTTAATTCATGATTTATAATAAAGAAAGATTTAAGGCACAGATTATATAACTCTAGACAAAGAATATACTTTAGGTATGTTACCAAGGTTCACAGCTTTAGGTAATTTTGTCGTTAAATTAATTAAATCATTCCCAACTCAATGTTTGATGCGGGAGTATTTCCAATACAGCAATGTCCAAACATTGCACGTAATACGCCTCTTTCCCAATTCTTTTTATACAACATTATAAGCAGAAAGATAATGGTAACTATTTGCATTATCAATATAATAATATCTATTTGGGACCAATTTTTATTCTCAATTTTCATCATCAACTCATACACAAAATCTAGGCTAGCGTCTGCATCCATTTAGCCAGGCGTCCTATGACTAGATGTCTTAAACGATTTACTCGACCTTATTATGAACCTTGTTTACGATACCTTATTTAATTTAATTGTGTACTTTACCGAATATTCAGCAACCAGCTTCACTCACTACAATCACTTATAATAGCCTATTCCCCGAAAGAACTTATCTATAATATGATCTGAATCTATACAACCATTTAATTAAGTGGAAAAGTATAAATTAACACCGTTAATTTTACAAACAACTTTAGACCCAATCTTTACTCTGAACTCTATACTCTTATACGTTATAGATTCGCGGATTTGAGGACTCTCCTCTCTGAATTGCGCTCGGAGCTTGAATAATCCCTTTTTCCGACGTCCTCACCTCTTATCCACTGCCAGCCTTTTCCCCCAGCGAGTGCCACTGCAAAAAAACTACACACAGTATTTGTTCTTCTCATTGGTCACATAATTTTCATGCATTTGTATTAACCAATAATCGCGAAGTCGCTTAGACCACGCCCTTTCCCTAGGGAACGTTTTTTGTCTTAAAGATTTCTACAGTATTAATTTTTAAATTTTGTTTTTATAGTTAGCGGTCCATCAACATCTGGTATCGATTTCTATCAACGCTGTGTTCACTTACACAATGTAGTCGACTCGTATTTATTGCCTTCTTTAATTTTAGCTGTCTGGCCAAATTGAAATTTTGGTGTTTTATGACTGTTTGTAAAGCCATTTCTGTTTAAGTGCGTAAACCCTGTTGATTTTTAGGCGATAAATAACGTAGTATCGCATTTCAATGACCCTTAGGTTTCGCTAAATGTCTTTCTCCATGATTCTGTTTTCTGAGAATTTTTTTCTGTGTTAAACCTATTTAATAATTTACGACCCTTGTTGCACTTTTAAAATTTCTACTTTATTTTATTGCTTGCCTTGTGTTGAGATTTCTCTTTAAAATAAAAAAATTGTATAGGTATATGATAGGTACCATATTGACCACCTCAGTATGTTATGAAAGAATGTTTATTAAATTCAAAGAATTTATTTTCGATACTTTTATAGTAAAAGAATCAAAGAATCAAACTTATACTTTTATTTTATAATAGCACATTAAAACACAGGTTTGCACCTTTTCTTACATATTTTATGCATTCGATATACATCGGATATATATCAATCCATACTAATATTATAAATGCGAATGTGTGTCTGTCTGTCAGTTACGCCCAACTACTTAAGCGACTTATCACTCTCCACGTCCTCAACTATACCCATTCAAAAAATCACGTCTTGCGTTGCTCTATTGAGGCGTGATTGAACAGACCAACAAACAAACACACTTTCACATTAACAATATTAGTATGATAGGGTACAAACAAACACAAACAATAGGTACCGTACCGTTCAGATGTATTTTATCGACTTCGCACTTACAGCGCACATTGCCCATCCCTATTTTTTACATGTCTATGAATATTAGTAGCTATAGTTCACTTGCCTACGCCGCGCACAAGGAGTGCGAGATAGTAGTACTCGGTGGAAACTTTTTAGTGGAAGAGTGTTAATGTTAACCAATCAGAGGTGATTGCGATGTATCAATGATTGATGCAAAAGATACGCGGTCGCCCTGCTGGTCACAACTAGACCACTCATCCGTTCTATTATACCTACTTAGGTACACTATTTGGTGGCGTTGGTGGGGCTGCAAATCAGGCTTTATTAGAACTATAAAGTGATCTTTATTTAATACCGACAGAAGAGGAATTCACGAACTTTATTAAAATTGGTGGAAAACATTAATTTACGCAGGTTTATAAGAGTTTATATGAAATATTTTGTTCAAAGCTCAAAAAATCGAGGCTTCCTCGCAAATATACCGAGCAAAAAATCGCATAGCTCTCTGATCAAACAACGTACTTTGAAAGGCAAATGAGACAAACTAAAATAATATAAATAAACAGTCGAAAAACGCCAAACTAACGAGAAAAATACGAAAAACCTTCTCTATTTTCGTCTAACGAATCCCGAGGCTTGTAATTTGCAACGTCAATAGCTGTAAACGTAGCGGCAATTGCAAAGCTGCCTAGGTACGCTAAAAAACCTAGCTGCTAATTAGGCTCGGAATCCGCCCAAAAAGAATGCATTTATCCCGTTTGTATGACGCTTTCGGATAAAGAAAGACTTTGCGCCTAAAATAATCAAAACAGGCTGTTGGTGTCAGAAAAGAAGTACTCTCAGAGAGAGAGACAAAGTTCTCACTCTGACTTTGAACTGCCGCGTCATTTGTTCTTCAATCAACTTTTCGGTTCGCTTTTGACCGTTCCTAAACAGACCTAGACTTTTTCTTTGACCTGAAATTACTGCAAAGAAGCACAAAAGCATCAGGATTTTAAGGGAATTTTAGCATCATGATTATCCTAATGCAGTAAATTATTGTAATAGCTCACAGAAAGGTCAAACAACCTAATTAATAATTATTTAATATAAAAAATACTTTTTAAACAACCGACTTCAAACTCCCGCGCCAACTTTACAACAACAAGCACACGCTATACAAAGTACTTATTTTATTGTTGATATTTTAAAAACCGCTCGACCGATTTCGATATAGCTATTTATGCAACTGTATCGTAATGAGGGTCATTTTAATTCGAGTGCTGTTTTTTGATACGAGGCTTGCCGAGTATCAAAATAGGATAGTACGAGAATTAAAATGACTAATTACTTACAGTTGCATACAAGATTTTATGTACGACAAGGACGTCTTTATAATTTTTTACTTTATAAATTAATAAAAACCAAAAGTGCCAGAACCCAGAGCCGCTAAGCTATGGGTATCCTATTTATGAAGATAACCATATCGATACAGCTCCCATACAACGAACTGTATCGTTATGAGAAGCAAACACGAAAGAGGGTTCAATTCGATATAGTTGTCAAATTCGAAATTGGAACTTTTCGATGCTGGAGTAGATAAAAATTTATATGGGACCACATGGGAAGTATGCCCTTTCAAATAAAAAAAGAATCATCCAAATCGGTTCACCCAGTCAACAGTTCGGAGGTAACAAACATAAAAAAAAAAAAAAACAGTCGAATTGAGAACCTCCTCCTTTTTTTAGTCGGTTGAAAAAAAAGAGACGAAGGCTTTTATGATTTCCACAGGAATTCTTTATTTATCCAAAATTTGTCAAAACCGGTTGTCTAATAAGCCTTGAAAGCGTAGCAGACAGACATACTTTCGCATTTATAATTAGTATGGATATGGATACGTTAGTATAGTAATACCTTGTAATTAGAAGATAGAATTAGATTTCTAATAGATTTTTTCCTATCCACATAAAAAGTAAGCTGATGAATCAATATGAACGATTCCGGTCGTTCATTGGATCGTAAAGGCATTTGCATAGCAATGAGGCGGTATTAGAGCGGTTGGCATTACCCACCTCAGGACGCTGGCTCTTTACCCACCTCAGGGGGGCTACTACCATCGCTTAGAGCTGTTTAAAATGTCAGTTTTAAGTTACGCACCTTAACTTCTCTAAAATAAGAATTATAATTCTTAAACACAAAAATCAACAATATTAAAACAATACTGCTTGCGATGGTAGTATGGCCCCAGGACGCTGGCTCTTACGCCCCGATATTACAATTCCAATGGCATTTCAGAGGTGTGAAACCGTTAAATCGCACTTTTGAATCCATCCACACCGAATATCGACGTCCTTTAACTTTTTATTGCGGGCCGTTGTTAAAACCGTTTTAACTAGTTCTTAGTCCTTGACTTTATGTGTATTTACGTCAATGGAAATGATGAAAAGGCACCTCTATCCATTCCGTGTTACTATATTCTGTTTGGACGCTTTTTTTACTTTTTGCTGCGGACTATTTTTGAAACTATTTTTGGTTAGTTCTTAGTTCTTGACTTTCAATGACTACGCGAATCACGAGTGGCAGATTTAGGGAGACTGTTCACCCAACGATTATAAAAAATTATCTTTCTTTACGCTATTGGAAAGGTTATATACTCTTGGTACCTATACCCATGTTTAGTCCGTCAAGTCTGTGCTTTCGAATCGTCGAGTGAATCTACCACTGGTTCGGAATACCATTCATGCACCAGCAAGAAACTTGATGGTTGCTCTTTTGAAAAAAATGTTTTATGTCAATTACTTGTAAATTAAGTATACATGTAGATAGATAAGTAACCGCAGTCCTTTGCTGGAGCGAGTCAAATCCATGCTCATTTATCATTTACGTAATCTCAGTAATAATAAGCTTTTTTCAGGAGCATACTTTTAATTATCTTTACTCTCTCTTTAAACAACATTACGCTCAGCCGATGCCCTTAATGGGATTATTTATAAGACACAGTCTAGTTCTTAAGTTTTTTTTCTACTAGTAAGTTTGTTTTTGTATATTCGCTGTGTCTTTGGTAATTCCAAATAAAGATTTTATTTATTTATTTATTTAATTGATTTCTTAAACTTCTTGTGTTATACCATGATTGATGCAGGTTTTACTCAATAATGCTCCAGCTGAGTTTCATCACGTCAAGCATGAAAATAAAATGGCGCTGTTAGTTTATTTCACTCAATTTCCTCGCTTGGTAACCTCACATATCCTTTCGTAAGCTACAGGAAAAAGTGATCGACAAAAACTAGTAAATAACAAAATCAGCTGCCGATCATGTCACTAGCTCATATTATATAGATGATTAATGTTATTTCCCCCGCCCTTCCCGAGTCATCCCTGGCGGTAGGGTTGGAAAAAATTGTTTTCTGGAGGAGATAAATATGTCTCGCGTCGACTGTAGCGGAGACATCGATCATAATATGATTACAAGTCATCCGTGGTTGGGTGACAACGAGGCTCGACATTTTCGGACACTCTTCAAAATACTTACCAATTAAATTCTCTGATATTACAGCGAAAATCTTTGGAAAAGAGACTGTGGTTTGGCCACTGGATCCAGGCCTCGCGCGTCAGCGTGGAAGTCTCTGATGACCTCGCTGAATTTATAATTTCTGAATTTTCTCTGGTCTGGTCTGACGGGTGGCTTCGGCGGCAGCTGCCACGGCTGGCTGACGTACCGCCAAAAATTTTACATCTAGCTATCCTGTTAAAGCAAATGAGTCTAAAATAATTATTCTTAACCTTGTTAATACAAAAATAGTAAATGAAAACCAAAAATTTGACGACATTTTAATTTACCTAAATTTTAATTTACCTTTATTTTAAGCACACTTTAACTTTTAACTTAAGTTAGGCATATTCCAATAGAAGCTAAGTGCACAATGAATATTTAAGTTTTAAATTAACCTAAGTTTAGGTTTTTGCAAATATAGTACCTACGAAAACTAGATTTGGTGAACGTTTACCACATTTCGCTTCTACTTCAAATATATTTATTATTTTGGTAAAAAAGCTTAGGGTCTCAAAGTATACTTTTTAATGGTCCCTTTAAATAAAATCCCTACAAGAGACCTATGTCTAGCAGGACCAATGTCTAATCCAGACCTATTTCCAGCAGGACCAATATCTAATCCAGGTCTATGTCCAGCAAGACCAATGTTGAAAGACCAGCTGTTGTCCAGACCTTTGTCCAGCAGGACCAATGTCCAATCCAGACCTTTGTCCAGCAGGAACAATGTCAAATTCAGACCTATGCACCAAAGGCAGCCCCAGTGTCTGTTAATCGCTTGTCGACGATGATGGTCACTCTACTCATCACAAAATCTGTCTTCGACGAGAGGAAAATGTAGGGTAAGTCAATGTTGATAAGGAAAACCATCGCGAGCCAGTGTGACGGCGATACGAGCTGTTTACGCGATCAGATACGAGGCCGTTATTGATGGCTGCCTTATTGCTGCATTTTGTTAGTCAAATACTGATTTGTCATACTATGTTTCCCTTTAAGAAGGCGTGGTGACTTAAGTTTCCTTCTCTCATCAGCAGTAGCGTGCACAGGGTTTGAAGCTAGGGTAGGCATTAGTTAGTCAGAATACCTATTTACACTGTCATGATGAAAAGTTAGCATTGTCGTATTTCCATTTGGCTAAGCTGTGCTTTTATGCCTCTATGAACTGCACGCCAGTGCTCTCATGCACATTCTGAAAGACTCATAATACTCAGTACCTACATTTTTGACAAATGTTTCATTTATTTATAGACTAGCGCCTTTCCTGGTGGGAGGCTTCGGCCGTGGCTAGTTACCACCCTACCGGCAAAGACGTGCAGCCAAGCGATTTAGCGTTCCGGTACGATGCCGTGTAGAAACCGAATAGGGGTATGGGTTTAATATAACTGCCATGCCCCTAACAGGTTAGCCCGTTACCATCTTAGACTGCATCATCACTTACCATCAGGTGAGATCGCAGTCAAGGGCTAACTTGTAGTGGATAAAAAAAAATAAAAAAAATAGCGCTTGGCTGCAATCAGACTTGCTGGAAGTAGTGATGCAGCCTAAGGGAGTGTGGTTGCCTAGAAGATACCTATTCACTCTTGATTTGAAGATCCCAATATCCATTCTAATATTATAAATACGAAAGTGTGTCTGTCTGTCTGCTACGCTTTCACGGCCCAACTACTCAACCGATTTTGATGAAATTTGGTACAGAGATAGTTTACATCCCAGGGAAGGACAAAGGCTACTTTTTATCCCGGAAAATTTAAAGGTTCCCGTGGGAATCAAAAAATGTATCAGTTCAACCGATTTTAATGAAATTTGGTACAGGGATAGGTTGTATCCCGGGGAAGGGCATAGGCTACTTTTTATCCCGGAAAATTCAAGAGTTCCCGCGGGAATCGAAAAAACTTGGTCCACGCGGACGAAGTCGCGGGAATCATCTAGTATCTAGTAAGCGGAAGGAAAATTGGAATCTGAAAGGGCGTTCCATGTCCTAGCGGTTTGAATTAGAGAAGAGGAAGCAAATCTCTTGGTACGCGTCCGTGGGATGTGCCCTAACCAAGTCCTAAACTATAAAATTGTGTTCATTTTAGACATATTTTTATCGTAATAATTTTACCTACCTAGTTTTTGATTTCTGAGGCGCAGGATATATACGGTTTTGCCTTGGAAGTATGAAAGCGGCGTCGACGCTTGAACTGCTCTACATACCTGGCGTCCCGTCGCTTATATACACTTTGTATGAAATATAATAGAAGCGGTGGCGCATCCGCGCCGCGCTTACACCTCGCCCGCACCTCGCCCGCGCCCGTCGCGTCGCGTATGCCCGCGCTTGAGGCGCACCCGATTCCAACGACCATTGTATTTTCAGTAGCTTCTGAAATTTTAGACTCTTGCGGCAATGTGCGATCACTTTTATAGCATTCTGCTTGTTAAACAGAGATTTGTCAGATGTACTACATAATATTCTGTTCGCAATATTTCCAATGTAATTCCACCAGTCTAATATTCGATATGTCAAATTAATAAGCTTTTGTATTCCGAAATAAATATGTTTTTGTCATGTTGGCATTACTGGGTGGTTTATTCAATAATGTTTTGGGTATTTTTTCACTGTTAACCAAATTAGCCCCTGACTACGATCTCACCTGATGGTGAGTGATGATGCAGTCTAAGATGGTAGCGGGCTAACCTGTTAGGGGCATCGCAGTTATATTAAACCCATACCCCTATTCGGTTTCATTACGGCATCTTACAGGAACGCTAAATCGCTTGGCGGCACATCTTTGCCGGTAGGGTGGTAACTAGCCCCGGCCGAAGCCTCCTACGAGGCCAGACCAGAGTAAATTCAGAAATTATGAATTCCTAAATTTTATTGACCCTGCCGGGTTTCGAACCTAGGACCTCCGCACGTTAACAGCGCTCAACACTGCGCCACGGGGGTTGTCAACACGTGTCAAAGCAAAACACTTTATACGTATTAACAATTTAAGAGGACGCTCGATTACTCAGTTTTACATTGGTAAATAGCTTCTTCAATTGAATGAAAGATGATTAGTGGCCTACTACATAAGTGTTAAGCGATAAGTGCCAAGCCAAATCCAAGTGCCTGTTTCTTTTGAAACTTTACAGACACACAAATAAAGTTGTAGCAGGCCATAAGCGTCAAATAAATTTACGCTCAAAAAAAATTGTATATCTCTAAATAATAAAATTGATACTCAGATCCTTTACACTTACAGCCCTTAAATTTTCTCTGTATTGTAAGATAATTATAATAGTCTTGTTGTTGTAGATAATCTTCTTATTATTATGTATTAAAACGGGTACATACCACGATGTAAAACAATGATTTTATTTGTCGATATTTCGACCCAGTTGCATGGACCGTGGTCACGACGGGACTGCGGTGCTGCGAAGTGTGTAGCTGGAGCTGTCAAGGGCAGTAGCGAACTACCCTCCTTCTCGTTCTTTTCGTGGTATTTACCCGTTTTAATACATAATAATATGTTTTCAAACCACGAAATAAGTCTCAAATCATTAGATAATCTTCTTGTTAAATAAGCGTAATAAAGTGGTAACATAAATTATCAGACAGAGTGAAGGAAATAAGGTATTCGGTATCTATATGTCACCGTAAGATTGCAAAAACCGTTAGATTGTAATCCAACTAGCGATATTGTAAACTGTCGACAGATTGTGAACCGTTCAATGTTGCGAGTGTCAATTTTTGAAATATTCATTGTATCTACGTTTTCTGTCTGTCTACGTTGTCTCTTTCTTGTAGGTTAGGGTTCGAAATAAATAATCAGGTAGGCCTGCGGCCGGGCACTTAGGTTTTATCGGGTTATCTAATATTGTAAGCATAATTCCAGAAGTGGGCAAATAATTAAAATTACTTTTAAATATGTTTGTACTCTCTTCAAAACCCGCACGAGCGAATGGTCACAACGTGCAGCGGTTTCACGAGAGATATAATGTAAACAGTTAAGTATAAAACTTGGTCAAAGCATCACAACAACAATAAATTAATCATTTGATCGGACTGCAGTTGCTACTGCTAAGCTCTAAATCAAATTGCGATCTAAACACAAAAGTATTCAATAATCGCTGAGTCTGCCGGTAGGAGACTAACCTTCAATCGTCAAAATACTCGCATTTATGTGAATAATTCCAACATGGCGTATCCCCACCAAAGAACGAACCGAGTGAAATACATCGAATGAGTCAAATATCTGTCTACATAAACATTCATCAATAAATAAACTAACAATCTTTTATCTTTTCTAATAATTCAATTCAAATTTAAAAGCAAAGCTGACAATATACCTAACAGATTACAATCTACCGAAAAATAATGCGTTAAATTGTTATCTGTCGACAGTTTACAATATCGCTAGTTAGATTACAATCCAACGGCCTTTGCAACCTTACGGTGACATTATATAACTTTTGCACGCTTATCGCTTGTAACTTACCAACCTCGTACTGCAACGCGTAGTTATATATCTAATGTATATACTAGAACATATCCCCTACCCAGTACAAACGAATGACGAACAACTATTAGAACTCGTAGCTAAGTGGTAGCATCCATAGTATCATTACAACAGTGGCATCCAAACAAAATGATCATAGAAATCATAGTCCTCCTTATAACAGTTTTAATCGCGTACTTTTTGTATCTCTACAAATGGGTGCATCACTATTATGACAAGAGGGGAGTGAAATACTTGACCGGGGTACCGATTTTTGGAAATATTTTGAAATCCACGTTCATGCAACATCATTTGATTGACGATTTGGATGCAGTGTATCGAGCTTTCCCGGATGAAAAGTAAGTTTTTTCTATCCTTTTTTGATTAAGTACTCTAACCAGAGTGCGAGTCAGACTCGCGTACATAGGGTTCCGTACCACCACTCAGTATAAATTATTTTAGTAAATAACAAGAAAGATGTTATAACAACACGATAAATCTGCTTTGAAATTACTGGCTTACCTAAGGCGCTTTAATTTACTTCAACAAATTAACTTCAACTTCATATCTCCATGCGTTTCCGAGAAAAAGGCCTTCTTCTTCGCCTTAGGCGATAAGACCGCCTTTGCATACTGTTTAGTCCTAGTTCGTAGTTTTAATGTCTTTTTTATTTCCGTTCTGTTGTGTGCAATAAAGATTTAAATAAATAAATAAATAAAAAGGAACTTAACAGACAGACATACATGCGGACAACGAAGTCTATAAGGGTTATTTTTATCCCTCTTGAGGTACGGAACTCAAGTACGGAATTCAAGTAAACTTTTACAAGTAATATGAAAATCAACGAGTGAATTCAAAACATTTTCGATATGTTGTGAGTAATCTTTAGTCGAGTCATTTACGCGAAAGGACCTGGGAACCCACCGCATTATTATCCCAAGAAAACCCCTGCCATGATCTGATTAATGAACTGGGGTAACGACCCTCAGCAATGAGGAATATGACGCAGAGATAAATGTCAATCCATACTTAATATTATAAATGCGAAAGTGTGTCTGTCTGTCTGTCCGTCTGTCTGTCTGTCTGTCTGTCTGCTACGCTTTCACGGCCGAACTACTCAACCGATTTTGATGAAATTTGGTACAGAGATAGGTTACATCCCGGGGAAGGACATAGGCTACTTTTTATCCCGGAAAATTGAAGAGTTCCCGCGGGAATCAAAAAACATAAATCCATGCGGACGAAGTCGCGGGAATCATCTAGTAATAAATATTTGTTATTTATTATTACTCAGGTATGTTGGCTTCATTGAGAGTACAGTGCCCATCATCTTGATCCGAGACCGAGAGCTGATGAAGTCCATCACGATCAAGGACTTTGATCACTTTGTGGACCACAAGGTGTTCTTCTCGGAAGAGATTGAACCATTGTTTGGAGGAAGCTTGTTTATGATGAAAGGTACTTATAGATTACTAATTAATGAAATGAAATGATTTTTTTTATTTGACGTGTGTTACTTATGAGAAGTAAAGACTCTACCACTAGTTCAGTTCTTCTCCGAAGAGATTGAACCATTGTCTGGAGGGAGCTTGCTTATGATGACAGGTACTTAGAGGCTACTAACTAACGAAATGAAATGATTTATGAACTAGATGTTGAATTCGCTATAATCCGACGCAATAGGTAAGTCTATGTGGTACAGTGTCCTCACAAATCTTGCAAATTATTTCCAACGTACGTTTCACTCCGACACCGGAGCGTCTTCAGGAGATGTTTATGATGTTTGTTTATTTTGTTTTGGATTATAACGAATTAAACTTCCAGTTATTTCATTATCATGGACTTCCGCAAGGTAACGCCTGATTTAACCACAACCAGACTCTACCAGTAGACCTTTACAGGTTAGCCCGCTACTATCTTAGACTGCATTAACACTTACCATCAGGTGAGATCGCAGTCAAGGGCTAACTTGTAGTGGAATAAAAAAAAAGTTCAGAAAGATACTCTACTTAGAAGCATATAATAAAGCAATAAGCATAGGAGCATAGAAATAAAGCAATTTCTTCGTGCTGAAATCAATTTTAAAACTTCAATATACTTGGGTATTTTATGCTCGTATCTAAATAAATTGATTCTACAGCGATAAAATCGATTCAATCACAATGATAAAATACGTATGTCGTACACTGTTTCCTAAGTATTTTCGAATAGGTACTTATGTAGGTATAAATAGAGGGTTAGAAGTGAATTGCAACACTATCTAAAAGTTACTTACTTATAGAATACAAAGCCAATATGTACAATATATTTACCTTCGTACTACTCCTGGTTGCCGCAATGGCAGGCCTGGTCTCTGGTCATGGACATCATTCGCGGCGTCAGGAATGTCCGGAAGGGCAGATAGTATGGAAGGACGGCAAATGCGTCGATGAGGAAGAAATTAAAGCAATCTTGATGACGTAAAACTTTTTTTGTTTTAATCTTCTAAGCATATTTATTTCATTTATTTCCATATTTGCGTTCATGTTTACATTGGCATGAGGCCCTGTCAGGGGATTGCAAATTTTCAATTAATAACATTTTGTTATGAACTTTGAACTTACTTATTAATAAACACAAAATGGGTAGTTATCCAGTAATTAAATAAAAAATTATAAAAATCTAACTCATTTAAGCTACATTAGATGATTAAATAATGTTAATAAATAATTAATTAATTAAATCTAGAAATCGCAGTCAATGAGTCTAAAAATGAGAGTGGAGGCTTGTGCCCAGCAATGGGACGTTAATAGGCTGTAGTGATGATGATGATGATGATGATGAGTCTAAAAATAATATTAAATAAGTTATTACAATAAAAAAATATTTGAATAGTTATAATTTGAATACACAATTTATTTATACATGTATCGTGCTATTGAGGTATTTGTAGTTAGAAATAGAATATAATAGAATATTTAATAAGAAATGGTGACTGGGACTGGTTGACTGACCGGTTGTCCTAGGCAACGCGGCAACGCGACGCGATGCGATGCGACGCAACAGTGTTAAACAGGAGCTGATCCTTCACGTGGCCTACGTTGTCGCGTAGACATCTCTCTCGTCTGTCATTTTCTGAGGCGTCGTATCGCGTCGCGTCGCGTGGCGTCGCTTCTGTCGCTCAACGGGTCATCTATCAACGCACAGCTCACCACTGGACGGATCGGGCTGAAATTTGGCTTGCAGATAGCTATTTGACGTAGGTTCCTTGATCGTTTGCTCGCTATGTGACGTTCGCTAAGAAAGGACCCCGAAGGGGTTAAAATAGAATTGAAAGGGTTTGAAATTTGTAGGAAAATCGAACCTAACTTGAGCAAGGCCACGGGCAAAAGCTAGTATTATACAAGGTGTAAGGTAATTAGTATAACATACCCGCGGCTACCCATGTTAGATGGTGTATAGATATATTGGAAAAATGTCATAAGACGTGTAGCTCATATCCTGGAGGAGTTATAAGTGGACTTCAAAGTTTTAGCATAAATGTTGAGGTTGCATCCCTTAAAACAGCTGATTCAATATCAATGAACTGCGAACAATACGACGTATGTTAAGCCTCGTTGCCAGCGCGAGCGTTGCGATAAAATCCAGTCGCGATACTAAAGTAATTATTATTCGGCTTGCAATTAAATTCTCAAAGCAAAAGCCCGGCTAGAACTTACGTATTGTTGTAAAAAAATGCCCGACTAGTATCGGACTTCGTAAGTCGAAGTCAGTCACTTATCCTTACTTTATGAGCCGCCTTTCCCTGTGATTAATTTCTCGACTTACTTTGTTTAAGTTTTGATCAACAATTAATTATTCTGTGTAGTTTGTTCTTTCAATGAATTGCCAAATTGCATAACGATACGATAATAATTATTATTATCGCTTGCAGTACAGTTCTGACTTTAGGTGTAGAAGGAACAAAGGACTCCACAGGGTTGCCAAAATTTATTTTCCATAATTAACTAATTAATTTCGAATGGAAGTTTTTGATAATTAATTTTGACTTTTTAACTCTACCATAGTGTTTATAACGTCAAAATAGCATGGGTAGCCGCCGGTATGTTATACCATTTACCTTACACCTTGTATATCTTAATATTATGGTTTGTCTGTCTCATTATACGAGTAAAAAAAAAGTTAAAACTCAGACTAAGCGTACCGGACATTGGTCAATTGTTCAATGTGTTATTCCAGACTATAATCTCTTTGCCTTTCATCCAAATACGTTCAGCCGTCCTGGCGTGATTAAGTAACAAACATCCATCCATCTATCGAAACTTTCGCATTTATAATATTATTAGTGTAGATGAAAACCAGCTTATGCCCGCGACTTCTTCCACGTGGGCTACACACATTTCAAACCCCTATTTTACCCCCTTAGGGCTTGAATAGCTATCTGCATTTCAATTTTCAGCCTGATCTGTACAGTGGTTTGAGCTATGTTTTGGTAGTCCTTTTATATATTAAGATAATGTATGCAGGTGACAGATGGCACGACATGCGCACGACCCTGAGCCCCGCCTTCACCGGCTCCAAGATGAGGAGGATGCTGCCCTTCATGACAGAGATCAGCGCCAACATCGTCAACCATTTGAAAGGTATTGAATAGAAGCAGGCGTTACTTTGCGGAAGTCCATGACCATGAATGAACTAGAAGTTTAATTCGCTATAATCCGCCACAGTAGACAAATCTATGTGGTACACAATGTGTTTCTTGCAGACTTGCACCCGTAGCTTGCGATATTCACCACCCAGTAAGCCAGCAATTCGCACCGGCACAACACCACACCACATATAAGTCTTCCAAATTACTCTCAACGTACGTTTCACTCCGACACCGGAGCATCTTCAGGAGATTTTGACTCGACAATGCACGATTGTAAAGTCTCTACAATCGTGCATTATCTCTTTGGTGGAAGAGCCAGTAAGAAGCTCGTAGGTTGCTCTATTGTTTAATAAGAA
The DNA here is from genome assembly GCA_963932025.1 of Erebia epiphron. Classification (NCBI taxonomy): domain Eukaryota; kingdom Metazoa; phylum Arthropoda; class Insecta; order Lepidoptera; family Nymphalidae; genus Erebia; species Erebia epiphron. The sequence goes on from OZ009950.1 coordinate 17,080,928, forward strand.
AAAAATCACAGATTTCGCAGTCACCGCAAGAATCGGAGCATTGAAAATGAAAACAAAAAAAAAATTACGAACAAAAAATTCAGTTTTTTTTTTTTTTTTTTCAAAAATGTGTTAACCTGTTTTCATTCTAACTCGAATGCACCTCTCGTCTGCTTCCGCATCTTTTAACACCATTACCTTATCGATCGGTCAATAATCATTGAAGCTACATTACTTTTTATGTACGGAAATACCCGTTAGGTATTCTACAATTCCAAATCTAAAGGGACCACCTACAAGTCACAATTATTAACCGATTTTCAAAACTTTTTTCGCCAGTTTGTAGCTAGACTAATATCCTAGGACCTTTTTTAATATCTTTTTTTCGAAATATTTACAATTTCGAAAAAATGTTAAATTTTAAATTTTAAATTTTTTTTTTTGAATTCAATTTTTTTGGGGGTGTTTGTTTACAATTTAGTAAACAAACACCCCCAAAAAACGTTTTTTTTTTTTTTTTTTAATGTTTGTTACCTCAGAACTTTTGACCGGGTGGACCGATTTGGATGATTCTTTTTTATTTGAAAGAGCATACTTCCCATGTGATCCCATATAAATTTTATCGAAATCGGTAAGCGGTTTTTAAAATATCAACAATAAAATAAGTACTTTGTATAGCGTGTGCTTGTTGTTGTAAAGTTGGCGCGGGAGTTTGAAGTCGGTTGTTTAAAAAGTATTTTTTATATTAAATTATTTAAAGATTTTTCAAAATTCCAAAAAAAGTTACCAGCCTATTTTCAAAATTCAAATTTCAAACGTTCACACGTGTCTTGATAAATTCCTCAACTCTTGGTACTATTCCCATCTCGATCCTCCCAAAATCCTCGGAGCTATGACCAAAAATACGTCTCCGGCGATTTGCATCTGGTAACCATTTTCAATGGTGGAAAACACAAAAGTGTGCATCAATTATGAGTACAATAATAAAATAAACCACGAGTCATGTTGCTCAATTGATATGATACTACGCGCAAGGTCAATTTGACGGATGCTCATTGCAACATCGGGCCAATCACAGTTGTTATCACTATTAAAAAGATTTAAAAGTAGAGCAATTTAAAGGCGACAGGCGACTTGATTTTTAGAACGTAAGTTCTAAAAATCAAGTCGCCTATCGCCTTTAAATCTATACTTCTTTAATATACTAATATTATAAATGCGAAAGTTTGGATGGATGGATGGATGCATGTTTACTCAATCACGCCAGAACGCCTTAAAGGATCTGGGTGAAATTTGGCACAGAGATAGATTCTGGCGTAACACATCTAAAATCCTCAAATGGATATTTTTTACTCAATCACGCCACAACGGCTTAACGGATCAGGATAAAATTTGGCACAGAGATAGATTATAGTCTGGAATAACACATAGGGTATTTATTATCCTGGAAAATTAAAGAGTTGCTGCGGGAACGAAAAAACCTCAATCCACGCGGACGAAGTCGCGGGCATCTGCTAGTGTAAGTAAAACACAGGGCCCCGAAAGTTTAAACTCCCATCGGTATTATAATTGCGTAACGTCATCAGCCTAAATCACACGCGTCCACTCTTGATAAACGATTACACTTAAAGTTTAATTGGATTTTAGCGCCATAAAAAGTTTTGTACGGATAAATTAATACCTATTAGGCAAAGAAGTGAGTAATGATTTTAGGCATTGATTATAATTTTGATTTTAGGAGCTCACGTAAAAACGTCTCTTCTAAAATCCATAATTATAATATAGTCCATTGAAAAGTTACATTTGGGGTTGCGTTTTTTAGAGGACGCAATTTTATTTTTTTGATGTGTAGGGGGGGTCAGTGTAAAGCTAAAACCAAGTTTGTGGGGTCGCCACCCTTGTCCCACGGCCGCCATCTTGAAAATAGGGGTTGGAATGGTTTTTACGGTATATCTCTTAAACTATTTATTTGAGAAAAAAAATTTGTTAATATTTTTTGTTGCAAATTAAATTCTCTACAACTTTGGTCCAGTAACTTTTTATCGTAGAACTATAAATAAAAAAGTTATAAGCGAAAATCTTCAGAAATTCGAGAAAAAAATTTATATTTTTCGATGTAACTTTTTTTTTTATCATTTTACGAAAAAATGATATCTGACCACTTTTGTAGATCGTTTTTTGAGGAACAACTTTTATTTGCATCATTTTTTCATTAAGTCAATAGCTAAGGTTTTACAGCGCTCCGAAGTGAGTACTATTTTTTAGTACTCTTAACTATACCTATATTATACGTGTGTACTAATAATATGTCATCAGTTATTATTTTTTTTTTTTTATACCTTTTTTAATTACAAATTTTGCAATATTATTAATAATTAATTATTGACTCTTTTCCCCACCACCTACGAGGTAGAGTCTAGAGGCGCGTTTTTTTTTACGTGGTATCCCCAATAGGCATAATCCACGGTGATTTTCTAAATTATAACTACTCCGTCCTCAGTCGTTTCGATGGACCAGGCTGCGGCTCAGCATCTGATCGGAGAGAGAGTTGATCCTGCTTTGCTCACTGTAATTGGTGAACGTTTTTTTATCTCTTTATACGGTGGTAATAAAGATGATAATTCTCTTGACAGCCTAAGATATAAACAATTCGCCAAGGCAGTGACAAAAAGTACATTTAACTTATCTTCACTTCCTCCAACACAAGATACAGCTCGCTTTCATACTTTCCGAGTCTACCATCAGGTCCAGTCGTGGCTTGGTAATTATAATGATCCTGAAGACTGGGGTTGGAAAAAATGTGGAAAATTATTGATGCCAGTGCAGAACTCTAAACCTCCAGCACCCCCTGAGCTCCTAAAATTGATCTTTTGCAAATGCAAAGGAAACTGTGGAGCGATGTGTGGATGTCGAAAAGCAGGACTGAAATGTTCTGCAGTGTGCTTCCATTGTTCTGGAGAGACTTGCAGCAACGTAATGGAACTCTCAGAATTAATAAATGAAAATGACTTGGATGATGAACCGCCAACATTAACACCCCTTCCTTCGCCGGTTCTCCCACTGGTATTTAATTCAGAAAGCCGATCAGATGCTGAGCCGCAGCCTGGTCCATCGAAACGACTGAGGACGGAGTAGTTATAATTTAGAAAATCACCGTGGATTATGCCTATTGGGGATACCACGTAAAAAAAAACGCGCCTCTAGACTCTACCTCGTAGGTGGTGGGGAAAAGAGTCAATAATTAATTATTAATAATATTGCAAAATTTGTAATTAAAAAAGGTATAAAAAAAAAAAAAAAAATAACTGATGACATATTATTAGTACACACGTATAATATAGGTATAGTTAAGAGTACTAAAAAATAGTACTCACTTCGGAGCGCTGTAAAACCTTAGCTATTGACTTAATGAAAAAATGATGCAAATAAAAGTTGTTCCTCAAAAAACGATCTAAAAAAGTGGTCAGATATCATTTTTTCGTAAAATGATAAAAAAAAAGTTACATCGAAAAATATAAATTTTTTTCTCGAATTTCTGAAGATTTTCGCTTATAACTTTTTTATTTATAGTTCTACGATAAAAAGTTACTGGACCAAAGTTGTAGAGAATTTAATTTGCAACAAAAAATATATACAAATTTTTTTTCTCAAATAAATAGTTTAAGAGATATACCGTAAAAACCATTTCAACCCCTATTTTCAAGATGGCGGCCGTGGGACAAGGGTTGCGACCCCACAAACTTGGTTTTAGCTTTATACTGACCCCCCCTACATATCAAAAAAATAAAATTGCGTCCTCTAAAAAACGCAAGGTAAGGCCTAAAAAATGTAACATTTCAATGGACTAATATTATAAATGCGAAAATGTGTCTGTCTGTCTATCCGAACCATCTTTCAAACGATTTTGACGAAATTTGGTATATAAGTATTAGAAATGTAACGGATATTCGGTAACTATCCGGTATCCGACCTATCCGGCGTCAATTATTATCCGACCGGATACCAGGTAGTAACTCAATATCCGGCCGGATACTGGATGTTCTAAAACTACGACACTTTCCTAAAATCAACTTTAAAACATGAGTTTTTGTGAGGTAAATATTAAGGAAACGGGTAATAACAAATATCCGTTTCATCTCTAATAAGTACCTAAAGAGAGGTTGGTTGTATGATGTATTCCATGTAAGGACATCGCCTTTTATCGCGGAAAAGTGAAATAAAAATGCCTTAATACGCGCAGACGAATCATGTAGTGTCAAAATAAAAACTAAACTTTATTCCCAAGACACCTTTCCAAGATTCGCGAGATATACGGTCTCTTGGGAGAGATAGCCCTCGGATTATATGCTAGTACCCTTTACTTATACACCCCATTTGTGACCTTGATTATTATTAAAATACTAGCGGTCCGCCCCGGCTTCGCACGGGTAGCACTTGATAAAATAGTCCATAACCAATAATAGTCAGTCGGCACTGAGACGAACAACTCCACCATAACGTTCTCAAATTTTGTTCAGCAAACCGTTGTGAACGCTTGGCACTTGAGTCTCCAATACGACGTATTTTCGCTGCCCTCGCCTGGGAACTATGTTTAGAACTAATAACTAAGTTGAGACCTGGCTCTTTTAGGCATTTCGCAGTCTATCTACAACAGTTAGATATTAAAATGTTTAAAAAAATGTTAGTAAGTACTAAGTTCTCTTGTATTTATTATGACATGCAATTGACAAATATGATACGTATAAAAGTCAGTCAGAATTTGAATATAATAAAAAAAATAATAGAAAAATAGAGGTTTAACGTAAGAAGTTGAAAAAATCAAATTATTATTGCAATTTTCGTAGGGACCTCTAATTTTTTGAAAATAAAATATAGCCTATGTTACTCGCTGATAAATTAGCTTTCTAGTGAAAGAATTTTTAAAATCGGTCTAGTAGTTTTATAGTTTAACCATTACAAACAAACAAACAAACAAACAAACAAACAAATCTTTCCTTTTTATAATATTAGCTTAGAAAACGTTGAAAATAAAAATAAACTAAAATCTTAAATATATTATATAAGTTACTACCTAGTTATTCACATTATAACAAGACTCGCCATTCTACGTAAGTAACAAGTACGCTCAATGCCTCTTCTTGCAAAGTGCGCCTATATCTACGTAAAATATCGCAATGCTCGCGTCGTCGACCGAGCCAGTTTTTGAAAGCGGGTAGGCATAAAATATCTTCGGCTTAAAATTATATTTAATAGTGTGGAGTTTATGCTTAGTTTTCGTGCATTTTTATGAGTATTTATGAGAATAGTACAGTATCATTATTATCTAATAAACAGGATAAACTAACCGAGCCGCAAACCGCGAAGGAAATCGGCATGAAATCCTACAGTATCAGTCATAAGGCCAAATTTTTGCGTGGAGTTTTCTATTAAGTGAAATGTAATTTGTATAGGTGTGGTTAAAGTGTAAGCTTTTTTGGAAATAATAATAAATAAATTGAAATTGATCGGTTCCCTTTTGTGTGTCTTAAGCGATGCGCACTGGACTCGTCCTGATCTGAGGCATTAAGAATCTAAGAAAATCGTCATCATTTCACAGCTTTAAACGTATTTCTCGAACTGTTTAAGGATTCACATGGTTTTTGACGTGCAGGCATCTATGAACTCCTTATGGTCGAATTATCCGTTTGACGAACTATTACGATTACGATTTCTTTACACAATCGGGGGACTGAGGCCCTAAGAATCTTATAAAATCGTCATCATTCGACGGCTTAAACGTATTACTCGAACGGTTTAAGGATTTCATACGTGCTTTTTGACGTGCAGGCAACTATGAACTCCTTATGGTCGGATTATCCGTTTGACGAACTATTACGATTACGATTTCTTTACACAATCGGGGGACTGAGGCCCTAAGAATCTTATAAAATCGTCATCATTCGACGGCTTAAACGTATTACTCGAACGGTTTAAGGATTTCATACGTGCTTTTTGACGTGCAGGCATCTATGAACTCCATAAACAGGTCAAATTATCCGTTTGACAAACGATTCCAACCGGGGGCTTTTGGCTCAACTGTAAATCATTGAAATAGAATCTAAAATTCTACATCAATGCCATTGATGTAGAATTTTAGTTACTCATTCTATTTCAATGAGTACCTAGCAAAGATAGATAAAATAATAGTTACTTTACAAGTACCTGTAGAGTCCCACAAACTTACCTGACCCGGTGACAGCGTCGCTATAGTATCTATTAAAAATAAAATAAAAACAAAGACTTAGCAGGCATAAAAAATAGTTCTAATTTTGGTCACCGGGTCAGTTAAGTTTGACAGACAAACGGCTGGTTTCTGAACTGAGAATTTCATGTTGAGTCTGTCTCAAAGACTACTTAAGAACTAATTAAGCAAGTTTCTGAATTGATATTGTGTAGGGTTTGAGAGTTGGAGGTTTTTGCTTGAATGCTTAATTCAGAAACGGGCCCAATATCAATTCAGAAACAAAAATTGCCATGCCTCTAACCGGTTAGCCCGCTATCATCTTAGGCTGCATCATCACTTACCATCAGGTGAGATCGCAGTCAAGGGCTAACTTGTAGTGGATAAAAAAAAAGTAGTCTTTGAGACAGACTCAACATGAAATTCTCAATTCAGAAACCGGCTGTAAGTATATTATTATCCATAGGTCGTATCGACGAAGTCATAGACGTCGAGGACCTCATCCGTCGCTACACGAATGACGTCATAGCGTCCACCGCCTTCGGCCTGCAAGTCGACTCGGTGAAAGACAGAGATAACAAGTTCTACAAGGCTGGCCAGAATCTGTTCAAGTTCGGCGCCTGGCAGCGATTCATGTTCTTCTTTACCTCGGTCTTCCCGAAACTATCAAAAGTAAGATTATTATATTGTTCGTACCTTCTGCTATCTTTTCCGAATCCTGGGATTGGCTAATCTCAGAATGGCTAATCTCTCTGGAGATAGGCCGCCGTGGCCGAAATTCGGTCGGGAGGACATTATTATTATTATTATTACTAATATTATAAATGCGAAAGTTGGTCTGTCTGCTACGCTTTCACGGTCCATCTATTCAATTTTATAATCGATTTTGATAATATTTGGTATAGGGATAGGTTGTATCCTGGGGAAGGACATATGCTTCTTTTTATCCCGGAAAATTCAAGAGTTCCCGAGGGAATCAAAACATCTCAATCCACGCGGACGAAGTCGGGGGCATCAGATATTCCTTCATAATATTACGAGCTGATGCCCGCGACTTAATCCGCGTGGTTTAATTTTTTAGAAAATTAGTTTTAAGTTTTTATGCCAAAAATCAACGTGGATCCGTTGCTCACTTTAATTTCATTTTCGTTTTAATTTTGTAAGCTTTCACGAGTAAATTACATAAAAAATAACACTTTCGCTGCGCTCACATTTTACATTTCAATGCTTACTTTTAGCTCAATTTCCACATCATTCTGCAAGAATCGCATTCACAGTTTGCTATATATTCAAAGTTTGACCTTGTTTGTTCACGTGTCCTAAATTACACTTTGCAGTGAGATTAGGAACAAAAGTGATATATCCGGTGCATAAATCAATTTAGTGACTGCGCCTTGCGACCTATTGCGACTTGTGACCAAATTGATTTATCACGAGGGGAGGGGTCAAAGTTTTTACTTAATCTTTCAACCCATTGCCCATTTCACTACTGAGAGCTAGAGTCTCCTCTGGGAATGAAAAGGATTTGACACTATCTACCACGGTGGCCAAGTGTAGATTGGCAGACTTCTTATACCTACCCTTGAAAACAATATGATGAACTCTCGGCCATCCAGGTTTTCGATGTTTTCCTTCACCGTTAAAGCAAGTGATATTGAACATAACTCCGAAAAGTTAGAGATGCGTGCCCAGAGATTGAAACTCAGACCACCTGAAGGCCGTGCGTTTTAAGCACTCGGATATCATGGTTTCATCTAAATATATTGTAAAAGGACTATAGGAATCCAGGACTGACTGACTGACCTAACAAAGCGTAGCCACAGAGTATGTACAGAGGGGAAGCTTCATACAAACGGCTCGCGGCGACTTCACCCATACATAGCGCAACGATGTGTGCGTGAGCTCTCACCGACACATTCACCGACACGCCGTCTGGGTACGCGACGCCTCAGTCCGGGTACGAACGTAAGGGCTGACGATCGAGCGTATAATCTAATTTTGAATTAAAAATAAAACTATTAGATTTATTTATGTAAATAATGTTGTTTCAAAAAAAATGCCGAATATTTGCACAGTTTGCTTGAAAAGTTCCAAAGACAATAAGGATGTTTCCTATTTTCAACCGACTTCAAAAAAAGGAGGAGGTTCTCAATTCGACTGTATTTTTTTTATGTTTGTTACCTCAGAACTATTGACTGGGAGGACAGATTTGAATGATTCTTTTTTTATTTGAAAGGGCATACTTCCCAAGTGGTCCCAAATAAAAATTCATCGAAATCGGTCGAGCGGTTTTTAAAATATCAACAATAAAATAAGTACTTTGTTTAGCGTGTACTTGTTGTTGTAAAGTTGGCGCGGGAGTTTGAAGTCGGTTGCTTAAAAATAATTTTTTATATTAAACTAGCTGATACCCGCGACTTCGTCCGCGTGGATTGAGGAGTTTTAGTTCCCGCGGGAACTCTTTAATTTTCCGGGATAAAAAGTACCCTATTATTTAATACGGACTTCTAACTTTACGTCTGCAAAATTTCAAAGCAATCGGTTCAGTAGTTACGGCGTGAAAGCGGAACAAACATACAAACAAACTCACTTTTCCATTTATAATATTAGTAAGGATAAGGATAAGGATTATTCATACCCGAGAGATAAAGATTGTAAGTACCTTTCTAACCTTGTTAACGATTTACTCGGAATTCAATGAACCTATTTTTATGATATTTCGATTAAAATCGATATTTAGGACTGTCTGGGGTTACAAAACAGGAAACTGGTACCAAAGTTTAAAAAAATCAGCGCCATTTTGAAATTCTTTGTAAATTAACCGATTTCGTTCAAAATCGATATTTAGGACTCCCTGGTATTATAAAACAGGAAATTGGTACCAAAGTTTAAGAAAATCGGCGCCATTTTGAAATTCTTTGTTAAATAACCGATTTCGTTCAAAATCGATATTTAGGACTCCCTGGTATTATAAAACAGGAAACTGGTACCAAAGTTTAAAAAAATCAGCGCCATTTTGAAATTCTTTGTTAATTAACCGATTTCGTTAAAAATCGATATTTAGGACTCCCTGGTATTATAAAACAGGAAACTGGTACCAAAGTTTTAAAAAATCAGCGCCATTTTGAAATTCTTTGTTAATTAACCGATTTCTTTAAAAATCGATATTTAGGACTCCCTGGTATTATAAAACAGGAAATTGGTACCAAAGTTTAAGAAAATCAGCGCAATTTTGAAATTCTTTGTTAATTAACCGATTTCGTTCAAAATCGATGTTTAGTACTCCCTGGGGTTACAAAACAGTAAACTGGTACTAAAGTTTAAAAAAATCAGCGCCATTTTGAAATTACATACATACATACATTTATACATCCATAAATACATTGCAAGTTAAATAAAATGTTGTAATAATAGTCGACGCAAAACTGTTTTTGCGATAGTAAATGACGGTGCCATCTATTAACATTATTGTGAAGTTATGTTAAAAATACTGATGTTCATTAAAAAAGAAATAATTTCGTTTCTTTATAATATTTGTCTAATTTAAGTATTTATTGTTCAATTTCAGGATATAACTGTAATTATACATTATATAACTATAATATAATATTTTTATTTTTTCCTAAAATTGTTGACATGCATCAGGTGACAACCCTAGCAGAATAGGTATACATTTTTGACTTTGTTAGGAAGCTTCCCCTCTGGTCGGATATATACTCGTGTGGCGTAGCTTCGCAGTCAAAGGCTAACTTGTAGTGGAATAAAAAGTAACGCTCCTGCCTTAAAAGAAGCCAACAACAAACTAAGGTTTATTTGTCTTTCAGAAACTTGGCGCAAGGGTCTTTCCAGCTGAAACAATGGATTTCTTAGACAACCTGGTGACGAGTACAATGGAGCACAGAGAGAAGAACAACATAGAGAGACCTGACATGATACAGTTGCTGATGGAAGCTTCGAAAGGTATATAGGTTTTTTATTTACGAGTACCTACATAGTGTTACTTCAATGGTAAAATTTAAACTCAAACTCAAATCTTTTTTATTCAAGTAGACTTTGACAAGTGCTTTAGAATCGTCGAGTGTATCTACCACTGGTTTGGAATGCCATTCCTACCGAAAAGAACCAGTAAACAACTCGGTGTTTGCTCTTTTGAAAAAAAAATACAGTTACATCAATGTGTAGATAGTAGTAGATACATAAGTAACCGCTGTCTTTAGCATTGCTGGAGCGAGTCGAATCTATGCTTCTTTATCAATAATATAATCTTCAATAGTATTATAAGCTTTTTCAGGGGCACACTTTTAATTATTTCTTAAAATTGTGTTTTGTGGAAATTTTAAAATAGGTTGGTCTGAAGTCATCTTATTTCGAGGGAGATTAAAGCTTTAATGTGCAGAAAAGAAAACATCCAAACAATAAAATTACAAACATACAAAGTTCGTATAAAATCACAGACATCCAAACTTTCACGAAAAAGTTCAAGAAGAACAAAATATATAAAAAGCAAGTGATAATAGGCATCCTCTGAATAAGAGGCAGAGATCATCAAATATCGACCTGCTTTCTAATAAATTTAATTTAACAATTAATTTCAAATTTATATATGTATATAAATATATATATATATAAATTTAAAATAAATAATTATTACAGGCGCATTAAAAGCTGAGAATGACGCAAAGGACAGTTTGTCGCCCACGGACGATACTTTCAAACCGAAATCAGTACAAAGGCGTAAGTTGAATGTTTCTTGTTCTTTATTGCATTAGTTAACATATTATAGCATTGTGATTGGGTAAATAAAATAATCAATACAACAGCTGATTCCAGTCCCACAAACTGACCCGGTGGCCAAAATTGGAACTAATTTTTATGCCTGTTTAGTTTTTGTTTTTATATTATGCTTTATTGTATACTGGCGACGCTCTCACCGGGTCAGAGATAAGTTTGACGGACTAAACTTTACCCACATGGTCTGAACAGAGCTAAGTACCTACGTATAGTTAGAGCTAAGTTTTAAGTTTATCGTTTATTAACTTACTCGGTTTAAAAGTTTTATCTGATGCTGAACGCTGCATACTGATTCATAAAATCATAACGTTTGTCAGATCTTTTGATTTATATAGCTATCTCGTTAGTCGTTGTCCTAGCAACGAAAGCGGTACGCGACGCGACGTGATGCAACGTGACGCGATACGACTCCATAGAAAGTAACTAAATTATCCAGGCCACGTTGAGGGTCAGCTACCTTTTGTTCCTGTCGCGTTGCGTCGCATTACCGAGCATGTCGTCCACCTAGTACAACGGGTAACTTTTTTCTCATAGAGGCACTATAGTTACTCGTACCTACCTTATTTTTTTCAGAGTGGACTCAAACTGAGCTAGCTGGCCAGGTTTTCATATTTTTCGTAGCCGGCTACGAGAGTTCTGCTACAGCCCTGGTAATGGCCGTGCACGAGCTCGCCATCAACCCCGAAGTTCAGGAGAAATTGTACCAGGAGGTCAGGAGCTTTAAAGAGAAGCACGGGGAATTGAATTATGATAACCTCATTGAGTTGAAATACTTGGATTGTGTTGTATGCGGTAAGTATCCTTCTAGATACTCGATTTTAGCTACTCATGTAGGCCTAATAGTGGAAGATTTTTACCTATTCGATCGTGTCCAAGTTATAACTATGATTTATATGGAATTGATCAAGCGCCAGCTATCATCAAGTGCTTGACAATTCCAATGAAATACCACCAACTTCCTAGCTCAAAGATTTTGGAAGAAGGTCGATTCTAATCAGGATCTTTTACATAATACTAAGTAGACGATGCCAGCGACTGGCCGCGACGGACTTCGTGGATTGAGTCTTTTTCCTATAAACTCTTTGATTTTTCGCAGTAAAAAGGAGCCTACTTCCTAGGGATGAAACCTATATATTTATGGTACCGAGTTTTATCGAAATCAGTTGCAAAGATGGTGCAAGCGTAGGTGACGGATACTTATTATATAAATATTAATTATTAAGTATTGTGTATATTAATGTGTGTGTGTGTCTGTATGGTACGCTTTGGCGGTTCATATTAATTTTTTTTTTTTTATCCACTACAAGTTAGCCCTTGACTGCGATCTCACCTGATGGTAAGTGATGATGCAGTCTAAGATGGTAGCGGGCTAACCTGTTAGGGGCATGGCAGTTATATTAAACCCATACCCCTATTCGGTTTCTACACGGCATCGTAGCGGAACGCTCAATCACTTGGCGGCACGTCTTTGCCGGTAGGGTGGTAACTAGCCACGGCCGAAGCCTCCCACCAGGCAAAATTGAAAATGAATTGATTTATTTCACGTAGGACAACTTGTGCCACTTATTCGATAAGTCGTAAAAATCTACCACTGATGATACATAAGAAAGACGATTATGCTGAGAAGAACCGGCAAAAAACTTGGCAGTTGCTCTAGGCAGGGTACATCCTGGGGAAGCGCATAGACTTTTTATACTGGAAAATTTAGGAATTCCCCCGGGAATTAAAAAACTTAATCCACGCGGGCGTCATTTAGTTTATAATATTAGCATAGATGTTGTTTTGTGACAGAAACGCAAAGGAAATGGGCAGCCGCTCTCATCATGGACAGGGTCTGCACTAAGCCGTATGAGCTGCCCCCGCCGAGGGAAGGGGGCAAACCAGTGCAAGTAAGCAACGCTAAAGTAAAACCCACTGTGACACCCCTTAGAAAAAGTAACGGCCTGGTTTCACCAGCTCTAAAATTCAGAGACGAGTGGATTGTAGTGTTACAGTTTACATAACTTCTGTTTGATATCGAGTCGCGGAGTCGCGTTGTCGGTTACGAATGCCAAATAAATGAAATTAAAAAATTTAGGATTACAATAAAAAACAATTTAAAAAAAAGTGTGTGTCGTGTGCACTTCATTCACACACGGAGAAGTGAAACATCAGAAAAGTAGCCTACGAGACAATGAGACAAATATAACTTGTAATAAATACCTATCTCTCGCAGGCTTAATCCTGTATACGTTGGTTTTTTTTGGTGTCGCTTTTTCGTTTCATTGAATTTTCAAATCACAGCGATTCTAAAGAAGTATCACTTCAAAAACACTTAAAAGACCTGTATAAAATGCCTAAAAGACAAACCGACTAGCTTAACAAAATTTACATGGTTATGTGTTCTATCACTGCATTGGCCGACCTTTTTAGGCTAATGTGTACCGAGCTGATACCAATCTTTTTAAAAACAATATTAAACTTATTTCTAGTTGAATAAAGGCGACATAGTCTACAACCTAGTCAACTGCATCCACATGGACCCTCAATACCACCCCAATCCGACCAAGTTCGACCCGGACAGGTTTTCTGATGAGAACAAACATAACATTAAACCTTTCACCTACATGCCCTTCGGAATGGGACCTAGGAACTGCATCGGTAAGTAAAAAACATTTATTCACACCATTGTGCTACACAGTACAATATCTTCAGGTAAATGTTACCCTGGTGCCTCCAGTATTTGAGCATTAAACTCCTATTCAAGTCATAGAAGCAACATGACAAGCGTTATGAGTGAGCGAACGCGCGAGAGTAGAGTGGATGCCCAAAATCTAGTCTCACGCATGTTGGCTGGTCGCGTGACAAAGATATGCCCAGATGCTAAGGGGCATAATGTTGCGGAGGGAGGAAAGAGAAAGAGAAGAAAAGAAGAAGAGCGAGAATAGCTAGTTGCGGTTCCGTGCTGACCTCGAAGACTCTGAAGGAGGTTATTTTAGTCAGAAGTTAGGCAGAAGTCCGTAGGGATTTTTCCTCCCCCGAAGGGAAAAAAAAGTGTGTGGTTAATTAATGTTGTCAAACAATATTAAAAATAAAATAAAAACAAAACCTATTTTTTTTAATTGTTTAAATTATAGCCAGCGGGCCAGATTTAGTGGGACTATTGTGACTAGGGTTGCCACCTTTTTTTTTGGCAATTAAAGTACATGAGGTTATTATACGTAAGAAAATAAAGTACATAGAGTCAAAATAAAGTACAATTTATTTTTCTTTATTATTATGTTTAAAAATATATTTCTTATTGCTTTTCGCAACTTTTATCAAACTAGCTGATGCTCGCGACTACGTCCGCGTGGATTGAGGTTTTTTGGTTCCCGCGGGAACTCCTTAGTTTTCCGGGATAAAAAGTAGCCTATGTGTTATTCCAGACTATAATCTATCTCTGTACCAAATTCGATCCAGATCCGTTCAGCCGTTTGGGCGTGATTGATTAACAAACATCCATACATCCATTCAAACTTTGGCATTTATAATATTAAGTAATATGTATTTGATTATTAGCACTGCTAAACAATTGCCAGCATCTTTACAGTCTATATTTAAGTTAAAGTAAATAAGCAATAAGTTTTTTATCAGATTCAGAGACGCTTTGCTTTGTTTTGTGGATCACCATGTAGGTATGATTTCCTATTGATTATACTTCTGCAATCGTTTATTTTTCTGTTCCGTCGCACTATGGGATGAAACAGTCTCATAAATAATTTTAAGGAATTTAATAATTCCAAAGCTTTTTCCATGGATTAATATTCTCAGATAATAAGACTTTTATAAATAATGTCAAAAAATAAAAATATTTTACTTCTAGGTAGGTATATAAAAATACTCTCAAACATATGCGATAAATAATAAAGAACGTGCGATATTTACATCTAACCAAATAGCCGATAATGAAAGTTTAACTTAAGTTTACTTTAAAATTTTGCAGGAAAGTATTTGAGTTTTTATTAGATTGCTTAGAATGTCCACTTTACAAATACGTTACGATTTTATTTAAATAAATATTGTGGTGTATATTTTTGTACATTTTTAAGTGACAAGGAAATTTTCCATCATTTTATGTTTCAACTGGAGTTTTCTTTGTTGCTGAAAGCTGCCGGTGTTAAGTTAATCACTTTTTTAGATTCCTAACTATTTCCTTTATACAAGGAAACAAAAAAATCTGCGTGGTAGCCGTGCTAGATCAAAAGATCTAGAAGCAAAAATGTCCAACGAGGGAAAAAAAAATGTCAAAAAATTACGGTTCTTCTTATTTCTGTCGATTAAGGTAATTTTTTGGTAAAATTAAGTACTTTTTATTTTATGTTAAAATTT
This sequence comes from Erebia epiphron, assembly GCA_963932025.1. Lineage (NCBI taxonomy): Eukaryota > Metazoa > Arthropoda > Insecta > Lepidoptera > Nymphalidae > Erebia > Erebia epiphron. The sequence goes on from OZ009950.1 coordinate 17,096,268, forward strand.
TTTTGGTATAAACGTAATTTAAATTTAATATGCACTTGTAAATTTGTAAAAATATAGTCCCGTGACTCCATTTTTGTAGTTATTATGTTAACCACAGGTATGTTAAAAATACTTAGTACATATAAGTACTTTTTGCCGTCATCAGTCCATAAAATACTTATAAATGGTGCAAAATAATAGAGCGTTAAGCAGTTTTGCCTCTAGCGCAATTGTCTGAAGATGCTGAAGCCCTACATAAAGATTGAAAGAGATATTATAGGCTACATCACGCTCGGAAGTGTTCCTGTTCAGCGACCAATAAAGACGTTTTGCACGTTTTATTATATAAGTACATATTATCCATATGAGGTCAGCTTCAATAGACCTAGTTTTATTACTTGCGTTTTGTAATCCCAGAGAAATCAAATCATGCGAAATAAAGTATTTTCGCGTACTTTATTGTTCTCATAAAGTCTATAGTACAATTACCAGAAATAACGTACAATACTTTATTATAACGTACGGGTGGCAACCCTAATTGTGACCCATGCTTTATAGTATTTTAAATAACGATTTTATTTAAATCTAAGTTCGCACTGCGAAAAATACTCCCGCGAATTTTTTTCGCATTTCTGTAACACTAGAAATCATATGGATGTATATTGTATAACTGTTGTATGTATACTTGCGAAAATAACTCACTTGTTCTGATACAAAAGAGACGGTTCAGATTTGTATGGGGCGTAGGCCTGCTCTTGTACAAGTAGAGAAATGAAGGAAAATTAAATACTAGACCAGTTTTAATTGGTCAAATCTACGAATTCGTCGTAATTTCAGTGGCGAAATTATTTAATCTTTCCAAGTTAAGCAACACTAAACATGAGTGTGTAACAATGGCGGATTCATATTTTTGACGTTTTCAAAAGAAAAACACGTTATTTTGACAGCGACTGTCAGAAATGACATTTGATACATTTCGCGCCTACTGCCTTCTCTATGGTTGAAGGTTGCCATATTGGAAACGTATCGAAAACTTGAAATACATTTTTATTTTTTTCTCGTTATTTACTTTACTGTTCTTAATTATTATACTTTTAATACAATCTATGTATTTTCCTCTATTCATATATTTTCCTATATTTTCCTTTCACGCGGTGAGGTAAGAATTATATGTTCGCGCGAATATTTTGTGCTGTACGGAGTTGTATGACGCTCACCACATTCGCAGTGCGTAGTAAGTAGGTGAAATCCGTACGCGGAAAAGAAATCGCGAGATAAAATTCGCGCGAATAATTTTCGCAGTGAAAAAATTATCAGTTATTGATAAATTCATTTATTTTCAGGGTCCAGATTCGCTCTGATGGAGCTGAAAGTGTTGATATACGACCTCGTGCTCAATTTCAAAATAGTGAAGTGCGCGAAGACCACCGACCCTCTTGAGCTGAAGCCGCACCTTTTCAACATTCAACCCAAGAACGGCTCCTTCGTCCACTTGGAACTTAGGGCATAGGGCTTAGGAACTAAAATCGTATACCAGCGTTTTCTTGACACGATAGAATAGTGTTGCCGTTTTAGGGCGAAAACACACTACGGACAGGACTATCTTGGCGCAGCGGTGAGTGCTGTTGTCTTTCGAAGGTCCCGGGTGCGATTCCCCGCAGGGTCAATTTGGGAATTTGGGAATTTGGAAATTTTTGAATTTTCTCTGGTCTGGGCTGGTGGCTTCGGTCGCAGCTAGTTACCACCCTACAGACAAAGACGTACCGCCATTCAATTTAGCGTTCTGGTACATTGCCGTGTAGAAACCAATTAGGGGGATGGGTTTAATATGCTAGCTGCCATGCCCCTAACAATTTAGCCCGCTACCGTCTTAGACTGCATCATCATTTACCATCAGGTGAGATCGCAGTCAAGGGCTAACTTGTAGTAGTTAACCTCCGCATGTCAAGACAACAGCTCTTAACACTGCGTCAAGTTGATTTGGTAAGGGTAGATGACGTGAAAATATAATTCCACCAAAAACATTTCATGTATAGTTGGTTGCCAAGACTCACAAGCTTAAATCATTAGCTTGAACTGTTAAAAAATTATCAGATCTCTAGTAGAGCCAAGACCCTAGTTGAGCTCCGATTTGCGCATCAAAGCCTATGGGGCCAGTCCCAATTCCAAAGTTTATGTAGTCTATACCACATTTATATAACAATAAATAAATAATTCTAGCTTTAATTTTAAATTTATTTTAAGTTAATATAATGTATAATATTTGTTTATTTTAGTTACATAATGTATGACAACTTATTCATTAAAGCTTCTACTATTCTACCTTTGAGCCTTGTCTCTATATATATCTCGGTAATAAGATAGATAGATAGATAGATAAATACTTTATTGCACACATGAAAGAAAAAGAATACAGAGTAAAATTAACTATAACTAGGTATGCAAAGGCGGCCTTATTGCTTACTGAGCAATCTCTACCAGGCAACCTTTGGTGAGAGGATTGAACGAGATGTGTAGGGTAGTGTGGCACAATAGAATACACGTTATTATTATTAGTTGAGTAAATAATATAAACATACTAGACACAATATATATTTATACATTACATAATATAATTAAAAATAAGTAAATATAGATAACAATATATATTATACATAAACATAAGTAAATAGTACATACAGAATGCATACATAATTTACACATACCTATTATATAAATAATATTACATAAGCATAGTAATGAATTACGATAGAAATAATATAATTTTATTAAGGTAATAAGGTATAGATCACGTTATTAATCAATAATCTGATTTGTCCGTTAGACATAATATCTCCGCCCATCTCCGCTCGGGTGAATACCGGGCCTAAACTTTAAAAAAAAATGCACAACATGGTGGACGGCTGTGGGGAATTTCTGAAGGAAATTCAGTCATAATCCAATTCTACCCGCGTATTTCAGCTCCATGGGTATTTGACATTGATATAAAATACCGAGATATTTCGTTCTGTTTGACTTGAAGACACTGCCTTGACTGTTAGTGCAAAAAAATCTAGCTAGAAGACAATCCTGGCAAATTGAAAACTAATCAATACAGCAACTTTTTATCAAACGTCAAATGCGCACTAAGTATATTGACTCGTGACGTCATTAACATTTGACACTTTTAATTTTATCAAATTTTCTTAAAATGGTAATCGTGGTGAATAGTATGGAATTTATTAATAAAATGATTTGGATTAAGGTTTTAAAAACCGTTTACGAATTCTTTTGATTATTTTTAATAAAAAGAGCCGATGTCTATGCCAAATTTCGTCGCACTCAGTTGAGATAGTGAGCCGTGGAATGGTAACGGATAGACAGATATACTTTTGTAGTTGTGCTTATTATTATTAGTATGAAATTTTAGGTGTTGTATAGTCCCAAAAACTTATCAAACCCGGTGACAGCGTCGCTAGTATATACTTTTCTATCTATATTGATTTATATATTATATATTTATATATATATATATATATATATATATATATATATATATATATATATATATATATATATATATATAAAAATGAATCCCTATTTCCCTTGGTCACGGCATCACGCGTGAACGGCTGGACCAATTTCGCTAATTCTTTTTTGTTGTATAGGTGAGGACCTGGAGAGTGACATAGGCTACTTTTATCCCGGTAAATTAAGGAGTTCCCGTGGGAATAACAAAAAACTTAAACCACGCGGACGAAGTCGCGGGCATCAGCTAGTTAAAAAAAAACTAAACAGGCATAAACAGGCATAAAAATTAGTTCCAATTTTGGCTACCGGGCCAGATAAGTTGGTGGGACTGTATATCAGTGGTAATTATGGTGATTTACACAGCGCTGGCAACTCTTATATTCACCGCAGAAAGATAATGTGTTCTCATTTGTCATTTTACATTCGGAATGGGTTTATTTGGATTTTTATGGGCGTTTTCTTATTTAGTTTGCCATATTAGTTTTATGTATTCACTCAGAAAGTAATCATATTATAGTGTGCCTTCGAAAAGTTGGAGCTGTGTGCCCGGGGATCGAACCCGCGACCCCGAAAAGGAGGTCGTAAGAAGTTACCACTAGAACAAGTTTCAATTAAGGTCGAAGACACACGAGGGACCGTCCGCGTCAGCGCGTAACTTCCGTTGGAGGGAAATGACGTTCTGACCTGTCGCGCCAGTCAGCGAAGCTCCATGGCAAATTGACGAAGCGGACGTATTATTACGGTCCATAGTGTGTTTTTGGCCTTGAGAAAGCGATCCAATTTCACACGACGCTGACGATAAATGGCGTCAATTTTAGACTGATATTTAAATTAGGTCTTCCTTAGTTTACTGACTTCCTGGTACCGTGGTGTAAGAGCAGAACTTTGAAATTGATGAAATATTCACCTCGTGTTATGCTTTAACTTAATTTTCTTTACTTTCGCAAGTTGCAAGTCCTCTTTTCGTTTGATTTTTAGGTTTTTCGCCATTGCATTTAATCATTGACGATTCAAAAGCAGTAAGCACAATGTAAAAGTTTGTTTGAGTTGAAATTCTAGGAGGCAATATCACGCCTCATATCTTCTCAGAAAGGATTCTTTTTGGATTTATAGGTGCGTCAAACTTGACTACCTATGTCCAATACATTCCTGGTATAATTGTCTGGTGGACAAAAAATCACTTTTTGAATACTACAGGACAAAACCCTCCCTCCTTCCAACGCGAATGCGTATTGCTCGGTTTGCCGTATCCGGCCCCTAGTGCGATTTTGCCCTTAGTAATAATTACCCTATATTTTGAGATTTCATGAAAAAGCTAATATTTTCACTAAAATAAGCACAGAGATTATATTGCTTCAGTGGAAAATAATACTCGCTATGAAAACACAAAATTTCCTATCTTCATGCGGAAAATGAAGTAGATACACGTTGCTCTGTTGATAAACGAACAAACAAACACACATTCGCATTGTTAAAATATCAGTAGGATATCTATACTAATGTTATAAATGCGAAAGTATGGATGGATAGATGGATGTTTGTTACTCAATCACAGCCGAACGGCTGAACGGATCTGAGGCTCAATTGTCTTACTCTAAGCAAATTGTAATCATTTGACAGCTTAAAACGTATTAATTTCGAACTGATTTAGGAGTTCATACAATATGCTTTTGACCAGGCTCTATGAATTCCTTAAACAGGTTGGATTATACGTTTGAGAAACGATTACGATAACGATTTTCTTACACAATTGGGGGGCTCGTCGTTGATAAGTGCAGTCTTGACTCTCCGAAGATATTTCACAACTACAATATTATATAAGAGGACGAGGTTGTTGGCAAAACGCATTTATCAACTGCGGATGTAACATCATGGCGTTGAAACCACAAAACTATTTAGTTTAGTCGTTTTTCGTTTTTAGGGTTCCGTACCCAAATTGAAACGATAGAACACTTATGGATATAACCCACAACTGGGTACCGGTATTCGTACATTGACGTGTACCTACTCAAATCACACTATTATTATAAAGGCTTAAGTTTTTATGTGTGTATCTTTATTACTCATTCACGCAAAAACTGCTGGATGGTTTAGGTTGAAATATGGAATAGAAATAGATAATACTATGAATTAACACGAGGGCTACTTTTTACTTCGGGAAATTAAAGATAACCCGCGGGGACCAAAAATCCTCAATCCACGTGGACGAAGTCGCGGGCATCGTCTCTCCAGGTCCTCAACTAGACCCATGTAGAAAATCATGTCGATCCGTTGCTCTGTTGCGGCGGGATTGAAGGACAAAACAACAAACAAACACACTTTCGCATTTATAATATTAAAAAATTATACTTAGTTTTTGATAGAGATTATTTTTCCTCGCCATTTTCTCTTTGTCAAAAACTGAGACTAACTAAATGTCTATCAGTTAACAGAACGATAGTGTTTCTACGGAACACTGTTAAAGCAAGATCAAATCCCGCTTGGTCGTTTTTTTAACGCCAGTTCGCACTTCGCACGACCGACGCCATCCTGGTAAAGTTTAATTGGACTATGGCGGAAATTTATCGCGTGTTGAAGTCTATTTAATAGTACGTAGTTGGAATATTGTTGCATTTTATGCAAATTTTATGTTTTCAATATGAGTTTTGGAAGCTTTCGTTGGGGATGTATGGGGTTACCGAGTTACGATATTATAAAGCGTGAATTAAGGTGACTAGTACATATTATGGATTTGCTACCTCGCTTATTATTCTATGATACCTATGGAAAGTCCTTCCGACTTCCGTTTTCCTATCCACTATTCACGGGATACGGGATTTGAAGGTACCTATATTTAATACAGGTACCTTCAAATCCCGTATCCCGTGAATAGTGGATAGGAAATAGAAGAATGAAGAATGAATAGGCATCTTCTAGGCAAGCGAGCTCCACCTTAGGCTGCATCACCACTAGCAATGCAATTCTAATTGCGCTCAAGCGCTAGCCTATGAAAAATAAATAAAAAAAAAACATGATAGGTACTGAAAGTATTTATGCAATAGTCTGTATGTATGTCTGTAATCTTCTCATGGACCAAGTATATAACCGATTTTGATGAAACTTAAGGAGACTTACTCAGAGAGAAGTCGAATCTCGGGGAGGTTTCAATTTATACTGGAAAAGTGTTGAAACGGGATTTTGAAGAAACCAAATTTACTCGAAGTCGCCGGCGTCATCTAGTTGTCTATAGTTGTGCTTTAAAATTTCCCGGCACAAAATCAGGAAGTTAGTATAAAATCGAGTTAGAAACTGACAAGATTAAAAAGAACCGCAAATATAGGTATCTTTATAGCTAGTTTGAAACGGATATTGGGTATGTTCCGATATACACTGCGAGCACTGTTCAGTGCTCTTACTGGGGAGAAATTCGTTCCATTATGGACTGACAGTATACTGTTGCAGTATCTTAAGGAAGTATAATATGATGTCACAAATCGTCGCCATTTTTGTACTGTGAGCACTGGCATTTTCGAGGCAAGGTACTCTCAGTGCTTTGATCATGTGATCAACAGCTGGACTGCGTTCCGTTTTAAACAATAACCAGTATAGCTAACTATAAAGGAACGGCTTCGCAGTATACTAAATTGACGTCACACCTTACAGCGCACGCAGTGTGTATCGGAACATACCCAAAGTGTGCGTATTTACATCGTATTAATGCGTCACTCACTGTACAGTAGGTACTCGACAGGCGGAAATAGGCTTTTCATGCGCATAAATAGAATCTATTTATGTCACAATCCGGATGTTGCACAGGTATGGAGAAGTTTCTGTAAAAGCTTGAGCTACGGTAAATGCTTAGATTGTCCAGTTAAAACCGAGATTTTCCAAGTCCTAATGGTAAAAGTCAGAACAGTTTTGTTATCTCTGTGCAGCGTTTTCCTCAGTACTGAGGATTGTGACCCCGTTCCATTAATCACATAAAGGTAGGAGATTCCCTCGTCCTTCCGCATGCGACTCGACTAAGAGTATTTAAACTCTTTTTGTAACGATTATTATCAGATGTTAGTGATAATAGTATTTTCATCCCACCATCTCGGAAAGAGTATTTTTACGCTTCGATATCTGAATGCAAAAGCCGTTATTATCCTCTTGAGGATAAAGTAAATTGAATTTAGAACATCGTGTGCACGTTAGTAAATATCACTCGTCTATGAAGTTTGTGAATTCAAAACATCATTAAAACCTATTTACTTCTACCTCTATGGCGCCGAATTTCCATACAACAGTTATTAATTTGTTAAAAACTCACGCTCGTAACCTTCTTGGTGTACTTTTTTAATTTGCTTTGCGCGCACCATTTTCTTTCACGTCATATTGTTTAAAATTAAAACCTTCGATTAAAAACAAGAAAATTGAAAATAAGTGAAAAACCTAAAATGAGTGATTCTATAGTGACGAATAAGTTAATTTGACGCCAACAGAATTGACTGAAAATGTTAAAAATGCGGAAATGAGCTTTTTCCCTCAACAATCACGCGAGAAGTATTTCATTTCCTCGCTGAGGTGGGATGAAAAGTTACGTGTTGCACTCGAGTGAAAAGATTTTTCACCTCGTGCTCTTTTGATTCCCTCGCTGACGCTCAGGATTCTAATTTTTGAACCACTCGCTGCGCTCGTGATTCAATTTTAGAATCCTTCGCTTGCTCGGTCATCAAAATTGAGCACGCGGTTAAAAAACAATTTTTCACTCTTGTATAACAAATAACTATTAATCGTTAATTTTGGACCCATATTCAGTTAATCTTATATTTACGTAGATAGATATATTATGGTACCTAACCTATTTAGTTTGAATTAAACGTCGTTTATCCGTTTATGATAAGTCCGAAATTAATGACAAATTAAAACATATTTGAGACGATATGTACACCGAAAATTGAATTTCTTATTAAACGTATGACTGCAACATAATATATCCGTGCAAGTCCATTATTTACGTTGTAATTAACAATATACGTTTCTGACAGCACGTGAGGATTTCTCGCCAAATTTTTACTCGCCAAACAGATCCGCCATGATGGATGGCGCCATTTTGAATGTTACTTTTGTAAATAGTACGGACGTTTGCCTGACACTTTTTATCCTCTATGGGTCAAGCTTTTTGTGGATTTATTGCAACGGCAAAAAGGTTTTTATTTACACCGCCATATTTCCTACTTAACTTATTGCATGTATTTTTCGGGAAATAAATCGTGGACGTATATTTTAATTATAATTTGCTTGCTGGATTGCTAGGTAGGATTGATAAAGTCAAAACTCAGAGTCAAGTATTTTTTTCAAAACTAACTATGCCCGCAACTTCGTCTGCGTGGAATAATCCCCTATTCGGGGCGTGGTTTTTAATATTAAAGTGTGATTTAGTATGATAATATACCTACTAGCAGAATTGTACTAACAACAGCTTTTGAGCGTCAAAAATAGTCAATAAAAAATAAAAATTGTGTGTGTCAGCTCAGACTCACGACTGGAGTTTACTCTTTACGAACGATTATAAAATAAATATAGATTAGTAAATGAGGGTAAATGAACGCATTTTTATATTACTTACTGAAATCATGATAGATACTTTTATTTATATTAATTATATACTTAATTTATATTCCTCAAAATACATTACATAGTCATGGAAACATAAAGTCAATAACATAACCGAAAAGTTTGATTTTACTCCAAATAAACTTTCATACCCCGGGCTATATTATATGCAAAACGATTCTAAAGGAGGTAAACTCCAATAATTAACATTATGCACTCTGATGCCCACAAGCAGATTCGATGTTCCGTGGACGCCCACGACTTTTTTCATGTAGATTTTGGATTTCATGTAGATTATGCTGAATTATTTAAATACTGTAAATTACTGCCAGTGCAAAGTAAAGTGAGATTGGCAATCCTTAAGGAAGAATATCATAATATACAACATCTTATTTGTAAAGAGCGGAAGAGCAATAAATTATCTAATTACAAGAAATTTAAACTGCCAAAAACTAATAATATAAACGGGAAAAGAAAATTTATGTATATCTTGGCCAAAATCATGAACGATTTACCTTTGTCGCTTCAAAATATTTATTAGCAACTTAAAAAAAAAGCATTTTTATTTTTAAGCATTTAAGGAGCCACTCCTTGTGACAATTATCTAGAAAACGCTTCCTAAATGTAAGTTGTTACCTTTTTTGTTTCTTTTCGTTTTTTTTTTAAATTAGAAATAACACAATTTTTTAAAGCTATATTAAGAAGGTACTAACCTAACGTCAAACCTATTTTATTTTATATTTTCTTAATTTCACTTAGAATGTTATTTATATAGTTACGTGCTTAAAATATAATATACATATAATATATTGTACTAATAACTGCAATGTGAACTCGCTATCCTCGCATAAATGTTAAAGTTTTTAGAGGATGGCTAGTAGGTATGTATATACCCATAATATGAATGTTTGTTTATCTTGATCAATAAAAAAAAAATTTTGGAATCACACAATAAGGTTTTCTGGAATAAAAGTTATAAAAATTGATTGATTAATTGCAAAATTCAAAGATTTAGCTAATTTGATTTAAATGAAAATCGTAGAGCTGCCGTGTTGCATTCAATATTGCTGTGTAGGTCTACCAGTCTCAGTTTTGTTACTTGCCCGTTAAAATATAAATACTAGTGTAAGATCACCAGACCTCTGACAGTACCAAATGGATGGGCATAATAATAGTGTAACATTCCCAAAAATGCTGACAGAAAAAATATTATGAATCACATGTAAAAGTCGCGCACATTTGTTACGCGCCCGACACACGGCCAGAAAGTTATTATGCTGCCAACGCGGCATGGTAGATGTCTCAGCGATTCATGTTGTCCTAGTACATAGATATCATAATGTATTAACAGCATAGACTGGTTCCTTTTACCGGCGGCCTACCATATTCTTCTTCCATCTTAATACGACGAAACTAGCTGATGCCCGCGACTTCGAATAAGTTTTATTAATTTCCACGGGAACCCCTTTAATTCCCGGGTTAAAGGAGTTCCCGTGGGAACTAAAAATATTATGAATCACATGTAAAAGCGCACATTTGTTAGCGAAGTGGGTCGCACATTCCGATAGATGGCACCCCCATCGCAATCTGTCACGCGGCTGACACACGGCCAGAAAATTATTATGCTGCCAACGTGGCATGGTTAATATCTCAGCGATTCATGTATCCTGGTACACAGATATCATATTGTATTATTATCATAGTTACTGGTTATTTTTACTGGAGGTCCCGGCTTCGATCCCCGGCAGATTTGGGAATTAATAATTTCTGAATTTTCCCTGGTCTGGCCATATTATGTCTGGTCTGGTCTGGAAAATTATAACGCAATTATTCTACTGCATGAGACGGTGAGACCTATTTGTAGCTCTGCCCACTTTGATCGGATCTATAAAGATAATCTCTTAATAGAACAGAAGGTAAAAGATTCTCCCACTAAAGAGGCGCGACGCGGCACGTAGCGGCAAGTATTCTTTGTATGAGGTTGTATGGAGCTAGGCCGCTAATATTTGCCGCTACGTGCCGTGGCGCTCCATGCATCTCAAGTGTGGAGGCTTCAAATCAAAGTGGCCTGAGCACAGATCATCTATACCTATACAAAATTCGTTGGTAAGGTGAACGCCATATAAAAGTGAACAATGCGGACTGCGGACCCCTTGTTCGACAATATTTTTTTTCCAGTACTGTTTTTGCACTACAAAATGCTATGGTTACCTAGTTTCGTGTTATTAGGTGGACGCCTCGATACAAAAATCATACCGATCAGGCGCAACACGTGAATTGCAAGTGGGGTACAAATCACCCAACACCGGGCTGGTATGTGTTATTCCCTCTCTCACGTCTTTTTCTCCCCTTTTTTCGTAGTGACTAATGTTTGTGAGAGCGACACGGTACCGCGTGTGATTTCCCGTTGTTGTGATCATAGTGAGCTAGGGCTGACATTTATCGAAATTGAATTAAAAAACGTATGATAACTTAGCAATGATGATGTTGGATGGAAAATAGGCATTTTATTCTATGTTAATGTAATATGTAATGTTTTACTAAATAAATGGTTTAATGAATTTATAAATAGCTCAATACGCGTTGACATCCCAAGGTCCACTGGGTTGATAGCCCAATTGACTAAGCAAATCGTAATCATTTGACAGCTTAAAACGTATTACTCGAACTGTTTAAGGAGTTTATACATGCTTTTTGACGTGCAGACATCTATGAAATCTTTAATCATGTCGAATAATACGTTTGACAAATGAGTGCGATTTCCTTACACAATCAGGGGGCAGGAGTCGGTCGTTCGGAAGGAGATAGTCCAGCTGTGCACGTTTATCAGTTGAGAGGACGATAACGAATAATTATTGAACAAGTTCTTAGTAATAGAAGCGATAGTTAAGTTTTAGTTCGGGAGACAACCCTAGACCCCATAGGTGAAGAGTGGCGGTGGCAAATACAATTTTCACACCAATAATTTCTCCCGTAACGTGTTTGTTATAGTTGACTTTGATAACTTGGATATTGAACTGTTATTAAATTCGTCCGTCTCTATCTAAGGCTACGATTACACTGGTGAGTTTTTTTATTATATAGGTTAGCGCTTGGCTGCAATCAGACCTGCTTGCAAGTGGTGATGCAGCCTAAGGTGGAGCGCTTATACTTATGTAAGTCACTAATATTATGAATAACGTACGAAATGTAAACAGACTTACTTGTAAGTCTGACTCACTTGTAAGGCTGCCATGACAGTAACATATGCAATATATTATGCTGGTTATGTAAGTTAATTACGGATGCTAATTTACGTAAATACTTATTAGTATAATCGTAAAGAAACCTAGTTGGGTTATACCTACGTACAATTTTGAAATAAATCCTGTCAAATCCAAAAAGTTATGAGTATTATGGCCCCAGGACGACCCGTCTGCGCGAAATAACGGCATCGTATGGGTAACACGTTTCGTTCTGCCGGGCTAATCTGCGCAACTCCATATAAAAAATCACGCGCGGATTTTGTCAGCCAGACAAATTGTCCGTTGTACCCTTCCGCCCTTAGAGGATATTGTTTCTGAGTCCAGGACATTTATGTGCGAAATATAAAAGCATTACGCCGCAAGACACGGGCACGTCTGTAAAGCTAGAAAGGTTAAGTCGGCAGAATCAGTCGTTTTATATCACAAAATTTAGTGCTCATTTAGTGCTAATTTAGTGCTGATAACAGATATTTGGTGCTGTGATAGGTGGACTAAAAATGAGAACACTGCTAACTTTTAATTAAGCTAGCAGTGTACTATTCGTGACCGCGCTGTGATACAGTTGGAGCGAGAGGCACATCAGCTAATAATTTAGTGCTCAATTAGTGCTGCCTGTACAAGCAAACAGATTTTTCGAAAAAACTTTTATTCAGTTTTAAAGTATAGATTACTGCTGACTTAACGACACGAGCAATCATAGAGCTAAAAGATTACTTTAAAATCGGTATTGGTGAAATTTAAAAGAGTTACTAATTAGTGCTCAATTAGTGCTGTCAGTACAGCAAAAGATTTTTAAATTTTTTTTTCTCAAATCAACTTTGAGAAAAAAGTTTTTTTTTTTAAATATAATCTATATTTAAAAACTGAAAAAAAGTTTTTTCGAAAAATCTGTTTGCTTGTACAGGCAGCACTAATTGAGCACTAAATTATCAGCTGATGTACCTCTCGCTCAAACTGTATCATAGCGCGGTCACGAATAGTACACTGCTAGCTTAATTAAAAGTTAGCAGTGTTCTCATTTTTAGTCCACCTATCACAGCACCAAATATCTGTTATCAGCACTAAATTAGCACTAAATGAGCACTAAATTTTGAGATATAAAACGAGTGATTCTGCCGACTTAACCTTTCTAGCTTTACAGACGTGACACGGGCGCTGGTGGCACAGTAATCAAAACAAATGACACGTGTGTAGGTGGATCTGGTAACGCTGCTCCAGATTGCACCGCGGGGACGAAAATATGCGCGCTAAGAATGTAAAAAAAAATTCATAGGGACTGTCGATAGAAGTGAAAACGAATATTTAAAATAACAACACAGCACTTTTAAAATAATTTGAATATAAACCTTAAAACAAAGGCATTTAAGTTTAATTACGAATGTACTATATTATTTATACTTAAGACCTTTTGTCTTAAGAAGAATAGTGTCGCATGACCGACACCGTGCCACATTTTTACCCCCTACCAAAAAGTGCTCAACGCGCCTAAAGAAGTTTTCACTTCAGAAATTGGCAGTCATAGGGACTGCCGATAGAAGTGAAAAGGAATATTAAAAAAAAATATTTAAATATAAACCTTAAAAGTAAGGAATTAAAGTTAATTTACAAATGTAGTATATTTATATTTAAGACCTTTTGTCTTCGTAACAAGTAACAACGCGACCATGGGGCAGCGAGGTGTCGGTGTCGGTGATGCGAATCCACAAGTTTACCCCTTATCAAAAAGTGCTCAATGCGGTTAAAGTAGTTTTTACTTCAATAAACATTTTGTATCATGCTATTTTAGAAAAAACAGTGATAAAAAAAACAATTTATTATCTATTATACTAGTATTGTAAATTCTGAAGTGTGTTTGTTTGTTGGTTTATTGGGTTGTCCTTCAATCACGCCGCAACAGAGCAACTGGTCGAAATGATTTTTTGCATTGTCATTCTTCAGTTCCTCAACTATGCCCATGCCTAAAATCTCGTCCATCCGAACGGCGCGTGATTGAAGGACAAACCAACAAATAAATACTTAAATTAAAACTCAATTCCTAATTTCAAGATTTTTCACATACATTACTATTGTCGCATTGGTTGAAGTGACATTTTTTAAATAATATTAAAAAAGGTTCTCTACATCTATCAAATCACATATCGACCTTCTGACACAGATGTGTGAATGCAATTATGAACCTTAACAACAACAGCGTGGTAAACATTTTCAGACCGCAACTGTACATGTTATACTAAAGTACCATAGAATTATTAGTTAAAGTGGGTAAATTTTTTGTGCACGCAGTGTACCAGGTAGGGCGGCCATTTATTTGGTTTCCGGGCCTGATTATGAGCAATGCCGAAGTTTATTGCATTGCGTAGGATAAATGTGGCCGATTATCTTTCTTTGTAATGTATACCTTTATGTTCTTACATTACAGTAGCATGTATGAAGAGAAAGTTTAGGTAAGGTGTTGCAGGAAAAAAAGTAACAAAAATATACCAGCTGATCTGGTTATCGTTTTTTTTTAAATTTATAGACCTTTACGAGTTTACCTAGAAGATGTCTATTTATATTGAAAACAGAAGCTAATTAATTAATACGTTAGTTAGCTTCATTTGCTTCCACTGAAAAGCCACATTTTAATTTATCTGTCAAAAGAGACGGGAAGTATCTCCTCGTGTAAGAATATTTCCCGGGATAAGCCACCGCGCGATGACGGCCCGGGCTTTGCAGTAATCCCGGCCCAATCCCGGGCGGCCCGGGGAATTTTAGCGGGATAAGACGTCGCACCTAGGGCGGTAATTTATATTATACGGCCCCTATGTGTTGAATACCTAATTGGCAAATTGGTATCATGGTCATGGACTATATGTGTTGTTTGGCAGGTAACTTCACATTGGCGCGCTAATAACTTTGGAATTTTGTCAGAGTTAGGTACAATTCAAAAATTGGTTACAATTATTGAATTGAACCCACGTCAGACTTTTCGTAGGTCGATAATCGGACCGAATTTATCACCGACTTTACGACCTTATATTTTCCACTGACAATCGAATCGGCTGATTTTGTTGTTAAACAACTTTTTGTAGGACGTGTGTGTTTCAATATTGCAATCTGTTTGCAATATTAAAAACGTTCTACAAAAAGTCGGTCAAAAACAGAGTCCCGGCCGATTCAATTGTCGGTAGGAAATCGGTAATAGGTCGGAAATATATGCGCTAAAACATTCTAATAAGTGTCGAACGCACGTGCTTTGAGTCGGTCAAAAAGTCGTTGATAAAGTCGGCCCGATTAATTATCGGCCCGACTTATCGGTCTACTACTTAGTACTTACACGGCATGTTATTTTGTAATGTACGGGTGTCTTTTGAATCTTGTCACATAGAAATTCGCTTTGCCTTCGCAGGAAAACGTCATAATCAAATAAATATTATAAATGCGAAAGTTTGGATGGATGTCTGGATGGATGTATGGATGGATGTTTGTTACTCAATCACGCCCCAACGGCTGAACGGATCTGGCTGAAATTTGGCACAGAGATAAATTATAGTCTGAAATAGCACATAGGCTACTTTTTATCCCGAAAAATTAAAGAGTGCCCGCGGGAACCAAAAAACCTCAAATGGATGTTTGTTACTCAATTACGCCAGAACGGCTGAACGGGTCTGGATGAAATTTGGCACAGAGATAGATTATAGTCTGGACTAACACATAGGCTACTTTTTATCCCGGAAAATTTAAGAGTTCCCGCGGGAACAACAAAACTTAGATCCACGCGTACGAGGTCGCGGGCATCAGCTAGTCATTATGAAATGTATCCCTCCATTTCTTCACGACAAGTTGACAAGTCTATGCGGGTATCAAGTTGGTATTGCGACAATTTTTAAGGCTTCCCCCGTTATTCCCGACACGCGCCTCTCACGACGGAGACTTAGTATTCATTTGCCGTTGCGACAGCAGCAGCGCCATAAATTCAGATTACTGACGCTATTATGTACGGGGCGCTATCCAACTGACGTACTTGCTTTGACACTACTAGATTATTACACTTTGGCAACTTAGGGTAGAGTTTGCGGTACGCGACGTCGACACATGCGCATTGCATCCATAGGTGTAGGTACGTACCTAATATTATTTTAATGTGAAAGTATGTCTTATGTGTGTTTATTAGGGTTCCGTAGCCAAATTTGGCAAAAACGGAACCCTTATAGATTCGTCATGTCTGTCTGTCTGTCTGTCTGTGTGTCCGTCCGTATGTCACAGCCACTTTTTTCCGAAACTATAAGAACTATACTGTTGAAACTTGGTAAGTAGATGTATTCTGTGAACCGCATTAAGATTTTCTTACAAAAATAGAAAAAAAAACTATAAATTTTGGGGGTTCCCCATACTTAGAACTGAAACTCAAAATTTTTTTTTTCATCTAACCCATACGTGTGGGGTTTCTATGGATAGGTCTTCAAAAATGATATTGAGGTTTGCAATATCATTTTTTTCTAAACTGAATAGTTTGCGCGAGAGACACTTCCAAAGTGGTAAAATGTGTGTCCTCCCCCCTGTAACTTCTAAAATAAGAGAATGATAAAACTAAAAAAAATATATGATGTACATTACCATGCAAACTTCCACCGAAAATTGGTTTGAACGAGATCTAGTAAGTAGTTTTTTTTAATACGTCATAAATCGTAAACCGCAATTTACCTTTCATTCAATCAACTCAAATGAGATAAATTTGGTACGAAGCAACGTCTTATAGCACAGTTAAAGGAAAAATTGCAAAAAGCATGAATTTTTAGTTACATCATATAGTAAAAATATTTTTAATAATTTAAAACTTACTATTAGTTTGTACGGAACCCTCGGTGCGCGAGTCCGACTCGCACTTGGTCGGTTTTTTATTTGTTACCGCTTAACTACCCCATCCGTTTAACCGATAGATACAGGCCAGATCAGGAGATACCATTAAATTTTTAGCGTCCTAAAAAATAAATTATTTGCTTTTTAAAATAAACCAATCACATCTATACTAATATAAAGAGGTAAAGTTTGTGAGTTTGTGAGGTTGTAGGAGGTAATCTCTGGATCTACTGAACCGATTTCGAAAATTCTGTTACCAATAAAAAGCCACATTATTTGTGAATGTTAAAGGCTATATATTAACCCGAATAATGAAAAGACTTTTTCGTGGTAGGCGGATTTGCAAAGTAAGTCGGAGAAAAAAGGTCGAACGAAAACAGTTCTTACGAAAAGCTCATTCCACGCGGACGAAGTCGCGGGTATCACCTAGTATCTAATATCATCATCTACATAATTTATACAAAAATAATTGGAAAATTCATTACCGTTTGCGATAAAACTAAAACAAGTAATATTGGATTTAAATTTTAATACTAATATTGGAGCAGTCTTCGGAAATATTTGTGTCGGGAAAATTTTATCCAATCGTGTTTCTGTTATGTAAGAAAATTTTATTAAAACCTTAAGTAGTTAACGTGTTGGAATAATAAAGTTTTTTTATTTACATAGAGTTTTCTAATAAAATGCTGAAATAATTCGCAGGCTTTTCTCCTATAGGCCGTTAAATCCTAGTCTGTAAAGCACTGCTTATCACATTAAGTGTGATTCGTCTCTAACAGCTGTCACTTAAACCCTGATGTGCCCCAACCCAAACCTGCTTCATTAGAAAGGCGAAGATGGTTTTTTTTACCGTAGTCTAAATACGCCGGGTAACCGCTAGATTAAAAAAAAATTTTTTTTCCAATGGGCTGATAAAACCTAGTCTGTAAAGCAGTGCTTATCACACTAATGCCCGAAGTGTAATCCGCCCCCAACAGCTGTCCGCTCTTACCCCGGCCGGTCCGTTAGTCACTAACGATTCGGTTAGACTTGTCACCTACCGACTTAATTTATCAGCTGCCCGGAATTTTAACCCCTACCCCATTTGTTTTAGAGCGGAAAGTTTCCTGAGAGGGTTGCACGCTTCGAATTTCTAGTAGCTGGGCCAGGGAAATTGCGTTTTTATTCCTTAATATCAACTAAAATTTTACATCAATGCTTACCATATAATAGATATGTAATGTCAATTAAATAATATTTTTTACTTATAAGTAAATATGCCGTCGCGCATTCGTAACAGTTCGTTTAATTTCGGCGCTTGCTAGTAATCTTCTGCTAAGGCAAAACTTTGTAGCCGAAGGTTTTCCCGAAGGTGTTTTTTTTTTTGACTGAAGGTGATCGAAGGGGGCGGAAGCCGAAGCCGAAGCTAAAGCTTCGGTCGGACACTACTTGAGATATTTATTTGAAGGAGAACTCCTAGGCATACAGGTTTCTTCACGACTTTTCTTTCACCGATAAAACATATTACAATTACACACTAGGCCACAGATTAAATGATAGCTGAATGATTAACTTCGTCTAGGCCTAGATACTAGGAATATTCTACGTAAATAAAAAGTTACATAAAAAAAACTACACCGTCCATCAGTGGACGTCTATCGGTTTAGATAACAAAGATGCAAAACGAAGTTATCCTTTTCAGCAGAAATTTAACACAAGGCTGTTTTAAAGTGACAGTTTTCATCTAAGACAACATCATCACTTACCACCAGGTGAGAATCCAGTCAAAGGTTAACTTGTACTGAATAAAAAAAATTTCTGCGTGTGTGTGCAATTCACTTCAAAAAGTGCCATTTCAGCATATTTAGTTTCAGCATAAAGAGTTTATTAACATAACAACCCTCCAAATACGTGGCCCCAGATGGGGCTCAAAACAGAAACTTGCGGCCAATTAAAAGTTTTTAACAATTAACCGGTGGCAGTGACGCTTTGTTCGAGCCAGCCGCCCGCGCTCGCGCTGTTACCCACTTTGCGATGCACTTTTCAATGAAATGAACTGTAACAAACTCGTGTTACCCTGGTATCCATACTAATATTATAAATGCGATAGTCTGTCTGTTTGTCTGTCTGCGATTTTGATGAAATGTGGTTATGGAAGAAAGTTACAGAGATCATGGGCATACTTTTTATCCCGGAAAATTAAGGAGTTACCCCGGGAATTATAAAAAACTTAATCCATACGCGAAGTCGCGGGCATTATCTTGTTACTACACATATTTATTGAAAAAATCTATAGTTGTCCGCTGTCTGGCCAATTATAGGTAAAATTTTTGCTGGCTGGCCAGTGGCCAATTAGGTAAAGTTCAGTAGATTTTTAACGAAGCACAATGCGAATCCGTACACTGGCATACCAAGAAAGTAATAAAACATTAAAATATTGATTAATATGCTATTTCTATGAGTTTAACATGATGGATTTTGAACGGGAAATCTGTCAGATTTTTAATAAACATGCGTCCACTACTGATTGTTGAAGTGTTTCTTGGTAAGGCCTTTGAAGACTTTAAGTTAATATACTTGGCTAGCGTGGTGGACTATGGCCAAACCCTTTTCATTCCGAGAGGAGATTCGTGCTTAGCAGTGAGCCGAAAATGGGTTGAAAATGACCAATTACAAAATGAAAATTACAAAGACTAATTAGTCAGTCATCATCATCAATCATCAATACAGCCTATTAACGTCCCACTGCTGGGCACAGGCCTCCGCTCTCATAGGAGAGCGGGAATTAGAGCTTAGACCCACCACGCTGCTCCAATGCGGGTTGGCGGGCTTTAACGATTATTATCATATTAGTGATAATAACCGGGACCAACGGCTTAACGTGCTCTCCGAGGCACGGGGGTGAAACACCGCCAACTTCCAACTCCGGGCTGGCACTGAGAATTTCTTAATTGAAAAACCCAATACCTAACTTTTATGCCCGACCGGGAATCGAACCCAGGACCTCGTGATCCGCAGTCGACTATGCTAACCACTAGATCAACGAGGCAGTCGATTAGTCAGTACTTACTATTAATTATAGGGTTCTTATTTTGAAACTGTCAATATATTCAATGAGGCCACCTTCTCAGCCTGGTCACACTATGATAGGGTATGGTAGGATAAGGTACCTACCACACCGCAACGCTGATTTTCAGGAGAGGCCCGAGACGTCACGAAAATTTTGATATTTTTGGATGGATCTTTTTTATTGAAAATTGAAGCTAATTACTGGTCACTTGTTAGGTCAGGACCCTCACCAATGAAGAGTACGATGTAGAAACAGATCTTTTGGCCAAATTACTGAGTTCTCCTCATAAATGGCGCGTCGGGAGGAAGATGAAGGGAGGCGATAAAAATTGTCGCCTACATTTGTCGGCATTCTCTCGACGGGCCTGCGATTTAGATAAGGGAAACGAATTGGCGAAGCTATCTCTGTCGTTTCTAAGTTATATTCGTTAAATTATATGAACGCTATAATTTGATTAGGTTCTATGGTGCTTTGCGCCCGGTTCCAATATTTGAATTCTGTGAATAAGGTCCTTAGCAAAGTGCCATACAGTTTGGTAAATTTATACTAATGCACAGTGATCATGTCATACTAATAATATTATAAATGCGAAAGTGTGTTTGCTTGTTTATTTGTCCTTCAATTACGCCGCAACGGAGCAACGGATCGACGTGATTTTTGGCATTGGTATATTTGAATACCTGGAAAGTGACAAAGGCTACTTTTTATACCGGAAAATTAAGGAGTTCCCGCGGGAATAATTAAAAACTTAAACCACGCGGACGAAGTCGCGGGCATCAGCTAGTGTTGAAATAAATCCTGTCAAATCCTAAAAAGTAATGAATATTACAATTGTGAAAGTATGTCTGTATAGTGTCTGTCTGTCTGTCTGCTGGACACAGATTGGTTACATCTCGATTCCCGGGGAAGGTCACTTTTTATCCCGGAAAATTCAAGAGTTCCCGAGGAAATTTAGAAACCCTAACCTACGCAGATGAAGTCGCGGGTATAATTTTAGTAACTAAACATTCTAAATCTAATCTAAAGCTACTTTCCGAACCGGTGGTAGAGTCAAAACATGACATAACATAAGAGACACCTGTATGTCGTACCTGTTTTTTAAATTGAGTAAAAAGTACGTACTATTTACGTCATAGAAATTAAGTAGATACATATTAAAATATGTAGTAGTATCAAAGTGATGTAAGTGAGTGACACACTTAATGGGGTTACCATTTAGGTCTGCAATGTGCTAGATTTAGAATTTAAATTAAACCATTGAGCCTTTATTGAAGCTTCTTATTTCGAGTTTAAACTATTTATATAATAGAACAACAGAATTGGCACTTATTGGCTTCTAGTGCAAGCGTCGAATTTTGATTCCAATTTGGCAATGCAGGGCGAATTGCACAACTATCCATTAAACTTAATTGCCATTCTGTGACTGCATTCTCTATTTTCATTGGGAAAGGCAAATATTCATTGTTTTCACCCGAGTACGGAAGGGACGTGTTTACAACTTTGTTTGCCTGCATATACATAGCTTGTCTGGAGGAGATCACTTTTAGTGATAGGCGCCTTTGCGCACTAGTTATTTCTTTTTGCTTGTAAACCTTTGCATTGATTGACCGATACTTGGGATCTTGAAAAAAACTATAAGTTTAATTCGCTATAATCCGCTACAGAAGGCAAATCTATGTGGTACAGTGCGTATCTCGAACCTGATGCCCGCGTCATTCACCACACCATATACCTTCAAAAATAGCCTCTAAGGTCGAGGACTTCCGCAAATACCGCGTTGTCATGGACTTCCGCAAAGTAACGCCTGCTTCTATCCAATACTTGAGAACTTGATCTTAGCTGACGTCGAATTATTAATACGGGCCTAGATTGACCCGTTGTCCTAGCGACAGAAGTGACGCCACGCGATACGACGCTATAGAAAATGACAAACTTATCTACGCGACAACGTAGGCCACGTGAAGGGTCAGCTAATGTTATACTGTCTGGTCGTGTCGTATCGAGTCGCGGTGGCGCGTTTGTCGGTAAGACAATGCCTTAGCTTTGTTGTAGCTAATCCTTATTTGAGGGATGTCAAGGTACGTCACATTGATCTGCAATTTTAAAATAATACTGCTTTAAGCCAAGGTTGTAAGCCCACAAGTTTCTAAATGGTGTACGTTGATGTTGAGAAAATATATCAACACCATTTTCCATTAAAAATGATGGTCGTTCTCGTTGTGATGAATGATAAATTATTTATTGGAACGAAGTTCCTTATCGCGCGTTACGAAAGGGGGCTAGACGGATAAAATTAAGACCAAAAGTTGTAACGACACTTTAAGACCAAAACTTGTAACGATACTTTTTGCTATAGTTGTAAGACGTTCGGCGTGCGCGTGTTTCTTCGAACTTCGCGCGTGAACTTCGTTCCATTTGGGTGTCCCTTGACACCTCCCAAGTTTTTTTTTATATCAGGTAGGACAACTTGTGCCACTTAAGAAATGTCAAGATTCCACCACCGGTTCGGAAAATAGATTCTACTGAGAAGAACCTACAAGAAACTAGTTGCTCTTTTTATTAAAAGTAAAAAGAATGTTACATTATGTAGCTAATTTGTAATAAGAAATATACTGACTTGTGGGCTGCCGAATGCGAAGCCAATTTCTTCCATGCAACTTTGCCATTATGAAATTCATCAATAGTATGTACAAAAAAAATAAAAAAATGCTTAAATGCGGATGTGTGTTGGTTTCGGACTTCCTTTTTTCCACATTTTTTCACACACAAAAAAAGAAAAAGAATTCCGAAACTTACTCGATTCGGAATCAAAATAGCGGCATCCAAATTAACTTTCCACTCTGGGCAGGATCGCAATTTCCTGTTTTCTGTTCGGCCGTTGGAAAAAGCGTGAAATGGAAGGAATCCGGGGCCGCGTCAGGAATCCACTGGCAGTTTAAGCCCATGGTATTATTGTTGCTACTTTGGTACAAGTCACAAGAGAATAAGAACGCGTTTTCTTCCAGGTAATGCAGGCTTAGCATGCGCACAACGAGATATCTCGCGATGTGAGAGAGAGATGTTGTCGATGCAGGCTAATTTCTCGTTTATCCTAACATGCACAATGTTGGCTTCGGTAGACAAATAGAGATGACGGCTAGACATAATTTTACTCGTTGTGTGCGCATCCTAGCCCTACTGGAGTGGATTATTTGTCTCTTCAGCACGCAGATAGTTAGACTCGGCTTGGCGAGCCTACTTAGTTGACAGTGGAGCGTAGAGCTAGTACGCTTAGTCAGTCTAAGTTTTTATATTGCAAATAATTTAGATTGATCGTATTGAGCGTTCGATCACATTAGCGACAAAGTAAAATGAACCTTTAGAGCTCAATTTTGTGTATAGATTTACAGCCAGCGCTCCAAACGATATCTTTCGAAATTAAAATAGGTTGTACTGAATTTGTGACTCTAAATCAAGATTATTTGGGTCTATTTTACTTTGACGTTAATCGATCAATCGAATTTGCAATGTAATCTAAAAAATAGCAAAGTAAGTAATCTAAAAACTTTGACTAAGCGTACAGAACCGATGGCTGTTCACATGCTGAATCACGATATCGGTCACTTGTATGAAATGTAAAAGTGTGTTTGCCTGTTTGTTACCTTTTCAGGGCTCATCCGTCGTCGTTACCAAAAATCTCCTCAATATTCCTCCCATTTGTGCGCTCTAGCTACCAGGGCATCTTAAGAAATACGCAGCAATCTACTGTAACGGCCCGAACTCTCATTGAACTTGGCGGCAGTAAAAATCTGATGGGGTCTAATGACAGAGATTTTGCCGCGTTTTTTACGATTTCCAAGTGCCGGCGCATCGGAATTTGCGAGAAGCAATAAAATTAGACGTCTCAAGTCCTTTTTGCTTTGTATAAAGGAGAGTTTTATACTTTATTTTATTTTCGAGTCAACTCGTTTTTCGATGACAGTTTGTCCTTGATTACGGTACCAAGTCACGGTATAGGTAATTTAAAAACTTGGATAAAGAAGCATAGCCCTGAATGGTAAATTGCTAGGGCCTAAATATTAAACATGATAGAGTACATAGGTGGTGCCCGTGTCTTCGTCCGTGGATGAAGGTTTTTGATTTCCGCGGAAACTCTTTAATTTTCCGGAATAAAGTGTATTAATTCAGGGTGTAAGCTATTTTCATTCCAATTGTCAGCCAAATCAGTACAGCCCTTGTGGCGTGAAGGAGTAACAAACATCCAAACATACAAATCAACCATACTTACAAACTTGAAAACAGAAGATGTAAATAACGAACCAATCAGACTATTATAAAATAGCATGTTCATTTATCATGTCACCTATCTGATTTTTAAACTATATCACTATAGTCCATTGATGTAGAATTTTAGTATGCTATAGTCTGACAAACTTATCTGACCCGGTGACAGCGTTTCTAGTATACTATATGCATTGATGTAGAATTTTAGTTACTCATTCTATTTCAATGACTATATGAAAAATTAAATAAAAACGAAAACTAAAACAGGCATAAAAATTTGTTCCAATTTGGCCACTTAAGTCAGTTGTTTGTGGGGACTATTTGAAGGATTTATACGAAGTGAAAGTCTTACTACGCGCGACTATGAGCTTAAAATACCAAAGCTTAATTTCGAAGCTCTAGCAACAGGGGGTGTAACTCAGTGGTAGAGTGTCTGCTTCGCATGCTGAAAGTCCTGGGTTCAAATCCCAGCACCTCCAAAGTTCATTTTTGTTTTTTTTCCTGGAGATGTAAAGGTTACCGTAGTCCTTCCCAGTTTGCCTATTTACGCATTAGTGCGGTAACATAATGATTTGAATGATTTTTTGTACTTAGTAAGTTATTTGTTAATTTTAGGCATAGATTTTAGGTATAATAATTATTATTGTTAATATTATTTATTATAAGTTTGTGACTTATTTTCATTGAAAAAAAAAGAAAAAGTGAGTGTGTGCAATTCACTCACGGCAGAAGTGAAACTTCACAAAAGTAGCCTACGAGAGAATGAGAAAAATATAACTTGTATTCTATCGTATTCTCTCGTAGGCTAAATCCTATTATCCTATATGGGTGAATTTCCCAACAGCAATTTTTATGCGGCTTGGATGAAATCGGTAGTGCAGAACGTTACTATACAGTTCTAATATTTTTTTCTAGGTAGAAGAGGTAGTTACCTATGTGCGTAGCAATAAATATTTCTTGATTAAGCTTTCAGTTTTTTTAAAAAAAATAGTTAAGCTCCGAATTTTTCATTTCGGTGGCTGTCACTGCAATATGTTTCTGTGTAATTTTCCTCATAAAACAAAAAATATTAGTTACTAAGGTTTATGGCTACCTTTATTTTAATCATGAATAGTGATAGCATAATTCCATAGTATTTTTTTAATAATATCTACCCAGTTTAATAACAGGAGAGTAAAAATGCATGTGTCCCAGATATTTCTTTAATTTCGGTGACAAAAAGTTTATCAAGTATATTTTTGCTTAAAACAACTCTAGCTCCCCCCGCGTGGGCTCAAAACTTACGCAATAGTGGCCTCTAGGTGTTGATCGTGGGAGGACGTGCGCCACTTGCCTGCGTGTTCCCCGCAAAAAACGAAAGTATGTCACATCGGTGACATGGAACACATTTTTTTTCATTTCCGTGTATAGGTATAACTTTTCTTGCAATAAGTTAGTAAACTTATTTGAGTATTCATGAATGGGCTAATGGTACTACGTTTATTTGTGTAGTATTCCTTACATCCTATAATAAATAGTTTTCTCGTAATACTAATTCTTTTCCTTGATTTTAATTTCGGTGTTTTCATTTCGGTTGATTCGGTGGCCTAAACTGGCCACCGAAATGACAAAATACTCACCGAAATGATAAAAATTCTCATTTCGGTGAGTTTTTATCATTTCGGCGTATAATTGTTTCATTTCGGTGGATCTTTTTATCATTTCGGTTGATTATTATTTCATTTCGGTGAAAATCCAAGCTAGGAGGTGAATATTTCACAATCTTTGAATCATCATCATCATCATCATCAGCCGACAGACGTCCACTGCTGGACATAGGCCTCTTGCAAGGATTTCCACACGCTGTGATCTTGCGCCGCCTGGATCCAGCGGCTCTCTCCATCGCCCGCTGAAAGACCCTGAGCTTTCTTATGAGGCCCATAGTTAGCGACCAGTCTCGCATCCATAGGTTATCACTGGCAAAACGCACTGTTCGAAGACTTTGGTCTTCAAGCACTGAGGAATCTTGGACGAGAAGACATCTCGAAGCTTCCCGAACGCTGCCCAGCCGAGTTGGATTCGGCAGCCCACCTCTTTCTTGAAATTGGACCTACCTAACTGGACCATATGTCCCAGGTATATAAACCCGTCTACAATTTCGAGTGCAGAGCTCTCGACGATTACTGGGTGGACATGATTTTTTGTCTTACTCATGTCCATTTTAAGGCCCGCCTGTTGTGAAACTCTACTGAGGTCATTGAGCATTGTATTAAGGTCTTCCAGAGTCTTGGCCATGATGACTGTATCATCGGCAAACCGAAGGTGAGTGATGTACTCGCTATTGACGTTGATGCCAAATCCGTTCCAATCCAGAAGCTTAAAGACGTCTTCCAACGCGGCGGTGAAGAGTTTCGGGGAGATTACATCCCCCTGTCGCACTCCCTGCTGCATTTGGATTGGCCTCGTAGTCTGGTCCTGTATACGAACTGACATTGTGGCGTTTTCGTACAAACACTTCAGCACTTGGATATACCGGTAATCTATCCGGAATATCTGCAGCGACCTTAATACAGCCCAAGTTTCCACCAAATCGAACGCTTTCTCATAGTGGCCGGTTATACTCTTCCGTCTTCTGTATAATCTGCCGCAGCGTGTGAAATGTGAATGTGGTCTATGGTACTAAAGCCTTTTCAGACTACGGCTTGTTCGGGAGGCTGGAAGTCGTTGAACCTTGCGAGCGAGACGATCCGTAATGACTCTCGAGAAAACTTATAGACATGGCTCAGCAGTGAGATGGGTCTATAATTCTTCAGCAACGTATTGTCACCCTTTTTGAAGAACAGAACCACCACGCTCCTGTGTCATGCCTGTGGCGTAATGCCCTCGTGAATGACGGAATTGAACAATCGCTGAAGGACCTTAAGTATCGGTTTTCCACCCGCTTTCAGGAGTTCTGCTGTGATTTCATCCTCACCTGGGGCCTTGTTGTTTTTAAGTTGCTTGAGAGCCATACTAATCTCGTAAAGGCTGACGTCCAGGTTATCTTCGGTATAGTGTCGGGTCAATTTGGCTCTGGGATTTCTAGCCAAATCGTCAACAGGCGTTGTGGTGTATCACTGTCCATAGAACTTCTCCACCTCTCCCAAGATCTCGGGCTTGGAAGAAATGAGACTACCATCATCAGTTATAAGTCGCGTCAGCTGGCTCTGTCCGATAGACAGATCTCTTGTGAATACTTTGGAGCCCTTGTTACGCTCGATGGTACTTTTGATGTATTTGATGTTAAAATTTCGCAAGTCATGCGTTTGCGCTTTACAAATCTGCCTATTAATCTGCCGGTAGGCCGACGCGTCCGCTGTAGACTGTAGTCCCATCTCTGCTCTCTCATCCATGAGCTTGAGAGTGTGGTCTGAAAACTTTTTGGTTCTTTTCGAACGGTGGGTCTTAAAGAACTTTGACCCTATAGTCTGGACAGTTTCCACCATCTTTGAATACATTTTTCTAATGTGTTTCCATGGCCTGTACTTTTGTGCGATTAATTGTAAATTTCACCCTGAAATTTCGCAGAACATCTAGGTAACTAGACTAATATTATTAATCAAGCTTGATAATAATAAATATACCAAACTTTTTAAAGATGCTAAGACATGCAGCAATTTAGGTAAAGTGTAAGGTTGAGTTAGGTAAGTCTTTGCTCAGTAGGAGGTAATATTTAAAAGCCTGCTTGTATTCGTTTTCGGTGGATTTTAATTTCGGTGGATAGGTTTTTTCATTTCGGTGGCTAGTTTTTTCATATCGGTGAACGAATTTTTCATTTCAGTGGTATCACAAATTCAAACACGATTTCTCATTAGTTTATTAGGTATATTTTGATGGCATTAAATAAGAGCATGAAGAATATCAAGACGTACAATAAACTACTGTTTAAATTTGAGAAAACTTTATAATACGAAAGTTCACCGAAATGAAACAAAAAAACGCCTTTGTTGAAATTGACCCATATGTTTGTCTCTTATTGGAGTGGCTTTTTCGTTTAATCAAATTTTCAAATCACAACGTTTCTAAAGAAGTTTCACTTAAAAATATAATGACCGCTATACTCTCAGCTCAGATTAAAAAAAACAATCACCAAAAAATGTCGGTAATAAAAAATATGGGGTTCAAATTATTCGGTTCAATTAGCAAACAAGAGGTCTTTTCATTGAAATAATACCAGGGTCCCATAAACTCGGACGACGAGTGACAATCGTCCGTCCTCTATTCCGCGATATGGAATTAAATCATCCGACGACACTCCGCACCTGCCCAAAAACCGATTAAAATGATGGAACGGTTCGCGGATTTTTTGACACGGATTAACTACAACCTAGAAACGTCGCAGATTGTAAAATGTAATGAAATTCGTTTATTTGTGTGATTTTTGATTTAAGAAGCACACAGCGATGTAACACAAATAGGTATGATGAAAACTCAATCAAATCAGCAACTGTTTATCAAACTTAAAAACGCGCTTCTATAGTTCTACAAACATAAATGACCCGGTGGCCAAATTTGAGAATCGGGAACATGTGTCGTTCACAATAGACGCGCCAAAGAAAAAAAACCGGCCAAGTGCGAGTCGGACTCGCGCACCGAGGGTTCGAGGGGTTTTTATTATATGATGTAACTAAAAATGTATGCTTTTCGCAATTTTTTCTTTATCTTTGGTTGCTTCGTATCAAATTTCAAGATTCTGAAGACGGGTAGGTTTTGATTCCCTTGCGAGTGTCGAAAATTTGCAGCATAAACGGCTGTATCTTTTGATTCCGTTTGCTTAGAAGTTTGATTTTTTCACAGCTCCAAGGGACAAAAGACCTGGAGTAACTATTTGATATGAATTTCAGCTTGATACCTCCATGCATTCCTGAGAAAAAGGGTCCTGACGTCCCATAGACGGACGGACAACAAAGTGATCCTATAAGGGTTCCGTTTTTTCCTTTTGAGGTACGGAACCCTAAAAAGAAGAAAGAAAGTAAACCCAGAATGGATGTACAGCTGAGCCTTGTCCAAGTAAGATGAAGTTTAATCCATTTAGGCACGCACCCATACCTAGTACTTTTTTTATTTCACTGCAAGTTAGCGCTTGACTGTGATCCTACTTGATGGTTAGTGGTGATGCAGTCTAAGATGGTTGCAGGCTAACTTGTTAGGAGTACGGCAGTTATATTACCCATATCTCTATCGGTTTATACATGGCATCGTACCGGACCCTAAACCACCCTACGTACCTAAACCAGTACAGTACAGTACTGTACACCTAACCTAACACATACACCGTGGACACCGTGGACCGTGGTGGTGGTGGTAGGACAGTGAACCTAAACCTACAGGTTCTTTGATTGATTTCTTTAATTATATTGGCAAGATATTTGCAACGTAGGATTTCCTTAGACCAAGGAAACCCTTAAGAGTTGAAATAGTTTCTGTTTAAGCATAAAAGAAGTAAGTTGTACTGTTCTCTGCTTTGGTCAGTTCTACTGAACAGTACTGCAGAGAACTCTGCAGGTAAATGTAAGTAGGTAAATAAACTGAACTGTTCTCTGCTTTGCTCCACGAAAAGGCAGGTAAAAATAAATGGGTGAACCATACTGAACTGTCAATACTCATGACAACAGTTAAATAAACAAATTATTACTCTCACATACTACGTGTACACCAAGGCATCATAAAATGGAGCAGATAAGAGGTATATCTAGTAGCTCAGAGTCGTTGGTCTTGATTTAATCTTTCATTCTCGCCGTATTGCCGGCTGAAATTTTTCAAACGTCACGCCGGGTTTGACAAATGCTACCGGGACCTCCCCGCAAATTGCAATCCGGCAATTTCTCGCGCGCTTTTTTTTTAATTGGAGTAGCTGATGTAGTTGAGGTGTTTTGGGATCTTCGCCTCGTTTTGCGAGCAGATTTTATATTCTACTATTGTGTACCTACCTACTATCTATATATATAAAATTCAAAGTCCTGACTGACTTACTGGCTGACTTATATATCAACGCACAGCCTAAACCGCTGGTCCTAGAGACATGAAATTTGGAGAGTGTGTTTTTTGTGAAGACTAGGTATCCACTAAGAAAGGGTTTTTCGAAATTCTACCCCCCAAAGGGGTAAAATAGGGGTTGAAAGTTTGTAAGGGTAACGTAAAAAACGTCGTGTAGTTTTTGAAAATTTTATCCTCAAGGACATTAATTAAAGAGTTTGTCTTTCAATCACGCCGCAACAGAGCAACAGTTCGACGTGATTTCTTGCATGGGTATAGATGAGGACCTGGAGAGCGACATTTATTTTATCCCGGAAAATTAAAGAGTGCCTGTGGGAATTAAAAAACTTAAGCCACGCGAACGAAGTCGCGGGCGTCCGCTAGAATACCATACACAAATAGTAAAGTATTAAAAACTAGATGATACCCGGGATTTCATCCGCGGATATAACGTTTTATAATTCCTAGGAAAACTCTTTAATTTTCCGGGATAAAAAGTAGCCTATGTCCTTTCCCGGGATGTAACCTACCTTTATGCCAAATTTCATCAAAATCAGTCGAACAGATAAGCTGTTAAATCATACTAATATTATAAATGCGAAAGTGTGTTTGTTTGTTGGTTTGTTGGTTTGTCCTTCAATCACGAAGGACAAACCAATTAGTATGATGTGAAAGTGTGTCTGTTTGTCGGTTCATCTGTCTGTCTGTCTGTCTGCTACGCTTTCACGGCCCATCTGTTCAACCGATTGTGATGAAATTTGGTACGTGGTTGGACGGACAGACAGACAGACACACACATTTTCGCATTTATAATATTAGTATGGATTAGTACGGATATTTTAATGGTTGTCACACACAAAATCGGACCAACGAATCAAAAAATAATAATGACACGGAAAAGATAAAAAAGACTCCTCAGCCCCACTACAATTAGTGTCGGAAAATAATATTTTATTTGGAGCCCGATGGCGCCCCAAGGGCCAAGGGCCGTGCTCTGTCCTCAACTTGTTTGTTTGTCATTACGCCCATCTTTTAATTGATAAGGGGTACACTTGTTGTTTTCGCCTCTACCAACAGTAATTGACATAAAATTGAAATGTACATTGGTAATTGGTATGTATTGTTTATTTTAAAATCAAAATGGATTACTAGCTGATGCCCGCGACTTCGTCCGCGTGGATTGAGGTGTTTTGTTTTCGCGGAAACTCTTTAATTTTCCGGGGATATAAAGTAACCTATGTGTTTTTCCAGACTATAATCTATCTCTGTGCTAAATTTCACAGATCCGTTCAGGCGTTCTGGCTTGATTGAGGAACAAACATCCATTCATCCAAACTTTAAAGTATTGATTGTTGTTTTTAGGGTTCCGTACCTCAAAAGGAAAAAACGGAACCCTTATAGGATCACTTCGTTGTCCGTCCGTCTGTGTGTAAAGAGCCTTTTTCTCAGGAACGCATGGAGGTATCAAGCTGAAATTCATATCACATACGCAGGCCTACGGTTCCTTGGAGCTGTGAAAAAATCAAGCTTCTAAACCAACGCAATCAAAAGATACAGCCGTTTATGCTGCAAATTTTCGAATTTTCTTGTATTCGCAAGGGAATCAAAACCTACAGGGTACTTCCCGTGAACTCAGAATCGTGAAACTTGGTACTAAGCAACGTCTTATAGTACAGATTGTGATGGTACCGGCGTGATCGTCTTAGCTAATAAAATATCGTGGCTAGTATAAGTGAGGAAACCTATAAACCTAAGGAAAGGGAAAATAACACTGTAGAGTTAGTGGCACTTTCAGTATCCGGTAGTCGTATTTGTTTGTCATGAATTACCAGTAAAACTGGTACTTAGCTACACTACGCTGGGTGAACGCGTAAGGCAGACCTAATCAATCCGTCTGAATTTTGGTATTCTGTATCGATACCTTACCGCGGAGTTTAACTTAGAGTTATTTAAATTATGGCATAGTAACATGTAATAAATCGAGTTTGCAAATCAGGGTCGGATTGAATGGTTGCTGATTACGTGTATTTCCTTTAAAAGGCATCTTAGCTGACCAATGGTAACCGAGCACGGGGACATTTCCCTACGCCTGCACGAGGCCTTTAATCATTGTTATAGGGGCTGCATTTCGACCTCCTTTTATGCGCTCCGACGCGAATTTATTTCCACATCCGTAAACGGCTGGATCTATCTTTTATGGGCATTTTAGCCCGCCCCTTGGTCCATGGACTTAATTTTTATATCATTTCATATAGTAAGGTTTATGAATTGGCCAATTCAAGTCGGAGGTCGATCTGCGAGAGGAGTTTGTGTGTGGTGTGCTGAACCATTGCTGCCAACTTGTCACCACGCAGCCATGTAGCCGATTACTTTGACTATATTGTCAATCACTATCAATCAAATTATCAATATTAAGTATAATTCCCAATCAACCAAAGTGCCAAATACTCTACGATTACGTCCCATTTCTCGATACAATAGTCGTATACCTGACCCTTTGTTTTATGTAGCTCGCCCGCTTTGTCCCTCGCTCTCGTCGCTGTAGATCGCCGTCTCGTTTCAAATGCTATATAATTATGCTAGAAAAAAAACTGTTGTTCCCTGCTGCCGCTAATACCCTATGTACACAGCTCAGGCCTATTTAGCTCTTATGCCAATTTTGTAAAAGCAGTAATTTCCTAGACTGCGTTAGATTTAGCTATTCATTTAAGCCAACACTCGCTCTATTGTATAAAAAGTAGTGTATGGATTTTGCTTATAGCAAAATACTGCTTCTAGATTTTAACTAAGAATTTATCCTGCAGACCTAATTTAAATATGATAACTTATATAGAATCTACCTAGCTCGTTTCTTTAAGGTTAAGAATCGTGACTGTAAACCTAGATATGTGGGGTGAAATTCATTATTGGAATATTATTCGTAACCTCTAGCACAAGTCATTAAATGGTAATTATTATTAGGGCAAAAGGTAGGTAATTGTTCAGATCTTAATAGCTTCCAATAATAAATCTGTAAGGTTACTTATCTATAATAATAAAAGAGAGATTGTTAATATTATTTACTTTTATTTTCTGAAAATTTATTTATATTACTCCACATGGAGTGTTATCAAAGAGAAGACACTGATTTTAATTTATTTACACCAAATTCGACTGTTGAAGCAATCGTATCAATTTGGTGGGAAAATTCTCGTTACCTAGGCTTCCTAAAGTAAGAGAAAAGAGAATTTCCAAAGATAAAAACTCTTACAGCCGCTTAAGACTAATATACACCATATTTTATAACGATATACACATGCACACAGTTTTAATTCATGATTTATAATAAAGAAAGATTTAAGGCACATATTATATAACTCTAGACAAAGAATATACTTTAGGTATGTTACCAAGGTTCACAGCTTTAGGTAATTTTGTCGTTAAATTAATTAAATCATTCCCAACTCAATGTTTGATGCGGGAGTATTTCCAATACAGCAATGTCCGAACATTGCACGAAATATGCCTCTTACCCAATTCTTTTTATACAACATTATAAGCAGAAAGATAATGGTAACTATTTGCATTATCAATATAATAATATCTATTTGTGACCAATTTTTATTCTCATTTTTCATCACCAACTCATACACAAAATCTAGGCTAGCGTCTGCATCCATTTAGCCAGGCGTCCTATGACTAGATGTCTTAAACGATTTACTTGACCTTATTATGAACCTTGTTTACGATACCTTATTTAACTTAATTGTGTACTTTACCGAATATTCAGCAACCAGCTTCACTCACTACAATCACTTATAATAGCCTATTCCCCGAAAGAACTTATCTATAATATGATCTGAATCTATACAACCATTTAATTAAGTGGAAAAGTATAAAGTAACACCGTTAATTTTACAAACAACTTTAGACCCAATCTTTACTCTGAACTCTAAACTCTTATACGTTATAGATTCGCGGATTTGAGGACTCTCCTCTCTGAATTGCGCTCGGAGCTTGAATAAACCCTTTTTCCGACGTCCTCACACCTTATCCCCTGCCAGCCTTCTCCCCCAGCGAGTGCCACTGCAAAAAAACTACACACAGTATTTGTTCTTCTCATTGGTCACATAATTTTCATGCATTTGTATTAACCAATAATCGCGAAGTCGCTTAGACCACGCCCTTTCCCTAGAGAACGTTTTTTGTCTTAAAGATTTCTACAGTATTAATTTTTAAATTTTGTTTTTATAGTTAGCGGTCCATCAACATCTGGTATCGATTTCTATCAACGCTGTGTTCACTTACACAATGTAGTCGACTCGTATTTATTGCCTTCTTTAATTTTAGCTGTCTGGCCAAATTGAAATTTTGGTGTTTTATGACTGTTTGTAAAGCCATTTCTGTTTAAGTGCGTAAACCCTGTTGATTTTTAGGCGATAAATAACGTAGTATCGCATTTCAATGCCCCTTAGGTTTCGCTAAATGTCTTTCCCCATGATTCTGTTTTCTGAGAATTTTTTTCTGTGTTAAACCTATTTAATAATTTACGACCCTTGTTGCACTTTTAAAATTTCTACTTTATTTTATCGCTTGCCTTGTGTTGAGATTTCTCTTTAAAATAAAAAATTTGTATAGGTATACGATAGGTACCATATTGACCACCTCACACTCCCCCAAATAGATTTTTAATACACCTAGTCTAACTAATGCCTAGGCATCCATACTAGTCGTTTGAAAATCTATTTCTCTCCTACAATATACTGTTAGTACTCGCTCTCCTATTTTACTCTAACCCCTAATTAAATCTATTCTTTTAAATATCTCCATAATACCGAAACAGGTGGATCGCATTGTAGTTTCCTTTAATCTCTTTCGTACGAACGTCAATTAAAGTGTATACATTATTGTATGGAACGGCCCCGATTTCGTAAGGTCCCTCATAAAGTCGCATGAATTTTTTCGTTATCTTTTTGTCAGCGTCCGATTTTGAACGTCACCGTCTGTTCCGTTTCTCGTCACGCCTAACTCTACTGGCTTACTATTTTGATTTAACAATAAATTAATTTTGGCGGCGTTTGTCACTCCCCCAAGCCTTTCTATCTTACATTCCGAATTTAGTTTTACGCAAGACCTAACTCCTAGGTGTTCGATCGTCAAAGTCCGCTCACTATCGCAATTTACCACTCCTTTTACTCGTTCTAGCCAATCATACCCTAGTATCAATGATCTAGGTAAACGTCTCATAATCAATACAGGTGCTTCAACTAAGGTACTACCTAATTGAAACTCTATCAGTACTAACCTATTAGTGCTCTCACTTCGTGAACCGAATGCTCCTTGTATCTGAACCGTTGGGATCGCTATCTCAGGTAAAATTATGTTTTCCTTTAAGATCGAGTCATACAACTCCCTAGTCATTCCGCTAATCTGACTTCCCGTATCAATAAGCGCATTCATGTTTCTACCATACAACTTTACACATACTTCTGGTAATCTAGGTAAAGAATAGTCAATTCCTACATCGATCGTCTCATCGAGTTCGTGAAACATTGTACACAAGTCTAAACCTCGCCTCAAACATTTCCTACAAGCCTCGTCTAACTCGTCGCATTCCAGTATATTACCAAACTGGTTTTCCAACAAGATCCCTATGCTATCAATTTCTAACTGGCAACTATAACCCCCGTCATTCATCTTGCCTTTCAATGCTCGCGTAATACCATTTCCGCCGACCCCTAAAGCTTGTCCCGGCTTCCATCCATCGTTCGTTAGGATTCTATAAGCCAAACCTATTCTTTTATGTTCCGATATACCTTTATTCCCCGTTTTACACAACACTAAGCTATCGGACCTTACTAGTGTGGGGAAATTTAGTTTTTTGAATTTCCCTCCCCCACATGTTCCGATGAATTAGAGCTTTCGCCCTCCTTTACAAAAGTAATGGCTGGTCTGACTCTTTCAGTTCCAGATAAAATAGATCTATTAAAATTCGCTCTATAACCTAGCCGACCTCGGCGATAGACTCGTCCCCTTGTCGAATTTCCCCTACTAGCCCAATTGTTAGCTGAAATTGTTGCTACAATGGGACACGCCATCCGCGACTCACTGTACCTACGTCCTCTAAATCCACTACCTACAATGCCTCGCGCGGCTCCCTTTTGTTTGTCGACAATGTTTTGTTCTAAGCTCCTAAGGAATTTCGCCCCATTCATGATGTTAACTTCCTCAGTTCTGGTAAACCATAATCGTTGAATATCTATTGCATAGTGGCGCATAATGGAATTTACTAAATCCCGTTCGCTAAACGCAATAGTCAAAGACTGCATTGACTCAGCTTGCTCGGCAAAGTGCTCAGACATAGACATCCCTGAGTCACTTGTATAAACTGCATTAATTAACCTATATCTTACTGATTCTTGAATCTGTTCGGTCCAATAATTTCGTCTAAAATCTGTCTCGAAATCAGCGAACGTAACCCAATCCTTTGAGTACAATTCCATAACCTTTCTCGCGTGCCCCGATATACAACCTAGCGCTATATCAATCTCGCGGTCCATTCCATTTACAGCCCTTATATACTTCCTTAATCGCTTTAAAAACGCAATAGGGTTGGTGAATGGTTTCCCATCGAAATTTGGTTTGCTAATCGACGGCTGTACCACATATAAATTCCGAGTCTCGGATAGTGCCGTACTAGAACCCGCAGACTCTACACTAGTTTCCTGTCTTTCACTTTCACCCCCTTCACTACGTACTACGCTAACTGTATCTAGTGACGTAACACTTGCCCTTTCGTTCAATGTAGCATTGGGACTCGAACCCAAATTTTGCAATTTCTTCTCGAAATCACTAATTTTTTGTAAAATCAACTCTAATGTCGCTTTCCCTACGGTCTCTGTTTGCTCGCTCGTTCCTACAACACTCGTCTCTGGTCGATTCTCCGCTACCTGCTTCGCACTGCGACCCTTTCTACCTGCTGGCATCGTTACTAGTCCGACTTAACTCGCCTATTTACTATTTTCCGTTCTATTTTCGTTAACGCTAAATTACTTGTTTTACTTGCGCGCCCTTTTTCAATCTGACAGACAGTTTATTATTGTAATAATGTAAGACCAACGTAATATCTATACCAGATGTTTTAGAAACCTAGGGATATACACAGATTTTATGAATGGTTAAAGTTCAAGGGAATAAGTCTAAAATATAAGGCAGAGTTAGTATCTCGGTCACTGCAATCAATCACCCGACGATCCCTGTAAATAGTACATCTATAAAAATATACCGCTCACCTCGACTATTCCTATAAAAAAATACAACATAATCTTACATAATAACATGCACAGTGTGTCTTAAATCTTTCCTTGTTTATTATATGTATATATATATATATACATTTTTTTTTTTTTTTTTGTTTTTTTTTTTTTCATATAACCTCACATACAAGTCACGATTCCTACGTTGTGTTTATTTTTTATTTTTGTTTTGTGAATATATAGATCTAGTCATACCGTCATTCCGAATACGTACATAGACCCCTGGTCGCTCGGCAACAAAATTCTGTGACCTACGCGGTCACAGATTTGTGACACAGGACATAATCCCTGATCCTATATACCAAACATCGTGACCTAACTCGATCACAGACGTGACAAAGGACCTAAATAGAACTATTCTCCTGATGAATCAATCCTGATGAATTTTAATCCTGATGAATTACTATCCTGGTGAATTATTATCCTGGTCACGGCACCAAAATTCTGTGATGGTACCGGCGTGATCTTCTTAGCTAATAAAATATCGTGGCTAGTATAAGTGAGGAAACCTATAAACCTAAGGAAAGGGAAAATAACACTGTAGAGTTAGTGGCACTTTCAGTATCCGGTAGTCGTATTTGTTTGTCATGAATTACCAGTAAAACTGGTACTTAGCTACACTACGCTGGGTGAACGCGTAAGGCAGACCTAATCAATCCGTCTGAATTTTGGTATTCTGTATCGATACCTTACCGCGGAGTTTAACTTAGAGTTATTTAAATTATGGCATAGTAACATGTAATAAATCGAGTTTGCAAATCAGGGTCGGATTGAATGGTTGCTGATTACGTGTATTTCCTTTAAAAGGCATCTTAGCTGACCAATGGTAACCGAGCACGGGGACATTTCCCTACGCCTGCACGAGGCCTTTAATCATTGTTATAGGGGCTGCATTTCGACCTCCTTTTATGCGCTCCGACGCGAATTTATTTCCACATCCGTAAACGGCTGGATCTATCTTTTATGGGCATTTTAGCCCGCCCCTTGGTCCATGGACTTAATTTTTATATCATTTCATATAGTAAGGTTTATGAATTGGCCAATTCAAGTCGGAGGTCGATCTGCGAGAGGAGTTTGTGTGTGGTGTGCTGAACCATTGCTGCCAACTTGTCACCACGCAGCCATGTAGCCGATTACTTTGACTATATTGTCAATCACTATCAATCAAATTATCAATATTAAGTATAATTCCCAATCAACCAAAGTGCCAAATACTCTACGATTACGTCCCATTTCTCGATACAATAGTCGTATACCTGACCCTTTGTTTTATGTAGCTCGCCCGCTTTGTCCCTCGCTCTCGTCGCTGTAGATCGCCGTCTCGTTTCAAATGCTATATAATTATGCTAGAAAAAAAACTGTTGTTCCCTGCTGCCGCTAATACCCTATGTACACAGCTCAGGCCTATTTAGCTCTTATGCCAATTTTGTAAAAGCAGTAATTTCCTAGACTGCGTTAGATTTAGCTATTCATTTAAGCCAATACTCGCTCTATTGTATAAAAAGTAGTGTATGGATTTTGCTTATAGCAAAATACTGCTTCTAGATTTTAACTAAGAATTTATCCTGCAGACCTAATTTAAATATGATAACTTATATAGAATCTACCTAGCTCGTTTCTTTAAGGTTAAGAATCGTGACTGTAAACCTAGATATGTGGGGTGAAATTCATTATTGGAATATTATTCGTAACCTCTAGCACAAGTCATTAAATGGTAATTATTATTAGGGCAAAAGGTAGGTAATTGTTCAGATCTTAATAGCTTCCAATAATAAATCTGTAAGGTTACTTATCTATAATAATAAAAGAGAGATTGTTAATATTATTTACTTTTATTTTCTGAAAATTTATTTATATTACTCCACATGGAGTGTTATCAAAGAGAAGACACTGATTTTAATTTATTTACACCAAATTCGACTGTTGAAGCAATCGTATCAATTTGGTGGGAAAATTCTCGTTACCTAGGCTTCCTAAAGTAAGAGAAAAGAGAATTTCCAAAGATAAAAACTCTTACAGCCGCTTAAGACTAATATACACCATATTTTATAACGATATACACATGCACACAGTTTTAATTCATGATTTATAATAAAGAAAGATTTAAGGCACATATTATATAACTCTAGACAAAGAATATACTTTAGGTATGTTACCAAGGTTCACAGCTTTAGGTAATTTTGTCGTTAAATTAATTAAATCATTCCCAACTCAATGTTTGATGCGGGAGTATTTCCAATACAGCAATGTCCGAACATTGCACGAAATATGCCTCTTACCCAATTCTTTTTATACAACATTATAAGCAGAAAGATAATGGTAACTATTTGCATTATCAATATAATAATATCTATTTGTGACCAATTTTTATTCTCATTTTTCATCACCAACTCATACACAAAATCTAGGCTAGCGTCTGCATCCATTTAGCCAGGCGTCCTATGACTAGATGTCTTAAACGATTTACTTGACCTTATTATGAACCTTGTTTACGATACCTTATTTAACTTAATTGTGTACTTTACCGAATATTCAGCAACCAGCTTCACTCACTACAATCACTTATAATAGCCTATTCCCCGAAAGAACTTATCTATAATATGATCTGAATCTATACAACCATTTAATTAAGTGGAAAAGTATAAATTAACACCGTTAATTTTACAAACAACTTTAGACCCAATCTTTACTCTGAACTCTAAACTCTTATACGTTATAGATTCGCGGATTTGAGGACTCTCCTCTCTGAATTGCGCTCGGAGCTTGAATAAACCCTTTTTCCGACGTCCTCACACCTTATCCCCTGCCAGCCTTCTCCCCCAGCGAGTGCCACTGCAAAAAAACTACACACAGTATTTGTTCTTCTCATTGGTCACATAATTTTCATGCATTTGTATTAACCAATAATCGCGAAGTCGCTTAGACCACGCCCTTTCCCTAGAGAACGTTTTTTGTCTTAAAGATTTCTACAGTATTAATTTTTAAATTTTGTTTTTATAGTTAGCGGTCCATCAACATCTGGTATCGATTTCTATCAACGCTGTGTTCACTTACACAATGTAGTCGACTCGTATTTATTGCCTTCTTTAATTTTAGCTGTCTGGCCAAATTGAAATTTTGGTGTTTTATGACTGTTTGTAAAGCCATTTCTGTTTAAGTGCGTAAACCCTGTTGATTTTTAGGCGATAAATAACGTAGTATCGCATTTCAATGCCCCTTAGGTTTCGCTAAATGTCTTTCCCCATGATTCTGTTTTCTGAGAATTTTTTTCTGTGTTAAACCTATTTAATAATTTACGACCCTTGTTGCACTTTTAAAATTTCTACTTTATTTTATTGCTTGCCTTGTGTTGAGATTTCTCTTTAAAATAAAAAATTTGTATAGGTATACGATAGGTACCATATTGACCACCTCAAGATGTAGGAAGAATTGCGAAAAACATAAATTTTTAGTTACATCATATAATAAAAATATTTTTAATAACTTTACACTTACTATTCCTTTCCTCGTGAACGCGTAGAGGTATTAAATTGAAATTCATATCAAATACTCAGGTCTATAATACCTTTAAGAAACTACTGTCCCTTGGAGGTGTGAAAAAAATCAAACTTCTAAGCCAACGCAATCAAAAGATACTGCCGTTTATGCTGCAAATTTTCGACACTCGCAAGGGAATCAAAACCTTCAGGGGCTTCCCGTGAACTCAGAATCTTGAAATTTGGTACGAAGCAACGTCTTATTACGTTACATCATGTAATAAAAATATTTTTAATAATTTTAAACTTACTACCCCTTTCCGCCTGAACGCGTAGAGGTATTAAATTGAAATTAAAATAGATAAGTGGAATAAAAATACTATAACTTTTACTTATATACCTACAGGTTTGTACGGAACCCTCGGTGCGCGAGTCCGACTCGCACTTGGCCGGTTTTTTTTTTTAAATAATTAAAGCTGGGGATGGAGTGATGATGCGGCCTAAGATGGGAAATGGTTAACCCGCTACCATCTTAGACTGCATCATCAAATACCATCGGGTGAGATTGCAGTCAAGGACTAACTTGTAGTTGCGTAAAAAAAAACTTTTTCATTTAATTGTTGGATACCCGCTTTGTAATTGGTAGGAAACACAGATTTAGGATTTTTAAGGATTATTGTGGATATCTATATTCTATCTCTCTGTGCCGTGATTCCCATTGCTGAGGGTCGTGAGCCCATTCTATTATAATTACATAGTGGTAGGGCTAGGCACTCTTTAAAATAATAAGTAACTTTTTTGTAGTTTATAAAAAACTTGCTGCTATAAGAATCTACAGATTCCTACTTTGTTCTGCGGGAAACAACTTTTTAATTGGAGTCTGGTAGTAGCACAGATTTCCCCAGCCCAAAGGTATCCGACTTATTTGTTTATAATTATTCCCATATCTCGATAAGAGGTGC
Source organism: Erebia epiphron (assembly GCA_963932025.1). Classification (NCBI taxonomy): domain Eukaryota; kingdom Metazoa; phylum Arthropoda; class Insecta; order Lepidoptera; family Nymphalidae; genus Erebia; species Erebia epiphron. Next base: position 17,138,457 of record OZ009950.1, read on the forward strand.
CACTCATTGTTTTCGCGTCATTCAACAGTAATTGGCAACTAAAAGAACGGTACAGAAAAAAATGTGCGCTTGGGCTTTATTACACGACTGCCCAAAAAAGTTGGCTGGTTGGGTATGTTTTCTGGGTTCATGTATATGTGAGTTTCTTTATACCACCATTAGATAATTTTACTATTATTTTATAGTTTATAACTCGTCTTTCATCTAACAGTACCTATCCACGTTTGACCTCCAGTAAGATATGTGGATAACCAGACGGGAATTAGGTGAGTGAAATAACAACAGTAACTTAGGATCTGGAAATAGAAAATACTTTGTCAGATTCCGTGACGGTATTGTGTATTGAACACTAGGTCGGGCTGCAAACTGTGAGCGGCAGCGATTTTATATTTTATTTAAAAAAAAAATTATATTTATTTACAGAGCCTATACAAGAGTGGTGTTAGCCATATGATAGAGATATGATAGTTGATAGGTTTTTAGACTATGTAGTCAAAGATGGAGGAGATTTAACTTGATAGGGACAATTTTTAATTTTTACCCATACCCCACTGCCAGCTCCGAGCTAATAGCGGTGATATAGCTAGTAAAAACCTGCATGCTGGAGAGTTCTTCCTTATGTTCTCAAACGTGTGTGAAGACCGCCAATTCGCACTTGGCTGGTGATCTATCCTAAGCTCTTTTCCTAATGAACTGGCGCTGGGTTTAAATGATGATGATGATGATAACACATAGCCATTGACAGTTACAGATTTTGCTAAAATCTTCGGTAATTAGAAATAAACATCTAACTCCCGGCTTCGCTTGCAGGGAATTTCTGATAATGGTTATTTAAGAAGATTTCGTCTCTTTCAATGTTTATCTTTTAGGAATGTAAAGAATGTTCACGTTAAAGCTTATGATTAGTCACGCTTAAGGCCTGTGACTTGGAGCAGTTTCAAGACAATATAAACAGTCGAGGCACGCGCGACCACGGCGGCTCTGTCACGCGATGTCAACGATGCTGATTTCAGTCTCGAGCTACTGCAGGAGTGGAGTTACCCTGATATAAAAGATTCCCCGGTAAAGCTTATGACTTGTCCTGCTTAAGCTTGTGACTTGGAGCAGTCTTGAGACAGTATAAACAGTCGAGACACGTGCGAACACGGCGGCTCTGTCACGCGGTGTCAACGATACAGATTTCTCTCTTAGTCTCGAGCTACTGCCGGAGTGGAGTTACCCTGATATAAAGGATTTCCGCCTGGTAATGTTTATATAACCGCCATAACAACTGTATGTGACGAGAAATCGAGATTCTCCGCGGGAGTGGCAAGCGTGTAAATAAATTTCTATAAAATAAACTTATTACATCAGCAACTTTATTTTGCACTTTAGGCAAAGCATAATTCAAATTCAAATTCAAATGTTTTTTATTCAAATAAACCGTGAATCTACCACTGGTTTGGAATGACATTTCTACCGAGTAGGACCAGCAAGAAACTCGGCGTTGCTCTTTTGAAAAAAAAATATTTTCAATTTCATTAATGTATAGATACATATGTAACCGCTGTCCTTAGCATTGCTTGGAGCGAGTCAAATCCAAATCCTCTTTCGTCGTTCACGTAATCTTCAACTTAATAAATATTATGCGAGACCAGGCTCATTTGGAACCCTCGTAGCTTTAGTTTTAAGACACCGTGGTTAATTATTACCATCACGTCTTATACTGTAGTAAACGTGACGTTCAGAAGGTGTACTGTGTAGGAAGTAAGTACCTATCCATACTAATATTATAAGCGAAAGTGTGTCTGTCTGCTACGCTTTCACAGCCCACCTGTTCAACCGATTTTGATGAAATTTGGCACAGCAGTACGTTGTATCCCGGGAAAGGATTTAGGGTACTTTTAACCCGGAAAACTTAGGAGTTCCCGCGGGAATCGTTAAAACAGTCCACACAGACGAAATCACGGGCATCATCTAGTTTTGAATAAATGTACTTTGAGTTTGCTTTAGGTTTGTAAAGACTGCGTTGGGATTTAGATAGACATTTGGGATACGATAAACATTTTGTACTGCTTTGTAGAATTCATTTTTAGAATAAGAGTAGGTATACCGATTAGTAAAGGTGCGGGAATCAAAAAGCTTTATCCACGCGGACGAAGTCGCGGGCATCATCTAGTGACTCATAAAAGCTTATAGCGCTTTCGTTGTAAATTCGAGGATTCGATATTTGAATTTACCCTGACGGGGCTTTCCTCACGGTAATGTTTATATAACCGCCATAACAATTGTATGTGACGAGAAATTGAGATTCCTCGAGATACAAGGAAATAGGAAGTCGAGCGAGTAACTTTTATTTTGAATGAATTTATTACATTTACGAGTGCTTACATTATGGATTGTTTAAGATACTTAATTGGGTATTTTACAACAAGTCAAATCAGCATCTTTTTTTTCAAAAGTCAAAACGCTTAGTATGGAATGTTGTGTGAAATACTGAACATTGACGTCATCAAAATTTGACGCACTTTTTTATTTAAATCGATAATTTAAAGATAAGTTTTCGTTTAGTTAGTAGTTTAAACTTAAGTTTGGTTTTCGAACATAAAACTAACAGGGGATTAATAATCACTAAAAATTATTTCTTTGAATAATTGTCAAATATCCAGTTGCTTAAAATGCATTAAACTTAGTTACAGAAGTTAGAAGAGCGTGTTTGAGTATCGAACCCCTGCTTACTAATAGTGCACAAAGTTTGCATTTACTTACTCGTAGTTGGCGGCTAAACGAACTCACATTTAGTGTGAACAACAACTAAAAGTGTCATAACTCAATTATTTACCTAACATGACGAAATTCGTTCCGTACTTAGGAAGTGTATTGGGTAGAATTCTATAGAGCTTTTTGACTAAAACTTCTTAATTCAAACAACGAAGATAGAAACATGTCAACCGATGGCCTTAAGGGTCCTACCCTTGGCCGACATCTAGGCGTTGCTGTCAGCCGCTGTCAATTGTTTCTATACACATACAACCACAGTCTACGCAGGCACACATAGAAGGATTCAGCCCCTACCACGGGAGCACACAATATGCGATCAACTATCTCACTATGGCACGAATAATATTATTTATTGATTGATAGCTAGATGATACTTACGGCTTCGTCTGCGTTCGTTAATTTTTTTTTATTTCTGCGGGAATTTCTCAATTTTTCGGGATAAAGGTAACTTATGTCCTTCCTCGGGATGTAACCTTACTCTATACCAACTTGGTTGAAATAATGGGCCGTTCAATTACACGTCTTTGGCATTTTTAATATCATAGTATGGATTGTAGAGGTGCTTCTTGATAATATACCAACCGGCTTATTCCTGCTAACTGATTTCTAACTATGAGTAGGTATAGGTGTTTATTTGATAAAGGTTGTATGCTTAGTATTAGTAAGGGTTCTGCATGAATAGTATAAAAACGGCGTAAGACAGCACTAGGAGATTCCATTTCCATCTGAGATGTGCGATGTAGATGAAGTGGTTTGAGAAGTAACTAGTCAGCTTCTGTGTTCCATACTTCAACTAGTATAATGTGTAATGTAGGGAACATTATGGACGTAAGTAAGCTGCGTGACTGTCATGCTGTCATTCCCTCTCTCGTAATAAATACTTAGAAGGACGTGTTTCCCTTCCTCATTATGTGAAAAACTTCGTTGCTTAGTTGAACAACTTTCCCCTAGAGCTAAGCTATGAAAATCAATTGATGCTGGTGGGTTTGAGACATATCCGTAGCAACTAACGTAGCATCAACTGATGATTTTCCTAATGTTGCATGGAAACTATCCACTAACAGCCCACTAAATCAGAGTAATACTTGATACATTATGTATGTACATATATTTATGTAGCTCCCTATATATTGTGTATTATTTTCTAGGTACATTATTGCAATTTTTTTTCTTTTTATAAACTGCTGAGTTATTGTCATCTCTCCTCAGTAGAATCTCTTTTTCAATCTGGGTAAAGTCCCGTTGATTCATCAAAAATGACAAAACTCATCCTAAAAAACCTATTTCCATTCTTTATTTAGTTTTTGATGTGAAACTTTTATAGCACTTTGAAATGGAAAATAAAACCGCAATTTATTACTACAATATAAAGTTTATTAGTATAAAGTACCTAATATAATTGATATAAATAAAAATTATCCTTGTCACATTTTGACAAACCGAAGTTTTATGACAGCAAAAAAACGTTTATGATATCATGTAGGTACTGACTATGAGATAGCTGCACTTTTGGTAACTATCGCCAGGAAGGCTGATTCAGTATTAGGTGGGTGTAGGGCTCTCCACTGATGACGATAGTGAAGGTCTGCCTGCATGCAGATCAGCCTTTCACTAGATATGGCCGCTCAAACACGTACTATGGTTACCAAAAATGAACCATAACTAGAGGAAGGCTGATTCTTGTACAGTATTAAAGTATGCGCAGTACCTATGTAAACAGCAGTGGCGAAGTGTTCATACAACACGATTCCTATCGGCTTCCCTTTAGAAAATGACATTCATACCTACATACTACCACACTACCTTTCTTTTACTCACTATAATATTTTTTAGGTATTTATCCAAGATATTTAGGTATTAAAAGTGAAATTACACATGAATATACAATATTACATATAAAAAAGCATTATCCACTCAAAACAATAATGACACAACGAATTAGTTCAAACCATAAGCCGGTCCGGCGTGGGTTGCATTTGCATAGAAATAAAGTCCATATTAATTATTAAGCATATTTTGTCTCCTTCATTTCCAATCAAATTAGCCAATACCTCCCTCTCTGTCTACACGCTCAGCCCACGTGTAATTCACAGCCCATACAAGCCGTAAGTTTACGTGTTATGAGAGACCAGAAAGAGAAAGCGATCAAAATTACACCATACGTGTAAGCGAGAGAGAAATTGCTTACCGCCGCCGCGCTGTAACGCGACTGTGTACGGATGCGAACGGCGCATAGGAAATCACACAGAAAGTATAACGTCTTGAATTTGGTAACATTGTCTTTCTATTGAACCTGCGTCGTTTGAGTTTGTTTACATAGTATTGTAGTCGCGTGCGTCGTGTGGTTTGTTTTGTGTTTTTTATGTTGTTTGATAAAAATAGTAGTTATTATTGGTGGAAGGTGTGTCAAATTGTATTAATTAAAACGTTGGTGTAAATGAGGTATGGCAATGGCACTAATTAATTTAGATTGTTGTCAAATTATCACATTTAAAAACTGCTTCTATTTAAGTATATGGTAAAGGTGGGGGCTTTTTTCCAGCTATTAAATTGGGGGTCATGCCTGTAGCATTTGGTGCGTTTTTTTTTATTCCGGCTTCCCTTTTAAAAATATCCACCCTTCGCCACTGGTAAACAGTATAAAAACTGACGCTATTCATCGGGCCGTTCACTAGATATCACCTCTCAAAGACGTGATAAACTTACAAAATTAGATCATTTAACATATAATATAACGTATCGTCCGTCACGTTGATTGCTATTAAATATTCTGAAGGCGTAAAATTAATTGCTGTTTTTTTCTTATTACACTTGTTTAATTATGCCAAATTTTGTTTTCCTATTTTATGTTAGTATTTGTATGAAGTATTTAAATATCTCCTTACTTTTCCGGTTTTCGATTGTATTTACAATTTAAGTATTCAAAATCACCTTTTAGATTGCCTGTGATATACTTTAAGCTATATCCATGAAACTTAGCATTTGGGCTTTCAGTTAAATATGAAGAAGGAAGTGTTTCACCATTTTTGAGAATTCGCCTCCCAAAGGGGTGAAATAAGGGATGAAATTTGTATGAAAGTCCTTTATTTCTCAAGATATTTTTCATGTTATATCAATGAAACTTGGTTGGCTTTCGGTAAAATCATTGTATGTGAAATTTGCTTATCCGCGCTTTGCAAGCGTGTTGGACCAATACCCAAACACTTCTTATTCGTGTCCGTTGACCGGTGGGTTGTAAATGTAATGATGTCGAAATTTAAATATTTTCAGTGTTTCGAAAAAAATCAATTCAAAACTTTGTTACATAACCCACTGCGCAGTTTCGTACCACTGCGTTAGGATGATGTCTAGGTAGTTGCATTCCTTTCGCAAACGTCTACATACTTTGTCGTTTCCTCGCACTGGGCAGCGCAGCGTTGGCAGACCCCCTACTCGGTGGATGGACGACATCAGACGATTCGCTGTATCCAGGCGACGCAAGACCGCGGCAGGTGGAAATCCTTGCAAGAGACCTATGTCCAGCAGTAGACGTCTGGCGGTTGATGATGATGATGATGATGATGGTGAAATTATATACTAACTGATGCTCGAGACTTTGTCAGTGTGGTTAAAGTTTTTATTAAGTACATATTATTTTTTATTTTTCTTTTCACTTATAGCTTTGATTATGTATTCAGGATCTTTTATCGGCATATTTCTGCAAACACGTGGATCAACCAGTTCCGGGAGTATGCAATCGTAATAAAATTTTATGAGTTTGGGCTGCATTTTAGTTTCCCAAAACTGATCATTTCTTTTAATTAAATATGTTTGCATTTTTAGGTCTTTCCCAAACCAGATTCCAAGCATACAAATGTTAAATCCAGTAATATGCAACTGTCCCTGAATTTGGTAAAACCAGTTGTGTCCTGTGTTGATTATATAATTTTCTTTCGATCTATCATATTTCCAAAAAGGATGTTTTTTCATCGCTTCTTCTAGAGGCAAATTGGCCAAAGAAGAGGGACATTTTATCTCTACAATTCCATCTGCGTACATTCCATCTGGTGTGGTCCCTAGAAACTCACAATCTTTGTCAATAAATAGTCCGCAACTTTGAATGTTGATACCTTCTTGTTGCTCCAGTTGCTTTCTTGCAATTTCTTCATTTTCTACACCATATTTTATAGCAGGCACGAATGAGATGTTGCTGTCGTAAACAATTTTTTTAACGAGGGACACACAACTTGTACTTTCGCGTCGTTTACAAACTTCTCCGAACATTGAAGAAGTTAATATTTTTTTTCTTCTGCTCATCCACTGAGAACTATGTCTCTGGCTTGTGGTGGCTCTTTCCAATTCTATCCTTTGCTCTAACGTGAGTTTTAAGCTGATTAAAAAATCTTTCTTGGCTGACTGAAATATTTCAAGCGACATGTCTGGTTTTTCACAATTATCACCGTAGTGTGCATCTTTGAATACAACTGGTACATAGCGAAGTCTTTTGGGTTTGATTTTTGGCTTGCTTTTTGCCTTTTGTCGTTGAGATAGACGCATCAGCTCCACTTTCATTATCAATTTGTTTGCATCAGTGTTGAAAATTGTTCTGTGGGTTGTGGTATGCAAAGTTCCTGTGTTGAAACTCACCACTGCAGCAGCGCATCGACTTGCGTAAGATCGACGCTGAGAGAAGTTTATTCTTTTACCTCCCACATATTTCGCAATCTGAGCATTGAAACTTTCTGCCAAGTTGCTAGTTATATTATAAATTAAGCTTCCAGCATGGCGTGAAAGCTTTCTATTCAAATTCACCATTTCGCTTATGAGTCCGCAACTTTCTAATGCTGCTAGTTGTCCTATAGGCTCAGTACGGTGCTTTTCTGGTGTACAAAAATAATTTCTACAATTTTCATGATAGCCAAATACATGCAGAGGGCCATTTAAGATGTCTTCAGTTAAACTTTCCAATTTTTGGCGGTGTGTTATGCTCTGAACTTCCCAGTGTTTAATTGCGCAAGTGACACCAGTTCGTAGTCGTAAGTACCGATCTTTGACCAATTTTCGCAAAGGAGCAGGATAACTTGTATTCTGGCACAATTTTACGAGTGCATTGCAGTAGTTTCGTAACAGATGGTTCTTACATTCGATTTTTTCGACGACTAAATCGCCGTATGGTCGGGCATCTTGAATTTTTTTTAAGGTGCTTGCATCGCCATCCGCTACAAATTTGTGATATATCACACCATGGTCGGGAAGTGAACGACAAAAACCTTCCACAATAATTGTCGATTCCATTGCGGTTGATGGTCCTGAAAAGTTTTTATAACACTTGTGTGTTGGGATTTCATCGTCTTCACTTTTACCAGCTCGTACACAGAATGAACAATATTTATTTTTCACGCCCAGGTACAAAACCTTTCCAAATTGCAGCCCTACAATGACTGCTGCTCCCGATAGTGCGTTATATTGCTTTCCATATGACCTCTTAGACCAACATCCATCGAGAGCAACAGAAATCATAGGTCGGCCCTTTCCATCAATACTACCGCTGGATACTGCAAATTGAGCCTCGTCTCGTACTGCTTTGCTCATGCATTCATTTGCGGTAGCATCCCACCAGTCGGAAACCCGATCGTTAATTGAGTTGTAATATGTCGAAGAAATTCCAGATAAACCCATTGATGCAGTAAGGGTTTGTAAATGAGCATAGCCGGATCCGCACGACATAACTCCTGATACTGCTTGGTGGTTTAAATCCATGGTGTTTTCACTACTTTCAACTAATTTGACAGAAAAACTTTCTCTACACATTTGACATTTTAAATAAATTTTAGAATTGAGGCCTTTCTTCTTTTCTGTAACAATCTGCAAGTTGTTTAAATTACAGTCGAATAGAGAATTATGCGAACTTATATCCTGCAGCTGTTTCAGAAAGAAACTAATGTCTACGATTCTTCTTCCTATTTTTATTTCCTGCTGCTCACATATGAAATCCTGAAAAAAAAACTACATAATTACTTGTAAAATTATGCAAAAATATTTGAAAATATTATTTACCTGACGGTCTTCAATGCTACTAATTTGGTCATGACTTTTAGTGGTTTTTAATGGTGGTTCTATGCTTGCAGTGAAATCACCTCTGAAACAGATTTTAGTTTATATAGTGGCACATAATATTGATCCGGGATCAATAAAATCTAAACATTGTATATTTTTTGGAAATTTTAATTAGATGAATCTTTATTACTAGCAGTATCGATACAGACTCTAAAACATTTATTGGTCTATCTGTCTGTCAAACCTAAAAAAAATATCTCGGGCTGTCGTATACAAATTAGATACCTTTTTCTCTTTCCAAATTCATTGTTAGTTTGAATTTCACTGAGAATAGCTCTGAAACAAAATAAATTAATAATTCTCTGGGTACATGAAACAATATTCTAAAGTACCTACTTGTAAAAGTTTATTTGAATAAAAATCATTTGAATTTTGAATTTATTTTCATATAACCCCGAAACTAGTCAATTTCAGACGAATACGTCATTCAGCGGGTAGAAAAGGGCTGAAAGTGTTGGTTTTCTACCCGCTGAATGACGTAGCAGCCCTCCTCTCAATCCTAGACTATGAGATAGCTGCACTTTTGGTAAATATCATAGGAAAGTAATCATTGGAAAGTAGTCAGACCCCATCAGCATGCGGGCAGTCCTTCACTATCGTCATAAGAGGAGAGCCTACACCTACCTAATACTGAATCAGCCTTCCTGGCGATAGTTACCAATAGTGCAGCTAGTTTGAAATAAATAAAAGGTACTCTTTTATTTATTTCAAACCTTTATAATTGTAATTTTACCCATCAACTAAACCGACAGATATAATTTGGAAACAACAACAAAAAATGAGGTTTTTTGGTTCCCTTAATTTTCCGGGATAAAAAGTAGCTGTGTTATTAAGTAGTAAGTAGTATGTGTTATTCCAGACTATAATCTATCTCTGTGCCAAATTTCATCCAGATCCGTTCAGCCGTTCAGGCGTGAAAGAGTAAAACATACATACATACATGCATACATCCACTCATCCATACTCACAAGCTTTCGCGTTTATAATATTAGTAAGGATAAGGATTTATACCTAGTTTTGTAATTTACCTACCTTTTAGTTATTTTTTCCGAATGCTTTTTACCTTGCTGTTCAGAGCTCTCCAATTTATATTCTTCTTGATCATCGTTTAGCATTTCAAAGCTGCAATACGTAAATAACCAAAATGTTTAGATAGGAAAGATGAATGTCTTTTGTTGGTATGATACTAATTATAAATTAATATCATTTTACTAGTGTACAGACTATGGTGAGAGTAGGTACATGAAATGGTATAACTCTGATGCTATGATAATAATTGAAAAGTGAATATATGAAATAACGGAAAAGTGTTGTAGGTACAATGAAATAAAAATTTAGTTGATTTGTATTGAGAAACGAATAATTGCATTTTGCGATAAAGCGCGAAACTTGTACAGAAATTATGTAGGTAACTAATGCATTTATTTGCTTGTTCTCTGCAATCTGCATGTGATATTATGTGGAAGTGATATGGGATGACAGCTTTCAAGATTTCAGGAAATAAGAGTAGGTATACTTTTTGTTTGTTTTTTTCCAATGCAACGGCTTATTTTCTTTTTTATAATAGGCAGACCTTCTTTTATGTTTTCCCATCTGCAAAAATAATGAATCACAATAAATCATTCTAGATCATGTCTAGATAATTTAAAAAATACATGATACTGATGAACTTTGCTGAGCTTTGATAAAAGCCTCAGGTATGTTTACGTCATTATGTCAAAAAATTAAAGTGTCGGTACATGGGTTTTACTGGCGTTGCACTCTCCATTATATTATGCGCTGGCTGTAAAAGTACGTGGTGACGTGTCTGTAAAAGTTTTACTTCAACAAACGTCAAATTTGAAATCACACAATGATACAAACCCAACAATCAGCGCAACAATACGAAAATCACCGCGGCCGACGCCATATTAATTTTTTTTTGAAGGGATCTTGTATTTCAAATATTACAAATAATCACACTGACTATTACTGTAGGTAAGTAATAAAACAAATATACTTACTTTTTTACAATAGTCACACACTGCAGAAGTAAATTGTTTTTGTACTCGACAGAAAGCAAGATTATCACTTCGGATCAGACGAAGCTATTTTGACAGCCTACGTGCGACTGAAAACTGCGAAGCAAGTTCTGCGCGTTCAGTAAAATATTGGATGAAGCTAGGCGGCGTGCGCACGTTTCTTTGTTTTATAAAAAACAATAGAGAGGATTGGAAAAATTGTGCCTTTATGAGGACTTTTGTTTTGTTTATGTTATGTTTCATTCTATCTATCTATATAGGTACTTATGATAAATCTTTGGAGTAATGTTTATTATGTATACAGACCCCAAAAATATTTATATAGAATTATACTGCCGGTTTTTCTGTTACGGCATCCCGCTTGCACTACAGGACGGATTTGAAATTCCCCTCTCCATATCCATCCGATGGCACAACATTTGTAAAACAAAGTACTACCTATCAAATTCGGTTCAGATTTGAGTGAGTTACGAAGTAACAATAAAATAATATCATTAGTTATATTATGGACAAGAAATGTCATCCCCTATTAGCTATCACAACAATAGAACTCTAATTATAGGTAGGTATATTTTGATGTAATCTCAATAATCTCATTCGTACTAAAACATATTAGGTATAAATGCAAAAGCGTGTATACCTATTTGTTAGTTTATCCTTCAATCACGCCGCAAGTCGCAACCATTGGATACTCGGTCAAGTCGGCTAGGTACTAATTCTAGATCATAGATTTTTACGTGGACATGGTTTACATGTCGTACCTACCCATATTATATACATAGTATATTTTTATATACTTAGGTACTGCTACAAAGTTAGCCCTAGTTTCCGATCTCACCTGATGGTAAGTGATGATGCAGTCTTAGATTGTAGCGGGTTACTACACGGCATGTTACCTGAATGCTAAATCATTTGGCGGTACATCTTTCCCGGTAGGGTGGCAACTAACGACGGCCGAAGCCTCCCACTAGACCAGACCAGGGTGAATTTAGATATTATAAATTCCTAAATTGACCCTGCTAGGGTCTAACTAACCTGGGTCCTCCCACTAGAAGACTATAGCGCTAACCACTGCGTCATGGAAGTCATCGAAAATTTGATGAAATAGTCAACTTTATCATGGAGTGATTAACATTTGACGACGACATAAACTCAAACTAATAATATATTTATTAAAAACTAGCTGATGCCCGTGACTTCGTCCTCGTGGATCAAGGTTTTCGGTTCCCGCGGAAACTTTTTAATTTTCAGGGATAATAAGTACCCTATGTATTGTTCCAGACTATAATCTATCCCTGTGTCAAATTTCATCCAGATCAGTTCAGCCGTTCTGGCGTGATTAATTACCTAACAAAAATTCAAATTCAAAATCATTTGAATTTGAATTTCAATCCATCCATCCATCCATACATCCATCCAAAGTTTCGCATTTATAATATTAAGTATAGATAAGTAGGTACCTACACAGTACACCTGAACGTCACGTTTACAAAGTATAAGACGTGATGGACAACGGTATCAAAGCTACGAGGGTTCCAAACGCGCCCTGTAGGTATCATACACCTTTACACTGTAATAGGACTTTTTAATAGTTGACGTTGACGACAAAAACTTTGAACTTGTTGGCATCTCAAATATTTCTTTTGGGAGTTATTATAAAAACGCATACTGTTACCGACAAATGAATACCTAACTAATTTTACAGAGTCTAGAAGCACTAAAAATTCATATATTTTCTTGAATGGTTACTTTTTTTCATTCTTGAATTTATTGATGTTTTTATGCACATTTTTTTTTAAATCCACTACAAGTTAGCCCTTGACTGCGATCTCACCTGATGGTAAGTGATGATGCCGTCTAAGATGGTAGCGGGCTGACCTGTTAGGGGCATGACAGTTATATTAAACCCATACCCCTATTCGGTTTCTACACGGCATTGTACCGGAACGCTAAATCGCTTGGCGGTACGTCTTTGCCGGTAGGGTGGTAACTAGCCACGGCCGAAGCCTCCCACCAGGCCAGACCAGGGAAATTCAGAAATTATAAATTTCCAAACCCTGCCGGGGATCGAACCCGGGACCTCCGCACGTTAAGGCAACTGCGCAAAGCACTGCGCCGCACGGAGGTCGTCAGACCTACTACACACATATTATACTAAATCCATAATATCCATAATCCATACTAATATTATAAACGTAAAAGTGTGTCTGTTGGTTGCTTGTTTGTTTGGTTGTATGCTTTCACGACTCATCCGTTCAACCGATTTTGATGAAATTTGGTACAGGAGTAGGTTCTATCCCGGGGACGGACATAGGTTATTTTATCCCGGAAAATTAGAGTTTCTGCGGAAATCAAAAACCTTAATCCACGCGGACGAAGTCGCTAGCATCATTCAGTCCATACTAATATTATAAATGCGAAAGTGTGTCTGTCTGTCTGTCTGCTACGCTTTCACGGCCCATCTGTTCCACCGATTTTGATGTAATTTGGTACAGGGATAGGTTATAGTCTGGAATAACACATAGGGTACCCGGGGAAGGATAAAGGGTACTTTTTATCCTGGAAAATTAAAGAGTTCCCGCGGGAATCAAAAATCCACGCGGACGAAGTCGCGGGCATCATCTAGTTTTCAATTATGTATTGGTCGTGGACCGTCATAATTTCAACTTCTTTGAATTTAGTTTTGTATATGGCACGAACAGCCCTTTTCTGCGAGACCAAAACAGAATGAACATCAGCATTAGGTACCCCATAGACCCGAAATTGATATTTGGCCAGTTTCCCCCTTCGGACGACTGTTATAAAAGAAAAAAATCTACTTAGACTGAGCTATAAGAACCAAAATACCCATTCAAAGTTAGTTTTAGTGGAGTTCGTGCACAAAACAGGCAAAATAAGACAGAGAATAAAATACCGTTTTGGGCTCAGTGAATAATAAAATAACCACCAATTAAATTTTCAAAATAAATATTTTATATACAGAAATCGTCCAGTTACATTTTTTTTATACGTATAAATATCGATGACTAGCTTTTGCCCGCGGCTCCGCCCGCGTGAAATTCGGTTTTCCGTTCCCGTTCCCGCTCTTGAAATTTTCTTTGCTATAAACCTCACGGAGCCCGAGACCTTTCCAACGAATGCAAAACCGTGGAAATCGTTTCGTGCGTTCTGGAGTTATAGCGTCAGGAAGGAAAATCCGACTTATTTTTATATTATAGAATTAGTTTTGTTCAATGGTAGTGGATGCATTGACGTTTGTGTACGGATACTAACAGTGACAAACGTCAGTTCAGGAGCAACGGGACGCAACCTCACGCCTTGAGAGCCCGCAGGCGTATGGGAAATGACTGCCGTATTTCATGAATATATAACGAAATTTTGTGATGCGCGCGCCCGTACTAAATTTGTATGAAAAATTCGTGCTGTAAAAATGAGGGATGTTTGGAACCAGATTGTAAAAAAACTATAAGTTTTATTGAAAATATTATTTATTTAAAGTGTTTTTTGATCTTTTACGATCAATTTAAAATAACTTTTGTCTAAATAATGTCTCAAATTAAATCACAATAGTCGGAACGCGATAAGACCTTTTTTGAGATTTCCATGAATTTCCCAATAATTTTCTGCCGTTACTATACGATTTTTTGACCACTTTTTTTAATTACATCATACTATATCTCAATGAGTAGCGAATGGTATTTATTCGATAATGAAATTTTAATTTTTGCTATACTAAAATGTCGGAACAGAAAAGGATGTTTCCCCCTATTACAGTACATCCGATGTTTTGTCTCAGATATCGTAAAAGACCTGAATATAAAAGCTTTGTCATATACATTCATGTTCGCTGTCCGATTAGGTTTTAAATATTTTGTTCGAAGTTGTTGCCTTGATAATCGAGGCATAGTAACACACTTAAATATAAAAGCTCTATTCAATATTACTCTGTGCCCATGACAGTGAACTAAGCTCTGTCGCACGCACTCATAATATACTCGTAGGTACTCTGTCCTATTGGCTTATTGATGAGTTCTAAGATTACCCCTAATATATTGTTGCCTGCAATATAATTAATCATGACCTATAGAAAACAAAAATAGCTAAGCATCGATCGATGTCTCTAGCCTAGTACAATAATTGAAGTGGCAGTCTTTGTTTAAAAAAAATACGCGCCGAACTGAGAACCTCCTTCTTTTTTGGATGTCGGTTAAAAATAAGAAGATCGAAGATGAAATAGGGGCGAATACTCTGAACAAAGGTGCTTGGGTTTTTCATGATTTTCGTGTCTTTTTCATCTTCGAAACTGGCTGAATTTTGAGACCGTGCGTTGTTTAATTCAGTCAGTATAAGTCATTATATTATGAGAGATTGCTATACTATACTATAATCAAAAACCTTAATCCACGCGGACGAAGTCGCGGGCATCAATCAATCAATCAATCAATCAATCAAATCATTTATTCAATATAAGTACACTGTAGGCACACGAGTATATATCCGCTGTAGGTACACTTATTGACGTTAAAAATTAATTACTTATAAAACGTGATGGTGATAATCGGTTACGGTATCTTAAAACTAAATCTACGAGCTAGCATCATCTACATAGTTATTTATAGTATGTAAGTATGTCACGTCTTTGAGAGGTGATATCTAATGAACGGCCCGATGAATAGCGTCAGTTTTTATACTGTTTACATAGGTACTGCGCATACTTTAAAACTGGTACAAGATCAGCCTTCCTTCTATGGTTCATTTTTGGTAACCATAACACGTTTTTGAGCGGCCATATCTAGTAAAAAACCCATCCGCATGAGGGCAGACCTTCACTATCGTCATCAGTGGAGAGCCCTACTGGGTACCTACCTAATACTGAATCAGCCTTCCTGGAGATAGTTGCCAAAAGTGCAACTATCTCTCAGGCTGAGATCTATAGAGCGTACTTTGACTTGGCTCAGACTTTACCTATAGTTAAAACGAGATGGACTTATGTGACTAACATACATCTGTCTCGTTTTAATTTTTAAATGTCTTAAGTTTAAGCAACTTAGTCTATTAGCTTATATGCGCATCAACGCTCGTAAAAGTAGCGCCGCTTGCGCGTGTTGCAAAGGGCGCGCCTGCAAGCGCTTCAAAAAACTAGCTCATACGCAACGAAAAAACGCTAATCTGTAACAGCCCAAGTAATGGTATCCTAATCCTAAGTATAGATCGCGCATGAGCCACCTTTGCGAAAGCGGAACAGGTATCTTTCTTAAACAGCTACTAGGATAGCTCAGCGCAAAAGAGGTCGTATTTATATTTTATAGTTATACCAATGTAAACCAGGAGTATATCTGTTAAATAAACCAACATATTAAATGTAGACACATCTGCGGAAATATTGCGATGTGTTTTGATAGAACAAGAAATCATATCGCACGAGATGGCTATTGGTTTTGGACGAGATTTTCCTTCTTCACTGCGATAGCTGGGAGCTGTAGCAAAACATAAATACTGAAATTGGTTCTATTATATTATTTACTAGATAATAATGCACCTAACCACTTGCACCCCGAAAAGTATCCCGCGGAAACTCCTTAATTTTAGCTCAAGTAGCCTATGTCCTTTCCCGGGATGCAACCTATCCCCGTACTAAATTTCATCCAAATCGGTTAAACAGATGGGCCGTGAAAGCGTAGCAGACAGATGGACACACAGAAACACTTTCGCATTGATATATGGACTAGTACGGATACATACACTACAATATGATGCTTGCTACTTCATCCGCGTAGACTCAGTTTTTATTATTCCCGCGGGAAATCTTTAATTTTTCGCGATGAAAATATCCTTCCCCGAGATACAAATTATCTCTGTGTCTTTCTTAAAAAAACGCGATACTTATTAAACATCACTGCTCCAATGGGGTTGTGGAGTGGTGGGGGTGTGTGTGTGTGTTGTGGGGGGGTGGGGTTATATCCCAAGTAAATCTCTATCATTAAAGGAGTTATCCGAAGTGGTCACGACTAACGACCTGTAGAACTGAGGAATAACAACAAGGTGAGAAAATTTTCAAGCTGCATTCGGCTTTAATGACGAAATCAGCTAGAAAAATCCCACTAGTAGTAAAGTAATCCCCACCACCATTACAGCCCACAGGCCTCCGCTCTCATGGGATAGAGGGAATTAGAGGTTAGACCTACCACGCTGCTCCAATGCGGGTTGGCGGGCTTTAATGACTATAATCATGTTAATGATAATAACCGAGACCGACGGCTTAACGTGATCTCCGTGGCACGGGGGTGAAACACCGCCAACTTCCTGACTCCGGGCTCGTACTGATAGTAATTTATAGTCAGAAAAACTCCATACTTAACTATGGCCCGACCCGGAACTCGAACACAGGACCTCGTCGGCTGCAGTCGAACATGCCAACTACTAGACCAACGAGACAGTTATTAATGAAACAGTATGCAAGTATTTCGCATGCATGTATGTTTTCCTTAATGAGACTTAAAAAAAACGAGATAAAGTAAAGTAAAAAGTAAAGTAAAGTAAAGTAACACGTCCAAGTTGAAGCTAAATATCCCCGAGCGTCCTCATGAATATAAATGCACGCGTTCGCTCCTACAATTGTTGGTTTATGGTTTAAAATATACATTCGTATAAGCGCGCTAGTGTTAACTGTACGAGGAGTGTTTGTGTGTGTGGGTTGTGCACAGTGGGCCGTAAATCAACAGGCATCGTTTTACTGTTTGCCTATTGGCCTAACTATACTAAAATGATACTCTTTTCTTTTTAGGGTTCCGTATCCAAAGGGTGCCAACGGTAGCCTTTTACTAAGCCTCCGCTGTCCGTCCGCCCATCAGACTGTCAGAGGATTGTATCTCATGAACCGTGAGAACTAGTCAGTTGGAATTTTCACAGAGTATCATCGAAATAGAAATAGTTACTAAAATTATACATCAATGCAGACTGCAGAGTATGTATTTCTGTTGCCGCTATAACATCAAATTACTTAATAAAATAAAAAATAAAGGGTATAAGAAACGTGATTTTTGAGCGGCTCATCTTGTTTTATTTACGAAAAAAGTATCTTCATGTTAAGTCGTGTATGAAAGTAAGTAGCCCTTTGTATCCGATTCGTACCTTACTTGTTATTTATTAGTTACTAGACAATGCCCACGACTTCGTCAGCATGAATTTTCCTTAATTTTCCAAGACAAAAAGTAGTTGCTCCGGTTCGGTTGAAAAGATGGGCCGTCGAACAGACAGACAGACACACTTTTGCATATAAAATATTAGTATGGACTATAGATTGTATAGATTTGACGGAGATCCTTTTCAACCTCTCCTCTGATCCTCATGGCAATCAGGATACCGCTTAGAAATTCGAACAACAGGCAAAAGAAAGGCCCTGTTTTCTGACATTTATTTCCCAGAAACAAAATCATTAAAAGTTCTAGTTCATTAAAGAATAAAGTTTGCAAAGATAAGTGATGCTATTTTTGCATTTTGACGTGAACAAATCTACTGGTTCGGAAATCGCATTCTGATGAATATCCATTCCTTGCTTGCTACCCTGATACTATTGACCAGATGATCATGAGCCATTTTTTTGGATAATAATTTAATTAAAACGACATCTAATTTAGAACTAGAATTTTGAAAATCATCAAGTGAAGATTCACCTTGCAGTTAGTTCTCTTTAAAAGAAATCTTTATACCGTACTTCCGGTAAACCTGATTTTTGCACTACATAGAAAACTCCCTTACTCTCCACTATTATAGAACCTCTTGATTCTACAAGTTTTCACTCGCCATCAAATAAATTACCGAAGTGCGGTAAGAGAGCGATAGATCTTGTCACAATAGCCAGAGGCAATTGAGAATTGCCGTCGCATTCGGGCTCAGTTTCGGAAACCGTTCCGCTACTCATGTTTGCCTAGTACTCGAGCCTGCATCGGTTAAACACAGAAACTGCTTTTAGGGTTCCGTGCCCCAACTAGAAAAACTTTGAGTACCGTTTATTTAATACGATATTTGACAAGTAGTGAAATATTAAAGTTACCTTGAGATTTTGTATGAAATATTGAATTGTGACGTCATCAAAGTACGACTCACTTATAAACTTTAATCGATAGTTTGAAATGTAAAACTAAAGGTAATGTGGATATTATTTTAGGACTTTTTTCTTGTCTGGAGATCTTTTATATATAACTAGCTAATGCCCGCGACTTCGTACGCGTGGATCGAGGTTTTGTGGATCCCGCGGGAACTCTTTAATTTTCCGGGATAAAAAGTAGCCTATGTGCTATTCCAGACTATATTCTATCTCTGTGCCAAATTTCAGCCAGATCCGTTCAGCTGTTGGCGCGTGATTGAGTAACAAACATCCATACATCCATACATCCATACATCCATCCATCCAAACTTTCGCATTTATAATATTTATTTGATTGATTGATTGATGATAGTCACTAAATATAATTTATTTGATTACTACATAGTCTACCCAATTGAAGGTGTGAACAGAGATGCGAGGACAGGACAGATAGCTTACGACCAAGTATTGTATACCTAACGATAAGTGATACTAGGCATTAAATTAATTTAATACCATCTTGTTATCGAATAAAAACAAAACCAGACAAAAAATTTAAAACATGTGTGAGAAACTGCAGCGCCTCCCTTGTGAGCTATGACAGTAAAAATAATATCTAAGATCCTTCTCAGAAGCTTTACATATCTGAGACGAAAAACCGCATCTATATAGATAATAGTACATTATACATTGAAGTATAATGTACTATTATCTATATCGGTCCAGTAGTTTGTCAACACATATTTTACATATACCGTCTTGTCGTTACATTCCTCTGTGGTTCCGTCGTTGGTAAAAAAATGTAAAAATGCAAGGTTATGACGTTATCCATAAATCTTTGAAATTCGAATTTTATAGTCAGAATGTATGAAAAATTCACCACTACATTCCTACATTTCGCAGCCATTAATTTTGCCGCGTTGATTCCTCGCACAGAACAGCTAACAGTTAACAGCTACAGTCCTATAGAATAATTATGCACATATTTTATATATATGAAGCGTGATATAGCGTATTCTGTGATTAGATATTAAAATAAGTTAGCTTTTGTTGTCATCATTCACGGCCATATAATATAAATTCTGCCAGCAGGGCTATATTTTTTTTTACACTAAAGTGAGTACCACCTCCTGCAGAAAACACTCGCTGGATACCCTACCTTTGGATTTAAAAATAAATAAGAACAAGCTTATATTAATTATATTATCATTATTTTTTTTAAACATAATAATAAGTATTGTTTTTAATTTTCTTTAATCAAATGGATGTCTTTCAAAGTTTCATTTAACGATTAGTTTATTAACAATCTCGTTTCTTGTTTATTTAATGGGATAGACACAGTATTTTTTAAATAAATTAAATTAACTAGTCTTCATGTTTCAGTATTTATGACACGCATCTCTTCATGTAGCCTAAACACGAGTAGGTGCAGCAATCGCTGTGGTTCATGCACTGAAAGAAAATTATACTAATGAGAGCACTGCTGATAGGTATTTCAATCAATTTATGAATAAAAATGAAAAAGATCGATGTATTTCCACTTTGGAAACCTGTGCTTTTATGCCTCTATTAAGTGCACTGCCTACTAGTATGAGAACCCAGTAGGAGCATGCGGAAACGCTGTGCTTAAGAGCCTCCTGTTCAGTTGGTCGGAGGCTCGATCCACATTCCACATCAAGCAAGCAATCTTCTAACCATCTAACTTTTCTGAGATGTGCATTTTGAGGAATAAAATTATTATCACGTGCTTTATCGGTGAGGATATTGTCGAGGAAAACAACATGAGGAACATGCCTGATAGTTATTAATAATCTTCTCAGAGGCGTGTGAACCGTGAAGTCTACCAATCCACACTAATTATCAAGCGTGGTGGACTGAGACCAAATCCTTCTCATTCTGATTTCTATTTCAGCACACTTTTTGTAAACCCTTAAAAGATATTCCATTGGAGTTTCCTCAACACTAAAGTTATTGCTATTGATTTACCGAGGCAACGGCAGTACCTGCAAAACTATAATTAAGCATTAAACATCAATATTTTTTGTAACATTTAATAAGTAAGTATTGTTTTTCATTTCTTAAATCAATTAGATGTCTTTCAAAATTTCATATAACGATTAGTTTATTAACAATCTCGGTCCTTGTTTAAGTACGTACACGTTTATATAATTAGTTTTATTAATGGGATAGACAGTTTTTTTAATAAATTAAATTAATTAATCTTCATGTTTTCAGTATTTATGAGACGCATCTCCTCTTGTAGCCTAAACACGAGTAGCTGCAGCAATCGTTGGCGTTGATGCACTGAAAGAAAATTATACTAATGAGAGCACTGCTGATAGGTATTTCAATCGATTTGTGAGTAAAAATTAATAAGATCAATAGCGATTTATAAAGCATCAAAAGCATATATGTGTGAACTGTGAACTGTGAAGTCTACCAATCCACACTAATTATCAAGCGTGGTGGACTGAGACCAAATCCTTCTCATTCTGAGATGAGAACCGTGTTCAGTTAGAGGGTTGAAATGATTATGGTGATGATGAGATTAAAATCCGAAAAAAACAGGTTCGATATAATCGTTATTTGTAAATATACATAAAAGCTGTTCCTATGTATGTGCTTAGAATTATTCTGGAAGCCTCGGCTAAGTAGAAACGTGTTGCTGCTCATATTATGAAATCCTTTCAAAAGTCATATCCTCGCAAATAGCTTTATATTTTTATTATTATTAATAAATAGCTTAATATTTTTTTCGTATGTCTCTTAAGTCGTAAGGGTGCTTGCTTGGTATGGAAGCGGCTTCTATACAGTTTATTTAAAAATACTAACTATACTATGATAATTTATATTGGCTACTGAATACAATGATTTTACATGGTAATATTCTGCTGTTACAAGCGAACAAACTAGGAGATTTCAAATTTTCGAGATTTTCGAGATCTTGATATGAATTATTGCCGTTTTTTAGTCTCGCTAAAACTCAGGAACGGATTTCGACCGATTTTGATGGATTTTTTGTGTGTCTGAGTGGGTCCCAGGATGGTTTATATTCACAATTGGACCCGTTAGGTAGGGCTGCAATCGGGTTCAAGATTCAGGGCAGGGCATCGTCTGACGGGCCCACTAGTACCTATTCATTAAAATTTAATGAACAAGACACTGAATCATTGGTTTGAAGTTTACAAAAATAATACTTACAAATTCGCCAATATTGGCACATTGTTTAGCCGACACTTCTATTGGGGCATCCTCAAGTCCAAGATTATTCTCAGTGAGGAATCCGTTCGTAAAATCACATGCGATGATAAAACTAACGAAGAATAGAACGAAACACGCACGCGCCATAGTATTTTTTTATTTTTGTAAATTATTTTCTTGTCAATTGAACTTTTGCAAGTACAACTGATTGTTATTGACTGCTGTTGGGTTGAGTGTCGGCAGTCCTTTTATGACTCTTTAGTTACCTATGTCTATACTAGTGCTGTAACGGAGCCTCGCCTCCGCCTCCGTAAGTGGAACTTTTGCTAGAAATCGTACCTCCGCTTCCGCATCCGCCTCCGCCGTTTTTTTGCGGAGTTGTAACGGAGATTTATTTACGTTGACTTACAATACGAGAGGTACAAATCGAAGCAGGCGACGTCAGTTACACCATTACAACAAGCAAAAAGGCAACTGTTCTTCGAAGAATCCTCAAAAATAACAAATATGGGATTCATCGCAGCCTAAAGCACAGAAAATGGACGATGTGATCGGAGAAATCCACCTCCGCCTCCGCTAACCTCCGCATCCGCGGAGGCAAATACTCTTCACCTCCGCATCCGCCTCTGCTTCCGCTAAGAACGCCTTTGTTACAACCCTAGTCTATACTCTACACCCGCATATTATACTTTGCAAGTAGGTACCTACGTGCGTACTTGATAACAGTAAATAATAAGGTGGTTACCAGTCACTTTCAATTTCATAGACAGGGTGGACTGTTTTTTTAATGTTACATTTTGTTTACGACAGAAAACGAAATCTTAGATTTCATACCTAGGTGACTTAAGTTTATCACCTTGCAAAATTTTATTAAATTTCAATTTCAATTCGTTTATTTGTTTTAGATTGTGTTCAATAATTGGTGTTGTTATAATAATAATATGGTATCAAACAATCTGCCATGGAATGGGCATGCAAAACTAATTCAAATTCAATAAAAAATTCACTCGTTGATTCCTCGTACAAACTACAAAGTACTTATGTACTTCGAAGTTAAACTTCCTTTCAAACAATTCTTTTACATTTAAAGTGGATATTTACTTTAACTGTTCGAAACTGCTAAGTGCTTAGTCCCGATTAAAATGCATCTTCCGTGTCGGGATAAAAATACTAGAAAACTAAGGCGTTTCAGCGCAAAATGTCTAAGTAAACAATAAAGAGAAGTTTTATTTTAAGAAAAAACCGGTCAAGTGCAAGTCAGACTCGCGTACAAAGGGTTTTGTACCTCCAAACAATATAAATTATTTTAGTAAATATTAAGAAAGATGTCATAACAACACGAAATCAGCTGTAAAATAACTGTCAAACTATGAGTACGGAACCCTAATTAACGAATTATGGGATTTTTTCTATGCTTGTGCTGTGGGATTTTGCTTCTGTCTGTCTTCTGTGAATTTCATGATTCTAGGTCAACGGGAAATACCTACCCTATAGGTTTTGATTTATTGGCGAGTGTCAAAATATACAAATATGAGGCATAAACGGCCGTATTTTTTGATTGCGTTTACCTAGAAGCTTGATTTTTTTACAGCTCCAAGAAACCATAGACCTAAGTATTTGATATTAATTTCAACTTAATACGACCACGCTTTTCCGAGAAAAATGTGGTTGACAGACAGACAGACGGACAACGAAGTGATCCTATAAGGGTTCCTTGATTACTCTTGAGGTACGGAACCTTAAAAACAAAAACGTATTAGGATAGTAATGCCGTGGCTTACATTCCGGATTCCTACATACTTCTACATACTTACGTAAGTGGAAATAACATATTTTATTAAGTTTATTAAAAGTTTCCATCTCGGTTTGCGACTTCTGTATCCTTACCCTAAGTTTTGATTCGACTGGTCGTATAAGCATTCGATGACATTAGCGTCAAAGAAAAACGAACCTTAAAAGTATTGATATTGAGTCGAAATTCAGTACAATAGATTTTAATTTGGAAACGTATCGTATTCTTAATGCACAAAATGAGCTCTAAATTAATACTTTTAATCTTCATTTTACTTTTTACCATCAGCGTTGGCATCCTTATGTGGTTGACCTCCAGTCTGCTCGAAGGAAACGGTTCTGCTTCTGATTCGAATCGCCAGGATGTGGAATGCCCTTCCAGCGCATGTATTCCCTGCCACGTATAACTTATGAACCTTCAACTTCAAGGCAAGAGTGAATAGCCATCTTCTAGGCAAGCGCTCTCCAATCCAGAATCATTGCTTTGTATTAAGCATGATTGTCGTCAAGTGTCAAGCCTATTCTATGATTTAAAAAAAAAACGCTAATGCCATCGAATTCTTATACGATCGATCGAATTAAAACTTAGGGTAAGGGTACTGCGAGTGTGACTTCTTCCCCGCCAATAAACTCGGCAAGTCTTAAACTTAATTCACGCGGAGTTCAAATCTCAGTTTAATATGAGACGCCATTTATAGCCAGCGCCGTGTGAAATTGGATTGCCTTATTTTAATTGAAATATTCACTCGAATGAAACTGAATTTCGCTAATTCACTAATTTTATTTATCGAACATTCGAACGGCACTTCAGGATGTTGACCTAAAGGCAAAAACTAAGGCCATACTGCCAACGCTTGAAGCAATACTTAAGTAATACGTATAACTTAAAGTGACAGTTTCTCGTCACGTTGTCGACCTTTGACGGCAGGAAGACAAAAAGTCGGCCGGAAACGTCCACGTTTCGAGGGTAGAGACGTTTTGTCCTGTCGTCTCATGTGCGCCCTCCGTATCATAGTGAACGACACGTACTTATCGCGTGGTATTTTCCTTTCTATAGTATCGTAGTGTACCTATTTTCGCCCTAAGGGTTAACTTTGCGCGACGCGACTGAGCAACGGATCGACATGTTTTTTTGCATGGGACCTGGAGAATGACTCAGGCTACTTTTTATCCTGGCAAAAAAAGAAGTTTCCGTGGGAATTAAAAATACTTATTCGATGCGAACGAAGTCGCCGGCATCATCTAGTTACTTTCAAAAATAAATATTTATTTTGGAAAAATAAATTATTTTGGACGACCTCTCTGGCGCAGTGGTGAGCGCTGTTGTCTAATTTGGGAGGTCCCAGATTCTATCCCCGGCACTTTCTTTGCCGTTAGGGTGATAACTAAGCCAAAAACGAAGCCTCATTGGAAAAACGTAGAAATTAAACACTCCTAAATCGATCCTGTCGGGGATTATAGAAGCTCCAAAAACGTAGCATAGCGTGATTATTTAACGATTTTATTTATCAAAGTTAACGAACCGAAAGCATAGAGACCATAGCAAAGCGTGATTATTTGACGATTTTATTTATCAAAGTATAAAAGTAAAGCATATAAACATAGCATAGCGTGATTACTTAGCAATTTTATCCATATAAAAACGCAAATAGATACATTGAAAATAAAAAATAAACGATGAACAGCGTTTTCCCGTGCGGCGAGCAGCAAACGTTTTTAGTTTTTATAAAAAAGCCCGCCGTATCGTTTGAGCGCGAAGCTGTGAATTTCGGAAAATGCATAACAATATCGGGCCTTTGTCCAGGATATAGGTAAAAGTTACATTATATTTAAAATAAAAAACCGGGCAAGTGCGAGTCAGACTCGCGCACGAAGGGTTCCGTACCATTATTAATAAATAATTACCTTTGTTAATGAACCGCAAGACTAACTTTGTTTGTAGAGGTTTATTGTTAATATCAAAAAAACTATGCTAGTTAGAGCATTGGCTATAGTTTTCCTGTAAAATATACGTAAATTCCTATTGACCATAATTATTTCAAATTTTTCGATTGGTAAACTCCGGAGATAAGGGGGGGGGAACGGTATTTTTTTAGACATTTTCCCGATAAATCAAAAACTATCATAATTAAAAATAATTAAAAATCTGTTTTAGAATGTACAAAGTAAACCCTTTCATATGATACCCCACACAGTACAGTTATCTCACTTTTAAATTTCAACCCTCAGATTTTCCCCCCTTTTTAAATAAGAACAAAAATAATTTCCAATTTTTTTTAATTCCAGTGTCTTTGGGCCACTAATATACACAACTATTCCAAATTTCATGTCGATAGCTTCGGTAGTTACTGAAATAATCGAGTGTGACGGACGGACAGACGGACAGACGGACAGACGGACAGACAGACGGAGAAAGTCGCACCATAAGGGTTCCATTTTACCATTTTGGTACGGAACCCTAAAAACCTACTTTTAATCCCAAATCCCATCCAAATGAAAGAGTTCGCGCGGAAATGAAAAAATCACTATAAACACGGACGAAGTAGCGGGCATCACCTAATATTAGGTCCTTACATATGAAATTGGCGTTTTGTTGCACTGGCCACTTTGATCTCAAATATCTCCTCTTTGGTTAGGAATTTCAATTTCAAATTTATACAGCTATTTACTCATGCTTTTGTGTTTTGAAAACCCTAATTCATTTGTTTTTTCCTCTTTTGGTTTTTTCTTTGCGTCACGCAGTTTACAAAACGCTCATCGCAATGGCTGAACCCTGGCGAACCAGCCAAATCCTGCCCCAAGCGAAAATTGACTCAAAAAAAATTACTTGTGAGCATTTGGTGGACTAGTGCCGGTGTCGTTCACTACAGCTTTCTTAAATCTGGCCAGACGATTACGGCGGATGTCTATTGTCAGCAACTGCAAACCATGATGGAAAAGCGAGCTGCTAAACAACCGAGGCTGGTCAATCGCTCTAGGCCACTGCTGCTTCAGGACAACGCTAGACCACACACTGCACAACAGACGGCTACCAAATTAGAGGAGCTTCAATTGGAATGTTTAAGACATCCACCGTACTCCCCGGACCTAGCTCCAACAGATTACCAATTTTTTTCGAAATTTGGATAACTTCTTGCAAGGAAAAAAATTCAACTCCGATGGGGCAGTCCAAAGCACCTTCAAAGATTTTATTGATTCCCGTCCGAATGGTTTTTTAGTAAAGGGATCAATCATACTTTGTTTAAATAAATATATTATTATATTTAAAAAAATCGACTTTATGTTCCTTCCTCCCTTCCAAAACGCCAATTTCATATGTAAGGACCTAATATTATAAATGCGGAAGTGTGTCTGTCTGTCTGCTACGCTTTAACGGCCTACCTTTTCAACCGATTTCGATGCATTTTAGTTTAGTGTTAGGTTGCATCCTGGGGAATGGGGTTAGGCTACTTTTGATTCCAGAAAATTAAGCAGTTCCCTCGGAAATTAAAAATAAATAAATTCACGCGGCCATCATTTAGTATTTATATGTAAATAAACGAATGTTTAGGAATTATAAGCTCGGTTTTATAGTCTAAGAGCCCCGACAGACGTTCCCGCGGGAACAATTGGTAACAGTAGCTTTTAAGTTGCCTCTAACGTCTCGACTTCTATTTTAAGTGTCCGAAAGTGCAATCTTTTTGGTGTGTTCCCTTTGGTACTCAATTTGTGCTCTATAGTATATAGTATATTATCCTGACTTCCTCGTTGGTCTAGTGGTTAGCATGTTCGACTGCGGCCGACGAGGTCCCGGGTTCGATTCCCGGGTCGGGCCATAACAAGTATTGGGTTTTTCTGACAAGAAATTCTCAGTACTAGCCCGGAGTATGGAAGTTGGCGGTGTTTCACCCCCGTGCCTCGGAAAGCACGTAAAGCCGTCGGTCCTGCGCCTGATCTCTCTCCGTTCGTGTCGGATTTTCCGTCCCATCGGGCTATGAGAGTAAAGGAACAGAGAGTGCACCTGTGTATGCGCACACACTTGTGCACTATAATATCTCCCGCGCAGATGGCTAATCTCTCTGGAGCTATGCCGCCGTGGCCGAAATTCGGTCGGGAGGACATTATTATTATTAGTATATTATCCTATAGAAGTATAGATTTTAAGGGCGTGTCATAAAACTGTCACTTGGTAATAATACTGCTGTAGCATAGAGTAATAATATTTACTATCTTATGGTACTAATACATCAAAATGCGAAAGCTATTATAGCGAATCATACTAATATTATAAATGCGAAAGTCACTTTGTTTGTTGGTTTGTTGGTTTGTTGGTTTGTCCTTCAATCACGCCGCAACGGAGCAACGGATCGACGTGATTTTTGGCATGGGTATAGTTGAGGACCTGGAGAGTGACATAGACTACTTTTTATCCCGGAAAATTTAGGAGTTCGCGTGGGAATTTAAAAAAAAACTTATTCCATGCGGACGAAGTCGCGGGCATCAGCTAGTTTTCTTAATAAAAAGAAGACTAGGGTCGTCACCGGATGTCCGAAAACCGTAACTCAAATAAATTTACAAGACAAAAACAAGTTTGCGGCCGTCCCTGAATTCTTTATGAAAGAAGTCATAAAGCATTCACCGGCTTGGCCGTCGACGTCCCACATCCTGAATATTCAGTGAGCGGTGTATTGAAGTTCTATTTGTCTTACATGGATATCGGTTAGCCGATACCTTATCATTTATGCTGTTGCGTGTATGTTTTATTATGAAATTCAAACATAGGGTCTTTTATCTGAGAACGCTATTATTTTACCTGTATTGCAAGATTGAAATTTTTCTGGGTTGCTCAAGGTTCTTCAAAAACCCGAAGAGAATCTCTTTTTATCCCGGAAAATTAAAGAGAATTTTCCGGGATGAAAATAGTCTCATTCTTTACCTTTATCCATGTAAAAAGCAAGTCAATCCGCTATTTTGTTGTGACGCGATTGAAGGATAAACCAACGAAGTTTTATTTTTTAAAAAACACTACGAATTTTTATTTTTAGATTGTTAATAAGGAGCTTATTATCTACCGTTTACAATAAAAATAATTTTAATTTCAATTACTTAGTTCTACTCAATTATAAGTGCTGTGTGGAATACACCTAAAACGATTCCACCGATATTCCTCTGTTCGGAACACTTTGCAGCCGCTCGGGCACAATTACAAAATGGGACCTTTCTTTTACTTATTTAAAATAGTCCCGAAGAAAAGCTTCCTCAGCTCTGAGGGAAAATTGAGATTGAAAGATCTCTCCGATGTTAAAAATAAGAATACTGCTTCTGAGTGTCTGTAGTTAGGAAAAAACACAAATGGATTTCCGAGCGAGTTTAAAGGAAAAGCATTTATTTTTTACTAGCGCGACTATATCCGCGTGGTTTAAGCTTTTTTATTCCCGGGGGAACTTTTTAATTTTCCGGGATAATAAGTAGCCTATGTCATCCTTCAGGTATAGCCATGCCAAAAATCACGAAACACTTTTTCGCATTTATAATGCAAATTTATAATGCGCGACCAACCAAAAAACCTCAATCAAACAGAGGTTTTTTTGGAACCTTAATTAGGAGGCGGGAACTCTTTAATTTTCCGGGATAAAAAGTAGCCTATGTATTTTTACAGACTGTCATCTATCTCTGTGGTAAATTCCATCCAGATCCGTTCCGCCATTCTGGCGTGATTGAGTAGCAAACATCCATCCATACATCCATTCGTCCATCCATGCAAACTTTCGAATTTATAATAATAGTATAGATACTACACGATGCTCGTGACTTCGTTCTACTGATGCCTGCAGGAACTAAAAATTGTAGCCTATGTATTAATTCAAGGTACAAGCTATCTCCATTCTCAAATACAGCCAATTAATGTATTTTATCCTTTGACGATCTTATGTACCTATGTGTTCAATTATTTAATCAATAAATAAACATTAAAAAAACAGAAATAATAACATAAATGCTTAGTAAGTATACAATTAAAAGTTCCATCTAATCGATCTCAGTCAGCGATGCAATTCCAGCATTATTTTCTTCATTACAACACAACAGAAGCGCGGAGTAACAGACAATAGTAGCAGATAATAGTAGCATTTTACTACCATTGTTGAGCGTTCATCTGTACCTTTACCACGAGTTTTTAAATCAAACCGTCGTGGACGATCAACGTATTCGAGCGTAAAATACTTTGGTGGTACTTAAATTAAAATGAAACTTAGCAGTCTTGATTAGGATCACGCACACGGGCAATTAAAAGCTGCCGGCAACTTTTTGTCGGCGTGCAACGTCTGTACAGTTGATATCCCTACGACTTTAAGTTGCCCGTGCACACACCTCAAAAAAGTTGCCGGAATCTTTTGGTTGTACTTGCGCGCGGGCTCAGAGCTAAAGTTCGTCCATACATCCACAGCCAGCAATCGAAGCGGGCACGTTGCGAGTATTTGGATTAGTGATTTAAGACTCTTTTGTGGTACAACGACAACTAGATAATTTGCCGATACTTCGAACCAAGATTGTGGCCGCAGCGAGACTGCGGTGCTGTGAGGTGCTGAGGCTGTCATGAGCTATATATCAAACTACCCTACTCGTTCATATTGCAGGAACTTCACGAGAATTTTGACAAAATACACTTACAACGTCACTTTTAACTTAAAAGTCAGATTACTCCAAACTCCCACTTAATATCTTAATGATTTTTTTATTATATAATCCTGAGTATATTTCCAATGCTTTACCGTTAATTTCATTAAGACGCAAGAATGGCCCACTTTTGGTTATTCTCTTTTATAATACATGATGGTGATAATCAATTACCGTATCTTAAAACTAAATCAACGAGGGTTTCAAATGCGCCCCGGTCTGAGAAGAGCCCACAGTAAACTCAGCCGGGTTTTTTATTATCACTATCTCACAAACATCGTATATTTAAAAGTAGCCGCTGGAGTCATCATAGTTATCGTGGTATGTAACCGTTTATTACATTATACTTAGAGTATTTGGGTCAGTTTTACTCTAAACTGTTTCGAAGCTCGAATACGCTGAACGTATATGTGTGTTATAGAAACTTGTAGTAAGGGTCCTGGTTGTTATAGCGAGTGTCCGCATTGTTGTTGTTGAGAACCACTTTGCTGGATAAGGAGGAATAAAGAGGGAGGAGTACGCGTGAGGACTTTTATTTTCAACTCGGAAGTGGTTCATTGTATTTTGCCGGACACTTGCATTGTGCGATAATAAATAAATGATTAATAAAAAAAAATACTAGTTATACTTTGGCTCGCCGCAAGGTAGATGCAGGGAGAAATAAAAACGAATCTAGTGGTTCGCAGGTTCGACTGCGGCCGATGAGGTTCTGGGTCCTGGGGTCCTGGGTTCTCAGTTCTCATTCGAGCACTTCTTTTCATAAAAAGCATAGCAATTTCTTGACATTAAAAGCTAATGCTTAATCAATTGATCTGACCATGGCTTTGAACCTAGAACTTCATCAACCAATCAGTAGAACAACGATGAACAATACTAAAATTCCATTGTTTTTTTTTTATCCACTACAAGTTAGCCCTTGACTGCGATCTCACCTGATGGTAAGTGATGATGCAATCTAAGATGGTAGCGGGCTAACCTGTTAGGGGCATGGCACTTATATTAAACCCATACCCCTATTCGGTTTCTACACGGCATCGTACCGGAACGCTAAATCGCTTGGCGGCACGTCTTTGTCGGTAGGGTGGTAACTAGCCACGGCCGAAGCCTCCCACCAGGCCAGACCAGGGAAAATTCAGAAATTATAAATTCCCAAATTGACCCTGCCGGGGATCGAACCCGGGACCTCCGCACGTTAAGACAACAGCGCTACACACTGCGCCACGGAGGTCCTCAAAGGAGGATTTCATAATATGCTTGCATGCAGGACGTTTTGCGTTTTACATTTTTCAGTTCTGTTTATTCACCAGGTCGAGTTCGGAGCACGCGCCTGGGATAGATTGCCGTAGTAAATCTTCAAGGTAACACTATCTGGAATAACTAAGTGCA
The DNA here is from genome assembly GCA_963932025.1 of Erebia epiphron. NCBI lineage: Eukaryota > Metazoa > Arthropoda > Insecta > Lepidoptera > Nymphalidae > Erebia > Erebia epiphron. The sequence continues at coordinate 17,170,452 of OZ009950.1, forward strand.
TCGTGTAAAAGGTGCCGGCTATTTTCTTTTATCTACGAAAATTTTAGATCCATGTTCTAAAAGTGTTTGGAATATGAAACTTACGTTGCATTTTGCAATTGCTGCAGTGTAGTATTGCAAGAATTAGCTCTATAGTATTGTGAAAAAAAAACCAGCCAATTGCGTGTCGGGCCGCGCATAAAAAGGTTCCGTAGTTATCCGTCACAATATGAGGACGTTTTACACGTTGGTCGACTATTACTCGTAAAGTTGTAAAGTCTACTTAGCTGTAATAGTTTTCCTTTTAACTTCGTTATTTTAGTACAAGATGGTGCCTGCGACTTCGTCCGCATGGATATCTTTAAATTCCCGCGGGAACTCCTTAATTTTGCGGGATAAAAAGTATGTCCTTTCCCGGCATACAACCTACCCCTGTACCAATTTTCATCAAAATTTTGCCTGGTGGGAGGCTTCGGCCGTGGCTAGTTACCACCCTACCGGCAAAGGCGTGCCGCCAAGCGATTTAGCGTTCCGGTACGATGCCGTGTAGAAACCGAATAGGGGTATGGGTTTAATATAACTGCCATTCCCCTAACAGGTTAGCCCGCTACCATCTTAGACTGCATCATCACTTACCATCAGGTGAGATCGCAGTCAAGGGCTACCTTGTAGTCAGCAGAGGTTCCCAAACTTTTTTTGCTCATAGACCCCTTTCAAAAGTTTGCTGGTTCCGGTGGACCCCCTGCAGCTAAATTTCTATCATATTTCCAGTCGACAAAAAATGTGAAGATAAATTATGAAAATTGGCGTTGCGAGTGAGTTCCAACCACGAAAAAAACATTCTTTGAAAAAAAAAGAGAATTGATTGGTAAATTAATTAATTGATTGTGCTGTGAGTGGATGTCAAAAGTAAAGTTGACCATTCAAAAAGAAGTGATTCCATCTCAAACTTACATTTTTGACATCTACTCACAGCACAAAAACCAATCAATTCTCACTTATTTTATTTAGAAAACTCGGAGTGGTAAAAATAAAAAAATAGTATATTTTCTTGTGTTGTATTTATTCAAATACTATTTAAGTAACTATTAATTATTATTATTGTTATCATATTTTACAATATTATATTAAGTAAGTATAGTAAATCAAAATATAATTGTACCTAAAATCAAAATTAAACATTAATAACGTAGGTAACGTAACTTAATGGGAGGGATGTACTTGATGTATTGACAGCAAATTATCAATATTTGGCTTTAGTTTTGTTAGGAATAACCGCAAATCTCCCCGTTCTGTGATATTCAATTTGCTCCTTTTTTTTGTTAAAAGGTTTGTTACGGCACTAAAACTTTTTTCGACAAGATACGACGAGGGAAACGCTATCAAAAGCTTTCTCGCAATTCCCCGCAGTCCAGGATATTTTTCGGGTATTTCTGCCTGCAGCCAAAATGTTTGATACCCTCTTTTAAATTTCACCTTCAGCTCCTCATTAGTGCTAAGCTCGACTAGCTCCTCTTGTAATATCACATTCTCCACTTCCGTTTCATCAAATGGATTTATGATCCATGGTGGTAATTCCATTAACAGAATATCTTCAAATCTTATTTTGAAGTCATCATGCAGGGCGATTAAATGTTGAACGTATGTCTGAATATTCTCATCGAGGCATTCTACCTGTGACAAGTTTGGAAACTGGGAAAATTCGCGCCGACTAATATTTTGCTTCATAAATTTCAATTTTCCAATAAAAGCTGAAATTACACCCTTTGTTTTTATTAAATTGAGGCTGTCCCCTTGTAGTTGTAAGTTAATATCATTAAATTTTTTGAACAAATCCGTCAAATACGCGATGTCTGCTTTGAATTTGATCAGGTTACCTTTTAAATTTGGATCTTTACTTTCCAGAAATTCTAAAACTGATTCAAAGTTGATGACGTGCCTTTTGGATCTTTCTGCGTCTGTTTATCCATGTTCTTAGCTCGGGGTCACCAGTTTAGGGGTATATTTACTCCCCTGCCACCAGCTTAGTGGCGTTTAAGGTTAGTGTAGTGAAATAAAAGAGTTGACTTACAGTTTATGTTCACTTTACTCACTCCAGTTTTTGAAGCACAGTTACACACAGAAGAAAACAGATAAGCATAAGATATAGTCGGCACAGAAGTAGAAATAGAAATATAGGATAGGCACAAGTACTACAAATAAAATAATTCCCTATGCGGGGTCGCGTTGCGTATGAAGTTCGTACGCGCTGAACGGCTAAGACGAGCGTGCGTTCAGTGTCGGGACTAGATTCGTACTGGTTTTTCAACGGGCGGCGGCCGTTGGTCTGCGCCTGCGCCGGCCCGAAAGCTAACGGGACTTCATAAGGATGGCGCGAGGTCGATAATATCGACTATCGAGCGCGCGCCATATCGACACTGATATGCAATATCAAATTATTAATTATGATGTGTAAGTTAATGTGTATGTAAATGTATGTGTATATAAAAGTAGCCTACAAGTGAGTAAAATCTTGTTAAACATGCACCTCTCGACAACCAGCGTACTTCAGTATGAGTACCGTTTATTCTTGAACCGAGAACAAATGAGTATCGTTTATTCTTGGCATTCGTATTTATATTGGTGAAGAATCAAACAAGTTCATGCAAGATTGCAAGCACACACACCACCCACAAGTCGTATTTAGTCCCTTTGCACGTCTGAACAAGCGTTGCGGACGGCGCGTCGGCGGGCGGCTTTGAGTATAAGGCGGGCGGCCGCGGCGGTGCTTTGCAAGTCTCGACACGTTGTACTGATTATGGAATATTACAAGTTTTTACAAGTAACAGTCGCTGAGCTTCTTAAAATATTATTTGCCTACATTGATAGGTGAAGTCAAGCCAACATTTTAGTTCTTCACTATCGAAACCAGATAAATTTTCGTGGACCCCCGCTTACGAATTGTGGACCCCCATTTTTCTGTCACGCCAACGTAGACCCCCGTCGAGTCTCCCGTGGACCCCTGGGGGTCCACCTGGACCACTTTGGGAATTACTATTGTAGTGGATAAAAAAAAACGGTTGAACAGATCGGCCGTGAAAGATAGACAGACAAACAGAAATACGCACAGACAGACAGACACACTTTCGAATTTATAATATTAGTATGGATACTACTTCCATGAATTTTTTCACATAGCCAAAAACACGTTTAGCTGGCTTTAGGCAGCACTGGACTCTGTCAAGCACTAAAACCTTAATATCTCGCCAACGGATCTCTGAATTGATTGTTTTTGGTTGGCTGAATTCTGTGGTAGGTAAAAAGACTCGCACCGTCGACGTTGCTCTTCGTTTCGTTACAGATGTCGCCGGCTCACTTCGCTCTTAACCTCCCCCTTCGCTTTACTCAGCCTCATAAAACCGCTTTTTTACATTGGAAACAATCACACTCTTTACTAAGCACACAATAAAAGGTGCAGCCAATTAAAGCGCGGGGGATATGAGGAAGGGAACAAAGGCTTGAACTTTCAGTGCGGCACGTGTTGATTGGTGTTGTGAGCAATGCAAATGAGGAAGACGTGTGAGAGGGTGGGCTTAGAGAAAAAAAGGCATTTTTAATACTTTTTCGGATTACGTAACTCCATAGGCTCGATTTGAGGGACCAGTGGCCTAGTCCTCTACTTGTAGTAGTATTAGTTATCTAGCCTAGCGACCAAGTTTATCAGTCGAGATTGTTAAGCAACGTTGACCCAAGTCGGTAACTGGATGGATGACCGAATTTGTTAGGCCTAATTTGACCTTTTCGGTTCTTCCGTGCCTCAGAAAGGACGTTAAACCGTCGGCCCCAGTTATTATCACATCTGAACGTTAGAATCCTAAGAAATTTGCCGAGTTGAAATAGATAATCTTAGTCAAGTCGTACGCGAAAATATCTGAGAACCCACGACATTATTATCCCAATAATCCTGCTATTATGTGATTAATGGAAAGGGGTCACGACCCTCAGCAATGAAAAACACGACGCATAGAGGGAGGCTCTATTGGATGCTTCAGCGTCACCGGGTAGTTGGGCACAAAGTTAAAGCAGGTAACAGAAATATAATTAGGTAAGTAAGTAGATAAATAGAATAATTTATTCGATAGAATACCTAAGTTATTGTAGGCACACAAAATGTAGATGAAATAAAGATAAGACAAAGGGAACAACGGTTTGCTAAGTTTTAAAGCCGGTACGTGTTGATTGCGATTACGAGGGATGCAAATGAGACAGCGTCGTGGGATATGAATATTCCACGCGAACCGCGCCAGTGTGAGGCGCTGCTTTGATAACTGATTAACTTATGAATATAGACAGTAGGCGACTACTTACTCGCAATGTGTGAAACTGCCTTTACAGGAAGCTGCATTTTAAGGGTTGGCCCGCCAACCCGCATTGGAGCAGCGTGGGGAAGCTCCAATTCCCTCTCTACTATGAGGGTGAAGGCCTGTGCCCAGCAGTGGGACGTTAATGAGCTGTAGTGGTGTTACCTTAAGAGGAAGAAAGGAACCCTTATAGGATCATTTCGTTGTTTATTTATTAATTTAACGTACTAATGAAATGTCGTGAATCTACCACTGGTTCGGAAATCTGCTTTCCGATTTAGATTACCCGTCTGGCTCATTTTTTCAATCGATTTTGAGGAAATTTGGTAGGGGTAGGTTACAGCCTGGGAAAGGAAATGGGTTATGTATCCCGGAAAGTTATGCAGTTCTCGCGAAAATAACTTAATCCACGAAGTGACGCCGCCAAAAATCAATTCTGGGACTATTTGTATGCGGAAGGACCTGGGATCCACTGAATTATTATTCTACAGCCAGCGCTTACCACAGTACCAGAGTGGTCTTCATACATACATACAATATTATAAATGTGAAAGTGATTTTGATAGTTGGTTTGTCCTTCAATCACGCCGCAACAGAGCTACGGATCGACGTGATTTTTGGCATGGGTATAGTTGAAGACCTGGAGAGAGGTGACATAGGCAACTTTTTCCCGGAAAATTGATAAGTTCCCGTGGGAATTTAAAAAAAAATATTCAACGCGGACGAAGTCGCGAGCATCGGCTAGTTAAAAGTATAAATGTCAATGTTTAATATTATTTTCCTCTCTGTAAATGCACTATACAGCATAAGCTAAAAGGTGTTCATTTTCAATACGTGATACTGTATTCTACAATTTTCTCAGTCCAGCCTCGTATTTGTACAGAGATATGAATAAGCTTATTAGTGACAGATGGGATAAAGCGCCAGAAATATATAAAATAAAAATAACAACAATTTGGCTGTTTTTTTTATTATATACAGTTCGTGTAAATTATGAAGTTATAAATTTTAGTGAAGAAATCGAGGGTAAAATTCATCAAAATAAGTTAAAAATTAAACTAGTCGCCGTATGCCGGACTAGTCCTTGTCAAGATTGACTGACTTGTCAAACTGCCATGGCCAAAATTCGGACGTTGCCAAATTTCGGCCACGGCAGTCTGGAAGAACATTATTGTATATTTAATACCACTAGCTTTACGCTTAATAGCAGAGTATATAGCCAAATGCAAAATTATCATCATTTAAAAACTTTGGTAGCTACGTGAAAATGTTACCAATAGCCGCTCTATGCTATGTATAAATTAATCTCTACGTATTTATACCTAACTGCAGATCTTTGCAATGGGCCCGTACGTGCCGAACGACTGCGGTGAATGGACACGTTCTACCCCCTATACATGCTTTAACTTATCAATCAAACAAAAATGCACTGTATCACAACATCATAAAGTTGAAATTCTAATGGTAGTACGAACAATTTTCGATGTAAATCTTTAGTTTGCAGATATCAAATTTACAATTTAAGTACCAATGTATTTTAGACTTCAACTCCTTAATATAAAGTTCAATTTCTAGTGATTGTGGTTTGCATTTAAGGCTTTATTTTATGTGTTTGAGTAGGAAACGCGGTTGCATCTGTCACCAACGTGCATGCAATAATAAACGGTATTGCGTTGACTGTAGTGGGGATAATTGTGTTTATATTTTATTTAATGTAAGATATTAATTAAATATAAATATTATTCTTTTTTTTGAAATGGGGTTAAATGAAAGATTCTGTAGCAAAAGCTCTAAAGGTTTTAACTATGTTTATTTTGTTGTGAAATAATAAAAATTATAGGTACTTTTTTACTTGTCTTCTATTGGTTTCGAAGAACGTTCGAATTAGGGTAACCGGACCAATTGAGGAACGGCACCCAATAGATCAACAAACCTCATTTTTATTTAATTATAAGAATGAGACACTAATTACGGCATTTGGTGTATTTTTTCTATAATTGGCAACACCATACGCTCCTTTAAAAAGTAAGAAGGGGTTGCTCAACAATACTATTTTCAATTTACATGTATGTATACAGTTTACAATTAGTGTATTATTATTTGCGAAAGGACTTAGGAGTCCACCGCATTATTATCCCAAGAAAACCCCTGTCATTATGTGATTAATGGAAAGGGGTCACGACCCTTAGCAATGAGGAATACGACGCAGAGAGAGAAGTACCTATACCTATACCAGGAACATAAAAGTTTGAAGGAGGTTAAAACATTAAAGGCATTTTTCTCATTTCTAAAATAGATTGCGTAATAAACTTAGGGCTGAGGCAAACTTTATTCGCTGTGTAAACCTCATCTAATGCGCGGGCGGATATTTGTCCGGACCGCGCAGGAAATGAGCGCGGTCGAGACAATCTCTTGTTTATGTCCACCATCCTGTTTGTACCTTATCTCATTGATTAAGGGTTTTGACGACTTCCCTGGCGCAGTGGTGAGCGTTGTAGTCTTATAAGGAGGTCCCGGGTTCGATCTCCGGCAGGGTCAGTTCGGGAATTTATAATTTCTGAATTTTCTTTGGTCTGGCCTACCACCCTATCGGTAAAGGCGTACCGCCAAGCGATTTAGCGTTTCGGTACGATGCCGTGCAGGGGGTATGGGTTTAATGTAACTGCCATACCCCAGGTTAACCCGCTACTATCTTAGACTGCATCATCACTAACCATCAGGTGGTCTCTCCTGCAGTCAAGGGCTAACTTTTATGGGCGTAAAAAGAAAAGACTTGTTCAGGGAGACGCGTGGCGTAGCGCGGCGCGTCTGGCGTCGCGTCGCGTGGTCAATTCAACCGTAAGCTAACGTGTTGTCCTACGTGAGAGACAAACGCGACACCGCAACTCGATACGACGCACCGCGACAGTATCAAAACGTAGCTGACTGACAGTAGCGCGCCACTTCCGTCGCTCACGCTTTGTCGTAGCAGAGCAACAGGAACAACGCAACGAGACGCGACGCGATGCGATGCCATAGAAAACATAGATGTCGTTTCATTGGCGTCGTATCGCGTCGCGTCGCGCGGCGTCGCTACTGTCGCACACCTAGGACAACGGGTCACTTATATGTATACTTACTAGAGATGCGCCGAATGTAGGTTCAACCGAATACGAATGTTCGGCCGAATATTCGGTCCAAAATGTACCGAACCGAATATTCGGCCGAATCATTCGGTTCAATTCTGCGTGGTAAACACGTTTGTACACAACGTTCTGTATTACAACGCAGTATGAGTCCTTTTACATGGTGGGCAAAAAATCAAGGAAAGTAATGAACTCATGGCTATTTCAGCCAGAATTTTTTTAACACTTTCGCTGCGTTACGGCAAGTATTTTGCCGTATTTGACGGTCAGCCAGTGCGGCAGCTAGTTTTCCTTGTTTTGCGCACGGTGCGGGGGTGATTTATCTATGTTCCCGTACGTGTAGGAAAGAGACAGTGATTTTTTCTATATGGTTGCTTTTAATATAATGATATTGTATACTAATAATGTACGGCAAAATAGTTGCCGTAACGCACAGCAAGGTAATTATTTTTATTCAGTGCGGTACGGCGACTATCTTGCCGTACCCCCCCAACCCCGCGCCTCACTGCATGCGTCCGCGCGGCCTCGCAGTTTGCATTAGTGTTGGCCGTAAGTGCTCGATATTTTTTATGCAAAAAACTACGCGACGAGACTTTCACGTAAAAAACATGATATGAGTAAGGGAATTACCTACTTTTTAAAATTTATTTTATTTCGTTAAAGTTCCTAATATGATCTCATCATAGATTAAAAATAAAAAGTAATTACTAGTGGTTCGCCCCGAACTGAGACCTCGCGGTTTCACAGAGCGCCATATATTGACATCAGTGTGAAGTTCTGTTAAAAATATCATCATCATTAAAAATTAAATAATTTCGTTTCCTTATAATATTTATCTAATTTTAGTATTTGTTGTTCAAGTACAGGATATAATTCAAATAATTGATCAAGTTTCAGGCTTGAGAGTTCAGAAAATTGAGAGTTCTGAGGTCAACTTTGGACGTTAGAAAATCGCTACTTTGAAAGCCTCCCATTTCGTCAATTTTAGGGGAAAAATTCAAAAAAAAATATTTTTGGACTCTATTCTTAATTATCTTTAAAATGATATACTGCAACCCTATGTAACGCTATAAAAAATATTTTACTTCGCATTCGCTTCTATGAGAGCCCCCCTGAAATAAAGATTTTTAAAACTTTTTAAGCCATATTCGGCGGGAGGCCATCGATTTACATATTATATTTAAATTTGAAGTAATTACGTTCAGCAATTCAGAAGTTATAAGGCTCTGACAGACGGACGGACAAGTGCCAATTCACCCAAGTAGACTCAGAGACCTTCGCTTCGCTCGGTCAATAATAATTTGGTACCCTAATATGAATCAAAATTTAAAAAACCTATTTGTATTTATTATTATTTATTTATTAATCAGTGTATTTGTACTAAACTTACATGAGTGACTGCTTTTTATTTTAATTTTTTTTATATTTAAATATATTTTTTTAAATTGGCGATAGGTACTTGTAAGAGTAATTATTATGTTGACTAATTATGAAGAATTATGTTGATTTATACACTTAAATTTGTTGTGTCTTTAATAAAGAATATCTTTAAAATATCGATTGTCATTTCAGAAGTAAACCCATCCCTAGCAATTTTTTAACTTCTATGCTATACGGCATATATATTGCCGTAAATGACTGATTTTGAAAAATCTCTGTATCTTTCGAAATATCATAGAGAACCCGGGGCTACCGCAGCTAGGTATACACGAGGATGTAGCCTATCGATTTGTTCAAAAAACCCATTGATATGGTGAGTTTCCACGTCTCCATGGACTTTGAAAGTCAGGTTCCGGTACGGCAAAATAGAGGTCGTAACGCATATCAGGAAATATAGATACGGGCAGTATTTGTCTCGTACCGCACGAGCCGTAGGTTTAGGATCCAATGCTGCCGCAGCGAATGTGTTAACTTCTCCAGCAACCACTTTATATAGTGAACAGTTATTCTCGGAAGCAGGCAATGTATATGAAGAGAAAAGAAATAGATTGTTGCCTCACAGGGCTGAGAGCCTAGTGTTTCTGCATCATAATTTAGCACATTTTCAGTATTAAATATTATGTTGTTTTAATTTGTCGATAAATCATCATAATTTAAGTATGTTAATGTTACGATATGATTATTAAAGAATATAATAGTAATCTTGAGAATCAGATTTTATTTTGCTAACATTGTCATTCGTCAAAAAACCACACTTCTTTAGTAATTAGTTAACATTACTGTTTAATAAAATGTTCTTTTTTAAATATTAACATTAATTTAAATATTCGGTAATTATTCGGCAAATCAACCGAATATTCGGCCGAATACGAACATGAAAAAATATGCCGAATGTACCGAATACGAATATTCGGCCGAACATTCGGCGCATCTCTAATACTTACTGTTATATATATAGTCAATTGACAAAGTTGTTTATTAAAATATTTAGTTACATTACACTGTAAACTTCACGAATATTAATGAAATATGAGACGTGATGGTGATAAGTAGCGGTATCTTAAAACTAAAGCTACGAGGGTTCCTAATGCGCCCTGGTCTGAGAAGATATCAAAACAAAATCAGACGGGTTTTTTTTTTTATATTATCACCATCTCACAAAACGTGTTAAACTTAGAACTATGATTTTATGATGAAATACAGTTAAGATAAAAAGAGATCCAATTTATTTTTGGCTGTAGCACCAACGTTACGAAGTTCTGCAGAGTGAGGTTCTACGGACCGAGGTGCTACGAAGTGCTACGGAGAGAACAGTAGTGAAGCTTTTGAGCGATAACACACTACATACAAAATAAATTGTCCAGCGGTACTGTGTTTTCGGCCTTAGGGACCAGATAGGACAAACGTCCGCGTCGGAGGGGGGCGGCGTTTGTTCTGGCGCACTATTATGTGCGCTTCATGTAAAAGTAAGAAGAAGGTAATATTCCGTTTATAACCTAGACCACGCGGACAAAGTCGCGGGCATCAGCTAGTAACCTTTAACTCATGATGCTTTATCATACTGTAAAGTTTCGTCATCTGAGGGGACTGTTGGGATTGTAACCAACCTGACGGGGTCCCTAAGCATCTACACCTCTCTCTACTTATAAAATTAAATATTTCTTTAAAATGGCACGTGATACATCTAGCAGTAAGACCCTCACAACATTGCTGTGTCCATAATAAACCAAGATCTTTTAGAGTTTCGGAAGCCTCGAATTCAATCAACCCAACGACTAAGTTATATACAGATTTTAGATGTAATTCAGTTAACTTAAAACAGGCATTAAGTAACATGATCGCGAAGAGATAAATCTCTTCGGGATATTTACGAACTAACCCAAGTGGTAGCACCTTCCTTTTATAACCTTTTATAAAGAAAAGGAAGATGCTTTGTATGGCATCATTTATATTTCTAAAAAATAAATGATGCCATACAAAGCATCTTCCTTTTCTTTATAAAAGGTTATAAAAGGAAGGTGCTACCACTTGGGTTAGTTCGTAAATATCCCGAAGAGATTTATCTCTTCGCGATCATGTTACTTAATGCCTGTTTTAAGTTAACTGAATTACATCTAAAATCTGTATATAACTTAGTCGTTGGGTTGATTGAATTCGAGGCTTCCGAAACTCTAAAAGATCTTGGTTTATTATGGACACAGCAATGTTGTGAGGGTCTTACTGCTAGATGTATCACGTGCCATTTTAAAGAAATATTTAATTTTATAAGTAGAGAGAGGTGTAGATGCTTAGGGACCCCGTCAGGTTGGTTACAGGATCCACTAGCTTCCGTTCCTAGATTATAGTTATGTCATAAACAGGTGATACGGTTATTATTTAGTATTCAATACATAATGAAACAATTACTTTACCTATTTTAAAACTCTTTCCGCCTATTAATCGGATACATGCATTGGAGCCAATTAATTACACGGCCAAATTGAAAATCCACCGTGATTGGTTAAAATGCGGTTTTATTTAAATGCTTATTATATTAATCGATAGTATTATACTCCTTCCGCCAATTATTGCCGGAATGGAACTCAAATATTAAGGCTTATTTTAGTTCGAGTTTAAACACGAACGAGCTTTAATATTTGAGATCGTGTATTTAAATACATTTGTTTTTTATGTATTTTATAATATAGGCCTTGTTGCCTGAAATAAATGAATAATAATATATAATATACATAACATATAAAATAGGTAAGTATATTACAAGCATCTCTGTAGCTTTATCAAATCAAATCAAATTTTAACGACCTCCCTGGCGCAGTGTTGAGCGCTGTGGTCTTAACGCGCGGAGGTCCCGAGTTCGAACCTCGACAGGGTCAGTTTGGGAATTTATAATTTCTGAATGTTCTCTGGTCTGGCCTGGTGGGAGGCTGCAGCCGTGGCTAGTTACCACCCTACCAGTCAAGGCGTGCCGTCAAGCGATTTAGCGTTTCGGTACGATGTCGTGTTGAAACCGTTTAGGGTTAATTATAACTGCTATGCTCCCAACAGGTTAGCCCGCTACCACCTTAGACTGCATCATCACTTACCATCAGCTGAGATCGCAGTCAAGGGCTGGATAAAATTCGGCACAGAGATATATTATAGTCTGGAATAACACATAAGCTACTTTTTCTCGGAAAATTACAGATTTCCCGCGGGAACCAAAAAACCTCAATCCACGCGGACGAAGTCGCGGGCTTCAGCTATTATTTAATCAACCCACTGTATGAATATATTAACTACGCTGTGGTAATAGTTACTGAATGGTAATTTCCGGTGGACGCAGGGAAATTGTTTATGGACCAGAATAATAAGCAGATCCTGGAAATGTAGCGGGACTATCGAAGTTTGAAGGAGATATCAGTACTATTTAAATGCGAAATGTGTCTGAATATTTCCTACATTGACACGGTTTCCGCTTAACCGGTTATGACCTTGTACTCGTATAGAGAGAACGATCATCCCGACGTAGACTTATAATGAGGCCAATTCTGTTGTATACCATCTCTAAACTAAACGAAAATGACTAAATGGAAAGGATCAGAACCAGATTTAGAGCTGTCATTTTAGTTACTCATGCATCCCGCAGATGGACATAGGAAACTTTTTTAGGCAATAAAAATACATCATCTTACAACACCTACATTATTTTAACAACAATGTCCACTAATTAACTTGGACTGCGTATAGTACAGAAGTAGCAAGATTTCCAATATAAAGTAACACCAGAATTTTTATAACTGCTGCAAGTTTTATTGCTTCTAGATCATGCTTCAAACTGGTTTGCAATGAAGAAGTCTTATGGACCTTAGGAAATAAGTAAAAGTAATAGTACTTTGTGCTAGTACTGACCAGGAGCATAGAAGTTTAAGGAAGGTTAAAACATAAGGAACCACCAAAACCTGTTTTCCTGGGAGTAAGTAAGTAGAAGTAGTATTCTGTAGTATTGACCAGGAGCATATAAGTTTAAGGAAGGTTAAAACATAAAGAACAACTATTCACCTGTTTTCTGTTCACAATTTTTGTGTACCGCAACCTATAAATCAGTGATATTAACAAAAGCCGTCGCGACGGGACAAAAGCCCGCGACTGCGACACGACAGCGCGACGGGGAAAGATGGTGTGACGTCACTAAGTGCGCCCGACGACCCATCAATCACTTTCCGAATTAGGGCCAGACGTCCGCTGAAATTGGACGTTTTATTAGATTATTCCGCCGTAAAGATCGGCTTTGTCCGGACATTTGATCCGATATAACATATTATTGGAACTGTTGAATCGGAAATATTGGTACAAATATAGAGTTTTCTTTCACGCGATTGATGAAATGTTGGAAATAATCGAGTCATATAATATTTAATTGACTGTACAAATCACTTTTTAGCAGCCTATTATGACATTAATTGCCTACCAATCTTGTACTAACTTCTTTTCTTTGCTGACAGTATGCATTGTTCTGCTGACCAAAACGTTAATATTTAGCCAACACACAATCGTTAATTTTGCACCAGTCTGAGACACGGAGTATAATTGTTAAAAGTAAAAATCTTATATTTTGGATTATGAGGTTGAACGATAGGATAGATTGAAAAATAAAAGATAGATTTTTCTAGGATGAAAATAGAGTGAAGTGAAATAAATTCAGAATTTTAATCAAAATCGGTTGAAAATGGGATGGACCGTGAAAGCAGAGCAGCATAGAGTCAGTGCATAGCAGGCAGGAAGATAGATAGATAAATAATTTATTTGTCCACAAAAACAATTCACTCTATATGTGCTTACAGAAGTAAGTCAAATAATAAATAATTAATTTAAATAAATAAGCCAGACACACTTTCACATTTATAATATTAGTATGGATAGTATTGTTCTATTTCGATATACCTCCATTGAAATAGAAAATTATCTACGGATTACCCATTTTTCTTTAGATGACTAAAGTTACTGTTGTATAATAATCAGTTTTGCGGCGTAGACATTCACCGGTGTCCTCAGCAAATAACAAAGGATAGACCTTATTCTCGTTCATTATCTAGACGGCGGGCAAAATGTTTTATGTCTTGGTCCGGACTGAAAAATAACGACTTAATGGCTTTGCACTGAAATACGTCGGAAATAATCGAGTCATATAAACCTGTCTGTACAAATCACTTTAGAGCAGCCTATATTAATTATCTACTAATATTTGCGACCATAAGAATCACAGTTCTAACTTCTTTCATTTGCTGACCGGATTAAATTTTCTGCTGAACAAAACATTAATATTTCGTCAACACACAATCGTTAATTTTTCACCAGCCCGTGACACGCAGTGTAATAGTTAAAATTAAAATAGAATAATTGCGATTATAGGGTTGAAACATAGATAAATAAAATTCAGATTTTCTGGCATAGATACACGTAGTGTAAAGTGGAATAAATTCTGTATTTTCATCAAAATGGACCCTGAAAGCGTAGCAGACAGGAAGACAGACACACTTTCGCGTTTATCATTTTAGTATGGACAAGTATTATTCTATTTCAAAATACCTCCATTGAATAGAAAATTATGGGTTCATCAACGGATTACCCATTTATCTTTAAATGACTAAAGTTAATAGTTGAATAATAATCAGTTTTGCGGCGTAGACATTCGCTGGTTCTCAGCAAATGACAAAGGATAGTCCTTGTACTCGTTCATTATCTAGACGGCGAGCAAAATGTTTTATGTCTCGGTCCGGACTGAAAAATAACGACTTAATGGCTTTAAAGGCACTGAAATATACAAGAAATAATGTAGCAAGAGGAATGCGGGGGAGTTTTGAGAAAACGAAACTGAATTTGCAATTTGCTTTGCTTGCTTTAGGCTACGTTCGCACTGCGAAAAACGCTATTCTGTAACACTAGAAATCATAAATGTAATTATTAGTAAATAATAATAACTAGATGGTGCCCGCGAAAGCGTGGCCGAGCTAGGACGTGAAAGCGTAAAAGACAGACAGATAGACAGACACATTTTCGCATCTATACCAATATTATAAATGCGAAAGTGTCTGTCTGTCTGCTACACTTTCACGGCCCATCTGCTTAACTGTTTTTGACGAAATTTGGTACAGGGGTAGATTTGACTCGTATCCCAGGGAAGGACATAGGCTATATTTTATCCCGGAAAATTAGGGAGTCCGCGGGAACTAAATTCCGACGGGAACCAAAAATCTTAATCCACGCGGACGAAGTCGCAGGCATCATCTAGTTTATAATATTTATTACCCAGTTCGTTGAACCGCCGACACCAGACACTTGGTGATCGCGATTCTCACTGAAACTCCGCGCCGGTGGAACACCAATTCATTGGAGTTGAATAACAAATAAACGATACGCGAAATGAACACCGGTTCGTAGTTCGTACCCTTAAGTTGGTTTTCACATCTCGAAAAACGTCGGTAGAACCACGTGGGTCGATATCCGTACGGATGTGTGGTAGAATATATTTAGTGTAAAATATAAATATATCTACTCATGTGGTAGAATTTCGAAACACTGTAAAGCAAGGTCAAAAGGCAAGGTATCATTGTGTTGAATGACAGTTAAATAACTATCATAATATTGACAATCAATCAAATAAATATTATAAATGCGAAAGTTTGGATGGATGGATGTTTGTTACTCAATCACGCCCCAACGGCTGCACGGATCTGGATGAAATTTGGCGCAGAGATAGATTATAGTTTGGAATAACACATAGGCTACTTTTTATCCCGGAAATTTTCGGTTGCCGCGGGAACCGAAAATTCTCAATCCACGCGGACGAAGTCGCGGGCATCAGCTAGTTTTTGTATAAATACATGACATAATTATTCGAAATTCAAACATATTTACAATTATTGTTTTCCCTTAATTTATTTAAAATTCAATCATTATTAATTATATATTTAGGAAACAGAAGTGGAGTAAAGTGAAACTAAGCAAATATAACAAACCACAATTTATTCTACTTAATGATTTTAACATATCACAATTAAAATAATCAAAAAGGAACACACTTTAATCCAAACATAATTATGACTCATTGTGAGTCTCTCAACTGACAAAATGCTAGCTCAAAAGGCGAATAAAGAATGACTTGGCGCCAAAACAGTACGCGCGTTTTATAGACGTTTATCCGATGGCGCCACTGTCTACAGGAGGTTAGGCTGATTCTCTTAATATTATAATTATTATTATGTTATATTCAGATACAATTTTATATTAATTATGATGAGAAATAAATGGCTTTTTTATTTTATTTTAATTTATTTTTGAAGCAAGGTTGCCTCACCTTACTATTAAGTGTGAACGCAGTCAAGTGTTAAATTATAGAAGAATAAAAAAACACAAAGGGACAGGACAAGACAATAAAGAGGAGAAAAGCATGCTGCCCTGCCTTTATGTGTAAAGTTTCATAAAAAAGTGAAACCTTTTTTTTCCGTCACACATTTTTTGTCCCTAGCGTGTTTACAAATAAAATGGACCATGCAGTAGTCTCTTTTGAGTAAAATATCTCTCGTGAGGAATTTTCTCGACAAGCCTTTGGACTAATATGTTATCCAAGTACTTAAGGAACGGGTCTCAAATCTCGATGCCAACCCGCCATCCTCCTTATTTTACGTAGCATTCGCCAAGCCACGCATGCAATTCTAGTTCGGCATCGCCCTTGAGGTAATCGGGTCCAATTAGTAGTTAGTTAGTATTTAATTTCAAACCCTGTGGTCGCTATACGTGGGTAGATGTACGAACGAAATCATGACGAAACCGAATTGGGTATTTGACAACTATCCATTACATTAAAAAAGTGTGCTGAATTTTCAAACAAAATTCTATTTTAAACTCGCGTTTTGAACTTTGAAAAAGGTACCTGATTCCTCTAGTTGTCAATTAATTATCTAATCCAAATACAGGTGTTGGCCCATTTTGCTTTGACAAAGAAAATTGCATTAGTCTTGATATATCGACGTTTCAATCGACGTTTTCGAGATTTGCAAACTTGTACTAAACCAAATGTACAGTCGAATGGTCAATTCCGTTAAACAGGTTCGCCGGGGAGCGGGCGTTTTGCACAAATAATCGCAATAAGCATTTTATAGAGTTTCATTGGTATTGAATGCACTCGACTGTACAAATTGCAATACCTATCTTGATAGAAGAAACTCAAAGTATCTGCGATAAAAGTAAAGATTTTTTTTTTAAATGTAACTGATAGACTAGCCGCCCGTCCCGGTTGCGCTTGGATGGAATTTCAGTCACTTAGCTGCTTCTAGTATTTTTAAAATAGATATTCCTATAATATTATTTCTACCTTTTAGTCGTGATAGCCAAGACTAGTCCTAATACCGAGAAAATATCTAAGTACATAATACATTTAACTTTTCGGAATATCGAATATCAATATTTTTATTTATTTGAAAATTTTATTCATAATAATATTTTTTTAGTAATTATTAAACAGAGGATCGCCTAAATTCCTTGTTTATTTTCATTTGATAGTTTTTAAATCAGCTTTCAGCTTTCCGAACCGGTGGTAGAGTCTTGACGTATCATAAGTGTCAAAAGTTGTCCTACATGACATAAATAAATCATTTATCATTTATCAAATGTTATGTTTAATAGCCATTTTAAACGGTTTGATAAATCTATAAAAGTAAAAACGTTCGTCCATATTTTGATCACGCGCAAGTGTTTCATACAACGTCCCATACTAAGCGCGCGTTTTGATGTTTGGAAAAAAGTTGCTGATTTGACTAGTTGGCAAATACCCAATCATGTGCATTTGAAGCTCAGTTTTTATTTTTATTTGGTTTTCAAAGGTGTGTGAAGTATGCCAATCCGCACCTGGCCTCTGTGGTTGACTATGACCTGAACATTTTAATGCTGACAATACATTACAAGAGCTCCGTGCTCACTAACCAAGATGATGATAAATTATTATAATAATAATATAAAGATAATATATTACAGATGTACTGACTTCCTTAGAAAACACGTACTGTTTTTGTAAACCTTGGAATGTTTGTAAAACACAAATTTCCATTCGCTTGACATTTTCATTCCCAATTTAACGAAAAAAGAACGTAAAAAGTCAAAAGGGGAGCTATTCTGTAAATAAATGGCACGGAAAAAGAGTATTAGGAAAAGGGGTTTAAAGTTTTATGCGCTGACTGATAGTAGGTGCTTTTGCAATTACCGGAATTTACATGGTTCAGAGTTAAATAGGGACATACTTTTGTCTTTTATCTCTTTTTCGTAAAACAACTCCGAAAAAGTCGTAAAATAATACTTTTAAGCTATTGCATAGCTTGTATCGCGGGCCTTGAGGGTGGAGACCGAATCCAGAAATTCCGTAACGAAATTGAAAACCTAACACTTTGGTTGCTATGACTACTTGTGTTGTTGACTTCAAATTATTGAAAATAAAAAGACTATTTTTATGAAAAGATGATTTGGAATATAAAGGCGAAATAATTTTAAAGAATTATGAACATAATAGGCTATTTGACTAAATTTTGAAAATGATTTTAAAGAATTTATTACTACCTATTAAGCACATTACATTGATATTTCGCGGAAATTTAATGTAATTCCCTTTAAAAACCACTTTTAAAGTTTCAATTTTCAAAACCGCGCCAAAAACGCCAATTTTGTAATGGCGCTTGTCATCTGACTCGTGACGTCACACATTGTCAAACGCATATAAATAGACTACAGTACCGTACAGTTTAGTTGAATTTCTTCGCTTTTCTTTAAATTTAATAAAAATTAATATATTTTAACAGAAAGAATGGTGTTCACGATCATCGTCACATTATACGCTTTGGTTCTGACTTTATGCT
This sequence comes from Erebia epiphron, assembly GCA_963932025.1. Lineage (NCBI taxonomy): Eukaryota > Metazoa > Arthropoda > Insecta > Lepidoptera > Nymphalidae > Erebia > Erebia epiphron. Next base: position 17,189,217 of record OZ009950.1, read on the forward strand.
CCGGGCATATTTTACACTTCACAGTGCAAACTCCACTTTCTCTGTGTAAATGGACGTAGCCAATCGCATCGTCTCCATAGGATTCCCTTGCAGAACTGTAAAACAAAAGAAAACACCATGATAAACCGAACTCCCATGAACTTCCTGAGTATTTGTCAACATAAACTAAAATGAGATAATGATTAATGATTATAATAAATAAAGGAAGGACTAATATGTTCGACGCGGTAGGTACTTACATTGCTGTTTTTATGTTTTTCAGTTCCGCGCCATAATAATCAGCATTATTCTTAAAGTAAAGTGCAACCATAAAAGCATCTACCTTAGGTAGGTTGCTATTATCAGCTCGCACAAAATTTGATTCCATTCTGCGATTTGAAATACTTAATTATTTATTTCCTTAGTATGTTTAGTTATAAAGTTAACCAGAAAATTACTGTTTAAATAGCTAAAAGATAAAATAAAACGCCCGCCAAACAAAACACTCAGAAAAATCAGTACAAAAAGCTGTTGTTTTCCCGCAAATTTTCGAGTGTGACGTCACCAGAGTTGCAACCAATCACAGGGCGTTTCTGTCACAGGTAAAATATCAAAAATTATAACATTATTAAACTCTTATTTTGCTGAAAAATATACATATATTTGATTAAAATAAAGTGAAATATGCTTATTTACGTTGTTATTAGTGAGATTTACCACAATTTCAGGTATATTTTCATTGTTGTCAAATAGCCTATTCTTTAAAATTATTAAAGTGTTAGGTAAGTTGATAAAAAATGCTATGCAATAGCTTTACCGCGGCAGTCTCCGAGTGCCACACGTCTTTTTTTTTTATCCACTACAAGTTAGCCCTTGACTGCGATCTCACCTGATGGTAAGTGATGATGCAGTCTAAGATGGTAGCGGGATGGATTTAATTGATGTATTATTTTATACTTGAGTTATTGTGGTACTTGACACTAGATGTCGCTAAGGTACTTTCAACAATAATAAGGAATACAATATAATCCAAGTGATATTAAAATCACTACGTGACAGTACGTGACATAAAAATATAATTTTGAATAATATTGCTTAAGTATTGCTTTAAGCGTTCCGTTCAGCTCAAAATATCAGGCGTTAAATCAATATTATAGGATGATCGTGAATATTGAATTCGTCTCGTAGCTGAGCTGTGACTACGATCCCAGAGTACACTGAACTATCTCTACAACTGCAGTCGAATCTTAGAAACGACTATTTGCGATTGAATTTGCTACTGTTGACTTAATGTTCAATTGTGTATTTTACAAGTCAAATCAGCAACTTTTTTAACCGACTTCTAAAAAAGGAGGAGGTTCTCAATTCAGCGCGTATCTTTTTTAGCTTAGAATGGGACCTTGATCACAGTGTGCATGCATAAAAGATGTGTACAATTCACACACGACAGAAGTGAAAATTCAGAAAAGTAGCAAGAGAGAATGAGATAGGTACATACTTGTATATCTCGCAGGCTACCTCGTATTTATGAATATGTTTGTCCCTTTTTGGTGTCACTTTTTCATATCGTTTATTCATTTATGTTTCGTTTTTCATCGAATTTTCAACTCACAACGACTTTATAGAAGTTTCACTTCAAAAATGTCAGTTGAAGTCTTTCCAGAAAATATTACGCACCTTATATCCACATTTACGAAAAGTCACTAGTTTCCTAGTTCAAATTCAAATAGCTAGTACATTAAGTGTGGAACAGTGAACAGTCACATAATATATAGTCTAGTCCCGTAGGTCCAAAGTAGAAATTAGTAGGGCACTAAACAATCTAGGTTTAAACGCAATTCGGGGCCGTCATTGCGAGCGTGATAGTCCCATTGCAGCCGTAGTCAGAGATATTTTTATTACGAACAATCAAAAAGTACTAATTGGATTTTTTAAAAATATTAGACATACGAAAATGTGTCTGTTTGTTTGTCTATCTATCCAGCTGTCTGCGTCATCACCGTGTGCATATTTAAAACAAGTCAGTTTAAGTCTTTCCGGAAAATTCCATATATCCACATTTACGTAAAGTCACTACATTCCTAGTTCAAAATGCAAATAGCTAGTCCATTATATGTAGAGCAGTCACATACATAGTCTAGTCCCGTAGGTCCAAAGTAGAAATTAGTAGGGCACTAAACAATCTAGGTTTAAACGCAATTCGGGGCCGTCATTGCGAGCGTCACAGTCCCATTGCAGCCGTAGCCAGAGATAGCGGTGTACCGACTACCGTATATTGTACGCAGTTATACGGTCATTGCCTTTTATGTATCTCATCGTAGTATTATATAATTCTCAGTACATAGTTGCAGATTTGCCTTTGCATTCATTTTAACTACTAGCTGATGCCCGCGACTTCATCCGCACAGGTTGAAATTTCTTGGTTCCCGAGGGAACTATTTAATTTTATGGGATAAAAAGTAGCATATTATGTGTTATACCGGAGTATAATCTATTTGTGAGCCAAATTTCATTAAAATCCGTTCAGCCGTTCTGGTGTGATTCAGTAACAAACATCCATCGATCCAAACTTTCGCATTTATAATACGAGCATAGATTTTAGCTACTGATGAAATTTGGTACGGAGATATCCGGGATATCGGAGTATCCCAGGGAAATACGGGCTACTTTTTATCCCTTAAAATTATTAAGCACGAGTCTCTTCTCAAGATGGGAAGGGATTTCCTCTAGTCCACCACGCTGGCTAAGTGCTGATTGGCAAACTTCACAAACCTTTGAGAACTTCAGGAAGAACTTTCGGGCATGCAGGTTTTTGCACGTTTTCCTTCACCTTTATAACAATACTAGATCATTCCTGCGACTTCGTCCGCGAGGATTAAGTTATTTGCAGTTATTCAGTGGGTACTGCAAAAAAAACAATAAATTATTGCCGATAATAGTGTCAACCTTTGCGTTTAAAATTGAATTGAAATTTTGGAAAAGATAAAAGATTGTGAATTTGTTTAGTGATGAAGGTTTAATTAGGCTGATATTTGACTCATTCGATGTATTTCACTCGGTTCGTTCTTTGGCGGGGATACGCCATATTGGAATAAATACGAGTATTTTGACGTTTGAAAGTCAGAGCTCCTACCGGCAGACTGAGCGATTATTGAATACTTTTGTGTTTAGATCGCAATTTGATTTAGAGCTTAGCAGTAGCCACTGCAGTCTGATCAAATGATTAATTTATTGTTGTTGTGATGTTTTGGCCAAGTTTTTAACCGACTTCCAAAAAAGGAGGAGGTTCTCAATTCGGCGCGTATTATACTTAACTGTTTTACATTAAATCTCTCGTGAAAACCGCTACACGTTGTGACCATTCGCTCGTGGAAGTTTAAAAGAGAGTACAAACATAATTTTAAAGTAATTTTAATTTATTTGCCCACTTCAGGAATAATACTTACAATAGTGTGTTAATATAATCTTGGTGCATATTTGTGTAAAATCTTTTAATTACGTTGCCTTGCTGGTTAACAGAGAGACATACAGACAGACAGACAGAAAGACGGCCAACGAGATGTTAGGAACATTTAAGGGTTCCTTTTTTCCTCTTGAGGTACGGAACCTTAGAAAAAGAAAACATGAGAAGCCTCGCGATGTATCCGATCCAGCGTCGATAAAATATATATGGGGCGACCCTAAGTCAGCAACAGTGTTTGTGTATCGAGCAGTAGCGTCTTCATTTCCGTCTGTCTGTCCGCGAGCTGACAGCTCGGTATTAATATCATCTTATGAGATTTTGTTTCCTCCACGCCTTATCCGTGACAGGCTAGCGAAGTTTTTCTAAGATTGAAGCTTTAACTTTATCCATATCATTTTTATAGTTGACTTCTTGTTTTATATTTTGTTGGAAACTTTTTCCATTTTATTAAAACCAGCTATTCCTTGCGACTTCATTGCGTATTTTTTTTTGATTTGGAGGATTCGAAGGTTTTGTATGGCCACCTCCCAGTTCGATCATGAGACCACTTCCATGGTACCATAATAATATTATTATTGCTTTGTCATCGAATTCAGATTTGTGTTTCGAATTTCAGCCCAATCAAGTAGGGGGAACTGCTCTAAAATTCTATTTTAATTTATTCCACTACAAGTTAGCCCCTGACTGCGATCTTACCTAAGTCTAAGATGGTAGCGGGCTAACCTGTTAGGGGTACGGCAGTTATATTAAACCCATACCCCTAAACGGTTTCTGCTTTGCTACTACCGAAAATCTAAATCGCTTGGCGATCCGTCTTTGCCGGTAGGGTAGTTACTAGCCATGGCCGAAGCCTCCACCAAACCAGACTAGAGCAAATTCAGAAATTATAAATTCCCAAATTGACTCTGCCGGGAATCGAACCCAGGACCTTCCACTGTAAGACTACAGCGCTCAACACTGCGCCAGGTAGGTCGTACATCAAAAGGCTTGTACAAACGCGGTACCTAAGGTGGCAGAGAAGGATATTTTCCTATTTCCCAGACAGTATTTTCATTTATCTGATTCATGATATAATAATTTATCTATAACGTAACTAAATCACAGAACACTGCCTTAACAAGGAGACGTCAGTTTTCATAAATATATAATCCAATTTATCGCCGCCTTAAGTGTTTTTTTATGATAATCCCCATTGCTGCGCGGGATAATTTCTCATTCATGGTCCAAATTGAGATTTACCCGAGAAAATACATTGATATAATGTACCAAAGATACCCAGACACTATCAACTGAAATTACACCCACAGACATATAAACGATTTTTAATTCATTCTTTCTTTACCATGCCCTTTTCCCATTTCATTTGGGGTCAGGCCTCCTTGTACGTAGGTGCCAGGACTTTATGTCTTCTGTAAACGATTCTTAATTAAATTTATTATTTTAGAAATGTCGTGGGCAGACGTGCTCTGGAATGAAGACCGCGTGCCGGTAAGCGCAGTGCAGGACGACCTCCAGCTCGCTGGACCGAAGACCCAAATAGTGTCACGAATTCTCGTATAGGCATAGTTATTCTACTAAATATAATCTACGACCGATTGGCTAGCTAGGAATATTCAGTTTAAGTTCATACAACTACATGTGGGCATAGTGGGCATAAGAACGGGCATATTTTTTGGTAATGGCGAACAACTAACTTACTCATAATGTAACTTATCGAAATCCTGAAAAATCATACTACACCACTTGCTTACTTACTTCACTTACTTCAAAATCCTTCGTTAATTAAATCGACTATAAATAGGAACCCACCCAGTCTTCCAGACATTTTCGCACACTCTTTCAAAATCATGTCCGAACTAACTTTCATTCCAACACAACTATCCGTCTTCGACTCGTCCATATATACCTTATCCCCACAAAAACGACGCCATCTTGTTGAAATGCCCGCGTTCGATTGCCACTGGTCCAATCATGCATGTCCACCAACTCTCAATCCATACTTCCATTCCATACTAATATTATAAATGCGAAAGTGTGTCTGTCTATCTGTCTATCCGTCTGTCTGTCTGTCTGTCTGTCTGCTACGCTTTCACGGCCTAACTACTAAACCGATTTTGATGAAATTTGGTACAGGGATAGTTTGTATCCCGGGGAAGGACATAGGCTACTTTTTATCCCGGAAAATTAAAGAGTTCCCGCGGGAATTGAAAAACTTAATCCACGCGGACGAAGTCGCGGGCATCATCTAGTATAATAATAATGCAATACCAACATGAAATCAGTATTGCTATCAAATAAATAATAAATGGATGTTGCCAGTCGAAATACGATCACGACAATAGGGTTTATGTTACTGATATTAGACGAAAACATTTAGTAGGCCTGCAAGATACGTTATGCGCGTCGGAAACGGGACCAACGTTATTGATGCGAGCTTAAATTTTGACGCGCAGTTGCCTTATCTAGGATTGGAAGTTATATCAATGGGAAAAACTAATAAATCTGTGTATTATATCTCTTTACTTCATGTTGTTCTTCTGGCTCTTTGGATTCAGTATAAAAACTATGATTAATTTTTTATGCCTTTTATCAAACTGTGACAAAGTCAACAAAGCTGAGATAATCGCAAATCGGGAGTCCCAGTATCGGTTTCCAGTCAAATCATATACTAACAATACTTATTTAATTTCTAAACATTGTTGTTTATTAATCATTAATTGTTCTTGTTTCTTGCTTAGGTAAAAATTTACTTGTTCAATTAAAACTTTATAGTTCTGCATTACAGTTTGTTTCGATACGAATAAAGTTCTTTTCATTTTTGTTATACCACTGTTGTAATCATAGATTTATTAAATTTACTATTGTAATTTAATATGCTATTTTGTTTTCCAATTGTACATAATATAATATAGAACACGTCATCAAAAAAAGTATAAGTAATTTTTAAATTGCAAAATCAACGCAAAATTGCACCAAAAATATCAATTTTACACAACAATCCCTTTTGATTTACGGCCCACTGTATTATTTGGAGGCAGAATATAACCTAGTTTCGTTCATTGTCCCATAAAACGGAGAATTGTGTCGGAATTTTGACTAAAATAGCCATAATTCGAGGCATGGAATTCATATTTCAATTATAATATTCGAATTCTATCCCAATATCGGAGCGAACTGTGTACGATAGTAAATATGACGCTTTTAAAAATAATCTACTTAACTTTTGAAATTTATGTTATCCTAGTTTAAGTACATGAAATGCATTTATCAATATCTAGAGCATCACGTCGAATTCGATTTTAATTTCAAACCCCTACCTATTTCACTTCTGGGATTTATTTTTATTGTTACTCAATCACAACAGAACGGCTGGACGGATCTGGATGAAATTTGGCACAGAGATAGATTATAGTCTGGAATAGCACATACAATTAAAGAGTTCCCGCCGGAACCAAAAAACCTCAATCCACGCGGAATAAGTCGCTGGCATCGCTAATATTGCAATTTCACACAAAGGAAACATTACTTTTTAAATAAGAATATCTGCACTTTTTTTTTAGAAGCCTACCTGAATGTGTAGAATCTGTTTTCTAAACCGGTGGTAGACTAAAAATATGACGAAACATAGGAGACACTTGTATGTCCTACATGGAATAAATAAATTGAGTATGTTTTGTACTCATAATTGGTTTTGATTTAACAATCAAACCCTATAACAAAGTGTTGATACTGAGATTTATTTCACACAGGCAACACCACACTGTCCGATACATGCGGGTAGTCAAACCACCACGTCAACTTTTTCCCCGCCTACCCGCGACTACGCATTAAAAAGAAGAATTGATAACGTCAGGTGCCGGAACGAGTTTTCTGTCTCTTTACATCGCCATGTCATCATTTAATTATCGTCTCGAACTTTTTTCTGTGTATATTCTAATGTTCAAGTCTCCATCGTAACATTTACCTTCAAAAAATGAGAAGAAGAAGAAGACCAACAACATAGCAGTGACTCGTGTGTGTGATAAAAACTATTCTCAATAGCATTCAGTACTGATATTCCTATTATTAATAATATAACAAAGTGTCCATCGGCCGATGTCCGTGTACCTTACATACAGTCTATGTCTGCGAGTGCTTGTGAGGCGAAGGAATCCAGGCGCAGGTGGTCCAGTACATCCAGGTACATACGCATTGTACTGTTTTAGAGAGATATCTCTGTATCACACAACCCTTTTAACGGGCAACTGTACATTATTATGATAATAATAGTCGGCCCAGTGTAACCTTAGGTGTGGTCTCTACAGAGTATTAATAAGTACTAAACAGGTCAGGTTTAGCCCTTTTTAAAATATTTGACACGTCTTCATAATATACTCGTAGAAGCAGTTTCAAATCCATTGCCGTATTGGATCAGTCAATACGTAATCAAAGGCAATTGTCACAGAACGTATTGTGTGGGGGAAAGTACATGCCTAGCATATGCTATGAGGAGCATTGGAGCTTTGTGTAAACTATAGCATGGATCATCTCAGCATATTACCGCCCCCCTGAGTGCATATCTCATGTCTTAAGAAGGGCTATAGTCTACCACGCCGGTTTTGTGCAAAAAGTGTGTAAACATTTTTTTTTATCCACTACAAGTTAGCCCTTGACTGCGATCTCACCTGATGGTAAGTGATGTTGCAGCCTAAGATGGTAGCGGGATAACATACATCCATACTAATATTATAAATGCGAAAGTGTGAGTCTGCTGTCTGTCCGTCTGTCTGTCTGTCTGTCTGCTACGCTTTCACGGCCCATCTATTCAACCGATTTTGATGAAATTTTGTGTAGCGGTAGGTTACATTCCGGATGTAGGCTATTTAGCCCAAAAAATTAAAGAGTTCCCCCGGGAATCAGAAAAACGTAATCCACGCGGACGAAGTCGCGGGCATCATCTAGTGCTAAATATTTTTGGAAAATATTAATTGGAAGTTATCTTCAAGGAGCAGTTTTAATTTTAGATTTTAATGTATTTCATAGTTCTTATTCGATAGTTTTGCTATAAATAAACCGTTTATTTTGGAAGAAGCTTTGTTATCCATACAGAGCCCAAAACATTTTTTTAACAGTTCCAGGGTGAAGGTGGACCTTGTAAATCTTGTAATATTGTAAATAATATACTTGTAAATCATAAAATTATATATTTACCAATAATAATAATTGTTGCTTAAGTGAACGAATGACACTAAAAGTTTATGCAACAAAAATTAACAAAGTAACATGTATTTGAACATTGGGCGTACTTTAATTGCGTGGTATCGAGCCCTCTGGGGGCATACTACCATCGCTTAGAACACTATTATTTTTAATATTATTAACGCTCTTGTTTCAGAATTATAATCCTTATTTTAGATACGTCCAGGTACGTCATATAAAGCAGTTATTTTTAAATGACACTGCTTTAAGCGATGCTAGTATGCCCCCTGTATAATGAACGGCGTCAGATAACAGGAGCTGGCGTGAAATTTGAAATATTATGGCGATTTCACGTGCATGTGCGAAGGCCCAACAATGAGGCAACTAGATATTTATGGTTTAATTTGCATAGTTTGGGAAGTTTTACCAGCTAGTGTCGGTCATTGATACCGCAAAGTTTTATTTTTCAACCGACTTCAAAAAAGGAGGAGGTTGTCAATTCGACTGTATTTTTTTTTTTTTTTTATGTTTGTTACGTCAGAACTTTTGACTGGGAAGACCGATTTGGATGATTCTTTTTTCATTTGAAAGGGCATACTTCCCATGTGGTCCCATATAAATTTTATCGAAATCGGTCGAGCGGTTTTTAAAATATCAACAATAAAATAAGTACTTTGTATAGCGTGTGCTTGTTGTTGTAAAGTTGGCGCGGCAGTTTGAAGTGGGTTGTTTAAAAATAATTTTTTATATTAAATAATTACAAATTAAATTTTGTCAGCGACAAACGAAACAATGCGACGCGACATCAAACAGTAGCCATGTTGCCAACGCTAAAAGCAATACTTATGCAATATTACTCAAAATGACAGTTTGATGTCAGATACCTTGACGATCCTAAAATAAGGATTTAAATCCTAGAAAGTAAACAATAATGAAACAATAAGGCTTTAAGCATTGGCAGTATGGCCCCTGATCCTTCACGGGGCTTACGTTGTCGCGTAGATAACTTTATCATTTTCTATTGAATCGTATCACGTCGCGCTGCATCGCGTCGCTTTTGTCACTCTCATAGGATAATGGGTAAACTACTATACCGCTATTAAACGGAAAATGTAGTATGTAACGAGGGGCGAGTGGCCTAGTTGTGACAAACGCATATCAGTCTATTGCGATTGTTAAGCAACGTTGACCCAAGTCGGTAACTGGATGAGTGACCGAATTTGGAGGTTCTCGTTTCCCCCGTGCCTCGGAGAGCACGTTAAGCCGTCGGTATTATCACTAAAATCCGATAATAATCTTTACAAAAACCTAAGAGTTTAATACTCTTAGTCGAGTCGTATGCGGAAAGGCGTGGGAACCCATCGCATTATTATCCCAAGAAAACTTCTAACATTAAATAACTAATAGAATCACGACCCTCAGTAATGAGGAATACGACGCAAAGAGAGTATTTAACAGTATGAAAAGAAGCCACATCCAATTTTTCCACGTCCAGCAGACCAGGCTCGCATGAACACAATGAAGTGGGCATCGCATACAGTTATCATTTTTGGCATCCTATTTGGTTTGAGCTTTTTTTTTCAAAATGAAACAAAATATGGCGTATGTTTTTTTAAAATATCACTGGCTCAGCTTCCAGGTATAATACCCGAATTTATTGTTGCAATTTATTTATACAATTTCAGCAAATCAGTTATTCTGCACTAAAGCTTGTTTATTGTAAAAGTGAATGAATGGGCGCTTCTTCATTGGACGGCCCGGCCCCGGCCCGGCAACGACACCGACATCAGTGGAGGCATAATTGTATGAAGTTGTATGGCACGCTGTCTCACTGGGACGGCCCGGCAACGACATGCCGTCGCCGGCACCGGCATGTCGTCGCTAGCAAGTCTCCCACTGGTGTCGGGACGACATTTTTATGCATGTGTTGTGTACGCATACAAACGTCCATGTGGGCGTGCGAGTGGCGAGATGAGAGATCCCGCCCCGCGCCCCTGTAGCTCTAGTAGTAGTTCATTTGCAGCGGCGCTTGGGGAAAAGTTTGCACGTTTTTGCTAAGCTGTGGTACGTATGGGGTTATATTTTTATGTATGACTCATTTTAAATATGACGGGTTAACACTAATTGAAGCGGCGAAGTCGAAACCCTTCCTTTGGGATAAAACAAGAGAGGAAAGCAAAAATAGAGAAAAATGTTGGTTGGAAGTTTGCGAATATTTGGAAGATAGATATACAGAAATGAATGATGAGGAAAAAAAGAAAACGAGTAAGTCATGTTACTGTTTATTATACCTAATAGGTTTCTATAAGTATTGATTGTTATTATTATAGGGAAATGCCTGATTAACTATTTTCTGCAAAGTCCGAAGTTTTTTGCGTCTCAAATATAATAAATACAACAAATATAATTTGTTAAATGCTGTCATCGTTCTTGTTCATGAGTTCACGACCTACTGTAAAATAAAATATATTTAGCCGCCGCGGTCGGTGCCGGTGTCGGTGTCGGGCCGTCCAATGAAGAATGTAGGTGCCGGTGCCGTGTCGTTGTGAATTGTCGGTGTCGGTGTCGTTGTCGGGCCGGGCCGTGCAATGAAGAAGCGCCCATTTGCGTTAAGTGAGATAAGAGGATTTAAAAATCATACTGATATTATAAATGCGAAAGTGTGTTCGTTTGTTGGATTGCCCTTCAATCACGCCGCAACGGATCGACGTGATTTTTGGCATGGTCCACGTGGTTTGTTCTTTTTTTTCATTCCCGCGGGAATGAAAAAAAAGAACAAACCACGTGGACGAAATCGCGGGCATCATTTCACTTCGACTTTTCATTTCATTATATTTATTTAAAAAAAATCAACAGATTTGTTCAACGTAAACTTTACAATTACTAAAACGCGCGAACACACAACTGAAAGGACATGAAAAGACGTAGTGCGAGGTAGAAAAATAGAACTGCCTCTACGTCGTAGCATTTGACGTAGCACATCAAATTGAGATTTTAATTTCACGCGAATGACGCTGAATATAAAACAATGGAGAAGTTCCCTTAAATTATTTTATAATTAATTATAAAAATTAAGGTAAAACATAACAAAAAATGAAAGAACCATTATAATATATCATTAAATGAAAGAGTTATGGAACTTTAAAGGTGCGCTTGCAAGAATATTTCCGTTATGGTCGTGTGGCGTCACTCTACCTTAAAGGCGACTTTAAACAACCGAATAAATGGTGTAAAGTAATAAGGCGTCACACCTACAGTGGGAGCACGTTTGAAGTGTGAAGATCTTTGATGTAAGTATTAGAACTGGGCCGCCTAGTACCTACTTTAGATCTCGTTTAGGTTAAACTCTAGTATGAGACCGCAATCGTTGGGCGTCAACATAGTTAAAACTTAAATTATTAATGTCTCAGCCATTTAATAATGAACTAGCTGATGCCTGTGACTACGTCCGCGTGGATTGAGGTTGTTTGGATCCCACGGGGACTCCTTCATTTTCCGGGATAAAAAATAGCCTCTGAGTTATTCCAGACTATAATCTGTCTCTGTGCCAAATTTCATCCAGATCCGTTCAGCCGTTGGGGCGTGATTAAGTTTCAAACATCCATCCATACATCCATAAATCCATCCAAACACGATTAATAAACACGATAGAAGATAAACACGATAGAAGATTAAAAATACACGGATTTTTAATTAATAAATCCGTGTTTTTTTAACCTAATTAAAATATTTAATTAAATAAATTAAATAAAAATATTATTCATCTTACTAATTTTATAAATTCGAAAGTGTGTTTGTTTGTTGGATTGTCATCCAATCACGCCGCAACAGAGCAACGGATTGACGTGATTTTTTGCATGAGTATAGTTGGGGACCTGGAGAGTGACATGGTTACTTTTATTCTGCAAAATGAAGGAGTGGGGTTTAGTTTAATTCCCGTGGGTATTAAAAAAACTTAAGTCGTGGGTATGAGCTAGTGACTTATATTTTAATTCCGTTGCATTAAAAATGTTATTACCTAACAACACCATGAAACTTCTCCATTACAAAACGAAAACAAACACTCGATTACAAACGTCGAGAAACACAGCACCCTGAAAATAAGAGATTTTCTCGCAAGCCACCCAGTTCCGCCGATATTTTTTCATTCCGTAGTACCTAACACGCACTCGGGGGTCTATTATGGCTACACGGGACAGATAAACAGTCACAAATGACTCTACTACGGTCTGTTACGAACGAAAACTCAGTGGAAAAGCAAAAAAAACAGAAAATAGCAATGACATTTATCTAATTACGGGATCGTGATAAGGGGTGGAAAGAGGAAAGGGGAAAGAGAGGGGGTAAGGATGCTGTCCCGCAGTCGAATGGCAGCATCTGCGCGGTATAGACGTCTGTCTACCATCGTGCTGGATCGCGCTAAAATATTTTTTTCGAAACTTCGTAACGGATTCCCTTTGAATATTAGCGTTCCGAATGGAGTTTTTTTTTTGGTGAATTGAACGAGTGATCGGTGGCGTTCTATGAATTTATGATGTGAGATGATAAGTGAACGTTTAAGTGTATTGAGATAATTAAGTTCTTTCCAAGATGACTGTTCTACTCGTATTCGGACTTTTTGTCGGTGAGTGTTCTCTTTGTTTGTGCACTAATGATGCAAAATTCAAAAATATTAGAAAAAAAGTATGAATGCTCAAAACTGTACCTTTTTACTACAGTTTAGTTTATTATGCCTTGTGTCTAAAATGATAAACTATTTTTAAATATTTTTAAAAATAAATAACTCAGTAAAGTTTAACTCTTCTACTATCACCACTATTACAGCTCATTAACTTCCTACTGCTGGGCACAGGCTTCCACTCTCATAGGAGAGAGGGAACAAGAGCTTAGGCCCACCACGCTGCTCCAATGCGGGTTGGCAGGCTTTAACGACTATTATCATGTTCGTGATAATAACCGGGACCGATGCGACGCCTTAACGTGCTCTGAGTTTAATGTCATAAAAACCCAATACTTGTTATGGCCCGACATGGGATTCGAAACCGGGACCTCGTCGGCCGCAGTCGAACACGCTAGAATGACTAGACCACAAGATGACTAGACCAACGAGGCAGTAAAAGAAAGAGTATTTAAACTTTAAAATGACGTTAAACTCTTGCCTTGTATGGTATAGACGCGTTTAACATCTGTTAATTTCGCACTTCTGTAAGGCCAATTCCATAATTAAGTATTGAGTTTTTCTGACTAGAAATTCTCAGTACTAGCCCGGAGTTAGGAAGTTGGAGATATTTCACCCCCGTGCCTCGGAGAGCACGTTAAGCCGTCGGTCCCGGTTATTATCACTAACATGATAATAGTCGTTAAAGCCCGCCAACCCGCATTGGAGCAGCGTGGTGGGTCTAAGCTCTAATTCCCGCTCTCCTACGAGAGTGGAGGCCTGTGCCCAGCAGTGGGACGTTAATGTAGTGGTGGTGGTGTTGGTGGTAAGGCTAATTTATTTTAAACAAAATGATGCTCACGACTTCGTCCGCGAGGATTAAGATTTTCTGATTGTCGCGAGATCTTTTTAATTTATCGGAAAAAAATGTGGCCTATGTGTTAATTCGGGTTATAAACTCCCTTTATTCTTTCAGCATAATCGGTTCAGTCATTGGAGCGTGAAGTATATAGTTTGACAACCTCCCTGGCGCAGTGTTGAGTGCTGCTGTCTTAACGTGCGGAGGTCTCGGGTTCGATTACCGGCAGGGTCAATTTGGGAAATTATAATTTCTGAATTTTCCCTGGTCTAGCCTGGTGGGAGGCTTCAGCCGTGGCTAGTTACCACCCTACCGGCAAAGACGTGCCGCCAAGAAACGATTTAGCGCTCCGGTACGATGCCGTGTAGAAACCGATCAGGGGTATGGGTTTAATATAACTGCCATGCCCCTAACAGGTTAGCCGCTAGCATCTTAGACTGCATCATCACTTACCATCAGGAAGATCGCAGTTAAGGGCTATTTTTAATCATACAAACATCCAAACTTTCACATTAATCATAATATTATCAAGAATCAACGCTAATTGCCGCAATTTTGCTCAGATATCAAAACATTAGTATGATTTAAGACCATAATTACCTACGTTAAGTTCAAAAAGTAATTGCCGGGCTTGCGTTTCGTATTAATTACAAATCCTTTGTTTGTAATACAAAGGAAGTGCAATATTAAAACTCTGAGAGCAAAAGTTTTTTTAGAATTTTCTTTAAGAAATTGTGGATTCCTGCTATACAGACCATCGAAAGTTCAGAAGTAAAAGAGGGCGATTAAATTGGACGAAGACTCGTTTGTACGTTAGGCTATAGGTACGTATTCGAACCTGACTTTAAGTTTTACGTTTAGTTTAAGAGGAAGAGGAAGACAGTTAGTCAAAAACGATTCTTTCAACTTTTGTAGAACATACAAACATAACATTACATTTATTGTAAAGTAGCAAACCCCTGTGGGAATAATACTGTAATATTATAAATTTAAAATGGTGTTTGTTTATTGGGTTGTCCTTTAATCACGCCGCAACAGAGCTACGGATCGACGTGATTTTTTGCATAGTTGAGGTTCTGGAGAGTGATATAAGCTACTTTTTATCCCGGAAAATTAAGGAATTCCCGCAGGAATTACAAAAACATAAACCACGCAGACGTATTCGCGGGCATGAGCTAGTAATACCTATGTTAGAGATATGCCATCATACTAATATAGTAAATGCGAAAGTGTGTTTGTTTGTTGGTTTGTCCTTCAATTACGCTGCAACGGAGCAACGGATCGACGTAATTTTTTGCATAGTTGAAGTTCTGGAGAGTGATATAAGCTACTTTTTATCCCGGGAAATTAAGGAATTCCCGTAGGAAATTACAAAAACCTAAACCATTAACCACGCAGACGTATTCGCGGGCATGAGCTAGTAATACCTATCAAAGGCGGCTCGCTCAAAGGAGCGCTGGTGCAGTGAACTCCCACCAAATTTAAAAAAATACATAGGTACTAGGTAGGTATAATAATCAAATAAACTTTGCTATAAACGTTATAAATATTTTTATATAAATCTATTCCCATTGTCATTTTAATCATGAATATCCATAAGTACCTACCTACCTACTTTACTACTTATTTCATCAATCAACACAAATTTAATACATGGTATTTTTGTTAAGTGGAGCGCTGAGAACAACGCTCCTATAGACGAAAGTTTAGTACAACGTTCTTATTGAAATGTAATGAGAGTAAAAGAGAACATTCGATGCGAGCGGCGCGTGAGACAAAAGATTTGTATGAGACATTTGGTAAATATGGAGCGGCGCTCCTGACACGAAGTACGCATTCGCGATATTACCCGACTAAATGACATGGCCTGTTGTTACGAAGAAAGTTAAAACTCGCGAGTATTTTTTTTTTATTCGTATTATGCCGGTAAGATGTAAACAAAACACAAAATACGAAAGTAAATTTATTTTGATTTCTTCGCGAGTGCGTCGGATCATTGTACATTGGCTAGAAAATCTGTATTGTTGTTTTAAATAGTGTACATATTGTGTTGTGTATTTATGTGAAAAAGACTGTGATTTATGTAAATAGTGTAGGCGATTAAAATGGAACAATATAACGTAATGACCGCCGAATGGACTTCATTTACAAATAATTGGTTAGCATTTTCTTTTTTTTAGTGAACTCCCAATATGATCTTTCACGAGCCGCCTCTGATACCTATGTAAGAGATATGCCATTACATATAAAACCAATATAGAATTTCTGATTAACACATACAGGGAAATTTCTCGCGATGTATTCGTGACGCGATGAATCGTAAACATTAATTAATCCGTTCTACAACTAATTAATACCTAACACGCAGAAATCTGTCATACGGCCGGTTTCTGAATTGAGAATTTCATGTTGAGTCTGTCTCAACGACTAATTAAGCAAATTTTTGTTTCTGAATTGATATTGTGTAAGGTTTGAGAGTTGGAGCTTGCTGTTTTTGCTTGAATGCTTAATTCAAGAAACCGGCCCAGTATCAATTCAGAAACAAAAATTTGCTTGATTAGTCCTTAAGTAGTCTCTGAGACAGACTCAACATGAAATTCTCAATTCAGAAACCAGCCGTTAGTCTTTTTTGTTTCAAAACAAGTAAGCTCTCGATTGCGATCTCACTTAAGTAAAAATGCAGTCTAAAACTCAAACTCAAACATATTTATTCAAAATAGGTACCTACGAAGTACACCTTCTGAACGTCATGCTTACAAAGTTTTTTTTTTTTTTTTTAATTTATTGATCAAAACAAACTTTACAATTTACAAATCTTAATATCTTAGTATAAGACGTGATGGTGATAAATAACTACAGTATCTTAAAATTAATAGGTACCCCTGAGTAACTGGCTACAGCCGAAGACCAGATCAGAGAAAAATACGGAATTCGATCGGACTTCCCATTGATAGGACTCACAGCGCTCACCACTGCGCAGAATCTAATTTAATCAAAATCAGCCCAGTAGTTTAGATGCTTCGGTGGAAAATACATAAATACAAACATACATACTCGTTTATAGAATGCTGAAATCATAACCCTTCCTTTTGGTCTTGCCGAAGACGGGTAAATATTTCAAACAGTTGTTTTTTTTCAATATCTGACGGAATATAAATCGAAATGCAAGTACCGCTCGATGTTTTTATCTGATCACTTTTATATGGAACTGATAGACTATCGCGATAGGGCAAAACGAGTTTCCCATATATGAGGAAGTTTCGCCCTGTCCTGTCCGTAGTGTATTTTCGCCTCTAATAATAATGTCCTCCCGACTGAATTTCGGTCACGGCGGCCAATCTCTAGAGAGATTAGCCATCTGCGCGGGAGATATTATAGAGCACAAGTGTTTGCGCAAACACATGTGCACTCTCTGTTCCTTCACTCTCAATAGCCCGATGAAACGGAAAATCTGACACGACCGGAGAGAGATCAGGCACAGGACCGACGGCTTTACGTGCTCTCCGAGGTACGGGTGTGAAAAACCGCCAACTTACTAAGTCCGGGATAATAATTAGAATTTCTAGTTAGAAAATTCTTCCTTAATTCTACTTAATTTTACTTTCTTAATTCAGAAAATAATAATTATCACCCGACCCGGGAACCGAACCCAGGACCTCATCGGCAGCAGTCGAACATGCTAACCACTAGACCAACGAAGCAGATCAACTCTACCAACCAACAAAGTCAAAAATTCAAGTGGTTTTCTGAAAAAGTTTCAGTATTCCCGCAAAAAGCCTATGCTTATCGGCAAACGACCTGACCAACTCTCTGTGTTTTATGCTTTTTCCAAACCAGAAACTCTTATCTAAAGTACCTATATGGAGGCTAAAACTCGGATGGTCCAGGCGGAAATTCCGGACAATTTGAAAAAGGAGTATTATGATATTTAGGTGTACGGGGTTACGGATTCGATCCCCGGACACACCTCCAAGTTTTCGAAGTACGAGTACATACGTTACATACAACGCACATACGTTTTAAGAAACAAAATATCATTTCTTTCAAACTGTGAAGGATAAAATCGTGAGAAAACCTGCACTTCCGAGAGTTCTTTATGATGTTCTCAAAGTTGTGTGAAGTCTGACATTCTACTCTTTGCCAGCGTGGTGGATTATGGTCGGAACCCCTTCTCATTTTGAGAACTGACCCGCGCAGCAGTGGTCGAAATCCGATGCGATGCGATGCGATTGTTTGAAATAATGATGATAACGAAGTTGAAATGAAATATGTTTTACTAGCTGTTACCCGCGATTTCGTTCGCGTGGATTGGGTTTTTTTGGTTGCTGCGGGAACTCTTTAATTTTGGGATAAAAATATGCGTCGTTAATTCAGGCTATAATCTATCTCTGTGCCTAATTTCATCCAGATCCGTTCAGCCGTTCTGGCATGATTGAGTAACAAACATACATCCATCCAAACTTTCACATTTATAACAGTAGTATAGATAGATAGATAGATTAGTATAGAATAGAAGTAAAAAATGCCACATTGTTGTATCCGTATCATCTTAGATTGCATCATCACTTACTACTCTGACATAGTTGTCGAGAGCTAACTTGAAGTAGGGTAAAATTTATGTAGTTTGTAATTTTCCAAAGTAGGTATACTGGTGAAATTTACGAAAAAAATTGGTTTATTTCATGGGGTGTGTATTGACGAAATATTTGAGTACGATGCAAAAAAGTCGAAAATTCCAGCGGATCCAAGCGCGAATTCCAGCAACAATTGGAGCGCTCAGTCGGAAATCAATCGTCAACGTCAAAGCGGATCCTTTGTTCAAGGAAACTGTTGGAACTTCTGTCTTTGTGGAAGTTTTTGCGTCTGGGAGTTTAGCTGACGGTATTGTCTGGACGTCGGAAGGGCTAATTACTTTTTTTTTTGTTGATGGTGAAATTTGCGACCGCTTTGCTTTGATAGGCTTAAACAATTTATAGGGGGCGAGTTGGTGGACTTTGATACGGAAAGTAAATACCTACTAAAATTTTCAACTTTTCAAGTTGCTGCAAAATATTCGAAGCTGAAAAATAATTATTATTTATTATTTTATTGTGTGATTATTTGACTTATAATTTAACTGGTTATTTGACTACTTGCTCAATTACTCGTAATATAATATACTCATAGATGTAATATAATTAGTTTCATGGACATAATATGACTTAAATACGATTAAAATGACTTTTAAAAAATATCAATTTATTCTAACCGCCATGACATGCCATGTTTAAATTCAATTTACCAAAACCGTTGCAGTTTCTTAGTATGTTAATTAAGTTTTATGTTAAGGGTGAAAGTCTAATATTATGTACCTATAAATTTATTGAATTAATTCTTGATTTGAAATTTTTATAAATTAAGTTGACATTTTTATTATATAAGTTTAATTGATTGTTTAAAACATTCGATATTGCAATACCCTGACGGGGCCTCAGGTCTCTGTAAATGTATTATGAACATTATACATGAAAGCAATAATAAATAATAAATGGAATGAAGGTATATTAGCCCAAAATAGCATAGCTACTTTTGAACATTTTGTTGAATCCTAACCTAAGATTTTGACACATATACCTAGCACTTTAAAAAAACGATTTAACTGCATAAATTCGAATGGTGCTCTTCCTTTAAATGAGGAACATTATATTATGTTGAAGCTTTAAAACGTGGCTGAGTTTGTAAATTTGAAGGCGATATATTATATCAGTAGGACAAGTAGTTTGTTTTTCTTTACTTGACGCTTTCTTTGAAATATTTAGTGATTGTTGCAAAAACAAATCTCATTTTCCCGTTGCTTAGTTAATAACATCAGAAATTAGGTTCCGTAGCAAAAAGTAATAATTCTGCAGCTTGAGTTAAAATTTCCTTTTTCAAACCCCTATCTTATCCACTCACTGATTCTCTTTCTCTTTCTTCTAGACTTTTTCTATTATTTGGAGTCGGCTCTTCCCATTTGCTTGCGCCAATATATTCTGTCTTGGGTTGTCTGCTGCTGAAACTGCTTCGCGCTCCATATCAGGTTACAGTTGTCCACCACGTGGCTGCAGGGTACCCTCTCCGCCTCGCGTTCTGCCAATACTCTCCACACAACATGATCCTCTTCTCGCCGCATAATGTGTACTAACGTAAACGACCCTCTACCATTTTGTCCGTTATTGGGGCAACCTTAAAACTTCTTCTGATCTACCCATTCCGCACTTTATCGGGTCTAGTTTCATTGGGCACCCATCTAAGCATCTTCATTTCGTTAACACGCAATTTCTATTCGCGAGTCCTTTTGGTCGCCCAGCACTCTGTGCCGTACAAGTATTGCAGGTCAGACTGCCGTTTTCTATACCTTGCCTTCTATCTTTATGGGCATCCGGTTATCCCCTATTAGGGTTTGTACTTTGTACTTCCTAAAATCCTTTCCTAGCTATCTACAGATGTCCATGTCATATTAGCTATCTTTAAATTTCAGCCCGATTCGTCCAGCTGTGTATTGTTAGAACAGTCAGTCAGAATACCAAATTGTAACTACAATATATTTAAAAGAATGTTAAAAGAAAAGCCCACATAAAAATGATTTTACAGTGAAAAATTATGTTTTCTTTTTTTTAAGAAAATTTACCTTTTTATAATAGTTTAGATAAACTAGTTTATTGGGTGTTTTGATCATAAAAGGAATACTATACAATCGGATATTTATGAAGCAGCCACGTAACCTTCACATTATTGAACTGAGATTACAACAAACGAGTGAAGACTTCACGTTTACAATCAGTAATCCTAGTACTTAACTCTAACTTTCACAATGTCGTTCACAACAACTAAAATCATACATAACTTTCACAATAACATTTGTGGACTTCCTTCGTCCATCACAACTAAAATCATACATATCTCTCTCATTATCAATTGAGTGACCACCTTCATTCACAATGTAGCGAGAAGAAACCAGTAAGAAACTCGGTGGCGACTAAAATAACTTTGTCAACTAACAGCCAGTTATTCATTTCTACCTTGCTGTTGTCCATTATATTCACAACATTGTCGACATCAGTATTCAATCATCATTCAATTCGATCGATCAATTTCGTAATATAATCAAACATAAAATTTACCTACAAAAGCAATGCCACATGTTATAAAATCACGTTATTCCTCAGACAATACGAAAAAAAATGCTTTTTCAATGGAATTGATTTCTTTCTCTTTAGATAACAAAGGCTAAGACAAATATTAATCTCTTCATCATCTATTACACAGACAACGTAAATACTAGATAATTCAATAAAAAGAAGATGAATCATTATTTTCGTTTTCAAAATTCTATTTAAAAACCAATCATGAAATTGTTAAAAATCAGTCTTAACGATTTTTTAAATTTACAGCGGTTGGTTTGCATCAACACATTTTGACGGATCGTAACCTTCCAATATGGCGCCCACAAGCGTTAGTCAAAGAAGGCGTCGATCATTATTTTTACCATGAAGCAACACTAGTAAATTAACAGAATCAATGTAAGCTACGATAACCATTGATTTGAATCAACCGGCCCTTATTCCATTAAAAACATTCTTATTCGACCGAGCAATAAATACATGATTCTATATCAACCCATGATTAAGTAGATAAATTAATGAATGATTTCACCATATTCGAGGTCCAGTATTTTCCCATCGCAGCAATTGGCCTCCAACACCGCAAGTATACACGCGCCTCCATGTCATCCACAGTCCAGCACTCGCCCATCGCAGCAATGTGGCCTCCGACACCGCAAGTACACACGCGCCTCCATATCAGCATTCACGTCATCAAGTTCGCAGCGTCAGAGCACCATCATCACACCCCGACGCGCCTCCATGTCAGCATTCACGCCATCAAATTCACAGCGTCAGAGCACCATCATCACACCCTGCCCACACCGGAGGCACTCATTGAAGTCATTGATATTCACATGGAAAAAAAACAGAAACACGTTAATTTTCGGCTTGCCACTACTATGAATCGTGCAGAAGAAATACACGAAAATATTGCATCGGTAGTAAATTTGGGAAATAATATTAAAATTAATGTAAAATGTGTGTGGAATTATTTTTCAGCTTTTAAATGACATCTACATATTATCTTAGTTTTTTTTTTTTTTGTTATAAATTGATATGAAATTGTGTTATAAACAGTGACACAGTCAGTTTTACTTTGCCCCGTGTTAATATATAGGAAAGAAAAAATTATTATAACTAAAGAAATAAACATATTGTTATCACTAACTTAAAAATATAGTGGGTAGGTAATCTACAAAAATTTTAGCTTAGCGCTTAGCAACATCGCGTCGCTGCCAGTTGAAAAACCGGTTTCAGGTTGCAGTTTATGCGTGATAACTATTAACTATAGAGGTTGCTCCAAAAATGTTTTTTTTTTTTTTATGTTTGTGTTTTAAATTCTTTTCGTTCATGCTTTCTTTTAAAATTTCACGAAACAAAACAATTTACTACTTTTGATATGTTGGCACTACTCAGTACTAGGTATGGCAAGGTACAGCTACTGCCTGATACTTTAAACCAACACAGAAAAGGAATAAATACATCATGGTACCTACATAAGTATCGAAAATCGAAGTAGCTATTCGAAACGAAAAAAAAAAAACTAAATCGAATGTATGCAGGCTGCCAATAGAATTATTTTATGCAATTGCCACTACAAGGCGTATAAACATTTAGAAACATAATCTATTATATATATTTTTTTACACTCAGATACTATTTTAAAGTTTATATTTTTATTATTATTATTTTTTTACAGTTTTAGCTACTTCCAAAATAAGGCTATTTCTATTCTTCAAAAATTAATAACATTTTATGAGCAAGTTGTAATAAAAACAACTATCACATTTTTGTTAAACTCAATATACAATTGCTTGGTTAACACTCGAATCTGATTTGAATTAAGATACTATTTACTCTAAAAATAATAATCAATTCACACGTACCTTTAATTTTAGCCGAAGACGAGGTTCATCAACACTTCTGAGCTGTTACACGAAGGCAGGAAACTCGTGTAAATAATACACACAGATGATGCTTCGTATAGTATAATTCCACGTTCGGTTATTTCATGTGTTAAATACATATAATGCGATTTAGTTAACCCGAAACACCACTCACAATTACTGGTGACAATAATAATTACACTTTCACTAACAGATAAAGAATGACCCAAGTACCGCCAACGATCTTATTTATAGAAGACACATTTAAATAGTATAGTGACGTTTTTGTCATGATATTATATTTCTTGATTCAATTTAAAGTCAAATGAGCTCTTATTATTCATAAACGCTAACATTGTGTTGTTGACTTCAAGTTGTTGAAAATTATAAGACTATTTTTATAAAAAGATGATTTTGGTTGCTATGACTACTTGTGTTGTTGACTTCAAGTTGTTGAAAATATAAAGGCAAAATAAATTGAGGTTTTTGGATTCCCCTTGGACACCCGGACTATTGAAAACATAATTCTTTAAAATTATTTCGCCTTTATATTTTTAACAACTTGAAGTCAACAACACAAGTAGTCATAGCAAGTTGATAAAAAATGCTATGCAATAGCTTTACCGCAGCAGTCTCCGAGTGCCACACGTCTTTTTTATTGGTGCGGCTTTTTAAATGTAAGTTATTACTCTGACGCCGTGAGGCCGTTATTTGACGATATAGTGAAACCGTAGACTTGAAACTGTAGGCTTATACTGAAAATGCTGAATCAATCAATGCAACAATGTCATCTGTTGTGATTATGTGAATTTCTGTAGGGCGATTGTGTAAAACCTGCATCAATCATTATTACAGTCTCAATTATTTTGATTGGCTGAATTTATGGTATTTTTGTTTCATTAATGGATTTTGGCCAATAGTGGAAGAATGTGAACCAATCAGAGGTGATTTCGATCGTTAGACTGTATCTGTAATTTTTAGCTAATCGCCCCGCTGGTTGGAATTCCTGCTGTGACAAAAGATTTTAGTAAATAGCAAAAAGTGTCTATATAAACTATCGTTATTATGTAAAAAAACTAATAAGTTTATTGTTAAAAAATGGCGCCTGAGTCTAATATATTGTGACAATACCGCCAAGAGGTTACATGAACATTTTTACTATTTTCCAACCAAACTACAGTTCCCAATATATTGAAAATTGCAATACACCACTTCACTTAACCCAAATATTGTTTATTGCGGTGTCCAGTGTATTCTTGGTAAAATTGGAAACGGCAACCTGCTCACGTCCGTGCCGCAGGTAGCGGTGAATTATGGCGTGTGTGCTATACCGCCATTACACGTATGCGAGATAATATATCCTTGGCTTTAGATTGAGCTACTGGCAGTCTCGTACTACGGGTGTACACAAACTTGCCGCAATGTATTATCATTTCTTGCGAAACGATTAATTATTGTTTCTTTTTATATGGATCTGTGATCCAAGTTCGGGCGATCAACACCCATTAATAAAAACTCTTTCATTTTCTAGGTTTAAAATAAAAAAATATACATCTTTGGGATGCAAGCTGTGTAGTAAGTGGATAGACTGTGAAAAGTTTACAGTCATACAGACACACTTTACGCATTTATACTATGAATTATAGATAAATTTTTTTCAAATAGTTACCAACTAACTGGAAATTGGTTTGCTTTATACAATATAAAGGAAACCAATTTCCAAACCATAAACATCAAAATATGCCACTTCTTTCAATAATGTTTATTTCGGGGTCAATATTCCCGATAAAATTAGAAATGGCGCATCACGTCCGTACCGTGGGTAGCGGTAAATTATGGCGTGTGTGCTTTACCGCCATTACACGTACGCGAGATAATATATCCTTGGCTTTAGATTGAGCTACCGGCAGTCTCGTACTACGCGAGTACATAAACTCGCCGCAATTTATCTCCATTGCTTGATGGGCTTTCCTCAAATTACAGTTACTGTTATATCGTCCAACACACTCTAGTCGTCTTAAAATAAGCAATTTGTTTTTATAGACTAGGTTTCCCGCGTACAATTTCTGATTTCCTATGAGATTATGAAATTTTCCCGTTGCAAGAGTCACATCGTCAAAAGTTATACAAATGCCGATTGTTGCTTCAAAAACAGGATTTACATGTGATTTTTCATAAAACAAAAAAATATCCTTCAATGAACATAGAGTATTAGCTATAAGTAGGTAGGTACGCAAAGTATTGCATTAAAATCAGTATAGTAGTTTCAATGTGATGTGATAAGAGATAGACAGACTTACTTACTTGCATCCAGGGGAAGAATATAGGTTTTTTATCCCAGAAAACTTTTGAAAATCTAAATTTTTATGTCAACTGTCATGATGTGGGCACACGGTTTTGGTTGTATGAGACAAGCTTAGAACCGGCCCTATAATTTTATAATTTGGTTTCTGAAATGTAATAGTTATCACCTAGTTTGTGTACCATTTAAATAACAATCCCAGCGCACGTGTTTCCTGCCACGTATAACTTAGATATCTTCAAGGTAAGAGTCAAAATAGGCATCTTCTAGGCAAGCACGTTCAACCTAGACCTCATCATTGCTTTGTACTAAGCATGTTTGTCGTAAAACGCAAGCCTATCAAGAGAAATAAAGAACAATAAACAAATCCACGCGGACAAAGTCGCGAGAATCGTCTAGTAGAACCTAATCAAGAATATCATGAATACAGTAGTAGTCAATGAAGTAATCAGACGGATACGTGCGCAACCCATTTTGTGCCAAGCTCATATCTAAGCCATACCAATTTCCAAGATGGCTTCACCGCTGGCGCCGATTCAAGGAAATTTTCTTACATAATTTATTTAACAAGAAAATGATTAAATGGCGTATTCCGATCGAGATATCAAATATCAACGGAATACTACAGTTTTATTAAAGTTTTCTCTTGGCTATGTTCGGGATATTGTGATAAATAACCCGACTATGGTAGAGCACTAAAATATAGAGGACTGTGACCTTCTATAAATGAATAAAAAACGGCCAAGTGCGACTCACACTCGCTCACAAAGGGTTCCGTACCACCACACACCATATACGATTTTTCTAGTCCAAAAGCCCAATTGTCTGAGTAAATCGTATTCATTTGACAGCTTTAAACCTTTCACTCGAACTGTTTAAGGAGTTCATAGATGTTTTTAACGTGCAAGCATACTACAAACTCAAAAATTTGTAAGGAAACAACCGCAAAACTTTAAAAAACTAGAGGATCTACCGCGACGTTACCAATTAAGACCCACACGTAAAAATAATATGATGATTCCCAGTTCCAACCTAAGCATCCACAGTACCGGTCCTAACCCGATGTGTGTAAAAAAAAAAAATATATATATAATAAAATACCCGACCACATCAAATCTCTGGAGAGTAATACAGCGTTTGTCAACTCTTTAAAAACATTCCTAATTGATAAAGTGTACTTTAAATGATTTTTTTGAAGAAAAATAAGGCAGCCGTCTCTCTACTATCCACTGATTTTTGCTGTGCCCCACCGGGGTTCCAATATTGTATTAAGAACAGCTAATCAATTGACATTATGTAAATTATACTTTATGAACTATATTGGAATGCAAAATAAATAAATGAAATGAAATGAAATGATAAACTCCTTATAGGTACACGTCGAATAGGCATGATGACAGTAACCAAGAATCAATGAAATTATGAATTTATCTAATGAAATAGGATTCATGGATTATAAAAAACGTATTTATTTTTCTATTTCGAGTGAGATTGCTATTTATTTTGATAAAATAAAACTATAAAATACAACAATCCGCCATATTGGATAAAACACCAAGAAGCGAATGACGTCACAATTGTTTGTTTTCGAGCTTTGACAATCACACTATTGTTTACTGCACACTGCACAGAGTACATTGGTAAAAACAAAAGTGACGTCACAAACGACGCCATGACACCGCAGAACGTTTTGGCGTGAATTTTAAAATTTAAATTTCAAATGCCAATTTTATCTACTGAACCTTATTTTTCTGCTGAAATAAGATATTATTTCGAAATAGTAGATACTTCCGAACATAATCTGACCATTTTTCAAAATCAGTCATCATGCCTATTATCCGTTTGGCAAATGATTACGACTTTCTTACACATTCGGGGAGCCTGGTCCTCGCGTTTCATCCTGCCAAAAAGAACTATGGCATAAAAGTTTAGTTTTACGCCATGTTACATGTATGCAGTCTAAGATGGTAGCGGGCTAACCTGTCAGGGGTATGGCAGTTATATTAAACCCATACCCCTAGTTTGTTTCCACACGGGATCGTACCGGAATGCTAAATCGCTTGGCGGTACGTTATTGCTGGTAGGGTCATTGCTGGTGGTAACTATAGCCACGGTCGAATCCTTCCACCAGACCAGACCAGAGTAAATTCAGAAATTATAATTTTCCGAATGGACCCTATCGAGAATCGAACCCTGGACCATCCAAGTTAAGTCAACAGTGCTCAACACTACGCCAGGGAGATCGTCAAACTTACAACTATTCTATGAATAGGAGAGGCAAAAGTACCCAATTTACTCTGTATTGAGTAACGAAATTTCACAATACAAAGCGGTATTGCTCTTTAAGCGTGCAGTCGGAATGCATCCCTAATACTGTGCGGTTAAATTTGGCAAAAGCTTGGAACCTGGCCAGGTGCTATCCCCATAGACTCCTTATTGTGTTAATGCTAACCATTTCTTGGACGATAGACCTGGGGCCATACTGCCAACGCTTAAAGCAACACGTATGCAATATTACTCAAAATGACAGTTTGATGTCACGTCCCTTGACGTTCCTAAAATAGGGATTGTAATTGTAGAACTCGAAAATCAACAATGTAAAATAATATCGCTTTAATCGCTGGCAGTATGGCACCTGATCGACATTTTATTATAGGTTATAAATGGGTATTTGACAACTAGTCAAATCAGCAACTTTTTTCAAACTTCAAAACGCGCGCTTAGTATGGAATTTTGTATTAAATACTGAAGTGTGACTTCACCAAAGTTCGACACACTCTTTTACTTCAATCGTTAGTTTGAAATGGTTATCATATTAATAGGTAGGTATTGTAAGTCCGGAAGTGTGTTTGTTTTTTGGTTTGTGCTTCAATCACGCCGAAACGGAGCAACGGATCAACGTGATTTTTTGCATAGGTGTGGTATAGGACCTGGAGAGTGACATAGGCTACTTTTTAGTCCCGAAAATTAAGGAGTTCTCGTGGGAATTTAAAAAAAAACAACTTATTCCATGCGGACGAAGTCGCGGGCATCAGCTAGTTCAACATAAAATCAGCAAAGGCCGTGAATATTACCACTTTGGGGATTACCTCTATTTAATAATCACTAAAAATAATTAAAGTTGTCAAATACGCTATTCATAATGTCAATATCCTATTCATCAGCCTATTATCGTCCATACATGGACAAATTATGTCTTGCTCGTCCCGCCATTTTCCATCTCTCTTGCTGTTCTCAAAGCTATTTTATTCTTCGCCACATTTGCAGCGAAAAAAACAAATTAACAAACTTGCCTAGAGCGCTCCATTAAAACGTCGTGCAGCAAAACTTAATTCCAAACGTCTTAATACAGTATCAAGCGTGTCTTATTACTTAAAGTTGCAGGTATATTTGTTATGCAAAGCCAGCTTAAGCGCGGGGGCGTGCTCTCAGAATACGTCTGGAGTAAGCCGGGATTAGCGGCGACCGTTTGATTAACGCTCAGCGAGTCAAGTAAGGGCGGTTTGTTTATAACGATTGTGGAGCGCTTTGCGGATGTACCAGTTCATTTGTTATGATGTCCTGGTACTTGGAACTAATTAAGTGATGAAAACACGTAGTCGTAGGGTGTGGTTATTATTCAGGTACTAGACGTTGGCGTTCTATAGTGCTGTAATAACGACCTCGCGTCGGAAATCGCAGCGTTGGCAAACCCCCCACTAGTATGAAAATGGCGATGGCACACAATGAGCGAGTCGGAGGGAGCTGCTAGATCCAAGCGGCTGACAGACCCGGCTGCAGTTGTAGCACGTAGAAGTACCTAAGTTACTCTCACCTATGGTTGAGAGAAGTAGGAAAATACTAATTTGGCATTAGATTAACTTTTATTGAAATCTGTCATTCCGCAGCGTCGTTCTGTCTAGACGTCGAACGACTACGAAAGAATGTTTCTCCTAGGAGTTTCTGGTACTATCGGTTGACGAATAGCATTGTTCCTAGCAGCCATAGATCGCTGCAAATTTTGTGATACATAATAAGCATCGTGAAACTATTTCTATACGCATATTAATACTGCGTAATACCAGATCTACGAAGTGTCAGTGGTAGTAGACAGTAGTTATGTTGTCCTGGTACTTTAGAATAACATTGTACCAAATTGAATTTCGAACCATTTTTGATAACTATAAGGTCTATTAAGGATACAGACGAATTATGATTAGCGTAAGTTCAAAGAAAACCGTTTAGGGAATTCGCTTTGAAGATGGCGAATTAATTTGGAGTTTTGTGTTCGCTATAGCTAAAATTTGTTTTCCTTTTATTTTTCTCGGACTTCAAAACTTTAGCTTTCATCTTCTGAATGCCAAGCGTTTTCCAGAAATATGATTTATATTTCTCTTGGAAATGTGTACTCTCATAATTAAAACGTCATATTAAAATGAAATGATAACATAGTAAGTGCATATAATTTCGTTACACAATATTTATTATATAAAATAGTTCAGTATTTTGCCAAATATTTATGTGTGTGGTCATTATATAACATTAATAATTATTCTTCATCATTAGTTAAATAAGACCCGATTTTTCAGAAACCATGATAATAACAATGAAAATTGTATAGGTAGTATTTGAATATTTGGGCTATTCAAAAATTGGCCCCAAAATGAGAAAGGTGGAAAATCGCTTTAATGTGTCGCCAAAGCACAATGTTCGTTCGGGAATTCGATACGAGCGACCTTTGCCGCAATTGGCTTTTTTCTGCGATCGTGAGCGGAATATTGAGGCTATCGGCTTCTAATGATAGTTGTTCTTACTTATGGAAGATTTCAGTTTTGACCTTGTAGTATTCTTTCTAATAGTACCGTCTGATTTGATGCGTTGTATTCCTCGATTTCGATACTAGAGGCATACTATACCATCCATATTGTTTTAATATTGTTGACGTTCGTGTTTTAAAATTATAATCTTGTTTTATTGACGTCAAGGTACGTGACATAAAACTGTCAAAATAATACTGCTAAGTAGTAGTAATACTAGTAAGTAGTAACCCCCCTAAAAATGATTTTCCTTTCGACAAATTTTTGAATCTACATAGATATTATATATCATATATTAAAGCGCAAACAGAAGTGCACTCTATTCCCTTACTCTCTTGCTAAGGAATGACAGGACCGAAGATATATCAGGTGCAGAACTGACGGCTTTACATGCTCTCCAAGGCATGAACATCTTCAACTTCTTAACTCCGGGCTAGTACTGAGAAGTTCTTGATATAATTTAGTTTTTTTTAAGATTAGAATTATTTGTCTGTCGGGAGGCTTTCCTGTGGCTAGTTACCCTACCGGCAAAGACGTAGTGATTTAGCGATCCCTTCGATGCCGTGTAGAAATCGATAAGATGAATGGGTTTAATATAACTGCCGTACCCTTTTCTTTATCCGCTACAAGTTAGCCCTTAAAGATTGAAGCGGGTTCACCTGTTAGGGGCATGGGAGTTACATTAAACCCATACCTCTACTAGTATTTTATACACGGCATCGTACAGGAACGCTAAATCGCTTGGCGGCACGTCTTTGCCGGTAGGGTTGTAACTAGCCACGGCCGAAGCCTCCCCAGGCTAGACCAGGAAAAATTCAAAAATTGAAAATTCCCAAATTAAACCTGCCGGGGATCGAACCCGGGACCTCCGCACGTTAAGACAACAGCGCTCAACACTGTGCCACGGAGGTCGCCAATCCCCTAACAGGTTAGCCCGCTTCCACCGTAAACTTCATCTTCATTTACTTAGAACAGTTGAGACTTGAGATCACAGTCAAGGGCTAAATTATACTGGGATAAAATTGAAAAAATAAATATCAATATTTGGTCCAGTACGAGAATCAATCCCAAGACTATAGGTGCTAACCACTGAACCAACGAGACAGTTCAACTCAGTAACTCCAATATTCCATTACAATGGCGACAATGATGGAATTATTCGCTCGAATCCATTGGCAATCATCAAATAATAATATTTAATTTTCTCATTACCAAGTAGTTGATTGCTTCGTAAGTAATAAAAAGAGAAATCCAATATCAATATTTGGTTCGATTCGATTACCATGCAATCAACGCTAATCAATTTATTACTTAGTAAAGGTCTAGTCTCACTACAGAGGCGCAAGTATTCTTTGTATGAGGTTGTATGGAGCTGGGCCCACTTAATCGACGCGGCACGGAGATCCACTGCGCGACGCGGCCCCGTACAAACTCATTCAAATAATATTTGCCGCAACGTGCCGCGCCGCTCCGTGCATCTCGAGTGGGGCTAGACCTTTAGAAGAGACCGACGCGGATTTTTTATCCTCCAGACTGTTTTTTATTCGTATGCGTATCAGGTGAGATTGCAGTCAAGGGCTAACTTGTAGTGGATAAAAAAATAATCTCAATACCAAAATACTTATTTCAAATCATATTTATTTAATAATATCAATGCGAAAATATGTTTGTTTGTTTCAATCACGTTGCAGCAACGGATCGACGTGTTTCTTTTCATAGACCTTATAGATGAGGACTTAGAGAATTAAAAGTTTTAACTTTTTCCACGCGGACGAAGTCAGCTACAGAAGTGAAGACCATTTTGGGAATCAAATCTTTTTGTTTAAAGAATATTTTTTTTAAGTTCTCGCATAGGTATTTTTTTCTTTTTGTTTTGATTCTTTGTGCCCAAATAAAGGTTTATTTCTTTATTTTATATAGTTTTCAGTTTTTCCATCTACCCTCGTTACCGCGGCGCGAACCAAGCGAACCGCAACAAATTCGCTGTCAGGAAAAAGAGACAAAAACCCCGCTATTCCACTGCAGTACATTTCAAACGGGCTCAAGAATAGTATTTTATTTTATTTCATAGTATAATATAGACTTAAGCCCTGTCCACACTGTGCTGTTCCAGGAAAGTTGCTAGCCCAGCGACGCCATGGCATTATCTATACTTCTATACCAATAATATAAATGCGAAAGTTTGGATGGATGAATGGAAGGATGTTTGTTTTATAATCACACCACGCCGCCGTTGCAAAAACGGACGAAGTCGCGGGCTCAGCTTGTACGTAATAATACATTAGAAACGTGTACGAGTAGGTGCTTACCTGACATACAAAAGTAGCTAAGTACCACGAGAAAAACGCTATGCTAGCCGTATTTTTAGAGAATGTGTGATAATTTTTTACGAATTGGAAATCCTAACGGAGTTTTAACAGTTTTGGCAAACTACGAGTACGTGTGAGAGTCGATGAAGTTTTGGATTTTTTTCAAACTTATGCTAAAAAAAACCGCTGTAAGCTAAATTGAATTTACGAATGTATACGACAAGTTTTAAATTCGTTTGTTTGGTGTTTTGTAATATGCAGTGAATTTAATGCTCATACTAGACGACGCGCGCGACTTCGTCCGCGTGGGTTAAGATTTTTTGATTCCAAAGGGAATTCTTTAGTTTAAGTTATACGCTATCTCCATTCCAAATTTCAATTAGTGATTGTGGCGTGAAAAACTTGCGAACATCCAAACTTTCATAAATAATAACTCACAAATCCATAACATAACTAACATTATGAATGAAAAAGTGTGTCTGTCTGTCTGCTTCGCTTTAACGGTCCATCTTTCAAACCGATTTTGATAAAACTTGGTAAAGAGATAGGTTGCATCCCATGGAAGGATAAAGGCTACTTTTTATCCCGAAATAAATAATCGATAATAATTTGTTAGAATTCGCGTAGCTAAGTAATAGACGAAGTCAACAGGTCAATATTTTTTATTCACGTTAAATATCGAAATATACTTACTACAAAAAAAAAACCGGCCAGGTGCGAGTCGGACTCGCGCACCGAGGGTTCCGTACTCAAGAAGTAGGTATAAGTACCTTTGTTAATGAACCGCAAAACTAACTTTGTTTGTAGAGGTTTACTGTTAATATCAAAAAATTACGTTTGTTGTATGGGAGCCCCCCTTTAACCCTTGATTTACCCGGTGACTTTATACCTGCACAACGTACCCCGTGGAGTCCCTCGGACTCCCCCGGAAACAAAATCGTAATTTTAAGATAAAATAGAACATTTTAAAAATGAAATACTTATTATTTTTGTTAATTATTTATTTGGTTTTAATGTGGCATAGGTTTTGACTTAAAATTAAAGAATTACAGCCTTTTATTGAGGAACTCCTAGACTAAGGCACTTTTTATCATAAAATTATGAGATCTAAACTTCCAGCCTCTAACATATATAAAAAAAACATGTTTCTAAAATAACGAATAAAAAAAACTTATAAAAAACATCATAAACTTTCATAAAAACCAAAAAAAAGAACATAGTTAAAATAAAAAACAAAAACGTGCAAGACCTTTCAGTCGCGTTTGCTGACACAGTCATTGCATATTTTTTTTGTACAGCTAAGGCACACAGGCTTAGTACAACTATGGCACATGTACGCAGTTTTTCTTTTTAGGCGCGGTGGGCACAGGTGACAATATTTTCTCTCATTTCGTGGCAGTTTCTGCTCATTATTCGTCTCAACTGGTAAATGACTGACTCTCATCATCCGTGTCGCTGTCAGTTAGTTGCTCAGCCCAGTTGGTCACCACGGACTCAAAATCTTCATCAAGGACGTTTATAGTACTACGAGACGCCATTACATCAACTGAAAACAACAATATATGTATATAGTAAAATACCGTGAATAGGCTAAAACTATAACATTAAGACCCCGGTGGAGTCCCACGGACTCCACTAGCATGTTTACTTACCGATCGGAGCCGCGCGTGCCGACGTCCGCTCTGCCCCGCGCTTCGCTTGCCATTGCGTGAAGGTACTGGGACGCACAAGTTATAATTCCAAGAACTAACGGTTATATGAGCGCTTAAAGTTTTCGATGGAGTCCCAGGGACCTACCGGGTAAATTAAGGGTTAATATTTACTTTATTGATATTTAATTATTTATTTTGAAAGGTAATATACAAGTTAATATTCTGTGAAAATTTGAACCGTCTACCTGTTACAGTTTTTAATATTGAGCAAAAAAATACGAAAAAAACACATTTATTGTATGGGGACCCCCCTTAATATATATATTTTTTTAATTTTTAGTATTTGTTGTTATTTTGTGAAAATTTCAGCTTTCTAGCTATCACAGTCTATGAGATACAGCCTGGAGACAGACAGACAGACAGACAGACAGACAGCGGAGTCTTAGTAATAGGGTCCCATTTTTACCCTTTGGGTACGGAACCCTAAAAAGGTTAATACGCGAATGCTTTATTAGGAACGCAGGAGTAAAACATCAAATACGGAAATAGCATGGCGGAATAACGGCCCCGGACAAAACGCGATATGAGAAAGCAAAATCATTTTGCATTTTTCTCCGTTTTTCACGGACTTTCACGAATACGAATAAAGTAGGGAGATAATAATATTATAATAATGTTACAAATTATGATACGTTAGTCTTGTGTTTTATTATGCTATTTATATCTGCAATCATTGACTGGGAGGCTTCAGCAGTGACTTACCACCCTACCGGCAAAGACGTGCCGCCAAGCTATGTAGCGTTACGGTACGCTGCCGTGTGGAAAACATACCCCTAACAGAATAGCCCACTACTATCTTAGACTGTACCATCATTTTCCTTTATCGGATTAAGCATTTGGAAAGAGATAGCAAGGCCTGTAGTAAATATTGTATTGTAGTCTGTGGTCCTGCCATTTTAGTTTATTTTAGAAATTGAGTACTACAAAATATTACATTGTTTGTAGAGCTTAGGTACCAACTTTAAAAACTTTTTATGTACGCTCATATCTTAAAATTCTTATTATTATGAAATTAAAAATAATGGTTAAATGACATAGATTATTCACGAATATCTAAAATGAAGAAAAAAAATTATAATTACCATTTTTATCACTCCTTATTCACAGGCTCCGGGTTCTAGCTTATGAGAATTTGTTCGTACTTGACGTTTTCACTTAAATATGGTGGCGGATTCGCGCGTCGCTATTGGTCAAATACATTTCACGACATGATTCGCGCATGCGCTTACAACGCGCATGCGCGAATCATGTCGATTTAATGAATGGCGCCTTATATGGCGCGGTTTAATGAATTACGACTTAAAATTTATAATGTTCTGTTTTTGTTTGTCGAAAGTTATCTTCGAGGAGAAAATGTGAATTAAAGTGAACATAAGACTGAAATGTCATCTGGCATTCTAAAAATAACAATGAAACGTACATAATATCTAATATCAAGAAAAGTTTAGGGCTCAGCTTTAGTATACCGGACGCTGAGTTGGAGGTTCATATTTTTTTATAGAAAGACCTTGATGTGTTAAGCCTTGCACTAAAATATTTTACTGCGGAACTCAATAGTTTTCGAGATATAATTTTTTGAAAATTCGTAAATGTTCACCACTTTTCACTATTTCTTACGACATTTGCCATAGATTACAGACTCATTGACGTTTAGTTGGCGTACTAAAGTTTCGTTTTACGTAATAAAATCCGTTCCAAACTTATAAAGTATCACAAAATGCTAATAATCGTATTCAAACCATAAACAATATCAATATCGATTATTGGAAAAACGGAACGCGTGTGTTGGCGCCAAAGTTTTCAAATGACATTATTGAATTCAAATTTACGAGTCATCGTTTTACGCGCTTTTCAGTTGAGAACATTTTTATTTTTTGTACTCCTGACTGTGCTGACTACGTTTGACTGCCATGGCGTCTTCGAAGCCTCAGGCTTCGTCTTCGTCACCATCTTCTAGCGTTTCGTCGAGAGAAGTGCAAAAAAAAAAAAACGTTCAAAGGTTGTAGGTATAATTAACTAAATAGGTATAAAGGTATATGTATAATTAGGTACTTGAACATATGTTAGCTACACAAAACCGAATCGGCACACCCCGACTCCACGCAGTCTTGTCTGCCCTGCCCCTAGAGTGTTTTTTTTAAGCGCGAAGCCAGAGTCTTCTGGCGTAGCCCATTCTAATTAAGAAATTAACCTTTTCCACTACCTAAAACAAAAGGTAAGGTACTTTAAAGTAGGTATAATTAATTAAAACGTATAAAAGTAAAACCTAACCTCAAAATTTTAAAAAATTAATATCTCGCAAACTACTAAAATTCGTAACGTCTTACTTGGAGGGGGGGGTATATCCCCTCCCCCCCCCTCCCTTCCCCCCTCCCCTTCCCCCCCCTCGCGTCCGGTATACTAAAGCCCAACCAAGTTTAGGATTATGTAGGAATGTTACTAAATTTTTTTGGTTTCGATTTTAAGGTATGAGTTTAGATAAAATAATGTATAAAACTCTACATAGTTACGTAGGTATTAAAACATTCGAGTGATACTATTAAAAACTTCGCTCTGCTGTTTTTAAACACACACTCGTGTTTTAATAACACCTATTATGCAACCGTTTTAATGCAAATAATTTCTTTAAAAAAAATTCTTGCTACACGCATTATTTTAGGTTAAACGGAATATTTAGTGGGCGAATTTACCCCGGCGTATTAACCTACGCCGGCGTTTAACTTTTTGCGCGTAAAGAATTCATAAAACATCCATAGCCGGCCTCGTTACTCTAATAAATAAACCAGTTTACTCGCGAAATTGGAATATTTTGGATGATCTAAATTTGTTGGCTAGGTAACATAGTGAAAAATAATTTTGTTATAAAAATAAGGTAAAAAGTCCTATTTAGGCGGATTTTCGCGTTTCAAAGAATCTGTTAGTAAAACAAGGAACCTATAAAAATATAAAAAACTAGCTGATGCCCGTGACTTTAAGCGTGGATTGAGGTTTTTTGGCCCCCGCGGGAACGCTTTAATTTTCCGGGATAAAAAGTAGCTTAAGTATAGGTGTTATTCTAGATTATCTATCTCTGTACCAAAATTCATCCAGATCCTTTCAGTATGATCAGGCGTGATTGAGTAACAAACTTCCATCCATCCAAACTTTCGCATTTATAACATTAGTATAGAATATTTAAAAAGCGATCCATACACCTACAGTATTTTTTTCAGCAGTTAATTTTTTACCTGACTACGGCAAATCCAAAAGGAAATCTTTGAATAAACTTGTATGTATGTAGGTATGAATGTTTGTATTTATGTCTGTTCCACCGTGGCGCCCAAACTCCTGAACCGATTTAGATGGAAGAAGTGTCAATTGATTCGGTATTGTCCGGGTATTAATGTTCGGGTAACAGAAATAAATAAATAAATAAATAATCATTTATTTGCCAGAATGTTTGTACATAATGTTGGTGAAATAATATAGCCTGTTCATAAACATCCAACTAACTTAATAGTGTGCAAATATTAGTAGGTAGGTAAATTAAAAAATATTAGGATTTAAGCTGAACAATATTAAACAATTAAATATAAGATAAACCAATGTCTGAGAAATTACAGGAATCAAAATCATATCAATCATGCAACGCGATTAAAAATAAGAACGTCAATACTTAAAAGCTACAATTTTGTTTTAAATTCCCTTACATCATTGCGTTAAATATTCCTTCACATCATAATAACATTTTTCTAATAGTAATTTATTAAGTTTGCTCTTTAACATCTTTAAAGTCAAGTTTTCAAAGTCAGCAGGTAGCTTATTATAAATCTGAACCGCCATAGCGTAAGTACTTTTCATGAATGTACTATTGCAACATTTTGAAATACATAGTTTGTTAGGATATCGAATGGACCTATTCGTTTTGATTTCGCATTTCCTTTTGAAATATTTTGGACATCGCTTAACAAACACACACATATCCCTTATGTACATACATGGTAGTGATACCTAGTTTTTTAAAAAGTGGTTTACAGCTCTCTAATGGTCCTACATTGCAGATAGCCCTTATGCATTTCTTTTGCAGTCTGAATGCTCTTAAAATATCAACGGAGTTACCCCATAGTATCAAACCATATGACAACACGGACGATACATATCCATGGTATGCACTTAGAGCAGCATTTACTGATACTGTCTGAACTAGACGTCTTAAGGCGTAAACAAATCTGTCTAATTTTTTACATACATAGTCAATGTGCGCCTTCCAATTACAGTTTTTGTCATAAATTATTCCTAAAAATTTTAATGAGTCTGCTTCTTCTATTTTTGTATCGTCAAATTGTATGTTTTTTGGCTGAGTTTTAGTATTGTAATAACTGAATTGCATCATTTTAGTTTTGTTTAAATTTACTTTTAAATCATTGTCACTAAGCCAACTAACTATGTCTTGTAAAGCTTTATTTATGTCTTGTTCATATGTCCGTATATTTTTACTTTTAATTAATATTTTTGTATCATCTGCAAATAATACACAAGGATGAGTGACCGCTTTTGTAATGTCATTTATGTACGTTAGAAAAAGGAATGGTCCTAGTATACTTCCTTGTGGAACTCCCCTTTTATTACATTTTAGTGAAGATTTATACACTTCTTTGGTATTATTTTTCATTTTAGCAATTTCAGTGCATATTGACCTGTTATTTAAGTATGACTTAAACCACAGAGGCTACATTTTACACGAAAAAACTCGATATGACGTATGTAACATCCAAGAAAGTGGGGGTCTCCGAAATCCCGGACTCCGGAGGCATTCAGAGTATTATCCGGACCGGATAGATATTAATTTGGATTGGCTTTAATTTGGAGTGAATTATTATAATTCAGTTCCCAATTTACTTTGAACATGTATTTTCTGGCCCAGTGATTTGGATTTGCGATATATTTCAATATTATTAGTATGCATAATTATTATTTTCAATCTAAATCTAATTTTCATAAATAGGTTTGGTATTAGTTATATTTTCATAACAGATTTTATTAATAAATTAAGCTGTTGCCCGCGGCTTCACTCACGTTAAGTTCGATTTTCATTTAAATTTCAAAAGGGTTGAATTTTCAAAAAAAAATCCTCCTTTACTTTTATATATTTACATTTTTTAAAAAAAGGTTGTTCTTTTGAATAATAAGGACAATGCTCTTATTGGAATAATATGAAGCCTTAAAAAGAAACGAATATATTTATTTACATATTTATATTATTACCTATGTCCTTCCCTACGATATAACATATTATTATACTTGTACCAATTTTCATCAAAATCGGTTGAACAGATGGACCGTAAAAGCGTAGCAGACGGATAGACAAACAGACAGACGGACAGACAGACACACATTCACATTTATTATATTAGTACTAGCAGATGCCCGCGACTTCGTCCGCGTGGTTTAAGTTTTTTGTTATTCCCGCGGGAACTCCATAATTTTCCGGAATAAAAAGTAGCCTATGTCACTCTCCAGGTCCTCAACTACATCCAAGCCAAAAATCACGTCAATCCGTTGCTCCGTTGCGGCGTGATTGAAGGACAAACCAACAAACCAACAAAACAACAAACAAACACACTTTCGCATTTATAATATTAGTATGATGGAAGTATGGATTTACATCTTACAAGATTATGCAAGTAGGTACATTTATTTTGAGGAAAAAAACATCCGAGGACTATTCCATAAGAATATAATCTTCAGTATTATATTATCGTAAAAAGCTTCCAATTTC
Organism: Erebia epiphron; assembly: GCA_963932025.1. Lineage (NCBI taxonomy): Eukaryota > Metazoa > Arthropoda > Insecta > Lepidoptera > Nymphalidae > Erebia > Erebia epiphron. The sequence goes on from OZ009950.1 coordinate 17,229,240, forward strand.
CATCCAAATGTTCAAAGTGAAATTGTAATTAGCGACATTCACAAAATGTTGAGAAATGAAAATAGAGAAAAAAATAACTAATTTTAAAGCATGCATTGCTTTTATAAAAAAAAAAAAAAAACGCACTTCATACTAATATTATAAATACGAATGTGTGTTTGTTTGTTGGTTTGTCCTTCAATCACGCCGCAACGGAGCAACGGATCGACGTGATTTTTGGCATGGCTATAGTTAACGACCTGGAGACTCTCCAGGTCCTCAACTATGACAGCCCCGCCAATTGTTGTCCCGGAAAGAGAAGGAGTTCCCGTGAGAATTACAACGGTTGGATACGGAAGTTGAAAATTCTAGGGTAAAACCACAGAATAGGTACAGTACATTGTAAAACATGAAGTTACTTGGTATAGAAAAAGCAAAATGAAGGACATTGATATTGAAACCAAAGATATAGTAATTCATAAACAGCCTATCGCAGGTACACTACTGAGCACAGGTTTCGTCTCATGTCAAGGATTAAGCCACGGTCTACCACGCTGGCCAAGTGCGGATAAGACTTCACACAGCTTTGATATCATAGCTAGTGGTAACCTCTGTCGCTTGCAGTTTTGTCACGATGATTTTTGCTACACAGTTATTTGTCATTTATTTGCATTGACATAACCGATTTGGCTGAAATTTGAAATAGCGATAGCTTAAATTTTAACTTAACACATAGGTTACATTTGCTTCCGAAACATTAAAAAGAATTCCTGCTGGAACCAAAAAAATAATTCTAGTTTTGTAGAACATTCCATCATCCTAACTGCATTGTAGCCTAGAACTTCTATAGACCTACCTGTGTACTTATAGATTTGTATGAAAACGCATTTATAGTCCCACAAACTTATCTGACCCCGTGGCCAAAATTGAAACGAATTTGTAGGCCTGTTTAGTTTTGTTTTAATTATGTCTTTAATTTGCGACGCTGTCACCGGGTTATATAAGTTCTCGGACTATGCATCAATATCTCGATAAAATTTCACTTAGATCACTTGAGTTTCAAAGTATCCTTTTCTTTTGTTCGTATATCAGTGACTCACAACGACAAAATCCGATATGAGAAAATGAAACCATTCAGAGTTTCTCGTTTCAGTTTTTGCGAACTTTCCTCGCGGATGTAAAGTAGGTACGGGGACATTACAAGGGCTTTGTTATGCTAATTCGTGAATAGGTATTCAATTTTATATGCAGATAATAAAAGTTTATTTTTTGTTTCCTTTTTAACTTTTGTAACTCACGGTATAACGGCGTGTCTAACGGCTGAGTTTTCATCCAATGTTTCATCCCCTGTCCTAAGTTGATTCAAGAAGTTATCGTTAATGCATTCGGTTTCTCGAGTGTGCCTAGTTTAATTGACACCAACCTCAGCCTCTGAAAACGACTGCTGGAGCAGTTCACTTTAAATGCTAAAGTTCTTACCACTAACTGCCCAAGATTCCCGTGTATAGCTGCCCTTACGCTTATAAAATGTAATTTCATTTCTCGCCTAAGCCAATATCACGGGAGCGTCCATGATGCTCAATGATATAGAGTTCCAAGATATATACTAAAGTCACGTGCAAAAAAAGTATCCGAAAAGAACATTGAAGATTTTATTACACACTCAGAGTGTAATTTTGCTCGGTGTGGTTTTGACGGAAAAATACTAAGTTTTAATAATTTCTATTTTATTTATCCCAAAGTTCTAGATCTGGAGTTATGTATTTTTTGGTTCCCGCGGGAAATTTTCAATTTTCCGGGATAATAAGTAGCCTATGTGTTATTCTAGACTATAATAATTCTTTATTGACATAAATTAGAAACGTACAATTAATTACCAATTTTACTATAATCTATCTCTGTGCCTTTCATCCAACCGTTCTGGCGTGATTGAGTAACAAACATCCATCCATCCGCCCATCCTTCCAAAATTCCGTATTTATAATATATTTATTTAAAAAGGATAGTATTTAGGAGTAGGTATTTTTGTAATGAAAATTAACGTTTCAAGAGTGTATCTTGGGTTTGTATATCGACGGAGGTGCTCTATGAATTCTTTATGTACAAATGAGCGTTAAAAGCCTCTGCCCGGAGAAATAGCCCACGGCCTCCTGAATATTACATCAACTCAAACATAAGGGCTTTTTCAAGGAAATTTCTCAAGAAACAGGTTAACTTTAGGTAAAGTTTAATCAGAATTTAAAATTTTATGAAAAGTTTATTAAATGAGTAAAACAGAAAACATAAACTAGATTAATGTGCACAGGTCGATTTTACTTTGTTCTTTAAAACTCTGGGAGTTCTTAGTTCAACATTATCGTTTATCTTTTGCCTGGTGGGAGGCTTCGGCCGTGGCTAGTTACCACCCTACCAGCAAAGACGTGTTGCCAAGCAATTTAGCGTTCCGGTACGATGCCGGTTGAAATCGATCAGGGGTATGTATATGCGTTTAATATTATAACTGCCATACCTCTATCAGGTTAGACCGCTACGACCGCTCGTACCATCTTAGACTGCAGTATCACTAAACACCAGGTGAGATTGCAGTTCCCTAAAAGGTAGGCATTGTTGGTGAAACAAGCAGTTAGTATTAAAAAAAACCGGCCAAGTGCGAGTCGGACTCGCGCACCGAGGGTTCCGTACTCAAGAAGTAGGTATAATTACCTTTGTTAATGAACCGCAAAACTAACTTTGTTTGTAGAGGTTTACTGTTAATATCAAAAAATTACGTTTGTTGTATGGGAGCCCCCCTTTAATATTTACTTTATTGATATTTAATTATTTATTTTGAAAGGTAATATACAAGTTAATATTCTGTGAAAATTTGAACCGTCTACCTGTTACCGTTTTTAATATTGAGCAAAAAAATACGAAAAAAACACGTTTATTGTATGGGGACCCCTCTTAATATATATATTTTTTTAATTTTTAGTATTTGTTGTTATAGCGGCAACGGAAATACATCATTTGTGAAAATTTCAGCTTTCTAGCTATCACGGTCTATGAGATACAGCCTGGAGACAGACAGACAGACAGACAGACAGACAGACAGACAGACAGACAGACAGACAGACAGACAGCGGAGTCTTAGTAATAGGGTCCCGTTTTTACCCTTTGGGTACGGAACCCTAAAAATAACCCGACTATGGAAAAACTTCAGATTTGTCACTGACTTTTACACTTTTTTGGATGTAACATCCGTCTTATTGATTATGTTCGTGTAAAATGTCACCCGGACCATAATAGCGCATCGATTGATACATCATTCGTCAAAATCGGCATAATAGTTTAGGCGCTACGGTGGAATATTCATAGGCAAATACCTACAAACATACCTATACTTACTGCTTTAATCATAGCCCTTTCTTCTGGCTTCGGTAGTCGAGTAAAAAGCCATAAGAGTCCATGTATCTAACGTTACATGAACGTGCACCCCCATAAACATAAACTTTCACCTACATAATATCGCTTCGTTTCGTATTTCAACAAATTTCTTATCTGGGTTAAGCCCCGGCTCACGCTGGTAATTACTTTCGCATGCAACCGGGCGGAACTTCAAACTCCTTCTGTACACGGCTTAATTTCTCGGCTTTTGAATCTGTGTACATTTAGTCAAGTTGATAATAATTTATTATAATATGTATATTGTTGTTAACATTTAAATCATTAAATAATGTCCTCCCGACCGAATTTAAGCCACGGCGATTGGCTCCAGAGAGATTAGCCATCTGCGCGAGAGATAATATTACAGTGCGCACTGTCTGTTCCTTTACTCTCATGTTTCAATTCGTTTGTAAAAACCTACTTACCGCTCATAAATAACAAACTATTATGAAACAAATACAAGTTTTACATTTGAAAAGTTTTTTCAAGAAACTCTTGAAAACTTCTGTTCCCGTTAAGAAAATAGCGACTCATTATCTACAGTTACATTTTTTGTGTTTAACATCTACACTACATTTTTTTACAATTGGGTATTTGAAAACTATTCAAATAAATTATTTTTAGTGATTATTAAATAGTACATCTCCCGAAAGTCGTAATATCCGCGTACCCTGTTAGTTTTATGTTGAATAACTATTTTAAACTATAGATTAAAGTGAAAAGTGAGTCGAAATTTGATGATGTCACTATTCAGTATTTCATACAAAATCCCATACTAAGCACGCGTTTTGACGTATGAAAAAAAAATGCTGATTTGACTAGTTGTCAAATACCCAAAAACAAAAAAAAAAATATGGCAAATGCACACTTTGTGATTTGGTTGTGATACTCTAGTCTGTCCGCGATAAGAAAATAGTTACCTACTCTTCATTGTAGGCAGGCTGCCATGCTAGACCCGACCAATGAAATTGCAAGAAAGCAGAAACCTTTATGATTTAATTAAATTTAAATCATAGAAATGTAAGAAATTTGCAAAATGTAACTGTGTAAGGAAAAATAAAGACTATTTTATTTTACTTATTCTATAAGAATTTACATATTCAACCATAATTGAACTAAGTACACAACTAAAGTTATGCGGACAGTTATACACAAACACACATTGATGTCGTCAAAGGGAAAGTGTAAAAAGCAAAAAATATGTATCATACCATCATATAAAGCTTTCAGCAAAAATTAAATGCACGGGCTTCAGTATATTAATGTGTTTAACTCCGATGTTTTGCTTGTTAGGTCCACAGTTCGGATGTTGGTCAAACAAGTTATAACTTGTTTCGAAACAAATTTCATTAATGATTCAGTTCTCAACAAAAACGCTGCTGGCTGAAAAAACTGTGAGTAGTTATATTATGTTCGGCCCCACTGCCTCGTTGGTCTAGTGGTTAGCATGTTCGACTGCGGACGGCGAGGTCCCGGGTCATGCTATGACAGCAAAAGAACAGAGAGTGCACCTGTGTATGCGCACACATTTTTGCACTATAATATGTCCTGCGCAGATGGCTAATTTCTCTGAAGATAGGCAGAAACTTGGTCGGGAGGTGCGTATGTTCGGAAATGAGTGTATGTGTTTCAACAACATCTCAGATTTTATTTATAAAATCTGAGAATGTTGTGGTCTAGTGCGAACTAGTAGTTATGGACTCGTACTACTTAAGTATGATATAATCATCATGGACTGTATTTAAAATAGTAATTGGCACGTAAATTCCATGCCCTTGTGCAAATTTGTGATCAAATAGATATCAACGCTTCTCATTGAATCTTGGTTTTTATAACTCACGTTTTCATACAAATTACAAACCTAGACCTATTTTACTCTCTTAGGGATTGAATTTTAAAAATACTTTTTTAGCGGATGCCTACATTATAACAGCTATCTGTGTGCCAAATCTCAGCCCCATCCATTCAGTGGTTTGACTTGTGCGTTAGTAAATCAGTCAGTCAGTCAGTCACGTTTTCCTTTTTTATTAGGGTTCCGTACCAAAATGGTAAAATGGAACCCTTATGGTGCGACTTTCTCCGTCTGTCTGTCCGTCCGTCACACTCGATTATTTCAGTAACTACCGAAGCTATCGACATGAAATTTGGAATAGTTGTGTATATTAGTGGCCCAAAGACACTGGAATTAAAAAAAATTGGAAATTATTTTTGTTCTTATTTAAAAAGGGGGGAAAATCTGAGGGTTGAAATTTAAAAGTGAGATAACTGTACTGTGTGGGGTATCATATGAAAGGGTTTACTTTGTACATTCTAAAACAGATTTTTAATTATTTTTAGTTATGATAGTTTTTGATTTATCGGGGAAAATGTCTAAAAAAATACCGTTCCCCCCCCTTATCTCCGGAGTTTACCAATCGAAAAATTTGAAATAATTATGGTCAATAGGAATTTACGTATATTTTGCAGGAAAACTATAGCCAATGCTCTAACTAGCATAGTTTTTTTGATATTAACAATAAACCTCTACAAACAAAGTTAGTCTTGCGGTTCATTAACAAAGGTAATTATTTATTAATAATGGTACGGAACCCTTCGTGCGCGAGTCCGACTCGCACTTGCCCGGTTTTTTAGACTTAAATTAATTATATATTTTGCTTTCCTAAACCTATTTTTTTGTCCAGTGATAGTGACAGCACACAACATCACTTACTTGGAGGTGCCGCAGTACGGCGACCCGCGACGTGACGCCGACCTCGTCTGTCACTACGTCAGCGAGAAGGGCGATCCGCCACTCCACTCCGTCAAGTGGTATCGCGACAACAATGAGATATTCCGGTTCACGCCTGAACAACAGGTGAGTTTTGATTAAAGTTGTGACATGACGTCACGCTGCGGCTCATCCCATACTTGAACTATGGAACAGACATGCAGCATCACGTCCTTGCCACGTCCCGATCATTTATTTATGGTGTTATCTTCTGGGAAAGTGTAGGATATAGGTACGAGGATAACATCACTTACTTGGAGGCGTTGTACGAACCGCGACGTGACGGCGATCTCGTCTGCCACTACGTCACCGAGAAGGCCGACCCGCCACTCCACTCCGAAATATTCCGATTACATAGGGCAAGTGCATATACATGATATGGCGCGGACGTGGTGGTGCACCAAATTTCCTACTTGGTCTAGGTAAATCAACACAACATTACATTTTCGCCGATTTTCCCAATATGAGCTATCATAGTAATAGGGGTAAAGAATACGTCTACTAGAATATTATCACGTACTAAGAGATGTCGCAGTAACTACGGTGGCTCGTGCCGTGACGTGCGAGAAGTAGGAAGGAGTTAAGAATGGGTTTCGGTTGTCACCTGCGCTCGCAGCGGTTGCGGGACAGAAATAACTTCTCTTTGACGCCATTAATATCTTTCAAATGCAACGGATGTAACATAATATCCCATTTGCCATTTTCCCTGAAATCATTAATTAAACCACAGATGCTTCACCTCAAAATTCATATCCAAACATACATTTACGGCTCCCCTTATCGATACAATTTATTATATTATTTGTGGTAGCACACACAATAAATCAAAATGTCGAATAAATTAATTGTTATTCATGTATTCTTAACAAATCGCCCACCTGTTGTAGCAGGACGCGTGAAATGGCAGAAGCGTAACGTTTAACGTGTATCTTACTTTTAACGACGCTAAGGGGAAATAGTTATTTGTTATACAAGAGTGAAAAGTTGTTTTTTAACCGCGTGCTCAATTTTGATGACCGAGCAAGCGAAGGATTCTAAAATTGAATCACGAGCGCAGCGAGTGGTTCAAAAATTAGAATCCTGAGCGTCAGCGAGGGAATCAAAAGAGCACGAGGTGAAAAATCTTTTCACTCGAGTGCAACACGTAATTTTTCATTCCACCTCAGCGAGGAAATTAAATACTTCTCGCGTGATTGTTGAGGGAGTAAGCTCATTTCCGCATTTTTAACGGTTCAGTCAATTCTGTTGGCGTCAAATTAACATCTTCGTCACTAGAATCACTCATTTTAGGTTTTTCACTTATTTTCAATTTTCTTGTCTTTAATCGAAGGTTTTAATTTTGAACAATATGACGTGAAAGATACTGGTGCGCGCAAAGCAAATTAAAAAAGTACACCAAGAAGGTTACGAGTGTGAGTTTTTAACAAATTAAAAACGGTTGTATGGAAATTCGGCACCATAGAGGTAGAAGTAAATAGGTTGTAATGATGTTTTGAATTCACAGACTTCATAGACGAGTGATATTTACTAACGTGCACACGATGTTCTAAATTCAATTTACTTTATCCTCAAGAGGATAATAACGACTTTTGCAATCAGATATCGAAGCGTAAAAATACTCTTTCCGAGATGGTGGGATGAAAATATTTTTTTATGCGACTGCCTCTCTATTTTAATCCACTACTAGTACCTAAGCCCTTGCCTTTGATCTCACCTGGTGGTAAGTCATGAATCATGATGCGGTCTAAGATGGTAGCAGGCTAACCTGGTAGGGGTATGACAGTTAAATTAAGCCCATACCCTGTTTCTAAACAGCTTCGTACCGGAACGATATTTAAACAACGATCTTGAACAAAGTTGGAACGATGTTTTAATGTAATTTCCATAGAATATGTCCGAGTAACTAGTACAAACATCTATATAATTTAAAGTAAACTCTGCCTGAGGTAAAAAAATATGAAAACTGGGAATAAGTACATAAAGCAAAAAATATATATGAGGGGAAAGAAAATAAGTGGAAATATTCTACAGAAACATATTCTCGAGTGAATGTTGGTTTTACTACAAGCGGGGAAAAGCCTTTGGTAATTTTTAATTTTAAAATTTGCATCCCTCTCAATTTATAAAAGTTGGAGTGATAGTGGGTGAGTTTTAATAGGTGCTTGATAAAATTTTACGGTTTTTTTTTCAAATATCAATGTTTATTGTAATGACTTTGGAGATGACAAACTTTAGGCTAATTATTTGTAAATTATTGTAATTTGTAATGATTGTTTAAAATATTATTATAATAGACTTGGTTTATGCTCGCGGTTTGGCTTATGTTAAACTAGCTGATGCCCGCGACTTCGCCCGCGTGGATTGAGGTTTTCTTGTTCCGGGATAAAAAGTAGCCTATGTGCTATTCCAGACTATAATCTATCTCTGTGCCAAATTTCATCCAGACCCGTTCAGCCGTTGGGGCGTGATTGAGTAACAAACATCCATCCATACATCCATCCATCCAAACTTTCACATTTATCATATATTTTATATTTGATTATTTGATTTTATTTCATTAGATATCATTTGGTAATCCAAACATCGACTACTTGATCTATCAATTAGGTACCGCTAATGCGGTACCTAATTGATAGATCAAGTGTTAAAAACGATCTTGCAGAAACAAAAAGGTGACTGACTGACTGACTGATATATCAACGGACAGCTCAAACCACTGGTCGGATCGGGCTGAAATTTGGAATACAGATAGCTTTTATGGCGTAGGCATTTTTTATACCTCAAGGCGTAAAAAAGGGGTTTGAAATTTACCAACCAAAATATAAATTTACGTGACCTAAGCCACGTCTGCTTTTTTATAAAGTTTATATACTTAACGCTTGGCTGCTAAGACAGTCGTTAAGCCTGTCGCATTGTATGGTTCAGAATGTTGGGCGGTGAAAAGGACGGATGAAAGAAAAGTACATGCGACCGAAATGCGAATGTTGAGATGGATGTGTGGTGTGACTAGAATGGATAAGATTAGGAATAAATATATAAGGGGAAGTTTGAAAGTAGCGCCAGTGATAGAAAAGATGAGGAGTAATAGGCTAGCATGGTATGGGCATGTAATGCGGAGGGAAGAAAGGCGAGAGATTACGAGAAGAATGATAGATATGCATGTGGAAGGAAAAAAGAGTAGAGGGAGACCAAAGAAAAGATGGATGGATTGTGTGAAAGAGGATATGCGTATAAAAGGGGTGAATGATAGGTTGACGGATAACAGAAGTAAGTGGAAGAAGAAAACATGCTGTGCCAACCCCATGTAGCGTGGGACAAGGGCAGGAGGAAGAAGACTTAACGCTTGGCTGCAATCAGACCTGCAGGCAAGTGGTGATGCAGCCTTAGATGGAGCGCGCTTGCCTAGAAGATATGCAGATAAGCAGAAATTAAGTGGAGCAGAGCGGCGGAGCTAGTCTGAACTATAATCTTGTAACAAGCACTTTCTCAAACTTCCCACTGTCTCTTGATCATTAGCAATTTGCACTCTGGCGGTATTTCCGCATGTTTTCAGAAAATTGTGTTCACTCACTCAATGGCCGACTGAAAGCGATAATTAATTGAAAGACTACTTGATTAATTGTATCGATCTGAACCAAAGGAAATGTTTGGGTTTACTCAAATAATGCGGCTTTTACAAACATTTTCTGTGGAGAAAATGGAATGGATCTACTATGTAGAGTTTCTATTAGATTATGAAATTTTGTGGCTATTGTGCACGATCCCTTAACTAAACTTACCTAATTTACAGGACGTCTAGTGTCGCCTTTTTCTGCAGGGAGCATTATGAAAGGGATGGCAATAAAAAGTCCTGTAATTTGAGTTTTATGTAGAGATTGTGTACAACAGAATAAGTCACTATCCTAACTAATAATATAAATGCGAATGTGAGTTTGTTACGATTTCACGGTACATCTTTTCAACCGATTTGATTTGGTACAGAGATAGTTTGCATCTCGTGAAAGGACATAAGTTTTTTATAAATTCATTCACCTTCATTTTCATAAAAGGATATTATGTCACTCTCCAGAATCCGTTGTCCTGTTACGGCGTGATTGAAGAACAAACGAACAAACTAGCAACCCTACAAACAAACACACTTTCGCATTTATAATTTTAGTATGATTGTGTATGGCAAAAATAGCCACGTTAACTTCAACAATACTGTCTAATTGAAAGTCAAAGAAGGGAATTGAGACTTGAGAGGTACAAACCTAAAAATTATCCCAAAATGTCGTTAAATTACAAAAATGTTTGAAACCTGAATTTCTATTTTAAAAAGTAGGCAGAAATTACATCGTAATTCATAGTAAAAACAAAAAGGGGCCAACTTCGTAAAAATTAAGATAATTACTTTACATAAGTAACGAAGTTACTCGAGGTCCTGTCCCTTCATAAATTATTACTGTTTAGCAATTTGGATAATGCCAGGACGGGTATTTCATAAACTAAGGAGAGTATTTTGTAGAAGATGAATAATTAATGCGCCTTCATCCTGCCTTATCCAATCCATCCGAACTATGGGGTTAGACTTTTAGACTACCGCCCTGGTGCAGTGATGAGAAAAATGTTAGTGATGATGCAGTCTTAGATGGTTGCGGGCTAGTGGTCAAACCTAACCTAACAGTTATATTAAACCCATAACCTAATTATACACGGCATCGTACCGGTATGCTAAATCGCTTTTTTTTCTTAGTGTCAGCATATTTAAGGCGAAAAGGCTTACAAACTAATTTATGTATTACCAAACTGTTTGCACAGTTTGCCATATTCGCCTAACCCCTCTAGCCGCGAACTGGTCCTTGTGTTTTCATAGTGATCGACTTTATTCATGTACTAGCATTGAAATAGAACTAAAATTATACATCAATGTGCACTAGTGTCAATAATTGGGCAGAAAAAAGACAAGACACCCTCTCCTCTCCCCGCAAGAGATAGCCGAACGTGATTTGATACATTTTTCTTACGTATCCTATTCCGTGTTTATTTCATCAAAGCTGCAGGAACAGAACAGTTTCAGTCTCTATATCCTAGTTATAGCTATACTTACGTTATTCTATACTGTACATCTTGGCAGCATGTCTTCCCGATAGGGTGGTAACTAGCCAGCGTCTAAGATGTCATCCAGCAGTTCTTTAACTCTGGCACCACTAAACACACCAAAGTCTCAGATAGTCATATTTTTTTTCTTTCATCCAGCCTCCAACAAGAACCTTCAACAGCACAGCGGGTGGCGTCTCCCGCGGCGCTTGCAACTTGCACAGCTGTTCGATCAGCGTGGCTCTGCCCAAGAAGTACAACACCAGGATTTCGTTCACATGCGAGGTCTCCACCGAAGGGCCCAGGTTCGCTGTCGTCAACCAGACCAAGTATTTGACAGTTGCTGGTGAGTTGACTTGATTAAAAAAAAACTTAGAAAATGATGAACGATTACATATGCGTAGCTTACGTAACACATAGCTAGTGGATAATGATTATCCCTGGTAGATTTCCTCAAAATTAAATTTAAAAAACCGGCCAAGTGCGAGTCGGACTCGCGCACCGAGGGTTCCGTACAAACCTGTAGTAAGTTTTAAATTAAATGGTTTTTTTAAATATTTGAGTTGATTGAATGAAAGGTAAATTGCGGTTTACGATTTATGACGTATTAAAAAATAACGACCAAAGATGTAAAACGGTAATAATTACCTTTGTTAATGAACCGCAAAACTAACTTTGTTTGTAGAGGTTTACTGTTAATATAAAAAAACTATGCTAGTTAGAGCATTGGCTATAGTTTTCCTGTAAAATATACATAAATTCCTATTGACCATAATTATTTCAGATTTTTCGATTGGTAAACTCCGGAGATAAGGGGGGGGGGGGAACGGTATTTTTTTAGACTTTTTCCCCGATAAATCAAAAACTATCATGACTAAAAATAATTAAAAATCTGTTTTAGAATGTACAAAGTAAACCCTTTCATATGATACCCCACACAGTACAGTTATCTCACTTTTAAATTTCAACCCTCCGATTTTCCCTCCTTTTTAAATAAGAACAAAAATAATTTCCAATTTTTTTTAATTCCAGTGTCTTTGGGCCACTAATATACACAACTGTTCCAAATTTCATGTCGATAGCTTCGGTAGTTACTGAAATAATCGAGTGTGACGGACGGACAGACGGACAGACGGACAGACAGACGGAGAAAGTCGCACCATAAGGGTTCCATTTTACCATTTTGGTACGGAACCCTAAAAATTAATCTATGCTAATACCGATCTCTCGGGGTCGTATTCCTCATTACTGAGGGTTGTGACCCCTTCCCATTAATCAAATAATGGTAGGAGTTTTTCTTGGGATAATAATGCGGTGGGTTCCCACGTCCTTCCGCATACGACTCAACTAAGAGTATTTAAACTCTTAGGTTTTTGTAACGATTATTATCAGATGTTAGTGATAATAACCGGGCTTTTACGTGCTCTCCGAGGCACGGAGGAAACGAAAAGGCCAAATTTGAACCTCCAAATTCGGTCACCCATCCAGTTACCGACTTGGGTCTACGTTGCTTAACCTTCGCAATCGACTGATAAGCGTTGTCACAACTCACTCGTCCCTCAACTAATACCGATATACCGACCGATATACCAACTCGTCGCTAATACCGATAGTAAATTCGAAATATGTCAGTCTATCTGACGAAATTTGGTACAGAGATAAGTTACATCTTGGGGCAAGGCATTTCGCATCTACTTTAATCCTGGAATATCACCGAGTTTCCGCAAATATTTCAATAACTAAATCCACGCTGACGAAGTCGCGGCCCGCAGGCATAGTCTAGTAATATTCTATTTGATAAGTCACCGTAATAATGTTACAATAAAACAGTTTCATTCTCAGTTATGAGATGATGATTAGTGTTATAAGCAATGTTATCCATATAATTATTGCATATACTAATATATTATAATAAATACGCAAGTGTGTCTGTCTGTCCGTCTGCTATGCTTTCATGGCCCATCTTTTCAAACGATTTTGATGTAATTTGGTAAGTATAGAATGTTGTATCCCGGATATGGACAATTCATCCATGCAAATCAAACAGTTCTCGCAGGTTTTTTTTTAAGATTCAATTTATATATAAAGAACTTTTTAATTTTCCGGGATAAAAAGTAGTCCATGTATTATTCCAGACTATAATCTATGTCTATTGTCTGTGCCAAATTTCATCCAGATCCGTTCAGCCGTTCTGGCATGATCGAGTAACAAACATCCAGCCTTCCACCCACCCAAGCTTTCGCATTTATAATATTAGTACAGAAGTATAGAGCATTGTTAAAAATACTCAAAAATGCTGAGTTTGCCTCCCATTGTTTATTGCTAGCTTTTATTTAGTCGTAGTATAGGTGTTTTGTGTACAGCTAGCAATAAGGAAACAATAAAGTTTTTATTTATTGAAGTGAAAACTTCTTTAGCCGCGTTGAGCACTTTTTGGTAGGGGGTAAACTTCTGGATTAGCGTCACCGACACCGCGTTGTTACGAAGACACAAGGTTTTAAATATAAATATACTACATGCGTAATTAAACTTTAATGCCTTAGTTTTAAAAATCGTTTTCACTTCTATCGGCAGTCCCTATGACTGCCAATTTTTTTATCAATTCCGTTGCACACAGTAACGCTGAAAGAGGACCCGGTGATAACGGGAGCGTCAGGCACGGTGCAGCTGGGTGAGGACGTGCTGCTCAACTGCTCCACGAAGCCTGCCATGCCGCCGGCTAACATCGTGTGGTACGTCGATGGGAAACCAGAGAGGGTATTACACATTTTACTGAAATCATAATATACCTATCGAGATGACCATTTGATCAGTAGTCAGTGGACGGACGACATCAAAGGCGCGCGGTTTCTTATCCGCCAGACAAATTTTTTTTGCAAGTTGTTAAACCTTTTTAAATAATTAACTGTACTCAAGAAACTTTCATTTCCAACACCCCTTTAGTTTAAATTAACAGGTTAATGTTTGTCATAGACGGAGCCCTGGATGAATGACAACACAGAAGTATCATCAGCAGACGAATACGGCCTCCGATCGAGTTGGCGCCCGCTGCGAGTCAGAGTAGCTACGGGCAGAGGGTTCATGGCCATCCGCTGTGAGGCCACTCAACCCAGCAGGCCACCTTACACCAGGTCTACAAACGCCAGCCTCGTGGTCGCCCGGTCACCTCACTTGTCTATGTACACCGCCTCTGGTATGTACCCCTCTCCCTCGATAATTTTACTTATAATATTTCTCTTCGGATAGAGTAGCTACAAGAAGTTTCATGGCCATCCGCTTTGAGGCCATACGACGCATACGCATACGACTCGAAAAAAATTATATTGAAAGTATTAAATGTTTCTGTAACGATTTTTATCAGATGTTAGTGATAATATCTAGGACTGACGCGAAGGCTTAACGTGCCCTCTGAGGCACAGAGGAAACGAAAAGGCCAAATTCGGTCACCCATTCAGTTACCGACTTGGGTCAACTTACCAACTGCAATCTATATGAACTAGGCCACTCGTCCCCCATCCTCCACCACAATACCGCACCACGAAAATTTTGGAAGATTTGGCTTTGAAGGAATTCTAACCTTTTTTTTATTGACGGGGGGAAATCTCCCTGAGATACCTATCTCCAGGGGAAGATCAGGTTATATGGGACTTCTGCCTACTAAAACCCTCCCGGTGCCCACCTTCTGCACATTATGAGAAGCTCCGGGAACTCTAAAGAACATGCGCCGGAGCTTCGCTTGTGCGACGCCTATTGGGCTCGTTTTCGGGGATATAATCCCCTTATCAACTAGGTACGGCAGCTTGTGCCACGGCAAGCTGTCGTCTTCCCAGATTTGCACATAGATGGAAGAAGAGCGACCGGAGCCCCCAGAGGAGGAGTTCTAACCTACCTTTATGTCACCATCTACTTATTGTCCGCAGGTTCAAGTTCCACCAAAGCGGTGGTGGTGCTAGCGACGTGTTTTGCAGTACATATATTCTCTAAATACAGTGCCTTGAGTAAACTCTAAGCGTGAGCGGCTAGGGGTTTGACAATTGTATAAAGGATAGTACGTACGAGGTAGGTAGATAAATTCTCCACCCACACTTCTCATGTGATGAAAAATTTTAGCTCTAAACCTTTATGTTAATTGAATAATTTATAGAACTCAATTTAACGTAAATAAATGAAGGGCTGACTCAATCAGGGGGCTTACTCCCATCGCTTATAGCATTATTATTTCAAAATGACAGTTTTATGTCACGTACCTTGACATCCTTAAAATAAGGATTATATAATTCTACAACACTAACGGCAACAATATTGAAATAATGCGGCTTTAAGCCATAGTGGTATGTCCACTCCCCAGTACAGTTTCAATGCTTATTGTAAGTCTGCCCATTGGTTTGGATGTCTTAAGCTCAAAAGTGACCAGCGTTATTATTAGTGAATTATTTATTACCATTAAATCCTATTTTCAGAAAAATACTGTTTAGCTGAATTTTATCCTCATTATATTATGTAAAATATCATGGTGGTAATTTGATTCTACGCATTAACTAAATTAGATCAAAAGGCAATGTTTTTCTCTTCCAAACAGCATATTGTGAAAAGAATAGCACTATTTTTATTTTTTTGTAATTTCATACGGTTTAGTTCAAACCCAATAAGCAACTTAATATACTTATATGGAGATTTTAAAATGAACAGAACTTAAAAATTTCAAATAATTATAAAAGTAAAAGTATAAAATCCTCACAAAAATATTTTATTATTAAATAAAACTTCTTTTAGCAGAAACGTTTGCTTATTCAAAACGTAATTAAATGGCAGTCTTAGATCCCTCTTTCTTATTATTTTCTTACTTTTATTAACTTGAAAGGCTTTCCCGGAAGCCTACCGTTGTTAAAGACAAAGAAATTTGGTATTAACTCGTTCCAAATTATATACTCTACGGAAGCCATCCTTAGTTAGATACTTCTCAAATATAACAAAGATTACTTTTACAAAATTATAATGATTAGCTGACTCAGGCCGGCTTGGTAAGAATTTCTGAAGATATTTTCTTATAATTTTTATATGAAATAGTCATTTTATTGCTGTCCAAAAATCTATACTGTCATCGAAATAGATTTCGTCATCTAAAAAAAAATTAGTAACATTTCTGAGTTGTCGAACACGTACATTAGTTGGAGGCGTAATTCCAAGCTGACTGTACGACTTTAAATTCTATGAGGACACGTTTTTAAAGGCATTGCGTCCAACAGTTCTCATTAATACTGTTGGACCCGATGTTCGACTGTATCGCATCCAGTGGCATTACTACCGTCCCGTAAAGCAGTATTATAAAAATACTACAGGCCATCAACGTCCCACAGCTGGGCACAGAAGAGGGAATCAGAGCTTAGAATTCAAAAAATTAACTACAAATAACATAAACTAACAAATAACATCTCATTGTAAAAAATGTTTCTGCAAATAAATAATTTTGAATTTTGAATTTTAGACGGTCCAATGCGGAGTGGCGGGCATTTTTAAAATCGTAGTTATCTATTAGTTAGATATTACGTATCCTGACGTTCCTAAAATACGCATTATAATTCTGAAACAAGAGTGTCGAAAAAGTTAAAATAATACTGCTTAAAGCGATTGTAGTAAGCCCCTTCTACATTCGCTGGACACGATACAAGCACTAAAATTGCAATTTAGTTTAAAATGGTGATTGTACTTGTATAACCGAATTAGCTAGTACTTCTTACTTACTACTCTAAAGTGAACTAGACTTTTCACAATAAAGTCAGTATAAAATCGGCCACTGTTTTTCACCATCTAAAATCGGTTATTGTCGGAAAGCAATTGGCCGTAGTCTATTTTTGTATAGTTTTATCTCTTATTTATTGCATTACGTATATATACATATTTTTGTCAATAATACCAATTTTCTTTTTCAATATTATCATTTATTTCATACAAATTTCATTGATATAATTATTTCCAGTTTAGTTCTATGAAATTGACAAGTGTGGGTGGAAACATAAAAAGTGGTATGAAATATTATAATTTATGATAATATTATTATAATATAAATGTAATTGAGAAAATAAATTCTATAAATATAGCCAGCACTGAATTTCGATGTTTTCCTACACGTAAAAATATTTGTAAGTAATTATATTTACATGTGTTGTGAAGGGAGCCAGAGTTGACAAAATTAAATATCTGTAAAATAAATTACTCTTTAATATGAATGTTGTTTAACACAATTTAATAATAATTATGTTCATGTGTATTGTCACTCTAACTTAAGTGGTACTCATAATAATAATAACTATTATTGTAAAAAGCAATGGGCTATATACACCTCCAATTTTCAACCGACTTCAAAAAAAAGGAGGAGGTTCTCAATTCGACTTTTTTTTTAATTTTTTTTTTTTATGTTTGTTACCTCAGAACTTTTGACTGGGTGGACCGATTTGGATGATTCTTTTTTTATTTGAAAGGGCATACTTCCCATGTGGTCCCATATAAATTTTATCAAAACGGGCGAGCGGTTTTTAAAATATCAACAATAAAATAAGTACTTTGTATAGCGTGTGCTTGTTGTTGTAAAGTTGGCGCGGGAGTTTGAAGTAGGTTGTTTAAAAAGAATTTTTTTTATATTAAATTATGGTCGGTGTATGGCAGACCAACGACTAGTCCAACGAGGCATGTTTGACTGCGGCCGAAGAGGTTTGGCCATAATTAAGTATTGAGATTTTCTGACAAGAAATTCTCAGTACTAGCCCGGAGTTAGAAAGTTGGCGGTGCTTCACCCCCGTGCCTCGGAGAGCACATTAACCCGTCGGTCCCGGTTATGTTAATAGGTTATCACTAACATGACAATAGTCACTAATGCCCGCCAACCCGCATTGGAGCAGCGTGGTGGGTCTCAGATCTAATTCCCTATCTCCTATGTGAGTGGAGGCCTATGCACAGTGCGCAGCAGTGGAACGTTAATGGGCTGTAGTATGTCACACTAGGTTATGACCCGTAAGGGCTTCTTAGTTATTCTTTACAGCATTTCGAGTCCTCTGCCGTAGTCTACATCACGACGGTCGGGTTTGGAATATGTCGGACGTACACCGACCATAAGCAGACGTAAGTATAGCCGATTCCTTATATCACATAACAAATGTGTCAGAAATCTAATATATACTTGTGACAATTCACCTTAATCCTTTAAAAAAAAATTTTTTGCAACGAGAAGTTAGTATCGATGTTCATGGCCTCTATATTTACGTGTTGGTACTAAAATAAATTAAATAAACACGTTTATTATTGATCTTGAATATAATATTTATGAGTTTATATACAGTAGGTAAATTATTTACCCATGAATATTTTTTTAATGAGTGTGTAAAGCTTCGACGCTCCGTGGTTTAACTAGTCAACCAACAGTCAAGGAGTAGGTACCTAAGTAAATCAAAAAAAATCTTTCGGACCTCGCTGTTAATTTGTCAATTTTTTTTCAAAAATGAGTATAATCTTACAAACTTATCTGAGTCGATGACAGCGTCACTAGTTAGAAGATATGAAAAAAACTTAACAGGCAAAAAATTTGTTCCAATTTTGGCCACCGGGTCGGGTAAGTGACGGACTGTAATTTAGTAATGATACGTTTCTAACCGCAAAAAAATCAACCTTACAGTGAGCTTACTACCATCGCTTAAGGCAATATTATTTTGAAATGTCAGTTTTATGTGACGTACCTTCATCATCATCATCATCACCACAGCCTATTAACGTCCCACTGCTGGGCACAGGCCTCCACTCTCATAGGAGACCGGGAATTAGAGCTTAGACCCGCCACGCTGCTCCAATGCGGGTTGGCGGGCTTTAACGATTATTATCATGTTAGTGATAATAACCGGGACCGACGGCTTAACGTGCTC
The DNA here is from genome assembly GCA_963932025.1 of Erebia epiphron. NCBI lineage: Eukaryota > Metazoa > Arthropoda > Insecta > Lepidoptera > Nymphalidae > Erebia > Erebia epiphron. The sequence continues at coordinate 17,248,398 of OZ009950.1, forward strand.
TCCGAGGCACGGGGGTGAAACACCGCCAACTTCCAACTCCGGGCTGGCACTGAGAATTTCTTAATTGAAAAACCCAATACCTAACTTTTATGCCCGACCGGGAATCGAACCCAAGACCTCGTGATCCGCAGTCGACTATGCTAACCACTAGACCAACGAGGCAGTCAACGAGGACGTACCTTGACATCCCTAAAATAAGGATTATAAATCTGAAAAAAAACCGTCAATAGTATTAAAATAATACTGTTTTAAGCCATGGTAGTAAGCCATCTGACCTATGAGTTGATTTTTAAAATGGCTGTGATACAGAAACATGTTATACCTATAACCAGTTAATATATTATACATATAACAGGTTATAGGTAGCTTCCTTAGTGCGTTGACTAGTTAATCCTTGGATCATACAATTTTGGTTGTAAGCTAATTTTAGTCCCAGCCAAAAAACAACTCTGTATATTATTTCGCATCAGTACTGCCAATTATTTGAAGTGTCGTATAATTATTATCTTAACAGCTATTTTATTATTCTTATCTATAAAATCTTCATCTCAGAATTAACATTGGTAGGCTCGGTCCATGTTTTACGGCTCTGGAACATTTTTATGTATAAAGTATTTTTTTATTATTCACACATTAATCTCGATTTTTCCGTCCGCAACTTTTTTTTGCACAGTGAATGGATTTTTTATGGCAAAAGTTTGAGTTTGATTTTTTTGAGTTTGAAATAGTAATCTTGTTTGATAAATGTGGTGTTGATGTAGCTTTATGATGCCGAAAATGTTGAAATGGAATAAAGCTCCTTTTTATTAAAAAATCATACTAATATTATGCGAAAGTGTTTTTGTTTGTTGGTTTGTTGGATTGTCCTTCAATGACGCCGCAATGGAGCAACGGATCAACGTGATTTTTGACATGGTTATAGTCGAGGACCTGGAGAGTGACATAGGCTACTCTTTATCCCGGAAAAATAAAGAGTTCCTGCGGGTTTAAAAAATTCCTTAAACCACGCGGACGAAATCGCGGGCTAGTAAGATATATAACTGAGTGTAAACTCCACACATGGTTGAAATAAAACTTCTTTGACGATGTGACAGATATATAATAAAACAAGATAACGCCCGCGACTTCTTCCGCGTGTATTAACGTTTTTGATTTCCGCTCTTTCTAACTCTTTTTCGGGATTTAAAGTAGTCTATGTTCTTCCCCAGGATGCAACCTATAACTGTACTAACGCTTAGGTACTTGCTTAGTGCCTCGTCTTTGCTGGTAAAATAGTACAACTAGCCGTGGTCGAATGCTCCCGCCTGACAAAATCGTCCATGGACCTATTTATTAACGCCTTATGCAACCAAGACTAATTTATGATTTCTTTAAAAAAATGTTACTGTGTAGCGAAAGATTTCCGAATATCACTTTATTTCATACAGTTACCATCTTCTTTACGGTAAAACGATTTTCAACCAAGTCAATTATGTTCGGGTCGTGAGTTTGTACGTTTGTTATATTGTAGTCGGTACGTGGAAGCGAATTCTGTGTGACATTTCTGACAACGAAATAACTAGGACCCGTGTTCGTATACGGCTTATTCAAAGCACCACTGTTTTTGAAGTCCACCCTGTATTACTACAATGGCTACGTGTTACTTAACAATGTTAGGGACATTTGACATTCATCTGTACGGTGATAGCCTAGTGGTAGCTCAGGGTTGCAGTTGATTCCCGGGCACGTACATCCATCTTTTTTAAATTATGTGTGTTTTAAGCATAGATTTAGGATTAGTCTCCGCTCTATCCTAATCTATGGTTTAAAGAAATTAAATATTTTATATCCCTTGTTTAAAAAGGTGAAGGAAAACATCGTGGGGAAAGCACGCCCGAGAGTTCTTTATAATGTTCTCGAAGGTGTGTAAAATCTGCCAATCTGCACTTGGCCAGCGTGGTGGACTATGGCCAAACATTTCAACACTTTTCTTTTTTTTTATTTCAGTTATTATCGTATTTTGAATGATACTTGTTCAATAAATTAATTCAGTTAAAATAAATGTTTTTAGCTAATATAGTGTAGTTGTATAATTGTCCGAAAAATACAGAAAGGGTTGGTGTCCTTACTCAAAATCGTACCAAGTAATTGCTTACTCAGAAGAAAGTAGGTACGTTACAGCGTTCTGTCCATAGCATTTTGAATTGTACAACATGTTCTAGATATTGTCAGCGAGTGGGTGCAATGCTTTTTGAAGTGAAAACTTCTTTAGGCGCGTTCAGCACTTTTTGGTAAAAGGTAAACCTGTGCATTCGCGCTACCGACATCCTCCGCGCCGACATCTCGCGTCGCAAAAGGTCTTAAATATAAATATACTACATTCGTCATGGAACTTGAATGCCTTAGTTTTAAGATTTTTTTTTAATTATTTAAAATATTCGTATTTATATTGGCGTTTTAAAATTTTATATTATTTTCAAATTTTAATACTAAAATTCTAAGATAAAAGTTGTCACTTCTATCGGCAGTCTCTATGACTGGCAATTTTTTTAAATGTTTTTAGTTTTAAATGCGCCTTTACGAACGTACGAGCAGTTTGTCCAGTGGCGTGCACAGGGGTGAAGCTATGGTAGGCTGGTTTAGTATACATACTGAGCGTCACAATATTATGAGCATAGAAGTATATTACCACTTGGGTAAGCAGTGCTTTTATGCCTTCTATGAACTGCACGCCACTTAGTCTGTGGTGTGTTGAAATAAATTGGTACGAAGACAGGGATGATTCACATTATCATATCATACTAATATTATAAATGCGAAAGACTAGTGTGTTTGTTTGTTGGTTTGTCCTTCAATCGTGCCGTAAAAGTGCAACGGATCGACGTGATTTTTTGCTTTGGTATAGTTGAGCACCTGAATAGGCTAATATTCTAAAGTGTGTAGAATCGGCAAATAAATCGTAGATAACTTCTTAGCGAAATGCATATTGTTCTCAACTTTAAGCATTCAAAAAATCACGTTGAACCCTTGCTCTGTTGCAGCGTAATTGATGAACAAACCGACAACCTTTTATTGAATTTATAATAATAGTTGTATGATTATATTTAAAATAAATGTTTTTAATAAAACGGTTTTGACCGCGACATTCTTGATAATAATATTTTTTTATATTTAGTATACGTGAATTAGTTTTCTTCACATAATATTTTTAAATCATGGACCGAGCTACTGAGTAAAGTGTGCCAACAATCTTTAATAAAAAAAAGTTACGCTAATTAATGTATCTATTACAGTGTAAATAATATAAAAAATGTAAACTTAATAAAAAATACATAGATAATAAAATGTCTAAACTAATTTTAAGGATAAAATCTATTGTCTGTTTGTTTAATTTAGTTTTAGGCAAAATGGAGATAAATTACTAGAATTTCAATTTGATATTGAGTTACTTTGGTTGTTTAGTTAGAAATTGAAATATAATATTCAATTTTACAATTAAAAGTTTGCAAATAAAGTTGTTATATTATTTTGGAGTAATATAAACATTGAACTTATGAACGGACAAACTAATATAGCGGATTAATTTATTAAAACTTACCAGAGTAAAATTCTGGCCACGTTAAGTCTGCAGGAGTAAGGTTATTATAGGTTTTTGTTCTTAATCTATTTTCCAAAGACAGCTTGTAACCAACCTGACGGGGTCCCTAAGTATCTACACCTCACTCTACTTATAATATTCAATATCTCTTTAAAATGGCACGTGATACATCTAGCAGTAAGACCCTCACAACATTGCTGTGTCCATAATAAACCAAGATCTTTTAGAGTTTCGGAAGCCTCGAATTCTATCAACCCAACGACTAAGTTATATACAGATTTTAGATGTAATTCAGTTAACTTAAAACAGGCATTAAGTAACGTGATCGCGAAGAGATAAATCTCTTCGGGATATTTACGAACTAACCCAAGTGGTAGCACCTTCCTTTTATAACCTTTTATAAAGAAAAGGAAGATGCTTTGTATGGCATCATTTATATAAAAATAAATGATGGCTGGCTGGCTCCTCCCCGCCACCAACGGTAGGCTTCTTCCCTCTCTTGGTACCCCTAGAGGCACATCAATACATGGACTAATACATCTCTGAGAATACCAAAAGTCAACAGCCCCCCCCTTTAACCACTTGGTCATCAATCGCGAAGGCCAGCGCAACGTATGTACGAGCATACTTTAGAGTGGTGCGTTCCACTTATGTCAGCGTATAGCTGAATAATTGCATTTTTAGAGTGGTGCACTCCCACATATACCTGTAATAGGTTTCAAGGATACACCGGACGCACTGCAGGGTCGTTCGTCGCAACGTAACAGAGCCACAGGCGTGATGCACAATTCAGTAATAGTATGTTATATCAAATACAGCGCGGAACCACCATGGGTGATAGAATGTCGTTTGTGCGTAACATGGTTTTTAGCCAATGTGCCGCAGCATAGGTCGTGAAGCTATGCTTTTACAAGTAACATGGGTTGTGAATCCATGAAACTCTGAAGTGTCGAGGTTGAACAAGCGTAGTGCAAAACTTAGTAAGATTTCAGGCGCAATGTACGCATAATACAACCTTCGGCAATAAGAAACAGCGTCCTTCCAACCATGGTCAGTTATCGTTCGAGTATTGCGAACGACGTACGTAATTTAGATAAGTAGATCGCAAGGTAAAGTCAGACGTTTTGTGGAACGTAGAAGTATACTCGAACTGCACTGCGCTCAGAAAGCAAGCTCTCTGATTCAACAACAAACCAATCCCATCTGAACGTCCAACTAGGTAGACATCCAGACAGAACCAGCCGTGCTGAGGCATCGCTGAAGCGAGACACCGTTACGCTCCACAGCCCGACTCGACCTGCGATAATAATTGGTTCAGTAATATACGTGTAAATATGTTGTAGTTATGATATGTATATAAATCCACCAGAGGCAGATAAGACCTCGTCGGATGCTCTCAAGCTAGATCCGCTAAGGGTCCTCACATTAGACAGCATCCAACAACACAGTGCGTTCAAACGATCTATTGCAAATATACCTGCTCAATATATTAATTTTATGTATCGCCCAACTTCTCTTGCCACACGCACACACAACAAGATGTTGACAACGTTGCGATAGCGAATGCTCGATCCCTCCTACACCACCGCCATACCCACCCTTGGCGAGTGGTCGTAACGACGGGAAACTTCTCCGTAAGCTTGTAGTTGCGTAATCATATACACCCCATACTAACTACCATTCTATTATCGTTTTAATATTACTTTACTATTATTTTATTGTTATAATATTTATATAGATATATATATATATATTATATATATATATATATATATATATATTTTTTTTTTTAATAATTACCTATTTTCCACTGAATAGTAAGATACGTATAGTTACAAGCTCATTGGTCATTTATACTACATATGTTGGATTAATTATAACAGTAACACAGTTTTTCAACCAAGTTCACCTTCATGACATAGACGATTTCAACGGGTACTCAAGGCAAACACAAAAAAGCTGTGTCGTAAGAAATACTAACTCGATTTGAAATTTAAAAAAAAACACGTATGACGCGTTTACATCAGGTTGATTACGCCGTAAACTGTATTTGTATAAACTGTAATTCGGTTGGCCGCATTCGATCGCAGCCCGTGTCGTATTACGGTTGGCCCTATTCGGTCATAACCGATTCATGAAAACTAGTCTGTGACCGAAAACCGAATAAGACCGATGCATTCGGTCACGGATTTAAAGTAAATACGCCATGATTTTCTCGGTATTCCTAAGACAATATTTCTGTAGTCCTATAACATTTGACAATATTTGATATTAGTAAGAATAAAACGGAATATGTCGTGATAATATTGACAGTTTGCTGTGAGGTTGTTTTAGGACTTGACCCGCCAGGGTAAATGTTTGCGCGAGTACACAAACATTTGTTTTGGCCTCGTGCGCCCAGGGCAACATTGGGTTCTTATCCTATCGCAAATCTTTGGATGGAATGACATTCTAAAGGTTTTTATGAAGAAATTTAGGTACAGATCGTCGGATCTAAGAATGAACACGCCTCACTAAACGTTTGTTGTCTTTATGCACTAGTTAACCAACAGATCCGGCCATAGAATTCGTGAAAAATGAGTTTCGGATTAAAGAAATGCAAATTGTCGCGTTATAAAACCGCAAAATATATATTTTCATTTGCATATTTTGTGGCACGTTGCACGGTCACATGTTATTGCTGCATCTTAACATGTGCTTGCTGCTGCTACACCATCGTATCTCATCGGCTATTTAATTTAGTTGAGAACTACGAAACAATTTAAAACTCTAATTTTTAACAAAATATTGACAGATTCTTTTAAGGACTCATATAGCCAGGTAAAATGATAAGCATTGAATCTCGGAAATAAATTCAAATAGATATGGTATGACGATACGTAATAGTATAAATTATAGTAATTTATCTCCACTATAAGTGTATTGTAAGTTTATTTTTGTGTACCGTCTCTTTATTTTTTCAAAATATTGTGATCGTCCACCTTCTGAAGCGTATGGTCAATTTCTAGCACTATCAAATTGTTCTGTGATACATGTGTTTATTAGTTTGTATATTATTATTATATGCTTTTAACAGACGAACCAACTTAGTCGTCACCAATGCCTATATTTTCAGTCGGATTATTAAGGTTTATTGATGAAAAGTCGACTGCATCCTATTCTATTAACAATGTTGCATAGTGTAACGTAGTTGGAATTAAAGTAGGGAATCCTTGCACAAAATATTGCAAAAATATTGAACTTCTGCGTTTCTATGTTGCAAGTTTGCGCTACGTTTATACATAGCAGTTAACCTTTGAGTTTTGGTGACTTATTGGTACCGACTAAGTTGGTCCGTCTGTCAACTGCGTGAACGATTATATATTATAATATTATAACATTGTCATTGGGTGTTACGTTCTTAATGGCGGCAAATAAACGTAAATATGAATGACGTTGTTTAATTTCAAACCCTTGGACGATTTAAAAATTGTATTTTAAATTTATTATCATTCATGAAATCGTTTATGACAGTAACCAAGAATCAATGAAATTATGCATTAATGTAATGAAATAGGATTCATGGATTGTAAAAAACGTATTTATTTTTCTATTTCGAGTGAGATTGCTATTTATCTTGATAAAATAAAACTATAAAATACAGCAATCCGCCGTATTGCATAAAACACAAAGAAGCGAATAACGTCACAATTGTTTGTTTTCGAGCTTTGAAAATCACACTAATTGCTTACTGCACACTACACAGAGTACATTGTTAAAAACAATTGTAACGTCACAACGACGCCATGACACCGCCGAATGTTTTGGCGTGAATTTTAAAATTTAAATTTCAAATGCTAATTTTATCTATCAAACTTTATTTTTCTGCTGAAATAAGATATTTTTTCGAAATAGTAGATACTTCCGAACATAATCTGACCATTTTTCAAAATCAGTCATCATGCCTATTAACTCACATGAAATTTAATATTACAAAAAAATGAGCATAAAATTGGTTCTGAAGCGTTAAAATTTATTTCATCAACTAAGGGCGGCCACACACGGACCACTCAAGCAATCATTGCCCATCGCTCAGTCGAACACTCGTGCCTTAACTGTCGCAAGTATATTATAGCAATGAAGAGAAAATTGTAGTTCGCTGTGCAGTCGCAGCTTAAAGCGGCTCGTGTAGAGCTACTCTAATAAATTTAAGTAATATTATATATAGCATATTAATCTCTTTTAGATCATTTTTAAACTACATTTATGTATATTGGCAATAGGAAAAAAGTTGTGAATATTAATACCTGAAATGTTTGTCATTCTATTGGTATTTTCTCTATTAGGGCTTTACGATACGCAATACATCGACAATATTGAAGATTATTATGGATACCACCTCACTACTGTTTATGAGAAACCTTTTTCGGTAAGTAAAAAATTTAGCAATTTTGTCGTATTTCATCTATATTACTTTACTAATATTATAAATGCGAAACTTTGGATGGTTTGTTACTCAATCAGGCCAGAACGGCTGAAAGGATCTGGATGAAATTTAGCCCAGAGATGGAAAATAGTCTGGTACACAGGCTACTTTTCATCCCCGAAATATAAATAGTTTCCACGGGAACCGAAAAACCTCAATTGACGCGTACGAAATCGCGGGTATCAGCTAGTATTGTAATAACAGTCCAAAAAACCCCGATCTTAACTATACCACAGTGGCCTTTGATTGTAGGCGTTGTCCCTTAGGCAACGTCACCGTTTAGTCTTGACCTATAGCTTCATCATTGTCTTCGTTGTCGTCCTTGTAATCCGACAGACGTCCACTGATAGACATAGGTCTCCTATAAGAACTTGCACATGATATGGTCTTGCACATCGTGAATCCAGTGGATCCCTGAGATTAGTTTGTCATTGTAACGTTTGTTTCAAAACATTGATTTCAGACCAAGAAAGCATAAACAATGGGTTATCGCAGAAGTGTTGAAGATGAAGCACTGGAGAAACAGTGCCTTTTTGGGTTTATATGGGATGAATTAACCCAAACATTTGTGGTCTAATAGTGACTTAACACTAATGTGCTCTAGAAAAGGAAATAAATAAAACCAGCTAGTTCAGACCAACACATTTAAGTTGAAACGCATTATTATTCTTTAAATAAACTCACTATTATATAAATTAGATATCATTACTGGATTATGGGTGCTTTTCAACCAAAGATGTGCTGCGTTGCTAAGCTACGGATGCGTGTCAAACCCAAAATCTAGCTATCTAAGACATGAGAATCCGTAGCTTCTTTAGCTTAGCAACGTAGCACATCTCTAATGGAAGGGCAGCCTGAATCACCATGATAGGACCTTATACGCCACGATGATATTCTTGCGAAAAAACTCTATCTTTGGCCTATTTAACGTCGCTCGGCCGTGATTGTTGGATTTTGTTCTGTTTTACATACGGGCGAAAACATAGCGACAATGCGGCATGCTGAAGCATGCGTTCCCAAGGTGAGCATGCTGAGGCAGTTTATTTTACGCCGATGCAACAACAATCTATAAGATTTCATTAAAATCTCAGTCCGCCACACGAAGCAGGGTGCCGCACGATTTTTGGCTGCACCGTGCAACTATGTGCCTTATTCTCATTTGTGCTCCAAATTATGGCATTCAATTACATCTAGTAAAAGTACATTTATTGAAAACAATACAATAGAACTTAAGCTAACCTAACCTTATTACTATGTATATAAATTCATTCAAAATAATGTTTTTTTTAAATTCAAAAGTTTATTTGTAACTAGAAACACTATTTTAAATTAAATATGCGGCCTTGTGGCATGCAGCAATGTCGCACTTTGTTTGTGATGACGCGATTTTTCGATTGGTCCCTCTGTTTTCATAAATATTCAATTATGCGTATTCTAAAAAAAAATTCCGCGGGCGTTCCCCCCACCCCACGAAACGTCTCCCCAACCGCAGTTTTTTGTTTCTCAAGGAAAAACTTTCGATGGCGAAAATTATCTTCCTTTAATTATCTACAAAATAATATGAAGTTCATTTCGATAAGACGAAAGACTAGGAACACGGGCGTGAGTCTATCCTTGAAGAATTTACGAGTTGTACTTGAGTTTTATTACGAGTATATTATTTATTTATTTTTAACGCTCTTGTAAAAGTTACTTAATTTGAATAAAAAATATTTTCAACATGACTATTATCATTATTATATGTCGTCATGATTGCTTTTTTACCTTCGCGTATAATTTTTTCGCTATTTTTAGATTATTATTCTACATTTTTAGTTTGTCACACTAATGACTAAACTATCCATCTGCTTAAAATACAAAAAAATACATGCCGGCCATCGACACGTGAAAGGGCAAGCTTCATTGTTATATCAACAAAAAAAATGGATCTCGATCATCATGGATCATTTTTTTTGTTAATGTGTGTGTGTATCCATTTTTTTTGTGTCATTAACCATGGTTAACGCGTTACCAACATCTGGTCAACGCAGGTAGTTAACGCTAAATATTTTAGAAACGCATCAAACAGTTCATGTACTGATGACATGACACAGTAGCTAATGTACTGTGACGATTCGTGGATTATAGGAACCGGGCATAAAATATGAAAATCCGTAGCTTCCATAGCGTAGCAACGTAGCACATCTGTAATGGAAGGGCACCCTGAATCACCATGATAGGGAATTATACATCACGATGATATTCGTGACAAAACTCTATATTTGGCCTATTTTACGTCGCCCGGCCGTGATGTTCATCGATTACAATAAAATATTTTGTTGGATTTTGTTCTGTTTTACATACGGGCGAAAACAGCGAAAATACGGCATGCTTGAAGCATGCTTTGCTAAGGCGAGCATGCTGAAGCAGTTCATTTTACGCCGAGGCAACAACAATCTATAAGATTTCATTAAAATCTCAGTCCGTCACACGAAACAGGGTGCCGCACGATTTTTGGCTGCACCGTGCAACTATGTGCCTCATTCTTATTTGTACTCCGAATTATCACATTCCATAGCATTTAGTGAAAGTCAATTTATTGAAAACAATACAATAGATCTTAAGTTAGCGAACCTAACCTAAAAACAAGGTATACAAATCATTCAAAATAATGTTTTTTATTCAAAAGTTTACTCAACAAACATCACTATTTTGAATTTAAAATGCTTGGCGCTCCCGTTCGCCAGTGGCACGCACAGGGCCGGATTGAAAATGCACGACCATACGGAATTTAATATTTATTTTGGCAGTTAGTGGAAAAACACCAAGAACTTTACGACTAGCTTTTTTTAGTTTGTAGGTATAATGCTGGGCACAAACCTGAGCTGTACACCCATTCCGGATTGTGTTGGAATTATAGTCTGGAATAATACATACAATTAATAGCAATATTCCGGGATAAAAAGTAGCCTATGTCCTTCTCAATTTCATCAAAATTGTTCGAATAGATGGCCCTTGAAATCGTAGCAGACAGACAGACATACAGACACACTTTCGCATCTATACTAATATTATAAACGCGATCCACGCGGACGAAGTCGCGGGAATCATCTAGTTTATAATAGATATTAGTAAATAGTATGGATGAGAAACACTAGAATGCCCCCGAATACGTCCCACTGCTACGTCACAGTCTCGCCGTTTGCGCGCCACTTGCGCGCCACTGGCGTGCAAGGGGCACGCCAGTGGTCCACGCACCCTCGCCACTCGCCGCGCCGGCGCCACTTCTATAATATGTCCCGCGCTTTGTGGCATGCAGCTATGTCGCACTTTGTTTCATCAGCGTAAACAGTGACCAACAAGAAATTATCTTATTATAAATACGAATTATACAGATAATGTGGAACCAAATCCATACTTAATATTATAAATGCGAAAGTGTGTCTGTCTGTCTGTCTGTCGGTCTGTCTGCTACGCTTTCACGGCCCAACCGTTCAACCAATTTTGATGAAACTTGGTACAAGGATAGGTTGTATCCCGGAAAATGAAGGAGTTCCCGCGGGAATCCACGCGGACGAAGTAGCGGGCATCATCTAGTCGTATATAATTGTATAAATAATTTAAAAAAAAACCGGCCAAGTGCGAGTCGGACTCGCGCACCGAGGGTTCCGTACAAACCTATAGGTATATAAGTAAAAGTTATAGTATTTTTATCCCACTTATCTATTTTAATTTCAATTTAATACTTCTACGCATTCATGCGGAAAGGGGTAGTAAGTTTAAAATTATTAAAAACTAACTGATGCCCGCGACTACTCCCGCGTGGATTGAGGTTTTTTGGTTCCCGCGGGAACTCCTTAATTTTCCGGGGGAAAAAGTAGCCTATGTACTATTCCAGACTATAATCTATCTCTGTGCCAAATTTCAGCCCGATCCGTTCAGCCGTTGGGGCGTAATTGAGTAACAAACATCCATACATCCATCCATCCATACATCCATCCATACATTCATCCAAACTTTCGCATTTATAATATTTATTTGATATTTTTATTATATTATGATGTAACTAAAAATTTATACTTTTCGCAATTAATTGTCCTTTATCTGTGCTATAAGACGTTGCTTCGTACCAAATTTCAAGATTTTGAGTTCACGGGAAGTACCCTATAGGTTTTGATTCCCTTGCGAGTGTCAAAAATTTGCAGCATAAACGGCTGTATCAATTATTGCGTTGGCTTAGAAGTTTGGTTTTTTCACAGCTGCAAGGGACAGTAGTTTATTACAGCTAAAAGGTATTATAGACCTGAGTATTTGATATGAATTTCAATTTAATACCTCTACGCGTTCATGAGGAAAGGGATAGTAAATTTAAAATTATTAAAAATATTTTTATTATATGATGTAACTAAAAATTTATGTTTTTCGCAATTCTCCCTATATTTGTGCTATAAGAAGTAGCTTCGTACTAAGTTTCAAGATTCAGAGTTCACGGGAAGTACCCTGTAGGTTTTGATTCCCTTGCGAGTGTCATAAATTTGCAGCATAAACGGCTGTATCAATTATTGCGTTGGCTTAGAAGTTTGGTTTTTTACAGCTGCAAGGGACAGTAGTTTATTACAGCTAAAAGGTATTATAGACCTGAGTATTTGATATGAATTTCAATTTAAAACCTCTACGCGTTCATGAGGAAAGGGATAGTAAATTTAAAATTATTAAAAATATTTTTATTATATGATGTAACTAAAAATTTATGTTTTTCGCAATTCTTCCTATATATGTGCTATAAGAAGTAGCTTCGTACTAAGTTTCAAGATTCAGAGTTCACGGGAAGTACCCTGTAGGTTTTGATTCCCTTGCGAGTGTCGAAAATTTGCATAAAAATATTTTTATTATATGATGTAACTAAAAATTTATATTTTTCGCAATTGTTCCTACATCTGTGCTATAAGACGTTGCTTCGTACCAAGTTTCAAGATTCGGAGTTCACGGGAAGTACCCTGTAGGTTTTGATTCCCTTGCGAGTGTCGAATATTTTAAACAAGTTTAAAATAAATAAAAATATTTTTATTATATGATCTAACTAAAAATTTATGTTTTTCGCAATTCTTTCTATATCTGTGCTATAAGACGTTGCTTCGTACCAAGTTTCAAGACTCTGAGTTCACGGGAACTACCCTGTAGGTTTTGATTCCCTTGCGAGTGTCGAAAATTTGCATAAAATATTTTTATTATATGATTTAACTAAAAATTTATGTTTTTCGCAATTTTTTCTATATCTGTGCTATAAAACATTGCTTTGTACCAAGTTTCAAGACTCTGAGTTCGCGGGAAGTACCCTGTAGGTTTTGATTCCCTTGCGAGTATCGAATATTTTAAACAAGTTTAAAATTAATAAAAATATTTTTATTATATGATCTAACTAAAAATTTTTGTTTTTCGTAATTTTTCCTATATCTGTGCTATAAGACACTGCTTCGTACCAAGTTTCAAGATTCTGAGTTCACGGGAAGTACCCTGTAGGTTTTGATTCCCTTGCAAGTGCAAGAAAATTCGAAAATTTGCAGCATAAACGGCTGTATCTTTTGATTGCGTTGGCTTAGAAGCTTGATTTTTTCACAGCTCAAAGGAACCGTAGACCTGAGTATTTGATATTAATTTCAGCTTGATACCTTTATGCGTTCCTGAGAAAAAGGGTCTTGACACACAGACAGACGGACAACGAAGTGATCCTATAAGGGTTTCGTTTTATCCTTTTTAGGTACGGAACCCTAAAAATGAGCACAAAATTAATTTTATGCCTAAATGTATTTTATTATTAATTTAATTTCATATTAATAATATATATATATATATACCTAGGTATTCACATCCATTTCATTTCGGTCTTAAATATAACTATAACAGTTAGATTTTCAAGCTCAATCTAGGTATTCCAGTCATAATGTTGGTAGTTCTATCAGTAATTGCCCTGTTAGGGGTGTACGCGCAGGGAACAGCTGATCAAGAATGCATAAATGGCACATCTGCTGATCCTTATCTAGAATGCAACCCACCATCTTTAGTGATCGATGATCCAATTCCTGTGGTCTGTATTTTAATCATATTTATAGATAATTTTTTTTTGTTTAGTTTTTTATTTTTTTATTTACTTATTGTTCAAGATAAACATACATTCATATTATGGGTATATACATACTAGCCATCCTCTAAAATTTTTAACGTTTATGCGAGGATAGCGAGTTCACATTGCAGTTATTTTTATTATATTTTAGTAAAATATAAAAAAAAAACATTTTAAGTGAAATAACGAAAATATAAAATAAAATAAGTTTGATTAAGGTTAGGTTAGTACTTCATATAGCTTAAAAAATTGTGTTATTTCTAATTTAAAAAAAAAGAAACAAAAAAGGTAACAACTTACATATAGGAAGCGTTTTCTAGATAATGTGTGACAACACAAGGAGTGGCTCCTTTATCCAGGAAATGCTTCTTACATTTCCTTATAAAAATGTTTTTTTAAAGTTACTAATATTTTGAAGCGACAAAGGTAAATCGTTCATGATTTTGGCCAAGATATACATAAATTTTCTTTTCCCGTTTATATTATTAGTTTTTGGTAATTTAAATTGGTCACTCTGTTTTCATAATTCTTTTACCTGCAAATTATGGAACCGGCTTCCATATTCTGTTCCCTCGTGGTTATGATATGGGGCTATTCAAAGGGCGGATAAACAAATTTCTCAAAAGCCGGCAACGCATTGGCGCGGTTCAGCAGTAGCAGCTCTGGTGCTGCTGTAATCAGCGGTAAATTAAATGGGCGGCGATAATCACTAAACATCAGGTGACCCACCTGTTTGTTTGCTCGTGTATATTAACTCGTATATATAAATGTGTGTATGTCTGTGTCTTTTTTATCCACTATAGCTGATGCCCGCGACTTCGTCCCCGTGGATTGAGGTTTTCTTGTTCCCGGATAAAAAGTATATACCTATGTGCTATTCCAGACTATAATCAATCTATCTGTGCCAAATTTCATCCAGATCCGTTCAGCCGTTGTGGCGTGATTGAGTAGCAAACATCCATCCATCTATCCATACATACATCCATAAAATCCGAACTTTCCCATTGATAATATTAGTATAGATTTAGATATTGATTTCAGGCAAATCCATCGTCCCGTAGACAATTGGAAAATAAAATGGAATGCGCTCCGGGATATAAATGGGACGAGGCTGTAGCGTACTGTGTACCTTTTTAGTACTACCCGCTTAAGCTCTATCCACCATGAAAACTGAGATGCGTCTTAAATTAATAAAATAAAATAAAAAACATCTTTATTCGATAGTGTTTTTTTACACCTCTACAAGTTAGCCCTCGACTGCAATCTCACCAATTTTTATTAGTTTTTATTCCACTACAAGTTAGCCCTTGACTCCGTTCTCACCTGATGGTAAGTGATGATGCAGTCTAAGATGGTAGCGGGCTAACCTTTTGTACCGGGTAGTAATATTAAACCCATGACCCTAACTGGTTTCTACACGGCATCGTACCGTAACGCAAACGCTTGGCGGTCCGTCTTTGCCGGTAGGGTGCTAACTGACCACGGCCGAAGCCTCCTTCCAGACCAGACCAGAGAAAATTCTGAAATTATAAATTACCAAAACGACCCTGCCGGGAATCGAACCCGGGACCTCCCACTGTAAGACCACAGCGCTCACCACTGCGCCTGGGAGGTCGTCAAAAATGTACCCGGATAGTGTTGATTGTTGACAAATTTTTTTTAATCATCATATTCCATCAGGTGTGATTATAGTCAAGCATAAGCCTCATCATCATCATCACTACAGCCTATTAACGTCCCACTGCTGGGCACAGGCCTCCACTCTCATAGGAGAGCGGGAATTAGAGCTTAGACCCACCACGCTGCTCCAATGCGGGTTGGCGGGCTTTAACGATTATTATCATGTTAGTGATAATAACCGGGGGCTTAACGTGCTTCTCCGAGGCACGGGGGTGAAACACCGCCAACTTCCAACTCCGGGCTGGCACTGAGAATTTCTTAATTGAAAAACCCAATACCTAACTTTTATGCCCGACCGGGAATCGAACCCAGGACCTCGTGATCCGCAGTCGACTATGCTAACCACTAGACCAACGAGGCAGTATAAGCCTATTATGTATTAAATACTAGCGAAGGCCCACGACTTCGTCTGCGTGGTTTGAGGCATTTTGGTTCCCGCGGGAACTCCTTAATTTTCCGGGATAAAAAGTAGCCTATGTGCTATTCCAGACTATAATCTATATTATTATCCCGAAAAATTCACGGGAATCGAAAAAACTTGGTCCACGCGGACGAAGTCGCGGGAATCATCTAGTAATAACATATAAGTAGTAAAAATAGGCACTTTCACCTTATACATTTCGTTACATAATCTAAAGCAGTGAGGCTTGCTAAACATTTCTATGTGTATTCATAATATTATCGTCTGATAATAATATTTACAAAACTGTTGATAATAATTGCCCTATTAGGGACTTTTTCTTAAGTAGTAAAAGGTCAAACAGATATTTGTGATGTAGATGACCTGCATGAATTCCTCAATCCTGTTTGTTGGACTACTGCAAGTCCTGATCTAGAACCAGCTGTAAGCGACACTCCTAATGAAGACCAAACAGATATTTGTGATGTAGATGACCTGCATGAATTCCTCAATCCTTTTGGTCGTACCACTGCTGGCTATCCTAATCCAGATGTTAGTTCCATCAATTAGTCTCCCATCAACAATATCATCTCAGTATGATAGTGATCAATCTAGTGACTGCTTTGCAAGAATTTTTTGATGAACCCACATTTCTCTCACGGGTGTTGCACCTGTAAACTAATCACCATCCATGAAATTTAAGCATAAAGCATAAAAAGCCGGATCATAAAATTTAGTATTAAAAAATTACTGTAGTATTAAGCCAATAAATAATATATAAATACAGGCATATCTAAAATTTTATAAAAAAGATCGGCCGTCGTTTGAGGGAAAGGGGCTGTGACCCACGTTCTGGTTCCTGCCTGGTTCAAAGGTAATCCATCGCCATTCAGCGTGGCAATGTTGGAAGTTTGATGGGTACCTTTGGCCCAGGGGCAACCAGGGGTGGTTTTTTGATTAGGGTTTTATTTTTAGTATTTGTTAGTAGCTATAGAAGGATTTGTTTTAAATTTGTTTTAAAGTTAGTATAATATTTCATCATAATCATCAGCCATTATGCATCCACTGTTGGACATAGGCCTTTTTCAAGTAGCGCCAACGTGCTCTTTCCTCAGCTTTCCGCATCCAATCGATGCCAGACACCCTCCGGATATCATCGCTCCACCTTGCTGGGGCGCCCTACGCTTTGTTTACCAAGACGCGGTCTCCACTCGAGGACCTTTCGATCACACACACAATCAGATTTACATTTTTTATTTTAGGGTTCCCATACAAAGCTTGCATAAGTAGCCTGAGCTATAAAGTCTATCTCATTTCTGGTCACATTATCGGGGCTCCTCCAGGTCCACTTCCTGTGATGCCGCTTCTTGAAGAACGAGTTCATCAAGAATTGGCCCTGAAAAAGTTTACCAGCATTGGGCCCCTGTGCAGCAGCAGCAGCCCCAGCATTTCGGTTTAATTTAGGAATTGATACATACATACATTTTGTATTCAAGCCTACTACAGAATAAATTGAAATTTTATTTTATAGATTTAAAATTATAAATGCTAAAATAAATCATACTTTATAATATTATTAATGCGAAAGTCACTTTGTTTGTTGGTTTGTTGGTTTGTCCTTCAATCACGCCGCAACGGAGCAACAGATCGACGGAATCCCGTCTTAGTCCCGAAATACTTTTGATCCCGGAAAATCAAAGAGTTTCCGAGGTATTTTAAAAACTAAATCCACGCGGACGAAGTCGCGGGCATCAGCTAGTCAAATAAATATTATAAATGCGAAAGTTTGGATGGATGGATGTATGGATGTTTGTTACTCAATCACGCGCCAACGGCTGAACGAATCTGGCTGAAATTTAGCACAGAGATTGAATATAGTCTGGAATAGCACATAGGCTACTTTTTATCCCGGAAAATTAAGGGAGTTCCCGCGGGAACCAAAAAACCTCAATCCACGCGGACGTAGTCGCGGGCATAAGCTAGTAATAACATAAAGTTAAGCTCTAGTGATTGCAATAATCAACACCCATGAAATTGTAATGTACCTATATAAAACGGGAGCATAAAATTTAATTTATTGCCAATTTTTTTTTATATCAGGCAAGCAATATAGGTAATATATAAATACAGGCAGGAACATTGTCTTCATTTTAAATAATTTTTATAATTTTGTAAGATTCCTAAAAAGATCCGAATAACTTGCTATTATGTTTGTGAAACTATTTGCTATAATTACCCTATTAGGGTTATGTGGTCAAGCTAGTAGTGAGTTTAATATGTGCTGTTTAGTGAAGATCTTTTCACATATTAAATATTGTGAATGGGTAAAAGGGTTCGATTCAAATTCTTGTCCGAAATTTTCAGATTCTACCGCCAATTATACTTCTAAGGTATTATATGTATTTCATTTCATAGTAGGTATATCATAGTAGCATTATACAAGATTATTTAAAATGGGTATATATCCGAAAGGAGATTTTTTTGCTAATTATGAAAAAAAAATCAATGCAAACAATATCACTCTTTATGGGATACTGAATAGGCGAATTTCGTTTGGCTCCTATTTTTCTGTAAATAGCGTTTTGTTAGGGACGAGTGACCTAATTGTGACAACGCATATCAGTCGATTGCAATTGTTAAGCAACGTTTACCCAAATCGGTAACTGGATGGGTGACCGGATCTGGAATAATTGAAAATCATCATACTAATATTATAAATGCGAAAGTCACTTAGTTTGTTGGTTTGTTGGTTTGTCCTTCAATCACGCCGCAACGGAGCAACGGATTGACGTGATTTTTGGCATGGGTATAGTTGAGGACCTGGAGAGTGACATAGGCTACTTTTTATCCCGGAAAATTAAGGAGTTCCCGCGGGAATAACAAAAAACTTAAACCACGCGGACGAAGTCGCGGGCATCAGCTAGTTGATAATAATCGTCAGAAACCCAAGAGTTGAACTAGTACTTATCCCAAGATAACCCCTGAAGTATTGTGCATTTTACTAGAGTAGGTATCAGGTAACAGTTCTATTTATATTATAGTCGTCTGATAATGCTTAGGAATCTGTTGATAGATTCCCTATAATAGGAATAGGAATATTTGCTTATGTAGTGGAAGGCCAAACTGGTTGCAGTTAGATCCTGATTATCAAATCTATACATATATAGGTATATAAAATTCAAAGACTGACTGACTTATAATATCAACGCACAACGGAAACCGCTGGTCCTAGAGATATGAAATTTAGAGAATTTATTTTTTGTGAAGAGTAGGTATCCACTAAGAAAGGGTTTTTCGAAATTCCACCCCCAAATCGGTAAAATAAGGGTTGAAAGTTTGTATGAAAGTCCATCATTTTTCAAGTTATACCCAAAAGACCCATTGGTATTTTAGCTACGGGTTTAAAATGAAGAAATACGTGTTTCGCCATTTTTGAAAATCTACCCCCAAAGGGTTGAAATAGGGGATGAAAGCCCTTTATTTTATAAGGTATTTTTCAAGTTAAATACCAATAAAAATAATAAAATACCAAGTTTCATAACTTGGTATTTTGGCTTTCGGTAAAAAATAAAGAAGGATGTGTGTCACAATTTTTAAAAATTCCGCCCCCAAAGGGGTTGAAAGTTTGGTAAAAGTCCGTCGTTTTTCAAGCTAATAGTAATGGTAATAACATGGTATTTGGTTGGTTGGTAATTAACTTGGTATTTGGGCTTCCGGTTTATAATAATGAAATACGGATTACACAGTTTTTGAAATTTCTATCCTCAGGAACGTCAAATAGAGAGTTTGTCCTTCGATCACCCCGCAGCCGAGCAACAGATCGACGTGATTTTTTGCATGGGTATAGTTTAGTACCTGGAGAGTGACATAGGCTTCTTTTTATCCCGGAAAATTAAGGACTGACTGCGGGAATTAAAAAACTTATGCCCTAAATATAATTACAAATTAAAAAAAACCCCCAACTAGAAAAAAGCTGATGTCCTTCAGACGGATGAACAGATTTTCATGAAACATGGCTAAGAACACTCGGGATAAAATTATCTATGACACAAAAAATACTAAACGAAAATCAGTTCATCCGTTTGGGAGCTACGATACCACAGACAGATACACAGATACACAGATACACAGACAGACACGTTAAACTTATAACACCCCTCTCTTTTTGCGTCGGGGGTTAAAAAAGAAAAAGGTGACTGACTGACTGATCTATTAACTCACAGCCCAAACCACTGGACAAATCGGGCTGAACATTGGTTTGAAGATAGCCATTATGACGCAGACATCCGCTAAGAAAGGATTTATGGAAATTGAACCCCTAAGGGGGTGAAATTAGGGGTTGGAATTTGTTTAGTCCACGCGGATGAAAATGCGGACAATAGCTGATTCAATTCTGCTTATGTAAGTGAAATTCCTTTTGAGGAATATTGTCCTGAAATATTTTAGGAGTATTATATAGGTGCATAATCATTACAGTATCACAAGTCAATCAACACCCGTAAAATTGTAATTGTACGAAAATATCGGAGCGTGAAATTTAATTTTATGCTCATATACTTTATCGA
The DNA here is from genome assembly GCA_963932025.1 of Erebia epiphron. Classification (NCBI taxonomy): domain Eukaryota; kingdom Metazoa; phylum Arthropoda; class Insecta; order Lepidoptera; family Nymphalidae; genus Erebia; species Erebia epiphron. Next base: position 17,269,185 of record OZ009950.1, read on the forward strand.
AGAAGAAAATAATATTTAAGTACGGGCATTATCATAATATGCTCAATTTCTGAATTTGATCTGTCCCAGTGAGGTTTCATAAACAGTTATATTTATACATAAGTCTGATAATGCTTAGGAAACTGTTGATAGTGGTTGCCCTAGTAGGGGTTCTCACTCAACTAGTGCAAGCCCAAGCATGCGACCCGAACCTTGGTTGTGAATTTACACCCAGCAAAGATGATGTGAGTGAAACTGCTGCTGATGAATAATTTAACATTATCATGATTTTCATCCGTGTGGATTTAGTTTTTGTGATTCCCGGGGGAACTCCTTAATTTTCCGGGATAAAAAGTAGCCTATGTGTTATTCCAGACTTTAATCTATCTCTGTGCCAAATATCATCCAGATCAGTACAGCCGTTCGGCGTGATTGAGTAGCAAACATCAATTCATACATCCACACTTTCACAATTATAATATTAGTATAGATGTAAATGTTAACAAATAAATTTTCAATCAACACCCGTCAAATTGAAATTGTACAAAAATACCGCAGCGTGATATTTAATTTTATGCTCATATATTTTATCGAAGAAGCAAATAATATATAAGTGCGGGTATTTTCATATTCTCAGTATCTAAATTTGATCTATACCAGTGAGGTTTCATAAACAGTTATATTTATATATTATAAGTCCGATAATGCTTAGGAAACTGTTGGTAGTTGCCCTATTAGGGGTTCTCACTCAACTAGTGCAAGCCCAAACAGATCTTTGCGACCAGCTGCTGGACCCTGGTTGTGAATTATTACCCAACAAATTTGGTGATGTGAGTCCTGTTAATACTGGACATCATCTAGTCTATCTGAACTAGATGATGTCCGCAACTACATCCGCGTAGATGAAGATTTTTTAATTCCGAGGAAGCTCTTTAATATTACAGCATAAAAAATAACCTATGTCCTTCGCCGGACATGTAACCTACCTCTATACCAAATCACATCATAATCGCTTGAAAAGACGAGCCACTAATATTATAAATGCCAAAGTGTTTTTGTTTGTTGGTTTGTCCTTCGATCACGCTGCAACAGAGCAACAGATTGACGTGGTTTTTTGCATGAGTAATGGGTATAGTTGAATACCTGGATACTGACATAGGCTACTTTTTAACCCGAAAAATTAAGCAGTTCCGTTTAATCCTTCCCTAAAAAAATATGTAAAAACCATGCGGACGAAATTGCGGGTATTAGCTAGTAAGTAATAAATAAATACCTATAAAATGTTTTTTCAGGTACCCCCAGTGTCTCGCAGAGAGGAATGCCCACCAGGACAGAAGTATGACCCAGAAGTAGGATATTGTGTGCCGTTTTAATGCACGTCCATCTTCGCCGTAAATACTGATACGCTTCTAAAAATTTGAGACTACCCTCAAACTACATTCACACCTCGTTGACATTTTGTATAAACACTCAAACTTAAATGTCTGTCTTTAATTTAAATAGCGTTTCAGTAAATTTCACTAAAATACACCGGCGATCGAATGGCTAAGAACAAGAATTAACTAACTAACTTAAATGAATAAAAGATTCGCAATAATTTTTCGTTTTTTTAAATCCTGCTATTGGATATTCATTATAATATTAACATTGAGCACAATGTCATATTAGCATGGAATTAATTTTTTTTTATTTACTACAAGTAAGCCCTTGACTGCGATCTCACCTGATGGTAGGTGATGATGCAGTCTAAGATGGTGCGGGCTACCCTGTTAAGGGCATGGGAGTTATATTAAACACATACCCCTATTCGGATTCTAAACGGCACCGTACCGGAACGCTAAATCGCTTGGCGGCACGTCTTTGCCGGAAGGGTGGTGACTAGCCACGGCCAAAGCCTCACACCAGGCCAGACCAGGGAAAATTCAGAAATTATAAATTCCCAAATTGACCCTGCCGGGGATCGAACGCGGGACCTTCGCACGTTAATACAACATCGCTTAACACTACGCCACGGAGGTCGTCAATACGATAATACTGATAAGTGTACTTATGAAATTACTCACCTATCAACCACTGACTCGATTTTCATGAATGTTGGCATTGTTTCCCAGAAAAGGACAACAATAATGTGTTAAGTACCTGATTTCGAGAAATCAATAATATCCAACGGGATTTAAAAAAAACTTATGTCTTAAGTTGCGGGTGTAGTAGCGGATCGGTATGGTAATATCACAGAAAAGTTAGAAAGATTTAAGGTCTGGCCCCACTACAGAGGCGCGGGGCGCCTTTTGGTTTTTTGAAGCGGTGGTAGAGTCCAAAATATGACATAGCATGAGAGACACTTGTATGCCCTATCCATACTAATACTAATATTATAAATGCCAAAGTATGTATGTATGTCTGTCAGTCTGCTACGCTTTCACGGCCCAACTACTCAACCGATTTTTGATTTTTTTATCCCGGAAAATTGAAGAGTTCCCGTGGGAATCAAAAAAATGTATCTGTTCAACCAATTTTGATGAAATTTTGTACAGGGACAGGTTGTATCCCGGGGAAGGACATGGGCTACTTTTTATCCCGGAAAGTGGAAGAGTTCACTGGGAATCAAAAAACATCAATCCACGCGGACGAAGTCGCGGGCATCATCTAGTATGAAATAAATTGAGTAGGTATTGAGACTGTAACGCTGATTGATGCAGCTTTTACATAACAGGACTACTTGTGTTGGACTGAAACAAACTTGTTTTAGAGTTTAGACGATCAAATACGTGGTCTTGTGTGGTGTTGGCTTTATTGTTTGTTTATGTGCGGGATATACATGAGAGGCGACGGGCACGGGCGTGGTGCGGGCGAGGAGAAAGCGTGGCGCGGGCGCGGCGTTGCTTCTTTCATATTTCATACAAAATGTAAACTAGCGACGGGACGCCAGGTATACAGAGGCGACGAAACGCGGAGACGCCGCTCTCATTCCGCCGCACCTCTCTTATATTATATCCCGCCCCTAATAGCCTAAGATCCCGATATACGACGACCTTCACCGGTTAATGGATGAAACCTACTTTTTATTTTTATTTAATAATAGATAAATACGCCTAAAATAGGTTGCCCATCAAAATCCGGTCCAGACGATTTTTAAATTTTTTTTTTTTTTTTTTAAAGTTTATTGTAGCCAATGCTGTCGGAGCGTTTGCTATAAAATTACCTATATTTTTGATGTATGACTCAAGCGGTTGTCAGTTACTTAAGGAGGTTACGTAAGTTGGTAAGTTACCATAGTCCATAGGTAACTTCACGCGGATCTGTTAACCGCTTGAGTTATACTTAGATAAAAATAATTATGGGTAATTTTATAACAAACGCGATGGTATATGAGTAGTATTGGCTACAATAAACTTTAAAAAAAAAAAATTTATTAGTCTGGCCGGATTTTGATAGGCAACCTATTTTAGGCGTATTTATCTATTATTAAATAAAAATAAAAAGTAGGTTTCATCTACTAACCAGCTCGGTGAAGGTCGTCGTATATCGGGATCTTAGGCTATAAGCTTGCTTTACCTCTTTACCTATAAATGCGAAAGTTTGTCTGGATGGATTTTTGTTACTCAATCACTCTAGAACGGCTGAAACGGATCTAAGTGAAAGGGCACAGATATAGATAATAGATTATAGTCTGGAATAGCATATAGGCTACTTTTCATTTCGGAAAATTAATGATTTTCCGCGGGAACCAAAAAACCTCAGTCCACGCGGACGAAGTCGCGTGCATTAGCTAGTTAATGTAATGTAATTTCTGGCTTATAATATCCACAACATTTGAAAGATATACATATGTAAAAAAGTAGTATTATAGGCGAAATACTAACTACTGACCTATTAGTAGCTTTAATATAATTGTAAAATAATAATTTAATATTGCTAATAATAATACTACAGTGGTGTGTGTCCTCAAGCGACATATTATATCTCTCGTGGTATTAGCAACCCCTTAAAAGTTCATCAACACCCGTAAAATTGTAATTGCATAAAAATATCGGAGCGTGAAATTTAATTTTATGCTCATATAATATTTTATCGAAAAGGCAAATATTATATAAGTACAGGCACTTTCGTCTGTTTCATTTCTAATTTAATCTATAGCAGTGAGGTTTCCTTAGCAGTTTTTTATATAGTATTTATATAGTCGTCTGAAATGTTTAGGAAACTCTTGATAGTTGCCCTATTAGGGCTTTTTGCTCAAGTAGTGAAAGGCGAATTTCATTGCCCACCAGGGTATCCAAATTGTCGGACACAAAATTCTGCTGTTGTAAGTGAAACTCCTATTAATGAATAAGAAGAATAAGTACTATTACCTATTCTGTGCCTATTCTGTGTGTATTACCTATACACCGCTGACACCGTCAACATCAGTCTGCACCACCACCGACTCCTATTTTCTCAACTCTAAAATTAGTTAGATATGATAGCTTGGCCGTTAAGACTAAGACCTAGGAAGGTTTAACTATAAGTATAATATCCCAAAAGTCCGCGAAATTTACTCCTATATGCAGTGCGCACATTAGGCGACAGGACAAAACGTGTGTCCCCTCCGAAGCTGATGTTCTTCCTTGTTCCTATTGTTTTCGCCTTAAAATTTTGTTTAGTTCACCAATCTGGTATACCCATCGATATATAATATGTAGGTACCTACTAGATGGGCCCTTTCATAGAAAAAAGTTGGGCGTCCGACTTGTAGGGCATGCCCCTCTTCTGTATAAGCCTGTCCTTGTCCCCGCCCTGAGCCATAGCGCTGTCCCACTTTTCAGACTAGATGGCGTTAGTAAAATAAGTGCAAATTCTTTGTTTGACAGGGCCCGTCTATGTAAATTGAGGTCGTTGGGTAGATGAATCCGCACGCCCGTGTGTACAACGTCTTATTTAATTTCCATGCATAATATAAAAGAAATGGTAGCGTACAAATTAATTTTACATAATAATGAATTATACTGGTCAGGAAATGATATATTAATATATTCTTTACCGTCATTTCCATTTCATTTCTAACTTAAATCTCTAACGTCGAGGTTCATACTTAACTCTTTCTACATTACAAACCAATTATGTGTGTAGTAATTTCAATAGTTACTCTATTTGGGATTTTTAATGGAGAAAAAAGAGAAAATAATTGGGGACCGGGTCAGAAAAGAACCGATCACGAAATAGGTAAGAGATGTAACAGCAACAAGTACATCGTTCCAATTCATTGTGTTGACTTTTCTACGGATAAAAGTCCAATTTCAGTTGATAAAGAATTACCTAAGATATAGTTTTTAACGATTAAACTATCGTGAGTGATATTCATTTTTAGTATGCATAACCACCGGATAAACTCACGTGTTATGTCGGGGAATGCCCGACGGGGCCCTCATTTAAAGTAGTCGGGCATTATCCGACAAAACACTTGAGTTTATCCGGTTGTTATGTGTAGTTAAGGTATAGTACTTTAATTTCATAAGTACTAAGCTCACCGCCACTCATGACTTCAACCCATTGCCGGCTCAGGATAAGCACGAGTCTCTTCTCAAAATGCGAAGGGTTTGGCTATAATCCACCACGCTGGCCAAGTGCATATTGGCAGTTTCACACATCGGAGCATGTTGCCCACTCTCCCACAGTTTTACGCCTCTCCCGACCGAGTTTCGGCCATGGCGGCCAATCTCCACGGAGATTAGCCATCTGCGCGGGGAATATTTATGTGCCCATTTATGTGCACAAAACAGGTGCACATAAATGGAAAGCCGAAACGATCGGAGAGAGACAAGGTGCAGGACCGACGGCTTTACGTGCTCTCCGAGATACGGGGATGAAACACCGCCAAATTCCTGACTTCGAGCTAGTACTTTTTGATTTTTGTAAAAAAATACCCAATACTTAACTATGGCTGGGCCCGGCAATCGAACCCGGCCTCGTGTTCCGCAGTCAAACGTGCTAACCACTGGACCAAAGAAGCAGTCAGGGATAGTTATTTATTCGAGTCGAGGCACCTAAAGATACTTTTTTATTGATTTCAGAAGATAGAGGATGAACCAAACCATCGCAGAAGTTTAGAACCAATCCATCCGACGGAATTATGTGTAGATGGCAGGTATAATTGTAAACCAAAGATCATATATCTAATAGGTAACCCATCACTAGAGAGAACAGAAGACTCCGGCACGCGCTAGTATCATGATTGCAAATTGGGGGGTCCACACATGGTATGGAGCGATAAATAAAACAGATGTGTAAATAATAATTGGCTTTAATCAATGTACCTAATAATAAGTTATAATATTGAGATTAAATATGACGATCAGCAAAAATTACGTTTTGAGCCCCTGAGCTTTCTTTCTTACGAAAATAGACCTATACCTATAATATTTGAAGACCAAATGTTGTAAATGTTCATCATTTTTTCACTTGGCAGTCCCTATGACTGCCAAGTTTTTTTTTTTATAATGTGTTCCTGCCTTTTTTCTTCCGACATGGCGATCGGAGACTGTTCTAGGTCGCAAGATCAAGATTTGCAGAGAACTAGACTACTAGTAACAGGTAACTTATGCTACAGTGTTCATCAGGTAAGTATATGTAAGTATTTTTTTTTCTTTCCACAAGGTGCTTGAATGGCGTAATCGTACGGCAGCATCACATGCCCATTAAATTGAAACCAAAGGAAGTAGCCTAGGGTGGCATGTTCGTCCGAGGGATAAATGTTTGTATAAAATTTTATGGGCCATGAAAATGTAACAGACAGACAGACTGACAGACGTACAGATAAAGAGACTCGCCATAAGTCTGACAGATAAGTATCATATATTATTACTCCAGATGATACTATATGGATTAAGGTTTTCCGATTCCCGCAGGAGCTCCTTAATTTAGGATAAAAAGAAGCACCCTCTGTACAAAATTTCGTTAAAATCGGTTGAAAAAATGGGCCGGGAAAGTGTAGCCAGACTTTATAATATTGGTATGGATATGGATGGAGATACATAATTATAGAAGTATTTATTTATAATATTATTAGAGACTAAAATAATATTATAAATAAATACTTCTATAATTATGTATCTCCATCCATATCCATTCTGGAAAATTGAAGAGTTCCCGCGGGAACCAAAAAACCTTAAGCGGATAAAGTCGCGAGCATCAGCTATTAAATACATAGGTATATTAAGAGGAATAATAATGCTGTTTCAGCTTAGTTCTTAAACACTTTAATAATTTCAGATCATTTTATTTCCAAGTTGTATGTAGTATTTTATTTATATATTATAATTATAGTTAAATCAGTGTATTTAATATGGACGGTTTTTGACACATTTCCCCGACGCTGGGTCGAGGTGCATTCGACCAAATTCGCAGTCAAATCCTTCCACTGATGGTGTCTGAAAACATGGTTTATTAGTTAGCTGAGTTTCTTGCCGGCTCTGCTCAGTAGAACTTCTTTCCGAACCGGTGGTAGAGTAAAAACATGACGTAGCATAAGAGACACTTGTATGTCCTATACGAAATAAACAGATCGAGTATTGAGCAGATTTGACGACCTTCCTATAGCGCAGTGGTGAGCGCCGTTTCGATCCGCGGCAGGATCAATCCCAAATTATTTGGTAATTATATATTTTGGTAATAAATTCATTCTGTTTTTTTTTATATTGTTTAAGACAAAAAACAATTTGATATTTAATACATAATATATACATTAGCCATCCTCTAAAAACTAAGTTAGGGATATATGTTTAGGGGTTAGCCCGCTACCGTCTTAGACGGTATTATCACATACCACCAGGTGATATCTTAGCCAAGGGCTAGCTTGTAGTAAATTTAAAAAAACGAAAGTCGTGAAATACATACATACATCTAACTTTAAATGTATGTACGTTTAAAAAAATAAATATCACTTGCTTCTAACGGTGAAGGAAATCGCGAGGAAACCTGCATGGCCAAGGTTTCTCCATAATCTATATATATAAAATTCAAAGTCCTGACTGACTGACTGACTGACTGACTGACTGACTTATATATCAACGTACAGCCTAAACTGCTGGTCCTAGAGACATGAAATTTGGAGAGTGTGTTCTTTGTGAAGACTAGGTATCCACTAAGAAAGGGTTTATCGAAATTCCATCCCCAAAGGGGTAAAATAGGGGTTGAAAATTTGTATGAAAGTCCGTCGTTTTTCAAGTTATAGCCATGAAACTTGGTATATGAGCTGCGGGTTGAAAATAAAGAAATACGTGTTTCACAGTTTTTGAAAATTCGATCCCCAAAGGGGTGACATAGGGAATGAAAGTTAGTATGAAAGGCCTTCTTTTCTCAAGATATTTTTCAAGTTATATCAACGAAACTTGGTATTTAGGCTTTCGTTAAAAAATAAAAAAAGTACATCTGTCACAGTTTTTCAAAATTCTACCCCCCCCCAGGGGTAAAATAGGGGTTGAAAGTTAAAGTCCTTCATTTCTCATGTTATGGCCGTAAAACTTGGTATATGAGCTGCGGATTGAAACTAAAGAAATACGTGTTTCACAGTTTTTGAAAATTCGACCCCCAAAGGGGTGAAATAGGGGATGAAAGTCGGTATGAAAGACCTTCTTTTCTCAAGATATTTTTCAAGTTATATCAACGAAACTTGGTATTTTGGCTTTCGTTAAAAAATAAAGAAGTACGTCTGTCACAGTTTTTCAAAATTCTACACCCAAAGGGGTAAAATAGGGGTTGAAAGTTAAAGTCCTTCATTTCTCAAGTTATAGCCATATAACTTGGTAAATGAGCTGCGGGTTAACAATAAAAAATACGTGTTTCACAGTTTCTGAAAATTCGACCCCCAAAGGGGTGAAATAGGGGGTTTTTTTTTTTTAAATCTTTATTTATTTGGGACTTTTGTCCGACACGGACACGCCAGCCCCATCGTAACCTAAATTATTATTAAAGAAAAATTCTTAATCAAACTAAAATTAATATACAATTAATCAGGTATTACTCCCTACGCAGAAATATTTCGACTATAGATTTGAAAACTTCTGTCGATGGTAGGCTGAGAAGGCTTGTAAAACTACCTAAGTCATATCTATTCAAATTATATTTCTGCATAAGGAGCTCCCTCTGCGCGCCATACTTGCTACATTCAACTAGGACGTGCTGGACATCATCTATTTTTAAACAGATATCGCAATTAGCAGAATCCACTTTTTTCATTAAAAATGCGAATTTCTTAGAAGGATAATGTCCAGAACGCAACCTATGAGCTACAACTACATATTTCCTACTTAGCCTAATATTACCAAACCAAGGGAAACGAGGAGGCTGACATTGGACAGTCTTATACCAAATTCCCTTTTCTCTACTTCTTAAATCAAAATATTCCTTAAATTTGTCACAACAATCAATTTTAAAACTATTTAAGATTTCTGTAAAATACGGTACAATTGCTAACTCGTTACCTACAGTTATTGCTAATTTCGCTAATTTATCAGCCTCCTCGTTTCCTCTTAGACCTATATGAGAAGGAACCCACTGCAACCTCAGATTTATATGACTCAAATCATATAAATGTCCCAAGATTTCGAAAGCTATCGGTAGACCTCTGCTATATCCAGAGGCACATCGAGCTATGTGTTGCAAGGCACTTTTGCTATCTGAAAAGATAACAAAATTTTGCCCGCCTAAGCTAGAAATGTACTTGAGAGCTTCCGAGATCGCAACGAGCTCCATCGTCATAATACAGATTTTTTGATTTGTTTTAAACATAGCTGATTTTCTTTCATAATGCCAAAAAGCTGCTCCCAAACCTATACGATTTTTCGATCCATCTGTATAAATGTGTGTCCAACCCTCATATTTTACCTGCAGTTCATTTATTACCAAGTATTTTAAACAGCCAGGTTCAATTTATTTTTTTCCTACCACTAGGCAATCTAAATTAGCTCTTATTATATCATTCACATTAATGTAAGACACCCAAATATTGACTTGGTACATTTGTAATAAATCAGTGGAATAAACGTTACATTGCTTGCATTCATTATAAGTGGTTAACAATAATGGCTTCTTTTTAGATTCCCAATACTACTCGTGAGAGCTTGAGCCAAGATCATTTAATACACGAACAGTTATATTGTCTGACCAGGTCATATTTTTAACAACGTATTTATACGCAAGATATAAACGTCTGAGGAACAATGGTTGGATGCACACCTCACTTTCCATAACGTGGATAGGAGTACTTTTAATAAATCCACCAATTATTCGAAGGGCCTGATTCTGAACTCGATCAAGTTTAACTAAATGTGTCTTTGCACTTACATCATACAAGAAGCTCCCATAATCCAATCTACTTCTAATTAAAGATATATACAGATTCCGCAAGTGCTTAGGGTGTATACCCCAACCAGAACCCGCCAACACTTTAAATAAATTTAAAAAACGTTGTATCTTTTCAACCAGCTCTTTAATGTGTCTACTCCATCGTAACGACCTATCTAACCATAAACCTAAATATTTAATATTTTCATCTGTACATGTTATATTGGTATTGTTAATACCAATCCTCTATTGAAAATACATAATTTAGTTTTACTTGTCGATAACTGAAGACCAATTCCATCCAAACTTGTAACCATAGAACTTAAGGCTTCTTGCAATTTCTTCTCACAAATTTTTAAGTCCTTATGACGAAGATACAACACAAAGTCATCTGCATATTGCGAGACACAAACATTTTTAATTTGATGACAAATCATGTGTGTTGTTATATTAAAAAGTAAAGGAGACAAGGGATCTCCTTGAGCGAGTCCTCTACTTGCATGTCTAACTTCAGTTGATTGATTATTATTTTCATATTTAATCATTAATCTCCTGTCAATCAAATATGACCATAAATATTTACAAATATATTTTCCTACACCTAGTTCATCTAAGATTTTCACGACTCTATCGACTAATATATTATTATTATAGGCATTCTCGATGTCCAAAAAACAAGCCGCTGTAGATATTTTTTCGGAAAATCCTACCTGTATATATGTCACAAGTCTTGACAGGCAATCTAGGCTTGATTGAGCCCTCCTAAAACCAACTGTATGTAGAGATAATATTTTATGTCTTTCCACAAACCATTCAATCCTTTTGCCTAACATATTATGAAATATCTTGCACAAACAAGAAATAAGTGCTATCGGTCTAAGTTTAGAATCTGTATTTGCGTTAGCATTGGCTTTGGGAATAGGAACAATTAAAGTTTTCCGCCATTGATCCGGCACGACTCCTAACCTAAATATAGCATTGTAAATATTTAAAAGATGTAACTTACCAGCGGGAGGTAAATTGAATATCATTGAATAAGTGACCCCGTCACTACCAGGAGCAGTATCTTTCTTTTTAAGGCAACATTCTAACTCTTGCACTGTAAACGGTTTTTGCAATAATTCATTATTAGAACTAAATGTAGGTGGGCAGTTAATTACTGAATCTGGAGTTAAGGAATGCAACAATTCTTTTGACTTTTCGGGTGAAGGAGAAAACTTAGATTTTCGGTAACCTTTAAACCATCGCATCTTATCCCACATGTCTGACGTAGAAGTCGCTTCATTAATATTTGTACAAAATTTTTGCCAATCCATAGATCTAGCTTTCTGTAACAATATATTAGATTCGCTAGTTTTCTGCTCTAATTTACTAAGGTTATCAGGAGTAGGATTTCTTCTAAAAGTACTCAAAGATAGCCTACGTTCTGCAACACTTTTAGATAAAGATGGTCCCCAATACTCTTTAGGCTTAAATTTGCTTGTAGGGTTCGTACAAAAAATTATCGTAGGAATATTTTTATTCGCAGACATGTTAACCTTTTCTATAAAATAATCATAATATGTTTGCACATCACTTGATGTACAACTGCAACTATCAATGTATGGAAATGAATTAACTAAATCATTATTATATGATTTCCAATCTGCTTTTTTAAAATTAAGTTTTTTATAGTTGTTTAAAGTATCCTTGTAACACATCGAAATCTTAATGAGAAGATGGTCACTTCCTAAATTTTCATTGAAAACTTGCCAGCCAAAGTTAATTGCTATATCCGATGATGCAAAACTTATATCAGGAGATGAACTTTGTAGAACACCGCTAACTAATTTGACTCTTGTGGCCCCTCCATTATTAAGGGATATGAATCCATTGTCTAGCGTTGCTTCAAATAAATATATTCCTCTTTGATCTGTTTTATAAGACCAGTTAGTATGATGGCCGTTGAAATCGCCTAATATAAGTGTCTTTTTATTTGTTGCTGAAAATTTACTATCCCAATCTGATTGACAGGTTTGAATAGAAGAAGGACAGTAAATAGATACAACATATTCCAAATATTTACAATTTAACACCTTAACTTTAATCGATTCTATTCCAGGATTGATGGAATCGAGAGAGCAAATATGCGACCTGATAGATTTATGTACAAAAATGGCCACCCCCCCTTAAGAATCATGTCGATCTTTCCGATATATATTATAACCGCTAATATGAAGTGCAATGTCTACATCCAACCAAGTTTCCGAAATAACAGCTATATGTATTTTTTCCTGATGTAACATATTATCTAACATTAATATCTTAGGTTTCAAACTTTGTGCATTCCACTGAATAATATTTAAGTTAAAGACCTTATCCATTAAAACTAAACTTAGAAAAAATGTCAAATAATTTTCCTTCACTCAAATAATTAACTACAAATGACTTACACTCTTCAAAAACAGCCCTTACCACTAACATCACTTTCTCAGACCAATTTTCATTAGATAATAATATGATCTCCTTGATTATATTCATCAGATTCCAGACATCAAATTTCCTTTGTCTTCTTTTTTCCTCTTTTTCTGTAGAATCTTCTTCTATATCTTGGTCACTTTCCTGACTTTCATCATACTCCATTATCTTATTCTGAGATTCACAATAATTTGTCCTATCAGTTTTCTTAACTTTCTTTTTCTTTTTATCTTTACTCTTGCTGTGATTAATTTTCTTCGTACCTGATTTATCATCCTGGTTATCATTTCCATGTATTAAGGCCGTTGTTTTGAGGATACTGCTGTAAGTTTTTGTCGTTGTATTGACTGGTATCTGATATTCTTTGTAGTTTGAATCAGTATCATGATTGATTTCATTTCTTAAGTTGTTAGCTTTCTCTTCTTTCTTATTTTCCAAATGTATCTCTAATGCTGTTTTGTATGTTACATTGCGCTCACTCATTATAATACGAATCTCCTTTTCTTTTTTAAAAAATGGACAAGATTTATCTAGAGCCATATGTGGACCTTTGCAGTTAATACATTTAAATTCTTTAGTTTCACAGTTGTCATGAGCATCACCACATTTGGGGCAAATATTTTTATTAAGCTTACAAAATTTTTTAATGTGCCCAAAAGACCAACACCCAGAGCACCTAGTCACTGGAAACTCGAATCGTTCGACGTCAAATTTAAATCCATATGCATTTATCGACAAGGGCGCAACGGGATTCTTAAAGCATAATCTGACAGTTTCACTTTCTACCCATTTACCCTCCTTATTTAGACGTTTCAATCGTTTAGCTGAAATAATATCATAGTCACACTCCAAGTTTTCTAACAGCTCCTTTTCATTCGTGTCTAGATCAACTCCTTTAATAATTCCGTAAGACAAATGACCTTGATTTGTAAATTGAGCTCTTATGTCCATATCCATTAATTTCTTTAAATTCAAAAGTTTTTCGGCTTGATTTTTATCGCTAAATTGTATAAATATTTTATATGGACTTTTATATTTTATTTTTATCACATTCAAAATTTTTTCGTCTCTTAATAATCTTGCAAAAGCCATCTGTTTCGGAAGAATATTTAATCCAAATAAACTCACGTCATAATAACTATCGCCCCTGTTTTCATAATTTTCATTGAATGACCTGTCTCTTTCACCAGACTCGCTTCTAACATGTTTCTTTTGTCTTCTTCGCGTCACAGTTGTAAACCCGTCCTCACTACTATCTTCCGTCTCCCGCGGTCTCTTATCGACTTTTTTCGGCGTTGACTCGTCATTTCTATACTCACTACTTTGTACTTCACATAATTCGCGTTCACCATAAATTTGAACAACATTACTCTTACTATTATAACTCAAAACATCGTCCTCCATCGTTAATAATTTTATAAGTGGGTATTTTAATAATGCACTTCACGTTATCGCACAATTTCCTAGAAACCTTGTGCTCGCTAACGCGGTTCACGCGCGACTGGAAATAGGGGATGAAAGTTGGTATGAAATGCCTTCTTTTCTCGAGATATTTTTCAAGTTATATCAACAAAACTTGGTATTTGGCTTTCGGTAAAAAATAAAGAAATACGTGTGTCACAGTTTTAGTGTTCCGTACCTCGAAAGGAAAAAACGGAAACCTTATAGGATCGCTTCGTTGGCCGCCTGTCTGTGTGTCAAGACCCTTTTTCTCAGGAATGCATGGAGTTATCAAGCTGAAATTCATATCAAATACTCAGGATTACTGTCCCTTGGAGCAGTGAAAAAATCAAACTTCAAAGCCAACACAATCATAAGATACAGGCGTATATGCTGCAAATTTTCGAATTTTCTTGCAGTCGCAAGGGAATCAAAACCTACAGGGTACTTCCCGTGAACTCAGAATCTTGAAACTTGGTACGAAGCAACGTCTTATAGCACCAATAAGGGAAGAATTGCGAAAAACATGAATTTTTAGTTACATCATATAATAAAAATGTTTTTATGCAAATTTTCGACACTCATAAGGGAATCAAAACCTACAGGGTACTTCCCATGAACTCAGGGTCTTGAAACTTGGTACAAAGCAACGTCTTATAGCACATATATAGGAAAAATTGCGAAAAACATAAATTTTTAGTTACATCTTATAGAAAAATATTTTTATGCAAATTTTCGACACTCGCAAAGGAATCAAAACCTACAGGGTACTTCCTGTGAACTCAGAATCTTGAAATTTGGTACGAAGCAACGTCTTATAGCGCAGATAAAGGAAAAATTGCGAGAAGCATACATTTTTAGTTACATCATAGGATAAAAATATTTTTAAAAATTTTAAACTTACTACCCCTTTCCGCATCCTAAGGTGAATATAAAAAAAAATATCTAAAAAAATATTAATCTGTGGAGACTTTAATATTGATATTTTGATTCGAACAACTATGAGTGATGGATTACTTCATTTATTTAAAAGCTTTAATTTGGAAAACATTTTTATTGAACCTACCCGAATAACCGAAAATTCGGCTACTTGTATTGACAACATTTTCTGTGACTGTAAAGTTGTCAAAAAATCAGTTATAACCAATCTAAGATCCGATCATTGCGGACAGATGGTATCTATCCCTAGTTCTCAACAAAAGACAACAAAGATAATAAAGTATAGACCAGTCACCACTAAAAAAGTAAGGCAATTCAAGCAAAATTTATCAAACATGTTGCCTAAACTTGACTTTACACAGGGTGGTCCGGATGAACATTATAAAGCATTTTTTGATTTATTAAATAACCAATTTAATTCAATATTTAAAATTAGAGAAAAAAGACTGTTTAAAAATCTTAAATTCAGTGACTGGGCTACTGTTGGAATTTATAAAAGTAGGAATAAGTTGTTTAATTTGTATGCTGAAAAGCAATATAATTACACCCCCACATTTTTGGAATACGTGAGAAATTATTCAAAATTATTTAGGAATGTTTGCATTCAAGCAAAGTCCCTTCACATAAAGCGGAAAATTATTAAATCAGAAAATAAGATAAAAGCAGCTTGGGATGTCATCTCTGAGGAAACTGGTAGACATAAAGAGGACAACAATAAACTGGAGCTTAAAATTAATGACCGTATAATTGACTCCGATTTAGAAATTGCAAATACATTTGAGAATTTCTTCAAAAATATTCCAATCTCTACTACCAGTTCCCTTAATTCCTCGCCAACAGAAGCCTATAAAATTCTCAGTAGTAATGTCTCTGAGTGCAGTGTTAAGTTTAAGTTTGAGTACGTGACCCCCTATGATATTATAAAAACATTCAAATCTTTACAATGCAAAAAAACGGGAGATCTATGGGGGATATCGGTGAAAATTATCTGCAATGTCATTGATGTTATTGCGCCATATCTTGCTCAAGTTTTTAATGAGTCTGTGGATTTGGGATCTTTTCCTGACCTCATGAAATGTAGTAAATTGATTCCTCTTTTTAAATCAGGTAGCAAAAGTGATCCAAATAATTACAGACCAATTTCAATTTTGCCAACCCTAAGCAAGATATTTGAAAAAATTATGCTTAACCAACTGCTCCGGCATTTTAATTTAAATAAATTACTTCACTCCGAGCAGTATGGTTTTACGAAAGGCCGGTCAACAGTCGATGCGGGCGCGGCGCTGTTAAAACATAGATTTGATGCTTGGGAGAACTCACAGAATGCTATTGGTATTTTCTGTGATTTGTCTGAGGCATTCGACTGTGTAGAGCACGAGACACTGTTGACCAAATTGAGCCACTATGGAATCAAAGACACTGCACTTAGTCTCATTGCATCATATCTTAGTGACCGTATTCAGACGGTATGTGTAAACAATGTGAAATTGTTCAGCCGGATCAGCCTCATTAATGGGTGTCCCTCAAGGCTCCATTCTGGGTCCCTTCATGTTCTTGGTATATATAAATGATTTACCATATTTTGTCCAGGATACTTGCGATATTGTGCTATTTGCTGATGATACGTCTTTAATTTTTAAAGTCGATAGAAATAAGGATGATTTTGACGACGTAAATAGTGCCATTTCTCAGGTCACTCACTGGTTTACTGTAAATAACTTACTTTTAAATGCAAAAAAAACTAAGTGTGTTGAGTTCGCACTGCCCAATACCAAGAATACACGTAACATTAATCTAGTGGTAAATAATGATATGTTAAAAATAGAAGAGGCCACCGTGTTCTTGGGGGTGACCTTAGATGCTAAGCTTCAATGGGGCACCCATATATCAAATCTAGCTGGTAAACTCAGTTCTGCTGCTTACGCTGTCAGAAAGATTCGGCAGTTAACAGACGTTGAAACTGCAAAGATTGTATATTTTGCTTATTTTCATAGTATTATGTCTTACGGAATCTTGCTGTGGGGTAAAGCGGCAGATATTCAAAAAATATTTGTATTACAAAAAAGGGCAATACGTGCAATTTATAATTTAAAACCACGTGAATCCCTTAGGGAGAAACTCAAGGAAATAGGTATTCTTACAGTAGCCTCGCAGTATATTTACAGTAATCTAATCTTTGTAAAACAGCACATTCAGAATTACAAAGAATAAGCGATCTGCACGATAGGCCAACTAGAAACCGTCATAGGCTCGTGACTCCATCGCTCCGCCTCACTAAAGTCCGAAGGTCGTTCGTGGGAATGAGCATACTATTCTTTAACAAAATTCCTCAACCTATTATAAACTTGCCTTTACACAAGTTTAAGATAACCATTAAAAAAATGCTCCTAAAAAAAGCTTATTATACTGTCGAAGATTATATTAATGATAAAGGCGCATGGATTTGACTCGCTCCAGCAATGCTCAGGACAGTGGTTACTTATGTATCTGTATATGTTGTATGTAGATTATTGTAAACATACCATACTATTTATTTTTTTTCAAAAGAGCAACCACCGAGTTTCTTGCTGGTTCTTCTCGGTAGGAACGGCATTCCGAACCAGTGGTAGATTCATTTGACTATTCATAAGAACTTGTAAAAAGTCTATTTGAATAAAAATAATTTGATTTAATTTGATTTGATTTGATTTGAACGCGTAGAGGTATTAAATTGAAATAAAAATAGATAAGTGGAATAAAAAAACTTTTACTTCAGTATATACCTACAAGTTTGTACGGAACCCTCGGTGCCCGAGTCCGACTCGCACTTGGCCGGTTTTTTCTCAAAATTTTACCCCTAAAGGGGTAAAATGGGGGGTGAAAGTTTGTATGAAAGTCCTTCATTTTTCATGAAAGTTGGTATTTGGGCTTCTGGTTTAAAATAAAAAGTACGTGTTTCACAGTTTTTGAAAATTTTATCCTCAAGGACGTTTAATAGAGAGTTTGTCTTTCAATCACGCCGCAACAGAGCAACAGTTCGACGTGATTTCCTGGAGAATGACATATTTATTTTATAAATATGTCATTCTCCAGGAAAGATATAATATATAGATATAATACAAGTTATAATAATCTCATTCTCTCATAGGCTACTTTTCTGAAGTTTTACTTCTGCCGTATATATGAATTGCACACACAATTTTTTGTCTGTAGCGTGATTTCAGCCAAACAGTTTTAGTATAGAAAAAAAACACACGCCTGACTCGTGTATACCTAAGTTGTTTATGGTATGGCCGTAAAAGTTTGTGAAACGCCGCTCTATGCAATTAAAGGATCTATTTATTAACAATTCAGCGATTTTAAATAGAATCGAAAACGTGCCAAGTCGACCGAAGAGGCCGTGACTTGCGAGGCGTCATATTATATTAATGCGACGGTGTTACTCTGGCTCCGATCCGCGATAGAGCAGGTTCACTGTGTTTCAAGACGCTGAACAGTTTTTGTTTTGTTGTTTCCACTATTATTATAGTTTGAAAACAATTATTGCTGATATTGAGGGAAGATATCTTGCAGTTTTTTTTTCTTTAACGATGAAGGCAAACGATAAAGAACGTTTGAGAAATGTGTTCTGGAAGATAGATAGATAGATAAATTCTTTATTGCTACACAAGACATAAAAATACATAGAAAAGAAAACAAAACAAAACAAAGTGCGCAAGGGCGGTCTTATCACTAAAAGTGATCTCCTCCAGACAACCCATTCATTAAGAACCTTTATTATAGGAGCGGGATAGTGCAACAATATAGACAGCTATTCAATATACTACATAAACATTACATAAAAATAATACATAAATAATTTTATAAATACATATAGACATAAATACATACCTATAAACCTACATACACAATACTTAAATATTCTATAGCATACTAGCACTAGATAAGTAATAATCCTTTATACGATTCTTGAATATATTTACAGATTTCGATTGCCTAATGTCATTGGGTAGGACGTTCCAAAGCTTAACCGTCTTTACTGTGAAGGAATTCCCGTACACCTCCGTATGACAAGATGGTATTCTCAACCTGTTGTCATCTATAGACCGCAAATATATAGACAAGTCGTTGCTGCCAAGAAATTGGAACCGCTCTTTTAAGTATGGTGGCGTTTGAGGATAATATAATATCGAGTACAAGAGAGAAAGAGCATGTAAGTTTCTACGGGAACGAATTGGCAGCCACTTTAACTGGAAGGTGTGTGACTGTGAAGTCTGCCGGTGGCCCATGCTCATTTATAATTAGAATGTTCTGGAGTTTATTCCTGCCCGATTAAGCGATGGTAGTATGCCCCCTGGATTAAGTACTAAAAGGTCTGACTGACTGAGGAAAGGACTGAAGGATTGAATAACTTATAGGTAGTTAGCTATCAATTAATACAAAAAGTCTGAGCTCTAAATTTGACTTCGACTACCTTACCTGAAAAGGCTCATAAGCCAATCTTCCAAGAATGCTACATTGTATAAGGGGCGCCCCTTTATTTACCTTTAAAAAAAAAAATAACAGAGTATGCCCCTAACTTCCCACATTATGAAAGTAAAAGACGTGGCTCTAGAAGTTAGACGTAAATTTAAAATTGCATGCAGCAATGTGTTAAATACGAGAATGGTTTTATTGCAGACAATCTTGGACGCTCGTCTAAAGTTTTTATGTCCACACAGCTATAAGGTAAGGTAACAAGTTGTTAAATTTTAAATCCGTAATCTGTTGGCTCTACGCGGAGTAGCGGAGCTTTTGAAGCTAACTATTTTCTACTATTTGATTGAAAATATTACAATAACACTTGTAATTTTGTCCTAATTTAATAAAAGTACAAAATAGTAGTTCGATTAAAAATTTACATGTTTTCTAGCTGATGGCTGCGGCTTCGCCCGCGTGGAGTTACTTAATTTAAAATCATGTCGATCCGTTGCTTTGTAGCGGCGATTAAAGCTAACCAACAAACAAACACAAATTTGGTACGAAGATTGTTTGTATTCTGGGGAAGGACATTTAGCTACTTTATCTTCTTCTTCTTCTTCTTCCTGCCTTCCTTCATTTAGCTACTTTATATCCCGAATAATTAAAAAGTTCGCGCAGAAAAACTAAATCCACGCGGACAAAGTCGCGGGCATAATCTAGTTCTGAAAACATGGCATGGCAGTCACATCACAAAGTTAGGTCTTTTCAGATCAAATCTAGGTCGGAATGAAAGCATCAAGTTGTATGGGAAATGACCAATCTATTGAAAGCAAAATCTCATTTAACGTGTTTCAATGAACGTTAATAAATAGACTTATAGAGAACGTTATTAGTGTGGTCAATGTAAGTAAGTACATTAGGCGTACATTTTGTATGGAAACACATAATAGTAGGTACATTAGCTTATTGGACTCCGTGCAATAATAGAATTGCTTGATTCACGAGTATTGTTACAAGAGTATTGATATTTATTTCCATACTAGATGAAGCCCACGACTTTGTCCGTTAAGATTTTTTGACTCACACGGGAACTCTTTAAAAAACTCCCTTTCGGGATGAAAAGTAACCTATGTATGCCCCGGGATACAAACTATTCCCATACCAAATTTCATCAAAATAGGTTGATTAGATAGGCCGTGAAAGCGTTGCAGTCAGACAGACAGACACACTTATACTAGACATTTATAATATTAGTACGGATCAAGTATGCCGAAAAATATTTTATAGAAACTGTATATGGAAATGATTTTAATAATAATAATTGCCTTTGCCATCTTAGACTGCATCCTCACTTACCACCTGCAGATGAGATCGCAGTCGAGGGCTTACTTGTAGTAAAATCAAATTCTATGATTCCCCCAGAGATGTGCTACGTTGCTTAGCCAAAAGCGGAAGTGTGTCAAACCCACCAATAGGGGCGCTTGATCTCACTTATAACCATCGTCCCACAAACTTGTCTGACCCGGTGGCCAAAATTGGAACTAATTTTATGCCTTACTAGCTGATACCCGCGACTTCGTCCGCGTGGTTCAAGGTTTTTGTTATTCCCACGGGAGCTCTTTAATTTTCCGGAATAAAAAGTAGCCTATGTCACTCTCCAGGTCCTCACCTATACAACAAAAAAAGAATTAGCGAAATTGGTCCAGCCGTTCACACGTGATGCCGTGACCAAGGGAAATAGGGATTCATTTTTATATATATAAAAAGATTATATATTTTTTATTTTATTTTTCATAGATTATGATACTTGTGACGTCGTCCTCGGATTACATAAGTTTGTAGGACAATAAGCTATATAATAAAATCAAGGGCGCCTAATGGTGGACTTAATACACATCCGTATCTTAGCAAAGGAACACATCTCTGGTGGCCACCACCCGTAATGTAAAAAATATAAAATTTAAATACACATAAAATTGCTCGATTAGCTTGTTAGAGGTATATTATGAGACGTGGCAATCTCCAGTCCATCTACAATAATACGACCCCCGCTAGAGACGATCAGCATCGGTAATCTCTCGTTAATCCCCTTGCTAATTGAATCTACTGACATTACATGACACAGTGTAAATGTATCAGCTAGACACGGATCTCCTCCATAAGCAATTATACCGCCTTTGCACCCTTCTGTTTCATCATGTAACCGTTTGGAACAAAGTTCCTTATCGCGCGTTACGAAAGGGGGCTAGACGGAAAAAATTAAGACCAAAAGTTGTAACGACACTTTAAGACCAAAAGTTGTAACGACATTTTAAGACCAAAAGTTGTAACGACACTTTAAGACGAAAAGTTGTAACGACACTTTTTGCTATAGTTGTAAGCCGTGCGTGTTTCTCCGAACTTCGCGCGTGAACTTCGTTCCATTCGGATGTCCCTTGACACCTCTCAAGTTTTTTTGTTTTAAGTGTGTGAAATAAAGAGTTTTATTCATCTTTCTATCTACCTGCTCATTTCTGTTTTGATCATGTCGTAGAGACTACGAAGATATTTCTCTTCTGCTGAACGATTCTGACCTTTATCAAGAGGCCCATAGTTAATTGCAACATAATATGGAAGTCCCTTTAAGTCACATAAGTTCAACAGTTGACGTCTATCAGTTGATAATGACGATGATGAAAAGGGTCAATATAATATAATCAGGTAATTATTAAGCTATAAATATATATCTACAGGATAAAAAGAGCATATTTAATTTACTTATTAAATTAATAATTTTGTAGGTAGGTATAAAGTAAAGAAATAGATATGCATTGTCCAATGTACTGGTCTCCTGCATACTATGGCTTTGGCAAAGCCGATTCCGTTAGATGTTTGTAAATGACAGTTCAATCAGAAACGATATGGCAGTGGTTATCAGATTTCTAATACATTACGAAATAAGCAATAACATATTTCTTATTATTTAGACTTACTCGTATATAGATTTCAGTGGACACTCTCTTAAAATACATAATATTATATGTTTTGTGTAGAATTCATACAATATATAGAGTACTAATTTAATACCGCGAACGAGTGTTTTCTTAGATTGAGAAGGGCTTTAGTCATAGTCTAACAGGCTGATACAGCGTACATTGGCAGACTTCTCACACCTTTCATTCACTAGCAGGTATACAGGTTGCTGCACGATGATCCTTTAAACGCATGTAACTGCCTCCTTGGTCTAGTGGTTAGCATATTCGACTGCAGCCGACGAGGTCCCGGGTTCGAGTCGTGATGGGTTTTTCTGACTAGAAATTCTCAGTACTTAGCTTCTCAGCCCGGAGTTAGGAAGTTGGCGGTGGTTCACCCCCGTGCCGCGGATAGCATGTTAAGCCGTCGATTCCAGTTATTATCACTAAAATGATAATAGTCGTTAAAGCCCGCCAACCCACATTGGAGCAGCGTGGTGGGTCTAAGCTCTAATTTCCCCTCCCATATGAGAGTGGAGGCCTGTGCCCAGCAGTGGGACGTTAATGGGCCCTAGTGGTGGCATGAAACTCCGAAAAGTTCGAGCCGAGTTCAAACTCTGGACTCCCGAATAAAATGCTAAATGCTAATGCCACAAAGTTATCAGCGATTCCTAAACACACAAACATTGAGACATTATTGTTGAAAATAAATTGGAATTACAATTTGTACTAAAACTAGTTGTGTAAAAATTATTTAATTACGATGAGTTCTTTATTTACAAATAAGTTTTTGACTGCAAAGTTTTAATGTAAACTTTAAATTAATTGATAATTCAGTTAATTACAATTAGTGTACTGATTATACATAGACTATGTCGCTGTCGGGGTAAGTTTGCTTTGAAGCTGTGAATGTCAGCCCAATCAGAATCGATGGACTATCAGCTATCTAGATGAACTAGTCTATCCCACCGAATAGCAATTATCTGTGCTGTTTGACGGATTATTTTAAGTAAATAAATAAATAAATAAATAAATCCTTTATTTGCTAGATTGTAGGTATACAAAAGAGATGTTACAGCTAAACAAGAAACAAAGTCACAATCAGCCATAAAATGGCATGCAAACATTACTTCTGTCACATTGAATGAATGAGAATGAATTACATTAATTTATATTCTAAAAACTTTTGAAATCCTTCCATCCTACCAACAGATAGTTACGACACTGTGTTGGCTTGTCCTTCAATCACACCGCAACGAAGCTACAGATCAACGTGATGTTTTGCCCATGCAATTATACAACTATATCCATATATAGTTACCTTTAGAGCATCCTGGAAATTTGGAGTGTCAAATCGCGGCCAAAATTATTTACTAGTTATATTCATCCTAAATGTCTTGGGAACCTTTTGATTTTCTGGGATGAAAAGTTACCTACCGCAGCATCTAAGAAGCAAGTTATCAGTGTACGAATTAAAAAGAAACTGTTTTACAGTTAATATGAAACGAGTTCAGACAACAGACTGACATTCGTGAATTTATAACAATTAGTAAATATGTATGAATTTGTCAAGAAATATACCAAAAAATAAAATAAACAAACATACATAAAAAATACTTTCCAACTGTGGCCTTTTCGTATATACAAATCATTTATTTTTTTATTCACTTATACAGCGAAAATAAAAATTTCCTCTCGTATATTCGCGAGTTTCGCAAAATGTTATTTTAACCCAACCATGTTTCAATTGTTTGAATAAAGTTTTATTTTTCTTTTCTTTTCAAAAAGCCCCAATTAAGCGTACGAAAATAGCCAACGGCTTAAAAACTAAGAAATTGTAAACTAAATATA
This sequence comes from Erebia epiphron, assembly GCA_963932025.1. NCBI lineage: Eukaryota > Metazoa > Arthropoda > Insecta > Lepidoptera > Nymphalidae > Erebia > Erebia epiphron. The sequence continues at coordinate 17,293,559 of OZ009950.1, forward strand.
CAGCAAAGAGATTAAAAGGTTTAAGCTCTGTTAGACAAGGGAAAACAATTAAGGTACAAATAGATGATACTCGCGACTTCGTACGCGCGGGAACTCCTTAATTTTCCGGGATAAAAAGTAGCCTATGTCCCTGTAAGTACCTGTGCAAAAAAACACTTAGATCGATAACTTTGTTGCGGCGTGATTGAAGGACAAACAAACACACTTTCGCATTTATAATTCACTAGATAATGCCCGCGACTTCATCCGCGTGGATTAAGTTCTTTAATTCCCACGGGAACTCCTTAATTTTCCGGGATTAAAAGTAGTCTATGTCCTTCCCCGGGATACAACCTATCCCTAGGTATACCAAATTTCATCAAAATCGGTTGAACGGATGGGGCGTGAAAGCGTAGCAGACAGACAGACAGACAAACAGTCAGACACACTTTCGCATTTATAATATTAGTATGGATGTATTAGTACATATACTGTGAAGTATATGATGTCCATTCTTGTGCGTGTAACAAACACGTTTAATATGTTCGTGTTTTTAAGCGTGTGTTTTTTTCGCCATATCAAAAGATAGAAACAATTTCTCATAATATTTCTATAGCTTCACCAATTTTCCCCAGTGCCAATTAAAAACTATGAAAACAGTTAGTCGTCGATTTAATGCCGCTTAATGAACCCTGGTAAAAGCGAAAACTTTCCACCTCTATACTTTGCTGAGTGCTCGTTTAAAATCAGCTCAGTTATAGTATTATGTTAACGTAGGCATTTTTATAACTATTTGGTGTTTTAAGTTATAAAAACCTTTCTGAAAAATGATGAGTCTATGGACTTAAAAAAGTGGGAGGTGAGAGTTCTCATGGAAACAATAAATCTTAACTCAAGTCGAAGTCGCAAGCATCGTGTAATCCATACTAATATAATGAATGCGAAAGTGTGTCTATCTGTCTGTCTGCAACGCTTTTAGGGCCCGAATTTCCTATTGAGACAGATTGCATCTCGGGCAACGACATAGGCTGCTATTTATACCAAAAAATAAAATTAAACACACGGGTTTTCCTTTACAATTCAGTTCTACTTTATAATTCGGGTCAGATCTATATAAAAACACTTTAAAATCCTAAGAAAAACTTGTACAATGTTTATTGTCATGTCCGTTTATCTGCAGCGAGTAAATAAAAGTAAAATAATTTAATATAAAAAATACTTTTTAAACAACCGACTTCAAACTCCCGCGCCAACTTTACAACAACAAGCACACGCTATACAAAGTACTTATTTTATTGTTGATATTTTAAAAACCGCTCAACAGATTTCAATAAAATTTATATGGGACCACATGGGAAGTATGTTCTTTTAAATAAAAAAAGAATCATCCAAATCGGTCCACCCAGTCAAAAGTTCTGAGGTAACAAACATAAAAAAAAAAAAAAAAAAATACAGTCGGATTGAGAACCTCCTCCTTTTTTTGAAGTCGGTTGAAAATGCTCCAAAAGACGTTTTGAATCCTCTCAATTGTATCCGCCGGCTGAAGCTGGTCCAGGAATGGCTTATTTGAAACAGACAAAATAAATTCCCCATTTTATCTACAACACTAGTGATGAGAACGCTATAGTAAGATGAGGTCGTAAAGAGCGCTTCTTTTTTGTGACCCTTCTCACAATATCCTATTCAAAATGAGGTGAAGTTGGTTTTGTACACCTGAGCACCAATTGTGACTTTATGAAATTGAAACGTTGAAAAAATCTCGTTTCCTTTTTCATTCACATAGATTTTTCTTTACAAGTGACATGAATTGTAAATGAAAATATACTTTATTGTACACAAAACTATAAACAATGAGAAGAACATAGACACACATATTAACAGGAAGAAGCTATACAATAGGCGGCCTTTTCGCTAAGAAGCGATCTCTTCCAGGCAACCTAAAGATAAATAAAAATAAGATTATGAAGAATAAAGCAACAAATGTTTTCTAGTACCTATTCCTACAAAAGGTAAACTTATGTTATGCCTAAGTACCTACGTTGTTTCCACGTAGACACTCAGTTGGGAAAGCTATTAAAAAAGAAAATTCAAGTGATGCTTTTAAAATGACATGATACAGTTTTGTGTCTCCAAAGAAACAAATGAGTCATCTCTTTCGGGTCCTTTACTAGTCATGCCCAACACTATAATACAAGAGTCCAATCGGAATGTTTAGCGCAAAATAGGTCAACAAGTTTAGCCCGGCTGTTTTCAAGCCCGGACGGAACAGGACAATAATTATTGCAGTATTATTTAAGTTTAAAACGGGGAATGCACGCAGAGCAAGTTTACACACAACGCAGCTGGCTTGGAACTGTTTTACATCAGTTACATGAAGGCTTAAGTTTTTGTATTCTGTTACTCGCATGCAGCTGCCGCTGCGTTCTAATTTTTTATACACTACAGTTTAATGTTTATAAAAGATTTTTCATTCAAATGATACAAGTGTTTTTGAATAGACAAGATACCAATTTAAAAATGTCGTTGAATAATGAAGGATGAATTAAATACAGCGTTACGTTAAATGTAGGTACTCGTAGGACAAAATCCATACTAATTCCATGCTAATCATATCATACTATAATATTATAAATGCGAAATTGCGTTTGTTTGTAGGTTTATTGGTTTGTATTTCAATGACGCCATGACGGAACAACGGATCGACGTGATTTTGCATGTACATATATAGTTCAGGACCTGGAGAGTGACATAGCTACATTTTATCCCGGATACTTAAGTAGTTCCCGTGGAAATCAAAAAAAAATTATTCTACGCAGACGAAGTCCCGGGCATCAGCTAGTAATATTATAAATACGAAAGTGTGACTTTCTGTCTGTCCGTCTATATGCTACGCTTTAACGGCCCATCTTTTCAACCGATTTTGATGAAATTTGCTACCAAGATAGTTTGTATCGCATGAAAGGACATAAGCTTTTTATCCCGAAAAATTAACAATTTCGCACGGCAATCTAAGAAACATAATCCACGTGGATGAAGTCGCGGGCATCATCAAGTATCAGATAAATCAAACAAAAATACGTTGAGTTACCAACATCCCTGTATAATAACTAATATCAGATACAATATTTACAATTCATCGTTACCTAGAAACCACCCGACAAAGGCTTATTTACCCAAAAAGGCAATTTTGATGTTACATGACAAAAAATTACAAAAGGACATATTTTATTTACATAAAGATGTTGCAAAAGCATTTTTTACTATCATACGCCCAAACAGGTCCAAATTACGAACATGGGGTTGACAGCATTGAAAAATTAGTTGTTTGCGGCAGACATTACCCTCCTTTTGCGCGCCCGTTGGTTAAAAGTTACGTTAGACTGAAGACTTTTTGTTTCGCATCATTTTATCCTGTCGTTTACAGAATATGCTGATGATAGACACGCTTCAAGTCTGTAGTTCTTTACAGAATATCTAACCAGTTAATGAAATATCAAGCCATATTCATAATAGGTTTCTAGGCGGAGTCGTATCGGAGCGCTAAATCGCTTGACGGCATATATTTACCGGTCACCCTGTAGGGTGGTAGCTTGCCACGATACGAAGGTTCCCACTGAATCAGGACAGAGACAATTTAGAAAAATTTAATATTATATGCTCCCTCATTGCACCTGCCATTCATCAACCCTTGAACCTCCCATTAATAAAACCAAAATGCTAATCGCTGTTATTAGCCCTGTGCGTTATTAACTGCTTAAATCATATATACAATCTCAAATGTTGTGATTAGCAAAATTTATGACATTCTCGCTGGGTCAATAGATTTTGGTCGAATCTTGAGGAGTGGTAACCAACCACAAATTGTTGCATTAGTTACATTGTAGCAATAATTTCTACATAGGCCCCTGGTGCATATTATGTATCATAATAAAATAGTATCATAATAAAATAGCAGCGTTGGCAGACCCCCTACTCGGTGGACGGACCGCGGACGACATCAGGCGAGTCGCAGGGAGCCACTGGATCCAGGCGGCGCAAGACCGCGGCGTGTAGAAATCCTTCCAAGAGGCCAATCCAGCAGTGGATATCTGTCGGTAGATGATGATGATGATGATGATAATAAAATAGCAATCTTTTGTCGCACGACAAGTCTGTAGTAAGCGCTTTCCCTAAATAGGCTGCTCGTGAAACTGGATGGGAATTTAAGAGTAATGTAAGAGAAAAGTTTCAAGTATGCGAGTTTAATATAATGTTTCAAGTTGCTTTGAACCGAACGCGTTGTTTCAGACTTGGAATGTAACAAGTCGATTTATTTGCTAACTTTGAATGGTATTTTATTTTCATACCTCCGGTTTTGTGGTGTATATTAATGCCAAAGTTTAGTTTGATCCCCGGTTAAGAAAAAAAACGAAACGCATCTCAGATAAATTAAGATCTTGCAATCAAACAGTTTTACTTTTAAGTCCGAATTCTGTGTGTCCTAGTTACACTTTTGGCATTTGTTCAATCAATTTGATTACTTTTGGGCTGGCATCCACTGAAATACTATTTAGATAGAGATGAGATGAGAGAGATAAGAGATTACATGAGGGAGATGGCAATTTGAGGATACCTACATAAAAGTCGTTTTACGTCTTAAGTAAAACAAAATTTATAATATGATTACGCCCTAACAACATTCATGACAAAGTTTTCTATCAAGTAGCAAAAAAAAGAATCAAATTGTGGTAATCTCGTAAAACAGTGTTATAGTCCAAAAAGGATATAGATCAAACGAACCAATTTCCCAGATACCGGAAGTAGTTCCGTATTGCGTTTAATACCACAGTCCACAGTACCAGATAGTTTTATGTTCCCGGCCACAAATCAATATGGACTCTACCCTCGATGGGGAGTCTACATACGCTATGTGTAAAAATTTGTCAAAACACCAGACCATAGTCCACTATAAACAGGGCTAGTTAGTTACGTATAGCAGGCTGTAAATCAACATGTTTTCTCCTTTGGAAATCTGCCAAAAGTTAAACGCAATGTTCACGTATAATCAAAAATACCTACCAGGCTGCTGGGTCGTATAATGCTTACAATTCCAGGTAAAACTCCTCGATAAGCTTGTAGACTTGTTTTAACAGCAAAATGCGGCATGTCGATGAGGATATTAGTTTTAGTATTAAAATTATTTTTAGTTTCTGCAAAATAAATGGGATATACGCAGCCTGTTAACAGGTAAGCCTGCCCCCTGAAAGAGGTAATAATTTTTACACAGACTAAAACAAATCCAAGTCAGCTCTTAAGGCGCTCTACTTTTTCTCTTCGAATACATACCACTGACAATTTTTTTTTGTAACGATCCAAAGATCCACGTACACACTTTAATATTATGTAGTTGCACAGACGGAGACGACAGGACTAAACGAGTTTTCCTTAGAATAGGGACTTGCGAGACGTATATTATGTACCTTAAAATAATTAACGCGCCCTGAAAATTTTGGACCGCATAGTCATAATTCTTTTAATCATAGTCATAATTTTTTCATCTATTTATCGAACATGCCATGATCACTCCTACACGTGTAGCTCAATAGTTCCCAGCCACAAATCTTGTTATATCGCGAAAGCTATTTATGTCGATTTAGTTGGATTGGAGCCAGTGGGATGAAGCCTGTATCTGAAAATGAATGTAACGAAACGATGAAGAAATTACTAATCAAGATTCGTTTACTTTGACTGTTTGAAGGAACACAAAAAAAACGGGTGAAATTGAAAAAAAATTATACGTTTTGTAATCCTATTTTGTCTTATTTTAGCACTAAGAAATTTTTTTATTGTAAAACGCTTTAACTATATTATTGTAAAACGCTGTTGATTAAAATAAAATCATATAAAAAATAAAAATCTAAAATGATTTTATGATTGGTACTTTGATAATTTCATCTCATGTTTGAATTCGCGTGTCAGTAATGACGAAACATGTTTGGTCAAATTTGGTATGTGTAATCTTAATTGAATGTTTCTAGCAAATAAACGATTTATTATTTTTATTTATTATTACTAATTATTATGTAAAAGTAAGTTTTTTTTATAAACAGGTCTGTCTATCTCCCATGTATACTAGACGAAAAATAAAAGAGTTTACTAACGCGTTACATCCTGTCTAAAAGAACTATGGTCTAAAATACAACAATTTGGGGGGAGGCTTCGGCCGTGGCTAGTTATCACCATACCGGCAAAGACGTGCCACCAAGCGATTTAGCGTTCCGGTACGATGCCATGTAGACACCGGTAAGGGGTATGGGTGTCATTTAACTGCCCTGCCCCTAACAGGTTAACCCGCTACCATCTTATCTTGTAACATCAGGTGAGATCGCAGTCAAGGGCTCACTTGAAGTAGATAAAAAAAACCGGCCAAGTGCGAGTCGGACTCGCGCACCGAGGGTTCCGTACAAATATGTAGTAAGTTTTAAATTATTTAAAAACACGTTTATTGTATGGGGACCCCCCTTAATATATATATTTTTTTAATTTTTAGTATTTGTTGTTATAGCGGCAACGGAAATACATCATTTGTAAAAATTTCAGCTTTCTAGCTATCACGGTCTATGAGATACAGCCTGGAGACAGACAGACAGACAGACAGCGGAGTCTTAGTAATAGGGTCCCGTTTTTACCCTTTGGGTACGGAACCCTAAAAAATACAACAAACATCAAAAATTGATTGTAGAAATCGTTTTTGGTAAAATTCAAACCAAATTGAATGTATAGGAGCCGATTAAATAACAATAACTCTTATAGATTTTTCCAGAGTTAATAAGTGATAATACCTAATCGATACGACCTTCATTTATTTATTAGCTTTAACCCTAAAAACGAGGCAGGGATCTCGGATTAAAGGGCCAAGCCGTCCAATATGAGATTAGCGATTACGGCAATTTGGCTTATGGAGCGTAATTTCTGCTGAAAATTTGGCTTTACTGTTTCCATGTCTATAATCTTTTAATAACTAGACTGTGCTTATATTTTGAGAAGGATTTATTACAGTAAAAAATAACCTGTATATTTCTTTAGCAAAAATATTTTTAAAGTGAAACTTCTATTGATTTGAAAATTCGATGTCATCAGCGACACTAAAAAGAGTCAAACATATTATTCATAATAGGATTTAGCCTGCGTAAGATTGAGATAGAAAATACAAGTTATATTTATCTCATTCTCTCGTAGGCTACTTTTCTGAAGTTTCACTTCTGTCGTATGTGAATTGCACAATGCACACACACGCTTTTTTGGTACCTACTCGTAAGTTTAGCCATACCCTCGTATTTTTAAAATACTGACAATATTAATCTAGCTGGATGACCGTGACTTAGTGCTCGTGGAATAAGTTTTTTCACTTCCCATAGAAACCCCTTAATTTTCCGGGATAGGTTTAAAGTAGCCTATGTCACACTCCGGGTCCTTTATTGTTTAAATTCTTTATTGCACATAATTAAAACAATGTACAAAGGCGAACTTAATACCTAGAAGTATTCTCTTCCAGTTAACCTTTGGTAGTGGGGACAGGGTTGAGATCACAGTGCTTACAATATTATAAAGAGAAAAAGTTGGGGTAAGAAGAAACATATTATTAGGTAGTAGGTAATAAAGTGAGATATGATAAATGATAATTTATTAAGCAATTTAGTAAATGGCTTGAATAAAGAATTTAAGTCAAAATATATAGCAAGAAATACACCAAAAATATATAATAGGTATACTTACTTAAAAATATGATACTTAATATTAAGGTAGTAAATGTAAATAAAAATAATATAAAATACAATATATTATATATATATATATACATTTGTAAAATATAATATATACACATAAATTAATACTTATGAATGTGATTATGTGGAGGGATTCTGACATTTTCGAAAGTGTTCGTGTACTCGACGCTTAAAAACGTTTAAAGACGGTGCCTGACGTACTTTCTGGGGAAGGGCGTTCCATAACCTGATTGCAGTAACTGTGAAGGAATCTGAATATAGTGTTGATTTATGTTGCGGGTAGACAAGAATATCTACGTTTGAGGAACGTTGAATAAGAGATAAGCCGAGGTACTTAAAGCGTTCTTGGAGATACTGAGGAGAACTTGGATCATGAAGAATACCATAGAGAGAGGCAAGAACGTGCGCATCTCGGCGAAAGCGAATGTTGAGCCAACCTATTCTTGAACGGAAATTAGAAATGTGGTCATACTTACGCAAACCGTATACATATCGAATGCACAGGTTGAGCAGGCGGTCCAGTTTGTCCTTGGCTATACCCCATGCCAAAAATCACGTGGATCCATTTCAATTCAGTTTAAATTCAATGAAGGACAGACCAACAAAGAAACACACCTTCGCAATTATAATATTATTAAGTATGATTTTGACAATAGTAAAGATCTTCACGAAGGTCCTGACCTACGTAACAACAAATGCGACAACGCGTTACGACTCGATACGACGCGACGCGACCTATAGTATAGAATAGTAGCTGAGCCTTCTAGTGACCTACGTTTTCGCGTAGATATGTCTGTCATTTTCTATGGAATTGTATCGCGTCACGTTGCGCCGGGTCACTTTCGTCGCTCATTCTTTTTTTGGCTTAGTTACTAGATCCGTGTTATTATAGGAGTTAATAAAAGCATTGTAATTACCATTTAAAATTTAAATAAAAAGGTACCATTTATGTATTCCAAATTATGGTTCATATTATTTCAGGATCACATTCTACTAAAAACAACCGGCAAGCACAATTGCTCCTTTCAAAAGGCGGTAACTACTTTAAACCTTTCGTGCATACTGATATTTTGCTACGCTGTGGAACCAACTATCACCAATTCAATGTTGTTAGTAGATTAAAGGGATTATGCAATGTAATTGTCTTTAGTCTGCTGATATCCAGCAGCCATAATTAAGTAAATAAGTAAAGAATGTTGGCGGTATTTCACCCCCTTGCCTCTAGATCTCTCTCCGGTCGTGTCAAATTTTCCGTCCCATTGGGCTATGAGAATATTAAAATATCTAACCACTAAAATATCTCCCGTGCTAATCTATGACGAAGATTGGCCACCCTGATAGAAATTCGGTCAGGAGGACATTACACTAGTACACAATACAATACTGATAAACCTATTCTATGACAGCTCTTTTACCAGTTTCGATTAATTTATGTTTCATTTAACTTTAATAAATAAATTTAATTATTAAGTTTCTCAGGTCTATATCCATGTTCGTATTTATTGTGTGTATAAAGATTACACTGCTTCTAGCGATGATATTAAGACCCCTGATATTCTGAGGTTTCTTGACCAATAATAAAATTACTTGTACGCACTAATATACTTGTACCAACTATTTATCAAATAAAAGCAATTAGCCATACTGATTCCATTACACTGTGACCCATACCGCTATTGAAATCAATTAGAAAGGAGACTAACGAAGGATTACTGATTGCGATCGTCTCTAGTTAGATATTATTATACCCATTAGAACTCAGAAGGCTTACCTTTTCTAGTAGCCTTTTATATTTTGTACAGTTGATAAAAACGAAAATATAAACTATTTTTTTAATTTTCGTCGCACTAGGATTAAGATATGAATGTAATAATAACAGCTTTAAAATATTTCTTTAACTTTTTTATTTTGAGTTAACATTTCAAATAAGCCACAATTTTGAGCTTTTTATTGTTCCGTACCACTAAAACTCAGCTACTAAGGCTACATAAAATAACAAGGTAAATGTAATATGAGGTACTAAGGAATTATAAAGTAGCTAAAGGTCTTTGAGATTTGATATACCTATAGGTTCCAGGAACACGCCACATTTGCTTTGAATGCCTTTTCCTGAATGGCAGAGGCCTTTTAGCATTTTGATCAAGAGTAGTGCTGTAAGAAATCTATCAATTTATAGCCAACTAGCTGATGCCCGCGACTTCATCCGTGTGGATTGAGGTGAATTAATTTTCCGGGATAAAAAGTAGCTTATGTGTTATTCCAGACAATAATCTATCACAGTGCCAAATTTCATCCAGATCCGTTCAGCCGTTCTATCGTGATTGAGTAACAAACATCCATCCATCCATCCATCCAAACTTTCGCATTTATAATATTAAGTATGGAAGTATGGGTAAAAAATTACAAATTGATATCCATCAAGACTAGGAGTTCAATCCAATTAAGTAAGGACAAATTTAATTTCAAACTGACCCAACAAGAAATCAAACCGGAACCTAGAATTATGCGAATCACACACCACTGCACCATGCAGGATTTATATTGTAAGATCGATTACTATCTACTGTAATTGAGCACTAGGGATTTATGGAATAGTAGGAGTCTTGAAGGTCGTGTTCTACAAAATGTTAAAAGTCACGCCTCCGCTAGCCCCTGCGATTGGGTCGACTAATTGGTACCTCCAATAGACTGACGAATCCAATGAATAATCCACTGGTAGGATTTTTACTTGAGATAGTTTTAAACGTATATGACTAGATGATACCCGCGACTTTGTCCGCGTAGATTAAGTTTTTAAATTCCCGCAGGAACTCCTTAATTTTCCGAAATAAAAATTAGCCTTTTCCCCGGGATACCACATTTCCCTGTACCAAATTTCATCATAAACGGTGGAACAGATGGGCCGTGAAAGCGTAGCAGACAGACAGACAGACACACTTTCGCATTTATAATATTAGTATGGATGGATGGATTTACAAAATTGGCAGCTCGGATTTCAGACCAACTCACATCACAGAGTTACCAGGGCCTCATAAAACAGCGAGAGGTCTTTCGGTAACATACGTATTCTCTCAACACGCCACATTTGGTTTGAATGCGTTTTCCTGAATGGCCGGTCCCTTTCATCCGCCCTTTGATCAAAGGCGACTGTTAGAGCGTTTCCTTTCACATCAACGTGTTATAGTAGTATTTCCTCGAAATTGAATTGGGTTGCCTCAAAACAATTATTCTATGCTGAATAATTAATATGGTTATTACCGTAAATACCCGCCTGTAATAACCCCGTCCGTAACTAGTTGTTTAGCTCTAAAGTACCTCGACTTTTTTTTGTGAAAGTTACTGGACTAATATATTTTAATTGTAAACTAGACTTTGCCCATTTACCTATTTTACCCGCGTATACCTCCTTAATTATCCGGGATAAAAAAAATTACGAGACATTTCTCCGCGGCTTATCCGGTGACAGGTTTGGCTAATTATTTGCCAAAAGAATCAGCCTGGCTGTTCAGTGTTAATTTTTACTATCATGACTTGCACTGTGATAATATAATACAATGCTAGCAAGCTAAACCTATATCTCAAGCGAGTCGCTGGGAGCCGCTGGAAGCAAGCGGCACAAGATTAAAATTAGATTTAAGACAATATTTTGTACAAAAATAATAAATAAATAAATAAATAAGATTCTGTGGAGATCCACGTCTATTGGTTGAGACGATGATGACGATGTTTATAATAGGCATGATGACAGTAACCAAGAATCAATGAAATTATGAATTTATCTAATGAAATAGGATTCATAGATTATAAAAAACGTATTTATTTTTCAATTTCGAGTGAGATTGCTATTTAAATTGATAAAATAAAACTATAAAATACAGCAATCCGCCATATTGCATAAAACACAAAGAAGCGAATGACGTCACAATTGTTTGTTTTCGAGCTTTGACAATCACACTATTGCTTACTGCACACTGCATAGAGTACATTGGTAAAAACAATAGTGACGTCACAACGACGCCATGACACCGCCGATCGTTTTGGCGTGAATTTTAAAATTTAAATTTTAAATGCTAATTTTATCTACCAAACTTTATTTTTCTACTGAAATAAGATATGTTTTCGAAATAATAGATACTTCCGAACATAATCTGACCATTTTTCAAAATCAGTCATCATGCCTATTATAAACGTTGAAATTACAATCATTTGCACCATTTAGGCAAAGAAGCGACGACAAAGGTCGTAATTAATAAATAAAATACTTTTAGCTTTATTTGATTAAAATTTGTAAACAAAAGGAAATAAAAGCCCGCAGCGCGCTTGTTGGAATATTTTATTAAGGGTTCCGTATAAAATGGAACCAAACTTCTGTGTCTAATAATGTGACTTTATTTTTTGCCAAACCCCAATGCCAAGTGAAATGCGTTAAATTAAGCTTAAATATAAATCGACTAGCTGATACCCGCGACTTCATCTGCGTGGTTTAAGTTTTTTGATTCCCGCGGGAACTCCTTAATTTTCCGGGATAAAAAGTAGCCTATGTCACTCTCCAGGTCCTCAACTATACCCATGATTGAAGGACAAACCAACAAACCAACAAACCAATAAACCAACAAATAAACACAATTTCGCATTTATAATATTAGTATGATCTGCCTGTAAAGATTCTGGCTAAAGACTCAAGTAACGAAACGTAGTTACAGCTGTGTAATATTGGAAGGATGAAGCAAAGCCGAAGTCTTCCCAAGTGATTTTTAAACGACAATGCGCCAGCTGAGGCCTTTCTTAGTAAACGAGGCCGTGAATTGCTATTGCAGCCGATATTTGTGCAGTACTTTTTCTAATTTATGAGGAATTAATTTCTTAAAAAAGCTTTTCTGACAGACGCCGTTGACTTACCTTAACTCGCGTTAAAACATTGTGCTGTATGGGTTACATCATACTTAATATTATAAATGCGAAATTGTGTTTGTTTGTTGGTTTGTCCTTCAATCACGCCGCAACGGAGCAAATGATCGACGTGTTTTTTGGCATGGGTAGGTATAGTTGAGGACCTGGAGAGTGAGACTTTTTATCCCGGAGACTTAAGGAGTTCCCGCGGGCATCAAAAAAACTTAAACCACGCGGAAGATGTCGCGGGCATCAGCTAGTATTGAAATAATATGAGATTACGACCCTCAGCAATGAGAAAAAGCCACGCAAAGAGAGAATGACTTAACTTTTTACTTGCCCTATACACGGAACCCTCAGTGTGTAATCAGTCTCCCGCTTGACCTTTTATTTCGTACATGGCCCGTATTATGTACATGGGTTTGACAGCCTTGAGAAATTAGCAGCACGAAAAAGCCTTACTCTGTTTTGAGAGAAACATTCGGATAAATAAATTGGCAATATGCCAAGTTGTATGAAAATTTATATACTTACTAAAGTATATGTAGGTAGGTACTAAATGATGCCCGCGACTTCGTCCGCGTGGTTAAGTGATTTCAATTCCCCCGGGAACTCCTTAATTTTCCAGGATAATAAGTAGCCTATGTCCTTCCCCGGCATAGCTTTTTTCAATGACGGCTAGCTGAATTAAATGCTGGGTTTATGCAAATACAAATTGACATGATTGATTTTAAAAATTATAATGGAATATATTTTCTTTGACTCTTAATCTACTGTTCGCGCAGTTGAATGCAGAGCTTGTGTATGGTGACCCATGATGGTGACACATACATGAGCTCTGCAGCCCTACCGGCTAATTGTCGCAATATCACATCCAAAAATATCCTTAAGGATCGTATTTGTTTTAGTCCTTATAACCGGCTTCGCGTAAGCTTTTTCAGGAATGTAGCAATGGGTCGCAAACCACAGATTACTATAGTCACGAACGCTGAATATCGACATTTTGGTGGTGCAGACTTACGTATAAATTTTACTCAACTAACTATGTATTCAAGCTATTTAAATCCTTATATTATATTTATTTTAATTAATGTGAGTAGTGAAACGATTAACGGATACCTTATATCACCGCTAAAAACACCTCTTGCTTGCCATGTATCAATGAAAGCCTAGTTTGACGTATCGTTTGTACGAGATCTTACTTTAAAAGTCTTACGTGACACCAATTTTCAGCAATTTTTTTAATCGATGGTTACCGCATCAATGTCAAATCGTTTTTTGTCCTTAACGATCCTTTACGGACAGTCTCAATGATACGCGAAGCCAAAAACACGTTTTGGCATTGATGCAGTCCTTTAATGATTGATGCAAAAGATACGCGGTCACACTGCTGTATTCAACTGACACGCGTACGATAAATGAATGACATTTTCAATTTCAAAAATTTTTTTAGTTATTTTATTTAAAGACTTGCTATTGATTTTGATTTTGTTATAGGTATATATTTTTGCAATAAATTCCTGGATACTATATTAATTTTAATTTAGATGATTTAAGTATTGCACGCCGTGACAATGGTAATACACTTGTCTTTTTATCTTTTGTACCACCTTTAAAGTATTATGTGTTTAGGCAATAAATAATGCATGTTTAGCGGATGTCATTCTAAATCCAATATGGCGGACTGCCAAAGATGACCAACTAGTTATTTTTTTGCACCCCCATGCTATAGATATAGATTAAGAAGTTTGCTGAGAGGAATATGTAAAAATTAAATGACACACTGACACAAATGAGGGACGAGTGGCCTAGTTGCGACACCACATATCAGTCGATTGCCAATCGCAATGTTGACCCAAGTCGGTCACTGGATGGGTGACCGAATTTGGTAGTCCGTAATAAATTAATTTGGTAGTCCGTAATTAGGTTGGCCTTTTCGTTTCGTCCGTGCCTCGGAAAGGATGTTAAGCCGTCGGTCCCAGTTATTATAACATCTGTTAATTAATAATTGTTAGAAATCTAGGAGTTGAAATAGTACTCTTAGTCTAGTCGTATGATTCGAGGCGAGGAAGGACCTGGGAATCCACTGCATTATTATCCCCAGAAAAGCCCTGCCATAAAGTAATTAATGGAAAGGGGTCACGACCCTCAGCAATGAGGAAAATGACGCAGAGAGAGAACACAAAACAAACTTAAAAGGAAACCAATGAAACTTACAATCATAAAATAATATGGATAGCAGATTCAATTAAAAACTAGCTAGTTGCGCAAAACAGTTGCATGTTAACAAAGTTGCATCTTGACAAAGTTGCAACTAGAGCCAGCTGCAACCGCGAGCTGTGTTTAAAACTTGAGCCCCGCGCAGTTTGAGCCATTTTGAGCTTAATTTATACGACCTATTGTCTTGTTGCATTCACGCTCGGAATCGGCGAGTTTAAACTTGTTGACTTTAGTCTTGCTGAACATTACAATTTGATAGTTGGACGTTGGATAAGCTTGGATGATAGAGTCAGTAGACTTTAGGTCATTAATATGGGAGCCTTTCTCTCTCTTTGCGTCGTATTCTTCATTGCTGAGGGTCGTAACCCCTTTGCATTAATCACATAATGGCAGGGTTTTCTTGGGATAATAATGTGGCGGGTTCCCAGGTCCTTACGCATTACGTCAGGGTTGCCTGACTGGACATACTGCAACTTTTCATACTGTAACCATCATTGAAACACATATTCAGACAAATAAATTCTATTCTATTTATACGACTCGACTAAGAGTAGGTATTATTTCAACTCTTAGGTTTCTAACTATTATTATCAGATCTTAGTGATAATAACTGGGACCGACGGTTTAACGTGCTTAAACGAAAAGCCCAAATTTACTCTGGTCACCCATCCAGTTACTGACTTGGGTCAACGTTGCTTAAAATTCGCAATCGACTGATATGCGTTGTCACAACTCAACCCTCATTTTAGAGACGACAATTTGATTGGCGCTAACTATACACAGCTCCGTAACTAGAAGTTAATGCGCGGAGTCTCGTCTATCGCGGAATCCCGCAAAGCGGTAAGTTAAACGGGGAACTGGCGGCATACTACTATCTCTTAAAGCCGTATTGTTTTAATATTGTTAGTGTTCGTGTTTTAAAATTATAATCCTTATTGAAGGGGCGTCAAGGTACTTGACATACAACTGTAATTTTCAAATAATACTGGTTCAGCCATGGTAGTAACCCCCCTGGAGCTCCGTAATAACTGCACATATTATATTACATCGCAAACTTCTCTTCTACGAATTTTGAATGAATTGTGTTTGAATTGTGTTAGTGTGGCTAGACCTTAAGACGGTAGCGGGTTTGATCCTGGCACGCACCTTTAACTGTTCAGGGAAATTAAATATTACTTGTTTTCATCGGTGAAGGAATATACATCGTGAGAAAACCTGCATGTCCGAGAGTTCTGCATAATGTTCTCGAAGGTATGTGAAGCCTGCCAATTCGCATTAGGCCAGCGTGGTGGAATATCTGACTAAAACACTTCCAATATCATGACCATCGTGAGTTGGCAACCTTTTCAGAGCAAAACTCGCAACGGAAAGGTCTCTGACACAAATTACGTCAGAGGATAATTGAGTGCGAAACAAATAAAAAACCTAGTTTGATAAATAAGTTCGCTTTATCACACTGTATCTATAGTATACCTAAGCCTCAGTGGTGTCTCTGCAATCTGCTTCTTTTTGGATCCTCCAAAAAACCACACCACCCGACGTGGACGATGGCGTGATGAATCTATACTATCTATACTAATATTATAAATGTGAAAGTGTCTATCTGTCCGTCTGTCTGTCTGTCTGAATTTCTGCTACGCTTTCATGGCCCATCCGTTCAACCGATTTTGATGCAATTTGGTATAGGGATAGTTTGTATCCCAGGAAAGGACATAGGCAACTTTTATCCCGGAAAATTAAAGAGTTCCCGCGAGAATGAAAAAACCTTAATCCTCGCGGACGAAGTCGCGGGCGTCGTATAGTTACTTAGATGAATTCACAATTGAGTGGCCCATAGAGGCACAAAATAGGGAGATGAGGAGAAATCGGAGGGAGGCCTTTGCCCAGTCGTGGGACAGTGCAGGCTAAATTAGTGGACCATTTTCATTGCACACGTCATCTTGGCCGTTTGCCTATTTGTGCTTGTTTGGGCGACAGTCGCCGCAAAAGACGTTTAGCTTTTTGCCTGTTAACCGGGTATCATTTTTCAGGGCTGTCAACCCCACGTTTATAATTTGGGCCATATGAAAAAAAAATGTTTTTCAGACACACCCATTGTGTAAAAGATTCCTTTTGTTTGCAAATTTTGCGTCATCCAGTGTCTCTGTAGCGAAAAAATGGCCTCTTTGGGACCACTGCCAGCCTTTGTACAGAGCTGCTTTAATATCGTTTTAAATATTACACTTTTAAATTGTACCAAAAGGGCAAATTTATATTAGATTTTACTGGTAACTTCCAACCCGAGATACAACCGAATTGAGAACATCCTTTTTTGAATTCGGTTAACAATATGCTTCGAAATTCATCAGCAACGGCATCTTATTGTGGGGCAGAGCTGCTGATATACAAACCATTTTTTTGTTTTGCAAATGAGGGCGATGTGATCAATATGTAAACTCGGATCACGCGAGTCTTTATACGTATACAGTACTTATTGTAATGTCTTGTTTTTCTAAAAAAGAGCAACTGCTGAGTTTCTTGCCGGCTCCTCTCAGTAGAATCTATTTTCCGGTGGTCGAGTCAAAACATGACGTAACAGAAGAGACACCTCTAGGTCCTACCCTACATAATGCCTACATGTTATAAATAAATTGAGCATTGAGTATTCTATCAGCAAATAGAAATCCTGCCGTTTCTAGGAGTTTTTAGTATTAAAGCAGCACAGAAGTTTGCCCACTTAAAACTATAGCCCGTTGTTTAATGCAGAGCTAAGCTAATTAGCCTGTTTTAAACCTGGACAGAAATAATACATCCCAGCCGGGTAACTTGCTGGATGTTCGCTAACTTTGAGAATCTGTGGGAAATGTCGCTTCAATTTTTGATCTATTTTTTTATATTTCATTTAGGGCCATCGACGTGATTTCTTGCATGGGTATAGTTGAGGACCGGGAGAGTTACATAGGTTACTTTTTATCCCTTAAAATTAAGCAGTACCCGTGGGAATCAAAAAAAACTTAAACAACGCGGACGAAGTCGCGGGCATCAGTTAGTTAATTATAACCCGTTAGAACAGACAAATCTATGTGGTACATTCTATGTGATTCAGCATTTGATGTGCTCTGCCCAACCGCCGCTCAACCTATGACCTATTTCGTAGCTCTATAATTGATTCAACAATGAACACGTATTGTTAATTTACCCGTATCACTGAGTGCTTCCTGGGATTTGAATCTAAAAACACCCATTAAATATAAGAGGCTGAAATTTTAACTAGGTATTATAAGGCTATCATGTATCACCGCTTTACTTCCAATAACCGTGCAAAGGATTATTTAAATGATCAACAAGTGAATATAATTAAAATTATTAAAAAATACGACTGCTCTGCCGTAGCCCGTAATGAATTTTTCAAAAATTTATAGCCCGCGTCACTCGGGATATTGAACTATACTGTTATATATTTTTGAAATCTACTCATCATTTACTAGATGATGATTATATAGTTAATCTTATTTTCGAATATTTTTTTTCAACTTTAGTCTTTAATGCGGGACCATGGTCACCCCATCAATTTTTTTTTTAAATTTTACTAGCCTATGTCTCCCGGAATAAGCTAGGGATTCTAACGATACCTCATTTATCGAAATCGGTTCAGGCGTATAGAAGTTATGGTGGAATATACAAACTCACATACATACATACATACATACATGAACCCTGAAAACAATATACTCCTTTTTTCAGGCAGTCGTATAAAAAGCATGGGAATTAATTATACCAATGGCCATTAAACTAATTGTAAACAATAGTTAGATAAAGTACAAGTAAGTATAAGTTCTAGTTCTATTAAATACTAGCCGATGCCCGCGACTTCTCAATTTTCAGGGATCAAAAGTAGCAAATGTAATTCTCCAGATCCTAAACTATTGCTCATGCCAATAAAACAGGCCAAGTGCGAGTCGGACTCGCGCACCGAGGGTTCCGTACAAACCTGTAGTAAGTTTTAAATTATTAAAAATATTTTTATTACATGATGTAACTAAAAATTCATGCGTAAATTGCGGTTTACGATTTACACATTTTACCACTTTGGAAGTGTCTCTCGCGCAAACTATTCAGTTTAGAAAAAAATGATATTACAAACCTCAATATCATTTTTAAAGATCTATCCATAGATACCCCACACGTATGGGTAAGATGAAAAAAAAATTTTTGAGTTTCAGTTCTAAGTATGGGGAACCCCCAAAATTTATTGTTTTTTTTTCTATTTTTGTAAGAAAATCTCAATGCGGTTCACAGAATACATCTACTTACCAAGTTTCAACAGTATAGTTCTTATAGTTTCGGAAAAAAGTGGCTGTGACATACGGACGGACAGACAGACAGACATGACGAATCTATAAGGGTTCCGTTTTTGCCAAATTTGGCTACGGAACCCTAAAAATCACGTCAATCCTCCATTGTGGCGTGATTGAAGGCCAAACCAACAAACAAACACCCTTTCGCATTTATAATATTATTATGATACGATGTTTTTGAGATTGTGATAATAAAGAGCTGAGTTTGTTGTGGGCTGTTCTCAGACCAAGGCGCGTTTTGAACCCTCCTAGCTTTAGTTTTAAGATACCTACCTACCTTAATTGACCATCACCATCCTTTTTCTTTTTTTTAAATTTTTTTGTTAAATTGAATAAATAAATATTGAATTGAATATTGAAATACTATATAACACTACTTTGAAAATAATAATATCATCACAAAGCCCATACTCCTTTTCATGTATCCGTATATAATTTGCATGACGCATCCTGTTCCAAATAAGTTTAATTAATACCCGTCTTAACGTGTCCGCGAAAATTTTCATCACGATTTAATAATGCAAGCTCACCTAACTAACGCTCGTCAGGCATATTTTAATTAATATCATACACCAGTTAGCTCAGTCACCAAGGAGACAAAAGATGATGGTCGAGCAGCTAATGTTACCGGCAAAGACATACCGCTAAGCGATTTAGCGTTCCGGTACGATGCCGTGTAGATACCGACGAGGGGTATGGTTTTAATATAACAGGCTAGCCCACTACCATCACGACTGCATTGTCACTTACCATAAGGTGAGATTGCAGTCAAGGGCTAACTTGTAGTGGAATAAAAAAAAGCTAGGCTGCTAGGCCATAATGGTCTATTAGTTAGGGGTGCCTGAGTTTGGAATTCGGGTAGGCGCCTCTAACTTTTCGGAGATATATCTGAAGATAGCACACGTATAAGGGTAAAGGAAAACATCGTGAAAAAACCTGCATGCAAGAAACTTCCACGTGATGATCTTCAAATTGTTGGCTGAAAAATCGAGAAACACAACTAGATCGATCATCGTCAAAATAACCTTTAATTTTATCTATTTATCCTATCTATCACTAGAAATGCTTTTATATCTTTGCCACTTACATATTCGGTAACACAAAGACGGCATACCTAAATAAGCTACATGAGCTAGATTTCCCAGATGGCTAAACGTGTGACCTGGAAGCTCGATAGATTAAACATGCGATTGATAAAGGCTGCACGCAGCAAAACCTAGAGACACCAGCCCCCTAGCCATGTTACATACCTTTCATATCTATTATCTTTCTATAATCGTTAACGCTTTAACGAAAGCGATTAAAAACGATAACCACAGACTATTCAGACTACTCACTTATTTTTCTCAGTCCAATAAAGCATTAACGATTATACAAAGAGAATAGACACGAAACGTATGTAACTTGGCTATGGAGTGCTGATTGACGCTATTCGATAAAATTAAACGCGTGGAAACTCTAACTTCCCTTCAGTGGTGTTTTTACTAAGGGCTAAAAAACTAAGGATAGGGCAAAATGTCTGTGCAAAATACACCCTTCGTAGGGGATACTAATTGTTCTGTCCTGTCGCAGTCATCTGTCTGTGGAATTTTGGTCCACCAGCCAATCTTTTTAAAGCGAAACTTCTTTAGAATCATTGTGTTTTGAAAATTCGATGAAACGAAATAGCAAATCTAAAAAGAGACAAACATATTCATAATAAGATTTAGCCTGCGAGAGAATGAGATAGAATACATGTTATATTTATCTCGTTCTCTCGTAGGCTACTTTTAATAAGTTTCACTTCTGCCGTATGTGAATTGCACACACACACACTGTTTTTGTATATTTGTGCCCTTAGTCATCCGACATAAAAACTGCGCGTTCCTGGAACTGCGGTGTCTAGCTTTTCAGCACGAAAAGAAAGAGAAAGAAAGAAAACCTTTTTATTTGATCACAATATATAGTTTAAGAATTTATCAAATTAGATATAGCCACAAAGTTGTGTGACCAAATATAGGTCTAAAGCTCAGCATCATGCTACTGCAGACTGCAGCGCTGGTTTTCAGTGGAAACCTTAAAATTGGTGAAGAATAGAATAGAATTGGTTGGCGAAAATAAGGTTTTTGCCCAGTATAGGTTACTATATAAAACTATGCTGCTAATATATTTGGCACAACGCGGAGATTTAACGAAGACACAATTTAACGTGAAAGACAAACCGGGAGTAAATTATAATATTAATTGTATAAGCTTTCAGCGTAGTTTGTGGGGCGTTACAATTAGTAGTGCGAATATTTAGCAAGAATAGCTGCGATAACGAATTTGCACAGACTCACGAATAGTGAGTTACTTTATTCCTGCAAGTTACAAGAGACGAGCGTTCTGACTTAAAAACATTAGAACATTGCGCGGACGCATCAGATTTACCCCCGCTATCTCTTGTCACTTGCACCAAAAACTGTGCACGTTTCTCGCCACCTTTGTGCACGGGCGAAAGCAAGCCTTGCTAATCGTGATCTTGATGTGTCTCTTTGTATATGTACCTATATACGCGCGGACCTATAAAACGCACTGTACGATAATTATCCAGTAATAAACGGGTCGTCCTGAATAGCGGTGGTTTTATTACATCTCATACACTTCAGATCTCCAGTTGTATGAACGTTTAGCTTTTGGAGTAAGTTACGTTTACGTCCATCCATCCATCCATCCATCAGCCTGTATGCATCCACTGCTGGACATAGGCCTTTTCGAGAACGCGCCACTAAACACGGTCCTCCGCCTTCCTCATCCACCCGCTTCCCGCCACCTTCTTTAGGTCATCTGACCAGCGAGCTGGAGGTCGTGACCACGTTCGTCGTGTCACGTTTACGTGAGTAAGCTAAATAAAGACCAGGGATATCACCGGTAAAAAAAACTTGAATAAGCATCGTTTGGTTAGTTTGGGAAGTTTGTTACTCCATCAGGCGCCGGCTGGTATTAGATACTTTTTTACCGCTCTCGCTACCTCTTGCCACTTGTCCCACACACCGCGCCCGCTAGTGCCGCGACTGTTTAGCAAGTCTAGGGGAGTTCGTTACTCGATTAGGCGCCAGTTAATCAGCGCCTAGCAGCAAACATTGTATTCGCAATGAATAATCCACTGCGTTCGTCGTCAGCCCATTTGCATTTCCTTTTCCGCACTTCTAATTATTGCAAGACACGTTTCTTGCGCAGTATTTATGAATTTCGTGCATTCGGCGCCATATTTAACTACTCACATGTGAAAAGCCGACTCCATACACTAAGTTAAGCTAGGCGTTAATTCACGCGGCAGTGCGTAGCAAAATTAGCCTGCAAGGTATCTGATTTGGTTCTTTTTAATTTTGTCAGCTGAAAGAAGATTTTTGAGTATGTTTTGTTTATGATTCTATCCTGGATTAATAACTAGCTGATGCATGTGACTTCGTCCGCGTGGAATAAGGCTTTTTAAACTCCGTTATTTCACTCCGGAATAAAATTAGCATATGTCCTTCCCCGGGATACCAAATTGAAAAAATATGGCTCTAAGCGGCAATATGCTCCCTGCTAGTTTTAAACTAATAATAAAAACTTGAGACCAATAAATTGATTATGGATACGATAATATCAAGCTCCCATAACACAGTCTTTACTTTTTTGAGAGTTAGAGGCCAAATTATAATTTTTAACCTTGTAATTTTGCAAATAAGGATTTTATTTATTTAAGCATCTCCGATCATGCGTCAAGGTTGAACAGCATTAATCGTAACGAGGCCCGATCCCGGGCAAATGCTACCAATTACAGAATTAACATAACAATACGGCAGTTTAGCGGAAACATACGGGCACAATTTATTACAATTTTTTTTTTTTTCATATACCTAGCAGGGTTTACAATAATTGCTTTAAAAAAATTGTTAAGCATTTCGTGATTAGTTTTTTATTCTATTATTTTATTACCATACGAGTACGTTACATATTTTTTGATGAGTGGCCGAGACCCTAGTTGTGACAATGCATTATTAGATTATTGAAAAAATGGAATTACCATTTTCGATGGGTAATCGAATTTAATTTGGTCTTTTCGTTTCACGCACGTGGAGCACGTAACGCCACTGGTGCCCAGTTTTTAACCGACTTCCGAAAAAAGGAGGAGGTTCTCTATTCGGCGCATATGTTTTTTTTTTGATTTAAATTATGTTACCGCATATCTCCGTGGTAAGAGGAAGGTGTCATTAGTAGTCCCGTAAAAAATTCTGACTCCAAATCCTCAATCTGATGCTGTAGGTATACCTGCAACTCAAAACTAGGGAGTTAGGAAATTTTGACGGTGAATTCATATAGTAGGTATCAAGTCACGTGTATACGATTCAACTCTGAGTCCCAACTCCTCAACCCTGATGCTGCAGGGTACAGAACTCCTTAAAAATAGCAATTTAGGATTTTTTTATGGTGAATTCATATTGTAGGTGTCAAGCAACGACTTCATACTTAAACCCAAGTCCCAACACCTCAACTCTGATGCTGCAGGGTACTGCACTCCTAAGCCGTGGGGATTAAGAGTACACTAAAAAGTTAAAAATAAAAATTCTTTCCAAAAAACTGACTTCCAAAGCCACTGTAAAGTAAAAAATAATTTTGATTAATTCTACACACTATGTTGAAGTCGGGCGAGTATAACAAAGATAAGCAAACTTGACGCGTCAGGCTCGCCCGATTTCAACATAGTGTGTTGAAATCAAAATTATTTTTTACTTTACAGTGGCTTTGGAAGTCGGTTTTTTGGATAGAATTTTTATTTCACGTGCATCTTATAGTAATTTTTCAAGCGCGCTGCAACCTACACATTGCTTTTCAGCTTGATTGTGGTCAAGCGCAAGCCTATCATAAGCCTTATATATAAAAAAAACCATTAAAACCTAATAATTGACAAACTTAAATACTATTAGTCAAGCCGTTTGGACAAGGAATTGGGAGCTAATCGCATTATATCATCCCAAGAGTACCCTACCATTTGTGGATAAATAATGCAAAAAAAGTGTAAAGTATTTTTCCAATATTGTAGTGGCCCCTGACTGCAATACTCAGTAGCATCACCCAGTGGTAACGTGGTAATGACATCGATATGTATGTAGGTACTAGATGGGCCCTTTCATATAAAAGGGTTGGGCATCCGACTTTGAGAGCGCGTTCCTAACCTGTCTTTGTCCCCATCGTAGCGTAGTCACGGTCGCTCGTCGTGTAGATAATTTGTTATTCTTAAGTTAACATCTAAAGTCTTATTAGTTTGGCACAATACAATTTTTATTTTAAGGTAAGTGTTCCATATTCATTCACAATTAAACATTTCCAAAAAAAGTTATTCAATCTTCCTATTTAATATTTTTATCCATTACGCAATCATTTAATTTCCGCGGCAAACTGCATGATATTGTTTTTTACTACCTGGCCTTACGGTTCTATGGCTATAACCTATATTATCTATGACCAATTCATACGTTTTCAAGCTTTCATTCAAGATGTTGCAAGCAAGTTCCCGCTTTTTTGACTAGATGGCGTTGATGGCGTTACTAAAAATACGCCCACATTCTTTGTTTGACAGGGCCCGTCTATGTAAATTGAGGACGTTGGGTAATGACCCTAAGTGGTAGGAGCTGTGGTCTTATAAGTGCGAGGTATTAGGTATAGCTGTACGTACCTATTCTGTGATAATATGTCTGATTTCGGCTAATTTGTCATCAAATAAAAAACTTATCTCAGAGATTAGTCAAATTGGAAATAAGTTTAATGGTTCGTCGAAATCGAAACAGGACTAATATTGTCGATCTCTGCTCCCGGGGAAATGCCACCGATAGCAGATTAACATAACAATGCGGCAGTTTAGTGGAAACACACAGTAGCCTATTGCAACAATATCGCTATTTATCCACCACCACCTATTCTGTGTGGTGTCACAGACGAAATTGTTACATCTGTATCTAATCTATGTCTTGTCTGTGACACCATTGTCGAATAAATTGTTTTTCATTCTTTTCTTTCTATTCAAGAGTAGTTTGAATTAAATGACTTAATTCTTTATACTTCCTACCACTGTTATTAATTCGCAAGTGTGTATGTCTGTCTGTTTGTTACGTTTTCACGCCTCACCTATTTAACCGATTTTGACAAACTTTTATAAATAATAGGTTTTGTTCCGGGGAAGGACGTAGACTGCAATATTTATCCAGGAAAATCGAAGAGCTCCTACGGAATTAAAAAAAAATGTAATTCAAATAGTATAAATATGCAATGTGTGTATTTCTATACTCGTACAGAGATTTCTCGCATCCCGGAGACAAATGCTCTTATTTAGATAAATCAATCAGTTTCTATGGCTTTTTCAAAACCTAAATCCACGCGGATGAAGTTGTGCACATTATTTAGTACCAATTAAATGTGAAGGAATGTTGTAACGTATAACGGGCATTTGAGGCTAGTCTTTAATAAAATAACAATATTATTTGTCATACGCCTTAGTGGGTTAGGTAGAAATATTTACCCGTGTATTTCCATTTTTCCAAAGCAATATAAAGGCGAGCCGAGATTCAAGCATGTACAATGGGGTTTTAATCCCAACAAAAAAGTTTCCTCGTCGCAGCGTATTTAACTTAAACAGGCTTAGGCGGAGAGACGCATAAAATTGAATGAACCTATTTCGAAAACGCTACATTATAATCAGAATTACCTACAGGATATCTATACTAATGGATGGATGTATGGATAGATGTTTGTTACTCAATCACGCCAAAGTGACTGAACGGACAGAGATAGATCTAGTTTCTTGCTGGTTCTTCTCAGTAGGAATGGCATTCTGAACCAGGTAGATTCACTCGACGATTCAAAAGCACTTGTAAAAGTTTTATTTGAATAAAAAAACATTTGAGTTTGAATTTGAATTATATGTCTGGAATAACACATTTCACACACACTTTTTATCCCGGAAAATTTAAGATTTCCTGCGGGAAACCAAAAACCTTAATCCACGCGGACGAAATCACGGGAATCAGCTAGTATGGGTATAAATTAAGAGAGGTTTGCTGAGAAGAATACGAAAAATTATGTCACACTAAATTAAATTTATGGTGGACTATAAAAGCTTGTTTTTATGTTTTTAAAGACTTAGGTCCGCTTGCACAAGGCCGTTAATGTGTTTATGTTAATTTTTTTACCTTTCCCTTTCATATCAATCCCGGAATAAACTTATTAAAAAGGGACAGCATCACAATATGTAACTGATGCCCGCTTTCACCGACGACCCATAAGATTTAAAGGACCCCTTAGCATATTTAGGGGCCAGTTAGGGGATGGTTTCCGTTTCACCATATTTAGGGGCCAGTTAGGGGATGGTTTCCGTTTCACCACTATTAAAGGCTAATGGGTCCCCTAAATTTAGGAGATGGATTATTTGTCCCATAAACCTTCACATAAGTAAAAGAGACTTCAAAAGGACGAGACGGACAGTGATTTGTTTGATTTTCTTGATAATTTTGGTATTATAAGGTATATACCTAAGTATGTGAAATTCTGTATGTTTGCAGTTTGCACATAGGGTGCATTTGGAATGTGGGAATCAATCAAAAAACTTAGCGAAGGAAGTTGCGGACATTGTCTATTATTTGATATAAATCGTAGTAGAAGACGTAAAACATATCGAAAACGCCTGAATTATTCAACAATTATTAGGTACCTAAAATTAAAAGAGGTACCTTTGTTGGTAAAAAATGTAACACGCTTAAGAATTTCCAGACAATGCCTACTTACAAAAAATCAATTTAAATGTAGGATACCTGAGTACCATATTATTATGAGTGTATTTAAATATTTAACCTAATAGGTGGATCCCTACCTACTTACTACCTACTGACTTACCAACCTATTACAGCTACGAAACAAAGAAAAAAGGTTAATTTATTGCTTACCCAACGGTTTCTTTTGAATGGATGCACTATTGTTGTAAAAAATCTGTCCCATATGGAGGAGTCTCCTAGTTATGGGTCTGTTGCGTTCGTGAAATCAAATTTTAGTTACGGGTTGGTTTATGGGACCTTTTAGCTTAGCGGTCTTTTAACTATGTGATTGTTTAGGGGATGTTGGTGAGACTGGGCATAAATCAGTTTAAGCAGTGTTGTGTAATTCGGCCTTAAGACTTATTCCTTGGTTATAGACACAGTACTAAGTGCCAGTGTTAATCACTATTCTATTACAATATCAACACAGTTAATCCCCAATCGTAACTCACTTCCGCCCAACCCAATAATACAACTTGTAGCCCCCGGGGAGCCTCGCGCACCGTTTGTAACGGAAAATGACTCGCTTCAGTGCGCATTTAAGCTTCGCACAAACTTCCCGTTTTCATCATATATACTAAAATACTAGCTGACGCCCACGACTTCGTCCGTGTGGATTGAGGTTTTTTGGTCCCCGTGGGAACTCTTTTAAATTTTTCCGGGATAAAAGTACTCCATGTGTCATTCCAGGCTATAATCTATCTCTGTGCCAGATCCGTCCAGCTGTTCGGGCGTGATTGAGTAACAAACATCCATCCATACTTTCTAATTTATAATATTAGTATAGAAGAAGATTAAAAATGCGAAAGTGTGTTTGTTTATTGGTTTGTCTTTCAATCACATCGCATTACAGGACAACGAATCGACGTGATTTTTTTGCATGGGAATAGTTGAGGACCTGGAGAGTGACATAGGCTGCTTTTTAACATGGGAAATTGAGTTGGCCAACAGATTCGGCCGTTGAATTCATGTGTTATTTGTAACATACCTAAAACAAAGAAAAATCGATTTATATGTAATGTGAAACACATTACATTGAACACACAAACACATTGAAGGCGCGTTTATTTTAAGGTTTCTTACCTCAAAAGGCAAAAAGGAATTTTTATAGTTCGTTGTCCGTCCGTCTGTCTGTCTGTCAACTCCCTTTTTTGGAAACGCGTGGAGGTATCAAGTTGAAATTAATATCCAAGTCTACAGTTCCTTGGAGCTGTAGTAAAATCAAGCTTCTACTCGTAAATCAACGCAATCAAAAGATACGGCTCTTCTTGTTTGCATATTTTAACACTCGCCAATAAATCAAAACCTCTATGGTACTTCACGTTGACCTTGAATCATGAAATTTGGCAAAAAGCAAGATCTCACAGCACAAGTACAGGAATAAATACGAAAATTGTTAATTAGCATTCCGCACATAAACTGTATCAAATTGTTTATCAGGTGGTACCAGTTTAGCACCATATGTAAGCCAGTTATATTTCACAGCTGAGAACGTATTTGTATAAATAAATAAATGAATCTTTATTGAATCACACAGTAAGGAACTCGGTTACAATGTGAACGTAAGTAATATAGATTTCCTGATAATTTTTCGACACTTGGACGGAATTTACGATGCGAGCGCTTCAACTGTCGAATAGTAATGACAATGTAGGGGGAAACGAACGTAAAACGTCGAATTTACTGATTTTTGATCTCATTTTATTTAAACCCGTTCACGACTCCTTTACATTGTAGGCTATTCCAGTTTCAAGAAAGTATCAATTTGTTTGGTAAGTAGATATCGTAATATTAAGTACGAAAAAATAAAATTGTCTGGCTTAATATTTCTTTTGGTATATTCTGGCGGGAGACTTCGGCTGTGGCTAGTTACCACCCTACCGGCAAAGATATTGTGTCATCAAGCATCGCCGTACCTCTAACAGGTTATCCCGCTACCATCTTAGACTGCATCGTCACCACTCCACTCTGGTTATCTCTATTTGTCTACCGAAGCTAACACCGAAGTTACTTGTCTCGTTAGAGATAAAAGTAATATTTCTTATCTGTGGTATTTTTCTCTACGAACCCTTAAATCCCGACTATATATTTTTTTTGTAATATACCGTATTTTGTGCATGTAGGGTAAACGAAAAATTAGCCGACAACGACAACATCTCTCTCTCGTCGCGAGATTTCTCATTGTGAGTATGCTTAGCCTGCTGGTTTCTTCATGCCCATATTATATGTAGTAATCAAGTAATAATAGAAGCAAACACTGGTATCCAATTATTCATTTATTTATACTCTTATTTAGCTATTTACATAACAAGGCAGCTAGCGCCATTTTTGAGTGAACCACATTACAATAAATAATAGTCGAGCCACAAACTCGACTAGTCAGAGCAGTACAGCAATAATATTATTGTCCCTCCCAGACTGGGCCTAACAGTAAGTACATATTTGGGAGTCGAGTCAATGGCACAGAATTACAGACTTCCCGCAAGGTTTCTTAGAAACCTAAATCAGTAATAATAATTATAGGAGAAGAAGTATTTTCAATATCTACTAATCACAAAATTAACGTTACACAAATGCGTCAAATTTCAGATTCTCTAATGCCCGGGTTACACGAGGCTAGTTTTCAAGCTAGGATAGCAAGCTAGTGTTAGTAAGCTAACAAGTTAGTAGCTCCGACTTCGTATAAACTGAGCTTGCTTCATTTCTAGGCCAGTAAGCTAGTGAGAAACGTGATAGGCTAGCGTCTCAAGCTAGGATAGTATGATAGGCTGGGGTTCTAATTTCTAGTAGCATCCTCCATCACTGATTTATTTTACTATCCTGGCTTGTATACTAGCTTCATGTGACCGGCGAAGCTAGTATTCGATTGTCTTGTGAGCAGTGACTTCGCGTTTTGTTTTAAGTCAATTTAAAGATTAATGATGCCCAATTTAAATGCATTTTTACTCGTGTAACCCGGGCATTAGGGTTGGTACTTACTCTGATTACGGAAACGAGCCGAAAAAGATAGAAGGGCCTTTAATTAAAATGAATATAGTAACGACGGTCCGCGGACTCATTAAGGCGTAATTACGCGGTGCTGACGCGGCCTAGTTATGTGCACCCTTTTACATAAATAGTCTTCTTGTTTGCGTGTTTTGTTTTAAAAGTTTCATATCTTTATACTTTTGATATCTTTTAACTTGACTGCATTACAAATATAGCTGTACTAGATGATGCCCGAGACTTCGTTGATGTCGTGATGAATGAGATTTTTAGGTTCCCACGGAAACTCTTTAATTTTCCGAGGTTCTTTTTATCTCTGTGCCAAATGTCATCCAGATCCATTCAGCCATTCTGGCGTGCCTTAGTAGGTAACAAAATATGTCCATCCATCCATCCATCCTATCGCATTTATTTGTAAATGATAGCTTATTTACAAATAAATGCGAGAGGTGTATATTAAGGTGACAATAATAATCTTAAACTGAGAAAATTACATAATTAATTATTGTTAATAGATTTTTACTTACTTTTCTTAAGAGAATTATAAGAATATTTTCTTCTTCTTTTATATATGACGTATTAATAAACCATGCTATTTGATCTGCTCGTTCATCCGATTGAATGAAACTTTGTACAGTTGTTTTTGCGACTTGCGGAAAGTATTTAAAAACCAACGTACAATTTTAATAGGTGGGGTGCGAGGCGCAGTGTAACGCAGGACAGGATTTAGCAATTTTTTGAAGTGATTTTTTTTTTATAAAGTATTTAAAAACAAACGTAAGTACAATTTTAATAGGTGGGGTGCGAGGCGCAGTGTATAACGCAGGACAGGATTTACCAATTTTTTTTTTAAATAAAAATATATTAGTTTTCGCTTCTATCGGCAGTCCGTATGACTACCATTTTTTTAAAAATAAAATTAAAATTGGAAATCCATCAAGAACTGTTGGTATAGGTATACGCATTAGCATCTACTTACAACATGGTTGATGCTTAGGTAATCAATCGGCATACTCTATCGTAACTAGGTAGAACCACCCTCAGTAATCGCCTTACAATATTACACCCCATGTAGATCCATCATTGAGTTGTCATGAAAGTAGAGAAGAAACCTCCCTGGCGCAGTTGTGAGCGCTGTAGTTATTATAAGAGCTGCAGCCGACGAGGTCCCGAGTTCGAGTCTCGGGTCGGGCCATAATTAAGTATCGGGTTTTCTGACAGGAAATTCTCAGTCCGGAGTTAGGGATTTGGCGGTATTTCACCTCCGCGCCTCAGAGAGCACGTTAAGCCGTCGGTCCTGCGCCTGATCTCCGGTCGCGTCGGATTTTCCGTCCCATCGGGCTATGAGAGTAAAGGAACAGAGAGTGCACCTGTGTATGTGAAAACGCTTGTGTGCTATAATATATACCGCGCAGATGGCTAATATCTCAAGAGACGCTGTGGCCGTAATTTGGTTGGGAGGACATTATTATAATTATGTGCGAGTTATAGTATTTCCCACTAGCTCAAATATATTTTAACCGTTGAACTAGATGATTGTTTTCCCTGTAATTCAACGGCAAATAATTAATACAAGAATTGAACGATGCGCATAGAAGCCAATCTCCTTCTAGATAGAATTTTCGTACCTAATAATAGAGGCACGAGAACAAAGTATGAGTATAAAGTTCTAGATCATGTCCGTAACTTTGTCCGCGTCAATTTATGTTTTAAAAAATTCGCAGGAACTCTTAAATTGTCGAGATAGGATACTGCTTATATCCTTCCCTGAGATGCACTGTTTCTCCTTACTAAGTTTCGTCAAATCGGTAAAATAGGTGTGACGTGAAAGCGTAGCAGACAGATAAATATACAGACAGAATTTCGCATTTCTAATGTTAATAGGTTCGGATATCTAATCCATTTTAAAATATATTGTTTGTATTAATCCATAAATATTTATGCATTAAAAAAAGTACGTACTTATTATTTATTTCTACTTTTATACATGCAAATTTATTGCTTACATCGTTTCTATGATCGTGTTAGTATGATCATGATAATATAGATTCGTGCTCCATGAGACATATAACTCAATGAGCTCCATTATCAGTACAGAGGAGGCATTGCGTAAACACCAATTAACTGCGGCTGGCTTTACTACCTTCCGCTAAGATGTCAATCGTTAAATTTTCATTGAATATCATCCTACAACGTTACTCGTGTTAATGATACATGAATATTGAAAGGGATTAAGGTATAGGTACGAGTATATAGTCAAATCCTCTTACCTTTTGGAATGTCTATTATTAGAAACAAATGTGCTTTAAATTAGTAGGTTGAGCCAATTTTTATAGTTTACGTCAGTCTCCCTTTACTCATTACGTAAATGTATAATCATGCTATACTAATACTAATAATAATTATATTATAAATGCAAAAGTTTGTGGGTTTGTCAGTCAATCACGCCGCAACAGAGCAACGGATAGACGTGATTTTTAGCATGGGTATAGCTGTTGCGAGTTACATAGGCTTTATATACTGGAAAACTAAGGAGTTGCCGTGAGAATTAAAAAAACTTACTCCACGCGGACGAAGTCGCGGACGAAGTCGCGGGCACCAGCTACATATTTGTATTTATATATTAATTTTGTTGTTTAAGCGTCAATATTAGTGAGTGTGTACATACTCTGTGAAAATATCAACTGTCTATTACGGTTCATACAGTACGCTGACAGACAGACGGACGGACGGATAGAGAAGGCTTAGTAAATAGGACCCTGTTGGCACCTATTGGGTATGGAGCCCTAAAAATGCGTGCTAATAAAAAAAAACAAATGTTATCTACCAATTAGGTACTTAAATTGCACCTAATCAGAGTAACCTTTGTATGATATTAATTAACAAGAAAATCGTCTTGTACATTAAAGTGAACGAACGGGGTAAAGATGTCCTACGGTCTCATTTGGGGCCCTTTGACGCCGCTCCAGACCCTTTCACACGAGTAGAGACCTAAAAGCCTACCTACAGATATAAAAGCATCTCTATAGTATTTAGAAGCCTAGATTTACACCGTCACCGTCACCGACACCTCGCTGCCCCATGCTCGCGTTGTAACGAAGACAAAAGGTGTTAAATACAAATATACTACATTCGTAATTAAACTTTAATGCCTTAGTATTAAGGTTTATATTTAAAAAAAAAATATATACGACTTACGATTTACTTACCTACTTAATTTTACAATTGCAATTTTTTTATGAAAATTCCGTATCTATAATATTTTTATTACACTACAAGTTAGCCCTTGACTGCGATCTCACCTGATGGTAAGTAATTATGCAGTCTACGATGGTAGTGGGCTAACCTGTTACGGGAACGGCAGTTATATTAAACCCCCCTAATCGGTTTCTACACGGCATCGTACCGGATCACTAAATCGCTTTTCCAGTAGGGTGGTAACATAAGCCACAGCCGAAGCCTCACATCAGACCAGGCCAGAGAAAATTCAGTAATCATAATTTCCAAAATTGACCCTGCCGGGCATCGAACCCGGCAACTCCCACTATGAGACCACAGCGCTTAGCACTGCGCCAAGGAGGTCGTTAATATTATGCTTATCTTAATATCTCTTATCCCATAACGACTACAGGGTAGAAAGCCCTCTGGCGCCGCTCACGACCCTTTCACACGAATATGGACCTTGTTAACTTGTAAAAGTATCTCTATAGCTTTTAGAAGATGTAAGAAGTTCATTTTACTATTGCGATATAAACTACTGTTTTTCAACCGACTTCAAAAAAAGGAGGAGGTTCTCAATTCGACTGTATTTTTTTTTTGTTTGTTACCTCAGAACTTTTGACTGGGTGGACCGATTTGGATGATTCTTTTTTATTTGAAAGGGCATTTTTCGTTCGTTGTAAAGTTGGCGCGGGAGTTTGAAGTCGGTTGTTTAAAAAGAATTTTTTATATTAAATTATTAAAAACTATATAAAAAATATAAAAACAAAAACTAAACTGGCAATAAAATTAGTTCCAATTTTGGCCACCATCTCAGATAAGTTATAATACATCATAATATAATATAGTGAGACATAACATCTAAGCTAAGAAAACACTGATGTAGAATTTTTGTAATGAAAATCAAGCTTTGACGTATTAGCTTTGTTTTCTATCTTTTGATATGACATTTTGTATAGTGATTAACATCAAATCTAAACAAAAGAGTGTGCCCGCGTGTGTAATACCCAGCGGCACACGCATGACGCAGCGTGTAATACCGTATATTAATTAGTAGCGGTTCCACGTCACCGACACTTTGTTGTTAAAGCGGCAATATTAGTGAGTGTATAAATACATACTGTGAAAATATCAACGGTCTACGAGTACCTGTTACTGTTCATACAGTACGCTGACAGACAGATGCACGGGCGGACATCCTAGCTATGAAAACCCAGCTTTGACTTATTTTCTTTGTTTTCTATCTTTTGATCTGACATTTTGTATAATGATTAACATAAAATCTAAACAAAGATGTGCACGCGTGTGTAATACCCAGCGGCACACGCAGCGTGTAATACCGTATATTAATTAGCAGCGGTTCCACGTCGCCGACGCTTTCATGGTGGTTTAATAATGTCTGCGCTGACGTTTATTACGGCACGAGTGTAATAATGAAACCGGGTACACTGTAGATTACTTTCCGGGTTATGTTTTATTATTAGTTTTTAACCGCGACTCTGTACGCCGTTTATTTCTATAGTTTGAAGCAATGTTTTTCTTAATCCATAATGTTTTATTAAATTACCTAGCCACAGCCGAATCTTTCTACCAGAGACAATATAATAATTAAAAATTTCCAAAATTGCCCCTGCCGGAGATTAAACCTTGGACCTTTCAATTATAAGACCACAGCGCTCGCTGGCGAATTGCCAGGGTGGTCGTCAAGTGTATCATGACAATCAGGACAATGTAACGTAAATGTTTATGATATTCGAAAATACTACTTCTATACCATACTAATATTATAAATGCGAAAATGTGTCTGTCTTTCTATATCTGTCTGTCTTCTGTCTGTCTGCTACGCTTTCACGCCCACCTATTCAACCGATTTTGATGAAATTTGGTATAGGAATAGTTCATATCCCGGGGAAGGACATAGGCTATTTATTATTACGGAAAGTTAAGGAGTTCCCGCGGGGATCGAAAAACTTTGCCCTCACGGATGAAGTCGCGGGAATCATCTAGTACTACACAACTAAATCTATACTAATATTATAAAGAGGTAAAATTTGTGACTTTGTGAATTGTGAGTTTGTGAGTTTGTGACGTAGGGGGTAATCTCTGGATCTACTGAACCAATTTTGAAAATTCTGGTACCAATAGAAAGCCACATTATTTGTGAGTGTCATAGGCTATATATTAACCCGAAAAATTTGGGAGTTCCCGTGGGAATTTAAGAAACTTATTTCACGCGTACGAAGTCGCGGGCATCTTCTAGTATAATATAAACTTTATACTTGATATAAGTGGATCCATATATTTAGAATATTTACTGATCAAGTTTGGTATTCAAAGAAAATGGCACTTAAACGTGCTTAAACCTTAAGCAAGACATAATCCGCTTTTCTCTCAAGAAAAATAGAAAAAATGGCTAAAAAATAGGTAGGTCAGAAAATAATCTAACGTGTGTTACTTGAACCTTGGATTCCATTTTTAGTCACCTACCCAACTCGATGAACTAAACTATAGGCTCCAATAAAAAAAGGCTAAATTTATTTGTATCCCTTTCATAACACTCCTGCGGAAAAGCATAGCACTACAGAATTAACCGCATTGTAGCTGCAAATATTCATGCGGTAGTTTTAGTACAAAATAATCGGAATATAATACTGATAACAGAATGTTGGTAACATTGTATATTAGGTTGAAATAAAGCTGTTAAACTAGGGATCGGGTTATTCATTTCAATCGCGTGCGAACAATATTGCTAGTTGGGAACTGATTTTAACAGAATCGAGCCATAATTGGACTCCCACCATCGAACAATACAGCTAAGAGATGACACAATACTTACTTTTTACACAAATAGGTACTTTTAGCAATTTTTTGTTGCGAATTGCAAATTGGCACATTGCTGTCCGAAACGAAAATTTATAATTTTCCGCCCACTTAGAAGTCGATTAGGGATACGAGCTGATTAATTTACTATACTTACTCCATTCTAAGCGTATATCTTAATATTTATAATGTATGATAAGCGTCTTAGAATATTATGATCTTAGAATCTCGCTAGAATCGTTAGTCGACACCAACTTAAAACTTTAATATGGTAATGACCAGATGTAATAAAAGAAGTACAAAATAAGAATTCAAGCATGTTATATTTTCGTAGTTTTTATTTATTCTCCATAGCGAGCAGCGTGGGTTGTTCATTGATTATCACTAGATAAAAGCGGTATGTAGCTAAAATAATAAGTATTATGGCATTGTTGGACTCAGTGATCCAGTAATCAAGCAAAAGGAGGATGATTATTATAGCGAATATATCACCTACCCGAAGAAGGAGCACTCTCATTTTGGATATCACCAGATACGAGACGTTATTATCGGCCCTCTGACAATAATATACGCATTGACTGTTTGTGTCAACTTTTTTAAGACCGATTGGTCAAGTGCCCATCCAGTGGGAAATAATGCAAAATATAGCACCTCCCCATGGAAAGGGGAGGTTATTATCGGCTTGCTGACGATATCGCATTGATTTGACTGTTTGTATCAACTTCTTTAAGACCAATTGGTCCAGTGCTCATCCAGTGGAAAATAATGCATAATAAATACAACGGAACCATTCACTCTCTTTACATCAGTACAAAAGCATGTTGCATCAGTACAGCAGTACATATTTGCAGTATCATAGATTCATATAACTAGCTTATTGCCTTTTTGGTAATATTGTTTATTTTTATTTTTGAGAGATTATATTTTGTAAATTTGCCTATTTTTAAGTTTTATAGAGTTCACCCTGCACTTGCGAGATCGGATAAATGCATGAAGGCTTGCCAGTAATTGGGTGTATCACTCAAAAATAATCTATGTAATTTTTATTTTGTGATTGTGTATTATCTGTTGGTAAACCATTAAGTAAAAATAAAAAATATAGCACCTCCCCATGGAAAGGGTGGTCTGCTTTTGGATGTCATCAGATAGGAGCGGTTATTATCGGCCTGCTGACGATATCGCATTGATTTGATTGTGTGTGTCAGCGTAATGGGCCCGGTATGTACTCAGATAAATCAATGCGTATTGTTGCGTTGCATTCATCTGTTGAAAACGGGCTATAATTTTGACGACAGGTAATTTCATTTGATGACTAGCTTTCGTTTGCGATTTTCACGTAGTTATATACCTATTACATATTGTGGTTTATATTAATACAACAGCTGATGCCCGCGACTTCGTCAGCGTGTGCAGCTGAGGGCTTTGGTTCCCGCAGAAACTCTTTAATTTTCCGAGATAAAAATTAGCCTGTGTGTTATTCCGAACTATAATCTATCTCGTGTGCGAATAAATTTAATATCAATAAAGATTATAACGCTTATAAATAGTACATTACTGTTCTGCGGTAGAACAGTAAAGGAAGAACAAGACTGTGAAGTCTCTGAACTTGACACGTACACAAATTAAAATTAATGCTAGGCATTGCGCCACATTTAACTCGATCCCAAACTTTAGCATCTCATTTAAGTCATATACTTAAACACACTCGCGAACTTCGATGTGTCATTTAACCCCTCTCCCCACTGGGAGGGTAGCTAAACGAGGTTCGCCACTGTTTTAATTATGGAGAGCTATATAATCAGAATTTATAAGTCACTTGTGGTTCAGCGTTCCCGGTTTCATCGCGCGTTCCGCTATGTCGTAATAGCGTAGTCAGTGGGTCTGCTACCATCGCTTAAAGCAGTATTACCTATTATAAACTGATGTTTTATATAATGCACCTTAACGTGCCTAAAATCCTACTATCTTACTTAATATTATAAATGCGAAAGTTTGGATGGATGTATGGATGTATGGATGTATGGATGTATGGATGTTTGTTACTCAATCACGCCTCAACGGGTGAACGGATCTGGCTGAAATTTGGCACAGAGATAGATTATAGTCTGGAATAGCACATAGGCTACTTTTTATCCCGGAAAATTAAAGAGTTCCCGCGGGAACCAAAAAACCTCAAACCACGCAGACGAAGTCGCGGGCATTCGCTAGTAATATTATAAATGCGAAAGTTTGTAAGTAAGGATGTATGGATGTTTGTTACTCTTTCAAGCCAGAACAGCTGAACGGATCTGGATGAAATTTGGCACAGGGATAGATTATAGTCTGGAATAACACATAGGCTACTTTTCATCCCGGAAAATTAAAGAACTAAGAGTACACTATATGTAAACTAAAGTAAAGATTGTTTTTATTTAATGAATATATACATATAACTGCTTGTTTTTTAAATATATACCTACTAGCGACGCTGTCACCGGGTCAGATATAAGAAGGGATAGCAATATAAATAGAGCTACCATTTTAATTTAGTTTAGTTAGTGTACAACAAATTTGGCCTTAATATCTGCCAAAGAGAGCCTTTACAAGAGCCAAAAATATGTCTCACAAACCTCCATAAAATTTTCCTCGCAATTCCAACTCGATGTTGACATTAAACAGTACTTAAAAATTTCACCCGACGCCGTCGAAAGTTCAGCGGTATTATAACAGATTACACTCATAATTACCAGTACTTAATCTTTGAATATCAAATGATATTTTACTTCCGCTTTTATTTCAACTCTCAAACGACTGAAACTTTGCAACGAAATCATACTTCATATACTAATATTATAAATGCGAAAGTGTGTTTGTTTGTTGGTTTATTGGTTTTCTTCTCGGAAGATCAGCGTTGTATAACTAACCTAACCTAACAGGTATAGCACATGCTGAGTGAAGACCATTTTGGGGATCAAGTCTCATTTCACGATTTTTCTTCTTTATATAGTCTGTTATTTCTTATATGTACTTGTCTCCCTGAATAAAGATTTCTTTATTTATTTCCTTCAATCAAACCGCATTCCAAGGAAAATCGTAGCATTATGTGATTATTGGAAAGGGGTCACGACCCTCAGTAATGAGGAATACGACGCAGAGAGATTATAATTAATATTGATGTGCAATTGAAGGACAAACCAACAAACAAACACACTTTCGCAATTGGTATGATTTTTACTAAGTACCTACCTACTATCCTAAAGGTAATAAGTCGTCGTCGTTGGCCTTAACGTCTTGACAGACGATTTACACACTGTCTAGGCGACACTTTTTCCTATGGCTAAACAAGCCGATACGCGAGCGACACTTACGGCCACAAATAGGGCAGCTGAACCTGTCGTCGCAAGTTAAAGAGCCGGTAGTATGCCCCCTTACTCTTCTTTGGGCGAGAACGTCAAACCAGGCCTCATCATGAGCACGGCAACCGTCCTTGATGCTTTTACGCCACTTGATTCTGTCTTGCGCAAGCTCTTCCCATTGGCGGAATTTATTGTTAAAATCAGCCATGTCCACCGGCCGTTTAGCATGCGCTACAGCATCAAGGAGAACCTGCCGAGGCAAACGAGAGGGCTCCATCCGATGCACATGCCCTAGCCAGCGCAAGCGTCTCTGCTTGATTAAAGCAGTGAGGCTGGGCAACTTTGCTTTCTTCAGGACCAGCTCGTTTGTCACTCTGTCCTTCCAAGTGATGCCCATTATCTTTCTCAGGCAGCGCATGTGAAAGGTGTTAAGTCTGCGTTCCTGTTTCGCGTAGGAAGTCCACGTTTCAGCACCGTACAAGAGTATGCTTACGATACAGCTGAAGTTCTTGAGGTGAACTCGCCGTAAAGGCTGCGTAATCAGCAAAGAGTAGACGGTCTACGTATAGATCCTGACGGAATCGCTTAGCTTTTAAGAAGGAGATGTTAAACAGTTTCCCATCCGCTCTAGTATGTAAATGTATACCATGTTGATCATTGCCAAAGGCTTCGGCTAAGATTAACGAAAAGAATATACCAAAGAGAGTTGGCGCCAGAACGCAGCCCTGACGAACCCCTCTGCGTATGGGAAATGGATCGGAAGTATTGCCGTCAAAGACAACGACGCCCTTCGTCTCATCATGAAAGGACTTCACAAATCTGAGGAGTTTCGGAGGACAACTAATACACTCGAGAGCAGCGAATAAACCTCCTCTGCTTATCGAGTCGAAGGCTTTATTCAAGTCGACGAAAGCGACAAACAAAGGAGTTCTCTGCTCTCGGCACTTCTCCTGCAACTGGCGCACCGTAAAGACCATATCAATAGTAGAGCGCTGAGTACGAAAACCACATTGTGCTTCTGGATATACACGATCCGCCAACCTCTGAAGCCTTCCTAGTATGACACGACCGAACAGCTTGCCTACGATGCTCAGCAAGGAAATGCCACGATAAGAGTTACACTCTCCTCGGTCACCCTTCCCTTTATAGATGGTAACAATGTTCGAGTCGCGCATATCTTGCGGTACGTGTCCTTCCTCCCAGCATGCATTCCAGTTTGACAATCTCAACGCAAACACCGTCACTTCCAGGACTCTTCCCCTTTTTCAACTGCTTGATGGCCGAGTGGTACTCGTCCAGATTTGGAGGGCTATCTAACTCTTCCCAAAGTGCTAACTTTGGCAAATTGCTCCTTGCTCGTGGCTCCAATTCGACTGGATGCGAATACAGTTCGGAGTAATGCTCTTGCCACCTCTCTAACTGACGACGGCTATCGGTGATTATCGTACCATCGGATTCTTTCAATGGTGCTATATTTTTTGGTATAGGCCCAAGAGCTCGTTTGATGCCCTCGTAAACACCATTCAAATTTCCTGTGTCAGCAGTCCTGAATACTGCGGCAGAGTTCGGACCAATATTCATTTGCATATTGCCTTGTGCTGCGTTGCAAATTTGCCTTTGCAGTACAGAGCCTTTCACGCGATGATTGAGTGGGATCAAGACGGTACGCTAAAGCAGCTTTGTGTTTTTCGTCAAGCAAGGGCTGCAGAGACGATAAATTTTCACTTATCCAGTCCCTGTCTTTCGTTTTCTGTCTCCCAAAAATCTCGGCCGCCGTTTTCGTCATAATAGTCTTCACGCGCTCCCACTCTTCCGTTATCGTGATGTTTTCGTTCCATGTCTCCTTTTCGCTTCGTACCATGTCCTCAAATTTGTGGACCAGCTCACCATTTCTGGTGTTGCAAATGTTAATAGATTTCCTGCCAGGAGGTCTAGACGAGTGAATAGTCTTGGGAGTGACGGAGACGCGCGTTGCTACCAAAGAATGGTCGGTATCACAGTCAGCGCTATGGAAGCTACGAGTGTGAGTGACTTCACATAAATTACTCTTTCTGCATAGGACGAGATCTAGCTGGTGCCAATGTCCGGAGCGAGGGTGCTTCCAGGATACTTTGCGCAATAATTTGCCTTTAAAGCATGTGTTAGTAACACATAGCAAGTGGCTCGAGCAGAACTCAAGGAGGCATTGTCCATTTGCATTGAGCTTACCGACGCCATGCCCACCAAGGCAGTCAGGCCAAGCTATGGTGTCTTGACCAACTCTGGCATTAAAGTCTCCTAGGATGTAAAGGTGATCACTAGATTTTACGCTACGTACTGCGCCTGAAAGGAGATCATAAAATTCATCCTTGATCTCCTCAGGCGACTCAAGCGTCGGGGCATATGCGGAAATGACAGAGATACAGCCTTTGTTACTGTTAAATTTCAACACCATAATCCTCTCAGAGATGCCTCGAGTTGTCTCTACTGATGGTATGAGATCATTTCGGACAGCGAATCCAACGCCATGCTCTCGTTTAGCACCTTCGTCCTTTCCCTTCCAGAAGAATGTGTAGTGGGTTTCCCTAATAGAGCCCTCGTCGGGAAGCCGGGTTTCCTGTAGAGCAGCGACTGCTATATTGAGCCGCTGTAATTCTAAGTCAATTAGAGTGGTCTTACGCAGATCTTGTGCATCCCCTGAACCTCCACAGGTGCTTGGGAGGCCTGTCCTCAATGTACGGACGTTCCACGTCGCAAGACGCATAGCCAGTCGTGTATTGTTCGGTTTTGTTTTCTGCGAAATGGCAGGTGTAACACATAACGGCGCCAGTCATCCAGCTAAGCCAGTGTTCTCCACACCCAA
The DNA here is from genome assembly GCA_963932025.1 of Erebia epiphron. Lineage (NCBI taxonomy): Eukaryota > Metazoa > Arthropoda > Insecta > Lepidoptera > Nymphalidae > Erebia > Erebia epiphron. Next base: position 17,335,760 of record OZ009950.1, read on the forward strand.
AAAGAACAGACTCGCACCGAGACGGATCAGTACCCAAATGGCCGGTGGCTGCCCAGCTTGAGCGGGCGGTAACTGATCAGTGGGTCTACGATGGACCCTCCCACTGTCGAGAATGACCCCTAGCGTCCGCACTTACGCCTATCTGTGCAGACTTATCACTGGTAACTGCCACTCTCCGTGTTGGTTTACGCGTAGCTTATAGCTATCGCGAGTGAAGTGTCCTCTCCACAGACAGTGCATCGCCTGGGACGATGTTAAGGAGACATAGGGTTGCCCAAGACCTACGCCACCCTCTCGGCCTCGCTGGTTGAACCCACAGGAACGAAAAGTCGATACGTGTGGAAACATGTGGGGGAGATGGGCCTCGTTAGCATTGGGCTACAACCCGTCTAGGAGAAGGAAAACTCCGAAATCAAACCCGGAACGGGAACTCCGTTAGGCGCAATAAGGGTCCAACCCGAATATGCGGCAGTTTCCTGCAGCCAAATGTAATAAGTACATAATTTCTATTTAAAATATTTTATAATAGCAATAAACAATCAAATAGCACCTTGAATTTACGTTTAATCGACCTAGTTAGTTTGAAATAGAGTATTTAAATACTAGTTGATTCGAACTCCTCAAATTTCCGGGATGAAAAGTAGCATATGCCACTCTCCAGGACCTCACCAATACCCATGCCAAAAATCACGTCGATCCGTTGCTCCCCTGCGGCGTGATTGAAGGACAAACCAACAAACAAACACACTTTCGCATTTGTAATATTATTATGATTTTACTCTAATTTCATTAGCGGAATGTACCCGTGACCTCGTCGGAGCAAATTCGGCTGATGCAGAGCAAACACGACGGATCCGTGTTAGATTCGGCGGGATCAGCTCTGCGAGAGCAAACGTTTGCTCACTCCGAACGAACGACAAACAGCTCAGCCTAGCTTATATACAGGCTGCTATAGAATAGCCAAATATATAGTTCGACTAGCCCGCGACTTCGTCCGCGTGGATGGAGATTTTTTAATTCCCGCGGGAACTCTTCAATTTTCCGGGAAAAAAGTAGCCTACGTCATTTCCCGGCATGTAAACTATCTCTGTACCAAATTAAAAATTAAATTCAATTTTGTTTATATTTTTTTTGAATTTTTAGGGTTCCGTACCTCAAAAGGAAAAAACGGAACCCTTATAGGATCACTTTGTTGTCCGTCCGTCTGTGTGTCAAGACCCTTTTTCTCAGGAACGCATGGAGGTATCAAGCTGAAATTCATATCAAATACTCAGGTCTAATACTGTCCGTTGGAGCTGTGAAAAAATCAAACGTCTAAGCCAACGCAATCAAAATATACAGCCGTTTATATGCTGCATTTTCGACACTCGCAACGGAATCAAAACCTACAGGGTACTTCCCGTGAACTCAGAATCTTGAAATTTTGTACGAAGCAACGTCTTATAGCACTGTTTAAGAAAAAAATGCGAAAAGCATAAATATTTTTAATAATTTTAAACTTACTACCCCTTTCCGCATGAGCGCGTAGAGGTATTAAATTGAAATTAAAATAGATAAGTGGAATAAAAGTGCCATAACTTTTACTTATATGCCTACAAGTTTGTACGAAACCCTCGGTGCGCGAGTCCAACTCGCACTTGGCCGGTTTTTTTAATATTAAAACATCCCGTAGAAGTTAAGAAACATACGTTTATTATTACTTCAAACTAATAACCTAAATGCTGATTTTCAAGTCTTTTTCTTCAAAAACTTAAAAGGTAAGCGTAAATGTAAGCTTCCAACCCTATTTCACCCCTATTGGGGTAGATTTTCATACAATTGCTAATCCAGGTTATTACTATGTAAAACTAATAAGCTAAATGCCGATTTTCAAGTATCTAACTACAAAAACATAGGACTTGCATACAAATTTTCTACCCCCATTTCACCCTCTGTGGTGTAGATTTTCGTAAAATTGCTGCAGTTTATTATTACTTAAAACTATTAAATTCAATGCCGATTTTCAAATTTCTAACTTCAAATACTTAAAACCCTCATGTAAGCCCCCCTTTTATCTTTAAAATGATATACCGCAACCCTATGTAACGCTATAAAAAATATTTTACTTCGCATTTACTTCTATGAGAGCCCCCCTGTACCTAATAAAGATTTTTGTAACTTTTTAAGCCATATTCGGCTGGAGGCCATCGGTTTACATAATATTATATTTAAATTTGAAGTAATTACGTTCAGTAATACAGAAGTTATAAGGCTCTGACAGACGGAAGGACGGACGGACAAGTGCAAATTCACTCAAGTAGACTCAGAGACCTTCGCTTCGCTCGGTCAATAATAAAATCTTTACCAAGCAACTTATAATTTACACATTAGTTCCGAGGAAAAAGGTGTAATTCGATCGAATTTAGATCTAACTTACTACATGTTTGTACGGAACCCTCGGTGCGCGAGTCCGACTCGCACTTGGCCGGTTTTACAAATTGTACACATTGAAAATTCATTGCAACAAATTGTCGAATATTATCCGTGCTCATTAAGAGGTAATTTATTTAAATATCCCCATTTATATCAGCCATGGGGGCTTATATCCAAATATATCTGTCACCGTAAGATTGTAATCCAACTATCGATATTGCAAACTGTCGACAGATTGTGAACCGTTCAATGTTCCGAGTGTAAATTTTTGAAATATTCATTGTATTTACGTTTCTTGTCTCTTTCTTGTAGGTTAGGTTAGGGTTATGATTTGGGTTTTATCGGGTTCATATACCTAACAGATTACAATCTAGCGAAAAATAATGCGTTAAATTGTAATCTGTCGACATTTGACAATATCGCTAGTTAGATTACAATCCAACGGCCTTTGCAATCTTACGGTGACATATCGATATTTCCTCGTATTATTACAAAAAAGTAGATGATGCCCATGACGCAGAACAAATATACATATATCCGCGTAGATTTAGTATAGGATTACGTAAAACCTGTGTCAATCGGTGTTTATTTTTCAGGAATAAAAAAACCGGCCAAGTGCGAGTCGGACTCGCGCACCGAGGGTTCCGTACTCAAGAAGTATGTACTGAAGCAAAACAATCAGGCAAAAACCAATATGTTTATTTGACGACGAGTACGAGGTTTACTGTTAATATCAAAAAAACTATGCTAGTTAGAGCATTGGCTATAGTTTTCCTGTAAAATATACATAAATTCCTATTGACCATAATTATTTCAGATTTTTCGATAGGTAAACTCCGGAGATAAGGGGGGGGGGGGAACGGTATTTTTTTAGACTTTTTCCCCGATAAATCAAAAACTATCATGACTAAAAATAATTAAAAATCTGTTTTAGAATGTACAAAGTAAACTCTTTCATATGATACCCCACACAGTACAGTTATCTCACTTTTAAATTTCAACCCTCCGATTTTCCCCCCTTTTTAAATAAGAACAAAAATAATTTCCAATTTTTTTTAATTCCAGTGTCTTTGGGCCACTAATATATTAGTGGCCCAAAGACACTGGAATTAAAAAAAAATCCACACAACTATTCCAAATTTCATGTCGATAGCTTCGGTAGTTACTGAAATAATCGAGTGTGACGGACGGACAGACGGACAGACGGACAGACGGACAGACAGACGGAGAAAGTCGCACCATAAGGGTTCCATTTTACCATTTTGGTACGGAACCCTAAAAAGCCTACGGCCGTTACATATTCAATTAATCTGTGCGCATACTAAATTACAGATTTTACACAATTGGAACAAACTAGATAATTCTGACGTGGATTAAATTTTTTTCATTGCCCCGGGAAATTTTCCGGGATAAAAAGTAGCCTATGTCCTTCCCCGGGATACTACCTATCCCTGCAAATTTTAATTCAATATCGGTTACACAGATGAGCCGTGAAAACGTAGCAGACAGACAGACAGACGGACAGACAGACTCTTTCGCATTTATAATAATTTATTTATTTATTTAATCGTATGGCATTTGATATTTGAAAAATAAGCGTTTTATTAAATTAATTTTAAGTCCTAATTAATGATATAATAATATAATGTCAATGGTTTAATGTCAGTTATATTGGTCAATTATTTATTTATATGTCAATGTCCAGATTTTCCAGCCAAGTGACAAAATCAGGAGGGAGGTCAAAGAGGTCTTCCGGTGATCCTTGGTATGAGTGTGTGGGGCAGCGCCGAATAATGTGATCTATTGTTTGATCCTCCTCGCCAATATAATAATATTAGTATGGATGTTAATTTTTGGTAGGTAACTCAACATCTACCTTAATTAAAACTTTGTCTTTGGTGTGTAGAATATAACTAGAGCGCAATATAATGTCTACCCCGTATGTTAATTGCATATTGTCGCTACGAGCACAAACAATGGCAGGTAAGAAGCTGGGATGGCTAATCTTGGGAACAACTATCCAATGCAGGCAATTCTAGTCCTAGACAATAACGCAGTTGGGTTTATTATCCTTTATACTACAGTACTATGGTACGTTGTGTGTATTAAATTATATAATAATGGAATCTTACCCAGATTATATTTAGGCAGTTGCTTAGTAAGCTCAACTATGAATAAATATTAAAACCAAGTTGTACAGGGTTAATTTTAAATAACTAATAATAATTAACCCCTAATAGGCAACTTCTCTACACGCCTAATACGTGATACGACTGAAAAACTTTTGTACTACTTTTTAAGATCCAAAAATATACTTTTAAGTTTAAGTAATTTACGATATTGTAAGATAGTGATAATAATAAAAGAAAAACCCGGCTGAATTTGTTGTGGGCTCTTCTCAGACCAGAGTGCGTTTCGAACCCTCGCAGCTTTAGTTTTAAGATACCATAACCGTTTATCACCATCATATTTTTTTATGTAACTGGACGTCAACAAGTGTAGTGTACCTACCTAAATTGAATAAATATTGTTTGACTTTGACTTCACTGTATACTCTAAGCACTCTTCAGCTCTATATTTTTCGTAAGCATTGGCCGATATATGTCTTACCCGCTGACCGCTTGTCGTGTAGAGTAATGCCGTCGAAAAGCACATTAAAAATACCAATATTAAAATGCGAAAGTATGTTCGTTTGCTGGTTTGTTGGTTTGTCCTTCAATCACGCCGCAACGGAGCGTCGGATCGACCTGATTTTTGGCATGAGTATAGTTGAGGACCTGGAGAGTGACATAGGCTACTTTTTATCCCGGAAAATTAAGGAGTTCCCTCGGGAATCAAAAAACCTTTAACCACGCGGACGAAGTCGCGGGCATCAGCTACTTAAAATATTGTTGGAACCATTTTCTTTTTTTAGCATTTTTAAGTTTTATTGGTTTTTGACAAAAAGTTGAAATAAACTTTGACGTAACGTTTCTCGTGGACTATTTTTACCCTCGACGAAGCGGAGACGGTATATGTGTTTGCCCTAAGAGGTTGTGTGTTTGTTTGTTTGTTTGTTTGTTTGTTTGTTTGTTTGTTTGTTTGTTTGTTTGTTTGTTTGTATGTTTGTTTGTATGTTTGTTTGTTTGTTTGTGCACTTTTTTGTTACCATTTTTCTCAAAAAGTACTGGCTGGATATAGCTTGTGAGAAGGTTTTTAGATATATTTTAGGACCATAGACAACCAAGCTGAGCTGTAGTCTATGATTTTAATATTTCAACATGTTACCATTTTTCACAAAAACTACTGAGTCGATTGAGATGCGGTTTTTTGCATTAGATGTGTATAGCTTGTGAGAAGGTTCTTAGATATATTTTAGGACCATAGACAACAAAGCTGAGCTGTAGTCTATGATCTTAATTTTTCAACCACTGTTACCATTTTTCACAAAAAGTACTGGGCCGATTGAGATGCGGTTTATAGCATTAGATATATATAGCTTGAGAGAAGGTTCTTAGACATATTTTAGGACCATAGACAACTAAGCTGAGCTGTAGTCTATGATTTTAATTTTTCTATGTGTTAAAATTTTTCACAAAAAGTACTGGGCCGATTGAGATGCGGTTTTTTGCATTAGATATGTTTAGCTTGTGAGAAGGTTCTTAGATATATTTTAGGACCATAGACAACAAAGCTGAGTTGTAGTCTATGATTTTATTTTTTCAATATGTTACCATTTTTCACAAAAAGTACTGGGCCGATTGAGATGCGGTTTTTTGCATTAGATGTGTATAGCTTGTGAGAAGGTTCTTAAATATATTTTAGGACCATAGACAACAAAGCTGAGCTGTAGTCTATGATCTTAATTTTTCAACCACTGTTACCATTTTTCACAAAAAGTACTGGGCCGATTGAGATGCGGTTTATTGCATTTAGGACTTCGTGCGATTACAAAACAGGAAACTGGTACCAAAATTTTAAAAAATCAGCGCTATTTTGAAATTGTTTGTTAATTGACCGATTTCGTTTAAAATCTATATTTAGGGCTCCAGGGTCACAAAACAGGAAACTGGTACCAAAATTTAAAAAAATCAGCGCCATTTTGAAATTCTTTGTTAATTGACCGATTTCGTTCAAAACCTATATTAAGGGCTCCCTGGGGTCACAAAACAGGAAACTGGTACCAAAATTTAAAAAAATCAGCGCCATTTTGAATTTCTTTGTTAATTGATCGATTTCGTTCAAAATCGATATTTAGGACTCCCTGGGGTTACAAAACAGGAAATTGTTACCAAACTTTATAAAATCAGCGCCATTTTGAAATTCTTTGTTAATTGACCGATTTCGTTCAAAATCTATATTTAGGGCTCCCTGGGGTCACAAAACAGGAAACTGGTCCCAAAATTTAAAAAAATCAGCGCCATTTTGAAATTCTTTGTTAATTGATCGATTTCGTTCAAAATCGATATTTAGGACTCCCTGGGGTTACAAAACAGGAAAATGTTACCAAACTTTAAAAAATCAGCGCCATTTTGAAATTCTTTGTTAATTGACCGATTTCGTTCAAAATCTATATTTAGGGCTCCCTGGGGTCACAAAACAGGAAACTGGTACCAAAATTTAAAAAAATCAGCGCCATTTTGAAATTCTTTGTTAATTGACCGATTTCGTTTAAAATCTATATTTAGGGCTCCCTGGGGTCACAAAACAGGAAACTGGTACCAAAATTTAAAAAAATCAGCGCCATTTTTAAATTCTTTGTTAATTGACCGATTTCGTTCAAAATCTATATTTAGGGCTCCCTGGGGTCACAAAACAGGAAACTGGTACCAAAATTTAAAAAAATCAGCGCCATTTTGAATTTCTTTGTTAATTGACCGCTTTCGTTCAAAATCTATATTTAGGGCTCCCTGGGGTCACAAAACAGGAAACTGGTACCAAAATTAAAAAAAATCAGCGCCATTTTGAATTTTTTTGTTAATTGATCGATTTCGTTCAAAATCGATATTTAGGACTCCCTGGGGTTACAAAACAGGAAATTGTTATCAAACTTTATAAAATCAGCGCCATTTTGAAATTCTTTGTTAATTGACCGATTTCGTTCAAAATCTATATTTAGGGCTCCCTGGGGTCACAAAACAGGAAACTGGTACCAAAATTTAAAAAAATCAGCGCCATTTTGAAATTCTGTGTTAATTGACCGATTTCGTTCAAAATCGATATTAAGGGCTCCTTGGGGTCACAAAACAGGAAACTGTTACCTATCAAATCTGTTATAAAATCTGTACTACTTGTAAGTCTAACCACAACCCGTGAGCTGCTTTAGCAGCTCGCGCACAGGGCGAGATACTAGTTAGATATATATAGCTTGAGAGAAGGTTCTTAGATATATTTTAGGACCATAGACAACTAAGCTGAGCTGTAGTCTATGATTTTAATATTTCGATATATTACCATTTTTTACAAAAAGTACTGGGCCGATTGAAATGCGGTTTTTTTCATTAGATGTGTATAGCTTGTGAGAAGGTTCTTAGATATATTTTAGGACCATAGACAACAAAGCTGAGCTGTAGTCTATGATTTTATTTTTTCAATATGTTACCATTCTTCTCAAAAACGACTGTGCTGATTTAGATGCGGGCTTTTTGTTTTAGATATATTTAGCTTGTACCTAGATGATGCCCAGGGTATCATGATGGAGTCAGGAGGCGATCATGGGAACTCCTTAAATTCTCATCGTATACCTGTCGCGTTTGGACACTTTTGATTTGTCGTGACAAGCGCGCCTCGGAAAGAAAAGGGTTTGGCCATAGTCCACCACACTGGTCAAAAAAACTACTGAGCTGTCAAAGATGCAGTTTTGTGTTTTAGATATTATGTAATATAATATACGTTTGCTAAATTCTAATTGTTCGCGCCACCTATGTATTAGTTGTCTGTGGTCGTTGTGACAGATGGAATACTTTGTGAACGTAGCTAGCTTGCCGCGCTTTTTGATAAAACCTTTGGTTTGACAGTTCGACAGAGTTCAGATTGGTTTTTGGCTAGGCGGGCCGGCGCCTCGAATTGTTGATTGTAAAAATAAGCTTTTCTTTGTAATCCGTATTGTTAGAACCTCGCTATAGCTTAAGGTTCCCGCGAGAAATTAGCTTCTAGTTATTTCGGTACTAAATAAAGACTTACTTGTTGTACTGAGTGACAATTATAGTTGTGTGGCCACGTTGACACCTGCCGGCTGCAAACTGTGTATAATTCCGTAAATAGTTAACCTAAGCAGCTTTTGGACGAACTTTGAGTGCGGTGCTGTGTGAGTTGTGATTGACGGTTTTGAAGCCAGAAGCCACAGGCCGAAAAGTATACCTTCTCATTCCTGACCTTTCCTAACCTTTAACCTACATTCTTCCTTATCGAAGATTCATTAGGCATTTGGACTCCGTAAGTACGTAGTATAGTTTTCATTATTGTCTTACCACCTAAGTTTACCCCTAATACAGATCTGTCCGACTGGCACAGATCCCAGTGATAGGTCTCGCCGTTTTGCAGATGGGCCCCAAAATTAGCCAGACCTAAATTGTTTCACTGGGCTGGCTTGAAGCCCCAACATTTGGTAGCAAAGAGCGTGGTTGTACTAAACGCTGCGGACAGGTCTGTACCGGTTTAATAGTGTAAGCTAGTGGGGCATTTATTGTGGGATATAGTTAGGTAAATTAAAACAAGCTTAACTTTTACTTTGAATTACTTAGCTATAGTTCCTACTTGCTGCGTTAAATGTATTGAAGCGGCATAAGAGAATTTTGTACATTAGGTTTGATTCTTGCCGCACAAACTATACTTCTGTGGTGTCAAAGCTTGTACTTGGTGTCTGTTTAATTAAATAACTGTTTTGTTTATGAAAGTACTTATTTAAATTGAAAGTTTGTAGTTGAGATTGAGAAAAGGTTGCAAGCTGTAATTAGTTTTGTTAAATACATACTAGCTTGTTAGCAGCTTATTGAATTGTTGGCAAACTTCTAAATTAATTGGCCAACAGCTGTTCAACACTTTAACTGAATTTGTGTACAGATAATAACTTGTAATAAAGGGTATTATGTATACATTATTTACCCTTTATATGTTGATATTGCTAATTACAAGGTTTGATATTGCTTGTCTGCATTGCGATTGTGACTGTATATGAATTTGTTGTCTTGAATTAATTGCTTATTATTAATTGGATTTGTAAATTTAACCACTACCTTTGGTTTTGTCCCCTACTAGTTGCAAATTAAAAACTTGTTTTTAATTATTGAACGGTAATCATTGATTACACAGTGTTTTCAGTCACATATATAGTTGCTCACCTGTCTTTGCCTGTCTTTGCAATTGTTTAAAAACTTGAATTTGTAACTTCTAACTTATGCTTAAGATTATACTACAATTACTATAATTACATATTATTGTTGTTTGTCTCGGGTTAACTATACACATAACTTGTTTTTTGTTTTTACATGTATGTCTGTCTGTATTTGAAGGTTAACCCCTGATAATTTGATAATTTTCATGTAGGTAAGTTTAACTTGCTTTTAATTGTAGTTCTTATTCTTGTTTATTTTTAATTCTTTACTTTGATTATTGTAGCAATCAACAGTGTAACAACCTAACATATAAATTCATTGTTTACAATAGAATTTGAACATTGTTTATTTGCTGTTATTTGGTTGTTGTTTGTTGCTGTTTTGTGTGTTGTTATACTGTTGTTGTTTTGTTGTGAATTCACACAGCTGGCTAATTGTTAGTTAGGGTTGCCACCTCAATCCAGCCTAAATTGTAAGTGTGAATCATAAAGTAATTTATTTAATTGCAAATTGCAATACCTATTGCGTACAAGATGTCAGCTCATAAAAGGCTCGTTGGCTCGATACAAGCTGAACTCCGATGGGCGGCTACAGCTCGTACCTTGATAGGCCGTGAGGACAGAGCATCCGCACTGCTCAAGCGATGTGAACAGGTGCCGACCAGACAGGCAATTGTCGAGGAAGCGCTTAGGGACCTAGTGGTTTTGGAACCGCCCGAGGAACTGCTCCAGTCCGCTCAGCGAGACTATGAGCAGTTCTTTGAACTAACGGACGGCCTTGTGGAGGAAAGCTCTAAGCTTAAGAAGGAGGCGAGACTAAGCTCTCTTCTCGAGTCTCCTTTGAGACCTCCGACTCAACCTGCGCTACTAGGTAGGTTACCCACTATAGACCTACCTAAATTTTCTGGCAATTTGAGTGAGTGGTTAGGTTTCCTCGGCCTCTTTGATAGTCTGGTGCATGCTAGGAAGGATCTGTCTCCCTGCCAGAAACTGAGCTACCTAATGTCCTCCTTGCAGGGAGAGGCTCTGAGTGTGGTCTGCCACCTGGACCTCTCCGAGGAGAGCTATACTACCGCCCGGGAACTACTCACCCGGCGGTATGCCAACGTGCGCCGATTAGCGGACACGCACGTGGCGCAAATTTTGTCTCTGCCACGTGTCTCAGGGGTTGCTCGTTTGAGGGAATCTTTGTTAAACCCGTTGATTGTAGCATGTAATGCACTTAGGCGACTAGAGCTCCCGGTGGACCAGTGGTCTTTTCTGTTGCTGCATAATATAGTGTTGTCCCGCCTACCTCCCGAATTAAAATTGCGGTTTGAACAGAGGTATGGTGGGGACGGTGCCAGCTATCTGCCCCCCTTTTCAGATTTGCTAAAGTTCCTCGAGGAGGAGTGCCGGCAGGCTGACAACTCTGGTGTTGCTGGTCCTTCAAGGACCTCAGAGCAACCTGCCCAGCCGAGGAAGGGAAGGGGTCAGATTGGCAGCCCTGGTAAGGGGGCCTCTGAGCGAAGGCCAATGCCAGTCTACAGGGGGCTTGCTGCCACTGAGGCCACCCCCTGTAAATATTGCAAGCGTCCGGGCCACAGGGTACCTTCTTGTCCCCAGTTCCTGGACAAGACGATTAACCACCGGAGGGGCATCGCCAGGGACCGCCACTGGTGCTATAGTTGCCTGGAAGCTCACCTGCAGCGAGACTGCCCACATCAGCAGCCATGCCCTATTTGTAAGGGCAACCACCTGGCGATCTTGTGTGCCAACCAAAATGGCGTTGGCCGCCAGGTGGGGGAGAGCACCCCCCGCACGGGCGGGGGTGCTTATGTTAATCGCTCCCCTGCTAGTCTGCGTCGCTCTCCTGCACCGTGTCAGGTGCCCCGGTGTGTCCGGACTTCGCCCCCACCCGGGGGGGCTTCACCCCCCCGCGGGGGGATTTCGACCCCCCTGCGCCAATTTGATGCGGGATTTGCTGCCGCCACGGCGACGGGCCGTCCTACTCGCTACTCACCCCCGCTTCACGAGTGGCCGCGACTAGAGCGCCGCCCACCTCGTATGGGTCGCCAACCTCACTACGGTGTGCCGGCCTCTGCCCGCTTGACTAGGCCTGTGCTTCCGCCGCGGGATGGCGCGTGGATTTACCCAAATGGAGGTCCGTCTCCTCCGCCTCTGGAGGTTCCGCATGAATCTCGATTCGAGATTCCCCGGTTCGAGGACCGGTTTGATGAAGGTGACCAATGCTAGGTAGTCGCCGCCCTAGCCCCCACCACAGCCACATCTCCTGAGAATCTTAATCTTCAGCAGTCCGTCTGTCAGACCGTTCTTTTGCCGACTGTCTCAGTGAAGGTGTACAACCCGAAAGGTGAATGTTTGATAGTTCGTGCCCTCTTGGATTCGGGTTCACAGCGCTGTATTGCTTCTTCTTATTTGGTGGGTAAGCTAGGGCTCCCTTGGAGTCCTCATGCGGTTCGGATGATAGGTATCGGTAGTGCCGAGCCCTCGACTCCTAAGGGTGAAGCGGAGTTGATGTTTGGCCCAATTAAGGGCGATCTCCGCGTCTTGGTCAAGGTGTCAGTCCTTGACGATATCTTGGGTCCTCTACCACAGGAAAGAATCGCTGATGTTGCGGTTTCCTGTACGGCAGGTCTGACCCCTGCCGACCCTGACTGGACTGAACCTGGTCCCATGGATCTTTTGTTGGGTTCTGATGTCCTAGGCCTGATCTTGTCAGGAGGAATTAGGGTCCTGCAGAAAGATGGACTTTGCGCCATCTCCACTATATTTGGTCATAGCTTTCTTGGACCCGTTTTGTGGTCTTCAGACCCACCGGTGCTAGACCAATTGCAGGCAGCCGGCTTAACGTTGTCGGATGTAGTCCAGCGTTTTTGGGAAGTCGAGGAGCCGCCACACGCTGCACCGGTTAATCCTCTTGACCTTGAATGCGAGTTGTTCTATCAAAATAACACAGGCCGCCGTACTGACGGGCGCTTCGTAACTCGCTTGCCCTTCCTCGCCTCTCGCCCCCCTCTTGGTCATTCACGGGCCTTAGCTGAGAAAAGGCTCTTGTCTATGGAACGGCGCATGCGGCGCGACCCTACCTTCCGCACCAAGTATATTGAATTTATGCGCGAGTACGAAGACCTTGGACACATGTCACCATCCAATTTTGATTGGCGTTCGCACGAGCACTACTTCCTACCCCACCATGCTGTCTTGAAGACCCCTGGGGGTAAGATTCGAGTGGTATTTGACGGCTCCGCGGCTACGTCTAACGGGGTGACTTTGAACCAGTGTCTGCACGCTGGCCCTAAGTTGATCAAGGATATCTCCGACATCCTCACGCATTTCCGCCGTCACCAAATTGTCTTTGTTGCTGACATCAAGATGATGTTCAGACAGTCGGTGGTGCATCGCGATGATCGGAGGTATCAGCTGATTTTGTGGCGCGAGAGTCCTAATGAGCCGATACGGGTCTTTGAATTGAACACAACGACCTATGGACTCCGGTCAAGCCCCTATATTGCTATTAGGACCTTGTTGGAATTGGCTAACCGCGAGCGGCTGAATTATCCTCGTGCATCAGCCATCTTGGAATCGTCAGTCTATATGGACGACATCTGCACAGGAGCTTCTAGTGTTGAAGAAGCTTTGACCCTGCGTGACGAATTGATCGCAATACTGAAGTCCGGAGGTTATGAATTGCGAAAGTGGCTATCCAACTCCCCTCACGTTTTGAAGGATCTCCCGGGAGAGGATCAGCAGGACCCTCATATTTTTGAAAACCTTGAAAATCCTAATTTGTTGACGGTCCTTGGAATACAGTACCAGCCCGTCCAGGATGTCTTCACCTACCGGGTTAAATTGAACCCACCTCCTAAGGTTTGGACTAAGCGCTCCGTCTTGTCTACGGTTGCCCGCACTTTTGATCCAAACGGGTGGATCACTCCCGTAATATTTTTGGCCAAATGCTTCCTTCAGAAGCTTTGGATCGCTGAAGTCGGTTGGGACGAGCCTCTCCAAGGGAAATTATTGAAGGAGTGGCACTCCCTTGTGTCTGCACTTCCGGACGTCGACCGAATTTCGATGCCTCGACGCTTCCTACCACCAGGAAGGTGCCACGCCAGTCTCCATGGGTTTTGTGACGCCTCCGAACGAGGCTATGCTGCCGTGGTATATATGCGGACTGTCGATGCCACTGGTGAGGTAGCGACACATCTTGTCTTGGCAAAGAGCAAGGTGGCCCCTATTCGGTCACGCTTGACGATCCCTAAATTAGAATTGTCTGGCGCTGCTCTTTTGGTGCGCCTTCTTAACCACGTCCGTTCATCTTTGGCATCCGTGGTCGAACTGACCGACGTGTATGCTTGGACGGACAGTGAAATTGTCCTATGTTGGCTCCGAGCCGCCCCTCACAACTTGGAGGTCTTTGTCGCGAATCGGGTGTCCCAAATTCAGTGCTCTGAAACTCCGTTGATTTGGAGACACGTACCCGGAGAATTGAACCCGGCCGATTGTGCCTCTCGCGGTCTCGAGGCCTCTTCACTTGTCAACCATCCCCTTTGGTGGGGCCCAAGTTGGTTAACGCAACCTGAGTCGGCTTGGCCTCAGAATCGGTTCTCCGCTCCGGAAGTTTTGCCGGGCTTAAGAGTCGGAGTCGTGGAGGATAGACCGATCCCAGACTCTAACTTCCTCTTGGAACGATACAGTTCCCTTGATAAACTCATTGGTGTTACCGGTTGGCTTAGACGTTTCATCCATAATGGAAGGAACCCAGGTAATAAAAATTTGAATCCTGTCTTGTCGCCTCTTGAACGTCGAGAAGCCCGGACACATTGGGTGCGTGTGGTTCAGGCAGAACATTTTGCGTCCGTGATCGACACCATAAAAGGAGGCTTAGCTTTGAAAGGCCCGCTTGCTCGCTTAAGCCCCTTTTTGGACGATGACGGATTGTTACGCGTTGGCGGACGCCTTAGGAATGCTGAGTTGCCCTATGGTGCTCGTCACCCGTTGCTGCTCCCTAAGGACGGCACCTTTGTTAAATTGCTGGTGACCTCTTATCACCTGAAAAATGCCCATGCTGGTTGCAATGCCCTCTCGGCTATTTTACAGCGTGAGTTTTGGATTTTGGCAGGGAGACGCACAATCCGGAGCGTCATTTTCAAATGCATCCCTTGCTACCGTTTGAAGGCCCCTACTGCGCAGCCGATGATGGGTGACTTGCCCCCCGACCGCGTCATGGCCACTCGACCTTTTGCCGGAGTTGGCACTGATTTTGCAGGCCCTTTCGCCATCAAGAGCTCTAACCTCCGCAACGCCCGGTCACTCAAGGCCTATCTGTGCGCATTGTTTGTCTCTCTACTAAAGCGGTCCATTTGGAACTCGTGAGTGCCTTAAGCACTGAGGCCTTTGTGGCCACGCTAAGTAGATTTGTCTCCCGTCGAGGATTGCCTGACCTGGTTCGCACCGATTGCGGTACTAATTATAAGGGTACCGATAGATATTTAAGAGAAATTGTTGAATTTTTGTCTAGTAATAAGATTAGTTTAAGTACTGCAATGTCCAAGATGGGGATAACCTGGAAGTTTGACCCTCCAGCTTGCCCCCACTGGGGTGGGATCTTCGAAGCTGTCGTCAAGGTCGCCAAGACACATCTCCGACGCGTTATAGGAGAAACTATCTTGACCTTCGAAGAACTCGCCACTGTGTTTTGTAAAATTGAGGCCATACTCAATTCTCGGCCACTCTGCCCCCTCTCGTCTGACCCAAACGACCTGGAGGTCTTAACTCCCGGCCACTTCTTGATTGGTCAGCCCCTTAACGCCTTGCCCGAATACCCCTTCAGGGACGCGAAAACCTCACGTTTGTCTCGGTTTGAACTGTTGCAGCAAATGACTCAGAGCTTTTGGCATCGTTGGTCACTCGAGTATTTGCACCTTTTGCAGCAACGTGTTAAGTGGGCTGACAAATCCGATTCCCCTAAGGTTGGTGATCTTGTATTGGTAAAGGAATCTAATTTGCTACCTTTGTATTGGCGTCGTGGACGCATTGTTAAGCTAATGTACGGGTCTGATGGGGTTCCCAGAGTCGCCGAGGTAATGGTCGGAGATTCGGTCTTGCACCGAGCCGTTTGCACCTTGTCACGTCTCCCCATCTGCTAGTGAGTGGACGTAAATCCTTGCGTCCACGGGCGGGGGATTGTTCGCGCCACCTATGTATTAGTTGTCTGTGGTCGTTGTGACAGATGGAATACTTTGTGAACGTAGCTAGCTTGCCGCGCTTTTTGATAAAACCTTTGGTTTGACAGTTCGACAGAGTTCAGATTGGTTTTTGGCTAGGCGGGCCGGCGCCTCGAATTGTTGATTGTAAAAATAAGCTTTTCTTTGTAATCCGTATTGTTAGAACCTCGCTATAGCTTAAGGTTCCCGCGAGAAATTAGCTTCTAGTTATTTCAGTACTAAATAAAGACTTACTTGTTGTACTGAGTGACAATTATAGTTGTGTGGCCACGTTGACACCTGCCGGCTGCAAACTGTGTATAATTCCGTAAATAGTTAACCTAAGCAGCTTTTGGACGAACTTTGAGTGCGGTGCTGTGTGAGTTGTGATTGACGGTTTTGAAGCCAGAAGCCACAGGCCGAAAAGTATACCTTCTCATTCCTGACCTTTCCTAACCTTTAACCTACATTCTTCCTTATCGAAGATTCATTAGGCATTTGGACTCCGTAAGTACGTAGTATAGTTTTCATTATTGTCTTACCACCTAAGTTTACCCCTAATACAGATCTGTCCAACTGGCACAGATCCCAGTGATAGGTCTCGCCGTTTTGCAGATGGGCCCCAAAATTAGCCAGACCTAAATTGTTTCACTGGGCTGGCTTGAAGCCCCAACATTTGGTAGCAAAGAGCGTGGTTGTACTAAACGCTGCGGACAGGTCTGTACCGGTTTAATAGTGTAAGCTAGTGGGGCATTTATTGTGGGATATAGTTAGGTAAATTAAAACAAGCTTAACTTTTACTTTGAATTACTTAGCTATAGTTCCTACTTGCTGCGTTAAATGTATTGAAGCGGCATAAGAGAATTTTGTACATTAGGTTTGATTCTTGCCGCACAAACTATACTTCTGTGGTGTCAAAGCTTGTACTTGGTGTCTGTTTAATTAAATAACTGTTTTGTTTATGAAAGTACTTATTTAAATTGAAAGTTTGTAGTTGAGATTGAGAAAAGGTTGCAAGCTGTAATTAGTTTTGTTAAATACATACTAGCTTGTTAGCAGCTTATTGAATTGTTGGCAAACTTCTAAATTAATTGGCCAACAGCTGTTCAACACTTTAACTGAATTTGTGTACAGATAATAACTTGTAATAAAGGGTATTATGTATACATTATTTACCCTTTATATGTTGATATTGCTAATTACAAGGTTTGATATTGCTTGTCTGCATTGCGATTGTGACTGTATATGAATTTGTTGTCTTGAATTAATTGCTTATTATTAATTGGATTTGTAAATTTAACCACTACCTTTGGTTTTGTCCCCTACTAGTTGCAAATTAAAAACTTGTTTTTAATTATTGAACGGTAATCATTGATTACACAGTGTTTTCAGTCACATATATAGTTGCTCACCTGTCTTTGCCTGTCTTTGCAATTGTTTAAAAACTTGAATTTGTAACTTCTAACTTATGCTTAAGATTATACTACAATTACTATAATTACATATTATTGTTGTTTGTCTCGGGTTAACTATACACATAACTTGTTTTTTGTTTTTACATGTATGTCTGTCTGTATTTGAAGGTTAACCCCTGATAATTTGATAATTTTCATGTAGGTAAGTTTAACTTGCTTTTAATTGTAGTTCTTATTCTTGTTTATTTTTAATTCTTTACTTTGATTATTGTAGCAATCAACAGTGTAACAACCTAACATATAAATTCATTGTTTACAATAGAATTTGAACATTGTTTATTTGCTGTTATTTGGTTGTTGTTTGTTGCTGTTTTGTGTGTTGTTATACTGTTGTTGTTTTGTTGTGAATTCACACAGCTGGCTAATTGTTAGTTAGGGTTGCCACCTCAATCCAGCCTAAATTGTAAGTGTGAATCATAAAGTAATTTATTTAATTGCAAATTGCAATACCTATTGCGTACAAGATGTCAGCTCATAAAAGGCTCGTTGGCTCGATACAAGCTGAACTCCGATGGGCGGCTACAGCTCGTACCTTGATAGGCCGTGAGGACAGAGCATCCGCACTGCTCAAGCGATGTGAACAGGTGCCGACCAGACAGGCAATTGTCGAGGAAGCGCTTAGGGACCTAGTGGTTTTGGAACCGCCCGAGGAACTGCTCCAGTCCGCTCAGCGAGACTATGAGCAGTTCTTTGAACTAACGGACGGCCTTGTGGAGGAAAGCTCTAAGCTTAAGAAGGAGGCGAGACTAAGCTCTCTTCTCGAGTCTCCTTTGAGACCTCCGACTCAACCTGCGCTACTAGGTAGGTTACCCACTATAGACCTACCTAAATTTTCTGGCAATTTGAGTGAGTGGTTAGGTTTCCTCGGCCTCTTTGATAGTCTGGTGCATGCTAGGAAGGATCTGTCTCCCTGCCAGAAACTGAGCTACCTAATGTCCTCCTTGCAGGGAGAGGCTCTGAGTGTGGTCTGCCACCTGGACCTCTCCGAGGAGAGCTATACTACCGCCCGGGAACTACTCACCCGGCGGTATGCCAACGTGCGCCGATTAGCGGACACGCACGTGGCGCAAATTTTGTCTCTGCCACGTGTCTCAGGGGTTGCTCGTTTGAGGGAATCTTTGTTAAACCCGTTGATTGTAGCATGTAATGCACTTAGGCGACTAGAGCTCCCGGTGGACCAGTGGTCTTTTCTGTTGCTGCATAATATAGTGTTGTCCCGCCTACCTCCCGAATTAAAATTGCGGTTTGAACAGAGGTATGGTGGGGACGGTGCCAGCTATCTGCCCCCCCTTTTCAGATTTGCTAAAGTTCCTCGAGGAGGAGTGCCGGCAGGCTGACAACTCTGGTGTTGCTGGTCCTTCAAGGACCTCAGAGCAACCTGCCCAGCCGAGGAAGGGAAGGGGTCAGATTGGCAGCCCTGGTAAGGGGGCCTCTGAGCGAAGGCCAATGCCAGTCTACAGGGGGCTTGCTGCCACTGAGGCCACCCCCTGTAAATATTGCAAGCGTCCGGGCCACAGGGTACCTTCTTGTCCCCAGTTCCTGGACAAGACGATTAACCACCGGAGGGGCATCGCCAGGGACCGCCACTGGTGCTATAGTTGCCTGGAAGCTCACCTGCAGCGAGACTGCCCACATCAGCAGCCATGCCCTATTTGTAAGGGCAACCACCTGGCGATCTTGTGTGCCAACCAAAATGGCGTTGGCCGCCAGGTGGGGGAGAGCACCCCCCGCACGGGCGGGGGTGCTTATGTTAATCGCTCCCCTGCTAGTCTGCGTCGCTCTCCTGCACCGTGTCAGGTGCCCCGGTGTGTCCGGACTTCGCCCCCACCCGGGGGGGCTTCACCCCCCCGCGGGGGAATTTCGACCCCCCTGCGCCAATTTGATGCGGGATTTGCTGCCGCCACGGCGACGGGCCGTCCTACTCGCTACTCACCCCCGCTTCACGAGTGGCCGCGACTAGAGCGCCGCCCACCTCGTATGGGTCGCCAACCTCACTACGGTGTGCCGGCCTCTGCCCGCTTGACTAGGCCTGTGCTTCCGCCGCGGGATGGCGCGTGGATTTACCCAAATGGAGGTCCGTCTCCTCCGCCTCTGGAGGTTCCGCATGAATCTCGATTCGAGATTCCCCGGTTCGAGGACCGGTTTGATGAAGGTGACCAATCCTAGGTAGTCGCCGCCCTAGCCCCCACCACAGCCACATCTCCTGAGAATCTTAATCTTCAGCAGTCCGTCTGTCAGACCGTTCTTTTGCCGACTGTCTCAGTGAAGGTGTACAACCCGAAAGGTGAATGTTTGATAGTTCGTGCCCTCTTGGATTCGGGTTCACAGCGCTGTATTGCTTCTTCTTATTTGGTGGGTAAGCTAGGGCTCCCTTGGAGTCCTCATGCGGTTCGGATGATAGGTATCGGTGGTGCCGAGCCCTCGACTCCTAAGGGTGAAGCGGAGTTGATGTTTGGCCCAATTAAGGGCGATCTCCGCGTCTTGGTCAAGGTGTCAGTCCTTGACGATATCTTGGGTCCTCTACCACAGGAAAGAATCGCTGATGTTGCGGTTTCCTGTACGGCAGGTCTGACCCCTGCCGACCCTGACTGGACTGAACCTGGTCCCATGGATCTTTTGTTGGGTTCTGATGTCCTAGGCCTGATCTTGTCAGGAGGAATTAGGGTCCTGCAGAAAGATGGACTTTGCGCCATCTCCACTATATTTGGTCATAGCTTTCTTGGACCCGTTTTGTGGTCTTCAGACCCACCGGTGCTAGACCAATTGCAGGCAGCCGGCTTAACGTTGTCGGATGTAGTCCAGCGTTTTTGGGAAGTTGAGGAGCCGCCACACGCTGCACCGGTTAATCCTCTTGACCTTGAATGCGAGTTGTTCTATCAAAATAACACAGGCCGCCGTACTGACGGGCGCTTCGTAACTCGCTTGCCCTTCCTCGCCTCTCGCCCCCCTCTTGGTCATTCACGGGCCTTAGCTGAGAAAAGGCTCTTGTCTATGGAACGGCGCATGCGGCGCGACCCTACCTTCCGCACCAAGTATATTGAATTTATGCGCGAGTACGAAGACCTTGGACACATGTCACCATCCAATTTTGATTGGCGTTCGCACGAGCACTACTTCCTACCCCACCATGCTGTCTTGAAGACCCCTGGGGGTAAGATTCGAGTGGTATTTGACGGCTCCGCGGCTACGTCTAACGGGGTGACTTTGAACCAGTGTCTGCACGCTGGCCCTAAGTTGATCAAGGATATCTCCGACATCCTCACGCATTTCCGCCGTCACCAAATTGTCTTTGTTGCTGACATCAAGATGATGTTCAGACAGTCGGTGGTGCATCGCGATGATCGGAGGTATCAGCTGATTTTGTGGCGCGAGAGTCCTAATGAGCCGATACGGGTCTTTGAATTGAACACAACGACCTATGGACTCCGGTCAAGCCCCTATATTGCTATTAGGACCTTGTTGGAATTGGCTAACCGCGAGCGGCTGAATTATCCTCGTGCATCAGCCATCTTGGAATCGTCAGTCTATATGGACGACATCTGCACAGGAGCTTCTAGTGTTGAAGAAGCTTTGACCCTGCGTGACGAATTGATCGCAATACTGAAGTCCGGAGGTTATGAATTGCGAAAGTGGCTATCCAACTCCCCTCACGTTTTGAAGGATCTCCCGGGAGAGGATCAGCAGGACCCTCATATTTTTGAAAACCTTGAAAATCCTAATTTGTTGACGGTCCTTGGAATACAGTACCAGCCCGTCCAGGATGTCTTCACCTACCGGGTTAAATTGAACCCACCTCCTAAGGTTTGGACTAAGCGCTCCGTCTTGTCTACGGTTGCCCGCACTTTTGATCCAAACGGGTGGATCACTCCCGTAATATTTTTGGCCAAATGCTTCCTTCAGAAGCTTTGGATCGCTGAAGTCGGTTGGGACGAGCCTCTCCAAGGGAAATTATTGAAGGAGTGGCACTCCCTTGTGTCTGCACTTCCGGACGTCGACCGAATTTCGATGCCTCGACGCTTCCTACCACCAGGAAGGTGCCACGCCAGTCTCCATGGGTTTTGTGACGCCTCCGAACGAGGCTATGCTGCCGTGGTATATATGCGGACTGTCGATGCCACTGGTGAGGTAGCGACACATCTTGTCTTGGCAAAGAGCAAGGTGGCCCCTATTCGGTCACGCTTGACGATCCCTAAATTAGAATTGTCTGGCGCTGCTCTTTTGGTGCGCCTTCTTAACCACGTCCGTTCATCTTTGGCATCCGTGGTCGAACTGACCGACGTGTATGCTTGGACGGACAGTGAAATTGTCCTATGTTGGCTCCGAGCCGCCCCTCACAACTTGGAGGTCTTTGTCGCGAATCGGGTGTCCCAAATTCAGTGCTCTGAAACTCCGTTGATTTGGAGACACGTACCCGGAGAATTGAACCCGGCCGATTGTGCCTCTCGCGGTCTCGAGGCCTCTTCACTTGTCAACCATCCCCTTTGGTGGGGCCCAAGTTGGTTAACGCAACCTGAGTCGGCTTGGCCTCAGAATCGGTTCTCCGCTCCGGAAGTTTTGCCGGGCTTAAGAGTCGGAGTCGTGGAGGATAGACCGATCCCAGACTCTAACTTCCTCTTGGAACGATACAGTTCCCTTGATAAACTCATTGGTGTTACCGGTTGGCTTAGACGTTTCATCCATAATGGAAGGAACCCAGGTAATAAAAATTTGAATCCTGTCTTGTCGCCTCTTGAACGTCGAGAAGCCCGGACACATTGGGTGCGTGTGGTTCAGGCAGAACATTTTGCGTCCGTGATCGACACCATAAAAGGAGGCTTAGCTTTGAAAGGCCCGCTTGCTCGCTTAAGCCCCTTTTTGGACGATGACGGATTGTTACGCGTTGGCGGACGCCTTAGGAATGCTGAGTTGCCCTATGGTGCTCGTCACCCGTTGCTGCTCCCTAAGGACGGCACCTTTGTTAAATTGCTGGTGACCTCTTATCACCTGAAAAATGCCCATGCTGGTTGCAATGCCCTCTCGGCTATTTTACAGCGTGAGTTTTGGATTTTGGCAGGGAGACGCACAATCCGGAGCGTCATTTTCAAATGCATCCCTTGCTACCGTTTGAAGGCCCCTACTGCGCAGCCGATGATGGGTGACTTGCCCCCCGACCGCGTCATGGCCACTCGACCTTTTGCCGGAGTTGGCATTGATTTTGCAGGCCCTTTCGCCATCAAGAGCTCTAACCTCCGCAACGCCCGGTCACTCAAGGCCTATCTGTGCGCATTGTTTGTCTCTCTACTAAAGCGGTCCATTTGGAACTCGTGAGTGCCTTAAGCACTGAGGCCTTTGTGGCCACGCTAAGTAGATTTGTCTCCCGTCGAGGATTGCCTGACCTGGTTCGCACCGATTGCGGTACTAATTATAAGGGTACCGATAGATATTTAAGAGAAATTGTTGAATTTTTGTCTAGTAATAAGATTAGTTTAAGTACTGCAATGTCCAAGATGGGGATAACCTGGAAGTTTGACCCTCCAGCTTGCCCCCACTGGGGTGGGATCTTCGAAGCTGTCGTCAAGGTCGCCAAGACACATCTCCGACGCGTTATAGGAGAAACTATCTTGACCTTCGAAGAACTCGCCACTGTGTTTTGTAAAATTGAGGCCATACTCAATTCTCGGCCACTCTGCCCCCTCTCGTCTGACCCAAACGACCTGGAGGTCTTAACTCCCGGCCACTTCTTGATTGGTCAGCCCCTTAACGCCTTGCCCGAATACCCCTTCAGGGACGCGAAAACCTCACGTTTGTCTCGGTTTGAACTGTTGCAGCAAATGACTCAGAGCTTTTGGCATCGTTGGTCACTCGAGTATTTGCACCTTTTGCAGCAACGTGTTAAGTGGGCTGACAAATCCGATCCCCCTAAGGTTGGTGATCTTGTATTGGTAAAGGAATCTAATTTGCTACCTTTGTATTGGCGTCGTGGACGCATTGTTAAGCTAATGTACGGGTCTGATGGGGTTCCCAGAGTCGCCGAGGTAATGGTCGGAGATTCGGTCTTGCACCGAGCCGTTTGCACCTTGTCACGTCTCCCCATCTGCTAGTGAGTGGACGTAAATCCTTGCGTCCACGGGCGGGGGATTGTTCGCGCCACCTATGTATTAGTTGTCTGTGGTCGTTGTGACAGATGGAATACTTTGTGAACGTAGCTAGCTTGCCGCGCTTTTTGATAGAACCTTTGGTTTGACAGTTCGACAGAGTTCAGATTGGTTTTTGGCTAGGCGGGCCGGCGCCTCGAATTGTTGATTGTAAAAATAAGCTTTTCTTTGTAATCCGTATTGTTAGAACCTCGCTATAGCTTAAGGTTCCCGCGAGAAATTAGCTTCTAGTTATTTCAGTACTAAATAAAGACTTACTTGTTGTACTGAGTGACAATTATAGTTGTGTGGCCACGTTGACACCTGCCGGCTGCAAACTGTGTATAATTCCGTAAATAGTAAACCTAAGCAGCTTTTGGACGAACTTTGAGTGCGGTGCTGTGTGAGTTGTGATTGACGGTTTTGAAGCCAGAAGCCACAGGCCGAAAAGTATACCTTCTCATTCCTGACCTTTCCTAACCTTTAACCTACATTCTTCCTTATCGAAGATTCATTAGGCATTTGGACTCCGTAAGTACGTAGTATAGTTTTCATTATTGTCTTACCACCTAAGTTTACCCCTAATACAGATCTGTCCGACTGGCACAGATCCCAGTGATAGGTCTCGCCGTTTTGCAGATGGGCCCCAAAATTAGCCAGACCAAATTGTTTCACTGGGCTGGCTTGAAGCCCCAACACTAATTGTTGTTTCAAAGTTATAAAGGTCAAAGTTATAATGAAGCTCTGCAGTTCGTCGTGGGTTTTTTTAAAATTTTTCATTTTATTACTTGTGTCCTATGCTGTCAATAGTGTGTTTTCACTCTAACGATAAAGATTCAGAGATACTTTCACAAGAGTTTAATTTTTTAAATCTTGGAATTTATTTCAACTATAAATAGTTCAATTAATTGCCGGAACATGCAGCTTTATCTGCAATTTATAGGTACGCAGACACTAAGACGGGCCACAGCAGGGTGAAGCCGACTACATCTTCGCGAGTCGGTCGCTTCAAATCCATACTAATATTATGAACGCGAAAGTTTGTATGGATGTATGAAATTTACTTTTTTTATTTACTATGTTACTCTTTCACGCCAGAACGGCTGATCGGATCTGGATGAAATTTGGCACAAAGATATATTATAGTCTGGAATAACATATATGCTACTTTTTATCCCGGAAAATTGAAGAGATTCCGCGGGAACTAAAAAACCTCAATCCACGCGGACGAAGTCGCGGGCATCAAAATTGCCAGCGTTGATAATAGATGTTTTTTGGATAATAAAAGCATTTCGTCGTGCAATAAAGGTAATCTGCTTAAAAAAAACGTTATTTTGCACACTATTTTGTGATGATACGTGCACGCTAATCCGCTTGCTATCACACTTTGTGAGGGTCAGCGGATCGGAATTGAGCAGGTCAATCATGAAATACGACGTAAAAAAAATCAATTTGTGTCCCAACAAAAATCAGCTCATGGATCTTTTAAATCGACGGATTTAAAACCAAAGAGAGCAAAGATACCAAAGAGGAGTAAAGAGACGTCCACCTCTCCTACTCGTACCTTACTCCTCTTTGGTATCGGACACAAAAATACAACCCGTTCCCCCGGGAAACTATGCGTTAACGCGTATGCGTATGATTTGTATGAAAGCATTCTAGACGGATATTGCCACGGTAATATATGTATGTTTTACTTATTGTAACCTTTTTCTTTTTAATGAAAAGAGCAACTGCTGAGTTTCTTCGAACCGGCCATCTTTCTGAACCGGTGGTAAAGTCTTATCGTATCATAAGTGACACATGTTGTCCTATGTGAAATAAATAAACAATTTATGATTTATCAATGTTATATAGATAGATACCATTACCGAGTATTAGCGATACGGCCTGGCAAGATGTGCAGGCCCGCGTTAATGCACGCTTACCTTATATCAACATTTGCGCCAGAACAAAATGGATTCCAGCTTACAAGAGAATCCTTTTAACTTCACCGTCATTCGGCAACTGAGATACATAAACAACGATTGGGACGGATACAATTTATTATGTTAATAATAAATTATTTTCACTTCACAACTTATTCTCACTTAAATCCCGTTAGCTATACCCGGTAAGCCCGCCAACCCGCATTGGAGCAGCGTGGTGGTCTAAGCTCTAATTCCCCCTCTCCTATGAGAGTGGAGGCCTGTGCCCAGCAGTGGGACGTTAATAGGCTGTTGTGGTGGTGGTGGTGGTGGATACCCGGTATTAAAACAAAACAAAATAAAATATAAACTAAAGTAAAAAAATGTTAGTTTTATTATTATTTGCTAATAACTCTTTATTTGCACCACGTAAGAAAAACAAAGACAATGGGACTGATTATGTAGTGCATAATCTCTAAACTAAATTACAATGACAGCGTTAATAATTATACAGAATAAACCAATACAGAACTAGATTTAAAGCTGTCATTTTAGTTTAGGATTGTGTTATACAGACATGAAATAAAATAAAGAGAATGGATGGGTACAAAAGACTGCCTTATCGCTAAATAGCGATTTGTTCGAGGCAACCTTAAGGTTAGGAAAGCGTTAGGAAACCAGAATTTAGTTGTTCCAGTTCATGTTCCCAGAATTATACAGGATATATTTCGGAATGCTCAAGAACTTTTTGATCTTGTTCCCCTTTCTTATATCGTACCGCAAGGCATCGTCAGGGTCTGCATCCGTATAAAGTCGAAATTCGACGAATGCGTATGAACCAATTTGATTCCTCGTTTCTAATTGAAACCGCTAGGATATGGAATGCCCTATCATTTTCCCCTCCGCTTTTAACACTGCTATTTTTCAAATCAATAGTGAATAGGCATTTTCAAGGCAAGCGCGCTCCACCTTACGCATTACTACTTGCCAGCAAGTCTAATTGCAAGTCGCTAGTCTATAGATTTAGAAACAGTTTATACTATTTAATATTATAAATGCGAAAGTGTGTTTGTTTGTTGGTTTGTCCTTTAATCACGCCGCAACATAGCAATGGTTCGACGTGATTTTTGGTATGGGTATAGTTGAGGACCTGGAGAGTGACATAGGCTACTTTTTATTCCGGAAAACTAAGGAATTCCCGCAGGAATCAAAAAAAGTTAAACCATGCGGACGAAGTCGCGGGCATCAGCTAGTAAAATATAATGCTGAAAGCTTAGCATAGTATTCTTTCGTTGAGGAATATTTTTACATGTTTTAATCGTGTAATAATATCGCGCAGCAACAGCGCTCTCCACTCTGGAGTGGAGTGGACTTGAACGCGCTTCAGGCTGCTGTACCGCACGCCGCCTGCGAGGAAATTCACGCTTCAGAATACAGCAAGAGATAATCATAATAATATTATATTAAAGTACCCAACATCTATACTAGTATTTCCATACTTAATATAATTATTATAATTGCGAAAGTGTGTCCGTCTGTCGGTCTGCTACGCTTTAAGGACCCATCTTTCAACCAATTTGGAGGTTTGGTATAGAGGTAGATTACATCCCGCTACTTTTTATCCCCGACAATTAATAAGTTCATCCGGGAATTAAAAAAATTTAAACCACGCGGACGAAGTTCTTCCATCATCTAGTTTAAAATATTTTTTAAATGTTTCACTCCTCTGTTTTCCTCACTAAAGACACAAACAGCACATCACTAATTAAAACATCAAAGTCACAAAAAAGTGATGTGGGCCAATAAGTTGTAGTAGTAGTAAAACATAGAAAAACATTTTACCTTAAACTTTCCCTATAATGCGTTTTCAAATTGACTTGGTCCCATCTGCCCCGCTGGCTCTGCCCCGCTAGCGGGGCAGTTGGGATTCCTAGTCAGATTTTTTTTTGACACCCGGCTGGTTTTTAAGACCTCACCTACGACCTCGCAAAGCCTATTTACATTCTGTTTGTTTTTTGTTGTTTGTATATTACATTTACACACTTTGTTTCTGTCACGCAGCCTATCTAGATAAAACATGACATAGAATATAATAAG
This sequence comes from Erebia epiphron, assembly GCA_963932025.1. Taxonomy (NCBI): domain Eukaryota; kingdom Metazoa; phylum Arthropoda; class Insecta; order Lepidoptera; family Nymphalidae; genus Erebia; species Erebia epiphron. The sequence goes on from OZ009950.1 coordinate 17,363,282, forward strand.
CACCACACTTATACCTATACCGCTAGCGTCTTACGAAGCCGAGCTATCATAAAACGGATCATAGCCCCTCGTTCTCCTGAATTATGCCGAGATTAACTGCAGCAAAGATCCCGGAATAGCATCCCGGGAGTTACTAAGCCAATTGTTATTATCGTAAGCCATACTGTAATAACTGGTATGATCCAAGCAAGGTGGAGTTTGAAGGTCTAGCCCCACTACAAAGGCGCGGCGCGGCACTTAACGGCAAGTATTCTTTGTATGAGGTTTTATGGAGCTGGGCCTTGGCTGAAATTAACACGGGATATGAAACGTAAGAACATCACGGGCGAGGGGAGAATGCCTTGCCATGCCTTTTTCTGCCCAATTGTTGACACTAGTGCATGAAATAGTCGATCAATATGACAACATAATATCATAAAATTAATGGTGAAACTGCCACAGTTCGTGGCTGGAGGGGTAAGGCGAATATGGCCGATATCACGCATCCCGTGGTTAATTCGTCCAAGACATGTAATAAGAGCTAGGCCCACTTAAGCGACGCAGCACGGAGGTGCACTGCGTGACGCGGCCTAAAGCAAACTCATACTAATATAATATGCCGCTACGTGCCGCGCAGCTCCGTGCATCTAAAATGGAGCTAGACCTTTAAGTGTTTCCACCACGAGCGGAGCGAGCTCCGTACGGACTTAATTGAACTCATAGAGGAAATCTGCATTCGAGCACTATCACCAATAAAGAGACAGCGAAAAGGACTGACAGAAAGGACTTCCAGAGCAAAAAGGTTTCAAAAAGAGTCAAAACTCTTTGTTAGTGGAAGTGTAACACCGAGTATGGTTTGTATGGTCTGTGAAGTGTAACCTTTATTTTTGTCTACACAGAGTCTGTTTTAGCTATTTCCCGCTCATGGCCCTTTTGCAGTGAAAACTCGGCTTAGGAACGATTTCTAGAGACAGAAACGACTAGCTGTAATTGTCTTACCTCACACAAAAGCAACATACACACAACCCCTATACATTTTCCACACCGTCCTGCGCTCTTTGTAGTAGTATCGAGTGCCCGTCCCATTGGAATATGAGAGTGAGGGAATAGAAAGTACTACTACGTATTTGTGTCTGATGAAACGGCTGAACAGATTATCTAAGTTGTGGTTTGTGGTTTAAGATATTTATTGTCTCAGAAAGAATTTACAATTCACTTATTTGAGACTTACAGGCTAACATTACATAATAAGAACATTACATTTCGAGCGCACAGGATTAAGTTTACTATAATAATTATTAGTACTTTAATATTACTATTATTTAAAACAAACATACAATGCTAAATAAAATACAACTCAGTTTCTTTTAAATTTATAGTAAGGGTAGTCCTAGGCATTAGCTGTACGAAACAACAACTTGAACAAAAACCATACCAAGTACCTACACGGATAGTCTGCCACGGAACTGTGTAAACATGGATATATCTTAACTAGAAGTGACCTCCGTTTAATTATTCTATCATAATTTAAGTATTTAGTTAAGTATTTTAAGTATTTAGTTTTTATAGGATAAGTAAATTTTAAGTAGTTTTTGAAGATGTACCTTCTTTGGCAGTTTGTTATATAACTAAATATAATGTTTAACCGTGTGTTTAAGTTTTATTAGTAAAGTGGGCTTTTAGGAGTTTTTTGAATGTGTGTATGGTTTATTATATAACTGAGCTTTTTCAAAAGTAATATTTCGCTTACCATAGTTAGTTCTTGGGGGGCGTAAAATTATGTTGTTGGAATTCCTTAAACGTTGCAATTGAGCATATTTATTTTTGATTGTAAAAGTTATGTTTGAATGTATTTCTTTTGATAATAATTTTCGAATTAGGATACAAGTGTAATATTTGTATGTATTTGTTATATTCATTAGTTTAGTTTCTTTATATATTTTTTTTGTTGATGTTAAAAAATCGTAGTTAAATAATACTTTAATCAATTTATTTTGTGCCGTTTGTAATATTTTAAGATTACTATTAGCTGCAGATCCCCATACTTGGATTAAGTAATCTGTGTGGCTTTACTAGGGAGTTATAGATTAAATAGCGGACTTTATGGGGTAGGCAACGTATTATACTGCGAAGGGCTCCGGTTAGAGATGCTAATTTAGTTTTGATATTTTTAATGTGTGGTTTCCACGTGAGCCTATTATCTAAAGTTAAACCTAAATATTTTTCGCAATCTGACCTACTAATAGTAATATTATTTATTTTAAGTGGTTCAAAGTCCTTAATTTTTTTACTTTTAGCTGCAAATATTACATAGTGGGTTTTGTTTACATTAAGGGAAAGCAAATTACATTGAAACCATACATGAAGTAGGTTAAGATCACTTTGGACATCTTGAATTATCTCTTCAATTTTATTTCCACAATAAAACAAGGTGGTATCATCGGCATATAGTGATAGTTCCCCTTTAAGCCCAAGTTTACTTATATTGTTTATATAAATCAAAAACAATATGGATCCAAGAATCGAGCCTTGAGGAACTCCGTAACTTATTAGTTTTTTAATGCTTTGGTATTCGTCAATCTTAACTACTTGGAAACGATCAGTTAAATAGGATTCAAAAACTTTGTGAGCGTTATCGGTGATACCTATGTCTTTTAATTTGTCCAAGAAAATTTTGTGGCTAACTGTATCGAACGCTTTCTCAAGATCTATAAATATGCCAAGAGCAATTTTCTTTTCGTCTATATTATTTTTTATTTTAGTAACTAAGTCAACAGTAGCAGACAATGTATTTGATTTTGATCTAAATGCATATTGTTTAGGATATAGATAATCAATGGAGTTCAAGTAAGATTCTAGCTGATTGTAAATAACTTTCTCAAAAACTGGGAGTACGGAGATGGGTCGATAATTGCCAGGATCTGTTTTCGTTCCAGATTTGTAGATAGGCGTCACTTTGGCTATTTTGAGAGTCGCGGGAAAACTACCATTTTGTAAACAGGTATTTACACACCGAGTGAGTTCGTCAGCTATGGAGTTATTAATGGACTTTATAACTTTAGTATTTATGCAATCAATTCCGGGACTGGTATTGACGTCTAACTTATCTATTATTTCAATGATTTCTTTTGTTGTTGTTATGTTTAGTTTACTAAGGCCAAAGTTAGGATTATTAACGTTAGGTGTTGCATCGGTATAGATTTTGTTATTATGGTACGTACGTAAGAATACTTCTGATTAAAAAAAACTAATTCAAAATCAGTTAAACCGTTTGGCAGCTACTATGCCACAGACAGATACACACATTAAACTTGTTAAGTTAAAATGTACCACTTTTAAACTTAAGATTTGCCTTATAACATGACCTACAGCTTACAAGTGACTCAGTTTGTTTGTAGAAGTGCCTATATAACTAAATTCTTCGTATAGCTCTAATCTAACACCTTTAGGTCGTAACTTGGTTTTATAGAGTCTTAATAACCGCGACAAGTCAAAATGAGCACAACTTTATGATGATTACAACGTTGTTCAAAATAATAACATAAGTTCACAACTTCAAGTTTGCGATAAGTTCTAGATGAAAATCATCATTTCGCACTCACGCGCTTCTTAGATACGTAAACTTACTTAACTAGAACTTCAGCATTAAGTATGTGACTTGTGTAACTTAAAACGACTTTTACCTAAATGCGTTTACATTGGATCGGTTTGACCATATTCAACTACACCCGTCTTGGATCTCCGACTAAAACTGTAATTCGGTTAGCCGCATTCGATCCCAGCATATTTGCGATGACCTATAGTGTAAAAGTTGTTACGGTTAGCAGTATTCGGTCATAACCGACTTGTTTTTAGCCGAAAACCAGATACGTTCCACGCATAAGTAAATAAGTAGCCTATGTGCTATTCCTCGACAAATTATAATTAAAGAGTTCCCGCGGAACCAAATACCTCAATCCACGTGACGAAGTCGCGGGCATCAGCTAATTCAATCTTGGTGATATCTTGCAAAGTGATGAAATATTTATAATCAAAATAAATCATCATTAAACATGAATATCTTGCAATGAACATGAATATCTGAACTCAAAATTTTTAAACTTACGTGATTTCTATTGTAAAATTGAAAAGGCCGGTCGACAGGGCACGTTTCCTGCGGCCCACTCGGAGCGCTCGGGGCGGACAAACGTTTGCTTTGTGGCGCTGATCCGACCAAATCTCTCGCGTTAGCCTGTGTGCTCCACGTATCGGCTATACTCGTTTCATTGTGCTCGGTTCAAGTGAACTTAGGAAGAGAAATAAAGCGGAAAATCAACTTTTTACGTACGCTTCATGTGAATTTTCTGAATAGATATCAGCTTTTAAATTTGACTTATTTGAAACAACTACAACTATTTTCATGTTCTCCGAGGCTCGGGGTTGATACACTGCCAACTTCTTAACTCCGGGCTAGTACTGTTAAATTCTAGTCAGACATACCCAACACTTAATTAAGGTCCGACCCGGGACTCAAACCCGGGACCTCGTCGGCCGCAGTCGAACATTAGCACTAGATCAAAGAGGCAGTCGCACCTTAAATAACGCTTTAACGGAATTGCCATTGAATTGTGTTCAATACAATTATAGATTGACTTAAATATTAACGCTGTAACGAAAAACTGGAGTAAATAGCTTTGGGCTCACTACCATCGATTAAAGCAGTATTGTTTTCAAATCCAAGTTTCATATTTTCGTACCTTAACTTCCCTAAAATAAGGATCATAATTGTAAAACACGAACGTCAACAATATTAAAACATTAAGCAATGGTAGTATGGCCCCTGGCCGTTGTTTGCCGTTCATTTGGCTCATACAAAAGTTTACTTTGTCGCGAGCTGATTCGATCGGACACGTCAGCTTGTTTGCTTTACAGTTTACATCGTACAACGATCGTTGACTTTAAATTTTATTTGGAACTATATTATTATGTTTTCATTCGTTTTTGCAATCAACCAATGCAACAAATGTTTGATCAACTGGTGATAGAAAACTGGCTTAATTCTTTTTTTATCATCTAGCCTGATCCTTTGATCCATTGATCCTTTGATCAGACTAGGGGTATGTTCCGATATACACTGCGAGCACTGTAAGGTGTGACGTCAATTTAGTATACTGCGAAGCCGTCCCTTTATAGTTAGCTATGCTGGTTACTGTTTAAAACGGAACGCAGTGAGCACCGAGAGCACCTTACCTCGAAAACGCCAGTGCTCACAGTACAAAAATGGCGACGATTTATGACGTCATATATTTCCCTAGGATACTGCGGCAGTATACTATCCGTCCGGAACGAATTTCTCCGAGTAAGAACACTGAACATTGCTCGCAGCGTATATCGAAACATACCCTAGATGATGCCAGCGACTACGTCCAAGTGGATGAGGTTTATTTTAATTCCCGAGGGAACTCCTAAATTTCCCGGTATTAAGCCTATGTCCTTCCTCAGGATGCAACCTATGTCTTTACCCACATCAAAATCGGTTGAAAAGATGGTCTATTAAAGCGTTACGGACAGACGGACACACAGACAGACTTTCGCATTATTATAATACTAGATGATGCCCAAGATTTCGTCCGCGTGGATTAAGATTTTTTGATTCCCGCGGGAACTCCTAAATTTTCTGGGATAAAAAATAGCCTTTGTCCTTCTCCTGGATACAAACTATCCCTATACCAAATTTAATCAAAGTTGGTTGAAGAGATACTTTTTGTATTCCCGCAGGAACTCTTTAATTTTCCGGGATAAAAAGTCTATGTCCTTCCCCAGGATAAAATCTATCCCTGTACCAAATTTCATTAAAATCGGTCGAACAGATGGGCCGTGAAAGCGTAGCAGACAGACAGACACAATTTCGCATTTATAATATTATAGTATGATAGTATGAAAGTAAGGATAGTATGGATAAGTATCCATACTAATTCAATAAATGCGGAAGTGTGTCTGTGTTGCATGTATACCTACTAATATTATTTATAAAAGCCTAATATAAAATGAGCGTCGGTTTATAAGTACCTTACAAGTAATTTATAAGTACCTTTCAGGGTTAAACAAATGGGTTAAACTATGGTCCAATTACTTATTCTGTGGTTAAACTATGGTCCTACAGAAACAAAAAAATATTTTTGTACTTAACATTTAATTAAACCGCCTAGAAAGAAGTTAAGATTAAAGATAAATCAAAGAGTTTTAATAACTTACCGCAAAGACGTTTAATAATCACATCCCCGGCCCCAAGAAAACGGGGCATTGTGATTCACACAAAGGATTTTCGAAATGCACTCCGAGCATTTTTCTTTCCTCCCTGATAAATTGCAGGGAAGGCGCCCGAAGAAGGAAACAATACGCAAAAAAATCAAGATTTAAGTAAAACTTTTGATTTATTCCGTGGAAGTTCTCGTTATTGGTGTTCCGTACGCCAAAGTTGTAAACGGAGTTCCATTATCTACTTTGGCGTACGGAAGTACAGTGTTTGTCTTACAATTTAAATAATAATCTATGCCAATATTATAAATGCGAAAGTTTGTATGGATGGATGGATGCATAGATTTAGTAATGGATGTTTGTAACTCAATCATGCAAAAACGGCCGAACGGATCTGTATGAAATTAATTAACACAGAGTAAATTATAGTCTGGAATAACACATAATTTATTATCCCGGAAAATTAAAGAGTTCGAGTCCGTGAATGAAAAACCTTTTTTATTATAAATCAAAACGTCGTATTACAGCTGTTGATTTTTCTACTTCACAATTTGTTACTCTTATTCAGGTAGATTATTATTATAGTAGTAGTCTCTTATAGTCTATCTTGTTTCTAATTACTGTCTGAGAGCCCATTTCTCCAACTCCGAATAACGTTCGTAAAAGCCGATTCTTTCCTACACATTATTATCCAATATTAGATATCTAAGCTTTACTTTTTTCCTGTTCTCATTATTTTATGTATTTTCAGTAAATAGCTTGTTCTTATTATTTTACCTATTTTTTCTATTATTGAGTACCAATGCAATCTAGCCAGACTATTTGGCTAATTATACTTATTAGCCAAATAGTATGTCCTTCCCCGGGATGTAACCTATATCTGTACCAAATTTCATCCAAATCGGTTGAGTAGTTAGGCCGTGAAAGCGTAGCAGACAGACAGACAGACAGACGGACAGACAGACAGACACACTTTCGCATTTATAATATTAGTATGGATTCCTCATGCTGCGTAGAAAAAATTACAGTGTATTATAATTATTATTGTTTTTACCCAAAAATTTGGGATTCGATCCCAGGCAGGGGAATTTATAATTTCTATTTAAAAGTTTTGTTACTGTCTATTGTGTGAGGCTTCGGCCGTGCCTAGTTACCATCCTTCCGGTAAAGACGCACTGCTAAGCGATTTAGCATGGTACGAGGCCATAGAAATAGATTTATTTCACTAGCTTTAACGGTGAAGGAACATTGCGAAGAAACCTGTATGCCCGAGAGTTATTCAATTTTGTTATGTTCAGCGTGGTGGACTATGGCCAAAACCATAGTGAACCGGCTATGGGTTGTATAATGATGGACTTTAGTAGCCAAACATAAATTTTATTAAATACTAAATGATGCCCGTGACATCATATAGTGGATTTAGTTGGCGAAACTAACGTTGTTCGTGGACGAGCTTGGATTAGGGTTTTTGATTCCCGTGAGAACTCATTCCCCGGGATCTAAACTACCTCTTTACCAAATTTCATCAAAATCGGTTGCAAAAATGACAGACAGACAGACTCAGACAGACAGATACACTTTCGCATTTATAATATTAGTATGATACTTAGTAGGCACTTTACCGGAAATGTTAGCCTGAATAACAAATTCTGATTAAGTGAGTAGGTAGAAATCCAGTCTTTCATACATTTCTCCTTTAGAAGCAATCAAAATAAACGTAAAAGGAAACCTTGTAAATTGAACTTATAATAAAAGCTCTCTGTAATTATTTACTTGCTCAGGTACTCTTCTATTAATAAACCTCTCTGGATAGAAATATTAAATTTATTTTGATCCTATTATATTAATTATATTGACTTCGTAAACGTAAGTTGAGATTATATTTTACTAGCTGATGCCTGCGACTTTGTCCGCGAGGATTAAGTTTTTTTAATTCCTGGGGAACTCCTTAATTTCCGGAACAAAAAGTAGCCACGTCCATCCCCGGGATGTAATCTAGCTCTTTACCAAATTTCACTAAAATCGGTTGAAAAGTTAAGCCGTGAAAATCTCTGTTCCTTTACTCTCATAGCCCGATGGGAGGGAAAATCCGACACGACCGGTGATAGGTCAGGCGCAGGACCGACGGCTTAACGTGCTCTCCGAGGCACGGGAGTGAAACACCGTCAACTATAATCCAGACTTTAATCTATCTATTTGCCAAATGTCATCCAGATACGTTTGGCCGTGATTAAGTAGGTAACAAACATCCAAACTTTCGCATTTATAATACTAAGCAAGATTAGATTCATCAAAAATATATGGTGTACTTGGGTTAAAATAAAATGGCAGCTACCTCGTTACCGAGGTCAGTAATGGGCAGTTACTGGAACAAGAGGCCTCAGTAACGAGACAACGATCCTAGGGACCGATCGCCGCAACAGATAACTGGGTAACTTTTGCCCAAATTAACCACACCAATATTATTTTCACGGAGTAATTACTACCTATTCATTGACTAAAGGACTGTGCCTAAGGGGAATTAGGTTAACGGATGTTACCTATCTAATTAACGAATTATTTGTTCATCAATCATCATCATTTCAATTCATTTACTTATTAGATTTTATTATTATTAGATTTATTTGCATGGGTACTTTTGAGGGCCTGGAGAGTGACATAGGCTACTTTTTATCACGGAAAATTTAGGAGTTAGAGTAATTTGATGCATATTACAACAGATTCAAAAGAAATACTGATTTTAGTTTTTAGCATCTTATTTATTTTAGAATTTTAGATATATACAATCTGCAAAAAAGCTGCAAAGATCTGCGGGGCGTACGTATCTCAGTGCTATATTGGCTCTAAATAACGCTCAAGGGCTTAAGGTAAGTCTCGTCTAAGTTATATTACATGAACGGTTTAACTTTAGATTTTATAGTTTTTGATTGTAAAATTCTTTAGCTATAGATCTACTTAAGTTATTTCTTTATTTAAATTATTACCAGTTTTTACTCTTTATATGAATTTGCCCTGCTTAATTAGCTGATGCCCGCGACTTTGTCTGCGTGGTTTAAGTTTTTATTCCCGGGGGAACTCCTTAATTTTCCAGGTCCTCAACACCCACGCCAAAAATCACGTCGATCCGTTGCTCCGTTGCGGCGTGATTGAAGGGCAAACCAACAAACAAACACACTTTCGCATTTATAATATTAAGTAAATATCAGTTTGATACTATAATGCCTTCCCCGACTTTGTCAGCAAGGATTTACGTCCTTCCCAGATGAAACTTATCTCTTGTATCCTCTGTCAAAAATAAAAAAAAAGTTGAATAAGCACTACGCTACTTTCCCACAGGCAAATTTAATACTTACGTCGTTTCGGTTACTTTAGTGCTTTCAATCGACTAGCTAGTAATAAAATCAGTACCATTTACTTACCTTATCTGAAATACTACGCCACTGAAAACAATCCGTTCAACTCTCTGCTCTATCTCAAAGGTCATAAGACGCATATTTAAATGTGAAATGTATTTATTTTTATTCTTATCTAGGCTTGATCCTCTAAGGTGCAAGTTGCATTTGTATTCGTGGACCTCAAGAGATCCTCATTCTAGATTCTCTTTACTTGGAATTTTCTGGAATACTTTTACTGTAACTCTGGTGGAAACGTCGCTCTCTTCAGGAACGTCAGGTTCAAAATGTAGGTAGGTTCCATGAGGGAATTTGGATAGAGGGAATATTTTACTTATTTTTGTCTACTTTTCCATTTCAAAATGTCTGAATGTCCAACGTCTTGGGCTACGCTCGGCCACTTTCTTAAGATTTTATCCAGTTTTAAGCTTTTTTGACTGACTTTAACTGAAAGAATGTTACGTTTTCACATGTATGGACATTTATTAGCATGGTTGTATTAAAATAATGTATACTAACAAGTTAATAGCGTTGTTGTAATTAAGTTAAAGATGCAACTGTTGTAGTAAAATCGCCATTTCCAAGAATTTCTCCATACTATTATGATAAATGCGAAAATGTATAGATGTCTGTATGCTATACTTTAACGGCCCATCTTTTCAAGCGATTTTGATGAAATTTGATATAGATGCAGGATGTGTTCCGGGGAAGGACATAGGTCGTAAAATAAAAAGTTCCCGCGGAAATAAAAAAACTTAATCCACGCAGACGAAGTCGCGGGAATCCTCTAGTATATAAGCCCGCCATCATCACTTAGCACCGGATGAGATCTCAGTCGAGGGCTAGCTTGTAGTGAAATCAAAAATCTTGTCTACGTCATTACTTCCCAATAGGTAAGATCACAGTCGAGATAAACTTATAGTGGAATAAAAAAATATATTGAAGCAGAAATTACTTTAAGTACAGTAAATTTTATCTGAAAAATAAAGAAAGAAAATAAACTAAATTTATTCATTAACGGTGTCACAAACAAACATTTATCAAACTGTCGTACCTAATCATTTGCTCGTCTGTGACACCACCCAGAATGGGTGTACAGCTCTGCCTTTTGCCCTGTATCAAACATGCATTTGCACGCAGGGCGTTGATTTTCAGCTGTGACCCGGGTGACGCCACATCCAACGGATTGAAAAATAAACCTCACCTAGAAACACTAACGAATTACCTAAAGAGCTTAAAATCAGCATTGTTAAGCCCTCAGAAGGGCTTAGTCATACTCATTTCGAATGGATCCGTGACCGACATTTGCAAAATGTATTAATATAAGCTTTCAAAGCTCTTTTGCCGTATCAAGAAGTTTCCTCGTCGAGTGTTGACTCTACGTGCTTAAGTCGACGGTGAAAGTTTGGTGATTGCCCTTGTAAATACTGAATTCTGTTATTTAAATAGCTGAGCTGGTTGGAAACGAATAAAAATAAGTTTAAAAATTCGAATGTTTTTTTATTCAAATATACTTTTACTAGTGCTTTTGAAGCGTCAAATGAATCTACTACTGGTTCAGGGGCCTTGCTGGCAACGCTTAAATTGTTACATTATGATTGAGTTTCGTGTTTTAGAATTATAATCCTTATTTTAGGAACATCAAGGTATGTGACATCAAACTGTCATTTTGAGTATGATTGCTCAAGCATTGCTTTTTGCGTTGGCAGTACGGCCCCAGAACGCCATTCCTACCGCAAAGACTAGCAGAAACTCGGCGGTTGATGGTTTTATAATATCAAGAAATACATTAAAATTATTGAGATACATTAGTAACTGCAGTCCCAAGCATAGCTGGAGCGAGTCAAATCCAAATCCAAAAATAATTAAGTGGTGATTGATTAATTAAACTAATTTAAACACGTTCCTTAATATGATTATTGTGATTAAATAATTTTAAACTCAACAACACGTCAGTCGAGCTACGTAAAGTACATAAGCTGTGTATTCTTTGGTGATTCCCGTCTTGATAGCATGCGTTTCTTTAAATTATAACTAGCTGATGCCCGCGACTTCCGCGTGAATTGAGGTTGTTTTGGTTCCCGCGGGAGCTCTTTAATTTTCCGGGTTAAAAGTAGCCTATGTGTTACTATAATATATCACTGTGCCAACTTTCATCCAGATCCGTTCAGCCGTTCTGGCGTGAGTGCGTAACAAACAAATCTATCCATCCATCGATCCCTCCAAACTTTCGCATTTATAATATTTGTATGGAGTATTGACTAGCTTTTGTTTGTAGCTTCGCTCACGTTAAGGTCGATCTTCATACAAATATCAAATCCCTTTTAACATACTCAGGGGATTAAAGAATAAATCCTTTCTTAACGGATGCGCCTACCTCATTTTAGCTGTATGCTAAATTAGCTGAATGCTAAATTTCATGCAGATCCATAGAATGGATTGAACTATGCCTTGAAAGATCAGTAAGTCAGTCAATGTCCTTCATATTTTTACTAGCTTTAAGCGACCTTATTAAAATCCACTGCCATAATTTTTTTTTGTAATTTTGTTATGATTGTTAAATATGATAATATGTTATCCGATGTAACCAAATATGTTCAGTGATAGTAAGTAGCCAGGATTGTGCTCACTAAGGCATGAAGGGATCGATTACGAAATGTACCTACTTATTATTCAAATAGGCCTTCGAAGCTCTTTTGCTTTACTAAGAACTTTCGATCTCGGAGTGTTGATTTTACGTGCTTAAGGCGAGAAACTTTAGTAATTGCCCTTGCAGATACTGAAGTAACAGTTATATCCGTCTCTCTTAATGACTGATTACTAATTTGCAGGGAGTCTTGACCAGTCCCTTAATCCATACTAATATTATTAATGCAAAAGTGTATCTGTCAGTCTATATATTTGTCATCTGTCTGTTTATTTGTTTATCTGCTACGCTTTAACGGTCCATCTTTTCGACTGATTTTGATGAAATTAGGTATAGAGATAAGTTTCAGTCCGGGAAAGTTTATAGTCTTTTTATCCCGAAAAATTGGCGTCTCGCTTGGAATTAAAAAAACTAAATCCACGCAGGCCATCATCTAGTCATCCATATTCAATGCTAATTTTAGAACTCAGTAGTTCTTAGTAGTAATAGTAGTAGTTATAAGTAGTAATTTTCGTAGTTCTTTTTGCCTAGATAAAATGCGGAGGCCTGACCTGGAAAAAATCTTATGTGACAATAAGGCGATAATATAGATTTCTCTCCATCTATACTAGATACAAGAAGAATATCTATGTTTAATTATTTGAGTTAGTGTTGAACATTTCAAACACTTACAAGTAGGTAGCTCTCAGCAGCTCATCGGGAAAAAGGTCGCGTCACAAGCATAATGTTGCAGATACGATACAGATATAGGGTACATGCCGGGGATGGACCTGTGAAAATAAAAATGAAATGATTTATTTCACGTAGGACAACTTGTGCCACTTATGATAAGTCACAAGAATCAACCACCGATTCGGAACTACATGAGAAGAGCCGGCAAGAAACTTAGCAGTTGTTCTTTTCATAAACAGAAATATGTACCGCTAATACACAAGCATTACGTTACGTAACAGCATCTGACTTGTGGGTTGTTGTTTTGTAACAACCCACTGCCATAAGCTTGTGTTTATGGCGTTGAGCTGTGGGTTTACTATACACTATAATACTTTAAAAATATCAACCGAACTCAAACCAACGGTTCAAAAATTTGCAGTTAGGTGTTTTTGTAAAATACACCATGACATTATTTTCAGGAAGAAAAGGTCAGCCAGTCAACAAATAACTATTCATACAGTTCACACCAAAAACAAATTAAGTATAATCCGACCATTGTACAATGAGCATCCCTCATTCCTTTTCCGAAATGTCCGGGGCACTAAATTTCCCTTTCTATTTTCTTCCGCTCTATATTATATCAAGCGGGTCTATTGTCCTTATCATGGATCGCTAAAACCGGATAAAATGTCACAAATATCTGCGAGAGGGAGCCGATGGGCTATAAACGCGTAAACTATGGCTATCAGATGGCCGTGTGTCAAGACTGTCCGAATTAGATGCTGTAGCTAGACAGTTTTATGCTTGCTGTAATATTTCTTTGGAAAATATGCCTTAGATTGTTCAAGTAATAGATAGATGGTACCCAGAAAAAGACAAACTTATGTACACAACAACGTAGGTCACGTAACAGGTCAACTACTGTTTGATTACCGTCGCGCCGTTAAGATGAAAATAGTATTTATTTCACCCAAGCAATAGGTATTTGTATAAAAGTACTAGCTGATGCCAGCGACTTCATGGATTGGAGTTTTTTGGTTCCTGCAGAAAAATCTTTAATTTTCCGGGATAAAGAGTAGCTTATGTGTTATTCCAGACTATAATCTATTTATGTGCCAAATTTTATTCAGATCCGTTCAGCGGTTCGGGCGTGATTGAGTAACAAACATCCGTCCATCGATCCAAAATTTCACATTTATAATATTAAGTATAGAGTATACATGTCCTTCCCCGGGATACAACCTATCCCTATACCAAAGTTCATCAAAATCGTTGATAGTCCAGTCACTTAAGCAAAAGTAAAGGTAAAATAAATAATACGGTTCTACGGTAAAAAACCAGCACAAAAAAAATAAAATAGGCGATTTTCCGCCGGAATAACTTTCACTTTTATGTTGAATCTGTAGTAATTTTTCATGTTACTTAATAAACGTAATTTCGTATTCATGAAAATTTTGCTCTCCGCGTACGATATCCATCTATGTAATGTATTTTATTTTCCAGACGCATATTTTAATAAAACATGTTGTCGTATCGAAATAACAAATATCTGGGACACAAGTTATCTCGACATAATTTAGGAATTTCATGAGATAATATATCAGATTCTTGTTGACAGTCTAGGTCAATATTTGTGACCTAATTTATATTCGATAGTTCGTATATTTTAAGTAAAAATATTATCTATATGAATTCTAATTTACAATATAAGTATGGATTATATTCCTTAAAAAATCGATTTATGTTCTTCCAGCTTTAGATTATAAATGAAAACTTTGTAAAATCGGTATTACGGCTTAGTATTGTGATTCATTGGATGGGCAGAAAACGCAATGTTATCACACAAAAGACCGGTAAAGTTTTTTTTAACTGTATTTCTTCCGTTTTCCCCCGACATGGCAATCAGAGACTGTTTTAAGTCGTTATTACACCAGTAAAGATTTACTGTTTCATGAGGAATCATTTAACTCAAAAAGTCCGTACACTGAAAAAACATAAGGGTTAAAAATAAATGAAATACTGCTAAAAATTACCCAGCATGTTTGTCAATATAGCACCTGCAAAGTTTGTAGTTAAAAACAAATACGTCAACTTTGCAGCCACTACTTGTCAAGTATTAACCGTTAGAATTGGTTAAAAATAAATGGTAACCACAACCGACCTACTCGGTAGTAACAGCATTGTTACTCAGTATTCTCAACCAATTTAATCGGTAAGCACAACCGACCTACTCGGTAGTAACAGCAGTGTTACTCAGTATTCTCAACCAATTTAATCGGTAATCACAACCGACCTACTCGGTAGTAACATTATTATATATAATCAACAAACTACTCATAAAATAAATTAAATCCAAGGCTTCTCATCAATGTTTATGGAAAATAAAACATTGAATCTTTGTTACGGCTCTAATTACGATTCGTTGGATGGGTACAAAACGCAATATTATCATACAAAACCTCAGGAAAGATTGTTTCTTAAACAATCATTTTATTCAAAAAGTCTAGTACAAACCCCTCGTAAATCGATTGGAGTCCTTTGATCGATGTTTAAATGAAAGAAAACTTTGGACCGTTGTTACCATTCTGATAACGATTCGTTGGATGGGCATAAAACGCAATATTATCACACAAAGCTCAAGTAAAAATTAGCTGTTTCCGAAACAATTTAACTCAAGTACAAAGTTAATAATTTAACTCACATATATATTTACTTAAAGTCTAGTACAAACTCCTCGTAAAATCGATTGGAGTCCTTTGATCGATGTTTAAATGAAAGAAAACTTTGGACCGTAGTTTTCACTCTGATAACGATTCGTTGGATGGGCATAAAACGCAATATTATCATACTAAACTCAAGTAAACATTAGCTGTTTCCGAAACAATTTAACTCAAGTACAAAGTTAACTATTTAACTCATATATATACTTAAAGTCTAGTACAAACTCCTCGTAAAATCGATTGGAGTCCCTTGATCGATATTTAAATGAAAGAAAACTTTGAACCGTCGTTACGGCTCTGATTACGATTCGTTGGATGGGCATAAAATGCAATATTACCATACAAAACACCAGTAAAGATTGGAAAGCAATCCGCCAGGCACGTCTCCGGACCGGCGCGAGGCTGGAACGGGTTTTATTTTGCGGAAAATTGGCAAGTCATAATAATACGCTGACTCGTAAATAAGGATCGACATTGGCTCTCGAGGAATTCTTTTTACGCCGCGTTCCACTGTTACAGAAATAAGCCTGCACGATATCAAAAGCGGAAGCGATTTTCTCCTGCTCGGATAAGGCAAAACAGAAACTTAAAATGGACTGTTAATAAGCTAGATGATGCTCGCGACTACGACATGGATTGTTTTTTTTTTATTCCCACCGGAACTCCTTAATTTTCCGGGATGATGCAGCCTATGTCCTTTCCGGGATGAAACATATCTCTATACAAAATTTCATCAAAATCGGTTGAAAAGATAGGCCGTTAAAGCGTAGCAAACAGACAGACGTACAGATAGACAGACAGAAAGAGACACACTTTTGCAATAATAAGATTGGATATGGATTTTTATAGTAGGTACATTTGACTAAAAGTCCACGCGATCAAATGTAATACTGGTGCCCAAAATAAGACACAATTAAAATTAGAATCTCATCTAAAAGATGTCCATTTCAAAGTCTTGTGCTATAAATGGCACTAATGAATAAAAACAAATCTTGGATCGGTCTTCCATGCGAAGGAAGAACGACGAAAGGAATTTGCGCGAGTTGGTAGGATAATAGGATGATTTTTTAAATATATTGCATATATAATAAACGATATAAATCACAAATAGCCCTGTTATTTATATACAGGTTAAATACAGGTTAAATATTAATATAAAGCCTTAATGGCTTGGCCAAGCACACATTGCTGTACAGAGTTACTCTATCGAGTATTTCCGCTATCACTTCTTTACTAAGAACATGCTACATTATGATATTCGATCTTGTTTATTGGAGACATATTTCTTATCCTCTTTATATTATGTTATCCTTTACATTATAATGCAACGATATTTGCATATCTGCCTGTAAATTATTGCGAGATTTATTTATTGGGAGAATCTGTATCATCGTCACCTGATGCAGTCTTCTGCTGGATTTAGGTCTCTTCCACAACTAACTACGTCTACTATTGGATGTATAGTCCGCCGTGGATCCAGCGGCTCCCTGCAACTCGCTTGGAAGTCTAGCCCCACTTGAGATGCACGGAGCGGCGCGGCACGTAGTGGTAAATATTATTTGTATGAGTCTGTACAGGACCACGTCACGCAGTGCATCTCCGTGACGCGTAGCTTAAGTGGGGCCAGCTCCATACAACCTCATACAAAGAATACTTGCCGTTACGTACCGCGCCGCGCCACTGTAGTAGGGTTAGACCTTGATATCGTCCATCCACCTTGTGGCCAGCACTGCGTCTTTCAATGCGGGGAAGCCATTCCAGCATTTTGGAACCCCAACGTCTATAGTTTATTCGTACAATGTGGCCCCGAATTGCCACTAATTCATCTTCGCAACACGTCAAGCTATATTGGTTGCCATTCCTAACAAGAAGAGCCAGCAAGAAATTTGGCGGTTGCTCTTTTAAAAAAAAATATAAATTCCAATCATAAATAAAGTGTAGATTCTACATTTAAAGCAGTCCCAAGAATCACAGCAGTGAGTCAAAACCCACGCTCTTGTATCACAATCTGAGAGAAAAATGAAATAATAAAATGCTTTTAGTAAACAAAATAGCGTTATTTCGTAATAGCTTTTTTAGAACCGAGCTTAAATAGTTTGTTCTCACAACGATCCTTTTAAAGTTGTGCGGCGAAGTTTCCTATCCCCTCCATCCAAGAGGCGGCTTTTTGACAATTCAGAAGCACTTGTAAATGGAGGTCCATTTAAATAAAGTGTGTAAATTCAGTTGAGTTCATACTTACAAAACTTTTTGCATAATCTGTTGTATACTTTTGAAAACCTACCCAACGAAATTATAAATAGAATAAGCCGCAACGCATACCTGCAGAGTTGAAGCGCCGTGTATTTTTCTTAAAAATCTCATCTTTGATTTTAGTTGATAAAAAATAGCCTATGTACGTCGTCAGAATGCAAGGTGTAACAATTTATTTAAAGGTATTATCCAGATGACGACTTCGTCCGCCAAAATTTTAGTTTTTTGATAAATCGCGCGTTAACTACTTTTTTATGTATAAAAAGATGCCGTAGGTATATAGAAACAGGAGGCAAGCCATTTTGACTCAAGATTCATCCAAATCGGTTATATCGTGAAAATGTAAACAGACAGACATACAGATTTTCACATTGCTATTAGATTCTACAAAAAAAATTCTAATCCATACTAATATTATAAATGCGAAAGTGTGTCTGTCTGTCTGTCTTTCTGGTACGCTTTCACGGCCCAACTACTCGACCGATTTTGATGAAATTTGGTACAAGGATAGTTTGTATCCCGGGGAAGGACATAGGCTACTTTTTATCCCGGAAAATCAAGGAGTTCCTGCGGGAATCAATAAACCTTGATCCACGCGGACGAAGTCGCGGGCATCATCTAGTGATAAATAAGAGATAAAATATCACCCACAATATCTAAGCTTCGAAGCGATAGCATCAAACTCCAAAGTTCTGGAGCATAGCACATTTTAAGGCGGCAGTAAGTAACGCGACAGTCCCAAATGTGTTAGGACGAAGTTCCCCTAACTCCCTTATCTTTGGCAAGGGAAATTTGCGTGGAAATTCCCGGGAAAACTTTTATAATTCCGTTGGAGTTATCAGACGCCGATCTGTCCCTTGGATCGTTGAGTCTTTATTGTGGCTTCGTTTCTTCACAATCAGTCCCTTATTGGCCTTGTGGTAGAGATAAAATGGTTACCAGTCCTTTTCCTATTATAGTTATTTGATTCCTAGCAGTAATGGTGAATTGGGTATTCTATAGGTACTATTCTATACCAATAAGACGTTCCGCCAAGCGATTTAGCGTTCCGGTACGATGCCGTGTAGAAACCGAATAGGGGTATGGGTTTAATAATAATAAAACTGCCATGCCCCTAACAGGTTAGCCCGTTACCATCTAAGACTGCATCATCACTTACCATCAAGTGAGATCGCAGTCAAATGCAGTTAGCCCTTACCTGTAGTGGATATATTTTTTTAAATTAAAATGCGAAAGTTTGGATAGATGGATGAATGGATGGATGGATGGATGAATAGTTTGTTACTCAATCACGCAAGAACGGCTGAACAAATTTGAATGAAATTTGGCACAGGGATATATTATAGTCTGGAATAGCACCATAGGCTACTTTTGATTACGGAAAATTACAGTTCCCGCGGAAACCAAAAATCCTCAATCCACCTGGACGAAGTTGCGGGCATCAGCTAGTTAGATAATAAATGGTAACAAAGGGGTGATAGCCTAGTAATTTAGATGTTCGATATCATATTTTTGTGGTAGTGGGTTTGATGCTCACGTACGCACTACAATTTTTTCTTTCGGAAGATATAAAATGGTTACTATAGCCCTTTTCCTAATAGTTACTAGCTTTTTCACACCTCTTCGCTCACGTTAAGTTCGATTCTCAAACTTTCAAACCCCGATTTTAACCCCCTTAGGGGTCGATTTTTCAAAAATCCTTTCTTAGTGAAGACCTACGCCATACAATACCTAGTTGTCTGTACACCAATTTCCAGTTGCAATGAAAACACCTTGGCCATGCTTAAACCACATCTATATCGGTATATTATTCGATTAAGAGCTCATTCCTTTCCTAGTTTGAGCTGTACGGTCATATAATATACACTCACACCACATAAACATATTACACACATTTAAACAGACATGCACTCAGCGGTTAAACTTTAACACACCTATGTTTTCTTTCAAACATACTTTAACGAATGCGCAAATGTTTTCTTTTCAACATAAATACTACAATACGATCTACAGAATAGCCCTTACCCTGTTTACGCTCGGTTGTTTGCTCATAAAGAAACGATTTCCTTGTAGATACGTACGCTGTACACGAATCTCTTGAGGGTTTACTACCATCCCTTCAAACAGTATTACTTAAAAATAACAGTTTTATGTCACGTACCTTGACGTCCCTAAAATAAGGACTATAATTCCAAAACACGAATGTCAACAATATTTAAACAATACGGCTATAAGCGATGGTAGTATGCCCACTGAATGCTTTCTTATAAAACTTTTTCGCTGACCGCTTCCTTATTTTAAAGGGGAAATGGGTTTAAAAATTGTGTGGATACTATCACATAACCATCGAACTTTTGCCGTCTGTTCTCAGTAGACTCTGTTTTTTGAACCCGTAGTAGAAACTCACTAGATGATGACCGCGACTTCGTCCGGGTGGATGAAGTTTATTCCCGCGGTAACTTCTTAATATTCCTGGATAAAAAGTACTACCTACCTCTATACCAAATTTCATCAAAATCGGTTGAACAAATGAGCCGTAAAAGCGTAGCAGACAGACAGACACACCTTCGCTTTTATAATATTAGTATGGATTTTTATTTTTTAGGCTTACTAACTACATATTATTATACAAGCCAAATGACAAAAAAAACTAATTTTCAGTTGCTCTGTTGTATTGTGATTGAAGTACAAGACTTGGACCACACCGACAATCCAACAAACAAACAAACAAACAAATAAACTAACAAACTTTCGCATTTATAACATTAAGTATGTGTATTGTATACTACAAGTTATCCCCTGAATGTGATCTCACCTGATGTTAAGTGGTTACACAATCTAAGATGGTACACTACCCATACCCCTTGGATTCTGCACGGCATCGTACCGGAACGCTAAATAGCGGCGGCACGTCTTTGCCGGTAGAGTGGTAACTAGCCACGGCCGAAGCCTCCCACCAGGCACCAGTTAAATATGAACATAATTGGACTGAGTTTATGAAAAGGATCCACGTCAGAAAATAATATGAGGTTCCTCTTGAGCGTGAATTCCCGAATATTCCCAGTCGCATAAGTTACACGTGGTACTCGACGAGAATATTCTGAAAATTTGGCCAAAAATAAAGGTGACTTCGGATTTCTGAACCCTAACAACTAAATTTACCGGATTTACATTTTTAACACGTCCTTTTGCAACGAAATTTTTGGAGTGCACGCTGTTTCAGCGCGCCGTAAAAGTTTTCCTGCAGAATCTCAGATGTAAGGAAAAATATGGACGGAGCGTTCTTGAATTGGGTGTATGACAACAAGTCAAATCAGTTTCAACAGCAAGCAACTTTTTTTCAAATGCGTATTAGCACTATTGTATGAAATTAAATTGTGACGACATCTTAATTCGACGCACATTTCGATGCATTTTTTACTTCAATCGATTGCTGTTTAAACTACGATAACTAACTTTTGTGAGTCCTCTATTTAATAATCATTAATAATACCCAATTGTGAAGACATCTTAGGCGCAGTGGTGAGCGTCGTGGCCTTATAAGCGAGAGATCCCGGGTTCGATCCCCAGCAGTCTATATTTCTTAAACTTGTACATAAACGTTAAGTATACAAAGTATGAGACGTGATGGTGATAATTAACGACGGTGTTTTAAAACTAAAGCTACGGGGGTTCCAAACGCGCTCTTGTTGAAGCAGCGTCTGTTGAAGCCTAATAGACACATTGACTTGTGTGTAGAATTGTAAACCAAAAATTATCTGTCATCAGCTGTCTTTTGCAATCTAGTCAACTTATATCGGAATGTAGTGCCGTAGGTATACTTAAAAATTAAAATCTGCTTTACCATACTAATATTATAAATACGAAAGTGTCTCTGTCTGTCTGTCTGCTACGCTTTCACGGCCCAACTACTCAACCGATTTTGATGAAATTTGGTACAGAGATAGGTTACATCCCAGGGAAGGACATATGCTACTTTTTATCCCGGAAAATTGAAGAGTTCTCGCGGGAATCAAAAAACATAAATCCACGCAGACGAAGTCGCGGGAATCATCTGGTTTTCAGTAAATCGTTTCCTGTTTTGCCCCTAAACACCCATCAATCATAGGATCAAATCAGTCTTCTCAAACTAGGGCTGAAGCCCACACGATTGTAGCCCACAACAAACTCAGCTGGGTTTGGTATGGTCTGAAATCCGATACCTACCTTCTTTAGTCTTTGTAAAAAATACTTGTAAAAGGAATGTTAGATGAGTATCTCCTGAGGTCCACGTTCTATGAGAATACAAATGAAGCGTGCACCTTAGAGGATCAGCCCTAAAAACAAATATAAAAATGACTCACGACCAAACATAGACTTTATCATGAAAGGGAATAGGATGCAAAATAAAGTGGGTAGTTGCAAAATTGCACTGTAAACAGTCACGCCTGCTAGATTTCTCCAATAACGCAAAGGCTAGAGAACTTTTTACTAAGGCGGTAAAAAGCTTATTACTGGCACTGAAATATCGTTTAAAAGAGACATGGCAAGAAATAAAAACACTGACGTTGTTTCATATTATTTTCTGTAAGTATTTGATAAAAGAAGCTTTAATTATTTATTTTATACGAGGTTATAATATTGCCTTTATTTATTTAAGAATAGGTTTTTTTTATTGAAAGACTAGCTTTTACTAGCGGCTTTGCTCACAATGTAAGTTCGATTTTGATTGGTATCTATCAAACCCTTATAGGGGTTGAATTGAATTTTCAGAAATGAATTTTCCAAAATCCTTTCATAACGGATGCCTAAGCTATAGTATGCCAAATTACAGCTCGATTCTTCCAACGGTTCGAGCTGTACGTTGATAGATCAGTCAGTTTTCTCGAGTCGCAGTAGTCTGTGCAGCTAAATATAAAATAGCGCAAGCAGACTTTTACTTTTTTAGCCCACAATCAGCAAATGACAGCAAATCTATAAGACAGTCGTTAGACCTGTCGCATTGTATGGTTCAGAATGTTGGGCGGTGAAAGGGACGGATGAAAGAAAAGTACATGCGACCGAAATGCGAACGTTGAGATGGATGTGTGGTGTGATTAGAATGGATAAGATTAGGAATGAATATATAAGGGGAAGTTTGAAAGTTGCGCCAGTGATAGAAAAGATAAGGAGTAATAGGCTAGCATGGTATGTATGGGCACGTAATGCGGAGGGAAGAAAGGCATATTACGAGAAGAATGATAGATATGCAGGAGACCAAAGAAAAGATGGATGGATTGTGTGAAAGAGGATATGCGTATAAAAGGGGTGAATGATAGGTTGACGGATAACAGAAGAGAGTGGAAGAAGAGAACATGGTGTGCCGACCCCACATAGCGTGGGATAAGGGAAGGAAGAAGAAGAAGAAGAAGAATCAACAAATAAATATTATGATATGAACTTAATTTGATTCGCTGCCTGCTGACTTTTCAGAAGGGTGATGTCACATAAAAAATAAATTAATGTTCGGAAAAGGAGAACACCTCTAATTTATTCATAGGATTACCTACGCAAGAATACGTACAAACGGTACCATTCGTAATTACATTATTGCTGAAGTAGGTATGTAAACTTATTGTGAGTAGGTAGGCGTTACCAAATTAAGACAGCCTCTATTAAAGTGGTCTAACTCACACATATTTGAAACTAGATGATGCCCGTGACTTCGTATGTTTGTTCGAAAGGTTCGTTGATTAAGATTTTCTTATTCCCATAGGTGCTCCTCAATTTTCCGGGATAAAAGCAGTCTATGTTCTTCCCCAGGAGGCCGCTATCTCTGTACCAAATTTCATCAAAATCGGTTGAAAAAATGGGCCTTTAAAGTGTAGCAGACAGACAGAGAGACGAATAGGCAGACAGACAGACACACTTTTGCATTTATAATATCAGTACGGGATTCGGAATAAATATGGAATGCATACAGTTAGTTAACAGTAATTTCTGGGTCTCAAGTATTTCTGGGTGTGGGTCTAGTGAAACACTACAAGGTGATTTATATTTTGTATATTTTGTGGTTAAGCCACTTTGGCGCTAGAGACTTCAATAATACGGTAGAGGTACGAATGAGTTATAAAGCAATTATAAGACTAATTGCTTTTACCTGATATTAAATGAGGGTGCCCCTAGCCGATACGTTTTGTGCCTATGAGTTATTTCCCATAGTGATATCTTTCGCCATATTGGAATGATTTCCTCACTTGAGCCTTACTGTCATCTGCAAGGTATTATTGCCAAACGATTAAAAACAAGCGTTTTGTATTTCTATACTCATTAAGTTTGTTGTGTCTGAAAACACTAGGGACAATATTATTTTATGCACTACAAGCCCTTGACTGTGATCTCACCTGATGGTACTGAAGTGATAATGCTGTCTATAAGATGGTAGCGGGCTAACCTGTTAGGTGTATGGCAGTTATGTTAAACCCCCCTTCCGTGTAGAATCCCTTAATCGGATTCTACACAGCATCGTACCGGAACGCTAAATCGCTTGGCGGAACGCCTTTGCCGGTAGGGTGGTAACTAGCTACGGCCGAAGCCTCCCACCAGGCAAATTTCTGGCGAACAAAACGTCCGCGCCCTCATTTATATATAAAGAGTGCAACACTATTTCTGTGTGTAACAACATTTATGTAACTCTACCGCCCTATGGCCGCTATATTGTAATTGTATTGATCCGAGGATATTAAAGACTTAGGGAATATAATTATTGTCGTTTCTGACCATTAGGTAAGATCATAATCATACTAATATTATAAATGCGAAAGTCACTTTGTTTGTTGGTTTGTTGGTTGGTTGGTTTGTTGGTTTGTTGGTTTGTTAGTTTGTTGGTTTGTCCTTCAATCACGCCGCAACGGAGCAACGGATTGACGTGATTTTTGGCATGGGTATAGTTGAGGACCTGGAGAGTGACATAGGCTATGGCCGCGTGGTTTTAGTTTTTTTTTATTCCCGCGGGAACTCCTGAATTTTCCGGGATAAAAAGTAGCCTATGTCACCAGTTAGTAGTTACTTATGTAACCATTACGTAATTTCAACCATCTATCATGCAACTGTATCAAAGTGAAATAACATCTGACACAATTAACAAGACTGAAGAGGCGGCCGCGCTTGCAAAAACAAAATAGAACGCAGGGAATCTGAAGATTTGCTCGTTTTCCTTTACGGCAAGAACCCTTGTCGCCGAGCGGGATCTTGCGCGTAACGAAGCGTGGGTGAGACCACTCCGCGAATGCAGAACGTGGTTGCTGCCCACAGGGTAGCTATACACAGAGGCTTAATAATCTGCGATAGAACGCTTGAAAATTTGACGATTTTCTCGTTTTCCGCACTCCACGAACGCAGAACGTGATTGCTGCCTACAGAGTAGCTACATACGGAGGCATAATAAGCTGAGATAGAACGTAGGGGAATCTGAAGATTTGCTCATTTTCCTTTACGGCAAGAACCCTTGTCGCCGAGCGGGATCTTGCGCGTAACGAAGTGTGGGTGAGACCCCTCCGCGAATGCAGAACGTGGTTGCTGCCCACAGGGTAGCTATACACAGAGGCATAATATTAATTAAGCTGAGATAGAACGCAGGGGAATCTGAAGATTTGCTCGTATTCCTTTACGGCAAAAACAATACTCGCCGAGCGAGACCAAATTCCATTAATCACGTAGTGGCAGGGGTTTTCCTGGGATAATAATGCGGTGGGTTCCTAGGTACTTCTGCAAACGACTCGACTAGGAAGACTATGAGTACTATTTCTACTCTTAGGTTACTAACAATTAATATCAGATGTTAGTGATAATAATCGGGACTTACGGCTTAACGTGCTCTCAGAGGCACGGGGGAAACGACAAGGCCAAATTAGGACTTCCGATTTCGGTCACCCATCCAGTTACCAACTGGGGTCAACGTAGCTTAACAATCGCAATCAACTGATATGATGCGTTGTCGCAACTAGGCCACTCGTCCCTCATCTTTTTTTAAACGTAACCACCAGGTTAATCAACACAATATTTTCTCTGTGGTTACATTCACCTGTGCAACCATATAAAGCTGAATGTGTAAGACGACGTTTCTTGCGCTGTCTGAATCCCGAGAGAGGGTTGGCTGTGTACACAAAGCCTATCTTAGATCATTCGAGCATTACCTTTTTACGAGTGCAACATTAAAATAAATATTATATGCATTTTTAAGACGATATTTTTTTCTTTTCTTGGCTTCAGCTACTTTTTAACCGACGTCAAAAAGTACGGTTCAAGGTTTTTGATTACCGCGGGAACTCTTTAATTTTCCGTTTTTTTTTTTTTAATTCCACTACAACCTAGCCATTGACTGCGATCACCTGATGGTAAGTTATGATGCAGTCAAAGAAGGTAGCGGGCTAACTTGTGATGGGTACGGCGCTTATATTAAGCCCATACCATTATCGGTTTCTACACGGCATTGTACTACCATCGTTTAGTCAGTTGCTGTCTGACTGTTGCTGTTTCTGTCAGTTAACAGTTCCTATAATGTCAAATCGCTTTGAAAATTAAACTTTTCAGGTTTCAACAAATGGCCAACGATTTCGCTCGGTGCAAATAAACACTCCCTCTCCTTTCAGCCAATAAAGAAGTTACGTAATAGTATGTAAATAGTTAATATCTTCTTTTGGAGCGCCGCCAGCCCGCGTCGGCGTGGTTTAAACCGTCTGACACTTTTTTTGGATCTAAGGTCCCCTACATACGATGAACTGTATAACTAATATGATTTTGTCTATGTACACTGTATATAAATATGCTGTGTTGACCTAACTGGGTTTACACGTGAAGCAAAACTCTCTTCTTCGTCTCACAAATAAACAAAAACAAGGCCAGAAAAAGCGAAAATTCAGATAGTAAGAAAAAGTTACCAATTTAGGTTTTCGTAGCCTTCATATTCAGCCTTTTTAAAAACAATCAAATATTTTTAAAGGAAAATATTATTTTCATACTAATATTATAAATGCGAAAGTGTGTTTATTTGTTTGTGTATCCTTCAAATCACGCCGCAACGAAGCAACTAGGCTTCTTTTTATCTTGGAAGGAGTTCCAGTGGGAATTTAAAAAAAAAACTTTAACCACGCGGACAAAGTCACGGGCTTCAGCTAGTTTATAATAATTCTGAGGCCAAAGTCATGTCGATATGAGTTAAGTATAGTAAGTTATTCGCCTACTTCTGCTATCAACCGAACAAAATGTCTGCAGTGTGAGGGAGCCCTTAAACCATCTCGCACGATCTGACACTTTTTTGGCCCTTACAAATCCCTAGATCCGATCTATTTTACGGCGAACGGTTTTGCGGGTGACGTTTTTAATATTGACTGGCGCAAGGCTCTTATATCGAGAAAGTCGTTGAGTCAAAACAGTTTTTACGGTAACCGGAGCGGTGCGGTGGCGGGCTCAAAAATCTAATTTTATTTCTCAAAAGCTGAAAATTTTAAAAAGCTGCTCATAGTTTAGGCAGTCCTTTGCTTAGGGCACGGGGAAAAATATAATTATTTTTAATCAATAAGCTATTTTCAACTTTTCAACAAACTTTGTTAGAATTTAAATTGAAATAATCTACAACTTTCTTCTTCAAATTGTGAATTGTGTGATTATACTTTTTATGGTATGGGTTGAATATAACTGCCACGCCTTCAACAGGTTAACCCGCTACCATCTTAGACTGCATCATCCCTTTATCATGTGAGATTGCAGTCAAGGGCTAACTTGTAGTGGCGAAAAAAAATAATTGGATTAGTATGGATTCTGCACAAAAAGACTTCCTATTTCTATATAACAAAACTAATATTTAAAACTTGAACCAACAGTGCCATTCTCACTGAAATACGTAATAGCTCCCACAAAGGGACGTCGCCCAGCTGCCTCTAGGGACAATCTCTACATTGCTACAATAAATTTCACTTTGCAGTTGAAAATTAAATGTATTATCAAGACGCAGCGCCAGTATATCCTTGTTGCTGTTCAGAGCAACATTGTTCTAAACGAGACTTCGTTATACATTTAGCTACTTATATAACGTTTCGTAGTTAAATTTAAAGTCATAAAAAGAGCTACGTTTGCGCTTGACGACCATGATAAGCGACGTTCTTGCGAGAAGTGAGGCGCCGTCCTATTGTCATCGCTCGTGCGATGATGCGTGCGTCCGACGAAAATGATCACGCGCCCGTGCGTTCAAACATACTGTATTCTACTGAATTTCCTATTAAAGATCGCGCGATGATGCGATGCGATCAAATTGTCTAGTTGTCGTCGCGCGACCATCGACGCACGGACGATCGCCGATCAAACATACTGATCAGTACTGAATGTCCTAATGGCGCTCGCGCGACCACGTAGGGTTTCTGTTTTTTTATAGAGTATATTATGTGGTCCACGTTTTCTTTTTTTAATGCTGTTTACGATTAAAGAAATATTGACCGACAGCAAAAACTGTGCATCTCTGTTATGAGCCATTTCGAGTGTGCTCGCATCGCTCCAAAATAGGACACACGATTTTTTTATCGCGCGACGATGACGCGCCCGTGCGATGAAACTGTCATCGCACGATGAAATCGCATCGCATCATCGCGCGAGCGATGACAATAGGACGGCGCGGCGCCTGAGCGTTGACATCCTTGTGGTTGACGTCCAATCTACTCGTACGAAACGTTCTTATTCAAACTCAAAATCAAAATTAGTTGTACACTTTTTGCACGTCAGTTAATATTGACTCATTTATTCTAAGTAGGTACTGTAGTTAACATTTACGAAAAAAAAAAAAAGATACGCGCCGAATTGAGAACCTCCTCCTTTTTTGGAAGTCGGTTAAAAACGAAAGAACTTATATATGCTTGGTCACAGGCATAATTGAACGGCAAAAAATATCAATTTACATATTTTAAATTTTGCATGCACAGACGTGTGTGGCTTTAAGTTATTATAGCAAATAGTGACGTAATTTTGATGATCACAGTTGACGAAGTCGCGGGCGACCTCTAGTGCTTGTTATATCTTTAAAATAAACCTTTATCCTGACTTAGCGAAATTATTATTTGGAAACGAATCCGTTCCCGTGACGACATCTGAGTGACGTGCCGCCGTCAAATCCGAAAAGTTCGCCCGCTAGGCCACGAAACCACCGAAATTCTAATTAAGCTGTTTATAAACATACTTAATATTATAAATGCGAAAGAGTGTTTTTTTGTTAGTTGGTTGGTTTGTTGGTTTGTCCTGCAGTCTTGCCGCAACGGAGCAACGGATCGATGTGATTTTTGGCATGGGTATAGTTGATCTGGAGAGTGACATGGGCTATTTTTTACCCCGGATAAAGTTCTCGCGGGAATCATTAAAAACTTTGGTTCATAATTATTCTTTCCGAATTTAAAACCAATAGGTATTATTGGAATGAATTAGTATTAGGAATGCTTCATGCAGTACCTAAGTATGTAACGCTCAATGAAACTATCGCATCCATACTAATATTATAATTAAAGTCTGCCTGTCGGTCTGTCTGTCTTTCTGTCTATCTATTTGCTACGCTTTCATGACCCATCTTTCCAACCGATATTGTTGAAATTTGAAATAGGCATAGGTGTCATCCCGAGGAAGGCCATAGGATTTCCCGTGGGAATCAAAAAACTTGATCTACGCGGACGAAGTCGCGGGCATCATCTAGTTCATAATATTGCAGTAGGAAAGTAGGATGGTAGGAGGTACACCGCACTTCTTTAAGACAAGAGATATGTTAGAGATCGCTGGTTTACTGGGTGTATGTGTAAGTTTAAAAGTAGAGTAGAGTCCACATCACGGCGACGCGGGACGATAACGTGTGAACCCCGAACGGCCTGACACTAAGCCGGTATAACGGTCGGACAGGGACGCATCGGACCTTTCTTGTTGACACTTTTACACATTAGCATTCGTTACCAACTTTGCTGCTAGTTACCTGTTGCTCTGAAAGCAGAATTTAATGTAACGCTGAGTGAAAAAGTGATATACATCGTAGGTACCTACATAATGAAGGTGCTGTAACGTGTTGGATTTTTACGGCCTAGAATTTAAAAAAAATGATAGTGAAATCAACAATATGGGAGCTTGGGGAAAATCAAGCCAGGGCTCTTTATATGACGTAATAGCTGAACGCCGCAGAATTTCTCTAAAAAATAAGATTAGAAATTAGGTCCGCACCTTAATTCAAAGGCTCGCCTAACTCTGGTAGGTACTTACATAAATATGTTCGCTTTGGATCTATTTTTAGGGTTCCGTTCCTCAAAAGGAAAACACTAAACCCTTATAGGATCATCTTTGTTGTCCGTCTGTTTGTCTGTCAAGATCCATCTTCTCAAGAACGCATGGAGGTATCAAGCTAAAATTTATATTAAATACTCAAGTCTCCTATCCCTTGGAGCTGTGAAAAAATCAAACTTCTAAGCCAACGCAATCAAAAGATACAGTCGTTTATGCTGCAAATTTTCGACACTCGCAAGGGAATCAAAACCTGCAGGGTACTTCCCCTGAACTCAGAATCTTGAAATTTGGTACGAAGCAACATCTTATAGAACAGATAAAGGAAAAATTGCGAAAAGCACACATTTTTAGTTACATTAGTAGTTTAGTTAATTTGAAACACATTATTTACAGGTTTGTACGTAACACTCGGGCGCGAGTCCAACTCGCACTTGGCCGGTTTTTTAAACAACTGTAGAACCCATACGTGTTTTCTGGATATGTATTATCTTTCTGTTTTTCTTTTTCTTCGTGAACTGTCCAAAGTTCAAACTTTATTAACTTTGGTATCATGGTTATTTTTCAGTATACCAACTTAAACCGTATGTAAAGTGCCTAAAGTAGATTTTAAGTTGGTATCATAAATACCTACTTCAACCCACTCTCATTTGATGCATCGGCCCTTCATTTTATGTCTAAAAATTCTGGCAATATTAAAATAACATTTCATAATTACGTAATTGAAATGAGAACTTTTAGAGGATGATATTTCATTTCCATTTGGAATCTAAGGGGAATAAAAACAAGCAATCTCAATCCCGCCTTCAATAGGAATCAAGTACAGAATGTCGGACTCGAGCGCGATCAAATTCGCTGCTCCTGACACAGTGAACCGAATCATAAGTGAAAGCGATTTTTACGTCGTCGTCGTTGTCAACCGATAGACTCCACTGCTGGACAAAGGTCTCTTGAAGGGTCCTTTTTTTTTTTTCGAGGGGGAAATCTTCATAATAAGATACCTGACTTCTTGGGTCGGGTTATGTGAGATTCTTACTCACTAAAACCCCCTCGGAGACCAGCCTTAGCGCATGTCGGGAGGCTCCGAGATTTCATAAATGAACGCAATCGAAGCCTCTCTTGCGCGGCACTTGTGCTCGTCCCTAGCAAAGCGGTCCTTTGCGATCACTTCGCGTGCTTTGCCTTGAAGCACGGCTGCTTGTGCTGCAACAAACAGCTGCCTCTTGACCCTCTTGAAGGGTCCTACACAAGCCACGGTCTTGCGCCGCCTGGATCCAGCGTCTCCCTGCGACTAGCTTAATGTCGTCCGTCCACCGGGGGCAAATACCAACGCTACCCTTTCCAGTGCGGGGTCGCCATTCCAGCACCTTGGGACCCCAACGTCCATCGGTTCTCCGAACTATGTGCCCCGCTCATTGCCACTTCAGCTACGCTACTGTTCTAGCTATATCGATGACTTTGGTAAAACGATTTTATACCTACTCAACAAAATTCTATAATATTTATAAATGTTTATTTATCTATCGATATTAACTATTAAGAGGTTTAATTCTGCACGAAAACCTGTAGGTTTTTGTTTATCTCTCTGTTTTGATTTTCCATAGTAATTGACTATACTGTAGTGAAAATATTTAGGGTTCTTATGCAAAAATGATTTGCATGAGTTGATTTAAAGTAAAGAGATTGCACTTTATTTTCTGCCAGCTTTTTCCGGCGGCTTTGCTCACGCTTAAGTGTGATTTTGATTTGTAAATTTTAAACCTCTTTAGCGGTTGAAATTTTATAAATACTTTCACAATAGCTATCTGTATGCTAAATTTCCGCTTGATTCGTCCAGTGGCTTAAAATGTGCGTGGATAGATAAATCAGCCAATCAGTCACCTTTTCCTTTGTTGACCAGGACTTTGTTTGCATGGATTAAGTTATTCAAAAATCCCTTAGGACCTCTTTGAATTTCTGTGATAAAAAGAAGCATCCCGGGATGCAACTATTCTCTGTACCCAAAACCGGTTGACAAATGGGCCGTGAAAGCAAATATACAGAATTTTGAACGTAGAATAATAATAATAATACTATTATTATGGATGCTTCGATTTATCAAAACGCCTGCCTCCTCTTGTTTACCCCATACGGAACCACTCACTTGAAGTAAATAAGATTTTCTATACAAAAGTCCCTCGGGATTCTTTCTCGAATTAATCTTTTAATGCCTACCCTACCCTACCCTATTCATTAAAAAGATGATCTGGTGTAATTAATCTAATATTTTTGTAAAGAATACAAAATTTATTTATGAAGGGTTGTAAGTAAACTTCGATATATATTATTTTCTTACAAAATTATAGGTGTTTGTTATAGTAAATTATTGATTGGATAAATATTAATACGAGTAGGTAGGTATTATACGCATTTTTCAGTTGCTACTAGACAGGGTAGGTCATATTGTACCTACGTGTGAAGAAAATGCTTTCTTGTGTCAATGCATTAGAACACTTGGGTAACGTAATATTATCTTATATTCGTTTCTAATAATAATTTCACTCATCATCATCATCACTACAGC
The DNA here is from genome assembly GCA_963932025.1 of Erebia epiphron. NCBI lineage: Eukaryota > Metazoa > Arthropoda > Insecta > Lepidoptera > Nymphalidae > Erebia > Erebia epiphron. Next base: position 17,395,982 of record OZ009950.1, read on the forward strand.
CTATTAACGTCCCACTGCTGGGCACAGGCCTCCACTCTCATAGGAGAGCGGGAATTAGAGCTTAGACCCACCACGCTGCTCCAATGCGGGTTGGCGGGCTTTAACGACTAATAGCATGTTAGTGATAATAACCGGGACCGACGGCTTAACGTGCTCTCCGAGGCACGGGGGTGAAACACCGCCAACTTCCAACTCCGGGCTGGCACTGAGAATTTCTTAATTGAAAAACCCAATAACTAACTTTTTATGCCCGACCGGGAATCAAACCCAGGACCTCGTGATCCGCAGTCGGCTATGCTAACCACTAGACCAACGAGGCAGTATAATTTATAAATAATAATTTAAATAATAATAATAATTTATGTAAGCATAATATTATAAGTTTTCTATGATTACCTATTTAGATAAATCATTTTGTAAATAAGTTTGTAAGTAAGAGTTTTTTTTGCAAAGCTTGGTAATATCGTTCACTCTGATAATGCGAATAGATATAATATGTCTGAAGACCTTTTCTCTGACACAATTACTTAAGTTATTCTAGGTAGGTAATATCACAACTAGCCAGTTCAATACAATTATTGGTTACATATAATTTTTTTTTGTTTTTTTTTTTGGACTTTTGCTTTATTTATAACAACTAACCTAACTCTAAACAAACTAGCCTAACCTACGCCTAAATGGTGGACCCGTTGGCCCTGGCCGCCTACCTGACCACTAATTAAACAGCATAGCCCAGGAATGCGTCCCGACAGTCTTAGTCTGTGAGTTACGTGATCCATCCAAGTGAGTTACGTGAACTTTTCTTACGCTATATAAGTTTTTTACCCTAGTGTTTTTGCTTAGAACTAGTAGGTAACAAAATTAAACAATATTTAAAAACTTTGCAAATTAAGAATATTTCAAATCTTGAATTTCGCTCTAGATGTAAATGTTACACAATTCGTATTTAAGTAGATGACTTTAAGACGTTGTTCTCGGGAAAAGGATTTCAGTCGCAGAAATGATTTCATAAGGCTTTTGTTTTTTATTTTACTGTTACTTATTGTATTTAATCTAAAAGCTATCGCGGTAGATGGAAAATGCGAAAAATGAAAAAATAAATTCAAGTAGCACATTAAGATATTATTATAAGGGTAGACTCAAATAGGGCGCAAAGACCGGCCAAGACGTATCGCCAAAAAAATTAGCATTCCGGTATGATCGTACTACCTATTACCTATTATGTGATAAGAATCATCATAAATTATGATGTCGTTTAGAAAACATAGGTTTAGGAATCGGTAGAACCGATTAAACCCATACTGGTTTACCCATAGTCATACGTTTATGATTGGTTAGTCCTTATTAAACGTAGGTACATAATATAGCCATAATGGTCCATAAGATAATATTTTGAGAAAGAAGAAGAAAAAACTTATTTAGGAAGGCGCGTTAAAAATAAGAGAAAAAAAGTCAATTAAAAAATATTGTAATTAATTTGGAAGTATTTATATAGAAAATTGAAAGATAATATTAATTTTACGTTGGCGTAAAATATTAATTGTAAATAATAAAATACTGATTGAACAGAAAATACAGGCTCGCTGCGAATGGAAACACAATATTTTGAATACGTATGGTTAATATGAGATTTTAGATCTCACTCACATTGAAAGAATTCGAACGTTGAAACAAAATTATGTAGGTACGTTAGCATAAAATAAAGCTAAAGATGATTAATTTAAGTTTTAACGCAAGGTTTCCGCTTAGAGCACTGACTGTAGATGTAGGTACTAAGGAACTTGAGCTGTAAAATGAAGCGTCTCAGACGCATTTTGCTTCAATGTTAACGTGTTTCGACGCTCGAATTATATCGTCGTCGGTGAGATGAAAGATCTTACACTAGCGCTAAAGGCTGATTGGCGTACTTATTTGTTAACGCCATGTTAGAATTAATAAGGCTACCGACGTGATGAGTATCGAATTTGATTTAAAATTTATAGCGAAACAATACGTTTTCGATACGATACCCGGCAAGAAACTTTATTTGATCGAGAAACATGTTTTGGGTTATAACTTAGAACCAATCAAAATTGAAATGTCTTTTATTCAAATTAACTTTTGTAAGTGCCTTTGAATCGTCAAGTGAATCTACCACTGATTCGGAATACCATTCCTACCGAGAAGAACCAGCAAGAAACTCGGCGGTTGCTCTTTTGAATAAAAAATAATTTACAATTCTATTAACGTAGATACCGTATGTACCGTGTATGATACCGCTGTCCTTAGCATTGCTGGAGCAAGTCAAATCCATGCTCTTTTGTCGTTTACGTAATCTGTAATGGATTTCATAAACTTGTGTAAAGGCAAGGCAATGCAATTCTATCATTTTATACTTACTTTATGTAGTAGTTATTTCCAATTTTTTGCACCATATAAACAATAAACGAGATAGTCTGGAGTAGGTAACACATAAGCTACTTTTTATCCTGAAAAATTACATGGTTTCCGCAGGGGAAAAATACCTCAATCCACGCAGACGCGGGCATCAGCTATGTAGTTTAGCATAAATTCGTCATTTTAAATTGTGTAATTTAAACAAGATTACAAATATAAAAATTCTTGTGAAGGGGTGCGGTCGGGGTAATGAAGCGCATATTGAAATCGACTTCAATCGGAACAAATAAGAAAAGCTTGTTTAGATGACTCACTTCAACAGATATACGAGATTTCATAAACTTTCTATCTAGTGAATAAGGTTTATTTTCCTTTAATTTTACAATTTAGATAGTGTTAGTTTAGGATCTGTTAACGCGATATTCTTAAGCAGAGACACATTTCTTTTTTCTCTGTCTCCATATTTTCTCTACTTTTGATTTTAACCCCCCACGCAAATGAGATTTAAACTGTTTTCTGAATAAGTATTTGAAATAATATTTATTTCAATATAATACCTTTTAAAACGAGAAGGGTCTAGTACATAAGGGTTTCTTACTATTCCAACGTGGTGGACCACGTTGGAATAGTAAGAAAAAGAAGATACGATGTGTGCCTGTGATTTGAACCGTCGACCCCCAGAACAGGAGATCAGTCTGAACTTTTTATCCACTAGGCTAGTACCGCTATTGAATTTTATCGACACTAATTAAATTAAATTAAATCTTTATTTAACAAACTTATTGTCAATTTTTTTCACGGAATAAATAATATTAAATAAATAAATCTTTATTTTCTGCCACTAATAAATAGAAAAGGGGGTTTTAATCATCAGAAAATAGCAACCATGAGATTATATAATACAGTCAAAAGAAAAGTTGTCGTAATTACCCCTACATTTCTTTACTATTTATTTACTTTTATAACTACTACCAAGGAAAGTTTACCCCGATACACATTTATCATTCATCGCAAAACAAAAGGTCCGTCCGTCTGATTATTTTGTAAGTCACGGAGACTTTCATCCCCGAAATTGGGAAAGATTGCCGTCATAGCAACATATATTTAATCGCAATTTACCATTAGTATTCGGGCCAACAATGCAATATATCGGGTCCGTCTGTACACCAATCAAGCGAAAAACTAACTTATCCAATATTAGTTGGGTGGTGTATTCTTGTAGCTGTGCGTTATTTATTAATTTGAAGACCTACTAGTCCATGGGCAACGAACGCGACGTGATACGACTCTATAGAAAAACTTATCTACGCGAAACTTATAAATATTACTCAAACCAACTCTCGCCCGTTGTCCGCGACAAAAGCGACGCGACACGATACGGCGTCATAGAAAATGACAAACCTGTCTACGCGACAACGTATGCCACGTGAAGGGTCAGCTATTGTTTGATACTGTCGCGTCGCGTCGTATCGAGTCGCGTTGTCGCATTTGTCGCTCACGTAAGACGAGGGGTAAGACGCAACAACGTAGACCATGTGAGGGGTCAGCTACTGAGTTTGCTCATGTCGCGTCGCGTTGGATTGAGTCGCATTGTCGCGTACTTTGTATTAGGACGCGCAGTGGTATTTATAAATGGCTCGGTAAGTATGGAAATTTATAATTTTGTTCTGGCAAGAACCTAAACCGACCTGGGAGCATACTACCATCCATATTGTTTAAATGTTATTAAAGATCGTGTTTTAGAATTTTAATCCATATTTTTGGGACGTCAAGGTAGTTAGTATTCTTGTGGTTTCAATAAACTTAAACCAATGCATAGTCTTAGGTACAGAAATATAGAGGTTTTATATTATCTGTAGATGTTATACTAATTAATGATCAGCTATGCCATAGATTAATTATAATACCAAGTATAGATTGCTAACTCCCTTATAATTTTTTTTCTAGGTTAATACTATCGTTAGATGGCGCTACCAGGCTCGCTCTTTATATGATTATAGTAAAATCGGTGAAATATCGTAATTTCTTGGTTCAATTTGTATTAATTATTTATATAAAATTATCAAAATACAAAAATTTGATAAAATCATTTAAGCAAATAGCAAATTTACATTCAACTAATTTTAACAAACAGCTTGCACAGTTACGCCATCTCAGATTGTGCGAAGAACTACAATGTACCGGCGACTTTAATGCGCATTTAGCGAGCTTTGATTGAATGTATGAAGTGAACAGTCTACATTGGTTTATATATTGTCTTTGGCTATGCTCGGGACTGCAGTTACTTGTAAATTGTATCCTCATAATGACTGTAATTTTTGTTTGCTATGAATAACCACCGAGTTTCTTGCTGGTTCTTCTCGGTAGGAATGTCATCATTCCGAACCAGCGGTAGATTCAATTGACGATTCAAAAGCACTTGTACAAGTTTATTTGAATAAAAAAAGTGTGTGTGTGCAATTCACACACGGCGGAAGTAAAATTTCAGAAAATTAGCCTACGAGAGAAATAATAATAAATCCCATTAGGAGTAGGTATGTTTGTCCCTTTTTAGTGTCGCTTTTTCGTTTCACCGAATTTTCCAATCACAACGATTCTAAAGAAGTTTCACTTCAAAAAGATTGAAGTTTATTATTTGTATTCTATAGAAATGTGATAAAATATCGAATGACCACGCAATAGAGTCAGGAATGTTTCATTCGTATGCAGTGCGGGGCGTCCTTCCGATAGAATCCGTATCTTACGTTATTAATATCGGGTTTTATTTTTTTCATTAAATCCCTTCGCCTTATCTTTGTACGATTCATAATTCATATTTTTGTATTAATATAAATTGTTTTGGAATTATTTATTGATATTTTTCGTGCTTGAAATCGTCGCTGTGTACAATAAAGTTATAAGGCGTTTTTCTTTTGAGGGAGCTCATTATTTTTACTCCAAAAAATTTAGGTTTTTATCCTCATACAATGCTGGACACAATACGCCTCATCTTTGTCAAGTTTATACACAGCTAATTACCTAATTAGCTATGTATAAACTTGACACCTAGATACCTATCTACTTAGGATTTTCAGACCTTTCAGACTTGGCAATAGTCAAATAATGATTTACAGAGTTTGGATCGACTGTTTAACTAAAAGAAAATGGCTAGGTGGTAGTACTGGTCTACTAGTGTCGCGAATTAGATACTTACTTGCATACTCCTTATATTTTCATCCGTCATCATAAGGGGGGAGGTGGATTGGTGATTAAATTACTCGGGATCCAGTCATGTCCACGGATTGGCTGTTTTTGCTTTGACTTTTGGGGAACTGATGAGTCCCCCTGTTTCGTATTTTATCGATATTCTTATGTTTTTATTAATTCGCTCGTTTTTAGTGTAAATCATTCATACGATTTTGCAAACTCCTCTCTTAACTCTTTTGCGGATTTACATTAAAAAAGCTAATAAATAAGTAAGTTTCGATACTGCAATATAATAATATATCGCTACTACTAGAACTAGATGGACATACACAGTCGCGTGGACTGGATATCTCGAAATTTGAGATAGATGCATATCTATCTCAAATTTTGGCACCGACGAGTACTTAAGTGTACCGTAGCCTAGCGGTAAAAGGCGTTCCGTGCGCGATTCCCAGAGATACACGGTACAAATCCTGCCAGTTAAAATTTTTGATACGTGTAAGAATCTTCTTCTTCTTCGCAAGGCGAAATAATTCTGCGGCACTTGCGATTCCGGTCCACTCCCGTATGTTGCGAAGCCAAGACTTTTTTCTGCGACCAATGCCTCTCTTTCCAGCAACTTTTCCCATCATGATGAGTTGTAGGAGTTCGTATCTCTCGTGCCTGAACACGTGCCCCAAATATTCAACTTTAATAATGTGTAAGAAAATAATGTAATGTGTGAGAAAATAAATGTGTAAGAATAGTTAAGATTAACATCCACTAAGCGTAGCAAAAGCGATTGTGCTTGCCGCTACTTGATGTAATTAGGAGGACACAATATCTGGAATATTACATCAAATTGTAAGCCATTTAATTTCCATTTGTCCTTGTAATTAGTTGGGCTAATCTCACAGTTAATTGGGTAATCATTTTACTGGCTCAGCTACCCGCTCATTAGTTATAATAATACGGTGGGCTTACATTAATTAGATTAGAGATTATTTATGCTGAACAAATCATGAAAATTGTGTAAGTTGAATATTTTGAGGTAAATAATTGGAAGTTATGAGTATTGGTTTGATATTTGAGTAAGTGCTGAGTTCATAATAACCTAAATACTTAGTGAATGTCTTTCGTTTTTATTTTATTCCTCTACAAGTTAGCGCTTGACTGCAATTTAACTGAGATTACTTAGATTCTCTAAGTAAGATAGGTGATGATGCATTTTAAGTCAAACGGGCAACTTAGAGCCGACTCCCATTTCGGAGTATAGGAACCGACTTAAATTTCGTTAACTCTAGGTACACTTAAGAGTTACGTTAAAATCTATACTTTCTAAGGAGTTCCTCTCTGAGAACGGCAGTAAGCGTCAAAAAACTTATTGAACGCTTTTATTTTTAACCGACTTCCAAAAAAGGAGGAGGTTCTCAATTCGGCGTGTATATTTTTTTTTTTTAAATGTATGTTACCGCATATCTCCGTGGTTTCCAAACAGATTTGTAAATTTTTTTTTTCAGTGGTCAGAGGAAGCTCGCGAGATGGTCCCATAAAAAAATCTGACTCCAAATCTTCAATCCTGAAGCTGTAGGTATACCTACGACTCAAAACTAGGGAGTTAGGCAGTTTTGATGGTGAATTCATATATGTAGTAGGTATCAAGTCACGTGTTTACGATTCAACTCTGAGTCCCAACTCCTCAACCCTGATGCTGCAGGGTACAGAACTCCTTAAAAATAGCGATTTAGGATTTTTTCATGGGGAATTCATATTGTAGGTGTCAAGCAACGACTTCATACTTAAACCCAAGTCCCAACTCCTCAACTCTGATGCTGCAGGGTATTGCACTCCTTAGCCGTGGGGATTAAGACTACACTAAAAAGTTAAAAATAAAAATTCTTTCCAAAAAACCGACTTCCAAGGCCACTGTAAAGTAAATAATAATTTTGATTTCTACACACTATAATATGTTGAAGTCGGGCGAGTATAACAAAGATAGGCAAAGTTGAGGCGTCAGGCTCGCCCGACTTCAACATAGTGTGTAGAATTCAAAATTATTTTTTACTTTACAATGGCTTTGGAAGTCGGTTTTTTGGAAAGAATTTTTTTTTAAATATAAACAGGCCAGCGCTTGGCGGCAATCAGACTTGCTTGCAAGTGGTGATGCAGTCTAAGGTGGAGCGCGCTTGCCTAGAATATGCCTATTCACTCTTAATTTGAAGGTACCTATATTATAAGAGGAGGCGGAAACGAAAGCCGGAAATATTAGCAAACTGTATGGATTTCGTTGTAAATAACATATCATATCAGACAATAATGTTCAACAAATCATGACTTCCCACAAACTCATAACCTGTTTCGGGTCGGCCGTACAAAGGCCCATCAAAACTTTCATTACTTTGACACGGCGGCAGCTTTACAACACAAAATGTAGGTACACAGAAGATATCACACGGTAGTTAATTTCGCGGTTCAAGTAGTGTGTCCACATTATTTGCAGCAGATAGAGCTAAAATACCTAATTATAATTATTTTGGTAACAAAAACACTCAATTTGTTCTAGTATTTAATAGAACGTAAGTTCTTTATGGCAGTATAAATTATAATAATATTTTATTTATAATATTGGTATCTTCAAATCAAGAGTGAATAGGCATCCTCTAGGCAAGCGCGCTCCACCTTAGGTTGCATCACAACTTCCAGCAAGTCTGATACAGCCAAGCGCTAGTCTATAAATTAAAAAAAAATATATAACGCGGGGCCCTGGGCTGAAAAACCGTGGGTCAGAAAAGCGTTACGCAGAGTATCCATTTGTAATTATATAAGTGAACCGTTAACTGCAATCACACCTGATGGTTAGTGTTGATGCAGTTTTTGTACCCCAGGGTCGAAGGCTCTCACCAAACAAAAACCAATACAGAGAAAGTTGTAATCAGAGTTTAAAGCAAGAAGGGTTGGTTTGCTTACTGATTTATTGTTAAGGGCAAGCTGGGTGCTTCCCTCCTCTTTCCTCCAACTAGTTGGAGCAATTATGTATTAATCGATACAGAGCGATGATATCTCTATGTTCAACATTTTGTATGGAAATGAATGTAAAAAGGCATGCACGTTTGAATTTCTTAAAAGAGGTCTTTGTCCATGTTACTTCATTTATATTAGTTCCGGATGATATTTTTTTTTATTCACTACTAGACCTTGACTGCTATTTCATTTAGTGGTAAATCGTGATGATGCAGTCTAAGATGGTATCGGGCTAACCTGTTAGGTGTATGGCAGTTAAGTTTATTTAAACCCATACCTTTGCTTGGCGGTACGTCTTCACCGGCAGGGTGGTAATCTATCTTCAGCTCTTGGCATACATTTGGCGAAGTTGTGGTAAATTTTAAAAGTTGTGGTTCCGGTTGTTGTGGTAAATTTTACTAAAAGGAACCCCGTGTCCAACAGTCATTGCATACATAGGTACTGGCTTAAGATTACGATGATAGGAATTAAACAAGTCATAAAATAGATATAACTATTAATTGTAGGTAGATTCACTCGACGATTCAAAAGTACTTGTAAAAGTTTATTTGAATAAAAATCATTTGAATTTGAATTTGTAATATCCTGATTTTCTATAACCACATGGTAATCGTACTCTCTCACCACACGACTCCCAAAAGGCGAAACGACGTAACAAGTTAATTCAAGTTATGATAACGGTAAGACCATCAGAAAGTATGAAGCAAACCCAACTTCCTACTTCTGCTTAGCGCCAACATAGGACAGGAGTCGGTGGAATTTGCTGTAATCTAGATGATTTTATTTTACTTTAACGCTGAAGGAAAACATCTTAAAGATACCTGCCGCTTGGTGGACTATGATCAAAAACCTTCTCTTTCTGAGAATTTTGACAAGCAAGCTCAGAAGTGGGCCGGTTATGGGCTGAGATGATATTGATGAATTCTGAGTTATTATTATTATCATTATCGATATGAATTTAACTCTCACGCCCGCATACAAAATAAATACATATTATAAATAAGGCCAAAAAAACTATAAACTTACGTAAATAAATAGAAATGAATAAACTTACATACACATTACACAAATAAATTATTGTAGCGGGCGGAGGATTACACCCCGGCAGGGGAGACCAGACGGCCGGGGGTCAGGGCGACAGGTTGAGAAACCGGCGGACTATTAATATTATTATTATTATTAAATTCTTTATTGCATAAAAAATGGACATATATACACAGAACATTATATTATAAACTTACAAACAAACCTTATCACTAAAGTGATCTCTGCCAGGCAACCTACATGTACTTGCTGTGAGACGGGAAATTGCTTTGAATAAAATAAAATAAAAACAATTACATAAACGTACATTCTAATAGGTACATACTATAAACAGATAAAAATTATACATATAATACATATATATCTAAATATTACATTACATATTACTAATTTAAAATACCTAAACACAAAATAATAATAGGTTTACAGCGACAGATAGTGCTTTATGACACGACTTTTAAAGGCCCCTAGAGATTTTGCTCGTCTGATATCAGCTGGGAGTGCGTTCCACAATAAGACTGCTTTTATGGTGAACGAGTCTGCGTATCCCTCGGCGTTACGTTTGGCAATTTTAAGTTTATTGTCACTGGCAGATCGCAAGGTATGCTGGATTGGGAAGGAGCTAAGGAACCTGAATCGTTCCTTTAGGTAAGGGGGCGACCATGGGTGGTAAAGGGTAGCATAAAGAATAGAGAGGACATGGAGATTACGCCTTTGTCTGATAGGGAGCCAGTTAAGTTTCCTCCTTTATTCCGAAACATGATCGTACTTCCTTAGGCCGAAAATAAATCGAATGCATAAGTTTTGCAAGCGTTCTAACTTATTTAAAAGATCTTCGGTCAGGTCGAGATAACAGACATCGGCGTAATCAAGGATGGGGAGGAGAAGTGTATTAGCTAACAAAATCTTGGTTTTAATTGGCAAGAAGTTTTTCCACCTTTTAATAGAACCATAAGCGCCAAAGATTTTCTTACTAACCTCTGAAACTTGCGGTTTCCATGATAGATTGCTGTCTATGATAACTCCAAGAGTTTTAACGGCATGACTATAAGCTAGCGCAGTACCATCAAAGACCACAGGTGGTAAAGCAGAGAAGTCTTAGAGAGAGAGTTAGTTCTTGAATCAAACTGATATGGAACAACGAATTCATATGATTTTTTGCATGGATATAGTTTAACATCTAGAGAGTGACCAAGGCTACTTTTTTAAGAAAAAATTCCCACGAGATTTTAAAAACATAAATTTATGTGGATGGAGGATGGCACTATCTAGATAAGAATATAATATTATATGAATAAAAGAAGACAATGCACTAGCTAAGCAGGTTTACCTAGCAATAAAGGTCACTAGCTCTTAGAATATGAAGTATCGGTGTCCCGGGAAATCTTTTATCGAGTTGCTCCATTATCCCAGCTCCCGAGAGTTCTCTACCCTTACCACAAGTTTCTAAATCACACATACATTGATAGTATTCGAGCGTCAAGGAATGTTTAGGCTTAGAGCGTTTAGAAGCGGGAAGGTGGGCGGTGTATATTGCATGCTACACGTGTACAACATAGATTTGTCTGTTTTAGTGGATAATAACGAATTAAGCTTCTTGTGATTATCATGGACTTCTGCACAATAAAGCCTGCTATTACCCAATATTCTCATTCAAGCTTTGGGACACATTGGTGTCAACGTAAAATGAATGATGAATAGAACATTAGCTCTAAAGCTAATGAAGCATCATTAGCTTTAGAGCTCTAATTCGTGTATGCATTTACAGCCAGCGCTCTACACGGAAACGTTTCGAAATTAAAATCGGTTGTCCTGAATTTGTAACTATAAAATATCAACCCTTGATTTATAGCCACGATTAATTCATTACAACTAAATTTCTTTATGCAAAGGGTCCATTTTACTTTGACGTCAATTTTTGAAACGCTTGAATACGACCACAGTAGGTGTGATTTATAAGCTTGTGGTAAGGATACTGGTGTACTGTGAATATGAGGAGAATTTTTCGTCAGAACAATCACAGAAGAAATTGATTTATTATGCTATTCATTTTCATTTGACACTGACTCTAATTCAGTTCCTTTAGAAAGTAATCTATACTTATAAGTCACAATAAAACTGTAACTTGATGATTTCTGTACATTAAATATTTCTGAATTTTTTTGTTTGTGGAATTTTTACGAAATCTTTTTGGAATTTTTGTCTTGTACGGCATCATGCTGAAATACAACTTACCAGGTTGTCATAATTAAATTAACTATAATAAGGACAAAATCAGGGAATAGAGATATAATGGATATATTTTATCCCAAAAAGAAAAGATTTTTTCTGGGATGAGAAGTAAATAATTAAGAATTTTATGATATTCAATATACCTATGATGCTATTTTATGATTAATCAATGATTGTAGTTACTTGTTGATTATAACTTTGTTAGGTTTTAATAGCGCAAAGTTGTGGCAGCCATTTTTCAAAAAGTACGATTTAAGGTGTCACGGTATTTTCGGTCGATATTTTTAATCTCCTTTCCCAATTTTCCGCAAATTTAATCCCGCGCCACTACCCGCAAATCGGATTGACAGGCAAGAATTGAAAAACCGGCGGAATTTTCTAACCGATTTTCACAATATCTTTGCATTGTAGCTGGAAGTGAACATTTCGCACCTTTTGTCTACCGAAAACCGTTATAGTAGATCCTACACGTTATGAACTATTTTCATAATCCCATGATATATTATTAAATAATAACACAAGTGTTTTTGTTAAAAGAATTGTTTCGGTTAGCACTTAGCAGGGCAAACATGTAAGTCAAAGTCAAAGATCATTTATTATTTTATTTAAAGTGGGTAATATTGTACACTTTACGAACGTTAATAACTACATAATATTAGTAATGATTATTTAATTTAACAACTGGGTAGTAGGGCTGCGACGTGATGATAATAAACACGATATCATCGTTTTAAAACTAAATCAACCATAAAATCCTAACTTTGGGTTACGGTTTACCTTATTTAACGGGTCTAATTAAGTAACCTTTAAATAAGGTAATGTGTCTACAATTAAATTTTCTTTACCCAAACCTTATTCAAATTGAAAGAAGCGATTAAGTACCAAATTATTATATTTCAGTACATTAGTCGAACATTAAGCACCTATATAACTTACTCCTATAAGCCACAGCTACAATATAAATCAACCCAAATATTTAAAAACACATTAACCGAAAGTATAAATAACGGCAACAGATGCTGCCCACTGAATTTAGCGCCAAAGAATAAAAACTCAACTGCACTTTATCATAAGTTACGTCGTAACTCGTCGCAACAAGTTCCCAACTTTGCACAATGGATATTGGAATTTTGCGCGGGTAATCCGAGGCTTAGGAATAGACGCTGTATATTATTTTTATTACGGCAATATCCAGTATCCACCTGGTAACTAAAACTAATGAATATTAAGGCTCATTGAAATTTTTCGAATCGCCACTTTAAATGTGCGATTCCTTCATGGTACTTAAATACAAAGTAGGGGCTCGCTGCGACTCGCCTGTTGTGTGGACTTCTACCTATTGTATGGTTTGCCAGCCCTACGCTTTTCAGTACGAGGTCACCATTCCAGCACCTTAGGTTAGGACCCCCAACGTCTATCAGTTGTTCAAACTGTGTGTCCTGGGAGTGTGATTTCGACATCGAAGAGATCGACCTTGACTGCAATGGTTGTAAATTTTATTTTACCTTAGAGAATCACCCAGCTGTCCATTGCCACTTCTTTGCAACTTGTCGAGCTATGTTAGATCTCCCAGGTTTCCTAGTTGGTCTAGTGATTATAAAAAGTGAAGTTGAAAGTAGGTACAGTCTTATATATTGACAAAGGCTTTGAATATGTCAGAGGTTAAAGATAAAAAAAAATAAAAAAAGTGTGTGTGTGTGTGCAATTCACACACGGCAGAAGTGAAACTTCAGAAAAGTAGCCTACGAGATAAAAATTATAACTTTCTCTCGCAGGCTAAATCCTATTATTAATAAGTTTGTCTCTTTTTGGAGTTATCGTTTCATCGAATTTTCGATCTTCTAATTGGAATCATAGCGATTCCAAAGATGTTTCACTTCAAAAAAACATAGCCAAAGGAGCACAAACATTCACATTACAACAGACATAATAAAATTCGTCTAAATTGTACATATCAATAATAATATTCACGTGAGCACAACTCCTCAAACGAGGAAACTATACCAACCGAAACTTAACCAAGTAGCTCCGTCAAACGTACCGTCTCGTGTGCTACAGGAGTTCGCGAAGCTCGAGCTCACTGCAAGTTACTTGAAACTAATGTACATTATGGAACTGAACATTGTGTTTATTAGTTTGCTGTTTACATGGAGTGTATAGTTTGCTAGGTGCTAAGCTCTTACGTATTACAGCAGGTGTCAAAAAGCACTCCTATTAGTAGCCCTAGTATATTATTGTAAAACCTGAATCAATCATTGTCTTCTGGATAGAATGGTTTCCCGAAACTTTTGTAGATTCATTTAATGATGAATAGATTTAATATTAAGATTAATTGCAATATCAATGTGATTTCTAACATACACAAAAAACTGGAATGAATGGAAATTAAAATCTATTCATGGTTATCTTGTTTATTTCTAACGTACACTAGGTTTATATATTTTACAATAATTGTTACAGTCTCAATGACAATGGATTTTGCCCAATAGCGGAAAGAGTGTTAATTAACCAATCAGAGGTGATTGCAATCGTTACACTGTACCGATCACTTTTACGTAACAAGACCTCTGATAACAAAGCTCTATTGTAAGAGGCGATAAAAAAGTATCCGGCTGAGTATCGGCTTAGCTGTGCTTTTGGACCCATTCGGTGGTACGTAACGTAACTCATACCTAAATGTGCTCTATAAATCCCTGAAAAACTGGCTAGTCTTCTGTTATATTGACGAAAATGTGGAAGCAATTCATTACAAATAACATTATTTGATATTGTGGCAAATCATCGCTGGCAATTTGCAAAAGTCCACCTTGATTCAGCGGAGAATTCACTTAAAGCGAAAAACTTTAAAAATATTTCATTCTCTAAAACAGTACACCATAACTCATGTTTTCGGCGCACCGCCCTGTGATGACTTTAGAATAATAAATAGTCTTTTAAACTCGAATTTATTCTTTCAACTTTCTCTCGAAGTTAGGCACTTTATATTCGCATTTTGATATATTATAGTTGTTTGGAGCCGGATTCTGAAGGGTTCGGATTTAGATCTGGGACATTTTATGATATTGGACGATTTCAATTCTTATTGCGATGACTTAAGACCCATTTCTTACAATTGTTTAATAGAAAATTTACACACACACTCACACACACACACACACACACACACACCTAGAGCAAGTCTCTGTTGATAGCGACTACCAAGACAAGATAGTTCCAGTTTCCTTTTATTAAAAAAGCAGGCATTAAGCACTAAATCAGATGTTACTAGTAGCAGGTATTATATAGATAGGTGCTTCAGATTCACATATTTTAGAGAATAACTAGCCGATGCCCGCGACTTCATCCGCGTAGATTGAGTTTTTTTTTAGTTCCCGCGGGAACTCTTTAATTTTCCGGGATAAAAGTAGCCTATGTGTTATTCCAGACTATAATCTATCTCTGTGCAAAATTGTATCCAGTTTCGTTCAGCCGTTCTGGCGTGATTGAGTAACAAACATCTATCCATCCATCCAAACTTTCGCATTTATAATATTAGTTTTCACGCATTTAGTCCAGTTACTTAGTAAGAACCTTTGCGTTTTATTTTTATCGTAGCGGATTAAAATCACTCTGAAATATTCCTAAAGGTCGAGAATTTCAGATGTTTTTAACCGACTAGTCAGTATATTTTATTTGAATAATATAATAAATACCACTCCAATTTGCTCCATAAATAATAGACTTGTAAATAAGAATTTATTTGGACCTTTAAATTTTCCCTAGAGCTGGCCACTTTAAATTTGCATTTTGACTGTAGGTAGATATATTTTGAGGTCCAAAAGGAATTTAAATAAATGGATTTCAGAAATTTTATACCAAACTATTAAAGCTCAACATCAGAAGGGTTTTAAATGAATATAAATACCTAGTTGCATTATGTAATTTTTAGAATTTCATAACTCACCTAGGACAACGGGTAAACATAATTTTGCAATGTATGAACGCAGTTCATAAATGACTTATTCTTATGATGCCGCCTGCAACACCTATTAATAAAAAACCGGCCAAGTGCGAGTCGGACTCGCACACCGAGGGTTCCGTACAAACCTGTAGTAAGTTTTAAATTAAATGTTTTTTTTTTAATATTTGAGTTGATTGAATGAAAGGTAAATTGCGATTTACGATTAATGACGTATTAAAAAAAAACTACTTACTTGATTTCGTTCAAACCAATTTTCGGTGGTAGTTTGCATGGTAATGTACAACATATATTTTTTTAAGTTTTATCATTCTCTTATTTTAGAAGTTACGGGGGGGGGGACACACATTTTACCACTTTGGAAGTGTCTCTCGCGCAAACTATTCAGTTTAGAAAAAAATGATATTACAAACCTCAATATCATTTTTGAAGACCTATCCATAGATACCCCACACCTATGGGTTAGATGAAAAAAAAATTTTTGGGTTTCAGTTCTAAGTATGGGGAACCCCAAAATTTATTGTTTTTTTTCTATTTTTGTAAGAAAATCTTAATGCGGTTTACAGAATACATCTACTTACCAAGTTTCAACAGTATAGCTCTTATAGTTTCGGAAAAAAGTGGCTGTGACATACGGACGGACAGACAGACAGACATGACGAATCTATAAGGGTTCCGTTTTTGCCAAATTTGGCTACGGAACCCTAAAAATGATACATCAAATTAGCAACCGCCCGCAGCTTCGCTCTCGTGGGAATTTTAATTTTGATTTTGATCCGCCTTTTTTTATCCACTACAAATTAGCCCTCGACTACGATCACCTGATAGTGATGATGCAGTCTAAAATGGTAGCGGGCTAACCTGTTAGGAGAATAAAAGTTATATTAAACCCATACCCCTATTCGGTTTCTACTCGGCATCATACCGGAACGCTAAATCGCTTGACGGCACACCGGGCCGGTAGGGTGGTAATTTCATTGTCGTCACTATAAAGTGAAACTTTGTGCGAAATTTTAGCTTTCTTGCTTTAGCAATCCATGTGTTTGGACTTGGCGATGATGAGTCAGTCAGTCAGTCAGTGATTCAGAGGACATTAATTGATTGACATTATTTTTCTTATGCGAAGAGTATAATCCGTAATTACCGTGCGCTAGTTGCCTAGATCAATTCACATTAACGTCTTCAAATTCAAAATTTAAGATGCTGCAGTGTAATAAGTGTCGATTATTCGTCTCACTTGCCAAGGATGAAGTCTTAAAGTGTAAAGGCCCATGTGAGGCGGTGTTTCATAAAAAATGTGTAAAGAACGTAAAAAAGTTCATGAAAACTGAAACATGCGAGGATTGTATGCAAAAGGAGGATAGTTCGCAGATCGAGGTCAATATGAAGGAGGCATCTGCTGAAGGATTGCTTAGAGAAGTGAACAAAAAGTTGGAAATCGTGTACAAAATAGAAAAAAAACTCGAAGATATTAGTGAAGCAGTTGATTTTTACGCTGAGCAGTATCAACAGATGGTAGCATTTAAGGAAGAAGCGGAGAAAAAGATAAAGTCGCTAGAGCAAAAGAATATCTACTTAGACAAATGTAATAAGGCATTAGAAGAGAGAATATTAGATATGGAGCAGGGTATGAAAGCTAATAATGTAGAAATAGTGGGCCTTGAAAAGCATGACAATGAGAACACAATGGAGGTGGTACGAAAAATTGCCCAAAAACTAAAGTTGGACCCGGACGATATCAAGGATACGGTCAGAGCAGGACGGGAAAAGTCCGATGATAAGAAACCGCAGCCGGTTATCGTGACATTGAAAACCAGATTAGCCCGGGACCAATGGATCCTATCCCGGAAAACTCCAATCACTAATAGAGACGTATATAAAAATAGTTGCGACCAGCCAATTTACATAAATGAAGACCTACCACGTTTTAAGCGGCAATTATTCTGGATCGCTAAAAACCAGTTAAAGGGAATGTGTAAATATATATGTGTTCAAAACTCAAATATTTTGGCCCGGAAGGAAAATGAGAAAAAGATATATAGAATAAAAAGCGAAAAAGACATAGAAAATATAGTAGGCTGAGATGCATCTAAGGCAAGATTAATTTAAGTAATAAAATTCAACGACTTCATAGATTTCTCACCAGATATAGAATATACTAGATATAACAATATTGAATCTTGGTATAAAAACAAGGATAATATTACAAAAAATTACATATACTACACTTAAATATAAGATCAATCCGAAAACATTTTAATGAGTTATTGATTTTACTGGATCAAATAAAGTATCAAATCGATATAGGTAGTAGTACTATCAGAAATAAATATCAAAGAAGAGGAAGTGTCACTATTTACAATAAAGGGGTTCACGACTTTTGTCAGAACACGGCAGTTAAATAGAGGAGGAGGATTGTTGTTGTATGTGAAAGATAATTTGAGTTTTTGTATGAAAGAAACTAAAACCACAGCGGCTGAAACTATTTATGGAATGCTAAAATTAGAGAATTCTTTCCTACATATTATCTCGGTGTATAGACCGCCAAGCAAAAACAGACTGCATTTTCTGGAACAAATGAATGTTTTACTGAAGGATATTCCAAATAACGAAGATTTAATCGTTATCGGAGACATAAATATAGATATATCAGAAGGAAAATTAAATGCAACCTCAATCGGTTACAAAAATATGTTGTGTGAACACGGCCTACAATGTGTGATACCTACAACGGAGGTGACACGCGAGGCAATCGTGGACGCGCGGCTCGACCGGTCGTGCATCGATCACACGTGGGTGCGAGCGGGACAGCTGCGGAGACGCGAGAATGCACCTGCTAAGTCTTTTTTAGTTGAGTGCAATATTTCTGATCACCATATGATAGGCGTTTCGCTCGACCTTGACCGTGAGTTATACGATTGCGAGGCTGACAGGTACAGTAAAAAACTTGTACTATGTGATAAATTAGTTCATGCAAAATTAGATTGCTATGACTGGACTCAATTCTTAGGTATTATTTGCCCATTGTTATTATTTAGTAAGCTTTGTAATGTATTTAAGAGTGTCTATAGGGATAGCATGATACAAAAATCGTTGAGGCGTGGTAGAATAACACAGCCATGGATCGATAAGAAGTTATATGTAATGATTGCAAAAAGGGATGGCTTGTTTCGTTCATGGAAAGCTTCACCGAACTGTATGAGTAGACGTTTAGAGTATACTAAGTTTAGAAATAAGGTAAATAAACTTGTTAATATTGCAAAAAATAATTATAGAAGACAGGAAGTGAAAAGTTGTGGCGGCGATTATAGAGAAGTTTGGTTAACTGTTAATAGCTGGTTAGGAAGGATTAAGCCAAATGTAGATAGTGTTGTTAAGAAATACTTAGGTAAAATAAATAATATGTATAGTATATGTAATGAGTTCTCAAAAACATTTACTCAAGAAATAGAAAAAATAAAGCACAATTGCCCAGTTAAATTTTTAGAGAGACACAAGTATGTTAAACCATGCAATATTTCTTTTAGATACTTGAAAGTTAATGCTACAGACATAAAAAAAATAATTAGAAAATTAAGTACTGAAAAAGCTCCAGGCTTCGATAAAATTAGGGTGCAAGATATAAAGTTTTTGGCAGATCGGTTGAGCTCAGTACTGGCAAATTTTGTAAATTCGTGTATTCAAAAAGGTCTATACCCCGAAGAGTTAAAAAAAGCAATGATACGACCTATATACAAGGGTGGCAGCCATCTTGAATACACTAATTATAGACCGATAGCCATATTATCAATAATTAATAAAATAGTTGAAAAAGTAGTGGTAGGCCAGGTGTCGAGATTCCTAGAAAAGTATAATATATTGAGTGATGCACAGCACGGGTTCAGGAAAGGCCGGAGCACTGTAACCGCCCTTACCCAGTTCGCAGATGAAATTAATTGTAGTTTAAATAGTGGGAAGCAGGTCCTGGCGCTCTTCATTGATTACAAGAAGGCTTTTGATACGCTGGACAAAGGAATCTTACTCTTGGCCATGCAAGAATGTGGTATCGTGGGCGCAACAAATGAGTGGTTCCGTAATTATCTATCAGATAGAACTATATGCACTACTATTGATGGCATTACGGGGAATGAGTGGGACGTTACCTTGGGAGTGCCAACTGGCTCAGTGTACGGACCAGTAGGCTACCTTATGCTAGTTAACAGTGTAGTTAACGTTATTAGGAAGTGTCGAGTATATATGTATGCTGACGACATGTGTTTGTTGTATGCGTCAAAGGACGTAAGCGAGGCGCGCGAAAATATCCAGTTGGATCTGGAAAACGTAATTAAATGGGCGCATGACAATGGTATAATTATTAATATGGAAAAAACTAACTGCATGCATATATACTCGCCACACAACAGGCGAGCCAAGACGGTCCAGTATCAGGATATAGGGATAGTCGGTCATAGCTACGATTGCCTGCATAGGGCTAAAGATTCATGCGCATGTCAGCCGCTGCGATACGTAGATAATTATAAGTATCTAGGACTGCACGTGGATCGGAACTTTAATTGGAAAACACATGTGGGGGTCGTATGCAACAAGCTAAGGTCCGTCTTAGGCAAGTTTTATCACCTTAACCGTGTGCTAAGTAGGCATACTAAGCTAGTTGTGTACTATGCGTTGGCAGATGCAGTGGTTAGCTACGGCCTTAGTGTGTATGGAAGGACATTTAGCACCTATCTGGATGAAATAAAAAAAATACAAATTAGAATTTTGAAGCATGTTGTGGGAAAAAAGGAGAGGAAAAGTTATAGGGGATATTATGATAATATTTTTAAGGACCTTAAGTTATTGCCAGTACATAGTAAAGTGGAATATCTAATAGCAAAAGAACATTATTTCTCGGATAAATTTAAAATACCTACTAAACTAAGAGATAACGCGAGAAGCTGTAGAAAGATAAGGTTCACGTTGCCAAAAGTGTGTAACTATTACGGTAAAAGGTTAAGTTGTTATTTAGTTCCCAAAATTTACAATAGTATAGACTGGCTAAGGGAAGAAAATAAGGTTAGTGTAGGAGTACTTAAGAAGAAGTTAAAAGGTCACTTAAGTACTCCTATACTGGCTAATTAATTAATTGATTAATTTCTGTTTGTTATTTTTCTCTTCTATTTTATTTATATTGTTTATTTTCTCTTTTATTTTTATCGTTTATTTGTATTTTATTTTGTTTATTTTGTTTTGTTAAGGTGGGTTTCTTTTAAAATTACTTGTTTGTTAGTGATAAGTTATTAGGTAGGTATACTAGTGCTAATTTTAGATACAATTTAAATATTAACTTTAGAGCGCCAACTCGCCAACAAACTGGCCCACCAGTTTGGCGAGATTTATTTTATGTTAAAATAGTTGTATCCATTGAAATAAATAAATTAAAAAAAAAAAAAAATCTTTATTGGTGACAAAACAATAGTTTTTTAGGATTCCGTGCCTCAGGAGTAAAGAAGCAACCCTTATCCGTCCGTCTGTCTGTCGGTCTGTCAACCACCTTTATCTCGGGACCACGTTGAGGTATCAATGTCGGTACATGGAGTTTTTCACTCATCATCGACATAATTCATAACACCATAGAAACCACAACCAAAGACCTATTACAAGCCTAGAAACTTTGATTTACATCTAATTATCATTTAAAAGATATTATAACTACAACTTAACCACTGAAAATCCAATCTTAAACTACCTTATTTAAAACCATTTTCCTAGTCAATACAATTATGAAGTTTAAATTCAATGGAGTTGTAGTCAAGTCAATCTCAATTTTATCTTAAGGGACTAAGGTGTGAATTGGTCTGGGGGTTGGTGTACAGGGATTATAAATCGTGTGCGTCGCCGCTGGACGCCAGTTTCCAGTTCATTTCCAAATAAACTCGGGTAAAGTAATAACAAAGTTTGCTCCGAGTAATATTGGGAGCTGTGAGATAAGAATCGCATTGTGTGGATGTGGCAAACTGTTTACAGCTGAAGAGCGGTTGGAATTTGAGGACATCTTGTTGACATAAATGCGAAAGTATGTTTGTTGGTTTATTGCATCTTTTTTTATGTTTGTCCTCTATTTGTCCTGCGACATGATGATAGGAGACCTTTGATTTATTGGTTTGTTGGTTTGTACCTTCAATCACGCCGCAACGGAGCAACGGATCGACGTGATTTTTTGCATAGTTATAGTACTGTTGAGGACATGGAAAGTGACAAAGGCTACTTTTTATTCCGGAAAATTAAAGAGTTCCCGCGGGAATTAAAAAAAAACAATCCACGCGGACGAAGTCGCGGGCATCAGCTAGTTAAGAAATAATGTACATTCCATCTTAAATACTACTGAGTGTTACTGATGTTCTTGTCTTTATCCACATGTCAACATCAACTAGTATGTTATATTAGTTGATGTTTGACGATTTATCTTAAAATCAATTTTCAGAAATTGTAACCTAGCTAAAAGCGAGTATCTACTAGCAATTAAGCTTGCAGCAAGTTTTATTGTTTATAAACATTTATTCCATTTAAGGCCTCTGTCTCGTTACCGAAAACATACCACATCCAAGTGACATAATATATTTATTATGCTGTAATTTTCATCAAAGAAAAGACGGAGCAGTGCACAATTTTATGCACGTACCTAGTTCACGAGTTACCCCGTGTAAATTGAAGGATCATAATTCATAATTCACGAACGGTCTTCATTACAAAGTTACCCCTAAGGCTTGCTTAACGGGGAAAATTAAAAAGTTTTATAAAGTACGAGACACGTAAGGTGACCCCTAGAATCTTGTGTATCGTTGAAGCCTTAATTTATTTGTGTTTGATTGCTGAGAGTGACGTAAGCGTTTTTTTATCCCGGAACAAAAACTCTCGCATAAGTCGCAGTCACTATCTTTTATTTAAAATAAATAAATAAATAAAACGAAGTGATTCTCTCCAGGCCTCCCTAAGTCTGAACTTATGTGCCTTAAAACTTACTGACGTTGCTATACGTCAGTAATTTTTTAGAATTCGGAGACGTACTATAGTCATATTGATTTTATATTTATTTATTCAAGCCAAATCGCACAGTAAGTATCTATTCACAGAAAGAAGTTCGTAATGGAAAACTTTGAAAAGAAATTCACAGTTGAAATAAATCTTTTATTATAATAATATGATTTTTGGATCAGATTGAAAGTTTCATTCAGTTACAGGTGCTGAAATCCCTGAGCAAATCAAACATTTCTTTTTGTATAGTTTTTCATAAAAAGAAATCTTTTTTTATCTTAAGTACCCGGGTCACAACAGAATATCAACTTCTTGATAGTTCTCTAATAATAATTTCAATCTATTTTCCAGTAATTTAGAGATTTAACTATAAATAAATTTAATAAATTTAAGATAGAACAGTTAGAGTTTCATAATAGCCAAGATAAGATTTTCGTTAGCAAAGTATGTTGCGGGCATCTGTTAGTACAACAAACAGTGTATGTTATGAAACTGTTTTTCTCAGAAACCTCACAAATTACACAATCTCCTCCGATTAAGATGTTTTAGCTCTGTAATGAATTGGATCGTTTTCTTTTGTATTTTTTCGTGATTTTTTCTTTTATTTTTCAGTCTGCTTTGGTCTAAACCCGTGGTGATAGATTTAAAGTACTTAGATATTATTTTCTCAAAAATTAATATATTATTATTAATAACTTAATTATTATAATATTTATTTCAAAACTAGACGATACTAACGGCTACGTCTGAGTGGATTGAGGTATTTTGGTTCCCGTGGGATAGAAAGTAGCTTGTGTTAATCCAGGGTATAATCACTAATCCAAATTTCAGTTTTTTCATGAAAGGCTAACAAACATACACACACATACAAACTTTCGCCATTACCTTTAGGTTTAGGTTTTTTAACCGAGTTCCAAAAAAGGAGGAGGTTCTCAATTCGGCGCGTATGTTTTTTTTTAAAAAATATAATAAGGGAATTGTTTGATTTACAAGTCTAAAAAGTGAGAGCCTATGTCCGTCTTCGGGATGCAACGTATCCCTGTACCAAAATTCGTATCTGTTGAACAGACTGACCAGAAAAAAAAGACAGACACACTTTCGCATTTATAACATTCGTATGGACAAAGTACTTAGGTACGCACATAGTATTTTTAATGGCAATAATTAAATTTGAGGGCATAATAATGTTTTTTCTTCATATTTTGTAATTTTACAACAAATAAAAATGGCCATTTTCATTGTTGAAAATGAAAAAGTACATTTGTTCACAAACTAGTACCAGGTAGGTATAAGTCAACAGAAGGTAATATTTTAACCCCGACCGAGCTAGGACGTGACCGTCCTTTTAAATGTGCGCAGATGATAAACGCGGGTAGTGAGAATTTATAAATAAAGGTTATTTTACAAAGTCAATATTATATTTAGAAAAGATATTAAAGGTTAAAAGATATTAAATTAGTTTATTTTATAATATCACTATCAGATTTTATTTTTCCCGCAGGAACTAATTTTTAGGGATAAAAAGCCCAGGCCCATGTCACTCTCCAGGTCCCCAACTATACCCATGCACAAAATTAAGTTGATCCGTTGCTCTGTGGCGGCGTGATTGAAGGACAAACAACACACTTTCGTATTTATAACACTTTTATCCCAGAAAATCAAATAGTTCCCCGGGATTTTTGAACCTTAATCCACGCTCACGAAGTCGCGGGTATTATCTAGTGGTAATCTATACTAATATTATAAATGCGAAAGTGTGTCTGTCTGCCTGTCTGAGCTACGCTTTCACGGCTCATTTATTCAACCGATTTTGATGAAATTACCTTTTATACCGGGAAATTGAGGAGTTCACGTGGGAATAAAAAAACCTTGATCCACGTGTTCGAATTCGCGGTCATCATCATACGTCATACTAATATTATAAATGCGAAAGTCAGTTTGTTTGTTGGTTTGTCCTTCAATCACGCCGTAACGGAGCAACGGATTGACGTGATTTTTGGCATGGGTATAGTTGAGAACCTGGAGAGTGACATAGGCTACTTTTTATCCCGCAAAATTGAGGAGTTCCCGCGGGAATCAAAAAAACTTAAACCACGCGGACGAAGTCGCGGGCATAAGCTAGTCTAGTATAAATATAATACGAAAAATATAAAGGAGAAAACTATCTAATAATTTGAAAAGGTCATCGATCGATCTTCAGATATATTTAGTTATTGATTCCCTAACCGCAAGTCCAATATGGAAGTCTTGTAAAGTTGCCTCATCTCGCTAAGTTACTTGAAAACTCCAAACTTTGCTTATTACATTAGAATATTCTTGCAATTTGTTACTTCATTGTTGTAAATAACTGGGTAGTATAAAAGCTGATAGGATAATGTAAGTTCAAACAGAGAGTTGTCATTTACTAGAGTAACAATGTCCTGCAAAATCAACTTAATTGGAGTAATGAAACAGTGAAGAGAAAGTAGAACAGTGCTGCTGGTTGGTAGTAATTAACAATAGCAAAACGCCTATCGTTTCTTATGAAAGCTATGTACTCTACTCGTCGAGATATGACGGTTACTCTGATTCTCTACTGGAACATATTGATATTATTATCGTCGCCGACCGTCGTCAACCGATAGACTTCCACAGTGTTGGACATAGGTCTTTTGTAGGATCTTCTACAAGCCACGGTCTTGCGCTGTCTAGATCCAAAGACTCGCTTGATCTCGTCCTTCCACCTCGTGGGGGTCCAACGCTACGTTTTCCAGTGCGAGGTCGCCATTCCAGTACCTTGGAACTCATCCATCAGTTCTCCGAACTATGTACATTATTATACTTTCGTTTTAATTTACTGTGATATAATATCTAAATTCAACGTTGCTAACCCTAGTGTGGAATAGTCAACTACAGTAATTCTACATGGCCGCCCGCCACAAGTACTAGTTGGGTACGTAACTTAAAGGGTTGGCCCCAATCACTACATAAATTTTGTAACTTATTAGAAAAAATAAATATTTTTGTATTTTGTATTTGTATTTGTAATTTAAGTCAACGTTTGTCCCACTAAAATTAAAAAATAGGACAATGTCCAGGGCAAAATTTTAACTTTGTCTCACTGGTGGGGACAACTTTGTGGGGCAAAGTCGATGAACCCTTTCTAAAACTACGCAACAGCGTCAAGTCTCGAATCACGTACAAAAGTAAAGAAAAAACATATCTTCCAACAAACACGAAAACTTCAATTTTATATGAGCACAAAATGTGACATTTCATTTTCATAAACACGCGACAGGTGACCTTAATGCCTACTACGTTTTATTACTCTTTCATACCTGTATATACCATGTTTTACTTTTATCTCGTGTATTTATCTTGTTTTATTATTCTTTTAGAAGTTCCCTTTATTGATGCTGTAAATATGGCTTAGTAAAACGAGCTATGAATTTTCTTACTCCGCGCACCTACGATGTTCGTGCCTTTTATTTACTGGAAATGCTGTTTCTGATAAACTGTACCTACTGTTTTTTTGTTTGTCAAATTTGATTACTATCAGCTGCTCTATTTTTTTAAAGCCATTCTATGTCAATAAATGCGAAAATCTGTCTGTTTGCTAAGCTTTCATGGCATATCTGTTCAACGGATTTTGATGAAAGGTACAAAGATAGGATGCATCACAGCGAAGGATAGGCTACTTTTTTCCCTGGAAAATTGGAGAATCTCACGGGAATTTTATAAATCCTAAATCCACGCGAACGTGGTCACTGTAATCATCTAGTTCAGCTTATATTATTATCGTTACAAATTGGAACAAAAAGCGAATTCTATTTTATAAGAATTCAAAAAATTGGATAAAATCGATTTGGTTATGAATTCAGATAAAATTTGAGTTGAAAATTGAAAATCAAACATTCTGTTTTATGTATTGACAGGAAATATTTGGCAACTAATATAAAATGAAAATCAACTAAACCTTGTAAATTGATATTAATTTACTAGTGAAACAACAAAATGGACCTCTCAATATAATGATAAAGTGGAGATAAACGACACTAAGGACCATTCACCCTATCTCTAGACACTGCAAAATAATAACAAAATGGACTTTTCAATTCCGTAAACAATCGCAACAATATGAAAAGGTAATTTATTCGCCACAAGTAGCAAAAGAGAGTTATTGTAATAAAACAATATCCCCGTTCCCGCAGACTAAATAATGGGGCTCCTCTACTCATTAGGCGACGCAATAAAATACTGAATGCGGTAGCAATCTACAAAGGCCCAGTTACACTGGAACTGTTAATTACAGCTCAAAATTTAAACAAGAGTCCAGAGCTTACGTATTTTAGTATTGCTTGACCAGAAAAATGAACAACTTCGCCATGTTGCTGAATAAAAGAAATTAATTTTTACACAACTACTGCCCGCGACTTCGTCCAACTCGTTAATTTTTGAGGATATATGTAACCTATTTGTTAATTAATGTTTTTAGCTACTTATCTACATTGTAAATGTAAGCCAAATCAGTGCAGTCATTTTGTTGTGAAGAAGTAACAAACAGCCAAAGTTTCACATTTATAATATTAGTAAGATTACTAACAGAAAGAGAAATGCAATAGTGGTGCCTGCAAACTGGTTTTTATTTTGCTGATCAGGCTATAAATAAATGGATCGATCTCTATCTTTTTGGCTAAAAGGTTAGTCCGGTAGTCACGCTATTTGTGATACTTTGACGTTCATTATGAACTAAACATACGTAAAAGAGCCTCTGATTCTAAAATACCTCTTCAACGAGATACCACTCGAAGGAGTTACCTTAACTTTATGTTCGGCTTTTCTGCTTCTCATACTTAGAAGAAAAAAATTGAAATATTATGTCTTAGTGTAGCGCTAAAAGATTTTCATAACTCTAAAATCGCTCGTTGGTTAATTTCCATAGCAAAATTAATTATTTATTACAAACTAATAATTAATTTTAGTGCAGAACAAATAATTTAAGTTCCAGTTATATTAAAATACTGAAAACTTTCAAACTATTTCAAATAGCTGTTATAAATATGCGTTAATAAAAAAAGTGTAACCGGCCTTTAGAATAGCGGTAATGAGAAGTCGAGTTAATCCAGCTACATTGAAAACATTATTTGGGAGCAGAATTTAAAACGAGATGACAGTTCCTAGCAATGGGACAACGCTCCACAGAATAATGGTCAATGAAACCAGCTGAGATATCTGGGAATATATTTGTATTTAACTTGAGATGTAGAACGAGACTTCGTCTGCAAAGTTTTTGAAATTGGGAACTGTTCCATTTTCCGTGAAAAAAGGAGCCTGGTTATACAGATTTACAGAAGGTTACACACAGACACGCTTTCTTATTCATACTGTTTAAATTATATATTTTAGCTTCCACAGGACGTAAAGCCTTAAATCTTATTGTTTTATTTCGAGTCGAGTATTTTATTTAGTCCGTTAATGTTTTTGGTTTTCTCATTGTTGAATTAAAATTACGAATTCTTGACTTCATCTTGTTCCCCTTTGTAATAAGCTTTGGAACCTTTTTGTAAACAATAGGCAGAGTTTTATTAAAGCTCTTTGAATGAATAATTTGTTTATTAAGCACTTAAATTCTCAGTAAGTAGATGATTTACAAGTATCAATCTTTAAGTAAGTATATTATTTAATGAACAACTAATGTTTATTAAAAACAAACACCTGAATTGTGTGTAGAGGTACTAGTACATCAAAAACTTTTTGTTTAATTGTTGGACAAAAGTTTTTCAATATTAAGAAAAGAAGTTGTAAGTACTTAATAAATAGTCGTAGTTTTATTTAATACTAGCTGATGCCCGCGACTTCATCCGCGTGGTTTTCTTTTATTTCCGCAGGAACTCCTTAATTTTTCGGGATAAAAAGTAGCCATGTCACTCTCCAGGTCCTCAACTATACCGATGCCAAAAATCACGACGATTCGTTCCGGCGTGATTGAAGTACAAACCAACAAACAAACACACTTTCGCATATAAATATAATATCAGTATGACGTGAGTTGACCAAACGTGACAACGTGACAAAACGTGAGTTGGGGTCAACTCATATTTTGTGTTGGACTAAGGCCGAATTGTTTCAAACCTTGTCCTCATTCATATAGGCCTGTAATACACGCGACGTGGGGCAAAGCAAACTGCGTAGGTACTACGAGGGTGGCAAGTGGAAACCGACGGAAAACCCCAATCACGAATTTCGTGACGGTTATTTTTGGGATTCTTGAAAACTGTTTTAAACTTTGATATAGGTATATTATGTGCTTTTTGAGTCTTTTATCTCAATTTATTATGCGACAGATACACCATTGGCTATCATTTTCTCCACACAAATATTTTCCAAATATCGTTTGAAGATTTTCCAGTTTAATTCGGAAACTGATGTAAAAATTATCAGTTAGCTTATTTTTTATTTTATTTTTTATCTTCTCCTCTTTTATTTATTTTTTCTCCGTGTGGTTTTAATATAATATTGCAAGCTTTAGCAACCTCGTGGGTTTACAATAATGCATATTATTCTATTAACTAGCTATATTTTTCCTGTCATTCTATTGTAACCTGTTGGATGTCCTTAAATAAATAAATAAATAAAGTTTTTATTTTTCTAAATTATATGAATAATAATTGAAGTTGTCGATAATATTATGCCAATGTTTAATTTAAATAAAACCCTATACCTACTTTGATTTTTTTCTCCTTTTGTGGCTTTTTATTAGATGGAAATCTCTTTCCCTATACAACTACAGTGAATAAATCTATCCTTCTTACGCTATTTGAATCGTTTTCGGCTATGAACCGCAGTAAAACTTGCTAACCAATGAATAAACGATGCAGAAAAAAGGTTTTAGGTTACTACCATCGCATTATGTCACGTACCTTGATGTCTCTAAAATAAGGATTATAATTCTAAAACACAAACGTCAACAATAGTCAAACAATGCTGCTTTAAGGGATGGTAGGAGGTATCGCCCCTGACCGGATTAAAAAGCATGCGGTAAAAAAGTACAAAAAGTTGTCCTAAATTAAATTTCCATAAAGTAACAATGATGCCAAGTAAAAGCCTTTGTAAACAAATAATATAAGTATAATCCTTCAGTTAACAACAAAACTGTAATTAAGCAGTTCAGAAGGGAGATTCCGCTCATTAAAACTTGATCAAAAAGGGGTTTAAAATTTGGCAGAATACATAGCTACTACGAGTATATTATTTATTATTTTTATTTATTGATTATTACTGATATGATTGTATTGTATAAATTTAATTTAGTTTTCGTTTATTCTGACATTGATATGATAATCTTTCTAAACACTGACACACATCTGAATAAACATAAAACACTCCAAGACAAACACACTTGCGCGTAATATTGGGTGGATGTAGAATTGGTTACAATATTGCATATTGGAGTTTGTTTTTGATATATTCTAATAAAGTTCAAATCCGTTACAGCGGCAAGGCAACCAATACATAAAGTTTCAAAGTTCTCGAAACTAAACCGCTGGTGGGAAGCATATACATCGTCGGTTTATGCAACTTCAATGCAGTTGCTGAATTTCAAATTTAATAAACTCAAGACAAGGAAATAGTATGATGAAATCCCAAATGCCGTATTTTTAGGGCTCCGTACCTCTAGAGAAAATAAGGAACCCTTATAGGATCACTTCGTTGTCTGTCTGTCTGTCAACCACCTTTTTCTCTTGAACGCGTGGAAGTATCAAGTTGAAATTAGTACCAAATACTTAGGTATACCGTCCCTTGGTGCTGTAAAAAAATCAAGCTTCTGAGTCAACGCAATTAAAAGATAGGCCTACGGCCGTTTATCCTGCTTAATTTGGATGGAGGTCTTTTGGTTCCCGCGGGAACTTCTTAATTTTCCGGGATAAATAGTCTATGTGCTAATTCAGACTATAATCTATCTCTGTGCCAAATTTCATGCAGATCCATTCAGCCGTTCTGACGTGATTGAGTCATCCATCCATACATCCATGCATTCACCCATCCTTGTAATCCTCAATAAATGTGTTTTTCTTTCTTTCTTTCTTCTTATTTCCATCCAAACTTTCGCATTTATAATATTACCCATACCCATATAGATAGCCATTCCACATTTAAGCACCCGTTCTCTACAATAGATGCGGGGTAAAAGAATCGGTATGTGAGATCGGTCCCTCGTCCAGAAAACGGTTTTCACATAAAAGATTGTGAAAGAGACTGGATCGTTTCACTGGAGCGAGATTTTCTACCGGATTGGCATATGTTCGT
Source organism: Erebia epiphron (assembly GCA_963932025.1). Lineage (NCBI taxonomy): Eukaryota > Metazoa > Arthropoda > Insecta > Lepidoptera > Nymphalidae > Erebia > Erebia epiphron. Next base: position 17,427,075 of record OZ009950.1, read on the forward strand.
ATGAATATTACGTGGACGGTAATATAAAGGAAGGAAGGTCTCTATTCTTATAGCTGCCATATCTCTATTTCAGAGATTATTTCATTTTATCTGATTTATTTCTCTTTTGAAGTCAACGCTTGGTTACCAAAGATAATGCAAATATACGTTTCACAAATATAACTCTAACCTTTCGGAGTTAGGTAAGCAATTTCAATTTCAATTGATCTAATACTAGATGATTCCCGCGACTTCGTCCGCCTAGACTAAGTTTATTCGATTCCCGCGAGAACTTTTTATTATTTCGGGATAAAAAGTAGCCTATGTCCTTTCCCGGGATATAACCAATCCCTGTACAATTTCATCAAAATCGGTTGAATAGGTGAACTGTGAAAGCGTAGCAGACAGACAGACAGGAAGCCAGTAGACCGACACACTTTCGCATTTATGATATTAGTATGGATTATATCATACAAATATTACTAACAAAGAATGTCTTCTTATACAGTGCATGTTGAGTTAGCCTATAAGTGGAGTATACATCATTGCATAAGAATATTTAAGTGTGTATATTTATTAAGATTGTTGTATACACGTTGGCTTCCTAATAAATTAATAATAAATAAATATTATAAATGCGAAACCGCCGACACACTTTCGAAATTCGAAAGTGTGTCGGTCTACTGGCTTTCTGTCTGTCTGTCTGCTACGCTTTCACAGTTCACCTATTCAACCTATTTTGATGAAATTGTACAGGGATTGGTTATATCCCGGGAAAGGACATAGGCTACTTTTTATCCCGAAAAAATAAAAAGTTCTCGCGGGAATCGAATAAACTTAGTCTAGGCGGACGAAGTCGCGGGAATCATGCTAAAGTGCTAAAGTATATTTGTTTGTTGGTTTATTGGTTTGTTGGTGTGTCCTTCAATCACGCCACAATGGAGCAACGGATCAACGCGATTTTTGGCATGGGTATACCTGGAGAGTGACATAGACTACTTTTTATCCCGGAAAATTAAGGAGTTCCCGCGGAAATCAGAAAAACTTAAACCACGTGGACGAAGTCGCGGGCATCAGCTAGTTGATGTATAATTTGTGAAAAAAAAGTGTGTGTGTGCAATTCACACACGGCAGAATTGAAAAGTAGCCTACGAGAGAATGAGATAAAATATATCACTTGCATTCTATCTCATTTTCTCGCAGGCTAAATCCTATTATGAATATGTTTGTCTCTTTCTGGTGTCGCTTTTTCGTTTCATCGAATTTTCAAATCACAACGAATCTAAAGAAGTTTCTAAACATTATAAAAAGGCGAAAATTCGTTAGGTATTATTTCGCATCGTCGCAAAGAGCAGTCAGGTAGCACGTAACAAGTAGGTATGTAATCGGCCCAAAGGTCATCGATCTCGCCGTTAAAGGTCACGGAAAATCCAGAAACTGTATTCGACCCTCCGCCCTCATTATCGGCACAATGCTGAAGGGCTCGCAAGAACCACGTGACACTATTATCGGAATGGCTCGGGTGATTCCCCGAAATGTCGTATGCGATTAAATTGAGGGATTTCTCTAGAGCAAACCTTGTTCTATTTTACACACACGTGTAAATCTCTTGTAGTTTCTATTCTACGTATGTGGCGAAGTGACGATGATAGCCTAGTGATTAAACTCAAACTCAAAATATATTTATTCAAAATTGGTACCTACACAGAACACCTTCAGAACGTCAAGTTTACAAAGTGATAAGTTTACGTGATGGTGATAATTAACCACGGTATCTTAAAACTAAAGCTACGAGAGTTCCAAACTATTAAGACACCCAACCTCCTGTACGGCGTCCGGGTTCAATCTCCGGCAGGGTCAATTTGGGAAATTATAATAATGGTCTGGTCTGGTGGAAGGCTTCGGCCGTGCCTATTTACCACTTCACCGGCAAAGACATGCCGTCAAGCGATTTAACATTCTGATACGATGTCGTGTACAACCGATTAGGGATATGGGTTTAATATGACTGCCATACCCCTAACTGGTTAGACTGCACCATCACTTAGCACCTGGTGAATAAAAAATACGAGTAGTAAAAAAAGAATATTATGCTAACCAAATATACCTAGGTACATAGCGAGCAGCCTTAGTTCACGCGAGCGATATCGCGGGCACCATCAAGTGTTGACAAAATCATCTTATTGTACAGAAATTAGGGATTACACGTAAAATAAAAAATCTTATTTTCTCCACACAATAGAAAGTTACGCGATGCTCTGAAACCGAACTTTTTGTCAACAAAAAGGAATAATATTGACACGCGCAAAAATAGGAAAAAGATAAAAAAGGGAAAGAACCATCAAGTGCGAGTCGGACGCGCACACGGAGCATCTACCAAGACTTACACTTACTTACTTACTTTTGATAACTTTCGTAAAAGAAACACGAAAGACACAAGAAACATAAATTTACAAGAAATATGATTTTTGTGCGCCTCTCGTGTTTTTATTTTCTTTATTAGTTGTTATAGCAGCAATAGAAATACAAACTCAATCTGAAAATTTAATTTGTCTACCTATTAGTTAATGAAAGAACTAGAAGTTTAATTCGCTATTCTATGCTAAATACGGTTCATGAGATACAGCACGGTGGTGGAAAGACGGACGGATGCACGGACGAAAGAAAAACGGATGGATAGTGGAGGCTTAGTAATACAGTCCTCTTTGGGTACGGAACCCTAAAAGGGAAAAAGGAAGATCCGAGAGGAAGGATAAACTTATGTGGCACCCTCATTATCGAGACGATGCTCGAAGGGTAGGAAACATGTCGCAATTATAACGACGCCATTAAACTACGAGGGTAGAAAATAAAACTTTTTTGAGGACCTTTCAAATATTAAGTAAGTAATATTTTATATTTTTAAAAAAGCTGAAGTCTACCCGGTATGATAAGTGGAATTTATGTAAAACCTTTGTCAGTAAAGGTCTACGCTGCAGAAAAAACCTATATGGAAAGATTAAGGTGGAAGGTAGGTTGGTATTAATTTTACACTAGTAAGTCCATGCTTGCGTGGTGGACTATAGCCTAACCCTTCTCATTCTAAGAGGACTGTTAGTAGTGAGCCGATAATGGGTTGGAATGATGTGGCTGTATTATAAATTTTATATATACTAGATGATGGTCAGTACTTCGTCCGCGTGGATTATGTTTTTAAATGCATAATTTTCCGGGATAAAAAGATATACTTTCCTAGGATACACTTTTCTCTGTGCCTAGTTTCAGTTTCAAAATCGGTTGAAAAGATGGGCCGCTTAAGATCGGATAGGACAACATAGATTTCTATCTGTTTATTTCAAATCAAGAGTTGATCACAAATGTCATGTAATCAGCGTCCAGGCAATCAAACAAAATTTGTTTGATTGCCTGGAATATAAATAATAAATGTTTAATATTTTATCCAATAGGGAATTGATTGATCCAGGAACGTGCATCACCCAATATAGGGAATCGATCAAGCGAGCCTCGTGATTCCAATAAATTGGGTAAGTATTTGGCAATAAGTGGAATCAGCATTTTTTTTTCAAACGTCAAAACGCTTGTATGGGATTTTGGCCGAACTATAAAATATCGACGTCATCAAAGTTCGACGCATTTTTTTTACTTCAATCGATAGTTAAAATTGGGTTTGGGTAATAGTTTTGAAGGATTTGAAAAGAAACAAGCAAGATGTGATACTAAGTACTTGATTTTATTTTAATTATACGGACACAAATATTTTAACAGGCTTCCATTTTGGGCAGCAGAGGCAAAGAGCAGAGAAAACAATACCACAGACAATATTATAAGGATCATAGATCTTACATTCTTACATAGATGAATATAACCATAGAGTGAGCATTGATTACATTTCAACACCCCCTCTCAATGCTTACATATACTGTAATACACAAGAAAAATAAAATAAACCAACTAAACATAAAGCTTGTTACACTTTGCAATAGGTTAGGTACTACACGATATACAAGCATAATGAACTCAAAAATAGAAAACCTTAAACTATAATATCTAACAAATCTGAGAATGAATGATTGAAATCTTGAACATTATACGGTGGACATTCCACATTTATTTGAAAATTTCAGTATTAAATCCTTACACAAAGCTTTAGTGAACATATCAGCAACCTGATCTTGAGTTCCTACATACTTAATACTTAGTTTACCCTTGCCAACAAGTTCTCTTATATAATGATACCTTATATCTATATGTTTTAGGCGCTTTACACATGTAGTACTAGCAACCATTATTGCAGACTGATTGTCACAGTACATTGTAACAGTATCAATTTGAATATTAAAATTCTGACACAAGTTTTGCAACCAGCAAGCCTCACTTGCTGCCATACTTAATGCTACATATTCTGATTCTGTTGAGGAAAGACTTACTGAACTTTGCTTCTTTGAGCACCATGAAATTAGGCAATTTGCATACATAAAACAATAGCCAGTGGTAGATTTCCTGTCTCTTAAGTCTCCTCCCCAATCAGCATCACAATATCCAATCAAAGACTTATCAGTACATTTATATACTAACTTGTAATTTATAGTATGTTTTACATATCTTAGCACTCGTTTTAAATAATTTAACAAAACAGTACTTGCACGATTTTGGTACCTAGAAAATATAGAAAGTGATACACACAAGTCTGGCCTTGTTCCTAAAACTGCATACATCAAGCAGCCAATTATCTGCCTACATTGGTTTTCAATATTTTTATCACTAAACTCATTATTTTCTAGTATTTTTATGTTAAAGTTTTGATCAATAGGGGTTGATATCGGTTTACAATTTTGCATGTTAAATTTCTGTAATACACTTTCTAAATAACGTTTCTGATTTAACTCTGTACTGCCAGAATCTAAATTTTGCTTCACATTAATACCTAGGAAATCTGATACTAAGCCCAAGTCCTTCATACTAAACTCTTTGCTTAATAATGACTTAAAGTCTGAAATTTTGTTTTTATTTGTTCCAAATATTAATAAATCATCCACATACAAGAGAACATACATTTTATCTTGACTATCACACATTGTATACAAACATGAGTCACACTGTGATCTTTTAAATCCTATTTTAGTAATTATTGAGTTAAATTTTTCATTCCAGCTTTTTGGTGACTTTTTAAGTCCATACAAAGACCTATTTAGTTTAACAATGTTTTTATCCCCACTGAAGGCTCCATCAGGTAGCCTTATAAACACTTTTTCATCAATTTCCCCATAAAGAAAAGCCCCAGTAACATCCATTTGATATATTGGTAATCTACATTGAGTTGCTACTGCTGTAAATAACCTAAAAGTTGACAACTTTGCCACAGGTGCATAAATATCATTCAAATCCATTAAATCAGTTTGTTCGAAGCCTCTAGCTACAAGTCTAGCCTTATATTGAATATTATTACCAGATTGCTTCATCCTGAATACCCATTTACTACTTATTGCACTAGTATTTTCTGGTAGATCACAAAATTTCCATGTATTGTTATTGTTTAATGTTTGTAGTTCCATATCAATAGCTTTTTGCCAGCTACTAGCATCCACCCTACTCATGGCCTCTTTGTATGTGGTAGGCACATCGTCTATACAGTAAGCGTTATTACACTTGAAGAAAGAAGTTTGTTTGCGGGTACGCTTGGGTTGAACTGATGAGATAAGCACATCATCTTCAGTGCTTTGTTTACCTTCTTCTTCACACATGCTTTCACACTCCTCATATGAACTTTCTTCACACACATCACTAGGCTGTTTTGATTCTACAATTTCATCACTACTAACCACATTCTCTACATACACACTTTCCTTACATGCTTGTATAGGCTCTTTTGTTTCAACTAATTCACTACTTTTTATGAAGACTACATCCCGCCTAATTTCAACAGTGTTTTTAAATGAAAAATATATTCTATATCCCTTTACATTTTCACCATATCCTACCATTATTCCCTTTTCTCCTTTAGGGTCCCATTTCCTCCTTTTTTCTTTTGGAATATGTGCAAACACGGGTAAACCAAAAATTTTTAATGAATTTATGTCAAATTTCTTGTTAAACCACAACTCATATGGAGTTTTATCTTTTATATTACTTTTACCTGTCCTATTTAAAACATATGCAGCTGTATTAACCGCTTCTGCCCACAAATACTTGGGTAACTTCTTAGCACACAACATAGTCCTAGCCGCCTCGACTAAAGTTCTATTTTCGCGTTCTGCCTTGCCATTTTGCTCAGGACTGTATGGCACTGTTTGCTGGTGAATGATACCGCACTTATGAAACAATTTAGCAACATCTTTATTCACAAACTCTAAACCATTGTCACTCCTAAAATATTTTATTTTATTTCCTGTTTCATTTTCTGATCTATATAAAAAATCCTCTATACACTTCTTTACTTCATCCTTCCCTTTCAAAAAATATACATTTCTATAGTTAGAGTAGTCGTCTTTAAAAACCACAAAGTATCGAGCACCTCCCACAGAAGTTTGTTCCATGGGACCGCAAGTGTCAGCATGAATTAACTCACAAGTTTTAGTTGTTTTTATCTCACTACTTGGGAATGGTAAACGATGAATTTTACCTTCTAAGCAACTTTCACACTGTTCTTGCACACTACTTGCATTCTCAATATTAATATTGTTATTTTTCAACACCTCTTTGACATAAGTCATGTTTTGGTGAGCAAGTTTTTGATGCCACACATTTAAATCTGTGTTGCTTTGCACAAAGTTAATTTCACATTTTAAATAACGAAAATCCAAGTAATAAAGGTTACCAATTCTCTTTGCAATAGCAGATACTTGCCTTTCCTTAAAGAATTTACATACACTTTCATATGTCACCATGACATAACCCTTGGATGTGACAAATTTTACAGAGAACAAATTTGTTTTTAAGTCGGGCACATACAGAACATTATCCATGGTGGTATCAACCCATTCTTTACCATTGTATACTTGTACCACTAGACGCCCTATTCCTAATACTTTAATAGATGTACCATCTCCTAACAACACAAATCTATTTGACAGATCAGTAAAGGATACAAACAACTCCCTATATCGGCACATATGATCGCTTGAGCCTGAGTCAACCAGCCACTTAGATTGCTTATAATCTTTTAACGAATTTGAAACCACAAATGCATTACTTGTATTTTGTTTACTTAACCTAAATTTACACTGACTTTTTTTTGTGGCCTATTTTTTTACAATACAAACACACTATATTTACTCTCAAAGTTTGAATTACCTTTTTTACACCGAAAACACTGTGTGAACTTTTTAACACTACCTTTTCTCGCTGCGAAGGCTGATGCAGACGTTGAAGCTGCATCCTTCATTCTCTCCTCCTCCACTAGGAGACGTGCCACTAGGTTTTCGTATGTTTGTTTGTCATCTGAAGCTGATTCCCATGCAGACACAAAATGTTTGTACTTATCTGGTAATGACATAAGCACCTTTGTTATTACAAATTTATCCGAGATCTCTTCTCCCATTTGTTTTAAATTACTTTGAATTTCTTGAATTTTTGACAGAAACACAGCCATATCTGTACCTTCTTCATACTTAAACTGAAAGAATCGCTGCTGTTCGATATGAATGTTAGTCTCACTTTTTTGTTCAAACACACATTTCAATTTACGCCACATCTCAGCAGCCGAATTACATGTTATTATGTGCAGCATGACATCTTCCGACATTCTCGTTACTAACAATGACTGAGCCTTGGCATCTTTGCCCTCCCATGTGGCCCTTGAAGATGGGTCCTTGGGTTTTATGCTGCTTCCTTCTACTACGTCGAACAAACCTTGCCCTTTTAGTAAAACGGAAGTTTGAAATTTCCAGACATTCCAATTCTTCGTACCTTCTAACTTACATACTGTTCCTTGAATTACGGGTGTAATCGTAGTATGTGTAGTTCCTTCCATCTTGCTAGGTATCCAACCAACTTTTTATTGTAAATATTTCCTACCTTGCTCGGCTGAACAAGTAATTTCCACGAGATGGTAACCTCGCTAACCACGCCGCGCTGTTTTGCCGGTCGCGTTATTTTCAAAAAATTGTATTTATTAATAATGCCGGAATCTTATCGAAATCCAACAAAGTTACGTGCCTGGGCCCATAACCTGAAGGATTTGAAAAGAAACAAGCAAGATGTGATACTAAGTACTTGATTTTATTTTAATTATACGGACACAAATATTTTAACAGGCTTCCATTTTGGGCAGCAGAGGCAAAGAGCAGAGAAAACAATACCACAGACAATATTATAAGGATCATAGATCTTACATTCTTACATAGATGAATATAACCATAGAGTGAGCATTGATTACATTTCAACAAGTTTAAACAAAATTGACAAGGGACGTGAATATTGGAGAGATCCTTTTTGGGAGATCCTCCTTTTTCTCCTTTTCCTTTTGGAAAAAAATATTTTTTTTAATAATATAAATAATGAATAATAAAAAGTACCTAACTAGTCAAATACCCAATTGTAAGGGTGTAATTTGAGACAGCAATAAAATAGAGTTTGTTTCGTTTGGGTATTGATTTATGTTATATTTTCTGGTATTTTAATATTTGTAGTCACTAGTTAATTCTTTCTACTCAAACGTCTAAGTCTATGGTTCAATTAAGCGTAAGCTTCAATCATTAACAATTCAACCAATTGCCGCCCAAGTATTGAGCATGGGCCCATTCTTAGAATGTGAAAGGATAAGGTCACAATTCACCATGCTGGCCAAGTGGTGATTCGCAGACTTAGCTCGCCTTAGTAAACTTTGTGAAGACCTCTGAGGCATGTGTGTATCTCTAGTGTAATGGGACTACGGGTAAATAAAATTACCCATGGTCCTATCAATGGATCAAACCAATGGCACCACAGGTAAACGCTCGTTTCCTAACAATGCTTTCCTTCAATATTATTTTTGATTTAGCAAAATCTATATTTAGGTCTAAAAAGTTCTATGAACGCATAAAAATTTGTCAACGCAGCCATGTGCAACAACGATGAGGCATATGAAGTTTGGAAATACCACGCTTTTTGCTGACAAAAGTTTGAGTCCCCTTAACGCTGTAATTAAATCCACTGATACACTCCGACTTATCCGCACCATCAGCAGCCTTTGATGTTGCCTCCATGGTCTTACCTCCTCAACTTCCGTCAGTGTTAAACCTCCCTGTGAGGGTCTGAGGGAATTCACAATTAAGTAGGCAGGTACTTAAATTATTTTCATGCGAGGCTTGAAATTAACTAATGTAATAATAATATTGTGGAAGACAAAGTTTAAGTAAGTTAATTTTTCTTGCTTATTTCATTATTTCTGTATTCGATGATGCTCGCGACTTCGTCTGTCGAGGCTGTTTTTTCATTCCCGCGAGTACTCTTTAATTTTCCGGGGTGAAAAGTAGTTTATGTACTTCCCCGTGATACTATTTCCGTACCAAACATCAAAACCGGTGAAACAGATGAGACGTGACAGACAGACAGACAGATACACTTTGCATTTATAATATTAGTATGCATAAAATCCGGTCTCACAACAGCACTATCATATCCAGATGCAATTAGGTTCATTATAGTTATAGCCTTCTATCCTTTTCTCTCGAGTGACTGTAATCATAAGAAGAAAAGAGAATAACCTACGATGCGCAGAAGCTTATCGATATATCGACGATAAATACCTACAATTTGCTTTGGAAACTAATATCTTAAAAATAATAATATTGTTATAACTTATAAGTACCTAGATTATAAGAAATACTTTTGTTTATATCGATATATGAATCTGTAGTTGACGTGAAAGATACAATTTTCTCAACTCGGCCCTCGACAATATGTGGCAGAAGTTTCTTTTATAAATAAACGTGTGTTTTCTTTTCATTTTCCACCAAGTTTCGGGTGAGATGCGCACAAAAAGTGTACAAGACTGTGTGCGATGACAATAAAGTTGATATTGTCTTCATGAAAGGTTTTGTGTGCTCATGGTTTTATTAATATGTTCTCGCTCGATGGTGTACGTGACTTCGTCCGTGTAGATCTATACTAATATTATAAATGCGAAAGTTTGGATAGATGGATGGATGGATGTTTGTTACTCAATCATGCCAGAGTAACTGAACGGATCTGGATGTGGTAGGAGAGATAGACTATATGGAATAACACATAGACTACTTTTTACCCCGGAAAATTAAAGATTTCCCGGGGGAACCGAAAATTCTCAATCCACACCGACGAAGTCACGGGCATTAGCTAGTCTTATTAATGCGAAAGTTTGGATGGATAATTGGATGTATATATGGATGGACGGATGTTTGTTATTTAATCACGCCAGAACGGCTTAACGGTTCTGGATGAAATTTGGCACAGAAATAGATTGTAGTTCTTAGCCCTGAAAGTTAATGAGTTCCCGCGGGAATTAAAAAAAACTTAAAGCACGCGGACGTAGTCGCGGGCATCAGCTATTATAGAATAAACACGTCATACATACGGCACCTATGGCCTCTGTTGTGGCTAGTTACCGCTCCATAGCTTAACCGCAAATCAATTTAGTGTTCAGGCACGCAATGCAAGGTGCAAGCCAATTAGTGACAAGAGTCAGTTCAACTGTTTCCATGTCTGAACATGAATTCATCTAAAATAAAGCGGTGATAGGATAGTGGTTGAGATACCCAGCTTCCTATTAGAGCAGTCTCATTAATAATTGAATATAAAAAATACTTTTTAAACAACCGACTTCAAACTCCCGCGCCAAGTTTACAACACTAAACGCTATACAAAGTACTTATTTTATTGTTGATATTTTAAAAACTGCTCGACCGATTTCGATAAAATTTATATGGGACCACATGGGAAGTATGCTCTTTCAAATAAAAAAAGAACCATCCAAATCGGTCCACTCAGTCAAAAGTTCTGAGGTAACAAACATAAAAAAAAAAAAACCTCCTCCTCCTTTTTTTGAAGTCGGTTGAAAAGGCTTTATTAGCTACTAGATGATTCCCGCGACTTCGTCCTCGTGGACCAAATTTTTTCGATTCCCGCGGGAACTCTTTAATTTTCCGGGATAAAAAGTAGCCTATGTCCTTCCCCGGGGTACAACCTATTCCTGTACCAAATTTCATCAAAATCGGTTGAACAGATGGGCCGTGAAAGCGTAGCAGACAGACAGACAGACACACTTTCGCATTTATAATATTAGTATGGATTACGTTACAATTTTCTTTATCATAAGAACATGATAAATAAGTAAACTGAATCAATTATATATGTCAAATCATTTATTTTACTTTTGACGTAAGCACGCCTATGAAGTTTCATAATTATTGACAGGCAACCATCGAGGTAGATAGATATACGTTTTAAGAAATTAAATATCACTTGCTACTAACGGTGAAGGAAACATGGTGAGGTAACCTGCACGATCGAGAGTTCTTCATCATTTTCTCAAAGTTATATTATGTCTGCCAATCCTTACTTTGCCAGTGTGGTGTATTATGCCCACTAGTCGTAATAAGGCACGAGAGAAAATCTACTGTGAAAGGGCTCTTACAGTCACGTTTTACGTGTCCTCATCTTACTATTTTTTCACATTCTGTGAGTGAAACTAGCCGGAGTTAGTTATGTAACTCAGTTACTTCAGTTCTCGTATCATTAATTCATTCCAAGATTCATTCCCATTTGAATTGGAATAGGTATGATAAAATATCTCTTGTTGCCAATTTTCTCTTGGCACTGGCTGAAAATCTTTCAAAACATCCACCCATTAGGTTCTATAGCAGCGAAATTGGCATTAAATTCCAACCGGAGCTCGCTCGGCCATTTTGTTTTGTATAAGGTGGTGTTTAAATCACTTAAATGGACATGTTGGTTTCCTTATTGCGTGAAATCAAAATTTACAGCCGCGCAACTTTGCACACTAAGGACCAGTTGCATGGCAGACAGTTAAAGCTACGTTATGGTTACCGTTAAACTTTGACCACCTATAAAATAAAATGTGATGAAAATCAAGATTCATTCTACCATAGTTAGGATGAAATCACACTTCTGATAGGACATGACAAAACGTCAGCACGAAACGCTCGCATTTTACGAGGCACCGTGTGAGCGCTGTAATGTTACAAGTGGAAGATGCCGGGTTCGACGTGGTAAATTTAGGAATTTAGAATCTCTGAGTTTTCTTTTTTCTAACCTTGTGGATGGCTAGGTCGGGGCTTATTACCACCCTACCCTCAAAGACGTCCCCAAGTAATTTAGCGTTCCGATTAAGGGAACTGGTCTATTGCAATTGTCATACCCCAAACAGGTTAGGTTAGGTTACCCGCTACTACTTTAGACTGCATCATCACTTGCTACCAAGTGATATCACAGTCAAGAGCTTACTTGTAGTGGAATAAATTATAACATGTTTCGTCGTTAAGGTCTACGCAGCTCCATAGGATAAAAGTGCATGCACAAAAGTTTTGCACTGACGTTTGTCCTATCCTGTCAGTAGTGTAGTTCCGCCCGAAAGCACAGAAAAGGTAATAGTACCTACTCGAAAGGTTAAAACTAAAATAATTTTCATCCAAACTCTGTCTTGTGCACATTGCAACTTACAACAATTGCAACAACAACAACAACAAACAATTGCAATTGCATTGTTTTATTGAGTGTTAAAGTTTAACCGTAATGTTACTTTAAGTACATGTTATGCAACTGGGCCGCATTGTAAACACAATAAGCATCGTTTTAGAATATACTGGGCACCGGCTATTTCAGTTCAATCAAAAGTAAAGTCAATCCGAGATTCAAGTTAATATACCTATTGGGAAAATTTCCATTAATTGCTTTTCATAAAATAAAGCAAATACCACGGGATATTAACAGATAGTGAGGTAACCTTTGCAACCTATTATTAACTAGACTTTGTCCGTGTGAATTGAAAATTCCCATCGAAGCGTGGAATTGTCGACAGTAAAAAAGTAGTAGAAGCCTGTGTCCTTCAGCAGGAAGTAACGTATCGCTGGACCAAAGTTTAAAAAAAAAGAGAACGTCCGATTCGTCCATTGGTTTGATCTTTGCGTAGATAGATCGTCAGTCAGTCACTTTTTCTTTTTAGGGTTCCGTACCCAAAGGGTAAAAACGGGACCCTATTACTAAGACTCCGCTGTCTGTCTGTCTGTCTGTCTGTCTGTCTGTCTGTCTGTCTGTCTGTCTGTCTCCAGGCTGTATCTCATAGACCGTGATAGCTAGAAAGCTGAAATTTTCACAAATGATGTATTTCCGTTGCCGCTATAACAACAAATACTAAAAATTAAAAAAATATATATATTAAGGGGGGTCCCCATACAATAAACGTGTTTTTTTCGTATTTTTTTGCTCAATATTAAAAACTGTAACAGGTAGACGGTTCAAATTTTCACAGAATATTAACTTGTATATTACCTTTCAAAATAAATAATTAAATATCAATAAAGTAAATATTAAAGGGGGGCTCCCATACAACAAACGTAATTTTTTGATATTAACAGTAAACCTCTACAAACAAAGTTAGTTTTGCGGTTCATTAACAAAGGTAATTATACCTACTTCTTGAGTACGGAACCCTCGGTGCGCGAGTCCGACTCGCACTTGTTCGTTTTGTTTATAATTAGACTAGATGATGCCCGCGACTTCGTCCGCGTGAATTGATGGTTTTTTAAGATTTAAACTATCCTATCTCTCAAGTTGGATCGAACTGCACATGGTGTGCGAATTTTATTATAATCGGTTAAGTGGTTTAGGAGTCCATTGAGGACAAACATTGTGACACGAGATTTATATATATTAAGATTTCACAGTCACAAAACAGTTTCTATGTAATCTTAATAAATCTAAAAGTCCCTAATCCTAAATGGTTTTTCATTATGCGCAGTTGTTTCACAATATAAATGCGTAGTCATAGACCGCGGAACCGACATCAAAGCCTCGACTCCGAGGCGGGGTGTATCAGTGAATTTAATTACGACTTGATTTAAGCCCGCGCGTAATAACAAACAATTTCGCGTTACAATTATTAATGATGCTGGATTTGGAGCCAAATATTACGGTACTAGGATAATGCCTGCGACTTCGTCCGCGTGGAATAAGTTTTTTATTCCCACGAGAACTCCTCAATTTTCCGAGATAAAAGTAACCAGTGTCACTTTCCAGGTCTCCAATTATGATCATGATAAAAATCACGTCGATCCGTTGCTCCGTTGCGGCGTGATTGAAGGACAAACCAAAAAACTAACACAAGTTCGCATTAATAATATAAGTATGACTTTTATTCATATTATGTTTTTAAACAGTACGGTATAGTCTACGGTACGGTATACCGTCATGTCATGGTTGTCATATTGACATGTCATGTTGACATGTCATATTGACTGTCAACATGATAGACGTCCAACTGCTGCATTTTATTAAGGCGGCGCAGTATCCTAAGCACCTTATTCTAACCTTTTTATTGTAATATCAGTAGTATTTGATAGAGAATAATGGAAAAAAAAATTAGGAGTGGTAATTGGTTGCTCTTTTAAAATAATTCATTTACAATTACAAGAATGTGTAGATACATAAGTAACCGCAATCCTAAGCAGCGAGTAAAATCCATGCTCTTTTATCATTTACATAATCATCAACAGTATAATATACCTTCAGTTACCTCACACAATGTACGCGTTCTGACGTAGAAAGCTTCGTGAGCTATACTTACTCCCCTCCCAGGGGCCACGTCCGCCGAACTCGGTAAAAGCTTTGTCCTTTATGCTTTCCCAGGGATTAATATTCATCCGCCTTAAAAGCTAATAAAATGATTGTGAAGTTTGCGGGCCCTGAGTTACTTAAAATGTTACGTTTTACTCAGTAATGTGTGTTGTAGTTACCGAGATATAGTAGCTACTGGATCGAGTATACTACGAGACTATTTTAACATTACTGCCCAAACAAGTAATGCAATATTTTCAGGGTTCATATTATATGTATGTATGCATATGAGTTTCTTTATTCATCCATAACTTCTTAATGCCTGAGCAGAGGCCAAATTGTCTATCATAATTATTTGTCAGCTTAAAACGTATAACTCGAACTGTTTAAGGAGTTCATACATAGTGTCGATAACTTTTGAAACCAAAAAAAATCATAGTAGGATGAAACCCATTGGAAAAGGAAGAGAATACAATAAAAATGAAAGGAAAAATAATTTACGGGCGATCTCGTCTTGGGTTCGATCCCCAGAGGGTGAATTTGGTAATTTATAATTCCTGAACTTTTTTTGGCCTGGTTTGGTGTGAGGCTTCGGCGGTGGCTTATTGCTACCTGGCAAAGATGTGCCGCCAAGCGATTTATGTATTGTTACGATGCCGTGTAGAAGCCGAATTTATTATTTTATTATTAGCCGAATTTTTATGGATTTTGTAGGTTAGTTGTAGGCTTACAGTCTTATGTAAATATGTTTTTTTTTTTTAAAGTACCTCCAACATGGGGGAAGGAGACTGTTTTTAATTACTACTCTTTCATACCAGTTCTATCAATTATACTTCTCGCACTTTCATTCTTCATACTATTTCTTTCTTTCATTCATTCACTTGCACACTCTGGGTAAGTTCCCATCTAATTTGACTATTACATCTTTACTATTTATTTCTATAACTCAGGGACGGGAGTGGGGTTGGGAAAGGGAAGTTTTATTTTTTATACTTATTTACAATTTTTTCTTACTTTTTACAATTTTTCTTATCCTATTTTACAAAATTTTTATAACAACTTAAACTAAACTATTCTCCTACAATTAACTACATTCACTTATATTTTACTACTAATATAATCACTAATATTATTTTACGACTTATTTCTATTATTAACAAATATACATATTTTCTTACAATAGTCTAGGAAACAGTCTCTATATTTTACATTAATTGTTACAATCTCTGGCAGTGTATTTTTACTTAATTTTATTCCTATTTTACATTCCATGTTGTATCATGTATGTAAAAATATTTACAAAAAATATAGAGGATTTTAAAAACTTGTCAGGGCTAAACTAACCTAAGAGCTATTTTTCAGATTCTGTTGCAGAGTTACTGCACCCTTATTTGAACTACCACGTGGCAACCCCTAAATTTCAAAAAATCGTATCTTAAAAACTATAAGGTAAAAAACTTTAAAATTTTTAATACAGTAAGAACGAATTAAACTTTACTAAATAAATGAAAAATATAGGGGGGTCGTCGATCTATATTTTAAGAAAATTAACCTTGAAATTTCGATAAAATTTTTAAGTGCAATAACTCTACAACCGCTTATCTAATTTTTACGAACGACCTGTCGCCGTGCAGCTCCTGTTGGGTTCCGTCAATTGAAGTCGCTGGAAGCGTCCTCTGGTGTCCGGAACACGAAACACGTGGCCACGTGGTTTTGTGTTTTTCTCAGTTTCCTCTGCATCCACAAGCGAAAAAAATCCAAATGAGATGTTTTCTTATAGGTCTTGGTGAGGCGCTTCGAGTGACGTATTAAAAACAATAGGTTGTCGATCTAAATAGGGCAGCGTTCGCCTTCAAAGTTTGAAAATTTTCAAACTTTACGGTTTTTCGACCGCTGCACCTCCAACTTTACACCGATTATCACGCACTTTTCACCGTTTTATAGAGCTCACAGAAACGCAACTTTTGACTTTTCACACTTGAAGATTGGTTGAGAAAAACCCACTTTTTTGAATTTTTTAAAACTTTAAATTCGCACGGAGCAACGCGGAAACACTTCGTACGCGTGCGCTTTCGACTCCGGGCCATTGATTGTAAATATGATTACATAGGGCTAAGAAAAAACGACAAATTACCTACTCCTTCATCTCACAAATAACACTAGTCTTATTTATAAAAACATTCAGATCAAAGAAGAAATCACAAGATGAATTCACTGTTAGGTTATGACAAAAATATTTAGGTTAATAATCTGAAGAAAAATGTCGAAATAAGAAAATATAATGGAGCCCTACATTCGCAGGAATTCAAATTCGAAAAATGTGGTGAAAAGTTTTTAATCATCGAAATGGAGGAATTTTTCAGAATTTTTCATTCACTCTTTGAGGTTGGAAATTGATTACATCGAAACTTGAATCTTTATTAGGATAATTTTGTAAAGTGGAAATCGTTCTTCATTTTTATTTTCATTTCGATTTCAGTTTTGGTGCTTTTGGGTATTGAATAGTGAACGATCTGTTTTTTCTTTCTTTAACAGGTACAATGAATAGGCATGATGACTGATTTTGAAGAATGGTCAGATTAGGTTCGGAAGTTACTGTTTCGAAAAAATATCTTATTTCAGCAGAAAAATAAGGTTTGGTAGATAAAATTGGCATTTGAAATTTAAATTTTAAAATTCACGCCAAAACGCTTGCGTCATGGCGTCGTTTGTGACGTCACTATTGTTTTTACCAATGTACTCTGTGCAGTGTGCAGTAAACAATAGTGTGATTGTCAAAGCTCGAAAACAAACAATTGTGACGTCGTTCGCTTCTTGGTGTTTAATCCATAGTTAGTTATAGTTTTATTTTATCAAGATAAATAGCAATCTCACTCAAAATAGAAAAATAAATACGTTTTTTATAATCCATGTATCCTATTTCATTAGATAAATTCATAATTTATTTGATTCTTGGTTACTGTCATCATGCCTTTTGTAGATACAGGTTAGGTACCTGTTTCATAAACTTGTTAAGTGATGATGCAGTCTTAGATGGTAGCGTGCTAACCAGGTGAAGTACAGCAGTTCTATTAAACCCTTAATGCTACTACAAGGTGGCCCTTGACTGCGATCTCACCTGGTAGTGGGGTAGTGGACTAAGTACAGCAGTTCTATTAAACCCATTGCACCCCTTAACCGGTTGACATCATACCGGAACGCTAAATCGCTAGGCGGCATAATAATTAGGTTTCGATTTCGGTTTTGAAAAAATCCCGTGAAAGCTTAATTTTCCGGGATAAAAATGTTCTAATCCGGGATGCAATCTATCTCTGTTCCAAATGCCGTCAAAAGTTGAAAAGCATAGCAGTGTATTTAATACGATCATTTGATAGTTTTACCTGGAAAGTATCTCGGGAGTTTTGATAATTGGTGTATTTTATAAAATAATAATACACAAATAACAGGTAACCCCCTTTTTGAGCACCAAATTACCGGGTTTTTGTCTTTAATCGGTATTATTTTAACTTTGATAATGTACAATACTAGATGATGCCCGCGACTTCATCCACGTGGATTGAGGTTTTTGGTTCCCGCGTTATGAAAAGTACTCCAGACTCCAGACTATAATCCAGATCCAGATTCCAGACTATAAGCTTTCTCTGTGCCAAATTTCATCCAGATTCGTTCAGCCGTTCTGGCGTGGTTGAGTAACAAACATCCATCCATCCAAACTTTCGCATTTATAATATTAGGATAGAGTATAGATATACACGCATCAAGTAAAATTTTAGGTAAAACTTAGCTTTCACCGCTTTAATATCCAGTCTAAATAAAATCTATTTTAGAATACAGAAAATTACGTCTAAATACTATATCAACTAAGTCACAAGTTTGGTGCGCGAGTTAAACCAAGATATTAAACACAAGCAAGTCCTCCGTGAATATCGAATTACTTCTCTAACTTAGCGAAGCCTTACTG
Source organism: Erebia epiphron (assembly GCA_963932025.1). NCBI lineage: Eukaryota > Metazoa > Arthropoda > Insecta > Lepidoptera > Nymphalidae > Erebia > Erebia epiphron. Next base: position 17,445,763 of record OZ009950.1, read on the forward strand.
TGGGTACCCTTGAAGCCTTGAATATTTTGAAGTGGTTAATTTTCCTACTAGTTGATACCCGCAACTCGGTGTGCGTGAATTCAGGTTTAGGTATAAGAATATTTAGAAGAAATGAACGCTACGACGCGACAACGACGCTTTCGACGACCTCCATGGCGCAGTGTTGAGCGCTGTTGTCTTAACGTGCGGAGGGCCCGGATCCGATCCCCGGTAGGGTCAATTTGTGAATTTATAATTTCTGAATTTTACCTGGTCTGGCCTACTGTAGTTGACACCCTACCGGCAAAGACGTGCCGCCAAGCAATTTAGCGTTTCGGAACGATGCCGTGTAGAAACCAAATAGGGGTATGGGCTTAACATAACTGCTATGCCCTAACAGATTAGCCCGCTACCATCTTAGACTGTATCATCACTTACCGTCAGGTGAGATCGCAGTAAAGAGCTATTTTGTAGTGGATATAAAAAACGCTAAAACATCAGCTGAAAGTGTTTTGAGAGAGACTCGACACACTCTCACTATTTTCTGAAAGGCAGCATAAAATGCTATACCAATAATACCATGCCTATCACAACAATAATTGATACTGTAGCAATGATTGATGCAGCTTTTTGCAATCGACCTCCTGGATTTCACATACTCGGTTGCTACACCGGTGAAATCCTGTCGATTGAAATTCTGCCCGTGACAGCTTCGACATGACGTTCCCTGACGAACATTATTCAACGCGTATTCATCGTTACTAGCTCCAACAACTACCAATCTCCACTTATAATAAAAAATATTCATGCGGGCATTACCTAGGTAGGTAGATAATGATAATGCATGCTTCGTCAGCGTGGATTAAGTTTTGTTTAATTTCCGGGGAACTCCTTAATTTTCCGGAATATAGCTTAAGTCCTTCCCCGGAAAGTTACCTATATCTATAAGTACCAATTTTATCGAAATCGGCCAACCAAACTTTGAAGAATTCATATACATAGATTTAGGATTCGAGTCCAATCCTAAGTCTATGTTCATAAATTATAATCCGCAAACTTGTCTAACCCGGTCTAAAATTAGAACTAATTTTCATGCCTAACATTTATTGCTTTTAATTTATTTTTCATAGATACTGTCACCGGGTCTCTGCCGTCAATTATCTCCATAAAGTGACACTCTTTGAGTTCTTAAAACCTTCTGTTGTGACATTTTAGGATTTAGGACATTATGACGCATGAATTTTTCTCATTTCTTATGATAGTAGGCCGCTAATCCATTTAATGTGCAAGTTTCATTGTGCGACGCGATAAAAAATGGCGGATCGTAAATTGCCAATAGTTTATAAACTCCTTTCCCTAATTTCTCATATTCCTCATTAGGTACTGCGGGTCGTGACCGCTTTCCATTAATCAAATAATGGTAGGAGTTTTCTTGGGATAATAATGCGGTGGGTGGTGCACGTCCTTCCGCATAAAGCTCGACTAAGAGTATTTACCTAAACTCCTAGGTTTTTGTAACGATTGTAGCAGATGTGAGTGATAATACAAACGGGACCGACGCGCGACGGCTTTACGTGCTCTCCGAGGCACGGAGGAAACGCAATGCCGAATTTGAAACTCCAAATTCAGTCACCCATCCATTTACCGACTTGGGTCAACGTTACTTAACAATCGCAATCGACTGATAATTATGCTTTGTCACAACTAGACCACTCGTCCCTCACTTTCCTTTCTATAATAAGGACGCCAAAATACAGAGCTAAACAAAGTAAACACAAAGGGTCAGTCGTAACTGAATAACATTGTTGAAAAGTCACGAACGCTAACTCAATCAGAACCAATTTGTTGTACTTGCAAAGAGAATAATTAAAATTAGTTGCCCAAACTATGAATTTATAGTTCGCTAGTTATTGTTAACACTTTCGCTGCGTTACGGCAAGTATTTTGCCGTATTTGACGGTCAGCCAGTGCGGCAGCTAGTTTTCCTTGTTTTGCGCACGGTGCGGGGGTGATTTATCTATGTTCCCGTACGTGTAGGAAAGAGACAGTGATTTTTTCTATATGGTTGCTTTTAATATAATGATATTGTATACTAATAATGTACGGCAAAATAGTTGCCGTAACGCACAGCAAGGTAATTATTTTTATTCAGTGCGGTACGGCGACTATCTTGCCGTACCCCCCCAACCCCGCGCCTCACTGCATGCGTCCGCGCGGCCTCGCAGTTTGCATTAGTGTTGGCCGTAAGTGCTCGATATTTTTTATGCAAAAAACTACGCGACGAGACTTTCACGTAAAAAACATGATATGAGTAAGGGAATTACCTACTTTTTAAAATTTATTTTATTTCGTTAAAGTTCCTAATATGATCTCATCATAGATTAAAAATAAAAAGTAATTACTAGTGGTTCGCCCCGAACTGAGACCTCGCGGTTTCACAGAGCGCCATATATTGACATCAGTGTGAAGTTCTGTTAAAAATATCATCATCATTAAAAATTAAATAATTTCGTTTCCTTATAATATTTATCTAATTTTAGTATTTGTTGTTCAAGTACAGGATATAATTCAAATAATTGATCAAGTTTCAGGCTTGAGAGTTCAGAAAATTGAGAGTTCTGAGGTCAACTTTGGACGTTAGAAAATCGCTACTTTGAAAGCCTCCCATTTCGTCAATTTTAGGGGAAAAATTCAAAAAAAAATATTTTTGGACTCTATTCTTAATTATCTTTAAAATGATATACTGCAACCCTATGTAACGCTATAAAAAATATTTTACTTCGCATTCGCTTCTATGAGAGCCCCCCTGAAATAAAGATTTTTAAAACTTTTTAAGCCATATTCGGCGGGAGGCCATCGATTTACATATTATATTTAAATTTGAAGTAATTACGTTCAGCAATTCAGAAGTTATAAGGCTCTGACAGACGGACGGACAAGTGCCAATTCACCCAAGTAGACTCAGAGACCTTCGCTTCGCTCGGTCAATAATAATTTGGTACCCTAATATGAATCAAAATTTAAAAAACCTATTTGTATTTATTATTATTTATTTATTAATCAGTGTATTTGTACTAAACTTACATGAGTGACTGCTTTTTATTTTAATTTTTTTTATATTTAAATATATTTTTTTAAATTGGCGATAGGTACTTGTAAGAGTAATTATTATGTTGACTAATTATGAAGAATTATGTTGATTTATACACTTAAATTTGTTGTGTCTTTAATAAAGAATATCTTTAAAATATCGATTGTCATTTCAGAAGTAAACCCATCCCTAGCAATTTTTTAACTTCTATGCTATACGGCATATATATTGCCGTAAATGACTGATTTTGAAAAATCTCTGTATCTTTCGAAATATCATAGAGAACCCGGGGCTACCGCAGCTAGGTATACACGAGGATGTAGCCTATCGATTTGTTCAAAAAACCCATTGATATGGTGAGTTTCCACGTCTCCATGGACTTTGAAAGTCAGGTTCCGGTACGGCAAAATAGAGGTCGTAACGCATATCAGGAAATATAGATACGGGCAGTATTTGTCTCGTACCGCACGAGCCGTAGGTTTAGGATCCAATGCTGCCGCAGCGAATGTGTTAATCTCTTTGACAAACGTATAAAGTTATTAGGGTACAGTTTGAATTGAATGTAATGTATTCGACAAATCGATACTCGTTTCGTTCGTCAATTTGTTTTTTGTGATGGAAAGTAAGGATTCTCAAAGGACATTGTAATAATTCACTCACTCTCTTCATATGCCAGCTCACTATTGAGCACGAGTCTCCTTTCAGAATTAGTAGGGTCTGGCCATAGTCCACCACGCTATTTGAGTGTGAATTGGCAGATTTCACACATCTTTGAGAACCTTACCTGAGCCGGGAATCGAACCAACCGAAAATGCAAAAAATAATCAGGTCACTATTTTATTGACCCAATCGATAGGGTTCACGAGGAATATTAAATCTTTTTTTATGTGATGATGCAGCCTAAGATGGTAGCAGGCTAACCTGTTAGGGGCATGGCGGTTATATTAAACCCGTACCCATATTCGGTTTCTACACGACATCGTACCCGCGACCTCCGCACGTTAACCTTACAGCGCTCAACACTGCGCCGCGGAGGTCGTATCAAATCTCTCAAGCAAAAGTATCTTAAAATTAACGAAGACCAATTTTTTACCGCTTTCCGTCTTCAATACATAGTACCTAATTGTTCTTATTTTCATTGGTCAAAACTACTTTTGACAAGGAAAGAATACTGCATGTAACATAACGAAGTTACCTACTTTAACATTACGTCATATTGTTACGAAAGTCGGCAACTTTTGAATCATGTTAGTATTAGCTTTCAGAATATTATGGGTGAAGTGAGAGAGTATAAAAGACAAAGCTTTTACTGAGTTCAGCGCACGCCACCCTAGGGAGCAGGGTTCCAGAACTTTGTGCCCCTGGATACGCATTTACTATCACTATGGTTTTTATGACGTCACTTCCCTGGAGGAGGAAATTTTTATGTATTCAATCCATACTACTTTCACGGCCCATCTGTTCAACCGATTTTGAAGAAATTTGGTATAGGGATACTTTGTAGCATCGGAAAATTAAGAAGCTCCCGCGGGAATGAAAACCTAATCCACGCTGACGAAGTCGCGGGCATCATCTAGTAAATAAATTATTAAATGTTTTGTTGACCAACACAACGAATAGGCATGATGACTGATTTTGAAAAATGGTCAGATTATGTTCGGAAGTATCTACTATTGCGAAAAAATATCAAATATCATTGCTCAGATGCGGTGTGATTGAAAGATAAACAGCTTTGCACTTCGTAGGTATCCTTACTTTATATAATTTATAAATGTGAAAGTGTGTTTGTCTGTCTATTCTTGCTAGTTCTTCTCGGTAGGAACGGTATTCCGAACCAGTGGTAGACTATTCATAAACAATTGTAAAAAGTCTATTTGAGTAAAAACCTTTGGATTTTTGATATGGGCTTTTTATTCCGAAAGTATGCCAGGGGAATTTCAAAAAATACATGAAGGCGAAATCCGGGCATCTTCTTATTTATAATATTAGATTATAGTCTTAAAAGTCTTTGCATCTTTTATAATATTATCTAGATATTGTTTTAAGTCAATGTCTAAAATGACCTGGCAACTATTTTGACTGTAACATTTTAAATGTATACTTTTATATAACGAAGCATAAATTTTCCTGTAGAACATTGTAGTGAAATTCATGAAAATGGAAAAAAAAATGAATTCTTTCTTATCTAAGAACTTTTTTCGGTTAATACCTGAGAGGGATTTAGAAGCTGAAAACTTTTTAATCATGCCATGTTAGCTTTTAAAATATGATGGTCGGAGGGAAAGTGTATAAAAGTCAATGCTTTTATACTGAGTTCGGCGGAACCCAAGGGAGTGCGGAAAATGTTTGAGAACATTCTGTACCTGGATAAGCTTTTATGACAAAAAAAAAACATGTTCAAGACATAATAGTGCCGGGTATGTAATACCTTAGTATTAAAAAAATTTAAATGCGATTTTGAAGAAAAAGGTTCTCATATTTTTGTATGGAGCCTGGCCTACCTACCGTGCCGCCATTTCAATTTTTTTTGAAACAACGGCTATCAAAGCTGTACTAGTGGTGCCATCCTCAAGTAGATTATAACTTTGATAAATTGTAATATCTCGGAAACCTGACGCTTTAGAAGATTTCGTCTCATCTAATAATTGTTTGTGGTAATGACAGCTATGGATTAATACAGGTTTTATACGTGGCAGCTATTTCGAGGAAAAATAAGAATGGCGGTACAGTTGCTAGGCGAAAATATTCAAACCCCTTCGGTACACATCTTGCATAGGAAGGACATAGGCTACTATATATCCCGAAACATAAAAATATTTCCACAGAATTTTTAAAACACCCAAATCCACGCTGATGTCGTCACGGGTATCAAGTAGTACAAAATATAATAAAGGATGCAGCAATACAATAAAATTGTGACATTCCGATAGTAGGTATTGTGAGATGAAACCAAAATAAAACGGGAAAGTATGTAGGATATAGATATTGCATTCCGCTCTATAAAGTTAGAATTTTAGCTTCATTCGTTTACCATATTTTTGAGACCGGTGCACATTACACTAGTTGCCAAATCCAGTTAGTTTATTTTAATACTTGATATTAATGGATCGCGTCTTTTTCAAAATAAGTAAGGAAATTCCTAGTTTTAAGGAGGAGTAAAGGTAACCACTTAAAATTTAAACCCACTCCTTAGCTTCCTGTGTTTAAACTGATTGCAATTTAAACTGGTTGCAGATAGAGTACAAATAACAAAAAAGTTTCCTGTTAGGCTTAAAGTTAACCAAACTAGTTCCATTACTATATTGTTCAATTGATCATCGAAATCAGAGCTAAGTATGGATAATAATACATCTGTCAAACGATACGATCACTAAAAAAATAATCAGCATTTTTTTAACTAAAAAAAACGATTACAAAATACTTTGGAAACGTCAACAGCTGGAACTATTACCATATTACTGCAGAAACAGTTTGGAATACTTTTACTACGGAAAATAATCAGCAAAAAATACTGGACTGGAACTTTTTAGGTTAATGTAAACCAGCCATTACAAACTTATTTATAAAACTCAATCTGCTGAAGCATATTCATAAATGCCATAGAACCGGGGCGTGTTACCCCCGACAATCTGATCCCAATTCCAACCCGGACCCTGTCTCCTATCTACCCGGATTAGCGTGATATGTGTGAAACAAAAAGACCCTGATAAAGAAATTCCACACGTTGGCCATTTTTTGGTGACCGTTTTATGCATGTGACTTATTCTGTTACGTTATACATTGCCTGTTTTTGTTATATTAAACTATTTTTTTTGTCACCAGATCTATTTAATAAACATCTGGATCCAGTTGAATCGAAAGCCTCTACAATTTTTATTACATATCAGCTGAGGCCCGCGACTTCATTCGCGTACAATACGTTTTTTGAATTCCCACGTGAACTCTTAAATTTTCCGGTATAGCCTATGTCACTCTCCCAGAGCCGCCACTAAACCCAAGCAAAAAATCAAAAGACAGGACAAACCAACTAACTAACAATCCAAACACAATTTCGCATTTATAACAATGTATAGTTAGAGTTACGAGTCTTGTCTCCGATGCACTGCACTTAAGTGTAGCAGCGCTCTATAGCAATCCATTTAGACTAAAAAGAACAGTAAGGAAACCCTAACCCAATATCAGAATATCGACCTAGAATAGTCTCCGCACAGAACGCATTTTAAAAAGTTGGGATTCTCAAAATCTTATAGGTACAGAGAGAACTGCTAAATGCTAAACCGCTAGTCATATTAGTACCTTCTTGTATAACATGAGCAGCAATGTATAACAAACAAGTGAATTGAGTAAATCAGAAAAAATAAGTAAAGTAGAGGCGATGAGATGTCGGTTCGTGAACGAGGTGCCTTACTGCGGGCGCAATGTGCGGTCACATAAGTGGACTGTAATTTTGGCGCGTGCTTCTTTTATCTTTTTTATCGCTGCGCGCTTTTCAGGATCTTGATTATCCATGACTCACATCATTACATAGATTTAGGAATATATAAATGGGTCGAGGACGAAAATATCTTACTAACTGATGCCCGCGATTTAGTCCGCGTGAATTGAGGTTTTTTGGTTCCCGCAGGAACTCTTCAATTTTTCGAAATTAAAAGTAAACTATGTGTTATTCCAGACTATAATCTATCTCTGTGCCGAATTTCATCCAGATCCGGGATTGGATACAGGAAAACATCGTGAGGAAACCAGTTTTGGTTCCCACTTGAATTTTTCCGGGACAAAAGTCTATGTCCTTCCCAGGGATGCAACCGATATCTGTACCAAATTTCGTCAAAATCAGTAGAACAGGGGGCTATGAAAGCGTAGCAAACCGCCAGACACACTATTGCATTTAAGTACTATGGAAGCATGGATTTTGAATTTTTTCTTTGACTATTATACCATATATTTTATTTTATCCTCAGATTTTATCATAGATCAAAAGACGCACTCAAACATAGACAAGTACTTTCATCGAGACATCCTAATATTCTTATCAGGGACATAAATTTAGTCGTCATCCAATTACATGTGACCCCCATTGAACTGCGTGCGCTCGTCATGTGATAGCTCAAGTTGCATTTGACGTAATTCGCTTGTCATTCCCTCGATTTGGCGTCCCATTACTGAAGTTATTTGTTTTCTGCGAGGAATGGTCAAAGAATAGTAATATTAACCCAAGCACGCAGACGTTTCAACTTATTTAGGCTTGAATTTATTTATTATGTTCTACTAGATATAGAGCTCATAATATGTCAATGTCCTATCCTTCTTCTTTATTTTATTTCATGTCTTATTATCATTGTTTTTCTTGTGTGGTGCAAATAAAGAGTTTATTAATAATAATGTCCATTACTGCTGAAGTTGACTTGCTCCAAGTGCTTAAGCTTTAAAAATAACATTTGTGGGAGTAATGTCGCAAGTTTAAACTAAACGTAAATTCAGACATCGAAAGGATGAGTCTGCCAATCTGGACTTGGTTAACTTAGTAGACTATGGCCGAAAAACCTTATAAACCAATATGTTGCGATAATGATATTGATGAGAGATTTAAAAAAAATATGAACTTGTAAAATTAAATAGCACGGAAGCCATGTAAGTTATCACGTACATTAAACTCAAATATAAGTCATTGCAATTTATTTACCTTCTCCAAGAAACTCAATTTCTTTCAATGCTTAGATCACCTATTGCATGCTTAAAATTAATTCAATTTAACATCTCTGATAATAATACGTTTTGGGAACCACCCAAATTCAATAAGTATATTATACTCTCTCAAGTTTCTACCTACGTGCATTGTCTGATAAATAATGTTACTCTTTGCCACACGATAACCTACCCTATGATAGCGTCCCATATTGTCAGTAAACGGAAGAAATTACAGCGTGGTTGATATCTACTCGGTAAACAAAGCGTCGTATAATTATTGGAGCTTTACCCCCCGACTGTGTAAGGAAATCGTAATCGTAATCGTTTGTCAAACGGATAATTCGACCTGTTTAAGGAGTTCGTAGATGCCTGCACGACAAAAAGCATGTATGAACTCCTCAAACAGTTCGAGTAGCTGTTAAACGATTACAATTTGCTTAGATAATTGGGCCTTTGACTCTGACATGAGCCATCATTGTACTGACGAAGTCGCGACTTGTATTCGCATGGATAGTTTCACATACATTACTTTAAAATTTCCGTGGGAATTCTTCAATTTTCTGGTATAAAAAACCTGGTAAAATAAGTTTTTTAATCCCACGGGAAGTCTTTAATTTTTCAGGATAAAAGGTACTCTATATCAATCCCCAGGTCATCAACTATACCGCCCATGCAAAAAATCATGTCGATCCGCGGTTGCTTTGTTGCGGCGTGATTGAAGGACAAACCAACAAACACACTTTTGCATTTATAATATTAGTATGATTAGTATGACTGGTGACCAATCATTTCATAAATAACAAATTTTTATTTCACAAACAACGTTTCTCAAAATTATGAATCATATATTAATCGTTATAAAACTTTTCGTCCTATAAATAATTCAGTTGTCAAAACAATTAACACACAAATTATCATTTCATAAAATATAATTTGACAAACAATCGATAATCTTTATATATAAAATTCAAAGTCCTGACTGACTGACTGGCTGACTTATCAACGCACAGACTAAACCGCCTAGGATTAGAGACTTGAAATTTTGACAGTAGGTTCCTTTTGTGACGTAGGCGGAATAACTAAGGGAGGATTTCTCAAAATTCCACACCTAAGGGGGGCGAAATAGGGGTTGAAAGTTTGTATGTAAGTCCGTCATTTCTCTAGTTATATCCATGAAACTAAGCATTGAGGCTTTCAATTAGATAAGCGTGGGGTACGATATTTCAGTTAGAAGTACGTGTTTCACCATTTTTGAAAATTCGACCTCCAAGGGGGTGAAATAGGGGATGAATGACCTTCATTTATCAAGATATTTTTCAAGTTATAACAACGAAACTTGGTATTTTGGCTTTCGGTATAATATAAAGAAGTACGTGTGTAACAGTTTTTCAAAATATTCTATAAACCCCTGTTCTATCCCCAAACGGGTAAAACAGGGGTTGTAAGTTGGAGTAAAAGGCCGGCGTTTTTCATGATAAAGCCACGAAACTCGATATTTGGGCTACCGGTTTAAATTATGAAATACATAATTCACAGTTTTTATAAATTCTATCCCAAAGGACCTTAAATAGTCCTTCAACCACGCCGCAACAAAGCAACGGATCGAAGTGTTTTTTTTTCATGGGTTCTTTTATCCCGGAAAATTAAGGAATGCCTATGGGAATAAAAAACCTAAGCCACGCGAACGAAGTCGCGGGTGTCCGCTAGTTGATTTATAAATCGTGTAATTTAATAAAACAACGTAAAGCATATTTAAGAAATAAGTCCCGTCGACCGGGCCTTGGAGGGAGAGGGTGAAAGCTAAGCGGTTTTACCTAGGTAAGTTGGTAAATGAGTGGATAAATCCCAAATTAAAACTTGGAAGTTGGCATAAACTTACTTCCAACCTTACCCGTAACATATATGTCACCGTAATTGATCTTTTATGGTAGGATATATTTTTTTTATTATTATTATTTTGTACAAAATATTGTCTTAAAACTAATTTTTAAAAAAAGTGGACAAAGGTAAACCTGAATATTTATGTCTAACCCTAAGTTAGACATAAATATTCAGGTATATTTTAATTTATATTGTAAAATTACGAATTTGAAGAATGAATTATTTTATGAAATAATAAATTAGTAAATGTCATTTTTGCATTCAGCACGTTTGCAAAGTAAAGTATTTGTGAATTGAGTATTTGTCAAATGATCTTTAAAAAAATTATACGTTCGCGGAATACGACGTTTGTGAAATGATTAGTTTTTGTAACGTTTTTTTGTGAAATAATCGTTTGTTAAATGTTTTTGTGAAACATTCGTGAACCAGTAAGACTATTTAAAAACTTTAAAAAGGTATGAAGTTTACATTTTCAAAGTAAAATTTTTTAAGTATCACTAATGCCTGAGAGGACTTCATGCAAAACTTGAAAGTTTCTCGTTTCATACGTCCTAACATAGTCGACTCTACAATATCATGTTGCAACTAAACTTCAAAACTATTCTTTTTATAAATATACCGTTCTTCTTACACAAACTTCTTTAAATATCATTAATCTCATCATTATCTTAATATTATTTTTAGTGTTTTGTTGTGTTGCATGTACCTATGTCGACTGTCTGTGTATCCGTCAGTCACGGTTGTTGCATGACTTGAAATGCACATTTCTTGTGTTTCATTTTTATGTGACCAGTACTTTAATATCTTGATGTATGATATTTGAAAGTTTTCTATTCTTTAACAGTTTAAAAAAATACATTTAAAAACTTAATTTAAAGTAACAGTTTAATTACTTTAAAACTGCAGATGCACATTTATTATTTTGTCACCATAATATCCCGTAATAAACGATTCGATATTTCCACTAGACCACCGACCAATCAGTAGCGTCATAAAAACCAAGCAGAGCGTATAAATATGGATATAATCTTATAATACCTTGTAATTTCGGCATAAAAATGCACATACATCATCATTATTGGTTACACGATTCGATAATATATTTTACCCGCGATGAAAGGCATCCTGTGAATATTAATAGCCCTATATCGCAGTGACGTGAGCAGATTTATATAACAGGTGGGAACATAACGACGCATCGTGATAGAATAGTGCGTATTTCGTGTCGTTTTACGCATGGAAAATTTTGAATACAGATCTTTTTTCTGCTTTTTTGCTTTAAAGCAATTTATTGTAGTCTGCTATCAAATTGCTGCATACTCAATACCCCTTTATTTATCGACTGACACAATAGTTTTTGTTTATTAAATCATGTCAGAACCTAAATTATTTGGGTTTCATAATGTTCTTAATTGAAAGAACTGCTGCTGGAATAATTTAGTTGTCCATCGGTAAGGGTCCATCATAAGTGGGGGTGGATCGGTATTCAATACCCGTACGGATAGTTTATAATCCATGAAATTGTCTCTGGTCTGGTCTAATGATGGTCTAATAGTCACCTGATGGTGATGATGCAGTCTTAGATGGTAGCGGGCTTACCTGTTCTAAATATAACATCCATACTATTGTAACAACTTATTATGTACCTACAATCAGCAAATAAATTATGATTATGATTACTAATAATACAAAAGCGAAAGTGTGTCTATTTTACTGTAGATCTGCTATGCTTTAATGGCCCATCTTTTCAACAGATTTTGATGAAATTTGATGTAGAAATAGCTTATGTCCCGGGGAAGGACATAGCACATAATTAAGGATTTCCACGGGAATCAAAAAAAATAACCCACGCGGATGAAGTCGCGATCATCACCTAATTTTATAAGTCCCAGTCCTCATTACTAGCTGCAACACAAACTTGTCTATGCGCCGTGCGACGGCCAGCTCCGCTGCGTTATCAACGCGCTGCCCGAGGCACTTGGCTACTAACTAAATTCACCATTTGCATTGAAATGTATCCCCCAGACCGCCATCTTTGCGGGGCATGGGACTGCACATGCACAGAGTGAAGCTAGGGTTTACACGAGACTGATATTAATAAAGTTCGCTTGTAATATTTGTCCTACACTCTAGAGTATTGTGCTTGCGGGGTTAAATCAGGGTACGTTTGTTTATATTCTCTTTATAACGTTTTTGACACTCAGATTTGTGCCTATATGCTGTGACATCTTTGCAACGTACATAAGTATACCTATACAGTTACAGTACCTACAGTGGTAACAGAGATGGGCATTGAAAGTGTAGCAGACAGACAGACACACTCTCGCATCAGTTAAATTAAAGGATGGATATCATACTAATATTATAAATGCGAAAGTGTGTTTGTTTGTTGGTTTGTCCTTCAATCAGGCCGCAACGAAGCAACTGATCTACGTGATTTACCTGGAGAGTGACATAGGCTACTTTTAATCCCCGAATATTAAAGATTTCTCAAAAATATATTCCGTTGAAGTACAAATAAAAATAATATTCCGTTGAAATACAGTCATTTTGGCAACAAAATCCGTATTCATACTAAAATTATAACAGCGAAAGTGTGGATGTATGTCTTTCTGTTTGCTCTTTCACGACCCATCTGTGAGTACAACCAATTTTTACAAAATTTACAGAGGTAGAAATTAAATCTCTGGGGAAAATGTTATAAATCATAATTTATAGGCTACTTTCAATCCAAAAATATCTGAGCTACCATAAGATTTTCCTTTAAACTAAATTTGCTTAGGTGGACTTAGGTCTGTACCTAAATTCACGTGGACTTAGTCACGGGCATAATCTAAATAATAATATCTGCTAATAAGTTATTCCTCACATTCAATAAAGTTATCCCACACATTAACATTAACATGCAAAACTTTGACCAACGGGCTTACCAGAAGATAACCATCCGGACCCATATTTAATGCGGTCCTTAACAATAGGGGACCCCAAAGTTCCAGCCCAGTTCACTTCCCGTCCGCACATTGTTACCGCAGTATGGCGTCACCTCGTTTTCACGGACGCTACCTACGATTATCTGGACCCCTAGTAGGTACAGGCTAGCGCAACGCGAAAACTTTTGCTGTTTTTGTGAATTCAGAATTAATTGGATCCAATTTAACGTCAGAGGCTACAGAATTCCAAGCTCAGCTACTGGCTGATACTGAGCGATTGAGGTTTTTTTGTAACTTTGTTGTACTTGAGGATAAAAAGTAGCCTATGTGTCATTCAACCGTTTTGACCTCCGTGGCGCAGTGTTGAGCGCTGTTGTCTTAACGTGCGGAGGTCCCGGGCCATCGACCCCGGCAGGATCAATTAGGAAATTTATAATTTCTGAGTTTTCCTGATCTGGCCTGGTGGGAGGCTTTGGTCGTGGCTAGTTACCACCCTACCGGCAAAGACGTGCCACCAAGCGATGTAGTTTTTTTTTTTTTTTTAATCGTATGGCGGTTACTCGTATAAGCGTTTTTATAATGTCAAATTTATCGTGGTCAGAATGTCAAAATTTAGTCAAAAAACCTACAATGTTAAATTAAATACCGATATCCAGTTTACGCAGCCATGTGACAACCGGGTCAGGGAGGTCAAAAAGGTCCCTGGGTGAACCCTGGTAGGCATGAGTAGGGCAGCGCTGGATGATGTGCTCCATCGTCTGCTCTTCCTCACCACACTCACACGTGGGAGAGGGTTTCCAGCCCCATTTGTGCAGGAGGTAATTACAGCGCCCGTGTCCTGTCCTGAGCCGGTTTAACCGACACCACAAGTGTCGGGGCAGGAGAAAACCTTTTGGTTTAGCTGTAGGGTCGGGTACATAGGCCACTGGTCCACCAGATGCACTCCACTCCTTTCTCCAGCTCTCGCCCAGGTTAAAGTGTCTTACTTCAGTAGCCTCTGCATACACAGCGCGACGAGACTTTAGTCGTTTTGGTGGCGGGTCACAGAAAGCCTTGTTTGCGTGGAGCTGGGGGTTGGCACAGATCTTTTCCATTTCCCTATGCAGAGCATGTTTTCTGCGCAGGTGTGGGGGAGCAATGTGGGATAGTACTGGTAACCAGTGACGTGGCGTAGACCTCACAGTGCCTGAGACACAGCGCATTGCGTCGTTTAGTTTTGTGTCCACTTTTTGCACGTGAGCGCTTTGCAACCATACAGGGGCACAATATTCAGCGGCAGAGAAGGTGAGCGCCAGGCTGGATGTCCGCAGGCAGTCGGCGGACGCTCCCCATGTAGTTCCACAAAGCTTTTGAATAATATTATTCCTCGATCCGACCTTCATGGATACTTTGTGTAGGTGTTCCTTGTACGTTAGAGTTCTATCGAGTGTAACTCCGAGATACTTAGGAAATGCGCTGTATCTGAGCCTTTTACCCATAAAGATGATATTTGGCTGGTAGCTAGCAAGCTGGTTATGAAGATGGAAGCAACATACCTCCGTCTTGCTCATACTGGGGATAAGCCGCCAGGCTTTAAAATAGTTCTCGAGGGTGACGAGATCGCTCGTGAGAATATTTTCTCCGGTCACAAAGTCTTTACTTTGGGCCACCAGTGCAATGTCATCAGCGTATATAAACTTGGTCGCTGAAGTAGGCGGTAGATCGTGAATGTAAACATTGAAAAGTGTTGGTGCCAACACGGATCCTTGAGGCAAGCCATTGTTAAGTTTCCTCTTTTTGCTTTTGTAGTCCCCCAGGAAAACTTCAAATTCTCTTTCGCTAAGCATACTAGAAATAAGGTTAACTATCTCCATACTCGGGATTACTTTCATGAGTTTATAAATTAGTCCTTGTCTCCACACCGTGTCGTACGCCGCTGTGAGATCGATGAAAACGGCGGTCGATTTCAGTTGGGTCTGAAATCCCACTTCAATATGTGATGTTAGAGCAAGAACCTGGTCTGTGCAACTCCGTCCACTTCTGAAACCAGCTTGTTCTGTTGGAATAACTGCCTCAGTATAAGGAGTTATCCTTGTGAGGATCATGCGTTCAAGCAGCTTCAGAGTGCAGCTAAGGAGAGCAATAGGTCTATAACTTTCAGCCAGGTCTTCCGGCTTTCCTGGCTTCAAAATAGCAACTACTTTTGCTACTTTAAATGCTCTGGGCAGCCTGTTATGAAGTAGGATGTTCGTGAAAAAAGCGGCCAGCCAACTGACACAGCGGGGGCCCATGTGACGCAGGAACTCGTTAAAGATGTTGTCTGGCCCAGCAGCTTTGTTATTTTTCAAGATTTGGATAGCATCCATAGTTTCCTTGATGCTAAATGGTGTAGAGAGCTCTGGGTTCCCACCTGGATTACGCTTCAAAACCGAAAGTTCTTTTTTCACGCTTTTAGTAAGTAGTTTGTCCCGCTTTGCTCTTGTCACTTCAACTATGCGAGCGGCAATAGCATCAGGTTTTGTCATCGCGTTCAGTTTGGGAGGGTGGTGTTTTCCTGTCAGATTGTGGAGCGTCCTCCAGGCTTTTCTGCTGGATCTGGTAAAATCCATGCTGGATACTATTGAGTCCCATTTGTCTCTACGGTTGTTATCGAGGGACTGGAGTAATTTGGTTCCAATAGTGTGATCCTCAGATGATTGGTACTCCTTAAACAGATCTTCACTTTCTTGGCTCCATCCAGGTACATATTCCTTTCTGTAGCCTCTGGGAATATTACGCTTTGCGGCTTTTATTATGAGCTCAGTGAATCTGTGGTAGTTGGTAGGAATAGGCTCCAGGTTTTCAATGGCCAAATCAGAATCCAGGTCTTTTCGGTACCCGTTCCAGTTTGCACGCTTGAAGTTCCACCTGGGCAGCGGCATTGAGTAGGACAGGGGTATTTTAATACCGATCTCTAATAAAACCGGCCTGTGTTGGCTACGCGGAAACTCTGGAAGGACTCTGCGAGCTACAGGAAAAGGTTGTTCCAGAGAGTCTTTGGAGACAAAGGCTAAATCTGTATTGTAGTCTTTATTCCACCGTGCAGACTGGAAAGTGCCTTTATCTTTAGCGTCAAACACCAAGTGTAGGTTGGAAAGCTCGGCCCAGTGAGACAGTGTAGCTCCATTTTGGTCTGTGATCTCATATTTCCAGTCAATGTGGTGACTATTGAAGTCCCCAGTATAAAGGCTAGGATGATCGTACGTTGGTAAGACCTCTGGTGACCATGAAGTACTTGGTGGCTTGTACACATTTACTATTGTCAGGTTTGTGACCTGGACAACGATTATGGAAATGTTGTTTACATCACTTGAGTAAATTAGCTGGACTTGACCGAGAGATGACCTGGCATATGTGGCTATGCCATATTTGGGGTGATGTAAGGCTTCAACCAGGGTATATCCCGGAATATTCCCTCGTTTGTTAAGGTCTGCGTCATCTTTAGTGTGGGTTTCCTGGACATTTAATAAATCAACATTATTATCATGTAAGAGTTTTTGTAGGTAGTCAGATTTAGCGGCACTTATGCCTTCAATATTGAGTTGCATGATGCGGACTGAAGGCCCAACATCCTTGGTCAATGGGCTCTTAGAAGAGCCTTTAGGTTTGGCGTGTGTAGCCATATCGCACAGAAAGTTATTAGGCTAAAAAATTAAAAAGAACGCTTATTTCGCCTGTGAGTTCGTTGCTCGTTTAGCACCACCCAGGGGACACGTGCAGGGAGGTAGAAGGTAGTTCCTGCGGACGTGAGCGACGGGGCATCCCCCGATGTAGTGTTCCAGTATGATGCCGTATAGAAACCGATTATGGATGTGGGTTTAATATAATTGCCATACCCCTAACAGGTTAGCCCGTTACCACCGTAGACTGCATCATCACTTACCATCAGGTGAGATCGTAGTCAAGGGCTAACTTGTAGTTAATGAAAAAAAATAACAGAATAAAAGGCTATGGAATTCCAAACAATAAGGATACAAGCTGATGCCTGCGACTTCGTCCGCGTGTTTTTGTTTCGTTTCTGCGGGATAATCAGATTTCCGGGATAAAAAGAAGCCTACGTATCATTCCAGACTTTAATCTATCTCTGTGCCAAATTTCACCCAATCACAATTTCAATGTTTCATTTATTTAATTCGGACAACATTGCGGTCCACTACCTAACTGGTGTTACCTTCCACGGACTCTGGACAGCAGTTATGCGGTTTTCTTACGCCAAATAGCATCAAAGCCATCGTCCGCGCCTGGGAAAACATCTCCGACGCGCTGCAGAACCTAGGTCGCCGGAACAGCACCCTGAACGCATTATTATATTGGATTCGCAGTGCGTTGTAAGGCCTTTGCGTATTCCGGAACCACAGGCTCGCTGAGTATAAGGATGAGCTCTGAAAAGAGATATCTTCACAGCCTCTGGACATCGGGCAATTCCGTTCAGCCGTTGATTGAGTTACAAATATCCATCCATCTATACATCCATACATCTATCCTTCCATCCAAACTTTCGCATTTTTAGGGTTCCGTAGCCAAATTTGGCAAAAACGGAACCCTTATAGATTCGTCATGTCTGTCTGTCTGTCCGTCCGTATGTCACAGCCACTTTTTTCCGAAACTATAAGAACTATACTGTTGAAACTTGGTTAGTAGATGTATTCTGTGAACCGCATTAAGATTTTCTTACAAAAATAGAAAAAAAACAATAAATTTTGGGGGTTCCCCATACTTAGAACTGAAACCCAATATTTTTTTTTCATCTTACCCATACGGATACATCTACATCTATGGATAGATCTTCAAAAATGATATTGAGGTTTGCAATATCATTTTTTTCTAAACTGAATAGTTTGCGCGAGAGACACTTCCAAAGTGGTAAAATGTGTGCCCCACCCCCTGTAACTTCTAAAATAAGAGAATGATAAAACTAAAAAAAATATATGATGTACCTATGCAAACTTCCACCGAAAATTGGTTTGAACGAGATCTAGTAAGTAGTTTTTTTTTAATACGTCATAAATCGTAAACCGCAATTTACCTTTCATTCAATCAACTCAAATATTTAAAATAATAATATTTTTAATAATTTAAAACTTACTACAGGTTTGTATGGAACCCTCGGTGCGCGAGTCCGACTCGCACTTGGCCGGTTTTTAATGTTATTAAAGATAACGCGTGCGGGATTCTGCTACAACGTTAAACACATTCAGTTCAAAAACATTTTATAAAATCAATAGCTTTCAAAATCGAACTTAACGTGAGCGAAGCCACTAGTCACAAATACTAGTCTATTATATGCCGGAACAGCCAATCAAATAGAGTAGGTATCTAAATACATAATCTTGCAATATCGATAGCGCGCTAGCAGCGACACAGATATCTCTTGTTTTAGTAGCCAATTATTGTGGCCCATCTGCGCTAAGCCCGTGTTTGTGGCCCAACAACTCCGAACTTAAATATTACAAATAGTGCACTTACATCGTACGATACGTAAAATCGTGTAGCGCAAAATGTTCTTTAAAATATTATAATTTCACTACTATTTGTCTAGCGCGCTAGCAGCGACACAGTTATCTCTTGTTTGAGTATCCAAATGGAGTCAAGGCGTCAAAATGTCAGAGAGTAGATTAAAATCGTAGCCTCGTAGCTCGGTGATTAGGGGCGCGTTGAAGGCGATTGTGGAAAATTCAGGATGCTATGCGCATCAGTGAGCTGGCTCCTCGCATTGTGCCTCTGAAAATAACACATTGGCTGACGTATTGAGGCTAGCGTGCACTAGGCGCGCTGAGCCAAGCCCAATAATAAAAAGCGTAATAATTCGCCATTTATATATAACAAGCTGATGCCCGCGATAACGCCCACGTGGTTTAAGTTTTTTTAAGTCCCGCGGGAACTCTTGAATTATATATATATATATATATATATATATATATATATATATATATATATATATATATATATATTAGTATGTTTTACTATACAAAATAAATGCGACTCGATTCTATTCGACGCGTTTCTGCTGTGGTTGACTCCGAGCTTTAATTTCATAGGTCTACTATGGTTGTTGAATGCTCATACCGTAGAAGCCATATTTTACATAATACGAGTATATAGATAGCGTGCAAGGAAGAACACTACTATCTCTAGTTGCAATAGCCAATTATTATTTCCGGCCATCAACTCAGGTTTGCGGCCCAATAATTCTGAACTCAAATATTACGAACAATACAATTATATTGTACGATACGATAAATCGTGCAGCGAGATATATCATTGAAAAGATTAGCCCTTGATCATTGGATCAGTCTGTTAGTTGTAATAAGACAATTAGGGATAAGGTACGGCGAGCAGTACAGTGGATGCAACGCTACGTTTACGATACACTACTGTTTCTATGAAGTGACGGCATTTTTTGAACTAACTCGAGTCATAAGACCATGACATTAAGCAATGAGCAAACAATCAAACTTTCCTCACTGCAGTATTGCGGCATTTAAAATAGTTCCGAAACAGCAAACGAAACTGAAAGAAATTCTGCTGGTATCAGTCGGATATAAAAAAAAGTCGCCAGATAAGTCGTGCAATTTAAAATGCTTACTAAAACGCAGTCGATATTGTAGTTTGGATGTGTCTAACAAACAAACCGCCCGCATCCAGCAGCCCGTATTCAACTGCACTTAGAAACACTGTCTGCTACTAACTGTGTACCTGGCTGCAGATATTGCTGTTAATTGGCTATTCGTACATGTTTTTTCCATACTAGCGCTAGCTGCAATCTCTCTCTGCGTCCTATTCCTCATTACTGAAGTTAATGACGCCATTTCATTAATCACATAATGGTAGGAGTTTTCTTGGGATAATAATGCGGTGGGCTCCCACGTCCTTCCGCATACGATTCGACTAAGAGTATATGAACTCTTAGTTTTGTTACGATTATTATCAGATATTAGTGATAATAACCGGGACCGACGGCTTAACGTGCTCTCCGAGGCACGGAGGAAACGATGAGTCCAAATTTGAACCTCCAAATTCGGTCAGCCATCCAGTTACCGACTTGGGTCATCGTTGCTTAACAATCGCAATCGACTGATATGCGTTGTCACCGCTAGGACATTCGTCCCTCCTTGCTGCAATCAAGTATCAATCATAGTATCAGTCTTGCTGGCAAGTAGTGATACAGCCTGATTACGATTCCACCAAAATTTTCATTTTCTGGAAGTAAAACTGACCCAGCAACGCGACAGCGCGTCTAAATCAAAATCAAACATCGCGACAGAGTACGCACTTTTTTATGTTTCCTAATCCATCAAGGGATACATTTATGCCGCAGTCCACACACTATGTAGTAGAGTGCCGCACACTGGTGGAATCTACTGGTGGTAGGATGTTACTTATATGACAGCAGAAACAGCTCAATTCACACTTGGCCAGCTTGGTAGACTATGCGAATTTTGAGAGGAAACTTGTGCCAATGGGGGCCATCGCGACAGTGAAATGAATGAATTAAGGAAGTGAAGGTTCCTTTTATCAACATGCCATATTGTCTGAAATTTCCCAATATGACTGGATCAAAACTAATATCAACTAGGTACTTCATAACTGTGTCAAAGTTCCAAGTATGTATGACCGGAATCCAGAACACCCGTACCTACCTAATATTCCCAAATAATCACAGTTCACTTCACACAAGTGAAGTTCAAACTACCTACACGTTCTAATTTCAAACTTAAGCCACTTACATAATTCTAGTAGCGTATTCAAAATTAGACTGAACATTTCGCTTCGATGCAAATACAGCACGTACAGTAATATCTGCCGAGTCTGTTTCCGCCACTGTGCCTCTGATGTCAACTTTACCTGTAATACTGACATCTGTTGTATTATTTAAACCAACTTCCCTCGACGAGGAGGTGCTTTGCTCAACTTTATCTGTTTGCCACATTTTTTTGCGAGTTGGTCAAAACTATATTATCTTCGAAAGTCATTGATGTCAGCAATAATTGATGATCTCCCTAGCGGTATCCCGGACTCGATTCCGGAAGCCGGGAGCCTGGAACTAGAAATGATAATTTCTAAATTGTCTGGCCTGGTGTGGTAATTAAGTAAGTTAATTAATTAATTAATTAATTAATTAATTAATTAATTAATTAATTAATTAATTAATTAATCACATATAAGTTTGGCTATTCAGCGGGGTAACGCAGCCAGCGTTCTGGGCACACTGCCTCATTGCAGCGGGATGGATGATATTTTTAATGTTTAGTTTTTAGTTTTTAATTTAGTTTTTAATTTAGATTTAATTTAGATTTTAATTTTATCTACTTATATGTTCTTACTTACCTAGTTTTCCAATAATTAATTGGCTGGCCATTATTATTACCGTCCTACTGACAAAGCTATGGAAATCAATCAGAAATATGGGCTAAAATATAGCCTTAGATTTCATCTTAAACTGCAACATCTCTTACCGCCAGATAAGCTCGCAGGCAAGAGCTAATTTACTTACCAAAGCCGGCAACGCATTAGCGATTCCTTTGGTACTGCAAATATATTTTTCATAATATATTTTCTTCTCGTGGACGTGTTGCTTAGCAGCCACTATGGACAAAACAACGGTTATTTCGTATGCAAATGGAAAACATTGGCGAGTTACAACTAACTCAGTTTATTAGTCAATTCGCGAGCTTTACATTAACATTTACCCGTGCTTTATTATAGAATTTAGTATCAAAACATTGGGAGAGATGCAGCGCAAGTTTAAACCCTATCACTGAGTGTTAGGGTTTAAAGTCTTTTAAAATTTAACACTGAGATTACATAAGGTATTTTCTGTAATCTCAGTGTACCAGCTTTGAGGTGGTATTAGGATAATCTGGTATTTTAGGAATCTAGTATTATTCTATGGATTGTCATTGTCATCATTTCGTAAACTCTGAGCTATCCTCTCAGAATGAGAAGAGATAAAGCTAATATACTTAATCCACCACACTGTTGATGTGTAGATTCGCAGACCTTAATAGCATTACTAAGAACCCTCGGCCCTCACTCCTTTCAGTCTTCCTCTCCGGCTTTCTCTTCTTAACTCCAAAAATTAAAAGTGCATGCCCGGAAATCGAACCTCCGAGTATCCAAATAGAAAGCCGGACATATAAACCACTTATACCACTAGGCTATCGCCACTATTCGCAGAGTATTTCCTTACTACACTTATAATTAATGCGAAAGTGTGTCTGTCTGTCTGCTACGCTTTCACTTCCCATCTTTTCAACCGATTTTAGTGAAATTTGGAACAGACATTGATTGTATCCCGGGGAAGGACATAGGCTACTTTTTGTCACGGGAAATTTAGGAATCCCGAGGGAATTAAAACTTAAACCATGCGGATGAAGTCGCGGGCATCGTCTTGTTTCATTATAACTACAAAATTGTATTCTTATACCTTTTACATAAAGAACTAGATGATTCCCGCGAATTCGTCCGCGTGGATTTATGTTTTTGATTCCCGCGGGAACTCTTCAATTTTCCGGGATAAAAAGTAGCCAAATTTCATCAAAATCGGTTGAGTAGTTGGGCCGTGAAAGCGTAGCAGACAGACACACTTTCGCATTTATAATATTAGTATAGATTGAATAATAGGATTGAGGTTTTTTTGTTCTCGCGGGAACTCTTTAATTTTCCGGGATAAAAAGTAGCCTATTTGTTATTCCAGGCTATAATCTATCTCTGTGCCAAATCCAATTTCATCCAGATCCATACAGCTGTTCTGGCATGATTAAGTAACTAACATGTTCCATCCACCCATTCAAATTTTTGCATCAAATAAATAAATATAATAAATGCGAAAGTTTGGATCGATGGATGTATGGATGGATGTTTGTTACTCAATCTCACCCCAACGGCTGAACGGATCTGGCTGAAATTTGGCACAGAGATAGATTATAGTCTGGAATAGCACATAGGCTACTTTTATCCCGGAAAATAAAAGAGTTCCCGCGGGAACCGAAAAACCACAAACCCCGCGGACGAAGTCGCGGGCATTAGCTAGTTTATAATAAGTATAAATTAGTATAGAAGTAAAGATGCTCTCCTTGAGAACAGCTCATGAATTTACAAAAAGCCATCGAAATGCATTAACTGAAGATGCCCGAAGACGCCCGCCGTCGAGCCGTCATCCCTGATGGCTCTTCATTGATTTATGCCGAGACCTTTAGGATATTGAATCTTCAGTTATTTGACTTAGCCTTTTGACTGCTGGATTTATCCATAATTGATTCTGAGAAATCTTCAGTTCCAACGATGCTATCGATAGTACTTTAAATATCCGGCTTTTGAATTTAAATTAGATAGATAGATAAAAATCTTTATTGCACACACTGAAAATAAAGACATTAAAAGAAAAGGTTAAAAGATAAAGCATAAGGGTGCAAAGGCGGCCTTATTGCTAAGATAGATTAGATAATATTAAGTAAATAATAAGGATCTGCTATATTGTTCTCAAAGGCGTGTGACGTCTGTAAATCTGTACTTAGCCAGCGTGGTGGGATGTGGTTGAAATACTTTTCATTTTGAGAGGAAACAAAAAATGTGTGCGAGGTAACATCTACTTCTTATTTAATAAAATGTAGCCTTTGGGTTATTTCAGGTTATAAGCTATCTTCTTTCCAAATTTCAGCCAAATCGGTTCAGTGGGTGTGGCATGAAGAATTAACAAACATCACATCATACAAACCTACAAACATATACTAAACCTAATAAAAACAACATAATTATGTTAAAAACTTTTTAACTTTCCGGAATAAGATGAAGCCTGTGTGTTAAGTTAATAATCATATTTCCAAATTTCAGCCAAATTGGTTCAGTGGTTGTGGCATGAAGGATTAACAAACATCAGAACATACAAAAATACAAACATCAACTAATCCTAATAAAAACTAAATATTTTGTTTATTATGGGCAAGTTCGTGCCAGTTAAGTTACCATTAGGTACGAGTAGGTATTATAAAAGCGTAAAACTATACTTTCCTCGTTTTCACCGAGTCACTTTTCAGGTTTAAATCCAGCTGTCGATTAATCTTATTAATGAAGCAAACCACGTCAGACAGGTAGGGAAGAATGCTTTTATTTTCAGCCCCAGAATACAATATCGTTCCCGGGGTGGATTTGGAAACGCTTTTAGCAAGATAGTACGCAGAGGGAATTTTTTAAGGTAATTACTTGCCGAGCGCTGTTAGTTCGTTTCTTGAAAAGTATTTTTCGTGAAATGTAATTGATTGGAAAAAAATCGTTGCGGTTATTTGCAGTTGGGAGCTTAAATTTCGGTGTTATTCTTTTTATGTCCCATCTGTGAAATGAACCGTTTCTGACGAATTTTGGTACAGTACGGTTTGCATCCCGGGGACAAACATAGGCTACTTTAATCCAGGTGCTGGAATTTTTAAACACCTAAATAAAAGCAAATTGCCAGATCTTTGGGAATATTATGAAATATAGGTGAAGGATACATAAGGATGCCTAATCCCCGTAAGGATCATACCATCGTCGTAAGGATACCTTAGGTATCCTAACGATTATTTCCTTCACCGTTAAAGCAAGTGTTAAATTTTTTAAATCGCACACGGCTAATTCTGTAATAGGTACACTAAAATAAAATAACAGCTTTAAGTATATTGCTATCCCTTTCATAATACTCACCGCTGAGAGGGGCAGCACTAGATTTTAGCTGTCATTTTAGTTTATGGTTTGAAATTGTGTTATACAGAATTCCACATCTCGGAAAGTTAAAGAAAGAATGAAAATACTTTTATTCCACAAAAGTGACACAGAATAACATTTAACATACAATTGTGAATAAGAATATAATGTTTGCCTGTGACACCATCCAGAATGGGTGTACAGCTCAGCAGTACGGGGGATGGGATCGAAACCCCGACCAATCGAATAGGAAGCCGGGCGTCTTAACCACTAGGAAGTCACTGATTTTTCGTAGTTATTATATTATTTTCTTTTATTCTTTCTTGTATACCTACATTATAGGTCAGGCTTATTAAAAAGAAAACGCTAAAATTGTTTAAGTACAAGAGCAGCCGTTCTCCAGGATGGGCGGAAATGACGTCAGAGCGGGTACTGGCGGGCTTTTAATGAAAGCTGAGAACCACTCTCGCGGGGCCACTAGCAACGCGGGGTTCGAAGCAATTATAAAACAATAGTATGCTGTTGTTTTAAAATACTTACTTTATTTTTTTATGTCGTGCCAAATGATAAGGCCTGCCTTCAATTTTCACTAAGCAGTTTCCAATTCCGAGAAATCCATTTTGCTGATTTACTAATAAATATTACTAAAGACAAAAAAAGACACAAGAAGCTTGCATGTTGGAGACAAAATGTAGGTATTATTTTTATCGTGAAAATCAAATAGTTCCTGCAGGATAAAAATACTAATATCCGTGCAGATAAATATAATCGCAAATATCATTTAGTTTTACATTAGCGCACCATAATTAAGTATACAAAGCTTTTAAGCACAAAGGTAAAATATTAAATATAAAACTCGTTATAATTAATTATGTAGCTATTAACCTGATATTTTTAATAACAACGCAGTTATTTAATTTGGAAGCCCCACAACTTCTAGGATCATATTGCTGTACGAAATAATCATTATTGTGTTATAATCAACTGCCTCGTTGGTCTAGTGGTTAGCATAGTCGATTGCGGATCACGAGGTTCTGGGTTCGATTCCCGGTCGGGCATAAAAAGTTAGGTATTGGGTTTTTCAATTAAGAAATTCTCAGTGCCAGCCCGGAGTTGGAAGTTGGCGGTGTTTCACCCCCGTGCCTCGGAGAGCACGTTAAGCCGTCGGTCCCGGTTATTATCACTAACATGATAATAGTCGTTAAAGCCCGCCAACCCGCATTGGAGCAGCATGGTGGGTCTAAGCTCTAATTCCCTCACTCATAATATGAGAGTGGAGGCCTGTGCCCAGCAGTGGGACGTTAATAGGCTGTAGTGATGTGTTATAATATAAGAACAACACAATACATGAACTGCTGGAGCAGTTAGCCAGTGATCAAAATACACGGATCGCTCTTACAGTCCTAGCCAACAGCTTGAAGCTACCATTGATAACTGCTGCCAACCGCCCGAAGCAGTCGCAACAGCTCGATCGATTCCATGTACCTATGTGTGTACGTAGAAGACTGTAGTTCACTATGCAGTCGTAGCTTGACGCAGTCCATCCTGACTGATTCAAGCTGTCCGTGTATGGCCGGACTTCATGTTGGAGGGATGAAGTATATGTAATCCTATTACCTTGCACTCAAAATGCATTCTGTCATTTGACAGTATTAAATTAGATTTGGGGCCATTCGGGTGTTTCATTTATCTCATACCGATATACCAACAACAGAACCAGTGTTCTAGGTTACTTAGCAGATAGTGGAATACGAAAGTGGCCGATCTCTAGCCAAGCGCTATGCTTGGTGTGCAGCGTTCATCTCAATCACATTAATGTAAATATTGAAAAGCATACTGACTGGTAGTCGCGCACAGACTCCAGACACATACCTAATCCATACTAATATTATAAATGCGAAACAGTGTCTGTCTGCTATGCTTTAATGGCTTATCTTTTCAACCGATTTTGTTGACGTACGGAGATAGTTTTCATTCCGTGGAAAGACATATAGGATACTTTTTAAATCAGAAAATTAGGAGTTTCTGCGGGAATAATAAACACAAATACATGCGGACGAAGTCGCGGGCACCATCTTGTAAACTATAAACATTTACACATAAAGTAATAAGCAGTTTGAGTTGATAAAAATTTCATGCTCTTGCCTCAGCGCTACTCCATGTATTCAACGATTTAGGCTTATTTCACGTTAATTCGACAGAACAATTAATCTCGCTGTCTCAGTGGCCCTTAGTGATTCTTAGCGGTTAGGAAATGGAATGTAAAGTGCACAGAGCTTCCGCAAAACACACGTTTCGTGTTACCCAAACTGAAAAGGCCAGTATTGCCATTAGAAGCAGTAGGTATCTCATGAGTGGAGTGTAGAAAATCATTAATTACTTTATAGTTACAGACTTACAGACTATAGCAGTTACATTATTTTTTATTCACTACAACTACCCTTGACCGCGATCTCACCTGATGGTAAATGATGACGCAGTCTAAGATGGTAGCGGGCTAACTTGTTAGGGGTATGGCAGTTATATTAAACCCATACCCCTATTCGGTTTCCACACGGCATCGTACCGGAACGCTTAATCAGTAGGCCAGGCCGTACAGCAAGACCAGGGAAAATTCTGAAATTATAAATACCTACTCAAATTGACCCTGCCGGGGATCGAACCCCGGACCTCCGCACGTTAAGACAACAGCGCTCAACACTGCGCCACGGAGGTCGTCAAAATATTGCAGTTTTATATGACGTACCTGACAAGAGCGTCCACGATATTGATGCGTGTTTGTTTATTGGTTTGTCCTTCAATCACGCTGCAACAAAACAACGGATCGACGTGATTTTTGCATTGGTATAGTTGAGGACTTGGAGAGTGACACAGGCTGCTTTTTACCACGGAAAATCTCGCGGAAATCGAAAACCTTAATCTACGCGAAGAAGTCATCTAGTATCACATAATACTAACTATGTATTTACTATGTATTATTATAAAAATCGTCTTTCTGTCTGTTTCATACAATTATGGACTATCTGTTAAACAGTTTTTAATGAAACTGGGAACCGTAATAGCTTGCCATCCAGTTTAGGACACAGGTATGCACGCGGACGAAGTCGCGGGCATCATAATATAACATTGTATAAAATAATTACTATCGTACGGAATCGTACTCCAAACACATGCCCTCAATAATTCACAACTTCGCCGCTAAAAGCAAAATATACACAAAAAGGTTTCCTTTTAACGAAATCATAAAAACAATTCACTCCCATACTAATAACTAGAGAATGGCCAACGTTAGTGTGCGAACTGCGTACAACAGAACCTTTAATTGTGCACGCTATTTTAATACTTACGCGATTCATATAGAGGTTGGTTTTCGTTGATGATATTGTGGTGTACTAGGTTAGGTTAGGGTGTACCTGCGAAATAAGTTGTCATAATAAAACATGGCGTGTAAGTGTTTCATGTGTGCAGTCTCATTAATATGGAAAATACGGGACAATATTTTGTTAAATATCGCTGTTTAAATTGTTCATAGCCGATATATTTTGAAACTGTATGTAAAAAGTTTTGGAATTCCTAAAAAATATAGCTTCTGTTTTGGATTAACATTATATAAAATCGTACAATTTAACTGAAAATGTCAGATATTTTATACATTTAATACTAATTTGAGTATCAGTTCGAACCTCTTCTTTTTAATCTTGAGTGATTTATTTTCACATTTGGTGGGAACAATGTGGAATCTTGAAATAATCCATTTTACATTCTTAGTCCATTCAAGAATCAAGTAATAATAATAATAGAGCAATTTATGGTTTACCAGCTGATGCCCGCTGCCGATGATACCAGCTGGTTTAAGTTTTTTTGTTATTCCCGCGGGAACTTCTTAATTTTCTGGGATAAAAAGTAGCATATGTCACTCTCCAGGTCCTCATATACCCATACCAAAAATCACGTCGATCCGTTGCTCCGTTGCGGCGTGATTGAAAGACAAACCAACAAACCAATAAACCAACAAACAAACACACTTTCGCATTTATAATATTAGTATGATTAATAATTTACTGTATCTACATAAATAATTGTGCTTCGGGTTTACCCATAGAGCTAATAAATAACTCTAGGATTTTTTCCATTTTAAAATTAAAGTCGAATCAAAGGCCATATTTACTCACTATAAGTGTATATAATGCAATAAATAATTTCTGATTCTGATTCGGCCCCCCATTTATGTAAGAATTGACGATCAAATCGTCTAAGTTCGGCTTCAAAGTAAAATAAACCATAACATCATTGAATTAGAGCTCAATTTCGTGTATCCATTCTCATACGTTTTGGTATGTACTTTATCCTAACCGATTTTAAACCATAGATGAAAGGAAAAAAGTGCGTTGAAATTTGATGACGTCACAACTATGTATTTCATACAAACTTCCATACTAGAACCGCGTATTTAACTTGTACAAAGAGTTGCTGATTAAATTGAGTTGTAATCATCGCTATTAGGACGTAAATTGAAGTAACTGACGTCGCGTTTGTTTACATTATAACACAGCGTGTGTTTTCCTACAATGATGGTGTGTCGGCTCATATTTGCTTCAAACTAAAAAGCCATTTATTTACGCAATATAAGTAAACAGATCCGACAAAAAATGTCCTGGGGCTGTGAAAATGCACGATAACTCGTAACCGGGGAGCTGGCAGGAAGATTTATGAAGGTATTTTATGAAAGCTGAAAGTCTGTAATAATAACATAACCTTTTCTATCTCGTATGATGTACTAAACTTCGACCTGACGACCGATCCGTATTGGATTCTGAGATTTTAAATGATTTTCTAAATTCAAGGCAAGAGTAAATAGGCACCTTCTAGGCGTCCATCCATCCATCCATCAGCCTGTATGCATCCACTGCAGGACATAATATGCCTTTTTGAGAGAGCGCCACCAAACATGGTCCTCTGCCTTCCTCATTCACTCGCTTCCGCCACCTTCTTTAGGTAATCGGACCAGCGAGCTGGAGTTCGTCCTATACTGCGCTTGCCGGTACGCGGTCGCCACTCCAGAACACGTCTGCTCCAACGACCATCGGTTCTGCGACGGATATGACCTGCTCGCTGCCACTTCAGTTTCCTTATCCTCAGAGCTATGTCGGTCACTTTGCCTTTAGGCAAGCGCGTTTCAACCTAGACCGCATCATTGCTTTGCAAGCGTATAAGCCTATCCTGCAATAAAAAAGGGTCTTGACACACAGACGGACGGACAACGAAGTGATCCTATAAGGGTTCCGTTTTTTCCTTTTGTGGTACGGAACCCTTAAAATATCCAAATGTGAATATTTTGTGTAAATTATCTTTCAAAAAAAATGCCGTGGTAAAGTTACCTACCTAGCTGTATATAGCTATCGAATAAAAAGTTCCATATTATTATGTACACATACTTATAAAAAAAATACGCTACCCTGAAACCGCCCATTAGTTTTGCTATTGCGTAAGTGTGCGTGCCTCACACATTTATTTACACGTGTACTAATAATTTATCTTGGTTTATACACATATAATTTTAACACAAGCTGCGCGTGGCAGGAACGTGGCACTCGTGAATTGCAAGAACTAAGTATACGTCCTTCCACAAGCTCTAGGCCTGCCTTGGGGTAAGCGGAGTACGCTGGAAATGAAAACCATTTGCATCTGTCGTCCGTTTTGTTCTGATTGTGTATATTTTTGTGACAGTTCGCTACGCCTAGTTTGCGTTGCGGCTTAGTCCCCGCGGGACGTGGCACATATTTTATAGTTTGCAATTTATATTATTTAGCTAGCATTCAAATTCAAACTCTTTTCTAATAATATATTAACTCATTCATTCTTTATTATTGAAGTGAAAACTTCTTTCGCCGCGTTGAGCACTTTTTGGTAGGGGGTTAAAATGTAGATTTGCGTGAATGTGACCGACATGCTCGCGTGACCGACATTCTCACGTGGTTACGAAGACAGTGGTCTTAAATACTTTATTCGAAATTAAACTTTAATGCCTTAGTATTAAGGTTTATACTTTAATAATTTTAATTTAAAAAAAATTAAAATTCGTTTTCACTTCTATCGGCAACCAATTTTTTTTATTGTGCGTGTGCGTGCAAACACAGTTGCAGTCTATTCCCTTACTCACATAGTAATTATTGAATACTTACAGTTCGACGTTAAAATATTCCTCAGATCGAGTTTCTGCCTCGACAGCCCGTCTCTATGGAGACTAGCCAATAACGCATGAGATTATATTGATGTAAAGCACAAGGTATAATATTGCAACAAGCTTACCTTGCTGCCTCCATGCATTATGTCAGACAGACGGATAACGAAATCCATACTAATATTATAAATGCGAAAGTCTATCTGTCTGTCCGTCTGTCTGTCTGTATGTCTGCTACGCTTTCACGGCTTATCTGTTCAACTGATTTTGATGAAATCATACTAATATTATAAATGCGAAAGTGTGTCTGTCTGTCTGCTACGCTTTCACGGCTCAACTGTTCAACCGATTTTGATGAAATTTGGTACAGGAGTAGGATGTATCCCGGGGAAGAAATAGGCTAATTTGAATCCCGGAAACTTAAAGAGTTCCCGCGGGAACCAAAAAATCTTAACCCACGTTAACGAAGTCGCGGGCATCATGTAGTGACTTTTTCCCTTTTGAGGTACGGAACCCTAAAAATACGTCAACACAGTCGAGGATAGAAATCACCCACTATTTTTATTGCCACTACAACAAAAGC
This sequence comes from Erebia epiphron, assembly GCA_963932025.1. NCBI lineage: Eukaryota > Metazoa > Arthropoda > Insecta > Lepidoptera > Nymphalidae > Erebia > Erebia epiphron. The sequence goes on from OZ009950.1 coordinate 17,477,793, forward strand.
CACAATACTGAGATATCGTACGCCTGTGCGGCGTTTCGTACATTCCTGTAAGCGAACGTTTTCTCGCAAATATTTCTCCCTATCCTACGATCACACATCAGACTTTTTATTTCGAAACTTTTTGTCTTGTCAGGCACACAAAATCTAAAAAAAAGTCGAGGTCCTTTAACACAGATTAAACTATCACCTAGCTGAAGTGGCAGTACTTAGTTCATACTTGCACTGAATATTCTTCAAGTATGATTAAATATTTCAAGAGTACTATATCAGTATTCCATACTCGAAAGTAAAACGAACACTTTTGGAATCGTTCTCATATGAAAAAGCCTTTCACTCTCCGGAATATTATTTCTAACATAGATACTTTTTTTTTACTTACAGTGTAGTAACTCAATCACTAAGCGTGTGAGAGAGAGAGAGGAGGGGCAGCTGCGGTCGAAGGTAGATGCGTGATCACATGAGAAAAGAGAACTCATCTCCAAAGCAGTTCGAAGAAACAATAAACGTTCGAGTTCCCATAGTGCTGAAATGGCGAGCTTATGGTAACAGTTCCACAACTAAATGGACGACGACATCAAACAAGTTGCAGCGACCCATAACGTGTCGCCACAAGACCATGGCAGCACTACACCCTAGAAAAGACCTAACTGGCTAGCAGGTAACCTAATATATTTCGATCTATGAGGCCGACGGCACCGGCGCGCAAAATGTCGTAGTAATCACAATTTGTCTTGAGACATGTCGCTAGTGTGACTTCACGCCAGGAATCCTAAGCAGTTGACTCGTATTCCCAAAAGATATTGCAATGAAAATTCCTTACGTTTCCTTTTCATCTCGATTCTTTCGCATTTGAATGCCGTGTTATTAAATCTTCTCGGATATTGAAATTTGAAGCTTGGAATATATTGATACTCGATGATGATCGTGACTTCGTCCGCGTGGATTAAGATTTTTAATCCCCGGGAAACTTTTTAATTTTCTGGGATAAAACCTCTATACCAAATTTCATCAACATCGGTAGAAAATATAGGCCGTTCAAGCGTAGGAGACATATTATAGACAGACAGACTACATTACTAGATGATGCCCATGATATCTGTACTAAAAATAAAGTAGTACAATATTAACTATATCCTGGACTGTTGAAACAAATACGAATGTCTGTATGTATGTTAATATAGCACACAATACTTAAAAGTACCTACTTTACAGATTTTTATAGTCTATCTGCTTAATCTGCAGACCGAATTTAGTACAGAGATAGATCAGGTCCCAGAGTAGGTACTACTACTAAGTATTCATAAAATTATATTATATCAAACCTTAATCTATGTGGACGAAGACGACCCCGGGCATCATCTAGTTAAAAATAAGCCTTAAATCATTTTAAAAACTTTTTTAATAAAACCAAGCTTTAAAGCAGCCAGCCATTTTGAATTTAGATTGACGTCATTTTATTTTTCGTATTCATCGATATATATGTAGGTACTAGATGGGCCTTTTCATAGAAAAAGGTCGGGCGTCCGACATTGAGAGCGCGTTCCTAACCTGTCTTTGTCCCCATCGTAGCGCTGTCACGGTCGTTCGTCGTGTAGATAATTTGTTATTCTTAGGTTGACATCTAAAGTCGTATTAGTTTGGCACTGTTCAATTTTTATTTTAAGGTAAGTGTTTCAATTCACAATTAGAAATTTATAATTTCCAAAAAACTTTATTTAATCTTCCTATTTAATATTTTTATCCATTACGTAATCATTTAATTTCCGCGACAAACTGTATGATATTTTTTTAAGCTATCGCATAGCTTCTATCGCGGGCCTTGAGCGTAGAGACCGAATCCAGAAATTCCGTAACGAAAAAAAACCTAACACTTTGGTTGCTATGACTACTTGTGTTGTTGACTTCAAGTTGTTGAAAATAAAAAGACTATTTTTATGCAATGTACATTGAGGTTTTTTGATTCCCCTTGGACACCCGGACTATTGAAAACATAATTCTTTAAAATCATTTCGCCTTTATATTTTCAACAACTTGAAGTCAACAACACAAGTAGTCATAGCAACCGAAATCATCTTTTCATAAAAATATTTCGCCTTTATATTTTCAACAACTTGAAGTCAACAACACAAGTAGTCATAACAAGTTGATAAAAAATGCTATGCAAAAGCTTTACCGCGGCAGTCTCTGAGTGCCACACGTCTTTTTTTTTACTAACTGGCCTTACGGCTTCTATGGCTATGACCTATATTATCTATGACCGAGTCATACATTTTCACTAAGGAGATATCAAGCTTTCATTCAAGATGGGGCCATATGTTGCAAGCAAGTTCCCGCTTTTTAGACTAGATGGCGTTGATAGCGTTGCTCAAAATACGCCCACATTCTTTGTTTGACGGGGCCCGTCTATGTAAACTGAGGTCGTTGTTCGTAGGTATTATTCTCAGCAATTCTAATTGATATCCATATCATGGGGATGCAAAAATAACTAGTCCGCCATCTTTGACAGTCCGCCATATTGGATTTACTTAAGAATAACATCAGTTAGTAAACCATGCATTGTCATCTCAGCATTTATTCATGCATCAGCTCAATCGGTTCGGGATTACTGTTTTAAAATTCACTGCAAGAATTGACCTAAACAAACACACAAACATTGTAAGTTAAATAAAAGCTTGTAAATAGCAATTAATTTGAAACACTTCGATGATGATAGGTACATCAAAGGAAGAAATATCAAAGAGCAGCCGTTGATTAAATAATATCAAAGCAATTCAGAATGTAAAAAAAAAACGAAACAGGGAAAACGAGACCCGTGTAATGTTTGTTTTGATTAATTCTGACGATAAATAATACTGTCACCGCCTGGATGGAAGCGAATTATGGAAATCATACTTATATAATATATATATATATAATATTATAAATGCGAAAGTCACTTTGTTTGTTGGTTTGTTGGTTTGTTGGTTTGTCCTTCAATCACGCCGCAACGGAGCAACGGATTGACGTGATTTTTGGTATGGGTATAGTTGAGGACCTGGAGAGTGACATAGGCTACTTTTTATCCCGGAAAATTAAGGAGTTCCCGCGGGAATAACAAAAAACTTAAACCACGCGGACGAAGTCGCGGGCATCAGCTAGTACTTAATATATCCCGCGCAGATTACCTAAATTCAAAAGAGTCTTGAAGAATTGGTTAATAAGCAAAGCCTATTACAGCCTAGAAGAATTTTTTTCAATTACGGGTAGCTGAATTATATAATATGCTGGGTTTATGCAAATACTTTGACATGATTGTAAATGGAATATTTCTTTGACTGGTAATATAATTTTATGACATATTCAATTAAAGACTTGACATATAATATATATTTTTACAATAAATAAGTAGGCACTATTAACTTTAATTTAGCTTATTTTTAAGTATTGCACGCCGAATGGTAATACACTTGACTTTTTTATCTTTTATACCACCTTTATAATTTATGTGTATAATGCAATAAATAATTTCTGATTCTGATTCTGATTGCTAATCTCTCTGGAGATAGGCCGCCGTGGCCGAAATTCGGTCGGGAGGACATTATATTCTTATTATTATACTGATATTATAAATGCAAAAGTGTGTTTGTTTGTTGGTTTGTTGGTTTGTTGGTTTGTCCTTCAATCACGCCGCAACGGAGCAACGGATCGACGTGATTTTTGGCATGGGTATAGTTGAGGACCTGGAGAGTGACATAGGTCACTTTTTATCCCGGAAAATTAGGGAGTTCCCGCGGGAATCAAAAAACTTAAACCACGCGGACGAAGTCGCGGGCATCAGCTAGTAAAATAATATTTTAATATTAATATTTACAGGTTACTTAGTTGAAAGCTGATTTGATTAGATGGAACAAGAGACGAGATGCCTTTTGTTTGAAGAAGTTGTTTTCTTTATCCAATACAAGTTAGCCCTTGACTGCAATCTCACCTGGTAAGTGATGATGCAGTCTAAGATGGCAGCGGGCTAACCTGTTAGGGGTAATGGTAGTCATTTTAAATCCATACCTCTAGTCGGTTTCTACAAGACATCGTACCGGAACGCTGAATCGCGGCACGTCTTTGCCGGTAGGGTGGTAACTAGCCACGGCCGAAGCTTCCCACCAGGCAAAAATTGATTGTGCAAGTTAGTTAGTACGATTATCATGATCTTAACTCATCCGCAGTCCACTCTAAAAGTCTAGCCATAAATTTATTATATTTACCTACTAGGTCTAGCCATATTACAAACTACTATTCTATTCAGAATGATATGGGTAGGTAAGGCTAGGTACAGTTCTGCGCTGATTTAGCCCGCTTTATTAACATACTAGCTGATGCCCGCGACTTCATCCGCGTGGTTTAAGTTATTTTTATTCCCGCAGGAACTCCTTAATTTTCCGGGATAAAGAGTAGCCCATGTCACTTTCCAGGTCTTCAACTATACCCATGCCAAAAATCACGTCGATCCGTTGCTCCGTTGCGGCGTGATTGAAAGACAAACCAACAAACCAACAAACCAATAAATAAACCAACAAACAAACACACTTTCGCATCAAAATATTAGTATGAAGTTTGATATTAGTATGATTTCATGAAGGTAACCTTTCTATGATTAAATATCATTGGTTAATCCCTTGTAATGTATCTACGATAAGGTATAATTTCACTTCACTATTTTCTATTTAATTACTATTCAATTACTAAGTATTCAATTTTTTCGTAAAAAAAACTTTACTGCACTCTCAAGTCAAGCTTAAAAATACTGTGCAATTTTCCTTTAGACTACTTATAGCAAATAACAGCATCTTCTACTCGTAGTTATGAGAATACCCTTTTCTGCGAAAAGAATTTAATTATGACGTAAATATTCAATTTGCTTTGCTTTAAAATGCTTTGCCTTTTGTTCATAAATGTATTTAATTACTAAATGATGACCGCGACTTCGTCCGCGTGAATTTAGATTTTTGATTCCCGCTGGAACATTTTTCCGAATATAAAGAAGCATATGTCCTTTCCCGGAATGCAACCCATCTCTCATCAAAATCGGTTGAAAAGATGGGCAGTGAAAGCGTAGCAAACAGATTGACAGACAGACGTACCTAACAGACGCCGTAACATACATAGACAGACAGCCGGACAGTCACACTTTCACATTAATATATATATATAGCTGCTCGTGCTGATTCATTGATTGATCACCTCTCCTGAACAATTTTGTATGAAAAAAATTATTTTCAATGACCATTTCGTATAGAGGGAAAAAATTAATGAAGAGGAAAAATACGGAGAGAGCTGATGATTGAGGATTTCGAAGACGGATGAAGAGCACAGCCAGGGTATTGAAGAGAGGTGGGGGGTGCTCGACCAAATGTCATTCGAAACTTCATCCAATTGACAGTGAGCTGAAAAAATTTTCAAAATGGCGGATTTAAGATGGCCGCCATACCAATTTCGTCGGTGTCTAACTCGGAGAGTATAGAAGATGGAAGAGTGGTTTCTTGGCAAAAGATCAGGACATGAAGGTCTACTTGATGACATGAAGGTCTACTTGATGAACAGGAAAAAAATTCAAGATGGCGGAATTTATTTTTCCATAGAAAATGTATGGCGAATATTGAAGAGGCTACAATTTAGTGTTGAACTATGCAATACTTTGATGCGGTTCCTTTTCAAAATTTGTTCTTAAAGAAGAACTCTCCATAATTTTTCAGAGAAAAAAATATATGGAGAGCGATGATGATCGAGGGTTTGAAAGATGGGTGAGGAGCACGGCCAAAATTTAATAGGTGTCTATTTCAGAAAGTATACTAGATGGAAGAGTGGAAGTAGGAAATATGCATGACTTTGATATGGTTTTTTTACAAGATTTGAGAATTGTCGGTTTGCCGTTAGGAAAGCCAAGATGGCGAAATTACATGGCACCCAAAGGTACCCGATCGTCAGCGGTATGATATTGATACTAATCAACTTAGGAAGGTTTATTTGTGTTTTTACTTCAACGGTCTCTTACACTGTATGCATGTCTGGAAAGTTTTTTTTACATTTAAAGGCCCTTTTAGATTTTTAGGGGGGTCTCTGTTTTATGTTTTCTTATGAGAATTTTTTTTACGTCTGTCGGACGCTTGGCACGCTGGCGCTTCCACTGTGCTCGCTAGGATAGCAGTGTGTTGTTTACTTCAGAACACGTAAGCAGTAAACACTAGGATAGGAGGAGAGGAAGTAAGTAGACAGTTGGCCGCGCGGTCTGCTACGCGGTCCGCTTCAGCGGGCCGCGCATCCACGCGCCATACTAGTTTATAATATAAGTAATTAGGTATGGATTATTATAGCGGCAATAGAAATACACACTCTGTGGAAATTTCAACAATCTACCTATTACGGTTCGTAATTGACAGCCCGCTGACAGACGGACAGACGGCCTTCGATTGCGTCAACTGGAACTGTTTATGGAGAGTCCTCACCGAATTAGCAGTACCGCATCATCTAGTCATACTGCTCAAGAATCTCTACAATAGCAGCGAAGCAGTTGTAAGGATAGACGAGACAGTCTCTAGGCCTTTCAAATTTCGCAAAGGAGTTAGACAGGGCTGTGTGGTTTCTCCCATCCTGTTCAATATTTACGGTGAATACATCATGCGGCGTACACTCGAAGAGTGGGAAGGTGGCGTCAGCATCGGTGGAGTAAAGCTTACTAACTTACGGTACGCTGATGACACAACACTCCTAGCAGCATCTGAGACCGAAATGACATATTTATTGAACAGGATGGAACAAGTAAGTGAAGAAATGGGTCCGTAAACAGGTCCAAAACGAAGGTAATGGTGGTAGACCGTGCCAAACAGTTGGAACTCACTGTTTCACTCAACCTCGAGACTGTGGAGAACTTCATATACCTGGGTTCCAACCTAACACCGGGTCATGTGAGGTAGAAATCAGGAGGCGGATTGGAATGGCCAAAAGTGCCATGTCACAGCTGCATAAGACTTGGAGGGACAAACAGATATCAATCAACACCAAAATACGTCTTGTTCGCACACTTATGTTCCCGATATTTATGTATGCAGCTGAGACATGGACAATAAAAGCTGCTGACCGACATCGCATTGACGCTTTCGAGATGTGGTGCTGGAGGAGAATGCTTCGGATACCTTGGACAGCACACAGAACCAACGCATCGATCTTCAAACAGCTGAAAATTACAAAAAGGCTATCAACCACCTGTCTCCAGAGGATCCTTGATTATTTCGGCCACATTGCCAGAAGGGAGGGACACAATCTTGAAAGAATTGTCATTACTGGCAAAGTGGACGGTAAGAGACCTCGGGGACGTAGCCCGATGCGTTGGTCAGATCAAATCCGCACCGCTCTCGATAGCAAGGTCCACGAAGCCCTGCATGTCGCAGAAAACCGAGCAACATGGCGCGACATCGTTCATAGAAGGATTATTGGTGGAAGGGGTCACGACCCTCAGTAATTGAGGAATACGACGCAAGGAGGAGGACAGACGGACGGATGGGCGAACGGACGGACGGACAGCGGAGGCTTAGTAATACTGTGGTTATACAGTCCCGTTGGCCTTTGGGTCTCTCTCTCTCTCTCTCTGCGTCGTATTCCTCATAACTGAGGATCGTGACCCCTTTCCATTGATCAAATAATGGTAGAAGTTTTCTTGGTATAATAATGAGGTGGGTTCCCACGTCCTTCCGCATACGACTCGACTGAGAGCATTTAAACTCTTAGGTTTTTGTAACGATTAATATAACAATATTAAACGGGACCGACGGCTTAACGTGCTCTCCGAGTCACGGAGGAAACGAAAAGGCCAAATTTGAACCTCCAAATTCGGTCACCCATCCAGTTACCGAATTTGGTCAACGTTGCTTAACAATCGCAAAATGACTGGTATGCGTTGACACAACTGGGCCCTATTAAAAACAAGTTAAGCACGAAACAAAAAGGCAATAAAAGCGCCGTCGCATTAGGAGCAGGTGCGCTGCATTACCGGCTAAATGCGATCACGCTTTGATTAATAACGCCTTATATTTCCCACATTGCACTCAAGCCTTATAAAATAGCCTTATAACCTGAGTGAACGAGTTATTACTTTTTTTTTATTCCACTACACCTTCTAGCCCTTGACTGCGATCTCACCTGATGGTAAGTTGGTAACTGATGATACAGTCTAAGATGGTAGCGGGCTAAGCCCATTATCCCTAATCGGTTTCTACACGGTATCGTAACGGCGCTATCGCCGTTATACATGTTTGCTTGCAGGTTTTTCCTTCAATCACGCCGAAAATTTTGTTTATAATATCATATAGGGCAAAGGGGTATCTCTTATACGTCTTGATTTGCCTCTACCACCGATTCGGAAAGAAATTTCTACTGAGATTGAGCTGGCAAGAAACTAATACTGGCTTCATGGCTCAGTACCACAGGTCGGTACGGTAGGTGTGTCCAGGTGTTTTTTTTATAATAGAGTGTAATCGAGATACTGTACTAAACCTACTCTTCTATTGGAGCAATACGTATGGGCACTTGACAGAACAAAGAATAATGTTATTAATTAATTATTTATCACAGTCCAAATGTAAGTATATACCTAATCGTTTTACTATTTAGCTTATTACTTTGCTTAAAGACCCATCGAGAAAATTCCCACGTTTTTGCCTGAGTTTGTCTCTATGTTTCATTAGTTTTATTCGCTAATGAACGTTGCAACTTGCCATACAAGTTTTTTGTTCTCCTTTTACAGTCGCAGTGTACAACATTTCCTCTGACCACTTCAGTAATTAAGACTATTAAAAGCGATGCGAACTTATAATATTTTCTTGACCAACATTTTACAATGTGTCACAAGGGAATTTTGGTGTGTGATTGGTTCCAATAACTGACGCTAGATGTTAATGGAATCTCTTGATCGCGTCCAATATTTGCGGTCAGGCTTCGAGTTGTCTAGTGACGCGTAGGCGTACCTATCAATAGATTGCGGGGCGGCCATCTATGGATTTTATTTTGCCAGGCTTAATCTATATATATAAAATTCAAAGTCCTGACTGACTGACTGACTGACTGACTGACTGACTTATATATTAACGCACAGCCTAAACCGCTAGGGTTAGAGACTTGAAATTTTGACAATAGCTTCCTTTTGTGACGTAGGCGCTCGCTAAGGAAGGATTTTTCAAAATTCCACCCCTAAAGGGGTGAAATAGGGGTTGAAAGTTTGTATGAAAGTCCGTCATTTCTCAAGTTATATCCATGAAACTTGGTATATGAGTTATCGGTAAAAAATAAAGAAGTACGTGTTTCACAGTTTTTGAAAATTCTACCCTCGAAGGGGTGAAATAGGGGATGAAAGTTTATATGAAAGTCCTTCATTTCTCAAGATATTTCTCAAGTTATATCTACGAAACCTGGTATTTTCGCTTACAGTAAAAAATAAAGAAATACGTGTGTCATAGTTTTTCAAAATTTTACCCCCAAAGGGGTAAAATAGGGGTTGTAAATTGGTGTAAAAGGCCGGCGTTTTTCAAGTTAAATGTAGCCATGAAACTTGATATTTCGGCTACCGGTTTAAATTATGAAATACATAATTCACAGTTTTTAAAAATAAAAAATAAAATTCTTTCATCTGTAGAAAGCTACTTTATCAGCGAGTAACATAGGCTACATTTTATTTTAAAATAACTTAGAAATTTCTTCGAAAATTGCAATACCTAATGTGAATTAAGTCGGAAAAATTCACTTTATTTAACTTTTTACGTTAAACCTCTATTCGTCGATTAATTCAGACTGTATTTTATGTCATATTTGTCAAGACACTTTTATGTCATATTTGTCAAGACAAACATTATTAATACAAGAAAACTTACCAACATTTTTTTTTACATTTTAATATCTAACTGCTGTAGACAGACTGCGAAAAGCCTGAAAGATCAAGGTCTCAACTTTCTAAACATACATAGTTCCCAGGCGAAGGCAGTGAAAATACGAGTACGTCGTGTTGGAGATAATGAAAATCGTCTTGCAAGTCAGAGAGAATACGTGTCGAAATCGCGTGCCACCTGGGGATTAAAAACGGATACCGACGGGTGCTTATAATATAATAGAAATTATGTAACATTAACAATGTAAACCTCATCTGTAAATTGTTTACTTTGTTTTTTTTTTTCACGATAAAATTACAAATCTGAATTGCACCCGTGCGAAGCCGGGGCGGACCGCAAGTATTCTATAATTTTAGATATGTCTAAAACCTTTTCTCTATTTAATTATTATAATTGAAATAAACCTTTGAGGAACTATATCCGCGTTTATAAAAACATTAAAAAAAAATATAAACGATAGAGCGATGACGTGAAGGAAAGATCCTTTTTTTAGGTGAAATTGATAAGTAGAACACACTAATTAACAATTTCATCTTCCTTACTTTCGAGGAAAACTGGAAGTTAGTATTAGAGAGATAAGCTTTACCTTTTTCCGCTTATTTTACTCTTAGCTAGCAATAGTAATTTGTATTTTGTACTAAAAGAATAAAAAAATACGTAGCTTAGCATTGCATGAGCGGTTGGCTTAGCATTTTAAAAGCATTTCTTTTCAGTCATGCACTGGAGAGATCTTAGCGTAGCGGTGAGCTCCCGATGTTATTTTATTGTTTAGACGGGGAATTCTACTTTCCCGTCTCGGGGAGATTTATGCATTTCTGCATATTTTGTTCGCTTTCTGTGCACTAAGAATCACATCGCACGGCTTGGACGTGATTATTTTGCACGTGGTTATTTTAATATTAAAAAAAGATCACATATTTCTTGGATATCTACGGAGTGGAGTGTATCTGAGATTTTTTGATTACATTTTAAATTCAGTTTTATTCACTTTGACATATGGTTGAGTCTTATGAAAACAAACCATAAACTATAGTCTGATTTTTCTCTCCAAGTGATAAGACCGCCTTAGCATGCAAAGCTTTGACTAAAATTGTTCTTGTAATTCATTTCCTGTATAATAAATAATGCAATAAAGTATTAGTAAATAAATATTTTTTTACAAGCTTTTATTTAACTTGCAATGTTTGTGTTTGTTTGTTGATTTTTTGGTTTGTCCTTCAATCACGCCGCAACCGATCAACGGATCGACGTAATTTTTTGCATGGGCATAGTTGAGGACCTGGAAAGTGTTATAGGCTAATTTTATCCCGGAAAATTACGGAGGAGTTCCCGTGGGAATTAAAAATCTTATTCTATGCAATACATATAAGTCAATGATTCTATGCGGACGAAGTCGCGGTCATCGGCTAGTTTTTTATATTTTAAAAAATTATAAATATCAGTAAAGTGTGTTTCGAGACATAATATTATCTCTCGTAAACCCGTATGCCAATTGCCGTAGATAAAGCGAATTTACTTTTATTTCTGCAATAAGTGACACAGATATAAACTTGGAATATCGCATACCAGTGAGCTGTTCTCACTAGAGGCTTTAAAGTTACCTCAACTTTTAGAACTATATTTTTTTAAACTCTCCTCCCACCAGATAGTCGTCTTGTGCCTCTTTTTCCCAAATCAGAAAGAGAAAATTCAGAAATTACAATTTTTCGAATTGACCCGGCCGGGGATGGAATCCAGACGCTCCCACCTCCACAGCTCTCACTGCAGAGTCAGGGAAGTCGTCATCTATTCGATATGTTAGTAATATCTATGTCAGGTCTCCAATAAAATAACTGCTTGTTTACTCCCTTCACGATATCTTCCATATTATATTATCAATCTCCGTTGACTGCCTCGTTGGTCTAGTGGTTAGCATAGTCGACTGCGGATCACGAGGTCCTGGGTTCGATTCCCGGTCGGGCATAAAAGTTAGGTATTGGGTTTTTCAATTAAGAAATTCTCAGTGCCAGCCCGGAGTTGGAAGTTGGCGGTGTTTCACCCCCGTGCCTCGGAGAGCACGTTAAGCCGTCGATCCCGGTTATTATCACTAACATGATAATAGTCGTTAAAGCCCGCCAACCCGCATTGGAGCAGCGTGGTGGGTCTAAGCTCTAATTCCCGCTCTCCTATGAGAGTGGAGGCCTGTGCCCAGCGGTGGGACGTTAATGGGCTGTAGTGATATTATCAATCTATCTTGAAATCTTCCATATTATTCTATCAATCGATACTAAGAACATAGACACACCGTAAAATGCAGATGAACGACTGGCCAGATTCAGAAATTTTGACGCCAATAAAGATTTCAGTTTCGTATATTTCGCTATATTATTATTTAGTTCAGATAAAATGTTTTTATTTCCATAACTTTTTTGTACTATAAGTTTGTTTGTTTTAATTATAAATATATGCCTTCACGAGGACCGCTTCTCCATAAAATATACCTATAACTCAATGTCACATGCATAATATAATAAATTTTCCCAATAAATCCGATGTGCACACGTTTACGATTTTTATTGTATCTTTAGTTTATGCGAATGGTCTGAAATATGTTTGTTCAAAGTTTTTATCGGCTCCAACTGCTAAAACAGTGATAAAAGTTTGTGTGACGGAATAATATAAAAATATTTTATATTGTGATTGTAAAGTTTATATATGAATTTGGCAATAGTGAGCTCGAAACCAAAGTTTCTGTTCGAATGAAGAAATTTTTGTTTGCGCTAAAATTTTAATGCAACAAAATGGACTGATTATTATTATACCACAGAGTACCTAATTGCATTGTTTTATTTACTTAAATAATTTTTACGTGGTTTTTACTAAAGAGTGTGAAAGTTTAGTAAAACTCCATAAGCGTCTTTACACGTGGCGACATTTTGATAGGGTTAGTATGAGATTTTATAATGTCTCACCAATGTTTAAAAAAATCTAAACACAATATTCTCACAGCAAAATGAGCTCAATTGTTTTGATTAAAAACCGAAATTTCTTTAGCAATAATTTTCATTTAGCAAGTATCAGGAGGCACAGGCTGTAGCTATATTGAGTTTTAAGCAAGGCAGTTCCATTTCACAAAACACCGAAGAGTTCGACGATCGAATCCATGCTAATAATATAAATGCAAAAGCGTGTCTGTCTATCTGTCTGCTACGCTTTCACGGCCCATCCGTTTAACTGATTTAGATGAAATTCGGTACAGGGATAGTTTGTATCCCGGGGAAGGCTATCCTGGAAAATTAAGGAGTTCCCGAGGGAATCGAAAAAACTTAGTCCTCGCGGACGAAGTCGCGGGCATGAGCTAGTTGTGTTGAAATAATACTTTGTAGAGGTGTTACTTCCAGTCCGTGCCTCGATGATCTGACTCATCCTTAACTTTTTGAGAGGCCGTAGCTATCAGCCCCACCACCAGCGTCACCTCACTTTTCGTTCGGTATTTGGTGTGACCAGCTATTTAATATTGCCACACTAATAAATAATTATTATTAAATACTGTGTCTCGAAATTTATCTGATCCTATACAAATTATACAACATTCTTTTTTTAAATAAAATCATGACAATCAGAATTGCCATTCTATAAATAATAAATAAATGTTGCCAATCTACACGATCACGACATTCGGCCATCCGACATTGTGCAACCTCCCGGTGCACAACCGCCAAATATTCGCTTTGCTAAGCTTAGTTTGTTTCATTCTTTGCAATAATCTGTGGTGCATAATGAAACATATTCATTAATTCATACTTGCACTATGACATTTAGCATATTATTAGACTTTCAGTAAATCACGACATTCGGCAGAATCAAAAGGTTAATAAAAAGGAAATCTAAATTTACTCCAATTTAGTAATATCAAACTTAAAACCTTAAATCAATTTAAAATCCAAAACTATAGAGCTTTTGATCTTGAGATTTCAAAGAGTAACAAACCCAACCATAAGGGTATTAAATTGATTGATATCGCTGAATCGAAATTTCTCAATATAAATATCGCAATCCAAATCTAAAACTCATATAAAATAAATAAACTTTTATATCACTCCTTGTACAAGTATACAGGGAAAAGATTACCTATTGATTAATTATCTAAAGCTGAATCAAAAAAATCAACCTGAAATTTAATCAAAGTCTGGAATAGTCACAGTCTCAAACATAATCTAAGCAATATGTTACTTACACCGTAAGCAAAAGTTGAAGTCTAATACTGAATTCAAATTTAATAAAGTATTCAATATTTATTTTATTTCTTGTACCGTTTCATTTATTTATACTTTAAAAGAATCTGACGCTGAATCTAAAACTTAGTATAATCTAAATCTTGATTACAACTTGGTGAACAACAGGTCCATTTTCCTAAGCACCGCTTATCATGTATGACGCCTGCTTTTTTTTTTTTTTTTAGCTTTATTGAAATCGAAATCTTTATCAAAACGTAAAGGGAAGCTAATTTTAATAAAATTTGACTTTACTGAAATGAGTATTGAACAGTGTCACAGAGTTAATAATAAAATCTTTAACTGTATCCAATGCAAACATAGATCAGGATAACGAATGACTAATCTATCAATTCTTCAATTCAATTGGATCTGCTGTACCATTTACTAATTGTTTGAATCAAATTAAGACTTTATGTTAATTATCTGCTCTAAGCTTCCTGACATCGTATGCCTGTTGGAGGTAGACTGTTCCTACTATGTTAAATTATTACTATTTTAAGATCTTCAACTATGTAACGGTCAACGATTTTAATAAATGAACAAAACAAGTTGTTTTGGTTTATTTCCTTCAGTTCCTATATCTTTCCCTTCCTCGGAATAAACCCATCAAAAAGAGACAGCAGCACAAAATTACACCGAATCAGCTCAGTTATGTTGTTCAAGACAGTCTTTAAATCAAAAATACTTAGAATATTACCCAATACTATGAACTTGGTCCAATACCTGAACTTTCACGACAATCATCATCGAAACTAAACAAAAACTTAACGATAGTGCAAAAGCAACCAAATTTTTCATCAAAAGCTTGCATCGAAATTCAAAACTTTAGTATGAATTTAACTAGAATCAACTTGCAATTTTTGTACAATGTTTAATCACTTTCATATAATATTTTGTTAATAAAGTTTGCTCAATAGAAATTTCAAATTAATATCCAAATCAACGAAAACTCCAAATTCAGAAATCAGAATTTAATATTCGAGATCTACACCAAGGCATAAAATATAACTTCAGTAAAATAATTTAGTACTTATATAAATACTGAGTATGTTTTATTCATTTTGCATTTTAATACCTACTCTTCACTTTACTTTTCTGTGTCAGTTAATAATAAGAGTGGTAAGTTTTTACAACTTAATTGACAGTTGTAAGCCTGAGCCCCTAGGTGAAGGTATACCATTGTCACGGACTTGCAAATCCACAACGCCCGTGCATCACACGATATTCTTCAATACATTTGAGAGAAAATAATAATATGGAGATAAAACTATAGTAAGCAGACCGGCACTAGTCACTCATTAGTAAATATATATTATTTTTATATCGTATTATATATACTCTCGAAATTTTAGTCGGCAAAAGATAATTGATTGCGCGCCTTCATTCTCAATTCCAATAATAGTTTGTTAAATTTTATCATCCACTTCATTACTTCAAATCACTCAGATAAATATAAAGAAAGAAAACTCAATGCGACTTCCAGAATGGCGCGTTTTTACAAAACAAAATTTTTTTTTTAAATACATTTTATTTAAACGGGCTTCGCGGGCCGTGACTGTAATTAATATCATTTTCTATTCTTAATAAACGTTCCAAACATTTAATTTTTTTGTTATTGAATGCAGTTTACAATTTAATGAACTAATTTAGTCAACCTGAATCACTTGAATGCTAATCAGCATTGACGAACACATTTGAACTAATTTTTTTTTTATGTCATATTATCTAAAATTTCAAAAATACTGCAACCTTTGGCTCTTGCAAGCTGAAGTAATGTGTCTCCTTCCCTATTTAATTATTAATGCTAATATAATTCCGAACGTCGGAATTATGTTGAAACCTCAACCCTCCAAACTAATCAAAGTTAAAATAATATCTTTAATATTATTCACCAGTTTTATCTGACCGCGTTTTATTTTTCTTACTGAAATAACTATAATTCATTCGTATTCAGGCGCATGCAGATTATATACATCAGAAACATGGCGAAGCTCGGTCACGTAACATCGAGATCACAAATTAATCCATTTAAAAGTCCATACAAATACAATCAATTTTTCTTTCAAACAATCTCATAACCTATACCAATATGTTGCGGCTATACCAGTAGGTACAATATTATATTACTTGTAAAAAAAATGATCCAAGTCGTTTAAAATAACCAAAATAAAACTCATTCATTAAATCTAAAATCATTCAACAAAGAATTTACAACTTCCTCTGATCAAAAACATTTAAAGGCACATTTGAAACTATGTAAATGAATAAAATGCCATGGTAATTCTGGATAGAACGAACTACTTGTACAGTAATCTACTAAAGCAGCTACCTGCTATGTAATATTTAATTCTGTACTGGTAAACTTTATTTCATGATCCCTCCAATCGAGACGTTTCATTACGTTTCAGTACATCCCTTTCATTTTATGTGAACGTAAAATTAAGTTAATAAAATACATTAAATCTTTCATAAACAGTTAGATAACATACAGTCCAAAATACTAACACACTTGTTCACAGCCCAGACCCATTAGGTCACAACTCACAACTCATGGAATCACATGTTCCAATACAGTAACGCACTTGGTCTACCACAATACACAGCTAGTGACACTCATTCAAAGATTAACGTTTCAATAACTCTATTTGACATTCATAAATTAAACGACATTCTCATTTTAAATTCATAAATCATTAATTTTATACCTTTGCCATACAGGTAAATAAATCATGATACACTATCATACTTTCAACCGCTTTTTAGCCATTGGCCATCATCACGATTTACTTTCATCTTATTTTACGTGAAAAGGTAAGCATGTCTATATAAAATATATTCTCATATTGACGCATACTTGCATATTTTATTATCATCAGTAATTTAACGCCCTCATATGTTATATCGCTACCATGACGCACAATTACTTTGTGTCACCGTCATGAAACACTTTGGTGTAACTAACATAATCACAATCGTAATCATAAGTCACAATCATAAATAATTTATTTTGCAAATTTGTGGGTAAAACAGCTGTTTAAGTAGAAACTTCCAGTACACAATCCACTGTCAGAAACAGTGTGCAAAAACGATATAACATTACTAAATTTAAAATTATTAACAATAACATCTCAAATTTCATGCAACGCATGTCACATTTTCCACCATGACACTTAACAAACATCTCAACTCAAATAGAACGCACGCTTACATTTTATTGACAACATAACCTCTCGCATGTCTATCAAACATCTAAAAAAAAACCTTTATTCAGATAAAATGCACTCTCACGTGTAATCAATATCGCAGTACATGCGATGGTATCAATTCAAATAAAACGCACGCTCGCGTTTTATAACCATCGCGACACACGCTCGTGTCTAACATAAGTCTCAACACAAATAAAACGCACGCTCACGTTTTATTACCATCACGACACACGCTCGTGTCTGCAAAACAAAACAAATAAAACGCACGCTCACGTTTTATTACCATCACGACACACGCTCGTGTCTACACAAAATCAATAAAACGCACGCTCACGTTTTATTACCATCACGACACACGCTCGTGTCTACCAAACAAATCAAATAAAACGCACGCTCACGTTTTATTACCATCACGACACACGCTCGTGTCTACACAAAATCAATAAAACGCACGCTCACGTTTTATTACCATCACGACACACGCTCGTGTCTACCAAACAAATCAAATAAAACGCACGCTCACGTTTTATTACCATCGCGACACACGCTCATGTCTACACAAAACCAATAAAACGCACGCTCACGTTTTATTCATCATCATCACCATCATCGCGTGTGCCTTTTTCAAAACGAAGTTCTCTCAAATCTTCTATTTTGAGTCGCATCTTTTAGTTTTGAATAGCTAAGCCCTGTCCACCTCTTTATATCATCCAAGCACTTGCGCCTTTGGCGACCTGGAACTCTCTTACCTGCAATCCTTCTTTCCAAAACTAGTCTTGGAAGCGAGAATTGGGCTCCTCTCTTTAAATGTCCGAAGAAAGCCTCAACCCTCTTCACTAATGTAATGTAAGTTCACTCGCGGCACTAATAAGAATAGTTGCCCTGCCACTCTACGCTATTCTACAAAAATTACTTTTTAAACACTACAACTTGTTCATACATCTGTTTTGATCAAGTCTACTACCACCAGAGTAAGCTATCTAGATCACATAGATAGAATAAGTATACCAGTAAATACACTGTATATCGAGAATTTAAAACTAGATCCAACTTTTATCGTATTTCTTATAACACCCATTAAACTAATCAGAGTTCAATAAATTGCTTTGCATCCTAGTATTGATATGAGGGTATCTCATTTGACATATTCACTTCTCATTTATTACTATTATTCACTCCATGAATTCTCTTTGTGAATAACCAGTAATTTAATCTATGCCTGGTTAATATAAATTTCAAATCAAATCTTTGTAAAATCAAATTCGAAACTAAACACAGTGCGTAAAAAAAAACTACAATCTCGTTCAGTAAACTAATTTGAAGGCACGAGGACGCTTTTAAATTCAATAATCATTTAACTACATTAAGAGTAAGACTCAATGAAACGTTAGGTAACGTTCATCCAAAGTAATGGTCCAGAGGGTGTTTCACAAATACTTAAGTTTATTAGAACTGATAATTATTTACCTATTTCATATAGCGAACAATATCTCGGGTTAACCAGTAGTGATAACCAAGCTGTAAGGTATCGCATTTAATCATCTAAAATGGCTGCTCAGACAGCCAGTACTAGTGAAACTTATTCCAGTATGCCAACTCTCATACTGGCGAAACCCTCATACGATATTACGCGATTATAAGGTGTGACCCCACATTAATGATCGCCCCATGACAATTCACTCAAAAATAATAATATTACATCAATCTTACCAAAGGCATCGTTAAAAGCACTCAAAAGGATTCACTCTGCAAAACCCATAATTTTAATAATTTATAACACCTATTATCAGAGATATAGTATTATATCCACTTTGTGGGTATTAGGTTGAACACTTCTGAGATGTTGAAATAATACTTTGTAGAGGTGTTACTTCCAGTCCGTGCCTCGATGATCTGACTCATCCTTAACTTTTTGAGAGGCCGTAGCTATCAGCCCCACCACCAGCGTCACCTCACTTTTCGTTCGGTATTTGGTGTGACCAGCTATTTAATATTGCCACACTAATAAATAATTATTATTAAATACTGTGTCTCGAAATTTATCTGATCCTATACAAATTATACAACATTCTTTTTTTAAATAAAATCATGACAATCAGAATTGCCATTCTATAAATAATAAATAAATGTTGCCAATCTACACGATCACGACAGTTGCATTATAAGTATGTTGAGATTCAAAATCTTAAACTATTTGATACGACGCTGCACCGACTACCGCGACACGACGAAATGCGTATACCTTCTGAAAAGTGCCTTCCGCGCGAAAGTTTTGTCCTATTTGTAGTATTTTCGCTCGTAAAATGAAGTTTTCAGCATTGTCGGAAAGCGTTCGTAAAACGCGCGTTAACCCCACGTGAAAAAGTCGCCGTGTGGAAACGCCCTGAAGGTACTTACGGGATGTGGTCATTGAGCCATAGATAAGAGGTAAAGTGACGTAAACCCTGAGTAGGTGGCTCGCTCACAAAGCGCACTTTCAAATAACGACATCACCAACTTATGCCTTGAGGTTCGACCCAAGTTATAAGATGAAGCTTTAGAAACGATCCCTAGGAATAAATAACTTGTATTTGGGATTCTTGAGCGCTTCAAACGTAGATATGATATACTTATATCTGCTGAACTGCATCGATAGACTCAATGTCAAATGTATATCTAGTCTAGAATGTAGCCATGCTAGTCGCTAATAAAGGTTTTTCTTGAAACTGACGAAGAACGTCTAATTTTAGTTAGAGTGTTAACCTTTTTAAAAAAACTTATTCAACTATGTACCTACCACTCGAAAGAGAACCATATTCTTTTTTTAAATCTCGCTTCTTAGGGTAGGTACGCTAATTTTTTCAAATTTTTATGTCTTTGTATGCCGGTTGTTACCGCTATACAAATACATAAAACTTTAAAAAAAATATAATTGAAACCCGTTGGTAATTGAATTGGTTGTTATTTGAATACCTGTTGGTATTTGTAAACTATACTACTCTAGTTGATTTAAAAATGGCTGTGGCACACAATTCAATCGACGGACTTATAATTAAAGTATTTTGGAATCTGGTAAAAACGCTATATTCCAATCACTTACACCATACACCTTGCTACCCTAAGTCAAGCCACCTACAAAACTTGGCATAAAACTATTTAACTAAAAGGTACATCGCCTGAAAACATTTCCTTGAGGGAATTATTAACTACTTAGCTAAGAAGTATGAGATGCTCTTTGACATTAAAGCTGGTAATAGGCAATTTTGCAAACTTCGTCTTCTGGGCTTGTAGACGCTTGGTCTAACTTTAAAGTTGTAACTAACTACTAAAACACTAAGTAGATCTTTATCCTAACTGGAAAGTGAAGGCTAAATAATTAAACCTTTATTTGGGATTACACTTTAGCATTTATAATAATACTAGAGGTCGCCTGCGACTTCGTCCGCGTACAATTGTTGATTTCTTATGAGATAATGAAATTTTCCCGCTGCAAACAGCCTATCTATAGACGCTTTATATAGCTTATGCAGGTTTTTAATTATTTAAAACTGATAACTTAAATGCTGATTTTCATGTCTATACTTCAGTCATTAAATTTGTATGTAACCTTTCACCCCCATTGCTTGTAAAATTGCTTTTACAGGTTATTATTATTTAAAGCTATTAAACTAAATTTCGATTTTCAAGTCTTTAACTTCAGAAACATAGGACTTTCATACAAACTTACAACCCCCATTTCACCCTCTGTGGGGTAGATTTTCCTAAAATTGGTTATACAGTTTATTATAACTTAAAACTAATAACCTAAATCCCGATTTTCAAGTCTCTTACTTCAAAAACTTGGAACCCTTATGTAAGCTTCCAATCCCCATTTCACCCCTATTGGGGTACGTTTTCGTAAAATTGCTTATACAGGTTTTAATTATTTATAACTATTAACTTAATTGCCTATTTTCAAGTCTCTAACTTCAAAAACAAAGGACTTTCATACAAACTTCCAACCCCTATTTTAACCCTTTAGGGGTGAATTTTCTCAAAACCCTTTCTTAGCTGGCGTCTACACCATAGAAGGAATCTACCTTCCAAATTTCAAGTCTGTACGCTTAATAGTTCCTGAGATATCGTGATTAGTCAGTGAGTGAGTGAGTGGTATTTCGCTTTTATATATATAGATAGAAGAAGATTAGAATGGGTGTATAGGCTTAATGTAAAATCTGGTCAAACAGGCGTCAAATTATACTATTTACCAAATTGACCCAAAAGCCCCTTTAAAGGGTGATGCCCATACTCAGTATTTTATTTCAAATCACTATCACAGAGTAATTAGAGAGCCCTCTCAAAGTTCACGGAGCCCTGACGAGCCCTTGATACTTGATAAACTGAAAGTAAATTATCTGATAATTGAAGGCTTGTAGCGGATCCACCAGGGGACATCGAGATCCCGCGTTTAATTACTTCGATACTTCCTTCTCGTTGGGTTTCTTTGTCTTTTACTAGATGATGGTGTTTTTAAAAAATCTTGGAAACTTCTTATTTTCTAAGATATAAAGTAGCATAATAGGTACATCTCCAGAATGTTCGCTACCTCTTTACCCGTCATAATTGTGACATATTCAGGTTATTATAATAAAAGTAAAATTAAAAATTTTAAAAACCACCTGACAGCAAAAAATAAACTCTAAAAACTAACAAATAATATTTTAAACCTATTATAATTATTATCGTCACATATATTTTGTAAGTTCAAATATTTTTATTTTCCAAGCCTCGCGTCATCGCGTCGGGGGACCGCTAAAGTTTACCAAGTATTTTTCCAACAACAGCTAATTAATTATTACGAATTACATTTAGGTACGAGTGATCTTAAGTTTCATGCATATTCAACGCTCTACGTAATGCCGCGCGCGGCGAGCTCGATGTGCCATTGAAATAATATAGGTGCCTACTAAAATTCTCCATCAATGCGGTGTGCGGTATGTGGTGCGGGGATGGACGTCACCAAGTGCGGCGACCCGAACGGGCAGACGACGCTGAAGGTTGTGTAAATTCTTTTTCAATACAGTTGTCAAACATGGCGCACTTTCAGAGGCTGTAGTTATGATTCGAAAATTGAATCTTTCGCATAGGCATCTTACTTTTACACGGTCGTGACTTAGTTTTACAAGCTCGACACTTAGTGCAGTTTAGGGTATGTTCCGAAATACACTGTGAGCACTGTAAGGTGTGACGTCAATTTAGTATACTGCGAAACCGTTCCTTTATAGTTAGCTATACTGGTCACTGTTTAAAACGGAACGCAGCCAGCACTGAGAGCACCTTACCTCGAAAACGCTAGTGCTCACAGTACAAAAATGGCGACGATTTATGACGTCATATATTTCCCTAGGATACTGCGGCAGTATACTGTCAGTCCATAACGGGACGAATTTCTCCCCAGTAAGAGCACTGAACAGTGCTCTCAGTGTATATCGGAACATATACTTAGTTTTAAATTTTCCAAGTCAATTAAAAAAGTTTAGTAACAAGGAGTTTTCATACATAGAATATAATCGGATAGGCTTTTTACGAGGAAAAATGAATGAATCCGTACGTTTTAGCATTGAATTTCCAAAATTCTTTTAAATGGTTGTTGATCATATTTAATTACCAGTTTTAATTTAATTATTTTCAACATTTGTCAAAAATCGAATAGGCTGTATACGCCTAGGTACGAACCCGTAGCCTAGTTTCGTTGAAAAAAAATATATGTCCAGGTGTAAATAAATACGCGCCATTTGCTGTTTTTTTTTTTTTTTTTATGTGATAAATTGATTATGTTTTTGTTAATATGAGTTCTAGTACTAATGATGAAATGGAATTAACTCCACCAGATATTTTATCTGAGGCGAAAACTGCGCAAGATGAAATTTTGCCCCCAAAATCTCGAGAAAGATATATGACGGCTTACAATAATTTTATTTCATGGAGAAAACATAAAAAAACTAAGTCATTCCCAGAAAATGTTTTGTTAGCTTATTTTCATGAATTGAGTGGAAAATATAAACCAGATCTACATTGTGGTCAAGTTATTCCATGTTAAAAACTACTCTCAAAACAAATACTCACAAACAAACTCGTGACATTAAAAACCCTCACCTTCGGCTCGGGCTTATTAATGACAGCTCGTTTGCAATAACCTACTTTCCACCCTTGTATCACAATATACTATTGTTCCAATCTGCGACTACAACTGTTTTTCTTACTTAGCGGTCCCGCGACGCGACTGCCCTTGGAAGATAAAAATATTTGAACTTACAAAATATATGTGACGATAATAATTATAATAGGTTTAAAATATTGTTTGTTAGTTTTTAGTTTTTTTTGCTGTCGGGGGGTTTTTTAAATTTTAAATTTTACTTTTATTTGGTCATTTTTGAAGTAGGTATAAATATTTATTAACTCGACGGTGAGTTCGAGGGCGAGGGTGCAGGTTAGCCCACGTCCATGTAAGCCCGGCGTCCAAGTTCGACGGCGAGGGCGAGGGCGAGGGTGCAGGTTAGCCCACGTCCATGTTAGCCCGGCGTCCAAGTTCGTCGGTGAGTTCGACGGCGAGTACGACGGCTAGTTCAACGGCGAGTTCGACGGCGAGTTCGACGGCGAGTTCGACGGTGAGTTTGACGGCGAGTTCGACGGCGAGTTCAACGGCGAGTTCGACGGCGAGTTCGAGGGCGAGTTAAATAGCTACGATACCACAGACAGATACACAGACAGACACGTTAAACTTAAAACACCCCTCTTTTTGCGTCGGGGGGTTAAAAATAAATACTGTCGTAACTAATATCTTGTGGAATATAAATCAGTCTTGAGCTTGACGCCATTCGTATTTTACTCAAATATCTAAACAGACGCCGTCTGTATAGGCTTACCCAGTTACCGTGCCATCAAAAATGACAGACAGACACACTTTAATATTTAGAATAATTAGTAAGTAATATTCTTCAAATTGACCTAAAAATTGCTACAAAGAGCTGATAAATCACTATCACAGAGCAATCATAGAGCTCTATCAAAGTTCACGGAACCCTGACGAGCCCTTGGTACTTGATAAACTGAAAGTAAATTAACTGATAATTTACGGCCACCTGTAGCGGATCCTCCAGGGGACACCGAGATCCCGCGTTTAATTACTTACTTCGATACAGTTTCGCTCTTCCTTTTTGAGACTATAGGGATATATTTTTTGATTAGATTTTCAGCAAGTCAAATCATTTAAAGCACATGTTTTGTTTTATTTCTTCTAATGAGAAATGGACCTAAAGACTTTTAATTTGAAGCTTCTTAATATAATATTATTGTGTATAGCTAAAACAGGCATAAGGGTGAAAACAAACTTTGTATTGGGTGGTGGGTGGCTTCGGCCGTGGCTAGTTACCACCCTACCGGCAAAGACGCCAAGCGATTTAGCGTTACGGTACGATGCCCTGTAGACACCGAAGGGGTATGGGTGTAATATAGCTGCCATGCCCCTAACAGGTTAGCCCGCTAATATCTAAGACTGCATCATCACTTACCATCAGGTGAGATCAAAGGCTAACTAGTAGTCTATAAAAATAAATAAAAACCCACAAGAAACGCCCGTGTCCGTGGAACGACGTTTTGTCCTGAAGCCTAGCGTGCGCACTTAAATAACCCTAACTAGTATTATAAACGCGAATGTAAGTTTATTTGTTTGTTACGCTTTCACGGCCCATTCTTTCAACCGATATTGGTGAAATTTGGTACAGATATATAGGCTGTGTCCCGTAGAAACAACCTGTGTATCACGTTTCCACGAAAAAAAATATCCTTAAACCACGCGGATGAAGTCGTGGGCATCAGCTTATATTTATAATATTAAACAGAAAAGATACTATTACATTCATTTACTGCACTCAACACTTTTATAATTCTCTAGTTTATTCTCGGAACGTTAATATTTTAAAGAGAATGCACTCGTAACGAATAGAATATACGGCGGTGGTTTTTCGTAATAAAAAGACCGTTGTCCCCTCTTCCTGTTCCGTGTGACCGAGGTGTTGGAAGTAAGTGTTTTTCTTTGTAAATATTACATTTATGACGGCCATTTTGTGTTGCTAAGCTTTTAAGAGCGCGGCATACGGGTGTTTTTTAATTTTTATGCCACGTCTCTTGGAATTTGAAAGATTTGAAAGTTTTTTACAATTAGCTCCTCAACAAAAAGCATTTAACAGTTCACAAGAATCACTGGCATCGTCTACTTTCTTTGGTAATTTCCAAATAAGAAACAAATTCCTGTTTCTGATTAATGCCTATTAATAAACTGATTCCCAATTCTTTGGTTTCAGAGTAGAAAATATCTAGAGAATTATGTACACAATAATTCAATTAATTGAATACAAATAAACTACAATAGGAGAGATTTGACGCAAATGGTCGGATCTCTCACGGGAGTGTCCAAGTGTATGATGGTGATGATTATGATAGTTAGTTATGAGTATATTGGATAAACATTGTGCTTTTAACACGCTTAATGCAAGAAATAAAAAATACGAAGTTCGAGGCTCTTTAGGAAATTATAAATATGGGAGGAAAATTTGAAATATCAGGGGGATTAATGAAACAAAAAACCATAAGGAGTATTCGTTGTCGTCTCAACCAATAGACGTCCACTGCTGGACGAAGGTCTCCTGCATGGATTGCCACAGAGCACGGTATTGTGCCGCTTGTTTCCCGCGGCTAAGGATTATTATGGTGGCAATATAATTGCATACATTGAAGAGTCCAAAAATGTCCAACAATGGGCAAAAAACAAGAGCTGAAAAAGTAGCAAAAGAATGATGCGCAAAACGTGTATGACGTGCAAACGCCAAAACAATACTGCCGTTTAACAAAATGGTGGTTGTTTATTATGTACTTATTACAAAGCTCTCGCCCGCGTCTTTGTGCGGTTGAAACGAGTATAAATCACAGATCCTACAGCATCATAATTTTATGTTTTAGAACGCTATGCTGCACTTAATGTTGACTCCATATAACAGAACCGGGACGCGAAGAGAACCAACAAAAGAGTTATGATTTATATGCCACGGTTAAGCTCCGGTTTCGAGAATCGGAATTATTATTTTTACGACATTTTTTATTAAAATCTACTACAAGTTAGCACTTGAATGTGATGATTCTTAGGTGGTAGTGGGCTAACCCCTAGGCATGGCAGTTAAATTAAAGCCATACCCCTAATGGGTTTCTACACGACATCGTAAACCGGAACACTAAATCGCTTGGCGGTACGTCTTTAAAACACATTTTTACCTCTTCATAAAATATAAGGTACAACAATGACCTCGCTGGTGCATTGGTGAGTTTTGTGATTTTATAAACGGAAGGTCCTGGGTTTCATTTCTGATAAGATTGTAAAATTTGTGTTCTGGTCTGTTTCTGGTGGGAGGATTCGGCCATGGCTTATCACCACCAAGCGATGGATGTCCAGGTGATTGTAAAATGGAATGACAATCGAACTTAGGAAAAGAGTTTTCATCTTTTAATTTTTTTAACGCTATCCTTTTCTACGAGGATAGTTATGAAAGGTTTAACAATGTATTTAGTCAATTAAGTTTAGTTTAGAAATTGTATTCACCTCGGTTTAGCCTCGGTGTTCATTTATTTATCTTCTTACACTAACCATCAATAGTTTTATGACTGTACATGCATTGAAAGGTCAGTATTAAATAATTACTTAGTAATGAAACACACCATTTTGCTATGACGTTATAATTGCAGAGAATTTCACAGATAATATATCACAGATTCTCAAACTTAAACTAAAACTTGTCTGACTCGCTAAACGGCACCTTAATTTTGTACAAAAGATGACGTCGCAATCAGTTCTGACTGCGTGTGGCAGCTTAACAAATTGCCCTAGACAATGGGTCTGGATCTAATTATACGAATTGCTGAAGAGGTTTGTTAAAAAATCCTACAGTGATCGTTCGTTGTCCCCGACTGATAGACGTCCACAGCTGGGCATAGATCTCTAGAAGGGACTTCCACACACCTTGCGCCGCCTGGATTTAACATTGAATCTTTCTAATATTACTATGCCGTGTAAAAACCGAATAGGGGTATGGGTTTAATATAGCTGCCATGCCCTTAACAGGTTAGCCCGCTTACCATCACACACTTACCATCAGGTGAGATAGAAGTGGCAAGGGCTAACTTGTATTAGACTAAAATAAAAAATTACCAAAAGATTCAAGCGACTTCGTCATCATCTTCGTCGTCTTCCATCGAAAACAGCGTCACAACAAGCTTCCATCCCTTACTAACAACAAATATAGGTATTTGTTCCATTAGATCTATTACTGCCAAAGGCTTCAAGTTTCACAGATCTCCAGGCTTCGCAAAGGGAATAAGTTATGATGTTAAACTTTAAATTGTTTGGGAAACATACCTGTGCATGAACTCCGCCTGACGTGAGAGCTTAAATCCATAACTTCCTAGTTTGTTCTCAAATTATGCATCTTTGTCATTAGTTTGAATCCATACTTATAAACGCAAAAGACGTCTAGGTAATGAAATAAATTTAGTTTAATAAAATATAAGTTCATCATAACTAATGGTATAAATGCGAATGTAAGTTTGTTTGTTTATTACGCGTTCACGACCCATACTTTCAACCGATTTTGATGAAATTTGGTAGGTGCATACAGAGGTGTGTATCGTTTTTATCACAAAAAGTTAAAGAGTTCCCGCGGGACTTGAAAAAAACTTAAACCACGCGGACGAATTCGCTGGCATCAGCTAGTATTAAATAAACTTAAAACTGAATTCAAACTAAATTCACAATTAAAAATGTAAATTCTTAAAAGGTTTAGAATCTTGCCGTTACTGAAACTTACTCACACAAAAATCGAAATTTATTAGGTACTCACAAGAAGGTCCGTAAGCTAAATACGTCTGCAGAGATAAAAAGATTATTTGTCTTCTAGAATTCTAGATGCTGCCCGCGACTTCGTCCGCGTGGATTAAGGTTTTTTAATGCCCGCAGGAACTCTTTAATTTTCCGGGATTAAAAGTAGCCTGTGTCCTTCCTCGAGATGTAACCTACCACTATAACGAATTTCATCCAAATCGGTTGTACAGATTGGCCGTGAAAGCATAGCTGACTGACAGGCAGACAGACAGACAGACAGGCACACTTTGTGACTTCGTCCGCGTGGACCAACTTTTTTCGATTCCCGCGGGAACTCTTGAATTTTCCGGGATAAAAAGTAGCCTATGTCCTTCCCCGGGATACAACCTATCCCTGTACCAAATTTCTTTAAAATCGGTTGAATAGATGGGCCGTGAAAGCGTAGCAGACAGACAGACAGACAGACACACTTTCGCATTTATAATTAGTATGGATAGTATAATACTTATCTATATAAATATAAAATTCAAAGTCCTGACTGACTGACTGACTGACTGACTGACTGACTGACTTATATATCAACGCACAGCCTAAACCCCTAGGGCTAGAGACTTGCAATTTTGACAGTAGCTTCCTTTTGTAACGTAGGCGCTCACTAAGGAAGGATTTTTTAAAATTCCACCCCTAAGGGAGTGAAATAGGGGTTGAAAGTTTGTATGAAAGTCCGTCATTTCTCAAGTTATATCCATGAAACTTAGTATATGAGTTATCGGTAAAAAATAAAGAAATACGTGTTTCACAGTTCTTGAAAATTCTACCCCCGAAGGGGTGAAATAGGGGATGAAAGTTTATTTGAAAGTCCTTCATTTCTCAAGATATTTCTCAAGTTGTATCAACGAAACTTGGTATTTTGGCTTTAGGTAATAAATAAAGAAGTACGTGTGGCACAGTTTTTCAAAATTCCAACCCTAAAGGGGTAAAATAGGGGTTGAAATTTTGTATGAAAGTCCTTCATTTCTCAAGTTATAGTGATGAAACTTAGCATTTGGGCTTTCAGTTAGCTATGCAGAAGTACGTGTTTCACCATTTTTGGAAGTTCGAACCGCGAAGGGGTGAAATAGGGGATGAATGTTCTTTATTTATCAACATACTAGCTTATGCCCGCGACTACGTCCGCGTGGATTGAGGTTTTTTGGTTCCCGCGGGAACTTCTTAATTTTCCGGGATAAAAAGTAGCCTATGCTAAGTTTCATCACTATTCCAGACTATATTCTATCTCTGTGCCAAATTTCAGCCAGATCCGTGCAGCCGTTGGCGCGTGATTGAGTAACAAACATCCATACATCCATACATCCATACATCCATACATCCATACATCCATCCATCCATCCAAACTTTCGCATTTATAATATTTATTTGATTTGATTGATTTGATTTTTCAAGTTATAACAAAGAAACTAGGTATTTTGGCTTTAGGTAATAAATAAATAAGTACATGTAGCACATGTAGCACAGGTAGCAGTTTTTTCAAAATTCCACCCCTAAAGGGGTAATATAAGGTTTGAAATTTGGTGTAAAAGGCCGGCGTTTTTCAAGTTAAATAGCCGTGAAACTTGATATTTGGGCTACCGGTTTAAATTATGAAATACATAATTCACAGTTTCTATAAATTCTATCCCAAAGGACGTTAAATAGTCCTTCAATCACGCCGCAACAAAACAACGGATCGACGGGTTTTTTTTCATGGGTTCTTTTTATCCCGGAAAATTAAGGAATGCCTATGGGAATTAAAAAACTTATGCCACGCGAACGAAGTCGCGGGCGTCCGCTAGTTTATAATAATAATATAGTATGGATTCAGTGAACTTTTATACGAAAGACTCGATGTTTGAAATTCGAAAAAAAAAGAACTTTTGAGCGGAAATTAAAGCAACGACCGGCTAGATTGTCAAATAGACGACTTTTTTAAATAAATGCGAGCAATAATCCGGCGTCCCCAGCGGTTACAGGAGGCTTACTAGCATCGCTTAAAACAATATTATTTAAATCTTGCTTACGCCCTTTTTCAGAATTCAAAATACAAAATTTCTTTATTTGTTGAAATAGGTTAAAGTGAGTTGGTACATTATAAAATTCTAGAAACACTATAATAATTTTAATCCTTATTTTACGCACATCAAATAAAACGCCAATTTTAAAATATTACTGCTTTGAGCGATGATGGTATGCCCGCAGGTGGCTGTTAATCGGATAATTACTCCAGGTTCACTCATTAGGCGCTTCGCTTTTGAACTTGAATGAACTTTGATAGGACTTTAATTACTTTGGGGCGTTGTATTTTATTTTTGTAATGGAATAAAGGAGAATATATATGCGAACTAGGACAGTACCACGTATATTCCCCACGGCAAGGGTAAATTAATAATAATTATGCCCTCCCAACCGAATTTCGGCCACGGCGGCCTATCTCCAGAGAGATTAACTGCTGACATGACACATCTGCGCGGGAGATATTAGTAGTAGGTATATAGCGCACAAGCATGTGCGCACTGGTGCACTCCCTGTTCCTTTACTCTCATAGCCCGATGGGACACAAAATCCGATACGACCAGAGGAGATCAGACGCAGGACGATTCAAATAATTTCATAGAGTTATGCGTGTTCTAATTTTCAAACAAACCCATTTAAGTAATTACAATACAAATCTTTGTAGTAAAAATCTTATTGCTCTCAAAGTTGACTTATATACTAAAAATATGCATTGCTTGCTATAGATTATTTACATAGGAACTTCGTATAACTGTTCTTTTTTTACAGTGACGAACAATGTATTTTTCATCCCACCATCTCGGAAAGAGTATTTTTAATCTTCGATATCTGAGGTGCAATCATGTAAGGATTGCCGATCAAATCGTATAAGTTCGGCTTCAAAATAAAATAAACCATAACTGCATTGAATTAGAGGTCAATTTCGTGTAACCATTCTTATACGTTTAGGTTATCGTACATACCTAAACGTATGAGAATGGATACACGAAATTGAGCTCTAATTCAATGCTGTTATGGTTTACTTTATTTTGAAGCCGAACTTATACGATTTGATCGATAAGTCATACATGATTGGGGGGCTGAATGCAAAAGCCGTTATTATCCTCTTGAGGATAAAGTAAATTGAATTTAGAACATCATGTGCACGTTAGTAATTAATATCACTCGTCTATGAAGTTTTTGAATTCAAAACATCATTAAAACCTATTTACTTCTACCTCTATGGTGCCGAATTTCCATACAACCTTTTTATTTGTTAAAAACTCACACTCGTAACCTTCTTGGTGTACTTTTTTTAATTTGCTTTGCGCGCACCATTTTCTTTCACGTCATGTCATTTCCTCGCTGAGGTGGGATTTTGTGGAAAAGATTTTTCACCTCGTGCTCTTTTGATTCCCTCGCTGACGCTCAGGATTCTAATTTTTTAACCACTCGCTGCGCTCATGGTTCAATTTTAGAATCCTTCGCTTACTCGGTCATCAAAATTGAGCACGCGGTTAAAAAACAACTTTTCACTCTTGTATAAAAAATAACTATTATTTAACCGTTATTATCTATACTAATATTATAAAAAGGTAAAGTTTGTGAACAACATTGAAAACTAAATATCAAAAGTTTATTTGGGAAAAGTAAAAAGTGGTCCCTGTTTTCGCTGCATTTTCCATATTGGAAAATCCTTTATAGAGCCCGTCCAATAATGGCATTAGAGGAGCCTTTGAAGCCGCCTAACTTCCCAAAGTTTATTAAAGAGCCGATTGAAAGTGGAACTTCGATCAAATTTTCACAGTAAAATGGCTGCTAAAGCAATTTGTGTATTTTGTCACGGAATCCTATTATTTAAACTTTCTTTTTTATCTTAGATTTTGAGACTAATATTATCCTTTTATTGTTTACGCTCTTGAAAGACTTGTAATCTTGAGCTTGTAATCTACTTAATCTAATATTGAGTTTAAAAGACCATTTTTTTCATTTAAGCTCTTCGATTTTTAAATCAGTTGAAAGGATAAAAGGTCTTCTTATAAGAAGGGTAAAGCTTTAAGAAATCTCGATTCGCTTCCTTTATTTTGATTTGGTACATTACATGGTTAATTAGGTAAATATTCACTCGGTAGGGATAAGTGTAAATATTTTTTCCACTCATCCCTACCGTAGGGATAGGTGGAAAAAAATCCACTCTTACCCCCCAGGGGATACGTTGGTAGGGACTAGTGGAACTGGCCGAAACAAATAGAGCCGACAGACGTTGTCTTGTGCAAATTTGAATAATGCGAACATTAATTAATCCTACTGCAAAAGAAGAAAAGAAGTACAAAAAAATCTACCAATCATTTTCCTCCTTAAGTGTTCGGCGATACCTTGAAAGTGTCACTTTAAATAAACGGAATCAAATTCCACCACTTCATTAGGATAAGGGTGGATGTATTAAAGGAATTCCAAAGGGGAAAGTGGGGTGGGATAGAACAAAGCGTTATGCCGAGCCGCTTTGATGGATATTAAGTGAAGTTACCGGTAACTGATTAATTTTTCAGCCTTTACTTGGTACGCTTTCGAGTTTTGATGTCTTGATCACCCTATTAACCCGACTTGCCCGATTTTGTATATGAAATTGTGTTTATTTAATAAAAGAGCATCGATTTGACTCGCTCGACACATTGATGAAATTTTAAATTATTTTTTTCAAAAGAACAACCACCGAGTTTCTTGCTGGTTCTTCTCGGTATACGCAATTCCGAACCAGTGGTAGATTTACTTGAAGATTCAAAAGCACTTGTAAAATTTTATATGAATAAAAATCTTTTGAGTTTGAGTTTAATGTATGAAATCCAATCTAATATTATAGTGTCTGTGTGTCCGTCTGCTATTTTTCACAAATCAGCAGCAGCTGAATTGATTATGATAAAATTTGCCACAGAGATAGCTGACATCCTGTAGTCTGGAGCAAAATATGATATTATATTTTATCGTGAAAAAATAAGGCGGTCTCGCAAAGGACATGGTTCATGGCATACGTTACATCCGCCATTTTGTTTTTTCCCGATTTTACACCCAATGTTCAAACATTCTATTAAAATATGTATGATGTTTGTGAGATTGAGATAATAACAAAAATACCGACTGAGTTTGTTGTGGGCTCTTCTCAGTTCAGAGCGCGTTTGGAACCCTCGTAGCTTTTAGTTTTCAGATACCGGGATTGATTATTATCATCATGGGTCATAAGTTTCGGACTTCAAGAAGTGTACATTGTACCTAAATTGAATAAGTAAATATTTAAATTGAATTGAATTGATGAATCGATAGAAAATATCAAACTCGTCAAAAAATTATATGTATCGGGTCACGCCGTCTTCAAACGTCTCGAAACAGAGATAATCGCCGTCAACGTTAATTACTTATGATATGAATTGCCCTTCCGGTTTCCGTTTTCCCTTCCATTTTTAATATTAGGTTTAAAGATGTTTATTTTCTCAAAAAAGAACAAAGTTCACTTATATGACAAACTTACAAATAATAAATGCTTATAGATTAGAGTAACAAGGCCTACCTACATACTAATCTAGGTTTTTTTTTTTAAAATCTTACGAAGGTTTTTTTCATTAAAAATTTCGTTTAGTAAATCATTGTACAGTAGTAGTGAGGGGGCGCCCCTCAAACTGTATTCAAAATTCAAATGATTTTTATTCAAATAGACTTTTTACAAGTGCTTAAATAGTCAAATGAATCTACCACTGTATGTTTATTGTACCATAAGTCATAGCTTTTGACAATTGTAGTTTATGTTTGTTTCTGGTACAATATTGACCTAAATATATTAACCCTGAAACTCACAAGCGGTCGTTGGGGGCCGGGCACTTGTTCTAACGGAAATCGCACTCGCGCGCAAGCGGCCCCCGGGGGCCGGGCCGGTCCAGACCATTATAAACTGATTTATCTTAATTATAGAGTTTATTACTGATTGAACAACTTTAGACCATAAAGAAGTTTATTAAGTCATCTTTACACTACACCACTAAATTGTCAAGTGCGAAAAAAAAAAAAAAATATAGCTATGGTAAAAAGTCATTTGAATCTGTGCCAAAATTTTGGGTTTTTTTGTGTTATTTATTGTTTGTTATGACAAGTCTTAGACTGGATTATCACTGAAATGTAATATCTTTATCGGGAAAATATATTTTTGAAAAATCGCGATCGTTATCGCGGTCGTTGACGCATTCTTTCCGTTTATATGTAATTGTTTGTAAACGTCAGCTTCTATAAATCATACCTTCATAAAGATGTATTATAGATAAAGCCAATGCCGTTTACAGAACCATGATAAGTGGCCTGGGTATTTTTTTGTAGGAGTGTTTCTGAAACGTGATACCTGCGGGGTGCGCGAGGGGCGCGCGGATGGTTCGCGGGTCGCGAACTATGCACCGTGCAAAAACACAAGGTCAAGTTCTTCGTGAGAAAAAGGTGACTGACTGATCTATCAACGCACAGCTCAAACTACGGAACGGATCGGGCTAGTTGGCATAGAGATTGCTATTATGACGTAGACATCCGCTAAGAATCATCCGCTTTTTTGAAAATTCAACCCCTAAGGGGGTAAAATAGGGCTTTAAAATTTGTATGAAAATGGAACCTAACGTGAGCAAAGTCGCAGGCTCAAGCTAGTCTAGAAGTACTATTAAGTATTATATGGTTCTAGGCAAGACGCTTCAAAAAGTCAAGAAGCCCTACCGACGCGACGTTTGAAAAGCGATATCAAATAAACAGGTACTCTAAAGACAGGCCTCGTTTGGGACGGACTAATTGGAATGTCTAATTATACGATAAGTAGGGCAGTTTAACGAGGCGAGTTTCTTTTGTTTTTTAAAGAGCTCTTTACACCGTGCGTCGTCACTGTGAAATTTTAATAAAGCGTACATTCGTAGCTTTTGTTTTAGCATTTTTAGGAGTTCTGGTTCACTTTGTTGTATTTTTGATTGGACCTGTTTTAGACATTTTATAGTGCTTTGTTAAACAGAGCTGATGTCACCCGAGGCTAGTTAATCGTGTTATGGAAAATTCGTCAATTTCAATACATTTTTAAATCCTATCAGTGAATTTTTTTAAACATTTTTTACTAACAATTATACAATTAACTTATAGCTAGATTTCATCATCGTAATTGGTGCTAGATCCATATGTGGATCCGGGCCTGCTCCAGTTATTTTTTCATCCATCTATATCCTCCAGATTTTATTCTGATGATTTTGGCATCCCAGTCTACTCCGTCTATCCAGTGCCTACCAATTGATCTCCATCTATTAGGTTATAACGTCATTTATCGTTATTTCAAGCTTATTTTCTTTATTTCTAGTCTGTACAGTATACAAATAAATTATCATGAAAGTGAGACAAGAATTTTGGCTGTATTTTTGCGCTGAAGTCCTTTTGTCACCAGATGATGCAATCAACCTCGGTGAAACGTCTCGTAAGATTAACGTAGGATTAAGATTAAGAGCTAAGACTTCAAGCAGAAAACAAACTTAATGGCCTACGGAAATAATGTAGATGCCATCGATTTGTCTAGCGCTGAAATAAAATTACTGGATCCACTGACTTGAATAGTGTGACCCAGTCATTTTAACCCATTGCCGGCTCACTACTGAGCACGACTCTACTCGCGGAATGAAAAGGGCCAAGCCCTTTTCATTCATTCTTTTCATTCACTACGCTGGGCAAGTGCGGTTTGGCAGTCTTCTAACACCTTGAAGGACCCTTCCTTCGAGATAATTATGAAGAATTGGCTACTTGACACTTGACAGCTGTAACTATAAAATATGAAATATGTTAGATTTGGTAGCTTGTAGGTTAACAATAATTATACAATATGTGTTTTGCATTAAAATAAATTGTAAATATTTTATTTTTGCAAAACAAATTTGAGATTTTTATATGTGGATTACAAGAAGCGAAACGCCGTGTGACGTCATATTTCAAAAAAATACGTCGTGTGTACTAATGTTTGCGTATTGTTGAGAAAATTAACACTAATATATTTCGATTTGTGATTGTGAGAGGAAAGGAATGCTATACAGCTGATAGTGAAAATCTGCCTAAAGTCGATTCATTTGTGGTTGCAAATTTATTTGCGTGTAAACTTTTGCTCTGCCGAGTTTCCTAATGTAAAATCTTACATGTAATTGCCGAAATACACAAAGTAATAGTAATTAGGTCTCGTGTTAAAGACCTAAGAAAGTGCTTGCTGTAAAGTGTCAGAAACACAATTTATGTTAATTTTATGTCATGTTTTATGAAGAAATGTTAGGTTAGGTTTAATTCATTTTTGCTAGATCAGAGTTTTTAGTTGATTTCTTTATAACACTTCACTTTATAATCAAAGTGGTCTTCACAAAGTAATATCGCAGATTTATCCGATTTAAATTCTGGGTCTCGGCAGATTAACTGTAACCACTGCTTTCGACGTTTATGACATAGGTAATATTATATATATAGGAATGTGTTTATACAATTTGACAGGATACGAATTAATTATTATTTATAATATTTCTACACACGTCTTGTAGCTTGTAATTTTCACAATTGCATCAAAAAATCTGTAAACTTTCCACTCAAAATCACTTATAACTCGGTGCGTCGTAGTTAGCTTTATTTTATTTTGAACTATGACGTCACAACTAGCAAATGTCACGTGACCGGCTGTTTTCGCGCGAATTTAAAATTTATGTATTTAAAATGTATTTTTTTTCAAATACTATAAATAACGCTTTTTTGAGGAAAAGACAATTGTAAGAGGTATAAAATGAACCCACGTACATTTTTAAGTAATTTTCCTAAAACAGTCAAATAGCCAATTATAAGGCATTCAGGTTTCCTCACGATGTTTCCCTGTACTATTAATAGCAGTTATAGTAAGTGACAGATATTTAATTTCTCAAAAAGCTCATAACTTCAAAAAGTTAGAGGTGCATGCCTGGGGATCGAACCGGTAACCATCTGAATAGAAGGCCGGTGTCTAAACTATCACCGCTTTTTTACCAGTGAACCTATAGATAAGTTAGAAATCAAAACTAAAGTGGACGTACAAAATAAGTAGCTTTTAAGGTAAGTAGTTTTAAGTACCAGGGGATGAGAACTCTCAAGATGTTTGGAAGTTTTGATAAGTAACGAAACTAAACTCCGTTTGTCTAGTGTCTAGCTAAACAATTTGTTATTTGATCTTTGTGGCTCATTTAACTCCCCCTTATATCGTTTAACCTTTGTTGTCTGTCCTTTAAAAGGTCATATCGAACGCTCCATGTACAAAATAATGAACAATTTGTACGTTCAGAGTGTTCAGACTCGAAATATTCCTTTCTATATTGATGGAGTACCCTGTACATTATATCTTTCTCAGTATCAGTATTGGGTTTAACAATTAAATTAAAATGACAAATAAATCTGTTTTAACCGTAACATACTCGTACGTCGACGCCCCAACGCAAATAAAATATGAAAATCCCAACAAAAAGGCACCTTTTCACATTTCAGTGCGCAAGAAAATGTATGAAAAGTGCTCAACTTTATTTAAACTTACTTTGATGCTATGTCGATGTTTAATGTATGTTTAGTGCTTGTGTTATATCCTTAAGGTCCGAGGTAATTTCATTTTCTAGAATATAGTTTCAGAAAATATTATTAAAAAAAAAAATTGTTTATTTCAGACAGTTTAAAGTCCATATTATTATGTTAGTATTAATTTAAAAAACTTAAAAACTATGTTAGTATACACAAAAATAAAACATGAAACAAAATAACTAATTTAAATATCTGCTGTTGCATGCTGGGGCACTAGCCACTAGGTACATATATATGCGTATGTATCCAGTGCCTCAGCATGGGGCAGTCCGGCTTATCACCTAACACCCTCAAAATGACATTGGAACTCCCCCTCACTCTGCGCATCAGCGATGCGACTCGTTTGCGCATGACAGCATAAAAGTCGTCGGTGTGCGCGTACGCAAACATAGCCGACGCACTACAGTGTCGGGGGAGCCCCATCCATCATCCTGAAGGCGTTATTATATTGTACTTGGAGCGCATTGTAGGTCTTCTTTGTATAGTTGGTCCACAGGCCGCACGTGTATAACGTCTGGCAAAACGCTTTAAAAAGTGTAACTTTGACGTCTACCGTGCATCGCGCGAACCTGCGAGCCAACATATTACATCGAACCGCAATGGCTCTCCTTTCCCTCTCCATGTCAAGGTCATCCTTCAGATCCTCTGTTACCACATGGCCAAGGTATCTGAGCTCTGACACTCTCTGAAGAACGACCCCTCCTAGTGTCATTATGTCCTATGGCCGATTTTTTTTCACGCTTACTTAAAACCAGGCTGCGAGGGTTGCAAACGAACTCTTGTCTGAGAAAAAGCTCACAAAAGCCCAAGACAAGAGACATGTCCAACGGTAGATGTAGTTTACTTTTAAGACGCTGTAATTTCTTCATTTTTAATTGAATCTCATATAGTGCTCGAAACCAAAAAATAAATTTATTTTCAGTATAAAGTTTAATACTGCAGCCATTTATGGGATGGCTCTGCCAAGTACCAGCTTGATGCACTGGATTCGGTGGATCTTTGTGCCAGGAGACTTATTGGTAGCAAAGCGCTGGTCAGTTCAAAGCTGCAAAGCTTAGAACATCGGCGCAAAGTTGCCTGTCTGTCGGTATTCTACACTATTTCGGAGAGTGTGCTCAAGAGCTATTCGATCTGGTTCCTCCGTCACCTTTTTATTATTGAACCGCAAAGCATCGACAAGGTCTGCACCCTTACGCAGTCGAAATTCCGCGAGCTCGTACGAAGCGATTTGCTTCCTCGTTTCTAATTCGAACCGCTAGGAATGCCCTCCCGGCTTCCGTTTTCCCCTCCTCTTTTAATATAGGTACCTTCAAATCAAGAGTGCATAGGCATCTTCTAAGCAAGCTCCACCTTAGGCTGCATCACCACTTGCAAGCAAGTCTGATTGCAGCCAAGCGCTAGCCTACATATTTATTTTTAAAAAAAACTGCAGTAATATAGTACGTCTGCCTATCACGTTTCACTATTGCAGAGGCAGCTCATATCATAAGTCATAACAATTCCAGCGTAATAAGACCGAGTGGCCCCAGAGAGGCATAACCCAGATGCGGCCGCGGACTGAGGCCAGCCTTAAATATTTATGGTGTCTTCACACGCCGCACAATGGCTTAATAAATAGTAAGTACCTCGAGATGACACTGTCTGCCACTTTAGTTGGTAATCTTACTCGTAGTTCTCCTACTATGTATGTAGACTAGCTGATGCCCGCGATTTCGTCCGCGTGGATCGAGGTTCTTTAGTTCCCGGAAGCGGAACTCTTAAATTGTCCGTTTTAAAAAGTAACCTATGTGTTATTCCAGACTATAACCTATCCCTGTGCCAAATTTTATCCAGATCCGTTCAGCCGTTCTGACGTGATTGAGTAACAAACATCCATCCATCCATCCATCCATCCATCCATTCAAACTTTCGCACTTATAATCCATACTAATATTATAAATGCGAAAGTGTGTCTGTCTGTCTGTCTGTCTATCTGCTACGCTTTCACGGCCCATCTATTCAACCGATTTTGATGAAATTTGGTATGGGTAGGTTACATCCCCGGGTAGGACATAGACTACTTTTTATCCCGGAAAATTAAAGATTTCCGTTAAAATGAATTCGACAAACAAATAGGTAAAGTAGGTAACCTTAATCCGCGAAAGTTTTAAAAAATTCACGGCGCAGCTATCCATTGCCATCCCGAATAGCGCAATAATAACTCTGAATATGATATAGTGTTATTTTAATGGCATTTAAAGAACAATATAGCACAATTTACGTTGTGTTCTGGCATCGCACGGTTTGGACAGAGGCCAGAGTTTTACATAATACATCTTTTAATAGCACTCCGCCATTATATAAACCTTCCTAATGCACCTTCCACTGAAGTAACATGATGGAACCGTTTTCCAGGAATGGTATAACATGCAGTATAATCGTTTGGACGGCGTATATTTTTTCTAAATATAAATGTTATCATAGATTTTTTGTAGTAGGTTGTTTGTAAATATTTTAATTATTATTGTTAGTACCTTAATACTTTCTTTCATGTTTGTGGCAAATATAAATAATTAAAGCAAGTTCTTATGAAAAGAAACTTTTTTATATACCTATTATACTAAAAAGATGTCACCATCCAAGTCGTCAACTTTGCCGATGAAATCACGTCGATCGGTTGATGCTCTGTTTTAGCGTGATTGAAGGACAAACCAACAAACAAACACACTTTCACATTTATAATAATACTAGTAAGTAAAGTATGATGATGCCCGCAACTTTGTCCGCGTGAATGTAATTTTTTTGAAAAATGACGTAGGAACTCTGATTTTCTGGGATAAAAACCTATGAGGTAGTTATGTTTTTCCGAGACGCAACCGTACAAATTTAGCTTCAGTAAGAAATTTTGACAAAATTGGTAGAACAGATTGGCCGTGAAAGCGTTGCAGGTAGACAGACACACTTTCGCATTTATAATAATAGTAGGCAATAAATAAGTATGAAAGTTTTAGTATAAAACTGGCGGCTGACTCTAATCATGGTAAATCAAAGACATTGTGGAAAATTCTTTATTCTATTTAACACAACCCAAATGTATGTAACCCGGTGGCAGCGTCGCTATAGTAAATAATTAAAAATAAAATAAAAACTAAACCGGCATAAAAATTAGCTCCAATTTTGGCCAACGGACCCGATAAGTTGGTGGGACTATAAACTAAAATGACAGCTCTGAATCTAGCATAGTGCTGCCCCTATCCACAGGGAGTAGGTTTAATGAAAGAGATGGAAATATAAATGGAGCTTTCATGTTATTTAGAATGAGTTTAGAGATGGATGGACAACCGAATTGGCAGTGTTGAAGACCATCTAAGCCTGGGTAATCTGGGTCTAAGCTCTTATTCCCTCTCTCCTATAACAGTGGAGGCCAGTGCCCAGCAGTGGGACGTTAGTGGGCTGTAGTGGTAGTTTAAGACCATCAAATGATGACTGTCAAGTTGCTATTAACCAACCATATAACTATAAGTAAGCAAGTTGCAAAAATATCACTTGAAAATAGCTCAAAAATTCCTCTATCAGTTTGATTTTGCACGGTCTACCGGCAATTAAAATGAAAAATGTGAAATCGATTTCTCAGCTCACATTCCCGCCCGAGTTGGCGGGGCTTGATATCGATTTGCCGGCAATCCGCCTTCATCAGCTACATCGGAGCCGCATCATATTATATTATTAATAACTTGCAAACTGGCTCTGAAATTACAGTATCTTATCTAGCTGGCAAGTAATAGCAGAGCAGTAAAGAAACTGGTGCATCTAGGTATATGATAAAATTATTCGATACCCTAAACAATGGTGCATCGGAATTGGACTATACATAGGCTGCACTAAAAGTATCGGGAATGGAATATTTCCACTGTTCCTGTCATATTAAAATCTTTTTAATATAAAACTCCTTGGTTTTATAAATCGAATACCGTTTATTTATTTAAAAAAAGATTCTCGGTCTTCTCACAAGGTCTTGTCAAACTTGTTTAGTCGTTGAGAAAAAGGAATTGACTCGAGAAAATTCTAGAGCGATAATGTATTAATATGACTTTCGAAGTGGTTTAACACAAAAACAGTGTGTTGACCGGATGATTTCTGCATTTGGTGATGAAGCCCCATCCAAAACCACAATTTATCGTTGGTTTGCTGAATTTCAACGTGGACGTGTCAAGCTCAGTGATGATCCCCGTCAAGGTCGTCCAAAAACTGCAGTCACCCAAGAAAACGTTGATGCTGTGCGTAAGCTGATTGAGGAAGATCGACATGTGACATACCGCGAAATTCAGGCAACTTTAGACATTGGCATGAGTCAAATACAAATAATCTTGCATGAACAATTAGGTGTATGAAAGTTGTTTTCCCGATGGATACCGCATTTGCTCTGTGAAGAGCAAAAAGCGGCTCGCGTTACTTGGTGCGTCAGAACTCTCGAAAGATTCCACGCAGGATCCTCAAATGCTGTACTTATACAACATCGTATCAGGTGATGAATCCTGGATATATGCGTACGAACCCGAAACTAAAAACCAGTCACGAGTTTGGGTGTTCGAAAATGAGTTAAAGCCAACAAAAATTGTTCGTTCACGGAGTGTTGCAAAAAAAATGGTGGCCACGTTTGTCTCCAAAACCGGCCATGTTGCGACTATTCCTCTTGAGGGACAAAGAACGGTTAATGCAGAATGGTATGCTAACATTTGTTTGCCAAAGGTCGTTTCTGAACTCCGTAAAGATAACTGCAAACGCCGCATCATCCTCCATCACGACAATGCGAGTTCTCACACCGCGCACAGAACAAAAGAGTTTTTAGAGCAAGAAATCATAGAATTATTAGACCATCCGCCGTACAGCCCCGACCTAAGCCTATACTTCCCCTAAAATACTAAAATAAAGAATAAATTGCGTGGTCAGAGATTTTCATCACCTGAAGAAGCTGTGGACGCCTACAAAACGGCCATTTTGGAGACCCCAACTTCCGAATGGAATGGTTGCTTCAATGATTGGTTCCATCGTATGGAAAAATGTGTGAAATTTCGCGGAGAAAAGCAATAAATACATTTTTAAATAGTAATGTTGTGTCACTTCCTTGATTTCCGAAATTTTCAGTGCCGCTTCGTCCATTGATTGATAGTAATGATATCTATCTATTTCACGCATACCTTACATTACATACTAGCTTACAACTCTTTACTACAGTAAAATCCATACTAATAATGTTTTAGATGCGAAAGTATCTCTTTCTATCTATCTGTCTGCTACGAATTTGCGGCCCAAGTACTCAACCGATTACATCCCAAGATAGGTTACATCCTGGGAAAGGACATATGCCATATTGAAGACTTCCCGCGGGAATCAAAAAACATTAATTGTACACATAAGATTAATTTAATTTGAATCAATACAATTAATTCCAAGCAACGCCAAAGCACCAGTATAAAGCCGATTATACTGGAAATACTTTAACCATGCTCTGTACAAACTTCAATTAATTCACTAATGAAGCTTTTAGCTCCTAATGCGCCAACACGGGTGTTTATATTACCTACGTAGATGAGAGTTAATTCCTGTAAGCTCCTGTTTTCCTAGTAGTGTCGTTGGTTTCGATAATATATTATGTGGGACGCTTGCTGTTAACACATAATGCTTGATCATAGTCATTTATATTATTAAAAGGCAAGGAAATATCAGTTTTCAAAGCTAAATACTTGGCATTGTACCTATAGCTTTTTTTGGGTAATTACACTTTGTCCCACCAAGTTGTAACCAAGTCTCATAAACCGACTTCCACAAAAAGGAGGAGGTTCTCAATTCGGAGCGTAGGTAGCTGTTTTTTTATTTGTCGTTGAGTTTATCTCACTATTCCGTTATAGTGGGTCAGTTACAGAAGAGCATCGACGCGGTTTTTTGAATAGTTTAAGGCCGCAATTGCACTCGTAAATTTTTACGTAAGTAGCCTACGCAAGTAACTTATATTAACTAAGATTTGCACGCGATACGCGACATACAAGACTGTTTACATTTCGTAAGTTACTCATATAAGCGTCTTACGTGAGTAAAC
Organism: Erebia epiphron; assembly: GCA_963932025.1. Classification (NCBI taxonomy): domain Eukaryota; kingdom Metazoa; phylum Arthropoda; class Insecta; order Lepidoptera; family Nymphalidae; genus Erebia; species Erebia epiphron. Next base: position 17,521,772 of record OZ009950.1, read on the forward strand.
TGTGACATAGGCTAGGTATTCTTTATCCCGGAAAATTAAGGAATTCGGACGAGATTTTCAAAAACCTAAATTCGCGTACTACACAAATCACCGTGTTTGCTCGTGTTGTATGCTCGACTCAATATATGAACAAGTAATCTTACAATTTCCTGCCATTGACTTACCAATACCTTTCAAGCGGAGCGTGAACGGCCGGTGTGCAGTGAAAATAAATAAAGCGTGAAATGGGCGCAGCATCGTTCGTAAATAAAGTTCTTGCTCGAAGCTCTAATGATGCCTAAATATCTTGCCACCTTACAATGTTTTTTTTTTAACCCCCGACGCAAAAATAGAGGGGTGTTATAAGTTTAACGTGTCTGTCTGTGTGTATCGTAGCTCCCAAACGGATGAACCGATTTTCGTTTAGTATTTTTTGTGTCATAGATAATTTTATCCCGAGTGTTCTTAGCCATGTATCATGAAAATCTGTTCATCCGTCTGAAGGTCATAAGCTTTTTTCTAGTCGGGGTTTTTTTTTTAATTTGTAATTTATACTTGTTTATTGCGTGATAGGCTTGCGCTTGACGACAATCATGCGTAGTACAAAGCAATGATAAGGTCTAGGTTGGAACGCGCTTGCCTAGAAGATGCCTATTCTGTATTGACTCTTGCCTTGAAGGTATTGATATACGTTGTCGCACTAGGCCTATTTTGGGGTCCTAAATTCTAGAGTAGTATAGTAGAAGGTCAGCACTGGTACGGATAGGAATTTAGTCATCTACAAGTTAGCCCTTAACTGCGACCTCACCTGATGGTAAGTGATGATGCAGTCCAAGATGGTAGCGGGCTAACCTGTTAGGGCCATAGGAGTTATATTAAACTCATACCCCTATTTAGTTTCTACACGGCATCGTACCAGAACGCTAAATCGCTTGGCGGCCCATCTCTGTCGGTAGGGTGGTAACTAGCCACGGCCGAAGCCTCCCACCAAAATTCAGAAATTATAAATTCCCAAATTGACACTGCCCGAACCCGGGACCTCCCACGTTAAGACAACAGCGCTCAACACTGCGCCAGGGAGGTCATCGGCAGCTCACTACCTGCCTGAGAGATATTATTTTACATACCTTAGAACTTATTAAAAAATTCCATTTTATTATTTCTTAATTGCGAATAAGTACTTATGCTTATTTTAAAATTCCGTTAGACACTTTCTTAATTGCAAAAAATGTTTAACGTTGCTCTTCACGAAACGCGCGTCCCCACTCAGGCATAAGTGTTTGTTTTCCATTTGACTCACTGGAGTACTCTTGTGTGAGCTCATCGTAAAACTATGTCCATAGTCCAGCACATATCACCCCCTATAATTCATAGAGGCAATTGGCATTGGCATTTATGTTTAGAAATAGTAGATTATTAACCAAGGGGATAAAGCAGTGTCTTCTGTCGCGGGTGACGATTTAAATCGCAAGCGTAACGAAGGACTCGAGGTTTACTCCCGAGCGTAGCGAGGGTGTTAAAAACTTAAATCACGAGCGAAGCGAGGGATTTAAAACGAGTCCTGCAGGCCGAGCATGGGAGGGGACAAAAATCTTATCCCCCGATTATATCCACTGACAAGAGATAAAATTATGCTAGAGCATGGCAACTGGGGAAAGAAGAAGTATATCCCTGTTTGACTTGTGCATAGGACGTAGGTTTAAGTTTATTTTCATATCATTAAATTATAAAAAAGATGTCTCGAGCCAACTGGGACATCTTATCCTTTCCCCGTGGATAAAATCTCCCCGCCCATGCTAGGCCTACTGAGTGTAGCGAGGGATTTAAGTTCACCCAAGACTAAGACAGCTTTATCACCGAGGAAATACTCTACTTTTCGTACCATTTGCGAAAAAATTAACACAATAATAATATGAGATAAGCATTTATTAAAAATAATGACAATTAAAAGTAAAAGTTAACATTCGAAACATTGGTCCAATTACGTTTATGTATTTGAAGAAAACAAAAACGCGGCAAATTCCTAGACTAATATTTTTTTGTCGGAAAAGCAAAGGCATCAAGCTCATACGGCCTCGTCGGTTTTCGTAATTTTATTTAATAATCATAACTGCATAATAAATGCGTATTCCTTTTTCAAAAAGATGTTTAAAACGCTTTATAATACAAACTCAATGGTGTAAACACAGATGTGGTTCAGTATAAATTTCGGTAAGTATTCCAAATTTAAATCACATTCTCCCCCTAGAGGATGAATGAAATTCAGTACAATTTTCTTTCCCTGTTTTTAACAGATTAAAAATGACTATTGTTATTTTCGCTTTTTGTGGCATAGAATGTCAATTTTTTGAGCAAGTGGTACGAAATATATATTTTCATCTTTTTCTCCTATATTATTTTCATGAGTGAGTTCACAAAACCCATAGAGTAAGAAGTGCGTGCCCAAGGATCGAACTCCAATCTTCTGCAAGTCGAACCGAATGTCTAGGGCTTAGTTTATCATTACCTAGGCCTAGGCTATCTCGTTGCCTTGTTGGTCTAGTGGCTAGGCATGATCGACTGCGGCCGACGAGGTCCTGGGTTCGAGGCCCGGGTCGGGCCATAATTAAGTTTGTATTGAATTTTTCTGACTAGAAATTCTCAGTACTAGCACGGAGTTAGGAAGTTGGCGGTGTTTCACCCCCATGCCTCGGACGTTAAACCGTCGGTCCCGGTTATTATCACTAACATGATAATAGTCGTTAACCGTCGCCCACCAACCCGCTATGAAGCAGCGTGGTGAGTTTAAACTCTAAATTCCCTCTTTCCTATAAGAGAAGAGGCCTGTGCCTCAATATTATATTAGTATGGATGATGGATACGTATCATATTAGTATATAATATGAATACATTGATAGCTTTGTATCCAGCACATGTAGGTACAAATGTTTAGATACGCACGGCCATCGGTTACCTTTAACTAGAATTAGCATCTTAATTAATGTACTGCCCGTCCGGCGCGGCGCTTCCCGACAAAGACCCTGGTTTACCCTCTACTGATGCTATTCATGTAGATACCTCGTACCTATATTATGTAACTAAGGCCAAGAGACAAGTGACCCACAAGAAAAATTAAAGTTAGATTCGATTTTATTATTCTTTGAGGTTCCGTACCTCAACAGGAACACTTAAGAACGCATGGAGGTTCAAGTTCAATCAAGTATCAAGTTGAAATAAATACCAAACACTGAGTTAAAAAAAGTGGCGATAGCCTAGTGGTTTAGACACCCGAGCTTCAATACAGGGTCGCGGTTTCGATCCTCGATCAGACACTTTTAACTTTACTAATAAGTATGTACATGAGAGCAATTACTAAAAATATGAAATGAAAAAACGCTTCATTATAAAACCAGTGTACTTCTAGATTGAACAAAGCGTTAAGCAAATTCCAGTTACCATTATTGAGATAAATAACAGCTTTTCAAGTGTACCAAAGTACAATGGTAAATAATTAAAACTTCTCAAATTTCGTTCAAAAGTACTTCAAAACAATCGAACAATTTAATTTAATTTGTTTAATCCAACTACATTCTTCTTTATACTTCAAAGGATTCAAGGCTCGATCCGAGCACACAAAACTTTGTACTGTTTAATTGGAAAACAACTTAAATACAGCGTACACCAATTCAAGATCACAAAGTCCCAATTTGAATCTTATTCCTTTAGAATAAGGACTATAGTAAATCTTCCTAAAATTCTTGGAAAAACTTTGCTTGTAGCGTGCTGTGTTAACTACTTTGGATAGAATCAATAGTTTCTTCACAGTAACTACCTACAGTGTTTAAAACTTGAAGTTGTAAATTGTTAAGTCCAGTTCGCGGGGTAGTCTTATATTTTATGCAACTGCGAGGCGAAAAGTGAATTATTTCATTAGAAGTAGCGCTGCAGAATTGGCAATATTTTTTAGCTTAGAGCTATTAGTATAATTATATTCTTAGTTTCATACCATATCGTTAACTAGCTGATGCCCGCGACTTCGTCCGCTTGGATTGTGGCTTTTTGGTTCCCGCGGGAACTATTTGATTTTCCGAGATATAAAGTAGCCTATGTATTATTCCAGACCATAATCTATCCTTGTGCGATCCGTTCAGCCGTTCTGGCTTGATGGAGTAACAAACATCCATCCATCAAACTATTCATCCATCTAATCTTTCGCATTTGTATTATAGAAGACAGCTAGCAAATGTGCAGGTGGATCACCTGATGTTAAGTGATTACCGCCCCTTAATCATAATCAACAGCGGTTTCATCAACCGCCGAAAATGTATTATCGGCTTTTGAGGAGTTTTTTACCTGCTCCTTATATATTTAATTGTAGTTTTGAGGCAACACAGTAGAAAGAAACTGGTTACATAATTTGCAGGTAGGCATAGGCAATGCAGAAAAGACTAACAAGTGGTGGCAGAACACCAGCCAATCAGGTGGTGGGGATGAAATTTGGTTCTACTTTCAATGATGTAAGATGCGCTCAGGAAACAGGAAAGAAAGTAGGCTAAGTATCTCCTCAGAACACTCCTCGTTTTAGTAAAGAGTGTATAGAAAACATAAATGGAACTGCCCCCTAGCCAAGTTACATACGTTTCGTTCGTTCGTTCTCTTTCTATAATCGTTAAGGGTTTATCAAAAGCAATTAAAAACGCTAAACATAGGCTATTCACTTATTTTTTTCTCTCTGCTGAAGCGTTACAATGTATAACGAAACTTCCTTCTTTATTCGTTGAGCGTTAACGATTATTCTTAGAAAGAGAATAGACACGAAACGTATGTAATGTAAATGTATCTGCTATATGGGGGCTGACGTCTCATCGATGCTCTAGGGCTCTTCATATTATCTTCAATTGCATGTAAATTTAATCTTACTAGATCAAATGCCATCTTATTTCATTTTCTTTCATCCCGCATTGAATCTCTAACCATTTTGTCCGTTTTTTTTTAAATACTAAAGACTGGAACAAAACTTCATCATTCATGAAATGAAACGTTCAGATAGATAGATAGATAGATAAATTCTTTATTGCCACACATAACAAAGAAATAACTTAAAAATAAACAAAAACAGAAATTATCACGTGCGCAAGGGCGGCCTTATCACTAAAAGTGATCTCCTCCAGACAACCCATTTCTAAAGGAACTTTAAAAAGGAGCGGGAAAGTGCAACAATAATAATAACATGCAATAATAATATACTACTTAAACTATACATACTAATAATACATAATTATATAACTAAACATAAATAAAATATATATATATATAAATAATATAGGTACATAAATAAATTTTATATATTTATATATATATATATACAGTACATAAACTTACATACAAAAGAAAATACTTAAAATATATTCTATAGCATATTAGAAAGGTAATATTCCTATAAACGACTCTTAAAGATATTTAAAGACTTTGACTGCCTAATGTCGCTCGGCAATTCATTCCAAAGCAGTACAGCCTTAACTGTGTATGAATTCCCATAAGCCCCTGTACGACTAGGAGGGACCTTTAACTTATTGTCGCTTTTCGACCGCAAACAAAAAGGTACATCATAGCTGCCAAGAAAGTTGAATCGCTCTTTTAGATAAGGTGGCGTCTGAGGAAAATATAAAATGGTGTATAAGAGAGAAAGAGCGTGTAAATTTCTACGAGATCTGATTGGCAGCCATTTCAACTGAGTACGTAATTCGGACACATGATCATATTTCCGTAACCCATATATGAAACGTATACATAAATTTTGCAATCTATCAAGCTTGTTGAGCATGGTCTCTGATAAATCCAGATAACAAACATCAGCGTAATCTAAAATAGGTAACAGCAAAGTATTAGCCAAAAGGATTTTAGTTTTTACAGGTAAAAAATTCTTCCAACGTCTTAAGCACCCAACAGCAGCAAAAATCTTACGACTCAACTCCGAAATTTGAGGAACCCAGGACATAGTATTATCAAGGATGAGACCAAGATCTTTGACTGCACTACTCAGGGGAATAACTGTACCATCCAAGAGAACAGGTGGTATAGAATCATTTGAAAGTAAAGATATGTAATAATTGCTACCTATAATAGTCACCTGGGACTTACCTGGATTTATCGAGAGACCATACGACCGACACCAAGCACTAATTCTATTCAAATCAGCATTGAGGGAATCAATAGCAACAACAAGGTCGTTAATGGCTGCAGAAGCATAGATCTGCAAGTCATCAGCATACAAATGGTAAGATGATGAAATTATTGAGGAAATAGAATTAATGTAAACGGAAAAGAGAAGAGGAGAGAGAACACCGCCCTGCGGTACCCCAGAATGAAGAGCTGTAAAAGTTGAAAATTTATCATCCAACCGAACACACTGCTTACGATGAAAAAGATAAGACCGGAACCAGCTGATGACAATTGGAGATACTTTCATAGATCTCAAAATAGCCAAAAGTAAGTCAAAGTCAACAGTGTTGAAAGCGTTACTGAAGTCTAATAATACAATAACAGTAAGGAGTTTATTATCAATAGCGCTACGAATATCATCACAGACTTTGATTAGAGCTGTTGCAGTACTATGTCCCCGCCGAAATCCTGATTGTAAATTAGTTAAGAGATCATTTCTGTTTAAATATACACTAAGTTGCTGATGCACAATGCGCTCAAGCACTTTGGATAAGAATGGAAGAATAGAGATTGGACGAAAATGAGAAGGGGATGAAGGGTTAGAAACTTTAGGAATAGGTATAATATAAGCTTTAACCCAGACAGAGGGAAATGAACCAGAAGAAAGGGAAAAATTAAAAATATGACATAACACTGGGAGGATAACATCAAGTGCCATAACTATCATCTTCCTACTTACATCGTCGCTACCAATAGCATCAGATTTAACAGCTAGAATATGTTTCCTAACCTCAGTGGGAGTAGAAGCAGTAAACTGTAACTCAGAGCCACCATGCGGCGTAATGGAGCTTAGATGATTAAGAGTTCCTTGCTTAATTAATGCATCAAAAGGACGCGAGTTTGCGAAATGCTTGTTGAGACCATCCAAATCATCAAAACGTGAAAGAAGTTGACGCTGACGACCAATACCCAGTGAGGCCAGGAATTGCCAGGTTTTACCAGAATCCTTTTGATCAACCGAGGAATGAATATACTTACGCTGGGCATCCCGACAAATCCTGCTGCAACAGTTGCGAAGTTTCTTATACTTCAGAAGGTTATCATCAGTAGGATACAATTTATATTTACATTTGGCTGCATTCCGCTTAACCATAAGCGCTCTGATGTCATTGGTAAGCCAAGGCGCAGGGAGATGCTTAATTTTGATAGGTCGCAAGGGCGCATGAATGTCAAAAAGGTCAGTCAGTAATGTATTAAAGATATTCAGTTTGTCATCTATAGAGGGGGCATCAAAAACAGCAAGCCAGTCAATGTTATTCAGATCTTCCATGAATTTATCATTATCAAAATTTCGAAAGCTTCGGCGCATCACAATACTAGGTTTGACTTTAGGTGGACGAATTTTAAAGGACAAATAAACTAAATCGTGATACGAAAAGGCTTCGGCTGGCAACTGACCATGAGCTTCAACAAGACTAGGAGTAGAAACAAACATTAGATCTAATTGAGAAGGAAGACAGTTAGGGGAAAAGTGCGTAGCGTGAGTTGGTAATAATGTTAGGTTTGAGCTATCAATAATGTTCATTAAACGCCTAGCACGATGGTCATTTTTGATAAGACATGTATTGAAATCACCCATGATTATAGTATGATCAACTGACGAAGAATGTTGTTCAAGTAGATTTTCGAATGTTTCAAAATAATTAATATGGAGAGATGGGCTATAAAAAACTCCAAGAAGGACTTTTTTGTGACCAAAGAGCACCTCAATAAGTAAGTATTCTGAGGATTCCGAGTATAAAGATGGGGATTTATCCAGGATACGGAAAGGAATCTGACTCCGTAGGTAAATTGCCACACCACCACCCCCTTTACCTGTTCGATCATTCCTAATAAGATGATAGAATACACCAGTACCGCAAAAAACTTGGGTTTGACTTTGGATGGCAACCTGACTTGGTCAGCCCAAATAAATCAAGTCAGCAAAAGATTGCATTATTCGATTCATTCCTTGAGGAGGCTGCAGAATTTCCTTCCGCTACGTACTAAAATTATGCTTGCACAATCGTTGTTGCTTCCTATCCTCGATTACGCTGACGCCTGCTACTTAGATGCCACTGAAGAGCTACTTGACAAACTCGAGCGACTCCAGAATTTGTGCATACGTTTTATATACGGACTGCGCAAATTCGACCACGTCTCCGATTTCCGTCGTCAATTAAAGTGGCTCCCGATCCGTTTTCGCCGGAACATGCATATTTTAACCATCCTTTTTAATGTCCTCAAAAACTCTTCTCCTGAATATTTAAGGGAACGTTTTACACTGTCGCTTCCATCTACAAGACCCTTGCGAACATGTGTCTCTAAAAAACCTCTTGAATATCCTAATTATAACACTATCTTCTATAAAAAATCTTTCACAGCAGAAGCTACTCGTCTTTGGAACTTCCTTCCTGAACAAATCAGGGAAAGTCAGTCTGTACATATATTTAAAATCAGAGTTAAACAGCATTTTCTTTCAATGTTATAGTATACATATTTATCATTAAAGTTTCTTTATAAACAGAACTATATAGTATGTATTATATAGTATATATTATATATTATAAATATTATATTAATTTATTTATTTTGTATTTATATGTTTATGTATTGTATATATTATGTTTTAGTAAGTGTAAGTAGTATAACTACATACTTATATTAACTTTTATAGTAAGTATATAAATTTTTGAAGTAAATACTGTACATTTTCTATTTTTTTAAATTCCAATATATTTTATTTTTGTACCTATACCACTTAACAATTTCACCTTACTCACTATCAAGGAAGGCTGGAAGAGATTTCTTTTTAGAGATAAGCTTTACCTTTGTCCACTTTTTTAAAATTAGGTTTAAGACAATATTTTGTACAAGAATAATAAAAATAAAATAAATAAAAATAAATAGCCAGGTAAACAATAAGAAGTAGAAGGAAGAGAAGGTTTTAGAAATGACTCTGACACTAGGATCGCATGTATATTTTTGCACTCAAACGAAGTCAAGAGATCTGAATAATGGGAAGGAATGCTTTGAGCATTAATGTGCACTATGTTAAAATTTTTAGGAAATAACGAGAACGTACTATCAAGTGCACAGTTAAGCGGTAAGGCAGTACTATGGAAGCTATCATTAGTCAGGGATGAGTCTGTAAGAAATATGTCGCTGTCTGAATCAGTTACATCTTGGCGATCACTATCACCTGAAATCATGCTATAATAATAAAAATATATATATATACTATATAATAAACTAAAATAATAATAAATACAAATTACAAATAATTAATACTTTTAAAAACCCAAGGGGTTCTCCTAATAGGTATATTACAAATACAATATTACTCTTCTACCCACCAGCTTAAATGTCCTATCGGAGATCACATAATGTTATAATAAATTAATTAAAACTAAAAAGAATAACAACTATGGAAAAGATCTCCAGTTAGAAATTAAACAAGCATATCACAAAAATTAAAAAATTAAAACCACATGCAAAGAGCGAGTCAAACCAGAACTGCCCGCCAAGCACCCAAGTACTCCAATATTAAAATACCTAGTAAAATTTTGTAATGTTAACATTGCAATGCTACAAGCATAGTGGAGAGGCGAGCAGTTCCACCTTGCTACTCAATCAACTAATGAGTTTAAAAAAAAAAAAAAAAAATTTACAAAAAATAACTACCTAATACAATCACAAATACAGTACCGACACATAACAAAGAAGCTAAGCAAAATTAAACCAAAATTAACAGCAAATAAATTTACATTATGCGTAGCGATTTAAACAAAATTTCAATATTTTGGCCTTAAGTATATTACGAATTGACCAAGTATCCAGAGCTTAAAAACAAACCAAAGCGGGATACCTGAACGCACCCTAAACTGTCAGAGACAGATGACACTTGACACTTGACAGAAATGTCAATAATAGAATTTGACAACAGAAGTTTATATTTTCAAACAACAAAAAGTAAATACAATTACGGGTAATAAAATAAAATCATATACGCTTGTGAAAGCATAATGAGAATTGAAATAGACATTTAGAACTAACCAAAAAAAGAAGTACCTACTAACGCACTAAATAAACTATATGTTAACCGGTCAAAAACAAGTAAGAAAGTGGTAATACTCATTGATCCTGGTCGGTGATTATAGTATAATCATCTTGGCATTAAGATACCTACTTCCTAGCATCTCTCCTAGCCTTGTTAGCCTGCGTTCTTACACTTCGTACCACAGGAACCGAACTGGATTGCCCAGCGACAGCCCCTGCTAGGCTGACAGCTGGACTAGTGTTACTTGCAGTATTAGAAGAGGCTGCTGAAGAAGAATTGGCAATCGGCGCCGCCACCTCGCCCTGCTTAGCGTCAATAAGCTTCACTTCAGCAATTGTGGCAACGCGATGGCGCTTACCATCCGAGCTCAAAACAGTGATATACCCATCTCTTGTCCAGCACCGAGAAACTCCGAATTTCTGTCTAGCAGCCAGAAAGGCTTCGTACCGCTCCTTTATCAAAAACTCAGACAATGTAAATCCTGAACCCTTAAGGCGAGTCTTCAAAAACCAGATTTTATTTCGCAGAGTCAAGTCACGGAACTTCACTAGAATGGCTCGAGGCTTCCCATCCTTAAGCTGACCCAAACGCTTGCAGAAGCCAAGATCAGCGTCAGTTAACTCTGGCATGCTAAGATGATCAGACAATGTCTTGACCACAACAGACGACATATCATCTTTCTGACCTTCAGAGACTCCGTGCACCAAAAGCATTTTTCTTCGAGATCTCATTTCCAAATCGCTGCACTGCTTTGAAAGTACCTGTACTTGTAACTGCAAACTTTCCAAAGAGGTCATGACAAACACTCGGAATGCACTAAACTGCGCGGCGATATTGGATGATGGACTTGTGGCAGGAATAGCAGTTTGAATGGCCCTCTGAAAGTCCGCCATACGCGCATTAAAGTGTTCAGTTAATGCAGAAATTGAATGCTCGATTGTCTGTAAATTGTGTGCCTCCATTTTTAGGTTAGGTTAACTTGTTATGATAAAACTTAGAAAATTTGTGAGTGTACAAAGGAATTTATACTTGGATTAATAGCTGGTACGTAGAAGTTGAATAATTACCACATTTTAAAGTATATTAAACATATAAAGTAATTTTAATCAGATTTTAAAACAGAGAGCAAAGAAAACACATGTGACTTTTTAAACACCAACCCGCGAAAAAAAAGGTGATTGGATCACTCCCAAGTCCTCCTCCTCCTCCTCCTTACCACTCGACTCCTCACGGCCGAATATTTTTTGGCCGAGCTGAACTCAACTTTAAACATTTCGAATAAGGTAGTTAATATTATACCTAACTATATTAGCATATTATCAATTAGCTAGCATACGGAAGGTAATTTGTTAATCTATTCATGCATGCCCTAATGTAACGCTTGGAAGCTCGAACGGATGGACCGAATATCTAGACAAATTAATCACATATTATTAGGGCCATCATGATAGTATTTCGAGCATTAGGTTCGACGTTAATAACTCTCAGATTCTGTACCGTACAGATTAATATATCAAAGCTCTAAATCTCTCATTAAATATGTAAATTTCGCTTCTTTGACTATCGTAACAAATATAAAGTTTAGTATGGACGGGATTAAATATGCTTTATCAGCCGAATCCCTCCGATGCATTGTACTACAATTTTATACGAAACCAATTACAGTCGATTGTAATTAAAAAGTTCGCAGTGAATGAGTAAAGTTCTTGTTCAGAAAGACTTTCAAACTGACTTCACTATTGAATTGGATCTTCATTAAGTATCAGTTTAAAGTTCGACATAAGAACCTATTTCAAACTATCGACTGTTAAACGTGTCTAGGGCTTTGATACCTCTTTCGTTGATTGATATTCTTCTGGTTTTTTTTTTACAGTATAAAACTTCGTATAAAAGATTTCTGCTTGCAGCTTATTAGTTGCTTGCTAACCAGGCTCACCACTATGTCAAGAAAGTTATCATAAAATAACCTATAACTTGTAAATAAGGAGATGTTTTAACGATCTCCCTGGCGCAGTGTTGAGCGCTGTTGTCTTAACGTGCGGAGGTCCCGGGTTCGATCCCTGGCAGGGTCAATTTGGAAATTAATTTCTATAATTCAATCATATAATTTCTGAATTTTCCCTGATCTGGCCTGGTGGGAGGCTTTGGCTGTGGCAGGTGAGATGGCTAACTTGTAGTGGATAAAAAGAAAAGATGAAACAACAAAATAGAAATAAGATTTTATAATATAAGCTTAGGTATAAACTATTACATAAGATTAGGTATGATTTACCTTTCATGCTGTGACATCATCTTTCATGTGTGTGTTTCACAACACATAAGTTACACACTTACACAATAGGTACATAGGTCCGATAAGTAATTAATTTGTTTAAGGTGGTCAATAAACATTTTTTTATTTATTTAAGTAGCAGCCAAAAACATCAAAAGAGAACAAAAACATACAGATTCAAGGAATCTAGACCCGTATTTATAAACAGACATCCATATCCATATCAATATTATAAATGCGAAAGTGTGTCTGTCTGCTACGCTATAACAGCAGGGCGACCGCGTGTCTTTTGCATCAATCATTGATACATCGCAATCACCTCTGATTGGTTAACATTCTTCTACTATTGGACGAAATCCATTGACGCAGCAAGAATACCATAAATTCAGCCAATCGGAGGTGATTGCGATGTATCAATGATTGATGCAAAAGATACGCGGTCGCCCTGCTGCCCATCTTTCCAACGGATTGGTGTAGAGGTTGGTATAACGGGTATGGAAATTGGCTACTTTTTATCCCGGAAAGTTAAGGAGTACCCCCGGGAATCAGAAAACTTAATCCACGCGGACTATCTACTCAGTTATAAAAATACGCTCCAAGTATCGGCCAATCTAAATGCTTATTACCGATACTTAGAACCTGTCCTCAGATGATGTTATAAATACGGCCCCTAAACACAGGGTATGGCCAATTCTCTATAACACAATCTCTAAACTAAACTAAAATTACAGCTTTAAATCTAGTTCTGTATCTTTGGGGTAGGGGGTATTATGAAAGGGTCAGCAATATTTTTAATACTGTCATTTTAGTTTAGTTTAGAGACTGTGTTATACAGAATCAGCCCCAGTGTGTCTTTGACAGTTTTATCGGTCCTCTTGCAAAATAAGTTCCATTGCAAAACTTCGTGGACACTTCACCGTGGAAAGTTGATTAAAGTTCCATTATCAATGCGACCTAAGTCCCCAGCATCAAGGGGCGGTAATGCCGTTATTGAGGAGCTTGAGAGAATGGAACTCAATCTATCGCGGTTCTGAACCGACTTAAAAGGAGTTTCTCAACTCGGTGTATGCCCAAGTCTTAAAGTTTTGTTTGAAATAAAAGTATTTCCTATGTTACATTGAAGTTGGTGTTGGGTCAAAAACACAATACGGACAAAAAAAATTTGTCTAGCTGACCCAAAGCACACGCATTTTATGTGGAGTTGCACAGACCACCGCGTTAAGATAAAACGTGGTTTCCATATGGCGCGAGCGTTTCATGCAGACGTTTTGTGCTGCTTGCCTTACTCACCACCTAGATACAACCCTCCACATAATAATTATCATCTAAAACACTCTTTAATATTCACTAATCACCTTTGCAGTTGTGTATTGCAGGTATAATGGTGCAACAGGCAGAATGCGATATGCATCGCTTAGCCTGCCGCTTCTGAACATGTAAGAAAAGCAAGCAAACAATACTCACCACCTCCACACAACCCTACCATCTAAATCACTCTTCATCCTCTGAAACACTCTTTAATATTCACTAATCACCTTTGCAATAGTGCATTGCAGGTATGACCAACTCCTGGTGATGCTCTAGAGTAAGAGTGAAACGCGAACGCCGGTGCATAATATAATATCACATGCTGCATCGTACCATACGGTCTAACAAAGGTTTGTCTAATATTGGATAGAAGCAGGCGTTACTTTGCGGCAGTCCATGATAATGAAAGAACGAGAAGTTTGCACGACTGCATTGAATCGTGCATTGTCGAGTCAACATCTCCTGAAGGTGCTCCGGTTTCGAAGTGAAACGTACGTTGAGAATAATTTGGAAGATTTGTGTGGTGTGAATATCGTAAGCTACAAGTGCAAGATACGCACTGTACCACAAAGATTTACCAACTTTGGCGGATTTTAGCGAATTAAACTTCTAGCTCTTTTATCATTCGTCTGTTTAAGCAGATAATAGCGAATTAAGTTTCATGTAACCACATAATGTGAAAGTAACTTCCTTTCATTTATTCCCCTGATTGTTAGCAAAAATCCAGTTTTACTACCCTAATATCACTTAGCCTGAATAGTCCAATCCACCCTTTTGTTTCGTGGCAATTATGTCAGACAAAACTAGTGCAAATAGCTTAACTGCCCTTATCATGGCGGGCGAAAGTTAAAATCGCATTACCGTCGCTAACGAGCCGGACGCGACGCTATTGTAGGCTTAAGTAATGTGCTGAGGTTACTTTTGTAACATTGATGTAATTGTAAATAATTTTTTTCAAAAGAGCAAACACCGAGTTTCTTGCTGGCTCGTTTCGGTAGGAATGCAATTCCGAACCAGTGGTAGATAATTCGACGATTCAAGAACAGTTGTAAAAGTGTTTTTGAATAAAAAGCATTTGAGTTGAGTTGAGTTAGAGGAGGCATTTTAACAAGCTTTTATTTGACATGCAATATTTGTATGTTTGTTAAGTTGAAGATTAAAACGGTCATCGCCAACCGATTGAGCTGAAATTTTGCATACACCTTAAGTTTGGATGACAATATTGACAATGCATGGTTAACTAAGTGACGTCATTCTAAATCCAATATGGCGGACTGTGCTAGCTAGTATTCTATTCTGAGAATTTTGTGTCAGAAAAGCCTCGTTACCTAATTATGGCCCGACCCGGGATTTGCCCCGGAATCTATTTCTATACCACTGTCATCGTTTCAGTAGACTGATATCCGCTTATATTGGTTGCTGTAGCTTTAGTTCTGATATCATTCGTGCACATGGTAAACAATCCAAATAACAGGAATTATGATAACTTAATCAAATCAGCAACTCTTTATCAAACTCAAAAACACGCTTCTAATATGGAAGTATTAAATACAGTGTTATGACGTCATTACAATAAAATTTTTTCTTTAAAATGGTGATGAAACTTAAAATTAACCGAGGATGTGGATTTTACATCTTTTGGAAGACTCTCTATTTAATAATTAGTAGAAATAAGAAATAGTTTATTTTTGACATTATTCTCTCCTCTTATAACTTAGACCAAACGAAAAGCGAAAACTGTGCGGCCGAGCCTCGGTACTGTTATTGGGTGGTAATTTGAGGAAATAGGCACAAGTGGCAGAGTTAAAGGAGTACTTTTATATAGTTCACGCACGGTTCATCCAGCACTATAACATTGTACTGTCAACATAAAAAGTTGTTTTAGGAGATACCTACTTATAATATTACAATCCCGCCGCAACAAAGCCGGTCTCTGTGGATTGGTAATCCCGATACCTAAAATAATGTTTTTTTTAAACATAGAAAAGTCAACATTCTACTGCTGCAGCCCATCAGCAGCGGCTTCACTCGGGTATAGAACTTGTGAAAATCAGTCAGTCACAGTCAATCAAAGTCTTAGTTGTAACTCTATCACGAAGACGAATGTAGTTTCTTATAACTAATCACAATTTTAAATCATAATCATAATTTTTTTTTTTTGCAAAAAGTTAAGTTTAATTTGATGATTTTATTATAACGACCCCGCTAAGAATAGCTATTTATGCAACTGTATCGTAATGATGGTCATCTTAATTCGAGTGCTGTTTTTTGATACGAGGCTTGCCGAGTATCAAAATAGGATAGTACGAGAATTAAAATGTCTAATTACGTACAGTTGCATACAAGATTTTATCTACGACAAGGACGTCTTTATAATTTTTTACTTCATAAATTAATAAAAACCAAAAGTGCCAGAACCCAGAGCCGCTAAGCTATAGGTATCCTATTTATGAAGATAACCATATCGATACAGCTACGACTCATAACGATACAGCTCCCATACAACGAACTGTATCGTTATGAGAAGCAAACACGAAAGAGGGTTCAATTCGATATAGTTGTCAAATTCGAAATTGGAACTTTTCGATGCTGGAGTAGATAAAATATTTTACAAAATTCCACCCAAGTAATCGTGGCATGTAATCTACTCTTATTATAACAATATCAAGCAATTACAATTTGACAACACATTCATTGTCCACGTAATCACCGCTCAGCTACATGTTTCCGATACGTATTGTTTGGCAAGTTATTGTAATGGGCTGTTGCTGTTGTACAGGCTTTGTTAACACAACGTTCTCTTGTTAGTATCATGACGTTTTCCTGTTACTCGATAATTTATGCCTGTGTTTTGGCTCGATCTTTGTTTTATATGCTGTCCCTATATTGGCGACTTCCCTGGAGCAGCGATGAGCGAAAAAACGGCCAAGCGCACACGAAAGGTTCCGTACCATCGTACAAGATTTATCACTATGTACTTTTTAAATAAACAATTTTAGTATATTTTAGTAATTTCGTTTAGTCTATGAAAAAAAGAGACGCTCAAGACTTAATATACTTGAGAAGCTTTTATTTCAATTGCAATGTTTAATAAAAGCTTGTAATAGTTGTACGAACTTTTATTAGAAGTTTTACAAGGATAATAATTATTAATTAAAATTCTTTGGTATATTATGTACTCAATTCTGCCGTGTCATTAATGATATTACTGTAGTTCTCAAAATAAACGATGTTAAGTCATAAAGCATGCAAGGT
This sequence comes from Erebia epiphron, assembly GCA_963932025.1. NCBI lineage: Eukaryota > Metazoa > Arthropoda > Insecta > Lepidoptera > Nymphalidae > Erebia > Erebia epiphron. The sequence goes on from OZ009950.1 coordinate 17,538,826, forward strand.
GAAGAGTTTAAGGTAATATTTTGTGGATAATAAAAAGGCTATCCGTTTAAACGTACCTACTCGTATCTTACTTGAGCTAAGAAATTTTCCGTCGGGAACATCAAACTATTATTATCTCTGTTATCGTCATGATCCTACTTTACTTAGTATATTCTTGAGTCTAGGTATTTCATTTAATGAAATGTCAAAAGACCAGTATTTCTATAGAAAGACAGAAAAAAATTATACATTTCCCATTTTAGTTTCCTTTTACTAATTCATCAAGTAGTAAAATCGCTATATGCTTTACTAGATGATGCCAGCGACTCCGCTTGGATTAAGGTTTTTTTAATTCCCGCGAGAACTCTTCCCCGGGAAAGAAACTATCCCTATACCAAATTTCATCAAAATCGATTGAATAGATGGGCCGTGAAAGGCAGACAGACAGACACACTTTCGCATTTATAACATTAGTATGAGTATGGATGTATTACTAGTTAACTAGTCTATGCACGCGACTTCATCCGCATGATTGAGTTAAAAACATCCATGCATCCAAACTTTCGCATTCATAATATTAGTATAGAAGTTAGTTATTAGATTTTGGCACATCTGCTATTTACCGAGCCCATCCCGTTCCATGGTCGACCGATCCATGGTAAACGATAGCCTCGGGCGCCCAAGACGTATCACAAACATGTTGCTTTGACGGAACATTTGTCCGAGTTCGTGGAAACACATCGATTCATAGCTCTCTGGTGGACGAATTAATTGTCGTTCGGACAGTATTAATCACTGTTATATTATTACTAGCTGATGCCCGCGACTACGTCCGCGTGGATTTAGGTTTTTTGGTTCCCGCGGGAACTCCTTAATTTTCCGGGATAAAAAGTAGCCTATGTTTTAATCCAGGTTATAAGCTATCTATGTTCCAAATTTCAGCCAAATCGGTTCAGTAGTTACGGCGTGAAAGCGGAACAAACATACAAACAAACTCACTTTCCCATTTATAATATTAGTAAGGAAGTAAGGATAAGGATGTCATAATGTTACAAGCGATGATTGCCTCGTTGGTCTACTGTTTAGCATGTTCGCCGTCATATTATAGTACCTAGATTTTCTTTGCTTGGTTATGAATTTAATCACAGCATCATGTTTAATTTTCTCCATTGTGACAGTTTTCTTCGTGATCGCTGCATTTGTTAAATGTTTACCAGTAAGCCAACGACGTAAGCTTATTTAACGTAGGATTCATGTTATGTTATGCGCCTTATAATATATTATAAGTTCTATTACGATGGTAGGTACCACTTAGGTATCTCTACCTCCAGCCATTCCACTCCATTCGTTCATGAAATCTTGGACCTTTGGACCCTTTTATCTCCCTACATATACCCTAGCCTTACTGGATAACATCCTGAGAAAACCTCCTGGCCTAAGAGTTCTCTATAATATTCTCCAAGCACACCTTTACGCCGAGTGACCCAATTGGGTATTTGACTACTACTCAAATAGTGTTAATTTTTTAGTGGTCATTAAATAAAGGATCTCCCAAAATTCGTAATATCCACGGCCTCTGTTAGTTTTATGTTGAATAACCATTTAAAACTACCGATTAAAGTAAAAAAGTGCGTCGAACTTTGATGACGTCACAATTCAAAATTTCATACATACTCCCATAGTAAGCACGCATTTTGACGTTTGAAAAAAAGTTGCTGATTTGACTAGTTGTCCAACACCTAATTTCAATCGTCACACTATAGCTGACAGTGAAACAACTACAGTACCTAAATCGCTAATGATCTATTAAGCCTAGGAGCTTTCCCAGGACTATGACCTTGAAGTAAAGTAGGAGAGAGGGAGAGAGAAATTCGCGGAACATTGTTCGATTTTGGGAATCCCGCCTCAATAATGCAAGGTAGCGTAATTCGAATATAAACTGTCACCTTGAGATGAAACGAGCAGATGCCTCTTTAAGATTAATATATAATCTCGTAAGCCCCAATCCGAATTTTCATTCCCGATTGGAATCATTAATACCTATTTAAAATAGGAATTGAATAGAATAATTATAGGATGGGATCATTCAAGATCAATATGAAAAATTTCTACTTACTTTGAATTTTATTTCGAACATTAATCCATACTGGGATATTATAAATGCGAAAGTATCTGTCTGTTTGTCTCTTGCTTTAACTGCTCATATTTTCAACCGATTTTGATGAAATTTGGTATACAGATAGATTACATCCCAGGAAAGGACATAGCCAATGAAGACTTTTTATCCTGGAAAATTAAGGAGTTCTCGCAGGAGTCAAAAATTCTCTCGTTTTTCATTCATTCATATTATAACCTAATAAGTAATAATTATATTGAAACAAACGGCGGACAATATTCTGCAGGACACTGTCCTGTGCCGCACCTAGTGGGGATCCTAAACTTTAATCTGACTGTATTGTCACATACTGAATACTCTCTCTTCGCGTCGTATTCCTCATTACTGAGGGTCGTGACCCTTTTCAATTATCAAATAATGGTAGAGTTTTCTTGGGGTAATAATGCGGTGGGTTCCCACGTCCTTCCGCATACGACTCGACTAAGAGTAAGTATTAAACTCTTAGGTTTTTGTAACGATTATTATCAAAATGTGTTAGTGATTATAACCGGGACCGACGGCTTAACGTACTCTTCGAGGCACGGAGGAAACGCAAAAGCCATGTTATTATTTGAACCTCCGAATTCGATCACCCATCCAGTTACCGACTTATTGGGTCAGTGTTGCTTAACAATCGCAATCGACTCGATATACGTTGTCGCAACTAGGCCATTCGTCCCTCATAACGTCACATAATACTAACACATAATATTCTTTTAATATGTACTTAGTATTGTTACTTCAATAACGATGAGATCAAGGGCTTACAAATGGAATAAGAAAAAAAATAACAGCCACTTATTTGAACGAAGTGAAGTAAAGCAAAATTATGTGATATTTCGGAAAACAATATTAGGATAAAACTCTCATCTTACATTATTAAAATGATAGAATCCATCCGCGGAACCGAATAATCGCGTAAGCTGCAGGGCTCTTCTGAATGCCTGATACCCGATTAGCCAAACGAGCGCCGTGGGAAAACGACGAACGAAGACATTTGTAATATTTAACTACGGTTTTATTCCTTTTAGAATAATGTATTTGTCTCTATCAGTTCTATCAGAAATAAATCATCAATCATCATATATAACGAAAAATTTGGTTTATTATAACTAGGTACTTGAAGCTACATTTGTTTTAATAAGCGTAGATAAGTCTACATAATGTATTCTTATCGTTTCGTATTGGTTTCAGTACGCTTATGAGTTTTTACATTGCAAATTCGATTGTCGTAGTGAGCGTTCACTCACATTAGCGTCAAAGTAAAATTGAACCAAAAGCTCTTGCTTTAAGTCAAAAATTCCGTGTTTGGAGCGCTGGCTGTGAATAAATACACGAAATGATAAAATAAGCTCTATACCAATACAGTTAAGGTTCATTTTACTTTAACGCTAATGTGGGTGAACGCTCACTACGTCAATCGAATTTGCAATGTTAAAACTCAGAGTAAGCGTACAGGCAAAGGTGTTAATTAGATAACATTGAAAACACGGATGAATAACGACCGACCATCCTGTAATACTAATAATGGTTGGATTAAATCTTGGTTGGCTCCTTGGTTCCATGAGAGCTGTGGTACTCCATGTACGAGTATGTTTCATTCCGTTGTTCTTATGTTGCGTTGTTCTAAAGGTTTTTTTTTAATTTGCAAATATATCAAAGTATTTTTTTTTGTTTATCTTTCATTTACGCCACAAATTACTTAGCAACTGCTACGTTCAACGATCATCGTAATTTTTTGCATGGATATTGAATAAACTTAAAGACCTGGAAAATGACTTGGCTGGCTTTTTATCCCAGAAAATCAAATGTATTATATTTTCAGCCAAACGGGATTTAAAAAAACACGCAGAAGAGGTGGCGGGCATCATCTCATATAAGGAGCTATGCCCGCCACCTCTTCTGCGTAGATATAAGGAGCTGGAAGGCGCCAATTTAAACGAAAAGGTTCTCTACTTTCTTTTAAACGTAGCTGCCTTTAAAATGTGGATATTGACTGAAGGAGACTCGGCCACATACAAGGAAGTAGATTTACATGTGGAGGTGTCACCTCGCTGAATAATCGCGTAAGCCGGGATCTGAATGCTGATGTCCGATTAGACATACAAGCCCCGTGGGAAAACGCCGGGGAAAAACATTTGCAATATTTAAACTACGGTTTTATTCGTCTCCGCAGGCGTACAGAGAACCACTTTTTGTCTTACTTACCAATAAAGGGGCCCATCGCACTTACACTCGAATTCATAATCGAAGGGTGACCAGGTGGTGAACAGTCCCCCATCATTCATCATTCAGCATTTGTGTAAGGGTTGAATGTTGAATAGGCGTTGTTCATGTTTCATAAACAATCGCTGGAGATTCCCCTAGCTGAATGAAGTTCCAGTCAATATTGTCTATTGAATTCTATTGTTTTACATCTTGTCTATGAAAATTCTTTATGGATGTCACTTTGACAGTGACACACTGAACAATTTCAATCTTTGTTTTATTCGCGCGTTTTGTGTTACGTACAGTAGGTATTAGACTTATTCACTATTTTGTGAAAATATAAACTACTTACATGAAAAATTGACAAATCATTTCCTTTCATTAGTGTTTAAAGATTTTAGAAATGTCTGATTCTTACAAAAAAATAGTATTTTCTGCTGAAGAAAAAGAGTTACTAGTATCCCTAATAAAACAAGAAAAAGTTGTTGAAAATAAGAGGACCAACAAATCTACAAATAAGCTAAAGAATGAGGCTTGGGACCGAATTACGAAAAAGTACAACTGCCACGCTTTTGTGACTAAGGTAAGGTATTGTCTTTCTTCATAATTATAAGTTGGTAGGTAGAACATGTGTGATACTAAAGTAAATTCAAGCTTATCGAATTATTCATGAATAGGAGAGTATTGGATTCAGTTTATGTGTAGCAGAAGAACAGGAGATAGATTTATTATGATAATAATATTTTATTAATTTTTAAAATCATTTGATTCCATAGCGTGATTGTATACAATTAAAGCGATGTTGGGAAAAGATAAAAAAAATGAGAAAAGATGCTATAACTGGAGAAATAAAGTCCAGAATGGCAACAGGTGGCGGCAGTCCACTACTTCCCAGCGAAGATTATGTGCCAGGAGTGGATGAGGTGGTACCACATCTGATGTATGAAATCCCAAACACAGTTGATTGTGACACTGTCTTTGAAATAGAAAGAAAAACTGAGATTTGTAAGTACTTAATAATAGATTAAACTTAGATTTTGATAGCTTTTAAATTTTGATATGCAGCTTTATTAAACAACAAATAACATGAAACTTAAATTTTCAGCTAAAACAGAAAGTGAATGGGATCCTCAAAATAGTCAAACTTCCTTTAGTGAGTATTGAAGTTGATTATGTTTATTACTCTTATTTACTGTATAAAGATCCTTATTAGTGTATAGTTATGTTAGTGTTATTTCCCGTGAAATTAAGACAGGCATTACATAATTTATATTTTTTTTATTTTAGCAATAGTCACAACATCGATGCCAGAAAGTCTACCTATGGATTGTACCATATCTGAAAACAGAAACAGTCTAGATAGCGATACAACACCTGTACGAAGAAGAGAAGAGAGAACACCTGTGCGGTCACAGGCAGTTTTGCAAGACTGCAATTCATCAATGCTCGGCAGACAATTAGGTAATTGCTTTTTTTATGGATTTCAAATTAAATAACATAATACTTAAATTTTGCTTATATTGGTTTACTAGCGTGTGATATAATAAATGATATGTTATATTTCAAGTGATTCTTATATTTTAGATATAACACAAAGTGGATGGGACACGCAAAATCTGCAGCTCGAAAATTCATGTGAGTTTAGTATTGATTATGGATTGCAAAAAAATCTGTATAACGGAGAGAAACTAGAAATGAAACATACTGTGTTACTTAAAACATTTTTGATTTTCCTTAGACCACTATAATAATTCCAGTAGACACATATTTACCCAATACTATTATCATTACAAAATACATCTATTTTCTTTCTCCTCACAGCAATAGTCATCAATGCAGAGAGTCCGTCCTTAAATACTGCTACAATATCTGAAGTAGCAAGTGGGCCAGAGAGAGACACAACTCCGTTGCAGTCTCACATTCAGTCAGCTCAGTGTCAGTCAGTTTTACTAAACCGAAACTCCTCAGTACGCCAAAGTCGTTTAGGTAATATTGAATATTTTATATTTGGTTGCCAAGTAATACCTACCTGCTATGAGTTACCTTAAGTGCTTTAGTAAAATTTTCATAATTACAATTTAAGAACGTGTGTAGATATCATTAGTTATATTTTAAGTAAAATAACATAGATACGTAATCTTCTGTACCTATACATTCCTGTTTTAGTATGTAAGTTCTTTTGCGAAAATAAAGGCTTTTATTTATTTATGAGTTACCTACATAGAGAGTACCTAAATCAAAGTCTTATTTCAGGACCAACTGCAAATAATGTCATTTCTGCAAGACAGAAAAATGTTTTGAAAGAAGGCGAACAACAACAAGATCTTTATATATTGCGCCGTTCAATTCTCCTCACTGAAGAAAAACAAGCTTTAGAAAATCTGCGACACGCCAAAGAAATGAACAGAATTAAGGAAACAGATGAATTAGAGAAGTTAGAACACCAGAGGGAACTAAGAAGAATTGAATTGAAGAATTTAAATAAGCTGTAAAATAAGAAATTTTAGGAAACTACTTTCTAATTTTCTACCGGATTCCATACAGGGGTTTGATATGTCAGTCAGTTAGTTTCTTCTTTTATTAAATAATTAATTAAATTTATATTAAATAATTAATTAAATAATAATTAGGTAATTACTATATTTTGCTGTTGTTTTATTTTCTATTATACCTACTTATTATTAATTTAGTGAATGTATTATATCTCAATATAAGGTAAACTCATTTATCCAATGAAGAGAGAAATATGTATATATCTACTCTGATCTGAGCTGTGTGTGTATATGATTGTATATTACAAAATAATAATACATAGCAATAATGAATTCAACAGGTAAATTAAAACAGCCATCAAAGCTTGAGTTCACTATCTGCAATAAGCTCCAAATATCACAGTTAAATATTATATTATATATATTGAAAAGTAATAAGTATTTACTTTATCTGGGGACACGGGAGTGTCCCCGCCAAAGACGAGCCAAAGGAAACGGGGCACTACCTACCTTTTCTCGAAGCGTTTCGTCGAATTTTCGAACCGTCATAGCTTCGGTCCGAATGACGCTAGAAAGCTGAAATAATATATCCAGTAATCTTTTGATAGTATTTATTTTAATTAAGTTCATATTATCATGTGTTGAGGAATGTTAAAAAAGACTATAAATAAGAATATGTGTCAGTTATAATATTTATTTAGGTAATTTAGGCAAGGTATGTTAAACAAACATAAAGGTGTTTCATTTTTATTAAATAAGAATTCACAATAAAAATTATTATTTAGCGATGAGAACACACTATGAACTCAAGCATGTAAATTACATGCCTGATGTAATCAAATTAAGAGAAATGTCTTGAGATAACTCCCCGTCTCACTGCAAGTCCCGAAATACCTGATCTGCTTGGAGTTTCATCTGGTTGGGGCATTACTCGTTGAGGGATTGCTGGAGGCTGTGGATCTTTGAATTTTATTGCAAGATTATGTAGTACTGCACAAGCCACTATAATTGGAGATAAGACACTTCGGCCTCAAAGTGCACACATTTGAAAATGCATAGGGGATGATAAATATTCTATTTAGTTCTATGGTGCAGACACCAGCTAAGAGACGGTTATGAAAAAAATCACCCCAAGAGGTTGAAATGGGGGTTGGAAATTTATATGAAAGTCCTTTGTTTTTGAAGATGGCACACATAAAAATTGGCAATTAAGTTGTTATTTATAAATAATAAAAACCTACGAGTATATAAGCAATTTCACGAAAATCTACCCCAAAAGGGGTGAAATGGGAGTTGAAAGTTTACATGAGGGTTCAAAGTTTTTGAAGTTAGAGACTTGAAAATCGGGATTTAGGTTATTATTTTTAAGTTATAATAAAGTGTATAAGCAATTTTACGAAAATCTACCCCAAAGAGGTTGCAATGGGGGTTGGAAGGTTACATAAAAGTTCTGGTTTGAAGTATAGACATGAAAAGTAGCATTTAGGTTAAAAGTTTTAAATAATAAAAACTTGGATAAGCTATATAAAGCCTCTATAGATAGGCTTTTTGCAGCGGAAAAATTTCATTTTCAGCTTGATTTCCGGGTTGGACCATATCAAATGGTTAAAGTAATAAAATTACTCTTTTTACGTAGATTAAAGGAGACGTCCCACTTTATATTTGGCGCAGATCAAAATGTCAAGTGGCCGGGATTAGATTACACTTTTCGGCCCCTCCCCGCGGCCGCAGGGAGCACTCACACAGGGCCTCGCCGAGTAATTCAATGTGATGCCACCGGAACATTATTTTGGGACAGAACAAGCACTACATAAAAATTGGATTTTTTGCGGCTATTATTTTTTAACTTGGGGTTTCCGAGGGCGATATGACCCATTTGTGACGCGAGCTTTTTCATTACGTCATCATTTTCAAATTAGATTGCGGAGTACGGATGTCAACTGCTGAATATTTCAAGGCTTTTCCAAAATGGGCAAAATGGGTCTATTTAAGAATTTATAATTTCTGAATTATAAATTCCCAAATAATCCCCTGCCAAATTCCAATTTCTAAAATAATTCCCTGATCTAGCCTGGTGGGAGGCTTCGGCAAACACGTGCCGTCAAGCGATTTAGCGTTTCGGTACGATGTCGTGTAAAACCCGATTAGGGGTATGGGTTTAATATAACTGCCATACCCCTAACAGGTTAGCCCGCTACCATCTTAGACTGTATCATCACTTGCCATCAGGTGAGATCGCTTTCAAGGGCTCTCTTGTAGTTTATAAAAAAAAATTGGTTGGTGGTTGTATGATTGAACTCTGGAGGTCTTTAATGATACACATCATACTAATATTAATGCGAAAGTGTTTGTTTATTGGTTTATTGGTTTGTTGGTTTGTCCTTCAATCACGCCGTAACGGAGAGCAATGGATCGACGTGATTTTTGCCATGGGTATGGAGACATGGGTTGAAGACCTGGAGAGTGACATAGGCTAATTTTTATCCTGGAAAATTAAGGTGTTCCCGCGGGAATCAAAAAAAAATTAAACCATGCGGACTGAGTCGCGGGTATCAGCTAGTTTCACATAAACCGCGTACCTTGATGAGTATTTTATGTAGTCCCAGCACTTAACTCACATATTTACAGTCTAGCTTTCTCATTATTCTGAAGATGGCTTACACAAAGGAGTAATTAATTAATGTGATACTGCTGGAACATTATTTTGGGACGCCAAAACAAGCACTACACAAAAATTTGATAAAATTTCGTCGTAATCAGTTGAAAAGATGGGCCGGGAAAGTGTAGCATACAGACAGATATGATTATGATATTAGTTTTCTATACGCCATACCAGTGTTGCCAGTTACTAGAAATCCGACTCTTAAATGACATGTCCCAGTTCAGTATGGAGGTTGGTTTTTTATTCTGAGTGTTAATGAACCAGAACTAAACTGCCATCACGTGAAAGAGAAAAAAATATAACATTAAACTCCATTTAAATAATAATTTTAGACAACCCCGTTTTTTTAAAAATTAATTATGAAAAATCTCCTTTGTAGAAAATATTTTTCGATGGATGGCAACAAAACTGACATTGACATTTGACAATGATTCTATGACATACGTGACAAAGACAATCAAGTTTTTTTTTTACTGTTGATAAGATTCAGGCAAAGATCTAAAAAAGCCACAAAATAAAATAATATTTTTCTCCAAAATGGGGTCCTTTAAAAATGTGTAAATTATTCTTTATGCCATATTTTAGGATCTCTATTCACGTGTATTAAATTGATCTTGGTTCATGTTCAAGGCCCAATCTTGGACAAGTCCTTTCAATAGACATATTGAATTAACAAAATAATTGTATTAAAATTTGTTATTAGGTGTTGCTCACACCCCCAGTAGGTATATACCCTATTCTCCGCAGCAGTTAATAAATAATATAATTTAAACCTATTTTGTTCAAAGCTTGCACGGCTGGCGTACCTATTATAGAAAATTACATTTACTTAAGAAAATGTAATAGAGTATAATGGGTTTCCCAATTCATTCAATTATTTCTATCTCGCTGTATAGTTAACTTGATTATTTAAATATTTGTTGTATTTAGCATTGGCTTTGTATACAGTTTATGTTATAACTAGCTGATGCCCGCGACTTCGTCCGCGTGGATTAAGAGTTTTGATTCCCGCGGGAACTCCGGATAAAAAGTAGTCTATGTCCTTCCCCGGGATACAACCTACCCCTGTACCAAATTCCATCCAAATCACTTGATCGGATGAGCCGTGAAAGCGTAGCAGAAAGACAGACAGACACTTTCGCATTTATAATATTATACTAGATGATGCCCGCGACTTCGTCCGCGTGGATTGATGTTTTTTGACTCCCGCGGGAACTCTTCAATTTTCCGGGATAAAAAGTAGCCTATGTCCTTCCCCGGGATGTAACCTATCTCTGTACCAAATTTCATCAAAATCGGTTGAGTATTTGGGCCGTGAAAGCGTAGCAGACAGACAGACACACTTTCGCATTTATAATATTAGTATGGATAATATGGATATGAACTAGATAAAGCTCGCGACTGCGTCCGCGTGGATTTTGAATTTTTTAAACTTAGAGTTTTCTTTTAATTTTCCGGGATAAAATGTAGCCTATGTGTTAATTCCGGTACCGACCGTTAATTCAGGCTATAAGTTATCTCCATTCCAAATAACATCCAAATCAGTTGAAACCTGAAGGAGTAACAAACACCCAAACTTACAAACCTGCTATCTTCCAGACAGAAATCCAAAAATCCAATAAAAAATTTAAAATATATACCTTAACACTAAGGCATTAAAGTTTAACTACGAATGTAGTATATTTATATTTAAGACCTTTTGTCTTCGTAACAACGCGAGCATGTCGGCGCGGGGCATGTTGGTCACGCGAATCCACAATTTTACCCCCTACCAAAAAGTGCTCAACGCGACTAAAGAAGTTTTCACTTCAAAAAATGTATCAATCCCATGTGGACGAAGTCGCGGGCATCATATTAATAATATATAGTGTTTTGTATTTTCCTGCGGTCTTATATGGCACACTTCACTCGACGGAAGTCATAAATGGAAGTAAAAGTAAACAACGCAATTTTAAGAAATGAATTCGCCCACTTACCTCCAGCGAAAAATTCCCATAAAAAAGCCATAAAACCTTACGACGGGTCCGTATTAGCATGCCACTTACTTTTAACGAGAAAATACTTTTGATGGATGAAATAAATTCACATGCATGCCGTGACAGTATACCTTCATATCATTTTAGCGACTGGGTATAAAATATTATAAGGTTTCAGAAAAGATTGTACAAGTCTCTCTAAATTTAATGAATGAATAGAAACTAGGAATTTGTTTGGAACCCTATAATATATTACATCAATGTTAACAAAATAATTTACAATTATTCATTTTAAAAAAACCTACACCGTCCGAAATAGTTATTGGGCCTTGACCCAAATTAAATTGGGCATTTATTGTTTATTGTATATGGTGCGTAAAACAGGAAATAACTACAATATTTCAGGTAAGTAGGTATAAAATGATAAGATCGGTTCTAAGTTATAACCCAAAACATGTGCTCACATCATGACTTATACACAAAATATATAACATATATAGCAAAGACGGAATGAAGATGGAATGAAATAGATATCGAAGTGTATGAAGTTACAAATACAGATCAGAGAGAACATGCATAGAATTTAAAAAAAATATTAGCGAAATATGAATAACAATGATAGACAATTTAGTTTCTAAAACACACTATATTTATAACTCCGCAAAGTTAGAGGTGCATGCCCGGGGATAGAACCCGTGCCCTCCGACTAGAAGGCTACTAGGCTATCACCGGTTAAGATTATTACGCCCCGTTAACCAGAAACGAAAACATAACAGATTTATTACTGTTTAACAACCTTTGACTTCGATTAAGTCGGTCTGAAAATGTTTTGAAGCTATAAACGACTATCAACGCCACAACCTTTTCAACTCCCTACAGACTTGCCTAGAGACGATTATCTGATTCAATTAAAATTTATCCATCAGTAGGGTTAGTATGAGATTTTACATCTCGACAACTTCAATAGATATTACAGTATCTAAACATTTTTACGTCAAAGTAAAATCGGCATTACGATTACTGTCCATACTCTCACTAGTGCTCAAAGCGGAAACCTTGTTCATCTCCATTCTCCATGCGAAATTAATAGGATGACAAGATTTCGAGACTGCTGCTCTTAATAGAGATCTAACTTGTGTTATTGCCGAACCACTCGCGTAAGTTTTTATTTAGTTACCATAATATCCTTCAAAAGCCAGCGCTCCTTTTCCAAGCATTCAAGTTTTTCATATTTTTTGGCATTCATTGTCATCCCAATAGACGTCCACTGATGGAAATAGTATCTTACAAGTACTTTCGCATATCGCACCTGGAACCACGCATAACGTGGCCAAAATATTCTAGCCATCTCTTCTTAGAGTGAAGTATATCTCTGTAGACTTCCCAATCATCAGTAACACAGTGAAAACCTTGCGAAATAGAAGTTGGTGATACTATGCATGTGAATTAATACATGACTTTATAGTCCCACCGACTTATCTGGCACGGTGGCCAAAATTGGAACTCATTTTTATACTTGTTTAGTTTTTTTTTTCATATAATATTATATTCTATAATATTCTAGTCTTTGTGGGACTATAAATCAATGGTTAATGTTTTCGACGCTCGACATATACGAGTACCAATGTGTAAAATTTCATACTAACCCTCAAGCCCACAGGGCTCTTTTGCGCCCCTGTTTCTCCTCACTTAATTGATGTTAGAACCTGTAGTCGCTTGCTTTCGCAATGAATATTCATTATTCCGCCAGAAGAAACTACCGTTTTCGTTACTCTTCTTAAACGAAAATAAATTGTTTGGAGAATCTTTATAAATAAACTAGGTAATTATCATAGATTGGATTGATCTCCGCTGCGCTAGCGGAGACCAATCCTATATCTATAGTACCTAATGATTAAAAGCTTAATATACTACGAAACTATTACTGCTTAGCGATATTGTACCTATATTTTAAGTCTTATCTTTGTATCTTGTGTCTTTTGTGTTTTTGTGGTGCACAATGAAGTAGGTAGGTATATAGGTACATGCATATTATAAATGCGAAAGTGTGTCTGTCTCTCTATTACGCTTCACGTCACGTTACGCTCACGGCCCATCTATTCATTCGATTTTGGCGAAATTTAGTCGAGAGATCGATTAGGTACATCCCGAGGAAGGACATGGCTACTTTTTATTCCGGAAAATTAGGAATGTGGGACTTGAAAAAACTTGTAACGCGAACGAAGTCGCAGGTATCATCTAGTCTTGTCATAAAATAAAAAACTTCATTACCGACTTCATTATTTGGCCAGTTATTTGGTTATTTCCATCATCAAAGCTGCCAAAAGGGTAACGGAAACCGCCGACCCGGTCTTGCCCATTTGCGGTTTTTCGATCCGATTGATTTGCGCTGACCCCTAGGGGCTCTTTTACGCAACGATAAATTCCCTCTTCCTGATTGACGCAAGGACTATAATGGTTTGGCCAGACAAAACGCGCAACGGCATTGGCGTGGGACTAACTCTATTCTAGGTAATTTCTGTTTGTTTATCAGAATACTAGATCGATCAGTCTAATACTAGATCGACCGAGATCAGGGGGCATCGTGACTTTGCGTGGATTTACGTTTTAAAAAATCCCGTAGGATTAACTCTCTGATTTTTCGGGTTTAAAGTAGCCTCTTGGCATCTCATCTCTTGGCCTCATTAGTCATTACCACTGGATAGGCTGTCTTTACACAAATGACAGCTTAAATAACGGACCTAATTGAAACCCCACAATTGTCATGCGTGTCCCTGGAACGCTAATAATATAGCAAATGTTTTCCGGAGTAAACAAAGCATTCGGTTTCTTCCACACTCGTGTGTGTTAAGCGCAAAAATGCCATAAATCAATTCGGTCCAAAAAAAATAATATAACAGCAATGACTCTACTGTAGTCACTGTCTACTTTAGCGATTTATAGCGAATTAAACTTCTAGTTCATTCATTGTCATGGAGTTCCGCAAAGTATAACGCCTGCTTCTATTCAATAATATAACAGCAGTTTTCGCGGACCATTCGTTCAACCAATTTTAAAATATTTTGATATAGGTACATAAAAATCTGCATCTATTTCTTTCTATATTTAAACAGTTAACACTTATTAAGTTAGTCATATTATTTATTAGTCATTAAACTCGGGAAGGAGCCTGGTGTCTTGAAACACAGGTTTATTACCTAGCTCAAGCACCAGTCCCTTTATTGCTACTGTTTTAATATAATATATTATGTAAAATATAATGCTATGTAATTGGGAAAATAAATAAATTGATTGATTGATTGATAATATATTTAAACAGTGGTTCCAAATAAATATTTTCGTTTATTTCTTCCCAACGATCGCATGCCACCGCGCGTTTGCTCTGCCCAAGCCTTAATTATTTACATTTCCGACTTTTCATTACGACCCGATGATTGGATGTTGTCGACGGAATAGACCCGGAAGGCCCTTTCAGCCTCTTTTAATAATAATTAATTGATATGAGGATCTTACTTTTCCAATGAATATTCATTTAAATTTACCAGGAAATTGTCCTCGTTTTCTAAATTACATTAAGTACAGAAATATAAGATTTTTTATAACCTACGACATGATGATTCCCGCATCTTCGTCTGTATGGATTAAGTTTTTTTGGTTCCCATGGGTATTCTTTGTTTTTTTCGGGATAAAAAGTGGCCTATGTCCTTACCTACCTATCTTATACCATCAAAATCGTATGAAAACATGCGCTGCGAAAGCGTAGCAGACAGAAACACTTTCGTATTTATAATATTAGTATGGATATGGTGATAGAGCTATGTGCCTTAGTTATGACTTTTGAACGCATGGTTGTTAAGCAAAGTTAAATTAAGGTTAGTAAGTCGATAACTGGATGGATGATGGATTCTAATCTAACGTCGCCGATTTGACTCTTACTTATTACTAATAAAAGTTAAATATTTAACTTCTAATCTGTTATGTCATAGAATAAGTGATAATTTGATGTGCATGAGTACCTAGCTTATGATGTGTAAAAGAGTAACTTGTATTGTTTAGTTGTGCAAGCTAAATTTTAGTTTTTCAGTATACCAACTAATACCTATATAATCTACATACTACATTAAATAATAATAATTTAGAAACACTCAATTATATCGAAACCTGCAAAAGTACACAAATATTGTTTGTGAGTGTGTGTAGACTGTAATGCGACCTAAAATGTGTTTAAGACTAAGTACAGGACAAATTACTGAATATGTAAACAATTTTAATTAATAAAGGCTTATATAATTATTTATTTATTTATTACTAATAAAAAACAGAGACTCAGAAATTAGGATACTGACGAAATCATGAGGGAGAATATTTTTAGGATCATTTTCATTCGCAAATTGCGTGATGTACTCACAAACAAATAAGATACACATTTAGTAGTGCAATAGTAATAGAGATAAATACAATTTCCAATCGCATTTTGATGCTTGTATTCTAGTCACGGTATTTGCGATGAAGCTAAACCATTACTGAAATAGATTAGGTAATTTTGTAGCGGTTTTGTGTACTGTGTTTGTTTGCTGACATCCTACGCGTTACACTGTTTATCATTCACAAATTAAACTAGCTGATAGGTACACGCAACTTCATCCGCGTGGATTGGGGTTTTTTCCCGTGGGAAGTCGTTAACTTTCCGGGATAAAAAGTAGCCTAAGTATGGGTTATTCAAAACCAAATCAAGAGCTAAATTTCATCCAGATCCGTTCAGACGTTCTGGCGTGATTGAGTACCTAACAAACATCCATCCAAACTTTCGCATTTATAATATTAGTATAGAAGTAGGTATAGATTATGTTCATAAATCAAAAGTGATGGTAAAGTACGTAGTTATTAGTTACTATGTAGTTAGTATATTATAATAGCCCTTTTCGACGACCTCTATGGCGCAGTGGTGAGTGCTGCTATCTTATAATCGGTAAGACCCGGCTTCGATCACGGACAGGGTTAGTTTAGGTTCAATCTAGTTTGGCGGGAGGCTTCGGCCGTGGCTAGTTAAGTAGTTACTACCCTTCAGGCAAAAGCGTACTTACTGCCAAGTGTTACCTAATTACCGTTTCGTTACGATGAAGTATAGAAACAGAAATATAAATTCCCAATTTGACACGGCCAGGGATCAAACCCGGGTCCTCCCATTTATAAGTCCACAACGCTCACTACTGCGCCAGGAAGGTTAACATGACAAAGAATCTGTTTTGTCATGTAAACCCCCACTCAGGATTTTCAAAAAATGCCACTCAAGTGAAATGGGGTTGTTGAAACTAATAATTATTTAACTGATCAAAGTTAATTAAGCAGATTGGAATCAACTCTATATTCAAATACCCATTTTACCCCTCTCAATGTCAAATAAAAGCACTATTTGATTACATTTGCCCCTTTGTTCAATAAATCAACGCGAAACGATCTATTGCCATTTCAATATTACAATAACAATTCCGGATATGATAAAGTGTCATATTAATGGCATTTAAACGACAATATAGTACATTTTAGCTTGTGTAGCTGGCAACTCTTATGCGGGATTGGACTGAGGCCAGCTTTTTATGCCATACATCTTGTAAAGCCACACACCACAGTCTGTGATATACCGAGCCGCGCCGAGCCTAACAAAACGCATACAGTTGAGTGAAGCTAGTCTTAGTGAAAACAAACTTAAACTAAATTTTCACTACTTTGATATACTTATCGTTGAAATGCTTAAATCGAAACACAAAGGAGAGTGACCTAAAACGTGTGGGGTGACAGTACGCTTGGATGAGCCTGGGCCATTATGCTAAAGAAAATAATGCTTAGTTTGAATTGTTATCAAGAAAGACGCTGCGCTTGCGTATGTCGGAAGACAACCAGTTCTTGACGAGATCAGGAGAATCGTTAAACCAGATAAATTATAAAAAGACTAGCTGATGCCCGCGACTTCGTCCGCGTGGTTTACGTTTTTTTGATTCCCGCGGGAACTCCTTAATTTTCCGGGATAAAAAGTAGCCTGTATCACTCTCCAGGTCCATAACTATACCCATGCCAAAAATCACGTCGATCCGTTGCTCGGTTGCGGCGTGATTGAAGGACAAACCAACAAACAAACTGACTTTCGCATTTATAATATTAGTATGATAATATTACTAGCAGAAGCCCGCGACTTCGTTGGCGTGGCATAAGTTTTTTTAATTTCCACGGGCACTTTTAAATTTTCCGAGATAAAAAGTAGCGTCACTTTCCAGGTTCTCATCTATGCCCATGCAAAAACTCACGTCGATCCGTTGCTCTGTTACAGGGGGATTGAAGGACAAACCAATACACTTTCGCATTTATAATAATATTATATAAGTTGAAAGTTATCATACTAATATTATTAGTATGATAACTTTCAACGAATTGAGCCAAAACAGGCTAAAGATAAAAAGCAGTTGAAACTTGAAATGTAAAAAAATCTGTCATTCAAAGATTACCTACTTGAAATAATAAGTGTGTACCTCATAGAGGTAGTATAGCCTACTACCTCTGTGGTGTACCTACATATACATTTTTTTTTTATTGTAAGTATATGTAATGCTCTAATTTTAGAATTAAGAAGTAATTAAATCTAGATAAAGTCTTGAGGGATTTGCGCCTTCAAAAGCTCATATACCTATGTATAGTTCTCATAAATAGGCCCAGCAGGGATCGCAATATCATTCTACCTTACACTCACATAGCGTTGCGGTGTGGTTCGCAATTTTAACGCCCATGGGAAGTGAGCTTAAAAGCATTCTATTATTTTAATTATCTCAAATTAAATAAACTTTTGTGATGTACCTACTTCCACGGAACAGCGAATCAGCTGAATTTAATTTTGACAAAAACTTTCGTGTTTGTAGTAATTATAATAATATTATTAATAGCCGATGCCCGCGACATCGTCCGCGTGGTTTACGATTTTGCGATTCCCGCGGGAACTCCTTAATTTTCCGGGATTAAAAGTAGCCTATGTCACTCTCCAGGTCCTCAACTATACCCATACCAAAAACCACGTCGATCCGTTGCTCCGTTGTGGCGTGATTGAAGGACAAACCAATAAAGCAACAAACAAACACACTTTCGCATTTAAAATATTGGTATGATTAAAAAGATAATTTGTTATCGCAAGCTAAGATCAGTCATCTAGAATGCTGATGCCAAAAAATCGGTCCTGAAAGAGAACACTTGTCAAATAATTTTTTTTTTTTTAAATCTATTTAAAGAGATTGGTCGCTTACTACGACGCTCTGCTAAGGACACAAAAAATTATTATTTTATGTTCTAAAATATGGAAGACATCCTCCACAACGTCACACAACGCACAATTAGGTGTCGGAGACTTACCCATTAAATACGCGAATTTAATAAATTATTATTATTAATTATAATAATTATTGCGACAATGACGACGACAGTTTTGAGAGCCTACTGTCTTATGACCACATTAATATTTTTTCACGCTCTAGATATTGAACGGTTGATGCGATCAACTGTTGAACATTTTTTACACGTTAATGCGTACAGGGTAACGGCCAAGTCACATAACATTAAATATAATAATAAAGAAATTGTAGTAAGGAACCTTAGACTTGGCTCAACTTTGTCTAGAGATTTCATTACTTTTTAGAGATAAACAAGCAGCTCCATCGAGACTTGGCTATTTTTTTACAGAATGTTTTTGGTGGGATCACGTATTCAATTTTATTTGACATAATTATTTAATTTAAAGCTATATAAAATTATTGAACGCTTATGTACAGATGACAGTCCCACAAACTTAGTGGGCGAAATTAGAACAAATTTTTATGCCTGTTTAGTTTTTGTTTTTATTTTATTTTTCATAGATACTAGCGACGCTGTCACCAGGTCAGATAAGTTTGTCGGACTATACGAAACGCCATACGAATAAAATAAAAGGTAAAGCCAAATTATAAAAAATTAATTATAAAGAGTATTATAGAAACTCATCATCTCAGTTATAAATGAACAATCAGGGAGCAGCCTGCCGAACAATCGCTTAGGACAATAGACCATCCTCACGCCGATTTTCCATTCAGACATCCCAATTATGCTGTATTTAATTCTCAATACAATATTGAAAACTAGATGATGCCCGTGACTTCGTCCGCGTGGATTGATGTTTTTTTATTCCCGCGGGAACTCTTCAATTTTTCGGGTAAAAAGCCTATGTCCTTCCCCGGGATATAACCTATCTCTGTACCAAATTTCATCAAAATCGGTTGAGTAGTTGTGCCGTGAAAGCGTAGCAGACAGACAGACAGACACACTTTCGCATTTATAATATTAGTATGGATATAGTAATGGTAACTAGTTAACAACCCTCTTGTTGGTATAACGCTTTGTTTACTGACTGTTCTATAGTTTTGGTTTGGTGTTGGATAAATTAGGCGATTCTTCGCGGATGTCGGCGGGCAAAATATACCATAGTTGAGTTGAAACTTTGTACAGTTGTTGTTGACACTTGCGTGAAGATTTCTGACATGAAACTATCAATATACAATAGTTGGAACGCTAGTCGCATTGGACCTAGTGCTACTTGGGCCTTAACTATTATAAATTATCTTTATGATAATAGATATAGCTCGGATAAAATCGCAGGTAAAAACTAGTTAAATGATAGTGCTCTTACTCTATAAAGAGGTAATTATGTTCATTTCTAAGGTTTTCCTCACTAGTTCTTAAATTCCCACCTGCCATGATTGGGTTCCTTTATCTCAAGCTTATCCTATATAACGGGCTTAGGTGTGCCACTCTTTGACATCGCCATCCTTTGACGCTGCACCTCACCGGCCTTATTACCGAGGTATAGATATTACAGTAATTGGATATTAAGCCTTGTAACTATACATTATAGATAAGTATATATTACTTCGATACATCATCATCATCATCATCACTACAGCCTATTAACGTCCCACTGCTGGGCACAGGCCTCCACTCTCATAGGAGAGCGGGAATTAGAGCTTAGACCCACCACGCTGCTCCAATGCGGGTTGGCGGGTTACTTCGATACGTATGGTATTAATACCTATAGGTATACATCTTCTGTGCTTTCGATACATAAATCATCCCTCCTTGCGTCGTATTCCCCATTGCTGAGGGCTCGTTTCTTTCAAGTCGCACCATGTTATCTACTCTGTTTTTTGCGACATGCAGGGCTTCATGGACCTTGCTATCAAGAGTGGCGTGGATTAGATCTGACCAACGCATCGGGCTACGTCCCCGAGGTCTCTTGCCGTCCACTTTGCCAGTAATGACAATCTTTTCAAGATTGTGTCCCTCCTTCTGGCAATGTGGCCGAAATAATCAAGGATCCTCTGGAGACAGGTGGTTGATAGCTTTTTCGTGATTTTTAGTTGTTTGAGGATCGATGCTTTATGATATATTCTGTGCTTTCGATGCATAAATCATAGGACATATCCATTATTTCAACAGAAATATCTTAAATGCGAATGTGTATCTGTCTCTCTTTTATCTTTTAACGGCTATTCTGTTTAACCGATTTTGACGAAGGTACAGACATAGGTTGCATTCCGGGGACGGGAATAATAATATGATACTTTTTATCCCGGAAAATAAGATTCCCATCGGGAATTTGAAAAACCTAAATGTACGCGGACAAAGGCGTAGGTCCATTACCTTACTGTTGCTTTTTGTGTTTTAGAACTGTAATCCATATATTTTGAGGAACGTCAACTTACGTGACATCAAACTGTCATTTTGAGTAATTTTGAGTAATTTAAGTAGGTACTTATTGCTCGAAAACAAAATAAGAATCGCGCCCAAATTTGACTCACAATATTCACATTCACAAAATCAATTTTTCGCTTAATATTGAGGCTTAATTAATGATTTACCGTCAATAGGAAGATAATAACAATAACAAAATTCACAAAATAATAATTAAATTGGGACCTTTACGAGATCCTCTAATATTGGTAGAGATAAGTAGGTAATTCCCCTCAAGTATTTACAGGGAGCTTCTAACGTCGTAATTAAGTTATACAACTCCGCAGAATTTGCGTTTCAACTCTCGGAACGAATTCCTACCAACTCCCATTGTTTGCAGTCTCGGTTATCATTTTAAACTAAGTTATTGATGTGGTCTCGCCTTTAAATGAGGGCACCTACAAGCCTGACCTAGAATTCGTTCCGTAGGTATTAGGTATGTATAACTAGATAGGTATATAGGTACTAAAATTATACATCAATGCTAGTTATAGAAGCTGATATTCTACTAGATGATGCCCGCAATTAGTCCGCGTGGATTTTGGGTTTTAAAGATCACGAAAAAACTCTGTAATCTTGCGGGATGCATGCCTGCACCTAACTCTCCAGGTCCCATGGTAAGAACCAAGTCGATCTGTTGCTCTGTTGCGGCGTGGTTGAAGGACTAACCAATTAAACATTTAATGTTTCATTTCACTGCTTCGTTGGTCTAGCGTTTAGCATAGTCGACTGCGGATCACGAGGTCCTGGGTTCGATTCCCGGTCGGGCATAAAAGTTAGGTATTGGGTTTTTCAATTAAGAAAATCTCAGTGCCAGCCCGGAGTTGGAAGTTGGCGGTTTTTCACCCCCGTGCCTCGGAGAGCACGTTAAGCCGTCGGTCCCGGTTATATTATCACAAACATGATAATAGGCGTTAAAGCCCGCCAACCCGCATAGGAGCAGCGTGGTAGGTCTAAGCTCTAATTCCCTCTATCCTATGAGAGTGGAGACCTGTGCCCAGCTGTGGGACGTTAATAGGCTGTAGTGGCTTTATTTCAGGTAGATACCAATTTAGCGAGGAAGTAAAAAACTAAAACTAAAACGAATTGAGTAATATTTTTACTACTAAAAATTAAACAGTCGATTAAGTACCCAACTAATATACCCAAACGCGAAAATTTTATTCTTTGTTGGTTCGTCCTTCAATCACGTTGCTACAGAGCAACGGAATGACGTGATTTTTAGCATGAATATAGTTGAAATCCGGGAGAGTAACACGGACTTTTCATCCCGGATAATTGACGAATTCCCCTGGGATTTTTAAATTTAAATCCACTCTGAGGGGGTCGCAGGCATTGTCTGGTATTTTATATTATAGCAAACAAACTATTTTACTAGTATTTCAGCTCAACAAAAGTCTATAAATCCGCAACCATTTTCAATAGATTCCCAGATTTAATAAAACACTCGTTTGCCCACGCGCGGCGCAGCCTTCCGAAGTTTGTATTGATACCCTTATTCAAATTGAACTGATTGGATTCGAGCGAAAGATAAATCTAACCCGTTTCGCTTAGTAAGTAAATACTTGGTGCGATGAATTTTCGAGAACTATAGTGATGACGGTGTCCAAGCCGTTTTTGGCAACGACGACTGCTTGGGAAGAACTCCTATGTGAAAGTGAGGACTGTTGTCCTCTTGATTCGTCAACACTATACTAATATTAAAGATACGAAAATGTGTCTGTCTGTTACGCTTTAACGGCCCATTTTTCAACAGATTTGACGAAACTTGGAATAAAGGTAGGTCGCATCATGGGAAAGAACATAAGCTACTTTTTATTCAGGAAAATTAAGGAGTTAATCCGCGAGACTCAATACAATCTAAATTCTTTTATTCGCAATAGTTAAACGTTTTTTATTCTAAATTTGTCGTGAACGCCACACGAACGGACATATTATTATTATTATCATCGGTATAAATTTAGCTCTCACGCCCGCATACAAAATAAATACATATATGGCCAAAAGAGTTATAATAAACTTACGTAAATAAAAATAAATGAATAAACTTACATACACAAATACACAAATAAATAGTTGCAGCGGGTGGAGGATTACACCCCGGCAGGGGAGACCAGACGGCCGGGGGTCAAGGAGACAGGTTGAGAAACCGGCGGACTATCCTAGCCGAGTCTAGCAACACCGCTTTCTGCATCCTGGCTGCGAGCGAACTGCCACGGAACCCCAGTCGCCTCAGATGGTGAGCAAGGCTGACTGGGACTAACCCATTCGCAGATATTACGATTGGGATGGTTTCAGTGGACTCCACATGCCACATGGCGGAAACCTCGTGAGCCAGATCTAGATACTTCCGTTTTTTCTCCGTCTCAGCTCTCACAAGGTTCTCGTCATGCGGAATGGTGATGTCCACCAAAAACACCCGCGACTGTGCCCGGTCTAACAGCACGATGTCAGGCTTATTCGCTAGAATAGTCCTGTCCGTGATGATGGAGCGGTCCCAATAGAGCCGGACTCCGTCACGCTCGAGTACAGGCACCGGTGTGTACTTGTAGTACGGCAAACTCTCATCCAGGAGACCGTACTTCAGAGCAAGCTCCTGGTGAAGGATCTTGGCCGCTTGGTTGTGTCTGTGCAGATACTCAGTATTAGCAAGCGCCGAACATCCCGAGAGCACATGTCTGAGTGACTCACCGGGATGGCGACAGGCTCGACAGATGTCGTGAGTGCCATCCTTCAGAATGTACTTTCGGTAGTTCCGCGTCTTAACCACCTGATCCTGTATCGCACAGACAAAACCCTCGGTTTCCCCAAAGAGGTCACCAAAGCGCAGCCATTGCACGGACGCTTTTTTATCGACGTGTGGCTTCATTATTATTATTATTATTAAACTCTTTATTTGTACCACACATAACAAAAGCAAATTACAGAAAACATAAAATAAAACAAACAAGTACAAAGGGCGGCCTTATTGCTAAGTAGCAATTTCTTCCAGGCAACCTTATTAGGAGAACGCAAGGAAACAAGACTGCAGGTGGCGCAAAATTATACTAATACTACATACAAAAAAATTACATAACAATACATAGACAACAATACACAAATATCTTAATACATACAAAGCATAAATACATTATAAACTAACATATAATATAATACTTAAACATACCATAATATGAACTTAAATATACAATTCCTACATACATATACATACAATAAAATTAAATATAAACTAAAGTCGTCTTCAATTTGCAAGGTAATACGTCCTTAGAGCATTTTTGAACACGCCCAGCGATTTCGACTGTCTTATATTCAGTGGGAGTGCATTCCACAGATCAATTGCCTGCACAGTGAATGAATTTCCAAAAAATTTGGTTTTATGTGAAGGCATTTTTAGAGTAAGCGTTCGACAAGTTCTCATGTCTGACTGCACCCCAATAAATTGAAACTTCTCTTTAAGATAAGAAGGAGTTTTTAGGTGAAATAAAACACAGTACAGAAGAGAGAGAACATGCATATCCCGGCGACGGCGAATAGGGAGCCACTTGAGCTTTTGGCGAAATTCAGAAACGTGGTCATATTTGCGTAAGCCAAATATGAACCGAATAGCGAGATTTTGAAGTCGCTCAAGTTTGTTAAGTTGTTCCTGGGTCAAATTAAGAAAGCTTGCATCACCATAATCGAGAATAGAGAGAAGGAGAGATTGTGCTAACATAACTTTGGTTGGGATTGGCAAAACATTGCGCAATCGGCGTAGCGAGCTCATGACAGCAAATGTTTTCCTGCTAATTTCCTTAACCTGTACAGACCAGGATAGTTCAGAATCCAAATGTATACCGAGATCTTTAACAGAGGCGCAGTAAGGTATAGAAACACCATTAAACACAATCGGTGGGAGGCCTTGCAAATCAACTCTGGAAATGAACCCTGGACTGCCAATAATAATAGCCTGGGATTTGGCAGGATTCACGCAAAGCCCATATTATTTACTCCACCCAGAAATGGCATAGTAGTGACATAGTCACGCCATGAGAGTAATAATTATACATTTTGTACCATTTTGGTAAGCAACCCTAAAAACTTGCAACATGCTTGTTACTTGCTGACCTGTCCTGACTAACCCGCCCGAACTTACCTCATTAAATACATTTATTAAAATAATACAATAGAACTTAATAGCTTACTAGCTAGCCTAACATACCTTATAACTTAATGGCAACGATCACGACCCTCAGCAATTAATTATGCCACTCTGTGAGCCATAAGGATGTTCAAAATTAGCCTTGCAATATTATTATATTAGGCAATTATAACCTGACAAGAGCTTTGTATATAGAACGCCAATAAGCATTACTAATAACCATCAATAACAACGATTGTCACTACATCAAGGCAGACATAACTGAGGGCCAATTAATCTGTACACGTTGATTACCCATATAATGTTGCAAGCCTAGAATTAGCTTGATTATTAATGCACTGCGCACGTGATTAGTACACGCCTATAGACAAATTTAAGCTTTTTCTATGGGTTATCATTGACCGTGCGAAGCATAGGCTAGTTGACACAAACATTGGCGCAGTGTAGTGTCTAGTAGTAGCAACATTGGTGTCGCCCCAAGAATGAATACTTAAAATTAATAAAATCCGATGTGTCTATGTAAAGCATGACTTCATTTAATGAGGAACTTAAACTTCCTTGTTCTTCAATATGCAGGAGAATCGGTAACCGAATTCGATGCAAAGACGAAAAAATTAAATGAATCGACCAAATCACGCAACCGTATCGCAAAACGAAATAGTGAGTGACTCGCCTTAGTTTTCTTCGTAAAAACTTTTTCAGGCATCAGGCCATATAGACGTTAGATTATTAACGATGTTAATTTTGCTCGTGTTATTTTATAGTAAAACAATGATGAATCAACGATTCCTTTTACTAACGTTCATAAGCTCCATAATATTTAAAAGTTACGGGTCCATCAAAATATAGTCGAACAAACGTGTTGTTATCTATTAAAAATAAAATAACAAGTATAAATTACAAATTAGAGAAAAACCCAGACTAGAAAAAAGCTGATGACGTTCAAACGGCTGAACAGATTTTCATGAAACATGGCTAAGAACACTCGGGATAAATTTATCTATGACACAAAAAAACTAAACGAAAATCGGTCCATCCGTTTTGGCTCTACGATACCACAGAGACAGACAGATACACAAGCAGACACGTTAAACTTATAACACCCCTCTCTTTTTGCGTCGGGGGTTAAAAATGTGAACTAACAGTCATAAAAAATAGTTCTAATTTTGGCCACCAGATAAGTTGGTGGGACTAGGTATATTTATTGAGGCAGCCTTAGTCTACCTCGGATGAATTTGTTCTTGCCCGTACTTCTTCGTGCGTCGCAACGAGCTCTTTCTTCGGCTTCTAATAAATACCAGCCACCACCCACCCTGTTGGGGGACGCCCTACGCTTCGTTCACCAAGATGCGGCAAATAAATTAAAAAATTTTCATCACGATAGTTCAGCACTTCTCACACATCTCTAGAGGCAACCATCAGAATTGGCCCTACTGAACAGTTCCGAAGTACTACGTAGTGGTCTCAGGTGTGCCACAGCCAACCTGGCGGACTTTACTGCACCGGTGTCACGTACGATGTAGGATACGTAAGACACTTGGATGCGGACGTGCGGCGACCAAGCCGTGGTATATCATAGACACCTATAACTACCATCTCTAAGTACGTAGACCTAATTTATTTTAAAACTATTAGATTTCATTTTTTTAACTTGCACTAATGACGAGGAACGTATTACGTAGAAAAACGTGACATGACGATGAAGTTTTTTTAAAATTGCAGGATAGAATTACGCTTGGCGAAACTAATGTCCACAGAAAGCAATGATGAGGTCTAGGTCTAGGTCGGAAACTCGGAACGCGCTTGCCCAATAGATGCGTTTTCACTCTTGCCTTGAGGTACTGACGTAGCAGATAACAGACGCTGGAAGGGCGTTCTATTCCGCAGTTTGTATTAGAAACGTTGAATGAAGACGATCGAAAAGACGAGTCGATTAGTTTCGACCACATAGTTTCCCGCCTAAAGTGACCAAAAAGTGTGCGTTAAATAGCACACTTTTTGTTCTTTGTCTGCGTAGAGCCACAGGGAGTGCGCCACGGCACGTCACTGGATTTTCATGCTACGAAAATGACAGTAAAATTTAAATTTCAACCATCGGAAAATCGCTAAGTCTTTGCCGGTAGGTACGATGACAACTATGTAGCTACGGCCGAAGCCACTCACGAGACCAGACCGGAGAAAATTCAGATATTCTAAATTCCAATATTGTAAGATAATAAGCGCTCAATATTGCACCAGTGCTTACTTGAAAAGTTACACTAGTGCTTCAGACGACATGGAAAAGCTCCAAGTTGAGTTAATTGTGAAACAATAGTGAAACCAGAACCACGGAGCCGCGTTAAACAATTTAACAACAAGTTTAAAGTCCAGTTACCGAAGAAACTATTGCCTCTATACGGAGGTAACGCCGCTAGCGAAGTTTAACTTCCAAGTCCCTTAGTGACCACAAAACCGTACTTTATTCGTTTACAAACAAGCGAAATAGCGAAGTTAGAAACTTTTAGTCAACTTGATAAGAATGCAATTTTAAAAACATTGTAAATAATATGATGCTAGTTTGTTGTTTAGAAGTTGCAATTTTAAGTTAAAATAGTAACTAAGAAATAGGTAAGATGTTGCCGAATACTAACAAACTTAACTTCTGTACAAACGGAATTTTTAATTCCAAAATAGATTCCCTAAATATTTTATTTTTTACCTAAGTTCAATTAATTAAGGTGAAAACTTGATAAAATATAAAAAAATAAGCAAATTTCTTTCGTCTTTACCTTACTTGTGTACAATCAAGATGTGATCTGTACTAATTTCGCCATTGCCCATTTGTTTTGTTGTTACACTTTCAAAAATAGTAATTTTTGCCAAAAAATATACTTAAAGTTTCTGACGCTTACTGTTTTAGTTTTAGGTGTTTTAAGGTTTTTAGGTGTTAGTGTTAGTAAATAGTAGTGTAGTTAGTAGGCACTAGTCAATCAATGACGTGGAAGCATCTGAGTGATGAATGATCTGGATACCATCGCTTAAAGCCGTATTGTATTAATATTGTTGACGTTCGTGTTTTAGAATTATAATCCTTATTGTACAAGGTACGTGACATTAGACTCGTTTTGAAGTACCTAATAAAATCTTTTTCACAGACTCTTTACCTAAGTTTCGTAATAAAATCATCTTCAAGAATCTTACCTACCTTTCTTATCACCTTATTCTCAGTTGTAAGTGAAAATGTTCAATATTAGGTTATTAGTATTTTTAAATCAACACATAGCTTCAGCTTAACTTTGACAAAACAATCTCCTACCAATAGTTTTCTAGTTTAGTCACAGAATCCGGAGTGCAGAAAACTTCTTATTCTTGTTAGTGCAAAACTTAATCCAATACGGTCAGCTTGCTCTTATATACCACGAGCAAAACTGAACCGCAAACTAAGAAAGGAGACGGTCCAGATTTGTATGGGGCGTAGGCCAAGTCTTGTACAAGCAGAGAAATGAAGGAAAATAAAATACTAGACCAGTTTTTATTGGTCAAATCTACGAATTCGTCGTAATTTCAGTGGTAAAGTTCTAAGTGGTGGTAATCTTTCCAAGTAATGGAACACTTAACATGAGTGGGTAACAATGGTGGATTCATATTTTTTGACGTTTTCAAAAGAAAAACACGTTATTTTGACAGTGACTTTTGATACATTTCGCGCCTACTGCCTTCTCTATGGCTGAAGGTTGCCATCTTGGAAACGTATCGAAAACTTAAAATAAATTTTAATTTTTTTGCTCGTTATTTACTTTACTATTCTAAATAATTATATTTTTAATACAATCTATGTATTTTCCTCTATTCATGGTAGAGTGTACAAGGGTAGGCCTAAAATGAACCTTTTCTTTAGTAAAATATACTGAATAAAGTTACCTGACTTATGTTATATTGTATATTATTATGTTATTCACTTACGCCAGAACGGATGAACAGATCTGGATGTGATTTGGCACATAGATAGATTATAGTCGGGAACATAGAGCTCTATGGTCGGGAATAACACATAGGCTACCTTTTACCCCGCAAAATAAAGAGTTCCCGCGGGAACCAATAAACCTCTATGCTCGCCAACGAAGTCGCGGGTATCAGCTAGTTTTATTAAAAATGCGATAGTGTCTGTTATCTATTTTCTTTTGTTGAAGTGCGTGAGTTCCGAAAAAAAACACATTTTGGATCATTTTTTTTTATTTTTTTCGAGAAAATTGTAGCCCATACAATTCGGTTGTAACTTGTGGCCAATCTTAGGAATTCATGTCAGATAATAAAAAACGCGTGTTGATATCAAATTTATTGTGATATTGTACAAAAATTACAAAATAAATCGTATGACCCGTTAACAAAGCAATGTAAAATCTTCGGGTGACAATTTTACAAAGCAAAATATCCTACTCCCATGATTACCATAAGCGTATTTCAAGGGAAATAGGCTCGAAATACTGACGCGCGAAACTTGAACATAACAAAGGAAAATCAGACAAAAAGTGAACCGTAAGGAAATTTAGTATTCAAGTGCTAAAGGAATCTCATCTTTGTGTGTCTAGTAATAGAACTGGATTTGTGGTAAGTCGTTATAATGACAAGCAAACCTTGGCTTTACGATCCCGCGACGTCTCGTCACAATTTTAACTTTTCTACGCTTACAAGTATGAAGTAGCCCACAACAAATATAACCTGATGCCAATGGGAATCAAATACTCAATATACAAAAACACAATACTTAGAAATAGGAAAAGTAGGGCATATCCATAGAATCACACACAGTTTACTAACATACTATACTATACCGCGCGACTTCATAATATAGGTGTGTGTTTACAAATGCGTCTTTGGCCATACAGTTATGCTCAAAATCAAACTTCAATTCTAGCTAAGTAGGTACTCTGGATTGGATAAATTCAGACCTAGGTATATTGCGGTGCGTGGAGCATTGGCTAGCAGAAGGGTTGGCCTGGCCTGGCTATGCAGCGAGCATAAATAGCGCAAAGAATAATTATTATTAAAAAAATGTTAAAAAGGCGATCCAATCTTAAGAAAGTTTCAGACGAAGCTTGGCTCTTTGTATGGTGGTCTCATAATATTTTACGGCGTAGAGGTTGCGATGCGAGGCTTGGCAGTTTGTACATTTATTTGCATTTATTTGCCTGCCTACCTGTAATGTTTTTGATGGGATTTTATATTATACAAATAATATTATAGAGTGCGTCATCATTTCAACCCATTACCGGCTCACTACTTAACACCGAGGAGCGAATCCCCGACCACCCAAATAGGAGGACTATTGGTCAAAAATATGTAAAGTAGTTTCCGAATTTAGTCCGAGCCCTGAACAAACACGAACTCGGCGGGAGGATTTAATTTATACAAAGAATGACCGAATCTATACTTATATTATAAATTCGAAAGTATGGATGGACGGATGTTTGTATTCAATCACGCCAGAACGGCTAAACGGCAGAATGAAGTTTGGCACAAACATAGATTATAGTCTGGAATAACTCATTTGCTACTTTTTATCCCAGAAAATTAAGTTCCCACGGGAAATAAAAAACCTCAATCCACTTAGAATGTATATTATCATAGAGTGCGTATAACAACTAAACATCGTTCCAAGTGAGCATCAGGTAACAAACTTTACACGCAAATCGCGATCAATGCTTCTCCAATTTCACGCTGTATTTACTCTCGCTGAACAGATGTGCTTCGCTTGAATACTACAAAGTCGAGTTTAGACTTATTTGGGCAAACGGTTGCTTGAAACCTTACGGCGCATTGGTGGCTTAAAATGGGCGATCCAGGGTTCTAATTCCAGGCAGGAGTAATTGGCAAGATATTAATTGTAATGGCAGGAGCTCAGAACAGAAAGCTTTCTGATTTCTTGCTACTTATGCCATATGGGTATTTTTAAGATTAAATATAAATGAAATTAAATGATTTATTTACTTCACGTAGGACCACTTGTGCCACTTAAATGTACCACTTACCACCGATCCGGAAAGATAATTCTACTGAGAAGGACCGGCAAGAAACTCAGCAATTGCTCTTTTCATAACCAGAAAAATATTACACTTTGTAAATAATATACAATGCGTTACACTTACTTGTGACATAGAGTCCAAATTCCAGAGGGGTTACTACCATCATTTAGAAAAACATTATGCTCAGTTTCTGTAGGTAGGTAGGAAAGTTGTTAATATTAGAATGAGACTTGAGGCCATACTGCCAACGCTAAAGCCATAATTAATAATAAAAAATAATAGCTAATAAGTATTGCTTTAAGGCTTTGTATGCAGTATGCAGTATGCAGTATGGCCCCTAGTCCTTTAAATTTTTATTCTATCTACTAAGATTACCTACAGTGGTACCATCTTGAGCACTAGCCTGGAGGCACTAACTATTTAAGACGTTATTATGCGCGCTGTGTAAGTACTAAATTTTTTTATTATAGGCATAAATTTATTAAGTAATTATTAAAAATACAAATCTCTAAATCTAAATTAAACCTAAATTAAAAACTAAAAACTAAACATTAAAAATATCATCTATCCCGCTGCAATGAGGCAGTGTGCCCAGAACGCTGGCTGCGTTACCCCGCTGAATAGCCAAACTTATATGTTGGCCGAGGTAACTGCCAGCCCTCCGGTCACCTGTGGACTCTGTGAGACGAGAAGATAGATCCTTAAAAAAGGATCTAGCATCTTCGCCCCACGACCCCAGGGTTTCAACACCAAAAGGCACAAAAATGAAATTATTTTCAATAATTTCATACTTGCGCCTCTTGGCTCTTTCTGCATTAGTGGCCGCCGCCCCCGCTGTCATGGAGGACGCCTGCAAGTGGGATAACGCTAGCGTATCCACGCATGTGGCATCCCAAACAAGCGACCTTCCTTGCTTCCACGGAACAAGAGTCATCCCGTCAGGTCTCTTACCATCACTGCGCGCCAAGCCATTAGGCTCTAATACTGCAGGCACTTTAGCGGTGGCAAGAGACCTACGAATGATGTCGTTCAGGGAAGCATGTCGCGAAAGACGACCGGCACTTTTAATACAAGAAAGCCCGTGAT
Organism: Erebia epiphron; assembly: GCA_963932025.1. Lineage (NCBI taxonomy): Eukaryota > Metazoa > Arthropoda > Insecta > Lepidoptera > Nymphalidae > Erebia > Erebia epiphron. The sequence continues at coordinate 17,571,322 of OZ009950.1, forward strand.
GGCCATACGCGTCCACTGCCCCACCACAGTGGCAAAGATGTGGCTGTTGTAACTTGGCGCCAAGTCGAAGACCAACCGCAATCGTCAGAGTGAGGTGGTCCAACAGAGTGCCTAAATGCTTAGACGGGAGGGCATGAAGCCAGTAACTTGATTCCCTCGTAGACACCGCAAGAAAGCGAGCACGGTCGCTTGCAGTAGGTGATGAATTTATAAGCTCCTGCAAAACATCTGAACACAGTGCGTCGTCCCATTGTCTTTGAGAAAACAAAGATACTGGCTCCTTACTAGGACATGCCACATTGAAAGCAACTCTAGCTTCAGCCAAATACGATAGCTCAATGGAACCTAATGATTGGTTTACAATATTGCCAAAGAGCTTAAACGTACTATAAGCAGAAGATAGAAAAGCTGGTAATGAAACACTGCTAATTTTACGAATGCCTAAACCACCGTACCGGACTGGGAGAGACGCTTGTGTCCAAGTCGTGTCATCTAAAGGACAATTTAGAATTTTGGACAGAGTGTTTTTAATTTTCTTATCCAAATCGTGCAATAAGGGAAGGAACTTCCATAGTGGTGAGCATCGAAGAAAATAGGTAAATTTTGGAACGAAAAGACAATATTTAATAATAAAAAGGGCCATGTGTGAATTAATTTGGAAGAGGCGTTCCGAACATTGATCAAATTTAGTAATTTGGTCATTGATAAAAAGTGGAATAGAATCAACTAAGACGGGAGCCCCAAGAAGGCGAAGCGAGTCTTCACTTAAAATTTTGATTCCTGGTGCCAAATTATTAAACTGTTCAGCAATGATGTGTCTTTTTTGATATTCCATTGAATTTGGGATATAGAGCTCACACTTGCCGAAATTCAATTCCAAACCAACAGATTTAAATTGTTCAATTAAAACAGCAAGATCACCTAAAACAGATGAAGCTTCACCTCCTAAAGTTCCATCATCTAGATACCAAATGTTAAATTTAGAATTCAATTCCGAAATAATTGGGTGAATAGCCAAACTGAAAATAGCAGGTCCTAGTGGATCTCCCTGTTGGCAGCCTACAGCAGAGCTTAGGAAATTGGATTTATATAATAATTTGGAATGTTCCGCGTAACATTGCCAAAGGTAAGGGAAAATTTTTGGAATTTTGTTTTTAACCTCAGAAAGGAGGATGTTACGATCAATTGAGTTAAAAGCATTTTTAACATCAACTTTCAGCAACACCTCCTCAGCTGAGTTTAATAGAAAAGTACGAGCAGCGTGAACTGCTGCTTCACAGCCACCCTTACATCCGAAGCCTAGTTGTATAGGTTGAAAAAATTCTGACATAGATGGTGCAATGTTCCTGCAGCAGATTTTCGAAACAATGCGTCTTATGGTGGAACCCACAGCAATCGGACGTACACCACCATCTTTTTTGGCAAGGGCACAAAGATTGGCGCCGTACAAAATTGGTGTTATTTCTTTTGGTACGACGCCCGACAACATTAAGTTTACTAAATTGGTGATTGATTTTAATAGTCCCTTGCCAATATCATCGTTTAATCCAATTAAGTCTTTAAAATGCTGTGGTGACATAGCGTCTATACCGCCAGCAGAACCACTTCTAAAAGACAATACAGCTGCACGTACATCCTCCACCTTAGCCAGAAGCGAAGTTGTGTCTGCGATATTCAGATCTGATACAACAGGAGAAATAGGCTCCGGATGTTTTGAACGAAGAGCCTCTAAGGTCTCTTCTGTATCAGGGGCCAACACATCACTTGAAAATAAAAGCCGAGCTGCACCCTTATAATCGCCATCACTAATTTTATTTTCAATATATAGTACCGAATCAAATCTTTTGCTAATTTTATTATTTGCTTCTGGTATATTATGGCTAAATTAATATTTAAATAAAATTTATACTAAATTAATATTTAAGGCTAGACTCTGTACGTAGCTACTATCTGAATTGGGATCCGGAATACTGGAGTCCCTCTTGGGTATTTTAGTGTGCTATTCGATTACAATTGGATATTTGACTACTAGTTATTTTTCAGCGATTATTATAGAGGATCTCCCAAAAGTCGTATCATCCACGTATCCTGTTAGTTTTAAATTGAATTACCGTTTTAAACTATCGATCAAAGTTAAATAGTGCGTCGAACTTTGATGACGTCACAATTTAATATACCATACAAAATCCTACACTAAGCACGCGTTTCGACGTTTGATAAAATGTTGCTGATTTGACTAGTTGCCAAATACCCTACTGGTGATCTACCCTAATGATAATGTGCAGGGTCCAATGTCGGCAATTTTTTGTAAAAAAAATCTTTTTAGACAAAAGCTATTTAAACTGAACTGCACTTTTAAAAAGATAAAATTGATATTGAACGAATTGAAGTTGGAGTCTAAGGTGCTGAAATGGCAACCCCGCGCTGGAAAACGCCACTAGGTAGACGTACTACATTGAGGTATGTAATGTACTTTAGTACATATCACTTCAATGACGTACCTACTATGACATCAAACGAGTCACAGAGAGCCGCTGGATCGAGGCCACGCGGGAGATCCTAGAAGAGACCTAGCCAGCAGTGGACGTCTATCGGTAGACGACAAGTACTACCTTATTTATGGTAAAATAAGCAAAATTAAAATTGGATAAAACATTTTTTTTTTAATATATGGGCTAGGCTGCACCTGCTTGCAATTTTCAATTTTACTTTATTTTCAATTCAATTTTGAATTTTCATTTTCATTATTGAAAGTAAATTTGATTTCATTTTCACTTTAAAAAATGGCGTGCTGACGGGGGCTTCTTTTTTAATAAAATTTTTCGTCATTTGCCTTGCCTGTTCTAGTCTATGAATAAATTTCAGTAAAGCTTCCTCCCTTTGATCGCGAACACAATGGGAGCAATGAGCAAGACGAGTAAGGACGTGTCGGAACGGAATTCCGAACCAGTGGTAGATTCACTCGACGATCCAAAAGCACTTTAAAAGTTATTTGATGAAAAACATTATTTAAATATTTATTTATCTAAGATACGACATTGTTACATCTTTAACTTAGCGCTCTCTTCTAAGTCATATATTGTTGTAATGAATACGGGTCTTAGAATAGGTAATTCAGAGTGTAAAAAAAACTAGAGGCAAAAATAATTGTCTTCAATTCAGTCTATCACAACAATTGAGATTATATCAATGATTTGTTGCAGGTTTTACGAAATAGTGTCACTGATTTACATAAAGGGTTATGTTTATGTAAATCAGTGTCAATTGTAATGTAAAGTAGGCAACACCGGAAGGTGTGTAATTGTCTTCGCGAACCATCTTGATTGCAATTAGACGCGTGTCGGCGTTGATTACAATCGTTGATTAAGATTTGCCAAACACGTGCCGCTCTCGGCTCGTTGACGATCTCGCGTTAGTACCTTAATAATGATCTTACACTGAGAGAAACTTCCTGACGCTACTTCTTGGTTTTCGCTTGTACTATTACCTATGCTGGGGACATACTGCCAACACTTAAAGCCATATTGTTACACTAGCAGATGCCCGCGACTTCGTCCGCGTGAAATAAGTTTTTTAAATTCTCACGGGAACTCCCTAATTTTTCGGGTTAGTACTCGTATATAGCCTATGACACTCACTAATAATGTGGCCTTATAATGGTAACAGAATTTTCAAAATCGGTTCAGTAGATCCAGAGATTACCCCCTACAACCTCACAAACTCACAAATTTTACCTCTTTATAATATTAGTATAGATTAGTATTAGTATAGATTAGTGTTGACTATCGTATTTTAGAATTATAATCCTTACTAGCTGATGCCAGCGACTTCGTTCGCGTGGTTTAAGGTTTTTGATTCCCGCGGAAACTCCTTAATTTTCCGGGATAAAAAGTAGCCTATGTCACTCTCCAGGTCCCTAACTATACCCATGCCAATAATCACGTCGATCCGTTGCTCCGTTGCGGCGTGATTGAAGGACAAACCAATAAACCAACAAACTTTCACATAATGTATAATATAACTATGATTTTAGACACGTCTGGTGGTGTCACACTGGTACGTGACATCAAACAGACCGTCATTCAGAGTAATATTGCTTTAGTATTGTTTTAAGCGTTGGTAGTATGGCCCCTGTGTTTTCGCTACAAGTTAGTCTTTGGCTGCGATCTCACCTGGTGGTAAGTGTAGTCTTAGCGGGGTTTAGACTAGCAAGAGCTTCTCGCAAGTTATTCCACAAGTACTTGCAGAACCGTTAACACTGCTCAATATTCCTATCACAAGATGCTTCTGCAAGTTTTGTTGCTAATCTAAACATCTCGCTTAACATAGAGGCGGTCAACCGCTTAGAGGTAGGCAGTTATATGAAATAGCGGTTTCCACACCTACCGGGACACTAGCCACTAACTATTAGCTACGGCCGAAACCTCACACTAGAACAGACCGGAGAAAATCCGTTTTAAATCAAGGCACAAGTCGTCAAACTTCTAATTTTCTTGTTCATTTGATTAAGTAAAAATTTATCTAAAAACTTGAACATTACTATGTAAGAATTTTTTTTTGAAATGTATTTTTTATGGTTCAATACCAAAATGGTAAGAAAGAATAAACTAAGAAAGAAAGAAAATTTATTTATTCAGTAAATTATTGTGCAACTGTGTACGTCCGTTCGTCTGTCTGTCTATCAAACTTGCATATTTCAATAAAGTAAGTACCCAATACTCATGCAATTTGGAACGAGGAAGATAGGTAATCGTAAATTTTGCCCGCAAAATTAAATACGGCGTGATATCGAAAATCTGAAATCTATTACACACACATCCGCCGAAGTTGGCGGCTTTTGGCCCAGTTCAGGTGTCGCAAACGGCCGTCATCCGCCGGATACGGGCCCTATCAAATTATTATTACGTCGTTAGGGTTCGGGATGGCTTCGGCATCAAATATGGGGCTTAGCGGAGCTTAACTTACAGGTTGATGACGGATATATGCGAGCCGATAGCTGAAATGCTTAGGGTAGATACTTAGTTTGTTGAAGGGTAGAAAAGTTAAGCCATCGGTCCACGGTCCCGTTTATTATCACTATCAGATGTTAATGACACTAAACGGTATATGATGGGAGTATTGAATGCTAATAAGTTTGTAGTTTGTCTTGAGGATTGTGAGTCGACTTTTGAGTGCTTACATGAAAATATAAGATAGATAGATAATGTATTTATTTGCCCACGAAAAAAAAAAAACTTGAGAGGTGTCAAGGGACACTCGATTGGAACGAAGTACCGAAAGTTGTAACGACACTGTTTGCTATAGTTGTAAGCCGGCGGCGTGCGCGTGTTTCTCTGTGTAAATTTTATTACAATTCCATCGCTAATTAATCGAAAGAAACTTCGATTAATTAGTGATGGAAATATTAAGCCTATGTAACTATTGAAAACATAATTCTTTAAAATTATTTCGCCTTTTTATTTTCAACAACTTGAGGTCAACAACACAAGTAGTCATAGCAACCAAAAAAAGTGTCGTTACAAATTTTGGTCTTAATTTTTTCCGTCTTGCCCCCTTTCGTAACGCGCGATAAGGAACTTCGTTCCAAAAATTACAATATTTACGTAGTTAAGTACTTAATTAAATCTATGTTTATAGATCGTGAACATATAATCAATAAAATATACTTAGTTCCTTTACCGAATTCTAAAATGGAGTAAGTTTCTTCTGACTTTCGCGTTTTAGAATTATAAATATATAGGCTAGGAGATAGCTGCTGATGTGATTTTCATATAATATTGTTATGTTGGTATTTAAGTAAAAATAAATTAGGATTAGATATGTAGGTATTGTTTAAATATAATAACATATCTAAGCCAATTATAAAATTATAATAAAACTAGATGTACTTATAATCTACATTAAAAAATAAAAGGGAAAGATGATGTGAATTTTATATAATATTGTTATATATTTCAGTAATAATAAATGTCAGTTCTCATCAAGTGCTCGTATCATTCACAACAGTAACTATCTTCTGATGGTCTGCCTGCAAGCGGCTGGGGACCTGACTACTTATCGCCGCTCAAAGACGAGTTATTGTTACCAGAAATGACCAATATCTAGGAAGGATTATTCTAGTATAGTATTAAAGTATGCGCTGTACCTAAGTAACCAGTATAAAAACTGACTCTATTCATCGGGACGTTTACTAGATATTGCCTCTCAAAGACGTAATACGTCGTTAAGTACGTCAAGTAGTACTTACGTCAAGTAACAAAATTAAAATTAAAAAAAAACCCACGACGAACTGCAGCGCTCCATTATAATTTGTGACCTTATAACTTTGTAACAACAATTAGATCTTTGCAGAAGTAGTTTTATGAACACAAAACTGCATCTTTGTCGGTTCAGTAGTTTTTTTGACCAGCGTGTTGGACTATGGCCAAATGGTAATGAGTAGAGGTGTCAAATTGTGTTAAACTTTAATATTTTGATAAATAAATGTTAAAATATATCAGTTCAAAAAATACGTTATAAAATATAATGGATAAAAAACTGGAGTTCCTGTGACCACAGCATAGCGCATGTGAGTAGCGCTTGTCAAGACAAATCAAAAGAGTCCAAACACGACGGGTTTACGATGAGAAGGAGTTCCTATGACCACCTACCAAATCACGACTGCAGCACAGCTTGGTGGACTATGGCCCTAAAACATATCTAAGAAGCTTCTCAGAAGCTAAACATATTTTTTTTTAAACCGCATCTAAATCAGCAAAGTAGTTTTCCAGAAAAAGGTAACATAATAAAAAAACACGATAGCAGCGCGCACGATAGCACGATAACTTAAAATATAATTATCTAAATCTAAAGAACTTTATCACAAGCTATACATATCTAATGCAAAACACCACATCTCAATGAGCCCAGTACTTTTTCAGAAAAATGGAAACATATTGAAAAATAAAAATCAATATTGCAGCTCAGCTTAGTGGACTATGGCCCTAAAACATATTCAAGAACCTTGACAGAAGTTATGCATATCTATTGCAAAAAACTGCATACTAATCGGTCCAGTAGTTTTCCAGGAAAATGGTAACTAAAAAGTACACAAACAAACAAACAATCGCACAACCTCTTAGGGCAAACACATAATAATATATATTGTCCGTTCCGTCATGGGTAAAAAATAGCTCAAGTGTCGCCGCTTTGATGTGATAATGTGTAGTGTTTAAATATCTCCCATTTAAGTTACGAGTATTTTAATTTTTAAGTATTCAAAATAACTCGTATATCACCTCTTAGACCACCTGTGATAATACTAACATAAATCTGAAACATGGAAATTAATAGTAAGGAGATATAATTATAGTTACCAAAAGATAGTTACCTCAAATACAGTTATCTCTTAGGCTATAAGTTTTGACATTTGGGTTGGACGAGCCAGTGTAAATTTGTATGAAAAATTCGTATGAGGGATCTTTGGAACCAGATTGTACAAAAACTTTAAGTTGTATTGAACATATTGTTTAATTAAAGTGTTCCTTGATCTTTAATGATTAATTTGAAATAACTTTTGTTTAAATAAGGTCTCAGATTAAATCACAATAGTCGGAACGCGATAACGCCTTTTTTGAGTTTTCCATGAATTTCTCGATAATTTTCTGCAGTTACTATACGATTTTATGACCACGTTTTTTAATTACGTCATACTTCATTTAACTGAGTAGCGAATGGTATTAATTTAGTAATGAAATTTTCATTTTTCCTATCCTAAAACGTCGGAACAGAAAACAATGTTTCAGTACTTGGGCCCTTAGCAAAGTGTCATTTTGAGTAATATTGCGTTGGCAGTATGGTTCCTGGCAGTAGGTAAATTGATTCGCAATCTAACTAAGGCCTACCCTGGCATCAAACCGCGTGCTCGCCACCGATACTCATGGATAGGTACTAATAAAGCAGGCTTAAAATCCTTAATCCTTGATAAGATCCATGGTACCCTTACCCATTTCAATACCACAATCGTTCTAAAACAAATACCACCATTGAAATCGAACTATCGGAATGAATACATTACCGCTAATAGTTTAAGAGCTAAAGACACACAAATACACTCTTTTATATGGAACTAGCTGATGCCCGCGATTTTGTCCGCGTGGAAAAAGTTTTTTAAATTCCCACTGGAACTCGTTAATTTTCCGGAATAAAAAGTATGTTACTCTCCAGGTCCACAACTATAGGACCCATGCCAAAAATCACAGCGATCCGTTGCTCCGTTGCGGCGAGATTGAAGGACAAACCAACAAACCAACGAACCAATAAACCAACAAAATAAACACACTTTCGCATTTATAATATTACTAGCGGATGCCCGCGACTTCGTTCGCGTGGCATAAGTTTTTTAATTTCCATAGGCATTCCTTAATTTTCTGGTATAAAAAGAACCCATGAAAACAAACACGTGGATCCGTTGCTCTGTTGCGGCGTGATTGAAGGATAAATTCTATCCCAAAGGAAGTTAAATCCTTTGGGATAGAATTTATAAAAATTGTGAATAATGTATTTCGTAATTTAAACCGGTAGCCCAAATATCAAGTTTCATGGCTGTAACTTGAAAAACACCGGCCTTTTACACCAACCTACAACCCCTATATTACCCGTTTAGGGGTAGAATTTTGAAAAACTGTTACACAATTACTTCTTTATATTGTTATTGTTGTTATCTCGAAAAATATCTTGATAAATGAAGGACATTCATCCCCTATTTCACCCCTTTGGAGGTAGAATTTTCAAAAACTGTGAAACACGTATTTCTTTATTTTTTACCAACAGCTCATATACTAAGTTTCATGGATATAACTTGAGAAATGACGGACTTTCATACAAACTTTCAACCCCTATTTGACCCCCTTAGGGGTGGAATTTTGAAAAATCCTTCCTTAGTGAGCGCCTACGTCACAAAAGGAAGCTACTGTCAAAATTTCAAGTCTCTAACCCTAGCGGTTTAGGCTGCGCGTTGATATATAAGTCAGTCAGTCAGTCAGTCAGTCAGTCAGGACTTTGAATTTTATATATATAGATTATGATAGCGCGACAAGCAAACGTTTTCCCTTCGACGTTGACAGTTTCTAGTGTGTTTTCGTATAAAACTAATAGATATTACTAGATGATGCCCGCGACTTCGTCCGCGTGGATTAAGGTTTTTTATTCCCGCGAGAATTGTTAATTTTCCGGGACAGAAAGTAGCCTATGTCCTACCCCGGTATAAAAACTATCCTTGTAACAAATTTCATCCAAATCAGTTGAACAGATAAGCCGTGAAAGCATAGCAGACTTACTTTTTGTATGTTTTCGCCCTCGGGTATCGTCAACCATTAATTATTCTGTGGTATCGTTTCTCGTTTCCTCGTTAGTCTAGTGATTAGCATGTTAGACTGCGACCGACGAGGTATCGGGTTCGAATCCCGGGTCGGGCCATAATTAAGTATTGGGTTTTTCTGACTGGAAATTCTCAATACTAGCCCGGAGTTAGGTAGTCGGTGGAACGAAGACTACTTTATTTGCCGGCAAATCAAAGAGTTTCAAAGAGCCTAAAACCAGGCGAACGAAGTCGCGGGCGTCATTTGAAGACCTTCAAGGAAATACAGTCCGCCAAACTTATGACCCGGTGGCCAAAATTGGAACAAATTTTTATGCCTGCTTAGTTTTGTTTTTATTTTATTTTGTTTACATAGATACTAGCGACCGCTGTCTCCGGGCCGGCTATAGTTATTTTATTTGAACGACACAACAATTGAATTAAATCGCCCACCAACTCTCAGATCATGATGAATTTTAAACGCTATCGCCCTAAAACTTCGATGAAACTACATATTAAGTAATCATATCCAATTCACGATCGGGTCCAATTTGCATTTTATCCATTCCATCATCCCGCGGCGAAATGCTAATGAGGTAATAGCGAATATTATTACTACCCAACGTGGATCCTGATGAATTGTCGAGTTTATTATTCATAGATACAACAGTACGCTTAGTATAAGTTAATAACTCGAGCGTATAAGTAACCGATCACATTGGTGTCAAAGTAAAATGGACCCAAAAGCCCTTGATTTAAAGTCAAAAATTCAGTACAACCGATTTTAATTGGGAAACGTATCGCATTAGAGCGCTGGCTATGAATGCATATACGAAATAAAAGCTCAAAGAGAATGCTTTTAAGGTTTATTTTACTTTGACGCTAATGTCATCGAATTCTTATACGAATTAAAACTTAGACTAAGTGTACTTACGTGTATGATATATCGCTTGTCGGGGATCAAAACCGGGACCTCTGACTTATAAGAATACAGACAGCGTACCAGACCAACAGAACCGGAAACCTATTATTATAATTAAGATTTAAAACTATACTTACTAATACTTATCCCTTACCTTACATTAATAATTAATTAATACTAACCTACAATAAAAACTTTTTGGATCCTTAATTAGAAATTAAATAGTAGTCTTCTCTGTTTTGTGGTCCAATGTGGTTAGTTAAGTTACTAAAACGGTGTAAAACCACGGGACTTCTTTCTTGCCACGGACTCGGGACTAGGTATACCTATACCTAGTCCCGAGTCCGTGGTAAATTAACTTACACGGTACCATAACTCACATAATCCGTAGTATTTATAGGTAATGGTGAGGAAATAAAGTGGAAATTTGACGAGCAACGTAATGGCGGGGGGTAACGAACCGAGACGTCAAGCGTTTTGAATTCATCGCATTTTCTGTGTTGAGCGCGATATTGGACGTGGCATATTCCCTATTTAATTATTTAAATGTCAATTCGGGTGTACTATGATATTTATTACCCTCGACGAAGCGGAGACGGTATATGTGTTTGCCCTAAGAGGTTGTGTGTTTGTTTGTTTGTTTGTTTGTGCACTTTTTTGTCACCATTTTTCTCAAAAAGTACTGGCCCGATTGAGATGCGGTTTTTGCATTAGATACGTATAGCTTGTGAGAAGGTTTTTAGATATATTTTAGGACCATAGACAACCAAGCTGAGCTGTAGTCTATGATTTTAATATTTCAACATGTTACCATTTTTCACAAAAACTACTGGGCCGATTGAGATGCGGTTTTTTGTATTAGATGTGCATAGCTTGTGAGAAGGTTCTTAGATATATTTTAGGACCATAGACAACAAAGCTGAGCTGTAGTCTATGATCTTAATTTTTCTATGTGTTAAAAATTTTCACAAAAAGTACTGGGCCGATTGAGATGCGGTTTTTTGCATTAGATATGTTTAGCTTGTGAGAAGGTTCTTAGATATATTTTAGGACCATAGACAACAAAGCTGAGCTGTAGTCTATGATTTTATTTTTTCAATATGTTACCATTTTTCACAAAAAGTACTGGGCCGATTGAGATGCGGTTTTTTGCATTAGATGTGTATAGCTTGTGAGAAGGTTCTTAAATATATTTTAGGACCATAGACAACAAAGCTGAGCTGTAGTCTATGATCTTAATTTTTCAACCACTGTTACCTTTTTTCACAAGAAGTACTGGGCCAATTGAGATGCGGTTTATTGCATTTAGGACTTCGTGCGTTTACAAAACAGGAAACTGGTACCAAAATTTTAAAAATTCAGCGCCATTTTGAAATTCTTTGTTAATTGACCGATTTCGTTCAAAATCTATATTTAGGGCTCCCTGGGGTCACAAAACAGGAAACTGGTAACAAAATTTAAAAAAATCAGCGCCATTTTGAAATTCTTTGTTAATTGATCGATTTCGTTCAAAATAGATATTTAGGACTCCCTGGGGTTACAAAACAGGAAACTGGTACCAAACTTTAAAAAAACAGCGCCATTTTGAAATTCTTTGTTAATTAACCGATTTTGTTCAAAATCGATATTTAGGGCTTCGTGGGATTACAAAACAGGAAACTGGTACAAAAATTTAAAAAAAATCAGCGCCATTTTGAAATTCTTTGTTAATTGACCGATTTCGTTCAAAATCGATATTTAGGGCTCCCTGGGGTCACAAAACAGGAAACTGGTACCAAAATTTTAAAAAATCAGCGCCATTTTGAAATTCTGTGTTAATTGACCGATTTCGTTCAAAATCGATATTTAGGGCTCCCTGGGGTCACAAAACAGGAAACTGTTACCAAAATTTTAGAAAATCAGCGCCATTTTGAAATTCTTTGTTAATTGACCGATTTCGTTCAAAATCTATATTTAGGGCTCCCTGGGGTCACAAAACAGGAAACTGGTACCAAAATTTTAAAAAATCAGCGCCATTTTGAAATTCTTTGTTAATTAACCGATTTTGTTCAAAATCGATATTTAGGGCTTCGTGGGGTCACAAAACAGGAAACTGTTACCAAAATTTTAGAAATTCAGCGCCATTTTGAAATTCTTTGATAATTGACCGATTTCATTCAAAATCGATATTTAGGACTCCCTAGGGTTATAAAACAGGAAACTGTTACCAAACTTAAAAAAAAAACAGCGCCATTTTGAAATTCTTTGTTAATTAACCGATTTTGTTCAAAATCGGTATTTAGGGCTTCGTGGGATTACAAAACAGGAAACTGGTACCAAAATTTTAAAAAAATCAGCGCCATTTTGAAATTCTTTGTTAATTGACCGATTTCGTTCAAAATCGATAATTAGGGCTCCCTGGGGTCACAAAACAGGAAACTGGTACCAAAATTTTAAAAAATCAGCGCCATTTTGATATTCTGTGTAATTGACCGATTTCGTTCAAAATCGATATTTAAGGCTCCCTGGGGTCACAAAACAGGAAACTTTTTACCAAAATTTTTTAAAAAAGAAACAGGTTACCAAAATTTTTTTAGATATATTTAGCTTGTACCTAGATGCTGCCCAGGGTATCATGATGGAGTCAGGAGGCGATCATGGGAACTCCTTAAATTCTCATCGTATACCCGTCGCGTTTGGACTCTTTTGATTTATCCATTTGAAAAGGGTTTGGCCGCAGTCCACCACACTGGTCAAAAAAACTACTGAGCTGTCAAAGATGCAGTTTTGTGTTTTAGATATTATGTAATATATACGTTTGCTACGTTCTAATTGTTGTTTCAAAGTTATAAAGGTCAAAGGTATAATGGAGCTCTGCAGTTCGTCGTGGGTTTTTTTTTAATTTTTAATTTTATTACTTGTTGTATCTGAATTTATTAACCGCCTCCTATTTCATATATCTTGCGATATAATATCTTCACCCGTTGTCGTAGGTGATGGACAGAAGCGACGCCACGCGACGCAACGCGTTGCGACGCCATAAAAAAAACGTTACCTCTATGTTGTCGCCTAGATACATCTGTCTTTTTATAGGGCGTCGTATCGCGTCGCGTCATTGGGAAGTGACCATGCTAATATATGGCAGGTTTTTCCCTACTCTTCAGAATGAGGCATTAGTCCACCAAGCTTGTCAAGTAGAGATTTGTAGACTTCATGCACAACTTTCATAAGATCACCAGATGATCGCGACTTCGTCTGCGTTGATTGATTTTTTGTGTTCCCGCGGAAAATCCTTACTTCTCCGGGATATAAAACATGTGTCCTTACTCGGGATACAATCTCTATACATTTCATCAAAATCGGTTGAAAATATGGGCCGTTAAAGCGTAGCAGACAGACACACTATTGCATTTTTATAATATTACTAGATGATTCCCGCGACTTCGACCGCGTGGACCAAGTTTTTTTGATTCCCACGGGAACTCTTAAATTTTCCGGGATAAAAAGAAGCCTATGTCCTTCCCCGGAATACAACCTACCCCTGTGCCAAATTTCATCAAAATCGGTTGAACAGATGGGCCGTGAAAGCGTAGCAGACAGACAGACAGACACACTTTCGCATTTATAATATTAGTATGGATTATGGAATATGGAGAATTCTCTGGCATGCAGCTTTCATCGCAATGCTGTCTTCACAGTTTTTTTTTAATTTCAAGATTGACAATAATCATGCTTAATACAAAGCAATGATGAGGTCTAGTTAAAGCGGTATTTAATTACTTTGCTCTTAATTTAAATCCCTACCACGTCCAATATTTATTACATCAGTAATCTAAGATGACTTTTCGTTAGACTTACAGCGCCCCGACTGCCGGTGCCTAAGCGTCCGTGAAATGTAAGCTTTCATTCAATCTTCGCTGATAAATTTTATTAGTCTATGACTCTTGCAAAGATTAATACCTACACCAGATCCAATGTTGTTTCAATGTTACTCAAGGTTGTTTTGATGCTAAGTTATCATAGTAGGTAACTTGTACAGTCCCACAAACTTATCCGACCCGGTGTCAGCGTCCCTTATAGTATTCATACTAATATTATAAATGTGTGTAAAACACGAAAGTGTGTCTGTCTGTCTGCTGCGCTTTCACGGCCCATCTGTTCAACTGATTTTGATGACATTTGGTACAGGGATAGGTTGTATCCCGGGGAAGGACACAGGTCAGGCATAGGGATTAAAAAAAACTTAATTCATACGGGCGAAGTCGCGGGCTTCACGTAGCATATGATAAATGAATGACTAAGGTCTTCTGGCCAGCTGACGCGACTAAAAACTGATGATGGTAGTCTCATCTCATCCAAACCTGAGATCTTGGGAGAGGTGGAGAAGTTCTATGGACAGTTATACACCACAACACAAAAGCCTGTTAAGGATGTGGCTAGAGATCCCAGAGCCAAATTGACCCGACACTATACCGAAGATATCCCGGACGTCAGCCTTTACGAGATTAGTATGGCTCTCAAGCAACTCAAGAACAACAAGGCGCCAGGTGAGGACGGAATCACAGCAGAACTCCTGAAGGCGGGTGGAAAACCGATACTTAAGGTCCTTCAGCGGTTGTTCAATTCTGTCATTCACGAGGGCTTAACGCCACAGGCATGGCACAGGAGCTTGGTGGTTCTGTTCTTCAAAAAGGGAGACAATACCTTGCTGAAGAATTATAGACCCATCTCGCTGCTCAGCCATGTCTATAAGTTGTTCTCGAGAGTCATAACGAATCGTCTCGCTCGTAGGTTCGACGACATCCAGCCTCCCGAACAAGCCGGATTCTGAAAAGGCTTTAGTACCATAGACCACATTCACACGCTGCGGCAGATTATACAGAAGACTGAAGAGTATAACCGGCCACTATGCTTAGCGTTTGTGGACTATGAGAAAGCCTTCGATGCGGTGGAAACTTGGGCTGTGTTGAGGTCACTGCAGAGATGCCGGATAGACTACCGGTATATCCAAGTGTTGAAGTGTTTGTACGAAAACGCCACAATGTCAGGAGTGCGACAGGGAGATGTAATCTCCCCGAAGCTCTTTACCGCTGCGTTGGACGACGTCTTTAAGCTTCTGGATTGGAACGGATCTGGCATCAACATCAATGGCGAGTACATCACTCACCTTCGGTTTGCCGATGATATAGTCATCATGGCAGAGACTCTGGGTGACCTTAATGCAATGCTCAATGACCTCAGCAGAGTTTCCCAACAGGTGGGCCTTAAAATGAACATGAGTAAGACGAAAATTATGTCTAATGCTCATGTTCCGCTCCACCCAGTAATGGTTGGGAGCTCTGCACTCGAAATGGTAGACGAGTATATATACCTGGGACACATGATCCAGCTAGGTAAGTCCAATTTCGAGAAAGAGGTGAGCCGCCGAATCCAACTCGGCTGGGTAGCGTTCGGGAAGCTTCGAGATGTCTTCTCGTCCAAGATTCCTCAGTGCCTGAAGACCAAAGTCTTCGAACAGTGCGTGTTGCCAGTGATGACATACGGTTGCGAGACTTGGTCGCTGACTATGGGCCTCATAAGAAAGCTCAGGGTCACTCAGCGGGCGATGGAGAGAGCAATGCTCGGGGTTTCTTTGCGCGATCAAATCAGAAATGAGGAGATCCGCAGAAGAACTAAAGTAACCGACATTGCTCGACGTGTTGCGAAGCTGAAGTGGCAATGGGCGGGGCACATAGTTAGAAGAACCAATAGACGTTGGGGTCCCAAAGTGCTGGAGTGGCGACCACGTACGGGAAAGCGCAGCGTTGGCAGACCCCCTACTCGCTGGACAGATGACATCAGGAGAGTCGCAGGGAGCCGCTGGGTCCAGGCGGCGCAAGACCGAGGCGTGTGGAAATCCTTGCAAGAGGCCTATGTCCAGCAGTGGACGTCTATCGGTTGAGGATGATGATGATGAAGGTCTTCTGTATGGATCTTCCCGGGACACGGTCTTGTTCGTAGATTTTTAAATTCCACTATAAGCTGTTAACCCTTGACTGCAATCTCACCTAAGATGGTACCGGGCTAACTTGTTAGGTATACGGCAGTTATATTAAACCCATACCCTTAATTGGTTTCTACACTACATGGTACTGGAACGCTCAATCGCTTGGCGATACGACTTTGCGCGTAAGGATTGTGACCAGCTACGGCCGAAGCCTACCACAGACCAAACCAGAAAAAATCGGAAATTATAAATTGCCAAATTGACCCTGCCGGGAATCGAACCCCGGACCCCCACACCACTGCACCAGGGAGGTTATCAAACAGGATTTTTCAAAACCCTTCACACCCACGCGGTCGAAGTCACTGGTATCAACTAGTTAAGTTATAAAAAAGGTAGCACGGATATTTTTTATTTGAAAAAGGGTTTTTATTGAAGGAAAACCAGAGGGGGAGCAAGCATTTGTAGAACCTATTACATCTGAACGGAAGGACGAGGGGCCGAGATGTTCCGATGATAAACCCTTCCATTTTATTATTTCTGACGCGAAGACCTCCGCTCGAGGACCTCGATTTGAATGTTTCTACAATCAAGTGTAGGTACATATTGTATTTGTAACTCTCGGAAACGTTTCCCAAAAATATGTTATATCCAAGCAATCAAAGAGCTTATTTTATTCATACTATGTTATCTTAGAATAGCTGATGCCCGCGACTTCGTCCGCATGGAATAGGTTTTTTAAATTCCCACGGGAACTCCTTAATTTTCCGGGATAAAAAGTGGCCTATGTCACTCTCTAGGTCTTCAAGTATACCCATGCAAAAAATAAACGTCGATCCATTGCTTTGTTGCGGCGTGATTGAAGGACAAACCAATAAACCAACACTGAACAAACCAATACACAAACACACTTTGGCATTTATAATATTAGTTTGAAATACGATATGATAGGAAAGTAAATCAAGAGTTCAAGACTCGAGTTCTATTTCAGAGTAACGTTTAACTCTCTATTCTTTTGTTCGTCGGTTAAACGTTACTAGGAGATGGACTAATTGGCCCTTAGTTTAACACTCATACAGCTGAACGTCCATACATCCCTTTAGCAAGAAGACGATACAAACTCAACGATTGTACTCGATTCAAAATGTTAATTTATTATTTGTATTTTTTTTATATTAGAGGCCACAATGCAGCTGATGACCTCTAATCTGCTGGACTGACGATCTATAGAAGGAAGCAGAAAGTGGATCGATAAGGAAGGCAGAGGACCGCGTGGCCAAATATTCCAATCAATAGCCGTAGGTAGTTTTACCTTTGTCCACCAGTGCACACAAACTGGTTGACTGATTAGATTTTTCAAAAAAGTTTAAGTTATGGCTATGCTTGTATCTCCTTTTATAAAGTCGGTAAACATAGGGCAGGACTTGTAGAAAGTGGACAGTACCACATGACGTAGTAGGCAAACTCGATCAACATAAATTCGTGAACCATTAGTAATTGGGCACGATTGTAAAACGTCGCCCGGGGAAATCTGTAATCGAGTTTGTCTATTACTCCGTATCCCGGGCCGATCCCGGCCAATCCCGGCCGATCCCGCAGGCCACCGCTGTCCCGGATTTTTATCTTCGGAAGCCGATTCGTTGTAATTTCAGACCGGAGGAAATTTCGTCGATTATATTTTACCAGGCCGGACTTGATCGAGGGATTTATTTGTTATCTTCCAATGTCGATTGGCCTTTTTAATCTAGTGGTTGGAATTGTAACGGACATTTCCGATTCCCTGGCAGGACTTTCAAAACCATCGTGGGAAAACTTTCTTAAATTAAGTCAATGTTTTAAGGGGCCATACTGCCAACGCTTTAAGCCATATTGTTTCATTATTATAATCCTTATTTCTGCTACGTTCCCAACGTCAAGGTACGTGATATCAAACTGTAATTTTGAGTAATCTTGCTTATTGGCAGTAACGTATACTAATATCATAAATGCGAAAGGATGGACGGATGGATGTTTGTTACTCAATCACGTCAAAACGGCTGAACGGATCTAGATGAAATTTGGCACAGAGATAGATAAAACCCATAGGACACTTTTTATCCCAGAAAATTTAAGAGTTCCTGCGGTAACCAAAAAACCTTAATCCATGCGGACGAAGACACGGGCATCAGTTAGTTCAGAATAAAACTAGAGCTGCTAAATCCACCCTGTATACAAAAATTTACGTTAAACTCAAGTGACATCACCACCCAATAAAAAAATAAAACATTTTCACGTGTTGATGTCGACACGGCAGTACATAAGCTAAAAGCCATCTTACATCGGGGTCCCAAACGAAACCGAGTTTACTTTGAGGTGACGGGTTCGCATAAAGGCGAAATGAAGGCTAACGAAGTTGCTTTGCTCATTACGTAAAAGCCTATGAGACAGTTCAACTATACGACACGATATAGTGAAGGTATATCATCATCATAGTTGTAGCAATATTATCATCCCCGGTATCCACCAAAGTGGAGATATTGGATAGAAGCCAATTTCTAGAATTCCTTGATAACTAAGGAACAAAGAAGGTTCCTATGGAATGTTAAAGTAATGACCTAGAGTTGTTTAAAATACAAAACAATACTGCTATAGCAAAATTACACGTGTCAAGCTCGAAACCAGTGCTGGGAGCGAGCTGGATATGGAGCGACGATCGGGGGTGGCGTACAGCCGTCGCTTCTTCAGACCCCGTTTCCGTGGACCCTAACATCCAATACCCTAACAAGAACCCGTGCTACCGCCTTATAATCATGTGAAATCGCAGACTAACTTGTAGTAGAATACAAAAAACTGCATCATCATTTGCCACACGATGATATAGCAGTCAAGGGCTTACTTGTAATGGACAAATAAAACAATACGCAATACCACCACACATATCTTACAAAGCACTCTCAACGTAGGTACGTTTCATTCGTACAACGGGGCATCCGCAAGGGATATTGACTCTACAATGAACAATTGTAAAGTATAATCGCCATGTTAAAAGCATTTTGGACTATGGCTGCTGAGATCCTTGAAGAAAATCTTGATTTAGCACGTCTATCGGTTGAGACGGCAACAACGATGACCAAATATTTATGTGATAACAATCAAAATGTGATACCACTATACAAAATAAAAGCTTAAAAGTCGTCCTTTTGACAATATCACTGTTGCATCTAACATGTTCAAGATAGTGAGAGTGATCATATTGTTAGCTATTCAACTCCGCTGTGTCACCCGGCGTCCTTTTCGCGTAAAACCTATAAACCACTGAGTTGTGAAACGATTATACGACATCGTGTACCGATCGTGCAGTATAAAATTCGTCCTTTTGACAATGTCACTGTCACATGTAACATGTTCAAGATAACAAGAGTGATCATCTCGTTAGCTATTCAACTCCGCTGTGTCACCCGGCGTCCTTATCGCGTGAAACATCTTTATAAAGAGTTCCTTCTGCCTTTGACAAATTCTCCCTTTTGAATAAATTTTCTACAAGTTTTCAGTTTGGTTTATTTTTCATACGAAGATATTTTGAATATTACTTACATAGTACTAGAAAATACCGACCTTTGCTCCTGCAGGTATTCGGATTCAGAAAATCCCACCTTGTTCTTAGTCTACATCCCTACTAATATTATAACGCGAAAATGTATTTATCTGTCTGCACGCTTTAACGGCCCATCTTTTCAACCGATTTTGATGAAATTTGGTATAAAGATAGGTTGCATCCCGGGAAAAGACATATCCTACTTTTTATTCCGCAAAATGAAGGAGTTCCCGCGGCCCGCGGGGAACTAAAAACCTTAATCCACGCGGACGAAGTCGCGGGCATCATCTTGTTAAGTATAAAGGCAACCTCTATGCGAAATTTCAACTTTCTAGGTCCAAGAATGTGGGCTGGATTAAATATGGTTGATTAATCAATCAGTTAAAAATACAAAAGCTTTCTGTACTTACCTCATTTTATTCAAAGTTAAATTGAAAGGATTTTTTATTCAAATAAACTTTTCCACGAGTTCTCGATCGTCAAATGAAAGCCCCATGCAAGATTTAGGAAATTATTAACATTTTGTATAGATTTTTTTAAGAACGTAGGTGTGTTTTCCATAAGCAACAAACTCCATAATTTTACTGAAGATTTAATAATAAAAGTGAGCAATTCACATACGGCAGAAGTGAAGCTTCAAAAAAGTTGCCTACGAGAAAATGAGATACATATATACTCGTACCTACCCTTGTAATCACAATAGAAGAGTAGCGCGAATCAATGTCGTACAGCGCCATCTATTGGTCGTGAACATATAACTTGTACCTATTCTATCTCATTCTCTCGCAGGCTAAATCCTATTTATTTTATTAATATTAAGTTTGTTTCTTTTTGGTGTCGCTTTTTCGTTTCATCAAATTTTCAAATCACAACGATTCTAAAGTTTATGTTAAAGAAGTTTCTCTATAAAATTACCACTGGTACCGAATGCCATTCCTATACCGAAAAGAACCAGCAACTAACTCTGCGCATTTATATATTGGATATTTATATCTAGCTAAAGCTTAATACAATTAACGGGTAGGTAATCTACTTTCCGGGTAATCGGATGTACAAACACGTAAAGGACGGGTCTGACAAAGCGTTTGGGGTTCGGGTTATTATATTACACATACGTAATGCCGACCAACGAGAAATCAAGTTAGTGAAAGTTATTTTATGTAGAGTTAGCACTTTGTTAGTGACAATTATATTATGTTTATGTCTACTGTACACCTTTCCATTCTATTATATCTATACAAACATATAATATATCTAACATATTATGTACATAATATATGATGTGTAAGAAATATGTTTTGATATCTTTTTGCATCGTATTCCTCATGACTGAGGAAAACGATCTAACCATGCATCAGACAGACATGTTTCCATGCATCAGATAATGAAAATCCATCTTGAAAATTTGTCCTATTCTAAACTTAACTAACCAGTAACCTGACCTTGACTGCCTCGTTGGTCTAGTGGTTAGCATAGTCGACTGCGGATCACGAGGTCCTGGGTTCGATTCCCGGTCGGGCATAAAAGTTAGGTATTGGGTTTTTCAATTAAGAAATTCTCAGTGCCAGCCCGGAGTTGAAAGTTGGCGGTGTTTCACCCCCGTGCCTCGGAGAGCACGTTAAGCCGTCGGTCCCGGTTATTATCACTAACATGATAATAATCGTTAAAGCCCGCCAACCCGCATTGGAGCAGCGTGGTGGGTCTAAGCTCTAATTCCCGCTCTCCTATGAGAGTGGAGGCCTGTGCCCAGCAGTGGGACGTTAATAGGCTGTGGTGATGATGATGAACCTAACCTTACATTGTTGGCCGTACAGAATTGCAATACAACTAGGTACAATATTTCAAAGTGAATAAAATAATGTGATGGTTTCCAAGGTTCTTCCTTACGACTTAATCAAAGGAATATTTGAAAATAAATATGACTTGTAAGTGATAGGAACTCTGTCCTACGGCTTTTTACTCTGCGAGTCACAGAGACTCAATAGTATGGTTATGTTGACTATGAAGTCTTGCCATCGTGCAAGTAGGTAGCAGGTAGGGATCCATAATATCCATACTAATATTATTATAAATACCAATACAGTGTCTGTCAGTCTCTGCTAAGCTTTTACGGCCTATATTTTCAACCGATTTTAATGAAATTTGGTTTAGCGATAAGTTGCATCCCGGGCAAGGACATAGGCTTTTCATCCCGTGGGAGTCAATAATCTTAATCCACACGGACGTCGTCGCGGGCATCATCTAAAAACTAAAAATATAAATGTAGCTTACCACAACGCTTTCAATAGGTATTCTAAAACATTTAAAGTTTCCTTCGAGAGCCCATAAAATGTGTCTATTAAGGCACCAGTACAAGAATATAGAGTGTCTCAGAAAACACAATTGCACGTTCCTCGCGACGAACGAATTGCAGAGCGTGTTTTGGTTGAAACAAGCGGGGCCTATGAATATGAAAGCACACATCGCGAGCGCTTACCTCACTGTTAAACTTGACGGGCGACACACTTTCAGGATATTCACGGACAAACTCTCCTGTTCGATAAGCAACAAGCAACGACACCTTTTTGACGACCTCCATGTGGCGCAGTAATGAGCAATGAGCACTCTGATCTTGTGTCGGTCTTCACAGTCGTCACATAAGCCAATACATAGCACTACTAGTAGCGCTCGCAGGACACGAAGAGCCTGAATCGCGATATTTAAGGTTTCTCTTAATTACGCTATATATTATATGAGACTAGATAATTCCCGTGCCACCCATCACGCATAATTACCTTAAGACTTGTTATTTGACTAGATGATGCCCGCGACTTCGTCCGCATGAATTAAGTTTTTTCAATTCCTACGGCAACTCCTTAAATTTTCGGGATAAAAGTAGTCTATGTCCTTCCACGGGATAGAACCTATCCCTGTGCCAAATTTCATCAAAATCGGTTGAACGGATAATTTTTTTTATTCCCGCGGGAACCCTTAAATTTTCCGAGATAAAATGTAGCCTTTGTCCTTCCCCGGGATATAAACTATCCCTGTACCAAATTTCATCAAAATCGGTTTATTAGTTGGGCCGTGAAAGCGTAGCAGACAGACAGACACTATCGCATTTATAATACTAGATGATGCCCGCGACTTCGTCCGCGTGGATTGATGTTTTTTGATTCCCGCGGGAACTGTTCAATTTTTCGGGATAAAAAGTAGCCTATGTCCTACCCCGGGATGTAATCTATCTCTGTACCAAATTTCATCGAAATCGGTTGAACGGATGGGCCGTAAAAGCGTAGTAGACAGACAGACACACACTTTGCATTTATTATATTATATTATAAGTATTGTATAGATATTTTCTATTCCTAGATCCTACAATTCTTTAGTCGCCCTACAAGCAGTACAATGCCCTATGCAGTAGTTCTGAATTATTAATGGCAACTATCCGGTGGATGCGATTCCCTTTGGCCCCATATTTCACTGTTCATACGTTTAGAAAACTCGCAACTAAACTAAACTATACAATTTACTACATTTTCACTTTACTAAATAGATGTATAGTTGGTTTAAGTACGTTTAGAAAGCTATTTTATAAGTACTGAGTTAAATCACCCATTTTATTTGTTTTAAAAATTCACGAGTAAAAACTGAGTGCACATCATACATTTTTAAATTCAATCATAAAATTGTTAGCCATTAAAAAGTAATAAATCATTTTTGGCAACGAACATAATATAATAAAATAAAAAATAAAAATAAAAAATAGTTTATTTCTCATTGCAACATTATTTTACACTTGTAAGTTTGGAGCCTTCTTTTAAGAGTTGTATAAACTCCTGTGTCAGAAGACTCCGCTCTTCCACTAGTGTGTGATCGCGAGTGCATAATATATTATGATCGTCGTGTTGTGATTATGTGTATTAGATAAGTATTAATAAGCCATATTATAATCTTATATAATTAATGTAGTATATCATTTTTTTTACTATATAGTTAACTAGAGATCAAGAGTTCAAAATTCTATCTTCTGTTTTTACTACATATTTCTTTTTGATAAGCTATTGTAGCGGAACGCAGAATCTAGGCCGAACTCTAGGACGTTGCAAGCGGAACCAATTTGGTTAGATGCTTGAAGGTAGGACTTAAGCCCAAGGGGCATCTGTATTTAATCCGAGCATTACTAACCCGGTCGATGCCGTAAAAGTAAAAACACTTTTAAATATTATGTAGTTCAATCGGCAGAATAACACGATGCGGTAGAGTCCCCAGAAACTACTACACGTCTTTAAAATAAATGTTATCGCCAAAATCGTAGCCCCAGCAATGCGTTTACAGCCTAACACGGATATTTGACCACGTTACGTGGGTAGACGTTGACTCGACAGTGCACGATTGTATATAAAGATTGATTGTGACTTTAAAATCGTGCATTGTCGAGTCAACATCTCCTGAAGATGCTCCGGTGGCGGAGAGAAACGTACGTTGGGAGTGGTTTGGAGTATTTCTGTGGTGTGGTGAATATTGCAAGCTTTGTAGCTATGTAGCTTTGTGCAAGATACACACTGTACCACATAGATTTACCTATTGTGGCGGATTGTAGCGAATTATTGACTGCCTCGTTGGTCTACTGGTTGGGATGTTCGACTACGGGTTCGAGTCCCGGGTCAATCCATAATTGAGTATTGGGTTTTTTAGACTAGAAATTCTCAGTACTAACCCGGAGTTAGGAAGTTTGCGGTGT
The DNA here is from genome assembly GCA_963932025.1 of Erebia epiphron. Lineage (NCBI taxonomy): Eukaryota > Metazoa > Arthropoda > Insecta > Lepidoptera > Nymphalidae > Erebia > Erebia epiphron. The sequence continues at coordinate 17,595,840 of OZ009950.1, forward strand.
TTCACCCCCGTGCCTCTGAGAGCACGTTAAGCCGTCGGTCTCGGTTATTATCACAAACATGATAATAGTCGTTAAAGGCCGCCAACCCGCAGTGGAGCAGCCTGGTGGGTCTAAGTTCTAATTCCCTCTCTACTATGATAGTGGAGGACGTTAATGGGCTGCAGTGGTGGGTGGTTGTGATAGCGAATTAAAAGTCCAGTTCTTTCCTTAATTATCATTCCCACAAGAATTTTATCAGCTAGGAATAATCGTACTAAAATAATTATATTATGTTAATTTAAAATAGCAAACCCGGGTACCCAGTGTCGTCTGTGTCGGTTCGGTCTGGAATTGGCGGCCATGTTGATTTCCTGGTAAAACCGCACGCCCGCTGCCGGCGACCGCTCGCACGCACGTGCGCACAATATCTCCCAATAGTGTTTAAGATGCAAATTGTCCAACCGTAGCATAAATCTGTTTTGAATTGTCTAATAATATTAGCAAGCGTATGCTAAAAGCATTACTTGTTGCACGAATACATGTCTATAGGAAGAATAAACAAGTGAATATAATTAAAATTATTAAAAAATACGACTGCTCTGACTTAGACACACATACATCCTTTAGAATCTTATTCACAATTTTATTATATGATATTTTTTGTGAATCACTGGATATTGAAATATAGTGTTATATATTTTTGGAATCTACTTATCATTTTCTAGATGATGATTATGTAGTTAATCTAATTTTCGAATTTTTTTTTTCAACTTTAGTCTTTAATGCGGAACCATGGTCACCCCATCAATTTCTTTTTAAATTTTACTTGCCTATGTCACCCGGAATAATCTAACAACACCTCATTTATCAAAATCGGTTCAGGCGTATAGAAGTTATGGTGGAATATACAAACTCACATACATACTTAAATACATACATGAACCCTGAAAACAATATACTCCTTTTTTCAGGCAGTCGTATAAATAAAAAGTGTGTACACACACACCCTTTTTTTTTGCACACACGGTGCAACTGGCGGGTCACCTGATGTTAAATGATTACCGTCGCCCATAAACATTTGCAGCACCAGAGGAACCGCCAATCGTCGCCAGCTTTTGAGATTGTTTATCCGCCCTTTGAATAGCCCCATATTATAATAATGAGGGAACTCTGAAGGTGGAAGCTGGTTCCATAATTTGCAGGTTTATTCTTATTTATGTATTGAGTGAGACAAAAAATGCGCAATTCTTTAAACCATTTCGGTTTTAAAACTACTTGCTTCAAACGGTGAAGGAAAGCATCGTGAGGAAACTTGCATGCCCAAGATTTCTAATTCTAATTCTAAACCCTTCTCATTCTGAGAAGAGATTCGTGCTCAGTAATGAGCCGGCAATGGGTTAAAGTGATTATGATGATGATGGAAAACAAATTATAATTAGATATATTTGAACTATAAATATATTATATTGGTAAACCTCGAGTGTTTTGTCAGAAAATGCCCGACTAGTTTCGAACCCGTGCGGGGCCCTTAGTTATTAAACGACTGCGGGCTGCCTGCCGTAAAACTCTCTGTGAGGGGTGTTGAGGTGGAGGTTGAGGTTGGTTCAGGTTTTCCGACAAAACACGTGAGTTATAACCGGTATATATATTCATATGTAGTTAAAATGAATACCCATCACTCACGATAGTTTATAAAATACGTTCAAATCATACTTTAATATTATAAATGCGAAAGTCACTTTGTTTGTTGGTTTGTTGGTTTGTTGGTTTGTTAATTTGTTGGTTTGTCCTTCAATCACGCCGCAACGGAGCAACGGATTGACGTGATTTTTGGCATGGGTATAGTTGAGGACCTGGAGAGTGACATAGGCTACTTTTTATCCCGGAAAATTAAGGAGTTCCCGAGGGAATAACAAAAAACTTAAACCACGCGGACGAAGTCGCGGGCATCAGCTAGTAATTAAATACACTCTTTTAAGAGCATTTTGTTGCAAAGGGGATAAATTTTCGAAATTCTAAAAGTGGCGTATTTAATGTGTCGGTCCACTGCAGATTCATTATCTGTCAGCCGGCTCGCGGGGGACGGCGCGACGCGGCGGCGCAAAGATTAATCCATATTGTTTCATACTGAGCGGCGAACATTTTTACCAGCTTAACGTTTAGAGCTGGGTACTAACTCCTGTGAGAAACGCAGATAAAGCAGGAGCAAGCTCTTATCGAGATGCAACCTACTTCAGTACAAAATTTCGTTAAATCAATAGAATAGTCGACTGTGGAAGCGTAGCAGACAGACAGACAGACAGACAGACCGATAGACAGACACTTTCGCATTTAGGTATAAATTTAGTATGGAAGTATGAATTAATCAAACGTAATTCTATCTTGAAAACCGATATCTGCTCAAATACAAATTTGGGATATTTCAAATTTTCCACTCAGTTCAAATCACTATCAAATACCTATTTAAAGCTATGATTTATAGCCGCAAGTTCTTCGAACTATGATAATATTCATCGGTTAATTGATTTATAGGTTGGACTATTAGAAAGATTGAAGGTTAAAATACCACCCGTTGAAGTAGTCTGAACTCCCCCCTATTATATACAGAGTGGAGAAAACAAACCAGGCCACGGAGGAAAAGTACTTTAAATATTGAAGACTAGATGATGCCCGCGACTTCATCCATGTTAATTAAGTTTATTTTATTCCCGCGGGAACTTTTTTAATTTTCAGGGATAAGGCCGTTAAAGCGTATAGCAGATAGACGGAAAGACAGATAGGCACACTTTCGTATTTATAATATTACTAGCTGATGCCCGTGGCTTCGTACGCGTAGATCGAGGTTTTGTGGTTCTCGCGGAAATCCTTTAATTTTCCGGGATTAAAAGTAGCTTATGTGCTATTCCAGACTATAATCTAACTCTGTGCCAAATTTCAGCCAGATCCGTTAAGCTGTTGGGACGTGATTGAGTAACATCCATACATCCATCCATCCATACATCCATCCATCCATACATCCATACATCCATCCAAACTTTCGCATTTATAATATTAGTAATAAAGTAATAATATTATAGTATGGATATGAAATTTCACTCAAAGCAAACATTCCTTTTTAAAAACAGTGGAATGTTTCCTTTGAGTGGAATTACATATATTGTCTTCAATATTTAAAGTAATTTTCCTTCGTGGACCATTCGTTTTGTCCACCCTATATATTATGACGCTGAAACATGTACAATAAATAGCTTGATCCACCAAAAATCAATACGCGACCAACAGACCTTGGCTCTAAAGAGAGCCAAGATTTAGGTAAGAACCAAATAGTTCACATAGTCTTGTACAACAACAACATAGTGGGTACAACAACCTTTGTTTCGGGAAAAAAAAGTTGTTGTACCCACGAATCTGCTTATTGATTTGATTGATTGATTTTTAAATGTCTTAATTGTAGCATGCAAATTACAAAAAGTCCGTCAAACTTATTTGACCGGGTGGCCAAAATTTGAATTTTTTTTCATGCCTTTGTTTAGTTTTTGTTTTTATGTTATTTGTCATATACATATACTAGCGACGCTATCACCGGGTCAGATAAGTTTGTAGGACTATACAATAGTTTAGGTAACTCATGGCTAACATTAAGGTAGAATGTTGTTCAGGCTAACTCACCTCTATAAATATTCAAACAAAATAAGACTTCTAGTTCTACTTTTGAGTACGGAACACTTGTTTTTGATCACAGAAGACCTCTAAAAGGTTCTTTTAAAATGTGAATATAACAAAAAACTGTGAACTAAGTATATCGTTTCGGATCCCGTCCGTTGACCATTCATTATCTGTCAGCCAGCTCTCGGGCGAGACGCGCGAGGCATTAATCAATATTGTTTTACACTGAGCGCGATCGATAGTTCAAAAAGAGCTTTTTCTTCATTTTATTATCTCTTTAGTGAACAAAGTTTGACGTACTAAGAAGAACAAAGAAAAATATTAGTCAGTTTTTGTATTCTTATAACTGAGAGAGGTGTGATTGATCTGAAAAATACAGCTATAAGTAAGTGATGTGTATATTAGAGCACAGTTTAAAGTAATCTATACTATCTTAATATATATAAATCTCGTGTCACAATGTTTGTCCTCAATGGACTCCTAAACCACTTAACCGATTATAATAAAATTCGCACACCATGTGCAGTTCGATCCAACTTGAGAGATAGGATAGTTTAAATCTTAAAAAAACATCAATTCACGCGGACGAAGTCGCGGGCATCATCTAGTAGTATTATAAAGAGGTAATGTTTGTGAGTTTGTGACGTTGTAGGGGGTAATCTCTGGATCTACTGAACCGATTTTGAAAATTCTGGTACCAATAGAAAGTCACATTTTATTTGTGAAAGGCATATGCTATATATTAATCCAAAATTAAGGCAGTTCCAGTGGGAATTTAAAAAACTTATTTCACGCGGACGAAGTCTGCTATCTGCTAGTGTCTCATATAACTTAATATACAATAAACTTACTTAAACATGCATATCAAAAATTCGCGGAACCGGCAGGATTTGATTCCCAGAGAGACGCAGGTTCAAATCCTGCCGGTTCCGCGAATTTTTGATATGCATGTTTAAGTAAGTTTAGAAACTATCCTCGTGTGTGAAGCACTGTAATAAAATTATATTAATTAATTTAATATATAATAATTATAATATTTATATACGAATACGAGCATACCTAAGTACTGTGCCGGGGTGGAATAAATAATATTTAAAATAAAAAAAGAGATGAAATTAAAGGCAAAATGGTAAAACGGTAAAAAGTTTATTGGCGGAACTCTAAAAATGGGCACAGTTAACCGCGACTAAACTCAATTGGTAGGCACACAAATTTGTAGGGTCGTGGTGTAACGTGATATCTGCTTTGACCTCGGTGGTAGTTAGGTACTCTCCTGGGTGATTAGCCGCGATGTTGAAAGTCGGCCCGGAGGTAAGGAGCGCAGCAGATGGTCAACGTTGGGATCCCGAACGGTGCTGGTATGACGTGGCTGGATGGTAAAGGTGCACGTCGTTGAAGTGCGAACCTTGCTCCTGGAATTGATAATACCGACTAGTTAGCGTCTGGCATATCAATTCCGTCCTGGATCCGGCCCTGGCCTGTGTAGATCACAGGAGGTACTTTGGCGTGATAGAATTGTCAGTGTGGTGGATCCAGAACGGAGTTTACAATGGATATGATTTATTACTACTTGGCTGAAGGCCCAAAAAATATGATAAGAAAAGATAAAATTAACTAATGAACAAACTGAGGGTGTTTTGAAAAATAAAAAGGATGATGCAATCTAATGGAAAGTTACAAACGAATTTTGATAAAACTATTTAAGAAATACTAAAACAAAGATTGCAATGGACAATTGAAATAATGATTTTACCAATTACTCAAATAAATTAACAAAATAAGAATAAAAACTACGAACAATGAAAATGTCTACGATTTACGTGTTTTAGGTACCATTCAAAACTTACCCTAATGCGGGAGGATTGTTGCACTACATTTTAAATAGGTACTATTTAAACATTAAAAATCGCATTTTGGAAGGCGTCGCGTCCCAACTAGTGCGCTGAGACGCGACAAAAAGCATCACGCCCGATGCTAGAAGCGCACCGGGCCTGAATGAGGTTAGAACAATTCGCCAACTTCAAGCCGCGGGTTCCGTCTATTGCTAATATCAGACGCTAGCAAAGTCGCGTTCGGAAATTGGTTGTAAATATACTTACTTATGTATGTTAATATATAAATAATAAATATAATTTTAATAAAAACATGGCTTTAAATGATAAATAATTACATTATAAATAAATAATACTTAAATATGTAACGCTTCGTTACAGTACATAATACTCGAAACATTAACGCCGCGTAGAGAGTAGAGACTGTAGATTGTACACTGTAGACCTTCGCGTAGAGGCGTAGAATCGCTGTAGCTAGTTGCAGTAGGTTTATCGTTGTTTTGAAGTTATAAAACTACTTTTGTCTTATGAAAAAAATTATACTTATTCACAATAATTGATTGGTTTAATGTCCCCGTGTTACAACCTATATCTGTGCCAAATTTCATCAAAATCGGTTGAAAAGTTGGGCCGTTAAAGCTTAGCAGACAGACAGACATGCAGACAGACAAACACAGTCTCGCTTATAATATAAGTATAGAAGTATTGGTTTCTACTCCCTACTAGCTACTCCCTGCAAATAATTCATCCACGTGGATTTAGTTTTCTTATTTGAAATAGCTGAATCACGTCAATCCGTTGCTCCGTTGCAGCGTGATTGAAGGACAAACCAACAACCCAAAAACCAATACACCAACAAACAAACACACTTTCGCATTTATAATATTAGTATGATGTCTCCAGGATTCAAGTAAATGCAATCTCTGTACAAAAGTTCGTCACAACCGATAAAGCGGAAAAGGTAACAGGCAGATAGATAGACAGACAGACACTTTAAACATGAGTATACATTATTACAGTTTCGTTTGACTTATCAATCCAAATATCGAGTTATTGATGGTTACGACCATAAAGTAGCCGAGCAATGTACGCCCGCTGAGCGTTTCAATAATCCCCTACGAGTCAATCACGAACCAGCGGAATGGCTCACGGGCAATTGGCGATGATCGTTTTAGGGATTGTTCACATTGTTGAGCCCGAGTCGTACTACAACTGAGTCACGTCTACAAAATAATGTAATACTACCCTGACGCGTCCGAAGCATATCGGTTTCATACATAGTATTTTTAGAAATTCGCTACTCTGACGCGTTGTGACGTGACGCCTTGTGTCGTGTCTCTCTCTAACCATAATAAATGTAGGAAACTGATATATTTCTGACGCGTTATGCTCATGACACAATACATCAGTGTATTGCTTGACATACGGATAAATAATTGGAATTGTATATCAAGAAACGTAACTCAGAGATACGTACGATGCCGTGTAGAAACCGACTAGGGGTATGGGTTTATTATAACTGCCATACCCCTAACAGGTTATCCCGCAACCATCTTAAACTGCATCGTCAATCAGGTCAATCAGGTGAGATCGCAGTCAAGGGCTAACTTGTAGTGGAATAAAAAAAAATTGTTTATCATAAAGTAGCTATAGCGAGAGATTTCAATAATCCCGCGCGAATCAATCAGCGGAATGGCTCACGGACAATAGGCCATGATCGCTTTATTCCGAGCACTTGTTACTGCGCTTTGACTGCGAAGTGAGTGAGGACACAAAGCGCATACCCATTACCTGACTCAATTGCTTTTTGCAAATGCTATGAACTACAGTTGCTATTTTGTCTGCGCTTGTAACATAAAATCAATGCTATTTAGGCCATCTTTTGTCAAATATTGCGAGGTAGGTTTGTAGAAAGAGATAATTATTTTCGAAAGAATAGGTAATCCTACACTAATCCATACCTATAATCTTATAAATGCGAAAGTATGTCTGTCTTTCTGTCTGCTACGCTTTCACGGCCCATCTGTTCATCCGAAACTGATGAAATTTTGGTATAGGGATAGTTTATATCCCGGGGAAGGACATAGGCTACTTTTTATCCCGGAAAATTAAAAAGTTCAGAGATTGAGAGAATCTTTAATCCATGTGGACGAAGTCGGGGGCATCATCTAGATTTTCATTAAACAACCTTACTAAATCAATGTTTAAGCATATGTTTAAGAATATGTACCAATGCAACCTAGTTTATCATAAAGTAGCCAAAGCGAGAGATTTCAATAATCCCGCGCGAATCAATCAGCGGAATGACTCACGGGCAATTAACGATGATCGCTTTATTCCGAGCGCTCGTTACTGCGCTTTGACTGCGAAGTGAGTGACGACACAATGCGCATACCCATTACCTGACTCAATTGCTTTTTGCAAATGGTATGAAATACAGTTGCTATTTTGTCTGCGCTTGTAACATAAAATCAATGCTATTTTAGGCATCTTTTGTCAAATATTACGAGGTAGGTTTTTAGAAAGAGATAATTATTTTCGAAAGAATAGGTAATCCTACACTAATCCATACTTAAAATCTTATAAATGCGAAATTATGTCTGTCTGTCTGTCTGCTACGCTTTCACGGCCCATCTGTTCAACCGATTCTGATGAAATTTGGTATAGGGATAGTTTATATCCTGGGGAAGGACATAGGCTACTTTTTATCCCGGAAAATTAAAGAGTTCTGAGATTGAGAGAATCTTTAATCCATGTGGACGAAGTCGCGGGCATCATCTAGATTTTCATAAAGTAACCATACTAAATCAATGTTTAAGCAATTGAATATGTACCAATGCAAGCTAGTTTATCATAAAGTAGCCAAAGCGAGAGATTTCAATAATCCCGCGCGAGTCAATCAGCGGAATGGCTCACGGGCAATTGGCGATGATCGCTTTATTCCGAGCGCTCGTTACTGCGCTTTGACTGCAAAGTGAGTGAGGACACAAAGCGCATACCCATTACCCGTATCAGTATTGAATATTTTTATAAAGGAAAATATATAAGCTGAAGTGGAAAACGCCATTTGAAGTATTGGCTGTTAGCGTATAAAATAAAATGGTTGTTTCATAAATAAATAATGAATAGACTGTTAAAAAGCTCTCGAATCGGCTGGGGCAGAGAGATGCTAAATATAAAGCTAAGGACGCGAACTTGTTTTTTTTTTGCATTTTTTTTTTCAGTAGTAGATTCACATTGATAAACAAGTTAACGAGTCGTATTAAGATTTTCTACTTGAAGACTTTATGTACAATTAGGTTATTTGATTTATGCATAATATCAATATGGACAAGTTTTGACGAAATCTTAGGTATAGACTTAAATTTGAAGAAAGACATAAGATAATAATGGTAAGATATCATAAGATCTTACCATTTCATAATTTAACCATGAGGAATTAGGCTTCGTCGTGGTCTTACTAGTATATAGGATTACGAGGATACACAATATATTTTTAGGACATACTTCTCATTCTGAGAGGAGTTAAATGGTGATGCTGAAAGTCAAGATCCCAACAACGGTAAAATAACCCGTGATCCATAAAGCTCATACCCCACTTGAGAGGCACGGAGCGGCGCGGCAAGTAGCGACAAATATTATTTGTATGAGATTGTACGGGGCCACGTCGCGCAGTGCATCTCCGTACCGCATAAGTGGGCCCAGCTTGGCGCTGTAGTGGGGCTAGACCTTCACACAATTTCAAAACCTTAATGCCCGAGAATTCTTCGTAATCTTAGAGTGCAGAAGCCTGCCTATCTGCATTTGGCCAGCCAGGTGGACTATATCCAAAACGCTTTTTATTCTGAGACATGTGTTAAAGGATGATGTCGACAAAATCACGGGAAAAAATCCGTGACCCATAACACAATTTGGTCCGGCGTCCCGGGTATTTACTCAATATGGCGGCCTGTATGTTAACAGGCTCTCAAATTTGATTATCCCAGCTTTAGGGCTTCACGTTCAATAGCCGGATGTCAGTGGATGTATCGGATTTTATGGGGATTTACAATGGACCTAATATTCATCAAAAAGGACTATTCTTTTCCCAGCACTTTTTATCCCAAAATCGTATATTATACCTAGGTAGATTTTAGTAGTCATGGTGTGGAATTGCTTCCGAGAATATGTAGACAATTAAACTAGAGACAGCGTAGAAACAGAAGTTTGCCTTATGTGAGGGTCGAGTGGCCTAGTTGTGACAACCCATATCAGTCGATTGCGATTGTTAAGCTACGTTGACCCAAGTCGGTAATTGGATGGGTGACTGAATTTGGAGGTTCAAATTTGGCCTTATCGTTTCCTCCGTGCCTCGGAGAGCATGTTAAACCGTCGGTCCCGGTTATTATCACTGACATCTGATAATAATCGTTAAAAAAACCTAAGAATTTAAATACTCTTAGTCGAGTCGTATGCGGATGGACATGGGAACCCACCGCATTATTATCCCAAGAAAACTCCTAACATTTGATGAATGGAAAGGGGTCACGATCCTAAGCAATGAGGAATGCGACGCAGAGAGAGAGAGAGAGGGTTCTCGAATACGAAAGACACAAATTATAGTAAGTTCCTATAAAAGCAATTTATCGATTCAAACAATCTACTATATTGTCACACATAACATAGAAATGCAAAAAAATTGAAAAACAAAGTGCACAAGGGTGGTATTATCACTTAAAGTGTTCTCCTCCACCCATGATATATGTATTAGTTGATGAAAAAACTTGCAAAATCTTATGTTAACAACCATCAAAGTTCAAACAGAATAAACAACAATACCAGCTTATTTGTGAAATAAGTTTTCGTTTACAAAAGTAAAATGTTGTTTGTGATATGGAAGTTTTCTTCTGTAACTTCTGCAACGTAATAAAACAACTGGGACCACGTCTGAGAAATGGGGGGTTACTACCATCACTTCAAAGCAGTATTATTTCAAAATTACAGCTTGATGCTTCCATATCCATACTAATATTATAAATGCGAAAGTGTCTGTGTCTGTCTGCTACGCTTTAACGGCCCATCTGCTCAACCGATTATGATGAAATTTGGTACAGGGGTAGATTGTATCCCGGCGAAGGACAAGGGTACTTTTTATCCCGTATAATTAAAGAATTCCCGCGGGCATCAAAAATCTCTATCCACGCGGACGAAGTCGCGGGCATCATCTAATTTAAAGTAATTTAGTAATTTAATTGGATTTGGTGCCATTGATTAATGATTGATTTATTGTAAAAATTGTTTGGACTTGTAAGATTATAGTAATATTTGTAGTAGGTAGACAATATTTTCAATTTACCAATGTATGAATGTAGTAGCACCTTGACGTCCCTAAAATAAGGATTATAATTTTAAAATACGAACGTCAACAATATTAAAATAAGGTTTTAAGAGATGGTAGTATGCCCCCCGTTCCATATGTTTTGATTTAGAAAACGATTGGCCGACTCGGGGAGTTTGTTTCAAGATACGAAAAGATAAGATCGCTACTTTATTACGCGAGAATATAATATTGTAATTTTATATGTGACTCATACTTTCATAACTTTATAAGGACATTTGGACATACGTACTTAGTTACAACGAAATATATTTTTCACTAGCTGATGACCGCGACTTAGTCCGCGTTGTGGTCCGCGTGGATTGAGGATTTTTGATTCCCGCGGGAACTCTTTAGTTTTCCCGGATAAAAAGTAGCCTATATGTTATTCCAAACTATAATCTATCTTTGTGCCAAATTTCATCCAGATCAGTTCAGCCGTTCTGGCGTGATTGAGTAAAAAACATCCATCTATCCAAACTTTCGCATTTATAATATTAGTAGTTACTTAAAGATATGCTCGAAATTTTTTTCATTCCCTACAAATTAGCCCTTGACTGCAATGCCACCTGAAGGTAAATAAAGATGCAGTCTAAGACGGTAGCGGGCTTACGAGTACTTATTGCATATTTTATGTGCTCCAGGTGGGAGGCTTCGGCCGTGGCAATAGCTACGGCCACCCTACTGGCAAAGACGAGGCAATTCCGTGTAAAAACCGATTATCGAGTCGGTGTGCTCAAAGCATGATCCTTAGTAAATTTAAAAACTCACAGTACGAAATTTCACCATCAACTCATCTACCATTACCATATACATAGAATCTTTTATCTCTTATCCGCAAGTATTTTACACTATGAAACCCTTACCGCGCCACGCAGCCATCTGTTCGATAATAAAGATGTTGTACATCCAGGCTTTATATGAGACACTTAAAAATAGCTGTTCACCCTATAAACATAGAGTTTCAATTTCAATAAAACTTTCACAGCATTGCCAGTACTCAATATATTACCTATGGCTATATAAATATAGTTCAAAATGCATTGATGTTTCAACTCACTGTTTTGAAAAGTATAAGATGTTATAGATCGTATGTTGCCGGGCTCTGAAGTATAATTTGATTATCTAGACTTTGGCTTTACTTTTAATCCTATCATATCATTCTCGGTAGGTGCTACATCGATATCACATCGTATCATATTTCTATGGCACGGAAACGTGCAGGTTTTTGTCTTTAGAGAAAAATAATTGACTATGCTTATACTTCTTAGTGTATGTAAACTTATATTTAACAAACATATATTTCTTAGTGTATGTTAATGTTCGGAATCAAACTTAATAATATTATAAAATATAAATGCGAAAGTTTGGATGGATGGATGTATGGATGAATGTATGGATGGATGTATGGATGGATGTTTGTTACTCAATCACGCCCCAACGGCTGAACGGATCTGGCTGTAATTTGGCACAGAGATAGGTTATAGTCTGGAATAGCACATAGGCTACTTTTTATCCCTAAAATTAAGGAGTTTCCGCGGGAACCAAAAAACCTCAAACCACGCAGACGAAGTCGCGGGCATTCGCTGATAATATTATAAATGCGAAAGTGTTTGTTTGTTGGTTTATTGGTTTGTCCTACAATAACGCTGCAACAGACCAACGTATCGACGATTTTTGCATGGGTATAGTTGAGGATCTGGAGAGTGACATAGGCTACTTTTTATCCCGTTCCCGTTTAAATAAAAAACTATTTGCACGCGGACGATGTCGCGGGCATCTGCTAGTTACAAAAAAATCGTTTTGATTAAGTATAAAATTATTGGTAAGATATCTGCTCTTTCACGGCCCATCTTTCCAACCAATTTTGACGAAATCCAAAGGTGTGGCTGCTTTGGGTTACAGTATGTTTCAAAACCAATCAACATGCTAGCAGCTTGGTCCAAGAAATATTTTATTTTCTAATTCAAAGCCTCGGCGAGCAATCTCCAGTACAATTGTCTACGGACGCGCAATGTCTCGCTATTTTATTATGTACATGTGTCCTACGATCATGTGTCACTCTAAAGTGTTCTGGAATAACATGCCATTTGTTGGAATTTATTTTTAAACATTTAAAATGCTCCCTCTGTATCGTATTCCTCTTTGTTGCCCGGTTTGTGACCTCTCACAAAATGGTGGGGTTACATATAATAAAAACATATTAATTTTTTGGGGTATCTTAATATATGCTCAAATATTTATGATAGGTAATAACCAAGACTGGCTTTTCTCAGACGAATCTGCTTTCAAAGCTAGAAGTAGTCTTGACTTATCACAAGGTCCGCTGCAGATTGCGATCTATATACTCATAATATTGTAACTGGACAATTCATGAACATAAAATTAATATATTATTTGAAAATTTTAATTGGAGAAAGCTTTTCCATCGATTTTTTTTGTCTGTCTGTCTGTTAGTACACCGAGTAGCTGTGGGCTGGACGGATTTGAATGCTAGAGGCACACTTATAGCGCAGAATCTGGGTTAACTTCTAGGATACCAACTTTTTACAGAAAACCAAAATTCCTTCGGGATAGGGGATTAAAGTTGTGGTCGATTTTACACCATAACTCCGTCAAATTTCAACCAATCACTTGTAATGGAATTTAAGAAAAACACTTGTGCGCAATTGGCTAATTTCCGTTAAGATTGAATGATATGGTAGAAATTAGGTCTGAACTCAGAAATTGCTGAGCTTCCTGCCGGCCACCACAAAGTGGCCTAAATAGGTATAACTGGCGCCAATCCAATTTTGGCGTTGACTTTGACAGTTCGTGTGAGAGCAGCGCAAACAAGCACTCCCACCTCAGCTCAGAGAGGACTATTTGATTGGCGCTTACTATAGGTAGGTAGGTACATAAAATAAAGAACTCAGAATTTAAATTTGATAGAATGAACTATGACTAAAAAATACTAACTACTAGCGAATGCCCGCGACTTCATCTGCGTGGTTTGAGGTTTTTTGGTTCCCGCGGGAACTCTTTAATTTTCCGGGATAAAAAGCCGGGATAGCCTATGTGCTATTCCAGACTATAATCTATATCTGTGCCAAATTTCAGCCAGATCCGTTCAGCCGTTGGGGCGTGATTGAGTAACAAACATCGATACATGGTCCATAACCATGAAAATAATTTTTGGTCTTCAACGTAATGAACCATCATAAAATAATAATGTCCATGTCCTCCCAACCAAATTTCGGCTACGGCGGCCAATCTCAAGAAAGATAAGCCATCTGCGCTGGAGATATTATAGTGCAATAGCGCGTGCGGCAAAGCATGCAAGTACACAGCGGTGCACTCTCTGTTCCTTTACTCTCATAGCCCGATTGGACGGAAAATCCGACACGACCGGAGAGAGACCAGGCGCAGAGCCGACGGCTTTACGTGATCTCCGAGGCACGGGGGTAAAACACCGCCAACTTCCTAACTCAGGGCTAGTACTGAGGATTTCTTGTCAGAAAAACACAATACTTAATTATCATAAAATAAAATGGCAATTGTTGCCATAATAATAAACATGTCTAGGCTAGGTTCAACATTGTCCACTATGTGAGCGCACTCTACTGAATTGTCGAGTGCTGACTGCTGAGGACACGCGCCATTATCCACAAAATGGACGACGAGTGCAGGCTCCGTACCTGTGCTGCAAACAAAAGCACGCTATCAAATTACATTAGGTATCTACCTATAACCATTTATTGTCACTTTAAACATTTTAGACATAATTTATCCCATAAGTACCTACCTATTAATTACAATGTCCTCTCGACTGAATTTCGGTTTATTCCTAGTTCAGCCAGACATCAGGCCGAGTGGGAGTTTTTTGGAGAGATGGAGTTGATCGAGCGCCAGCTGTTAAGCGCTGAGAGCTCTCAGGTTGCTTGTATAGCTTAAAACGCACGTAGCTGTGAAAAGTAGAGGTGAAAGAAGTGGGATTTGAACCCTAGACTTCCCAAATAGAAGTCTTAACCACTACGGTATAATCGCTTTACGGAACGCTAAACGGAATGAAATCTTTTTATGGTCTAGCCTTCGACATTTGTGTAAATTTCGAATCACAAAGGTGTAAAACTCGCAATAGCTCTAAACAATTTATCCGCCGTAAACCAAAAAACGGCTAAGTAATTTGTTTTCCAATAAAATTGTTTCCTAAGGCCGGTCCTTTTAATTCCAATTTTCCACTTAATTCCATTCCATACCACGCGTTGCGACGGCCGTATTTTTCGTTTGGAAACCGATTTATGTCGGCATCGGCGGCCGTTTATTTGTTCGGAAATTGGTACGTGTGATTAAGTCGTAAAAAACCGGTAGATACCGATCTTTCGTTTATTTGTCCCTAAAATTTTCCATTTCGATTATTTTTTTCTCCGTACGGGATGCGCTGCTATGCTTGGGAGCGGTCAGTGATGTGAAAACAGTTTTATTTGATAAACCATAATTCGAGCTCTTATGTTTAAGGTACTTATAAAGTTCTTCACAACATTTTCACAAGATTATTTATTAATTCATTCTTTACACTTAGTGATAGGTAGCCCTTGCGTACTTTTGTTTGTATTTTTGTTTATCTTTTAGTTTTAGGATTTTTGTGTGGATATAGGATATTCAAAAATTATCTAGCTACCCACTTATTTATTCATTTCACCATACTTTTATGATTACCATAATATAATCAATAATTCTGTCTGTTGGTAGTTGATCGATACTTACTCTGTAAGTATATATATTATTATATCTTTTTTTTAATTTTTAACGGCATGGCGTACTAAAGCTTTAAGTTTTCACCACTTTTTCTGACCACTACTAAAATAACATCCTGTATGTGACCACCTTCTTTTTATTGGAACAGTTTCGACGTAATGTATTGTTCGTTATTTTTGTGAATTGCCAGGCGAATAAATCCCTATTGAACTAAATTAAATAATAAACAAGATTAAAAATATGCTCGTATCGAATAACGTCTATAATATTATTATTATGTAAGTATTATATTTCAATGATTTATTCACTGCTTATTTGTGACGATGTGTGTTGCTAGATGTTGTTCTGACGCGTCAGAAGCCTATCTATCTGTTTCATATATTTATTATGGTCAGAGAGAGACACTAAACATATAAATGTTCGGACACACCTTTACAATCATGAACAAAAATCCGCAAAAATCCATGTAATTATTAATAAAGTAGACGGTCGAAAATAAATTAAAATTGCTTCCCAGTTGTCCGCATATTGATGACGTAGCCATAACAACCACCTACCCTCGTTATTTGCAATGAAATCCATAATAAATCATGCCCACAGATTCAATTAATTTTAAGAACGATAGTGAAGTGCTTGCGGCTGTCATTAAAAGTGAATGATATCCGATTCGAAAAGCGTGATATTATTTTGAATGTGGAAGTTCCATTTGTTCTCATCATTCCAGATATTTCGCTGATTGAGTTTAGTACGCAATGCTATAAATTATTAATTAATATCATTAACTAATTGTAGATGTAGAAATGTAATGCCATTGTACTTTTAATTTATTTATTTTGAGTTTTCTTTTTACGATAAGTTGTTGACTCTTACTTTTGAATCACTTTTTATATAAATTTATTTATATTTAACCATGTTATTTATGAGATACTTATATGCATGTAGTGTTTGCTTTCATATGATTTTACATACATTGGCTTGTATCTATAAATTTATGTAACTTCTGATTATCCCATGTAAAAATCGCCAGCGAACCTTATGAAAAATAGTGTTTTTTTTTTAAAAGTCATAACAAAACATACTTAGACTTACCTACTTATTATATGTTCATTATCAAAGATGCCATAAATAGTTGATGTCTGCCAATACGAATTTTGTTCTTTTGAAAGCTGCTCAACTAGTGCTTAAGTGACTATATACTTTATACTATACATAGGAATCCATAGAGTATAGAGAATCTAATACAATATTTTAATATAGGCAGTTCCTAGTCATGTCAAAGCCACGCTCGGGAGATTTGAGGCAACATATGGCACCGTATCGCCGTACCTACATGCTAGATCATATTGCCGTACTGCCTCGTTGGTCTAACTCCAGTCCAGTGGTTTACATGTTCGACTGCGGATGACAAGGGCTTATTGACCCTAGTTCGATTCCCCAGGTCATTAGGTACCTATTGGGTTTTTCTTACAAAAAATTCTCAGTTCTAAATCGGAGCTATGATGCACACCGCGCCTGATCTCTCTTCAGTCGTATCGGATTTCCGTCCCATCGGGCTATGAGAGTATGGTATAATATACCTATCCTATATCTATCCCGTGCAAATAGCTGATCTAGTATCTGTATGTGTATCTAGTAGCTGATAGTAGTAATAGACTGGCTGCCATGGCCGAAATTCGGTCGGGATAATTAAGTAGGTATATTGCAGTTAGTAGATTCATTTTCCGTCTCATGTTAAAAAAATGATTTTGAAAAAATTGGATTTTGGATGGTTGTGTTGATTGTGGTCTTTCTCAATATTAATAAAATTGAAAGGGGGTATACCTACTCTTCTACTTTTCTCTTAATTCTATGGTACCTTATATAAGACGTTCTCATAATTACAAATATCAACTTATAGCTGGAGGGTTACTACCATGGCTTAAAGCAATATTATTTCAAAATGAGTTTCATGTCAAGTACCTTGACGTCCCTAAAATGAGGATTCCGATTCACGAAAGCGAAGATCAAAAATATTAGAATAATACGGATTTCAGCGATGATAGTATGCGCCCTAGTAATAAAATATGGTGAATATATTGTACACGTACGTTTAACCGAAGCTAAGTCGAAAATTGTTAGTGACATTAATTTAACGTTCCAAGTAACGTCTAACGAATACTGTACCTAAGTCAAAGAGTGGAAGTTTTAAGTTCAATTTATTTCGTCTGCGCCTTTTCTCGCGTTGTTCGCCGTAATTTGACGGGAGAAAATTTAATTATGGCTTGCTTCTGACATTCGCCTGACATGGTAATTGTGACTTTGTGTACAATCTTTTGTGTGCGAGCAACGCAGGGCGGCGTTCGGTAATAAGGCGTGGAAGAGAGAACGTAACGGAAAGTTCGGGAATCCAATCATAACTAAAGGTGGAAACATATTTAGGACGCGGGACGCAGACTAAAAAGAAACCTTGCCACACGTGTAAGTAAAGTGCATAAACACACTGCCGCAAGTAGCGTTTGACGCACCATACAACGTATTTTTTAGTCCTAGACATGCAAATTGTTCAATAAGAGTTCGGAAGCAACCGGCTTCTCATCCAGTAGTCAACAAGTCAGTGTAATAGGTACTTGTTACATAACTTATGTATTTTATATCATCTAGTAACATATTGTAACATTTTTCTTTATATGAAACGTGCAACTGCTGAGTTTCTTGCCGATTCTTCTCAATAGAAACTTATTTCTGAACCAGTGGACAGTCTTGACTTATCATAGGTGGCACAAGTGGTCCTACGTGAAATAAATAAATCATTTGTCAATACTAGCCGTTGCATACTGGACGAAGTAAGATAAATGAGCAGCTCGAAAAAATTGCGTATTCTAAGATCGACTGCTGATAATTATATTATAAGAGATAGCTGCATTTTTTGTAACTATCGCCTGAAAAGCTGATTCAGTATCAGTATTAGATTCAGTTAAATAAATTCTTACACCTTCATAATTTTAAATAGCAATCAACGTGACGACAATAATTGCTAATATTTTTTTACAGTGTGTAACATACACACACATAACGTCTTTGAGAGGTGATATCTAGTGAAAGGCCCGATGAATAGCGTCAGTTTTAATACTGTTTAAATAGGTATTGCGCATATTTTAATACTGTACAATAATCAGCTTTTCTAATTATGGTTCATTTTTGGTAACGATAAACCATTGAGCTGCCATATCTAGCGAAAGGCCCATCCATATGCGGGCAGACTTTCACTTTTGACATCAGTGGAGAGCCCTACACCCACCTAATAGTGAATCAGCTTTTCAGGCGATAGTTACAAAAATGCAGCTATCTCTTAGTCTATTAATGGTAGCAACTTTTTTTTAGTGTAATTCTCGATATAGAACATACGATTTGATTTGAACGAACGCACATCGAGTTTCATCAGATCGCTTATGCTTTCGCCTTTATTTTGTACGAACTTGTTAGGTACCAAGCTTCAATAATACTATTACCATATTCAATCTAACACATCTTTGAAGACCCCCCTGGCGCGGTGGCGTGCGCTGTGGTGCAAGCAATGAGAGGTCCCGGGTTAGACCCACGGCTGAGTCAATTTTAGAATTTTAATTTCTGAGGTTCTCTAGTCTGGTCTGGTGGGGGGCTTCAGCCGTGGCTATGTTTACCACCCTACTGGCATTGACGTGCCACTAAGCGATTTAGCGTTCCGGTACGACACCTTGAAGAAACCGTAAAGATATGGGATTAAATAACTGCCACGTTAGCCCACTACAATCTAAGACTGCATCATCACTTACCACTGGAGTGAGGCCTAACTTGTAGATGAGTTACAGTGGAGCAAAAACAGATCCGGTGCATATAATACCAGAAACTTACAAAAATCTAGGCATTTAGTTTACTAATTTAAAAATGAAAATACGACAATAGCGCCACCGAGTGACGAGACAATAAAACACAAACAAACAA
Source organism: Erebia epiphron (assembly GCA_963932025.1). NCBI lineage: Eukaryota > Metazoa > Arthropoda > Insecta > Lepidoptera > Nymphalidae > Erebia > Erebia epiphron. Next base: position 17,615,370 of record OZ009950.1, read on the forward strand.
ACCCCGCCATTGTCTGTGACAAAATGTCAAAAGCCATCCAGTTCCAGGGCAGCGCTTCGCCAGGCATTGTGCTGCGAGCACTATTTTGGCGCTTGCGTTGAAAGAACTGGACAAAATATGAATTGTGTTTTTTACAAAAACGAGGGGGAGAGGTGTACGCCTATTGTTGGATAAACCACTAACCAAAACTATTTATAGTAGGCTTTTTCAGCATAGATCATGTGTTATATTTTTAAAAATCCCATGTAAACCTTTCGTTTAGCCGAGATAAAAAGGATCCCATAAGAGTACCTATCACAGTGCAAGTTTTCGAATAAATTTGTTTTACATTTTTGTTAATCTATATTTTTCTCCTATGCCATATTGAGACCAGTTATTTCTTGAAAAAGTAAGCCAGTAAGTAATTAATTTAGCACTCATCAGTATTTTCAAGTATTTTACTGCGAGATGGTACCGAAAGTGTACAAAATCTAGGCATTTAGTTTACTAATTTTAAAATGAAAATACAACAATAGCGCCGTCATGTGAGGAGACAATAAAACACAAACAACCAAACCCGCCATTGTCTGTGACAAAATGCCAAAAGCCATCCAGTTCCAGCGCAACGCTTCGCCAGGCATTGTGCTGCGAGCACTATTTTGGCGCTTGCGTTGAGAAAACTGGACAAATGAATTGTGTTTTTGTGAGGAGAATGGCCTAGGTAGGTAGTGGTAGGCCTATTGTTGGATATAAATCCTAACTTCTCATACAATAACAAACATAAATTAAAACAACCCCTGACATATTGAAGTAACCAATTTCGATTTGATCAGACCTGTGGAAGTTGCTCACATCCCTTCATCAACTAGAAAAGAGCTATGAGACTGAAAATCCAACACGACCGGAGAGGCGCACGATCAAGCGCAAGAACGACGGCTTTACGTGCTCTCCGAGGCACAACGGTGGTGAAACACCCCCAACTTCCTAACTCCAGGCTAGTACTGAGAATTTATTGTCAGAAAATCCCAATACTTATTAAGTATGGCCCAAGACGGGACTCCATCCCGGGACCTCGTCGGCCGCAGTCGAACATGCTAACCACTAGACCAACGAGGCAATCTCTTTATTATGTAGCTAATGAATTTTAAATTTCACGATTGTGAAGTGTTATTGCAATTTATCTAATCCCTAGATTTAATAAAATTAATATCTACGTAGGTAGGTAGCGGATGAATCATAGAAAGTGAGAAATTTAACCCAGCCAGTTATAAAATAATATTTGATATTCGTGGGTTTGGGGAATCCCTACGATTTGCCGATTCGGCGAAATACATTAACAAGGAAACGGCACCGTAGGTAAGGTACATTCTCAATATTATTAAGTCTAGTAGGTATAGCTGACTAGAACCAGAATATTATATCTACTTTGTTCATAAATAATCTCTATATCTACACTACACTTTATTTGATAATTTATTATGGTGTCTCAAAACTAAAGCTACGAGCTTTCCAAACGCGTTCTACTCTACCTGTACACTCAAAGACCTACGTCCTAACCTATTTCGAATTTTAGAAAATTCGAAATTCAACCCTCCAAGCCACAAAAGTAATATCGTCTGACTAATGATGTTTTACTTAGTTGCAAAAAATCCTTACTCCTAACGTTAATCATAACTCCGTAGGTAATTATACTTAGAGATAGTTTGCCTGGGGATCAAACATTACTTCAATGAGATCAAACCGGATCCGTGGACCTAACATATCTACCTAATTCTAGAGCCTTTCTATAGTCTGATAATAATTGAGGCTATCTGCTTATTAAAAATAGGTACTATCGGGCAGTTCATAATTATCATGGATTTCGGGAATTCAGCGTAGGTACATGTGGAAAAATATAAAAACGCAGCCGAAATAACAAATAACATAGACTACCTACCATATAAAACAAAACACAAAATGAGAGACAAAACCGTATATAAAGTGCCGCTTAAAATATAAATAGGCTCCTACAGAACGCCAACAATCGCAGCTCGCGACGAAATGAAAGAAACACAATCATCTCCCGCCATTGTCTCTACAATTGATGTCAACAGCCATCCACGGCTGAGCCATTGTGTGACTATTCTGGGACTGGGGGATAACTGGACAGGGGAAATTATTTTTACTGACTTTCTGAGGGTTCCGTTAAGGTAAGATAACTATATAAAACTACGATATACATTTAAATTATAATAAAAGTAACCTGAGTCGAAATAAAAGAAACACAATCATCTCTCGCCATTGTCTCTACAATTGATGTCAACAGCCATCCACGGCTGAGCCGTTGTACGATTATACTGGGGGAAAACTGGACAGGGGGAATTGGCTATTTGACAGTTTTCGAAAAAGTACCTAAAAATGTACGTGGATTCATTTTATACCTCTTACAATTATCTTTTTCTCAAAAAAGCGTTTATATTAGAAAAAAATACATTTTTAATACATTAATTTTAAATTCGCGCGAAAACAGCCGGTCACGTGACATTTGCTAGCTATGACGCTAGGTATAGCTCAAAATAAAACAAAGCTAACTACGACGCATACGAGTTATAAGTGATTTTGAGTGGAAAGTTTACAGCTTTTTTGATGCTATTGTGAAAATTACAAGCTACAAGACGTGTGTAGAGATACAATAAATAATAATTAATTCGTATCCTGTCAAATTATATAAACACATTCCTTACAATATTAGGTACATATTTCTGTCACTTTACAGCAGCACTTTCTTTGGTCTTAAACACGAGACCTAATTACTATTACTTTGTGTATTTCGGCAATTAAGATTTTACATTAAGAAACTCGGCAGAGCAAAAGTTTACACGCAAATAAACTTGCAACCATAAATGAATCGACTTTAGGCAGATTTGCACTATCAGCTGTATAGCATTCCATTCCTCTCACAATCACAGATCGAAATATATTAGTGTTAATTTTCTCAACATTACGCAAACATTAGTACACACAACGTTTTTTTTGGAAATGTGACGTCACACGGGGCTCTATCATGACCGCCCGCGTTTCGCTTCTTGTAATCCACAGATAAAAAATCTCAAATTTGTTTTGCAAAAATAAAATATTTACAATTTGTTTTAATGCAAAACACATATTGTATAAATATTGTTAACCTACAAGCTACCAAATCTAACATATTTTATATTTTATAGTTACAGCTGTCAAGTAGCCAATTGCTTTTACTGACTTTTTAAGGGTTCCTTAGATAAGATAACTACAACTAAATACACCTTTTACTTTTTTTAAAAAGACTTCAGGAGTGAAGTAAAACTTAATTGTTCATGGGTCGTTGATGGGCCGTGAAAGCGTTGTAGATGGACAGACGGACACACTTTCGCTTTTACTATAGTTAAGTAGGTATAATATGGGCTACTTAAGGGGATATAATACCTACCTACTAAATAGAGCCTCGAATTTATTCATTTTACAGAAAAAGTGCTTCAACAATGTTACAATGTTTTTTTTATTATTTGACATTTACAGAAATTATATTCATAACTCACGGGGCCCTCTAGGCTCTAACTCCATATACATTATTTACTGTACTTTTGGGAATTCTCTAAAGGACGTCCCTAGATGTGGAGGCCCTTTTCATGATTCCCGGGGTATATTCGCCCCATAGTCCGCCTCTGCCTATTCTAGAGAAGTTTAACAAATCTGGAAGTTTCACCTTTTCTCACCTGAACCCTACCATGTGAAGACCCACAAACACTCAAAAACGGAATGTCCCTGGCCGTCTTACTTCTACACTTCTCGAAACTAGCTGTATAAGAGTTACTTAAGAGCTTAAGACAGCTTTCATTTTTTAATTAGTAAATAACAGAATTTCTTTCATTTGCGATTCCGTCTTGAATAAATACGGCTTTGTTTTATGAGCGCCAAGCTTTATTACTTGACCTTAAATTTTTAGTCTCCAAGGTTTCTTTGGACAAAGATAAACTAAATTACTTTTCCTAGGGCAGGTACCTACTGGTAGTCTAAGTAAAATTAATAAAGTATCATGCCTAATTTATGATTTTTAATAGCGTTTACCTAGTTACACTTTATTGCGTACTAGGTAAGTAGGTATATTTTAGTGAAGCCTTTAGTGAAGAAAAACATCGTGAGGGAACCTACATGCCTGAAGGTTCTTCATAATATTTCTCTCAAAGGTGTGTGAAGTCTCCCAATCTGCACTAGCGTGGTGTTACTAAAGCCATACATAATTACTATAGCAAAAAGCCCAAACTCTTCTCATTCTGTGAGGAGACTCGTGCTAATAAAATGTTTGTGGAGAAGCGATAACCCTAGCTGTAAGCTACCGGATGTTTGCCGTCGTGAAATTCAAACAATGCGTTTCATTAATCCATTACTTTAATGAATAAAATATTTAAGGAAACAGGGATTTGCGCCCCTGCTGCGAAATTTTAATAATGCTGCACTAGCTAATGAATTGGTAGCTAGTCTTTAGGTGATTACCTAGTAAAATAGCACAAATACTTATTATTTTTAATTGAAAAATTGTGGCTTATCAGTTATCCATCGGCCAAAAATAAATTCAAAATATTTGTTAAAATATATTTGTTAAAATTATGAATTAAAGTTTCCACTTTCCAGACGATGACTGCGGACTGCCCACTGATGTGCATAAATTAGTAATGCAAAGATTTGCAAGATTTCAAACAAGAAGTATAGGAAACAAAATAAAAACAACTAACTTCTCAGAATTTGAATACACTCTGATAAAACAAAACTCAAAAAGTAATACTTACCGTATTACGTTGCTACAATAAATAAAAAATGTGTCACTTTAAAAAAAATATCTAAGACAAGCAAGAATGAAGAATCGTAGAATGAAAGATCATTAAAATTAGTATTAAATTAGGATCAAAAAATAAATAGTAACTGATGAGTTTTTTGCAAGCTCTTATCAGAAAATAGTATATTTCATTACAAGCGTGGAAAGGCTGTCATTGCAAAGAGTTCCGACAAATGTCGGAACAAGTTGCAATGACGGTTCCGCACGTGTACTGAACGACTATTTTTAATACAGTTGCGAAAAAGTTTTAGGTTGCATATTTACTGTTTGAGACAAACTATTAATAATTTCGTATGATTGTTCATGTATATTTGTCATACAATGGCGTTTGCTAGTGATGGAGTTGGATCTGATGAATTATCATTATCAACGAAGGTAGATAGACGAACGTTCTCTGCAACATGTGAAGGAGACGGACTGGACCTTAAATTAATGGAGTGTGTGATCTTTTTCCCAGTTTCTAGTTTGTTGTTTAATGAATCACCTATATAGCTTTCTGCAACTTTGTCTGATTTCCAACCTCCTAGTCGCTTTAAGGACGTCAAATTGGCTCCTGAATCTGCCAATAATGTAGCAGAGGTCCTCCTGAAGCTGTGCCCAGTATAATACTCAGCATCCGGCAGACCAAGAAACGTAGCTATTTCTTTTGGCATATTATTACCAAATTTATTTATCCCGATTGTTTGAGCTGTACACTTCCCTTTTTGGTAATTTTGAAAAAAACGGTCGGTTTTTCCTTTTTGGGACCGCTGATTCATATATTTTTGCACTATTCTAAGAAAATCTCCTTCAACAACAAAGCTTCTCGGTATCTTATTTTTTGTGTTCGGAATCTTGATAACTAGCATTTCTCCATGGGCTTCAATATCTTTTAAAGTAATATTGGCTAACTCCTCTCTGCGGCAAGCTCCAACAACGCCAAAAATCAGAGCAACCTACAAAAAAAGGAATTTGATTAATATTTTTTTAAATAATGTATTGACTGTATTTTGCGGTTTCGTAAACTGAATACTAAAGAAAAATATAAGTACTTATTAATAAATTACCTTTATGGCTAAATAACGATCATCGGGAGCTTCGTTCAAAAACCTTTCCACTTATTTCGATGTTAATATTTTCGACTTTTTACTTGTAAAACCGTCTGATTGTCGTTTTAAGAAAGCATTTTATGGATACATAATATATACTTACTGATACTTACGAAATCCAGCGCATCACCTGCCCGAAGAATATACCTTTTGCACAACCTTACCGGGAAAGTTACCTTAAGGAAACGGGATTTACCAGGAAGCAGGAAAGGTATATCAACAAGCACAGAAGAAGAAATGAAACACTACCTTACTGAGCAAGATTTTATTATGTGTGCCTACCTATCGAATGCACGGTTGATGGATATGGATTGTGTACCTAACTGAGCATAGTTGATAGAAGCTTATGGTCGATGATTATATCGTTGTAGTGTAAAAGCACAGCTGATGGACTTACGGTTGATGATTAAAGCATTAGGTTGATGATTCACTACACTGTACACACAAGCTGATGATTACGAAGAATCGAAGACACCAAGCATCACGGCGCGCTCTATTCAAACATCGCACGACGAACTGGCGGTGGCCGGTGACGTCCTCTCCGCACGGCGATCGCCCGGCACTGAGGCGCGGGAAGCGCCGAGTCGACGGGCGACGTGTTCACTCCACGGAGACAGGCGGTGACTGCAGGCGCGCGGCTCGAACGTCGAGTTTTATGTAATGCTATTTTATACTCACCTACGTCACAGCGCGGTGCGGTGCGCGGGACGCGCGGGGCATTGCGCCTGCGCATTTCCACTGCATCGATACGTGACGTAATTGATACGTTAGTTTACTCGTTTAGGATCTAAGTTTGACATGTAAATTTTACTATAAATTAGGCTAAGGTTCCATAATAAAGACATTCCATTGCAAACCATACAACCGAGAGTTTCTCTTCTCACTTAAGGAGTCAGATCCGCTACAGTGGTGACCACCGACGTTTGAAGCCGACGTTTGAAGCCGACGTTTGAAGCCGACGTTGCAAGATTGGCAGCCAATATGGAATCCGAAGCCGCCGAAATACTCGCGAAGATCGAGCAACTCAGCCTGGAAGTAGCGGAGCTCCGAGGACGCGGTCGAACGAGACAACGAAGCTATCGCCATCCCTATCGCGCACGCAGCTGCTCACATCAACTGCGATTAAAGCCTGACAATGCAACGCGGGAATGCTACTACCACAATAGATTCGGGAGCAAGGCAAGAAAATGTGTTTCGCCGTGTTCGCGAAGAAGCAAGCCAGCGGAAAACTAACTTCGACACCGACGGTGGCGGACGTCGGTGTCCCCAGCAACAGCAAACGCCTATGCGTTCACGATCGAGCCAGTAACGAACGGTTCCTCGTGGACACCGGTGCAGACATATCTGTTTGGGCTGCTACAACGAGAACAAAACGGAAGACTGCAAGCACCTACAAGCTTTTTGCTGCAAACAACACACCAATTAGCACCTACGGCGAGAAGACTGTGAAGCTGGACTTGGGACTACGGCGATGTTTCTCATGGACGTTCATCATCGCTGACGTGAAGACATCCATCCTGGGGGCAGACTTCCTGCAACACTACAAACTGCTCGTGGACCTTCACAAGAAGAGGCTAATTGACGACGAGACGAAGCTCACTGTCAACGCATTGGAAGTATCAACAATCGGTGAATCCATCCGCGTCGTCAGCTCAGATCAAGCCTACCACGACATTCTGAAGCAATACCCAGACGTCCTACGCCCAATGTCACTGAAGCAGCCAGCCAAACACGACGTTGTTCACCATATTGAGACAACTGGACCACCACTCTTCGCACGACCTCGCCCACTGCCACCCGACAAATACCACGCTGCAAAAGCTGAATTTGATCGCATGGTGGAGATGGGCATTTGCAAACCATCGAAGAGCCCATGGGCAAGCCCACTGCACGTAGTCAAGAAGAAAGACGGCGGACTTCGAGTATGCGGCGACTACAGACGCTTGAACGCAGTTACACAACCTGATCGTTACCCAATACCGCGCATCCAAGACTTCACCTATCCATTGCATAAGAAGAGGATATTTACGAAGCTCGACCTCAAGATGGCTTACTATTGGATACCGATGGCCAGTCCGAAAGACGCACAGAAAACAGCCATTATCACTCCATTTGGCTTGTACGAATTCACGTGCATGACTTTTGGTCTTCGCAACGCAAGCCAAACCTTTCAGCGGTTCATGCACCAAGTGCTCAGAGGCATCGAAGACTGCTTTTGCTTCGTTGACGACATCCTCCTGTTCTCCGAAGATGAAGAGAGGCATGAAAAGCTACTTCATCAAGTCCTGCAACGCCTGAACGAATACGGAGTTACACTCAACGTGGATAAGTGCCAGTTCGGAGTAGACACAATCAACTTCCTGGGCTACGAGGTATCTGCGAACGGAATCAAGCCAACCAAAGACCGCATTGAGGCTATTTCAACATATCCCAAACCGAAGACCATCGTCGAGTTACGTCGTTTTTTGGGAATGCTCAACTTCTATAGAGACTGCCTACCGCATCAAGCGGACCATCAACACGAGCTTAACAAATACCTGCATAACAAAAAGAAGAACGACAAGACGCCGATCGAATGGACGCCCGAGGCAGATGAAGCTTTCGAGAAATGCCGGAAAAGCATAACGGAAGCAACAACGCTCAACTATCCAGTTCCCGGCAGCGAACTTGCCATCATGACTGACGCCTCAGACCACAGCATAGGCGCAGTTCTCCAACAGAGAGTAGAACACGTCTGGCAACCTTTAGCTTTCTTCTCGAAAACGTTAAGTGACACGCAGCGCCGATACTCCGTCTACGATCGAGAGCTACAAGCGAAGTACGCGGCAGTGAAACATTTTCGAAGACTCATCGAAGGCTGCGACACCACGCTGTATACAGACCACAAACCTCTCTCCTACGCTTTGAGCAAACCAGCCAGCAGCAGCGACACACCTCGACGAGAACGCCAACTACACTTCATCAGCCAGTTCTGCAGAGCAATCAGATACGTAAAGGGCGATGAAAATCCAGTGGCCGACGCATTGTCACGCATTGAAGACATTCAGTGTCCAGATGTGTTAGACTACGCGCAGCTAGCCGAAGATCAAGTAAACGATGAAGAATTGGCAAAGTTGAAGACCCAACCAAACCTGAAGTTCGGCGAAATAGCACTCCCTGGACTCAAGCAACCTATCACCTGCGAACCGACCACCGACCTGCGAACCCACCACCTGCCCGAAGAATATACCTTTTGCACAACCTTACCGGGAAAGTTACCTTAAGGAAACGGGATTTACCAGGAAGCAGGAAAGGTATATCAACAAGCACAGAAGAAGAAATGAAACACTACCTTACTGAGCAAGATTTTATTATGTGTGCCTACCTATCGAATGCACGGTTGATGGATATGGATTGTGTACCTAACTGAGCATAGTTGATAGAAGCTTATGGTCGATGATTATATCGTTGTAGTGTAAAAGCACAGCTGATGGACTTACGGTTGATGATTAAAGCATTAGGTTGATGATTCACTACACTGTACACACAAGCTGATGATTACGAAGAATCGAAGACACCAAGCATCACGGCGCGCTCTATTCAAACATCGCACGACGAACTGGCGGTGGCCGGTGACGTCCTCTCCGCACGGCGATCGCCCGGCACTGAGGCGCGGGAAGCGCCGAGTCGACGGGCGACGTGTTCACTCCACGGAGACTGGCGGTGACTGCAGGCGTAGCGATGTGCCGAGTACAGCTTGACTCGAGTCAGACTCGATTCCTGCTATGGACTCGCCTACTCGAATACCAATTTATTTTGATTCGAGTACGCCAGACTCGATTCCGGTACTCGAGTCAGGAAGAATCGATTTTGTACTCGCTGACTCGATTCTATTATGCGAATCCTAGACTCGAGTCCAACTGACTCGAGTCTAGTATTCGAGTCCAACTGACTCGAGTCAAGTATTACAGTTAGGTTGACTCGCTCGTACTCAATCTCTGTTTACCTATTATAAGCAATGAAGTGACGCTTAATGAGTAAGAACATAGCATTGTTCCGTGAGCAAGCGCTTTCGGCTTTAGTCAAACGAACGCTAGCGCTGAGAGCGCCCATTGCGAATTCTTCTCGAAATTCTGTTTTTAAACTGAAATAAATGGTTAAAAGTGCTATAAAAACATGTTAACATGATACTCGCTATCAAAATTAACACATCACTAGCATCACATTTCAACCGTAAGTCAATTTTTGATAATAAATCAATTTCAATTCAATTAAGTAAGTCAAATTTTTGATTTTTGATAGTAATTGAGTATAATAGTAATTACTAATTACTATTTTACTCAGATATCCGAGGTATACGTCGGATATATCAATCCATACTAATATTATAAATGTAAAAGTGTGTCTGTCTGTCTGTTACGGTTTTACGGCCGAACTACTTTTACTTACCGATTTTGATGAAATTAGGTACAGAGACAGTTTACATACCGGGGAAGGACATAGGCTACTATTTATCCCGAAATATTGGAAAGTTCCCGCGCGAATAAAAAAACAATCCCCGCGGACGAAGTCGCGGGCATCATCTAGTAATATTATATTAATCACATAGGATCGATCATTTAAAAAAATATCAATATTTGTTATAAACTAGCTGATGCACGCGGCTTAATCCGCGTGGAATAAGTTTTTTACATTTTCACGGAATCTCTTTAATTTTCCGGGATAAATATCACTCTCCACGTCCTCAACCCCATGCAAAAAATCACGTCTTTCGTTGCTCTATTGAGGCGTGATTGAAGGACAAACAAACACACTTTCACATTTACAATATTAGTATGATAGGGTACTAACATACACAAACGGTATCGTAATTTGTACCGTTCAGATGTATTTTATCGACATATAGTACTTGCAGGCTGCAACGCACTATTGCCCATCCCTATTTGTTACATGTCTTTTGTCTACATATAAATATAACTAGCTATAGTTCACTTGCCTACGCCGCGTAATTCGAGAGCGGTGCGATATTTCATACTAGATGATGCCCGCGACTTCGTCCGCGTGGATTAATGTTTTTTGATTCCCGCGGGAACTCTTTAATTTTCCTGGATAAAAAGTAGCCAATGTGCTATTCCAGACTATAATCTATTTCTGTGCCAAATTTCAGCCAGATCCGTTCAGTTGTTGGGGCGTGATTGAGTAACAAACATTTGAAATTTATATTTTCATTAAATTTTTTTGATTTATTATCGTTGTGTCATTATGCTAAACCTACATGCTGTTTGAAGTTAACTGCTTTTCGATTTTTCTTTTTTGTTCTAAAATCGGTAACGTACTCGAGTTCTAGACTCGAATTTCCAGACTAGAGTTCTGGACTCGAATTTCTAGACTCGAGTCCTGGACTCGAGTCTAGGCTCGAATCGCGGAATCGAGTCATGATTCGAATACCGTATAGACCGACTCGAGTTGACTCGATTCTCCAAAACAGCGACTCGGCACATCACTATGCAGGCGCGCGGCTCGAACGTCGAGTTTTATGTAATGCTATTTTATACTCACCTACGTCACAGCGCGGTGCGGTGCGCGGGACGCGCGGGGCATTGCGCCTGCGCATTTCCACTGCACCGATACGTGACGTAATTGATACGTTAGTTTACTCGTTTAGGATCTAAGTTTGACATGTAAATTTTACTATAAATTAGGCTAAGGTTCCATAATAAAGACATTCCATTGCAAACCATACAACCGAGAGTTTCTCTTCTCACTTAAGGAGTCAGATCCGCTACAATTTAATTTTGGGTATTCACTTATATCCACGTTGTTCCATAATTTCAGCATACTTTTTATCATCGAAAACCTCGACCATAACGTAGAAGGTTTTAATTTTGCTGAGAGTTCGGAGAAGTATGCCAATATAACATTTTCTGAAAAACTATTTGCTTTTTTCTCTTCTCTCCACGCAATAAGTTCGTCGTATGTAGATATGTAGCGACATTTTGACTTTTCCGGTAAAATGTTCTCCGAAGCATTTTGTGCAATTATACTGAGTTCCGGTGGTGTTAATTCAAAAAAACTAGGGTCGAAATTACTCATTTTGTGCAACAAACAACTAAACTCGCAAAGAAAATTTCTGGAAAATGGCGCCAACCGTAGAATACAAGCAGAGTTTTTTTTTTCTTCACCCATTCTGGTAGGCAAAGGGAACTATGCCCATACAGCCAAGTCTTCAGTATAATTTTTTTATTGATATGAAATGAAAATGAAATTTAATGAGATGAAATGAAATGAAACCTAACCAAACTCATTCAATCAAATCATTAAATCTGATATTGAAACAAATTAGTAGCTTCTTGTTAGAAATATACGTATTTGCATGAATCATAAAAACTTCTATGTTTTTTTTTAGTAAAAACTTCATGGTTGGTTTTTCTTTATTAGACATTATTTTGACAGTTGGGAAAGGGAACGCACGAGTTCGGGAAAGGTAAAAAAAAAGCACGAGTATGTAATAGCCTTTGATTAGGTATTTATACCTAATCAAAGGTAATAGCCCACATCCCGAACGCTATACGTCCCTGCAATACGCCACTTTTTGAGCAACTGTATTAAAAAAATTGTTCCGAATCAGTGAAAGAGTCTTGACTCAAAAGTTGTCACAACCGTTGGTCACAACGCAATTTGTCGTACGAAGATATATTATGTAGGACAAGTTTTATCGTTCATAATTCAAAATCCCGCTAATTTCAATTTTAAAGGGATTATCCACACTGATACCACTGTTTTAAAAATTACCGATTTTCTGATCGATAAATAGTACAAATGGTAATGCGCGCTATGTGTTATAATTTTTCCAGCTGGTAGCACTCCGCTAAAAGTCATTTTGACAAATGACATTTGTATTTATGAAGGCGCAAGTTTGGCGCCAAATAAACGGGAATCGGGAAAAGTGAAAACTGGAAAGGAAAACTGAACTATTTGATAAATGATAATATTGAAAATAGATTAAATTTTTGAACAATGCAGTGCAGCTAATATTATTTTTCGTTACAAAAGTTATCTGAAGTTATCCTTACACAGTGCTGATATTGATAAGTATGTCGAATATGAAAACCATTGCAAATGCAGCACGCGCGGTTAACAAGAGGCCTTTCAGAGTCTCCATCGAAGGAAACATAGGTTCTGGCAAATCGACGTGCATTAAATATTTCGACAAGTACCCCAATGTTGAAAAACATGCTGTAAGTGTAAAATGTTTCTCATTTTTGACTAAATTAAACTCTGCGGTTCAGTCCTCCTGCTTATCATTGGGCTTGTCATTGATAAATTATTGGAATGATTGTTGTTGTTTATTGTATATCCCAAGCTCATTGTACCCAATACATGTATTGGGTACAATGAGCTTGTACTGCATTATTTCCAGGAGCCAATAGCCGAGTGGCGCAACGTGTGTGGTCACAACCTGTTAGGGCTACTCTACAGTGACATGAACGAGTGGACCTTCGCCTTCCAGCACTATGTGCACCTCAGCCGCCTCAAGATACAGACCAGCCCGCCTAGCAGTCCCAACATCACTGTCAAGATGTTTGAAAGGTAGAGTCATAATAATATTATGTCCTGTCCTTTACACTGGTGAAGTGCATTGTGCTGTTTTGGCACTACTGAAAGCTAAAAACCAAGAAAGGAAGAAGAATATTATGTCCTATGTCAAATCACAATATATAACACATTGGGCTAGTGATAATAGCATATAGCAAATCATGTAGTACTGGGTTGTGCTACAACAAAAACTTTTTGTGCTCTTCTCAGTAGAATCTTCATTCCACGATGGTAGAGCCAAAAGTAGGATAATATCATAAGCAATGATCAGAATAGGTAGACGTGGTAGGTACTTGAATCTTAATTATTTGAATATGCCATCAAACCCTTTTATAAATTTGTAACATAAATAATTCAAATATTAAAGAATCTTTAGAAATATTATCACTGGTTTCTAGCAGGGTTCAAAAATTTAATGTAAAAGAGATCTTTTAGGTACTTCAAATGTGTACTGGTAAATGTGGTATCATAATCCCGCAGTTGTACTAATGATAATGTTTCAGGTAATTCACCCCAAGGCTTACGCTTGACCACAATCACACCTGATGGGAAGTGATGATGCGGCCTAAGATGGAACGCGCTTGCCTAGAAGATGCCTATTCACTCTTGATTTAAGATACACGGATTGTAATTGGTGGGAAACACCAATTACAATCAGGATGGGATCATGAGAGACATGAGTATAGTCCTACATTTGTGTTTGAGTCAGCTGCCATGGTTATATTAAGTTAATGCACATTATTATGTCACAACTTTTGGAGTTAATTATCTGTTGTCAAATACAAAATGGTAGATCATGAATTGAATTGATTTCCTAACATAATAGATACACACTGCCATCCTAAAATTGGAATGGTGCAGCACCCAAAAATATTTATTGATATATAGAATTTTAATATAATTCCAGATCAGTACAAAACAGCAGGCACTGTTTTGTGGAGAACGCCAAAAAGCAGGACTTTCTCAAAGACCCAGAGTATCAAGTTCTACTTCAGTGGTATGACTACACTGAGAAATACTTGGACATCAGTTTAGATCTTATTGGTAAGAGTTATTACAGACTGTAATATATTTTTTAAGTTTTTAAGTTTTTTTTGTGAATTTTTGTATTTCTCTTTATGGATTATTTTACAAAAATATACTCATCTATACCATAATATTATAAAGAGGTAAAGTTTGCGAGGTTGTAGGGTAATCTCTGGATCTACTGAACTAATTTTGAAAATTCTGTTACCAATAAAAAGTCTAAAGAAAGAAGATTATTTGTGAGTGTCATAGGCAATATAGTAACCCGAAAAATGAAAAGACTTTCGTGGTAGTCCAATTTGCAAAGTAAGTCGGAGGAAAAACGGTTGAATGAAAACATTTCTCATGAAAAACTCATTCCACGCGGACAAAGTTGCGGGCATCAGCTAGTCATACTATCATACAAAAGGAGAAACTGACTGAGTGATACATCAAGATACAGCCTTAATTTCTTTGTCTTGAAGCTTGAAATCTTGCATAGAAATTAGATAATGATGATGAATTTCTCTATATTCTATACCCTTTACTTTTCTCTGTTCTGTATGGTCGGAGGCTTTGGCCGTGATTAGTTACCACTCTACCGCCAAAGACGTACCTATTTAAACAGTATTAAAACTGACGCTATTCATCGGGCCTTTCACTAGATATCACATCTCAAAGACGTTATGAACATACATACTGTAAAAAAATATGAGCAATTGTCGTCACGTTGATTGCTATTAAAAATTATTAAGGCGTAAGAATTAATAAACCGTTTTTGAGCGACCATATCTAGCGAAAAGCCCATCCATATGCGGGCAGACTTTCACTTTTGACATAAGTAGAGAGCCCTACACCCACCTAATACTGAATCAGCTTTTCAGGCGATAGTTACAAAAAGTGCAGCTATCTCTTAGTCTATAACAGGTTAGCCCGCTACCATCTTAGACTGCATCATGCACTTTCCATCAGGTGAGATCGCATTCAAGGGCTAACTTGTAGTAGAATTTAAAAAAAATACACTAGTTTTTCCATGTGTATTGTCACTTTTTATAATCATATGGGAACACTTTGATAATGATGCGTGATTGAAAGACAAACCAAAAATACACACCTTTGCATTTATAATACAGTAAGTAATATGTTTTTTATTCAATTTCAGTGTATTTGAGGACTACCCCAAAAACAGTGTGGGAGAGAATGATGAAGCGCGGGAGAGCTGAGGAGTCGGAGGTGCCTTTGGAGTATTTGGAACAAGTGAGTATAATATGTACTACTTTATCAGTATTTATCAGTACTGCCTTGTTGGTCTAGTGGTTAGCATGTTTGGCTGTGGATGACGAGGTACTTGGTTCGATTTCAAATGGCCAAAAATAGTAAGATAGTGGGTTTGTCCCTAGATGAATACATAAAGCTGGCAATCTCTCTGATCGTTGCAAACTCCCTAGTAGAAAAAAAGAATAGAAAGTGCACCTATGTTTGTTTGCAAAAAGGTAGTATTGCACAACTACATCACGCCGTGCAATAATACGTTTTTCATGGTACACAATGTATTATTTAATTCACGAGTAGCCTGACTCAAGTGCAGATATAGTTATTTAAATGAAATTGGGTATTTGACTGCTAGTCAAATAAACTGTTTTTAGTGATTATTAAATAGAAGATCTCCTAAAAGTCGTAATATCCACATCCCCTATTAGTTTTATGTTGAATAACCAATAAACTATAGATTAAAGAAAAAACTTGCGTCGAAATTTGGTGACGTCACAATACAGTATTTCATACAAAATCCTATACTAAACACGCGTTTTGACATTGGAAAAAAAGAAGCTGATTTGCCTAGTTGTCAAATATCCAATTGATTCAAAGTCCCCTAAAACATTATTTTCTTTAGGTCCACGAGTCATATGAGAACTGGCTGAGTTCCCCAAACATCGGCTGTGAGGTGCTGACTATTGACGCCGACCGCGGTCTCGACTGCGTTAGAGAAGACCTGGAGCGATACAGCTATAAGATACTTGGTGGCAATCATACCAACTGATCAAAATTATAAGAAAACTGCTAAGAAATTTGTGAAATTAAATAAGATCTACTTAAAATTGTACATTACGATACGCGTGATAGAGCTTTACGGCAAATATACACGGCGTGCAATAGAAGACTAAAATTTTGCTCAAGTCTCGAGTATCTTTGTAGTACGTGCATGTTATTATGTCTAAGTAGTCCGTTATTAAGCCATAAAATGGATTATTGCACAGTGTGATATAGTCATGCTATACTACATTTTGAATGGTGTAAAACGGACGCAAGACCGGGATTAAGTCACGCAGTGCTATAAAATGTGTTTAATGAAACTAGTTGTGTAACATATTGTACTGTTCTATAATAATATAAGCACAAATAGAACAAATAATTCTTTTTATTAAAGTTATGAGTATAACAATGAATTATTTTCATAAAAGATCAAATACTATGTTTTATGAAATATAAGAATGAAATATACGAGTCTTATAATAATTATAATAGTATAGTCTGACTGATGTTTTCACAAAGTACTTATTGATTATAATTTATATTAGAGATAAAAATTGTATATCGTATAAAGTA
This sequence comes from Erebia epiphron, assembly GCA_963932025.1. Taxonomy (NCBI): domain Eukaryota; kingdom Metazoa; phylum Arthropoda; class Insecta; order Lepidoptera; family Nymphalidae; genus Erebia; species Erebia epiphron. Next base: position 17,632,473 of record OZ009950.1, read on the forward strand.
ATAATTTATATACGAGTAGCAAGGAATCATATTCATTTTCTTTATCTATTACTAATTATTATTCTGATTTAGCAGAAAATTGATGATCTTGTTATTATACGGGTTTTTAAATAATATAGATACATACCTAACACTACAGTTGTTGACCTGTAAATAGTAAATGATAAAAATAAAATTGATATTTAGTAAACAATAATAAAGTGACAGAACCAGATTTTTTTTAAAAATTAATAATAAGATTTTTAAGACTTGATGTTTAATAAAACTAATATTGAGATGATTATTATTATTTTTATTTGTTTTTATCACATAAATTAATAAACCTAATAATTTATATCTAATTTTGCAATCATCCTAATCCTTGCGTTTTTTGGAACAACCCTAAGCAACTACCACAAGTCACAATTTTTTTCATGCTGTATGGTATAATTTTTATTGGTGCCGAAAAAGGAACCAAGAAACAAATCAAAAATGACAGCGATAATCATTCCCTCTCACTCGCACATTACACAGGTAAGTGAGATGGAATGATTATATCTGGCAAATGAGTTATTTTTGTTGTATTAATAATGACCTTCAAAATGAAGAAGTAGGTATAGCAACTTTTGATCACTTTTCGTATAGGATCATTGCAAAATCAGCCCTAATACATATTTACATGGTACAATATCGCACTACTCAGCGGTACAAGTGGTCCGCGCGTATATTGGACGCTATCTCGCTCTCCCATTTGTCGCCGTTGGAGAGAAGCTTCTCTTTATTGTAGAGTAACTCCTCGTGGGTTTCTGTTGAGAACTCGAAGTTGGGGCCTTCTACTATGGCGTCTACTGGGCATGCTTCCTGTAAAAATGTTAACTTATTGTTAATTTTTTTGGTTTTAATCCACTACAAGTTAGCCCTTGACTGCGATCTCACCTGATGGTAAGTGATGATGCAGTCTAAGATGGTAGCGGGCTAACCTGTTAGGGGTATGGCACTTGTATTAAACTCTTAACTTTCTGTAATTTTCCAGAACAAAAATAAAAAGTCAAAATCTATTACACAGATTGACAATGGGGCTGATTCTGTGGTGCACAATCTCTAAACTAAACTAAAATTAGAGCATTACAAATATTGCTAACCCTTTCATAATACTTCCTACGGAAAGGGACCGAACTAGATTTAAAGCTGCCATTTTAGTTTAGTTTAGAGATTGTGTTATACAGAATCAGCCCCAATGATAGACACAAACACTTTAGCATTGAATTTTTGTTTCTTGAAGCAGAAGAGCCCACCAACCCGCAATGGAGCAGCGTGGTGGGTCGTAGCTATAATTCCCTCGTATGAGAGTGGAGGCCAGTGCCCAGCAGTGGGACGCTAATGGGCTGTAGTGGTGGTGGAAGCAGAAAAGTAACAGATTTAAACAAAAATCTATTATTGGCTGAGCAATGTCAAGAATCAGCTTTGCATTAGTCCCACAGCAATTTACTGCTTTTTGGCACAGAAAAAGTATATCACCTGGCAGAATCCACAGTAGATGCATTTAGTCATGTCAATATCGTATCGCGTGGTTCGTCGGGATCCATCTTTACGCTCTTCAGCTTCGATTGTGATTGCCTGGAAACAATATTTTTGTAAATTTAAAAACAGTGCAAGAGAGACTTGTTGAACAAGCACAGTAGAGGTCTCTGATGTACTTCCATCTAAATGGATTCATTGCACAAAGAATTCAAAATTCAAAATTCAAATTATTTTTATTCAAATAGACTTTTACAAGTACTTTTGAATCGTCGAGTGAATCTACCACTGGTTCGGAATGCCATTCCTACCGAGAAGAACCAGCAAGAAACTCGGCGGTTGCTCTTTTGAAAAAAATTAATTTACAATTTTATTAATTTATACATATGTAACCGCTGTCCTTAGCATTGCTGGAGCGAGTCAAATCCATGCTCCTTTGTCATTTACGTAATCTTCAACAGTATAATAAGCTTTTTTCAGGAGCATACTTTTAATGGACTTCTTAAACTTGTGTAAAGGCAAGTTTAAGATAGGTTGTGGAATTTTGTTATAAAATAGAATGCTCATTCCCACGAACGACCTTCGGACCTTCTTGAGGCGGAGCGATGGAGTCCTCTTATGGCGGCCTCTAGTTTGCCTATCATGCAGATCGCATATTTTTTTGTAATTGTGAATGTGCTGTTTTACGAAGATTAGATTACTATAAATATATTGCGAGGCTACTGTAAGAATACCTATTTCCTTAAATTTCTCTCTAAGGGATTCGCGCGGTTCTAAATTATAAATTGCATATATTGCCCTTTTTTGTAAAGGCTCTTGCAGCATGGTGGTGATATGATTGCAGTGACTTCCAGTGACAAATCACAGTGAAGTGTGCGGACGCCGGTGGTATGCAAATTAGTGGTTTTTTGAAGTGAAAACTTCTTTAGGCACGTTGAGCACTCTTTGTAGGGGGTAAAAGTGTGGAACAGTGTTGCATGACTGACACCGTTCTTCTTAAGACAAAAAGTCTTAAGTATAAATATATTACATTCGTAATTAAACTTTAATGCCTTAGTTTTAAGGTTTACATTTTAAGGTTTATATTTAAAAGTGCTGTGTAACTGATTGACACCTCGCGTTGTTACGAAGACAAAAGGTCTTAAATATAAATATATTACATTCGAAATTAAACTTAAATGCTTTAGTTTTAAGGTTTATATTTTAATTATTTTAAAAGTGCTTTGTAACCTTGACCCACACCTCGCGTTGTTATTTTAAATAGTCGTTTTCATTTCATGACTGCCAATTTTTATTTTAACAGTTGAACATACTTACTTAAACTCTGTCCAATTATTTATTTTACTTTTGGCAGATGGAGTCAATGATGTTCTAACGCGTTACTGATTCGATTTGTGATAACAATCGACCTTCTTTATGAAGAAGTTTTAATCGATATGACACGTTGATATTTACCTTTGCTCAACATTTTTTTATTGTTTTTTAAACATAACCAAGCGTTCAAATGACTGAGTATGTCAAAGTATGTATTAAAATAAATCATGTATATTCAACAGTACACTGAATGTACATGAATCCGTCAGGTCATAGAAACCATGCATCGCCAAAGATTATGGTGCTTAAAGACTATCAAGAAAGCTAGTGTGGAAGCTCCGTGACTATTTTGAATAGGAATTTCGTACTTGTAATTACTAGATAAGTATACGAGTTACGAAATATCGGATAAAATGGCACGTCGCTTCACTATTGGAAAAAACGATATGCGTCTATGGAGTATTGCATTTTTTGTCGATGGTTGCCTGTCAATAATTATGACACTTCATAGACGTGCATATGCCAAAAGTAAAATAAATCGTTGGACAAGGCATAATTGAAAACATTACAATAGAACTTATATCTAGCTAGCCTAATCATACTAATATTGTAAATGCGAAAGTGTGTTTATTGGTCTTGGTTATTAAGGAGTTCCCGTGGGAATTAAAAAACTTATTCCACGCGGACGAAGTCGCGGGCATCAGCTAGTCAAATTATAAATAAATATATTATTTATTTTCAATCATTTAGGTTTAAAATACATGGTAATTGATCTTGAACTATTTAAAAGCTAACAATTATTATTGTGCTTATTACTAAAAAATATTATGTTGCAAGATCAAGAACTGGCTATCCTAGCTAGATTTTTTAGACCTTTAGATTATAATTTATAAGTTTTCAGCACTACAATTTATCAACCAAGCTTAGCTATTATTCACCATGAGTTTTAAATATAAAGATTATAGAATCTTGGGAAATTTAACCCAGGATCTCATGCTACATGAATATTTCAACAATATACAACGGAGCTGAAGTAGCAGTGGGAAGTTCATATCTGTCAGAGAACCAGTGAGGTAGTTCTGGTGTGATTGAGTAACAAACATCCATCCATCCGTCCAAACTTTCGCATTTATAGATTAGTATCTAGATATACCTGTGCAGGGCAAATAGCTTCACAAAGTTTGCAAGCAATACACCTCTCCTCTCCAGAGGGGTAGCGACGCAAGGCGTGTTCTCCTCTAAACCTGGGTGAAAGAGGCCCCTTCTCAAATGGATAGTTGATTGTTGCTGGTTCCTGGAATAGAGTATTTAAATTTGTTTATAGCTGATGCAATAACAGTTCTTTCATTACTAGACGATTCCCGCCACTTTGTGCTCGTGGATTAAGATTTTATGATTCCCACGGGAACTCTTTAATTTTCCGGGATAGCCTATGTCCTTCCCCGGGATACAATCTACCCCTGTACCAAATTTCATCAAAATTGGTTGAGTAGGTGGGCTGTGGAAGCGTAGCAGACAGACAGACAGACACACTTTCGCATTTATAATATTAGTATGGAAGTATGGATATTAATTTGATGGTATTATTCTGCATTTAGCAGGCCAGGCTCACTTGGTCTCATGACCTTAGAAATATACCTAGCTATAGGGCAGGGAACAGCACATATCACTTAAAGCACTGTACAAGCTAAATTGCACATTATGAGCAAGTCACTATTTATTTAAAGACACAAGTCACTATTTATTTAAATATTGTTGTGGAATGATTCTTCTGTACCTGAAAGGCACTATTAGGTATTATGTGCCTCTAGTGAGTATACTACTGTAGTATTACTACACTTCTTTTCGACATTAGGTACACTACATGATAAAACTTTGTCCAACTGATTTAAGATTTTTCTAAAGGAAAAGGTTCATTTTAGGCCTACTCTTGTACACTCTACCATAAATAGAGGAAAATATATAGATTGTGTTAAAAATATAATAATTTAGAACAGTAAAGTAAATAACCAGAGAAAAATAAAAATGCATTTCAAATTTTCGATATGTTTCCAAGATGGCAACTTTCAGCCATAGAGAAGGCAGTAGGCGCGAAATGTATCTAATGTCATTTCTGACAGTGGCTGTCAAATTAACGTGTATTTTATTCTCAATAATCATATTTGTGTTGTCCGTGTTGTCTAACAACGGGAAAGTCTCTCAAGAATCTCAAGAACCGAGCAATTTACACGTTGTTGTCTCCAAGTTAACGTTAGCACTAGCGGAATTACTGTGGACCACCAAACCGCAGTACTAAAGGCCATAGATAAGAAAAGAAGAAAATAATGTGTTGATTGACTATTGAAAACTTCAAAAAATATGAATCCGCCATTGTTACACACTCATGTTTAGTGTTGCTTAACTTGGAAATCCATACTAATATTATAAATGCGAAAGTGTGTCTGTCTGTCTGTCCGTCTGTCTGTCTGTCTGTCTGTCTGCTACGCTTTCACGGCCCATCTACTCAACCGATTTTGATGAAATTTGGTACAGAGATAGGTTACATCCCGGGGAAGGACATAGGCTACATTTTATCCCGGAAAATTGAAGAGTTCCCGCGGGAATAAAAAAAACAATCCACGCGGACGAAGTCGCGGGTATCATCTAGTATAAAATAAAATAGTCTGTGGTATACTATACGAACCCACTTACACGTAACGACATTTGAAGCTACAATCTTAGATTCAAATTGTCTCATTATTAATTTATAAGACATTTATCTTATAGCTATATATCGCCCTGCTTGCTTCCGTAACCCGCAACCGTTTTTAGATTCCCTGAGTACGTTACTGGAAAGTGAAAACTATACCTAAACGAATTATCTTAAGTGGAGATCTAAACCTTGACCTTTTACCTGACAGCCACTGTTCTTATAGCCAGGAATACCAAAATATACTTGCTATAAATGCTATTACACCAGCTCTAAATTGTCCCACGAGAGAATTACGCTGTCTTGATCACTTCGCCATCAAAAATATACAAGACCCACGAACCTTTGTCTTTGAACCCACTATTACAGACCATGCACCTATTCTATTAAATTTAAAACTATGCAATAAAATAGATAACTCTTTATCGAATAACACAACTAGATATATGTACTTATAACTATAAAGAGATGGGGGAAAGCCTAACTCAATTAAACTGGGAAAACTACTTTGACTTAACCGACACAAATAAGTATTGCAGCAAATTTTTTAGTCAACAGTATAAATGATATAATTTCTAATAATACTCATGTCTTAACTGTTTCTAAAAAACTAAAACCCATTAAACCGTTGATTACCTTTAGTATTGTTAAATGTATGAGAAAAAGAGATCGCCTTCATAGAAGATTTAAGAAATCCCCAACAGAATTAAACAAGACGACATATACGCAATATAGAAATATTTGTAACACCTTGTTAAAGAATCTAATAAAATATATAAAAGAAAATACTTACAAGGGAAACTTAGACAAAATGCCGGTAGTTCGAAAGGCACTCGGGACACCGTCAAAGAAATATGTAACTTACCTAAATCAAATGCATCCACTACAGCCTTATTAAATATTATGGATACCCCTGATGAATCTTTAGCTCATGTGAATAATTCTTTTTCTAGTATAGGGCATGATCTTGCAACTTCAATAAATAAACAAATAAGGTGGGCAGCACGAAAAGAATAACGCCAATGTAGCATCAAATGCTCCCCTTAATTCGCTTATGTTTTACCCAACTGATATATGTGAAGTTCATAAGATTATTGTTAAACTTGCATCTGGATGCGATAATATAAGTACCTATTTTATTAAAAGATTTAAAAATCTACTCTTAGAACCTATAGCTCATTATGCCCAGTCTCACCAACATCCCCTAAACAATCACATAGTTAAAAGACCGCTAAGCTAAAAGGTCCCATAAACCAACCCGTAACTAAAATTTGATTTCACGAACGCAACAGACCCATAACTAGGAGACTCCTCCATATGGGACAGATTTTTTACAACAATAGTGCATCCATTCAAAAGAAACCGTTGGGTAAGCAATAAATTAACCTTTTTAGGGTTCCGTACCAAAATGGTAAAATGGAACCCTTATGGTGCGACTTTCTCCGTCTGTCTGTCCGTCTGTCCGTCCGTCACACTCGATTATTTCAGTAACTACCGAAGCTATCGACATGAAATTTGGAATAGTTGTGTATATTAGTGGCCCAAAGACACTGGAATTTAAAAAAATTGGAAATTATTTTTGTTCTTATTTAAAAAGGGGGGAAAATCTGAGGGTTGAAATTTAAAAGTGAGATAACTGTACTGTGTGGGGTATCATATGAAAGGGTTTACTTTGTACATTCTAAAACAGATTTTTAATTATTTTTAGTTATGATAGTTTTTGATTTATCGGGGAAAATGTCTAAAAAAATACCGTTCCCCCCCCCTTATCTCCGGAGTTTACCAATCGAAAAATTTGAAATAATTATGGTCAATAGGAATTTACGTATATTTTACAGGAAAACTATAGCCAATGCTCTAACTAGCATAGTTTTTTTGATATTAACAATAAACCTCTACAAACAAAGTTAGTCTTGCGGTTCATTAACAAAGGTAATTATTTATTAATAATGGTACGGAACCCTTCGTGCGCGAGTCCGACTCGCACTTGCCCGGTTTTTTTTCTTTGTTTCGTAGCTGTAATAGGTTGGTAAGTCAGTAGGTAGTAAGTAGGTAGGGATCCACCTATTAGGTTAAATATTTAAATACACTCATAATAATATGGTACTCAGGTATCCTACATTTAAATTGATTTTTTGTAAGTAGGTATTGTCTGGAAATTCTTAAGCGAATTTATTAATAAAGCTTATTCTTAATAATTGTTGAATAATTCGGGCGTTTTCGATATGTTTTACGTCTTCGACTACGATTTATATCAAATAATAGACAATGTCCGCAACTTCCTTCGCTAAGTTTTTTGATTGATTCCCACATTCCAAATGCAATGCATTATAAATGTGCAAACTGCAAACATACAGAATTTCACATACTTAGGTATATACCTTATAATACCAAAATTATCAAGAAAATCAAACAAATCACTGTCCGTCTCGTCCTTTTGAAGTCTCTTTTACTTATGTGAAGGTTTATGGGACAAATAATCCATCTCCTAAATTTAGGGGACCCATTAGTCACTAAGGGACCCTTTAATAGTGGTGAAACGGAAACCATCCCCTAACTGTCCCCTAAATATGCTAAGGGGTCCCTTAAATCTTATGGGTCGTCGGTGAAAGCGGGCATTAGTGAATTTAAGTTTGTCTTCTGGTGTTTTTCCTGATATCTTCAAAAAAGCAGTCGTAATTCCAGTTCATAAAAGTGGAGATAAGAAGTTGGTTTGCAATTACAGACCTATATCGCTGTTAAGTGTATTGAGTAAGATAGTGGAAAAAGTTGCAAACTCCAGATTGGTGAAGTATTTTGAGCAATCAAACCTCCTTGCAACAAGTCAATTTGGTTTCAGAGCCAACAGATCTACTCTGGATGCGGTACTAGAAGTGACCAATCATATTACAAAATGTCTTGATAAGGGAAGGAAATGTATTGGCATTTTCCTTGACTTACAAAAAGCTTTTGATACCGTGTCAATCCCTATCTTTCTCGATAGACTTTCCAGCATGGGAGTTAGGGGTATTACTTTGGAGTGGTTTAAAAGCTACTTAAAAGGAAGATAGATAGCAGTGTATTAAAATAGGCAATGCCACCAGTGAATTTTCTAACATTACTTACGGTGTCCCCCAGGGGAGTGTCTTGGGACCTACCTTATTTCTCGCTTATATTAACTCACTCTGCAGTTTGTCCCCAAAATCTGGACGCATTGTTTGTTTTGCGGATGATACTGTAGTTTTATTTGAAGGTAGTAATTGGGAAGAAGCGAAGTCACTTGCTGTAGAAGGACTTCAGCAAATTACATCGTGGTTAGAAAATAACCTACTGACAATTAACACCGCGAAAACTAAATATGTGTGTTTTAGTACATCAATTAGAAATAATCCTGACAAATACCTCAAACTTCCTATTCACACGTACCCTTGTAATCGGAAAATTAACAAAGGCATCTGTAGCTGTGATATCTTATCTAAAGAGGCAACTGTAAAATATCTTGGCATAACATTAGATGAACATCTTAAATGGTCAGCTCATATTCAGAATACTTCTAATAAAATTAAGAAACTTATTCCATTATTCAGAAATCTAAGAGATATTGCGCCGATTGAGACAACAATGATGGTTTATAAGTTGTTGTGTCTTCCGATCATGACCTATTGTACCTGTCTTAGTTTCAATAATTTTACGTTTTCACTCAAAATTTGATCACTGCACTATAAATAATAACAAAAGAGTAGTAAAATATCCATTATCAGTTGCTAACACAAGTTTTGCCAAATCGCAATTTGAATTCAGCTCATCACATGCATATAATGTATTCAGTAGGGCTAACAAAGGTATTAATTTGAATAAAATTAATAAATTTAACCTGGTTAAATCTCTTAGAAGCTGGCTAGCACCTAAGGGCTACGATGCAACTGAAAATATTTTAAAAATAAAAAAATAGCATTGCGCGCAATTACACATGCACTAACACACACACGCCTATGCACACACACGCACACACATACACACACACGCACAACCATACACACACGCACAACCATACACACACGCACACGCATGCATACACAGACACACACAGACACACTCAGTTTTTCACACGTAAATAAGAAATTAGTTTTTAGTTATATTTTCACATGTATCACTGGAAGGAACTACCCTCTGCAATACAGGTTATCCTAGCGTAGAGGGTAGGGACCACTATTTAATCATGTCACTCTTTTATGAAAATAAATATTATTCTTATTCTTATTCTTATTCTTATACAAGCTATCTCTGAACCAAATTTCATAAAAATTGGTTAAACAGGCGGGCTATGTAAAAATAACACACACTTTTGATTCATAATAATTTAAGCTTCTTTCATGAAAAGACTGACTCTCTAGTTAATTACTTGTCTGTTATTTGGATGTATACAAATTTAAAATTAATGAAACTCCCAGTAATGCTATATTTCACAAATCTAAAATGTAATGAGAAGACAAAACTACCACATGTTATTTGGATATGAAAATAAAAATATTGAATACACAGACAGTCTATAAGAAGAATAAGAATAATATTTATTTTCATAAGAGAGAGTGACAAAATTATATAGCGCTCCCTCAAAATTATATACCCTCTAAGCTAGGATAAGACTTATGAGCTTTTTTCAATTTATCAATGTTACTATTGGCTTTATCCGACTCCAATAATCCATATACTTTGTTAACTACCTTAAAAATATGGGCTAGAGTCACAGCACATCCTCTAGCTAGCTCAGTCCAGAACAGTGTTTGAGCAGCCCTGTTTGTCATTTCCTTCATACTCATGTCGGGGTCCTCTGCATTTACATATTTGTACCCGGGTGACGTCGGTGGGTACACTTTGGATACTTTGCCTTCTTGACCAGTACTGGCGTAGCGCACTAGCATGCCAGTTGAACCAAATGGTCTTACTGAAAAAAAATATCAAACACAGACACACTTCAAATACTTTGCCTTTTTGCAGTGTAGACCTACATTAGTATATTGTAGGCATTGCTGACCTACTAGGATCTTACTTAATACAGCTGGTTTGAGACTCTAATTCTAATAGGCCAACAGCAAAGTACCTACTTAACTTTTAATATGCAAGTCTAAGAACCTGACTAATATAACTATAAAAAAACTTGTAATGCCTGCTTCTAGGCTTTATAAAACTAGCAATTCATTTGTTGGAAGCAGTGTCCGCTTCTACAATAAGCTCCCAGAAGACATGTTGAAGATGTCTCTGAATAAGTTCAAAGTTAATGTAAAACATAAACTCATTGAAAAATCTTATTACCATGTGAAGGATTACTTAAATGACAAGGAAGCTTGGCAATAATTTGCTCTAATGGTTTTGATAGTTCCTTAGTTAAGATTATTTGTGAGATGGTGATAATGAAAAAAAAAAACCCCCTGGCTGAGTTTGTTGTGGGCTCTTCTCAGACCAGGGCGCGTTTGGAACCCTCGTAGCTTTAGTTTTAAGATACCGTAACCGATTATCACCATCATGTTTTTTAAGTAAGTAATTTTTAACGTCAATAAGTGTACCTACAGTGTAACTATATTGAATAAATGATAATATTGACTATTGACTATTGACTATTGACTAGGTACTTAGTTATTTCTGAAATTATATATATTCACAAAGTACTTTCTTTATGGTTGCCTACGTCACGGGAACTACGTTAGTTCGTAATTACAGATAATTATATCTATTATTACTTGTAATTATACAAGCAATTATTTGGTTTCTGTTTATAATGTTTTGTTTTTATGTGAGGTTATATTTCGTTGCGTAACTTCGTTTTTTAAACACAACAAACTACTCTTTTCCAGAAAAATAAATTCAAAACTGTAACAGTAGTTTTTACCTCGAGTCGACACAGAAAATATTTTTGCTAGGGACATCTTATTCACTTTTTATTGCAATTATTGCGAAAAATCGCAAGTCGCAAATTGAAACCTAAATACAATTGTCAAATTCAATTGAATAAGTCAATAAATGTCAAAGTCAATAAATTCAAGGACAAAAAATTCGGATACTCGTACATCCATGGTCTGTGATCCACATCATAACATTGGGTCATAATTACACTTGTAAGTAAATAGCGTATGCGACAAACATTTGCATGCAGGATGCAACACGCTACTCATAGCTGGGGAGTTACTATGAGCTCTTAAAGGAGGACAGAAATTGAACTGCAGCACAGTTTAATGCAGTGTCTGCCTACCAGTTCGGTGCCTTGAAGTCAAGTGCAGTTCAATACCTATCTATATTCTATCCTGCTCTAGGAGCTCATTATAGTAACCCCCCTGGCTTCAATCTTTTAATCGTGTCTGGATTTGACGGCAAGAGGCGTTGCAATTTTTTTTTTTCGCGCGTAGTATGTACGTTGACTTCGAAAGTGTGTATGAGAAATGCGCAAGCGCAAACAAGCTAGGGATGGACGATATACATCGATGTATTTTAAACACTCGATGTATAGTAACGATGCATCGTATTGAACCGATGTATTGTTAATACTTCAGCATCGAATATATATCGATGTTTTTCATTCGATGCATCGAATACTCAACTGACAACTGACAAGTGACAACTGCAGTGACTTTCACGACGTTTCGTTAAACGGAACGTTATAATCAGTTCTGCCAATATAACACGCCAATGATTTATCGGTTTCTGAATAGGTAGGTTGTTTCCTTTGCCGCGGAGCCGGCATAGCAAAATTATAACCAAAACATGGTTGCCAACTTAGGGTCTTTTGGTCCCAAATTTAGGGCTTAAACAAAGACGAAGGGCTTCTTTTAGGGCCCTCATATTTTTAGGGATTTTTGTCTTCTTATATTTTTTACCTATTTTTTATTAATTCTTAGATCTATCATGTATTTACAATTCTTATTACTAAGAATGCGTAGTTGAATGAATAACAAGTCACCATAGTGTTTACCATAAACATAAACATAGGACGCGTTATATTACAACTATGGAGACTGGTGAATGTGGTGAATGGTGGTCCGTGGTTACGTTGTCTATGCTTACTGAAAGAAAATACTGTAGTCTTACGACCAATAAGAAAGCCGTTATTCCAAAATTAAGATTTTCTTCAGCAAAAATATAAATCATTCAATATGAATCTTAATTTTGAAAGTACGGCAAAAAAAAAATTGGGACTTTTTAGGGCTTTTTGTCTTGAGTTTTAGGGACAAATATTTTCGAGTGTTGGTAACACTGAAGTCTGAACATTTGTTATAACATAGTATTCAATATAAATATTGGAATATGTAAAGATTGTGTTGGCACTTGGCTGTGTAATTGTGCATTTTAATAAATATTTTTTCTTGTACTTACCTAGTTTTCTTTAAGGTTTAAACATGTAAGTACGAAAACAATCGATGTTTTAAAAACATCGATGTATTTATCAATACATCGTATTAACATCGATGCAACCGATCGATGCATTACATCGGAAAAAACATCGATGTATATTTTAAATGTCCATCTCTAAAACAAGCATTCGCACCTCACCTCACTCCTCAGTCCTCAGGCCTCAAAGTCAGAGACGACCACACACATTTGATTGGCCCTAACTACATATGGCTGTTTTAAACATTTCGTAAGTACTCATACTAGCGACTTACGTGAGTAAAACTCACAAGTGCCCGGATCTCAGTCTAACCATAAATTACCCACCTTTACTCTGTGGATGTCAACTTATTCAACTTCTGACAGAACGTCAAACTCTTTAACCATAAACTGTCAAAACATTGGAGTGACGTTTACAAATTTTTGTCGGTGTTGTAAAATTACTAAAAAATTCGCCACGCAGCATGGAAGATCCACCGGTTTCGGATATGGACTCCAAAAAACCCAGTCCTGAAGACGAAGTTTCATCTTCCACGGTAAAGATTAGGTTCTTTGTATAAACAGCCCCTATACAGTTTAGTGCGCGGTTGTTACAAAGTTATTGGTTTTTCGTAGGACCGGCGACCTTTCGGAGGCTTGGAGTTCCAAGTGTCTGAAGTAGTTGGAAGGCTAGAGGCTGTAGTGAATGCCCAAGATGCTGTAGAAGAGGAGAAAAAGCCAGAGGCGCGTAAAATAAGCGCTGGTTTCTTTGAGCCAGACGAAATGCCTATGGACGAGATTTTGAAGGTTTTAGAAGACCTGGTGATGAAAACTGACCCTAGTTGTGAGAGCATGGAGCCACCCTTACTTCCCACGGACGCTGTGACCCGAGCAGCGATTCTTTCCCATAGTATTTCTGCTTTATTTGCAAGATTAGAGAGAGGTCATGCATCCAGACTTGGTGCTCATATAGCCAGTGAAACTACACGTTGGATGTCGCATATGTTCAGGTAATATGTTATGTTTATGTATGGACAGTAAAAAGTACCTAGTTATTCAGTGCTTTAGGATGTTTACACATAACTCAAGGCCAGTTTGTCTGGCATATACCTACATTCCTTTGCTTTGTTTCTGTAAAAAAAAACAACAGCAATCTTAGAGTATGTCCTAAGGTGAATCTCTAATATGAGCAACTTTTTTTAATTATTCACTAAGAACACTAGGAAAGTAACTACTTAATATGAGTAATTTACATGTTAACTTATTGTTTGTAATGATCATCATCTAGTCCAACTAACACCTACTAACTACAGATGGTTTCAACATAATAACAATTGTTTTGAAGAGGAGAATGTTTGCTTTAAATATGAAAAGCAATGAATGTATCAGTAGATTGCATATTTAGTTTATTTTTAAAATGTCATTCAAGCTTATTAAATGACTTGTTAAAAATAGAAATAATTTTAATAAGTAAATAAATAATATTTCTCTTAACTACAATCTATTTTATACGCTAATCTTACCTTTAATTTGTTTTGCATTTTACCATCATAAGACAGAGAGTTGAACTGAGTTTTACTACTTACAATAGGCATGATGACAGTAACCAAGAATTAATGAAATTATGAATTTATCTAATGAAATAGGATTCATGGATTATAAAAAATGTAATTATTTTTCTAGTTCGAGTGAGATTGCTATTTATTTTGATAAAATAAAACTACAAAATACAGCTATCCGCCATAATGGATTAAACACCAAGAAGCGAATGACGTCACAATTGTTTGTTTTCTAGCTTTGAAAATCCCACAATTTCTTCTTCTTCTTGTTGAGGTTTCAGTCCCTTATGTCCTGTATCACTGCGACCATCTCCAATCTATTGTGATGATTGACCACAATTGCTTACTGCCTACTGCACAAAGTACATAGGTAAAAACAATAGTAACGTCACAAACGACACCATGACACCGCCAAGCTTTTTGGCGTGAATTTTAAAACTTAAATTTCAAATGCCAATTTTATCTACCCAACCTTATAATCAGTCATCATGCATATTAAGTTTACAAATAAAGTCTTAAGAGTACATTTCACATAGAAGAACGTAATAAACAAAATATGCAATGCATATTAGTAAGTATTAATCAATAACCTGATTGGTCTGCTTAACACATCTGTGGAAACTGATTTGGGGTATTAGTTTATTGTAACTGCCATACGTAAGGGTATGGCACTTACACTTATCATCAGATGAGATTGCAGTCAAGGGCTAACTTGTAGTGGAGGAAAAAACATATTACATAATATTATATGGCTAGTGACAAAAGGGTATGCGTACATCATTAATGTTTTTTTTAATGTTATGAACAAAGTCACATACACATACTAGTATGTAATAATACTTCCTATGATAATAGTCAAAAATATTTGGCATACATAGATATAGTTTGTTATCAAATTATCAGCCTTGTTAGACCATACAAACATTTTACATGCAATTAATAATCTTATCCGGTTAATGGAAACTCAAGGTGATTGATAAGGAATGACCAGCTTTCAATCATGGCAATCAATGTTATAGGGCTAACACATATTGTGTGGAGTGGAGGCATATCTTGTTTATGACAACTTACTTTATGGGTTGGTTACATTAAATAGCCTTTTATTTCTGCACTTGCTTACATAACTAATACAAAAATCCTTAAAAGTACTACATAATTTATAACTCGGTATTTTAATAGTTAATTTATAGAAGTTATTAAGTTTTAAGAACATTGGACATATACATACAAAACATTCTTGCACAGTACAAGAAATTCTAATTTTTATTTACAAGTACATAATATATGATTAGGCCCATGTCAGTTAAATGGATGGGTTACAGACAGACAGCCGCATTTATAATATTAGTATGGATGAGTGTAATATGTGTGTGTGCCTTGCACCTATTTTGACACTCAATTCATCTGGTGAGATTCATTTCTCTAAATCAAAATTTAGAACCTATTTAAAGAAAACTCTAAAAACATTTTATTCCAATATGCCATTTAAGCAGTTTTATCATTGATAAAGCAACTATAAAAAAACTTGCATGTTAATGTATTCATAGCTTCATATTCATTACAACTTAAATTGTTTCTAGTTTTTTAATGTAAAAATTATGCCGGTTTGGTTTTAATTACCAATTGTTTTAAGATCTAATTAATTACTAGCCCTGCTGTCTATTAATTTTAGTTGTAAAATAATCTTACATGAATAATAAAACCCCTATCACTTATGTTGTATTATCCATACTAATATTTTAAATGGAAAAGTGTGTCTTTGTCCCCTATGCTTCCACGGCCCATCTATGAAACCTATTTTAACAAATTTGTTAGACATAGATTTCTTCCCAGGAAATGCCATAGTCTACTTTTATGCTGGAAAATCAGACAGTTCCCACAGTTTTCCAAACCTAAATCCACAGTCACTTAATCATAATCATCATCTATAAATGTGAAAGTGTCTGTCTGCTAGTCTGTCTGTTCAATCGATTTTGTTGAAATTTCGAAACAAGTGAATATAATTAAAATTATTAAAAAATACGACTGCTCTGCCGTAGACACACATACAAACACGAACCCTGAAACATAACACTTCTTTTTTGGGCAGTCGTGTAATAAAAAACCCCCCTCGAATGGAAGTACGGCTATCACTGCTACTACGTTACGATACCACAGTCATTAATTACCTTTGGAATCTTATTCACATTTTTATTAAATGATATTTTTTTGTGAATCACTGGATATTGAACTATAGTGTTATATATTTTTGGAATCTACTCATCATTTTCTAGATGATGATTATATAGTTAATCATATTTTCGAAAAAAAAATTCAACTTTAGTCTTTAATGCGGAACCATGGTCACACCATCAATTTTTTTTTAAATTTGACTAGCCTATGTCACCCGGAATAATCTAGGGATTCTAACGATACCTCATTTATCAAAATCGGTTCAGGCGTATAGAAGTTACGGTGGAATATACAAACTCACATACATACATACATACATACATACATACATACATACATACATGAACCCTGAAAACAATATACTCCTTTTTTCAGGCAGGCATATAATACTCCTTTTTTCAGGCAGTCGTATAAAAATGACAGGATAGCTTGCATCCCAGAGATAAAGGGTATTATGCTGGCAAATATTTCCTATAGGTTTTTTAAATATATAGTTTTAATCCTAAAAACATGTGGATAAAGATTAAAGATGCAGGCATCATCTATTAATATTGTAATAAAAAATTATGTTCATGTGTCAGACTTACCCTTCATGAAACTTTGTCACTTAAAAGCCACTAATTCAAAAGATCTTTGTCTTAATCACAACAGTTACAAATAGTATAGCTCGCGGCAATCAAATATTCGCGTCTGAAGTTGACCGCAAGACGCGTCGCAATAGCATATTTTCGCGCTTAATGTGTACTTTGACTACAACAGTTTGTGTGAGAGCTGTGTATATTACACCTAATTATACCTAATAGTTGACCTCCTCTTGTAATTTTGCAGGTTGGCAGAATACAGTGCATATTACCATCAGGAACAGTTAGAAGGTCTAGTCCGAGTCACGAGGATGTTATTACACCACAGATACCCAAGATATTTGGAAGATGGAGGTAATTTTACTGTCGACATTATTACAACAGTTTAGGTTTTGAAAAATCCTTTTGGATAGTGGGAACTCCTCTTTTATTCTGAAGATATATAAATTGCATCACAAAAAGGTAATAGGCGTTTGAAGAGTTCAGAGTTTGTGCTTGCTCAGATCGAGGCAGATCGAGACCCTTATTTACTCCTTTGAAATATCTTCCAGCTAGGGAGGTCGAAGGTCTGTTACATTTGCTTACGCGCTGCCATTTTTATGGTCGCGCATGCGCTTATATGGTACAGATTCCGTTCGTATCAGAAAATTTGAATAAAACCGATTTGTGCGGTTTCTGTGATAGAAAAACGAACCGACAGAAAGGCGACATGTTTGCGACAGTGTTGCAAGCTAAGTAATTTTGCCTGATTTAGTGATATCATCACCAGTAATATTCTCTATAACATTCTCTACATACATAAAGAGATATTCGGCTGCTTCGTCTTCATAGCTCTATAAATTTAAAGACGGCGTTAAACAGCATCTGTTAAGTCGAGGTTATTACACTATCGATGATTTTCTTAATGACAAAGTTGCATGGAAGCAACCAGCCTCGCATCCAGTGACCCACAAGTCAGTGTAATACTTGTAACATAATGTGTTGTATTGTCTACTTATTGTAACCTTTTGCTTTTTTAAGAAAAGAGCAACTGTTGAGTTTCTTTCCGGATCTTCTCAGTAGAATCATCTTTCGGGTGGTAGAGTCTTAACATATTATCATAAGTGACACAAGTTGTCCTACGTGAAATAAATAAATCATTAATCATTTATTATTATCTCTTTCTAAAGTTCGAAGCGTAATCTTTACGGTATGTACCTTAATCATGTTTCTCATTATTTGCAGCGCTAGCATTCGCCAACCGCCTACCCTCGATATACAGTTGTGTGGCGAGTCCCCTGGGCGTGGTGCAGCATTTGTGTCGACAACTCGGCTTGCCGCTAGCTTGCGTTAGGCCCGTGCCCGTTGATGCCACAGGTGAGAATATTACTGAACGTTTTTATTTTATTGCAATATAGGCTTGCACTTGACAACAATTGTGCTCATAAAAAACAAATGAAGAGGTCTAGGTTGGAGCGCGTTTGCTTAGATAATGCTAAGAAAATTAGAGGCAATAGGCTAGGCTGAGCCCCCCGCTGAGCTCGTCGCGTTATTTTCCAAACGGAATGGCATCTTTACGCAATGTACTAGTAGAATAATTGTAATTTGTCATATACTAGATATCTATTCTGATATTTAATTTGCGAATCGCACTTTTTTTGTATCTTTCCCTCACAAAAAATATTTTGTTGCGTAATGTCTCATGACTCAATTATATATGATTTTCAAACTTTCAACAGATTAAAAACTGTTACAGCCTACAGAAGAAACATACACAATGTTGGAATCCCACTTCTGATGTTATATGTATTTTTGTTCCGCGATAGGTAAAAGCATGGACCTAGAAGCGATAGATCGGCTATGCGAGAAGGACGTAGCTGCTAACCGAACGCCCCAGCGAGTGCTAGGGGAAGTGGGGAAGGGGGGCCTAGGCTAGGGCTTTTTCATGTCTTCCCCTCACATGCCTTTTAAAAATATGTTGCTCAATGACTCACGACTCAATGACGTGTGTTTGAATCTCACTTCTGATGTTATCTGCCCCTATCTTTATTCTGATACTATCTGATGCCCGCGACTACGTCCGCGTGGATTGAGGTTTTTTTGGTTCCCGCGGGAACTTCTTAGTTTTCCTGAAACATACACAATGTTGGAATCCCACTTCTGATGTTATATGTATTTTTGTTCCGCGATAGGTAAAAGCATGGACCTTGAAGCACTAGATCGGCTATGCGAGGAGGACGTAGCGGCTAACCGCACGCCCCTGCTCGTTTTGGGGGAGGTGGGTGGGCCGCCGCTAGGCTGGGGTACGCCCCTCGCTGCGCTCGCCGCGCTGTGCTCCAAACGGAATTTGCACCTACACGTAAGGGGACATGCTTTGGCTCTCCCCGCTGTTATGCCCAGAGAACAGGTTAGTAAAAGTCTAATTAATGATTTAACGAACTTACCTGTAAGTGTAGTTCGATCATAATTGATAGATATGAATGATTTGTCCGAAGAGATTAGCATAATACTGACCCTTGTAATTGAAATTTCATCTTTCACCTTTATTGCTGTCTCTGGTTCTGGCTAGATACTATCCTCAAACGGTTTATTTGTTTGATAGATTTTAGACCCGCTTTCGCTTTTTTTTTTGATTTTCG
The DNA here is from genome assembly GCA_963932025.1 of Erebia epiphron. Classification (NCBI taxonomy): domain Eukaryota; kingdom Metazoa; phylum Arthropoda; class Insecta; order Lepidoptera; family Nymphalidae; genus Erebia; species Erebia epiphron. The sequence continues at coordinate 17,652,241 of OZ009950.1, forward strand.
CTTTTCTGATTTTTTGATCAATGAAATGATGAAAGGTCACTCACTGATCATCACGAGATCTCAGGAACTATAAAACATACAGACTTGAAATTTGGAAGGTAGGTTCCTTCTTTGGTGTAGACGTCAGCTAAGTTGGAAGTTTGACGGAAGTAAGTATTGAAGTTACAGACATAAATATTGGCATTTAAGTTAATAGTTCAAAATAATAATAATCTGTATAAGCAGCTTTACGAAAATCCACCCCAAAGGGGGTGAAATGGGGGTTGGAAGGTTGCATGAAGGTTCTAAGTTTTTGAAGTTAGAGTCTTGAAAATCGGGACTGAGGTTATTAGTTTTAAATAAAAATAACCTGTATAAGCAATTTTCCGAAAATCTACTCCAAAGAGGGTGAAATGGGGGTTGGAAGTTTGTATGAAAATTCTATGTTTTTGAAGATAGCTACTTGAAAATCGGGATTTAGGTTATTAGTTTTAAATAATAATAATCTGTTTGAGCCATTTTACGAAAACCCACCCCACAAAGGGTGAAATGGGGGTTGAACATTTGTATGAAAGCCCTATGTTTTTGTAGAAAGAGACATGAAAATTCAGCATTTCGGTTATAAAAATTTAAATAATAAAAATCTGCATAAGCTCTAAAAAGCCTCTTTAGATAGACTTTTTGCAGCGGGATAATTTCATAATCTCTCTAGGAAATCAGAAATTGTACGCGGACGAAGTCGCGGGCGACCGCTAGTAGTGACTAAAGCTCAAAACACACAAGGAGCGGGCGTGGGTCGGGTTGGGTGCACGGCTGGTTGAATTCCTTGTATTTATACACACAGCGTCACCCGCCACGCGCCCGACCCGCGGCCGCGTTCTGTGTGATGTCGTCCATATAAATACAAGGATTGGAATTCATCCCGCCGCGCACCCGACCCGACCCGCGCCCGCTCCCCGTGTGTTTTGCCCTTTAGAAGGCTTTTAAAATATGTTCGAATGCAGATATTCTTATTTTTAAAAACAAAAGAACGTTTACTTGTACTACTTGTGTTTCCTGGGATGCAACCTATCTCTGTACCAAATTTCATCAAAAGGGTCGAACAGATGGGCCTAGAACGCGTTCACGGCCCACCTGTCTAATCGATTTTTATATATCTGTCTGTCTGCTAAGCTTAGCAGACCTTTCGCCTTTATAACATTAGTATAGATTGTGTACAACTAAATTGGCCACAATATAATACCTCTATCCTTGTATACAATTGGCATGTGTTATTCCAGACATACAGCATAGCAGACTCACTCACATTAACACCAGGTCCGTGGTTTGGCGTACCGGGGCTACCGACTGTCGTATCCTTTTACAAATATATCAAAAATATAGCTTATAATATCTTTACCACACAATAATAAACCAATGGTATATTGTCCAATCCTAAAACCCATCTGGTTCTATATTTGTATATTTATTTTTAATCATCGCATAGACTTATAAAAAGCGCTTACGAAAGTCAGATCAAATACAAATTTACATTGATATGTCATAAAAAATAATAAGTTACCTAAGTACCTAGTCATACAAAATTTAAATAATGTTATTTACAAATTACAATGTTGTATCTTCATAATTTAATAATAAAATATCAAAATAAAAATGTCATAATCATACTATAATATTATAAATGCGAAAGTCACTTTGTTTGTTGGTTTATTGGTTTGTCCTTCAATCACGCCGCAACGGAGCAACGGATTGACGTGATTTTTGGCATGGGTATAGTTGAGGACCTGGAGAGTGACATAGGCTACTTTTTATCCCGGAAAATTAAGGAGTTCCCGCGGGAATAACAAAAAACTTAAACCACGTGGACGAAGTCGCGGGCATCAGCTAGTATTAGAATTAAAGAAATTGTATACTTTGGGGTACTGCCAGCAAATCTAACATATGGGGTTACAGAGAGCTCAGAATTGTATCCTTAGAACGATTGCTAATGCTCCTTAGTTTACACGCAATACCGAAATCCGCCAGCACCTGGAAATCCCAACTGTAATTGAGAAACTCACTCCTTTGATTGATTCTTATAAACAGTCAAAAATAAATAAAATACACGGTATTTTTATTACATACGTAGCCACCTCTCCTGTCCTCTCCCTCCTCCACTACTCACTGCTCCCTCTCTCCCCGCTTCTCGCTCGGTTACGCTTTTTTTTACGCTTCTTTTTCCACTTGGTTGGGGTGTCTGATACACCCCAACCCACTGAAAAAATAAAACATCTGAAGCGGGTAATTGTGCTCGACAGCGTACAGATATAAGGACGCTGGTCCTCTTATCCGAAAAACTCAATTCCTTCATCAAATCTGCTTACAGTCTGCTGACTGAGCGCAGATCAGAAAAAAAAAAACATCTTTACTGATTAAAATGATATGGGTCATTTAATTAAGAATGTTATTTCTTTAGCGTTATTCCAGACATTTTATAGGATACCAGAACCCATCACAGCAAATGATCATTCTAAAGGCGTGAATCCGGTAAGTTATTGAGCAGTAATTGAATCACTATGTACATGTTGGGCATTTTTTTTGGTACAGAATTAGGCTCTTCGAATATATGTCTATACTAGCTGATGCCCGCGACTTCGTACGCGTGGATCGAGGTTTTGTTGTTCCCGCGGGAACTCTTGAATTTTCCGGGATAAAAAGTAGCCTATGTGCTATTCCAGACTATATTCTATCTCTGTGCCAAATTTCAGCCAGATCCGTTCAGCTGTTGGCGCGTGATTGAGTAACAAACATCCATACATCCATCCATCCAAACTTTCGCATTTATAATATTTATTTGATTTACTGGAAAAAAAACACTAGAGCAATATGTAGGCAATATGTATTGTTCAATGTTGTATAATGCACGTGCGCATTGAAAATTAAATTCATGGCGTTATTTAAGGCGCATTAAATTTTGCGCTTCAAGTGTCATTTTCTTTCTGCTAACAAGTGATAATCTTAGTAGTAATTTATATTGGTGTGGCTTTTTTGGAAATAATAAATTGAAATTGAAATCTAAAAGATTGAAAGTTAAACCGACTTCACTACACACTAAATTTAACAGTCCATATCTTGAAAACTACTCAATCGATTTTGATGAAACCTGTGCTGTTCCCGAAGTTGAAGTTAATCGCAGAAAATTAGTTTGCTGCAGAAATCCGCAGACAAACATACATACACCTATGAAAATTTGTATATTTGTTTGGAAGCCCTTATAGATTAAGATATTATATGAATATTTTGCAGTTACAATTACATAAGTATTATGTGACGAATTGATAACCTCCTTTTTTGAAGTCTATTAAAAATCAATCAAATCATACTAATATTATAAATGCGAAAGTTTGGATGGATAGATGTATGGATGGATGTTTGTTACTCAATCACGCCCCAACGGCTGAACGGATCTGGCTGAAATTTGGCACAGAGATAGATTATAGTCTGGAATATCACATAGGCTATCCCGGAAAATTAAGGAGTTCCCGCTGGAACCAAAAAACCTCAAACCACGCAGACGAAGTCGCGGGCATTCGCTAGTAAAACATGAAAATGACTTCCAGGCTGGTAGCCGGGAAGGCGCTTTAGCCGCGTTAGCCGGTCTGACAGCGGGCTCGGCTAGGCTAGCCGCGCTGCCGCTGTGGACGTGCGCGCGCGCCGCCGGGGCCAAGAGGCTAGCGAGGCGGATCGATGCGGCTTTCCGCTCGGCCCGAGCCGCGCGGGCGTTGATAGCTAGCGCTGACTTGCGGCTATTGGTGAGTGGGGATGATGCTTATGAACTCTTAGGACGTTAGCTTGACAGCTGACAGTGGGCTCGGCTAGCCATGTGAACGTCACGAATTCAAGAATATTTCATTCAAAGGAAAGAGAAAAAAGGTTGATATAATTTTAATAGCAAGTACAAAAGAGAGCTGCAAAATCTTGAGGGTCGGTTGCGAGCTTTAGAAAGCAGTTGCCGTCATTTGTATAGCGGCGTCTCATTCGTTCACATACGACGATTTCTTTCTGAGGGCCTGCTCTCTTGGCACGGCATGGCAGGACTTTTCATGAGACAAACAGAAATATAACCTAATGGTATGACAATAAAATTGAAATTTCAATGTTGATCATCGTAGGCACAAAACACTTTGTTTTGGTCATATATTATGTATAAGTCTAATCGTTGCGGAAAAATCCCCTGCTGTGCCGTGCCGTCTATGGGCGCAGGCTCTAAAACCCTATGTGAAATATTCTCTATCGGGTGCTGAAATCGATATAATATTATGTAGATACTAGCTGGGCCCTTTCATAGTAAAAATTTGGTTTACCGAATTGTAGTGCATGTACCTCACCTGTCTTAAGTTCTTATAAAAGTAAAGTTATCATCATCATAATCATAATATTTATTTGCTGATTGTAGGTTACATGAGAAGTTCTTACAATAAAGTTAAAGGTTTTGGGTTCCAGTTTGGTACTGTACTCATTGTTTTGTCGTTTTGTGTGTTGAAATCTTCAAGTGTTAAAGGTATGTTATCTTTTCAGAGCGACCGGCCGGGAGGTGACGAACCACCAAACGTCGATTTAGTTGTAAGTGTGTTTTTTATTTTCACACTCACGCGTTGCGCTATCATCCTAATTTAAATTGTCTCGAGTAGGATCAGCCTATGTGTTATCATCTCAAGCAGTATTAAGAATCTATCGACATCCAAGAAACTGTTTTTGTGAAATGAAAAAAAAACAAAAAAAAAAATTAAAAAATTATATAAAAAAAATCACTGTACCACATAGCTCCTTTTGTCGCGGATTATAGCAAATTAAACTTCTGGTTCCTTCATTATGATGGACTTCCGCAAAGTAACGCCTGCCTCTATCCAATACTTTGTATCCCTAAAATGTAGCGATACCTTGTTGTAGGAAGCAATATCACAAGCGTCTGCGTGCGTAGCGTTCCAGTTCGCACCGGCTGACGTGGAGAAACCGCCGCCTTACTACGACAAACTGAACTCCTGGCTAGGGCAGGTGCTACAGAGGGAAGCCGATATGGTCAGTATTATATTGATAAAAGTGCATGACGTTGTGACGTCAATCTAAATCCAATATGGCGGACTCCGGAAGGTGGCGGATTTTTATGCATCCACATGATATGGGTATCTACTATAAGGGTTTGCTGAGAAGAATACGAAAAATAAAAAATACGTCACACTAAATTCAATATGGCGGATGAATGTTTTTTAATGATTGAAGTACTTATTATTACATAAATTGACGATTTGGAGGGCTATCAGTGTTTCTATTTTACTTAATTTTCTCTCGGGTGCTATCTCAAAAATGACTTCTGAAACTTAATTCCACGGATATGAAGGCACATAAGCGTCATCTAATAGGGATAAGTTTTAATGAATTGAAATACCATAGTGTAACTTATTCCCTCTCCAGATCAGTATAGAAGTGTGCGAAACAGAGCCACACGGTGTAGTCCTTCGCTACTGCCCACTAGAAGGCTCCCTTCTAGAAGAAGACCGAATAGAAGCGTGGGCGAGTGTTCTAGAAGCGCAGCTGCACGTGTTACACGCGACCGTGGCTCTGAGGGAGCCCTTCCAGCAGAGGGTGAGGCGACACCCGTGCTTGAGACTGGTCCACGTGCCTGGGTGGGCGGGTAAGAGACTACACATGTTCTGTTCTTTCCAGATTTTCTTCTGAAATAAGATAGAGTTAAGGCGTGGGCGAGTGTTCTAGAAGCTGGGCTTCTAGGACGCACCACGTGTTTGAAATTTTGTAATTTTATTATATGACTACCTACTACTCGGAGGGAGGCCTTTGCCCAGTCGTGGGGCAGTACAGGCTAAATTAGATTAAAAAATACATAAAAATCAGCTCTCAGAAAATAAGTAAAGTTAGCAACGTTTTTACGTACCTTTAGCACCTTATAACTATAAATTGGCCGTCGCCCCAAATTTGTAAGTATGCGTACGTTAAATCTACGTATCAAAGCTACCATATTACACACATTTTGTTTCTCAGAAAATAAGTAAGGTCTGGCGGCTCTGGGATCTTTCTCTATTTGTTGTTGTTGATGGGGGAAAATATTAAAATAACCGACCGCATGGGGGGAGATCGGGTAATGTGGGATTTCTAACCACTAAAACCTTTGGTGGCCATATTCATCGCATAATGTGAGGTTCCAGGAACTCTAACGACCAAGGGGCCTCCCTTTTACTACTCAATGTTACCAGCCAAAGTCAGAAAGATTTCACTATGAATTTATACTCTATGTAGAACATATGTTCCAATGAAACCTGAAATGAAATGAATTAAAACCTAATGAAAAAGTGGGAAATAGTAAAAGCTAAAATTTAAAAAATTACACTTTGTACCATCAGTGGGACAACTAATTGCTGGGGCAAAGTTTAATAAACAAAAGACAAAAGAAATGGTGCGTGTAAATTTTACGCGCTGTAGTTCCCAACCTAAACGCGCAAGGCTTCTATTAGCACTTTAAAAGACCTTGATAAAAGATGGTGGCCTCAAATTAGGTGTTCAATTTTCTGCAGAAGTGACATATGAACTTAGATAACATTTTTTACCCAGGTCTGGGTGGAGTACGCTATATACCGACCGGCTGGGAGGAGGCTCCAGCGGAAGAACTCAACAACCTAAACAAGCAGCTGGTTGAAACTCTCCGTGCCACGGACGGCGCCTTCTCGTGTGGGGACGGGGAAGACGGGATGGCTTGTGTGAGGTAAGTTAACACTGATAACATTGATTTCTCAGGTCTAGGTCATTGAATTTTCAAATCACAACGATTCTAAAGTAGTTTCACTTCAATAATCTCGGCTTTAGAAACGCTGTTAACGTGAAAAGTAATGCATTACAGATTTGGCATGGTGACTGCAGACACTGACGTGGACGAGTTGCTGGATCTAGTGATGTCAGCGGGAAAGGATTGCGAAGACAACTCGAAGGCGCTCGTTGACATGACTGAGGTTGTTAAAAAAGGTTGGTGTTTTTATATCAGTTCATTTATTTAAAACCAAAATTATAACTAGGTATTTTCGATAAATAGGTATTTTCGGTATTATAGGTATGATTTGTTCATCCAATTTTACATTTAATGGAAACATGTTACACAGGTATAATTATTATTAAAGGCGATGTGGATATTATGTTCTATTTTCCAGCGTTTCATGTTGCATTATGTGACGTGACGTTCGTTACATGTTTTAGCGTTCCGTTTACATTTAATAAAAACATGTTACACAGGTGCAACACGTAAGTAAATATGCTTCATGTTATGTAGTTATATTTTTCAGCGTTTCGTGTTGCATTATGTGTCGTGACGTCCGTTACATGTTACATTTCATAAAAACATGTTACACACGTGCAACACGATAGTAAATATCACTAATGTTATGTGGAGTCTGTTATATTTTTCAGCGTTTCGCGTTACATTATGTGACGTGACGTCCATTTCATGTTACATTTAATAAAAGCATGTTACTCAGGTATAACGGCCGCGCAAGAGGAGCTAGCCCGCGAGGCGTGGCAGGAGGGTCTGCTGCGGCGGGTGCCGGTGGTGGGCCGCGTGGTGTCGTGGTGGGCGCCGCCCGTGCCGCCGGCGGGCAGGCGCCTGTTGCTAGCCAATGGCATGCTGCAGACTACTGAGGATATATACCGGTGAGCATGTCTCTCTACACATGTGTGAAGGCCGCGCAAGAGGAGCTAGCCCGCGAGGCGTGGCAGGAGGGTCTGCGGCGGCCCTCCACCGGCCCACCATCAAATATTCATGCAGCAATATGGTTGTATCAAAATATTTGTTGATACAACCATATTGCTGCGTGAATATAGTATTTGTTACTTTGCAAAACGGATACATAAATGTAAGATTGTAGCCCAGCGATTGGCTAATACGCAAAATAATTAATTGCGACGTAACTTTGTCCGTTGTTCTCACTTCTCGGCCTCCAAAGAGTAATGCATGACGTAATGTAAGTTACATTCGAATTTTAAAATAGTAGCGCAAGTGGCGTTCATTTCTTAAAAGTAAAATAACACGACTTACCTTGAGATTTATTTTATGATGTTAATGATAATATGCTTCCAAGTACACTTTCCAACTTCTAAATTCGGGGTGAACCACTAGTTATATTTATTTAGTAACAAAAGCTTTTAATGTAATTAAGCATAATGAGGAATAGCCCCAGTTCTGTCTAATCCTATTATACTCACAAAAAAAATATGTTTTCAGACGCGTACAAAAGAAGGAGAACGAAGAACCGCCACGCGCGCATTCTCCCACGCGGCAAAGTCAGCCTGAGAACCAATAGCATTACAACTGTGTGTCGCCTCTCACACACACAACGAATCCATTTTAAAAACTATAAGCAACCTTATTGCAAAGTGATACGGTTTAGAATAGCATAACAATAAGAAGTAGACATAGAACTTAAATAATTTCATAATGCCAAGTTGCCGATAAGCGACCTTATTTTGAAGTAATAAGATCTATAAAAGTAAAACGCAACATGCTTAATTGCATACAGTACCTATCAAAAGCATAACAAATGAGTGAAGCAAGACGAATGAGTCGCACACGCACATGTGTCTATTGTATAAAAGATAAGCAACCCTATTTTTAAAGTAATAGGGCATAGAATAACAAATGTATTATATTTATGTATTTATGGAAATGAAAAGTATACAGGGTTTATTTAAAAATACTAATAACTTCTTAAGGGCAACTTCTCTACATAACACTGAAAATCTTTTTTTAAACCCATTTTTTTTTAATAATTCAAGTCACTAAAATAAAAAATTTAACGTTTTACTGTACACTCTAGCTAGAGTCTAGACCATTGATTCCCAAAGTGGTCCAGGTGGACCCCAAGGGGTCCACGGGAGACTCGATGGGGGTCTACGTAGGCATGACAAAAAAATGGGGGTTCACAATTCGTAAGCGGGGGTCCACGAAAATGTATCTGGTTTCGATAGTGAAGAACTAAAATGTTGGCTTAACTTCACATAACAATGTAGGCAGATAATACCTATCTTAAGAAGCTCAGCGACTGTTACTTGTAAAAACTTGCATATTTCATATTCAGTACAGCGTGTCAAGACTTGCAAAGCGCCGCCGCCGCATAAAGAAAATATACAATTTATTTTTTTTACCACTCCGAATGGAGAGTTTTCTAAATAAAATAAGTGAGAATTGATTGGTTTCTTGTGCTGACTGCTGTGAGTAGATGTCAAAAAAGTAAAGTTGGATGGAATAACTTTTTTGATTGGCCGACTTAACTTTTTTGACATCCACAGCACAATCAATTAATTAATTAACCAATTGATTCTCACTTTTTTTCGAAAACTGTTAATACGTGGTTGGAAGTTTGGAACTCAACCGCATCGCAAATTTCCATAGTTAGGTCTAATCTTCACATTTTTTATCGACTGGGAATATGGTAGAAATGTAGCTGCAGGGGGTCCACCGGAACCAGCAAAATATTGAAAGTGGTCTATGAGAAAATAAAGTTTGGGAACCTCTGGTCTAGACCCTCTTCAAGTCCGTGTTTTCAGTAGGCAGTAGTCGATTACTCGAGCGATAACCGGTCCGCCGCGCGCAGACCGCTTGCGGCGTGCTGTATTACTAGAGAATACTAGAATACTATGGTGTTGTTCTAAACACCAAAGTATTCTATAATCGCTGAATCTGCCGGCAGCAGACTGAATTACCATCGTCAAAAAAGCTCGTATTTATACTAACTGCTATTTCCAATATAATAATAAATAAATTATAAATAATTTATTATTAGAATATGGCGTCCGTATCCGCAGATTATATCGTATGACATGAAACGAGTCAAATTGACAGATATTATGCTTCCTGTTTCATGAGATATAATGACAAGTAGTAATTATGCTAACACTAATATATTATGCAAAAAGTTATTCATATTAAAGGTTATTAGTATTTTTTTAATTTACTCCATATAAAAGCCAAATATATATATACGTACACTTATAATATGTATACGTGTGAATGAATAGGCATATTTTGTAAATCAGAGAAAATTATCGTGTGAACGAGTAAAAATCGACCGTATTGTAATGTGATAAGTTTTAAAATAGTATGATTTTTTAGTTAATATTGTTAGTATAGAAAAAATATAAAGGTGCAATAACGTATAACTAATAAACAACTGCTAAGTTGTTAATTGTATAAAAACGTCTACATTTAATAAACTATTAAGGTGAAGTAAAGTTCAAAGTAAGGTAGCGCGCTAAGTTGTAACACACAAAGCTAAGGTTTGAAGGTGCAAAGAGTAAAGCTATAAATTAAAAAAAATAGGTATTTAATGTTTGATATATTTTATAATTACAGCCGTTGTAAAAATAATTTAAGATGGACTTTTGCTTTGTCGATATGTTTTCCTTTTTTATTATAATAACAAACAAACAAAAATATTCGTCAAATTTGTTTGTGAAAGACGTCTGATAATAGGGAATATGCATGATTTATTTTTATTTCTTAAATCAGTCATTTACATCTTTATAACATAGTAAAAAATATAAATAGGTTTGAAAATAGTCAAATAATTACGTTAATTGGTGTTTCAAAGTTAAGTATAAATTTGAGCCGTTCAAACGCCACCATTAATCGCGCGCTTTTGATGACGTCATTGGTTATTTACCGTGTTTGTTTACTATAGCGATTCAGTTGAGTTACTTCATAATTATTATTATTTAACAAGTAATCACACAGGAATACAGTTTTAAACAATTTTTTCTCACAAACACTACTAACACAGTATGAATATCGACGCCGATAAATCCACTGACGTGACCATTTACGTCACATTTCGTTTCGACCAATGGTGACGTGTTTTGCAAGTTTGAATTTGCCTCCCTTATTTTTCACTTTCTATTTAATATTTTCTGGGTTTAAATAATAACTAAATAAAAAAAATACATTTTAAGTATAATGTAAAGACAATAAAGAATCTAGAAAAAAATATTTGAGACAAATTTAAATTTTATGCATATTCCCTATTGGTTTATGGCGGTAAAACTGGGCGCTTTTGCATCTTTTGAAAGTTCATCTATGACGCTCCTTTAAATTTCAGGGGCAGATATAATCAAATACATGGGTTTCTTTTTAAAATTCATATTCTACTATTGAAACTTTTTAAATACATTTTGACTGTTTGTAAAAGGTCACAAATCTAATTCTTTTGTTTCTGTATTTTATAGGTTCGCAAACTTTCGAAAAGATGAAGCAATAAAAAAAAACATACAATAGATTCACAATAATTCATGTGATTACTTGAGCTGTAGTTATTGTACCTAGCTTTTTATAATACGACCTAGAATAGATTAGCATTGTAAAATAGTAATAATGTAGATTGTAAATGTCCAATAAGGCTTGAAAACACGATTAATAATAATAGTAATAATATGTAATTAATATTCAGTAATAAGTAATGCCTTAGTAATTTTTGGAAATAAATAATTGTCAAAAATTCCCGTTCCCGTCATGTAAAAATATTTAATTGTTTTAATATAGTATAGAGTCACGAAAATTGTAAAAACTAATTAAAGTAGACCATAAGATCCCTTTAGATCTGCCAAGTGTTGAAATTACTCTTTCAAGTCAAATAGAATTATAAAACAATAATATATTTCAAATTGGTTAATTTATTTCAATTTTAAACCATCACGAAAAAAATAATAAATGTGACATCAGAATAGCGAATCTGTTTTTATTTCATTTAATTTCTATTTATTGAATTCCAATAATATATTTATCTTTTGTATTCATATATTTTTTTTAAATATTATAGGTATATATAACTAAAAAGTTTTAATCAGTATTTCTTTATTAAAATTCGAGTTTAGTTCAGAATTAGGGTCTGGGTTTCGATGCGCGGAAGACGTTGTTTTTTTTTCACGCGAGTATAACCATAAACTCGACGTTTAAGAATTTGTGCTAAAATAGTTAGTTTTGTTTTTAATCGAAAATTTCAATTGTTAAATAATATGAAGATGATAGGGATACTACAATGTGATTACTTTTTAATAATTAAGGTTTTTAGTTCAAAATATATTCCAAATATAGGCATATATAGGTTTAGGACTCTCATTTGAAAAAGTTGTAGAATGTTTTAGCCAATCAGAACTGATTACGTCACAATGTAGCTCTCGAACAGGTCAAGTCCAAGTGGCATATTTTGTGCACGCATTGTATTCTAAAATACCTTGAAATATAAACTTTCTATAACTTTTCCCATGTTAAAAAGGGCTTATGGGTGCGTTTGTATAATCTAGAAGATATTGTAACACCAAACTTTGTGTCCATCGGATTCAGGAAGGCCTTAGAGTTTGGTGCAAATTAGTTTTATAACTCAATGAAATATAAGATAATTATATGAAAGTAGCGTACTGATACTTATTAATTCTTAATTTTATTTCAACAATTTTATCACGTCAGTGCTGTATTTTGAATTTGTCACAATTAATTTAATATGATTCTTGAGAAGAACACCAAAAAAATACATGTTTACGATTGGAAATACTTTATATTGTTAAGAAAATTTTAAAAATAGGGAGATATCTAGCGAAAGCGGAAAAATGTGCGTGGAGTTTTTTTTTCGGCGTTCATACACTATTTCATACAATATTACACATATTTTGAGCGAAAATCCGCGCGCGTTTTTCTGCTCCATTTGTCCTGAACTTATTCGATGTCTAAGGTGAAAATAAATAACAATGTGAAATGTTGTGTTGTTCTTTGGTGTGTGGCTTTTGTTTGTGCTAGCACAGCACAATTTACTTCGCCAATGCCGCGTTGCTTGGAGAAAACACAAAGGACATTGATCGGTTTCTATACTACTGCTTTTGAATGTCATACCTACCTACTCCTCCCGTGCGGCGTATAGTCCGTCAAACTTATCTGACCCGGTGGCCAAAATTGGAACAAATTTTTATGCCTACTAGTTTTTGTTCCTATTTTATTTCTCGTAGATAATAGCGACGCTTTCACCGGGTCAGATAAGTTTGTGGGACTTTAGGCGAGTTTTGCATTTCAACATAATATAGTCCCACAAACTTATAAGTTAGTGCTACTATAAAAAGCAGTACAAACCGGTTTAAACAGCGCTGGACGAGCGCGGTTGTTACTCCATACTGCAACACTTGGCTAATTCTGTTGCCAATTTTTCTCTATATGTTCTATCTTTGAAATATCTAAACTAAAATGACATGTCTAAAATCTAAATGCACTGCCATAATCCCTTAAAAAAGGTTGGCACCAGACTATGCAATCAATTTAGTGTAGTTTGGAGATTGTGTACAGTATAATAATTGTCTCGGTATGCACTCACACAAAATATGCAAGGCTCTGCTTACACCTAGCGGACTGTAGCGTGTCGTGATACAAAATAAGATAATCAGAATCACACAATAATAGTAGATTATTAACCAAGGGGATAAAGCAGTGTCTTCTGTCGCGGGTGACGATTTAAATCGCGAGCGTAACGAAGTACTCGAGGTTTACTCCCGAGCGTAGCGAGGGTGTTAAAAACTTAAATCACGAGCGAAGCGAGGGATTTAAGACGAGTCCTGAGTGTAGCGAGGGATTTAAGTTCACCCGAGACTAAGACAGCTTTATCACCGAGGAAAATACTCTACTTTTCGTACCATTTGCGAAAAAATTAACACAATAATAATATAAGCATTTATTAAAAATAATGACAATTAAAAGTAAAAGGTAACATTCGAAACATTGGTCCAATTATTGATAGAGAGAGTTCATAAGTTTTTAAATAATTTTCCTTGGATTTTGTTGGAAGCAAATTATTTATAATTGCGGCAGCATTTGCACTGATGGAATCCGACAATTCACTGTCACTGTCGCTTTGATTTAACATCATAACGTATTTTTAGAACATTAACTTATTTATAAAAATAAATTAAAATAAACTTAACTTTTATGTATTTGAAGAAAATAAAAACGCGGCAAATTCCTAGACTAATATTTTTTTGTCGGAAAAGCAAAGGTACCAAGCTCATACGGCCTCGTCGGTTTTCGTAATTTTATTTACTAATCATAACTGCATAATAAATGCGTATTCCTTTTTCAAAAAGATATGTTTTATATACAAACTTTACATACATCTGTGTAAACACAGATGTAGTTCAGTATAAAAAATCACATTCTCCCCCTAGAGGATGAATGAAATTCAGTACAATTTTCTTTCCCTGTTTTTAACAGATTAAAAATGACTATTGTTATGTTCGCTTTTTGTGGCATAGAATGTCACTTTTTTGAGCAAGTGGTACGAAAATATTATATGTGTCACCGTAAGATTGCAAAAACCGTTAGATTGTAATCTAACTAGCGATATTGTAAACTGTCGACAGATTACAATTTAAAGCATTAATTTTCGGTAGATTGTAATCTGTTAGGTATATTAACCCGATAAAACCTAAGTACCCCGGCCGCAATATTTTTATGTTGAACCCTAACCTAACCCATAAGAAAGAGACAAGAAAACTTAAATCAATGAATATTTCAAAACTTGACACTCGGAACATTGAACGGTTCACAATTTGTCGACAGTTTACAATATTGCTAGTTAGATTACAATCTAACGGTTTTTGCAATCTTACGGTGACATATGCACACTTGGACACTAGTCCCAAGTCGCGGCGCTTTGTTGTGCTTCCACAATGTCAATCGGAGCGGGAAAACGCGTTGCGACACACTTCGACAAAGTAAGTAGTTCGTTTTCACCTTTATGTTCAGAGTATTATATTAACATTCATTGTACTGTAACCATAAATTATAAGCCTGATTAAACCAATTAATATATATTTATTGTGATTTGTAATTTAAGTTAGTTACTGAAAAGAAAAATAAAGTTATGTACACTGTTAAGAGAATGTTGTCTTTTATTTTTATAGACATTAGAAACAATGGAAAGGAATGATTCCTACGGGATTTATGAACTATCTAAATAATCCATGTGGTCAACCCAAATCCGTACAGACTAGTCCAACCGACTACCCATTCGTCCCAACGCTACCCTGCCAAGGTCCGAGCCTCACAGGAGGCGCCCTTGGGAATAAGGAACGTCCCCCCGTTAGAGACGTTGCCGATGTCTTCGAGCCCTAGGGCTCATTTAACAAAACCGTCCGCTTTACTTGCGTATGAAAAAATAATACCTACCTACCTACGCTTGGTCGGACTGACCAACTAGAACTAAACCCGCTAAGTAGGTGTATAAATATCAGTATATCACACATTTAAAAAATGTTTACACAGTATGAAGGTACTCCGTTATATCCCGACCTCGGTAACATCAAGAAAATGTTGCTATAATTAAGAAAAACAGTCGTCAACACCAACGGTTTAAAACCGATTGGTTTTACCGGCCTTACATCTATAGGCTCATTCCATTCCCTTACGAAGCCTTGCGCTCGTACAACACCCGGTGACGCCTATAGCAGCCAGGCATACGCTTGCTCATATTATATTCAATCCGAAAGAAAAATCCGAAAAAAGCATTAACTATCAGAAAAGAGCCAATGTGCATATTGTTTTATAATCGAACTAATTTCCCATTTTCGAGCAAGTAGGAGAAAAAAAATTAAGTCTGCATAACTTTATGTATTGTTTTAAATTCTCGTCTTACTTCCTGCCGTAAAGCTTAAGGCACATAATATATTTTTAGTTTTTAGACGTTTTAGAAGTTTGCGAGAATGTAAAGGTGTCAGGCACTCTTTCCTTTGTTGTCTTTGATATATTTTTTATCTGGATACATCTTGGATACATCTTTTATTAGGTATTTAGAGGGTACATGCTCTCACTTGCTTGTCTGTGGCTGATACCTAGAGCCGTAAAGCCAATTAATAAAAAAAAGTTGCTTGTCAAGTTTCAATCGACTGTCATTTTTATGTCACTGTCCAGTGATGTCTCCTCAGTGTATTTTACCATAATTTTAGGGTAAAACGAAACCAATTAAAGTAGCATTTCCCGAGAACCTCCATTGAGGTGTTTTAATTAACAAAAATAAAATTCAAATTAAAATTTAGATCAAAATTGATATGAAATTAAAAATGCCTAATTTGTACCTAGCCGAAAAAAATTAGAAAAGGTACTTTGACACTACTACTACTACTAGGTACTACTATACTCGGATTTTTAATTCCGCGGAATTCTGACGTTTCTTGGTGATACCATAGTAAAAAGAGTTCCCACAAAAAAAGGGTAACAAATTCTAATAAAATATAAGTAACGCTATGGATTCTAATGATATAACAGTGTTAGTTTACATTAAAATGTTAATTAATTAATAGCGCACTATTTTAATTTGAAGTGACAAACGTTACGAACAGTTTATATTTGCATACATAATGTGCATACATGTAAATAACATGCATTAGCAGAATCCAAATACTTATTACCGACTGAAGACTGAAAGAGTCCTTAAGTAATTAGAAAGAACAATTTTGCTAAGAAAGGATAAAGGAAAATCCAACAATTAATAATAGTAAACATTTTGTAAATGATGCATTATTAAAATAATCATCATCGTTATCATCATCCTCATCATCGTCACCGACATTAATGAAAGTGTCACAGACACTGTGAATCAAATGGTCTTTACGGCCTAGTTTGTCCTCTTCTTTAATAACGTGCTATGCACTCTTGCCATTTGTTTGGGGTGACATTGTTCACTCCCTCGACCAAGAGTCCAAACCAACTCAATCGGATTGAGCTCACAACAGTAAGGGGGTAATTGGATCACAGTCATCCCTTGTTCCGCTGCCATCTCGTCCACAGCATATTTATTATATTTATGTTTTTCTTTGCTAATGTCCAATAAGTTTACCTTCAATAGTTTCATAATAATTTAAATGCTTTGACGTTAACCATGCTTGAATATAATATTTTTTTAAGCTGGTTGTTGGTATTCATCCAACTTAGTGAGTGGCAATAGTAAGTAACAAGAGCACATTTGAACATTCAAGCTGAAAGTCGAATGACATGATCATCAGGATGACGGCCGACAGACGCCTAAATTTTTTTTTTGTTTTTTAATGATAAAGCTATTATTACCTCTTTCGATTGCCAGGCTGATCCGTTAAATGTAATTAAATATCAATATTGAAACAATTATGAATTAATGTGGGAGAACAAAGCAAAACATTACCATGCAATTGGTCACACCAAGCATGAGTAACAAACTGTGGTAACAAACCTTTTTGACTCAAAATTAGAAATTATTATTTTCGACATTTATTAATTCAGTTTAAAGATTAAATTTTAAGACAATTTACAGTAGAAGGTAAATTTATTGAACATAGCAAAGAAAAGCATGAATGTAATAAAAATGTCGTGGACGAGTTGGCAGCTGAACAAGGGATTACTGTAGTTACTCCAATTGCCCCCTTACAATTGTGAGCTTACTTAATCCAATTGAGTTGGTTTGGCCTCAAACTTGGATTGCGATTTGGATGTTGCAAAAAACAAGATGGCTTAAGTTAAAGAGCTTTTGATTGAGGGAGCTAAAGTCACCTCAAACAAATGGCTAGAGTGCATAGATAATATAATTAAAGAATATGCCGTATTACCCATTTGATTGGCAGTGTCTGTGGATGACGAGGATGACGACGACAACGATGATCATGATGATTTTACTTAATACTACTACTACTACTACTACTACTACTAATAATAGTATAACAAGCATTTCACGCGCGGCTCGGCTTAGAATACTTTACTGCTCACACATTCACTAACCATCTCGCTCGGAGCGCTCTGACCAACATGTCTCGTGTGTCGTAGAACAAAACGGCGGAGCTCTATACAAGCCCGAGCGCGACGAAGATATTAATTCCATTCGCTAGTTAGCGACCGGACTAGCAGATAGCTGCTACAGTCACCAATACAGTCGAGTCTAGGATCCTAGACTCCGGAGCACGATAGCCGCTGTAGTCTACTCTCACGTCTTAAGCTAGGGAACCTAGGATTTAGCTAGATTCCGTCACTCATTTTAAGCTAGGAGATCGATAGCCACTGCAGTCATCTCCGACGCTTAATCTATGGTACAATACACACGAGTTACTATCGTTGGCGTTTTATTTACTTCTACTGTACAATTATTTACAACTAGCTGATGCTGGCGGCATGGTCCGCGTGGAATAAGTTTTTTTTTTCATTACCTTAAAAAAGGACCCATACTTCAATATACCAATATTATCAATGCGAAAGTGTATCGTGTCTGCTATGCTTTCCCGGCCCCTCTTCAACCGATTTTGATGAAATTTGGCATCGACTATGTAGGTAGGTTGTATCCCTGGGAAGGACATAGGCACTATCCCGGAAAATTGAAAATTAAGAAGTTCCCGTGGGAATCAAAAATCCTTAATCCACGCGGCATCTAGTTTGTAATATTAGTAAGTATGGATAGAGTTTGTCATTATTGGTTGTTGTTTCTTTCTTTTATCTTTTACCCTTTCTAGCAAAATTATTAATTCTTATAAAGGACTATTTCAATCTTTGGTACAATACACCAGTGGTAGATTCACTCGACGATTCAAAAGTACTTGTAAAAGTCTATTTGAATAAAAATAATTTGAATTTTGAATTTTTTTGAATTTTGTAAGTAATATGTACAATTAGGAGAATCAGCCTAACCTCCCGTAGACAGTGGCGCCATCGGATAAACGTCTATAAAACGCGCTCTCTGTATTACCGCGTAGTCATTCTTTTGTCACCTTCCGAGCTGTAAACTGCGTTATTGTGAAACTCTTAATGAGTCATAATTGTGTTCAGATTTAAGTGTGTTCCTTTTTGATTATTTTAATTGTGATATGTTAAAATCATTTAGTAGAATAAATTGTGGTTTGTTATATTTGCTTAGTTTCACTTTACTCCACTTCTGGTTACCTAAATTCAGAAGTGGGATAAAGGACCGCTAAATAGGCCCACATACGAGATGAACCAAGAAGGAACATACCCAAATTTAAAGTGCTTAAAGTTGATCACGTGACCGATCAAGATATCTCTCGAAGGGTGACTCGCGTAATGTGCAGTGTTTATTTGTGTGCTAAAGTTGTGTTTTGTTTTCATGTGATTGGTAACGCTGGCTCGCGGAGTGTGGCCGAGCTGTGGTGTTGCACAGCTCGTGTGCTTGAGGCGCCTCACGAGTGCGCTTGGGTGTGCAACTGTGCATGCCACGTGGGCGCTCTGGGCAGCGTTCACGAGGGCAATTCAGTCTGCGCGACACGCTGTCGTGCCTTGCTGCGTGCCTCGGAGCCGCGGTGCTGCGCGCTTTTCCGTGTTACGCCTGGCATTTGCCTGGAATGGTGGTGAGGTGATGACACCATCGAGCCTCTGGTGATATGACGTAATATGCGACATCGGTAAGTCTGTTTAATTTATTTGCTTAAGGATGTAATACCCACCAAGCGTAAGCAAATGAACTAAGTAAATGAACAGTAATTCATGTTACTGAATTGACTGTTAATTGTGTTAAGAAAAGGTTTAGACCCCAATTGTATTTACGCGATTTCCATTTTATGATAATTTCCCACTAAATTAGCAAGCTGTGTTGGCTCAGTGGTTGTTATTGGCATAACGCATACATTTGAGTCCCTAAACCGCCCTGAATGCTAGTTTGTGAACAGTATAAAGGGTCTAGCCGAAACATCTTGTTCAAAAGTAGAACCTTTGTGGGTACCGACCGGGTACAAAAATATTTTTGTGAAAAAGAGGTGACTCATACCCTAAGTTTGAATACATAACTTGAAACCTCTAAGTTTGCTGAGTTTCGAGTCATAAAGTAATGTTTTACTAAAACATGCTGTACGGATAAATTATTTAAATTGCGTAATTTAGTTTTTTGTTTTTAAAATGCGGGTTGTTATTTAAAATTCATGACCTAGTTACGATCGGACACAAACCAACCGCAATTCTAAAGTTTCATACGCAAACATAGCTAAAAGCCAACATCTGGGAATTTAATTGAACTACGATACGTAAAAATTGTTACCTAAGTACCTACTTTACGATTTCATTGTTTTATTTAACATGACTTGTTACATAGAAAAAGAGTCTCAAAGTAAGTTGGTTGTGTGTTCCTGAGATATCAATGCGTTTTTAAATAGTTAACGTGAATACATTTTGCGAATACCTTCTCGATTTTAATAAAAATTGTTGAGGTCAGGTATGGACGAGCAAACATATTTATAGTTCTGATAAACGTTAAAATTAACTTGAGTTTTACAGGTTATTTTCTTTAATATTACCGAACCAGGTTACGTAATTTGGATGACAGGAATGTTGCATTCTATTTTGATTAGAGAAGTTGTTTTTCTGCTCTCATGGATAGAAAGTTTGTTTTCGTTTTACCTGCGGTCAAGTTTTGGGTGGATCGATTACGAGTCTACATACCTACCTGTCCTGATAATATGAAACCGTTACGGGGTTTCTGTGAAGTTAAATTGCTCGTTAAGTTTAATTTTCTGTGTGTTCTATGTTAATTTCGTCTTCGGCGCTCACCACGTGTGAGGCGTTCTGGTCGCGCGCCCGCATGCCGCGTGTGTGAAGCGCGTCACTGCGCGTCTGCTGGTCGCGCAGGGCTGTGCGCTTGTCTAGTGCGCGTTGCTGCGCACTCGCCTGCCGCGCTTAAGGCGTGACACTGAGTGTCCACTGGTTGCGCAGGGATGCGCGCCCACCTGGTGCGCGATGCTGCGCGCTCCTGGTTGCGCATGGCTGTGCGCTCGCCTAGGGTGCGATGCTGCGCGCTCGCATGCCACGCTGTGAGGCGTGACACTGCGCGTCTACTGGTCGCGCAGGGCTGCGTGCTTGTATAGTGCGCGAGGCTGCTCGTTAGCCTACTCGATATGGTTGAACATAACTGGTATGAGTAAACTTTCTTCATTTTCTGTGTTCATCGATGATGATGTTTGATGTTTTGAATGTTCAAAGTTGTTTCGACATGGTATAACTGTGAGTTTGTACTATGGTTGAGCGACCTTTAGTGAGGGCTCTACCAGCTCTACCGACTCTTGTTGCTCTATGAGCTCTACTGACTCTTTGTGCTCTACCAGCTCTACCGACTCTTGTTGCTCTATGAGCTCTACTGACTCGTTGTGCTCTACCAGCTCTACTGTCTCTTGTTTCTCTACGAGTTCTACTGTGTCTTGGTACTCTACCAGCGCTACTGTCTCTAGGAGCTCTACCGGCTCTATTGAGAGCTCCACAGGTTCTGTGAGTTCTATCGGCTTTGTATGTATGAGCTCTGCTGAAGCAGTCAAATAATTTTGTTGGTACCTGTGCTGGTACTGGTAAGTGTGCTGGTAATGAACTTCTAAGTCGGAGAGCTTGTGAAGGTAATTGACTATGCGTTGACTACCTGCTATTAGGGATAGCCACGATGATCACGTCGTTTCGTGATAACGATTTGGTTTTAATTTCTGTTACATGTTTGGCGCCATGGAGTGGTGCCCTGGATCGGGGCCCTGGAGGTGTGCCCTGGAGTGGTGCCTTGGAGCGGGGTCCTGGAGCGGTGCCTTGGAGTGGTACCTCGAAGTCGTGCTTCGGACTACGCGGCGCGTTCTTCGGTGACAGACACTTTCAACTTAATTTGCATAAACATTGCCTATGGCTCTGCTTGTTGTCATCCAATTTAGTAACATGCTTTCTCTAGTAAAGTTAGGTTAGTCGTAAATCAGACGTTAGGTCAGTTGTTAGGTCAAACGTTAGGCTACTTATTAGTTCAGTTGTTAGGTCAAAATGTAAGCTTACATGTTAGGTTAGGTTACTTTAGGCTCTGTTAGGCTAGTGGATGACAGCGGACAGCGTTGTATGTAGTGGGCAGATTGAGAAGAAGGTTATGTCGGCAGACCTGCGAGGAGTGTGGTATAGCACTCTGTCAGGTGGGTGGTAGGATGGCTACCACCGACAGGGAGATGCAGCACAAATGTGTGTGTCGACCTCGGGTCCGGTGTGGACCCGGTTCATTGTGAAAATCACAATGGTACCCATGGTTTTGGGTAGGTGCGTTAGCGCAAGAAAGATTTCTGCAACGAGCCACGGTACTGAGTGGCTGGCGGCCAAGCGGCAGCGCGCTGATGGCGCACTGGCGGCGCGCTGGTGGCGCAATGGCGGCGATGATGGCGCTGGCGGCGCACTGGCGGGTTGCAGACACAGAGGAGTTTTCGTATCAGGGCCTTGCCCTTTACTATTTTATCTTTTTAATTATTTTGATACATCTCTCTAAGCTTTGCGAAATTTGAAAGATTTGCCCTATCATTTTTTATTATTTTGAAGTCCACAGAGACAGACTTTGAGAAGTTTGAAAGATAAAATGACACTAGAAGATGACCGTTGCTTAATTAATTAACTAAATGAAAGCCCTGCCCTTTTCTTGTTCGTTTTTATTATTTATTTTGAGAGTTCAAAAGTTTGTGTTTTAAAATGCGCATGGATTTGTTCAACTTTAGTTAACAGAAATAGTGACATGTTCAAGTTTGATTACATATCAGTACTTTTGAATTCTTTTTTGAACACTTCTGAAATAGTTTCGAATTCTATTGCAATTGAGTAACGTTGAATGAAGGCTGCGAAGCTTTGATGTTGTACTTAAGCCTTCTATCTGCTCAACAGATTCCGACCGTGGTAATAATGACGCAGGCGCAGGTCTTTTGGCTGCCCGTGCACCAGACTACTGTGGACGCTCCAGATGAAGGCGTTGGACCACAGCGCAGCCGGGACGGTGCGCGAGCAGGATGGCCGAATTAGGAGAATCAGCCTAACCTCCCGTAGACAGTGGCGCCATCGGATAAACGTCTATAAAACGCGCTCTCTGTATTACCGCGTAGTCATTCTTTTGTCACCTTCCGAGCTGTAAACTGCGTTATTGTGAAACTCTTAATGAGTCATAATTGTGTTCAGATTTAAGTGTGTTCCTTTTTGATTATTTTAATTGTGATGTGTTAAAATCATTTAGTAGAATAAATTGTGGTTTGTTATATTTGCTTAGTTTCACTTTACTCCACTTCTGTTTTCCTAAATGTACTTATTTGGATTATGCTTGTGACAAATGGTAAATTATTTATTTCAGGTAATAGGTGCATGTGATCAAAACAAAAATACAAAAATGTTTGTAATTTCTGAACGTCACAAACGTCAGAATTCCGCGCAATTAAAAATCCGAGACTAGGTTAGTATAATTTAATAAATTTACAAATTTAATCTAGGATATTGGATAATCCACATCCACATTTTGTAGTGATAAGATGTCCTTGTACACGTCCTTTCTATTTTTAAGTTTAGTTTTAAGTTATATTTGTGCAGAATAAATAAATAAATAAATAATTTTAAATTAAGATCTGGCAACACAAAATACTGTTTGTAATTTGTATTGGCATTATTAATATTTAATTTCCGACTTCCAATTTCCACGTAGTAACTAATACCTGATCTGTGAATTTCCATGTAATTTCAATGAACAAGAATTGATTTGATTTGAATTTTCAATTTGGATTACCAACAAAAGCGATGACAACAGTATTTTTGTCTAAAAAACTTTTATTACTGAAAGCCAGTAAAATTTCAATTGAGAAGTTACAGAATCTGAAAAAACGTAATATGCGAGAAATGGCTGAAACCAAGAAGTAAGCATTGAGAATAACTTATAAGTCATTTGGGTATCGATTTGGTCCAGTAAGCCAGTAACTTTATTAAATAACTGCCAAAACAAAATCTTACCACAGGATATTTTGGAATAATAAACGCAAAAGTGGATGGTTGGATGCATGTTTGTTACTCAAGTGATGCTAGAACGGCTGAACAGATCTGGATGAAATTTGGCACAGAGATAGATTGTAGCCTGGAATAACACATAGGCTACGTTTTATTCCGGAAAATCATAGAGTTCCCACGGAAACTAAAAAACCTCAATCCACGCGAATGAAGTCGTGGATATCAGCTAGTATTTTAAATATTTCCTCAGTGTAGGTCTAAAGAAAAGTTTTGCAAAATTAAGTATATTATGTATTTATGTATTTATTTACCTTTTATACCCTTACTCGGTAGGTAATTGTGCTTCTATCAGCATCTTACCATTAGGCAAGGCCTTTCAAAAATAACAAAAAAGCACTTCAAAAGAATCAGCATAGCTAAATAATTATTTAATTATTTGTTTTAGATCATTACAAAAACTAATGACTAAGTACAGAGTTCTTAACAGTTGCAGACTATGTCTGAGACCGGCAGAAACTAATCTTTTTATTAATAAAGCAAGTATCAACTTTGCAGAGGACATTTGGAATATTTTAAATATTGAGGTTGGTGAATGTCTACAAATATAATAATTATAAAAGGAAAGGGTGACTGACTCGCTGATCTATCAATGCATAGCTTAAACCACTGGATGGATCGGGCTGAAATTTGGCATAGGTACAGATAACTATTATGACCTAAGCGAAGAAAAGATCCATCCACGGGCAAAAGTTTTTTAACATTCCCAGTTAGATTATAAGTTTTATGTATTGGTAGTACTTAGTTACTTTTACTTTATTTTATTGTATTCTATTTTTAATTTACTATTGTAAGTATAACTATATTGTGTGTATTGTATACTGGGCCATTATTATCATAAAATAGCCTTTTATTCCAGAGATTTTACAATGTTGGTTTCGATAGAAATTATACACATAAAGTCCCTTATCTTTGTGTTCCTTGCGGCAAATGCTTTCTCCAGCTCTCACCAGGGCATGCGGTTCTGTGCCACCCTTCTCCATTTTGTAGAATATGCATACTTGTATCATAAATGCAAAAGTGTGTCTGTCTACTACAATTTCAATGCCCATCTGTTCAACCGATTTTGACAAAATTTGGTACTAAGACAGGTTACATCCCAAATTTAGGCGGAAGAACAAGACTGATATCCTCTGATGTAGATGTTTTGCTCTGTCTGGTCCCCTTCGCTTGTAAACTTTCTCCTCATTATCAATACCAGGTCAGGCAGCATGATGGAAAACCAGAGTACATTTGTGAGGAATGTGCTACCACACTTCGTAAAGCTATTGAGTTGAAGCAAGTAGCTGAGGTTGCTCAGTGGAGACTAGCACAAGAGGCTGAGATTGGTAAACCATTCTATTTTTAATTATTTAATGTAAGGAATACTAATGTTCGGAAAATAGTTACCACTGAGCCAGTCAGCCAAATCAGCAGTTTGGATCTCAAACCACTGGATGGATCAAGCTGAAATTTGGTTGGACCCCTTAGGGGGTAAAATAGGGGTTTGAAATGGGTATGGTCCATGCAGACGAAGTCGCGGGGATAAAGCTAGTACAATAATATGGAGATGTAATTAGACCAAATTGTGAATTTTTTCAAGTGATTCTATCAGTAAATAATTTGGGTGATCATCCAAACTAAACTAAACTAGATATACTATATGGCACCAGCGGCTTAGTCTGTTGTCAACTTGTCACTAATAAGTATTTTATTACTTTTTTCAATATGAATTAAATTATTGTATTCATTATAAAAATTAATATTATCGATTGTATTTTGTTTCAGCATCTCAAAGTCCTTGTGAAGATAATGCGGGTTATGATATTAATGATGAAGAAATAATAATTTACCAAGTAGATGCACCTATGTGCAAGCAATGTCAAAAGGTCTCAAGTGCCAGTGTGAGTAATATAAAGTAGGCTAGAGTATCTCTGTTCTGGTAAGAAGGCAAAGGTATGGTACATGGTAGGTTGTGGGTTGGAATGGACGGAGTCTGAAAATCACATACAGCGGCAGACTCGTCCAAGTGTGGAAAATAAACCTAGGACACAAGGAGAGGTTCTCGGTTCGACAGAAAGACAGATGGGCAGACACACTTTTGCATTTATGTATGGATTAGGTATATCCATACCTAATCTGTAAGAAAAGGTTTTAATGTGTGGTAAACTGAGATTAGTGACTTTAATTATTAATATTATTATAATAAGTTTGTTCTTTTACAGAATTATTGTGAACAGTGCCGAGAAGATGCAGAGAAGCCAAGGCGGGTTTCACATACTTATGTATGTGAAACATGTGGACTATCACTCAAAACGATGTCGAGGCTCAGAACACACATGTAAATATCTGTAGTACATACTTTGTTGTTAATGTTATGTTACTAAAAATTGCTAGATAACCGAGTTATTGAGCCAAAACAATAAAAATCGCCATAACAATAATTTCATTACAGGAAAACCCATACAAATGTATTCAATTTCTCTTGTGGCTACTGTCCATACCGTGCTCGTAGCAACACTTCTCTTAAAATCCACGAGCGCTCTCACACCGGAGACCGGCCTTACCTATGTGTGCAGTGTCATGGCACCTTTACTAGCGCCTCCACTCTTGCTTCTCACAGGCGATCGCACCTACCGCCCGCATATACATGTGATGTTTGCCAACGAGGATTCAAGTTTAGACAGGTAAATGAAGGCAGAAGTCTAATATGAGGGTAGAAGTCTAAGAATGAGGGTAGAAGTCTAGAATGAGAGAAGTCTAAAATGAATATCGAGGTCTAGTATTCTAGCAGTAGCTCTTCCCTCAGAATCCACAAGAGCTCGCATACTAGCGACTGGCCCTACTTATGAGTGTAGTGTCATGGTACCTTCACTAGGGCACCATTCTGGCTTCTCACAGGCGATCACACCTACCGCCGGCATATATATGTGATGTTTGCCAACGAGGATTCAAGTTTAGACAGGTAAATGAAGGCAGAAGTCTAATATGAGGGTAGAAGTCTAAGAATGAGGGTAGAAGTCTAGAATGAGAGAAGTCTAAAATGAATATCGAGGTCTAGTATTCTAGCAGTAGCTCTTCCCTCAGAATCCACAAGAGCTCGCATACTAGCGACTGGCCCTACTTATGAGTGTAGTGTCATGGTACCTTCACTAGGGCACCATTCTGGCTTCTCACAGGCGATCACACCTACCGCCGGCATATATATGTGATGTTTGCCAACGAGGATTCAAGTTTAGACACTTTAGTTTAGTCTAAATGAAGGCAGAAATCTAATATGAGGGTAGAATCTAGGAATGAGGTTATCAGTCTAAGAATGAGGGTAGAAGTCTAGAATTAGAGAAGAAGTCTAAAATGAATATCGAGGTCTAGTATTAAGGTAAAAGTCTTTCAGTAGCTCTTCCCTCAGAATCCACAAGAGCTCGCACACTAGCGACTGGCCTTACTTATGAGTGTAGTGTCATGGTACCTTCACTAGTGCTTCCATTCTGGCTTCTCACAGGCGATCGCACCTACCGCCGGCATATAAATGTGGTGTTTGCGATCGAGGATTCAGGTTTAGACAGGTAAATGAAGGCAGAAGTATAATATGAAGTCTGGGGACTGGGAATGAGGGAATAAGCCTAGAATGAGTGTTGAGGTTAGTTTTTTTTAAGAGAAGAACAACTGCAGAGTTTCTTGCCGGCTCTTCTCAGTAGAATCAGTTTTCCGAACTTAACGTAGAGTCTTAAGTAACGGATCATAAGTGACACAAGTTGTCCTACGTGAAATAAATAAATCATTTACCAGTTACCATAAAACGTAGTGGTTATATTCTCTTTGATTTACCATTTATAGTAGAAGTCTAGCAGCAGCTCTTCCCTCCAAATCCTCATAATATATTATTGTCAATTCTTTCAGGCATTACACAACCATATAGCAACACAGCATCGAAGTGCGAAGCCTTTTTACTGTTGTGATTGTGGAAATTCTTTTGCTACTCGGTAGGTGCAAGTTGATATTATTTGCATTAGTAGTTTGCATTATTAGATTAGTAGTGTTTCACCCCTGTGCCTTGGAGAGCACCTTAAGCCGTCCTGCACCTAACCTTTCACCGGTCGTGTTGGATTCCCGAGCCATCGGGCTATGTGAGTAAAGGAACAGAGAGTGCACCCTATAATATCTTCCGTGCAGATGACTAATCTCTCTGGAGATAGGCTGCCGTGGCCGAAATTCCGTTGGGAGGACATTATTATTATTTGCATTATATTACCCAACCTAATCCTTTCAACCTTTTAATCTTCCTCTCTTGTTATTGTAATGTTTGTGGTAACTTGTGACAAAATAATTATGGAATTGGTTCCTTATAGGCAAGGTGGAGAGGTAAATTGACAACCTTGCCAAGGTTGGTGCCACTGGTAGAGATTAGTGCTTCCTGACTATGTTTCTGTTTTTCTACAATTATTATTTTATAGTTTTATTAAAAAAAATTGATTACTAGTGTACTGTATATCGCACAAGGCTATCACTCGAGGCACAGCTATGCCAGTAAGTCAGAGCCACCCATAAGACCAGACCATAGATTTAAAAATTACATGTTAGTCCCTTACCAGGATTCAAAACTAATAATTACAGCGATAGCTGCTCAACAACAAGTCTCTTGAGTACAATAATTACAAAGCACTTTCTAAATCTGGAAGATGTATTACTAGCTGATCCCCACGACTTCGTCAGCGTGGATTGAGGTTTTTTGTTGCCATGCAAACTCTTTAATTTTCCAGGATAAAAGGTAACCTATGTCACTCTCCAGGTCCTCAACTATACCCATGCCAAAAATCATGACGATCCGTTGCGGCATGATTGAAGGACAAACCAACAAACAAACACACTTTCACATTTATAATATTAGTATGCTGACTCTTGCCCACCTCCATCTCTTTACAGATATCTGAAGAAGCCATTACCTATACTTAGTTGTCTTGTTACAGAAAGATGCTCCGTCGTCACGAACGCAAGGCCCACAATCGACCTAAAATGAGACAAGGTGCCACTCCTAGCTACATCAAGTTGCAGGAAGACATTGATGCGGAATCACAAGACGAATCATAAAGTTAAAAAAATAAATATATTATTATTGTTTATAAATACTTCTTTTTTTATTTTATACATATGAACTATCTACTAACTAGGTTGTTCCATTTTACAAGATTCCTTTTAAATTGCATAACATTCAGGTGGTCACACTGAGAACCTTTTGATCCTAAATATATTATCTCAGTTTCTAACCTTCAGTGCTCAAACTAATCTGACAATATTTGGCAGAAATGGCATTCTAGCATTTCCAATTTCTTATCCCTTCCATAAATAGTTCCATTACTGCATGAACTAGCACTGCACTAACAAAATGATTAACAGCTTGGATGCAGAGTCCCAGCTCAAATAAGAAGGTACTTAGTGCCAACGTTGTCCCAAGTGTAGAACTCCTTGGCTGCCAAAAGTTGAACAGAGAATAATATAAATGCAAAAGTTTTGGGCTTGGTATAGGGTAATCAGTTGCCGTGGCGTTTATCACACTGATCTTCAGAATTAACAGAGATTGCAGTTCTAAAACACTCAGGTTACTATAAGATGTATCTAAGTATCCTGGGAAATGTAAATAAAAACAAACAAGTGGATTTTTAGTTTTTATTTACTTACAATCTGTCACATCACTTCTTGGCGGCCGCTCCGACCTTTGATTTCTTGGTACCACGCACCTTCTTCATCCTGTTCTTGCGTTCCTTACGCTGTTTGCGTGTAGGCCTCTTCTTTTCATACAAGCCGTGGCGGGCCAGTCTGTGTTTAGGTTCGAACTTCTTAGCTAAGTCTAGAGTATCGTAAATTAAAGCGAATCCAGTGGATTTGCCACCTCCAAAGTTCGTTTTGAATCCGAACACGAAAACTACATCAGGTGTCACCTTGTACATTTTCGCGAGCTTTTCACGGATCTCCGTTTTGCTAACAGTGGGTTTGCCCGGGTGGAGGACATCGCAGACCATCTGCTTGCGCGCCAACAACCTGAAATATTCACAAACTTTATCACATAACCTGTCAAAGCGGTACCATGTTTCGTTTACACATCACTACACGTTTTCCGTCCGATATTTATGTTGTTAACTTTTACCTGTTGGTCATGAATTTGCGAGTACGAATAGTCGCTGTGCCTTCACTCATTTTGTATTATTTTAGAGATTTCGGCGTGAAATACGCACGTGTCCCATACAACTCGCACGGAAAAAGAAGGCGTCAGTGTTGCCAATTGCCATGCATACATTTCTACATTTCTACCAGAGGCAAGTAACATATTATTGCATTGCATTTCTACAATACCTGATCTGTGATTTCTACCAATTTCGTTCTATTTCTGTGCGGACGTGGTGCGGACAGATCAAAAATATTTAGGTAGTAAAAAATAGATTAATCTAGTTTCTACTAATAGGTAAAGAATAAAAATTGGCAGTCATAGGGACTGCCGATAAAAACGAAAACGAATATTTAAAATAATTTAAAAAAACAACATCACGGGTGGGTCACGGTTACACAGCACTTTTAAATATAAACCTTAAAACTGAGTAATTAAAGTTTTATTACGAATGTACTATATTTATACTTATGACCTCTTGTCTTAAGAAGAACGGTGTAGGTCACGCGTGACCGTTCCATATTTTCCCTACCAAAAAGTGCCCAACGCGCTTATAAGAAGTTTTCACTTCAATAATAAGTAGGTACCTGTTAAATACCTAATTAATCAATAAAATTAGGAACTATTATTATTATCGTTATAGTAAACATATGTAAGTAAGTATTTTTTGGTCGTTAGGGCTGGCACTAAGCGGTAAGCCAGACAGCAAAAACCAAATACCTAATAGTGTTTTTTTTAAAGTTTTAACAGTAGGTCGAGTGTTGGAGGAAGAGAGTAGAAATTTAATATTTTAGAACTACATAAAGCTACTCCCAAAATAATCTCAGTGATGTCTAAGTCGTATTATATTGCTGTTATTTTGAAAGTGTGATTTTTAAATAATAATAATTTAATGAAAACTTGTTTTGGGATTATCTTACTACCAATTATTATAATAATTATTAGTCTATGATTACTACCATTTTGTAAAAGGCAGCACCACAGATATATATTAGTTTCCTTAGTCATTGTGGGCAGCACCCTTTTCAAAAATACTAGAATCCAGAGCTACGAAAACCTTTGATGTATACGAAAACGGTAGGAACACAGATTAAGGAGGAAACTTCATGGATTGAAGAAGCCGCCCTATTACGTAAAAATGACAGCTACAGTGTTATGATTGCAATCACCTCTTATTAGTACTCTTCCACTATTGGCAAAAATCCATGAGGAACTTTCCAGCCTACGTTCCTTAGAAACATAATAGATGGCGCTCTGATGCACACTAAGGATATTATAATTTAAAGGAGTGCAATGAGATGATAATATTATTTTCATCCCACCATCTCGGAAAGAGTATTTTTAATCTTCGATATCTAAATGCAAAAGCCGTTATTATCCTCTTGAGGATAAAGTAAATTGAATTTAGAACATCGTGTGCACGTTAGTAAATATCACTCGTCTATGAAGTTTGTAAATTCAAAACATCATTAAAACCTATTTACTTCTACCTCTATGGTGCTGAATTTCCATACAACCTTTTTTAATTTGTTAAAAACTCACACTCGTAACCTTCTTGGTGTACTTTTTTAATTTGCTTTGCGCGCACCATTTTCTTTCACGTCATGTCATTTCCTCGCTGAGGTGGGATGAAAAGTTACGTGTTGCACTCGAGTGAAAAGATTTTTCACCTCGTGCTCTTTTGATTCCCTCGCTGACGCTCAGGATTCTAATTTTTTTAGAATCCTTCGCTTGCTCGGTCATCAAAATTGAGCACGCGGCTAAAAAACAACTTTTCACTCTTGTTTAACAAATAACTATTAAGTACTATTGTCTAATGCTCTATGGCCTGATGCCTGAAAAAGTTTTTACGAAGAAAACTAAGGCCAGGCACTCACTATTTCGTTTTGCAATACGGTTGCGTGATTTGGTTGAATTCACTTAATTTTTTCGCCTTTGCATTGAATTTGGACTCCGACACCACTACTGTATATGAAGACCTGCCTACGACATTTGGATACTCCTGCATATTGAAGAACAAGGAAGTTTCCAATTTTTTATCTTAACTTTAAAATATAAAGCTGAATTACAATGAAAACTGGTGAGTTTTTTAAATAATCTTCATATATGACAAAGTTATGAATCATAACTTCGATATTTTTTCCCTTGCGTTTCCAAATTGTCCGGCACGTGGCCGGTCGTCACTGCCGGATTCCACTAGCCGACGCGGGTTATATCGGGCAGTTTAAACTTTGAAATGGGTATAGTAAGCTACCCTTAAAATATAGTCATAGGTATGCCATCGCTTACTTTTCTGTAGGTAGACCTGTAAAACATCTGACATGGTGTTGCTGGGTCCAACGGCTGGTTCTACCAGGGAGCTATTTCAAACCTGCCAGAAATATGCTGCCAGGCATGGTTTAATCTATAACGTGGCTAATAGTCAGCACATAATCATTAGGGAGCCCCGTAAGCAGGTGCAATACGAGCCAAGTATTGCGCTAAACGGGGTTGCGCTCGCACATGTGCGTATTTTAAAAGACGAACAATTCCATCATGCATAATTTTGTTTTATCTCAAAGAGATAAGGCAGCGTTTTCGATTAAGCTTCCAATCAACTTGATTTTTTTCCGACATCTTCAACAATTATCCTCATACTAGTTGATGCTCGCGACTTCATCCGCGTGGTTTAAGTTTCTTTCATTCCCGCAGGAACTCCTTAATTTTACGGGATAAAAAGTCACTCTCCATGTCCTCAATTATACCCATACCAAAAATCACGTCGATCCGTTGCTCCGTTGCGGCGTGATTGAAGGACAAACCAACTAACCAAGAAACAAACACACTTTCTCATTTATAATATTAGTATGATTTCAACCAATTTACACAAATCATTAATGAATTATACACGTAAACCTTTCTCTTGAATAACTCCGTCGATTGGTGAAAACCGTATGAAAATCGGTTCGGTAGTTTTTGAGTTTATCGCGTTCAGAGAGGCAGACACGGAAGGGGGACTTTGTTTTATAATATCACAGTTAATAGTAATATGTCAGTGTGTAGTAGATCTACTTGCGTATGGTGATGGATAGGGTTTTTAAGATGCAAACTAACAATATATTATATAATACACAGACTCGGTATTTATAATCTTAATATATATAAATCACGTGTCACGTTGTTTGTCCGCGATGGACTCCTAAACTACTTAACTGATTTTAAATTACATTTGCACACCGTGTGCAGTAGTAGAAAATCTGTCATGGAGGTCACCATATTTTTTTACAAATGCCATTAAATATAAAAAGTTGCGACCAAGAGAAAATCTGTAACAGCCTGACGGCTGACATAACTTACTGTTTACATCGGTATTTGTATTTCCATAATATTTCGATGCCATATTATGTTTGCCTGTGATGTGGACATAATTTCGCGTATTAAAACTTATGCCAAACAGTTTCTTTTTCTGAGGAACTAATTATTTTAGTATATGGTGAAACAGAGAATTTGACAGTTCGAGAGAATTCTTGCGATCAAGCTGCTGCAATAAACAACACTATATTGATGCGTGTTGATGGGGACAATGTGCAGTATAGCTTCATCAATCGGGTTGCAGATCAAGACGGCCACAAATTACCCCATAGAATTTTGGAATTCGTTATCTGCCGCCGGGCTTCCATCGCACACATTGAATTTAAAAGTTGGAGTGCATATAATTCTGCTGAGAAACCTAAGCTCACCAAAATTATGTGAACTAAAAGTGACGACTCTACAGCACAACGTTATAGAAGAGAACGCGTCTTTATTCCTCGAATACCTTTACACCCCAACAACTTTCCATTCCGCTTCAAACGCGTACAGTTTCCTCTCAGCATCTGCTATGGCATGACAATAAATAAAGCGCAAAGACAACCGCTGCGCACTGCGGGCTTAGACCTCACCACCAGCTGCTTTAGCCCGTGGTTCGGCTCCTGTTTTAATGTTATAGTGGGAAGCAAGGACTATTTTAGTTAACATTTTCGTAGTTAATTATTTAAATTAGTTAAATTTCGTTATTGTGTTTATAATGTGCATATCGGTTATTTCTTAATTTCTTGGTGTAAAATATGTTAATAGGTACATAGTGTTAATTCGGTTTGCACAATCCTACTAATCTTCCTTCTTACTATCTTACTAATATTATAAATGCAAAAGTGTGTTTGTTTGTTTGTCGGTTTGTAGATTTTTAGGGTTTGTCCCTTAATCACGTCGCAACAGAATAACGGATTGACTTGATTTTTTGCATGGGCATAGTTGAGGACCTAGAGACTGACATAGGCTACTTTTTATCCCGGAAAATCTAAAAGTTCCCGAGGGATTTTTAAAAATAATCCACGCGGGCGAAGTCGCGGGCATCAGCTAGTAAATATATAAAATTTATTGCAATGTAACAATATAACAACAACTAAATCCTTAACTACTCGCAAGTCGCAACCAAGGTAAAGATAGGTCTACTTTCTTGACATTTGTTGTCCAAGCACCGAGAAGTAAAAGATAACTGAATAAGTTTGAATGATATTAAAGATAATATTTTTATTTTCAATAAGCTGAGCCTGCACAGTAAATTCATATTTAAATGGATCTCATGATCCGCTTTGAATTTTGATCGATTTCAACTTTGTGGCCTTTCGGGCAGCAGAGTACATATTCAATGTACTCTGTGCCGAGAAGTTAGTGACTCGGAATTTGTTATAATGTAATATCCTAATAAAACAATATAGTTACGTCACGCCATTAAACATAGCTGCCACATGAGTGGGAACTTCTCTGATTGGCGGAAACCTCGCGTAACGACTGCTTTGCCGCCTAATAGGTCCAGCGCATCGAGCGGCGCTAACAAGTGATATGTAGGAAGTATGGATTTTGTTTCACATGATCTATTCTTATAATGAAACTGTAACTGGACTGAAGTCCCCCTGCCCCGTCTGTCGGAACGCGATAAACTCATAAACTACCGAACCGATTTTAAAGTTTAAACTGCCCGATATCGCCCGCGTCGGCTAGTGGTAGCGGTCGGCTATCAACTGCGTGACGTCACGGCAGTGACGACCGGCCACGTGCCGGACAATTTGGAAACGCAAGGGAAAATATACCAAAATTATGAATTATAACTTTGTCATTTCTGAAGATAATTAAAAAAACTCACCAGGTTTCATTGCACCCTTAGCTTTATATTTTAAAAAGTTAAAATAAAAAATTAGAAACTTCCTTGTCCTTCGATATGCAGGAGAATCGGTATGCAAATTCGATGCAAAGACGAAAAAATTAAAATAAATGAATTCTACCAAATCACGCAACCGTATCGCAAAACGAAATAGTGAGTGACTGGCCTTAGTTTTCTTAGTAAAAACTTTTTCAGGCATCAGGCCATATTACTATAGCATTAGACTATGGTACTTGTCACTTATTTTTGAAAACGCCCACTCCACGCCCACTCTTATAATATCCTCAGTGTGCATCAGAGCGCCATCTATGATGTTTCTAAGGAACGTAGGCTGGAAAGTTCCTCCAATCAAGACTGTGACGGTTCCCTTTAAATAATATATTATAGTCCCTTTATTTAAGGAACCCATATTGAACCACTGCGTCATGGAGGTAATTTCACCAAGCATTCAACCTTAGATATCTATGATTTAAACTGATTTCACAGATTTATAAAGGTGGTGGATTTAACCGATGCACATGAGGGTACAGTGCGACAAGTATAACTTGGCACAGCTGTGCGCCACTGTTCTCAACAGCAGTGTTGCCATTGTATAGAACATGACACTAAATTTGGGAATAAATATATTCATTGCGAATTCTTAGTTTAAATGATAATGTTGTCTTTCATTTTGTTTTAATTATTGCTCAATATTTTTCTATAGTTTATGTACCATAAATCATAAGTTCAGTAAGTTTCGGGATTAGATTAGCAGAAAGATTTTTGAATAATTCAAGAGGAGGTAGGTATATACTTACATTAAATACATCCTTGTTTTTTTAAAAATTGTATACAAACTCATTAAAATAAATATAATACATCTACTACTTGTATATGATCAGTTTCTAGTACCTACAGCGGATGTTAGGAGATGCAATAAAACAATTTTGTTTATTAGGATTGATGATGGATTTTTATTATTCACATTTTGAATAACAGTAATCAAAAGTGATCTATCTGCTCCATCTTCAAATTTCGAAGAATTGCTATCAGATGATGTGGCACTGTCACTATCGAGACATTAAAATTCACTAATTCGGTGTGGTCGTTGCGATATACATCCAACCTCTCAACGTGTTCAAAATGTGCCTTCCACGTAGCCACCGTTACAGCTTGAAAAACATCTTGCTCCAGATTTATTATATCTGTTTTGGATCGACCCACATTGTTTTTCTGAAATAATTAAAAACGTACTCATGAAATTGGTACACGTTACAGTATCAACCCCTCAGGTGGCAAGACGCCAACTCATGGCGTCTGTCAAAAACCCCCGTGTGGCGGAACGTAACGTGCTGGCGTCGCCGTTTCCGCCATCATCGGTTTTTTATGTATAGAGTTTCGGAGTCCAAAAAAAAAAAAATATTATTGATATCCATCTCACATTTTGGTACAAACTAATAAGATAGACAAGGAAACAATATAAATTTTCTGGTGGGCCTAGTCTATGGCATAAAGCTATGGGTACAAGTTCAGATAGAATATAGTCTGGAATAGCACAGAGGCTACCGCGGAAAATTAAGGATTTCCCGCGGGAACCAAAAAACCTCAATCCACGCGGACGTAGTCGCGGGCATAAGCTAGTATTATAATATTTCTTTTAGTTATTAGTAAACTAACTAGATGATTCCCGCAACTTCGTCCGCGTGGACCAAGTTTTTTCGATTCCCGCGGGAACTCTTGAATTTTCCGGGATTTTAGCCTATGTCCTTCCCCGGGATACAAACTACCCCTGTACCAAATTTCATCAAAATCGGTTAAACAGATGGGCCGTGAAAGCGTAGCAGACAGACAGACAGACAGACAGACACACTTTCGCATTTATAATATTAGTATGGACTATAAGAAATATAGTTATTATTAACTAGGCTAGCGTTTTACCAGTATCTAACCTGGTGCCTGATGGTAAAATTACTAAATTAGGTAAGGTAAATTTTTACATGAAGCTGATAACACTTACCAGTCACTGCCGCCACTCCCGTATTTATGGATTTTAGTGGTATAATTATTACTTTATTTCTCTCACATTCTTGAGCACAAAACGAATGTACTTTTAGAACTATTTCTCTAGCACTACTTTTTATCACTTTTGGCATGATTACTGCTAAGTATTTTACAAAATATACGCAACAAGGTCAACATGAACTTTCAAGTGTCAAAATGAATTTTCAGGATGGTCGATTTAGTTCCTAAAAACGCCACCGCCAACTTAAACTTGTGGCACTGTAATTTATTCATAGATTTATTATGATAATGTCAATGGACCGTCATAAAAATTAATATCATTGTTAGTCTCAATAGTTTTGATTGGCTGAACATAATTAATAAGGTTGCGATCGTTACACTGTAGCAGCGTAGGGATTAATTTCCGCGGCAAACTGTATGATATTTTTTTTACTATATACCTAACTGGCCTTACGGCTTCTATGGCTATGACCTATATTATCTATGACCGAGTCATACGTTTTCAAGCTTTCATTCAAGATGTTGCAAGTTCCCGCTTTTCATACTAGATGGCGTTGATGACGTTGCTAAAAATACGCCCACATTCTTTGTTTGACAGGGCCCGTTTATGTAAATTGAGGTCGTTGAAGCGAACTGGATCAATGACACTCGAAAATGAATAACATCTACAAATCATTAGCCCGATTTCAATTTTAAAACATGACTTACTTCGTTTAATAAATGTATTCTCCGATCCAGCTAAGGGGTCTATTCAAGCTAACTTTTTGAGTTAAACCGGTAAAATTACTGTCTACTGTACTCCAAAATTTACTTAAGACCAGAGACAAGTTAAACAGAGACACTCCGAATTTAAATGTCACGATAATGTCAAAAGTGACATTTGACAGTACAGATAAGGTGTTGCCAAATCAAATAAATGGTCAATTGTGTTGCTACTGTAAACAAAAAATCTAAATAATAACCACTTTCAAAATAAGATGTACACACCAGAAAGAATTAGGAGACACACTTTTGGATTATGTTTTTAATCACTAGCACTGTTTCAATTTAATTCTAACATGGAGTAGTAAAGAGACAAAAAAAAGATAATATGTAGGTATGTAGTGATTAGCTCAGGCTACTTAAGCAAGCTTTGTATGAGAGCCCTAAAATAAAAAATGTAAAGCTGATTTTTGGCACAGGTGTCCCTTGGGGTCTGAGAAGTACCTCTTAAAAATCCCCCCCCCCCCCCCCCCTAGGCCGCGGGCGTTCCCCCCCACCCCCCCAAACATCTCCCCAACCACAGTTTTTTTGTAATTTTCTCAAAAAATATTATTGCTACAAAAAAACTATCTAGAGCGAAAATATTCTAAATTAAATAATCTACCAAATGGCATTTAAATCATTATGATAAGACAAATAGTTTTGGAAATATGCCGGCTTATTTTGCGTATTTTTTGTTTTTTTGAAAAATTGTTTAATTTTCTTGTGATTTACACGAAAAGTATAAGAGCTAGGAAAAATACCACAAGAATAAAATGAAAGTTCATAAAATTGTCTACAAAATGCTTTTTATTTCATTCCAATAGACTTAATACTTTCGGAAATATTACGATCAAAAGTGTGCATGACATTTTATTTGAAAATCATCGATGCTATAATACAATAAACTAATAGTAATAATCATGATATTTTTATCTATCTATCTAAAAAACAACACCACACTTCGTAAATAATGGGGGGGAGGGGGGTTGTGGGAGGGGGGAGGGGTTTGTGAGTGATGGAGGGCAAGGGGTTGTGGAGGGTGGGAGGGGGGCTGTAGGAGGTGGAGGGGTTGTGGAAAAGGGGAGGGGGGTTGTGGGAGGAGGGGATGTTATAAAAATATGTTACATATTTTATGGGTTAATTTCTATTTATTATGTAGTATTCTAAGTCTACATGACTACCACCGGTTTTTACACAACAGCAAGGAATATTTCGAAAATTATTTGTCCTATCAAAATAAACTAAACACTATTTTATAGGTAAATTAATAATCTTTGTACTAAGTCCTGGCAGCTTTTTTCCTAACTCTAATACTTTTTCTTGAAATTACTATAAACATTTACGGATTTTACAAAGGTTTAGTTTTTTATTCCAGTTAGGCAGCCATATTTCCGAAACTATTAGTTCTATCAAAATAAACTAAAAACTATTTTGAAGATAATTTAATGAAGTTTATTTTTGCTTCTCATGTTTTTTTTCTTAGTTCTATTAGTTTCTGTGAAAATTTAGAAATATAACCACGGTTGTTGAAAAAAAACAAAAAAACTTGGAATATAAGTTGCCATATTTCTCGAACTATTGGTCCTATCTAAATTCACCATAAGATTTTTTTGTGGGTAATTTAGTGAAATTAATTAATCTAGCGAGGATTTTTCTAGCTCTAATAGTTTTTGTGGAAATTGCAAATAACATAGGATTCTAGCATTTTTTTTATTTTTTTTCGTTCACTATACATGGATATTTATTCGAAATTATTTGTCCTATCTTTATAAACAATTTTTTTTAATAAGTGGTTAAATGGTGTTTATTTTTTTTCTGGGAGTTTTTTGCCTAGCTCTAATAGTTTTCTAGAAATTACAGAAAACATATACAATTTTGAAAAAATATTGCTTTCATGTTAACTATGACAGGTATATTTCCGAAATTATTAGTGCTATCAAGATGAACTAAATACTATTTTGTAGGTAATTTAACTATGTTCCTTACTGCTTCAATCAGTTTTTCCTATCTCTGTTAATTTTTTTTCGAAAATTAAAAACAACGTACACGGTATTTGCATATTATTTTCTTTATCTTACACAATAGGTAGGCATATCTCCAAAACTATTACTCTTATCAAAATAAACTAAATATCATTTTATAGCTAATTTAAAAGTCTTTCATTTTGCTTCGGACAACATTTTTGTAGCTCTGTCAGTTTCTATGGAAATCACAAGAAACTACATTACAAAAAGCCATACATACAAATTATTTTCTTTTCATGCACAAAGGGTTAACATATCTCCGAAACTATTAGTCTTATCGAAATGAACTATAGTATTATTTTGTAGATAATTTAATGAAGATAATTTTTGCGATTTTAGAAAGTTTTTTTCTAGCACTAATAATTTTTGAGAAAATTACAAAAAGCTGCGGTTGGGGAGACGTTTGGGAGGGTGGGGGGGAACGCCCGCGGCCGCGATTTTTAAGAGGTACTTCCCAGACCCCAAGGAACACTTGTGCCAAAAATCAGCTTTACATTTTTTATTTTAGGGTCAATGTTTATTAGTCCCGTACTATATGCAGCTTTGTTTTATTGGTTCATAGAAAAAATTTGAAGCCACTATCTGATTGTTTTTCCATTGTTCATTGTTCATTCAAATAATAATAATAATTACTATTAATTAAGTCAAGCAAACTTAAAAAGTTTCAATAATACAAATATTTAGGTCCTAACCCAGCTGTAATTTTTAGGTAATCGCCTTCAGGTAAGTACGTCTACCTACCATCGATTAATCGTTAGGTAGCGATGTTAGGTAGCTATTAACTAAGCACAAGCATTTTCAATTGAGTTTCCTCAGGGAAATAATAATTTACATTATAATAGATGCTAAGTCATAACATTTAATGAAACCGGTAATCAATTACATAAATAAATGCCACGGGAAAAAACATCATCAATCTTCTACGTTTCACTTGAAGTAAGTAGGTACCTACTGGACTACTTTACTTTACAAAATAAATGTACATATTTATTTTTAATATTTTAACTTGAGCATAACAATTATGTAGGTACTTACTAACTGACTTAGGTAGGTACTTAATTTAGAAAGACTACTTACTAATTTTTTCTTAATTTACTTACTTAGTTTCTATATAGACTCCACCTTATTCACAATGCTTTAGGTCTAAAGCATTGTGAAACAAGCAGATAAAAATGTATACTTAATAATAAATATTGCCATTATTTTATTACAGGCGGTTTGCGTTATCCTAGGACCCAGATCGACCGTCGCAGCTCGATTCTCCTATTCGAGAATCGAACCCGAGTTATTGTGTTGTTTCAATTTTAGGGCTCCTTATCAAAATAGCTAAAAAGCAACCCTTATGGTGTTATCCCTATGTAACCTATGCCTGTCTGTCTGCCACACTTATAAATTCACAACTGAGATGTAAAACTGGATTTTCCTGAGTTAAGTTTTTTTTCAATTCCCGCGGGGACTCCTTATTTTTCCTGGATAAAAAGTAGACTATATCCTTCCCCGGGATACAACTTATCCCTGTACCAAATTTCATCATAATCGGTTGATCAGATGGGCCGTGAAAGCGTAGCAGACAGACAGATACACTTTCGCATTTATAATATTAAGAATGGATTTATATTATATATAGGTACAATGCAATGGTAAGCGATAGTCATTCACTTATATTAACAAGTTGCGTACCAACTCAGTAAAAAAAATCATGGTATCGTTATTTACGTCACAAAAGGAAATCCAGTACAACCTGACCTCTCACCCCAATCACATTGCGGCTCGGGGGTCTCATTTATCATTACAGCGGAGGGACGAAGGGGGTCAAAGCCATGGTTAACCCCCTACCCCCTATATCGATCGAGTGTTGGCGCCAGCATTATATCGTGCTTGTATCTCGGAGCTGGTTGTATTTCAGGATTCGCTGGACGTACATACTACTCTGTATTTTTGGCGTCTACAAGTAAGTACGGTTTGTAACTGAAGTAGTAGCACTGTAGTGAATATTATTTTTCAGTCACTAGTAGAGCCTGGATAACTTTAGTAGACCTGTAGTTTCATTCATCAATTCATCATTCCTGTAATTTTTGGTTTTCATCAGATGGCTTTCACGCGTTTTTTTTTTAATACAAGACGTTATGTACTTACCTACGTACCTACCTTAAATAATATTATGTTATACTAGTAAGTAGGTACCTGGTACATACCTATTTTATTGACTAAGAAATATTTTTTCAGTGATGACTTGCTTTTCATTCAGTGCTATAGTATAAGAAATAGGTTCGCGGTAAGTACCAGTAAAATTACCTCTTCGTACCAGTAGTAAATACTTATTATTATTTTTTCAGTCACGTTTTTACTCTTACTAAGACAGTCCGATTCAAAGTTTATGACTTCTCGTAACATTGTGCGTTTCGATGCGCAGAATACAATATTAGGTAGGTATATCATAGACTATACGTAGGTATTTACGGGTATATTAACGGAATAGTTCATGGATTTCAATTGACTGTACTGCGCACGAACCTACACTCGCGGCTAACTTCCGAGATTTCATAAAGTTTGAATCGGACTGTAGGTCTGTACGGTAATGCAAGTCTATACGTCTACAATCTACATTGTATTATACTTGTATTATCTGTTTGCATAATAAGTACAAATCGCACATACTCGTAGCTTTCATTCGAGTCGTGACTAACATATATTTCTGTAGTGGAAAAATCAAATAATTTTCGCGGGTTAACCTCACGCGGAAAAATTGGCGATTTTTCATATTCATTGGTTAGTATCTGAGGTTAGGTTGACCTATAAAAAAAATTAACCTCTGGGAGGCACACTTGTGTAAGGCTTGAGAGTTGGAGCTTGCTGTTTTTGCTTGAATGCTTAATTTAGAAACCGGCCTAATATCAATTTAGAAACAAAAATTTCCTTAATAAGTCCTTAAGTAGTCTTTGAGACAGACTCAACATGAAATTCTCAATTCAGAAACCGGCCGACTGTATTTTAAATGTCAGTTTTATCAGCTAGTTTTAGAATAAAACTGTAACTGGACGAACTATACTTATTTTTTATTATTTTTCTAATACACAGTTTTGAAACTTTTAATTGTAGGAAGCTTTATTATCGATCCCGTTAAGTACCTAGTCCTGTAGTTCTGATATGAAAAAGTAGGTACAATACCTATTGTGTGCACATGCAAGATTGCGTGGCTCAGAGCTATTATAGTATAGAGATAAACGGCCATTTATATGCCCACTTGCCTGTGGAAAATAGTATAGTTCAAACCCTAAAACCCAGGTCGAGACACGGGACTCGGGACACGCTTGCTTACTCTAGAGTCTAGACTGTAATACTGAATAACTACTTACTCTATTTCTTTATTTTTTAATGGACCTACATATACGATATATCTTAAGCTATGTAATTTTTTTGACTCTACCACCTCAGCCGCGCCGGTCCCGTTACGTTCTTCTACAAAATTATTTTATTCTTTTACTAAGTACAAAAGGATAGATTAATATTATAGTCCGTCAAACTTATCTGACCGGTGACAGCGTCGCTAGTTTAAATGAAAAAAAAAACTGGTTAGGCATAAAAATTAGTTCCAATTTTGGCCACCGGGCCAGATAAGTTTGTGAGACTGTAAAACCGTTATAATCAAATAAACTTTTACAAATTCTTTTGAATCGTTGAGTGAATCTACCGCTAGTTGTATTCTAACATTCTTTTTAGCAACTACCTACTGATTTTCTTGCCGGTTCTTCTCAGCAGAGTCTTTTTTCCGAACCGGTGCAGTGGTAGAGTTTGTCATTTCTTATGTGGCTTATGTTGTCCTACGTGAAATAAATAAATAATTTCATTTCATTTGAAATGTCATTCAGTAGTATGTTAGTATAGCCTACTTGGCAAAGTCTCTAATATTGTTACCAATAAGCAATATTAATATCAGCACATTAGGTACCTTCACTTGACGTTATCAACATACCATAATATAATATCGATTATGCACGCTTCAGAAAATCAATGGCTTTCATACCTATATTCCTAATGACTCTAGCATTTGTTGCTAGACCAGTAAGTTCTAGATATGTAGACGGTTATACTTTTTTTAATATTTTGTGAATAATATATAAATTCATATGTAAGTATATTGTATATTTTTTATATAGACGGCACCTACCTATACTGTCCAATTAAAAAAGTTCGTAGGTACCTACGATTCCACCTAGATTCAAACACGCATTTCTACGGACAAAAACTATTAGATGAAAAACCCAGGTGGAAATACTGGAAAACTCTTAAGTCCGGGTCAAAGAATACCCACTTGCATGAAAGACAAGACGGACAGACAGACACACTAATTTTACATTTATACATAATATGAATGAAGTGCAGCAAAC
Organism: Erebia epiphron; assembly: GCA_963932025.1. Lineage (NCBI taxonomy): Eukaryota > Metazoa > Arthropoda > Insecta > Lepidoptera > Nymphalidae > Erebia > Erebia epiphron. The sequence goes on from OZ009950.1 coordinate 17,696,534, forward strand.
AATTATTTATTTAATAAATTAATAAACTTACGAATTTTCCTTAGAATTAGAACGCTAGATAGATGTGTAGGTACATTCAATTCTCTTGTACACCATCTCTAAACGTAAATGGTCGTCCTCGGAAACCCTTTCAGGTCTCGGGGTTACTACTCAGGGCGATGGCCCTCTTCAGTGGTTGCAACGCCGCCTGCAACTACAGGCGGGACCACTGGTCTATATTTGTATTGCTATCCATTCCATAATACTCCCTCCGGAACGGGACTGCACTAGATTTAGAGCTGTCATTTTAGGTTAGTTTAGAGAATTGGCCACATTATTAGTGCATTAGGTCGACGTTGTCAAGTCTCAATTACTAAAAGTTATAAAATAAAATATTTGTATGGTATATGGTAAACGTAATTAACGGCACACACTCGAATGAACTGACATGCATACTCACACACACAATCACACACGCACACACACACACACACACACACACACAAACGCACACACACTTATTAAATCATCCAATTTCCAATGATATTAACATTTAATGATTAAATCAATCTAATAATATTATTTAATAATTAAATATACCTATACTTATACATATAACTAATGAAATAAAAATAGTGATAATTGAATAAAGAATATTTAAATAATATTGCGCTAAAATATTTTTTTCCAATACTTATCTTTATTAATATATAACTAGAATAATTAATGAAATCATATTATTGTAAAAGGTTCGGAGGAAGGTGACGACACCCGTAATACAAGTTATCTTAGTACGGGCACAGGTACGGGTGTCTGTGCACTCCTTTGTTCATTTGTATGATGTATCAGAATAATAATAACCTTGTCTAAAAAAAAAAAGAAAAAAGTCGATCGTTACATGGACATAACATCGATGTTTGCTAGCGCTGATAATAATATCTGTAGGTATTCTGTTATGCTGAAGGTCAAGGCTGACAGGCCTTAAGGGCTGTAAGAAATGTGTTGCACGCAAGAAAACCTGTCAGATCGATTTATTTTATTCGTAAGAAAGATGTTTTATAATATAATACGTGACTTCGATTAGTCTTCGACTCCATATTTTTACTTTGCTTGACCTTCTTTACTTATTCCGTGTTCTTCATAGCATTTTTTGGTTTCAAACTAATAATATGAAAGATTTTTTCTGTCTTCTTCTCTTATTGCTTAATCGTCTTCTCATCCAACTACAATACTAGGAGCTTACCTTTCAGGTTTTAGTCTAGAATTGAGGAGAAAGAAAAAGAGAACGAATAGAATAAAATATATGAAATAAATGTTTTCTTTTTCTTTTCAGATGCTCATTTATCAGTTCCTCGGGCAAAGCTTCTGACTGTTACTGACACCTCGTGGTGCAGTAATACGAAACTGAAGCGAATTTGAGCGTATGGGTGGCGTAGTTCCTGAGTCGAGTCTCGTTATCACATTCTTAATGGTCCCGGATCAAAGCAAACCGATCACTCTCAAACTCAACAGCGTGGCAAGACAATCTAGCCGATACTCAGCCAGGGATCCCAGATTAAGACGTTAAACTAAACAAAACCAATAAATATCAGTATTATTTTTGCCTTAATCTAGCATATGAGTTATAAAAATGGAATCTCAGAAGGAAAGTCCAAGTGTAATCCTAAGAAATAGAACGCCAAAGGATAGAATTAGGATCCAAGAAGCACTTCGGGAATCATTATTGACTGATTCGACATCAGGAATCGTTAAAGGTGATGACGACACAACCAGCATTGATTCTTTCTCAAGTCCAGAACTAGACAATATTAGTCATAAAGAATCTATACTTTTCAACTCGGAAGATGTCCGTAAAAGTGTTCAATATGAAGAAGATTTTGATGGCATCAAACTTTATTATAACGCAAATAACAATATGGCCAAATCTAATAATTGTGTAACGGTAACAAACAATGCATTTGATACAGTTGAAGTTGGTAAAGTTATTGAAGACCAAACAGTTGTGACAAACGATGATAAAAAAGTTATTATACCAGATGGTGGATGGGGTTGGGTAGTAGTACTTTCTTCGTTTGTAATTTCTATGATAGCAGACGGAATCAGTTTCTCATTTGGGTTGCTGTATATTGAATTTCTTGAAGAATTTCAAGCGAGTAAGTCTACTACTGCTTGGATAGGCAGCCTATTCATTGCTGTTCCACTTTTATCTGGCCCTGTAATGAGTGCTTTAGTTGACCGGTATGGATGCCGAAGTATGACTATTCTGGGAGGGATAATTTCAAATATAGGCTTCGTGCTGGCCTCAATTTCAACTACATTAGAAATGATGATGATAACTTTTGGTGTAATAGCTGGATTGGGACTTGGACTTGTATATGTAACTGCAGTGGTTTCTATTGCTTATTGGTTTGAGAAGAAAAGGAACCTTGCTGTTGGTTTGGGGGCTTGTGGCACCGGTGTGGGAACCTTTATTTACGCTCCAATGACGCAGTATTTTATAGAAGAGTTCGGATGGAGAGCAACAATACTTTTGCTATCTGGTACGTTGCTAAATTTGTGCGTATGTGGTTGTGTTATGAGAGACCCTGAATGGTGGATTTTGGAGCAAAAGAAACAAAGGAGTTCTAAGGATGGTGATAAAAATGATAAATGTAATAAAGAAGATGCCAAATCTAAACAATCAAGCTCTGTATCAATTGCCAATACATGTTATGATAGTGAAACTCTCACACGTGGAAAGAGTATGAAAAGATTAATTACTAAGGGGTTGTCACCTGAACAGGTGATAAGAGATGAAGTGACTAGTATACGGAGGCGTGAAAATTTAGTTTTAATCAACAAAGAGTATACCAAGCGACTCTCTGAATCGTTAGTAACTATACCGACTTACCTCACTTACGATGATAAGGTAATGGAATTTCCAATAACTGTCTCTACAATAATATTTCAGTACTTATATTAAGACTCAGAGGTAATTTAACTTAATTTTTTCCAGGTTTCAAAAAATATTCTAGACAAACTAGTAAATACTGCCAGTCACAACAATGACACAGAAATAAAAGTTCCATCGTTCAGAACAAACTCTTTAGAAGAAAGCGATGTTGAAAACAGTCCACCTGTTGTGAAATTTACAAACGATGCTTTACAAAGAACCCATTCAGAAAAATTTGATGATAGTAAGGAAAAAATGCTAGAGAACTGTCAATTTAAACATCCCAAGCTAGGTGAGATAAGAAAATCTTTATCTGAAACAAAAGAAGACAAACCACTAATTAAACAAGATAGTAAAGAAAGTAGACGGGATTGGTTTAAGAAACAGCTTTCTGTTAATCATCATTATTTAAAAGATTTGAAAATGCCATTGAATTCTATAAGTCATAGAAACGCGATGCTAAATATAAAAAGGTATAAATTAAAAGCTTCATCGTGTCCGGACATTTTTAAGAATTCTATGATAACAGTGAATGAACAAGAAGAGGTAAAACATTAAATTATTTTATTTTTTATCAGAGTACTACCTTAATATTCTATAGTGGGAATAATCAGGGTTTAATAGATGTTCAATTTACACAGCCTGTATTTATTTTATCCCGATAATTTATTTTCAGGCCTTCGTTAAGCGTTCTCGTGCAAATTGTCATAAAAAATCTTTCTAGTATTTTCTTTCCTCTCATTTCACAGAAATGGTACGACGACTGTGTCAGCTGCCTTGCTGACATGTTCAACGTCGACCTCTTCAAGAAGATCACCTTTAACCTATTATGCTTTGGCACTATCATCATATTCGTGTGGTTCATCGTGCCTTATTTCTATCTCGCTGAGTTTATGATACAAGAAGGGTATTCGGAAGACGATGGTGCCTTTATGTTGAGTTTGATTGGCATTACCAATACTATTGGAATGGTGAGTTTTACTTAACTACTTTAGAAAGGGTTGGAGCCCATGTATCAAAAAGCAATAAAAAAAGTAGGTGGGTCATTTGACGCGTTGATGGAGGACTTGTTTATCCGCTCCTTGAACGCCGTACTTTCCTAATCCTAGTACCTAGTACTAGTAATATTGTAAATGTGAAAGTGTGTTGAGGGTTTGTTCTTCAATCACGCTGCAACGGAGCAATGGATCAACGTAATTATTAGAATGGTTATAGTAACAGACCTGGAGGTGTGACCATAGGCTACTTTTTGTCCCGGAAAATCTAAAAGCTGACGAAGTCACGGGCATCCATCCAGTAAAATGTAAATATTGTAGTTTTGAGGGAATGGACTGCGTCACTATGCTTGAATCATTGTTAACATAGTCGTTAAAGTTCCACACAATTGATAATGTCACATCTACATTCTACCAGAAGATATAATCGCCTTCAAGCCAAACCGTCACATTCATACAGTAAAATATCGATGGTCCCTAAATATCTCAACGATTTCAGAATTAGGTATTTAAAATAGTAGCAGTGCCAAATTCTTGTGCTCTTCGCGTGATATTGTCCCGTAGGTGGATTCTGCTTTTAACCGCTTTTCAGTGTCAAAAATAAAATGGGCAGTTACTGTTAGAATTGTATGAAAATGCACATTTCACACCCTTTTCCGTTTTCAACAGTTTTCGAAAACCATTAACTTTTAAAAGCGTCATAAATAATAAAGACCAGAGCAACAAAGTGCGTCATTACATCATGCCGCAGAGTCACAATATAATGTGACTCTGCGGCAAATGAAATTGAAATATGAAAATGTGGAAATAATCGCCGGCAAACTGTCGTACAATATTTGAATTCTTTAGCACATTACTTACTACTCGGTGTTTAGCACGATTGTTACTGCATAGCCTTACACAAACTGCTGCGAGTTGCGTATATTTGTGTCATGCCGCATTGTCGCATATGTTATCTCCTGCGTCATTTCGGCATGCAAGACATGCACTGCGATGGTTCAAGATCAGAGGTGTTTTTACGTGAAACCTATATATCTACAAATACTTTTTTTTCTTCCAGGTAACCCTCGGGTGGATAGGTGACTTCCCAAACATCTCTATCAGCAACCTCTACGCAATATGCCTAATCTTCTGTGGAGCTTCCGTAGCAGCCATTCCCCAAGCTGCATCAAACTACTGGATACTCGCATCTATTTGTTCAGCGTTTGGATTGCTTTTTGCAGCTTCATTTACATTTACGCCAAGTTTGTTGGTAACGCTGGTGTCATTGGATGATTTTACTTCAGCGTATGGATTGGTTTTACTGGCGCAAGGTATTGGACATCTAATTGGGCCACCTTTGTCAGGTAAGATGTTTTTTCGCATGTATAAAATTATTTAGTATAGTTATGAATAAATTTTATAATTAAATAATTTTCTCAGACCAGGGCGCGTTTGAAACCCTCGTAGCTTTAGTTTTAAGATACCGTTACTGATTATCAGCATTATATTTTATAAATAACTCGACGTCAATATGTGTAGTATACCTACCTAAATTGAATAAACGTTATTTGACTTTGACTAATTTATACATGCGAATACATGCTATATTTGTCTTCCGTGTAAATATATAGGTAGGTAGGAGAAAATCGCTTGCAATTTTAATACTATTTATTCCTAAAAACAAACTATTTTGCTACAAATAATTAACACAAGCTACGAATTTTAGTAAAATTTTTAACACTGAAAAGATCCCTATACAAAAACGGTTAAATCTCATTAGTTATTGAAATATGTATAATGTAGCTTAATTTATTGTGATAAGGCTAAACATGTTGATATAGGTAGGAAAAGGATACTTGTCTCATATTATCTGATCCGGTGGCCAAAATTGGAACTCATTTTGATGCCTGTTTAGTTTTTGTTTTCATTTTATTTGTCATATTTACTAGCGAAGCTGTCACCGGGTCAGATAAATTGTGAGATAAACTATGGCCTCAGAATTTGTACCCGAAACTCGCTTTAATGCAAAATGGTTTAAAAAATAACGATGCCATGTGGATAAAACCTAGCAGGGTCTGGTACCAAAGTGCACATTGTTCCTAAATTTTTCGGGCATCACCTACGTACTTTTACCAGTGTCTGTCTAAGTCTGTATTGAGCATTCATCATTTTTATTTCCATGATTGAACAAAGGCCACTAAAATAATTATTTTTGTACTTAGACCTATTACCAATTAACAATTTTCACCTTTCTCACTTGCATGGACAGCTAGAAGTTCTGTTTGAGAGATAAGCTTGACCTCTGTCCACTTATTTTCTTTTAGTTACAAGACATATTATTTTTACAAAAATAATTTTAAAAAAAGGTCTTTCCCAAATATCTTTTTCATACCCGTTCCTCAGCCTTCTTTAATCCTCATCCAGTTACTTCCTACCATCCTCTTTATTTCGTAGTGCCATCTTGAAATCATCAACGTCAGCGTGGTAGGCCGAGGCTACGATAGCAAGAAAAACTGGACTTTCAAGTTGAGTGACCCATCGAAGCACAAAATAGGGAGATGTGGAAAAATTAGAGGGAGGCCTTTGCCCAGCTGTGGGACAGTACAGGCTACATTAGATTAGATTAGATTAGATCTTTAATGGCACCATACTCCGCTTATTATTGTGTTGGAGCGTTACCAATTAAACAAATGAATCCTTACCATTCCAGGGCTCATTTTCGATGTGACATCATCCTGGGAGCTGTCATTCTACCTCGCTGGGGGCTGGATCATGGTAGCCGGGGTGCTGATATCCTTCATACATCCCGTCAAGAAGTACCAGCTAAAACGAGCGGCCGAGCTGGAGAGTAACTCTAGTATGGCTTAGAGAAGATAAATAATAGAGGAGATAATAAGGAATCTCGTCGATAAACGTCCACTAGGACATCTCTTGCAGAGATTCCCGCGGTCTTGCGTCGTCTGGATTCACTTACTCCCTGCGACTTGCTTCATGTCATCCGTATACTTTTTAGGGTTCCGTAGCCAAATTTGGCAAAAACGGAACCCTTATAGATTCGTCATGTCTGTCTGTCTGTCCGTCCGTATGTCACAGCCACTTTTTTCCGAAACTATAAGAACTATACTGTTGAAACTTGGTAAGTAGATGTATTCTGTGAACTGCATTAAGATTTTCTTACAAAAATAGAAAAAAAACAATAAATTTTGGGGGTTCCCCATACTTAGAACTGAAACTCAAAAACTTTTTTTTCATCTAACCCGTACGTGTGGGGTATCTATGGATAGGTCTTGAAAAATGATATTGAGGTTTGTACTATCATTTTTTTCTAAACTGAATAGTTTGCGCGAGAGACACTTCCAAAGTGGTAAAATGTGTGTCCCCCCCCCCTGTAACTTCTAAAATAAGAGAATGATAAAACTAAAAAAAATATATGATGTACATTACCCTGCAAACTTTCACCGAAAATTGGTTTGAACGAGATCTAGTAAGTAGTTTTTTTTTAATACGTCATAAATCGTAAACCGCAATTTACCTTTCATTCAATCAACTCAAGTATTGACAAATGATACGAATTTGGTACTAAGCAACGTCTTATAGCACAGTTAAAGGAAAAATTGCAAAAAACCATGAATTTTTAGTTACTTACATCATTTCTGGTGGGAGGCTCCGGCCGTGGCTAGTTACCACCCTACCGACAAAGACGTGCCGCCAAGCGATTAAGCGTTCCGGTACGATGCCGTGTAGAAACCGAATAGGGGGATGGGTTTAATATAACTGCCATGCCCCTAACAGGTTAGCCCGCTACCATCTTAGACTGCATCATCACTTACCATCAGGTGAGATCGCAGTCAAGGGCTAACTTGAAGTGGAATAAAAAAAAAAATATAATAAAAATATTTTTAATAATTTAAAACTTACTACAGGTTTGTACGGAACCCTCGGTGCGCGAGTCCGACTCGCACTTGGCCGGTTTTTTTCAATCCACTACAAGTTCGCAGTCAAGGGCTACCTTGACTGCGAACTCACATATAAAAATCAATTGCTGTTCGTTTGTTTCGCTAAAACTCGAGAACGGCTGGGGCGATTTAGCTGATTTTGGTTTTGAAATGTTTGTCGTAGTCCAGGGAAGGTTTAAACGGTGAGAAAATATGGAAAAATTGCGAGGAAGATAGGGCAGGACAACGTTTGCCGGGCCCACTAGTAAGTGATAAATGATGATGCAGGCTAAGATGGTAGCGAGCTTGTTAGGGGTACGGCTGCTGCCTGCTATATTAAACCTATACTCCTATCAGTTTCTACATGGCATAGTACAGGAACGCTAAATCGCTTGGCGGTATGTCTTTGCTAGTAACTAGCCATGGCCGAAACCTCCCACCAGACCAGACCAGAGAAAATTCAGAAATTATAAATTGCCAGATTGACCCTGCCGGAGATCGAACCTGGGACCTCCAACTCAAACGATCACAGCGCTCACCAGTGCGCCAGAGACCTCCAATATGCAGTAGGCATGTTTCATTCACGTTATTTTCAAGACCGCAACGAAGTACCTACTCCATAGCAGAATCACTTTTAAAAAATCAAAAACTCAAACGCAGTTTTATTAAAACAAGAAATATGTTGAGAATTGAGATTCACTTTCAGGTTATGAAATTCTTAAATGTGGCTTATGGCTGTAAAAATACTCTAAGAAACATGATCTTGATTTTCAAAGACCTACAGGTAACTATTCAGTAAATATTGTGCTCTACTCGGGTTGGGTGTTGAAACGTTACCTTGATCGTGAGTAATTGTCATGTCCCTGGAGGGGTCAGGCGTCTAAAATTTTATACATGTGCCAGAAGTGCGATAAAAATTGCACAAAGTAGACAGGCATCCTTACAAACTGAATATCATATTTTTATACGGATGGCATTGATGCTATAATATTACAATTGGTTATAATTAAACGAATTGTTACAACAATTATGAATTTTATTAATAGGTACTTACTGAAACACCATCATTGTTGTATGATCTACTTATTTTGAATTTGAATTTTACATGAACTGAAATTTTGTGATTTTTTTATGTCAATTTTTTGAAAGCAATATATACCTACCGCTACGTACTGAAACGAATAAATGGATGATATTTATAGCTGATGAATTGTTAGGTACTTATTGAATCTCTTTTGCAAATAAGATTCATTGGTAAGTTTGGACAAATTCACGAGTGCCATTTAGTATTAAATTATAAAAAATACTTACAAATATTTAAAAAATTCACAAGTGTGTCTGTCTGTCTGCCCGTCCGTTTGTCTGTATATGCTTAAAACTTAACCTGTAAAATGTAAAACCAATTGTGAAGAAATTTGGTATTAAACCTTGTGGTGAAAAGTTTTCTGGGTAGAATACGAAAAATAAAAATAATTCAACGACTCACTGATAAAAGCTTGTTTTTATATTCAATTATGATTTGATTTTAAGATGGAACTGACGGGCGAACGGTGTACTTACTTAAATAATAAAGTGATAATTATGATTGTACTTTATAAAAACATATTGTTATTTAATAAATATTTGTTATATGCACCATATTCCTAAATTATATAATATGTATTAATCTTTAGGATAATTATTATTAATATTATTAAGTAGACCTAATTCACTAGTTGATATGCTTTGTCTTCGCTCGGCACTCTTATAATTAAAGTTACGAGAGATCTCAAGTTTCTAGCCCAGTTATATTTCTATACATCTGTACAAATATTATAAATGCGAAAGGATGGATGGACGTTTGTTACTCAATCACGCCAGAACGTCTGAACAGATCTGGATGAAATTTGATGATGAAACACTGAGATAGGCTACTTTTATCCCGGAAAATTTAAGATTCCCGCGGGAACCACGAATTTCGCGGGCATTAGCTAGTCTAAATCAAAATCAAAATCAAATTATTTTTATTCAAATAGACTTTTTACAAGTTCTTATGAATAGTCAAATGAATCTACCACTGGTTCGGAATGCCGTTCCTACCGAGAAGAACCAGCAAGAAACTCGGTGGTTGCTCTTTTGAAAAAAAAAAAAAAAATAGTATATGGTATGTTTACAATAATCTACATACAACATATACAGATACATAAGTAACCACTGTCCTGAGCATTGCTGGAGCGAGTCAAATCCATGCGCCTTTATCATTAATATAATCTTCGACAGTATAATAAGCTTTTTTTAGGAGCATTTTTTTAATGGTTATCTTAAACTTGTGTAAAGGCAAGTTTATAATAGGTTGAGGAATTTTGTTAAAGAATAGTATGCTCATTCCCACGAACGACCTTCGGACTTTATTGAGGCGGAGCGATGGAGTCACGAGCCTATGACGGTTTCTAGTTGGCCTATCGTGCAGATCGCATATTCTTTTGTAATTCTGAATGTGCTGTTTTCTTCTGTAAAACTTGTTTGCTCGACTTGGCTTGGGCACTGCCGTGCGCCTCGATTGTTAATATTTTAACGCAATGGGAATTTGTGATATTAAATTCAAGTACTTACTTATAATAGTTTATCCGGATGTTATATTATTACGTACGGTCTATAGATACTAAACATAATTATATAAACGATTACCGATTTCAATTATGTTTTTATTTCGTAGATAGTACCTTGGGTTAGCACGGGGGGCCTATCTTAGACTGCATCATCACTTACTATCAGGTGAGAGCGCCGACGAAGTTACCTATTGGGTTTATAGTTTAAACTCTACTGAGAATTTCTTGTACTAACCCGGAGATAGAAAGGTACTAGGTATAATAACGGTGTTTCACTCTCGTGCCTCTTTAAACGGTCCTAACTTAAGCAGCTATCCATAATCTCTCCACAGTCATGTCGTGGGTGACATCCATCATCCTATGAGAGTAAGGGAACAGAGGGTGCAACTGTCACGCACGCACAGTGTAACTATACAACTAACTACTTAGATGTTGTGGCGGAAATTACATGCGACTGAAGTAATAGACATAAGTAAGAACATAAGTAATTTACTACTTGATGACAGTTAGGTCAAGGAACTCGGTACTTTGGTATTGTAGTCAGGCGCGGATTAAGCTAACCTAGTTTTGCTATGGTTTCCTTGCGGTAGACAGTTCCTCGACTCGACGAAGGTATTAATGCTAAAGTTGTGCAAGTTTATAGCCCACATCCCACATGTTTACGACTATATCTCGGTTATTTTCACTCTTGCTTGTGATGCGGTTTTCAGTAGAGTTCCCGCATCAAAGAACTTTTTGATAGCGTCCCTAACGTCCTACAACTAAGTTTAACTGTAATAGAATAAACTCAACATATTATAAAAATAAAATCTATACTTAATATAATACCTACCTATCCTGAAGAAGCATCTAGCAGAGCACCAGGTTAATGCTAGCCATAATAATGGCCAAGAAGAGCAGAAGAAAGGGAAAAGGCAGAGAATAAGAAAAGAGAGCAGAATGGTCAGCAGTCGGCATGAAGTAAGTATGCCTAATTATTAGGTTGCCTGGAAGAGAGTGATCATTCGTAGAGATTAGGCCGCCTTTAAACTGTAACAAGTTGTAAATTTTGTCACGATTCGTGTTACCTCTGTTCTGATATTTGTTACTTAATAGTAATTTGCAACAGCGTAGTTTGATAGACAGGCAGGCAGACATACAAATAGTAATATGGATTCTGTGTATGTCATTCTCATATTTATTATAGCATTTAGCTCTCAATACCCTTTTATCGTGGTTCGTGGGGTAGGTATCAGCTGAATGATGAACGCGCGACCTCGACCGACAAGAAAATGGCTGATAATTTGCTCGCAACGACTTCTTTGACACTCACTGCGATTATTGTTCCACCAAATTGACAATAACTCTTAAATTCATGATGAAAATATCGTTTATCAGTGCCTGATTAGCAAATATCCTGTAAACACAGTGTAGATGTCACCGTAAGATTGCAAACACCGTTAGATTGTAACTTTACTAGCGAAATTGTAAACAGTCGACAATTTTTCGATAGATTGTAATCTGTTAGGTATATTAACCCGATAAAACCTAAGTAGGGCAGGTACAGGTAGGCACTACCTGATTATTTATGTCGAACCCTAACCTAACCTACAAGAAAGAGACAAGAAAACGTAAATTTAAAACGAATATTTCAAAAATTGACACTCAGAACATTGAACGGTTCAATTTCGCTAGTCGATTTAGTCGATAATTTCGATTACAATCTAAAGGTTTTGCAATCTTACGGTGACATAGATACCAATACTGTGCCGTAAATAACCTTATCAAATTCAAAACTCAACCGCTGAATCTTGGACGTGGAAACTTTTGAAGTAGTTATACCTATTTATATTCAGAGTCTCAGACGGACGGTCCTGCATTTCACCGAAGTAGAGATGGAGGCCTGCTTCACTCAATCATCATTTTTCATTAACGATCTCGTCACTCAACAATAATTATTTAAGTTCTCTGCAATCGATTTAGGCCATTTAACTCAGCAGGCGGGACTAGTCATCCGGATAGGTACTAATATTATAAATGCCAATAAATAAACTGTCTATCTGTCAGTCTGAACAAAAATATTATTTCTTCAAAAGATTTGTCCCGGAAGATTTGTCCCGGTGTTTGGAAGGACATAGGTTACTTTTTATCCCGGAAAATTAAGGAGTTCCCGCGGCATTCAAAAACTTAATCCGCGCGGACGAAGTCGCGGGCGTCATAATATAGTTTAGTTATGTAATAAGTAAAGATTTTTCTTAGTAAAAAGGTAGCTCGTTGTAGCTGGCCTCGTTCGCTGGTTAATTTCTTTATTTTAAAGCGAAATGAACTCAAGATTATACCTAGAAACAGTGTTTTAGATAGGTACCTAACTTATCTCAAGAAGTAAATTAATCTCGAAATGTAAATTTCCACTCAAGGCTTTGCATTAATTATTATATTTTCTGTCAACAATACTATCGTCTGTGATAACACGCATTCGTGGAGAGGACGTCTTGTCGCGCGGACTGATTCGCTTCAATGAAGTAAACCAGTTTTCTAAAAATATTCTTTGTCAAAGTGTTTCCATAAATTTTCGTGAATGTTATACAATATTTATGCAGTGTAAATTTGCAGTTTTGTATCGTAAAATAGATATTAAATTGCGTGAAAATTGTTTTCTGTAGTTGCCCCCTAATTTTAGCTGCGAAAACTCTACTTAGGAAAAGTTGGGACGTCGGATACGGGACAGGGGTTTCGTTTCACGATATAATTCTGTGTATATAACAAAGTATGGTTAACATTACCTAATTACTTCAAGGAAGTGAATTTCTAAATCTCTCCTAGCATTAAATGAGTGTATTAATAAGTAATTAAACTCATAATCGCTTTTGATCATATCGTTTATTGTTTCGAGAGATACTTATTCACTTATTCACCTATTAACTTTTGTGTGTTTTTCCTTTCTTGTGCTCGGTTATATTTTGGCAAATCAAAACGATTGCGAGATTTTATTAGAAGTTTAATGCTAGGGCGGGCGTAAAGCGTAACATAGGCAAGTGGCAACTGTAACTTGTGTTTGAAATATGGGTTTGGACCGGTGCTAAGCAGTTCTCGAGGATGCTAGCAAGAAGTGTTGGATAGTCTGCAAAAATGCGGTGCGTTAGTAAGAGGCGCGGCATAGGTCTCGCCTCATGAAGCGACTCGTAGAAACGTATTTCACAGTTTAGACTCGATCGAGTGGCACTCCACGCCGCACGTGTGTTTTTGTGTTGTGATCAGCTGTTCGGAAGTATCCTGGCTGTATCTACTGTTTGAGGTATGTACATCAATATAATATGCTCATTTATGTCATAGTTTTTAGACTGTTTTATAAATAATTCATTGTTACATGCCACTTGAGATTGCTACTGTTTTTATCTTTGAGTTGTTTAAAGTTTTGCTGTTTGGTTTGATGTAGGAGGATGTAGGTATAGAACTGTAGTCCTAGGTATATTACTTAGTTAATTTAGGTGCAGGAATGTGGTTAAACAAACCGTTAAGCGCTTACAAGCTTGGAAAATGTATACTTAGAGAATCTAATAGTGGTACCTTATTTGGGAAACAATGAATGGGTGGTCACGGGGTAAATGCGACTACAAAATTGTAGCATCTCTATGTTACCGATAAGTAATAAATAGGTAATTAATCTTTGTTGATTGTTGTTACCGATACTAATTCATCTTTGTTGACTGTTGTTACGTAAATAGGGTTTCATTTGCAAAACAGTGTTATCATGTCAATTAAGTGGTAGGTACGTCTACAAATTACTCTATTCGTTATTCAACTAAAACCTAAGTTGCAACTTTGTAGAAAGATCATATTTAAACCTATTTACATACTTACTATGATTTTTTTAGTAAGTAAACTTAGTTTGTTTCTTGGAAATTTTTAAAAATTAATTCAGTTAATATTTAATAGGTACCTTATACCTACGTAGGTTTTATTGGATAAGTCCTATTATGACTTGGTAAAACCTACAGCTGTAGTGAACTTTAGTTTGTTTCTTGGAAATTTTTAAAAATTAATTCAGTTAATATTTAATAGGTACCTACCTACGTAGGTTTTATTGGATAAGTCCTATTATGACTTGGTAAAACCTACAGCTGTAGTGAACTAGGCTTCTGACTTCGGCAGTGTAGCTTACAAAGTACTTACTCTATTATTTAATCTATGGTGTAGCTTTTACAAAAACATAATAGAGCAAGAAGAAGCATAAGAGAACAAGAAGCTTAATTCGCTAAAACAGACAAATCTATGTGCTAAAACGCATTAATACCAATTCGATATGCAACGGAAGCCCTCCAGCTTCTAAGCATGCAGGAAAAGCTAGCAACCAAGGACGCAATACGCACCGCTACAACACCACACCTCACAAATCTTCTACAGCACTCTCATAATAGGGCATAATTATTAGGGCTTATAATTACGGTAAATTGTTATTTGCTACTGTGTAACGAATAAACATCGCTGTCACCTCTGATTGGCTAACGCTCATTCGCCATTGGCCAAAATCTATTGATGCAGCGAGAATAAGCAACTACCACTAAATCAGTACTACAACAATTGAGATTGTAACAATGATCGAAGCAGTTTTTCGGAATAGAAGCCTTATAGGGCTAGGCTTTTATTCAAAGCACCTATGCAGGTACCTGGGTGCACTATGGATAAATGGTGTAAATTCAATGGCGTGCACAAGTTTTGAAGCTAGGGTAGCCAATAGGTACTCAGAATACCTATTTACTAGCTATTTTGGTGAAAAATGAGTCCATTTGGGTAAGCGGTGTTTTTACGCCTCCATGAACTGCACGCCACTGTGTAAACTGTAACTAACAATGAGACTCGTCATTTTGTAGAATGTAAACTCTACAATACAGTCATCTGTTTTAACTCATTGACTTCATTTCAAATCTCAAGACTGTTAAATAGGTAGGTACACTACAATATTATGCAAAACCTTGGTGGTTTAAAATGCGCAAACTACTTCAAGCACTTTTTCTATTTAGTTAAGGTTCGTAATTGCATGGCACTATTGTTGATTGTATGAGACCAGTTTTATCTTTGGTCGGATACAGCGAAACAAATGCGATACTTAAACGTGGGGTTTATTTTAATAATAATATGCATTTATGCCTGTAATGTAGAGGACGGATCCTGATTCCTCACGAAAAGATTGCAGGTTCGATTCCTTGGCCCCGACAAAGGCATTGAAACCGAATCATAAAAAATAATAGCTTACTTCTATGCTTTTGGCGTTCATAGGACAAGAAAAACTGCCTAAAAACCTACCTACTACACTTTCCTTAAAATTTACTCGATTGGAGTAGAACCGGGGACCTCGCAACATAAATGTTGTAGAATCTCCTAAAGTCCTTGAGAAATCCTAGGTCTGCGGATTCACTTAGGATCCAAAAGGATTCCTTTTGGATTTTGGAACCTAAGTAAATCTAGATGCATCATAAATGCCCCCTAAAAACGATTGGAATCAACATAAATCAAAAAAACTCAAAATCAAATATTTTTTGTTCAAGTAGACTTTTAACAAGTATAAACGGACCGCCTTACTCGTAGAACGTTGGGTTAAACTCAGCTCGACTTCATCTACTAGAATGTGACGAAGGGATACCGCCTTGGCACTCTCAGCGTCTATATACTTGCTTTGCACTTTTCAGCAGGATGCACAAACACATTGATCAGAGTTCTATACAAACCTTTATTGATTTAGTTACACAATCGTTTCCTCAAGCAGGTACAAAAACTTGTTTTTTTTTTTATACATAAATTTAACCGACAACTTTTACACTCCTAAAAAATATATCTCCCCAGTTATCTTTCTGCTCACTCATCACAATTGACCGCAGACCAACAAACATACATGTATTCTCATAAACAAGATGCCCGCCTAGGTGATCTATGCAAGCCCATAGATCACCCTGGTGTTGCCAACAGTTGGCCATCCTGTTTACAGAAATGTCCCTATTTCTGGCAACTCGGCCTTCCTAATGTGGGTAATGACCTCATACCCACAATAAAGTAGGTACAAGGAAAATGAAATACCTAATAATCCTCTGTAGGTAATATAACCAAAAACATCAATAACATTCAACAAAATAAATCCTTTAAGAAATTAAAATACAAAAGGACATGTAGTCAAATCTAGTTATTAATTATGCTAAGTACCTATAAAAACAATAATCACAACGAGAGTAACAATTATTATAATCATTATTGTTAAATCTACAACTTAATAATGTTGGACATGTAGTAAAATCTAGTTATTACTCATACTATACAAACAATAATCACAACGAGAGCAACAATTATTATAATCATTATTGTTAAAGTTTTGCTTTAATAATATCTGATATGTAGTAAAATCTAGTTATTACTTATACTATACAAACAATAATCACAACTAGAGCAACAATTATTATAATCATTATTGTTAAATCTATGACTTAATAATGTTGGACATGTAGTAAAATTTGGTTATTCTGTACTTATACTATACAAACAAAAATCACAACGAGAGCAATCATTATTATTATAAGCCTTTATAATAGTGAACACAAAATATGTTACAATGAGATCAATTAATATTAATGATTATGAAGTTAATCAAACTATACCTTGATAAATTAATAAAGATAGACCTTATTATATAGACTGATGATGACCAATATTATTATGCTCATGATATAATATAATAATACTGTTAGGGCTGATATAGCACTGCAATCCTCAGGGAATATTTACTAGCCCATTATTCTCTGTCACTTTCCGGTTACTTTTAATATCCACTATTAGCTGTTTTCGATATAGTTCGTTGATTCAAAGTACCATTCACCTTACTTGTCGCACTTAGCACGCGGTATGTCACTAAAACTAAAATTGCTGGCTACCATTCATAACACTTTTCACTCTTGCGGCACGGTTTATTACTAAATTCAATCCTGCCCATTCCTGTTTGTCGCACTTGGGACATGATTGGTTACTACTTCACACTTGATACATGGTTTGTTGCAATAGTCACGCTTGGGACTCGACTCGTTACTCTTGTCACACTTGGGATATGACCTGTTACTTGTGTCACACTTGGGACATAACCTGTCACCTTTGTCACACTTCGGACATAATCTGTTACTTTTGTCACACTTGGGACATGATCTGTTACTTCTGTCGCACTTGGGACATGATCTGTTACTTTTGTCACACTTGGGACATGATCTGTTACTTCTGTCACACTTGGGATATGATCTGTTTGAATTTGTGCTGTTGACCGCTCTTCGCTAATATAGGACTAATTAACTGTTTGGCACCACCATCAATCGGCCCATCGTCATTGCAACTGTATACCTAATCTGTAACTGTAATGGTTAGGATGTAGGGGATAGGGAATCATATACTTGAGAACAATATAATCATACCGCCATATGATCGTGTCTATAATTAAACCGTATCTTACATTATTTCTATTTGGTTATTGCATATTATTTTAGTGTAATTTATCAATTTACTGTCCCCTACGTCTCGTCTGTTACGTTTGTATCGTCACTACTGTCGTCACTATTACTACCTTCACTTGCTGGTGGGGATAATTGAAAAGTGATCCAGGGTTTAAGGTGATCCGCCGGATATATGTTTTTATACTTTTTTTGGGAATGGCCCTCAATATTCGATATTTCATATCTGTCCTTATCCAAAACAGATGTTATTTTAAATGGTCCTCGAAACTTGGGTGCTAGTTTTTTGCTTTTTCCTTTTTCAGGGTTGTGATTCGGTATCATTACCAAATCTCCTACCTTAAATAACTTGGTGGGAGCTCGTGTTTTTTCAAATTTCTCTTTCATTTTCTTTTGCTTGTCTTCGATATTGCCTTCTACAGTTTCCCTTATCTCTGAGTGCTTATTTTCTTCTCGTTCTAAAGCTGATTTTAAAATATTTTCTGACCGTCCGTCAGTTCTTTGTCCAAAAACTACCTCTGCAGGGGACTTCCCTATTCCTTTATTCAGCGTGTTGCTTAAACTCCATTGAAGTTTTTGTACATTCAAATCCCAGTCTCTTTCATCAAGACCATGGTTCATCGCGGCCAGCGAGTTCAAAATGGTTCTATTGTATCGCTCAATTTGTCCATTTGCTCGTGGTGTTGCGACTGCATTGAGCACTTGTTTGATGCCGAGTGATTCCAAGAACCCCTTGAACTCCGCAGAAGTGAACCCAGTTCCTTGGTCCGAGTTAATAACTTTGGGGTGACCAAAATAGGAAAATATGTCTTCGAGGACTTTGATAGAAGTTTTCGACTTCGTATTCCTTACGGCCTTTATGAAAATAAATTTACTAAATCCATCGATTATCCCCAGAATATATGTGTTCCCTCTTTTGCTCTTGACAAAAGGACCCAGGTGGTCTATGTGGAGCGTGTGGAATATTTCCGCAATTTTGGGGATGGGGTGCAAATAACCCGATTTCTTTCCACTCATTTCTTTATTATATGCACAATTTATGCAAGATGCAACATATAACGTCTTATCCAACGCAAAATGGCCCGCTTCGTCATGATTAATTTGGCATATACGCCATCGAGCCCCATGGGGTACCACCCACTTTAATTTACGGCCTACACGTCTATATAACTTATCATCCCGAAGAGCATAATTATTTGAAATATCTTTAACATCGGATTCACTCGTCTCTAGAATAGTTTTTATGTGTTTTAATCGAGGGTCTGTCATCTGAACTGTATGTAGCCAATCATTGGTTGTTATTTGAAGTACTTCCAGTTCTTCATGTTCTGCTATTGGCAATGGATTACGACTTAACGCATCTACGTGTTGCATACTGTGGCCAGGGCTATATTCAATGGTGAAATTGAATTCTTGTAACATGAGCCACCATCTTGCTACTTTTGGTAAGAGGTCTCTTTTTGTAAGTGTTGTCCGTAGTGCAACACAGTCGGTGATCACTTTAAACTCTAACCCGAGTAAGTATACACGAAATTTCTTAAGAGAGAGTACTACAGCCATCGTCTCTAGCTCATAAGAATGCCAAACTGATTCCTCCCGCGTGGTTTGTTGACTAAAGTAGGCTACAGGACGGAATTTGTTGTCATCTATACCTTTTTGCAGCAAAACGCCACCTACCCCAATTTTACTAGCATCACAATGTACCTCAGTCATATTGTCAGGATTGTACAGCGCAATTATAGGTCTACTTGTCAACTTGGTTTTGATTTCCTGGAAAGCAGCCTCTTGTTCGGAAATTCCCCGAGTAAAATAAACTTTTCTTCTTAGTAGTGCATGTCAATTTTACATAATATACCTACTTAGCACAGTTTGATGTATTCTCTTTATTTCTCTAGGTACATACCTACTTCAATTCCCATATTCATGTTCTCTTTGTTTTTAATGAAATGATAAGCAAAACAGTCAAAATAGGAAAGACCCTAAGTGTACCTCAAATGAAAGTATGATCAAATGTAGGTTACTTACTTATTAGGCAAATCTCTTGTCAGTATTTTTTTCTTTTACTTGGAACATAAAATACATGCAATCAACCTGAAGTGTTTATAAACGGTAGGTATTAAAGTAATTAAGTCACATACCAGTGGGCTATGGGCTGTTTTGCAATCTTATCCCACTTCTGATATAAACGGACCGCCTTACTCGTAGAACGTTGGGTTAAACTCAGCTCCACTTCATCTACTAGAATGTGACGAAGGGATACCGCCTTGGCACTCTCAGCGTCTATATACTTGCCTTGCACTTTTCAGCAGGATGCACAAACACATTGATCAGAGTTCTATACAAACCTTTATTGATTTAGTTACACAATCGTTTCCTCAAGCAGGTACAAAAACTTGTTTTTTTTTTTTATACATAAATTTAACCGACAACTTTTACACTCCTAAAAAAATATATCTCCCCAGTTATCTTTCTGCTCACTCATCACAATTGACCGCAGACCAACAAACATACATGTATTCTCATAGACAAGATGCCCGCCTAGGTGATCTATGCAAGCCCATAGATCACCCTGGTGTTGCCAACACAAGTGTTTTTAATAGTCGATGGAATCTACCACTGGTTCGGAATGCCGTTCATAGTCATACCGAGAAAAACCAGTAAACGTTTAAAAGCACATGCTCTACTTACCTACCTGAGTATTGAAAGCGCGACTCTTGGTGCTAATCCAAGCACTCTAACCACTGAGCTATGACAGTCCCTTGCACCTAAACCTACTCCAACTAAGGCATTACCATCGTTAGTGTTTAGTTCAAAGAAAATCATGCTCTATTCAATCAGCTCCATTCAACTTTGAGACCTTTCTGAGAATTACATAGTTAGGTAGGGTAAATATGTCTGAGTTTTGCAATGGAATTGGGTATTCGAATACCTACTAGTCAAACAAATTATTTTTTAGTTATTAGGTATCATACTTAATATTATAAATGCGAAAGTGTGTTTGCTTGTTGGTTTGTTGGTTTGTCCTTCAATTACGCAGCAACAGAGCAGAGGATTGACGTGAATTTTTGTATTGGTATAGTTGAGGACCTGGAGAGTGACATAGGCTACTTTTTATCCCGGAAAATTAAGGAGTTCCCGTGGGAATTAAAAAAAACTTATTCCAGGCGGACGAAGTCGCGGGCATCAGCTAGTTAAATAATAAATAAAGGATCTTCCAAAAGTCGTTATAAATAATATCCACGTCACCTGTTAGTTATATGTTGAATTACCATTTTAAACTATCGATTAAAGTAAAAAAGTGTGACGTACTTTGATGACGTCACAATTCAGTATTTCATACAAAATACGATACTATAATAAGCACGCGTGACGCGTTTTGACGTATAAAAAAGTTGCTGATTTGACTAGTTATCAATTACCCAACTAGGATCATAAAGGCGGCATCCTATTGGTTCAGACGTTCGGTCTTCTGTTCGGGTGGTCAAGGGTTTGATCTTGGGGCAAGCACAACACAACCAACGATTCTGAGTTAAATGTGTTCTAACATAGTGAGACTATACTCAGTGTAATGAGCCGGCGAATGAGTGGACTGTGGAACTGATGTTGATGATACGGATAAACGGTGCGGATAAACGAATTCAATATTTTTAATCATATAATACCTATCATAAATTGCGGGACCGGCAGGATTTGAACCTGCGTCTCTCTGGGATTCTCTTCACTAGGTAGGTTTATTGTTTAGAAATGCCCTAAGTGTGGGTAAACAAACACTATGATAAAAAATATTAAATTAGAACTCAACATAGTTAGAGCCTTGACCTAGTCCATTATTATATCTAAGGTAGATATTTATTCTTCGTACTTTTTCAGGGTTCTTTAGTAAAACAAGAATAGATTATAGATTTTATAGTTATGTCCAGTAAAAATATCCGTCTGTTATACTGTCCTGGCTTAATTAATTAAACATAATTAATTTAATTTAATCCACTACACGTTATTCCTTGACTGCGATCTCACCTGATGGTAAGTGATGATGCAGTCTAGATGGTAGCGGGCTAACCTGTTAAAAGGGTATGGCTTATATATTAAACCCATACCATAGTCGATTTCTACCGGAACGCTAAATCGCTTGGCGGTACGTCTTTGCCAAGCCCAATCAAAGACTAAGTAATACAAAGCTTTGGTAACTAGCCACGGCTGAAACCTCCCACCAGAGAATAATCAGAAATCATATATGTATTCCCAAATTCACCCTGCCCGAAATCTAACTCGGGACCTCCTACGTTAAGACAACAGCGCTCAACGCTGCGCCAGGGAGGTCGTCAGACCTATTATGTCATTTTATAGCACAGCTAGAAAGTCAAAGTTTATGCAACTTACTCAGAAGTCGGAACCTAAGCGTTAAAAATAATAAATATTTTACCTACCTATTTACCTATAAGCTCACTGGTGAAAAATGCATTATTAATTAAGTTTAATTTAAAGTAGTCGAACTCGTCAGGTAATTCCCACTTCTGCCACGATTCTATGCATAAGTAAAGTCAGGTAGAGTGTAAACACGATGATAACAAAATATGAGAGTACAATTAAGCGGGGAAAGATAAGAATAGATAATTCTCTGAGACGGCAATAAAACTGAAAGATACGCTCACAAATCATAATGGCACATAAAACTACACAGGCGCGCAGGGATCTACATTATTTTCCTGGAAAAAGGCAAAAATTGTGGTAGGGATAAATCATTTCTATATAATGTTAGCATCCCGGCATTTATAACTAGATGATGCCTGCGACATCGTCCGCGTGGAATAATTTCCACTGGTTTTCTGATTCTCGCGGGAACTCTTTAATTTTCCGAGATACCTAGCCTATGTCCTTCCCCTGGATACAAACTATCCCTGTAAATAATTTCATCAAAATCGGTTTACCAGATGGACCGTGAAAGCGTAGCAGACAGACAGACATGCAGGCAGACAGACACTCTTTCGCATTTATAATATTAGTACTTATGGATATTGTTATAATTTTCTATAGCTGAAAAATTTACATATTCTACTTAGATAATAAATAAATAATAATATAAGTATTATTTATCATTTTCCTGGAACTTAAAAGTAAAATTTTGTGCTATACGGCCCTTGCGGTCAGACGATGGCCAGACGGTTTTTCCGCGGTCATTTTTTACTCGTCTATCCAGTCCTGCGACCTTACACACAAAAAAGTTTAAAAAACATCGTGAGGTTTATAACATCTTTGGAATGAAGCACGTTGGAAGTTCTTTTTATGAGATGTTGTTTTACTATTATGGTACGAAAATTATGATTTGATTTTGACGTAGATTTCATCGATAGGCAACGGACTGATGGAAGGACAGACGTGGCAAAACTATAAGGGATCCTTGTTGATTACGGAACCCTAAAAAGGCACCATTTAAGCTTAATAATATTGAAGTGTCAGTTTGCAATGAAAACAGTGATCATGTGGGCTTAGGTGTTCCCTAAAAAATTGATAAAAACGGGGATTAGTTACCAACATCTGCGTGAAACTATACTATTATTACCTATTCTGTGGTAAAACCGTCCTATAAGCTAACAAAATGAAACTTCGATAATAAAAATAATAATAATAAGAATAAAGCCACCTGACCACTCGCTGGGCCTAACTACTCCGGCTTGTACCTACCCTCCCAAACACTCTCCGCCTTTTGTACTTACTGTTTATGCATGGGCATAGTGTCATCAAGAACTATAAAGGGTATGTTATACCTACACTGCAAGCACTAGGGTTGCCAACCGTACTTTAATATATAGTAGGTATTGTACTATATTTCGGGTCTGCGTACTATATACTGTTGAAGAAGCACATTGTACGCAAAAATACTATATTTTCAACACCAAAATCTAACAAACAAATCTTTTAATTTTAAAATTATGAACATGCTTTTCATTAACTTTTGACTGATGCAATAGCATGTAGCGTATAAGAATGTATCTATCTTACTGCGTTTCGAACTTGTCAATGTCAAATTGTCAAAGTCTAACCAATGCTTGGTCATTGGTCTACTTTATTTTATTTTTGTTTTGGGATTTTTGTAATTATTTCCAATTAGATATTGTTATTTCTTTTGAGAAGTCGAAGTCCTAAATAAACTTGTAGTTATGAAAAATGGTAGCGAAAACGAAAGTGCGTCAAGTTCAAGTGCGATTAAAAAGCGAAAAATACAAGAAAGACTCCAAAAATATAAACCTGATTGGGAAAGAAATTTTTATAAAAATAAATAGGTAACAAAATATATATCTTCGTCTACTTTTTGGGTTTTCCATAAAATACGATTTTTTTAAGTACCTACTATATTTTTTTATAGCTTAGTTTGAAAAATACTATATTTCGCTGAATAAATGTTGGCAACCCTAGCAAGCACTGTAAGGTGTGAGTGCGACGTTAATTTAGTTCCCTTCTTAGTTGCTATTTAAAACGGAACGCAGGCAGCACTGCGAAGACGCCAGTGCTCACAGTACCTACAAAAATGGTGACGATTTGTCACGTATTATTTTCCTAGGATACTGCGGTAGTATACTGTCAGTCCATAACGGAACTAATTTATCTCCAGTAAGACTAAGAGCACTGAACAGCGCTCACAGTGTTACCTATGTATACCGGGTGTCGGAACATACCCAAAACCCTTTGTCACGGTAATATTATCATATATTAACCGTGCCTTTGTCCTGATTGAATGACTGACAGACAACCCCCAACGCACAGCACAAACGGCTGAACGTAGAAATTTGAAATTTGAGAGAATATTCCTTGAGCACCCTAGAGGTGTAATAAAGAAGGAATTTTCGAAATTCCACACCCAAGGAGGTTAAATAAGCGGTTAAAGTTTATTTATGAAACTTGCTTTCGGTGAAAAATGATGAATACCCATTGTTTTTCACAGTTTTTTGCAATTTATTTTTTTAAGAACATATTATCAAACTGTGTCAAACATTAAGTTTTTAGTATTCTGTGGTCGAACTGGTCCATTTCCATCGACGCGACGGTAATTAAGTATATGTATTTAAAATAAATTTTAGACCGCATGTCATTAATAATATAAATTTTGAGGCGTTAGACGTTTTGCGTACCGCGTTAAAACAAAAAGAATAATGGAATAATGATCGATAAAGACACGAGTCGAAAAATAAAAATAAAGTAAACAAACACAGTACTGTATAATAATAATAATAATTGATCTCTATCGACAGATGGTGTCGATAAAATAAGAAATATCAAAATTAATCATTGATAATTAATCATTACGATTATACATATTATTATTTATAACTAGCTGATACCCGCGAATTCATCCGCGTGGATCCGTCCATCCATCCATCCATCTATACATCCATTCATCCATCCAAACTTTCGCATTTATAATCTTAGAATAGATTAATTTAGATGTGGATACAACTTACACCAATTCAAGCATGAGCCATGCTGTCATGCGACATCAATTATATTATCTACTAGCGGTCCGCCCCGGCTTCGCCCGTGGTACATATATAGCCCATAGCACTCAGGGATCACGTACATATCCAACGGTGAAAGAATTTTTGAAATCGGTCCAGTAGTTCCTGAGATTAGCGCGTTCACACAAACAAACTCTTCAGATTTATAATATTAGTATACCTAGATACTAATATTATTAATGCGAAAGTTTGGATGGATGGATGTATGGATGGATGTTTGTTACTCAATCACGCCCGAACAGGCTGAACGGGATGAAATTTGGCACAGCGATAAATTATAGTCTGGAATAACATTGGCTACTTTTTATCCCGGAAAACTAAGAAGTTCCCGCGGGAACCAAAAAACCTCAATCCACGCGGACGTAGTCGCGGGCATCAGCTAGTTTGGGATATTAGTTACCGCCCTTTTACGTTATCACATTGCGTGGATCCATTCCATATTATCAAAATTTTGATGAAAACATCGGATGAAAATTAAACAATTACACAGAGTGGACAAAAATTGGAGCTTTCAGTTTTATTAGAGTTTACTCTGCCATTTACAATACCTTGCTTATCAAATGGCAAAGAACCGATGGCGTTGAAAGTTGGAACTTAAGAGGGGCTATAGAATTCAATAGAGGGTAGAACGTAGGTTTTATAGGAAGGTAACCACGATAGCAATGACGTAGGTAAGTTTAAAGTAAGTGATCGAAGTAAAGAGTGATTCCCAATTTCCCAACTTTTATGAACAAAAGCCTCTAAAAAAATTTTTGTAAAATAATTTAATATAAAAAATACTTTTTAGACAACCGACTTCAAACTCCCGCGCCAACTTTACAACAACAAGCACACGCTATACAAAGTACTTATTTTATTGTTGATATTTTCAAAACCGCTCGACCGATTTCGATAAAATTTATATGGGACCACATGAGAAGTTTGTTCTTTCAAATAAAAAAAGAATCATCCAAATCGGTCCACCCAGTCAAAAGTTCAGAGGTAACAAACATAATAAAAAAAATAAAATACAGTCGAATTATGAACCTCCTCTTTTTTTTGAAGTCGGTTGAAAAAGACGGCTTAGACTTGCTTGCTTGATTCTACTGAGAAAGTGGTGGATGAAACTTCCGAAGAATATTTCAGAGATTTATTAGCTGGCTAGGTTAACGGTATTTTATTGTTACCAAATTGGATTTTAGTTCACAAACGTGGAGCACGTGGCCATAAAATAAATTATCTTTATCGTAACAATAAACAAAGCGCGCCAATTAATTGCTTCTGACATTAACAGGCCATTTAAATATTGGCCGGGCACTACGTGTTTATTTATGTCGAACCCTAACCTAACCTACAAGAAAGAGACAAGAAAACGTAAATACAATGAATATTTCAAAAATTTACACTCGGAACATTGAACGGTTCACAATCCGTCGACAGTTTACAATATCGCTAGTTGGATTACAATCTAACGGTTTTTGCAATCTTACGGTGACATATCTAGGCGTATTGTCAATATAATATTACTAGCTGATGCCCGCAACTTCGTCCTTGTGGTTTAAAAGATTTTTTCCGCGGGAACTATAAAAAGTCTATGTCACTTTCGAGGTCCTCAACTATACCCATGCCAGAAATCACGTCGATCCGATGCTAATTCTTATAAAAATAAGAGAAGGTTTTCCTGTAACTGTACGGAACCTTCACGTGAAAAGTCTAAAACGCGCTTTTTCACTGTATTCCAAGCTCTATATGTAGAGAGCAATGGTTCATTTTTGAATGTAGCTGTTTGCCAGGATTATTGAGAAACATTCTTCTTAGCAGTGAATAATAAATGGCAAGATATTTATTGAAGTGGCTCACCTTTGCAATATGCACTGGAACTGGGAAGGTTAACGACCCGTGTTTGCGAACAGGTACTATCTCGATGTTCTAAGGATACAAAATTGTGTTTTGTTTACGGATGCTATTTGCGGAGCAACCGCAACGGTTAAACCGCAAACGAAACGGTTTATGACATTATTATAAGTTACTAGATGATGCTCGCGAGGATACTTTTTGAATTCCCGCGGGAACTCCTTAATTTTCCGGGATAAAACGTAGCCTATGTCCTTCCCCGGGATGCAACCTATCTCTATACCAAATTTCATCAAATTCGGTTTAAAAGATGGGCCGTGAAAGCGAAGCAGACAGGCAGACACACTTTCACATTTATAATATTAGTATGGATTCAAAGATAAATAATCAATTATATTTTTGTGGGTTATTACCCAGCGGGGTTACTACCATCGCATAAAGCAGTATTATTTCAAAATGACAGTTTTATGTCACGTATCTACCTCTCATCCGGGCCATCCCTAAAATAGGGATTGTTATTCTAAAATATGAACTTCAACAATATTATAAACAATACGGCTAGCGATGGTAGAAAGAAAGAAAGGAAAAGAAAGAAAAAACATGTATTTCCAAATTGTGCCTCACATAAACAAGGAT
This sequence comes from Erebia epiphron, assembly GCA_963932025.1. Lineage (NCBI taxonomy): Eukaryota > Metazoa > Arthropoda > Insecta > Lepidoptera > Nymphalidae > Erebia > Erebia epiphron. Next base: position 17,724,382 of record OZ009950.1, read on the forward strand.
ACCTAAAGAGGTAGATCACCCCTACACCTCAAAGATCTAAACAGTATTCAACAGTAACAGGGGGGTAGATGGTAGTATGTCCCCAGTAATTCAATAGATGTCTACTTGGGCTAATTTTAAGAATAAGTTTAAACTTAATTTCGGTTTCGTGCTCCTTTTGTTGAATGAAAGTTAGTCCTTCAATCACGCCACAGCGGTGCATCCTCGTATTTTCTATGCAATTTAACAACAAAAACAAGCTTTCGAGTTTCGCATAAGAAAGTATCGTTTAGCATGGTGTGTCTTGAATAATAATTTCCTCCATAGTTGGTAATTATGCGGCGCTAGGAGGCTTCTAGATTTAGAACTAAGTAAGTTATTAGGATTTTGCCCTTAATTTAATTCTACTACTGATCTACTCTTATCTAATGCTAATTCAAATGCTACCATAGGGTCCAATAGCAATAAAGACAACATTCTGGAAAGAACAACACATCCAACTCACATGTAGATCGAATGGCGTCCAAGTAATAGAGTTGGTCGACACAAAATATGCAGCTCGGTAATTGACCAAACGATATGCTATTAGTACGTATCTATTAATAGATCTAAGTAATTCCTCCTTATCGGACTCAATGTAAACGTAAATAAATACAAATTATAGTAAGTACTACAATAATTGGTAAGTACTTAATACTTATGTATAGGATGTAACTGCCTCGTTGGTCTAGTGGTTAGCATGTTCGACTGCGGCTGACGGTCCCGGGTTCGAGTCCCGGGTCGGGCCATAAATATTTGACTAGAAATTCTCCGTACTTCCAACCACAGTTCCAACTCCGGACTGAGTTGGAACTGTGGTTGGAAGTTGGTGGCGAGTCACCCTCGTGCCTCGGAGAGCACGTTAAGCCGTCGGTCCCGGTTATTATCACCAACATGATGATAGTCGTTAAAGCCCGTCAACCCGCATTGGAACAGCGTGGTGGGTCTAAAGCTCTAATTCCTACTTTCCTATAAGAGTGGAGGCCTGTGCCCAGCAGTGGGACGTTAATGGGGTGCAGTGGATGTATATGATGATAGTTTGGACTGAATAGAAAACGACGACGACCGGGGGCATTCTTCTATCGCTTTTAAAACCGTATTGTTTTAATATTGTTGACTTTCGAGTTTTAGAATTACTATAATCCTTATTTTAGGGACGTCAAGGTACGTGACATAAAACAGTCATTTTGAAATAATACTGCTTTGGCCTCTGCGATAATAGTAAACTGATATTTCTGACGACCTCCATGGCGCAGTGTTGAGCGCTGTTGTCTAAACGTGCGGAGGTCCCGGGTTCGATCCCCTGCAGGCCCAGGGTCAATTTGGGAATTGATAATCTCTTTTTAAAAAGGCAAAGACGTGCCGCCAAGCAATTTAACGTTCCGACTTCCGATACGCTGCCGTGCAGAAAGTCACAACCGAATCGTTGGTACTTACTTTGGTAGACCCTCTACTCTACTGTTAAACTAGTTGCAACTTGCAAGGAGATAGGAGACGATATCGAAAGTTTAAATAAAACGTTATCCTCCGGCACGGAAGAATCTAACAGTTAGTTTAGTTGAGGTAAACTGCGACAGATAACTGAGCTACAGCATTAATTGTTATCTCTTAATTGCATCCATGTACAATGTGCGATAGCAGAATGATATCTATATTGCGATTTGCGACCTTGAAACGATGTTGAATATAATGGAGCCTACCTACTAAAGACTGGATTTAAACATTCCAATTGCATTTTCGTCTGGTAGGAAGCCTCGGTCGTTGCTGGTTACCAGTTACCATCCTATTGGCAAAGACTTGCCGCCAAGCGATTTAGCATATAAGATACTTAATTATTATAGCGCATGAGGTGTGATAGGGGTTTGGCGACGCCAGAATAGAATGCTTTTTGTAGTCATACACAAAAGGAGCATCCCTGGTGCGCCGGAGTAGTGTCTTGAGAGAGTCCTGACTCCTGAGCAAGCATGAAATCCAACGCTTTCGTATTAAAATTGACCAAAAATTTTAAAAAATGACCGAATTATTTTCTTAGCTCAATAGAATGGAACGCTAACCATAATACTTATAGCTGTAAAAGGAATATCTTCCTCCAACACATTCAAGCTTTCTATGATGCTGTACAGCTTGTGTACAGCGGAACAGACGCAAGGCTTCGACAAGCCACTTTATGTCGTATGGTATGTCCACATTACTAATGAAAGTGTTAGCTTTTGAGGTTTAGCTTCGCTGTGTTTAATGGCGGTCACTTATCGCTATAACAGCATCTTGAAATTCTTCTCTTACTCAGATACTATTGAAAATGTCTTAAATTCATAACATAATTTCTAAACTGCTGCTCGATTGTGATTTGTGTAAGTAAGTCTTAATTGTAATCGTTTGTAAAACGTATAATTCGACCAGGAGTTCATAGATGCTTGCACGTCAAAAAGCATGTGTGAGCTCATAAACAGTTCGAGTAATACGTTCAAATTATTACGATTTGCTTAGACAATTGGGCCTCTGATATTATGTATCGTGTGGTTTATATTCGTTAGTGGCAAACACCCAAAATTTGGAAATGCCGACGACTCAATTTATTTGCATTTATATGAAATTCAGTGTCAAGTTGATAGTTAGCAAATTATTTGCTCTATTTTTAGAATTCTGGTTGCATCTCTGTATCTGTTTGCATTTTTTGTTTCAAAAACCTTTGACGACCTCCGTGGCGCAGTGTTGAGCGCTGTTGCCTTAACGTGCGGATTGCGGAGGTCCCGGGTTCGATCCCCGGCAGGGTTTGGAAATTTATAATTTCTGAATTTCCCTGGTCTGGCCTGGTGGGAGGTTACAGCCGCGGCTAGTTACCACCCTACCGGCAAAGACGTGCCGCCGAGTGATTTAGCGTTCCGGTACGATTCCGTGTAGAAACCGAATAGGTGTATGAGTTTAATATAACTGGCATGCCCCTAACAGGTTAGCCCGCTACCATCTTAGACAGCATCATCACTTAGGCTAACTTGTAGTGGATAAAAAAATAAAAACAGGTTCCGCGTTCTCAAACAAGCTCAATAAAGGTCTTGAGAAAAAGGCAATTCTTGGAACTAAAATATAATATAGAACATTGAGCTTTATTAAACCAATGTCATATGCTGAAACGCCTGTCTTAGACAAGTTTTTAGGTTTAGGTAGTTTTACAATTGCTAACTTTAGGTTATTGACTATTGTGTGTGTCTTTACTAACAAAATATGATCTTTGTAGTCGAAATAAATGATTTTGATTTTATTTATTTATGTACTAATTTTAAGAATAATATAAAAGCGAGTTTATGATAATCATTGTCATCTACGATCGATAATAATGACCGAAGAAAGGCATCGTATCGTGACCATATCGTGACATGAATCGCTTGTTATTTTAACGAGCGTTGAGAGGTTGGGAGTTATGAAGAAAATGGAATTGACGGGGTAAAATATAGTAAAGTAAAATATACTATTATTGTACACCATAAAAATAAATAAAATACAAAAACAAAAACAAAAACAGGCGCGGCCTTATAGCGATCTCTTGAAGACAACCATAAGACAGAGGACACTTTTAAAAGAAATTAGGAGGGGTGTACTGAGGTGTAATGAAATACCGGCAGGTAATACCGGTCTATGTTCTACATAATTAGATAGGTATATTATCTTAATTAATTTTTGTATTATTTATTACTTTGTTAAATGCATATTATTGTAATTAAAACTGAGAAATAAATTAAAAATCTAAATTAAACAAGTGAAAAGAGAACGTTAATTAAAAGCAACGAACATAATTTAAACCTGAAGCATACCAGCACAGAATACCTAGGTAAATAAGTATTAGTCAAAGTCTTTTACAACGACGTATTGATTTTACTTTTAAATTATAACGACCAAAAATTTGTGCCGATTTTGATGTTGTTATTTATAATATTGTACTTATACAGTAGGTACCTATTAAGTATTCTGGCGTCGGGATAGGTGTAATAATCAGTTATTTTTTATTCTCAAATCGCATGGGCAATAAAAATTAAAGGAGCTTTTAAGAGCGGAACGAATAAAACGAGGATGATGAAAAGGTAGCATAGTAGTATAGGATACTGTTTTTGGAAGAAGACGCGCGGCTGATGTGCGTGTGCCAAATGACGTCATTTGCCCCGGTTTCAGCTGTTTTCACGGCTTCCTAGTTCTTGTTATAGTCTGTAGTATTTTTTGGCGGACGTAATATCATGATTAGGAAGGTAGGTAATCTTTCGATTTTAATGAATGAACAGATTTAACTACGAGATGAAAAAAAATTTATTCATTTAAAAATATAGGTATTATTAACAAAAAAATTTGAATGCCTGTGACAGAAGGCCTAGCTCTTCCTTTATCGATAACATTAAATATAACAAATCCGTGTGTGTGTGTATGTGTGTTACGGCCCTACGGGTATGTGTGTGTGTGTGTGTGTGATATCGGTGACTTCGACATAAGTACATATTATTTTAACTCAGTAGTGTTAACATGAACATACTAATGTACTTACTCGTATTAATTTGTGAAAACAAGGTGGATAACCTTAAAGGTATCATTAAATTTTTTTATGACCGGCATGTTTGCACCTCAGGTCCTAGTTGTTCCACTACCTTCAGTATTCAACTACCTACGTTACCGCACCAACTCTCGTCCAAAATAATTGTTTATTGCGATAATTGCAAAGGGCTAATGGCTTTGTAAATATTGGTGTAATAAAATCTGTTATAGTACTTAATACAAAGTTCATTTAACCGATTTGCTATCGATGAAATACTAAATAGATAGGTAAATAATTATTCCTGACATCCACAGATTTCCACAGATTTTTTAAAATCTAGTTTTTAAAGGGCTATTATAGATTTATAGGTGACCTATATGTCAGCCCTATGATTACACGCTGCATTAATTATGGTTAATTCTAAATCTATAAAAATTTGAGAGAATCACTGACAAAATATACTTTCGCTGCCGAAATACCTACTCAGAGCTTCGCTAAAAATTGAGTTAAGACACCAATATTGTGAATCCGCTAATGAATTCATTTGTTGCGAATAAGATTTAGATATTAATATGTCCCAGCTCTCAAACTCGAAGGTGGTTAAATTAAAAATATAACGAAGTCGTCGCATCTGCCGCCAAATCTAATACGAAAACCTGGAGACGTGGCTGCCAAATGACGTCAAGGCCCCACGGGTTTACGCTATTTCGGTGATGCCTTGAGACCGGAGACGAACGCGATATTCAATTTCAGTGTAAACTTGTTACCTAAGTGTAACATTGCACGAGACATTGGACGGTGACAGCAAAAATGTAAATAAATGGCCTCGTGGATCGTTGTGGAAACCTGTCGTAGACTGGATGTTTTTTTGTTTTCATTTCTTGGTGACACTTACATCTTTTTTACTCGAACATTATTGTTCTTCTTCGCCTTTGAGGAATTATTATTACATACATACATAATTAGTGGTTCGCCCCGAACTGAGACCTCGCGGTATCCTTAAGATAGTTTATTATTTGTATACCATTGTAAAGTTCTGTTACAAATACTGAAGCTCATTATAAATTAAATAATTTCGTTTCCTTATAATATTTATCTCATTTTAGTAATTTTGTTGTTTAAGTACAGGACATAATTCAAATAATTGATCAAGTTTCAGGCTCAGCCTTTCAGAAAAATGAGAGTTCTGAGGTCAACTTTGGACGTTAGAAAATCTCCATTTCAAAAAAATATTTTTGGACTTTATTCCTAATTAATTATCTTTAAAATGATAAACCGAAATCATAGACAACGCTATAAAAAAATATTTTACCTACTTCGCCCCTTCTATGAGAGCCCCCCTGAAATAAAGATTTTTATAACATTTTAAGCCATATTCGGCTGGAGGCGCTATAAGGCTCTGACAGATGGACGGACGGACAGACGGACGGACGGACGGAAAAGTGCAAATTCACTCAAGTAGACTCAGAGACCTTCGCTTCGCTCGGTCAATAATTCAATGTTCTTCTTGCAGCGAATTATACGCACTTTTTAGTGTGTCATGTAATGTAATATCTGAAAATACATAGCAAAAAGGTATCATAGAAAGGGTTAATTAATTAGTAAGTAATATATTGATTTAAATAAAACGTCACGTCTTTGCTCACAAGCTCTCTAATCGGAACTGCAGGGCGACCGCGTAACTTTTGCATCAATCATTGATACATCGCAATCACCTCCGATTGGCTGAATTTATGGTATTCTTGCTGCGTCAATGGATTTCGTCCAATAGTGGAAGAGTGTTAACCAATGAGAGGTGATTGCGATGTATCAATGATTGATGCAAAAGATACGCGGTCGCCCTGCTGTTCTCTTACCTTATTATCGAGTAAACTTATTTAAGAACGTATTTGCAAATCCCTTAAAATATTGGAGTTTTCAGTACATTTTGTGACTAAGTCAAGCAAAATAGGATAGAACTAAAAATTGCTATACAAAGATTGATCCTATATCTCCAATTGTTGGTAATAACATTGTAAAAAATCTTTATTTTTAATACTATAAAAATGATTTTCCCTCACCTCTTCACTCAAAATTGACGATTTAGGGGTGACTTTAGGTAGGTACATTTTTTACTGTAAATATGCCGTTTTTTTGTCATTAAAAAATACCATCTATTAGTAGATATGTTCACCTACAAATTTTGGTAATAAAAATATTATAAATAGGACAAATAGTATACGAAATAAAATAAAAATTGCTTGTATTTTTTTCACATATTTTGTAAATCTTAACAGAGTGAACATAAGGGTTATTTTGATTTTACTGGGTCTCTGGTTTGATTTCAAATTATCAATTAGTCTGCGTTTGACCGCCGTCGGGAGTGGACCCTGCGTCGGTTGCGAGCAGTCGCTGGTGTCGAAATGATCGCTGTACATACACGAAATACCTACCTAGAGTACCTAGTTCAGCGAACCAAAGTTATATTTATAATTATCACCTGTGCTGATATTTTGAAAAGGTAAGATATGGTACCTACTACCAACACAATACAATTTTATTATTTGCTAGCATTTAGAAATTTATTGCAGAGTCTCTATTCCCCGAGCGTGGTAGTGACCTGAAAGTATACTTCGACGACTTCTACTGGAACTTCTAGACGCGTAGAGCTAGGTGTATCGAATTTGGACTCAATTTGTTAGTTATGATGAGATCTTACCTCAAAACTTAGTGGAGTGACCTGAAGGTATACTTCGACATCCACTACTGGAACTCCTAGACGCGTAGAGCTAGGTAAATCGAATTTGGGCTCATTTTGTTAGTTATGATGAGATCTTACCACAAAACTTGGTGGAGTGACCTGAAGGTATACTTCGACATCCACTACTGGAACTCCTAGACGCGTAGAGCTAGGTAAATCGAATTTGGGCTCGTTTTGTTAGTTATGATGAGATCTTACCACAAAACTTGGTGGAGCGACCTGAAGGTATACTTCGACATTCACTACTGGGACTCCTAGATGCGTAGAGCTAGGTTAATCGAATTTGGGCTCGTTTTGTTAATTATGATGAGATCTTACCACAAAACTTGGTGGAGCGACCTGAAGGTATACTTCGACATTCACTACTGGAACTCCTAGACGCGTAGCGCTAGGTGTATCGAATTTGGGCTGGTTTTGTTAGTTATGATGAGATCTTACCACAAAACTTGGTGGAGCGACCTGAAGGTATACTTCGACATTCACTACTGGAACTCCTGGACGCGTAGAGCTAGGTGTATCGAATTTGGGCTGGTTTTGTTAGTTATGATGAGATCTTACCACAAAACTTGGTGGAGTGACCTGAAGGTATACTTCGACATCCACTACTGGAACTCCTAGACGCGTAGAGCTAGGTAAATCGAATTTGGGCTCGTTTTGTTAGTTATGATGAGATCTTACCACAAAACTTGGTGGAGCGACCTGAAGGTATACTTCGACATTCACTACTGAAACTCCTAGATGCGTAGAGCTAGGTTAATCGAATTTGGGCTCGTTTTGTTAGTTATGATGAGATCTCACCACAAAACTTGGTGGAGTGACCTGAAGGTATACTTCGACATCCACTACTGGAACTCCTAGACGCGTAGAGCTAGGTAAATCGAATTTGGGCTCATTTTGTTAGTTATGATGAGATCTTACCACAAAACTTGGTGGAGCGACCTGAAGGTATACTTCGACATTCACTACTGGAACTCCTAGACGCGTAGAGCTAGGTGTATCGAATTTGGGCTGGTTTTGTTAGTTATAATGAGATCTTACCACAAAACTTGGTGGAGTGACCTGAAGGTATACTTCGACATCCACTACTGGAACTCCTAGACGCGTAGAGCTAGGTGTATCGAATTTGAGCTCGTTTTGTTAGTTATGATGATATCTTACCACAGAACTTGGTGGAGCGACCTGAAGGTATACTTCGACATTACACATTACTTCGACAGAGCTCCACGCGTCTAGAAGTTCCAGTAGTGGATGTCGAAGTATACCTTCAGGTCACTCTACCAAGTTCTGTGGTAAGATCTCATCATAACTAACAAAACGAGCCCAAATTCGATACACCTTGCTCTACGCGTCTAGGAATTACAGTAGTGGATGTCAAAGTATACCTTCAGGTCACTCCACCAAGTTCTGTGTAAGATCTCATTATAACTAACAAAACGAACCCAAATTTGATACACCTAGGTCTACGCGTCTAGGAGTTCCAGTAGTGGATGTCGAAGTATACCTTCAGGTCACTCCACCAAGTTCTGTGGTAAGATCTCATCATAACTAACAAAACGAGAACAAATTTGATACACCTAGCTCTACGCATCTAGGAGTTTCAGTTGTGGATGTCGAAGTAAACCTCCAGGTCACTCCACCAAGTTATGTGGTAAGATCTCATCATAACTAACAAAACCAGCCCAAATTCGATACACCTAGCTCTACGCGTCTAGGAGTTCCAGTAGTGGATGTCGAAGTATACCTTCAGGTCACTCCACCAAGTTCTGTGGTAAGATCTCATCCTAACTAACAAATTGAGTCCAAATTCGATACACTTAGCTCTACGCGTCTAGGAGTTCCAGTTGTGAATGTCGAAGTATACCTTCAGGTCGCTCCACCAAGTTTTGTGGTAAGATCTCATCATAACTAACAAATTGAGTCCAAATTTGATACACTTAGCTCTACGCGTCTAGGAGTTCCAGTAGTAGATGTCGAAGTATACCTTCAGGTCACTCTACCAAGTTCTGTGGTAAGATCTCATCATAACTAACAAAACGAGCCCAAATTAGATACACCTAGCTCCACGCATCTAGAAGTTCCAGTAGTGGGTGTCGAAGTATACCTTCAGGTCACTCTACCAAGTTCTGTGGTAAGATGTCATCATAACTAACAAAACGAGCCCAAATTTGATACACCTAGGTCTACGCGTCTAGGAGTTCCAGTAGTGGATGTCGAAGTATACCTTCAGGTCACTCCACCAAGTTCTGTGGTAAGATCTCATCATAACTAACAAATTGAGTCCAAATTTGATACACTTAGCTCTACGCGTCTAGGAGTTCCAGTAGTAGATGTCGAAGTATACCTTCAGGTCACTCTACCAAGTTCTGTGGTAAGATCTCATCATAACTAACAAAACGAGCCCAAATTTGATACACCTAGGTCTACGCGTCTAGGAGTTCCAGTAGTGGATGTCGAAGTATACCTTCAGGTCACTCCACCAAGTTCTGTGGTAAGATCTCATCATAACTAACAAATTGAGTCCAAATTCGATACACTTAGCTCTACGCGTCTAGGAGTTCCAGTAGTAGATGTCGAAGTATACCTTCAGGTCACTCTACCAAGTTCTGTGGTAAGATCTCATCATAACTAACATAACGAGCCCAAATTTGATACACCTAGGTCTACGCATCTAGGAGTTCCAGTAGTGGATGTCCAAGTATACCTTCAGGTCACTCCACCAAGTTCTGTGGTAAGATCTCATCATAACTAACAAATTGAGTCCAAATTTGATACACTTAGCTCTACGCGTCTAGGAGTTCCAGTAGTAGATGTCGAAGTATACCTTCAGGTCACTCTACCAAGTTCTGTGGTAAGATCTCATCATAACTAACAAAACGAGCCCAAATTTGATACACCTAGGTCTACGCGTCTAGGAGTTCCAGTAGTGGATGTCGAAGTATACCTTCAGGTCACTCCACCAAGTTCTGTGGTAAGATCTCATCATAACTAACAAATTGGGTCCAAATTCGATACACTTAGCTCTACGCGTCTAGGAGTTCCAGTAGTAGATGTCGAAGTATACCTTCAGGTCACTCTACCAAGTTCTGTGGTAAGATCTCATCATAACTAACAAAACGAGCCCAAATTTGATACACCTAGGTCTACGCGTCTAGGAGTTCCAGTAGTGGATGTCGAAGCATACCTTCAGGTCATTCCACCAAGTTCTGTGGTAAGATCTCATCATAACTAACAAAACGAGCCTAAACTCGTCACCAATAAATAATAATATATCGAAGTTATGATATAAGTTGATTCAACGCATTGATGTAGAATTTTAGATCAATGACCTCGCAGCTTATCCGTGCATGTGTGTGCGTGGGAATGAACCATGTGTAGTAGTGCGATTTCATACCTATCCATTTCGGAAATGCGTCCTTAATGTGCCCACTGCCCCTTTAATAAGGTAGAATACGAGAACAATTCCGATTAGAGAGCTTGTGAGCAAAGACGTGACGTTTTATTTAAAATATAATATGTAACCATATTATAATGTACCATGTTCTGAACATTAAATGAATTATGAATCGAATTCGCTAATTCTAAGTATATCTAGATTCGTCTATTTTTCAAAATGTTCGATCATTCTCTATTGAGAAATCTTTTGAACTAAATAAGGCGTATTCGTAACTATCACATCGGAAGCCCGATTTCTTATTTGTACCTTTCGAGATAGATTGATTAACTTTGAAAAAGGGTAACTTACCGAGTTCAATAATAACTATCGGTGTCATCCGTACCAATCAATTTTTTTTAACAAGTACAAATAACTATTATAAAAATTACTTAAAATTACATACGGCCGGTTTCTGAATTGAGAATTTCATGTTGAGTCTGTCTCAAAGACTATACTTATAAGGACTAATTAAGCAAACTTTTGTTTCTGAATTGATATTGTGTAAGGTTTGAGAGTTGGAACTTGCTGTTTTTGCTTGAATGCTTAATTTAGAAACCGGCCCAATATCAATTCAGAAACAAAACTTTGCTTAATAATTTAGTCCTTTAGTAGTCTTTGAGACAGACTCAACATGAAATTCTCAATTCAGAAACCGGCCGATAGATAGGTAACTAAAGGTAGATAGATAGGTATAGAGATAACACTGAGGATTGTTGTATAAGCGCCATCTAACGGTATACGACGAACCTAAAGCCAAGCAAATCGCGCTCTTCATGGTACCTATTTTTTTATAAATTAATTCCCCAGAGTAATTTCCAAAAGCCAAACAATATTTTGATTTTATTGATTTGGCTTTTGGAAATTACTTTGGAGACAATGGAATTTAAGTTATTTAGGTAAATAAAACAACAGTTTATCAATTGGACAGTTTATTGTTTCTTTTTCATAAATAAATTAAAGCACAAAAACATAAACGGAGCACATTCACGGATGGAATTACATTCAGACGCAAAAAAGCGATTTCAGAGGTTTGTCCACATAGTGAAAATTGTTCATATTCACAAGTACATTCACCCCTTAAATGGTGCAAACTGATTTTTCTACACTTGTATACATTTTAGAAATCAATTTAATAAATAAATTTTGAGTCCTAAACCTAAAACTACATTCGATAAAATTTATGAATCTCTGCACATCACTATCGTCAATAAAGTAATACAATTATTTCCTTCAAAGTCGTTATCAATTAATACGGAACTTCATGAGCGGACAAACGTCAAACCGGCCATCATAGCGTGCCGCTAGTGTAGTTCTCTTGAGTATAGACAGATAGACAAAAGAATGATGACTTTTCTATTAATAGCGACAAAGGAGAACTGTTAATAAAATTAGTATAATATATTCTGTGCTTGCAAATAAATGAGGTAATTCGTACCTAGACGTTTATGGAACTCGATTTTCACAGACCATTTATTTGAAAGTGTGATGGAGGAAAATCACAGCGAAAATAAGATAATAATTACGGCGGAACCAAATCAAGGTCGTCTGCAACCATGCAGAAAATGCCTAGTAGGTATCACTATCACCATTTTACTAAATTATACTAATCTATAGTTAAATGCGAAAGTTTGGATGGACAGACCAGATGGTTGGATGGATGTTTGTTACTCAATTACGCCAAAACGGCTGAACGGATCTGGACGAAAGGCGCTGAGATTATAGATTATAGCCTGGAATAACACATAGGCTACTTATTATCCCGGAAAATTTAAGGATTCCCGCGGAAACCAAAAAAAAACCTCACTCTACGCACACAAAGTCGCATTAAAGGCATCAGGGCATTAGCTGGTATTAAATAAAATATTTGTATTAGGTAGTCCATTGTAGCAGATTTTGGGTTATTGGGAAAATTAAAGAGTTCCCGCGAACGAAGTCGTAGGCATTAGCTAGTACCTATCTAAACTAATATTATAAAGAGGAATGATTTGTTTGTTTGTTTGTTTGTAATGGATAAACTAAAAAACTACTGGACCGATTTTAAAAATTCTTTCACCTATAAAAAGCTACTTTATCAGCAAGTAACCTAAGCTGCAATTTATTTTAAAATAAATTAGAGATCCCTTCGAAAATTGCAATAATGTGAATTAAGTCGGAAAAATTCACCTAATTTAACTTTTTACGTTAAACCTGTCGTCTATTAAATCAGACTGTTTTTTCTGTCATATTTGTCAAGACACTTTTATGTCATATTTGTCCAGACAAACATAATAAATACAAGAGAAGTTACTAACATTTTTTTTAACATTTTAATATCTAACTGTTATAGATAGACTGCGAAATGCCTAAAAGAACCAGGTCTCAACTTAGTTGTTAGTTCTAAACATAGTTCCCAGGTGAGAGCAGCGAAAATACGTCGTACTGGAGACTCAAGTGCCAAGTGCTCACAGCGGTTTGCTGAACAAAATTTGAGAACGTGTGGTGGAGTTGTTCGTCTCAGTGCCGACTGACCATTATTGGGTATGGACTATTTTGATCAAGCGCTACCCGTGCGAAGCCGGGGCGGACCGCTAGTATTATATAATTTATGTCCAAAACATTGAGATGGTAGACCATTATTACTCGAGATAAGCAAGCCGCAATAAATCTCAATATGTAAGTATGAGGTAGATACTTAGTACTTTATACTTACACGTACAGTTCGCGCGCGAGTTGAATGCAGAGCTGAATGCAGAATGTATGTGTCACCATACATTATAGCTCTGCATTCAACTCGCGTGCGAACTACACTTATCCATGTATAAAAATGTAAATACTTACCTAGGTATATTTTTCATTTGTCTGGACATAACGACTTGTCGGGCGTGGCGCCAAGCGGGTAAACTCATAAAACCGCCAAGTGTTTTATATTAGCAGGTGGTTCCGTATGGAAGTTGTTTTCTTAGTTGGCATCAAGTTGACGTAGGTATATCTAGGCCCTGCCCTACTAGCTTCGGTCCTATTCTCTAACTCAGTGGCTATCAAAAAGGAAAGTAAGGAAAACCACTGACTAAGTATATTTTTTAACCATTGAAGCTTTGCTGTGAAAGTATGTTTCATTGCAAACCTTCATTGGATCAATAATTAAGTCGTTCATCTCAATGGCTGGTTCACCACTCAGTCAGAGGCATGTGTTTTACTTTTAACGTATTAGCGTACCTATGCCTAAACCCTCGAGAATAGGGATGGTAACAACTCAATTAAATCAGCAAGTCTTTATCAAACTTAATAATTTAATATAAAAATACTTTTTAAACAACCGACTTCAAACTCCCGCGCCAACTTTACAACAACAAGCACACGCTATACAAAGTACTTATTTTATTGTTGATATTTTAAAAACCGCTCGACCGATTTCGAAAAATTTTATATGGGACCACATGGGAAGTATGTTCTTTCAAATAAAAAAAGAATCATCCAAATCGGTCTACCCAGTCAAAAGTTCTGAGGTAACAAACAACAAAAAAAAAATACAGTCGAATTGAGAACCTCCTCCTTTTTTTGAAGTCGGTTGAAAACGCGCATGGAAGTTTGAATGAAATACCTACCTACGTCATCAAATTTCAACAAACATTCTTTAATCAACAGTTTAAAATTATTATCAAACTTTTAAGTTTGATAATAATTTTAAACAGAAGATGTGAATTTTATGTGTTTTGGAAGACACTCTCATAATTTATTTTTTCGGAAATATATTATAAGTAGATAAAGATATAGGTAAGTATTCCTATTATTGAGAATGATGAAGAAAAGTTTGTTGGCGTAACTAAGCCTGACATATTATCAGTAACGATCAAATTATTCCTTTTGACGACGAGAAACGAATAAGCTTATTACCGAAGTGTGTCAACCATCATTGTCGATTGCATGTCGATAGGACGGCCTCGGTGAAAACTGGATGGAAACTTCTTTTGTTTTTATGCAAAGCTGCGCCGCGCGTCGCGACTCGCGTCGCGTCCTCGAGAAAACGTGCGATGCACTCCCCTATTCGGTATCATACATATTATAAATGCGAAACTTGTGTGTTTTGTGTTGTTTTGCACTTTCTTTCCGACCCGGTTTTAGACTCAAAACATGACGGATCTAAGTTACATACGAAACACCTTTATGTCCTAGATGTTATTATAAATAAATTGAATATTGAGAGTAATTGTTTGCTTGTTGGTTTGTTTGCATCGGTACCTATAGTTGAGGACCTGGAGAATGACATAGGCTTTTATCCTAGAAAATTAAAAGGAGTTCCCGTGGGAATTAAAAAAACTTATTTCTAGCGGACGAAGTCACGGGCATCAGCTAGCATAAACTAATATTATTAGAGAGGAAAGATTTGATTGTTTGTTTATAAACTCTGTATTTTTGATTTGACAAATTCAATAACTACTAAACCGATTTTAACAATTCTTTTACCTACGGAAAGCTACATTATCAGCGAGTAACATACGCTATATTTTTTTTTTTCGAAAAAATTGAAGATCCTTAGGAAAATTGCTAGTGTAAGCTAACTCGGAAAAAATCGTCTCACATGAGAGCTTAGTATGGCGTGATATAGTTTTAATTTATAAATTCTGCTAAAATCTTTTTCCATATCCAGCGTAGGTATTTGTCAACTTGCTCAACCAACGCCACTGGCCGCATCATATTGCAGTATCGTGAAAGGGAACAATTCGATTCATTGTCCATTGTTTGCATTCCATGGATAGTATGTGCAGTATGGGTAGGTAGTTATGTGCTTACTTAGGTAGATATAATCTATAATATCTTGTTTGCATTATTCGGTTACTAATCCGACCTAGTCTAGTAATATAAACAGGCCGTAACCAGCAGTTCAGGCGCTGCAATGTTATGAATATTAAAATTTAAAAATATCCTTAATACGGTATGAAATAAAAACCGCTTGACGATCGCTATCACGTCTGAATGTGATCATTGTTAGAGCAAAATGCCGCTTTCGAGAAGCACGCGATCAGAGGCCCAATTATTGTCTAATCTAAGCAAATCATTGATCTACCAACTAATAAAGGTATACCTATAGGTATTGATAAGTCATTAGTCAATGAACATTTGACAGCTGATACCTACCTACTCGAACTGATATGGAGTTCATAGTTCATAGGTACACTGTCATGCTTTTTGACGTGCAGGCGTCTATGAACTCCAAACAACAGGGCGACCGCGTATCTTTTGCATCAATCATTGATACATCTCATTCGCAATCACCTCCGATTGGCTGAATTTATGGTAGGTATTCGTGCTGCGTCAATGTATTTCGTTCAATAGTGGAAGAGTGTTAACCAATCAGAGGTGATTGCGATGTATCAATGATTGGTGCAAAAGATACGCGGTCGCCCTGCAGGCCGAATTATGCATTTGACAAACTATTACGATTACTATTTCCATATACAAGCGGTGGGTTGGGCACAATTTCTAGCAATTGCGTGAAGCAAGCTACAAGCAAGCTAGTTAAAATATAAATTCTGGAGAGCTGCCAACTCCGCGTAGTGTGTTAGTTTACGAAACCTATACTCCACGGACTCCACCCAATGAATGTGTATATTATCTAAGACTCCACCGAAGGCTAGCCGCGACGTTAATTACTTGTCTGTGGTGTGATGATGAATTTGTTTTTCTCGCATATTGTGAGCCAATGTCTGAAGAACCAGTAGGTACCACAACGGAAGCTTCAAATGCTTTACTACATCTGGCGAATAAAACTGTCGCAAACTTTTTTCGAGATCAATCAGTTGCTTTCTTCAAAGGTGCAAAAAGAAATAGGTTTCTACTAAATACCTAAGTAGGAATCATGGACGTATTATACGTCCATGGTACCTAGGAATAAAGACAGAATTCTCTATTTTTTGTGCACCGGTCCTATTTATCAGGGCTTCTCACACCAAGGGTCGCTTTTTAATAGAAATTAATATATTTTTTAACTCCTTGGTTAATGTATGATTAGAGTAATATAAAAATATTACTTTAAATAACTACCTGTAAAAGGTACCTACTACAAAAGTTAATAACTGTAGTAATACATAAAATAATGAACATATTATAGTTTTTGTGCTAAAAATGTCGAACTATAAATGCATTTCTAAGCAAATCGAATACATTCATCGTTACTCGTTGCTCCCTGGAATTCGACAGGAGCCGCTGACATTTTGGAGGAGAGATAAGTACTATACACCTACCATTAGTCTTTAGGTCTGATATTCCGTGCCCTCTAGAGTTTCATAGACATAGAGTATGAAATCAGAAATGAACCACATCTATCGGAAACGTCGTGGAAACTTTGTTGTCTCCATGGCCGCTGAAACTTGAAATAGGTCACAACTTCACAAGTTGATAGGTAGGTACTAGGTAGGTATATAGGTATGGTATGAGTTAAAAATAATTAACTACTCATTAGTGCTTGTGAGTAATGACATAGAATACTGTACCTAATAATATAATAGTACCTACCTACTAGGTGTAGCAGGTAGTAGATATGGTGTCTTATTTTGTGTAGATAGGTACTATAGGTAAATAAACTGATGCAAGATTTGATATACGAGTAATATGGGCATGGGGATTTGTATACAAAGGCGATACTATTATTAGCCGTACAAAGAGGATTCTAGAAGGTATGCTTTTGCCCATAAAGTAGAGCCAGGTAGAAACTGGATATCATGACCCTAGCGGTCGTTTATTTATTCCTTTTCTATAAAATGGGAGTGATAGAGGCGAAAAGATTGCCCGTCTCTATCATGACTGTATAACTTACACCTGCTTATCTGCCTAACCAGTTGGCCTTATGGTAAGAAATTAGTGGTACTAAAGCAATTTTAGACAACTATGGATGACGAAGACCTGGTTGAAATTCCTGTCCTGGGTTATATTACGCATTGGAGTTTTCTGCCAAGACATTCTCAGTAATAGCCCGGAGTTAAGTTGGCGGCGTTTATCTCCGTGCCTCGGATAAGTCAGGTTGACGCTTTGTAAGTTTTCTTGTAACTTGGCTAGGGGGCAGATCTCCAAATGAATTCTGACGATCTGTCCCAACTTCCATCGGATTATGAAAGTATGAGATGAATAAATAGTACACCTGTGTTTGCGGATTTAGCCTACGCACCTCCCAAGTCCCTTTGCTATTTTTGGCCGACCGCATCGTGGGCGAAATTTGGTCGGTTTCGGGTGTTATATTAATAATTAATTAACTTAATTACCTACACAGTACACCCCAGTGTCAACATGAAGTCTCACAAGTCACAACACAACTCACAGTGCATTCGAATTTCAAACGAACAAATTAGGTACCTACATACAGTTCGCGCGCGAGTTGAATGCAGAGTAAATGTATGTGACACCATACATTTGCTCTGCATTCAACCCGCGCGCGAACTATAGATGAATATTGAAGTGCCATGGCCTACGTCCATGTCGGTTTTCAATATAATCGGTGGGATCTACTACACATCAGCATTGAACGCTGAACGGTTCGGGATTCGGGTGCACTGTGAGTTGTGACTTGTGAATTGTGATAGTGACACTTCATAGTATTGATTGGTAATTAAGCTGTGTGAAGTGTCAGAGCGTTATCAATATCGATTTACGAACATAACCTCTCACAAATCTTTATCTGACATAAATAGTAGTTTTAAGGGTAGGTATATGGGTACATGCCACATGGAAAGTTGTATCGGTAATCAATCAGCTCGATAACATTACAGTGTGCCTAGTGCCTGCGCACACACATGATAATATAGCATGTTTGTATAGAAATATCCAAGCCAGTTAGCTAATCTTTATTTATATATTTATTTATCTTTTTTTGTCATGAGGTATAGAATGTTTGCAAACTTCAAATGCAATATTAGGCAAGTCAGGTATATGTCACGAACCCGTCCATGGATGATCTTTGAATCATGGTACCTCTATATCCTTGGAATCGTGTGATCAGGCATGAACAGAGTTCTAAGCTAGGGTTTTAGGGAAAGACTCAATTAAACTAGGTATTGTGGCCAATTCTGTATAACACAACCTCTACACTAGACAGGCAGGGAGTATTATGAAAGGGTTAGCAATATTTTGAATGCTGTCATTATATGTAGTTTAGTTTAGCGATTGTGCACTACAAGTACAGAATCAGCCCCACTGATCTATTTAAATTAGGATAGGTAACTAAGCAGTGTTTTAGGGCTTATGATCTGCACGCCACTTTTCAGATCAGACCCCGGCTCGGAAATCACAAAATACTGAACTATAAACTCCTTTTGCTTTTAAACAAAATATCATAAAACCCATATATAAAACAGTTCATTCATTTGGGAGATCAATGCTCATGCACAGAATATGTATAATAGCAATGAAAAGAGCGTCAAAGATCACCGTAGGTATCTCATCGTCGTCTTTATGTTTGAGTTAGAGTCTGGAAACCATATTTTTTTTCTGGAAATTTCTAAATATCCCTGCCTTAACTCATATTCACACTGCCACACATTTCACATGCCAACACAACGTTGTGCCATAAGGCTGATTCACATTCATAGATTTCATACAGTCTACCGACGCGCCATCGACCAGACGTGTGCACTTTGCTCTCTATACCGTTGATACGATACTGCTGACGTCATCGCCTTAAATACCAGCGTGCATCAATTATATTGCTCCTTTTTCGAAATCGGAACGCGTTCTATTTTCGTAATATTTGTTGCCAGGCTGAATAATTGTGCATTCTTCTTACAAAAAAGGCTTTTCTGCTCCAGTTGGAGTTTTGCGGTAAGATATTTCACATTTTAATTTTGTAGTTTACGTATGTATTTGCCTGATAAGCATTTTAATGTAAACATAATATAAAATGCAGGTTTCTAACTTTCTACTTATTATACGACTGACACAAGTTCTGTGTATATAGTCGTATATTATGTATGTGTACTCAATAAACATACCGTTTGACATAGTTACTCACACTAAGAAACTTTATCATTTTGTTTACAAATAAACATTTTAGGTTAATGGTAGATTAGCAAGGTTCTTGATAACATAACAGCTACCAGTAGAATAACCAAACGTAGCGTACCTTCTATCGATAATATAAATAAATAGATAAATATAATTTTATTCAGGCAAAGATATTATGTCAATCGATAAATGGAATGTACAATTTCTTTGGGAATAGGAGTATTCTGGCAATAAAAAGAATTAGCTATGAAGTATTTGAAAATAATGGCACTGAATCCAACGACTTATTACAAAATATATCGTAGACTGAATCTGTGTACTGAATGAGCTGATGGGCTGCAAAACCGGATCTATGTATGCATAGTATAATTATATACCTACCTTTAACATGGGTTCACTAGACAGGCTAAACGAATGCTAGTTTTCATAGAGTTTAAAGACATCTTTACCCTCTATGCGTATGCGCTGGCTTTATCTGAAAAGGATAGAGCTATGAGATAGAAGAGTGTAGTGCTATAAAAGTCGACACACATTAATCAAACTTGGCTGGAGTCATGTCTGCTATGCGTCCGTTGAATTCCATGAAAAATGTAAAATGATAATTAACTATTAGGACGGAGGAACTGACGCATCCACCCATATCTTTAGTTAAATTAATATTTTTCATAAAGTACCTACTAGGTTACTTAGGTATCTTAAGTACTTACTCAAGTATTATGAAAACATTTAAATTAGGTATGAATATCAGTCTCATTATAAATGTAATTTTTTCAGCCCCAGCATGGATTATAATGAGGCTGACAATGCTGACATGTACACAAGTTTAAAAACCCTTATGCAATTAAAGAAAAAAATATCTATCGACACAGAGCATTGTGGTTTTTGTAGTATATCATGTTTATTTTGGGGTTTCCCTAGGTCCTAGAGTACAAAAATACCTAGAATGAGATAAATAAATTATACCGGATACCCATTCATTTTTAATAACGTATTATTTAATGTTTTTTTTTGTTATTTAGGTACTAAGATGATCTGTGTTTTGAACATAACATAATTTTTATAGCTTTCGTATAACCTGTTCTTCTCTATCTAAACATATTATTACATTTATTATAATCTAGTTAGGAAATCTGGCATAAGAAGTCCTATACTGCTTTCAATTCTGAGAAATAATGGCTAGCTAATCTCTACCTGTTAATAATTTAAAAAAAAAGCAGAGATACTTTTTTTTTCTAATTTGATTCATTTCATTTCAACTAAAATAAAGATCATAGGTAGGTCGTCGCTCACTGCGCTCACCTTTCAGATGCCTATCAGTGTCTTCTACAGTTACGTCTACATTCAACAATATAATAAGCAGTAGCAAAACAGCTGTACTTTCCTGTAACTTTACAGAATAGGTATCACTACCTAGTAGTGACTTTATTATGGCAACAACATAATTACGGACGCAGACGGCGTAAGGTTACACGACATGGTTGCATGGTTACATCATGCAAAGCTTAAATAATAATCAAGACTAATGGAAAATTACCACGTACCTAGGTTACCTACTGTATTTAAAACTGCGGAACAAGCGTTTGACCGCTTGCGTTGACAATTTATTTAAAATACTAGATGATACCCGTGACTTCGTTCACGTGGATTGAGGTTTTTAAGGAAACAAAAAACGCCAGAATTCTTTAATTTTCCGGGATATAAATTATCCTATATGTTATTTCAGACTAAAATCTATCTCTGTGACAAATTTCATCCAAATCCGGTTCAGCTGTTCTGGCGTGACTGAGTAAAAATCATCCATCCATCTATCAAAAACGCATTTATATTTTATAAGTCTAGAAGCAACTAATATGTAGAACGGTTGGCACAATGTATAACCTAGGTAGGTAGGTACATAGTATTAATATTGATAATCTAAAAGCAATGCATTATGTTTAAGTATAACCACCGAGTAGCTAATCCGTAATCTAATAATAAATGGTCTATGATGGTACCTACCTCCTGTACATTATGCTCGAGAGCAATAACATACCTACCTATGAGGTCGCCACAAGCCACAAGTCACAACTTTGAACTTTCATCCTGCATTTTTTTATCGAAGATCTTTTTATTCCGCTCGAAAAAAGTCGCGGGCAGAACGAGTAATAGAATTAATATAATATAATATAGTAAACTAAAAACTTAGTTCCTTTTGTCAAAATTAAGGTTGCGAGTTGCGACTTGCGAATAAAGCGGTCCCGAGTTGAGCGTCCTTGTACTTTTAAGTTCATTATTTAATCTTTGTGTACATGAATCGACTCATCCGTCCTTTTCTATCATTCACAAGTGCCATTGTTAACGAAATATGTGAAATGTAGCTGTCTCTTTCCCGTTATCGTACTCTACTGTTTTTAATTCTGCAATGAATGGTGGCTGATGGCGTCAAATCGGTCAAAAATAATCACAGCAAATAATAAATTCTATGGGCGAAGCTGGTACTAAAATTCATGGTAAATGTGGTTACAAATTATATTATTATGTGTTTCAATATTGTAATTTGTAACCACATTTACCATGGATGTAGAATTTTAGTAGGTAGGTACTTACCTACCAATTTTTACATTTTGATTTACAAGCTCAAAATACGCACTCGACAATGTTAAAGTTCGAATTGTGTTCAAAATAGTAGCACATGTACAAATGTACTATGGGCCCGGCAGACTTTGTCCTACTCCTGCCCTGAACCTCGAACCCGACTGCAGCGCCCCCTATCGGGTCCAATAATAGGCTATTTGACTAAATTTTGAAAATGATTTTAAAGAATTTATTACTACCTATTAAGCACATTACATTGATATTTCGCGGAAATTTACATTTTCAAAACCGCGCCAAAAACGCCAATTTTGTAATGGCGCTTGTCATCTGACTCGTGACGTCACACATTGTCAAACGCTTAAAAATAGACTACAGTACCGTACAGTTTAGTTGAATTTCTTCGCTTTTCTTTAAATTTAATAAAAATTAATATATTTTAACAGAAAGAATGGTGTACAAATGCTGTGTAGTACCATTATGTACAAATACCTCCATAAATTGCCCTCAAAAAGTGTTTGTGTCTGTACCAGATAAAAGGCGAAAAAAATGGTTACAGTTAGCTCGAAGAGATCCAAAGGCCTTTTTATCGCATTCAAATGTTTTTATGTGTGAAGATCACTTTGATGTAAGTACCTACCTAATAATTACCTTTTAATTTAATATTCAAGCTAAATATAATATCGGTTCTTATTAAAAAATAAGAACCGATTGGTTCTGACTTTATGCTCCGGGCATATTTTACACTTCACAGTGCAAACTCCACTTTCTCTGTGTAACTGGACGTAG
Organism: Erebia epiphron; assembly: GCA_963932025.1. Lineage (NCBI taxonomy): Eukaryota > Metazoa > Arthropoda > Insecta > Lepidoptera > Nymphalidae > Erebia > Erebia epiphron. The sequence goes on from OZ009950.1 coordinate 17,747,419, forward strand.
CCAATCGCATCGTCTCCATAGGATTCCCTTGCAGAACTGTAAAACAAAAGAAAACACCATGATAAACCGAACTCCCATGAACTTCCTGAGTATTTGTCAACATAAACTAAAATGAGATAATGATTAATGATTATAATAAATAAAGGAAGGACCAATATGTTCGACGCGGTAGGTACTTACATTGCTGTTTTTATGTTTTTCAGTTCCGCGCCATAATAATCAGCATTATTCTTAAAGTAAAGTGCAACCATAAAAGCATCTACCTTAGGTAGGTTGCTATTATCAGCTCGCACAAAATTTGATTCCATTCTGCGATTTGAAATACTTAATTATTTATTTCCTTAGTATGTTTAGTTATAAAGTTAACCAGAAAACTACTGTTTAAATAGCTAAAAGATAAAATAAAACGCCCGCCAAACAAAACACTCAGAAAAATCAGTACAAAAAGCTGTTGTTTTCCCGCAAATTTTCGAGTGTGACGTCACCAGAGTTGCAACCAATCACAGGGCGTTCCTGTCACAGGTAAAATATCAAAAATTATAACATTATGAAACTCTTATTTTGCTGAAAAATATACATATATTTGATTAAAATAAAGTGAAATATGCTTATTTACGTTGTTATTAGTGAGATTTACCACAATTTCAGGTATATTTTCATTGTTGTCAAATAGCCTATTGTGTATATAAACCATCCCGGGGTCCAAACAATCACAACAAAAAAACAATCAGCGAAATTGGTCCAGCCATTTGCACCCGTGATGCCGTGACCAAGGGAAATAGGGATTGCAGCGCAGCGTGGTGGATATCTAAGAACCATTTCACAAGCTATAAATATCTAATGCATAAAACCGCATCTCAATCGGCTCAGTATGTTTTCGATAAGTTAATATTTTTCAGGAAAATGGTAACATATCGAAAAATAAAATCACGATTGCAGCGCAGCTTGGTGGACTATGGTCCTAAAACATATCTAAGAACCTTCTCAGAAGTTATGCATATCTAATGCAAAAAACCGCATAATAATCGCTCCAGTAGTTTTCCAGGAAAATGGTAACAAAAAAGTGCACAAACAAACAAACACAACCTTTTAGCTTAGGGCAAAATATACGATCTCCGTTCCCTCGTGGATATAAATATCTAGCACTGTGTATTGGACATAACTTTATTGCCTCGAAGCCGTTGAAAGATTCGAACTGGTTGTATTCGGTTTTCCTTAGTCTTTTGCGTGGATTTCCTTGATGTCTTCCATGTGACCTACCTACCTAGTCTATATTTAATTAAAATACCAGATCTAGTTAAATCCATTGAACTTGACAATACAATTAAGTAGGTAAGTAGTAAGTATATATCTACATATCTATTGAGTTGCGTTAAAAAACGTAAAAGTTTGTAAAGAGGAGTAAAGTAACCTGCTTATACTGAGATAATCGTTGGCTCTTCTCAGTAGAATTGTTTTCCAAATACGCGGTGGTACAGTCACAGAAATCACTATACATTATATACTACTATGACATTATACAACACAAGAAAAACAAATTTTTGACGTCTTCTATGAAAATATTAAGTAAGTAGGACAATAATAATTATTTACCACAAAATGATGCCCGCGACTTCGTCTGCGTGGATTGATGTTTTAGCCTATGTCATTCCCCGGGATGTAACCTATCTCTGTACCAAATTTCATCAAAATCGGTTGAGTAGTTAGGCCGTGAAAGAGTAGCAGACAGACAGACAGACAGACACACTTTCGCATTATAAGTATTTCCCAAGTATAAGTATGGATAGTATGGATATGGATTTAATAGGTAGGTAGACGAGACGTAGACCTACATTGTATTTGATAAAGGCGCGTGTACATCATGAAACTCATAGTCAATCACTTGATATCGAGTTTCATGACATAATTTCCATGTTAAATAAGTACCACTTGATGAAGAATCAAGTGGTACTTAAAATAATCACATTTCTCCTCAATGATGTAGGTTTAGTATTTTCGTTTATTTTACTATAATATAGGGTCATAGTATGCACTATCTCTATATTAAATATTATTATCTAGGTCAAGTAGGATTTGGAAAATTATTTTCCGTTCGCAAAATAATATTCTAAGTATCAATGAATGATATATAATGCACCGTAATTTTAATTACGGCTAGGTATTCCTACTTACTTCCAACTACTTCCAACTACTTACATGCATCGACTTATCAATCTTTATCTAAAAAACAGAAAAATAAAATTAAAATCCATTAAATGTCCACATAATGTTAGATATAAAAAATGACAGTATATTATTAGATAACTAAGTAGGTACCTTATAAATGCAAAAGTTTGGATGGATGGATGTTTGCTCAATCACACCAGAACGGCTGAAAGGATATGGATAAAATTTGGCACAGAGATAGATTATAGTCTGGAATAACACATGTTCTTTTTATCCCGGAAACTTAAAAAGTCCCAGGGGAACCCAAAAACCTCAATCCACGCGGACGATGTCGCGGGTATCATGCAAACATTTAATTTAACATAAATGAAACTCGCAAAATGCCGCTGTATAATCCGCTAATTTGACTTTCGTATTGTTTCAGATTTATAGTCTGGCGTTTTTGGAAATGTTGGAGAGAAAACTTTGAATCTATGTCAAGGAACGCAAAGAAAGCATCTAAAAATCTATACACAGGACATACTTTTAAAAGTGCATATTTTAAAAACGTGATATCGAGGACTAGCCGGTCCTTGATGAACGCCACAAGTTACAATCCTTGCGCTTTAACACTTTGTATTTCGAAAAGCCCTTGTCGCTATTCAGCCCGTGACCCAAGATTAAGACATTGGTCGCGAGAACTAACTGTCTCGACGTAGAGCAATTACCATTTGGATTGTGAATCCAAATTCTTCTGTGTCATAAGGTCTGTATATTCTTAATTTTTTTAAAAATACTTTTCAGTATTTCCTAAAGCTATATAGAAATACAATAGATTGTCTTATTCTGATTAATTAATCCGAGTTTCCTGCTGGTTCTTCACGGTAGGAATGTCATTCCGAAACAGTGGTAGATTCGCTTGATGATTCAAAAGCACATAAAAAAGTTTATTTTAATAAAAAAATATTTGAATTTGACAAGATATGTACAAATTACAATACCATTTAATGTATATTTACAATTCGCAATTTCATTATTTTATTATTTTTTGTTTATGAAATCGACAGTGAATAAACATAACTCTATTCTATTCTAGATACAGAAAGACTCAAACGCGAGTAGTGTTGCAGTACGTACTTATATTCGTACTTAAAGGCGCCTTTCGGCACTAATGGACACGGAAAGAACCTACGCAAATGGCATCCCAGGTAATGATAAAGTTATCAAGTACGAACCGAAAGTACCATCTGAAGAGGAGAAGACTACGTCTCCGTTACTCACCAAAAACAATGACATCACATATATTGACTCTGTAAACGATGAGAGACATGATCTGCGAGATGTAGGTAGCTCTAAGAATGATCTGAATAAAATAAATTCGGTAAAGACGGAAGACATTGAATCAAAAGACAATCTTTTAAGTGTAGCATTTCAAAAGGACGACAAGAGTGATGAAGATGCAAAATCGACAAATGAAAGAGTCAAATTCTTGGGATTGGGAGATGCAGACAGTATTTGCTCCAGTAATGCGGAGCAAGACCAAGAACCACAAATACCTGATGGAGGATGGGGCTGGGTTGTGGTTGCGGCTTCATTTCTTATTGCCACCGTAGCTGATGGACTCGCTTTCTCATACGGATTACTGCAAATCAAGTTTGTAGACCATTTTGAAACAAGTGAAGCGAAGACTTCTCTCATTGGAAGTCTATTCATTTCAGTTCCTTTAATAGCAGGACCTATCATGAGCGCTCTAGTAGATCGATATGGATGCAAAAAAATGACAATGGTTGGTGGCCTATTTTCGACTGTCGGATTCATAGCTGCAGCTTATAGTAATACTGTAGAGGTCTTGTATATAACTTACGGTATTATTGCTGGGTTGGGTATGGGCCTGTTATACGTAACCGCTGTCGTTTCAATAGCATATTGGTTCGAGAAACGTCGCAATTTAGCTGTGGGCTTAGGATCGTGTGGAGTTGGATTTGGTACATTTGTTTACTCGCCGTTGACGACATATTTATTAAACGAATATGGTTGGAGAGGTACTTTGCTGCTTTTAGCTGGAACAGTACTTAATGTTTGTGTGTGTGGTGCGGTGATGAGAGATCCTGAATGGTTGATTCTTGAACAGAAAAAACAAAGGAAATTAAGTAAGACTAAAAGGGCTTCGAGTTCCACGTCGATTTCAGCAAGATCAGGCGGCGGGGAGTCTATGTACCCTGATGCTGAAGAACTTAAGACAATGGTAAACAGTGGAGCGACTCCAGAGCACATTCTTGCACAATTAGTGTCGGCTATAGCTGAGGCAGAAAATGTAGAGGCAGTAACCAAAAGAAATGCTGACATACATAATCAAAAAGTTAGTTCAGTTATTGATCTGCCAACATTTTTACAACAAAACGAAAAGGTAAAGTATACTTATGACTTACTTATATTTCTTTTACACGTTTAATGATAGATTGAAGAACGTTATTGATAAATTTGAAATATTTTTCAGCTGCCACCTGAAGTATTCAACCAAATAACTTCGAATGAACGACTCTACAATATCATTCTTCAGAATTATCCTTCTTTACTGCTGCTAAAAAGTGGTTCAGATCCAAAAGTATCAACTGACTCTTATAAAAAAGAAAAGCTTAAAAAGAAACAAAAGAAAGAGTTTGATAAGAAACTCGAAATAGTCAAGGAGAAATTACTTCAGCCGATTCCAGAGAATCATACAGCAGTTATTACTCCGAAACAAGCTCGTCAAGACTGGTTCTCCAGGCAGATTCAAACCGATCACCATTATCTAAAAGGTATAAGAGTTCATAGAAACTCCATTATGCATCGTGGTGCTATGATGAACATTGCCAAATATAAGTTGCGCGCTTCGTCATGTCCTGACATCTACAAAAACTCAATGTGGTCCATGGAAGATCAAGTAGAAGAGGTAATTTGAAGCATTTATCCCTAAATTCCTATAATAACAAGTAAATACTTTGTCTACATTTACGTAAAATATAATTTTCCTGTTGTTCTTTTAGACTTGCGGAAAAAAATTCGTCCGCTTGCTAAACAAGACCTTTGACTTCAATATGTTCACTGAGTTCCACTTCCTCATGATGAATCTATCTACGTTGGTTTTGTTCATCTGGTTCATCGTACCTTACTTCTACATATCTACATTCATGGAGGACAATGGGTACACTGAAACTCAAGGATCTCTCATGTTGGGTATATTTGGTGTGGCGACCATCATTGGTATTGTAAGTACTTTTATATTAAATCTCTTAAGGACGACTTTATACGCAGCCTTGAATATTTTCTTTAATAATAAATTGTGGTGTGATTCTGCGGTCTCTAATAATAAAATAGTGTCTTCCGCTTGTCCACGAACTATGTCCCTGACCTTAGATTTATCAATGTATGTCTACAAATACATTAATAAATTGACCTATTAGGAGTAGCGTCAGCTGATAAACCCATTGTGTATTATATCTGACTTAGTCCTGTAACGTTGTCTCAAGTTATTAGCACTATGAGAATGATATGTCTTTTCGTTATCATTAAAACTATAAGAAGTACAGCAATTGGATTGGAGAGATCAAAACTTATCTTCAAATGCAGCAAAGCAAATATGATTATGTTTTATTTATCTTCCTTAACTATTAATTTAATTAAGTATGACTGGTTTCACGTGTCAAGGACAATATTATTCACTGATAAGTTTAAATATTTTAAACTATATTATGATGCCCGCGACTTCTTCCGCTTTGTGGGGATACCCGTGGGAATATTTTGCGGGATAAATTACAGCCTTTGTGCTTATTCAGGGTATACTTAAGCTATCTCCATTCCAAAATTCAGCCAAGTTTAGTCGCTGTGGCGTGAAGGATGAACAAACATTCAAACTTACAAACATCCAAACTTTCACATTTATAATATTAGTGGGATAGGCATGGTAAATTTTTATAGATAGTATTCATTGATGTAGAATTTTAGTGTAGAATTGTAGTGTTCTGTTTCAATGATAGTATTAATTAATCCTTTTACGATATCAACGATGATGTTTCGTACATTTCCCAGCTTCATTCATTTAATTTTCTCTGTATCTTTTTGCTATAATGGTTTATTTCGCACTAAGATCCAGTTATCTGTCCCTGATATGTATTACTTCATTAATTTTATTAATTTCAGGTGGGTCTTGGATGGATCGGTGATCTGCCATGGGTCAATATAACTAAAACATACGCTGCGTGCCTGGTAGCATGTGGTGGCACAATCATCCTTTTCCCTATTCTGATTCGCGTTATGGATGCCAAGGAGACCTACAGTTTTTACATTTTGGCCATAAACTCGATGATATTTGGCCTAACATTCTCCAGTTCATATTCTTATACACCAAGCATATTGGTTGAGCTGATTGCTTTGGAACGTTTTACAATGGCTTATGGATTGGTTTTGCTGAGTCAAGGAATCGGACATTTAATTGGACCGCCTATCGCTGGTGAGTACAACTTTTTTTTATTGCGAGACGACAATCATGCTTAATTCAAAGCAATGATGAGGTCTAGGTTGGAGCGCGCTTGCCCAGAAGATACCTATTCACTCTTGCCTTGAAATACGTGGCAGTTAATACATGTGCTGGAAGGGCATTCCACATCCTGGCGGTTCGAATCATGAACGTAGAGTATATCCGTTTTGTATCGCATTTTGCACAATAAATATTCTTCCTGACTATTGTTACTCAGATTATTAATTTGTGAAGCTATAACTGTAGGTATCTACATAGTTAGGCGCAATAATGGTCAATGATAATAAGTCTTGAACAAATAATAAATAATAGCTACAGTGCTTTTTGATATACAGCTATACTACATTTTTTATTCGAACCAGTTGATACAAATATCTTTTATTAATTTATAAGGTATTTAAAAACCTTGCCTTATGAATTCAACTTTAGTTCAAGATATTATAATGAATCTCCCATTTATTTGTACACATTTTTATAAAATTATTTCTAAATACGTTTTACATAAATATATAAAAACTATACAAAACACATTAAAAAATAATCCTATAAAACTTCTTCTCAACTTCTTCACGCGGACGAAGTCGCGGCCATCATCTAGTACAGTATAAATGCGATAAAATATTTATATGCTAAGAAAATGAATCATCCAGCATTTTGATTCCTACATAATAGATATCGTATCCGATATCCAGAATCCAGATTGATATATTACCTTATAATGTATTTTTTATAATTAAACTTGTTACCAAATCAACCCCAAAACTGTTATCAGTAAAATAATTATCAGAGTTTTTAATTCATCTTAAAACGTTCTATTGCTGTAAACTTTTGTAGGTATTAATGAAAAAGGAATATTATAGGTAATTAATCTCGAACTTTCATCCCTGTTATCTAATTAATCTACATAATATGATATGTACTAATATCTATTTATTTAAATCAAGGTTAAGCCGCTAAAAGTTTTGTAGGTATCTAGTACCCCTATATTCAATGTACTCTGTGGTATCTACGAGTAGATAGGCAATTTTTGGAATATTGTCGGGTTTTATCTTTTTCACGCATTGTTTTAAATTTCTTCTAATATAAATTTATTTGCCTTTTCAGGAGCTCTAAAAGACAGAACTGGATATTGGGACGCGGCGTTCTACGTCGCTGGTATATGGGTGATAGTTTCGGGCTTCCTGGTAGCTGTTATTCCTTACACTAAGAATTTCCGCATAATCGGTAACGCACCTTTGGCTAAAGACGTCGCAGTCGAACCCGAACCAGGAGTTAGGATCATTATTGCACATTAAATTTAAGTTAAATAATAGTTAATCTTTTGTTTTGTGACTTAAAATTTAGTTATAGTAAGTAGATTATGTGTGTGCACAGCCTATAAGATAAGACTTACATATTTTCGTAACATGGAGACGTTTTGAAAACTATGCAAGAGGCAAGAGCTACTATGAATGTGAAGATTATATTTTTATAAAGTTTTGATTTTACTTCCTATAAAAAGAGCTGATTAATATTTAGGAAAATATAAATTACGAAATTATAATGACACATAATGATTGACATACCTAGTATTTAAGTCTATATTATTTGAAATTAATATTTTAGGTATTTTTCACAACAACCCTTAGGTAGGTATCCTTTTTTATGGTAGTACTTACTTAGGTTCTTATGATTATGTCTTTAATTTTAATATCACGGTATCTTGTAATATTATGTTTTTCACCTAGTAGATAATAAGCTGAGAGGATAGAGCAAAATACAATTCATGAAGAACATTACTTATAGAAGGGAGGTTGCTAAAGTTATGTACCTAATGTTTACAGAGGATCTACTTATTATTGTGTACTAAAGTAGTAAGAAAATCTTGTATGACGTATTTTCGGATAACTTACACTATTGTCCTGTGATGTGTATGTAGTTATTTTTTTAAATTATAAGGTATGTGAACTGAAAGCGCAGGTACTTTAAATATTTGTAAAAGTAATATTTTTGATACTCTTTAGTACAAAGTGATGTCAAACCGGAAGTCATGATACTAATCTATCTACACTAGCGGCACGCTATGATGGCCGGTTTGACGTTTGTCCGCTCATGAAGTTCCGTATTAATTGATAACGACTTTAAAGGAAATAATTGTATTACTTTATTGACGATAGTGATGTGCAGAGATTCATAAATTTTATCGAATGTAGTTTTAGGTTTAGGACTCAAAATTTATTTATTAAATTGATTTCTAAAATGTATACAAGTGTAGAAAAATCAGTTTGCACCATTTAAGGGGTGAATGTACTTGTGAATATGAACAATTTTCACTATGTGGACAAACCTCTGAAATCGCAAAAAAATATCAGCTGTTTCATACAAAAGGTAAAATTTTTATTTTTATATGATATATACCACAACTCGGCATTTGGTTTTCTAAATTGAAAATTTTTAAAAATGGAATCTAATACGATCGTCACATAGGATCGCTGGCTAGCACAACTACTACCTCCGGCAAACTCGCGTCAATGCTCAATGCAAAACAAAGCAGTTTCGAATTGACGTTGCTTCGATATTATAGAAAACGAACATATAATTATTAATGTAGGTGATGATAGCAGTGACGACAGTGAAAATAGTAGTATGGACGAATCTGATTAATTATGGCCTTTTGTGGCACCTTTTTTGGTATCTTTTGTATTCATATGTTTCTTGTGTGCATATAAAGTATGTATATTCATTTTCATTCAAATATTCAGTTCGTTCAAATAAATTAAATAAACATTTACATTTTTGTTTTATTAAACCTATTTAATCAGGTACAAAAACAAAACTTAATTGTTTTTTGTTCGAGGATAAATTGACATTCCACATCACTATTGTAATGTGTCAAACCGGCCATCATAGCGTGCCGCTAGTTTAATGTGCATGTAAAACTTGCCTGATATGAAGTCGTGCGTAGTCTCTGCCCACCTTTATAAAAATATTGGAGTTTAAAAAATAAAATAAATATACTTGGTAAAATATGTGTATGTAGGATTAAAACAAAAATTCATATTTCAATAATGTTGACGGCATTTGAAATATACTACTAGTACCTAGGTACTTATCTATTTATATTTTATACGAAATATTATTTTGAAAGTATTAAATATTGTAGTTTGTAAGTTTACGAATTTACTTACTTAGCATTTTCGTTAAGTTATTAATAAAATTAATTAGATATCATTTATACATCCAATGTTTAAACAAGAATTATTTCATTAAAGTTTGGTATTTTATTTGTGTATTTTATTGTTTTCTAAATGACCTAATAACTTTTTGTTATAGGTATTCAACCTATAGCTGTTCTAATGTATTATCTATGCAACTACCTGGTTACCTACCTTGCCTATATATTTCTAGGTACAAATTACATAGGCTTTTTAAAATTTTACATCAATGGGCTATATAGTTTGGGCTACTCTAGTTTTTTAGTCCAGTGCGACTAGCGAGTAATTTAGTAACTTGCGTGTCTAAATTGTACATTTTGTTGTATTTTTCGAGCGAGTAGCGCCTCTACGCATCACTATACAGTATACTCACTGAACCTTTCGCATTTGCCGCAAAATGACGTCTCGCTGGAGTTCAAATTGAAAACGATGTTTGGGCAGTATCGAGTATTTTAGCTATGTAGGTACATTGATGTAATAATAAGTCTATGATGTAGGTACTAAAAAACTTACTAATCACTCGACTAAATAGGAAATCCGGACACAACGCTTTCATGGCAGCCAGGCAGAAGTTTGGCATCTCCAAGTGCTGGACGCGGGATGGGCTTATCATTATTGTTGGTCAGGATGGTAAACGTCATCGTGTTAGATCCATGACTGAGGTAAACTCAATCAACCAGGTGCGTAATGATGAACAGAGTGCTCCCTCAACGTCCACATCTAATGCAAAGACATCATCCCAAGTTGCAAAGGTCATCAAACCTCCCATGAGTGCTTCCGCAAGTGCCTCCGCGAGGTCAAAAAGGGTCACTAGGAAGTAAACTATGATTCATTTTATAATTTTTTGCCATTTTGCTCATATGCTTCCTTTGGTGCTCATATGTTTACGGTTGATTTGTACTGTAGTTATGCTTTTGCTTTGCTTGGTTGTATAATTAATTAGTTCACCCTCATTAGCGCAATAGTTTTTTTATTTTTTATATATCACAGTTTTAGTAATAATCTACCTACTTTGTGCTATTTAAATCACTAACCATTCTCCATTGTTGATTGTACAAAATTACAAATCAAAACATGTCAAACGGTGTTGTCATTGTCAAGCTGAAAACGACACATGTCACCTGGTCGTTCTACTCTATGGTCAGTTCTGACAAAGACAAATGACTTGTATCAACTATGCTTTTTGATAGCTGGCTCTGGATTCTAGCATTTTAAGAATCATAGCAGAAGTAGTTAGTATAGTTTATCTATGTTCTTTTTATTATTTGTTGAGTAGTTTGTTAATATTAATTAATTTTTCTATTAGTTCGTATGTAATTGTCAGCTTGCTTTTACTTTGGTTCCAAATGCTATTTCTTTTATTATGTGTGCTTTGATAAGTATTGTTGTAGTTAATTTGGTATTTTGTAAACTAGTAATAATTATGTTGTAAGGTGATCCCTTTCTAGATGCTGGCGGGTTACCGAAAGAGGCGGGATCCGGACCGAAATCTTACCTACTATACTTACTTAATATTATAAATGCGAAAGTTTGGATGGATGTATGGATGGATGGATGTATGGATGTTTGTTATTCAATCACGCGCCAACGGCTGAACGGATCTGGCTGAAATCTGGCACAGAGATGGATTATAGTCTGGAATAGCACATAGGCTACTTTTTATCCCGGAAAATTAAGGAGTTCCCGCGGGAACCAAAAAAACCTCAATCCACGCGGACGTAGTCGCGGGTATCAGCTAGTACTTAACTAATAAATTTTAAATCAATGGCCCTTTCTTGTAATGATTTCAACTACAAAATCGAATGTAGGTAGGTACGTATCACACTTACTTAACAGAATTTTCTCCCTGGGAGGCTTTGGCCGTGGCTATAGTTACCAGTTACCACCCTACCGGTAAACTCGTACCGAAAAAGCGATTTACGTTCCGGTACAATGCCGTGTAGACCCCATGGGTTTGCTACCTACTTGCATCATCACTTACAGTTACTATCAGTGAGATTGCAGTCAAGGACTTGTATTAATTTTCATAGATGATATGCTGTGAGATTACTTGTCTCTGATGTAGAGTATCGATAATTTAATCTATACAATCTTGACACATCTCTGTCATCTTGACAAAAACGTATACAGACGTTGACAACCGTATTTTCTGCTTTTTTTTGGTCAGCTGATATATTTTGATAACAGCAGACATAGATAACATAGATAATACACTATATACTAGAATAGATAGATATTGTACAATCAAAGGATATTACGCTATAGCACTCAGCAGTAGAGATGGACATTTAAAATATACATCGATTTTTTTTTCCGATGTAATGCATCGATCGGTTGCATCGATGTTAATACGATGTATTGATAAATACATCGATGTTTCTAAAACATCGATTCTTTTCGTACTTACATGTTTAGACCTTAAAGAAAACTAGGTAAGTACAAGAAAAAATATTTATTAAAATGCACAATCACACAGCCAAGTGCCAACACAATCTTTACATATTCCAATATTTTTTTTGAATACTATGTAAAAACAAATGTTTGACTTCAGTGTTACCAACTCTCGAAAATATTTGTCCCTAAAACTCAAGACAAAAAGCCCTAAAAAGGCCCAATTTTTTTTTTGCCGTACTTTCATAATTAAGATTCATATTGAATGATTTATATTTTTGCTGATTATGAAAATCTTAATTTTGGAATAACGGCTTTCATTGGTCGTAAGACTACAGTATTTTCTTTCAGTAGGCATAGACAACGTAACCACGGACCACTATTCACCACATTCACCAGTCTCCATAGTTGTAATATAACGCGTCCTATGTTTATGTTTATGGTAAACACTATGGTGACTTGTTATTCATTCAACTACGCATTCTTAGTAATAAGAATTGTTAATACATGATAGATCTAAGAATTAATAAAAAATAGGAGAAGACAAAAATCCCTAAAAATATGAGGGCCCTAAAAGAAGCCCTTCGTCTTTGTTTAAGCCCTAAATTTGGGACCAAAAGACCTTAAGTTGGCAACCATGTTTTGGTTATAATTTTGCTATGCCGGCTCCGCGGCAAAGGAAACAACCTATTCAGAAACCGATAAATCATTGGCGTGTTATATTGGCAGAACTGATTATAACGTTCCGTTTAACGAAACGTCGTGAAAGTCACTGCAGTTGTCACTTGTCACTTGTCAGTTGAGTATTCGATGCATCGAATGAAAAACATCGATATATATTCGATGCTGAAGTATTAACAATACATCGGTTCAATACGATGCATCGTTACTATAGGTGGACCAGAATCTCATGAAAAAATACGGCAATAAAATTCTAAAGTTAGCAACACTGAACGCTGTGAATATCGTATGTGTATAGTACTCTGTGGTGAATATTGTTTTTAGTGAAAATTAATTGTTTTTTTATAAATACATAAATTATGTCGAAAAAGCCATTTCGATCACAAGCAAGAAACATTGTTTACAATCTATACCAAAAGATTTGTGCAGAAGAAGATCAGATCAATCAGAATCTTCGATTTTAAAACGAGTACAGACATTGACCAGTAAGCAGGACTGACAAGTCAAGATACTTTTTACACATTATTTTCATACATACATTTTTCTAAGTACCGAACTAAACAATTATTATTATTTTAATCATAGTATTATTTTTCTATACAATAATTTTAGTTTATTCAAAAAATTTAGGGTACCGTGTATTAAAAGAAAAAATAAAACCCTTAATTTAAAAAAAAAGCATGTAAAAAAAATTGAAAATGATTTCATTGACCAAGACAGGTTCATAGAAATGCAAGAGGAGCGATTTATTTATTATAAATACCTCTATGTCATCCTCCTCAGAGGAAGAAGAAGATATGCAAGTGGAGTATTTAGAACCATTTTCTAGCTCTGAATAAAGTTATTTTATTTTCATGTTTAAGACAAATGTAATCACTTAATTAGGTAATAAATAAAACAAGCCAACACTTCTTCGATTTATTTCATTTTTTTTTATTGTTTATAACAGATACAACAACAACAACCCCAATAAATTATATAAAATTAATAATTTAGATGAATGATATTAGTAATAAATTAAAAAGTATCAAGACGTTTTAATCCAATTACACTAGTGTTGCTTACTACAAAATTTCATTTCGCTATTTTTCATGAGATTCTGGTCTACCTATATACATCGAGTGTTTAAAATACATCGATGTATATCGTCCATCCCTACTCAGCAGATAATTAACACAGCCCACAGAGTTGAGAGTACAATAAAAATTATAATAAACTGGTATGATATTAATGCCTGCAACTTGCAATTGTACCTTTAGCTAAAGGATAATAATATAATAATATTATTATTGACTATAAATTGTCGCAATAACACATCCAACACTCGTGTTTGTTACAGTCCTTTAATACACTTTTTAAAATGGTGATGGTGACTTCCACTAATGAAATTGAATTTGAATACTGAGGAATTAACAAGAGTTCCTGGTTCAGTGCTCAGCCGAGGGTTTGCTATTTTATTTAAAATTCAGTGCTGTTTCGTACGGTTAGACTTCATTGCTTCAAATCATGCATAAGTAAGTGAACATTAACAGCTTTAATTTAAGTTTTAACCAAGTTTTGTTTATTATTTGCATGTTATTAGTTATTTGGTTCGACTGAACTAGACAAATTCTAGAAGGGGATAAGTACTTATGTACTTATCCCCTTCTAGAATTTGTCTAGTTTTCTTTTAAGTTTACCAATACAAGAATTACCTACTTAAAAATAATAATAAAACTCATCCCTTAATCTTTAATTTGAATATAAGTTGGTCAATAATAATATTAATCTAACTTAATGTGACATCTTTTGCAGGATAGTCCATTTGGATTTGAAAGGCGCACCTTTGAAGTTGCCATTTTTAGAGCAGGTAAGATTAAGTAGGTAGGTATTAAGAAGAGCTAAGTAATTATTTGTACTTAATTTTAATTAAATCTAGGAACAAGGTTTTAAAAAATTTGTTCTTTATCTTGTTGCTGTTGTTTCTGGCATACAAGTAAGGCTATTATTTAATAAATATCTTTTAGTCAGCCAAATACACAATCACACAACATTAAACAAAAAAAAAGCAAAAAAAAGAGTGCCACAGCTTCCAGGGAACCAAGGAGCCAGCCTAGATTTAAGCCAACTTTGGTTCCAAGGGATCAAAGCAGCCACTTCTAAAATCTAGCTGAAAAACTATTTTGGCTGAACGAGGCGCTGCCTCAGCTTGATGCTGCAGTCCGAAGGCTGTAGTGCTGATTTTCAGGCATAGCCCCTTGTGAGATCTCAGGCTGATCGGAAGCTTATAAATTACACCTCTAAATATTATTTTTAATAGATCAGTAGCTGAAGATTTCTTTCGGTCTAAGTGAAAATAATCTCAGGTTGTCCTTTAATATGTGCCAGGGGGGAGGGGGGAAAGGGTTTCTTATTGGGTTAATATACCAAATTTAAGTAGAAAAATTTTTGTTAAAGAAACTGAAGTACCTCGGCATCTCTACGCAGTATTTTTAATTTATAATTTTTCTATACTAATATTATAAAGAGGTAAAGTTTGTGAGGTTGTAGGGGGTAATCTCCGGATCTACTGAACCGATTTTGAAAATTCTGGTACCAATATAAAGCCACATTATTTATGAGTGTCAGAGGCTATATATTAACCCGAAAAATTAGGGAGTTCCTGTGGGAACTTAAAAACTTATTTTACGCAGATGAAGTTGCGGGCAAGTCTGCTAGTATTGTATGAGATGGGTAAGCAAGATGTGAGATATGCAAGCCTATGAAGAAGATTAGATTTTTCTCTGTTTCGATGTCACTGAACTTAATATACTCTTTTACAGGTACTCAAGTATATCAGAAAATGTGGTGCTACCGGTATACTCATAGAATGGGAGGACTCGTTCCCCTACAGAGGAGAAATAGTAGATATCGGTAGCAATGCTGATGCGAGCGGTGATGGAATGTATTCCATTGAAGAAGTGAGGTATATTTTCCAGTGTGCAAAGGAAAATCAACTTGAAGTGGTAGGTTTGGAGTTGATATTTATTTATGATCTGTCTAAGTTAGTAGGTATTTATTTTAAATGTTCTTGTGACAGCTTAATATATAACATCAAGGGGACCAACAACTACATTATAGGGATGATGCCTATATTAAAAATAAAATTATTATTTCTTACTGATTAATAGAGGGTCTTTCAAAAGACATCTTATGTTAGTTTTGAGTGTGATAATCATTTTAAATTTTTGATTAAAGAAAAAAGTGTGTTGAAATTTGTTGACGTCACAACTATTGATTTCATACAAACTTCCATACTAGAAGTGCATTTTTAAGTGTGATAAAGAGTTGCAACTCATGCTTGATTAGATTGAGTTGTCATCGTCCCTGGTAGCAAAAGTCCACTTGTAGTAACTATTACCTAGCAACATAAAACCCCTGATTAAAATTAATAATAATATTATGTCAATATAAATTATAATTTTTAGTTGTTAATTAGTCCTTTGGACTTTTTTACTAATCTACTAGCTCATGCCCGCGACTTCGGCCGCGTGGATTTATATTTTTCGGTTCCCAAAGGAACTCTTTAATTTTCCGGGATAAAAAGTAGCCTAGGTATTATTCCAGACTATAATCTATCTCTAGGTATGTTAAACTAGCTGATGCCCGCGACTTCGTCCGTGAGGTTTAAGGTTTTTTCCCCGCGGGAACTCCTTCATTTTCTGGGATAAAAAGTAGCCTATGTCACTCACCAGGTCCTCAACTATATTCATACCAAAAATCACGTCGATCCGTTGCTCTGTTGCGGCGTGATTGAAGGACAAACCAATAAACCAACAAATCAACAAACAAACACACTTTTGCATTTATAATATTAGTATGATTTCATCCAGATCCGTTCAGCAGTTCTGGCGTGATCCATCCATCCGCATTTATAATATTAGTATAGATTAGTTAGTCCTAACTCTAAGACATTGGTTATTGAATTTCCAGATCCAGTTAGTTCAGACGATAGGGCACATGGAGTTTGCGCTCAAGCATCCAATGTACCGGAAGTTACAAGAGAAACCCAGATCCCCCGCTGTGCTGTGTCCTTCTCGGCTAAACGGGCAGAGCTTAGTGCGGGCAATGGTGCAACAGACATTAAATGTGCAGCCTGACGCCAAATACTTTCATATAGGGGCAGATGAAGTAAGTGAATTGCGAATCATACATAATATTCTTTTTATCCATACTAATATCAGTGTAAGTATGAAATTATCCATAGGTATAGAGGGTTGAGGGTTGGTACAAATGTCAGGCCCGGCTACCATGAGTTTAAAAAAGTTTGGTGGCCATTATTGCCTAACTAGCTGATGCCCGCGACTTCGTCCGCGTGGTTTAAGTTTTTTATTATTCCCGCGGGAACTCCTTCATTTTCCGGGATAAAAAGTAGCCTGTGTCACTCTCCAGGTCCTCAACTATATCCATGCTAAAAATCACGTCGATCCGTTGCACCGTTGAAGCTTGATTGAAGGACAAACCAACAAACCAACAAACAAACTGACTTTCGTATTTATAATATTAGTATGATGTTTTTCCGGCAAGCAATTCAGTGTTTAGATATTGCATTCGATGTGATCACTTCTTAGACGAATTAACCACGGGACGCGTGATATCGACCATATTTGCTTTACCCCTCTAGCCATGCACTGTGCAGTTTCGCTATTGATTATGATAGTTGTCATAGTGATCGACTTTTTCATACAATAATTGGGCAGATAAATGACAAGGCACTCTCCCCTCGCCCTGCAAAAGTTAGTCAAACGTGATTTCATACATTTTCTTAAGTTTCCTATCCCGTGTTTATTTTACCCAAGGATCACTTTCATCTTTTATGCGTAAAGAAAATCATATAATGATAGAATTTAGTGTTAATTAAAAAGGGTAAAGCTACCTATTGCTGGCACTTAATTTTATGAATTCAACACAGGATTTTTTTAAAGTGTGAAATTTTCTCTAGGTATGGCACACAGCAGTATGTGTACAATGCCAGTACAGGGCCGTGTCGAGTAATTTCGGGAAATTAAGCCTATATTTGGAGCACATACGAGACCTGGCCTTGTTTATAAAGCAACAAAGACCGGAACTAACTATTCTAGTGTGGGATGATATGATGAGGTCTACTCCTGCTGAAGTATTGCACCGTAAGTAATTCCTCTTTTTACACAACTAACTAACATTCCACTAATCACATAAAGGCAGGGGTTTTCTTGGAATAATAATGCAGTGGGTTCTCAGGTCCTTCCGCATACAACTCAACTAGAGTATTTAAACTTTTTAAGGTTTTTGTAACGATTATTATTAAACGTTAGTGATAATAACCGGGACCGACGGCTTAACGTACTCTCGGTCACCCATCCTATACCATCCAGTTACCGACTTGGGTCAACGTTGCTTAACAATCGCAATCGACTGATATGCCTTGTCTCAACTAGACCACTAGAGTAATTCCCCTTTTACACAACTATTCAAAAAAAAGGAGTGTAGTGTTTCAGGTATGTATGTGAGTATCTTTCCATCATAACTTCGATATGGCGAGCTATGAGCTATTAACACTCACTTGTTGACGATGTTGCGATCCGCTGATAACAACCGCGACACTCGCCATTGAAAAAATTGAATTTTATATACTAAACATTTTTTTTTTAATAATCCACCACAAGTTAGCCCTTGACTGCGATCACACCTGGTGTTAAGTGATGATGCAGTCTAAGATGGTAGCGGGCTAACCTTTTAGAGGCATGGCAGTTATATTAGACCCATACCCCTATTCGGTTTCTACACAGCATCGTACCGGAACGCTAGATCGCTTGGCGGCACGTCTTTGTCCGTAGGGTGGTAACTAGTCACGGTTGTAGCCTCCCACCAGACCGGATCAGGAAAAATTCAGAAATAATAATTTTTAAAATTATTGACCCTGCCGGGGATCGAACCTGGGACCTCAGCACGTTAAGACAACAGCGCTCAACACTGCGACACGGAGGTCGTCAAACCACCACCACAACCACCAGCTGAAGTGGAGGTGACCTGTCCACCTCCACTTCAGCTGATCCATCCTTTTTAGTATGTCTGTGAATCTGTGTCCTCTCTCTGTCTGGCCAATATTACCTACTAGCTAATGCCCGCGACTTCGTCCGGGTGGATAGAGGTTTTTCGGTTCGGTTAAAAATAAAGAGTTCCCGCGAGTTTAAATTGGCGTTGGGGCGTGATAGATTTACAAACATCCATCCATATATCTGTCACCGTAAGATTGTAAAAACTGTTAGATTATAATCTAACTCGCGAAATTGTAAACTGTCGAATGATTATAATATAACGGATTATTTTTCGGTAGATGGTAATCTGTTAGGTTTATTAACCCGATAGAACCTAAGTGCCCTACTTGATTATTTATGTCGAACCCTAACCTAACCTACAAGAAAGAGACAAGAAAACGTAAATACAATGAATATTCAAATATTGACACATAAAACATTGAACGGTTCACAATCTTTCGACTGTTTACAATCTATCGAAAAAAAAGCGTTAGATTACAATCTTACGGTTTTTACAATCTTACGGTGACATATCCATACATCCAAACTTTCGAATTTAATAGATCCATACCTTATGTTTAACTTCCTATGTACGTATTTCACAGACTACAATTTAGGGGAGCTAGTCCAGCCGGTGGTGTGGGACTACAACGTAAAGCCCCACTTCCACATCAGCCCGCAGCTATGGGACAGCTATAAGACGCTATTTCCGAGCGTTTGGGCCGGGAGCGCCTTCAAGGGGGCTAATGGCAGTTGCAAGGTAAGCGATAAATAAATAAAAAGTCTTATCTTACTAATATTATAAACGCAAAAGTTTGTATGTATGGATGTATGCATGTATGGATGCATGGATGTTTGTTACTCTTTCACGCCACAGCGTCTCTGGAGAACGGATCTGGATGAAATTTGGCACATGGATAGCATAGAGTCTGGAATAACACATAGGCTACTTTTCATACCGAAAAAAAGCGTTCCCGCGGGAACCAAAAAACGCGGACGGAGTCGCGGGCACCAGCTAGTTAATTAATAAAATTCGACTGTTCCGGGTCGAAAATAAAAGCACTGTTGGGGTTTCGTAAAATGTTTTCATTGGAACACTATATTAACAACAACTAGTTTCTCTCTGAGTCGTATTACTCATTGCTGAGGGCCGTAACCCCTTTCCATTAATCACATAATATAAGTATGAATAAATATATGGTACAAAGAACAGAAAAGCAATTTCACTTATATTATAACTGCAGTCCGGTTATAGTTTTATCTTGTTGACGTCAATAAATAACAAAAAAAAAAAATTCCTATTCTGTGGATCTGTCACACCTTTTATTATCTGTTTGGAGGCAGGTGTACGTCAACGAGGAGAGATACATGAGCAACCAAGAGGCGTGGATCGATGAAGTGAAGAGAAACAGACACCAGGTCGACTTTGTGGGCGTTATACTGACTGGTTGGTCCAGGTAACCACACTGATTTCTAATCTTGGATAAAGAAAGAAAGAAATAAAAATAGTTTATTCACCAGTGACGTCACAGACAAAACTAGATACAAATGTAACACTAGTCTGTGACACTACTCAGAAAGGGTGTACAGCTCAGCGTGTTGACCTGCGTTGTATGCCCATTGCCCATAAATGCTTTATGCATTTATGTAACCGTAAAGTTGTAAAAACCGTTAGATTATAATACTATTATTACTAGCGAGTATTACTAGCGAGTATTACTAGCGAGATTGTAAAATGTCGAAAGATTTAACGCATTATTTTTCGGTAGATTGTAATCTGTTAGGTATATAAACCCGATAGAACCTAAGTACCTGATTATTTATATCGAACCCTAAAATTACCTACAAGAAAGAGACACGAAAACTTAAATACTATGAATATTTCAAAAAATTAACACTCAGAACATTCCACGGTTCACAGTCTTTCGACAGTTCACAATCTATCGAAATAAAAACCGTTAGATTACAATCTAACGGTTTTTACAATTTTACGGTGACACATACAAAACAACAAGGCGCTGATTTTCAGCTGTGACCTCCGGGTACCTCACAGTTAGATAGTTAGTTGTCTTTGCGGAAGTCCATGATAGTGAAAGAACGAGAAGTTTAATTAGCTTTAATCCGCCACAATTGTTGAAATATTGTACCATCTTGACTGCATCATTACTTATCACAGTCAAGGGCTAACTTGTAGTGGATAAAAAAAGAAAAAAGGTAGTGTAATGTATTCAGGGTTCATGTATATAGGTACGTATACACAGTATTATGTATGTGAGTTTCTTTATTCCGCCATAATTTCTCAATGCCTGAACAGATTTGGATATATTGGGTATCGTTAGAATCCTTACATCATCCTCAGTGACACTGTGGCCAATTCTAATTATCACAATCGCTAAACTAAAATGACTGCTCTGAATCTAGTTCTGCCCCTTCCTGTAGAGACTTAGAGAGTATTATAAAAGGGTTAACAATATTTTTAAACCTGTTATTTTAGTCTTGTTAAAATGGCTATAATCTTTAAAAAAAATGTGTCATAGGTACGACCATTTCGCAACCCTGTGTGAGCTGCTCGCGGTGTCTATGGGCTGTCTGAGGGAGTGCCTACGCTTGTGGAACCAGTATTTGGATCATAACTACAGTACTAAAGTCAATGGTAATAATATACAATGATTCTATACTTTATATACAGGAATTAATGGGAACTGACCCTATTTTACTCCCTTAGGAGTCGAGTTCAAAAATACATTCTTAGCGGATGTCTACGTAATAGCTATCTGGCCAAATTTCAGCCCGATTCGTTCAGTGTATGGAGGGTAGAGTAGGAGTGTTATCTCTTATGGGAGAAAAGTTGAAAAAGTGTCCAGTGGTTGCTATAAATAACAGTTCAAAAAACTCCCACAATGGCGCTGGTGTAGGCAAAGGGTATGGTATGAATGTAGCAATTGTTGATGAAGTGAAGTATGCCGAGTTAAAAAATTTAATATAATTTTATTGTAATTGTCGACTAAAGTAGTTATTTATTAAAAACTAGCTGATGCCCGCGACTTCGTCCGTTTGGTTTAAGTTTTTTTGATTCCCGCGGGAACTCCTCAATTTTCCGGGATAAAAAGTAGCCTTTGTCACTCTGGTCCTCAACTATACCCATGCCAAAAATCACGTCAATCCGTTGCTCCGTTGCGGCGTCATTGAAGGACAAACCAACAAACCAACAAACCAACAAACCAACAAACCAACAAACAAAGTGACTTTCGCATTTATAATATTAGTAAGATAAGATTTCACCAACTTATGTTGTACAAAATAATGATGAATGTTGTCTTTCCTTGTTTATTTCTCAAACCTCTAATAATATTTGGCGCTTCCTTTTAAATGTACTCTGATGCAATTGTGGCGCCCCCAATTTAATGCATTTCGACAGACACTTTTTATACACAGAGATGATTCTCCTTCTACTCTACCCTCCATAGTTCAGTGGTTTGAGCTGTGCGTTTTAATAGATCAAGTCAGTCAGTCACCTTTTCCTATTATTGTCTAAATATATTATACTAGATGATTCCCGCGATTTCGTCCGCGTGGACCAAGTTTTTTCGATTTCCGCGGGAACTCTTGAATTTTCCGGGATAAAAAGTAGCCTATGTCCTTCCCCGGGATACTACCTACCCCTGTACCAAATTTCATTAAAATCGGTTGAACAGATGGGCCGTGAAAGCGTAGCAGACAGACAGACACACTTTCGCATTTATAATATTAGTATGGATTTAGACTATAGTGACTCAATGCGCAATCTAAATCCTTGAGTCTAGAAAGCAATTTTGAAATTCGATCGCTAGTCCTAACTAACTTTATAATAATTGTGAATGTTTCTTTGATTTATACGCTTTCACTCCCATCTTTCCAATCGATTTTGTTGAAATTTCGTAAAAACATACCTAGTCTTGTCCCCGAGAAGGACTTAGGCTAATTTTTATCCTGGAAAATTAAGTTATACTTAACGCTGCACGCTACCCCATTTAAGAGAAAAAGCCTTCTTGCGATTTTATTCTTCATGACTTTGGAGTTTCTTTCTATCGAGAAAATTTCATCCAATCATGTTTTCCTGTGATCCAAATTACTTGAAAATATTATAATGAATTATAGTATACATTAACTTCAAATATTTCGATCCACGCATTACAAACTTATATAGATTTTAGAAAACGGAAACGGAGTCAATGCCGTTAATATATTTAATACTAGATGATGCCCGCGACTTCGTCCGCGTGGATTGTTTTTTTTTATTCCCGCGGGAACTCTTCAATTTTCCGGGATAAAATGTAGCCTATGTCCTTCCCCGGGATGTAACCAATGTCTGTACCAAATTTAATCAAAATGGGTTGAGTAGTTGGGCCGTGAAAGCGTAGCAGACAGACAGACAGACAGACAGACAGTAGACAGACGGACAGACAGACAGACACACTTTCGCATTTATAATATTAGTATGGACTAGATAATGCCCGCGACTTCGTCCGCGTGGATTGATGTTTTTATTCCCGCGGGAACTCCTCATTTTGCAATTCTCATAAAAAGTCGTTCTATGTTTTTCCCCGGGATGCAACCTATCCCTGTACCAAATTTCATCAAAATCGGTTGAGTAGTTGAGCCGTCAAAGCGTAGCAGACGGACAGACAGACAGACACACTTTCGCATTTATTATATTAGTATGGATATGGATAATATAGCTCGATTTGAATAAAATAAACTGAATGATTACAGAACTATCCGCGGGAACAGAAGCTGACGTCACGCCGGGACAAGAGCTGGTACAACACATGCAGAGCTATGAGATGTTCAGAGAGCGCTCCGAAAAACTGATACAGAGCGATTTGTGAGTATTCATTAATTTTATATTGAAACTATTTGTTTTTCCCTAAAATTGACGAAATGGGGGGCTTTCAAAGTGGAGATTTTCTAACGTCCAAAGTTGACCTCAGAACTCTCATTTTTCTGAAAGGCTGAGCCTGAAACATGATCAATTATTTGAATTATATCCTGTACTTGAACAACAAATACTAAAATTAGATAAATATTATAAGGAAACGAAATTATTTAATTTTTTAAGAGCTTCAGTATTTTTAAAAAAACTTCACAATTATGTCAATAGCTGATGGCGCTCTATTATGGCGATACCGGGAGGTTTCAGTTCGGGGCGAACCACTAGTATTCAAACTTATTAATTTGTTTCTTACCTTGTTTACAGGTTGGCAACGTGGATGAATCCGTGGCAAGTGGAGCATGGCTACACTAATCCTGCGCAACTCGAGATCATAGCTAACGAGGCCGTCATGTAAGTATCTATGCTTCTCAGTAGAATCAGCTTTCTGAACCGGTGGTAGAGTCTTGACGCATCATAAGTGACACAATTTCTTTTTTAAATTAATAGACTAGCGTTGGGCTGCAATCAGTTTTTATATCAAATATACAAGTTAGCCTTTGACTGTGATCTCACTAGATGGTAAGTTATAATGCAGTCTAAGACGGTAGCAGGCAAACCTGTTCGGTATGGCAGTGCTGTTGTTTTAACGTGGCAGGTCCCGGGATCGATTCCCGGCAGGGTCAATTTGGGAACTTATAATTTCTGAATTTTCTCTGTTCTGGGAGGCTTCGGCCGTGTCTAGTTACCACCCTACCGGCAAAGGCGTGCGGCCTAGCGATTTAGCGTTCCGGAACGATGCCGTGAAACCGACTAGGGGTATGGGTTTAATATAACTACCATACTCCTAACAGGTTAGCCCGCTACCATTTTAGATTGCATCTTTACTTACCGCAGATCGTTGTCAAGGTATAACTTGTAGTTGAATAAAAAAAACACACCAAAGCCAAAGGCAAAATTGAGGTACTTACATTAACTTGTTTTTTTTGTACATAGGTTAATAAGACAGTTAACCGCGTTACGAGAGATCTTCGCCCGTCATCTTACATCGATCACGGGGGTCCGAAGCAGCAAGGAATGGTTGGGGACGTTCATCGCGCCGTTGCTGAACAAACTGACCGACATACAAGACGTAGCCATCACGCGGTACAACCTAGACGCTAGTGTTAGACCTATCTAGATTTGGATTACTAGCTGATGCCCGCGACTTCGTCCACGTGGAATAAGTTTTTTTTATTCCCACGGGAACTCCTCAATTTTCCGGGATTAAAAGTAGCCTATGTCATTCTCCAGGACCTAAACTATACCCGTGCAAAAAATCACGTCGATCCGTTGCTCCGTTGCAGCGTGATTGAAGGACAAACCAACAAACCAATAAACCAGCAAACAAACACACTTTCGCATTTATAATATTAGTATGATTGGATAGAAGCCAGCGTTACTTTGCGGAAGTCCATGATAATGAAGGAACTAGAAGTTTAATTTGCTATATAAGCTTTGCAACCTTGATTGATGCTTTATAATCGTGCATTTTCTAGTCAACATCTGAAGATGCTCTGTAGGGCTAGCACGAGCACTACGAGTAAAATTATGTCTACCCGTTATCTCTATTTGTCTACCGAATCTAACATGGTTAGGGTACAAATGCTGAGTTTCTTGCCGGCTCTTCTTAGTAGAAACAGTTTTCCGAACCGGTGGTAGAGTCTTTAACGTATCATAAGTGACACAAGTGGTCCTACATGAAATAAATAAATCATTTATCATTTACACATATTATGACTTGTCTCGTTACGTCAAAAGTAAAGTAATATTTTTTTCTTGTAATATACCGCATTTTGTGCATGTTAGTGTAAACGAAAAGTTAGCCGGCAACGACAACATCTCTCTCTCTCGTCGCGAGATATCTCGTTGTGCGCATGCTAAGCCTACTGGTGTCGGAGTGAAACGTACGTTGAGAATAATTTGGAAGATTTGTGTGGTGTGGTGTTGTGCCGGTGCGAATTACTGGCTTACTGGGCGGTGAATATCGCAAGCTACACGCTGTACCACATAGATTTGTCTGTTTTGGCGGATTATAGCGATTTAAATTTCTAGTTCCTTCACTATCTAGATTTTTTATATTCCACTACAAGTTAGCCCTTGACTGCGATATCATTTGATGGAAAAACAATCGTCCGTTTTTTTCAATATTATGTCGTCAAGTAAGGTTTTAAGAAAAGAATTAGAAATATCTTCGAATTTAATCTACGTTTCCTACTGTTTAGAAGTCTGACTAGTGAATGATGCGAAAGTGAATGTAAATGAAAGTGAAAATCAATTTAACTATTTATAAAGTTATTACAGTAGTATACTTATACATTTTTACAGGTAAGTTATTACTTATGTAGTAGGTACACTTATACATTATTACAGGTCACAGATTAATGTTTTGCTATCAACTACACTAATTAACTTGTAATGCTGAGATCTATAGAGCGTACTTTGGCTTTGCTCAGACTTTAAAACGAGATAGAATTATGTGAGTAGCATAAATCTGTCTCGTTGTAACAATGTCTTAAGTCTAAGCAAAGTCAAAGTTCGCTGTAGGTATAGATCTCAGCATAAGTATCAGATACTATCTATACTATTGTACCTAGTCATTGTTAAGAGTATTAGACTGAAATAAAACACTTATGAATCATAAAGGCGTTTTAATTAACCAGTCAAAGTGAGGTCTCCGAGTCTATTTCGAAAAATGCATTTTTCTCTTGGTTCGTCTGCCAGAGCGTTCCTTCTGAATCATTGTCATAATCATTTCAACCTGTTGGCTTACTCCGGAGCACGAGTCACCTCGCAGAATGGGAAAGGTTTGGATATAGTCCACCGCGCTTGCAAAGACATACCGAATTGTCTAAGCAAATCGTAGGTTATCATTTGACAGCTTGAAACGTATTACTCGAACTGTTTAGGAATTTCATACATGCTTTTTGACGTGCAGGCATCTATGAACTCCTTAAACAGGTCGGATTATACGTTTGACAAATGATTACGATTACGATTTCCTTACAGAATCGGGGAGCAGATTATGCAGGTTTTCTCCAGATGTTAAATCGTTAAAATAAGTAAAGTTAGCGCCAAACAAATAGTCTGAGCTGAGGTGCGAGTGCTTGTTTACGCAGCGCTCATACCAACTATTGAAGTCAACGTCTTGCGCTCAACTTCAGACGCGACTATTTGAATGGCGCCAGCTATTCCTGATGTGGAGACATGGAGATTGCGATAGACTACTTTTTATCCTGAAAAGTAATGGATTTTGTAAATCCTAAGCCCTATTAGGCTATTGCGCATTATAAGAAGATTTATTGTGTCTTATAAGTAACATCTCATATTTTGTATGCGCGTGCCTGATAAGACACAAGAAAAAATATCTTTTAATATTGAATGCTGACTCGACTGAATTGCTTAAAAGGCATTTCTCACAAGACACAAGAAATTTTCTTGTAATGCGCAATAAGGCCTTTATCCTACCTTATACCTAAGCTAAATCCTACCGAAGTCTTAATAGACGTAGTCGCGGGCATCATTTAGTATTAGATCAAAAAACCTGCATGTTCCCACCTAAATTATCTACCCGGAAAATGGCCCGTCAAAAAAATGCGCGCAGTAATTTCTAATTCTCTTTCTAAGGTAAGATTAATGATGCGTCACACGACTCCGCGAAATATTACAAAGTAGGTTAAGGACAGGGATGTCATGTTACAGGAAATTAAGCTTCCTACAAAAATATATCACCTACTTTGCAACTTAGGTACATCCAATATTATAGTGTGTTTAGGGACCAGGTGGAAATCCGTAGGTACCTATAATATTTTTGTTTTATTTTTATTCTATTACTTGACTAACTGCGATCTCACGAGTCGTGGCCCTTGGCACCATGGGGCGAGGGGGTATTCCTGTTTACCCGTTGGCCCCACTGCATTATGGTTGGAATACAATTAAAAAATAATGTCTATGTAAAAAAAAACAATATTTTTTTATCTAGGTAGTTGGTGATGTGAACCCTTAACCGCGGTTTCTACACACATCGTACCGGAACGCTAAATCGCTTGACGCTACGTCTTTGCCGGTGGTAACTAGCCACGGCTGAAGCCTTCCACCAGACCAGACCAGAGAAAATTCAGATATTACAAATGCCCAAATGGACCCTGCCGGCCGGGAATTGATACCGGGACCTCCTAATAGAAGACCACTGCTGCGCCAGGGAGGTCGTCAAAATGTGTTTGACGGTAGCGGTAAATAATTAGCCACGGCTAAAACCTCTCAGGCTATATTATTAGACCTATGCATAGATAGCTGGTGCCCGCGACTGCGCTCGCGTAGATTTACTCTCAGATCTGGGAATAAAATCGCTTTGCGACTCCGTTGCGGCGTGATGGCGACAAACCAACAAACAAACACATTTTCGTATTTATAACATTGTTATGAGATAGGATGCTTTGTCCATTTTGACATTTTAAGATTTCATGAAGTTTTAGATTCGCTTCAGCAATGCTTAGGACAGCGGTTACTTACTCAAGTATCTACACATTGATGTAAGTAATTGTAAATGTTTTTTTTTTTTAAAGAGCAACCACCGAGTTTCTTGCTATTTCTCGGTAGGAATGGCATTCCGAACAAGCACTTTTAATAAGTTTATTTGAATAAAAAAATATAAGTTTGAGTTTGAGTTCAGTCCTAGAACTTTTCTTTTCACTCAAATAGAATCAAGCCAACAAGCATTCTGCAGCGCCATAGGGGTGGACTGCTACGTTCTTTCACAAGCACAACAATTATTTAACTACCTCCAATCAGGTTAATTTCACGTAATTAAAAGTAATCTAGTTAATTCGCTCTTTGATAACAAAACTCGTTAAGGAGAAAGTGTTAAGTCAGCAATTATCACTTAAGACAGGAGTAGGGTAGCCATCTGGAGAATCGTGTAACAAGGACAACGAGCTTAATAGTTAATACCCTGCTTGAAGTGTAAAACTTCTTTAGGCGCGTTGAGCACTTTTGGTAGGGGGTAAAAATGTAGAATTCACGTGACCGACATTCTCGCGAACAGCGACATGCTCGCGACCATATAAATATACTACATTCGAAATTAAAGTTAATGCCTTAGTGTTAAGGTTTATCATATACTAATATTATAAATGCTAAAGTGTGTTTGTTTGTTGGTTTGTTGGTTTGTTGGTTTGTTGGTTTGTTGGTTTGTCCTTCAATCACGCCGCAACGGAGCAACGGATCGACGTAATTTTCGGCATGGGTATAGTTGAGGACCGGGAGAGTGACATAGGGTACTTTTTATCCCGGAAAATTAAGGAGTTCCCGGGGGAATTCAAAAAAGCTTAAACTACGCGGACGAAGTCGCGGGCATCAGCTAGTATTATAATAATTTTAATTTAAAAAATAAATAAAAAAAACAATCGTTTTCACTTCTATCGGCAGTCCCTATCGGCCGGTTTCTGAATTGAGAATTTCATGTTGAGTCTGTCTCAAAAACGACTTAAGGACTACTTAACCATTATTTTCTTTTTTTTTTTCCACTATAAGTTAGCCCTTGACTGCGATCTCACCTGATGGTAAGTTGATGCAGTCTAAGATGGTAGCGGGCTATCCTTCAGAGCGGTCGTGGTCATAACGAAAAGACCGCTTTAGTGGCAGATGTGATTCGCCTAATCTGCCACTTCCCCCTGCTGGGCGCTTGCCGACAATCTAGTACACTAGGGCTGGATCGCTCACAGAGTGACTTAATTTGGATAGACCTTTCTTAATAGGATCATATGTATAGTAAGCTCGCAGACAGATCGCGAACATTATTATAATTATACTCTTTATTTATACACCACAACACAAAAATATAAAGAACACTAATACACAGAAAATACTAAGAAGGAAGTAGAATACAAAAGGCTGCCTTATCGCTTAGCAGCGATCTCTGCCAGGCAGCCTTAGGATTAGGAGAAGTTGAGGAGATTTACCTGCGATTGAGATGATTAACATTCAAACTTTCGCGTATTATTAGTTAGGAAGTAGTTATGGGTTTTAAAAAAATGGCCTAACAGTAATTTAGCCCGCTATCATATTGAACTGCATCATCACCACCACCACCAGGTGAGACTGCAGTCAAGGGCTAACTTGTAGTGAAAAAAAAATTAGGTAAGTAAGTAACTAGTCCTCGGGCAGTGTGCAATCTCCATCCGGACTCTGCTTGACGGCCTACAAACTAAGACAGATCCGGGTTTCCAAGGACGGATGGTAACCCTAACCAGGAGCAGGGACGGAGCGGGAGAAGGTGTGAAGTCAATTAAAAACTTCTGTGAGCCGACGATTAAGACGTTAATTACCGCCTACTTAGTTGTAGAAGCCGATTATACGTCTGGCAGGGTGACGTACTAAAAGAAGTACGAGCTATAATTAATAAAAAAAAAACACGACTGATCTGTCCAAGTTGATCGATGGGGCCTCCTAATTCCTGCAACATCACCCAACGATAGATAACCGATATTCATAACTATACACTCATATTATTATGTTGACTGCCTCGTTGGTCTAGTGGTTAGCATGTTCGACTGCGGCCGACGAGGTCCCGGGTTCGAGTCCCGGGT
This sequence comes from Erebia epiphron, assembly GCA_963932025.1. Lineage (NCBI taxonomy): Eukaryota > Metazoa > Arthropoda > Insecta > Lepidoptera > Nymphalidae > Erebia > Erebia epiphron. Next base: position 17,777,916 of record OZ009950.1, read on the forward strand.
CGGGTCACAACAAGTATTGGGTTTTTCTGACAAGAAATTCTCAGTACTAGCCCGGAGTTAGGAAGTTGGCGGTGTTTCACCCCCTTGCCTCGGAGAGCACGTTAAGCCGTCGGTCCTGCGCCTGATCTCTCACCGGTCGTGTCGGATTTTCCGTCCCATCGGGCTATGAGAGTAAAAGGAACAGAGAGTGCACCTGTGGTTCCGCACACGCTAATCTCTCAGGAGATTGGCCGCCGTGGCCGAAATTCGGTCGGGAGGAGATTATTATTATGTTCAAAATATATCTCAATAATGAGTAAATAAGATTTTTAATTGATCTTGAAGATTTTTTTGAAGTAACTGTATAAAATGACAGTTTAATAAATCAAAGTCCTCTGGCAGTCCCTCGGTCAGGGGCCCTACTATCCTAATGTGCCTAGGGCCTCCAATAGGTCAAAGGTACGGCCCTGGTTGAAATGAGTTTTACCACAGAATGGGTAATAGTTGGTTTTACCTTTCGTAGGACCTAATTATAACTATTTATCATACAGAGAACAACATGTGAATGGATATCTCATACTTAGTCTCAGAACTTCAGAAGTCAGACCTCAGTTATCAATTGACCGTTGACACGGACAGACGTGTTATCAATGGAACGTGTGTTTTATATTCTTTGTGCATTTCTGTTTATCAATGCCCAAGCCGACTGGGTGGCTGAGTATGGACCGTTTAAAACTCTTCTTTATTCAGATTGGATCACGTGTGAGTAAAATAACATGAAACTATGAATAACATGAAATAATGAATAGATGGTATAACATAATATAACCTTAGTAATTTAGTGAATAGATAGAAACTATACTTATTTACCAACAATAAAATATTTTTTCCTGCTAGTTCTTAGTCAATGACCTTATGTGCATAGAAGGTATTGGGCATGCAAGCCTTCACTCAATAAAGTCAGTCACTTCATTGTACTAATAGTAGGTATGTAAGATATAGATAATAATGATTAGTAAAAAAATTAAAAATATAGTCGAAAATAGAACGGGTTCTAATTCGTTAAAAATTAAATCGGGGTTCGGGTTAAAATCTCGGAAGTCCAGTCCCGGGGGACTGGACTTCCGAGATTTTATACCTACGTGATGGTATAATAGATAAGTATCTAATAAAACAAATAATATATGGGGCGATAATAGTACAGAACTTATGACGTAAAAATTAAGTTGACCTTCCTTAATAAATAACAAGTTTATTTTGAGGCCAAATAACCAAACAATCTACTTGGCTAGCTAGTGGCGTGGTTACCGAGATCCGCGAGATTTTCTAGTAAGCGTTACCTTATTGTTGATAGATGGCGCTTACATTTACGGTAGGTATGACCAAACTCATAGGATGCGAGGTGATAGTTCGGGGTGAACCACTACTAATCATTTAAAGGGCTTGGTTTGAGAGCAATGGTACCTAGTTCCAAACAAATTGTGCTTCCTACATGAAAAAATATTCTAAGTACGAACTTTTATTTTCCAGGTGACCACAACAGAAACTTGGATTTAAACGTAACCGCCTCACAAGTCTACTTCTACGATTTCAAAAACGACTTCAACTACAGTTATACCATCGACAGTGCAGCCGAAGCCATCCAAAATGTTTATAACCTAGATATCACCAGACGCCTCGTTTTGTTTGTACCAGGCTACAAGTCCCATGTACTCCGAAATGCACCAGAACTAATACGTGTGGCATTCAAAAACGTCCCAAATATCTATTTAATGATCATAGACCATTCAATCTACACCTCAGCCCAGGGTGGGAGACTGAAAAGCTATGAGAGATCTGTCAACTATGCATATGATTTAGGAAAAGCAGTCGGGCAACTCCTAACCAAGTTTCGGTTAATTGGATTCGAATCGAGGAATATACATGGCATTGGACATAGTTTGGGCAGCCATATTTTAGGTTATGCTGGCATTATTTACAACAATATGACTATGGAAAAAGTTTGGAGGATAACAGGAATCGATCCAGCGGGACCCTGCTTTTCTAACTCTTTGATCGAAGACCAACTTAGGTCAGGGTGTGCGGAGTACGTTGAAGTATACCATTGCAACGCTGGAGGGCTAGGAACAACCAGTGTTTTAGCTGACACGGACTTCTTTTTAAACGACGGGAAAATCCAACCGCAGTGCGATGCTTCTTTTTTGAACAGTTTCGGAGACTCGGAAGCAAGATGCAGCCACAAATCCTGCGTCAAGTACTGGACAGAGACTGTGGGTAACCCAGGGCGGTATTTAGCGTGGAGATGCGATTCTTATAAGGCGTTCACTAAAGGCAAATGCGCGGCGAATGAGGTGACGATTGCTGGTTATTCCAACCCTGGTAATGCTACGGGTGTGTTTTATGCTTCAACGGCGATTTAAGTTCCAGTCTTGACACTTTGTCTACATAGCTACCAGTAGCTAAGTACGCTGCTCAGACGTGCTATTGAGCAATATCGACTGGAGTTATCAAGAATATCAAGCTGTGAGTGCCACCAAATACTGTCCTCCGCCTTCCTCTTCTTTCTTCTTTGAGTCCTGGTATTATTTTCCGCACTTGGACGTCGGCGTCCGCTCCGCCTTCCTCATCCACAGCTGGAAGTCGTCCAACACTGTGTTTACCGGTAGGTACGCCGGTCCTGCGACAATTATGTTCTGCCCTCTGCCATTTCAGCTTGCTAATCTTCAGAGCAGCTATGTCGATCATTTATGTTCTTTAACGTATTTCCTCGCCCAAAACGTACTAGCGATAGGTAGTGCTAGCGGTAGGATAGCGCACTACGTACATAATTTCGCAACTCATTTTACATGGAGTTGTACATATTACTAGTGCAACAGGACACGTCCTTAACGTTTCGTGTCGTCCGGCCCATAGTGTTCGCGCTCTAAATGACGTTTTTAGTGTTATTAATTAGATTTAATGTACAAGAACGTAAATTTTTAAGGACAATAGTGTTTTTTCGCGATTCGTTGTTAGTTTTTATTAGAAATACTTACTTAGATTATTACAATCTGCAATAGTGAATAAAGTTACTAGGTATTTATAATTAGTGTGCTAAATTGTGAATGTGCTGTGATACAATTTGTTTTAGATAATGTTATAACAATGAATAAAAATATATTTTCACACCACTCGCTCAACAACGCCCAATTACATGGCCTGTTATCTAAGGTTAAAGTAAGACATTAAATCCCTAGGGTTATGATGTTGTACTGAAATCCATTATTCCCTAGGGTTATAATGTGATTTGAATTTAGAATTATCGCGCATCTGAAGCAAGATCTGAAGGAAATTCTATTCATTCCTAAGAGGTTTTATTCATAATTCTTATTGCTATATCCATAAAGTCTAATTTCGGTAAACAGAATGTGTTCTCAGCAGGCGCGGCCAACTCGATTTTCGAAAACCGAAGCCGTGGCCCACTAGATTCGCACTGACGACATTTGTTTGTCAAATCGAGTAGGCCACGCCAGCTGAAAGAAGTGGTTGTATCGCGAGGTGTGAAAAGTAGAGTATTCACCGTAGGGGTAATGTTGTATTAATCTTGGGCGCCCCTAATTCCCGCGCTCCTCTCAGGATTCTAGATGCAACACCCTCGCTACGCTCGGGAGTTACTCTAAAATCCCTCGTTCCGCTTGGGATTTATCCCGGCGCCCGTGACATAATACATCGCATTACCCCCGTGGTGAATAATCTACTATTGTTAAACAATAAAATGTATTGTGCTTTTTGTACAACAAAACAATGGATTTTATATTAAGTGTATGCTGTATGAATAACTATTTACTACATTAATTGTACCATTAGCAAATTAGTTTTCCTGTATGACCTAACCCAGGCCTATTAGGGTGAAAACACACTATGGGAAAAAATGTTTGTCTGGCGGACAAAATGTCCTTTTATTTATGGAGCGCGCATCTATACTAATACTAATATTATATATCTATAAGTATGCGAAAGTTTGGATGGATGGATGGATGTTTGTTACTCAATCACGAATGGATGAAATTTGGCACACAGATAGATTATAGTCTGGAATAACACACAGGCTACTTTTTATTCCGGAAAATTAAAGAGTTCCCGCGGGAAATACCTCAATCCACGCGGACGAAGTCGCGGGCATTATCTTGCAGTAAAAATGTAAAGGTATTATGTTGTTAAATAAGTAGGACAGATTACAATCATTTGTTAAGCTTCAAGTTAAGCGAGTGCCATTTAACTTGGGAATTGAATGGGTAATTCACCTGAGTTTGTAGCATCTGCCATAACAATGTAGGTACATAAATACCTATTATATACCTTCTATTGTAACTTTTGTAGGCCAGTGGTTAGTCGACGTGAATCACCAAGAGGATGAAGGTTCGAATCTCAAGGTTAGTCCAAAAAGAGATACAACAAAAATGATTTGATATTTAATTAGATTCAACTAGCTATAAGTTTTATTGTAACTTTTTAAGAACAAGAATTATTACGACTCGCTTGAACGTAGTATGTCTACCCATGGGGGGTCTGAAAATGCTACGCATTCCATTGCGAGGTCACCATTCCAGCATCATTATGCAGCATTATGCTGAGTAGGGGCCTTTTTTCGGGTGGTGCCACACATGACATGACATGAAATAAGTAGTTTTTATTTCATTTATATTATTTATTTTTGTTATTGTTTGATTATGCTTTTGTTTGTCATGTATGTGTAATTAGTTTAGTAATTTATATGTAGATAATATTGTAGCCTGATAAGACGCATTGGGAAACCTATTAAGTCTTATCGGGTATGTCCTATCAATAAAATAAAATAAAATAAATGACTCCTGTTGTCCCGGCGCTTCTGTCATCTTGGTAGTTTAGTATAGCTACATTGCTGTTGGTGGTGGTGATGGATGCGCCGGGGTAGCATACCTTTATGGTAAGACCACGTATGGCAAAATTGTAAAATAAATGTTTTTCTTTCTTTCTTTTTCTTTCATCAAAGTAGGTTGCGAAGCTGAGGTCATTTTCAACGGTGGTTGCGGAGGTGGGGTCAAATTCGACGGGCTGCGAAGCTGGGGCCATACTACCAACGCTAAAAGCCATATTGTGTCATTATCATTGATTTTCGTGTTAGACAGAATCATAATTCTACTAGATGATGCCTGCGACTTCGTCCGCGTGGACTAAGGTTTTTTTGATCCCCGCGGGAAGTCTTGAATTTTCCGGGATAAAAAGTAGTCCTTACCTATACCTGTACCAAATGTCATCAAAATCGGTTCAACAGATGGGCCGTGAAAGCGTAGCAGACAGACAGAAACACGTTCGCATTTATAATAAGTATTGTAATATAGAATATGGATTTTAGAAACGCCAGTATATATTGCTATAAGCGTGGGTTGCTATATAGTATAGAGCAATGCCCCTAAAATACAAACAAAAGTAAGGAGGTATATAATTTGTGTTGCTTTTTGTCTAGTTAGCTCAAAATATTTCTAGTTTCAAATTGCTATTCAACTGACCTTTTTCATAAAATATACGAGTTTAAAATTCAATTCGAGTTCGGGATGTCCACTAATGAGATAGATCCTTGCTTTGCGAATCTGTGAAGGTGGTTTCCAAATGTCCCTTACTATTGGCATTTTGTAAAACATCTATGTATTTCTATTAGAAGGGATGGGCAGGTGTAAGAAACTTGAAGTCACCTATAGTACGGAGCAAAGGCTTGCCGCCTAAAGTCTGTTACAATAGAGATGAGTTATTTTTTTGAACTTCATTACTATCTTAGATTGCATATTCATTACTTACCACGAGAGATCTCAATCAAGGGATAACTTGTAGTTGAATGAAAAAAAAGTGAAGGCAGAGCTTCTGTTCATCTGTTTATTTTCACATATTTTTTATCGCCAACTTCCGGAATTCTACTCATGGTCCCACAAACTTATCTGACCCGGTGTCACTAGTGTATATGAAAAATAATATAAAAACACTTAAAAATTGTTCAAATTTTGGCCACCGGGTCAGGTGTATACAAGGATGTATTTCTTGTATCGAGTTCCATTGGTAAAGGCCCAGGTCCCACCGCAGACCACAGACACGGAGCAGGGAACGGAGTTCGTTATTCGGTTTTGATACTGATACATTGAATTATTCGGAACGTCGCCCCCGGGACCAGGGGCGGTAACGAATTGAAATAACGGTCATGATTATCCTCATTTAGTTTGCATTGGCGTGGCAATTTTCAGTTATTTTATCTATAGCGAATTTTTTTTTTAAATTCCACTACAAGTTAGCCCTTGACTGCGAGCTCACCTGATGGTAAGTGATGATGCAGTCTAAGATGGTATCGGGCTAACCTGATAGGGGTAACCCATTTTTTTCTTTTTTTTTTTAATAAAAATAAATAAATATATAAACTACCACTGAAGCATTAAAGCTTCATTTCGAATGTAGTATATTTATATTTATAAAATACTAGTGGGCCCGGCATTTGTCATGCCCTGAACCTCGAACCGATTGCAGCGCCCCCTATCGGGTCCAATTGTGTTTATAAACCAACCCGGGATCCAAACAATCACAACAAAAAAAGAATTAGCGAAGTTGGTCCAGCCATTCACGCGTGATACCGTGACCAAGGGAAATAGGGATTCATTTTTATATATATATAGATAAAAGATAGATAAATATACTACATTCTTATTTATATATTCATAATTATTTATTTATTATATTTATATTTTGTCTTCGTAAAAAAAATCTTACTCCACGCATTTTCGTTACGGACGTTTTTTGCCGGCTAGGGTACCCCTCCGCATCGTCCCTGGAACTTCGTTCCAACTATTCCCAAGTTATAAGGTATTATAGTCCCACAAAATTATCTGACCCGGTGACAGCGTCGCTAGTACTATATGTAAGTACATATATTAAAAATTAAAATAAAAACTAAACAGGCATAAAAAATAGTTCCAATTTTGGCCACCGGGTCAGATAAGTTGGTGGGACTATACATGAGCGCAATATTGAATTCAGCTGTTTTGACGCAATTGTGGTCGAATGCGGTTGAACAAAGTAAATTCCGAATTTCCGCAAACTCAGTTCCGCAATTTCAGCTCAGTTCAGTCCAGGTGCTATTGCAAATGTTCGCAATTCATGGAAATTTCGCGCGCGTCCCCTTTTATTTACCTACCTATAGTACCTACCTATTTGTCAAAATATGTCCTACAAATTGAATGTTCTCGAAATTTATCAACGATTACCTAATACCTACTCATACTAATATTATAGATGCAAGAGTGTCTGAATGAATGAATGAATGAAATATTCTTTATTGTACACCATTACAAGAAACGCAACAATAAAAATAAAGCTATGGTACAATGGGCGGCCTTATCGCTTTAACGACAACCATATGGGAGGATTAAGAAAGTGAGAAAAAAAATCAAGGTCTGTCTGCCTGCTACGCTTTCACGGCCAATCTCTTCAACCAATTTTGACGAAATTTCGTACCTGTATTTTGTATTTCAATATATATGTTTCATCCCAGGGAAGGACATAGGCAGTTTTTATACTGGAAAATTAAAGAAGTCCAGAGGGAATCGAAAACCTTAATCTATTCCGGACTAAGTCGCGGGCCTGAATCTAGTCCTATAATTTAGACTCCATCTGAACAGGTTCCCAGTTCCCACGGGAATTTTCAAAAGCCTAAATCCACGCGGACGAAGTCACGGGCATAATCTAGTTATATTGTAAAAGCACAGTACATGGCACTTTACCAATACTATATCATATATTGCAGTGTGCTAGACTAGGCATAAATTGTGTTGTCTGTAGAGATGTTACTGCTAATTGTAAAAATATCGATATTTACTAGAGCTACCTATCTATATACAAAGATAGATGGATAGATAAATAATTCTTTACTGCCACACAAACATAAAGATGTAAAGTAAACAAGTACAGAAAACAAAGTGCGCAAGGGCGGTCTTATCACTAAAAGCATAGATTAGGTTTATATATTGTCTTTGCTAAAAGTGATCTCCTCCAGACAACCCATCCATTATAAATCTTTAAAAGGTAGTAAAGTAAAAAGATTTGTAGGTACGAAGTGGTACGAAGCTACAAAAATGAAGGTGAGAAGAATTCCACGTCTTATGATAATATTTTATTTTACTCTTGATTTCTGATCGAATCGACAGGCAACCTACTTTAAAAGTAGTACTTTTATTTATTTATTTATTTAAATCTTTATTGCACACAACAGATCGGAAATAAAAAAGACATTAAAACTACGTACTAGGACTAAACAGTATGCAAAGGCGGTCTTATCGCCTAAGGTGATAAGACCGCTTTTGCATACTGAAGTAGTACTTTTAAATAAGGTACTTTATAACTTACTAAGTAGAGCAACATCTATGAAGATTTTAGGTACTTTATGGTACTTAAGCAAATTTTATCCTTTTATTATTGATGATGCCTGCGACTTCGTCCATTTTGATATAGGGTTTAAATCCCTCCAATATTTGATAAAATAGGTTAAAAAGTAGCCTGTGCCACTCTCCACGTCCTCAACTATAGGTACCTATACAAAGAAATTACCTCAATCCGTTGCTCTGTTGCAGCGTGAATGAAGGACAAACCAAGAAACAAGTGAATATAATTAAAATTATTAAAAAATACGACTGCTCTGCCGTAGCCTGTAACTATCTACTACGTAACGATAATCTTATTCACATTTTTATTAAATGATATTTTTTTGAGAATCACTGGATATTGAAGTATAGTGTTATATATTTTTGGAATCTACTCATCATTTTCTAGATGATGATTACATAGTTAATTTTATTTTCGAAAAAAAATTCATCTTTAGTCTTCAATGCGGGACCATGGTCACCCATAATTTTTTTTTTAAATTTGACTAGCCTATGTCACCCAGAATAAGCTAGGGATTCTATCGATATCTCATTTATCGAAATCGGTTCAGGCGTATAGAAGTTATGGTGGAATATACAAACTCACATACATACATACTCACATACATACATACATACATACATACATAGTACATGAACCCTGAAAACAATATACTCCTTTTTTCAGGCAGTCGTATAAAAAATATTTCGAATTTTTTAAATAAAGCACGGAATACCTGCGTATAGAGCTCATGACAAAATAATTGTATGACTAACTATTTTACTCTAATATTAACAACGTTTAGCTCATCTTGAATTTGCAATTTTATCTATTTCTACGCTTTTAGATCCAGAATGGGGTCATGTCATCTCAGGTCATGTCAGGTCAACATTATAATCGACTAATTTCATCGATAAATGATTTCCCATCCCTATTTTACGCTAATGGGTACCAGCAAATAATTAAGTGCAGTTGTTTCGAACAACGCCTACGTTTAGTGTAAATGATACCTTGCAGAGTTAAATGTTAACCACTCCACGATTAATTGCTGCGAATTAGTTTCAATGTTTCATGTAACAAAGGTACCTACTTTATTTTCTACAGTCATTTATTATAGTGAAAATGAACAAATGAAAAGTAAATGATTTATTTCGCATAGGACAACTTGTGCCACTTATGATAAGTCGCATGAATCTACCACCGCCGGTTCGGAAAATGATACTACTGAGAAGAGCCGCAAGAAACTCAGCAGTGGCTCTTTTCATAAACATAAACAGGAAGTAAGCTATGTTCTTTTATCCACTACAAGTAAGCCCTTGACTGCAATCTCACCTGATGGTAAGTGATGATGCAGTCTAAGATGGTAGCGGGCTAACCTGTTAGGGGCATGGCGGTTATATTAAAGCCATACCCCTATTCGGTTTATACACGGCATCGTACCGGAACGATTAATCGCTTGGCGGCACTTCTTTGCCGGTAGGGTGGTTACTAGCCACGGCCGAAGCCTCCCACCAGACCAGACCAGGAAAATTCAGAAATTATGAATTCCCAAATTGACCCTGCCAGGGATACCTCCGCACGCTAACATAACAGCGCTTAACACTGCGCCACGGAAGTCGTCAAATTTTATATGACTGTAGAAAATAAAGTAGGTACCCATGTTGGCCCGAAGGATGGGGGTCCCTAAATTATAGGCGCGAACCATACCTACCTAGTCTATGTGTTAATTCAGGTTATAAACATATCTCCGCGAAGTAGTAACAAACAACCAAGCTTTCTCATTTATAATATGACTAGGATAGCCTATCGTGTGTTCCGTGCCTCAGAGATTGGTTATTATCACTAACATTTGTTAATAATAAACGTTACAAAAACCTAAGAGTTTAAATACTCTTAGTCTAGTCGGATGCGGCAGGACGTGGGAACCCGCCGCAATATTATCCCAAGAAATTTATATTTAATGAAAAGACAAAAATCTTCAACCATCTCTTATTACACTTGAAAACCAGAGACATAGAACAAGGTTACATTCAAAGACCATAGAACTAGGTATATTAAAATTTGACAATGTAGTCACAGACTATAATATGAAACAAAAACTCCTACCATTATTTGATTAACGGAAATGGGTCACGACCCTTAGTAATGAGGAATACAACGCAGAGAGAGAGGATAGCCTACGTAGTTACTTAATTGATATGCAGTAGTGTAGATAAGTATAAGCTGGATGCAATTCTCTCGCAAGATAATCTAATTTTATGGCCGGATAATTTCACGGCGTGACTACGCCTCCTCAGGCGTTCATTAGTAGGGGTTAATTAAGGTGTACCTACTTCATTTCACACTACTCCACAGAATACAGGACTAATTAAGGAAATTAACGTTTACAAAAAGCATAAAGCAAAACTATTTATATATAATTACTAGCTGATGCCCGCGACTTCGTCCGCGTGGAATAAGTTTTTTTTTAAATTCCCACGGGAACTCCTTAATTTTCCGGGATAAAAGTAGCCTTTGTCACTCTCCAGGTCCCCAACTACACCCATGCAAAAAATCACGTCGATCCGTTGCTCCGTTGCGGCGTAATTGAAGGACAAACCAATAAACCAACAAACAAACACACTTTCGCATTTATAATATTAGTAGAGGTAAAAAGTCATTAATTTATCTAGGATTTGCACAACACTGCCCTGAGGTATTGAGTTGAATTTTGCTATGCTGTCACTCTTTGGTCACTCAACATGGGTTTGACATGAAAAGGGCAGGTAAACTTAACGAAAATTTAACAATGTCACGTATGTCAGGTGCCTGTCCTTTTTTTGATAGAGAAAAATGGCGAAGAAAATACTAGTTGTTTTCTAGATTTTTCTCTATCAAAATCTAGGTAAGTACTATAAGTAGGTATGATAGGTTGATAAAATAAGTAGGTACTAGATGATACCTTCGATGAATACTTCGTCTTCGTCGTAGGTACGTACTTAACTTTTTATTTTCGGGATAAAGTAGCCTATATCCTTCGCTGGTACCCCTACAACTAATTTCTGTACTAAATTTCGTTAAAATCTGTTGAAAAGATGGGCTGGTTATATTGGTTAAGCATAGCAGACGGACAGACACACTTGTCATTTTAATATTAGCACAGTCTAACGAGATAGGTATAGTCCCACAAACTTATTTGGCTCTGTGTCAGCGTCGCTAAGTAGGTAGTAGATAAGAAAAATAAAATAAATAAAAAAGACGTGTGGCACTCGGAGACTGCCGCGGTAAAGCTATTGCATAGCATTTTTTATCAACTTGCTATGACTACTTGTGTTGTTGTGTTGTTGTCCAAGGGGAATCAAAAAACCTCAATAAAGGTTTTTTGATTCCCCTTGGACACCCGGACTATTGAAAACATAATTCTTTAAAATTATTTCACCTTTATATTTTCCACAACTTGAAGTCAACAACACAAGTAGTCATAGCAACCAAATTCATCTTTTCATAAAATAGTCTTTTTATTTTCAACAACTTGAAGTCAACAACACAAGTAGTCATAGCAACCATAAGTGTTAGGTTTTTTTTCGTTACGGAATTTCTGGATTCGGTCTCCACGCTCAAGGCCCGCGATAGAAGCTATGCAATACCTTAAAAAAAACTTAGCCGGCACAAAAATTAGTTAGAATTTTGGCCACCGGGTCAGCTTAGTTTGACGGACCTGTGACCTGAGTATGGATTTTAAAGATTTTGGGAGTAAGGGAAGACCCAAAAAATTTATAAATCCTTCCTAGATTTAAGAACGAACTGAAAAAGAACTGCTACTGGATTTTCGATATTAGCTAGCCGTTTAGCCTGCTACTGGATGTTACAGTTTTCATGAAAATAATACTACCTATTTAAAAATGTTAATAAATTTAAATTCCCACTATAATACCTCGATGACTTCCCTGACGGCTGGCGCAGTGTTGAGTGCTGTTATCTTCACGTGCGGAGGTCCCGGGTTCGATCCCCGGCAGTGTCAATTTGGGAATCTATAATTTCAGAATTTTCCCTGGTCGGGTCTGGTGGGATACTTCGGCCGTGGCTAGTTACCACCCTACCGAGCGTTCCGGTACGATGCTGTGTAGAAACCGATTAGGGGTTAATATAACTGCAATGCCCCTAACAGGTTAGCCCGCTACCATATTAGACTGCATCATCACTTACCAGGTGAGATCGCAGTCAAGGGCTAACGTGTAATGGATTAAAAAAAACTAGGTATAATATTTTGTACGCGAGTATTTCGTGTTATTCTATTCGTGCAAAACGCTGAGTAATCAAATTATTGTTAGTATACCGTACCGCTCTCAACCCGGTATTAAAATTGTTTAGTTAAAAGCTATGCTTTAATTTCGTACATCCTGGATGGTTTACCGGAAATTTGAATAGTTTAAAACGCGTAAAGTCAACAAAATTTCGTTTAAACTTCGTTTGAATAATATAAATATGAATAAAGTTTAAATATCTCTATTTCAGTGAAGCTTTTGTAGATTTGTGAAAACAGTTTCCCAAACAAAGCTAGTACCTGCTAGGGTGATTTTTAACCGACTTCCAAAAAAGGAGGAGGTTCTCAATTCGGCGCGTATCTTTTTTTTAACTTATTATTATACTATTCTTATTTAACCTTAATCTTTATTTTAGGCGGTGATAACCTAGTGGTTGATACTTCACTTTCGACTATGGCCTTCTGAAATTGCAGGAGTCCGGGGTTCGATCCCTGGCATGAACTTTTCAAGGTTACGTGTGTTTAAATCATTTAAATATCACATATAGAAGTATTATTTTAATACTAGCTGATGCCCGCGACTTCGTCCGTGTGAAATAAGTTTTTTCAATTCCCACGGGAACTCCTCAGTTTTTCGGTATAACCTATGTCACTCTCCAGGTCCTCGACTATACCCATGCCAAAAATCACGTCGATCTGTTGCTCCGTTGCGGCGTGATTGAAGGACAAACCAACAAACTAACAAACAGACTGACTTTCGCATTTATAATATTAGTATGATTGCAGTTTTATAATATAACGTAGGTTCTTTGGCGTACCTAAAATCCAACTTAATCCATACTTTCAATACTAATATTATAATTGTGAAAGTGTGTCTGTCTGTCTGGTACGCTTTAACGGCACCATCTTTTCAGCCGATTTCGATGAAATTTGTTATAAAGAAAGGTTGCATCCCGGGAAGGACATAGACTTATTTTATTCCGAAAAATTAAGGAGTTCCCGCGGGAATCAAAAACCTTATAATCCATGCGGACGAAGTCACGGACATCATCTAGTATTATCTAGTGTAGATGGATGGTATTTTTTTTCTTAAATAAGTTAACAATTAGGCTTACAAAATAACTTTTATCCTACAAACCTATTTTCACAGATGAGACCTATGTCCATACATAACCTATGTCCTTCCCCGGGATATAACCTACCTCTATGCCAAATTTCAGCAAAATAGGATCAAAAGATGGGCCGGGAAAGCGTAGCAGACAGACAGACACACTTTCGCATTTATAATATTAGTATGGATCCTACACTTAATACCTACTTATTATAACGATAAGTTACTACTACGTCTAGGACTCTACCATCGATCGACACATACATTTAAGCATTTTGCAAACATTACATTCAATACCGGTGAGCGGCATATCCTGAGCGGATTAAACCCAAGCCCGTAACAGTTAGAGCCAGTTGTTTATTGTGCTCTCACCAATCGCTGACAAATCCTGAACTGAATTCACGGAATTTCAATTCGATGCGGACTTATGTTATGAAATCGTATTCATTCAATTTCAGCCTCTTGTTCATTATCTCGAACAGCACGCAGAGTGAGAGACTTTTTACGTATTTGATCGCGTAAAAGTTAACTACCATTTATATTTTAATTGTTGAAATTGATCGAGCTCCATCTACCAAGCGCTTGACAATTCTATACATATCGGAAGAAAATCTCCCACTAGGCACTCTGATTAATTATTATAGACTAGATGATTCCCGCGACTTCGTCTGCGTGGACCAAATTTTTTCGATTCCCGCGGGAACTCATAAATTTTCCGGGATAAAAAGTAGCCTATGTCCTTCCCCGGGATACAACCTACCCCTATACCAAATTTCATCAAAATCGGTTGAACAGATAATTTTTTGATTCCGACGGGAACCTTTGAATTTTCCGGGATAAAAAGTAGCCTATGTCCTTCCCCGGGATACAACCTATCCCTGTACCAAATTTCATCAAAATCGGTTGAACAGATGGGCCGTGAAAGCGTAGCAGACAGACACACTTTCGCATTTATAATATTTATAATATTAATATGGATGCATATATGTCAGTCAAAAAAGAAAGTAAAATTGTATGAACTACTAAACAGTTTGAGTAATACTGAGCTTCAAATGATTACGATGTTTGGGCCTCTGATTGGAAATTAAAGCGATAGGTTGAAATGATGATGATGGTTCGTCTATTGCCTTCTTATCTGCGGGTCTATAAGTTGCCTATCATCCCGAAGTTAAAGTTGGCGGTGTTAATATATCCCCATATTTTGGGGAGCACGTTATACTCTCCTGTCGTGTCGGATTGCCGTCCGATTTGACTGCGAGAGTCTGAGAATAGAGAGGCTGCATCTGTGGTTTAAATGTTACAAGTATTCCCTTATTGACCCAGTTCAAGATGTGTACAAATTGTATAAATTCACATAATAATTAGCGTACCTTTTCATTAATGTTTTTCAACGTGGCTGCTCTCTTCACACTTAGAAAATAGGTTGCACGAGTAAACTGTTACAATGAAATCAGGTCAAGGTAACTTTAAACAACATTACATTTAGTGTTGTTGTGTTTTCAACCGACTTCAAAAAAAGGAGGAGGTTCTCAATTCGACTGTTTTTTTTTATGTTTGTTACCTCAGAACTTTTGACTGGGTAGACCGATTTGGATGATTCTTTTTTAATTTGAAAGGGCATACTTCCCATGTGGTCCCATATAAATTTTATCGAAATCGGTCTAGCAGTTTTTAAAATATCAACAATAAAATAAGTACTTTGTATAGCGTGTGCTTGTTGTTGTAAAGTTGGCGCGGGAGTTTGAAGTCGGTTGTTTAAAAAGATTTTTTTATATTAAATTATTTATCCACAACAAGTTAGCCCTGCCATCCCACCTTTTTTATTGCAAAGGCTTGCGCTTGACGACAATGATGTTTAGTGCAAAGCAATGATGAGGAAACTTGATGGTAAGCGATGATGCAAGTCTAAGATGGTAGCGGGCTTACCTGTTAGGTGCCCTGCCGGGTATCGAACCCGTTTATATATCTCCGGGCGTCGAAGTCATGTGTCCAAGTTAAGTGGGGCACTTAACTTAAACATTTAGAAATGTTTGAAATAATTTATTTAAAGAGGATTTGACACTAAAATTTTTATCACAGAAAATCCTTTTTCAAACGAGGGGAATATTTTAAGCACACATCCAGTACTTAAAGTCGCAGCTGGATATTTGTGTTATAACGAAATGCACGTTTTATAACGTTGAACAAAGGGTTTAGTATAAAATTTTACATTTTCACCAACGTTGATATAAGAGAACACGTGAACAATGTGTCTTAGTTTGTCAAGAAAGAATAAGATGTGTCAATTTCTAAGTACAGAAGATATACTTATTTCTGATTATGTAAGATACATTTTATTTTAACCAAAACTTTATTGGTTAAAATAAAACAGCTCATTAACCAATTAGTTTGACTAGATCGTAGTTACATGGGTGATGGGTATCGCTGGTACTCAATAATAGGAAAAAATACCACGTTGATAGTATTCGAGGGTCGTCAATTGATAATAATGTCGAAGTGAAATGGACCTAAAGGTCGTTGATATAATCAATGGCCCATTATTTAGGTCCATTTCACTTTACTATAAATCAACGGTAGATTTATAGTCAAAAACTCATTACTATTGAATCAAACAGCTTTCCAAAAACTATTATTTTGAGAGAGCGGTAGGTATAATGTTAGTTCGTAAAACTTATCTGACCCGGTGACAGCGTCGCTAGTATATATGAAAAATTCAATAAAAACAAAAACTAAACAGGCATAAAAATTCGTTCCAATTTGAGCCGCCGGGTCAGATAAGTTTGTAGGACTGTATAAAGCGTAGCTTCGGTGAAATACGTAAAATATAAGTAAAATTCAAATATTTCACGTAATTTCCAGTTTAGGATTTTTTGAAAATTTGAAAGGGAACACATCCAGAACGAACGTGAGGAAACTTCTCTCAGTATACCTACTGGCTACTGCTAGCCCAGTGGCGTGCAGCTCATAGATGCATAAATGAACTGTTTACCCTAGTGGTTATAGGCCTAAAGCCCGTTGAGCTAATTTTACATTTTGATCTGCAACTAGGCAGGTTTCTACCAACGTAGTGCTTACTCTGGCATTAAACCTTGTTCACGCCACTGTACTAGCCTCACTGGTTATTTGCGTCATAACGAAATGCACGTTTTATAACGTCGCACAGACGTTTTACATTTTAAATTTTCAGAAATAGTGCTCCCGTCGCCCCTGATAAATATTTCTATCACGCGCGGCAGAAATCTCTAACTCGGGGTGTCTAAGAAGCTTTCTGACGCTGTTATACGTAGCTCGTATTTCTTATGCGGGTCCAAATCACAAGAATCAGCGATAATAAGAGGGAAAATAATATTTTTAACCACCCAGATAATACCCGCGACTTCTTCCGAGTGAATTTACGTTGGCCTCTGTCCTTCCCTGGGATGCAACCTATCTCTGTACCAAATTTTATCAAATTCGGTTGAAACGATTGGCCGCGTAGCAGACAGACAGATAGATAGACGGACAGACAGAAACACTTGCATTTATAAAATTAGTATGTTTTTTCAAAAAAATTACTGAAACGAAATGATTTATTTCATGTTAGACAATTTGGGGCACTTAAGATAAGAATCTATCACCAGTTCGGAAAAATGAATCTACTGAGAACAATATTACACTTTGTTAATAATATACAATGGATATGTTACGTAACAAGTATTACATTGACTTTTGGGTTGCCGGATGCGAAGCCGGTTGCTTCCATGCGACTTTGTCATTGAGAAAGTCATCAATAGTCAACATATAATAATAACCTGGAGATGCTGTTTAACACAGTCTTTAAATTTATGCTTTAATATAATAATCGCTATGTTTGGATGTTTGTATCAAACGGTACAGTCAGCAAACACATAATATCTGTTCAGGCTACAGCGGTGCTCGGTGTGATCACGTAATGCAGCTTAAAACGGAACGTGGCTCGATTCCCGCGCTTGCTGGGGACTTGTCTATGCTCGGATTTGAACGGTGCCTCTAAATGAAACGCTAAACACAATAAGGAATTAAATGAAATTAAATGTTTATATCAAGTAGGACAACTTATGCCAGGTCCAGGTCTTTAATTATTTTAAGGTCCACGCAGAAACCTACGGCGATCCGTTGCTCCGTCGCGTTGTTGTAAGACAAATAAACACACTTTCGCAATTATATAATTAGTAGGATAATGTCTATACAAGACATCAGAAATTAGGATACAGGGTCTTTTGTTTTTTATTTCGCTTCATAAATTAAAAAGGTAAGAAAAGGTAACTAAGGAAAACATCCATTCTTTCTGCATTTATTTAAAACCTTTTTCATTGTTACTAACCATTGTCTAAAAGGAAAGTTAGACGGAACTTTGGTGACCAAAAGTGAAGCCACTAAAATATTCAGAACCGCGTTTGCACCGCTATCATAGTGTTATCGTGTGAGGCTATAAATGGGTGACGGTAATTTTTTTACATGGCAAAAAAAACCTGGAATTATGAGAGTTGGACTTTATAACAAAACTATAAAGTATCCGTGGGTATTTGTTTCTGCGACGTGAGATGCGATCAGAAAACAGGGAAGGAATTATCAGATTAATTAACTCCTCACAACTCTATGTAGTATTGAAACTTATCAGAAGTTAGTCACAAATCGCGTCGCATTGAAATATTTTGGGTCGATGGTATTATCTTACTTTACATGAGATCGAAAGTTTACGATTATATCTAAATATTTACAAGTAAAACAAGTCTTATTTTACCATTGATTTGAATCGAGTCATTCATAGCTTCTCTGAAACTCTTTTAGTTTATGTGGCAATATTCTATTATACTATTATTATTATTATTGAACTTTTTATTTGTACCACACATAACAAAAGTAAATTACAGAGAACATAAAATAAAACAAAGAAGTACAAAGGGCGGCCTTATTGGTAAGTAGCAATTTCTTCCAGGCAACCTTATTAGGAGAACACAAGGAAACCAGACTGCAGGTTCTATCTATCTTCTCAATTTAGTCTGTGTACCAGAAGAGATGCCATTAAAACATTAGGTGGGTAAATAAAAAAGTAAAGTCGAGCCATTTGAGCGGAAAAAATGTAATTAAAAATGGTTCAAAGGGAATATTAGATTCGTTAACGTTCTTTTAATGTTTCGGCGAACACTGGCGTAGCACCGTAGAGGTACGTAGTATTAGCAACCTACTATTCCGTGGTATATTCTTTGGTATTAGCACAGGTATTAGGTGGTATTTGTTAGTATTGTGTGGTCTGGATCGCGTAGCAAGATCCCACATTTGACTCTCGCTAAAGATTTAAATTATTGACTATGCCCAACTAGATGATGCCTGCGACTTCGTCCGTGTAGTATAAGGAATTTCTTTTCTCGTGCGAACTATAAAATTTACTTGATAATATGTCTATGACGCATTTATCCAGGCTATTAATGCAAATTCCATATTAATGGTATAAAGCGAAAATGTCTGTGTCTGTCTCATCTTTTCACCTATCAGGGATAGCTAGCAACCTGGGCATAGGCAACTATTTATCCCGGAAAATTAACTTCCCACAGGTTATTTAAAAACATAAATCCGAAGTATTGTGGAATAAAACACGAGGTTCATACAAGATTAATTTTCATATAAGTTACTTGTTAAGTGGGCCGAATCGCAGTTTTTTACCCCTAGGACTCGGTTACTCTATTATTTCTATATTTACGATCCTAGTATTAAATTCCCGCAGAGGGTGTACTGGGGAGGGAATAATTGGAGCGCCACTTGTCCCGGTCTAATTCCCGCTGTAGTAGGTATTTGATATTTATACGTGTCAATTGTTTACTTGATGCGATAGACATCGTTATTTTTATGAATCCTTACTTTTATACTTTTACCAACTGATACCTAACTTCTTCTTCTCTTCTAAATTAAATCAATAGGCTACGGAACCCTATACTTAATTGATGATGGCCGCGACTTCGCCCGCATGGATAAGGTTTCTTTAGTTTAAGTAGTCTATGTCTTTCTCCGGGACGCAACCAAATCTCTATACCAAATTTTATCAAAATCAGTTGAAAAGCTGGGCCGTGAAAGCGTAGTAAGCAGGCACAGAATACCTATTTCCCATTTATAATATAAACTATTTAGATGATGCCCGCGACTTCGTCCGCGTGAATGAAGGTTTTCTGATTCCCGCGGGAACTCTCGAATTTTCCGGAATAAAAAGAATATCATAAATGCGAAAGTGTGTCTGTCTGTCTGCTACGCTTTCACGGCCCATCTGTGCAACCGATTTTGATGGAATTTGGTACAGGGACAGGTTGTATCCCGGGGAAAGACCTAAGCCCCTTTTTATCCCGGAAAATTCTAGAGTTCCCGCGGGAATCAAAAAAATGTATCTGTTCAACCGATTTTGATGAAATTTGGTACAAGGACAGGTTGTATCCCGGGGAAGGACATAGGCTTTTTATCCTGGAAAATTGAAGAGTTCCCGCTGGAATCAAAAAACATAAATCCACGCGGACGAAGTCGCGGGAATCATCTAGTTTTCTGTAGATGAAAGTGGGCCTATTTTAATCCAATTAGAAAATCACACATTTTTGAAATTCCCCGAGACTAAGTCAAAACCTAAAGGAAAATTAAAGTAAAAGAAGCTCTATATTGCTAGTTATGTTTACTATAGGTAATAATTTAATCTTTTGATTGTAGTAGGTATGTAAATATAAATAAATAATTCTCTTTACGCAGATAATCAGAAAATCTACGTCACTTGAATAAGGGAATTCACTTCAAGTATTTCCCCGCCATACAAAGTATTTAACAATTCAGAATCACCTTTTCCTTAAAAGTGACGTCACAGTTTGCACACCAAATAAGAAGTTCTCCCAGATTGTGGTCTACAGTTTCAACTTCAGAAAATAATGTGATATAAACTTGTATCAATTTCCTTTACTGTATCTTTGATGTATAATTATAATTAGGTACTTTGCACTCACCTAAACCTAAAATGCCGCGTTGATTTCAATGATGATTAAGTTTTATCTAGTTAAAATTAACATACCGCCGTGGTTAAGCGTCACCGTATACTGATACTTCGCCTGCAAGGTCATGTTTATTAACATCCCGTGGGAACTCCTTGACATTTTCCGTGACGAATAGTAGCATTTTATGTGTCTCCGAATTGTAAACTATCTCTGCTTCAAATTTCACCCAGGTCGGTTAAACGGATAGGCCGTGAAAAATTAACAGATGGACAGATAAACAGTTTTGCATTGATAATAATCTTGCTGTGCCCTAACAGGGTTTATAATGCAAATAAATGAATATCCATACTAATATTATAAATGCGAAAGTGTGTCTGTCTGTCTGTCAGTCTGCTATGCTTTCACGGCCCATCTGTTCAACCGATTTTAATGATATTTGGTACAGGGGTAGGTCGTATCCCGGAGAAGGACATAGGCTACTTTTTATCCCGGAAAATTCAAGAGTTCCCGCGGGAATCGAAAAAACTTGGTCCACGCGGACGAAGTCGCGGGAATCATCTAGTGAATAATATTTGTATGAACCAGTAAATACCCGCGACTCCGTCCGGTGTTTAAAATGATTGAGCCGTGATACGATGGCAGACGGAACATAGAGTTAGGAACGTCTTACTGACGTAACAGACACACTAACTGATTTAGCTAACATAACGTAACTTTCCCATTGACTTATTAAATTAGTATGGATTTATCCGGCTTACTTTACATTATTTATTTTAGTTCTTTTTTTAGTTCTGCTATAAACAAAATAAACTCGAAGCGACACTTTTTACAAGATTTTGTATAGTCACAATAACTGCAGTTGAATGAACAGTTAATGTATAATAAAAATAAACACAACAGTTACATGAAAATGGATCGATTTATTAAATACCATAGCCATCAGTGGAGAAATAGTAAACTCCAGTCGCATTACCAGGGTTCCAGAAACCAGCAATAGTGACTTCGTTGCCAGCGCAGTTTCCCTTCTTGAAATTCTTGTACGAGTCGCACTTCCACGCCAAATACCAGTCAGCATTACTTACTGTAGCTGTCCATATATCTATACATGCTCTATGGTTGCATTTCGCAGCTTTCGATGAGTCGAAGATGCCTGGCACGAAAGGGGTCTTACAATGGGGTTGGCTCTGACCTTTTTTGTTAACAAAGAAATCTATATCACCCAATACACTAGTAGTACCCAAACCTCCGGCGTTACAATGATACACCTCAACGTAATCAGCCACACCTGATCTTATTTGCTCTTGAATCCAACTGTTCGAAAAGCACGGCCCTGCTGGGTCCAATGCTGTGATTCTGGCGATTTTTGTTCCTGTTATTTCGTAGAAAATTTGCCCAGTGTGTCCCAGGATTTGAGATCCTAAACTGTGGCCAATACAGTGTATGTTTTTCGGATTGATTCCTCCTTTTGTTAAATCAGCCAACATTTGTGCCAAAGCTCTTCCAATGTAGTAGACGTATCTGACAGAGCGTTCGTAGCTTTTAATTTGTCCTTGTTTGTCATTAGTGTAGGGGGAGTGGTCTAGAATGATTAAATAGCTATTCGGATAGTATCTGAAGGTGTCTCGGATTCGCTCCTCGGTTGCTTTGTTGATGTTTGATTTGTATCCCCCGACGAATATGATGAATTTCCTCGTTTTGTCGAGCCCGTTTATTGCGAGGATTCCTTTAGCAGCGGCGTCGATTGTGAAGGTTTCGACGTCGTTGCGCGGAAAGTCGTAAAAATAGACATCTATACCGCTGACATCCAAGTTTAGAGTCCTGTCGTGCTCACCTGCGGACATAAAATGGGGAAATATTTTATTTGCGTGAATCTCGGTTTTATTTGGCAGTGAATATCTTATGCGAGAATGGATTTACTTCGCAATATCTTCTGAGATTTTTTTTCAAATAAATATATGTTACAGATGAGGACATAAAAGATTATTATAGATAGATAGTATAGATTTATTTAGACATAGATTAGTATTTTAATTTATTTTTTGAACATGTTTTTACGAGTAATGCAGCGGTGCTTTTTTCCTGGTCATTTTTGAAGTCACTTCGTTTAATCTTAATGGTGGTCGTAATGGTGGCATAATAGCCCATACAGCTAAACCAATTTTTTAACTCATTTATTCGTATAATATCGCAACAATACTAATTAGTGTGCAGGGATTCCCACGCCAGGATTCTCTGTAACAACGGAGCAACTATAGATACTAAGTAATAGGCTATACTTAGCACATTATACAAATTAAGTTACACAAAAAAATATAAGTATAAGAGTATAAGTAGTATAATAACTTACACTAATGTATATTATAATATACCTATATAATGTAATATTTTGCTTTTTAAAAAGAACAATTGCTGAGTTTCCTGCCGGTTCTTCTCAGTAGAATTTTTATTTCCGAACTGGTGGTTGAAATAAAACATGACGTAACATAAGAGACACTTGTATGGCCTATATTATATGGAATAAGTACACTGAGTAGGTATGTCTATTCGTATCTCTTAGGGCCTTAGGGATTTACCAAAGAAAATTATGATATTCAATCCAATCAGTTTAATGTAGAATGTTGTTTGTTACGAAACTCTTCTAAGCTACTTATAATATTCTTCACACAATCGAGGGTTCCTAGAATAACTTCTTTCTTTGCTTACGACTGGCACAAATCAAAAGATAAGGAACTCGACCTAGATGGATACAAACACCTGTAGGTACATATTCTGAAGTATCTATATCAAGTAAATATTTTATCAGACGCAAACATTATGTACAGGTGTTGAGCTCATAATCTAGAAATAGTTTTATTTCTACGTAAATACTAATTATACCTATTTACAAATATATACTATCTAGCTATTGATTACTAATAATTTATTCTTTACATAGAAACAAGATTATGTGCCTATGTTTAAATAGGCTTATAGTGTTTGTAACCCAATTCGCTTGTATTCGTTGTAATTCAATTAAAGTGGGAATGTAGGGCGTAAAGCTAGAAAACATTAGCTACCTATACTGATAGTAGGTAATTGTGGCTAATTCTGACGTACAGAAATCGTACCGCATCGCCAAATTGAACGTCTTTGCCGGTATAGAGTGGTATCTAGCCACGGCCGAAACCACCTGACGAAACGATAAATTTTATAATGTAAAAATTTTAAATAATGCTAGGGTGAGAGCTATAGCCAAGGGTTTTAATACAAGCCTGTCTTAGAACCTAAATCTCCATCATCATCATGACGTTTCAAACCGAAAATTGAACCGTGGTTTCTTCTACTACCTACTACTAAAGGTTCTCCTATACTCAACTAAGTTCAATGAATCATTTTCATTTATTTAACGTAATTAATACGATATTACCTATAACTTCATTAATTATTTAATTGTATTAATTTATTGGTCTAAAATGTGTGTATTTTAATCATCAATCAAATCAAACAATCAAATAAATATTATAAATTCGAAAGTTTGGATGGATGTATGGATGTATGGATGTTTGTTACTCAATCACGCCAAAACGGCTGAACGGATCTGGCTGAAATTTGGCACAGAGATAGATTATAGTTTGGAATAGCACATAGGCTACTTTTTATCAAGGAAAATTAGAGTTCCCGCGGGAACCAAAAATCCTCAATCTACGCGGACGAAGTCGCGGGCATCAGCTATTATGTAGCTAAGTATTATTTTCTTCACACAAGGTTGTCTGTAACAGATTGCTTTAGCAATTAGACCACCTTTGCACGTTTGTTTGTAGTTTATTTTACCATGGTAATACAATTCAAAAATAGGTGCACCTATTTTTGAATTGTATTACCTACTGTATACCTAAATTATGTGGTTGCTATAAAGATATGTAAATAAATAGATAAATAAATCAAATTCAAATATCATTAAACTTACATTTGATCAAATTCGACCGCAGAGCAACTTGAAAGGGTCCATATTTTTCCAAATCACCGCGGCCCCACGAATACGCATACGAAAACAAGAACAAAAGCACAACAGCTGTCAGTTTCATTGTAAACAATTTTGTGACCCTATTGTGATGGGCTTAAATAATTGAGTGTTCTAAAATAGTGTCACTATAAACAATTTCGTGTCTCAAAACTGTGCCACCAAATTCCCTGATTTATCAAAAAAATACAATGTTTGTTATAAAAGCCGTTAATTAAATATTAATTTTACGTGAACCTTACGATAAAAACAATGTGGTGTTTTTTTATATTATTTAATTAAACAAAAATATCTCTAAGTTTTTGGACTTTAAAAGTAACATTACTAAATAAATAGAATACCGTTATTTTATTAATTAAATATAAATTAAAATTGAGTAATTTTAAATGTCGTAATTATTTAACTTTATGTTTAAACATTTAAGTGCCACAAACAATTAATATTATGAAAAAAAAAATCAAACACCCGCTCTGATTTGTATGTTCTGACTAGACTGAATGGAAGCGGTCATTGCCAAGTACTTTTAACTCTAACGAGATGCAATAATGACGTACGGTATTTGTTGTCACAGTCGTCACGCCTCCATTGCGATTCTGTTGTGATTCATGTAGTAACGGTATAATGTGGCATATAATAAGGTTCTATGTGGTGCCAATGTGGCTGTATTGTTACACACTGTACTGTGTATCACTGTTTGTACTGCAGAGCAGACGAGAGACAATATGCGTAGGTTGTACAATCCTTGTTAGATAAGGTCTGGCCTCTGATTGGCTGGTATTTTAAGGTAGACTGTGACAAATAAATTGATAATTGCGTATCCTACATGAGATCAGTTTTATTTTTCGAACAACTGAAATTCGACGTCGAGTTCCATAAAAGTTACAAACAAATAGTACCTAATATGAATATTTGAGCATACTTTCTTCACCTTACCTTATTATTAAATCTTTATATTATAAAACAATAAACCAATATATTTTTTAATCTTAAAATCTTTTTATATATTATTCTAATATGTAGGTACTTTTTTTGTGAGGTCGGTAAATATTTGTTTTTTTTGTAGCCCTACTAGAGGCGTATCAAATTCCAATTAAAAATTAATTACAATTTTGATAAGTACTGAGAAGGTTATCTTAATTATGAGAATAATTAAGAAAATTAATTTAGAAGTACCTAATCCAAAAGATATCTTATTATTCACAATTTTAAGAAAATTTCCGGCCCGGTGGGTTTTTCTGACAAGATATTCAAAGTTTAATTTTTCTAACATTTTCTAATAAATCAATGAATAATAAGGTATTGGTAGGTATTGGTAGGTATTTGGGTTTCCGGTCGAAAAAAAATGTCATTAGGGTTTAAAAAAATTATCATACTGGTTCATTCATACTTATCGTAGTAATATCATAAATGCGAAAGTGTTTGTATGTTGGTTTGTCCTTCAGTCACGCTGCAACAGAGCAACAAATCGACATGATTTTTGGCTTAGTATAGGTGAGGATCTGGAGAGGGACATATTTTTATCCCGGAAAATAAGAAGTTCTTGAAGAAGAAATTTAAAATAACCGACGAACACATTATTCCATATCATCATACTTCATACTTTATACTTAATATTATAATTGCGAAAGTCACTTTGTTTGTTGGTTTGTTGGTTTGTCCTTCAATCACGCCGCAACGGAGCAACGGATTGACGTGATTTTTGGCATGGGTATAGTTGAGGACCTGGAGAGTGACATAGGCTACTTTTTATCCCGGAAAATTAAGGAGTTCCCGCGGGAATAACAAAAAACTTAAACCACGCGGACGAAGTCACGGGCATCAGCTAGTTAGTAATAATATGCAAGTATTATGCTACTGACAAAATGTTAGTCTCGTTTCACTTAAAGAAAGCCTCACAGTCATTTGTGTAGTTACGTAGTGATGTCCCAGCTTTTATCGATGGTTGAATACCTACATAATGAATTAATGTTTTCAATTTTTCTTTGGATAGAAGAAAACTCACAATTAAAAAGGAAAAACAATCACTTAAAGAAAAAAGCACGAGAAGAAGATATTTGTCACCAACTTTTCACACAAAAATTTTACAAAAAATTCTCTAAAATTTTTTATAATTTTATAACAGTGCTTCACACACGAGGATAGTTTCTAAACTAACTTAAACATGCATATCAAAAATTCGCGGAACCGGCAGGATTTGAACCTGCGTCTCTCTGGGAATCGCGCCCTGTAAACAGTCGCGTTAGAAGACTGGATTACAGATGCATATCTCAAATTTCAGCACTGGTAGGTAAGTGAACCGTGGCCTAGTGGTCAAGGCGCTCAGGGCGCGATTCTCTAAAAAATGATTTCTAATAAATAAGTACCATTCAGCGATCGGATCGGCCGTTTCAGACTAGAAAAAGTGCTTGCTACAAA
Source organism: Erebia epiphron (assembly GCA_963932025.1). Classification (NCBI taxonomy): domain Eukaryota; kingdom Metazoa; phylum Arthropoda; class Insecta; order Lepidoptera; family Nymphalidae; genus Erebia; species Erebia epiphron. The sequence goes on from OZ009950.1 coordinate 17,805,059, forward strand.
TCGCTGTTGCTTGTGACCTGGGTTAATATCATACTAAGATTTAAAAAATACGATTTAGTTTAGAAAAAATTGAATGATATTTAATTCAACCGTTACAGGTATCTCCATTACAGCCCATTGACGTCCCACTGCTGGGCACGGGCCTCCATTTTCATAGGAGAGAGGGAATTAGAGCTTAGATCCACCACGATGCTCCAATGCGGGTCGGCGGGCTTTATCATGTTAGTGATAATAACCGGGACGGACGACTAAATGTGCTCTTTAGGGCACGGGGGCAAAACACCGTCAACGTCCTAACTCCGGGCTAGTACCTACTATTACCTATACTGTGCTAGTACTGAGAATTTCTAGTTAGAAAAACACAATATTTAATTATGGTCCGACCCGGGACTCGAACCCTCGTCAGCCGTAGTCGAACATGCTAACCACTAGAATTAATAATTATTAGTAAAGTAGTTAGAGCAGCAAAGCCCTAAATGCGAAACATTTCGAATCAAAATCCTTAGCCAAAATAGTTCTCGCTGAGCGGATTGCGCAGAATGTTCTAAATATGCATGTGGGTACTCGTAACTAAACTACCGCTTACTAATAATCTATGAAACTTGAATTTCCTTAATACATTTCCAACTAAAAGCCCTTACCTACTCATGAGACTTAATAAGTCCTTAAGATTAAAAAGTCGTTAATAAGTCTTAATGTTAAAAAGTTATTCTTAACTTAGAAAGGTCATTAGCATTATTAATAATAATGGTTATAAATCATGTTAGTTTGTTTAATAATTTAGACTTTTTAATATTTGAATGAGGGTGCACACAAAGTATGTAATACAATTAAGGGATAATACCTCTAATCAATAATCCCTACCTAATCCTTACAGTCAAACAATTACAATCATAATATAACAATACAATGAAAATTATATAAATCTTCTACTTAAATTATTATATCTTAATCTAATAAGAATTAAATTTTGGTACATAATTTTAATAATAATATTATAAAAATTATGTACCAAAATTAAATCATATAATATCAATGGATGTAATAAACGTGTTTATTCAATTCATTATTAATTTAAGTTCGAAAAATTCTGTAAGGTCATAGAAGCTATTGTAGCACGCAAAGGCAGCCTTTAGAGTTTGAAGGCTGTCTAGTAGTCTGGTAAAGTTTTAATTAGGATCGCATTTCATTATGTCAAGACTTGTTTGTGAATGGTTTGTGATATGGCAGGTAGAATAATAAATAGCTATAGTAAGCCTAGGACAGACCAAAATTCGAATATTAAATTAAAAGATAGAGCGGCTATATCAAAAGCCTGACAAGCTTTCTTGCAACTTTAAAAATTGAAATTCCTCTTTTTTTTATAGAGATACAAGATATAAGCCTACATTTCCTATAGAGAAGACTTTAGAACACAGATTTTATCGGGTTTTTGTTTGTCATATCCCTTGTTATTTTTGATTTGGTTCAAAGTTATCTACGTTGTTGAAATCTAAATAGCAGCTTAGCTAATAAGAAAGAACTATAGCGACTGCCCGTGGATGCGCTTCCGTGGAGATTTAAAAAATCGGGCCTTATACCAAAGAATAAGTAACAGTACAACTGTACTTATACTTACCTTGTCTACATTCAAAAAGTAACCGCTATGCAAACTTTTAGCTTTATAGGTTTTGTGGTAGACGTGAGGTACAAACAAAAAAATGTACCGTACCTCTGCCATTAAATTGTCACTGGTGGTAAATAAAAGTCACTGCAACTCGATATAAGAGCCGATACAAGCCATTCAAAGGCCGGATGCCCGATATTGCCATTGCTTTTGTCTTTAAAGTTTAAAGCGCTTTAAGGCGCCTGTGCTGCAATAAACTATCAAGCAGGGGTGTGAAACCATTTTTTATTACTATAAAATATATAATACAATGGATATAATAATGTATAGTTTAATACTTAGACTTTAATCATCCATACTGATATTATAAGTGCGAAAATGCCTGTCTGTCTGTCTGCTACGCTTTAACGACCCATATTTTAATGGGATTGGCCAAATTCCATTAAAATCCAGAGACAGGTTGCATTCCAGGGAAGAAAATAGGCTACTTTTTATGTCGGAAAATTTAGGAGTTCCCGCGGGAACCTAACCTAAGTTGCGGGCATTCTAGTACTGTCGTAAAAATTACAGGTTCTTAAGGAAAGGAGGATTAATACCAGCGTGCAAGAAGCAAGAACGTTACATTCTTTTCAACCAAGAACCTTCTTGCTTTCAAACTCAAACTCATATATTTTTATTCAAATAAACTTATTACAAGTGCTTTTGAATTGTCGAGAGAATCTTCCACTGGTTCAGAATGCCATTCCTACCGAGAAGAACCAGCAAGTCGAAGTACTTCATAGAAATGCAACTCTTCACAATTTCAAGGGTTTCATTTTTATACAAGTATATCAAACATTTACCAAGCAAAGTTTCATAGCATTGCCTTGATAAGCCATGCCTTTGTTTGTGACTGAAAGTAGGCAGGCAGGTAACTTTCAAGTCGAAGTACTTCATAGAAATGAATCTCTTTCAAAGGTTTCATATTTACAAGTATGTCAAACATTTACCAAGTAAAGTTTCATAGCATTGTCTCGATAAGCCATGCCTTTGTTTGTGACTGAAAGTGCGCCCGATACATCTTCGGAGGCAATAATGGAGACGTTTCGGTTGCTCCAACACGGAACGGTTTATATTGGCGTTATTGTCATGCTCTTTGTGCGAGGCGGCCTTGTTTGCCTACTGCGAGTGCAATTTATTGCATGGCAGAGTTGCAGATTTTATTTTATTTTAAAGAACCTTTTTTCATATAACCTGCATTGAAAAATATGCGAGTTACAATGCCTATTGATTGAGCCACCTTAAACTATTATAGTCAACTAGATGATGCCCGCAACTTCGTCCGCGTGAATTAATGTTTTTTTAAGATTTAAACTATCCTATCTCTCAAGTTGGATCGAACTGCACATGGTGTGCGAATTTTATTATAATCGGTTAAGTGGTTTAGGAGTCCATTGAGGACAAACATTGTGACACGAGATTTATATATATTAAGATAGATGATGCCCGCGACTTCGTCCGCGTGAATTAATGTTTTTTTAAGATTTAAACTATCCTATCTCTCAAGTTGGATCGAACTGCACATGGTGTGCGAATTTTATTATAATCGGTTAAGTGGTTTAGGAGTCCATTGAGGACAAACATTGTGACACGAGATTTATATATATTAAGAAGGTATACACGAATAGCAGTCCTCCTTTCAATCCTGCCAGAGTATCTTTTGTTTATTTCAAACCTTTTTAATTGTCATTTTACCCATCAATTAAACTGACATATGATATTTGTAAACACCAACCAAGCAACTAAAATAAATAAGAAATAAAATTTTAATAAAACTCGCACGGTTAATGCAGTTTAAGAATATGAAAAATAGTGTGTGCGCCACGGGATGAAACATGATTTCTGCAGATTTCGGGTGATGCCACTGAACTTCACCCTCGTCTGAAATCGTCTTGTTTCATTCTTAAGCACACAATAAACTATTACTGTTATAATAAACGTGCGCTTGACTGAGATGACGGGGTAGAACTCATTGATGTATGTCGATTTTTAGTATCTACCTATGTAGAACTAGACAAAGCTGAATGCCAGTTAAAAAGCACGAGCTTAAAATAACCCAAATTGACACATTGACGACAAATGACGACCCAAGACCCCAACCCAACCCAACTGCATGGAATAAGGCTCGATCTATTTATAAAGAACCTACGTGTTTTTATCGTTGTCTCAATTGATAGATGTCCTCTGTTGGAGGTCTTCGGCATGGATCTCCACAAGACATGTTCTTGTGTCGCTTGCTTACAGCGGCTCCCAGCTAGTGGCTTTTTTTTTTTTATACACTACAAGCTAGCCCTTGACTGCGATCTCACCTGATGGTAAGTGATGATGCAGTCTAAGATGGTAGCGGGCTAACCTGTTAGGGGCATGGCAGTATATTAAACCCATACCCCTATTCGGTTTCTATACGGCATCGTACCGGAACGCTAAATCGCTTGGCGGCACGTCTTTGCCGGTAGGGTGGTAACTAGCCACCAATGAATCGCAATCTGCAGCTGATATGCGTTGTCACATCTATGCCACTCGCCGCTCTATATTAATCCGTAATTCGGATACACAAATGAAATGTCATATTTCACAATTTATCATATTAATCTAGAAAAATATTACAATTTTTCTGTATACATGTATAACTGCCTTGGAACCCAGTTCTATACAATAACAGCTATGTCAAACAATAACAGATTATTAGGGCATAAACTAAATTTCGCAAATGTAATCACAATATCAAGTAATAAGAACAGATTCATTGGGCAGTTAATCACAAACAAACACTGATAACAACGTTTGCTTTCACCTAATGAGATTAAAATATGTTTACCGAAAACGTTTGTTTGGATTTAGCGGTTAGGCTTTGCTAATTTACTGTGATAATATTTCAGCCAGTAAATTACTTAATAACATAGTCATTTCTAATGATGATGTTATCCATTTTCCTCTAAGTTCCTGATTCGAACCGCCAGGATGTGGAATACCCTCCCAGCGCATGTATTCCCTGCCATGTATAATTTAAGTATCTTCAAGGCAAGAGCAACGACCCCAAGTTACACAGACGGGCCCTGTTAAACAAATAATGTGAAATTATTTTACTAACGCTATCTAGTCTGAAAAGCAGGACAGCGCTATGGCGGGGACAAGGACAGGCTTATACAGGTGAGGGGCACGCCCTACAAGTCGGAAGCCCAACTTTTTTCTATGATCGGCCCATCTAGTACTTACTTATATAATATAGATGAGGCAAGAGTGAAAAGGCATCTTATAGGCAAGCGCGCTCCAACCTAGACCTCATTGTTGCTTTTTATTAAACATGATTATCGTCAAGCGCAAGCCTATCCCGCAATAAAAAAAAACCAGTAAAATTCGACTTAGCAGTGATAGCTGTGATAGTCGCGTTGACGGTCGGCTATAATATTTTCTAACAACCACCGAGTTTCTTGCTAGTTTTTTTCGGTAGGGACGGCATTCCGAACCAGTGGTAGATTCAGTCGACGATTCAAAACCACTTGTCACATAGAGTCTTGACATATCATAAGTGACACAAGTGGCCTTACGTGAAACGAAGCATTTCATCTTCATTTACAACTAAGTTAAGTTTAAGTTTTTTGTTATTCCCGCGGGAACTCCTTAATTTTCCGAGTTAAAAGTAGCCTATCTCAGTCTCCAGGTCTGGTATATATCTGGTATAGGTCTATAAGCATGCCAAAAGTCAATCCTTGCGGCCGTTGCGGCCTGATTGAAGAACAAACCAACAAACCAATAAACCAATAAACCAACAAACAAACAAACAAACTTTCGCACACAATATTAGTATGTAAGTATGATTACGAGTACGTCACTAGCGCCGTCTGCATTATAACCGAGTTCTTACATCCGCCATTTTGAATGCAAGGGGGTCGCGGGCGGGCAATATTGATGGCATATTGAAGCCCCCCGACTAGATGCACTTTGTTCTACCCAATGTTGCGATTTTGCTGACGTGCGATGTGTTTGTATCGCTAACCATTGTACGGTGGCCTTTCCCCCTTTTGATATCTATTTTTCTATCTATCTATATTTAATGTAAATGCGAGAGTGTTTGTCTGTTTGTTTCACTACTAAACTACTACTAAATTCGCATGGCACCTATTTTAAAGAGAATGCGACAGTTTTTCTGTTTGTCCGTTTGAATTCTATATCTTTTTACGTCTGAATTGCTCAACGTTTGTGGGCAACCCTAAAGGTTGAGCAAAAAAAAACATAAACATACGAAATCGAAAAACACCCATTCAAAGTAAGAAAAGTATATAAAAAAACTACTACCAATTATATTTACAAAAATGTTATCATTAATAATCTTCTTAATTTATGTTTCTTTAATTTTTTATTTAAGTATTTAAATAAACAAGAACAAACATATTTAAAGAACAAGAAAACAGCAACGACGCGATGTAAAGAAAGTCATAGATTACCTATTCTGTGGTCATAGCCCTAAGTGATCTAGATCACTATCATAGAACTAAGTGATCCATTAGAATTAGATAATTAAAACAACTGGACAATAAAGGGTACAGATTAAATAAACGCAGGTAAAGCCGCGAGGGAAAGCTAGTTCTTCAGTTAAATCTTCTTTGGCTGGGGATCAGTTTTAACTGGTCGTGTCTGCGGGAAAACTTTGATATTTGCAGTTTTACTCCACCCTATTTTAGTTGCAATAAAGTCAGTTTTTGCTTGTTCCAAGTGTAGTGGATAGGGCTATTATTCCGTGACTATTGAGAATAAGCTGTCGTAGGTGACGAATTGTAGGCTTTTCAGTGCTCCGACGCAAATTGCACGCTTTCGGTTCGATGGATTCGTGATTTTAGGTAGCTCTTTGACTGGTAGTTAAATGACGCTTTTGTATTGGATTTTAGACGTAATGGGATGGAATGGATAGCTCTCTGCGGCTGTGTAATGGGTAGTTGGAACATTTAATTGGTTTAGTTTTGATGAATTCTCTGATACTTAGACTTCATGCACTCTCAGATTTTACTAGGCCACAGAAAACTATTACTACTAGAAGAGACTATTAAAGAAAAAAACTTTATTTTAAGCGATTATTCGCTTGGTGAATATGCCTCTCTGTACAGTAACATAAGTATTTAATTAAGTAAACAAAAATTATAAATACAATTAAATAGTAGATAATTAGTACCTGATATCATTGATTATATATTTCGACGACCTCCGTGGCGCAGTGTGTAGCGCTGTTGTCTTAACGTGCGGAGGTCCCGGGTTCGATCCCCGGCAGGGTCAATTTGGGAATTTATAATTTCTGAATTTCCCCTGGTCTGGCCTGGTGGGAGGCTTCAGCCGTGGCTAGTTACCACCCTACCGGCAAAGACGTGCCGCCAAACGATTTAGCGTTCCGGTACGATGCCGTGTAGAAACCGAATAGGGGTATGGGTTTAATATAACTGCCATGCCCCTAACATGTAAGCCCGCTACCATCTTAGACTGCACCATCACTTACCATCCGGTGAGATCGCAGTCAAGGGCTAACTTATAGTGGATAAAAAAATGCTGCAAATAATAATTATGCACTATGTTTAAGTTAAACGTAAGTTATGTATGTAGATTGGTTAGTAAATACATCACGGGTTGAAACATGAAACGTAGAAGCTTTTAACTAATATTAGACCCTTCTAATTGTAATACGAATATACATTACTCTGTGTGAAACTATATTATGCTTAGAGTAGGTACATGTGTATAAATAATAAGTATTAGATCATAGTGCTTTTCGGGACGATAAAATGGGAGAGCCTAGCCTGGAATAACCATACGTGACAAAAAAGCGTCAAACGCTGTCTCTCTCTCCATTTAATAAAGACTAGATAATGCCCGGGACTTCGCCGCTAAAGCGTAGCAGACAGACAGATAGACAGACACATAATACAGGTATGGACGGAGAGCGTCATTTTAGTCAGTCATGAACATTTATATACTTTCAAGTTTCCGTGGTAGCTCATTGGCGATAGAGCCGGGTCGAAAGCTGATGTCGCAGGTTTGAATCCCCCAGGCCCCACTCACAAAATTCACACATTGGTGATATATTTATTTATTTATGACTAGCTGATGCCCGCGACTTCGTCCGCGTGGTTCAAGTTTTTTTGATTCCCGCGGGAACTCTTAAATTTTCCGAGATAAATAGTAGCCTATGTCCTTCCCCGGGATATAAACTATTCAGTATCTCTATACCAAATTTCATCAAAATCGGTTCAGCAGATGGGCCATGAAAGCGTAGCAGACAGGCAGATAGCCAGACAGACAGATGGACAGACAGACGCACTTTCGCATTTATAATATTTGTATGGATATGGATTAAAAAAAATAACGTACCTATATACGCTTTTTCCAGTCCAAGGTCCCGCGTTATATTATGCCAAAAAGTTCAAAAAATAATGTTAAAAAAACAGTTCATGTTAATTTAGGTACTCAATTCGTGAAGGAATCAACGAGGCGTACCTGTAAATAATTAACGTCGCCTGTTCAGCCAGAAAGGTCTTCGAGCGGAAGAAATTAATTTACTGAGAGTACATTACCGAGATATCCTCCGAGGCGCGTCTTGTTTGACAGCGATTTTCGTTTTAAATTCTATTCAAAATCCATCCTTACTATACTTACTTATATACTTATCCATACTAATCATCATACTATTATTATAAATGCGTGTGTTTGTTTGTTGGTTTGTTGGGTTGTCCTTCAATCACGCCGCAACAGAGCAACTGAGCGACATGATTTTTGTCATGGGTATAGTTGAGGACCTGGAGAGTGACATAGGCTACTTTTTATCCCGGAAAATTAAGGAGTTCCCGCGGGAATCAAAAAAACTTAAACCACGCGGATGAAGTCGCGGGCATCAGCTAGTCCGTAATAAATGCGAAAGTGTGTCTGTCGGGCCATAATTAAGTATTGAGTTTTTCTGACTAGAAATTCTAGACACAAAAAAGTTAGGAAGTTGGCGTGTTGACCCCCGCGTTAGAGAGCACGTTAAGCCGTCGGTCCTGGTTATTAGTTATCATTAATATGATAATAGTTGTTAAAGCCCGAAAACGCGCATTGGAGCAGCGTGGTGAGTCTAAGCTCTAATTCCCTCTCTCCTATGAGAGTGGAGGTCTGTGCCCAGCAGTGGGACGTTAATGGGCTGTAGTGGCCGTTGATAGCAGAATCAAATCATATCCACGCTTACTACTTACCGTTTAACGCGTATCCGACAGACACGAATTAGTTCCGTCAATTCACGGTAATTAACATTGGGGCCAATGTTGGTGCCATGGGTAGATCGAAAGATTGGCGCACCAATGCTGGGACCTAATGCGATTTTCTCGATCCACACGTTGGACGCCAATGTTGGTGCCAACGTGTGAAGACGGGATAGTTAATTACTTGACGGCGCGTCGACATTTTTAGAGTGACAAGGAGCGCATCCGACATTTGTCTTTAGTCTGTGGGGTTTGACAGCTTACGCTTTTGTGTCACTCTGGCACAACTCCGAGCGCTAGTATGACACTTGCGCGGTGAAGAAAAATCAATTTGCATGGAGCGATTTAAGCTACGTGTTCGGTGGAGTGCTAGTTGGGAATTAACCATAAAATTATAGTGATTGTAAATCCAATTATATTTCCGTGGTTATATGTAAGTTTCAATTAATTCTCCTCGCCCGCGTACTCACGATATATAATATGGAATCGGCCACTGATGATGAAGGTACCCGCGTGCCTTTATATCAAAGTCTCAACAAATAAAATGTATGTCTTTTTTATTATAAATATACATAACACCGGATACCCTCAGGTTTTTAAGTCGGAAAAGTGCCCGACTAGTTTCGATCGAAACGTGAACGGAATGGAAACGTGAGTGTATCCGGTGTTATGAATATTTATAATGAATATCTCTCACGATAGTTTAAACGAATATGTCTATTTCAGTAATATACCGACTACCTAGTCTATTTTTCACGGACATTTTGTGATATACACGCTATTTATTAGGATTTTAGGAACATAGAGGTGAAAAACAGCGATCTATCAACATGCCGATGCTAATATGCATGCCTCTGCCGATGCAGCGCAATAAATCAGGAGTGGTTTAATAGCTATTTATGCAACTGTATCGTAATGAGGGTCATTTTAATTCGAGTGCTGTTTTTTGATACGAGGCTTGCCGAGTATCAAAATAGGATAGTACGAGAATTAAAATGACTAATTACGTACAGTTGCATACAAGATTTTATCTACGACAAGGACGTCTTTATAATTTTTTACTTTATAAATTAATAAAAACCAAAAGTGCCAGAACCCAGAGCCGCTAAGCTATAGGTATCCTATTTATGAAGATAACCATATCGATACAGCTACGACTCATAACGATACAGCTCCCATACAACGAACTGTATCGTTATGAGAAGCAACCACGAAAGAGGGTTCAATTCGATATAGTTGTCAAATTCTAAATTGGAACTTTCCGATGCTGGAGTAGATAAAATAAATTTTATTTTAAAATCCTAAACAATGTTGATGGAAGACATGCTGCAATTTTTAACTTTATAGGACGCTTTTGTTTTGGACGTCCTGTTTCGAATCTATTATCGGCTTGGAAAAAAGATTCTACTGAGAAGAGCCGGCACATTACTCAGAAAAAGTATTTTTAGCGGAATGAATGATTAGTAATTATGAATGATAATAGGTAAGTAAAATTTTAATGGAAATAATTTTTCTTTTAGATTGTAGATACCTGTAATATAATTTTTCGATACTCAGAAAGTCTCAAAAAGAAAGTTATATTATCCTATACGCTTCGCCTTCACTACGACTCCACATTTTTGATACATCCCACCTTTCCAAGTAAACGATAAGTTTTTCTTTTTATCGCTGTTTGCTTTTAGGCGCAACTTTATTGCAACGAGCAATTACGGCAACCACTCACTTTATGGTCTTTCATTTCTTTGCTTCTCCGGTATTGAATTTGCTTAACAAGCAATTAGGTAGAATATTTACTTATTTATTTTGTGTTCCATTTAGATTTCGTGCCTTTTGAGGCACAGATAAGAAGTGGATAAGAACCTTTTGGATAAAAGCAGGCCTTATTTTGTGAAAGCACCGAATAGGTAATAGGTGAAAGTTCGTGATTTCCAAATTCAAATCCAAATATTTTTTATTCAAATAAACTTTTACAAGAGCTTTTGAGTCGTCGAGTGAATCTACCGCTGATTCGGAATGACACGCTCACCTTGTCAGCGTGGTCCGGTCGCCAGGTTTTAAAAGAATCCCGTGGGAAACCTATTTCTTCTGAAAATTTGGTTGAATAAAGGAGGGAAAGCGTAGCAGACGGATGGAACATAGATAGACACTTTCGCATTGAATTAGTAGGTACAAATAAATGTACAGATTGACTGTCTCGTTTGTCTAGTGGTTCGACTGCGGCCGACGAAGTCTCAGGTTCGAGTCCCGGGTCAGGCCACAATTAAGTATTGGTTTTTTCTCACTAGAAATTCTCAGAACTATAGCTCAGAGTTAGGAAGTTGGCGGTGTGTCCACCCCCGTGCCTCGAAGAGCACGTTAAGCCGTTGGTCCCGGTTATTATCACTTACATGATAATAGTCGTTATAGCCCGCAAACCCGCGTGAAGCAGCGTGGTGGCTCTAAGCTCTAATTCCTTCTCTCCAGTATGAGAGTAGAGGGCTGTGCCCAGCTGTGGGACGTTAATGGGCTGTAGTGGTGGTGGTGGAATGTACAGGTAAAACGCACTTGGCTCGACTCTACTATAATATCTATGCTAACTAAGTCTATGCTTTAAGCTAAACTGAAAATGACAGTCTATTTAAGTTTTGGCTCTATTAATCTTAAAGTAAAACTCTAAACTTAACAACAACGGCATTCCCATAATTCGCAAAGACAATCTAGACTGTGGAACTGTGGAGCGCTAGAATTTAACAAATGTGAAAGGTATGTGAAGTCAGCCAATCCTCACCTAGTCAGCGTGATCCGGCGGTCAGGTTTAAATATAATCCCGTGGGAAACCTATTGAATCTGATAATTTGTTTAAACAAGTGAATATAATTAAAATTATTAAAAAATACGACTGCTCTGCCGTAGACACACATACATACACGAACCCTGAAAATATAACACTCCTTTTTTGGGCAGTCGTGTAATAAAAAATCCCCCTCAAATGGGAAGTACGGAGTACCACTGCTAGTACGTAACGATACCACAGTCATTAGTTACCTTTGGAACCTTATTCACATTTTTATTAAATATTTTTTTTATGTGAATCACTGGATATTGAACTATAGTGATATATATTTTTGGAAACTACTCATCATTTTCTAGATGATGATTATATAGTTAATCTTATTTTCGAATATTTTTTTTCAACTTTAGTCTTTAATGCGTAACCATGGTCACCGCATCAACTATTTTTTTTTAAATTTTACTAGCCTATGTCACCCGGAATACGCTAGAGATTCTAACGATACCTCATTTCTCAAAATCGGTTCAGGCGTATAGAAGTTACGGTGGAATATACAAACTCACATACATACATACATACATACATACATACATACATAAATACATACATACATGAACCCTGAAAACAATATACTCCTTTTTTCAGGCAGTCGTATAACAAAGGAGGAGGCACACTTTCGCATTTAATCAGTACAGATTAAACACACTTAACTCGACTCTACGCTGTCTGTTTACACTGGCTTTAGACCATTTAGCAAATAATATTTTAATGTCCAAATAAAGTCTATGCTTTAAGCTAAACTGAAAATGACTCAGACTATTTAAGTTTTTAGCTCTAAGTAAAACTATAAACTTAACAATGGTGGCATACCCGTAATTCGCAAAGACAATCTAGACTGTAGAAATGTGGAGCGCTAGAATTAAACAAATCTTAGCGCGTTTCCGCTACTCTTAAATTTGTTAAGTCTTAAATAATGGCGTCCGGAAGTGACGGCTTGTTAGTTGAAATTGTTGCTCGCAAAATGCAAGATATTCGACGTTTGTTTAATTGTTATCCAAGTTTAAACGCAAATGCAAAAGGCTATGTTATATTTTAACGGGGCTATAATTTTATCTTTCCTAGGACCACGGATAAAATAAACACACGTAAGAAAAATTTATGAAATCACGTTCGACTAACCTTTGCGGGGCGAGGGAGAGTGCCTTGTCATTTTTCTGCCCAATTATTGACACTAGTGCATGAAAAAGTCGATCACTATGATAACACAATATCATAATTAATTGGGCGAAACTGTCCAGTTCGCGGCTAGAGGGGTAAGGCGACTATGGCTGGTTATAACTTAGCAAAATACTTTTTTTTAATAGAAAATGTAACTCTAATTCAGACTAGAACGCGTTTGGAAACCTAATAACATGGTTCCAAAGGGTCAGGAACAGCTTTAGCTCTAAGTTTATTTAATTAGTTATCACTATGACCTAACTTCAAGGTATAAAATCAAATGTTTTTTATTCTTTAACAAGTAGGTACTTTTGAATCGTCAAAAATGAATCTAGATTTGAAACACGACCAGTAGGGCTAGCATGCGCACAACGAGTAAAATTATGTCTACCGGTTATCTCTATTATTTTCTACCGAAGCTAACAATGGTTACTTGTCCCGTTACGTCATAAGTAGAGATAAAAGTAATATTTCTTATCTGTGGTATTTTTCTCTACATGGGTACGAAACCTTACATGCCAACTATTTTTTACTTGTAATGAAACATCTCTCTCTCTCGCGAGATATCTCGTTGTGCGCATGCTAAGCCTGCAGGAATCGAATTGGAAATTTCTTGTCTAGGTATCTCAACACTAAGTTAATGAGGTTTCATGCTCCATCAGTTTCATTAGACGGCGCACCGGATTGGTTCGTTACATATTAAAAGCGAATTGAATTAATATTCATAGCAAGTAATTGGCAATATCCCACTGTGTAATGAGTGATAGTGGAATGAGTCATAGTGCGAATTAATACTGCCAAAATAATATTAATGCCAAGGTGTGTTTCGGTCTGCCTGCTACCTATTTATAATATCATCCCGACCGAATTTCGGCCACGGCGGTCTATCTCCAGAGAGATTAGCCATCTGCACGGGAGATATTATAGTAGACAAGTGTGTGCGCATACACAGGTGCCCTCTCTGTTCCTTTACTCTTATAACCCGGTGGGACGGAAAATCCGACATGACCGGAGAGAGATCAGGCGCAGGATCAAACAAACACAAACAATGTATGTCAAATAAATGCTTGTAAAAGTAGGTTGGATCCTGGGGACGGACATAGGCTTTCATCCGGAAACTTCTACACAAAACTTACCATAGCTTATCTTATTAACATGCAGCAAAATAAGTGAACATAATTTTAAAAAAAGAACACTACTACCCAGTATTCTAGATCAGTATTCTGGCTATATAATAAAGCCAGTGTTACTCCTTTCATCCAAACCTGTTCAGGCATTTAGAAGTTATGGTGGAATAAAGAAAGTCACATACATACATAAATGAACCCTGAAAACATTACACTCCTTTTTTTGGGCACTCGCGTATTAACAGGTTATTGCAAGTGGAACTGGTAAACCTTACATGTGATTTCCGCTCTCAGCAACAGTTGAATGGTGAAAGAAGTCGGCAAAAGCCAGTCTCATGATATAAAAGATCACATAAATCAAGCACCGCGCGGTCCCCACGAATGTAAGTTTCACAGATTGAAACTCGGCGCGCATTTTTACGAATTCTCATTTCTGCTGGAGCCATATTCAGTTTTATGTAAATTTTCGAGCTCCTAGTTGCCTGGCTTACCTACTCAAAAAGAGTATATCAACTCATATCAAGTTTTGTTTGGGCAAAATTGTAACGAATAGGTACGGACTACATTTTTAAATAAGCTCTTTATGCCCTTTATTTCAGATAAAAATCCTATGTTACAATAGTATAAGACGTAATCTCCACGTCCCCTGTTAGTTTTATGATGATTATCCATTTTAAACTATCTATAAAAAAAGTGCTTCGAACTTTGATGACGTCACAATTCGTAATTTGGTTGGGCGAGCATGATGCGTCAACTTTGCTTAACCTTGTCACGGTAATATACCGTGACCTTGTTATACCCGCCCGACTTCAACATAGTGTGTAGAAATCAAAATTATTTTTATCTACTCCAGCATCGAAAAGTTCCCATTTCGAATTTGACAACTATATCGAATTGAACCCTCTTTCGTGTTTGCTTCTCATAACGATACAGTTCGTTGTATGGGAGCTGTATCGTTATGAGTCGTAGCTGTATCGATATGGTTATCTTCATAAATAGGATACTTAAAGCTTAGCGGCTCTGGGTTCTGGCACTTTTGGTTTTTATTAATTTATAAAGTAAAAAATTATAAAGACGTCCTTGTCGTAGATAAAATCTTGTATGCAACTGTACGTAATTAGTCATTTTAATTCTCGTACTATCCTATTTTGATACTCGGCAAGCCTCGTATCAAAAAACAGCACTCGAATTAAAATGACCCTCATTACGATACAGTTGCATAAATAGCTATTACTTTACAGTGGCTTTGGAAGTCGGTGTTTTGGAATGAATTCTGATTTTTAAATTTTTTGCATCAGGGTTAAGGATTTGGAGTCAGAATTTTTTTTTATGGGACCACCTCGAGAGCTTCCTCTAACGACTGATAGAAAAAAAATCAAATCGGTTCAGAAACCACGGGGATATATGCACCGACACACATTAAAAAAATATATATACGCGCCGAATCGAGAACCTCGTCCTTTTTTGGAAGTCGGTTAAGACTCCAATACTAAGCGCTTTGATCAGGTATATAGAGATTAAGCGCGCGTTTTGACGTTTGAAAAAAAGTTATTGATTTGACTATTATTATCAAATTACTTTAATGACACACACCATTTTGCTTTGACGTTATGCGTTTTATTTGCAGAGAAAGTCACGGATAATATTATAATTTACAACAAGCAGAGAGTTTACCACAGACTTTCATCTGGTCACATACGTCACAGATTACATTCTTAACAGTTGTCAAATACCCACTTCTGCCACATGTTACTCTTTGACAGATATGGTAGAAAAATTAAAGTACCTCGTACCAGTTAAATTAAAATACCTCGGTTACTATTTTTAATAAAGCTTTGAAATAAAATACTCATTTCGTGTATGTTAAACATATTTACAAACAATTAAATATGTAGTTACAATGCCAAATTGATTCATACAAACTATATTCGACTCTTCCGCCACTTGATGTACCAAAAAAGCGTCCAGTATATACAGCCACTTGAAAATTCCTGTCCAATATGACGAATACTCTGTTCAGTCACAGCGTCATAGTATGTATCGATACAGTTGATCGACGCCCAAACAAATGATACCCAGCTACCATGACAGTTATAGCACCTGTAAGAAAAGTCCCACAAACTCATCGGATCCGGTGGCCAAAATTGGAACTAATTTTTAGGCCTGTTTAGTTTTTGTTCTAATTTTATTTTTCATATAATATACTAGCGACGCTGTCACCGGGTCAGATAAGTTTGTCGGACTATACTTAGAGGTGCTACAACTCTCTTTACTACGGTTGAGAGAGTAGGAGCATGTTTCCTACACGTTACTACCTCTACTGTACTGCATTCAAAGACATTAGGTACAATGACAGAATTTTGTATTGAAAAGCTGCAGCTTTGCTATCTCTAGACGTCTCCGTCGAACGACTGGTAGGAAAGAACGTACCTAGACTATGGTTCAGTTGTGTGAATACAGGTCAACTTATACTGGCTCTGAAAGGTCTCTGGTTCGCCAAAACAAATTTTGTATGAGACTTTTTGCACCGCCCGAAAGCCTCTGGGAGGCTCTCTGAATTGAGTTTTTGAGCTGAAATGACGAAATAACTACGGCGGCGCCATTTTGTTTACTTAGCGTGTTGGAAATTGGAATTTTCAAATTACGTTTCATATGCGTACGGCGTTCCTGTGGGGAAATATCCATACTAATATTATAAATGCGAAAGTATGTCTGTCTGTCTGCGACGCTTTCACGGCCCAACTACTCAACCGATTTTGAAGAAATTTGGTACAGAGATTGATTACATCCCAGGGAAGGACATAGGCTTTTTCCCGGAAAATTGAAGAGTTCCCGCGAGAATTAAAAAAACGTATCTGTTCAACCGATTTTGATGAAATTTGCTACAAGGACAGGTTGTATCCCGGGGAAGGACATAGGCTACTTTTTATCCCGGAAAATTGATGAGTTCCCGCGGGAATAAAAAAACATAAATCCACGCGGACGAAGTCGCGGGAATCATCTAGTTAGGAAATAAAAGATAATTTTGGTTTTAAAATTATCTTAGCACTCTATCTCCATTCCAACGTTATGTTATGACTATAAAGTCTGTGGCTAACGTTATGTCAAACGTAAATACGTCAGTGTCAAATGTCACTGTCATTGCTATACCACTTTGCCGCATTTTCTCCGTGTCAATTCTCTTCATATTAAACTAGCTTTTACCCGCAGCTTCATTCACGTTAAATTGTTCGATTGTCATACAAATTTCAAACCCACCTTTTACCCCCCTAAGGGGTTCAATTTTCAAAATCCTTTCTTAGCTGCTAATTAAAGCTGTTTGCCAAACAACCCGATCCGTCCAGTGATTTGAGCTGTGCGTAGATAGATCAGTCAGCCAGTCAGTCACCTTTTACAGGTAGGTATATTCCCTTTTATCTTTTTACCAAAGGTACGTACTCACGTAAAAGCGTTCTTATATTTTTTTGAAAAGTCACGCTAGATAATATCCTCAATATTTATTGGAAAATACTCGCGAATAAAATTCCATAATAAATCGGAAGTCACGGATTCCAGATATTGGAATGGATATTATTGGGGACGCAATATTTCAATGGGATTTCATAAGTCGTCGGTCAAATGGAAAATATAGCTTGGAATCGCGTATTTTTCGCTTTAAAACATTCCGAATCGCCAACAGCTGGTATAGGAATAGCTTGACAATGATATATTAGGGTAATAGCTTTTGTACTTGTTTGACTGCCGGGTGAATCGTTCTGATCCCAGCGTTTAGGTTAGGCTAGACCGTGCCAAATATTTTACTGCCTCATTGGTCTAGTGGTTAGCATATTCCACTGCGGCCGACGAGGTCCCGGGTTCGAGTCCCGGGTCGGGCCATAATTAAGTGTTGGGTTTTGTTGACTAGAAGTCCTCAGTACTAGCCCGGAGTTAGGAAGTTGGCGGTGATTCACCCCCGTGCCTCGGAAAGAACTACGTCGGTCCCGGTTATTATCTTACCCGCATTGGAGCAGCGTGGTGGATCCAAGTTCTTATTTCCTCTCTCGTACGAGAGTGGTCCTGTGCCCAGCAGTGGAACGTTAATAGTCTGTAGTGATAGTGGTGGTGCCAAATATTGACCACGTCTGAGTCCATCCGTGCATTTTATCACACTGGTCAAGTGAGGAATGGCAGACTTGGCACACAGTTGAGAACGTTATGAAGAACTCTCGGGCTTTCAGGCACACAATGTTATTTTTTACTTAAGCGATATTAAAGTAAAAAGTAAGTTAGTTTGATAGTCAAGGGCTAATGCTAAAAACTAAACGGGAAGTTAGCAGATTTTTTTTTCAACTGACGTTTTTAAGGTTAACCCGCCGGAACGATCTCTAAAATCTATAAAGAAATATGGAACTCATGTGGAACTCTCTTTTATTTTTGATCTGCTGGCACTTGCTCTGCTAAGTTGACGGAAACACAAAGAATAAGATGTAATGTAGGGTAAGAACATAATAGACGTAAGTGAGGGTAGGCTAAGATCAATGTGTCTTTTTGTTAATTTAAAAATTTTGTCAATAGTTATTTCCTCTCTCGCAATAAATGTGTAATATAAGTCGGACGTGTTATCTTACTCAAGTACCTATATAAAAGATTGATGATGATACTTTTATGGTAAGGACTAACAAAATTTTGTTTTAAAATCTTTAAAATAACGATAACCTTAATAACATTGTGATTAAATTACAGAAGGAGTTGTTTTCGAGTTGTGCAACTTTGCGGTGTCCGCAACATGCACGCCATTACCAGCTCAAGTTGACCTCCCCCTTCCCCATGGCTGCCCATTAGGGCACTCACTCACTACGGGTGCAACCCGTCGCGCTACCAACAAAATGTAGCGGATAGGATTAAAATGTATACTTACAGCTCTATGGAAGGTGTTCGCTTGATTGCGCAACCAAATAATAGCCGGCAGCCGGGATCACCCGCTGGTGGCGCAACCAATAATAACTATAGGTACAGCTATTTGGTGTCGCACTCACTCAACCACCAGTTGCACTACCAGGGGTACCCCTCCCGCACACTGCTCGTGCGTGACGACATCATTCGCATGTGTATATTTTGAAATTGACGGTTCTGGTGTCTGTTTTCGTTTATCTCGTTTGGTAGCTCAGACGCTACGGTATAAAGCGTGACCGGTGGCGCCACCATGGTGTTCTAGTGAAATATTGGCGTTAAACTCAAACAAAGAGACGTATGTGAGGCAGTTAGCAGGGTTCACGTGATTGGTCGCGTTAAAGTCTCGCGGAATACAAACGATCCCGCTTAAAAGTTTGATGTGTTCCGAATAAATTTCATTACGTTTAATCGTTTTACATTTTCAAACAGATGTTCGGTTGAGCTGGATGCTGAATGGGTATTAAGATGGTTTGTGAATTGTCTGCTATGTGAGAAAGTTTCATTATTATAATCAATATCATTTTATGTTCGCTTGAAACTCAGCAATGTGGCCAATTCTGTATAACACAACCTCTAAACTAAAATGATAGCTTTAAATCTAGTTCTGTCCCTTTCCGCAGGGAGTATAATGAAAGGGTTAGCAATATTTTGAATGCTGTCATTTTAGTTTACTTGAGAGATTCTCTCTTTTCATAAAAAGAAAAATGTAAATCTATGCTTCCATACTAATTTTATAAATGCGAAAGTGTGTCTGTCTGTCTGTCTGCTACGCTTGCACGGCCCACCTATTCAACCGATTTTGATGAAATTTGGTACAGGGATAGGTTTTATTCCGATGAAGGCCATAGGCCGAAAATATCTCGGGATACTTTTTATCCCGGAAAATTAAGGAGTTCCCTTAGTCCACGTGGACGAAGTCGCGGGAATCATCTAGTAGTATTATACAATGTATACGTTACGTAACAAATATTACACTGAATTTTGGGTTGCTGTATGCGAAACCGGTTAACGTATTATTTTCCGTTTGAAAAATGTGAGAAACCTTTTTATCCTCTTTACAGAACACGTGTTAAAACTCCGAACTCCCGCCGAGTTGGTTCTGCACCGCCGAAAGCGTTTCTGTGTTAGAAGAACCAAGTTTACAAGTAACAAGTTTTATGTTGAGCAAAAATAAATAACGGAACAGCTGCGCGGTTCACACCGACTCGCGGATTTTGTTGGGTTAGTATAAGATTTTACGTGCCAATGTTTTTTTAATTTTTTTATGCGAAATGACCTGGACAGCCAATTACCCACCCCATTATTATCCCAAGATTACCCCAGTCATTATGTGATTAATGGAACGGGGTCACGACCCTTAGCAATGAGGAATACGACGCAGAGAGAGAATATATTTTTTACTTAGATTAACTAAGATGTACGGGCACACAAGCCTAAATTCAAAATTTACATTCATACAATTTACTACACAATTGGGTTTGGATGATTTACTCCTGCGTTGATAGAATTCAAGTGTTGAAATTCTTTAGCATTAAAGTTAACTGCTTTATTTATAAGCTCTTGTCGATCAATTGCCAACATCTACTGCTAGGGCTACAAGCGGAATCCTAGAGAAATTATAATCGGTAGTACAAACTACTTACTTACGTTTTACTTTACGTTACTTTTTGACTTTAAATCAAGGAGTTTTAAGTCGTTTTTGTTATGACGTTATTGTGTTTTGACGCTCGAATTCTATCAACGTTGCCGAGATGTAAAATTTCATACTAACCTGCAACAACTTCGCTACTCCCTACGTGTGCTAAGTGATAAATATTAAGTTAAATACTGTGGTAAGTACAAAATTGCGAAGTTTTTATTCGGCAAGCACAACATGTGAGGGTCTTATATGAAAGCTGAGTCACTCAGCGGGCGACGGAGAGAGTTGTGCTGAGAGTTTTTGTACACAAAAACTCTCAGCACAACTATATACACGTGAAAAAATCAGAAATAAAAGATCTGAAGAAGAACTAAAGTAACCAACACAGTTTGACAGCGTCACTGGTTTAAAACCTGTGATCTTTAGTACCGACGGACGTTGGGGGTCCCAAGGTGCTGGAGTGGCAACTCACCGCGTTGCCAGACCCCCCCGTAAGATGGAGGGCGACATCAAGCGAGTTTAAAGAAGCCGCTGGACTCAGGCGTCGGCGCAAGACCCTATAAGAGTGTGTGGAAGTCCCTATAAGAGACCTATGTCGAGTAGTGGATGCCTATTCCTTGATGATGACGACGACGACCTTTCATACTGAAGCTTAGCCTCTCTTTCTGCGTCGTGTTACTTATCATAGATGATCGTGAGCTCTTTCCATTAATCACATAATGACAGGGGTTTTATTTGGGATAATAATGCGATAGGTTCTAAATTAGAGGACTAAATCAACTCTTAGGTTTTTAACGATTATTTTCAGATTTAAGTGATAATAACCGGGACCGACAGCAGTCGGTCGTTAAGCATAACGTGCTCTCCGATGCACGGAGGAGACGAAAAGGCCAGATTCGGACTACCGAATTCGGTCACCTTTCCGTTTACCGACTTGGGTCAACGTTGCTTAACAATCGCAATCGACTGATATGCGTTGTCACTAGGCCACTCGTCCCTCACCTAGCATTACCCTTCAAGATAAAAAAAAGCCATTTAAGAAATTTCTCACAGAATATTTGCTACCACACAAATCTGTTGAATAGTGTTTATTGCACTCATTGTCTTCTTGTTTAGACAACAAACATTGTTCGCCTCAACTCTATACAAGAAAAACTGTAAACCAAACAGTCCGTAGCAGAATAGAGACAGAAATGGACGCAAAAACTTTGTCAATTTTCATCTTAGTTCTAGCCCCGATCATTGCTGTAAGTAAAAAATGTGCTTCAAAGAACTCACTCTAGATGTTTTAATTCTCGTCCCTTTAGAGCCGTTGACAGTTTAGTTTCAGTTTTAATTACCTCTCTTTAATTTCTTTCTAACAACTTTGGGCTTTAAAAACAACTCAACATTTTTCTTTTCTTTCTTCGAGCACTGATTTTCTATCACAAAATAATATGGCTTATTTAGAATTCTGAGGTTTCTACTATCTAAATCTACATAAAAGATATTTTCACCAATTCATATTATTTTTAACGCGGACTTTCTTCTTATTTGTGAATCATAATAATCATAGTACGCCACTACTAGTTAGCTCTTGACTGCAATCTCACCCCATGGTAAGTCATGATGCAGACTAAGATGGTAGCGGGCAAACTTGTGTATATGGCAGTTATATTAAAGCAATACTCCCGTTGATTTCTACTCGACATCGTACCGAAACGCTAAATCGCGTGGCGGTCAGGCAGGCCAGACTATAGAAAATTCAGAAAAATTTAAATTTCCGTATTACCCCTGGCGCGATCGAACCCGGGACCTCCCACGTATAAGACCACAGCATTCACCAAAGCGCCAGGGAGGTAATCAAAATGCAGTTTAAAGAAAGTGTTGTTTCTAGGAATAGTTTTTTACAGGACGCATGGCAAACCCTAAGATCGCCGCGAGAGTTACGAAGTGAAATACACCACCAATCCAAACGTCACATGCTGCCGCGAGACGTACATGAAGCGAGACTCGAGGCGAGGAGAAAGCGTCGAACTACCACGCAACGGCCAAAGGAGATGAGAAAAAAGGTATTCAGTAATAGAAAATATTTTTTTGAAACTATTCTTCTTTGGTAGTAGTTCTTTCTCTTCTTCACTGGTAGAGATAAGTGTTTCCTTGCCCACTATGTTTCTGTTTTTCTACGTATTTTATAACTTTTTGCTAAAAAAAAAGAAAGTTAGAAAAATTTAACTCGTTCATACTCATAACTCAGTAGGTACTCAGCAGCAATCAGAATAACAGAAAGTAATAACAAGTGAATATAATTAAAATTATTAAAAAATACGACTGCTCTGCCGTAGACACACGAACCCTGAAAACATAACACTCCTTTTTTGGGCAGTCGTGTAATGTCCCCCTCCCCCTCGAATGGAAGTACGGCTACCACTGCTACTACGTATACCACAGTCATTAATTACCTTTGGAATATTAGGTATTCACATTTTTATTAAATGATATTTTTTGTGTGAATCACTGGATATTGAACTATAGTGTTATATATTTTTGGTATCTACTCATCAATTTCTAGATGATGATTATTTATAGTTAATCTTATTTTCGATTTTTTTTTAACCTTATCTTTAATGCGGAACCATGGTCACCCCATCAATATTTTTCACTATAATCCCTATAAGCTAGGGATTCTAACGATACCTCATTTACAAAATCGGTTCAGGCGTATAGAAGTTATGGTGGAATATACAAACTCACATACATACATACATACATGAACCCTGAAAACAATATACTTACTCCTTTTTCAGGCAGTCGTATAAAAATTAGGGGGTTTTAAATAGTCTGGCTGTTTAAATTAGATCTTAAACTTGCCTTCAATTAACATTATGATTAGTAAGTACATCGAAATAGAAATGTACTAAAAATATACATCAATGAGTTTGTAGTACTTTTGTAAACCCCTCAATTATTAGGCTATAAATACCAAAATAAATCCAAATCTGCATATGACTTGTGGTATGACCGAGATTTGAATAAGGTTTTCATTATAATGGAACTTATTGACTAATTATTAACTTTTTGGAAATAATACTAGACTATTATATTTATTTTACTTGATTTGAATTCTTTTTTTAGTCTAATAAAAATAAAGGAGACGATTACTTGAATTCTAAGCTAAGCTTTACTTGTAGTCTACATATCACAAATTGTCAATGCTTAAAAACATGGATATTACCAGTTCATCATAATAATGGTGCCATCATAAAAGATAATTTTATACTAATTCTTAATGTTTCACAGCCATCAGGACATCTGAAACCACTTCAAGATGACGATATGGAGAACGACGAAGTAGTATCCGTAGCCATTGGACCACCAGCTATACGGCCAAAGTATGACAAACTCTACAAACATGCACCAAAACAACTCAACCGTACAGCCATCAACGAATCTATATCAACAAATCTTGTCAAAGATGTACTTGTACAACTAGGAAGAGAATTTTTAACACATCAAGTGAATGAGGACTTTGTTTTTGGACAATACATTGGCAATTCTATGAAGAATTTGACGAATGAGTTGCGGCTCAAAATGCAGCATGAAATCCTTGATCTAATAGTGAAATACCATAAGCTTAGTCGTGGTGAAGAAAATTTAAAGGCCACTAGTACTTCAATAATACCCACGCCTGAAGAAATAAGTACGCAGTCAAACCTTAAAGCTATTAAAATGGAGAAGAGATTGAACGACACGGATGAAATATGGCCGGACTTTACAAATTTAGCAAATATCGTAGGTTAGGTTGTTACTGCAAATGTTTTATGAATAAAAATTGTTATTAGGCTAAAAAGATGGCTCTTATTTACAAACTTACTCTAAACCAATTAAAAACCAATTAAAATAAACTTAGTATAGGTAGTGTTTTTAGATAAATTTCCTTTATTGCTGTTGAAGTTTCATAATTAACTACTACAGCTTTAATATTATTACAAATGAGAAAACGCGTGTCCGTCTATTTGTCTTTTAACTAAAGTGCAAGTATGTAAAATGATATGGATGATATTATAGACGTAAGTTACTCTTCATTCCAAACAACCAAAAAGTTCCCGCCGTACGTAGCTCTACATTATAAAGACATTGGTTTGATATGCATAAATGTTTACCCATTGCTACAAAAAATTTACAAAAAACTTTGAAAGCAAAATCTAGTGAAGATAATCCTTTTCAGCGACGCATTCTACCCTCTGTATTTAAGTTTAATACCAAGTATAGATTGCTAACTCCCTTCTAAATTTTTAAGCTATTGCATAGCTTTTATCGCGGGCCTTGAGGGTGGAGACTGAATCCAGAAATTCCGTAACGAAATTGAAAACCTAACACTTTGGTTGCTATGACTACTTGTGTTGTTGTGTAACGTGGTCACGAGTCGGTGGGGTCACTGGCTGGGGACCACGTACATAAGGGGATCAGGGAATCCTCGACAATCAAACACGGATGACTTTAAACTTGGCCGTTGGCCTTTATTCTTAACGATATTCGGATACAAACCACTTCTTAGATCTACGCACCGACCGGGCGGCTCTGAAGGAGCCGACTAAAAGAACATTATTATTCTGTATCACTCGCGGGTTTAACTCGGCAGTCGGCGGCAAGCCTTACGGGCCACGCACGCGTGAGGCGCGTGAGCGGAAGGGAGAAGCGCGGGGGGGAAGTGAAGGTTTCGGCGATGCTGGGCAACTCCGGCTCAAAGCCCTGATATGACCAACACCTCCAGCGTCCTCCTGTGACTATTGCCGCCGTCGTACCCGGATTACCACGAGACGACGTCGTGAAGCGACAATAGTAGAGATGGGTAAGTGATGCGTATGATATTACAGAAGTAATGTTACTTGAAGAGGTGATGCAACATCACTCATTACACGAGCGCGTTAACCATCACACATCACATAGAGCATAGCATTCGTTTCGGTTCGTGTATCACTCGGCACGGCAAGTCGGCACTCGGCAACACTCGGCCGGCCGGCCGGCGGCGCGCGGCGGCGGTGGTGGCGGGGCGGGCGGCGCGCGCCGTCGTCGTCGCCGCGCGCTGCGTCGAAAGAGACAGACGACTAAGAAAGAAATTCTTAGTAAAAATGAGCGAGCTAAATATACAATTCACAGTTTGTCTGAAATGGTGTGGCAATTGTTTGTATGTAATGCAAATATGTCATATAATGCAATTTTGATGTTTATTGTAATGACTTAAGGTCAACATTCAAAATTTCTCCATATTTTCATGAAAGGCGCCAAACTCTTACTTGTTGCCGTTCAAGGTTAAGTACGTACGTAAACAAAACAGAATTTTGTTTGTTTTTGGTTTTAGTTTTCGCTAGTACCTAGTGCTATACTTCACGCGTCTTGCCGCAATTTCTAAGTAATTAGGTACAAATAGTGTAGATAATAATAGTTTCGCAGTAATAATAGTATAATAGTGCTGTAATAAACTTGTTTTATATGTACTGTTTAAGTGTACCTAATTAGTAATGACCAATATTTCAGTGTAAATAAACTATTTTAAGTATTGTAAATAAACTTTAGTCTTTGACTTTGGCTGTAACTTTGTGATGAAGTGAAAAATGGCATCAAAACGTAAATATAGTCCACTCTGGGATCATTTTGAAAGTACGGAGCCAAAAAAAGCTAAGTGTAATTACTGCTCAAAGACTCTCGCTATGTCTTCGAGCTCTATCGGGTCTTTGAGTAGGCACATGAAGAAAGTTCACCCCACCATAAATATTAAATTAAATAGGCTAGAGCGTATAGATGACCATGAAGAAAATGCTAGTAGTACAGATTTAGACCAGAATGTACAAGAGGTGCCAACTACAAGCACTGCAACATCTACGTCAACAGCGCCTATTGCAACAACATCTACTGCAACAACCTCTACTGCAAAAACTAAAGCCACGACAGTCAGAAGGAGTACGCCTACGCAGATAGCCTCAACTTCAATGAAAGATTACATAGAGATAAAAAAGCCTCTTTCACTAATTAAAACGCAACAGCTGGATGAACAACTTCTTAAAATGATAGCTAAAGGCTATCATGCTTTAAGAATAGTGGAGGAGCAGGAGTTACGGAAATTGGTGGAAATGTTAAACCCAGGATATAAATTACCCACTCGTAAAACGCTTTCTGAAAGTCTACTACCCAAAGCATATAATAAAGCGCTCGAAAGGGTAAAAAAAGAAATTGTAAAAGCAATTGCAGTTTGCATAACTACGGATGGGTGGCGATCAGTAACTAATGACGATTATATAGCCATTACAGCTCATTATATCGACCCAGACACTTACAAGTTATGCTCTGTGATGATTGGTTGTTGCAACTATAACGAGAGCCACACCATGGTTAATATATCAGAATTTTTGAAGGAGAAGTTTTGTGAATGGAACATCGAGTATAAAATCACTGCGGTCGTCAGTGACAATGCAGCTAATATTCTGGGTGCTGTTCGTATTGGCGGTTGGCGTTCCGTAAGCTGTTTCGCACATTCTATTAATTTATTAGTACAGAACAGCCTCACTACTATCTCAGAGACAGTAACGAAAGTCAAGAATGTGGTAGAATATTTTAATAGAAGCCTGCCTGGAGCTAGAAAGCTAAAAGAAATTCAAGAGCAAATGAATATCGCACCACTCAAATTGAAGCAAGATATCAGTACAAGATGGAATTCTACATTTGATATGCTCAATAGGTTCTTTAAAATAAAAGACGCTATCATTGCTACCATAGCAATAATCAGATCAGACCTGGCCTTGTCGCCGAACGATTGGATAGTTATGGAAAAAGCGATCCCAATTTTGTCCATATTTTACGAGGTCACGAATGAGGTTAGCAGCGAAAACTATGTCTCTGCTTCAAAATACATAGTTTTTTGTAAGCTCATGAGCAACCAAATTGAAAAGTTTTCAGCGGAAACCACAGAACCAATCAAAGCGTTAGTTACCCGTTTGAAAGATGAGATGATGCAACGGTTCGGCGACGTTGAAAAAAAAATGTTGCTCAGAGAAGCCACAATACTTGACCCACGCTTCAAACAAAGGGGATTCAAAGATATTAAAAATTATGACACTGCCGCAGCAGAACTAAAATTAAAAATTGGGAGGATTATCCTGCCCAGCGAACGCCGTTCTAACATTCCAGAGCCTGCTGAACCTAGTACAGTTCCTTCAAAAGCAAATTCAATTTGGGAACAGTTTGATGAGGAAGTCGCGCGTTTAGTTCCAGAAAACCCCGTTGCCGCAGGTATTGTGGAATTCGACAAATATATACTGGAACCACTAATAAACCGGAACGAAAATCCTTTGTTGTGGTGGAAGGAACGAAAAGCTGTATATCCCTGTCTCTACACTTATATGCTTAAACGTTTACATATAACAGCTACGTCTGTTCCTTGTGAGCGGGTTTTCTCGAAGGCGGGCTTAACTCTCAATGATAGAAGAACGCGCCTAACAACGAGAAAACTATCTCAGTTAATGTTTATGAGCTGCAACTGATGTAAAGTGTAAATAATTCACAAAATCGCCAATAGCAAAAAAATAATTTAAAAAACCAATGTAAATGGAATGTAAATAGCAAAAATATAATTTAAAAAACCAAAAAAAAAAAAATACAAATTGTACATAAATGTAAATATGTAAACAGGTATAATTATAATCATCAGTAATCATTGTATATAAAGTTGATTTTTAAATACGCCTGTCTTCTATAAAATGAAGATTGCCAGTCCTAAGCCTGGAGCCCCTTTTTGATTTACTTTTTCTGGGGTCAAGTATGAAGGAAAATCAACTTGATGCTTTATTAAATTTTCTATCTATAGTATACTTATTACAATACAAATAAATTTAAAATAGGCACAATAATTCGATAACATGATCGCATAATATATATAGGTACATTATACAAACAAAGTAATAAATTAACACACAATTGCATCTCGATTCTCGAGTCACATCAACAGTGTGTTTTTGCTCATAGTCGCAAATAACTCTCATTCATAGTCATTAGTCAAGTCAGTCACATTACATTAACATTGCATTACTCGAATCGTCGAGTCGACGTCTCCGCATTACATGCAATGCAATATCTCAAGTGATGTTTGGGGTGATAGTGATATCACAGTGTAACATCACCTTTTTGGAAGTGATGAGTAATGTTGCATTACCTTTTGACGTACCGTTTTGCGCATGTCTAGACAATAGGCACAGGCGAACTGCCGGCGGACGCCGGTCGGGTGTGCTATATAGGCCGGCGTGCGGGGATTTGCGGTGGG
Source organism: Erebia epiphron (assembly GCA_963932025.1). Classification (NCBI taxonomy): domain Eukaryota; kingdom Metazoa; phylum Arthropoda; class Insecta; order Lepidoptera; family Nymphalidae; genus Erebia; species Erebia epiphron. Next base: position 17,833,900 of record OZ009950.1, read on the forward strand.
GACCGGCGTGTGCGCTGTTGCTCGCTGATTGGTCGGTTTCTCTCACGCCACTCTCGTACGATGTGATGCGGCGGTCTTCGAGAAGGTTCTCGCGTGTTTGTGTGCTGAGTCACGCCTGCGTCGGTCTTGGTAGGTATTGTGACGGCTTCGTCACATTCCCCTCCCGCCAGAGAAGATTTTTACCTGTAAAAATCACCGTATTAGTCACTGTTGGCAACATGCGGTCCCTGACTCCTAGGGTCTTACCACAACATTTTTATTTGTTCCCCGTCCCTCTTTCCTATGTTTCTATTTTTTTATTGATTTGTTTGAATCTTGGTTTTTAGGTATTGAACTTTTTTATGTCTTTTATGTGTGCCGTACATACTTTTCCTCCTTGATTTGCTTTTAACAGGAATATTACTGGGGATTTTTGTTCGATTACTGTGTAAGGGCCTGAAAATTTTGGTGCTAGCTTTGCACACAATTGTTTGTTCGCGTTTGATAGTGGATAATCCCGTTTTAGTACCAGATCTTGGATTTTGGGAGCCCACTCGCGTCTCGTTTTGTCGAAGTACTTCTTTTGCAGGTTCGATGCTTGACTCTGGTGATTTTTGACTATTTCATAAATTTCTTGTAATTTTTGTTTTTCTTTTAATGCCGGTGTGGGAATTGGGTTTCGTCGTGGACGTTCCTTAGTTCCCTACCAAACAAAAGAAAGGCCGGAGAGTACTTCGTGGATTCCTGGATGGACGTGTTAAGTGCGAAATTAAATTCATTTAGGTATTCGTCCCATTTTTTGTGGTTTTTCTCGATGAATGACGCTATCATTGTTTCGAGTGTTCTGTTTACTCGTTCGGTTGGGTTGCATTGTGGTGTGTATGGCGCGGTTAGTCTTTGCTGTATGCCATACCGTTTTAGGGTTTCCTGGAATTGTTTACTAACGAAAATTCTTGCGTTGTCGCTTAGTAACGTTTTCATGCCCCCGTATCTCATGATTAATTCTTTTAGAGCGTTTGTGACGGCGGTTGCGGTTGTGGTTCTTAGTGGTTTTATTTCTGACCATTTGGTGAATTTATCGTGAAATACGATGATCCACTGGAATCCTTTTGATGTTCGCGGCAGAGGTCCTATGAGGTCCGTGGTGACAATTTGCCATGGTTCTTCTGCGTTGTTGATGTGCATTAAACCTGATTTTTTTTCTTGTGTAGGCTTATGTTTTTGACATTTTTCGCACCGGTTGACGTATTTTGATACGTCCCTGAATATTCCTGGCCAATAATATCGCGTCGCGATTTTGTTAAATGTTTTTGAGGTTCCTAAATGACCTGCGTCAGGTTCGTTGTGATTCTGGTTTAATATTTTTTCTTTGTCCTCTTTTTTGACACATAATTTCCATTCTGTTGATGGGTCTAGTTTTCCTCCATAACGCGGGTTGACTAGTCTTCTATACAATTTTCCTTCGCGTATACAGTAGTCGGTGTCTAGTTCTGGTTGTTTGGTTACACTATTGTATTTTTTTGAGTACCAGTCATTTTCCTCCACTGTCGTAGTACATAGTGGGTTCTTATGTTTTAATTTTATGATGTGTTTTACCCACGTATTCCCTTTTGGGCATTCTTCGGCTTTTTTGTATTCTTCTTCCAGGGTGGTTTTCAGTATTGCTCTTTGTTCTACGGATAGGATTTCCTCGTTGTTTGTTGCCTCATTTTGTTTTTCGGTGCTCGTTTGTTCTACGGACAGGATTTCCTCGTTGTTTGTAGTCTCTTTTTGTTTTTCGGTGCCTGTTTGTTCGCCTGTTGTCTTTGTCCATTTGACCGTGATTCCAATTCTTGACAGTAGGTCCATACCCATTATCATTATGGTTGTGGATGGCAGGTAAATGAATTGGTGCGTTAGCGTCTTTCCGTTTATTTCCAGATTGAGGTTTATGGCTGTGTTCGTCTGTATCCTCGAGCCATCTGCCAGTTTAATTGTGGTTTCTTTTCGTATTCTTCCATTGTTGTGCTCCCTTATTTGGTCCACGATGTCCTTGTTGACGTAAGAGTTCGTTGACCCTGTGTCAACGAACTCATGAGGGCTCTGAATGGTTTCCCGTGTATTTTTACCTCGGCAAATATTCTGTTATCTTTTCCCACTTGTGATTTTGCTGTATATGCTTGCTTCGTTTTATTAGGATTCCTGTTTCTATTACAGCAGTCCCTCGTGAGCTTTCCGAGTAGGCCACATCGGCTGCAGAAGATGACTTGTTTGTTTCGGCATTCTTTGGCCGAGTGGTTTTTCTTTCCACACTTCCAACAGCAGGATTCCGGGTCGTAGTGTGCGCTCACTGGTTTTCTCTCAGTTTTGGTTTCCTCCGTTTTCCAGTTTTCCTGTTTGTTCCATGGTCGGCCTGTTTGGTTTTCTTTATGTTGGTAAATTGGTTTTTTGTAGGTGTCTTTGCTTCGGTCTATGTTTATCTTCTCGTAGTCACCTGCCAATTGAATGAGTTCCGATACTGTTTTGAAATCTTTCCTTTTTATGTAATATTGATAGTTATATCTCATATTATCGTATATTCTGTCTAGTTGTTCTTCGGTTGTTAGTTTTCTATATCTTCTCATTAGTGTTTGTATTTCTGTTAGATATGGTACAAAGTTTTCTCTGACTTTTTGGCGTCTATTTATGATTGATTCTAAAAGGTTTTTCTCGTAATTTCTGGGATAGTAGAACAACTTGAAGTTCTCCGTGAAGTCTTCCCATGTTTTCCATTGTGGACTATTGTTTCTATACCACAGCGATGCTGCTCCGTTGAGGCATCTCGGTATCACTTTTATAATTCTGTCTTTGTTGACTTTCAGTGTGTCCGTTAGTTCCTCTATTCTCTCCAGGAATTCCACAGCATCCCCGGTGGTGTCGAATTGAATTTTCCAGCGGGATACGGCCTTGTCGAATTCGTTTATATTGTTTTCCTTCCCCTTGATATCCTCCTGGTCCATTTCGTCTTCGTTTTTCACTAATTGCACTAATTGTTTTCGTAGTTCTTCGACTGTGTTTGTCTGAGATACTTCGATTTCCCTTTTTTCGAGTTCTTCGATTAATTTTTGTTTACTTAATGCGTATACCCAGGCTGTTGGCATTTTATTTTATTCTGTTCCCGACTATTGAATCTAATTATGAGTCGCGGCTTGTTTAGTGGTATTTGTATTTATCTATTTACTTATAACTATATAATTGCGGTTACGGGGTTTAATTAGACGCTTGCGGCCTATTCTAATTTTTTAAACTAAGTATATCTCTATATTGTTTAGTTACAGGTTAGTAATGATTTATTTCTTTATATTAACTACGGGTTTCCTGCGGGTTTCCTTTATATTAATTGTCTCTGACACGGTTATTTATTTAACGGTACTTAAGATTTTCGGTCGGTAAGTGGATTTTTTTTTCTCGGTTTCTGTGTGAGTGTTCTTTATTTAATACTTATGGTAACGGTTTTCGGTCGGATGCCTGCACTAAAATCTATCGACCCGAATTTCCGCGAGTCGACTGATTTAGAGTTGGCATGCGGTTCGCGAATGTAACTTTTCGCGTGTTTCTAATAATGAGTGTTTTTCGTTCCGATGCTTGTTTTCATCTCTATCAACCCGAATTTCCACGAGTCGACTGATCGAAAACCAGCATGGGATTCGCTATAATAACTTTCCTTTCCCTGGTTTTTTTTTTTTGTATGTGTGTGTGTGTTCTTTATTTAATACTTATGGTAACGGTTTTCGGTCGGATGCCTGCACTAAAATCTATCGACCCGAATTTCCGCGAGTCGACTGATTTAGAGTTGGCATGCGGTTCGCGAATGTAACTTTTCGCGTGTTTCTAATAATGAGTGTTTTTCGTTCCGATGCTTGTTTTCATCTCTATCAACCCGAATTTCCACGAGTCGACTGAACGAAAACCAGCATGCGATTCGCTATAATAACTTCCCTATCCTTGCTTCTTTTTTTTTTTTTTGTATGTGTGTATGTGTGATTTTAGCTATCTAGTGTGGTCTTTCGTTGTATGTTTATTCTTGAATCTATCAACCCGAATTTCCACGAGTCGACTGATTTAGAATCAACATGCAATTTCGCGTTTTTATTTCACTTTTCCTTTCTCGTTCTTACTGTTCCCGTTCAGATACTCGTTCTTTCAGTCAACCCGGAGTTCCACGAGTCGACTTTACAGAAATAACTTGTATCTGTTATTATTTAAAAGCGAAAAACGGAAAAAAATAGCAATGACGGTATTTACGGAAAAAGTTTCTTACTTACTGTTTTTTTTCTTTTTACGACTAAGCGGATGGTCTTCCCCGTGGTTTGGCGGGGTGTACCACTTTAACGGACGCGACGCAGACGGCGGACGGACGGATGAACGGTTTTATTTTATTTATTTTTTTCCGCGACGCGAACCCGGGACAGTCGGGTGGGTTTTTCGGTTGGGCGCCAATGTAACGTAGTCACGAGTCGGTGGGGTCACTGGCTGGAGACCACGTACATAAGGGGATCAGGGAATCCTCGACAATCAAACACGGATGACTTTAAACTTGGCCGTTGGCCTTTATTCTTAACGATATTCGGATACAAACCACTTCTTAGATCTACGCACCGACCGGGCGGCTCTGAAGGAGCCGACTAAAAGAACATTATTATTCTGTATCACTCGCGGGTTTAACTCGGCCGTCGGCGGCAAGCCTTACGGGCCACGCACGCGTGAGGCGCGTGAGCGGATGGGAGAAGCGCGGGGGGGAAGTGAAGGTTTCGGCGATGCTGGGCAACTCCGGCTCAAAGCCCTGATATGACCAACACCTCCAGCGTCCTCCTGTGACTATTGCCGCCGTCGTACCCGGATTACCACGAGACGACGTCGTGAAGCGACAATAGGCACAGGCGAACTGCCGGCGGACGCCGGCCGGGTGTGCTATATAGGCCGGCGTGCGGGGATTTGCGGTGGGGACCGGCGTGTGCGCTGTTGCTCGCTGATTGGTCGGTTTCTCTCACGCCACTCTCGTACGATGTGATGCGGCGGTCTTCGAGAAGGTTCTCGCGTGTTTGTGTGCTGAGTCACGCCTGCGTCGGTCTTGGTAGGTATTGTGACGGCTTCGTCACAGTTGAATAATTTGAAGTCAACAACACAAGTAGTCATAGCAACCCAAGTGTTAGGTAAGTTGATAAAAAATGCTATGCAATAGCTTTACCGCGGCAGTCTCCGAGTGCCACACGTCTTTTTAGGGTTTCGTAGCCAAATTTGGCAAAAACGGAACCCTTATAGATTCGTCATGTCTGTCTGTCTGTCTGTCTGTCTGTCCGTCCGTCCGTATGTCATAGCCACTTTTTTCCGAAACTATAAGAGCTATACTGTTGAAACTTGGTAAGCAGATGTATTCTGTAAACCGCATTAAGATTTTCTTACAAAAATAGAAAAAAAACAAAAAATTTTGGGGGTTCCCCATACTTAGAACTGAAACTCAAAAATTTTTTTTTCATCTAACCCATAGGTGTGGGGTATCTATGGATAGGTCTTCAAAAATGATATTGAGGTTTGTAATATAATTTTTTTCTAAACTGAATAGTTTGCGCGAGAGACACTTCCAAAGTGGTAAAATGTGTCCCCCCCCCCGTAACTTCTAAAATAAGAGAATGATAAAACTAAAAAAAATATGTGTTGTACATTACCATGCAAACTTCCACCAAAAATTGGTTTGAACGAGATCTAGTAAGTAGTTTTTTTTTAATACGTCATAAATCGTAAACCGCAATTTACCTTTCATTCAATCAACTCAAATATTTAAAAAAAACATTTAATTTAAAACTTACTACAGGTTTGTACGGAACCCTCGGTGCGCGAGTCCGACTCGCCCTTGGCCGGTTTTTTTTTCTAGGTTAATACTATCGTTAGATGGCGCTATCAGGCTCGCTCTTTGTATGATTATAGTAAAATCGGTGAAATATCGTATTTTTTTGGTTCAATTTGTATTAATTATTTATATAAAATTATCAAAATACAAAAATTTGATAAAATCACGCAAATAGCAAATTTACATTCAACTAATTTTAACAAACAGCTTGCACAGTTACGCGATCTCAGATTGTGCGAAGAACTACAAGGTACCGGCGACTTTAATGCGCATTTAGCGAGCTTTGATTGAATGTATGAAGTGAACAGTCTTACACTGGTTTATATATTGTCTTTGATTTAAACTGACAGATCTGGGATTTCATAGGAATGAGCGCTGCGCTGTATTAACGCGATAACAACCTACAATGAGATGATGATTTTAATGAGATGAGCATTTAGATTGGATTTTAGTATTATAGGATAGGATTAGAGATGCGACGACGAGTGATTGTTTTTTTTTATATCTTACTGGTGAGTGAGTATTATATATCTTGTCCAACCATTTTATTTTAGCAGCTCGTTACAATGATGTTCTAATGCGTTACTGATTCGATTTTTGCAATTGTCATTTTTTAAGAAGAAGTTTTAATCGATTTGACACATTGATACTTAACTTTCCTCAAATTTTTTTATTGTTATTTTATAAACATACTTATTATTTAGGCGTTAAAATTACTAAGTGTATGAAATAATGTAGGTATGTATTAAAATAAATCATCTATGTGAAACAGTAGTACAGTAAATGTACACGAATCAGTCAGGTCATAGAAACCAACCATATGGTGCTAGGATTATCAAGAAAGCTAGTGTTGCAGCTCCGTGACTATTTTGGAAAGAAAAGTCGTACTTGTAATTACTAGATGAGTATACGAGTTACGAAATATCGGATAAAGAAGCACGTCACTTCAATTGTAAAAAAACGATATGCGTCTATGGAGTACTGTATTTTTTTGTTGATGGTTGCCTGTGAATAATTATGACACTTCATAGGCCTGCGTGTGTCAAAAGTAAAATAAATGGTTGGTCAAATATAGTTATCGGTTTCTACACGGCATAGTAACGAATCGCTTGGCGGCAAGTCTTTGCCGGTTTTACGTCTAACCCCAATACAGAGGCACAGCGATGTATGAGTTTGTATGGATCTGGGCCCACTTAAGCGACGCGGCACGGAGATGCACTGCGACATAATAGGCATGATGACTGATTTTGAAAAATGGTCAGATTATGTTCGGAAGTATCTACTATTTCGAAAAAATATCTTATTTCAGCAGAAAAATAAAGTTTGGTAGATAAAATTAGCATTTGAAATTTAAATTTTAAAATTCACGCCATAACGTTCGGCGGTGTCATGGCGTCGTTGTGACGTCACTATTGTTTTTACCAATGTACTCTGTGCACTGTGCAGTAAGCAATAGTGTGATTTTCAAAGCTCGAAAACAAACAATTGTGACGTCATTCGCTTCTTTGTGTTTTATGCAATATGGCGGATTGCTGTATTTTATAGTTTTATTTTATCAAAATAAATAGCAATCTCACTCGATATTGAAAAATAAATACGTTTTTTATAATCCATGAATCCTATTTCATTAGATAAATTCATAATTGCATTGATTCTTGGTTACTGTCATCATGCCTATTGTACAAAGTATACTTGTCACTACGTGCCGAGCCTCTGCACCTTAAGCATTAGTGATGTGGTTTATTCGTCAAAGATGATGTTCCGATTTGTTTTTGAATCACGTTTAAATAGACTCATAACAATGAATCTAAATTAATATTTCTCTATTATCGGTAAGAGCCCAATAAGATGAGCATTAAGATTTGGTTTCAGTGTCATAGAGACGCTTAGAATTCATATTAAAGCGGAGAAAATTGTTTCGTACACTCTGTATTAGCGATTGATCCTGTTAAGATAGGAATGGGTTGCGTTACTGGCGTCCAAATGAGTATCTATCTATACTTCTGTGCTAATGTTATAATAGCGAAAGTTTGGATGGATAAATGTATGGATGGATTGATGTTTGAAACTCAATCACGCCAGAACAGCTGAACGGATCAAATTAGAACAATAAACGATTTGCACCCAGAAGTATCTGGGAGCAAATCGTTTATTAGATATCTATACTTTGAGCATCTATTTTAATAGTTTCCGGAGTTAAATTACTGCAGCTATCTTCATCACTCGACAGTTGAATTTTAAATTTAATAAATACTCAATTTCAATAATACCACAATATCTAGAACGTTTCAGAGATCATTGTTGGAGGGAATTTTCAATAATCTTTATATCTGTGGTTCATGCTTCACGGACTCTGTGTTGAATACTAAAAAATGTGAGAGGGATGCCGTCATACGCCGAAGCGAGAAAGCAGAAAAAGATTGATACTTACATAGAATAAGACTGAACTTTCTTTGAATAAGGGATGTTTCGAAATTTTAATTACTTTACACCCCATGGGGGTAATGGATTTCCGTACAACATTACAACCCCGCTTAGCCATAAGAATATAATGACGTACTTTACCTTTAGATAACAGGTCTTATAATAAGGCATTGTCGAGCGAGGGGTGTGATAACATACATAACCCTTCGTTTTGGCTTTGCCGTAGCCGGCTAAAAAGGATTAGGGCACAGTCTACTAAGCTGGCTAAGTGCGGATAGGCGGACTATATAAAGTGATAACATACATAACCCTTCGTTTTGGCTTTGCCGTAGCTGGCTAAAAAGGATTAGGGCGCAGTCGGCCACAGTCTACTAAGCTGGCTAAGTGCGGATATATAATAACAGCCTTAATTTAGTTGAGTCGTTGAAGCATTTAGTTTGCCTGTTTACATAATTCGGCCGTTGGCGAAACCGTCCGGACATTTTTACATTTCACATACGATTATACGTTAAGGACTTAGACTGAAAAATATGAGAATATCGAAGCTTTTTATTTAAAAAAAATTGGTAGACGTGCTTTGGGGTTCATCGACTTTGCCCCACCAAGGTGCACCACCTGTGGGCCCAAGTCCAATTAATGTTAAAATTTAAGTTAAAATAAAATTAGTGAGTGCCTGCGGGGAAAAAAAACTTAATCTACGCGGATGAATTCGCGGCCATCATCTGAAATGAAATCTTTGTGATAGAAGCAGGCATTACTTTGCGGAAGTCCATGATAATGGAAAAAGTAGAACTTTAATTCGCTATAAATCCGTCACAGTAAGTAAATCTATGTGGTACAGTATGTCTTGCGATATTCACCACGCCACACAAATCTTCCAAAAATAGAATATATTGAATAGAATATTTTGGAAGATTTGCGAGGTGTATCTCTGATTGCGTGTGTAAATCTATCTTTGTATAGTTGTTGCAGCTCATTTGTATACGTGTAGATATATTATGTGCGTGTACGTGTTGCACTTAGGTACGACTGACCGCTCCGAAAGGCACGCACACTGACGCAAAATGCATAACTACAACTAAAGTTCACGCGCGAGGTGGAGATGATCAAGCCGAGGTCCGAGTTTAACAGGAGGTATCCATATGAAGACACTGCCCCCAACGATGTCTTCGAGCTCTAGGGCTCATTTTATCGGCGACGCCTAGCGCTCGCCCAACCCCCGGTGATGCTGTAGCTGCCAGTAGGGCCTACGCAGCATATCCACAAAAAAAAGCGCGCTGGCGACTTTTTTTTTAATACCACTACAAGTTAGCCCTTGACTGCGATCTCACCTGATGGTAAGTGATGATGCAGTCTAAGATGGTAGCGGGTTAACCTGTTAGGGGTATGGCAGTTATATTAAACCCATGCCCTTATAGTCGGTTTCCACGCGGCATCGTGCCGGAACGCTAAATCGCTTGGCGGTACGTCTTTGCCGGTAGGGTGGTAACTAGCCACGGCCGAAGCCTCACACCAGCCCACACCAGAGCAAATTTAGAAATTATATTGCAAGAACTATAACATTTTTGTTTCGTTGTGGCCTCTTAAGCTATATAGCGGGTCTCCACGAGCTATTCCAATTTCTTAATGGTTCATTTGTTAGCGGCCACTGCCAGGAATTGTCGCAGTTTTTAACGAACAACGCTTGCAGCATAATTTCGCGCTGCGGTAACTGTGAAGCGACGCTCTAGTTTAGAGCTTAAATAAATCACTTGAATTGTTGAATGTGCGTGAAAAGCTGTGGGCTAAATCTGAGCTTTAATTTATAAGCGATAGCGGACTAAATAGCGGTGATGGCCTAGTGGTTTTGACGTTTGACCTCGGTCTGAACATCGGGCACGCACGGCCTATAACATACCTTAAATATCACTTGCTTTATCGGTGAAGTACAATAACAAACGCTCGCAGCATTATTATTTCGGGCTGCGGTAACTGTGAATCGACGCTCTAGTTTAGAGCTTAATAGCTATTTATGCAACTGTATCGTAATGAGGGTCATTTTAATTCAAGTGCTGTTTTTTGATACGAGGCTTGCCGAGTATCAAAATAGGTTAGTACGAGAATTAAAATGACTAATTACGTACAGTTGCATACAAGATTTTATCTACGACAAGGACGTCTTTATAATTTTTTACTTTATAAATTAATAAAAACCAAAAGTGCCAGAACCCAGAGCCGCTAAGCTATAGGTATCCTATTTATGAAGATAACCATATCGATACAGCTACGACTCATAACGATACAGCTCGAAAGAGGGTTCAAATCGATATAGTTGTCAAATTCGAAATTGGAACTTTTCGATGCTGGAGTAGATAAATAAATAATTTGAATTGTTGAATGTGCGTTAAAAGCTATGGGCTACATGTGAACTTTAATTTACAAGCGAAAGCGGGCTAAATAGCGGTGATAGCCTAGCTAGTGGTTTTGACGTTCGTCCTTGGTCAGATCCACGGGCACGCACGGCCTCTATTTTTTCTTGAAAGCCTGTGCACGCCCAGAACGTGTCGACTGAACTGGACATTAAGATGCACAAATAAATAGTGTATCTCGGGAAAGATATTATTAAACTAGCTGATGCCCGCGACTTCGTCAGCGTGGATTTTTTTTAAAGCGTGGATTGAGGTTTTGTTGCTTCCCGCAGTAACTATTTTTCTGGGATAAAAAGTAGCCTATGTGTTATTCCAGACAAATCTTACAAATTCCGTGCCAAATTTCATTCAGATCCGTTCAGGCGTTCTGGCGTGATTGAGTAACAAACATCCATCCATACATCCATCCATCCATCCAAACTTCATCCATCCATCTAACCAAAGGTCAGGCAATAATACATTTATTTCGTAAGAACATAAAGTAACACATTTCAACTTGGGCCAACCCCCGCCAGTGCAACGCGAGCCACGATCCCATTTGTTAACTTTTCGCCCAACTATTTGGACGATGTTTTCGCTGACCCCAATTAATAACGTTGGTCGAACGTTGGAACAAATATTGGTTTAAAAAAGAAAAAAATCTAGGGAATTGTTTAATGCATTGCATTAACTCAGCTATTATGAAAACTATAAAGCCGATGTAAGAAATAAAATAAAAGAAACAATAGAAATAAATAATTTTAAATATAAATAACTAGCTGATGCCCGCGACTTCGTCCGCGTGGTTTAAGTTTTTTGTTATTCCCACGGGAACTCCTTAATTTTGCGGGATAAAAAGTAGCCTATGTCACTCTCCAGGTCCTCAACTATACCCATGCCAAAAATCACGTCAATCCGTTGCTCCGTTGCGGCGTGATTGAAGGACAAACCAACAAACCAACAAACCAACAAACAAAGTGACTTTCGCATTTATAATATTAGTATGATGATTACTCCCAATTAATTAAGAAATGAAGGCTTTTAGACTGGTAGGTAATTAATACTTTGTATGTTGCTACTTAGTTCCCTCAAAACTACAATATAAGACTATTCAAGGGGCGAATAAACGAATTCCTTGAAAGCCGATAACTCATTGGTGGTTCCTCTCGTAGGTAGGTAGGTACTACGATGCGGAGGCGGTTATCACTTTAAAAAAGTATAGTAACATTATGCCTGAACGAGAAATTCGTGCGTAGCAAATCTTGCTAAAATAACTATGCCATGTCACATCATTATGTTTTCTACCACTTATTAACATCAATCACATGAGTCACATCACTTATCATCATCAAGTAGCTTCAAGCTTATCACGGTTCAAGGCAAGAGTGAATACGCATCTTCTAGTCAAGCGCGTTCCTACCTATAGTCTAGGTAACGGGGCGGTCTGTTGTACTAGGCCTCAGCATTGATTTGCACTACTAACCCATTGTCCTAGGTGAGCTACAGAAGGGACGCGATACGACGCCATAGAAAATGACAAACTTGTCTACGCCACAACGCAGGCCACGTGAAGGGCCAGCAACTGTATGATACTGTCGCGTCGTATCAAGTCGCGTTGTCGCGTTTGTCGCTCACGTAGGACAACGGGTAAGTATGATTATGTCAAGGACAAGCCTATTTCGCAATAAAAACCATTTACCCAATTTGTTCGAAGTTTGCCAACATGTACGACAAACGTTATGATCCATGTTCTTGTGTAATTTTACAAACAATACAATAACCCATTTCGCGGAGCTCGATTAATTCCGAAGCGCCTGTGTGCACACTACCATCACTTAAAGCAGTATTATTTTACAATGTCAGAATTATATGACGTACCTTGACGTCCCTAATATAAGGACTATATTTCTGAAACAACAATGTCAACAACAGTAAAGTAATACTACGTTAAGCGATGATAGTAAGGCCCCCAATATATCAAGGGTGGTTTGGCTCGAATTGAAGCAAATATTCGTTTATAAATTAGCGAATACGTTAGCTGAAATTATTATGGTTATTGGAATATTACGATACATACCTAATGTCGAGAATTTTCAGGCAATTGTTTGTTTGCATTACGATTCCAAATGGCTTAATCAGGGCAACTCAGCGGCGACTACCTGGCGCAGTGCTGTGGCTATGGGCTTATATTATGTGGGAGGTCCCAGGTTCAACTCCCGGCAATGACAATTTGAGAGTCTATAATTTCGGAATTTTCTTTGGTCTGGCCTTGTGGCTAGTTTCCTTTCTACCGGCAAATACGTGTCGCCAAGCGATTTAGCGTTCCGGTACGATGCCGTGTAGAAACCGATTAGGGGTATGGGTTTAATATAACCGCCATGCCCCTAACAAGTTAGCCCGCTACCATCTTAGACTGCATCATCACTTACAAGGGCTAACTTGAAGCAGAAAAAAAACTGGTAGTTTTTTTGAACATTCCAAAAGTAAACATGGATTTCGCAATAACTAATTCCATGTTAATAGAATAAGCTAGCTATGCGTATGTTCAAAATAAATAAATCAATCAATGAATTATAAATCCAATCAAATATCAATCAATCAAATTCAAATAAATATTATAAATGCGAAAGTTTGGATGTATGAATGTATGGATGTATGGATGGATGTTTGTTACTCAATCACGCCCCAACGGCTGAATGGATCTGGATGAAATTTGGCACAGAGATACATTATAGTCTGGAATAACACATAGGCCGGAAAATTAAAGAGTTCCCGCGGGAACCGAAAAACCTCATTCCACGCGGACGAAGTCGCGGGCATTAGCTAATAATTCCCTATATTTGTTCGGAGAGCAAATAAATGATTGAATATTCATATGGAGTAACTCGGACACGTAAAAGTTTGCTGTAAATTCCCGCATTCCCGTGTCCGGTTGGTGTACCGAAATAAATCTGAAAATTTTCCAAACTCAGCAAATATTATGGACGAAGAGCTGGTAGAGAAAATTTTAATTCGATATATCTTTATATTTTGCTGATTTAATTTTGGTAATTGTTTTATCTAAAAACTTAGTACCTACTTAGGTACTTAAGCAGTGGCGTGCATGACATAGAGGCATAAAAGCACTGCTTACCTCAGCTAAAAAAAAACAATGCTCGTTTTTCACCATTCCCTGCTTGGTAATAGGTTCTACCTAACCAATGCCTACCCTGGCTCGAAACCCTATGCACACCTCTGTACTTAAGTATGTTGTGTGTGTACTTTCAAATGTTCAAGTGATTCCATCACTTGAACATTTGCTTGTCGAACCATGTTGAAGATGCTTAATAATTATGAAGAAGTTTATTGAATCCGTAATTGCTTAATACTAGCAGATGTCCACGACTTCGTTCGCGTGGATTTAGGTTTTTAACAGCCCCGTGGATACTCTTTGAGGTTTCACGTTAAAAAACTAAGGCCCAGGGCTTAAATATACTCACGTAAAAAATCATGTCGATGCGTTACTCCTTTGCGGCGTGATGAAACGACAAACCAACAAACAGTGCGCTTAGTGTAAGTTTTAACATTGCAAATTCGATTGATCGTATCGAGCGTTCGATTACATGGGCGTCAAAGTAAAATGGACCCAAAAGCTCTTGATTTAAATTCAGTACAACCGATTTTAATTTCGAAACGTATCGATTGGAGAGCTGGTTGTGAATGCATACCCAAAATTGAGCTCTAAATCAATACCGTTAAGGTTCATTTTAGTTTGACGCTAATGTGATCGAACGCTCGATTACTATCAATAAAGTAATATAAAAACTTAGAATAAGCGTGCAGTGCAGTGTATTGGTACGTTGATTAGTGATGGAAAATTCAGGCAAAACGGTAGATATTTACTGTATTGCGAATTTAAGGGTTTTATCACTTGTATTTCTACAATTTTTTCCACCAGTTCTCAGTATTATTTTATCCCGGCAGTGCAAACTAACTCCCTGGAAAAACATCGCAAAGCTCTGCAAAGTGTTCAAAATATCGAAACCATAAATAACAGAAATAATGGACCGCAGTTCTGTGATTCGTTTAATAGTAGATTATTCACCACGGGGGTAATGCGATATATTATGTCACGGGCGCCGGGATAAATCCCAAGCGGAACGAGGGATTTCAGAGTAACTCCCGAGCGTAGCGAGGGTGTTGCATCTAGAATCCTGAGAGTAGCGCGGGAATTAGGGGCGCCCAAGATTAATACAGCATTACCCCTACGGTGAATACTCTACTTTTCACACCTCGCGATACAACCACTTCTTTCAGCTGGCATGGCCTACTCGATTTGACAAACAAATGTCGTCAGTGCGAATCTAGTGGGCCACGGCTTCGGTTTTCGACAATCGAGTTGGCCGCGCCTGCTGAGAACACATTCTGTTTACCGAAATTAGACTTTATGCATATAGTAATAAGAATCCTTACTAATATTATAAATGGGAAAGTGAGTTTTTTGTATGTTTGTTCCGCTTTCATGCCGTAACTACTGAACCGATTGCTTTGAAATTTTGCAGACGTAAAGTTAGAAGTCCGGATTAAATAATAGGGTACTTTTTATCCCGGAAAATTAAAGAGTTCCCGCGGGAACTAAAACTCCTCAATCCACGCGGACGAAGTCGCGGGTATCAGCTAGTTATGAATAAAACCTCTTTGGAATGAATAGAATTTCTTTCAGATCTTGCTTCAGATGCGCGATAATTCTAAATTCAAATCACATTATAACCCTAGGGAATAATGGATTTCAGTACTACATTATAACCCTAGGGATTTAATGTCTTACTTTAACCTTAGGATAACAGGCCATGTAATTGGGCGTTGTTGAGCGAGTGGTGTGAAAAATTAGTTTTGTTTCGATACGAGCTTTTTTATACATTATACTTCATACTAATATTATAAATGTGGAACTGGAGAGTGGCATACTTTTCATCCCGGAAAATAAGTCAGCTACCGCTAATAAAAAACTTATATACCACGGGGATAAAATCGAGGGTATCTGTTAGTTTTGGATGAAGCCACAATCACCTTTTAAGAATAACTCCATTCTATTACCTATTCTGTGATACTGATGTCCTAACTTCTACGTAAGCGGTGAACCAGAGTGATTTAGACGTCCGACTATGTACCTAAAAATGTGCGTTTTAAGAAATTAAGTACCACTTGCTTTAGCGATGACGGAAAATATCTCGAGGAAACGTGCATGCCCGAGAGTTCTATATAATTTTCTCAAAAGTGTGTGGCGTCTGCTTATCCGCACTTAGCCAGCTTGGTGGACTAGTCAAACGCTTCTCATTCAGAGAAGATACTCATACTCGGTAATGAGCTGCGTTTTCACCGAATTTTATGTTTCTTGCGTTACTAATGTTTCCAGGGATACAAAGCATTCGTCTCCATAATGATTTATCATCATCATCATCACTACAGCCTATTAACGTCCTACTGCTGGGCACAGGCCTCCACTCTCAAAGGAGAGTGGGAATTAGAGCTTAGACCCACCACGCTGCTCCAATGCGGGTTGGCGGGCTTTAACGGCAATTATCATGTTAGTGATAATAACCGGGACCGACGGCTTAACGTGCTCTCCGAGGCACGGGGGTGAAACACCGCCAACTTCCAACTCCGGGCTGGCACTGAGAATTTCTTAATTCAAAAACCAATACCTAACTTTTATGCCCGACCGGGAATCGAACCCAGGACCTCATGATCCGCAGTCGACTATGCTAACCACTAGACCGACGAGGCAGTCACAGTATTTTATTTTATCATAGTAAGTCGGGGTATACTACCTCCTATATTGTGTACGTCATGGCTATAATATTGTGTTGTCACAATATGTGGTGTGTATAGCGCTTAAATAAACCGTCTCGGGCCGGCAGAGGCACGTATTCTGCCGATATCTACTCGTATGCTGTATAGTAAGTGCTGTTGAGGAGGACTACTCTGGATAATCTTTAAGAAGGAAAGACTGAATAATATGAATACTAATCAACGTAATAGTATTAGAATAACCTGTAAATTGAAGTCATAATAATAAGACTCAATGCGCTCCAACCCAGACATCTTCATTGATTTTCATAAACCAATTGATTTATAATAAGAGCACTCTGTATCCAAACATGCAATAAAACTGATTGATTGATTTATTGGGACGAGTGGCCTAGGTGTGACAATGCATATCAGTCGATTGCGATTGTTAAGCATCGTTGACCCAAGTCGGTAACTGGTTGGGTAACCGAATTTGGAGGTTCAAATTTGGCCTTTTCGATCCCGGTTATTATCACTAACATCTGATAATAATCGTTTCAAAAACCTAAGAGTTTTATCCTGGCAATACTCTTAGTCGAGTCGTTTGAGGAAGGACGTGAGAACCCACCGCATTATTATCCCAAGAAAACTCCAACCATTATGTGATTAATGAAAAGAGGTCACGACCCTCAGTAATGAGGAATACGACGCAAAGAGAGATTGTCGTCAAGCGCAAGCCTATATCTTGTAATAAAATGAAATTTTAAAAAATCTAGCGTATCATTGCTACTGTAACAGTTTATTCAAATGAAAACCTTTCTATTGATTTGATTAATTATTATAATGTCAAGAACAGGAAAGTACTTTGAGACGCATTTAAGGGATGCGCCTAATCTTGTTTCAAGTCAAATAAGGCCCATAACCTGATTCGGAGTCTGCATCAACTTAAATTTAACGGATCAAAGCGAGACGAGATAAGCGGATTTATTTCGAATCTTATTAAACACTTTGCCTTTGTGTTGCGAATAGCGGAATAAGGAATATTTGGGCGCAAAAAATGGAGCTTTTTATAAGTTTCTTTAAGCCACAGAATTGGGAATTCGCTTGCACGGAAATCTAAGACGTTCTAAGAATAACTTACTTACAACAGTAGCACAGAATCCATACTTCCATACTAATGTATGTATGTACATATTATTTAGTGTACACCACAAAAAACACAAAAGAAACAGATAACAAATATGAAAACTTAAAACGTAGGTACAATAAGACGTAAATAACGTAGGTACTTAATACTAAAAACGAAAGTGTATCTGTGTATCTGTCTGCTATGCTTTAACGGTCCATTTTTCAACAGATTTTGATGAAATTTGGCACAGAAATAAGTTGTATCCCGGGGAAGGATAGGCCACTTTTCATCCCGAAAAATTAAAGAGTACCCGCGGGAATAAAAATGCTTCAGGAACAAAATCATCTAGTATATTGTAATACATAGATCGCCTCAATGTGCTGTCTGTCGATAGTTAGGTATGCTGGAAAATACATACCAAGTCTAAAATCAATATTTTCATCTACCTGCAATATTTTACAATATTCAGTACATAATACTTCAGCTATAAAACCAGAATAGCGCTTCAAATGCAGCATTTAATACATGCATCGGGGTATTTACGACATCAGAGATACCCCATAACCGACGCTAACATAAACTTGCTTTTTCTAAAATTACCATTTTCATCTACCTGCCATATTGCACAGTATTCAGTAATACTTCAGCTATAAAACCAGAATAGTGCTTCAAATGCAGCATTTAATACATGCATCGGGGTATTTACGACATCAGAGATACCCCATAACCGACGCTAACATAAACTTGCTTTTTCTAAAATTACCATTTTCATCTACCTGCCATATTGCACAGTATTCAGTAATACTTCAGCTATAAAACCAGAATAGTGCTTCAAATGCAGCATTTAATACATGCATCGGGGTATTTACGACATCAGAGATACCCCATAACCGACGCTAACATAAACTTGATTTTTCTAAAATTACCATTTTCATCTACCTGCCATATTGTACAGTATCCAGTAATACTTCAGCTATAAAACCAGAATAGTGCTTCAAATGCAGCATTTAATACATGCATCGGGGTATTTACGACATCAGAGATACCCATAACCGACGCTTACATAAACTTGCTTTTACGATGCCAGGCATAAATCTGACCTGGCAATAGCAATATAACGCAAATCAAGCTTAATTCATTTCAAATTCAAAATAGATAGGTACACCTAGCAGTAGTCTAACTGACGATGTATAATGTACCAGTTGTTCAAATACCAGCTCACCTAAATTATCAAATGCAGAAAGTATGAAATTATAGAAAATAATTTCGTTATTGTGCGTTTTGGTGTTGAAACTTTGGGGCTGTGGGGCGATGATGCTAGATCCTTCTCTAAAGATTTATCTTCTCGTTTTACAGAGTCCACAGGTGGCCGGAGGGCTGGCAGTTACCTCGGCCAACATAATAAGTTTGGCTATTCAGCGGGGTAACGCAGCCAGCGTTCTGGGTACATTGCCTCATTGCAGCGGTTTGGATGTTTTTTTTTTTCAACGTTTAGTTTTTAATTTAGATTTGAATGATCATAGTTATATCAAATTAATTTTTATTTTATTCAAATAAACTTTTGCAAACCGTCGAAGCCTAATAGTTCGACCGACCAACTTGTCGAGGTTGTGTGCTTTTTAAGAAAATAAATATAACTAACTTCAAACGGTGAAGGAAAACCTCGTAAGGAGGAAATCTGCACGCCCAAGAGTGAGAAGTCTGCCAATCCACATTTGGCCAGCGTGGTGGACTATGACCTAACCCTACTCATTTTGAAAGGAGACTATTGTTCAGTTGGCGCCGGCGATGGGTTAAAATGATGATGATCTATAATCTATATCTATATTTGTATACTATACTAAAATGTTGAAGATTGTGCCTTACCTGCGATCGGGTCCTAAATGTTATACTCATTGATTATTAGGATCTCGATTATTACATGTAAATAACTAACCTACATAGATGATAGAGTCCAATATTTAGTGTTTTATATTATATTTAGTTGCCTGTTTATTAGATAACTAGCTGATACCCGCGACTTCGTCCGCGTGGATTGAGGAGTTTTAGTTCCCGCGGGAACTCTTTAATTTTCCGGGATAAAAAGTACCCTATTATTTAATCCGGACTTCTAACTTTACGTCTGCAAAATTTCAAAGCAATCGGTTCAGTAGTTACGGCGTGAAAGCGGAACAAACATACAAACAAACTCACTTTCCCATTTATAATATTAGTAAGGAAGGATAAGGATATATGATATACATACTTTACCGACTGTAAGGTCACTTATTTGTAAGCGTTTTGCGAGACCTTGCCTATATAGTTAATAAATAAATAGTTTACTTTAGATATTACTACAACTTATATTATACTATAGTAAATGCACTAAATATTGTGCATAGTAGAGCCATGATCAAGGCACATTTGGTAAAAAACTTTATAACTAGGTATAACTTTATTAGATTGTTAAACTACTTACTCGAACTACAATTATTATAAGTGTTATAATTGTATGATAATAAGTAGTTATCACGTATTATGGCTTTATATTGTTCAACACTTATAGCTGAAATTATTATACTTAATGAGTTGTAATATATACCTTGACTAATTCTACATAAATATTAAATATAGAGCTTGGATAATTATATAAAAATAGTAATTAAGACTGTAGGTATCTATAAACGAATTAATACTTCAAGTGTTTCACTTACCTTTAGTATTAAGTTTTCTATGTGTATTTGTATTAGTTTTCAATTTTGTACTAATTTTATATGTTTTCTATGTGTATTACTAAGATAGGTTTCATAACTATAACTATTACGCAATTTGTAATAGCGTGGCATACCATCGGCGACCACCGGACATAAGAGGCCTGCCACGAGACCTAGTCCCCTAGGACAGACTGCTTCCTCGCCACTGGCTGACGGGCGCCCATCGGTATACTACCGGCGGGCTCGACCTCGCTGAGCGGCGGGCGAAGCCCATCACGTTCATACCACCCTGCAGCAGTCCGCAGATCGCTCGCGACACCACGCGGGCTTGATCGCACTGCAGCAGGATATTCCCGGACATACAACCCCGGACATGACACCACGGACCAAACCGGTCCCACCCATCGCCCCGCCTGTAGTCGCAGGCGGCGTTTTAAACCACTGTAGGGGGCCATCGCCCCGATCAGTTACCCCGAGGCCTGTGGAGGCCTGCGTGGAAGACCCGAGAGAGAGTTATGCACTTCACCACGAGACTCCGAAGCGTACACATCTCCGCTTCTGCAACAAGAACAAGTGTTTTTATTTCACTCCCTTGCTGGGGCTCGGGTCACTCCAATCCTCCACAAAATACTAATATTATAAATGCGAAGTTTGGATGGATGGAGGGATGTTTGTTACCTACTCAATCACGCTACAACGGCTGAACTGATCTAGATGAAATTTGGAACAGAGATAGATTATTTATAGTCTGGAACAGCACATAGGCTAATTTTTCCTAGAAAATTAAAGAGTTCCCGCGTGAACCAAAAAACCTTACATAATCCACGCGGATGAAGTCCCGGGCATCAGCTAGTATACTATACTAAAGCAGATACTTATTGAAAACAGCTTAACAAATTTCAATTTCCAAGCATTTCTGTAGGAGAAGCGCTTCTAAGTATAATTTTCTGAGTATCCCATTCAAAAGGGATCGATTTAATCCCTCTATACAAGTTATCAAAGGAAATAGACAAACTTTATACGAACACGGTTAAATTATGAGATATATTTGATATCAGGGATTCGATTCCCAGATTATGTAAATTCAGGAAACGATTGTTTCTAGTCGAATAACCTTTTTATTTCACGCTCTACACATTTCTTGCGATATTTTCCCGTTTCCCCTGAAAATTACTGTACCTACTTGTACTAAATTTCATCAAAATTTAAAGGATAGGCTCGGAAAGCGTAGCAGACAGGCGGACAGTTAGATACACAGATAGACAGGCAGACAGACAGACACACTTTCGCTTTTCAAATATTAATATGGATTCAACAAAATATTATCTTTTTCTTGTGGGAGGCTTCGGCCGTGGTTAGTGACCAGTTACCACTCTACCAGCAAAGACGTGCCGCCAAGCGATTTAGCGTTCCGGTACGATGCCGTGTAGAAACCGAATAGGGGTATGCGTTTCGTATAACTGCTATACCCCTAACAGGTCAGCCCGCTTCGACCTTAGACTGCATCGTCACTTACCATCAGGTGAGATCGCAGTCAAGGGCCAACTTGTAGTGGATTAAAAACAACCTTCAGTTTCAAACACTCGTATGTAAAACTAAAAACCCTATATTTTTAGTAAATCTCTAGAAGTGAATGCAACAGGATATACAACAAACAAAGAGAATGCTAGAATAGAAAGGCCTTTTTGTGTTCAAACACGTTTCGTACAACACACAAATCCTTGCCGAATTTCCCACTCGGTGCTTCACTGACCACTGCAGAAAAAGGTAGAGCGATAGCTGGATAGAATATTTTAACAATACGTTTGGAAAACTTTATTGTTTTCGTTTGTGAAATTTGTGCAAACATATTTTATAGCTTAATTTATACAGAAGTGCTATCTGAAACATAGGTACTTAATTTTATCCAAATTTCTCCTCCATTTTTCTCTTCATTATTTTTTATATTTTTTATACCTAGCAAAATTTTGCGTAGATAGCCAATTAATAAATTAAAAATTAAATTTATTCGATGCTAAGTCTCTAGACTTCATTCTATACGAGCCGGTATAGAATTCGGTAAGATCGATCCCATTTTAGAAAACGACGACATACGACGGCTACGGGAGATTTTTAATATATTTTTTTGTAAAATAAATATCAAATAGTAAAACAAGTTGAAAAACATCGCCTTTGACGGCCGCTCTTTATGAATAATTGAGACGGCCAGTGATTGCAAGTGAACTATTCAGGCGACCTCCAGTTTTCCCATTCAATTCCCATGCGGCCTTTTAATATTGCATTTCGTTACAGTTGAATCTGATGGTTGTGCCGGTTCTGTTATTTAGCTGTTCTTGAGTTAACTTTTTTTTATTTTTTTTTATCAACTACAAGTTAACCCTTGACTGCGATCTCATCTGATGGTAAGTGATGATGCAGTTTAAGATGTTAGCGGGCTAACCTGTTAGGGGCATGGCAGTTAAATTAAACCCGTACCCACCTAATCAGTTTCTACACGGCATCGTAGCGGAACGCTAAAACGCTTGGGGCACGTGTTTGCTGGTAGGGTGGTACTTTACTTATAGAGGGGACGCCCACCGTCGCCAGGCGGGTGATCGGTCCATTAATTGAACCATTCCACCCATGGTAGGGTGGTAACTAGCCACGACTGAATCCTCCCACCAGGCCAGACCAGGGAATATTGGGAAATAAAAAATTCCCAAATTGACTCTGCCGTGGACCGAACCCGTCCCTCCACTCGTTAAGACAATTACAGCGCTCAACACTGCGCCAGGTAGGTCGTCGATAACTAATTATTATTACTTAGAATTATTTTAAGCAATAACAGAAGTCCAAGTGGCAGATCAAAATGCTAGAATCCAGATAAACGTAAAAAAAATGTTGGGAAAAATGGTGCTGGCTAGTAGGTTTAAAATAAGAATCTATTGGCGTTTCCCGCAGTCGGGTAAAAAAAACCTACTTCCACGCAGACAAAGTCACGGCAAAAAGCATTTATTGAAATAATGAAAATCTCAGCATTCTCGGCTTACACAACGAACAATAAACGCCCACTTCACCTCAAGTTTTGTTATACTACAAGTACATTGTAATGTAATATCACGCGTACGACTCAAGCCTAAATACCGCTTTAATGACAGAGGGAAGTACACGGGCAAAGATATTCAAAATATAATGCAGTAACAGATATGACAACGCTGCAAGTCATGAGTCAAAAATTAAAAAAACATAAATTTTTGATTGACAAATCACTAATGATTGTGCTGGGGCTGTAGCATGCGCCGATGCATTCGAAAGTTGATGAGTTTATCGCGTAAAGATAAACCCTTGTACGCGAATGCATTGTCTCTAAAAGTTTCTGGATTTGCCATTGGATAAATTTAATGCCTGTGTTAAACAGTATTTGTAAATTCGTATTATATAATACTAACCGATGCCCTTAAAAGTTAGGTATTGGGTTTTTAAATTAAGAAATTCTCAGTGCCAGCCCGGAGTTGGAAGTTGGCGGTGTTTCACCCCCGTGCCTCGGAGAGCGCGTTAAGCCGTCGGTCCCGGTTATTATCACTAACATGATAATAATCGTTAAAGCCCGCCAACCCGCATTGGAGCAGCGTGGTGGGCTAAGCTCTAATTCCCGCTCTCCTATGAGAGTGGAGGCCTGTGCCCAGCAGTGGGACGTTAATGGGCTGTAGTGATGATGATGTGATGATGAACCGATGCCCGCGACTTCGTCCGCGTGGTTTAAGTTTTTTGTTATTCCCGCGGGAACTCATTAAATTTCCGGATAAAAAGTACTCTCCAGGTCCTCAACTATACCCGTGCCAAAAATCACGTCGATCCGTTGCTCCGTTACGGCGTGATTGGAGGACCAACCAACAGACCAATAAACAAACAAACAAACACACTTTCGCATTTATAATATTAGTATGATTTACATACTGTAACAGTTTTCTTTTTATGAAAAGATCAACTGCTGAGTTTCTTGTCGGCTCTTCTCAGTACAACACTTTCCGAACCGGTGGTATAGTCTTGACTTATCATAAGTGACATAAATAATTGTCCTACGTGGAATAAATAAATCATTTATTAATAAGCAAAAGTTTCGATACTCGAAAGTTTCCTCGTAGTCCAGTCTGCTATTTAGTAGATATCTCGGCTCAATATCGTTTTAACGACAGTTTTGTCCCGCGTGAGAGGCGAACAGAGTGTTTTCACCGTGTTTTCATAGCTCAAGTTTTGATTACAACAATTGTTTGCAGAATCTGAACATCCCACACGCACGAGATCGTTTTGTTGAACACTTAAATTAATATACTCGGGTAGATTTAATCATTTTATATGGCTTTATACGACTTCTTGTTCGTGCTTTAAAGTTGGAGGGACTCGTGTGTTTTGAAGGAAACTGTTGATTATTTTGTTCCCAGTTTATCTGTCTTAGCTAAGGAAAGAAAGAAAATATATTTTTTCAATGATGGTGTCACAAACGAACAATCATTTATCATACTATCGTACCTAATAATATGCTTGTCTGTGACTCCAACCAGAATTGGTGTACAGCTTAGCCTAAGGGTCGTGACTCCTTTTTAATAATCACAATATTATGGTAGGGTTTTTACAATAGAAACATGACTAAGTAACACTACCCTAAAAAAGCTAGAAGCTAGTTTGCGCATAACCTAAGTAGCAATTTTATTCCAATGACACGGGTAGAACAGTAAGTAACTCGTACCAAAAAGTAAAGAAAGGGTAAACTTTTTTGCTCACACTCGCAAATCTGAATATAATGCAAAAGTAAACAATGGGAAGTTGAGCGTCGTTCCATCAGTCGCGTGCAAATATTTATGGGAGGATGGTACGAGGCATGAGAGGCAGGTTATTTTTGTGTGGAAGTTCCCAAGGTTTTAACATTAGTGGACGAATAATTTTAATATCGATGCAGGCTAACCTGTGAGGTGTATGCCAGTTGTACCTATTTAAATCCATAACCCTAAACGGTTTCTGCATGGCATCGTACCTGAACGCAAAATCGCTTGATTCACCATGACGTAAAGCCAATCGATTATTCATAATGTCTTTTTATACTTTAACACTCATCACTGCAACCTGAAAGCCGTAAAAATTAAGCACTCACGGTGATAGGTATTCAATTTTAAGTTTGTAATCTAAGATGTGGAACGCCCTTCCGTTGTCCGAGCTTCTTCACTTCACTTGAGAATCCATACTAATATTATAAATGCGAAAGTGTGTCTGTTTGTCTGTCTGCCTGTATGCTACGCTTGCACGGCCCATCTTTTAAATCGTTTATGCTAAAATTTGCTACAGAGATAGATGGTATCCCGGGGAAGGACATATTATCCCGGAAAATTAAGGCGTTAATGGATGTCTCCATTAAATGCATGCAGCAAGCAGACGAAACCTTAATGAGCTGAAGCAGTGCCTCAAGTCTTTTGTCTAATTCCAGTCAATGAACACAAAGCTTTCGCGAACGCTATTACTTGTAACTTGTACCACACATCCAGGCATACGTTCAGGGTTTCTCGTAAAAACTTGGAAGGCTTTCCGACGACACGGCACAGAAATGAGAGAAGTTACCGCATTATTTTTACTTACATACCAACTTTTATAATATGAAACAACCTCGGGACACGTCGTATCGTTTACCTGTCATGGTCTACCTGAGCTTCCTTGCTTATTACTTATGTGTATTTCAGATTGCAGTTTAGGTATAGGTAGTGGAAGTGAAGTTAATTCGGAAGTTGAAGACAAATAAAAAAAATAGTGTGAATAATAAAGTTACTAGGATACTATATTATCTGAATGGTTTGTGCAAAAAAATACTAGACGATGCCCGCGTTTCCGTCGCATGGATTAATTCTTTTTTTAAATTCCCGCGAAAACTGCTTAATTTTCTGACATAAAAAGGCACTTGTCCTTCCCCGGGATGTAACTTACCTAAAATCGATTGTAAACATGGTTAAAGCGTAGCAGACAGACAGACAGGCAGATAGACAGACAGACAGACACACTTTCGTTAATAGTACCATTAGGGAAGTCTGTGTTACTGTTGCCAACCGCTTAACATCTCTAGTATGTTGCTAAGCCACCGTAATTGCTCTTCCGTACAAAATAGTCGTATAGGTTACTCAAAAATGTTTCTAATATTGAATGAATTCACTCATTCAGAGTGAATTCGTTGGAGAAGGGAGGCGGGCATGAATAGAGTTGGAGGTTTCAGTGTTTCGTTCCTTTTCATACAACATAAATCGTTGCAGAGTTACCCACTCGACGCTTCGCTGTAAAAAGGGAATGAAAGAAACGGCTTTTAAGAATTATTACAGTCTTGGTGCAAACATTTTTATTTTGTTTGCCGCAAGATGAATGTGATGCTATTTTTGGCATATAAAGTGGTTAACTATTCGTGTATATTTGCAGCAAATATATGGAAAACTAGCTGATATCCGCGAGTTTCTCCGCGTGGATTGAGGTTTTATTTGCTCCTTAATTTCCCGGGATAAAAAGTAGCCTATGTGTTATTCCAGACTATAAACTATCACTATGCCTTTCATCCAGATCCTTTCTGACGTTTTGGCGTGATTGAGTAACAAACATTCATCCATCCATCCATACATCCATCCAAACTTTCGCATTTATAATATTAGTAACTATAGATAGATGTAGTTTCGAAGAATTCTGGCTGGGATATTTTGTTTGATACGCAACATGGAATCAGTACTAATTGTATAATACATACATCGAATAAAAACATACACACATAATTAAGTAATATATTTCATTAGCTTATTTAAGGATTTAAATGAGGAGGAACCCGGCAGACTTTGTCCTGCCCTGAACCTCGAACCCGATTGCAGCGCCCCCTACCGGGCCCAATTGTGAATATAAACCATCCCGCGGTCAAAACAAACACAACAAAAAAAGGATTAGCGAAATTTATCCAGCCGTTTACGCGTCATGCCGTGACCAAGGGAAATAGGGATTCATTTTTATAAATATATAGATAGAATAGATATAGGATTCTTTCAAAGACATTTACACTATCCACTTTAGGCCTAAACTAAAGGCACTTTAGGCTAGCTAGGACACCTCTTGTCAGCAAGTTTAATTGCAGCCAAGCACTGGTCTATAAATTAAAAAAATTCGGTTAAAAAAAAGATTGTGGTCAAGCAACAGCCTATCCGGATTAAAAAAAAAACCAATGCGTTCTTTTAACGCATAACACGTTCGGAAACTTTGAAACGAACCCGAAAGTGGAACAAAGTTCATATTAAATTCAACACTGAAGGATTACAACACTGAATGGCTGTACCGTTGATATACCACGTGAGACTCTAGACATGATAAAGCTTTCCGTTCAAAAAACTGCTAAAATTTTTGGTCCTATCAATCCAATAATAATAGTTATCTTGTCTGCCCTACCCCTAGAGTGTTTTTGTTCAGAAGCTCACGAAAGAGTGCCTGAATAAAGCGAGCCAATGACCTCCTTAGTGAAACGAGGGCCGAGTAGGTGAAGCTGAAAGAAGTGGCGACGAAGCGAGTCTTCTGGCGTAGCCCATCCTGTTTACATCCTTATTTAAGTAATTACCTAGGTGATCCGTCTTGATGAAAACTACCTTAAGATTATTTCATAATACTTGACTATTTCATGGAATGCATTTCATCGCGAAATCATAAAACAACAGTGCGACCACGTAACTTTTGCATCAATCATTGATACATCGCAATCACCTCCGATTGGCTGAATTTATGGTATTCTTGCTGCGTCAATGGATTTCGTCCAATAGTGGAAGAGTGTTAACCAATCAGAGGTGATTGCAATATATCAATGATTGATGCAAAAGTTACGCAGTCGCCCTGCTGAATTGATTTCTGTTACATAATTTTTTCGCGATTTGACTGTGGAGGGACAGTTAATGTTGACTAAAGGTAAAGTACTAAAATCATCTAATCAACGTAAAATTTCGAACTAAATACAATTGATATTAACGGTCTCGATACGTTAGGTATCAAAACTGTTAATTTCAACTGTATTTCCTCGTTCCTCAAATGTCAACATTTGATTTGTCGCTGGCAAGATTTTTTAGATGTCAACACCGAAGATCTTGCTAATTTGTCTCCCCATCTTAGCAGCGTGTGGTCCAGAATTGCGGGTACCTAATAAAGGATATTGGTAAAGTAAATAAATAGGGTAATGTTTCGTGTGATAATTGTACATATGCTGGTTTGTGAACATTAAATAAATAGTGTGCGTAATGTATAACGAGATTCTCTTTGACTCCTATGTCAAGAAATACCGGTTGTCCGGATTGCGGACATACTCGTAAGCGCTAACATATCAATGGTGCGAATGCGTGTTTTCGGTGAAAAACTCGCGTATCTCTGAATAATTCAGTTGCAATCACTGGCCGTCTCAGTTATTCATACACGAGCGGCCGTCAAGCGAGATATTTGCTTTTTTATGTTGTTAAGTTATCTACTTCATATACTGACCTGCTTCGCTTTTATTTATTTGTTTATTTATTACTATTAATCTTATAAAATTGACACGAAATTGTGTTACCAACAGTGCCACAAAAACCACAGTCGGTTTTACTGTGCACCGTGTTTATTTATGTAAGACATTAAACAATTATTATAGCTAAAGAAAGAAACATGCGACTAACATAAAATTATAGTGGGTAATCTACAAAAATTTTAGCTCAGCGCTAATAACCTCGCGTTACGTTTTGACGACCTCCGTGGCGCAGTGTTAAGCGCTGTTGTCCTAACGTGCAGAGGTCCCGGTTCGATCCCCAGCAGGCTCAATTTGGGAAAATGAATTTCTGAATTTTTCCTGGTCTGGCCTGGTGGGCGAGGCTTCGGCCATGACTAGTAACCACCCTAGCGGCATAGACGTGCCGCTAGTTCCGGTATGATGCCGTGTAAAATCCTAATAGGGGTATGGGTTTTATATAACTGCCATGCCCCTAACAGGTTAGCCCGTTACCATCTTAGACTGCATAATGACTTACCATCAGATCAGATCGTAGTCAAGGGCAAACTTGTAGTGGAAGCCAAAACTACCACGAAAAAGGTATGATGACAACTCAATCAAACCAGCAATTCTTTATCAAACTTAAAAACGCGGTTCTAGGATAGAAGTTTGTATGAAATACATTGATATGACGTCATCAAATTTCAACGCATAGATATAGTTCGCAATCTATACTTAGTTTAAAATTGTTGCCAAACTTAAAAATAATCGATGATGTGAATTTTAGGTCTTTTAAAAGACTCTCTAATTAATAATCCATCACCACCACTAGGTACAGCCCATTAACGTTCCACAGCTGGGCACAGGCCTCCACTCTCATAGGAGAGAGGGAATTAGGGCTTAGACCCACCACGCTGCTCCAATGCGGGTTGGCGGCTTTAACGACTATTATCATGTTAGTGATAATAACCGGGACCGACGGCTTAACGTGCTCTCCGAGGCACGGGGGTGAATCACCGCCAACTTCCTAACTCCGGGCTAGTACTGATAATTTCTAGTCAGAAAAACTCAATAGATACTCAATTATGGCTCGTCGGCCTGCGTGAATTTTAGGTATTCAAAAACTCCCGTATGAACGTTTTAATTTTCAGAATAAAAAAAAAGATACGCGCCTAATTGAGAACCTCCTCCTTTTTTTTGGAAGTCGGTTAAAATTTCCTTCTCCAGGATGCAAACTACCAATCTGCCAAACTACCAATTTATTAGTTGTCATCATCCCTATTTCGTGGTTGTTTTGGCTATTTATTACCCCACTAACGAAGTAGGCCTAGGATTTCGGTATTTAAAAACTCCCATATAAACGCTTCTCCAGGATTGTATTGTATACAATAGTACTAGTAGGTATAGAAATATGAATTATTGAGCAATATAATTTTATTACAATTTGACATGAAATTATATTATTTGAGCTAACAGACAATAATCTCGAAATTAAATTCGAAATTAATCTCAAAACAAACAATATTCCTGTGCCACAAGATATTTGAGCACTTCAAATGTATTACGAGTAATTATAGGAATAATTAGTGTAGTACTAGTACTATTAAGTATTCTGTGGTAATACCACGTAATACCTACTACGAGAGCTCAGCTTTAATGGAATAGGTATGATTTATGAACAATCTAGATATTGTGGTCACAGTCTAGATTGCCTTGTTTTAGTAGATAACAGCTTATAGTTAGTAGGTATAGGTCATAAAGTGCGATAGACAATGGGAAGTTGAGCAACATTAGGATGTAAATTAAATGTAATGTTATAGGTACCGCAATTATTATAACATAAACCCATACCCTTAATCGGACCGACGCACCGGAACGCTAAATCACTTGGCGGCGTCTTTGTCGGCAGGGTGGTAAGTAGCCACGGCCGAAGCTTCCCATTAGAACAGACCAGAGATAATTCAGAAATTATAAATACCCAAATTGGCCGTACCGGGAATCTAACGCTGAACCTCCCTCGATAAGGCCACAGCACTCACCAATGCGCCAGGGAGGTCGTCAATTCATCTAAAACAAACACCGATTTCAAAACTATGCCTATAAGTAAAAAGTAAAAAAACATTATCTGGGTAGGTATATACTTTGGTATTTGTTGATTTTCTGAAAAAGCGCCAAATAAATTTCGATAAAATTTATATGGAACCACCTCTGAAGTATGATCTACCAAACAAAAAAAGAATCATCAAAATTGATTCATAATTGGAGGAATGATCGCGTAACATACATATAAAAAAATAAAACAACGTACGACTGTATGTTTGAGAATTGAGAGTTGAATTGAGAGCCTCCTACTTTTTTGAAGTCGGATAAACACTATATACAAATGCATTTCCATTAACTTTATTCCACTGCATATACCAAGTGGCATATCTGCAAAAGGTGTACACACGTTCATTAATTATTACAACCACTTAATGCCCTCGGCTCGGTTCATAAATTATGGACCCTGAAGCCGTGCGAACACCTGTCCGCTTTTACACAAGTGCCTAACGCTAAAAATGTAAAAACTGGGGAAATTCACTGAATACATTATCCTAGATATTTTATACTAGCTGATGCATACGACTTAGTCCGTGTAGATTGAGGTTTTATGGTTCCTTCAGGAACACTTTTATTTTTCGGGGTTGGAAAGAAGCCTATGTGTTATTCCAGACTATAATATCTCCAATTGCCAAATTACATCCAGATCCGTTAAGCAATTCTGGTGTGACAAACAAACATCCATCCAAACTTTCGCATTTATAATACTAGCTGATGCCCGCGACTTCGTCCGCGTGGATTGAGATTTTTTGCTGCCGCGGAAACTCTATAATTTTCCGGGATAAAAACTAGCCTATCTGTTACTCCAGACTATGATTTATCTCTGAGCCAAAATTTATTAAGATCCGTTCAGCTGTTCTGGCGTGATTGAGTAACAAACATCCATCCATCCAAACTTTCACATTTAAAATATTAGTATTGATTGCTAAGCAACGCAGGATTTAGGAGGGGAAAATTGCGTATTACCTACCGTTTCCGAGACAATATTTTTGCCAATATGCCAAACAAGACAGAGACAAGCAAACATACAGATAGATAGACATGCAAGCAATCGTGCATTGTCTAGTCAACATCTCCTGAAGATGCTCCGGTGTCGGAGCGAAACGTACGTTAAGAATAATTTGGAAGATTTGTGTGATGTGGTGAATATCGCGGGCTACAAGTGCAAGACACACACTGTACCACATAGATTTACCTACTGTGGTGGATTATAGCGAATTAAATTTCTAGTTCCTTCATTAGACGTACAAGCTTTTGCATTTATTATTCGTTCATAAACGCAATCATCAATTATTTGCATCACTTAATGAGTATGAACCGGCGAGAAATAAGTAATGAACCACGGCGGCCACCTGTCCATTTTTACCCCCGGGCTAAAACACCCCTGGATAACAACGGGGGAGGCGTTAATAGGGTGCATACAGCCTTATCTACGTAATTAGCGGAGTGGCGAGCTTTTGGTGTTTTATTTATGTAAGTACCTGAACAACTCCGATAGCTCAAGTGCGATATTAAAACACTTTAAGGCGATTGATTTATTTTTTCAATGATTTATTTCTTTTTTACACACTTGAGTGTGTAGCAAAAGCTACAGCGGGAAAAACTTATCTTAGATTTTTTACGATGGCAAGATGACAATCAAAACGTTATTTTACATTATTGTTATTTATTTATCTAGCTTTACGGCTTTGGTTCTAAGTTATTTACACATTTGATTGTGTCACAGACTATAGATTATCATACTAATATTATAAATGCGAAAGTGTGTTTGTTTGTTGGTTTGTCCTTCAATCACCTCGCAACGGAGCAACGGATCGATGTGATTTTTGGTATGGGTATAGTTGAGGACCTGGAGAGTAACATAGGCTAGGCATACCTAGGTTTTTTTCTATTAGAAATCGAACCTGGGGATCTTCAACATAAGAGTAAGACCACAGAGCGCGAGGGAGGCCGTCGAAATCTAGACTATTTCAGGCAGATAGCAAGTAATAAAATCAATAGAAAAAGCCTTGGATGAATAGCGCATTTCATAAAATTCCAAAGGGGAGGAAAAATTAAAAGACTCGGCATTCCGGACGCCGGGAACTGGAAAATAGTCGTGAGGGAATTTTTCTTTAAGCTTTATTAAATCTAACGGGAAATAATTCCCCGAGTCATTATAGGGGGACGGGTTGTTTATTTGCGAGTGCCTGTTTGGTGATAACGTTAAATTAAAAGGAAATTCTACCCATCTTCTAACCCAAACGGTAAGGAAATTGGAAAATATAATAAGTAAATAAAATAAATATGACGTGTTGGTGGTAACGTTAATAGGTTATACATAATATTTTATTAAATACTAGCTAATGCCTGCGACTTAATCGGCGTGGACTAAGTTTTTTAATTCCCACGGGAACTCTTTATTTTCCGGGATAAATGTGTTAAATGTAAATGTGCTTAAATATGTGTTATTCCAGGCCACAAAATAGGTCTGTGTGAAATTTCATACAGATCCGTTCAGCCGTTCTGGCGTGATTGAGTAACGAATATCAATCCATCCATCCAAAATTTCGCATTTATAATACTAGATGATGCCCGAGACATTGTCCGCGTGGATTAAGTTTATTTAATTCCCGCGGGAACTCCTTAATTTTCCGGGATAAAAAGCCAATGTCCTTCCCCGGGATACAAACTATCGCTGTAACAAATTTCATCAAAATCGGTTGAACGGATGGGCCGTGAAAGCGTAGCAGACAGACAGACGGACAGACAGACACACTTTCGCATTTATAATATTAGTATGGAAGTATGGATAAGTATAGATATAGATACATTTGTGGAAAGTTTGCTTTATTCACGAGCATACTTTTAATAGATTTTTGAAACTTGTTTAAGGGCAAGTCTGTATTTGAGTGTGTTTGGGTTTAATTCAAATATTTTCAGTAATTCGAGCGAAGCCAGCTAGTCATAGCCTAAAACTAAATTGCAATTTCCGGAGTAGTCATAATGTGAAATGAGTTTAAAGGGAACGTTATAAACATGCCACGGTCGGTTACAAGCGGTTTCGCATAAGCCGGGTAAGGACCGTTTCAAACGAGGTTTTTCGTGCATATGTACCTACCTACCCGGTTTAAATAAGTTGTGGTCACAGTATACTATAGTTGTTACATTTGAATTAAAATCTATACTAATATTATAAGTGCGAAAGTTTGGATGGATGGATGTATGGATGGATGGATGTTTGTTACTCAATCACGCCAAAACGCCTGAAGGGATCTGGATGAAATTCTGAAAATGAAATGAAAGTCTAGAATAGCACATATGCTACTTTTTATCCCGGAAAATTAAAGAGGACCTCTTTAATTTTCCGGGATAAAAAGTAGCATGAACCAAAAACCCTCAATCCACGCGGACGAAGTCACGGGCATCCGCTAGTTGAATTCATAAAGGTCTAGCCCTACTACAGAGGCGCGGGGCGGTACGTAGATGCAAGTATTCTTTGTATGAGGTTGTATGGAGCTGGGCCCACTAAAGCGACGCGGCACGGAGATGAACTGCGCGACACGGCCCCCTACAGACTCATACAAATAATATTTGCCGCTACGTCCCGCGCCGCTCTGTGCATCTCAAGTGGGGCTATACCTTAAGTGCTCAGGTAGTACGTTAGCAATTAAGTAACTCTACTTGTACAATTTCTCCTTAGTGGTAATAAGGTTGTCTGGATTATAGATTGATTGTACCTACTATAATCTTTGTTGTAACGCTCAACCGATTTTGTCGAAATTTGGTACAGAGATAGGTTTCATCCCGGGGCAGGACTGCATTTAAGGCTATCCCGAAAATCAATATTTATCCCGGATTTTTCCCGCGGCAATTAAAAACCTGGAAGAAGGCGCGGGTATCTAGTACAAACATAATGCTGGACGGCTCATAATCTCTATAACTTTACCAAAAGTCTTATTTTCTATTCTCACTCACATTTTCACATTCAGGACTCACACACACTCTCCCATACACACAATCTCACGCACGCACACACATACACACACACACACACACACACACACACACACACACACGCACACGCACACACATATACACACAAACACATACTCCCACACATACACTATTTATTTTTTCAAATCTATTTGTATGCTTGTTGTTTAGTTAATTTTTGCATGTTGTACCCATTTTATCTTTTAGTTGTAGATCTACACCGAATCATAATATATTTTGTCAAAAGTGATTTTCATAGATATTGGGAAGACACTGTCTCCTGTAACACAGTTTTTACTACCACAGGAGGCAGGGTTTCAAGTTGATAAAAATTGTAAGCTTTTTATGACAAATAAAGATTTATTTTATTATTATTTATTCTATGCCAAAGTAACAGCTCTACTTGCGAAGGTGGTTTTTATAAGACTAAATAATATTTGTCACGACACAAAATAAGAGTGAGCACATAATAATATAATACCTGAAAATCCGCTGTCACACGGACCGCCATATAAATAGAGATTACCGGATACTTTGCGGGTACAACCGGTCAGAATTATGCGGGACCGCTTTGACGGGCTGAGTGTATTATGTTTCTCCCCACAACCACTCCATTTTAGCGGTGTGAATGAACATCTGATGCTAAAGTCGCAAATTTGTCTTTTTTTTCTCTTCTTATCTTCTTTGGGGATTATATCAGTGTCTAAGTAAAAAATATCTAAGTAAAAATGTCTAAGTGAAATTTTTTTTTCGTCTCACGTAGCCACAAACTTTTGAGAGCAAAGTGGAGCATGATTGAGGAGGCCTACACCCAAAAATGGGCATAGGCCTCCTCTTTTCAGCCCCTTTTGTAATAGTATCCATATCCATACTATGCGAAAGTGTGTCTGTACAGAGGTAGGTTATATCCCGGGGAAGGACATAGGCTACTTTGTATCCCGGAAAATTAAGGAGTTCCTGCGGGAATCAAAAAACTTAATCCACGCGGACGAAGTCGCGGGCATCACCTAGTTAATAATAATTTTTAAATTCGTTCATCTGCATTTAGGTTGGGTATTATTATTTAAAACTATTCCAAATTTCAAGTCTGTAGTTAGTAGTTACAAATTTGACCGGACAGACATAGGCTCTATATGGGTTGCAAACCTACCTTTTAGGTACGCAACCCTAAAAAAAAGCAATGTCACGAACACCTGCTCATTATTATAAAACTCGAAACATCCAAT
This sequence comes from Erebia epiphron, assembly GCA_963932025.1. NCBI lineage: Eukaryota > Metazoa > Arthropoda > Insecta > Lepidoptera > Nymphalidae > Erebia > Erebia epiphron. Next base: position 17,869,933 of record OZ009950.1, read on the forward strand.
TCAGGGCATCCAATGATCGTTAAAAAGCTGTTTTTATTCTCGCGCCGTGCCATTTTCACAGCGAGTCAAGCGTTCTCTTTACAATCGATGTTCTTGATTTTCAATTTCACAGATCATTTGGCGTTGTCTTTTAAAATGAACGCCTGACTATTGTTCCCTTTGTATCGCCTTCATTAGGAAATATTTGTTTTAAAGGTGTAATTGTTTATTTCCTTTTCGCTGAAATTGAGCGTCGACTAGATTTTTTTTTTAAATAAAGCAATTTTTGAGTTCTCGTTCTTAGGTATACCATTTAGCGAAAAAATTCTATGTCTATGGGTATACCGGCCTTGCGAACCAGCGGTTGATTCATTCGACGATTCAAAAGCACTTGTAAAAGTTTATTTGTTTAAAAAACATTGAAGTTTGAAAGTGCAACCGAAGCTTAAGAGGATACGCATTTTTTTTTATCCACTACAAGTTAGCCCTTGACTGCGATCTCACCTGATGGTAAGTGATGATGCAGTCTAAGATGGTAGCGGGCTAACATGTTAGGGGCATGGCAGTTATATTAAACCCATACCCCTATTCGGTTTCTACACAGCATCGTACCGGAACGCTAAATCGCTTGGCGGCACGTCTTTGCCGGTAGGGTGATAACTAGCCACGGCCGAAGCCTCCCACCAGGCCAGACCAGGGAAAATTCAGAAATTATAAATTCCCAAATTGACCCTGCCGGGGATCGAACCCCCGGGACCTCCGCACGTTAAGACAACAACGCTACACACTGCGCCACGGAGGTCGTCAAAACTACGTCTACGCTTGCTCAGTAGTAGACCGGCGATGGTTTAAAATGATGATAATTATGATTCTGTGCATACATACCGACTCTACTCTAGCTAGTATTCTCTCTCCGTCATTAAATTCTTACCTACAAGAACACACAATACACAAAATATTTACTTAATGGTAATGAAAATAGGGGTGTAATTGCGTTGAAAACGGCTGCACTCGTTGACCGAAGCCAATGGTCAGGGGGCAATATCTCGGATCGGGTAAATCTTACGTAAGTGATACAGCTCGAAGCCGTCTCGAAATAAATCACCCTGTTCGAGAATAAAACGGAAAATTTGGCAGATGCGTCTCACAGGGTATCACAGGGTGACTACTAGTAAATTTTTTTCTAGTGATTATTAAATAGAGGATCTCCCAAAGGTCATAATATCTAAGTCCCCCGTTAGATTTATGTGAATTACCATTTTAAACTATCGATTAAAGTAAAAAATTGCGTCAAACTTTGATGACGTCAGAATTCATTATTTAATAGTAATCCGAATACTAAGCACGTTTTGACGTTTGAAAAAAAGGTTGTTAATTTGACATAATTGTCAAATACCCAATTGTTAAGAAGTTGAATTAATATAATAGGCAGAAGGATCTTATTTCGCCACAACTGCCTGAGAAAGAGTAGAAATAGCATGGAAGGATAGACGTGGCACCTCTGCAATCAATTCTTATAAATGATGGTCTTTGAGAAGAGGGCTGTATTGATAAATTGAGCAATCGGCCGGGATGAACACGGGGGTTCTGGTAGTGACATAATGATACTTGTGGCTTATTCCACTCAAGAAGAAATTGGACGAAAAATAAACTCAAAGGAGATAATGACTTTGAGTGAAGGTCATATACAAAGATTTCAATAGCGCGAAAACACATTAGGCCGAAAAAATAAGGCCACGCAACTCAATTTATATGGATCCGCGTAAAGCACTCATATCCATAGTCCTACGTGACGACAGAAGCGACGCGACCCATTACGACGTCACATAGAAAATGACAAACTTATCTATGCGCCAACGTAGGCCACGTGAAGGGTCAGCTGCGTTGTTTAAACGACTTTTAATTCAAACTCTTTTTCATACTATTTTGTCTTAACTATATAAGGATCTTGAATCGATTCCCGGTAGAGGAAATTCGTAATTTTGAAATAGTGTCTGCTACGGTTTTGTAGGAGGCTTCGGCCAGGGGTAGTTAGATAGATACCACTCTACTTTACATAACGGACCTAAATCCACGCTGACAAGGTTACGGAGATTATTAGTAGGTAGTTTAAATCTTTTTTTATTTTCCACTGAAAAGTAAAATTAATTTTTATTAATACATTAAATATTTATTCATCAAAATCCATACACTATAATAACATTAAAATCTAAATTAAAAACTAAAAACTAAACATTAAAAATATCATCTATGCCGCTGCAATGAGGCAGTGTGCCCAGAACGCTGGCTGTGTTACCCCGCTGAATAGCCAAACTATTTGTTGGCCGAGGTAACTGCCAGCCCTCCGGTCACCTGTGGACTCTGTGAGACGAGAAGATAGATCCTTAAAAAAATAATTTATTAATTAATATTTCCTTTATTATTTCCAGAATACGTTACGTCTAAAGTCTGAGATGAAAAGATGATTACTTTTTAATTATGACAGAGGATTATTAACTTTTCATTTCAAAAGAAAGTATAAAAGCATAAGAAGCGTACAACTTTTAATAATATTATACTTTTAATTAAATATTTACTTTCAACTTCTTGTGTCGAAATTGGGCTAACTTTTTTTCTCTTCATTGAGTAATTAACTAAGTGATTGCCTCGGGTCTTTTGGGAGTTAGGTAAGCATTTTTTATTTAAAGTTTGCTGATATTGTATATCTACGTTTTTTTAACATCAGTGCTATTAAATCATACTAATATTATTAATAACCCTTAAACTAATCTTTAAATTTGCTATGCGTTTCCTTCGACACAGGCCTCCTCTAAGTTTTTCCAAATGTTTCAATTTTCGCTAATCTTGTGCACATACTAGCAATCAAGTTCCTTATGGCGTCCTCCCATCTTTTAAATTTTCTAACTCTTCTTCGTTTCTTGTCCCAAATTTTTGTGGCACTTGCTTTTGAGACTCTGGGCCCATGGTCATCGGACACGAAGAAATTATAAATGTTGTGTCCCAAAAACTGATCCACGCCTCAGGTGACACAAGTGACCAAAGAGCTGGCGCTTATTTAGCCCAACGGCTTAGCCTTGCCATTCAACGAGGTAATAGCGCCAGTGTTTTGGGCACTATGCCGATTAACAATCACTTGGACGGCGTGTATTTTTTGTAATAATCAGTAATAGTTTTTTATTAATTATATTTATTTATCCTTTACCAGATGATGCCCGCGACTTCGTCGCGTGGATTGATGTTTTAGAGGGAAAGACAGACACACTTTCGCATTTATAATATTAGTATGGATTCAATTACAATACAAGTAGTTAAATAAAACACTGGAAGGTCTTAAATGTTAATAAGAATTTCCTTGAATGAAAACGAGATACGTTATTCCGGTGTGGCACCCCACATCCACTAATTGGGTGTCTATTTCCCGGTATCCAATTACAGGCGAAAATACGAAATGTAATGAGTCCGCGCGTACCCTCTTTGAAATCTGCAAAACGTAATTCCCAACTCCTCGACCGTTTTTGCATTTAGTGCAAAATTTGAACAATCTATTTTATATTTATTAAAATTCGTGACAGTTTGGGGTTTTTTGGCCTTGCCTGACTGCATTAATTAAATAGAGGACCTGCCAAAACATGTTTATATATCCACGTCTCCTGTTAATTTTATGTTTGACAACCAAAAAAAGTACCTGATTTGAATACTACACTTGACGATTCAAAAGCACTTGTAAAAGTTTACATCATACTTCATATCATATATTATAAATGCCAAGGTATGTTTGTTTGTTGTTTTGTCCTTCAATCACGCCGCAACGGAGCAACGGATCAACGTGATTTTCGGCATGGGTATAGTAAAGTACCTGGACGGTGATATAGGCTACTTATTATCCCGAAAAATTGAGCAATTCCCGCGGGAATAAAAAAAAACTTAAACCACGCGGGCGAAGTCGCGTGCTATTTTTGAATAAGAAAACAAAAATTTGAATTTTGAACATTATTTGCGTTGTCTTTCTAGGCCACGTCTTGTCCCTCAAAATGAGGCCCTAAAAACCAATAATATCAGCTCTTTCATTAAAATGCCAACTCGTAATTTATTACGGCAATGTAAATACATAGTTAGGGTTGTATCAAATCGTAGCGGCCCCGGCAACCGTCATTTATCACTCTGTGGCCAGCCCTTCGGGCACGGAACCCATGAATTAGCGAATTTACAAACGGTCCACGTAATGCTCACTAAATACTGCGACGGAATTAGGGTATGCTTTGAATAAAAATGTTCTCAACCCCTGGCGGTAATCAAATTGGATCGATTGTCATCAAAATCATGTAAATGATTTTGATTACTGCCAAATGTTTTTGTTGTGTAACTTTTTTCATCCCATCTCCAAACCGAGTCTCCTTTCAGAATGAGAATTGTGTGGCCATAGTCCACAGTGGTCTTTTCCTCCATAGACTTATACTCACGATGTTTCCTTCACGTTATAAGTATTAGGTAATTTCTTAAAACGCACATAACTCAGAAAAGTTAGAATTGCATGACCCTACTATGGTTCAGATACAAAATAATAACAATAGTGCACTGTGGAGTCTACATGTCCTGAGGATGCTCCGGTGTTGGAGTGAAACGTAGGTTGGGAGTAGTTTTGAAGATATTTTGTGTGGTGTGGTGTTGTGGCGGTGCGAATTGCTGGCTTATTTGGCGGTGCAAGCTACACATGCAAGCTACACGGCTTACCACCGATTTCTCTGTTTTGTCGGATAATAGACAATTAAGCTTTTGTTCCTTAATCAACATGGACTTCCGCAAAGTAATAACTGCTTCTATCCAGTATAATAAATAATATTAAATTATGGTCTCGCGGTGAATAAATATCTGAAAATACCGACACAAAATTGCAACGTAAACGTCATTTTCGTGCACCAGCTCGAAGCCGTGTAAGGAGTCATTATGTTTGTATTCAGCTAGTAATTGGATCCAGGAGGGAATACGCGTCCAATTAGTGCGCTGTGGCGTTCATGGCCGCCGTGCCTTTATCATTAAGACTTTTTTGAGCTAGAAGTAGAGAATACCTAATAGTAACTTTCAGCTAGAAGATATAGGAAAGGAAGAAAAGTAGGTGGGGATGTCTGGAATTTTAAGTAAGTAATTAGCAGTGTCAGTAGTAGCCAAGTAGGCGCCAACTAAAAATTTGCAAAAAACCTAACAGCCCTAATTGATCATAAAAGTAGGACGGATAAGTGATGACAACATTTAGAGATATAGCTTGAAACATGGCCTCATTGTGAAAGCGGGTTAAAGTTTAAGGGTTAAGGTTGACTGCGATCTTACCTGGTTCTAAGTGATGATGAAGTAGTCTAAGATGGTAGCTGGCGTAGGGTAGTAGCTGGCAACGGTGGAAGACCATCAGACCTGAGAAAATTCTGAAATTATAAATTCCCAAATTGACCGTACCGAGAATCGAACCTGGCGATGCAAACGGTAGGCCCATTTACATCGGAAACCCCCTTGTGATATATTGTAAACTTTACGGGGAATCATTCTGTATTATAAACGAGACACAGAGTACTTCTTGAGGATTTAACAAATTACAAACTACAAGTTACGGGAAGTTGGAAGATGAAAACATAGCTTACGAGATAAACTAGCGCCATATTTCAAAGGGTTGCTAAGTTTCAACCCTTCGCGGACTGAGAACGGGGAAGACATATTGCTTATTTCATAATATAATAGATTTATTTACAAATACTATACTCGATAATGCCCTCGGCTTCGTCTGCGTGGATTTAGGAATTCAAAAATTTCAGCGGGAAGTCCTTGATTTTGGGAGATAAAATATAGCCTATGTCCTTTTCGGGAAAGTCGTATCTCGCACCAAATTTCACCAAAATTGTTTGGATAGATTGGCCGTGAAAGTGTAATAAACAAACTCACATTCGCATTTATAATATTAGTTAAGGGCCACTATTAATTATTATTATTTATTAGTACCTACTCTAAGGCTGATTTAGAACTCAAAAATTTCATTTCATTTCATTATAACTTTGTTATGTAAGGTACAGATGAAATAATATGCTTAAGGTGAGCCTATTTTCGTGCAATTGAAATATAACATCCTTTGAAAAGAAACTTTCGTGTAAGGGATCCAACTTAGGCCTAAATTTAGCTTTAAGTTTAGGTAAAGTTTGAGATTTGGATAGGCTCATGCAGAATGGATCAATTTGACGCACTTTAGATTCTAACATTGAGTAACAAATCATTAAACAAGATGAGCACGATTACGAAAATATATTTTGCCAGATTTTGGTTTTGAAAACAGAAAACTCACAAAAACAACCAAAACAATAAAAAAAATTGGTAGTCATAGGGACTGTCGATAGAAGTGAATATGAATGTTTAATTTTTATTAAATTATTTTAATTAAGATTTTTTTTAATAATTGAAATATAAACCTTAAAACTAAGGCGTTAAAGGTTAATTTTGAATGTAGTATATTTATATATAAGACATTTTGTCTTCGTAACAACATGTCGGTGACGGTGACGCGAATCCACAGTTTACCCCCTACCAAAAAGTGCTCAACGCGGCTAAAGAAGATTTCACTTCAAAAAACATTAAAATTGTTTCAAAAGCTTTTCATAGTTGGATTCGAAAAACAAATCTTTGGATACTTTGCACTAAACGTAATAAGCCGAGGAGGGTCGCGAATAGAATATAAAGTAATTCGTTCCATGTCGCATAAAGTCGTCCCAAGATACACGTCGTCAGTTTCCATTCGTGTTCATCTCAAGTACAGTGCTTATCTTTCCACGCCCACTCCCCAACTTATAGAAAAAAAATTGAAATAAAGTCAATAAAAATAAATTAAATAGCAATAAGATAATTCGTTCCATGTCACATAAAGTCGTCCCAAGATACACGTCGTCAGTTTCCATTCGTGTTCATCTCAAGTACAGTGCTTATCCTTCCACGCCCACTCCCCAACTTATAGAAAAAAAATTGAAATAAAGTCAATAAAAATAAATTAAATAGCAATAAGATAATTCGTTCCATGTCACATAAAGTCGTCCCAAGATACACTTCGTCAGTTTCCATTCGTGTTCATCTCAAGTACAGTGCTTATCCTTCCACGCCCACTCCCCAACTTATAGAAAAAAAATTGAAATAAAGTCAACGAAAATAAATTAAATAGCAATAAGATAATTCGTTCCATGTCACATAAAGCCGTCTCAAGATACACGTCGTCAGTTCCCATTTGTGTTCATCTCAAATGCAGTGCTTATCTTTCCACCCTCACTCCCCAACTTATACATTTAATGTTCCCCCAGGATTTACGGAATTATAACTCCCCGACTTGGAGTTTAACTTAGCCGTGAACATTGAGATAATGCCGACGTTGTTATTTCAAGTATTTCATGACAATTCAATTATAAGAAGCTCATTGAATATTAATTAAATACCATTTAAGTACTTATTTGTATTTTATATTAAACTGATTTATCCATACTAATATTATAAATGCGAAAGTGTGTCTGTCTGTTATACTTTCACGGCCCATCTCTTCAACCAATTTTGACGAAATTGGTTCAGAGATTGGTTGCATCCCAATACATAGAACATGAGCATCTTTTTAACACGGAAAATCAAAGAGTTGTTCCGGAAATCAAAATACCTAAATCCACGCGGACGAGTTGTTTAGTTGATGATCTGGAGAGTGACAATAAGGTTTTAAAAAAGTGGAAAAAAATAGTTTCACAAAGGTGACAGTTTTGACGTTTTCATTTTTATCAGTTTGTATGTTTCGATGTTTGACCAATTTGCCTGAAATTTGGAATGGATAATCTGTTAACACATACTACATTTTAAGCCGGAAAATTAAAGAGGTCCCACGGAATTGAAAATCATCGATCCACGTGGGCGAAGTGGGCATCGTCTAGTAGAAAATATGTTTCTTCGAATGTGAATCTACTTGCAACAATTACTGGCAACTTGGAAGCCATTCTACAAGTTATTCCTCGTAATAAGGATCTTTTTCATCATTAGTGGATACATAGCTACATAGACATTGTTGTTTCATACAAAGCAACCTTACATTACCGCAAGAGTATTCTTTGGATGCAGTCGTTTATTTTTTGCAAATGCCTTGCAAATGCACAAAGACATTTTCTTGCTACTCTTGCAAGAAATGTCACAATTTGCTTGCTGTTTTATTTTTAGAGAGAACACAAACTGGCTGTATAGCCTGTTTTTCATTTAGCTTTGTACTAAATTGTAAGGAAATTCGTTGTAAATTACAGAATGTATTCTATGGACTCCTGATCTGTTGATACATTGAAAAAGTCGACGACCTCCCTGGCGCAGTGTTGAGCGCTGTTGTCTTAACGTGGGGGTCCTGGATCCGATTACCGGCAGGGTCAATTTGTGAATTTATAATTTCTAAATTTTCTCTGCTCTGGTCTGGTTGAAGGCGTTGGCCGTGGCTAGCTACCACCCTACCGGCAAAGACGTAGGTACCGCCAAGCGATTTAGCAAGCGATTTATTTCCGGTACGATGCCGTGTAGAAACCGATTAGGGGTATTTAGGGGTATTATTTAACAGGTTAGCTCGCTACTATCTTAGACTGCATTATCACTTACCATCAGGTGGAATCACAGTCATGGGCTTACTTGTAGTGGAAAAAAAAAGTGAAGCTCTTTGTGTAAATTGAGAACTTTTTGTATGTAGAGATCTATGAGCGACAAACGCGATCGAAGCGAGGAATTTCAGAGATTCCGTTCCGTTGCATGATATTTTGTTGAGGATCGACCTAGAGAGTGACAGCAACGTTAATTAATCCCCGAAAATAAACTCCGAGGTTTTTAGTGTCCAGCAGCAGTGAACAGGTTCTTCACGCGGATGGTGTCTTTAGCATCATCTAATATGTAATACGAAATATACGAAAAATTAAACCCCTTTGTGAGCCCGTGATTTTTCCAATGAAATAAGGAACAGAGATTGCTCATCTTTAGTAAAACTGACTCTCATATAAATTACATCTCAAGCCCATCTACACTTTTACGACATCTCGGACACTGGTGATCAAGTTTTATTATATAGCTCTTTCGAACTGCGAGATCTTGTCTCACGTCCATTCTAACTAGGGCTGGAAATGATTGCTATTTTTATTAAATAATTTTCACGTTAATTTTTGCGGTGAAACTTCTTTAGAATCGTTTGATTTAAAAATTCGATGAAACGAAAAAGTCTTCAAGAAAAGATTCGTTTTGTATTTAGGTTTTTTATTATTGTCTATTATAGTTATAGTTTGTCACCTCTGTCTAATATTATAATAGCTATTTATGCAACTGTATCGTATTGAGGGTCATTTTAATTCGAGTGCTGTTTTTTGATACGAGGCTTGCCGAGTATCAAAATAGGATAGTACGAGAATTAAAATGACTAATTACTTACAGTTGCATACAAGATTTTATCTACGACAAGGACGTCTTTATAATTTTTTACTTTATAAATGAATAAAAACCAAAAGTGCCAGAACCCAGAGCCGCTAAGCTATAGGTATCCTATTTATGAAGATAACCATATCGATACAGCTACGACTCATAACGATACAGCTCCCATACAACGAACTGTATCGTTATGAGAAGCAAACACGAAAGAGGGTTCAATTCGATATAGTTGTCAAATTCGAAATTGGAACTTTTCGATGCTGGAGTAGATAAAAAATATTATAAATTGAATATGGTTGAACAATAAATTAATTCTTTTTAAAACAATGTGTTTTCTGAGAAAATATCCTGTCCTCACTTCAACAAAAAGCGACATCAAAGAGAGACAAACATATAGTATAGGATTTAGCTAGCGAGAAAATAAGATAGAATACAAATTATATTTATCTCATTCTCTCGTAGGCTACTTTTCTGAAGTTTCACTTCTGCTGTGTGTGAATTGCACACACACTTTTTTTTTCTTCACGGTGCTTTCACAGGTATCAATTCTTATACGCTTTGATTGTGTCTTATAAATTTGTCTTGGTTTATCATGATGAGAACCATTAGAATACTCATTCAACCGTTAATATAAAGAGCTATGCTCAGAGTTTATTTATATTATTAAATCAGAAATGTAGATATCTATATACATATAGATATGAGGTAGAGAAAGGTAGAGATGTGGACCATAAGTAGGTATTATTATGATTAAGTTATTCACGATTCACAACATGATATGATTTTCAATAGACTAAAGACGGTAGCAAGTAGCTTTATGATCAACCCTTTTCACATATGAAAATACCTATGTGCCATCCCTAATTCTAACTAGAAACTATCATGAACCTTTAGTAACAGCTACGTCTCTATGAAATATTGAACTTTCAACTTCCCATTGTCTCTATTCGACGTTATTGCTATAAAGTTGAAGTTCAGTTTCGCTTGAAGTTTAATCGAGCGAAGTTTCGTGTTGTGTAGTTTGACACTTTTGCCAACCGTTGTTTTGTTCATGAACTTTGCTTGTTTAGGTGTCCGTTTGTAGTTTGAAACGTCATCAAAGTTGGGATCAAATTTCGGAAGTTATTTTCGAAATAATTTTCTTGGCGTCGTTAAAACTTGTTATGATGTAATTTAAAGGCTATCATTATTACATTCATTTAATTTTGATATAGATACCTACACTTCTTTCAGAAATATTAAACTTCTTAAAGAGCTGGCAAAGAATTCAGTAGTTGTTTTCTATAATGAGAAAAATGTAATAATATGTATTTATCTAGATTCTAGACCATACGGGATCATACAGATTAATAATGAGTTTACCTAACCATAATATATTGATTACTTATACTATTTTGTGGGCTACTAATGAAATATTTTTATGCTGTATTTAAATACCTATATACAGTGACAAACCTGACGAAAAAATCAGGTCAGGTCAGGTATTCAGTAATTAAATCGCTGTAAAAGAGCTTTTAACACAGAATGATGCAGTAACCTTACATAAACCTCCATAATTAGAGTAATTTTGAGCTAAACAACAGTAAAACACGAGTGTCACTTTACGGAGGCTGTACAAAGCTCTCGTGAATATCAACTCGGTAACTAGTTCACTAAACAACGCTGTTTTACACCTTATTACGTTGACTTAATTTAAGGAATGTTGGAAAACCCCTGTGTGGTCGTCCGACACGATTGTCGTACGGTCAAAAATTAGTAATTAATCTAGACAACATCTAGATCGAGCACCTAGTGGCAGATACCCTAATTTTCTATGACATATCTTTGAGCCATAGTGAATTTAATTAAGAGAGGCCGTTAAGTGAAGCATCAATAATTTCAACAAAGTTATGATTATTATAAAGGGAAAAAGTGTGACTATCTGTCTGTTAAATTTTCACGGCTTATTTGGGAAAAGATTTTGATGAAAGGAGATGGTCGATTTTTGACCCAGGCTGTCCAAACATACGAGCACATCAAATAATTTAATTAAAATAAACAATGAATTTTAAATATATAATTATGTTTCATAGCAGTCGCTGAAAAAATATTGAAGAAAGGAGACTTTCAATCGATTTTTAATGTTAAAAATCACGTGATCTTTGTCTTACGTCGAATTAACGTCAGACGTCAATTAGACATATTCTACTGTCTATGATTAAACTTATGCCCAAGGATGTAGGAATATCCTATGCCTTTAATGTTGCTAGTCTATATTATCTATTATAAACGATAGATAACATTAAGCATTATAATAGCGGTTTTAATGTTCATTCAAATAATGCTCACTCATTTTGAGTTTTAGCTAACATAAAAATAAAAACAAATGACCAATCAATTAGTACTTAAGTACTGACAGCACTACGTTATGGCATTAATTCTCAGTTTCAAAAGGGCTAGAACCCAGAGCTGTAAAGCTAGTTGAAAAAATAGCGGGACTTAATGCCAAACAGCGACATCTATATTTTGACATCTACAACTGGGTACCGATTACTCAATACTGCTACATAACTCGTACAGCGCCATCTAGGTCTCGGTCGTGAAAAGTCTCATATAAAATATAATATTTTTTTAAACCAATAAAAGCTGCCCAACCGGTTTTTAAAGCTTAATCTTAGGATTTTATAGTATCTGAGATTAATATACAAAATTAAAACATCACTCAATTATAAGTTTCTTGAGTAAAGTATATTACCACGACAAAAACTGAGCAACATAATCAATTCTTTATAACCTTCATAATTTTAATCCACGGCTGCTAAGCTGTATGTAACTTTCTTATTCTTTAAATATAAGATCTGTACTATTTAATGACATAGATTTCATCTCTGGACATTCTGGGTCAGATTTCCATACAATTTTTGACCATGTCGTTTGGTAGAGAGATAGCTTGCATTATGAAAACAAATTTAATAGGCTACTTTTAAGCCGGAAAATCAAAATGCTTCCACTAAAGTTTTATAAATGTTTTTAAGTAGTTCCAAGGAACTGCTAACCTAACTAGTAACTAAACTGTGGCTACCTACGAGTAGTTTATCCTTAGCACAAATTAATTCAGGTTATGTACCTAATATTTAAAAAAAAAAATGCTTTGACCGCCTTCAAAGAGATGGAACCTCTAAAATTTTTCATTCATTCATTTCGTAGAAACTTTCCTCAGTTACGACGCATCGCAAAACATTGTACACAAAATAAGTAAAATAATAAATCGCAATCTATAAAAGTCCTTATAACCCCAAACTTTGTATGTATATTAAACGTATGAAGCTATGGTCGATTTACTCCAGTTTATTTATATAAATATTAATGTGGGGGCTTCTGGGGGTAATTAACATATTATGTATGTTTAGATTTACGCATAACTGAGGACCAGGCTTACTCTATTTGGTTAAACTGAGGTTTGGTTGGCTTGGGCTTCTTGTTTCTTAGCCCCAAGGCTTACTTAACTCGGTTAGATTGGAGTAATGTGGGTATATTAAGAAAAGTATATCAAAAAACTAAATCGCCTTTACTCGTGATGTATTATGATTATGTATTACTAGCTAATGCCCACGACTTCGTCCGCGTGGTTTAAGATTTTGGATTCATTTGGATTAATTTTCCAGATAAAAAGTAGCCTTTGTTATACTCTCTAGGTCCGTCCTCAACTATACCCGTTACAAAAATCGCGTCGATCCTATGCCTCGTTGCGGCGTGATTGAAGGACAAACCAATAAACCAACAAACAAACACACGCATTTATAATATTAGTATCTTGTAGTTACTTCTGAAAATCCATAATAGTGAAGGTTTACCTAATACTTAGGTCAGCCAAATTGGTTGTCATTAGGGCGTGAAGGAGTAACAAACATCCAAAAATACAAACTTATGAACATCCCAACTTTCATAATTATAATATTAAGTAAGACGCAGAAGAATGTTTCTAATATGGTTTCTAAGCTGGCTTGCATTTATTACACTAACTGATGCCCGCGAATTCTTTCGCGTGGATTGAGGTTTTTTTGGTTGCTGCGGGAAGCCTATGTGTTATTCCAGACAATAATCTAGCTCTGTGCCAAATTTCAGCCAAATCCGTTCAGCAGTAACAAACATCCATACATCCTTCCATCCATACATCCATTCAAACTTTCGCATTTATAATATTCCTTCCTTCCTAACGATGTTTTTCTTCACCCTTTAAGCAAGTAAAATTCACATCGCTCCGAAAAGTAAGAGACGTGCCCGGGACCCCCTGAAGTATCAACAACTATAGGATAGGCTATAGGCCGTCTCTGCTCCTAATACGCTAAAATTAATTGACAGGGAAATTATTTCAGTTTTGTGTTTTATCCCGGAAAATTAAAGACTTCCCGCGGGAACCGAAAAACCTCAATCCACGCGGATGAAGTCGCGGGCATTAGCTAGTTCTTTATAATATTCGCAAAGGTGTGTAAAGTCTGCCAATCTACACTTGGTCAGCGTGGTTGACTATGGCCAAACCTTTATCAATCTAAGAGGAGACTCGTGCTGCCTGGCCGAAAATGGGGTAAATAATTAAATATTATAATAATATTATACATTTCCCCTCAAAATATTTAAATCTCTAGATTCATCATCATCACTACAGCCTATTAACGTCCCACTGCTGGGCACAGGCCTCCACTCTCATAGGAGAGCGGGAACTAGAGCTTAGACCCACCACGCTGCTCCAATGCGGGTTGGCGGGCTTTAACGATTATTATCATGTTAGTGATAATAACCGGGACCGACGGCTTAACGTGCTCTCCGAGGCACGGGGGTGAAACACCGCCAACTTCCAACTCCGGGCTGGCACTGAGAATTTCTTAATTGAAAAACCCAATACCTAACTTTTATGCCCGACCGGGAATCGAACCCAGGACCTCGTGATCCGCAGTCGACTATGCTAACCACTAGACCAACGAGGCAGTTAATCTCTTTATTAAGTAACAATCTCTAGATTGTAACTTAATAAAGATCCATAAATGCTTTCAAAATTACGACCTTCCTTTAATTTTATTGACTTTCGCATAAATACTTGAAATTTTTACTGCGTTTTAAAATTCCCTCTTCTTTTCATGCCATTTGCTCCAAAAGATCCATTAAAGGCACTTTTACTTAAAGCATTTTTGACAGGATTTTTTCGCCAGAGCTTTTTACGTTAAGCGTAAGGACACACTTGAGACTTTTTGTTTTGAAACTTTTCGTATAGCTAGCGCGAATCATTTAGTCGCATCTGAAGTTGACCGCAAGACTTTGACAGTTTTCAGTCTCGTACCTCAGCTCAGAGACGACTACTTGAGCGCTAACTATACCTGTCGCCTACAACAAAGACTATAGGAAAACTCCTAAGATTAAACAAAACATTTATATACATCATCCAACAAAAGAGCCTCTTTCTTTATTTATAATTGTAGTAAAATCTATCAGTTTGTTGCGAATTTACCGATGTTTTTGAAAGCAAATTCAATTCCAGTAAAATTGGCTCTATGACCCGTCGCTATGAAGGCTTAGCAGAAAGACGGACAGACACACTTTCGGATTTATAATACTAGTACGGATATGGATTTACTTATTCATACATTTTACTCGGTAGGAATACCATTCCGAACCAGTGGTAGATTCACTCGACGATTATAAAGCTCTTGTAATAAGTTTATTTGAATAAAAAATATGAGTTTGTGTTAGACTCTAACACAAACTCATATTTCTAACTTTCACTTTAACTAAACTCTAACAGTTAGAGTTTAGTTAAAGTGACTTTTTATCAAGGGACTTTTTGCTGATGTACCACGACCCTTACAGAAAATGTCGCAGTCAGCGGAAAATGCGAGAAAAACAATTGCGGAATGGGATCAGACCTTATTTACCTGCTCCTACCTAATTGATACCCGTATCAATTTGAACTTAAGTCGGGGCCATGAATATAGCGTTTTGTGGTTTGTCAAAGGATGATAATTTTGACCGATGAGGTATATAGAAATAGTGAAGGACAAGAACCAGTATTATGCAAAATTATCATCCTAACGACAAACCATAGTTTATTGACAATATTTTACATTTGCTGAATCGGTAATTTTTAAAGGATATTATAAGCTTTCGGACAAGTGAAATATCGCTTCAACTATGATACGGAGGACTATAATATTATTTATCTACTCCAGCATCGAAAAGTTCCAATTTCGAATTTGACAACTATATCGAATTGAACCCTCTTTCGTGTTTGCTTCTCATAACGATACAGTTCGTTGTATGGGAGCTGTATCGTTATGAGTCGTAGCTGTATCGATATGGTTATCTTCATAAATAGGATACTTAAAGCTTAGCGGCTCTGGGTTCTGGCACTTTTGGTTTTTATTAATTTATAAAGTAAAAAATTATAAAGACGTCCTTGTCGTAGATAAAATCTTGTATGCAACTGTACGTAATTAGTCATTTTAATTCTCGTACTATCCTATTTTGATACTCGGCAAGCCTCGTATCAAAAAACAGCACTCGAATTAAAATGACCCTCATTACGATACAGTTGCATAAATAGCTATTGTCATTTACGCTATTAATACTTCAACATAAAAATCTAACAAAGTTACATTAATTATGTAATATACAATAATTCAATGATTAACTTTGATCACTTGCCAGCTGTCATTTATTTGTTAACTTTATTTTATGTACTGCAAGTAAATAAAATAACTCAACTTTTTGTCTGCCACAAAATATGGTATAGTTTATTTGAGGAAAAAAAGATTTTCTTGTCCAGATTTTTGTTTAAATGGTTAAATTTTTATTAAGTATAGTGTTAAATAGATTCAAATAATAATGTAAACAAAGTATACGATTGATAAACAAACACTTAATCCAAATGAACGGTTGTCTAAAGAGATAGGAGGGAAAACAAAGAAGGCGGTGTTTTCGAGATAATTTTTCAATTAAGAGAGTAAATGTTTACGCAGAAGCCACTGGAATGGACTAATTTGAATAAAATTAATTTGTTTTATTAGAAGCCATAGTCCGTAGCCCCGGGAGAGCAGACGGAACTTGGATGAGATTACTGCGTTTTTCTCTAAAGAATTGAATGATACTTTAGAATGCGTTCTCCACTTAAATAAATCTAAAATAATTAAAAAATAATTAAAACAAGCTTTTATCGTCCGCCATATTGAAATTATTGTCACGTTATTTTATTTTTATGTATTCTTCTCAGCAAACCGTTTAATTGAAACAAGTTTTGTCATGTCTCAGTAGTCTGTCAATATTAAAGTATCCGCGCGGACTTTGTGTGCGCAAGACAAAATTGATTTTCCGTAGTGTGTTTTCACACAAGTCCAATATTTCCGATGGCAAATGCTTCAAACCACACCGGTGCAAATTTCTAGCAACCCACGTTATTGTATACGCCAGTACGCCACGCATAGCTGCAAAATTCTCGGCCGGGGATTATAATTTATCATGCCCAGAATTTGACTACCTATTTAATATAGGTCAATGTGATCGCTTGTATTATGGGTCGAAATTTGGCTGGAATGTTATACATGTTGGTTGGTTGAGGATAATACATTGAACATTGTATTTTTTTGTTTTGATAAATATCCTCTTTGATTCTATGAACGAGAACCTATGAAAGCGAGACCGTGTCTATCGTGTCTATATGTTACGATGTTTAGCCATGCAATCATAAGTGGCGAAAACTTCATTACTGAATGTCGAAATGTTTAGAGAACATTGGAGTTACATAATTCAATTTGCATTTAAACTATTATTACATAAATTCAATCATAACAAATGGCGCTGAACGCCACTAGCAGTAATGCAAACTCCGCCCCGAGCATTGTGCTGCAGATCAAATCAACTCCTGCATTGTTATCAGTCGTGGCTCACTAACCGCGCGTAATAGCGTTTCTCTACTCTCTACGCCACGAGCGATGGGCGAGAATAGAACACATGGGCGAAATTACCAGCTCAGTAGCCAGACTACCACTACCAGTAATACAAACTCCGCCCGGAGCATTGTGCTGCAGATCAAATCAACTCCTGCATTGTTATCAGTCGCTCACTAACCGCACCTTATAGCGTGTCTCTACGCCACGAGCGATGGGCGAGAATAGAATACTTGGGCGAAATTACCAGCTCTGTAGCTAGACTAGCACAAGGATTAATGCCAACTCTGCCCGGAGCATTGTGCTGCAGATCAAATCAACTCCTGCATTGTTATCAGTCGTGGCTCACTAACTTTGCGTGATAGCGTTTCTCTACTCTCTACGCCACGAGCGATGGACGAGAATATAATACTTGGGCGAATTTACCAACTCTGTAGCTAGACTAGCACTCGCAGTAATGCAAACTCCACCCGGAGCATTGTGCTGCAGATCAAATCAACTCCTGCATTGTTATCAGTCGCGGCTCACTAACCGCACGTTATAGCGTGTCTCTACGCCACGAGCGATGGGCGAGAATAGAATACTTGGGCGAAATTACCAGCTCTGTAGCTAGACTAGCACATGGATTAATGCCAACTCTTCCCGGAGCATTGTGCTGCAGATCAAATCAACTCCTGCATTGTTATCAGTCGTGGCCCACTAACCGTGCGTGATAGCGTTTCTCTACTCTCTACGCCACGAGTGATGGGCGAGAATATAATACTTGGGCGAATTTACCAACTCTGTAGCTAGACTAGCACTCGCAGTAATGAAAACTCCGCCCGGAGCATTGTGCTGCAGATCAAATCAACTCTTGCATTGTTATCAGTCACGGCTCACTAACCGCGCGTTATAGCGTGTATGTACGCCACGAGCGATGGGCGAGAATATGTCATTTGGGCGAAATTACCAGAAAATTCTGATATATACTTGCACACTAAGTGATTTTGATCTGTCGAAAAGGCCCGTTGGATAATGAGAAAGAATTAAGTTTTTTTTTAGCCAAAGTCCTATACCTCGTACCAGAGTCCAATTGTAGAGATAAGTGAACGAAGACACCTCGAAGCGCTCGACTATCGCGCCACTCCGATGCGCCAACAAAGGCAATTAAAATTTACGTCTTGCACTACAAACTATAGTTTCCTATACTCATCCTTGTTGATGTCGTAATACTATTAATATTAAAACTATAAATTAAAATTTTAAAACATCCTCGTCACATCAGTTCACGCCCCCATATTCATCAGATAAAAATCTATTATGTCTAATCTAACCTAACCTTACTAAATCTATTGAAATCATTCTAATGAGTCCTAAATCATAATCATATGATTATCAAGAATCATGATATCTTTGCTACATGTGGTTAATGGGTTAATGTTACCATGTTCTTGAAATATCATTGAGTTAAAGATATTTTGAATCAATCAGATCTGTGGTAGTTAAGCAAGTACCTAGCTCAGCAGATTTACTTCAATCATAGCTAAGAACACTTTCGATCAAGTCACCTTTTAAAAAATAAAACTTAACTTATCTTAATTAAACTTTTAATAAAGGTTGTCTTGAAGAGATCGCCTTAGGCGATAAGACCGCCTTTGCATACTGTATAGTTGTATGTTATATCCGTAGTTTTAATGTCATCCTTATTTCCGTATACTTATGTGCAATAAAGATTTAATAAAATTAATAAGCTAAGATGCCACAGACATGATATACTTAATTATTATTTAATACAATATTAAATTACATTGGCTAAGCTTTGTGTCAAAAAATTCAATTAAATTAGCCACAAAGGAGAATAGAAAGAAAAATTGCTTTGTAATATCCACAAATCGACCCCAAAGGGTGTCGGAAATGGTTATCAATCTTGACCGGGATGAAACCCGGTTCAATATATTTAAATCCCGGGGACAATTTTTCGTAAATGAAATAGATAGGGGCTATAAGTTATCAATTTTGTATGATCTAGGGTTCTTCATGCTAAAATGCACTGATCACTTTGAACTTAAGATGCATACGAAGCGATTTGCTTTCTCGTGTATAATTCGAACCGCTAGGATATGGAACGCCCTTCCGGCTTCCGTTGTTCCCTCCACTTATAATATTGGTATCTTCAAATCAAGAGTGAATAGGGATTTCTAGGCAAACGCGCTTCACCACTGCATCACTATTTTCAGCAAGTCGGATTACAGCCAAGCGATAGTCTATAAATGAATATTAAAAAAAAAAACTAAATAATCTTAGCGGCTCTGCTCAGAAGGATCTGCTCTTAGAACTGGTATAACATGAATTTCATTTATCCACTACATCCACTACAGCCCATTAACGTCCCACTGCTGGGCACAGGCCTCCACTCTCATAGGAGAGTGGGAATTAGAGCTTAGACTCACCACGCTGCTCCAATGCGGGTTGGCGGGCTTTAACGACTATTATTATGTTAGTGATAATAACCGGGACCGACGGCTTAACGTGCTCTCCGAGGCACGGGGGTGAAACACCGCCAACTTCCTAACTCCGGGCTAGTACTGAGAATTTCTAGTCAGAAAAACCCAATACTCAAATTATGGCCCGACACGGGACTCGAACCCGGGACCTCGTAATTTCATTTATATTCATTTATATTTGATAACTTTGCAACAATAAGGCCCACTTGCACAAGGACTTGATTTAGTTAAATATTTTAATGCTGTCCCTTTTTGGCGACTACAATATGCATTTGCCATAAAGGGGCAGAATTACAAAATTTTAGTAACTAAATCAGTTTAAATGTCCTTATGCAAGTGGCCCTAAGTTAGCCTATTGATGTAATCAAACGCAAAGCTGTAAATAAATAAATTGTCTGAACCTCCATTGTACCAAACAACAGACATAATTAACGTATCCTCTGAAAGCGGCCGCAAAACCGTGCGACATTGGAATTGATAACGCAGTACCCGCCCTTATCTTTACCGTTTCCAAATAAACCATCGGCTGGAACCATTGATATTATATTAAAAAAAAAGACGTGTGGCACCCGGAGACTGTCGCGGTAAAGCTATTGCATAGCATTTTTTATCAACTTGCTATGACTACTTGTGTTGTTGACTTCAATTTGTTGAAAATATAAAGGCGAAATAATTTTAAGGAATTATGTTTTCAATAGTCCGGGTGTCCAAGGGGAATCAAAAAACCTCATTTTATTTTCAACAACTTGAAGTCAACAACACAAGTAGTCATAGCAACCAAAGTGTTAGGTTTTTTTTCGTTACGGAATTTCTGGATTCGGTCTCCACGCTCAAAGCCCGCGATAGAAGCTATGCAATAGTTTAAAAACTAAAGATCGAGGCCAGGTTTTGGTTATGTAGCTCGTAATCACTTGTTACATTTATTAGTTACGTATAGTCCCAATATCTGACCCGGTGACAGCGTCGCTGTTGCCTGTCATTACATTTAAAGTTGCTAATACCTAAATATTAAAAATAACAAAAAACTGAACAGTCATAAAAATTAGTTCCAATTTTGGCCAACAGGCCAGAAAAGTATGTGGGAGTGTACTTCTATACTGCAGATATTGTAATATTAAAATTAGTAAGATTGTTTGACTGTCTATCGATGCCTGCCTGTTACCTTTTCATAGACAAAATATCTGTTAACTCACTGTTGCTTTAATACTTTTATCTACTCCAGCATCGAAAAGTTCCAATTTCGAATTTGACAACTATATCGAATTGAACCCTCTTTCGTGTTTGCTTTTCATAACGATCCAGTTCGTTGTATGGGAGCTGTATCGTTATGAGTCGTAGCTGTATCGATATGGTTATCTTCATAAATAGGATACCTATAGCTTAGCGGCTCTGGGTTCTGGCACTTTTGGTTTTTATTAATTTATAAAGTAAAAAATTATAAAGACGTCCTTGTCGTAGATAAAATCTTGTATGCAACTGTACGTAATTAGTCATTTTAATTCTCGTACTATCCTATTTTGATACTCGGCAAGCCTCGTATCAAAAAACAGCACTCGAATTAAAATGACCCTCATTACGCTACAGTTGCATAAATAGCTATAGCTCATGCTAACCTCAATATTATACGTCTTTATAAATATTACTACTCCATCGATGCGATAGTCCTTCGCGGAGCATTATGTTTCAAAGATCGTTGGACATAGCATGTACAATGTTTGATACATAAAATTACCAAGGAGATTAAACAAGGAGATTCTTTCTCTCCTAACAAGGGGTTTAGGCAGAACAACGCTGCGGGGTGGCAGAGTCAAAATGGAGGAAACTGACAGAATTTTCAATACACGTGACTCTAATCCTAAAATCTGATCTCGACTATGGGTTGAGAGAGGTATATAGAGATACTGTATCTCTAGCATCGATGTTGCAAGTTGCAACTGTCACGTTAGCGCGGTCTATAATTACTCACTATAATATGAATAAATACTGCTGTGATACCAAGTACTATATCTATGATTTTTACTATCAATGGTGAGACATAAATATACGTTGAAACGGGTTGCATCCGGTTCTAGATTGATAACTCCCCTAGACACCCGCTGGACAAGATTTGTGAACGCAAAGCGCCTATATTTTTCTAATTTTTTCCGCTGATATACAAAAATCAAACTTATTTTAAGAAGCATAAAGTTGAATTTAGGTTTTGGTCATGAGGGTCATGCGTGAGGCTAGTGTAGGAAAATTGCGATCGTTTGGAAAGATTGATAAAGGTCTAGCCCCACTTGAGATGCACGGAGCAGCGCGGCACGTAGCGGCAAATTATTTAAATATGATTTGGTAAGGCGTAGCGTCGCGCAGTGCACCTTACCGCATCACTCAAGTGGGCCATCTCCATACAACCTCGTTATCCTGGGAATAATGCTGGTTAAGCTTGGTTAAGGTTTTACATGTTTATTCAGGGTAAGCAGTGCTTTTATGCCTCTATGCACTTGCACTTGCACGCCACTGCCGACAGAGGTATTTTTTGTGTTTCGGGGACAAAATAATTATAGACTACTTTTTATCCCGGTAAATTCCCACGGGTCCACCGAAACCCACAGACGAATTCGCAGGCATAATCTAGTTACTTACTATAAGTCTGCCAAGCAAACTGTTGGTCCTAAAACCAAAACTTTACTCATAACACTTCAAATTAATAGAAATAAAACAATCAGGACAAAAATAAAACCTCCAATGAATAAATTAAAAGTTGCATAATTAACATTTCAAGGTCTAAATGTTTTATTCAGCGATATATTTCGCCGGTTTTATTACGAGAACTTTCATTATTGAGTTCTTAATTAGACGAAATTTCAAGAATTTTTAGTAATACTTCTCCGTTTGATGAAGGCGTAAAATTGCTGACGTAAATCAAGCGACCGACGGCTCTAAAGAAAATCGATCAGTAGACTTAATACAAGCCCTCAGGGGGGTTACTATGAGCTCTTATAGCAGGACAGAATATATTGAACAGCACTTAACTTCAAGGCACTGAACTGGTAGGCAGACACTGCATTGAACTGTGTTGCAGTTCAATTTCTGTCCTGCTTTAAGAGCTCATAGGAACCCCCCAGATCTCGACAATTTTGATAGACTTCCATTATGAAATTCTGTAATTCTGAAATTCTGTGATTTAGCGTTCCGGTAACAATGCCGTGTAGAAACCGATTAGGGGTATAGGTTTAATATGTATAACTGCCACACCCCTAACAGGTTAGCCCGCTACCGTCTTAGACTGCATCATCACTTACCTACCATCAGGTGAGATCGCAGTCAAGGGCTAACTTGTTGTTGATAATTTAAAAAAAAGTATTTCGAGATGTACAAACTTGTACTAAGGCTACAGAACTTATCGGGATCTTGGATATCGGATTCATGAACGTTTTTGCGCGTTCCATGCTCATATCGGAAAATTGGATCAACTTACCAGCCTGATTTTTATATTTGGAGCAACTCGAGATTCTCGTAGATTATAATCTCGATAGAAGAATTAGGATTTTTTATGTAAGTTCGGTTTCGACCTCATCTCGCGAAAGAAGTCGATCCCGCAAAAATCTCGACAGAGTTTCGATGGACGAATTATGACCAACCAGTGACTGAGAGAGTACTTTTCAATGTTCTTGATGGAACATTATTAGTGTGGTAAATTCACTTGACGATATGCACTTTTCAAAGTTTATTTGAATATAAAAAATATTCGTGTTTGAGTTTCATTACGAATCCAGCTGTAGATCTGGTAAACTGGAGTTTATCATGTTTACAGCTAGATATTGATGAAAATGATCATTTTTATATAAATACTTAGTACTTGTCGTTCCAATCTCTAAATAATAATTATGTCAAAAACGGCAAGCCGTTTCAATAAATTCCGAATAAAACGGTGCGTGCACCTATGAGTCAAACCGTTTGGAAGAGCCTAAGATTTTATAGGTAAAGTGTGCTCATTCACTCGGAAAATTTCGCGGTAGCGCAGTGATCAAATATATGAACCTAGCTGATGCCCGCGAGTTCGTCCCAATGGAATAAGTTTTAAATTCCCACGGAAACTCTTTAGTTTTCAACCGACTTACCGACTTCAAAAAGTTTTTTTTTTTTTTTTTAATGTTTGTTACCTCAGAACTTTTGACTGGGTGGACCGATTTGGATGATTTTTTTTATTTGAAAGGGCATACTTCCCATGTGATCCCATATAAATTTTATCGAAATCGGTCGAGCGGTTTTTAAAATATCAACAATAAAATAAGTACTTTGTATAGCGTGTGCTTGTTGTTGTAAAGTTGGCGCGGGAGTTTGAAGTCGGTTGTTTAAAAAGAATTTTTTATATTAAATTATCAGAGATAAAAAGCCTATCCTATGTCACTCTCCAGGGTCTTCAACTATACTCATGCAAATTCACGTCGATCCGTTGATCTGTTACGGCGTGATTGAAGGACAAACAAACACACTTTCGCATTTAGAATATTAATATGAATAGAATATTAATATGAATATGATAAGAAGTGTGGTTATTTTCATATATCCTGCAGATACTAGCTGACTTTGCCCCGGCTTTGTCGTCTCAATAGATGCCCACTGCTGGACGAAAGTCTCCTGCATGGATCTCCACAGGACACAGTCTTGTGCCGCTTGTTTCGAGCGGCTCCCAGATACTCGCTTGAGATCGTGCATCCACCTAGTGGGAGGTCGACTATCGCAACGCTTTCACTGGCCATACTACCAGCGTTTAGCAACCTACATTGTTTAATTATTATTGACTTTCGTGTTTTAGAATTATGATCCTTATTTTGGGAACGTCGAGGTTTGTGACATCAAACTGTCATTTTGAGTAATATTGCTTAAGTATTGCTTTAAGCGTTGGCAGTATGGCCCTATAATTATTTATAGGTATAATTTTTGCAAATCGGTGTTGTCAAAAAGCCTGATTTCAAACTCAATAGATTTTTATTTAACCAAAATTACAACAATTGCTTTTTAATTACCAAACGAATCTACCACTGGTTCGGAATGCCATTAATACCGAGATTAGCCAGCAAGAAACACACTGCTGAGCTCGAGTCTCCAATTCAGAAAAAATTCAACTATACGCCATAGGGGTTGAACCAAGGACTTCAGGAATGTCCTAACCACCTACTATGACTTAACCCCCCTACGTATAGTCCCACTTACTTATCTGACCCGGTGAAAGTGTCGCTAGTATCTCTGAAAAATAAAATAAAAACAAAAACTAAACAGGCATATAAATTAGGGCAATTTGTAGGATAAGCTTGTGGGACTATAGGTAAACTGAATTTCAAACCCTTCTTTCAAACGGTTTTCTCAGCATAAGGATATTCGAGATAATATTTTAATTAAAAGACAGCCCCGAAATCCCAACAGAAGTCACTCCCAAATCCGCAATCAGTTGAGTAAAGTAAAAATTTTAATTAATTTCTCAATTTCGAATTGCTCCTCCGTATACATTTATGTAGGTATACACCATATAAATATTAGTATGGAGTATGGATTTTTATCCCTATCTCTAAAGACCCAAAACTGAACGTTTTTATAGGAATTTCATCGCTATAGATTACTATTTTCATTTCTAACTTCAAGCAATTGGGTTGTTGAATGAATTTTTTTTTGTCATAAATCAAAACATCATGACGTTGTTAAATTACAAAACTATTTTTAGTTTTTAGGGTTCCGTAGCCAGATTTGGCAAAAACGGAACCCTTATAGATTCGTCATGTCTGTCTGTCTGTCTGTCTGTCTGTCTGTCTGTCTGTCCGTCCGTATGTCACAGCCACTTTTTTCCGAAACTATAAGAGCTATACTGTTGAAACTTGGTAAGTATATGTATTCTGTAAACCGCATTAAGATTTTCTAACAAAAATAGAAAAAAAATAATAAATTTTGGGGGTTCCCCATACTTAGAACTGAAACTCAAAAATTTTTTTTTCATCTAACCCATAGGTGTGGGGTATCTATGGATAGGTCTTCAAAAATGATATTGAGGTTTGTATTATCATTTTTTTCTAAACTGAATAGTTTGCGCGAGAGACACTTCCAAAGTGGTAAAATGTGTGTCCCCCCCCCCCGTAACTTCTAAAATAAGAGAATGATAAAACTAAAAAAAATATATGTTGTACATTACCATGCAAACTTCCACCGAAAATTGGTTTGAACGAGATCTAGTAAGTAGTTTTTTTTTAATACGTCATAAATCGTAAACCGCAATTTACCTTTCATTCAATCAACTCAAATATTTAAAAAAAACATTTAATTTAAAACTTACTACAGGTTTGTACGGAACCCTCGGTGTGCGAGTCCGACTCGCACTTGGCCGGT